>FR997772.1:0-10000000 GCA_905475315.1 Autographa pulchrina | reverse complement strand
GATAGAAACAGTGGCTTACAATAATGTCGCGATTAGAATATTAAATAAAGTAAATAGGGCTTTCGGAATCCAGAATGAGGTAATTTTCCGGGACCATGTCCGTTCATTTTAAGAGAAATCCTGTCACGGTAACGAAATTTAATTTTGCAGTCATTTCTATTACAGGTACGAACCCAAAGTGATGGGTATCGGATTAGGACACAGAATTTAATTTACACTTATAGTGTTCTGTATTTAGAGTTATTTTAATTATGAAATAATGTAAATTGGAGCTTGTGGTTTGGTTGACCGAATTGATTTAGCGGCAGTCTCGGTTTTCAAAATGTGAATTATAATTTGCAATAGGGTCACATCATATACCGTGAGCTTCGATTCATTTTACTGTAGGTATAGCAAACCTAGCATTTTCTGATATAAAAATAAAAAAAAACAAATAAACTTCCATTACAAGCTATTTGAACTATGGTGCAAAATATGCGTTAAAGTGGATTTTTCTTTAAACCGAATACAGAAACAAAACATCTTACAAATGTGACTTTAGTCCCAACAACAAAGAGCTAAATATATTTAACTTAACGTAACAACTTCCGCAACGGGCGAAGATAGACTGCTAAGTTATTTGTAAAAACAAAGATCCAGTGTGAAAGGCTGAAGTTGTAGTAGAACATACTAGCTACATAGTTACAGTTTCTCATTCCCACAGTGCTGGCAAAGTTCTCCACATTAACATAACATGCGTAGGTGCAGCACAACTTATGAGCTTTTAGCATAATGAAACAGGTTTAACGTTTCTAATTGTAGGTATATGGCTTCTAAGTAATGTATACAACCTTCTAAAATAAACATTTCTCAGAAACCTACACAGAGGTTTACATTGTATATACAATCTAGATTTTCCAGATAATATATTTGCATTGAAACCATAACTTCATCACAGTATATCAAGTTACCAGATAAATCTTCGAAACTGAGTAATATATCTCGATGATTCGACGGAATAGTTCCTCGAAATCGTAAAAAATATGTGTAAGGAGCACGACGAAATTGAACGGCAGCAATCTGTGGCTTCATATGCGTCGATATTATCAGGCCCAATGTCTGGGGCTGGATTATGTCGTGGGTACGTGCGTGGCGTGCCAACCAACATCATGAATATCAACTACGTGCGTTTGACACTTCAGATGCCGTGAAAATGCTCGTAAATGACTTGCGTACAACCCAAGCCGCGAGCGACCGCACTTCCTAAATTATGAAGTTACTTACTATAAATTTTATGTAGCAAAAAAGGGATGCGTCGGTTCTTAAGGGAAGAATGAAAATATAGAGGTTTTCACTAGTTTGTGTGGATAAAGGTTTTCTGAAGATACTTTTTCTTCCTGAAAAGTAATGTACGTAATAGAAATCAAGGCTAAGCTAAGCTTTTATAGTCGGATTTCTATCATCCTAAAATGTGATTGATTGAATTCGAACTGCCAAAAACCGGCACGTTGCCTTTTAATACCCACACGTAACAAATACACGGATTAACTGCGTGCAGAACTAGACTGTTGTTTATTTTTAACACGTGAACAAACAAGTTCACCAATCAAAAGTTAGGAAACAACGAACTTTTGCGGTAGACCCAAAATACGGATTTTTTACCTCAAATGGTTTCGCAGTTCCAGTAGGAATTTTCATCGATTGCGATACTGGTACCCACCTTTATTTTTGTTTCGTTAGAGCGGATTTCGAATACTGAACGCCCAATGCCCAGCCCGTATCCGCCGTGCCTACCGCATTGCGTCTCATTATTGAGGACGGGTATTTGAATAGCGGGAAAGAACAATTTGCGACATCGTTCGACAGAGTTGGCACAAGTCAGGTGCTCGCTATCGGTAATAAGTTTCGGCCTATCAGTGTTTCGATACGCTGTGAAATATTAGCTATGAACGTAAAGTTTCAATATATTCAGGGAGAGCAATTACCCGTTCTGAATTTATGTTTTCAATATAGAAAATTTGGGCCGTTTAATAAACAAGGCTTTGTCTCCTTAATTCGTTTGACTAATATTCTGATATATATATAGCGACGAAATATTGTTTATGCAAAAAGTAATTTACGCTTTCAGTTTGTTTTGGTTCTACAGAATTGTTCTCATAAGTGAAATTAAACAAGTTAATTGAACCGGCTGAAATATTGTACGAAATTTATATTCCGACCATTTTGACCGCTGAAGGGCACGTTTCTTAGATTAAATGATAACAGTCCCAGAAATAGATCAATTGGAGATCCCATAAATATCTGTCGGGCCCAACCCTACGAATTTAGTCTATTGGAAAGGAATGGTTGAAATGAAATGGGTCAGTTTAGACAATGAATGTGCCATTTAGGATTAAGTATGGTATTACAATTATAAAGGGATCGAAATTCTATGGATGGCATGGAAATTAACTTTTAAACGATTATTAGTAAGCCGTGCTAAAACTATAATTTATTCATTCCATTCTATTGTTTTCTCAATTTAGTACAGTTCAAATCCTGATTATCTAATATATATTTATGACGCGGATGTTTGATGATTCATATAATATTGATATTCACTAAAAAATCGTTATAAATAATGGCATGTTTACTTAGCAGCATTATGTAAATACAATATAACTAAGAGGCTGATATTGCCATCTTCTAATCAGTAGATTAGTCGATTAAGCATGCAAATATTCCATAATCGCACACCACTACTTACAAAGCATAGAGAATAATTAACGACTCACTTTGTGGTAAATTCAACTTGACATCTTATATCGCGGTGAAATATGGCCCCGGTTTGATCCCAGCGACTCTTGCATTGTGCAAACTTTCATGCTATTTTTCAAGGGTTTTTTTTTCTAAGATTTCCCTCGCTTTTATCAAACGAATGAGTTAAGAACGTCTTTCTTTTCGACTAGATTTATGGCGGGTTTTTTTAGAATGATTTTGTGGTGGCGGCCTCGAGAAGTGTTGAGTATTCCAAACTTTTTTATGTTTTCATTTAGAGTTGGCGAAATTAAACAGTGATACTGTTGAACGAGTTGTTTAAGTTCGTCAGCGTTTCAACTTAGTCTGATATAAAATATACGAATTTGTGTCGACAGTACTTTGAAAATGTGTTTGTTTTTTATTCTTGCGGAAATGAGTATATGTAATAAAATATTTTACTACGGCAAAATGTGTACTATTCTATTCAATTGCCAAGATATAAATGCATGAAATGGTTGCTAAAATTTTGTTCACAGTGCCAACGTCCCGGTTCTTAGTTAAACCGTGTCCGGCTCTGATTTATCGGATGCGACATTGAAACTGCTGCTGCATGTTTTTAAAATCAATGTTCCGTTTTTTTATTTTTGCATAGTTGAATCTAGCATGGGTGCTGTTTGTATTTATAGTATTTGTATTTATATTATTTCATTTGACTTTATACGAATAAAAATAACGTGTTTTTGTTGTATTTTAAAAATGTGTAAAGATTTATAGTTAAATGTGTTCTGTCCAAAATGTTACGAAAATTGAGAAAAGTTGATCCGCGCAAAAACTTAAAAAAGCTTACATTGCTTAAGTAAATAATCCAGCCTATAAACGTCCCACTGCTGGGCACAGGCCTCTTCCCATATAGAGAAGGCACGAGCATTGATCACCACACTTGCTCTCAGCGGATTGGCGATTTTAGATCTCAAATTTTTGGAATCCAGGTTTCCTCACGATGTTTTTCCTTCACGGTTTGTCAGAAGTGTCTTAGAATAATTAAGAAAGTACATATAACTTTGAAAAAGCCACATTGGTACTTGCCTGGGTTTGAACCTGCAACCTTGTGCATACAAATCCGTTCATTGAACCACCAGGCCACCACGACCTAATTAGACAATATTATTTTGAATAAGCTGAGTATCTTAGAAAACAACGTACCTAAGTTAGAACAAAAACTAGATTACTTATTTTTTTCCGCAAATAGAAAATAGTCCAACACAAAATCGCAAACACAACCGCAGAAATCGAAAGGCACTCCGCCAATCGAGTCCTCAAAAAACACCGACTTTGTCATCACTACAAGAAACGTGATAGATAGAGAATAAACAGTCAAAGGAAAAAGCTTTCGTTGGCTGTAGACCGGAAACTTTGCCGAGTGCATGTGGAATCGAGCCAGCCATTGAAGGAAAGAACTCTAGAAATACGTAAAAAGGTTCTCATACGTTATGAAGATTCCATTTATCATTCTAGTTGGCCAGTGCTCATTCTGTTGTGTTCACTTAATAATTCTCTGACAGCTTGACAAGTTACTTTGAATTGTCCGAATTGTTAAGAGGTTTTGGTCAAGTTATTCTTTGAATGTTATATACCTGCATACGAATTACGTGAGCTAAGAGAGTTTATGGAACGTATCATCCTTTTATTTGTCGAAATTTAAATTTCATGTAGAATCATATAAAAGTATATCTTCGCAGTTATAACTCTGCACGTTGATAAAGATTTTATACAAAATTAGACCATATTTTATTGTTATTTTTTATGGATGCTTCTTAACCGCATTTTTATACGCAAGGCCAGTCGATGTGTGAAGTAACAAATCTGTGCGGAGTGGCATCGAGATTGCATTCGCGCCAACACGTTTGCCTGAGCCGATTATCCGATATTGAGATTTCGTCGAAATTCAATTTCGGAGCAGTCTTTCGCGATCAATCCAGTCTAGCGACTTTACCCGCATTGCTTTCCAAGCACTAGATTTGGAAACCCTAAAGCTTAGATGTCTTTAGCTAGAGTTTATAATTATGTACTGTCACCGAATTCGCCAACTGTTGTAGCTAACTTGTTAGTTACTTCAGACTTTGAAGCTGTGGTTTTAAAGGTTTGGTGATTAGGAAAGCTGGTACTCAAGTCTCTTCTTAGATGTAATTTTGATTAAAGAGAAATGATTTGTATGTTTGACAAATGGAATCAAAATTAGGTTCACAAAACGGCTAATTTCCAAGAAGAACTTTCATATTTTCTTTGCAACTCAAAGAAAATATGAAAGTTTAATTAAATCTTAGTTCTGTACCTTTATTTACTTAATCCCCGTGCACTCTCTCTATATTTAATTAATGAAGTTTTTAATTGAAGAAACAAGCTCTAGAGTGCGTCATAATACTCATTAACTTAGAATGAAAACTGAAACCCAAGAATGTGTTAATTAGTAATTATACATTAATGTCACATGATGTTCTGCGGTGAACTAAATAAGCTTAAGGCTAGGTTACTTGTCACAGTGGTATTGTGTAATGAACCGGAAATATCTCGAACCTTTTGTCCTCGCTTTAAAGGCACCGAGATAAATGTATGTATATTATTCTTCTGAACTCTAAAAGAACGTAAAAATGTAACGTATAAAAGTTTTTATGCTGTATATTTTTTGTTGAAACATTACATTAAACACAAAGGCTACGAATTTTAATCAGTTTTTATTTTGCTTACTAAAAACACCAAAACAACCAGAAATATATTTAGAATCTAAATATATATAAAAGGTACGTAAAGGTACGTAGACAGTACAAGAGATGAGATAAGTAATAACAACTGAAACAAAAGAATTACACATTCTCAAAGAAACTCAGCAAACAGAACTGCAATATCCTTTCTACCGCGCGACAAAAAGGAATGAAGGTGTATGACGTGTACTAATTAAGGCCGATCATTTATTCAGTGCAGGCCAGTGAGAATGCGAGAATAATATCCGACCGCATACTGCAAGCTGACCGCACACTACCCACATCGTTGAATAAAATTTTAATAATGCAAAGTTCTTTAAGTCGAATATTCGAGAAGTAAAACTTAGCATTTTGTAGCTCGTTCTTTGTGGTAGTGATATATGTACTTTTTAGTGTAAACTTGCGGCATTTTAATGCGAAGATTGCAGCAAGTATCTGGTAGTAAAATCAGTTTTGCATGAATTGCGGCATCCTCGAACTTTATACTTGTTTTAAAAAAATCTTTTAAAAAAGTATTTCAGTAAGACAACCTACGAGCACCATTTAATATTAAGGAGCAGCTATTAGATTTTTTGTAATAAATGGGTTCCAAATATAAAAAGTTAAATATTATGGTCTTTTTCCCAAAAAATGAAAAGGAAGAAAATGGGAGTAAAGTGAAAGTTGCTACGCCGACAAATGATTAGCATTTAAATTAAGAACGAAAATACACATTTGCTAATTCCCAGTTTGTCAAGTTTCGGGGAAATACGGTATGTATTGGATATTGCGAGGAATCTTTGTCGAAGCCGGATTTATGTCGTCTTAGCATAAGACACAATATTTATTGGAGTACGAGCGTCGTATACGAGCTACGTGAATAATCCAACGTCGGCTTTAAACTTACTGTATCCTCCTTGTGGTATAGGTGCCGTGATCTTCAAACTTCAATAGGTGATGTAGTTAGTTTTAGAGCACCTAGTTTCGTACTAAGTACGAACAAGGAACCTAAGTCTCGTTAAAGTCTTTGAATTTCAGCGGAATATTCCGATAGAGATACGAAACTTGTCGTATAAACGATCTTCTCAGTGCATTTCGTGTCTAGTGACCTCTAGGGCATTAGTTTAATCGACAATACTTTTGGACTAAAGCCAGAACACGTGAATTAAATCGTTTCTCGAATGATGACTCTATTTCCACCTTCCCATTTCCACCCTGTTCGCTTTTGTGTGGGTTCCGAGTTAAAACCTTTTCTGAAACTCTTTACGTAAACGGGCACGTGGCAAGTTAGCCAAGTTTAAAAAAACGTATTGTTTTTGTTTCTATGGCACAAAAAAATTAAGGAAAAGCCAATTTTCTCCCAGATGCCAGGGCTGTTTCAATTTAATTTTCTTTACTCTGTAGGGAATTCGATATCGGCAATACACTTCATTGGCTCATCTCATTTATTTTAGTAAAAATAGATAGGTAATGAGAAATTTTCAATCGAAGGCGTAAACAACGTTAATTTAAATTAACTTGCGTGCTTATTGACGTAGAAATTGTATTATTTACGTAACAAAGTAAGTTCACAATTACGTAACCCACAATCTCTGAAAGCGAGATATTGATAATCAACAGCTATGTCGCATAGAAAGAGAGAATTCGTGACCCAAATAAAACCAATTTTCACATCAAAAGGTTCGTTGCAAATTAATATGAAACGCGATTGTTTATTCTTATTAAGACAACGACATGCCCTATTGCCTACAGTACGGGAAAGTAAAAGAACCGAGAACTGCTGAAGGCGTAATGAACCTGCAGAAATCAATTTATCTTTATTTGCAGCAAAGAGGTAATTCCCTTAACAGCTATTCCTCTCATTATTTATTTTCCTCTATCTTCGCGCAATTTTTGTTTTCTTACTTATTATTTATGTTGCCTTTTCACGTTACAAGGCTAAACGTCGATTCCCTTAGAGTGATGGCGCAAGTCTTAAATATCGTAAATGTTCACTTAATTAGTAGTAATTACATTCTAGTCAGTAAAAAAAATCATCTGCACAGAATACGTCGATCTGTGTTCTACAGTGATTTTACAACCTAAACAACAATGGGATTGTTAAACTATTTTCGAAGAACAATATCAAATTAAGTTTCAAAAGCTGTAGTATACATTGCTGTCGTAAACTCTCGACGCTCATAACTCGATAGTGAACTACAATCGTAAACAAGTCTCATAGTAGCACCGTTAAGTGAACTGCTATGATTTGTGTATACCACCCTTCATTCCCACTTTGCACCTCCCAGAGTTCTATCCACTTCCCGGTCATAAGGAAAATCTATGACGGAAAAGATAATGGAAAAATCATCACAGTAACTTTTGGCTGTGTCTCGAACAATTCGTGTTAGATTAACCTCTGAGCGATTGGACCCTTGTATAAGGATAATTGGAAATATTTGTATGTGTGTAACATAACGCAACCCACCTACTTAGTGTGATGAGATCGATGCTGATAATTTGGGTATATTTAGGTACCTAATATTAGATAAGGTTTTTTACATTTTAGCAAATTAAAGTAAATAGAAAATACATTGTAAGTAACTTATATATATATATTGTAGGTTTTCTCACTTTATGACATTAAATCCTCTTATGAAAAGTGACAGTACATAATTTTCCGCACAAAACCTGTTTCGGCATAATTATATAACACATAAGCTAAACTAAGTAAACACAATTATTCCGCTAAACGTACCCTTAATTCTATGTATGGACCTATTTTCATATTATCTTTATTATTCGTAAAAGCCGGGTGTGTTTTGGCTTCGAGTCAAGTAGGTGAAGTGCCGAGTAACTGTTTACCTACCGAAGTAACTAGCTAGCGCGTAGAGATACGAGCGCTACACGCTTCTATATTTATTACTTAAGTTACGTACCGTACATGCTTTTGATTTTAGTGTCACTATATTAAAGCATGTGATAATGTGGGGAGATAATAGATTCATAGTAACCTACCTATTGTGAATGATACTAAGCTTATAAGCTTACAAAGCTTATAAGGCCGTAACCTTGCTAGAGGTTAGGATAGGTTAGGGATTCGTTTGTTTTTTTTTTAAATAATCTAACGCACGCGCACTTCAATGTACGTACCTAAGATTTACAATGACAGCTTAACACTTAAGCCCGATGAGTCCCAGCGAAACGTTTGCCTTTTTGGAACCCAAAACTTATTTATTCAAAATAATAAATAGGAGTAGGAGGAGTTACTTCTATTTCATTCCACTTTCTAAACCTTAGAACTCTTGTAAAACTTTAATTCATTGTTTTCATTAACTGTCCTCCAATCAACGGAGAAATTGCGCGTTCTTCCTTCTATCTCCTATACAAAAAACATCGAAGGATCAAAAGGATATGTTGAGTTGGTCGTATCACACTCGACGAGGTCCGTCTCGCACTTTTGACCGATAAGATTCCCTTTTATCTTTTGGCGCTTTTCCTTAATTCTAACGGAAAAACCCTATACTAAATGGATAGCTTTTCTTGAGAAGCTCGCACTTGACCAAGTCTGGTTAGCACCCTTAAATGGTAGAAGTGCTCGAGGATACGTTTTTAAGTATCTGCTTTAACAAATTTTAAGACCCTTTTTGGTACATATTACTTAATAATACCCCAGTATACACTGGTGTGTATCGAGATGCCACTTGTTAAAATTTTGCTAACGCGTAAACTAATCGGTGTCACGTAAAATAGTATAGGTACAATATTTTATAATAATATATCCAGGCAAGTTATAGATAAAATACAATTCTAAAAGCACGTTCACTGTTACATTGTGTTTTATGCATTTGTAATCTATAACAATGGATTTATCTAGGATTCATTTATTTGTATTTAAGAGCAATTATAACGACTGCAGGGTAAAACGCTATGTAGGTATAATAAACCTTTAAATGTCATGCATGAGGTAGATTATCTTTTATTTTATGTCTCAAGCGTTGAAAAACGCGAAGCTTTATCGTGCCTTCTTTACAATTCTAAAAAGAAATAACACAAAAAATGCTGCTGTAGTTCCACAAACAAGTTTATTCATTCAAACAGCTTAAAACAAGTGACGGTTTAGGCGCCAGTCGAGACGTGATAAAGTTGGCGCGGTAACACGCGATCGCATGTCGAGTTGTCGACTAGTCTGTCTCAAGACCCTTGACATTGTACCTAGCCGATACTGAAGTACTGATTAGCGTTGCCAAGTATGTCAGCAGACGTTATTCTTCTAGTTTATGTCTAGGTCAGATGAGTCTACAGATGTTTGAGTTTAATGCTACTATGACCTTGTGCAAGAATGTCGTTGTTTAAATGTAGCCAAGTGTTGTTTTTAAATGAAACGGTTCCAATATGTAACTACCAGTAACTATCAATATATCTGCCACAAAATACCAGCGTGGTTTACGGTTTTCCATAAATGAGTTACTCACTCTATACTTATGGTACCAACAGGTACCTACACCTGTTTGCATGTATATGCATTTTGGTAATAATATGTTGTTGTCCTCTAATCATCTCCTAGGTATATGGTAACGTAAAGGGGCACATGTTAATGAACCTACAAGAGAAAACAATTTTGAATTATCCATTTTGTCCTTTACTTTACTATCTAAAACCTTTGTTCAATGTGTCTATGAATATTGAAGAGAAGTATCCATTACATGCCATTGTGGAAACACCGTTACATTTTATGAAGTTCGATTTTGAGTTAAGCTTTACATAACCACCTCTGCGGTATATGAAAATTATTTTAGTACACAATTTCAATATTTTACCACAGAAAATATTCTCTCACATTGAAACACTATTGGGAAAATATTTGCTTCAACCTCCACTATAAAAATATTTAACATACTCACAGAGACGATGCTGAACCATTCATTTAACTTTGTCGTTCAATCTCTTTTAGTAGTTTTAGAACCTTTTCTTAACGAAATTTTAAGATTTGAAATATAAAGAGAAACATTTAATCACGTAAAATAATAACTTTTCCATAGTTATATCCCGCCATTTCACACAGTGACACAGAGTATAAAAAGCATAGATGACTCGTGAGTTGAAAAGGCTCAGGCATTCATTGCACAGCCAGAGGCGGGTCGCATAGACGAAAGAGAAAGTTTACTGCGCTGCCAAAATTACAGAGTACTAGCAATATAACTTGTTTCGAGTGGTATACTTGTTTTATTGGGGTATACACGCTATTTGACGCCGTGTATGTTTGTCTCATTTATATCATAACTTGGGATGTAAAACTTAGGGAGGCGGGATTGTTATTGTTTCAAGATGTCGAATGGGCAAAGTTAAGGATAATGACACGTAATTCGACAACATGGCTTGTTGAATTTAGTAGGTTAGTTATATTATAATTTGGTAAATAGGCTTGGATTATTATAAGTCTGCGTAGTATAGATAATTATTTTGTCAAAAACATCAGTCTATTACAACTGCATTTCAATGTTTCGTAAAATAATTGTGAAACAATGACATAAATTGAATAGCCAACAATAATTCGAATACCGAACATCACATGAAATTCAAACGCGCATTTTGAAATTCGAACTACACAAATGAAACACGTATTATTGTTGTGATTCTGTTTTATTTGTTAGCTGTATTCGTTCTCAATGTAAACAAATACAGCTTTTAACATAGAGTCGTCTTCTCTATGCCAGGTTTATTGGCAAAACACCGTTCATTGATCTAATTCGCGATTCAGTTCGATCGTAAACGGCCGTATTTACGAGAACTTTTGAAACGAGGCCGTTTCATGACTTCTATAAAACGTCTGATATGTTCGTAGATAGTTTTCACTTTATTTTGATTACGTCTAATAACAGTAATAGATTTTTATGAAAAGTTCTTGTTGCAGGTACTTAAGCTTATCTTTATAAGAACCTGCTTACTTATAATGACCGTAAAAAAGAAAGGATTTAATTTTTTTACGCATTTTATCATATTTTTCGAGATAGGTATCTTTATATACTTTTTATTGTAACTAAAACAGCTTTAGAATCTCATCTACCTAATCTGTTATTTACAATAAAATCTAAACAAAACTAATTGACGTTCCTTTGTCAGTGAAAACAATGTTTAACGACTTTTTCTAGGTAGACACTGTACAAATAAAGGGCGTATTTATTTTCATAGACAGTTTCCAGGAATTTATTCAGCTCTGTCATTGTCAAACGGACTCCCCGAATAGACTGCCAATCAATTATAATTACTATCGCAGAAATACGTTGGACGGACTTTTCAGAGAAATTCGCTAAATCATTCGAAAACTATGTAGCTACTTTTTATTTTATTTTGACAGGTGATCTATTTTCCAATAGTCGATGTTTATTTAAAAAAATCACAAGTAATAACCTCTTTGGAGAAGTGCTTTAAAACATTATTTATTTCATTAGTGATTATTAAATAAGTTTTTTTGATTCTGATAACCAGTCGAAGAAAATAATTTTGAAGATTCGAATTTCAGATCAATGACTTGGCTGAAAATTCTTTCGCACACCGCCATTAAAATGCCCCAAACACTGTCCTTATTTCTATAAATGCTAACAAAAGCATTACGATATCAAAGTTACATCAGCGAGGGTTATAAAGGTCAATAGGTTAGCCATCACGGTGACAATAAAAACCGGATAAAATTGGACGTTCAGCACCGGAAGAGTACGATGACAGTCGCCGCTGACATTCAGGTTTACGTGTCCGGGAAGTCCACGTGAATTGTGGTTATCCCACATTTGGAATCTATATTAACTGGACAATGACCAGAAACAATACAAATATGATACTAAAAATGTAACATTAAAAACTTATGATCCGGAACTTCAATCGGGAGTGCCTGATTCTTTTTTTAAAACTCTATATTGGGTTTTTGTTTATTTACACACAAAATAAACATAATATTTGTAAATGGAATTGTTATTTTGTATTAAAATTTGTTTTTTCAAATACTTATTCTAAGCGGCATTCGTAGCTTTTGTTTTTAAATCTCTTCTACATTTTTCTGCTCTGTGTCGAATCCAATGTAACTTATATTGGGAATCTATACAAAAGGATCAGGGAATAAAAAATACGTGCAGATTTCGGCCATGAGGGGTTCGCTACAGGTACTTATGGGTTATTTTCGACTACCTGAGAGCGAGTGGCTCTTGTATTCCGATCGTTTTTCCATCGAGACAATTGTTTGTTATGCGCCCCGCGTATTCGTTTCGTTATTGTTTTTTTAATGTAGGTACTTAGCAATCCGTCTGCTTTTCCTTAAAAAGAAAACATAAACACACAAAATGAGGAAATAATATAAACGGCAATAGTTCTAAATGTGTTTTTGAGTGATATGCTGCTAATGGTTATTTATTTTAATATGCCTAGAACCAGTTAATAACCTTAGCTGCTAACTAGACAGTTCAGGAAGTAGTTTGTTAAGACTTAATCCCCCTTATTACAAAAGATGGTCTAAGAAAAACCGAGGTTTTAGAATAGCCCCGTTTCTTTTTGTTATATGACTTAGGAAAGTGATGGGTATATTTTAAACCTGGGTTTACCTTAGTCTTGGTTTAAACCATCTTTTGTAATAAGGCCCCTCGTGTTTAACGCCTTTTAATAGCCTAGCCTGTCAAGGATATTTTATGAGAAAATTAATTTCTTCTTTCAACCGACTATGGTAAGCGAAGAGATGTTTGCGTCTTACTCCAAAGTAATTTTCACGACATTAGTTATTACACACACTTTGTAATAAATAATTCAGTACAATAAATTATTTATAAGTCAAATTGTTTATAACCTACGTATATTATACGATTGTGGTCATTAAACGACTAGGCCATTGTGTGTTTAAGTAATAAAAAACTTTGTTCGTACTTAAAGAGTGGTATACACACGAGTAACTTCACTAATAAGACTGAAGCTTTTGTTTTATGCTTGGATCAGCATATAAATTGTGCGGTGTAAAACAGCCGTTGAACAAAAGATTGCCTCGTAAAAGGTGTCGGTAGGTTCACCATTAAAGACAATGAAATTATATATTACATTGGTTTTTATTGCTTTAGTTATATGAAATGATTGGGCTTTCCAAATTCCAAACGATTAAGCAAATTTTTTTTTGGTGCTTTATTTACCTTCAAAATTTTTGCGGTGCGTGTCGATTGATGTTTTGATTTACACATTACGTACGCAAAAGTTATGTGTTTTGTATCAGGCAACGCTCATTTGCTAAAGGAGAACGCCCATTTTTGTATGCAACTTGCATCAAACCAAAATTCTCATATGTACCAATTCAATTCTTCAGTCAATTTCATCCAAATCCAGTGACGATAAGTATTTATAAACAAAATAAGCCCTCGAATGGTTATTTTCATTCTGAGGTGACTTTTAAAAAGGTTTCGTTCTACATTTGTTTTATATTCCATTTTTGAATTGAGAACACACTGAATGTGACAGTTCATATTAGTTACCAATGGCAAATAAATAAAGTCAGTAATTGTATTATTTTACATTGCAAATTACAATTTTGTGTTCGAATAAATAATTACAGAATACATTTAAATGCGTGTTTGGTGTTCGCACTTTGTTTAAACCTATTTGTTCGTGTCTATTATAAATTATTTAATCAGTTTGATGTAAAAAGAACTCTGATTCTGGTTAGGTACAGTAAGATAAGAAAAAGGAAAGAACCTGTGTGAAATTGGCAATATAACAGTATAGTATTTTCTGCCATAAAGTTCACAATTTATTATATTGTTCAATGGTCATATTATACAAATGCCTTACCTACCTTGTACCTTTTAAATTCTCTTAGCAAAAGCAACAAAATATATAACGAGAGATTTTCCAGATTCTAAGTCAAACAATACAAAAACGAAACTCAAATCCCAGGTAGGCAAACAAAATCAAATGTGGATACACCGGTAGGTTAGGTACATCCAACGCCAACCCAATTAGCACCGAAAACCGGCACAGGAGTGTCAAGTATTTTCTGCACAAGTGTACGAGTAGTTCCTATAAGCCATAAAGCTACTTTTGGATGCCACGATACTCGTTCCCGGCTGTTGTCCTATTTCCCAAGCCCACCCCAACGAGATGTCAACCTGTCGCTACCTGTCTGTCCTGCTGGCGTGACGACAACCGCTCGGGAAATTAAAACCTTTGATTAAACCGCCCTAATGTGGAATGGAGCCAGATTTAGGCGCTTAAGTCTAAGTAATGTGTGGCGGTGGCGTGAATACGTGGGGTTTTGGTGAAGGGAATTACTTGGTTGGCTATGTTCTCGTGTTGTTTTTTCTGACAGAATATAATTAGGGATCCCACTATCTAGCACCTAGCTTTATCGCAAACAATCAAACCATGAAGTCAATTATTTAGTAATGTTGTCATTAGGATATTCATCGCATCTTTTTCTTTAGTTTGTTTTATCTCGATAAGTAGTTTTTGCGACATCAATGTCAAAATATTGTCAAAAGTATCTTTGATAATTTAAAACTCATTAAATACTTTGGAAGAACCGAGAAACTCTTTCTCGCTTTGACACTTTTCTTATGAGTTTGTACTTTTCCATTATTCTTCGGATTGTTTTACTGGACTCTTAATGTCTGAAGCGATTATGCTTGTCGGCGGATTTAAATGCGCTAGCTAAAATGTAAGGAATAAAATATTACTAACAGAAGATTAAGATGCAGCTGTGGGTACAATTTGTTATTGTGATCTTTTGCTGGTTTAGTAAACAAATAACACGCTGTAAAATGTATATTTCTTTTCACTGTGTATAAAACATCATTATTACTATATACCTAATTTCACAACTGTGTGAAGAACTTACATTTTCGTTCGATAAATTTTCACTCTTAACTCTATATGAGTGCAAATGAATCAGGAGAAAGACATGCAAAATTAATAATCGTAATACTTATATTAATTGAAACTAATTATATGATGTTATCCTATACGAGTAGGTACTTATCTTTACGATACTATGAAAATGAACATGTATAAAAAATGTTCATGAAACAAGCACACGACTGAAATTAATTTAATCTTAATGATTAAATTAATTTCAGTCGTGTCGTCGACGGATGATAGAATGTTCAAAGCTATTCGGAGGCTATTGCCATTTATTTTATATGCCTGAATCGGCTCTGAAGGGAAGTGAGAGAAACCCGTAAACAGTTTTACGACTTGCCCTGTTTGACCGACAGATACCTACGTGACCGCCATGATATATTCCCTGTTTTGGCGGGATGATGTGTCGAGGGCGGGAATATGGCGGAATTACGAGAAGGAAATGGGGAAAATAAAAGTAACAGTATTTGACCCCCGTTTTTATTTAATGCGAATTTTCTATTGGTCTTTTCTGATTAAATGAATAAAATAGTTTGTAGACGATAGTTCGATTTACTGTCATAACATTGGCTGAAAATAATAAACCTATATAAACAGATGGTCATAACTTTTCTTTCAGATTTAGAGAAAATTGTAGTGAAAATACTAGTAATAATATTCTGTATCTCAGAAAACATGAAACCACCTGCTCTACCAAAATACCAGCCAACTCAACTTCGCGTTTAAGGAAATCTTATCTGCATTTTATGTCCGCAAGGCCTTTTATCTTATCTTTTTTCGAGTTTCAAAGAAATAAGAAAGTTGTCAGAGTATCTTTACTGTATTCCCTGGCGTAATCATGAGATAGAAAAAGTGTATTTCCTCCCTATGAACTTACTACATATATTATATATTATATCGCTTCGTGTTTGTATTAATGTAAAACTAAGAAAGCCAATTTAAAATTGTCGTTTTGTTTTCTAAATGATTTCATAAGGACATAGCGATGTACCTACTTTGTACCTTAAAACAAGAAATTAATAATTAAAAATTAATAAAGTTTTTTTTTTTTTTTTCAATTATCTATTGTTTATCTCAGTTTATTATTTTATATAAAGCTATCTAAGCTTGTATATATCCATATACCTAATTACATTTACAAAATGACTTTCCGTAACGTATTAAAACAAAATTATGCATCCCTCTATATTTCGGTGAGAATTATGAAAATATTCATGACCACGCGCTCTAGATTTACATTGTCGTTGATACGCGTTCCCGCCCGAGTTATTATGTTAGCTTGTTTTTTTTTAATTATAACACTGGCATGCTAGTTATTCTGCCTGGACTTTAATATAGGTTTTCAATGGCAGCTTTCAAAATATTTCGTGATTAAAATTATATTCCAGAGGTTTGTTTTAAACTCTAGGAAACAGATGAATAATTAAAAAAAATAATAGGAACCATCTTTCCTCAAAAAGGAATCTGGAATTTGAACACCTAAATTTAGGAATGTACGTTTATTTACTATACAAACTACATCAATATTTATGTATGATGATTATTCATCAAGAATCATCATTATATATCGTCATCATGATGAGATGATCCATAGTTAAAAATATAATTTGAAAAGAGAAATCCGGTTTCATAAGTCCAAACTTTACACTTTTACTCAACCTACTACCAAAAACCTCATCATTTTCATTCTGCAAGAATTTCCCTCAGCGTGTTATAAAACTGTATTGCTGTTGTTGAGAGAGACGCTGAGAATGGCCCTCGAGTCGCTTCCAGTGGAGTCCAGAAGTTCGCGACGTTACTTAAACTTGGCCCATCGGGGACTGTGAGGGTGGCGTGATGATCTGAATCTACAAGCGATTGTTTTTGGTAGTTTGTAGTATTATTTTGGAACTTCTGAAGCATTATATCCTAAATACTCTTGACATTCTACAGGCTTTAACGTTTATGGTAGTTTCTTTTAAAAGGGCCTAAGAAATTTAATTCAAAAGTAGAAAATATTAATCTTGGTAACGAATACACAATTTGCCCTGAAACATCTACAAAGTCTGGTTTCAAGTAACCTACTTTAAATATAGTATTCTTGACAAAAGCCAGGCAAAACAGACTCCCGGAATTTCACACATGAAAGCGTCTTGTAATGTTATGGTAACGACCAAACAACATAAAACGCATGTTCCATGCACATAAAAATAAAGTATCGTATCGCGCATAATATAATCTCCAAGCGAATATGTCAATTATATTCAATAATCCGCAATCACCCGTTAATATGCGTAAAGCGGCCATTATGCAAATACCCGGGCTTAATAGCGTTCAGTAAAATGTAAATCAGCAATATTATAGAACGATAATATTTGTTTGGCAGCAACAAGTGTGTAACGAGCCTTAGTTGTGTAGTTTTATTAGTGCGCCATTTTTGGGTTCGACGGAACACGGGTAATCGCCTTTGAAGGAATTTGGTGGAAATGTTAATAGTAAGGGAGCGGTGTAGTTTCCTTTGTGGCAGAAAATATTCTTACATTTTATTATAATTTTATTTTTTAGACGCCTTTTGTGTTTTGTACCTGAGCCTTTCACGATCCGTTTTTTATTCAAGTTTTAAACGTAGCTTTTTGATGGAAAATTTTGTTTTTGCTTCTAAAAAGAAGTTCTTTGAACCTTTAATAGAGAAATTTAAATAAACTATTCGCTGACGTGTAGCGTACCAATTAATATAAAATATAATTTAAATAAATAACATTTTGGCTGATAAAGTTTTTGTAAATTCCGTTACATACGAAACATTAATTCTCAAATGTTATCAAAGTCAAGAGCAGTCCTCCTTGGAACAGACATTTGACTTGTATAATAGATGACAGATGTCCTGAGTGCTCCTGAGAACTATGATCGAAAGCGCAATCCGCCATGATTCACTTTATGTCGTTCGACAAGCTATCTACACGACCAACGCGACGTTTGACAATGTTCAGAGTAGATTTATTTACTTATCAGAACCTAGGAATCCATATTTAAAGTTTTAAGTTGATGTCGAGTTACGCCAACGTTCGGTTTGTTTTACATTCCATTTTCGAACTTTTTGTTTTTTGATGTCATTTTTTCTTCTTCTTTATTTAAAAGCTATTGACGTGCCAAACTTCTTGGTAATGTATTTTTATTTAATGAGTTTCGTTTTTTTCTTATAGGTACATAATTATGGTATACCAACAACAAAAGGAGTTTGACCCATCATTCATTTAATTCAACAGTATTTTTTATTTAAAGTAAAAAACTAGTTACGTACATTACTTTTGAACTCGTAATTAAATTGAGCTCATATTTATAATAAATGTCCCATTAACGCAATAAGCATTAATATTTAATTACATGATAATTCCATGTGAACTTTCACACTCTTGTTGCTCATTCCCGATGTAAAAGGATTATCATTTGTGAGTTTTCGGTAAAAAGGGATAACAACTGTGAAGTCTTGTTAAGAAGCTTACTGCTTTTCATTTTGTTCACAGTTAATTAACTGCATCCAACCCTTTTCGTTTTGTATGTTTGTTTGTGTTATTTGAAATATTTTATGTTGCTTGACTTATTTCGAAATCCTATTTAATCTAACGTACTTGGAGCCGTGTCACATCTTTTGAATCAATGCTTATTTTTGTTAAATGATTTTTTTAATTACTGGATATGGTTAGTTCTCCAAAATAGGTCAATACAAATCATAATTTAAACTCATGATTGATAGTTTGCATTCATGTTTAATTAATCGATCTTTCTAACGTTGACAGAATGATCAGTCTTCTAAGGTTGAAGCGTGAATTTAAATATTTGCAATAGTTAACTTTATGTTACCACGTTGCTAATTTTGCTTAATGGCATTAGGTCAAAGATAAAAAGAAGAGGAAAACCATTCTCATCGTTGAAAACTGATTTTCCCAAGGTGGAGACAATATGCTAGAATCTTGGCAACACAAAAAAAATAAGTAAATCTTTAACATTAATTTCAAAAAGGTTCGTAGCCTAATATGTAACCTCCCTTGGCACACATATGTGCAGACTGCAAGTAGCACGTCCCATTGTCTTACGTCGCAGAAAGAGCTCGAATGTTGAATGCAAATGAATATTGAAGCAAAGTCGGTTTGCTCTACGGAGACGTACCGCAGCCGCTACTCAGGGTTCAAGACTCTATGTCACTTCTGATTACTAAGTCGAAGATAGAATATTTATGGCTGAGTGCATGAGTCACTAAGTGCTCTGACATAAGGAGCTCTGTTCTTAGAGTAAATAAATTAGATTTATTTGAATAGAAAGGTATCCCACGTCTCACGAAAAAATACACAGTTTCCGCAAAGCATTTTCATCTTATTTCTGTCGAGAATTCGTAGTAGGGGGAATAAAGGCAATGGCTTGAAATGATGAGAGCAGTTTCGTGTTGAATCTACAAACAGACAAAACTAGCATACAAGACATGTTTGGCTTTCAACGTCAACCTTGTGAAGATGCCAGTTTTGTGTTTTAAACAGAATGTGTACAGTATCAAGAAAGCAGGAACTCATAGGAAAATGTACAATCTAGGCTTTTGTTGATTTATTTTCTGTTTCTAGGATTGTATCTTTCTTTGGAAAAGAACTACCGCAGTTAACTTGAGCGCTTTGACTGCTTTACTGGACTTTGAAACCTTATGATATGTGGGAGATGTATAAATAGGATCCACCTTGACAGGCATCTTTGTTTAATGCTTCAAAGATTAGATTTACACAAATGACGAAACTATATTCTTATAAACATATAATAGTCCAAATACACTTCAGTTTACAAGTCAACAGTATTATTCAAAGTTAGTCCTGAGTCTTCATGAATGAACGGATGCCGCCTGCAGATTGGAAGCTCACACGACACACACATGCGCACATGCATGCATGCATGAATAGATGATTCCAGAGTTCCTAGTGTTGGAGGATTCCAACTGAATGCTGTATTATGTACGTTGTAACATTCACCATTTTGATTGAATTCTACAACGCTCGAGTTAAATTTTGTGAAGTGAATTGAACGGTTTCGAGATTATATTTGGAGAATGCAGATGTGTTTGTGAAATATTCGAGTATCTAGATTGTCTAGATTGTGGTGGACGCTGGCCACATTCGGAAGGTTATTTGAAGGATTTATTGCATCAAGTGTGTGTATTTTCATATGAATAACCCTTTATACTTTATATACTCGTAGATCATATAAGTTATTGTTGGATGAGAAAATAGAAGTTTGATTTGTGAGTAAGCTCTTGAAGTGTAAATGTTTTGACATAATGTGATTTCTGTCATTAAATATATCTTGAGCTTTTTCAAAACCTTACGCTAAAGAATTTAACTAAGGTGGCTTATAAAATTTTAAATATGTCAGTACTAACTATTTTATCTTAGAAAGCTTTTTATGAATATGCATCTTTAGAAGATCTTGAGTGTTAAAAAGTACTCCACTGAAAACAGTCTTTGAGAATAAAATATATTATTTTAAATTACCGCATCTACTTTAAAATGTATTTTTCTTACTTTAACTAAAATAAATTAATATACTTATACCTGAACTCATGCTTCTTATGTATCAAGTAGTTAGTACCTTTAGATATCTATAGTTTTTCATCCCACAGTATTCATCCCTTATGTAATGTAATTAATATACTACTATGTTACACCAACAATCAACACACAAAAAACCGATACAACTTCCCTTCTACGAAGAAGTATTAGTGTTCGGGAATTTCCCTCATCAAGACGCCTTCAGGGTTGAACGAAAAATTAACGATGTTTGTCTACCAACGACGTTACGCTGGTGTAGCGCGAAATATATACTTGATCGTTGATGTAGTTTTGTAATTATTATTTTGTAAACAAAAATGGGCTTTTAATTGTGTGTTGGGGTTTGCAATTACAGTGTAGGTATTTTGTTTAGTTTTTAGCATTTCATATTACTATTTATTCATCAAACTAGCCAACATGGTCCCAGTATAACTTTTTTTCTTAGTTTTAATAAGATTTTATCAAAATTACGGATAGAAATCTAATGTTTATAGCTATTTATCGTTGAGCTATTATTTTGGGATGTATAGTTTACATTCCTATAATTAAGTGCATGAGCAATAAAACACAGCATCTGAACTCACATTACAAACATGCACTCTTATGGCCTGTTTTGTGTTTAGTCAGATTTATTGCAGTTCAACACTTTTTACATATTTATTTTCCTATTAATCAGGTTCATTGAACAGCTTTCGCCTCACTCTGATGTTCTAAAAAAAATTAAACCGTATAAGCTTAGTAACATGTTTAAGTAAAGTAATTGACATTTGTGTGATTCACCCATTTGTTATTCGAAGAATATTCCTATATTTTATGCCTATAAGAGATTCGCAAACAAAATAAAAAATATTTGTTTTTAATATGAGAGCAATCGTTTTGCTGTACTCACGTACGATTACATTGATATCGTATTTGTTCAATTGTAAGGTTTGATTGAACGCCGATATCAATTACAATCGGGCCACGTTGCATAGGGCTGGGCTCACGTCGAACCAGAATGGGTGGTACGTGAGATGAATACCTTTAATAGAATTAACATTATGTGACACTTGGGAGAAGAAATGTCATTATGGGGCGGTTATGAATAATGTGACACCTTTTTTTGAATAATATTAAAATGTTAACATGATTTTATGTACAGCTGGCCGTAAATACTAACTTGCTGACAATTAAAGCGATAAATTGATTTCCTTTTTCAGTTTTGATTTTATAGTTTGAAGAAAAAGTCCCCGAGGAAAGGTTTCGCCTTTTTCATATATTTATTAAAATAATGTGACGTGGTAGGTATATTTCATTGACAATTAACAAAAGTTGTCTTCTTCAAACTGTAGCCAATATAAATAAGCAATTACCCACTATGTTAATATTTATCGATTTCAACAATCAATGCAGTGCGCACGTCCGACTCATCACTGATTTGATTTACTTGTATGAGAAGCAGAATAATTATTCCCTTAGCGAAATCCCAATTAGCGTCGTATTTCTGAAATGGCTCCATTTAACGGCACCATTAGTGTCTTAGAATTTGATCACACCGTTGTAATCTGACAGCACAAATGTTCTTAGAGTTGCTGTCATGACTAATTCAGATTTATGTATAGTAGGCGCCCAGCAAACTTGGCAAGTTTGGATGTTCTGAAGAATTCGAGGGACCAACTAGTAAAACTGTCTTCAAAGTTACTAATCTTTTTTCCATGACTAAGTGCTTATACAAAATAATAATAGAATGAGGTTTGTCACACAGAACAGTAAAAAATATGAAACGTACGCAAATAAGAGCAGGCTAAGTAGGTATGATGAGATATCGAAATATTTGATTTTGGCTATGAATGATGATGAGAACAAAATGTGTAGATGGTTGAAAGACGTATTTTTTCTAGGCTCAATAAAATTTGAATAAGTTAAGCTTCTAAATAGAAGGATATCGTAGCAAACAATTGACAGAAAATTAAAAACATTAAGTAAAATATCAGCCATGTTCATATCGACTGGTTCGTTTATCCAATTTATTTTCATAATTGCAATATTAGGTTCGGCCCATAGATATAACAAAGCATATTGGGTCGTAACATGCCGGGAAAAATATATTATTATGGGATTTTTACGACCTTTTTAATGACGAGACCGTATTTTATATTAAAGTAATATTACAATCGATTCGTGTGTAAATATGGGTATTGCGAGCATCTGGCTTCACAGATGGAAACCTTTTCGTTGCCATATAGTGACATCCTAATAAATACCCTTTCGTTTATTCATAATTTATTTTATAAATATATAATTTTAAGATGCCGATAAATAATAATAAATAAATAAATAAATAATATTCCGGGACAACTCACACACGGTTATCTGATCCCAAGCTAAGCAGAGCTTGTGTTATGGTAACCAGACAACTGATAAACATACTTATATATTTCTAAATACATACATATTATTTATTAATAATATGTATAGTAATTTATCTATAATATGTATGTATTTAGAAATATATAAGTATGTTTATCAGTTGCCTGGTTACCATAACACAAGCTCTGCTTAGCTTGGGATCAGTTAACCGTGTGTGAGTTGTCCCGGAATTTTATATATTATTATTATATATTATTATTGATAAATTACACCCAGACAACCAGAACAAATGATCGTGCTCATCACACAAACATTTGTCCTGGGTGGGAATCGAACCCACGACCTCCGGTATAGCAGTCAGGGTCACTAACCACTAGACCAACCGGCCTGTCAAGATAAATTATTAATTAATTTCAAGATGACTACGATACCGTCTTAACTATTCTCTATCTCGATTTTTTATCTATGTAAATTGATAATGCATTTTTTATTTATTAGATATTGAATGCATAACAGAAATATACTGGCCTCAGTAAATACTAATGGTTGAAAGTACATTGTAACTGTGTCCGTTGTATCTGAGTTTATAATTGCTTTCTCCTCTGAAATATCTGCCTTTGGAAAATAAACGGACTTTGAGTTGGTTAAATTTAATTTTGAAGTAATAAAATATAATTTTGTCGTGGTGGCCTAGCGGTTCAATGAACGGATTTGTATGCACAAGGTTGCAGGTTCGAACCCAGGCAAGTACCAATGTGGATTTTTCAAAGTTATTTGTACTTTCTTAATTATTCTAAGACACTTCTGACAAACGGTGAAGGAAAACATCGTGAGGAAACCTGGATTCCAAAATTTGGTATCTGAAATCGCCAATCCGCAGAGAGCAAGCGTGGTGATCAATGCTCGTGCCTTCTCTATATGGGAAGAGGCCTGTGCCCAGCGGGACGTTTATAGGCTGGATTATTAAAATATAATTTTAGTATGATGGTTTTGGTGTATCGATCTTCGTGTAACCACGAAGATCGATACACCTTCTGCTTACAATAATCCAACGGGTCAGACTGACGGAGTATTTTAGCAGTCAATTATGTACTAATATTTACCATTTTACAATCCAATAGTAACGGATACAACTACATGACAAATTCCTTTTGTTAATTTAAAAACTCTGCCCTTCCCTTTATTAAGAAAAAGTAAAAAACTACAAGTCATTGTAACTAAAAACTCCAATTTACTTTACAGAGCTCTTGGCAGTAACAAATTGATCAGTGCCCAAATTAAATTAAATAGTCGAAAACCGCGGGCGACTGGAGTCGGTGACGTCACAGGCCGTGACGAGGGTAGCTTCCTATCCATCTCAGTGTAGCATTCAATCACTCACGATTATTGCACACTGATATTTTTTATTTATTCCTTTTAGTAGGAAAATGATGGGTTTAGAAGATTGATCATTTCGGTTATGTAACTTTTTCTTATGTTATTTAGATTTGATAATTTGTTTGACTATGGTCCGGCCGCTGAGAAAATGCGTTCCTAATGAAAATTGAAAACCGTAGTATATTATTCATTTTAACCTAGCATTATGAATAGTTTTGAATTATATTATAAATAATAATAATATATAATATAAGCGGACAACATCACATACATTGTTCTGAACCCAAAGTAAGTAGCTAAAGCACTTGTCTTATGGAATTCAGAAACAACCACTACACCCAGACCCGAGACAATGTAGGAAAGTTGATTTCTACATTGACCCGACCGGGGATCGAACCCGGGACCTCAGAGCTAGCGACACCTTGAAACCGGTGCGTACGCCACTCGACCACGGAGGTCGTCAAAATATATTGTTCATTTATAGGACAGAAAAGTGTTCGCCACATTAAAGTCATATCTTCCTGTTGACCACCACCTGTCAGGAACATAATAATTACAATTCTTAGGTTTATTTCCTGAGTGTTTTTAAGTGAAAAAGCTTGTCAAAATTGTTAAAGAAGGTAAATTGAAATGAGTAGAAAAGGGTAAATTAAATGGTACACAGAAACACCTTCTTTATGTTTCTTTTCTTTTGTGGAAAACATTATGTTAAATAGTATACGTGGAATAATTTGTGTTTTCATTTTCAGGTTGCTGGTAAAACATTGTAGCTTTACAGCCTTGGATGAATTGCCTTTACTTTGCATTGCAATCAATTCAATGAATGTTAAAACTTTACAGCTAATCTTTGTAATGGTCGGATTACGGCGGACTGGTACCTATCCTTACATTACTGTTACTCTTGGATCTTAATTCTTCTCCGGTTTATAGCACCTATTTATTTTATGAATATTAAAAGATACTTATTTTTCTCGTAAAAGTTACAATGGATTGGTATCTACCTATATAAAAGTATTAAGATATTTAAACTGTTGTTTTAAAAACCTATTGTGAAGGAACCTGCACCTAAGCTGTCCGTACCTAACTAGTTTAAACATAAGGATGATTATTATTAGGCGTTGTCGACTATATACCGCCTCACGAACATCTGCCGCCCGGTGGCGACCTACCCACTGTAGGTCACCCTGCCTGGACAGCACTCAACCGATTGCGATACCGGGTAGGTCGCTGTAAACACAGCCTGGCAAAATGGGGGATCATCGACCCTTCATATCCGGTGTGAGTGCGGCCTCTCCGACCAGACAATGCCACACCTGCTAGAGTGCCCAAAGTGTCCGGTCACCTGCACTTTGGAGGACTTAAACCTCGCCAATGACGCTGCAGTTAGCGTGGCCAACTACTGGACGCAGCGTATTTAAATTTTATTAAACAAGATTACCATCGACTCGAAAAGAAGAAGAAGATTAGGCGTTTATCAAGCGCAGTAAAATTAAGAAGTTTAATAATATCTACTTTATAAGGAACTTAAAATAGACATTACATATTTATGTAAGTCGAGCTTTGTAATAACTTCCAATCAGATAGTAATTGAAATCAAATTATTTTATCAGTGCGTTTCATTTTTATAGAATTAATAATATTGATTGGTAGGAAATCCCGGGATGATGGGATTAATACAGATAATGAGAGCGTGTTAAAGCTGCTCGTACTGGTTGAGACTATGATAATTCAATTAGTATCAGCCCAATGAATGGCAATAGGTTTGCCACCTATTGGGACTTTTGAACGAAGAAATGTGTAATACCGTAATAGAAGATAGCACATGTGTATACTATTTTACCAATTTATACATTGGCTTCAATATATCTATGACGTTACGAAAAATATTCTTTTTTTTTCTAAGGAGATTGTTCCCATCTTCTCTTTTGTTTAATAATATTTAAGGGTTTAACATTTATGTTCAGTCTAAAGAAAAGCTGTTTGCATGTATTTTATATTATTCCAGACAGGTATTAAAGTTGCGTTAAAAAAAAATATAGGTGCTGGTGTACTTAAAAATCGCATAAAGGACAATTTCTTTAGAGCTTTGTTATTTCTTTTCTTTTACATGATACAGACTTTATATTTTATAGAGAAGCATAAGCAATTTTATGTTAGACACAAAATCATGCTGACATAGTACCTAACAACCGAGTAAAGAAGGTGACGTAACACCGTTATAATTATGAAGCCATCCCCTTGTTTGCACTAGCTCTAAACATTAAAGTTACGAGCATGCACCAAACCTGATTAAGAGGCTAAGGTGGGTTAAATACACGCTTTCCCCCCCATAATATATTCACAACCCGTCGCTAAGTATCCAACAAAAAATGTTCAAACTTTGCTTGTTGCTAAAGTCTTAGTGAAGAACTTTTCCTCCTTAATACATATTTAATTAGCTGGTTTGGACGTGTTACTATGTGGGTATTTGATTAACTGGCTAGAAGAATTGCTTCAGATGTTTTATAGACATGTCTTCTATTTAAATTCGCTGTTATTTGAGAGTTGGACAAGTATTTGTACTTTGAAAGTTTAGTTGCCATGTATAGGTACCACACAACGATACTTCTTGTATATGTAGTTTCTCACAAAACACATATGTTACTGGCCAATCATGTTGACAAGTTGACAAGCACCAGACGAATGAGGTTCTACAAAACATACGTAATCAATAAACAAACTAAATGTTGACTCAACAAATATTCCCAAAAGCTACTTTCATTCCGTACTCGATGTAAATTGAAACATATCGTATATAAACACAGGCGTACCGATATCGACCTGTCAAATAAAAGCCAGCAAATTTAAATCAAATCTTCTCATCCTACATTTTGTTCACGTTTGTATTGGGAGTAGGAACGTGTAGTGTCGTGCAAGGAAATACAGAGATTTGTGTACACTGCAGCCAATTTGAGCTCCTTGTTACATCGGCTTATTCCTATACAATACATGGACAACAATGTGTGGCACACAATAAAATTGTACTAGTTACACCGTCATTTTATTAAAACCTTTTTGCATTTGTTTGGAATTTTATGAGAAGGGTGAACTCATTATTTTTATTCAAATTTTCTTTTACAGGTTTATGATGCTGGCTTGTATTTTATTATTTTGAAATTGGAATGTTTTATATGGAAGTTGATTGTAAAAGTTCTTGCGATGCTCTTTTTACAGTGAATAACTTCAGTTCAACGATTCTTGCTGTATTTTTATTTGTATAAATAGCTAGTTAAGTTTGTATATTGTTGTAATTATTATTGAATAAAGCTACTCTCTAAAAGTAGTTCTTAAAAAAAAAGCATAACACAGTCTGCGTAAAAACTCTCCACTTATATTTAATTGTAAGATTCTTCACAAACTTCTGATAAAGACACCCGGTACACTACATAGACGTAATAAAGCGTTTCCTTTGCCTAATGTCTGGATTTTCTCCTTAATGTCTTTACTTTCGAACTAAAACGTCGGAGTTACGCCATTATCAAAGTATTTAGTAATATAATAGAAACTGTGATTTTAAGTTATGTTACCTTTTGTTGACGTCTTTTGATCTGATATTTGTGAGTAAGGAGATTGAATCTGACATTTTGTATTCGTCTTTGAACGTTCGAAATAGAATTATTTATGTTTCGCTGTTCGAATTCACTTAACGTTATGTTACAGTTAAGCGAATTCTGCCTATGTAAATGAATAATTAAATTGTGTTTCTATTTGATTGTTTGAAAGAGATTTCTATTATTTTTCAATGAAAAGACTTTGAATGTAATCTGTACAAAATTAATTAATAATCAATGACTATATGTTTACATTATTGGGTATTTTAAATATGTTCATTGTTCATATACAGATTACTCTATTTACTATGTTTATAAGCTTTTTTTCAAGATTCTGTTCAAAACTCGTACCAAGTACCTACATACGATGTTTTCTATGTAACCTAAATGATATATAAAAATACAGTTTGTAGAGCAATCAATGAAAATAAATTTAAAGTCACCAGAAGGCATTCACATACTAATTATCCATACAATCATTCAATGAACTTATAGTAAATACCTCTTCAAGGTTATTTCAAGAGCCTATTCGAAGCTTAATTTAGACGATGCTATAAATATAATGCAGTACATTGCGGGGCCGCACGGCTATGGTATCATAAGTGTTCGATTATGGACGGCAATGTACAGCACTTGCACGATTTTTCTCACACCATCTAAATAAGCCTTAAGTCTCGGTCTCACGCATACATAGGAATGTCAAAGTAAATATTGGCGTAACAATGGAAACAAGCAAGGCGTGAACGATAAACCCAGTCTTTAATTAAACGTTGATGGAACGACGGCCTTAATATTAATACAATATTCGGTTGACATTATGTATTAACGTTTTATAACAGTTTATTAAAGGACACAGTTTGAAAGACGTAGGTTAGGGATAGACGGGGCGTGTATATAGACAGATAATTTATTGTAAGATTTTTCTACGTTTATTATTAAACTTTTAAAGAGCTACTTGCTCTTAGTTAATAACTCCAAATTATTTATTGGAAAGTTGATTTTTATTTATTGTTGAACAAGTTATTTTTTGATAAAAAAGAGAGACTAAACCTTAAGCCTTACGTAGCAATAAAATATAAAATTACATTATTTAAGACGGAAAATGGGTGATGGATTGTAACAGATTTTACTTATGCATCAAATAATAAAATTATGTTATTAACATCCAAGTCGCGTACAGACTTTTGTTCAATAAATATAGAGTATATTTATAAAACCTTAATATATTTTCAGTGACTCACAAAGTCTGTTCGCGACTTTACCAAGCTTAAGGTTTGACGTTAAGCTCACCATTGTTCGAAACTACCTAGTCAATTACATAGGGTAATAATTACTGGCTCGACGTCTCAACCGTCTCTCTTACTTTATTTGTGCTCGGATTTTAATTAACATGCTTGCGTACCTACTCACACATACGTATGTGTCGCACACAAACATATAAAGCCTTCATTCATGTAAGTATGCGTATTATGTTTTACACACACACACAAACGTCGACGGTTTAGTTTGAATTGAATTCAATGCCTTATGTGTTATGCTTGCCTGGTACCTTAAAAGGTAGCCTTTTATGTTTCAGGCGTGTAGTAATTGATTTTTTTTTATATTTACTTGAATAAATGTTTACTGGAATGCCGTATAAACTGTTGATATTAAATGTTTCAAGCGAACACTTTCTAGATTTTTAGTTTATTATTAGCTTTTGTACTGAGTTTTAAAATTTAAGGTCAGGAATATCCTAGATTACCGTATGTTCATACATACAAATAACAAAAATCTTTAAAGTAAGTACATGGCATAACAAAGTTACCAAGACAAGGAAACACGAAGCTCCCATTAATAATCCTCCACCAGAAACATGAACTATTCCACGTCACGGGGGTCTAGTTCGTACCACTAGTTATCGCGACACGGGGGACCAACTTACACAAAGCACTAACTTATACAATGCGGGCTTTCTTAGCTATAGTTTTATTATATCTAACTTAAGAAGCCTTGTACTTCAAATGAATTATTATAATCGATACACGTGTCTATCAAAGTTTCTCATTTGTTTTTCAAGGACTTGTGTTGTGAAGGATATGGATTATTTCGGAGTTTGTAAAATAATCAAATGTTATTGTTGCGATGTTTGCATCATGTATGTTTAAAAAAACTCTTAAGATTCCCTAAGGCCGTTTATTGACAAGTAAATTGAAATTTACTAACATTTGTTCGTGTATAGAAATACCTAAGTCCAAAATTTCTACATTGATATTTTAAAATGTTAAAGCGTGCAATTTATTATTCATGTTTTATACATAAAACTTTATGTAGATAATACCGAATACAAATGTTTGAAGTGGAAGAATCTCATAGCACTACAAAATAACAATGCAGCTAGTGCAACAATCCTCGACTTTCTTACAAAATCCAAACAATTTAAAACGCCTTAATGCTTCCTTACTGCAAGCTCAATCTCAAAGGATTTCAGTCTACAGCTTCCAATTTAATTAGCTTGCTTACCTTTGCTGAATAATATACCAGCTAAACAGGTTTTAATGGTAAACTTTATGGTAATGCGTTCACTGGCCGTTAGTCTCTGGAACTTGGTGACAAAGTTTGTTGGCTGAGGTTTAGCAAATTGCTCGGTCGATTTGCTAGCTAGTGTCCTCTTAGGAGCAGTTTAGAAGAGTATTTGATGTCGCACGTGTGAAGTTTGCTGTAGCCATTATGGTGATGTATGTCAGCTAATCCATGCTAGGAAGACGGAAGATAGGTTACGCACACATGGGTAAAATTATTGCAGTTGGTAGGAGTCATGTGAAAGGTTTTGCGAAAAGCAAAGTAAAGTAGCGCCAGATAGATATTAAAGTAAATCTTAAAGTTGCGTTTAAGAATTCGAGGGTCAATCTGTCATATCCGTCATTTAAAAAAAAAACACTGTGCACAATAGTGAGCAACTAAACAGATTTCTAAGCATTCTAGTACCGGGAACAATTACTCCACCAGTTTATTCCATCAGACTGTTAAAACGGAATACCAAAACGTTGAGCTTCGTACAAATAGCGCGCGGTACTGGAATCGCGGCTTTATGTCAAGCGAGTGTTTGTAGTCCAGCGTAAACCAACATGTCTCCTGATTCAACATTCCCTGTTTGGGGACCTCACAGCCGAAGATATTCACGTATATTTGATAATTTGAATGCATCTGCACGTTTCTAGTTTGCTCACGTTTATTTGGAAGGCTCGGCTCTGCGATTTCGAGGCGTATTCCGTACCCTGTTCTACAATTTCGTTCCAATTTTTATTCAGTAAAATATTGCACTATGACTCAATTTCTTGTTCATTTTAGAGATTCCAAAGTAACATTTCGAAATTAAAAAAATATTTGTTCAGATGTGTGTACAAAGAAGTGTGTATTACAAAACTTTGTAAGTTTATTAACTTGAATACAGCAGTAACTGTAAAATGTGCGGAATAATAGGGTAGTGTAATAGCTTACCCTCAGAGCCACGCAGCTATAAACAACGTTAGCAGATTACTACTAAATTTTATTATCTAATTTAATGTTTACTTAGTGTGGCTCCGGCAGTAAATTTTAATTTGTAAACCTTACGCAATACCTAAGGGTTATAATCAAGTGTAATTAACTTTGTTTGTCGTCTTTTGAGTTGTTTATATCTTTAACTAAATGTTGGGTCCATTAAAAAGTTTAGTAATGATCTTAATCATTTCCCGAGCCTTTTCCCAACTATGTTGGGGTCGGCTACCAGTCTTACCGGATTCAGCTGAATACCGTATTTTACATGGAGCGACTGCCTATCTGACCTCCACAACCCATTTTACTGGGTAATCCAGTATCCCATAATAAGACTGTAATGATCTTATGTAGGTAAGATTTAAATGTTTTGAATGCGTTCTGTTTGATAGTCTTTTGTTTTTGCTGTATGTTTCGTATGTTAATGTATTTGAAATTAATTCTTATTGCGTTGTTATTCCCTATTCGAGGGAGGTACAGACCATTAGTATAATGGCTTTCACGTTGCGTATAAGCGAGCAATATTGTGCGCGGCACGCTAAAGATTATTGCCGTTATTGTTTACCGCTTTAGAATATATTCTTGTAAATTGAATGTCTATTCTGATGCCGATGTAATAACAATTCCTTTTTGTATTAATAGTGTTGTATGGTCATAGAAAAGTCGCTATATAAGTCTTGTATCGATTACAAGACAACAATAACTGTTACACGATGAACCACATTCCCGATTTTTATGTTCCAAAATAGAACGGGTTGAAAAGAATCGCTGGAACACTTGAATGAAAATGACACAAAAGCGACCAGTATTGGAGCAGAATGGAATCTATTCTGAATATTGAATGGACAGGTTGTCAATGAAGGAATAAAGATTTTTTGTTGTCATGAATGTATTTATTACGAAATCTGTTCTCTCATATTTTAATCATGTTGATGTCATATTTGGTCATAACTTTTTCGAATCCAATCTTCATTACTGTCAAAAAAACCTTAGGAATCCTTCAGTACATAGGTATTTTTCAGTGTTCTCCATGTTAATAATTACCTACCACAAAGTTGTTTTTTTTTTTAATCTATATACTTACAATAATAATATGACATAAAGAAAAATTAATCAACCTGCCTGATTTCCAATTCGCGAATAACTGAAATTCAAAAATATAATAATTGAAACGTGAATCGACAAAATAATGTCGGTGCATTTACACGGTCCGATTTGTTTCAGGTACAGGGAACGAATGCGAGGGGGGAAGCGGGGAGAGAGGGGTAAGGGGGGTGCAACGGTTTGCATCAGCAGCATTCATGTGAAAGAGCACCCTTTTATTGGACGTTTTTTATTCGATGCCCATTCGTGAGTTTTTATGTACTACCGTTATTTGATGTGGTATAGCGGTGAAGTTAATGTTCATTGAAATAGTCTTAGTAATATGAGTATTAGCACATTTAGTACCGTTTTATTTCGAGACGAAGCATTTTATTTATTTCGGTTTTATATTCAGAACGACGGCTGCTTCTGTTGCTAAGTAGCATAAAATATGATACATTTTTGATATCTTTTTTACGACGAGAGTGCATTCAAGCTTTACTTATAAATTTGCATAGTTCGGTCTTCTCTGGCTTCTTAGTACCTCAGTTCTTTTGCTTATTTTTTTCTCTTGTAATCGAAACCATATTTAATATTATACGATCGTATAATTTATTTTTTCTACGAAAGTGTAGTACATAATGAAAGCGGACAGAAAATTGTAGAATACAAATATTCAAAATAGAATAACAACGGATGGACAGGGTTTTTTATTGCTTTTCATGATATTCGAGTACGTAGCCTTTTTTATTTATAAAATAAAACAAACGACTGCCGAAATAACAATTTTTAAATTAGTTTTGCAGTAGAATATAACTGGTACGATTGGTATGAAATATAATTATTTTGCCAAATGAATCGCGACGTGTTTGCACTGGTTGGAATTACAGAACCTATAATTTATGAAACGCAATCTCGAAAATGAAATGCAGAGAGTACTCCGGTAATAAGTGCAATAATTATAGTATACATTTTCTATATAGTTTGTTCAATTTCCACAATTTGCAGAAATTTCCCGGAAAATTATTTGCAGTTTGTTTAAGGACTGCACTGTACTGTTATGTATCCAAAAGTCAACATCAAAGTAAGAATAAACATTCCAATCAAATTAGGGCATAAAACAGTTTAATGCATAAGAGTAGCTTTTTGAAGATAGGATTCTCAACTTTAGTGCTTTTTGACAATGGGTTTTAATTGTAGAATTTTTAGAAACGTCTGTTATTGCACGCAACTTTTGAGGCTTATGTAATGGATCGGCGAATTAAGACTTAAACAAAATGTATACCAAAGACAACTTGAAAAATATTCAAAACCTATAAAACCTAAAACAATCATCCTTTACTTTTCATACACCCAACAATGTTTTATATTCCCAACATTGATCTAATGCAACATAAAATGTAGATGCCATAAAACAGCGGATGGACTGCGATGGTGAAATTCAATAACATCTGAAAGGGTTTGGGCATATACTTCTATACGCCATGTTACGATCTGAATACAATATTTGCGTCAAAGACGAATAGCGGCCATGTTTGATTTTCAAACGAGTAAGGGCCGGACTTCACCAAAGCGGAGACGGGAACAGCGGAGCGGAGAAGATTTTTAAATAACCAATAGGAATTCGTCATTCAGACCCCGACTTCACAGCGAAATGTGAATAACGAATTCCTATTGGTTATTTAAATAAATGATGAATGCTTACCATGACATCTTAAAGCAGGACTGTTGCCGTTGAGTAAGTGAGACAGCGCTATACGCAGTGTAGTGCGCCATCCCGCTTTCACAACCGCAACAGTACTGTTTTAAGAGATCATGGTACGGGTACTGCTCTTCTTTTCTCGTTTTCTCTTTGGTGGAGTCCGGCCCTAACATTTATGTACGTATTTATTATTTATTTATTTAAACTTTATGCAACAAGTGTGTACATAGGCGGACTTAATGCCACAGGCATTCTTTCCAGTCAACCTTAAGGTGATGCAGAGATAACATTTGTTGTATTTGTCGTCTGTATGACGGCAAAAACGGAATACAAGTTGCCTTCGAAAGAAAATTTATATTGGTGCAACGGTGCATGATATTTTCAACAGAATTGCCATTTAAAAATTCGCAATATTTTTCTGTACTTTCTTTTTAAGTAAATGAATTGCAAAATTTGCTATTGATATTTTATCGTACGTATTGTGTATGATAAATCAACTGTAAATAGCACATGTGTTATTAAATGTTGTGTCTAAGCTTTGTTTTAAAGAAAGAGTCCAGGACATTTGTTCTTTAGTAGTCTTCTCACCTTATTCAAAATGTCTAAAAATATATAATATAGTTTCCACCCTCGCGAGCTATACTCTGCTCATAAGAAAATTTAATATCTGCGTGGATTTCGGAAAATCCTTTCTTATCTAGCTTGTTGCTCAGACTTATACCACAAAACAGTTTGTACCGAACATTAACAAAACTTTGTAAGCAAAAGCCAGTCTTTACTTCAATTCTAGCTACGAATGCTACGAGCGCTACGGTGCTACGTTAATTTGCGTAAATTGCTACGCGGCCTACGATTCTCGACACACGTTGAAATTAGGTTTTTGTTTGAATAAAAGTCTTGACTTAGAACTAATATTGAACAAAGTGGATCTTTTGTTGTCTTTACCGTGCCCTGGTAGCTCTTTAGCAGAGTCAGGCTTAGTTGAATAAAACATTTAGTCCATCTGATGAGGGGCGATACAATGTAGGTAATTTGCTCTACGCATTTTATTTCCTAGGGGACCTTTTGTCCTGATTTTTTGTATGGCTTAATTTTGCGTTACAGAGATTTGTGATCATATTTTTCGGTTGCCCACTTCTTAATGGCGTTGTATGTCAATTAATTGTAAAGCTACGCTTGTGGATATGTTTTATTCGATTGAATAAAATGTAAAGCAGAAAGGCAATGTTTAACAATCGTGTGCATGAACTAACATTAAATTTTAGTGGGTTTCGTAATTTGAATATTTATGAAACTGTGTAAATACTGATACCTACTAATTGAATTGTGCCGGTTCAAAGAGTTTGTTTGCTGTTGCGTAATTACACAAGTAGGTATTTACTAGATAAGTAAATTATTTTAATTAAAGTTAAATGTTATCAGATAAAAATAGTTATGTAGTAAGTTATGAAAAAAATGCTTATTATTATAATTCAAAGAAAAAGTAAGCAAATTGAGTTATTTTAATACCAAAAACATAAAAATGAAATTTCTTCACTAATGCGCTGTATTCCAAAGGTACATAAAAATAAAACACAACTTCTCGTGGCTGTAATAAAAATGAAAAGCCGGCTACAGAAGGTCTATTTCTTTTTATATCACTTTAAGAAGTCAGAGCGCCTAGTCAACGAGCTTACGGTAAAACTTAGGGTCGGTCTACACGGGTTGTAGCCACAAAACTCCACCACCGATCTGCCGACTGAACTGTGCATACAGTGTGTGGTGTAGACTAGTGTACAGTGGCCACAAGTAGCACCACATAATCAAATAGTTTATTGTAGTTTTTACAGGTAAAGTATTAAATGGCTGTTCATGTTGGTGTAAATTACGAAATATTAGAGTGTGACGTTCGCCTAGTATCGTATAGATCTGTATGTGATTTTAGGTGAACATCACACTCTGAATACATTGATGTTACCTTTAGTAATTTGTTTAGGATATAAGTTTACGCTATATATAAAAGAAGGATGAACTGGACGCGTATAAAAAAAGAGTGGCCACAACTTGCTCTAAACAAAAACGTGTGGAAGGAGGAAAGGAAGGCCTTTGCCCTGCAGTGGGACAGTTCAGGCTCAAAATAATAAATAATAATCAATAACGGAAAAACACATAAATACACTACCAGTTACTTTATAATGAGAATCGAAATTGCAATGCACAGCTCGGTGGCGTTTTATATGTATAGCGAGTAGCCTGTGTGCTCTGACCCTTAATGCTAATATAATAAGGACTAACGACGCTTCTTTGTGAGAATGTTATAATAATTATATTTAATAAAAATAAGTACCATCCTTAAAAGGTTGGCTTTTGTACTTAGAGGGTAATAAGATAGGCTTAATTTGAATACTTATTTTGAGATTTACCATGTAATTAATTTGGTAATTATGAAACTTGTTTTTCTGGGGTAAGGTATTATTAACAAAAATTAAGAATAAAGGTCATCCCGCTTTTAAAATATTGCTTCTTTAATTAAATTTTCATATTAATGTTCGATCTTGAATCCAAAAAAAAATATTTTTATTTGCTATTACAACACATACATTCTGAAAGTCTATTCTATAAAATAGCAACCCCCAGTTGGAATAGTTTGTAATCAGCAGGTAGTTATTTATGGCTAGTTCCCAAGAGTGATTAAATAAGAATATTGTGGGAATAGTTTTATCCTTAATTTTTATGCCAGGAATAAATATACAATAAATTTACATATAGATGTGTTCCTGGTGATATTACAGTAACGTTAAAAAAGTCAATCAGATGGCTTAAGCAGATTACAAAGACTCGCTTTTCGTGATTTAGAGATCTCAGCAACATCTTTAGAACATCAGTTTTATGATAGTACTCCAATATAAAGCATATAAAGCGGCATTTAGCTGCAAACACTGCGAAATCCTTTCCACCCAATATTTTCGTTCGTTTTATTTCGGCATCTGCCAAAATTTCAAATCGAAACACGTACGTCAATTTGGGGAGTGTGTTTCCGACATGTACCGATAGCTACGATAAGGCCACGAATCCCTAGTCCCCTTACATTTGGCCTGAGAATAAATCTTCGAGTTGTCGACATTGCTCGACTTCTGAATAAAACATACTAATGTTAAGTGTTTTCAACGTTGTACGACGGAAGTGTTTGAAGTCATGTCGTGATCTACTGAACTGCTGAACTGTAATCCCATAGTTTTTGGATCTGCTTTTACAAAGTGAAAAGGATTGAATGGATAAAGCAGAAAGTTTTGTCATACTGATGGAAGTCGTGTGTACTGTGTATGCCAGGATTAAGCGGCTTTGCGTAGATACGTACGAAATATTGGGGCTAAAGTTTTACGTGACGGATTTCGGTATCCCATGTTGTTTTAAAAACAAAATTGGGTTCATTTTACCTTTTTTGTAACTAAAACTTATGTTGTTATATAAACCCAGATAAATAAACTATAAACGTAGTAAAATAATAGTCAGTTATTACGCTTTGTAAAATGGGGAAATCATATCTTCTCTCAAGTACCCGTCTCATTGTACTCGAAGACTAAAACTATTTCTAATAGTGCGATATTTAGCAAGTCAACCGCAGAACTTATGAAGCAATAACGATCAAAAGCACTCACGTGTGACTGAGACAGACATATAAAAGTTAAGTTAGCAAGAGTGAGAGGGTGTCGAATTGCGGACGCGTCGATCGGAAGCCGAGCGGAGCGCGGAAGTGGAACAATGCGGAGAGGCTTTTGTGAGGCGATAACCACCGCGTTATAATTTACCGTACGGTAGGAGTTCGCACAAAACGTACAGTCAACCACACAACAGTTCCAGTAACTCGTCCAAATTTACACCTCTTCTTTTCAACAATTTTGTGTGGGGGAGGAACATCTTATGAAGGACATAAGCTGTGCTTAGCTTAAGTTGCGTAAGATACTGAAGCCCAAATACAAATAAAAATGCAAATCATTGTCCAGATTTCTAGTGTTGGACATCGTCATGGCCAGTTTTCACTTACGGCCAATTCCAATAAGATATCCGTAAATAGCTCTTGCTACTAGATAGAAGTTTGACTAGAGCGTCATACGTAGCCCTTCTTCCTTTGCACTTTGTAAGAGCAGATCCAAAAACAATGAGATTACAGTTCAGTGCTACAAGAACGGAAATCTATCTAAGGATATGTTATTAAAATTGGCTGTTACCGAACACTTGTCTTGTATGAAATGTTCTTATGGAAAGGTCTATGTTGGGGATCTTATTAAGGGATAAGATCCGGAACGAGATCATACGACATAAGACCAAGGTGATTGATATTGTCCAAAAATGTAGCAAGCTGAAGTGGCAGTGGGCTGGCCATGTCTGTCGCAGAACCGACGAGAGATGGAGCAGGAAGGTTCTCGAATGGAGACCACGTTTAGGCACCCGGCTAGATGGACCGATGACCTGAAGAAGGCAGCTGGCAGTGACTGGATGAAAAGGGCGGGAGATCGTGCACTATGGCGTTCCTTGGGGGAGGCCTATGTCCAGCAGTGGACTGCAACAGGCTGTATGATGATATATGATGAACACTTGTCCTTATATCGGCTATCACATAAAAAAGTAAGGTCGATTTTCGTAATTCATCGTTACAACTGGCGTGCGGTCTACCGTACGAATAGGTTTTCTTTTTGGTGTGGAGTAATTTGTACCTTTTTTTGCTCCTGACATTTGAAAGCGTTTTTGAGTTCGGCTACCGATGTATTGTAGTGAGAATATCGTTGTACGTGGATAGGAAAAAGATTTAGTACTGAACATCGAACCCGTGTGCGATAAAGCGGAAAAATATACCTATATATATCTTTTTCTTCTTATGTAGTAGAATATATTTATGTATTATTCTGTATAGCTATGAATAGTGCGGTATATTTATATGATTCATTTATAAATGTGTCGCTTTTGTCGCTATAACTTTTAGTTTTCGTTTCCTTTTGATGCAACTGCTTTCTCACTCTAACACTGTTGTCAAATAGTCGTAAAATATTGAAAGTAGGCGTAGGGAACTTAAGTCCACCATATAAAATCACATAAAAAAAGGTAATAAAAACAAAAGAAAGTGTGAATTTTATTCCGTGAGTTCTTAATGAGATTCAAATTGTAAATTGTGGAGCCGCAATCTTAGAAGCGGATATACTGTGTGAACGAAGCGAGAACATTTGTCCAAGCCATTTGTTCAAGCAGCCCTATTTGTAATGAAAATTTTCTTACAATCGAGTTTATTGTGGGCGCTTAAGATGCTAAAACCTCTTAATGAGATAAGGCGAAGCGATACACTTAAAGAACGCGTTAAATAAAAGGATAATGTAAATTAATAGCGCTAAATGATCCAGTTTGAAAAGTATTTCTGTTTAAAATTGTTTACCCTTCAATTTGAGGTAGTGTGTGAGTTATACTTGAAAAGTGTAGTCCGATTTTTACTTTATGTTTATGTAGGTATCGAAATGTAAGAGCATGCAGCTGGCTTGAGATTGGGTATGATTACAGGTGAAGTAAGATATAAAGAAAAAATAGAGTTTCAGAAAATCCAATACAGAGGGATAATCGGTTAACGTAGATTTATTATAGGTTTTTATTTAAATTATGACATATTTGATATTTTTAATCCTGCTCGGCTTTACACATATTATAAAGGCAAAGTAATTTTTATGTAGTAGTTATCATACATAAGCAACCTACCTACATATGAAAACTTGGCAAGCCCCGAAACAGGTTTTGTAGGAAATTGTTATTATTAAATGTTAATATAACAATACAAATAAATAAATAACAAAAATAAATATTTGTATATTTATCAAATGGCTAAACTTTGTCTCTTAAATTGGACCCATTTCCGACCACTTAAGGCTCGCGAATTTTTTGCCAAGATCAACAGGGATCAACATCCACTTTTCTTAATGAAACGTGAAAACACTTGTCATTTCTTATTTCTAAGTAAGGCAAGTTATACATGGAACGAAATTTGACAATACACTTTGTATTATGAGCTAAGTGCCTTATATTTTAGGATACACTTAATCTAGCTGTGAATATTATTTACCTTGTATGTGAAATATATATTTAAGAACAATTTGTTGATATATACTTTAATAAATATACTTTATACATACATATAATCACGCCTCTTTCCCGTAGGGGTAGTCAGAGACCACTTCTTTCCACTTGCAACGATCCCTACATACTTGTTTCGCTTCGTCCACTTTCATTATTCCCTTCGTATATGCTCTTCGGTTTAATAAATATAGAAAGAAAAAAAAAGTTTGTGTGCACATGTGAATGCTAATCCACCATGTTAATTTTTTGACATTTGCGCCCATACAGTAGGTACCTATATAGGCTGAATCTATACATGTAACCTACATAGCCATTAAAACAATAATTTCCTAACCTATTACTAAATAACATTAACAACAGGAATTTAATTATCGGCGCTGAACACTTACAATCAAATCCGTCAATCTCTTTTGTTGGATCCACTTGTTGGCGTAATTACTTTACACAATAGATACTTGGAGAGACGCCATTTTTGATAAGGGATTTTGATGACCTATTATGATTAAATTCGTTACATAATTTCGGAATTTAGTAAAGGAAAATCTTATTTAGGACGTATCGTGTTATTATATTACGCAGCATTTTTGATTGAATACTTCAATAATAAATGCCGATCTCAAAATTCATTTATTTGGGCCCTAACAAATACAAGCTAGAAAAATCTGTTTCGTATTGTTGCTTATTTTTAAGCATATCAATGACAAGAAAAACACTACGAGTCATGAGGAAAATGTTCTTTGAAAAACTCAGGCTCTAAAGAATTGAATTTTCGTTTTACAATCAAGTAATCCAAACAATGTATTGGAACAATGTCTCTCACACAAAACACATACCTACTTAAGTGATGCGAAAACAAACACTCAATTTGTCAGAGACTACTTAGGCCTACCGGATAAGCTCTCAAGCCGAACAGTTCCAATACATTACTTCAACAATCTAAAAGTACATGTCAGTTTATCCTTCAGCTATTTTCTGGCATTTTCCGCTTTCGTAAATATTGTTGGGACATTATATAAATAGATCCTCACAAGGCCTCACAAGGCCTTGATCCTCGTCAGAACCACCGGTATGCCTAGAATATCTGCTGGAATTTCACAATATTTTGTCCCGATCGTAATGGAAAATATGGAGGAGCTAGCTTTTTAAATGGATTATTTGTAAAGTAATACATTTATAGGTTTTAAAAAGCTTGTAACTGTTTTGTCTCAGTCTACCTATGTATTGTCCCACAAAATGGCAATTACTTTGAAACAGTTTTATGGCAGCTTAAAACAGTATCTATGTTTTGTCTAAAGAAAATCAAAACAACATATTTCGACATCATATAAACTTCTAGGACTTCTGGATTCAATAGATTATAAAAAAAAACACATATTTTGTAGCCGTTTCTCTATAAAGTCTGTAAAGACAAAACGGATGGAAATTGCATCAACTGAAAAACAGCTGCAATATAAAAACTTCATGAAAACAGCTGGACCTTTAAACCTTTAGATTTGTTTGATTCAAAACTTAGAAAGTTGAATAATTTTGAATAAAAAGGTTGACTGAAAGTCTATTTGAATAAAATCGTGGTAAATTCAGTTATTTCTTGTGGAGACAGGCCAAAGAAATATGCAAACAAGGTCCGTCATTGCTGAAGAAAGCGAGGTTGTACTCGTTCTGCTTTGAAGCGTTTAGTTAAGAAAAACTCTTGCATCTGTGAAAAAGATGAAAAAGAAATTAATGGAATAAAGATTTGAGGGAGTATTTAATTTTATATTTTAGAAAAGCTTGTACATCTCAATTCTGTTAAAGAGATAGGTCGATATTATATAGAAAGCTACTTTTACGTTAGTATTTATCACTATAAATACTCCATCACCATCTACATCATCTGCCTAGCCTTTCCCCAAGCTATGTTGGGGTCGGCTTCCAGTCTTACTGGATTCAGCTGAGTACCTACCGTACTTTACATGGAGCGACTGCCTATCTGACCTATCACTATAAATACTAAAATTTTCCTAAAATTATTTAATCTAAAACAAATTTAGTTTTGTAAGGTACGAGTATATAGTAGTTAACTTCCACATATTCTTACAATGTAAACTCAACCCTGGATATTTTATTTTAAAATTTTATAAAGACCAACTCTCCTATATCGTTATTATATTTATCTTAAAGAATAACTTCATATCTGACCATCCTTGGCCACTTTGGGTTTATCTCCAAAGATACGGTGGAACCGTTCCGAGGGATTGCATTCTATATAGTATGTTGTAAAATACTGAAAAGAGTTTATATTTCGCATGATTTTAGATAAAATACAGTTTTGTCTTTATTTTGTTTTGAAAATAAGAACTATCAGTATAAGAATAGACATATATGTTACTGTAAAAGCTCAAACTACGGTAAATCTTATGATTTACCAGTAAAACCTAATGCGCCTGCCAGACTATGCTCCTTGCGCTGCTCATCGCTATGCTCCTCGCTCTGCCGTGATTTGCCGCGATGTTGCCCTCTCTGCCCACACACTGCTCTACTCGCGCAATTAATCGCGACGCTCCTCACTTGTCATTTGCCTTGGTGAGACAATGGACGTTGAAACGGTGGTAGCGTGAGCGCTATGCATTTTTAGTATAGCTATTTATATTAATGTAGTAATAAGAAATAAACATCGTCGTCGTCGTCCTCGCCAACGGAGATGGTGGATCACATCTATCCACGCTTGGCGACGACATAATTTCCAATTTTGCATGCGCATGCGTCTTGCGCGAGCGCTCGATGCGGACTGCGACCGCGCGATTATGTGGCCAGCCACTCGCACTTGTATTGCCGGTCCTTTGACTCGCGCGCAAAAACCGACAAAATAGGGAGCAGTGGGCAGGACGAGGAGCATGACGTGTGGCATGACGAGTAATGTTGCCACACTATGTCTCTGCCTCCTTTCCTCGTTACTTCCCATGCCACTCGCCGAGTGTGTGGCAGGCGCATTAGATTTACCGATTCTTAATGGCAAATGTCCGAAAAAGTTTGCAATTCGTACTTTTACCACCATTCACTTGGTAAATCTTAGGATTTACATTAAGACACGGTAAATGTTAAAAAAAACATCGTGATCGCCGACAACTTGTTGTCGAGCGCAAATCAGACTCTCGACTTAGTATAGAATCTACATAGGCCGGCCTAGAAATCCATTGCTTGGTTAGCTTCGACTACGTGACAGAGATCAATAGGTAAGGTTAGGTTAGATATTGTGACCTTGCAACCGAGCGAGCAAAGCGAGCGACGACATAATATGTAATTCAAAATTTATCTTTATTAACAATTGTGTGCTATTTATTTTATAGATAACATCTACCAGCTGGTAGATGTTGGTTTGTTTTTTTCAACATTTACCGTCCTTTAATATAAATCCTGAGATTTACCAAGTGAATGGTGGTAAAAGATCGAATCGAAATCTTTTTCGGACATTTACCATTAAGAATTGGTAAATCTTAGATTTTACTGGTAAATCTTAGGATTAACCGTAGTTCTAGCTTTTACAGTAACATATACATCACAATCTCTTCCGTATACATTTGTATCCGTTTTAATTTATAGGGTGAAAGAGATTTAAATAATTTAATTAAAAATAAAAACGAGATCGTTACAAAACATAAAATTTGTAAACAAAGTCGGAATGACAATGATTAATTATAAACACAACACCCGGAAATTTTTGCCATTGTAAACACAAATACTTGCAAGTTTCGCTATCAATAAATCTACATCGCTTCCCGTCTGATAAGAAACTATGGGTTCAGGAAAGTAGCTCGTAAATCTACCGCCGCGACACCTCGCATTAACCGATGGCTTGCCAACTTGCAAGCATTAAACTAAGACGAACTTTAAATTATTAAAAATTTGAAAAACCAAAGTAAAATTTTAGAATTTTGCTAATCATTTCTAAAATGATAAACAGATCTGCACAAATAATAGCTACAAACAAACGATAAACTAAAAAAACCGCATCACAATAGGTCCGTTTGTTTAGAAGCTATGATGCCACAGATACATAGACAGACAGATAAACAGACTGACCGACACGTCCCACTTGTATATATAAAAATCCTCCTTCGTCTTTTTTCGTCGAGGGTTGAAAACTAAATGCAATATCAGAGTCCCGATGCAGATCATTAGCCGACAATTACCGTGAGAAGTCCATTCCAAAAGACGAATGGTAGAAAGTTCATGAAGTAGGAGTATTTATCAACTCAGTGCAGAAACTTGCGCCACCCTATTCTCCTTCACGCCTGTCCAGTTTACGCTTTGACCGTCCACCAATTTATCCTTTATGGTTGAAAAGTACTGAGCAATGAATTTCACGGTCATTTGAGCAGTATTAATGAGCCGAAAACGAGTTGGGTTGATAGGGAAAATCAATTGGTTTTTTAACATTTTTCAGATATTCGAAGCAAATGATTAATGGTTTTCGCTTGTTTTAAGGAAATTTACAAAACGTGAACAACGAAACCAATTTGAAGTTCTTTTTATGTCGATATTTGTCGATCATTATGGCTTTGAAACTTGGTATTTTTTGGCTTCTTTGTTCAAATTATTTAACCAAAAATACTCAAAACAATAACCTCAACCGGCCAACTGTCACTTTAGCAAAGTCATCTCTAACTTAAACATAATGTAAATATTTCAGAATACGACTCCCCTACGGCCACCAGAGATTTATAAAGAGCAAGTTTGAAAAGTCGCAAAATGTCGGAGTCAGTGCAACACAAGGCGACGATCGCAATTGTCGGCGTCTTTGGAAAATTACCCCCCACTGTTTACTTTAAAACAAACTCTTTTATGGCTTTGATCTCAACAATATGCTTATTTGTTTCCCATTTCTTTGTATACCGTACTCAGTCTTTGAAGATTTCGTTTGATTTATGACATCGTGTGTACCGCTTGTGGAGAACATTCGAGTATTAAGGAATCTATAAATCAAAAGCAGGTGGCTGGTTATTGAACTTGAACGGTGATATTACGATAGCTTTTGTTTAAATTTACTCTTAGAGCTTGTGAATAATATTAAGGTAAACACATTATGTACAATTTTTACGAATGTTTTGTATAAAATATTTAAGGCACTTTGGTTGAGATAATTTTATAAAATGTAACTAGAATATTGTATATATTAAGTATCTATTAAATTATCTTAGAGACACGTTGTCTCTAAGTTAATTTATTAGATACTTTTCAATTTAATGTCTAAGCTATAACTAAATTCATAACATAATTTCAAATCAGATTCAACAACAAAAATGTATGCTAATCGGGCAATTTCGAAAAGAAAGAAAATTGTCTTTACAATTGCTTTCTTCTAGTCTGACTCTGAACAATCTTTAGGAAATACAAAAATAGCTATTACCGTTATCTTTGTGACTGTTGTATAAAATGGTCGTTCTATTGTCTGAATAAGAATATGCCTTTTAAAAATGTGCGAAGGCCAAATGAATTTAATAAACCTGAAACCACTATACCGCAAGTGAGGAAACGTGATCAATTGTCGTTACATCTATGTACACACACTATGTACATATTATCACTGGTTTATTGTTACACAGTATGTAATCAACAAGTTTTGAAAACAGACGATAAAAAATACTATATTACTACAACTCTGATTTTAAACATAAATCACAATATCCTACAATACCTCAATTTGAAACAATCACAGTTCGATTTTCTGATGAAATATTTGCTTGATTTTTATTCAGCAAATACTGTTGTTGTTATTGCTGAATAACTCGTTACAGAATTCCCTGAAAACACCATTTCCCAGAAATTGTTTGTTATTGAAAGCAGTTGAGACTCACAAACAAACTTATTTGACACTAGCTGTGCCAGCGACTTCGTTCGCGTGGATGACGAAACTTATCAATGAGTTTTTAACCGCAAAATTAAGTTTGTTTTTTATTGTTTATACTTTTCCGGGTTAAAAACTACCCAGTGTGGTGCCCAGGATAATAAAGAATAATTATACCAAGTTTCATCGTAATCGAACCGGTAGTTTTTGCGTGATACCTGAACAAACAGACAGACAGACAGACAGACAAAAATTTTTTTTTTCACCCTTTTGGGTTCGGTGTCGGTCTAGTAACACCCCCCACCATTTATTTTTTTGATATTTTCAATGTACAGAATTTTCACTTCTACAGATTTATTATAAGTATAGATGACTTTCCAGAAAGAGTAAGTTAGTTGCATATTGTTTTTATAATTTTTGATGTATTTATTAATTATTTAGTAATTAACATAAACTCATGACGTACTGGGCCTCGATTCAGCTATTTAAGAGTTGCTTGAATGGACCGAATGACCTGCTTCATTTAGTCTTTTTTACGATAATTGTCATTCTAACTGCTAACTGTCCATTACGATCATTAATTGGTCATTTCGACAATTATCTTCGAGAGTTCAATGAGATTTTATAGTAGGCTTATCTAAATACGAAAATTAGGCACAATGACAAGTACACTGACTGACCAATGACATGCATTTAATGGCTGATTTTATAAAAAAAAATCCAATAATTCTGAAACTTCATAGCAACTAAAGTATATATCTAACATTCGTGTATCTGTATTTATTTAATCCTCTGTTCAATCATAAACATACTTACAATACTACAGTAACATTTATATTATAACTGCAAAGAAAAATCGTTTAGAATAAAAGACATTTAGTAGAAACCATTTAGATAGGTCGCTCATACATTTGTAGGTATTAAGATAAAGGATACTAGCAATCTTGGGACTCGAGACCACTTATGTATGTGGTCTTCAAACCTAAGACATTCGTACGTGACCCAGTCGGTACGAATTTCAATGCTTTTATTTTGTCGGACTAAAGGAATTATTGTACGTATCGATACTCGGTTTTAAGAACTTTTTTTGGTTATTGTGATCTTTTTGACCAAATAACGAAGAAAAGTAAAGACATTATTTGGATCTTTTCTTTAAGTTAAAATTGACAAATATTTGGTGTATCCGCGTTAAGTAGGTAAACATGTATAAACTTAATGTTAAATCTGTACGTGACTTCATAAATATGCTTTTAAAGTAGAGTTATTAAAGAAAAAGTTACATATAAGTTTAAAACTTCAAGTATCTAATATGGTAGTCAGATATGTAGAAATTAATTAGGAAAGAACTTGAAAAATATATAATACAATGGTTATATATGTAAATTAATAAAAAATACCATAGAAAGGTAGCTGAACTTTTATATTATGACTCAGTTTTAATATACTTTCTTAAGATCTGTATAATTAAAACTTTGATTACACTGTTTTACAAGTAAAAGTTTAAACAAAAATAAACCGCGAGCGAGTTACTTTGAAACTGTACCCGACGCTGAGTTTGGTAATATGGTTTTGTTATTTTTTAATTAATAAAAATAATGTGGTTTTGTGTTATATACCTACAGTATAAATACAGCTCCAGAACTGAATAAATATCAAGGAAATGAAAAGAAAAACATTCACAAGATAATACTTAAGAACTTAAGTTATAAATCTTCAAAGTACGAACTATAAAAAGAAAAAGTCGTTAAATATCGTAGTCATTAACTCAGTTGCTTTCAGGATACTTCTCAGAATATTAATATTAAACCTTCTACTATGAATCAAGTATCGAGAAATAAGATACCTAGATAATTTTTCATTTGAAATTCTTGCCTTGATAATACTTGATATTCTTGTTCTATTTTATACAAAATCATTTCTAGGGTTCAAAATACATTGTCTAAGAAGTATCACCAATGTTTTGAAGTTCGATTCACAATATAACACCCATAATTATAATCTTACATTTCCACAGCATAGGACTTAGACCAGTCAGGGGTAAGTCAGTTGGAATTTCAACTTTATGACCTTAAAATTAAGGTGCTATCAATGTCACAGTTTGGTGTACGGTACATGAGGGGTTATGTACGCATTGTGAGTGGACACTAGATATGAAGAGCCTTTGCGATAGGACTTGACTGTTTACATAGCCAGATGATGGTGCTTTAACATGAATTTACCGTGCTTAGGCGCTCATCATTTTAATATTCAGCGTTTTTTAGATTAATAAAGTAGTGAGATTTTTGCAGAATTAAGTTTTAGAAGATGAAAGGGGAGGACGTTGCCCAACCGTGGGATTCTATGTAGGCTAATAAAAATAAATTTAGATACTATAGATGTATTTTTATTTGTGAGACGAAAAATTAAATTATAATCTCAAAACAGCATTGTGCGAAAATTCTTTAAAGTTACAATTAAACCCAAGAATATTTAAATCTGTCTCGGTTGCCATAAAAAACACAGACCAGGTGCGTTAAATCGAAACCTTAATACACCACAAGATAAAATATTAACAGACCCAATCTCACTTTAACGAAATATGCATTATCATGATGACGACGGGATCGAAACAATAAATATTTAATTGACACAAAGTAACGAAGATGAAAATAAAATACTGGCTCACTGCGAGGCCTTTGTAATTGCTATGGCCTGATTCATGGAACAAAGTAACAGAAAATCAATGGCTATGTAATTGGAATTGTACGATTGCGGTATTATCATCTCATGACTGTGAATTTATTCAGAAAGAGGTTTTTTCAACTTTTGTAGCGGGTTCGACTAGAAATGTGGGAGGGTGAAATTTTGTGGTGTATATTTTTGTTGCGTGGGAGTAAAGCGTGGGGTTAACGGAAATGTTATAATGATATTGTCGATGCGAAAGTTTTGTTCGAATTTATGGCCCACTTAAAATTGCCTATATGTATATTTAGGGTATGATGGGACTGACATACGTTATGCGTGAAAGTTCCTTTAAAAATAAAGATTAAAAAAAAAATGATATGTTGGGAAATGTAATTTAATAATGAAGTAACAAGGATAGCTTAATTGGCTTAATTATAGGTACAGTTCAGGCTTAAGTAGAATATTAAATAGGTATTTTTATGTTAAGTAGGTAATTATAATACATTTTTGATAATTTATCCCTATTTTCCAATCAGATACGAACATTTAGCTTTAAATCATTTAGAGGGATTGATATAACGCAAAAACGAGAACAAACATATTTAATTAATTATAATTATAAGTATCTGGTAAACTAAAACAATTTTAATTTACCATATTAACATACCATCACGCCTGTATCCCCGAAGGGTTAGGCAGAAGTGTACCAATGTACACCCACAGTTCGCCGGTATGTTTAGGTCCCATGTTATAGGGGGCGAGCCTATTGCCACTAACCGGGCATAAATCCAAACTCCGACCCGCTACTGAGAATTTCATAGAAACACCCAGTAACACCTTGGTCGACTTGGGAATCGAACCCAAGACCTCTAGCGTAGCAGTCGCGCTTAGAACCACTAGGCCAACGAGGCAGCTTATATATTTTCTATTTGCTTTTTTATTTGTTTACTTTCTATACCTAAATCAAACACAATGTAAATATTTTGTGTATTCTTCAAAGCTAGATACAACACATTTGTAGCAAATTGCAGGTTTAACCCTCACATGTTTGCCTTAATCCTTTGAATACACTGCTAATCACACGTTGCAACATCGTAAACACTGGACAGTCTAAAAGCTTAATCCCCACTCTTCTGGTTGACATTTTCTAAGCAATATCCCAGTGCACATAGTTGCCATTTCGCCCTCAAGTTACTTTGTCTCGAAACTAATGTTTGAGTTTTCTACGAGTGTTTAAAATTCGCAAATGATTATGTGAAGTTCATTCGTGCTAATCCGAGCGATGTTGATCACACATTAATATGATGACTTCGTATCAATGAGAAGGATAGTCGCCATTTGCTTTCAAGGGACTTATGGTCGAATTGTGAAACGTTACCAATTTTAAATCACCGTAGGTTCATGCTGTCTCTGTCATTATAAGCTGAAAAGTAGAGACAGATAGATCTTTAGGAGTTATAAACAAGTTGAGATTCAGTATTCAGGGGTCTCCTGCTGACTAATGCCGAACACCTTATATAATGACGAACACTCAAACACACATGGGGGACTTTTGCACATAATTAGGGCAGCACCTTTCGTATTTACTGAGGGGTGTCGCTCACATAATATTAGTTCGAATCAATGTGATTGCGTTTCTTATACGTGCGAACTTTGGCCCGTTCTACGAAAGTTTGTCAGAGTAATGTCATGAAGATAAGTTAAACATTATTATTATGTCATGGGAGATGGGGAATGTACGTCATAACTGGCGTTCTACCTAAAAAGACGCGTAAATTGCGTTTTGCCGTAATGCCCTTTGTAAAGGTCAAGAGCGGCGTAATTTGTCTTCGTTTGTAAATTGAATATCTAGTAAAAGATATGTTATTTTTGTTGAAAGAATTCGGTTACGAAAATATTTACTTACCATGTTTCGCTCAACGATTTTGACAGACATTCAAAGATATTGGGATAATTAAAATGATTGTATCTTTTTATTATGTTAGACCTTAGAGTAAAGATAAGAAACTAAAGAGTGAGTCTATCAGTGTATGAACCGTGAGCACTAGTATGAACTAGTTTTATCGTAAATTTTGTATCAAGACGGAGCGCGCCGTTTTAATAGAACTATCTAAAACCCTAATATTATCATAACAAAGTCGAAACCATCGATATTTTCACATATAAGTCTGTCGTTGCGCGAAAAATAACTTTAAATCAGTAAACGAATGTACTAGATACAGACAAAAAGTGCTCTCGCTTGGCACGAAGGAAAACTAGCGATACTATCGGTCTATAGTTATCTATAGTCTACATTTGAAGTCACTGTTTGCAACTAAGTTATTGTTCTTGCAAAGTTTCATAGCATTGAATTTTTTTAGCTATATTTGTAGAAATAGGGAATGAGGGCCTTAAAAAAAACTAATGTAATATTTGGTCATTAGATAGACTTCATGTAAAAGATACCTACTAGTATTGATTTTGTCCATCACAAAGCGTTGTCAGCCTAATCTAAAATGCCATCGCCATTAAACACCGTCTATTGTTTTATGAAAGCTTTAATACAGGCGATATTTCTAGACTGCTGGGTTTGAATTGTCATTGTCACTTTAGTGTCAATTTTTGAAGCCATTGAGTATACTATATACTCTATTATAAGTAGGTATGTTCAATTAAACTGAAAATTTACTTCTTATGATTTTGCAGAGAAAAACGTAACAGTTAGTAAGGTACACAAAACCGCCTGTTAACCTTACTTATTATGAAACAAGGTTCTTACCCGTTTTTAAAGCTTAAATTGTTGCGCAACTATGAAAGAGTTTTAAAAATATTTTAAACAAAAGACGGAATAAACGAGGCGACCGCTTTAACAAACTCCAAAGAAAAGTGTGAATATTTCATAAAGTTCCCGGGATTACGTTATTTTCCTACGCATCGTGTAAAGAAAAAATACTTAATAAACTGCTGGGTATGTATTTTCATTTTTGTATTCATTATAGTATATATTATTATATTGTATTTATTTTTGTCAACGCTCTGATGCCCAGAGGTTTTAATGAAGATGAAGAAAGCACTCAATTTCATATTTTTTCGACAACAAAGGCTGTTGTGTAATTTCCGTCGTCACAAATAGCGAAGTTCTGAAGAACTGCGAAATTGCCTCAGAAACCGGATCGTTGTGTTTTAAACTCTGTTTCAACGCCAAGTTCACAACTTTTCCCAATTTCTATGATACAAGTCTTGATGCTGGGACACTGAAGTTTTATTAAAAATGAAAAACATTGTACCCCGGAATTGAATTTCGTGAAGAACATGGCGACCTTTTGATTTACGATTTCGTTTTGTTTTGTTAAAATCAAAATCAAAGGACTGTTTAGAAGACGTTTGTACGAAGAGTTAATTTAATTTGACCATCAGTTCCAGTCATAAAATTAGAGGAAATTCAGTCATCATCTTAGGAAATGGCCGACCGTTTCCAGACAATGTAATTCAATGGAACTTGCCCAAGTTTAATTTGTCCACGGCTGAATTCGAGAACGGTACTTGAAATTGTACTTACGAACTTCTTGAACTTAAGAATGAAGCGAAAAGCTTGATGTTACAAATTTGGAAAGGTAAAAAAATTGCTCAAGTTAAGAGTGTTAAGATTTTTCTGAATTCAATACTGTTTTGAAGTTTTCTTTTGATAAATTGTGTGATTAATTTAAAAAAGTACGAGATAAAGTAAAATCGCGATACTACAAGCAAATATATTTTAGAAAATAGGCCCGTTTACTTTCAGGCCTATGTATACTTGCAAATAAACATAATTTAACTAACTGTAATCCTGTAATTTATTTAGATAAACAATTCACCCTCGCTATCACATCGTTTCCAAAAACATTACCCTGATTGGAATACTGGAGTAATTAAATACATACTTACCATTTGCATTTCACTCATTTGCATATCGCGTTCGTTGAGCTGTGAAACACTACCGCTAATACAAATCACAATATAAATTTCACCAAAATGACTGTCATTACTATAGGTATAAAGTTTAAAATAGATTGCATCGCCATATCCTTACTACGCCATGCTTCAATCAATGGATTTAAGGGGTAAAAGTTCAAAAAGGATGAACAATGCTCTCTAGAAAAAATTGAAAATATCAATTTGTGCGATTATACAAAGTCGGTACAACACAACTTGATTTTAAATGGGCTTATTGGTTATAACTTTATGAGTGCCATTTATGTTTGACAATTTACGGCCTAAATTTCGCACACATTTCAGGTACGCTATCTGAGTTTAGTCAGATAAACTCAAAATATGCGCATAATGTTAAGCCGTACACATAAATGACACTGATAAAATGTAATAGTTATGATATAGAACTTTACGTAAAAATGTATTAAGAAAATCTAATAAAACTCTTAACTAAACCATTCTTACTGACTTACAAATCGATGTCTTGTATTGCCTTTCACTAAAATTGAGAGACAGCGAACTGTGTCATTAAAATAACAATAACAGTACCACAAACATTCTGTGTAATTACCATCGATTTGCAAGTAGGTATATTATTATTATTAGAAACTGTAATTTGGGGTAATGTGTTCTACTGTCTGTTTGTGATTGAAAACTACAATCAAAATGTGTGACAGTGAAATATAATCTACTAAATAATGGGGTCAGAATGTTTGGTGTGAAGTAAAGTAAGTGTAGATGGTTGAAAATCTACGAGTACATGCTTAGTTCGGAGTCTGGAGCTTACTTTCTGACTGCGCTGTGAGACCTGGGAAATATAGCAATGCGTTAGTATTTAGGGTCAAGCTATGTTAGTCTAATTGTATGGTACAGAAGTGAAGGTAGAATGGTATACTGGAGTAAATAAGGAAAGCTGCTGTTCTGTTTGTTGGTATGAGTTTCATTTGTGAAGGTAAGCATGGTCCGAATTGTGCGGAATTATTAGGCGCATGAAGTGAGGTACATTATACTACTCGTATCATATTACTTTAACATATTTTTCTTTAAAGACAATGTTCTAGAAGCTTGTTTAAAAAGTACATACTAATGTACAGGCTAAAATACTTTTAGGACGTAAACATATCATCTCAAAATGTCCGATACACGATTGAAATTTCTTAACACCGATCTATCATCTCAAGCCGTCCCAACACTTTAATACTTATTTTGCTTTCCCAAACCTGTCTCGTCCACCATATCGGTTTGATTAAACAACCTCGCAAAAAATCAAACCGAAAAAAGCTCGCAAAAATACTTTTATATAAATAAACAGCCGTATTCACACGGCGGGCACCGTGAAATATTAGGTACATCAGTCAACGAAACATCACTTACAACGTTACACGCTCTGGGATAATCGTTGGCCAGCGGTGAAATATTCGATAGATAACAATGAAAATAAGAAACATTGATGTATATTCGACGATCCATCATACAAGCTGGTGTCCTGCGGAATCAATAGATCAAATGTTTGTGATCCCTGTTCACTAATCATGCGCCGATATTACTATTGGTTTAGGAATTAGGGTTAGATTGAATTAAGACATCGTGTTTATTGTTTTATATGTGTTCGTTGATGGGTTAGGTATCATCTACGGCTTTAAAAACAATACTATATTTTAATAAGTATCTGAAATATTTAGCAATGTGTTGTAAAAAAAAGGGTTACGACCAAAAAAAAAAAAGGAAAAACAGTTTTTGGTTTTGGCTGGTTCTTAAGATAGTCAATGCAACGTAATATAGTGTCGATCATATCAAGAGCTATGGAAAGAACTTAAAAGTCGTCGGATTAGGTTGAGTCAAAGCTTTAAACAGTCTATCTATCTAAGATTTTTTCATATTGAACTTCTAATATCAGACTCGAGTATAAGGCCTAAGTACGTACTTAGCTACAGGCTCAGACCAAGTTTTTGCGGTTCATCAAGAAAATCGGTGGACGATTATCGGATGTGCAAAAAGTTGGATGTTACAACGAAGTGTGATAATTTAGTCTACAATATTAGTTTCATTCGTGTATTACAGTGATAGTATTGAACTTTGAGGTTTTAGAGTTGTTTGTTGCATTCCCAAAACTGTATTCATAACCAATACAGAGATCACATTTGTCGTTTTCAAAACTAGGCTAAAATCAGAACTAAACTTTTACCTTTTATTCTGAGATCTTATAAATGGCAGTTTATCAACATTTGCAGGTACAAATCAATTGTTCAAATCGTTGTTTGAAGAACATAAATAATACTGAACTAGCAAAAGTCCGGTGAAGCAGTCAAAGCCTGCGCTCAGGCTAACTGCAAAGATCTGTACCAAAAAAAAAACTGAACTAGCAACAAGTATTTCATGTGCCAAATATCGTTTAAATATATATATTATTGCATTCAATATGCATAATGAGTTGCTTTATGACTATTTCCAGATGTTTTTAAAGTGGCAGTTATTTATTATGTCATGTTTTTCTATTTTTTTTCCAAATAATTAAAATTTTTATCAATTTTAGTAATTTAAGGCCTTGCCGGGTGCAATCCATAGTGAATTGTTTGTATGGTGTGTTTTTGATTACTTTAGTTACGATAAAATTTTGGCAATTTAATTTAAATACATATATTTTCCTTGTTAGTTTTGCAGAGTTTACTATCTCAATCAACATTCTGGTAAGTAAACCTAACGTTTCCAATCGACTACACTGATGAGCACAAGATTGATTTGTTAGTAAATCTAGATCGACATTATGAATAAACATTTACTTAGGAGTACATTTGTACAGTCTGCCGCACGTAACTGATAAAAATTACATACGATTTGCAACGTTATTGCGTTGACATAAAGGCTCCGCCAAAGTTTGTTTCTACTGATGTGCAGTATACGGTTGACTGTTCCAAACAATTCTGGGTTAGATCTATAATGAAATATTGTTGTGGCAATACAACAGCGGTTATTGAATCTGTGCAAAGTGATTGGCACGTTCAATATTCCAAAATTGAATTTTAGATTTAGAATTCGAAATAAATTTTATTTTATTAATATTTCAAGAAAGGAGTTTTGATTTATGAATATTTTTCTGATGATTTTATTCCAATAAGGTTTCAATTTGAATTTTGAGCAATATTGAAGGGTGATAAAGCATGAAATGTTTAAATAAGAATTATACATATTACATAGTTTTCTGGCAACATTTAACTTCTTGAAATCGTAGTAACGAGTGTTCTTTTATACGATAAGTCATTTATACTATACACAATTTACTTCCCTGACTATCGTGAATATTCTTAGTCTCAGAAAATAATGTTGACTGACCGCAAAAAAAAACATAACATCGATACGTCAAAAGTTTCCATACGCGAGGCGGTCCCTTTGTACCACAACGTGACTTATCACATTTTCCTCTCCCTAACGTGTTTTCCTTTGCCGCGATTTACGAGTAAGCCTTTAATAGAATATTTATAGTTTTTCCATAAACGAATATAGGAATGCCTAGAGGATATTCAATGATCGTATCACGTTACGTCTGGAGGTAATTGGTATTTACTGTATTACGGAAACCTTACAGATAAATAGAGAATAGTTTGTTGCGGTCGTATTGCAAGGTAAAGGCACCTTTTGTATGTAGACGAAGTATCTTTAAGAGAACTACCTGGTTAGAGATTTTAGATGACTAAGGGCTGGTTTTCATAAAGCTCGATAATTTTAACATAACATAACATAACATACATAACATACCATCACGCCTGTATTCTCGAAGGGTTAGGCAGGTGTACCAATGTACACCCACAGTTCACCGGTATGTTTAGGTCCCATGTAATAGGGGGCGAGCCTATTGCCACTAACCGGGCACAAATCCAAACTCCGACCTGCTACTGAGAATTTCATAGAAAAACCCAATAACACCTTGGTCGACTTGGGAATCGAACCCAAGACCTCTAGCGTAGCAGTCGCGCTTAGAACTACTAGGCCAACGTGGCAGTCAGTCAGATAATTTTATCAAAGGAATAATTTTGCTTTCGCGACATATGTATTTTATAAAATCTGTACGTGTGTGTAATATTTGTGATATTTATCTCTCGAAAAAAACGTACTGGTCGATTGGAAAATCGGCCCTAAGACTACGTTTCTCTTGACCGATCTTCAGTAAATGTTAGTTATATTTTACTCTTCTTTTATTTATCCTACATAATTATAAGTCTTGTACATATTACGCGCACTAGCCACATTCTTTTTCATCCCGAGTCAGAAAACCGCACCGTAACCGCACTTCTTTTTAACCAAACTCAAAGAAAAACCTAGCTCTTCTAAACCACCATATTTATCAAAGCTTAAGGTGATTTAGATGAGGGTCCACATTCCTTGGCCACTGATAGTGACAGGTACAAATGCCAGCGTACGTCCGTGTCGTCCGTGTCGGACGGACGACCCGCCATTGACGCGGCTGTTTCGAACGCTCAAATATTTTATGGATCTGTCTTTGACAGGACGACTGTGGACTGGACCTAAGTGTTCTGTAATGGAGGAATATTTTAGATGGCCAGTTAGTTATGGGTGTAAGAAATAGCGGGGTATGCAAAACGTATGAACCTAGGTTTTGCGTGCATTAAAAGTCTAGTAACCATAAGGTTCAAGAACTTAAGGTTTTACAACAGGATGTGTTTAATTAATAACTTCTCTATTTCGCTGAACAGTAATGCATTCGACTATAAAATATGGCACTATAAATACCTACCATTGTTTTGAGGAGTTCATTCTTTATGATTCTTAAGCATGTTTTAAGTACATACGTCAAAAAACTCGGAATCGAAAATTCAAGAAAAACAAAAGAAATACGTCAACTTTACCAATTTTTTTTTCTTTATCCTTTTCTTAAGTGAACCAAATGGAAAAATATGAAGTATTTTACCGCCGTGTTGCAATTTACGCACCCTTTTATTGCCCTACCGAAGCTAACGTCCCAAATGTGGTGCCTTTAAATACAGCTAAGGGATAGTAATAAAGACGTTTTCGTATTGAGTTATATAGTAGATAAAGTTGGAGTCGAGTTTAAGATAGAGTGATAACTGCCTCCCTTAGGACTTACGGATCCGTTCGCAGTAGGTGAAGTATATGTAGTTATATATGCACGCGATTCATTAAATGTGTTCTATGTTTGCGTTTATGTTTGTAAAACGTAAAGAAGTATATAGACATGGCTATCTCTACGTGTCTATATTAGGTTTACTTTTACCTAGATAAAAACAAAAACTTAGGTAATATACATTACGAAATTAAAAAGGGACCGTGTAGGTGACGCCACAACGTTCGTGCTTAGACGGATTTTCTTTTACCTTGTTTTACTCCATAAAGATAATAACGTACAAAATTTACTAACATTTCTTTGAGAGTACACCTCAAAGTACACGCTTGTTACTATTATTCAGTCATTTAAACAGAGTGGTCGTATATGCTCCTGTGATGTGCGAACTGTCAAGACATACATACAGGACCTATAAATTCAACGCGTTATGACTCTATCTAGAAAGGTCGACTATGTCACTGAAACATGCAAAAATAACCCTTATGGCCTCGGAATAAAGGCGGTTTCAAAGTCATAGTGACGTACCGTCGATTACCACAGTTACCCCTTGTTTCACTCAACTCTAAAACTTCGGTACTACATCATAAAAATCTGAAACGTACCAAAAGGGTAACGAAAACAAAAAGGATAAAAGATACATCATTTCAAATTACTTGTTAACTTACGTTCGGAGTTGGTAAAAAAACTCTTTCAAAAGATATGAATTATGGAAGGAATTATAAAAGGGATAGAAGCCTTTAGGCACGTAACTGGGATGTCCGGGGGAGTCGGCGCTAAAATAATTTCGCAATTTCCTCAATTTAATTCAAGTAGGTAATTGTTTAGGCACTGATCTGAAAATGGAAGCAAAATACGTAGGTACCTAGTTATATTATAATAACTTTTTATGTGGGCGCTTTGTATAGGCTAGTTAATTATTTTTTATGAAGTCGATACCTGTTGTATAAGATATTATGTAAGCGATAAGTAATTTAAAGGGTTTATCAACTTCAGCTGCTAACACCTACTGAAAATCTAAAAATATGAAAAAACTGAAAAAAAATTATACCTAACCTAAAAATTTTTTTTTTCTCAAAAGTCGTGAGAGATTGTCGGCGTTGTCACAGATGATACCTAATTACCAAACAAAAGGCCCCCAAAAATACCGACGAAATTGGTGTTGTAGTTTTTGTTTTATTCTCAAATTTAGGGAATTTCGGGGCTAAAAATGGTTATTTCAAAATCCATTATTATTGTTTCTGTCATGCATTTTCCAAATTTGATATTTTATTTGGGCATGTGATTGTGAACCCTCTATGACCCTTTCGGGTCGGACAGGGGTTTCTTAACACACTGTATAGTCAGAACCAGTGAGATCAACATTAACTTAAATATGCAACTAAGTGCATTGAATAAGGTGCCTCTGCCTATACTTGTGAACTTCTCATAGTTATAGATTAAAATTATATTACACCATGATTCATTTTATCCGCAATATATTTACAGCCATTTTTATATATTAAATGCCAGGGAGCCTCATAAACCTATAACATTTTACACATAATATCAATAGATCTAAAACACGTCGTTAAAATTATACGAGAGCTAAGTTCAAACTCTGCTGACATCGTCCTCTGCAATGTCTACTGCATGCAACGTTGTAAATTTTATACAACAACCGTTATGACACGAACTTTATACCACGCAACAAAGTGTTATGGCGCCAATAAACTTTTCAAAGTCGTTAACAAACACGGTGCACCAATATTGATGGGTTGATTATGTTAATACCTTGATAAAAAACACGAAGAGGGTTAAATTCAAGAATGTTTTCGGTTGTTTCGACAAATGTTTAAGTGTTTAAATTCGTGTAGCAGTTTGGGGTTAGTAATAAAAGACAGTATGTTCGCCACCTTATTACATTGGTCGAATGTAAAAGACAGGTGGTGTACACAATTTATGGCACGATCGTAGTTGTTTTATCGCATTGGTGGTAAATATTTGTAGTAACAGTTTCTATTTCAACTTATGTGTAAGAAATTATGATGTAATTAGTGTTTTGTTTTAAAACATACAAGAAAAATAAGAAATTTATTTACCAATCACACACGTGAAAACAACACTGCAAAAACGAAAGGAAAACTTTGGAAGAAGAATACAATAAAATCAAATTTTGGAATAAAATGTCATTATAATTGCCCCGTGAGTAAAACTTTTACCAAAATTTAAACAAACAACCGAAAAAAAATGACAACCTACATGATCACAAAAACCCTATTTTCCACTAATACTTTAGCACTTATTGAAACAGAAGCGTAGAGTTTATTTAGCTCACCATTAGTAAAACTATCAACACTCGATATATTTGCCGTGCGGATAAAGCTGAACCATATGTTACACGTCCGTATAACGAAGATCCGGATAAAAATAACCCTCTTTGCACTTAAGGGGGTTTTCGATGAGCGAGCTTTATCGCGGTTTTGTTGGCTCTCCGTTAAAGCTCGCTCGTAGATCACTTTAAACGGCGGTTTTATTTGGTGACGAGCTAGGCTCGCGGCTCGTCACGCAAGTTCGAAACTTTAGCGCGTTGCGTTGCAAACAACAGTTTGGTTCACCCGTGTATTAGGCAAGACGAACCGCGAGTAAAACCGCTGCGAGCTTTACCGTGACTTCGTAGCTCGCCATTCGATCACACGCTTTATTACAGTAAAAGTAGGATTGAGGAACAAATGGTATACTCCTGGCCTTATCTTACTTACATTTAATTAGGAGAGAGCGACTGTTTCTTCGTGCAATCACTGGATTGCGTCTAAGTAAAGGCTACAGAATTGTGAATCAGTTGGATTAGTAAGGGGTTTTAAGGATAAAAATTAAGTTTGAAGTTACATGTAAGACTTAGTGTATTGTTTGGTTGTTGCCTAAGAATTCAGGTGAGAATAGCATAAAGCAAACAATATTCAGCAACGGTAGAAAAGTAAATATAAATAAAGTAAATTTCTGCTTGCAGACTTGAGATGAACACAGTATGTATATGTTATGGACCAAGTGATAAATTGAGCAGTATACATAATGCCCGGTCATTATGAAAAATGCCCAATATGAGAGTGCAATTTGACAATAATTATTCAAATAATTAAATTGACCGGGCACTATACATATTGCCCATCACCTTTTGGGCAGAGTAATACAAACATATTTAATTACTATTTTTTTATTGTTATTGTCATTTAACTTAAAATAAACTAAATATTAAACCACTTAAATAATCAGACTCATTATTTAAATTAATTACGAAGGACTTCTACCTTAAAAATCCACTAGTTTTTGCATTTAAAACTTAAGGAAAGTCATATTAAAAATATAACATAAAATATAATTAAATTTAAAACAAAAATTTCACAACATATCTTTGTTTTATAGAAATGACTTTTTATTATAAAACATAAAATAAACTAAAGTTTAAGCAATCAGACTCATTATTTGGCATAATTAGCATCTTCTCTTAATAAAAGTCAAATGAAAATATAAGTAAAATAGAACATCAAAATTACAAACAATAATCATACAATATGTAGCAAGTAACAGGTTTATATACCGCGTTAAATATAGCTTTATTATCAAATTGCCCAACTATCATGTAGCAATATAATAATGACCGTGCAATGTGATAAATAATGAAGTTAAGATAGTAATTAATCACTTAGCCCGATAAAGCTAGACATTATTCATAATGCTCGTGCATTATAAATAATGCCCGCATTAATCACCTGGTCCATAACATATATATCAGAAAATAAGTTTAATACGTAATTATAATCATGGTGTCTTAATTTTCCTGATTAAAAGATATTAAGTGAAAACCCACAACAAAGCATTTACCTAAAAATATGTTAGTAACTTTGCAGATTTACATTTTCTTTAAAAAAGTTTTGTTTTTTGTTTCTTTGTTGTCTTAAACACGAAATTCGACGGGCCTGTTGGTCTAGTGGTTAGTGACCCTGACTGCTATACCGGAGGTCGTGGGTTCGATTCCCACCCAGGACAAATGTTTGTGTGATGAGCACGATCATTTGTTCTGGTGTAATTTATCTATAATATGTATGTATTTAGAAATATATAAGTATGTTTATCGGTTGTCTGGTTACCATAACACAAGCTCTGCTTAGCTTGGGATCAGATAACCGTGTGTGAGTTGTCCCGGAATATTATTATTATTATTAAATGTTTAAACTTCAATATTTCTCTTCGTAAGCCTAATGAGAAACTGGAGTTTGCAAATTGTATTTTGGTTTTATTTGCCTCACTTTAATTAAACTACTTGTACTTACTGTACTTGGTGGCGGACCACATTATAGTTGGCTGTTTACCGAGATTTACAGGGTTGCATAAGAACACAATTTTCTTCAAATATGTGCATATTGTAGGTTGTAGGTAAATAATGTCACAAAATAAATGATACCATAAAAATTAATAGTAAAAATTGTTCAATTATCATTTGCAAAAACAATGGCACCAAAGATAATTGGTATTCAAAATAATCTAACTGATTAAGTAAAGCGAGATAACAATACTAATCTAAAATAAATACAGGTATAATATACTTTAAATTTTTAAATCCGTCGGTAATTCCTCAATCTAAAGGCGACGCAAGAAATCTAAACCAGTTCAAACCTATTCATTATGTAACAAGTAGAAGGAGCTTATAATTAAAACCTGCGTTTAATTAACAAATTATAGATTACTCACTTAAAATCTTCTTAAGCGTGTTTAGTCGTTTCATAAATAAACGCCAACTCATTTTAAATGGCGCACAATTTTTAGTGAAGCGAAACGCTTTGTCGACAGATATAGGCGGGGGTGGGGCCAATGTGCGCTTTGGAAAAATCTCCATTCAAGGGAAAATGAAGGGTGCTCCACTCCAAAACTGATGACGTGTAAAAAGCTGATAGAGCCATCCGGGGTTCATTTAAATGTCGCGAATGGGATGAGAATCTCTCAAGCCTTTGTATAATGTTGAGGGATAACCCAGTCCCGGCTGACGCGATTGTATCTTCAGCTGAGATTTTGCAAGTTCAAGGGAAGTGATTTTGCTTGGGACATGTTCTACGACAAAAAAACAAGCTCTTTTTTTTCTAAAGCTATTGAAAACATAAGCTGTTCACAGTGCAAAATATATTTAAGAACAGCTTTTTTATGCTGATTTTCTTAAATACTATTTATTTTAGCTTTATGTCGTACGGTGTTTTCCAATCGTTGAATTTTTAATGTTTGACCTATTTACAGCTACAATTCTGAATTGGATTCGACCGTATTTCCAATAAGCTACATAAATAAAGCCCTCTCCGCAAAAGTACGATAATAGAAAATAAATTGGCTTTATTTTTAAACTACAAATAACGAACAAAAGTAATTTCAAACTATATATTATTTACAATGTACGGACCGGTGAACGAATTCACTTACAAATATTGACTGGGGAGAATGAACGGAGAGCTGCGACAATCTTTTACCCCTAAACTGCCAGTGTTGCCAATGCTAAGTCAGTCAGTTGGAAAAAAAATAGGGAAAAAACATTTGAGAACGGGATGGAGAGATTAAATTCAAAATTGGAAAGACAATGGCTGTTCGATATTTGGAAATTTGAAAGCTTCGACGTCAGTGACGGTCACTCTCTTTTTTTCCTTATTTTCGACAGGTATTGTCAACGGGTGGTTCAAATTTGATTTTATATTTTTTGATGTTATTTAATAGTATACAAAATTATACTGACTTAGTGCTGCCGTACTCAGAGACATCAATGGTTAATTTAATACCAACTGCTATATTTACAGAATGTAAGTCTTGTATATAAATTAGATTAAAAATTAGATTTTCTTCATTTTTATTTAAATTCTTTCCAATTTCTACTGTATGAAAGTTCTAAACAAAACCTTTTCATATGACACTCAATAATAAAGTGTATTTTTAGACCTGGCAATACCGGCCAGCGGCGGTATTTCTAGCCGGCCGGTTATTTGGCAAACTTTGAACTGCGCCATTGTTCTTCCGGTGTCAAGTGGGGACTGTTTTGCAATTTTATCGTACAGATATTTAGAAACTGTACATTCTTACTTTATGCCAGGTTTTATGTTGTAAAGTTTTTTTGAATTGCTTTTTTATGCTTGTTCTTTGTTTGAAGTCTTGAATGCACTGACGGAAAAGGAAAATGCTTTTTTCTTGTTTCGGCACCTATTGTCATTATTTGTTTGTTTTTTTTTTTCTAACAACATTAATTTATTCTGTAGGTTAATATTTTTGAGAAATGCAAGAAATGTTACTATAAAAAGACTACTAAGGGTAGGTTTAAAATGAAAGCAGGCGTGTTTTTGTGTGGTTGCTGCCTGTTTAATTTATTTGCGAAATATTAATTATAACGCTGAAACATAACTTCATTAGCGTGCATATTAATTAAACTTAATTAAATAAGTGAAATGTTTTAATAACATTCCATTATCTTCAATTACGGTATAATTGCGAAAGCCACACTACTAATTATTCAGTTTGTAATTCCACGTTTGAGTTGTGCCTTCAAGAGAAATTACTATAGTGACGTCATCTGTTGAATCTATAATACTGTTTGTACTGGATTATCCAATGTAATTGTCTAATGTAAAGTACGTATGATGTATGATCTATGTTATCCCATTTTATGATACACACTTCTTCTCTAAGTGTAATAAAAGAAAATTAGAAAAAAAGTGGTCGTTGAGAAACATTTAAACAGAGGTATTTATTAAGGCACCAAATCTTGCATTTGTTATTAATGTCAAGGGTGAAGATGTCAAGGGTGAAGACGCTTTTCTATCTACAATTAGGTAATAGCATTTTTTTTGGACCAGAAACGTCTTTCCCCTAAATATTATGTAGTTATTAAAAACCACAACGCGCAATGGTGTCAAGGAAGTAAATAATAATATAATTAATAACGTTAGATAAATCTTTGTTATACATATCTAAACACAACAGCTGTTTCTTTACACACCGTTGTAACAAAATTCCTCTACTCAACGCTTTCCACTAAATTATTCTGTTAATTAACGAACCAAGTATTTACTTTACACGAAAGTACGAAAAGCACTAAAACGGGACATTTTAAAGGGATTCCTCTTTAATTGAAAATGGTGATCGATGCAATATTGAAGACATTGGCTATATTGTTGCTAGTTATATGCTATGTGGCGGGTTGGTCCATTTACTTACCTACAGAATAGCATAGGTAAAGACTGCTTCAGTGAGAACGTCTAGCTAGAAGTGCGATAAGAACTTGTCGCGTAATAACATTTTGCGTCGGCGCCATTTTGTTTTTCGGCGAATGAGTTTTAGGATCTAAACTGAAATAAGCATAGTTGACTAAAAGGTGTAGGTAAAAGTAATACATAGGTCTTGATAATGTATTAAGGTTAAATCTATTATTAAAAGTATCGAGAAAATTCAATGGAAGATAGTGTTGTTCCTTTTAACATGAAATTGTTATGCTATTAATAAAGATTTATTTAACAAACAGTTAATTACATATCATTTGAATTAAAGCAGACTCTCAATATAATTTCAAAACTAAAATGATCAATATTATCTTGTACGATATGTAAGTTCACCTGGTTTTCGTATCTATCTTCTGGTCTTAAGAATTAATTTATGTAACCATGATGTATAACTAAGTAGGTCACGTCTTTTCATATATGTCCTGTCACTAAAATGGGTGTGTCAACAATTGCTGTGCGCTGTCGTAATATCACATTATTAATGATCTTGCACGCATTATTACCCGACTACTGCAAAACAATAAAGAGAGGTTATATGGTTCACTGGTTGGATGTAGGTATGTATGTTCGGCAAACGTTTTTGTCAACAGGAATGAAAAGAACTTGTTTCTTGTTTTTTAGTTAGTGGTTTTCAATATTAATAAGGTAAGTATGTTGTACCGGGGTTGAGTGATGAAGGTGGGTAAATATCTTCAATTGCTGTGTAATTTTTTAGGATATTTTCTCTCTTGTAAAGATTAAAGAGAATAAGAGATTTAAATATTTAATTAGGTCAAAGAAATAACGTACCTACTTGTGAAAATTCGTACCTCTAAAATTCCTGACAGGGTAGGCAAATTTCGTTTAATACAAAAGCCTAGAGAATAAAGAGAATAGTTTCCACCTGGGGCCTTATTACGGCTAGACTAAAATAGCAGTCTATTTCCAGGTATTGTTACAATGTAAGATATTTGCTTAGCGCCATTACACTAACTTAGAACATTTGAATGTATAATTATAATTATCGCCTTAGACAAACAATACCGCAGGCTTTTGTTTTTACTAGAATATATTGAGAAAATCAACAATGTGTAAATCTAAAATTATATTGGAACGTTTGTGATAATAAATAAATAATAATAAATAAATGCGGACAACATCACATACATTGCTCTGAACCCAAAGTAAGTAGCTAAAGCACTTGTGTTATGGAAGTCAGAAACAACGAAGGTACCACAAACACCCAGACCCGACGCAATGTAGAAAAGTTGGTTTCTACATTGACCCGTCCGGGGATCGAACCCGGGACCTCAGAGCTAGTGACACCTTGAAACCGGTGCGTACGCCACTCGACCACGGAGGTCGTGATGTGTCATAAATATGTATTGATTACCAGTATTTGCTTCTTCTACCGAATATAATATGCTGGCAGAGATTTCTGAAGGAATGAGCATATTGATTTCATATTTTATGTAGATTCTTTATTATTCACGGGCCTGTTGGTCTAGTGGTTAGTGACCCTTACTGCTATACCGGAGGTCGTGGGTTCGATTCCCACCCAGGACAAATCTTTGTGTGATGGGCACGATCATTTATTTTGTTCTGTGTCTGGGTGTAATTTATCTTTAATAATGTATGTTTTTAGAATTACATAAGTATGTTTATCAGTTGTCTGGTTACCATAACACAAGCTCTGCTTAGCTTGGGATATCTGATTCCAAGATCCCAACCGTGTGTGAGTTGTCCCGGAATATTATTATTATTTTATTATTATCGAATGTATTGCATGTTTTCAGCAAAATAATATAAAATTTTGTTGAAATTCATAAATAAAGTATGTATAATATATTTTGAGTTTCATTTCTGTTAATAAGTTTTCATGTATTATTTTGTTTTTATGGGTATTAATGTGAATTATTTTGATCTTGTTATTTAAAATTGTAATTTGAGAGGCTTCAAGTTATTACTTTTAAATTTATTTTTCAGTTGCAAATAAAAGTAACATAAAAATGTACATTCTCTGATCTTAGTTTACAGTTTAATATTGTAAAGTGCAAGCAAGAATTTATTTTATAAACCTTATATAGAGATGTAGCAATATCTTAGCATACCTATGAAATAATATTATTCTGTGTTAACCCTATGTGCAACAGGCTCCAAATATTAGCTCAGAACGTAAAATATCTTATTTCAGTTTTATCTGTATGTAAAGATTAAGATATATTTATTTGTAAATACATGGCAATGTAAATGTGGATGGTAAAAAAAATATGATTTGAACTTGTTTTGCCATAATTGGCCCACAAATTAAATTGTCCATTGTGGACATTACAAGTTTTTCTTTAAAGTAAAAATGAATAAAATAATAATATATGAAAAGCTCCCTAATAACTGTTTATTTTGGCTCTTAAAATTAGGTGATTTTAAGGAATTATAATTAAGGGCTTTCACAGAAAAATCAAAAGCTAATTAGTGACCTTCCTCGATATTTTATGTTATTTAAATTATAAACACATTGTTTTTATACTTAATTTGTGTTTAATTTTGCTTTTAGGTTAGGTAGCTGGTAGGTACTTTACATTCTTCTGTGTATGAGGAGAGGCCTTTGTTCAGCAATGTAACAATTAAAGGCTGTATTTGTGATACAGTATTACCAAAGCATATAACTTAGAATATGTTAAAAGTAACCAATAAATAAAGAAAGCGATACTGAATCTTAAAAAAAACATAGCTTCCTTATTTCGTAAAAAACCTGTAAAATATTTTCGACGTTAGTGAATCCATCCATATAGAGTAATTTGTTAAAATATGTATTAAAATACATTTTTAAACATAGTTCGTTATAAAAATGTACTTTCAGTCTCGTAACGAAGCGATAACGCAAAGTGCATTATTAATTTATAGTGATCGATGTTATCGGAAACTTTTACAATACACTTTTCATCAACGGAGACTTTTAATTGATTATAGTTAAAAGTGAAAAATTAATGAAGCAGGTAATGTTATTTTTTCTGAAAAAGAAATCTGATGTTTTACACAAAATAAAACTACTTACTTTGTTTACTTAAGGCCTTATTTTAGTTTGATTTAGTTTATGATTTTTCTTATTTCTAGTGTAGGTTTTTATTATTGTAAATATTATAAGTTTAATTCATAATAAAGTTTTTTAAAGTGATATTTTAAGGCTACTATTCAATCTCGTCCGAAAAATCCATCATATTATCTATATATTTTTGTTAAATAGTACCTACCTAGACATCCAAAAAGACAACAATACGGTATTTAGCTGAAACCGGTAAGACTGGTAGCCGAGCCCAACAAAGTGTGGGAAAAAGGCTCGGCTGATGATGATGAGTACCTACCTAGACACCATCTACTTAAATTCTATTCACAACATGTAAATAAGATGTAAATACAACATATGAGACACTGTACAAACAACACAGTATTTTAAATCTCATTTGTATGTAAATGTAGCTTGTAATTTGTTATGAACTCAACTTTTGTCCTTTGCATATGTTTTAATTTCTATGAACCAAACAAAAAGTCGGTGAAGGAAAACATAGTGAGGAAACCTGGATTCTAAAATCGCCAATCTGCAATTGAGCAAGCGTGGTGATCAATGCATGTGCCTTCTCTATATAGGAAGAGGCCCGTGCCTAGCAGTGGGACGTTTATAGGCTGGAATTTATACAATTTATAAACAAAAAGTTGTGTATTACGTGTATAAGATTATATAATTCCTTATTTATTTATACCAAAATAGACTGTTTATATTAAGATGTAATATATTTTATTACGTTACATAAAATATTAATCAAGGGATGTTAATCAATCACGTATGACGTCATTACGTTCACGGGGTAATTACCCATGAAAAACGAGTGGTGAAGAAAATGAAAGGAAATTTACACGATAAGGGGAAGCACAGATTTGTATGGAAGCCATTTATGAGAGTGACTTTAAAATATTATACAGGTTTGGTAAAGCTTTAAGATTTGACAACGTGATCGTTTGAGAAATCGCAAGAAATTACTCAAAAATAGGTACTATCTAAAGACAAGATTGAAGAAAGATAAAATCAAATCAAATCAAAATCTTTATTTTCTTATCATTTCCAGAAAGTTACAGATTAAATTTTATACATGTTGTATAGAGAATGGTGTCTGTAGTAGGTAAAACCTGTGAGACAGATCACCAGGCCATCCCTCCGTTAGCTCGGTAAATCAGTAAAACATAAATTACTAACAAATTTTTAAAACATAAAAATAAAGTACAAAAGTATATTCCTACATACTAGTTTTCTTGAAAAAGTATTTTATAGGTATGTCTTTAATACAAGCATTTTTTTACCTCATTTCGTATCTTACTTTTAGAAATGTACGTAACTTAAACTTATACCTGATCCACATGCAAAAAAAAAATCTATTATTAGTTCATACTGTAGAATATACCGCCTTACACCAAATATCAGTTGACTTTATACTAGCTACTAACTGCTAACCCAGATTTGGAATTAAATCCAAGACATTCATGTTATGGGTTCAATTCCTGCATCGTATACAGGATGCGGAAACTTCGCTCCGCTATTTGGGTCATCTACGAAATGGACTAGACGACTCTAATGTTCAGAATTCGGGTCATCCTGTAGGGTGAGAGGTATAGAATCAAGATTTAGTTGAAAGTTAAGGTATAGAGCACGTTACTTTATAATTTTCTGCCAAACAAAAGAAGGATGCACTTATAAAATACACGTATAGGTATACAGTTTTTGTTCTCTCGGATGTTTTAATCTGCCTTAGTTCCAATTACCTAACGTTTACGGGTGCCATATATTCTTGACTTGAGAAAATACATGAAATGGTGGTGAAAAGTGGTGGTAGCTTATTCCTTATCCTTATGTTGAGTATGTAGAACAATATACATACATTTCTATTATAACATAAGTTACACAAACCCTGTAACTGCAATTTAAGCGCTGTATTTCATTAAATAACATTTCTTATTATAATAAATATAGCAAGCGAACTTTGCTTCTTTCATACTCAACGCCCTCACTTCAGAAGGTATGCGAAAAATTATATTACTTTTCACGAAAGTCTTTACAACTTCTTTGAACTCTTAAGAGTATTCGACAGAAATTCAACAGGCTCATATTTTATACAGGCTGATGACGTCACAATTTCCTTACTGCCTGTAAAATGCAGTGTCATCCGGCCCGATATGTTCCGCCACGGTTCCTGCCTCTTTCGATTATGCAGAATGGAAATCAGTTGAGATCTCTCTACTTATTGAAAGTAATATATGGGTTTCGTGGAAGTTGGCGGTTGACTGAATATTCGAACGTCTTTTTTTCTTTCTTTTATTTGATGTCTGTGTGCTTTTGTTTTAAATATTTTTGGAGGGTAATTTTCGTGTTCGGAATTCGAAAATTGTTTAATATTGCCGTAGGCAGTGAGTTAGTAAAACTGCTGTACATGACAGTCAAATGTACAGCAATTTTACTGACTCAATATTAACATTAATTATTAAGGCTAAAATTTAGGTTGAATTATAATTTGTCCTTTGTGTCGCTCCCTTGTTATGAGTCTAATCTCATTCAAACTGAATTCTAGATTCAGATAACTATTTTGCGTCAGTTATCATAAAATAGCGAACTGCCACAAACAAGATTCAGAGGATCATCCCGATACAGTCGACCAAAACAAATTTGTATTGTACAAAATCCCGACCATTTTCCTCATAGCAACGACAAACGTCAGCGAAAACAGAATTTTTACGTATATTTAGAGGAAAATAAAAGCCAACGGTTCACTGCCCTCTTTTTGATATTCTACTTGCAATAACATGCAGAAACTTAGATCAAAGGAATTTTCCTTCAACCGTACAACAAATATCCTTTATCCTCTTAACCTTTTCTATGACTAGACGTAATAGGTAAATGACATTTGGTCAATCTGACCAAAAATCTTTGATTTATTAAATATAAAATTATTTCTGATTCGATCGCCTTGTTTCTTGGAAATGTAACGTCGAGAGTCTTAAGTAACAAACGCCTAACTAATCCCTTTTTCGGGGTGATTTAAGTAAAACGGATGAAAATTAATGGAAGCGTCTACCTTCCAGTTATCCGAAAGATAGCTTGAATAAAGGGAAGTCTGATTTGTTATTTCCAAACACGCAATAAAGGTTAATCCTACAACTGCGTAGAAGGTCAAGCAATTAATCCTGTGTGAACTCTGCAATTGTTCACAGATGATGGGGTAACCTTAAAAATAGATTTGACCTATTTATTTGTGTAAACAGAAGAACAGTTACAACGAATTGTTATCAATGCGGAAATAATATTAATAGTCAATGATGACAAGATTTCCTAACATAATGTATGCCTAACATAATAAATTGCATTGTCATCTTTTCTCAACCAAAAATAAACTATTTATGATATATATATTTTTAATCATGTATTAATAAACTCAGACTAATACTTATCGCGGTACACCTTTACAACGAATCAGTGGCTCGTTAAAGGCATTTTAAAGCGGTCAAGCCGAAAATAACCTAAAAATTCCTAACGTCAAGTTTCACTCATCCGTAATTGAAATGGCTGTCCATGCCAACGTGTAAAGCGAAAAAATAAGTGTCAGGCGTCCGAAAATTGCCCCCTGCGACCCTGTCTGGTTTTTAATTGGTTTGCTACAAGTTCGCTGATGTTACCAGGGGCTTACTCGTATCGGAGACTCGTTTGATTACAAACTAGCGAAACACGAAGAAAACGAAGCTGAGAATGTAAGCTGGCTTTTGTGAATTTTAATTTTACTCGCGGCTTTTCGGTTTTACAAATATGTTTTAACAAAAGAGTTTTTGCTGCAGTTTGGTGAAGCTTAAGGTTTTATCCGCTTATTAAAACTATAAAAGCAATCCTTTGGGTTTCATTATTCTTGTGCTTATGTATAAAACACGGTGAAGCTTACCGTGTTATCGCGGACAAAAATAATTTTGATGTTACTTACATATTGCAAGTTCTGTTTAAAATTATATTTTATATTTTTATCCATATTATGAATGAACTATTTTATATTACTATGAAAAAGTCTAAAATAATATTCTTATACCGTGATAATATTAGAAGCAGAAATTGTTTAGACAATGGTAAGGGTTCAAGAATTTATGTTAATAAATGTAGATAACATTTTGAAAACAGCTCTAAAACAATTTACTCTTAAAATGGAAAGTGAAACACAATAACTATACCAAATGCAAGATAACAGTTAACAAGGTGTCTAGTTTAAAATGATAAATAAAATTCATTTAGGAATCCGGCACGAAACATCGCATGCAAAAACTAAGCACTCACAGAAACAATTAAAACGAGAAACGAAAAATATTCAAATATATTCAGTTGGAAAACAAATTTGTATACAGTGTAAATGAAAATATTTTAGGATCGCATTAAGGATTGTTAAGTCAAATACTTCGGAGTCGGGGCTTGTAGAAAGTTGTTCGTTTTATAGAGTACCTACAGTAATCCCTCGAAACGGGCTGTCATTTGAATTCTGTACGCATTCCCTGGGATCTTTGTGATGCTTACAAATTGGTTGTATTGAGACCGTATTTATTGTTTTAGAAATAATGGTTTATTTGTCATGCTTAAAGAAATTGGGTTGAAGGTTGTATATGTTGGGTTGTTATTTAAAAAAATCTATGTTGAATGACTTTTGACATATTTGTTTTATATTGCACGAGAGGTAAATCGAGTTATGTTATTTCAAGCTACTTTTTGTAAAAGATTAAAGTTCTAGCATTGAATTAAATACTTTTGTCAGTTTTGCCATTGGCAGATTGGTATATATCTATGTTCAACATAAAAACTACTACTAATTATATATTATACATTTGACTGTCAGCAATATAATTATTTGATATGAGGGTAAATACTCATACAGATTTTGCTAAGCTTTTGTGAAGATAAGACGAAACTGGAGTGCTTCGTTGAATAAAGTGTATTACTTCAATATAGGGCAATGTATGATTCACCTCAAGAAAATGCATTTCGTACTATTTACCAGTCACCTAATTACGTAGCGAGTATTTATGCGTCAAAGCGCGTTAATCCACTGTTTAGCTGTGAAATAACGGAGCCGTTTTGTTTCACTGTGAGTTAGTGTTCTCAAAATATACAATAATGTGAATAAGCGCCCGAATATGAATTTATATATATATATATATATATTTAATTTGAAAGGTATATATTTTAGATGTACGAGAGATTGTATGATACCAGAAAAAATATAAGATTATAGTCATATCCTGAAGGCAGATATTTCTTATAAATAGACAGCTTTTAAATTATTTTATTATTCTTTTACCTATAACGTAATAAAATAAAGATAATAAAGAGACTGACTATTAATAGATTAATACAAACTTACCCTACACTATTAACCGTCTACATTACACAAAACCTTAAAGACTTAAGCCGCCTATTCAGGTAAATACCGACACACCTCAATCTTAAATCACAATAGATAGAACACGTTGAATGATCGACCTTAGGTAATAAGTTTGACCTCCGCATTGAAAAGATTGCGGTCAGGAAACGTGCCCAAATAAAGGCAGGATTCGACCCGTGTGGCCGGGAAATGGGAATACTTTAGAGTGTTCGGTCTCAACGATTATTGAGTACAAATGCTGATGTATAGCGTCTACAAGTGGAAAGGAATCGAAATTGTGTGATCGTGTTCTTGTATTTATGGTTTCAATTTTGTAAGGACGAAATAACCTACTAATATTTACCGCATATTTATCGCTGATTTTATAATAATAATATTTAACTTTCTTAATTATTTTAAGACACTTCTGACAAACGGTGAAGGAAAACATCGTGAGGAAACCTGGATTCCAAAATTTGGGATCTGAAATCGCCAATCCGCAGAGAGCAAGCGTGGTGATCAATGCTCGTGCCTTCTCTATATGGGAAGAGGCCTGTTCCCAGCAGTGGGACGTTTATAGGCTGGATTATTATTATTATTATAATATTTAAAAATAATATCATTTTATATCCAAGTACGTCAATCGTATGAGCAGTGATTGCTGCACAAAAATTACAATATAATGGGCTGAAAAGAGCCGACGCGACGCTGCCCAAGCCAAGAAAGGTGGCAGGACGACCTACAGTCATACTGCGAGGGTTTTCTTGAGGTTGCGTTAGATAGAAAAATATGAAAGGACTTAGGGAATTCCTTTGCCCAGCAGAGTGACACTAAAGGATAATCAAAAAGTTCGATAACTCGTAGTCATATAGTAATAATAGTTTAATATTGTCAATTTAATTTGGATGTGTTATTATGTAGCAGTATTGGTTAACTATAACCGCTACCCATAATTAACGCTAATTAACTTTATATCATCAGTTTTTATTGAAGTAGCAAAAGCGCAATAAAATTATTTTTTAGTTTCAAATGCAACATAATTACACCTCATCATTTTTAATTAGTTATTATTGGAGTGTTTGATGAAAAACTCGATTATTATCGTTTTTGACAGTAATTAACGATGTCATAATTAAACCAATCATGTGTTCATTGGTCTGTATACTTTTGAAAGTAATTAAAATTCAAATAAGCAATGGTAATACTTGAAGATGATTCAGCATATTTTAAAGTTGATTTAATTAAAATGCTTTTCGTCTTCTTGCTTGTAAACATATGTGGCAGGAGTAAAGGGAATACACATGAATATTTATGTAATTTTAGCTTGTAAGCGTGTTTATAATTCAATTGGCGAAAGCCCCACGGTGGGCGCCAGTATTTGCTAAACAAAGTTTGTGGGTAGCAAATCACAAGCCGGTTTACACACTTGTGATAACTTAAAACTCAATTCACAAGAACTGTAACTAGGTTATTAGCGTTCCTTTGAATCGAATAATGTATTTCCTATAATTCGCTTTATTGTGTAGCAAGTCTGTAGTGGCGGATATAATCAACGATGATAAGGCTTATATTAAATTATTCAGTGTTTCAAGAAGGCTTTTAACGAACAAGCTTTATTTATGCTAATTCATTCCACAATATAACCAAACGAACGCTTGTAACACAAATCAATGAAAGACAAAGATAAGCCGCGCTTCATTTGTTACCGTCAAGATTTGGCCCAGTTATCAAAACGCAGGTGTTACAAAAGATTGAAAGATACGTAACGAATTGTGAAGTGTTTTCAGCCTTCACTACAAACGATTGCTGGCTCTGACAAACAACGCTCGAGGGTTTCTTGGAGTGACGAGCCTGTTTGGGAACGAGATGACAAACACAATGGAGTTCTAAGCCCCTGAATGACACCTTCATTATAGGCGGTGACGTCTTGCAAATACTCAACGAATTGTTGCCGCGCTTCACAAGTGTTGTGAAAAGTGTGCTGACAAGCCTAATGGGCTCCAGAGCTTGTTTTCACCCTCAAAAGTCATCGCGATATGTAAATATTGAATTTCGCGTTATTGGAATTTGAATAAATGCTAAGGAAAAATTTATGAGTTCTCAATCTGAGGAACGTAAATATTGAATAATTAATGTACACAGACATGGCTAAAGGTTTCAAGTGTAACTGCAATGATTAAAGTTAAATGTGTTTATTAATTCGCAGAAATGTATAGTTAGTTTTATTTTTATTAATATGAATGAAGCTTTTTACGTAAATATCGACAAAAATATTGTCTTTCTACGCTTCAATGTTTCAGTCAAAAAAACATTTAGTAAAAAAGAAAAGTTCAATCCTAAATCCTGGAACCTCGATCAATCAAATCTGTTTCACTCCAAAATATTGTACGCTTTTATATTTCAAAATCCCGTGATATTAGGCGTGAAAATAAATGGATGTACAAAAAGAGATATACTCCAGATAATAGAATTCGGGAGTACTCACTAGCGATTTGTTTGAGCGCCGTCACGGCCGATTTAATAGTGTTCAACGTACGACGCCGCAGATTTTTCTTCGCAGAAAAGTTTTCCATATCAATATTCACAGACATTTTAATTTGCACCTTAACTTGTAACAATTAGACACTATTTTGTTTTGTTTTCTGTAACACAGCGCACTGAACACCTTTTGTTTCGAAAGCCGGGAATATACTGCGCGTAAATGCATATCAGTAACAGTCAGTCGAATTCTAAAGACTTTATAACGAACAGTGGAATATGTGGAGACGAATACTAACGGCTCCGGTAATAATTCGGTGCTATAACTGCGATTACCGTTTCTATGCCAAACTCGTGTCGTATTGTGTTTATTGCGCTGAAGTTCGGAAGTACCTTCATGTCCGAATGACGTCATTGGCAGAAGTTGATGGATACGCCTTTGTTTTATTGTCATCTGCTAGTAAATATTTTGACTGTTAGATATATTATAATTATTCTTCAAATTGGTAGCAGTCTGAATGATTTTATTTAGATGTCATATAGTACTAAGGAAAGGCTGTAAATGTTTTAACTTTAATACCATTTTTCTGCGTAGAGCCTTAATGTGATAAAGTACATAATAGCAGTCATAACTAACATTAGTAACATTAAAATAATAGTTCGGAAAGAGGTGTGCAACAGGTAGGAAGGTGGTTTTCAATTAGGCATATAAATTCTGTAAAAAGAATGTGTAAGTAAATAACAAAAGCAAGTATCCTCTAGAAATTGATCTAAAAAATGTTCGATACCGCGCCATAACATTATTATCTCGAATACAATTTTTCTACGTACAAAGCCGATTAAATCATCTAAGCACGTGGTATCCAGAGCTTCCGATACATAAGCATATTAGCACCTGATAAATTTAAGACCAATTTACAGAGAGATGAGTGTAACGGTAAATGTATACAATCGTGCGCGCAGTAAACAACTTCTATTCTTAACCTGACAGCCGGTGGAGATCAGGTTCATTATCAAACGGAGACTTTATGAGACTCAGTATCGACGAAAACAATACGAATGAGGTTTTATGATAGAACACATTACGATTTGTGTTTTGATAACGTTGGGATGAAATCCTCGTTTGTTTCGAACGATTTACGTGACGTCATTCGAGTAACATTGTAAAATGTAAATCCGCGGTAGATAAATCAACTCTAATACAATACGAATCGACGCTTTGTATTTATTTTTACAGGCCGAGTTTAACTTATACATTTTTCGCAAACAAATCCCTCATATAAAACATTTTGTAGGCCATTTTTTTATCGAAGTGCGTCAATTGGATTGCCGCAATGAGATTGTATTTTGCTGGGGAGGTTGAAAAAGAATATTTAATTGTAAGACCTTGAGGCAGCCAACATTGTGCAGAGTCCATAATTAATTATAAAAAGGTAATTAATTATGTTAAGACGGACAGATTTCGTCGTAATTCTTCAGATGTAGGTGAAACACTGCAGCTGCGGTTACGGTGCCCTTGCTGTGTTGTTTTGTTCCATATTTAAAATTGTGTTAATTAGAAAAAATATAATTATTTTGTTTCTTTTTTTTTTGTAAATGGCTTCTACGTATTGTTTTTACGATATGTGACTAAATACTGTATGTTACATTTTAAGGTATTTATAGTAAAGTTGTAAAACTAAAAATAATTGTAACGGCAATAAAACATAAACAGCATAGCTTAAACATATACCTTGGGTACAAATCTGCATGAATAATGAGTATTTTGTGTCACAATGAGCTAATATGAAATTTGTGCAAAATGCATATTATTTAGAGGCCATACGTTTGGGAAGTGATCCTTATGTCTTCAGTTTTAAAGTTTAAATTTGAATGGGATTTGTGGGAAATGATTGATGAGGCGTATTGTACGATGTAGCCGTACAGTGAAGTATAAATTAAACGTATGTTAATGGGCCGTAAATCTATTTGCGTTTAACTTTTAGGTTATTCGCAGAAGTTTAACTTTGATGGATTGTCAACACAGACTGACTTTTCAACTTTCAATAATTGTTATTGTTTCAACATTACGCTGTTTTGTTTAGAACCCTTGTTCGATATTTTTCTATGTGAGAATTTAGACTTGAATAGGCTTTTATTGTAGGTACGTTAAACATAATAAACACAAGTCAACAAGATTTTAACAGTCGATTTTAAAATTTATTTGGTAGTCGGTTAAAAAGTTCTAACTTTCAATACGAACAGAATAAAAAATATATATAATGTTATGTTAATTTTGTTGATTTTAATTGTATTTGATATGAATTCTATTTGGCAATCATATTTATAATTGCATGATGTGAATTTGTTTGTGACAATGGGTGATAATTACCTAAAAATAAATTAATTTATTATTATTATTAATGTAACAGGTATATGTTTAAGCCTAAGTAAGTACAGACCAAAATAAACCAAGTTCTAAGTCACCTATGCTTTTATTAGAGGTCTATTCCTGGCTCTCCGTTGCACTAATGGAACAAGTCAGCCATTGTGGCGCTAATGGATCCTACTATTCCAATGCAATTTTGTGAACAAATATTGTAGACTATTATATTGTACTTAAACTAAACATATTGCAGTTTTGTTGTTTTATTTAAAGAGAGATTGGATATTGTACGATATTTAAGATTCAAAACCATTGTTATTTGACCTAAGTTTTTTTCCAAAGTTTGGTGATATTATTACGGTTTCATTTTTTATTGGGTTTGTGGCTTATATTATGTAAAATATAAAAATAATTTAAAAAAATAAATTGTTGATAAAAAACATCTAAACACTTGTGTAGTGTAAACCTACAGTAAATGTTTCTTGCCAATAAAGATACATAATAATAATTATCATTAAAAAAAGTTAATCTACAGAAATAATATTTAAGGCACACATAAATAAATAAATAATAAATAAATGCGGACAACATCACATACATTGTTCTGAACCCAAAGTAAGTTGCTAAAGCACTTGTGTTATGGAATTCAGATACAAAGAAGGTACCAAAATCACCCAGACCCGCGACAATGTAGAAATGTGATTTTCTACATTGACCCGTCCGGGGATCGAACCCGGGACCTCAGAGCTAGCGACACCTTGAAACCGGTGCGTACGCCACTCGACCACGGAGGTCGTAAAAATACCTATATGATTATTCCAGTAAGTACCAGTATATTTCTCGCCCATCCCTCTTCACTTATAATAGGCTAGACCGTCAAAAGTCTAGACTTCGTAATCGCTTGTAATTGGTTTAGGTACATAAATAAAACTTTTAGTATCTTTTTATTACTTCTACTTAATTCTGAAGTTGTAAGTTACTTTGTATTTAGTTGTTTAGTTAATAAAAGCCTTTAGCCTTGTTTATTTTAGTTTTTTTTTGTAAATTGATGTGACAAAGTTTTAATGTTTCTTTATTTAGATTTTGTTATTTATTTATACTTTGATAAGATTACGGGACCTAGGTACTAGATTTATTCCTCAGAATATTGTAACAATTATACATCTTGCCTTTTAACTTTTCTATAACAGTAATAACAAACATACTTATAATGAAAAAACTTTATTTCAACTGATGAAAAAAAGAACAATTCTGAATCAAATTTGATTTTTTACTCGGAAATGATGAATGATTGAAATAAAGTACATTGTAGGCTTTGTATGTTTGGCATTAATATTTGCAGTTCGGAGTATTAAAATATAGTGAACAATTTAATTTCCTATTAGGTTTCACATAAAAAAAAAATGTTTGTTAAATGGCAAAATAACACTGCTAGGCAGCGTTAAATAAAAGTTATTTAAGTCTTTTCAATAACAGAAAAAAAAAACATTTGTAGGATTTCATTTTTATAATAATTAAAAAATAAAATCGAGCGGCAGTGTACAAACGTGGTAAAATCCATTTAATAAAATGCATTGTTTTTTTTATTTACACTGTTATAGGGCATTATCAGAATAATAGATAATATAAATATATATCGAAAACAGTTTTGAAGACACTATAGCCTGACTTACGAAAGCTTGAATCGATAAAAAACAATAAAAATAGTTCTTATCGTTTACATTTTAATCCGTCTGAGAAACAACATGTACTCATAAACGTAGAAAATGCGGATAGGTAAATTAAATAGACGAGAGTTTAGCTAAACAGCTCTATTTTAAAGTTAAACTTTCAAGCAAATATAACAAAACATCGTAAACTTATTTTTGGTAACGACTTTAGTTTTTAAAACAATCAAAACTTTTTATATAAAATATAACGTTGTTCTGTTTTAAAATATCTTCTTACTTTAGAGACAAAACAAAATACTTTTCTAAAATTGTCTCTAGCACTAGACACTACTTAGTACTTTTAAATTTGTTTTATTTGTACATAGCATATATTGTAAATGAGGGCCGATCTCATACTTCCAGTAGCAGTTGCCTTCGTGTCATCATTCGTATTTACACGATTTTATCGATCAAATATTTTAACTATAATATAATAATAATATTTCGGAACATCTCACGGACAACTGATAAACATACTTATATATTTCTAAATACATACATACTATAGATAAATTACACCCAGACCAGAACAAATGATCGTGCTCATCACACAAACATTTGTCCTGGGTGGAAATCGAACCCACGACCTCCGGTATAGCAGTCAGGGTCACTAACCACTAGACCAACAGACCCGTCAAATTACCCTAACTACCCAAGAACTCAAACCTTTTCGATTCAAATTCATCATATTCCTTTTCTATGTTCCATAGAAGAGCTCATTATATCGACTATAATTTAAGTCCACTGATTACATAAACCGAAGTGTTGACAGAAATACATTACAGTTAACTACGTCACATATCATTGTCATGGGATTTCCGATGCTGACGTCACATTCAACCAATGAGGCCGTAATAGCCAGCTTAATTCTGTCAAACACTATCAAACGGGTTTTAACTGTATTCGGCTAATTCTAAACGTATTTTCGATACATTCAATGTTACTAATTGCTGGGTTTTGGAGGATAACGATAAGAGGAACTGCGAGTTTAGTTATTTATTGTTATGTTAGTTAAGTTAGTATATATATACAATATACATATAATTAGACTGATAAGCAAAGGTTTCTCTTATTGCTTTCTATTAAGCTTTGCTTAATGTCTGTTCAGTTGTGGTAAACTTATAATACTTGGTCACCAATTTACAAATCTTGAGTGGGTAATCCTGACGCAAATGAAGATATTTTTTGATCCAACTGCCGTTCCCGAGACTAAACATGTTCAAACAAACAATAAAACAAAAAACAATTCCGTTTTATTAATTTTTTTTTAGTTATTTATGCGAAATTGGTACTAATATAGATGTACATTTTATTTCTTAACATTCTTTGAAAGTCAGCAATTCGTTTGAGTCGAGCATCAAACCCATTAGGACTTTATCGCTTATTCACTGCGCCAATCCCATTAATAACAAGGATACTAAGGAGTATGAATAAGGTGACGGCGGTATTTCGATTTCCTGCGATATCAACGAAGGGAAATTGGGAGGGCTCCATTTGAAATGTTATTATAATAGAAATTAACAAGTGTTTGTTTTGGAGATTGCTTGGTTTTAAGTTAGTACTTTTTTCAAGACAGGAAAATGTATGAGGAACAATAAAAATTTAAAACGGTAAGTTACGTTTTTTTTTTTGCTAGAGATCTTTGCAGTTAGCCTGAGCGCAGGCTTTGACTGCTTCACCGGACTTTTGTAAGTTATGTGCTCGCTTACTAGTGAGTTGCCTTATCCTTACCATATTATACCGATAAAACAAGCCATCTATGTTCGTGTAGTTGTTACGTAGTTATTTTAAGATAATGTTACACAATTATTATACTTTTTAATGGAATTAAACTTAAAATATTTACAATATTATAAAAACTAAGCCGAAGAATTATAGACTAAATGAAACTAAGAACTAAAACAAGGCATCAAAAAATTCATCCACATCGCTGTCGACTGGGAGTGTGCCCAAAAGGCTGGCAGCATTGCCACGTTGTATGGCAATGCTTATTCGCTGACCTAGGTAGAAGCCAGCCTTTGGGTCACGCGAAGTGTCAACCAGGCGTTTGGATAAATCTTTAAATAATCTGTGTGCACTCGGACCCCACGGACCAAGGGTCTCAACCCCAAACGGCTCGAATAAATAACTTCCAACTAGGTTGGTATATTTCCGCCGCTTGAGGTTCTCAGCAGCCGTAGCAGCAGCGCCAGCACAGCACGACGTACTAGGAAGATGGGATGGCGCAAGAGTATCGACGCAAGTAGCGTCCCACACTAAAGGCCTACCCACCTTCCACGGGAACAAAGACATGCCGTCCGGTCTCTTGCCGTCGTCGCGTGCCAGGCCATTAGGTTCGAGTACAGCCGGAACGCCGACGGCGACAAGAGCTCGTCGAATAATGTCATTTATATTCGCATGCCGCGCCATGCGGCCCGCGCTACGGCTACATGATAGGCCGTGGTGTCCGAGGCTGTTGACAACTTCGCCACAGTGACAGCGATGCGGGGTACAACTTGAAGCCCCTAGGCGTAGAGCAGCAGCGAGGCGGAAAGTAGTGTCGTCGAACAAGGTGCCTATGTTCGACGAAGGCAATGCTTGAAGCCAAAGGCCTGACTCCCACTCTCCCACAGCCAGTAAGCGCGCACGCTCAGCAGTAGTATTGGAAGAAGAGATTAGATTTTCCTTAACTACTCTGCAGAGCGGCTCGTCCCACTGTCTCTGGGAAGATGGGTGGACAGGAGTATTTGAATTCGGGCAGGCAATTTTCCAGGCATCCACAGCCTCGGTGAAGCACGGCACCTCAAAATTAAACAGTGTGGAACTAAGAATATTCCTGATTAATTTATCAGTGCCGTGGACCGAGGATATGAAAGCCGGTAAACTGATACTTGTAATTTTGCGGACGCCGAGCCCGCCCATACGGATGGGAAGAGTGGCCTGAGCCCAAGCTCGTTCGTCCATGGCCACATTTAAAATTGAAGTAAGTGTATGTTTTATAATTTGGTCCATTTTTTCTTTAATTATTATACTCAGCAAACTAAGTCAAATATATACTAGCTGCTAAACTATTAAATAAATAAATATAAATAAATGCGGACAACATCACATACATTATTATGTAATAGTTTATCCTACAAGGATTGACGATCTCTAGCACAAACTGCAAACTTTAATTTAAACGGAATCTTCTCAATAGCTCATTGTTTCGTAAATATTTTATCTTTACGAACATTTATTCAGAATTATCTCTCGCCTCTTTTAAGAGTCATTACACAATTCATTGGAGGGTTAAAACGGGTCACATTGCAGGGAGCATACGGACAAACAGTGATTAAGCCCGATCGTGTAATTGACTCATGATGTGAACATTAATTGTCAAACTGACAGTGTACTTGAGATATTGATGAATGAGATTGTTTACATAAATTATGCTCCGATTTAATTTGATTTGTGAGCACAAAAAGGACTATTAGCAAATATAAAGACTGAATCTGAACATACGTAAGAGTAGGCCATTACGCATTTTCACTTACGTGAGTAAATTTACAAAATATTAAACAAAGTTTATCAAAAACATGTTTTTACGGCGAAGACAAGGCCAAAACATAAAACTCCGAAACAGAAAAATAAAAAATGCCTCCCGCCGGCAAGGCTACTTTTTTCTAATACATTAAACAACAATTAAGCTAATAATTTCCATAATTCGTGAAAAACGGTGAAAACCAGACACTCGTAATAATAAATTTTGCGTAATTCTACTAGGCGATGTAAAAATGATTTACGCGAACATTATGCTTCGCTAATTTAGAAGTATTGTACAATAAATTAACACCTTTCCCGCCTTGTCATTTAGGCGTGAATTAATATTATTTATGTTAGTTGCTGACTAAGTTATGCGTGATTTTGATGTCAGGGTTTTATATTAGATTTATAGGTACAACAATTATTATGAAGGGATAATATTATATACGATTTGTTTTATTATGTCGTCTGTTTTCTGATTTGTTTGGATTTTCAATTTTAATTATTAATATGTAGTCTTTCGTTTATAATATTTTAGGATAATTTTAGTGCCTATGTCAAGCAGAAACGAAGAACAGTTTCAGCTTAGAATAATAATAAGATAAGTAAACAATAATTTAATTGCTGCCAAATAACAAATGAATGTTTTTGTTACATGTGCCGATAGTAGGTTTTTTTCTATATGTAGGTATAGGTAACTTTTTTAATCGAATGACAACCAAACTCGATAGAGTCGATATATCTATTAATAATCCTCGAATTTAACCCAATAATGCTCGGTCTGGCTTGTTAAGAAATACGCTTTGTGCATTTGAGCTTACACAGTCGAGTTGCCTGCCGCTGTTGTGAACGATTCGATGTCGGGGCAATTTTCTCTGTAGCATTATGAGCACGTCCCTAGCGACCGGACCATAGTTACGAGTAAGGGACCGGGTATACAAGGCTGCTGTTATTTCTTTTTAAATGTAGATTTTAATGTATAAATGGTAAAGAATTAGGGTAATATTTTTATAGTATGTACCGCATTAAAACATAACAAATACGCAACGAGTATTTTCTTAAAACCGTATCTAAAACAAACTAAGCATATATATAATTACATATATTAGAGATTATCTCGCAAGTAGCAATATACATATTATACTCTCTGTTTCAAATACTGGGCAAAAATATCAGATTTTGTAAATTTAAACTCATCAGAACACAACTTTGCTAAGAATAGAATAATCTATAACCCTAAGTCCCAATCCTCCTCGCGAAGCTAAAATTTCCAATAAGAAATACCAATACGATGTAAAATACCTCTAACGTTCGGCAGAATTCGGCTAAGATCTATTCAGTTTTACTGGTCGATCCGTCACGCCTTAACGATGACGTCACTATCCGAGGCTATTCGAGCTAAGGGTAGAAATACAACCGTTGTGCTGAAGTCAAACGTTACGTATTACGTACGTTATAATTTACGCAGGGTAAAAACTCTTGGGAATCGCGAATGGCTCAATTTGCGTGACGTGAAAAATGAGACGTGGGTATTCGAAGTATCGAATATTCGAATATCTGTTATAAATTATTTACGATAATAGGTAGATAGGAATAGATACTTCTGTTTGCGATAGTTAGGTCAATATTTTCGGGTTCTGTCAACGATATATTTATGTGCGCCGGATAAATATATTGCATATATTTGGATGTATTACTACATAAATAACGTGAATGTCTCGAAAAGGCTTACCATATATCAATTTGAGGGACTTGTACCTTTAAAGGAGTTGTGTTTGGATGTTTCTGAGATACCTACTCGTATTTCACTGTGTTTAGATTTACGTATGGATTACATATACCATTTAATAACATTTTATATACTTTTCACTTCACTTAAAAATAAAAAGGGTTGTTCATTCAAGCAAAGAATTTATCTTTGAATAATTGGATACATGTATATTATACGTATACTCATAAATCACAGGTTTATTAAAAAACGATATAATCGATTTCTCGTATCGGAAATTTCATTAATACCGCAAAGAGTGAAACTTGCTCGGTTGAAGTTGGTCGCTCGGTGAAGTTTGATACGAAATTGTTTATCAACTCTACCAAATATGGTATTTTGTAATGGCTGGATATTCCATTAAAATGTAATTGGTACTTTGGGATAAGGCCAGCATGATAATTAAGTTACGTTAGTTTCTCTTTAGCGTTTCACTGGTATGGCTTCATTTGTACCGCTCTAAGTAAATTTAAATAAATACGATTTAAAACTAAATTCAATTTGATAGTTATGATTAGTTTGCATTAGGGTAACGCGATTAAATTGTATAAGGTTGGGATACTAGAGATTAAGCATAGTTAGTGATAATATTATTGCGTAGTATAATGATTTTAAATGTACAGCATAGGGTAGGGAAGTAGGATGCTAAAAATAAAGGGAAACTCACTTATAACCTGTCTCACCGAACTCCGAGTGTTCTTCCAGAGGAAATGGAAAAAACGCAGAAAACGTTCACACAAGGTGGTCCCACCGGCCGGCGGAGAAGGCTCGCTGTCTGAGAACCTAACCCTCTTCTTGCTGCGTTTACCCTTACTCGCTTTCCCAGGCCTTTTATTCTTCAAACTCGACTTCATAATTCTCACTTCATTTGGAACAACACTCGCACCCGCACTTGTTTGTTCGTTTTCGTTAACCCCTCTGTCGGCTACATTTTTAGGTTTTTGTGTGACAATGTTCAGAGGTCGCTCACTCACACCGCTCCTTCGCTTCCACTCTTTCAACTCCGTACTTATGTTTTACGAACCGCGACGAATATGTACTACGTGAGTATTGTTTACGCGACACATTGTGAGTGCGACCGACAGTACTTATAGTTATGACGCGTATGATTTGCTGAGACTAGTCTACGCGACACTTGGCTAAGTTTCAATTTGCTATATCGAACCTATTACAATATAAACCAACAAAATAGGTACATTTGTGACATGGCCGCGTGGAACATAACGAATTGATTATAACTTAAGACGCTTGTTATTACGTACTTCACTGTTTGTTACGTCTTTTTAGCAGATTTGTTCGACAGCATATAGAAGTTAATGCTAAACTGATGTGTGCTTGGTCACCTGCCAGCTTTTATTAAAAGATAATTTCGATGCGTACCAATTATATCTAGCTGAATTGTCACCCAACATATTAATGATGTGAGAACGAAAATAGAAGTGCATTTGCAGTATCATGTTGAAACATCATCTGTCACGCACGCTTCGAACCGACGAAGGTTCCAATAACGTTTAGTTGTGCTATTTATGTACGCCTACAGCTGCTAGACAAATGAATCTGAATATTGAAACAATTCGACGTCGAGGTAATTGGTCCGTTAACGGATTGGCAAATGTTTGTAAAAGCGTGACTTGGTGAGGTGAGAGGCGCGGGAGTACGTCTCCCCGCAGCATACATGCGTTGCGTAATGAGGTCGCATCCGACAGCCATCGGGAACACGCGGATATACAATATTTGGTAAATATTTGCCAAATACACAAACACAATACTATCCCGTCTGTGATGAACTCAAAGGGATATCGTCATGTTTACAAACGATTTGCATAACACACAATTTAGATTGCTTTTTGAAATGCTACAGCCTATTGGTTATTCATCTGATGACTAATGAAAGATACGAATGAAAAACGTTAATGAGTTCTCGGCGTAAAAATTCAATTAAACAAAAGTGCTATAAAAGCGAATTTCGGTAAATTGACAGAATTGATAAAAAGTCCCGCGTTAAATAACTTTAATTTTTTCCGAAGATTCAGGGTTTTGATAAAGGAACATTTTTCTTAGAAATCGTCGGCCAATTGAAAGGGAACGAGACAGAATTTGCAAATGAATCATTTGCGTACTAGCGCCGAATACTTTAGAGAGCTTTCTTCGCGGGAATTAACTGATTCCAAAAGATCCGAGGTTTTAAAGATCTAACCTGAGGGCAAAATGTTCCCATTAAGTTGAGATGATTGCTTAAGGAAAGTCTTTTACATTTTAGTATTGTATTCAAAGAAAATTTACCAAATGATTTGAATACATTATTACTTACATTAGGTATTTGTTTTTGAGGCAAGATAAAAATTAAACTTTGAATGTTTAATCTCAAGAAACGCTGTTAAATTTACATAATTGTTTATCTTTTCGTTTGAATTGTGAAATACACAATTAATACTTCCACATCATTGATTTTAGCAATAAACAGTTACACTATCGTACAAAGGATCTAAATTACGGTTGTTATAAATGAGGCGGGACGGTTATGTTCGAGTGAGAGAGTATTTGTACAGTTATGCTATGCTAACAAAAATGTAATTGGATGAGAAAACTACATTGTATAAAGCAGTGAAGGAATAGTATTAAATATGTTAAATAGATATTTCAGTTTATAAAATAGATGAATGAAAAATTTTTCATTTTTCTTTTTTTGCAGACCATAAGTAAAATTATTTTTTATATTAATTTAATAGATGTGTTAGTACTTTTATAAAGAATACGTTTCTCTCCTTCAAAAAGTAAGTTGAGTGTGCGTTTTATTATTTAAGACAATGATAAATGATTTTCACTAATTTAGTAATTCTAAGCTTCTCTTCTTTCATGAAAATTACTCAACAATGACAATATTGCTGGTGTATGGAAGTAATTTATCACTGACTGAAACTTGAGCGAAGTTTTCAAAGGCGCTGAGTATAATCAAGTTAGTAAATTAAGACTCTACCGTTGCAAGGACTGATGGTGTATCTACCTGTAATATCTTGATAGCGATAGTTGAAGTTTATACCTAACAGTAATTATTTTAAGATTGAAAATCATTTGACACTTGGAGACATAAAGATTTGGAAGAAGAAAGGGGAAACTTTGCTCAGTAGTGAAATCTAACATAGGCTAAAAAAAGTATGGCTCATATAATAATATAATATTCCGGGACAACTCACACATGGTTATCTGATCCCAAGCTAAGCAGAGCTTGTGTTATGGTAACCAGACAACTGATAAACATACTTATATATTTCTAAATACATACATATTATAGATAAATTACACCCAGTCATGATATAATAGAGGGTCGAAATTAAGTAAGCTGCTACGAAACCGTTTAAAAAATGCATATTCTTATTACAAAGTAGGTATTTGCTAGGTCTGTTTATTATTTAAATTGGTTTGCAGAAGTCGTGATACAAATTCAATTCTCTTGACTAATTTACGTTTTATTTTTTAAGTTATTTATATTCAACGACCAGACTCATGCACGTCGTAAATAATTTAATTTCATTGCGACGTAAGTACAAAGTATCAACGAACAAGATATATTATTCAGGATTCAGTACAAAACGGTTTATGTGATTGCTCATTAAAACCCTTACAATATTAGATAGCGTAGTTTAGAAGTTGAGGGTCAGAACATTTAAATAGGCAAAGTTGAGAGGTGTCCAAACTTATATTAATTGGATCCTACTCTAAATTATGTAGTCCCTACATAGTGTATTCTGAACAGTTTTCAATAAATGGGTTCGAACTGTGTGGTTGTGACAGTGTTTTGTTTTCACAGTAATAAACTTATTGGTTAATCAAGCGAAGTGTATATTTTTAAATGAAAATCACGATAGTTAACTATACATATTATAGTTGGTACAATTTAGAGGTCTTGCATTGGTCTTACGGCCAAATTACGGTTGTTAAGTATTCCAAGCTTTTAGGAGTCCATGGGGAAATATGTAACACCAAATAACTAACTTTTTAAAGGTTTACTTAAGACACAAATAGTAACTACTGCCTCGTGCTAAGCGCGACTGCTACGCTAGAGGTCTTGGGTTCGATTCCCAAGTCGACCAAGGTGTTATTGGGTTTTTCTATGAAATTCTCAGTAGCAGGTCGGAGTTTGGATTTGTGCCCGGTTAGAGGCAATAGGCTCGCCCCCTATTACATGGGACCTAAACATACCGGCGAACTGTGGGTGTACATTGGTACACCTCTGCCTAACCCTTCGGGGATACAGGCGTGATGGTATGTTATGTTATGTTACAAATAGTAAGAAAAAATAATGAAGTAATTTGTAAAGAAAAGTTGATAAAATATCTTACTCAAATATCCATATTTTTCAATATTGTCGCGAACAATAAAGTGAAAATATAAAGTAAAATGCATCCAAGTATTGATCGACCGCAGAAATGTGAAACATGGAGTCAATTGTGCTTCGCTCGATGCTTGTAACAGCGTCATTGACATTTAAATTTATTGCTCTCTACTTTATATACCGATTTAACTTTATACCGGCTGCCATATTTTACTGTTATTTATTGGTGGTTATTTTCAGATATAGTTATTGTACCTTTTGTTGTACTACTGTGGAGTATGTGGCTTCGGATGGGACAAAAGGGGTTGGATATGACTATATTATACTGACTAGTTAAATGCTTACAGACTGTACATAACTCTATTACAGAATGATGAATGAATAGATGGCATTTTTTAATTATTTTTACAAAGCCATGTCGCTGCCTGTTTTATAAAAATAACGAATGAGTTAATTAGTGTAAAAATTCTCATTACAATACAATAATTAAATTGGAACAATAACAGAAAACAGTGGTTTCATTGAGTGATCTTCTTTCATATTTTGTTTCAAGTATAAATTATAAGAGGAATTCACACTAATATCCAGTAATATAATAAGAAAATCACTACATAAATTAATATCGACCATTAACCAAAATCTGCTAACCCCGCTAATCCTTTGATTAACCCCAAGGCGCCGAAGTGATGATCATCTCCATCATTTTTAATATAATGAACAGTCATTGAAAGTTACGGGAAGGTACGTGTTTATACCTCCAGCCGGCACTTACAGGTTAATGTAATGATGATGGAGGCCTCCTGTCGAATATAGAGTTATGGTAATAGTAAGTAAGTTTTATGATAGCCGGGACCGGTACTAAGTTTGTTGAACGCATATTGAAGCAAAATGTTTTGAGTCGATGTGGAGCGGTTTTGTAATTATTTTGTAACTGAAAATTGATTCTGTTATAATGGGGGTAAGTAGTTTTATGTTTGTTAGTTTTGTTTAGTGTTTTCATAGAGTGCAATTGCAAAGTTTCCAATATTTTTACTAATTCGAAATGAATGTCTATAGACTCAAGAGTTGACCATTTTTAATAATAATTTAATATTATACTGTCTAACAAAACATAGTCTACTAACTAAAACAGAGCCTGAGACATGATCTGTTTATAAGACGGTTATTATTGTGTGGCATATATCTAGGTCTAAATATGACGTTTAACCTCTAACAGCATGATGTAGCTGTAAGCCAGCGCACGATGTGAGCACCATCGCCGCTATTTCACGCTCCAAGTAACAGGTGGCGACACCGTCGCTTACCGACTTAAGAATATATTGTGCTTTAGTTTAGAACTATGGTATAATAGTTTGATGAAGGTAAATATCATTTAAATCTTTTGTTTTTCAGATAAGAGATTGGAATTTGATGTAATTTGATCTTAAATAAAAATTCTATCTACGGTAAGGAAAACTATCTAAGAATATGATAAAGGCCGCAAATCTGTTTATATCTATTTCTCGGCTTGATGTATATATAAACTTTCATATAAATGAAGGATAAATATAAATTCAATAACATTTCTCAGGGTACGTGTAATTCGAATATTCACTTGATAAATTACGAAGTAAATTCAGAATGATACCATCCAAATAATTTTTGTCTTTTTTGCCGTAAGGAAAAATCACGTACTCTGGAACATTCATTTAAAATACTGCGAATATATTCGTATTCAGGAAAAAAATGTTCATTCTGGTCCATTTTATATAGAAACATATTTTAGGGAGTTTATTTCTTGCGAAAGCGTATTCTTATTGTCTGTATAATAAAGGGTGGGCCGATAACAAGAGGCCGAATAAGTATGGCGATATATCTCTATATCAAAATAAACTTTGTATGTAAGTTGGTATTTTAATTTATTATGTATACAATGTGGTATCATTATATTTCGGTTTGCGCTATTAAAGGTCTGTAATTTATTGTTGCAATCGTATCTCTTTATACGTTGTTAAGTTACATGTTTGTGATATTAAACGTTCGCTTTTTGTTTATGCTGCCTGTGTATTATATTTGCTCAGTAAGCGAGTGTTTTTCAACATAAAATGTTTGTATAGTAGTAATATTTGTTTGGTTATGAAACAATTGACTAAAGAGAAATCTTTTCACATTTTGAGCATTATTAAGTATTATTTAACCTCACAGCTATATAAATAACTCCATTGCATTAAACACAAAATCAAGATATTGCGAAATAGTTTTTTTTTAATAATGGTCTGCATCAATATTTGTATGCCACAATGGTAGAATGTATAATTTAATATTTTTGAAACCATAGTAAAATTAGGTAGGATTTTGTAACATTATTGAGACCATTTTATTGTTAATACCCTACATTCAGAGCAAATAAAATAATGTTATATTCGATATCACTTCTTTTCACAGGCAGTTTCCGGAATCATTTATACCCGAGCATTAGAACTCTGTTTTATACACTTTTACAAAGGTACGCTATTTCCTACATGAATTGCTTCAACAAACATTGAGCGTATCTATTCATTTTGAGTTCATGGCTGACTCGACAGGTGCTATCTCTATCTCTCTCGGGACATTTAACACGTTGTATTAGGAACGCACAATAAATTCCCTTCTCGGTTTCAAACTGATAATAAATATCATCTGAATATTACCACCCCATATTTTTGTTCAATATATGAGTTCGCGGTAGGTGCTCCGATTTCTTAATATTTTCTTTTTTGGTTTGTTATTGTAAATTGTGACGTCGCCCTTTTATAATAAGGTTATATTTGTAATGGAGACTATTGCAACGTCTATTATTAATAAAATAACTTTTCTTTATTTTAGTTCAAATGTTTCAAATTGGTAAGTTTAACTTTATTTAGCTTTATTATTATTGCAATAATAAATAAATAGATGTAAATCTATGTGAATTCAGTAAAACATACTGAAGTAACCAAAAATATATCTTAATAATTCAACTCAATTACATGCTTTCCTACCATCGATCGTACCAACACACAAACCAAAACATTTAATAAAAGGTTCGGCCTAAAACCTATTCCCCATTATTCTAAAATGTATAGTAGAAGCAGAAAGGAGCGTTTCCTTCCAACATCAAAGAGAGACGATTCTTACGTTAATGTTTGCCCCGACCTTACGAATATTCAGCCGAGTGTGAAGTTGAAAATTCATTTGGAGAATTTCGACTAAATGCTGGCTTTGTTTCTATATTACTACGGTTCGGGTAACTTTTGTAAGGCAGTTTGTGTGTATCGAGTGTATTTTGTAGTACCTACTGTGTGACAAGAAGTCTTGACTCCAATACTGATTCTAAAGTGTGCTTGTGTGTTGTGGCGACGATCTTGTGAATTTTATTCATATTTCTCGGTCAAAAATCTTTGAATTTCAAGTGTAGGATGAATATGTAACTTAGGATTATGTTGAGATTCAAAAATGAACTTAAGCAGAAGTTACTCACCTTACAATAAGTAAAATAAAAACGGAAGTACACAAGGATCTGTTGCATAAATAAAGACATAAATAAAATCAACTTCATTATGAATAGGAATACACTTGAATTTATACTTACAAGTTGTATCTACACTCATGAAAGCGCAAAATCTACATAGAGAATATCAAAATCATTCACCTACATACAATGAGATGAGTCGGATTAGTATAAAGCATACCTAATGCAAACTTGACGCCAGTCCAGGCGGTGCGGACATAGTGGAAGAGCCGGCGATAGAGCGGGCGGTGGCGGCGACGGCGCACAGGCGCCTCCGCGTCGGGCGCGGGCGAGGGCGCGGGATCGTCCGCCCCGCCCGCACCGCGGCCCTCCACCGACGACGCCGTGGCGTCCCACACCCAGCTTTACTCAAAACGCTCCCGCTCCGCTAATGTAACCGCACCATAACACACACAGTCCGAACACTCACATGCATTTCACTGTTCACTTATCACTAACGTATTAGTATGTTATTAACACTGTTATTAGTGTTTCACGGTCCACGAAATTCCATTAACTTACACACAAAATTACTAACACTAGTTTTGGCTTTGATGGAGGGCTTTATAGATATTTAGACCGTTTTAATAATTCAGAGGCTGTAACAAGCGGTCGAATACTAAGTGTTAACTAAACTCGTCTTTCACTTCACTCTTGCCTCAATCGAACAAGTTTGAGAAATTAGTTTGGAATTTCGTTGACTATTAAGCGACACTCACACCGAAGGCAAATTAAAAGTAATTAGAACAGTTGTCGAAGTTAATTTCTTTGTTAAGTTTTTCAATAAACGGAGTGTTAAAGAGGAAGCAGGAAATCTGTGAACAAAGAGAGGACGTTTGTTAGTCTTGTTAGTGACCGCTGACGGTCTGAATTAGTCCTTGTTAGGAAGCGTTCTGTCAGTGTTTCATTATTTATAGCTAGCTACAGTTCAATGAGGAAATCGGAGGGAAATCGCAAAATCTCGGGCCGACCTTTTCTATTTACATTTATCGCGTCGGTTTTCTGAGGTCGGCTCTTTGTGTTGAAGGGCTTATGTATCGATTGTATGGATCTTTTTTTGATACCCTTAATCCATTCGTCTCGATCGAACGACTTTTATAGCACTCACGGCGTTTTGAGAATGTTAAATGAGATCAACTTGTTCTGATTGTGTGTGTGATACTCATGAAAGGTTTTTTTCTACTTATAAATAAACATATTTTTGTATTTTTTTTTATTTTTACGAAAGCCAATATTTTTAATTGAGTTTTAACTCCATACAGCCATAATTCAAAATTCCTTCGAATTATGGATGTATGGATGTATTCGAAACTCCATACATCCAATATTAGAAAGCTCATCGTATATAACATTAATCGAATCACATTATATTATGTTTAAAACATAAATTAGTCCTACGTTAAGACAAGAAAAGAAACATTAAATAATCATAAAATTATTATCTACAGTAGACCTAGCTTATTTATTGTTTGATTGCAAAACATCATAATTATTTATGTGTCTACAAAATTATCTTTGTGTCCCTCACCCGTCTCGAAATTGCTTGAACTACAATGTCCTAGGACCCTCATTTCAGAGGTTCAATTTACTACCTAAGATTCTATCATTTTAGTTCATGTTTACTTTGTATTTGAGGGTAAAGCAATAAATTTATTTAGGGCTAGAGTACATGTTGGGTTTAATTTACAGTATCAAGTTGTTGTTTATTTTATTTTGTAATTATCAAATAAAAGGGTGAGATACTGGTAGTCTGTGATTTTCACTACTAATCCTGACACATTGTTTTAATACACTTTTATTAAGCAACGAGTGTCGACGGCCTTAATTAATGTTTTTTTTATAAAACTGGAGCTCCTGTTCAGTAAAAAATGCTCATTTATAATTTTATTACATCATCATCAAACATACTTTCAAAACTAATTTAGGAAGAGCACACTAATTATATCCGGTAGCTTATTAGTTCATATCATAACAGGATCCGTACAGACCTCTAAAGTTCGAATATAATCCTATACAAAGGATAAAACGAAAACTTCAATATAATCTTGTAAGTTTAATTTGGATGGAAGTCATGAAGATTTTATGTATGTTATTTACTTTGGATTTACATAAGGCTTATAGAGGCTCATATTTGACTTAGTTTTGCAACTTTGTACGTTCATTGAGCTGCTTTGAAGTTAATCTTTAGATTATGTTGATACTTCTTCATGCGTATATGCAATGTAAATGTGTATTATGTATTTTTTACTACGCGGCATTTGCAAATTTACTCGACCTTGAATAATTTTACGTAAAGTTTTACTATCCTTCGTTTTGTGTGCTACGTAGCGAGTGGCTACGAATTAGCTACGCCGTAGAATGCTCTACACACTTTTGAGTTACAATATTTCATTATTTACGTAAACAGTAACTGGAGTATGTTTATTAAGTGCTGTACATACCGTTTATAATTTATGTTTTTAAATAGGAACCATAAATTACAATGACGCAAAAAATTTACGTAAACCGTACATTGGTGCTTTAACGTCCACCACATTCCACATTAAATTTTGGCCGCATACAAAAGTAAATATTATTCATAAATATGAATGTGGATACCGTGCATTTTATGTGACCCTCAGCTAAAAAATGAAATTATCCGCGCGTGGCTTAATATAAATCACAGTGTGAAGAACTCACTCGACTAGCGTCCGTCGCAGTTTTATATCTGGAGGACAATGGGCTCGAGAGATACAAACTTATACTACGCATGAATCAATGTAAATTAAACCTTACGTAGTTGAGTTAAGTTTGTTTTTAGTTGTAAAGTGAATTTTGTGAGTATATAAATTAGACCATGCGTCACTGTCATGGTAGAGCGGCAAACGAAAGGATGGCTCGTAATAACCTGTGAAATGAACGTTTGATGACCACTTCGAGGCAGGGTACAGAAGTTCCCAAGTCGCTCGTATAATTGTGTGCTTTAGCAAATCGTTTGTAATTAAAGTTGCTTGATTGATGCAGTGACGGGTTAATTGTAAGTGGGAATCATTGAACAGCTGCGCTTTGTATTCGTGGAAATTTAGTAGTGTGCTGATTTATCTAAGATATTCGTCTTTAGAGAAACTAGGAGCTGAATCTCTCTGTGCCAATTATAATGCAAACAGTTTCCATTATATTTCCGTGCAAGATTATGTTCTGAATGTTAAGTTGAAATTGGTAGCTGAAATACAGACAAACACAATTCTATAACATAATAATTGTGATGTTAAATGAAATTGGTGTGGTTAAGTTGTTTGTGTATAAAAGTTTTTATACTTTTGGGAGTTGTTAACGTAGTTTATTTATTTCGGGTCTGAGTCCTGTGTACCAGGAAGGGATAGAAAGATGTAAATGGTGTTGCACGCCCACATTTCTACAAAGTAAGTTGGTGTAAACTTATCGGGTTGATTCTATTTACATTTATCGACGAAAATTACTAATTTGGACGAGGTGACTACTTATTGTAGTAGAAATACCAGCTTTTGTTCGTGGTTTCACCTACGTGGATATCGGTGTAGCCGGGAAAGGGTACCAGACAGACAAACTTACTTTCGAGTTTATAACATTACTAGGAATATGCATGTCACAAAACTGTTTCTATTTAAAAACTCATACGTAAATTTTGATTTGCGCATGAGTTTACAACAAACAAAAACTAAATTACAAATTTTGACCTTGAAAATTTAATTTGTAAAGTCGTTCGTCTCTTCAACTAGGTTCCTAAATAGAGATGAACTGATACAGTTTTACAGTCCCTTTTAAAGACTTATAAAACAAAATGCTTCCAAATTACTTCTAAAACACAATGACTATAAACTTCAAACTCCTGTCGATGAACGTTAGACAAAGTCCTTAAACAACTTCTGTACTAAAATAAAAGTCTCGTAAATGTTTTAAGATAAATGCCTGTTCAGATACATAGTAATGTGTATTTTGTTGAATATTAAATAAGCTGGTTGTGGAAAAAGTTTATCTTGAGTGCAATTATCTTACTAGTATCGTATAACAGATAAATGAGTAGCCGGCAGCGGTGTTACCTAATTTGCGAAAGCTAAACAACAGCAAAAAGTTAGGATAGGACATATTACTCCGGTTTTTGTGATGTTTATGAAGTTACACCAATAATGCGAATTAGCCTTTTGGCATGAGTAATTGTGGTAAATATTTCACCATCAATCGCTTTTTATCGCAAATCAGATGATAATTAAAATATATTTAGTGATTTATTTCATTATATATAAATTTAGAGGTATATTTTTATATTATTCTTGACTACAGTTCGTTTTCAATCCGTTGTTTGCCGAAAAAGTATTGTCGATCGATAAGTCAATAAAAATACAACTTCAGTAACAAAACTTTTTACAGTGTTATTTAAGTATAACAGAATATATTTTTACAAGATAAATCAACAAGCTGCTTATATAAACGTAGAAATGCTTCAAGTTTTCCCAAACTTTTCCTTTACCTCGAGTTTCGACGCCTCTGAAACAATATGTTTCTGCAAAAGTAACAATCTGTTTTGTTATGTTTTTTATCATACCAATGTCTTTCAATTGATTTTTATAGAAAAAAAATACTGCCTACGAATTTTTTATGCTAGTGTAATGAATTAGGTTGATTATTAGACACATCCTTATACATTTTTATGTATTTTCATCATTCGTTCGTGTTTAATGTTATTTTGGTCTTTTTTTTATGTAGTCTTTGTCTACTTTGACTTAGTATCTAGATGTTACCTTACCTACATTCTGTTAAATTTTTGGGACATCCCATATACACTGATATAGCAAAAAAATATACGTGGGGTTATAAACAAAATTACATCAATAAATTAATAAAGCGTACACTTTGCGTAATTGCAAAACATTAATTGCAAACAACGTACTCGTTTTTATCACAAATATCTAAAATATGAGGATCTTTAAAACGAGTATAGCATTGAAAGTCTTGACAAATTCAACTTCTTATAGTTCTTGTTTCAATCTCAAATACAAAATCTTACAAAGTATCATATTTGGGAAGTGGAGACCACCGAGAAACTGTGAAGCCGCATTCAAAAAGTACATCTAAACTCTGCATCTTAGATTTGCTCGTTTTAAGACTGCTGGCACAATCGACATCAGAAGTAGAATGTTACTGTTTTTTCGGATGTTTTTTCATGTATGTATGTAGAAACAGTTGAAATAGTTACTTATACACTGTGTTCTATAAGCCTATCTAGCTTGTATGTTTTAACAATTAATAAGTAGGTATGATTTGGGATCTAATTAGTTAGAATAATATTGTCAAGGCCCTGTTTTCGATCTTCAAATAGATTTTTGATAAGTACTGCAAAAGAATTGATGGATTTGTTGCAGTACAATAAATAATGCCAATTTGATGTTGTCCAACAGCTCTATTAAATGTTAAAGTGGAACACGTTAGTGTTCCACTTTAACATTGCTGCGCTTCCAAAATAAATTTTAGCTTTTGCTGTTGTCTGTACAGAGAAGCAAACTTTCCTGCTTTCTATGTTAATCGACACAATTCGACGCCCGCAAAACAATTGCTGTCTGGAAATTACGACCGCCATGTACTAGGAGCGCATAATATAGGGTAGGTACATATTTTCTGATTGTATTTCATATTTTTTGTCTTGTTAAGGAAATTGGCATTAAAAAATTTCCGATGCTGTAGTGTCGATATTTAAAAGACTAGGTAGAATGGTAGTGTGGTTGAAAAATAACGAAGAAATGATTGGACGATCTGAATGAATTTTACTTTAATAAATAATTCTTACCTGTTGAACTACACATAATATTATATTACTGTTTCAACAGGCAATTATGAAACGAGATACATAAAGTCAGATACGTATTTCAACATAAATTTAGTGGGCTGTGCAGATCACATAGTTGTTTCATAATATTATAAAGTTCTAGTATATCCCATAATACATGATGCAGGATAGAAGACAATGATTACACTTTTGATTGATATTTTAGTATAACATTCGATTTTACGAACGACAATAATAATTATTGAAATACGAAATCGAGTGCATATAAATACAATTTTAATGCAGCTTTTAAATGTCCTCAGTATTTTAGTTTGGATTGTCAATTGAACTATTCGAATGAAAATGACTTTTTAACGACTCTATATTATTTATCGATAGTACACGAGGTATTTTAAATGATAAATGTGTTAAAGCTAATGTAACTGCAACGTTTAAAGACCTGTAATTTCCGCAGTGAATTTAGTTGCTAATGATTAACGAGTCCTAGAACTAATTTAAACAATAGTGGATTATTTTGAAAACGGAAGTCGATTACAATTTAGTTTTTTTTTAAATGGCCAGTCCTTTTTGATGCGCAAATAGTTCTTTTCGTGTAAATAATCAAAGAGTCGCCACCAGGACAACTCGGTCGTTAGCTTCCATCACGTCACGTAGTTACAAGTTAAGTCCCTTTTTTGTTGTTCTTGTACCTCTTTGGTGACACATTCACATTCAGGTCTGCTACCTCAATATTTACGAGCGATGAGAAACCTCTTTTCTTCCAAAAAACTGTCATAACTTGCGCAGTTGACACAAAGCTGACACCTTAGAGTATAGATAAGAAACTAAAGAGTGAGCCTATCAGTGTATGAGCTGTAAGCACTAGTATGAACTAGTTTTATCGAGTACGAGTATCAAGACGGAGCGCGCCGTTTTAATAAAACTATCTAAAACCCTAATATTATCCTAACAATGTCGAAACCATCGATATTTTCGCATATAAGTCTGTCGTTGCGCGAAAAATAACTTAAAATCAGTAAACGAATGTACTAGATACAGACAAAAAGTGCTCTCGCTTGGCACGAAGGAAAACTAGCGATACTAGCGGTTTATAGTATATCTAAAGTCTATGGCTGACACACACTATATTTTTCTTGTATTCGCAGATCAGCGAGTCCTAAATAAACCCCGAATTTTCGTCTGCATTATGCAAGAGTGATATCCGTGCTTCATATTATACGGATATTTACAGACGTACGCACAGCTACCATTTTTATCTTTCCAACATAAAAGATAAGGTTGAGGAAAAGAGGGCTATAAATCTTCTCAACAGATAGTGAATTGTAGAAAATTATGGAAAGTAGTCTCTGAAAAGATAAAGGTTTCCCTCGGGACGAGGATCCAACTAAAGTTATTTGATTTCATTACATATCTCTACCGACCTTCTGGCGAACGAGAATTCTAATTCAATTACTCAGGTATAAGAGGCGATTTACACAACGTTCGCAGTTGAGTGTGGTTTAAATCTGGGATATTATAACACGTTGTGAATGGCGTAGATATTAATATACGTTACACATTGTTTGAGTGGACAAGGAGGCTGATCAATGTTCTTTAGAACTCGAATGTATACTATTAATGGCGGTTGGTATTCATTAATGTGGTTTAGTTGGCTAATTAAGCTAGTTAATTGAGTGTTATGACCTCATTTAAAAAGGTTTTTTCTTTTTATCTCTCTATACTATACAAATACAATAGCATGGGTGAATGTGTAATTGTATAGTGTGCAATTTAATGATAAAGTAAATACAAATGGCAACAAAAAAATCTTATTAAAGTAAAGTCATTGTATAAAAAGTACACCTCCATCATTTTTCACAAGGGCTTATAAACGTCTTACTTAAAAATTAATGCCTGACCTTTCTCCATGATTCTTCCGAAAGCAGCAAAACGCGCTTACTAATTGACTTTCCAAAAAATATAATCCTACGTAGTGTTACCCTCGTAACGTGCCATTCCATTCTTTACTGAAGACAAAACGTTTTAGGACTTTTAATTAAAATTAATATAAGGAACGAGCACCAAATGTTACTGGCTTAATTACGATCTGTAACAATGGATTCTGTGCAGGGTAAACCCCTGTTGCCCTCCAATTTATGGGTTACCCTTATTATATTGGAGATTAAAAAATGAAGAGCGATTTAGCTCGTGTAGGGTTGTACGACTTTAGAATCTTTGTAAGCTGTTTGTTTGATACTCACAGACATATTTTAATTCTAATGATCTTGGTAATCTCAAATAATCTTGTAATGAGTTTGGTAAGCAAAGTTATAGTTCTACAACAGGATGTATTGCTAAGTAAGACAGACAGTTCGAAACGTCAGACATATAACACCCCTCTTTGTGCGTCGGGTGTGGAAAACGGGTATTTCTGTAAAAGTCATATACAGAGAATTTTAAAGGTACCTATGAAAATGCAAATGAAATGAAAAAGCAAGGCAAGTAGATGGTAATTGCTTAATAGCCTTACCATTTGACCTCTGCAAAATGAGAGAGGTAAGGGAGTACCGTATTTATTTTTTGAATAGGTTTTTAAATATTTTTCAATTTTAAACAAAAACAACAAAATTTTATTCTAAGTCCATGGCGCGACATTTTGCGGAAGAGACATTCTGCGAAAGAGACGTTTTACGACCAGGGGACATTTTGCGAAAGAGACGTTTTGCGCCTGAGCCGTTAGCTTTTCTTTATTTTTGTTAGACGATTAAATAATTTTCGATGCAGTGAAGTTTGTTTGTAGTTAAATAAAAAAAGTCGTAAAACTAATGCAAACTGAACAGAATTTTCTATTCTTTATTATTAAAGTTCCAGCGGTTTGATTCGACTATTTGAATATTCTATATACATAATGCATGAGATGTTGAAAACGAGCGCCATGACACCCGCGACGCGTTTCGTTTCACGACTAAATAAACTTTCTAGCTATAATTAATATTTTTGCTTTTGTTGAGGTACGGGAATTTTTTAACGTAATTTTTCATGCAACATGGTATAAAACTTTATTTGTTTGTAGAAAGCTTGTATAATAATATGTTGACTGGATGTCAGATTGATTTTATACAAAACTTTGTAATAAAATGAGCAAAAGAAGTAGCATTGATGTTGATAAATGCTTGCTTGTTCTGTGCCACAATTAACTGTCGCAATTGAAAAACGTTAAGTCCTTTCTTGAAAATATAATTGCTTGTCACACAATTAATTATCAAACCTCATAATAAATGGTAGCAGTATTTCCAAGAAAGTACTGGTGAATTTTAATTTATTTATACTATTTTTCAATTGAAGCTCCTTAAATACCTCCTCTTGTTTCAGTTTTCGTGAAACCCGTTACGCTAATTAGCGTAGTTTTATAAATAAGGGTACTTCTACCTTATTTTTGTGTTACATTAAATGGGACGAAAATGGCCACTTTAAACGTCACTCAAAATAACTAGTTACGTCCGTCGCACTATGGATAGCTAACTTTATTATCAACTTGATAGCGAACACTTTTTTAAACGCAACAGTCGATCGCTTATACGTAATAGGTGTTTTAATAACTAGGATTAAAAATATATATTATCGTTCCTGATTTAACCACATTATATAATTGTATATACAACTGCCAATATTCACGACTTCTCCTTTCGCGGGTCTGCTGGCAGAGATTACTTAAGAAATAAGCGGCACCTTTGTACATCATTTATAAATATGTAATTATTTTCTTTTTAACTTCTGTGTGTGTACATAAATTATTAAATAAATAAATAAATAAAAATAATTTAAACAAAACTCCATTTCTAACCACAAAAAGTTATTTTTCTCCTTATTTTTTGTCAAAAATTCAATCAGGACGACTTACAATTTTATTAACACTTCACAGACTAATGTAACTTCATCCTAACTCTTAACTAGTAAACACTAACTACCTAGAAAGGGTTACACAAAGGTCAAATAAAATTAAAAAGTTTCTATACTTACACTCTAGGTAACTGGAACTCATTTGTAAGATTCAGTGTTCCTGTAAAAAAAGAAAATATAGTTAGTAACAAGCCAGTGCGTAAGGGTTTAACCCTAGTTCGCTATTATCTGTTTTTAATGAGAAAAACTATGTCAATTGCCTTAGAAAACCATAGGCATTCATTGCAGGCTTGTGGGGACGTGTACTGAATGTAAAAGTGAATAATAAGGAGAAATATACATAGAGTTGTAACTGGTTTAATTATTAGGTGCAGTACTGACTTCTGACAGTTCAAGGGCATCTTGAATAGGACTAGTACATTGTGTTATCCAATACTCAATAGCTGCGCAACGGATGTGACGTGCTACAATACACAACTACGTTATAATTGCTATATTTGATTTTCACTATATTGGTTTATTCTTGTAATTAATAATTATCATTGTTATTTGTTACTGTACTAGTTTTGTATCTCTTAAAATGTAATTAATCGATATTTGACTCTCCATGATAGAATTATATAAATAGGGTAGGAGATTATTATATTATTCTTCGAAGTACGATTGTGAGTGAGGACGTTACTCTGCTCGATAAAGTGTGAACATCATCTTTGCGTTTCATTGCGTAACCCCACGACTGTAATAGTTTCAGAAGTGGGATTCGAACCCACGCCCACAATGTCGGGACCTTATTTTGACGGTTTGGGGCAACGCAAACGAAAACAATCAACGTCAAGCAGCTCGGAAGATGAAAATAGTGATATTTTTTTTTCGGAAGACCGTCATACAAGGAAATCTTTCAAGAAGCGACACGTAGCCCACAGCGATGCTGAAGTCATCCCTAAATTTCAGCCGGAAGACAGCAACAGCAACGTGATAGCGTGGCTTCACAAAATAGACCAGCTCGGCGACGTCTACGGTTGGGACCACGTTGATCGCACCTTCCTAATGCAACTGCGTTTACGTGGCTCCGCTCGAGAATGGTACGAGGATCTCGACAACTACGATCTAACATGGGGTGAGTGGAAGGAGATGTTACGAACCGCTTTCCCACGATCTACTGACTACGTAGACAGATTGGAACGCATGCTGGCAAGAACTAAGGAAGACAAAGAGACTATGACGAAGTATTATCACGAAAAATTATCATTACTGAAGAAATGCAACATCACCGGTGAAGATGCGATTTCATGTATAATTCGGGGACTGCCTCCCGAATTGATAGCCAACGCAAAAGCTTATAGTTGTAACACTCCTGAACAACTATATTATGGCTACCTTTCATCCTTAGAAAATTTCAAACGAGTGGAAACGTACACTGCTCGTAAATCTACTTGGAGAAGAGGAGCTAGCAGTAGTACACCAGGTCCAACGACGACGCATCAGCTGCAGCCGAAGATATGTTACACGTGTCGGCGGCCGGGTCACGAGGCGCGGGACTGCAGACAACAGCAACGCTGTGACAACTGCCGACGCAGCGGGCACACCACTGCGGCTTGCTGGTTCGGTACTGGAACTGCTGGGACATCACGACATCAACCACATAAGGTTAGTCAAATATTGCATATTACCTATGATATTTATAATGACATTTACAAAAGAATAGTGACAGTAAATGGACATCAGCTCAGAGCATATATAAACACTGGCAGTAAAATTAATCTACTCTGTATCTCGCAAATTAAGAACTTAAAACTTAAAATTGAACCTAGCACTATTATTATGAAAGGTTTCGGTGGAGCATGCGTTAACTCACTTGGTTCATGTTGGTTGAGTATTTTGATAGATGATATACAGTTGAACGGAATTGTCGAATTAACTAGTTACATAACATCTGATATTGATCTTTTAATTGGGCAAACAATGATTAATAGTAAAAATGTTAGTTTGGTGACCTCGGCTTCCTCTATACGTTTCGTGCAAAGTCAAGCTGTACAGAATATATTTAAAGACTTAAATCTGCACGCTTCCGATTTTCTTGTTAAGTTTCCAGTGTATTTAAAAAATAAAGTTACAATACCTAAGCAAAGTCAACTATTTGTAGAGGTCTATGTTGAATGTTTTAGAACTATTGTAGGGGAGCATACATTTTTAACGAACACAGTGTGGATGCAGTTAGGCAATATAACCTATTTAATACCTTCGGCTATTATTAAACAATATCACTCTCATTTAAAGATTGTTAACTTAGGATATACAGATATAGTATGGGAGGCTCATAGGTTGATAGCCAGGGCAGAATTAGTAACTATACCTGTATGCAGTAGTGAGTCCAGAATACTAACTATAGATAGTTCAGAGAGAGAAAATATACGCATTAATTTAACTGACATTGATAAAGGTCAACTAAGTGATTCAGAAAATAAACAATTATTATTACTTTTAAATAAATATGTCAACTCATTTGCTAGATGTACCAAAGATTTAGGTTGCACCGATCTTATTAAAATGCACATTCGCACAATCAACAACCAGCCTGTCTGTTGTAAACCTTATAGATTATCACACAAAGAAAACGAAATAGTAAACGGAAAAATCAAAGACTTATTAGAGGCAGGTATAATTAGGGAATCAATGTCCGATTACGCTAGCCCGGTAGTTTTGGTCAAAAAGAAGGGCGGGGATTATAGGCTCTGTGTTGATTATAGGGCTTTAAATGCTAATACAGTTAAAGATCGATATCCTTTGCCACACATTGAAGATCAGGTCAATAAGCTGTCAGGTAAATTTTTCTTTACAACCCTAGATCTCGCTCAAGGCTACTATCAGGTCGCTCTCCATGAAGAATCCATATCAAAGACTGCATTCGTAACTCCATCAGGTCAATATGAGTTTTTAAAAATGCCCTTTGGTTTAGCTAATGCCCCAGCTGTTTTCTCGCGATTAATACAGATGACACTAGGTAGAGTTGATCAAAACATAGCACTGTATTTAGACGATGTAATGTTGCCTACAACGAATGTACAGGAAGGTTTAGTGTTGCTTGAAAAGGTCTTACGATTATTAACACAGGCAAATTTGAAATTAAATCTTAGTAAATGTTCTTTTCTAAAGCGTACAGCAACTTACTTAGGTCATGAAATCTCAGCTGGAACAATACAACCGGGCCAAGCTAAAATTAAATGTGTCGCTGAATATAATAGGCCACGTAACGTACACGAGATTAGGCAATTCATAGGATTAACGTCGTATTTCAGAAAGTTTGTTCAAAATTTTGCTCAAATTGCTCGCCCTCTTACCTTACTTACTAAAAAGGATGTGAAATGGTATTGGGGCCCTGACCAAGAGTATGCTTTCAAAACCCTTAAGCAGCGTTTGATTGAAAAACCAGTCTTAGCTATTTATAACGCTGATGCAAAGACAGAATTGCATACCGACGCCAGCAAAGTAGGTTTAGGCGGTATTTTTATGCAATACCAAATTGATGATAGTTTAAAACCAATCGCGTATTTTAGTAGGGTGACCACTAACGAAGAAAAACATTATCATAGTTACGAACTCGAAACACTCGCTGTCGTTGAATCGCTTAAACGTTTCCGAATTTATTTTACAGGCATCAAAGTTAAAGTTATTACTGATTGTTCAGCCTTAAGAACCACCCTTATAAAACGCGATTTAATTCCTCGAATAGCTCGTTGGTGGCTCACTATTCAGGAATTTGATATTGAGATTGAGTATAGGCCCGGCGAACGCATGAAGCATGTAGATGCGCTGAGTAGAAACCCCTCGACTAGTATTATACTAATGATCGACAATTCCGATTGGCTTATAACTTTACAGTTACAAGACGACAACATTCAAAGCGTTATTACTAGACTTCGTGATAACTCTGATTTAAATTTATCTAAAAATTACATCGTTAAAGATAATATACTTTTTAGAAAAACTATTGCTGGTGAACGTTTTGTGATACCGAAATTAGCTAAATATGGTCTACTACAAAAACTTCACGATCAAATAGGACATCCCGGGTTTGAAAAATGTGAAAGTGCTATTAAAACTCAATTTTGGTTTGAAGGTATGACACGATTAATAAGAAAATACATAAATTCTTGCTTACAATGTGCGTTTAACAAAGGCAACTATGGTAGGTTGGAGGGTGAATTATATCCAATTAACAAGCCTGCAGTACCTATGCATACGTTGCACGTAGATCACCTTGGTCCTTTTGCTAAAACCCGTAAGGGGAACACCTATATTCTTGTAGTTATTGACGCTTTTACTAAATTTGTATTCGCTCGACCTGCTAAAAATTGTAGTTCAATAGAGACAATTCGGTTGCTTAAAGAAATTATCATGCAGTTCGGTTATCCGGTAAGAGTAATAACAGATAGAGGCAAAGCTTTTACGAGTAGATATTTTAAGCAATTTTCCGAAGAAAATCAATTTAAACACATTTTAAATGCAATAGCCAGCCCTCGATCCAATGGTCAAGTTGAACGAGTCAATCGCACTTTGTTAAATGGTCTTAACACGATGTCTGAAAGCGAATGTACGTGGGACAATAAGTTAGATGATATAGTCTGGGGAATCAATAACACACCTAATGCAACTACTGGTTTTTCTCCATTCAATCTTATGTTTGGTCATAAAAACTCTAGATACCCATCCTTCCCTTCCGATGCGCCTTCTCACTCTGATACCCAACTAAATGAACTTCAGGCTAATAGGGAAACTGCTAAGCTTCGTATCGACAGAAATATGACTACCATGAAAAAACAATTTGATAAAAAGCATAAAAAGTGTATTAAATATACTGTTGGTCAATTAGTTCTTTGGAAAGGTGGTGTAGCTAGAGACGCGGTCACTGGTGTTACGAAAAAATTAAACGGATTATATACCGGTCCCTATAGGATATGTAAAGCAGATAGCTCATTAGACCAATATACAATCACAAGTATAAAGGGAATGAAAGGTTACAAAAGATTCAATGCCGTAGTACGTGGAGAGACCTTACGACCTTATAAACCAACTATGTCTGAGGATGATAGTTCAGGCAGTGACCGAGAGGTAGATAGGGACGATTTGATTGACCTTCTTGAAAGCTAATTAACATATAAAATCAACGTTTCATTTCACAATTATGGTAAATAAATTATGTGATCGTTAAAGACTACACACATTACACTACCGACATGAACCAACTCGTAACACAAGCATTTAAGCTTAGTACTTAAGGTTTAGTTAAGCTTAGTATTTAAGGTATGTGACTCTTAATTATTAGCTATGGTGGTAATCAATAAAGTATAATTGTATCGCATAGAAGTTAAGGTTTGCCAGTATTATAAAATTGTATGTACTATTAGTAATTGTTTTACTATATCCTTATAAACATAATTCTTGTAACTTTGTGATGAGTAGTAAAGACGGCTATGTGATCAAGTCTAGGTATATGAATAAAGACATATGTGTTCACGTCTATGTAAATAAGGATGGCTATGTGTTCAAGTCCTTTTATACAATTGGATGCGAGTTCCAGTTTGTATAAATAAAGACGGCTATGTGATCAAGTCTGTACACTATGCATGTAGAGACAGCTATGTGATCAAGTCTGTACCTGCGTTATCATACTAACCATATAGAGACGGCTATGTGATCAAGTCTGTACCTGTGTGATTATACTATTCATATAGAGACGGCTATGTGACCAAGTCTGTACCTGTGTCATAATACTATCCATATAGAGACGGCTATGTGATCAAGTCTGTAGGTACCCGTGTGATTAATTCTATTCGTAGACGGCTATGTGATCAAGTCTAAATGAATAAAGAGTAGCTATGTGATCAAGTATATTAACTGTGTGATTAAGAAGATAAATAACTGAACTAAATTAATCTGTGTGGTATACATTAATATTATTAAATACTTGTTAAAAGAAATTAAACTAAACCAATTATATATTAAGTCTTTAAAATAATTATCACAGAACAAGTTACTGCTGAATTTTTATTTCCATTCCAGGACTCCGGGTTCAGCTCTGAAGCGCAGCAGAATGCGGGCCGTGGGACACGACCTACACAGGATGGCCGAGTGTTATCCAATACTCAATAGCTGCGCAACGGATGTGACGTGCTACAATACACAACTACGTTATAATTGCTATATTTGATTTTCACTATATTGGTTTATTCTTGTAATTAATAATTATCATTGTTATTTGTTACTGTACTAGTTTTGTATCTCTTAAAATGTAATTAATCGATATTTGACTCTCCATGATAGAATTATATAAATAGGGTAGGAGATTATTATATTATTCTTCGAAGTACGATTGTGAGTGAGGACGTTACTCTGCTCGATAAAGTGTGAACATCATCTTTGCGTTTCATTGCGTAACCCCACGACTGTAATAATTGATTGGACATTTATTGTGCATTTTTTTATTGCTCGCTGCATATTTTTTTAGAAAAAGTTAGAGTTAAATGTATATTGTTCTACATGAAACTGCATTCCCTAGCGTCAATAGACTCTAAAAATTTTAATCTAATATTGCCTAGTCATAACATAAAATGTATAATACGTCTAGACGTATGAATAGAAACTCATCTGACAACAAGCTCATAAAACTTTTTTTGTTTATTTAAATCGAAATTGTTTCATAAACTAACAACCACATAAAGAAATTGTTTTTAAAAAAGCTCAGCGAAAATCTCGCTGCCATTAATCTTTATAAATACACAATCATCAAAAAAGATTTTTACCAGTTTGAAGCCGATCGAACCGGTTTGAACCAGATGAAACTGGTATTAATGTCAATCGTGTTCAGGGCACTTCGTGTTCCCTCGGCGGTCGATTCGACGCTCGTTATTGCATATAACCTTTGCGGTTATTGCCTTATTGCTCTGTTCAGCTCTGATCCAATGACGTGGAACTTACGCTCAGCTATTTTGGGATCGGTGAGTTTTTTGATACGTTACTTATACTATAAACCGACTTTTCTCGTAACTATTATAAAAGTTTGTAATTTAATTTTACACAATATAATCAAAAACTGTAGTAAATCTTTGTTTATAAATTTCGAAGAACAATGTATGAAAAGCTCTAAAAAAAACTTTGTTTGTTTTACTGTTTCAAATACAAACATAATTATAATTTGTACCTATTTTAATAAACAATTAAGGAACATAATAATGATTTTAACAAAAAATGTGTCCACTTGTTATTTTATAATGCACACAGCAATTTTTCCAATAGCGTATTGCAATAAAAAATGGAGACTACATATTCAATAAAGTATTCAGAGAAGGTTTTAAAACAGTAATGTTGTTATTGCATGTGAATGAGAATACAATTTAAATGAAATAAAAATGTGATTCGATTGTGTTAGTCAAGTTTTCTCTTTGTTTGAAAACCGCAAATTGGTGTTGACAGTTTTTTGTTTTATTAAATAATGAATTTGTTGACAATGTTTTTACATCAACAGATTTTTTTTGGTAGCAAATAAAAACGGTTTTTTTTTACATTGATACGAGATTAATGTAACTTTTTTGTTAATCATGTCAAAATTAAAAAACCATTATTTATTCAATTTTCTTTCATGTGACTCTATGTACAACTGTTCTCATAATACAGTTTTTCAGATTCTGCTGGTGACAGTAAAGTCTGAAAAAGAATTGAAATACGTACAAAATTAAATCAAAGCACAACAAATTCGTCTTCGTTCCATTATGCCATTCAATACACCATTTATTAAACATGAATTCCAGTAAAAGACAGTTACCGACGTACATCACAACACACCGATCGGAAGACGTCCATTGCCAGTTATTGGCTTCCTAGATTGGCATAACGAACAGCTAGTCTGGCATGCCGGGATATATTGGCAGGCATTACAAATATTCCTAACTAGCGGCCGCCCGCGGCTCCGCCCGCGTGGACCATTGGATTTATTTTGGATTTTTCCAAAATAAAATTTAGCCTATGTTACTCGTGGATAATGTAGCTTTCGAATGGTGAAAGAATTTTTAAAATCGGTCCTGTAGTTTTTGAGCCTATTCATTACAAACAAACAAAGTTTTCCTCTTTATCTGCACAGTTTTCCTCTTTATCCTGCACAGGTTCGTCGCTCACGCGTGACGAACCTGTGCAGACGCATCGCGCAACACTAAGTATTATATTCATATACCGCCATACTAAAATATAAAATGGTGAAATGCGTTAAGTGTACGAAAGCAATAACGAAAAAGTCCCCCGGATTGCAGTGCAGTAAATGTGATAAATGGCTTCATGCTACCTGTGCATCGTTATCAACGGAACAATTAAACATATTAAATGTCACGGAATCGGTAGACTGGAAATGTAAAACTTGCTCGGGAGGTAGCAAGGCTAGACGTTTATCTTGTATAATGCCAAGCAATGACGAGGACAACACGGATAATGAGTCTACGGCGAATGCAGGAGTGTATGAGGAAAAGTCGATGCAAAAAATACTGCGAGATCTACGCAAAGAAGTTAGGGATGTGATTAGAGAAGAATTGCAACGTACCTTGGAATTCTACTCTGGAAAAATCGATGAGTATGAGGCGAAGATTCAAATATATGAGAAGAATATGAAGGAATTGCATAACCAGTGCTCTAATCTGCAAAATGTCGTAAAAAACACTAATCTCAAATATGAGATACTGGAAAATAAAGTAAATCATTTGGAGCAAACACAACTGTCGAACCAGCTTGAGATATGCGGCATCGGGCAATCGGATAGAGAAGATCCTGAAGAAATTGCGAAGAAAATTGCCACAGCTATAGTACAAAATCCAAACGATGTAGTACAGGCTTACAGAAGGAAGAAAAAACCCTCAAAAGCAGCTAAACAGGAAGAACAGCAGACCATTACCGTGGAACTGCGTGCAGGAACACGCGATCAGTGGCTAGAAGCTGCTAAAAATACAACTATATCTGCCGAAAACATAGGACAAGAGGGAACAGGAAAAATCTACCTTCGCGAATGCTTGACACCCGCCATGGCTTTTCTACTATGGAAAACAAAAGAAGAATTGAAAGGAATATATAAATATATATGGTGCAAACATGGGAACATATTAGTGCGTAAAAGTGAATTACAAAAAAAAATTACTACAATTCGATCAGTTGCAGACATTGAAAAGGTGAAATCATCGCATGGAGAAAGCAAACAGGTAAATTAATACTGTAATATTACCATAGCAAGTGTACACAATAACAAGACTCACAATAAATACAACAGATCATAATATAATAGAATCTGTCTGTCAAACATGGGATGATTTTGCCTGTAGTATACTGAGCCCAAATAATTGTTTATATTTTCTACATGTTAATATCCGTTCTGTAAAGAAAAACTTTGCACAAATTGAACATATAGTTTTAAATAGTAAATACACAATTCAGTTGTTAATAATAACTGAAGCTAATATAACAAATGATTTGGTACAGATGTATGGACTTAAGGATTATAATTTATACTCGGAACTAAGAACTGGCAGGAAAGGTGGAGGAGTTTTATTATATGTACATAAGTCTATATCCTTTGTTAGATTTGATAATTGTTCTGTACAAGAGTTTGAATGCATCACTGGTGAAATAATTATAAACAACCGTAAAATAGGGCTGTGTGCAGTTTATAGACCGCCGGACACATCCAAAACTCGATTCATCAAAGAAATGTGTTCCATTCTCGTAAAATATCCTGTTAAACTAGACTATATTATAATGGGAGATATGAATATAGATTTAAGAACATCGAATTATTGTTTACGAGATTATTTGGATTCACTTTGCAGTTTGGGTTTTATAAGTGGAGTTAATTCATACACACGAATTGAAAAATACGCGGACCGTATCTCTAAGTCATGTATCGATCATGTGTTTGTGCGCAATATAAGTACGAATAGTATGCATACAGCTGTGATAAATATCGCGCCGGCCGATCACTGCATAACCGGTTGCGCGATGACAGACGCGCTGAGCAGTGGCGGAGGCGCACGTCACTCCGAACAATATGTAAACAAAATAAATAATCAACGAGTGCTGAGTAATCTGAGTAACGTTGATTGGACCTTACCTTTGAATTATAATAATCCTAATCAAATAATTAGTTACATGCACACACAATTCGAAAGTATATACAAACAGTGTAGTTTTAAGATTAAGAAAAATAAAATAAACTCAAGAAAGATATGCGTGTGGACCAATGACCGGCTCAGTTTAATGTGCAAGAAACGCGATGAACTATATAATATATGGTTAAAAGACGAATGTAATCCGGAAAAAAGGCTGTTATACAATATTTATAGAAACAAAACAAATAAATACGCTCAATATTTAAAAAACAAAAGGATCAGGCTTGAAGTGTCTCAAAACTTTAACAACAGTAAGAAAATATGGCAAATCGTTAATAACTTAACCGGTAAAATTATGAATTGTGTTGAAAAATTGCTGCTGGAAACCTTTCGTACAAATCCATTAACGTTAGCAAATACCTTCATGCAAGAATTTGAAAATAATGTTAAAAAAATTAGCTACTCATGTGACGTCCCTCTTCTGGATAAAACGACGTATGAACTTATACCTGATAGGTCAATAAGAATCAAACAAGCGCGGGAGGAAGCAATAGCTAGCATTATTAGACAATTAAATGACAGGAAAAGTCCAGGCTTTGACGGAATACGTGCTAGTGACGTAAAATATTTAACTGAATTAATACCGGTAATTACACACCTAATTAACTGTTGTTTGCGAACTGGCGTTTACCCTGACCTCTTAAAAATGGGAGTGATACGTCCTATATATAAAAAAGGCAAACGTGATGACATAAATAATTATCGACCAATTACAATTCTATCTTGCGTTGATAAAATCATTGAACGATATATAGGTAACGAAATAAATAACTTTTTAATTCAAAACCAAGTTATAAACAATAATCAGTTTGGATTTCAAAAAAATAAAAGCACGACACAATTATTGCGTAATTTTAGTGATGAAGTCAATAAATACTTGAATGAAAAAAATCATGTATTAGCCTTATTTATTGATTTCAGCAAAGCATTCGATATGTTATGTTATGATACACTTTTTGACAAATTATCAAGAAACGGCATACAGGGGCCTCTTTTAGACTTAATTAAAAATTATCACGAAAATAGATATACTACTGTTAAGATAGATGATAAATTCAGTAAGAAGGCTGTTACCTCAAGGGGCACGGCCCAAGGCTCAATAATTGGACCTACCGAATATCTACTATATGTCAACGATATGAGTCACGTCATAAAATCGGGATCAGTATATCAGTTCGCAGACGATACATGTTTATTGGTTGCCAATAAAAATATAGAAGAGGCTCAAAAATCATTACAAATAAATTTCACTCAGATGTGTAAATGGGCACATGACGTCGGCTTAGTAATAAATGCGCAAAAAACAAAAATCATTCATATACATTCTTCCCACAATAAAACTGCTACCTCACCTACCATTTTAGCTCACGCACACGATTGTTTACACAATACTACTGACAGTTGCCAATGTCCTATATTGGAAGTTGTAGACAACCATATGTATATAGGTTTGATAATTGATAGCCGATTCTGTTGGGGTCCACATAAAGACTACGTTTGTAATAAATTGAGATCTGTTATAGGAAAGATGAGTATATTAAAATACAAGCTGCCGTATAAAACACTTAGAATGCTATACATGGCCCTAGCAGACTCGGTTATTAGTTACGGACTCAGTAGTTATGGCAGAACTTACCAAACATATTTGTCTGATATTTATAAACTACAATTAAAAATATTAAAAATTATTGTACCTAAAAATATTAAAAAGAAATTGAATAACAACGACCAAGAAATATTTAAATACTGCAATGTAATGAGTGTTTACAATAAAGTCGAATTTTCCACTCTCAGTCAGATTAATAAACCTGAGTTTTTACATGAAAAAACACGGCCGAATTGGCTAAGATCAATTACATTCACAGATAAATACTCATTACCTAGAATTAATAATGTATATGGCACAAGAATTGCAGATTATCTAGTTCCTCAATTTGTAAATAAACTTCCAGAGAACTTGCAGAACTTATATAAGACGAACCCGAAAAGTTTTAAATACAAATCTAAAAGATATTACACACAACATATTATGTAAACATGGTCAGCAGTGTAAGTAAATGAATATAATAATATGTAAAACAGGATACCTACTGATACAGTGTAAACTACGAACGGCTCATCGGTACCCAGATAAATCCTTTGAGGTTTTCGTGGTACGATATTTATCATTGTAGAAATAGATTAAGAATTTTGGATAAATAAATAAAATAAAAATAAAAATAAATTATAATATTATATATATATATATTAGTGTAGATTAACTGACTAGTATGATTATGCTTAGGAAGTAGAGAATGCCAAGTCCGATTTCAATTAACAATTATCTTAGCTAATGTTGTTTTAAACTGATTTTGAAAGGTTTTTTAGGCCTAGCGGTTGAATGACCAGTGTTATGCGCTCAATGTTTGTAGGTCTGAGAAACTAGGCGATGTTCTTTCTTTGTTTCTTTTTAAGATTTTTGATTAACCGTGAAACTGGCATCGTTAGCCTGCCTGTGTTTCTAAAACAGAAGAAGGCTTTGCCCAGCAATGGAGCAGTTACAGGAGAAAGTTGTGACTTTCTCCTGCAACTAAATATTAATTCATGCAAAATTTCGTCAAAGTTTTACGCTATACGTAGCTGCAAAATAATGTAATTGTATGTGATATCTCAACCGTTAATAGCACACAAGATTTCTGTAACTGCTTTTCTGAAATTCAATTATAAATTTCGCTAAGTCTGAACGTGTATTTTCCCTCGAGACTGCGCCGTAAGTTGGTTGGAGTTTAATAAATTTAGGTTGACAGCAAAGCACTGGTATGTGTGTGAACACTTAAAAATTTAATATTTAAATTTATTGAATTGTTGTATGTTTTGATCAGGTTGCATGCCGTGGTCACAGGGAGCCTTTACAGTTTTTTTTATTTGCCGATTAAATAGTACTGTCAGTACTGAACATGTATGTAAAGCTAGCATATTACAACACAATATTTATTTACTTGCGTTTATTTAAGAATATCTAAAAAAAAGCGTACGACTGAACTTCAGCACCAAGTTTTTTCAAGTACGGTCGTGAATCCGATACGATATTTTGCACTGAGAACATTTTCAAGACTTCCACACTTTAAAATGTGAACCCACAAGTTTGGAGTGCCATTATCTCATATATTTCAGGTACAAGGTCTATGGTATCGCGCATCTGTGTCAAGCGACTTTTTGCTCTCGAGGCGGCGCCAATTACGGAACCCGCCGAATCGACGAGAAAACTGTCTACTTTTTGTTAACGTGCGAATTCAAATGTTTTGAAAAAAACTCAAATTTTTAACACGTTTCATATTTTTCGAATGTTGCAATATTTTTGTTGAAAGGATGCATATTTTTATTGCGTTGTAATTTTTTTAAAGTAGCACATATAAGTATGTTACTTATTTAAAATGTAAATTGAACCGTGTTTGGTATTAAAATTACAAATGTAAAGAAAGTTTTGTATTGAATTGCAAAATGTGATAGAGTTTTAACAAGCGCGAGTATGACAGAAATATTTTTCACACTCCTACATATGCATTATGTTCGTAACTTCAACATGCTTATAACAACTAAACGAAAGTTTCAAAGATACTAAAAAATCCTACCAAGTGACGTCATCCCTCTAGCACCCAATTACAGACTAAACTCAAGGAATCGATGCGGAAACTCGGTTCTTTTTCACAACTTTTTCTCTTCAAGAAGATAAAGTTATAATAAGCTGATTAAAGAATGTTTCTATTTAAATGTGTACTCAAACTTGGCAAGAACATTGGACCTTTTACAAGTTTGTATTAAAGCCATAAAAATGTTTTTCATGTTATTTATTGTTGGCATAAAACTGCTTTATCCAAGATATTTTTATTTTTCATTGTTTTTTTATAAGAAGCTTAGATGTTTTAATTAGATGGGTATAAAACAAGCTTTTTATGTCAAAGCGTTTGATGCTTTTACGATGATAATGTAATTTACAATTCTCGTTTAGCAGGAAAAACAAAATAAAAAATATATCATTGATTAAAGACATAAAATGAGTATACATGAGTACACTTTAACATAACCCTTTGAGAAACAAAGACGGGGCATATCCAATATAATTGAAAAACGGATCCATGTTACCTTTTCACTATATTTCGCAAGAAAAGATGGTCCATAATCTTCTACGCTCGAAAGGTATGATCCACAATAAAAAATGGCTGAATACACAAATTGTAAGTCGAGATAAAGATCGGCTATCCTCGGCTTATCTCCGTTATAAGAAAATCTATTGTGTTCGCAATGCTTATAGAAAGGTGGCCACTGGTCAATGTTATGTGCTGTGTCATACTTAAATTGGATCTGTTATCGATTTTGGCGGTAATAATGAGGTAGTCGTCTGTTTTTTTTTACTTTACGACTTTTTAACGTAAGTATTTGCATAATAAAATAATATTGCATAATATGCGAAATTACAGGTTATGTTTTTAATAAATGTTACATCGGGTAATGTTGCTACCATCATAGTGGACTGCCCAATCTCTACATCACTACATGAGCTAATGATAAGCTAGTCCACAGTCTGTGCTATTGCCGTGTGGAGGTGAGATGCCGCTACGCACAGTGTATTGCCCCATCTCGCTTCCACAAAGCCTAGAATGCTTTACGAGTTCGTAGTACGGGCACTGCTAAAAAACCCTTGTTTTCATTTTATATGCAGTGGAAAATTCACAGACTCACTACTTTCTATCTAATAATATCCTTTCTCATAATAACAAACATAATACCTACTTCTCAGTATAAGTGGCGTTTTGCGTTCAAAGACCACGATTCTGTTCGAGCAAGTCAGGTCGGCTCCACAATAAACCGTGACAACAAAGGATGACGTCACTCGTAAACGAGGAAATACTCGTAAACTCAACATTTATGTACACGTTTGCAAGTTATTAAATCTAATTAAATTACTTGTTAAGTAAAATGTATATCTATAAGGTTCAAGCAAGAATATTTTTGGTCAAACCTCGTCATGTTTTGAGAAAATGTGGTACAGGAGTTTGTAGGGACATTTGTTTCTTGTTTTTTAATATTTGACATATATTATTTATTATAAACGACAGAATTGAACACACATATTTGTTTAATCTATACATATAATAAATCTGTAGAAAAGTCATTTTTGTACATTGAAGAAATTGAAAAAAAAAATAGTCAGCGTGTTAAAGGATAACTAACAGAACCCATTTCCATCATTTTTGAAATTTTTGTCTGTTTGTCTGTTTGTCTGTTTGTCTGTTTATATGTTTGTTTGTGCACGCATCACGTAAAATCTACGAATTGAATGCAGACAATGTTTATATACAAAAATTATAAACAACTTGAGGTATAACTTAGTTTTTGTTTCATCGAAATCGGTTCACTCTATCAAAAGATATAATTAATTTAGTGAGTTCAAGAAGTAAAATATTACAACACGCAATTCAGTACAGTACTTGCATTACAACTGTCTTTTGCCGGGGGTCAGATTTCATGTTACAGTATCAAACATAAACTACTTAATCGAATGGTGTAAAAAATTGAGAGGTGGTTTTCAAGAAATCGTAGATGGTTGTTAGCTATGTTGAGACATGCTATTGAATCTAGCTGATAAGGGGAGAAGCTTTAAATTTTCAAAATCATTTTCTCAACTGCACACATAAATTGGCATTATTGACAGATCAAAAGATAAACAAGAGGGTAACCATGGCAGACTGAGGTAGCCATAGCAATCTTCAATTTGATTAGAACCTATATTTTAGTGAACTAGCTATCGAGGTAAACAGCTTGGCGGTTGAACGATTGGAAATGAGTGATGTTGCTGCAAGTTCAAATCCGGTTGTTAATGTTTGTATTTTTTTTCATGCGTCCATTTTCTTATATAAGTTTGAATTTTTTGATACCCAAGTTCAATTCTCAGTAGAGATAACTCTTTTTGTGTTTTACTAACGTATCTTTTTTAAGTAAAAAAATATTTGTAACATTTTGTTGTATTTTTAGTCGCAATAAACGACATCTTTAAGTCGTGAATTTTTTCTCAACCGATATATAAACTTACAATTATTTAGTGTTTGTATTTACTAATCTCCGTAGGTAAGTTTGTTCCTCATTGCTGATCATGGAGGAACAAACGTGCATGGCATGTACCGTAAAGTGATTCAGGCGTAAATGTCCTGGCCATTTGCTTGGAAATTTACGCATTCGCTGACTTGAAAACGTAAGCTTCCCCATAGATCACTTTATAGTTGGTTAAAAACTTTAAGCCACTTTTAAACTATTTTTCCAACATAATGTGTAATGTTTTCTATTGGTCATCTATATTATATTCCATGGACAAGATCTTTTTGTATTTGTTATTTATTTTCTTTTACCCAAAAACCCAATGATATTTTTATCACACAATCTTTAGTATGTACTACCTCTTTAATATTCTTTAAAAGGTAGCTTGCTTCTCATGTAGGTTTTTATGCGTACATGATATTTTATTTATGTGTTTAAATTTCATAAAGTTTTTGTACCCTATTACCGGAAGGTTGGGCCAAAACCCTAAATAAAATAAACTTTATATTTCATTCTCTACATTTTAAAATATATACGTACGGTATTTAAGCCCATCACCTTATGCTGCACCTTACACTTAATAAAGCGAATTGTACTTAATCTTTCCAAACAAATAATTTTAAACACAGTTTTGGTAATTCTGCCACTGCGCCTCTCAAACCGTACGTCAACTTTTTGTAACTACCTCCTCTTTCAGTTTCATGGGTCTCATGTCAGTCACTGCCTATCTGATATCCACTCTCAATTTAACGGCGTAGTTCAATTTCGAGGTTTCGCACCAAAACCTCGCGTCCTGTAGTCTCACTAGGGACTACGGTACCAACGAGAACTATAGCATAAAAAATGGACTAATTTGTTTTTATGGATTCGGTTTTTAGGTGCCCTGTGCCATTTACTGCCTAGAGCGACAGCTGCTTTCACTTAAATCAGAGTTGGCGCTGCCAGTAGACTCAATACCAAAACATTGACCTTCAATTATTGTAACCAACTGGGTAAAGCACAAAAGAGAAAACATACTACATATAATAAAAGAGTCAGTTCAAAACTGCCCAAGGTAGACATATTTTGGACATTGACATCGAAAGCCACCATGAAAATTATAATTTTTTCTCACGGTTCTGGACTTGAAAGATAAATCTAAAATTTTTAAACAAAGTAGCATCAAAACCAATCCTTAAAATTTTTAGAGGTAAGCTAATTATATAATTATGACGATGGTACTTTTTTATTTTGAGACTTTATACAAACAGCAACATTTGTGACAAAATTTACTCGGCAGTAGGCAGTTCGTGTTAGTGGCCCTCTATATCACAGTCAAATATTTATTCATAAAGATGAATGATAGGTATATAAGCGAACAACGTCGCGGGTACAGCTAGTTTGAGAATAAATTTTGAATAAGCAGTAAACTAAATTCCAAACAACCCCGTGGTTTCTGAATAGTTCCACTATACTGTATGTACTTTATTAATAAATTAAACTAAGTATCAAGTGTTGATTTCCGCTGACTTGCAGAACCGAGGTTAAACCAAGATTAAGCTTTGGTGTACGCAAGTGATTGACTGCAATCTCTCAGCGCGAATGTATTATTCATGATGCCAATGCATTTAGTACCAACCTCTGCTGTATTCTGGTGTCCTGGTACCTACTAAGATAGATTGACGAAGACATGACAAAAGATTTACGTATGTTTTTAAGATAATAAATAAATAATGAAGAATTAGGTATCTATGTGTTGCTTTTAAAGAAAATGAACAATCGCAATTTTCAAAACAAAAAAATATATTTGGTATTTGTTTGATTTTCGCACTTCAGACATGACTGTGTATTTGCAGGTGGAATTGAAAGAGAAACTTTTAATATAAAAAAAAAGTTATTTAGAAAGTATCTGAGATCTGAGTCTTTAATTTTTGTTAAAAGCGTTTCTGAATGAGATATTGAAATTCGCGATCATAAAGTGGTAAAAGCGCTACACTCATTTACAGGCAGAGACGGAAATTTAAAATACGGTAAATAGGTTACCTGTTCTATATTTCACGGTCTAAAAGAAAGCGGAATTTTACCGACAATCTCTTGGAAGTAAAGCTTTTACAATTTAAAGTGCCGAAGCGATTTCAGTCGTTGACACGCTACAAAACGGCTAGAATGGGAACTCGATCAAATCGCTTTTAAACTACATCCCCGTCTCGGGACGATATGCATACAAAATTCAAGCTATTTATTTTACACAAAAGATAGTCGACACCGCTCTATAAATCTGGCTAAAGACTGCGATTTGAGTCTGTCTTTAATCAGGAAAAACGTGATTGAATTGGTTCGCTCTAGTTTAAATAGTTTGGTTTTAAAATACAATTTTTCTATCTTATTTTAGTTGATACCTATTTCAGATATTTCTTTCCTGGAATTAAGATAGGTATAGGATTATAATTTCAATCTAAAATACTAGCAAACGAGCAGTTTACATTACCAGTCTTATAGACATTGAAATTTTCCATTGCCGAAAGTTATTAATATCGAAAATTCTTGTGCTACACACGCAGCATATAGAATCGTACGCAATCCAATAGGGATGATGACTAATTTTTATTTTTATGTCCATCTTTTAGATAAGAAAAAAAAATATTAGACACGTATTTTTTGTTTTGTCCCGTAAACAAAGAATTACGAAGATACAGCGAGTACAATTCTTGCGTGACGTCACGTTTGAGTACAAATTGTACCTAGCCGTGACGTCACTCCTGAACTTTACAGCGGTTTATCTTCGTATTTTGTAATTTATTTGAGAAAAGAAAAAATATGTGTCTATTATATTTTGATTATCTAAATGGCGGACTAAATAAATTTTGACTTTTCATACCTAGTCATCTACCCTATTCTGCATGTATTCATACCTACCTATACTTACTTACACACATAACATATAGATACTTAGACCATACAGCCTCCTTTCCTTATTAACACGCCTAAGGCGACGAAGAGATTAAGTGTCATGTGCAATGCTCGAAAGGAGTTGTTCCGTAATCTGTTATGTTTTAACTTTGTTCGCCGCTTGTCTGATTGTGGAAGTTATTTTAATTTATAATTAAGATCCTCCGGTACATTTTAGAGGGAGATACAAATGTTGTAAAAAGATGCCACACCAACGATGTGTTTTAAAAATAAAAATAATTGCATTGCAATTACTAGGTAGACTTGTTGATCATTATTTTAACTGTAAAATAATGTTTTTAATTTCAGGGGAGTATAAACCAACTTCCTAACTTGATACAGAATACTGAATATCCTCAGAAATGTAACTGATAAAGTCGTAATTCTAATCGCGCTGGTGTTGCCGGTTTGAATATTTTTAATTTACCCTTATCCGGGTGTCAAGTTACCTCAACCTCCTTTATCCGCCTTTTACGACACCCAAGGGAGAAGACGCTTATTCGCTGAGTAAACAAACAAAGCATTTACGAACTGATATTGAGTCGAGTTAAGTAGACCCACAAATGTCTTGGTAGCTAAAAATTACTAAATTCCAAAAATCACACTCTCTTTTCCTTGTACTGTAAAAATATTTAGGCATTTTCAGTCAGTATAGAAATACCAAGAACTATTCAGGCCAAGAATCAGGCTTTTAATTAAAATGACTCATAGACGACTGGTTTTAAAGTACTCCAAAGCTATATTCAGACCAATTACGGAAAAATTCAAAGCCATCACTGAAAGCGTGACGTATGTATGTGAAAAGCGATTGGATTTCAATCAAACTGATGTTTTAAAATAAATTGCCAATAAGGATTTTCTAAATAGGTCGTCTTGTACTAATTTTATTGAGCCTTTGATATTTATGATTACGAATTCTTGAAAACGTCCACTTGTCGTCTACTTATTCTACTAATAATGGACTAGAAAATTCTTTAACAATTTCAGTAAGAAAAAACGTGTGTGAATGACATAAACCTTTACGATTTTTTTATCGATAACCTTTAAGCAATTACATTACAATAAATTGTTTTAAGATCAAACTAACTTCATTTCCGCGATTCCAGTTATCAAAACAACCATTACTAAAAGAAACTTTCTATACAATAGGTAGAAACAACTTGGGTACAATGGATAGCACAGTCTTTTGTTTTGTCATCTCAGTCCGGTATCGCATTACTTAAAAGTTTCTCGCGAATTTTGAAAGGATATTAACTATTGTGGAAGCTCCGGATATTTATTTGGTGTCCTTCTGTTTTGAACCTTTTGCAACGAGAAATTTCACCTAGTAATTTTCATTTTTGGTCAGTCATTTTCTCCAAAAAAACAATTATAATGAGACGTATTGTTTTTTGGAGAAAACAAAACGTCTCATTATATACTAAAGTATTTTGATTAAATATCAAAAGTAATCATTTTATAACTTAGCAAATAAAAGTAGATACAGTCCTTTTGGAGTGATCTTTATAGTATTTAAAATATCAATATAATTGTTTGATATACGTATATCAAACAATTATATTGATATTTCTTTATATCTTGTCTTTATATCATTTCCCCCGAACTATTTTGTTAATTACACATAACAATGATTAGTTAAACAAAGAACCTACATACTACTTCTATTTATTCCAACATAAAACTAACATTTTCACCCACAAATGTGGTCAATAGATCTTCATACTCAGTACAGATTACACTCATCTTAGTCCGCACTAGTCTTGACAAGCCATGCATTACAATTAGCCGGTCCAATGGCAGAGGCTGGACGACTGAGCCCATTTATTAACGCCTAATTGGCTTCACAGTCTGAAATTAGTCCTGCTTTGTTAGTCAGACTGATGCCACCTGTGTTTACTAACTTGAGAGGTAAGTCCATAAATGCAGATTTCTAATGTAAGGGTGTACTGAATTTGGGTGTAGGTGTCTTTATAAAAAGACGTAGGACGAAACGAGGAAATGTTTTTTTTTATCTTCTTGCAAAATTGTGAGATATAGATAGAAAATTCTTTGAGACTTTTATGTAAAGCTATGGGAGTGTAAATCTATTCAAGAAAAGAAAAATAATCTTTGTTTCTTTTTTTTCTAGTTTTATGTTGGCCGTAGCTCGTAGATAGTAGTAGGTAGTGTTTACATAAATAAAATAAATAATTACATAATTTATTTTACAATTAATACATAATTTATTTACGTATTTTGTACAAAAATAAATAATTAATTATTACAAGCTAGTACGAGGGTAACTTAAATAACCTCGAAATGCTACAAAATTAGAACGCCGACGAAAAATGTCTGAGTTTAATTTGTAAAACGCAGGCAGGGCACTTTGCTATCTCGTTTTTGCAGAAGCTGTAGTAATTTTAGTTCTTGTTTAGGTATCTGACCTCCACGTTGATGAAGAAAATAGAAAACCGTATGTTTTCCGCAGGATGGTTAGTTAGTAAGGCGACAGAAGTTAAATATGGCTGTCAAATCCTCAAAAAAGGCATGACATTTAAACAAATGTAAATAAAGCAAAAGATTTATTACCCACAAATCTTGTGGTAACGTTGATGAGTTTTTTTGACTCTAAACTATATTTTAGCATCTAAACAAAAACTAAGTGTGTATGAGTTCCCAAAAAAATGCATAGGTATATTATTGTTACCCTAAGATCATTCGTCATTCCTTGTTCGAAATCATTTATGATTTTAAATGAGGAATGACGTCACGATCTTGTACGTTTTTGTTCAAGTTCGTAACATCATTAGCCTGCACTACTGAACTTTGATTTGCTTTATGTACTTCGCTGTTACTCATATAAAAAGCAAAAAAATACGTGTGCATAGTTATTTATCGTCTAACTTATGGACTAAATATAAATCTTTAGTTTTGATACCCTGTCAACATCCCCATACTAACTACTCTAGGTAAACAATACTCTATACTCAAGTATCGAGTATTAAGCAACTGTAGGTAACAGATACATGAATTACAAGGGAAGTTATAATATTATTGACACGTTCGAGTTGCTTGCAATTAGTCCTAACGAAGTGATACATATTTCATCTTGTCAATATGCGGGTATTGTTTCATTGATATTCGATAACGTTGGTCTGTGTTGGCTATTGACAGGAATAGATAACAACTATACTAATGTGAGAAATTCTGGAGTATAATATACACACATTGAGTATGATCTGAGTCTTGACATATAAGTTAAGTATATTGAAGGAAATTATTGTGAGGTTATAAAAAAAAATACATTAAAATGTTTCACCTTGGAAAAAGTGGAAGATTTCTCTTGATATAAATTAGTCAGTTAACAAATAAGGTATGTGTTATTTAATTTAGGTCCAAGTATTATTCTATTATAATACCAAGAAATGCTCTCTTAAAATTAACAACCTTCCTTTCCAAATTATATACGTAAATAACAGACGAAACGTCAATACGTGTCAAAAACTGCTCAATTTAAATAATAGTAATAAATAATTAAGAAATGTACAGATGTCTAAATATTCCAACATCATATTTCGGATTCATAAAGTACGATAAGTAGAATAATCCATTCGAAAGCACTTAACAAAGTCGACTCTTAGCTCGGTTACTATTTGTCATTCCTTTGAGACGACAACTTAAATGTTAACTGTTTTTAGAGCAAATAAACTAGAATTATTGTAGTACTGCAAATTGGATGAAGTTAATTGCAGTAAATGAGGTTTCTTTAAATAAATATTAAAAAATAATGTACTAAAATCCTGTTACTACATACCTACTTTGAAAAAGCTTGCATAATTATAACTAAAAACAATGTGATAGAAATAAAGGGGGAAAAATATAATTTTGCTAACACGAATTTGTCTGTCTGTTTTTTCATGTAGAGGTATTTAACATTTTTAATTACTGTACTATACTTGGTCTACTTCTGAACAAGTTTGGCGCCAGCCCACCTTTACATAAATAACATCGCACTACAAACGTTTTTGTTCCACAGAAATTCTTGAAAATGGTTTAAAAACCTCTACAATGTAAATTATGGCACAATGTAAAGTATTGTAGTGCACAAGTAGTACATTAAATATGATTCATAGCTGCGGTTTTGAGAGCATAATTACAAAAAATACGGGCAATGTTCCTTGCCTAGAAAAAAACTCGTTTGCAGTAAGGATGCTTTGCTATATATCTTGTTTAAGTTGCTAATTGTGAGCATGGCCTGGTTACGTCACTAGAATATTATTATGTACAGCTTTTAACTATCAATGTAGCGTTATTTCCGTGTTTTTGCAGGACCAATGGTGGTGTCTTTTAACAAACAAATTTTCTAGAGCACGACCGTCTTTTGTTTTAAAAAGTTTTGTTGCCACGTAATAACAACAAACAATCTTGTACATATCAACGCATAAACACAGTAGACGATTGTAATAGTCGTGATCTAACAGAAAAGCATAATAATATGAGAAGTTTTAAGAAGGACAATCTGCTGTCTTTGTGGTCATGTAGCGTGTATATATTAAAGCTTTTTTAGGATTCAGCTTCGATCTAAATAATCATTTGTTATTAATTGTTGCAAATAAAAGCTGTGGAGCTCAGACTAATAACACTCAGAGCTAGTCCATTTCATTAGCTCTGATGTTTCCATCGCCTCTATTGCTATTTGAATTCGAAGCATTGAAATCGACTGAATATTTTCATGTTCAGCTGTCTATTGAGTATCCAGCCGTGTCTACATAAAACATAAAGCATTTATTCAGAATCTATATTTTACGATCTTTGAAACGATAGTTCAGTCTGAGAATATCTCTGTCAGAATATTTCAATATTTCATAGTATATTGTACAATGCTTCTATTATGCGATGCACGAACAGGTATCATATAAAATATTTGACTAGTATTGGTCTATTTATAATCTAGTAGTTGTTGCCCGCGGATACGCCCGCGTTTATGTAAGTTATCGCGGTAAAAGTAGTTTATGTCCTTTCTTGGAGTACAAGCTAGCCTCATGCCAAATTTGATCACAATCGGTTTAGTAGTTTACCCCTGAAAGCGGCAGTAACACATATAGACAGAGTTACTTTCACATTTATGATAATATAAGTATGGATTTAGTAACTAAAGTTCTTTCAACGCTTTAACTTAAATGAAACTGTAAAATCCCTTTGTTTTAAAGCCGTTTTATCCGATAAGCTATCGGTATCTTCCCGTGGGTGTCGTAAAAAGCGATTAAAGGATTGCGTTTCCATGTCAAAAGGGAGGCCGACCCGATTACTGCTGTGTTTTGTTTACTACGCTTGTTAGGTATAAATAAGAAGCAAACGGCATTGTCCTATTTCAAGGTCAATGTTTTTGTAAATAATGTAGGATTGCAGGTACATTTATTTCCATTTCCGCTTGCTACAAAATATCGATAAGTTTTTTAATAATTATTGTCCCATTATTACGCAACAGCCTCTGATAACTACAAGTAAAGTTAAAAAATGTTACGTTTATTTATTGCCGTCTTTGGCTTTATATGACCGTTTCTATAAAAACCTACGTCACCGATCTTACCCTTAACGTTTGCACAATAATTTGTGAAACAATATCAAAAAAATATATTGTCAAAGAGTTCAGTATCATAGTGTTGTGCAAGACATTCACAAAGAAGTTTAAAAGTAAAGAATGACGGACTTAAAAGCCTTGTTAGCGAGCTCGCGGTTTGGGCGGCGACAAATAGCTTCATTAAAAATGTTGTCATCGTTAAATAAAATATACGAGTTATCGCGGTTTTACAGAATTTAAACGTTCACTGTGAAAATAATATGAACGATTTAGGGTCCGTGGTAGTATTTATAAGTTATTAACAAATACCAATCTTCTTGTTTTAAAGGATACTAAGTAAATGTCTAAATTAACTAAATATAGAAACTAATATAGGAGTAGGTAATGTAAAGAAAAACTTGATAAACTGAAGATGTCAAAGTGTCAAAGTAATATTATTATTATTTAAAGCCTGAACTGTCCCACTGCAGGGCAAAGGCCTCCCTTCCTTCTTTCCACAGGTCTCTATTGTTTGCTATTTGTTGCCACTCCTTTTTGTATGCGTCTAGTTCATCCCTCCATCTCCGCCTGGGTCTTCCACGCGGCCTCCGTCTATTAGGAACCCAATTTTTAGAGGCTTTCGCCCACGGTCCTTCTGACATTCGGCACACGTGTCCGGCCCAGTCCCATTTCAATTTGGCAGCCTTCAGGGCCACGTCCGCTATTTGAGTCTTGGAGCGCAGTAGGGAGTTCCTTACATGATCCGTGAGCCGAACTCCGAGGATGCTGCGCTCCATAGCACGTTGGCAAACACCGAGATGGGATTTTTGAACGTTGGTGAGAGCCCAAGTTTGCGCACCATACGTTAGAACGGGGAGAATGCACATGTCCATGTAATATTAACACAACGAAATTTTGAAATTATTGTAATAATTATCTAGAATGCGTACTAAGTTGCCAATTTCCTTTCAGCCATATTGTGCATATTCATTATTATACAGGTTGTCCCGTAAGTAGTGGACCAACGGAGTGTTGGGGATAGAGGCAACTGTTATACATAGTTATTGTAACATTTTAAGAACTATCCTGAATAATAAAATGAACAGAAAACTCTGTAAACTATCCGCAATATTTCATAATTACGTCAAAAGCATTTTCTTATACCTTTACGTAAGTTTTCAACACATTTCTAAAACCTTGCACATTTTTCTGACGACTAAATTTACGACGGGCTAAAAGCAAAACAAGGTAGCAACTCAAAATAAACTTAGCGAAAAATTAAGACTAGCTGTGTGGATAGCGTACTACTAAGTTGGAATACTCAAATAAAGGTTGAAGCTTAGTGATACAATTTTCGTCAGGAAGAGAGACGCAACTATGCGCGGTGTATTGCGCCGTCTCGCTTACACGCTAGCAACAGTCTTACAGTAAGAGTTCATAGTACAGGAACTTGATTTGTAAGGACATTCGTAAATGAGTAGTACTAAGTAGGTATCTACAGATGTACTAGCAAATTCACATGACGTTTTAACCAGGTTGTAAGCGTGTTTAGACACTAGTTAACTCTTTTTAACTTTTTTTAATCATACTATTTGCAGTGAAATGCTTATTTATGTCGTTTTTTTATTTAAAGTTGACCTTTATCTCAAAAGTTTCTAAACAAAAATCAGAGAACAGTAACAAACGGGTTCAAAATCACTTACACAAATCAAGAAACGTTTCTAAATGAAGAAAACTCGGCTAAAGTGTCGATAACCCCATAACCATAAAGTAAACCAAGAAGGCATCAATGTGTGGACGTGAGTGGTGAAGTGCAAACTGGAATTGCCCACTCATCAATCGTCTGGCCCGAACTCACTACCAATTTAACTTCGCAAATTCACTTCGCTGTTTCACTTCGGAGATTCACTTCTCTTTGCTTCGGGAGCTGCGGATTACATTCAATATCTGCGTTTGTTTACAGCATTTGTTGATATTAGAACTGTGTGGAAGTTTATGCCTTTGTGTGACCTTTAGTGGTAAATTAATATTCGATATCTCTCCAGTGAAATGATTACATAATATTACATATACATAATGTATATGTGTATTGAACATTCATTAAAACTCTTTGGACAATTTGAATTGAATTTTTTGGTAGATTTCGATACAAATTACAAAGTGAATAGTTGCATTAAAAACCCTAACAGACAACAGTGTAATCGTTGCCATAATATATGATAGCGATAATGTAATGTTGCGTCCTACATAATTTAAATATGAAACTTTTTAAGTGAATGGTTGCAACTCTTGCGCTATAGTCACAACAGATTAGCTAAACTGCTAAAACTACACTTACATATTTGCAATTATATAAATACCATTCAATGACAAAAGATTAAATTAAATAACGCAAGTAACTGGAAAAAATATTTATATCTTTTAAATTTTTTATAAAAAAATTGCTTTGTTTTGTATTATTTTATTTTTAATTTTAATTTAGTGTTGGTGTTATTTTGCATTTATTTTGTTTTTATTTTAATTTGTGTATTTGTGTACTTTTTGTTTTTTATGGGTTAATACCTGACAATAAACGAATTTGAAATAACTATAACTCAACCGTTACTAAAATTAGCCAACAGAACCACGAAGATCTATTTTCATACATATTACAACAAAGTACTTTTCAGTCATCATAATAAATTAAAGTCTGGAAAGAAACGACCCCTTCAGCATTTTAATAAAATGAAAAATGAACACACATCCAATGCGTCTCAGAATGTTAATAAAATGCTTCTCAAACGTTGAGTGCATTGCTCTTTGTAGATAATGGACATGATATTTTATGTTAAGTTTGCTATTTTTTTACTATTATGAACGTCATCTAAAAATACATTTCATGCTTTGCGGAGGAGATCGCTTACGTTTTGTTTTTATATTGAAAACGTAAGTATTTTAGGCGAAATAAACAAACGTTATGACTAGGTACCACATGTAGTTTGCTTACTAAAGGAAACAAGAAGAAACTTTAATATGTTTATGTTCTAATTAAATTAGACTATTAAATTTTGAAACCATAAAATACTATTTAAAAGTAAATTTAACATTACTCTGTTAATAAATAAAAGTGTTGTATCTGGCAACGGAAACGATTCTTAATGATTGCGGTCTTAATTTAAATTAAATTTAACACAGACATAAACCAAAGTTATATTTACTAGATGTAATAACATTATGCTTCCAGCAAATGCTTTGCTGTCCCCATCAGTTGAATGAAATTACAGCCAGCGTCATCCATAAAGTATGCTATTGTCAATGACTTTAAGTTCAATATCGCTCAACAAAACTGTCAGCCCATCACAATAGATATATTTTAAGAGTATTTGACGAGCTTTAAGAGATAACTGCCTTGAAAAGTTTCCTTTGTACTATTATTCATTGTTTCGCCGAGGAAACTGTGAATAGGAACTGACACTTTTGTTTTTGTTTTGGAAAAATAGCGATATTCTTTTGTCTCAGGTGTTGGTATTTCAATGAAACTAAAATGGATGTGAGCGCCCTTAACTAACTGTCCGAGAACACACGTCTGCGGGTTTATAAAGAATGAGCTATTGGATAAATAGAAACAGCGGAGGAGAAACTTGTACAATATTTTATGAAGAGAACAATTTATAAAAGAAATTCTTCTTTAAGTGCTCGCGTCTCCTTTGTGGAACGAACAGAACTCGCTAGCTCGTGTCAGTGAGCCGGAAACACCAATTTGTTGAGTTTATAGAAAATATTTAAAGTTATACTTTTAAAACAGAAAAGAGAAAAGAAGGAGCTTTGTAATACGATACCCAACGATAAGCTAAATTATTATTGAATTTTGTTCTGAAGAAATGAATTATAGTTAAAATGGGGAACAGATGGACGTATGACTTAAGTCCTATTACAGAAAGTACCTATAATCATACAGTAGGCTACGCTTGGAAGAACCTCATTTGCTTTGAGCGTTACAGAAGTCCTAATTTCACGCCTGAATTCCCATTTAGATGAGAACGTTGAATATAGGTTAGTTAAGACTAGAGACAACAGTTACATAGTTTTGATATTTGGTATTTACCTATAACCATATGTATTAATTTTAAAGTACACTTGTTACTTTCATCTACCTCATCTATCTTTCTTGTCCATCCAAAAGTTGTCTGGAAGATATCGCTATTAGCGATAAGTCCGCCATTGTACGCTTTACTGTTGATGTACTTTATTATTATGTAATTTTAATGGTGTACAATAAAGAATATTCTATCTATCTATAACCAATACTCTGTACAGTGAATACTATTTGCCAATTGTTTTCAGTATTCACGGACAGAATAGCGACAAAAGACTCATTGGTCTGTGCCGCTCCGTTGCCTGTCAAAGCTGGCGTGACGGACGCTTTACACGATCGAAATAATCATATTTATTTGTGAATTTTTGTATTTATAATTGCATATAGTATGTTCAATTATTTATGGTAGAAATTTTCTTATTTTCTGTTATTTGTCTTGGTCATGGTATTTTGAGATGCTACGGGACCTTTGGTAGAAAAATTGCAAAGTTATAACCCGTTTTGAAATGTTGTTTTTTTTATATACGTATAGGGGCCTAATTTTTTGAATTACCATCATGTTTTCCTTGAAAATTAATTTATATTATTTTTTGGCCTGATAATGTGTGTACGTCACAATATTGTAAATAAGTTAGGGTTCAATAATTACGATATAAAACGGCCGTGAAAGGCTTAATCGACATCCTGCTCATATAAATTGGATTACACGATATCAAAAGCTAATATTGTAATTAGGTAATCTACGTAGATGCACACAGATTAATATGTAATGAAAATTCATGAGTTCAAGCTGATTACGATGGTGACATTAATGTTATTGCTCTATGAATAATTAATTATTATCTTCTCGTTACAGTTACTAGTTGTAATTTATTTTTAACGACTGTATTAACTGGCTTGTTAAATGGGTCTGTCAAGATTTGGGCACATAGTTGTGGACCAAAATCCTTTCGCTGTAGATTATTGCATTAGGGACAGTTTTGCAGATAAAATGCGACATAAATGTTGTACATACCTAGATGTAATAAAACCCAATAGACTGGTATGAAAAATGGTATCCAGTAACTTTATCTTACATCTAAGAAAACCTAGCCATAAAATAACGCAAACAAAAAAGAAAAACAAATACCATCTGTAGATAAAGAATAAACGACATACGCTTAGAGAAAGCTCTATCTAACCCTACCCTACCCTAGGACGGGTTATGTTACAATAAAACAAAGAAGGCCTTACAAGTGTTATTGAATAAAATCGATTTGAAAATCGAATCATTATCACATTCGTTTCCACCTCTACAGTCAGGAATAACGAGTGTGGCCACGTGGCTGTCTCTGGCTCGCGTGTGCTATTCGTAATTAGATATCGATTGTCTATTCGATTTCCGAACAAATTGCCGAGTGCTTTAAATCGAATTGTTTTATCATTTGTTTAATCTTTTGTTTACAGTGATAGTGCTTTGGGTATTTCGAGGAATTGATTACTCAACTTTATTTGAATGTACAATTTGGTGTCAAATTGATGGAAGATTAGGTTCATTGCATGTAGATTATCATTTTGATGTCAACTTTAAACGTTATAGTTTTCCCTAGTTTTCCATATGTCTATTTAATGTATGTAGTAGTAAAGTTAAAGTGAACGAGCCCTTTTAAATTATGGTAGAAAGTACCTTAGTTTAAAAGGCCTCGTTCACTGATAAGTCATATTGTAACGTGTTTCATAATGAAATAAAAATGACAAATAATAAAGCAAAATGTTTGTTACATATATAAATACACAAAAATATTAATTATGATATTTGAATGCTATATGCTAATATGTTCTGTTGTTTGCATAGGATAGTGAAACTGGTTCAATATAGATATTGACAAAATAACATAATTATGTGAAAACACGTTTTGTCCAAAATACTTCCAAAAAACAAAAGTTTGTGATATTCAAACAATGTACTAGTCTCAATAACAGTAATATCGTGTAAAGTTAAACTGAAACAAAACAGCTAACAAGCATTATAACGACAATCTTTATCTTGTTCGCATTAAGCATCTTAAGCTAAGCTTCCACGCCCTTTACTAATTGGGCGCATTTATCATTGTGACTTGCGCGTATTTGCGCGAATTTGCGCGACTTTGCGCATGTGTACGCTTTACATTTACATGTGTTTCGAATGTTACGTAACGTAAAGTAATTACAAAGATACCTACACTGAAAAGGGCTTCTCAATTTTTGTATTCAAATTTTAGGTACTATTTAAAAGATTTTTCTTAAATTATTTGTCTTTAAGATATTTTTATTTTATTTATTTATTTAATTATAATGCCTTAAAATAAAACTAAAACTAAGATGATAATGTTATTGGTGAGAATATTCCGGTTCGGTATATTCTTTGACTGATGTTAAATAAAAAGGAGTTATCGAATTCATAAATTGAAAACATATTTCAGGTAAGACAATGTTATTGGATCGAACCTCGCAAAACCCATTAACGTGATAGGTTCATAACGTAATAACGTTTTTATTTTAGTTACGTGTACATCTAGCACACTAAAATTAAAAGAGAAACTTGATAAATGATGTTATATTTATTCGTGATAAATGGATCTAACATTTAGGAGAAAGAGTATACTTCAATTAATATTTATTATTTAAATGTACCGAATAAAAATGCTGTCCTAATTATTTTCTGTCTGGCTTTTGGATTAACGTCTGAAAAATGGGTCACTATTTTTCATTCTAAGTGTTGAAAAGATTATCAAGTAAAACAAATGCGGACGGGCGGCTATTTTGGTGTAAGTTAATTAACAGACCAATGTTTTTGAGATATGACTTTAATGTATAATATATTTATCCAAAAAGGTATTAATTAGTTAAGTAATTATTTTTAAGAATATTAACCGTACTTTGTTGTTACGATATTTTTAAGCGGTATAAATAAATATTAACGGTAAGTTATTGTATAATGACTTATAGGGAGAGTCCACAATTTATTGTATCTAAGCATATTGTAAAAAGTTACCTCCAATGATCTTTCATTATGGAAAGCAATAAAGTATTAAGAATTACATGTTCAACAAAATATGATTGCAAATTTATAATATACTAACATACCTACAAATATACTATATATAAGAGCTAGAAAAAACATGTTTGGTTTTTTAAAAACAGCATTAATATTCGAAGTTTGGTAAAACAACAAACAAGCACCGTAACGACGACGTGAAGATAAAAAGAACAAAAACTATGTGAAAATGTATTTGTTATCAGAAAATGTTTTCGATTCGGTTAGCAAAGTAATTGAACACTGCAATGTAACTCAAACTGTCACACATTTGTCATAACAATGCGCTTGATTTAAAAAATTGACTTTTGTTACTGACATGCGTCACGGAAAGTAAATTTCGGATGCGTTCATAAATCGAACCGGAAAAACAAACACCGTCTTATTACAAAAAACTCTTAAGTACTGGAACTAAACCAAGACTTACATGTCTAGGTTTGTTACGGTACTACCGAAAGTTCCAGTACTACAATGATATCTTATTACAAAACGACGAACAAGCAAGAATCAGCAAGTACCGAACTTGTTATCGAAATAAATAATGACCACAGATTCAAAACGAAAAAACTCATTGATTCATTCATAGTCATTCGTTCAATGCTTAGAATAATGAGGTTTAATGCTATTTTCATTTCTAGCAACGTTCCGTTTCTGAAAACATGAATATTATAGTCACATTTGAAATGCTTTAAAAAATATTTATCAACACTAGAATGCGTATTATTGATTTTATCTTATTTACAATAGATTATAGTCTAGTTCAGAGATGCAGGATGTGGGAATAAAAACCGGTATACTTCACAACACGTATAATATCACTTTTACCAAATATTAATTAATAACAACCGTTCGCCTTCCCTTCTCCGATTCGAATGCCGCATGGCCGCCGACATTGACAGTACACTCCCTTAATTTGACATCTAATTTCTTAACAATACGATTTAGTTATTTTAAATTATTTCAAAAATACATTTATAACAAATTACTATTTATAATAACAAATTAATACTTAAATATATACATTAACAATTAACAACTTTCTTTATTGTTGACTTCCTGTTTTTAATCAATACAACGTCATCATTGGCAACGACAATAATTTACTGAGAGTACATATTTAGACATACACAATATTATTAAATATAATAGGTGAGCTTACAACTCGGCCTTCCTGTTAGCGCGAGTCCCTTCGCGAGTTGTTTTAGTTTTGTTTTGTTGTGTGTGTATACACATGTATGCACACAACAAAAATTTGCCTAATACGTAAAAACATGAACAAAATGTAACATAATGATTATAAAAGAACGACAAGGTAATTATTTACAATATAAAAAAACAGTATTAATCTTAATGCATAAATCCTAAATTGGATCTTTACAATATTTTCAGAATCCAAAACATAGTATAACATTATAATTAAACATGGTACCTATAACATTATTAAAAAAATAGAATAACATTTAATAATTATTCTATTTTTTCAAGGTGATATAAATTTTTAATGTTCTTATTTTCTAAGTAACAGTGATTAACCCTATAAATGTAATAAGTTTCTACTTACTTACATACATCTTAACTTATTATAAATTACTTTAAATAATTTATTTTGTGATTCATCGAACATTACCTACGTATCTTCTATATTCCTAATTAATCATCGCCTGAACTATCTTCTTCGCAACTGCTAAAATCTCTGCTAAAACTTAGCCAGGGCTGCATTTTGTCGACTGCGACTACAGCTTCGTAACGACGATTATTTTTGCGTGAAAGTGGGGTGTCTTCGATAATATATCTGTCATTGGGGAGTACCTTAAGTACACGATATGGACCCTGATACTTGACAACTAGTTTTTGTGATTGTCCGTCACTAGCTACCTGCCTTTCAACTCGTACTAAATCACCTTCGGAATAACATTTCGCGGCTTTCCTACGGCTATTAAACCTATCACGATCCTCGCTTTGTTTTTTCTTAATTTTCTCACTTACATCCTGTCTCACATCGACTAATGCGTCCGGGGGAGTTATATTAACCGTATCCTCTAAAATCTCGCTTAAAATGCCCTCAGTCCTACATTTAACGTTAAACCCGAAGAGGAGTTCTGATGGTGACTTTTGAGTCGTTTTGTGTGTCGTTGTGTTTAAACCTAATTGAATGTCTGGGATTTGTTCATCCCAGGATCTGTCGTCTTTACCATGTGTGGATGTTGAAAGTGCGTCTAGAATTGTCCTGTTATATCTTTCAACCTGGCCGTTTGCCCTAGGTGTCGATACTGCATTCATTATGTGTTATATGTGTTTATCCCGGTCTGTACTATAAACTCTTTAAAAGATGAGCTAGAGAAACTTGTGCCTCTGTCAGTGATGAGGCGTGTTGGGACTCCAAAGTAACTAATGTGGTCTTTAAAGACCCTTATTGTAGTTGCAGTTTTTGTATCCCTAACGGGTCTAATATTCACGTATTTTGTGAAGCCGTCTACCAAAACAAGTAAATAACAGTTGCCCTTTTTGCTTTTTATGAAAGGACCTAAGTGGTCTGCGTGAACCGTATGAAAGGGTATGCTGGGTTTATCTATGGGGTGCAGTTTTCCTTCACCTTTACCACCGGGAGTTTTATGATGCAAACATTCAAGGCACGAAGAAACATATTTCTTCACGAATTTGCGCATCTTAGAAAACCAGTAGTTTTTACGAATGCGTTGCAAAGTTTTATCAAAGCCACAATGCCCTACGTCGTCGTGATTCATTTTCAATATTTGCCAACGAACACCTTTAGGTACGAGCCATTTAATTTCATCGCCCACTATCCTGTATACCCTGTTGTTTTTTAATTTGTAATTACGATGAATGTCTAATATATGTTCAGAGTCAGGATCTGATAGCATTTCTTTAATTTTCTTTATTTCGTCATCGGCAGACTGGACAGTCGAAATCCAGTCCTGTTCACCGTTTTCGATAGCTAGAACGTCGAGACATGTCGAAGGTTCGGTTTCTACTATATCTACGGGATTGCGACTCAGCGCGTCGACGTGCGACATGCGTGACCCAGGTCGATACTCAATGGTGCAATCGTACTCTTGTAATTGCACCCACCAACGAGCGATGCGCGGGATTAAGTCACGCTTCACTAACGTCGATCGCAGTGCGTTGCAATCCGTAAATATTTTAAAAGGTATACCTATAAGGTAAACACGGAAACGGTTTAGTGACGCTATTACAGCTAATGTTTCCAGGTCATACGAGTGGAATTTCTGCTCTTCCGCATTTGTCTTTCGGCTAAAGTACGAAACTGGTTGGAATACACCTTCAGAGTTGGCTTGTAGCAAAATGCCAGCTAGCCCATCCTTGCTGGCGTCCGTATGCAATTGAGTTTCTGCAGCATGATTGTAAAGTGCAAGAACCGGTCGATCAACTAACAAAGATTTGATTTTTTTGAAAGCTGTCTCTTGGTTTTCACCCCATGACCACTTTACGTCCTTTTTAAGTAAGTCGGTCAATGGAGCTGCTATTAACGCGTAGTTTACGATAAATCGTCTAAAGTACCCCGACAGGCCGAGGAATTGTCTTAATTCGTGATGGGTTTTGGGTTCCGGGAATTTCGACACTGCATCAGTTTTCCGTTGACCGGGTCTTATACCATCAGAGCTAACCTGAAAGCCGAGGAAATCTATGGTGTCTAGAAAAAAATGGCATTTACTTAATTTGAGCGTTAACCCACCCCTTTTTAGGAGTTCTAAAACCTCTTCTAATCGCTGTAAACCCTCGCTAACATCTCTAGCCGGTACAAGGATGTCATCCATGTATACTATAGCGTACTTGATTTTAGCTTCGAGTAGTATTTTATTAATTGTTCGCTGGAACACAGAAGGTGCGTTAACCAGACCAAATGGCATCCTATTGTACTCATATTGGCCGTCTGGTGTCACGAAAGACGTTCTATGCCGCGACTCTTCTGCGACCGGTATCTGGTAGTACCCAGAGGCTAAATCAAGTGACGTAAAAACTTTATTTCCTGCCAGTTGGTCTAGTTGATCCTCGATTCGAGGAAGAGGGTAATGCTCTTTTTTAGTCTTGCGGTTCAACGCGCGGTAGTCTACGCATAAGCGTTTTTCGCCGGTCTTTTTCTGCACTAGGACTATTGGGCTTGCAAATGTCGAGGTCGATTCCCTAATTATACCGTGATCAGCCATTTCTTGTATCATATTTCTCACGAGTATACGATCCGCGTAAGACATACGGTAGGGACGATATACAATTGGTCCTTCATCCTCGAGTTCGATTGTCATTTCCGTCAGATTAGTGAAACCTAAATCGTGAAGTCCGGTTGAAAAACAAGCTTTGTACTTTCCTATCAACTCTAGTAGACTAGACCGTTCCTCCGGACTTAATTTTTCGCTACAGTTTAATGTATCGCTACTTTGCGACTCAGAGATTGTAACGCTGCATGAATCTAGGAAATCTCTCGAGTCTATTGCATCTTTACACTGTACTCGCGTCAGGAGAGAACCCTTTTGTATAGTGATTGGGTTGGGGGATGCGTTATGTATTAAAAGTGCGCTAAGACCACGCCTTACTTCGTATTCTCCAGGGAGAAGGTAATATTCTTCCCCTGGCGAACCTCTCACGGACCCATTTACATAAACGCGTGCATCTATATATGGGTTAGCATAGACTTGAACAGCTCGTAGTGTATTCGTTGGGATCTCAATGTCTTTAGTTGAGAGAAGTTGTATTTTTACACTGGGTATTTTGCGAAATATTACTGCGGTCGGTGTTTTAGTAATCACAATATCTGGTTTCTCGGTAAATGAATGCCCTAAGAGAACTGATTGTTTTATTACATAATCACCAACCACGTATAAATTTATGGTCTCCTCTAAACCTTGTACCTCAATGTCAACAATAGTCATTCCTACTGGTGAAATGAGATTAGCCCCTATACCTCTGAGTACAGGTAAATCCTCAGGCATAACTATGTCTAAACTTAATTCTTTGGCTTTAGACAACTTGATTAGAGAACATTGGCTTCCTAAATCTAAGTGACAGTCTAATACGTGGCCGTTTACTTTAATATCGATCATATATTTGGCAGTCAACTCCTCAGCTACATTCAACTGAGCCACTTGCTGCTCCTTCTTACTTGTACTTTGATTGTTATCCTTTTCGTGGTCTTTATTCGGGCGTTTATTTTTAAAACAGTGAATAGAAAGGTGACCTAATTTCTCGCAAGTAGTACACTTAGCTGCCGGTTTCTCACATTTAAAACTAGGATGACCAACTTGGTCGCAATTATAGCACGTAATTTTGAGTAAACTACCTGATTTTGTTGTATGAGTCGCATTTTTACGATCAGCTCGAAAACTCGTGTTTAAATCACGATTTTCGCGATTATTAACTACTTTAACAGTCCTAAAATATTTTAGCACCTGCTCTGGTTCTGAAAACTGTGCAGCTTGTGCACCCACTTTGATAGCCCTGTCTTCTACTCCGTACAAAATACAATCGACAGCTTGACGCCCATGAATCTTACACCTATTTAACAAGTTTATTTTTGCGTAATAGTAATGTTCGAGTGACTCGCCATATTTTACTCTTTTCGCTAGCATTTCAGTCAAAAGCTCAGCGTAATCTTCGCGTACAGGGAAAGATTCAATTAATTTTCTTTTCCACTCATTCCATTTAAACATCATAGTCGGTAAATTCTGGTACCAAGACTTTGCTACCCCAGTTAACTTTGGAAGAGCGTAATGAATAGTCTCCCTATCATCCCACCCATATATTTCCGCGCACTCCTCCACCTTTGTCAACCAAGTTAAGATGGTCTGCTCTTTTGACATTGGGTCAAATTCCGGTACGATATTGGTGTTAAATGACAACTTTGGTTTATCTGAGCTTTTGATTGATTGCAAAACCGACAAAAACTTATCTAAAATGTTATTCGTAGGGTTTAAATGCTTAAATCTCTTAGAGTTAGAAGATGTTGGTTGCTCACCGCCTCCTCTCGTTGAACTCCAACTTCTCTTCGAATGCGAATCCCTCTCATTTTCATGTCGTAGCTTGTTCCCACTCGAACTCTTCTCTCGAAAGTCCTCATGACCAACGGACTCAGCACTCTGAGACCGGCGACGTGATGATCTCTCAGGCGTACGAAGAGCCCTCTCTTCGGTCCTCCGCACGCGAAACATCATTCGATCTTGGCGCTCTCCGCCAAAATCCTCATCGTATTCAACCTCAGTATCACGCACCCGTGATACCCCTGGTTGTTCTGAACATGGCCTCCAGGCACGCCTCTCGCGTGTGGATTCTCTCGGCCAAGTCTCGTGACTAATCTCTCGGCGTTTCGCCCTTCTCGCATCCAGTACTTCACGACCCTCGCACTCAAACCTGGGTGCTCCTGGGTCTGGACTCAAAGCATCACAATTTCTGTCTCTGGTTTCCTCACGATCCATTTCGCTGAAACTGACAAAATATAGCTTAGTTGATCGGCGTTTAAAAACTTATTATTTTAAACGTAACCGTTAGCATAAAACGCCCCATTATTGGAATTTACACTCACACTTTGTTTTACACCATTAACCTCTTTAACAATTTCGCTTTACTCTATAACTAAGTATGTAAATAAAACCAATAAGCGTAAAATTGTTAATACACAAGAAGTTAATTGTTACTCGGTGTATTTCCGTTTGCTAGAATACACTGTCGGCATAATTTTGTGCTTTATTCAAAATCTCATTAATCTTGTAACTTTATTAGAACGTTAAATAGGTCTCACTCAGTCTCAATGGCAAAATAAATAATATGTTTTTAAGTTTTATTTAAATGATAGAATAGTTTTCACATGTTGGTACCTTCATCGCACCGAATCTCAATAATCCTTTGACTTCTCCTGCATTTTATTTGATAAAAGGGTCTCGGCTATCATATTTTACTCGAACCCGACCTTATTTCCAAAATACATTTCGAAGTTTTACATATTATTTTCATTATGAAAGAAGTGAGGGTGGAGAAAAAAAAAAATGACAAAATATGTTTATCAACTTAATCGCGTCAAATCTTATTGAACCTATAACTATCTTGAAACATTATTTGATAAACCGGTCACAGTAACCGCACTTTACTCAACTCCAAACTTATTTTCAAAAATCACAGATGAAATATTTGTACTTACGTTTTATTTTGTCTTCCTTGGGCGTAGATCGAAAAGGATACTCTTTTCGTCGATCCCACTTCTGAACTATAGTCTAGTTCAGAGATGCAGGATGTGGGAATAAAAACCGGTATACTTCACAACACGTATAATATCACTTTTACCAAATATTAATTAATAACAACCGTTCGCCTTCCCTTCTCCGATTCGAATGCCGCATGGCCGCCGACATTGACAGTACACTCCCTTAATTTGACATCTAATTTCTTAACAATACGATTTAGTTATTTTAAATTATTTCAAAAATACATTTATAACAAATTACTATTTATAATAACAAATTAATACTTAAATATATACATTAACAATTAACAACTTTCTTTATTGTTGACTTCCTGTTTTTAATCAATACAACGTCATCATTGGCAACGACAATAATTTACTGAGAGTACATATTTAGACATACACAATATTATTAAATATAATAGGTGAGCTTACAAGATTAAACCAGCAAAACTTATACTAATTCTTTTCTTTTTTAATATTCATCTTGATATTTTTCTCTAAAACTTGCGTGTAATAAAACCCATTTCATGGCGCGAGCATGCGTCACTAGCGTCATTTGATATTAGTCCTCCTACACACTAGGCGGGCGCGCGAACGACGCGAACAAAGCATGCGCGGCAGCGCGCCCGCTGAGCTCGAGTCACATCATCACATGCCATGGGAGACTAGCTTGCTGAATCGTCGAGCTGGAGGCGTCCAGATCTGGCGAACGCGCATCGAATGTGTACCTTGTAAATTGTTCGCGAGTTCGCGAACGGAGCTATAGACACAAGAGCCACTCGCGCGCACCGTGCGAGTGGGTTGCATGAGTTGCGCTATGGAAACGCACTTATCAAAAACAGTAACTGAACTCGAGCAGCGCGCGAGCTGCGCATTCGGATACACCCCAATAGAACGCAACACGAGCTCAGAGGGTACGCGGCATTCACGCTGTGCACCCTCCGAGCGCTAAGCTAATAGAAAGCAGCGGTTGCGCCGCGCTGCTCTGTTACAAAGTAAGCGCAGTGCTCGCGTTGTCCGCGCGCTCGAAGAACGCGCCCTGTGTAGAGCCAGCCTAAACCAAAATTTTTTTTTGCACTCTTCCTTTAAAATCCAAGTTAGAAATAGCTTTATTTGAAAGTAAGAAAAACACCAGTAAAGAAGATTAAAATATAAGCGGGCTTTTAATTTATGAAACACATTTAGTTAAACGTATAACAGTCATTCAATGTAATAGATCGACTCTCCTCATACATTACTCTTTATTTCAATAATATAAAAACAAATTTATGTTTAAAACTATATCTCCATGTTTAGGAATGTCCTTAAGTATGAAATGATTGTTTCCAGATAACTGTTCATTAATTTATTCTTATTCTCTTTCGTCAGGAAACAGATCTTCTCGTATTTCAGATCACTGCATTTTTATTTTATGCTTCTTGTATAGCGTTCATGGCGAGCCCAGTTACGTAATACGCAAAGCACTTGAAATTTAGGACGCAAAGGGCAACCTCGAGGGACGCGGGCTAAATCCTCACTTAACAATTTTCTTTATTTTCTAAATCTATACTTGCATCTAAAATCGTCATCACTCAATTCAAAACGATTTACACACTGCCAACGTCTCACAGATCGCCGTCTCCATTGGGTGTTCTAAATCCATCATGTTTATTGATTTAAAATATAATTTGGAGAAATCATAAGAAAATAAAATAAATAATGTATTTTACAAATTGACATAATAAGGCAACTCAAACGTCAAATGAAGTCGTTGCCATAGTTACCACAGCTAGTCCCATAGTTGAACTAGGGGTCTCGTTGGTTTATCTTTAGAACCATAGTTAGTACCACAACAAGTGATAAACTTCGTTTTGTAATAACGTTTTACTTGGTACCATCGTTGATACCTAGTTTAGTACTAGAACTTTATATAGTCCGTGTTTTGGAATAAGACGGACAAAGTTTTAAATATAGTTTTGGAGGGATTGAAAACATTTTTCATTTGTGAGCTGAAATGAAATTAAAGAACTGTTTGCAGTGGTCGCAAACACGCGGACTGAATTTTAATGCGATCTTTCGTGTAGCTTTAATCATTGTGCGAGTAATTGGTTTTGCTCTTACAATAAATAACAGAGTTGTGACTCATGCAGCGTAAACATTTTATATTATTTACGCTGTCAGGAAATTGTTACAATTTCGAGTTTTCTTTTATTTTCAATTTGCCAATGAACCTGTTGTTTTTTGAATTATTTACTAATTTTGGCCAACTACATTAAATAATTTATTAAAATGTATTGTAAATATCCGACATGTATTAGATAGATTTTCGAAGCAAGAGACCGTATTGCTATTTCATACAATGTAGGGCATGAGATTGGTTGTTAACTGGAAAGAATTAATCATGAAAATATGTTCATAATTCATTAGGGGGATAAATTTAATTTTATACTCACCTAATATTTGGTTAGGAATATAGATAAATTCTATCGTAATAGTATCTAACAAGAACATAAGCGTAAATTATTTTTGCATCAACAAAATCCTATACCGGTCCAAACTCTTTGCCTACTTGAAAAAAGTCTAGAGTTCATGAATTAAATATTTGGCGTTTCATACTCACGGGACCTCTGGGAAGGTTTACGGTCACTCAAGTGCTTAACACGGGACGGAGGTAGCATGAGAATGTTGAGGATAAGAACTCGATGATCAGGGGTTCGCAACGTTTGGAAATGAAACTTATTTGTGTTTGATAGTATCGTTGGTGGGCATAAATCATAGGAGCTGGTTTCAGTTTTTTGTTGAAAAGGTTGTTTTATAGAATAATGCTTGGGCTGCGGGATCTCTGAAGAAAAAAAATGTGGGGAAGGAACCTGTACTAACGTTGCGCAGCGCATAATAGCATTACACGGGACGAAGGTAGTATGAGAATGTTAAGAGGATGATCAGGGGTTCGAACGTTTGGAAGTTAAACCTTTTTGTTGTTGGATAGTATCATTGGCAGTCATAAATCAAAGGGGTTTGGTTTTTTTGTTGAAAAAGGCTGTTGATTTAGAACATAATACTTGGGTTGTGGGGTTCTCGGGAGAAAAAATGCGTATTGGTAATGAACCTTGTTACCGACAGTGTTATAATTTATATCGCTTTAGGTCGCGAAACAAGAATAAAAATTAAACAAGTGCCTAACTATTTATAACATGTAAGTAAATACATTAAGAAAATGAAATTTCTCTTTTACACACTTAGAAACTGTGTGCTCAGGTTAAATGCGGTACCACCTGTACGAATAAAAAAATAGTAGGGCATGTTAAGCGATATAAAAATTCGAAAAGAAAACGAGAATAATTTGATTACTAATAGGTAACACCAACTTGTTTTCCTTTGTTATACGTCTTTTGCAGTATTGTTAGCATTTTGTTTGCGCATATTTTTAGGTTGTTCCCTAAGTACCTAAATTACAATATTATGGGAGTTTGAACATTGTTTTATATTTTTCTCGATCGTTCGCCCAAAGTATTTAAAACTTTTTTTAAGTTAAGCCATAAAGACTGGTTGGTAATTTTGATCAGTGATGCTCTTAGGCAAAAATAATGTGTTTAAAATGACTTGGATTATGGAAAACGCTTCCATCTTTTGTAATTAGGGTGTAAGCAATTATAAATGATAAATTCAAGTAAATATAGCTCTTATTGCATTGTGGTATTTTTTTGGGATTTGAACTTAAATAACGCGTCCAAAAATGTATGTTAGATGTGTATAAATATAATTATATCACTGTTGTACCAATGTAGAAACATAAACAAAGCTGTAAACATTTAATTTCACTGTCTTTTCCCCTTGATCGAACAAAATTATAAGGTATTGCCAACTGATCAAAAAACACTATTTTATTATACATGGCAAAGTTCACCACGTCATTTACCGTCCGTTCACTAGCCAAGGTAGAGTTTAGAGGTGACTGCACCGCCCAACAATGGCGATGTGTGCCTACACAATAGGCGCAGTTATCACGTGGAGATAACAGTTCAATATTATGGGCGAACATAACTGTACATTATGTGCGCTTTACTGATAAATCAGCTTCTATGTTATGGGTATTAATCATCTACTTATTTACCGTATTAACTAATAAATTGAGTGACACTGTAGCACCGAAAATATTAGACCGATTTTGAAAAATAATTATATGCTAAACCCTTATTCTGCATAGCTATGTATAAAGGGTGTTTTGGAAGGGCAATAACTATCCGAAAGGGTTGAAGAGTAAATTTCGTATATAGCCAGTTTACAAAAGTTGTGCCCATGGTGAGTTAATTTGGTAGTTTATTCCAATTATTTGAAGGACTTTATCGATATCCAAAAAAAAAGATACTAAACGTGCCACTGCTCTACGAGAATATCATATACTGTGTCTCGCTAAATGTTAAGTTGCGTCAGGAGACTGTGCGCCTAGTACTTATTGGTCATGGCCCGGCCGGGCATCAGTGACACTTAGTCGTTACGTGCTTACAGAATCAATGGCGCCAACAGTCGATTGTACAAACGCAAAAACCAACTCTAGGTCCCTCCGGTCGAGAAACCAATAATATCAGTAAATATTTATTTACCAATCTACGTTTGGCTATGATTTATTCATGTTAACTATAGTTACAGTCAGACACAGACAGTTGACAGTGAGGTGACGTTCGTCAATATTTCATATCGATGAATAATTAAAAAAAAAATAGGCCATAATTTTTAATGAACTTATCTTGTCCTGAAATTTTGTAAACTGGCTCTATACCAGATGTACTCTTCACCACCTTTTGGATACTATTAGCCTTTCCGTAAGATCCTGTATAGTTCGATCCTAACAACTTACTCCTCAAAATCTCTATTTTATTCAGGCAATACTTCACTACGTATGCTACCTATTCAAAAATCTCACAAAAGGCATAACAGCCAGATTTGTATTCAACAAAAATTTGATTTAAAATAAGGAGTTTGTCAACAAATAGCGCTTTATAACAAAGGTAATATAAACCTGCAGCGCCCGAAGCTAAGTGATGTTCAAACTAATGAAATAGAATTTTTGCAGTAGAGATTTTCCTGAATAAAATGAGGTTATTTAAAATACGCGGTGATTTAATATTTCTGTGAAGGTACAATTTTTCGCTCCATTCTGGCGTACATAGAGACTAACCAGGTAAAATTACTTTGTATTCTGGGAAATTGATTTGGTTACTATAGAAACGAAATCGTTCTCCTAGAATTAAGATAGCGACAATCACAATTATTGTGCTTGGCATTTAGGCTGATCTGGGTACCTGTTTGGTCCAGCACTGGGATGCATACTCAAATATACGTAAATCTTAGTTATATGTTATATTTTTTGTTATTTTTACTACCTTCTAATGTTTAGAATAAGTCGTGCTGAGTCCAAATAAAATGTTCTCTTTCTTTCTTTCTTTCTCTTTCTTTCTCTTTCTAATCAATAATGATGATTATTTTGTTATGAACGAGGATGATTATAATATTATTTTTACCACAATGATGATTATAAAAAATAGTCTCTACACACAAAATTTATGTTTACTTAGGTGTTGAGTTTCGTAGGCTTTTAATTAATTAACAATGATAAACGCAAATAAGTTAACAAAAATGATGTCATCATCATCTCCCGAGCCTTTTCCCAACTATGTTGGGGTCGGCTACCAGTCTTACCGGATTCAGCTGAATACCGTATTTTACATGTAGCGACTGCCTATCTGACCTCCACAACACATTTTACTGGGAAACACAGTATCCCATAGTAAGACTGGTTGTCAGAATTGACTTAACGACTGCCAAAGATCTATGTATGACAGCCGGGACCTACTGTTTAACGTGCTTTCCGAAACACGGAGGGGTCTCGGTATGTTATAAATGGTCACCCATCCACGGACCAACCGCGGCGAGCGCGGCTTAACCTGTATTATCGGTCAAACCGTACGGCTTACACTTAGCCACGAGCCCCTCAAGTTAACAAAAATGATGATGACGACATATTATATTAACCTTAAGGAGAAAACCTACATTGTTTTACAATCAATGCTCGCTTCTTTTCTGCACTTTATCGTGTGGTGCGACAGTCACGTCCTATTTATTTTTATTTTTTAACTGTAAAACCTATTTTACCGGTACGTTGATAGTGAACTTCAGCACCGCATGCGACGGAAATTTATCGAGTGGAAAGTAAACCGCACCGCACTGACGGATGCTTGATTTACTATCACCACTTAATTCTTTTAAAGGTTAGGTTAGTTTAAACTTGTTTTAAGTGCGAGTGTCTGTATAAATACGGTGGTTATAGGTGGGTAAATTAGTTATTGCAAGGCATTTAAGAGCAGTTTTTACGTGCTAGAATATTTTGTGAAAAAAAAAGAAATGTTGAGAAATAAGTCTTGTGCAAAGGCCTTCCTTTATATATTTTTTTCTCATTGGCTAATCGAGGTCCCACCTTATTAAAGGCGTCCATTTCGTCCTTACATCTCTGTCTAAGTCCAACCGACCTTCATCTTTCGTGTCCATATAAGGTAACCCTAAAACCCTGTAGTTGTATAGTTAGGGCCCAAAGTAATAAACAATACTAAAAATTAATACCTATTATTTTGGTCTTGTATAAAAGAACGATGTACAAGAAAATATATAAGGCAAAAAATATAAATTGAAACTCTTTTCACGCATAGAATAACAATTCTAGCATTTTGTTTGTGTAGCCCTCCGGTTTTTCCAGCAAATGTAATAATACAATTATAATTTAAAACAACATAAGAACCTCGTTCATTAACAAACGCTATGGTTTGAGTTATATTCATTTAATTTAACCACATTTATGTATTCATTTATCAAGAGCAATTGCTTTTACTCACATCCTGGTTGGTAGGTGGCTTGCACACTACTGTGCAGGATATCTGTTGGCGTCACAATATTTGTTTTTTACAATAGTCAACAAAAGTGAAAGTTGTCCATTTGAAGGTATTAATATTAACTCATGACCTCTCTCACAGCAGTGCTCTTGAAACAGACACAGGTTAAAACCGAGTAGTCACTAATTTTGTGTCAGCATTAAATGGGAAAGAGGCACTTCCCAGTGTATGTAGACTAAATTCGTGAAAAATAACTAGCCATTACAAATAATTGTCCATATTGTGGCTGTCTTTTTTTGAGGGATAATAATTTTGTGGCACAACGTACGGTATTTTAAACTTGAACTGACTCCGGTTCCTTTCTTGCTTTTGTCGTTACCACGAAATCACTAAGCTTGCTAACGCCAACTTAAGTAGGATATTATCGCTGCCTGGTAACCAATTTAAATGAAAATAATTATATATTCCCCTAATAAATTTATACAAAAATAATTAATTATTACTTTGCCATACGTTTTCATAAGTAAGGACCATAAAAGATAGCAGTAATATTTTCGTGACCTCAACCTTCTTTATGGCGATCGAATCTCAACCGACAATTTATCGCAAGCCCTAATGATAACCTGACCGTAATTACTTATCGTTTATTAACCCTTGAATGTCTAAGCTAACGAATAATTTACTGCCGAGAAATACCAAGCAAATCATTTATTAAATTGTTTAATTCGTTGGTGGGTATGACACGCATAGCGCATATAGCTTTATTATAGTAACAGTTAACTTTAATATGCATGTTAAAAGAAGCAAATTTTTCTTAGAAAAATTAAGCAAATCTAAAACCTATTAACCCGTTGTATGTCGGAAGCGCAGACACAATTGAATTCTATTGTCTTATTTATTACGACAGACGAGAGGTTAAGTAACAATCTATTCTAGCCGGTCTAGAAGCTATTTCATCCTTTAATCTTATCAGTAATCAGACTAACCTCAATAGAGTTAATATGAAATCCGATCGGGTACTGATTACCCTTCATTACGGTGGGTAAATTATCATTGATATCGGTACAATGGACCGACGCAAATGTCAACCCCAAGATGTGACCGCACGGCCATTGTCGATACAACACCCGCCTAGGTACGGTACTATCGACCCAGTGGTTATGTTAAGTGGTTTGTGGTTTGTTCTGTTAATTTTGTAGACAAATGTGATTGTGTATTTCGATTTTGAGGGGATATAGATTTATGTGTTACGACGTTGTTGCAGGCTGGTGTTTATTTATCGTGGTAAAAGAACACATTGACAATTGTTGTTTTGCGAAAATAAATATCGTATCTTTAAAACAAAACCGCAAAAAAAAAATAATAATATATAGTACACAAACTTCTCAATGTAAAAATAAACTATTTCCACGTTAACACAGCGTAACCCTAAAAAAAGATCATCAATATCACGAACTATATTACTGGAACAAAAAAAACCTTCAACACCCCGCTCCAATTCAAGCAATACCCAGGAGTGCCGGGAAAATTACGTTGTAGAGTAATTCGAGTGAAGTTACAAAGCGTAATCTGGAGCCACATCGCAGCGTCCGCTTGATTGATGTCGCCATATGACCTTGGGCTCAAATTAACTGTCACTTGTCAGACAAAATATGAAAAGGTTCCTAAAACGAAAACTTGTGGGATACAAAATTTTAGACATAAAACACCGGGGTCCATTTTAAACCGGGTACGTTTTGACAGGGTTAGATTGATGTTGAATGGATGGATAGAAGAGATTAAAAAAATATATTGCTTTACAACGGAATTACGTACGAGAATTTATTTACTAGTTTGGATAAAAAATATAATAGTTTTTTTTTCAGATATAAATATATGTCTATATGACTACACCGACATAGGTTCAAATAAATGATACAAATAGCTTCTGTATAATATCAGAACATGGTAAGGTCAAGATTTGCAAAGCATCTATGAATGAATTCATGAAATCCGACTCGAATCTTACAAGTAAGAACGTCATTTCAAAGTCAATGAAACTGAAATACCCCGAAGATATTTTATACTTTACGAGGTCTGTTTCCAACGCTCTCAACTTAGAAAAACAAACTATTTTGAATAAATCGAAAGTAAAATAAAGCGAGCAAGTTTCTTACCGCCCTACCATAACAACAAATATTTGCAACATTTTCGTCAGTATCTATTGAATGGTAGAATGTCAAACAAGTTTTTGTAATAGATATTTGATAAAAAATGCGTAAAAGTCTCGGGACGATAAAGTTTCCCGGCTTTTTCCATCACAGCGAGGATATAGTTCGAAACGTCTGCTATAACAAACTTTATGTGTATATATATTTTTTACATTATTTTATCTTAGCTAGTATCTAGAGACGTAAAATACTAGACCTCTAACGTTGAAATAAAATAATAGTAATATTATGCATATAGGTTTTCATTGCTGTATACCTAACATATCTGAGATCAGAAAATCCCATATAATTATGTATTTTTAAAAACACAAAAGTGTAGTACATACCTTATCGATGAGAACACCCCAACAATTCGATTACAAAACAAAATATTCCTATAACTGAACCGATTGTAAGATCTATACACAGACAACTGATGGACGAACGAAGAAATCGGTGTAAAAATCGAGATGTATCGTTTCCGTTTGTTTATTGCATTTGGAACTGTGGCTAGTAGTAAACTGTGAATGTTCGTATGTTTGTGTGTTTGTGTGTTCACACGCGTGTGTGTGACAGTTGTTATGGCTGTTCTAAAAACAAGATTTAGGTACAGTTTAATCATTATAGTGGAATGTTTGTTTTTATGTGTGCTCAGGTTGATACTTAAAATTATTGTTTGTGATTTTGTTCGACGTTTATATTCGACACAAATTGTGAGCTGTTTTTTTTGATATCGATGAAAGATTTGATTATATTACGTTTCGTAAATCTTTCCTGGAATGCATTACATTTTTCTTTTAAGTATTTGTTTATATAAAAATGTATTATGGGAACAATTATGCAGAACACATAAATAGAATGTTCAAAACTTTTTTTGACATTAGATTTTAAGTAGAAATAGTATTTATGTTACAAGTTAGCAAGAAAATCGAATCCCATTTTTATTACCGCTGTCATCGAACAAAGCTTATCAACTGTAATTGATAGGAGATATCAACCTCATTCTATGAGACAAAGAATTCTAATCCGGATTTATCGGCGCAGCGGCCATCCGCGAATCGTCTCCGTTCGGCTCTGATCGGCTTCGATCGGCTTCGATCGGACGCATTAAAGGATTTGCCAAGTCCCAAAGATTAATGTACAACTAGCTATTGTCTTAACTTTGTAGACTCAGAAGGAAAATTCTCAATTCTTCCTGCTTGGTATGGATTCCTTGTTTCAGAAGTTTAAGGTCGGTTTATTTCTTTTTGTGAAGTTCTTGGAATTGACTGTGAGGTTGTATAATTGGGTAGCATACATTTCGAACAGTATTTTTTGAAACGTTAGAAGGATATGTCAGTGAGTGGTCGTGTAATAGTAGTTTTCTTGTTATCTTTATAACTTTTAAATAAAGGATTTATAGAGGAAATAATAAAATCTATCATAATATTTAATTAAGAGGTCGTTCTTAATATAACCGTCATAATTTCAGTTGCTTAGACTTAGTAACAGCTCTTCACGAAATTAACACGAATACTCGAATAAAAAGCATTCCTTCCCAAAATGGATCAAAAGAGAAATATTTTAACAAATTCGTACCAAAGATAAACTTAATTGGAGTCCAAATCTGTAAGCCAGTGAATAGCAGATCACAGGAATTTCGTTCATTCAACATTGACACGCTTTAAGCAAAAGGGTTTTCCAGACTTCATTAACGACCGTGTTACAATTATTATTCTTTTGGACTAACTGGGTGTCTTTCTTTGAGTGACAATTCAGTACAATTTGAATTAATAAAAAAAACATTAGATTTTATAATTGATTATGAACTAAATAATTTATTTAGCATTGTACATACCTATGTTACGTACTTTTGGGCATAGTAAATGTAAAAAAGTATTGTCTGTACCTCGGACTTTGACCATAACACATTTATTTCGATCTGTCAGTGTTTTTTCCAGAGGCTTTTCTATTTACAACGTGTATTCAGAATCAAACCACAGAAACTGAACAAATAAAAATATTGTTCTATACTCTTTTGACCTCTCATCAATATGGAATCCAAATTAAAAAAGTTAATTTCGTAGGTCAAAATTAACTTAAACGTAAGACAGTTGAATACTTTCAGTTTCAGGCGCCAATTACGGAGCTCCAAAAGTAAATTATACAAACTGAAATCAAGTTAATCAGCCCAATTATATTTGGTATTTTAGCTAAATTTAAGCTTTATTTAAATAATTGTAGAGAATATAAATATGAATACAATTTAAAAGAGTTAATTTTTTCTTTACGAATAAAAAAAATGTTTTACTGGGGAGCTTGTTGCGCCATTTCTGTATGTAGCAATATAAAGCGCTAAAGGGCGAAGAAATATTCAAGAAGCCAATATATTTTGGCCTTCATTTTATTATCACTCAATTTTGCAGCTTTTATTTAATGTGACCTACTTAATTATTTTTATCTTCAACTAACATTTTGCAGCAGAATATATTGAAATCCATAGTTCGTTTAAATTGATCGAGGATACTGTATTTTTTTGTATAAAAAGCACTTATATATACGTGGCTCAGAATAGTATGACGTAAGGAACATGTTCGCTATATTATACTTATCTAGAATATTTGCTAAAAATGCTGGCTCAAAACACATGGGCAAATGGAAGAGGTTTTTAATATTTACCCAAAAAATTCAGCGTAACAAAATATGTGAACAAAATTTCGTACATAGGATCCGCGATCCTATTTTCTCTTGATACCCCTAGCCACAGGGCTATCACTCTTAATTTCGTCCAACATTTTTAATGTCTTGTGTTTACATACGAAGCCATGTCTGTACCTAATTAAGGCTGATTTACATCGGGGTTGCTTTTATACACGAGCCGGGAGGATTTATCATACTTTACTTCAAGGTTGTTTAAAATAAGCACATTATATGCGAAATTTAAATAACCCTATTATTCGTTGGATGTAACGGCACGATTTAAAAAGCAAATTTTGTATTTCCACATATACGTGCGTATTTGTATGCAAAATTTTAGTTATTAAACGGTCTATGTACAGTATATTATGCAAATGGTTTACGGTAAAAGAAAACTGTTTAACCTATAACAGTTTTCTTTTTACTTTTTACATTATTATGATTTAATGGCAACCTTACTGTACTCATTTTAAAACAGGTTGTACTGTCCCTCTGCTGGGAAATGGCTTCCCTCCATTGCTTCCAGCGCTCTAGATTCCACACTTTTTCTTTAAATTCCCAAGGTATTAACCACACCATTACCTGTTATATTATTATAATGAATCATACTAGCTAACATCACTTCACTCAATCTTTGACTACAAGGAAAATTATATAGAAAAAAGAAAATATTGCGCTTCATTCAAAAAAATACAGTGCTCTTTAAATGTTCGTTGCACCTTCCAAAACTACATTTTCAATCGACACGATCGTATTTTACCCCATCGATTGAAGATTACCCCGAAGAGCCGTCATTTGCCACCTAACAGAATCTACGCAGCAACACGTGACGCGACTCACAATCAAATCGATCCAAACTAACTTTTTCAATATATTCGTTAGTACCCTTTTATCTCTTTTTATTACGTTTACCCCGAATTTGTTTTTATAGAAGCACTGTGGGGTAAATAAGTAGTTATAAAGTCGTTTTTTACGGCTGTCTTTTTTATGTGTTTCTTTGTGGTTCAGTTTAATGTTAAGTAAGATTTTGTGTTGGACAGTTTTCGGGAGCTTTATTTGGGTTTGCGAAGTTGTATTTTGTTAATTTATTTCTTATTGTTACTGTAATTTGTTGTTGTAGTGTAATTAAATGTAGGTTTACTGTTTGATCCTTAATGAAATTTTGCAGATCCTATGTTTTATCGGTACTTTAATTTTGTTACCGAGACTTTAAAGTTAGTAGACTTTGTTGAACCTATAAAATGATAATTATAATTTATGATTAGTTTACTTATACTGTACGCCACGAAGTTTAAATAACACCACAAAGTGTAAATTACTAATGTAATAAATTAATTTTCCCCTAATGCAATGAAGAGGGGAAATGCTACATACGTATATAATATATACAGGGTGGTGTAACGAGCGTTAATGAAATATTTGACGACACCGCGTCGCGTCAATATTTCATCCTGGCACAAGACAATGCAGAGTAACTAACGCACAGAGAAGTACTTCACAGGAAATCAGTTAATTTCTTATCAACAACGTTTTACGTTAAATTGATATTACAATTCTGCAGCCATATTCAAAATTACGTGTTTCGATTTCATTATATATTAAGAAATTCTTCGTATTGAAATTAGACAGTGTTGTGAACTTGTATTTGTCAATTGCAACAAAAAAGTAAAAAATATGCACTACTTATTAAATTTTAAAGAAGTTATAACTAAGTGCAAGCTGTAACTACGACTGTTCTCTACTTAATTTTGTATCTTAATATGTATTTAAGTAGAGAGGGATGATTAGAATCATCATCCTTTTGATCGTACTGTCTAGGACTTTTTTTATTTCTGTGCACTCACCCTGCCATTCAAATCATCATACAATTAATTAAATAATAGCTTCTTTTATTTATATTTCTTAAAATTAAAAAGCCTTTTCTACGAGTTAAGTAGCTCTGTGTCACGCCGCGACATTTCTTTCTGACACTAACGGACTTTAATTCCTTTCGCACGACGTATTTTCTAAAGGGCTACATTTATCATTTAACCCTTGCTTGGTATAATTAACCTAATTTCCAGTGTTAAAACATAAATTCATATAAAAGGGAAGTCATAAAAAATAACGTTAAGAAATAAAAGTAATCATGGATGCAGAAGAGACTTAATATAATAAAATAAACAATTTAATATAGCTACAAATGATAGGATTTATCGAGCATCTTATTCTTTTTACATTTTTTTATTTAAATTATCCCATTTTTACACCTATTGCTGCCTCAGGCATAAGTATTAAAGACCATACTATGTACCTATAAGCTAGAACTAAGGAAGCATATTATTTTCAGGAGCTTTATTAATCATGTACTTTATACCTACAATAATTAAATTACAAGTTTTAATTTAATTGAGTTCCAGAGTTAAGATGAAAAGGTTAAGGTCAAGGTGGTCGCAAATCACTTGGTAACCGTTGACATATAAAATCAATTAAAGTAGCCACGTTTTCCTTGGTTTATATTTACACTAGAAATAAATCTCCTTCACGGCTACACAAGAAGTTTCTATTTATATTTAAATCGATGTCCTCGACTTAACTAGGTTCACACTAATAAGGCTTCAGTTTTGCATGTTGCATGAGAAATCTCTATAATCTGACACTGTAGCACTTATCGCTAATAATAGAAATAATGCCTATGGAAGGTGTTTAATTCAATTAATTATTATGGCAACTAACGTCAAAAACAATAATATAAAAAGTAGAAAAATACAATACTATTTGTGTTTCGTGTTTTTATTTCCGTGCTTACATAATTGTTTGAATAACAAGATTTTTATTAAATCACTTTTTAACATGTATGCCATAGTGTGGAATTTTAATGAAAGCTTCACGCAAAGGAAAAAATAAATAGACGGATCAATTAGACTTTTACACAAGCAGTCGAACCCTCGTGCTAGAATTCACATACGGCGCCAAACCTGTCATGTATTTTCAAATTATGTCAATAAGTATTGACCAAGACTCATGCCATTTGTTGGTTTTTTAGCGTTCTCATTGTCTTTCATTTTTTGTCCGAGTATACGCAAGAAACTTTATTGTTTAGTAAAGGTATGTAGTCGAAGAGTCTTTGTCCCACAGTGGGACGAAACAGCCTAAAATAGAGGTCTCAAAAGATAGTTATGACATCTGTGATATAACGACTAAAATTAGTTTTCTAACAAAGAACTAACTGACTCTAAAGTCTGAATCCAAGATCTTTAGTCTAGACAGTTATCACAATTCGCGATAACTTGAGAACAATGCCGCTGGAACTCAAAGAGCTTAGTTAATAGTATCTTTTGTAATGTAAGTTATGTAAAATACTGGTGTTCAGTGAATGTGCCGAGAAAGTTCGATCGAGATAAAGTTTAGGGTAAAGTAAGCAAGAAGAATAATATTAGGTAATTAATTTTCTTCTAGTAAATAATTGATTAGTTTATTTTGACTACTTCTAAAACAATATTGAATTTGATGAAGGTTTCGCAAATATTTTAAAATAATTATTACTTTAACGTTCAAGGTTCAGATTTTGCATCTCTCTTTAATCTGCATTAAGAAAAAGAGAGGAAGAATATTCTGATCATAACAATACTTTTCTATTTTATCGACTGTTTAACTGAGTATCTTTGTCTTCCTTTCGCATTAATGATTTAATTGGACCACTTTACCCCAATTAATATGCTAACTTGCTTATAAAAGTTTCCTCTTAACTTTCAATCCACAAATGCTGTAATCCTTTGGAGTGGAAATTATTATGGTCAAGCTTAAAAGATTATGGTTTGTTAAATAACACTGATTTGTAACATAACATTCTAATATAACAGTAAATCATAGACACAAAATTTGTGGTAATTTAACATTTATTCAATTAGCACCGATATTAGGGTGGTAGGCGACAATTTTCACCTCCATGCAAATATATGTGACTTGAAATGACTGTTATTTGCGTGACAAAAGTGACATTACAACAATACAAGGTGTGATCAGACCTTATAAGACAACCTGACAAGTAATAACCGTCAAACTAATTCACCTTTTATGTCCCTTTGAAATTCAATAGGTGACAGGCAAATGACGGACCTTCCATTTGAGCTGGTGTTAAATAACGACACGCCTTCGTATTAGGTGCGGCTTTAACAAAAGATAGAGGAACAAATATTACTGATGTTACAAGGCTGAAGGTATTTAGATGTCTATGGTGTTAATGTCTTAGTGGGTTGCGTGGTGGCGTATGACGTCGTAATGAATGAAAAAAGTCTTTATATTTATTTCATGTAATGCTATAACCACTTTTGTGTAGTTTACTGATCTTATTTAATGCGTGTGCTTATCCAAGTATAAGTATAGTTTTTTTATTTGAGACCTATTGTATAAATCTAACTTATGTTGTTGTATGTTGTACAAAAGGTTACCGTATTTTCTTACGCCAAACAATGAATATATTTTAAAATATGTACTCATGTTTGATGGCTATATTTCAATACAAACTACTGTATATGTAACCATTTGTATTAAAAGTAACCGCATAAAGTTATAGTCATAAACCTGAAAGATTAATTAATGATATTAGTTAACTATAGTACCTAACCTATTTTTTTTTTAAACACGGAACTCAACTGTAAATGAAAGTGCAGCCCTGCAGTTTTATAGTTAATTTGTACAAAAAAATATATCACGTAAAGTCAAGATTACAATACTAAGAATAGCTAAGGTCAAGAGCTAATAAATATTTTTATCGAAAGTCAAGGTTTAACTATTAATATCAAGTAGATTTTTCTAATACTTTTTATTGCTTACAACTCATAGGTTAGTAATAAATGGTACTTTTAAAGGAAAATGCCAAGCGCTCGTTCACTTTATGAGTTGTTCAGTTATTTTATACAACAGTAGTGTCATCGTAAATGACAAGTTGTAATATTCTGCGTGTCACCCACTTTCATACTTTAACCGTGTCACGAGTAATATGTTTTATTTTTAGTAGTCATAAAGTAATGAATCTATCTATCTATATCTACCTTATATGTATGTTATGGTAAAAATCAATGTCGGGCAACTTACACTTTTCATAACTCAAGAACGGGTGGATCTATTTTCATGATCTTTTGATTTTTTGGTTTCATCTCCAACACGAATAAATAACTATAAAACATAAAAAAAGTTCAGCGCGGGTAAAACCTCGGTGGCATTTCTTGTTTACAAACATTATTTACTTCAGGTATAGATTTTGTAAGTTTTTTTCTGAGATGTCCATTAACTGATTGTCTAGCTAATGTCTGTAATAACTCATGAGCTTTGACATTCAACGACAGCTGTAATTAGTCTTGTTATTAGTTAATTAACTTATTAGGTAAGGAATAATGACGACAAGCCCCATCAAAGTCTAAGACCTAATTGGTTTACACTGAACGTCTCTTACATGATTGACACATTATAGATGGATTTACGTAATAAGTAAGTAAGTAAGGTATATAACACTGTAAGTTCAGGAGGCACAGACCTACAGACTCTGCATATTTCTTTCAAGAAATCGTTATACTAATACTTATATGTTGTAGCAAGTTCCAATATTTAAAGCCGATATCTATGAAATGTATATGGCACCTCTATAGATGACAAAATATTTTTTTAAATAGTGCCCGGTTCTAAGGGTTCTCGTAACACAAATAAAAAAAAAACATACATTCGAATTGAGGACCTCCTTCTATTAAAGTCGTTTCGACTTTCACTATTTAAAACTACATTCAGTCTACAATAACTTAACAACTAAACTACACAAATAACCCCCATTTAAAGCCTTTGAGGAGTCTTTCAAGTCGCACATAATAACGAGCAGATGGCGCCGTATACTTCTCTCAGTGGCACAAAGAGATTCAGCTAAACGAGTGAAAGGAAAGCCTTTATCGGTCGTTTACGTAACTGCTCAGTTATTAAGAAGTCAGTTCCTAGTAAGCCTTTTAGTTGTACGTACAATCGGGGACACCCACGTCTTATCACCGAGAAACAGTTTACGTCGCTTGCGCTCTTTCTAACGCTCTAGCGACGCGGTGACGCCTCCTTATTTCTGATTGTATTTTAATATAGATATTGCCACTATTGCCAGTGTCATTACAAACGTTGAACACTGTGCACGAGTGAAACATTATATCGTATTAATGTTCGTCGTCGTCGTCACTAAATACTACGAATGTTTTGACGACTTATGCAATATGTTTCTCTTGTGCAAATATACAGAAAACATAAGTCATGGACAATTAGATAGACTAGTGTTAAAAATATATGTTGCAATTCAATTGATATCTGAAACTTAAACTTTTCAAAGGACACTGTGACAAATGATTGATCTTCATATAACCCTCCAGATTTAGAAAGGCGGTTATAGATCACTATTAAATTTACAGTCAAATAAACTAATCAGGACGTAATTGGTTGCCTAAAAGATTAACCACCAATCACAGCACTTAACATAAGGTTGACAGGTGGTTAACGAATTTTTTGTCGAGCTACGTTTTGCACGTCGCTCGAGAACCAAAAGAATTATGCGACATCAGTGCGATCTTTCCTGTCCTGAGGAAAAATTCTGCTACGCACCGAGTTATTGATTTCAAGTGTTTTCTATGACGACCTCCGTGGTCGAGTGGCGTAGGCACCGGTTTCAAGGTGTCGCTAGCTCCGAGGTCCCGGGTTCGGTCCCCGGACGGGTCAATGTAGAAACCAACTTTTCTACATTGCCTCGGGTCTGGGTGTTTGTGGTACCTTCGTTGTTTCTGAATTCTATAACACAAGTGCTTTAGCTACTTACTTTGGGTTCAGAACAATGTATATGTCCGCATTTTTGTCAGTGATCTTACTTTAATAGGTAGCTAATAAAGTCAGATTTGTAACCGTCTACCATTTCAAGTAGAGCCGTAGTAAATTATGCTGTAATTATATTTATCATGCGTTACTCGAGAGAGCTTCGCTTTCGGAGGCTGTAAAGAGATTTACGTAAAATGCGTTGGAATATTTAAGGCGTCAACCCGAATGTAGAGATTTTTGTTTATGTTTGTTTTTTATATAGAGTTTGTATTTGTGTCTGTTTTTGTAGGTCTCAAACGCGTAAGTACTTCTGTGTTGAGCGATGTAATCAATTTAACAGAATATTAAAATTCATACCAAAAAACTGGATTCATGAAATAAATTCATTTAAATAAACGCATAAATTTTTCATGAAAATATGATATTTTATACACCTACTATGATATAAATTTTCTGTGTTATGTTTTCAAATAGGATTAATTATTAAGATCAATCACATTAAAGATCCAAGTAATATCAGTGACTTTGATAACGTAAAGAATCCGAAATATTTCGTTATTGACCTTTGCGATAGGTCACGATGGGAGCTGTTATTAAAGTCAACATCGTAGCACTCGTAGCCTCTACGAATAATTAGTTTCGTAGACGCCGTAGCTCTTGAGATATTAATGTTTTTCTTACCTTGCTTGCTAAAGCTATTGAAGAAACTCGAAATTTGTTGAAACATTTTGGTTATATTTTTGTGCACTTTGTTCTTGTAGATACGCATCTCGAGAAGATAATTTTATTGTTTTAAAAAAACGTTGTATTCACACCATTATTTAAATAATTTTATAACGATTGTTTAAATACAAGATTAATATATTTAATAATGTTCACGTTTTGTGAAGCTAAATTATAATTCTACCAAGAAGCTGGGAACAAACATGAACACAATTTTGTTACATATTATTCATGAATAGTTTCTTCAAACTTATATATATGAGCTCCACTTTTAGTAACACAGTAACTTAAATAAAAAAAATCTTCAAGCGCTTATAAAACCACTTAAAACTGCTTCAGTACCTTAGATATATTTCTACCTTCTTCATTACAAAGGCTCTATTAAGAAGGTTGTCTAACTCTAGTAACAGTTTTGAAACTAATTCTAGAACTTTCACTGTGTAGCCAGTAGTTTGAAAAAACTACTTTCTCATTTTATAAGTAGTACGGAATGAATTACATAGGTACAGTTAAGGTAAAGTTGGTCGATGTATGAAAGTTTTAACGATAGCTATCTTCGTCCCGATAAAACTATCGGGACGAAGATAGCTATAGCTAGAACTTCCAATCGGAAGTAGTCAGTAAATAGCTGGTTTAGTTATCTATAAGTACATAAGAAATTAACCCTGTTACATTTTTTTTTACCCTATGTAAATTCTGAACTGAAAAGAAAATTGTCTTTATGAAGAGAAGGAACTCAATGTTCAAATATACTCGTTAATTTATTAAAATCGATACTCGATTGAATATAAATCGATTCTCAATGAGGGGCATGTAAATAAAGCATTCGCAGCTTTTACATAATGTAGAAGCAAGCGACAGACTCTAAATGAGACGAGGAGTAAATTACACTTGTTTTGGTCGGAGGGAAAGAGAGAGATATAATATTTCGAGATAAAGATAGAGATTTTAGAGAAAGAGACAATATTTCAGTAGCATTCAACTGTTTTTAGTAAAATCTAAAATTTTATTTTAATGTACAACCAACTTCTAATAAGGTGGAGGTTTTGATTATCGGATTTTTTTATGTATTGTCAGTAACTCATATACAGGAGGCAAAGACTCCGATACCCGACGTCTTTAGTATCAAAACGACTACCATAATAATAAAATAATTATAGAAACTTAACTTTATAAAAACAGAAAAAATCAAGAAACTAAATAAAACCTAAAATAGCAAAATTAATTGCTCAGTGCTATTTAAATGATATAATATTGATGTGGTAAGAATGGGTATAAAATGAGGTTAAAATTATGGTATTGTTCCTTATTATCAACTGATGATCATGATAATGATGACATTTTTCCGTATTGTTCAAGAATGAAAATGTTTAATCTTTTTGTAAATCAAAAGCATGGGATTGCAAAGGGAAATTGCTTCATTTGTTTACGTATTGAGGGCCCAAAGGGAATGATTTAACCCTTTATATGTCAGAAACTTCGAATTATACCCTTGTCACGGTCGCGATAAGCCAAATTGTCAATTCGTACTTATCTGAAGGACCATACGAAACTATTTACGCATTACTTGTAAATTTGGTTAAGCTTTGAATTAATTATAATAATTTACAGAAATTAAAAATTACAAGATAGTAATACGTAATCGGATACATTTTTCTTTTAGACTTTATATTAATTTAAATGTTTTATTTTTATTTCAAAGTAATTTAAAACATTTGTGTAAATATCAAATCTTTACGAAAAACATTTCCTTTGGAACGAATAGATTAAGGAACAGATCGGTAAGCAATAATTTATTATATTAATCATCATATTCATATATTTTCATCCATAAAAACTAGATTATACGTTAAATATTTATCTCTACCACTAAAATTATTAACATTAACTAAATTTCGTTTAAACTAAACTACTAGCGGGTTATGACAAACTTGCTCATTCATCAAAATTACCGAAAAATTTCATTATACATCGAGCCGCAGTAACTTTGGTATGGACCACTCTCCGCTAATAGAAATGAGTGCAGCATAAAGGTCGTTTTAAAATTAGTTAAAACTTTTCAATATTATTTGTAACTAGTTATATAGAAATGTTGAAATTAAATTTCATGAAGGAATTTTGAAAGGTTTGCAGTGTGCTCAGAGAAATATGGTAGGTAATGCAGATACTTTAGAATGTAATGAAAAGGTTTTAAATGATATTCTATATCATGTTCATTCACGTTTTTACATACATACATACATACATACATACATATAATCAAGCCTCTTTCCCTTGTAGGGGTAGGCTGAGACAACTTCTTTCCATTACATACGATCCTTACACACTTGTTTCGCTTTGTCCACTTTAATTATTCCCTTCATACATGCTGTTCGGTTTATGGTACTCTTGACCTGACCTTTTTTCATTCACACTCGCCTTATACACTTTTTTCGTTAATCGTTCTTCATTCATTCTCTCGACATAGTCAAGGCATCTCAGCATACCTTTCTTTATTTTTGTCTCAACATCCATCATCTGAAATACTTCATCCACCTTACCATCCATTCCTTTTCTTACATTCAACGTAGCGAAGCGGTTCTCCGTGGGCCACTCACGTTGTTATATCTGTATAAATGTCAACGAAACTGTAATTTGGTCAAATTACCCCTACAGTATGTACATACTACATGTAGTACAGTATGTATAACACATTGTATAACAAAGGCTAAGTAGCCTGATTGACTTGTCCATTTATTACTTAATCTTGTGTAATCCTACTACACAGTTCTGCACAATACATAAATATTGTTTAATTTTATGGAGCTTTTTCTTGTTTATACCAAAATAAGCCTACCACTAATTACTCCATAGCTTCACGACTTCAGATAATGGGAAATACAAAACGTGATACCAAAAAACGTTCAAGCAATATATTTAAAGTGGAATGCACCCGACGGGGGTCGTATTCAAGGTATTTTATGGACATTCTGAAACGTTTCTCCTCGTTATTGGAAACTTAATTGAGTGTTTTTCCGGTCTATGGGAGTAGGGCAAGTAGTAACCTTTGTTAGTTTATTAGGGTAGCTGAAAGGAATGGTACCTGGAACAGATGTTGTTTTGTTTATTTTTGCTGGGTTCAGGATGGTAGTTCAATGTTATACTCGTATGTCATTTTGCACAAAAACATATTACTGCCTATACCCAATATTCGTAACGTTTTGTTTTTTAGAATTATACATACTCGAACAGTAATTGAGTGATGACGGATAATCTGTTTTACTTTTGTTTTTTAAGGTTTAGTAAAATCTTTAATACAGCTATTTCACTGCTTTGCTACTAAAGCTAACTCTGAATAGCAAAAACTCTCATAATGACTACCCCTTCTTTTGTTTTAAAGCAAACCTTACAATATCAAAGCTTAAAAAAGCTATTATTCTTTTCGACAAGATACAGGAGGAAAAGAAAAAAATACTAAATATAAATAATAAATACAATAATATGCTAAAAGTAAAAGCTTGTCTGGTAAATAAAAGTCAATAGTAAGTAACAAAGGGCGGTCGGACAGTCTGATGGCCGCCAGTGGCCTGTCCATTAACATCATAATTCTGACCGTATTACAAAAAGACAATGCTCGACACATTATTCCGGACTAAATATACATAGTTTGTGTAACTTGTGCGCCACAAAAAAAAGAATCAGAAGGGATACATAGTTTTTCTAAATTGTGAGAAAATGGAGTTTCGACCAATACCAGAAATATAAAATAATGAAGTACTACAGAACACTTTATTTAGAACAAAGGTTTCAATTAGATAATGACATTAAATAAAAAAAAATGTAGAGAATAATGTTAGGTATTTCTTTTGATGAATTTTTTTTTTTCTGCGCTTATTTGATATTCGTTCCCAGAAATTCAGAAAGCCTCACCTAAGGACGATTATAGAGTAAAGATGTGAAGTTGACAAGTAAATTCTGTTTAAATATTACTTTACAACATTGTATCTGGGGGCACGGCAGTGCCCCAGCCAAGTCTCGAGCAAAACGGGCACGGCCGTACCATTCTTTTCTCGAAGCGTTTCGCGGCTATTTCACCCCCCCCTGTATCATCGATACGGACAAAGCTAGGGGTTTAGGGTTTCGATGACCTAGAGTAAGTATTAAAACAAGCTCAGCCTCAACATTACATGACATTTGAACCAATAGTTTACGAGTTATGAGCGATCAAAGTTACACCATTTTGTCACTCACTGACTCACTCACTGACCGATCATGAAAAATCTAAGGTACTTCTAGCAAACTTAGAACCTTCAAATTTGGCACCAAGATAGGTTTTTAGCTACATATAAAGGGAAAATTATAAAAACGGTAATAAATTATATACCTTAGTAAATAATATGAAACAAATTTATATTTGCGGTTTTACAAGAACATGGTATATGAATTTTGACTGCATTGTTAACTTTGTTCTTTGTTTATTTATAAAAAGAAAAGAAAGAGACCTACAAAAAATAAATGAGATCCCACCAAAAACATTCAATGTAAAAAAAAGCCAAGTCTCTCTATGCAATTCTTCCATCGTAAAAAGTTTTGAGATCGCATAGGAGCCAAGTCCTGTTCAACTTAATTTTTAATAATAAATCAATATTTTGTGACTATATCAATAGTTTTGTTTACATTACAATAATAGTGACTTGGCCATGAGCACAATAAGATACAAATATAAAGCAGCATATTTGGAGGAGTTGCAAGTAAATAATAAATAATATCAGGACACCTTAACCGACAGTCGGTATCATCCAAGATCAGTGAACTGCACATGCACTATGGCGCATGTTTAGTCCATAGTGATCTCAAATTCCAATCAGTTACAAAATCATGTCCATAATATGTATAATATATAAATTCAACGGTATTTGCACGTAATTACAAGGAGCAACCGACCTTTAACTTATGCTCATGGCCAAGTCACTGTTATTGTAATGTAAACAAAACTTTTGATATAGTCACAAAATATTGATTTATTATTACAAATTAAGTTGAACAGGACTTGGCTCCTATGCGATCTCAAAACTTTTTACGATGGAAGAATTGCATAGAGAGACTTGGCTTTTTTTTACATTGAATGTTTTTGGTGGGATTCGTTAGATCTTAAGAATGAAGTTCATAAACTTTTCTGATCGTAGTTAATTTTTGCTAATCACATACAAAATCCAGTGTCAAAATCAAGTGGTCCTTCTGTTCATATAGACACATTGTAACAATGCGTCATCCACATGATATCGAGGTCACCACGGTGGTAATATGAATGTACGAGTTAATTCCCTGTTCTATTGTGTTCTACATACAATATCAACACTTTTCTATCATTTCGGGTTATATTTACCTCATAGGTTGGTCCTTACTAAGTTCATTAAGGCCAAGTTAATTAAGGCGTTTATTGAGCATAGGATTTTGATACAAGATTTCAAGTTTTTTATTGAGGACGATAAATAAAGCAAGTTCATAAGACACAAGTCTACGTGTTTTACAAATTATTGTAATGTGATGTAGTTTGTTTAATTTTAACACTAATATCTATGTTTAGAATTTAGTTAAACCTTTTGTTATATCAAGGCCTGGTCCTGTCTACATACTACAGACATATTTTTAAAGACTAGACTAGCTATCTTATTTTATAACTGCTTTTATCGCATGTTATATTCATAATTTACAATAATATCGACAAAAAATTACGCATAAATAATCTATACTTATAATAAATCTGTAGAAGTGAAAATTCTGTACATTGAAAATATAAAAAAAATAAATGGCGGGGGTTGTTTCTAGACCGACACGGAACCCAAAAGTGTGAAAAAAAAAATTTGTCTGTCTGTCTGTCTGTTTGTTCAGGTATCACGCAAAAACTACCGGTTCGATTACGATGAAACTTGGTATAATTATTCTTTATTATCCTGGGCACTACACTGGGTAGTTTTTATCCCGGAAAAATACAAACAATAAGAAACAAACTTAATTTTGCGGTTAAAAACTCATTGATAAGTTTCGTCATCCACGCGAACGAAGTCGCAGGCACAGCTAGTAATAAAATAAATGCGGACAACATCACATACATTGCTCTGAACCCAAAGTAAGTTGCTAAAAAAGCACTTGTGTTATGGAATTCAGAAACAACGAAGGTACCACAAACACCCAGATCCGGGACAATTTAGAAAAGTGGTTTTCTACATTGACCCGTCCGGGGATCGAACCCGGGATCTCAGAGCTGGCGACACCTTGAAAACCGGTGCGTACGCCACTCGACCACGGAGGTCGCCAAACACAAAAAGCATATAATATACAAAATGTTAATCTTAATTTTATCAGAAATATGAATCCCTGCCATAATATTTACAGTATCATTGAAATAGGATAAATTAGATACATATCACAATTAATAAAACGTCCTATATATAACACATAAAATCTCGTATGATTTATACGTACGTTTTAACCCGTAAAATCTAACATCAAACAGAATCTCGCTTTAGCATACGTAAAAAGCCTTTTATTTTTTTTCTAACACCCGTCTTTCATCCGGGCGAATGTAAATTTGTGAAAATGTAATCCGTGACGGTACTTGCTTGTTTATATATACCTATACTCTATAGGTAGCGACGCTTCGCTTTAATACATTATGTATTTCTATTATTATAGGTACTATGCTTTTTTGTTTGTTCTTTCAGTCTAATGTAGAAAATGTGTGGATGATGACTTTCTCCTGGGGCCCGAGTCCGCTATTTTAAGCCAGTGAGTGGCGGGTTAATAAACGTTCCAGTCTACTTGTCATTGTGCCTAATTTTCGTATTCAGGTAAGAACAGTCCCTTGCAATCCTACAATGATTGATTGACATTTGTCATTAAACTAAAATTATCCAAATACGAAAATTAGGCACAAAAACAAGTACACTGGGGCCCGAGTCTGCTATTTACACTCCGCCCGAACCGGCCCGAGTGCACCCGAGAGGGCCCGAGCGCCGCCGGACGATGCAACTATGAGCGCACTGTTGCGGAGTGTAAATAGCAGACTCGGGCCCCTGGAACGTTTATTAACCCGCCACTCACTGATTTAAAATAGCGGACTCGGGCAACTGTTCTTGAAATAAATTGTGGTATATAGGTACTTCAGTATAGCAAGTTTGTCAAGATCGGCTTCCTGTCTCACAGTATTGTAAATACCAGTGTCAAACGTGTGGCAACTGCCTTTTTTCGATGTTGTAGGCATAAATATTAAATAAATTATTTAAGTAAGAAAATATGATTTATTTTAAACTATAATACAATGAAAGTCATTCTTTTAATACAACTGAAGAACCATAAAAAAAATAAATTGTGAATACAATACAAAAAGCTATGTTTCCGCCCGGGATCGAACCGGGGGCCTTCTGCGTGTTAGGCAGATGTGATAACCGCTACACCACGGAAACTTGATAATCAGTGCACAAATAGTAGACCAGTTCATTAGCTTTTAATGTGCAAGTAATCAAGTTTTTATTGTGGTAGAGATATGGAACCGGTATATCATATCAATAAAAATAATGTCGTGGAGATTATCATATTGTTATTTATTAAAACGTATGTGCAAAGAGTAGGTTAATTGTAATTCAAAGATTAGTATGTATGACCTTGCAATAATAAATAAGTTATTATATCACATTTAAGTCGTTACATATTTACAATTTTTATGTATGCCAACGTTTAAATAATTTTAATATTCTAATGAATGTTAATTTGAATTAAATTTACAAGGCAAATGACAATAGTCTTGCCCAATAATAACTACCTAATTATAATAATTGAATATAATGTTTAATGAGATGTTATAAATATAATTTCTGAAAGAAGTTCGGGGGTCAATTCGCCAAAAATAGATCCTAAAACCTTGGCAATTCCTTTTATATTCAGAACTATTTTTCTGCGAAGTTAATTCTGATATTTACGAGAACATTGCCATATTTTTGTACCAAAAATAAAGGTCAGCCGAACCCCTGGGACGATGAATTATTTTTGGGCTTGAATTGTGGTAATTTGTTGGGTAGGATATTTTATATAAAATATTATATTTATTCAATTAAAACAATATTGTATTACATTGTGTACTAACAGTGGGTGCGTCACGTACGTTTTGACTTCCGAAAAAATAAATGTTAAAAAGTGACACACATTTCAATTGTTTTGTCATAAACTTTTGTTCATGATTGTACATTGAAAATGCCATACTTTTGCATTTTTAACCGACTTCAAAAAAGGAGGAGGTTCTCAATTCAACTGTATTTTTTTATGCACAGAACTTTCTACTGGGTTAACCGATTTCGATGATTATTTATTTATTTGAAAGATGATGTTTCCCGGTGGTGGTGGTGCCATTTCAATTTGGTCCAAGAAAACTATATAAGACTTCATTTGAAGACGGTTTTTTTGTAAAAGTTTTTAAACCAATTTTTATACAAGTCAATTTTCAATATTACCCAATCGTGCATCACCCGACTCTGAAGGTCCGTGAAAGATTTATTCGAGTTTTCGCACCAAAAGTCAAGTCTTATCGCACCCATGTCGCCATATGAAGGACGTTTTCGTACCTAAAAGCGTTCACATTTCACCCATGGCATATTGTACAGTCAAGAGGAAAATGTTTTTTTTTCACTTACAAAAATACGGGGAGGTGTCACATTTTTTATTTATGTTATTGATTGTGTCCCAGAGACAATTTACTTCTTTGTACTTTGCTGTCAACTTACAATCCAATTTTGCTCGACTACAGCGGAATAAGGGGAGGAAAATAAATTTAATATTGGGTAGTTAAAAATTTCGAGGTAAAAATAGCATTAGGACAAAAATATGCAGATAAATCGCCGAAACGCTGCACACGTAGATAAGATTAAATTTAATATCGGGTAGTTAAATATTTCGAGGTAAAAAAAGCGTTATGACCAAAATATACAGAAAAATAAATTACGTAATAAATTAGTTAATAATATTGGCATATCCTTTTTTATAGTAGTAAAAAATACTAAATACGTATACGTACGATAAGTAGCGACATCTAGACCTTTGTACTTTATTAAATTTCTTTAAAGCCAAATCGTGTTAGTCCTCCGTATGAATTCAAGCTCCTTTCATCAAATTCATTTACGCCTCCCAAAAGATTGAATGAAACCTTATTTCCAGTAGCAACTAGAATGAACTGGAATGAACTGGTATTTGAAATGACAAAATGTAGCGCTTTGTTCCTCAGAATTAGAAACAGGGATTGCTAAATTAAATGATATTAAACTTCGGCGGGTCTATTGTCCTTCTATTATTATGTAACTGTTATATCAGTTGGGATGTACTTTGAAAGACAGATCAACTTACGGTGGACGAACTGAATTACTGAATAGACTGTGAATGTAGAATAAATCTATTTAATTTTTCTTCAAAAGAGATATTGAAAACAAAGGTTTAAATTTTCGTTAGTTGCAATAGTTCAAATTTTTTATTCGAGATCATTTACCATAAATAAATCTACTGCAAATAACGTATCCAGAAACTGTATAGCAACTCCTAGAACCAGGACCTTTAAAATGACTAATTCTAACATAAAAACGTAGCTATACTAAATTAATTTAAAGAGCCATTGCATCCCTCCTTTTGTTGTAGCAATAACGTGGCTTTAGCGGAGCTTGGCCCCGAAAACTCACTTATTCGAGGTGCCGAAACGCTGCAGACGTAGATAAGCTTATTAAGAGCTATTCCTGTGTCGACTGGAATTAGCGCCATCTTTTTAGGGTTCCGTACCTCAAAAGGAAGATACGGAACCCTAAGAAAGACAGACGGAAACCAAAGTGATCCGACACTTTGGTTTTCGTCTGTCTTTCGGTCACGACATTTTTTCTCAGGAACGCGTGGAGTGGAGGTACATATAAGCCGCAAATTTTCGACACTCGCAAGGGAATCAAAACCTACACCTTCCATGAACTCAGAATCTTGAAATGTGGTACAAAGCAACGTCTTATCGCATAGATAAAGGAAAAGTTGCGAAAGGCATAAATTGGTACAATCTATACTTATAATAAATCTGTAGAGAGGTCAATTCTGTACATTAAATATATTTTCAAAATAACTATCAGGGGGTGATTAGTGATCGATACTGATGCCAGAAATGCAATCAGTAAAATTTTTGTGTCTGTCTGTCTGTCTGTCTGTATGTTCCTTATAGAAACAAAAACTACTCGACGGATTTTAACGAAACTTAGTACAATTATTCTTCATACTCCTGGGCAGGTTATAGTATACTTTTTATCACGCTACAATCAATAGGAGCAGAGCAGTGAAGGGAAATGATGGGAAAACGGGAGAAGTTACTTAATTTTTTAAACTTCCGTCGCGTGTGCAGCCTTAATGGTTAAAGACTCATTGATAAGCTTCGTCATCCACGCGAACGAAGTTGCAGGCTCAGCTAGTCATATAATAAAAATATTTTTTCATTTAGCAATAAATTTACCACAACTTTTACTTATATACCTGGTCTATATATACAGGTTTGTACGGAACCCTTGGTGCACGAGTCCGACTCGCACTTGATGTTATTTTCGCAGTTTTTTTTGTTATTTTATCAACTCCCTTCAGATATTTTGAGGTTTGGTTAGATTTTTCTTAACTTTCTCTTAGCTTTTGTGGTCGATGTCGGCTTAAGTAAGATATAGAGCTTAACGTTGCAAACTTTGTTTTTGTTTCGAGAAATTTTATATGAGGTAAAAGTTTTTGCTGCAAGTTACCTTACTGGAGTACTCTATTAGAAATAATGTAACTTATCAGTTTATTAAACATATTTCATACTGTAGCAGTAAAATCATCTTGGTTTTTGGTATTAGTATATTTTTTCATGTTCTATGGTGTGTTCATTTGTTTTGTCAAATTCAATTCAAAACGCAATCGCAACAGTTAATAAATATTTTCACGGTCAAACAAAGGCATAGAAACTAAGTAAACGCTTCACTTCGTAGAGACAATGGTTATAAATTGTAATGGCGACAGTTTTATTGGTACCCTAATAAATTACATTAGCAAATTCCTAGCAGACGTCGCGAGAGGCGGTCAGTACGGATGGATGCTCACAATGAAGTTTATTCACTATCTCTGACCAAGTTTCTTCGGTATTGTGTCTTACAATACTGATGTAATCGCGACCCGTAAAATATTCCCGCACTTTTCATATAACCTATCGCCGCCGCGCCGGTCGAATCTTTTTTCGATGTTATAAATCTATTTTTATAGATATTGCGGAGCTTCTTTTTTTAAACTTTATCTTAAAAAAATAAAAATAATTTTGATAAAATATTGTATTTAAATTATTGGTTTCTTAGGTTTACGCGAATGTTAGACATTGAAATAAAACTAGTTTTTACGAAACGTCGGGACCTAAAATCTAAATATAAACCGCGAAAAAATCCGTAAAAAGTAGTTTTATTTCAGTATTTAAATTAGTTTTGTTAGTCGATGGATTTTTAAAGCGTTAAAGAAGTGAATTTCATGACTGGTCTTTATTTTAATTAATGTTCTGTTCGTTTAATAAAGTACGATGACGGTGCAAGTAGATATGAAGGGTATTCTTTGTAAGGTTTTGTGGAAGTTATTAACCACTGTTCTTTGTTGGATGGGCGTTGACTTTCATACCGAAATATAAGTTACTCGTACCGAAAGTTTGGTGAAAAGAAATGTATTTATGTTTTGCATTTATGTTACGCAGGATTTATTTAGGTATTTTTTTGTTGTTGTTAGACAATATCTTTTTAGTGACTATGAAAAATAACCTCAGGCATTCAGTGTTTAAATAGTCATCTATTTAAACACTAGGGCCTTATTACAAAAGATGGTTTAAACCAAGACTAAGGTAAACCCAGGTTTAAAATATACCCATCACTTTCTTATGTCATATAACAAAAAGAGACGGGGCTATTCTAAAACCTCGGTTTTTCTTAGACCATCTTTTGTAATAAGGGGGTACATGTTTGTCAGCAAATAATCATTTATATGCTTTATCATTTAAATATTATCTTTGATAGGCACCTGCCTACAGACGATTCTTACTGAATCATCCCTTATTTTTAATTACTGCACTAACTTAATTCTATAGTAGGTATTATCGAATTGACAGTAAAATACTCTGCATACAGGCTTGCTAATAAAGTTCCCTAATTGTAAAAAATAACTAACTTAATTAACTTACCAAGAAAGAATTCACTCGCTGTAACATGCCTTCGTGAGTTGTAATTACCTGTAAACATGAGGTTAACTACATTAGTTACGTTAGCAATAACCGCTTACAAATGAATGCTTCTAATTAAGCATTCTTTGCTAATTGTTTTAAATTATTACGATTGTTCTTTGTATAGTTTTAATTTTATGCTTTGGGTACTTAATTAAACACACATAATTAATATTAAAAAAGACTGGGTATTAAGTTTAATGTGTGTTTTTTTGTCTGTTTGTGGTATTATGACTGGCCTGTTGGTTTAGTGGTTAATGACCCTGACTGCTATACCGGAGGTCGTGGGTTCGATACCCACCCAAGACAAATCTCTGTGTGATATATATTTATATATAAATTGCACCAATATATATTTAGAAACATACAAGAATGTGTATAGTTGTCCGGTTACCATACCACAAGGTCAGCTTACTTTGGGATCAGATGACCGTGTGTGAGTTGTCCCAGGACAGGTTATTATGTTTGTTGCCTATTAAAGGCCAAAGACGGCGTGCGCGGTGCTTCCGCGCGCCTCTAATAAAGCGAAGGGGATAGAGTATTTCCCCTTGAACGAAGCGGTTCCTATAGATGGAGCTTCCCTGCCAGGGGATCGCGGTAGTATTGCTAAATCGTTCCCGCCTGGTCCCCGGCAATAGGGAACGGAGAAGCACTCCGCTGGTTTTAGCCGGTAGGAGTCCGGCACGCCCTTCCGCCTTCCCTAAGGCGGAGGTAGTCCATGAAGGATTTCCACCGGGTCAAAAAAAAAAAAGGACAGGTTATTATATTAGTTTAGTTCCCAAACAAATCGACCATTTTAGATACAGTTTTATTTAAAGATTTAGCTACAACTTATAAAGTTGTATCGTTTAAATATACCAGCTACTTTCTTTTAATATGTATTCAAGTAATAGGTACTAAAACTTTCCCCGTAGTTAGTATTTTCAGTGATCATTTTATGCCTACATTAGTATTATCATAAGCTGACGTTGACAGTCAGATAAAACTGTTATTGGCACGTTAGCTGATTACTGTAGAGTGTAATTTTCAGTGATTATATTAACGTAATGAAATAGGGTGTGCAAGGCCAAATTGGGTTACGTTTCGTCAATTTAGTTAAGAGGGCATGGAAATAGGTGGAGTGTGTGACGTCAATGTTTTAGGTGATTAGTTGTGTAAGAGTACTCTGAATGATTTTTGATATACAGAAATTTTGTCTACGTCTAAATTACATGTAAAGGTTATCATATTCAGGTATTCTGATAAAAGGTCTTTTTGATATACAAAAACTATCTGGAAACGAAATTGGCCTGTATTTCTAACGACGTTTTTTCTATGCATTCCTTTGCATATTTTAATAGTCTTTTTTATATTATGTAGGAACGCGCTCTTTTGTATATAATTATTGAACGATGTTTGTAGCTATTAAGTACTCAATCAATGCCTTCTTACATTTTTATTCAATTTATAAAAAAATGTTGCCTATAACTTATACTTCATAGACCTCTATGAACTTATTGTTGTGTTACACCATTGTAACTTATACCAAAATAAAACCACCAATATACAAGGTATATTGTCTTACACGTGCCTCGTGGCTAGTTCAATTGTCTTGCACGTGTCGCGACGCCAAAGGATCATGTTGTGTCTGGTTGTCGTTAACCACGGATCCTGATATCCGGTATAAGCCGGGTTATCCGCAAGGATGGGAGAAATTGTCGAACAATATACTGCGGCAACGCCCCTGGGAAATGCGCGGTATTAGACCGAAGGGAATTTTGTACAGCCTTGAAATAATTTGCGGGGAATTAGGAAATATTAAAGTGAAATGCATGTATATTAATGGTATCCAATATACCTACTTGATGTTTACATACATGTGGGACTATGTTGAGTTTCCGTATTGAGCAAATATTTACGAATGATTTACGTTTGGTGGGATCCCACCAAATTGTGGAAGCAGAAATTCCCTAAATTTGAGATTAAAACAAAAACTAACACCAATTTCGTCGGTATTTTTGGGGGCCTTTTGTTTGGTTATTAGGTAGCATCTGTAACGACGCCGACTCTCTCTCAACATTTGAGATTATTTTTTTTAGGATATATTTTTTTTTCTTTTTTTTTTCACATTTTTGTAATCAGATATCGATACCTAACAACACCTTCACGGATCGGACAGGGTTTTCTTAACACCCTGTATATCTGAAAAATCATCTGTAAGATCAAATAAAAATATTTTTAAAATGCAAGTGATTCTTTGTTCTTGCATCTTATGCAAGAACAAAGAATCACGGACCTCTTTACTTAAATGAGTCAAAATTCACGGATGACATAGTGCATTAAATTTTTCCTCTATTCTTTTTCTTCTGCCTAATTATGCTCCAAAATTTGCAAGCTCTACGTGATGATACGTTTTGACGACCTCCGTGGTCGAGTGGCGAACGCACCGGTTTCAAGGTGTCGCTAGCTCTGAGGTCCCGGGTTCGATCCCCGGACGGGTCAATGTAGAAACCAACTTTTCTACATTGTCCCGGGTCTGGGTGTTTGTGGTACCTTCGTTGTTTCTGAATTCCATAACACAAGTGCTTCAGCTACTTACTTTGGGTTCAGAGCAATGTATGTGATGTTGTCCGCATTTATTTATTTATTATTATTTATTTATACATACATTTTTTAAACTAGGCCACTAACTAGCAGGCGGTAGGAAAAATCAAAAGTTGCAAGTTTAGGAATGCTTATTAAGCGAACGACGCTGTTTTATGAAAATATATTATGTTAAGATTGCAATTTAGTTGAGGCAAAGAATGCGCTATGATGTACTGTCACTTCATTTTATTATAAACTCGTTTGATAAATAAATAAAACGAATTCGGGCACGTTTCCCGCCATTGACAAGGATGACGATGAGTTTTTTGACGCGTGTTAGTTTTATTTATTTATATAAGATTTAATTTTAGTGTAGTTGTGTTTGTTCTCGTATTAGATTTAAGTATTGATATGTAAATAAATAAAGTAAGTTTTATAAATATGATACTATTTTGTTCATACTGCTTTATGTAACATCAACACTATAGGTTACATAAAGCATTCATCTTTTGATCATATGTGGTAGAAGAGGGATAACAGCAGATAGAAATACTGTATAAGTTGTACTTTTTTTTTACGTAACATTCTTACACGTCAGATTAACAAAGTTGACGTGAGTTTATATGGACAATTAGCTTAATTTCTGCCGCAAATATGGCTTCTTTAAAAACCGAACAATGTTACTACTTTATAATATTTTGTCATATTTTTCTCAATCACAGTGTAAAAAAAATTTTAGTTAAACCAACATACGCAAGTAAAAACTATTCATATCGATTGCCTTTAAACATAAAATGTAATGAAGCTAAATGTAATTAACATGCAATTTACGAACGCAAAAGTGTAACAATAAGTTTCCTAACATACGAACAACGTAACAAAACTACATTGTCAATTTTAATTCCAGCAACATTTGTCGGAACAATCTCGCGAAACAATTTAAGTTGGTGCGTTCGAAACACTTGATTTTCTAACGTAGTGAGTGCGACTGTATTTCACGGCCAATTACTTGCTGGGTTTCTTTGTTTTGGGTTAGGAAATATGTCTCTATTTGGGTACATAAGTATATAGAATAGGTCACGTGACGTGAGAGACAAAAAATATTCAGGCTTTAAAAACAAAAATGGGTATTTTTTTTGCAAATAGCAGATTCTTTAATTTTTAGTACGTATTATAATATAAGTGTGTACGGTGAGACAGTAGGAAGATGTAACTATTATATTAATGGATAAATCTAACATAATAAAATTGGTATAATACGCTGTTCTGGTAAAAGTGGCCTTAATATCGTTTTTTATTTAGAAATTGTGCTATTGTTGTTGTTCAGTAATACAGTAGTAAATAATCAGAGATTTTGGGACGAAAACCAAGAAACTGCGATAAAAATATGTTAAGGAAGACTTTTATTTAAAATTCCTTTTAGATTTTAGTCTTGATACCCAGCTTCATTTGCTCAGAGACATTTTTATCCTCACATATGTTATTCGTTCAGACGTAAGAAACTCCAAGGGAATCCATCTGTTACCATTCCCAAGACTTTGGAATTGCACTGGATATTTTACAGCTCAATTAACAGAAACCATTCCGCTTAAAACGTGTTTCGCATGGAATATCTCTGAAGGGTTCTTTTTAAGAAGGTAATGTGTTAACATCTTTTATTAGTTTTAAATGGATTTGAGTTAAAATTAAAGAAGAGTGTGTTAGTATTTTTAACCGACTTCAAAAAAAGGAGGTTCTCAGTTTGACCTGTAAATAGTTTGTTCGATCATGGAGAAGGTTTTAGTATTTATTATTGTTTGCGTAATTCGTATGTTTTTAGTCTTGTAAGTGCCATTAAAATCTAAGATACATTAAAAATGGAAATTAAATTACAATCAAATTGGATTCATTGGAATGTTCATTAATTTAATGGTGAGCGTTATAGATTTTTATTTACAGTTATAGGATGACGATCAATCTAAATACCTCTCTCTCTTAGGTGAAACACATAGTTCTTTTAATATTGTTTTAGTTCTTAAAAGCTTTGGCTGTAAAGCGACACGTTTTCTAACAAAAAAGTGTAATGAAATAGTAAAATGGTATTATATTTTAATTAAATTTCAAAACATGCCATTATACTAAAGGTTTAAAAGCAGGAAAAATATTTAAAATAATAAAGCCATTATGGTACCGTTATTTTCACACACACATTTTTTAATTAAAAAATAATACCTACTTGTACAGTTGGCAATACAGTCGCAGTGCTAATATTATATCATATAAGGTAGGTACTTTAAATAGATACCGTATGTTACACAAATATCTCATGACAATAAGGTAATGTTTTATGTATTACTAGCTGTACCCGGCATGCGTTGCAATGTAATTTTTTCTACCTAGCACCTGCCTACTACCTACCTACTACCACTTAGGGGTATGAAAAATAAATAGTAGCCGATTCTCAGACCTACTGAATAATATGCATATAAAATTTCATAAAAATCGGTCAAGCCGTTCCGGAGGAGTATGGTAACTAACATTGTGACACGAGAATTTTATATATAGGTAAGACTAGCTGTACCCGGCATGCGTTACAATGCAATTTTTTCTACCTAGCACCTGCCCACTACCTACCTTGTGACACGAGAATTTTATATATATGAAGATTAGTAAAATGTACAAATTCGAAACGCAGACCGAAGCAATATGTAGCACAGTCTATTAATGAACGTCAAAATGGTGCTGAATACAAATACTGACCAATTGCACTCTTCTTTTGTAATCACGTTATTTATTTATTTAATAATTTATGTACTCACAAAAAATATACATAAAAAAATGGTAGGTAATTACTAATAAGTAGGTATGTTTAATGACATTCGTTCAAAGTAAGTAATACCCAAATTAGCTACACTCAGATTGGATGAGAACATTTTCAGCAATAATTAGGACTGACTTGATTCTAGACTAGCAAGCTAGTTCTAATGAACGTCCCAATTTCAATTCTACGAATGTTCCCCGTTCTAGATTTTCATTACAATCGAATACCAGTTACCCATTTCCGAATTAACATAGATCCAGGCTAACTAGATACTACGAAATGCTCGTGGCTTTTATTTAGTGACCGTTTGTATTTATCGGGATACTTTTTAATCAAATAGCTTAGAGCTAGCTAGAAACTTTTATCATTTAGGTTAGTTTTTATTGGACTATTATATATTATATAATTTTTATTTATTTATGTTGTTTAATTCAAAATGAATATTATTGAAAACGTATTACCAAAATGAAAGTTGTTTATTTTAACTTATGTTTCGCAGATTCTTTTGAAGGGTTACTTCTCGCAACGGGTCAGCCATTTTTAGTTCAATAAAGGCGGAAACATACTTACGTGTCGTGGCGTGGCGTGGCGCGCCAGAAGCATATCGGTTTCATACATTTAATATGGTTAGAAACATACTTACGTGTCGTGTCGTGTCGCGACACGTTCTGCCGTGGCGCCGACTGCTCGCCACCGATTGCGCCAGAGCGGTGGTGGGGGCTATGACGCGACACGACACGACAGGCAAATGTGTTTCTATAGCGGCGCGTGGCTCGTGGCGCGAACACCGGAAAATTGCCCAGAAAATTATAAAATTCAAGAATACTTAACCACCATATAAAATTGTTTCTTATCTAACATAACCTAAACTTTTTTATGAATAATAGGGTGAACCCAGTGTCTTCTTTTCTTTTTTTTTTGCTCTTAAGAAGTTTCATTGCAAAGAGAAATTGAAGGTCATCATCAAAATCACTATCCGAATCAGAAGAAAACATTATGTATGTTTAAACGCTGCGAAGGTTCGGAAATAACGCCAGAGTGCGCCACGCCACGACACGTTAATGTGCACACACACCGTCACGACAGTAAGCGCCACGCCACGCCACGACACGTAAGTATGTTTCCGCCTTAATTGTTTCGAATGCAAGATTGCAGAAAAAATAACATTTGCTTATTTATTACTAGCTGTGCCTGCGACTTCGTTCGCGTGGATGACGAAACTTATCAATGAGTTTTTAACCGCAAAATTAAGTTTGTTTTTTATTGTTTATATTTTTCCGGTCTAAAAACTACCCAGTGTGGTGCCCAGGATAATAAAGAATAATTATACCAAGTTTCATCGTAATCGAACCGGTAGTTTTTGCGTGATACCTGAACAAACAGACAGACAGACAAAAATTTTTTTTTTCACACTTTTGGCTTCGGTGTCTGTCTAGTAACACCCCCCGCCATTTATTTTTTTTATATTTTCAATGTACAGAATTTTCACTTTTACAGATTTATTATAAGTATAGATGAAAACTAGCTGACCCGCCAGATTTTGTTCTGTCTTAACTATGATATTGAATTCTGTCAATTCTATGTCACGCGTCATAAGGTTACATTAAGAAAGTTTAGGTTGGATTAGAAATAATTGTATACGGTGGTTCAGTATTCTTAAATTTTCTAATATTCCGCGAAATTTTCCAATTTTTTTCTTTCATAAGAACCTTCTCCTGACAATAACAAACACAACAAAAAAAGAATTAGTGAAATCGGTCCAGCCATTCACGCGTGATGCCGCATGCCGTGACCAAGGGAAATAGGGATTCATTTTTATATATATAGATAAGGTTTAGTAAATATATTTGGCTTAGTTAATACCAAGCCAAACGTGACTCACACAAGAACGAAACCAATAATTTAGTCACTAAAATTAGTCATACATTAACTAAATTTCAAGTGACAAGTATGAAGCCATAGCAATTAAGTTCCCATGCTGACCGTACAGCGCTCGGCAATAATGAGCGTAGTTAACCGACGTACCACCCATTACGGGTAGTCTGAGAAAGCCCAATTATTTTTCGTTGCTTCCTACGTGGAATTGTGTGATGACATTATATTTTAAGAATATTTTATGTAAATATACCTAGTATTTTTTATAATTGTCGTTGACGGGCCTGTTGGTCTAGTGGTTAGTGATCCTGACTGCTATACCGGAGGTTGTGGGTTCGATTCCCGCCCAGGACAAATGTTTGTGTGATGAGCATGATCATCTGTTCTGCGTCTGGGTGTAATTTATCTATAATATGTAGGTATGTATTTAGAAATAATATATAAGTATGTTTATCAGTTATCTGCTTATCTGCTTACCATAACACAAGCTCTGCTTAGCTTGGGATCAGATAACCGTGTGTGAGTTGTCCCGGATTATTATATTATTATTAATTGTTAATGTGTTACGTAGGTAGCAACTAAAAATGCCAGTACTGGATTTTTTCTGGTGACAGCTACTTATGTTAAGAAGAAAATGGTATATGTAAGTATAACATATTTGTGTTGATGTTTTTTTGATATTTTTTCGAATGCTTGCAGAGGCGAACATTACACAACTTATGTTGTTTTTTTATGGTTGAAAAAATATATGGGGGAAAACTTTTCCTTCCAGCTTCATAAACTGGCCCCTGCTGTTCTTGGATCGCATGACTGCTCTTATCTCTGTAAAATATATATTCTACTGTTTGTTGAAAAGTTATCACATGGCATGAGTAAAATACAAATATACGAACGTTACTTTATATTTTGTGCTTTTCATTTTTCAACATCAAGCATTTCAGGTTTATTTGCTTTATTTACATAGCCATAAACAGTAAACTTATTTATGTTTTATAAAAATAGTTACGTTTCTGAAATATATTAAATTACCAACATGTATCCTACTTATTTAGACAGTCTTATTTACCTTCGCGTCAGTTATGTCAAGTACGGACATCACATAATCCGAACAAACAATCTTTATTCAGACAAGCCTACGCAATATAATAACAAATTTTAATCCACGTTAAAATTGCGACATTATCTAATATTTAAGTTTACATTGCGTGCCCTGTTTATGTTACACAAGTGAGACACTAATTAAAGCTGCAATGTAACCGTAGCGTGTTGGAGTCCCCGCGGGCGAGACGCCGGCGCTAATTTTCCATATAGTTAGTGGCTCATCCACTGGTACCTGCTATTTGTGTAATAGCTATTGCGACAGGAATGAGGTTGGGTACTTTCATAACCATTTTCAGTTTAATTATGTTTGAAAAGCTTTGGGTGAGTATTCTTTGAAGTTTGTAGCATAATTGGGCAAAGAAGTAGCTTAAAAATACAAAAAAACACTTGTACGATTAATTTAATACACATGTAATAGGAGAAAAACTAATTTTCAAAGCCTACCTCATGTAATTATTACTTTTTTCACAGGAAAGAGGGTAATGTGCTTTATTTGGCAGGTTAAATAATGATGACTGACAGTTGCTTACTCTGCCTCTTTTGTTACTTTAATGAAGATATGGTAATATTATACGAAATAATGAACAAAGCAAAATTAAAATTTGATTAAGTAAAGAATGTTACACGTGTCTTATATCGACTAAGGTAAAAAGGGCTACCTCCAAAAAGGCTTTCATCTTCAGTGTTACACAAAATGTAAATGAAAATTTCATACTGAATATTTCAGGATGCCTACTTAAAGCCTCTACTTATTCAAGCAATGCTTGTAGTTTATCCTTATATTTAAATAAGAAACCGTGAAATATGCATGCGATCCTAACAAAGTTAACACGTGTAAACTTTTGCAAAAACTGGGTCAACATCCTACACATCCTTATAATGGGTATAGGGATTGTGTATGTGTGGACAGGAACGTATGTATGTGTGTGTCACAAAAACAACACGATATTCCACTCGGTGGTAATGTTCACAGGAAAAACAATTACTATGATTTGCACGCCACGTGAGAAGGAAACTGGATGAAATTGTATAACCGATAGTTTCTGCTCGTAAATTTAAAGTCGACGGAATATTCCGGGAATTTTTTGAAACAGAAATCTTGGTAGTGAGTTTTAGTACTTTTCACGTCAAAAAGATTATCGCAGCTCCATGATGGTAAGGGATACTAAAATTTACGGGGCGGTCGTAAATCTCGCCACAAGTGTGAAGCGTCAGGTTCAAAACTTGAGCAGTGGGGATAATTTTTGAATGCCATAGTTGTAATCCAGATTTTTAAATTCTGCTCTAAGATATTATGTAGTATAAAGTTTAGGAAAATAGTGTGAAAAGGATAGTAGTCTAAAATTAGGATGAAATAAAAACATGAGACAAGGGCACATTGCTGCTCTACCTGAACTCGGAAAAGTAGCCCTTTATTTACACATGTAATATATTATCTCAATGTAATTTACATCGTTACATCGATGTGACCTACAGCCGTCACAATGGGAGACTATGGCAGCGGATTGGACACTATGGAGGCGTACCGTAACGGACAAAGTGTGCGTGTTTGAGAAGAGGCGTAAGGAAGAGCTCGACGCTAAAAGAGACGAGCTAAAAGCCCGACCACCCGCGGCTATTCATTATAATTATGTCGGTGGAGTGCTGACTTGCAGTGATTGTGGACGGACATTCTCTGCAAAAATTGGCTATGTCAGTCACTTGAGAGCACATCAGCGAAGCTCTCAATAGGTAGAACCAAGTCGCTGTAGCCGAAATCGGTCAGGATATATACATATATATGTAATTTACATACTTGTTCAACTTAAACACATAACTGTTCATACCTATAACAGTTCTACCTCTACCTTGCAACCATTTAATGGACTACGTACAAGAGTGACCGCAGATAGGAACAATTGGTAGTCAGTTAGTGGAAGCATCGCACGGACAAATGCCAAACCACTGAAGTGAAGCGCAGACCTGGCAAGCACGTGCATTGAATGCCGACACGACGATTCGTGTAGGCCTGGTGGTAGGTATATATCTGGATGTTAAAGTATCTACACCATTGGAAGTCGATTTTGTAAGCAGATAGATATAAAAACCTAATATTGTGTGTCTAGTCAAGATTAATAGGCTTAGTCTTATTATTATGACTTATTTGAATTGAACTACTAATACGGACACTTGTGAAACAATTTACAATTATTTTTTTACCCTTGCACACTTTTAGGGAAGCAAATACTTATTATTATGACTTATTTGAATTGAAGTACTAATACGGACATTTGTGGAACAATTTACCCTTGCACAATTTTAGGGAAGCAAAAAAAAAAAAATTGAACAAACTCTCTAAGGTTAAGTTACATTTGTTAGACATTAATAGAGGCAGTACAATTGTTAGGCATAATTTAGTATTGATGTTACATTTAGTATGCCCCAATGAAGAGATTTTCATTCAACAATATCTGAAGCAAATACTTTGTTTTCAATACGTCAGAGTTCCCTTAAATTGTAAACATTTACAACTATTCATTTTCTGTTAATAATTTTGGATTCTACATGGATTCTGTTTTATATTTTATTGTTTATTAAAGGCAATTTACTGATTCCCTCAACGTTACATCGTATAATTTAACTTAACGGCAATATTGACTTTAGCATAAATGAGAAAACTGAGCGAACGATTTTAAACAAACAATCCATTGAGAGTTACGTTGTAAGAAAGAGATGGAGCGACTTTCTGTAGTACTTTAAGATATTATTATTATCTTCTACATTTAGAAATTCTTCACATAACATAAACATAACATAACATCACGCCTGTACCCCCGAAGGGTTAGGCAGAGGTGTACCAATGTACACCCACAGTTCGCCGGTATGTTTAGGTCCAATGTAATAGGGGGCGAGCCTATTGCCACTAACCGGGCACAAATCCAAACTCCGACCTGCTACTGAGAATTTCATAGAAAAACCCAATAACACCTTGGTCGACTTGGGAATCGAACCTAAGACCTAGACACGGTAATATTATAATACAGTAGTGTAACTCGGCCGCATGATAGAAATAAATGCCTACAGCCGCGCGGTACGTAAACATGCGTTAGGGCTGCCCGTCTCCAGCAATTTAATTACATTTGCCTACTTTCTGTTTCTATTTAGTTTTGTGATTGTAAATATCCTTTTTATATAAATAAATGAAATACTTTTTATAGGAAGTGTTCAATAAAAATGCGTGTTGTTTTTTGATTTGTAGATTTAATTAAAAAAACATGTTTTTGTTTGAAAAACAAATCGGGCTTATAAATTTGCGACCGAAAAATATTTGCGCCTCGACTGAGTCGTACGAAATGCTTTATTGTTAAATTTCAAAGTATAATAAATCCGCATTCTTATATAAAGCTTAATTAAAAATTGTTTTGGGAAATTCATACAACCAAAAACACCACAATATTTCCTACTCGTCATATTAACTGATTTTTAGAGAAAAAATCGCGCGGTTATTGTTAAAAAAACAACACACCGTCCGTTCGTCACTGCGGTACAGCCGTGACTGTCTGCGGCCCGAGCGCACCCCTAGATCGAGCGCGTAGGTATAGCTCGCGTTTCGTCCGTTTGTATGAAGTTGGGGCACTGTATTATAATATTACCGTGACCTAGAGGTCTACGCTAGAGCGTAGCAGTCGCGCTTTGAACCACTAGGCCAACGAGTCAGTTAGAAATTCTTCGTTACATAAAAACAACATTCTTTACGAAGTTTTCATTACATGTTTTGTTGTATCTGTTTTTAATTAGTGTCCTTTATCAATTTTAACCAGCGTCTTTTGTATATTTTTGGACAATACCTATATGTTTTTCCGACTTAGAAGGTAGTAGTAATTGTAGTTGTTTTAATTTTATTATAATTTGTTTAGTAATAGTAATTGAGTAATTATGTTTATTTGAGCCTTGCTAATCTCATATTCTTTAAATAAAGTACTTCAATAAGATTTCTAAATAAATAAACGAAATATACCTACATAATGATTAACATTTCCAACATACCAAAGCCGTATTTCCATGAAAGCCGATACGTAGCCTTTGTATAGCCATAGCCGACTGTTGATATGCCGCAAACCAATTACTGAGGTTTACCAACATCCTACAATGAGAGCTAGCTTTTGTGAACAAGCTGCATCAAACTCGGTCTTATGTTTAATTTCCAGGTTGGGCAAGACCGAACATTCGAATAAAAGATTTTCGGTAGCAGATTTGGGTTTAGTATTTCGTTTGATTAGTAGTAATAAATACAGAGTCTGAAATATGACGCTTTTATTGCACGGAACTAATATTTTGTGGTATATTTTCGACTGTTTGTTACGATACCTACTTATATTGATTATCTAGCTAATTAAAACCATGGAATTAAAATCACTAACTAACTAATTATTGAAAGTATTTTGCTAATAAACTAAGTAGTGAGTTCGACTACCGAGGTTTCAAAACATAGATAGCTTTCAGCAGATTATTATATTTTTATCTCTTAATTTTTTTACCACTGAACAGTTACAGAAAATAGTACAAAAATATTGTCACTTCTGTTACATCTCTATTTGCACCGATCATTTGTATAGTGTAGCTAACAAGCGCAGAACATAATTACAAAAACAAAACAACATCGGCATGGAGAAGGAATCGCAGAAACATGAATAAAACACAAACCTTTCGTTGTTTAATTTCGTCTTTGGAATAAATTTCCATCGGTAACTAATACCCAATATTAGTGACACTAAAAGCCAACATCAGACTTTATTGTACTCTTTTAGGTCGATCTAAATTACTTTTGTTTCAGTGGCTTATTTTTATGTTAAGATTTAGTAATTCGTATAACTAAAAAAACTCAGTCGCTAAACTTTTAAACGATAAAACTGATTTTTATTTAGATATCGTTTGATTTTCAATGTTTTAAAATTTGTGTTTTTTATTCTTGTGTAATCATGTCGATATAAAAACAGCAAGCAGACAGCGCAACGTATTAAATATTAATAAAGAGAATGATGCGTATTTTATTTTATAGTACACTTTACTATAAATAAATGCATAAAAATATGTTATAATATTATAATAATGTTTAATTTTCATTGTGATTTATTCTGCGTGTACCAAGTTTAGACGCGATATGCATTTTGATCTACAAATCCAATAAAGATTATACCTAATTCGACCTAGCAGATTTAGGAGTAGTAAATAAATAATAGTCTCGAGTCTAAAGATAATTATCCTAAGCCGTAAAACCATTTATTTCGGAGTGACGTCACAATATTAATCTTTTAAAGTCTGTTTAAGCTATTCCGAGAGAACTAGATTAGTGGTACATATTGTGTGTTCTATTAAATACAGCTGTTTGGGCAATTGGCAATAGCTATGCGTTAATCAGATGACAATTTATTGACTTGATAACAAATGAATTGTGGGATTTAGTTCCGTATTAGGCCTGATTTGAATCAATATTCATATTAAGTAATATTGTGAATGCGAAATATCTGTCTCTCTGTTATGCTTTAGCGGTCAAACGGCTGAACTGATTTGTATGAAACTAGGGTACAATCTAGGATCCTATGAAAGTACGGGCTATTTAAGTGGACAGCTAGTAGTAATGGATAAGAACCATAAATATACATGGGCAGCTACTTAGCTTAATTTAAAAAAATACAATTTCTGTACTACATTATTTTTTCCCACAAAATTGAAACCAATATTTTATCGTAACATTGAGTACATAAAAGTCTGAAATGGACACTAATTGCCTCATTCCGAAGCTGTGAAAATCGAGAGAAGAATCGAATACCAATTCGATTTACGAGAAACAACTTTAAACAACAAAAGACTTGTAAAAACTCGATAATAAACAGATCACGTTCGTCATTTTCATTCACAGACAAAAAGTTTGGATTTTTATAGCCTTTTGTATCGAACAAATCGGCCTAAGTATAGACTAATTTGTTTGTTTACTTTTCTTCATAAAAGCTAGAATTTATTTCTATAAATAAACAAACAATCGGATACCATAGTGAACAACGAACAAAATTGTTACTATAATTAATATAATGCAATATCCGACCGCACGCTCCAATATTAATTAACGGAGTGGTAGGATCCGTTTGCAGTCGTACAATTAATGTTTGAACCGAGTTCTATATTCCCGGGTCACTTTAATACAGGCCTTTGTAATAAGCTACCTTCGGAACAAACTTTAAGGGCATTCACGGTCAAGCTATCCTTCCAAATGGCGTGATATCCCATAATCTGACAACTCTAAGCGTGGTATCCAGCCAAAATTAGATGCAAAATGTGCTACTTGTTTTGCATCAGTCCATTTAACTTAAGTCACTCCAAATGGTTTTGTCATGAATGCCCTAGATATACTTACAGCCTTATAAGTAAGTCAGAATATAAAAATAACGTTCCCAGGTTTATGTAAATAGGTTTATGCGTTCCACAAGGTTGTTCGAAGGGTAAGGTCGGAGTTTATTGAGTTCTCTACATATAGGAGGCTATTAGTTGCTATGACCAGTAATTAGCTTTGCTAGCTGTTTTCCTAATCCGGTTATTTAGCCTACTCACTGACCTACGGTATTGGCTATTATGTTTTCTTACGTCGACAGATAAATTACAGCACTAATATTATTATTTTTTTATTTACCATTATATAACAAAGAGGTAATTTTCATTTTTATAAAAGTAATGTTCTAAACTGCTTCTTCGATTTTGAAAACTATTTCACTGATAAGATACGTTATTTCAGTGTCATAAAATCAATTTAAATGTTGGCGTCGTAAACATAAGTGGTCGTTAATAACTTTAAATAAAAAATAAATGGATTGAAAGTGAATTAAATTGAGAAAACTAAATGCAGATAATATACTTCTACTTAGTTATCACATCATGAAAGATTTAAGATAGTATTTTAATCTTGTTTCTCACAATTTATTCAAAAACATAACCATCACACATTGCGTAGGTATTATATCTATAATATATATTCTATATAAAATAATTAGGTAAACTGAAGGCTGTAACCAAAACCCTATATATCACAGCTGCGTACAGTCGGTGCTGTCAGTACTTAGAACCAGTGATTTATATACCGATGTCTCGCATAATCACGAGTTTAAACTGCCTGTTTGCTATTGAATTATAGCCTGGATTCACTGACAAGGTTAAGGGAAACTAAGTTATTTGTAGGTGAAATATGTATTTTACTTAATTCGTATTATAAATCAGGAGATTTTACACTTTAGTTAAAAGCTTTATACCAAAAAATACATGTCTTGGAGTATTTTTAGGCGTTCACAATAACAATTTACGAAAATTTACCCATTTTCATGACTTGGTTTTATATTTATTTAGTTGACTGTGTTTTGTACATAAATAATGCAGATTGTTCCTATTATAATGTTTCATAAAGATCTCAAAATACATCATTATATCAATGAATTGAATATACATAAAACTACAATAATGTTTTATCAATATGTTGGCAACGGTAGACCCGTCAGATTAATGTTTTAATTTGATAAACATAATTATGATAGCAAGTACCAAAACAAACTTTCTGAATATTCAATTATCCTCATATACTTTTTGGTAACTGTGGTTGGTAATAATAATAAATGAATAAGAGAGTGATACGGGACAAACATGTTTTTCACATCAGAAGGTTTGTGTTTGTGTTCATAGTAGGAAGGAAAATATATTATTTGTTTTCTATATTAGTAGGAAAGAGAGGTTAGTTTCTGAGGGTTAAGTATAAAGAAAGAAACTATATTCCGATAAATAATAATAATATCTTAGGACAACTCACATAAGGCATTACAAACTAGACAAAGCTATGGTAACTAATCAACTGATAAACGTATTTATATATTTCTAAATAAATACGTATAGATAAATGATTCCCAGACAACTCAGAGAGCTCTGATAGGGTATTAGGCCCACGACCTCCGATTTAGCAGTCAAAGTCATTAACCACTAGACCAACATTTCAATCAGTAAATAAATTGTACAATCACAGAGCACAAACTCATGACGAAAGTATGCACTAACCGTAAACAGTACTAATAATGAGTACGATGCTACTCTACTAGTATACTAGACTATGTTATATTAATATAAAATCATAGTGGAAGCGTAATTGAAATGCTAAGTAGTAGCGATCTAATTACAGTTGTATTACCTTCCAGAGTCGAGAGTTTAATTAAACCAGACGAGTCGCTTACGGCGACTGTGCACACGTTACCTAGGTGGCTTGAGTGCGAGAAATAAGTGAAAAGCGGAGAGATGTTGGGAGAGTTTTTAGTTTAGTAAGTGATACGACTGAAATTATAAGGATAAAATACAAGCACGTTTCAATGTCAGTCTTCACGATAATTTGTTGAATTTTTTTCATTTGGAAGCTGTTTCAATAAATTGATTATGTTTATTTGTATGTGCCTATATCGTACATACTTATTTTTATTCGTTTCAAACCAGTTCAAAAAATGGTTATGTTAGCTATTCGGAAATGTTACCAATAATAATCCAGCCTATAAACGTCCCACTGCTGGGCACAGGCCTCTTCCCATATAGAGAAGGCACCAGCATTGATCACCACGCTTGCTCTCTGCGGGTTGGCGATTTCAGATCCCAATTTTGGAATCCATGTTTCCACACGATGTTTTCCTTCACCGTTTGTCAGAAGTGTCTTAGAATAATTAAGAAAGTACGTATAACTTTGAAAAAGCCACATGTTACCAATAAACCAATGAAAAACGCCAGTAAAATAACACAAAAAATGTTTATTTCCAAAAAAAAAACTGAAAAATACATTGAGAGTATTGTTACTCGCTTCCAGCCTCTAATTTGGGCCAGCAAAATAAACCGAAAGCCTGAACCTAACAATGTTATCAGCTACGTCGTCCACACAAAGATCCTTTACATTGTATCCGCAATCTTACTTGGTCTCACTTCTAGGAAGACTGTCCAATGGAATCCTGAAAAGATTCTATTTTATATCGAACGTAACAAAGATCACGTGACTTTTGACATTAGAGGTTACACGTGTCGGATAAATACAATGATCTGTAGATACAAAAATCAAGTAGATATTGCACTAACGCGTCATAACCACGGAGCAAATACAAAGTGGTCATAACTGAGGCACCAAAATGTATTACATTTGTGATTGATCCATCTAGTCGTACGGCACCAGCAAGAGACATCGATATATAAATACTACAAAATTAAGAAAAAATGCTGGAATGTACAATGTAGTAGTGTAGTTTATGGTACCTATTATTTGGTTTTCAGTTCAGAGGAACTTAATAAAGTATGCAAGGCCTGAATAATATGTCAATATTTAATATTATTATTTTGATATTGATGTTCATTACATTATTTCCTAGCTCTTTTGTCAATCATTTATCTATTTCTAAAATAAAACAAAATACGTGTCTTTAATTTCATACTTTTTAATTACATTAAATACATGCCTAAAATATATTTCTAATTTCCAAATATTTTAACAGGAAACTCATTTACTTTATAAACAAGGAGGTGTCAAATTAGACAGTTTTATTATCTTATGTTTTGATGAGGGAATAAGGGCGCAGTTTACTTATAATTATAACATATTTTATATTAAAATTCATTGTCCTCAAGTCCTGTCCGAAAATGTATTTTGTTTATTATAACATCATTATTACATAGGTCCTTTCATACTATAAACTTCTTTATAAGGTCAAAACTGATACAAAAGACGAGTAATGACAGTAAAAAGGTCAAAAGTCACAATACTGAACTAACCTCACTTAATTTGGTACAAAGTAGTTTTCGATATACGTCATTCGAATAACATAAGGGCGTGGTCAAACCAAGCGTATAGTCAGCGAACCGTGAGCAAGCGTTACTTTGTTTAATGTACCTATTACGTTTTCACTTTATTGTTCACATCTAGCCGACAATACATGACGTATAGTCGGTAAGGTGTTGTGACGACCTCCGTGGTCGAGTGGCGTACGCACCGGTTTCAAGGTGTCGCTAGATCTGAGGACCCGGGTTCGATCCCCGGACGGGTCAATGTAGAAAATCACATTTCTACATTGTCTCGGGTCTGGGTGTTTGTGGTACCTTCGTTGTATCTGAATTCCACAACACAAGTGCTTTAGCAACTTACTTTGGGTTCAGAACAATGTATGTGATGTTGTCCGCATTTATTTATTTATTTACTTCCCTACGCTAGGCGTAGTACCGTCTAGATTGGCATTTAAACTGAAGCCTTAAGTGAGCCTGCTCGCATCCGACGGCCGTGCAGACTAGCAATAAAATGATGTTCCTAAAAAATAAAAACTTAGATCGAGACATCGCTTGCCATTTTGCCTTATTAAAATTGTTAGCAACGCAACGCAATTGAGGTCCAAATACCCTCCGGGTACCCTTAGTAAACGTTGGTGTCGTAGTTAGTTTTTCAATTGCACCAGCTAAAGGTTTCCAGTCGCCTGCGCCCAGGTTAACTGCATATTATTATATCTCTTCAAAAACTTTATCCGTTTGGTTTGATCACAACCTGCCTCGCGCGACTGCCTCGTTGGCCTAGTGGTGCTAAGCGCGACTGCTACGCTAGAGGTCTTGGGTTCGATTCCCAAGTCGACCAAGGTGTTATTGGGTTTTTCTATGAAATTCTTAGTAGCAGGTCGGAGTTTGTGTTTGTGTTTTTTTGTGCCCGGTTAGTGGCAATAGGCTCGCCCCCTATTACATGGGACCTAAACATACCGGCGAACTGTGGGTGTACATTGGTACACCTCTGCCTAACCCTTCAGGGATACAGGCGTGATGGTGTATGTTATGTTATGTTGATCATGACCCAATGGTCTCTGGTTCTATTTATAGCCTGATTGTGGCTTAATATAGACCGAAAGTTGTATCTTGTAGCACTAACTCCAGGACGTATTGATGTCTCATGGTGTTTCAATGCGGAGTTGATTAATGTCGATATTTGATTTATCGCTCTCGGAAGTTTGTTAAGATTTTGAATAGACGGATATTAAGTTAAGATGTTTTGGTCTTGTTTATATTAGAAATCTTTCATGCGTAATTTGTGAAGTAAATCTTGATTGACTGATTTATGGTTATTATTATGTTTACAGATACTAATTTTGGACCTGAAGAATCAATGTTTAAGAGACGCTTGCAAAGAGGCAGGTTTTCAATATCTATAGCTCTACAAAAAATCTGTTTTGACCAAAAAAGTAAATAGTATAAATGTGTCTTATCGTAGCATACACTTAAAATATTACTTATAATAATCCAGTCTATAAACGTCCCACTGCTGGGCACAGACCTCTTTCCATATAGAGAAGGCACGAGCATTGATCACCACGCTTGCTCTCTGCGGATTGGCGATTTCAGATCCCAATTTTGGAATCCAGGTTTCCTCACGATGTTTTCCTTCACCGTTTGTCAGAAGTGTCTTAGAATAATTAAGAAAATACATATAACTTTGAAAAAGCCACATTGGTACTTGCCTGGGTTCGAACCTGCAACCTTGTGCATACAAATCCGTTCATTGAACCGCTAGGCCACCACGACCTCGCTAGGCCACCACCAAAATATTACTTAAATAACTATTTTTAACATTACAGAAATATTCGCTAGTCACCACATAATTAATTTCCCTAGCGAGTTGCTAATCAAATAATAGGATCGAATACAGATGATCTATAATAAAGTTGATGCAGTATTCTATTTACGACCGGCCAGTGTTTAGGACATAACTGACGAATGTTATTTCATTGGGTTTCTGGGTCACTCAATATCCTAGGTCAATAACCTATCACAACACTCGCGATATTGATTTATGTGAATGTTGTGTCCTTTTGTGGTTCATATTCATATTTATTTAGAGTTCATCATTCAGTCATTCGGTAACTCAGTTCATCGGTCATTCATTTAGTATCATTGACTACACAATTTTTTCTCGCTATGTAGCCAATTAGAGTCACAATAAAGACAATTCTATGTATAGACTAAATTGTATGATGTAGTTTACAATTTGCCTATAAAATGTAGTACTCAAGTACTTATGAGTCACGTTCAAAAAGTGACATATACTACACACTTTAAAATATAGTTCTCAAAAAAACTAATAATTAAAAAAAATAAAAAACACGCCTGCCATTGCAAAAAAGTGAACTAAAAAATTAAAAACAAGTCAAATATTTGCAGTCGGGGCCCCTGTAATGAATTGTTCCAAGTAACCGTCCCCCAACTGCAAATATTTGACTTGTTTTTAATTTTTTAGTTCACTTTTTTGTCATGGCAGGCGTGTTTTTTATTTTTTTTAATTATTAGTTTTTTATTTCATACCTTTTAGTGACATAATGACCAACATTGCGCAAAAAAAAAAATCATTCGGAACCCTTTGCAGGCGATTGCGACTCACACTTGACCATTTTTTATTGTCCACATAGCCTATGTCACTCGGGATAACTCAAAGCTTCTAATGATACCACAAACATTGAAATCGGTCAAGCCTTTTAGAAGTTATGGTGGAATAAAGAAACTCACAAACATACATACATACATACATACATACATGAACCCTGAAAACATAACACTCCTTTTTGGGCAGTCGTGTAATAAATAAGTTTGATACATTTTATACCTTCAGTAACAAGTAATTTTCTTTACTTCAATATTCTTACCCACTCCGATAATATTATTTCTGTGTAGATTCATCAACTAGTAACAAACATCACTACGAAAACGTGAGCGCTTTACATTGCACGTGGTATTCAAAATTCTCATATAACATGCTCAGAAAATTAGACATGAATTTGTTATAAACGAAACAATAATTCGTAATTTGGTCTAATACGCGTCGCTGAATGGTACACTTTAGCAATTTGCATATCATTTTCATTTCGGCACTCATTTGAATAATTGTTTAATACCAGTTCGTTTTGGGAATGCATTCATTTGACTATATTCAGATTTATTACAGACACGATGAATGGAGTTTTTTAAAGCTTTTCGAGGGCCAAAAACATATTCAACCGACTTCAGAAAGAGGACGTTCCCAATTCATGTGTAAGTTTTATGTGTGTATGTAAAGCGACACGTACGTCTACGGCAATAGTGGACCGATTTGAAAAATATAAATTTCATCGTAATCGATCCAGCGGTATTGTTTATTTTTTAGTTGAAATTGTTTTTATGTGCAGCGAATTATAATTACCTACTTAAATATTAGCTTGTTTATTTCCTAATGACTGGTTGGTACATAAAGTTGCAAACTATCTCTTCACAATACTATAAGATACAATACACAACTTTACTTCACACTTATCCTGACAAATGATCACATTTCTTTAAACATATTTGCTTAAAGATTAATGAATAAGAAAAACCTAAGAAGATTTTGTCGTTTTCTTTAAGGTTTTAAATAAGATTTTTCCATGTGTTAATACTTTCACATTATCATAATGCACTATACAGCACATAAAAAAATAAATTAATTGCTTTTTAAGACATTTTGGCTCTATCCAGCAAAAGGAAACATAAAATTTTACCCGAAATGAAATTGGCACGAAACATGCTCTTTCATGTAGTTTCCCGTATAATTTAATTAAATATTTACACAGATGTAGGCAAGTTAGTTATTCAGACGAAGTCATTATCATATTAATAAGTTTGTTACTATGTAAATGATTTAGTGCAGAGTAAAGTATAATGAAATTCTTGCAATTATTTCGAAGTACTTCTGTTTTGTGGAAGTAGAAAACTGATTCCATAGTATTGTGCTATTTTTGAGGTGAAGATAGTCATTTATAAAGCCGTAAGTAGTTACTTTATTTAGAGTAATCTCGTATACTTAAATTTATATTAGGGAAGCGGACGTAAATCAAAATATGCATGGTTTTAAAAAGAAAATTCTTACCTTCGGTATTTGAATGGCTGATCAATTTGATCTGTTGTCAAATGAACTGATCACGACTGTGATTGGTTGACTGAAAGACTAACAACCAATCACAATGCTTGTAATGAGATTTAAAATGTGATTTACAAATTTTTGTGTTGATCAACGTTTCAGAACCGGGGATTAGCCTTTTAAATGATATTTTACAGCATATTATTTCGTTACTAAGAAGGAAACAAGCATTAAAATTTTAATTAAAATACCTAGAAGTTTATGGACTTTTAATAAAATACAGTTTACTTAGGACTTTGAACATTTAAAAAGTTATTACTGAAATTTTTCAACTCAGAAAAATTAAGGAAAATAAAATAGACTTAACTGTGTTTGATTTCTCAGAACATTAAAAGACGGTTTAATTTAGTTTAAAATATTGCTTAAGTTATACTCTTGAATATTATAAATAAAATTAATCAATTTAAGGTTTTATTACCTTAGCCCAGCACAACTTTTTTTTAACTACAACCAGTTGCCTTCATTATCTATTCCTATTACCAAAGATTCATCAGAATATTATATTTAAACTTAAAAAATGTATATAGAGAGAGATAAATACTTGGATCACAAAAGAAATTTCCCTAAAATATACAAAAAAAAAATCACTTTGACATGACAAGAAGGCCTCAAGAACCTTTTGAAATCAGTTCTAGTAACAAAACAAACTACTGAGTAATACGTTTTGGGATATCGATATCTGTTAATGGATTTGTCGTACACCGTCTCAACGAAATTGAAGCGAGAGACTTTCGCTACCAAGTTATTAAATTTATCGACTTTTTATTAGAAACTGTTAGCATCAATTTGAAGGCAATAAAGCTGAATTAAAGTTATATAATTAATGGAATATCTAGAGAAAAATATCTTTGTAAATGCAACATGGTGTCAATGAGACAATTTTACATTTAACTAACCACAATTAGCTGACTGGTAGAAAAAATCTTCAGTGCTTAACGTTTTAATAAATAAATAGTATCTCGTTACAAGTATCGCTAATTTTATTTTCCATGTAGGTATGTGGTCATATTTCTTTTTCTATTTCTTGACGTTTCCGTTATTATCCCTAAAACATTAGCACCTGCAGAATTCAAATGTTCCCTATTACATAACTTAGTACATATTACCTACATCTCACGATGCATATAAATAGATAGGTAGATATTACATAGGTAGGTACTTACATAACGTTTGTCATATAATATCACAGACAGTACGTGGTAACCGGTTCGAAGCAGTTAGCACGTACATACTTGAGGTATAAATACGTTTCTTGTGAGAAGGAACGTGTGTTTAGATTGATGTAATTGTACGTTGCGGCAAAAATATTATTATGATTTTGCTCACATAATTCCTTATTAGTACGACGCGACGAATGAAACCTTTTTTCGAATGATTTATATGAATATTAACTCAACTTTTTTGTTTAATTTGTTTTGGAACATTGGTTTAATTTAAAAATGGAACGACCAAGGAGGTTTTCATATAAAAGAAAAACAAAATGAATAGATTTTTTTCCGTATGGAACCTTTTTCTTTGAATGTCGTAACTAATGAAAATATTATCTAAATGATACCTAAAAAGGTGCGCTGAAAGCAAAAACGAGCTAATTACTTGGCTAGCTCACAACTGATTTTATTCATTTTACTTTACGTACGTAGGTATTTGCAGTTACTTGGCAGTCGGATAATTATACGGCTCTTTCGCTTGAATGAGTAAAATCATAATAATTATAAATTTATTCATACAATTATTTAAATTTAAACACAGGTTTATTTATTTATGCATTTTCTTTTATAAACGTAGAAGAATAATAAGTTAGTCTACTATAGCAACTACATGGTCGAAAATTAAAATTTGACAAATCCCCTAGGAATAACATGCGCTATATTATTAAAAAAAGTCCTCATTTTCTACTAATTAACAGTTCATAACTCCCTAGGTATTAGTCTATCTAGCAGAATTAAGTAAGGCCCTTTCTACCGGCCTTGACTGTCCAAGAATTATCTTATCTAAATGACGTAATCTTAATTTGGTAAAAACTAAATTCTGTTGACTGAAATTGTTTTTAGAATATACCTAGACCTGACTAAAGTAGTTATTTCAATAACCGAAAAATTCCCAAGTATGCAATGTATGATCATATTCAAAATATTGCTTCTGACCAAGGAAATAAATAACGTACTTAAAAAAACCGCTCATGATAATTTTGATCAGCTGATGATAATTTTGTACAGTAAGGCCAATTTTCTTTATGCTCTATCTATATACCTTAGAGGAAATCTGTTTCTATGATTATATATAGATTTCTATAGGAAAAACAGTATCTCAAGTATGACCGCACGTTTCTTGAACACACTTAATATAACCTTGATTACGAATATGTAATAATCGTAAGATATTTTTCTTAGCGATAAATTCTAATTGCAGCCTGCCAACAAAAACAAGTGAAGTACCAAAATCAGACAGATGGTACCAACAACACGTGTCACTAAAACGAGTCGTAAACTGTGATAGAAAGTTCCGAGACGTTCATTAAACTTAGTTATTGGTACTTAGCGTTCGATCACAATTCTCCTACTTATGTAAGTTCTTTTATGGATGAGCTCGGCACGTGGATTGTTTAGAAGCGTAATTATGTTGTATTTTCGGCCTCGATACAGTTACTTATTGTAATAACCGTTATTATTGTAAGTATTTTTCGTAAATTAAATATTGATAGATTATTATGGTAACTATTTGTATTCAAGCATTGTATTATTATGGTAACTATTTATATTAGTGATAAAAATAATGTTTAGCCAAAGTTCAATACAGTCATTATTTTAAGTGAAATACACATAAATAGTTTTTTAACTCAACTATAATGGCATCTAAAACGTAAACAGCAGATATAAAAGAGGTAGGTACGTAAAAATGTGTCACATAAAAAATATACAATTCTAATTTCAAAAAATGGATACCAACTGACAAACTGAACTCAAAAAAATAAACAAAATATTTTTTACCGGCCAATTACACTGCGATTATTTTATGATTTTTCCTAAAACTGGTACCTATACCAGATTCATGTAAGAATATAGAGGTTTTTACTCTTTTGCTATGTATAAGCAGTTTCAGTCGGGCATAGTATAGTGCCCGCTAGCGTCTTGTTTTGTTTGCGAATGTTTCTGTTCTTTGTAGTTACTAGGTTTTTTTTCTTTTAGCATTCCGATTGTCTAAAGAGAGTAGAAAAATGCTTTTGCTAGGAGTTTCTACTTCTTGACTTTAAAGTGTCTGCTATAGATGGAATTGGAAATTGTGTTGACTTAATTATTGTAAAGCAACATTTAAATATTAATTATGGACATCGTTACATGATTCGTACTATATTATTCATATTATTATATTTCCAACCTTACAACTGCATGGTCAAAAGGTTTATTCAATATTGCTTTGATTTTATAAATTAGTATTTGTTAAAATATATACCTACTTAAGTCTATCTTTTCAATGCTAATTACTACCAACTACATAATAACAGTTTGATAATGCTACTACATACCTACAAGTGAAGCTACCTGCTTCTTCTTAACTGTGAAGGTATTTAATTTGACTGCGTAGACGTACGCTTAAAAGAGACGTAGCACAATAGCGAACTTTACGGGTCGGCGCCTTTCGTGGGATTCTGTACCTACATGTCTCTACCGTGGCACTTTTAGTGACGTCACCTTCGTAGCGCGTAGCACAATGCGTAGCACGTAGCAAGCAGTAAGATAAATTCTATATTGCTTTTTTAATATAATTTCATTAAGCATAGATTAAAGATATATAATATAGAACTAAAAAAAAAATTTAGTTAAAATGAACCCCTTGCTTCACAACACTCCTCAATGAAATCAATGCTAACAATAACTAATTACAGGTATGGCAAAAGATTTTCTAAGACTGGATAAGTAATTTGAACATTAGTACACCCACTGTATTCACCTTAAGATATATAGTATAAGATCCCGTTAAGAACGACCTTCACCGAGATGCTTATTTAATGAAACGTATTTTATATTTAATTTAATATGTCAATAAATATAATGCATATGGGTTGCCTAGCAAATTTCAGTCCAGAGTATATTTAATTAATAATTAAAAATTAAAATATTTTTTTTAAACATTTCACCGGTGTGATTATTAGATAAATTCTATACCAATCGAAAGTATGAAGCCCATAGAATAAGCAAACGTTAGGTTGCCTATTCTTTTCCGGTCACAACTATCGGGTTGCCATAGTATCTACGAGTCTATAGTTGTGACCGGAAAAGAATAGGCAACCTAACGTTTGCTTATTCTATGGGCTTCATACTTTCGATTGGTATAGAATTTATCTAATAATCATACCGGTGAAATGTTTAAATTTTTTTTTTTTTTTAATTTTTAATTAAATATACTCTGGACTGAAATTTGCTAGGCAACCCATATGCATTATATTTATTGACATATTAAATTAAATATAAAATACGTTTCATTAAATAAGCATCTCGGTGAAGGTCGGTCTTAACGGGATCTTAGACTAATAGTAGTTTAAGGAAAGGTTGACTGGAAGAGATTGCCAGGTGCATTCAGGCCGCCTTTTGTACACGTCTCTTTATTATTTTTATTTTATTTTGTAATTTACTATGGACAATAAAGAAATAAATAAATAAGATATCGGAGGTGGCGGAATAGTTTCAGGATCAAACACATCCCGCAACTGGTGTTGCGGGATGTGTTTGATCATGCTTTACACGCTGGTGCGTGTAATAAGCTCATGGTTATGAGGTTCATTTGATTCCGAAACTAGTCAAGCACCTCCAATATCTATTTATTAACTATATATTACAATTATACTAAATTGTTATGAATATTAAAATTCATGTGTATAACTTGACTACATATTTTGTATTTTAGAATAACCATCTTTGTAAAAAAAAAAAAAAAACAAACTTGTAATTGCCATCGACTTGCCTTCGAAACGATACGTAATTTGTACTATTATTTTATCGTATACCCGCAACACTATAAAAATTTTAATTCCAACAAATTAGCTCAAGTATTTGCGAGTACCTACATGCTTCGTAATTATTATATTTAGTTTTATGATTAGCTTGTATTTCTCATGTAAGTGAATTGTATTCTTTTTGAGAAATAAATGTCTTAAACCATAATATCCTCGCAAAAGTATAAGGTTTTACTAGTTTTCGCATTATTATGGATGAGTAGTTTTCAATATCACTACGTATAAACCAAACTTAACCTCCTTACAACATAGATATCCTATCATCCCCTATAAAGCTCACTGAAGTGAGAATATTCGAAACAATATCGCTACTCCAGTGTGAATTGATAGTAAATTATTAGCATCACGATAAATAATTAATCAAATGGTGTATCTATTTATTGGTGGTAAGCTTCGAGTATGAAGCATCATTAATATTCCGTTTGAAGCAAGCTGTATTTGTCTATATTTACTTAAGTGCTGCTTTCAATTAATGTTTATGTACAATTATTTACATATATAACGATTTCGTAAATGGTTTTCACTGTAGGTACCTACTATAATTGAGTCGCACACTCTGACTGCCAATATTGACGACTTCTCCTTTCGCGGGTCTGCTGGCAGAAATTTCTTAAGAAATAAGCAGCACCTTTGTACATAATTTTTAAATATGAAATATTATTTGTTGAAATATGGACTCGTCTACTTACCTATTTTAAAAAACACCCTATAAAAATCCTGAAAGAATCTCCAAAAAAACAAAATTCGCACCTAAGTGGATACATTTAACATTATTAAAAGTTCAGCAGTTCAGGCAAAGGTTGTTTTTAATACACTTAAGTGCAAACAAACAGGTATGAGTGTTTGTATATGTATAAACAAAATTAATTAAATATGTTTTTCTAGTAGGCCGAATAAGCTTTTGACATTCGTGTTAAGTTAATGACCTTAGGTGTAATTATTTACTCTTGATGTACATAACCTACTTATTTTTATCTATTGGCAGTGACCATGGTGTTATTTTATTTGTTTTTTTTTTATTTCTTTGTACGCATAGATGATATACATTATAAAACGTATGTAGGTACCGACTTAATACTACCTACCTACCTGTAATGATATAGAAAATCTATGAATTGAACCACAAATATACGTGAAATTGGGTGAAACGATTTTGAAGTTACTTCATTCGGTAGAATTGCCTCCGTCCCGAATAGACGAAAAATGGCAAAAAAAAAACAAAAATTGATGTCACAAAAAACCGAGATCTACTGACGCGATTGATACCGCAGGGCACATCTAGTTAATGTTTTAAAATACAACTAGACTAGTTGTAAAGTAATGATGGAAACTCATTTTATAACTTTGGACAGCAAAACTGATAGAAAATATGCAGCAGATGTAAAAATATGTAAAGCGAACTGCTCCATATATTTTATTCATACAAAAATAACAAGTGGTCTGACTTTTCTTGTACTTGTTAGTTCAGCAATATCGCAAAGAAAGAGGATATCATTATTGTAAGTAAATTGTATAGCATTTTACTTAAAAAACCTGTATTATTATTTCTTCAAGCATATTATGCCTATATATAAAAAGTATTGTTACATTTTTTGCTTTTATTATTTTACAATATCATATCGGATATTCTGAGAACGGAAGTAATACTTTATCATAATATAATATCTTTTTAACTTTGTGATGTCAATTCCCATGTCACGATCGTCGAACAAAAGCTTTTAGTCTACATTACGTAAAATCGAATAATATCGAATCTAGAAATTCACGTCGCCCTATCGAGACCATAACCCTATAATACTAGCTGTGTTATCTAATATCCGAGTCGATATTATAATAATACTAGCTGTGCCCCGCGGTTTCACCCGCGTGAATGACAATTCTTACACTATCTTTATAAATTATAGCCTATGTGTTATTCCGATGTATAAGCTACAATATTGGAAAGTTTCAATAAAATCCCTTCAGTAGTTTTTCCGTGAAAGAGTAACAAACATCCACACATCCATTCTCACAAACTTTCACATTTATAATATTAGTAGGATTATATCGAATATTATCGATACATTATAACTGTTCCTTGATATCCGGATATCGAATCCTTTATTCAAAACATAATAGCTTTAACTGATGTGAAGTCAAAGTCACTCTATCTTTAAATAACAATGGAATGAGTACTTTCCTATTACATCGGAGGAAAAACGCAACGTATTAAGTATGGATTAAATAAATTTCTTCTAAAAAGAATTTTCGGGTCTTCATTTTCTATAGGAGATGTATTTCTTGCAGTATATTTCATTCATTTGAGACTGAAAATATAATATCGAAGTATTTTAGAGCTGAGGTTAATGCAGCCATTTGGACAAAATATAACACCACCAAGCTTTTCAGATTGTATTTTGATGGTGAAAATCATAACACAAATGTCGACTATTAACAAAAAGCTGTTTACCTTCCATAGTATATAACAAGATAGCTATATATATAACCCGTTTATCGCCTGTAGAACCTATCTATCCCTACCCAGTCTTTTGACCGAAAAAAATTAAGTATTTGAAACCTGACTCATTAAACCTAGGATACAAATGATGAGCTACTAATTCTATTCATTTAATACTTTCTTATATAAAAACAATGCTTTTCAGTTAATTATTTGTATTAAATCGCAACACCAGAACGCCAAAATACGTGAAATGCCTATTCTTTCTCTGTGTAAGAAACAGCTTTTGTTTCTCGGAGAGACAGTAGCTGGCTGATGTTGTTTTTCTTTTATGTATTATACAAAATAAAAAAAACATACAATTAAGTTATTTTATTTTATCATGTATATAAACGGGGGTGTCCTAGAGTTTATTCGATGTCTCATAACTATAAAAATACTCCATTGATCCCATTTACAAATCAGTTAATAGTCCGCCTTCGCAACATTTTTATGTGTTATTTCTTTTAATCATTGTTTTGGGTCTACTATACCACAAATAACTATATATTTTGGCATAACAAGTGTTATTGTGGTTTTGGGGTTAAAATTGTGATGTGGTTTCCGATTTTTAACACAATAGCTGTCTAAAACATATAATTTCAAAAAGGTAACAGCGTCAGCATACATAAGTATCTATGTTGTAAACAATATAGATATAATAACATTGTTTAAACCTCACACTCCGGAAAGAGGGTTATAATTGTATCACCATCAACAAAGATTTGAAATTCTACCCTCAAAACTAATTAAGACGTTGTTGACGCAACTCAAATTTCCATTATCTATAAAGTAAATAAATATCTATAAATATATTGGAGCAGAAGTGAAATACATTAAGCAATTAATTTTAATTCCGCAGGGCGTAACAAATGACGACATTAAATACCCGTACTTAGGTAATTGCGAACGATAAAAATTATACGATGCCTTACTTTGTATATACATAACGTAAAGACAAACTAACTACGACAGAATATATAATAAAGACACTGTAAGAGATAAAAATCTTATCACAAACTCACCAACTGTCGAAGCAGTTGAAAAGTCATACAACGGACCGTCAACTCCGAGGCGAGGCTTATCTTACGCCGATAATCTCAAATCCATCTTCCGAATACACGTTAACCATGACAAAGAGTTATGAGGTACACAGTCAGGAGGATAAATAATATAAACATTTTGGACACACACACTGTTATGAATGTTCGAGTTAGGTTCGTTCAAGTTGAGTGTAGCGGGTCGCGGTGCGGAGGCGCGCGGGCGTTCGGCTCGGGCGTCGGGAGCGCACTGAGAGGGATGCTGCCCGTTGCTACGATACGACGCCCATCGCTACCCCCCGCAGCCGCCGCCCTAGACGAGTGCCGCGCAACCTAGTTTTACGTATAACTGCTACTGTCTGCGTAATAGCTCTTCAGCAATTTCCTGATAAAATGCTTTTGATATGCTATTTGTGTGTGATTGAAATGTTATTGGAATCGAAAAAAATGGCCGTTTCAATGAATATCATGGTAACATTACGTATGAAGAATGTATATGAATCACAATACTACATTCCTCAAAATAAGAGTAAAAAAGGCGTGTTGAAATTTTTCAATCAATGAGCGAAATTGAAAACAAACTATGCTGTTTGAAGTTGGTTCATATTATAATTTATGAAAATACTTGCTTCATAAACAATATTGAATTTACGATAGTGCGTAAACATAAAAGAAAATTCTGTTCGCTCATAACATGAGTAGTAAATGGGTGAACATCGCTCATCGCGTTTGTGATATGGGGAGCTACACTTTGCAGCTGAGATTGCGTCAAGCAAATCGGATTGTGTTTGGACGTAAATAAATTGAGAAAAACGAACGAACCGTGCCTTCAATATTACCTACGTCTATGTGATAAGCATTGGAAATGTAGCTATAGAACAGCTTTGTATATTTAAGCATAATACATACTTAAACTTGGGTAGGTAATTAAGTAATACTTAATAGTTAATAATTTTTCGTTGTGTTTTATTTTAATATTCGGTAAAATGTATGAATACAAAAATAAAATTAAAATTAGTCAGTCGGTTTATTTTCACTGATAAATTCATCAAAAAAATAACAGAAAGGCCTGATCTGCACTAAAATCAGTCACAGTTTATAAACCAAGTAACTATATAAAGACGTACAGATACAACTAGCACATATGTCCAAAATAAGGTGCGTGCGAAAACTCATGTGTTGGACACCACGCCTTACCCCCACACTTTCATAATCAATCAAGCCGGCATGACCCTAGAGCGGTCAAGTGACCCACGAACACACGTATTGAGGAATATACATATATATGTCATAGGACTCTTCAACCTTCTGTCTCAGTTAACGGCGAAGGATTTCGACAAGCCTGTTGGTCTAGTGGTTAGTGACCCTGACTGCTATACCGGAGGTCGTGGGTTCGATTCCCACCCAGGACAAATGTTTGTGTGATGAGCACGATCATTTGTTCTGGTTGTCTGGGTGTAATTTATCTGTAATATGTATGTATTTAGAAATATATAAGTATGTTTATCAGTTGTCTGGTTACCATAACACAAGCTCTGCTTAGCTTGGGATCAGATAACCGTGTGTGAGTTGTCCTGGAATATTATTATGAATATTTGTAATATATATTTGATAAAATATAAAGTATTTTTACAATTATTTTACTGTTGACTATCAAGCTAATTTTTTTTTTTATCGTGGTGATCAATGCTCTTGCAGTGAGACGCTTGTAGGCTTGTATTATTATTATATCAACCCTAATTATTATTTAAATCATAGTTTACAAAATGTTCGTAACATAATTAAGAGTAGAATATAATAAATATGCAAAATGTTTGTAATTTTATTAAGAGCAGAATATATATTTATATATATATATTATGTATATGTAGATGTAGATAGAGCACCGAGATCTTAAAAAAGACAAAATAAATCTAGAGCAATTTTTGTTTTTTTTTTTATTATTATTTCAATTCTGTTCTGTTTGCGTCTTCAAGTCATTCGTCGCATTCCCTTCCGTCGTTTCGTTTAATTATAATTATTTTTGTGCTCCGTACAAATACCTTAACAAGGCGTTTTCTCATTTAAAATACACCTACTATATCAACCGGCAAATCAATGTAATAACAATTATATAGATATCGGTTATATACAATAGACTATACAATTAGTATATTAATCAGGAGTTTATCAGTTCTCTATGAGGTAGCATGTCCGGGCTAAGCCGTATACTATGTATAAGCTGTGTATGCCGTTATTCTCTTTGTGGTATGGATAATGAACGATAGTAATTACTGGAGACAATATAGAGGCGGGGGCGTGAAAACTGTTTGATGATAAACTATATTGAATGGGTAATAGGTCAAGCTTGTGGTACTTAGTGTAACATATTTAATTAATAATAATAATAATATTCCGGGACAACTCACACACGGTTATCTGATCCCAAGCTAAGCAGAGCTTGTGTTATGGTAACCAGACAACTGATAAACATACTTATATATTTCTAAATACATACATATTATAGATAAATTACACCCAGACAACCAGAACAAATGATCGTGCTCATCACACAAACATTTGTCCTGGGTGGGAATCGAACCCACGACCTCCGGTATAGCAGTCAGGGTCACTAACCACTAGACCAACAGGCCCGTCAAAAGTTATAAGACAACTTTAAAAATGCTGGTTACCTAAGTTCCTGGTCAGCTTATCATTACGTACGTCCAGAGTTATTTTTACGTACGTCGTGTAAAATGTTACTATACAGCAAGTGTAAAACATTCAGAATAATTTTTAGTTACATCAAGAATAGATTACAAAATTAAGGCTTTGTATTACCGACCCCCTTACAAAAAAACTCAGTCAAACTACGAGAACAACTAAAAGGTCGTAACTTTTAAACTATCGCGCTGCATGTTTATAGTAATATTTTATAAAACGGGGATTAGCGCGGGTGGGGATTATTGGGTGTAGGGTACTTGAAGAACAGGGGGTAGATGAAAAATCATCTACTTCGTGCACGGAGCAATGACACCGCATCTCCAGTCTGCTTGCGACCACGGCCTGTGTAACCCGGTCGAAACGTCAAGCCCTAAAGGTATTTATGCATGAACGCGCTAATCCCCGTTTTATAAAATATTAAAGGTCGGTCAAGTAAAAGGGTAACAATGCCAAGTTTTTACATCGACGACACACAGCGTTGCAAAAAATAAGAAAATCACCTTCTACTAAGAAAAATACACAATACTATGATGAGCTCCTCATTGCTTCATACGATCAACCTTACCAAATGATTACCATTTTCATGAAAATTAGGGAGAAGAAAGAAGCCTCATTGAGACGATACTTCATTTATTATGAAGCGAGAACAGCTGAGAAAAGTGAAACAAAGAAACTGAGACTGTGACGAGGTCTCGCTTACACTAGAATAGGATTTAGTACGAAACGTGTATGATAAAGTTATTTCGAAACACGCAAAAAGCCTCATCAAATAAATGACTAAAAAAAAAAAAAACAGTGGAAGAATTTTGTTTACATTTCTTGCCATTTAAATAACATATTCAAAATAAGTAACATACTTTTAGTACTATCGGTGTTGAAGAATGAATAATTGGTATAACATATACAAAAAAATAGCTTGAAACAATTTGAAGAAACAAAAATGTTTCTGTAATTTCTTTATTAAAAATATCATACCTATATATTTTACCCATTAATATAAATAATTAATCATCATCATCTCCGTGCCCTGTTCCCAATTATTGAGGTATACATACAATCAAATATCCCTACCTACCTACAAACGTAAGAATAAAATATAAATGTTAGGATTATTTAAAAACCTTATACCTTCTAGATACATTTGTTAATTATGATATAAACTAAATACTATTAAAACAAGTTTACCTCAAGATTATCAATTTACCGTATTTATCATCGTCGTGTTTTTATCTTAAGGTCTGCAGATGGAGTGACGAGCCTCCCATCCATCTTCGTTGGCAGTCGCTTGAGTGACCATCGACCCTCCGTTTTCACTTCACGATTTCTTTACCACTGGTTTGCCTATGCTATAACACTTTCACAAACATAATTACAACTACATAATATATCTAACAGCCGTATTACATACAGTTTATCCTTTTCTGCCAAAAAACCTCTAGTTGACTTGATCATATTGTTAATGTTCATTTATCAAAATAATACAAACCTTTTACGAAATGAGCATCGACATTCAAATGTGTTGTCTTAATATATCACTACCTGCCGTAGACCAGTGGCTTTTATAAATAGAATCGATTAAATACATGAAAATGACAAGTCTTATCGAAAGAAATATAATAAATAAATAAATGCGGACAACATCACATACATTGCTCTGAACCCAAAGTAAGTTGCTAAAGCACTTGTGTTATGGAATTCAGAAACAACGAAGGTACCACAAACACCCAGACCCGGGACAATGTAGAAAAGTGGTTTTCTATATTGACCCGTCCGGGGATCGAACCCGGACCTCAAAGCTGGCGACACCTTGAAAACCGGTGCGTACGCCACTCGACCACGGAGGTCGTCAAAAAATCAATCAATCATTTCCATACACGTAATGTTAACAAAAGGTCACTTCTCCAGAGGGTTAAATAAGTTGGTAGCATTGTAATACCGAGCAGTTAGCACCAAAGAGTCCACTTAGCAGTTCATGACAAGTTGCCTGTTATTGTAACGTATCTTCTGGAAGTGCCATAATAGCCTGTGTACTTCAACCCTCTTATAAGTTGTGTGAAGTGGCAACCGGCCAAGTTGTACGTAATTGAAATACTAATCTGCTTAGTGAATGCTATCACGGTAGCTTCCTTATTATGTTACTTATATCATGATAGATGATAGGAGAGATAGTCTTATTTATTTATACCTTCTTCAAGATTAATGTATCTTATTTATTATGTGTTAATTTAACGACTTATTAGGCGTTTATGTAACTACAATAAAAGCATAATAAGAACTGTCACAAATAATAATAACTGGCACACATACTTCTAATCGTTATGTACAATTATTTTTCTTTCCATAAGCCGGCCCAGGAGGAGGTGGCACGACGACGTACAGTCGTACTGCGAGGGTTGGTTCGAGGTGGCTCCAGAAAGAGAAATATGGAAAGATTTGGGGGAGGCCTTTGCCCAGCAGTGGGACAACGTAGGGTAATAAAAAAAGAAAGAAAAAACTACGTTTGCAATGATTTTAAGATGAAGTTACATGACTATAGTGGAAGCAATGTGTTATTATTGTATGACGTGTTATTAGATTTTAAACCTCAATTTACTAGTTTACTTAGACATAGGATTTGTTAAATGCCCACCGTTTTATTTAACACACATTAACTCTTCCCTCTAGAGACATAACGTTTCAGAATGTCAGTCACATAAATGAAAACCGAATAAAAGCATTCAAGGACACTTTGCTCCTTTTAATATCCATACCTTTCAATTCAGGTGAGCATCGTCAAAAGCAATTTACATCACACACGGTCTTCGAGAAAGTCAAAGTTTAAAGTACTATTGGAAAAGTTTGCAAGTGAATAAAGTATGTTGACTGACGAGAAATAGGCCGGGAACCGATAAGGAGACATTTGAACGAAATGAAAATCGATTTCGAATTGACAAGGACGTATTTTAATCAAGGGTTTCTATTCTTTAGTCCATTTATTCTATTTAGATAGGTTGGTTTGCTGATCAGCTGGTTTGGCTGCTTCAGAAAGGACTGTACCAGTCCGCAAATAAAATGCAGTATTAAGAGTACTAAATAATAATAAAAAAATTCAAAAATCGTACGCTTTTCACGGTTCCGTTCGTTAGCGTAAACCAACTTGCAAAAAGGGTAAAAGCTACAGTCTATAAGAAAAAGATGTATAAGACGCATTATAATATACCTAATAAAAAGTTACCTTGCGCAAATGTCAAAGACAAAGCCAATTGCCGTTTGAGTATAATAAAATTATTCAAACGACAACAAATTGAATCAAATTTTGCCAAACAGCGATCGTGTCTTGTCAAACAGTACACAGTAATGTGTTGCAAAATTACGCAAGATGGATAGCGAGGTTCCGCCTAAGTGACGTGTTTAAATGAGATTTTGATTGATCACCGATCGCAGAGCATGGATAAGAATCTACAGAGTGCACATACCAGGGTATGAATAGTGAGCACTAGTATGAACTAGTTTCGTCAGAAAATAGGATCAAAACGCAATATTACAATAATAATATCGAAACCACTGATATTTTCGCATAAACAATTAATGTCGTTGTACGGAAAAAGACTAAAATCAGTACGAACGAATGTACTACATACAGCCAAAAAATTGCTTAATTTCGCCAAAATAGGCTTTTAGGGATACACGCACTCTTTAGTTTTTAGTTTTTATACTCTATGTCACCAATCGATTGGCTTGCCATTGAGGTGAACTCTCGATGTTTGGGCATGCAAAAATATGTATCGCTTGACCCAGATATTGAAGAAATTGGTTCCGAAGCAGACAAACTTTCAAAAGAATCTCAAAATTGTGTCACGACAAATTAATATTCTTTCATCTACTTGAGAGTTTCAGTCAATAATTTAATGAAGAAGCTGAAAAGTTGGCGTCGATTCTTAGTCAGCAATATGGATATTAAGTAAAACTTGGTGAGTCGTGAATTTAAAGGTATGTACTTGTTGGTTTCTATAAATAACTTTCTTAACTTTGGTAATATAGAGTTCAAATTAAACATAAACATAACATACTATCACGCCTGTATCCCCGAAGGGTTAGGCAGAGGTGTACCAATGTACACCCACAGTTCGCCAGTATGTTTAGGTCCCATGTAATAGGGGGCGAGCCTATTGCCACTAACCGGGCACAAATCCAAACTCCGACCTGCTACTGAGAATTTCATAGAAAAACCCAATAACATCTTGGTCGACTTGGGAATCGAACCCAAGACCTCTAGCGTAGCAGTCGCGCTTAGCGCCACTAGGCCAACGAGGCAGTTCAAATTAGCAGTTATTTATTACATAGGTACTATTATTTTACTGAGACATCCGCCTGTTACATAGTTTTAGGTACCTATACGTTGTGAACTTCAGTATTGAGGGTAACAATAGAATGAAACAATTCCGGTACTTACTTTTTATTCCATACGTCCGTTTCAATGCATGTCATATGTGCATTGAGGACGTCACATGTGCTCCATTGAAATTCTAGTTGGCCAATCTATTGAAATATATTTTTATGTTGATGATGTTACTGTTATGTTTTTTGTTACCGTTTTAATTGGGAAGAATAAAGAATTCCGGTTTTTTTAATGTTAAATTTATATATATATTCACCTCTTTATGCTTAAACGATACCAAGTAAGGTGTTCTTTATGGTTTACTTGTCGTAATAAAATGAAATTTTTAGGGAGACTTAAAGTTGATATGCATTTCAGTATTTCATTTACCAGTTATTTATCAAGCAACCCTTCAGCTTTACCTCTAAAGTTACCAAAGATTCATACAATGTTACTTCAATATCATCTTCGCAAAATGCAATATGTCCATGTATTACTGGAAAATACAATTTTACTCCTAAGCTACGTTCAAGCATAGTGTACACGTCAGCTGAAACGTTTCAGACTCTCCTGCCAGTTACTATATCTTATATGTTACGAACATCGAGCTAAGAAGAATGGTTGACTATGTTTTCAATGACGTATAAATAAACAGAACAATGATTTTACTCAATGTTTACCGACGAGTATGTAGGTACAGATTTATTTCAGAAAACTGAATGAGTAACTGCTCTTTTATCGTAAATAACTTATAGCAGAGTGAAAAGAAGGGTAAGTGAGAAATTAACGATAAATAAGTGATCATAAAAACTTCAACATAAACAAAAATGAGATTCAACAATCGGCCCGAAACAATTACTGACAGACTGATATTTTTTATACAAAAATGCCTCAAGCGAGAAAATAATTATATACTATCTAAAGCTCCTGCACGACTAAAGCAAAAATATGCCCAAAATGCTCAAAGTTGTAACACCAACCAACTGCACCAGAACATACATCCATGTAGCACCCATACATACATAATGTATCTACAGGTACCAAGGACATGCAACAGAGTTACCAGGTTTAATTGAATTTCTTGGCGATAGGATGAGACTCGTGGCCACCGAGTGTTTACTTTGGCAGGCAAATTGATGCCCTGCGTCGTTCTAATTAGGCCTTCGAGTCTTGAGTGATGAGAGCAGATGAATATTGGATGGTATTGTAGTACTTTGGTGTTATCATACTTAGGTTATCTTCTATATTTTAAACTAACTTCAAAAGAGAAGGTTCTCATTCCTAAAATATTTTTTTGTTTTCTTACGCTATTCTCCGGCAAGAGTGGATCGATTTCATATATTTATAAACATTTCATAAAAGTAGCTTTCTTTATTATATTGATGTGATTTTAAACGCGAATTGTTGTGTAAATGGGTGATATTGTTTGTTGAAAACCAGTGCTTCAAAAAAAAAAAAATATTTCAATGGCATATGACAATTTTGATCTCAAAAAGTACAGGTTGGGTAGAAATGTCGACGAATTATGAGATCTTTGCAGGATTTTCTTCAAGGACACAACCTTCAGTAATTAAGACCACGACTATGACGACGAAGTCTAAAGTATTACGCAGATAGAACAGCGGAGTCTTTAAAATAAGTTTCATTAATTCAATGGGAAACGTGTGAAAGAAGTTTTCTAACCAATTTCTTTATTTTCTCTTTCACTTTGACCTTCAAAGAACGATACTTGTTTTCAGGTTATTTGTGTTATGTTGTTTCCTTGAAAAGTTTTTTGTTCAGCCACCATATAATATACATATCTTATTTATTTTTTGACATTTGTTTATGATAGTTGCAACAGAATCACCAGTCGAAAGTTACGGATAAGCTGTTAGGAAAATAAGCACACGCAATAATAAATGAATAAATAAATGCGGACAACATCACATACATTGCTCTGAACCCAAAGTAAGTAGCTGAAGCACTTGTGTTATGGAATTCAGAAACAACGAAGGTACCACAAACACCCAGACCCGGGACAATGTAGAAAAGTTGGTTTCTACATTGACCCGTCCGGGGATCGAACCCGGGACCTCAGAGCTAGCGACACCTTGAAACCGGTGCGTACGCCACTCGACCACGGAGGTCGTCGTAAGCAATGTTTGATTACAATGAATCATGTTAGAAACTTCTAATAAAACTGGATATTACTTACTTAATTATATCAAAATTTAATAAACGCACAGTTCCCGCAATAAAACACTTCTTAAGGTGCGTTCAGCAGTAAAATGGTTATTAAATTATAATCGATCGTAAAAACACTGACCTTTTACGTTTTATATCACACAGTTACATTCTATATTTTATGACGCACGGATAATGAGACAAACAAGTTTCACCAAGATATAGGAGAATTGCAGAGGGCGGAATGTCGTAAAAATTATTCCGCAAATCGAAAAGGTCTGAAATAATGGCTGTTATAAAAGTTGAGAAGGTAACTGTTTGTTCTGAACATTCGGGATTTATTTGTTTACTTCGCTCGTGTTTTTACAGGAGACACAGGTAATGTAGTGTAAGATAGGTTTTGGTACCTTACATAACATGAAAAATGGTTTATTATCCATTAAGATGATTTTAAAATTGATTTATTGCAAAACGTTGCAGTCATTATATATATATAGTGTGAACAAATAGCCTTGAGTCTATTGATTAAGCTGCTTTTAATAAATAAACACAAGGCTCTTTATTTACCTAAAATCTGTACGAAATCGTGTCAATTCTGGTTAGTCAAACCTGATAGAAGAACATTTACATCAGTATCGAAAAAAATGTCTTAACCATTCAGTGGAAATCGAAGTTTTAAAATCTAGTTCTTATATAGCAAAAAATACTAAGACAGCCTTTTATAGGTCTGTCGTCTGTTCTTTGTCAGAACAGTTTAATCGAAACATTTGCAAGTTTGATCCGGAGAATATAAACGAGGAATTCACTTGGAATCTAGTCTTTCCTAGAAGGAAAAATACGTATTTCTTAACAAGTTCGATTGAGTCCGTTAGTATTCAATGTAATTGAATGTCTGTACGATGCCTAAAAAAAGTTGTTTGTTAAAAGTTTCCGGAGTAGATAAAGTACACCACAGATGTGAGCTAATTTGGCAAGTTTTGTATAGTGTCATGTCACTTTGAGAATCAATCTGCTGGGTCTAAGTATAATGTATATGGCGGCGGAGTCTATATTATTTCCCTTAGATTGTCGTTAATTACCCATTAAGGTTTGAGCACCAAAGCTATGCTTTTGTTACATTTTATTAAGAACTACTTAAGTACTTCTAGGTGAGCAAAATACTGCTTTCATTACCATGATTGCAGTTACTGTTGTCACTGTTCGGATTGAGGATTATCAGTAACTAATAAGGCTTATGTAGTAGTGTAAATTTGTATGTTACCTAATTGTCAGTTCCAAAGTCTCCTAGTTACACCTCGATCTTGTTCTTAACTACTTACAAGACAACACTACTTAACTATATCTAAGTTCCTTCGCTAAACCGAAACGATGACAAAATTTCGCTAAAGATGACATTAAAAAGTGTTTACATGTTTACCAGCTGTGCTTCAGCTGCAATATGGCAAGCTCACTCAGCCGCTAAATTTTCTGAGAAAACCTGCCAACTACTTGTGGACATAAATCGTTATACGGGGATCAAAAATAGCTCGAAACGTTTAGTGTTTATAGTGCACAGTAGGATACCAAAAGAGGGATAAAATCGCCGCGAACTTAGGTACTAAAGTATTTAGGCTATATTTAGAAACACCTTTTGCCTAGCCGTTTTTTAACTATGCTGGGACCGGAGTTCAGGCTTACCGTTTTTAGTAGAATACCTACCGTCTTTCGCATGGTACGTAATAATTTAAAAAGATAACATAATTAAACAACAGTAGACATTGTTACCAAAAGCGCGATGAAACGCCATCAAACAGCACTGCGCAAACATTAACATAAAAATTTATTCCAAACACCAAAATAATTTTCACTCGCACTATATAGTTTAGTTGAACTAAATCCAGCATTAAAATTGACATACAGGTCACTTATCAAGCTAAGTCCGTCCTCGTCGGACAAATTGCACGGGGACCGACCGGAGATAATTACAATGCAGATTAGGTGAACTGTTTGGGGGACTGCCAGCGACGTGAGTTTAACAGATTACTGCCAACCCTGTCTCTGGGGGTGGCTTCGAAATCCGCGAGATCGAAGGTCGTTTTGGAAGATTTTTTTGCGGAAAAATGCTATGCAGCTCAAAAGTTTGTTTGTAGGTATATGACTGTGTCTGTATAGTAACTGTATAAAAATTAAGTCTTAATGTAGTTTGTAAATAATTTATTAGATGCCATCTATCTAAAAAAAAATGTACCTAAAATTCTAAATTGAGCAATAGGTACATTTGATACCTACATCGTGGACGTTAGGATTATTGTTAATTACCTTAATTTTGTTCATCTCGCATCGGACGACCAGCTATTGATACCTATCAGTCTTGTTGGACAAAGTCTTGATTCATTTTCTCGACATGTTTAAAAAACATTTACATACAATTTGCTATACGATTGAAACATAAGCAAAGATTATAAAAAGAAAATTGCGGTGTCATCTAGAGTTAATCCTATTTTCCATTACGTCGGCATCTAATCTACAATCACTGTATCTGTGGCCCACGCTTCTGAACATGTAACGTGTGCCTAATGTCGTAGTTGGATGTTGATCATCTTGTTGTTTATATTGAGAGTACCTAATGATCGCCTCTTATCTCTTTTGTAGATTGATTGATTTTGTAGTTTAACTATACCTTAGTACCTAAATAATATGACATACATCATCCCAGTACACAAGCGGTATCTGATGAGTTCAAGACATAGTGTAACTAAAGCTAAAAATGGACACACAACATTTTAACCAGAAAAGCATGTTTTAAGTTTCCTTAAAGAATTCAATAATTCAATAACGTTTTGCAAATGCATACACAATACCCACAATATATTTCTAAAAATAGAAGGCTGTAATAATAATGCTTACATACAACGTCCGGTTTGCAGTATGGTTACAGCCCTACCACGGTGCGGTTTGCGAAGTGACTTGGCAAAACACCGCGTCCACCGCCAACCGCTGTTTACCTTATGTATGCGTCGCTTTTCCGCCGTGTGTTATCGCGCCAATTTCTAAAGCAAGAATGTTGAACTATATTTTAAGTAAATAATATATTTCAATCGGTGCTAGAAATCACTTACAATAAATATACTTGGGCTTCGTGCTACGATTGCTACGAAGGTAAACGATAAAACTTTTTTTTTTTCATCAACTACGCATAATATATGAAACCCAAAGTTATAACCCATATTATCCACATATGTTAATGTCATAACCCCACACACAGACTGCCTGGAGCCCTCGTCTGCTTTGAGAAGTCGAAAAAACAATGACGTTCGAGAGCGCCTGAACGAGTAGGTAGTCCGTGTATGTTGATTAGATAGCCAAAATGCTCGCGAAGTGCGTGTGCGAGACCTTAATGTCACGCTAAAAAAACACTTCCCAGTAACAATAAACTCACACATCTTAAGCCGACTTTAATCCAACCCTGTCGCTGGAAGCAGATACCGTAATTAAGCGTGCTTCGGTTAAACTTTAACCCCATAGTGCTCACTAGTGTCGCGTTTAAGTAAACTTCTCTTATCTTGGTTTACACGCGTGTAAACTTTACTATATTCTAGGTATAACGATATAGGATATTGTGTAGGGTATAAATTCTCTGTAACTATTATAGGGTTGTTAAAAGTTAAGCGCTATTCGAACTAAGCGCTTGAAAACACTTGACTATCATAGATACTTAAAAGTTTTAAGTATTCCATGGAACGTGGATAATGGTTGTGTAAGTAAATGGTTAGTACTAATTGAAGAAAACTTTTAATTAAGGTACCTTTTATGTGAGTATCTCTATTCTTTATTTATTCTATCGTCAGGTACATGTACTAGGTACATTACGTGTTAAAAAATCTTGAACATTTCGAGGTTATATACCGTAGGAAGTATAATTGTGTTCTATCACTTACATAAATATCTTCGAATTTAGTACAAAACGGGAGACAGTAATATAAAAATAATAAAATTTTTACATACACATCTGCATGCGTAACAATATTCGACATTATATCACACAATTTGAGCAAGCCAAGAAACCGTTCTGCTACTCGAATCCAAACCTTTTTATAACTACTTAAGGTATGAAATAAGTTTTTGGTTATTGTTAGTGCCGTAACCATAGCAACAAGTGGTTCCCTCACCGTTGGCTCTCCACCTACCCTATTCTCCAGTCAGGCAAAGCCTGAGTTATTGCCTAGATCTTTTAATACGAGAGGTTACTTGATAGACTTATTTATTTTATAACTGTTCTTAATTTTCTTGAAATACTTACAGCATTGTTTTCGAAATCAGAAAAGAAACATTTAAGTAGTAACCAAAAATTAAATTGCAAAATTGATACGTGGGTAATCAAGATTAATATTTGAACAGTAAACTACGTGTTGTCATACATAATCTTTGGCAGACGTTAAGTAAATTCTGACAACCAGTCTAACTATGGGATACTGTGTTTCTCAGTAAAATGGGTTTTGGAGGTCAGATAGGCAGTCGCTCCATGTAAAATACGGTATTCAGCTGAATCCGGTAAGACTGGTAGCCGACCCCAACAAAGTTGGGAAAAGGCTCCGGAGATGAGTAAACTACGTGTAGTGTGACAAATTGTCACACAGTGAAGGTTCACCATTCAAATAATTTCCTATTTAAAATGACTTGTAAAAAGTAAATACCTTCAAAAGACATAATAATGAAATCGTCAATTGTTAATTGAGATTGTTTTTCTGTCCTCTTGTACATAAAGGCTTATATCTTCAAAATACTCTACTCTCTTACTTTTAATTAACGAAACCTAAAATAAGTACCACATTTAGTACCAGGGCATCAGTAAGACTGAGTGTTTGCCCTTTCTTTGCTCTAAACGAAAAAACGATCCACAAAATAATGCTGATACCCAAAATTGCTATTGAAAGAATACTGAATGATGTTTTTTCCGCAAAATCAGTTACACTTGAGCGATGCGATAGACCGCACTGCGGATAAGCTGACTAAGGTGAGTGGGCACCGACAAGAACTAGACCATTTTGAATATAGAGTGAATATCTAGGAAATTACTTTGGCAGATCTAAAGTTTGCTGAGAAATTTGATCTTGGGAACGGTTTATGTAGTTAAATACTCGTAGGTACCCCACTTACTAAGGTACATGTACTTACCTATTTAAAATATAAAAGTGTCAAATTACAATCCTAGTCGGTAATTGAAATAAAATTACTTTTAGAGGATTCTATTCCGGTTTATTTAGATTTAATTCCCGGTATTTTGACACCTGAAATTGTCCTGCAACAGGGTAAATGCCTTTGTTTATATAAGAGAAGACCGTAATAGTCATTATGCTTACCCACCGTGTCACGAATCGGTGATATTGATAAATTCGTTTTAATATATTTGTGATTTTGTGACTTTCTGATTTCATTTGAAAAGGCCTACTTATTTAAAAACATAACAAAACTTAACAAGTCTTATTAGCCTTTAATTTCGATAAACAAATGAGTACCTATCCATTCGTTTGCAGTAAGCACCAATTACGAAAATTAATCCATTTTCCTCAGCAAAATTTTGCCGTAGCTTGACAGTTCGATGAAAGACAGTACTTTTTCATTTTCAAATAACATTCATTAGGGAGTTGTCAATGACAGATAGACAGGGTGCTCTGTAACAGGTGTGATTGAAAGCTGGGCTGCATTTTGAAGGACGGTTTAACGTTTAAAAATTGTTTGAGCAATGACATTACATAGTAAGCAAAATTAAATGTCAGAATTATGTCTCTTGATTTTACGGCATGTTTTATGTTCGGTATTATTTAGTTGCATCAGATTTTAATATAGGTAGGTGATCAAGATAAGCTATTTATGTGTGATTTCAAATTATTATTAAGTTTTATTTAGTTCAGATTCAGCTAGATAAGCTGCTGCAGTGCAGCTTAATCTTTATGTGAAACACTAGCAAGATAATTTACTAAACACATTGTCGATAAAAATAAAAACTCTGCACCACAAACCGCATTTTTTATGCTTACTCAACCCACATAAATTTGAAAATACTTCACACCATTAAATCGGAAACTCGAACATAAAACCAACGTGAGTAAAGGTATAAATCGAAGTCGGTATAACGACCTAATGCCCCAACTCATTCAATGCTCCCCGTTTTAAAATAAAAGTCAATTAATTTCGTTTTCAACCGAATATTTTAGCAGCAGCCAGACGAATTTTCCATCGAATCAAACTTTGAAATATTGAGTGAATCTAATTTTTGGTTACCGTAATTATTCCGTGGGGAGATTTTTGCGCTTTCATTTTGCGCATTTATGTAACTTTTCAATTAGTTTCCCAAGCCTCATCTAAATTTTATACAAAAAGTTTCAACCTTTTGTCTAAAATGAGAATGTGTTTAATGGAATGGCTTGAAAGGAAAATGTAGTAGCCTAAACTTTAACAAAATAGGTCCATAATAAGTCTTCAAAAACATAATTATTCTTCTCGGTACGTAAGAATTTCAGACTAAAATTAAACCAACAAGAAAAAAACTCCCTTGATACAGCCCTTTCTAAAACAGATCGTGTAAACCATCACTCACAAATTATTTTCCGAAACATCTTTTCTATCGTAAACAGCCAAACGTATTCATCTACAATGTTATTCAATAACCAAGAAAAACAAGTAATTTTTTTATCAAACCTCGTTTGTAACTTTGATGAAATATGACATTTGATTAATCGTCTAACTCAGTGTTTCGCCCCAAACAAATAACCTTTGTTACGATAGCATTTTGCGATGACAAAATAATATTTATTAAAAGGAAAACTCAAGATTAAAGGAAATATGGGATGTAGAACTAATAAGATATCCTAATCATTTTGTTTGTTACAATTTATTGTGTCCTTATAAAAAAAAAATTGTGTAAGATACGCAGTGTCATGGTATTTTACTCTGCTTATGTGTAACTAGCTTTTTTCCTCGGCTCCGCCGGCATGTATGCTTTTTGTGCAAAGTTTCATCAAAATCGGTTCACTTATTTAGCCGTGAAAGCGTAACAGACAGACAGGCTAACTTTCTAATTTATATTAGTATCGAGTATAGATGAATTGTCATATAGTATGTACACTGTACAGTAAAGGAGTTCTTGTTCGTTACACGTTCAAATAAAAAATACATAAATTTAAAAAATAAAAAAACCCGACTGCATAAAAAACACTTTAAATAAAAACTGAAAAGTAAAAAACAAGTTCAATAAGTCTAGAAGTGTAGATAGCAATGTTACTGTCACAGTCGGGACCCATAATGAATGATTTTAGACTAGCTTATTTAATGGGTCCCGACTGTTACAGTAACATTGCTATCTACACTTCTAGACTTATTGAACTTGTTTTTTACTTTTCAGTTTTTATTTAAAGTGTTTTTTATGCAGTCGGGTTTTTTTATTTTTTAAATTTATGTATTTTTTATTTAACACTTTTTAGTTAAAATCGTAATAAATTCACCTAGCGTACGGCATTCGAGTATGTATTTAGTTTGGATAAAGAACAATTTTTCACATAGTATTTTTTTTATACGTTAATGATATACCATTTTGGAATCCTCGTTACAAGCCCTTTAATTTGATACCCATATTGTAGCAAACATATTTTTTTTATTTTTTTTTACCTCAATCTATGGCACCTCGTGGCCGCCATGTTGGTTTTTGTTTGGCGTGACATATCTAAGAACACTTGGGTAATCGATACGAATCCAACGATACCCTAATTATCGAAATCCATTCGGCCGTTTCGAAGATATGAGGTAATAAAGAATATTACACACATACATACATACATACATACAAGATACGCGCGAAAAACATAACCCTTCTTGGCAGTCGGGTAAAAACATTCTTGTTTAGTATGGAAAATAAATGTCACGGATTCAATAAAAATTAAACTACATTTGCTATTTTTGTACGACATACATATTTTATTTTATCCTTGTCTGAAAGTTTATAGAGAAGTAAAAGTCAAAACCATTAAGTCGGTAACGTAATACAAATGGTTGCTTTCATTTACATTATAATAGTAGGTACCTACCTACCATAAAATAACGTTATTAAAGTTAAAACGGTTGAGAATAGTGGGAAAAGGTCAAATTAGATTGGCAGCTAACAGGCGCTTCCGTTTATAGATTTATTCTAAAGGTATTCAAATTACAGAGTCTGTCTGCCTACATTAAATATTCTCAATAAAATTATATTGACTAAAAGTAAAAAAAGTAATAAATGGATAAATGAAAGTTTATAAACTACATACATTAAAATTTTGAATATTAATTAATTTTGATTATTATAGATAATTAATTTTGAAATTAATTTTGTGTTTTAATCAAAATGATAGTTAATTACAGTTAAATTTTAAATGAGATACTTCAAAAGATGACGTTGACGTTTTAATTTTTTTGTCTTTTAGTTAGACTATATTTTATTTAAACTCTAGAACTGCTAATTGTTAACCAAAGTTCAAAGTCTAAACAAAGAAAACTGCGGTGTAGATAGACGTTTAGCAAAGTATTTAAATGTTAAACTTGGCTTTGTGCATTTATATGACTTAGGTAACCTTTAAATAAGGTACGCCTGGTCCCAGAAAAACAAACGACGATATGAGATGCGTCAAAGCAGCGTAGAATAGAGTAAAATATTGAATAGTATTTATAGGTGCTCACTAGTTATGTAATGTGACCGATGAGACTGATATAACACGTTTTTTACCCTTTATTGCCATTCTCAGCCTAACCTATTCGATCCGTAAGTACAAAATGTTGGAAGAAGAATACAAAAACTTGATATTATAATTAGTTTTGCTGTTTCCAAAACATTATAATGTTTAGGTGTATTTTAAACATGAACCTTTACCATTCTTTAGACAAAAATATTCCAAAGGTCAAAAACGTAAACGCCCACAGTTTAACGTGTATTTTGAAAAAAAACTAGACAAACATCTAAATACTAACCCCTAAGGCTAGATTCGTTTTATAATAAACATTAGAATATTTACAAAGATTTTCGTCTTAAGGTCTAGAATCAGTTCCTATGAAGTACCTTATTAGCTAACAAAGTTTGTAATAACAGAATTCTGTTTTGTTTTAATTATCCTTATACGTTTTGCGAAGTTTCTTCCACAATGTTGTTTTAGGGAGCACTATGTACCTTGCTGAATAATTTTATAATGTTTTATTTATAAGCTGCTTTTAACGTTCAAGACTTTTTGAAGGGTATTTTGTTATAAAGCTTTGGGATACAGGGGTAAAGCGGTTATCTTGCTGTTTATGTAACAATGTTGTATAGAGATTTACATTTTTGAGATTTTTATCTACGAAGTATGAGATTTCTATCTATTTTGGGACATATATATATGTGTTAATTTTAACCGAATAATAACTACTTTACTTACCGACACCCCGGCTATGTCTCTGCTTTTCTTGGCTGGAGTTGCAGGCTCGCTTGCATATTATCTGTTGGACTCCGGCATAATAATAATATCTAAACATGTTGTTCACACCTTTTGTTTAATTGATTAAACACTTTGTTACCATCTTAGACATAATTTAGTGTCAAATTATATTCATTGAAATCTTTTTACCAATGTCAGGCCAAACAATGCCAAGTTACGAAAATGTTTGACTTATGTTTTTCTCGTTGTCTTAGACGTCAAAATTAAGTTAATAATCTTTATTTACCTCATTAAACTGAACAACATAATAAGCAAATTGTTTATACCGTAGTTTGGCATCCGGACACGCAACTACAATTAGTTAGGCGCGCACGTTTTAGTTAGGCACGTCATTTTGTTAGTAATAAAAGTTTACAAAATGGCCGACTACACTCGTTATCAAAACGGAACGGTTGAAAATGGTTAGTTACGTGTATTTAACTTGTAAATGTTATTATAATGTTTTGATATTCATAACATGTGTTACTAATGTTCCAGTGTGCTTAAACTACAAGTAAAATTTAATTAGGGTTAATTAAATTAATCGACAACGAGGATCCTGGCCTCATTAACAAAATAAATATATACCTGTTAATACTCCAAAATGTTTGGAAATATATTTTTATTTAAGCATTAAATTATTATGACTAGCACAAAAACACTTAACTACTTCATCAATAGTAAAATCTAATTAACTTTTAAAATATTTATAGCTACAATACATCTTAGGCATTAATTTCTAAGACCAAAACTAAGCTAGAACTACAAGATTAGATAGAGAGAGAAAGAAAGAGAGAGAACATATTTTTTGTGTTCATTCTACGTCATCTTCGAGTATGGTCTTGGTTGTGTTGAACACAGCTCTGACGATAGACATACTTTAACTATAACTAAACTAGAACTATAAGATTAGAGAGAGAGAAAGAAAGAGACAAAGAGCATATTTTATTGTTTTTCATTCGACGTCATCGCTGAATATAGTCGTGGTTGTGTTGAAGACCGCTCTGACGATGGACCTACTTTAACTATAGCTAAACTAGAACTATACGATTAGAAAGAGAGAGAAAGAGAAAAGAAAAGAGAAGAGAGATATTATTGGTCTTCATTCCACGTCATCTTCAGTGACGTCATCATCAAGTATGGTCGTGGTTGTGTTGAAGACCGTTCTGACGATGGATCGCAGAGTCTTCCTAGCGCCCTGTCGTAATAGAGTTAGCTTGAACTGCATCAGCACGATCAGGTAGGTGGACATAAAGGAGATATTCTGTAAGATAACAACACAAGAATTTTAATACATTACTCGTATGAGCAAATGAAGTATTGAGTACCTACTCATTTATTTTTTATAGTGTCGTTATGAAAATGATGATGCCAGGAATTTAGCTTATTGAACTTAGCTTCTACCTTTCAAGAAGTTTGTGTTTAACAAAGCGCCATATTAACTTTTCAGTTCCAATATACCTAATGCCTATTCGTAGTTTTAGAACAGTGAGACCAAAATAAGCATCCTCCTTTAAAACTGTTTGATGTAAATAGCTTTTTGGTAGCCCAAATTATGAGTTATTTGCGCTCGTACTCATTTTCAACTTTTAGAACAAGAGACTGTTTTTTTACCATTCTTTTTAGACTCCATTTGGTTTAAAATATATAATTAATAAATGGAGGTTTTTATATATATAATGAAAATTAATCTAGGAAAGTACCTATTTTATTCAGAAATAAAAATAATAGCTCCAACAACCTAGCAGGAGCATTTGTCTCGGATCATTGACTTTTTACTTATTCCTTCCTCTATCAATAAAATTAGTTTCCTCTATAATAGCAGTTTGGACGGCTCATTGGTTAGCGTATTTTATAAATAACTTTTTATTATATTGTTGGGTATAATAATATCCACAAATAAATACAATTTCTTTTCCTCCATGTGCCCAATTATATTGTACATATTACCACTTCTTTTTGTGAGTTAAATAAAAAAAAATATTAATGTTATTTTGTATCTTCAAAAATCCGAAAAAAAAACCTTGGTCACCAATCGACACATTTAATCATAGGGTATATATGCGTTATATGTATAGGTATAAACGATAACTTAATCAACTTATAACACACATTAAAACAGTCAAAGCTCCCTAAAGAGGGCCTATATGTCTCTCAACTAATGTTTGCTTGGCTAGAAAGTTTTGCAATCATTGTTGATTTAACGCCGACAAATATTTATGTTACAACAGAATGTTAATTAAAATAGATTATATTCTACTAGATTGACGCAAATTGTTTTAGATGTAAAGTACCTATAACTTTATATAGGTATATATTTTGTGTATTTTTAGATCTATGAATTTTTTAAGAAATTAAATACCTAGAAATAAAAAGTATTATCATCAATCTAGTTCAGGGTATAATTGTGTGGAATACAGAAATTGAGAATTTCTTAATCTGCAATGGCACAACACTTGTTTGTTAGATAAGGTTTGATATTTGTATATGAAGAGATTTGTGACCAACATGGGAAACTTAATGCCAAATAATATCCTCTTAAATTAATTGAAAGAATAATGTTATACTTACAGCTGTAAACAGTTCCCTGTTTATATTAGTGAATCCATCCAAGTTCATGATAGGTGGGTTCTTAGAAATAGCGACGAGAAACATTTCCACTTCGCGCTGCGTACTCCGGTCTACTGCTCCTAAGTTTATGTTTAGGAGACGAACTTGGAACTCTAAGCCAACCTAGAGAAACAAAAGAATGTAGCCTTATTTATGTTCAACATAAAGCACATACACATTTCAAATTTGTATGTACTTTATGTGCAGCAATGTATTGAGCATATTACAAAAGGTTCTAACCTGTGGTACGTGGTTATGTAGTTAACCAATTTTGTGTTTCGAAAAATTAAGTTTTTAACGGGAATAAAGTTCAATGCAATTATTGTAAAATTTTGTATTAGGGATACTTCTTGCCTAAACTCGTTGTTTGAAAAAAGTTAAAACGTTAAATTAACGACTGAAGCCTTATTAGAATTTTAATTCGCGTTTCACAAAACATTCGCGTGATAAACTTCTTTTTAACAAGAGCAAGCAGCTTAAAGTTTTCTTTTATTTTATTCGTACAAATTGTTGTTTAAACTTTACACTAACTATAAATTACTCTTGTGGTTGTACGTTAACAGTCTTAAACCTCACATGCACAGTCTTAGTAGAAATACTCGAGTCGTTTTAAACATTTATCGCAATGGAATGTTGCACGCCACCCAGTAGAATTCATGCAACTATCTACTGCAAAATTTGGTTAAAATTTAATTTGTATCAAGTTACGTATAGTGTATAATGAAAAAATAATGTAATTTTTTCAGTTATCGAATGTCTTGCAAGACTACAAAACCACCTATGACCTACTTACTGAAAATTTTAAACTTTTTTTTATGTAACCTGTTTAGTGTCCCACTGCTGGGCAATGGTCTCCCCCGTCTGACTCTCTTTTTAGTTGGGTAAAACTATTTCACATTATTTCAATTTGTATTTAATTTTACGATAAGTAATTCACGTAAATTCTACCCTTTACCTTACGGTGAACATTGCAAGGAATATTTCATTTAAAATTCCCACATTTTTTTTTTAAACATTTTAAACTTACCTTCCTAGAAGCATGGTAAGCTTCATTGCAGATAATAAACAGTAGAGTCATGCAGTACCCGACAATAACGAAGAGGCCCATCTCTTTGTAGCTGAGCCCACGTTCCAATATCTCTGACAAAGCACCGTACAGGGATATGGTGGTAGTAAAGAAAATTACCATGCAGTATATACCGTACATGTTAGAGTATGCACGACCTGGAAAATATTATTTAATACAGCACATGGTTTTATGTTACGTAAAGCAGCCCTAATGGTTACGCAGCCCTAATGGTTTCAAAGTAAGAAGCAGTTTTACCGTTACATTATTTATTTTCACTATTGATTTATCATGGAAAATTTATGACGCAGCAATATATGTACTAACTTGTTAATTATAACTAAAATGTCCAAGGTTTACATAGGGACATACCTTAGATATAAACCGACATAAGAATTCAGACGTAGGTAAAATAGGTAGGTATACAGTATCGGAAGTTAAAGTTTAATGTCATAGTCATTCGAATTAAAATATTTTATTGCCTTCCACAATGTATTCTGCTAAGTCCTAAAGAACTTTATAGTTTTTAGTAAATTTTAATCCAGAAATAAAAAATTGATAAAAAGACTTACAATGAATGCCAATCAGTAGTGCTATTCTGTAACATTATTTTCATGTCTCGACAGCGGAATCCGCGGTGAGATGTCAAATACGTATTCTCGAATTTGAATTCTAAATCAAGGCCAATTGGGTTCACTTTTGAAGTGAGCTTTATTGTCACTCAGGTGAAGCTCGATACCGAAATTATTTACAGAATAGACATACTGGTTACAAAATTACTAACGGCCAATTTTTCACCACGACAAGCAATTTCCAGGCAGGAAGCAATCAATGTTGCTTTCTGATCAAGTGAAATTTATCGCTCATGTCTACACGATAGCTGAATTAAAATTAGAAAACCCCTTCATAGGCTCCTCGGTTCTTAATCATTATATCTACTTTATTGATACATCGTCAAGCACACTTCGTTTTAATGTAACCTTTTTTTTCCTATTCTGCATAAAATCAAAATCAAAAAATCAAAAATTATTTATTTAACTTAGGCTACAAAGTAGCACTTATCAAACGTCAATTATTATTACAATAGGACAGCACCCTAGGGGTCGGTTCATATCCGGCGGAAAAGGCAGCGCGCAACATCGGCCGCGCAACGCCAGAACGAGCAAACACACAACAGAACATCCAACCACTCACACCTGACGCACCAACGCGTCATCAGGTCAGTGTGAAAGGCTGAATGCTCCACCATGCGCCCGCCCGCCCCAGCGCCACGCGACCGACAACACGCGACGCCACCACCGCCAGACATGAACCGACCCCAAATCGCCCACCCTTCACCGCTTCCTAAGTGCTTTGGCTGAGGAGAAGAAACGGCGCAACAAACTCCCCAGTAGCACGCTGTCATTACATTAAAAATAATAAATAATATAAAAAATAACAATAAATAACGATAAGGGACCGCGCAAAGTGAACAAGTGGTTAAGGTAGATGGGTATCATACTATTTAAGAGTGAAAATTATTGAATCTACGTGGAGACCAAGGTCAGCAGAACGACCAGTCACCTCAAGCGGCACCCGTTCACGAGTATGACGCAAGGATCAGCCATCCCCTCCCTCGCCATATTAGAGGGAAGGAGGAGACCCGACCCAAGACACCACCGCAGGCAATGACAACTTAGGGAGCATGACGAAACTGCTGCCGGCATAAATTTTCAGCTTATATTTAGCGGGCATCGATTGGCAATTGAGTTTTTCAATCTATCTACTGTGCTTGGCTTTCTACTAATAAAACCACATAGTGAATAAGGTATACTACCAACAAAACATATAACTAAAAATACGTTAAACAAATTTCCGAAACAAAAAGCAAACTAAGTCAACGCAACAAAGCAACTCACATCGTTACCAACACAAAACAGATAACTATTGGAAATAAAACAATTGCATTGTACCGTGAAGCGTTCGTACATTGAATATAAATCGTTGTAGCGTACAAATGTACGAAATCTGGTATCAGGACAAACAGCGCAGTTCTCGCGCTCGTTAAAACAAAGAGACCAATTCGCACCAACAGGCAGACAATAAGCAGAGCAATTTGCTAAACTTGAAAACGGATCGGGAACAGTATTTTTGTGTGAGCGTTCGCTGCCTACGTGACATTTGATACTGAAAGATCAAATGGATATGTTGAGGTATTTTTCGCAATTTTGCTGTCAAGTCTTTTACTTAACAGCTTGTCGATTCTGTAAAATTCACACACCAACTCGCAACTCACTTCACTCTCACACTCACTTCGAATCTGACCTTCCGTGCTATTCTGTAACATTATTTTCATGTCTCGACAGCGGTATCCGCGGTGAGATGTCAAATACGTAATCTCGAATTTGAATTCTAAATCAAGGCCAATTAATTGGGTTCACTTTTGAAGTGAGCTTTATTGTCACTTCACTGTCACTTCACTTTCACCTGTCACCGAAATTATTAACAGAATAGCACTACTGTACACGGTTGCGTATGAGATCTGAAGAATCCGAAGTATATATATAATATTTTTTTCTTGGTTCGCTACTTCTACTACGTCGTTCGTCTACAAACAGATACGTTATTTATTTACCGGTTAGCAACTAACTTTACTTCTCAATTAGGAAATTTTAAAGCAGTAACTCAAAAGCAGTCAAAGCAAATCAGTTTTGTCTTTCCTAGTTAGAAGAACGTTCTACGCGGTATGCCAAGATTTCTTTGCTATCAATTTACAAGAACAAATAAGTGACGTACCCAACTGTTGCATCATATGCGAGAGGTCGACCCACAGATGTCGGTACTGAGCCACTTTGAGCGCCGGGTGTTCAGCTTCCAACGCCTTGTGGAGATTCATGGCTAAGCCTCGCGATGCCGTGCCAAACGCGTTGCAGTTTATGTACCTTTGAATTGGAATAATTTGGTAAAAACTTTTCTTATACACATTGGAATATTATTTAACTCTGTTTGATTGGGCCTACTGTTTTTTTTTCTGTTTATCTTAACTGCTGGGCAAAGCTCTCACCCCAGTCCTCTAATTGGACCCTTGCTTAGTAAATTGTAATTTACTAATAATAAAAAGAAAACTCTTTGCTGTAGCAAAAGACAAAAGGTAAAAAAAAACAATTTACTCTACGGTTATCTAAAATTATCATCTACACATACCACAGAGAACAAAATCCATCAAGCATAGCAATAATATGATAATACGCGAACGAGTGCCACAGCTCGAAGTCGTCCTGTAGGTAGTGCTGAGACAGAATGACGGCAAAGCTGAGACCCCATGAGAAGACGCAGAGACCCCACGTTAAAGAGTACAGGTTGGGGAACACAATCGGTGTGCCTGTTATCTTTAGGTATTTTAGCTGGAAATAATTTAGAAATGGATAATCACTGCCCTTAAATATCCGAGAACTGGATAAATGGCTCTTCGTAACTACACTCGAGAGCAATGAATCCGGGTCACTTAAAGAATCCTAAAAATCTCGGAAACTAAAAATGCTAGGTTAATGCAATAAATTGTATTTAATAGACAATGTAATACTCCTTAAATGAAGATATTAAAAGTTCTTAGTTATTGTAAAGTTATATCATAAAAAAATCAAATTTGAAAAAGGGCCACTTTCGAAGATGGAACTACGAAATTACAGCATTTGGTTTTGCTTTTGTTTGTAATCTGTCATTTATGTGGGTACATAAACCATGTTGATAGTGCTCTATATTCATTATTCAAGCTGAAATTATGTCGCTTACACCTGAAGAATGCACCAGAATACTTACAATGCTGGAAACCGGCCGGAGTCAGCGCGATACAGCCAGGACTGTCGGTGTGTCGCTGTCAACAGTACAAAGAGTTCTCCGACGTTACGAAGAAACTGGTTCTAACCTACGCAGACCAGGAACGGGCAGAACCAGGTGTACCACAGCACGAGAAGACCGATACTTGGTGAACACCATGCTTCGAAATCGCTTTCTCACAGGAACTGAACTCACAAATCAGTTTCGACGCCTCGGAGGAAGAAACCCAAGTGCATGGACAGTAAGACGTCGGCTTGCTGAATCTAACTTAAAACCCCTTAGACCTGCAAACGGCCCTAAACTGGAGCGTGGGCATCGTATTTCAAGACTAAGATATGCCCAGAGCCACGTAAATTGGAGTATTGAAGATTGGTCAAAAGTTATGTTCTCCGACGAATCAAAATTTATGCTCTACAAGCACGATGGAAGACACAGAGTGTATCGAAGACCAGGGGAAAGATTCAAGCAAGCATGCATCGAAGAAAAAGTAGCCTACGGTGGTGGGTCTGTACTTGTGTGGGCCGGAATTTCTTCTGAAAGTCGCACAGAGCTGGTGATCATAGAAAACGGCTCTTTAACTAGCGAAAGATATGTGGAAGAAATCCTCAATGATCACGTTGGTCCATTTATGGTCAATTTAGGTGAGGAAGTTATATTTATGCATGACAATGCCCGACCTCATACAGGTAGGATTGTGAATGACTACCTTCAAGAGATGAACATTACTCGTATGGAGTGGCCAGCGCGCAGCCCGGATATCAACCCGATCGAGCATGCTTGGGACGAGCTAGGCAGATGCGTAAAACAACGAAACCCTCCCCCAATCACGCTTCGTGAGCTCAAAATTGCTCTCACAGAGGAATGGGAGAATATTCCCCAAAATCGTATAAGGAACTTGGTGTACAGCATGCCAAACCGCGTAAACGCAGTAATGGAAGCACGAGGAGGCAATACGAAGTATTAAAATTCAAGAAAATCGTAATAAAGTTCAAAAATTTCATGTTTCCTATTTTTGTTTTAAGGAGAGATCAGCAGTTTTTTTCTTTATGTAATTTTGTGTTAATAAAATGTATGGTGACTCATATTTTTTTTACTTTCATTTAAGGAGTATTACATTGTCTATTAAATACAATTTATTGCATTAACCTATCATTTTTAGTTTCCGAGATTTTTAACATTCTTTAAGTGACCCGGATTCATTGCTCTCGAGTGTAGTTGGTTACTAAATAAATAAATTCCATATGAGTCTGTAGTCTGTTAGAGGAAGGTAACTGTCAATAACATAAATGTTATCATAATAAAAATGTCTGATATTAAAAAAGAAAGTCTAATCTTTCATCGGTTCCATGTGTTGAAAATAACAAGTTGAAAAAAGACACATTTTCACATTTAACTGTGGAAGTCAAGGGAAAAAACGTTTTTTCAAGTAATTATATTTATTTCTTTGGTGTGTAATAAACCATTACAAAAATACGTCATACTGCATTCGATCGGCAATTATTTATCGCCGCAATGAACATAAACGACGATTAGAATCGATTATTCATATTATGTGGGCTTCCGCGCTAGTTGGGTTTCAGGTCATATTTAATGATTCGGTTAGTCAAACAAGAGCTGAAATATTTACAAGTCGGTCTCATTTAATATTTCTTTGTCGGTAAATGAAAAACATAATAGTTCCATTAGCCGCTAATGGAAGTATTACAAACGAGTCGGAACGCGATACCTGTAATTGTTTGGCTTTCAATAAGAACCCTTTATTATAAGATGGATGTTGATACTCTTATTATATTACAACTGCGCGATGAGTAATCGGTTCCAGTCATGGTGTTATATAGGAAAGAGTAAACATTGCTGGTAGGATGATAAAACTACGCATAGATATTTGTGATAATTGTAAGTACAACTAAGTTACCATTGTATGTAAAATACAAACAAATTTTTTTTGGACAATTCTTTAAAATGTGACTGCCTCGTTGGCCTAGTGGCGCTAAGCGCGACTGCTACGCTAGAGGTCTTGGGTTCGATTCCCAAGTCGACCAAGATGTTATTGGGTTTTTCTATGAAATTCTCAGTAGCAGGTCGGAGTTTGGATTTGTGCTCGGTTAGTGGCAATAGGCTCGCCCCCTATTACATGGGACCTAAACATACCGGCGAACTATGGGTGTACATTGGTACACCTCTGCTTAACCCTTCGGGGATACAGGCGTGATGGTATGCCATTTAAAATGTGAATTGAAACCTATTCAAGGTTTTAATAAGTTAAAAAACAACAGAGGGCGGAGAATAGGTGTTAGACTGAACATAATTAACTATGTAACTTCATCAGTTAGCCGTTGTTATTTAATTTTATTTACACGAACCCAGATGTTTTTTTAGTCCAAATAGAAGAAAAGTAATAATTATTAGGATTGATATTGGTTACACCCTAAAATACTTAATTTATAAAAAAAATTACCTGGTAATGCGTCCACATATTTTTAAATATAGCTACTTGCGGCCCATGGCGCCAAGATGCAATCGGCAACAGAAAATGCGGAATCAAAATGCTGAGGAATATTATATTATAAATGACTTCGTCAAAGCGCTTGTTGGAACTGCTTTGGAAATTCGCTAAGCGCTCCCTGCCCACTGAAAAGAGAAAAGCTATAGAATATTGCTTCCTGGTCTTACAAAAGTTTTACAAAGTTTCAGGCGATATTAGAAGTAATTTTAAGTGATTGGTAAATTTTATTACGCTTCATTTATACTTGTTTAAGTTGGCGATTCATATAGAGCATAATAAACATGATGGGGGTTTAAATGGTGGTTTTAAAATGTATATTTGTCAGTCAGTTGATTAATAATTAAAAAATATTTGGTATTTACGACCATTAAATAATTTGTTAAAGTATTGAATCTGACAATCCACAAGCAAATATAAAAAAAAAGTTTTTTAATATTAATAATTAATTAATTTTGTAAATGTCCAACCTTTGACAACAATGATGCATTCCAGGCTCCATACTAAGTAAGCCCACAGCGTGGCCTTAGATATCCAATTATAAGTTGTTCGCTTAGTTGTTTGCGCTTCTATAACAAACAAACGCTTAATTTAACAACAATGATTGTTCTTACGAGAGCTACGAACTCTAACAATAACGGCTAAATTCGAAAAAGCAAGTTCTTCAAACCCTATTATCTTGCATTATAGTCACGCTATTTTTATCATGTGTTTTACCTTTACCATTTGTATTGCAAATTATTGCAGCTAATCTTAAATCATTCCAAATTTAAATTATCACACTCAGACCACGCTCTAAAAAACGCGCGAACGGTGCGCCAATAGCGTTAACATTTCACACATCAACAACAGACACGTTCCATAAATGAAAAACTGCCACAGATAAAAAAAACATCGACAATTTTATGGACAAAGTTTATTATATTTGAGGACGTTATGGCTCACCGACATACGAGTGTGCACTCTAACGATCCAAACATTGTTTGAGAGTTATTGGATTCTGGAAATTTAAACACAATTTATCCTTGGAAACTTTATATGTATTTTAAACTTTAAACTAAGTTTTACGACCACATTTATATCTGATGAAGATTAATGCCAACATTTTAAGATTTTAGATCTGGAACGGTTTTAAAGTTTGATTTTATGGGTTTATCTGTGTGTGTATGGTCATTGCTATTTTATTCTTACACACATTTTGACCTTGTTTTGAAGTTAACACGAAATTCACTATAATATAATAATAAATTCAATTTAATATAATATCACTGATCTGATAGTTTTTCTGAATTACAGCTTTTACTTTGTGTTTCAGAGTTCAAAGTGTCCAGCAGTTAATGAGATGACTTGATTATTAAAGAAGACAGAAGCAGTACGATACTTCAGATCATCCTAAAGGTAATCAAACTAACCAATGAAACTGCTAAATGAACATGATCCGACATAGAGTCAAAATGTATTTACTTTTAGGTACCCTCATGATGGGCATCACACCCATAATTTGGAACAGTACCAGCAAACTCTTCGTGTTGATATAGAAACTGTCGTGAGCATCCAGGAGTGGGCCATCTTTGTCAGTTATCTCTGGACCATAGAGATCTTTCGCGTCGTATTCTTAAAAAAGAAGATTTAAAATAAGGATCCATCACAATGATTGCGCTTATCACTTATCTCAGTGCAATTACGAGGAAAGGGTTTTATTTAATGTAATTTTGTGCTTGGAAATTAAATAATGGGCCGTAAATTTTTAAGTCGGACATTTTGGTCCGACTTAAAAATATCTAAATAATTAGTTATGAAATTATTATAATTTAAATGATTTGAACTGTTACTTTTATGTTTTTTTAGGTCAACTTTTACCTTCAGCTTATTCAGCTGAATTAAGTAAAACTGGTGAAAAAGCTAGGTAGATGACATTTCATATTGTATATAACTGTAACTAGTCTAATTTTTGTTTGCTATACGGTACAGTGAGTGTGAAAATGATTATTAATAATTTCTTGTTCCAGATTAACGTACCTTTAATCCCATGTTTATCATCAACCCTCTGAAACATTTCCCTCCTACGCACATCATTGTGAACATTGGAATTGTAGACCGGAATCCCATGGTGTTCTTTGTTCATAGCGCTTTTGTTTCTAAGTACAGTCGGGTAGAGAATCGTCCGTTCAGAATGAGCTCTGTGAAAGCTCTGGCAACAGAATAGGTAATAATCAATCATAACCCAACCGTCTCAGCTTACTTCGTTATGCGCGTTTGTCAATAACATGGCGTGGAGTCGATATTATATATATTTTTTTTTATGATTATTTCATTAGTTGAACTTTAGCTACTATAGTTTGTGGCCAGCCTTATACAGCGCTATTATTTATCGAAGCCATATTTATATTTTATTATTTAAATCTTAGTGACTATAATAGGGATGATGACTAATTTTTATTTTTATGTCCATCTTTTAGATAAGAAAAAAATATTAGACACGTATTTTTTGTTTAGTCCCGTAAACAAAGAATTACGAAGATACAGCGAGTACAATTCTTGCGTGACGTCACGTTTGAGTACAAATTGTACCTAGCCGTGACGTCACAAGCCCCCACTCCTGAACTTTACAGCGGTTTATCTTCGTATTTTGTAATTTATTTGAGAAAAGAAAAAATATGTGTCTATTATGTTTTGATTATCTAAATGGCGGACTAAATAAATTTTGACTTTTCATACCTAGTCATCTACCCTATTTGTGGATAGCTTTATGTAACGCTGTAATTTATTGAGGCAATATTATCGCTCTGTAACAAGCGTGAAAGATCAGTGCAGGAATGTAGGAAATAATTAATTGGTAAGATAACGCTACCCGACCTGTACCAGAGAGAGGAAGAATTAATGTGAATTTGCTTTGAAATATGAGGTAAATGGATCAATAGTATATAAAGAAGGTATATTGGAATTAAATGTGGTCTATTTATATTAATATATATATTATGAATTTAGTGCATCTTTTTAGTTTAGGTCTAAAATAACTCATCTCATTGAATAATAATAATAATATTCCGGGACATCTCACATACGGTTATCTGTTCCCGAGCTGAGCAGAGCTTGTGTTATGGTAACCAGACAACTGATAAACATTAAACATACTTATATATTTCTAAATACATACATATTATAGATAAATTACACCCAGACACAGAACAAATGATCGTGCTCATCACACAAAGATTTGTCCTGGGTGGAAATCGAACCCAAGAGCTGCGGTATAGCAGTCAGGGTCGTCACTAACCACTAGAGACCAACAGGTCCGTCAAATGGCCGTGAATGGCCGCATCATAATTAATTTGAATAAAAGTAATAAAAATAGCTTCAATAAACAAAAAGTTACACATTGTGTACGTAACGCATAAAAATGTTAAGAGATATACATTTAGGTGAAAATATCAATTTGCCATCTCCATAACATTCAGTATTCCTCAGACACCTCTTGAGCAGCCGTATACCGATGACGCCGCAACGTCGCTCTGCGGCCATTAATTCATATTTCACACTAATGGCGACTTTCGAAAACACTTAACGACCCCCTTAAGTGAGACGTAAGCAAGACCTCGTACCCCTTACGTTAAATATTCAATATCGAATTAAGGACTCGAGTTAACCGGGTAGGAAATCACTTTAGTTCTTACTGACATTTGGATAAGGAAACGTTTGGGGATTGTCATTTTGTTAATTTATCCCATGATCCATGAAAACAAAAATCGTTATCTAGTTACCCTTTGTTGGGTTTTGATAGCGTTTTATGATTAAAATCCATAATCTCGAATTATCTCTGAAAAAAAACTTTAAAAATACCTACCTATCATACATGTGGTAAAATGCATGTTACACCTAGTAGGTAAGAACCTTAAACGTCATAGTTATCAAATTGCAATTTGCATCACTTATTCAATAATCCACACTCCATTTTTCAGCAAGTGACATGAAAAGAGGTTAATGTTTTTCTTCATTATAAAGAAAATTAAATTAATCAATGAGCTTGTTAACCGCCGTTGCCGGTTGCAAACTTGCAACCAATAAGGATACAAACACCAAATTTGCATGATCGTGCCTAACAGTACACAAAAGACCCAAAAACTTTATTAAGGCACCAGTCACATCCGAGTAAATATTAATTAAGCGATCCAGATGGAAGGTCCGCTTCGCTTCATACCGGGAAAATAAAATAAAAAGGCTTATTTTTTGTATAATCACAAGTAAATTGAGATTTCCCTTTTCATGATGGTTACCAAGTAACAGACAAATTCGTGGAAGATATTTATTCAGATTTATTTAAGGATTTCTCTTTATATTTTACGAAGTTTTTAATATCATCTGACATACAATTATTGCTATGGAGCGAGCTATGCTCGGAGTCTCTTTGAAGGATAAAATTCGTAATGAGGTCATCCGACAAAGAACCAAGGTAACCGACATAGCTCGTCAAATTAGCTTGCTGAAGTGGCAATGGGCTGGCCATGTCTGTCGAAGGACCGATAGCCGTTGGAGCAGACGAGTCCTAGAATGGAGACCGCGACTCGGCAAGCGTAAGGTAGGACGCCCCCCCGCCAGGTGGACTGACGTCCTAAAAAAGGTCGCTGGAGGGGACTGGATGCGGAGGACTGGGTGTTGTGGCGCAAATTGGGAGAGGCCTATGTCCAGCAGTGGACTATCATGATTGGCTGAATGATGATGATGATACAATTATTTTTGGCCGCTAGGCACATTTCCCTGTCGAGGTATCGGGATTCGAAAAAAGGGTTATATTAAAGCAGTCCTTTGGTTAGTGCATATTAAAAAGTCAGTTTGATAACGTACATTTAAATTTTGGGGGTCCTTGTTAAAAATATTTCTTCTTAATCGGTATAAAGAAGGATGAGTATATTGTCAAAAATGACGTTTTTCTAGTGATGAATAAATTTCAGGCGTTTAAGTCCGTGTGACAAGAATAATTAGCAGTAGCGGTACAATTGTAATAGATAAGATGCAAAATAGTTTTTAATATTATTTTATTTTCCAATAAATACCAGTAGAACATATCAATTCAACCACATCTCGGCAAGCAGATGATCAAACATGCTTACATCAATTTATATTCAATTAATCCGTCGTTACTATGGTAATGGAAGCTTTGCTATTTATGTTTATAAGACCTCCGTAATCGGCTTTGTTTTAACTTAATTATAATACACTATAAATTTACTTAATTACATTCGTGTTTCTAACTACTCTACATTTTAATAAGTTTTTACATTTGCGAGTATTAGATAGATGGTCTGTAATATAATTATTTTTGCGTTCTTTTTGGTCTTATAATATCTTAAAGTCGCTGTAAAATTTTCGACGACCTCCGTGGTCGAGTGCCGTACACACCGGTTTTCAAAGTGTCGCTAGGTCTGAGGTCCCGGATTTGATCCCCGGACGGGTCAATGTAGAAACCACCTTTTCTAAATTGTCTCGGGTCTGGTTGTTTGTGGTACCTTCGTTGTTTCTGAACTCCATAACACAAGTGCTATAGCTACTTACTTTAGGTTCAAAGCAATGTAGTGATGTTGTCCGCATTTATTTATATAACATGTGGTAATAAATAAGCAATGATATCGGAATTATTATGTTCTTAATGTGTTGTTTGTTTTCAAACACATCAAAATATCCATGACTGTATATTTTTTAGCTATTACCTAACTCCCTGTATTTGGGTCACAACTTTCTGTAACTTCAAACTACTTTTGCAGGAAAACAGTCCAATTCAAAACAGTAGAATGGTTTCGATACAAGGATAAATGGATGTTGTTAAGTATATCGACTAGGATTGGAAACAAAAAGGGTTGTGTATACCCATAACAAACTGTTTTGAGACTCGAATACCATTTAAAATTACAGGATAACAGGACTCCAGGATTTTTCCAGACAGGATTTTTGGTCGTTGAATAAAATATATAATCAATTATTCCCTGTGTGCATATCTTTTACAGTTCCTACGTTAGGTATAAAATATGATATGTATAAATAAATAGATAATCCTAAAAGCAACAGTTCAATAAAATTTAAATTTATAATAAAATAAACAATAATTTCTCATCGATATAATTACTTTAAATATTTAATTTATAAACAGGCTAGGTATATCCTTTATTAATTAAAATTAATAATACCATAAATTAACTGTGTCATCAATGAAGTAAATTGGAAATTGGAAGACAAACATTAAAGAGATGCTTATCGTCGTTTGTTTGACAACAGCGATTGTTAATATTGTTATGCAAACTGAACCCCTACCATTTCTAACGGCCAGATTCACAAGTCTAATTATAACTTTAAAAGTAAATATTCACGAAATTGAAAAAACAAAAGTTTACAGTTATTATTTTTTAGAAATTAGCATAAAAATGTCAAGTAATGACTAAATACAAGCATTTTGGTTACAAGTGTAATCTCATTAATTTTATTAGTTCTTAGTTTTATTTAGTTCATAATTCTTCTTATTTCTTGTGTAGGCTTAGTTTTTATAATATTGTAAATATTTTAAGTTTAATTTCATCAATAAACATTTTATTTAGAGCTCACACTCCTGATATTATGTACACAAGTTAATTTACCGAAGTCAAAAGTTACCTACAGATAAAAAAATCCATAAAAAAAATCTTCGAACCTATTAGTTATTTTTTTACAGCTCTAATTACTTCTGGGGGGGCTCGTGGCTAAGTGTAAGCCGTATGGTTTGACCGATAATACAGTTCAAGCCGCGCTCGCGGCGGTTGGTCCGTGGATGAGTGACCATTTATAACATACCGAGACCCCTCCGTGTTTCGGAAAGCACGTTAAGCCGTAGGTCCCGACTGTCATACGTACATCTTTGGCAGTCGTTAAGTCAATTCTGACAACCAGTCTTACTATGGAATACTGTGTTTCCCAGTAAAATAGGTTGTGGAGGTCAGATAGGCAGTCGCTCCATGTAAAATATGGTATTCAGCTGAATCCGGTAAGACTGGTAGCCGACCCCAACATAGCTTGGGAAAAAGGCTAGGCAGATGATGAGCTCTAATAACTTTTGCAGTAAAACTAATATCGGTCGATCAATAAACGTAGTAACAAAAAGGATTGCCTTCATTATAGTTACCACTTATTGTGTACATTACGTACATCGTGACATCAGTAGAACCTTTAATTGCCCTTACTACATGAAACTTTCACACAACTACACGACCTACAAACATACCTAAAATCAATAACATCACTCCAATAAACCTACATCCGACATCCATTCGACTTTATGGGCCTTATTACAAAAGATGGTTTAAACCAAGACTAAGGTAAACCCAGGTTTAAAATATACCCATCACTTTCTTATGTCATATAACAAAAAGAGACGGGGCTATTCTAAAACCTCGGTTTTTCTTAGACCATTTTTTGTAATAAGGGGGTATGAATTCGTCCAATGTTCGGCTTATGCAAATAGTTCAGTAGTAGGGGTCCGCCGTAGGGTAGCTCTAACAACTTGCATTTGTATACGTCGTGCCCCGACTCGTTCTTATCTCAGCGCTTTGTCATGCCTCCTCAACGCTCAGCATTTGTTCCCTGTATTTTTATTATGTTTTGTGTTGTTGCATTAGATGGTATAATCTATACTCATATAATGGTGAAAGAGTTTTTTTGTTTGTCGGATTTGAATGTTCTTTTTCCATTTAGCAAAATGCTCGAGAAAGGGTAATTAACATCACGTTAGTTGCCTTGTGAGAAAAGTAGGAGAGTCAAACCGCATGACACAGCTAGTAACATTATAAAGTTGATTAGAATTCAATAGTACAGTATTAAATTTTCTTTATAGAAAGAGGTTTGCTTAGATTAAATATGTCAGATCATATATGACAGATGCTGTCTTGACTGGTATTGCATTAAACTAAAAGTGTCAATTTAAATTAATCAAAGGTAAAAAGCTACTAAGCATAGTTATGTGTAGCAAGAAATAAGAAGAGGTAATTCAAAAAAGGTTTTGTACATTCTTAAATAACAAACACAAATCATATCAATAGCTCAGCACAATGACACACCATTAAATTAGGGGAAATAAAATTGTGGAATTTCCCAAAAGGCCGTAAAAGTTTTTAACGTGATTTATGAAGACTTCGAAACTTCTTCAGATTTATTCATGATCCTCCTTTGGAAATGTAATCTTAAATTAGTGATGTCATCTACAATTTTCCATACATTATTTTCGTTGTGCGGCGAAGTTAAGTATTTAATTCTTTATTGTACACATAAACATTTAAAAAGATATACATTAATAAAAGTCGATGTACAGAGGCGAGCTTAACTCAAAATTGAGTTTTCTTCCAGCAAACCTTTGAGTGAAAGTGAAAATAATGATTCAAACAAGTTGTGAGGCAGACAGAAGTGTACAACAAACTAATAGACATACACACAAATACTACATATAGTACGTATATAATATGATATATATTAAATATAGACATACATAGACTACATAACTCAAATAGAAAGGAAATGTTCTTTTATCTTTCTCCTAAAAACGTTCAGCGAGGGGCTATTGCGCAAGGAATGTGGAAGTGAGTTCCAGAGGCGCACAGCACGAATAGTAAACGATTCGTCGTAACGACTAGAGGAGTGAAGAGGAGTGCGAAGGAGAAGTGAAGAAGACGTACGACAAGGCTTGCCCCTGGGGACCAAGAATTCAAAACGTTCCCGCAGGTAGCCTGGATATTTAGGATTGTGCAAAACTGAGAAAAGAAGACAGAGAATGTGAGAATCTCGACGTTGCCGAATAGGCAACCACTTCAATCTAGCCCGGAATTCCGACACGTGGTCGTACTTCCGCAGACCATTTACACAGATATTTACATAAACAAGAAACTTATTTGTGCATAATTCCTAATTATTTCTGGGTTTCTTTAATTAATATATTCTTTTTATGTGGTTTGTAGTTTTAGTAAAGTTGCAGACTTCGCCTAAAAACTGATTGGCTAGCAAAAATTTATTATATTTTTGTACTGAAATATTTATCGCTTTGGAAATTAATTCCTTGTTCTTGCATCAGCTACCTACCTTGCAGTAAGAACAAGGTTAAAACAGCTGCTGGCACAAAGCTAGGCAAAGTTTCAAACACATAAGATATTTAAAACCCGGCAAAAGCCAGTCTATGTCGAGGGACTGCGAATATCCAACGACTGTTATACGGTGCATCTAGAAAGACTATATTAAAGTCTGTGCTTGAAGCGAAGGTAGAATAATATATGAAATAAAATACACAAAGTAGGTTACACAATTTACAAGGACAATCCCACCGATGAGATTTCCTTTATACGTACGAGTATATTGCATTAGAGTAATCTCTATATATCCTAATAATAATAAAAAATCAGTGGTCAAATCCAATTAGTTAAATGCAGGTATATATAATAATAATATGTAGTGTCTCAAAACAAAGCCAAATTAAACTAACATTAAACTATATATTATTATACCTACAGCTCCATTCACTTGATTTTGAGTATGGAGTTTGAAAATGGTAGGTAGAATATGTGGCGTTGAGAAAATGTCACAGGTCGTATCGTATCAGACCTGTATATCTATTGAATTAAGTTGAAACCTGTAGGTAAATGTGACTTATTCAAGCATCTGGGATACAAAACATGAGTTGTTGGATAATCGTTATCATATTCAATTTAATCAAGCTACTCCTCCAATTTTATATATCTCCGGATAGATCCAATAATATTCTGGATCGAAAACGGTTCTTACTATTATGTTATGTTACTACGTAACCATATACGTTTGCAACTTTGATTATATAATGTCTAGATGGAGCGTCGCCCTACAATCATAAAAAAAAAACGAGACCACAATTTCAAGTGTGTGTTACCAGCTATTACAAATTCTCCCATAAATCACATTAAATAAAGACTAATTTATAATAATAAAAAATATTTTAGTTTTATGTACTTATGTGGTATTATTCTGTTTAAGTGAATTTTTATTAAGTAGTTACTTTTTTAAATAATTAAAAAAAAAATAGATGTGTGTTTGAATGGAGTATTAAATCAACTAAGTTAGTACAATATTTTGAGCAGTTAGGATTTTGAAATTTGAAATGTAAGATCACATCTCGTTAATTAGGAATGAGTTTTAATTACAGGCGATCGTTCGAAGTACATCAACGAAATTTTATAAACGTAATGATAAACCAAAAAATTTACCCTTAAAAATGGGAGAATAAGAAACAGAAACTGGCAACACTGATAAAATATGGCGTAATTTGGTAATCATAAAAAAAAACTAAAATAAATATGAAGTTTCTTGGTGTCTTGTCTACGTGATAGGTGATGTGTTTGGTATTTTTTAGCCTTCCTTTATAATTCCGGCACACTTTAAAACCACATACTGTCATTTTATCGCTGTTATGTGGTTATTCCTTAGAGCGCGTAAAACGTAGTGACACGAAAGCGGCACGATCTGTACTGGTTGGCGGGAATTGCGGGAAAATACTTAACAACCAAATTTGGTTGTAATTTTTTGACGGGTCTGCGCGCACTTGACAGTCCATCTAGACATTATATAATCAAAGGTTTGCAAGCCATAAATCATTAGAATTTGCTCATAATTTCAAAACATCTAACTAAAAGTAGCACAAAGTTACAAACAAGAAAAGTAGCAATTCCCGATAAAATTGCTAAAGTTATGTAACGCATTCAACTTAGAATGTCTCCTTTAAAACTCCAAAATTTTGCAGAATAAACCTTTGTCCCACCCTCCCTAAGGAGTAAATAATACTTATTGTGTTTACAATTGAGAGTTGAATTTATTTTACTTACGTGTTCCAAATTTAATTGTGTACAATGGCGGTTTTATGAACAAAATAAACAGCCAGCATTAATGCTTCAAATATTTGAAGTGTTATTTAAGAAGAATTAAGTTTCAAATTTAGAATGAATACTTGAGGGAATGTTGTCATCTGTTTATTTTGATACTATTGTTTTATTTTTATGTTAGTATATTGTCTATGGTATTACATGTGACTGATTCTGCCAATAAGTTTGTTCTAACATTTGGAAGGAAGACAACACAAACTCGGTAACAAGCTAATGTTTATCAATTGTTACAAGACAGAATACCGTGGATAGTTGTAGGATATCAGTAGGAAGTCACCGGACTAAGTTCTCGAACATTCTGCAACAACACAACTTATCCATTAGCTGATCGGCTTAATCGATCCTCTCGGTCCTAACTGGTTATCAAACCTGTTTGTTACAACTACAATAGTACGAAGTTAATGTTTGTTTTGAAATGTAGGTATGTTTTATTTCGGTTTTAAAGTTAAATAAAAAAAAGCTTTATTGACACACTGGTGGGCAAAACCAAAAACAAAGTTTACCTGAAAAATAATTCTAGCACTGTCTTTATAGTAGACTTTACTAGGTTGATTATTATTACAAAAAAGCTAACGTACCTATGTCACGAGGCTACATTTTCTGGATAGCTGCCGTTTGCCATATGACACGACAATTCGTAAAATGACACTCAAAATCTTTTATGTACCTAGATTTATCTTACGTTAGAGAAACATATCTACAATATGTTAGTTCTATATTTATTTTTGAGGTTAAAACACGTTGAATGTTATAGATGTGTTTTGTTTTGTCAAAGGGTAATGAGGTTAATGCGTTTTACATGATTGTGGATCTATGTGTCTTGTGTAGATATGTTTTGAGTGTAAAGGAAGAAGAAATATGTGCCATCGTGCATTGAATTTTAGATTCTTCTTCTTCTTAGCGTGTCGATCAATGACTATTTTTATCATGGCTAGATTTTTGTGGACCAGTACTCAGCCACGCGGACAGCATTATCAGTGGCGTTGTACAGGTCCTCGCGTGTACAGGTGGTGGGACACGCTGGGCAGCTCAGCAAGCGAGCCATGGTCTGGGGAGAGGTACCACACTCACAGTAATTTTAGATTAATATAATAATAGATACTTACTTGTTTTATCTAATTGGCAGTCAACTCAAGAATCTCTTTTTAATCGTTTTAGTAAGATATCTGAATATACAACTTTTGCTTCCGTGCATTTATTTAAATAATTCTGTGTAATAACTAGTCAAAAGTCATGTCTCTTTTGTCCTACAATAACCACACTCTATCCTGCAAAAAGATTTTTCAACAAATTAAATTAATGCTTCATTCAATTAACACAAATCCTTTACCTAATTGGATAAAACGTCATCTGCCAAGCTGTTAAGCTGTAGGAGTCTAGGCACAAATAACTTCACAAGTAACCCTCGGGAACGGTTGCCTGAAACTGACAAGTCTTACCAGTTTAGTGCAATCATAAATTTCGCTCGTTGTTCTGCTATTATAATCCTGTAATATAAGGTGTGAAAGCGATATATTCTGTTCCTTCTTTTGTTTTGCTTTTTATTATGTGTCTTAAATACTCTTGGGCTTTTTTTACTATAAAGATTTATGTTTTTCATTGTCATTGTAAAATACGACATTTTGCTGTACCCGCTAGAACTGGAAATCGACTTCAACATAGTTTGGGAAAAGCTTAGGCAGATGATGATTCATGACGTAGTGCTTTTGTGATGTGATGTAATGTGATGACAATTCTTTATACCTACCTATTATTGTCATCTTGAAAATGGTGACTGTATATCATACAAAGTATAAATACAATTTACAAAGTTTAACGTAAATAAAGTTTATTTAAATAAACACTAATTCAACTAAAAGTATAAGTATTAACAAATACACATTGGTTATATTACAGATCATTACACACAGGCGTAACGTTAAGGTTCCGAATTCTCCTTTAAAACGGCTCTGACTGTTATCAAGTATCGATCCAAACCAGTTGAATTCGTTATCGCGTTAAATTTTGAACCTACGTAGAATGTTATGCGTCTTACTTTTGTGAAGAGTTAAATAAAGTTGCAAAAGTGTTATATGGTCCTTCTGATAATTTTCTTGAAAATCTAGAGCTGATAAGAATAGTTTTTACTTATAACTTTCGTATGTATTAAGTAATTACATTTTATTGTTATTTAACATAGAAATAAACCAGTTTTATGTAAAGTTCGTGGTTTAGGATATAAAAATAGCAAGTTCTCGTAATAGCATCTTATCTTGACTGGCCTTTTGGTCTAGTGGTTAGTGACCCTGACTGCTATAAAGGAGGTCGTGGGTTCGATTCCCACCCAGGACAAATGTTTGTGTGATGAACACGATCATTTGTTCTGTGTCTGGGTGTAATTTATCTATAATATGTATGTACTAGCTGTACCCGCGACGTTGTTCGCTTATATACCTATCATTCATCTTTATGAATAAATATTTGACTGTGATATAGAGGGCCACTAACACGAACTGCCTACTGCCGAGTAAATTTTGTCACAAATGTTGCTGTTTGTATAAATTATCAAAATAAAAAAGTACCATCGTCATAATTATATAATTAGCTTACCTCTAAAAATTTTAAGGATTGGTTTTGATGCTACTTTGTTTAAAAATTTTTGATTTATCTTCCAAGTCCAGAACCGTGAGAAAAAATTATAATTTTCATGGTGGCTTTCGATGTCAATGTCCAAAATATGAACTGACTCTTTCATCTTCTTTTTTATATATGTAGTATGTTTATTTTATTTAGGGGTTTGGCCCAACCTTCCGGTAATAGGGTACAAAAACTTTATGAAATTTAAACACATAAATAAAACATCATGTACGCATAAAAACCTACATGAGAAGCAAGCTACCTTTTAAAGAATATTAAAGAGGTAGTACATACTAAAGATTGTGTGATAAAAAGATCATTGGGTTTTTGGGTAAAAGAAAATAAATAACAAATACAAAAAGATCTTGTCCATGGAATATAATATAGATGACCAATAGAAAACATTACACATTATGTTGGAAAAATAGTTTGAAAGTGGATTAAAGTTTTTAACCAACTATAAAGTGATCTATGGGGAAGCTTACGTTTTCAAGTCAGAAGCGAATGCGTAAATTTCCAGGCAAATGGCCAGGACATTTACGCCTGAATCACTTTACGGTATATGCCATGCACGTTTGTTCCTCCATGATCAGCAATGAGGAACAAACTTACCTACGGAGATTAGTAAATACAAACACCAAATAATTGTAAGTTTATATATCGGTTGAGAAAAAATTCACGACTTAAAGATGTCGTTTATTGCGACTAAAAATACAACAAAATGTTACAAATATTTTTTTAACTTAAAAAAGATACGTTAGTAAAACACAAAAAGAGTTATCTCTACTGAGATTTGAACTTGGGTATCAAAAAATTCAAACTTATATAAGAAAATGGACGCATGAAAAAAAATACAAACATTAACAACCGGATTTGAACTTGCAGCAAGATCACTCATTTCCAATCGTTCAACCGCCAAGCTTTTTACTTCGATAGCTAGTTCACTAAAATATAGGTACTAATCAAATTGAAGATTGCTATGGCTACCTCAGTCTGCCATGGTTATGGATACCTCAGTATGCCTCTTGTTTATCTGTCAATAATGCCAATTTATGTGTGCAGTTGAGAAAATGATTTTGGAAATTTAAAGCTCCACCCCTTATCAGCTAGATTCAATAGCATGTTTCAACATAGCTAACAACCATCTACAATTTCTTGAAAACAACCTCTCAATTTTTTACACCATTCGATTAAGTAGTTTATGTTTGATACTGTAACATAAAATCTGACCCCCGGCAAAAGAGAGTTGTTATGCAATTACTGTACTGAATTGCGTGTTGTAATATTTTACTTCTTGAACTCACTAAATTAATCATATCTTTTGATAAAGTGAACCGATTTCGATGAAACAAAAACTAAGTTATACCTCAAGTTGTGTATAATTTTTGTATATAAACATTGTCTGCATTGAATTCGTAGATTTTACGTGATGTGTGCACAAACAAACAGACAAACAGACAAAAATTTCAATAATGATGGAAATGGGTTCTGTTAGTTATACTTTAACACGCTGGCTATTATTTTTTTTCAATTTCTTCAATGTACAAAAATTACTTTTCTACAGATTTATTATATGTATAGATTTTGAAATATATAAGTATGTTAATCAGTTGTCTGGTTACCATAACACAAGCTCTGCTTAGCTTGGGATCAGATAACCGTGTGTGAGTTGTCCCGGAATATTAGTATATTATTATCTCAAGATATAACCAAAAACAGAACAAACAGGGTAAATAAATACAGACTACAGAAAGATTGTCATTGTCTAAAAGTAAATAACTTAGATAACTCTAAACTCCGACCATTTGGGTTGGCAATCCTGTTACAATCTCAGGTTTCTTAATTTGAAAAGTAAAAGAAAAATAAATCTAAACGCACAAACAAAACCATAAAATTGTAGAATGCTACTTTGGAACTGCATTCTAGTTTAAAGTGAAAGAAACTTAGCAACGCGACAATTTCAGACAAGTTTTAGTTGCTTATTGTTACTAGGTAGGTACACGTGTTTACTGTAAATCACTCGAATTTATAGATTTTTATTGATTTCCGAGGTTTACGCGACACTTTTACAGATTTTATCGCGGTTTGTAATTAGATTTTAGGTCCTGAAGGTATCATGGTGTGAGACTGCCCGTGATAGGTACTTGCAAAGCTGCCGAAACGTCGGGACCTAAAATCTAAAATTAACAGAGAGAGCAACATAATGCGTAAAAGTAGTTTTATAGATTGTATCATTTTTTTAAATCAACAATTTACTGAGCAAAGTACTTAGAGTATAATTTAGTTACTGATGATTAGGTACATCATTTTCTACATTATTTTCTTTCATAAACTATCTTCGAATCAGAATAAATAAAAAGTATTGACATTTTGTATTATCAGTTTTTATTATAACTGTATTTTTAAGCGTAAATAAAACTTCGCTGTTTCGGATCCTACTAAATGCTGACAAGATAAAACAGTTCAAAGTTTTTTGGGATTTATTTGTATCAGTTTGTTTTAGGAGGTAAACTACTTTATTCAGTTTCAAGGTGCTGGAAAAGAAAACCTACAACTCTTTCTTGATTTTTACTTCCATTTTACAACTAAGTAATGAATACATTGTAACTAATACAGTAAATAATACAAGTAATAAACAAAACTGAATATTGCTTAATTGGTTTTGGAATAAGATAAAAATTGTCGTTACATGATCATCCAATTTTTTCTGAACCTTTGATGTAGGTTGAGAAAAGTAGACCTACTCTATTTATATTATTTCTTACATCTGTATGTTATCAAAAGATTATTCTTTTCTTATACCATTTTCATTTACTTACTACCTTTTCTTTTTTATGATTCTAATCTTGCTTAAATGCATTCTATAATTACCCTGTTAAAACAATCCAAACGGGTAAACGAGTCTCCATTCGAGTAAACAAACCCTTATTCCGACAACTTGATCTGGACTCAACGTTGAAATATAACTTCAGTCCATTAAACACTCCACAAGTCATAACCAGCGTCAAAATGTCCAAGTGTCCACAATATGTTAGGAGAGCGTTTCGGTAGCGGTATCATCAAGTGGACAAGTGTTTGCCGAACTAACTCGACTGTGTAACTCGTCGCATTGGGAACGGCAGTGCAGCTAGTCTTAATGTGCTTTTTACTGCACAGATGAGTACACAAGTCTTTTGGATTGTGTGTTATGGTTAGCCAAAACTAGGTTCGTAAATAGAAAAATAATGGACGAGAAGTATAATGGAATAAATAATTATGTCAAAGATTTAAATACTTATTAGACTAGGTTCATGAACCTTGTAAAAACCGAATAAGTTCATTGAAAATTCACGAAGATAGTTCAGTTTATTTCATTTCACTTAGGTGTTTGATGATTTGAATGCTTAAAATATTTGACGTGACACACTACTTTATCAATTTTAATAAGAGAGTAAACTTTAATCTATCTAAAATGCAATAAATAAAACTAAATTCGATTTTCTGAGAAACATTTGATGTTCGACTTAAAACCATTTAATTTACAGTTAGTCTCCCAATGGATATAAAAAAGTCAGTATAGACCTTTTATTTACAGAATAACATACAATTTATTATTTATTTTTCGTAGTTAATATTGTATAAAAACATCATACAAGAGATTGTCAACTTAGCTTTATGAAATGATAGTCACCGTTGTTCCGCAAAATCTGAGCAAGCGTGACTCATCAATTCTTCTCGAGTAAAAGATTGGAAAATACATCTTTAAGGTAAATAAATATAGTACCCTTGATGTCATATTTTTAACAGGTAAAAGTAAATCTCAAAATATTATATTTATCTAAGATATTGAAGAGGGTAGAGGGAGTTGTATGTTTATTTAACTTATACAAAATTAGGAAATTTTACTTAAGAAAATCTGAAATCGCCAATCCGCAGGGAGCAAGCGTGGTGATCAATGCTCGCGCCTTCTCTATATGGGAAGAGGCCTGTGCCCAGCATTGGGACGTTTATAGGCTGGATTATTATTATTACTTAAGAAAAATACGTTATAATTTCAGCATCTCCTTTTTTATAAGGTGTAGGTAATTAGGTAAGTATTGGTCGCTGAATAGAGTGTTATAAAATTTTCTCTCATAGAAACATTGTAATTAATTAAAGTAGCTCGCGAGCGGCGCGCGCACGTCTGTCAGACGGCGTAATTGACAATCTTAGAGTTCCGGCGTAATTGACACTAGTGCGTTCGCGGCATGCTCGCTAGCCGCTGTGTAATGCTCGTTCGTCAGATGTGGACGCACCCTTATATTACAACATTCGATTCTCAATAACGATTAAAAAAAAATAAAAGAAGTAAAGACGTAAAATCAACGTAAAGATCTCATTTTAAATTCATTTTTGAGTGTGAATCGAAGATCTGTCATTTGGTTTAATGCTGATTACTCGAGTTTTTCCAAAGATTCAAATCTTGATGCCAAAGTTTTTTATAACGTGTCTTCCAATCTCAATTCAGTTTATTGATAAGGTTTTCGATTATAATAATAACTCATCTGTTTAAAAAATATTAATACCCACTACTCTTCATGGCTTTCGCTTGTTTACAGCGTTTTCTTCAAAACGAAATCTTAAACTCAAAACTGTCATTTTATGCTTAAATTTTCGACACCATACATTTTTCTTGTAGCATCTGCAGCCGAACGAACATTCCCTGGAACGGATACCTTTTGTGATGCTAAAAGTTGCCTGAAAAGAAAACTTCCCCAGTGTTACCCGACTTCACGAGTTTATGTAACGTACTTCGATGTTTGGAAAGTCCGTTATTTGTGGAAAGTATTGTAAACATTGTAAATTGTATGTTATAGAAACTGAACTTGGAGAAAATGCAAGACGAAGAGAAAAAATCAATAGCGTTTAAATGGATAATAATCTTAAGTGGGAGGGTGATTGATTAGTTACCAACTGTTAATATATAATAATCCAGCCTTTAAACGTCCCACTGCTGGGCACAGGCCTCTTCCCATGTAGAGAAGGCACGAGCATTGATCACCACGCTTGCTCTCTGCGGATTGGCGATTTCAGATCCTCACGATGTTTTCCTTAACCGTTTGTCAGAAGTGTCTTAGAATAATTAAGAAAGTACATATAACTTTGAAAAAGCCACATTGGTACTTGCCTGGGTTTGAACCTGCAACCTTGTTTATACAAATCCGTTCATTGAACCGCTAGGCCACCACGACATTTTATACTACTATTATTAACTGTTAATATACTATTAATAAATAACAAATCACAGAAAATAAGGTCTAATTTCGAATAAAAAAATACTTATATTCGATATTTAAATATTTTGTCCACGTAAAACCTTTTTAGGGGTAAGGTTTACGAAAAATTAAATGAACAAAATCGAATGGAATTTATTCTTGATTCAAAAATTCGCTCGCGTGGCGTCTTCACATAAAAGATGCAGTCACGTGTGACTTGGAACCACTATTTTATTATATTACTCGACAAAGAAAAGGTTGAATGTAACTCCTGAATAATTCATAAGGCTATACGTGGCACAAATCTAATATGACGTACTTAAACGAACCGTGAATTTTGTGGATCAAACATAAAACACAAAATTATTAGGTACCTAAAATTTGGAAAATTTACATTATATGAAGATCTACCCCTGTTGCAAGGCTTAAGTAATATTTTACAATAATATATCAAATTCCATGAAAAAAAGTCTATGTCCCAAAACGAACATTATTGAATAGGTTATGTATCTCGATTAGATAAATAAACTAAAACATATATTATTCAAACACCTACTACAAACATATCTTACACAAAAATAACATTATTTTCTATTATTAGTAATTCTCTCATTAATTGAAACACAATAATACAACCGGATCTTCTAATAAACTATTATTACAAACCATACTGTGGTAAATGCTATTCAGAATCGTTTGATATTGCAAATTGTTACATTTCGCTTTAATACAAACAGATGTTAACAATACAATCTATTCGCTGTCAATTATTTGAGTAGTAATTATGTTCTACGGTAAATATTAATGCAGAACATGATTAGTGCACAATTTAATTTGAAATATTGTTCATATAAGTACAAAAACATGTATGCAGTTACCACACTGGAAATTTTACTTAGTTTAATTGTGTGTAATAAATAAGATATCATAATCGTCATCATCATCTTCAGCGCTATATAACCACTGCTACTGCTGGGCACAGGCCTTCCTTTGTTTATACCCATCTCCTGTCGCACCCAGTCTACTCCTGTCATCTTTTGTAAGTCATTTGCCCATCTCAGCTGTAACCGAAGTCTGCCTTTATAATTGTTTCACAAAGCGATTGGGTACTTCCGGCTATAACAAAAGTTAAAGTACTAAAAAATATATTTTCCTATGATATATTATATGGTCATAATCATAATCATAATCATAATCATTTATTGTGAAACATAGGTAAATTTTACAAAGATGTTACATTATATTACATGTCCACTATGTTCTACCATATACATGGTGTACAAATTTAATAACATTATGAAAAAATACAAATGAAGAATTTACAGTAATACAAATTAAAATACTGAAAATTACAATGAAATGTCAATAAATAATTAAGTAAAGAAGAAATTAGTTGTCAATAATGAATTTGAATTAATAGATTAAAATACAGAAATTATAAGTGTCAATATATAATTAAGGAAGTCATGTTACATTACAGTGTCATTTATATTTAAATCATTCATAAATTCTTCAACTGAATAATACGCCTGTTGTACTAAAAATAATTGTAATTTAAATTTAAATGTAGCAGTTTCTTTCAAACGTAGACATTTCGGTAGTTTGTTATAGATCTTTGGCGCCATTGCAAAGATACTTTTATGAAGTAGGGCTGTTTTAGCGGGCACTAAATGTAATTTACCAGATCTTCGACTACTACCTACTTCTGAGAATTTTGACCAATTTCGCTTTACAAACATAGCTGTTTCAAATATATACATAGAAGGCATTGTTAATAGATTCAGCTTTTTAAAGTACGGTTTACAAGAGTCGGTGCTACGTAGATTGCATATAGCTCGAATGCAGCGCTTTTGTGCTTTAAATACTGATTCCCTACCAGTTGCGTTTCCCCAGAATATAATACCGTATCTTAACGTAGATGCTACTAGTCCATGGTATGCTGTGAGGGTTGTTTTTTGATTGACAGTTTTATTTAACATATATAGCATATACGCATATTGGTTAAGTTTACTGCATACTTTGATGGTACATTGTTATTGGTTCCTGGGATCGACTCTAATAATTTCTACCCGTTCTCTTTGGTGTCGTTCACTTAACCCTGCAATAAGACGTCAATTGGTTACCTAACAACCAATCACAATACTAGACATGCACATTAACAGATAACCTTTCAGCATCTAGGGTTAAGGTCACTCAATTTATTAACACAAGTTCATTTCATTATCTCGTGCAAAATACCGATTATGACGGGCCTGTTGGTCTAGTGGTTAGTGACCCTGACTGCTATACCGGAGGTCGTGGGTTCGATTTCCACCCAGGACAAATCTTTGTGTGATGAGCACGATCATTTGTTCTGTGTCTGGGTGTAATTTATCTATAATATGTGTGTATTTAGAAATATATAAGTATGTTTATCAGTTGCCTGGTTACCATAACACAAGCTCTGTTTAGCTTGGGATCGGATAACCGTGTGTGAGTTGTCCCGGAATATTATTATTATATTATTAAATCCACAAGCTTTTAATTTTATGACGGTACCTGAAGATAAGTAAATACTGATTCCCTTTCCCTGTAGTTTCGAATTTCGGACTTCCCTGAACAAATTAATTTAAGTTAGTTAATTAAAGCGCCTATTACATATATAAAGCTGTATTCCATAATTAACAGTTACTTTGTTTTTATGATCCGTTGTGCTACCCTTTTTTGTGGTAGTTCGGACTTAAGTGTTATACGGATAAGTGGATGACGTATCGTTTAAACAGTTATTAAAGCAAGTTATTAGACTTTATAACAAAACCTTTAAGGTAAATGAATATTAAAAGAAAATGATTACAGTAGATGATAAAGTAAAATTATAGAAAAGTTATGCCTACAGATAGTTTTTCAGTCGAAGTTCCTCAAAATTAAATTAACTTGTATTTTCGTCTACAGCAAAAGTAAATTAAATCAGATGGATATAAGATACAAGTATTGCATTCTTTGTGGGTCATCAGAATGTGCACTAAACTAATTGTAACAATTCTTGAATAAATAAACATTTATTATTAATAAATAATAAATAAAATGCGGACAACATCACATACATTGCTCTGAACCCAAAGTAAGTAGCTGAAGCACTTGTGTTATGGAATTCAGAAACAACGAAGGTACCACAAACACCCAGACCCGGGACAATGTAGAAAAGTTGGTTTCTACATTGACCCGTCCGGGGATCGAACCCGGGACCTCAGAGCTAGCGACACCTTGAAACCGGTGCGTACGCCACTCGACCACAGAGGTCGTCATATATACTATACATATTATACTTGCCTAAAACTAATAGTTAAGCTTAAAACGTCCCTACACTAATCCGAATCTTCGAATGCAGTGCTCTGTTACCAGATAGTAACACAAAAGGCTTAGGTGTGGCTGACGGGCTTACCGTCAGAACTGGAAGCTAGGCTGTATGAGCTCGCCCGTACGTACTTATGGACCAGCCTTTGACTTTCTACAAAGGATGTCCTTATTGTGGTTTCACTTAGTTTTGTATGCAAAGCGATTAAAGTTGTTCTTTTCATTTTGTGAATGATATTGTGTTTCTTTTGGGAAGGTTTTTTTCTAATATTTATCATTTATTATTTTTACAATTAATGTCATTGATAACTTTTCTAACATTAGCCAATGCTGCAAAATTTAAATGGTATATTTTAGGCCGTGTTTTGGCCTTTTGGCTGTTAATTCTCAAGTGAACCTTTCAGAAATAATGTTAGAATTGACCTGCCGTAAAACCAAACGTGTTTGTTTGTCTTTCATCATGGATTAGTACCTAACTTTGCTTATCAAAAACAAAGTTATTATTTATACTGCTACCGGTATATCTTGTACTTTTACATTGCATTGATAACTTCACAAGAGAGAAAGTAAATGGAAAAAAAATAATATGCAGAAATCTTCAGCTACGAATGATCCCAGATAACTGAGCACCAATTAAGGGGAATGTATACGAAGCATAAATAAATAATTAAGCTGCGCTGGCCCGTCAACTCTCTAGCTATAATGGTATACTCCTATAAATGCAACAGTAATACGACTTATGAAGCAGTTCCACTTACATATAGAATATAGGTTATTCTACCTATTTCCTATTATTCTAATATTTAATTTATATTTGCTACTACTTTTTTCTTCGCGATTTTCGCGGCTACAAATAGAAATTTCTTGAAATAAACAAATATATAGCTTTCATTTTTTTATTAATTCTAAATATACATAAATGGATAATAAATGAATTCACAATATAATTCAATGCCTGGATTTTTGATAGACAACGTATTCTGTAATAAATTTTACTTTACTCGAATTTAGTGACAAAGAGCCAGCTATAAAATTCATTGAAGAGCTATTAATAAAGTTTGTTTTTTTTTTAAACTGTCCCACGACAGGTCTCAATCACGAGGCATTAAGCATTCATTGGCCGGGAATGGTGACCCAGAGGCCAAATTAAATCTGCACTCGATCAACCCAGAGTCTTCAAACTTCGTCGAGTAATGGACTGGGATCTATTATAGCAAAAACGTAAGGTAGTATAACACACAGCTGGCCATAGGCCTAACCTTGGTAGTTCTATTTACTTCTGTGTCTCGCAAGTCACAATTGTTACCTACTTTTGTTTTTGGAAGAAATATTTTTGACAATAGAAATTTGGCAATGCAAGTCTTCATGCATAAAAAATAGAGTCGTTCATTAGTGTTTTAATCAAAATTAAATGAAAAGCCACAGTGCTTAATTAATTTAAACATAGAGTTACAATACATAGTAACCTAAACTTGACGGTTCTCTGTCTCTTGTTCTCTCTTCTTCTCCTGTTCTCTGTTGTTAGATCTAAAAATAATCTAAAATAAAGTTACCAATAAAGAAATCCATTTATTTCTTGATCGAATCAATTTAAAACAAAACACTGAACCTAAACTTTTATCTAGACTAAAATACAGAGATCTAGAAAAACTTGAACTATGGAGTCGAAATAAAATATAATCAATTTGGCGAAGTCAACCGCTGGGAGGAAAGTTTCATTGTTTTGTCTTTCAATACAATACTTGTTGGTCTTTTGGGAGTAAAGTCGGCTTGTTATCGACTGTTGTGTTATATCCGCACTCGGAGAGAAATGGGAACGCCTCAGGACTACGCTGGCGCCAATTGGTCTTGCGAGTATTTTATTTGCAAGAATTTGTTATTTTTGGTTTTGAGGTTTTTTTATAGAGGCAATCTAAACGATAAATTCATTTCCTTTTTTTTCTCCCATAGATATTCGATGAAAAAATGATCTAGGAAACATCATACCTACTCGTTATGTAAAACAGTTGCATCATACCGAAATCGAAAATAAAATACGCGTGCAAATAAGAAACGTTTTGCCTTTGGGGTAGGGAATAAAATTATTGCTTCAATATTTTTATTTTATAGTTACAAAATAAACGCCATCTGCCAGCCATACGAAATAAGCCTCTAACCTCTAACTGAAAAGCCTGCCATCTAACGTCCATATGTAAAACTAATATTCTTGGGTATGGACATCACTAGCTATCAACAATGTAAGAATTACAGAGGTGGCATGCGTATATATTTAATAATGTGTATAAACAAATAATCAAAGGTTAGGTTATTATTTTTCAACACTTTATGTTTATTATAATTTATGGAGAACATCCTATTACTTTCCTAACCAAACGATGACAGATGCCGCTACTCTCCGCTAGATGGCACTTCTAAATATAAAGGTAACTGCTTAATCTGCACTGACTGATATAATTATAATAATTGTGATAATTAATTTTTCTTTTTTTATAAAGAAATATAACCCAAAACCAAATTGTATAAATAATTACAACCTATTCTTATTCTTCAAAGTAACAGCGGATATTAGACGGTTAAAGAATTTAAATAAAAAGTTTAACTCATGTATTCATCTTAACATATATTTTAAATATAACACATAAAGGGATAGAAATATATACTTGACGTAAGTAGTTATAAACATTGTAAAATATTTAATATATTGGGTTAAATGAAAACCTAACAGTCAACAGTTGAACTTAGATGCCTTATTTTAGTTCTTAGTTTTTAATTTAGTTTATATTTTTTATTATTTATTGTGTAGGCTTAGTTTTTATATTAGGTATTGTAAATATTTTAAGTTTAATAATTGTTAATAAAAACTTACTAACCTAAATATACTGAGAAATTCTAAGTTCTTTAAGTAACAGTTGAACTTAGACAATATTGATTTTATTTCATCACGTTCACCAACTTCTCCACGATATTTATTGAACACTTATTTAACAACCTATGTTGGGTCATATATTATGATTTTATTATGTTTTTGATTAATAGTTATTGGCGCTCAGTTTCACACATTAAAACTGACAAAAGTTAATAGATACAAACTTTTGTTATGAACAATATTCGTGTATTACGACGATACTGACGACCTCCGTGGTCGAGTGGCGTACGCACCGGTTTTCAAGGTGTCGCTAGCTCTGAGGTCCCGGGTTCGATCCCCGGACGGGTCAATGTAGAAATTCACTTTTCTACATTGCCTCGGGTCTGGGTGTTTGTGGTACCTTCATTGTTTCTGAATTCCATAACACAAGTGCTAAATAGCTACTTACTTTGGGTTCAGAGCATTGTATGTGATGTTGTCCGCATTTATTTATTTATTAAGATTCAATAACCGATTCTTTTTACCTGTGTAATGATAAATGGAATCTAATTTAAACCATTAACCTGACGTTACTTTGAAAATGCTAACTTTCAAAATAACGCCAACTTTACCTACTCGTTAGTCGTTACTCGTAAATAAGCAAGCTCTGTTAATTAGGTATTACACAACAGTTCATTAAAACAGCACAGCTACTACCCAACAGTCAAAAGATAGCAATTTAAATAAATATTCCACATCAAAGTGTCAATTATGTTGCCGCCATTGCTGCGCCTGCGCCGCCCCCCTTCGTCCACCAATACGCATGCGTCGCATTCTACATAATGACATGCAAAATTACCCCCTTTGAGCAAAAAGACCGCTCCATAAATTATACCTCGCTTATGTATGTCTATAGAGGTGATTTTTCAATAACAATGTATTTAGGTTATGCATACTAGCGATGCACCGTGGCTTCACCACAAAAAAATCACGGGAATACGCGGACTCTGTTTGCGACCACGGCCGGTGTACGCGCTTATTCCCGTCAATTATTATATAATATATTAGTAAGTGTAGCAAAAAATGAATTTTGAAGACACATTTACATAACAAAACAATACTTATCGATATACGATGCTAATGCTAGGTTACTATAATTATATATTTTTCTATGTAACCTTGATAAGTAAATATGTAATCAAACTAAACGGTTATCATGTAATCAGACATTTGAAAAGCACGCTAAACAAATTGATTAAAATAGGAACTCTAAACGACGATGCATATAATGTGAACTATCTATGTGCCGATATTTATACACACGATTAATTTTAATATTATTATCTTTATCACTTTTGCATAATTGAATTATTCGCAAAGTTCAAATTATTAATTGAATATGTCGTTGCTCTGATTACAAAATGCCTAACCCAATATCTATGACAGTACGAAAGGAACAGAGCTATGTATCAAATATTTTGTCTCTTTTACTCTTTATATTTATAGATGCTTGTAAATTATTGGAAAGAGCACTCTTAATAATAATATTTATTTGAATCTAGGTAGATCTATTTAAAATTCTCTTTAGACTATTGTCTGGCTTTTAATATTAATGGAACTTTTGGCATTCGTTTGAAGTAGAGATTTGCATTAAAAATATCTCGAGCCCGGTGGTTTACATTCTACACTCGAGTTATTTAGTAATGATTAATGCTTAAATGAACATGAACTATTAATTTATTAATAAACTTATCACATAATATATTATTATCATCTCTAATGATGGCTTCCTTTCTCTCTACATCCTGATTTCGAGCATAAGGTCCGATATATTAACTAGAAATATTCAAAGATCGTCTTTTGTTTTTATAACCTTTAACAAATCAAAGAACAGTACTCAAAAATATAAAGGATTCCCGAACAGTAGTTTTTTCTTTGTTCTCTATAGCCGACTAGCCATGCCATCAATAAACATTTTCTAATAGGTAAAATGTTTTAAACTCCAAAATCGATTTAAAAACTCGAGTAAATCTCACGTTGAATATCAGTAGCCTTAAGCCGAAAGCCTTTTCATCATTAGTCTGCACAAGTCCCCATCTTAGCCCGAGGCAAATTGCTTCGTAATTTTGTCCACAAATGACATATCGGTCGGAATGTCATTTTGTAAATTGCTGTGCGTTATTATAAGCGGTAATTGGTCGGGTCACGCAGACTTAGGAATGCATCCCGGTTATTTACATGTCTCATTAGTAGCTTTATTTTAATGTTTTAAATCCTTTATCTTTAGTAAAGAGATAGCAGTTTAAATTCTCTACAAACTTGTAGACAGTTGCAATTGTTACCTATTTGACACGTGATTTGAACACATGTAAATGGACAGAAAGCTAATTCAAATTAAATTTGTGGTATGTTGATAAAACTTCAAATAATTGTTTACCTTGATTGAACGTTCTCAGAGCTTTATCATGAAATATAGAAAATTATAGAAGCTAATCAAATAACATAGTAAACGTAATTGTGTTGTATACAAATTTAAGTGGCCTTAAATGGATTAATTAATTTTGACTTTTTTACCTTGCTAAACATATCACCAAAAGACATACCTACCTAATATACAAAACCATGCTACAAAAAAGGAATCGACTTAAGAACATATTAAGTTACTGGCTAAGTACCAGGCAATAAAAAAAACATTCCATTAAAAACTTTTTCAACATAATAGTTAACGTATTTATTTTCAATTCAAACGATTTACACCATGCTTTACTCTTAAATACAGCTTATCTTTTCTTAATAATTATTTAGAATCTTCGAGTGTACGAGTTTATCAGTGGACATCCCGGGTAAGTTTAAAATATTTTAAAATCAATTATAAAAAAAAAATGTGTTCTCATGAACTTCAAGTTTTAATCAAACTTGTGGCTCATATTTCGCCTTTAAAAGTAAAAAATACTGTGCAACTCACTCCATGCTAGGTTCAAATAAATGGCCAAAGTTCTAATTTAAAAACCTTTAATTTAATAATAAATATTAAAAGAATAATACTTTTAATAATTACATTCACAGCCATAATTACACCTTAAGGTTCTATGGGAATTCCGATCAGACACATAGACGCCAACAAATTGAAAGTGAGGCCAATTTCTCAGAACTTACTACCACCGTGAACTCGTTTAACACCGGCTAATCTATTCTATTGTTATATTAATTGTGTGTATGAAAGGAACAGTGGTTTTTATGTCGCCGTTCTGTCTGGTATGGTTGTTTGAATAAAGGGTCAAATAAAGGGTTAGTTAATTGGTTGTGACCCAAGATCGTAGGTTTTTTACCTAGTGTAGTGACCTTACGTATAATTCAAGCAAACTGGTATCATCTAATTATTTACAGCAGGTATGTCACTTTACTAGTTTTTTATTAGTTTTAAACTAAAGTTTATATTGGAGATAGATATGTAACGCACAGCTAGGGCTCTAAAGCTTCTAGCCGTTTAGAGATGAATCATATTTATTATTATTATTTTGTTCTCAAAGGAGAATGAACATTCCTGCCTAGGAAGCAATAACATCATTCGTGAAAAATAACTGATAAATGATATACATGTATAAAAAAACACATTTTTCTCAATAAAGTTGCCTTTATTGTCCCATAACTTTTTTCACACAGTCATTCGGAACTTTCCTTTATACCAAAAGTTCAACCACTTAATAAACTCATTCCAGTGGTATACCGCACGTTATTATTGGTTTCTAGGCAGGCCTACATACAATTCTACCCGTTCTCCTTTAATTCTCGGTTTATATGCCTACTGACAGTAATGATAACTTAGTTGAATTTACGGATTGCCTAAGTGAAATGACGGCAATTATAGACAATAGTAACATTCAATCAGTGTTTATGTTAGGAGATTATAATGCTCATATTAGTGAATTGTTTAGCAATGAATTATTAAAGTTTTGTGATGAACAGTATTGGTCGTGCGCGGATATCGAACTCCTTCCGCTAGATTCGTTTACGTTTGTAAGTGAAGCGCACGGGTGCAAACGGTGGCTCGACCACTGTGTCGTCACACAGGCCGCGCGTCGCACGATTGTTAGACTGGAGGTATTGTATGATAGTTTTTGGTCTGATCATTTGCCGTTACAAGTAGATTGTGATTTAAAACTATTGAAACCTAATATTGTTCTATCGAAAGAGAGCATAAACAATGTTGTATGGGGGCATCGAGACTTAAAACAAATAAAATTGTATGAAGAGATGTGTCACTCACGTTTACGCGAAATAGATTTTCCCCAGAATCTTTGTTACTGTGCTGACTCAGTATGTGAGGACTTAAACCACCGATCTAGCTTAGATAATATGTACAGGAACATTGTTAGTATATTATCTGAGTGCGCTAAACGTAGCTGTATATTTATTAAGAAAAACAAATACAAACCGTTAACAGGGTGGAATAAGCATGTTAAAAGCGCTCACAGGGAGGCCCGGCTTGCGTTTCAATTGTGGAATTTGTTTGGTAATCCAACATCAGGAAGTACCTTTGATAAAATGTGTGAAACTAGAAAAGTATTTAAATCTAAATTGAAATGGTGTCGTAAAAACCAAGTTCAAATCAAGATGGACATTTTAGCTGAACATCATAACAAAAAAGATTTTAGTAAGTTTTGGAAAAATACCAATGCAATGAACCCCAGGCAGGGCGTCCCTGTGAGTGTGGCAGGTAGGTGCAACCCATCGTCTATAGCGAATATGTTCATGAATCAATTCAGAGTTGATCCACCTGTGAATTTAGCTTCGACTACATCGTCGTGTGTGCCTAGCGCTGAGAGGAAGTCCTTATTAAAGTTCTCTGCCATGGAAGTTGCTAATGTCATCAAAAATATGGTAAGGGGCAAGTCCCCGGGACATGATCACCTCAGCGTTGAGCACCTACGGTATGCGGGGGTGCACCTGCCAAGGGTATTGGCAATGTTTTATACATTGTGCATGGGTCACTCCTACCTACCGAATGACCTTATGAAGACTATAGTTGTCCCATTAGTTAAAAATAAGACGGGGGATCTGGCAGATCCCTCTAATTACAGGCCGATTTCCCTGGCTACTGTTATAGCAAAAGTACTGGACTGTCTCCTTGATTCACACATGGCCAGCCGTATAAAATTACATGACGCACAATTTGGCTTTAGGCCTGGTCTATCGACAGAGACTGCCATTTTGTGTCTCAAGCGGACGGTTCAGTATTACACAAATAGGAGGACACCAGTCAATGCTTGCTTCCTCGATTTATCGAAGGCATTTGACCTGGTGTCCTACGACATCTTGTGGGAGAAGTTGTATCGGGAAACGGAAGTTGATAAGACAGTAACTTCTTTGCTTAGGTTCTGGTATCAAAACCAGACAAATTGTGTAAAGTGGGCTGGGGTGCTGTCGGATGAATATCGGTTGAAGTGCGGGGTGAGGCAAGGGGGGATAACTTCGCCTCGCCTCTTTAATCTGTATATTAATCAGCTGATCGTTGAGCTCGGCAACACTAATGTCGGTTGTCACATTGACGGGATTTGTTTTAATAATATCAGTTACGCAGACGACATGGTGTTGCTGAGTCCATCGATCAGCGCTCTTAGGCATCTTCTGCAGGTATGTGACGAGTATGCAGTGGCTCAGGGACTCAGGTATAATGCTAATAAGAGTGAGTTACTAGTGTTTAAAGCAGGTGGCAAGTGTTACACCAACGTGCCACAAGTAACTATCAGTGGTACTCCCCTAAACAGAGTCACGCAGTTTAAATACCTGGGTCACTGGGTCACTGACGACTTGAGTGATGACCTGGATATAGAGAGAGAACGCAGGGCGTTGGCTGTCCGATGTAATATGCTGATCCGCAGATTTGCACGGTGTAGCAAGAAAGTTAAAATGACACTCTTCAGAGCGTACTGTCAATCATTCTACGCCTGCAGTCTGTGGGTTAGATATACGCAAAGGTCATACAACGCCCTGCGTGTGCAGTATAACAATGCGTTCAGGATGCTGGCGGGGTTGCCGCGGTTTTGTAGCGCATCGGCGATGTTTGCTGAGGCGAGAGTTGATGGCTTTCATGCCATCATTCGAAAGCGGTCTGCCTCAATCCTGCAGCGATTGCGTGCCAGCTCCCACGGTATCCTGAGCGCATTGTGCGGTAGGTGGGATTGTCCAATGCTGCGTCACTGGATAGGACTTCATACTTCCACGAATGTGTGTTATATACTGCGTGGATAGTGTGAGGTTCGATTCCAGACACTTATATTAGTTATTTATTTTTTAATGTGTGCTAGGTTAAGTTTTTTCTATGGGTCTATGCCACCCGAAATAAAAGTATATTATTATTATTATTATTAATCATCAATTTTTTATTAACAGAATCTTGACATATTTATCTGGTATCACAAAACACAGTATTCTGTGGGTGATCCACAACTCGACCGTAGAATAACCAGACCTAATGTAGCCTTATTAGGAAGAGAAATGCGTTCAACAACTTAGACATCCAGAATACCTTTACTTCTTCGAATCGCAGCTACTTCATCAATTAATTTCTTACGTGAATCATTTGTTTTTATACAAATCCAGCTTTTAATTACCTCTCATTCGCAGCGCGTGTGATCAGAATGTGTCTTATGTACGAGTAGAAATATTTTGTAGGGTTTTTCTTAAGTACGCTCCTAGTGTGAAAAAAGGTCTAATAAGTAGTAGTGTTGTATAGTTAAGAATTGATACAAAGGTTAAGGAAAACGTAGGAATACCGATAAGCTAACTTTGAAAGTTAATTAAAATTTCGTTATTAAGAAAACATGTGAACGAATGATAACTTGGGTACCAATCTAAAAAAATACATTACACGGTAAACCTCATTTCAGTTCAGCAAATATAGATAATAAATAATAATAATAAAGCGGACAACATCACATACATTGCTCTGAACCCAAAGTAAGTAACTGAAGCACTTGTGTTATGGAATTCAGAAACAACGAAGGTATACCACAAACACCCAGACCCGGGTCAATGTAGAAAAGTTGGTTTCTACATTGACCCGTCCGGGGATCGAACCCGGGACCTCAGAGCTAGCGACACCTTGAAACCGGTGCGTACGCCACTTGACCACGGAGGTCGTCAAAGATGTTTTGATATAAAGCTGAAATTTTATTTTGCTTATGAAACATCCCTTTTCTTGCGAGTTACCAGAATGTAATCAATGTTTTGAATACAAATCTATTAATAGGGAAGCGAACGTTTTATTAATAGATCAGCACTAGATGTATAAACTGTCGTGACGAAAATGGTGTGTGATGCATAGGAATGCATGTCAGGATATGATAGGAATGAGTTGTCCCGGAATATTATTATTATTATTAATTATCCATACATACATAATGTTAAGTTCATGTATTCAACTGAATTCAGCAAACACATCATCTTGTCAGCCGTTAAAAACTGGTACATTTGAAAATTCATGAATTTACTGTTTCCGTAAAAAGTTGATGACAGCCCAATAACAAGTTTTAGCAATAAATGCAAATAATTAACATTTTAACTTGATTTTAAAATTGATGTTTGCATGCATTTATTTGTTTTCTGGAATGTCGCACGAAGTTTGCCCATTTCTATGTTTTTTATCGTGTACTATTCTGAATAATAGTACGACTATATTTTTCCTGTTAGTTAAAAAAAAAAATTTAATTAGTGGTTTTCATATTAGAGAATTACATAGTATCGGTCTCAGTCGGCGATTAACTCCAGAAGTCAACCTACAATTTAGCTGTAAGTTAATAATTATATTTCTGATCGCATGCTGAAGGCTATAATAATTTCCTTTGATACCAATCATAAACTAATTTTAAAAAAAATATGTGTCAAAAACCATTAAGGATTATGGAAAAAAAAACAGTCTTTCCTCCAACGTGTTCTTAATTCAAAACCTCGTTGCGATGTATTTTGCGCTTCAGTTGCCAACTGTTACAATTATTTTTAAAGTTCCGGTAATTGACAAGAGTTTAAATAGGTTGGTAATTGAAATTTGATGAGTACTTACCGATTCTAAATTAACCAAAATTGGGTAATTTTTCACACGATCAACTCATTGATTTGACGTTTGGCCTTCTGTGTAAAGTTATTCAATCTCACTTGTCACAACCGGTTTTCTAAAAGAAAGAAATATTAGAATTTACTATTCGAATTTATTTACTGGTTAGGAATACCATTTACGCTGTAAAAACTGCACTTAGGTAAGATGCAAATCGAGCATTTCAAATATGCATAAAAAATAAGTTTTCTGTATTTGAAATTACTTTTAAGTGATCTGTTAATATTTTAATTTCATTCTAATTATGTTATAAACAATCAGACTATACTATTTAGAATATACTATATTCACCCAAACAATACTTACTACGTAGGTATGTAGTGATAGTTTTTTGTACGTTTACACAACTCATCAAAAAATGACAGGTAATTAATTACCCAGTTACTATAATCTGGTATTTAACACTTACGGATTGTCAGTCATGCCAGACAACGGATAAATCTAATTCTGTTAATCTGAGCTCGCGTGCTCGAATTTCAAACGTGTGATGACGTCATCAAAAATCAATTTAAACAGCTCACACTTGACCAGTTTAGTTCGTGGAAAGCAACTACGAAGGCCGTTCGTGGAACGATTAAAATCTAACCTATATGCTGGTAGCCTCATTGCATGACCTGGGGTCAACTTGCGTGTCTCCAATTTATGATGTATTGCCAGCTGTTAAAAACTTATTAGCAAAGTTTGAATGCAGTTGGCTATGCAAGTTTCAATTACAAAAAAAAAACAATTTATAATGACAGTTGAAAAGCTTTCTTGTTTTGTTTATGTATTCCATTTGCAATTTCATTTATGATTTGAAAAATACGACCCTAAAGTTGAAATATATTTCTGATGAGTAGTTTATAATGTAACGTGATGAGGTACCTACACCAAGAAATGTTTTTTTTCACAGGCTGAGTTGCCATATGTACACGAACTTCTTAAATTGTAACGAAACGTAAGAACTAAATAAAATAAGTGTTTCGAAACAATTGCAAAGCATTTATAGATAAGAAATAATACAATGTCTAGTATCTACGGGTGGCAGAGGAAATTATGCTTATCGCAAGAAGGGAATATTGCTTCGTCCATAGTACCTACTTAAGACTTTGTGCAATAATATGTAGATATCTTTAAGTACATACTTGTTGTACTGCGTAATAACAAATCGATAAACATTAGTTACAACAACGGGAACCATCATTACAATTATAATTATGAATTCTGTTGCAAAGAAACCTCTTGCAAAGAAGATTAGTATACCTGTGACATTGATACTAAAAAAAACACATGATATAATAATTATTTAATTAGAATTTAGGTTGGCATGCTTGTTGACACCTTATAAAACAAGCTAATCCTTGCTAATACCAATAGCTGGCAGTCTTGATTAAAAAATCAAGACTGCCAGCTGTTAATGTGCTTCTAAGAAGTAACGTTTAAATTCACAAATAATATATAATAATTAATTGATTACATTGTTAAATGTGTATTATTTATTTATATCCCGACTCAAGAATAGTGTTTAAAAATCTAATACACCTATAGTAGATGATCTTATGAACTTTATTTTATGAAATACCGTTGCTCAAAACAAACATAATTGTAATCGGAACTTTATAAAATAAAAAATACTTAAAATAAGAAACATTAGTACTTCAGATAAAAAATGCAATAGTAGCAAGAACAATTGATTTATGTAATTATTCATAATTTATTCACAAGAATTAGTTCGAGGAAAACACAAATGACCGCAAGAATGTGACTTGATAAGGTAAGAGGGCATAATTATTTACGTAATAGCTTCATTGTGTCACAGAAATGGCCTATGTTTTGATGACATTATATAATCAAAGGTTTTGATGTACATTTTATGTTTAACTAAATTCTTATAAAAATCATCAATTTTTTTTTTTTAACTGCAGTAGTTTTTTTTTTATATTTATGTGTATCCAGATTATTTCATAAAAAAACGTCTGTATTTACTTATTTTCGAGGTTCGTCTGACTAGTTTCGGCTTTCGGCCTCGCTCAGGTATTTTTACATAACGCTAACTTACTTTGCCTTGAACCAGCCCTCGAAGTGCAATTGCAAGTGCAAATCTTTCTGGATCATTGTATCTGTAATTGCATGAATGAATATTATTATACCTACAATCATGTAGGTACCTACTTAGTATGTAAATGAATGAGTTATAGGTGTATATTCCTGTTGTTTGTAACTGTTGTGGTTTTACACGAGGTGATAAAGTTTTCCAAGTAATAAGTATGAAGAACACAGCATCCGTATTTTCCGAACGATTGGTCGCTAAGTAAACAAATAGGAACGCAAGCAGAACTAATAACTAAAAAATACCATGACAAAACCCATTTGACGATTTTCTATGAAATTTAAAATCAAGACAATAAAATATGCAATAAAAAAAGGATGGTATTGAAGAACTAGGTATTTATTTTAGCAACAATCTATGTATTATAATACATTATCATAAAAACGATTTACTGTAATATAAAAAAAAAAATAATGTAACATAAATAATAAAAACAATATGCATGCAAGCTTACGCAATTTAAATGCTATTCAAATTCAAATTCATTTATTTCGAGTAACAAATAGGACTCATATTAGGTGCATGAATTAATAATAATAATAATTAATACAAATGATTTCATAAAAATAAAATTAAAAAAATAAATTACAAAAATTACAACATTAAAATTAAAACATTAAAATTGAAAAAAAAAATACAAAATGAAAACTAAAAATTACACTTAAAAAAATAAAAACGCTTTAAAGTCATGTCTCATTTCAGTTGTCACGCTAAAAAATAAAACAATCGATATTCAAATGAGCGTTCCATTCAAATCGAATACATTTGATTCGTGCTCAAAGTACATGCACCTTCCTATTATTTGTTTTTTACACTAGTAGTATTTGTTGCGACAACCTTGCATTCAGCCTTGTAAGGCCTCTGCTTTGTCTTATTATCACCTTTATACAGGCTGATACTTCTTGATACATTATCAATAGGCCTCGATGATTGAAAATACATGAAATAAATTACATTTTTTTTACAATTTGGTTCTTGTAAAGTGAAATGGGTAATACAAATGTATTCTTTCATATTACAATTATTTCACTTTTAAATATTTTAAAGTATCATTTTAAAATACAGAGGTAGATACTATGTAGTTTAAAATGATTAATATACATAGGTATCTATGTAAATTCTATAAAAATCTAAACTAGATAGTTTAGATTTTTTCTGGTAGGTATTTATATCTACTTGTCGGCTTAAATACAATATTTAATTATAACACTACAAACTTGACTTTTGACTTTTAATTTGACACTAAGCTTCATGTTGACATAAACCTTACCTTGATAATAAGTTAGGTACTGACCGTTCTTGACATTGTTTACTTTTAAACAATCTCAATATTTAATGTTATTAAACGTAAAAATATTATTGTTACGTAGAAGCACTGTTAAACTCTTAATATTATAACTAGAAAATAAATGACAAACTAGTAGCAAACAGAATTGGTTCCGTATAATTCTTTGTATATCGATTCGATGCAGCCGTAACATAAAGTTGGCCTTGAAATTTTAGTTGGAATTATATTTTAGAGATGAACAACACATGGCTTCTAAAAACCGACGACTGTGGTTATTAATTGTGGTTGTTGCTATAAATCACCTACGTTAAAAACAAGCAAAACCTGTTTGTTTTAATAACATATTCATAGCAACATATTTTTAAAGTCATATTTAGCAGATTTCCATTTTATCTTATACGCCATCACAGTCAATATGGTTTCCCGAAGAATGTCATTAAGTCTCTAGATAATAAGTAGTAACGTTGACTATTAAATGAAACTAGACACAACTACGTCCACATAATCTTAATTTATTATCTGTGCATATATTATTTGCCTGATGATAAATGAATAGTCGCATTCGCGGATCAAAACTGTTGTAGCGCGCTATGCGGCATATATTAACGACCGCGGAACGCTTCGAACCTGTGTTTTATTCACTATAGGTTGACTATAGTCGGTCAGACGAAAATAAATGAAGTATAGTGTGGGTGCCGCATGCCGGTAGTGTAGAAGCGAAAGCCCAGACTGCTTCTCGTTTGCATTACGCAACGATCTATATCATAAGTAAATAAAATACAGAGACATTGACAATAAGACCGGTTTTGGCGCCTATTTTTGCCACTATTCTGGCCGGTCATTAAGATTACCGACCGCGACGTGTGAGTGTAAAATTAATACGCCTATGTTAGTTCAGCTGCGATAACAAAAGGCAGACGACGTGTTTTGAAATTTCGAATTTGAAAAACGCTTCTCGTTGAGGAAAAGTTTGATTTTTTAAATTTGTTAGTTCAGTTCTATTTTGAGGTTGACAATTGTAGTGTTGTGAAAGTGTCTATAGTGAGAGTAACGTTTTGGAAGTTCGGATCTTATTCGGTGGCCGGCATTCTTATCAGTGACGCGCTACACTGATAGCGTTTTGTGAAAGTATAACACGAGTAAGATTTTGTACTAAGTGCAGTTATCTACAAAGTGTTTTGAAATCGATATCGCTAATTCGGTTAATGAATAAAACATAGAGGAAGGAACACGCTACGCCCAGTATGCCAGTTCAATTCGCCAGTTAAATAGTTTTAATTGTGCGTGTAATTTGAAAGTGAACTGTTTGCATTGAAATCATCAGTGATTGATTTTCTGCGGTAGCCGGTAAGAAACTTGTTTGTACATATTCATGATAATTGCTATACAATTATATTTGCATAAGTACGTCAACAGGTTATCTGTTGTACATAATCTGTTCACGTTTTGTATTTAAATGTGTGAATAGTGTTGGTATAAATGTGTCGAGCATGGGATTGTTATCTCTGTCAGCTGTTTAAGATATCTCCGGCGACTTGTGTCTAGCTAGATTAATTAGAATAGTGACTTGCCTAGGTCAAGTAAACGATAACAGTAGATTAATGTTGCATGTTAGTACTATAATGTATCGGGCTATATACCTACTATGTAAAGACTTCTGTTCTAAATATCGGAAAATATTTGTTCTGGCTTCTTGTTGTAGTAGAATTATTTGTTTGATTTCCATGAGTAATAATAGTTCTATAAAGAGGAGAAGACTAAATTCGTTTATTATGTATTTGAGTCCTTCCTGTTTTCTTACAGTTTTTCCTAAAATCAAAATCTTATTATTTCCTGCGAGCTATTCGCTTTGGGTTTTTACTGATAATATTAAACTCTTTATTCGTTTTTATCTCATCATAATGAATTTTCAAGGAAATTCTCTTCTTAGCTTGAGGAAAACTAAAAATGTGAAAGTGGCGACTGCTTTTTTATTTCTGTCTTGTAATTTTAGGATTTATGTATTTTTTGGTCACAGCAATCTAAACTAAATATGTACCTACCATAGGACATATTTGGTTCTTTCGTAATTTCGGTACCTCGTAATTTCAGTATACCTATTTTTTTATGTCATTTTTTTCTCTCCTAAACGGCAATCCATGTTATTCTCATGCTAATGATTTCTGACGAGAACATATACCATAAGATACATAAATCAAAGTTATGTATTATACCTATGTATATTATACCATATTTCAATTAGCAACTGTCAGTGGAAGAATACTGTTTATGTACGGTTCTTTATTATTGATGGGTTTTTCATAAGAGGAAAAGCGCAGTGACGGTGGCCAACAGTTTTAACTAAGCCTAATTTTAAACTAAAAAGAGTTCTTTAAAAAAAAACTACTTCAAACAAATTCTATCGCATCATACATTAGGTTCTAGTTCCCGACTTTTCGATGCATGGTCACGGGCACCTAAATAGATATCGCGATATAATCCGTAAGAACTAGTTTTATTTTAATGTCTAGCATTTACGGAATGTCGTTGTGGCCTAGCGGTTCCATGAACGGATTTGTATGCACAAGGTTGCAGGTTCGAACCCAGGCAAGTATCAATGTAACTTTTAAAGTGAAATGTACTTTCTTAATTATTCTAAGACACTTCTGACAAACGGTGAAAGAAAACATTGTCAGGAAACCTGGATTCCAAAATTTGGGATCTGAAATCGCCAACCCGCATGGAGCAAGCGTGGTGATCAATGCTCGCGCCTTTTCTATATGGGAAGAGGCCTGTGCCCAGCAGTGGGACGTTTACAGGCTGGATTATTATATATTATTATTATTTGCGGAAACTCAACAAAGCGCTCCTTATCATTTTTTTTTTGGTAATTAAAACTCTTTGGTGTATAGACATACGAAGCTAAAACAATTAAAAAACGGATTGTGAAAATGAAATCATACGAATCGAGTTCGTATGCAAAGCCGTATGTATTATCTGTCTATTTAAATCGCGTGCCGATTTAATACCACATAAATCTTTTATTTTCCTATTTAGCTTCCATTCCACTAAGTTTACAATGTATTACTGTGTATGTAATGTCCGAATTCTAAAATAACATGAATAATAGCATAAACGATTTCTTGGTATTTCATTTATTCGCGAATTAGTATAATCGTATGAAAAAACATTCTCACATAACGAGTAGAATCGAAATAATTGCCTATCCGGCTGCGCCCTGTTCCGGCGAAAAATACAGAATTGCATTACAACGTGTTTTTTTAATAATTAGGTAAATACTGATAGTTATTTGATTAATGTATAAGGAAAATTGATAACAATGATATTTTTCTGAAAGATTATCGTCTACGAAGGCAGATTATGATACGATCGCGTTTTTCTTTTCAAGGAAGCTAACCATTATTTCATTATGAAACTGATAACACTAAAAACTGCTACCTATACTTACATATCAGTTGACATTTAAAAGTATAGTTTATTTGTTTGGTTCAGTATGCAATTCTCAGAATGGCCAATGCTGTCTAGGATGACCTTAAAATGAGGCCATTCAAAATGAAGATTCGAAGAAAAATAAGGTAAAATCAACAGGTCAATTACCGAGAATATAATATGTATATAATTTTGCAATAAACCTTCCTCAACCATTTTCTAATCCAATATTTTTTTTACGAAAAATCGTTTTAATACATTATATTTTATGTTACTAGATACTATTATTTACTTAGAAGCGATATTTTAGTGTTCCTTTATTGGTAGTTATGAATTAATTAAAAATTTCGCGGAATTCTTTATCACACTTCTAAAAATGACCAAAGTTCAAGGATCTTCAATTTAGGTACATTTTTGTTTTGTACTATAATTAAGGTTACATCTTACATTCTATGAAAAAAAAAACCGCTCAATAAATGTCTTGTGTAGTAATAAATCCGTCAATGAAGAGGTTGACTGCCTAGGTCCCGCTAAACATACTTGACATTGCTACTTGATTAGGCTCTCTACTTTTATCCCTAAAATAGGTATTAGGTTGTTCAATAAAGCGTATGAAACCCAACAAAAATAATCTATTAAGCCATCGTAAAGTTAATCGATCGATAAAATGCCTGCAGTGTTCAACTGTGGACTGTGACATCATAGTTAATTGCAGGTCAATTTAAAAACCAACAGCAAAAAGTATGTATCATATTTCCGGTTTTAAAAACACAACTCATGTTAACTCATTCTGAGGTCAGAATGATGCTTATAGCCAGATGCGAGTTACAATATTAAAAAAACGTCTTGGTAACCTATTAATCAAATTTAACAGTTTTGCTTGTAACCTCACGATAGTATGGCATTGTGTAGCACTTTGCTAGTTGCGACTTGTAACATAAATGCATATGCTATTTCTGGGTTCCTTAAATCGTTTACTCCCCATAAAATTTTTTGGCTACAACAACTGTAGGAAGCCAAAAAAGGTTTAGAAGACTACAAAATATACTGATGAAAAGAGAGGAAACCTTCCGCTAATTTTCTTTATCTCCTTACTTGTGTGAGGACATAAAGAAAAGATTTGTACCAGGACTCATAAGCGAGCATCAAAAGTTGATCAAGAATGTCAGGAAAAGTTGGATATTTTACACCAAAACTTGGCTCAAACATTTGTCCTACACGGAGACCGAACAGACGGCAAAAACTCAGTTTTGTCAGTACAATGTGAATATTTATTATAAAATATTATAGGATCCAATTCAATATGTCATTATAATAAAGAATCATAGTTTTTCGTATTTGTTTTTCTGCAACTTTTAATATTTTCCTGTTAAGTTTGTTGACTTAACTCGTTGAGAACTGAGAGCTAGCTTTCACTGAATTTATTGGTATATTATTATGGCCATCTACTAAGGTACAAAAAATAAATGACGATTGTAGTCGCCCACCTAATGTTTATTTTTGTAGTAAGATACTCTTTTAGTACACTTTTTTGTGTTTTTAAGTTGCGTAAGTGAAGTGGTAGTGTTTAATAACATAATCTAATAAGTACCTACTTACCCAATCAAAACAATGAGAACATTGTACCGTCAAAAAAATATTGATAATGAGTTGGGTTTAAGTTTAAAAAATAATCTATACCGTTTCGATCTAATTGTAATGATTATTTTTTTAATGAACACAAAGCATTATTTTATTTCATGTACAGTGACGCAATAGAAAAACTCGATCTATTTTTCCTATGTAATTATTCCTAAATACAGCGTTTTGTTTAATTAAAACGCTATAAGTGTTTACATCCTAGTAAAATAATGAGTACCATGCGATATGAGTTATTTGTAGATACCCTTTTAAAATACGTAGCCGTTTTCCTCTAAAGGCCAATTTACATCGAACGAGCGAATGCTCACTCTATCCCCACCCAATCGAATTCTATGAAATTATAAAGGAATTTGGGAAGGGTGGGGGATAGAATGAGCATTCGTTCTTTTGATATAAATAGGCTTTCATGCTACTTTTGCAATTTACACGTACTCTTTGTGTTAAATACTTACCTACCACCACTTATTCACCTTACCGAGTGTACAAAAAAGGTCTGGGTCTGGGTAATGAATAAACGTGTTCAAGAAAACCATAGTGTTAGAAATAGGAAAAATGGGTTCAGGAAAAAGTAAAACAGCAACTCGCGTCAACCATATTTTATTTCAAGTGAAGCATAGTAATACGTTTTTAGGAACGTTTTAACAATGAAGTATTGGCTGATTATTGACTGCCAGTAAGAAGTCAATGTAATGAGGTTTTATATGTTGAATGAATATTTGTATATTCCAACAGTCGCCCTCAAATATTTATTTAATATTTATAATTATATCCATTTAGAAATATATAATTTAATCATGACTATACCATTACTGTTTTGGTATTGACATTTTAAATTTAAATGGATTGATAATAAAACTTTTGAGTAAGAAATACAATCGTCTTATAAAATTATACAGTTAAGAATTATAATTATTACAAAGAATAACACTTAAAAATTATAAAGTCTTATAACACTTAAATAATTAAATTAACTTTATCTTATTCTATATCCAGGAACTAAGTTTTAAATATTAACCATTTTCGTGAAAAATCTAGTAGATTTCCTATGGAAATATGTTCTTGGGTTTATTGCTTTACTAGTAATTTGTCCTCCTAAAATTGTACTTGATATCCATCAATAGTTATGAAACTATTGTGATTTGTGGGGTTATTTATAAAACGAATGCAACTGATATTGTTTCCAAAAATTACAATTTGCAGTGCAATTGGAATTAAAACGCAATGACTTTATGCAGATTGCTTAATTTCGTTGAAAATGCAACGATATTGTACAGTTATCAAACGCTTTAAATATGCGCAGTTCTGTACTTTTTCTATATATTATACAATTATTGAACAATGAGTATGTGCCCCTTTCTAATTATTTTGTCAATTAGTTCACCCCCTCAATCGGAAAATGCATAGCCAACTATACCTTCTACTAAATACACTATCACATTTTAATTAATTTAATTAACACGGTTCAGAGATTAATTTTAAGCTAAGCGTACTTTTGATGCAGTTATTTCATAAAAGAAAAGAAGCATTTTCTCGATTGTACGTTATTTTTACTCTGTTATCGACTTAGTATTTAGTACAGTATAGTATCCGGTCGCTTACAAAATATTATACCTGATAATTGTCAGAGTTTAACAATAAACATAAATAATTAATTTCGAATAAAATGATGAATTGTAAGATTCAGTAATTATTGAAGAATTTGTGTAAAAAAAAAAAAAAAAAAAAAAAATTTAATACGAAGATCTTATACGAAGATCTTCTATTTTAAGTAGCTATATCTAAGTTAATTTTGAAGTTCAATAAATTACCACCGCTTCCTAAGTGCTGTAGCTGTGGAGAAGAAACGGCGCAACAAACTCCCCAGCAGCACCCTATCGCCAAGTTGAATATGAAGGATCTTGATTGAATATCAATTTACCATCACTTCTATTTCATTTAAAACTATCATATTCAAATGCTTTATTAAACCTTTTCCATAAAATTGTAAAGTTAATCTCTGGTACAAAAACGTTAACGTTGACATATAATAGGACAATATAATATAAACTTTCCGTAGAAAATTAAATACATATTTCGTAAATAAAAAATACAGAAAATTACATGTATTTTATGTAATTAAATATCTTATGTAGAACTTTTTAGACATAAATCAACTTTGAAGTTCTTGCTTCAATAATTTAAATATTTTTGACTTTTTTATTGAAATTTATTTATTAGTAGATACTAATATTAAAATCAAAATTATTATCCCGACCAACTAGTGCAAACGTTTATAAATAAGACTTCAAGTTTGATTTCCATGCTATACTGTGTTGTATGGCTTTTGATTTTAACCATTTATAAGAATCAGTTCTAATATAATCGTTAGTATGTTTGAATTTAGTATTTATTCAAAAATACAATTAATAAAATAAAATCTAGATCAATATTTTGTTTATAAACTCTATTTGTATCCTTTCTCTTCTAAATTTAGTAAATTAATCTGCGTCTCAGTTTACTAGACAATAGTCCAACATCTGAGCTATCAGCAAGGTTCTTGTGTTCGTTGCCTTTTAACATGCCTATTAACATTACCGATTTATAATCGGACTTGCTAATTTCGGCGGGAATTTGAACATCTACAGACCTACAAGAATCATAAGTAATGATTCGTCAAAATATCTTGAGCAACGAGAAATATATAACCATTTGTCTCGTTACTAACGATGTTTTGGTCAAATTTCTATCGACAGACAAATAAAACTAGGAGGGTTTTGTTTGTCTGCTACGAGTAGGTATGTACACATTTTGCATGGTGTTTTATTATATTCTGGCGCTTTTGTGGAATGTCTGTTTTTAAAATACGTTACCGTATTATAAACAGCTTCATCAAGTAAAAATTTCGCACTTGTTACCAATGTTTGAATCATTTTGGTTAACGTACGATTTATGCACGCAGCGACACCATTTTGCTGTGGACTATATAGTACCATCAATTGATACTTTTCCCTTTATTAAAGTTATAGTAATATAACTATGATGCATAGAATTGTATTTAATAGCAATGTTTACATCTTCGGTTGTGAATGTAATCAAATCACAAACATCAAAATGAATAAGAAGTAGCGTAACGTTCGATTGGTATTTTAAATTATCTTTAAAATAAATTGTGATTGTTTACTAAATATACAGCACATTTCTTACACATAACTAGTAATGTATATATTACCAATCATTTTACCATCATACTTGTCAATAACATTTTTGAGAAAATTATTTATTTATTCTTGTGGAATAAATAAATAATTTATTTAAAATTTAATAAATTATGTACTCACAATAGTTTAATTAAATGATGCATAAAATTAGTTTATAATTTAAAACATCTTGGTCTTCGCAACTGTTTTAAATAATGTTTAAATATCGTCACGACTCATCTACCTCAAAAATGATACTGAAAAAGCTGTTAGTTTTATCACTGGTCATATAGCATTTAGTTATTTTTATTTTTATATTTGATAACCATTATTACAAAAATAACCGACGTACCTGTCTGTTAAATGCTATTTATCCATAACAAATTTTACCGTATTTCGGATGAATATGAAACGTCTTCAATAATTCTTAAAATGCTTAAAGTCGTGGTCGCAGCGCTCCTCTCTCTTTGAGTAGCTTAACGTAAGATGCGAACGCCTCACAACTGATCAGCGACATCAGAATCTAAAAGAAAACATATTTCATTATCAGTTTACCGATCAGCGGCAGTATTGGGTAACTTTGGAGAACATAGAAACGATACTGTCCTTGTCAGCATTGCAGGGTTAAACGTTGTTTGTCGTCTTCTCATAGCTGGTAGATTCACCATTTTCCTGCATCGTCTTGATGTTCTTTTTAGCACGGTTTCAGCGCCCATCATAGTAACTCTATATTTAGCAAATGTATACTGAGTATTTCTAGGTTGAAATATTCTCTCTTCTTTGAGTAGTTTGGTTTTTCTTAGAAGGTGGGTTGTGAGTTGAGATTGAGAACCGTTTGCTGTTAGCATAGCAAAAAAAAAACCTAGTTTAGGCGTAGGTTTAGCTTTCATGATATACATCAAGCGTGTTTTAATAAGCTGAAGTGTTGTTCGCCGAGTGTTATGAGTTATGACATCGTCGCACATCGTAAGCCTTTTGCAATCTTGTTGTTCTTCATTTGAGAAATCTTCATTTCCTTCATTCTTCGTGTGGGGAATTGTAATCTAGTAGTATATGTAGCTAAATATTTCTTTTATTCTAGAACAAATCTTTGTGTCATGTGCATGTTCATTTGTTTTGTGTCTAGATGTAATTTTATCTTTATATGCATGTATTGAAAAAATATATTAGTATACATATCTGTTGTCTGGTCCCCATAGCACAGACTCCGCCGTAGTTCAGGATCTGATGGCCGTGTGAATTTTCACAAAATATTTTTATTTCGTAGAAATATTATCACAACACTTACATTTAATTTTGAACTAATTAATTCGCGCAGTTACTAAAACGGTCTGGGCCCATAACCTGTTAGAAATAGGAAAAATGGGTTCAGGAAAAAGTAAAACAGCAACTCGCGTCAACCATATTTTATTTCAAGTGAAGCATAGTAATACGTTTTTAGGAACGTTTTAACAATGAAGTATTGGCTGATTATTGACTGCCAGTAAGAAGTCAATGTAATGAGGTTTTATATGTTGAATGAATATTTGTATATTCCAACACATAGTATAAAACATTCAACAAAAAATTATCTTCTCATACAAAATTATCTGCTTTTCAAATTTTTTAGAGATATGTATTAATTTCTTTGTGGTTTAGCAGTATTTAAAATATGACTACGCATTTCTTCAACACCCTATATAACTCGCAGACTCGAAAATCAACCATGGGGAGCAAAAGGGATCCGCTTTTCCGTATAAGAAAGACTCTTTGGCCTACAGTGGAATAGTATCATTATTACGATTCCTACCATAAAACATTTTTTTTTTTAATCATTTATTTGATGAGGCTTTTTGCGCTGGTGCGCCAAGACAGCCTCGTAAGGTACCACAATAAATTAAATAATAAATTAACAAAAGTAAAAATAAACTAATCCTAAGACTTAAAGATAACTTAAAACTAGACACCCCGTTGGAATGTAGCGCCTTCTACACAGGTCACAGGCTAGAACACTACAGACCCTACGTCACAGATTACTAAATAGTTACTACTTAACCTACGTCCAAATAAAAAATAAAAAAAAATACTATAAAACATTATTTTATATTATACGTATTACGTCCTGTAATCTTTTGTTTTGTTACAGTTTAAAGCATCTACATATATCTTATCGCACTTTATTGCTATCACTCAAGGCTACACGTTTTACAATTGCATTTATCAGATAGTATTTTTACTAAACTTCGCTTGTAGTATTGTTTTGAATGTTATCTGTATATTATATCAAAGGCGGTACTGTGATATTTGATATCTGATATAACGATACCGTGATATGATATAACAAAGGTCATCACTCAAGTATCATGTCTTTTATTTTGACAACCTTAATCGTATTTCGATATAGGTTAATAGAGGTGCATGCGAAATTGATCCTTATAAGACCCAATTCCTATTGTTGTTATAAATACAACCGTCTACGTTTTCTTTGTATATGTGCGTAAAATGATCGTGTTTCTTACTATGCGATATGCTATGCCATAGGGATGAAATTTGTGTGATCCAGAAATGTTAGTTACAATTCTCAGTACTCCGTTTATGTAAAACTATTTGAGAAAAATATTTATGACCGATTTTTAAAGAACATCTTAGTTTTACTGCACTGAAACTATTAGACTCATTTCATAGTTCAGCATACTAAGTGCCATAACTCAGAAAATGCTTTTAGTGTTATGATCTAGAATGATCTACTCACAGTAACAGTTAAATAAATTGTAACAGCCGTCTTACAGCAAAGTTTTTACAAAGTATTAAATTACCGAGTTTGAGTTATCTACTAGGTATTCACGACTTATTTAAATAGTAGTTCATGACCTTCCACCTATTTTAAGGATTTTTTTATTTGATTTAAAACAAATCATGATCGCATTGCATTAGAACATTTTTAAAAGATCTTCAAGATTTAATGCTCTACTAAAAAGCACTGTCTAGACAAGATCAGAAAAATATATTAAGATTTTTTTAGACGTAAGTCGGTTCGAAATCGAAAGCTAAACCAAGATAGAGCAATTAGTCCTATCATCACTTCTCTTATAAACAAATTTAGCCGTGTTTGAAGCAAACCATATGGATGAAAGATCTTTTATTGGATGCCGAGGCCAAGCGCCAGATTGCCAGATTTGTTTGGAGAAGATTTCAAAGATTTTTTGCGAGTGCTAAGCATTGAAAGAAAACTTTTGAAATTAATTGAATATTATCTAAACGTTTTATTTATTATTAAGTATTTTCGTTTCCCTTATCCCCACTGTCTTTATTTTCACAAATTAGCTTATTATTTTTTTTCTTGTTATTTGCGTCATGATATGTTTAATGTCTGACTTGTTACTCCAACCTGTAGGTCAGTAGGTCTATGTATATTGTTTCTACGGGTACCTAAAATTATCGTGATTCTATGTTAATTTTAGGTTTTCGTACAGAAATAGAAACAACACATCCACGTGGTTAACTATAGTGTTCTCGTGACTTACATCCATTATTTTTGTACCTCGTCGTCTAGTAGGCGTCGAAAATTTTATTTTTAGCCACACGGAATTGAAGTGTAAACAGCAGTGGCCAGTCAAACTATGATATACGAAAATAGACCTTACTGCTTTAACATAAGGCTTGAGAAAATTATACTAATGTGCTATCGATTGTTCGTGAATATTGATGAGATGAACGCTAAATTTAATTGTATGAATGTATGGTATGGTATCGATGACAAAAAGTGTAGGTGTTTATTAGAAATTATTTTGTGTAGGCCGAGGTTTAGTTAAAAGTAGCTCGTAACGTAACGATTAATGTGTTAAGTATTTTTAACAGCCTTTTAAAAATTAGGCTCTATGTTCCAGACTGTATCTATCTTTTTTGTTCTTTAGTCTAACTCTTAAGGTTGTTTTTTTTTGCTTAAGAATACATGGAAGGAAGGAATCTTCCATTCGGGGATCGAACCCGTAACATATAGTTTAGCTCTTTTTTACCGAGGTTTTTCAAGTTGCACAACCATCACTTATTTTCGTCCGATTTTCTGGGATTTCATTGCCCAAAAACCGTCAAACGTCGTACCTACTTTACCGACTATTAAAAAATAACTTCTATCCGCCATTAATTTGTGTGCCTATACTAATACATGTGAATTGGTTATTAGTGTCCAGCTATATTTTAAATGTCAACACAACGAATGAGGTTGTTGTAACATACTTACTTATATAAATATAGGAAGACCATTCGAAGGTTTCTTATGTAGATTGTAAGTTCATAAGGCACGCACCAAATATTGAAGTAACGCTACATAAATTAGGTACGGCGTGAGTAACCAAAGTCAACAATGTTACTAATTATATACTAGTTAGCGTTTGCATACAAATTGACGGACATAATGAGATGATGGTGACGTCAGAATAGATTAAGGTGGTACCTAGTTGCTATGGAAACATGTTCAGGGTCTTTGTTTTACTAGTACAACGATGATGAAACACCTACTTATTTCTTGAAGTATTTGTCTGTTTATGTATATCACCAAAATGACCGAACCGTTTTCGTTGTAGGTAACTTTTTAGAAGTTACTTTAAAAGAATCAAATTAACTTTTAGAATTTCTCTCTTTCCAGTCCTTACAGCTACGTATATACGTGAAAATCTTAATATATATAAATCTCGTGTCACAATGTTTGTCCTCAATGGACTCCTAAACCACTTAACCGATTATAATAAAATTCGCACACCATGTGCAGTTCGATCCAACTTGAGAGATAGGATAGTTTAAATCTCAAATTATAGTCGCAATTTTAAGAAATTGACGCGGACGAAGTCGCGGGAATCAGCTAGTTATATAATATATTTATAATTTTATAATAAAATTTTCAATAATGATTAATTATCAAATTTTAAAAAACGGTCCTACGTTTCAAGCGAAAGTAAAATTTATTCATGAGATAGTTGATTGTGTGTTTAGACTAAACAGCACAACACAGCCTTGAAGTTTTATACGTTTAGAGGTAGTAGATATAGGTAGTATAAACAAGAACTACAAATAATTCATTTTTTTAATTAAGTATTACCTTTACATGCAAATGAAGTGGTCACCTAGGAGTTCATCAACTCCTTTATACTATAAGTTATTTATATAGAAATATTAAATAGGTACGACGCATTTACAGAAACTAGTTTTTTTTTTTAAACATAATATTTAAGTCGGTAAATATCGCGCCTACCGCTAAAGCGTATACAGGATGGTGTACATATTTTTATAATATAGATGTACTAAATACTCAATTTCCTTGTTTTCAGATACGAAGAAGTTATTTTAAGACAATTCCGACAAACGGAGAAGGAAAATGTTGCGATTATTTTATTGTATTAATACCTACCTAGTTATCTAAATATACGCTATGCGCATGCGTGATGATCAAGATTCTTTCTGCCTCTACATACTCTACAAGAAAATAAGAAGGAACTGGGCTCTAACATTAACATAGTTACAAGCATTTTAGGTCAATAGTAGCATTATTACAGAGCTTAAGTTTTGTTTCTTAAAATGAGGATTGTATTTTGTTTTCATATTTTAGATATAGGTGCCTAGTTACCAATGAAAAAAATTTCATATTGTTTAACAGCATAACGTAGAAGTAGATGGATAGGGAAAAAATACTGTGTTTGTCTCATTATCTTATTGAAACTACATTTTAAAAAATTAAGGCATTGTGTATATGATAGAATGTTTTGTGGTACAATATATCCACGAAGTGCAACGCGCAAAAGCCAGTTTAAAAACCCTTTTTATAAAGTTGACTACTAAAAGCGATATAATTTTTAGCGTAAAAAAGTTCATATTTAATATTATTTCATAAGAGTGCTAACTACCGCACTCTGTACGTCCGTGCCAAAATTATAACAACCTTTGCCATTTGGAAAACCCCGGGTCAAGAACAAGTTCAATGTACTAAGTTTGATTATCCGCCAATAGATGTCGCTACAGAGCGGCGTTTGTTTCGCATTATTTTTACGTGAACGAGATACAAATAAATAATAGTTATATTGTTTAAATTTCTTATTTTACTTTCAGAATATATCTAATTGTATGTTAGGTAGTGTTAAAATAAATAATCACCATAGTTTAGTTATCCTACTCGCCCACAGATGGCACTCACCTCGCTGAAGTAAAGTATGAAAAAGTCATTACTAGATGTCGCTAGTAATGTGTTTAAAACGGTAACACACGGAGCTTTTGAATATGAATCTTATATTTTATTTTATTCGATTGGATATCGATTTATCGATTATTTTCTTATTAAGAATTTTACTGAAACAACTTATTATATTAATAATACTTATTGATATAGAGGTTTCCACAGATTTTTTGATCGCACGGTTTCGTATTTTTACTAAAGCAATATCTAATAGTCTTGGAATATTGAAACAAAACTGCTATAACGTATTTTAATAATGTTATTTATTGTAGGTATGTACATAGTTTTCATTTAATTTAATTATAAATATTTAGTGCAATGTACGGTAAGGTACAGCATAACGTAGGAAGGTAGGTGCCCTATATCGCATCCTGTTATATTATCCAGTAACCCATGGGTACATCGTAATAAATTTTAAGAATTACCATGACTCAAATCCTAAAATTCCACTCTCATAATCAATGGTAGTAAAGTTTCTCGGTAACAGCCATTAAGTCAAGATGGTTAATTTGTTAATACCGTAAATTCCCACTAGCGGCGCTTGTGTAGTTGTGACGTTTATTTCCGCGGAAAATGACGCTCACCTACGACACTTGGAATGACGTGCCGCTTGCCGATGTAATGACGTAACGACGCCGCGCCAAGGTCACACAGTATAATAGTCTGATTATGCGGTTGCGTTACATAATTTTATTTTTATTTGTAATGTTGGGTGATTTTTTATTTGTAATGTTGGGAGTTCGATTTTTAAATTGTTTTGTTTTTTTTTTTACTTTGATTGCTGTAGTTTTTTATTTCGAGTCACTTAAAAACTACTTGTGTAAATTTATTTTGACATTTTCATTTATAAATATACTAATGTCTACTATGGCAACCTTTAGAATATCTAATACCGTTCAAACGATTAATATTTATTATAAATAAACGTCCTAATGAACTTGATTTATTTATATGTCAGACAGAGGTATCTAATAATAGCCGTATCGTAAAGGTCATTGTCCTTAAGATATAAACAAGGATAACCGTGTGAATGTTATAAAAATAAACTAATAAGACTTTGATGTCTTTCCTTCCTTATGTTATGTCATAAGTATGTTAATTAATAATTAAACAAGGGACAAAAATACCGAAGGCCGTAGAAATGAATGTAATGGTTTTTTAAGAACAATGACGCTGTGGAAATACCGAATTATATTTAAGTCATAATCTTGTTCCGGCCTATAAAACCCTTTAGATAACAGGAGGAAAATGTTATTTCCCTTGATGACTTGGTAACATAGTTAATTACCTATGTGCATATTAATGCAATAAACAGATTAACATAAAATATAAGAACTAGCTGATGATATATTGATAGTGATGTTAAAATAAAAGTTTTGGTGCTCTATTTATTGAATTTCGAAAATGATTTTTTTTTAATAGTTTCACTATATTTTTTATTGCCATCCTTTATTTGCAGTAATTAAAAAAATAATAATTAAGTTTAGGGATGTTATGAAGTATATGTATTTGGCTGTAGGTTTATAGAGTACCACTGATATATACCTTTTGGTTACGGAACCGTGAAAAACAGTTCGTAACTTACGCGCACAAAATCAAACAAAGACAATTAAAATTTAGGTCAAATCCAAAATTTCGGTCACAAAAACCAAGAAATAGTTTGGAAAGATGTTAATATGGAAAATTTACAAAGAACAATTAATTTACGGTTGTTGAGCAAGTCGGGCGAAGTCAACGATCATGATTCACGAGTCATTATTAATATAATATGCATTTACATTTGCATCGTGAGTATAATCGAACGGAATTCTACGTTCGACGGGTTTCCCATCTTAAGCGTATAATAATATGGAATAGTTTGTGATCGGCAAAAATATTCCCAACAAATGGGTTATTTCTTTTTTTTTTGAATAATTTAAGTAAAAAATACGGATGTATGATGACGGATGCCTTTTATCAGTAATAAGGCAATGACAGGAACACATAAGTTTCCATAGCATATGGGAATGAAATAAAAACCTCGTGTGTCACTTGCTTTACCTTGGTGCACGTCATGGTTCTTGGCATTCATGACTATTGTGGAAAAGTGTATATTTTTCATCAGTTTTTATACGATTATTCAATTGTTTCTGGTATCTAAAATGCCCGTTTTGATACCCGACTCTTGGTCCCTGTTACGAAAGAAAGCTTTTGCCAGTGCAAGTTACAGCAAGTGGTTTATCAATAAAAAACGACGGGTTGCACTTCGGGAGTGCCGGCAGAAGTGAAAACTTGAATATTAACGTTGTGCATTTTTGATATTTTGGAATGCTGTCTACTCTCCATCCGTCTTACGAATTTTCGATCAGGTCACGTGTCCTGACGCGGGATTAATATTTTTTTCCCATTACAAAAAAAAAGTGTACAACGCCGCTAAAGAAGTTTTCACTTCAAAAATACATTTTTATCATATAAGGTACATTATATTCAGTACATAATGGAATTAATTTTGACAGTCTTCTTCAGTATAATATCTACCTATTTATTTAAAAAACAATTTTGTTATTACTTTTTAAAATACTGGTAAATAGAATAAAGTAGCTATGTTCTTACTTGTGCTTTATTTGGGATGGTTGTCTTTGTGTTTATAAAAATAACACAACCGGGAAAAATATGAATATGTTCACTTTCCTTCAAACATAGCGTTTACACATATCAAACATTATGTTCGTAGGAATTCAAGCAATGACTATTTTTTAAAGTTTGTTATAATTATTGCATTATAAAAATATCTCAAATCGCATCCCTTTACATTTAATATTATACTTAAATCCTTAAATTTAAGTTAATTATAAAAGTGTTATTTCCCGACTGCCAAGGTAAGGTTAAATTCTTTGTTGATCCCTGGTATTATCCGTCTGATTCACTTGTTATGAGTAATTAAATTAAATCAAAACTTTGTATACACCAAATAAATTGAAAAGAAAACAAGTGAAAGTTTTGTAAATAATATTTTTTAATGTGTATCATCAAACAATTCATAATTTGTAAGGAAAACCCTACCACAAATACCTTTAAATAGTAATTTATGTTTCCATGCAACTGGAAAATTATTACGGATGCAATCAATTAGTCATGGTACCTTTTTCATTAACCGACTTTTACGAAGTGGAATGTTTACAGTCGAATCATTGATGATCACTATGACGTGCTTAATGTTCATATATGATTTGTAATGACTGACCTACATGGGTAAGCAAAGTCCATGGAATTATGATATGGGATCCAACTGAAAAATTAATTGCTGGAAATTAGTCATGAATTCCATGGTATATGACCTGGTTGCCTGTTTTGCTGAATTATATGGAGCAATTAATTAGAGGAATTGCATATAAAACTAAGGTATAGAAGAAAAAAAATAAAGGAGCGTAAGATTGAAAAATGTGCGAGTAGAGTTTATTGAGAAAAAAAGATTAATGAAAGAAAAAAAAAGGTTATGAGAGATTCCTTACTTCGTAAAAAAAATATAAGTTTGTTGGTTTGTTGATAGTAAGTACGAAGTCTTCTTAAGGAAATAAAGATGATTTAATATACACGTGTCAAAATGATTTATTAATATCTCTTCGAGTAAGTGTTAAGGAAAACTGTTCTAACAGGGAAGTTTATTACTCAATTAGAGTACAAAGTAATTATTTCTATTAAATGTTCTAGCTAGTATAACATGTTGAATGTGATTTGTATGTTGTTTATTGCATATTAACTTAACATTATAACAAATTCGCTACTTTTTATTAAAATTTTACGAGGTACTGAAATATGTCTTAGGTAATTCCAAAAACTTAATTGTTCATAGACAATGCCAAAAATTAGTTAACTTATCCTAAAATATAAAATAGCATACCAACGTTTTGCTGAGCCATAAATAGGACAAGGGAATTTAATATTATTTTGTATTCGTTCACATTAAAAAAGCTCTGAAAAATATTATACCGTCGCAGGAAAATTACACTAAGGAAAGAGGTTCGTTGGAGGTTTAGAAGGAAACGGAGGCCTTTGCCCTGCAGTGGGACGATAACGGCTAAAAATAAATATAAATAAATAAAGAGTTCGTGTTTCAAAGACTTGCAATAAGGGCCGCACGGAAATTTTACCTAAGTTACATTGAAAAGTAAAAGTTACATAAAAAAATGTATAATCAATGAAATCACCAGGAAATCCCTATGAAATCACTTGAAATCCGTACAAAGTAGTAATATTAGTCATAATACGTCATCATGCTCTGGCTAGCTAACAACCGTGACGATTACAATCAGAGTTATTTAGGCTCCGTCCGTCTGTGTGTCTGTGTGTGTGTGTGTGTGCAGGTTTTTCCAGAGTACCTTCACTAGATCAAACAGGATGCTTCTGATTTTGTGTAGATAAAAATCATAAGCATCGAATTATTTTTAAACTAGCTGTGCCTGCAACTGCGTTCGCGTGGATGACGAAACTTATCAATGAGTTTTTAACCACAAAATTAAGTTTGTTTTTTATTGTTTATACTTTTCCGGGATAAAAACTACCCAGTGTGGTGCCCAGGATAATAAAAAATAATTATACCAAGTTTCATCGTAATCGAGCCGGTAGTTTTTGCGTGATACCTGAACAAACAGACAGACAGACAGACAAAAATTTTTTTTTTCACACTTTTGGGTTCGGTGTCGGTGAGTAACACCCCCCGCCATTTTTTTTTTATATTGTTAATGTACAGAATTTTCACTTTTACAGATTTATTATAAGTATAGATATAGATGAAAACAAAATATAGGTTATTATTTTTCGTAGTTAGATCTCCTTATTCAGCCTTTTGGAGTAAGGCTTTATGAACTTAAAACTTATTTACTTAATTCATCTCTTTTATCAGATTTATTAGATTCATCAGAATACATTTACTTATTTAGACAAAATTTACAATATCGTTACAACTATACTGGGTAATACAGTTTACGTTTGTAAGACTAGTAGTCAGAATTTTCATGGACCAAACTATTTATTCTGTTTGTGTGGCCTAGCAGTTCAATGAACGGATTTGTATGCACAAGGTTGCAGGTTCAAACCCAGGCAAGTACCAATGTGGCTTTTTCAAAGTTATATGTACTTTCTTAATTATTCTAAGACACTTCTGACAAACGGTGAAGGAAAACATCGTGAGGAAACCTGGATTCCAGAATTTGGGATCTGAAATCGCCAACCCGCAGGGAGCAAGCGTGGTGATCAATGCTCGCGCCTTCTCTATATGGGAAGAGGCCTGTGCCCAGCAGTGGGACGTTTATTGGCTGGATTATTATATTATTTTATAAACAATTTATTAACGTAGGGCATGTACTTATGTATTATTATTTGTACTTTTGTTTACTTACAGCCAACATTCCACAACCTAGTGAGACATTAAATAAACAACTTCACTTTCTTATTAAGTCTACTGTCCTTTAATTGGTCATAATTAATATTCCATTAATTGTTTTTACTTTTCACTAAGAAATAGGGTGACATGTACAAAACAATTAACAAAATAATTTAGTAAGATATGACGTTAACTTGCAGTCATCCATGATTCCTTTAATTTCTGGCTACTTTTTCCTTCTATGGTAACAAAAATAATTTGACCTTCGTGGAATGGGGTCATCATTTTCCTTTTTCCTATCAATCGTTATTCTAAGGCCTTGTCATCCCACTATCCGATATAGGCTATGCTTTTTATAATTTTGGCCACATGGCTAACTAGCAATCATCATCATCAATGTCCCTTCAAAGAGGCCACGTTATAAAAAGCTACGCATAAAAAAAGAAAACGAAATAAATTTATTGATTTATTTATAATAACCAACTTGAATTAACAGTTTAAAACCATACACACAAGTTATAGGCCTGTACAAAATAAAGATAACTACTTAAGAACAAATTAAACATACTGATAAGCAAAATTATAAATATAAACAGAAACAATGGAAATAATAATAAATGTACATTAAATAAAAAATAAAAAATAAAACAATTAAAAACAGACTTCCACCGTTTCCACGTTTATAAGTGTATAATGCTTTTTTTATTTATTTTGCGTTCGAAATTCTAATTTTTTAATTGCAAGCTCGTTCTAGAAAATACTTTCTAAGCAAACCAAACCAGCCAGCAATCTGTACTTGACCTTAAATAAAGAATTTGCCTTCTATGAAACACTACTATTTCCAAGGTACAAAGTCCACGACCAAGTGACGCAGACGATATGACTCATTCATTCATCTCTCGTGAATGAACGAAACAAACGATCGAGTAACACGATATTTTGGCATTACTACTGTAACAGAATATTTGAATATTAAGGATATTAGGTAATAAATATTACATTCGGATATTTAAATAAGGATGGTATTTCGAGCAGTTTTTTTTGTCAGTTTTTCGAGGTAGAAGTTTATGAATGTAGTCGTTTGTTTAGGGAAAATAAATGGTTTATTGTGTGATTCAATAATGCATTATTTGCGTTTTATGATTATTTTGTTATCTGCAAATTCATTGTAATGATTGATATAAGAATGAATAACAGTCCAAAGGTTTTATGTTTGGCATCATAATGTCCAGGGATTCAGAAAGTCCAGAAAATGTAGGATTTTATTATGTCTTATCATTATTTCAGTAGGTATACCTACTGAAATAATGATAAGACAGAAGAACTGAAATACTGTATACAGTATTTCAGTTCTTGAGCTAGGATTAGCTTAGGGCCATTTTAAAAGGCCGTAGTTTTCTCTCAAATACGTGTCTTGTCTTTAATCTAAGAGCCTAGCTCTTGTCGGTGCAGCTCCTTCCATTTCCTCCTATCGAGTGCCAATTCCTGAACTTCCTTATACGTCACAACCTTCACCTTCTCTTTAATTTGACTGATATAGCTATACCTCGGACGTCCCCTTCCCCTCTTTCCTTCGACTTTCCCTTTCACGATGTTTTTAATGTACTCGTCGTGACGTATAAGGTGTCCCATCATTTTCCCTCTCCTGTTCTCAATGTTATGCAATAGTTGTCTCTTAAATACGTGTAACTTAGTAAAACGGAATCGTGGCAGATATACGTGAAACTTATACAACTATAATTCTTAAATTAAACTAACGGATTTTATCTCAGAAAAATGGGATGAAAATCTTAACATAGCATTTCCAGTTAAAGTTTTTGAGATAATTCTTTGTTTATAAACTCAAGTCATATCCTGTCACTCACGGAAAAAGCGATGCTCTAATCCTTAAGACTAGGAAAACATAAGTAGTGTTAGATAACGTTATGTGGCGTGATAACGATAGTGACTTAATATTTACAAACTCGATACATGAAGAGTATTATATGAGTACAATTACTTTCGTGGTAATTATTTTACGTTGATAGATATTTTTCTTATACCGCTGAATGCATTATTTTTTTCTCACTATTCCATTGCTGTTTTATTATTTATGCCAAATGGTCCAGAAAAACTTGTTGTTTGATTTTGTTGGCTTGACTGTGCGGTGTGTTATTTTGTATTTTAGTTAAATTTTTGACTCTTTTCTTAGACTTGTTCTAAGTCATCGATAAAACATAGGGATGACACAAATAAAAACGCATTTTTAGTAACATATAATCATTGATTTTTAATACAATAAATCTTTTTTAGCAAACATACGGGTGCTATTAAAAAAAAAACAATTACATTTCAAGGCATTTCAAAATGGAATGCAAATGAACAATCATGAAAGATGAAGTCATTCCACACATAGGTGACAAATATTTATGTAATTTGTGACTAACTATGCCAACATGAGACTTGTTAAGGAACACGTATGTTCTATACAAGATCTTTCTGCGTATGTGCAATCAGGCACATAATATAGTACCATTTCAATTGTTTTCACAAAACCCTATAATTATGAAAAAATAAGGCAAAGAGGAGAACAAAAATCTGGCATAAAATAATCGGCCGTGAAAATCAGAAATAGTGACGTCACAATTTCCTATCAATAGTGACGTAAAAGATAAGATCGAAAAATAAATATCCTGCTAGCTAACAGGAACCGATGACTCTAGTCTACTGAGTAACTGAAAACGCTATTTCGGTCGTGCTAATAAACCACAGAGAATATGCATTTCCTATTAAGGACATATTTAGAGTCAGCTATGACGGAGGTAATACGTCATTAGTTGTAGGTGAACTGTAGCATGACATTGCAATATACAGGGTGTGTCCCTGCAAAGGTATGCGAGATCAAAGTTTAGTTAGAGTCATGGGTATTGTGCATTTGAAAATTTATTCAAAGATTCACTGCATTGTTTCTAGTATTATGAGTCATTATCTGAAAATTACATGTTTTCGTGTTGTACTTCCTAGCACGACCATGAACGCTTTCACTATAACTTTAGATGGTAATAAAAACCTTTTATTTTATACTATTTTATACCACTTATTAGAAATTTTATACCTCTCAATTAACGTAGATATACAGGTCGTGCTGGGAAGTATCCTTCCCAGCACGACCACGCTGAAATTCTAGCTGGGATAAAAGTTGATGAAACGGGAGCATGCCTTAAAATTTGTACTCATTTGTACTCCTATTTAATTACTGGTAAATTGTCGCAAATTGTTAGAAAAGCAAAAAATCATTTTCTGCCTTAAGATTTTTATACTTGACACTAGATGGCGTTAAGTACAAAAAATAACATTATAGATTAATTAATACATATTATAACATTTACGACAATTTACCAGTAATTAAATAGGAGTACAAATGAGTACAAATTTTAAGGCATGCTCCCGTTTCATCAACTTTTATCCCAGCTAGAATTTCAGCGTGGTCGTGCTGGGAAGGATACTTCCCAGCACGACCTGTATATCTACGTTAATTGAGAGGTATAAAATTTCTAATTAGTGGTATAAAATAGTATAAAATAAAAGGTATTTATTACCATCTAAAGTTAGAGTGAAAGTGTTCATGGTCGTGCTAGGAAGTACAACACCATGTTTTCCTTTGAGGAAATTTTCTTCTATAAATACCCCTGTTAATATTATTTATATATCCATAAAATTGGTATTATTGTACTGTATCTAGAAATGCGAAAAGACTCAAAATATGTAGGTTAACAAGAGTATTTTTTTTAAGTTTTTGCACTGTTAACCTGTTTTTATTTTTCACACATACCTTTCACATATAAAAGCAAATTATCCAACGAAAATTAAATGGAAACTTTCATGCAAAGTATTTAGCTTTCGATACAATCAAAAGATTGGGAACGAAAATATAAAAATAATTGCGGTAATAGAATAATTTGTGAAATTTTAACGTCAATTCCCATCAATTGGACTTTGAACTTAAATTATCTGGATATAGAAAGATTGACTGGGTCACCTTGACATTAAAGGTATCAAAGTCCAACTTTCTAATCATCATTAGTGAAACATGCAACAAGTAAAAGGCATTTCACCGATCCTGAATCATCGGAGGCTGCGTCAATGTGGACATGACCGCAGGCTGCACCATCTTAGGGCAAAGAATGTCCAAACTTAGTCAGAGCAGGGAATCCCGTAATTATTTACATCTCATAAAAATACTTTCAGACCAGCTCATTGTAACCTCATTGTTAGACCCTCAGTTTGAACTAACAATATTTGCACGTTCACAAAATTTTCAATATTATTATTTGAACGAATTATTAAGCTTTCTTTTGTCATTTTGACAATAATGCCTACGGTTTTCCTTGTAACTTTCAAGAAGTGTCTTTCGAAAAAACCTTCGAGAACTTTTTGAAATGAGAAAGCAAGTCAAGGAAACTTACTTTTACCACTAAATTGACGAAATTAAGTTTTTTAAATACCTTTTTTCAGTGCTCGGGTTGTGGTTTTTACTTTAACCTTAAGGTAGTTTACTTAACAGGATATGATGTAAACTGAACTTGTTAACAGATTTTTGCTTTTAGTACCACTGAAAGGAATTTTCTTCCGGGTTACATTTTCCTCCTCGTTTATGATTGTTTTGCTGATACATTAGCTTTATTTTATGTATCTTTTGGAATCGTTTTATGAGTTTTTGGAATAATCTATGATTAATAAAATACAAAATTGTTTTGTTCCAAAGTATTAACTTAAAAGACCTACTATCAGAATTATCATTAAAACAGTCTGAAAATATGCTCTATGAGTTCCTTTACGTCCATACGGAGTGGTTTTTAACTATGATCCTATTTTGGATGCACCATATAATTAAAATTTATCAAATGCAACGGATTAAGTGCTAAAATATTTCAAGTATATCAGTAAATGCGTAACACCACGTGGAGATCTCAGCATAGTTTCATAACGTTTCGCATAACACAACGTACGGTGAATCACAAGGTGAAAGTGACCTTCATGCGGCCGACTACCCGAACAAACATACAAAAACAAATAATTGTTACATCGTACGTGACTCAGACGTGATCTGATCTGAATAGGCCATTGGCACAAGTTTTCATTGACTTACTAATGATATCATTAGAAAAGCATTTACTGTGTTATCGGCTAAATAAATACCTACAGACATCCATATTGCATATATTTTATACAATATGTTTTGAACAAGCGGTGAATTGAAGGAGTTCGTATAAGATTTATGAAAAAATGGATACATTTTTTTACACCTACATTTCATATCCTCAAGAGTTCCTAAAGTAACAAAATAAAGAAAACAGCATGGGAAATTTGTGGTTAAATTGATATAGGCTTTTCTCAAGTGACGTTACATCTCCCAGTCCTCCGCTTTCCACATTTAGACCAACTATGAAGCCATATTTAAATGTCAAAGTATTATATTGAAAAATAATTACATTTATTTATATTCATTTATTTACATAATTTGTCGTTAAAGTGTTGTTTTTTCCCTAAAAATATCAAATTAATTATTTTACTTAATACAGAGATAGAAGTAATTTTAGAAACTGCATTACATTCCTAGGTATATTACAATCTCCTTGTTCCACTAGCCTTCATACAAATTAAGGTAAGGCGTTGATTGGGTTTTGTGCATGTACATGTCAAGTACAGTTTTATACGTAGGAGTAAATAAGACGGGGGCATGATCTAATTGAATAAATAATTTATGACGTATCTTTTACATAGTTTTCTTTGGATAGAGAAAGTGGAATGTATTACCGTTAAGCTAAAATAGACCAGGTGAATTAAATGCGATCATGATGATAATTTTATTTGTGTTTTGAGTTCACGCTGGTCTGTTCAAAAATCTTAATTTTGCGCTTGTCAGTTTAATATTGCAAAATTAACGAGGAGTGTTTCAGATCGAAACTTCCCCGGAGAGTATATGGATGTGTTATATTATTTTATTTATTTATTTATTTATCAGAAAACAAACGGTCACACAGTTTTCATATTCTAAAGCTACACATTAACATAAACAGACCTATAGTTTCCTTAATGTAACAATATATATTAGTATGAACAGCTTAAAGTTATTCCAATAACGAGAAAAAAATATACAAGCATTGGAGAAGATGTTGATAACATAGTTAAACTAATTAATTACATTTATCTGTAGAAAGCTTTTTTAATGGAATTTAATGTGCAACAGAAAATATCAATATCGGACAGTCTGTCAGTATCATTATAAAGTTTACATGCACGCCTTATGAACATGTTTTTACAGTAGGATGTTTTACATTTGGGGATACAGAATAAATCTTTTTTACGACATCTACGCTCATGTCCTCGGGGATGATATTAATCACAAAGGTACTACTCCCGTATATGAGATAGAGCATTTTAAAAACCCAATTAAGTAGAATTTGAATGACGTTCCACTGAAACACCATAAACCACATCATATCGACATCGACATATTCTCACGATCTATGCGTCATCTGGACCAAATTTGATGACGTGCTCCTAAAAAATCCAACATTTTTTTGACCTTTTATTGTCTACCATTTCAGCGAGATAGAAATCATTATTTTCACGGAACGGAACTGAATGAAATAGCTCCGTGAATGAAAGTTTTTGCTCTAATTTGCGTCATTGGTTTTTAAGCACCGGGTGTCCCAGTTCGTGAGATCGTGAGTGACGTCACTATTTCGAATTGATGAATGAGATAAATTTGCCAGTAATGCCTATGAAATTCGTTTCGCAATACGGATGTGTATATTATTTGCTGTACTGGCAAAATTCCCAATGTTTACTTTGCGAATCATTTTAAACAATCTTAAGGCCACCGTAGCCTACCTTAAAATTCTGTTAGAACTATATATACTAGAACACATTAGTGTTATAAGCTTAATAATACACTCGAGAGCAATGAATCCCGGGTCACTTAAAGAATCCTAAAAATCTCGGAAACTAAAAATGCTAGGTTAATGCAATAAATTGTATTTAATAGACAATGTAATACTCCTTAAATGAAGGTATTAAAACTTCTTAGTTATTGTAAAGTTATATCATAAAAAAATCAAATTTGAAAAAGGGCCACTTTCGAAGATGGAACTACGAAATTACAGCATTTGGTTTTGCTTTTGTTTGTAATCTGTCATTTATGTGGGTACATAAACCATGTTGATAGTGCTCTATATTCATTATTCAAGCTGAAATTATGTCGCTTACGCCTGAAGAATGCACCAGAATACTTACAATGCTGGAAACCGGCCGGAGTCAGCGCGATACAGCCAGGACTGTCGGTGTGTCGCTGTCAACAGTACAAAGAGTTCTCCGACGTTACGAAGAAACTGGTTCTAACCTACGCAGACCAGAAACGGGCAGAACCAGGTGTACCACAGCACGAGAAGACCGATACTTGGTGAACACCATGCTTCGAAATCGCTTTCTCACAGGAACTGAACTCACAAATTAGTTTCGACGCCTCGGAGGAAGTAACCCAAGTGCATGGACAGTAAGACGTCGGCTTGCTGAATCTAACTTAAAATCCCTTAGACCTGCAAACGGCCCTAAACTGGAGCGTGGGCATCGTATTTCAAGACTAAGATATGCCCAGAGCCACGTAAATTGGAGTATTGAAGATTGGTCAAAAGTTATGTTCTCCGACGAATCAAAATTTATGCTCTACAAGCACGATGGAAGACACAGAGTGTATCGAAGACCAGGGGAAAGATTCAAGCAAGCATGCATCGAAGAAAAAGTAGCCTACGGTGGTGGGTCTGTACTTGTGTGGGCCGGAATTTCTTCTGAAAGTCGCACAGAGCTGGTGATCATAGAAAACGGTTTTTTAACTAGCGAAAGATATGTGGAAGAAATCCTCAATGATCACGTTGGTCCATTTATGGTCAATTTAGGTGAGGATGCTATATTTATGCATGACAATGCCCGACCTCATACAGGTAGGATTGTGAATGACTACCTTCAAGAGATGAACATTACTCGTATGGAGTGGCCAGCGCGCAGCCCGGATATCAACCCGATCGAGCATGCTTGGGACGAGCTAGGCAGATGCGTAAAACAACGAAACCCTCCCCCAATCACGCTTCGTGAGCTCAAAATTGCTCTCACAGAGGAATGGGAGAATATTCCCCAAAATCGTATAAGGAACTTGGTGTACAGCATGCCAAACCGCGTAAACGCAGTAATGGAAGCACGAGGAGGCAATACGAAGTATTAAAATTCAAGAAAATCGTAATAAAGTTCAAAAATTTCATGTTTCCTATTTTTGTTTTAAGGAGAGATCAGCAGTTTTTTTCTTTATGTAATTTTGTGTTAATAAAATGTATGGTGACTCATATTTTTTTTACTTTCATTTAAGGAGTATTACATTGTCTATTAAATACAATTTATTGCATTAACCTATCATTTTTAGATTCCGAGATTTTTAACATTCTTTAAGTGACCCGGATTCATTGCTCTCGAGTGTAGTTAGCTTAGTTAATACTGCTTACACAGCTTTTCAAAGAATTTCCTAGTTTCCAATAACTTAACAGTGGGCTAAGAAACATAGCTTTCTGACGTCATCATTGACATTCGTCTGAATGTCAATGGGTGACGTCACAAGGTCCCTTTTCCATTTTCAAAATAGACCTCTTATGAACTTCTATGTAATTCTACTATTGGACCAAGAAAAGTACAAAGGGGTACAAGAAATCTTGACAATTATACCAGTCTTCTAGGTTAGTATATTTTCCACAACACCTACGTTTTTCTTATAAATCAAGACAATTTTTATCGAGTTTCTATATTTTTAAACAGATTACGCTTATTTATAAAGATAATTTTCAAGTTCAATTTTTATTGTCTCAACTGGAGTTTCTTCTATTAATGTTTACGCCTCAACATATTAAGTTTCTTATTATATTTATATTATACATTTCTTATACACCACTTAAAATAATTAAAAGCAAATTCACAAAAGTACAACTTAGAAGAAAAGTGTGCTCTGATACGTCACTGAACAAAAAATAATCTTGTCTTAGATACTAAATCTAATAAACATTTTAATTAAATTAAAATGCTTATAACCTAATTAAGGTATCACACCGTTGTAAAATCCAATAGTATGTTATAAATAGAAGACATAAATACGCCCACAAAAAAAGAACCGAGAAGACACAATTAGGTTTTTTGATATTATTTGGTTTTATCTAAAAACCTAAATACGAACTCTGACGTCAAATCCAATAGGAGTGTTTGTAAACGGAGCGGTGTGGCAGACGTTTATTCTGTTTACAATACTATTTAAGGCGATAACTTAGATAACTGTCCTTACAGTGAGGTATATACGACCGTACGTATGTGTGTGTGTGTGTGCAAACAGCGAAAGTACAGGATTCTACTCACGGAACCATTTTGTTCGTATTTACGTCATATCCGATGCTCTTGCGTACGCGGCCTTATTTAGTGATGTATTATTCCATAGACTATAACTACAGAGGTATGTATTATACATTCATATAAGATAGTGAGTGGAATTAATATTTTTTTTAAATTTCGATTTGGCATTGGCGCCGGCCATTCATTCGTTTGGAATGCAGATGTAGAAATGTTATATTTTTATGAATTGCAATTTTTTTCAATTCCTTTTTTCATAATGAGTAATTTGTTTTAAATAATATTGTAATATTGAGTCAATATTATTGCAGTTGGTTGATAATTAAATAGGTAGTCATATATTCTAGTAATAATAAATATAAATAAATTATTAGTTTGTTTTAGGAACAATTTCTGAACTTATCAATTCTTTCTTGTTTCTATGACAAGTTTAATTGTCTTGTAATTGGGAGAAAGCTTAAAAGCTGTTGTCCACAATTTGCATTAATCATTGATGATATGAGATAAGCAGAAAAACATGCTTTCAATTGCGCAGTATCAAACAAAATAACAAGAACGAACGGTTGCCAAATAGTAAAGCTCTCAGTCACCGAGTATTGAAAATTATAATATTTGTTAGTTCACGCAATGACAAACGTTCGGCTCGTGCCATAATCTCTTTAATATCACTTGTTTGTGGGTTTTGTGACTCATGCGCATATATTTTTACCATACCAACAGACCACCAATTCCGAACTTGTGATTAATCATCATTTTCATCTCAGTTTTGAACAAATTTAATATTTGTGGATTATGGCATTTTTTCTAGCCTATCGTCATGTAAGAAAAATAAATGACCAGGATAATGGCAGCAGGTAAAAGTAGTTTCCTTTCCTCCTGTCTAATAATAAACATAATTATGAGTGAACTTCCGTGATCATGCAAGAAATGTAAGCGGAATATTTTTCCCCATTAACAAACCAAAATAGCTATTCTCATTCCGAAGTTCATTGCTCGATATCGAACGCTAGCGCCTCGATAAACAACCTCACTCAAGGTCCTCATTCATTGAGCGATACGTCAAGTTCATTGATGATTTACGCTTGTGTGTACCGTACGCACACGCCTCTCTGTACGTGTTGTATCGTGTACACGCGGCCATACGCTTGTGTGCAATAGATGCTTCACAGTCGCGCGTGTGTGCGTCATACTACTTTAATTTCTAGCGTTGTTTATAATGTGTGCGTGTACGCATGCCTGTTGGTGACAGGACGCTCAACAATAGCCGGAATAGGAAGCGACAACGGCAAAATGGGCGTGCAGACTGACTCCCCAGACAAGATCCGTAAGCAGGTTCTTGGCACCCGACTCACTTTTTGTTGATTAATGCGTTAATTTAATAAGAACAATGACAAGACGCAAAAAACGGCTTTACGCATAAAGCACGCTGTGCTCTGTTTGCTTAATCAACTTAAGTCATCGGAAATCCTGGTTCATACTAGTTCATGATGTTGGGATACTGCGACAAGGATGTGCATAACGATCGATTGTTTAGCGACGCTAATCTAACAAACAAGCTGCTATTTTGAGATTACGCATTTGGAGTTACGTTGGGCCTGTTGGTCTAGTGGTTAGTGACCCTGACTGCTATACCGGAGGTGGTGGGTTCGATTCCCACCCAGGACAAATGTTTGTGTGATGAGCACGATCATTTGTTCTGGTTGTCTGGGTGTAATTTATCTATAATATGTATGTATTTAGAAATATATAAGTATGTTTATCGGTTGCCTGGTTACCATAACACAAGCTCTGCTTAGCTTGGGATCAGATAACCGTGTGTGAGTTGTCCCGGAATATTATTATATTCTAATACTTAATTGACAAATGGGAACTGGCACTTTATTTTCTGCCATGGACGTAAATATTATGCACCAAACTGAAAACCCTATAATAATGCGAACTTTTTTACGTTTTCAATGTATTTGGACATACGCCTTATTTACAGTCGTTAAAACAATATTTTGTAACAAATCGTTCATAACAAAAAAGTTACAGATAATAGGGATATACAAACGAAAAAGCTGTTTACAATATTTTGCCGTAATTCGATCTCTTAATTATACAATATAATTGATGACGTATATTTGAGAGTTATTATCAATTATAATTATGATACCAATTCCTAAAGTAAACAATACACGAATTGACGTAAACATTTTATTAGGCTAACTGATAATGATTGTGCCATTTGGTGTCATTGATTTTGCAACACATATGGCCACTGTAGCGAAAACAGATGACTGACATATTAAATTTGCATAATAACAAATAACGAACGAATTCTTATTAAATTGGTCATTAATAAAAAATAATTTCTGTTAAATATTGCAAAATACTACAATATCTGTAACCTATATCTTTATAAAAAAAATTGTTACCTACTCGTTGGATACTATTTCTGATGCCGTCCCAAAGTAACCAATAAAGAAAACTTTACATACACAATTTTGCTTTACAAAATAGATTTATTAATATCTCTGTATAATTAAATAACCACTTAAGAATTAAGCAAAAAGTTCATTTAACACCGATTATGGTTTGCAAGACCAATATGAAACATTATTTATTTTACTTTTTCTGTTCGGCTCATAGTAACAATTATTTGTTATGACCTTGTCTTGCTCCTCATGATCGTGTCTGCAATATGACAGGTTGTAATTTCAATATTAACATCCAATACTATAAGAAATCTAGCAATCATAATTATCAAACTACTTACGACCTTATTTATAACACACATAAGGATTAAAATCCCGGAATTCGAATGACGAAGGCAATTTGCACGGAGTTCCAAATATAATAGTCGTGTGTTCAAAAAGATCTAGGTCACGAAAACCATTGCTTGCAGCCCCCAGGCCTAAACATCGGACCTAAATACTAAATTATCGTCAAATGCAGACTAATCATTAGTTTAGGGTACAAAAAATTATTCAAAATATAAAATTGACGGTAGATTTTTAAATGCGGCACTGTGTTTGTAGTCATGAGTATTTTAAATCATTTTTGTTTTTATTTCAGGTTAAGCGGTGCAGCTTCGAAGGCGCCGTAATCAGAAGGTAAAAATCTTTTTCGTATTATTTTCATTAGCATTGATCATCTCGACACTGTTTGTTTAAATTATACATCTTAAGAGATCTCTGTTCCAAAAATGCGAGAAAAAACTTGCAATAGCTATCAGGAATAAGTCCAAATACTTTGCAATTTTTTTGGGTATACAACAATTAAAAAGGTAGTACATATTCCAAAACTTTTACATAATATTTAAATGATTGACAAGAAATATAAATAGCTGTCAAAATGAATGCAACCTTTTTGTATAAATGATTTTATTTTTAATTCAAACGCTTAGCGGCCATCTAGATAGTCTATGGGCATATCGTAATCTATTTTGACATAACACGCTGACTTTAATTGCGTTCACATCACTTTATGTAAATGTGAAATTTCGAATTTGATTTTTTAATATTTTTCGTGAATCTATTTTTGAAGAAATTATTTATTTATGTGAGGTCATGGTAAAATATCATGTGTTATAAATTGTCATTGGAAACAGTGGACATCGGATCTTTGGTTAGGTGCGCCGGGGGGATCGTTGTGTTGTCATCATGTTGAACGAATGGTTTCAGCGAAGAATAAAAGAAGTTTACATAGAGAATTTTCAGGTACTTTCACGTTTTAATATTCAATTTAACAACTTCAGAGTTTAATAAACATTTTTCGGAAATATTTTTTAATTAATTGCGAAATTTTAAACTGTAAGTGGAATTGTAAAATCAGTATAGATTAGTTTAAATACTTGTGCCACTTGGCGTGTTTACTTGGCGCGGGTCACTTATTTCTTGTAAATGCAGCCTTATTTTTCTTGTTGTCGACAAACATTGAGCTCGTAAAATTGTGTCCAGTTTTCGAGCCCGCTAGGTCTCACGCTCCGCTTCCGCTGTCGCCTTGCCTCTGAATAAGTATTCATAGGATAGCAGACCGCCGTAACTGTACATATTCACCGATACATTTGTATATTTAACTAACCACGGCGTAATAATACCCATTTAAACGCTTATCGAATTCTTAAAAACAAGTTTATTGGAGAATTCGCTATTTCTTTGAATAATTGTTTTATTAATCTGTAATCTCTTGGGACTAATTCCTTAAGACATCTAATTAGTGTTACATAAATGATTAACGTTACAATTTAGTGCAACTGCGTTGTTTTCCCTTACAAGTACCGTTACAGTAATGGTACCACACATGTTGACAGGCGACGGCAGCCGATGGATATTTTCACACAGCCTGACCACCCGACAAACATAGATTAATAAATAAAGCAGACACACCAAAAATGTTTGTAAACAATTCCCAAAAATCCCGTTATCTTTTTGTAATTTATCCACAACGTTGCAAAACACTATCAATTTACACGCTCCACGGGAAATATTAGTTTTATAATTGGCCACTGAAATGCACGTCATAAACTTCTCTTATTCATTGTCTATCAATTTCGGAACTTACATTGAGAGTTCATAAATCCACGTCTAATTTATTTTAACAATGATGATCTTAAATGTAAATTAGTAAGACATTCACTCATCAAAGTCACACAGCTAGATTTTACCACATTACAATTAACTAATCAAACAAAAACACTTCTAGGTTGCATAAATAAACCACACTAATTTGCATTTTAAATAAAGCTTAAATTAAATTCCTATCTTCATCAATTACTTTTAAAGGCATCTTCTTACAAATAATTTATTTATGAAGTTGTACATAATTTATTTGTATTCCGAATCTAAGCACAACAATGGTCAATAAAGTAACGTACATACTTATTGACTATTCTGCTCCTATGAATATTAATATTAAGTGCACATTTCCTCGAATAGTAACAAGAAACGGAACTTGGTACGTTTGTTGGTTGGGCTCAAAATTAGGTGATTTGCATTGCGTTTTCCGTTGATGGCCTATATGTATAAACAACAACTTTATTCATACCAAAAGATCCACGTGTTAAACTAACGATTTTTGCAAGGAAACGTGATATTCAAGGCGTTTTTTAAAATCGCTTTCAGAAGGTTAATTATCAAAGGAACAATGATGAAAGGGCGTCTAAAAATAATTGTAGCGTTTAAGAAATAACGTTACTTGAGCTTTTAATATTCATTCAATGCGCAAATATGTAAATAAGTTGGAGTAAATACAATGAATTGTAAGTTGTGCGAGTGTATTTCAATTCTGACGTTCATTCACAATATTGACTATCGTCCACACCGTACAAGCAATTTGAAGCAGAATATTCTAAATTAGTTGAGCATATTTTTCTAATTAGGATCATCAGATATTTATTTCCCGCCCCTTTAAAACATTTGCGTATACAAAGTAATTATAAAAGAAGTTTTAAATCATATTTTCTTTATTGCCTGAATTTCCAGTTGACATTAATAAATACCGTTTTCTTATAAAAATATTTTTTCCGTTTGTCCCCAACAGTAATAATGTGACATGGTTTATGTGTTCAAATTATACACGGCCACTGATCAAAAAGTCTTGATAGGCACATTAACTCGCAGCTCGCCCTCTACATCGTAACTACTCTACAACAACAACAAAAAGAGGATCACTTCCCACTCCAGTTTTTACCACCATAATGACCTTCGATTTTAATTGTGCAGCTAATTACGACATAATTTGACGATGGCAAAGTAATGTTTTAATTGTACACCCTTCTCTTTATATTTTCTTGCCAATTAGGTTTTAATTATTATATTATCTGTGTTTATACAGTTACTAACGTCGTTGAACCATCTTTTTTAGCACAAGCTGGTATGAGAGTCAAATAAATAAATGACTGATGCAATAAAACTGGCGCTTTGCTGTTTATCTGTATCGATCGCGTGTTCCATAGGGCAAAGATTAAACGTATCCGAGCAGACATTGTTTTCGCACAGTTCGAAATTTTAAATTCGAAAATGCAAGACAAAAAGAGCGTAGAAGGGCCAACCGCCGCGGCGTGCCCACCCAGTCGGCCGGCGGTACCGGCTCGCCACATCGCTCCGCCGCGGTCGTTGGCGAATACCGCCAATTCCTCCGCCATTTCTCTCCCTATTCCACAAGACTTATAATCACAGGATCCCACTTTCAAATAAACACTTTATACCCCCACGTTTTGAATCCAAACTCCCTTGCGCACATCCTGACTAATTTTCCCACAGAGATAATGATTAAATTGTTTCGGCATGTCAAATCAAACGAAATTATGCTGTTATATCTTGTTTAATAGCGGTTCGCTTATGTTTGTGTCGTACATGCCTACGTGGATACCTCCAAGTGAGATTTCTCCTTTAATGGATTCCTCAAAAATATCTTTTGCAACAAAAGATTCATTTTTCATCTTTGCATTAAAAAGGTATGAATCTTTCCGACATATTTTCTTAACACACAATTGCATTCAAAATGCGAATATGTGACTAGATCTAAATTAATTTACATGTATTAATGTTTAACACGAAACGTTCTTTTAAAATGATTTACGATGTAGTAAATCTAGTTTAATTACCACAAATCAGTTTTGAACTTAGATATTGTATCCGGATGGTTAAGTTTTCTGTGTCACAAGGTGAATGCCACTTCAAGGCCATCTAAGAATAGACTTCGACAAGCTATTATTAACTCACGCTTCTTCATTCAAGTTATAAATCACTAACCAAAAAGTTTTTGTCAATTTTACGAAAAAAAAAAATATTCGTCATAACAAAAATACTATGGATTTCTAAATTAACATTATTACAAATGAAAAAACCAATTGTTTGAATAGGTGTTACGAAATAGTTGAATCATACTTAAGCTAACATAGACATGTTATATTTAGTTTCGTTATCATGGTTAATATGATATATTGATACTGAATAGTTTTGCAAGTAAATGATCTCCTATAAAAATAATGAGCTTATCTTCGGATGATTACTACATCGTATGATCAGGTTGATCCATATTAGCCAAAAAAGGCTTTGAAGCGGAACAAACATGCAATGAATCCCTTATCTCGTGAAAATAATACTTTTAGGATTAGGTAGTGAAGGTTTAAAGTAAAAGTTATATTCTCTATACAGTGTGCATACATGTATAATCAAATTGACAATATTACAAAACCTAAGATGAATTACGTAGGTAGTAACAATCCTATATTTTTCCGCAAACACAAAAAGTCGTTTGAATGAATTATTTATAATCAATTTATCAGTAAGCTAATACATCACAGTTACACGTAATTCTTAATACGTACGCACGCGCTAAGTAAACAGTGACTGAATGGTTATTAGTTCCATGTAGACTCAGTACGTAATAACGATTACTTCAAACCATGACGTTTCTTAATATTTGCAAACTAGGGAAACACCGAACTATATCCTGATTTACAGTAAGTCATGACTAATATCACGATACAATGAGAGTTTTGAGCACGACCTCTAAATTTAGCAATACCCAGCCTCCGTTTGACGTCACTTATTAAGAAAAATGTCGTAACACATACACTTCACGAATACATCGCATAGTTTGCTGTACACTGCTACTTAACCAGTCTTAATGTGAATTACGCGATTTGTAAAGCGCGCATTATAAATGAAAGTATCAGATAGATCTGTAATGTTGAGTGTTGGTAGTACGTGACACAACAAGCGTAGTACATAACAGGTTATGTTATAATAGTCTACTGAGATGCGGATTCTGGCCGCTGCGTCATCTACTTGACCCCGAATTGGTACTGATTGATTTTCACCTCGAAATATATTGCGACTTATTTTGTAGTTGCCTGGCCCTCCAAAAATGATAGTACATTTTTATTGTAATAGAGTAGCTATCCCAAGGGTAAATACGAATTGAGATGCCGATAAAAAAAAATTAACAGCATTGTTTCATAATAATGTTTATTATTTTCATCATCATTTGTTGAAATTCAAAACTAGGCCCAAAGTTACTTTCTAATTCTAATATTCTTGGAAATAGCAGAGTTTTGCATGAAATAATTTTTAGGAACAGCTACAAAATAAGAAATGTAAATATTTACAAAATAATGAATAAAGATTAAAGTCCAAGATAATCCGGTTGTTATAATTAACGTATGAAGATTGAATATGTTACGTGCGTACTACGAGTTGTAATGCAAGGTGAATGAATCTTGCACACAATGTGAGCTCTATCCCAATTAACTCAGTTCCTCAATCCGGGTCAAAATACACAATTACGGTTAATGTTACACCACTTTGTGTAGATATGTGATAATGAGTCTATGAATTTCCCAAAGAAGAATTTCATAACGATTAAGTTGTCGAAATTAGGAAGCTGTCATATCGGCTTTCGAAATCAATACGTTGGAATCGTGACTCTACTTTTGCCCATTGTATGTTCGCGTGTCTAAGAACCTTGAAATCGCCACTCAACCTTAACCATGACATCTATCTCGCATGTCGTAACAAGTTTGACATCTTAACCGGCGTTCTAGTTTTTTCCGACGCACTCGGACCGGATAATAAAACGCCCCCTGTGTATTGTTAACGCACTATTTATCAAACACAAACATCCCATGATACGTCTATTCACACCGTTTCTAAACGAAATTTCACGGCGTTCCTCTGTTGCAAGTTTAATTGTGTTGCGTACGAACTGCGCTCATTGTGCGCGCGTCTTTATAGAGCCGCCGGTGCACGCCGAACAATGTCACAATTGTGAAATTTTAAGGCAGTCGCACACTTGTTTTTGTCACTTTAGGACCTCCTCAGAGCGGGCCAAAATCTACTACCGTTAAAATGAAAACAAAACTCTCAGATGGCACCTTTTAAAATGGGTCTTCGTGGACAAAGCTATTTATTGCGTCATATATAACGTAGTGAAAGTTGCTTGAGTTATTGTCTCTATTACTTCGTTAACGGTAAAACAAAATGATTCGGCAACGGGACAAAGGCTCGTCCTTGTACAGGAGTCGGCTATTTTACAAGGCAATAAACAGTTTGCGAAATTTTAATGGGCATTTTATGGACTTATATTTCTGGAATGCAAAGAAGAAGATTTTTAAGCTGTACTCGTTTAAATTTTACCGATCTTAAAATGGGTAAATATTTTAGGGACTAAAATCCGTAATGACGTGTCTAAATAAAATAGCTTGCAAATTATGATGAAGATGTCACTAAAAAAGTTTAGCCATAAGACGAACAGAAGTCCTATAAACTTTTAATCATTACTTCTTTTTTTGGTTGTGAGTTTTTTGTTATGTATTATAGGCTTAAAAAGATGCATTCTTAAGTTTTTTTTTTATTTTAAAGCGTGCCTAGAATAATAGATAAACGTTAGTCACTTCATAAGGGACGTCTTTCATTATTAGCTTGCATAAAATTATGTCACAGCAGGTAACAAATATCCTTTACTTTTGCAAGAACAGCCGATTGTTCTTAACAATTGGGTACTTTTGAACAACGTTTAACATTATTCTAAGACACAAATTGAGTAATTAACCTATCGCATTAGTCTCTTAAAAGGACTCCCGTTTAAAGAAACTGAAGTGTGTTAAAATGTAGTATTAAATCGCTATTCTTGTTAGTTTAGTACGAGTATATTATTAGCAAATAAAGAATCATTGAATGACTAACGAAGAAACCTGGATTCCAAAATTTTGGATCTGAAATCGCCAATCTGCAGTGAGCAAGCGTGGTGATCTATGCTCGTGCCTTCTCTATATGGGAAGAAGCCTGTGCCCAGCAGTGGGACTTTTATATTATAAATGACTAAGGAAGGTAATTTTTCACAAAGAGTAGGATAGGGTAAATAATACCTGAAATGCATTCTTTAATAACTGGTAAATAAAAAAACCGATATTCAACCTCAATAATGAAAAAGACCCTGGTAATACATGTTCTGCTTCCCTAATATAAGGTACAAATTGTTCAATGTACGTGTAAAATAAGTAAACAGACATAATTTCCAATGACCGCACCATATATGCATCTTATCAACTGTTAATTGCTAACAGTTAAGAAGACAGAACTTTCATGATGAGCAGTATTTTAAGACCTTTGTAAAAGCTGATATCCCAAAATGTCGATGAAATTCTTTGTAAGAGTCTTTTTTTAAAAACCCTGTATTTTCCTTTTCCCGAACTGTAATATATCAATATTAAATAACACACAATAGCCTACATGACAAGAGCTCACTGTGTCGGCGTTAAATAAGGTTACGTAATAGACTGATATTCCTTTTATTATCTCAAAATAACTCGAAGTAAGGTATTAGCCAGTAACTGTATCAATCGGATGTCCGGTCTGTTTCTATCAATGTTGTCACATTGACACCTTTCTTCGTTCATACATCCAATTATATTTTATTCTTTATCACGTAGGTACCTACTTCTTTCTTGTGTATTACAAAATATTATTTTTTCTCATTCATTTCGCATTTACTTTTGTTTTTTTTTTATGCTAGATAACATTTTGTCTGAAGCGCCTTAAAATTAATGGTTGCGAATTTCGATCTGTACCAAATATGATATTGGGATATCTTTCACACCCAGCTTTTTCTTCCAATCAATTATGGGAAAGTGGTTACGTCTAAAAATAAGCGTCTAGGTAGCGGGTGTTACACACTCGTGAAATTTGTAAGATTAACCGAATACCTTGTATGGAAAAGTCACGTATTCAGTGTACTAAGCTGATGCCATTCCTATTTTGGTATAATTTTATGTTGCATGGGTCATCAGTTTAGCAAATATTTTGACAAATATATTGGATTGAAAACATTTACGAGACACAAATTATTATTTGTACGAAAGCTAAATATTTTGCGCTTACTTCATATTATTATTATGAATGAAAATTCAGTCAATGAGTCAATAATTGACATCATAGTAAAAAAAAACTTGTAGTAAAAGTTTTTACAATTAACATAGCTTTCCATAGTAAATTTTCCTTGATCGTAGTAATGATAAATTATTTATGTAAATCGTTATGTCAATGGCATACTTAATACGTGTAATTGAACAATTATACATGTGCATGAGTCAACGTACTCACTTGATTGATTATAATATTATCTTTATGTTATGTGATGGAGTGTTCTTATGACTTATATTTCCGATGTATTTAACTGAATTTCACAGGTAAAAGTGACTATAACTTTCCTAAAACATAATTGTATGAATATTTTCCTTACTTACAATACAAAGTTACTTCAAAATGCAATTGATATTCAAAATGTTTTGCTGTTTTTGGTGCAACTTGTTAGTCAATCAATATGACACCGATTGAACTTGAAATTACCTATATACAGGAATTGCTTACTAATACTATTCTCATTATGGTAGATGTAAATTATTGAGGAAATTAGCCAGTTTAAATTAAATAGGTTATTCGGTCACCTACGGAGATTTCAATGAGGTTATAAAGTACAGCAAACATATTCTACAACATAAAAAGAATAATTTGTTATGGCATCATCATTTAGAAAATTAATCACCAAAAACTAATTGATGTTTGTCAGTACGAACAAATATGAGTCTTTAAACGATACGAACATAAAACCTGATTGAATTCACTCACGAAAATTATCTTATCGACTCGGGAATTCAGCGGCGACAATTCGCGAAATCAGTTGATACAATAACGAGAAGCCAACTTGCCAGACTGCACGACGTCGCTCTTATCTCAAGTATGCCCACGAAATAGATTGCTGTCGTATCAACCGGAAAGTCAGCGCTGAATTACCACAGGTGTTACACTTTACACGGAACTTTGCCCCATATCCGGTCATCATACAACCAAATTTTGCGTAGATTCATTCATCGTTGACGGCACATGTGGATGGTGTTATGAGCTCATGACTCACTACTTTATGAGTTGGGATTGAATGGGTATTACAGAATATAATTAAAAGATGGCATACCGTCATACATTATTCCAGTAATCGTACTATTCCTATGTTCTATTACTTCAAGTACCTACATTTTATGTTAAGGTCATGAATTTCCAAGCGTATTCATTTAAAGGATTATAGCAAACGACTGTCATTATGGAGGCTTAAAGAACAACTAAAATTATGTTTAAGCCTACTAATAATCTTTTTGGTAATGAGTGTTTTAAATGTAAATGCGGAACGTTCCGGTCGCTACCGGACTTTTTACAAAGACACTTAATTTAAAACAATTATTTGCCAAAGTAACCGCTAATCACTAATAGCTACATCATTAGATTGTACAAATTAGTAGTATACATAAGCTCCTTGTATCAATAAAATATTTATTAGTTAATTACATTTGGCGGTTAATTTATAAAGACGTGCAAAATATCATGCCGATACATTATAACGGGCAGTCGTAGACTTATGGAATTCCGGAAAATTCATTGATTTTACACATTTAATATCTGAACTATTTCTTTATTGGTGACTGAAAATATACTAGTTATAATAAAAAAATCGGTTTGAGTACACTTGCTGATTTTTGCTTTTATTTTCAAGCAAATATGAAAGATTTCAAATATCAACAAAGAAGAAAACATGAATAACTGTGAATTAATTGATGAAAATACTATCATGTTAAATTCTAAGAAATATGAAAATTCTCATCGATCGTTTCATGATCCGGTTAAAACTGAGTCAACTGAAAAGTGACTAACGAGAGGAGAACGCTTGGCCCGCATGACTCAATAAGAAAGACTGGAGAAATTTTTCAATAGTGCCAAATCAAACTCAACCTTGACGTGAGAAAATATATTATAATGTAAACAAAATGATTCGTTTGTTTTTCATTTTTGATACGGTTTGGAAAAACCGAAGTTTACAATCAACTCTATTTCAGTTATTTTTTGTTTTTCCCGTAAATTAAAGTAAATAGTTTTGTTTTCTTTTTCATCGGAAAATTGCTATCTTATTTGGTCTGTGTAATTAAAACCTTACAGACATATTTCATAAATTATAATTCAAGAAAGAATAGAGAAATGTGTAAATATTGTTTTTCATAATAATTTTTTACTGATTTATTGAAAAAGAAAAATAAGGTTAATCTTAAATCGTCATTCTACATAGTTAAGAGTCTTATCATTACCTAATATTATCAACGGCAATCTTTAACATTTATTTAAATACAGGATAACAGTTGAATGTGAAATAATACCACCAGATTGTCATTTATCTTGAATTAAATAATATTATTATGATAAAATTGTATAGGTATTATCGATAAATCCTTTTTGATCTCTATCATTATCAAAATATTACAATATTGATGTAGGTAAGTATCTAAGTAAATAATGTGCGATAAAAGTAATTTAAATAAACAGTTTTCAATAAGTGCTCAATTTTTAATCCATTTTATTTTTAAATCTGTTAGATAACTAGAAAAATGTATCGTTTATCATTAATGTTACGTCTATTTGACCGGATATATTCAATTAAATTATATCAATCAATCAAATTCGTAATTTGTCAGAATAACATAATATTTCAAACTAGAGCTTAGCTTTGCGTAAATTATTTTCCTTGAATATTGGATATTCAAGGAAAATAATTAAATAAATATTAAAAATTTTTAATATACATATTAAAAATTATATGTTTAATATTTAAAAAAGACATTTATGAATAGATATATTTAAAGATATTTATTAAAAAGACTTTCATGTTCAATAGTTTATGGGCTTATTAAAATTATGGAGCTAAATATAAAATATTCTTTAAGTGAATAGAATAAATATGATTAGAATCCCAGAACCTAATTATAATTTTTCTAAGAGAAAAATATATCCCAAATAGGTTTCATAATAAATCTTCACATTGTTTCATAATTGGAACGATAATATAATGATAATAAAATAAAAAGAACGATACGAAAAGGACGAACTTACTCAAGTTTTCTCCAATGTCGCGAGCAATAATTTTAATTAATAAGTTAAATAATAATTTAGATATATTTTTACTTACCCTCCCTAAATTTACTGAAAGCGCACAGAGACTTATAGAAAATAAAAAGTAAATATTTAATTGTTAATAGAAGTTTGTTGTGTTTGTTTTTGTTTATCTCATAGTTTATATATTATAGAATAATAATAATTTATCATGTCAATTTATCTGTAAATAAATAAATATTTAAACGATGGCTATATTTATCCTCACCTAGTGAAAGTATTTTAATACTGACACGATAGCGATTTAAAAATCAACAGCACGTATGGACGTATATAGAAATAAGAATACAAGAAAAGTCAACCCTTATTTACCGGGAGCGGCGCAAACGGACCCCTCGGCATACATAATAGTAGTTGCAACTGGGTGGGATCGGGGCCCGCCTCCCGGCGCTGCCGCCCGCCATTGGCTGCGGCGTGGCTACACAGGAGAAACCCACTTGCGATTCGTTCTTCCGTGCCCCACTGCCTTCGACAGAAACACGTGCCTCGGTGAGCACTAGCCTTTATCTTACGTGCGTTCACACAAATTCATTTAGTCTCTCACACGACACCACGCGTGCGACATCGTAGCATTTTGGGGGATGTCAATTGCGATCGTCTGTTATGGATCACAGTAGCATACCAGCGTGTGCGTTGTACAGGAATACCGGCACTGTTATAGTAAGGCTGAAGATGGAAGTGAGCAGCAGTTATTGCGGGCGTGACGTGTGTCCGGAGAGCGGCTGTGCCGACCTGATGCACAGGCCCTCCGCATGTGAACAATGTACTAGGACTAGATTAATTAGCCAATATAGTGACTGTGATAGTGATGTTGTGGAAAAATGTCGACCCTATAGATCGAGTGCAGCCAGAAGTAGTAAGCGTTATTTTTATATTTTTATTAACTTTTTTCAGTGATCTACACACATGACTTAATTTTTGCATACTTTAGTTCATGTCACATAATGGCAATTAGTGACTTAAAAAATTCTCTAACTTGTAATAAATAAAATGAAACGTAACCCAAAAATTTTATAATAAACCTAAATAACTTAAATATTTGCAATGCATTTATTACAAAAAATTAACAAAATCAAATATTATAATTGTCATAAAATATTATAATTGTCATAAATATCGCGTCGCGAAAACATAAAATTGATACAATTATCAGTGAACTTAAAAAGTTTTAAAGTAAAGAAGCTTAAAAACTTGCAGAGCAAATTTAAACAACTTGCCAAAGTGCTGCTGCTGCGAGTGCTTCTAATGTAAACTTAATAAGACAATGAAAGCTCGCACCAGCGTAATAACAATAGAACAGGTAGAGTCCCGCAACGATAAATAGTCCTTATCATAATAAAGCTAGCCAAAGCGTTAGTAAGTGCTATTTATTTATAAACTAAGTATCCGGTCCGTACAAACGGACGCCTATTCTCACATCCTCGTCGCATTGTCGTTACTGTCTCGCTCCACCGCGGTAATCGAGATTACAATTTCATTACGCGCAAAAACTTGGCTCAGTCTCCCTTTACAATGTTAAACACGAAGATCAGAGCTAACTAACTAGGCTTAAACTGTAATTAAAGTAACGTACTGTTACCGGAATGACATATCTGACTAAATGTTTCTATCCTTTAAGAGCCAGACAGTTACGTCCAAGCGGCGCGCAGAGGGTTATTTCGTAATTAGTACTATCGCTTGGTCGCTCTCTATATAGGGCCAAGAAATGATTTAAGTGTCGTGCAATAAAAACGTATGCCTATTAGATTACTTGCAGGGAACATTTATCTTCTCTTTTTGTGATAGGATTGTTTTCTTTTGTAGCTTTTGTATGCATATGCGACAACGTAACGAGTTGAAAAAGTCTTAATAACGGTTCTTGTATAAACCTTCATTACTTAAATTAAAAGGTAATGCAAAGAGTGTTCATTAAGCGTCAGCTAATTGCATCGTAGGAAAGGTTCTTAACATTGTACGTGTTGTTCTATTTATATAATGTTAATGACTTCTAATAAATCTTGCTGCATTTACGAGAACTGGGTAAATCCGTCCGGAACTAGATTGTTATTCTTGAGACCATAATGACTTACTCATGCATACAGTTCATTCATAAGTATTTACCGTTAAATTCGTATTTGATTCATGTTTTAAAAAGTTCAAAGGTCAACTTTATCAAAAATGTCCCAAAACATTTTAGTACTAAAATGTTTTATTCATAAATTAAATTAGTCATTCTAAAGAGGAAACATTGATTAGTAGTAACTGTTAATTACTATAAAATGACAATAAATCATTAAAACGTTTATATATACAAATTTACATACTCATGCACAATACATCAATGAGATTATAAGGAAAATCGATATAATTAGAAAACGCAATCGATACTTATTCAATCATTACCATATTCCTATGATGTAATCATAGTGATGTAGTTTCCATCGTCATCGTTATTACTACATTTGACTATCAAAATTATATTTAATGGGTGATGTCTTTGCTTACTTCAGCACACAAAAACAAGATCCTGGCCATTAAGAGTGACGTTATGCCTATACGCATCAAACATTAATTGATTTACCCATTTGCCGTCAAGTTTTTACCAATATTGATGCAATCACATTAAATTGAGACATCAATTATGTTGCTGCTCATTCATTAATTTTTCTGTTAAATCCTGTTATTTTTAATCTCAAATGTAAAAATAATAAACGACTTTAAGCTATTTAAAATATATTGTAGTCTAAATCCCAATTTCAAATTATTTTTAGTAAATTATTTAGTAAAAAAATATTTTTATTTAGTAAAAAAAGTTTTGCCTCCAGCCCTACATAAAAAATTTAACAACTGAGGTGAATAATCCCTTAATGATACAATATAGAGCACAAGTAAATTGTCTTACTGCTCATAACCGCAGAGCTATCTACGTGATTAAATATCAATTATTATAAAACAGCGATCCAACAGGGAAAACATTATGAATTAAACTGCATTATAACATTAAATATTTGCTGTGATTTTCCTGGAAGTCATGAATAATGCTTTGTTAATTAAAAAAACTACGTATTATAAATATTAGCTAGAAACAATGTTGGGTAAGGTTAGTTATGTTACTGCGAAAGTTCCTTCATTATCCACTAAAGGGCTCGTCACAATATCGCGCCAAGTAATAACAAAGTTTGTAATGAATATCCAGTCACCTCAAACAATGTTATAGAATGCGTAGCCACAATATGCTTCAATGTTTTTAATATTGTCGCAGCGCTTATCCATAAGAAAGCTATGTCATAATAATTAAAGCAAAGTACACGCACTAAGCTCGATTTCATGAACTATGTCCGCGTCATTAGGGCCGCGATCCACTCTCTCATTAGCAACATTTTCACATAAAACGTTGTTCATTTACGCAGAGTAAGGCAGCCGCGTCAATTATAAACAGTTATTTCAGTGAGACGGGAGACTCATAATTGCAGTGTTTAGCTGTCACTCATTTAGTGAGAGATGTCGATCCTAGCTTAGACGTGCCTAATTAACTCTTTTTACAGCACAATAAATATAAAAAAATATATATAAGCCTCGCTTCTTCACGAATAAGGACTGAAATTACACCGCTGTAAATACCTAACAAGATATTCCATTTAAGTTCGGTCGATAAAGAACAGTTACTAAAAATGCATAATGACAGTTGTTACCTTATTAAAATTAATTCAAGAAAAATTTGCGCTTGTTTCGTTAATTCCAAAGACGGGGTCGATCAACGATCTTCTTCGCGACGCTATTACCATTTAGAGCGATTTTCAGGTAATGAAGAGTGGTATCACCGCGTACCGTGTGATACGCGCCGCCACGCGCCTCTCTGAGCGATAATCGCCCTTATTATGCGCAGTCAAATTTTACGAGCACATCGGTTGTTAGCTGGCTACTAACAAAATGATGAACGGACTCAAATTAAACCTCTATTATAGCTAAAACATGACGCCTTTTCTATTTAATGTCACGAGGACGGGTATCAGTAATCCCGTTAATGATCTAGCGCAGCAACCCCATTGCGCCTGCGCTCCACGCTCACAGTAAACACCACAGATATTCGAAAAAGATAACCCGTCAAATTATACTGACGGGAATTTGGTAACGAGCCGCTAAGATGATGCCCGCGACTCTCATCCGAATTTTTTTACCGCATTTATAACAATAATAATCAGAATTTACATAATGATTGCGCAGGCGCCTGCGACGTCCGGTGCGCACAACGCCGGCAAACTTTTCTCGGTTTTCGAGTCGAAATTCTAGTTAGCGGGCGCGCGATTTCTTTTTAAAAAGGTTAACAAGATGGTCTCGTTTGGGTCGTTTTTCGTGCCGCGAAGCCTTCTTTTGTGAACGGGCGAGCTGTTAAAAAATAAACGAAGTCTTTGTTTCTCGGGTAGTCGGTCCGACCTCCGACGCGGTCCCTACTTTTTTATGCCCCCTTATAACCTGTGTATTACCTACGTGTAGGTATCTACGGTTTTTATGGTCGCCCGGTCAGTTCTTCAATGGGCTAAGGAATTCGATCGAGTCTCATTGTTCATCTCAAATATCTCCACGTATAAGTGGTTGGGGTATAAAGAGGATATCAATTACTTGCCGCTTTAGAAAAAAAACATCCATTTGTTTTAATTATGGTAAAGTATGATACCCTTTCAAAATCAAGGTGGCTGTTAACATTTAATTAAAAAACACATGTTACTTTTCGATCCTATTTATTTAAAAAAGAAATAAAGAAAACTAATTTCCATCTCAACTAAAAAGTTTTCATTTGTATAACTGTCAAGATTAACAAAATTTAATTAGCTCCATATTTTATCTTCATCTCATGGTTACTCAGTGAAAATATTTGTCTCACAGTGACTCTACGTCTTTTACGAGCTGACCTGTTGTTTTTTTGTACATGAACTTTTGACGGCGGTCTCGCGGTTGCTTTTGACCGGAGCACTAATAAAATGTTATGATCGTGTGTTTAACGCGTGTTGTGTGTGTCGGACCTTCCTTTTGACATGATCGTTATTGCCCGACTCCACCTTTGCGGTCGCCTTTTGTAACCCAATTGGTACAACATTATTATCGTGTCAATTAGAGGGCAATATAACCTACAACTAAATCACGGCTAGTTATACGGATTGCATACTTAATGAGTGGGGTTTGTTTATGCAAATTATTCATTTATGTTTCTTGCTGTGAGACGTAACTATTTTATTCTTTTTTTAGTAAGAGGAGGTAATCGGTATCAGTTCACAGGGCCTAGTTAAATAATAAGCGGCAAAGCCCTAAAACTATAATTTTCTTTTATTTGTCCGCGGTGCCTGCGGCCTTCGGAGCGAAACCGCCACAGAGCGCTAACGAGATGATGAAAAAAATTACACGCACACGTTTGTGCTAATTGTGTGAGTGTATTGATGAATCTGGATTTAAATCCTTTTTGACCGTTTGCCGCTGTCTTTAGGAATATTGATAGCTTTGTTTAAGATCTAAGATATTTAGCGCCAGTAACTGATGAGGTAAAGAATTATCAAAAAAATAATGAGATTTTTCGGTCACGGTAAATATTAACTCTACATTGCTAAAAATTGGGCACGAAAACGTCCAAAGTTCAGACTATTAAATTTCACATCCTAATTGTTCTACATTATTATTGCAAATAACAGCGAGATCTTTATCTACGTTAGTCACTAACCGGCAGACACTACACTTCTGATTCACACCTTGAGTCAAAACACTGAAAAAATAAATAACATTCTATGCCAGTGACTCGATACAACTTTGATGTTGTTTCGATTTATTAGTACCGACATAATTATTATTGTAAAGCTCATTGTTTTATTTTGATTTTATAACTTAGTTCAATCGGATAGCTATCAACAAATTGTGGGGAAACTACTTTGGATAAGCATTTGGGTTTTGTTTCCATTGTGGCGTTATTTAAGCTTAGTTATCTTCGTAAAAATGTTTTATATTTACATGAATAATTTCTTTAAAAAATTTTAACTTATGATTAGAATATTTACAGTAGAAAAAAAATATAAAAACTTATAATTGATAGATACCAATTAAACAGTGATCACGAAAGTAAGTAATTATTAGCGCAAAGTTCTCGGTGTATCTTACGTTTTCCTTAAGATAATAATTAAGTCATCATTTCTCGATTAAATAGGTACGTCAAGTCGAAGATCACGATGTGATTTATTAAAAAAGAAACAATGGAAGACCTTATTAGTTTTATTTATTTCAATTGTTAATCAACGACAACTTGTTATCAACATTAATGAGTAAATAGTTTTATCACTTGTACGTCAGCGCAAACCCGCTGTCGTTATTTGACATCACACGTATTTTTGACGCGATAATACTATCGTCATTGAAACAGACCACACTATCAATTGTATAAATAGAGTTGTCCGAAATTATTGATGACGTATTTCTTACACTATCTTTTTTCACAGCAAACACACATGAACTAAATAAGCATCCTCTTTTGTTGCCCTGTATGTTCTTGCAATGACATTTCGCATGACAGCTCATCATAACACTGCGACTCATAACATGAGCGCAATTACAAATTATAGCATTTGAAAAAATAATCCTAACAACATCCAATTATTCAAATAACTGCCAAGTTAATATTTTTTTGGGTATAATGGAGACAGGTGCATCATGTGTTAACTTTACATTCAAATAAAAAATTATGTCAATCACACTTCAAATTATTTCCTTCGTTGGTAATATTATTCAATTTTAACGAGTAAAACGAATGTCAAGTCAATAAATATTTCTACGTCAACGACGGACACCTTCTGCTGGTGACAGTTGTTAGTTTCAATTAATATTTGTTTTTCTGTTAAATTCAAAATAACTAGGTATTTACATATCAAACGTGACATAATATACAATTACGTTAATACTAGCAACACCACCCTCCTAGGTGCGCAATTATTATTGCCATAGAAAATAAAATACAATGCGAAAAAGTGCGTTAACGATTCCATTGACGTTATCGATAATAAAATCGATAAATTAGTTCGATGAAGTAACCGATCTGAAGAATGTGAGTGCGATTACCGCGCCACCGTTAAATAGTGCCGCATTAGTGATTCACACAGGTTCACTGGACAATTAGCAAAGGCTGTCCACCTCTGGGCCGCGATGTATTTATTCATCGGATGTTCATCGATTACCATAATCGATACCATCGCGCGTGCCGCATACGGAACAAGTGGCTCTTGAGCGTTTTCATTAAATGAGATGCATTGAAAAAATACGAGAGCTTTCATTCAGAAATGAATGTGAATTACTCGCAGACTGATCCTACTCTACTTACCTATATCATTGAATACTTAGAGTATGATAATGATTCTATTAACTATAGTGATGTTGATTTCATTAATACAAAGTAGTAGCTATGTCTATTTATGTAAATTCAACCATGCGTACTACACATGGTATGAAAATTAAAACAAAGTCATCGGAAATAAACGCAAAGAGGTTGCGTTCATACCTTAACAATCCAAACTTCCTATGAAAATTTACTTACTGCCAATTTCAATAAAATATCTGAAAATATTCTAGTAGTCTACGGATAGGCATTTGACATTATTTTGTATAGCGCTTACGTCAGATTTCTATCTTTCGTAGGGAAAACTATCTACGGATACGTTATTGAAGTAGGTATATAGTTATTGATCGATTTCTAACGAGTGCCTTTTATCCAGGATACGTCAACGTCTGCGCGGCGGTGTGCCTGCTATTGTTGGTGTGCGGGCTGTCACCGAGGTCGTCGGCGGCGCCTCATAGAAGACGGGCCAGCATGGACCGCGAGCGGCGCGATACAGATGGAGAGAACAGTCTGTGGGCTAACCCCTGCGATTATAATGACTCTCAAGTAAGTAGTGAAACTTTACCTTTGATTTTAAAAACAAACAGTTGACTAGTTGTTTAAAAAGACAGACTTTAGAAGAGTCTCCTTATTTTATGAAATTCAGTGACCTGATATCAGTGTATAGTATGGACTTAAATGAATTGAAATCAGTAAGCTGCTATCTGAAATCGTTCATATCAAACATCAGAAAATCATAAAATAGAATTGACATAAAGATGACAGTGCTGAATTGTTTTTAAGTTTGATTAGCACGTAATTATGGATACATTCATTAGAAATTAATTATGTTTTATGTACAAAATTTTACAATATTCCAATTGTTTTACAGTCAAAGCCAGTCATCCCGCAAAATCATGCAAGGGAGGTCGCGTTGAAACTCGTCGCGCAAGCAAAAAACGCTTACTCATCAACTGCGAAGTACAAGGATTCATTTGTAAGTACATAACACTATTACCTTAAAGCTTATTTTGCAACAAGGAAAAAATGTGCAATTCCGAAATATTTTACACAACATTTGAGGCCGGGAAAAGGATGTATAAGTAAATCTTCATTGAGACATCAAACACAAAACTCAATCATCAGATCAAAGATGACGATCGCAAAATATCTCTCCAAAATCAACTATTAAAATTATCTGTTATATAAACCTTAGGACGTGGTTTAAAGTTTTTAAGCATATTACAAAATACAGCATAATAATATAAAGTGATGGCTGCGAAGACCTTTCTTTGCTTTCATTCATCGATTTTGCACGAGGCGGTGGCGTAGTATTCGCGGCCGCATCTATATGCCCGCCGCGTCGCTCTAAATGAACGGACGGAGCTTGCGGTCGACCAATACCAATAAAACTTAAGCCTATCGACGCATGCCTTTAGCGTTCGTCTACGCAGATATTATTGATTTATAAATGAGAGTCTGTAAGAAATATGTTGTTATATAGATCATTAGAAAGAAAATTGAGTAATAAATTAGACAAATCTTGCTAAATTCCTTTATAATAGATGATTCTACGCTTCTCAAGTACTAAATGGATTTTCGAGTACTGATATATCATCGTTCTGCTTAAAAATCATTCGAATTTTAGAAATAAATGTTTTAGTCCTTTTGTCAAAAAGTTTCACACGAAATTTGACCCATTAAAGATTCACGGCGTGCACGTTTTTAGTGCGGTTTTCTCACCGTGGAGTGCGCGGGCGCAGGCGTGGAAGAGAGATTGCATCGGCCGGGCGCCGTTTCGCGTCTCTACGTCCGGCCGGCCGCTTCCTCCCTTTTAATTATAATTTCGCGCTGCATTTCTGTGACGCCACGTCGGTATCGACAACCTTGTCGATAAAACGCTTTGTAAACAGTACACGTTACATCAAATAATAATATGTAACTGACCAAATCGCATAAAATCAACGCCATATTTCACCAAGTTAAACGTGCTTGTTCCAACTCGAAAACTTGCTTCAGTTAATTTTTTGCCCCGACAAGTCCATTTACAAATGAGATGCAGTTTTATTACAAACCAGTTATATTAAAAACAAAGCACCTACATTTCTTATCAGATGGTAATATGTCGCATAAGAATCGCAGACAATTCAACCTACATTCAAGAATTCATAAAACATTCACGAATTATTAGAAACAAACGTTTAGCATGTTAATACAACGATTCATATGACGGCTCTATCATTCCAATCCTAGGAATATAATAATTTCCGAATCGGAAGTAAGGTGGACCGATCAACGAGAAATAATGCGATGTCGAAGTCGCGCCTCGAATCATTTATGGATGACCCTTTACCAACGTACTCGACGGTGACACGATAACCGCACCTACCGCGTATACATTTCGGCGATGGTTGTCAATATAATCGATTTATTGAGAGTTGGGCAGTCAATGGTAGCGGAACAATGGAAGCGTTTATGTCGAATGCGTCCAGTTATCGAGTGTGATGTTCGCGTATGAGGTATGGTGGCATTGTAATAGGCTCGACGGTCGTAACGACGGCGACGTCCTGTCCGCTGCCTCCTCGTAAAACGACATTATCGACTCACAGTAGCCGGAACGAGGTACAGGACGGTGCGCGTACGCCTCGAATACTGATTGCGCATTAGTATTGCGCGACACACCTGCCCGACGATTTTTTCTGTCTCTCCCCTTAATGTCGGTCATTCGTTACTAATGTACCATATTTATTGCGACTTAGACGCAAATCGTGGCGATGAACTGCCATTGTTGCTAGTTGGCAAGGACGTCTATGTGTGCTTTGTTAGTGCTCTAATTTAAAAAGAACAAAATATATTATTGTTCCTATCGCTTTTTTGATCTTGACCTGTTAATATTAGTCATCCCATTAAACCAAGATAAACGTCTAAGTTACGTATGTCAGACAAGATATCCTAAATAAATCAGACTGCTACATCTGTCGTCAAGCCCATTCCGTATAAATAATAACTGGCCGCGTTGTACTAAGAACGCAATAACAAATTCAACGAACTCTACCGGTACTGTGTGACTCGCCACCGACCACCGTGTGAATGTGTCATAACACTCGTGCTTTTGACTACACCGGTGTCATATTATCGCATCACATTTTCGACAGTGGAATTCAACTCGCTTCCTTAAAAAGTGCACGTTAACTTTTAAAAGTAATTACGATAAACAAATGATAGTGGATTCGCGATGTAACCCGATCGGCGATTGCGATCGGCTCGCGGCATGTCGCACATCGCTACACTCGCGACTGTGTGCATCTGCTCGCTTATCTTTGCAATAGCGTCGCTATATAAACATTCAATTACATAGCACATACATACAATATGTACGTACATAGTACGATAGCGTTGTTCACACGGGCGACAGGCTGTCTGCGGGCGTTGGGTGCGTACGTGTGCCGTAAATATATCAATGTCTGCGCTTGTGTGGGTGCATGTTTATTTGATAAGCTTCCGATGTTTCGAGCTAGGCATTCGGATGCTAGGTCGTCAAATTTCTTAGTTGATGGCCCACCCACGGCAAATGCATCGCGCTGAATCCGTGACATTTACACAAAAGCTTATTGTATTTTTACTAATGTCGTTTAAATTTTTTTCTTGTTTGTTTTTTAGTATCGAAAGCTCAATAATTGTGTAGGTATAAGACTAAACATACATTAAAATGCAATATATGTTTCAAAAGCTACCCGGAAATTGGGCTTACGCTTAAGCTAAAACTTGTTACCTAAGAATTAATTCAAGTTGTCCTTGTAACTTTGGAAATCGTTTGTTAGGATTAAATGTTAATTATTTTATTAAACATTCCTTAAAGCATAAATAAATGGTTTTAATATATCAGAAAAATCAGTAAACTCAATCTAAAGTTACAAAATATAATATGTATAACATACGTAGTTTAAAAGTCACATTAGTTTCGTATTAAATAATTGCGGTCTTAGTGATGTCATCAAATTTATGGAAATATTACATTACTTAAATAAGCTATCAAGTAGATTTGAATCAGTTTGGATACAAACTCCACACAGTAGGTAATGTTTTGGATATGGTCCGATGGACCGGACGCACACCTGTGTATTTAGTATGCCACTGACTACATAGCACATTCCATCTCTGAACGATATCATTACTTACACATCCTATTTTGTTTTGTTAAATCTGTTGCACTACCTTTTATTCATAGAATGCAAATTTTATATCCTCAACACAAAATATAACGTTAAATTATTTTTAATTTTTAAATCTTTAAAGTAATCTCTGTAAACTCTAATTTTCCTGCCAATTACTTACCACTTCGGCAGCGGATAACATCTCCGGTTTGAGTCCATTCATGCGCCGATACTCGGTTTATATCCAAAGAAATAATCGTAAATTTATTTCATTGCACGTATTATCAGCGATTTTTATATCAGCGGTATCTCAATTTCAATGAAGCAAATTAATATTTGGACAAACTTTCCTGATCGCTGCCGATAAACGGTTGCACAACCATATTATGGGTGTTTTGTCGGGGCTATGGACATTTTTAATTAGTCGTATTGTTGTCTAACAATATTTTCTATAAGGGATATTTAAGTACCGCGCGACACATCTGCCCATCCAGGCACCAATTGTTTGTCCCGTCAAAGGTATTTGGACTCTACGCTCGTCATACAGGAGCAGTTTTTGTTTGGTCAGTTACCATCACGTATGCTATGGACATAGTGTCAAATTTTAATGTCGAAACGGTTTTGTTACGTGAAATGTCGTCGGCGGCGGCCGCAAACCTCCGGTTTCGATCTCATCTTTCGTACGACCTTCGCTGGCCGATAAATTGACTATAAGCACGTTAGTGTCAAGTATTTAATGCACATTGAATATCGAATTGAATGAAAATTGATCGAATCAAAGATGTTTGTAAATGGGCTTAGTAATCGTAAATTAGTTATATTACAATTATCTGGTAATAACAACTTATTCTATTAATAACGATAAAAATCGTTGTCTTTATTTGTGATTATCTAATTGAGAGATGGTGTCTTGAAATAAATGGATCGTAGTTAGGAGCGGCTATTTCTCCAGTATAACTTGACCTATTATCTGAAAGTAAATGCGTTTTGTTTGAGCTCGAGTAATAGTGGTTGTTTCCCGGGAGGGCAGTAAACGTTTGTCATTTCTAAGAACAATTTGCGACTAGGTAACACGCGTGTCCTTACGTGGGTGTTCAACTTCGTTAGCTGATATTTTTGTTTGTTGCTCAATTATTACATACATATATTTACTTTTATTTGTTCTCATTGGCACAATAGTTTATTCATGTAGTACACAGTAATTATATTTTGATTCATAATTATTTTCTATTACAACAACATAGGTAGTAATTGATCAAGTAAAGATTTTAAAACAATATAAATAATAGCTCATTACATCTGAAACAATTATCTCTGATTTATATAATTATGTACCTACTTGAAAATCTAAAAATACAAACATAATTTTTACTTACCTCAAGTAGGTATTTAACGCACAAAAATATGCAATAAGTTGACTCAATGATCTTATAGATATCAGTACTCGAATGACCACTGCAGAGAGATCCCCTCTCGAAGCACATTTATACCATCACATCAGGAAGCCACACGGACTCATCATCCGCTCAATCTTCCTCTTCCATGAAAGTCAATCAACTTATTGTATTAACTCGATCTATTTCTATCTTTCATAGAAAACAACTGCACTCAACAAGCGTTGATTCATTGCATCTCTCAGTTGAAACTATAATATTATTACGTCTTATCTTCAAAACGTCTTCTTGCTATTCTCCTTGTTCTGTAACACTTGATAATTTGCTACTAAGTACTACTTGTAATTCCATTTTACTTAATCATGTCAATTTTATTACTTATGGTATGTTTTATTTGTTTCAGGCGAAGATACTTCATACTTATCCATCTTTTGACGCACTTCTACCCTCGTGGCAGACTGAAGAGTTCCTTAGAACTTATTCCTGGCTACCTGACGAAGGGCTTCCTAAGGAGAAAGTCCTATACCAGACTATGCCAGATGAATATATGAACCAGTTGATGGTAAGCATCGAATTTTCATACCTATTAATATCTTCAGAAAATATGATGGCCTTATTCAAATTGCCGTGTTCTTGTATGAATCCTAGTGGTGATTATATTCATTAGTTAGTACAAAATGGTTTGATCTGCTGAGAGATGTACACATAACCATTTAGTTTTTGATAATACGGACGTTGCCAGATTGACGTTTCCTAAACGAAAACAATCACCGAAGGGCGGCGAATTCGCTGATGCCAAAAACGTGCATCCGTATGAGTTTTTCAATCGATTTCAAAGAATTGACATCGTCGGTGGCACTCATTGTTGTCGGCCGACTATCGCTTACGTGAGAACACAATGGTTTCGTAATGTGCTGCTAACAATCGAAAAATTAATCGAATTTAGGATGATTATCACAATTACGATTGTCCTTATCTAAGTCAAGACGATTTGGCAATGTGTAAGGTTAGGTGCTAACAATTGAAAGAGCTACTGTAACTGTTGGAAGTGGATCCCGATAAATTGTATCAAGTGATTGCATTAAGCTATTTATATAAAAAACTTGTGTACTAAATGTATTTTAATCTTGTTCACAGCCAAAAATAGATGAAGTGCTACCGGGGATGTACAAAGGGCTGAAGATGATTGTGGCTGGTTTGTACGCGTTCTCCAAAGAAGAGCTGAATGCAGGCATCATATCTGACGAGACGCTGAGAGAAAACCTCACAAGGACGATGCATGATGTGCGAGCTGTGCTATGCTATTTTAATGTAAGTTCACAAATCATTTCACAAAACATATTCTAATAAATTAAATAATAGTCAACCATATTCCAAATTATCTCATCGTAATTTTACGGTATTCTGTCTAGCCATTTACATTTGGATCTAACTCCTAAAAATCTCAAAGTTTTGTTCCGAATTGACACTTATCAACTTTTTCTTTTTTTCTAGGACATCATGAACGTCCGCAACCTGAAAATCGAGAAACTGCCGGACTCTGAAATCCCCACGGACTTTGCGAACAACATGGGCATTCTTCTATACAGGGACACCCTGAACTACTTGGAGTATCTTGCGCAGGTGTTCCAGAAACTATACGACGCGGAATCTTTTTGAATTCAGCGGATATAGGCAAGAGTTTCGTTACGCGACTTGAGGAGAAACTGCAACCCATGTCACTTTTGGCTGTCTACTTAATCTTGGTGCTTGCACCGCATAGCGAAGCGCAGTATTCTTCAGTATAGTTAGCCCCAAGAAAAAAAAAACTCTTTCTAGTAGAATTATTTGTATCTTTTGGCTGTTATATAGCGAATTAATGTATAGAAAAAAACTGTCTTTGCCATTACATTGCCATTTTGGTCTAGAACGAATTAGTTCCTTTTTGTAAATAGTGACGAATTTAAAATGTATTATTTATTGTCTGCTGATTAACATTCTAAATTTCCCGATTATCCTAGTCAAGGTCTTATTTATTTCTCGCTTAACTCCACTTTAGTTTCAATTTCTTTATTATTTGTATTATTTAATTTAGATTTTAGTATTAGACTTCATTCCAGCAGTTGGACTATGTTGATGAAATTGTTGAGTCGGAATATGAATGCGTTAAACGGTGTATCAGAACAGTTCTTGTCTGCTGTTGTCGATATTAATTAATCCATATTAGACATGGTAGCTTGAGGCTGAGACGAATAATTTTAATTGTACATTATATTCCTACTTTCCTTAGTATTACTTGACTCTTTGTTAACTATTTATATGTTACAGAAATCCAATGAAATATGACTAGCTTTAATAGAGCTGTTAATTATATTATTGTAAAAATACAGAGCCAGTGTATTTATAACTTAATCATTATTTGTATAGTTCAAATAGTACCTATTTATAACTGAAGCACAAACATAGCTTCTATGTTTGTGAAATTAAATTATTATTACATTTATTTCAACGATTTTTATTTTTATTTTTTTATACTATTCCCTATATTTTATAACTCATCAAACATTTTTTATAAATAAATCAAGATTACTTTAAAATACAATTTCATGCTTACATACTTATTTAAATACATTGAAACACACCTTACACATAAGAAATTTAATATTTAATTTAAAACCATTCACCTTAATTAAAATCACAAAAATACATTACGTAAAAGAAACAGCATTAGGATAAACCAAATTGTAATACTAATAAACGTGTAAGTTGACACGCCAATTCATATTTTGTAATGTAGCATGTTAATACCCATAAAAAAGGTTTTAAGCAAATATTCATTAAACATTCCTAAGTCACAGTCGTCTGTCCAAACACACAGGTCGAATCACGCATGTTCCCATGAGTCGGGTCTGGAAACAATTTCATATCTTTACACAAGGTATTCACAACACCCGCCATATTTGCATTGGTGACTTGGTCTCCGACAAATTAGTACGACCAAGGCGATGGGACCTGAAAAATAATAAAAAAGTCACCACACAATATTACCTTTACTTCCAAACAAAAGTCCAAGAACTCTATAGCGTTGGCATAAAGTTCAAAATCGAATGTGCTGATCGATATGTGTGTATGTTTGTTTGTGTAGTGTAACACGTCCCGCTACTGATCTCAAAGCGAACTGTCAAACGGCTCCCGCCATATTTGTTTAATGTGTTGTGACGACGACGTTATAAGCCGTCAAAAAACCGCGGGTGTTAGATTTGGAGACGAAAGAAATGAAAGCATCGCCTTATTGTTAAATGATAACAGTAAATAAGGACTGTGAAATTAGTTGTTCGGTAAGTATTGGTATACTGCGGCCCTTAATGCCGTTAATTACAAGTCGTAAATAGATAATTGTGGCGCCAAATACGGGTGTAATTTGGAGCTTATTACGCCGTTAAATAAGTGACAATTAAGGTAGAGTCATTTAAGTACATCAGTGGTAATACTTTGATTTTGACGTTTATGTCAAAAGAATTAAGGAGCGTAGTAGGCGGTAGGTAACCAGCAAGGCAGTGGAACCGCGCAGCAGGGGGTGGCAACTTAACATCTTCATTGCACCCTTACGATTTCATTCGAATTATCGAATAATAGCAAGTGCCTAGCTTACCAATGACATTTTTTTCATAAATTATCAAGTACTTTCACGTCTTTTAAAATGAGGTATTAAATAAAGGTGATTACACGAGTTTCTTTCTCATCTTCGCGGGCAAAGGGTGACATTCCGGGTCATTGTGTCCGCCGGCGTCGCGGCCGTGTAAATGGGAAACACATATTTACACATTAACAACGACAGCTCAATGAGGGTGACCTACCACATAGTGTATCGCGTTCGGTAACATTTTTTTCGGCAAAAAATTGTTTGTAACACTTGATTAGTAAGATTACTGGGTTCCGTGATTTTTGACTTTGTATATAATCTAGCAGGTATACAATTTAACAGAAAATTTTATATAATTTCGAAATATTTTATAAAAGCTTAAATTTCGAGACCTGTATAGGATCTCCATTTTGGGCAGCTGAAAAAAGTGTTAGGTATATATCAGCCACTAAAGAAATAAGCTTATTTAATACACATTTCTACATAATATAGTAAAAAGTTAATATCAAGCTATCGATAACAAGCTAATTGAGCTGAAAATTACAGTCCAAAGCTTCTCAAGCTTGACGCGAACGTAAAGCACCGCCCTTTCCACTCGTGTTCATAGACCATCAAACAATTACGTCAAGCAAGCGTAACGTCAAGGCATGCTCATATTGTACAAACGAAGCCTTCAACCACAACTTCCAGTTGATCTCTAAAAAAGGCACAAAATATTTTCACCTTCGTTTAACGATCTCCGTCGGCGTCCACAATGGCGTTTAGGGCGCACCGAACGGGCGTACGCGCATTATCTCGCTCACGTTCCCTTGTTTTATTTATTAGAAAGATTTATTATTTACCACGGGGCTCACACACGATGTGTCACGAATCTGGGACGAAAAAACGAGGCTATGTTAATGTGTACCTCCTTCGCACGTGACAATCTTTTTTTTGATCGCCCAACTTCATAATTAACTTCGTAAGCGAATGTTCATTTCCTGTATTTGTTTAATTGATACGTTTTCTTTGTTCTTCGTTCTGTTTAAATTAAGTTGCTGTACAGTTGCTGGTTTGGTGGCAAAGAAAGGCATTGAGAACGTACCACACAAGACGGGGAAAGCTTGAAAGTCAATTAGGGTAATTTTCTTAACAAAGAATTGCAATCGTAATAAGAACGAACGTCTTCATACTTAAAAGCCCCTATTTCATTCAAATTCTATGTTTGTCGAAACTAATCACGAAATTGCGGAATCATTTTTCATGTCGTAACGTAGAGTTACCAATTCTAAAACTTTCTCATAAAAAATAACAGAATTTTTTGTAGTAGATATTTGTCATAGTCTTATTATGTACTCAAACAGTAGCTATGTAAAAAAAATAGGTATATTAAAAAACAAATCCATTACTCGTTGAACTAAAACGGAATCCATACGGATGTTTGGCAAAAAATAATGCAGCAATCAACAGAATTACGTTGTTTGATTATAGACAAAGTGATTAAGCGCAACTAGCCTATGACTTCATCTACTAAAATACCCAGCCATTAAACGAAAATAAACTAAATAAATAACAAATAGGATTGAGATTGGAATCGCTCTTGACCTACGTTAACCACAAGTCTGCCGTGACCGAGTAGAAGCAAATACACAAAAGAAAAGAGAAATATGGACACTCCATGTTTGTCATTATCTGTGTGCTTTGCAAGCCCTTAAGCAAACGTCTTGCTTGACAGTGTTACGTCAAAGGAAAATAAACGCTCATGCACTTTCATGGCTAGTCTGTTATGTAGGAAGCAGTAAGGGTTGGCATGTGACGGTAATTCGCAATTAATGCTGAAAGTACCAGTCTTTTAAAGTACTTTAAAAGAATAATTATCAAACTTGAAGTCAACTCCAGAAATTAAAGTTAGTTAATTAGTGAGCAAAAATGCCGTAAAATTAATCAAAAGTTGTAAAATTAATTTTTACAACCTAAAATGATTGATACGTCTACATGAGCAGAATCAATTGATTTGATTTACATCAGTCATGTCTGCCATTAAAATTCTCATAAACTGTAACTCAAGACAATCAATTCTTTTTAAATCCTAATTTGTCCTGGACAGTTGTCAAACCGTCTGGGATCGGTGACAAGTGATTGCAAGCAATTATCTTTTCGTCTCCTAAGGTCATATGCGTTCCGCTCGATGGAGATATAACCTCGTTTTACATAAAGTCCAAAAGGACGTAAGTTTATGGATTTCCATATTGACATAAGCCATATTATCTCAAGTGCGACAACGCTCTCAAAACTATGACCGGAAGAGCGGCGCATGCCATTCAGGCGTCGCCAATCGTTGAACGATTTTCTTTGCAAATTAAAGTTATGAGTTTATTAAATGGTGGTCATTATTTTGTTAGCTTTATAAGCATGACGTAGCTTTTTTATGAACATAAAAGAAAAGATTAGGGATCTGATTGAAGCGCAGAATTATAACCAAGACTTCTTTGAAACTCACATAAAATTTATTAATTATTCAATAACTATTGATTCATGGGATGTTTATCTTAAAAACAATTGCAATATTGCTATTTGATATAATATATTATTATGTGCATTCAATTCAGAAAAAAATATTTGTTTGTCTTTGACGCTGACTTTTTTTTACACTAAATTATAAAGGTACATTCTATGTAAATAAATAATAAGTAAAACCTTTCTACAAAGAAACACTAAAATACACCACAAATACATTTTACGTTTTAGTTTTACAGACAAAGGTTCGTAGCACCTGACAATGATGTAGTGCTGTAGCAACAATTATTAACTTCAATTACGTAAGGTGGGGATAGGTCGACAATATTGTATCTACGACCTATTGCTGTAATATAGTGCTTGTTATATAGTGTTAGAACAAGGTCATCTAAATAGATTTACTTACTGAAGTTTTAATAGAATGACCTTTACAGCTGAGTGAGTGTATTTCATAACGGTAAGTCTTTTTGTTTACTTTTATGTAGCTAGCAAGTTCCAATGACAACTTACATAAAATACATAATTATGCCAAAGGTTTTTTTGGTATTTTTTCCTTTACCTATCCGAAACTTTTTGACCCATTTATTAAATTCCAGATATCAGGCATTTTAGGCTGAACTGCAACTGCATTTAATACAAAATGTACTTTCTAGGTGTTTACTTGTTTATTCATTACAATGTAGAAGATCCTGGTAATACAAAAGAAACTCTGATCATAAAAAGGTAAATTTAAATTTGACCCTAAAAAAAACTTACGACCAATGCAATCAAAAAATTACTAAATCTAGCAATGCGGTTGTTTACATATGTATAAGACATAGAAACATTGCGTGCTCAGTGCGCGCTATACACGTAGCTCAGCTTAGTGGGCTCGATAATGATAAACATGCAATGGCCGGAACTTCACCTGATAGCCACTTGAAATAAAAGATATTCTTATCAAGAAATAGGAAATTATTTACCAGGTTTAAGACTATCTCAGAATGAGAGAGGATTTGAGTAAATGAAGACGAAAATAAGGTACATGATGAATCAATTAGTGAATGGAACTAAACTTGATAGAGGTATGTGGTATTAAATGCCATGAATTGCTTCCCAACAAACCTTCTAACAGCTCCAAAAGAGTCATAATGATGGTACGTGATATCATAACTATGAAACAGGCATTAATTTAATCTTAAAAATGACATAGTCAAATGAAATGAAATATTTTATTCTTGTAAGTAGGACTATATAAATCACTTTTACAATGTCTTCCTAAGCTAGATGAAGTCGACATTTCCTAACTGACTACCCTGAGAAGAAATGTCGAAACAAACTCAGGGGTCTTAGTCTCTTTTATAGTCCAAATAATACAATAATAAATTTATGAATTTGTGTAAACAAATGCAGTGTATTTACTGGACTGGTCTTTGGAAGAAAGAACCAGATCGATCTGAGCAAGCCTGTGCCAGCAGACGGCAAGCATGCCCCGAATAGCTCATACAGCTCAACCATTTTTGAGGGAGCTGTACAACCCGGTACACAACAATACCGCCAGTGGCACCATAAAAATATGTGGGGCAACAACTCACTCAGATCGCCAGCCTAATAATAACTATAAACTATAATTTCAATAAATATAAACTATAATGATATACCTGCATAATGTTTACACTTACAATGGATACAAGGTTACAGCAAGAAAAAAAAAAAAAATAGAAAAACATAAAAATAATAATAACATAAACGTTATTGAATGTCAAAGTGTAAAATATTATATGCAAAAGCACAAAACATGTCAGTAATGTAGAAAAAAAAATGAATATGCAATTCGATCGATTCGAAGTAATTCTATTTTAACGGCAAAGGGAGGGGGCCGCCTTTGCTTTGCACTGATTTAAGACTGGCTTATTAGATAGATAAATTCATACATTTAATTAAATACACGACCAAAACAAATAATTATAAAGTCCTTATATCAGCTAACACTATCAATTTAATAGCGTAAGAAAAACTAATGTATTAAACCCTTCGAAAGGAACATTACGTTTGCATTCAAGATAAAACAAGATGCTTACTAAGTGGGGAGGGATGTGTCTATTAACCTAGACAGACTACTTTCTATTTTAAACTCGTCTTAACATACATAGGCAATATATTAAGGTAATGATTCCGAGCCATGCAAGATGTTCTAACCAAGTTCCCTGATGAGTATGTACTTACATTCCTTGTTGTATTACGTATAATTAGGTATTTTATAGGATTTCTATTTTATTTTTATGTAAATATTAATTTAATACTTGAATATCAGCAGTTTTGGATCATAAAATAGTTATAGGATTGTTAAGTAGCTGGGTTATGTACTCGAGGGGAGGTTAATGTTACTTACTTGGGTGTTTTATATAAATTACTTTTGACATGACTTTTTTACTGACATTGTGGACGTTACTGAGAAGGCTACCAAACTAGGGATAAGGCTGGACATGTGCCGATATCAGTGGAAGCATAGGCGAGAGCCCCTACCTACAGTGTAAATCCTCTCCAGATAAAGGCCAAAGGAAAAACCCATGCAAAGATAGAGGAAAGAACTAAACGCCTTTAACAAGGAGTGGCCTAAATTAGCCACAAATAGAAAAAGGTGTTAAGAAAAAATATAGATCTTTGCTACAGTGGTATAGTTTGATGATGTGATTATGACATTTTGTACCAAATCTACCCTTCTCGAGGTCCAAATATCAAGGGCACGTCAGTTAAGTATACATTGTTATTTACTATTTAATCCTAAAGTGTGTAACACAGTGTTAAAAAATTAATTGACAATAACATATTCTGACGGTCCGTATGCTTTCATAGTCCCATAATTTGTAATAAATCGATGGTTTAATTAAATCTCTACTCCCATCTTAAAGGTTCTTGTCTTGATCTTACATAAGTTACTCGATGTGACGGTACAAGTACTTAACATAAAACTCGTGTTCAATACATTCACTAATTAAATAATACAGGGTTCTAAGGAGGTTCGCATTCTCTTGTTTATTTGTTAATTAGCCACTGTTGGTTTGCGCGCCTCGAATGTTGAGCCGTTGGTGCCGATTTTCATATGTTGATCTTTGACAGTTATTTGTTACAATTTCAGTTACATCATTGGCCATTTCACTGGTTACAATACACTAGTGTTACCTAGTGAAATGAGTTGTAATCGCTTTACATAAAATAGAGTATTCAGCTTAATTCTGTAAGACTTTGATGGTCTTCACCTGCAGTACTTCAACTCTACATTATAACAGTAAAGTAATTTGAAAGATTCGTACTGCAACATTTGAATACATCAATTCATCAAATTTAATGTAAATACAATAGCTATTAACCGCTCTAATTTCATCAATGTCCGGAAACGTAGAGATTCCTTAGTACCGGACGTATTGGAGGCTGCAGTTCTCACGCGAATTGAGCCTGATGATGAGTCACACCTCTGTCTTAGTGCTCTTAAAGCGAGTGATCATGGCCTAGAATATCTGGGAAATTCTCAATGGAAGCCTATTTGTAGATTGTGTTGTCACGAAGGAATGTTCTTCGGTAATGATTTGTAAGGTTAAGTGTAAACCGCGATGAAATCCGATTAAAATGATTTTATTTTATGATATTTTTTTATGTACAATTCTTTATGAACTTTTGGTGATCTGTGCTGAAAGCCAAGATTATGTATTCAATTTTATAATTATCACAGTGGAGTAGCAAAAGAGTTAACGTTGTTAAGTAACTATATATCAGCCACATTCAAGAAATAATGACCGTGCTTTGGGATTATGAACCTTAATTCAATGACTAACAGTTCAATTTCCATCACATTCAAATTACTTTTAGGCCCTTTTCGGTAATATTTGTCATTCTAAAATGAACTTAAACACATGTTGTCAAAGTTGATAATTGCGTAATTAGTAATAACGTTTCATTCTCTTTCCAGTTTGGCTTTAGTATAAATTATGATCATACATTGCGTTTGCGTCCTGATATAATTTTATCTTCAACTTTGACATTTACCTGAATAAGAAAAAAGCAAGGTAAATAAAAACATAGATGGGTAAAAATACTGCCGCACTAGGGAGTTCTAAGCCAAAAGGAATTTTACTTAAATTAAATATACATGACTAATTAAAAATGATCCCATACATCATACGCTTAACGCATATGATGATAGAAATAGCTGTAACAAGAATAATTATAGTATGGCTATTGGAACTGGTCATTGGGTTTTTTTTTCGACACATTTAGTCCGTTGAGTCGTTGTTTTAGGCAACATGATACCATGTGTAAATGATAATCAAGATATATTTTTTCTAGAATTTATGTCCTTAGATTAATTACTTAGGATTGTTTATGTTATTTTCAAGACGAAATTCGCCAACACGAATAAAAATCAATAGAAAAGTCAACGTCTAGAGTTTCTATTACGCCACAAACTTGTAAATAAGATTTAGGTCAAAAAAAAAGAAACACTAACTAGACCAGACTCTCGTAAAAGAATTTCTTTGTCTAAAACCAATAGATACAAATCTCCCATACCCAGACATAAAATAATGAATAGGTCACACAAATATTTGCATAGTTAATTAGGCTAATATGTTACACTAGCTGTGCCTGCGACTTCGTTCGCATGGATGACGAAACTTATCAATGAGCTTTTTACCGCAAAATAAAGTTTGTTTTTTTATTGTTTATTCTTTTCCGGGATACAAACTACCCAGTGTGGTGCCCAGGATAATAAAGAATAATTATACCAAGTTTAATCGTAATCGAACCGGTAGTTTTTGCGTGATACCTGAACAAACAGACAGACAGACAGACAATTTTTTTTTTTTTCACACTTTTGGGTTCGGTGTCGGTCTAGTAACATCCCCCGCCATTATTGTTTGGTATTTTCAATGTACAGAATTTTCACTTCTACAGATTTATTATAAGTAGGTATAGATAAGCCCGTTAATTAAAAGCTACCTCTACCAATCTAGATATTTTTTATCAGCATTAGAAGGTATCGATGTCTGATTAAACAGTCAATGTAGCGTGACTCGAACCTAATTAAAACCACAAACTCGTCTGCGGTTAAACGTTTCAACTTGCAAATTGTAGGAAGATAAATTAAAAGCTAAGTACGGAAACTTGATAATACAAGGTCCTGGTTTGAAATAGGTTTTACTGGTATGCCAGTGGTTTGTCCGTAAGGATGTCGGTTTCGTTGCGGGCAAGTTTACCCTATATTCTGTTATGTCGTTTAACCCTGAAACTATATCAGACAAAGTACCTTGAGCATTTTTTATACTTTTAGAATATAAACTTTGCACTTGACTTTTGCAAGAACATAATATGCTCACTTTCATGGAAGATTTGTAGACCAACTCTGTACCAGCTGTTCATTTTCAGAACGTTTTCGTATACCATTTCTTAATGTGGCTCTGCACGTTCATATTTCCCTGGTAGCGACGACAAAAAATATGTCTTTCATCTCGACGAAACCTTTATCATACATAATACATAATAAGGTTGATGATATTCGTACATTTCATATAGTAACGTTATTTGCCTTTTTTGTCCAAACATTATATAATATGCAATGAATTCAGTGGTATTTCCCAAAGCGAGTGTTTTAGTTCCGATTCGTCAAGTCTATAAAACAGATGGGGTCCACTTAAACGTGAATCATTCACAAATGGAGCGCGTGCTGTAAAAACTGATGAGTAACGTGATACGCGGCCTAATAACTGTGCCGATACAGAATGTAGACAGTGTGTGAACTTGCTACTACAATAGGGTAGATGACTAGGTATGAAAAGTCAAAATTTATTTAGTCCGCCATTTAAATAATCAAAATATAATAGACACATATTTTTTCTTTTCTCAAATAAATTACAAAATACGAAGATAAACCGCTGTAAAGTTCAGGAGTGGGGGCTTGTGACGTCACGGCTAGGTACAATTTGTACTCAAACGTGACGTCACGCAAGAATTGTACTCGCTGTATCTTCGTAATTCTTTGTATACGGGACTAAACAAAAAATACGTGTCTAATATTTTTTTCTTATCTAAAAGATGGACATAAAAATAAAAATTAGTCATCATCCCTATTCGATAGCAGAAGGTTCAATACGAAACTTACTATGCTGATTCATTGCTCTGAATAAATTCTAGATAGCAATATTATTTATTTATTATTTTTAACCATTGTCGACCCACTGCAGGGCAAAGGCCTCCCTTTCCTTCTTCCAATTCTCCCGGTCCTGGGCTATTGTTGTCCATAATATGGAAAAAGAGTCAAGCTCGTCCCGACATCTCCTTCCACCATATCAATATCCCCATACTTACTATACCAATACTTACCATAATATTCGATATGTGAATGAACACATTTGGCACATCAATGAAAGAAAGTCATAGACTGTTTACGAATTATCGACTGTTGCCAAGTCTATTTTACCTTATATAAATGTTTTTTTTTTCTATTTTACGTATATTGAATACTACAAATGTTGTAAATTGTACTGAGTAGCACGATTAAGATCTAAAGAGTAACAGAAAGCGAAAAAGAAATTTCAAGTTTTTTTTTTTTTAATCATAGTATATCTAGAAAACATAGTCCTTAACATACATAACCTTGGGAAGTTATTTAAATTTCGAAATAATACGATATCCCTTTACGAGTCATACTTAATCTTCCTAGTTACTGCTAAAGAGTGGGCTTTTGGTCTTAATATGTGATGCATCTCTAATTACTGACTCATGAATCTCCAGAGTTCATTCCAGGATTCATACTAACAGATGTAAAAAAATGACGATGTATGATGACGTATTTCCCAGACATGGTGTGACACGGAACATGGTGTGTACCGTAGAATATTACGGTAAGTCCAAAGTCCGATTACTCAGAACATTTTTGTTTATTGAATGAGTATTCACGAAATTCTATGACCTTTAGGGAGTCATCTGGTGTGGTGTGGGTGCATACGTGCTGCTTGGCTTGTCGACGTTTATGATAAAGCTATGGGTTTATCCTGACTCGTCATTATTGGCACAGTTATCTTGGTCAAACTGATAAGAATTTTGTCCAGTTGTGAGAAGCTAAACTGTATGAGGCTACTATGTATTATTTCAATGCATTTTTACGGAAATTACGACTTCCTACACCTCGTTAAATAGTATTTTTTTGTTTAAAGTTTAGTTTATTTTATATTTATAATGTGTGAACAAAAAAAAACTTCTCAATGTAATCTCCTAAAAAAAATCTCTAAGCACTATCACTATCCTAGCACTGTTCGCAACAGCTGTTGGTAACAACAAAAAAAATATTTCTTAAATATCACGTAAAACATTTCAGAAGTCATCACAATATACTTATGACACATACCATGTCTATAATCGAAACCTTGACAAACGACCGAACATCCGAAAAACACAAAAAACTTGCAACTACATACGTCACAGAATCGCTGATCACACACATTCCATCCACCATAAACTTCCCATGTTCCACACGCTGCACAGTGAATCATACATGACTCATACAAGATGTTCACCTGTACCTTTAAAGCAATTGTCAATTGGATTATATAGCGAAGTCTAGTCTGTGGGCAACAGTGATTCAGTATGGAAATAAGGTCCATTGATTCGCTTGTTTACTCAATGAGTGGTTGAGTAGTAATGTTTGCGTGTTGTGTAATGGTTATGTGAGCGTAGAGTATTTTTGGACGTTAACCGCGGATATGTAAATTTTATATAGGTATTATGCATTTTCAAATAAGTTTTTTTAATTATAAATTAGCAATTTTGTGTATTTCCAATGTAATAATACTTCATCTTTTATTTAGTATAATTTAATGAGCATATTTTTTATAACAAAATGAGGTCATAGATTTTTTTTGAAAACATGGATGATGTACTCTTCAAAACTTTTTAATTTGAACATTTTCAAGTTTAGTTCAAAATTTAATGTAAAAAGAAAATTCACAATTTAGGACATAGAAGAACTCAGTCTTACAAAAATTACAAAAGCAAAACAAACGAACCGCTTACAGTACAATTAAGCAATATAACGAAAAATACCTTTTAAAACAGATTCACGTTGACATAAAGGACAACACTTAAGGATGGGTGTAAATTAATAAATACGACGACGTTCCCAAAGGTTTGTTCTGCAAGCGTTAATTGACTCGTAATGTCGCGTGAGAATATGGCCTGACGTTTTATTTTAACACCTATATAGCTTTAGAAATTAATATGTAAAGTAACGTGCATCTTGTAAATTGCGTTTTTTTTATGTTGTTAGAAGAAAAAAAAACTAGTTTTTCAAGTAAACAGATTTCAATTCTGAAATCACAAGTAAAATATAAAGGAAGAGTACCATTGATACATTTTTGTACCTAAGACTATATCAATGACTACCTTTTGAGCTGCTTTTAACGCCTTTTGCGCCCGGATAAAACTGAAATAACCTATCATCTAAGTATAAGCTATCATATAATTTTAGGGACCAGCCCATCACCTTATCTTTATATAAATTTAATTTATGTTATGAATACTGTTGTTGAGATAAAAAAACGTTTGTTTGTTAATCTGTGGAAACTGTCTGTGGATACTGTAGTACCTATTTTTCATACTTATGTAATTTATATCTGTTTGTTTCCCAAATAAAGTAAAATAAAATCACATAAAGACTGCCAAAAAATATAACAGTAGAAAAGTATCTAACATTGAAAACTTGCCGACTAAAATCACGGGTAAGGCGTTTATTTTGCGATACATTTATTATTGTTTGTTTGGCATCTGAGTCTGTTATGATAGGCTGCTGTGTGCTATTTCTACTTTTTCATGTTTACGTTTGGCACATTTAAGTATCGACCACCGACTAACACCTTTTGTGTTATTTTAATTTGATCCGAAAATTATTTATGTTACTTAATAGTTTTTTTACAACTCTTCAGTTTTTGCCGTTTAAAATGTAAAATTTGTGTTTCAAATTATAATTAATATTATATTGAATATTGAAGGAAAATCGTACATATAATTTAATATCGTACGTATAATAATTTTAGAGTTAGTAAACTAATAAAAAAATGTATGGCGCTTACTTAAGTCTCTCACTTTAAGGTAGAATATAGCGACCGATAAACTTTAAAGAGAACCTGCTACTTAAGTTTAATTTTAGTGCACCTACGAGAGGAAGATATGGAGGTAGGCAAAACTCTTAAAATACTTTTAATATATAAAAAAACAATAGATTTATCAAATATTATTGTTACATTTAAACTTTTTACTGCAATTTCCAATTCATATTCCTTTATTTTTAATCGTGAAAGTATTTAAAAAGCACATTACCGTCATTAAAATGGCAAGTGAACGAATCCGGAAGGTAATCTTATACTATAACTATTGTGTGCTCTTTGTTAGTTCAAATATAAATGGACAGTTTAATGATCTGTTTGTTCGTATCAAGTTACGTGAGGTTGCGGCTCCTTATGAATGAAATGTACCGAAAAATTAAGGCTCCCATATTTTATAACTTTATTTCTATGATTGTACGCGATTTAAAATGTAATTTGTATGCATTTTGGAGTTATTTTTTGAGCTAAGTTTTTATCGTTTCCTTTATCGGGAGGGATTTAAGTTAAGGATAGCGTTATCTAAAAAACGAAATACTCAAAATTAATTCTCATTATATTTCTAAAAGGAATGTACCAAAGAAACAGTCATCAACATACTACTGGGCTGACATTTATCTCCTCAAACAACGATCACGCTACGAGCTAATAACCACAAAACTCCGAAACCCCATCCTTAATCACTTAGCAACAAAAAAGTCAGTCACCGATGTAAGCTTATCGTATCATATCTAACATCAATGTATAACAAATACAGCGTCCAAACATCCGAGGCACCGCAAAACACTACCCAGGGAGGAATGTCGCGTAGCTCAAATAAAAGAATTCGGTCCTTTAACAATAACATAATCGGATGCGCCGGCGCCGCATCGGCGATCGCTTAGCACAATGCCACGAAAAATATTATAAAAGACATAAGGTCTATAGACGTGTGAAATCACGGCGACACCGGCGTAACAAATAAAAAACGGAAAAAAACTCAAAAGTTTACGTTCACGAACATTTTTTTTGATCGACTATTAATTTTATATTGATCGGACGTTTTACGCTTGTTAGAAGGATTTTTATAAGTGGTGCGATAGCGTTATGAATGCGGAGCAATATCAACGGCTAATAAAGCAATTTGAAGTATCCTTTGCAGCTGTAAAGATTTTATTGTAAAAGTTAAATATTGTTTTATAATAACATTATGTGCAATTTGCATAAATTAAAGGTGCGATGACTTTTATACTACGGAGTCGGCATTTATGTGACAGTCGCTTGACTATATTTTTAAAGTGTCAGCTACTTTGTATCCCACCTAATTAAATGGTAATTAAAATTATGTTCGGTCTATTAATCACGAATCCTATTAGAACAGACACAGTTATTAAATAACTAATATTTATCGTAGTAGAACAAAAGCTCACACTTGCACCGCTAATTAAAAGAGTCATAATTCAGTAACAAAAGCGAACAAGAAACAAACCGCTAAAACTGACCACCGTAACGAAAATGGCGATACGGCCAGACGAGCCGTCCCGAAATTAATTGGACATAATTAATAAAGCGTCTAAAACAAACTCCTCCCAGCCTTCCGACCGATCTTGCATGTTAGATTATTTTATTTCATCCCACCAACTTTACTTTACCGTCCACAAAATTTATGACCACCTTTAAGTTCACCGCTCTAAGGTTCATTTCTCAATGGCTTGGTAGGTGAATGATGGTAATTATAAATTTATCAAGGAGTGTATCTAAGGCTTTTTTGTTACAACATTCCGTACAAAACGTGCGTTGTAAAGAGCCTCCGACGATACCACCCATTCATGAGGACAGTGGTGACCTATTGAGATTGGACACCGATAGGATAGTATGGATAAGCAACAGTAGCATACTTAAAGTATGTACTTGCATGTTTCAGGTATTTTAGCTATCTATGTGTTTATGTTAATTCAATGTTTGCCTAAATGTTTTTTTTTTTAATTATTTATTGACATTCAATTGCGTAGTTTTTTAATAGATTTAATATATAGAGAGTTTTTTAATATATAGTAGAAAATAGATACATAAAAAATAACACAAAATATAAGTTCATAAAAGATCTATTTTACCAGATAAGTAGGTTACATAGACACACTATTAACATTTTATATATTTATCTTCATAAAACTACATGAAAGATTATACAAAAGGTTATATCATTTCTATGTATGTATTTACGTTTGTAAAAATGTCACTTGTCTATAAGCTTATCCACACTAGTCGTATCATCATAAAGGCCCACACGCGCGTCTCAGGCAGCCTCTCTTACCATCGAGTTTGGGCTTGAACGACACTTGGGCCTTTTGTTGTGTGTCCTTGAAGAAACAAATTTACGATAGCTCGCACTAACATAATGAGTGACAGAGCTATTAACACCTTCTCAATGAAGATGTTGGAACTAGGTTGTTACGTGGTGTGGACAACTGGTACTGTATTGAGGTTGTTAAAAGCTAAGTTGAACTCGTTACGTGATTGGAGCTATGAAAACGTGTTGTGTATTTCAGGGAGGGATTCGATTTTTTTGGTAATTGGGGCTTACTTTGTGGGGATTGAAGATGTGTAAACACGTGTTCCGGTTTTCAGAGATCAATTTATTGAGGGTATGATTTACTGAAAGGAACGTTGAAAACCAGAATTTCTGGAAAGTGTTAGTACACCTTAACATGTTTGTAACACATTTTTTGTTCTTTCAATATAGTGTTTTTCTGATGCAATTTACTTTATTATTGTAGTATAGAAATAATCTAATGATGTAAGAATAATAATAATTATGTCACAAAAAGTGGGTACATAAGTCTCCAATAAAATTATACGGATCTACACACAACAATGGACTTTGGCATGATTGTCAACTCCCAAATTAACTGTAACGTGTAAACAGTATTAGGAAGTCAAGCGAAGAAACCACTGATCGACATTGAAAGGACATCGGTTCCGCATATCTAACCGTATAATTACATAAGCAAACTACACTAACAAACATGAGCCAACTCCCCTGACAATAAATCCACTAACGTTTATGATTTTTAAAAGATTTCAAACACTCGGACGCATATTAAAAAAAAATACAATTTATGGTCTCTTCACCCCCGCTGTAACCATTCAAAGCCCAATAATTGTATATTCTTTTACAGTAGTGTGCCGTTTATTTTGTATGGCCGATGAAGGCCGCAAAAAAAGCATTCAACTAAAATCACAGGCGCCTTTAATCACCGCTATTGAGATCTATCGCGGGATCAAAGCACGCGCGGCGCCGTGACAAAATAGCCCTTCAAAATATTGACTTAAGGTCCAATTTACGAGTGCGATTGGTCACGCTTTTTTTGCTTACCAGCGGATGCTCGTGTCAAACGCTTTAGTATTTTGAGTTTGTTTTGAAAATTCTTTTATCTGATGTATTTGCTGTATCTATTGTTGGAGGTGCTTCATCTGCTACGGGGGCGATTTGTTGAGGGGGCGTTATGCTTGCTGAAAATGCTTACTGGCAATAATTTAGACGTCAAATACGGTTTTTGTGCGGTTCGGGTGACGTAGCGATTATTTCAGTTTTATTTATGACTTTGGCAGGATATCGCACAATATGCGGAGGAATTCGCGGCGGCTTTGATGCCGCTGTGCCGAGGCGCGCTGGTGGCATTTCCGTTATTGTATAAAGGTATTTTTTTAAGTAAATGGTAATGCGAGAAAATTTTTGGCAAACAATACCTGCTTGTGTGAATTTATGTTATGGTTTGAATGTAAATGATATTTTATTTTGTACAGGATATTGTAATTGTGGAATCGGTTTTTAGAGGTTTTGATTTGTAGAAAGCTTATAGGCAGAGTTGCGTAGAGCTCACGCACTGTCGACGCGCGTAGTAAAGACTTCAACGAGCGCGTGCGCGTAGCACTTTTATACTTAATTTTTTTTTTGTTTTTCCTGATATTACACAATAACTACTAACTAATTTCAACATTAGTACTATTTTATAATATAAATAGCTTATTATTTATTGGACTTTTTAAAGTACAAATTCTTTTTTTCCCCTATTTTTCTAACCAGTTACAATAATACCTATATCACATTGATAGTTCACCACCTGGTAATGATCTTAACACCCATATGTGAGAGATTTAATCGTATTACCGTACTGCAGGGTGTTCGCGGACAATTGGCGAGTGGACAGCTGTCAGGCGCATGCGCATCGACAGGTGTGCCCGAGCTGAGATTTAAACGATGATACTTGCCACGTGGATGCTATATTTTATGAATAATGTAATGGTAATTAAGAAGAGAGGACTATAAATAAGAGAAAAAGATTTAAAAAAAAGTCATGCTCAAAAGTAAAACATATAATAGTATGTGTTTGCATCTTTCCATGGTAATCCAGATCTTAGCGTTTGCTAGTTCTAACTTAGATACTCAGATTTTTTACTAACTTTTGCCACGATCTATTCTTTCTATATTATAGTCTATCCATCCTACATACTTACCTATCGCCTATTATATATTTTTAATGTTTTTTTTTTTTAATTACGAAACCTGTTCTGTTCTAGATCACAAATCATCAAATTTTAAGTGTCAAGTTAGTTTTTTATGCTCACACTTTCTCACTTCCCACGAAAATAATTTTAGCAGTCTTTCCGCATAGACTAATAATCATAAAACCCCGAAACAAAAGGGCGACTTACAAAAATATCATGTTACTGCAACGATAAAACCCCTGTCCAAATATTTAGTATCATAAAGCCAATCCAAATATAATATATAGTATAATCGGCAAACGCATTTGTATTCATATAGAATATAAGTTATAAAAAGATTATGGTCGTTATTTTAACTTCTTTTGTTAAAAATTAAAAGGCGAGCGCTCGTTTAAGGCACACGTCACGTCCAAACACGTTATAAACTGTGCCTTCAATAAATTAAAAATGTATGTTAGATAGCATTTGTTGCGCGGCAGCCATAACGCGACACTAAAAACGTGCCAACGACCTTGTCGGCGGTCAGACGCACTCACTTCTAAACATCCATCCAGATAGGAAATTCCTCCATCCTGCAGCAAATACTCAATCAGACACATAATATAACATATTTACATATGAAAAAGCATCGCCAATAAAAATCAAGAATCGATTCCGATACACCATAAAAAGCACATCAAAATCAATTTACGATCCAACACGGAATAACTCCCGCCCGTCATAACAGAGGGTGCTATTTGAGAAAAAATGCATCATAATCCTAAACGCCACTTGTCAAGCGCGGCTCTATAATATTATGACAATAAAAAAGTATTCATTGAGACAATAGTGAGGGTTTGAGCCCACAATAAATTCTGACGCGGTCCATTTATCACGCGAGATAGTCATCGAGGAGCTTACGCCGAGCACACGGGACGAAATACTTTAGAGGTTTATTCACCCACTTCTGTCAAATTTATACGGTTAATTAAGTTGTTTACGCAGGAATTTCTAATCTTTGTAATCGCATGTAAGTGATGTTATTACTTAATTATCTTTGTTGAACGCAACGAATTTATGTCATTTGCGGAAAATGCTAATGATTCCAAAATTAGCATCGCGAGCATTTCTCTTTATTTTAATGTTCGTTTAAATTAATTATGTATTTAAAGTTTAATTTTAAGTAACAGTTCGATGACGTGCCCTCGTCGAAACCCTTACGTGTGAGCTCAACAATTGGTTTAACAAATGTAATACAATGTTGGCCGCCTAAGCGCGGACCAATCAGCGGCGCGCGTTATAACACGCGGCACCTTTTACACAGGGCGAACACTCCATTTAGTTTTTACACCCAATTATTCGATCTATTATCGTCATATAAACATGTTTATTTATGGTGCATATATCTTAACCGCACCCGTTTTTATTGGCAGTAAAGTATGAAATTGTGCATTAGTAAGCCTTTCACATCCAAGTTTCATATCAGCGGAGGACATAACTTGAGATTTAGTTTTAACTGGTGTTTTGTGTCGGACCGACATGTTTAAACGCGAGGTATTTTATGGAAACATACGCTATTACGTGCGTTCGGTTCGTTTCGTTTATGGCTTTTGGCCACTTTGTGTTTACAAGTATGTTAAGCGAAAAAATGTGTAATTTGTAAACGTTTACAGCTATATGATTGTGACCTTTTTTGTAACCGCAACTACGTTAATTGTTTGGTTGCATGACTTAATATTTTTTAAAGTTACTACCGCTTCGTTAATTTTAACTGCAGTTATTTAAAGATATGTAAGTATATAAATAAATTAATAAATCTAGATACGAATTTTGTCTTTTTATTCGCTCTAAATTACCACAATCCTCTCCTACGATTAAACTATTAACATTATGATCTTCAAATTCACAACAGCTATACATTAAAGCTACTTAACATGACTATGCCCGCGGGCAGTCCTAGTGACGTGTTCCGGACAGGTTTGGACAATGTCCCCGGACACTCGGCCAGATTACCAACTCTCCCACAGACATCTTGACCTTAGATTTGATAACTTAGATACTATTTATAGCCTAGTTTTTGTCTACTGGCATACCTTTATGAGCTTTCTTTGTTCGGAATTCGTTTGCTGCGTGGGTATGGGATGAAGCTATTTTTGAATATAGGAAATAGGTTTTATTAACACATTGGCATTGTTAGGTAGGCATTTACCATATTGATTATGTTTTGCATAGGGCTTAAGTATTCAGTATGTGTGTTTATGTAGTATGTGTGTGTGTTTAGCCCAAAAAATTAAACCGCTGTGAAAGACCATTACAAAAACTAACAAATGTGTTAAAATATAAAACGTTGTACAAAGTCAGATAAAATAAAATAGAAGCATAGAAAATTAATACATCTCCGTAAAGTATGTAATATATACCCCATAAATCCCGGTGATTCACAAAGCACGCCGCTCTAATTTTGGCAAAAGCTGACGCCGCTAATATCTCAATTTCGAGAAGCGACCTACGTCTGAGGGCAAACATACCGCCCATTAGAAGCCCACCGTTCAGCTGCTCAAAATCGTCACATAATTGCACTACCTAAGTGCAATAAATTAATTACGTGACAACAAAACTGTGAGAAGGGCCACAGGCGAGAGAAGCAAGGTAGCCCCCCGCTGTTCGAAGACCTCACGAGAACAGTGTCGCATCACACCGCTTTTGTCCTCCAAATTCGCCTTCCCTTTTCGCCTGTCGAGTTTCTGTCGAACAAAAAAGAGATGAGCAATCGTCGGCGAAGCCTTTGCGTCGCGCTCATCATTTTTCACGTCTCATTCAATAACTCGATGCATAGTCGCCGAGATAGTGATCGAGTTTTGAAATATTTCGATGGGAGAGCGTTACATTCCCAAGGATATGGTGTTACTTTGCGTGCGGAATGTCGGTACCTACGTATTGTTGGACTGGACTGGCGATGGCGGTGACCGCCGCTAAGGGTAACGTCGTATGCAGTTTGTTTTGGACGAAAGTATAACATGTTTTTTTTTCTAAAATTGCAATTAAAACAGTCAAAAGCTCAAAGTTATGAATAAAACTGAAAAACAGAAACAACTTTTGAAACTTTGTTAAATGAATATTCTTTATGTATATAGTAATACTTGTAATACATATTGCCAGAAGCTTGCATTAAAATGTCAATAAATGTAGGCAATAAAGTAGCAAATTTAAAATACTATGTTTATTATTGCTTGACAAAAGAATAGGTATATTGAACGAAACATCACCTTCCTTTGCATATCACACAATTGCTACATACATTTAATTCAAGTCTGAGTAAAATGGCCAATTGGCACTCATAACGACTGTTGTCAATCGGAAAGGTTTTTAACTTTTTATCATACATCCATGTTAAAACACATTTACGTAAAACACTACATTCCTAATTCTGTTATCTTTTATTAATTTGAAACGGCTATAGTTATTATGTAAGGCTAAAAGTGTTAAGATCATTATGTTTTATTACTTTGCCGCCGAGCCGTGAGGATTGTAAATATAATTTTATGATATTTTACTTCTGTTTTGAATTGCTCCGTGGTTTTGAACTTCCTTAAGCACGGTGACAGAGTTAAATATGCAGTTAGGTATTTATACTTTTATTGCATTGTATACTCAATTAGATATAGCCTTGAAATAATTTGAGTAAAAATACAGAAAAAGAGTGATAATTTAATCATTTATCATCTTGACTAATACCTTGTTACATCTATTAATTTCACTGTAAACGCATCAAATACATACCTACACATAAAATGAAAAAAGTAACCAATATTAATGTGTATTAATATAACCGTAGGATAACGGATTTAGGATGAAAACTCTAGTATGCATGAGAATCTAAATGTCAGCATCACAAAGCGGATCTCACGTTTAAACGAAGTCTTCAAACCACAAATGCAACCACTATTCATGTGAAATAAATCGGAAAATCCATTTAACGGGATGTTCAAATCGAAATCATTCAATGAAACACCCGAAACAATTGTATTTGCATCACCAAACACATTATGATCAGGAGTTATTCAGAAGCGTCAACGCGTTGCAAGTCCCGTGTAATGTAATTTACTTGAATGCTGACAAACCCTTTGCAACAATAAGTCCAAAGGGACCCAGAACACTTTGTTTGCTATTGTCGGTTACTTTACAGATTATATTGTATACATAATAGGAAGCAGGTACAGTTATATTCATTGAGTGGCTTGCACAGATGTTTATCAGTAAAACAATGTTGTAAGTTTTGCAAACTGACAGGTTTTCGGGTTTCCCTTATCTGTGTATCTTGGGAGTGAGCTTTGAGCTGCCGCGGTTTGCACCTATTTGTTGGGCTTATGTTATCTCAGATTAAAGGTGTTGGATTTTGGTGTTAAACGTTGTTGTTGTGTGAATGGCTGAGGATTGCAGAGTGAATGAGAAGCTAGATAGAGAGAGCCTATTGTTTGTACATTTCTATTTGCACAAATAGCTCTGTACATATTGTAACGTCTTTCGCAAACTTTTATTTTATTTTTAATAAATATTTTATGCTCTTTTATATATAATATATGTAGGTAACTGGGGATTTTTTAGGAACATAAACCAAAGACATAAATGGTCGTAAATATCGTCGTCATTGCATTACTTGTAATTTTTCATAAATTCACTCTTATTCTTAAGCATAATTATCAAGACAATTATTGTAGTTTCATTAGTCAATCTGTACCAAATGTATATTTTATTTACAAAGAAATCAAAGAGTCTATGTGTTAGTAATTACCATCAAGACCACATACCTGCCCAAATATGATAATAATTTTCCCATAACGTCATAGTATTAATCACCGCACACAATCACCGCGGTAGGCCATACGGATCACACTTGTTTGCTGAAATATGAAAACGAGGGCGGCTAGCGGCTTCGGAAGGCTTTAATCCGTAAGAAATCCTCCCACATCCGGTGGCGCTCGGGAATATTTAATAATGCGGGCTAACGAATGGTTTATAATCCCGCGGTAAGACTTGAAAAGGTGCCGGCGATTTGGAGCTCATACAGGACCGGACTTGGGTAAGTGAGAACAGAGTAACTTAAATAAAATAATTAAATAAATATCTTTAAGTGGGTACACAAGTGTTTTAATGTGCTTTATTTTCCTTTAAAGCTTATTTACTCCACAAGAATAAACGGCTTAAAACGAGTTTATAATATATGAAATTAATCTAAACGAGTCTGGGTCTAGTCGCCATCATAGGTCAAGAGTTAGGTACCCATGACCTATAAGGACTTTAAATAAGTCTTAATTTATAAATTAAATTCTCATTTACCCATAAATAAAATAAATCCATAAAGTATGTAAACATAATAAAAACATATGAAACTGATTTTCATTGTTTTTGTACATCTTCATTTAATAATTAGTTAAGCCGAGTGCGACCCTGTGTTCGGTGAGATAAGTCGTAAATCCACGCCTGTTTAGTGGCTTGTTGTGGCAACAGATAATTTGCTGATGGCCAATCTTTATGTGTGTGTACATATCGCTGCGGTAAGGTTATTGTTTAAGAATTAGACCGGTTAACTTGAGGTTAGCTACTTAAATAAATTGGTTTGGTCTAGTAAACCACCCAGGAAACAGTTTTTTGTCTACCTATAGGTTTTAGTCACCTTTAATACTTTCCTGGTGGTATGTATTTTAGTTATTTGATTGTATATATTACACTTATAATTATTATATTCAGGTACTTTCAAAATAGTGTACATAGGAGTAAAACTAGATGATTATAAAATTAACCTACAAAAAATATGAGAACTATTTTATTTAAAAAAAATTATTGAAAGGTACTTTTTACTCGGTCATGAAATAAGGATCAACACATCAAACCATATAATTTGGAAGGTTAACACACTGTTATCTAAAAGCTTTACCAACGGGTAATAAATCTGTTGAACCAATTCCACCCCTGTCTCTCCCGCGATAAGTTAATGGATCAATGTGCCAACACGATCCTTAGTGAATCTTTATGAATGGATAAAACCACGCCCCGTATCAGAAGCTTGTTTCACCACTCAACTAATTTGTTAGTTTTCAATGTTAAGATAATTTAAACATTTGCGGGCACCATTTGTAGATAAGATTATTTATATCGATTTCGCTTTTTTTGAATTTTCGGTTATTGATTGCGTATTTACAAAATAAAACTACATTTTTAAGTGGCAGGTAAAAATAATTTAAATGTAACACACTTTTTATCGCTATTGATAGGACCCTTGTAAGCTTCTTCGGGTTCAATAAATAAGACAAAAATCGATCGATTATTTTAAAAGGGTAAATCAAGTTGTCCTTTGCAAATGGAAGAACACCTCTTTAAAAATAATACAAATTGTTTAAAGCTTACGATCGTTTCTTAAATTAAGGTAACTTAGAAGAACGGGATGCAATTTGTGCGCATGATTTGCCATCTAGCGGCGAGTAGCAAAACTATAGCGTAATAATCGATAAGTCTTTATTTATTGAATGCACAACACTCAATCGTGAATAAAAGTTTTAAAAGAAAATGTACATTGCAATAAAATGTAAATATTGATTAATAACATCATAATAGCTCAATATTGGTTAATGTTATTGTTTTCGTGAATGTCTACTAGATGGCGTTACTGGACAATTAATACCTGAACTGCACTTAATCCGTTAACAGTTTTCCAATAATATCCCAAAATTAATTTCTGACAATTATATTTATTAGGTACATAGTTTGTTTATTTAATGATTTATTGGGCAAATTTGTATTGGAACTACTCGAACATAATATTTTAGTGTTTCAGTAAGCGAAACGAATAAGCATTAAAATCAAATAATTCTAATGGTAATTTTATCCTTATTACTTAATATCGCGATTTATCGAAACGACCGATCAAGGAGCCCATTAAGTAAAGTAAAATATTCATTAAATTTAACGAAGGCGTCTATTAGCGATTCGGCAAGGATAGCAAAAAAACTAATCGCCGTCCTAATCCTGTATTCGAAACCAAAGCCTAATTTAAAACGGTTCCTACAGAATCCGCAGATGACTATCAACAAAAGCTAACGCCGAATATACTGTCATTTCTACCATTTAGCTTTTGTTTTGTCAAAAAAAAGAACGATTCGAAAATGATCGTTTATCTTCAATCGGCACCCTGTTTCTCGTTCGACGCGAAGGTTAACACCGATTCATTAAAAAAAGGAAGTCTGGACCCCCAAAAGACTGAAAAAAGACTATGAGGTGGGCAAAAAGACTACATTTGGTTACCGAACGGCGCCTAGTGGGTGCCGCGGCGGCGTCTGTGAATGTGGGATGTTTTACAACCAACGATCCTGTGGCTACGTAAATGTAAGGAGTAGGTTCCACACGAAGAGGATCGAAGGAGGATGACTTAAGTATATGTAAATATGATATAGAAACAGAGTGGATACATTAACAAAAAAAAGGGTCCCGGTGAAATTATTCTTAACTTAACTTGAAGGTAAAAATAGACCAAAATTTTGAAAAAAGTCTTTTTTAGAGAACCAATTTTTTCGAGTTTCTTTGAGAAATGATTGTACTTAGAAACTGGCAACTTCAAAGTTCATAATTGAATAATAAATCCCTTTTCCTTATTTACTGTTAATTTAGAGTACTATCCAAAAATAACTCAATTTCCCTGTATCAACCTACGGTTATTTAGAGTAGCATCCAAAAATAATCTCTACCATAAACTCACAGTCACAATTTTCCTTACTAGCCGTTTTCCTGCAACGAGAAATATAATTTTCTCGAAAATGGATATCACGAAATATAGGTTTGAGTGTAGTCGTGAGGTATAAAGGCACGTTTAGATGTTTGAACTGATATTCGCCGCTGTGTAGTTTTGTTGCCGTCGCTCGAGCACCTAATTTATAAGCGTCGACTCCGACGCGATGCGCTATTGCGTATACGACACTTTTGTATATGTTTACATATTGAAATTTACATATTTAAGGCAAACGTTTTAGTTCGCAGTTGGGTTAAGTATTGTAAGCCATTAAGCGTGTTATTGAGCTTTTATGTGTTTATAAATGTTAAACATTTAACACGTCAATATTATTTTATTGTTATTATGTATTTTATTATGAAAAGTTTACAAGAAATTTTCTTACGAAAAGCCTAGAAAAGATTTTTCTAATTTGATTGGACAGTCTCTACAATGCTAGAACGATCTATGCTCTTAAGCAATAAAACACATCCTCAATATAAAAAACATTATTCATATACCGCTAACAGACAGACAAACTAATTATAAATGAATAGAACGAATAAAATAATACTTAATTCCTCTCATTTACCTCATTCAGTTCTTAAAAACTACAGCGGTGTATCAGTGATCTAAAGGTTCCATTCATCCTTGCGGTCACCACAGATTAACATCAGGCGTACAGTCTTCAACACAGGAGTGGTTAGACTGACATTAACAGCAGACATTGCCTTTATTTCAAGGCAAGTAAGGTCGGTTTTTGTTGTTCATTCTGACCGCAAACGTGCGGTTTATTGTACGAGGGCGGCGCGGTGCGGTCAAATGTCAGAATTAAATAATAACAGAATTCGTCTGGTTATCGTTTGAAGCATGCGCAGTTGATGTGGAGACAAGAGGGGCGTGGTCTCTTCAGACCTGGTTTAAATTAGGCTGTGTTCTCTGAGCTGTGATGTCATCAACCTTGGTTATCGGGCTTTTTTTCGTACATCGGGTGCAGTTACGGACATAAATCTTTTGTATACTGACACCCAGACTTGTAACAAATATTGGCAGAGTATAATCATTCGATCGTTTGGAACAGGAAAACAATTAATGAAGAAATATGATTTATTTTGTTCAATATGAATATATTACATTCAAATATTTTCAGATAAAATTTCTTCCGCAACTAAGAGCATTTTACGTATATATTTTGAGTTTAAAACCCGTTTTAAATATTTAACCTGAACAAACAAAATTTTACTAGGTATGAGTCGAATGACATCATTCATTTGACGTCAGATCACTACAGTTTACATGGAATGCCTTAACAGGACAAATTCGTTGATTACTAGGTCGTGCAACCCAGCCTTAATTAACTTAATTAAGTGTCACTCACCTTTACGATACAAACACTGTTTGACAGATTTACAATGATCATTCTCCTGGGCCTCGATTCAGCTATTTAAGAGTTGCTTGAATTGACTGAATGACCTGCTTAATTTGGTAATTTTTACGATAATTGGCATTCTGCTAACTGTTATTACGATTATTAATCATTAATTGGTCAAAACGATCACTCTCTTCGAGAGTTCTGTGAGATTTTATTATAGGGTTATCTGAATACGAAAATTAGGCACAATCACAAGCGCACTGACCGACCACTGACATGCATTTAAAATAGCTGAATCGAGGCCCTGTATGGTCAATATCGATCACAGATAAATAAATAATTTTACGAGCGTTTAAGCTTCCATATAGCGAGTGTTGTGTTGAGTGCGAGTCGTTTCTCATTTTACAAAACGATATAAATGTTGAGACCACCGCCGTCACCCGTCAACGTAACGACGATGTCGATTACTTTAACTTATGTGTAAATGTTGTTCTTTGTCTGTTTGTTTTACTGGAATACTGTTAATTCAGTAATAAAAGTTATGTCCCAACTGCTAGTAAAATGATTTTTATTAATACCAGTAAATTATCTCCGGCGTAACAAAACTATTTTCCCACACTGAGGAGATGCTAATATTATGTAAATATTTTATGAAATAATGATAAATCATTCTTAATATGTTCTTAATAGTCGTCGGTTATTGATCAGCAGTCTTTGTGATGACGTTGTGCCCAAATAAAGCCATTGTGTTCAATACTAATATGCCTTTTGCATAACGAAAACGGGTGGAAACTTTTGCCTCTACAAACATACATTTTTATTTTACAATATTTAAGATTAATCATCCACACCATTTAGATTAATCTAACCAGTACCAGAACCAATTATCCTGTCGGATGCAGTTAAACTAGGGTAACTTAAACTAGTAGGTAATTTAGGCGAACTGAAAACTAGAGCAAAAGTAGCGTTAATCCACGTATAGTAACATAAAAATGTAAGGAAGTGTTCCACAGCAAACAACGTCGCATGAAAACTTAGTGTACCATAAAAGTTCAATTTAACAAAAATGCAATATGCGCTCAAACAAAGATGCGTTAACGCATGTTCTCATTTTTTCGAAGCGTCATTATTCAAGCCGTAATGTCATGCGACTGTGAGTGCAGAAATCACTTCGTGCCGCGTTTATCATTAGAATCAATTATTTCCCCATTTACGCGTATATGTCGGTCCGAGATGTTGGTAATTTCGTGTGGACATGATCGCTTTTTATACGTTATTAAGGATTCTCGAGTTGAACGCGAAATATTAACATTAAACACCTTTAAATTATGGATGGAAGCTGTAATGGCCATAAAATGCTGAACGGTAACAAATTTGAAAGACACCGCACTTATTTAAGGAATCCGCTCGTCCGATCTAATTCTCTTTGAACTTTTTAATGAGAATTATTATTTTATGCTAATGCTTGTTGTTTAAATATTTTCAATTATTGAACATTAAAATGCCTGTGTGATACAATTTTCGATAATTAAAATAGTGATGATGTAAGCTATTGGATTTATTAGAAGAAATGTTTTTAATTGTTGTTTTTGATTTTGAAATGAATTCCCGATATTAATTAATGTTTTTTCGAATATTGAAATATGTTATTCCGTGTGAATAGAAGACTGCTGTTACATTATTCCATACATGAAGCTTTTGAATTATTTTTTGAGCATGTTGTTTAAAATACTACGTAAATACGTTTCTTTTAAAATTAATTAACTGAAGATTATTTTATTTAACTTATGGTTTAATATCCAAAGTATTATGTAAACTGAGTACTTTTAAATTTTTTTGTTATATCAGTGTTACTTTCACGAATTAAAACAATAATTACGAATCTCTTACATAAAAACAAAAAGTAATAACAAAAGAATAAAGCTGCATTGAGATGGAAATGTAAAGGCGTTGACACACCTACGTGGTACACATTAAGGTGCGACAAATTAGAGCGGCGCTGCAATTAGGACGATTACAGGCAACACCCGAACATCCTGTCAACGGCGACGCAAGTGGGCGATTCTGTATTGCCATATAGAAAAAGAAATCTAAATATAAGGATAGAAAGGTTGGTATTTCTTTGAGCGAAATGTTTTAATGTTTAATTGTTCTTTGATATGAGTTTATTTATTACATTTTAATATTTGAAGTTATAAGACTTTTTAAGTTATATCTACTTCAAAAACCTATTTAAAGTTAATCTAAATTTGCCTCATTTTAAAGGCTGCATAATATAAATGCAGCTTTAAAAATCAAACTATTTTTGTTATTCAAAAACAAAACTAAGACTTTTAAGTTTTGGATTAGGCCCAATACACGCGTCCTACATTTATTTTAAACATATACGTTTACGGGCCTGTTGGTCTAGTGGTTAGTGACCCTGACTGCTATACCGGAGGTCGTGGGTTCGATTCCCACCCAGGACAAATGTTTGTGTGATGAGCACGATCATTTGTTCTGGTTGTCTGGGTGTAATTTATCTATAATATGTATGTATTTAGAAATATATAAGTATGTTTATCAGTTGTCTAGTTACCATAACACAAGCTCTGCTTAGCTTGGCATCAGATAACCGTGTGTGAGTTGTCCTGGAATAAATTATTATATATGCCCTAAAAACTCTTATATCAATACCAATGACAGTGCATACTTTTTATCTACCAAACCTGCAACCTAATCTTAGGACACAACCATAAAAAATGCAAGGTATTGTATTTAAGTGCAGTTGTAAACGCCATCTTTCCCTTAACGCCACATATTATTGTGCGTGTTAAAATGTCAGCAGATTACGGCAGATGAGGGTATCATTGCACCCTGTTAATATGTAGTCATGACTGACTCACTTTTAAATAATATTGGATGGCCTTTGCAGTCTAAACTTGAAGGTTTTAATTTGAAGCTTAGTAAGTATTTAAAATCCTTTAGCGAAAATCTAGTGATGTTTTTTGAATATAAAAGTAGGTAAGTATGCTACATAGAGACGTTAATGGCAAGTTAAGGGATTTCAGGATTTCTAAACGTTGGTTTACTTCTTCTTAGCGTATCGTTCGTTTACTAAATTAAATCGATACTAGGGAGTCCCTTCAATTAATTTCCGTAAGCCAACTAAAATATTTCTTGAACTCGGTTTATTTAATCCAATAAAAATAAATCTTTTAAGTAATCATTAACGTTCTATGACGAGGAATACAAGACTCTAACATAGACAATATTTCTGTCTCATTATAATTCTCAGGTGACTCAAAGCTCGTCTTTTAATTTAATGTTTTCAATAAAAGCTTTTATAAATGAATGAAGTCAGTAAATAATATCATACAAAAATAATAATTGTATCCTCGTGTGGAATCACCAACAATAACATTTATTAAACATCTAAACGATCCTTAAAACTTATGATTGATATAAGTATAATTACCTAGCATTACAGCCTTAGGCGAAAGAAATCTAAAAATGTACAATAACATCGTCCTTCACAGAAGTAGGTAGACGGGTCATCGTCCGAATTAGCCTCTAATCGCACTAGAGAAAGTGTGTAGGAATTAATTACAATTTGCACAGGTCGCAACGAGTAAGAAAAATAATAAACAATGTCATCGGGTCGCGAGTGGGCGGTCCTTTCGTTAGATGTCGACCTATAAATGTAGACTTCGGTTTCATTATTAAGACTTAATAAAGACTTACCAATTAGACCAGGAGTTACGTTAACACTTATGACTCCCAGTCTAAATCTTGCATAACCAATGATATATGTCGAATGTCGTGGTGGCCTAGCGGTTCAATGAACGGATTTGTATGCACAAGGTTGCAGGTTCGTACCCAGGCAAGTACCAATGTGGCTTTTTCAAAGTTATATGTACTTTCTTAATTATTCTAAGACACTTTTAACAAACGGTGAAGGAAAACATCGTGAGGAAACCTGGATTCCAAAATTGGGATCTGAAATCGCCAATCCGCAGAGAGCAAGCGTGGTGATCAATGCTCGTGCCTTCTCTAAATGGGAAGAGGCCTGTGCCCAGCAGTGGGACGTTTATAGGCTGGATATATAATGATATATAATAAATGCGTAATTATAGTTTATAATTATATCTTTGGCTCAATTCTTACTCAGTGACTTTTATTCATCTTGAATTTGTGATTCTGTGTTTGGCTTGCAATTCGGGATCAATGCAATACACTTTCTTTGAGGAAAGACTATTCCAGGGGTTTTTTTTTTTTTAGCTTTTCTTAAAAGCTAAAATTATTATACTAAGAATTAATTGGGTGAACATATTCGTTTAAATAGTTATAGGCAAGTCAGTTACTTATTGAGGCTTTGCAAATCTGACAACTAAAACTTTTTTCTTACATAAATAGGTCCTTGTATGAATTGTAGTACAGATGTAGGTAAGATTAAATCTTATTTCTATTTTAAATGACCCTTAATAAAGGAAAGTCTTGGAACCTTAGACCTTATGAAGTCATGTTTTGTAGAACTGCCGCCCACTCGCGTTCATAGTTTAAGGTCAGATGATTGTACTTTTTAATAAAATGCGGTTTTCTGAGTCAAGTTTATGAAGTGGGATGTATGTTTAATTGCGTCAAGGATCTTTCGATATGTCTCTTTATTACAATACATTGACATTTTACGCACAATTGTACGCTACAATGATTTAAACGTATTTTAAATAAAAACACATTCCGATTTTTTTAAATTTTGTGTCTTGGATGTTTATTTTTGAGGATTATGTTGTAGCCATGCAGACCAAATTTAAGGGTCAGTCGAAACCTATAAATTATAAGTGACTACCTACATAGTAAGCATATGGAAACTTATGTAAACGGATTACGCTGACATTAGTACATATGGCGGAGTAACTGCGGACGCTGCGTATAATAAAAACACGGTATTCGTACGTCGTGATGGCATCCGTCGGCTAATCTTTGAAGCGCGCTCGCTCGCAAATCACAAATCCACTCCAAGATTAACATCCATTATTTTGCATATTATTGACATTTACTACCACACTTTATTTATACGCGTCCAAAGTTATTTGGGAAGTATTTTTTTATCAACATAAAAATGTTTGTAGGAAACAAAAAGAGATAAATATTTATGGCTGGGCCGATGTATGTCAATGCGAAATTTATATTGTTGAGAGCTGATTTAGCTTTGGATGCTTTCCGTTTGAAATACGTGCTTTGTGTCCCGGTGCTCATATATGGATAATGAGCAATACGTTTTAAAAGATTGTGAGATAAGTAGTGTTAAGTTTTGAAGGTCCAAATGTGTATAATGAGCGCAAACAATCTTGTTTTTTTGATATTGTCGGCGTCGGGTCAGGATGGCCGATGCTCGTTTATTGTCATAACGATGATACGCCCGCTGCCGGTTGGGGCTTTATAGCTTTGAAAAAGCTTTGAGGTGATGAAATCTGAGAATAATAACACTTCAAAGAGTGTGGGTATGCCTGTTATATAGTGACTAATAAGTGAATATACCTAATTTTGAATCCTGAGGTAATTACATTACCGAGCTTTTAATTCTGATTTTTGTTAGTGTTTTAATGTATTCTTGTTTCGTAAATGTGTCGGTCGCTGTGTTCACAGTTAGGTACTCATATGTAGAGTAATTATTTATGATACAGGTAATGCACCAAGTCACCTAGATGCGTATGTATACTGGTGTATAAAAAGTGGCTTATATCGTGTCACGATACAGCAGCACGACTCTCCTCCCGGTCACTAGAACGGTGGTATATTGTCACAAATACACGTTACCTATATCACTATCGTTTTTGTAATATTGTTCGTTGAATTGTGTTTATTTCCTCAATAAAATAATAATAATAATAATATTCCGGGACAACTCACACACGGTTATCTGATCCCAAGCTAAGCAGAGCTTGTGTTATGGTAACCAGGCAACTGATAAACATACTTATATATTTCTAAATACATACATATTATAGATAAATTACACCCAGACAACCAGAACAAATGATCGTGCTCATCACACAAACATTTGTCCTGGGTGGGAATCGAACCCACGACCTCCGGTATAGCAGTCAGGGTCACTAACCACTAGACCAACAGGCCTGTCGAAAAATGAAATAACAAATTCAATACGGAAGAGCTTAGGATTTGTTATGTTAAGAACATTGAACATATTTTTTTCATTCTTTTAATTATTTAAGTACAAAATAGTTTAGGAAGTTAAAAAAACATGGCACCATAAAAGTAGGTACTTACTTCTTCTTTAAATAGGTGTTTTTTTTCTTAATCTGCAACTTTGATGTATGCAACTTAATACTTAGTAAAGTAATTAACGACTTTTACATAATTACTTATATTTAACTGCTGGTCAAGTCCCATCTTAAAGCCAATTCTTTTGGTAGCAATATTCTTCTCTTTAAAGAACTTCTTTAAATTAATTATCATTTAGACTGCAAGTGCGAGGAACAAGTTTTTTAATATTAAAAAGCATAAAAATTACAAACTAAGTAAGTAAAGTGATCTTTTGACATTTGTTTAAGAAAGTATCAGATCACAGTTCGATAAAACCAAAAAAGGATCCGAATAACAGGTTTCTCTAAAGCCTACTGACATCATAATTACTAAATGATCGAAATAAAAAGCCACAAACTATCTACTAATACCTTATTTATACCTAACAAACCTTACTCATTAGTACGTTTATAGTTAGCAATAAAATTAATTAATTCAGTTGTTAAGTTAGAATGTAAATCAATATTTAATATCGTTAATATTCTGTCTGATTTAGTTCGGATGACATCATCGAGAAACTGGTGGCCAGTGAAAGTTAATTAAACGGATATTTAACGATGTTTCCTGAGTGTATCTTAATCCTTAATAGAAAACGGATTAGAATATTATGTATATGGTTTTAATCTGTATTTAATTTACTTGTGTTGCTTGGATTATCGTAAAGTTTACTTATTTTAATATTAGATTCCAGATCTTACCTCATGTTGTCTTCTTTGTCATTAATTACCTTTTGGATTACCACTAGTCTTTGTAATATAGGATTCAGCTATTTTCCTCCTCAATTTTTGAACGCATCCTTGGTTTTGTTTTTTAGGCCAATGAAAATTTTGGATATATTTCTGCAGAGAGACCAAAAGGACAATAATTCGTTAAATTGTTTTGAATTTTTAATTCAAAATAATATTTCATGTTACTATCAATAGAGCAATTGTTTCTTGATTGTATTTTAATAGTTTTTAACATAATTTTACTTTTGATAACTGCAATCCTAAAATAATGTGTGTTTGTAATATCCCGAGCAAAGACGAGTGCAAAACTTACATACAAATAGTTTTGAATCAATAATAATATTCACTCATTATAGTAAATCCACTCATTAATACGGCTTTATATAATCAAACTAAGAAGGATTAGATTATGTTTATCGCTAAAATCCCAAAAAGGTACTATGATTAAAAACATATTTTCCACGCAGATTAAAGATTTAAATGGAAATGTTTGATGCTTTCTTGGTTTATAGAATTAGCTTAATTTTTGGTGACAAACGGCATAGGTTACCAAAATGGCTAAAAACAACAAATTTTGGATGGACTGTGTAAATTGTGGTATTCCACTAACTCTTATTTAAAAAAGTAGGTGGGTACGTGACTTTACTACAGAAGCAATAGTAAATTACATTATGGAAAGGATATTCTTAATTAACGTCCTCAGACTCAATAAAATATAGTAGATCCTTGATAGGATACATACTTACACCTTCTTCATTTGTCAACAAAGGCTCTTCAGAGTTCCCAATCCGCATTTATCAAAACCATCAAGATATTTCCACGTTATATGAATAGATAAACTACAGTAATAATAATAAAAAAAATTGATTTTACAACACGAATTAAAATCTATTCCATAATCCGCTGAGCGGCGCGCGATGGATAATATTCGCGTCAAACGCAGCGACTCCGCCCACGCAACGCTGATCGTTTATTGGCTATCCACAAGAGGGTTCCGTACTAAATGCTACTATTCCATTTTTACAACTGTTCGTCGTCGCTGCTATAGGCGGGATACATTAGCGCACTTACTTGTGGTTACGTTTCAATGTGTGGTTCAATCTGTGTCGTGTACAGAAGTGTTACAATTCTGTGAGATGGCGGTCGAGTTGTCTGCTTTAACTCGCTTCTACTTTGAATAACTATGTGTAAAATCAAAAAAGCAAAATTAAAGTTATTTACTAAAATCAATCTCGTATTAATAAGTTGATTTCTAACATTCATTATATTATTAGGCATCATATGTTGTTGTTATTGTAATCTGGCACGACTAATGCCAATAGAAACTGTTACCCACATTACAAAAACGAATATCCAAAATACAATGGTTAAAAATCCGCATTTTATGTCTAAATCACTATCTTAACTTGCAATTGTCACCAAAAGTGGGACTTCAATTAATTTTACCAATATTTATATGCATTAAAAAAGGAGATTCGAATTTTTATCGATATGCTCTCATTCAATCCCATTTGCCCTCCGACCCGTTACCTTTACCGTTAATTATCCGATCTTTATTTGAATGCTGTAACGGTCACGCCTTTTGTGGGACAATTAAAATGTGACGCATCTGAATCGATTCACCGATTTGCGCACTCGATGCATCGATGTCATTTCGAGAACTCGAAAACAGTAAATCGATTTACGATGAATACTTTTGATATCACCAGTCCATTTGTTAAGAAAGGTGTAAGTGGGCGGAGGACTCATTATTGAAATGTATTTAAGTTTATTATGCATTTTATTAATTAGTACAAATTATATTTATTTGATTTGTAAATGGAAGTAGCATATAAATACTTTTTTGGTTTTATTGCAGCCAAAACTGTTTCATTTCTTATTTCGGAACATCATAAATGCTAAATATAAGATTGAACATCAATCAACAATAAATCACTTGCAATGAGAGTCCCGTTTACGGTTTAGTCTTTAAGGAATGTGATTTATAAAATGAAATATTCGTTTTGTAAAAAACAAGAACATTCCTTGATTGCCACGGAACATCACCAATAAATATAAACAAATCAAGCCAACGGCTTCCACTGCACCTCATAAGTATTATAAAAGTAAAAGGGTCGTTCACTTGAGCGTGTCTGCCATCCCGTTACATTGGCAGCGTTGCATTTTTCTTGCTAATCGAAAATTCTTAACGTGTTATCTTAAATTTCAAGCCTCTCACCAAAATGAATCATGTCCCAAAATAAGGCACCGATAATCGAACTTCAATTTTGCATGCCTCTGTACAAAGAAAGCACTTTTACTTTTTTATTAAGTTCGGTTTTCTCACGGCACTGCCTTCGACGTGACTCACATCGCTCTCTGGATTTTCGTCGTGTGTTGGGCCCCTTAATTATGACGTCATAACCGCTGCCCGAAGCTGAGCCAGCGCTTTTGTTCTCTTTTCAAATTTCAATTTTTAATTTATTTGCTGACACTGAGGCCGTATATCTTGGTATTGTCTTTTGTGCCAAGTTAGTTGGAGTTGAAAAATATTTGTTTATTTGTTTGCTAGAGACCGCCCAGAGTTAAATTCGTATCCTCTTAAACATTCAATTTATATACTTGTATCGAGGAGGAAATTCGTTTTAATAATACGCTGCAATAATAAATTACTTTAAAACACTAGGTTATTGTTTGAATTTAAAATTATTTAAAATTGCATTATCATCAGTGTCGTTGGGTGGTTGGGTCAAGGGTTTGATACTGAAAGCTTGGCTGAACAAAATGGATACTTAGGCGTTTCATCTGACAGGAGTGAATCAGCATACTAATTTTGACAGGTGATTGAAAAATAACCTAAAAGGCATCTTTGTTGTGTTGTCCACCCACGAGCTCTGATGACGGTATTCTTCTTCCGTTGGGTCTTTGTACCAGAGCGAGTAAACAGGCCAGTTAGCGTGTTCGTGTTAGGGCTGCCTTTCAGGTTCCACCGAGAGTATGTATTCTCAGATTTTAAGGCATTGTTATTATGATACACCAAACAATCATTGTAATTTTTGATGCTTTATTGTTTTTAGGTCAACGAAAACTTTTCGCAAATCGTACTCTTGAGTTTCATTCACTCTTAAAGATGTTAAAGTAGGAAATGAAAAATATAAATAAAACACCGAATTGAAATAAATATTATGAATTTAAATAAATAAACAGAAACTTCCATTCTATCCATATAAAGTCAAAATAATCATAAAGTAAAATAAATTTGTTCAATAAAGGATGGTAAGGGTAACTAGTTCATTGTCAGTGCAACCAGTTCCAAAGGCGATAAGATTAAAATATTAAGTTCTCACCGGTCTCAATGGGCGCACTACAGTGAAATATTTTGCGCTCCTTACACTGTAGACACAATAGAAGACCGCTTTACTCTCTACCTACTGCGAGGATGTAGGGTGGATAAAATTTGTGTAAGTAAATTGGATATACAGGTTTTTGCCAATATGATTTTTTTTTAATTGCATTATAACATCTACTTATTGAAATGAGTCCTTGAAGCGCTATATTTGATGTGCGTGTTATTAAGTCTATGCATATTATTTTAGGATAGTCTTCTTTAGTGTCAATATGTGACGACCTCCGTGGTCGAGTGGCGTACGCACCGGTTTCAAGGTGTCGCTAGCTCTGAGGTCCCGGGTTCGATCCCCGGACGGGTCAATGTAGAAAATCACATTTCTACATTGTCTCGGGTCTGGGTGTTTGTGGTACCTTCGTTGTATCTGAATTCCACAACACAAGTGCTTTAGCAACTTACTTTGGGTTCAGAACAATGTATGTGATGTTGTCCGCATTTATTATTATTAATATATTGGTGTGAAAGCTATACATATGATTACTACCTTACACTACGAACAAACATGCTTACGTGCATATGTGTCTATGTTGATTTTTAAATCATTAGAAAAACTAGAATACCAGCATGTTCAGTATTGGTTTGTGTTATTAACTAAATTTTCTGGTGTAGGTACCAGAAAGATGTCCATAATTATGTATTTTTGACGACCTCCGTGGTCGAGTGGCGTACGCACCGGTTTCAAGGTGTCGCTAGCTCTGAGGTCCCGGGTTCGATCCCCGGACGGGTCAATGTAGAAACCAACTTTTCTACATTGTCCCGGGTCTGGGTGTTTGTTTTACCTTCGTTGTTTCTGAATTCCATAACACAAGTGCTTCAGCTACTTACTTTGGGTTCAGAGCAATGTATGTGATGTTGTCCGCTTTTTTTTTTTTTTTTTATTTATTTATTATTATGAGTTTAAATAAACTGATGAAAATATTACCATTTCTTTTTCGGACTATCTTCAGGTGATAACCATTTAGTCACCCTATAACGATACCAGTTGATGTCATGAATGGAATATTCAAGGCGTTATAAATAAATATAACTGTCGTACAGTGTCCAAGGAAAGTGCTCCCGCGCAGTTTAGTCGTAAACCACAGTTACATCTCAATAAACATATCCTTAATAGTGGATACAGCTTTGCAAATTGAACGAGAAATGATAAGTTTTATTATAATGTTATGCTATTAAGAAACTCTATAACAGACACCGTATTAGGTTGGTAGGGGTGTACCAGTGTAAAATGAACTCTCGTGTCAATAAACGAAATTTTAGTATTAGATCTTTTTTATTTTGTTTTTATATTTTGAGAGGACTGTTGGTGGTTCAAGCTCGGATTTATGTGTACAAAGTTGCAGGTTCGAACACAGGCAAGTGCCAAAGTGACTTTATCAAAGAACAGGAAAGCTGAATTCAAGAGAAGAATCTGAAATCCATGATTTTGCCTTCTCTATATCTAGAAGGCAGAGTTGTTTCTGGCAGAGGATTTTTTACAGGCTGGTGGCATTATTGTTTTGTAACAATGTATAATAATAATAATATAATAATATCGTAATTAGAGTATAGGGTTATTAAAATCACCTTTATGAAATCAATTAACATACTAAGTTAAAACACATTATTACAAATACAAACACATTTATGCAAATGAAATTATTCCATTAAAATTTTACTACGACTTGCATGCAATAAATTATTAAATTGATTTTCAGGGCAATATTAATTTTACAAGCTAACTAGTAATAAACGCTAATGGCAGTGATATAAAACATACCACTTGATATATAAATATAGTATTTTATATGACACGCCCACGTGGACCATAAAACAGTGATTCGCAATACACTAAACTTGCGAAACTTTGTAGATTGAGTTTAAAGTTACAAAACGTAATGTAGGGTAGTAAAAGTAAAGTACCTACTATCAAATAGATATTAATTGTTTAACTAATATTATTTTATGTAACAACCATTAGGAGCTAAAAACTGTTTGTAAATAAATCTAAAATATTCACATATACACACATCATACACTTTGTGAGTGATTTACCTGATTGCGCGACGTAAAGAAGGGTACTATGTTTATCAGCCTATGTACTCGTAGCTACTTATGTATGTTATATTGTATGTACGTTTGTTCTTTCATGGCTCTCTAGAAACCAAACGCGTGAGTTAAGTTTAAAGACAATAAATCGGGATTGGTCAAACATATACACTACAGTCAGCGTGTCTTAAACAATATTCAAAACGAACCAACATGACAAAGTAAATAAGTAATAATAATAAATTAAAATTATTGTAAGTTTTCTTGTACACCACCCATTTCCAACAGAACAGACAGTAATAAATATTCATAGCACCTCTACTAACATTTAACTGAAGCTACTGGTTAGTAATTGGACGTTGTATTTCTCGAAGCCGTTGATTTCGCAAGCACTGAGTTATGGCTAAAGTCCGGTGATACGCTGGTAACTTATGACCGAACTGGTTTCGTCTTAGAGAATAGGAAGAAACTACAGAGTGCGCATATTAGTATGAACCGTGAGCTAGTATGAACCATTTTCGTCTTGAAAATAGTAGCAAAACTTAGGGCGCCGTTTTAATAAAAGAATCTTGAAACCTGATATTTTCCTAATAATATTGGAACCATCGATGTTTTTGAATAAAAGTCTGTGGCAACACGGACAGTAACTTGAATTGGTAAACGAATGATCACATACAACCAAAAGCTTACGCTCGGCATAATGGACTTTTAGGGATACGTGCACTCCACAGTTTTTACTTTATTTCTACTCTATGGGTTTCATTCACCCTTGTTCGCTCGTCCCATTCATGTGCTAGATTTAACAATGGCTGGGTGGATCTAACGTATTAACTCGGGTGTCGAGGATGGGCAAATTATACTGTCGACTTGATGGAATGTAAAATAAATAAGCAATGTATGAATGAAACCAAGTTTATCCTTCAGTATATGTTATATTTTCCATACGTAATCTAATTTAATTTGGTTAGGTATTTCTGTACTTCTAAAATCAATTTTATAAAAAATAATCCTTCAATAATGTATACGTAACTGAAAATATCATATTAGACATTCATAGGGTCGCTGCCGATCATCGCAATACCAAACCAGCATTTTTTTTTTCTCCAATAAAATTTTCATCTTAGTATTAGTTTTATGTTAAGTTATAATTGTCTTTAAACTTATTATTGTAAGCTGAATTGTACAACTTTATGTAAACGTTTTTATATCAATTAATTATTATTATAAACATCATATTCGTTTGGGTTCATTTTACGACATCCAGATCACATCATATTTTATCGGCTTCATTTCAGAATTTAGGTGTTGATAATTAAATTAAACTAAGGTTTGAGTGAGCCCATCGTTATTATGGTTAATGAGGGCAAACCGGGGTGAGCCTAATACAATTAATTTAATTAATTGCAAATATTCAAAACATTTGGTTAACTAACTGGTTAGCTGCTAGACGGGTTTGTGTGCGATTTGGTACGATGCAGTGAAGTAAAGTTTCTTAATTATTCTGAGCTTTAACTGTTACATAATACGTTTTAATCTGAATGATAGTTTATTAATAATTTATAGACTCAAAGAAATCCAACACTACCTTCTAGATATCCTAGGAATAAAATAAAAGCGAATCCAATCAACACATCCTTTAATTAAGGAAGTATCCTCCCACGCATTTGTGCATTGAAGCTCGATGGTTTCCTTTTTCCTATAATGTATAATATAATATTAACCTAATACTTGTATGTAATTCTGTAAGTATAAGTTGATTAAAAATAAATTAATGAAATGTCTATAATGTAGATCATACATCAAACAATTGTATCACTGTTTACATCTAGGTATTGGATACTGACGAAATTTGACGTAGTTGTGCTTTACCATTTAACAAAAATGCGCCTGCCAAACTGTGGGATACATTTAAGATAAACCAGTCCACAAGACTGTGAAAGATATTTTATAGAATTCTCCTAATATATTATTTTATTGCACCACTAACCCGGGACGAGAAAGTTGTGTGCGATATCGAAAATAGATCTATACAGTGATCTATTTCTAGTAACCTATAGGAAAGTGACTTCCTAACCATCGATATTGGGTCTCAGGTCAAGCTTCCATTTTCAGAGCGATCTCACCAGGGCCTCGATTCAGCTATTTAAGAGTTGCTTGAATTGACCGAATGACCTGCTTCATTTGGTAATTTTTACGTTTTTTTGGCAATCATTGGCTGTCATTACGATCATTAATTGGTCATTACTATCATTCTCTTCGAGAGTTCAATGAGGTTTTGTTGTAGGCTCATTTGAATACGAAAATTAGGCACAATGACAAGTACACCGACCGATCACTGAAATGCATTTAAAATATCTGAATCTAGGTCCAGAGCGTAGGTGATAAATCGTACTTCATATTTTACATTTTACATTTCGCAGCCTTTGTCTATACGAGTCGCCATTATTCCACCCGTTGTAAAACTTTATTTCTTTATGGATCCTTATTATTTTACACTTCAAAACGCAAGTGCATTGTGCCCTTTACGATAGTCCGTGGTGGTCGGACAAACGTGTTGCGTTGGTGCAATAAAAACCGATATATTGTAGCAAAATGGTGAGTAATCGAATCATATTTTACGATCGTCTACATCAATAATATTGCTTTACTCTTTTTTTTTTGTGTACTGCCAAGGAAGGGTTATATATTTCGTACCTATTTTGAATGTAGGTATGTCTATATTTCTCTGTTTCTGTGTCTTTATTACTTTGTATCTTTTAAACGCCTGTAGGTATAAATATATCGATAGTTATGGTATCGTTAGGTCTCATATCCTCAAGTGTCGGAGAGAGTAAATATATGTTTTGTAAGAAATTTTATTTTTTAAACGAATAATCAAGTTTTTAAATAAATTAAAGGGATTTATAATTGTTTTACGAAAATATAAGCAATTATACAATGAATTAGGAATTCGAAATTCTAAAATAATACGTAGGTATACCTGTTATGAAAATTCCCTACCTTAGAAGATCTTAAAATTTCTATGGATGTCCTTTATATGAAATCTTTTTACTTTAAATCCGGGATGTCATACAAGGTTTTCATGTCCGAGTATTTAAATTAAACAGTATGGGAATAAAGGTGAACACGAACCTTCAGATATGTCGTAAAGTCGGAGGGCGATCCACGTGAGTAGATAGGCCGCGACGGGTCCCGAGATTGTTGATCCAAGCCCTTTGTTTTAGGGCTATGGGAAACTATACAAATATGAAACAAGACAAATTGTATTTTGAATACAATTGTGTTTTAACCAGATTATATTGTATACTTTTCGAATCATAAAAGGGCAGGAACATAAAGTTGGTTTTACGTCTTACAGTATTATAAAAATACATACCGAAAATTTAACATAAACATATTAAGTAGTGAATGACAGTTACTGACTTAAAGTAGCACAGTCGACAGCACATTAATCGGAATATAACTGAACTTCTTCTGAACTTTAAAATGAAAGAAATACGGTAGATTTTCGTTTGTTTTTACCACAAACTTAATGTTATCCTGAATGCTAATTATGATTAAACCACGTGGAAGTTTTCACGTAGACCTCCAAAGTCAAGGAGTTAAACCACTCGATTACTTTAAAAACTATTATTTATTTTTCTTTAAATGACTCGACATGATATAATATACCTAAACAAATTTAATTAATACAAACAATTGTGTACCAATTAATTTGTTTTGACCTCCCCTCATTTATCAAACATTGTTTAACCGCAGAATTTCCGTTGTCCAATTACTTTTTGTTTTGCAATCTTCAGTTTCATTTAAATAAGGAAAAAAAAATAGATCATACGTCAATCACAAAAAAATAACGTGTTATGGTAAATTTAATATCAAATTCATAAAGTTCTAACCGTTTCAATTATACATATTTAAGTTCCTAACTTCTTAACTTTTATTGAATATTTAATATTAAGTTCGGGTAACATAAATCATCGGTTGAATTAATATTTGATAAACTGCAATGAATACTAATATTTAAGTTAATACTACAAATGATAATTTGAATTTGCTTGCTTTGTTGTTACATCATAAACACTACTTATTCCGTAACATTAAGATATTATGATCTAAGACTTTATATTAAGGCTCACAGTTATAATAATAACTCATCGTGTTATGAAGGTATTCAATTATCTTATAAAAGGTCAAATTCATTAATTATTCAATGTAATGAGAGGTTGTTTGGTTGTAAACAAAGAAAGGATGCCGTGATTGTCGTAAATGTCGACTTAAAGGAGTATTGCTTAAGGGATAGACGAAAAGCACTAATACTTGGAACTGGTACAGAAATAAAGTAGCCATCTACTTCTAAACAGCTTTGTACACGTTTCAAGTTTTCTTCATAATATTAAGAGTTAGGTAATATTAGGATTACTCTCTTAATAGAAAGCAGAAAAGGACTATCCAATATCCATACCAAAGGATCGTCAAGCAAATCATATGATTTGCTTGACTTGACTCTTATATAAGAAGTCTATTTACAACTGAAAAGACATACAACGACTGCAGAGAGACCACTGAATTGTTTTATCAAACAAATTCGATGCAAAGATCTGAATCTACTAAAACTTACTAAGCCAAATAGAAACCCCATACATCCAACTTATCTATCCTCCGACCACCGTAGCCTGACCTACTCCATGTTCCATAATTCATAAGCTCATATCTCACTATAATTCATCCGGTGGTCCATTCAGTTCGCTGTAAAACCTTACCACTGACGTCAGTGTGTAGGTGCCGGATGCTTCCCACGTGAACACTAGCTATACCTACATACCTAGGTAAGCTAGGTATACTATGTATGCCTTCCGGTGGCCCTATGAAATCTTAGAAGAAATAATCCTTCCGTAAAATCAGACCTACATTCAACGTTATTAGAAATTTCTCAGAAAGTTGATTTGTTGTTGCTGTTCTGTTAAAGGTTTACCTAGTTGTTGTTTTATATTGTTCGTGACATTTGGTGACAATGCTTTCTGTGTTAGCATGGTTATATATACAGATTCTTTGACACTTGTGTACGAGTATGTATCTATGTATGTATCTATTCATAATTAAATAATATTATTTTTAGTTTATATCTACGAAGAAGAAGAAAGCACATTTTGTGCTGTCACACGACACCAAACTCTTTTACAGAAAACACGATTCATTCATGAATTCTCAAGAGCTCTTTGCTCAAGAAGACTTCTAGTAAACTGAGAATCAATTTTAAACTCTTTGCATGTTCCAATACAGTTTATAATCAAAGCACGGACCTCTAGCGAAATAGAATGATATTATGAAAGAAAACGGAGGCTTCATAATTCATTTAATATACAATTATTATCAGGACAGCGTCACAGTAGTGAGCAATTACAAAAGCAAAACCTACTAAATCGTTGCCACCTGTTCTCACTGTGATATTCTTAATCATTTTCTTTTGATTGCAAATCCATTCGATAAAACACCTAATTGTAGAGATGATAAGGTTGAGATTCGAGTGAGTGAAATTTGAAAATTGATGAAATAGGAAAATGTATTTTATAAGCTCGATGATTGAGTCCCGTTTGGTTAGATGTCCGTTGCACAAACTCGATGTAGGATAACTGCCCACACGCTTTCTTTCGTAGGAAATCCATATCTTTGTTTTGTAATGAAATTGTTAGTTTATTACTTTAAATAAACGATGTTCGAGGGCAGTAGCTTGTAGATATAATGGTGGCTGGGTGGTCTCACTGCGTTTATTGGGCTAAGATGTTTATTATCGTTTGATCGCGTGTTACTCCTTGTTATTTCTTTATTTAGGCGCCGTATGACGATATTATCTGTTTGGTATACTACTATAAGAATGTAGGTGACAGCTTTAATTTAAATCCGGAAGTGTTTAGTTTCAAAGCAAATATTGTTTATTACATGCTATAGATACAAATAATAAAGACGGTATACTTTTTGTGTGGAATTGCAGTCGAATTTGTATTAAAGAATTTTGCAGACATTCTTTCCTCGTTACGATAATTGGGCCAATTGAAGGGTTGGTCATTTATTGCTGTAAATCACGCGATGAGAGTAAGGAAGAGCGAGAAAACAATTACTAAATAATTAGTTTACGAGAATAATTTGGTCACATTATACATCATTTTGTGAACCACGTTTATTTAATAAGAGGCAAAATTAGAATAAAGTTCTGAAATGTTCACGTTACTAAATTACTGAAACATTATTTATAATTTATAGAGACAAAAAAAAGTCTGATAATTTATGCAGAGTATTTCAATTTCTTAATTTAAGGAATATTTTGAATAGCTTTGAAGTTATCTCAACAACATAAGTTGCACTTAATCCGTCCCGTTACGTAAAGGTAAGGTACTAGGCTGACAGAAATTAGAAGCGATGGCTACCCATAGCGATGGACGGACACTGGCTGCATTCTAATTTGTTTGCATAAACTTAAAACAAAAGCCTAGCTGAAGAAGCTCGGATAAAATAGGACTGGATTAGAATAAATAAATACAACGGTACAATTTAGTATACAAATGGATTATGTACATAATATAAAATACTCAAACATATTTTTAAATAATTTTTTGATTAATGCATGTGAATACATTTCTATGACAAGAACTACATGAAGCCCTTATGACCCTTATAGGTACCTATATTACATTTTAAGTCAAAGATTTACATAATTTTATGGTGCTAAAATTAAACAAAGTTGAGTGCCTAATCATTACACTTGCAGTACCGTAGCTTCAAATAACAGTTACTACATAACATGTATTGCAACTTAATGCATAAAAATAACCTTAATCAAAATGCATCACGCACAAATTGACTCAACCATTAAAATAATTATAATGTTACATAAATCACTGCAGTAAACATCTAATTAGGATAAAAGCTGATTTATTTATACTTCAAATAAAAAGTTTGTTTTACCGACTCCTTAAACTTGCACGCCAGTGTAATGTAGAATAAATTTTATTAATCTCATTTGCATTCCACATTACGATCTGTAACAAGCATTGAAAGTTCACAAAAAAAATGAGACTCATGCGGTTTTAGTTGCCAAATTAGCATTTACCGATGTACATTAAATTATAATAAAAAAAACTGTTCAAAGCCCTCATGTAACAAGATAAGTAAGGTTTTGTTTTAAGGATTTATTGAATGCACCGTAACTCATTTAAATACAAATTGAAATTTGATAATTATTATAAAGCACTTGCATCATGCATTGTTAAACACGGAAGACCTTCGAAAAAGTTGTAATTTATATTTATTGCCATTTAAAAACCAACTTCAAATTTCGTTGTAAGTGAAATGGGGATCCAAATTAACATTAGATTACTTAATAGTTTCAATTTAATTATCCAAAAAAAAAAAAAAAAACATTTTATCTCAACCAAATTTTTACACAAATGTGTAATTTTTAGCCTACAGGTTATTCACTATTTTTTTCTTATCCACATTTGTATAATCCAAGTACCATCCTACACAAGTCTGGAGACGTTCCCAAGTTCCCGCGACTTCGAGTGCGCTTATAATTTCGGATCGCGATGCTATCTCCTTGAGAAATATTGTTACTGTACAAACACTTTCAAAAGACACATTATTGCCTTGTCGAGTTGAAATTAGTTGGCTTTATGACGGACGGAAATTTAAGTTTGTTGTTGAGATTCATTTTGGTAATTAATAACGAATATACACATATAAAACTCATTTTTGTATAAATATCATTGTATATAAAGCAATTTTAAGACACTGATAGAGGGGTTAAAATAAAAAAATATTTAGTATGCAAAATTATGGAAAAAAGTTGAAACTAGGTGTTTCAAATGAGCTTTTGTTCATACTCGGAACGTTTACATTGGTCACCTTTTCGAAATTAAAGCAAAGTAAATCGACTAATTATTCTCGGGTTATAGGTCAGTTGACAGCTTGTCTAAAATGTCGAACATAAGTCTCCAATACTCAAGTTTTAAATGACAGTAGCCAAAGGCGTTTAATGGTTTATGTTTAACAAGCACACTTAAGCAAACAGTAAAATCAGTGAGGTCATAATGCATGTCAAAATTTAGCATAACTAGTTGTCGTTGTAAAGAGTTCAGTAAGACTTATGGTCCAAGGAAGTGGAATGACGCAAGTATAACGATTTTGTTTTTCATGAAAAGCGTTCCAATTACTTAAAGATCTTTTATTGCTTTAATAACGGCTATTATTTCCCTTGCTAGATTTCCCGCGAACTTTACAATTTTTCGTTCAAAAAAACTTTATAATTTTATTGTGTGAGTAAAAATAATCTATTATTAAAAGCTAACTAATAACCATGCATTGTCATTTAAAATATAAAAGTAATACAAAATTTCAGGTCAATTGATTTAAGAATGCTGCTTCAAAATTGAGTAGCGAGATTCCACTCGCAATTGCCACACGTAGGTATGCCTCTCTTACATGTGGCAATTAATTTTTCTTTATAAAGATACATAGATCTAGATTGCAGTAGAAATAAACATCCGGTTTTCATTTCCGGCAATGTATGAATCGTCTATTTTTTCCCGTTCCTACAGTTTATATCTTAGAAATAGGGGACATTCATGGTCTCTACGACCTATGAAATTTGCAAAATTGAACCTTGTTTCATTGTGTTTAAGTTTATTGTTCCTTGAAGTTATTTAAAACTTAATCTTTAGAAAGATTTATTATTTAGTTCGCTTCACTTTTCCATTCTTCCGTTGGCCGTGAGCTTCCGTTATTGTATTACATACATACTTTTGTATAACTGAATGGACACATGTGTTTGCTCTTTACACCCACGTGTGGGAAAGCTTTGGATATTCTTTTAGAGTTATCATTGCGTCTTTAAATGAATTTTAATTAACCGTTGCAAACCACAAAACATCTATCAATAAAAATATTAAGATGTTCAGAAGGTTTTTCTGTTATTTAACGCCTGAAATACAAAATGCGCTTTTAGCAAGCGTCTTGCAAAAGTTCTTATACAAAAATGTCAAAATATAGTCACTGCAGGTTTCAATCCAAATAATTCACCTATAGATAAATTAAATATAAGGGTATCCAAATCCTAGGTTTGCATTGACTACTGTTTGTTAAGTAGCAGACAACTTTTGACCTACACCATCCTAGAAATATCCCGATACGACCAAGTTTGTCTCTGTAAAACGCTTTACGAATAATTTACACAAACTGAATAAATTGTACCGTGTGATATCTCTCAAAGGGTGAGGCTGGTGGTTCTAAATGTCAATCAGCATGTATCTTTTGTTTTGCACAAACTATGCGAGTGTCGACCGCTTACCAATACCTACCTCGTATAAATCATTTCGACACAATTAATGGTTTATTGTCATTTGACTCGTTTGACTTAATTGCTCTGTACAATTTTGTTTTCATAATGAATTACAAGAGCTATCAATGTAATTGTAAGGTTGTGGATTTATGTACAAGTATGTGTGCCAAGTGGAACTAGGAATAGTTCATAAACTAAGGACCTTTTGAGTATTAATAAGAGAATGTCAAAGAGCAACAATCATTAAAATTTGATGATTTGGTCAAACAAAGTTAAGTCATTTACAGATCATCACCTGGCAAAGGAGTTATCATTTATCCTCTCATTTTCCTTAATAGTGTCAAAATATAAAATTTAAAGCAGAGCTTTTAATACAAAAGTTTCACAAAGAATACATGGATCTGGAAAAGTCGGTACATAAGTAGTGATCTTTTACAAGTTGCAACACACATGGTAGTGCGGTTTACATCTTGGAAAGTTAGAGATTAAACACTTAAATTTACATTTGAATAGTCTTCATAGATAATTCCTTGGATGTTCTTATAACAGCAAGATGACGTTAACCAGAAGAAAATTTCGTTGCATAACACACGTAGAGAGACCGTTCGAATTGCACGTGTTCGATGCATACAGATCCGCAAAAAGACTTAGATATGCACAACGCAATCTCACAGATCACGTCTAAGTAGGATACCTAGATCTTTTAAAGCGGTACTAGATTATAGTATTGTTTTGAATTTGAAATCAGTTATAGGCTTAGAAATATCGTTTAGGGAATTTAAATTGCGTGCTATAATTAATCACTTAGCGTAATCACTAAGCTAATAATTATAATAGGCAGGTATAATGCAGTTATTGAAAGCTTTGGCTAGAGCAAGCTTTAGGGGCTTTAAAGATATTTTTATTAGTTTTTTTTGACGTCCGTGTGGTGAGACGTCCGTGTGGTGACGGACGTCCGTGTGGTGACGGACCTAAAGAATACAAAGGTCACCACCCCATCTCATCCCGTGGGTGTCGTAGAAGGCGACTAAGGGAAAATTGAGCAGAGCCGAAAACCACTGCTTAGAGAAGGAAAACTCGAGACCAAACCCTATGCCAACCCGTCTGGCCAGCGTGGCATTAGTAGGCCAAAACCTCTGTATGAGCCCACACCACACAAAACGGCCCCCAGTTCCCGGTAGTCCCGCTATTCCCGGCCAAGGTAGCGGTCGCGGTAACGGCGGGACAGGGGGTGCTAGGAATCTCCGGGCTACGGGAGGCTACCACTACCTCAAAAAACTGACCCTGGCGACGTATAACGGACGAAGTCTACGGCTGGACCAACACCTCACCGAACTCGAGGTAGAATTGGGTCGCATAAACTGGCACATTTTGGGGTTATCTGAAGTCCGAAGACAGGGGGAGGACACGATAACCCTTGAGTCAGGTGACCTGTTCTACTACCGAGAAGGTGATAGGCCCTCCCAGGGCGGTGTCGGTTTCTTGGTCAACAAGTGTCTCACAAGCAGCGTTGTGGAAATCAGTAGTGTGTCGACAAGGGTAGCGTACCTCTTATTGAAAATCACCGACAGGAAGTTCCTGAAGGTGGTGCAGGTATATGCGCCGACCTCGACATACTCTGATGAGATAGCCGAAACCATGTACGAAGACATAGCGAAGGCACTACATGGTACCAGGAAGGCTCACTACAACGTTGTTATGGGAGACTTTAATGCCAAGGTGGGAGTACAAGAATGCGGCGAAACGAAAATCGGTCCTAACGGCGTGGGGCGCCGAAATCACAGAGGCCAAATGTTGGTCAACTTTTTAGAGTCCCAGGGGCTCTTCTTAATGAATTCCTTCTTTAAGAAGAAGCCCCACAGAAAGTGGACATGGCGAAGCCCCGATAATGTGACGAGGAACGAGATAGATTTCATCATCACGGACAAACGGCATATATTTAGAGACGTCTCGGTGATCAATAGGTTTAATACCGGTAGCGATCATAGACTCGTCCGAGGCTCTCTAAATATCAACCTTAAGGCTGAAAGAGTTAGGATGATGAGACCTACTCTCCGACCCACGCTGCCCCAAATAGCTTTAGGTTCCGATAAGTTCCAGTTGGAACTCCAAAATCGTTTCGCACTGCTGGAAACCACGGACAATGTTGACGAAAAAACCGACACAGTGGTCAAAACGCTACAGAATGTGTCTCGAAGGTTGTTCCCCGGAAAACGCGGTAGTAGGGAGTCCAAGCTCTCACCCGAGACTCTCGAACTTATGAAGGAAAGACGAGAAACGCCGGACGCCCAGATGTCTTCGTCAGATAGGCGGTCCTTAAACCTGAAAATCAGGAAACTGACGCGACGTGACCTCCGACGCTGCAGCACTCGTAATATCGAGGCTGCGATTGAGCGAAATAGAGGCACCAAAGTCTTCGCTCAGCAATTAGGTAGACCCCATCTGGCGAAACTGAGGACCGGGGATGGCAGGACCGTCACCTCTAAGTTCGAGATTCTCGAGGAAATTGAGAGTTTTTATAGACACCTATATGCATCACGGGTGACTAAACCATCGAGACAAGGCGAAGATGACCACAGAGCCCCACTCACGCGCCATTACACCGAGGACATCCCGGATGTCGACCCGGGCGAGGTTGAGGCAGCTCTCAGACAACTAAAGAACAACAAGGCGCCGGGTGATGACGGAATTACAACCGAGCTCCTTAAGGCCGGTGGGACCACAGTCCTGAAAGAGCTAGCGAGTCTCTTTAATTCCGTCATTCATCAAGGCTTAACACCACAAGCGTGGAGCGGGAGTGCGGTGGTTCTGTTCTTCAAGAAAGGCGACAAAACCTTGCTGAAGAATTACAGACCTATCTCACTCCTGAGCCACATTTACAAGTTGTTCTCGAGAGTAGTCACTAACCGCCTCGCTAGAAGACTCGACGAGTTCCAGCCACCAGAACAAGCCGGGTTTCGAAAAGGCTTTAGCACCGTAGACCACATCCATACTGTTCGGCAGATTGTGCAGAAAACCGAAGAGTACAATCAGCCGCTGTGTTTGGCCTTTGTGGACTACGAGAAAGCCTTCGACTCCATCGAAACTTGGGCGGTTCTGGATGCTCTGCAACGATGTCGTATTGACTGGCGATACATCGAGGCGCTGAGATGCTTATATGACACCGCCACAATGACTGTCCAGCTCCATGACCATAAGACCAATCCGATCGAGCTGCGTCGGGGGGTGAGACAGGGGGATGTTATATCCCCAAAGCTGTTCACCAATGCGCTCGAGGATGTCTTCAAGACTCTGGACTGGACTGGACGGGGTATAAATGTGAACGGTGAGCACATCTCGCACCTTAGATTTGCCGATGACATCGTCATAGTGGCAGAGTCGCTGGACCAACTAAGCGAGATGCTGCATGGCCTGAATGGAGCTTCACGACGGGTCGGTCTTGGCATGAACTTGGATAAAACCAAGATCATGTTCAATGAACATGTCATGCCGAGACCGATATATGTCGAAGGATCGATGCTCGAAGTTGTTCAAGAGTATATCTACCTAGGGCAGGTCATCAAGCTTGGTAGAAACAACTTCGAGCGGGAAGTCGATCGGAGAATTCAGTTAGGCTGGGCAGCGTTTAGCAAACTACGTCGAGTCTTCTCTTCGCCTATACCGCAATGCCTGAAGACGAAAGTTTACAACCAGTGCGTCCTACCTGTTATGACTTACGGTGCCGAAACGTGGACATTAACGGTTGGACTAGTCCACAAATTTAAAGTCGCGCAGCGGGCTATGGAGCGAGCTATGCTCGGAGTCTCTTTGAAGGATAAAATTCGTAATGAGGTCATCCGACAAAGAACCAAGGTAACCGACATAGCTCGTAAAATTAGCTCGCTGAAGTGGCAATGGGCTGGCCATGTCTGTCGAAGGACCGATAGCCGTTGGAGCAGACGAGTCCTAGAATGGAGACCGCGACTCGGCAAGCGTAAGGTAGGACGCCCCCCCGCCAGGTGGACTGACGACCTGAAAAAGGTCGCTGGAGGGGACTGGATGCGGAGGGCGGAGGACCGGGTGTTGTGGCGCAAATTGGGAGAGGCCTATGTCCAGCAGTGGACTATGATTGGCTAAATGATGATATTAGTTTTATTTTGTTAACTTTACTACCGATACAAGCGTACTACAAAGGTATTGGGTAGAATCCAATCAAATCTCAAATTAGAATTGTCCTTATTTAGAAAATAACACAAGCACGAAAATACATTTAATTGTACCTTACAGCATTATTGCATAATAATTTATATAAGTACGTAAGAGGCAAAGTGTACATTGTATTATGTCACCTTTATAATTCGTCATCGTTATCGCTATTTTGAATAGTAAAATAGTTGTAAAGTGCATGCGCAGTTCGTTCACGTTTGCGTTGGCGCGAAACAATATGAGCCAGCCTTGCCAAATACTTATCGGATACAATTTTGTCTGTAGACGGCATGTCACGAAGCTATTAGGTCGACTAGCACCCAACACCCGAGGCTGATTTAATAATCCATCCATCCATCATTTAAGAGCTAGGCCCTTGTCGGTGTAGCAATTTCCATCTTTCTCTGTCCAGAGCCAACTCCTTCAGCTGCCTGTAGGTTTCCACTTCTGCTTTTTCCTTCAATTGGTCTGTGTATTTTCTTCTCGGCCTTCCACGTGGAAGGCCGATTTAATAATAAATAATCATAATAAAATTGCATGGGGTAAATAATTTATGGGTCGATAATTGGTTAATCCTCCAGTTTCACAGATGCTTAGAGTTAGCAATGTATACCTACTATAAGTTTGACTACCTAACCTTTTCTATGTACGGCTGCGATGTCCTTTCAGTTTAATTAACAACAAACTAAGCTATGAGTAAGACCTGTATGTTTCTCTACTGTGTGAGCTTACGATGTAGCCTGCACTTTACGCTACCAAATACTAATTTAAATAAATTATATTTTTCCGTGCAGCTCTGCTTGTGGTGTGACCTGCACTTTACAGCAGTACTTAAATCACTAATTGAGAAGTAACTGATCACAAGTACCGGTGAAAATCGCGTTATGAGCACCTGATTCGGAATGAAATACAATTGAACCAAATTTACGTGTACACATTTTTATGACCCAAAATTGCACTCATAATCAAAGGTTGAATGTAACATGAAAAGTCATTGGTTTGTCATTAAAAACCAATTAAAGTGAAACAGGCAATACTTATGTATGATATATTGGTTGTATGTGGAGATCCCGAACCGTGTGACTTTTGGTTTATTCTAGAGTAAATTTCCTCATACCAATAGTATCGGTGTTTTGGGTACAATTGAAGTGTTTTAAATTCAATACACATGGCAATGTCTATACAATTCGAACAATTGCATTTATTGTCCAGCTGTTTTTATTTTTTACCAGACTTTGACTTCTAAGTATCATTTGATTACTTGTTATCAATTTGAATATGTTTGTGGTTGAATAAAATTTGGTAGGTACATAATCATTGTAACTAAGTGTGAAACTATAGTACCTATATATGGACAGTCTATGTAAAGTAATATGCTAAAGAACTATCCAAAGCTATGCTTTTGTATATGAATGTTATTACGTCATGATTTCTCTTCAATCCTATATAATAATATAATACCTATGGCAAATGAAGTTACTATTATAGAACTAGAATTGAATTAAATAACGGTTACCTTACGCTCTCCTTTATGTACTACGCAAAATTCAAAAAGCACCCTTAGGGTTTTTTTTTAGAAATGGAAAATGTAAGTGGCCATTGACATAATCAGCAAAGAGCTAAATGTCAACAGTTCAGATATCTTGAGACGAATGTTTATAATTTGTATAAACATCAATGAATGGACCTTTAACGTTAATGTAACGACAACCGACCGCTGCGTCTGAACACGGATTTATTGTTATGACAGCTGTCAGATTTGTTCTTTATTTAAACCTAAGTGTCATTAGTAATATCCAATCTTTAGGGCATCTATCACTACTGTTATCTAGCCCTTATTTCATGCTATAACTGCGCTAGTTAAGTCATTAATACATTTGCGATAACCTATTTAAATACTGATGTCATGCTCAGTGTAGATTTATTGAGAGGCCTTCATTAGATATATTGTTACTGAATAACTGCGTTAATGCGAATCAACATTTATTGCTAATTATCTAGAGTAATTAAATACTAGTGAGATAAAGCGATTACGAAATATTTATTAGGGTAAGGTAATTTTATTGTCTTGTAATAAATTGTTGCGTTAATTTGTATATTTGCTTAGTTATTTAACGTATAAGTTATGAACCTACGGTACTTATGAAGACAATTTCTTGTCTATAAAAAAAAAAATATATAATAAATTAATCTTAAGCGCCGGTTATTTTACACTTGCGGTTTTTGCATTAAAGGTAAAATCATATCATGCTAAAAAAAAACCGTAAATTGATGACCATACTTAATTATTGTTTTCAGAGTAAAAATCTGCACCAGACAGACAAAATAAAGTACAACTTATATTTATTCAAATCCTAAGTCAGACAGTCATGGGATGAATTAATAACCTTATAAGTAAATCCAAACAGGTACATTTTCCATTAACATATACGTGCTCGTTCAATTTCGATCCATTAACAATTCATTAGTTATAAATAATATTTATGATGTATACACAGTAATGTATGAAACAATAAATTATTGTAATAAAGGTATTGTTTAGATTCAATTTATTTCAAAATTCTTGTTTATATATATTGACGACCTCCGTGGTCGAGTGGCGTACGCACTGGTTTTCAGGGCGTCGCGTCGCTAGCTCTGAGGTCCCGGGTTCGATCCCCGAACGGGTCAATGTAGAAACTCACTTTTCTACATTGTCTTGGGTCTGGGTGTTTGTGGTACATTCGTTGTTTATTTATTTATTTATTTATTGATAAGGCAAACCAACGACATATTTACAATTAGGATTTGTGACATCATTTCTATAATTTATGTACAGTGTAAATACGTCACTTACAGGTATGCACACCATTTACAGTATACTACATACAATCATGCTACAAAACAGATATTAAATATTAAATTTCTTCTGAATTCCATAACACAAGTGCTTAACAGCTGCTTACTTTGGGTTCAGAGCAATGTATGTGATGTTGTCCGCATTTATTTATTTATTTATGGATAACTAATTTATTCTTCGTGTCGATATACTTTATATGTACTTACTAGCAGGTATAAATGTATACTAATCCTTTAAATATTGGATTCCAAACTTTGTCTCGAGATACAAGTAATACAATTTAAGGGTTCCTCATCAAAAGCACTTTTAGCTTTTTATATTGTAAAGACTCGAAACTCGAAAGTTATATATAAATTTAATTTAAAACTTTATAAAGTTTCACGATTCAAGTACCTTTATTAGCGGTTTCATCAATACTACGAAATACCCAATATTTACACATAAATAATATATATAAAACAAAGTAAAGTTTGTTACAAAATGTATAGCTTAGGAACGAAAGAACTGATTTTGCATGATTTTTGACCTGTTGACTTCGTCTCTACCCCTAATAGCAGAATAACTATAAAATATAGAAAAAATTCAGTGGCAACGGGGCATCCGTAAGTGAAACTGCAGGGCACTGCTAGTGCTGTACAAAAGGCGATAGGCCTTTTGTCTCCCTTGACTTTAAAGCAAATACGATCACATGACCTTTGCCAGTCAATAAAATGAAGTTATTGAGACATAGAAGACGTTAAAGTGTAATTAGCAATTCTTATTAATCACCAAGTCTTATTTAGCAAGACCGTATTTATACATTTTCATGAAGGCTTGAGAACGGCGACCAGCTCCATTATTCAATAGACCAAGATGGCTTTAATTTTCGTGCAAAAAGCAACAAATGTTATGTTTTAACCCCGATGCATACCCGTCCAAATCATGTCAAGGTTAGCTCTTGATTCATTGAATTAAACATTTATAAAAAAAAATCGAACATCTCTTCATAAATTAAAGTCATGTACCGTCTCGATAACGCTAAGTTTCAGACAAAAAAAAATGGTTCATTCGGATACCTAGAAACTACGAGGGGAGAGACAAAAAGACAGAACGACACGTCAAACTTATATCAACAACCACAAAGAATGAAAGCAAACAGAAATTAGTTTCATTTTTTGTTCGCCTTCCTATGTTATAATAAAAATTAAGAAATTTGTTTATCAATCGCACTGATAGCTGAAGTATCAACACCCACCCCTTCACCCACTCCCTTCGCAAAGCTTTAAAGCTCATCATTGCAAACTACTCTTAAAAGAATCCTTCTAAATTAAACAATGTGTTATGTATTTGTCTGAAATGTTACCTTGACCCCACTTTCCGTTTGTTTATAAGCCATTTACTAATGAACGATCTCAATCCGGTGAAAAGCTACATACTGACAGATGGTTCTGACGTCACACTCAGGGAAAACCGGGGCAAACTATTAATAGCTGGCACACGACGATAATAACCATTATTTATATTTTTAGAAATAGGACCACCGTCTTTTGTTTTATTTGTAACAATGACTATTACTGGCTATTATTGATCCAAGTCGTTAGTAGGTTAGTTGTGTTGCTATATTCTTACTGTCAATTGTTTTTTTTATCTGCTAGGAATATTTTTATAGATAAGGAAACATTGCGCATGAAAATAATGAATACCTTTTGGATTAAGTTTCATGAATCACATAAGTTTGTTCAGAAAAAAAAATACATATTAAGTTAAGCAAAATTGAATATTATAAAATTAAATTGTATTCCTTATCGGGTTTAGGGCTGGCTCGCTACAAAATGCTGTTAGACTGGAAACAGATAATGTAATAACCCTTAATTGAAAAGTATCTAAGTTAATCTGATAACTTAGACATGATAAATGCCATTGTACATTAAACCGATCGCTAATTAGATATTGTACAATAATACAAATCGGCTCATATCTTAGACACGGCCATTAATTCTGTCCTTAAACAATAGAATATTATTTACAATCAAATAAACAATAATTAAGAGATATTGCAGTAATATATTATTATTATAATTTAATAGTATCGAATTAATTGTCTGGCAAGTTCACAGTTTCGAAGGGCACATTTGAATTTCGAATTTGCATTCTCAGACTAGGCTGGCGATTGAAATCGTTGTGCTGTGACGTCATCAGTGATGTAATATGATTCACGTCGATTGTATCTGAATTGACAGCTAGTGTTTATGTAAAGGCTGTAGCCTTAGACTATAGATAACTATAGACCGCTAGTTTTCCTTCGTGCCAAGCGAGAGCACTTTTTGTCTGTATCTAGTACATTCGTTTACTGATTTAAAGTTATTTTTCGCGCAACGACAGACTTATATGCGAAAATATCGATGGTTTCGACATTGTTAGGATAATATTAGGGTTTTAGATAGTTTTATTAAAACGGCGCGCTCCGTCTTGATACAAAATTTACGATAAAACTAGTTCATACTAGTGCTCACGGTTCATACACTGATAGGCTCACTCTTTAGTTTCTTATCTATACTCTAAGGCTGTAGCACATGCTTGTTAGGCATGTGTCTTTTGTTTATGTATTTACTGATGTTCAGGAAGGAGGTGGTATGATTGATTTGATGTGCTAGTTCATCTTTTAAGCTTTAAATTGCAGAAAATATTACTTTTAAGCAATGTCAATTAAAGTATCTGCACCTATCCGTTAAAGCGCAAACAACAAATTTATATTTTTTTTTTCCGTTGCTTTTTCTGGGAAAATTTTATTTTTTTCAGTTGTTTCAGTCTCGTATCATTTATTTCATCCTTTTATATATCTTAATCACTAGACAGGTACACACCAGAAAGTAAAGGTAAAACCTATACCTAGAAGCCTGCTTGAAATTCTGTAGCATTATGTATTCAAAGACAGATCACCTCAAAGCTGAATACTAAAGTGCCAGCAGCCGTAAATGCACACTAATTACAAAGAGAGCGAGTGCGCTAAATATCGATGACAAACGGGGTCATTGACCTCAGATAATACCACGTCTGAACTTTATACAAACGTTCCTAATTAGGTTTTGCAGCCACCATAGACTTATAAGCGATTGTTTGTTCTAGTGCTCACGTTCACAGGACATTTTAAATAGTGCCAAGTCTTCATGTTTGGGCGTTCGATTTATTTGGCAGAAAAGTTATTTTTTTATATTAATATAAATATATTGAAAAAAAAAACAAAAATAACACACGCTTTTCGCTTAATTTTTAGCATATTGGTAACCTAGGAGTTGGGTAAAGTTTAACTACTTACCAAGATTTGTATATGGTTGCAGCTTAAGATAATAAAAGCGTTTAACAAAATGGGATTTCATTCCAGAAAGTTTGTGAAAATTTGCAATGAATGTTTGGATTTGAAATTTCCCAAGGAAACACGTGTTCGTAAAAAAACATTACATTTCTTTACAACCTTCTTTACAACCTTCAGACAAATTCCAGCACACATTTCTCTCGCTCAAATTATTATGTATACTCACTACAAAGAAATATGCAATGAAGAGTAAACATTTGAGTTGTAACCTAAAGTCTCACATTCTCTTCTTATTTGTACTGACAAACAGTTCGACCAACATAACTTGGCGAGTGTAGAAAGAACTACAAGACCTTTGAAGTGAGTTGCAAATACACATAAACAGTGAGAGGAACGAAGATGGCGATATCTTGTATCTCTTGTCAGCCTTGCCAAGTTACATTGGTCGTGTGATAGGTAGCCAGACAGGATCCCAGACCTATAGTAGGACAAACGGATCTTGAAGTTAGACAAAAACAAATGACCCCAACTAATATTAATAGCAATAGACATTAACAATTAATAATAGTAAAGTTACATTGTAATGTACTTAATGGATTTTGATTACGACACCTGTGGAGTCTTGATTGTTTGAGTGATAGAAAGGGATAGACGTATTCAGAAATATAGTGCCATCTCTTTTTATACACAAACTGATTGTGTAAATAAATTCGGCGAACGATATGAAGTGAGTTGCAGATGGTTTAAGATAAAAATTAAATGTTTTATTGTAATTGGCATATCAACAGTCAAATTAATTGATTGCAATTTTTCTGTTTAATTGTTCTGTAATTCCTTACATTACAATTTTCACGACAACTTTTATTTAAATTCCATTTAGTTACATATTATTATGTTTGATGACATAACATACCTTTACTTTTCAGGAGTCATCACGCAAAACTGAAATAATTTTAGTTCAATTTAACGATATTTCATAAAAATACCTATACATCACTTCATTTTCAAATGTCTTTTTTCACTCTCAAACTATTTGGGTAACAATAAGTTACCAATTTCTTCTATTTCATGGGGTTTGACAAAACAAAATAGTGGTTTGACTATGGGTGGTAGATATTTTAATTAATATAACTTACTATTTCTATTTTATATCCCATTACCCATAACTCACTCGTTTCAAGACAATTGTATTGCGTAATTATTTAAAAGTGAGACATTGCGTGTGACCTTAATACAACACTCATTTATATCGCCTACGTATATAGGAAACAAATAAACATTACTGTCTTGAACAATTATTTATTGTAATTCCTTAATAATGACACTGCAAGCATATTTAAAAATAAATACTCTATTTATAGGTCCAAATTAAAAACAGTTTCTACTCTTAGTACATTACCTATAATAAATATTTTGTAGCTTGTAAAAAGATGCGCATAATTAAAATAATTTATTTTAAGACATAATATATTTTAAGACATATTAATTTTATTTAAAAAAAAATCGTGGTGGCCTAGCGGTTCAATGAACGGATTTGTATGCACGAGGTTGCAGTTTCGAACCCGGGCAAGTACCAATGTAACTTTTCAAAGTTATATGTACTTTCTTTATTACTGTTAGACACTTCTGACAAACGGTGAAGGAAAACATCGTGAGGAAACCTGGATTCCAAAATTTGGGATCTGAAATCGCCAACCCGCAGAGAGCAAGCGTGGTGATCAATGCTCGTGCCTTCTCGATATGGGAAGAGGCCTGTGCCCAGCAGTGGGACGTTTATAGGCTGGATTATTATTTTTTTATTATATTTTAAGACAGATTTGCTCCTAGTCTTCAAAACGTCCTAAAATTTTGAAACAAAATAATTCAAAAGCTCATAAAGTAGCTTAGGAAGTAGTACATCATGCTAAATACTAAGACCCTCAAATAGATGGCTAAGCATTCTTGCTGTGCGTAAGCTGGACTTTAGGATACGTCTACACAGCGACACTAAAGTAAGACGCAACGATTTTTGAACTGTTTACACTGTGACACGTACCCTGTTTATAGCGTTCTGTGTTTTGTAATAAATGTCCCACAGTCGGACACTTGTGTTTTCACATAACATATATATTCGGTATGGTACACAAGTGAGTGATGATGGTGTCTTAGTGTACACTTAGCATTACCTAGGAGCCCCTGTAGGCGGGTATTACAAACTCGAAGAATAGTTCGAAGCCGTATATAACGCTAACATCCGATAAATATGCAATAGAAAACGTTTGAACTAGATGCTAACCATCTTTACGACATTATTATTTATTAGGACGAATCCAAAGTTATCCTCGACGGCGAATACATGATAATCTCCTTAGTTGGGCCGAGGCCATATTTTATGTAATAGGAAGTTTCTTCAGGAACTTTTTGTATTGTTACCACCACTCTTTGAAAAAGTATACCTACTTAGTGAAGTAATTTTATTTTTTTCAAAAATAAGAGACTAAAATAGCATAAAATATTCAAGACCATAAAAACATTACAATAACGCGACATTAAAAAGGACTATGGCCGTCGCAAATTCTAACCACATTTGATATTTGAAACTAACAAGAGACAGTAAACTGCTTTCGCCTCGTTTGCAGGAATACCAAAAGATCTAACTCAAATATTCATTACGTAAATAATATAATACCCACTATATCAATGTAGTGTTTAATCTAAATTTGTAATCACAATCAGAGCCCCAGGCAGACAAATACAGCTTATATTGCAAGTGTCAATGTTCCGTTCTCTCGATAAATCAGGATAGTAAATCAATAGTTCCAATTAAGGAAAAATAATAAATATGCAATGCGTATCTATTCTCCCTTGTTAAAAGGTGTAAAAGGGCAGGATAATGAGTGCTTATTACAGATTTCCGCCAAGTCTACCCATGACCATGAACCCTGTAAAGATCAAATCTCGAACTCAGTGGAATATTAATATACTAGGCTCCGTTCAAAAATTGTTGTTTAAAACCAACCTTTTTAGATATATTCAGATACTAGCTGTACCCGCGACGTTGTTCGCTTATATACCTATCATTCATCTTTATGAATAAATATTTGACTGTGATATAGAGGGCCACTAACACGAACTGCCTACTGCCGAGTAAATTTTGTCACAAATGTTGCTGTTTGTATAAAGTCTCAAAATAAAAAAGTACCATCGTCATAATTATATAATTAGCTTACCTCTAAAAATTTTAAGGATTGGTTTTGATGCTACTTTGTTTAAAAATTTTAGATTTATCTTCCAAGTCCAGAACCGTGAGAAAAAAATATAATTTTCATGGTGGCTTTCGATGTCAATGTCCAAAATATGTCTACCTTGGGCAGTTTTGAACTGACTCTTTTATATATGTAGTATGTTTTCTCTTTTGTGCTTTACCCAGTTGGTTACAATAATTGAAGGTCAATGTTTTGGTATTGAGTCTACTGGCAGCGCCAACTCTGAGTTAAAGTGAAAGCAGCTGTCGCTCTAGGCAGTAAATGGCAAAGGGCACCCAAAAACCGAATCCATAAAAACAAATTAGTCCATTTTTTATGCTATAGTTCTCGTTGGTACCGTAGTCCCTAGTGAGACTACAGGACGCGAGGTTTTGGTGCGAAACCTCGAAATTGAACTACGCCGTTAAATTGAGAGTGGATATCAGATAGGCAGTGACTGACATGAGACCCATGAAACTGAAAGAGGAGGTAGTTACAAAAAGTTGACGTACGGTTTGAGAGGCGCAGTGGCAGAATTACCAAAACTGTGTTTAAAATTATTTGTTTGGAAAGATTAAGTAATAGCTGTCCAAGGACAATCTCATTCTACCCTGATTAAAGTCAGAGGCTGTATCCTGTACAATTCGCTTTATTAAGTGTAAGGTGCAGCATAAGGTGATGGGCTTAAATACCGTACGTATATATTTTAAAATGTAGAGAATGCGATAGAAAGTTTATTTTATTTAGGGTTTTGGCCCAACCTTCCGGTAATAGGGTACAAAAACTTTATGAAATTAAACACATAAATAAAATATCATGTACGCATAAAAACCTACATGAGAAGCAAGCTACCTTTTAAAGAATATTAAAGAGGTAGTACATACTAAAGATTGTGTGATAAAAATATCATTGGGTGTTTTGGGTAAAAGAAAATAAATAACAAATACAAAAAGATCTTGTCCATGGAATATTATATAGATGACCAATAGAAAACATTACACATTATGTTGGAAAAAAAGTTTAAAAGTGGATTAAAGTTTTTAACCAACTATAAAGTGATCTATGGGGAAGCTTACGTTTTCAAGTCAGCGAATGCGTAAATTTCCAAGCAAATGGCCAGGACATTTACGCCTGAATCACTTTACGGTATATGCCATGCACGTTTGTTCCTCCATGATCAGCAATGAGGAACAAACTTACCTACGGAGATTAGTAAATACAAACACTAAATAATTGTAAGTTTATATATCGGTTGAGAAAAAATTCACGACTTAAAGATGTCGTTTATTGCGACTAAAAATACAACAACATGTTACAAATATTTTTTTACTTAAAAAAGATACGTTAGTAAAACACAAAAAGAGTTATCTCTACTGAGATTTGAACTTGGGTATCAAAAAATTCAAAATTATATAAGAAAATGGACGCATGAAAAAAAATACAAACATTAACAACCGGATTTGAACTTGCAGCAACATCACTCATTTCCAATCGTTCAACCGCCAAGCTGTTTACCTCGACAGCTAGTTCACTAAAATATAGGTTCTTATCAAATTGAAGATTGCTATGGCTACCTCAGTCTGCCATGGTTACCCTCTTGTTTATCTTTTGATCTGTCAATAATGCCAATTTATGTGTGCAGTTGAGAAAATGATTTTGGAAATTTAAAGCTCCTCCCCTTATCAGCTAGATTCAATAGCATGTTTCAACATAGCTAACAACCATCTACGATTTCTTGAAAACCACCTCTCAATTTTTTACACCATTCGATTAAGTAGTTTATGTTTGATACTGTAACACGAAATCTGACCCCCGGCAAAAGACAGTTGTAATGACAGTACTGTACTGAATTGCGTGTTGTAATATTTTACTTCTTGAACTCACTAAATTAATTATATCTTTTGATAGAGTGAACCGATTTCGATGAAACAAAAACTAAGTTATACCTCAAGTTGTGTATAATTTTTGTATATAAACATTGTCTGCATTCAATTCGTAGATTTTACGTGATGCGTGCACAAACAAACATATAAACAGACAAACAGACAAACAGACAAAAATTTCAAAAATGATGGAAATGGGTTCTGTTAGTTATCCTTTAACACGCTGGCTATTTTTTTTTTTCAATTTCTTCAATGTACAAAAATGACTTTTCTACAGATTTATTTTATGTATAGATGACAGAAAAAGGTAGGCCCATACTCAGTAGTGTTTGATTCTGAAATTATACGACGGTACATACATGTATGCCTATATTTAATATATATCATATTATATACGTACTATGTGTAGTACTTGTGTGTATGTCTATTTGAATTGTTAAGTTGTACACTTCCGTCCGCCTCACAACTTAAATTGAATCATCTCTCTCACTCTAAGGTTTGCTGGAAGAAAACTCTTCGTTACTTTAAAAAAATTAAACGGTTATTTTTATTTATTAAAATTTATTTATTTCATGTTCGTATCTTTAGTAGAGCTTTGCAAAATATTATTGGCTATAATAAAAGCTGTTTATAAATATGTTTTTATACAGAAATTAGAAAGCTTAATTTATAAATTAGGCAGTAATCAAAGATGTTTTGAGAGCCATAATGATGATTTAACAAGCACTGCCATAAAAGATCATAAACGAGAGATCCAAAAATTCTTAATTAAAAATCATTTACTAAACATAGAAAGGTCAAAATGGAAACTTTTGATATAACGCGTAACGGTCTCATAAGTTTAGAAAAATAAATTATTTCATATAAAGATAATTCAAGGATCAAAATCGTTCGAGTTTACACTAAGTTAGACTCGCTTTGCATGCTAAAATATTTCTGCAGTCATATTTCTGGAACCACCAGACAACTGTGACATATGCACGCTAAAAACGTCAAACAATATCATAAAAGCTTCATTTAAAAGTTCGGCGTGTCAAGTACGAATTTATCTTAATATTTACGTCAATAAGGATACCGAAAGAAATTATTAATTATTTTGTTACGGTTAATAAAAATCAGAGTTTAAGTACGCTTGGGTATAGTTATGGCATATTGTGGTAATCATAAATTCAGATAACTGTAAAACCAATGAATGCTGGTTTTTAATAGACATTATTAGATGTTAAAGCTTAATGATCATGTGTCTCAAGCGTCAAAGAGCTTTGCGTTTCTCTGACATTGTTTTAAATTCATTGCGTTTATTGTTCAGCTAATAAATTTCCATAATAATATAAAGCAACAATGAACACAATACAACATGCTTATTGTTACTGAATACAGAGATGTGTTTCGGTCACGGTGATTGAAGGTTATATAATATGTAAGACCGAGAACACACTTAATGCTTTTAAGGTGAGGTATTTTAGGACGACATTAATTAGTCGTCTAGACGAAAAATTAAAATCTAGATTGATTAATGTAGGCGTAGCATATAGTGAAGATCGAACATGAAAAGAAAACTTTCTTGACTTATATTTTAGATGATTTAGGGTGCATTGCGCAACAAAATGTGAGCCGAGTAAACTTTTAAATGAGCAAAGTTGGAGGATCGATACAATAGGACCACTCTCGGCTGTTAGCGTGTGCCTTAACCCTAACACCCGGATAATATAAAGTAATTTATGTTTAAAACATAATATTTATGTCTATTTACGTAAAGTCTGCGTCGTTTCCGCGACAATGTTAAGATAAGCCGAAAATGTATGTAAAGTCTAACGGGGTGTGTACTGGGTTCGGCCGGCCACTTAATATCGCGAGCCTGTTTCACACCTCGGACGTAAACGGACCGCACTTTATATGCATAAACGTTAGAAACTTATTGATACTGCAATTCTCAAACTCACAGGTGTTCGTCTGGGTTATAAAGCCTTTCTGTATTAAATAGGGTTGTCAAATATATGAGGGTTATGCATTTATATAACCTACTGAACTATGTGGGTTCATTTATCTAATCTCGAAATAACAGATCATATTTTCCTCAAGTTGCCACTTAACAAGATCTCAGGTAGTTAGTTAGAAAACTAGTCCGCTCGCTATAGTGTTTTAGATTATAAAATACATGATTTGGTTACGTACGTTGGTGTGGAAAAAATATAATTAAAAATGTATAATTTTTAGTTTTTACATAATGTATCTACTACAGTAATGTATCTTTCTACAGTTGCAGATAAACGTTTTCACTTTTATTAACATTTGAAATCAACTTCATATGAGTGATATCAAATGGAAACTCGACTTCATAACTAGTAGCCGCAAGTTAATCATAATCAAAACAAATTGAATGCGGCACTCGCAAAAACGTATTATAGACTCCTTGATTGGAGGCTTAATCGTTTGGCTACATTACTCCGATGTGACGTCACCAACCGACTAGACTCGCAGGTGCCGATACGATACTCTCATTTACATTCTTGTCACTTTCTAAACAACAACTCAAATTAAGCTCTACTTGTTATAAAACAGAGTCCAAATTTAATTGACTCGAATGTGACATAAGATGCTTTAGATTTAAAAGGTTGTTACGTGAAACAACACTCGGACATTTTCGTTTAGATTGATGGTGGCGTGATATGGGTATTGGTGAATGCCAAAATAGCTTCATCGGTAGTAACAATGGTATAATGACTCACGAGGAAAAGGAACACGTGCGGACGCCCACGAATAAGTAAACTATGTTGTTGAACGGTAAAAAAAGTCAATGAGAAATCAATTATGTGATCGATTATATTCATGAGTTTCTAGCATTAGTTGTCTGACATATGAGGTTACTACTGTATCGGTTGCAACGGTACTGATCGGATACCGCTTCTAATCTCCATTTGTGACCGCGCAGGGCATATGCATACGACGACTTTTTGCTAGTCCACAGTCGTGCATGCGTGCATGCGAGCCCGAGTCTGCATCGCGGCATATGGGCAAGTGATAAAATGACTGGATGATTTTATCGATGCTAATGTGCAACCAAAGCAAAACAGTCGTGATACCGCAAGATTGATTTTAATACAGTATGGTATCTCGTATAATCGAGAGGGCGGCGAAGAAAATACTGCTACGTGGCAAAGGAATCTTACTAAGATTTATCAAAATTACGAGAACTAAGCAAACAAGCATCATGTAACTACTTGATATAGATTTAGAAGTATAGAATCCCTTTGATTGTGAAATAGCAATATCAACATTGTTTGCGAATGCTTACACAATCGTAGAAGATACCGAACTTTATTTGCGTAGGTCCTTTTAAGAGTTGGTCAAGCTAATTAATTGCTGGGAATAGTGTTTTCAAAACAAGTCTATCAGATTAATGAAGAACTTAACTACCGGCAAAGTTACTTTCTCACTCCAAAGAAAGATCGATTGAATAATTTGTGACAGGAATTTGTTAACATCCATTTAGTTGCTAACACGGCATTTGCCCTTTAGGCGTAATCGTTGTAGGCAATAAATAATGCTAATGTGCCAACGTTAATTGAACTAGCAATACGATATATGTTAGCAAGTGTTGCAGTTAGTTAAATTCTTAAATAGGCAGTATTAATGGGAAATGTGTAAACGTAGGCTAGCAACATCCTTTCACCGCTTCTTGTTTGAAGCGAGTTTGCGTCAATGGATCTCTGTCGGCATGTAATAGAAAGGCTTACAAATGCTTAATTGTTGGGGGTAGGTACTGTTGACATAGATAACTGAATTCATTTAGTAAGTTTTTTGTTTTCAAGAGATTTCAAAAAAATCAAAGAAGGCTCTATCAAAGAAAACATGAAATTCCTAAATGTTGTACCCATTAAAATAATTAAGACTAGTGCCGCCCGCATCTTTTTAATGAAGTAATATAGGTCTGGCGAGGGACAAGGCGAGATACGCGGAGTTGACGGCCACCCTCCTGTAGTGGAGACACCGCAAGAAGAAGCAGAATATAGGTGTATTATGCTGCGAAATATTACTACAACGATATCTTGTAAACAAACGTAGTCTAAATTATCCTGGATTTTGAGCTAACGTCGGCGATAGATCAAACCAATCAAATCAAAAAAATTATAAGGCCGAGTAGGTATTTGTTTTTCTAGAAATCTAACATTTCATACTACAGACTAGACTTGTTAATAGTTACCAAATTAGTATAAACAATTGCAGTAAAAAGATTTGACGAAAAAACAGCGTACATTGTTCAAGATACCGCGTGTTTTGAATATCACGAATGCCAAATTGATTTATCGACAATTCAGATTTGCTCGAAAGAAACAATATTTTTCTGCTAAAATCAAACAACCTATAAATCAAATTCGTCTCAGGTATAATATGAATGGCTTTCACAGACGTCCTTCATAGTTTTAGACGGCAATGGAAAATTGGCTCAATGGCGAACATATTTTAGTTGTCAAAAGTTTAAAGGAAAACAAACTTTATTGTGGAGAATGTGGGGTAAAGTGTTGATGGATTTATAGAAGTCTTGTTGTTTCTCAGTCGGCGGGTTGTGTTGCATGAGTGTTACGTGGACAGGTAAACGCTAATATATAAATAGTTTTCTCTTTTATTTTTTTCTTATTACGTTTCAAGTACCTTTGTAGATACAAGTCAGTATTTTTTTTTAGAAGTCTTTTATCACATACTTTTCTTACCAACACCTTTTTATGTAATATTCTTATTTAATAAAATTTACGTTACTTTAGAACAACGACTAGAAATTATCATAAACTACATTATAAGTAAGAAATATTTTTTTTTCCAAGATCAAATTGCCTAGTATCTTTTCAATCGTCCTCACTCTTTTGAGCTCAATGAAATACATAGATATTAGATACATACAAAACATATCTCTATTCTCCTTTGAACTACATATCTATTTTTTTAACATTGTTATAACAAACTCTTTAAAATCTAGACTAAACAAAATAGGCCTTGCATATTATTTTTAAACTGCAAAGAGTGCGAAGTTTATTTCCCTAAAGACAGACTGTTATAAGTAAGTGACTCCGCAACTGTAGAAAAACCCGATAAATTTGATTACAAGCTATACATACGTGACTCTTACTATATTATTAGTACCAATATCTAAACAAAACTTCAGCTCAATACTTTGAATATTGAAAATTGAGTTACAATATTCCAACAGAACAACCTAGTCTAGTTACATATAGACAGAATATAACTCGTACAAAACAATGTGCTAGGCTCCTGATTAGGACATTGTTATTAAAAAAATGCTCTTGTGTTGCAGTCGTTTTTAGTCATGACATATTCAAAGCTACCTAGCCGGCCCTATGAGCACATAGCACTGGTGTGAGCATTATAACTCGTTTCGTCGTCAGGAGCGAGAGATCGGGACGCTCAAATACTCACGTATGTGTACGTACTTACCCATAGCCACGTAATTTTACCCGGCGGCCACATTTTCCTTTAGTACCCACTACTAATTGGCGACTCGTGTCTGAGAGTTAAGGACTTTATGGAGGATGTTTCTGGAGATGATAATCATAATATCTATTTCTGAAATAGGTGAGATTTGTTACAGAAATTGCCGACTTTACAACAAAAATAAAATTTGGTATGAAATGTGCAAACGAATGTTTTACGATATTTACCCAAGAACCACTGTGTACAAGTCTGATAGCTTAGACTACAGTAGGAAAAATATATCATGTCGTACCCATTTAGTATAATTATAACAGGCTTCAAACTAGTCTTAATCTTTATTATTTAGAACGAATGCAGGCGCAATATTACAACTTTGACAAAATTAAATCGAAGGAAATTCTGCAGTTCTTTAAAATGTCCCTGACCTCCCTATACGTTTTTATTACATACATTACATTAATAAAAGTTTAATACATTCCAAAATTACCTTTCAAAATCTTAACAGAACAATGTACAAAAAAGTCCGTAAGTAATAACAACTCTCAGTAGTTCGCCGCAACATCGCGAAGCTTGCAAGAAATGCAAGTCGAAACTTAACCGACAACTGAGCAGGTACAACTGAGTACCGACATGTAATTTGTCAAGCAATTTAAATAATATGCATGATTATATATCTATTAAAGGCATAAGACGTGTTGATATTGAGCTAATGAGGTGAACTCCGTAATGGACGCGTACCTGTTCGATATCGTCGACTTAATTAAATACTTACGGGGTTATGTGAAACTTTCGAAACGGAAAGGTCAGAATTTTCTTTTGCGCAAGTGAGAAAGTCATTTGTGGTGGTCGTGATTGTTTAATTGTATTTAATGATATAATTGTTCTCCAAGTATGTCCTGAACTTGTTAAAATCATGATAAATTAATAAACTTAATTTTTCGGTTTTTAATTTGATGTTAATTATTCTTAAGAATGAAATGAATTTGTGAATTGTTTCACTGGAACTGCTTGGGGTACTTTAAGCTGCTTTCTTATTATGTATGGAATAAAACCTATGGAGTTAAAATAATAAAAAAAACTGTTTCCCACGTCTGGCATTACAAGCGAAACTCTGTCGAAGCCGATACGTGTTTATGTCGGCTCGTAATTGACTTGTCGTGTCAAATTACCGTTTATTAGTTGTGTTACGATATCGCCACCGTGCCTTATTATTTTGTCCGACACTGTATTTATTTGCATCTGGTTGTCACTATACTGTTACGAAGTGTAACTACGTTCACACATCGCACGACACTTGATAGAATTTCAATAGTTATAGGTTTGTATCTTTTTACCTTCGAATGTAAATGTCACTCCATGTTTTATCACATTCTAAATCACAACATTGTTTTGTAAATGAAATAATTACTTTTAAAATCTCCATTGTCGTCAAATAATCATATCCTTTAAAACAAACTCTACTTACTTTGCACATAATAATTAAGCCACACCTTTGGACCTAAAAAATCATGCCGGTCATTCTCAGCAATACGGAATCATTATAAAAACTTCATTAATCTATCCAAGCGTATCGAAACGGACAACGGATTTGGCCTACGTCAACACAAATCTGTGAGTACAGACCAGGATCCACCTCAACTAGCAATTAAATCAGAAGTCATGGTCATGTCGATAGACTGATGACCTGCCCCTCTAACTAAACTAAGTATAGCAAGTGACATTTTACAAGCGTTAACGCTGATCGAATCGCTCAAATTTATGGAAGTGACAAGTCTAAATCACGTGGAATATCGAAATAAAATGTCATTTCCATACGTAAATCATGTCATCATTTAAGCGATTTCTAGGGGCTCATGATTTGGAAGCGGACTATGAAGGACTGAGCTGTGAGACGTTTATTGGGACAAGACTATATCCAGCCCATGGCTATTTCCAAAGGTGTAGGTTGGATTGGACGCGGAAGGCAAAGGACCGGGTGTGTGTGACCGAGCGCTTGGGAAAGGATTATTTTCAGTTGTGGACCGCGATAAGCTGTGTTTATTGAATTATATAACTAGCAGAGGGCTAGTTTGACATTATTCACTTTTGTCTATGATTCGGGTACTTCAAAAACTAGTGTAAAATCTAGCTCTCTTGTAAACTAAAATAATACAATACCTAATACAAACGGATAAACTTTTTGCATGATTTTAGTAATCTGTTTAGCAGATTGCCTACCGAAACGAATATTCAATTTGACTGATAAGGATGTCGGCTCCAACTGATTGCTACTGGAACTAATTTATGCGTCTCTTGTCTACTCGCTGACGTAAATCCGGGAGTAACAATCTGAATGGACGGTGTTATGCTAAAACTGAGTTATAAGCAGCATTTTGACGGTGACAGTTTGGACCTTTAAATCGATCTACTTTATTATAGTTCTAATACTAAAACTAAATAAACCTTAATATGATAGATTTCCCGCTAGCAACGCCCGTCCCTTCCCGCTATGTTAAGACGAAATAATCTTCTGATGCTATATAATAATTATATTTAGCCTTATTAAGTTTCGATGCGCGCTGCAATCAGTTCGATTGCAGCGCGCATCGAATACGGACGTGCCTTACAAAGTGCATCGTACAGATATTTAATTCGCGAACAGCGCGGCTATATGCCGCTGCCCGCCTCTGTTGCTATGAGCTCAACACTCATAGCCAACGAATTGTTGGCATTTATACAAAATGCCATCGATACAATGGATGAAGTTAGCATCTTACAAATATGTAAGACTAACTTCAAAGAAGAAGATATTAGCAGTGGCAAGAGGATGCTGTACACGAGTCTGGACAAACTCGACCAGATGCCGTCTCGACGGAGGGACGGTACAGAGAAGAGCGTCCAGGACATCATCACCTTGTTGAAGGTGACCGACCCTGACGACGTGCCGACTTTCGTGGCGAAGGAGCTGCACAAGCTGCCCCCCGTCACTTTCGACCACGTCGACGTCACCAGGCTCCTGAAGGACATCATCTTCCTGAAGACGAGCCTGACAGAAGTGCAGTCCAAATTAGAGGCCTCGGACAGGACTATTGAAGATCTGCGTGCCGAAGTAGTGTTATTACGTAACACTATTACTGTAAGTAGGTCACCTGACGAGGCGTCTAAGGTGAACATGCGTCGCGGGGCGCAAAATGCCTCCGTGTGCAGTTTTGCATCGGCGGGGTCTGATGCGTCACCGACGTTAGCAAAGTGCGATGACACAACGAATGCGAAATGTGTAAACACGTCGACACCTCGACGCGTTTATGCTGACGCCGCCGCTAGCCGGGCCGCAGCTCGCGCACCTAGCTGCGCCGCACCCGTCCCCGCGCCCGCGCCGCCGCCCCAGCGCGCTCCTACACGTGCCGCGCGCGCGCCGTGCCCCGCGCCGCTGCCCGCGCCTGCTGTGCCCGCGCCTGGACGGGATGAAGACGGTTTTGAGATGGTGCAGAGGAAGAAGCGCCGTCCCATAGCTGTGAAGAACTGCTGCGGCAAAGCTCCATTGAAGCCCAATGGACTAGTGCGTGCCGCACCGCCGAACACGCCAGTCTACATCTCCCGCCTACATCACTCTGTGACGAAAGAGAGTGTTATCGACTACGTGCGCCAGAAGTTGAACTACTTGCTGAGGGTGCAGGAGCTAGAGTCTCGCCGCAACGTCAACTTCAAGGCGTTTGTGGTACGAGTACCGAATTGCTTCTTGCATCAAGTACTGGATGAAAACTTCTGGCCTCAGAATGTGGTGTTCCGTCGCTTCCGCGGACAAGTACCACCAGAACGCACTAAGACGTAGTGCAAGGAAGATTACTAACTTAATTTTAAGCAATATATACTAACAACTTTTGTATAAAATATCTATGTTAGTCTGTAAGGTATATGTCTATGGGCCTGAGTAGCCTGAAAATAAATGATTTATTATTATTATTATTATTATTATTATTAACATTTCTACAGTTATCTTGTATTTAGTTTTATGAATGAGATAGATTTGAAAGCTCTAGGGTATATTATCATCCGCAATACCTGATGCTGTTCTTGGTTCAGTACTGCATAGTGACGTCGTTGTCACTCTAATCTACTCTAGTTCTCGCACCTGTCATCGCCGGGCCTTACCCACGATTTGTACATTTGCGACGGATTAATATAATTCATTATCTGGGTGATTATTTGAACATGAGCATATCACGCGGCCCTCCCCAAATAACTACTTAGTTTGATATAAAGTTATGTTTTTTTTTATTTCACGTAAAACATAGTTCCAGTACTATATACAGATGTACATAATATATTCCTATTGTTATAAACAACTAAGTTATGTTCATAAACATTCCTCAAATCTCATCACCATTCGTGTCCCAATTTCCAATTTTTTGCAGTTCATACTCAAAAAGTTATAAAAATACCCTAAAGATCGTATTTTTAAGAAGTAATTTAGATAGTACACAACATGCTTTACCAATTAGTAAAACTATACACATTAAAGAACACTTTTAGGTCATTTGTAACGACTTTGAAAATTGTCCCAACACTTAATACTCACTACCATTTGTTCACACAGTCGCAGGGTATTCTTTTTCTGCGTAGTGTATTGCTATCTGTAAGAGTAACTCGGCGGTCGCACTCAGTTCCGCGTCTCGACTCGACTCGTGTGTACGTCAAAAAGTGTTTTGGCGCCAACTCTAGCATACCTTAATCGCCCAGAAATCGTGTTTGGCAAACAAAAATCTCCTTACCGTTCGAGTTTCCCCTGGTAAGTCTAATATTTTTTTTTATTATTTTTATGCATTGTAATATTTGCCATAGGATACTCTTTGGTTTGATTATGTTCCCAATATTTTAAGTTCTACAAAGAACGTATAATGTGAAAAAGTGTACAAATACCTAATTACCATTTATATAATTACCATTTTTCCCGTTCGTATTTTGGCGAACGGTAATGAGCAATTGCAAATGGTAATTAGTACCAGTATAAGCTGGCCTCTTATTATATTGAAACTCCTTACTCCGCTAGGCCAGCCCAAGGTCGAATTGTCACTACCAATGCGTGATCAATTGTTGATCGTTCGGTGTGATCTGGCACTTCCACAACAAAATAAACCTACATACTGACTACCCACCGAACACAATTTTTTTTATTTCAGACTAAGCATGCACCTAGTCCTAGTGACAGCGAAGATAATAATAATGAAAATAGACCCAGAAGACGAAACTCAATTTGCGAAAATGAGCCACAACCCTCTACATCTAACGATCTACCAAAAACATTAGTCAAGAACTTAAGAAGCAAATTGAGAAAGATGCGCCACATAATGGAAAAAAAAGACCAAATGTACAAATCACAATTAGAATCCCTGCAACGAAAAAATAATCTTCATCATCATCATTCAGCCAATCATAGTCCACTGCTGGACATAGACCTCTCCCAATTTGCGCCACAACACCCGGTCCTCCGCCCTCCGCATCCAGTCTCCTCCAGCGACCTTTTTCAGGTCGTCAGTCCACCTGGCGGGGTCCTACCTTACGCTTGCCGAGTCGTGGTCTCCATTCTAGGACTCGTCTGCTCCAACGGCTATCGGTCCTTCGACAGACATGGCCAGCCCATTGCCACTTCAGCGAGCTAACACTGGTTGTAAACTTTCGTCTTCAGGCATTGCGGTATAGGCGAAGAGAAGACTCGACGATGTTTGCTAAACGCTGCCCAGCCTAACTAAATTCTCCGATCGACTTCCCGCTCGAAGTTGTTTCTACCAAGCTTGATGACCCGCCCTAGGTAGATATACTCTTGAACAACTTCGAGCATCGATCCTTCGACATATAAATCGGTCTCGGCATGACATGTTCATTGAACATGATCTTGGTTTTATCCAAGTTCATGCCAAGACCGACCCGTCGTGAAGCTCCATTCAGGCCATGCAGCATCTCGCTTAGCTGGTCCAGCGACTCTGCCACTATGACGATATCATCGGCAAATCGAAGGTGCGAGATGTGCTCACCGTTCACATTTATACCCCGTCCAGTCCAGTCCAGAGTCATGAAGACATCCTCGAGCGCGTTGGTGAACAGCTTTGGGGATATAACATTCCCCTGTCTCACCCCCCGACGCAGCTCGATCGGATTGGTCTTATGGTCATGGAGCTGGACAGTCATGGTGGCGGTGTCATATAAGCATCTCAGCGCCTCGATGTATCGCCAGTCAATACGACATCGTTGTAGAGCATCCAGAACCGCCCAAGTTTCGATGGAGTCGAAGGCTTTCTCGTAGTCCACAAAGGCCAAACACAGCGGCTGATTGTACTCTTCGGTTTTCTGCACAATCTGCCGAACAGTATGGATGTGGTCTACGGTGCTAAAGCCTTTTCGAAACCCGGCTTGTTCTGGTGGCTGGAACTCGTCGAGTCTTCTAGCGAGGCGGTTAGTGACTACTCTCGAGAACAACTTGTAAATGTGGCTCAGGAGTGAGATAGGTCTGTAATTCTTCAGCAAGGTTTTGTCGCCTTTCTTGAAGAACAGAATCACCGCACTCCCGCTCCACGCTTGTGGTGTTAAGCCTTGGTGAATGACGGAATTAAAGAGACTCGCTAGCTCTTTCAGGACTGTGGTCCCACCGACCTTAAGGAGCTCGGTTGTAATTCCGTCATCACCCGGCGCCTTGTTGTTCTTTAGTTTTCTGAGAGCTGCCTCAACCTCGCCCCGGTCGTCATCCGGGATGTCCTCGGTGTAATGGCGCGTGAGTTGGGGCTCTGTGGTCATCTTCGCCTTGTCTCGATGGTTTAGTCATCCGTGATGCGGATAGGTGTCTATAAAAACTTTCAATTTCCTCGAGAATCTCGAACTTAGAGGTGACGGTCCTGCCATCCCCGGTCCTCAGTTTCGCCAGATGGGGTCTACCTAATTCCTGAGCGAAGACTTTGGTGCCTCTATTTCGCTCAATCGCAGCCTCGATATTACGAGTGCTGCAGCGTCGGAGGTCACGTCGCGTCAGTTTCCTGATTTTCAGGTTTAAGGACCGCCTATCTGACGAAGACATCTGGGCGTCCGGCGTTTCTCGTGTTTCCTTCATAAGTTCGAGAGTCTCGGGTGAGAGCTTGGACTCCCTATTACCGCGTTTTCCGGGGAACAACCTTCGAGACACATTCTGTAGCGTTTTGACCACTGTGTCGGTTTTTTCGTCAACATTGTCCGTGGTTTCCAGCAGTGCGAAACGATTTTGGAGTTCCAACTGGAACTTATCGGAACCTAAGGCTATTTGGGGCAGCGTGGGTCGAAGAGTAGGTCTCATCATCCTAACTCTTTCAGCCTTAAGGTTGATATTTAGAGAGCCTCGGACGAGTCTATGATCGCTACCGGTATTAAACCTATTGATCACCGAGACGTCTCTAAATATATGCCGCTTGTCCGTGATGATGAAATCTATCTCGTTCCTCGTCACGAAAAAATAATGCGTATAGAAAAATAATTATAAGACTGAAAAAACTACTGCAGAGTCCTAATTCTAAAGTAACAGCACTACTTGGAGACAAAACCAAAGTAGAAGAAGCTAAGAAGAAAATTTTATTTGGAGAAGCAATGAAGAATACGTTACAAACAAATTACAAAAATAAAAAAATCGAAGTAAGAAAAAAGATAATTTAGTGATGATGTCATTGGTGATACGCGGATTTTGAAAGATCTCAAGGTTTTGTCTGAACCGAATCATTTCCGAGTGAAAGACATAAAGAATTTATTAACATAAAGCATAACATAAAGCATTTATTGTCACCTAAATAATTAATAAATATGTGATTCAAGTATATTATTAATTTTATTTCTAATTACCAATCACGAAGCATAATTACCATTTCTTAAATGCTAATTACCGTGTGTTTCATATCTCATCACCGTTCGATGAAAATTTTCAGCTTTAGTTTCAGACCTATATAGCAGTTCAAATACTGTGCGTTTGATTTATTTCGTTAATCTGCACTATAAACTTTACGTTAAATCCATAAAAGTTGTAATTTGAAGCATTATTTGACTTTAATTTATGAATCCTGAATATGCCTATCTTCAAATATTCACCCATCTAATGTTTCGGTTTATTTGGGTTTTTGATAAAGGATGTCCGGCCTACCGTCTTATCTTACGCCTATTTATAGAAATAAATTGAATCGTTTTTCCCGCTCTATTGTATCTCATAAATTGCTGTGCTATTTTGAGATCCGGATAAAAAATTACAGATTTTTTGCATAACAATCAATTTATCTATGCTATCATCTTTTGTTACATCATTGGAATATTTGAGTGTTAAAATAGGTTTATTTTTGGTAGCATAACTGTCTATATGTTTAGGAAATACATCTCTACTAATGTCCTTCTCCAGAGTTTTAACATCATCATATTCGGTTAAAAATAGCGATCGTTTCACACTACAATTTAACTAACAAAATATTTAATACTAGAAACCATGACGATGCTCTGTTAAAATATGATTTATTTGCGTAGTTTTAACCACAAATCTTAGTCCATTCATAAATAGTAATTTTCTACTGACTCATTCAAACTGATATACCATACATAGCCATTAGGGATGAGATGAAACGATGAGACATACCCATGGAATGAGCTCTTAAGGAAATGGGCTTTTAATATCGCGAACATTATACCCGTTTTAAAACACGTAAAGATACATTAGCTGTAAATGAGAATGTGGGACGTTGTGCTGATGACTTCTGAATTTGTGTACGAAGCAAAAAAAGGAAATGAATATTAAATGTACTGGGTTTACAATCACTTCTTTATGATCGTAAGCTTAAGTTTTATAAGGCCACACACCGACAAAAGGTTCTCATGACTAGTCTAACTTAAATGTTATATTTTTATACGAGAGTTTTTTAGAATTTTCTGACGGCTAACAGTTTTATCCAACCTGTACGTAACGTCCAAAAGTCCAAATTCAAGCTTTTCAAAATTATTTATTTATTTAATAATTTATGTACACACACAGAAGTTAAAAGGACAATAATTACATATTTATAGATGATGTACAAAGGTGCCGCTTATTTCTTAAGAAATCTCTATTATAATAATATTCAGTAGTCAGTACGCTTGAAAATTTTACGGGTTTGTTGAAATTGTGTTAGCAATTAGACAAAATATTGTGTTAGGTATAATGAGTCACTAAATTCAAAGTTAACTAAATATAACCGCAGTATAAATCGCTAAACACATGTTAGATACTCAACATAATTTTATAGCAGCCATAACTTTAATTAATATGTATATTAAAGTCTTTAAAACGACTTTTGTCGAGACGAAAAAATATGATGACGACTACCGTAAATTATTGGGCCCAGGTGGTAGAAAAATTACCACTGTGTATTATTATTTTGATAAAACTAGTTATTAGAACGTAAATTTTATTATGTCTGTAATTTGATACTATTATAACGTGTCTACTGAGGGACCGACGGAAGTTGCCACAGACAAATAAGTATTTATATGAGTGACATCATTATCAACTTTTATCCTGCATAATACCTGCTTCATTTAAAAATGAGGGTAAGGTCCAAAAATTAAGTATCGGTTAATCTATAATTTATTTATTTAATCAATAAGTTTATGAAAATGTTTTGAGGAAATCACATGGTATATTGTCCAAGTACTTTTTAATTGTGGACTGGTTCCTTAACGACTGGTGTAGATGTAAGAAAATTACGGGTCAGTTGTAGATCTACTCGAAGACCGGCTTAGTACCATATGGTAGCCTCTTACGTATGTACCTCCTATTTCTAGCACCTGCGGAAGATTTGAATAAAAACTTTTTTGTTGACAGGATTAATGTCAAGATTGATTCTATAGATTATTCTACAAGATACCTACAGTAAAGTATAATTACGACTCGCAATGTATTAGAACTGTCACAATTGCTGTAATGAGACTTATTTTCCACATTGCGAAAATCTAATAAAATGCGATAAATAAATTAGTGAGTGAAAATAAATTGTATCATCATGTAGAGAGGAAAACATACTAAACACTAAATACGCATGTACTACAGCGGCAGTCATTCAATCATTTCATAATACATTTAAACAGGTTGCGAAAATAATAAATCGAGTCTCTTAAGTTACAACATTCGCAAGTTAACACGTTTACAAATCACTACTTTCTGTCTCGTCTTAACATTTACTGGCACTAAACTAGCCGTCGAACTGTTTGAACGAAGCTTTGGTGTCGTATGTCTTTGTTTGTAGGACTAGGCGATTTAGTAAGGAGGATCATGTTATGAGGTTTTAAAACTATTTGAATATAGAAAGTGCTAATGAGCACGTTTTTTTTAAACTTTTCAATCTTCGTTCCTTTTTTAAATTATTATTTTTGAATTGTGTTCCATGTTTTTCAGTTGTTTGTTTTCAAGTTGTAAAATTAAAGTTGACGGATGTGCTGTTGTTTGTGTGCCCGTTTATTTGACAGTTACCTTTTATCACATTACGAACAAAACACTGGCCATTACGAACAAACAAGGCTTAAGCTAAGTGTTAGTCATTGCAATTGAATTACAAGCTCAATAAAAAGATACCTTTCAAAATAACGGTACACAGTTCGTGTCTAGATAGTGACGTATCTAGCACTACCTGTAAACGTTTAAACGTTCGCGTTTGTCCCCATTGTCTCCTTTATCAATCGCATTAGCATATATTTTGAAAGGCAGCTATTAATAGCGACTGGTTGCAACCAGGCGAATGGTCAAGCATAAATCAATTTTACTGTGAGAATAAACCCCCACATTATCATAAGGTTTATGTAAACAATTAAACATCTATAAACCTCATATGGGTAAACGAAGTGTGTTCCATGTCTATGGTTACCAATTATGATACAACAAATATCATGCAATAGGGGAATTATGGTAAAAATGTCATGTAATAGGGGTAATGTTGTATCAGAATAAAACAAAAGAAAAACGCTTACCACAGCATGACGTGATCATGCATCCTGAGTTTTGCGACTGTATTTCTTCGGGACTGCATTTTTTCTACTAATCTTCATAAAATATTTCTTATGACATATCGAATGTTTATAATGATTTCCTACACTACATAAGCCGAATTCAAGTACTGAACTAAATACTACATTGTATTTAACTCACAATGTAGTTTCGTAGACTAATTCATTGATAACCATAGCGCAATACGTATTATTTTAATTGAAATGTAACTTTGTTGGCAACAGTCAGATAATTCTTAATTGGCGACCAGATTGTTAGTGCAGTGCGGCGTTCTGCGTCAGGGGTTCGATTTCCGCGCAGAATAAATTGCATATAATCTTGTATAATATACTGATATTTGTTCAGTCACTTGTCTGTTCGTACTGTGACGTTTATTTTGGTTCCTGACGATAAGAATACCTAAAATGCTTCTTAGTTATTAAAGTTTTAGAGACTATTTGTAACTGTTGTAGTAATTGTTTTGATATTTGGGCTCTAGGCTATCACGAAGATCACAAATCTTTCATAAGAAAACAAGCCCTGAAAATTGAAGCTATTTATTGGTAGTAACAACAATAAATTATAAATAGGTAAATATTTTACTGCTACATAAGTATGTCTTAGATAGGCACGTATTGTATAGAAGAAGAAAACTTATAGGGCCACTATAAATAATAATAATAAAATAATGTATAAATGTGGACAACATCACATATATTGCTCTAATCCTAAAGTAAGTAGCTAAAACACATGTGTCATGGAATAGAACACTACGAAGGTGTGGTACCTTTGATGTCTTTGATTCCATACAACCATAATAATCAAATAACCCATATTAAAATATATCAGAGACATAAATGAACAAATATTTAATTAAATCTTTCTCAAAATCAATACTAAATAATTAGTTGAAAGTAAATATTTAGCTGCAACGCATCAATAGCTTCAAATTGCGTCGTTCAAAAGTTTGTCCACAGTTAATAGGTAAACGTAAAGCGTATTGTTTGCGCAGTATGGCGGGCGTGTGACCTTTGGGACAGGTTCACTTGTGTGCTCGAATGTAGGCACTTTTTATTGCGACAGTACTGGAAAGTTGCTGATTGAAGAAAAACTGGACAGTTGATGTCACTGTTTTTTGATGCTATCCTCTAGGTATGTATCAATTGATATGAAAAGGAAATAGAGACGTTCGGCAATGAAAAAGTTTGACACAGTTATAGGCGTCGCGTTTACATCTGCGCGATTTTTGCGTGAAAAAGCTTGGAATATCCATCTGTCCTCACAAGCTTTTACATTTAAAATTATAGTAGAAAATAATTGAATGTAGGTGTGAATCCAAGACTAGATACTGTCAGCTTACCCCTTATGTAGAATTAAATAATAACAAATAAATAAGTTTCCTTAACAGCAGAATTTCCGAACCTGTAGATAATCGCACCATCATGCAAATAATCAAATTTTCGTGGATATAAAAACACAACGATATTTTGTGAAAACGTAATTTTTTGTGTGTTGTATATTTAGTGAATATAAGGTTTATTTATTTTACTTATTCTTTACGGAAGATCACACGTTTACTTTGGCGTTTAGATATTTGTTCCGAGTAAATCATTTGTTATAAAACAACCTTAGTTTAAACAAATATTTTGTAACTAGCGTAGATTGATACTTAAGTTTTTTAAATATGAATTGAAGTATATGAAGTATATAATATTTTTAATATATCTCATGAAGGAAGATCTGTAACGTCAGGTTTGTTTCGCACGATATACTCAGTTAACTCAGTAGGAAAAAAAGTTTTGCTGAAAGAATTGGACTGCACTCATAACGGTTGTAAGTTTTTTGCAACATTCTACCGACTAACTATAATACGTAGGTATAAGGTAAGAAAGAATCCGAAAAACAGTTAAATTTATACGTTTATATTCTAAATATTTCACACATATCCTTGTTTCTAATTATATCAGATAAATAATTAATCTATAAATAAATAGTGGTAGCGCCAAAATAGCTAGTTTTCCTCATTGACAGCTAATTATTATCGGAAGGCGGAAGAGTAGTTAATACCATGCAGTAGCTCTTTTTCTTAGAAAGTACTACTATTAAAAGAGAGAGTTATTACCATTTCCTGATACATTTATTTTAATCTACATTGCTCAGCAAAAAGGATGTATACTGTAGGTTTAAATACAAAAAGTAATTTAAAAAAGGACAGGCCGCAAAAATGCTCTTTTAAAAATGTTACATACCTAGGTATAATTTTAATACAGAGATAAAAATTTCGATATCTTGAGAAAATATAAAATATTCAACATGCGTTCTGTATTAAAATTTTGTGTGTCAAATAAATAACACGTCAACATAAATTATAAACAGACCAATGCTATGATTTTCATGACAGCTTAAATTAGATTTGTCACTTTTATCATTAATTACATGTAGTCAACCACAATACCGTTAATCGAATAGATTATAATTTTATTATATTACATCCACATAATTTTATCTTTCTAATCGAACATTCACTAATCGATTGTCAATAAAATAGTAACAACAATAATCCAGACCAATCCGTTATTATGTTATTCATCGATGATTATTGCAAAAAAATTGACAACTTATCTTGCGCGTGCCAATAGATCGTTTTTTGTTTCTTTTTTCCTTTACCGGCCCGTGTTTCGTCCCACTATGTTTTTATTGACACTGACATATCCTAATTGGATTGTTAAACATTATAATTAGCGGCCAATCAATGATTATTGAGTGTACTGTTAGAGGTTCCATTTTTTTAACTACGGTTATAGCTTGTCATTATTAAAGCATTAGGTCATGACGTTATAAGTTCTAGAAGCCATTGCATGTACTGTCACAGGTACACACTTAAATTATTCTACTTCTTTAGTTGAGAACCGATTATACAAGTTTTCTCGTGATTGATGATGCTATTGTACTTCACACACCTAACTGCGCACAGAAAAATGTACACTGATTCGAGCTTACAGATAAAACTAGTCATTACTATTATACAGACCAGCACAGTTTATTTACTTAGATCCGAAAACATAAACAACAATATTTCCAATTGTTTTACTGCACCTAATTCCACCGACGCCGCGACGTTCGTAAACCGAACAAGAATGCCGCCACAATTAGGCATCAATGCACTATTTTAAACTAACATGCATGTTAAAAAATACTTTCGCAACAATAATTCAAGAAGAATTCTAGTTCGAACGTAAATTATTTATACAAAAAATACTTCAATTTGTTTGTTCAAACATAACTTATCACCAACATGACTAGTTGCTGGCGCCAGCGATGTTAGAATGATGCCATCAATTCCTATCATATCGATGATATATGTATTTACTTTAGTTATTTATAGGAAACTTATCGGATCTCTCACATAGGATAGCAAAGATACGAAACAAACGTATTCACAATGTTACAGAAGTCAAAATACATTGCTTCTGACGTAATCATTTTTTGACAGTGATACAAAATAGCAGGAAAAAAACAATTTAATCTTGAGACAAGAAATGAGATGCTGATGACGCTAATCTATTATGCATTTCACAGTAAAATATTCAGGATCAAACAAATCAATACATCAATTCTTAGTAAAATACCACGAGCACGCGCGTCAATTACAGACAAACTATGATTGTTGACACCTATTCCTTCAAATCGATAAGTAATCTTTTTATTAGAAGTGCGACCAACGTCTGTAGATAACTTAGTCAGTTCGACAACACTCACGTCAGTAGCCGTTTATTTGTAGGGAGTTACGTACGTACGAACAACTCTTTCATTCATTCATATTTTTGTAATCAGTGTAAAAATAGATATAGATATGTTTACCGATAATGTTATTAGTGAAGATGGCGATATCGTATCGCACTGACAGATTTGAATCATTGTACGGAAGTTTGGAGTGGTCGACGATGAAATGATTACTCATTTTGTTGGCAGACATAACATTTATCGTTTGATTGTCGAACTTTTAAGTAGCATTCCTCGATAAAAGGAGGAATGTTGCAAACACTACAAATTGAATTTGAACTGGGAAACAATACTCTTAGATTAAATTGAAAGTGCAAATACAGTGATGTCATATCGCTCAGGGCAATGATTGATATATCATTTGATTAGCTTCTTATGAAAAATGTCGTGGTGGCCTAGCGGTTCAATGAACGGATTTGTATGCACAAGGTTGCAGGTTCGAACCCAGGCAAGTACCAATGTGGCTTTTTCAAAGTTATATGTACTTTCTTAATTATTCTAAGACACTTCAGACGAACGGTGAAGGAAAACATCGTGAGGAAACCTGGATTCCATAATTTGGAATCTGAAATCGCCAATCCGCAGAGAGCAAGCGTGTTGATCAATGCTCGTGCCTTCTCTATATGGGAAGAGGCCTGTGCCCAGCAGTAGGACGTTTATAGGCTGGATTATATTATATATATATTAGCTTCTTATGAATTTATTACGATAATTGAGTGAAAACAAATGAGTTGGTTCAAATAAGTCTTAACAAAACAAAAACCAATTCGCTTACAGTCAAGTTGGGTAACTTTGAATTGTCGTATAACTTTGAATAAAACTTGTTTGAAGATTTTTTTTTTTTTCTCTTAATGCATTTAGAATAACTACTTGAATAGTCTTAAAATACTTAAAAAAAAATCTACCTATTAGGAACTAATGGTTAGAAGATGGTAGGTATCTCATGTGACCGGTAAGTTGTTGTCTAATACAAGTTCCTTTATTTTGATAGGCCTTTGAATTTTTTATTGTCTGTAGTAGTTCAATCTTACCCAAATCAAATAAATATAGAATTTTAGAGGATTTTCGTTATCCTAGATAACTTAATTCAAAGTTAGCTAAAATTCGTTGTAACTTTGAATGGCTACTAAAACGTTATTTACTCAAACATTTCTTTACTAAACCATCATATTGGTTAAATAGTTATGAATTTGAGTATAAAAGAACACTCAATACGCTGTATAACGTAGTCCAACGGTACACTTTTTTTTCAGTATCCATAAAAATAAAAATAACAAAGTTACCCAACTTGACTGTATGTGAATTAACAAAATATTATATTTGGTCCTTTTAGGAGAGCATTTGTTACAGCTGTCTCATGGATTTGATTGCTTATCATTGATAAACAACATCTAACCAATGTATTATGTCATGTTCCTGTATTAAATAATGATGTATTTTAGCTACTCAATCAGCAATATTACCTTCAAAATATTCATCAATACAAATTCGATTTGATCGTGTGGTCTAGATTAAATCGTGTTGAGTCATTAACTAGGTACAGTCGGCAACAAAAATCGATGAGCATAATCAGAATCACAAACTGCTTCTGTTCAATGGCAATTTTGAAAGTGGTGTAATTGAAGCTAAGCGTGAAATAAACTTGAAAATGGAAATCTTGGTTCTTAGGGTTTCTTTTAGGTACTTATGCATAAATCTGGTGAAATCAGTTCTTAGAATATTGGTTTTTAGCTTGTTTTCAGTATTTTTCTATTATTTTTTTGTAGCCTCATTAGCAAATTATTTTTGTTGTATTTTTTTCTGGTCATAGTGGTGATGGACTTTAGTTGCTGACTGTACAATTGACGACATGGGTTTCTCCTTGACTGTGGTTACCGTTCATTTGCACATATCCGCCTATTAAGTGAATAGATTTGAGGTGTGTTGTTTTGACTGCCGAATATTGTACCTATAAATAAGATGCATCAAAAGAGGCACTAAATGTGGTTACAAGATACATAATTCATTAATTTAATTTGTAGTAAATTTTCCAAATTGCTGTATTATTGTTTAATAATATAATTCTTAGATTTATATTATCAAAACATAATAAGGAATTTTTAGTTCTTCCAGAAATTATGTATCATTTTTGTGTGTTTATCTAGTAGTCTCTTCATAACCTGCGACAATGCGATAATGCGGACAACATCACATACATTGCTCTGAACCCAAAGTAAGTAGCTATAAAGCACTTGTGTTATGGAATTCAGAAACAAAGAAGGTACCACAAACACCCAGACCCGAGACAATATAGAAAAGTGAGTTTCTGCATTGACCCGTCCGGGGATCGAACCCGGGACCTCAGAGCTAGCGACACCTTGAAAACCGGTGCGTACGCCACTCGACCACGGAGGTCGTCATAATAAATCTAAAGGGATTCATTATTTACTTACTTACTTCTTGACATTGTCATTTCCTCGATAGAAACTAACAAACCAAAAACATTTTATAGTCCACTTTCCTTTAGCTGGTCATTTATTATGTAAACTCAAGTCATGTAGGTAATGCATTGTTTATTATCCAGGCTATTTAACCATATTGTTGCTCTCAACGCTGATCATTTCAGAAAACAATATTTATCAACCTAGTAAATCAAATACTACGTGTTGTGTGTTAGAACGCTGTTTACAAAACATACTGGACCGAGTATAATATTCTCACGACTTTCGACGCTCCAAATATTGATCGATTCTTGCAGCTATAGTACACAGTACAGTACAGCCGCTGAGACAATGCGTTCCTGACAGGTCGTGATGAAGATATAACATTATTGTGGCGAAGAATTTCATCATTCAGCCGAAAGACGTCCACTGCTGGACATAGGCCTCCCCCAAGAAGGTTTGCCATAATCGCCACGCTTGGCAGGCGGGTTGGCGATCGCAGTAATGTTGTTAAAGTACTCAGAGAACGCTGCTGCCCATTCTCTAGTGAATCCCTTAGTCGCCTTTTACGACACCCATGGGAAGAGATTAGATGATGGTGATAGGAAGAGAATTTACTACAAATAAATTACTATTACTTAATTTTTCCTGTTAAAGAATTGCAAAATTCAGAAATACATCATTATGCCAGAATTCAATGAATAAATATAACGGTTTATTATGTCCCCATACAAATCTAGACAAACTGTCATGACGTGTCAGGTACGCATTCTCTCAGCGGCCGCATTATAACTATTTACTAAGCATCGCTTTGATATACGCCAATTGTCAAATAAGCAAAGTTCAGACACGTAATTTACGTAATCGATTATCGAACTTGATGACTCAATCACATAGAACAAGTTGACTATAACCTCATTACTGTTCAGAACATGTTCGTTGCACAAATATTGGTTCCAATCTAGGCAAAAAAGGGTTTATTTGTCGTGTGTCTTACTCACTATCCAGCCCCCGTGTCTGTGTCAAATATTTGGCATACGGCTTAGTCGCACACTTGGGCAAGCGAATTGCGTCAGAGCAAGAACTTTGACGCATGCGCGCCTCGCCTTCCGAAGTGCGAACAAAATATCAATCTGGGACCAACACGTTAACAGTCTAGTCCTTTCCATATTTCTAGGAATTTTCAAGGAGACGATTATGTTAGCATAAAAATGGACTATGATGTACTTTATCATTTGAATGTGTTATGTCATACTCTAATATATTTATTTTTATTTGACGTACAATACTAAAATGTTTACTTTAAAACCCTTTTAAGTTGTTTCAGATAAAGCGTGGTTAAAAAACTGTTTTAAATTTTCCAGATTATTCAAATAAACAATTTGATAAAACAACTTAGAAGGCTTAAAATAAGCGTAAAGAAGACTTAACGAAAACCTTGAAAACAAAATGGCGAGAATGCATTTAGTGTACACGCTTTAGAAAATAGAACTACGTACAGAAATCATAACCTAACAATGGATGCTCACAGTTTCAACAGTAGCTGAGATTACCATCAAATGTAGGCTGTAGCGTCGGCGACGTTACTTGTCCCACAAACCTGATGTACCTACTATCAATAAGTAAATACAGAAGGCTAGCTCCATATCACAGCAATTCCTGTAAAAATCACACGTCATCAAAGTATGGACACTTATTGGCAATTGCCATTTGACGTCACCGGATATTGATAAGAAATTCGTGAGATTATATGAGATCCGGTAGTATATGAACTGTTTCATAGAATTGGAAGTAACTGTGACACGTAACTACTTGTACTAGTTTCATTTTTATCGTGTCACATCCTTACTAAAAAGAGAGACTTAGCCCGTTTGGTACATGAGGCGACGCAAGTTCTGATACCCGACGACAATATAAACCTATACAAGGTACGCACATAGGTAAGCGTCATAGGAAACTAACATAGTCGCGCTTTGGAGGTTTTCTTCGCTCCTGTGTGAAATAGAAATTACAAACATAACATTATATCACAAATTTAGGTCATTCTTGTCTAATGATAGTAGTTTTTGCATATACATTTGTAAGTAAGAAAAAGATATCCATCAGCATTTCAGTCGCATCAAGCTTGACTTAACTTTAGGGGTCAATCAATCTGTCCACAAGTATCTTACAAAGTGGTAATTTAATGCATTAATAAGTTTGTTTACAAGCCTATATGCAATGACGTACTAAGTATTCATTAATGTGCCGGTAACATAATATGTGTTCAAGTATTTGTTTATTTTAAATACTTAGCTTCAAGTGTCGATATCCTATTGTGATTAATTAGTTTACTTCCTAAACGGATATAAACACTTATAGCGCATTTGTCATGATGAATATCACTATTTTGTTCGATATGAATATGTGATATGTGATATATGTCTTCATTGAAGTCTTTACATGTTTTCTCTTGCCAGTCCTTGATCTTGTCCAGCCCAGGACAGGCGCTCTGAAACAGAAAGGTTTTCATTAATTTCAACCCTCATATATATACAGACTGACTGACTTTAGGTAGAAGATTCCTCGGGTTCACACCCTACATTTTCCTGTAAAATTTCAAGATCTTAATTGATTTTAATCCCGTCCGAAGACACAAGGGATTTCCCCTGGTCTTGTTCTACAATAGTAGAAGTATATAAAATGAAGTAACTCTAATAAGCACAACAATATTTGCTCAAGACATTGAAGATAATTTACATTATACATATACAAACGGCATTTATTATTGTACTATAGAATAGCTTACAAAAGTATAATAATAATAATAAATGCAGACAACATCACATACATTGCTCTGAACCCAAAGTAAGTAGATAAAGCACTTGTGTTATGGAATTCAGAAACAACGAAGGTACCACAAACACCCAGACCCGAGGCAATGTAGAATGATGATTTCTACATTGACCCGGCCGGGGATCGAACCCGGGACCTCAGAGCTAGCGACACCTTGAAACCGGTGCGTACGCCACTCGACCACGGAGGTCGTCATAATAAATCTTTATTGCACTAATTGTGGTTACAGTGTATGGTCTTAATATAGGTTTTGAAGCTCTGCACAATTTACCTACATAGGCATGCAATAGAACACTTAGTAGTAACATTTAGTTGATTAAGAACACAAGCTTATATTTTTAGGTATAGTCTGGTAACATGGCGAATCTAATTAAGGATTCTTAATACGTTTAAAAAATATATCACCATATTAACAACTTAAAACGACTCTAATCTACTATTACAACTAATGACAATAAATAAACTCTAAACAAAGATAATTAACTCAAAAACATTACATTAAAGTACTTATTGTTTGATCCTTTTATAAAGAGTTTATATTTACGACACTTAATCAGTCTAAACTCTTAAACCAATAAATCCATTTATGATCCTCTATGATTGAAATCAGTTAACTTTGATGTACGTAATCATTAGCCTTAATAATGATTAGTTGTACAAACAGATTTTATCAGACTTTTACAGTGGATATTAAGGGGAAGTCCTCGCAGCACTGCGGTAGAACACTCCTCTGTAGTAATGCAAGTATGTGCAAATAAATGTATATGACGCCGATAAGATAACTGCCCCTTAAGATTCAGAGATAGTTGAGGTTATATTTACTATATGTAATGACAGATGCCTATATATAATGTTAGTAGAAGTCCCTTGACGTAGGGAGGGTGAAATCCCGAAGAAACATGAAAAATTATGTAAGCTGTATGGTACTTCTGTACTTTTTGTATTGACGTTATTCAACGTAGATTTTAATATCTAAGTAATCTTATCTTAAGAATATCTCATACTTTATGTATACCCATATACTATCATATATTCACTCATATACTATTATTAAATACCATACCTAAATCGTTGCAAAATTTAGCATACGTAAATTTGCGGAAATTCTCTTGCGATTTCTGCAATAACCGAACTTGATCCTTTTTTTAAAAAGTCCGATTTATAGTATAATGTCTAGCAGAAGCTTTACAAACATACTAGACACAAAAAAACAATATTTAGATAATTTAGAAGCTATTTAGGGTGTCTAAATACTTTTAAAAAGATATAAAAATGCAACAATAAAGGTAGTAAAATATATCTATGTTTAAATAACCACAGTTACCATCGCCCTTTACACATGACTTGCGCAGTGGGCGTGGGCCTCGGTAGCGCCGTCCATCTGCATGTAACTGTCTGCAATAAGCTGTTAAATGTGGATATATGAAGAGCTGTTATAACCGATAAATAAATTGGTAAGGATTGGAATTGTTGGAGGGGAAGTGAGGAAAGCAGAGGACAAAAAAAAAACTAAATTTGTTACAATCCGTTGGAATAATCCAAGTAAAATAAACTATTTCTATAAAGATGATTGTTAATTTTAATTAACAATCAAGTTAAAAAGGGCATTATGGTTGTTATAGGTATTTGGTCACAAAAAAAAGTAATGGTTCTTACCAGTATTAATTTATTACACCTGAAGCTCTCTTTAAATGTGGAATTTGTATTTTAGAGTTATATAGAGAAGGCACCGGTGTGAATACAAAACAAATAAATTATCTAAGATTCTTCATGAGCGATTATTCACATAACACACTATTTCCAACCCAATCACACTAGCACCAGCTCCAAAACATACTCAAACCTCGAGTTATAGTCCATTCATTCGTTCGAACAAATCGAATCGCTCTTGCCGCTTCCCTTCATTCAATAAACGTCGCATGAATGACGTCGAACATTCGCCGAGTTACATAAAACGCATACAATCGTGCATACCGAGAGACGCAATGAAAATAAATGGGACTCTCCATTGCCGGTCTGCCTACCAACATTGTATGGCCTACAGATATGTTAGGATGCTTAGTAAGTTAGTAAGTTTTGACATTTTAGAAGTAAATTTATGAGCTCTGTGCCTTACAAATGGTGTATATTTGTATAAGAATAAGGCAAAGGCCATCAGCTTTGACTCAGTCAAAAAATAGTTAAGTAGTTACCGAAAGAAGTTAAGTAAGTTATTAATAATGAGACCTTTACTTTAACTTGATAAAGAGAGGTTATTAGAAGCAAGAAAATTAAATGAAACTTACAAATAAATTTAATTAAAAATACCAAATTATCTTGGGTTTTTCATTTCTTATCAATAAGAGTGCTGAAAACAAAAGCCTAATGAAACTTTATCGTCAATACCTATATCATTTAAAAGGACGATTTGAAAATAATGATGTAGGCATTGACATGACCATTAATATTAGTGATATCTTTTATTTTAATTTGGCGGGATTTTACAAAAATTAATTGCCTACAAAGCTATTATCGCGTTCAAATTTTCCTCACATTGTTTGAAAACCACATCTTTTTTTAAACGTTTAATGATAAATTATTTAATTATATGTCGTCAGTATTCAGGAAGCCACAAAGGAACGATAATGGTTTCTCTTAATTAAATACTAACGGGATTATAGAGTATATTTTGAATATTACTTTTTTCTCATAATTGCATCATTATGACGTAAGATTAGAGTTATATCTTTGACCCGGGGTCAAAACTTTCAAATAAAGAAGAAAGTAAAAACAAAGCTTAATATTTCATTTGAATTATTTTGCATCGATTTATTTGGATTCTGTCGATATTAATATTATTTCGTCTCACCCACTCTCACCACATTTGTCAGAAGCAATATTATTCAATAATAAATTGTACCTAGCTGGCGTACTAGATAGGATTTTCACCGACTGGAAATGTAGATTATATCGTTATAATTCAATATTCACAAAAAGCAAAGTACTCTCGAGAAAGCGTAATTTAGGGCTATAGAATAAGCGGGAGTAATATAAATGAAAAACATTATGAAAATTATATAAATAGATGTCGACTGATAATACTTATGATAAAATGTTACTGAAATTAGCCGTAACTAACACTGCGAGCTAGAGAAGGTATCGACTTATGTATTCCTTGAGGCCTTAGTACCTAATATTCCTCTTATTTTTTTTTCTTTCAAAATCCAAATTTTCAAAGATCTACTGTCGAACAAAATACCAAAAAATCATTATAGGTAACCGCGATATTAGGAGCTTTCGTAGAACTTTTATATTATAACGGTTACCATAAACCACAAAGGACAATAGACGTTAATAGTTTAGACTTATATATAATAGAACTTAAACATTAGGCATGCAAAATAATTTGGTACATTTATAGTAAAAAAAACGAATTCAATTAAATTTATATCGGACCACCATTGAGGCACGGTAATATTAAGATAATATTTCCGTGATTGAGTCATACCCTATCAAAGATAAAAATATTTTTTTAAATCTGCAACTGCCGTAGAAGACGCGTGACAAAAAAAAATAATTGAGACTAAATTGAAACCCCCTTTTTTTAAGTCGGACAAAACTTCAGTGTATATCTAATATTAAGATTAAGTGAGTCTTCTATATAGTTTTCGTAGTTCTTCGAGCCCAAAGTTTGTCAGAAAGGACTAGTTGTAAACGTCAACAAAGTTTACGCGGCAAACCGGCTGTAAATCTGCAAGCCGAGTAATAGACCCGATATAACATGATATCGCATTTAATGTTCTTTGCGAAATGTCCTGGACTCGTATTATCTTCAGTATCTAAATAATGTATGTTACGACGTTTTTACTGTTCAATGTAAGCAGACAAATTGTGTCGTCTTCGTTCATTGAGTGTTTTAGTATTCTCAGCATATTATGTTATGATTAAATACTTCTAGGAATAATATGGCAGGTTATTTTTTCAAAATCAAAAGCTAATAGACTGAACATAGACTAGGTTAAATTAAATTCTACTCGTGATCAGAGAGCTGGTTTGTTCCTTGCACAGAGAATCGGCACAGCCATTCAACGTGGCAATGCGGCCAGCCTTCTGGGCACGTTTCCCGCCATTGACAAGGATGACGATGAGTTTTTTGACGCGTGTTAGTTTTATTTATTTATACTAGGTTAAATTATGTAGCAGAAATAAATAAATAATACAAATACGTAAATTATTCCCTTATAGAATACTACTTATATACCTTAATATACCTACTACAATATCTCAAAGTAATACATTTAATATTGCCTGTTTCTTTAACGATTCCATGTTTTGTATTGTTTTCTACAGCAAGCGAGACCATGGTTCAATTTAATTGCAACAATACGAAAATATTAAAGCCTACATAGGAACGAAGATCAAGTGTCAACACAATAGTGATGTGCCAAGAAAGTTAGTGTTGTGTGGGCTGGCCAATATAAATAAAGTTTTACAGCTGCAAGCGATGTTTAGAGGCCATTATCCTGAACTATTACCTCTCATTTAACGCAGTTTAGAGGCGTGTCATGATACATACCAGTATGTGTTGTGGAGGATTGAGACATTATTAAATGATGGTGCTGATTGCAGACATTCTCCCTCTTTGACACTCCAAACGGTAATCCAAGGGTGCCTTCAATACGTCTTTAAATTGATATTTGAAGACATGTTTCAGACATTTCCCCTTACAGTGGATTTATTAGTAATGAGGTTTATTAATTTAAATTATTTTAAATGGTAATAAATCTACTTAAACATGTATTAAATTCATCTAAACGGTTTTTCATTGTAATGGCCATGGAATTCATTGACGTTATGTAGTTTATTATTCAAATAGTCCTGTAAGTAATTTGTTATTAGTTTGTTGTGTAAGTAAGTAATAGATAAAATTTCGCCAATGAGACCCAGTGAACTGAATCAAAAAAATCTAAGAAAGAATCGATAAATTAATTAGTTTTCCTTAGTTTCCACAATATAATCAGTCGGGAACTGAATTAAATTAAATATATCAGTATCCTTTTAAATTTTAAGTATTATAAACGAGTTTGTCCATAAAAAGCTATCTTTAATATTCGTTAATAATCTCTTAAAATTAAATCAGGATACAATTGATTAAACAGAACGTACATCAGGTAGTACATTCACTTCATTATAGAATAATAATACGTTAGACTTTGTCAAGAAACTTATTCACTAAACATACCTATATATTTATATAGCAGTTAGTTATAGCATCGTAAACTAGTTAATACATGAATACGTGAAACCGTGCTTAGGGAACATCAAGCACACATGGTATTTGCATGTAAATATAGAACCTACTTTTAGGTAAACCTTTACAAACTGGGCTTATTCTGGGCAGTCGTACATTAACTTCTATGAAAGAAACTCACAATTACGAGCTAAATACAGAATATGAGGCATTTAGACTTTCTAACTGAGTCTTTTAAAGACTGCCAGTGTATTAAGAGAATATAGTGTAAGCACCTCCTTGAGGTTTAATATTCAACTATCTCCTGTGCAACTAGATAGCTTTTTGTTTATTGAATTTTTGAAAATATGCACCTCTTATTGAATGGCTTGAAACTGAAATATCATAAGATGTAAGCTTTTGATAATAATAATATATTTTATAGCTATGACGAGTTATCGAAAAGAATTGAGTCGGGCAGGGTAGACCTTTGCATAGCAGTAGTACCTAAAATAGATAGATTGCATAAAAAAGAGTTATAGGTAAGAGTTACCAGATTAATAATATTCTTATTAAAATCTCCCCTAATTTTATTCTACATATTATTTAAATTGGTTTATCTTTTGTTCAAAGAAACAAAAAGTTTAATAGGACTGCAAGTTTAATTACATTATTGGTGTTTTCTTTTTGCGGTTATTTTGAGTACCTACCTGAAGTACCTACTGCTTTTACCGGGTTTTTTTCATTTTCCTTTATTGGAAATTATTCTACTTATTTGTTAGATACCTAAACATTTCTGCGAACTTTCAATTTTTGTATTTAGTTTACATCATATTTGACGTGTCATATCTAGGTATGCGTAAGTTCGCGTACGATTTGCAAAGTTTTGTAAGATTGCCTATTTTGGGCAAGCGCCACTGATTCATTGACAGTTATGTAGGCAGATGATGATAACTGTAGGAAGGTCAAGGATAGTTTCAAATACGCTTTCCTTCCTTATACTTTTTTACTTCACTTTATGAAGGTATACTACATATATTAACGTACCTGCTTAATAGGAAAGAATATCATAAATGTAGGATTTTTGAACGACAGAACTATAAGTTGATTTCTGAACGAAAATGTTTTTTTGGGCTGTGGCGATTATCTCTCTGGGTCGGGGGACGCCATTTTTAATGAAAGATTGTAAACTGTGCTCTCTGAAAATAAACTCAAGATATTAGTAAAAAGTGGTATCATTTGGACCTCCCCTACATAAATATGTTTCCTCTTTTTCCTTTTTTTTTGTAATATATGCAGGTACCGTTCTACATTGAAATACTTAGTTTTCCTCACACATTGTTTTTTAAATAAAATGTATATGATTGAGATAGTCTTTACCTATCTTGACTTTATCAAAATTATCTATTCAATAATGGATAATTAAGTATTTATTTTATACTATTGTTTCATGACTTGCACAATGAATAAAAGTCTTCGGTACGTATGAAGAAGACTTTAATGCCCAAAATTGTCCTAAACCATACAAACATTACTTAAACCTTCAATTAAGCTGTAATGTTACGCTAAAAGTTTACATAATTTGTAAGATAACATATCACATTACAAAAGTAAAATCATTAAGACTATCATATTACACAACGTTTTCACATATTAATCACATAATCCGCACACTCATTTACAAAATCATATGAAAAATATGCTTGGAATGTGTTTTGCATAGAAACTAAAATTGGCCGGTATTATCATAATGTCCCCCACATGGAGGTGAGTAAACCCTCGAGGATTTATCAGTCGAGACTTATGACGTCATACATAAACGTCATCTAAATTTCGTTACACAATGAGTCATACGATGTTTTGAGTGACCTCGGATCAAGTCAGGGCTGTCAAAATTTTATATCGCCCGTTATTGTATGTGTTAATGTTGTTATGTTTGTGTTAATAGTAAGCCATATTTTTAATAGAATTAATCAATTTTGTATTTTATAAATGCCTATGCATTTCGGTTTTTTCCTCTTTTTTGGTATTCCCAAAACTTTAATTAAATGACAAATGTTTTCCGCTCTCCGATTAAACGTTTACCTAATTAGCCAAAATGGATATTTGGTATAAGCTAAGCTTATTATTTTTTGATAACCCTGAACCGCGGTGTCAAGTGACGTGTTTATGTAACACATTATTAGACACGTTATGGTCAACATTACCGGTTAAATTGCCGATATATGGAAATTAGTAAAAGTTATATTTTTTGCACGCGAAACATCTGCGTTGGCGTATAATAACATATCGATTTATCAAACACAAAACTTTGTAATCAAAATTGTTTCTGATTATATAAAATTAAGGCGGTTACGGGTACTTACAAATAATGAACCGGTTTTTATGCGCCCACGAAAAAGGAAATGTAATTTGAATTAAATTATAATAATTATTAAGAATTTGTATCAGGATCAGTAAAAGGATGTAAGTTGATAAAACTCCGGTAAATTTTTCGGTAACATACCTACATACGAAAAATACGTCACACTTAGAAACCATGTAGTAATTGATAAGATCACACCAACTACTGTAGCCAACGGCAATATTCATTAATTAGTACAAAAATCCTTATTACCATATTTCGGTAATCAGAATTAAATGATTAACAGATTGACAGATTAACCGAGTACATTTTAATTACCATATATGGTAACAAAAGGTAAAGAGGACGGATGCCGTGACGTAGGTTTATTTCTATGACCACATGAAATATAATTAGGTGTTGTATGATTAAGTGTTTGATTATAAATACTAAGCCAAACTTCGATACAAGATAATGAATGGGGAAACCGTTTCGTGACAGGAACTTGACATGGTAAAATAGTGATTATAGGGATCGCTTAACAACAAAATTAACAGTGGCTTTGTTAACGATTGGATGCTCGTATTAGTTTCGGGTTTTTTTTTGCAAAACCGATGGCAAAAATTTCTAACAAAAAAAAACCGACTTCAAAATAAGTCTTATATTATATTTATATAATATTTCTTATGGATCCCACCAAAGTATGTTCAAAATACCACACAGGAAGCACCAGCTATCAAATAAAAAAAGAATCATCAAAATCGGTCCGCTCAGTCAAAAGTTCTGTGGTAACAAACATAAAAAAAAATACAGTCGAATTGAATACCTCCTCCTTTTTTGAAGTCGGTTAAAAAGAACAACAGCCCATTCTTGATCGCTGACTCAAATACAATAATATAAAGAAAAAATATAATATGTTGGAAAGGACGCAATAATAATTATTAATATTAATTTGTTACTGCAATAGACAATAGTCTAGTGTATATACTTTTATCTGCATCGTCGGCCTAGTGGTTCTAAGCGGGACTGCTACGCTAGAGGTCTTGGGTTCAATTCCCAAGTCGACCAAGTTGTTATTGGGTTTTTCTATGAAATTCTCAGTAGCAGGTCGGAGTTTGGATTTGTGCCCGGTTAGTGGCAATAGGCTCGCCCCCTACTACATGGGACCTAAACATACCGGCGAACTGTGGGTGTACATTGGTACACTTCTGTCTAACCCTTCGGGGATACAGGCGTGATGGTATGTTATGTTATATACTTTTATTAATTATTATTTACTTAATTTTAGTCTATGATTTTCTAGTCACTATTTATAATAATCAATACCATTAAAAATCGTGAACATCTATTTCCACCATATTTTACTCAACGCCCAGCTTGCAATTTAACCGCCTGTCTATATGGATTGAAGCGACGCTATTGGTCCGTTCTTCAACAATTAAAGGCCTCATATTAAAATGCAATTTAACACTTTATACCTACTCCTATCATATAACAACATATTTAGCAAGGTATGTACCGTACACAGTAAAATAATCTAGTTACAGTTTTAGCCACGTCACGATAAAATTTTAGGTAACTTTTATGACAATGTAAAACAGTGAAAAGTATTCCCCAATTTTTGTTATTTAAATAAACAGTGAACGATATATATATAACAGTATATAGTAGTATACACAAGCAAGTAGTAGTATACAATAGCACAAACAAGTAGTAGTATACAATAGTATACAATAGCACAAACAAGTAGTAGTATACAATAACAGAAATACCTAGTAATTCAATACCTAACCATTTCTTTCGCTACTTTCTCAATGCCCATTTTTAGCAAAAGATATACCCAACTCCAGAGTTTTGCTGTCTTCAGTACATATATTTTTTTCATGTAAAATTTATTTCGTGAGACATGATACGACTATTAGTCGAAGCTTATGATTTGGGATCAAACGGACCCCCGTTTGATCATAAAACGGGGGAACCTCCGATATTTTTGCGCGACTACAGTTTGTTACTAGTTTATCTTTACTTATTTATTTGTTTACGGACGTCGTGGTGGCCTAGCGGTTCAATGAACGGATTTCTATACACAAGGTTGCAGGTTCGAACCCAGGCAAGTACCAATGTGGCTTTTTCAAAGTTATATGTACTTTCTTAATTATTCTAAGACACTTCTGACAAACGGTGAAGGAAAACATCGTGAGGAAACCTGGATTCCAAAATTTGGTATCTGAAATCGCCAATCCGCAGAGAGCAAGCGTGGTGATCAATGCTCGTGCCTTCTCTATATGGGAAGAGGCCTGTGCCCAGCAGTGGGACGTTTATAGGCTGGATTATTTATTTATTTTATTATACACCATTGCCAAACTAGACATGATACAAAATTCCACCTGTTTCATTCAAGAATGAGTCAATATACCCAAATTGGTGAGGATAACAGTTAACGATATTTCACAATGAAACGTAACAATGCTACCGTTGTCTTTATTTGTAAGCTTTTATTATGATACAACACGTTTTTCTAATTAATTTCGAAGGTACGAAACTGTTGGGGGCTAATTCATTTTGTTATGATTTATGAGTTTTGGGCTCATGAAAGGAGATCGCGTTATTTGCATTTTATGTATTGGTCTCTCACAGCATGCTTAATTGGACTCTTGTTTAGATTAAAATAAAGAAGCCAAGAAATTTACAGAGGTACTGTTACAGTATTTTCCTTATAAGTTTTCTCTAATGGCTGATGTCTTTATTTTCAAATTAATAAAATAATTATTAAACTTAAAATATTTACAATAATATAAAAACTAAGCCTACACAATAAATAAGAAATATTATAAGCTCAATAAAACTAAGAACTAAAATAAGCATCAAAAAATTCATCCACATCGCTGTCGACTGGTAGTGTGCCCAAAAGGCTGGCAGCATTGCCACGTTGTATGACAATGCTTATTCGCTGACCTAGGTAGAAGCCAGCATTTTGGTCATGCGATGTCTTTAAATTATATTTCATGGTATCATATCTACAGACAAACCTCAGTCAAAGTGGTTTGACATTTATGTTTAAACAAAAACTTATTAAATACCCAAAATATTTAGTTTAAAACCACAATGTTTTCTAGGAACATGAATTTATAATTTTCCACAATCGAAGTTACAGTAGTAAGTCCCCGTTTCTATATAATACAACATTAACATAGGTTTTTATTACATAAGCAAACTTCGTGATTACCGAATATTATTTACTCATGAATCATAATACGGCAGTTCGTGCTATGATCTCTTGTAAAAACCACACACAACTGCCATTGGTTTCGATGTCAGTTATTCAATAGTAATTTGTTTTGATAGTAAACACATTAGTGTATGAGAGCCAGTTACCATGTGTACATGATATTAGGAAGTAAAAAACGATTTCCAATAAAAAGATTTTGATCAAAAACCCAAAACATAAGACTTGAACGAGTGGTTTAGTGGGTATCTTCGTTGACAGATTGAAGGAGATCGTATATATATTTTTTTACAGAATTACTTCTTTATTTAAAGTGCATATCCGTATGTTGTTTCATATACAGGTACACATAGTTACAACTGTCAACTACCTAATGAGAAGCAAAATCGCGATCGACATTTAAGAATAAAACATTAGCTTCCCCAGAATAATGACATCACAGAACGTAAGTTTGAATTCTAAACGGAACAACAAAATAACAAAGTCTAAATAACAATAGTTATATCTGTGCACTCACCACGAACTCAAAGACCAGGACTTATGTTGTTGTGGAAGCGAGACGACGCTACACGTAGTGCTATGCGCCGTCTCACTTCCACATCGGCAGTAGTAATATTTTGAGAGGTCGTGGTACAGGTCCTGAGCATTTAATTCATATGTCAGGCACGCATACTTGCAACATTGGAGCAGTCAATCACAAAGCACTTTCACGAGTAGCCGCCCACACTGTCTAGTCGAAAATCCTACACAACACACACTAATCATGGTGCTTCGAATTGGGGTAGGTTGAGATTGAAAGCTGTTTTTGATAAATAAAATGTTAGGCTTAAATAATAGTAGGTCAAAGAATCAGCACAAACAAATATATTTTTGCGATTAAAACTGAAAACTTTGCGAAATATTTTAATGTTCAGAAGTTTAAAAATAATTATTTAAATAAGGAGTTATAAAGTTTCTGCGGTACGCCAGTGTTGGCTGGTAATGCATATAGATGCGGCGTTTCGCCGCTTCCGCGGACAAGTACCACCAGAACGCACTAAGACGTAGTGCAAGGAAGTTTACTAACTTAATTTTAAGCAATATATACTAACAACTTTTGTCTATAAAATATCTATGTAAGTCTGTAAGATAAATGTCTGTGGCCTTAGTAGCCTGAAAATCAATGATTTATTATATTATATAATTCGGGTAAGATATACAAAAAAAAACTCCTACATTTATTTCAACAAACAAGTGTACCAAAGTTTGAGTGTCCTACGGATTTCTGCGCAACATGATATTGATTTAATTTTGCTATAGAGTTTGTCACTTATTATCATTATTTTACTTATCAAAATACAGAATACTAGCGGTCGCCCGCGGCTCCGCCCGCGTGGATGTCGGTTACCGCTGCAAAAAGCCTACCCAGGAAAGACACGGTATTTTTCCAAAATAAAATTTTGCCTATGTTACTCGTGGATAATGTAGCTTTCGAATGGTGAAAGAATTTTTAAAATCGGTCCAGTAGTTTTTGAGCCTATTCATTACAAACAAACAAAGTTTTCCTCTTTATAATATTATTATTATTATTATATTATTATTATTATTATTATATATTATATATTATATATTATATTAGTACAGAATATAAATAATATAAATAGCTATTTTCAAAACACAACTAAATATAGATCTCAAACACAAACACACTCTCCAACACCGGTTTTCATACACCGCTAGAATTCGCATATTGCAGTCTGAACCTAACCTAGAAAATCAATCAGGCACACTAGTACAATGTTAATGTAATCAGGTCCCATTTTTAATTTATCTTTTTTAAGTATGCCAAACTTTCTTACTATTTATTAACGTCGTTTAATAATTGTTTTATTTATATTAAAGATATTAGCGTAGGCTTCCAGTGGGTGTCGAATCGACCTTGTATTGAAAGTGAGATTAATTTATTGGTGCGTAATTCTTTTGTTATAGTGTTGAGCCCTTTCATCATCATCATCATCATCATTTAGCCAATCATAGTCCACTGCTGGACATAGGCCTCTCCCAATTTGCGCCACAACACCCGGTCCTCCGCCCTCCGCATCCAGTCCCCTCCAGCGACCTTTTTCAGGTCGTCAGTCCACCTGGCGGGGGGGCGTCCTACCTTTATTGAATTATAATTACGTCATAGACCTTTTTGATCACAAAAAAATAATTATAGGTACATAATTTATGCAAGAGCTTTATGGGAAGCAAGGAACATTAGTACACAAGTATTGCTTGTGATTCTTCCGTTTAGGGTTTGAAACTTATAAAAGCTTTCATTGTACACATGCTATAAAATATGTAACAGTATCCATTCAACACCCAGAAGTTGGAAGCTCGAAAGTAATTACAAGTATTGTACAACAAAAAACGCAAATAATATTTTTATAGGAATTGCATGCGAAACGTAAATTACTATAAGCACACGTACTATTAAGGCGTGTCACGAAAACCCAGCAATAATGATAATAATGATTATAATTATTGCACATCGGTATGCAGAAATGATTTCCTCTGCGTAATAATTCTCAGGCTGAGCTTACTTGTCCCCTTCGAACGAATTAGCGTCTGTAATGAGACTAATTGTGTAAATGGAATTCTGTTTCGCCTTATTAGGCGGGCAAAGCGTCACTACCAGTTTTCGATATTGTCGACTTGCAATAATTAACTTGTAAATAAGTGGGTACGACCCATGTTCACGTTCTTAATAAATGCCTTCTGCAGAATGATGAAACTTAACGAGTCTATTTCTTGAAATCTTAATGTTTTAAATATATAGTTGTTTGAACAGACTCTTGGATGTTTGTATAGTGTATTTAGCTTACGAGTTTTTTTTTATAAATATGTTCCTTACACCGTTGCTCGTTATAATTGTATTAACAAAATCAAATAATATAATCACAATGCAACTTGAAAAGCCAATGTGGTAAGCAAATAAGTCAGAGCTATAAAAGGTACAGGTACAGTAACTCGAAGGACCGTTAGGCATCAGTCGTTCGCCCAGTGTCATCAATTCACAAATCCTTGCACCCACCGAGCTTTCACTCCGACACAGGAAACCACTCAAACACACGACACTTATCTCACTTACAATGAACAATTTATCATAAGTTGATTTTAGGCGTTACACTTACCCAGTAAAGGAAGGAGAGAGTCTGTAACCTTGATACCAATTTTGCACCACTACTATCTAATCGGTGTCATTTTTTTTCTCTCGTCTGACCCGTGGATATGCAAATAATGGTACCGCAAATTTCGAGTACATCGACCTTGCGTGGATCGCCCACAACGTGTATGAATCAAAGCCCGAATCTAGTGTAACCACATCGCGTTAAGTAGCTCCTAGTGACCTACTGATTTCCATAGAGCACGTGGGCGGGGCGAGTATCGGAGTGTTCCCAGCATCGTGCCATGGACAGATGATGCAGCAGGTTCACTTAGCGTTACTCACTTGCGATTATATGCGCACACACTGAATATACATAGTCGAAGTCCCGCAGAAATGTTTCTATCAGGATTTATGTCAACAGTTTTCCTGTCTACGATCTTACTCTATACTTGATATGGTCACGATCTTTTTGGTTGGCGTACTTACTTGTAAACCTTCTGCGTAAGACTGATCGCGCGCACATCGGATGTTCAACAATTATGTTTGCCTAGATTTATTGCAGCCTTTAAAGATTAGTAGTGTAGTACACAAACAAAGATTTATTTGGACGATAAGTGGTCGTTAACTTTTACTTTAATTTCTCCGCTTACATTACGGAAGCTGTTATTGTTTATTGCTATTTAAGGATAAATGGGACAAAGTAAAACACGCAAACAAATAAGTTCAATCAAATCTTTTTTATATTTATTTTGGTTTTCATTGAACAATTTGTTTGAAAACCAGTACAATCTGACAGGTTTAGACTATCATGCCAAGTTATATTCCAATTCATCTTACCTCGCGTATATTACCCAAACAAAACACAAAACGGACATTACGGTATATTGCGATATCGAAATTGATTTAACAAATAGACGAAAAATTTGTGGGCGCTGTGTTTACAAGGAAATGCAAGTTGAAGTGATGTCTTCATTAACAGCGGTGTGGGCAGTGATAGCACGTAACCACACCGTGTACAAACTATCTAATGTGCTTAAAATTCTTTTACCCATGTACTCAATCTGGGAAACATCAAAAGTAACTAACTTTCTTCTCTCTAATTATAATTATTTATAATCGTTGAATACAACTTAGTCAATTACCATTTTCCATGTCGCTATTTATGTTATTTTTTTTAATGTAACTCATCATCATCATCTCCCGAGCCTTTTCCCAACTATGTTGGGGTCGGCTACCAGTCTTACCGGATTCAGCTGAATACCGTATTTTACATGGAGCGACTGCCTATCTGACCTTCACAACCCATTTTACTGGGAAACACAGTATCCCATAGTAAGACTGGTTGTCAGAATTGACTGCCATTGACTTTTTTAATGTAACTCTATACTATTAAATAATTAATCAAATTTAGACTACCATGGAATTTCATTACAAAATTCCAACGGTAGGTGGTCGCATAAATACCAAGACTGCATAACGAAGGTCGTCAAATGCTTATAGAGTAAGTGTAATTTAATTCTCTGAAACTTGAAGAATTAATATTTATAAAACATAAAAAATAACGTAATAAAATGTTAAAGGGTGCTCATTTTTTCACACACTTAAATATATTTTAATACCACCTGATACAGATCGGACCAATAAATTTTATTGCATATCATATTAAAATTAATAACTCCAAAACAGTTGCAATTAAATTTATTGTACCATTTAACGTTGTCATTACATCGTCAAAGTAATTCGTTGACAAGGGTCGGGCCAGTCACAATAATGTGACAGTTCAATCACATCTTTACAAAGAATCTCATGTTTTATTCGTGCAGCCTTTTGTATTATATTCTTGATACTGTTTCAGAGATTGAAGGAAGATAACGTTGAGTGTCTAATGATGAGCGATTAGCGAAAAATTTGAACGAAATATAAAAACATGATGCATTTTAGGGTTAAAAGAGTGTGTTGCGAAATCCTCTGTAATGTCAGATAACAATCTTTTTTTTTATGTATGTGATCTAATTGTTTTTTGATGATACAAGACACTCTTTTGTAAATTAATTATCCTTTTGTGTTTCAAAAATTACTGTTTTATTTTCATTTAAGGTTTCAAATGCTTAGCATATGCAATAAAACCATCAAACGTACAACTCAGTGCTTCTTTAAATTCGCTTACATTATATCGATAAAAAGCCTTGGAGATTCCTTTGTGGCACGTAGGCTGTATAGTGTTATGACTTGTGCGTTTTATTATTGCATTCGATTTTCATTGGACATAAAGACTGTAGAGAAACTATCATAATGATATAACTGTACACGTAATAATTACTATCTCAGCAAGAGTCATGAATATTGTAATGTGCGCTTTTGTTTATTTCTCTTTACGATGGTTACGATTGATTTCTAAAATGCATAAGCTATGCAAGTGCATTACGTCAGGTTACTCACCAGCTAGCGAAGTATGGTTTCGAAAGTACTGTAAAAAGAACATAAAATACATAATATTTTTAAAGCGTTAATGAATTTAACTAGCTTTTACGTAGCTCAAAATGCCTACCTATGTTTCAATAAGCAAAGCGGAAACACTGATTTAGATTAAGATGATAAAGTCAAGTAAAAAATACATACATACATAATAATCACGCCTTTTTCCCTTTTTTTTTAGAAGTTTTCTCTGCCTACCCCTAGTAGGCAGAGACCACTTCTTTCCACTAGCTACGATCCTTACATACTTGTTACGTTTCGTCCACTTTCATATTTCTTCATACATGCTACATACATGCAAGTAAAACATGGTACTCAAGTATTGAGTAGTAGTCTGATGACTGACAATTGAGTAAGAATGTGGTCCGAAAATATCTTAATACTGGTGATTCATATCTTTGTAAATTGACCGTTACAAATTCTTCATGCCTACGTCACAGATACATATCAAGAATTTTAGAGAATTTATAAGATATTGCAATTTTTTTTACAATAAGTAAATAATAATAAAATACGGACAACATCACATACATTGCTCTGAACCCAAAGTAAGTAGCTAAAGCACTTGTGTTATGGAATTCAGAAACAACGAAGGTACCACAAACACCCAACCCTGAGGCAATGTAGAAAAGTTGGTTTCTACATTGACCCGTCCGGGGATCGAACCCGGGACCTCAGAGCTAGCGAGACCTTGAAACCGGTGCATACGCCACTCGACCACGGAGGTCGTCAAAAAGTGAAAATCGAAAAGACAAAACGGGAGCGTCATTTAATACAGCCTATCTAATAGAATCTGTTTGTTTTAAACTTTTACATGTCTGTGTGTGACAACACAAAGTAAAACTATTTGATACAATGAAATGATGTAGGAGGCATGATAATTGACTCAACGTTATGACTGAATCAGCTGGAACGTAGATAGGTCACTATTAATGCTTGGCACCGTAACTTGAGTCCATTGATGAAGTACATTCCTGAAACGATGAAAACTAAAAGACACTTTAAAATAAGTATGTTTAAAATGATCTATAATTGAATGGGACGAATATATTATACTAGAATATAAGAAGGAATAATGTGTTTATGTTAAGATAAAAAAAAAACAGCTGAAAGAAACTCTTACTTTAATTTTATCATATTTTATGATTAAACAAGATAAACAAACATCATATAAATAACTTACCGTAACGTAAAGATGAGAAAGCTAATTTAATTTCTATGCGTTGTCTCGCTGATTTATGCATTATTTCATTATTTTACGACCACACAATCGCAATATTGCAATAACTTGAGGTGTGAAGGAAATAATCAAACTTCAGGTCGCGCCACACGGCTATTTAACTAAATGATTACCTTCATGGTATCTCTCTACGGTACTTCATAAAAGGCTACACTTCACTTCTGGTAGCACATCACTATAATCGTCGAAAGAATGTGCCTAAAAATAAGCTAAAAATCAAATCGAAATGTCAAAAAACAAAAGAGTTCTGACATTGGGTAACGCAGCGTTCGACGAATGAATAAATGAACGATTAATGTTTGGAGAAACGCACTGCAGAGCTAGATTTAAAATCATAATAAATACTTTCTGTAAGTCCTAGAGGAGTTTTCAAAAAAAACCTATAAAATTTAGTTGTCTATATCATTCAATGTGAACGACCGTAACTAAATTCCATGAAAATAATTAACAATACGTACCTATATATAACATTATCTTCAGCCCAAGTGATGTAAAAAAAAATGATTTTCATTTGTTACGCACTCGGATTTCGCACTATTTAATTGACTCACTTTAATTTGCTAATCTTCATGCTGAGCGAATCTAATTGCTTGACCATTGCCTATCGAGCTTTTAAAATTCCCGACCAATCAGACGCGTTTCTATCGTTTCTATGAAAATGGTAAATATTGTGATAAATTATCATTACCAATTGGGAATCTCACACTTATCAAAACCATAATATTTTTTTAGTTCCGTTTGGTGTTCCGTGTAGTTTTAGCAATGACCTTTATCGTGCTTAGACCGTGTAAAAGTCATTAACACGTAACTAGATTAAAAGGATACTAAAATAACCTTCCATTTCTAATCAATATCAGAAAATAAATGTATTTATTTGCCCCGACATCAGAGGCGCTGAAACCATTAAATTGTTGCAAATAAATTACCTATATGAAATAACACTTGAGAATGTCGTAAAAGCTCGTCAAAGCCTACAAGATAATCTTTTAACGACTTATAATTTATTGGACATGCCCATGAAGGTACATTAAATACTATTTTCAGCTCAATAAACATTAGAAGCTCATTCATCAATATTTATCGGACGCTAAAATTATCATTGCACATCTTTGTTGCATCGCCAACGCGTTTTTCAATTGTTAAAATCATTACACACAATGGGTAACGTCTAATTTATATACTATTCTACTACCTACGTTGTGTTTAGCCTAGTATTATGTTAAAAATATTTGATATAAACACGTAACTTAATAATGTACAAAAATAAACACCTTCTTTTATAAGTGTCTATTTATTTTTTAAATTATTTATTAGGTACAACAGCATAACATATATTAAGTATGTTATAGGTACACACAGCATTTACAACATAGGCGTACTAAAGTTTTTTAGTTTTATATACATTTACTAAAACGTAAAGAAAACATCTAGAGGTATGTTGGTGTATAGATTATTTAGAAAAGGCCAAGCTTTTAGTAGCCTAATCACATGAGTTATTTTAAGTAAGTAACGTACCTAATTAAATAAACTTGTTCCTATCATATAAAATCATCATGTTAACCCACATGTATTTTTATACAAATCATGACTTATAGGCCAAAGCATAAACCTAAAACCAAAGCAATAAGTAAACATAAAGTTGCAATGTTTGCCATACTTCAAATACAAATCACACTTTATGATTCGTTAATTAGTATCGTGTGTCAAACCACAAAACACACGAAGCCAATGCCCCATAAACAAAACATAAAAAGTACGCAATTCTGTACGTAAGTAATCATTAAATTAACATACATGTTTATAAATAACATCTTTACATTTGATGTTCTAATTGGGAATGTAAATAGATACTGAAACAAAACCTACCGCGACGCGGTTTTATATTTGAAACAAAGTACGATGTTTAGCGAACTTATTTTTGGGTAAAAGGTAATATGGTATGTTGGATGAGCATTTTGCCGATAAAACCTTCGGTTTAGTCATTTAAATAAAGATGTTAACTGTTTATTAAATATAGCGTCCAGTCTGACGTATTTAAAATACTAACGCATTTGCCATAATGTAACAAAAGTGCCTCCCCTTGACTGGCTTTCCTACAGATTAAACTTAGATTCTTATTCCTTAAAAATATTTAAATTATGTGTTTTAAGTTAAGGCTGGCAATGCTGCCAGCCTTCTAGGCACGTTTCCCGCCATTGACAAGGATGACCATGAATTTTTTGACGCGTGTTAGTTTTATTTATTTATAGAAGATTTAATTTTAGTATAGTTGTAAGTTTTGGGAAATTGCGTCATATCCTCACGTCGACACTGCCGCAGTGCCTGAAAAGCCGGGTGTTTTACCAATGCGTCCTACCAGTTTTAAACTACGGAGCCGAAACGTGGATCATGACAGTCAAGTTGGCCCACCGACTGCACGTCACTCAGCGTGCTATGGAAAGGTCTATGTTGGGGATCTCATTAAGGGACCAAAAATTTAGCAAGCTGAAATGGCAGTGGGCCATGTCTGTCGCAGAACCAACGAGAGGTGGAGCAGGAAGGTTCTCGATTGGAGACCACGTTTAGGCAAACGTAGTGTAGGACGCCCCCCGGCTAGATGGACCGATGACCTGAAGAAGGCAGCTGGCAGTGACTGGATGCAAAGGGCGGGAGATCGTGCGTTGTGGCGTTCCTTGGGGAGGCCTATGTCCAGCAGTGGACTGCAACAGGCTGATATGATGATGATAGTTGTAAGTGTTTGTTCTTGTATTAGATTTAAGTATTGAGTTGCAAATAAATTTGAAATCTACACTAAGATAAGAAATAATTGTTCGAGTATATAGTTCGTACAATATTATAAAACTGTTTCCTCATGAACGTATATCTTTTGAAAAACAATGTCCAGCATATTTTATCGAAACATTATCAGCTTTTAATATATCAGTTAATAAAGGATTTGTTATACATAATAGAGCTATTAAATTTAAGTAGATGCTTCGGACCGAGGTGCCTTGTTCAATTTCCGGTAGGATCGCAAAGTTATAAAATTTTCTGAATATAACACGGCCAGTGATTACCAATAATAATGCGGCCATAATAATTACGCTACTTATTTCAGGTAATATCGTAAAAGTGATTTATCCGTATCGTTCTCATATTATACAACGTACATTGAAATCTATAGCACGGAAAAAACTTACTCATCAAAATGAAACTTAGTACACTCGTCTGGACCTTTAATTAACACGTTGCCTGTCCAGAGTATTTTGGGTTAGTAGCCGTGACGTCTAATTTATTTTTTTTCGGCTAAACTGTTTCATTCTATGTACTTATGAAATACATGAAGGGGTTTCAAAAAAACTTTTTAAAAACAACTAAAATACTGAATTTCAGGCAAGCATTAGTTTTAATGCACAGACGTGCATTATATGCATTACATGTAATTAATTAATTACATTACATTACATCATGCATTACATGTAATGCACGGACGTCACAGCTGGACCAAAAATGCATTATATATAATGCACGGACAGGCAACGTGTTAACACTTGAATATTCACTTCAATACCTTTTTCCTGAACAAAAAAAACTAACCCATATTAGTCTCATTACATACCTACATATTAATTAGCAGTATCGAACAATATGATAGGTAACGGAGCTATTATAATTATTGACAGGTATCCCGCCCCTCGCCCACAGACTTATGGACTAGCTTCAGGACAAAGGCTTCCCATTATTGGGCACTTACTGTACACTAACTGTATTGGTTATATGTTAACTGTTATAGGGTACTAATTTTCTTTCGTGAATTGTTAATGTTGTGCTATGGTGTAGGTAGGTTGTTCGTTCGACATCAGTGTCGAACGAACTGTCAATCAAATGTCAAAATTCGAGTTTTCGCAAGAATTTGCAGGATAGTGCAATGTTAAACTAGGCGATAAACTGAAAAAGCAACGTAATCCAAGTAAACAAGAAGTAGCATAGCAACTACAAATAGCCATAATTACTCATAATGATATACAAAACATAGATACGAGTACCTATATATGCCTATACAAACAGGTCATTGAAAAAAAATGCGATGTAATCGTGATATCACAAAAATAAAGATAATATGAAATTCCGGTGTCTGGCTCTGATTTCCAATATTGACAATCACACCTTGAGAAATAATAATATAGAAAAATTTTGCCTTTAAACTATAGCACAAAGAGCTATGGAGCTTTTATAGCACGGGGATAGCTATCAAAAGAGCTAGTGCTTAGTAACTGAAACCGCTCATGAAAATTCAGAAGACTTAAAGCCACATCTAGTTTCGCTACATAATTCGTGACGTATGTTCAAAGGATATACTAGACGGATTACCACCTGCTTTATTAATCTGTAATTTAAAAGGAATCCCCTCAAAAGAGTATTGTGTCATTGCTTTCATATCTTACTACACGCTTCAGTTTCTCTCCTTATCTTTCGTAATAGGTACTTTTTACTCACATAAAACATGCCTTTATTTGTTTATTTTGTTCGTCACTTGTATATGCAAAGCGGGTATAACGGATGTTTAAATAATCTTAGTGTTATATGCTATTATAATGCGGATCGCATCTCTGATGGGACTCCAGGGGAATAACTTGGAATACCATCTGCCTTACTTCGTAGACTTATGACTGATTCAGACAATGCGAGAAATATCCTGAGATTTGCCGTACATTACCGTCTAAGACCGATCACTTGTGACTCCATAGCTTTGCGGCCCCGCAATGTACTACTAATGTACAACTCGCAGGGTATTTCTCACTTCGTCTAAACTAGGCCTTAGACAATGTTAGCACTGCATAGCAATGTCCAATTGTTTAGATTGATGTTGTGTCTCATGGTTGCTCGACAGGCTTAAGATTTCACACATTTCATTATCTACAATTATGTCCTGATTACATAATAGCTAAAGTATCAGATATTAATCGATGGTTTTAATCAATTGTACAGCGTTGATCGAAGAAAAAGACCATATTTAGTTCATAAGATATATTTTCATTCATAAAATATATAATTCATAAATAAAAAATAAAATAAAGATATAAGAAAAACGAAAAAATAAATTCGAGTAGAAAATATCTTTCGCATTGTTTGCTTGACATTAATAACAATAATAAAAGGAACAATATCATAACACAGTCTTGAGTAAAAGATTTACGAATTAATACACCTTTCTAATTCACCGTTTAAATTATAATAATATACAGTAACAGACAACTCTATTGCAACACAATAGAGTATTCTCATTATAATGTCAAGAAAACGTGAATCGATACCAAACTATCGAATGAGAGATGTTACTCGATTCATCTAGAAACACAGCTGATTGATGTATCATTGAATTTCAATAGTGATTATCGAACAGTTGATGTATCGATGAATATCAAAGTAATACATTCCAAAACATACAACAGGTATCTCCTTATTGTAACAGTTTTGGTTTTCTGGAATTCTCCAGAAATTTCTACATAAATTCTTATCGATATACATTTCCCATTTCTATTTAATTTATAACCGACAAATAATATTATTATATAACTGCAACATACGTCACTCAAATCAACAGTTTCTAATTTAATTAGTCCTTCTAGTTTTTCTATTCGGGTATAAACCTATATTTCTCAGTTGATTCTTAGAGATAATACTATGCATATGTGTAAACACTTATCAAAATAGAAATCGTTTCATAATATTGTTTGATAAGATACAACTCAGTCGCATAGCTACGTAAACAGCTTTTGTTACTATACATAGGTACTAAAATCACTTTCAGTCGGTATGTTGCTACGTATTTTTAAAATGCCCCATAACTTAATAGTTTTATACAGTTTTCACAGGAAGCATTATCTTAAAGATTATATAATTATTGTTCTTTTCAAAGATTGATTAAATTCTAAAACATGTACCTGTTATTTAAAAGCATAAAACATTATAACTGTACACATGTAGCAACATTGCTTATAGAACAAACCTTTGTTCAATCGCACGTCCAACTTTCATGCACGCGCGCTACAAAAACCTGTGAAAATACATCACTATTATCTGATTACACAATTAATAAAAGTAAACAAAGCAAATGAATATCTAAGAACTAATTTACGGATCACAATGGCCGTGATGAAGCAAAACAGATGGAATTTTATATTAGTACAAGAATTTTGCGTAACAACATAGGAACAGGAAATACAGGACCGGTGAGTGTAAATCGACCGACAATCATTAGCGTTGCAGAGCTATTACAGTTTTTTCTTCACAAGACGATATGTTTTTATATAACGCGAAGATTTCTTTGTGGCCAGTGATGTTAACAATTCGAATCGAATTTAAAAACGAAAGAAGATCGCACACTCCATTTTTAAAACGGGTTCCAAATTTGAATTGAAATTGACGGTTATTTTTTTTCATCAATCAATTGGTAGAAGCTTGTGATTGACGCGGTGTGATGAGACAGATATTTGCAGCTGTCATCATCAATTATGACCGAGTAGTTAAACAGGACCAAGTAGGAGACGACAAACGAGATCCTGACCTAGCACAATAAAATACATGTATTTCACGCTCAGAACTTTCAGGGTTAGATTCCATACAATGCTGCTGTGCTAAATAATTCTTGCAACATTTATTTTATTCCCATAGATACTGAAAAGTTATGGTTTTAATAATTTGGTACATAAGTAATACAAAAAATTATATACGTAATAAATAATATATTAAATTCTTAAAACGTAGGTTAGACTAACGTCTAACGAATAAAATTATTCAACATTTTAGGCACATAACCCATTTATTGTTACTTATTCCAATCAACAGATTTTTAAAGAAACCACAATATTGTTTAGTATGTACGAGTATATGAAGTTGCAAGCGCACGATGGCCTGGAAAATTTCATAAACAAAAAAATAACCTGTTAATTTACATAAACATATGAAGTACAAGAACCACAGGTAAACGTGACCACAAAACAATTAATTCAATTAATTCTGATAAATCAAACACTGGTCCAATAAATGTAGAACAAGTAACAGATGTAATAACAACGCAACAATTACAATTGACGTATGGACAAAGGCTTATTTGAATATAAAAGTGCATCATCTTGTTGAACAATTATTCTAATCTTGTTCCTTTAAATTACAAGTGAATTGTGATCTCACAGTACCGGAAAAACTGGAAAGCATTTCCATTAAGCGTTATTTTTTTGTTTGGTACGATTTGAATACGGTGCAGTGAGGTCCCACGGTCGATAGTTCGAGTCGTTGTCACACTGTCACTGGAACCAATTAATACTATTATAGTCGTGTGCTAGAGGTTTTTTCCTTGATGTTTATTGTGAGAGGAAGTTTGCGATATTATTTTCTATTTGGTTTCAGCGCAAAATATAAATCTACTCGTTATTAATTGATATTTTTTAATCTCATTGAAAAATTCGCTAAATTCAATTGAAAAAATAACTAGATGACCTATTTAACCCTTTGAATTTAAATACTTAAAATATTAATTAGAATTAAGGAATCTAATTTTTGGCCATAAAGGGTTAATTAGCTATAAACGCTTTTGGTAACAATATTAAATATAGGTATTATAACACTCATTGAAAATAATGTGGGATCGTACTTCCAAAAAAAAATCAATGACTCGTAAAAAATATGATGACTAGACGTCCCACATTGGTTTTTATCGATGCTCACATGTTTGTCGTTTCAGTGTGACACTGTCCTTTATCTTTACATAATCGATATTGACTTAATTATACAGCAAAAAGATCTTGTAGACGCGCTACCCACCTACTAATACACAGAAATAGTTTATTTGCAAAAACTCACTGGATATTCCGTAGCGTGATACTAGTACATAATCTTATTAGCTCTAATTATGCTGACGAAATTATTCATGCAATTATGAGCCTTTTTTTGCAGGTGATAAGCCCTAGAAAATCTTAACAAGACTTTCGCTATCCATACGATAAATAGAACGTGAAAAAATAAATGTTTGCTACTTACATTGACTTTGTGAGTTAATAAATAGCAAAGATGCACATTGCACATGCGAAAATTACGAAAACATAAATATAACTACTTTCCTACCACACTGAAATAAAACATTGTACTTAAATTACTTACAATGATAAAATCAAACCATTTTGTAAACACATGCATTCCATATTTATCTGTTATCAATGAAAACAAAACAACGTCTGAACAATTATTTTTGGATCATTTTTTTTTTTATTTACTGGCCTTATATCCTAGTGGAGGGGCTCGCAGCTAAGTGTAAGCCGTACGGTTTGACCGATAATACAAGTGAGGCCGCGCTCGCCGCGGTTGGTCCGTGGATGGGTGACCATTTTCCAAAGATATCGAGACCCTTCCGTGCCTCGGATAGCACGTTAAGCCGTAGGTCCCGACTGTCATACCATGATCTTTGGCAGTCGTCAAGTCAATTCTGACAACCAGTCTTACCATGGGACTCTGTGTTAATACCCAGTAAAATGGGTTGTGGAGGTCAGATAGGCAGTCGCTCCATGTAAAATACAGTATTTAGCTGAATCCGGTGAGACTGGTAGCCGACCCCAACATAGTTGGGAAAAAGGCTCGGGAGATGAGACTGGCCTTATAACCTACTATGGGATTGAATGAAAGGTCTACGTCACTTCTACACGTGGCAGAGTAATACTAACACACATAGATACCGCTTTTGTTTAAAGGGGTTAATGCAAGCAAGTTCGCTTATCAAGATATAGCTCTACAAGGTCATTGCACCTTTTTTAAGGGGAATTCCTTTTCACTTACTTTATAAAGAACTTATCTTCTAAAGGAAAATTGCGAAGCTTTGTGCTCATACGTTTTTTTTAATGACGATTACAGTACACTGTCACATTAAAATAATTTTAGTTAGTGATTCTGTTTAGTATACTAATCTATTGGAAAAAAAAATAGGTTCATTTTTACGCTACCCAATAAATTCTTACTACACCTACCGCAAACTAGTGATATGTTGTGAGAGTGACGTCACAATCATTCTCGGAGCAAGACGCGCGTGTATCACGGCACGTCGTTATCGCAACCATCTTTTTTGACCAACGTTACTCAGACGATAAATTTAACCTATATATCCAAATAACAAGAAAAATATAACGTACATAATCGCACGTGCTTTTAAAATTTACGCGACTGCGACAAAACCAAAATAGGAGGCTTGTGTTTTTTTCAGTTATGTATTTTATTTATTTTTTAGTTAAAAAAAACAATATTATAATAATTAAATGAAAAAATGATTATGTCATTATTATCTCACTGTGAACGCACGTCCTTACAATAGATATACCTCTCATTGACCTCCTAATACGTGTGTATGCAATGCTTTGGCATTTCCTTTAGGCCGGTACCTGAGAACATTTCTGAGAACCTCCAAATCTCAGAGAGGCTTAGTCATCGAAAAAACTAAAAAATAATAAACTAATCATATTTGATCGGTATGCTGAACATCCGTAAATGTTACAGGAAGCCTATGATTTCGTCATAATGCAACAGATTTTATCGATAACTCGTATCTTAAAATCCGCTTCTTTTGTTTTCTGAGAACTATATTAGTAGATACCATTTCTTCCTTATACGACGGTTTTAGAACAATAAGATAATCAGTAATACAGAGTGAATTAATTAAATATGCTATCTTCGGCTAATTGCAATCTCTTGTCGCGTAAATAAGTAGGGCAGAGGTTTAGTGCATTTAAATTAACAAATATATGTAATACAAAACTGCTTTGATATTTTTCTGTAGGTACGAAGGACATTGTTAAAAATGCTGAGTCATCTCAAGCGGATTATAAGTTATTATATCGCAAATCATCTCTGATTGACAATTATTTAATTACATAAATATCAGTCTAAGGCTAATAAATCAGAATGCAGTACTATGAACTTTAAACGGCGTTTATAACAATCGGATATGACGAGGTGAAGAACATAGTATTTGCATAAACAATGAGATTGCATTGCATGGGGTTTTCTCTAGCCAAACGTAATACATTTTCTAGGTAATCGTATGTATCAGGATGTTTAAAATAACCCCGCAATTTGAATGCATTATATATTACGCACACTAATTTAGAATTCCCTGAGAAAGGATCGCTTTTTGTACGTGCATAAATTAACATAGGACGTTTTCACACCGTAACGAGCAAATAAATAATAGTAATTTATGGTTCCATATGAAAAGAAAATTCTGTTACGCTTTTTTCACTTTTAGCAAACCTATTATCATATTTAAGTGCAATAGTAAAAAAATGCTGTCATATAATAACTTACTACAACAAACAATAATTATAACCATAACATGACCAATTAGTATTGCAATAACTTAGGTTCAGCTGTCTAAATTAATTGTTGGTACACAATGCGATTATTAACAACACACCCATTTAATAAATCAATTTATACAATTAATATTTCACACAATTAAGCTATCTGTTGTGGTACGGTGTGACATCAACTCTCATACGTAAGAACAAGTCTTTTGTTCGTATTAGTTGATGATCGTGATAATTATTACGTTAAACAATGTGACTGGGTCACGATGCAGTGATGCGTACAATCTGTTGTCAAGTTACACTGTAATATCTGTAACAAGAACATCTTTCGATTACAATTCCTTTTCGCTTTTTTTTTTTTTTGTAAAAGTATCTCTTCCATAGTGTAAAGTGTGTCAACTAATGACTGGCCTGTTGGTCTAGTGGTTATTGATCCTGACTGCTATACCAGACGTCGTGGGTCCGATTCCCACCCAGGACAAATGTTTGTGCAATGAGCATGATAATTCGTTCTGTGACTGGGTGTAGTTTATCTGTGATATGTAGGTATATGTATTTAGAAATATATAAGTATGTTTATCAGTTGTCTGGTTACCATAGTACAAGCTCTGCTTTGTTTAGGTTCAGATGATCCTGTGTGAGTTTTTATTTAAGGTAGTACATAAATGATATCTACAGTATCACACCACATATTATGCTGGATAAATCAATCTTTCTTTCGTCATTTGCATATCGATAGCGGCCTTATCATGTCAAGCTTGGAGACTTCCCAGTTGGAAAAAAATGGACACAATCATAAGCCTACTTAACATTTCATCCTATTATCCTCCATCTTCCACTCTTAATAATATCACAAATCATCTCTGGTTTTTACTACTGTGTGATAAGATAGACATACGAAACTCATGCTTACTAAAATATAGAAATAAGTAGAATCGAATAAATAGATTCTAGTTACAAATTGTGTGGACAAATCGTGACACTGTTATCATGAAATCGAACAAACTGCGTGAATTGAACCCGCAACCTTTACCTCAGAATGCCAAGCAGTTAACCGCTGCGGGTCGTGGAAAAAACACACATCGCACACAATATTTTAGTCTGGGAGTGCGTGAGATTTGAAATTCGTGCTACATTCAAACAGATAATTTAATTTATTACTGCAATTTATTATAATGTAACAAATAAGTAATAACATTAGCTACATAACATTGCAAAATTGAATTCGAATTTGAAATGTCATTGTGGATGTAAACATTATGGAAATATCAATTGTTTACCCGTATTTGGTATAGAAGATGATTAAAATCTAAATGGTTTATTTATAGAAATTAAACGGATTTTACGCCTGAAGCAGTTAAGTTTCTTTTAGCTACCTATAAGGTAGCAGAATCAGAAAAAGTAGATATATACAAGGGTCGACTACCATTTACTTGTAGAAAGTTTAACTCTTGTTACGCGGGCACTATACTGAACGAATTTAAAGACCCGTCGGAGAACATAATGTATTTTGTAAACCTTTCAATATTACAGGCTACTGAAGCCTGAACCTCTGAACAATAAGTTGACTACACATACTTTTATTGAAATTATTGACAAGATATTATATTTATTTTCAGAAATTAAACTTAAAATATTTACAATAATATAAAAACTAAGCCTACTCAAGAAATAAGAAAAATTATAAACTAAATAAAACTAACAACTAAAACAAGGCATCAAAAAATTCATCCACATTGCTGTCGACTGGGAGTGTGCCCAAAAGGCTGGCAGCATTGCCACGTTGTATGGCAATGCTTATTCGCTGACCTAGGTAGAAGCCAGCCTTTGGGTCACTTTGAAATTATTTAGTTCAGACAACTCATTTCATAACACATGTGAGTGATATGAAATAAGTGCCCTATATATACATATATAGGGCACTAACGTGTTAATGACTAAACATTAGTAACCAACGTAATATTCTGTGAATGAATCCAATTATTACAGGAAACTTGCGAACTTTTCGCGGGTTAGGTACTATGCGCATTGCGTATGGATTAAGGGAATTCTCTGTACTTTGTTTCCTGTTACCTCGTGTGATCTAATTTAGTCAATGACTGTCATGTCACAGTTATGAATGACTGATTTGTTATGTAATGACGTGTCAAGGTCTTTACCTATCTGTACAATACACTACGTACTAAGACATTTGTGTAAAGTCGTGCAAGAAAAATGTAGCTGAACTATGAATCCTGTTTGGTTGTAAGAAAGGAAAACTTACTAAGCACTGGTTACTTTTCAATTTGATCCCTTGTCAAATCAGGTATCAACTTATGTGATAGGGTTTTCTTAAGGTTGCAGCACTTGAATTAAGATTTATCAGGTAATTAAATCATTCGATTAGCTTTTGGAAAACTGGGTGTATGAGTTCCGTTTTTTGATAAAGTGAATGTTGTCAAAAATTTCTCTAATATCAGATCTTATGCACATACAGTTTCTAAACTAAACTTTCTTGCTACAATATTCTTAATGGTTCTGGATTAAGACCCCCACTACAAGCTTACTGTTGTTCTGTTGCATTATAAAGTTTAAAGTTGCATGTAATAGGCGAAGAGATGATTGCGAGCGACCAATGAAACGGGCCTATTTCGGGAATGAGGTCGAGAGGCGGACTAAGGCGGGATGGAACACCCCGCCTGAAATATAACGCATTTCTAATATGGCCGAAATGCTCGGTAAAAATAACTTAGAATTTTGAGATCGAGTTATGTTAAATGCAACGCTACGGTGTAATCGAGGTCGGTTTAGTTTAGTTTGCAAAGCTACTCGTATATAGTTGTAGTGTTCTGAAAAGTTACAAAATTAAAGTTTTTCTACAAATTACTACGATTTTGCTAAAGATCTAAATTTAATTTAATAAAATGTATTAATTTCAAGAAACAGGTAATACAACAACTCTAATAAAAATGTTGCTACAACATCCAAACTTCAGTCCCTCTAATTTTCATTTACAAAAAAAATTTTTAAAGTATTAAATGTGTCTAGGCTATTTTTATGATTTATCATGCTTATTATTTTGTTTTTAGATACTAACTTAATAACGCAGCTTATTATATAGTCATTGTACTTGTTTTAAAGTATTTTCATGAACCTGGATATTTTCATCTTGTAATGTAGGTACGGATAAAAGTAAAATTCATTTAAATTTACACATTCAATAAAAACCGTTCAATTTAAACCGAAAAATCTATAATAAACAATATAACCTTCTGTTGTGTTGTAAATAAGATTAATTATTTTAGTAAACCGACTGTGGTACGCACAGTCGGTTTAAATGCCAAAATACCGTAAGTATATTTTTTTTTAATCAGCAATAACATTAATCATCTTATCAAAAACAATGTAAATATTTAGGTATCACTAATTAGGTAAGTAATTCAATTAATGTATCGGTCGACCTGCAGTAATCAAGTATCAACAAAGTAAGATCATAAAATATAATCATCATAATTTTCTTATCAAATTACAAAATAACCCAAAAAGTAAATCGCGACCTAGACTGCATAATGTAGTAGAATAACATATTAGTAATGTTCAGGGATCATTTTCACACACCTCCTGAATGTATGGCCACATGTATTTATTTGATCAAGCTATTGCGTAAGAGCATGTGTTCGTTTACGTCCTAAACGCTATCTACGTCTTATCCGTGACGTAATGGCGCATGGCGGGCCCTCTAAATTAAACAATCGGTTTTTTGCACCCTTTATCACGGGAGCGCGGACCGTCTACATAAAAGCCGTGGAAATCCGTTCAGGACACACATTACATGTAACGCGGCGAACTGAACCTAACCGCCCGTCGTCCTGAACGCGACGCGACTTAATCACGCCCATATTTATTATAGCGTTCGAACGCAACTGTTTGCACCTGTTCGAAATTCAAATTGTGAAGTGACAGTGTTTTGTTTTAAGTGACAGTTGTGACAGTATATGCCAAAGATTTTTTTTTAATTATGATCTGTGATAAATTAATAAATAATTTAATCGATATGTGCAATTGTTGCTGCAACGGATGTTCCTCAAGAAGAAAAGGATATACTTTTAGATTAAGTAAGTAATTTATATATTTTATTAATCATAAATAATTATTATTAGTCATTGTATAGATGAATTATTTATTAAAATAAAATATTTTATTTATTTATTTGTAAAATAGTAAACGTAGTCAGGAATTTCCACATTTTATAGTTTACCCATAGATAATACACTCGAAGAAATTCCAAATATCTGATTTAATCCAAGATAATAAAATGCTGACGTATACCATATCAGTACATGGGAACACACGTAATTCAGTGACCTAATAATACCTGAAACGGAAGTAAACTCACATCACTATCAAAAATAAATAAATAAAATAATTCACTTTCTATTCTTTGAAACATCGACACTGATAACACAAGGAAATAACTCGGTATGTCTCAAGCGATTACTCATTATGTGTATTGTATAACACTCATCTCAACTATCTTGAAATAAAAGAAATACGAGCTAACAGAAAAACATCTGAAGTCTGAACTCAATTCCATATCTGAAAAGGAAACTGGACCGGAAATACGTAATATATTAAACATAATTGTGCGACAAAATTACATTTATTGTAAGTGTTTCAATAACCATCTCAATAAACGCAGTATTTGTATTCGCACATTTCTTTCATAGATAAAGTAAATCGGTTACCTCAATTGTCTATTAGTCATCGGTAATTGCTTCTGAAACGTGCACAAACCAACAAACCCACGAGATGTAGGCACAATTTAAAACAGTTTATTTATTTTAGATCTCAAGGTAAAAAAGCTTTTTGTAAAAATTTTCACTTACACACATCGATGAACTAAAGCTGACACCTGGCTGTCATTCAATTATCTACATATTGATAAATAATACGAACAGTGATACTAAATCTTACGTTTATTCTATCTTCAGGCCAACCACAACAGTCAATAGCATAACTTATGAATTATATACAAACTTAACCCCGACTATGACCGCATACATTATAACCAACTATACACTTTTCTTCTACGCCAAATTCCCTTATTCAGTATTTAGGACACAGTGTAAAAAATATCCTCTCGTAAAACTCGCATACTGTACATTTCCGAGCAACGTCGTGAGTATTAGTTTTAGGCTGTGCCGCGAAAGGGGTTAAGGGTACGTACACAATGAGTAAAAGCTTTCGAATTGTACGCACAACGTGTGATTTATATTGTGGCTCGCAAACAATGCCATTTCGCGTATTGGCAATGCCTAGGCGGCCGCAGGCGGACTCCGTCGCGGAAGCTAGTCTTTAAGTTTACGGTAAACTTAAATTAGCTGAAACTATGTTGGTAAAGGAATTTCACGGTGAATTATCTACTGTATTAGAAAATAATAACTTGTAGGCGACATCGCAATCGCTATAAATCATTTAACCCTCCCGATGTTAATCCGTTCCAGCTGCGAACTTGATCTTGGAACATTCAGAATGTTATCTGTAAACTCCTTTATTCAGGTCACTATCATAACAGAGCACTTTAGATTTCAACAACAAAAAACTATTTACATAGCAATGGCAAACCTTTTATCGGTAATATTAGTGCTACATTTTTTAAACAGAGAAACAAATCTTCATAAGAGACGTAACGGACGCCGCGGTTGACGGATGGATGGATTATATTTGCTTAAAAACAACGTGTAACATATCAACGTAGTATCAGAGGTTAAATGTATTCACGACTAGCAAACACACGTATCTCCGCTCGCAATATCTTATAAAAACAAAACCACAACACCTTTCCATCGTTTCATTTTCCAAAACGAAAACAAAACGTTTTTGCATCTCAAAAATAATATTTACAACGCGGGAAACTTCACTCGATTTCTACGCGTGAGTTTTCAAACTTCCACCTGACGAACATTCAGACGAGCTTACATATTATTTTACATTAATTGTTTAATGGTCAGATAACACGTAAATAACGGACGTGAATATGACATGAATTACTAAACACGTTCTATTTAGAAGTAGGTATGTATAGAAAAATGATTTCGTAGCACTTAAAATTCAATATTTGAGACATGACGAATAGTTTTGTTACACGGATCTAACGCATAGACTTTCTACGGCGCGGCGTGAGTAATAGTGAGCTCATGCGACGGGCTTGTGGGCTTTCAGTGAAGGTTCGGCAAAGTTACTGTAGCGAAAAATTCGGGAAATCCGTGAGTCACCGATGAAACAAGCGCCGGAAAAGCCGAACCAATTCTATCTAATTACGAACATATTTTCACATAAAAAGTTAATAATGTAATCGATGAAAGGCGTGTCATTATGTCACTAGTCGGAAACGATCGCGATGGGAAACTCCTTTGTATCGCAGAGAAAATGATTGCCGCACTAGGTCACCCGGTGTCAATGTTAGCGCGCGGTAGCCTTATAAACAATCATTATTGTTGAACTTATTATGTAACTATTTATCTGTTTAAACGAAAGTTTTTATTTTTTATATTAGGCGTTCAGTTTTTGTTACTGTGTATATATTTATCAAATTTTAATTAAGTGTTGTCATTAGGTACTTTTACTTTAATAAACACGTATTATTTATGACATAATTTAAATTAGGTACATTGTAACCGACATATTTATAAACAAATACGACACTCGAAATATAAATCACACGCACAAATAATCTCTTATTGACACTATCACTAAGCGGGCGTACAATGACATCGCCTTGTTAACCACGGAACAAAAAACGTGTCAATGTAAATACATCGAGATTCTCGCTGTATCTCTAAACCGCAGACCACATGCCACTAATAATACCCACAGAAACCTCTTAAAACAACCAGTATATCAATACAATTGTTAGAGTGTTGTTCTATCATGTAATTTAGTGACCGAAGGATTTGTTTGACCCGAGTCGCACGTATGAACTTACAAATCTGTGTCAAACGAGTCTTTCCCAGACTTGACACACTTTTTACTCTCAGTTTACTTTCTTATTTAGTCCTTGGACTCTTTCACTTGTTCGTCAAAAGTACGATGACCAATCATTGACAAGTTAAAAAGAAAACGAAAGTAGTTTATAGATTAAACAACCTCTTAATCTAGGTGGCCATTTACATAAACTAGTTAATGTAGCATTATAATCATGGGCGATGCAGGCTGTACTGGGCCTATAAATCACAAACAGATGTTGTATCAAAACTGAGAGGACAGGTCACGTCTTAATGAAGAAAACAATCAGTTTGAGCATAGCCTTATCGTACAACGAAATGAACATGACAGCTCTAAGCAATGACTTGTTACTGCAGATTAGAATATTTACAAATTATACCTTTGGTATTCGATCGCCTACGCAATAAAAACAGATAATAAATATTTAGTTCTGTCGCGTGGATATTAAATGATAATTATTAAAATTGGCAAGGATTTGTGTAGTGGCGGGCCGCGGCGCGACTAATGCCCGATAAAAACTCACTTCAGGATAGACTCATCGATGAATCACCGGCGAGGTCTAACCGAATAAATGTTCACTTGCACAAGATGTGGAAACTGCCGACCATGGAGACGAATTATAATTAAATATTATTAACCCATATAATTTTTGGTAAAGGGAATATTTTTTGTATATTAATTAAAATTTATTTCTATATATATTACACAATATGCACTTATGTAGGTCAATACCCTTTGTTTTTATCATAGTCTAAAAGTGACAGCGAATAGTTCCTACCTACATAATATTTCACAATATTAGTGTCTACATATCTTCTTAATAGTCCTAGAACTACTATAAAGAGGTATAACTACATACTGAACATATTACTCATTAGAATGTAATTATGTATGAGTTATGTTTGAAGTAAAAGTATTTGTAATGCTTGATAGATAAGATCTTGAGTTATATGCCCGATAAGGGCAAAGGTGCTAAATTTCACAATTGCTAGTAATCCAACATGATGCAACAAGTTTAATCTAGTCATAATAAATAAGCAAAATTAATACTATATTCATGAATTAAATCATTTCTCATATTTCACACCTATTAATTTGTTCTAAAATTCGATAAATTAAATAGGCTGAAGGAAGTCTCCGTGAGGGTCGAAGTTGAGTTTCCGACAGGCGGGTAAGGGATTTCGCATAGTGTTTGACCGGCTATTTCACGTACGGTGCCGCATTTCGGTGGCCATTCAACGAGTGGAGGCTGCTCGCGCGCCGGTCTCGCACACTCGCTCCTCGCACCACTCCGGTGACACACGCGACAACACACGACTTATAATCCAGTGCAAATAATACTACGACTAGTGACTCCCAAATAATATAGTGTTCTCATTTTAAAGTGTTCAAAGTTCGCGAGTGCTTTATCAGCGGCCAGTGACAATTAGTTCGATTGAAAAGTTTTTGTATCATTTTCCGACGTTTCGATTATCGGGAATATTTTGTTCGCATGAACATGGACTTGCCCAAAGGAGCTACATCAATGCGTTGTTCATGGATGTCTTTTTAACTGGTGTGTGTTTATATTATAATTTTAATTCAGCTTGGAGGCGATCTCGTCTTAATTATTTGTTTACCGTCTCAAGTGTGCGGCTCATTCGCTAGTCGAATGTAAACAATTCACAATCATTTTGTGGGTAAGCTTAAATAAACGCAAACATAATAAAGCTATCATATCACAGTAAACACAGATTTGTTTAACTAAGATTTTTCTTATTTCTTAATTATTAATTATATTTAGCTTAGTTTTTAAAGAAGGATATAACTAGAATAAATTTTGTTAGAGTAATTTAGACTAAGTATAAAAATTGTCAATACACTATTGCATTAGGTTACCCTGTAATAATAGTTGTATTCTATGGTAAATAAATAAATAAAAAAAAAAAAAAAAAATTACAAATAAATATGCAAACATAAAAGTAGGCTACAGATAATCAATATCGGTATTGATAATAATTATAATGACGATTTCATTTCCTTCATAACGTAACGTAGCGTGATTTTACAACTCGGACTGAGCTATTAAAATAAATGTGGAATATTTTCAATAGTAGACCGACAAATAATCTGCAGTCACATTACTCTCACTAACTCAAACAGACGACACGTTCTAAAGAAATATTGATACAAAGCAGAATGAAGCATGACTAATTAATTATTATTGTAGTTTAAAATCGATGTCTAAGCGATGTGTCTGATCATTTTTGGAAGAGAACAATGTATTGCTTCAAGTGCGGTGTGCGGGGCTCGGGTCGTGTGAGAATGTTCAACACTGGCCCGTCGGCAATCGATCAAAGGGATTTTTCGCTGAAACACGGCCGCGATGTCATCCGATACAGGCAAGCTTCGCTTTCTGTATCACATATGACCGGTCAGATTGCTTTGTTTTTGACAACGATAATTGTTTAATTTATCTCAAGTTGTGTCGTGTTGTCTGAGTTAGAATTTACACAATGTATTGACTGTTGGTATAAGATTTTATGTCTAATAATGATTGCTTGTGGGATTATCGTTTGAAAATCGTGAGAGAATCCAAATGATGAGACGCGGTAGTTTAGTATTTACTAAGATAAAATACTAAAGTTATGAATTAAAATAAACACAGCAACATTAAATATTCTGTTATGACTACTTGGTTTTATATATCGTCATGTTTTATACAAAAACCTTTAAAACTATTCAAACAATTGCATGTTACATATATTTTTTAATACAAAATGATTACCGAGATCGCAAATGGTTGGGGAAACCCCATGATGGAAAAGTCACAGTCTATACCCGTTTTTCGCGGTAACAATTATATACGTTAGCATTGTTTGATGATCTCGCCAAGTAGAAGTTACTAGCTATTCACAATGGACACAGACTAAAAATATTCGTAACAGAATCAGCGTCACAACACAGCGAGTCAATTTTTTTGTACGGATTTTTTATCACATTGACACGTTACGCTGTATTTACTTAACATACATTAAATTGTCAACGACACGAATTGACCTAATGATTCACTGACCATAAACCTCGGATTATCCTCGTCTGACGTAATACAAGTGTAAATTCACTGTAATGTTCAGCTGATGTGATAATACATGTAACATGCCTAATTCATGTTCTGAAAAACCACTAAAGATAAATAAATAACCGATGATCACATCACGGAGAATGTAGTATTGTAGTCACATTAAATTAACACATCATTTAATGTATCCTTTAAAGATTTATTAAGAAGAAAACAAAAAAGCAATATAGAAACTTTAAGCGCAAAACAAAACACAATTAAACCTATTTAGCCAAGTTAAAGTCGGTATATTTTCTTTGTAGAGGCACGCGAAACTAATAAAAACTGCAACAAGTACTTTCTATGTTTTAGCACTCGAAGTGAACAAAGCTGAGCTTTCAAAGCCGGTGGTGCTTCCTTTTAAAAGTTTGAAAACATCGTCTCAACAGAATTGCCTGGGACATAAAATTTATTTTATGGCGTCGGCGCGAAACATCAAAACCTTCAATAACTGTCAAACGTTAAATCGAACAAGGCAAAACATGAATATTTGTGCAATAACATTAACAATAGGCGTGACGCTTTCCGCTGACGCGAGTGACGTCAAAATATGTCACCGCAAACTTGTGAAAAGCCATTTCCACCAAACATTAATTACAGTTACCGTACAAAGTCACAGTTATACAGCACGAAATGGGACAAGTTAACATACTGCTTACACCTAAACACTAGCTTAAATAAATATACCACAGCAAATTTCGTTCAACAAAGAATCCCAAAAATGTATCTTATTTCCCACAAGTCAAAATTGATCACAAAATCACGTTCGTCTCACGCATGCCACCCCGGGCTAATGGTCGGTGTGAAAGCGGCTCGGAGATGAAGATCGTACAGCCTCACATACGTGTATGTAGCAACGCTTACCATAATCACGCACCTTATTATTTTTTATGTGACTCCACGGAAACAGTGGCCGCACAGATCTAAAGCGCCTCACAAAATGTATGCCTAGAAATATCCAGCATATTATTCTTTAAAATTATGCAACGTATTCAAAGAACACCTCTTACTAAATCAGAAATAAAATCGAAACGTGAGCAAATTACATAAACAGCGTATAATATTCTAGTTAACCTCTTGATATCATAAAGATAAAAACGATAACACAACAATAATTATTATTTCATATTCGTTGACTTATTCATTAGTTTTCAATCTATATCCGTGGAATAGAGGTTAATAGATGGTGCTTTTGTTTCAGGTTTTCCCAAAAAGCTTTTGGTAGCTACTTCAGTATTAGTGATAATAGCAATGGTTGTGATGCCATCGGAAGCGCGGTCGACACACAAGATCAGGCATGAGAGGCGGCAGCACGAGGCGCCGGCACTAACCAAAGACACGAGGCACGAGGAGTTGAGGCGACGGCCGCACAGGAGGCCGGCGCTGCTGCCGCAGACCAAAGACACTCCCGACAGACTGAGGAACATCGAGGCAGACCGCTTCAAAAACGCCTCGAGAACAATCTTAAAGAAGTTAAAGAACACGAGACGGTACTTCAACGATGAGCGGAAAGTCCTGAACGAGACGCGGGAGTACCGGGACGGCATGCCCGGCTGGCTGCCCGGGGTCAACTTCGTCGCCATACACTTCCACCCCTACAAGAAACAGGGCACATCCCTCTCTGAACGCAAAGTAAGTTTTTACACTGATTAATTATACATCTTCAGTTTTTGCCTCTGATACGATTGAAAGTATATTATTAAATTAATAGATAGTTATAGCTACTACTTTGATAATAATATAATTTAAGTGGTATGTGATGTAAGTTAGCAACTGATAGATCAAACGGATTTCTCTTCCTATTTGTAGTAAATAAAACATAACCTAATTTATTTCAAGACAAGTCGTAACGTGTGGGAATGTGTCACAAATTAAACATTTAATCATATCGGTAAATACGCGACGCGTTACGTTTAATCGCAATATTTAATAATGTTTGAAGTAATTTTTGTGCAACTGACAGTGTAATTATTGTGGACGATCAGTCGAGTCGAGGGTGTGGTGGCCCGTCCCATCACTCTTTTTACCCGTTCAATGTTTTTACGTTATTTTTAATGTATTTTTGTTTTATTTGAGACAAAGGATCTCCGAGTACATTAGCCGTGCTCGAGGCTTCACCGTTGCAACTAAATGAGGTTCCGAGGAGCCAAATTACATGTAGCCGGACTTTGTACCGCGTTTATTTACTTCACATTGTACTTAAGGGCAATAACTAGAAGTGCAAGCCCTTAATTTTGAAAGCCGCTCTCGTTTGAAAATCGGAGCAGCTTTAAGTGTTTTATAGAGCTTCATTACGGAGCTCTTTAATCTCAATCGCTTAATCCTGAACTTTTAAACAATATTATCTGCGTCACAAGAAAATGATTATGAAAATAGGAGCAAAATACACATTAACCATTTTAATATGCATTCTGCCTAAAGAGCTACGGCCATATTTAACGTTTTGATTCAATTAACCAGAAATAAATACATCACGAAGCCCGCTCCAAATACAATTATCGTCCTCTAATCTAGATGATGCTTTCGAAAAAAGATGACGCCGCCCACTATTCATTACCAACACAAGTTGGCCTCCAATCATTGCTTAATTCACATTGTTGGATTCACACCGTTCCGACGCTAAGGGCTCATGTAACACTGGCCATATATAAATCAGAGGCTTATGGTTAGCATTTGTGGGAGCAGAGCAAACTAAGGAGCCAGTTAAATGTTTCAAGGAAATTTGCATAGATTGACACCGCATGATTTCGCTCCGCACACGCGATCCTAAAACCATGCCTTAACACGCATCCTACACGTAGGTATATCTTAGCACAACACCTTATAATTATGATAAAAATTGTATTCAGTTCATCGCCTGCCCGTACCGGTTTCGGTTCGAAAAATATAAAACACACAAGCAATATTTAACAAGCCTTCTATAAGCCTCTCTTTATTATTTACCGAACACACATCTGGAGTTCGAGACTTTCTGTTATGTATTCATATTGGTCACCCACTAATTAGTACACAAAAGTTAATGCGACGCGAGACAATAAGAGTGTGTGCATTCGAAGCGTCGTCCTTACACACTCGACGCGGTCCGTGTCCGCGCCGGCGACCGAACTATTTCCTAACGCGGCGGCTCGCAGACGGCCAGTACGCCAACCGATGAATATTAAATATTTCTTACCTATGTCTCGCCAGCCCGTCAATGTACGGCCACTTAACAAATTTAAATATTTGACATTGGGCAAAGGAAAGCGTTAGAATTCAAGTGATCTGTACGCTTCGGCTTTAGTTGACATACGAACAATTTAAAAATTAAATACTGCTCAAATGAGACGTTAAAATAAAGGGCTCGAAGAAATAATAATGTGGACACACTGTTCATGTTGTTGATTTAATTTATCGGACCCTCCAAGTTTCCAAGTTAAAGCTTTTGAGTGAAGAGCAAAAGGTATATTGTGGCAGGATTCTTTTAATTTGTAGTGGATTTGTTTTCACACAATTGCGAGTCATCGCGGGTACAGCGACCGCGGCCGGTATTTTCAGTGTTTGAATAAAGGGCAGAAATTCCACAAGTTGAACACGGCGCGCTTTCACAGTGACAAGGGGCCGGGCTTTAGTGGCCGCTCGGTGCGCTAGTGTTTGTACAGTATTTACGATTTAACAAAACAACACGAAATGTTAAAAACACATTATTTGTCCAAGTGAGACGAATGTGAACTTACGATTCCGGAGTGGTGCGTTTGTCTGCGACACGTCTCGGAGGTTAAGCTCGCCTCTTTAAGGCAAATGTACGGCTTATTGTCGGGTTTTCAGGCTTTTAATACACGACCATATTTGCTCACACAGCCCGACGCTTTTATTATCGTTCGCTCCGACAATTTCTTCGGCGTCGCGCCTTCACAATAGTTGGGAAAACGCAACGGCGAGCACTCAATGCTTTTATGAACCGTAAAATATTAACGATTAATTTTAGAATCGATCGTTTATAGCCTTCTAAATGCCTGTGGAATTAAATAAAGACTATGGAGTGTTATCTTATGGTTTTATAATGTACTGTCATGATCTAAAGTTTACTTAAAGAAATAGAGACATTCCAAGGTTCAAAAAGTCTCTCTAAGGTTTAAATTATTGTTAGTGAATAATTCATTGAAGCGTTAGAGGAAGTCGGTTAGTGCGACACACATTGACAAACAAACCCGCTGGTCTCAGGTTCGCGTTCCGGGAACAATGAGTGATGAGATGAGTTCATTCATTAGCCGCTAAGTGGAAGCAGGAAGATTGAAGCTAATTGTTACTCACAATCCATTGCTTTATGTTATTTTACACTAAATTAATATTCTGCCAATGATAAATACATTTATGAATGAATTTTGCTTAAATTTTATATTAAACAAATATTATTTGAATGAGTTTTTGTAATACGTCATTTGCGATGACTAGTTTCTATTATTATATTATATCAATTTAGTACATTGATAAACATTGAACAACAAATGTACAGTGACCTAGGTTACAAGTTTAGTTTCTGCATAAAATAAACATGTCTATTATGTATTATAATTATTAAATTTTATGCAATGATCACAATGTACGGAAAATCCTTGTTTTGGACAATAAATAGCTTGTACGATAATTCAATAATTATAATGAATGAATCAGGCATGTTTCATTTACACAATGTATCACTGAAGGATAGTATATGGGCTAAGCAATACGGAAAAATAAATTAATTATTAAATAATTATTAATTTTAAACTTTAAATATCCACTTGCGTAAACTGGTTTTAACCATATTAGGACTAAAAAACCAAAAAAAATCAACATCACCTAAATACTTTATGAAAAAAATCGAAGTATAATTACAACACACCTTTTTTACAGTAGGTACTTATATATATGTAGATCTTTTAGTATCCTAAATCTTCAACAAAATTCAATTAACTTCAAGTTAATGAAAATCTCGAAAAGAATCCTGAATTCCATGAATGTTTCTCGTTACAGTCCGTTATTACTTTTATTTATTTATTTAAACTTTCATGTACAATTGTGGTTTTATTGACATACAACTGCGAAGAATATAGAGAAAATGTCGCATTTTTAAAGGACAATTATAAACGATCTATTACAAGTATCGAGGTGAACCGGCTTGGCTGGTGTGCACATAACTACATACACTTATATATTGTATACAGCAAAGTATCGCATCATTGTCTATAAAGATAAACTGTCTCAATGTCGACTTTATGTGTATTGTCCGTGAAATTTTGCTTGAAAATTTACTGAAAACTGACATTAACGGATTAAACTTAATTATTAGTAGCTTTATTCTGTTAGTTAGTTAAGTCCAAAGAAGAAAGGACCAAACTCAAAATATTTTGGTAAAACTTGAGGATTAGATAAAATTATTCAGGCCTTTATAAGAATGATAAACATAGCTTAATGTATAACGCATAAAGTATATAAAAAATAAACATTATGAAACCGAAAAAAGTGACATTTATTTAAGTAAAAAAATAAGTTTTAAGACAGTAACAAAAACTTTTCTACTATGTTATGATGTATTTCATTGATAAAATCTCGTCAACGATCTGAGTACGTCCCTCAAAGCGCCCACTTGTATCGGTATGTCGTCTAAACTACTTAACGAAAGCTTCTTCAACAAAAAACGACAAGCACTCTCGAAAAGTACATTCGTACATAGAACTATGTTAATAAACGAAGTGTTTGAAGTAATATTAAATACTGCAGTTATAATAATCTAGCATTCCAACCTTAACGAATAAACTATGGCTATAAGTCAAGTCAACACCGATTATGTCATTCAACTGCAACTACTAAGTTCATTACAATTCTTTACGTAATTAACCGAGGAATTACTTAAGATTTATTACATCTGAAAATAAACGCCTGATGCAATGGTGGTGCATAAGCTATTGTTCCCAACCACATCATTCAAGATTTTATTGACAATGAACATCGTAAACATTTAAATTTGGTAGTGCAATCAAACGCGGGATTAAATTAAATAAAATTGCCTTTAATACTTTGTGAGGACGGCTTACACTAATCCACAGTTTTTAAAGGAAAAGAGTCGGTAAAGTTCGTGTAGATGAATTTAGTATAATGCTTGAAACATAATAAAGCACATTGAATTTCAAATCACTAGCGGCCTAACTATATTTTACGCGCTAGCATTGTCTTTACTAAAGAAAATGGTGATCCGAAGCGGAGTCAAAGTTATAAACAAGGGGACAGTCGTGCCGCGTATTATAATCACTTAGAAAGCGTTATTAAAGTGAATTGTTAAACAGAGTTTTAGTTGAAATACTAGCGAAGTTAAATAAATTTTCAATAGGATTGTGTTAATGGCGTCATTTGAATAGTCATACGATCACAAATGCCCACGGCGCGGCAACCTCGACACGAATAGGCCGCGACGTAAACTATCCGCGATATGACGCGCTTAATTCACGTAAGCTTCTTCACACCACAGACCCTTTTATAGACAGCTGTCTTACAATAGCGGATTGTATAAAACTTTTAGATTAAAACTAACTTTGTATTAATGAACTTGCGCAAAAAAGGCAAAAGTTATTATAGAACCCCAATGTTTCCTGCATCAAGGTAGAGACATGAGAAATACCTATTCGCAAAGAAATTATCGATGATGAAAACATGGGTTTTCAAATGATGACGTTTCAATTCAATAGAAAAGATTCAACCTTCATTACGTCGTTATTCCGTGACGTAAGCGAAATTACGTTAAACACAATGAACGTAGTTATCAATGACCGCGGTATCGGGGATTCATTCATTGATATCATTTGTAAATTCCAATTAGTTATTCCATTAGCGTTGCATGCATCGTTAACTCCGTCAGATAATAGATCAATTTATTAAATACGTGTTTCTTTTTGTTACAGTTCAGGTACATGATACCGAAGTTATACAAATCGATGGTGGAGTACCACGCGATCTTCAAGCTGCTGTATAAGGTGGAAGTGGATTTCGCGGACGATCCCTTCTGCAGCTACAACAAGACCCGGCACGAGCTGATAGGGAAGACGATACACCGGCTGTACAGCACCATCGCCGAGATCAGAGAAAACATGGTGGCTGTGAACGTACCCGTCCCTCAGATCACACTCAACAAGAACCTGCAAGTCTTAGAAATGAAAGTAGACGCACCACAGTGCCTCAAGAACGACTACATCGCATTCAGAGGGTACGGAAACCTTCTCAACAATTGGTTCTGCGAGTTCAAGTGTCCGCAAGGCAAGAAAGTCATCACGAAGAACTCTAAATGCGCGGCCTACGAGGCCAAACTAAACGAAAAGAAAAACAAAAGATACAAGAACACGGAAAGATAGGATATATGTTTGTTCAGTATTGTGACGTAAATTAATCTTCGCTTCGACTAATTATTTATTTTTACAATCGGTATAGTCCCTTTTGTACTTATTTATTAGTAGTGTGTAAGCGCACGCTCTCTAACACGACAGACGTTGGTTGTATTCGAAGTGCTTGACGAAACAATGTTTTGTTGATTAAGTATTGGGTACTTTCTCTGTGATATTTAGTATTCTGTAGATATTAATCATTAATTTATTGAAAGTTTTAGTTTTTAAGTTCTTCTGTTCAGTTCCTTTGTACTTAACTGTTATGTTGCTTCTGTTTCTCGTTACTACGATGCTTTATTTTTAATTTATCTTAATTTATTGGATTTTAACTGATGACTATTTATTTAATTGACATTAATCTCTATTATTTGTATTTCTGTACGTTCGAATCTGATTCCTATGCAGTGCATTAACAAAATTTTCTTAATCTCTCTTATTTAATGTATCTCGAGTATTATTAGAAGGCAAAACATGCCGTTTTAGCCAAGAAAGACTTTTAGCCTTATAGTAAGTTGCTTATTTATGTAATAAGTTAATTATACATAAGTTTGTATAGAAATGTGCCGTTAGATGTATGTGAGTTAATGAACTGATACCATGTCAATATTACCTATGTTTTATATACGAGTTGCATAATTTCCAATGCAAATTTTGTTACTACATGTGAAATATAAGTACATGATTTAAATAATAAAAAATAAAATGATTCAATCACTTAACATTGTGTTTACTTTTACAACTCCCCTTTACCTAGGCAAAGTACTGGCAACGACAAAACATACTTATCTATTGATTATCTTAACGAATTGCCGACGGTGTACCTACATCACCAAACTCAAAAAATATGTAAAATTATAAAAGACCTGAGTTCTCTTGCTTTAAAAGATAGTTTTCTATAATCTTAATATTTGGTCCCACTATAATTATAAATGAATGGATACCTATGCCTGTAAAAAAATAATTAACAAAAATATTGAGAAGCCTTCTTAATTGTACATTACTTATAATACACCTGAGTAAATCATATTTTTTTATGACTTACCTACTTATTGTACAGTCTTACTTTTAATGAATTAACGAAGTGAAACTAATTCAACCTATGCTAAACTTCAATAAAAAACAATTAAGTATTTAAAATAACTTGTGATTAGGTACAACTAATTCCTTTTTTTTTTTTTTTTTTTTTGTCCCGGTGGAAATCCTCCATGGACTTCCTCCGTCCTGGGGAAGACGGAGGGGTGTGCCGGACTCCTACCGGCTAAAACCACCGGAGTGCTTCACCGTTCCCTATTGCCGGGGACCAGGCGGGAACGCATTTCGCAATACTACCGCGACCCCCTGGCAGGGAAGCTCCATTTATGGAAACCGCTTCGATTATGGAAGGTATTCTACCCCCTTCGCTTAATTAGAGGCGCGCGGAAGCACCGCGCACGCCGTCTTTGGCCTGTATATGGGCAACAGACTTCCCCAAGTCTGCTATCCCAGGACCGATTATGGAGCCTGGAGGAGGGCAAATTGGGCCCTTCTTCTACCCCTTGCTCGCCGGGCGCCAATCGGAAGGTCGCTTGTGGCCTCTCGCTCTCTTTCCGCAACCTCTTTGAACGCCATCACTTCTTCACAGAAGTCAGTGACGGCGCTCCATGACTCCTCACTCCTGACCATAGAGGCAACTACGGCCGGAAGCGAGAGGTCTTCGCCAATAATAGCAGCGAGTATCCGACGTTGCGAAGCCCAAGCAGGACAGTGCTCGAGCGTGTGTTGCGCCGTATCCTCGCTGTCGCTGCAGTGGTGACAGCCTGGGGTGGGTTCCCTGCGGACTATGCGATACAGATATCTGCCAAAGCAGCCGTGCCCCGACAGTATCTGTGTCGTCCGGAAGGTCAACGCCCCATGATGTCTGCTAAACCAGTCTTGGAGCACAGGCCGGATAGCTTCTACAGTCTTAAGACCAGCTCCAGGCCGCGTCAGTCGAACTGCCCATATCTCCAAAAAGGCATCGTGGAGCTCTTTCATCAAGAGATTGATAGCACTCTGTGAAGGCCTTTCACCGTAGGTGAGCAGCTCTTTTCGCCACTCGTGGGCACTTGAGAGGATTTTAGCATCCAGGTCCCAAGGGAGAACCCCTGCTAAGAGGCAAGCAGCTACGCAAGATGTTGTACGGTAGCCGCGGATGACGCGGACGGCCAAAGCCCTCTGTGGTCTGCTCAGTAGAGCTACACCCCGTGACGTTAGGCACTCCGCCCAGATTGGAGCCCCGTATAGTGCCATAGAACGAACTACTCCTAGAAAGAGCCGACGACAACTTGTACCCGGACCTCCCAAGTTAGGCAGCAAACGTCCAAGTGCGGCAGCCGCCTTCATAATTCGAGTCCCCAATCGCTGGAAGTGGGCGTCAAAATTCCACTTGCCATCGAGCACCAGCCCAAGGTGGCGCATAGTGGATCCCACTTCTATCCTTACTCCACTAACAATGATGTGGGACCCCCCTGGTGGTGCTTTTCTAGGCCCGTGGAAGACCAGGGCCTCAGACTTCTCTAGCGCCACGTCTAGGCCCAAGGTACAACTAATTCCTAACTTAACCTATCAATAAATATCTGTCAGGAAATATAAAAGTTAAGCCTCCCGTTAACATTCATTGAGTGGCTATAATTTAATTTAACCTTTATAAATCCGAAGTTTGCATACTTTATGCAGTTATAAGCTCATAATTTGCGTCTAATCACTCAGGTATTTACCTAAATTCAAAAAGACATAAGCGCCTATTAGATTTCCTTAAATGGCAAGTATTAAGATGGGATCCCATAACTCTGACTAAATACCTACTTCTAAATTTACATTTTGTTAAGGATTTTACGTTTTGTTTATTTGAATAACATGACATTACCTGTATAATTATTTACTTAATAAACTTTAATTACCTTGCTTAATAAATAATTATTTTATTTGAATGATATAGGCCTAAAATATATGGAATTGTGGTTTTGGCCTGCCTAGGTAGGTAAAATTTTAAATAGTGAACAGGTGATAGTGATTCTTATATTCTTAAGTTATTTTACACCACTGCTGTCTCTTTTCCTTCCCATTTTCTTTCACATACCTACTTATAAGTCGTGTCGAAATCAGTTATAACTACAGTTATGTTCAGTTCATATCGAAGAAATAGGACAAATAAAAAAATTTAATACTAAAAATAATAAAACTTGCTGGTTAAAAAGGGCTGTTTTTTTCAAATCAAATCAAATCAAATCAAATCAAAATCATTTATTTGCGAAAATGGGTATGAAAGATGTTACAATATTGGTAAGTATCACCATAGTCAGCCTTTCAGCATGCAAATTTTTACACAGATTATAATTATTATTAGATATACACAGACACTGAAATTACAATATTCTGATAAATTGATACAATGGCACAAATTATTGAATTATAGTATTAAATTAAATTTTACATAAATAAATTTTAATAGTAGAATATTTAACAATTTTATTGTAGACAATTTGATTAATGACACCAATTTCATTATTGAATTGCAATATTGAATTAAAATTATACAAAAGTCAATTAAATAAAAATGGCAATATAGAATTAAATGTCAATATTGTAAAAATAAATTAAAATTTGTCTTCAAGATATTCCTTAACTGAGTAATAGCATTTCTTAATCAGCAGATTCTTAACATTGTTACAGAATAGGTTGAGGTCTGATATTTCTAATAGAGATTTTGGTAAATGATTATACAATCTTGGGGCCATAAAGAATATGCTTTTATTGTAATAGGCAGTCTTACTATTTGGAAAACGTATTTTAGTATTATGCCTCCGACTATTTAGTTTTTCAAATAATGTTATATATTTTTTTGTAAATTTGATAACTTCTAATATGTAGATGCAGGGAAGCGTGAGTAACTGGAATTCTAGAAAGAATGGTCTGCAGCTCTCAGTTTGTTTTAGTCGGAATATTGACCGGATACACTTTTTTTGTGCTTTAAATGCCATTATATTGTCTGTAGAATTGCCCCAAAAACATAACCCCGTACCTTAACAGAGGTGTGACATAACCATTATATGCCATTAGTACAACCGACTTGTCAACGGTTCGTGTTAACATAAATAGTGCGTAGGAGAATTTATTCAGTTTTGAACACAGATCGTCAATGTGTGCCTGCCAGTTTAGGTTGTTATCAATTTTCATTCCCAAAAACTTCGCTTCCTCTACTTCTATAATGTCATGTCCAAGGTAATTAATATTGATGTCAATTAATCTGGTCGTTCTATTTCTGAAAATCATTAAATTGGTCTTCAAGAGATTGATTTTCAAGCTATTCATTCCTAACCAATCTATTACTTTACTTAATGTGCTATTTATTTCCTTTATAGTTTCAAGAGTGTCATTACCAGTAAATATAAAAGTACTATCGTCTGCAAACAATATCGATTTATGAACTGTAACTTTAGGAAGGTCATTTATATATATGTTAAAGAGAAGTGGTCCAAGGACACTTCCCTGTGGAATTCCACATGATACTTCTTTGACATCAGATGTATAGTTAGTCATTTTTTTTGATACAGGGCATATTCTGCTTATCTGTGTTGACTGTTTTCTGTTGCTCAGGTAAGATTCCACTAATTCTAATATGTTTCCCCGAACTCCATATGCATACATTTTGTCCAGCAATATATTGTGATTAACGTGGTCAAATGCCTTTGTTAAGTCCATGAAAAGCGCACATGCATGTTTGCCTTTATCTATATTACTCATTATAGTTTGAAGGAGATTGTAAATTGCCATATTTATTGATTTATTTTTTCTGAATCCGACTTGTTCGTTACAAAATATTATTATATTATATTATTATATTATTTTTTAAGTTAGAACCATTTTTGGTAAAAGTAACTAAAGCTAATGTCGCCGGTTTTTAACATTATAATATTATATTTTATACACCTGATAATTTACGTATTTAATTTAAAACGAAGCGCTGTTTTGAATTTGATCGATTGTAGTGACCTCTATAAAACACTATATCAATCTTTACGTTGAGTCAATTGTAGTAGTTCTGCTACTCGACAATAGATGGCACGGTAAAACTTGTGACAACGCCATCTTATATTAAATTAGCGTATAACTAAAATTCAAGCGACGTTACGACGCGAAGTGAAGTTATTTTACTTTTTTAAGTTTATAATAGATGGCGCTTTTCAAGAGAGACCTCAGTACTCGTTTTATTTATTTAATATATTTTAGAATCTCCTAACAGAAAATTAGAGTCTAATTTGCATTTAACAAAAACTGGAAAATAAACAAGTATTTTTTTGTTCAAATAATTATAAGACAATATTTTTTAACCTGTAGGTTTGAGGTCGGTCACCAGTTGGCGCCACTAGCAAGTACAATCTATATACAAGAGTTAAGATTCAAATTATTTTAAGTATGGTTAAAGAGTAATCTAAGGTATTGTGCAGTGCCATTTTCTTTAATAAAAGGGCAATATTAATGTCCGAAAGACGTAACTCCTTCTAAACCACTGCGGTTTTATGGTCTTCGTCTTTTCAATATTTTTTCCAAAACAAAGTACAATAACATGTTCCAAAAAACAGAAAAGTTTGTAAATAATAAATTACGGGCACGGGAACAACTTACACGGGTAACACTTCGGGGCACAGCTAGTACCTATATGTCCCTACTTATTACTTTGATCTATGCCTATATTAATATTGATTACATAATTATTGTGCTCCTTGTATCTAATATGTAGGTACCTACCTATCATTCATATTTCTGCATGCTGCAAAGAGATTGATTATCCGCTAAAGGTTACTATAAGACAAGTCTTAGTAAGTACATACATGAAACTAATCTCTATAATAATTGTTGCACTATTATTTAATAATTCCCTAAGTAAGTGAATTAGTATCGCAACAGTGACCTTCGTAGATACGTGTTACGGTTCGGTGGTCGGCTTCCTACGCGTGTTGCAAGCTGTTGGCAAAACATTCATGCTTTATCATAACACGCCTAGCACCCTTGCTATGCTATTAACCATAGAAATATTAATAAAGACAGACTTCTTTCTTAGGTATCTATATAATAATATGTTTATTAGCATTGATATAAGAAAGAAGTCGGGTATGAATAGCCTAAACAAACATTATTTGTATGGCTGCAAGCGGTTCTCGTAACAAACGTTTCTAGATCACAATAATGCGAGGATCATCATACATGCGAGGATCGAACCCGCAACTGCAACAGCAATTGGGCAACATACCTAAATGCTGAATGACAGTAGCCAGTTAGGTTTATTGGCCTATTAGTTATTCTGTGTCAAAGTCCCTATTTTGTGCCATACACTATGGCACAAAATAGGGGAAATCTTGAGCTTGGTTCTTTACATCACTTGGTAACAACTTAGTCAGGTATATTTCTTACTTATTTACCATATTTCCTGTGTAAAAGTATTGTAAGTATAATAGTAGGTAGGCAACCTAAGCGAAAAACAAAACAAAAGTCAAAACGCATTGAAATAAAATACATAATTTATTATTTAAAAAAACTTATGTTTTATAATTAAAAAACACTATACATTTATTTTAACAAAATGTTTACATAAGAAGACGAACTACTTAGTTCCATTTTATTATTTAAAGTTTTTTATATTTTAAAAAATATATATTTATTAATAACTATTTATTAATTTCGAAGTGCAAATCCAATCGCAATTAAGTATCGATTCATTCCAATAACCCAATCGAGTCCGCCTATTTCTGTCAGCAGATTGTCGAAACGAACATTTCAACAATTTTCGACACAAATTAAAGGAAACAGCCTACGCGACGCCTATTTGATAATAAAACAATTATTATTCACGATATTTTTTCTTAAAATACTTGTAACGCTCTATTTGATATTAACTACATAAATTGTACATACTTATTAGTGCAATCATATATTATTATCTTATTATACAGCAAGGCTTATGTAGCTTTGACTAAAAAATATTAATCATCATAAGTTCTTCCGATCTCTACGAATTTGTTTAAACAAAGGTTTTTGTAAGTAAACAAATTATTAATTTTCCTAATAATCGATAGGTTGTCGTGTGAATTTAAAATATAACGTAAATACGTAAATAAATGTGGAATACGTTACTCTGACAGAGACAACGGCATCTACCAGAATAACCCAGATCCAAGACAATGTAGAAAAGTGTTTTTCTACATGACCGTTTCAGGGATCGAACCCAGAACGACACCTTGAAAATCGGTGTGTGCCGCTTGACCACGAAGGTCGTCAAAAATCACCATGAAGTTGATGAACATCCAAATAAAAACTTATTCTGTCCAATTAACTGACGGTGATAGTTAGATGACGGGCCTGTTGGTCTAGTGGTTAGTGACCCTGACTGCTATACCGGGTTCGATTCCCGCCCAGGACAAATTTTGTGTGATGAGCATGATCATTTGTTCTGGTGTCTGGGTGTAATCTATCTATAATATGTATTATTATATAGTATTTAGAAATATATAAGTAAGTTTATCAGTTGTCTGGTTACCATAACACAAGCTCTGCTTAGCTTGGGATCAGATAACCGTGTGTGAGTTATCCCAGGATATTATTATTATTATTAATTTTTGTTCGAACTAATAAACTTAAAGTTTTTCTAAAAACTACCTTCCAACACATAATGTTGAATTGTACACTCGTATATGGTTACGTCAGGAGGAATAAGTTAGGAATCTTACAAGTAAGTTTACATCAAGCATAACATATATGCGTATTTCCATAAAGCAGGATCGAAGTACACTGCACTCTGAAGAATAGGTACTGTTTGCAATATATCCTTTTGCCTCACATATTCAAACACTTAAACCTCTTTAAGACATAAATACATACCCTCTGAAGCCCCTAATAATACCCTTGACCTGAGTAACCTTGAGGAAACAGGAAATCTCTAAACAGGTCATAAAACAGAATCCTTTTATTATTATCTTCATGACGATCCAAATTCCGACTTACACTCAAACGAATTTAATAAATTCTAAAACCATCAAAAGCCAAACTGCGTAAATGTAAAGCGAGAATGTGCACCTTTCGGGAAATATGCATTTTTGGTAAAACGCGTAACCCAGTTTTGTATGTAATATAACCAGAACAACAAAATATTGATGATAAGGGGATGGACTGAGGTTTAAAAAATATCTAGACGAAGCTTTAAACTAAAAACTTAACTTTTTAAACTTCAATTGTGGTAATTAAGCCTTCGCGCCTAATAGGAACTAACTCATTAACTAATTTCTATTAGGTAGGTATGCATATCAGATTAACTACAATATAACATTATTACGTTAACAATGCTATCAGGAGAAATAGAAAAGCGCAATCAGATTATACGAAACGATAGTTTCCGTGGGTACAAACAAAAAAAAAACTGGAAGAGCCATACCAAAAGCATACAGCTAATCTTACACACATCTTCAAATATATTTGCGGGCCTCCTTCTGAACTGTGCATTAGTGGTTATTCTAGTCAATACTGCATAATATTGCTATGTAGCGGTGTTTTGGTAAAGTTTGCCCGCACGCATTGTATCGAGTGAACCTTCTGCGCTCACAGTTACACGATGCGGGTGCACCAGACATTGCTCTTGCGCATAAAGCTGATAGAAAGTACCGCACCGCGGTTTAGTCGTCCACTGTGATCGGAGAGGGGAACACGTCAGCCTCGACGCAAATGTTACCGAACACACGCGGGAAATAGTTGCGTCTGTATCGTGAATTATTATAATTGTTGTATTTACAAAGGATATCGTGTAAAACTGTTAATATGGGTGTAAGTGCGAGGATTGCCGTCACGTTTCTACTGATTTCTGCTGTCACAGCTGTGCCCACGGGAGACCACAAAAAGGCTGCGCTAAATATTGGTTAGTCCTTGTTTTGTTTGTATTTAAAACGTTAATTATATAAATTAGTTAATCATATCTATATTTATATAATTATATCATATTTAAAAAATAAATAAACGGTTGCTATAAATACAGGATGCCCTGAATCAACAAATGCACTAACTACCTCATAATTGAAATAATAGTCGTACATTGTTTCAACAAATTACAAGCAAATTATACACAACAATTCGTGAATACGTGCGCGAATTTTCGTTTAGGAAACAAAAGACTACGATGTTTATTCAAATAATAAAAGCAAAGGTAATCAGTACAGTTTTGTTGCAAAAGGAAAAAATTATGCAAGTCACAAGAACTGGCCGAAAACTAGTTGCAAAATAGATAAAGAACTTTTACGCCTAATTTCACAGTAAATAAAGTTGTCTGCACGCTTTAAGTGACAATGACCTACTGAAAGTAGAGACTCGCCAGCAATCGTAGCGATTAATACAAAACAAATTGTAGCTAATTAACATTGGATATCGGAAAAACTTTGCTCAAATTGCTAGCAAAAAATCAACATTGAACCTAATTGCGATTAGAAAGTTTTTATTTAGCTAAAGTTAGTGCTTAAACATAGTTTTAAAAACAACTAAAATCAATATTTTAATGCCACAAAGAGTTAGAATCTCGTTATGCTCTCGATGTCTGACGATATTTAAGCATTATGAAAATAAAACGTTTGATTTTAACAATGTTTTAACAATGGTAAACTAACCTAAATCTCTACCTAAATAGCCTTGAATTTCACCAATATAACGTATTCCTAGATCTCTTTTTAATTCATATGAATTGACTCAATGTTTTTGATGCTCTCGTGCATCTATTGCATATGGCTGAGGTCAATAAAACCCTTTTGGGTTAACAATCTTCATAAATTGGTACAAAAAGGTTTCGACTTAATTAGCAGAGGTTACCAAAGCGATTAGAAGCAAATTAATAATGTATGCAATGCAATAAGTGTAATTTGTTTGTACATGCAATAATTGCACGAATTCAGGTGAATAACTTCATAATTTGTTGAAGTGGGAGAAACAATTCATCGTTAGTTTGGATACAGGCTTGACCTAGATGTCGCACAATGTAATATTTGATAACACGGCGAAAATCGCCGATGACAATCGACAATCCAAAAACAAAAACAAATATCTAAACACAAGTCTCAGTTTCCCTTGTTCCTGTATCTAGTGTCCCAACTCTCCGGAAATAATGGTTTAGATTGCATTGTATATAATAACCGACTTTTTGCAAGTCTTTTGTTCGACGTTATTGTCTCGAGAGCAATTTTAAATCTGTTTAGACAGGCCTTATACTAAATTGATTCACGATTTGTGTAATTCTAAAAAGATTGGATAATTGTATTCCAGTATCAGATTGTCTGAGGTGTAAAATGAACAACAGACACAAATGCTAGTAAATTGTTTGGATGAATATCTACCAAGGTTTCCTTTTCATTCCTAATATTGCTTAATTACTTCAACCTCCAGCGTAGGACGAGCAACAATAGAAACTCCACAAGGCTCCTCGATTAATGTTTAAGCTGGATGAGTTTTCGGTACCATTGTTAGTTAAGCCTCCGGCTACCACCGTTCACTTCCGAGGAATGGCTTTCTTGTGCAATTCACGTGAGATACATCTCGGGTCAGCTTCACTTGTTTTTGTTAGTTTAGTTAATGTCTTCACTCATTACCATTTCTATAGTGTCGTAACGGCTGTAACTAGGCTACGAACGTTCGCATGACTTACATTGTCCACGAGCAGTTCTTTTTGTTTTTGTACTGGCGTGAGCAGAAACTGTCGTCGAGTTCTCGGTTTGTCACACCACCAGAGTGTTACATCCGATACCGTCATACTGATTATATACTATTACTGTACTGATAGCATCTCATAAGCTGTCTTGTTGGAACAATAATATCTTGTAAAGGTGTTGTTCGATTCATTGATTGTTACTTCAGATCCCGAAGTTGTTCCTTACCTGAGCATTGCCCTGCGGCCTTCTCCAGTTCAATACCCTCAGTTCATCGGTCCTGACACCCTAATATTGACAATATGCCCCGAGGTTTATGGCTTTACGCTTACTTTAAAAACCATTGGTCTGACTACACGCGAAATTTTGCAGGAAATATGCGTTCGGCCGAGAGGAACGGCCGGCGCTGCCGCGCTGCCGCAATTTTATGCGTATTAGGATGACCCTAAGAAATTCCAAATTTCGTTTTTAAAGAGAGTTTTGAGAACATATTGTTTTATTGTAGGGTGAAGATGAACCGGTTTTAGATGGAAGCCAGTTGTTTACGTATCTTGCAAGAGGAAAAGTAAAATTAAACATATTCTCCCAGTTTTCATTTTTTTGGAGCAGGTAAAGAGCGTGGTAATTCGCCCGTTCCATAACATTTTTTAATATTACAATGTTCCTTTCAACGTAACATAAATAATGGTGATGTAGAATTAGGCCTTGAGCTGTAATTTTTACGTGTTGACATTTAATCGATGAAGAACAATAGAAGAACCTCCACATTTTAATTTCGCCCTTCACGTTTTAGAACGAAGTTAATGTTCAGTTAAAACAATAAATATTTTCCCACACTACAGGTGTTTTGTTTATGATGCAAAGGAAATAGATAAAAGTAGCTGTGGCCTGTGAGATAGAGCACGATAGTCACGATTCGAACTTTGTCGATAAACATCAAATGACTTAAATTCATTAACGCAACATCGATTGCAATATTTATTACAAATAACATTATTTTGTCGTAAACTCGTACATCGAAAGAGTGCAATCAAAAGTTATGAATCACATTCCGATTACACGAACCTAAGACGCATACGTTGCATTAATATTATGTCACTCAGTAATGTTATAATTATTATGTAACAATAACAATCGATACTTTTCAACGAAACTAATCGACTAATACTTCGATAAAATTATATTGACAATATTTGCGCAAACGTCGATGAAATAAATAATTACCACAGTTTATTTTTATAATATTAACAGGTACATTAGATTAGATTAGGATATTATTATTGCTCAAAATACTATTTAGCAAGTTTCTTAAAACTAATCGATTAAGAACTTCGTCAACGTATTGTTTGGTTGATGATTTATTTATTTTTCATTTTATTTTATGGCTACTTGATTTTTGAGATTAAATTAAGAATTTCACGTCTTAAATTTCATAATAGGGAGGACAAACGACAACGCAAAATGGCGTAAGCGAGTTAGGCGCGCAATATTTTTTGAGTACATAAAACTGGCAGTTTAGAAACAAATGCTCTTTTAAATGACAACCAAACTTTTTACATTTTGCACGTACGCGCTTGTTGTGCAAGCTCGTTTTAAAACAATTAAAATTACGAAATAAGGAGGTTTGTTACTTACGCACTTCGTTACATGAATGAATAGAAGAATGTTTATAAACTTAGCCACTAGCTAATTATTGTTCGCTTTTAGTTTTTTTTTTACAATGAGTACTTACGTACATCTTAAAACGTGTCAAGGTCATAACACTTCGATTATATAATATTAAAAAAATCGCGCATTTAAATTAGTTTGTCATAGAATTTATCTGTCAAATAAGTATATGAATTATTTTTACAAACGTTTTTTTTTTTCAATTATTAACTGTAGTGCAATTTTATCCTATGTCATAAAAACATTTAATGTGTGATCACCTGAATTACGTGTCTTTATTAGTCCTTTAGCAAATAATAATAATTTAAATGAATCTTAGAAGTTTATTTACTGTTTATAAATGGGACCCGCAATCAATCATTAATCTCAGGTCATTGCTTCCACACAACACGGCCCAAGGTAAAGTGAAAGCGAATGAAAGTGATGGTACAAATGGTCTTATTGACCATTGTCTAAGAGAAAAGTCCGTTTACTCGTAGTTTTCTTATAAAAGGAAGCTTGTATTGCATCATCAATTTAAAAAGAGAATTGCTTATGGTTTAAGATCATAGACTATAGAAAACAGTATTTAATGAAAATAGAAAACGTATTTATTTATTATTTTTTATACAGATTCACAATTATTGTTTTCAAATGAATTCTAAATAAAAAAGTTGAGCGTTTTAATTAGGTTTTAGATGAAATCTATATAATAATATCTTGTTTAATTATTTTTTTCATGGTAGGAATACTGCCTCGTTGGCCTAGTGGTTCTAAGCGGGACTGCTACGCTAGAGGCTTGGGTTCGATTCCCAAGTCGATCAAGGTGTTATTGGGTTTTTTCTATGAAATTCTCAGTAGCAGGTCGGAGTTTGGATTTGTGCCCGGTTAGTGGCAATAGGCTTGCCGCCTATTACATGGGACCTAAACATACCGGCGAACTGTGGGTGTACATTGGTACACCTCTGCCTAACCCTTCGGGGATTATGTTATGTCAAGAATAAAGTAGGTACCTAGTTATAAAAAAGTAAGGTTTTCTTTTCACGTAGACCATTCTCCTTTGTTGAGTTGTAGTCAATACCATAAGAGCAATTATCATTGGTTTTAATTAGAGGTTTTAAGCGAATCATGGTGGAATCGTTACGCGGTTTGACGTAACGGAAGATGAACAAACCGACAATTTTTGTGCGTATCCATCTGTAAGTGGAGCGATTGGTCAATTGGTTATATCTACTGGTTTCCGAGGATTTCTTCATCTAAACATAAACAAGTTTTAGATGATTCTTAGAAAATATTAAATCGGAAACGTTTTTTCCCCCTTTTGGATTTGTCTTCAAGGTTTTTAAATAGTTTAAGGAATAGTATGCGTAGAATTAATATGGATATGAAGGCAAACGTTCGATAAAAAATACTTGAAAGTATTATAGTCTTAAATGTAAATTGGTTTTGATATGAAATGTTGATACACTTCGACAAATCCAAACTCATTTACGAAATACAATAGCGTGTCTGAACAACAAGTGTACTTATGTACATGAATGATTGACAAAATAGGAACTAAATTGGTTCTCTTCGTATAGCAATGGCATGGTCAAAGTTCACGGAGGTGGCATCATGTCAACACAGGAATGCAGTCTGCGCAATACTTGCATCAGTTCACATTGCTAATACATAAATTGTGAAATATAGAATCCTTTAAATATTCGACTCATGAGCATGGTAAGGGAAAACGACTATTCTTCTTCTATCTATACTATGTACCTATAAAGCAAAAGAGTTCGTTTGAACGCGGCAATCTCGTAATTTACCAGTCAGATTTAAAACAACCTATTTGCTTTGCTATTAGGTCAATTCTCGAGAAATGCTATTTATCATCACGTATCTTGTGTCTTGTCTGGCTTGCCTTGGGAGAAAAGTAAGGCGAGTGACACAGATAGTCACAAACATTTCAGAATAGGCCAAGAACTCCCAAACTAACTTAGATACGAAATCTAAATAAGTATGTATGTACTGTCATCTCTCGTATTTCCCAATCTATTATTCTCAAATCTAGAACAGAGTAACTGACACTTGTCCAACACAATAGATGCGATGCATCCGATTAAATGCATATACACGATTATGATCGTTGACAGCAACAATATTGTGAAATTGCATGAAGATTTGAAATAAGTAACAAACCTCCTTCAAGCAATATAGTAGAAAGTTGTTAAATTAAAATATTGTTCAGTTATTAGCGGAAACGAAATTGTTATAAGTATTGCGTTCTGTCGTGTCTTACGACAGTCAGTTGTTATATGCTATCGTAAATTTTAATGTTTATTTAATTACGCACATTCAGTTTTTTTATAGAATAGTATATGACCGGTAGAAGCACGCATACAAAAATTCAAAAAATTCTGTCATCAAAGATTTAAATTTGCATTTGGCACGATATGTAAGACTTCTTAGTGTTTGTAGTAACACTAAATGTAACAACACCATATATAACACTTAACACTCATTTCGACATTCAGATGCAAATAAAACGAGTAAAGTCGTATAACATTTTTAATCTAGTTATGTGGTCAAGTTTTACGCAAGGCTTTACTATTGCAGTTACATTTTAAAGGACTGAAGGTCTTGCAACCCTATTGTGTGATATTATGAACTGTACTTAATATTTGTAATATTATCATTTAATTTCAACACGTCTATTTTGCCGTGACGTCGAAAAATCGTGACAGGGTCGGGACGCAACACTATCCTAACAATTACTATGATTTGGCAAATCCTCATTATATTGACGCTTGAAATGTAATCGAAAATGGTCAATTATTTTGTACCATTCAATTGTCCTAAATCGTCATTGCCGAGATTTTGTTAGGCGCCTCTGACAATTCGATTTGTGTTTGTTTGTCAATAGTCATTATAATCACACTGGCCATACAGAACAATCAACATATTTGAAATTAGAACATGATCATATTCGAAAAAATAGGTAAATGGCCTACAACTAGGCACATGAACTGTCAGCAACCAACCATAAACAGAATAAAAAAGGTAAATGAATGCATAATGTCATTACAAAACAATATCTTCAATGAAATTACAGCCGAACATGGCTGGCCATAATTTATTTTTGACGCGATATGCATTTGAAATGCCTTATTACTTTTGCAAGTGACCAACTTTGCAATTGAGTGACATTACCAATTCGTTCTATAGACCGTAGTACCTACTTAAGGCATTCTTCTATAGTTCGTATAAGGCACTGATGTTTTCTTACTATTTATGGGGACTCAATGCCGGCAAAAGACTAACATTATGCTTGGAGGTTGTATGTTTATTTACTTGTTATTTATGGGCGTGCTTTATACACTTCGCTATCTGATGATAAAGCTGGTTTCGAAACTACAATAGCCCGTAAGCGTGGGCAAACAACAAAGCGGCATTTAGGAAATAGTAAAATTACGATATACAAATATTTTCAATAAATAATTAAGGCCTCAACAAAGCAAATTGTTTCCTAATATTGGTCATTGCCTATCATTAACGTAACATCAAACTTCACCTTAATTGGACAACCATAGACCAACTAAACGAGAACGCTATGACATTGAAATAGCCACAGTTTAACTTGCCTTAGACCTACAAACTTGTGCATACGAAGGCCGATTCCATGGCCGAAGTAAACAAACGCCTAATTACAGCGATAATCTAAAAAAACAAGAAACACCGAATTTGATACACAAAAGAAAAATCCTAGACATTTACATAACTTCGACCACAAATATGTAAAAAGTTTAGCTATTGACACTGGCCACTGCGTTCGATATTCAAAGACCTTGATTGCGTTCCGAGTTGCAAACTTCTTTGTTAGTGCAAGCAAATTAGCAGCACACCCAAACTGAACTAGTTTAAAACTGGTCGTTACGAAACGTCTGTTGGTTTATAACAGTTGTTTATATTTATACTTATTAAAAATAGTTGGTCATGCCTTTGTTGTCAGGCAGTGACTGCATGAAAATATTTTATAGTGACTATGTAGGTAAGCACAATAGATTTAGGTCTATAATAATAATAATAATATAATAATATTCCGGGACAACTCACACACGGTTATCTGATCCCAAGCTAAGCAGAGCTTGTGTTATGGTAACCAGACAACTGATAAACATACTTATATATTTCTAAATACATACATATTATCGATAAATTACACCCAGACAACCAGAACAAATGATCGTGCTCATCACACAAACATTTGTCCTGGGTGGGAATCGAACCCACGACCTCCGGTATAGCAGTCAGGGTCACTAACCACTAGACCAACAGGCCCGTCATTATAGTTTTATTCTTGCGCCAATGTGCCTCTCAATCAACAAAAATAACTGAGCACCGATATTATGCTCTTTTTCATGTGAAATAAGTAATTTACTATCTTCCGATTTACAAGGTAAAACTCCTGAAAAAAGATCCTTTTGTTATCGCTTTTAATTTCTATTTTATTTATAAATACGATACCGGTTATCGTCTTTAATCAATTTCGGTTGTTCATTTCAATATCTTATTACAAACACCTATAAGCTATATGTTCTAAGACCTATGTATAAACTGTAGTGGAATTCGCCTACGGTAATTATTGTCAAGTATTCGAGCGATTGTCAAAGCCAGATTATGTACAAAAGGCTAGTCACGGATAAGCAATGTTTGAAATTAAATTCGCAAAGGTTTTACTTTCGCCACGTCATTTTAGATTATGAATACATAGATCAATGAGTTTATTATTCTTTTTTTATCTAATCATCACGTTCCAAATTAAAAAATCTGCTGGTTGGATGTATAAAATAGAAAAAAAAAACATGCAGTCCTTATAAAAAAAAGAAATGCCATACAAGCTATTTCTGTGTCCGTGTTGACGTAGTTTAAAACCTGTCTATATTTGTTAATTCAAATAAATAAAGTAAATCAAACTCATTATATTGAAGAGTTCGTTCCCCCATCTGATATACCATGAATTATCTTGAATTTCTCATAAACGTCACATTATGAGATGCAGCGAAAGTTTATACCTTCTTGATTATACATTCAACTTGGAACTGGTGATTAAATTCTTGGCATAAAACGGTGTTGTTTTAAAGGTAGCCTGTGTAATCATCATAACTTTGAAGTAAGCGCCATATTTTTATTTAAATGCCTTTAATTCGATCGGGTAAAGCTTCTGAGCTTCTTCAATAATAAATATTTACATGGTCTTTTGGTCTGCACTTATTAAAAAAGCTTTACATCAGAAATATGTTTGGCGTAATTGAAGGTTTATTTTGACAGTGTCATCAATGAGGCCTGAGGCAAAAATTTTTGCAAGGGGGTTCTCTGTATAGTGTATATTCTATAGTATGCTCATTGCTCATATATTTTTAAAAATTGACACGCCAGTAGAAAACAAATGAGCAACGCTTTGACACTAGTGTTGTGTTTACAAATAACGTAGGACAGCGTTGTAACAAAGCAACTACAAAATTCAACTCTATTCCTTCGTCATAAAGTTTTGACGGGCCTGTTGGTCTAGTGGTTAGTGACCCTGACTGCTATACCGGAGGTCGTGGGTTCGATTCCCACCCAAGACAAATGTTTGTGTGATGAGCACGATTATTTGTTCTGGTTGTCTGGGTGTAATTTATCTATATGTATGTATTTAGAAATATATAAGTATGTTTATCAGTTGTCTGGTTACCATAACACAAGCTCTGCTTAGCTTGGGATCAGATAACCGTGTGTGAGTTGTCCCGGAATATTATTATTATTATAAAGGTCATAGTAAAAATATAACCACTGATATGTAGTTGACTATCCAATTCACATACAGGAACATGTAAGTGATAAAAACTCTTCGTAAAGTAAAGATCGCAAACCCTTCACAGACTACTAAATAAACAGTGAAACCGCAGAGTTCGAAAACCTTTTACTTAATGACATGTGAAAGATGATCGTCTTTTTTTATAAATGCGTCATTAGTTTATATTGTAAATCGTAAAAGATGCTTGTTTATTATTTTTAACATTCAATTTACTTTAGTGATTCAGTTAAGACGTAGTATTTGCGGGTTTTGACTCTGATTAATGATTTATGTAAGTAATGTCAAATGTGACTGGCATTTTGGATTTGGAAATGTCACTATTTATTCAGTTATACCTAATAAATATGTATTTCTTTTAACCATACGATTCATTGTGGTTAATGATTGACTTGGCTGAAATAAAAATTTTTTGCAATTCAGATTCAGCTTATTTAAGTAGAGCAAGTTTACAAGTTCGCCAATATGTAGATACTTGCTGATTAGGCATAAGTAAAGTGCTTAAATTAAGTGATAAAAATTTGTTCTTTATTAAACAAAAATTAAAGTTTTAAGGTTTATATAGCAATCCTGTAAAATGGCAATATCTAATACGCATCAAAATATAAAAATAAACTTTACAAAGATTTGGAATTTTTATACCAGCATAAAACCAAGCACTCAAGGTGTCTTTAACGATCTACCAACGAACTGTTAATGTTTTACAAATCACATTTTAAATAAATCCTTATTACCTATAAAAAAGCTAATAACTGCAACTTCACTACACCTTTTGATTTACAGTGACCCTTTATAACACATTGCTGATGAGAAAATAATTAATCCGAATGATTACTATTTATTTAGTTTACAATAGATTCTCACTTAATATTATGTAAAAAAGATGTTTATCTTTTATTAATTGTAGTCATTAATGCGGATTCGATCGTTGACCCACAACTCAAAAGCATAATATAAAGATATGAATATTTACATGTATACGAATTGAGTTTAACCTACTTGCTTAGTTTTTTTTATAACAGGTTTGTAAATAGATGTACATATATAGATGCATATTTATTTATAAATACTGCCTAATATTTTGATACATAAAATGTAATATGCACAATTATACTATACAGGGTGTTTATTTTATAGTAGTATGTGACGACGGTCGAAACGTCAAGCCCAAGAAAAGGTTCCCGTGAATTATATTACTGTAAACATGCAGCGCGATGGTTTAAAAGTTAATATACAGGGTGTTACGGAAAGGGTGTATCTATCCAAAAGGAGTGAACATTACATCTGGTATGGAGTGAGTTTACAAGGTTTCAGCTCAAAATTAGTCAATTTATTATTCTCAGAAGATATTTTAAGTTAAAAGCAAACGCATCTCGTTAAACATTACGGACATAACATTCACTCTTCCTACTTCGTTGAGCTTAGCAGTTAAACCTCAATTAAAATGTTATAATTGAACATTAATCTTAACAAGTTACCGAAGACGTTAAACACTATTTTATTAGTATGTACTTATAATATTAAATACAAATCACTACACATGTAAAATAATAAATTAATCTGAAAATGTTAATTCCTATTTGATTAAACCTTTAACAAGATTCTAGAATGTCACTTATATAATTGCAAATATCTATTCTATTAACACACGAGTATGGTCGTTATTTCATTGATAAGTTTATTTTAACTCATAATAATATTTATGTAAGTAAGAAAGTAGGAACATTAGTCAAGTCAGACAAACGACGATATTTTCACATGTGACAGGCAAGTGTCACTTTACTTGTATTGTTTGTTTTATTTTTAAAGTAAATAAACCGCATATTCTGTCCATTCACTACGCAAATATTCCAACAATTTTTGCATTAATAGTGTTTAAATGTTTACTATTAAATACAATGTAATGTGTGTGTCTGTGAATTGAAAGGCTTTTGCCACTGTTCCAAACAAGTTTTAATTTAACTTGTGTATTTCTTGTGCATTAGGAATTATTTATTTTGAAAAAATTACTGAAGCTATTGACGATAATAAAACACGAGAATTCATAAGATCGGAAATATTGTCAACTAGCTTTCCAGAAACTTTTTAAACAAAAGGGCAAAGGTCAAGATACCGGAAAGTAAAAGTATTTTACCATCAACGATATCTCTTTAAAAAACAATAAAAAGATAGTGTAACTCGAATAAGAAAGATTTTATCTTGAGTATTGTAAACAAAAAATTCGATGTTTTTTGCAAACTAATCCAAAGACTCCATTGAAATTGAGTCATTACGAAAGAAACTAACTCAGGAATATGCAAATCGAGCTCATAATTTATGAGTATCATACACGTCCATACATATTTAAAATATTACCAACAGGCAGGCTCAGTGAAGCGGGCGTTGCTGACACGCCAAACAATGGGCGCCAACCTTGGACAAATGGCATTTAACTCCGCTCGTGTCAATCACCCGAGTGATAAATACTTTCACCAATCTGCCATGCCAAATAATGGATCAAACATTTGACATTTGTGATGAGATATGTAGGTCAAGAACAAAATTGCAATGATACCAGTAACTGAACATGTGTTTCGCGTGTCAATTTATCGGGTTAAATATAATGTATGCATATAATTTATTATCCTCATGTATCGCATAAGACATGCTTCATTAAGAACTGTTTTAATTTGGTTTTCGCTAGTTACTTAATTTAAGATTGAGTTCATATAAAAGGTTATTGCTTTAACATTTTCCCGGAATGTTTTTATGATCAATTGCCCAAGTTACTTTAATTTCACAATCCAGGTGTTATAACATGATAATTTATGTTTATTTTATTAAAAAATGCACAAACACGCACAAATGCAGTTAATGAGTTGCCGCATGTCACACGGTCGTTGTCTCTAAACGTCAGTAATTACCGCTCCGTATATAATTTGCATAAATAATTGCGTGTGTTTTATTAAGTATTGCAAACAAAACTCGTACCTACGTATTGTTAGCATAAAATCGGCGAACTTGCAATCGATTACCGGTTCCGAAATGGAATCGATATCGATGTTCGCGCGATTCGGAGCGTGCACGGGCGGACGACATACGGCGAAACTGTAACTCACGCGAAAGTGAAACTTAAATGCGCTTTGAACATGTTGAACGATGCAGACGCCGTGTTACGTAATCGCACATCGGTTGAATCGAGATACACTGCTCGATTACACGATTCCAAACGCTATTCCGGGAAATCGTAGCACGGAATCGTAGCTACTACTTAGCGAGTTTGCACATCACTCAGATATGCCGATAGAATACTTAACGTTTATGTATTAAGAAATCTTTCTACGTTCTGTAATACGTATTGCAAATGCATGTTCAATAACCACAAAAATATTTTCAGCCAAACAAATAGTGGCAATGACCTTATTTGATGGACCTCATAAATCAATCTTGCCTCGACGCTGTCAATGTGATTATTAGGTGTTAATTTTTTTTATCTTACAAAGATCAGTAAACATTTAACACGTTCCTACTTTAACGATAAGAAAATCACGGAAGTAAAGTATAAAGTCGTAACTAGGTTATTTTTAACGGATTAGGTACAGTACAATGAGTGACTAAGGCGTTCTGTACTTGAAGTAGGCATTTTTCTCGTAAAGCTTTTGTATGCAGTGTCGTTGTGTGAAGTGTAAATCGATCGTATCTCGGCTCAAGGCGCGCAACTATCTCCTTCAGTGGCTTACATAATTTTTGTAATTGCCTTTTCACACAATCTCGTAACTTTATTCTTCCTACTCGCACGCTGAGGCGTCGCTTTTGTTTGTTACTTCCGACTCCATTGCTAACTTAACACTTACCAATCAGTGATAAATTAAACACTGACTGGTCTTTATTCCGTAGCAGTAAGATCGATTTTCGTAATGTATTGTTAGTGATTTGAGGTCAGCCGTACTATATTTTTTTATTGAAACTACAATAACGTGCTCCATTTTAATTTACAACACAAATTAACACAATCAATCACGATTGAATTCCTTTTACGCTCATTAAACGTTAATGTAAAGTATTTATTTAAATGCGCCTAATCGTGGCCACTTATTTTTTACTTTGAATAACATATCATATCATTATAATTTGAAACTTACCTTCCTGATTAATTAATTTCATGCTCATAGACACGTTCTCCTTTACATTATGTCTTTGTGTAAAGAGTTTTTATACTATGCTTATTCATTACCTACCTACATGTGATTACCAATTTGACGAAAATAGAATTGGTTGACTTATATTCGATAAATTAAAAGATAAATATAAAATGATTTAAAATTAATAAGGTCACAACACATATTTATAATCCATTATTAGGTAGTGTGGCTCTTTGCCTAACATAATGGCTATCCTTGCAATGCCCTTGTTTTGAATTATTTTATCGTTAAAATATTAATTTCACATTGGTTCAAGCTGAAGCTTTGAACGATATGAAATAATTGAATATTAAGTACATACATAGTCTTAATTATTATAATAATGGTTTAAAATATCCAGCCTATAAACGTCCCACTGCTGGGCACAGGCCTCTTCCCATATAGAGAAGGCACGAGCATTGATCACCACGCTCTCTGCGGATTGGCGATTTCAGATCTTAAAGGACAATGGGCAAAAATGTATGGAGCTTGTCCCATCGGCGGCCACGTCTGTACTATTTATTTCCCAGCAGGCAATTATGTAAATAATAATAAATGAATAAATGCGGACAACATCACATACATTGCTCTGAACCTAAAGTAAGTAGCTAAAGCACTTGTGTTATGGAATTCAGAATCAACGAAGGTACCACAAACACCCAGACCCGAGGCAATGTAGAAAAGTTTGTTTCTTCATTGACCCGTCCGGGGATCGAACCCGGGACCTCAGAGCTAGCGACACCTTGAAACCGGTGCGTACGCCACTCGACCACGGAGGTCGTTGTTTCTGTCACTTCCATGGATAAATAGTTATACGTAAATAATGTTTAATAAAAATATCGAATTAAATCATTTAAAGGAATTATTTCAGTTTGTATCTTAAATACAATATTTTGTACAACTCGCGATGATGTAACATTGATATAATAATTAATTTAAGTATATAATTATGTTATTATATACGTATTTTACACATATTAGAAAATAATAGGTTAAAAAAAAGTTTCATATAGGTGTTGATTTATTGAAATGAAAACACGTATTTCAGATTACAATAACACAATATTGTACATAACTTAATTACTACAATATGATTGGAGTTGAATCATCGTCAAAGATTTTACATTTAAGCCCAACATTTTATTAACTTTATTTAATGATGCATAGGTACGTCAGTAAAATAAACAAAATGCAATGACTATTCGTCTGTTTTGTATAAAAAATAAAAAATTGTAGCAAGAAAAAAATATGGTAATACATTAAAATAGTATTTTACCTATATCTTTTTTCCCCAATGATATTTAATCTTACTCCTTGAACAATATTTGCTCTAAAAGCACTCACCTATCAAATGACACTAATTTCATTGATGGCCGCTGATGGGCCAGAATGCCCATTGTCCTTTTTGGAATCCAGGTTTCCTCACGATGTTTTCCTTCACCGTTTGTCAGTAGTGTCTTAGAATAATTGAGGCTTGGAGTTTACAAATGGGCTAAGTGCCAAAATTTTTGTGGGCACTATGCACCTTTGAAATGGAATGTCTGTACAACATAGCTCCTATAAAAGGTACAATTAAAATTTTGATTTTTTTGGCCCTTAGCCCATTTGTAAATTCCATGCCTCAATTAAGAAAGTACATATAACTTTGAAAAAGCCATATTGGTTGGTTGGGATCGAACCTGCAACCTCAAATCCGTTCATTGAACCTCTAGGCCACCACGACATTTTGGTAAATAAAAATAAGTAATAATAATGGTTTACTTACACGTAAAAAGTAGAGTATTAGTGTCCCTATTAATAAGTCTATTTATATACTGGTGGATCAAGTGTGGTCAAGCAGCTATGAAGGAAAGTTAATGTTTCACCATTCTGTATATGATGATGCAAGTTATAGGTACATCAGCTTCGGCTTCTGTATACACTTTACATCGATCACTAATGGTACCAATATACCAAACAATAAATTTTCATAATGTATACAGAAAAACTATTGACCCTTTATAATACCTAAAGGTTATGTACACATAAACAAGAAAACTTCTTTGTTTGTCAATGTTTTCGTAGCTTCCACATCACGATATAGCCGTTAGCGAGTTAGCTATAGATATTTAAATTTATTAAGGTTTGCCCTTTTGATCACGTATTTGTTTTATTGATACTAAACTGTCGCAATTCGTGCGCTCCCTTTAGGTTTTAAGGCTTCTGTATTCATGTACAGGCTGTTACTAAAATTCTTGGATATTTTAATAATTGTGTCTTTATTTTTTTTATTTTAAATTTATAAATATGTAAGGCAAAAAGCGATTTATAACTTAAGGAAGGTTACTCGAACCTTTTGGAGGACTTCCAAAATTAAAGTTCTTCAAACGATTTTCCAAAAACGTAACACTTATAAGTAAGATTGTAGTTTTTGTTTTTACATAACTTACAGTTTCTTTTTAGATTTTGAACAGCCTGTTTCTGCATAACAAGTGTTTTAATTGTCCGCGCTGCAATTAAACAAACTACAAACATCAATAAATTAACTGTATTTGTTATACTATCTGCTTCTGAGCACGACTTAGCCGTTTGTATGTATATTATTGTTTATGTACCTTAATTAGTGTGCCCTTTTAATTGTATATATTGGTTTATTGAGAAAACGTAATTGTTTTAATCGATTTGATAATAAAAATGAATAGTGTTAAGCGGCGTGTGGAAAAGGAGTACCTACTCGTACTTACGTATGTGTTGTAATATCGATGGCCCCACAGAATAAACGTGTAAGTCAAAAATCACAACTTCTCAGGAAAAAATAAAAACGATTAAACTTGAATAACTGTTGTTTGGTAGTATATAGGGTTAAAAAAATTATATCAAATTAAAGATAAAAAAATATATTATTACATTAGATTTTTTATTTATTTTTTATTCAAACGGTTTTCCGACAATTTACGAAAAAGCATTTTATTTTTTTATTCTTGTCAATATCTATGACTAGATTACAGTAAACTTTCATTACACGGTTATTCGTGTAAAGGGTCATCAAACAAAACTAATAATATTATGTTACACTATTATTCGACGGTAATCAAGTTTCTTTAATACCTAGTAACAAGCATTAGCACGACTGTTTACAGTAACTTACCGTATTGTTTGATTATTGTAAAGATAAAATGCATTTATATTAATGTTCATAAGATCGATTCTCATTTATGTAATATACTTTGTTATTGCATGGTATAATAGTGTAAACTTCATCAATTATATGAAAGGTTGAAATAAAAGAAAATGGTTTCATAAAATAATAATATAATATAGTAATAATAATAAATATTAATATAATAAAGTTTTCATGCAAGTAGATAGCTACTTTCATGATTAGGAAATAGCTACCTACTAGCTTGAACGGATAACAAAAAAAAACCTCAGTAACTTTGGCATACTCTATTAAGCTATACATTTAAATAAAACTACTTTTACGGATTTTATCGCGGTTTGTATTTAGCTTTCAAGTCCCGACGTTTCGACACCTTTGCAGGTATCATGGTCACGGGCAGACTGAGGAGGCATTCGTCTTGACGGTTGATGTTGCTCGTTCTACCTTCATATTTTTACTAATTATTTGTTCCCCTCTACACAATATGAGCTCACTTGTTTTGAGGTCTTGCAGCGCTGCTCTTGGGTTCGATTGTGAGTTTGTGAATTATCGGGTCCCAAGTAGGTGATATCTTCCAGCCGCCTTCTGTATTACAATTAGGGTGTTTTTAATCTTGCGAAAACTCCTAGGCAGGATTTTTTCTTAGGCAGGAGGTTCTTTGGCGAGGATCTATGGTTTATCAAATCTAATGTAATGGCTGGAGCCTTCAGCATCTTCGGCGACTGCAGACTTCGTTGAGCGGCGGTGTTTCACGTCAGCTATATGTTCTTTTACGCGGGTCCCTATATTTCACTTTGTTTGACCGATACCGCAGTCACAATCTAGTTTATATACTCCTGCATCTTGTAGAGGTATGTGGTACTTGACAGATGGTAAGGACTGACTAATCTTCTTAGGCAGCTTGAAGTGTGTTTTGACTGAAACTCGCTTCTGGATGTAGCCAATCTTGTCTGTGACTCCTCTGACATACGGTTGTACAGCAGGTAAACGGTCGACTGTGGCTGCTGGCTTCACTCGGTTTCTGTGACGGGGCCTAACTGTTTAGGGTGGTGGTGAGATTCACCGTTTAGGTACCTATCTGTATGGGTTTTTTGCGATACACTGTGTGACTTATTGTCTGATCAGGATAACGTTGTACTAATAAATCTAAGAATGCAAAAGACTTATTCTCCTCCAAACCTATAGTGAATTAAATTTTGTTGAGATGGCTTAAAAAAGCATTTACTTGGTTGGATGGTAATATACTAAAAGTATCGTCTACTTACCGTTTACAAAACCTTGGAGTAACAGGGGCTGTTTTTAAGGCTGCCTCCTCAAAGTATTCCATGAAGATGTCGGCGACTACTTTGGATACAGGCGAACTCATTACTACTCCATCTACTTGTACATAGTATTTATTGTTCCATAATAGGTAGCCAGATGTGAGGCAGTGTTCAATTAGTTCAGCATATTCAATAAGTAGGTCATTTTCTACTAGCTTCTTAGAGATAATTTTAGTACAATCCTTAACTGGTACGCACGTGAACAAGGACTGTACATCACAACTCACAATTACTTCATTGTTTGTGACGGCCCCGTTGGTCTAGTGGTTAGTGATCCTGACTGCTATACCGGAGGTCTTGGGTTCGATTCCCATCATTTGTTCTGTGTCTGGGTGTAATTTATCTATAATATGTATGTATCTAGAAATATATAAGTATGTTTATCAGTTATCTGGTTACCTTAACACAAGCTCTGCTTAACTTGGGATCAGATAACCGTGTGTGAATTGTCCCGGAATATTATTATTATTGTCATGTAGACGTAGGTGTATATTCTCATTGACAAAATGGTATGAATCCATCAAAAACGCTGTCGTGTTGCCTCTAAGTGGTGATAGTATTTTCGCGACGTGTTGAGCCAATCTTTAAGTTGGTGTGCCGATTTGGCTGGCAATAGGACGTAGCGGGGCTTTCGGTTTGTGTATCTTAGGTGACCCATACAGTTTTGGTGGTTTCGCGCATGTATGTGCAGTATTTGAACACTTAATACTACAAAAAGTCCGGTTAAAAACCGTAGCAATACTTTAATTTAACCAATGCAATTCTTTAATTTGAAATAAAAAAAAATATTTTGAAACTTTAATTTCACTTAATGACACATTAGGAATAAAAATTGTCTGCGTCATTACACGAATAAACGTGTAAGCTGCTATTATACAAACTCGAAGAAGTGCACAAGTCCCCTCAAACGTTTGCATGTTTATTCGTGTGAACTCGGGGACCTAAAAACGTTTAACAACAACTTACACTTTTATACTTGTGATATAACTGCATGATTTTTCCCTAGAATAAAGATATCAAATGATATTATAGGCGTATTTTGGGTCAAAAGTTAATACAAAAAATTGAGAAGGTGCTGCATAGGTCAAAGAAACGAAAAATGCAAAAAAAAAAATTTTGGGTAAGAGCACTTACACGTTTATTCTGTGGGGCCATCGATATGTTCGAGGTACTTGAGAGACAAATAATATATATACTATCTTAAAATGTATACCTATAGTCTACATAAGTGTATTTTTTCATGAATTTCATTTAATAATTACCCAGCAACGAAACAGACATGCTATAATACATGTTTATATTTCACTGCTGCGTAATTTCAAATTAAATATATGCAGTTGCAACTCAATTCACAATTCACAAGATTAGTGACTGTCATCAATCGTACATTAGCTATATTAATTCTTACTAAAGTAATACTTACATATCCATTTCAATTTATTATATCAGGCAACTAATTCACATAAATATACCTCAGGAAATGTTGACAGACTTATCTATAAAGATGGACTCTTACTCAATAAGAATCTAAACTAATCATTGCTTTAATAGTATTCATTTATGGTGTCAGTCACTTTATAAATAAACTAGCGGCCCGTCCCGGCTTCGCACGGGTATTTAACACATTATTAAAAAGTTAGGATTGAAGGATTGAATATTAGTATAGACACACTCGTACCTCAGTGATGCTTTAATCGCATAGTTAGCCGAGCACGCAACTTTTTTCTAATTCTTATATTTTAAACTCGTGATATCTTTCAAAGGGAATGTCCAAAGTGAATAATTCAAAAAGTTACATAAAGGTATTGAAGCAGTCTTGATTATGAAGTAATTTATTTCGATAAGGATCAATACCAAGTAACAAATAAAGAGCCTTTTCTAGCGGCGTCCTTTCAGTAATATTTTTTTAATAAAATATCTCTTATTGTGACTTAACTGTAATAGATAGACATATGCTGTCGCGATACTTTTTGTAGATAATTATATGTTCTACAAAGACGTAGTACATTATTTTGTTCTATAATCAATAGTTTTCGCAGCGCACGCGATGCAAGAAAGTTTTTTGGTAATTTTTTCACACCTTGGTTTACATTATTGAGGTTTTAGTATGGATCCCTAAATTTTTTGAAAATTTTATATAGCTTATGTTCACCGGAGATAGTGTAGCTTCCCAACAGTGAAAAAAATTTTCAAATCGGTCAAGTAGTTTCGGAGCCTATTCATTTCAAACAAACAAACAAACAAACAATCAAATCTTTCCTCTTTATAATATTAGTGTAGATAGTGTAGATGGGCATGCACATAATTTTAATTTTGCAACAACATTTAGCTTCACGACAATAATAAAAACCAAATATTTTACCAAAAGTTATTGAACTAAGCTTGCAAGTCCTTGGACCAAAATATAAAAATTATTGCATGTAAAATTATTACATATAATGTAGGTTTAATTATTCGATAAGTACATTAAAATGGCAATGCCCTTCATCTAAATTATATTTTAAACTTTGGTATAGGACAATGTAACAAATGTGTTGGCGTAATAGAACTAATAAAATGCCAACATGAGATTTATTATCAAAAGCTTTACTACTATTATCTACTCCCTAATTTTATTATACCATGACCAAATTGAGAGACGGGGTCAACTTGCTTATATTATTAAAATAGACCAACACTGGTACTTAAACAAATAATTAACTGTTTGTTATTTTTTGAAAAGTCACTCATTGATAAAAGGTAAGAAGAGAAAGTCTTTTCTTGCAAAGCCCGATATTAATTTTACAGAATCAGAATCGGTCTTGTAGCGAGTAGCTTTCTTACCTCAAAGTCTCAAATACTAATGCAGTTATATTTGTCTTAAATTAACATATAGGTACATAAACGCTTCAATAATCGCAATTTATTTGCTTTTTGTTCGGTTTTACAAAAAGCTTAGAACTCAGGCTTCTGTTTAATGCACATATATTTTCATCCCATAATTACAATCCAGGCAAGAATGTTAATAAAAAGTTATTACGACCATTATATGGAACTTCAAAAGTGAAGTCCGAAAGTCAATCGTCGTTTTATTTTTCGAACGTTACAGTAATTCTTTTATTCTAACTACAACCATATTTCGGCCACGAAGTTAGCAGAGATTAACAACAGTTCTGTAACACCTTGACGGTGCACCGAGGCGTTCAAGGCAAGTCGTTGATGACAAGGTGATATGTCTGACGACCCCTGCCTTCCGCTCATATTTTGTAATGCATTGTTGCTTGGTAAAACTCTGACTATAAGTTATTTTGATTAAATAACCCATTTAAGGTTATGTGTGGGAAGGGAAATAAATAACGTCAGTATGGAATTAAATTAAGCGTTGTCTTGTCTCCCTGGGGCGCTGAGCCAGCGAATGTTCTTTAATTTCTCGTACACGTCCCTATAATTGTCATTTAATTACATTAAATATTTGATATTAAATTTTTAATAAGACAAGTATTTAAACCTCTAGTAGGTACGTAATTTCATTCGGTTTAGTTACATTGAGAAGCTTAATATCAATGACGTAATACCATGCTAACTGAGTCTGATGTAAAATGACAGGCTGTGATTTGTGGGTTTGATTTTTTAAAGTTGAACGATTTAGCATCTGTAAAGAAATACTGATTTAAGCTGACTTTGACACTTTCATGTCCACTTAAGTTGCACAGTTTTGTTGTATGCAGACTTATAATAAATATATATGAATAGCTTAAAAGGTTTTTCGTCGTTACTTTTGATCAACTGGTGATAATTTTTGATAATCGTCCTTTTTTTTTCGAAATAATATTCTTTGTTATCATTCATAGAAGCGGTATACGCATAGCCATTGTACAGGATAAAAAGTGTTCTAATTTTTTTCTTTTTTTAGACAGGTAATGAGGTAATACCAGCTAGACCTACGCAGTATTTTTTCTTTTCCGCCAACACTTAATTAACATTCATATTATTTATCATTATTCCAAGCATGTCACGATTAATTGTTATTCAACATCCGACGATAAATCTGTAATTCATAAATTCTTAAGTGTGAGAATATTCTACTATTACACGGTAAATATAATAAATACAATAATATACTTCAATGATATTGTCATATTTATGTACATTAGATTTTGCACTTTTTTATTTAGCCCGGAATGCATAAAAGTGTGACTTATAAACGATAAATCATTCAACTTATGCATTAAATAGCTCTGGGATAATTATATCGAATTAATTTAGTTTACATTTGATTTTTAAATTAATCTCATTTCTTATTATATTAACCTATTACAATTTCAATGGTATAAAACTAATCATCACAGTTTTAAACACAGTTTGTCTTATGTTTAGTACAAAACCATTTACACAACTACAAAAATACAAGAAAGGCCTGTAATTTTAAAATAGAAAACAATTGTAATCAATGTAGCGTCCAATACATTTAAATAAAACGTAATGTAACCGTGAAGTCAATAATCACTTAATCAAAGATGATTATGAAATTCGCGAATCCCAACGTGAAATTACATTTTAACACGCTTTAAAGAAATAAGTTTCTTGTTTCATTTCATGGCAAAATAATAAAGAAATATCAAGGTGTAACGTAATATCTGAACTTAAATAACGCTGAAGAGTTTGTCTGAACTTGATAATATCTGGAACTACTAAAAGGTCTCGAATAAATGTCGTGGTTTTGGTTTTTGAGATATTTAGCTTCAACATCTCACTACGACTCTTAAAGATGAGTACTCAAAGGTTTCTCAAATTTAACCAGTCGTTAAGTCTATTCCGAGACATTATATACTTAGCGAATGTGTGACACAAATGTGACTCTATCATAGAATGTGGCTAGCAGATAGAGTTACAGCACTATGAACGACCACCGATAAAATATTGATTGTTCGCCAAACATCAGCAGCCCACGCGGCATTTGAACATCTTAAAGTTAAATTTTGTTTCGGTACACGAGGATTACTAGCCGAATAAAAAGCCTTGCAAACCGTCCTCAGCTAGTTATTAATAAATCAAGTAGCTGAATTAAGTTTTGTGTAAAGTGTACAGAAGCACGCTTTGCGGTTAGCGGTCGGTGCATCGTGACAATGTTCTTACGACACGAACCTTGCCTAATTAAATTACTGTCGCAATAGCGAAGAATATTACCGTGAAAATTTAACTAAAATACGTATTTGAGTTGCGAAGTTTATGTCGGATTTTTCACGTTTAAGCACGTCGTTAAGTATTTTAATTATATTTGACAAGAACCCAAACAATTTCTCTCCCTTTCTAAAGCAAGGTTGACAATTCCTTTTAAATAAAAATTGCGTAACCCTTAGAAGCGTAACGGAAAGATTTAAAAAAATATCCGAAAATTAAAAAGGAATGGTAATTTTATGAATAGTATTTTACAAGAACCTTAGAGCTAAGAAACCGTTATATTATCTATTTATATATTTACTTGTAATCAGTCCATATTCAGTGTAAAGGTTTACTACAAATCCATGTGTAAAGATATCTACTAAACTAAATAAGGTGGTAATTAAAGATCGAAATCAGGACCTTTTTGAGTTCAAAAGGTCATCCAATGAAGCAATCAGTTTCGTACTTCGCAATAATGTTAATCCTTTTGTAACTCGACGGATAGAAAGCTAGAGGAAGTGCCTAATGAGTGCGTGTAATAATTCGATTCATTAAAATTTAGTTTATTGATTCCTAATTACGTGAGCTTGTTTAATTATGATCGAAAATTTCAGCTAGTTTGTATCCACTTTCAGTCTAAGTTTGATCAACCGACAGTTTAAATTTTTGCTTCCCTTTGTCTTACGTAATAACTCGTGTTTATTGTTTAATATTTAAGTGTTCTAATTGTTGATAGGAAACTTCAATATAAGAAAAAGACTAAGTAAATCAATTGTTTCACTGTAATATAATTCCATATATTATCGTTTTCTATCAAAGTAAACGATCACAGAAATCTCACGTGCAGTAAGAAGCCATATTTTGTGCATCTTTAGGAAATGCAAGCGAGCATCAACGTCTTATATATAACAAGCTTTCTAAAGTTACTTAAGCTTAGTCACAAGATGAGGGTGCATTAACTGTAAGTGCATCTAGAAAACTGTCATAATAAAACCATGTTTATTTGTTACCTAACATGTATGTGAAACCATATTTAGGTATTTTGGTAACAGGTAATAAACTTGAAAAATATTTTTTTTTTGTTGAAAATTCTGGTATAATAATATCGATCATTTTGCACGTGATATTAGATATCTTGAAGGAAAGTTATCATAAATCGAAAGCTCGACCTTAGTAGCAATTACTCACATATTTCCGACAAACGTATGCATATGAACGATAAATTACTAGCTTTACGTAACTTTATCGGTTACTGACACATATTATGCATGTTTTATGATCACTGTAATTTATTACTGCAGTTTAAGGCTTGACAAAGTGATAATTGTAGGCGTTTTCACTTTTCAGTCAATGTGAGATATTGTTTAAACCTTAAAGCTTTATTGCTTGTGGACATTTCTGGGTATAAAATCGTTTATGCTTTTGTACACACTAATTGGCTGTACATTACGAAGACAGTTTACATACTATATTGAGTGTATTCTTTATGTAACACTATATTTGTCAGAAAAACACTGGACAAATATAACTCACACGAAAGTCCATAAAAAGTTTTTAGAGTCTAACTTTCTTGTGATTTGACTCATAAGATTCCTGATTAATGTCCTCAACGCCTTGTAACTTGAAATAATAAAGAAGACAATTTATGTAATACTAGCTGTGCCCCGCGGTTTCACCCGCGTGACTGACAATTCATACACTATCTCTATAAATTATAGCCTATGTGATATCTCGATGAATAAGCTACATTATTGTAAAGTTTCATTAAAATCCATTCAGTAGTTTTTGCGTGAAAGAGGAACAAACATCCGTACATCCAAACAAACTTTCGCATTTAACAAATTAGTAAGGTTTCATATTACAAATACCTACATATTATTTAATTTTTCATCGATGAGTAGGTACATTCAAATATATCATCCGTAATTTACCCGTAAAACTATATTTAAGTTTTACACAAATGATCCACAAAATTAGACACATTTCGGAGCAGCTGCAATAACGCACACATTATCAAACTCAACCTTGCATCAATACAATTGCCTTTGTTAGTACTCCATATTATTTCATAAACAAAGAAGACATACGACCTTATTTACTGTATGCAAGTAAATTACTACGATTAAATAAGATTACATTCACTGGTTTGCCTCTAAGTTTGTTGCCTTTGCGAATATCGGCTTCATTATAAGTAGATTGATATGATTAGGCCAATTTGCTTGCTTGGTTTAAATTACCGAGTTTACATTAGTTTGTAGGTTAGATAGTACTAGGTATTAACAGATATTTTTCATTTAGATATGATCTTATTTCAAATTATTCTGATACTACACACGCTTATGTTGTAAGTTGTAACTTACTATCAAGGTTTTAATCTAATATTTATATAAGTACTTTATAAATAATAAAGTCGTGTTCTTAATTACTGTGTTCGTAAAACTAACGACATATCTTATGCATACAGCCTTCATAAAGAGCTTTACAGTGACCATAATAGAAACGTATATTGTTTTAACGGTAACACTTAGTTGTAGAATTGCATAAGAACATCAACATCACAATATATATCAAGTAGAAAGAAATAATAAAAAAAAACGTATTTTTATTTGATGTCCTGTTATGAAACGTGTCGTTCTAAAACCAGAAAAGGAAATAAATAAGTAAAAATAGCTAATAAATAATATCTGATGAGTAAAAGACAAACATCAACAAAATTTCAGTTTACGTAGAAATAGTATTCTTATTTGCTGACTTACCACTTTACGATAAAATCTGTGCTAAGAAAGTGCGTGAACAAATATATCTGAGTTATCTAACCGGCGCGGCGGCGGCGGCGGGCGTGAGAAAAACGGAATTAGCGATCTACTGATCGACGTAACGCAACCATAACTAAAAGTAATACGCAAGTTACTAATGTAGAACGTAGAGCAAAATTAAGTTAAGAGCTTGATGTATATATTTTTAAACTACATAGATACCTTATTTGCTCTTTTGGTACTATTTACATAATTTAATTAACTATATCGCTTCTCCGCGGTTTTTCCCCGGAACTTTATTTATTTTATTTATTTATTTATTTATTATCAAAAAACATGCACAACATAACAGTAAAGACTAAAGCGTTGTACAGTAAAAGTAATAATTGACATGTAAAGAGCAAAATGTCAAATATTTAGAAACATAAAATATTCATATAAAACATAAAAACATAAAAATAAACAAAGAACATAGCAAAACAATAACAATATATATATATCAGTCATTCATCATCTCGCAAAATCTCAAACACTCATTACATAAATCCACCCATTTCGTTGCAAACACATCACATTCAGGTACTGACGTCATGAGTGCATTGATCAGTGTGAGCGCGCGGACGAGAGGAGATTTGGAGCGGGAGACGGTGCGGGCTTCGGGCACTGCTAGTAGCGGATGTCTACGCGGTCTAAGTTGTATCTTAGGCACCGGTGGGACAAACAGACGGACAACTTGAGACACTATGTCAGGACAATCCGAATCGCCGCGCAAGACCCTACAAATAGATGTTATCAAGCAGTTATTACGCCTAACTTCTAGAGAGTTGAATGTAAGGACGCCTAATAAAAATTTTGTAGGATAAAGATACGGGTAGTAATTGTACAATTTCTTGTACAAAAATCTGAGAAAAGCTTTTTGAACTTTCTCTAAAAGTAAGGCGTAACTACCTTCGTAAGGATGCCAGATTATGGAGGCAGACTCGAGCTTACTCCTGACCAACGCCATATAAACTAGTTTTATGGCCATGGGGTTATGAAACTCACTCATGTTTCTTATGACAAAGCCTAATCTACGATAAGAATCAGATGCCAGTGTTTTGATATGATCATGGAAGTTTAATTTAGGGTCAAAGAGAACGCCCAGGTCCCTGACAGAGGTAACTCGAGTTATAAGATCTGATCCCAAGAAGTAGGGATATATCTGGGGGTTATGAGCACGACTGAAAGTCATGACATGACATTTGGCTATGTTGAAAAATAGTTTATTGTGCATACTCCAATTAAAGACAGAATTTATGTCGTCTTGCAGTGTAACTGAATCATAACTATTTTGGATACCGTAAACTAATTTGAGGTCATCCGCATACAATAGGCACTTAACATGTTTGAGTTCTGATTCTAAATCATTAACCATAATTCCAAATAAAAGAGGCCCCAAAATCGAACCCTGGCTGACGCCAGATCGGGTGTGATATGGTTGAGACACATAACAACCATGACGGACATACTGCTGACGATTGCAAAGATAACTCGCGAAAAATTTGAGGAGCTTGGGTGTAAAACCGATTTCACTCAGTTTTTTAAGTAACACGTCATTATCTACACGATCAAAGGCTTTTTTAAAATCGAAGTATATAACGTCCACTTGTATGTTTTGGTCCAAGTGTTCAGATATTATGTCAACCAGATTTAAGAGATTAGTATTCACAGAACGATTTGATCTAAAGCCATGTTGGGAGTTGCACAGATAAGGCTGTACTTGGATACTAATAAGAGAATGTAATAATGATTCAAACAGTTTAGGAAGCACTGAAAGAATTGCTATCGGCCTATAATTTTCTACCTTGGAATGATCACCAGATTTAGGAATCGGTTGCACTCGCGAGACTTTCCAACGATCGGGGTAAATCCCGGTCTCTAGAGACATGTTAAAAATATGTAAAATAGGTAGTGAGAGCAGATCTTTACAACCCTTAATTATATATGCGGGAATGTTGTCCGGGCCTACAGAGGAGTTCGGTTTTAAGGTATTGATACCATTCTCTAAGTCTTGCAAAGTTAGTTGAGTAATATTTATAAGATTGGCCGACGAGTTCTGGTACTTATGACTAAGGTAATCAAGAGAAGGAGCATCCGGTAAGAAAACACTGGCAAAGAAACTAGAAAACGCTTGAGCCGCTTCACTACCCTCATTCGCTTTACCTTCATAAGTGACGCAAGTCTCAAACCCACCCTTAGATCGCAGGCTTTGTATATGCTGCCAGAAAAGCTTAGGACTGTGATTTAATTTTTTTTGAATATTATTTAGATAGTTATTGTAAGCAAAGGAGGTTCGTCGTTTAATATCCAATCTGAGCGCAGAGAAGAGTCTGTAAACTTCCTGATTACGTGTAACTTTCCATTTTTTATGTAGATCTGCTTTACGTTTTATGTCACTAATGAGGTCAGATGTGAACCATACCGGATACCGCCTAAAAGGTTTACCACATCTATTTTTCTTGGGTACACATTCGTCAAATATGCCATAAAAGATGTTGTAAAGTTGTTCTACAGCTACATTAACGTCGCGTGCCAAATAAACTTCCTGCCATGATAACTCAGAGATGAGGGCATACATCGTTTCATAATCCCCTTTGGAAAAATTCCAATCCCTTTGCCCGTCTAAGTTACTCGGATTCATTTTAGCCGAACTAGACCTATTTTTATTAAGACATAGGCTTACATCTAGCGGTGGATGATATGCATCACGCCGTGGAACAAGACCTCCTCCCTCGATCTCATCCACGCTCACTCTGAGAATGCAGTCAGACGCCAATACAACATCCAATTTACCTCCAAACGCATTCATTACCTCATTCCTCTCAGACAATCCACAAAAACATAAGAAATAACAATAGTAACTTAAAATAGCATTGGATGTATATTTAGGGTTTAAGTTTAGATCGCCTAATATTATCACAAATTGTTTTAATGAGCCTATAATTGACTCCACTTTATAAAACCAAGACATATATGTTTCATCAGAAGATCTAGGGTGAATATACACAACACAAATATAAAACGTAGTAGTTTCTGTTGTTAACCGTACCCAAAGATCTTCGCCATCCAAAGTCTCAAGTTCGGGACATCGTAACACTGCGACACCAGGCCGGGCGGCTAACAGCACGCCTCCACCTATTCCAGTCATACGGTCGCGCCGTAATACACTCCATCCATTGTAGGTAAGTTCCGAGTCTTGTACTGAAGTGTTGAGAAATGTCTCCGTCACAGCTACAGCGTCACAAGACAAAGTCAACAGGCTTTGTCTAAAATAGTTAAGCTTGGTGTTTAGGCCTCTAACATTTTGGTATACTAAATCAACGGTCTGTAGTTGAGTATTTGGCGAGATTCTATTATATTTAACGGGGTCTGTTTGTGTGTCTACGAAAAAACCACTGTCTTACTCTAGCGTTAGTAGGCCACAGTTCGGGTGATAGGCATTTCTCAAAAAATTCAACGGGAACACCAATCTTGAAAGACTTATAATCGCCTTTAGGTTTAAGCTCTTCTATGGTACAGACACCATCAGGCATTTGTTGCTTTAAATAGGATAGGACGTCATCAGCCCCTGACAACATGTTCCAAAGATGGATGTATCTACGCGATTCAACTGCTTGGAGAGTGGTAGTCTCAGGGCCAGCGGTGCCGCGGATTGAGCTGTATCTCTTGGCTTTATGTTTGCGAACCTCTTCCCATCCTTCATTAACATTTATTGGTTCAGCACTCTTGGGGGCCACCAGTCGTTGTTTTTATGTTTTCAACGCATACAACTGGTTCAAATGTACTACAATGCGGTGCTACTGTGATTGGTGCTTGCGAGGAATGATTGGCAACTTCCGTACTCATCGCCAAAGTGTTGGAGTCCGGACAAGAAATTGCTGTTGATATCTGCTTAGACTTCTCCTTCAATGAGTGAGGCTTATTTTTCTGCTTTGGTTTAGACTTCTTAGGTTGATTCTTGCTATTGACGTGATCATTTACGAGTTCTGTGTGGGTTTCCCCTGAGATGTTCGATGACATGATATGACAACGACTGCATGTCGATGATTGTTCAAGTCTGTTCAGTTTTTCGGTGCAAGTTTCTATTTTCCTTGTACAATCCATAAGCGCTGAGTTGTATTGGCTTATCGTTGATACAGCATCAGACAATTGTTCGGTTAAAACGTTAATTTGTTCACGTAATAGATTTACCTCGAGGCCTGTAGATTGCGGGGATGTACTGGGAGACGGCAGTAAAGGGACGCAACTTTTATTCCTAGACGATACATTCTTCATCATAATAGGTGTATGCATTAAGCTCACTTTATCGTTGTTAAAGACACTTTCCATTGCAGAAGAACTACATTCAGGGCAAATCCACACACTTCGTTCTTCAAGCGTAAGCTGCCGATTATTGCAAGCATAATGATACACATTGTTACAAGCATCCATAGCGCATTCAAGAAAAGCATCCCCAGATAACAGCTCGTTTTTGCATGCAGCGCAATCCATTTTATTCAATTAAGTATGCAGGCAAGACAAATTATAGTAAAAAATAAAATAAAAAAAGATATTTATTTTAAATATTATTCTATTATTTGTGTGGCGACAAATTCCGAGAAACCAACACAATAGAGCACCTGTGTCCAACGCGCGTGCGTCTGTGTGCGTAGCAGCGGGCGGTCGGCGGGTTGTCGTAGGTCAGGGTTTAAGTCGTTATGCAAAATTTTTAAACAGTAAAATTGTGATTACTCACGAACCATATGGAGAACTGAGATGGTATAAACTGTATTCGATAGTCCTTTGTATAAGCTTTGACCTCGTATATCTCACTTGCACTTTGGTAAACTTTTTACAACTATTTTGAATTAAAAATTGCAGAGCAAAACAAAACGGTGTTGCGCTGACGAGAGCGGTGGCGCACGCCAACTTGAAAGACGGAAGGCGTCCCTAACTGCTCCCGGCTGAGACCACCCAAAAGTCCCCTTTGACCGGCTTTAAGAGGAAGAGTTTCTCAATTCGACTCTCTTTTTCTTGTATGTTTGTTAAGCTATATTTCTAGCATAAAATATATGTGTTATCAATTATTCTGTACCAGGAACCAAATGGGAACACTTTCAATCTACCGCGGTCTCCGGCGAAAACCCTTTTTCCTCTCTAAAGCAATCATTACGAACTAAACGACATTCATGCTCGTATGTCTTTCACTTAAACACTTACGTATGTTTACTAACGCTTAAGGCTAACAGCTGCAGGAAAAGCTATGAACAGGTAACTAACGAGTTATAACCAGCCAGCATCAGGAAGCGGAATTTTATCTAGCATAGCATAATTATGCTTATATAGGAATCAGAACTCGTTCCCATCATATGTGGCGAGAGTAAATCTTGCATGGATGCCAGACAACTGGTTGGTCGAGACATGTTTAGCTGTTCACACCTTCGTCTGCCAGACTCCTGGTTCATCAGATGAAAACGATAGTTCGTTTTCTAAAAGGTGAAATAAAACATGATCAGATAGAAATACCCACAAACTGTTGAGGGTCTATTGTGTTTATTGGATATAGTCTGCAGCTTGCTTTTATCGTATTGGGTAAAAAAACGTGATTTTATTTTATGACGTAAAACGTAATCTAATTAAGTGCTTAAAGTGCAATGCACACATCCTTAGAAAGACAATTTAATCTAAAACCGTCAGATTCACTTAGGAATAATTATTTTTCAATGGTAATATTTCGTCTATCTCTCCTTTTTCAGGTTCAAACAACATTCGGTATATCTTTGACACGTTAAAACCTATCATCATCATATTAATACAATAAAAAAAAATAGTCTGTTGTTTACATTTAAATCTACGCAACCTCATAATATATGCAACCAAATAGGTTCTTTTAATTTCGTATAATTTCACCGTTATATTAATTATACACTCGTTTTCCTCTACCAATTCGAAGAATAGAAGATGTATTCAATAAACCATGTTTATATACTTGTAAACATTAATCAAAATAAAATAAAGGAGGTGTAACAGATATTTTGAAGTGCAATAAACCTAACAATGTCAGCGTTCGGTAAAGCAAACTGTTATGAGTTGTGACTCACTATTTGGCTAAGAAATATTGCATAAATATCCCCACATCAAATATCTAACTGTTCGCTAAACCGCATTACTATAAAGCAAATAGATTTAGAAGTACAACTATATAGAATGACTCACATATTATTATTAATCGACTGTGTCTGATGTATATGCCGTGCGGAATATAATAAGGCAGCAAACCCAATTCACGTGGTGAAAATAAGCGTCATCTAAAGAAGAAACGTTTGAAAATAGTGATAAATGCTTTATATGTACCTGACAAATTAAACGGAAAGATATAAAATTAAATAAATTAAAATATCTAGATCTTTAACATTTTACAAATATTTAAAATGTGTGGAAATATGATTGGATAAATCAGAGAGAGAGAGGTTCTGCTTTGCTTGTCTCTAACATTTTCGTAATGAAGAGACAACAATTTATACTACCTACTTCTTAACCGATTACCTCAATGAAGAAGGTATGATAAAAATCTAACTGTATATGTTGCAGAACTTTTTTATCATCATGACTTTAGCCTGAAACCAAGCATTGTACGAAGTAAACCTTCTGTTTTCTTATTTCTATACTTAACCTTAGACCATTGAGCTCTAAACTCTGTGGTCTACTAAACTACTGTCTCATTCGAGCGTTAATATTTCAAACGCGTATAATATAATAACGTATCTATTGCAATAAATTGATGTTATTGAGCTTAAGTTCAGCTCACTCTATGAATACAAAATACTTGACAACTGGATGCAGTTAATCATTTAGGTATATGTACAGGGCCGTGAATAAACTACGGCTGAATATAGAACATTCAAGGGAACACCTTTGTAGGGAAAACGTATGATGGACTCTCTCGTTTCGTTTATGTTTATCAGGCCAAATTAATTCTTAACCTACTTCCAATGAGGTTCTCAATTCGACCCATTTTAAGCTCTAAGACTGCTTAAGCAGCTGAATTGATTTCCGCTCTTTTTACGACAAAAGAAAAAAATACAATATCAAGTTTTCTAGAAATGTAGAAAAGTCTGGTCCAATTCTATATATTTTTATTGGAAACTATTTACAACTCAATAATATACATAAAATCATCATATAACAACCGTCCGATATGAAAATGGAAGTGAAACGGAAAGCCCCGGTTGAAATTAACTTACACAGGTTCCAAATGATTGTTTTTGCTTCGTATATTCTTAATTTTTATGTAGTTATGACGGTCAGAATTAACCTTAATTGTGAATATTTCGAAAAAAAAAGTCATAAAACTGGCAAGTATTTAATGATGAAAATAACATCATCATAAAGAGTCACTATCTTCTATTAAAATTGCCTCAAAGCTTTTAAGTGTTTACTGCACCTTTCGAACAATAAAACTCTAGACATTAGCGGTAAATCCATCTTGACATATAACTCAAACAAACATCAGAATACAGTTATTGAGTTCTATTGGTGACGTCACTAAACCTCATTACACTCTCATAGTAGAAATAACATGACATGTAAACTTAGAGTATGCACAAGTAAGTATAGAGAGCGCCCATCTACTAGCCCGTTGTGCCTATCGTAGGCTTTTTACTAGTAGTAATACTATTATTAATCGATGGTTTAAGTGGCTTTTTCTGCGATAAAAGACGTTAATGCGAAAACTTCGATGATTCAAAAATTATAAGGGTAATATTAAGTACAGAGTCCGCCGTTTTATTAGTACTGGTTTTGAGATAGTAGCTACTAATAAAACGGCGTACTCTGTTTGGACAGAAATTTTACGACGACGCTTATTCATACTCGTGCTCACAGTTCATATTCTGTGAGGCGCACTCTATAGTTTACTTATTTATACTCTAATTGAAATACTTATATTATTATCTGTCACTTATGACATTTAACGTCAGTAATAGTGGCATAAAGACGTTGCTCGAACAAATGGAATATTTCGTTTCATGTTCCAGTAATGTAACGGGAATTAAATTCAATGAGATTTATTATATTATAATTTATTTATATGGCGCAGTCGTGATTTTAATTTTGTTATAAAAACTTGTTGCTATTGTCGGTACTAAATCAAATTGTAGAGAAAATTATGGAGCGAGGTGTGGCGAGGGCGTATTTTATAACGGTTACATATATTTTTATACCGTTACCAAGTATTTTTTTTAAGATCCTTCAATCTAATGAGAAATGTTTGTTTGTTAACTACTTAAATAGTAGCAATAACATTGAATCATTTTTACATTCAATGTGAGAAACGAGTGTAAATAACTATCCTAATGAGACCCCTAACAAAAAAATATGAAACTTAAGACAAGTTTAGTCATAACAAAATGTAGACACAACGATAATGAAATAAGTTCATTTAGTTCAATATTGTTTCTTGCATTACAAAACTGAGCTTATTATCCCAGATCGTTTGTTATTTGAAGAGTCAAAAGTCAACTGAGGGATGGTTACAAGTGTTCGCGTGTACCGCACAAGGAAACTGTCAAACTGTCACTACTACAGTACTACCTAGGATTTGCGATCTCTGAACCCCATAGTTTATCGCTTTACCCGTTTCTCGGGGTAATAATCTTTATATTGACACTTCTTGATTCCTTGTTCACGTTGTTAGAGCTTTCGAAATGTCAAGTGATTTACATAATTTTGTCTTTTTGCAGGTTTTTTTTACAATTAAAGCATATACAACTATAATGCATTCGGATATTAGTTGCACATTTTGTATGTGTTCATATTATTTACAGTTTATCAGATCAGATCAAAACAAAATAAATAAAAAATTATCTATTTTACAGTACTTAAATCTAATACAAGAACAAACACTTACAACTATACTAAAATCAAATCTTATATATAAATAAATAAAACTAACACGCGTCAAAAAACTCATCGTCATCCTTGTCAATGGCGGGAAACGTGCCCAGAAGGCTGGCAGCATTGCCACGTTGAATGGCTATGCCGATTCTCTGTGCAAGGAACAAACGGAGGTCTACTCTTATTCAACGAAAAACGAAGTTTCGATCGAAATTTCGCGTCTTTCCTACCACGGTTCCATTTCGTTCCGAAATTTCGGACGAACGAACATTTTTTGACGTTATGATTCTCTAAACCTACTCTAATTCGAAATGTTCCGAACGAATATTTGAGTTTGACAGACGATTGTTCGTAATTTTAACCTCAAATTTGACGAAACCAAAAGTGTTACCTTTTGATTTTCGTTTTACGTTTAGTTTTGTGAATATTGTGAGAAAATTGTTGGCAATGGCTTCAAGAATGCTTTTAATCGAAGCTGCTTTACGTGAAGAACGTGTAGAGCGCAGAAGGAACCGGCGCCGCCTGCGCAATCGACTAAATATTAGCGAAATTCCCGACTTCAAGTTTGTAGGAAATTACAGACTCAGTCGGAAATTATTCGAGGAGTTGGGCGAGGAATATAAATATGAATAAAATTTATACTTATAATAAAGTTTTATTTATTTTAACCCTATCTAAACACAAATATAATAAAGAAACACAACAAACAAAACAGTAACAAAATCTTAATTCCTATCTAAATATTGTCTACCAAGACCACACAGCTGAAACAGGGCAGCAGTGATGCCTGCCAGCTCAGTCCTCATGCCTGCCAGGTCAGTCCTGAGACCTGCGAGCTCGGTCCTGAGGCTACTTTAGAAAACTTTTCAAAGTATTCAAACAAAAAATCATAAGTTGAAGTTGACATGTTATGATTAGATTGTGAATATACAGACATTTTTGGTTGTCATTCGTGACATACCCATTGTTGGCATGAAACAGTACTCTTCAAATTAGTCGGTTAACAATGACAGTGAAAGGGTGTTTTATTGTGTCGCGGTGAATGTCGTAGAAAATAGAATTTTTATCTATATATTTATAATTTCTGCATGAATATTTCAAGAAATATTTAATAAATCACATTTTCATTGTAAAATGTAAAAATAAAGCAAAAGAGTTTATTAATTTTAAGTTAAAGTAAAAACCGTAATTTACTTAAGATGACATCATAAAAGACCCACACGATATTATCGTTAACGAAAATTGTCTATGGTTTCGAATTTCTTGTGCGCGGCCGAAAATGAAATAGAGTAGGGTCACTGACGAAACTTCGTTTAAATTTCGTTCGTTTACGAAGTTTCGTTTCGGAGAAAGAGAGTAGACCTCCAGCAGCTCTCTGATCAAGAGTAGAGTCTACCAAACGTAATAATCTTATATTAACTTATTTATTTATCTACGAGTAAGTTTTGTTTTACACATTGTAAACATCGATTTGTTTTTTTTTTCGCTTATAAAACTTAATACGCAGCGGATCTTTTGTCAACATTTCGGACATCTATTTAACAGTCAACAACTTCCATTATAAACACGAACAACACTTTAACGCGTATGTCTACGGTATACGTGAAGTGTGAACCCATACATTAGTGTGTCCTAAATAATCACTAAGCAAGAAGTTCCCACAGTGAATTATGAGGCGTCTAACCAACCATTGTTCTCCGCGGTCAAGGGCGCGACGTACTCTTACTGTATCACTCTACGTGATTGTTTTCACTTTCTAATTGTTTATAATTAATTGCTGACTGCTGATACACGTCTTCTCTTTTTTTAATTACATGTTCTTTTTAAAAGGTTTGAATTAAAGAGTATCAAATGGTCAATGTGTGTTGGTTGGTAAGTTAAATTTTTTGTTTTTAATTCGTTCGAATTTTAAGTTTTAAAGAATACAGTTATTTTTAAACTATGTAGGTATGTACTCAATTAAATTACATTTTGCTGTAGTTTTTTTAGTTTTTTTTTTATTTAAAAGTTGAACTCAAGGTAATTTTAACAAAACTTTGAAACAAAAAAATACCTGTTACGAACAGCTACGTATTTTAAAGTTTATAATATTTCTGGAATTTGAGCGTCATCTTCGTTCTCGTGAGAATTTGCTGTAATTAATTTTTGTTTCGCACCTTAGTTGACTAATTGATCCTTGAATTTAAGTAAAATAGTTTTTTCAGTCAAGGTTGTCCAGTTTGGGCGAACAATTTAAAATAATTAAATTGCTTCAGAAACCGGAATATTTGCTATGCAACTTTACATATTTAATTTACGAAGTAGCTTGGACAAGGTGAGATATACCAGATGGCTAAATATTTTACGTTACTTTTCCAACAATGTAATTATGAAGTTGAAACATACTATGATGATGAACATTAGGTGGCGTGATAGTTGACAATAAATATTTATATTCTCCTCCCCGACTCTAAGTCAGTCATCAACCCAAAGCCATCATAAAACCATTATGAAATATCAACAATCTACTCTGTAAATCGCAATGTGTGATGTGAAAGTAACAAATTAATTATGCACGATAATTACGACGGGCAGGCTTCAAATGAAACCAGCACCGCATATTGATACCGATCGAAATACCGATGTATTTAAAAACTGCAATATTGCACAAGATTAGGTTGCTGACCCATCGCAGGCAGTGGTGCAATCCGCTTTCCTCACTTGATTCTTACACCTCGTTAAGAGCGACAAGACTACTTGAGACTTGATTTTAACATTTAAACCCAGATCAACTTTAGACAAAGGTAACTTAATCAGGTTAGATGTAGAAACGTGCTCGTTTAAACACGAAGTGCGAAGCTACTTTTGATATAAACAATGACTCAATTTTTTTTTCCAACGGAACATAATACTGCAAGGAATATCAGATTTTCGTTCCGGCAAATGATAAAAATATTACCAATTTAGAAAGTCATAGCACAATTAGTCCAAGGTTAATAGATAGAGTAAAAAGTTGTAGAAAAAAATGGCGTGACTAATTCTGCGCACGCGCCATTCCGCAACGCACATTTTACGATTATTTTGACAGAAAAATACCGGAACAATTTGACACTATGATTTAGATACGAAATATCGTGTTTTGTGCACATTTTTGTAATAGCTGTACCGTGTGTTAATCGAATATGTGACACCGTTGTTTAGTAGTGCTCGAAATTGAAATGTCAATGAGAATTTGGGTCACCTAACGAATTATAATTATGCAGTGTAATTATAGGATAGAAATAACATCATTAGCTGTGAATAACAAGTAACTGTGAGTTGATGTTTTAATGTTTTATCAAGTCCTGTATAAATAGCTGTAGTGTTAAATAAACAGTCCCCAAGTGCCATCTACTTGACATTCAGTAAGTTGTAGACATTTGTCCGATAGTTCAAGGACCTCGTTTTCGTGAGGTTCACAATGAGGGTATAAATAATCTTGAATGAACGATACGTTCACGCACTTTGTACTACGTTCTCTTGTTTTATACAAATTTACCGTTTGATTTAATTACCACGATTTATTGAGCCTTGAAGTACTAAAATAGCATTAATATTTCTTACATTACTTGAAATATTTCTTAGGAATGTTAATTATGATACAATATTACATACTTCACACCACATTACAAACAATTTATTAATACCTATTTCATGAGTGTGTTCCAATTAATATTTTGTTTATTAGTGTTAATTTTAGTGTATACAATATTTTGCATAATTATAATACTTCTGAAGTATTAGAATAATTACGGGGCTCTTAAATGGATATTAATAAAAGTGTAATTTAAACAAAGCACTCCAAAAGATTTATATCTTCAATTGCAAGGAATGTTGAAATTTAACAATAAACATTTAACCCTCATATAAATACAAATAAATTCTTATATAAATAAATATTCAGATAACACGAATTTAGAATGTACACAAGAATTACATGGCAATGAATTAAAACATTGTTAAAAATAAAAAATATCTGAAATATTTTTTCTCACAGAAGTTTTTTTAATAAACAGAAGGCCATCGATCAATGCAAATAACTTAATAAAAAAGCTAGAGGTCACTGTCACAGTTTATGGTTACGTATGATAAATTAGACACCTAGGTCTACAAAATTTCTGGACCTAGATTTCTAATTTAATATTATTTAATATCCGGTTACCAGGTGATAAGGATACGCGACAATGCAAATATTAAATTACTATAACTCCAATTTAGACATACAATAGGTCAACTAAATAACATATTTTATAAACTAAACATAAACAGATAAGTGCAGAAACAAGGTTAGGAAACGACCTTTCACTTGTTCCTGCTGAACTAAACTAAAAATAGTTACTGCTTAGGTATAAAATAAACTAATGTCGTAAATCGACAAATTGGTCAAAATGCGTAATTATTCGTCAATTATTTCTAAGTCATTAATTTATCAATTTATTCAACGATTTTAATCAAAATAATTTATGCAATTCAATTAAGACCGGAAACAAAACATCGGTTCTAAGTAAAACTGCAACAGAATCGGCGCCTGCTCTTTGCGCGTGATCATCGCGACATTCAACCGCGAGCACGACCTATTGTAAACGTTTTCAACACTACACCGTAGGGCTTCGAGCTTTGTTCAAATTGCTGGCCAATTTTAGTAATCAGGATCTACTGCTAACAATTAGTTACAAAACTATAATTATTAAATTCATACATATTTCATTTCAAATATTATAATAAATTGGCTTTCGTGCACTGCTAAGTCCACTTAAATATCTATTATTATGACAAAAGTAGCTTCCTAGACAAACATACAGACAAGACAAATAAGAGGTCCTGAAAATTGACAAATATATTTTTTTATATTAGTAACTAAAATTTTCTCAGTATTGTAGTAATATATCTGTCTATGTACCTACCGTTAAATATAATCCAAAGCTAAGAGAATTCAGATGCCAAAGGAAGTGTCTTTCTTAATCTGATTAAGAAAGTGCTAGTCATACAAACTCCAATTTTCTCAGGAACTAACCTCCTAAATTTCGTTAATAAAGCAATTGCCAAATGCGATTTAATCAACATCTTCTCCGCCCAAGCAATTATCAATTATCTCGTAGGTTTGCCTTGACGGATGTGAACATTGTGAACTGTACTAGAACCCAGTCCATTGTTATTGTTTAATAATAAAAAATAAGTTTTGACTTAAACAATCGTTCACAAGGTAAATAATAGAATAAGTATTGCAAACTTTAATGGATTTTCACAGGCTCTTTGGTAACGGATTTGTTTTGGTGACATCCTAAAATCACTAATTGAGTAAGAGCTTTTAAATTTTGTAAGAAACTTCGCCAAAATCATTCTTTAAAAACAGTATAAATTGAACTATAACTACGTAATACTGGTAGCCCTAAGAAGAGATTTACTTTAAATCAGGATCCCTTAGTTGTTAATGACACCCATGGCAGAAAAAAAACTAACATACATAGTAGGTCAACCAAATAACGAATAAATAAACAGTTAACAACTACACGATTAAACAAAAAAGAGCACAAAACTAAATTGGCTGACAAACTAACTACAACAAAATACAATCTACATCCAATTTGAACATCGAACTTATCTAAACAAACATCGGTCGCATGTCAATCCATCAAACCGTGACGTGTTGTAAACTGTGACCTACTGTTTCGAAAAAAAAGCAACGGTTGCTAAGCAACAGCCTTGGTGATTTGATTTCTCAAAGCATCACGAAGTTAACAATGGTAGGCATTGCTGGGTAAAAGATTGACGCAAATACGGTCACAGCGTCCATCTTACTTCTTGTCGAGCAAAAAGCTCGACGGTCGCAAGCTTTTAAGAGTTGCAAATAAATGTAATGTAATGTAATGTTCCGGGACATCTCACACACAGTTATCTGATCCCAAGCTAAGCAGAGCTTGTGTTATGGTAACCAGACAACTGATAAACATACTTATATATTTCTAAATACATACATATTATAGATAAATTACACCCAGACACAGAACAAATGATCGTGCCCATTACACAAAGATTTGTCCTGGGTGGGAATCGAACCCACGACCTCCGGTATAGCAGTCAGGGTCTCTAACCACTAAACCAACAGGCCCGTCAAATGAACAATGCTTTTCTTTAATGCAACATTTGTTGTGATAGAAGTAACAATTTATCGTATGAGCACCAAGTAACGAATGAAATGGATATAACGTCAATTTTTATACTAAATTACAGAACGAAAGTATGTATCCACTGATATATGTACTTATTCTAGCACAAATACACGTATTTTTACCATACAAAAAATTTGAAATCTACTTGCAAATATGCAAAAACGAATCTCAAGGTATAAATACTATGCATCCTCGTTATGATCTCTCATTGTTCTAAGCCTGATTGACATTCCTATACAATGATGATGACGTTCAGAGATAAATATGTACGCCAATGTGGGAGGAACAGAATCCTTGTATTGGAGCCTACACTTAAAATGATGTACACGATTTATAAATATTTAACATAAAAGTACTTAGGTACCTAAATTAATAAGTTATATTGGTAAACAGAAATTACAAAAAAAAAAATCTGTTTGCAATTCCTCAGCAGATTTTTTTACAATATCTTTTCACGAAAAAGTCGCTGATCATAAACACATTCAACCCGAACACCTAAACTCGAGTTCAATAATACCCAGAAATATTAGTTTCTGAAACAGAATTTCCAATTAAGTACATGTTTTCCATTTCATTTTCTCCCGATCGTTTTTTTTATATAATGCAAGAAATACTAACTAATCTTTTCGTCCGTGTGTCTTAAAAACCAGAATCAGTGCAAGCGAGGCGTGGTCTCCTTGACTCAACGATTTTATACACTGAGGTCGATGGGCTAACCGATTCACTTAACTTGCACCCTCGTACTAGTTAACCATTGGATTGCGTTTGAGGTCGCAAAGGTCAAAAACAATTTTAAATAATAAGCAAATCGTGGATGGAATTTTGAATAATAATACGTCCATCCATGCGAAACGCCGTTTTTCATTTGTTTTTTTTTTACATTACGACGAATGAGTATTTCTTTATGACACCTGTTACGTATCCAGTTATTTTGGATAATCTATAATGTAGATAGAGAGACTACAAAAGGAATTATTGCATCATGACCATTATTCAAAAAACTTTTACTTTTATGTTATGGTCATCTGTGTTAGTCGTAAAAGGTAGTGGTTTGATTTCACTCAGATTGGATACGCAAATCAAGTGAAGTTTATAAAATAATACAACTTTGCAAGCAACTATGCGATTAAGGACATGTACCATTGTTTCAAGGTTTTCAATAAGTGATTAAAATACCCATTTATAATACCACTACATGAAACCGAAGACTCGTAAAAACATCGTATGGGTAAAGTGAAATCCGAGCGTTTACTCTACATTTGCATATACATATATCAATAAAATTATCATAAAAAATTGGAACATTGGTTCCTGTTTATCAAGTCCCACGAATATGTAATTATAATCACTTAACTATCCATAATTAGGGAAGGTCACACCCACATCGATATTAAATAATTAAGACATTTTAATCGAACCACAACAGGAAAGTAGTGAACAAGTATAGTACTACTAAAACTAGATGTTGGCAAACCTAAATTTTTTGTACAGAAATGGGCAACATTCTTCTCAATAGGATAAAGGTATTTTTAGTGTTTCTGGCCAATAATGGCTGGACTAACTGGTTCTCGGTTTATCGATATCAGAACCTACTTTGTTTGAAATGGAAATTATGTAAGAACTGAATACGAACAAAGCACCGGATGTTATACCAATATTGTACGTAATTATGATGGTTTTAAACAAATAAAACGAGTATAATTTGTAGGTAATTACACGCACTGTATATTATCGTTGCGTTTACATTGAAAACGACTTTATTTCAAGGGAATAAGATTGATTGTTGTAATTCGTTATGTATAAGTTCCAAACATCAATGTTGTACAAACAAAATTCGTAGAAATTGTATACCAAAATTAATGGTAATAGGAACAAAAGGTTTTGTAATTTTCTATTCATTAATGTAGATACGTATTATTTTTCAGTAGGCCATATTACCGTGTTATGTGCAAAGGTAATCAAAAATACATTTCGATTATAATTATGTCAATTGCTGCGTTTAAATTATTACACACATAGGCACAATCTGGCCCCCTCAAGTTAAGAACAAAATTGTTCCAAAGTGTAAATGGCGCAACTTTTATTATAGACAAAACTACTGTTAAATTACAAATCATTAGTTTTACAATTAAATTATTATAGCCATTAGGTTTTATAATCAAAAAATAATAGTTTCCAAATGAAATTTTGCAACCATAATCACTGGGGCTACTGTGGGTCACTAAATTCTTTGTGTCCTAGTTATTGTATGGTATCTTACAACAGCGACAAAGCTCTTCGAAAAAGTAAGTTTTTTTGGTTTAATTTATGCATTTATTTTTAATTAAACATCTCGAACTTGATTCGAAGTAAAAACAGGAAAAAAACAATTCAAAATTAAAAAAAAAATTACTTTAATTAAAGAATTAAGTTCATTTCCTTCTTTAATACGTTCGAAAGAAGTTCATAAGTTATTGTGTTTATATGGGAATTTGAATCGTAAATGCTTGATTTATTTCATTTGCTATTAGTTTTTAGGTCACCTTTACAACCAAATACCGGGAAACAAACTTACTTACTACTTTATTTGATATACATTTTATTTGTACTCTTAACGACGTGTGACCGATACAATTCTTAAGAAGTATCGTAATGTCAAAACCTCTTTAAAACGCAGCAGGGTATCCTTAGACTCGTTCATCCGGATGTCAAAGACTTCAAAGAGTCACTGTATAAATAAATGTACATTTATATTGGACCATCAGACTCACCATCCAAGGTTAGCTAGGTCGAAAGTACACTGCCCCTTTCCTTGAGAAGTAAAAGCGAAAGTGGAACTTAAAATCGGTCTCGATTTTTACATTACTTTTAGCCTCAACCTATAGGAATGAAAAATAGGTCTAATTGATGACCAAAATAAAAACAAATTAATGATAGATTTTGTTACTAAAAAAATAGCTCTATCTACATCTCTAACAATATAAGACTACTACATCTAGACATGCGCATGTTGTGACATAATTAATTTTTAATTTCATGATGCCTTTGTACTTTCTTAGTTATCATAAAGGAACAGTGATTAAGGTAAAGAAAAATGGATGTTAAAACATGCTGGCATCTAAATCAACTCTGCAAGTGCATGTTTCCTCTGCAGTGTTTTTTTTAATGTAACACGCAGCACTATTTTATTTCCCCACATTATAAAATGCCTTTGTTATATAATACAGGCTTGTAATATTATTTTAATAAATATTAATTTAAAATTTAATTCATAATACATAAAGTATTTATGTCTCTATTTCTCATGATTTCCCATGAATATATCACATTGATAATAATATAAACTATTCCTATGACAACAAATGAAGCAATCCGTGTGACTAAACGGTGCTATTATATTTATTATGTGCAATCATCTCGATAGTTAACCACTTATTATATTTAATTACGCTAACTAGATGAGGGTAACGATTTAAATGCCTATATGATTAGATTTATGACACTGCAATAATGGAAATCCATGTATGTCATGTTGTTAATGTAGTAAAATGTTGGAAAGAACAGACTAGGAACACACACATTACAAGCCCAACAATGAAGGTATAAAGGACCTTTATATAAGGTGCTATAAAAACATCTGCCACGGCTTTAATGGGAGGTAGTATTGTGTTTATAGATTACAATAGTATAGATAGATTATTGATTATTTATCATATATTTTTTCATACAAAAAAAATAACGTATAAATTTGAATTGATTTATTAGTATAAAACCATCCCGTGTCCTAAGCTGTTGCCGTTCTGCACCGAATTCACGTAATTTGTGAACCACGTTACGCAGAATAGAGTCAATATTAATTTAACAATTTTATTTTCTAAAATTTAATTAACTGTTCCGGGGTACGAAAGTTCTTCACTATTGTAATCTATAAACACAATACTACCTCCCATTAAAGCCGTGGCAGATATTTTTATAGCACCTTATATGTCCTTCGAACAATAGTAGTTAAACATATTTATTTTTACAGTCAATAGCTAAATTATACATAATAAACTAAGCCTGAATACTAAAATCAATGACGCTCAAAGTATTGCTCAAAGCCCATTAAAACCCCTATATATTAGATAAGAATATACTGATAATTATAGGTAGCTATTTATATGTAAAAAATTACGTAAAATTTGGAAAATAATGCTATTATATATTATAGGTGCAGACTTGGTAAACTAATAGATTTGTTTAGAACTTATAAACTTTCAAAGTGATACGAATCACAGCATTGAGTCACACCTCTGACAAAATTATTAATAATAATAATAATCGACACGGCGCGTATTGTGAGGAGGTTCCTCTCTCTGGAGTCCTAACCACCGGCGGCTTGGACCCTGTCCCGAGGCCGGTTGGACACTATATTTTATATTTTTAAATGTATATATATTGTTTTTTGTATATATTTAAAAATGTATTTTATATGTTTATTGAAAAATAAAGAAAATAATAATAATATTCCGGGACAACTCACACACGGTTATCTGATCCCAAGCTAAGCAGTGCTTGTGTTATGGTAACCAGACAACTGATACACATACTTATATATTTCTAAATACATACATAATATAGATAAATTACACCCAGACAACCAGAACAAATGATCGTGCTCATTACACAAACATTTGTCCTGGGTGGGAATCGAACCCACGACCTCCGGTATAGCAGTCAAGGTCACTAACCACTAGACCAACAGGCCTGTCAAAATTCATTACAAATCTACAAAACAATGCGGTTAACCAAACAAATCCTTTTTAGTATGTTTATTATCAGGCACATTAATTAATCACCGTTACTAGGCACTAGTTTGAATTAGATAAGTGGATTGGTATGCCGACTGACTCAGTACAAAGAGATTACAGTTATTCCAATACTGTAAATGAATGTTTAGCAGTTTATATTGCAAATATTTACTTAATCAAGAGTTTAATTAACGGGGAATTTATGTGTACCTAAATGTAAATATTTGATTTTAAGAACTTCGTTTGCTACTGGTTGTAATATTAGTATGAGTCTTTTGCACATAACATGTTTTAGTATGATACCTAAAGAAAACGAAGGAAATTGTTTAAGTACAAAAAAGCGTCGATAATGTATATTATTTACTATTTTAAATTATCATGAACTCGCAATAATAGTAATTTTATTTATTTTCATATTTTAACCTTTTTTTTATTTATTCCAGGTACGTATACGCTGCACGTTGCGGACATGACATAAAGGATCACAAAAGTGAAAAGAGTATAAAATTTGGAACATAAAAAGTTACATACTCTACTGGACATGTCGGTGTCAGTACCTATCAATATTTTAACCCACAATATACACGCACAATGGCCTCAAAAATTACTTGAATGGACTTATGACGCTACTTATATAGAAAGCTAACGTGACCCGTCATTGCGTTTGCGACCTCTGGCCGGAAGTACAGATTGAGATAAACTCACGCACTCGCTCTTTGAACTCATAAGAATGCCTATTGATTTCTCTGATTGGTTAAATAGATAATGCTTTGAATAGTTAAAGTTATCTCCTCTTATAATAATAATTTTAATTGCCATAAATCACAGTGCAATTTTTAATCAGTTATTTGTTCAGTATGGTATACAAGTGAGGTTTTGACTGTCATTTTTACATACTTATTCTTAGCTTAGCTTAGTAGCTATTATCTACTAATTTCTTACTTTAATTTCCAAAAATAGATGAAATTTTTTGAATTGAATCTATAATTATGCGACATTAAGCACAAGAACGATTAAATTGAAGTTATTTAAAACAACTTAATATATATAATGTTGGTAGGTGTCAATAGTCTACAAACTTACAACACACTCCTGATTAACAATAAGCTAGCGTCCAAGTCCAACTAACACAATAAATTAAATGAAGAGATACGAAGGAGAAAGCTCCATTGTGTAACGGGTGATATAATACCGAGTGGTATTCAAGGCACACTATGTAAATGTCGCGAGGTATAAGGACGCAGACACCTTTGTTGATTATAAACGACATATTTCATTTAAATTACTCTATCAGTAATATATATTCTGGAGAATAAGAGTTATTTTGCGAAAATAAATCTTGTTAAGTTATATTTGGTAGCCCTTTTTTATAATGACGATTTTATAACTTAATTTTCTCTTATTCATGTATTTTTATTTATATAATTAATGGCCCGTGCATCACCGTTTAATATTTAATTTTCTTACACAAATTGCTTTTGAAAACTCAATAGTAAGGAGACATAATTATACATCATTCCATCGATACATTAGCCAACAATTTCCGAAGAATGCCGAAGATCGCCGACCTCCCACGAATGACGGTCATCGGGTTACGAACGTAAAAGACCTCTTTAGCCCACTTAACATATTGTTCGTTATATCATCGCTATCAAACCAATTAACATAATCTTTCGAAATGACACTAAAGATTCACTGACCGCAGATTCACCCAGTGAACCAGTGAACTTGTTTATTTATAGTTTTTTTTTATTATTTTATCTGTTGAAAGCGAACAGTAGTTTAAGACACAAAGTAAGTTTAACATGTCTTAAATGTACCATAAAATACCGTTAATGTTGTATGCTCATATCGTTGTGGTTACTATTAATTAATTGAGTAATTAGATGGTTGAAGAAATCCTAGACATACTTTATTTTTATGTCGACTTTTTTACCAGCAAAGGTAATTGAACAGTTATATCGATAACGCCGGAAAACTTTCGACAGCAGATTCGCATCACTAATCTTTTTTTTAATACAATACTTCTGAAATCCTTTGAGGAAGAAACATTGTAACACATGAAGCATAACTTGTTAACCAGAAAATCTTTGACATTAATTGATGGATGGTTTCTTTTGATAAATGCTTTAGGAAGTGAAATGTGTATGCTTTTGCGTACGGCCATAAATATTGTTAAATTCTTTCGATAGTATGTTTAGCAGCCTACGTAATGGACCGAAAAATAAAATACAATTTGAAATCTTATAAAATGCCATGTTTGTTTCTTTTGACAGGATATGACACGTTACATAGACTGTATATATGGAAATCAAATCAAACGAACGTAGACTGAACAGTGTTTATGGTATCCCCTTAACCAATAAGCCTACAAATACAAACCATTTAAATATCATAACACGTTAAATAACAAAAAACAACATCCAAGTTTTACTGTAACTGTTTCGCATTTTGTTTTTGCAGTTCTATTTATACAATTTCCTCTTTATATAAAACCATTACTTCAAGTCCCATAAAAAGCCTTTAGCCGCATGCCACAAAAACCAAAGTATATTTTGTAGAAATATAGTTTATAGTCATGAAAGTGAAACTTTTCCCGTCCGTGATTCATATCGATATGCGAAATTCTGTGAATTCGCTGTTACGTGAGCGGATATAAGATTTTTGAGCAAAAACATGATACTTGAAGATCAGACAAGTTTTAAGATCCTTTTTCACTGCAGCTTGAGATCATTCCGACTAAAGAAAGGCTTACTTAATTATTTCATTTGCATCTGAACTTTTTGTCCATTTTCTGCAAAAACACCTCCAGAATATTTACCATTTAACTTCGGAAACGTTATAAAAACTACACAATGAGCTGTAGAGCCTACTTGCAGAAATTTCTTAGGAAATAAGCATTGCCTCTGACACTTCTTATCTTAGATAGTTTTCTACTATTATTCGTGTGTTGTACACAAATGATTAAATAAATAAAGAATAATAAAACCCAAGTTACACATCTTACTGTATTTAAAAATAAATAGCATGTAAGAGTTGTAATAACATACAAATAGCTGTTAAAACTGCCGCGTACGAGCACGATACCAGAATACCAAATATCAGCAGTTTACACTTTCATTCTGCGGTGATAACCTAACATTACCCCATCAACATTATAACATCTTACCTCCTTCATAGCCACATTATATTAATACCGTTTTGTGGTTGATGTCATAATCAGAATATACGGAACAATCTGAGGAAATTATTGTTCATAATATTAGGATTTTTTATTGAAACTTCAACGGTTTTTGTTTCCATCCAAATTTGGTTGTTACGTAATTTGGATTGCTCAATTTCATGTTTTGTTTTTGAGATCCGGAAGTAAACTGCTTTGGGCTTTTAATCTAGATCAATGTTAGTTTTAATAGATGCCTAAGTCAAATCATTATTAGCTCAATAACTCGCTACTGGGTTTAAGTGCCCTCCTGCGGTTTTCAGTTCCCTTTTAACGAATTTGTAATATCTTATTCAAAGCTGTTGTTGCAGAACTTGATATTTCACCTCTCTGGATTGGTCGCGAATAGGTTAATTGCTTTACAAAAACCATAAGCTTAAGCAAATGTACATTCACAAAAAGAGTATGACATCAAAAACTAAAACAATTCAACCTACACTACAATTGTCGGTATCTCAATAATTAATAGAAAAACGTGGGACGTTCGCTTCCTATGTTTACTTCCGTGAGAGGCTTAGAAGATGTAGCTACCGGTGCCGATAGAGAGGTACTTAAATACCTTCGTTACGTGACACCATAATGTTATGGCACTGGTACTTAAGGGTACGTGCATAATCATTGAGCTGTAGATAATGAGCTTCAAAACAAGAGACGACTATACTATTATATACCCACCTGATAGAAGTCAATGATAAATTATGTAAGAAGTTTGATTCCTTCGAAGTTTGTCTCCTCTTTTGTCTTGCGGCTGTCCTGGACTTTTTCTATCCGTATAGCATTTGTCACCTTGTTCAATCAGATCAACAAAATGGTATATAGGTATATTAGGTATGGTTGTGAAGAGATCTACTGCAGTATCGTAAATACAGGTTTTAACTACTTCACCGGAGTTTGAAAGGAAATAGATCAAGTAAGGTACTCCTTTTGATTCCCACCAATTAAAATTACCAGCACGCATTTAATTTAATTTTCCCGGGTACGGGTAATTAGTATTTCAGCAAGAAATTCCGATCACCAATTTAAAAGTCGCAAGAAAAATAAATCACACTGACAGAAATGGAATCATCCGTAACATACACGTGAATCTATAAGGCGCCAGCCACCTCATCAAGTAACTTATCTAATTGGCCAAAATTACATAATCATCGCCTGAAGCCTTAATTTTATCGTTGACTTGGAAAGTGGTGATGTCAAAGATGTAACAATAGATCCTTACGGGTATAATCAAAGGGCTAATGACCTCATATATACAGACTTCAAGAATCCACGTGTTCTTACATAACGTAATTAGAAGCAATGTTTGTGTAATCCACGAGGTTGGCGTACTTTTGTAGATGTGTACACACCCTTATGTTTGAGGCCAGAAAATGTAAACAAAACTTTACCTTCACTTTTTATCTTGGATCATGTCATGTAATAGTGGCGTCTTTATGTACAATTAAGTGTCAATACAACCTTTCTAATAATGAATTGGCGTATAAATTCAAGTCGCTAATTAAATAATTGGTGATAAATTATGGGGCCCCATTAATTTTATTCAGCATCGTCATCATCAGCCTATAGTAGTACACTGCTGAGATAGGCCTCTCTTATTGCACGCCACTTAGTCCTATCCTCGGCTCATCGCATCCAGCTCCTGCCAGCCGACTTGCGCAAATCGTCCATTTCAGTAATTTATTTACTGAAATTTAATAGGAATTAAATTTCAGTAAATAAATCGAAGACCTATTTCAATTCCTATAGCATTCAAATTATGCAACAATAAAACAGGGAATGTAAGTACTGTTCATACTTGAAGGTTGTTATTATTGGTTCAGCACTAAGGTCGTATGTTAATAGCTAACGAAATATTAATTTACGTGTAATTTTAATTATTCTAAACATTACCACGCGTATTATTGCTCATTGTAATAATTATAATTAGTGTTTGAATTTATGCTTACTATTTACAGTCTTAGTTGTATCATTTAGATTGTTGCCACACCACCTTGAAAATTAGCAGTGCTTTATTATGGTACAAATTCTCATTATTTTCACATTACTTTTTCAACGATGCATGACACATACGTCGGTATATCCATTTACTAAATGACATCTATTTTTACTGAAATCCTTCTATGGAATCAAAAATTCAAATCCTAATCAAATTTTCAAGCACCATTTGGAAATTTCTAGTCTATGTGGCTCTCAGAAGATTTGAAAGTTTTCTCTTTTAGCACAGTTTTTACTTCGGTGTTTACTTGATAGTTTTATGTTTACAAACATTTAAAGCCTTGAGTTGTAATGACACCGAACATCCGGCCTCTAAGGCATCGATCAACGCATAAAATCGATGTCATAATCGTAGCTGCATGACTTCAACTGAGTTTCGGCTTATGTAAGGAACTTATGCGGTAGATACACATACACATGCCTCCTACGATTTATGTGAGTTGATTATGGGGTAAATTATGTGCGGTTTCTTGGAACAACCGTTTCTATAGTACGCCAGCAGAAAATTTTACGGCATGTGGGTTTTAGTCGATTACGGGCCCAATGTACCCGTAACCTATTCATTTGAGTCGTTTCTCTCTTATTAGTTACATGCCTAAGGAAATAAGGGTAAATTAATTTTGTTACCATTTAATATGACAGGAATGTTCAAGTGAAAGTATCATTTACAATACCAGCCTTGACTATACAAAAGCCTGTAAATGGTGTAATTGAAATTATAACTAGGCTATTAAAATTGATATACTTCACGAACAGATAACCTTAATATTCTAATTTATAAATTGTCTTTCAACACATTTCAGTCACTAGTAACATGCACAGTTTATTATTTTATGTAAGTCATTGTGTAAATTATTTTTCACGTGCTTATTAATAAGACGAAGACATATTTACACACGTTGTCTACATTTCCACAACCACAGCCTGAACCATGACTTATTTTTATCAGCTACCACTTGATTTGAATGGTGGTTTTGCAATATTCTATCTCTAGTAGAGGAACCACAGAGATTATTAATTTCGACTGGTAATCAGTGACGTATATTACGTCTGTGGTCAACAACCAGTAAACTGTCAAACCTTTCAAATCTTCCAGTCGGAAATGTCAACTAAGACAAAGTCGTCTTGACAGCTACTCTTGCTCGGCACCCAATCGGTAGTTACATGAGCCAAATAGAAAAAAAACTTGTAATTTAATTAGTTTATCAAACGGCGTGACAAGTCTTAATGACACGCTTTCATTTCTTAAGTCAGATCATCTAGCAAATTGACACTTGTCATTATGTCATGTTTGATTTTATCTGATAGTCAAATTAAAGATCAAACGCCTTTTTTAATTTGACCTCACTTTCTTAATGAACAGGATATAGGTAAACGATTATGAATGGTTAGTGGACGTATAATCAATGGATATGAATAATACATAAAATGAGTTACAATTTTCTGTATATAAAGCAAGCGGCAGGGATATGAATTGTCTTAAGTTTCTCATAAGAATAGATAAATAAGACTTACCTATTTACTAAATTATACATATCAAATGTATATATTTGATGTGAAGTCCTAATGTTACAGAATAGTTTAGCTGAACCTAGAATGCTACCCTTAGGGACACCCAAACCTATAACCCAAGATATTACCGATCATTCAAGCTTAAATTGCACTAATTTCAAAAAGAGATATCTAAAGATAAAATAAATCCGTTTCGTGTTTCTTTTTGTTTTGTTTACAACTGTTAAGCGTCATTTCTACTCAATAATCGCATGTTACGTCGTATCAAACGCATTAGCCTTGCAGCCAAGATCATTAACGTAGTTAATGTTTTCGTAACATCTAATTTCCTTACGAATGTTTTAATTGTAGATCTGTCTTAATGATTCTTAAAATATACAGTTTTAACACCTATCCAAATCGGAATTTAAAGTATTATTATGGGCATTCATGAATATTTTGAAGTACGGTGAATACAAAACATAATAATAATAAATAATAAATCTTTATTAATCCAAAAAAATACGCAAGTTATACATTTTTAGGAACATGGCAAGTAGGGCAGAGCAAAAAGACCCTGACTTCTAAACTAGGATTAACCTGTTTCTTAGAAGCCAGTGTGCCTTCGAAATTATGTGCGCATAAGCCAAAACAATTATAATATTACCTGGATAGGACACAAAGTTATACAAAAAGATAAACAATAAAAAGTATTTTTACAAAACGAGTGAGCTGATACAGGGCAGAAGAGGGTTGTTGGTTAAAAACTTAATTAGAGAAAAAATATAAATAGGAGTATATGTAATCGGTTGTGTGTATGTGCGTGTGTGTGTGTGTGTGTGTATGATGGGAAGAGTGTGAGTGTATGTGTGGGAAAAGTGTGAGTTTAAATTTGCGTGTAGGAATGAGTGAGAGCGAAATATTTAATAACTGGATATTTAAAATTAATTTATCCATATGAAATTCAAGTGTTATGATTGGCATCGTTTCCCGTCAGAAGATTCTCCGTCATTATATAGTCTAGTTTTGAGAGATACTCTTGTACATTACGTCGATATGCAAAAACATTTTCGCAAATTAATATTTCGCAAAGGGACGGACCATTTCTGGTAAGATGGTATATTCGTAACCATTATTACACCCACGTAGAGACTACTCGGGCTATTTGGTCATTTATTACTCATCCCAGAATAGGCTGCGGAATATTCAATAAATAATTATAGCCTTAATTCACACACCTGAAGATAATGCATTTATTACAACACCAAAACTTCGAATCGAGTATTGTTTATGTAACGAACAACAATTAGACATCAATTTTGTTCTGACACGCCTCCATAATAAATATTGGTCTTCTCATGCCTGTATGAAATATACGTAAAAGGGTAACTTGAATGACCCATAAAGAGCACCTTTCTATTGATACCTTACGTAAGTAGGCACTTGAGTTGCCATAAAAGTAGGAAGATGGCTTCGGCGATGATCGAAAACGTTTAGATATCGGAATGTGAGAATACGACCTAAATGGTAAATAGATGAACGAAACTAGATATTATGGAGCAAACACTTTGGTTTTTTGGTAAACCTGGAAATTAAGATACACTTTTATCATTAACTAAAGATACAGAACAAAATAAATATAAACATCAGTGTTAACTAATTTAAATATTTTTGATAAATATAGATTTCGAATTTTTTTTTCTACTTTACGATACTCGTGAAGCGTCTATTAATAAATATGTTTTTTTTTGTGTTGACGCGGTTTGTTTAGTGTCAGTATACCAATTAGCAATGAGTTATAGATTCAAGCCTATGTGGACACCTTTACAAATGGACTTTGACTCAAACAATACAATATCAATCAACACACACATGTCACAACTCACAATTCTAACCCATATTTTCACAGCTATCACTAGCCTAATTCTCTCTTTCTCAACCTCATTGACAAACGGATCAATCTCACGACTTCGAACGCCTACGTAACATTAACAAAACACTTATGACTCTTCACTCTTCACAACTTTGATATCATTGTGTGCTTACAAAAATTCATTAACCATCGTTTAGTTGAACACGACTTAATGATTTGACAAATGAGATCAATTATTTAAGTTGCATCATAGGGAAGTGAGCTTAGTGCAAATGAGGTGCTTTATACTTTCTACCTTTGTGCTCAGGTACTTAGGATATTGTATCATCTTTCAGGCTTTCGAAATTTCTGAATGGAGTCGTGACTGCATCTGAGGATGATTTAATCCTGTCGACATGTTTTTGATATTGCAACTGTTCTACTTCTGAAGTTCCTGTTGAGAAATATTGGGAAAGGGAATTTAGATGCTCATGTTGGTTACTTCAATTAAGTTTGAAATGCATTAAATGCAATAACAGGTTGCAATTGCAGTAATAAGTAAGATTAATTTTAATGAGGTCATTAAAGACTAACTTAACATTATACTCCTATTTTAATATTTTCGTAGCCTGACTATGAAAATAAAATTTCATACCTAAGAATATTCATCAAGCGAATGACAATCAACTTCAAAAAGCCTTACCAATGTATAAATTAAACTAACATTCAACCGCACACTATGGCTTTTAAATTTAATTGACACAGAGTTTATCTCAAAAGCGCATACAACCTATCAATGAGACCTAGAATTTGGGAAGCGAATACTAAATCGTGACTTCATGCAAAGTTTTGTACATCCCATCATATATTTAAGTTCCACTCAAATGGTTTAAGACATGCTACCACACAGAACATAAACACTATTATTTTGCAGTCACGTTCAATAGTGCGACACAATAAATTTTGTTCTAGCTATGCATCCTTGAGCGTGGACCTCTCTAATACTAGTGATGGGATAATGTACTCAACAGTCAATATTATCGACATCGTTAGCCGCATTGTTATTCCATTAGATAAATCAGCAAGCCTACAGTTTAAGTCGTAAGGAGCATAAAATTTTGCACGATTTTGCAATCATTAATCATATGAAGTAAATATGTATGTAGACACGCATCGTTTAACATAATAAGTACAAATTCTATTGATGTGGATAAGGAATGATCATGAATGATGATTCTCAACATGAGACCAAAATGTACCCGTAAAAAATAGTTTCCATTTTGTGCCAAAATCTTGATAAATACGACGTGAGAACCTCTACCGAACTATGTTTTATAATAATATTATGATTTCTGTTAGTGATTATATAACAAAAGTCTACCTAGTTAATCGATTAACAATCACAAAAAACCTCTTACCACCAAAACCGTAAAACAACCTACCTAAATACCACTTTCTTTGCGTTAAGCAGCAAACAATAACATCCGCGAATCGCACGCAACATTACGCGTCACTAATCGACAAACAAAACGCTGTCATGATAGTAATGACATAGTAAAGTTGTAAACGCAAGTTACCACAAAGTTATGTAAGGAAAAAAGTCGCATGTACTGCGTGTACGCGGAAAAAACCGAGCGCTACGATTCACTAACTCATCAGCGAATGACCTACAAAGGAAAGTCCGTTGTAACTAGTTGTAAGTAATTAATATACTACTAATAAAATAACGAATTTTGACGCTGCGTAATTGAAAAATTGCGTCCCTGTGTAAATCAAAAATAAAATTGATAGCAAAAGAAACAAATATTTGCTTGATCCTTAAAAAGTTCGTTCTTTCAGAAATGATAATCTGAATTAAGTTAATAGATTTTTTAAATAACTAAAGCTAGGATTAACTCTATTATCCTTGGAATTAATGTATTCTAGAGAATACCACAAATCTTCTTAAGTGTACAGGCCACATTCCTTAATTTAAATTTCGAATCAATCCCAATTTATCCTGATATTAGTGCTTCTCGGTCTGCAATCAAAAAGTTTCCATACAATCATTCACGTCGAACTTTACAATTATAAAATTTAGCAATAGTTTGAACTTGATACCAAAATTATTGTTTATTTACTGGCTGGATAAAAAAAATGCTTCTAACTACCAGTAGGTGAATAATTAATATTCGAAATTTGAATGTTAACGTTTGTTTTTTGTCTTATTTATTACTAGTCTTTGTTTATGTTACAAATGCAACAGGAAAGAAATTGTCTTTCTGGTTTAAGATTAATTGTCTATGAGCTTTTAATGTATGATCGTAACAAGTTAGTGTTGTGCGTCAGTAAACGTTTTGGTTCCGTGTTTCTTTATGTTAGGTATGGTACGACATTGAAGTGTCGTGATGATTTTATACCCACACTGTATTTAGAGTGATATGTGTCTATTATGTGTGGTTATAAATGTATATTATGTATCATTAACGTATGATCAAGGGAGCCAAAAAAAGTGAGAGGTCACGAAGTTGGGTTAAAAAAAATCTATACTTAAATAAATGTTGCAAATGCAATATTCTTTTGTCTTTATTTTTATTACATTTAATGATGTATGAAAGCCTATTACCATACGAAATCGCGAAAAAAAAATCAGCTGTTCAGTACATTTTGCCTAGTTATGCCGACAAAAATGTACTGAACAGCTGATTTTTTTTTCGCGATTTCGTGATTGTCCCATAGTGAAAGTTGTTCATAATGATGAGTACTATGACCCCTTTAAAGGAAATGCGTTTATTCTGTTACAGGTTGTATGTTACAGACATGTTTTATCCGTCTATCTTATCTTCTATCACTGGAACTAGTTTGGTTTCGAAAGGCACATAAAGAGGAGGATTACACATACATTACACAGTCTTCGCAAACTGTCACTTGTCTTTTAAGCCAGAGAGTCACATCACAACATAACAAGTCTCACTCCTACGTAAATGCGTCTATGTGCACGTATTTCAACACTATGCAATTTACGTGAAATTTAACGTCAACGTAAATCTATTTCACCTTCAATTATTAATAATAATAATAATATATAGAAGCCAAAAAATGTTTTGTCAGATAAGACAAAATCATAAATCACTTGTTTTTTAACAGCAGCAAAATGTAACATTTGTCAGTTACATGCGGAAACAATAAATCCGTATGTTAGCCATAAATTAGATAGGTAGCCTTTCATTACAAATAGCTATAGTCAATGAACAGCACATGGTCAACTTAATTACAAGAAGTATGTGTTATATTTTAATACAAAATTACCTCTTACTTATCTTGTGTTTATTTCGTTATTCTACTTTATACATGCTCTTTAAATTAAGTCTTTCACTGTGGCCATAAACAATTTGCCCTTTATGACTATTCAATTCTTTTCAATTAGCCATAATTAAAAAGACTTACAGGCCACCCAAAATTCTACAGCATTTAAAATACCGCGGCCATAAAAGCAATAAAAAAAGAAACAAAAATCAGCCTGTATCTCGTCTTTACGTAAACTCTCGAATTCCCGCGTAGAGTTGTCATTTGACACATAATGAAAACCTATAGAACTTTCCTCAAGAATTGGGCTATCGAATTCATAAAGTTTTGTGTTTCAAATCTAATTCATATTTTCAGAGATTAGCGGCTATAAAATCAGCCTGTATCTCGTCTTTACGTAAACTCTCGTATTCCCGCGTAGAGTTGTCATTTGACACATAATGAAAACCTATAGAACTTTCCTCAAGAATTGGGCTATCAAATTCATAAAGTTTTGTTTTTTAAATCTAATTCATATTTTCAGAGATTAGCGGCTATAAAATCAGCCTGTATCTCGTTTTACCCGCGCTTTACGTAAACTCACATATTCCCGCGTAGTGTTGTCATTTGTCACATAACTGGTGTACGCGTGTGCATACTAAATCGATGTCACGCTCCATTTGTTGTAACGAAGCTCGTACAGATGAGTACAGATGCATTGAGTAATGCGAGGCGACAGACGTGATTTATGTCTTAAGACTTACAGTTGCGATGCGAATTTCAAAAGAGTTTTTTTGATAATTAATGTAATTGTTATAATGCATGCATGTTTCACGTTGAGTATCGTACATATAATACATGATTGCAATGAACTCAATGAATATTGATACCAAGTCAAGCAAAACAATAATAACTTTTAAACTATCGCGCTGCATGTTTATAGTAATATTATAGAACGGGATTAGCGCGTACATGCTTAAATACCTTTAGGGATGAGTCTGCTTGCGACCACGGCCTGTGTAACCCGGTCGAAACGTCAAGCCCTAAAGGTATTTAAGCATGTACGCGCTAATCCCCGTTCTATAATATTACTATCAAGCAAAACAATCTTGTATTGAGGAGTTGAGGTCTAGACAATAAGGAGACTAAAGCTAAAATTACCTGTCAACATAATATCCCAAGACAAATTTCATTTCTAAGCAAATTTTCCTCTATTATTATAATAAGTAACATAAATATTCATTTACCACAAAAGACATATTGATCAAAGATGCCATTAGATAAGTGACGGAAATTTCAAAGTAAGTACAAGCAATTTACTTACCTCAGCCGTGAGGAAAACATGCCATTGTAATTTCATTTGCAAAGGGAAGTCGTTATACTCGAGAATTATAGAAATTCCGCAACATTACTCTACCATAATCTGGTCATTTAAACTATTTATTACAATCATATGGTAATCATAAATGCGGAAATGTAAAAATAATGTCAATGATTCATTTAATAGTAAAAGCTAATTTAATTCTTTACACATAGTTTTCTACATACCACGAATAATAGTATGTGTAAGTCATCGTCTCGTTGTTATTAGATTATTTTAACTTCTACAACACAATATAAAAAAAAGATACACACAAAATGCAAACCTAAAAGGACAGGGGCCCGAGTCCGCTATTTTAAGTCAGTGAGTGGCGGGTTAATAAACGTTCCAGTGTCCTTGTTATTGTGCCTAATTTTCGTATGCACTAAGAACAGTCCCTTGCAACCCTACTATGACAACAGTGGCAAGTAGGTGTACTAAACTAAAATTATCTGAATACGAAAATTAGGCACAAAAACAAGTACCTACACTGGAACGTTTATTAACCCACCACTCACTGACTTAAAATAGCGGACTCGGGCCCCTGGACAGTTTGAAAACAAGTCAACAAAACAAGTACATAAGTTAAATGTTTTGAATTAAATTTAAGAACGGCTTGTCTTTACCAACGTTATGACAAGGTGTGTGAATTTAATTAAGCTTTTGCATCGTATGAAGGTTTTACGCACAATACCAACTTAACCAGAGAATGGCAGTATTGCAAATAATTAACTTACTACACACTGGCAACTCAGTAGGTAATTTGTAGGTACTAGTGTTGTAACCTGATGTTACACATTTATTTTATTCGTGTAAGTCAACTCGGCAAACCGACAAATCGGGCAATTAAATCATTTTGCCCTAAATAATTACCCTTTACCTTACAGTAATAATACCTAATGGTATTGCATGGGAACATTAAATATTGCTCAAAGTGATTTAAATTTTTGATTTGGATAGTTTCACTGTAAAAAATGTGAGTTATGATCTTGGGCATTGAAGAGGAAGGTTCTTCTAAATATTTTTAATAATATGCATCAAATCTTTGACGACCTCCGTGGTCGAGTGGCTTACGCACCGGTTTCAAGGTGTCGCTAGCTCTGAGGTCCCGGGTTCGATCCCCGGACGGGTCAATGTAGAAAATCACATTTCTACATTGTCTCGGGTCTGGGTGTTTGTGGTACCTTCGTTGTATCTGAATTCTATAACACAAGTGCTTTAGCAACTTACTTTGGGTTCAGAACAATGTATGTGATGTTGTCCGCATTTATTTATTATTATTATTATCTTTTTTTATGAAAATGTCCAACCTATTTTAGAAAATCTTATACTTCTCTACTTAACAGTGCTTACGTTGACAATGGGACAAAGAGGTTGCATTTCTGTATAAGACCTTTTTCTTAAGGTTAGCTGTAATTTGCTTGGCTTTGACCCCAACAGCCTGTTTAAAACGTCATGATCCAAATATTTAGACACGTCATATCGTGCACAAACGATTAGCTCTTATTGGGAGATTCCACCTAATATGACTAAGCCGGTCAAAGGCATAATGACCTTTGACCAAAATAAAAATTACCGTTAGTACCACAAATTAATGTGTACGTAGTTGATTATACGTTTAGTAATAGTTTATTTTACGGTCACTATATTATTTGGACGCGTGAGGTCAAATCATGACTGCGAATGGCAAGATCAAATGACTGGTATTGATTCAGTACTTTATGCGTGATTTCATCAATCAATGAATATTTGCATTTATTCATTGCTAGGAAGAGTACAACAAAATTTGTGTCGAATAATATTTCTGTTAGCTGATAACAACTGTTAACAAAATTCTTTAGATCTTGAAAAATTTTGTTTAAGCCTTTTGATTAAACCAGAACAAGACCTTTTTAATTTATTTTCTCCTACTTCTTTATGATAATTCTTCAATGATTACATCAAGCTACAGTAAAAATTGCTAATTCATTTAAATAGGCTCACCTTATTTACATCCGATACATGAGTATTAAAAGTTGTTACATCCACTCAACAGCAAAAAAAAAAAACTAGACTGGTCATTATTTAAACTAGTTACAAATAGTTTTAGACTTGCACACATAAAAGGTAATTTCGTAATAGGAAGCTCTTGCGCTACCACAATCGTTACGCGATCAAAACATCTCATCTTCCTTATTTAATAGGCATACCGAATCCAAAAATTTACCTGCTTGCATGTCAATAAATATTTTAAACACAGAAAAATCTAATAAGACAAGTATGTTGCAAGTTATGTGGCATATATGGTATATTAATTGAACATTTTTAGGAAACCAATGAAGGAAATATATTGAATTTTTTTTTTTAACCTAACTACTAGCTTATTTATGATAGGATTTTTTTTATATATTTCAGTCTAAATAACTCAAGCCCATAACTGTATCTACATTCTACATATTATTAAATATATGAATGTGCTTAATGTCATTTGAAATGAAGCATAGTCAAATCAAATGAACTGTCTGTCAATATTAGAGTGGTACTTCAAATTAGGTATTGTTAAAATCGCATTATTGATTTATACTGTCAATCTAATTGACAGATTGGTGTTAAAGGATGAATAAGTATGAATTGAAGATTGATTACACTATACAACGTACGAAATATTTAGATTAAACATTCAGAATTACTGTACTTCAAAATCTTAGGTTATGTCGTTGGACATTGCAGCCCACATTCCATTTAATGCTATAAATATTAATCTACAAAGTATTTGATGCTTTTTAGTAAATACCTGAGCTACTTCTTGGGTAAATAGTTGGCATTTATCTTTAGTTTTTATGAAACGTCATTTTCGTCAATCGTCAAACGTCGTCAAACGTCATTACTTATGCAAAGAGCAACTTTACATTAATAATCCACCCTATAAACGTCCCACTGCTGGGCACGGGCCTCTTCCCATATAGCGAAGGCACGAGCATTGATCACCACGCTTGCTCTCTGCGGATTGGCGATGTCAGATCCCAAATTTTTGAATCCAGGTTTCCTCACGATATTTTCCTTCACCGTTCTTAGAATAATTAAGAAAGTACATATAACTTTCAAAAAGCCACATTGGTACTTGCCTGGGTTCGAACCTGCAACCTTGTGCATACAAATCCGTTCATTGAACCGCTAGGCCACCACGACATTAAACCTAACATTTAATAACCAAAAAAAAGTAAAGAGTAAGAAGTCAAAAGTAAGCTCACTGTATACTTAAGATCAATACCAAACAACAAGTTACGTCAACTAATTGTTCCACACATCATTTATCGTTCAGCATTTAAAGAACATCAGTGGAGCTGACAAGATAAACTATTATAATAAGATGATTACAAACAAGTCTAACATAGTTATGTCATAGCAATAAAGATACATATCATTATACCGAGAGCTAAGGTTACTGGTTAACGCGGTCAATCTCAACGTTTTTGGTCAAGTTCTCGCTTTCTCTTGACTGGTATTATCTATGGTAATGCTTAGAAAATGTAAATTTATTTTCTAGGGAGCTTTGAATGGAAAATATTAAGTTGAAAATTTTGAACTATTCCTATCTGTCCCCTTGAGTACCTTCATGTACCTACAGAGCTTATAATATAGATCATAGAGAGGTTTTTTATAACTATGTCAAAAAGTACAAAATTTTTGAAGTTTGGCTTCAAAAAACGACTGTATATTTTCTACATTCCTTTATTTTACGTATAATATATATAACTTCCACAGAACAAAATAATCTTCTGCACTCTTTATCTTCTATCTCATTTCATTTAAAGGTTCGAAGTTAACTACCAATAAATATACCGTAAAACGGTTATTTTTATCGAACAATGATTTGAATTAGGAAATAACGTTTGAAAACGCACTTTCGTTTCTCTGCTGAGGTAATATTTGATTTCTACAACCGTTTTACCGCAATGAAACTATAAAAATATCTTTATATGTAATAACAATCATAATTTTGTTTTATTATATCTATCAAGAGTTGTAGGGCCATATTTTTTTCCGTATTGCTCCCACTCGCTATTTGTAAAAACAAAGTTCCTCACAAAAAAGTGGGTCAAACTATTATTTAGATATAAACATAAATATTTATTACGTGCGTATGTTTGAAATATAAAATTTAAGAAATAAACATATATACTTACATAATTCTACTCTAATAAACGGGAACATTACCTAACAAACCCTAAATAAATACAAGAAAATGTTATCTATTGCAAAATCTCTTCCAAAGCTGCTCAAGAATAATTATAAAACATTTTAGATCAAAACGACAATATTCGACGTAGCTTTTGAACTTCGAACTAGTTTTAACCCCCACATATTATATCACCGCCATAATTTACTTTAATTAGTGTTGTCACTATTTCAAACTAAGTTGGTACAACTCTACCTGGACTTTCTCTATGACCTGTGACTCTTGCAAAACTGTGTAAAGTTCCTTCAAAATGTTTGTTTTTGGAACACGTATTCTGGGCCGGGTTAGGGGTCACTGGCATAATTGACGATTATTAATAATACGTAATAATGTTAAATGCTGTGTGCAAACAGCTGACGTAAAGTGGCTTCAATCAAACCTTAATTGACTTTTGAGATTACTGCGTTTTTATTTGTTCTACAAATTGTAGCATTATTTTTAGTTTAAGTCGGCGTAACAGATGTAATCGGAACATGAACGGTATAAAAAATACTCAGTTAAACCTTTGTGATTTTTTTATTATTTGCTATCACATCTGTATTAGTACACCTTTAGTTTGACTGTCCAATGACATTTGTTTACGTTATTATTTTTATCATATCTTAGCGCATAATTTGTAGACATGTGACGAAAACTAAAAAATGTAGCGTGCGTGATAAAAAGTTAAATTAAAAAGATTTGAAATAATACGAATCTCCCAATAAGTATCATTATCTAATCTTTGTTTACATACTTTGCGAAATAAATTTCCTAACGGTGGTCTATTTTTGTCTGCCCTTGCTTTTGTTTGTCTAACTGGTTAACTCAATTTCACATTTTGATTTCATAACTGAGACACTTACACAATTACATTCTAAAATCAAATTCCAAGAACATATTAACGGTACCAATCTACGATTTCAATTTGGAACTCCAGACATAGTTTTTAGGTAGGAAATACGAGGCGAGGACCGCAAACCACAAACGGTCGGTGCCTGCGTGTGACATAATAGCTCCGTTTTCACTCACTGTTGGTTTTAAACCACCTTCTGATTATATGCTTTAAGAAAATAGGGTTTAGTTTTTTACTGTAGCTTGCTATGTATGACAAGTATTGACAAGAGACAGAAAAGAGTGGCATAAACAAAAGGAGTTCTTTGTCCCGCAGTAGGACAGTTTAAGCTCAAAATAAATAATTAGAAACACTTTAAAAGAATTTGGTTGCAGAAATACGGGTTGTTTAAAATCAAGTAACTACGAATATAGTCTATACATATAATAAATCTGTAGAAAAGTCATTTTTGTACATTGAAGAAATTGAAAAAAAAAATAGCCAGCGTGTTAAAGGATAACTAACAGAACCCATTTCCATCATTATTGAAATTTTTGTCTGTTTGTCTGTTTATATGTTTGTTTGTGCACACATCACGTAAAATCTACGAATTCAATGCAGAAAATGTTTATATACGAAAATTATACACAACTTGAGGTATAACTTAGTTTTTGTTTCATCGAAATCAGTTCACTCTATCCAAAGATATGATTAATTTAGTAAGTTCAAGAAGTAAAATATTACAACACGCAATTCAGTGCAGTAATTGCATTACAACTCTCTTTTGCCGGGGGTCAGATTTTATGTTACAGTATCAAACATAAACTACTTAATCGAATGGTGTAAAAAATTGAGAGGTTGTTTTCAAGAAATCGTAGATGGTTGTTATCTATGTTGAAACATGCTATTGAATCTAGCTGATAAGGGGTGGAGCTTTAAATTTCCAAAATCATTTTCTCAACTGCACACATAAATTGGCATTATTGACAGATAAACAAGAGGGTAACCATGGCAGACTGAGGTAGCCATAGCAATCTTCAATTTGATTAGTACCTATATTTTAGTGAACTAGCTATCGAAGTAAACAGCTTGGCGGTTGAACGATTGGAAATGAGTGATCTTGCTGCAAGTTCAAATCCGGTTGTTAATGTTTGTATTTTTTTTCATGCGTCCATTTTCTTATATAAGTTTGAATTTTTTGATACCCAAGTTCAAATCTCAGTAGAGATAACTCTTTTTGTGTTTTACTAACGTATCTTTTTTAAGTAAAAAAATATTTGTAACATTTTGTTGTATTTTTAGTCGCAATAAGTCGTGATTTTTTTGCTCAACCGATATATAAACTTACAATTATTTAGTGTTTGTATTTACTAATCTCCGTAGGTAAGTTTATTCCTCATTGCTGATCATGGAGGAACAAACGTGCATGGCATATACCGTAAAGTGATTCAGGCGTAAATGTCCTGGCCATTTGCTTGGAAATTTACGCATTCGCTTCTGACTTGAAAACGTAAGCTTCCCCATAGATCACTTTATAGTTGGTTAAAAACTTTAATCCACTTTTAAACTATTTTTCCAACATAATGTGTAATGTTTTCTATTGGTCATCTATATTATATTCCATGAACAAGATCTTTTTGTATTTGTTATTTATTTTCTTTGACCCAAAAACCCAATGATCTTTTTATCACACAATCTTTAGTATGTACTACCTCTTTAATATTCTTTAAAAGGTAGCTTGCTTCTCATGTAGGTTTTTATGCGTACATGATGTTTTATTTTTGTGTTTAAATTTCATAAAGTTTTTGTACCCTATTACCGGAAGGTTGGGCCAAAACCCTAAATAAAATAAACTTTCTATCGCATTCTCTACATTTTAAAATATATACGTACGGTATTTAAGCCCATCACACAAGACAGCTATTACTGAATCTTTCCAAACAAATAATTTTAAACAGTTTTGGTAATTCTGCCACTGCGCCTCTCAAAACGTACGTCAACTTTTTGTAACTACCTCCTTTTTCAGTTTCATGGGTCTCATGTCAGTCACTGCCTATCTGATATCCACTCTCAATTTAACGGCGTAGTTCAATTTCGAGGTTTCGCACCAAAACCTCGCGCCCTGTAGTCTCACTAGGGACTACGGTACCAACGAGAACTATAGCATACAAAATGGAATAATTTGTTTTTATGGATTCGGTTTTTGGGTGCCCTTTGCCATTTACTGCCTAGAGCGACAGCTGCTTTCACTTTAACTCAGAGTTGGCGCTGCCAGTAGACTCAATACAAAAACATTGACCTTCAATTATTGTAACCAACTGGGTAAAGCACAAAAGAGAATACATCAAAAGTCAGTTCAAAACTGCCCAAGGTAGACATATTTTGGACATTGACATCGAAAGCCACCATGAAAATTATAATTTTTTCTCACGGTTCTGGACTTGGAAGATAAATCTAAAATTTTTAAACAAAGTAGCATCAAAACCAATCCTTAAAATTTTTAGCGGTAAGCTAATTATATAATTATGACGATGGTACTTTTTTATTTTGAGAATTTATACTAACAGCAACATTTGTGACAAAATTTACTCGGCAGTAGGCAGTTCGTGTTAGTGGCCCTCTATATCACAGTCAAATATTTATTCATAAAGATGAATGATAGGTATATAAGCGAACAACGTCGCGGGTACAGCTAGTTTATAATATAATTAAAAGAATGATGGCAGGAGCAGTAGCAGTATAAATGCAACTGCAATGCTTGTAGAAATCTCTCTTCTGCAGGGGTTGGTGGATTAGGTAAAGGATAAACTATATCATCACCATCTTCAACCCTATATAATGCACTGCTGGGCATAGGCCTCCCTTTGTTTACGCCACGCTTCTCGGTGCCTTACCTGTCTACATAGCAAGCTGGCAGCTTAATCTTTAACTGCCATTAGCTATTCTACACCTACAATAGTCAATAGTCTACAAAAACAAGATAGTCTTCCGCAAGACACTTTTTTGTTGATCATATTGCATATAAAGTCGCCAACAAATTGTGTCACAGCGTCCCGTATGATTTACGATGGCAACAATAACACAAACCACAACATGGCGACACGTAACCAGGCGTAACCGGATGATAATGGCAATTACAACACGGTTATAATAACATTATAATCTTATTATACTTAATAGCCTGTATTGGACACATTTGAGGCACGGTACTGTACAAAGCAGTTTCTAAAAGAAAGCGTACCCAAATGGCTTGAGGTGCTATGTTGAGGCGTGGGTCTATTCAATTTACCTTCCTATATCTACAACTTCTGTACATCATATAAGAAATATTTTACCTTTAACTACAAATTGGTTTCTTAGATTTATGCGAATGTTAGACATTAAAATAAAACTACGTTTTACGGATTTTGTCGCGGTTTATTTTTGATTTTAGGTCCCGACGTTTCGACACCTGTCTGTTTGTTCAGTCTGCCCGTGACCAAGACACATACAAAGTACAATTTATTCCCAAAAATCCAATACTTATTGGTATTTATTTCTATTAAAAATAAACAAATGAATTTTATAGCAAGTAGAGAACGTTCTTACGCAATACGATACTATGTATCGGCGCATATAACTTGAAGTTAATCCGTTGACGTTAATCTTGATATGAAGAGCAAGTTATTGTAATAAGCTCATTGATATTACATTGTACCACGTGTAGTATTATTTAAGCTGATTGTAAGATTATACTCAAACGGTAAACAAGAGTTACATAAGGAAAATAATAGTGTTGTGTATACCACGTTTGCATATTTAGCGATATTCTCCACTTTGCATAAGAAAAATAAAGCTAAGTAGATCTTTATACTTGCTTTTTAGTAGGTATAGTCTAAAAATACTGGGTTTTTAATAGGTGAAACTGCCCAATCAAGACAATATGGCTTTCTTATGTGCTGTTATCATTTTTCTCTGGAGCCATGGCAGTATCCCGCTAAGTCGACAAAATGGCACAGCCGTACCTTATTTTCTCAGAGCCATTATATTTTCATTATAAGTACAATTTGATCTGTCTTCGTCGCTCTTGAAATTAAAAACTTTTAATTTAGGAATAGGTTTATGTCACTGTAACACCTGTCTTGCCAGTAAAAGATCACCAAGACAATCCTCTTAACCATAATATCTAATGACCTATAGAAAGTAAAGCTTGCAATTGTCATAAAAATGCAGGAACAGACAGAAATAGACGGAAGACAACAGACAACCTGTTCTAATGAATGTCAGCTCTATATATGGCGTGTACTGATGCTGCTGCCTTTTAAGGGAAACAATCATGTTTATATACAAGTCATTGCACCGCCTCTTAAGCTGGTTGTTAATTAGAGATTAGTCTGACTAGCTGTTGGTTTTAAAACGTATATGTACGATAAAAAAAAAAAAATTGGTACTGAGATTTATTAAAAAAACAAAACAAAATTATTTGTTTTAGGTATGTATTTCTCTAGTTCTTCCTTCCAACTTGTTAGCATATTACTTTGCAACCTTGCTGTACATAATATGTAACGTCTTCTTTTTATTAGGGTCTAACTTTACGTTGCCCTGACAAAGCTAATTTTTGGATATTATATTCCTAAACTCAACTTTACGTTCAGCGCTAAATCTATTCAAAATACAGCTCTAAGGACTTTTTAACACTGATGTAAAAAGTATTAAATTTCGCCACCATACCATAATCTATATATATAAAAGAAAGTCGTGTTAGTTACACTATTTATAACTAAAGAACGGCTGGACCGATATGGCTGAAAATTAGTGGGGAGGTAGCTTAGAGCCAGGAGACGGACAAAGGATACTTTTGTACATTAAAAAAAAAAAAAAACAATTAGGTAGTAGGTAGGTAGGTAGTAGGTAGGTAGGTAGTAGGTAGGTAGGTAGTAGGTAGGTAGGTAGTAGGTAGGTAGGTAGTAGGTAGGTAGTAGGTAGGTAGTAGGTAGGTAGGTAGTAGGTAGGTAGGTAGTAGGTAGGTAGTAGGTAGGTAGTAGGTAGGTAGTAGGTAGGTAGTAGGTAGGTAGTAGGTAGGTAGTAGGTAGGTAGTAGGTAGGTAGTAGGTAGGTAGTAGGTAGGTAGTAGGTAGGTAGTAGGTAGGTAGTAGGTAGGTAGTAGGTAGGTAGTAGGTAGGTAGTAGGTAGGTAGTAGGTAGGTAGTAGGTAGGTAGTAGGTAGGTAGTAGGTAGGTGGTAGGTAGTAGGTAGGTAGTAGGTAGGTAGTAGGTAGGTAGTAGGTAGGTAGTAGGTAGGTAGTAGGTAGGTAGTAGGTAGGTAGTAGGTAGGTAGTAGGTAGGTAGTAGGTAGGTAGTAGGTAGGTAGTAGGTAGGTAGTAGGTAGGTAGTAGGTAGGTAGTAGGTAGGTAGTAGGTAGGTAGTAGGTAGGTAGTAGGTAGGTAGTAGGTAGGTAGTAGGTAGGTAGTAGGTAGGTAGTAGGTAGGTAGTAGGTAGGTAGTAGGTAGGTAGTAGGTAGGTAGTAGGTAGGTAGTAGGTAGGTAGTAGGTAGGTAGTAGGTAGGTAGTAGGTAGGTAGTAGGTAGGTAGTAGGTAGGTAGTAGGTAGGTAGTAGGTAGGTAGTAGGTAGGTAGTAGGTAGGTAGTAGGTAGGTAGTAGGTAGGTAGTAGGTAGGTAGTAGGTAGGTAGTAGGTAGGTAGTAGGTAGGTAGTAGGTAGGTAGTAGGTAGGTAGTAGGTAGGTAGTAGGTAGGTAGTAGGTAGGTAGTAGGTAGGTAGTAGGTAGGTAGTAGGTAGGTAGTAGGTAGGTAGTAGGTAGGTAGTAGGTAGAAAAAATTGCATTGCAACGCATGCCGGGTACAGCTAGTACCTTATAAAAGCTGGTTTCTTAACTACCTCACGTACCAACTAAACAAGAGCGGAACACTCCATATACACGGTAGACCACTAACCGCATCAATGCGACGTAATGACACGTAACTAGAGACCAAGAGTTGCCATTAACAGCAAATTATTGCAACACTACTCGCAGAATATATTTCCATACATAACGTATCGCTTTTACCCACGATCATTTTACTAGTACGACGTACAGCATTAAGTTCACATCTAAGTGTAAGAAGATTGCTTTTCGACTTATGTTTTTATGTTGAACGTCAATAATTATTAAAACGTTTATAAATATTTTTATAATGTTACAACTGAAACGGGTTAGTTACACTATTTATAACTCAAGAACGGATGGACTAATTTTCATGCTCCTTGATTAGTGGGATTCGTCTCCGACCCGAATTACAGAATAACTATAAAACCATCGGAAACGGGGACTAGAGACTCACGCGGATGTAACTGCAGGGTACAGCTAGTATAGGCAAATATATTCCGAATCGAGCAGATAAATCAATACCATCTTTGCTTCAAACAAATTAGAAATACTGAGAGCAATTGACATTAACAAACTGAGTTTGATGTTCCGGTAAAAAAGTAATATTTCAAAAGTCTTAAGTAGTAACATAATTATTTTGTTTAAGTACATGGATATGTACTAAAGAAACATATACATAGGTATGTGTATACATATATATGGTGAAATAATCTAACCACCTAAATGCTTACCACAGTATTTTGTTTAAACTCATTTCGTAATACTTTATACGGGCATTACTACGCGTATTAGATCTGTCGCAATCGCAATGAACACTTTTACTTGCATATTGTTAAACAATGTGTCAATGCTGTTACGGTTGTGATTTTCTCTCATACATAGTCAATAACACGAAATGAACTTGGAATGAAGTTGTAATTTGTTTTTGTCATGTTATATTTGTAGTTATTTGTTGTATCGTTCTGCAGTAGGAAATGTTTTTTATATTTTTGTTATTGACTGCCTTTTGTCTACGATTTTTTCCTAGCCGTTTCTGTCCCACTGCAGGGCAAAGGCCTCTCTACCCTCCTTCCATCTCTCCCTAGCTAAGGCCGTGCCTTTTGTCTACGATTAGGTCTACATTATTTACTTTTATTGTAAACTTAAAATCTCCCTATTAAGCAATAACAGAGAGACTAGTACCAGATTTTTTTAAGTATTTATACATACAAACATGATACTCATTTTGGGCTACGTCGCACTCCGGTGAAGGAAAACAGATTATCATTATTTATCTTATTTTTTTTCAAACTTAGTATCATTAAAAAAAAATATACGAATCCGGGTAACCGGTGGGCTATTATATTTAACTGTAACATTTAATAAGAATTAAATCCGGCTTGTCAAAAAAACAGTGATTGTATTTATATCACTCCATTTTACAATCTAAACGACAAGCGTTACAAATTATTCAGTACATAATTAAATTTATTCAAACAGGAACCATGTTACTCGCTCTATAAGTCAGCGGATTTCTTTATTAATACGTCATAGTAGTGATTAGCAATCACTTGTACACAATGTACATTCATGCAACTTTTCAACGTCAAACGTTTTTTTAACTGACGCATAATTTACATATTCAAAACTACCTGAGTATATTGTGATAACTAGCGTTGTCTGGTATTTGATTACTGTTCCTTGTTTATGATTAAAACCAATTACAAAAAAGATTCTAATTATCCCGTAAGCAATAAATGTCGCTTCTTATTACACATTCCAATACATATGTTTATCTGTTTCAGATGACACAAAAGACCTTCAGGCTGAATCATCAGAAATCATATCAGAGGCGGTGGCGCCTCCTGCTGGCCTCGCGCAGCACTACCACGAGCCCGAGGCGGCGGCCACGGACGACCAGACCGACCACTCCATAGAGCTCGTCGGCGGCTCGCAGACATTCTTCCCCTCCTTCGCCAACCTCTTCGAACCACGACAGCAAAACAACAACTTCAGACTCGGCTTCAACAACCAAGAAGCAGCTTACAGCCAAAGACCAAACTCATACAGATCACTGCTAAACTATCCTTTGTTTGGAGGATATCGGAATGCAGACAACTTCGCTAAACAAAGCAGCCCCACCGCAGCGCCGCTCGTCGAAGCAAGCTCCAGTTTGCTTGGCTCCGGAAACTTCGGAATAATCAGAGGAGGAACATTCTTAGCCCAAAACGATGACGATGAATACGGTGATGGATACAATTCGTACTACAACAACGGTCACGGTAGACCCTCGTACGAACTCGGGTACATAGCAAACCCAAGGCCAAACTACAATCAGGACCAATTCGCCAACTTCAGAGATTTCGCCGACATCAACACGCCCTCAAATTCCGCCTACTCACATTTTGTCGTAGTCTATGCTAACAAAAACGCAACGATGGACGAAATAAGCGAGGAGACGAGAAAAGTAGTCTTCAAACCGAAGAACATCATTGAAACACTAGAAAGCATAGACAAAACTACGACCACAAGCGCCCCAAAAATATCGAAAGCCAAATCAAAGCTGGCGGCGACAAAGCAGAAAATGTTAAACAAAAAAGAGCAATGGAAAAAGACAAACTCAAAGTTTGTGAGCCACAAACATGATGCGGAGGAACCTTTATTAGCATTAAGTTAATTTAGTGACAAATACAAAGACTTGCGTTATGTAAGTGATTGAATTACCGTAGAAGTGTGCGAGAGACACGCGTCAGCACATTTCGAGTGCGATGAGAGTTCGCCGTCTAAATTTAATTTTATGTAAGTTTGTGGACAAATTGTGTAAGTGATTCTGTATGCCTATGTGATCGATGTTTGCGAATGTTTGTAAATGTATAAATAACAATAACGAATAATAAATTAATTTTAAATATGTCTTTGCGATTATTTTTTAAAAACCTTATTAGTAGTTACCCTAGTTTACCTACGATGTTACCTACTAATACTGAATACAGAAAACAAATATGTGGAAAGTAGATTATGATTGCAAAATTGATCCAGATTTAGCCAACCGAGGTGTTGCTGACTATTAATATTGTTTTGCAATTCATTAAAATAGAATAAAAAGATTCTCAGTAATAAACCAACTTACCCTGCATATCTATCATCTATGTCGACTATATAAAACCAAACAAAAAGCGTCATTCCCTTTTCTTCTGTAAATCATCAGAAATAAAATATTTTTCTCTTATTTCTCCATCTAGTGTGTAGTAGCTGAACTAAAGCTAGCTCTAAACTAGCGCCATCTACTAGACATAATCGTAACAATTTACACTACTCTTCACTGTGCTATCAACAGACAACATTTACTCAAATATGAACAGGAAAGGGAATCAATGAAAATATATAATTATGTTGATTACTTTTATGTCAGAACAAGAAATAAAAAACAACAAGGAATAATGCTATCATTTGATAAATAAATTCAAACTATCTAAATAAAAGGATGTTGCCATAGTAAATAAACCATAAACAACCGACGACAACGGTCTAGAAAAGAAAAAACAAAATATTTAGTTTAGTCTATTACAAAATGTGCTAATTTGCTGACTGCTGAAGACAGATGAACTAAATTGGTTTTGTAGTTTAATTAAAATAGTTACTCGTAGTTAAGGCATTAAAACATGGATGAATGTAGTGATTAGTGTTTCTAGTGATGTGAAGGCCTAAAAACATTACCTGTTACTGTGTAAATTTACGTATTTTACGATCATGTATTCCGGCAAGGATGCCGCAAATACTGCATATCCCACGCAGTGGGCATTGAATCCTACTGCATACCAAAATATTGATTCTAGTCAGGTTGACTGGGCTGCTTTAGCTCAACAATGGATTGCTATGAAGGAAGCGGCGGCGATTGTTACAGCGCCGCCGCCGCCTTCTCTGAAGGTTGACGAAGAGGGCGAAGCGCCGATGGAGGTTGAAAATCCAGAAAATAATACGGAAGGACCGCCCGGCGCCGAGTGGAATGCAGCGACGAACTCGTGGGGCGGGTCCTGGAACCAATGGGGTAAGGATATTATCGAAATTTTCGTGTCAATAATAAATTTTAAGTGCATAGATATTTAATTAAGTGCATTGATTTTTGCTGTATGTATTCTTTTTACAACATGGCCATAAAATATACCGGGTATGTGGTGTTAAGAATTTTACTAATAAGTTACGAGGATTATCGCATTTCTAACTGAAAATATGGATTTATAAGATCTCCAGACATATAAGTAAAAAATATCTCATTCAACTTAAATGTGGCAGTAAAGATAAAAAGAATGCCTTCAATTTGAAAATGGCCAAAGCTAACAAGCTAGTTTTGTCTTACTGAAATGTTAACAGCCTCACTTTTCCATTTCCTAAAGTTTCTATATGGCTTAAGAAAGTCAATGAAGAAATTTGCAGCTCAGCATGCTTATGTATAGGAGGTGGGCTGTTGAATAGATAAGGAACATAATATCTAGTTATGGTATTACTTCCTATTCTATAAAGAACTGCAACTTTACATTATCTTCTACTTACTAGGTTGGGGATGGTCTGGGTCAGGGCCTGGAGACTCCAAAATCCCACCAGATCCTGCTATTGGCATGCCTCCCATGATAGATGGGTATAATGTACCACCAGACTCGGCAGCACCAATGCCAGGGTAAGATATAGACATATTACATACTTACAGCATCCCACAGTTTTACATGACACATTCTCATATACCTTTTGGGAGTACATCTGTATAGTTATTGACATCTATTATCTTCACATTTTTCCAGATTAAAACTATATATTGTTAATAGGATTGAATCAAATGAGAGAGTGTATATCAAAATTTCAATGAAAAATCACAGTTTTATATTGAGTATCTCTTTGGGTTTTCAGGTTTGATAGAGATCACAATAATATACCTAGTCTTTACATTCAGCAAAGCCTTTGGTATGATAAAAATAACTCTACTTGTGTTGGTTAAATCAACAGAAAAGCCACTGTTTACAATTTCTCAAGTTTCTCGAGATCTAACCATTAATTAGAATGACACGACAACATGATATTACATCTAAGATCTTTTAGGAACAGCTGTTTGCTTTCAACACTCACAAGACCCATACACAGTACTCATGTTTTACAGTTAGGTACACCATATCTGTAACATTGTTTGAGACATTGTGTTTTTCCATGTAATTACTTGACCTAAAAATTGTTATCTTAGTTGATTACCAGTAGCTCAGTGATATAAAAGATGGCATCATCAAAACGAGTTGACTTGTGTACTGCTGGAATTGTTACATTGTTTTCCCTAGAATAATCCATAAAATTTAGCATAAGATACAATAGACCTGGCACCTGGGTCTGCATTTACAAGTGAACACGGGAGTGTTTATTAAATTTGTAGAAAGGGTTTTTTACAGGTGATATATCCAGATTTAATTACATTACCCAGTTCCTCTTCTTATCGTAACTAAATATACATAAGATAATTCTTATCTTTCAACATTGTATACAGTATACAATGTTGTTTGATGTTTTGTCAACTGTCCCAATTGTATTCAAGTTTGTATGAGAAAAATATTTATTCTGTACCAGTTATATTGGCCTTTAAAAATGAATTCAGGGAAAAGGGTGGGCTATGATCAAAAATAGGTTTAGCTGGAAATAGATTACTAGACGAGTGAAGCAACTGTTATAGTTCAAGGTGAATGTGTTATTATGTCAGACTAACTCAATAAAGCTCAGACTGCGAAGAAACATTCAGTTATGGTCACAAAAGACTAATAGTCTAGTTATCATATTCTAAATGAATTCCAGTTACAATACAGCTCACTACAAAGACAGCATTAACAAGTCACCTACATGCATAGATTATACAAATGTGTTTACTGGTATACTGTAATAATTCGTTTATTTATTATATAGTAAAGTATATTATATAATATACTAGCTGTACCCGGCATGCGTTTTAATGCAATTTTTTCTACCTAGCACCTGCCTACTAGCTACCTACTACCACTAAGGGGTATGAAAAAGGAGGAGGAGTATGGTGACTAACATTGTGACACAAGAATTTTATATAACATGTATTATGTATTCAAAAAATAAATATAGAGAAAAGGGTGAAATTGGCACTTGTTCTACCGAAAACAACACTCACATTTCGATCTTAAGGTCACCTATTGCATAGTTCTACAATTGGAAACATAATGTTTTATGCATTTTTTAGCTTCCATGTTTTAATTAACATACATACTGGATTCAAAAAGAATGTGAAAGTTTCATAATTAATGCAGACGGTATAATGATTGTTTGAAACTGTGAATGGTGTTTTTAAATTTCTTGTATATATTATTTCATACCTAAAACGTAAACATAATTTTCAATTAATAATCATGTTATTCAATTAACAAAAGCTGAAATCTATTATGGTTTATGGTTGACTGAAATTTGATGTGGTTGTAATAACTGTTCATTTCTTCATAGTTCTATTCTGTTATTACATCTTCTTTTATAGTTTGGCAGTGATAATAATGGAAAAGTATATTAAAAAATACAGCTTGCTTATTGCCTTGACATTTTATAATAACCTCGTCGATTTGGTACATTAAACTTTGCTATTATAGCAACTGGTTACATTCAGTATATGCTAACAATAAAATCAACTTTTAATATTTGATTCTTTATATGCAAATTATGTATATTATCACACACCTATGTTACTTAACTTGGTTAGTAGAACTGAATAACAGCATTTAATTAAATAAAAAACTTTTCTGTAAGGCAACAGTAAGGTACAGTAAATTTCAATAAAGTATTAGTTCCATTTAGTTCTAATTTTCTTCCATATTATTGTTTTATTACTCTAGATGGCGGCCCTTATGTTTTTGCCAAAACTCTGGTGAGGTCGTAAAAGCCTGCGCTAAGACAAACTACAGTATACCTCTTCCAAAACCTAACCATAATACAATTGATTTCTGACAATATGGAAAATAAGTGGTTTCTTTTTATTAATACTGACACCACATATTAAACATTGGTACCTATCCATTTTCCATATAATCTAAACATTATGGAAAAACCCAAAAAGATTAACAGTTTAAAACTGTTATATTAAACAAGCAAATAAAACAGTAGTACCTATCAAGTACAAAAAATGTGATGCCTGTTCAAATGCTGTAATGGATGTTCCTAACACACTTCTGATTTCACTACAGATATACAACCGGCACGCCAGCGCCTACTTTCCAGCATGGCTACTGGACTGCTCCTCAGGTGGAGTCAGCCAACAGTAGAAGCGGTAGCTCCAGCAGAGATCGACGCTCCAAGAGCAAAAACAGAGAACATAAACCTGTTCGAACTTCCAGATCGCAGAGGTAAGAATAACGAAGTTTAGTTGATAGTTATGGTTTAAGTGTTCAGGGATAAATTCTTTGAATTACATTTTGCCAATGACGATAATATGCCAGCTACTCTGGACATATGATATCTGGGCCACCTTGTTCCATCGACTTGAAAAGAAAAACTTATAATGTAATTGTCGATTTGGTCTCAATTCTTCGTACAAACAAGTAGCACAAGACATGCTCTTTACATGTTTGGTGCTACGTCTGTGTTTTAAAAAATCGAATGTTCAAAGATTAATTATATAATATATAATATCCTGGGACAACTCACACACGGTTATCCGATCCCAAGCTAAGCAGAGCTTGTGTTATGGTAACCAGGCAACTGATAAACATACTTATATATTTCTAAATACATACATATTATAGATAAATTACACCCAGACACCAGAACAAATGATCATGCTCATCACACAATATTTGTCCTGGGCGGGAATCGAACCCACGACCTCCGGTATAGCAGTCAGGGTCAATAACCACTAGACCAACAGGCCCGTCTCGTCAATTAGAGAATAGGGGGACGCGGGACGTTACGAACGTGAAGTATGAAAATTTAATGCAATATCGATCTTTCAAGCGGGCCAAGGTAACATGCTATAAAATACAACTAGGCATGGTATTAAAGTACAAACAGAACCAACAAACAGCTCGATGACTAATAAAAGAGCAGAAAAATTCCAGGTTCAATATCGGCTAAAGATTATTCCATTTTTGCCGTCACACGATCGTTACGTAAAGCCTACGGATGTAACAAAAACAGCATTTAACCTTGCAACGTAAGCAGGCCTCGAAACGTCACAAGCCTAAGCTAACAAAAGATCTCATTTTAATGTATTGTTTCTAAACATGGTATGGTTAGTTCAAGGCCAATGGTTCCGAATTATATGACAGCATGCAATAAGGCACATCATTTTAGTTGTGAAAAAGTATAAAGCATTGTATTATTTATATAAAATTGTGTATAAATATAATTAATTCTGTCTGTATAAGTATATCGAACTATAATTGCAAATCTTGCTTAAAAATAAATCGGTACGAAGGACCTTCACGACCATTTTATGGTGGTAGAAGGAAGATAACCATAAAACTTGCGAATGTCATTTCCATATATTACATAGGTGGCTTATTCGACAATATGCATACGAAGTAGCTACCATAACACTTACCTATATGTAGAGTAGATGCATCGATGAGTAAACTGTTTGAAAAAATATATTTGATTTTGTCCCCCATTGGTTGCTTACTTACTGCGACTTACGATCACATACAAATATTTCTTCCAACAAACCTTTCATAATAATTATGTATTCTTGAAAAATAATGTTGTATTTTGTAATGTTTCAGGGACAAACCTCCCACGATACCACCAGTGATTGAGCCCATAGTGATGCCTACCGCTATCTCTTCCCAGACCATTGACGCTGCGAAACGGCGACAATTACCGGCCTGGATAAGAGAAGGTATGATAAGGTCAAATTATAATTATAGCAGGAAACAAGCTGCAGAATTCAATAGTATTGATTTCTACAAGCCTTGACCTGGTAGCTCTACTTGCATAGGCCTTGATCAAAGTGGTTTCCATATAAAGCACAGATACGTCCATGAATCTGTATCAATTATTTTTTCATTATTGAGAACCTTTATTAAACTCACACTGGCATAAGCCACTATTTCTTCCTTTTTACATTTCTGTTATATAGTATAGAATCCTCGATAATATAGTGACAAAATTTATTACATTAACCTTATTTTTAATTTCTGCAGGATTAGAGAAAATGGAGCGTGAAAAGCAGAAGGCTATAGAACGGGAGCAAGAGAAGAAAGCACGAGAAGAAGCCGAGAAGGAAAAGAAGAGACTGGAAGAGCTGGAACTGGAGAGAATGAAAGCGGAGGCGGGGGGACAGCCTGTCTTGCCTCCTAAGAGCAAATTCGTTAGTATATTCCATGCACACGGCACAACTCTTAGTTATTCTTACTGCTAACCAATATGGTCTGTATTTCATGATTAGCATTCGGGTTTAGTCTGCGTTAGGCTGCGCTTTTCTGCGCAAGCGAATAGTGCTGATAGGAATTATTTAATTAAAAATTTAAGGAACCTCCCTCAATTTTAGCAGAATGCTGATAGGTCTCAAAATATTAAACAGATATTTATTCATTATAACTAAGAAGAAGCTAGATCACGTCAGTATTCAAACAAAAAAACCCTCATCGCAATCGGTCCATTCGTTTAGGAGCTAAGATGCCACAGGACACGTACTTACCGACACGTCCACATAAAAGACCGCTCTTTTTGAATCTGGGTTTAAAAACTGGTACAACTATAACTTTGTAGTTGCATCAAATTTATAATGGACGCGCGGGCTGAATAAACTTCGATTATTGTTAAATTAGAACATACCAACTGGGAACTTGGCTGGCACACAGCATATTCTGCCAACACTTCCTGAATTATTTATCCTAGGATAATTAATGGCATTTATATAGGTCGCAATTTGATACACATTTCACATGGTAATTATAACTGGTATTTACAGTGACCGCGTTTTGCCTGTCGCATCAATTAGTTATCTATTGTTAATGCTTGGTTTCTTTGATGAATGAATAATACCTATCAGGGCCAACTCTTCTTCTCAAGACGTTTGTCCTAATCTATTCGCAAGCTTTTTCAATTTCCAGTATCACTGGACTTAGGTGAAATATTCTACTCACTGTATGTGAGTTACATACTCTTGGATTAACCCTATCAATTGATGCCATAAAAATAGAAGAAAGTAGTGTCTTTTGACTAGAATTTGCTATCTCCAAGTATTTAACGTACTTTCCCTCAAGGCACCAAAAAATACTTGGCATCAAAAAATCGAACCGTCTATGCAGTCGTATTTACTTCCTATATTTATCTCAGGAATCGGATTCTGAAGGCGAAGAAGCCGAGAATCCCGTACCAGTAGCCAGCCCCGCGAAAGTGGAGCCGGCGGAAGTCGCGGCGGTCGTCAAGGAGGAGCGCGAGGAGCCGCCGCCGCACAAGAGGAGTCGGGAGGAGATCATGCAGGAAGTGGTAAGCCTAGATCATTGAAAGAGAATGTGAAAGTATGGCGATATAGGAAACTGTAGGAAAAATTAATTGTATTAGTAAGAAACATGATGATGTTTAAGATTTAGGGTACTTTCCGTCTAGGTGGTATCATAATTCCTCACTGTATACTAAATAGAAAGTATTATGTGTAGGCCAAAATATTGATAACACTTCAGTATTTATTACACTTGCAAATATAACTTGTAGTTACGTTAAGTGTAAGATTTTGCACTCGATTTTAAAACTCAATGCCTCTTAGTTTCCTATGTCCCTCAAAATTTAACAAAAACTTTTAAGATTAAAAGTTTTCACTACCTAAATACTTAACATGAAGATGCTCAGTTACCTCAATCTTTTGTCAGATGCTTGCCGTTCGCCGCTCTCTCACAGAAATACTCCTTGAGGTGACGGACCAGGAGATCCAAATGGTGAGCCAGGAAGAATTGGCACGATATACCACCCTTCAAGGTATTTTCTTCCTCCTAAGTATCAAACGGGCCGACCGCCTCTGCCAAGACGTTACTTTGTACAACGAGAAACTTTCGCGTACTGACTTTAACTGTGATATTCATCGTCTCACATTGAGACTGCCTTATGTATACACTCTAGGTACTGTGATGTGCAAACTGTGTCATATTTCATCGCTAATAAAGTCTTATTTCAGATGTTGCCAGTTGAATAACCAATTGAATACATTTGATGTTGATTAATATTGGTTTTATTTATATATAAGCGTCTCGTGTCAACGCCATGAAGGCGAGCAAGTCGAAGGCACTGGCCGCTATCGCCAGTGGTCTCGGTGAGTTGTATTCCTAATGACCAGCTTGCACAAATACCTCGCAAACTTACGTTGACACCACCAACCCAGAGACTTTCTTATTACTATGTATTTTGACACCGTCCATTGATATACAATGAAAAAGAAACATTCTACTTAATACATGAGTTTGCCAGATATTTTGTATAAAACATAAATGGTGGTTTTTCTCTTAAATTTAAAGAAAAGCTATCAATATTGCAAGTTACCTATAATTATATTGTAAACCGCCATGTATGTTACATGAGTTTCTCATTTCAGCCCAGCATCAAATTTTTAACTTAGATTTAGCCTATAAGGCTATAACATGTGTATACAGTGTATAAATACAGTGTGTTTAGTGGATAATTGGTAAGAGATGTACTGAATTTATTATAGATGTTATATAATTATAAACATTTATGTAAAATTATTTTATGGAAGTAAAGTGTGTAAAAATGGTGTTGTGTTTGTATTTGCGAAAACTGTACACAAAATTTCTTATGAGTTTACGTGTTAGTACTGTTAAGTGTTAGTTCATCTAATTTAAGCAATCCTTGACTCTTGCCCAACGGTAAACAACAATCCAATTAATTCAAATGGACTATGCAAATGGTCAAATACATTCTGTGTTTACGTCCGGGTTGATACGTCACGTCTTGTATGTGTGTGTATCACGTTATGTATGTTGCGCGTGTGTGTGTGTGCAGGGCTGGGCGCGTACGAGAGCAGCAGCGACGACAGCGATGAAGACGAGCAGAATGACCTGACGGATCAACAGCTGCAGGTATAAACATCACTGTTATATGTTTGGCTTAAAAAACTTAAAATGGACCTTACTGCTTTCTAATAAGAGTCTAAGTTGCACATTGTGTGTAATTGTTCCTTGACCACTAAAGACATTGGAATTACTAATTTATTGGAACTTGACTTGTTATATAATTCTCTTGTACAAAGAATAAAATGTGTACATGTGAACACTATTTAAATTCGATATTACTTATGCATACATATTGTTAAGTATGTCAGTTGGTTTGCACACTTTGTTTGATTTATCTTACATTTTAATTGTGTGATTGAAGTGACGTATGTAGCTGAAACCCATATAAACATCTGATTCCATGAAGGGTCATAATTAAATATTTTATTTCCCACAGGATATCATAAAACGCAAACGGTTAGACTTCGAACGCACGACGCGAGAAATCGAAGCAGAAGTTAGGCGAGCCGAGGCGAGGGAAGCCAATGATGAGCCTACCACGCCTGTCAACGTCACACCCGATAGACCGCGACGTTCTCGTAAGTACACACTGCTTCATAACATGTTAATTAACCGAAAGTATTAAGGACTCCTTCTGTCGAATTGGTTGAAAACATTATACTTGTTTCAGGATCGTCCGCGACGCCACCGCCGGTGGATAGTGAAACCCCGGATAAGTTACCGGAACGTCGCCCCTCAAAGGATAAGCGAAGTAACCACAAATCAGAGAAGGCTGATGTAGCCAGGAAGTTAGATACTATTCTTGAAGAGAAAGCCAGGAAGTCAAGTAAAAGGGATCGCACTCCGAGTCCTCACGCCAAACAGTCGACTAAAACCACCCACCATCACAAGGACACTTCGCCTTCTAACAGTGACTCTGAGGATGATTCCTCGTCGAGTCAGAGCGAATCATCTTCAGAAACTGAACATGACGCCGTAGCCGAAACAAAATCAAAAAAACGGAAACGTCGTGGCTCAAGCTCCAGTGGCTCGCGCCGAAAATCTAAGAAAGATAAACATAGAAAAGAAAAGGCTCACAAATCCGGTGACAGAAGCTATTCTAAATCAAAATACTACGAAGAGTATGAGCGATCTGACAAAACTAGGTCAAAGAAGAAAGATGACTACTACGATAAACACAAATCAACTAGGAGTAGGGACTATGATAGACACAAAGATAAGCACAGGGACGATTCCGAGGAGGATCGTCCTAGGAAACGTACGAAGCGGTCGCGTTCAATCAGTTACGAATCGCGTTCGGGACGTAAGAGGGTATCGCGGGATCGGTCGGACGAGCGCGCTCGCAGACGGGACAAGCGGTCTTACGACAGGGACAGCTCGAAGCGGGACAGGTCATACGACAGGTCGGGCAGAGACTACGACAGGTCGGGCAGAGACTACGACAAGTACGATAGGTATGAACGGTCTAGGGACTACGACCGGCGCCGATCACGCAGCGGCAGCCACTCCCGACATCGCCGGTGAACATCAGGTTACTGATCCAACAGGTTGTACTTTTATCTATCTTCTGTGTGTTCAACTTAGAAACAAAGATTTTGTTTGTGCAAAGGCAAACACTCATATTAGGGTGATTCATAGGCAACTCAAACTAAAATGCCATTCTACCTACAAAAGTAATGAACTATTAATTTGATAGGATATGAAAAAGCAAATAAATATTGTTCAGTCATTACATGTGAATCACCCTAATACATTATTGTAGCTAACCTTATTCAAATTAAGAGCAATATAATTAATATATATTCTGCCAGTAATATTAAGTGTATGATATGTAAATACAAATACTAGTGTAATTGTAACTAAAAATACGCCTACCTCGAGCCCAATATACTAACATCGTATGTATATGGAAAATAGGATGATGTCAGAAATGTTGTTCTTTCATTTTATAATTATGAATAATGTTTGTAGAGCCATTGTATTTTCACTGAACTATTCCCATTATCGACGTCAAACGTAAATAATTTGATTTCTATACATTCTGAAACGAGTTTTTAGTATATTTTACCTACCAATTAATTTATGTAGTTGACATTATTAAGATTTAATTAAAAAAAAAAGACCATTCATGACCTATGTCACGAAATAACGATGATTCTCTACTTACATAATGTTTATCTCATAGTTCGATAACTGTAAATTTAATTCAATTTGGGAAGTTACGCGGAGAGCATCCGTCTCTTATCGCTGTTCAAATATAGATAACGTCCGTTTTTTTACTGATACATGCATTTCTGACATCAAGAAAGCTAAGGCTGTGATATATTATTATTATTTTTCTCTTGCAGGTCGGAGCAATCAGTAGTGCGTGCAACAGATGTAAATATTAGTCCTTGTGTATAGTATTTTGGTGTGCACTATTATCGCGTAATATTTTAATAAAATACCTACTTTATTGCAAACCATTGTTTTATTTTCTGGTCATATACTTATCACACTTTCAGTCCTATTGTGATCTATATATAAAATGACTTATTTAAATTGGGATTATTTTAGAATCAATATTAGCTATTGATTACCTACTTTGGTTTATTTACAATGAAGGACTGAATAAAATTCGATACAATTCATTGTTTTAAGCCAACCTTGTCCAGCGTTGCATGACGCTTTTCGTTCCATGTGTGTAGATAATCGAGGCCAATGAGTTTTATCACACCCTAGGTAACAAAATAACGAATCTATGTTAACTGTAATAATTACTGTTAATGAAGTTTCATAAACAATGGTAGACAATGGTTCCCAGTAGCTAGGTTAATATTTCGTATGCCTTGTCAATTTAAATAATCCTAATTATTTAACATGTGACATCAATGATAATTATATTGACTCATCAAATAAATAGGTAATACAGCTTATCAGACAGGATGTAAATGAAACTAGAAGTTGATCAAGTTTATATACTTTAATCATTATAAATAAGTTAATATTCAACAATTTCTATAAAGGTTGCTTATTGCTTCAGTATTGTATTAAAATTGGTTTAAGATAACATAATTAGATAGCTTTTTCACCAATCACTTTATGAAATCTACTTTTCAATAATTCATAGGCCTTGGATATTGACTTTTATATAATTCTCTGATGGTTTATTAAAAACTTATATAAAGCACCTATATACACATATATTTGATGGTGAACCCCTTAGATATTACCAGTGTGGTCATTTAGAATAAGTATTTTAGCTAAAAGACTAATTAGGGTATAAGCGGGTAAATAGACAATGTCAACATTCTTATCATAATATGTGCTACATGGAAATAATTATTATTGTTAACCTTGAGACAGTTCATAGGTCAAAGTGAAACTACATTGTATTTGTATATAGCCCTAGCAGTCTTTATTTGTATGTTGCAGTATATTTACATAAAGTAAAAAACAAAATTTATATTTAAACAACAAAATAAATAAAAGGATATCATTTATGATAACCACAAGTGTTATAATACTGCTGGCCTAATAATAGACAAAATAGTTAAACTATAAAAATGTTTATGATATAATATTCATTAAACAGGATTTATGTTTTAACCACCTACTGTCTTGCCTATATAACACAATAGTAAAACAACAGATATGTCCATATGTGACTCACTGGAAACGGAAATGGTTTACATAGAAATTGTAAGGTATGTCTATTTACCCGCCTTAGCCTAACTGCCTTGAGGTTTAGCTGAAGCATTGCTTATTATAAATACCAGCAACATTACAATGAACTTTACACTTAGGCCTATGTTTAAAGACTTATCCCAACCTCACTTACCAAATCTTTGATCACATTTGTTGTACCTATACAAAGCACCTACATAATTGTTAATATTTACACTATGGTCAACTGAAAGTTGTATGAACTCTGTGAGTCTTATTTGCCATGGCAATAACCCCTGAGTACAACATAGTGGACCAGTATATAACACTAAGTCTGGGTCAGGAATGGAAGGGTACATTAGTGTTAGAGCACTGTCTAACTCTTTTGCTGTATATTCACTAGATTCTCTACTACATACTACTTCATCCTTAGCTATCCGACGTATACACTGTGCTATGGTCGGCCGTCCATCTTCACTAGTAAATATATTTATGTACACTGTGTGTGCTTGCATTCCATTTGTATAGCCATTCAAATCTGGCTTCTTGTACCATTTTATGCAGCCTGGCACACCCTTTTTATTACGTTCCACTTCAAGAAATAATTTCTCTTCATTTTCTTTCAATTTCCCTGAAATCAAACAAATATTTATATATAAAGCAGATGAGACTGGATTAGTTGAAGATATCTAATGTCAATGCATTATTCTTATCTAAATGATTGAGATGAGGCAATAGTAGCATTTAATGTGAAACATCAGCAACTTTATGTACTAAACAGTGATGACTAATATGGCAACGTAAAGGATTCGTTTCTATTTTTCTAACAATTAATTAAAATCTTTAATGGGTTTTTAGATACTAACATGTATAAACATAATATAATTGAATTGGATAAGATGCAAAAGACATTCATGTGATGCATTAAATGTGTTGAAGTAAAAGTATACAATTACCAGTTATATCGTAGAAGCTAACGTATGAAATCCCGGCTACGAGGCTCCATATAACCATGCGAGACAAGTCACTCAGTGAATGGTGATCAGTGTCCGTCAAAATCACCAAGTGTTTTAGTTTCTTGGTAACTCTTGGCACATTTTCTAATATAACTCTGATATCACTTTTCGTCACCTCATCTTGAAGTAATATGCACTTTTTAATCCGAATTCGGGAATAAACATTTTGAACAGCAACAAGTATATTTACAACCAAATGCACTAATATTAACAGAATCTGACTGAGAAGCCTCGACAGCATGATAAAAAATTAATAAGGTGGTTGTAAATTTCGTCGCAGCTATTTTATTTAACCATTTTCCCTCAAAAGAAATCACATCGAAATTGGACAGATCACACGGCACAGTCAGCCGCTTTTTTCAGACAGCCAATCACGAGCTTTAGGGTGGACAGACTGTTTACCAACGTTTAGAAACCATAGTTTTACACGTAAATAGTTTATTACTAATTATTACCATTGATTTTTGGAAATCTAACTAAAGTACAAAATAATAAATACAAAATTTAATTATAAAAGGTATACACACTATCTTGATGTACAGAGCATACACCTATCTCCCACTATTATTATTTAGTTAATGCACACATTTACGTCGAAGTGAATATTTTCAATCTAACGCGTTGTAAACAAAGACACTTTAAATTGTTACTTCAAATCCGGCTAGAATGATTCAACATATTAATCATTAATGACCTGGAGGATGAAGACGAACGTTCGAGCCGTATGGAATGAAGCAACAATCTGCAAGATTTCATCACACTTCACAGTTCACCAAGAGTATCATGACAGAATCGACTAAACCAACTGACTCGAACATGTTCGCGTCAGTTGGTTTAGTTCTTTTAGACCAGAAGAAGAAGAAATTATAAAAGTATAAAATATAACCATTGTTTTTATGTTATTAAGTACCATTATATGTTTTTAATGCTTTAGTCGTTATTCTGCGGTTAAAATTACACAAGAATTGTTTACTAAAATGTAATGTCATTTCATATTTAGTCGATTAAACTCGGTTTCCTTTTCCGTCCACCATCTTTGTTTCTTTCGCTTGTCAGACTTGGCTGATAAGGTTAGTATTTTACACGAAATTGCGTTTTAAAATTAGTTTTGTGATATTTTTCGGGCGCAAAAAGGTTTTTAGTGTCAGTATATGTATAAATCAACAATAGTTCATTAAATTACCATTAACTTTTCGCACGCACGTTGAAATTGTTATCATGTGAAACTGACCACGCCGTTGCATTTTTCGTTTACCTTTCAGAAGCCTCAAAATGCAGCTGCACATCAGAGGACAGTCGACGCACGTCTTAGACGTTGAAGGCCAGGAGACTATTGGCCAGATCAAGGTAAATTATTCATACAACATCAAGTTCTACCCTCTAGAGATTCAGTAACAATTTCAGACCTTTGTTTTAAGTTTTTACGTATTAACTGCATTACACTTAATTATATCCTTGTTAAATTTTCTATTTGTAAGTAGTTTTATTACTTCAACAATCTTAATTATACAAAATCCATAACAAAACATTAGGGAGTGCTTATTTATAGGTTATGTTATGTGGGCACATATTGATGACTGATGGACATGTATAAGTTATTTATATTTTTAGGAGCGCATCCGCACCCTTGCCGAGGTCGGTGCTGAGGAGTTGACTCTGTCGCTCTGTGGTGCCCCAGTGGACGATGCTTGCCTGGTATCTGACCTGTCATCATACGAGCTTGACCTCACAGTTCCACTGCTCGGTGGTAAAGTGCACGGATCCTTGGCTCGTGCCGGTGAGTTACACTTGAAACTTATTCTTATTTGAATCAATGTTATAATGTCCTAAATAGCATCAATCTTGGAGATAAATGCCTACTATGGGTGACTAGCTGTAGATGATAGTGATTGTCTATTATAGTTCTACAGGTTGATGGAATAAATTATCTCCCATTGTTTTCCTTATTAGGAAGCTTTTTAAGTTTAACACAAAATAGTATAATTGAAAGAAACCATGGAACATATTCACTAAAACATGGCTTATCAAGCACTGTTAGACCTAATCTTTTGTTGATATTTATCTAAATATCTATTTATAATGTGTGCTATGTGAATAATCAATGAAAAATTTAATTGTAAACATTTATTCAATGGAATAGTACTGAAGTGTTTAAAGTACTAGATATCAATCTCATATATACTAAGACTTGAGCTATAATTACTTGCAATTAGTAGGAAAATTATATAATATTCTGCTATATGGAATGTAAAATGTCAATAAGTGTTTATTGCCCCTAAATCTTACATTTTAAGTTTATTTCATACTTTATTTTCTTTACAAAAGTGTTGAGGTAAATCCTTGCATAAGTCTACTAAAATATGTAGCATGAGGATATTTCTTGATAATGCCAGCAATGTCCTAATATTAAACATTTGTCTTTCAGGTAAGGTCAAAGGTCAGACCCCCAAAGTAGAGAAACAGCAAAAGAAGAAGAAGAAGACCGGACGTGCCAAGCGTAGGATCCAGTACAACAGACGGTAATACCGTTTTATTTGTTCATAATTTTATCTGGATTAGAAGTTTTGGACTATATAAAAAATCTTGAATACTTACGCTAATCATACTGAAGGTGGAAAATTCTTAGACAACCCCCAGGCGCAGGTGTAAGATAGCTTTAAAAGATATTAGTCAAATATCGAACTTAAATCGGTATAGGATCTATATTTAAAATGTTTTCTGTAATGGTGACACACAACACAAACTAACCTTTTTATTGTTTCATTTCAGATTCGTGAATGTTGTACAGACATTCGGCCGCAGACGTGGACCCAACTCCAACTCGTAGGTTTATGATTTGTAAATAAAATGCAAATATAACATCTTTTGCGCCAACATGTGTTTCATTGTTTAGTGAAAAAGTAAATTTAGAACTCCAAGGGGGTGCTATCTCTTATCACTCCACGCGACATGCGCGTTACCCGTGTATGGCGAGACTTCGAAGTCCACTCGTCTAAGGACTTTTTCACATTATACGATACGATAATGCCACGCCAAATAAAATGTATGAAACTCACGAATCCGATATCGGACTCGATAACGTGACCTATCAAGTACATGTTTCATATATTTTACTTGCCGCCGATATAGTATCGGATTATGTGAAAACTGTCTAAGGGCTCCCACAGAAAACTGAACCACAGCAAATTCTAGTTAAATCAAGTTCAAAATAGAATGCGACCTCGCAGATATTTGCGATGCGATGCAAAACAGTTGTCTGGGAGCCCTACCGACCTTTCCTAAATAATACTTCGCTCTATTTAAGGGTCGATGCACATACCACAGATTACATTGGCACTTATGTGCTATAATGTAAGGGTGTTACCACACCAATCGATCGATGCCATCGATCGACATCGGTCGACGTTGATCGATTGGTGTGGTAGCTTTAATTGATCGACGGATACCGGTCGACTAACCAATCGATCGATTGCCGGTCGATGCCATCGATCGACATCGGTCGACGTTGATCGATTCTCGAGAAAATTCGAGTCTAGTAGAAACTATCGATCGACGTCGACCAATCCATTCTACCATCGATCGATGGCATCTATCGGCTATCGATCGATTGGTGTGGTAGAAACTATCGATCGACGTCGACTAATCCATTCTACCATCGATCGACTATCGATCGATTGGTGTGGTAACACCCTAAGACTCCCTGAACTAATCTCTAAATAATCCCTGTGTAGCGCAAGGGCTTCACGAACATTTAATTCATATAATAACACTAAGAGAGACCAAACGGTAGAAATATTAACAACAGCAGCAATTTATTACATGCGGGAATCGAACCCGCCTTATTACTAACTTATTGCTAAAGTTAGTAGGTACAATTCTGCTGTTAAATTTTAGTACCGCAGAACAGAACAAGTTTTTACCTCACCAGACCAGTCTGTTAGGGAATATAAGCACATGAAGGAGGTTTCTGTTACCCTTAATATTCCCAAGAAGCCTCCTGTGCAACGCCTGTTTATTAATGGCATCTGAAAAACTACTTTTGCAGGTACCTGCTTACTTCCTGTTTATGCTTAAAGGTTGTAAGGTACGTGCACTTAATTGTTTTGTAGGGCGAGTTCAGACTACGATACAATTATTATGTAGCATATGGTGCTGACGCACTATGGCTCATACTTACCATCAAAGAGTGAAATATAATGAAAGGTACCATTTCCTGAGCGATATACCGTTTTGCTATAATGCTTTAATCTAGGGCTGTTCATTAAAGAGACGTCTGAACTCACCTTAATGAGGGTTTATTCAATAAAAAAGTCACACGACTATTTGGCAAATATCGTATATTTTAAAGGGCCAAGGAAAATGTTTACATGCATTCTTCACAAAGCAGGCATTTTTCTTGACAATTTGTCATGATTCGCGGCAAGACAACTAGCCTAGACGCATGTAGGTACAATCCTACCTCACACTAAGTATATGGCACTGTGGCATCGATTAACATAAAAAGAACAAAAAAATCATAGTCACCATCAAAAATAAATCTAAATCAAAAAGATTTTTCATAAATAAAATAAAAAAAGGTATCATAATTTAGTAGATTAAAAAAATATATCAAAGCACCATCAATAATAAGAAAAAATTATTAACGTATACCTAAACGAGTAAGTTAGGTCACATTTTTTGACGTTAATAATACGAGTGAGTAAAGTCATATTTTTTGGCCCAGTAGTTTTAAAAATTGAGACAGGTAGAAACCTAAATAGAGTTACAATATGGGCCGTTTAAGAATCATGCTTATTCCTTACGGTTTGAAAAAAAAAGGATTTCTCATAGTTTTGTGAGTTAAGTAGATGCGGCGATTTTAAAGAAAAACTTATAGGTATAAATTATTAAAATAATTTAAACACTAGATATCAATTTATTTTTCGTCTTATGAATAAATTTTAAATAGATACTCTATCTCTTATTGAAGATTCAATGAAAATTACAGATAGTTTAGAGACATTAGGTAGTTGCCTATAAAATATTATAGAGGGTATTCTATCCGTAGAAACTAATGATTTATTATTCGAAAACAAATGACTATGATTTCTTATTTACACAATTTTAGAATAGATATGCTACAAGGCCACAGCCACAGTAATAGTCCTTACTCTACACAATATGTTAGTAACACATATTTATTAAGTCCTATAATCACTGCATGTGATGTGCAATACATTAGGAAATATTCCCAATTTATAATAAAACTCTTGTAATAATTAACAGTTATAACAAGAGCACTATATATGAATGTACAAACGAATATTTATAAAATAAACGAATCACTTCACACAGTAAGGCACAATCATTACAAAATTTCAACCCATGTCTATGGTTATCACTCATCTCGCACACTGATATGCAATATTTAATTACAACAAATTACTTCTATAATAGTCTTATATTATGCACCACTTTTAAGTAATTATAATCTAGGCACACACAATAGTTTCTAATAGACTATAATTAAAGTACATTTTGGCTTCAGATTTCCATCATATGGGGCTTAACTTCGACAAAACTGTGATCTACCTTTATATTTCGAGTCTTTGTACTTTTAAATCCTCTAAACCTACTATAAATGCATTAATCTGACTTAACCGAATCATTGCAAACCTCTCAAAGTTTGCAGTTTTGTCAAAGATTTACTATTGGGAATGTTTCTAATTCATAATTTCGTATTCGAGGTACATGTTTAGGATAGTTAATTAGATATTATATTACAATAAAATTAAAATGACATGTAACTTGATATCTCAAAATTTGTCTGTATAAAACTAACATAAAACTAGTTACCTAGTTACATTTTGTTAAAAAAATGTAGTAAAAAAATCCAAGTCTTACAAAAGAAGATTTCCGTATTCATGAACGAATGTCGCTAGAGTATTGATAAAACCGTTACAATAGCAGTGATTGCAATCACTTACGTATAAGGTCATTCATGAATACGGGAATAATGCTGGTACTAAAATATACCGAGGCACAATTAGTGATTCATCCTGCGCATTAGTGTACATTCATCGTTCCCCAGACGGTGCATTTGAATGCCGGCTACATATCGTTTGATACGCTCATCCGGCAGCTAGAAAACTGAGTTCACTTTTATTGAATACAATTCTTTTGGCACCAATTTGTCCGTAACAATGTGTCCTTTAGCTTGTACTTTAGCCATTAAACTCTTGGTTGCGTGTTGTTCGGTGCGCTCGCTTGTCCATTTGGCTGTCTGTTCGCTTGTCCGTTTGGTTGTCCGTTAGGTTGACCGTTTGGTTGTCCACTAGGTTGTAAGGTGGTTGGCAAGTGTGTTGATTTGTTTTGGTTAATGTTTGTTTGTATGTTTTGGTTCCCGTTTGTTTGTGTGTTTTGGATCAAGTGTGTTTGTGTGTTTTGGGTCTTTTGTGTAAGTAAATTTGATTTTTCTACGTCTCGTTGGTTTTGGCGGGCTTTCTCCCAGTTGCTGACCTTGTTGACTGGGTAGCACATTATTGCCGATATGAGGAGGAAACTTCCTGACACGCAGAACGATATGTTGAAGTCCATTGTGTAGTCGTACAGTTTTCCTGCGAAAGATCATTAATATTTTAATGACACTAACAAATTGCCATAGTGTTTTCATGGAGAGGTATTTTTATTTATTTATCAATAAGAATAATACGTTAAAATAGGGGTTTTATTATAATCATTCGATAAAATTTATTACATACTTAGATATAGTACCTACACAGATAGTTACTGTTCTATTTACGTAGTAACCGACTTGTAACTGACCCACATCAATAAAAGATGCTATTGAGAAGTTATGCCAATAAAACGGATTTTATGTACTGTGTAATAAACAGTAATATAGGTAGCTATTTTCTTAGCCTAGGTCATCGTTCAATAACCATGCGGGCACGCTCGAAGGTAGGAATTTGGCACTGCACCGCTAGACAAGTACTTAAATAGCAAGGCGCCAAGAATTATGCAACGGAATCTACCCATTACACATTAATGTTTAATAAATTACTCTAGTAAATAAACACGTAATAAGGTCATTGAATTTTCACACTAAAATAATAAGCATCAAAGAATGCATCTAGATTTAAGTGCACTTGATTTTTTGTTTTGAGATCCTGTACTTTTTACAGTGTTATTCTTTTTAGATACTGCGTCGTAAATATTGCAGGCTCAAATTATGTAGTAGAATAATAATATCTAGTTACCTAATACCTTTTAATGTTGTCCTTATTACACATGAGCTACCGACATATTGACTACATTTTAAAATAATCTTAGCTAACATAATAAAATGAACTATATGCTATAAAACTGACCTGCAATCGGTGCACCCAATAGAGCACCAACTCCTTGGAACAGAAGGAAGAGACCATAGCAGTTAGTCAACTTCTCTAGCCCGAGGTATTCCACGACCAGAATAGACCGCAGAGATGCGAAACAGGCTGCAAATAAATAAAACAACATTAACTACACGGACATACCTTAGGGACTCCAAGCAGATCTTATAAACAGCATAAATTGTTAAAATTATGCAAATATAAGTTTAATGTAACTGTGTTTCTTACTAGATATAAAAGGTAGTTATAAAACTAAATAGAATGAAACTCACCAACAGAAAGGCCAAATATAACACAGTAAATTAACTGGAACCAAAGTGACATGCTGAGTCCGCTCATCATGGTGGCGATACCGCCAGCCGTAAGCGCCATATTGTTCACCCACAGCGGAGACACACGCGGCATCGATGATATCATACCGCACGCTACCCTCCCAATAATGTTAGCCACTCCGATCGCTGAGACCAAAAACACAGCGGTGTCTTCGTCAATACCACCCGCAGACGCTCTTGCAGCAACGTACATAAACGGAACAAAGAAGCCCGTCATCGTGAAGAATCCACTTGTACAGAGAATTATGAATGTTACCGATTTGAACAAGCTCAAGTCTAACAAAGTAGCCAAGGCTCGTCGTACAGCTACAGGACAGAGTTGACATCTTGCCGACCTTTCTTCCTTAGCGTCTTGCTCAGTGGGAACGTGCGTCACAGCCAAGTGATAGCCGATGGATGTTCGTGACGTGTACTGCGAGAGCCTCTTCAAACTAGCTCCAAAGAAAATGTCATCACGGTACAAAGGCCTGGCGACCAAGTCAACCGTTGAGCGGCGTCGGTTGTGGTAGTTAGTCATCGACGTAATTCTCAATGTGGATTGGATCAATGGCTCGGTGTTATCAGCGGTATTGTTCTCGTCTTGCTCGTCTCTCTCAGCAACTGCTGTGTCGATATACATAGGTTTGTTTCCGAGGGTATTCTTAATTGTTCCGGCCGTGGCTGAGGATCTTCTGTGGCCATCAATATAAGTAGAGCTACCTCGGAACACTTCTTCAGCGGTCGGGTAGCGTGTGTTACTTGCCACTCCCATCCAGGTGTGAGGGCTTACTTTATTAGTAAACTTCATTTCTGGCGGCACAGTGAGTGCGGCGTCAAGTTTGTTTTGTTGCAGTTTCAACATAGAGTTGAGTTTCTCGACTGCCTCTTCGTGGCGGCGGGCAGTGTCCTCTTCTACTGGTTCTAAGCTGACGTGCACTGGACGAATTGGTCGGAAAGTGCTTCCGAGTATAACGCAGAAAAACATCATCCCTGGAAACAAGAAATCAAATATTTATAATCTGCTACAATAATTAAAAAAGATGGTTGGGATTTATTGAAGCAAGTAACTAACCTGCTTGGCAGAATATAGTCATTCTCCAACCAAATTCATCATTCAAGTAAGTTGCAAATGGCGCCATGATGAAGCAGCCTACTCCAGAGCCGCATAGGGCTATGCCTGTTGCTAGCGCTCTCCATTTCTCGAAGTAAAATCCGACCGTCAACACGGCGGGCATGAATACCATACAAACGCCAATACCTGAGAGAAAAAGTGAAATTAGTCCCATTTTTACAATAAACCTTATAGTTAGTATAGTAGTATTGAGCCTTACCTCCAATGCAGCCGTAGACTATGTATAGGTATTCAATGCTGGTGGCATAGTAACACGAAGCGAACGCGATGGCCGAGAAAATACTACCGCAGATGGTCACCGTCCGGAAGCCGTATCTACAAGCAATCATAAAGTCTTAATGATTCATTTACTGTGAAACATGAGGTATACAGACTTAAGTAGGCACTAAAAGTGAAGAGTAATGAGACACGTCATGCATTGGTTAAAAATCGTGCCAATAAAAATTAAAAATAGTAAACAATCTAAAATATACTTTCTTTAATTAAAATTACAATACAACTATAAGTTACACTATTTTTAAGAATATACACTCGATGTAAACTAGTTTCACTCTCCAAAATGTATAAAGAGACTTCAAAAAATATAAAAAAAATCTATTAAATGATACAAATACAAATTCTTAATTCCACATTGATAAAATAAAGAAACAGTATAGATATATAATACTCACTTGTTAGCCAAAGCTGAAACGAAAGGGCCCCCGAGTAGATAGAAGCCCGCTAGCAAAGAGTTTACTAGTGCCACTTGCCCTTCAGTGACCTGTAAAAAAGCAAATTTTAATAAAAAAAGAATAAACTAAAATACTTCTTTCAGTCAGTGAACTTTATCCTTGACACATATGGCAAGGAAAAAGTTGGCACGTAGGATGCGAACTTGCGTAAAAGTGATTTTGCGAAGGTAAGCGCGATTAAACATTATTTGAGATACGAAAGATTGTTAGTTTCTTTAGGATGGTATTTAAAAGTACTTCAATTTATTCCCATTTCATTTACCTAATTTTGTCTGTGTTCCACCAAATATACTGAATGTGCACCAAAATATGTTCATTAAAATATGTCATAACGAGCATCTATTTAACAACTGTTGCAAATTTGTAAAAATAGTAATACACCTAATTTAAAAAACAAGCATTTATTTTTTTAGTTTTACTTCAGATAATGCACTGCAAAATGTATTTGAATCAAACACCAATTAATGTCCAATGTAGCTTTATTAATAAAAAATGAACACATTATAAAATGTAATGCTTACTAAAAATGTTTTTTTAATACTAATCAGTACGAACCATAATAATTCAAAATGTTAAACAAAGTCTTTACTCCTACAATGTTCACATTATCGGTCCACTCAATCTCTGCAGTACTTCTTTAAATTATTGCACCAATAAAGCGCACTTTGCCTTTGTAGGACGCCCACGTTTGCTTGCATGCAAGCAAGCATGCAGCATGCAAGCAAGCATGCAAGCAAGCAAGCAGCATGCAAGCTAGCATGCAGCATGCAACATGCAGCAGGCATGGTTTCTGTCACGGCTCCGGCGCTGCAGGGTTCCGGCGGCCCCACGCGAGCTTATCGTCGCAGATGGTTTTACGCTCACCACCGCAGCTTCGGCTTGCTGGCCGGCTTTGCCGGCCAGCCTCAGCCGCGGCGGCGAGTGTTAAGACCACCTGCTCCTCAGCCCGCGGGCCGCCTCACCCCTCCGCGCCTACGCGACTCTAAATTACACTCTAGGGTAGGGCAGAAAAGACTACGTGGAGTCGGTTTTGCAGCGATTCGTTTATTTCACTAACTCAAATTTGTTTCCGTTATTTCTATTATGCTAATAGTGATTAGGCCTAGTAACATTATGCGAATTAAATTTATGCCAAAACAAATTAGCCTTCAACATAATTATGCCAACATAAACTGTATGCTAAAAAAAAATATAGGAAAGTATTATTATGGCAAAACAAATTATGCCAAAATCGTTATGCCAAAGTATATTAGGACAAAGAATATTATGCAAAAAGAAGGGATCCCGTTACATTGACCCTTTACCCAGTCACTATTTTGGGCACCGTCTCCGTCGCACAACAGAGAGCAATAGGCGCGTCGCAAGCGCGCCAAAACCATTTTCAGTAAAATAAATATAAGTCTTAGAAGTAATGTTTTACGAAATGCATTATTTGTTCTTCAATTATAATTATTTTAGTAACATAAAAGTTGTACAAAACCGTTTTAAATGGGTATACGGTACTAGGATGCATACTAAATATTTTGTGTAACAGTCAGGAATATTTGGTGCACGATCAGTATTTTTCGAGAAAGAATAAAATAGTTATTGTTACAATAGAATATTTGCAGCGCACTACAATAAAAAAGTGTTATATCTTGGTGTTAATTTGGAATTTGTTTGATGTAACATATTTTGTTGGCCGAGTAGTTTAATTATAGTAAAACAATTAAACGGGTTTAAGATCAATATTTTAGAAATGCATACATAGATGTACCTTTAGATTTTTGGTGAACACAAAAATATTATCCGTTTCTTTAATCTGTTTAACCGACTTCCAAAAAGGAGGAGGTTCTGACTGTACGTATGTTTTTTTATGTAAAAAGTTTTTAACGTACATTTAAAGTACAATACATAATAATCGCTGAAGACTCTTTGCAATTACTAATTAATAAAATTGTTATTTTAACACTAATTGAAAAAAAGGCGTGATTCTATTTTGCAAATACTTCACGGTACAGGAAGTGACGACATTAAATAATTCTAGCAATTCTCATATGAGGTTTTTTTCAAGGCGGTCTACTCTCAAATATAATCGCTCGTTGACATTAATATGACTAGGAATATGCGGTTAATTTACATTGAGCGGCGGAATAGCGTCTACAATGCACGTGACTGTTTGCAGTTTACAATGGATATCTATTACTGCTTTAAAGTCATTACATTGGGAATATTATTTTCCAAAAGGAGGAGGTCAATTTGAAGTTATGTTTTTGGTTAGATGCGATATCTCCGAGAATTTTACTGTGGATCGATTTGAGGGTACCTGTACGTCAGAAGCATTGAATTTGGTGTTTTCTTTTCTACATTTATTTGTAGTCAATTAATCATCATTACCTACTCTTGTTATGAGAGCTAAGCTCTACATTTTAAATAGGCTTTATAAATAAGTAGTTTAATTTAGAGCAATGTCTATTTTTAGTTCGAAAGAAAACTCAAAAAAACCCTCAAGAAAACACTCTAAATCGATGCCTTAAAAACCTGTGTTAAACGAAACTAGTTATAAGTATTTGATAAATCAGAAACTCGTTTTGGATAGTCTTATTAATTAATTGCAATTAAGTCATCCGTAGCCGATTTTTTTCACCCTAGCTGATATCTAAGATAAAGATAAAGATAAAGATAATTTATTTTGTAATCTAGACATAGCTGTATCAAAAATGTAATGGTGTTAAGCTAGAAATCTTATGTATGAAAGAAAAACGTTAGTTAAAACCGGTCCAATCACCAAGTTTTTTTTTTATAAATCCGTTTGCACTGATTATAAATTGTTTCTTGTTTATTGTTTATTGTTATTTATATATTTATTCACCATTTAAAAAAATGTCCAGAAACAAGAGAACACAACACATATCAAAGGACTCAACATCAAATCAACCCCAAAATGATGGAGTAAGGTCGAAAAAGAAAAAATATATTTCCAACTATTTACATCTAACAGTATTTGAAACAAATATAGAAAACTTGTTAGCAAGGCAGTACATAGTAATACTAACACAGTACCGTTATCGACTTACAACGTCTAGACACGTTTAGTTGCCTAAAGTCTATGTGTGGCCCTATTTGTTTAAACATGATGCATGATGGTGTAGATGTTGGTATAACGGCTTTGGCATTCGAGGGTTATGTCATAGATGTTGAATATCAATGAAATAGGTAGGTAGTTAGTACAGAGGGTAAGGGCATCGTAAAACTTAGTCAAGATTCCTCCTAGATTTATTGCCTAAATTGAAATCGTACAGAAAATAGAAATAAGACATTTATTTACTTTGGAATGTATTTGTATTTGTATTTGTAACTAGCTGTACCCGGCATGCGTTGCAATGCAATTTTTTCTACCTACTACCTACTACCTACCTACCTACTACCTACCTACTACCTACCTACTACCTACCTACTACCTACCTACCTACTACCTACCTACTACCTACCTACTACCTACCTACTACCTACCTACTACCTACCTACTACCTACCTACTACCTACCTACTACCTACCTACTACCTACCTACTACCTACCTACTACCTACCTACTACCTACCTACTACCTACCTACTACCTACCTACTACCTACCTACTACCTACCTACTACCTACCTACCTACTACCTACCTACCTACTACCTACCTACCTACTACCTACCTACCTACTACCTACCTACCTACTACCTACCTACCTACTACCTACCAACTACCTACCTACTACCTACCTACTACCTACCTACTACCTACCTACTACCTACCTACTACCTACCTACTACCTACCTACTACCTACCTACTACCTACCTACTACCTACCTACCTACTACCTACCTACCTACTACCTACCTACCTACTACCTACCTACCTACTACCTACCTACCTACTACCTACCTACCTACCTACCTACTACCTACCTACCTACTACCTACCTACCTACTACCTACCTACCTACTACCTACCTACCTACTACCTAATTGTTTTTTTTTTTTTTTAATGTACAAAAGTATCCTATGTCCGTCTCCTGGCTCTAAGCTACCTCCCCACCAATTTTCAGCCATATCGGTCCAGCCGTTCTTTAGTTATAAATAGTGTAACTAACACGACTTTCTTTTATATATATAGATTTTTGTGTGATGCCTGAACAAACAGACAGACAGACAATCAATTTTTAATCACATTTTTGGGTTTTTTGTCGGCCTAGTAACACTCTCCGCCATTTATTTTTTTGATATTTTCAATGTACAGAATTTTCACTTCTACAGATTTATTATAAGTAAGTATATATATAGAAGATGAACGGAAAATAAGCGTTTTTTAATGTTTGTTTACCTTTGAATGCAATGTAAACATCATTACCACTGATTATAACTTAATATTCCAATTTATAAACTAATCGTTTGTCGTTATTGGGTATACATAATGTTGTAAACAAGCCCAGGCGTTTTCATATTTCCGACTTTATTTACAAATAAACCTACTAATGATAAACAAACATTACTTCTATTTGCTATAATACCTTTAAATTTTAATTGACAAATAATTATAAAGGCAAAAAAATAGTTGTCTCTTAAAAAAACGAGAAGTTAGGAAGACTTAAGGCGTATTTTCGGCCTACAGTACTAATGTTGTAACATTTTGATATACCTAGACTCCTTTATCACCAAGGTAGGAAGGTCCTTTATGCATTACCATTTAAAACTGTCAGTATGCGGTCGACTGTACCAGAACTCGTTGGTAATTGGTCAAGAAACCAAGAACTATCGAGAGTCCATATTTAGTAAAATTATAGAGTTTCTAGTAATCAGTGTTGATGCGATATGATTAGTTAAGATTTCATAGCCATTTAATTTCTCTTTTGCTATTTAAGATCGATAGGACCTTATATTGAGTGTAATATGTATGGCTGCACTAAATAGCGCGGCCGTTTCGTGCTTTTTTATTGCATTTTATCTTGATTGACAATTAAGACAACATAGTTTTAACTCGCAGTTTTAGAGTTAAGGAACATTCAACATTGCGTACTGTGAATACTAAACCCTACAGAATATAACTAACTTACAAGATGTCAAAAGGTGTTACCCAGAAATTGATTAAAAATCTGTGTATACCATAGTGTGCAATGTTTTTTGATTTACCGTGGACTTATCTATACTTATAATAAATCTGTAAAGTGAAAATTCTGTACATTGAAAATATCAAAAAAATAAATGGCGGGGGGTGTTAATAGACCGACACCGAACCCAAAAGTATGAAAAAAAAAATTTTGTCTGTCTGTCTGTCTGTTTGTTCAGGTATCACGCAAAAGCTACCGGTTCGATTACGATGAAACTTGGTATAATTATTCTTTATTATCCTGGGCACCAAACTGGGTAGTTTTTATCCCGGAGGAGTATAAACAATAAAAAACAAACTTAATTTTGCGGTTAAAAACTCATTGATAAGTTTCGTCATCCACGCGAACGAAGTCGCAGGCACAGCTAGTACAAAATAAATTGATGGTAAGTAAAAAAACTATACCATAAATTATATAACTCTCATTTTTTTATCTTGCGTTTGTACCGTATCTTTCATTATTATAGATTTATTTTGTGAAATAAATACACCTTACATTTAATACAAACACTATTTATTAATTCAAAACAGTATTGCCCTTAACTGAACAAGTCATTACGGAATTTTACCAATGAAAGTTGCGCTTAAGGCGCTCCCCCGAGCAAATGCCCTTCAGCGTTTGACCTCTAAACCCCCCGCATTTCCCCTCTATATATACATCGCTACTTTTTATGAAAAAACAACGCCATCTGTTGATTTACTTACGTACTAAGTAGTAAAAATAGTAGACTTATGAATTTATAGACAAGAATATCTTCAATCATGACCGCAAGATTTAAAAAAAAAAATAAGTGAAATATATTTTATTTTTCTCTAAAATTGAATATCACCCAAGTAATTGAAAACTTCTGAGTGAATAATTTTATGATGTAAATTTATTCAGTCAGAAAGGTATTTCATGTCTTTTACAAGATTTTTTTTTTACCTTTATTTAGTGACTTGGTATTGACTACGATTTTTTTAATTGATGAAAAATTCGATAATTTTGGTGCTAATTTTCACAATCAGTCGATTTGGTTAGGTTGTTTATCTCAAAAATATCAATCTAACAGCCTTGTATACGTGCCTACGTATTAAGAGGAAAGGTGGGCAGAGAGACTTGAAAGTCTTGCTGTCTCTCTACCGCATGATTTGTGAATGTGTGCGTAAGTTGATAGTGTGTGTGTCAAAGTGCGCTCGCATGATGTAGTTGTCTACTTCTATCATAGAGAAAAGTAATACTTCTACTATCACCAAAATCATTTTCTCTTCGCACCATGCTTCGCACACGTAAATTGGCAACTGAACTATAAACAAGGGGTAACCATGACACTACAAAGTAGCCATATGATTAACTTTTTGAGTACGTAATCGTTGTGGTAAACAGCTTGGTGGTAGTGCGATTGGACATAAAATTTTTGCTGCAAATTCAAATCTCGGTTGAGCTACCCTTTTTTGAGTTTTAAAACATATCTTTTTTAGTTTAAATCTTCATTACATTTAGTTGCTTTTATTTAAATAATAATATAAATTGTTTATGAAAATCTTTTTATCTAAACCGCGACTAAATCCGTAAAAAGTTTTATTCAAGAAATACCTAATTATTGGTATATTTATTTGTGTGCTAAAACTTATTATTATTGTTAATATTAGACCTTTATTTTGCATACTGAATAAGAAAATTATAGACTATGCTTCTGTGTTTTTACTTTTTCATGAAATGTTGTCATGAGTTTTGAGTAAAAACAATAAGTAAAAACAATCACAAATAAATATACCATAAATTATTTATTTTCAAAGGAATACTATAAATGATGCCACTGATATAACATTAGTAACATAGTTTTTCTTACGGCATATCACACCCTTGGTCTGCAATGGGCATCAAACTTACCACGGAAAAATAGTAAACACTAACACAAAATAATCATTGTTTATGCAATGCACGACAAAAAGATAAACAATCAAAATTATTTTTATGTCGCAAAAAATCAATCAAATTTTACAAAATAATAAACAATGCACGACAAAAAGATAAGTTAAACAATCAAAATATTTTATTTTTATGTCGTAAAAAATCAACCAAATTTTACAAAATAAAAAACTATAAAAGTCATAATACACAAAAAGGATGTGTCGACTGAGATTCGAACTTACAGCCAGAATAATAATTTCCAATCGTACTACCACCAAGCTGTTTACTAATACAGAAAATTAATCAAAAAGTTTATCATATGGCTACCTTGTATTGTCATGGTTACCCCTTGTTTATATATCAATAATGCCAATTCACGTGTGCAGATGGTAAAATAATTTTGGTGAGTAAGTAGACAATTACACGTAGCGAGCGCGCTTTGACACAAACACTGTCAACTTACGCACACATTCACAAACCGTGCGGTAGAGCGACAGCAATACTTTCTTCAAAAACCGAATTTTCAAAAGCCTTTCCTCTTAAAGGGTAGGACTAGAATTCTTTCAAATCCATCATCATCATCCTGTTATAATCGTGTTCATTGCCATCGAAAAATCAAGGTTTTAATTTAAACCTCAAATTCAGAATTAAAAATCCCAATAAATAAATTTTGATAGTTGTACATAATTAAACATAAACATACATAACAATACATGTAATTTAAACAAATATGTAATTTGACATTTATAAGTTATCTTATAACATAAATATGTATTCCATGCTATTTGTATTTTATCACCAGTGCCGTGTGTAAAACTACATAGTGCTAGCAATGACCTTTTGACAGTTGTCATAATATTAAATTGTAAATGACATTTCAAAGAAAAATGAGACGTGCTCTCTCGTCGAGAGCCTACGGCTGACTGCCGCCTCGCCTGCGCGAGTGTATTTTTGTTGTGAATTTGTCAATTTTTAGAAATAATTTGAATTATTAAATAAATTGTTGGCCTTTTTGAAAATCAGAAGCGTAGAAGATGTTTAGATTTAAATTCTCTATTAATTGGTATAAGTTACATTCAAAAAGCACGTGTACTTCATGAGGTTACGCAAGAAATAAATTTTGATAGACCATTTTTAAAATGAGTAATACCTAAAATTTGCTGCATTAAAAAAAAATATATCCAGGTAAATTAAAGTCGACATGTTAGAGAATGATTTGGTATAACAATTAATTTGATATGTGTTTTAAATATCGAGTTTATAGCTTAGTAAAACACGGCTTTTGCGCATTTTGCTCGGGGGAGCGCCTTAAGAAGCTCGTTCTTATCGCACTGAATGTGTGCTTACAACCTACTGGCGTTTACATGACATTACGTAGTCTGCATAATCTTACACATTCCTTAGAAAACACACACAATTTTCAACCTTATCCCTGTAGTAATAAAGACGTGGATAAACGTTTAGTAATCGACAAACGCAAATTGTTTTTGTTTTCGTAACTGTAAATCGGTTGACGCGAGCTGGAATACTTGACCCTGCTATTAGCATTGCAAATTGTCATATTTATGTTATCATACGTAAATATTGATTAGTTAGTTATCATAGTGAGCCTATGTATGACAAAATATTAACTGATAGTTAATACTGGTCTCCTTTTTATAATATTAGAAATGGGTCAACATTTTGTGTGACACTTTTGGGTGAAAAAAAAAAGGCAACAAATATAATATAGGCATACTGTATAAGTCACTTATCATTTTGTTTTCTTTTCCAATCTTTGTTTAATTAGGTTTATTTGCTTGCCTGTATTTTTGCAACAGTTGTATTAAATTTAATTATGTCACAGTATCGTCACGATATCGATAAATCTACCAGCCCTATTTCACCAATATCAATACAATCCAAACATTGCTAACCAGTGCATTGCATTCTATTGAATCCAAAACAACGCATTAAAAATGCAACCTGTTCAGTTGAAATGGCGTCTCGAGGCCGAGATCGTTCGTTGACCCCGCACTGTTATGTGGGAACCTTATGTACTTCAGCATAGCAAGGGTTAGTGCTGCGACGATAATGGAAAACTTTAATAGAGCTGTTCTAGGCGACCCGCTTTGTTTTACATTTATCACGGCGCCGAATGAGGCATGCTTCTTTAAGATATGGCTTGTTCATTTCACTCATAATATGGACGGAAAGTTATTTTAATATTATATTGTTAGGTAGCTCTAAATTCTCATGTTCTTACGCAAACGGAAAACTTAGAAAAAAAATCAGTGCACACTAGATATTAAACTGCCACAATACCGCGTATTGTAGAGCAACTTATTTTATCTTAAATTAATAATTCTTAATCGCAAATTTAAATATATATGTTTGCCTTAATGATTCTTTCTTTCCTTCTTTATAAACTCCAATATTTCTTAAAACTTATCTTTTCTCTGATAAATAGACAATCGAGTTTCCATACGAGGAAACCGGAACAATTGAAGTAATCCTTCAATGTTTCAAGAGGCAGCCCTGTAACGAGTGGTCATGGCAAATTCCATTAAACTAGCATCGATTTGACATCGAACTGGTGTAAATTGTGTTATTAATTGCCGTCGGATCGAGAGCGGGCTTCAGTGACGTTCGCAACCCGGTAAAATGCTTTATTTAACCGATGTTGAATTAATTCATGGCACAGACATTTAGCTCTTGAGGTTTTGTTTAATTTTATGGCTGGACACTTCTTGCAAGTTAATAAGTATTTTTTGTTGTTAAGGAATTACTTTATAATTTTTTGACTAAATTAAACAGTAAATGATTCGTGAAGGTCAGACTGGTAGTTGCTACGTGTATACAGCTGAATTAGGTGATACTAAACATTGAACCCAACATATCTCGAGAAAAGGCTTAGCAGAAAAAGAAAACTAATTTTCTTCTGGTACATAATAGATAATGCCAAAGTAATCTTTTAGAAATGTTAGGCGATTTTAAATGTTTGTCTAGACAATGAAAGAAACGTCTACTGAGTATCATAACGTCATTGATGATTGAATGAATGGGGCGAAGTAGGTACCGCTTGATTGGCGCCTTGGCCTTAACATTATGATAATTTAATTGTTGGGTACAACATTGAGCAGGTCATGTCGCTTATAAAAAATAAGATTCGTAATACTTTAGCTGTTTTGTTTTATTACGCCTAGAATTACAATGTCTTTTATCGTCTAGATTAATAAAATTCATACTTATTACTTACTCGAAACTTGCCTTAATGATATAAGTTTTTCGGCACTGAACGTCTAACAATTCTAAAGCATAGTTGATTTCCCCATAGATAATTTTAAAGTTTTTAGCTGGATACAAACTTTTATAATAAAACTTTTTTATACGAACGAATTAAGTCATTATGTCATTATTATCGCTTGGCTTCGTGGCGCCGTCTCCGAATTGCGTCGAATTCGCTAATGCAATTAAAAATCAAAATTTCTATGTATAAAATATGTAGGTATAACTTGTCTCATATGTATACTTGGTATAACCTTAAGCATATAAGCATAGTTTTGTGATTTTATATTATGTAGAGAACAAAATTACTTTTTGTAGCCAGCCCTGCGCTTGTACAGTGGAATATTAAAGCTACATGAATAATTGAAATAAGCAATATTACGGCAACAATGCGTGAGAGAATAAACTTCAACAGGAAATGACGTTCAGATGCCTGAACAACACCAGACATCTGCTAATACTAACACACTTTGCAACTATAGTTACCTACCGAATTGAAGAGACCATACATTCGTAGCGAAAGTGTAGGTGTCGTTTATAATTAATAGATCTATCGAAATTGGTCGCATAATATACTAATAAAACGGAGGCACGGCAATGACGCAAGTCTGTGTAACTTTGTCGATGTGAGGGTGTGGTGGGATCCCAAAATAGAAACGCACGAGGCGCCCGTCTGATACTTGCAACAGACACAATAAATTTACTTTTTTTTCTCGCTTTTTTTTAGTCATCCGCATATTGTAGCCAATTTTCTTTTTTTAACTACTAATAAAACCTCTTGTTTATACATATGGCTTATGTAAGATAAGATATAAAATGAAGTTTCAATGTCGATGGTACAAGAGTTGCGCGAAAAGTTTGCAGATTAAAAATAACTTCAACCTGTATTTTGGATTACAAATATGATACTTACATCGAACTCTTCTCTAATGGATTGGTTAAGGACTCCTCCTGATAGAATGATGCCGTCAATGATGAAGTTGCACATGAAGGACGCTGCAACCACCACCCAGCCCCATCCGCCGTCTGGGGGGACCACCTGGAATAACATTATTTGTTTATAACATTTATAAAACGCTAAGAAAACAAATCTGTATGGAATAAAATTAAAATTGAAGAAACTAGATTATGGGTAGAACTTCATTTTCTAGTCAACTATGGTACAGCGAGGGATTGTAGAGTCCCAAGGCTTGCAAATACTTAACTATCCTTTTAAAATGGGAAAATCTAAATTGAAGAAACTAGATTATGGGCAGAACTTCATTTTCTAGTCAACTATGGTACAGCGAGGGATTTTAGAGTCCCAAGGCTTGCAAATACTTAACTATCCTTTTAAAATGGGAAAATCTAAATTGAAGAAACTAGATTATGGGCAGAACTTTATTTTCTAGTCAACTATGGTACAGCGAGGGATTGTAGAGTCCCAAGGCTTGCAAATACTTAACTATCCTTTTAAAATGGGAAAATCTAAATTGAAGAAACTAGATTATGGGCAGAACTTCATTTTCTAGTCAACTATGGTACAGCGAGGGATTGTAGAGTCCCAAGGCTTGCAAATACTTAACTATCCTTTTAAAATGGGAAAATCTAAATTGAAGAAACTAGATTATGGGCAGAACTTTATTTTCTAGTCAACTATGGTACAGCGAGGGATTGTAGAGTCCCAAGGCTTGCAAATACTTAACTATCCTTTTAAAATGGGAAAATCTATAAAAGAAATATACTTCTTGTCAATTGTATATAGGTACCTATATAGCTAATCCATCTGAGGTTCAATATTTACAACTGCACGTAAACTCTTAAAAAACTTAGAGGGCATCAGTTGATGAGCGTATTTAAAGCTACGCTAAACATTCTACACTTCCTAAAGAATATATTAACATAGAACCACCACTGCTAAAATAAATAAAAGCAACGATGATTACAGAACAGTAAAGAATCGTCGAAAAGATACGTCACGAAGTCTTCCTCAGGGGTCTTCGGTTTCCCATCCCCTTCGCACGTTGTAGGGGTAGGTATCTCCAAATAATTAATGCTATCCGAAATTAACATCTCCTCAAAATCACTGTACTGCACTGCAGTGCACTGGTCTTTAAAAATTATTTCCACTTTGTTCATGATTATTTCTTAAATGATGATGATTTCATAAAAGTATATTTTCTAAAAGTCCTGTCTTTCTAGACATTGACGTTTGCTTGACTTATTGATTTTTTTACTTGATTTTTTTATCAAGTAGGTAAAATACGTAATTTTGATGCCATAGATGTAGGTAATATGTGATGCCATGAATGTAATATCATCTGAATATTATTATAATTGATTTTAATTAGGTCCCTGCTAAGGCTTTATCCGTGAATTAAATTCACCCATACTAAATAATGGTACCATAGTACCATTATTTTGTTGCAAACATAATAGAAAATGCAAGATCTTCATGTTTAAATTGCTTTAGGCTTTTTGTGTTTGCTAATTATTATATGTCGAAGTCAATGATATAAATGTAACTGAGAGTGTTATTAATGTATTAATTAGAATGAAACTGGATGGGAAAATCTACTGGTAGTAAATTAGCAGGAAAAAGTGAATCGATGTTTTATAATTATTTATTTTATTACTTAGTACATTAACAGAGCCAGGTTTATTTAATATTGTTGATATCGTATGATATAAGTATACATTAATAACGCAAGGCCGTCTAGCTTTTTGAGGTGTATGATTGTGATGTTGTTACTATAGAGAGTCTGCAGACTGAAGGGTTAAGATTCATGATATTTAACAAGACAACAAAATATAAGTCCCGACTATAAGTGTTGCCCATGCCAATACATCTACAACCACTTCAGCTGCTTTTTGTACAATCTCTCTCCTTCTTTGCCACATTCTGTTAAACGCCATTTTTAGTAATTGCTGTTGTAATTTCACTGGAGTAGTTTCAGTAACAACAACGACATCTATAGTAACAGTATCAATACAGTCATGGTTATCTCAGCAAACGCTAACGAAATTGTAGCAAGAAGACACGCATTTATAATACGTTCGGCTATCTTGCGTATTATTCTATTTCTTCTTAGCTTCTTTTCAAGTGCCGTCATTTTCTACGGGTTATTGTTTCCTAAATTGTAATGAATCCGCCTCTACCGTCTCGTCATGAAGCTTGTCTATTGTATGATCATGTTCTTTATATTGGTTCACAGCTGCAGGTGCTTATACATTCGGATTTTTTGTCTATATCGTCAGTCTGACATGGAACAGCGTTGCAAGTGCCTTTACAGCAGTTTACTCTTTCGAAGCCAAACAGAACGTACAAGACGTGGATGCCAACTATTATGGGTATAACTTTGTTAAAATCCACAAAATCTGACATAGCCAGAAAGTTGGGAATACGGGGACATCTCGCTTCGCCCCATTGAATCTGAGTTTTTCACTAAAATCTGTTGGCCATGTTATTTTAATATTATGTCACAAAGACGTTGTATAAACGAATTTCTTGTCAGTAAATGTTTCCTTTTTATTATTTAATGGTGTCTTGTCATCTGAATAGTAATGAGGTTTTTTTTTATTACTCACCTAGACCTACAAGAAACGAGGTTGGTTTGTGTTTTACGTGATTGATTAATTATTTGATATCAGATGCTTTTACATACAAAATAGGTATTGTAGCAAAGTACTATAAGTGTAATACTTACTAATGCGGCAGCTGGTCCAGGTTCGGTGCCAGGTTCACTGGGGGAGTCCCGGCCCGCGCCACTACCCTCAGTAGTGGTCGGTTGGAACGGGCGTTCATCGGTCGCGACCCGTTGCTTCATCGTGCGTCAAACCTGCAACCAAAATAAACACTATCATGAAAAACATAATCAAGAATTTATTTATTCAAAATAGACAACGTTGTAGCAAATAGCATGCTAATTCAGGACACTCGTCGCTCCCCAAATGTGGATGTGGATAACAGTGCAAATTGTCCAGCAGCACTCTCTCTTAGTTTAAATAACATCATATTAACTGTTCACCTAGTTGATAAGGTAAGTTTTGCTGGCTACAGACTTATACAACGTCAACGGGTTAACGAGATAAGGACTAATACCCGTGCGTAGAGCTTAACTACGTTGAGTATTAGGTTTCAAGCCTGCCGATAGATGTATAAAAATGTCTGCTGTAGTTGTAATGTTAGCTAGAAATTCATGATAATTAATTAATTAGTGTTTAATTAGCGCCCATTATCATCATTGATAGCCCTTGTCCTTCCAATGCGGAAATTAGGTCTCTCTTTTTAGGGTCTCTCTCTGCAATTAGGGTTTGTCAAGATATTTAGCAGTATTTTACATCAGCCAAATTAATATACCGCTTATCAAAATCAAAATCAAAATCAAAATATTTTTATTTTAAGTAGGCCTTTTTAAGCTCTTTTAAAACGTTAAATTACTGAATCTAGTTGCAGGTTCCAAAATGTCATTCCAATGGAGAAGAACCGGCAAGAAACTCCATAGGTTACTCTTTTAAAAAAAAGGTTAACATCAATGTAACAAATACAATTATATATAAAAAAAATATACAAATATGCGACAACAGCGTAAATTAGCGTTTATTAAACTCGAGTTCGGCTCCTTATCTTATTTAACCAGCAATAGAATAGGATGTTGTAAGTGCGTAATTGACATAACCTAATATCTTAATCTAGACCAATTTCCGACTGGACCAAAATTAAATTCCATAATCTAATCTACCAATTTCCACCCACGGAATAATTTGGAATGTTCTATACGAGTTTGTGTGCCGTATTAGGTTTTCGGGCGGGTCTATTGCAACAATATGCAGTTGCATTGTTTTAGATTAGTTAATCACAATAATGTACCATGTTGATTGGACTACTCTTTGATTATGGAATAAATTTAAGTTATGTGTACATACCTACCTACCTAAGCTATTGTTTGCCTTTTTTTGATTGACTTTGAATAACAGGCTTATCTGTTGATTCTCCATTTGTGGAAAATTTTGTTCTCATTTCTTTAATTTCCTGTCGCGTTTGTACGTCGCTCATATTTAGTACACAAACTCATTGCGTTAGTTAGTAAACTATCTAATCATTCGACAATAAATGCTCGTACGTTATTGTGGTTACACGACTATCATAACAATAGCAATAACATAGATACTAGAATGGAACTATTATTGAATGGACTACATAAGTACTCATAATATTCATCGCCTGAAAATTCTTTCATTGGGCGTGTAATAAACAGCATATAAAGCTTTCCTAAGGAATGAGAAGGTATTATGTCAATTAAACATCCTTTTCTTTTTAAGAACCAGACTCTCCCTAATTCCTCGTTTAAGGGTTTTGAAGCAAGTTACATGAATTTATTGAGGAACAAGGCAAGGGAAGCATAATTGTTATGTAAACGTATTAAATCAAAATTGTCATCCTTTCTATGTTTTTTTTAACTCGCCATACAAGACAATATGCTACATATCATTATCAGCAAACCACATGTTGTATTTCATAGATCGTTAGCTCACTTTGTCAACATTACATCGATCGATGCATATAATTTCAATCATTCAAATATATGCAAGTGCGTAGTTGTTTACGCAGATTGAGTAGACCGACCAGTATTTTAATGCCACATTAATTAATTAATGCAAAAACTATGTGTGACGAAGCAGAACCAAGCTACGCTATTTGATTACCATTCTACTTATACAATATAAAAACTGTAAAACTATTTTTGCGTACAGTCTTCCACAGTTGTAACAATTATAAAGTGTCTTTATGTTAAAGAAGTAAAGTGCATTTTTGTCTTGCAACTGATATGTGGTGTACTGTACGGTTTCTGTACAGTAAATAGTAATTACATCTTGTTTTTCTTCCGTATTAATATTGCAATAACATTGCTGTCAACATTAAAGAACGAGTTTTATGCTGATAATAGGATGTTTTTGTTTTATCCTGTATGACGAACTTAATTAAAATCAGTCATAAAGAACTACAGAATACTTATTATGAGGGGCTCGTGGCTAAGTGTAAGTCGTACGGTTTGACCGATAATACAGGTTAAGCCGCGCTTGCCGCGGTTGGTCCGTGGATGGGTGACCATTTATAACATACCGAGACCCCTCGGTGTTTCGGAAAGCACGTTAAACAGTAGGTCCCGGCTGTCATGCATAGATCTTTGGCAGTCGTTAAGTCAATTCTGACAACCAGTCTTACTATGGGATACTGTGTTTCCCAGTAAAATGGGTTGTGGAGGTCAGATAGGCAGTCGCTCCATGTAAAATACGGTATTCAGCTGAATCCGGTAAGACTGGTAGCCGACCCCAACATGGTTGGGAAAAGGCTCGGGAGATGATGAACTACAGAATACTTATTAAATGTTGGATACAAAAACTAAAGCAAAACATCGATACCATTTTCTAGATTCGATATTAAAATCGATGACGAAAACAAATATGGAGTTGAAAATATGTTTTAGTATTTGTTTAGTTTGCTTCGTCATTTATTAAGAGGTCATTTATAAGACGAAAACAGCTACCATTTAATCAACTTTGGTTCTGAAGTATGGACAAAAAGTGTCTTTATTGTGTGCACTATTCAAAGCATGATTTATTGCGAGATGCTTTTATCAAGATCATTAACCAGTTCGCAAAAAAAATATTATCACGGCACTAAACTACACGACACTTTAGGTAAACGTAAACACGATATAAATCGTTTGGAATAAAGTTAAATAAAATATTCTGTGTCTTCTTATTACCTGCCTTTTGGCTTGGTTCTCAAAAGCCGTAGTGAGATGTTTAATAGCCTATATTTAACTTCCATTCATTTATTTAAGAAGTTTTTTTTGGAAACTAAGTCTCAGGGATTAACTCACAGAAAAACATTCTTCAGCTTATTATAATTAGTATAATATAGTAATAATAAATGCGGACAACATCACAAACATTGCTCTGAACCCAAAGTAAGTAGCTATAAAGCACTTGTGTTATGGAATTCAGAAACAACGAAGGTACCACAAACACCCAGACCCGAGACAATGTAGAAAAGTGAGTTTCTGCATTGACCCGTCCGGGTATCGAACCCGGGACCTCAGAGCTAGCGACACCTTGAAAACCGGTGCGTACGCCACTCGACCACGGAGGTCGTCAAATATAGACATCGAACGTCTAAATAATTCTAAGTTATGTTAAGAGTTCCATCATTCCGACTACATCCATAATTCCATACGCTTATGTATGGTACGCGGCCGTAGTTAAATATGAATTGTATTATTATTCAAATTGACTCACACCTAACCTTACTTTAGTTTCATGGCTCTATGCCACGTGCTTTTAATATACGTTATGCACTTGTTTAAACAATAACAATATGACTTTGTTAATAACGTCTTGTTATTATTATTACGCACTTGTTAACCGATACCGCATAATAAATTATTTATAGTTAAGGATACAACTGGTTTAAATTTGTCGGGTTTGTGGATAACATAACCTTGAATTAAATTAGTGATAATGTTTTGTTACGTGGTCGTGTCACATAAGTAGATTATAATATATGTAGTTATTTTTACGCCGACCACAATCAAAATATCAATAAAAAATTAAATAATATCACAATATTAGTATATTACATCGTGACGATTGTGCTGAACATTTTAAAGTGAATGAAAATTAAAAAAAAAAACGTTAGTTATGTTTCTCTTTGACTATTGCGTCTCTTCGTACCATATGAGTCACATACGGTATTTGAGTGTACTTAAACTACTATCTATTGTACTGTATGATTGTATATATGAGCTATTTTCTATAGGAAATTGCTCAGTTACTGGCCACTAACCAGTTCCTAATCGTGTCTCATTATTCAAGGAACCTACAAATAAAACCGCTCTGAACCATCGCATGATAAGTACTCGAGGAAAGGTATTGAAAACAATGATTGTCCTACCTTTTTACTTAAAACTTAGTAGTGTTCGGTATCATTCGAATTGTTCCGAGCCATTGAGCGACCCAGTCGATCAATATGTCCGGTCCAATGGTTCTTACAATTGGGGTTCTAATATGACTCATAACTTTAAACTATCACATAAATACACGATGAAGCATCGATGAAGTCTTCAGTCATGTTTCTGTCTAAATATTTTTATTTACTGTCCTCTTTAATGATTTTGATATGTGGCTTTTAAGTTTCACATATAGTTTTTTGGAAATACCTTTAGAATAAATAATATAATTGGTACGATGTAGTAAACTACATAGCAAGCTACTAATATGTCTATAAAAGAAAAAACCACGTGTTGACTCTACGTGAGGAAAACATAGGTAAAAACATACTTCTAAAACAAATTTAGCATAGAAGAAACAGGACAAATTCATAGATATTTAGGAGCTAGTTCCGCAACCTATGTGCATAAATAAATATGGTATATTAGAATTACTTCCCTGGTAAAGGGAAAAGGATCCAGGGAATGCCAGGTAAAGCTATCGCGATACAAATTAGCTACATTATACGGCGCGATGAAAGCCCAGACAAAGTTTAAAAATATAGTGACGCAACGTAAATAAGCAAGTGATTCAGTGACCTTGAAAACAGCCCGTGTGGAACGCGTCGGCGTAGGCGTAATCTCGACTACATTCAAAACTTTTTAATTCGCGAGATAGCCCCATTACAAAACACGCAATATTTATGAGATCTTTTTTTGTTGAATAATTTTTTTCGCTAGTCTCGTGAGTATTTTTATAATGGAACTCGTGATAAAATCAAGGTCGAACAAATTTGGGCCATTAATCTTGAAACAAATATTTCTATTCAGACGCAAACCTACACAGTAAGTGAGAGAGATCGGAAAGCTGAAAGACTACCTACTTACTACAAAAAGAAGCGTTAGGCGCTGGCCACACAGAAGAGACGTAAGACGCAGACGGGGCGCGGACATATTACGCAAATTCTATACAAAATGTATAGAACCGTCGCGTCCGCGCCCCGTCTCTTCTGTATGTTTTGCGTCGCGACGCTTCTATACATTTTGTATGAAAGCGTCGCGGTAAAGACAAATGTCCGCGCCCCGTCTGCGTCTTACGTCTCTTCTGTGTGGCCAGCGCCTATGTCTTTGAATGTCGGATTGCAATTTATAATTGGTAGGTAGTTGGTTTAATTAAATAGATTCTTAGAAGCCTTAGCGGATTACAGATTATGTACCGTTATCCGATTATATTATTAACATAACTTGGCGCTATGTAAACAGATCTTGAAAATCTTAGTAATCTACTTCAAAATGTTTTCAAATAAATGTTTGTTTTACCAAATGCGTTTTAAAAAAGTTTTTTTTTTTTTCGAAAAAGTTTTGTTTAAAGTAATGGAGATAGTAGCTTGCTTCTAGTAAACTTAAAAGTGTTAAAAAATATTTAAAAGTTCTGTAGATATCAAAAAGGAGAGCAGCAGAAAATGCACATTCGTAATTATTTGTCGTTGTGCACTTCTTATCCTCTATTTATAGTTTGATCAACCTCTCGCTCAGAGGTTGGCTGCAAGGAAACTCAATTCTGAGTTAAACTCGTAAAATTTTCTTATAGGTCCGAATTGTATTCATAAAAAAGGGCAGCCTATTATACAGTGCTGAAGATGATGATGCTTATGACTTATATTTAATACACTTTGAAGTATATTATGAGCAAACAACAGATTGCTTCAGTATTCGATAGGCACGTTCGTCGCCCCGCCGACCCGGCTGACATAACACGCTGCTGTAAATCACGAGTATTGTGTACTGATAACACCGATAACAACGGACGTGACCTTAGCGTTACTTAACTGTTTACTTGCCGATGTCAATGAATTATAAATAAGTTGTGTAGAAAGATTGATTAAGTGAATGAGACCAAACAAACATATTTTCAGCATTGGGCTAGAGTTATGAGTGGTGGCTACATTGATGCTGTGTCACTTTTCAACCAACTTAAAAGAGGAGGTTCTCAATTCGTCTGTATGTTTTTTTTCTACTTATGTTATACGATATATACTGCAATTGTAGATTAGTTTAAGATCAAATATAACGGTAACTTTATTGATGAAATTAAACTTAAAATATTTACAATATTATAAAAACTAAGCCTACACAAGAAATAAGAAGAATTATAAACTAAATAAAACTAATAACTGAAACAAGGCATCAAAAAATTCATCTACATCGCTGTCAACTGGGAGTGTGCCCAAAAGGCTGGCAGCATTGCCACGTTGTATGGCAATGCTTATTCGCTGACCTAGGTAGAAGCTAGCCTTTGGGTCACACGAAGTGTCAACCAGGCGTTTGGATAAATTATTTATTTTACAATTGTTTCTGACCTAGCCTGCTTAGTGGCTGTCTCCTTTACATATCACTATGGACCTTTATTTAACTTCAAAGATTACGTTGATTTCAATCATTTAATTTGTATATTGAGAATTTTCTGCTAATTTATAATCATATTTATTTAATGTACATAGTTGTAATACAAAAAACCTATTCATACTAAAGATACGTAGTTAATAAAGAATCTTTGATAACTTGAAACCTTTACTTAAATGCGTGTCCATGGAATATTATCTAAAACATGAAGCTTTAATCAAAGCTTTTATGATTGAGCCGAAGATAAGTTATCGTTATCAGTATAATATGAAATTCTATTACACTAACACAGCTATGTTTAATAGTACGAAGTATAAAATGTACATGTATGTGTAATAAATAGTAGACTTAACCTAGTTATTAAATTTATGGTTAAAGCACAAAAGTCACTGATAGGCATTGCCAGAGATATCGTTTAACATAACCATCGAACTGAGAACCTCCTCCTTTTCGGATGTCGGTTTATAACACTTTAATAACTTTTGTGTATTTTTCTGCAAAACTAACTACGTATTTTGCCAATATTATAAAACATTACATACCTCTCTATTGTGCAGAAATATTAATTGTGATTATTATTCTAATTAGGTACATGCTTTTTTTTTGCTAGGATATTTTGTCTCAAGACAGGTTATTTTAATACCAGATTCTTTATAATCTTCATACATAAAAGTAAGCTGTATGTACACTATTGTATTCAGTATAGTATACATAGTGTACACATTGAATAACGCAATTTGCATATCTATGTCTCTTATGTAACCTCATTGTTTCGGTGAAGACAAACAATAGGCTGACAGTATATGACAATATGAGTACATAGTACTAGCTACATAATAATGAGCCCTTATTTTTATGTTCTTTTGGCGTACTTAAAGAATTTATATTATGTACTTTTAATATAGGGATTAGATAAGAGTAAGTAATATGTATTGTATGTAGGTAGGTCATAATCAAGGACTTACATGCTCTACTAATATAAACAAAATCTTTACTTTCTATAAAACTTTCTGTCTATGTATGAAAATCTTCTCATTGAATCAAAATAAACACAAATTAGTTCGTAATAGATAGCATTCATCAAACATCAAACACGGGACCACAAAAAAGTCACGTGCCAGCACATCATTACTCACTAAACGACTCCCAATATAAACGTGTACACTGATTAATATGTAAACTTAATTGATGCCGAACGCATGGAAGTCTTGCAAGCGCTGATCAACATAATTATGTTTACACTTGATCAATGAATGATAGCACACTTGTTGATCACGTGATGTGACGTCATTTTCCACGATCGATTGATACGTCATCGAGTAGTTTGTGTAAAAGTTACTGATGACGAAGAATAAATTAGTTAATTATGTGCCAAATGATGTCTCAATTATATTAGACATGTCTAGTTTATTTTGAAACCGGTTCTCCCCTTGTCGAAATGGAATAGTTGGAATATATCCAATTTTTGAAACTGGAACACTAGGTGCTTGACTTTTGTTAAAAAAAACTGTTGGCAAAATAGAAAAGATGTCGGAAATGTGTTATTTTTAACATCAAAACAAAGTGAATCTGCATGTCGTCAATCTGTTATTGTATTTTTGTTATTCTCGATTATCCTGTCACACAAGTTGAAGTTTTCGTAACATTAGGCTTTTATTGGTTACCTATTCGCTTCGACCTTTAGCTGTTTTGACATTCGCATGACACTTAATCGTTTGATATCAGTTACCAACCTAATATTTTCCAGAATTACTCTAGCAGACATGATGAAAGGCAAACAATATTGTTTATTATTCGCGTGGGGCCCTTCGCTTGCTTTTACGGTCAACGCACCACCGATAGCAACAGAATTTATGTGCGAAAGTCAAAAACAATATATTAAATGATACCTATTTATTGACAGTAAATTTCCATTCAGTGGATATTCTGATTCGATATCGTAAGGTCTGCAATAAAAGCGAAGACCTAAATTATTGTTATTATATTATTTATATAATTCTACATTATGTTGAAGGTTCAGTGATGTGGAAAGGTAGACTTTTGGTAAAAAATCGTTGTATGAAAGGAATGAAGAGGTTTAAAAAGAGGAAAGATTTCAAGGAGGTACCTATTCATCTTTTCTTTCAATATGTTGTTTATTCATGTTAACTCGTAGTTAGGGCGCTACTAGATAACGTTGTGTACGTATATTAATTTTGTATTCTTTATTAAATTTAACCTCTGACATTTTAATTACCCATGATAAGCTGGAGTTTATAAATCATATTAAAAGTTGAATAATAAATAGCAGTGGAAAAGTTACCGACGTTATCTTGTTTATTTAGCAAGCTTGTACTTTAGGGAGACTGCAAAATACCTAGGTACTAGGACATTTTAGTTCAAAATAAAGGCACACTGAAGACAATTTATGAAATTCGAGACACAAATTTTACTTGAATTTCACACATAAAATGCTGTTCAAAACTCTAAACTTTTTAGGAAAAAAATTTACCTTGAATCTTTCAACAATTTCGTCTTATACGAATTCTACATATTCATGTATGCCTCACATGTATTCAGGACAATAAACTAATTGCTAATTACTCAGATTCGTCGCTAGGACTTTGGATCTCAATTAAGTAAATACGACTACCTCTGAGAAATCACGTGCGTTCAAACAACAGACGAGTCATTGTTTTGTTAATTATCATTAGAAATATTTGGTTGAAAACCGGTAAAAACGTTAACAAAGTACTGCGCGGAGGTGCGCAGAAACTCTGACATCATAACATAACATACCATCACGCCTGTATCCCCGAAGGGTTAGGCAGAGGTGTACCAATGTACACCCACAGTTCGCTGGTATGTTTAGGTCCCATGTAATAGGGGGCGAGCCTATTGCCACTAACCGGGCACAAATCCAAACTCTGACCTGCTACTGAGAATTTCATAGAAAAACCCAATAACACCTTGGTCGACTTGGGAATCGAACCCAAGACCTCTAGCGTAGCAGTCGCGCTTAGCGCCACTAGGCCAACTGTTATGATATACATCATAACAGTAGGTACATACAAACTTGAACTTGACAATCACAAGCAAAGGCATTCGTAGATACATAAATAATGCAGTTTATGTAAATACATGTCTACCGAATAAACTACTAACCAATAGGCTAGTTGACTAATTTTTGAAACACTGTTTAATTCGTTACCATGGTGCCTGATCTGAACAAAAAACAATACAAATGCAAGAAAAACCATCATTTACATTACGTGTTTTCGTTTTCAAAAAGTTGATTTAAATTTAGCTCAAAAATCTCAAAACTGTCATGGCGTCTTGGATGACGTTCCACTGTGCAAAATAATCCTGATAATTAGCTAAAATGTTATCAACACAAATGACGTTTCGGACATGTTTCGTACTTTGTGACGTCACGCATCTGATTGGTGTTTTCTGTCACGTGACTGAACACCTAATTTTGCTGAATTTATTTTACGAAAATAAGAATAATCTTTTGGGTTTATTAGTAACAACTGTGTCGTTTATAATTTTCACATCAAAAGTAATCCATGGAAACTCTTAACCATCCAATTTGCTTCTAATGGAAACAAGCCTATTAATACTTTTTTAATCTGTATTTCACTGACAGTTCACCAAAGAGTTTTTATATCATGAAGTTCACAACACAATCACAGCACTAGTAAGTATGGCGGTTGACCGTTTACTGTATTGAATATAATCGCGATGATATGTTTATATCTTATAATTCTATGTAAATTTTCAAGTTCTAAGTCATTCAGAACACCGGTAGAGCAGGTTTCGTTGATAACATAATGACATTATTCTATTTGCTTGTATTGTCCAAGTAAACAATTTAGGTAAAATTGTTACACGATTACTGAAAATTACAAGTAACTAAAATTTAGTTACTTGCAAGTTTTAGTAATCGTTCATTTAATAAAATAATGATAGCGTTAAGTATTAAAAAAGCAGTATAGGTAACTCTCTTGGTATATTTGTCCGCTGAACCGATTTTGACAAAACTTGGTGTGGGATAAGCTTGGATCCCAATATTTGACACATACAACTTTTTGCAGAATTACAGACGAAACCCTATAGAAGCTATAAAAGCTATAGGCCTAGCTTATAGCATTTTTATTATTAGAATTTTCTGTTTTCTTATTTAATTGCAAAAATGGTAAAATATTTTTCTCTTATTTTTCATATTTATCTATGGTCTTATTTGCAGGTTTGTTCAAAAGGAGTTTTTGTCTGTTAGATGCTACATGATTAGCTTAATTGGAATTTACTTGCAAGTTACCATACAGTTATTTGATGTGGGTGCAGTTAAGCTTGTCCTAATTTGTTGAACTGTATGTTCCAATATTATTTATTCGTTTTGAACTTCTAATACACAAAAATTGTTTTCTTCCAGATTGATTGGATGTTTATCTTCATTTTTATATTGAAACAAATACTATTGTAATACTTCTGAAGCTTTTCTGATAGGTTCCTGATACATAAATAATTTACATAATTAACGCACCCATATGACATAGCATTTATGTTTATATATGGTGTATATACTTATGTATAGCTTAATAGATTTTAATTTCATAAGATTGTGCAACATTTTAGTTTATATTAATACAACGTTAAGATTGTATTAATATAAACTAAATTTGCAAATTTCTTCGTTATTTGCAAATAGAGCAGTATGTCTATTCTGTAAATAATTTCGGTATCGAGCTTCACCTGAGTGATAATAAAGCTCACTTCAAAAGTGAACCCAATTGGCCATGATTTAGAATTCAAATTCGAGAATACGTATTTGACATCTCACCGCGGATTCCGCTGTCGAGACATGAAAATAATGTTACAGAATAGCACTACAGTATAAAATTTTACGTTGTTCGTGTATCTAAATTCAACAAACACAAAAATGCATAACCCTCCTTTAGGGTTTCGTAGAAGTCGAGTAAAAATAATACGAAATCACACGTAAGTCAGCTTTTTTTTATTTAAAGTATCTTTGAGATTTTGAACTTCAATCACTTAATATAATTATACTTTGCTACTTAGTACCACACTTAACCTACCTCCAAGGTTCACAGTATTCTCAAGGGACTACAGAGATCGATATCTCAGTACCGCGGAGGTAATGACACTAGTATCGAATAAATCATCGGCTGTCGGCTATAAATATTACAGTTTCGCACAGCCTCCATAAGCAATAGAGCCTTCTATGGTGAAGAAGCCTTGTAGAACATCATTACTTGACTGGTTTACGGACAAGTCCTGATAATGTGTTACATTGCTGTAAACGTACCACAGTAGTATTTACACTTGAGGTTAGCAATAGCAGTAGTTATTTCAAGTACATAGAAATTGGTCCGTGTTTATGTTTTTTTTTTCTACAAAACGACATAGAATTAAAATAAATTATTATTTACCTATACTAAGATGGTATGGAGTCATGGTAAGTATGGAGATGTATGTAGTATGTAGTTAGTATGGAGATGGTAAGTGGGATCAATGGTGTGGAGGTATATTTTGATTGACTATTCTTACAGGTTAAAGCTACTTATAGATACAGCTTGTGCTTTCATGTAATTTGCGGTCGGAAAAAAATAACATTGAAAACGTTTTGCCAACTAAGCGTCAAATAATTTATTTACGTAGATATTGTTCTATTTAGAAGACATTGCTATTACTCATGTATGTAGCTGAATTTTATGCGGAAATGATATTGATCTCTAAATAGGTTAGTGTTTATTCAGAATACATTTTAACTCACATTAACATTGAAGACATTTTTAGGGCATTGAGACCGTTTTTTCATTTAGTTTTCATCACATATTTACGCACATTTTAAGATGGAACTTCTAGTTTAACAGCGAATAAGCATTGCCATACAACGTGGCAATGCTGCCAGCCTTTTGGGCACACTCCCAGTCGACAGCGATGTGGATGAATTTTTTGATGCCTTGTTTTAGTTGTTAGTTTTATTTAGTTTATAATTCTTCTTATTTCTTGAGTATGCTTAGTTTTTATATTATTGTAAATATTTTAAGTTTAACTAAATATTTAATGATATCTAATAGATTTTTAAATAGTCATTAATTAAGTGTCGACTGAAGAACGATGTACACTTTATTAGAGTAAATTGTGTCAACAGTCATAAGTGATGTACAGTGGGGTCATATTCGACTGTTTACATTTGATATTCAACGCCCGATGGGGGTCAATGTCTATTGCAATGTCTATTAGCTTCGCGTGTCGGCTTCAGTTTTTCAGAGAAATAACTAATGGAGCCATGGACTTAATTTGCGAATAAAAGGGATCTCAATAACGATACGTAGAGTCATAGAAAATATTAACGAAGGCTCTACATTTTGTACATTGTGCAATTTAAAGTTATGACAAACCTTAAATATTTATAATAATAATATTCCGGGACAATTCACACACTTTTATCTGATCCCAAGCTAAGCAGAGCTTGTGTTATGGTAACCAGACAACTGATAAACATACTTATATATTTCTAAATACATACATATTATAGATAAATTACACCCAGACACAGAACAAATGATCGTGCTCATCACACAAACATTTATTCTGGGTGGGAATCGAACCCACGACCACCGGTATAGCAGTCAGGGTCACTAACCACTAGACCAACAGGCCCGTCCGATAACGAGTGCTATTATCATCTAAACGTTTTTCACAGTACACAAAGGAATCTACATGATAAACTTCTAATATAATTAAGTTTTGACGGGCTCATCTATTTAAAACCATAAAATCTTCGTACCTATTCGAAACGACCATACAAAGTTCTCTTAAAAAACGCAGCCGGTCTTTGATTGTTCCGCCATTAAAATGTATTCAATTTTTAATAGTTCATGTAATCTATTTTTATAAGGTTTTTCTTCTGTTATTGTATACCGATTATAATATTATAAATTCAACAACGACCAATACATAAATTGAAAAAAATGTGTAGAACGTCGAAATGATTCATTCTGTGACACTCAAGTATAATTTTGTGCCTGTTATACATTTATTAGTATTTTTTATTATTATGTAAGTATATTGTGGCCGACCGCAACATAGCTTAGGAAAATGCTTGACAAAAGGCAGATACACAGACCAATACCCAACTAATGTTCAACAAACTAACTAAGTCAAACAAATAGGTGCAAAATTTTCTTAACAAGCGTGTATCATTGTATAATAATTTTATGATAACGGAATACTGCATGCTAAAGTGAGACTAAAACTAATACAATCCGGTTTCTGCGATACGTATAGATTATTAGTATACATTTAGTATGTATGTATAAGTAAATCAAATCGTTTTGCAAGGAATGTGGTCGAAGCGACTTTCCATGAGCTCTATAACACGTGACATCCGTTTATCTAATTATAATAATAATAAATGCGGACAACATCACATACATTGTTCTGAACCCAAAGTAAGTTGCTAAAGCACTTGTGTTATGGAATTCAGATACAACGAAGGTACCACAAACACGGTCTCACAAATGTGATTTTCTACATTGACCCGTCCGGGGATCGAACCCGGGACTTCAGAGCTAGCGACATACACCTTGAAACCGGTGCGTACGCCACTCGACCACGGAGGTCGTCAATTATGTTATACTTTAGGTAATAATATCCTTTTTTGGGCAGTATAGAAGATTATATACCATTCTGAACATAAGGGCTAGCTTTTTCAATACCGGATGAGAGATAAAATTCACGGCTGATATATTTTATATTGAAGAACTGTCAAAATTCAATTGGCAGAAAAATCAGTCCTTAATCAAAATTTGGCTTCGATAGACTAATGTCTGGTTCAATGAGCAAGAGAAAGAAAAACGAAAACTGTCTGTCTGTCTGTAAATTGTATTTCAAAGTTTGTTTATTATAACATAGTTGCACTGTGTCGCGACAGGGCGCCACTAAAAGCACAAAGAGTATATTTGAACAATTGTGAAATGTCACCCGGTTAGCTGCGGAATTTTTCCATTCAACCGTCTTGTGTTTTAGTTATTTATACGATACAGTATTTTAAGATCCAAAACATGTATAAAATACATCTACTGATTTGTTTTCTATGAATTAATGCAATAGAAAAACAGTTTTAAAATAGTAGTTAGATAAAAAATAAAAACTGATTAAAATATCTTAAGAGTGAAGACAACTATTCTTAACCAGCAAAAAATAGTGATGCAAAACAAAAGCAAATACATAGTTACTTAGATCAACATATAAAAAAACGTTTCCATTTGTTATCAATGTCGTATTTAATATTTCGGTACGATGATGAAACTATAAAATAATAAACAAATATATAAAAATTTATTTATAAATGTCAACGTGATTGTATAAAAATCCGTACAATCAGTAATAAACTACGTATTTTGTGTTATCTAAGTTCTTGAACTCTCACATTGCATGTAATAGTCTGATAAACAAAAGCTTAATAAAATATCGGTATTATTATATTTAATTATCTTTTAATTTTTAAGTTTTTTAAATTAAAATTTGAGGTCATGCAAAACCTTTAATGATGTCATCTTCATTTACAGGGAAACTGTATAACAACTTAAAAAAAAAAAAGATTATTCTTTTAAACTTCATTTAAGTGCATTAACATCATTTAACGTTTTTATAAAAAAATAATAGACTATTTACCTATATCTTTTACAAAATAAACACACGAACGTCACCGCCGCAATGTTTACCTGATAAATTGATATACCATTAATATATTAAGATAAATGCAATTTATTATTTAAATTGCTGAGATAAACTCTACGTCAAACATCCACGGAAGCAGGCGAATGTAAAACGAATTTAATAAAAGATTAGATACAGGTTGTAAATATATTTATGAGTAGGTAATGTAGGTATCAAGTTATTTACGACCAAACTACCTACACTTGGAATTTTCACATCAGAATCTACTGACATAGATCTTAAATTAAAACTAGGGGGTTACTTTAGAATTAATTTTAATTCCAATACAATACCAATGCACAATTAATATTAAGTCAGACGCGTAATTCAGTATTCTTGATAAAAATATGATGAAATTTTGATTCTGCCACTACTTCTATATTGAAACAATTTGGCTCTAGTGTTAAGTTCAAGAGAAAGAAACTTCTAACAAATGATCGTAATTACTTTCAAGAGCCCTTATGGTCCATATGGCCCTATAACCCCTTTGGTTTTATTGGCGAATAAAGATCTATCGATGAAAGACACGTGTGTGGATCATTCCTTATTTGATTCTACTGTGTGATAATATAATTAACTTGTCCTCACTACAAATGGATGATTTGTGTTGGTACAGTATGTCCTTGTTTGGTTTTCACACGCCGCTAAACACAAGCATGTCTAGCTATTGTGTACTGCCGTCTGTTCGCTTTGAAAGATTAAAAATGTATACAATGATGTTATGGTAATACAGACCTAAAGACCACGAAGTAATTTTCGTTTAGTTACTTATCTAATGATCCTTTACATAATTTCTAATAACTGAGAAAAAAAACCTGGCCTTTTGGCGGTATATGAATGGGCCTTTTACACCCTATAGAATTTGGCGCCAAACATTACAATGTTTTCTCAAAGGCTCCGTTTTTTTCCAGTGTCCCACGCTAGGGTCGGGGGTTCCGAGAATTAGCGCCATAGATATCGGTTTAGGGTGATCTTTTTTTAGGATAATATTTCAAAATTATGAATGAGGCGGCGCCTTTATTTATTTATTAAAATTCTCGCTTCACCACAGATACACTACACTATTTTAAAAACTGTTTTTCAGTTGTAGGGGACAAACAAAAACATTTTATAGTAACGTATTCAAAACAATTACATAATCTTTTGCTTCCGTCACCGTATTTTTGAATAGCATAATAAAACCGTGTAATTTGGCAACTGAAATAAAAACTTGAATAAAAATCGTTTGCAGAAAATTTACATTCATAATAAAAACTGAATTTATAGTCGGATCAATACGTCCGGGGTAATATCGCGTAAATTAGACGACGCAGCCAGCGACAGCCAGCAACTAGACACAGCTAATGTCACGGTCAATGTGGTGATATAGTAGATTGGCGAATCATGAAATATGGCGTATTCGGTAATACGGTATCGAGACGCTTTTGGTTCAGTTTTATAGCATCTTATTACTTCCTACTATTCCTAAATATAGAAAAGTATATTGCGTAGTTAAGCAAAAATAATTAACAAGTTTGGACTGTTTGTAGTTCGATGCTGCTAGCAGCGACCCGCGGATTTACCTGCGTATTTCCCGTTCCCGTGGACTTATAGGGATAGATAGTAAAGTATGTCTTAAACGAGGTTGTATTCCATAAGTATGTAAAAACTCATCCATATCGGTTCTGTAGTTTTTGCGTGAAAATGTCACAAACATCCACACATTCAGAAAGTTTTCATAGATCATTTTGGTTGATAGTAGAATTCGTAGGAGATTAAGTAACAACTTTTTAATTAATTACATTAGCCTAGACACTAGTACTGTTTAAAGGTGACATTGTGCACACCTAACCATGATTCAATCAATTGATGCTCAATAAATGTCAAATGGTTGGCGTTTTGCCGAATAACAACATAAAAACGATATTCAGCAATCTTATTCTACTAAAAAACATGTTTATTACCAATTGTTAACTTGCGATACAAATAGACACAAATAAAAACGGTATACTAGTAGTAGATTTTTATGGTTTTCCTCATCGCGAGTATAGTTTTCCACGTTAAAGCTATAACTTAAAAGCTTTACAAGGAAAATCGAATAAAACTAAGCACATACTACTTAAATTCATTAAATAACTGTATTTATCGTTCAGAGATGATATCTTTATAAGTGAAGGGAAGTATCAGTAATTACGACGAAATTACAGCAACATCTACGGAAATACCCGGTGTTAATCAAAATGTAGTTATTTACGTCTTGACGCCGGACTATTAACCGTTTTTGCAGATTTTAACTCATTCGCCATGTCGTCATTCCGTCATGGTAATTGTCAGAAAAAGTCAGTTTCAAGTAATTGATTGGTCCGCGTCAAAGTCAAAATTGTTCAGTCGTCTCTCAATACATCAATTAATTGTATTCTGATTGATATTTCAGTATCAAGATGTAGATATATATAGTATGAATTCAGGACGACTAAAGTGGTTTATTAGCATGTCTAGTTCGGCTTCCAGCGGCTGATTTTTCTAGGGGGGAGGCCTTTGTTCAGCAGTGGACGTCTTCCGGCTGATGATGATGATTATGATGATGAAAGTGGTTTAATTGTGGTTCATGTTTTGTAAATCGGGTGTAGGGATGAATGAAGTAAAGTTCAAGTGATTTTCACTTTGTCTACTGCCAAAACTATATCTGGTGTTTTAAGTAATTTGTTTATGTCGCCAGGAGTAAGAAGGAATCTGTTTTAAATCTTAGAGTATAGATAAGAAACTAAAGAGTGGGCCTATCAGTGTATGAACCGTGAGCACTAGTATGAACTAGTTTTATCGTAAATTTTGTATCAAGACGGAGCGCGCCGTTTTAATAAAACTATCTAAAACCCTAATATTATCCTAACAATGTCAAAACCATCGATATTTTCGCATATAAGTCTGTCGTTGCGCGAAAAATAACTTTAAATCAGTAAACGAATGTACTAGAGACAGACAAAAAGTGCTCTCGCTAGGCACGACGGAAAACTAGCGATACTAGTGGTCTATAGTATATCTAAAGTCTATGGTTTTAAATTGACTACCAACACATCGAAAATAAAAAAAGGATACATTTCGTAACTTCCACTTTCATATTTACTTTTATACCAAAATTGTCAGACAACTTAGGTAATTAATGTACAATTCTAATCAGTAAAACAACCTAAACAAAAACCTGTCTAGTCTATTTGACCTTCGTAGCCTAAACAATAAATTAATTGCTAGAATAATGAACTAATTAATGTCTAGAGAACGAAGCTTTGTTAAAACATGTATCATAATATACAATTAGTTAATTAAGCATACATTATTTACACGAACACCTTTGTGCGGATTTTAAATATAGTTAGACTTACATGACTTACTAAAAAAGGGCCTTTAAGAAGATGATATTTATTTATTTATTTTCATTTATTTCTTTATTGTACATAGTTAGGTAAATTACAAAATAAAATAAAAGGAAATAAAGAAAAACAAACATGTCAAAATACCTGGCAATCTCTTCCAGGCAACCTTTATTTACAGATTTAATTACAGCATGAGTTATTGTAATTCATATATATATAAAACGATTTTCTAAGACTATAAAGTAACTTTATCCTACTACTTAAATAATGTACTTTTTTTTAAACCAACGAATTTCTTGTTTTTTTAGGAACGAGAAAATTTATTAGATATTATTAGAATCTAGTTATATGTGAGCATTTACTCTTACTCACGCCTGTTTTTTACTTTCTTAGTTGAAAAAGCGTGAGTCACATAATTCTAATCCATGTAGCGTACGATTTAATCCTTCCTTTTCAGCACGTTTAAAACTATTAGGCTAGGTTTTATATCTCTATCTGTTTACAAATAGTTCAACGAAAGTGATCCAGCATTTGTTCTTAAAAATAAAGTAGGAATATAGCTGTTTACAAGTAAAAAAGGGAGTGTCATTTAGTACCAGTTGGGTAAACGGTTAAAAGGTTATCGATGTGAAGGGTCGCTGCAGTTTCGAACCCGCACCTCTCGGTTTCCCCCTTCTACTAACGGTATTACGGTGCATTGCTCATGTGGGGAATCCCAAATTACCAGCCATTTTATCTACTAAACAATTTTAACATGTTTTTGAGTAAGTGTCGTGTAGGTTTAAAAGTAGGTCTTGTGTGGATTATTATGTTTACAAATAGATTTAGGAATTAAGGTTTAAGATTAGTAATCCAATCTTAGATGACTAAAAATATTCGTCATGTTGTACTTAAGCATATTTCTTATACTAAGCATATGTACGAGTATACATATAAGAACAGAAGCATTGTTATAAAATGTGTTTATAACTTAAACTAAGTTTTAACAACAAAATACAGAGAAGTTAGGACAACAATTTAAAATTGCCTTTGTTATCTTTTTGGGGCATCTGTTATCTAAATCAAGTAAACAAGAAACTATAGTAATGTTACAAAATGAAGTTAATCAAATAAATAACCGTGTCATTGGTAGTCCTGTTTTAAAGTCATAAAAAATATTCCATTTGTATTTACTCAGGTCATGTGATGTTTCGAAAGTGTTTCTTTAATAAATATTGTAAATGATCCGTTTTATTTTATATGTCATCCATACACCTAACCACACAATACATTTAAAGAAATGAATACTTGGTTTTAACTAGTTTTAAGCGTATAACGATTTTCGCAGATAATTAATCACAAATATGTAGATCTGAAAATCCTCTTCTTTTAATAACATAGAGTTTGTAAGTTTGGATACGAAGATCTTCGAAACTACTCATCTTATTTAAACAACATTTTACTAACAAATTTGCTACGTTTTAATTTCGCAGAATGTCCAATATTCTTGTGGCTGTATACTCCAACAAAACCTACTCAAATACAATGTTAAATAATTGTATAGGTATATATATATAATACATGACGTGTTATATAAAACATTGTTTAATGTAATTATGTATCGACATGCCTCGTACGTCACATGAGGTCGCGGGTCGCGCCCACAAAACTAAAACAACATGCTTCTGGCTTCAGTACGTTCACAAAAACTAGTTTTTTTTTAACTCAAGGTCTCGGTCTGTCAAGCTTTGTCATCAAAGTGACATTAAAAAAACTGGACACTGGCCGGTTATAATTCGCAACACTATAGTTTTTTTTGCGATGTGTTTCTATTCGGTTTTCGAACGAGTTTGTCTGTGTCTTTCAATTTATTTAAATTAGATGTTTAATTAATTTATTATTATTTATTTATTTAGTTACAAAGGTACATGGTATTCTTATGAGCTAACAGTGTCCCAGAAAACAGTACAAACTGTTTGACTGTGAGTACACGTTAGTACCTATTACTTTTCTCTATGCTCAATACCATGTTATTTTATTAAATAAATGAAGTATTTATGTTGTGAAAGTACGTACTTCCCTAAGTTATTTTAGTATGCACTGTTATAAATCGTTCGTTTCCTTAATTAATATGTAATGACTATCCTGCTAATATAAAAATAAAATTAATGTCAATTTGCTTGGTATAATTTCTTTTTTAAAACAGATTTTTAAAATGTACATGTAAGATACAGCTATAAGTTCCTTTAGTAATCTTTTTTTCTTATATTTTTTATCATTTAAAAGAGATAGGTATCGATAAAAATAGTAAAAACGATCTCTACAAAATGTATTCATGTAGGTATATGTATTGGTTTCGAATGCGGTTAGACAGTAATAGCTCTATCTGTTAAAACGATGCAATAAATATTTCGTTTAAACTGATGAAGTTATTGTGGTAAGATAGTTTAGGAGATTTAATCAGTGTAAATTCAAAATTGTCTCTAATAATGTCTATAAATAAAATAAAACAACTAACTAACATATTGGACAAAAATATATATATATAAAACAGAAATGTTTCCTAACTCACGTAAGTAGTTCCTGTTTGTCTGTTAGAGATAATCTCTAGAAAAGCTGGACCGCTTTCGATTAAAACTTTGTGTTAAAAAGAGAGATATAGAAATAATGTTTGTTGACGTCCTACACGAACGAAGTCGCTGTTAACCGATAGTTGATTATGAAAATTTGCATTTACATTTATTTATGCTTTATTCATTGCCCGCATGAATAAAGCATAAATGGTCATAATTATTTTCGTTTTCCCTTTACACTTTATTCCTTATTTTAAACACTTGCAGAGTATTATTTGGTTTTTTAAATAATCATTTAAAAATACAAACATCTTTGACATTGTTGAGACTAGTTTTATCGAAGTAAATAAACTCATTAACAAGACGTTAAAATTTGAAATCAATCATCATTTCTTATATTTATAATAATTAAGATATGACATAATAATATGTATTGCAGTCATATAAAATACATTTATCCTCTTAATGTTTTGTTTTTGCTTTATAATTATGGTAATGATCGCAATTATTCGCTAAATTTCACACTTGATTGATATTTAGTACAAAACACCGGTTGGGAAATAAATGCCGGATGCAAAGTATTCACTGTGTAAAAACAATAGCGCATTATATTATTATTTACAATGAGCGATACAAATTTTCGTTTTTTATTTTTTTTTGGCACGCGTCCTGTATTTTTATGTACGCTCGAAAACATAAAAACTTTTACGAATGTTCGGAAAACATAAAATAGGTGACACAAAAAATAGTGATCGTTTGTTCAAATATTTTTATAACTTTCTATTATTTTGTAACATGAGAATGAAGTTTAGAATATAGGTGTGAACGTTTCATGAACCAAAAATAGTTGCGGGCGCGCATCCTAGCGAGTCGTGTGTAAAAATAAAGCTGCGACTAGACGTGCCTAGATGTCACTCAACCCGATGCACACGTGAATGAATTCAGGATAAAACACAGAATTTCACACAAATATTGTAATCTATATACGAACCTTGACCAATACGTATGTAGAATGCTCCGTAACGCGTAACGCCGGCTAGTTAACATTCACACGAATGAACACTGCGCTTTTCAGTTAAAAATCACGAGAACTTTTAGGAACTTGTATGAGATTACTTTCCGCACATTTATTTGATTTTTTTAATTGAGTTTTATTTATGAATGTCCGTGGTTTGTTGTGGAGCGTGTTGACGCGTGCCCCCGTCACCGGTTGCGAGTGTACTAAGCGATGGCGCCCGCTCGCTGCCATGTTAAAAGCACACGCCAGTTTCGAACGATAAAAAAAATCGAATAGGATTTCAGCGTTGAGCTCCGTATTGTTTACAATGCACTGGTGATAGGTTAAGTATACAGGATTTTGAGATTAGTGCTTTTGCATAACAAATACATAGGTACGCATTTAGTTGTTAATTAAAGTGCGTTGTACAATTTAACAGTTAATTAATATACAGAAGATAATATAACATTAGGTCAATTTAATATAATTAGTAATAACGATATGTTAAGTTATGTGATTAATTAGAGACTATCATGTGTCCATTTTCAGAACGATCAATTGTACTTTAAGTATGGCTCTACCTGAAATTTAGTTTTTTTCTTATTTTAAGCCTATTCCAAAATAATGTAAGATTTTTAAGTTTGTGCTCTCGTATTATTGTGTTTAAGATTCAATCTTTAACTATAGGACTGACATGATTATCTCTATAAAATCTTATTACAAACAAAGTTTTTTTTAAAATTCTGCACTTATTTTATTTTTTCACAGACACAGAATATATTAAAATTACTTTAATGCATCACGACTCTACAAAGCTAATAAAATTCCATATGTGTTATTATTATATTTAGTTATACTGTCATGCTGTTATCTAAAATATTTATATTTTTACATATTTAACCATATTATCAAATAGTGGAAAAATATTTATTTGAGGTTTCCGTTATCAGAACGGAACTTGATAAGTATCTCTACAAAAAATAAAGCTAAAAAAATGTTGCAAGGCTGTTATAACATTCAGTTAAATTTTAACCTTTAGATAAATATTTTATTGTTGCACTTGTAAATATTTATTTTATGAATAATTCATTTTGTAATTTTGCAAAATTGGTGTTATTTTTTTTATTCCTTTCTAAAGTTATGTCGGTTTAATCTTTGAATATCCTTGAATTTGTATTTCATTTATTTACAGTTTCATGTATTTATTTTATCGACGCAAAATATCCTGCATAGTCAACTAATGGAATTTTAAACATTGATTATCTCTTCAAAAGAAAGGTTTATTTGTGTTTCAGTTGTACGCTTATTATTGGTGAATGGTTCCTTACAACAACTCTTGAACTGTCTGAGTTGAAACTACAGAAAAGTTCCCATAAGTATCGGTCACATAGAATATTTGTTTGAAGTATGTCAGTGAAACAAATAGATTATATATTTTAACGATGAATGTAAGAAATATGCGCAATACGTGTACATAAGATCTACTCAATATATATTTGAATATAGGCATAAACCCCGTTATGCATTCGCTCGTGACTGATCCTCTACCTTAATAAACTGACAAACATTTTACCTATATACAACTTTACCCTAGTACTTAGGTACATAGTAGATAGCCTTCATTTATCTGTAGGGTGTTGACCGAGCCTATTATCGTACGTATAAACGTAGCAGTCTATAGTTAGTGTTTTGGTAACGGTTGGCACGTCAAATTAGATCACGCAGGTGGAATAATTACCTCCTACGAAATTACTCCAAAAATAACTTGTCGTTTGTTGACTCATGAGTTTTTTGGGGTCTGATGATTGAATGTTATAGAATTAAGTATTTGTTAGCTTCGGATAATTTACTGCTTACTACGGTCCATATTGGAAGCATGTTAGGAAGCTTCCAATGCGCAAGACAGGAATAGTTAAATAATATGAAAACTGTTTCAAAAAGAAAGTTTTCAAAGACGAATTCTGATATTCTGAAAGGTTGATTGATATTGTCTGGCATAGAAAGAGTTTTTTAGTATATAAATCTGTGAAAAACCACGTTAGTTCATAAGCTAACATTAGTTCTCAGAGAAAACATCTCAGCAACATAGTAAACACAATTATCCTCAAAACGCATACACGTATTCTGAGTGTGTTGGAAATTAGAATCCTGCGAATAGTTAAAAGCCCATCAGCGATTGAAAATACAGCCAATGTAGTCAAATGTTTACACAAACAAAGCGACCTGATTCTGTTTTTAGATTTATCTAAACATGACACGCTTTCACGCATGACACATGTTACAAAAAAGAGTCTAATCCTAATCGAATATCAATTTGTTATGAAGATCAATCACCTACATATGTATAAAAGTGTAGTCAGTGCAACTTCTGAAATATAAATAATCATTTATTTAAAAAATCTTTTTTTTTCGACTGAATGACGAACTAAACTGGATTTTTTAAGGCGTGATTAAGCAAGATGAATAACTATTAATCTATGAAAAACTACATAGAATGAAAACATTTGAACGTATATCAGTTTTTATTTCAGGAAACTAGGTATCTCTTGAAGAAAACGCCATCGTTAATTAACCCTTCGTAATATACGAATACTGAAAGATTAAAGGCTAAAGATTAAGAGACTCAACCAGGAAGAAATGCATCATTAGAATGTTATTATTATTTTATCGCATCATTCATAAGTTGTTATCTAACTATTTGTGTTATATTATAATTATTGTGACGATAAACACAAGCAACCATACTCTATCATTGATTAGTATTTTCAAATTGAACTAATTCTTTCATGATTATTCAAAGTAGTACAGTGTATTCAAGTTGAATCATATAAAAATACATGATCAACATTATCTTTGTGACCTACTTGAATCTGGTTCCTCTTTACATCTAATTTAGAATTAATTACCAATTAGAACAAGAAACGGTACGTTGTGTTCTGATCTGAATAAATCAGATAAACGTTAATTTTGTAATAATTGTAAGACTTGGTTTAAAACACACGATTTAAATCGTGGCGAACAAAAAGATCTTTAATTATAAAGTCACTTGAGTATCTTATTCTTTATTTATATTCTAGTACTAGTTTTAATAACGGCATTAAACTAGTAGTAGAGCTACTTGTTAATTAATTAGTTTTTAATATTCTCTTAATTGTGTTCAGTAGAGCATTAAAATTGCCCTAAATTACTAAAACTAGACAGCTACATAAATATAATGCGTACTAATTTCTAAGGTTACTATTTAAACGTTATGATGCGTTAACACGGGCAATTTTTGAGCAATAAAACTCGGCGACATGAATCAATCAATCTAGGGTAATTAGGAGACTCATGTATCAATATGATAATTAAAATTTATAGGCTTTTTGGCCAATATAGCTCCATTTTACGTAATAGGCAAATACAGCTTATCTGAAATTTCTAGTGTATGAATTTATTATTTGGGTGCTCTATATTAATCTTTATCGGCCAATTCGTTGTGGCATTGCCCTGTAAGCTGCAATACTCCATTTCAGACTGACATACGCTGTGCCGTTACAAAGACCGTTATTGCTATGAATTGCCCTGCTCAAAACGTAATGATTCTATTATTTCGTAGACAGCAATTTTAGTTTCTCGTGTAAACGCACCTTAATTGAAGACTCGAAATTTTTTGTCTCCAAAAGCCGTCTTATAGAAATAGTTTGGTGTCACAAACGATCGGTATGTTATGTGGGGCGTGAACGACGTGTGACGAGACATGTCAATTAATCAGTTATGCATGCCATACCTACTTATGATTGGTCATTCAAAAAGTAAACATTCATTTGCTGGTAGACATTAACCATGTGTGTGTACAACATTTCTCGATTGTTTTTTGTTATCGACTTACTTTAGACAAAAAATGTAAAGTATAAAATACTGTTGTTTGTTGTTTTGTTTGAAATAAAATAAAATTATTACTTAATTTTGCAAGTAGGATAATAATCTCTTTTACATGTCTTTTTTTTAAGCTAGGTGGAGTCGAAATTTCTAAACTACCCTGAGTTATGAGGATATAATTTGGTCATTAAATAATAAATGTTTATGAAAGGATGAATGGAATTTTTGCTATAATTATCGTCTGTCTAAAGTCTACAACGCACAAAACAAGTGGAACCAGTCATATTTTAACGTGTGAACGTCCTTCGACCGTATTACGTATTTATGAAAACAGTACAAGAAACTCGTTGATGTCTTTTGTAACGCAGCCTTATTTATGCGAATATTGTCGCGATTTTTGTTTAATTTCCGTGTCTTTCACTTTTAGCGTTTTTGATTGTTTATTGTTGTGTGAAAAAGATGTGGGACCTTAAAATAAAAGGATCTTTCTTGTTAAGATTTGGAAATGCTTTAGTTATGTAACATCGTTAGCGATAGTTTATTTCATATCAAACGGAGCGTTTAAGAAGTATGGCAACAAGTTGAGTATTAATCATATGATGTTTGCTTTTCTCATATTTTGTCATTTTGCTAATCCTAAATGCTAATGTTGGCTATCAATTTACATATACGACATTCCATTCAGCGTTAACTAATCACAAAAACAAAAAATCAAACAAAATCAATTACAATAATAGATTCTCTAATCTCAATCGATTAAACCAAAGTTTCCTGTAACATTAAAATTAAGTAACAAGACAAGTTACGCATCGCATTACCGGGACTAAATTACCATTGATTACCATGAACGTTAGCATATTACCATGAATGTTACCATATTACCATGATTGGTATGCGTCGTCTCGTATGCTCAAAGGTCCTGCAGCTCGTGACTGCCTCGCATCAGTATTCTGTGGGCAGTTTGTGATGCGACCTCATGGCGTGCGAAGTTTATGCCAGCCTGGTACTTGTGGGGAAAATAAGTTTCAGAATATGATTAAAATAATGTTTTTTTTATTATTTGTACTAACTGCCAATAAGACCATCAAATTTTCCTATCGCGGGTCTGCTGGAAGAACTTTTTTAATAAATTAATTATCAGCACCTTTGTACACATACTTATTATTTTACGCTGTTTCAATATTATGTGATGTATTCAGATAAATAATAAATTCAATGAGTCCTCAGGAAATTGAAACTGATCCTTGAACCTGATTTGATTCGTGATGGTTTATAGGTTGTTTATGTCTCCGACCAGGGTCACGCAGAATTTGCTCGAATGGCTCAAATAGCGCCAAAGATTGTGCTTGTGCCTGTGGTAAATAGAATAGCTTATCTCTGTACGCCAATTCAAGTCAAAATATTCTTCATCGAATAAAATGCTAAGTTCCTTTTGTTTCAGAATCCGTACTAAGAAGGTATATACACACATAATATATTATACGTGCAGTGTAATTCAGCAATAGATACGTTATAAAGAGTAATTAAGGTAAACGGATAGGAAGGAAACCGAGTATGTGCAAATTGCAACAACAATATGATGTTATTTATACAGTGATCAATAATTGCTCATAAATGTACATTGTTATGTGATTAATAATTTAAATCACATTAGAAACTTATGTGCGTTATAAAAATGCAGTTATTACACAATATTTATACATACATGATTTTCTGTTCTTTGACCTATACATAATATCATCATCATCATTCAGCCAATCATAGTCCACTGCTGGACATAGGCCTCTCCCAATTTGCGCCACAACACCCGGTCCTCCGCCCTCCGCATCCAGTCCCCTCCAGCTACCTTTTTCAGGTCGCTGAGGGGACTGGATACATATATTATAGAGAGATATTTTTATACATATATTTACATATATTTTTATACATAATATATAACTATATATTGCCCTATGTTTTGTTAATACTACCTAGTTTACATTTTATATCAACTTTTTAAAATTACGAAACTATTGAGTGCCGGGTATGAGCATTTGACAAATATTATAATAACATTCCAAGATCAAATTTTTATATTTATCTAAATTTCCCTTTTTTTTTCATAGACTTTCTTTAAACCCAATGAAATGATGTAGATAATCTTTAAAGGTAGGAACATATAGGATATATTTTACGCATTTAAATTGCGTGACTTTTTGTATTTCAAGACTTATGTACAATAATATATACAAAAGCAAAGGCTTATTTATTTCCACCAGATATGTTCGAGGTTTTGCTATTATGTACGGCTTTCTATTGTTTAGACTTTTACATTGTTCGATGACCAGGCTTGGAAACAAAACAAACTTAATGTTCCTTTACAATACCAGTTAAGCCGAAAAAAAACAAACGAATATCCGCAACAGATGGTAGTAAGGTCGCAAAATTACAACCTCTTTCAGGTTTTAAAATAATAATAATAAATAATAATAATATAATAATGTATGTACTTATGTATAAAACTTTTAAAGTTACTCTCTGATGTTTACGCGAATGTTAGGGTGCGTCCACATCTGACGAACGAGAACCGAACGAGCATTACAGTTAGCTCGCGAGCATGCCACGAACGCACTAGTGTCAATAACGCCGTCCGCGAACATGCGCGCGCCGCTCGCGAGCGGCTCGCGAGCATTGCAGTAACAGCTCGCGAGCTATTACTGGAAAGCTCGTTCGGTACTCGTTCGTCAGATGTGGACGCACCCTTAGACAAAATGTGTCAGAAATAACTTCTGACGACACTATGATCAAATTGTAATTATTTTGCTTACATAATATGTATGACATGTATGTGTATCTAATCAATCCGTCTAATAACATGAATGAATTGTTCATATTACATTTTAGCGTATCGTAAATAACTTCCATTGTAAATAGAGGAGTGCTGTTGTCTCTGAACAGTTTGTTTAAATTAACTCGTTAATATATATGTATATGGAACTTTTTCTTATATACTTTTTTAGCTATAGCAGCAATTTGGGTCGCAGTCGCACCCCATTTGGTAGTAGATAACTTGAATAATTTTAATGATAAACACAGCTTACAAAACTACAGGACATAGCTAGAGTATATAATATTTATATACCGATTAGTCATAAATACTTTATAGCAAGTATTACAACTTTTAAATTTTTATTTATCTGAGTATATACTTTTCTATGATCAGGGAAGACCAAATCGATATACTAACGCAGTGCATTAAATGCGTTACACTTGTTTCCTCGATTCCCTAAGGCTACATTGTACGGAGGAAATGTCTAGAGATGTGTAAATGCAAGAATACTGATGATGCATTCCTTGACATTCTTTTGTTGCCAAACTGATTAAAGCAGGGTTTCCGCACACTTTAGTCTCAAGGAACCTTTTTGATCGATTGGTGCAGTTGTGGCGCCATTTAAGTGCCAGTTACTTTCCGCTTTCCTTATACTCAGTTTGAGTTATGTTTATTTCTTTGATTTCCGTAATTCGTATTAAAAATAAATTTAAGGAACACATTTAAAATTTAACAATTCTAAAGTGTCGTACAACTTTAAAAGCCTTAGAGTTAATCCTGTATTTGTAACAATATTAGAAAAGCCATGGACAATGATATAAAGTGTTGAAATAAACATCGCGTAGGCAAAGATTATTTCTTAAATGATGATGTATGATTGTATTAGTTACTTTTACTGGGTAAGCACCTACTTTTAGGTATTATCATGAATACTAATTAACTGTCAAAGCAGGATAATATTACACGATACTGTCATTATCTGTAATGTATTCTGCTAACAGATAAATTAGTTAAAAAGCCCCTACACATTTTCCTCCTGTTAAAGTAAAACTTGAAATAATATTAGGTACGTTTCATCAATGTTATTTAGACGAAGTTTTCTGCATATCACTGTTATAAAATAATAACGAAAATAGAACTTTCTAGCTTTTAAAGAAAGCCTCTCACAATACACCGTTTAATACTTAAAAGTTATCTTTATAGATAAGACTTCCTTAAACGTCAGTCTACCTCTACCTTATACCTGAAGTTACAGAGACAGGAAACTTAAATAAAGTTTGTTTTGAAGATCAGCTGTACATATGTAAGTACAATACACATGTACGTAATAGTAAGTAGATAAGTGTTGCAAGACTTGATTGCTACTGAATAGTTAAAGTAACATCAAATTGGTGTTTTTTGTAATGCATTTTTTATCATCCGTATTGGATGATAAAAAATGCATTATATCCTATGTTTATATGTAATTAACTAACTGGAATATCTTTGTTTGTAATTGAGAATTAAAATACGTTTAGTTTACTCATTTCCTGAACTTTTTATTGATAACTATGTGAAGTGAAATACCGTACCTACATGAGAAATTGTTAAATATATTTAAAACACTATTTTAAATTTTCCAGATTGAAGTTATAGCGTTATCATTTAAATTCATTTTATATTTTTATTTATTGAGATTTATTCTTAACTACAATTTAAATAAGTTACAAGTTGGTAAAGCAACAAAACTAAAAAGTAATTGCTTCCTACACTCATTAATTACGAGAGACTTATACGGCTAATTGCATAAGATTTACGTTTCACATAAAACAATAATGGAACCAAATTAGCTGCACTAACTTACTCCCACATACTGAGTGAGGCAGAGTTTAAGATAGCATTGTCTGCAAGTGAACTATAGAGTATTTATTTGTATCCAATAGTACCTTTTTTTTCCTAGCCATTTCTGTCCCACTGCAGGGCGAAGGATTCTCTACCCTTCTTCCATGTCTCTCTGGTTAGGGCCCTGGTCATCCAATAATTATCAAAGGACTCCAGTTCATCCCGCCATCTCCGATGACGGAGACGATACTGCGATGTCTCTTGCCATTAGAGGGACCCATTGGGTCGTTCGTTTGGCCCATTGGTCGTCTGTAACCTTATCTTCTGTATTTTATTAATACTCAGACGCATTTTAAGTATAATGGCTCCTACACACAGTGCCGGCGGCAGTGCCGCCGGGCGAGCCGCCGGCCAAGCCGCCGTGCGCCCGGCGGCATTCAAAGCCGCACAAAGGAGCCGCCGGCATTTGTTTGTATGACGACGCGCGACGGCTTGGCCGGCGGCGGCTCGCCCGGCGGCACTGCCGCCGGCACTGTGTGTAGGAGCCATAAGCCATTCATAAATGTCTTTCCGTCGCCACATTAAAACAACTATTTATCTGCTACGAAAAAAAGTGAGTTTTCTATTTAAAAGTTGTTAAATTGGCCATCAGTTTCATCATACCTTACATTCATTACATGGTGAAACATTTTTTCTCCCGTTCCGTGTAGGTTGTAATCTAAAAATAAAAATTCTTTAAATAATTTTAATTTCCTATCATCATCATCATCATCAGCCAGAAGACGTCCACTGCTGAACAAAGGCCTCCCCCCTAGAACGCCACAATTTTTTTTAAATCTATAAATCCCCTGAATTAAGGTTCTAACTTTCTTCTTCGAACCCGGGCAAGTACCAATGTAAGTTTTCAAAGTTATATGTAATTATTCTAAGACACTTCTGACTAAAGGTAAGGGAAAACATCGTGAGGAAACCTGGATTCTAAAATTGCCAATCCGCAAATGAGCAAGCGTGGTGATCAATGCTCGTGCCTTCTCCATATGGGAAGAGGCCTGTGCCCAGCAGTGGGACGTTTATAGGCTGGAATTAAGGTTCTAACTGATGCATAATAATAATTTTCCATTTATTTTCATTAGTTACATCTGTATATTTCCCATTTGATCCATCAGATTCCTAATGGCTCCTACACACAGTGCCGGCGGCAGTGCCGCCGGGCGAGCCGCCGGCCAAGCCGCCGTGCGCCCGGCGGCATTCAAAGCCGCACAAAGGAGCCGCCGGCATTTGTTTGTGTGACGACGCGCGACGGCTTGGCCGGCGGCGGCTCGCCCGGCGGCACTGCCGCCGGCACTGTGTGTAGGAGCCATAACAATCCCATTAATTATTAAGATAAAGATTATCTTATAATCTCATTCCCACGACAACTAATTTAAACGTTTTCTAAGACACAATTAAATAACTACCATACAATACAATAAAGCTTAATTATTTCGAACAAAACCTGTAAAAACGTGTGGCTGAATAAATAATAACTATAATTTGTAAAACAAATGAAAACTAGTTCTCTTGGATAAAATAATTATAATTATTCTTCTAAGAATATATTCAATGGTTATTTTTTTCTATGAATTTAGTATTTTAAATAAAAATGATTTGATTTTGTTTTTCTTTACATTTTTCGAGTTGTTAACAGTGTATCAAGTGCAACATGTCTACGTAATAATATAATTATGTACGAAAATAGACGATATTTTTTTTGCCATATTATTCACTAATAATTTTAGTCTGATTCCTTATCTATCTCACAAGTTTGTTGCAAAAGCTCTACGTATAAGTACACTAAAAAATAAGAAAGTAAATTTAGCATTTATTCTTATTTTAATATTTAGTTTATTCTCATCATCTTACCTCACTGTTTATCTCAAATCTCAAGGCAAATAGATAAAAAGCCAGTAAAGTCTGTGTTTAGTTTCAGTACAATAGATGTAAAGAGTATAACAAAAGCCCGCATTCCTGGAGTCCAGGCGATGCGCAGGCGCATGAGCCGTTCTATTTTCGTCCGTTTAATTACAGAACGCATTATCTCGCAGTCTTTGTTTTAAAGCACAGTTTGTTAGATAACTAAATAGTTAGTTGAATGAATAAATAAAAAAAAATAGTAAAAATGATTTGTAGAGCAAAAGTTTTTATTTTATTTAGTTACTTATTCAGAAAGTCCATATAGATTCCGCCATCGGGTTTGGTGTTTTAGTTTATAAAAGATAATTTCGAATAAAGTTTTTACATAATATTTACAAAAAAGTATTACATTCTTACATAAAATAACATGTTTTTCTTTAAATTTCGATTTCTGATGAAAAGCCGTCAATTTCGTTTTCCAACCTCAGTGGCCTGTAGAAGGCGCTACATGTCAACGGGGGGTTTAGTTAGTTTTAAGTGTTCTTTAAGTCTTAGGATTAGATTATTTTTACTTTTTTTAATTTACTATTTAATTTATTGTGATACCTTACGAGGCTGTATTGGCGCACCAGCGCAAAAAGCCTCATCAAATAAATGATAAAAAAAAACCCCCGATTGTCTCAACAACAAAAGAAGCAAAATCATATTTGAACAGTTTATGTCATGTCAAACTGGAAGCATAATGGTTTAAACACTTTATTACAAGCCTTGTTTACTGTCTTATCTAGTTCAAAAGTATTTACTCTCCGTAAAGCGTGTTTACTCTCCGTAACTGCTGCAGTTTAGCGTAGATAGATAATGGTAATGACTTGCTATTAAAACTACTACTACTAGTAAGTTAGTAGTACGTAACACTTAAAATAACGGACCAATCAAATAATTTGCTAAGCAACCTGAAATCATTTAAGTAGTTGGTAAAGTCGTTAACACCAAATAAAAATCATTATAATAATAATAATATTTTTTTTTTATTTCAAAAAATAATACATAGATCGAACAAGTAGATAAATAATTTAGGTAGCAAAAAATCTATGCACAGAATAAAGATCTTGCCTCTTAAACTAGGAGAACCTGTATCATAAGAGACAGTGATTCGGTGTTTACACGTATTTTATAGATTTTAGCAATAAGTGAAGCATGTCGAACCATGTATTGAGAATTATCATCAGAATTATCATTAGAGAATCACCTGAAAATTATTGAATAAGAAATATGCTGAATTCTAGAACTAAACTCTAATAAAAACATGACCCGTTTAAATACGTTTTATTTTCAATCAATAATCAAAACTACTTAATTCAATAATAATAACAAGAATTAAATACCAAGAGAAACTAGGACTTACCAGAAATATTAAGAGACTGGGAAAAATCGAATTACAACAAAGTTTCTCAATCAATAAAAAAACAAAGCGCTGGTGGCTGGTGTTAAAAAAATTATCTCACGGATTACATCGTAATTACTGTCTGCCTTTATTATACACAGTGGCGGATTAAGACATTTGCCGCCAGTAGGCTATTTAAATTTTGCCGCCCCTTCTGACCTCTGCATTTCGATACCCTACCTACACGACCAAAAGACGTTGGAAGAAAATATTTTAGACTTAAAAGACTAAAACATGTATCTTTGTTTTAAAAAAATATATATCATGAAAAATTAAGCACTGATTACAGTCATTCTAAACCTGTCCAGTAAATTTTCTAAACTAAGTAATAACATTTATTCTAAACCAGTTTAGTAAATTTTCTGAGCTTCTAAATAATGTAATCCATGAAATCAATACATAGAGCAGTTACATACAGCAGCATACGAATTTTTAGTAAGCAAGATACTGATATTTAACATCATTGGATTCCAACAATAACTGCACAGTTTCTAAACAATTGGTATTCTCATCAAAAATATTAAACTATATAAGAATACTTGTACTAATTTTTAATAAATGGTTGACAAAAAAAGATAATTAGTTTGTAAATTTACTAAGCCGGTTTGTAATATTTTGAGTTTCCAGTAAGTAAAGTTTGGTAACTTGAGAAATATAATTTTTGCTGAAGCTTGATAATTAATGCTACATTTTATACCTGATTCAACATTAGAAACAGAATATGACTGTTTTTAAAAAAGTCAATCATTTTTAGTATAATACTTTTCTCCGTGTAGTCATAATCAATTAATCATATTAATTTTTATGTCTCGACTGCCTCGTTGGCCTAGTGGCGCTAAGCGCGACTGCTACGCTAGAGGTCTTGGGTTCGATTCCCAAGTCGACCAAGGTGTTATTGGGTTTTTCTATGAAATTCTCAGTAGCAGGTCGGAGTTTAGATTTGTGCCCGGTTAGTGGCAATAGGCTCGCCCCCTATTACATGGGACCTAAACATACCGGCGAACTGTGGGTGTACATTGGTACACCTCTGCGTAACCCTTCGGGGATACAGGCGTGATGGTATGTTATGTATGTTATGTAATTTTTATGTCAATGAAATTGCAACCTGCATATAATAATAATAACACGACTTGTGTACTATTATTGTCTTCATTTTATCAGTTTTTTTTTCCGTTATTGATATTATATATCTAGGGGATATTTTTACAACCCACGACTTAATGTAGGTTACACAAAAAGTAATTTTATTTCTGAGCTAAGAAAACTTAATTATGTATTGCTTATAAGATGGACTAAAGTTTGCCTTAAAATTTACACAATATGAATGAACACAGATTACAAAATAATTTACATTCGGTAAATGTTGTTAAATATTAGATTGCACCACTTAACTTGTCAATGACAGGTTAAGTTAAGTGGTGCAATCTAATAACATTTAAGTATTTATTTATTTTTTATTTCTGGAAGACAAAAAAAAAATTGGGAAAAATATGCCGCCCCCCAAAATCCGCCGCCCTAGGCTCAAGCCTACTCAGCCTGCTGGTAAATCCGCCACTGATTATACACACGAATTAAACTTTCAATTATAGTTCTTTCAACGCGTGACTGCTATAATCTTGATAAGGTAACAAGGAAAATATAGAATCTGTATTTCTGTCTTAAATAAAAGGCCAAGATGCGCCTAACGATTCTGCACATACGAATTAATTTTAACCTTGGGTGATTTATTTATCATCATGTCTTTATCTACAAATAATTTACAAATAAATAGGCCTTACATATCTTTAAAAAACCTTTTATAATAATAATAATACCAGCCTATAAACGTCCCACTGCTGGGGCCAGGCCTCTTCCCATATAGAGAAGGCACGAGCATTTTAAGACCACGCTTGCTCTCATGCGGATTGGCGATTTCAGATTCCAATTTTGGAAAACTTTTGCTATCACTATTTCCTTTCAACTATTTCATAGTGGATTAACATTTCAGCAACTTTTAAATTGATAGAAATCACTCAAATTAAAAGTGCCAAGTTATAGCCATATGTTAGTTTCAAAATTACTTGGCAAAGCTTATTCTAACGTTTTTTTTAGCTACTTAGTTATGCTATTTATTATTTACTCAATAGTTTATCACCGTTTCTTAAAGGTCGTGCTCTAATAATAATGACTACATAACGTCATAATCGGAACTTGGTATAAGTTCTTTCCCGTATATATCTTAAACTTTATTCATATGATTAAAGGTGTTTCTATCGAATTAATCGCTTTATGAATAATAATAAAGTAACGAAAAAAAACTTTGATTGCCACTATATTTTTTTGAAATAATTCAAGCCCAGTTAGATTTAACGAATGCGTTCTTTTATAGAGGCTTTCTAAGAGAACATACCTACAAATGGTATATACATTAGTTCTATATTTTATCTGTATTCAGCTTCCGATATAAAAAGATAAGATATTATTCTGATTTATGTTACAAATTTAGCTCTACATATTATTATTAGCGTAAATTAAACTACTATTTAAGTAAAAGTTAAGTAATTTAAGTAGTGTTTTCATTTATCCTTACTTCCTTACTAATATCCTTACTAATATTATAAATGCGAAAGTTTGTTTGGATGTTTGTTACTCTTTCACGCAAAAACTACTGAATGGATTTTAATGAAACTTTACAATAATGTAGCTTATACATGCGAATAACACATAGGCTATAATTTATTGAATTGTCATTCAAGCGGGTGAAACCGCGGGGCACAGCTAGTATACTATATTTTGTATTAAATTCTTATAATTTTTATTTAAATGCTTCATATTATGGCTATTTCAGAATCGAAAATACAGATTAGCGAATCGTTATGGCCATTAAAGGCTGAGTCAGAATGAACAATAGCGTACGCGATATCTTCGGTAAGCAAATTGTATGAATATCTGATGAATTGAGTATTGTGACGTAGTTCTTACGTCACTATTGTTTGTTTACTAAGAGTTTGATTTGAAATGTAAGCGGTTTGGCGGACTAGATCAATGAAATTTTACTAATATTCATCGTCGTTACTCGTATTCTGTGAAATTCATGTGTGACTTTTTTGCATAGGTAATAAATAATATTTTCTTGCTTTGGTGAACTATCTATAGCATGTTGATAATCTTGGGCTCTATATTAATTTTTTAAATTAACTTGAAACGTAAAAAACTATGTAGAATTTCCACAAGATGTTATTTCTTTGCAAAATGAAAAAAAAAAATAAGTAACCAATCAGTTACATGATAATAATAAAATCTTTATTTTCTCATCATTCCTAGAAAGTTACAGATTAAATTTTGTACACGTTATATAGAGACTGGTGTCTGTAGTAGGTAAAACCTGTGAGACAGATCACCAGGCCACCCTCCGTTAGCTCGGTAAATCAGTAAAACATACATTACTAACAAATTTATTTCATATATATATTTATTCATTCAAATTTATTTCATATATATATTTATTCAATATTTATTTCATATTAAGTATATAGAATTTCTTGCTTTTTGGAAGTTGTTTAAAAACGGAAGTAACCAATATTGTTTTTGTTTTCATGCATTTCGCATATATTTTTGCAAATAATGATTTTATTTCATTCATTACTCAGTTTTGTTGATATTTCCTTTAAATAATATTTCAATATCCTTGATGAGAAACAACAATATTTATAAGAATAAAAAGTACAATTATATACGAAAATAATTACTGCATTTTTATACTTAATAATGATGCAGATAATAATTAATTGTATACTGAATAAGTAAATAAATACAGTTTCATACAACAAATATTGTACAAACATTGTCACGAATTTTCACAACATTTTAAATGTACTTTTATGTAAGTACTTTAGGTTTCTAAACATCGAACTCTAGCTATACATCAGCCACTTTAAAGAAATAATGACCGTCCTTTGGGATTATGAACCTTAATTCAATGACTAACAGTTCAGTTTCCATCACATTCAAATTACTTTTAGGCCCTTTTCGGTAATATTTGTCATTCTAAAATGAACTTAAACACATGTTGTCAAAGTTGATAATTGCGTAATTAGTAATAACGTTTAATTCTCTTTCCAGATTGGCTTTAGTAATAATATAATAAAAATATCCTGGGACAACTCACACACGGTTATCTGATCCCAAGCTAAGCAGAGCTTGTGTTATGGTAACCAGATAACTGATAAACATACTTATATATTTTTAAATACATACATGTTATAGATAAATGACACCCAGACACCAGAACAAATGATCATGCTCATCACACAACATTTGTCCTGGGCGGGAATCGAACCCACGACCTCCGGTATAGCAGTCAGGGTCACTAACCACTAGACCAACAGGCCCGTCAAATCCTTTAGTATAGGTACATTGCATTACTTAACAACGACCAAAAGTTAACTGCATTTGAGTATTTAGCTGACTGTCCCTGAACTTGGTGTAATACCTTCAACCCAATCCGAAGGCATTACTTAGGGATTTATCTTTTCCCAACTAAAGACACCCGGGTCCACCTCTTCTGCGTAGGCCAGAGTCGCGGGATCACTTTTGCATAATCTACGCGTATAGCCTAAACTAAGGATTCCCCTGTACGTTACCTGAGGCAAATATAATATGGGTAAAACACAAACTTATAACGAAGTCATTTAAATCCAAATCACGATCTGTCATCATTATTTTACGTTATCACGAGTTCACGACGATGATTTTAATGTTCACATTTAGTTGTTTGTTCTATTGTATAACAACAATAGGCTACAATAGTACAGTCGAGCGCATATTAGTAGTAACAATGACATTGACAGTGTAGTAATTTCATTGTAGTTTACTTGATGTTTTGAAACTTATTGTTACTACTATCGTGCGGTTGATTATACAACTAGTGTGGTCGGAACTACGGTTCCGGTTGTAGATTGGTCATAATGACGGAAATGTTATAGACGTATGTTATATATACTAGCTTTGCCTATCGACTGCGTTCGAATAGACCAATTAATGATAATATAGTGAGGTAGGGATAAAGAGTAAATAAATTAAAATTTATCTAGGATTTGTTCAATACCTAAATAAAATTTGAACAAATCAATATCCGTAAAATATTTTAAAAGTAAAGAGATTATAAACATACAAATGCCACACTTCTAAGATAAGTAGAACGTCAATCATCGTGTGTGGTTGGAAAACCTAATGCAAAGTCAATGATTATTATATTATTGTTTATAACTGATTTATAGATAGTCATACATTTTGTGTGATAACTAGAAATACCAATTGACATAGTGACTCAATTACGTACAGGAAAAAATGTATTAATATGTAGGTTTTTACTGCTTCCCAGACATCAAACAGGATGTGGTGAAGTATATTAAAGAGCTAATTTAATTTAATAAAAAAAAATGTTTTAAGCTTACCTTATTAACGAAAACAATTCTTATAATGCACGTATTTTGTCTCACCGTTCCTGGTTCATCTGAATTAAATGTAGCATTAAGTTCATTAGGAAGTATATACAGTATAATGTGAAATATACAAATCTTAGCCAATTTATTAAGAAATATCTATATCCATGAACTATCGAAAACTTTAATAAATTTATTATATCATTTTCTTTCAAAGCATTTTCCCTTATTCATCGCCATAATCGTCAATCATATGCCCTGTCATTCCACTTTTGTCCATTTCTCACTCTTCCTATGGCTATACAACCTATATTGTTGTAGTACCTGCTATACTATTCAAAATTGTCCTGCTATCTTATGTAACCACGATAAAAAGGCAGACATTTTCCCAATTATAAAACTATAAAATGTAAAAACCAATTTAAACATTTAATAATTACAAACAGCCTGTATAAAAACTAATAGGTAGTTATTTAGAACTTAGTTATTTAGTACTCTACCGACCTCCTCGAGCCGCCTTGGCCGAGTTGCCTAGTCCGTGGAAAATCTTCTGATAATAATACGCTTTAGTTCTGATCTATACAGATCGGTTCGGGAAAAAAACTTGCGTGATGTCCACCGCTTGCGTTTATCGATGAAAGTATCGATTACAGTAATAACGTCCTTATGATATTGTAGGGCCACCATGAAGTATTTAAATGGGAGGATAATATTTTATAAACTTATTTAGTAAGATTTTTTGCTTTTTTGTTAATTTCGGGCATTTTCAATATATTTTAGCAGTGTGCCTATAAGTATATACATAGATAGACGTATCCACGATTATGCATGCGTACTTTATTGTTTTGTTCATGTTTTTTGCTTTTCGTGCATATTAATTACATTCTACTGTTAGGTTATTTATTATACTGTCATACGTCAAGGCTGATGAGGTCCATTGCAGTTTTTTTGCTAATAAAAGTTCAAATGTTTCTTTCATGAGAATTCGTCTCGTGCAAGTTTGAGAGATGTTACATCATCCACGTGAGTCACTGGTCAGCTATTAATTGTTTTGCCACTCGATTCATTGCCGTCAACATTTGAGGGCATCGTATGCAAATTGATTGAAAGTTTTCAATGGAAGGTGTGTCTTGTTGATATTGTCGTCACTGGTTGCGACGTTGGTGTGCTTGAGTACGCACGTTTGGCATCATGTTGCGTGTTCTCGTTTGTTTATTGCTATTTGGAATTTCATCCAACTGTTGTTGATATAAGACCGAGCTATTCTCTTCGAGAACGAACGCTGAGATTGCAATTTTTTATCTTATTTATCTTATTTTACACTCATAGTAAAATACCATTATACATACGTCAATTTTATATCTATTTAATAGATAACATCAGACAAAATAAACACATATTGCAAGAACTAATTGTTATTGCTCACGTGAGACCAAAAGTACAAATCATTATTTACTTTATCCTTACAAAAACTATTTAATCAATGTTTTTCCAAGGAAAAACTATGATGTTGTTGAAATATCACTTTGTAGTTACGTGCTGAATTACAAATAACATTATTTAATTACTTTAAACAAAAATATACAATACATCGCAAACTCAGCATAATAAATTAGTCTCAGTATTTCGAGTAAAGAAAATATAGATCGCAAAAACCAGGCACAAGGTAAATGGAGTTAAATGCTTTAGATAATTGCAGCAATTAGCGATTGCTGATAAGAAAGCCTATCATAAAACAGATATTACATTCCAGGGATTGATTTGGTACATTAAAGTCATACAGCTTGGAAGAATTGAAGAGGCCTTTGCCCTGCAGTGGACAACAATAAATAAATAAAAAAAACCACATAAATAATTTATTAGCTTCAATCTCAAACGCGAGATGCAAAAGCACATTCAAAGAATATTAATTACTGTAGCATGATTGATAACTGATCAAGGAAATGAACCCTTCAATATTAAGATTAAGTGTTAAAATACAAAAGAGATATATCCGTAACAGTTATGCCCAAATCTGCTTACTTAAATCATTAGTAAAGGTTTAATTTAGACAAAAGCAGTACTTAAAGAGATCCGTTAGAGCAGTCAAGAGAGTTTGTTTTACTTACAACCTGATGACAAATTAACGTTGATAAAATACGGCGTTCGCAAAAAACTTTGACTTTGGAAGACAGAGCTTTTATTTATTTACATTTTTTGTATTAATCAAGCTGATTCATCGAATCACGAGGTTTTGAGGTCATCTACTGAGTTCTAAAACTACTGCGCCTTAAATTAGGAAGTGAATATTCGAAATCCTTTCTGGGAAAACCAATGAGGCGTTTTGAAATGGCTTAAAAAAGTTTTGGTACATACGTATTATATATGTTTTAAACTAGAAGGGAAACCCCCTATAGACAGTTAATCAATCAATAGTCGGTAATGCCAGTCTAGCAAAACTCGCAAACTTGTCTACGAGCCTATTAAGGTAATAAAACAGAGGGTGTGGCCATTCGTCGTAATATTTTCGTGATTTCGGGTCAAAGTACACGAGCGATGACGGAGCCCGAGTGCCGAGACTTCAATTGATCGTGACCTTGAGTAGGGTGACCATGGTTCACGAATATTATAGCGTATAAAGTAATTTTTTTTTTATGTGTATGTGTATAGGTATATGGATTCTTGAATTTTGTGTGATATTATTAACGTATTTTGATTGAAGAATGTCTTAATCGATCAATAAATAATGTGACAGATTTTGTCCTTGTTAATTTTTTGCGGTTGACCAATCCGACTAATGTTTTAGATAATGATTTTTGAACTGTAACAAAGTGGTTGATTGTGGTCTGTTACTGAAACGGCCACGGGGACTGCACTGACTGTCATTGTTCCGTGTCGGGCAAGGTCGGCTGATGTAACACACGCGCGCATTGCACCAGACGCGCCGGTCAATGACCTTGCTCGGCAGTCTACCGGCGAATGAGAATTATGGTGAACATCGCTAACCCATATACATATATTTATTTGTTATGTGATATTTACGCATACAATATTTGATAGAAAACGTTTTGAATGGAAACCTTGCAACTTTTGCGGGTATCGTGCGGTTTTGCATAAACTGTAATAATACTTATACAAAGTATAATACCTAAAAATAAAACAATATTTATTTAAGTTTGACACTTCAATAACCTAAAAAGTACTAAGTCGAGTAAGCAATCAAAGGCAAGGTAGGAATGTTAGAACGTATTGTTTAGATAATTAGACACACAAACAAATTGCCAGACAAAACAATGAGCTTTGGTTACCGCTTAACTTTCTGTACTTTGCTGTACTCTACCTGTGTGATATAGTTACACCCACGCCACACTCGCAATTAATCCGTCTGGATTAAGATAAGTTGAGCTTAACGTATCTGTAGCTACAACTAATAATGAAACTGGCTCACTGTATCAGATTTATAGCGAATGTTGACCATTCCGCTTATGTTATGACGTACCTTACCTGGGTGTTTGTGTGACGTTTAGCAAACAAAATTTGTTAGGTTAGATTTTGATCTTAAAAGGAAATCTGTTTAATCAAGCCGATCATAGCTTATCCGTCTTATAAGCAGGGGTGGTTAGGATAACCACCCCTGCTAATAATTCTTTAAATATGGACACGCGAAAATAACATAGGTAGATAAGGTTTTTTTCTGTGCAGAAGCGCATGATGAATTTTATTTCTGATTTGATCTGTTGAACATATTCCTGTAGGTACACTTCCTTGTGAATGTTAGACTGGACTACTCTAGGACATGGTCAGCATGGTATAAGACCTATTTTGAAAGAAGTTTGTTTGAACCTGCGTCAGACGCGTTATCGTACAGAAAGGAATAAACGAATTTTGATAAAAATTGGTACACCGGTAGTAAAAGCCTGGAGTTAAATTCACATAATTATTTATGCATCTAGTTCGTTCCCGTGGGATAATTCAATATTTTATAGTTCCCGGAAGAAGTCGCAGGCCAAAACTAGTACTATACCTGCCGTATAAACACCGTGAGTTAACATAGACAACAATAAATAACTTACGCCCTCTAACTTAATCTTATTCGGAAGTATTTTATTATCCGCAAGATCAAAGTCAAAGAAATAATATACAGTCTATGGCGGAAATTAACTCAGGAAGTGTCTTATGTCCCGGCTATATTACAAATCCGGTATGTAAGTAGTTGTATTGTATAAACGTCTATCAATTAACATTAACACATAATTCACATACATTAAATAAATAAATACCTCAATAGTGAGTTAAACTTGAAAAGTCAGTTTATTGACTCGTATCCACAAGACTCCGATATTGACGAATTTACAAATGTGTTTTTAATCCTTTAGTATTTTTAACCGACTTCAAAAAGCGAGGAGGTACTGAATTCGACTGTATTATTTTATGTTTGTTTGTTACCACAGAACTTTCGGCTGGGTGAACCGATTTTGATGATTCTTTTTATTTGATAGCTGGTGCTTCACATCTGGTCCCATTACAATTTGGTCCAGTATTTGAGCAAACCTTAAAGGATTTATTTTAAAGTCGGTTTTCTTTGGTAGAATTATTTCAAATATCTTCACAATACGACTGCAACGTTAAATTAAAAAACTTAATTCTTTTGACTGTAAGTCACCCCAACATAGTTTTGGAAGAGTTAGATACTTAGTACGAGGTAATGATTTGTAACATAATTTTACTACCTATTTAGACCAACATGTTGGCACAATACTCCTATTTAGACCAACATTGAAAATCGACGCATTGCTTATTAATTTAACATTAATTAACAGACTTAGATAACGAAACTAACTTCTTAGAACCAGTCATTTCCGTAAGTACAACACGGATAAGGAAAACTAGACGAAAATCCTAAGAACTGCATAATATTGTTCCATTATGTTGTCAATCTATACTTCATTCAATCAATCACGATAAGTCTAAGGACTACAGGTAAACATAAATTATGTTTTATAAGCAACACTTATTATTGTTCTACCATTTACATCGTACATAAGCAATACCTATTATGTGGTAGGTGAAGGGTGGGCGATTTGGGGTCGGTTCATGTCTGGCGGTGGTGGCGTCGCGTGTTGTCGGTTGCGTGGCGCTGGGGCGGGCGGGCGCATGTTGGAGCATTCGGCCTTTCACACTGACCTGATGACGCGTTGGTGCGTCAGGTGGGAGAGGTTGGATGTTTTGTTGTGTGTTTGTTCGTTGCGCGGCCGATGTTGCGCGCTGCGTTTTCCGCCGAATATGAACCGACCCCTAGGGTGCTGCCCTTTTGTAATAATTTTTGACGTTTGATAAGTGCTACTTTGTGGCCTAAGTTAAATAAATAATTTTTGTTTTGATTTTATACCCCTATGTAAGTGTGTTATGAATTTTCAGGAACTGAGTGCTTAGTTACTTTCTGCACATTTTACATTTGACATTTCTATCTGTATTTTCTTAGGTAATTATTACGGGATCCAACAAATATTTTTGAAAATGTACTCAAGGAGGTATAAAAGTATTAAGATGGGTTACATAATGTCTTGAAGACATTTCAGTTTTCATATATATTTTTGTATGTAAAAATTGATCTGCATTAGAAAAGGAAAAAATCTGTTAGGTACAGATATACGAGTGTTCTTTCTGAATAAAAACAATCTACCCTTATCCGGTCATTGACAAAAAATATTTCTACGAAAATATGATAAGATATATTATTTGTCCTTAATACAATTAGTTATGACGCCAGAAACGGCCTTTGACGCAGTTTACCGAGAATATTGCTCGGAAGGTAGTTAACTAATAAAAAAACAAACATTCCTCACCCTTGAGGCCGTAGGATATAATTGAAAGTGTTGAACTGCTGATGTAATGAATTAACCCGTTACAGCAGCGTGTAGGCGGTTAGATATCAATTCGTGAGGGTCAATTGTACCCGATTGCTTCGCTTGTACGATATTACATTGATAGTAAATACGACAGACAGCCGCAACCATTAGGAATACTTGCACCAATAATAATCGTAACAAGTGTAGTGAATGACTGAATAACATAAATAGGAATCCACAATGTTACGTTGGACATTTCAAATTGATTTTAAACGGTTTCTACACACTTCTACTTACATATTATCTTCTACGCACAACCAAATTTTTAAGATCCCGTACAATCCAAATTTAAATCACAAAGTTTGCTTGTCAAAGCCTTTAGGGTTAAGATACAGAATAGAGGTTTATTTTATGTCAAATGTAGGGTTTGCAGACAACGTTTGCTACAATTGCTACGTGGAAGTCACAGGTGCAATCTAGTGTAGTACTTAATATTAGAAAAGGTTTTACGTTCAGAAAACCTTAACATAACATATAATTTCCATGGGTATTTAAATCTTCTAACTAGATAGGTATTATTATATATATAAGGTAGTTGAGATTTTAATCATTCGTACGCAGGGAATACTAAGGTTGTATTTTTCAGATCTGACTTTAACGGTCTGAAAAACATGTAGGTAAAAGGATGAATGCAAGGACTCGTACAGCAAGTACCTAGCTATATTTATTTTGTTGCAATCTATAAATCTAGATTAGTTTCGAGAAAGCCATAACCGTAGACGGAACATACTAGACTAGTCGTAACCAACTAACAGGAAATCGTTAAGAAAATCTAATTTATTTTCCGAATTCTATAAAGACTTTTGTTTTACATAGCTTCCTATGCAATAAAATAAAACACAGTCAGCTATGTATACACCTAGGTAAATGGTATATGATAATTAGGTAACACATTTAATATCGGTAATTCCGTTACACATGCATCACCCTAAAATCATGTTTATGTTAGAACACACTTCGAAGTGCGTTCTAAGTGTTCTAACACAGCGTTTTGTTGTCAATTAACACAACAACAATAAATGAACTAGTTAGTTGACATACGTAATGTAAACACGTTGTCCAATGTTTGTTTATTATTTAACTCCTAATTTAATGACACTTGAGTTATCTTGACACACATTTTGTAGATATCTCGTTATTGTAAACAAAAGGCATATTTGGTAAGAAAGAGGATACTTCTTGGATAGGGTTTCATCTATGCATATCGAGTGGACCTATTTAATGACGTAGGTAGCTAGAGGTGAATAGCCAGTGCCTGTAGCTTTCTTAATAGCAAAAAGGAAACACGATATTATTATGTATGTTGTTTTTTGGTAACTACAAACGGAAAATAAATACATCTCACTTACATGTGAATGATAGCTTTCAGTTACATATAATGTGTAGGTACAATGTATCTAAAAGCACATATATAAAATTCCGGACAACAGATTTTAAAATTTTTACTAAAGTTTTGGATTTAGTCTAAAATTATTAAGTCGGAAGTTAATATTATACATACTAACGTCAACAAATCTTTGTTGTATAATAACTTCCTATGTTATATAATTATATTATATTTTATATTATAACAATAGGACGATGGTTATTAACTCGTGAACATGATAATGACTCTCATTACCTTGAAACGAGTCTTTTTATATAGCATAGATGTAAAAAGTAGTTATTTATCTGAAAAATAAATCTCTGTTGAAAATATAAAACAGAAACGTGATGACAGGTGCAAGAGAGTTACATAAATAAACATTTATTTTATTAAATTTATTATTAAATCTTGTTAAAGCCAACTTGTGTGACTAAGAGGAAACAAAAATGTGGTTAATTATAAATTAAAAAATAACACTATAGATTTCCTTCGACTTCCGTCTTTGTTTCCCAAAAAAATAGTTTTTCATTCAGATTTGGTGCTAAGATACACACTGTACACAGCACCGTTTAGCTTTCTAAACTTGCTAGACGTGTCATCACACGTCTATAAGATATCTCCATTATTTTCGCAAGGATCGCGAGTTAATCTATATTATGTGGGTACTACTATTGTTATACATAGCACCTTTACCGACGATATCACACGGTATACCTCAAATAGGATGTTATAAATGAAACGGCTAATGTCAGTCATCATTATCATTTAATGAATCTGTTATTTACAAAAGATTTCGGTGGACTTTGTCAACAATAAGCTTCTTTGCAACTTTTACCATTAGCGCAAGCGAGGCGTGCGCACTCCTTCTGATAATAAATTTCATTGTATATATTAATATTTTAACTGCTTAAAGCTTTAAAACAATTTATATAAGTTAAAACACTTCGAAATATGCGTATAAAATAACAAACGTAGTTTTTTATACCTTTCTTTTAGAAAACTTCAAAAACTAGACTAAAAGAATTTAAAATTTTAATGTCTTCTATGAAGTATTGACCAATCAATTGTGATTTGTACGGTCAATGTTTAATATAGAGGTAGCCATTAAAATTTACAATCTTGTCTATAGGAAAATAAGACAACGCTCAATTCTTCGAATCTACTATTTATCTACAAGAGAGTAGTCACATGATACACGTTAGTGCAACTACGCAGTTAAAATGTTAAATATACATTATATAATACACCACTGAGCTGTTTACATACATAAAACGGCAAATAAAACCATATATCGATATTATAATTTAATAACTAATGAATGCATGCGCTCAATCAAAACAAATTCAACAAATACAGAACCACAAATACAACTAATAGGTAAACAGCTCGTTAACATTTCTCAATGAATATATAAACAATACTTTGAGCCAATACTGAATAATACACTGTAATATACATTTTATATGTAAGTATTAAACATTCACAATGAACGACAATGTTATATGTGCTTCTCTGTGCTTTATTCAATGTTAATACATAAAAATCGCCTCTAAAAATAATCATGACATATTACAAATTCATGATTGTTTCACGGTCGGTTAATTCAGACCAAAATATATCGTAGTCGACATGATTCCTTTTATTTCAATCTGTACGACCGACATAAACTCTTTTGTTATATCGATAGTTCAGTTACAGTTCCATCTCGACTTCTAAATAATTTTTAATCTTAAAAACATAATAACACTTTTGGTTTTTACATAAAGCTATATAACAACAGTAACATTAATTCATATTTTCTGAATATTTCTGAATATTCCTTAATACGTTCTATACACTTTGTAACGTCATATCAGATTACATTAAACCTTAAAAAGAAACTTCATTAAAATTATCGTTTACTTATAGGCATACAATACAGGTTGTTAAAAAAAGAAATATTTTCAATATATTTTTCATGTTTATCACATAATACCTTCTCCTAACAGTTAATTGCCTTTCACATTCCTAATAATAAAGTACATAATTATTATACCTAATGCTTAAAGCTAAATTATGCAGTTTATTGACAAAAAATATCTATGACAAAAATATATATCTATAGTTCAGATATATACACACTAATGTGGCAAGTACATAAAGCCATATATGACGACACCTACCGAGGAAGGGTTCGGATGCATGTATGATGCGCGTACAATTGACTGCGTTACATTTTACTCATCTATGTAAACTCACTTATTCTTAGCGTATTTACACAAATTGTTGTTCGTTACATGGCACTATAAGAATTCTATACAATGTCGAAGATTCATAGTGAAGATATCGCTGCCGTTCGCATTGTACTTTAATGCTTAAAAAGTGCTTGTAGAGGTTAAAAAAGTGTATGCAAGGTGTATGAAAAGTTCACAGAGTCTAGCAAGTTTAAAAGGCAATTGCTACTCTAACACCATATACACACACTATATATTATAATAATAGGTTTTATCGTAATAATTGATAGTCCCTAGCTTTATCTCAAAACACAGTGAATGCCTTATTTTAAAATTGGCATCTAGCATACAGTTAAGGACTACCCACACCTTTCAGTCAGTTCATCAATCTTTGTCATGAGTCTAAAAATTTAAGCCGTTTTAATCTCTACAGGACGCGAAATTCTTTCCTTTAAGTTCCCATGTCCTTACTGCAACATATTTACAAGTGTGCATTTTATTTACATTGATATATTTAGAACTTTTATTGAATAAAATATGAGTTTAGACCTTCAGAGAAATCTTATTGTCCGTTGCTAAAGAGAAATTAAACCATCATGGTAAGACTTTGTATAGAAGGTGATAATATTTCCTACATGTCTATGTAACTCTGCTAAGTACTCAATACCCTATAAGTACTAACATTATTGCTAATGACAATAATATGGACATTTATAATTTGTGTTCACAAAACTCTGCAGTGCTTTGAGTATTAGTCACTGAATGTTTAAACATCGCCTGTAACTTGGGTTGACGTTAGCACCACGACATTTATATGGCACATTGGAATATAGAACCTTACATATCCCTCTAATATTTTAAAATGCAAAGCGAATATACGCTTTTCTGCTTGCAGTCAATTCCAGTATTTAATTATGTCATTAACTTATGGTAACTTCGTATAAATCTTCACATAGAAGTATTTTTATCGTATTTCATGTTTATCAACAAAATGAGTTATTTTCTAATATTAACTTAATTATTAGCACTGTACATTACTGTCAGAAAATAAGTCATTTCGTCGTTTCCTCTTTGCAGTTTAATCGTAGGAGAATTGTTAAATATCTAAGTGGATTTCAAGAAACCTTTATCACAGCGTCTCCAATGTAATGAGATCGTTATATTTGTTTAGTTATTGGAGAATAAAAGGGTTCGTGAAATCTAATTGTATACCAAATCAACTATAATTCCGTTTACTAAACGCCCAATGATCGGAGGTAGAATACATCATCGGCCAGCAGGTGTTGCAAGAATAATGTAAAGTAATAATAAATAATTTCGACAACTATAAAAGCATCTAAATAAATAATTTATCTAGGTTCTTAAAAGTATAGAAGACGTAGAATTTAACATGAGCATAGTTTCTAAAAGATCACATATCGTTTCAAGAGAAAGACGCAAATTATCGAGCACCTGTATTAGCCGACGATATTTGTATGCACGATACAGATTGTGTTTAGAGTTTCAACTATGTGTTACAATGGAATCGCAATTTAAAGTGTCCCCTGCGCGGGTGTCCGTGTCTTACTGGATAACGTTCACTTGATTGTTGGTTGAAATGTAAGTAGAGGACTTCGCATTAAAATGTGGTTCAAGTTTTCAAATGAATACTGCATTACATTAGAAATTGTTTGTAGAAGTTGTCTATTCACATCTGCTTCGAAGATAATGTTTTTTAAACGACGCCTATTAATATAATCGATATTATGAAATGTTGAAGTTATTAGCAAACTTAAAAAAGACGTGCTATTTGTATGTAAAGTAGCACAACTTCATCTTTTTCACTACACCTACAACCGTGTCTCCAAAATCCCATAATATGGTTCGGCTCGTTTTGTTATTTAAGTTTAAACTTTTCTGTATCTGTATCTTTAACTGAACCATGTTTGTTTTCCGATAACCTTGTAACACATAGTCATACTCCTCAATGATTAGAGTATAGAGTTGGTGTTCACAGCACGCTCTCCCGCTGCTGGTGCTCGGGCGGGTCGTCGGGCGAGGCGGCGGTGCGTGTGATGTGCGGCGGGCGTGCGGCGAGCGCGGCTCCCATGGTGATGGGCGTGTCGTCCTCGTCCTCCTCCTCGCCCTCCTCCAGGTCCTCGTCGATGGGGGTCAGGATGTCCATGGGCTGCTGGATTTCTTCCGGTTTTCTGTGGTGAGACATGTTGTTTTGAGTTGAATGTATCTTAAGACGATATGAGGACTATATTTTACTTTTAAGAAAAAATCCAAACAAGTCCAAACTGCTCATTTATCATTTTAGTATACTGTTACATATAAGCGAAAATTTAATGAATTTACTATCAATCCTCTGATTTAAATTAGCTGTGTCTTTGTAAATTCGTAATAAATAAATATCCATTACATTTATTCCCACACGACGAGAAAAAATCATCCAATAAATTGCTAATCGTTCACAATTCCCAGCTACATTTACAGAAAAGTAAATTACCTGCGGAACAATGGCGCCGCAAACGACGTCAGCGTGCTAGCTAAGAAGAAGGCAGCCGCCATGTAGAACGACGCGTCGTAGTTCTTAGTGGCGTCGTACACCGCACCCGCGAGCGGAGACCCGATCATGGCCGCCGCGCCACGGAACAAGATGAGCAGGCCGAACGCGTTGGTCAGCTTGTCTAGACCTAGTAAGTCTACTAGGATGATTGATGTTAGGGAGATGTAGCCGGCTGTGGAGGGAAGAAAATAGAGTTTAGGTATTAAATCGAATGCAGTTGGTCAAGGGTAGGCTTTATACTATCGCGGTGATTTGCATTTCTTTCCCGACTGGTCTTCAGCATAAGGGAAGGTTGAAGCACTCCGGTGGTTTTAGCCGGTAAGGAGTTAGGCGGAGGAAGTCCATGAGAATTTACACGGATAAAAATAGGTAGGCATATTGTGGTACAAGGCTTTGTAAAATTTTCGCAGAGAATCGCTATGGTCGAACTTCTGAATAACGATTATATTTATTGTACGTGTCGTACAAGAATCACTGCATCGCCTCGAGAACGAAACATTTTATTGTTTTTAGTTCTAGTTAAGTATAGTTAAATGTTGATATTGCATACTCACAAATAGCGATGCCGAAAGCAATAGCTATCGCGACGAATGTGGCGTATGAATAACAGAAGGGAATCAATCCCACTGATATCTGGAAAACACAATTTAATATGTTAAGATAAATAGGTTTAGATAATTATAAACATTAATCAACTAGAACAACACGCGACATGAATGAATTATATGTATATGTCCTCTTGATCGATAGAATTTTCTTTTGATCTACTTTTAACATTATTTAATAAACGTCTAACATGACTAGAAATTGATTTTTTATTACTTTAAACGTTGCTTTGGCGCCCACATACTTTTTTATGACATTGAACAATTTCATTTCAAATAAAAATAATCTATGTTAAGCATTTATGTCTTCTATACATATACTAAAACAATGTCCTCCGCCGCGTCAGTCCATCTATCTGACCGCGATAAACTCATATGGTTTTCGCCAACAGTAATTTCAAGATAAGGTTTATTTTCAAAGCCGTGGCGGGTCACAAGTATATTATAAATATTGGAAGTATATAAAATCTCACCGTGGCAATAACGAGACAGACATTGTTGAGCAGCAGCGAGTCCATCCAGGGAAAGTCGGCGACCCAGCCGCAGATGATACGCCCGAACGTGTTCGTTATGCCGATGATGGAAAGGAGGAACGACGCTTGTGAGGGCTCCACACCCTGGAAATTAAAAAGAAAGCAATGTTGTTAATTGCATTATGTTGTATAAGTCATGACTGTATGTATGTATGTGTATTTATGTATGTATATGTCGTAAATCAAAGGAAAAAAAAACTACGATTTTACTTTATACATTGTTCAAGTCTATCATAGATTGCTCCTTGCAAGCAAGATTTAATGAGGTGTTAATAGCTACATAAGGGGTTTCATCGCCTAATTATATCATCGATTTAATTAAACTGATACAATCGTAGTGTTTTTTTTTTATAATTTGATGATAAGACATAATGTGCAGTCTCTAGATACATGGCATTCTAATTTCTAATTCACAACAGTCAGTGAGATTCACATTTGAAATATCTTAAGCAAGGTACCCAGTAATGCAGATAATTTGCTTAAGAATTAGAACGTATATCAATACGCAAGCAAACGAGTATTAATAAATTGATTGACAGGCATATCATTTGATTAAATACGTATCTGAGTACGATTGGCTAATTATAAGACACACGTTCCTAAAAGATGGGCGGGTCAGCGTAGGTACAAAAACTAAACTATTTATAACAGGAAGTATGACTTACAACACTATGTACTGTACTTGAAAACAATACGTTCACGTGACCTAACTGCACACTTATGCCAAGAAAAATATTATATAATCGTTCCCTAATTGACGACAGGAATATAATAGTACCAACGTCGTAAGAGTGTCGGTGGTTTGGTATCTACGGTACAATAATATAATAATAATATAATAATAATCCAGCCTATAAACGTCCCACTGCTGGGCACAGGCCTCTTCCCATATAGAGAAGGCACGAGCATTGATCACCACGCTTGCTCTCTGCGGATTGGCGATTTCAGATCCCAAATTTTGGAATCCAGGTTTCCTCACGATGTTTTCCTTCACCGTTTGTCAGTAGTGTCTTAGAATAATTAAGAAAGTACATATAACTTTGAAAAAGCCACATTGGTACTTGCCTGGGTTCGAACCTGCAACCTTGTGCATACAAATCCGTTCATTGAACCGCTAGGCCACCACGACAATAGACAAAACGGTACAATGTAAGACATTTATTTTAGGGAATTGGCCATAATTATCGTAATTTTTTTTATAATAATATAGTTGGTATTGTACCGTTTTAATTAACTATAAATAAATAAATATTTAGTTTGATTAGTCTATTTTTCGGTTGGCTCTACATTTAACAACACCTTTATACATAAACTTTTTTATGCATTATATTTTAAAAGAATCTTTGTACTTACACTAAGCCTAGCCGCATCCACGATGTACACGAAAGGCACGTACAGGCCAGCCATGCCGAACACGTTGGACACTCCGATCAACATGAAGGCGGGGTCGCGGAGTAAGCTCACATCCAACATGGACGAGAGCGCCGACTTGAAGGATTCCGGCAGGTGTAGGCACGGACACAGGTCGTATTCTGGAAATTGTGGAATAAACGGTTTGAAAATGTTCTGTTACTTTCGGTTGCATTTCTAATTTAACAGTTGGGAGTATCTATATTACAGGGGATTTACGCCATAAAGCATAAAAACAACAATACTGCAAATAAATATAAACTAATAGAAAACCTCTTAGGGACATAGGGTTACATAGTTGTTTCAAAATCTTGTTTATAATGATGTCTAAATCTTATTATTTAATTTTTATAAAACATAAGATGGACTAAAAATCTGCTATTCTAATGTTGTATTTTTTCTCTCTGATTGTCGTTTCTTTTTCTTATTTTACACTCTTTAATGGTAGGTACATAATAATATTCACTGTGCTACTATAGACTATATTATTATACTAAAAAAACTAATCTTACGTTCTTGTCTCTCCAGGTCCCCAGTTTGCCTGCTCTGTGGCAGACTGAGCACGGAGTTCCTGTACCCCTGCAGCGACTTCTGGCTCTGGTACTGCGGCAGGTTGAGCACCGACCCTGAGTAGAAGATGTCTTTGCGTGACATCGGACGCACCATGCGGGATGGCTCGCGGGGACCGGCGACTGAGAGCTTGGAGTTGTACATCATGCTTTCTGTGTCACCCTGGAATGTTGATATGTAAATATAATATAATCTTTTTTACTACCTTTAACTTAAATAGCAATGTAAGAATGTAGGTAACTATATTTTTCGAGTGAAATCTTGCAACTCAATTTTGAAGCACATCTTTAAACGATTGATCTGAAATTTGACAATACAATTTTATGGTACTTTCTGAAGCAAACGTTTTCTCTATATATCAATCTTCTTGGGCATATTTGGTTTGGCCTTTAATGAGCAAGGTGCTAGGCATTTAAAAATAAAAATTTATTTTTATACTTAGGTATTCTTCCTCATTCTATGTGGTAAGGAATAATAAATGTGCAGCTATGAATTTTGCGCTCATTGTTAGATTATAAATAAATGCAAAATAACCTTTAATCCGCAGAAGTGCCTGCATTGTTGTATGGCTATTGTAATTTATATAGATACTGTCAATGTGTATTGTCATATGTATTTACCTAGTATTTAATCTAGCTATACAATAGTATTATATAGTTATCCTCATGCCTTACAGTTTCAATGACAGAATCATGGTCAAGTGGAAAGTTGATCATTTAAATTCATATCAATGTCTAAACAAACTAGTCTCATGATGTATGAAGAGACGCTTTTTATGACTCCACAACTAATAAATAAAAAGCCAGTCGCAAAAGGCACTTGAATCTATTACAAGAAGTGTTTACAGTTGGATATCAGCCATGTGGGAGATGATTCATAATTTTAGTCTTGTTACAGAGTTTCTACAACATTCTTCAATGATTGATGACAAGGTTTCCTAGTAAACTAATGCCACTGGGCGTTTTAAAGTTTTGCGAAGATCTGCAATATGTACACGGAACAATATCGTATTGGAAGGATGCCAGTCATTCGGGCTATTTGGCAGACAATAACAAAAGTTCAAGGTCACTCGTCCAAGTTTCGTAGAACAATCACACGTGGGATATGACCATATTATTGCCCTTGGTAACAATTTATTTATTGTTGTTTGGAATTGGGTCAATTGGTTTGAGCTAAATACAATTTCAACACTCATTTCGTTGTGCTTGTTTACATAAATTAATGCTATTTAGGGTGCTCAGTGCTCGCGCATCTAACGCGTTTAAGTTGGTTATATTAATGAACGTTTAATGTGTGAAAGTGACTATTTTGTCAACTATTATGACTAATTAAGACGTAGAATTACAATGTATTTTAACGTTAATAATAGCAACGAAGATAAAGGAGTTATGTCACTCACAAACTAAATAATCGTTTAGGACACACCTACGTCTTGTATAAATAAATCTAAAGTGAAAAACGGTATTAATTTCTTATTAAAATTACTTACATCAGCATTGCGTAACTGGCTGTTCATTGAAGTTTTGGACGTAGCTTTGATTGCGGCTAGGGACGGTTTGAATCTGAAATTAAACATACATTACCATTACAAATCATTCTCAAGCTTATAATTATATTCTTTACTTACCGCAGGATGTAGATATTCTTATTGAGAACATAATTGACTAGCTTATGAAATAGTTACAACATTTAATGGCAGTAGCAAACATATGCAAATGATAATTATGTCATTAGCCTGAATATCATCAGCTTAAGCTAAGAGTAATAAACCTAATGAAAACAAAACATGTGCAGACGAATGAATTGAAGTTACTTAAAGCAGTGTAAACTTTAAGTTACTCTTAAAAATAAGTATTAATAAGTCTTAACTTCTGCTCCTAAATAAAATATCCGTACTTAATAACATATTTTAGCATTTGATAGTCTATTTTCAAGAGAGGTAATAAGCTACTTAACATCATGTTACTTGACTTAGTAGACAAGCAAGAGCGAGTGAAGTCGCGGGGCACAGCTAGTTAGATATATTGCACGATGTGTTCAATCAGACGTTAGATCAATTAAATCAGAGCGTTACGACGCCATTCATGCTGGTTTGTTGTTTGACACCAGTCACTTCTATTTATAATAAAAGCTTTGTATGTCGTTTGGAATTATGTTTTACATACAATTACTGGGGTGAACGAGCCACTGTTATAGTCTTTAATCCTGTGTATTTGATTTAAAAGCGTTAAAATTTTAGTGAAAATTTAAGATAAGTTACTAAAAACAAAAAGCAAAATTTCAGCCATGAAAGTATAACATTCTTAAAGAGCTGTTAGCTGTTTTTCAGCACTGAATAATAACATGAATGGTGTAAATAGCATACTAATATGTGTAGTTGACTAGTTGCGTACTATACCAGTTCCCACACTACCTCCACCGTAAAGCTCCCTTTGCCATATCATCTACTTGAATCTATGGCATGACTGATGTAAATGAAATAAATAAATAAAATAAATGATTTTCTATAAATATGTGAGTAGTTGACTAGTTGTGTACTATACCAGTTGCCACACCACCTTCACCGCTAGGCTCCCTATACCAAACCATCTATCGCATGACTGATGTAAATGATATAAATAAATAAATATACATATGTGTGTAGTTGACTAGTTGCGTACTATACCAGTTTACCCCCTCCACCGCTCGGCTCTCCCTATAACAAATCATCTACTACCTATCACCGGACCTGTCGCCGGTGCTCTGCTTGCGTTGCCTGTCGAAGAACGGCACGGATCCGTTCTTGGGCAAGCCGGGAGCGTGCGCGCTGAATGCGGGCGATGACACGTTGCGGGACATCAGCTGTTGTTGCGGGTTCACTGTCACGTTGCCGTTCTCGCCCTAGAATACACGATATTATGAGTATTTTGGTCACAAGTTATAATATACTGTATGAGATGATATGATCTGTGACCCTACTGCCGAGCTAATGAATTTGTTAATGAATGAAGGAACGAGGATTGATCACATGGTCTTTTTTTAGGGTCTTATTTACGGCTACGGACAAAAGTATGGGCGTAAACTACACAGGATATATTTAATCGAGTTGCTTATTAAACAGGAAATGCTATATTTGTATGTTATAAGCGCCAAAACAGTAAAATAATGTGAGCAGAATAATATTTTTCATTAAATACAATTATCATAACTAATGAAAATTTAAGTACTTATTTCTTAATAAACGGTAGATTGTTTATGAATATTAAAGTGCATAACAACGTTCGCATATAGGTATTATAATAGAATGATGGTTATGTTATTACCACATAAACCGACGTAAAATATTGACTTTATATACTGCCCTATTAGCTGCCATTTATAATTTGCATATGGCGATAAGCAGTTGAATGATTTTCCTCAACATAACCTACGCCGTAAATAAACTAACATACGTTTTACAATTATTTATGGAGCTGTTTCAAAAACTACAGAATTGATTTGTTTGATCCTAGGTTTGCTCTTCGTATAATAGGGTAAATGACTAGGTATGATAAGTCAAAATTTATTTAATCCGCCATTTAGATAATCAAAATATAATAGACACATATTTTTTCTTTTCTCAAATAAATTACAAAATACGAAGATAAACCGCTGTAAAGTTCAGGAGTGGGGGCTTGTGACGTCACGGCTAGGTACAATTTGTACTCAAACGTGACGTCACGCAAGAATTGTACTCGCTGTATCTTCGTAATTCTTTGTTTTCGGGACTAAACAAAAAATACGTGTCTAATATTTTTTTCTTATCTAAAAGATGGACATAAAAATAAAAATTAGTCATCATCCCTATTGTAGAGGTCGCATCAAGGTTTAAAAGTCACTCAACTAAGTTAACTTTTTGTTTTTATAAGGAAAATTATAATAGTTCAACAAATGCCTATGCTAGCTGGATGTGTATAAATACATCACGCATAAGTTTATAATGATTACGTAACTCAGAAACAGTGTCATCCTTTATTAAAAAAAATAATATCTAATGAAGGAGCAAGAGTGAAATTGAAAGAAAACATTAAGAATAATTATATGTCTTATAATTACCATTTAAACGTGAAATCTCACTTATAAATTCAATTTAGTTGCCATAAAGTTTTACAGGTAATGCATATTTATTAGTTCTTTGTTTATGCAAGCAGTTTATGATTTTATAGCGACATTGACTTTGACCTAGAGATATTTGTTCCGAGCGTCTTTTGTTTGTTATATTTAAATCTTTTAACACTCATGAGTTAGGATAATAGGATAAAAATATTATTATATTTGTTGAGCTGTTCTTTTTATTGATGTTTTTAATAGCTTTATGTATGAGTAGGTACATAATGCTTGCCTTTTCAGGATTACTAAGAATATCACGTACACATCTGTTCATTATTGCGTGCTTAATAAGTGTTGACCTACACATGTACTGCCTATCTGGCTACCCAGATAGGTAGGTCTGTCAGTAATTAAGGATATTCAGACATGTTCGTTCATATTTTATCATGCTAACATGTTATATTCGTAAGATAGGTAAGTAATAACTCAACTACGTACTTAATTATTATTAGTATTGCGCAATATCATTGCACCTTATCGTGAACCTACATTATTGAAGTATATAAATTCTATCTATCTATAATTCTGCACCAAGAGACCTTTCTAACAATATAAGGTAACCATTTTAGGCAACTATTTATGTTTATAGCGCTTATAGCTAAGCTAAATCTAACCTAACCTTAAATCTATCATAATAGAGAGGTGATAATGCTCTTTATACTAAAATCATTAAGCATGAAAGCATGAAGCATCATAACAGCTTCAGCAAGAATTTAATTGAACAGAGGATGGAAGGAAAGCATAATATAGGCCGATAACGAGAACGCTGCCGCCGTAGCGTAAAAAAGCTAGTGAATAGAATGGCATCAGAATTCAAAATGAACGAAGAACTTTAACAACCTCTTTTTTAACCCTTAACCACTGACGTGTCATTTTGTTACACTGTCATTCGTACGTCAGTGGTTAAGGGTTAAAGTTCTGTGAATAAAAAACTTATATAACATACCTTTTTCTTATCTCCACTGTCGTCAGCAACTTTAGCTTCAGTGATAGTAGGCAGGGTAGGCACTGGCGGTACTCCGGGCATGTTAGGGACGGTCGGTACGCGGGCTAAAGCTTCCAGGTTCAGAGACGAGTGTACTCCAGGATCGATGTTTAATGGTGCCTGGTGACGCAAAGGCTTATTGGTAAGTGATAAGTGTGGGGTAACGTCATACCTTGAGATACGAGATACATGCTTATGACTCTAGAATGGCTGCGTAGTATCAAGGTATGACTGGTTATAAAACGGAAGATTTCTAATGTAAGCTTGTAGAAAGAGTTTTCAAGCGGTGCCAACTACAGTGCGATGCGATAACTAGTTTTGTAGCAGAAACAACTACTGTTTGCATGCACCATTCCCTTCCCCTTAGTTCAAAGAAGTGGAAAATACAGTCGATAACGGACAATTCACTTCGCAGTAATAATAGGGGGAAAAGAAAAGGGGGAAAGCTTGCCAATCATTTGAAGGCATTGCCCTCAACAAAGCACGAGAATGCTGCATAATATATGAACCTGTATTAGTAACTACGATTCATAGAACTCTAGCGTTTATAAGTGGAAACTAAAGTCTATTTGTAAAACAGTCTATTTGCAGTCAAGTCTATTTTATGCAGCAATTCCAGCGAATTAGTAATTTTCTAGACAAAGAATTTTTATAAAGAGAGGAGAAATATAAAAATTTGGCTTTTGTGTTAGATTCCTGATTAAATAAATTGCAGAAGTGAAATGAGTCTTGTAATTCGCACCCTTTGGAAAACAAAAGCGAAAGAATTCTTGTTCCTTTCGCTTTAATTCCTCGTAAAAAAATAAAGTTGAACTGGGAAACTAGAACTAAGAATCCTCTATCCCTCGCTTTTCTTATGCGTTTGATATTGAAAGGGATTTATCACAAATGAGATCATTGGAGAATAAAATTTCTTCTTAATTGATTTAAGAAGAAATTTTATAGTGGCTCTTTCTTATGATAACTAATCTGTTTCTTTAACATTGCCAATTAAATCTAATTCAGTGCACATACGTACATACGAAATCAAAACATGCTTAAAATTTTGGTTAGCACAACAAGCGTAAGAACGAGACCACTGAAAAGGATCTAGCAGTTCGCTAGAAACATACCATCACCTTACAGACTAGAATAGTATTAGTGAAAGCAACTACATACAGAATCGTCTACTACGTTCACCTTCAGCCTCTTCTCCATGGTACCATCGGGCAGTTGGACCACAAAATATGACCCACCAATGGATCCCCGTTCCATTTGCAGGCGTTTTTCTTCAGCCATACGTTGTAATAAAGGCTTTTCGCCTGATGTCTGCAATTTTACGTATTTCTTAATATTTTTACATAAAGTAAGACTTCTGTGATATTAATATGATGAACGTATCACTTTTTGACATATAGGTACAGTGATTGATGAGTACTAATAGACCAATAGGTAATTTAAAGTGATTAAATTGTTTCCTCGTATTTAGCACACGGGATTACCGTCGTAAATAAACGCTCGTCAAGAAACGTTTACTATAATAACTTCATTATACTCCATTAATTACTTGTTGAACATAAATCATCATTGTATTTCACAGGAATTTGCAAAGGAACCTATAGTGTTCTTTGAAAACACATTTGCAAAGTCTCTAATTGAATACAAACCTTAGGATAGACTAAAGGTCTCATCAGGGCACCAAAAACAGCGCAGTTAAGGATCAATCCGGCGAGCAAGAAGTTAGCGTTCTGCCAGGAGCCGAACTCATTGAGCAAGAGTGCTGCAAGAGGCGCGAAGCTGAAGGTGCCCACTCCTGAGCCACATACTGCGATGCCGGTGGCGAGCGACCGCCGGGACTCGAAGTAATAGCCCACGGCTACTACTGACGGGAGGTAGATCATACCGAATCCGAGACCTATAACAAAAGAGTTATTTAATTTGTTTTATTTTAATCTAAAAATCTTGCTGCCTGCGGAAAGGAAAGATTTCTCTACTCTCACATAAATATCTATGATAAGACTACTTTTAAGGACTGCTTTTTAACTTCGTGTCAAATATAAAGTACTCTTTGCAACAAAAACATTTTTACAGACCCCATTAGTGAGTTTCTTTCACTCTCTTATTTCGTGATATACTCAAAGAACGTTGAACTCGAAGGGTACAAAAGCGTCAAGGTAAAATCTTTGTTTTGAAAGCTCTTCTTTGTGTCCGATAACATTTGCTTTTACAATGAGTAAGAGCGCCGACTGCTAAATCAGCGTGCATATGTTTGGATAAAACCCGCGTCACTACGCAAATCAGAATCTTCAAAGAGGTGAAACACTATGATTAGTGGCCGTTGCTCAATTTGGCAGTATCCCAAATTACAGAGAACTTTGACCAATTTGCATGAGGTAGCTACGTCACCTACAATTTGGCGTGTGATATAAAAAGAGGAACCATCACGCTGTTGCTGATATCTCACTTCTCGTGGACATTGACATCTGTTTAATTTTATATACCTATACTTTAATTATAATTGAGTTACCATGATATACCTATGTAGGTATGCAAAACGTAATTACAACAAACATGAAATATATTCCTATTTGTTAGTTAAATCCTCGATATTATACTTTTACTACCTAAGTATCGTTGTACCTCTGTCTATTATTCTCGTTTAAAGTTTTATCCTACTCGTGCCCAGACATTCCCACGTTGAAGATGGCGTCGCGATGAGTCTCGAAGGAGCTAACCCTTCTGACTTCATTTGTCTGCGACCTTGACACGTTACTAGGCAACATCTTAAGGCGCCACTAGGAGCCGAAACGTCATAAAATAAACTGGAATGCGTTACGCCATAACATTTAATTACGTGATAGTAATTAAGTGCTCCATTTAGGTTATTACTGCATTACGCGAACTAAACAATGAATTCGGAACATGATACGGTGAGTCAGTGTTGTCGGCCCACAAATCGGTATTTGAAACCGCACAAAGGCGCATATGGGTTGTTGCCTGCTTCAAAGAGGTCGTCGCCACTGTATGCATGCGTCATTTCCCAGTGCGATATTCCACTTTTCTCGTCAAAATAATTAATCATTAATTTGCATACAATGTTAGCTGCTGGAAAAGGTACAATGAATCGACACTTCGCCAAACGCAATGCGTATATGAGACCCAGATTCAATGAAGTTGATTTAGAATCGTTCACATAGGTCAAATGGTAATAAATTAACAAGAGAATATTAAATACTTGTGTTAGATACATGTGATAAATGTATACTTCCTCTATTCATTCTTGGAATAGGCCAATATTTAGTATTTCATTATACATGAGTGTGAATACTCACTCATTACTCAGAGTAGTCTGAATGTAGAACAAAGAATACAATATTAGTTTCGTAAAGTTCTCTTATCACTTCCCATGTACCTGTTCCGTGTATACATACACGAAGTAATTGAGAAAATCTTGAAGCCTTGCGGGATTAACTTACCTAATATGCACTTGCAAGTATTCATTTTAAACCGTTATCTAAGAAATCGGAACTTCTATATTAAACTATAAACTACTACCATACTACTATATTAAACTAGAAACTAAACTATATTATTATACCTATCCTGTTGTTAACAAGATATCGGTAACATATTTCGATTTGTTTTCATATCTTATTTTATGCAATATGTCAAGTTGTTAATATTTATTTATCACTTAATAATACAATGACCAAATATTGAGTACCTGTGATGTTGTGAACACCTTGTAGGGTGAATGTGTACATAAATCGACTCCTTATAAATTACAGTGTTTATCCTAGGTACTAATTTTCAAGGCCTACATAATCTGAAATTATATAAATAGACCAATCACATTTATTAAAGAAAAGTCGGTGTTTAAATTCTATGAGCTTTTCCCAAATGTAGCCACATTATACGAAAAACCAAACAAACCAACAACATGAACTTGATTGAATTCTTGTACGCGTTTGAAATATTATTGATTTAGTCTTTGGTGTTCGTGAAGAGGTAGGTAACAACTTCTGATTAGTCTTGACATTGAGAAACGATGATCTCAACGGTCGACTGCCAACTGGGATTTAAAATTGGTGCTAAACAGACGTGCTAATTATCAGAACGTTTTTTTTTTCATAGCTTCTTGACATTACCTATTTCAATTGTTTCTTTAGTATGTGAATATCACGAATTTACTGAAAGATACCCTAGAGATAAACCATACAATGTAAATAAAACTTTGGTTTAGAAATGTTTGAACTAAAGTCGTCGCCGTGTGTTTTTCCATAGTTAAAACCTTGAATGCTCGCCACACGATTCAAAAGAATTAGGTCAGATCGGATATTCCGAATACTCGACGATTTGAGTGCAACATTTTAAAAAGCAGTCAGCAGAATTCTGAATAGAAAAAACCTCTGTATCTATGTGCAATTAAAGACTATTATATTGTAGCCTAGTAAGGCGCCATGTCGTCTGCAACAGTTGGCATCTAGCCAAGCGTTCTCTAACGACCTTCAAGCCTTCAACTGAGTCTCAATGGCCAGGACTCCTGATTGTCGAACAATTAAAACAATCAGACTGATAAAGCTCAATATAAACTTTAACTCATCTCTATTTATATCCAGTAGGTATTAGCTATTTTAATCTTTTTAATTCATTCGTGTAGCGAACAGATATTAGAATTACTTTCAAGTTTCAATACGTTCAATAGGAACATCGTGCCTCTTGGTTTTTAGTATTTAATCGATTTCTTTGATGAAACTGAAGCCCTAGCATCGATATTAATAAGCAAAAGTAGCGTGTTCATAGGTTATTTTAATAGTCAGGCATAACATCGCTGCATTCGTGGAATGGAAAACCCCACTTTTCCACGAATGCAGCTAATTGTCAGAAGGGCTTAACACTTCAAACTAAAGCGTCATTTAAGCCGTTTCGTCCACATTGGTGTCTGCTGGCAAATGTCCAATTTCACACACGGGCTGTTGCCTCGGTTTTCAAGGGTTAGAGAGAACAAAGAACGTGTCGAAACGTTTTTAATAATTCAAGCGTCTCGTCTTATCGGAAAAGAAAGAGTCGGTCGTAGAGCAAAGCAGTAAAGAAATCTTTCTTAGGGCACAAGTGTTCTAGACACATAATCTTATACATAAAATTCTCGTGTCACAATGTTAGTTATCATACTCCTCCGAAACGGCTTGACCGATTTTTATGAAATTTATATGCATATTCAGTAGGTCTGAGAATCGGCTACTATCTATTTTTCATACCCCTAAGTGGTAGTAGGTAGGTAGTAGGCAGGTGCTAGGTAGAAAAAATTGCATTGCAACGCATGCCGGGTACAGCTAGTATAATATGTATATTTGCTATACGTATTTATAACGTATAATCTCTAATTTTACATGATTGTTATAGTATGTTTGAGTCATTAAGGCAAAAGAATAAACATTCCAGATAACTGCATTAAATACCATAAAAATGCTACATAAGTATGCATAGTTAAATGCACGTCCTTCGACTGTTTTATAGAGCTGCAAGAGACATGTGAGCATAAAAATTAATGCCCTGAATGAGGTCATTTATGTAATTAAAATGGAGACATGGAAACATGCATCGATATCGGCCCTCGGCTGATTTCCCCAGGCATATATAACTCGGTACTTATCAGAAAAAAATGTTCTCGTATCAATATTATTCAATAAGACAGCCATTATCACTCAACCACTTAAACGCGATAGACAGCGATTAAAGTAATTAAAAATTATTACTTATCGAGTTATGATTGTAATTGAATTCTAATTGATGTAAATACGCAATTTCAGTAGAGTTAACACTATTGTAGACATAGCGATTAACGAACCGACAAAATTTTTGCCTGCAATATTTTCACACACCATTACACAGAGGCGACCCAGATGAATGGTTGATATAATCGACACTTTTAAATGGACGATTTATAAACGGTTTCACTACATTACATATTTAGGAGATAGCCTGAAAACTAATGTAACAAATAAGATAAAAACTTTAGGCATATTGGATTACAAAAGTAAAGGAAATAAAAGTAACACCTGAAAGTTTCAAAATACCATAAAAGTTCGAGAATTGAAAACGCTGTACTGAAAATAACAACAGACAAACATGACTACGCCAGTATTTAATACGTCTTTAAACATCACAAAACAAAGAACAATGTTAACACAATCACACATTAACAATAAACTTTACCTCCATTTATTGACAAATAAAGACGCTACGAAATAAGATTAATGTCATGTCAGGGAAAAACATGTTCTATGGGAAATATGCATCAGTACATGTAATTGTAAACTTCAAGCAAATATACATTTGTAATTGTACATGACTGACTCATGTGTTGATGTTAAAATTAATTGACTCATCAGTGAGCTGATAGAATAATCTGCACATTAACGTAAATATGATAGCTGTTGCTAAGTATGAAAAGTTCGAGCGGAAATCTGAAACCCACCAATAAACATGGGCTGCGATATTATTCGTGTGTATAGATGAATCAAACGAACCAGTTGTAGTTATTATCTCAGTCGCATAATGGTTCCATTTGGCCTCATTTTAGCATCTGTTATTATGACCATTCGCTCGTAATGATATAACTACTATACTACTATATAGGATAGTTGTATCCTTTAAGTTTGTGTTTGCTGAAACCATGGTTCGAAGGACGGATTACCGACTCGGCGACGCCATGCAGTAACTATGCCATCGTGCCAAGGCCAGTGGACATTTACATAAGTCTCACGTTCTACATGAGTCCTGCAAACCGTTTTATTGCCAAGCCATTCTAAATTTACCTCAAGTCAATACAAATTACGGTGTTTACATGCGCTGATACTTAATTATCTGAGACCGGAGTTCCCAGTGGAAAGTGCTTGGAAAATAGGTTTTTAATTAACTAACTTTAAATTTATAAATAATCGAATATAAAGAAATGGGAACACCAGAGGGGAATGGGGAAATGTGATAAAATTGATTGTCACAATTTCAAAATGGGTACTAATCCGTTCATGTCACGAGTTGTCATGAATAAATAATCCTCTGTCATCTATTCGTTAGAAATAAATGTTCTTTTTTTTGCTATTATAACGAAATTCGGCGTTTCGATTAAACGACATAATTATGATTTTCTATTTTTGTATCTATACTAATATTATAAAGCTGAAGAGTTTGTTTGTTTGTTTGTTTGGTTGAACGCGCTAATCTCAAGAACTACTGGTTAGAATTGAAAAAATCTTTTTGTGTTAGATAGTCCATTTATCGAGGAAGGCTTTAAGATATATAACATTACGCTGCGACCAATAGGAGCGAAGCAGCAGTGAAAAATGTCACAAAAACGGGGAAAAATATTCATACTTCAAAGCTTCCGTTGCGTGCGCTGCGTAAACGGTTCGAGTTACCCAAAATATATGTATGAAAGAATTGTTCCTCTTTAAATGATCTAAAAAAATGTCTGCGACAGTATGTCTATCTTTTAAGATTGACTCACTATAACTTCTTTTAAGGTAATCATTTGGTCGAAATTAATGCATTATTGCCAATTGTTTGCTACAGAGTTTTATCAACATAATATTAACTAAAATTATCATTTACGCAGAAATACTTTTTTTTTAAACTTCTTAATCGCGGTCATAATAACAGAAATTGACGCGGACGAAGTCGCGGGGATCAGCTAGTAATACTAGATTTAAGAACGGAAAATATTTGTTAGATGTGCACATTTTTACGTATACCAACAACGACGGAAAAATAATGTTACATTTGCAAGTATTCGTAATCTGATAATCTACTTTAATTATTCGTAAAACAATAAATTTTAATTTTGATAAGTATAACAATAAACAATCATTTTGTAAATAGTTGTGCAAGAACTATATAAATTACAACTTTATAACCAAGAAGACTATCATAAAAAGTAAAAAATATAATATTTAAACATGTATTACATATCAAAACGTTATGATTATCAGATGATGCAAGAACAAGTTACTGAGTATCAAATTATTTCTTGTTTTAAGGTGAAAACCGAGGTTTTAACACACCGTGCTCCGAGAGCACAGCGATATTGGATTCACATTGGATGAACGATCCCTCGTCGCCACTTTTTTACGGACTGTGAGAACATTTGCGCATTTCCAGCACTTCACTATCACATACCAGAACAAATTGGTATTATAGGAAATCAAATCTTACCTCCAATCAATCCATAAGTGATCATCATCATAGTGACACTTTTGCTGAATGTAGAGATGACGAACGCAGTAGCGGCTACGAACGAGCCGGCCACGCAGACGGCTCGACATCCGAACTTGTTACATAAGGCCGACACAACCGGACCTGTCGACAAACATTTACTAAGTAAATACACTAGAAAATAAATGTTTTTGTGCAATTTAGCAAGAAAATCAATCACAAGGATGAAATTCGATGTACTGTGTGTGATCAAAACAGTAATTGTATCCTAATGTATCCCCCACGATAAACTAAAAAATAGTTGGTAATCTGTTCCTATGTACTAATATTGTAAAGAGGAAAGATTCGCATGTTTGTAACGAGTAAACTCAAAACTAGTAGAAATATTAAAAAAAAAACACCATTAGAATGCTACATTATCCCTGAATAACATCTATAGGCTCTATTGCTGTGCTACCAATGCGAAACCGGGGTAGGTCACTAGTTTTAAATAAAATAACATTTAATATAGCAGGTACATTAATGTTCCAGTCACTAATTAGTTTACAAGCTGGTGTAGTTAAGTTTTGATTGAGGGCTTTTACTGAGAGTTCTTCTATGAGAAACTAATTAAGTTGCTCATTAAACAACATGATTGCAGTATGATGTTATAAGATTTCATTTCTAGAAGCTGTTTACAAAACTTAATTGCTAATTAATTTCAACATATTTACTATGGAAAACATTGAATGTATGTTGTTTAAAAAGCTGTTTACGTCTCTCGCCATGTAATTTTTTATAAAAGGCAGTAGGCAGTTGATATAAAGTTCATACGTTCCTAAAATAAGTTCTACGTTACGTACATAACCTTTTTGAAGGACATTAACGTATAAGGTCAGTGCTAGTGTCCTTCCCTGACCGAGGTCAAACTTCCGGCTTTTCTATTTATAATTAAATGTTTTTAGTTAATTAAGGCAGGACTTTCTGTCTTGTATATTTAACCTTTCTAGCCTGATATTGTGCCAATTTTAAATACGTTTTACGGTAAACTGTTTTTTGCATTTTAAGTTCTAACTTAAGCGTAAAATTATCGTGTCAAAGAATTTATTTATAAGTACTAAATTTGCTGTAGGTTATGGTGCAAACATATTAAGTAAGATCATTATCAATAATAGTCAAGTAACCACCTTGGTACTAAAACCTACATTGCAAACTTGATCTGAGCTACTCGATGTTTTATTTAAATACTTGCAATCCAGTTCAAGGAACCGATGCTTCGTCGTAAGAGATTCATTTTAAACCTGGTGTTTATTGTATAATTCTTTATAAGGAGTTGTTATTTATAATGCTGTTTGACAAGCAATAAAATCCTTACATAAAATACTCTGGCAAATATTACACGATAAGTCTAACAGTCTCTTTGGTTTGTCAATAAACGTCTTTTCTTTCCTACATTATATCGGCTGTCATACATAGATCTTTGGCAGTCGTTAAGTCAATTCTGACAACCAGTCTTACTATGGGATACTGTGTTTCCCAGTAAAATGGGTTGTGGAGGTCAGATAGGCAGTCGCTACATGTAAAATACGGTATTCAGCTGAATTCGGTAAGACTGGTAGCCGACCCCAACATAGTTGGGAAAAGGCTCGGGAGATGATGATCTTTCTTAAATTATTAAAATATTATTATATAATATCATTTGAATTATCACTACCCCGGTTCCAACAATGATTATTGTTTAACTTGCACGAAATTTTGGTAATGAAAGAAGTATTAATGCAAGACAGATAAAGTGCTTATAAACCAACAGGATTATGTGTTAAAGGAACTGGTGACCCAATTACATATCAATACACTTTTATTAGGAAAACAACACGTTATTCAGCGGCCTTGTTCGGCAATTGTATTAATATTTCGTAGAATGTACTTTACTCATTCGTTTAGGAGCTAGAATCCACAGACAAACATACAGATATATAAAATCATCGAACTTATATAACATCTCAATTTGCGTTGGGGGTTGTTAAAAAACTCAACAACTTAACCCATCTTTTTGGCAACAGAGGTTAAAAGGGCACGTAAAACAAATAATACAATTATTTTCGCGTCTGGGCTCAATAAACAGACACGTCAAGCATACAAAACACCTCTCTTTTTGCGTTCGGGGTTAAAATCCTACGCAAATTCTATGTTTCAAGTCAAAGTTCGGTCAAAGATAAGCACATAATTATGTGATGTTTGGGTCACTATGCCAGGTCTTAGTGATAAGATGCTTTCGCAAATTACACAACGAACTATAATAGTCCTTAAAATACTTTTATAATACATTTTTATCGGGGCATTGGCAATCTACGACCGTAATCGGTATTTCCAATCAGGTCAATGGCACTTTAAAATAGATAAAAAAGATAACAGCCGCTTTTCGGATAATGTGTTTATATGGGCAAACTTGCAAGGAAAAATAGGTATGAATTTAAATTAGATTGAAGATTAAATTGTAAATCGTTGCGAAAAATAATTATTTTACCTATACTTGTGATATGAAGCATTACATAAACAAAACCTCTATACTAAAGCCAATCTGGAAAGAGAACGTTATTACTAATTACGCAATTATCAACTTTGACAACATGTGTTTAAGTTCATTTTAGAATGACAAATATTACCGAAAAGGGCCTAAAAGTAATTTGAATGTGATGGAAACTGAACTGTTAGTCATTGAATTAAGGTTCATAATCCCAAAGCACGTTCATTATTTCTTTAAAGTGGCTGATGTATAGATTTGTGGCTAGAGATTATTTCGTGTTATCTGGATGGATTTACTATCACTAATGCAACGCACTCGATTATCTAACGGATCCGAGGTATAGTAATGAACAGGGATTAACTGCGACACGGTTATTTTGTTTTACTGCACTCGCTTCAAGTGTCAATTACCAGTACGAACATGCATCGAATGTGCTATCAGTAACAAACAGTATGATAATAATATGACATATAATACATTTATATGCATTCAAAAGTTTGTGATGAAAAAACAGACAGACTAAATGTTAGTCTGTTCTGGAATGTCTTTTATTTTTAGTTCATGGAACTGTGAACTGCTAAATTAAACATAATCGTTTTTAAATTCATACCTAATTAATTCCTTTACACCCAGGAAATTAGTAGCATATCTTCCATTTACTATGAAGTAGGCAGTAAGCCAAGATTATAAAGTGACAAATTTATTATCAGGATCTACACTTACATCGTAAAGCAAGTACAATAGTTACGTACTCATAAACAATGGCTATATATCTCGTTAGAGTACAAAGGTAGCTGCAATCCGCACATGAATAATGAACAGCTAGCTACACGTGTCGACGTGACCTGAATTGAAAGGAAATGAACGCGCTTCACTGGAAATGGCTGAAAAAAACGCCCAAAATGAAGGAATGCTAAAGGTCTTTCCAATTACCAATGATGAATCAAGCGATCATTGATCCATTTTTATCATGAAGTACTTATAAACATACTCATAGATACGTACATTGTATGATACGTAGATATCTAAAGCGAGAATGATTTTAGCAATAGGATATACTACACTAGAAGTACGATAGAAAATATTATAAAGCTTACCGGCTGCAAGATAAAATCCGGACAGCAAACTGCCAACCCACGCCACCGTGCCTTTACCCTCGCCGAAATACGTCACAAGTTCTGGTAGGAAGATGCCAAATGTGTAGGCGATGCCGTCCACGATCATATTGCACATGAAGGAGGCGAAGACCACGACCCAGCCGTAGCCCCCGTCGGGGGGAGGCGGTAGGGCTCCGTAGTCGTAGGCCTCATCGTCATCATCAGCCGCCGCCCCCTCCGCTGTCAGTCTTGCAGCTTCTTCGCATGACGTCTCACTTTCCGTCTGTAACAAAGAAAAAAGAAATATTAGAACAAATTCTAGCCGTCGATAATGGGGCAGCGACGCGCGCACTTCAATGCAGTTACATTGCAGTGTTTTCTGAATTATCCTCATAGGTTACAATAATAATAAAACAGGATAAATTTGGACAAACACGCCACGTTTCATGGGCGTTTCAATACATTAGGCAAACAGTGATCTAAAAATAACTCCAAAGTAAAGTCCGGGTAATCTATCAATAAAAGCATGTCACAACTTTACCTAGGGTATATGAATACATAAGCACACAACAATACATCAAGATAAGCCTCAAGGATCAATGCCAAGGCCTAAACAATATAAAAATTTTACTCTTCAATCTAATAATAAGATTAACGTGACGTACATTCAAATCAATTACGTCACGACGATTTCATTATTATGGTTTGTATTTAACTCTGTTTATTGTCGCCTGTCGTAAATTTAATAAACGGTAGCAATAAAACGTTTGCTTTTAACAGTCCTCTGGAATTTCACCATTCCTTGCGTATACTTTGCGATCCTGACAAACTTATTTTGAGCTACGACCTACGACGTCTACGTAAACTTCAAACGATCAATAAAAGGCGAGAAAACAAAGAGAGAAAATATATTTTTAAGTACAGTGTGTTTTGGTTGTGTTATTTGTTTATTTTACGGCCATTGTCAGTGCCGTTACTAAGGCTTCATTTTAATTAATATTACATGCGTGCAATAACGCCTATTGTTAATATCCAAACAACAATGAAAATACTACATTCAGAGTTGCAATCAGTTCTTTGTTATCTCGAAATAAAAGAAAACGTTTTGTAGATGAATTTTTTGTTCATGAAAAGCTTTTCAACAATTTGCCCGCGATTTGACATGACGAGTTTAAAATTAAAAGTCATGAAATGTCTGTTATTTAGGTTAGTTACGCATGCTAAACATTCATTCATAAGATATTTAAAGTTATTCTAGTCTATTTATAATACCATCATAATGCATGCATATAAGAAACTCTAGGATACAATCAACAAGTAAAATAGGTAGTTTAGTAACTTATGTCACAGTTGAAAATATTGAAGTCTCTTTGTTAGCAGCATGAGCGGCGGCGTTTCATTATGCCTTTATCATTTCTTTGTTTGCCGCCGCGTCAATTACAACTGTCATGTGATCACGTCGAATGACAGAATTATCTAAGAAACTTGGTCAATCATATGCACTGTTTTATGCATTTTATCTAACATACTATACCTAGTATTCAAATCGAATACTGAGAATTGAAGGCAAAACAAGTGAAACGCGAGCAGCATGCCAACTAAACTATAGTAGAAGCTTATAACATTCGTTTGGTTGTTTACATCGACGTTAGAACACGTTCTGCCAACCTGGAGCCCGATGCCGCTGTTTTAAGTCAGTGAGTGGCGGATTAATAAACGTTCCAGTGTACTTGTGATTATGCCTAATTTTCGTATTCAGATTATTTTAGTTTAATGACAAATGTACACCTACTTGCCACTGATGTCATTGTAGGGATTACAAGTGCCTGTTCTTATCTGAATACGAAAATTAGGCACAATAACAAGTATACTGGAACGTTTATTAACCCGCCACTCACTGACTTAGAATAGCGGCATCGGGCCCCTGCTGTTTCTACACGGAGCGTATCTCAAATGATACTAATTTAAAATAATATAAACAATGCGGTAGCCTAGGAGTGACTCATGGCTCGAGAGGAAAATTACTCTACGAAATGTTTACCCAACGAGGATTAGGACGATTGGTATGAACTTTGCTATTAGTTTTAGGCGACCACGGAAGTCGTTAATTTGTAAACATATTTAATAACAATAGTGTTATGATTAGGATTACGAGGAAGCAGTGTGAAGGCTTTTTATTACATATTTAATACAAAATATCTATCAACATTGAATGTTTTCAATCAAGGACTTGAGTATTTAAGATATTTTTTAAGTACTTTTATTATCTTCTTAACTGAAGCCTTAAACGAAAAACCTAATTTATTGCTAGACCACTAACTTTTTTACGCGACTTATATGTTTAAGGTCAGCACACTGAATGAAATTCCTTCATATAAACAAACATATATATATAAATATTATATATACAGTAACAGTAACGCCACTAGGTACAATCTAACGTGTGCAGTATGAAAGCGATAATTTTCGTGCACTAATTTTAGTGGGCGAGCAGATGGAATTGCTACGCTTGCTCGTAGCTGCAGCGCTGCAGCGCGTTCGTAATGCGTTTTTCAAACTTGCATAATCAACTTTTACTTTACTATTTTCAGTTACGTTGTTGTACTGAAAAGGTACTTAAGGTAACAGTAAAATTCGAACAAGAACGTGTTTGAAAAACAAAAGGCATTTTTTGATTCTGCTACAAAAAAAAAGTCCAATGAGAACAAGAATATCTGTTATTGATCCTCTACGAAATTATTTATTTATCATTTGATAAACTAGGTCTACTACACCTAGGGTTGCCATCCGTCCGGGTTTCCCCGGATTTGTCCTAGTTTAGAGGGCATCCGGGGAGCGTCCGGGGAAGGTTTCATTTGTAGACCGGGTTTTTAAATAAAAAAAATAAAAAAAAAATTGTGTCGCCCGCGAGTCACGCACTATCGATGCTCGCACACCACGATCAACCGACGAATCAAGTACACTTCTCATCAAAAAAATCGAAACACCTCGCAGTTTATGATTTGATAAGGATTATCAGAAAAATGTGTATATTTAGGAATAAATGTAAAATGTCATTTAATAGTGAGTAGTATGAGGTTTTTAAATCCTAATGTTAATGTTCTAAATTCAAATTAAGTCTTCATAGGTTTCGTATTTTGTATAATGAGTAATTTTTACCCTGTATGGAATATGAAGGAAATGGGTAAAACAACACGCGTAAATGAAAAAAAAATGTAAGAAACGTTTATTTAATAACTTGTATTCCCTCCGCGAGCTCTTATTACTGCTTCCATACGGTTCTTCATCGATCGGATGAGAGTCACGATCACATGTTGTGGTATATTATCCCATTCCTCTTGGATTGCATTTTGCAGCTGGCTAAGTGTTTCTGGGGCTGGATCTCTTGCTCGACTTCGTCTCTTTAATTCATCCCATAGATGTTCAATGGGATTCATGTCCGGGCTTCTTGCTGGCCATACCATAATGGAGATACCGACTTCGGTAAGATAATCTCGTACGACGCCCGCGGTGTGAGCTCTAGCATTGTCGTGCATGAATATGAAGTCGTTACCAATAAAATGTGCATAGGGCATCACATGAGGTTCAAGACACTGTTCGATGTACCGATGAGAGTTTAGTGCAGGCAGCCGTGGCCCAGACACAAAGGCAAGTTCTGTCTTACCGTCGGCGCTGATTCCTCCCCAAACCGTCCACGAACCGCCACCATAGCTGACCTTTTCTTCAATGCAGCATTGTGCAAAGCGTTCTCCATCTCTTCTGTAGACCTTGTTCCTTCCGTCGTTACCATACAGCATAATTTTACACTCATCAGAAAACAGTACTTTGCTCCACTGAAGGTATGACCAAGTTAGGTGCTCGCGTGCAAAGTTAAGGCGCGCTCTTCGATGGTCTGCAGTTAATTTCGGCCCATTCGCTGGCTTATGCGGTGCCAATCCGCGTTCCTTCAACCTTCTTCTTATTGTAGAGTCACTTACAGCTACTCTTCGTACAACGCGAAGCTGCTGCTGCAGTTGAAAAGCGTTAAGGCGTCGATTTCGTAAAGAAGTTGTTACAATAAATCGATCATCTCGCTCAGAAGTGACCCGATTCCTGCCAGATCCTGAACGGCGCGTGAACGAACCAGTCTCCCGATAGCGTTTGTAGACTCTATGAACAGATGATAAGCTTAGATGCAATCTTGCAGCCACAACACGCTGACTAAGTCCAGAATCCAGCAATGCCACCACTTGGGCGGCTTCTGCGGGCGAAGTATCCATATGTTTTAGAAAAAAAAGTTTTTTCAGACGTCCCAAAGTCACAGTAAATGAAATAAGAAACAAAAAGTTTAAAGACAAGCGCTAATTTTTAGTTTTTAAACGAGAAACGTACTCCAACCCTAAATACACATTTGTCTCAAAACAGTGATTAATTTCATTTATAGGATAAACAAATGAAATTCTAATTTCGAATTTTGATTTTTTTCTTCTTACTGTAATGACCAAACTGCCAGCTACACAATAATGTTTTTTTTTTGTCATGGAATTAATTCTCTTTTGTAAAAAATTAGGACAAAAACAATAAAAACGAAAGTGTTTCGATTTTTTTGATGGGAAGTGTATATTCACCGTTCCCCCACCCCTCCCGTCGTGGTAGCCACGGTCCGCCGTTCGTTCGTTCGAATTCACGACCCGCGTCCCGGTGCTAGAATGGTCTAAGTAGGTACTTTTAAGATTTTAATTCATTAAATATATGTTTTTGTTTAATATTTTAATAAGGTTTTGTTTTCTTATTTCAAGAATTGAAAAAGCTGATTTATATTAACAATTTGTAATATGATTCTGTTTTGTTAAAATAATGAATGAGTAAAAAAGGTGTTTTATGACATTTTCAACTGTTTTTTTTACATTGAATATTATGTTTAAAAGATCTTGTTGACATGTCCGGCTTTCGGACTCTAAAATCCGGGGTTTTCACGCGTTTTGTCCTGTTTTCCAAAATTTAGAGATGGCAACCCTAACTACACCCGACTCAAAGATCGTTATTTCAGATTAGAATAATCGTTGCCAAACATCTTACTTTACAATCAATAATTTAGTTTAAATTTAAATGATAATAAATTATCAAACGTGAAATTGAGGCCAGGGTTATGATAAAAATGAGATAAATACAAATTAAGATTATCTTGTTCGGCTACCGATTACTTGTTTTATTATTGTTATGCTAACGACATTTTGGAACATGTGTAGCTAATAGGAATTAGGCTCCATTGAAATAAAATCACCGGTTATTCAAAGTTAGTCGCTTGTCAGAACATTCTCATGGTGTTACGAACAAAACAGGTTTATTTAACGCATGAGTTCTATTGTGAATGTAACAAGCAACACCCCATGACTTTGTTTGCAGCAGACAGACGGGTGTTCGGCCTTGTCCGTGTTTACACCACAAACTGCTCTGACATATTGATTTATTTTGTTAACATAGATTATGACTACGGGCAACAACACTTCCTAGTTTTCTTTAACGTGATTTTCCATCTCTGCCTCACAAAATTTTAATATTAGCTTATAACAAACAATCGTTAGGTAGAGACAAAGCCTCTTAAAATAAAATGGTGGTGATTTAGTAACCTTTGAATCATTGTTCGGTACTAGGTAATAGCCGATAGGTATACAGCATTGTTCTATCATTCTATAGTGTTAATACAAACATGACATTTACAATTAACATGACAGTTGAAATTAAAATAGCTACTTGCCTCATACCAGCGTATGAAGGCGGAAAATTCGTTCTAACGAGGAAGCCTAAATGACCTCAGTATCAGTAGGTACTTCGACATTCCGACAACGTTGCATTAACAAAGAATCCTGTACGTTTCGTTTTGAATTCATCGATCAAAGATTCCGCGTTGCAATATAATTAATATAATTTATTATTAATTCCTGTTGCCCTTCGATAAATGATTAGGTTTTAATTTTTTAATAGAACCGTCTCAAGTAAACAAAGAGCAGTCGATCATTACAATATTTATTTGTGTTAGGGTCATATTGTAATGTCAAACAATCCGACAAAAAGGTTATTAAACTTCATATACCTATCGATGGGTATTTTTTGCCCTTAATCCCATTACCTGTAACTTGAACTAATGATAAACAAAGAATACAACGTGCATTTAATTCTTCACAAGAGAATATTCGCTAAAACGAGCACAGTTTACCAGAGAGAAGCAAAGCGAATTACGCTTTTAAATTTTACAGCAGATAAAACTGCAACAAGTGTGATTGACCTTACAATGAAGTCTTCTAAGTTCTAAAATTAAACCTTTTGAACGATGCTAACATGCGCTTGCATTTTACTCAACAACACAGACTTATAGAATAAAATATAAATGTTTAAAACATATTCTACTATTTTGCCTTAATTTCATAACATTAAAACAAAATTAACATAATTTGGTTAGGTCACCAAATTATTCTCATGTAGTAAAGCAAGTAAATCATGAGAAATCTACAAAAAGAAAATTACATAATCAAACTGAAAGAAAAAACAAACTAAAATTGTTATTCATTAATTTGAGAAGTTTATCGGCGTTGCGAAATGTTGTATGAAATTTCATGAAGATTTCAGGTCAATTTATTTAGTCCAATGTAATGGCATTTAACTTGGTCACTGAGTACAATGTTAGGCAACGTGGTCGCGTCGTGTGCTGCGGCACCCGCGCACGTGATGTCGATTGCCATTAATTGATTAGTGCCGCACGCCTGTCGCAGGCTGCTTCCTTTAGCTATTATATGTGGAGACCTGAGCAGGACGTAATCATGTGCAGGAAATTCTTGTAAAGCATAAATGTCATGTTCAAAGAATACTATAAATTATTTGTATTTAGAGCATTTCTGCTCGTACTAATCCTTCGATTAGCAAGAAAGTACCGGTATAAAGGTGTATCCGGTAAGACGGGGAGCCGACCTAAACGTATCTTGAAAAAGGCTTGGCAGAGGGGATTAAGATTAAATTGGTCACTAACCACATTTGTCGCATACACTTTTTACATCATCAGTAACGAATGACTTCATTCTTATTCTTCGTCATGAGTTAATTGTACCATAAAATAGCTAATTCCACATGGTACTTTTATACACAATTTCTTTCATTAGGATAACGAGTGGGGATAATTTAGGTGTATAGGTAAATATAAGGGGCACAGTCATACTCATTACAATTAAGCAAAAATTTGGGGCAAACAAAAATTGGCTTATTAAAATAATCAAGCAGTTATCCCAGTTGCGTAGCAGTTAGTAGTCCGAAAAAGTTAATGGAAGTAATTTGTTGTTAATAGAACAAACGCTGATCGTTAAGTATAATAATATATACAGTTATTTTTTTAAACAAAGAGGTCGAGGTTGCGTTTATCTGCTTAATATTTATGTTGTTCAACAACTAACACCCTTACCCTCTTTTTTGCACTCATTTTTGAAGAAGCACTTAATAAATAGCACAGAACAATTACACCACAGCCACTTGAGTTGCAAAATCAACTGACAATGGCCATGATAAGCCTAGTCCTTAGAGCAGATAATACGAATACGATATCCTAATCAACACGCCTTGATAATAACAACATTAATTATATTGATATCATGGTAAGCTATCGTTTTCACCTGTTGCTATGAACATTTGTAGTAGTAAGTACTCACGTTTTTGTTCCATAATCGCTGATTTCAGACTTACTATATCTTGGCATAACAATCTAAAAGATTAATTGAAAAAACAAAGTTTACAAGTAAGATGATATTCTTCAGAAAGTGGTTTGGATAAGTTAAAAAGTGGTGTAGTATGACAGAGTTGTAAAAGTCTTGAATTCTTTTCTTTCACTAAAAATTTTCTTCTAGCGATCCGAACAACCAATTGGTTTTCTCTGTAAACATTTTAAACAGTATAATCTGAATGTCAACTGGTCATTGAATAGTGTTACCATACGTAGAAGGATAATTAAACCGTCATTATTAATAAATGCATCGTGTAACACGTGCTCAATGTATTCAAATGCACCTTGAACACCTATGAATATATCGCTAAGTAAATAATATATGTAGAGGCATGCGCATAGGAATTTTACGGTTTGGATAAACTCTCTTCTCAAAAAATTTAGTATATTTTTATTGAAAGTATAGTGTAAAATTTGCATTAGAATACCGTACAAAATTCTTTTAGTAATGATTTCCTGCAATTCGGAGAAGCAACTCTATAAACATAATATTGTAAGCCCTGAAGATATTTTGCTACTATTCGTCCGTACCTTTTTGAAAAATTTACACCAAGAAAGCTACCGTAGGTTGCTTTATCTAGAATGCATTTCTTTTAACTTCCACTATAAAAGCTCTTCTCAATTCTTTTGTGTTTGATACGGAATATATCCGACAAACGAGTCGCTTAATATTATAAAACTAAGTATATGCGAGCAACAAAAGGAACAATGAAATACAAATAGAATAAAATAAATTTGCAAACATATTTTCAAGGAAAAATCTGAAATTAAACTGGCCACGTAACTGACAATGTCCCGTCTAGATTTTATTGCGACCACAAAATGTATGGGAAGTTTACATGGATAGAAATAGACACCAGTAAATGTTTACATACCTAATTGCATGCATGATATTTAAAACGAATTGAACTGCTGCAAGACTGTGGCTCACTGGCTTTGTGCCATTCGTTTGCACAACTCAATTTGAGGTAAGTCGGACATACTGGTCAAACTTTGTCGCCTTCTGTCGAACTTCAATCAGTTTAACACAACAACCTGTAACCTTACAGGCACTGAAACTGGTATTTCTGCATTATTATGCGTATGTGGTGTTATAAAAATAGTCGGTATATAAACATTTTTTAAACAACTTTGGAGGTCAATATAAATCATTTTTATTGGTGCCTATTACACAAGGACATATAATGCATGCATTTGCCTAGTATACAATAACTACATAAGCAAACAAATATATGTAGATAAAAGGTAGGAATGGTGTTAAAATATAAAATGTGGCTAATCAACTGAAACATTGTTTGATACACCTATGCAACGTGTATGATGTTTAGTGACCCAGCGCGTGGCTCATTGTGGCTTATAACACTACTTTATTGTATTACAAGTTCGGTGTCACTTTACTTGGAATGAACTTAGTGCACCTATAGAAACAGTGCAATACCTTTTGTTTATGTTAGTAACAAGAGCTCATACATTCATTATTATGACAATTATTTTATATTTTGAATTGGAAGAATGAATTTTGTTCAACCCCATAAAACACTTTAGATAGAAAAACTTCATATTTTATTATTTTCAATAAGAAACAAAAGTTCAGTCTCTGACTACGACAGCACGTCTTCGCTGATAACAACGTTTACAATGTCAAAAGCAGAGAACGGACATCACGCGGACAATTTATAATACGCATATTATATTTTTTAATTATTTTGAATTTTCATAGTTAGAATTTAAATAAAAACATTTATATATGAAGTTGGTTGAGCATATTGAGGGTTGTTGCAATGTTTTAACAATACTAGCAGGTTTAAGAGGTCTGCACTGTTTTGATCTGAGTACTTTCTTTGAAGTACAAAAACCTCTTAGAAGTACAAAGATTTAATCTGGACTTTCTTTGGTTTAATGATCAGTACCAACATCAGACAGTATTTTGTTTTCAAAACAAAAGAAGATTTAAAGCAACGAATGAACTGATTCAATTTGCTAAAATTCAAATTGGTACAATCAAACAATTGCATTAGGAGACCTACCGACCTGTTATCTTTAACCCACATACATTTCACTTGCAGATTTATCATTAGAAACAATACGTGATATATTTATAAACAAATACTTTACAACTAGAGCTTACATGGTTACAAGAATGTAATCAGAAACTGCTTGTACCGAACTAAGAGATCCCCGATCATCGTTAGTCAACCTTTAACAGGTATTTAATAGAAATTATGAACTACGTAAAATAATAATCAATTAAATACGTCATTATTAGTATATGTCTTTGTAAATGAAAGATAAATCCATATGTTAATCATCTATTATGTTATTTTAAATACGAGACTGATTCTATAGTCGACTTAGCAACAGAAAGGTGCGTCAATACAGCTTAAAACAATAAAGATAATATTATAATCGTGTACTTATTAATCTATGAAAATGTCTGAAAAACGTGTGATCGCCTTAACAAGATTACGCGTTATCTAGAAAACTAATCGTTTTGTTTTCACTTTTTTAATAAAGTATGTAGGTATAATAATATAGGTTGTAATTTAGGAATTTATATTTGTTTAAGAGATAAACCAAATTATTTATTTTTATCTGCCCAGTGCCCTTAATCTTTAATTAATTTTAATTCCAATACAATGCCAATGCAATATTAATTGGCAAGTAGTTTTCTTAAAAACAATACAGTCAATGACATGAACAAACTAGAATCTAAAAATGTACAGTATTTTTTTGTAATGTGTTGTTAATGAGTCTGTTATATAAATACCAAAATTAACCCCCCTGAAATCCATGCCAGTATTAAACACACACTTTATATCGCTATCTAAGAAATATACGAGTATAAACAAAATTCTTCAGAACCTATTCTAATTTACATCCGGTACGTTTTCGGTTTACAATCGTATTACAATCAATAAATAACACATTATTTAAAAAATCACGATGATATTAAAATACGCGCAGCGGCTAATCGTTTTTCAGTTACTAACCTAAGTATATAAGTGTAATTAATCAATCATCACACTTTTATTTGACGGGCCTGTTGGTCTAGTGGTTAGTGACCCTGACTGCTATACCGGAGGTCGTGGGTTCGATTCCCACCCAGGACAAATGTTTGTGTGATGAGCACGATCATTTGTTCTGGTTGTCTGGGTGTAATTTATCTATAATATGTATGTATTTAGAAATATATAAGTATGTTTATCAGTTGTCTGGTTACCATAACACAAGCTCTGCTTAGCTTGGGATCAGATAACCGTGTGTGAGTTTGTCCCGGAATATTATTATTATTATATTATTAAGGACGTATTTTTTTTAAAACGTCCTCTTCGTGTCAGGAAATAACAGTGCCGTCGTAATCTCAATATATTTCAAAGGGAATAAGTCAGTGTCACTATAATTTCATATTATCCAGAAAGGTGAGATATTATAAGCAATGTTTCTAATAAATAGCTCAGTAAATAGGAAATTGAATAAATTAAAAATGTTTGCAATTCAGTATACTATACATTTATAGGATTAAAGTTCTTATTCGTCATTATTCCGAACACAGGATTTCAAGCCGACAAATAAATCTCAGTGAAACAAAACACGTAATCTAATAACCAATGGTAAAAGCGGGCAATTGAAACGTCAGAGAAAATGTTACGTATTTTTTTTTCAATTTTATTGAGTTTGCTCATGGCACCGCATTTGTACAGGGTCCTGTCATTCTCAGTGAAAACGAGGCCAGTCGATTGAATAACAAAAACTGGTGAAACAACCCTGACATTGAATACAATTATAAACTTTATTTTATTTGTTGTAGACGGAACACATGAAACACGCACCATCCAATTAAATAGATATTATCGTTATAATAATTGAATACGCTAGCGTAGCTTCATAGTTTCTATGTCGACTCTTGGATGAACTTTAGTGTAAATGTTAAAGGCATTCTAATCTTTAACATCATTACCAATAAAGACTATATTCCTTTGTTATTGTTTGGAACCTTGAATAATAGTCCTAGTGAAGGTTTTCCTACAGCCTTGTGAAGGAACAAGGCTGTAAATAATTGTCAAAGACACTACTATTTGCTTTAAATGATATCCTTTTGTTTCTCAGCGTTGCTCACTGTAGAAATTTCTCTTCATCTAATGGCTGTGATAGATAAAGAGAAGTTAAACTATGGACCAGATTAAAGGAATATCTAAGCGAGCATTTGTATAGCTTTCTTATTAAACCTATCTCGTTGAGTCAACTGTTTACACATTATTGTACTTTCTAGCAAATAAGTTTATCTATCTTTTTGTATTATCCTTGATAATTAAGATAAGACACCTGAGCTGTCGTTTTGTTTGCGATAGGCGTAACAATTTGCTCCTCATGCTACCAAGTAGATAACATTAGTTATTTTTATGCATTATCTTGTCGATTCATAAAACAAATCTTAATGTACGCGGTCACCTTTAAATTATCTTTATATTTTACAATTTAATTCGACATTCATATTTGCTGAGCAGTTTCGTTTTTCTTCTAAATTGGAATTGGGAGAAATATTTTTATGGAAAATTGTAGGTACGCGTCTCGGCGCGGTATTTCCGATACGAGAGAAAATTTCGTTTGAAGTATTAAATGTACTGCTGAAGGTCTGCTTACAAGGATTTTTTGTTTGTATTTATGGCTTTAAACTCAAAAGCTGGCAAACCATTACTATGACTGATAAACTACATGCCATACCCATTTGTGGAAAGAGCCATAAAAACTTTCTTCCAAATAGGATAGATGTAATAATTCTTAGAGATAAATCATTATGCTCATAGTAAACAACCAAAACTAGAACATTCTCTTCTGAAACATTAAAATACCGAAAATTGGCAAGTGGCGTTACTCAGTCATTGATAAAACGGTGAGCGCATAACAGTTTGTGCCAATTGTGGACACTCACATAGCGCTTGAGGCGATTATTACGAAACCGGTCGCTAAATGAATAGTCGCAACTAAAAATTGTAGGAGCAATGTTACGGCCACGGAAACGGGTAACAAATAGTCACAAAAATAATAATACAAATTAAAAAAATACATATAAGTATAGGTTATCTAATAAACTAATTATTTAAAATAGATAATAAACATTTAATAAAAAAACATGTATCTAACATCTCAAATCCCTATGTACCTACCTTGATTTATTTGAAATGATAAATAATTTTAATTAATTTAGAAATAGCATAGAAAATAATTTATAATAAATTATAAAAAATATTTTTATGATTATAAAATTTAAATAACATACGATTTTTTTTTAATTTTCTTAAATAACTTCTTCTTTTTCTCAAATTAATTGAATGTTTTGTAGTAGCAATGATCATAGGCAAATGTTAAATTAATAATTTATGGGTTTTCTGTTTATATATAAAAAAAAATTAAAAAAAATATTCAGGGCTATTAAAAAAACAAACTATATTGAATAGGTACTCACATGTAACTAAACTAGCATAAAATGCCAGATAAAATAATTTACCACCAACTATCACTTTTAACAATGAGTTCGGTCAAATTGAAATTAAAAAAATACCAACCCTTTCAGTTGTCTCCATGTTATCTGAGTCACGTATGCAGATTAACTAACGAGTACAATAGATGAGCTTCAATATACAAATGAAAAGTAGCAATTAACGTAACAGCTGAACTATTGGCAATTCCGTTTCTGAACGCCGTAATGATGATTACCCTTGATCATGGTATGAAGTGTTGCGTAAATTATGTATCTGGTAAAAACTAGAATGTACTGATGTCACAACCCTACTATTGAATTTTAGAAAAAAAAAACTAGTATAAGAGCGACGAGTATAAGGTATAAATTATGATGATTTTTTTTTTTGAGATTATATGTGGCTGGCTTAAATTCACAGCAGTTATGAGGATGTAATGTAGTATTTGTACTTATGTAGTTTAATAAAATAATATTTTATATTTCTTTAGAATTCTTAAGAATCATAAGACGCTATGGACCACATTATGTTTAATAAAAAAACTTGGTAAGGGAAATAATTATTGAATGTTGATAACAGATTTCAATTAGAACAATATGTATTATAAATTCTTTTGTATACATATCTCAATTAATTATAAATTATCAGGTAAAGCTTTGGTCTTATTGGTCAACACCTGAAGTACTTAGATAATTTTAATAATAATAGTTTCATCAAAGAGAACAACAAGGCATGTCTTAAACAAGGTTAGTATTTATGCATTTTACTATAAATATTTGGTATAAAATAACCATTTAAACATAAAAATTACCATTTAAATAAAATATGAGGTGAATGGTTGTATAATCATATAGGTAGTTTTAAGGGTATATTTTTGTATTGGTAATAACAGTGTGGAGACTATAATTGTAAGGTTAGTGATACATATTATAACACATATTGATAAACAAACATTAATATTACTTGTTTGAAATAAACAAATGAATACTAATAACAATATCTAGTTCAAACAGTTGATCAATAACAAATAATTAACACAGGAATTAGGTAATCAGAATTAAGGGTAATTAATGTTAATTACATACTCCTTAGTGGTAATTAGTATGATAACAAGATAAACAATGGCATTGTTAACCCATTATTCTGATTTATAAAAATGTACATCATAATAGACAGATTTATTTGTAAAGACTTAAAATTTCCTTTAAAGGTAATAGACCTTTGTATAGGGTTTTAACTACATTTTACATCATAAATTGGTTATTTGCTAGGTTTCGTAAATGATAAAAACTTTAACATATTTTATGCTGTATAAATAGTTTTTTGTCATATGTAAAATGACAAGTGGCCAGTGTGTAAAATAGAGCTCAGAATATGAAAGAAAGAAAAAAATATGTAAAAATGGACGACTGTAATACAAGTATAGTGGTTGTAATTTCATTCCTTGTTTCTAAAGTCCCGCCCAGGTACATCACCTCTCAAAAGTATTCGATTTACAATACGTAACCTCAAACTCCAATGTACTAGTAAGCTCATATTTAACCGATAACAATGAGTGTTTTATTTTAATGTATACGTAAATATGATTATATGAAACACTTACCCTAGAAAACGTTCTCAGACGGTTGATACGAGGATTTGATGGTACATTGTTGAGAGACACCTTCGACATCTCCAGTTAATTTTTTACTTCTTCACACAACGAGAGAAAATAGACCGTTTCGTCACTTTCCAGCTGGCACTGGTCAATTTTAAATAAAACCAAGTTCAAGGGGAAAACAAATGAACATCTGATCTAACACCTTACTTTATAATAACAAAGTTTAATTTTGACAGCACAAACGCAAATTTCACAATCCCATATTTGTCAGTCTTTAAATAAAATTATCACTATATAAAATTAATAATGCCACAAAAATTGATAAAAAGGCTAAGTTAATTACTGGAAGACTAAAAATTTGCTAAATAATAGTTTATAAAAAATATAATACAATTTGACAGATTTGCTTACGAGTCTGTGACGTTTCGTTTCACACAGAACGTACGCACTCGAAAGAACCGTTCTAGATGCCGTCAGGCCGACAACTGCTAAATGTCAAATAAAAACGCGCGAAGTGCGTATGTACGCTACGGCGCGAAAACAAATTTAATTTTGTTTTAGAACGCATGTCGTTAAAATATTTCCACCCCTTATTATCCTACTTCTTAAATTGTTAACTTAGTTAATAATATAGCATGTTATTGAGACCTTGTCATTACTATAATGCAGTTGTTATTGTAGAAAATTTATTTCAATGTAGGTATTTCATTTAATTAAAAAATAATGCATTTCTCTTAGTAGGTAAGCTACCTATTAAGCATTTTTTATTAATTATGAGTTCAGTTTGATACTCTGAAGATAATCAGGAACATAATATACCAAATTTACAATGATCGAATTGAATACTAGTTACAAATGAATCATAATCAAACAGTCACAACGAATGAGAGAATAATTAAAAGTATGAAATTAATTTTTTTTACCCTGATGCTGGAATGAAACAAGTTTGCATAATCATATCACGTATTCATATAAGTGCATTGATTATTAAGGTCTTAACAGTACAAAAGTATTTTATATTTAATTCATAGAATGGATCCAAATTACACATTTACGTTAGCCTAGTTGCGTGATCTACGCTAAGGATCTACGTAACGTACCCTTAAAGATTATTAGTATTTAAGTAGGTATAGAACCGCTGTAGTATGTATTTATTGCACCTAATTTGTTATAGTGATGTATTGATATAAGTAAAAGTATTACATCGAATACCGATATAGTTACATAGAATATCAGAAATAAATATAGGTATTATCGATAAATACGTAATCTGCTTGAAAACCTTGTCTTTTAATCCATGAGGGTTGAAAAGCAAATTAGTTTTGCGGAGTAAGGTCTAAATGTCTGAACCTAATAACTATAGTGTAAGCTAATTTACTAAAGCTTGTAAGTACACTGTTAGGGATCTATTTTCGGCAGTTGACTATACGTCTGGGTAATAAAACTTCCTCTGGAAAGCCTCGAGAAAATTAAGAAAAACTAGCAGGTTTTAGGTTTTACACAGGCAAACAAATTTTTCAGTCAGTTTTATGTCAATATTACCTATAGGTAACTAAATTATAGTTAGAATTTAATGTTTACGTGTTTAGATAAAAAAAACAGGATGTTAACAACACAATAGCAAAAAGTAACACATAATAAGGCGGCTTCTTTTATAAGACGGTAAAACCAAATTGTCTTAAAGCACGAGACGACGATAGCCAATCTTTAAATTTTAACTAGAACCTTTTTAACTGTCCATTTCTTGTCGAATTAGAACATACAATAGCCAACGTTTAAGGTATCCACGTATTGATTAAATTTGGGTTTTTACACACTCAGCAGAAGTAAATGAAGGTTGCGAGACCTACTAAATGTAATAAATGGCTGAAGCACATAAGATAATGGCACTTATAGACTTTTATGAGCCTATTTACTTACTACTACACCACTTAGTATTTATGATAGTTTCGTCAGAAGAAAAATAAGTTTGAATCATTCTTTTGTCTTAAGTTATTACGTAAAAAAATATGAGCGTGTCTCAATACGCATCTAATCTATACCATATTCGTAAAAAAAGAGAAGCAACGCTAAATAAAAAAAAACACATCAGAATTTTGTAATGCAACGTTCCTTGATGCTTCCTTATTTGTAAGGTATTAAGAATGAAGTTGGTACTCTACAAAGCTTTACTCACCAGAGATTTTTCTGTTGGATTGACACGGATGCGTGGTTCCGTGTCTTCGTCATCGGGCGTGCATTCGGCTCCAGCTGTTTGGCCCATGGTGACGGCTGAGCGTGTAGTTGCTGGTGCCTGGGCCGAAGCGGGGCCGCGTAGAGCAGCCCGCGCGTCTGTCGCGCGTCCACTGCCGCGCCGCCCCGGCTCCTCGCTGTTCCCACGTAGAGTTGGGATAACATATCGACACTATAGGTGTGAAAATCGCCTGTATGTGAAACTAAATAGTAACTAGATAATGTACTTGTATTTAATTGGTCGTCTAAGCCTCGAATCTTATGAATAAACGCGCTTTAACCAATACGTTTCTTTGTCTTTATTGTAACGCTTCAATAATCTAGATCCAGGTATAAAAATTTAAATGTTAAATAAAAAGTACCTATATTTTTATCTCAGTGCATGTGTTCGTTCTTTTTTAAAAAATATAAATGTTACTGACTATTGCACCACTCTATTTAAATTAGCCTCCTTTAGTCGGAGAAGGTCGAAATCCGAAAAAGTAGGTAGACACAGGTTAGCATCAAAGTCTGATTTAAGGGCAGTTCGGAAACAGATGTCTGTTTCGTGCTTTCCGCCTATTAACTTCCTGTTTAATGCCATTAGGGTGTTTTTGGGTTACTGACTCACTGAGAAACCACGCGCAGACGGAGCGTGTCTCGACTCATAATTTAATTTTACTTCTTACTGCACGTTTTCGAAGATACCAATGATGCGGTTTTTAATTATTGTTGAGCCTTTAACGAACATTAAAATCTTCATACGCCACAAGTAAAATAGCACCTGATCCCTAAATATTTCACGTACGGAAATGTGGCACAATTAGAGAAAAATCGTAACATCTAATAAAATCGTTCTCTAATTAAAAGATGATACAGTAATTAATACAGAATAGTATATAGTATTTCTATTCTACACATGAATAACCCTTACAAAACCAACCCTGTATTCTTGTTCAATGAAAAACTTTATATTTTCAATTTGTTGCTCTTTACCAAACGGCCGCGGATGCTTGATATCAATTTATCGACACATGTGTGCCACATCCCTAGAAGTCGGCGCGGTCGATACAGCGGGCGCAGGTCCGCAATCTACAGCTGGGACCTCTGACAGTTCGAACTTGCCAAACTTCAGTTTATGTTAACCATTTACAATTCGCTTTTGTTTTAATCTAGGGCTATTTGTGTAATGGGTAGTTCTACAAAGTAAGGAATTTTATGCGGCTCAGCCAAATTATACAAAAAAAAATGTTTCAAAGTAATTTATTTGTATGGAATACTGTTATTTTAAGATGTTTCTAGTTGGTCACTGAAAATAATGAATAATAAAAATTATTTACACCAAGAAATCTTTGTTCAAAGTGTCAAATTCTCAGGATCCTGTACTGTCCCTCGGACAAATTCTAGTAAAAAGTGCGTCGTGATTTATTTAATTTTCTGTATCAAGGTCATTATGATACCCAAATTAATGAGTTAACTATTTCTTCTTGCTAGGTAGAATAATTATTATCTTATTTACCCAAAAATATATTTAAAAAATCTTGTCAACATTTTGTCCCCACTATTTCATATCAGGATCCTGGTCGGTGTAAAATAAGCAAATACCAGCTAGGCTTTTTGGCGTACGATGTTGCTGTTCAGCTGAGTCGATCAGACGTACGAAAGAGACTAAGAATATCATCTAGCTATTCGCACCTAGCGCGTTGTTTAGTCAGCCCGGCGCGTACAGCAAGGGAAGTGGTGTCGTAATCAGTGGAGTTCCCAGTATCCTGGTAAGATATTTTTTTACTTAATAAATAAATAATATGAGTAATTATAGCGTTTTGATATGTAAGTTGCTGACGCAAAGGCATAGTTTTGCTTAATTTTGGTTTAATGTTATAAATTGATCAGTTTTTTTTAATATTAGACAGAAATTCTCAGGATCCTGGTCTCAGGTTCCTGTCAAATTGAATCCCAGGATACTGAGAACCATCCAGGATCCTGATAAGTTCATACTAAAACATTGTTTCTGCGTAAGATAATTTACAACTTTCTACCTATAAACATTAAACTACGTATAAAATAATATAAGAAACCATTTGAGTAGCTGTCGTAATTAAATATCTACAGATAATTAGCATTGGCACTGGTCTACTTTTAGTATTCACGTTATCTTTTAGAAACTTCGGCATAAAGCATAAAACATTAATTTTACCGATCTTAGCAGTTCCTAGTACTATTTTGATTATAGTTATTTACACTACAACTAAATTTATGCCATGCCATATAAATCTTTAATAGTCAAATAACATTGATTGTACATATATTAGTGTAAAATTAAGTTGGTTGCATTGCACTATATTTTGAACACTAAATATTATATTTTGTTGTACAGAAAAAATGGCGAAACCAAAGAAACAACTGACAAAAGAAGAAATATTAGAGAAAAAAAGGAAAGCTGAAAAATAAAGGTACGAAAAAATTAAAAATGATCCTCAGAAATTAGCAGATGAAAAAGAAAAAAGAAAGCAAAAATATAAAAAAATTAGAGAATGTGGCAAAAAGAAACTAGTGTCTGAAATGACTGCTCGTGACAAGAGGCAAGCTCGGAAAAATTGAAGGGAATACTCAGACAAATCCTACAAAAAGACAAAGTTAAATGCTCTCTCTCTCTGTTGGGAAAAGCCAAATGACGAAGCTGAAGATCGACGATGGCAGCATCATCTCATCGAAACTGGAGATATTGAGAGAGCTCGAGAGGTTTTACGGACAGCTGTACACTTCGACACGGAAACCCGTTGTCAGTGTGGCTCAGGACTCTAGAGCCAAACTGACCCGGCACTATACTGAGGACATCCCAGACATCAGCCTGTACGAGATTAGAGTTGCTCTGAAACAGCTTAAAAACAAATATCGTGTCCCACCAGGTGGGTCTTAAAATGAACATGGCTCGAAGTTGTCGACCACTACGTCTATCTTGGACAAATAGTTCAATTAGGCCGGTCCAACTTCGACAAAGAGGTCGCCCGAAGAATCCAACTCGGATGGGCAGCGTTCGGGAAACTACGCGACATCTTTTCGTCCAAAATTCCGCAGTGTCTGAACACACAGGTCTTTGACCAGTGTGTGTTGCCAGTGATTACAAATGGCTCTGAGACGTGGTCGCTAACGGTTGGCCTTTTGGCGAGGCTCAGAGTCACTCAACGAGCTATGGAGAGAGCTATGCTCGGGGTTTCTTATGGGAAGAATATGCAAGTTGAAGTGGCAATGGGCAGGCCATATCGCTCGAAGAACCGCTAACCGCTAGGGAAGAAAGGTTCTCGAGTGGCGACCACGAACCGGAAGACGCAGCTCAATGATCATTTGATGACTAGAGTTCCTGTTCAAGACTGTTTAAGCATAGAATTAGTATCTAAGCCAAGCATAAAGCTATTTTTTGTTATTATTAAAGGTACTGGTACTTAATACAAATTCTAAAATTCATGTAATACATGATAAATAAACGTTGATCTCTATAGATTTTTGTGGTTTTTCTCAGTTTCCTGGTGACCTTCTCAGTTTTCTGTGGCTTGATTTCCTTAAAATGGCCATAAATCGAAAACTATTAAATATTTTGACTGTTCCGCTCTAGGTGCGCTAAAAGACGTTGTACTCTTGTTATTAGACTGAATTCCGCAAACAGAATGTTTAAAAAAATGCTGGCCGAAATTAAACTCATTTTCGTCCATAGTTTGTAGAACTACCCTAATAACTTATCTAAATTATTTGGGAAATGTTAAGCCATTAGATATTTATTTATCTTGGTACAAAATCCTTCCTATTTTTTTTTTTTTTTGTATGTAGAAAGGCAGTTAACACAACAATAATCTTAATATATATAAATCTCGTGTCACAATGTTTGTCCTCAATGGACTCCTAAACCACTTAACCGATTATAATAAAATTCGCACACCATGTGCAGTTCGATCCAACTTGAGAGATAGGATAGTTTAAATCTCAAATTATAGTCGCAATTTTAATTTATTGCTAATTATTTGTCTGTTATTATATACAAAGGCACCGGGAACGGGACCTAGGTATTCACGCGGGTGAAACCGCGGGACACAGCTAGTATGTATATAAAATCCTGATGACTATGTATCGGTATAAAAGAAATATCGGTAAGAGAAGATACCCGTACCTAATCAGCTAACATGTTACCAGACTTTTCTATTAATTAGCTTCTGTAACAGATTCTTAAAATCAGTTGCGCGATATGCAGGTAACTATATAGCATTAATTTAAAAGCAGCTGAAGGCAAATAATTCAGCAGCTTCAAAGTAGTCAGATTTATCTAGTTGCTTCGATATAAAATATTATTTTGAAGTCATCAAATAAATTCATAACATTATTTACTTAGTCCAAAAGACTTGTCACCTCAGCAGTGCGTCTTTATTCGCACTGCACAATAAGTGCAACCAAAACCAGCTTTCGCTTTCATTCGCTGGCCGATATCTCGAAAAGAGGCAGTTGTTTAGTTCCCCTTATTAGGTACAATATGAAGGAAATTTGTTGTCTAGTATAATTGTTGTTCAACTAACTGTAGGTTTGTGTTTGGAACTCGAAATTAGATTTATAATTATTGCACTGATTGTTTTTCAGTCTTTAATTTTGAATATATAATATTCTAAATCCAGTCTTTAACAAACGTCGATATTGGAAAAATATACTAATAATATACACTATAAATAAATTTAATATTACTATTTTATTACTTTTCCCAAGGTATCGTAGTTTTGTTTTTGTTTCGTATTTTCCTCAACTGACTACTAGTGTCATCACGTGGCGAATAGCAAAAGTTAGGTTTATTGCAGCGCCATCTATTGAAACAATCAAAAATAGTACGTACCTAATGTAATGCAGATGTCACTAGTGCCTACAAAACCGTATTATTTTAAAATAATGTCCTTGCATATTAATATTATAGAGTAGCAGGTGGCAAGGACGACATAATTTTATAAATAATGATTTCCAATACATACCTAAGTAGGTATATTAGTCTAGATATCTAAATTTAAAAATGACAAACGTATGTGTTAGATCTTTGGTTCGATACCCAAGCTTTGATAAGAAAGCTGTTAGTATAAATGAATACGAACTATAATTTTCCATAATTCATCATCATCATTCGATAGCCTTGTCAACCTAATAGGTACTGGGATTAGGCCATTCTAGAACTTACATTTTAAGTTGTCATGGACAAAGTTCTCGAAATAAACAATAAACAATTACTTAAGTGCACTAAAGTAATAAAACTAATCAACTGACTTTATTATTAATGTTTTTCTGTACCTGCGATGTGAGGTCCGAGGTAACACCACGCTGTATGAATATTTAATAACGTTATCAAGCAATTAATTATCGCAATGGAAGTTTATTTCAGGAACTGACAACTGTCATGAGTCAACAGTCACATCATAATTCAAATTCGGTGGAAACACGATCATACGCAGACGTATCTATCTTTAACCAAACATTTAAGAACAAAAACATGGCTAAAGAGAAAGTACATCCAAAAACTGACGTCAAACGTGACGTCAAAAAGAAAATTGAGAGCATTGTCTACACGATAAAGCCACTGATTTATATGGAATACTTCTACGGCATCTATAGATTTAATCTCGTTGACGGAGAGCTACGACCATCATGTTGGAAAATAAAAATATACGGCATTTGCTTCATGGCTATAACTTTCATATTGTTTGTCATGAACTTTAAATTGCCAGCCGTGATGACTGGAGCTGAGAATATAGTGGACACCATGGACGAAGTTCCTTCCATAGTGGTTTTGATTCAGTACACTACCTCAGCAATAACTGCTAGTTTTCTCGTCAATTCGCTAAACATTCGCATTCTGGCTATGCTCGGTGACTTAGATTCAATGTTGAACGTTGAAACATCCTCCGATTTTTATAAAATATCTCGTCGGGAAACAATTAAATTTATTTTACTTTTTTCGATTTCTCACTTAATTAACACCATAATAGACCTCGTGACTGAGGACAACATCGTAATCATGAAAATCATCGTTTTGCCAATGTACTTTGTACAGAAGCTCGAAATAGTGGTATTTTGTAAATATGTTTCTATGATAAAGAGCAGACTCACGATGATCAACAAATATATTAAAACATTTGTCCATGAGCAAGAAAAACATAACATTGTAGTTTTCACTGTAAGAGACAAAGAAAAAGAATCTGATGAGGAATACAACTATATTGGGCGGGTATCCGAGAGTAATGTTAAGATACGTAACTTGGCCACGACGTATGACTCCATTGGAAAGGTCTGCGCCATGATCAATGAAGCTTTCAACTTTCAGATTTTTATGACTCTTGTATCCACCTTCACATATGTGGTAATTACCATTTGGACATCGCTCTTCTATTACAAGAAACCCGAGAATTATTCAGGTGAATTGGTAAACATAGCAGTTTGGTGTTTTAGTGCAATTTTGAACGTGGGCCTCATATCGATTGCTTGTGAACGATTGCTTTTGGTCCGCAATGAAACGAAAGTACTTGTTAATAAGGTGATAATGAACTATGACCTGCCGAAGAGCATGCGCGTGCAGGCGAAGGCGTTCATGGAGCTGGTGGAGGCGTGGCCGCTGCGGTTCTTCATCTACGACATGTTCTCGGTGGACATCACGCTCATGCTCAAGTTTATAAGTGTCTCCACGACATATTTGATAGTGATCGTCCAGATCTCTCATTTCATTTAAGTACCTGTTGTATAAACGATGCACGATATAACAAAACTTGTGTGTATAAATAAGAATTAAAGTTTGAATAAATATTTTGCAGACTTATTATTTTTACACTTTTACAGCTACATTTTTTTTTCTTACCTTGTTTATAATTTTAGTATCTAACATAGTATTTAAATTCTGTATCAGCTGTAGTACTTAGGTAATTATCGTGACAAAATGAAGAGTTCTTATCAAAATAAAACATCACGTCAGATCCATCAATCAATAAGACAGTTAATAATCAAACACCTAATGAATATTTAAATAATTTATTAGATTGACGCTAGGAAATACTATCATTATTTTTATTAAACATTGAATGTGATGGTCTTATGGCCGCATGCATAAACGAAAATCAAAGGTCATTGGGCGTAATCTGACCCGGTTTGTGAAAACTTGCGTACATAAAGCAAACTACCACTCTTCACTATCACTATCACTATCACTATCACTATCACTACATCATCACCACATAGCATAAAACAAAGTCGCTTACCGCTGTCTGTCCCTATGTATGCTTAGATCTTTAAAACTAGGCAACGGATTTTGATGCGGTTTTTTTTAATAGATAGAGTGTTGATAATACATGCATAATATAGTAGAGAAACACTGATAATCTTAGAGTTTTTTATGTAAGGTCGTAAATAAACACACTTTTTTGCGCTTACATTGCAAACGCTGGCTGAACCCTGCGAGATAGATCAAAGTAATGTACTACAGTATTGTACACCTTAAAAAGGTCTACAAAAAAGTCCGCGATGGTATATGTCTATCTCTTGAGGATAACCCACAATAACCATTTTTATCCTTTATTTATTACTTATTAACGAAAAAGCGATTTTAACGTTAAATACATTGTGCATGTAATAAAGATCAATATGGCCTTTTACAGCATGTAATTTAAATGAATATTTTCGAAGATATTACAGATTTAAAATGCAGGGACATAGCGGTTGCGGCGGTACCGGCCGGGGGGCCGGGGAGCGCGTGCCTATACCAAATAGTGCGTCGAAGGCCGCGCTTCGCCCTACAACACTTTATGATTATGTAGTATATTTAGTATCAGCAATGCACCCGTGCAAAGCCGGGGCGGGTCGCTTGTAGGTTAATAAAATAATGCCCCACACTGCTGGGAAAAGGCCTGCCCCATATCTTTCCTGACACACTATTCTTGCGTAACTTCAAATCAGCCTTCGCGATGCGCGTCCAAGACCTTAATTATTAATATAAAAATATTATCTAGGTGATACCCATGGAAAAATACACTTTCTTGTGATTACAGACTATACCCACAGTAATGCTACCCATACTATCGAAACCAGAAACATTAACATGTCTATTTCACCGTATTTTGTTTCTGTACAGCGTGGGTATAGTTTCCATACCAAGGTGCCCATTGACCTTTTTAATCACCGTCATCTTATGGGGGTAGCCATGTAAGAATACAAAACCATTTCTATTACGAGCAGTTCAGTTGTGTGGTGTCGTGGTGGAAAAACGGTGTGCATGTTCGAACTCAAGCTTACATGTGACTTTTTATTCACTTTTACGGGCCTGTTGGTCTAGTGGTTAGTGACCCTGACTGCTATACCGGAGGTCGTGGGTTCGATTCCCGCCCAGGACAAATGTTGTGTGATGAGCATGATCATTTGTTCTGGTGTCTGGGTGTAATTTATCTATAATATGTATGTATTTAGAAATATATAAGTAAGTCTATCAGTTGTCTGGTTACCATAACACAAGCTCTGCTTAGCTTGGGACCAGATAACCGTGTGTGAGTTGTCCCAGGATATTATTATTATTATATTATTTTAAACACCACTGACCAATCGGTAAAGGATAATAAATAATAATAAATTGTTCATTGTTCCAAAATTTTTGCATAAGTATAGCATGAGGCAGCCCCATTAAGTTATTGACAATACATGTGTTGGGGCTATCTCGCTACTTCCCCAAATTTACATTTGTTTACATAAAGGAGACTAATAAACTAAAATAAAAGTAAAAAAAAACAGGGTACAAATTAAAAACTAAAAATAATTATGATGAGGTAAGTAATACTATCAAGAAGAGCAGCTCGATTGTGTGTGTGTGTGTGTGTGTGTGTATGTGTGAGTGTGTGAGCGTGTTTTTTTGTGTTTACTGTTTGTTTTTATTATTATAATATCATGAGGACTTTTAAATACCCTTCTCTATTTGAGCTTTGCCCAGCAAACGCTCAGTTACAGTCTGGTATTAAATTTTTAGATACTGTTGCGTTTAGGTAAGTTCAGAATAATCTTAATAAAGAGAAGTTTGAGTTGAACCACTTCAGTAGGCAGGTAAAAAGATATATAAATAAAAACCATACAAAAACGTCTTCAACAAAGAAACAAAGGTAAAATCCCAATTATTATAATAATAGCAAAAATTTGATTACGTCAGCACACAATGTTTTACAATTAAAACGACATTTACAATCATCTAAAATAATTATTGATTATTCTGCACTATACTCTGCGATGTCCAAAATGAAAGCAACCAGATGCGCGCAACCCGCTTTGCAACCCTTGCCTAAATTGCGCGAAAGAAGCGCACTAATAATTTCAGCAATTCCAAGCGTGCTGTGCATGAGCAGCTCGCGAGCTGTGCTTTCGCCAGATCTCGTCGGATCCTAAGAAAAGTAGTATATACAAGTTTCTTAAATTAAATTAGCAATTTGAATGAGTACAATCAGGAAGGTCGTGGAGACACTTATAAACTTGAGCATGAGCGTGATGTCCACCGAGAACATGTCGTAGATGAAGATCCGCAGCGGCCACGCCTCCACCAGCTCCATGAACGCCTTCGCCTGCACGCGCATGCTCTTCGGCAGGTCATAGTTCATTATCACCTTGTTAATGAGGATTTTTGTCTTCTTACGCTCTAGAAGTAATCGTTCACAAGCATAAGATATAGAACTCAAAGTGACAAGTGTACTGGCACAACCAGAAGCTATGTTTATCATGTTATTTGAATTATAATTCGATAAGCGATAGTAGTACAATGAGATCCATATAGTTACAATTATGTACATAAACATTGACAAGATCAAACAGAACAACTTAAAATTAAAAACATCATTTATCAAGTTACAAATGTGACCAATAGTGTCGTACATTGTTGATAAATCTCGTATTTTATGATTTTTTTCTGATGGACGTCCAATAAAGTTAAGTTTGTCCTGTGATCTATGCATTCTATCAATTACTGTAAAAACTTTAAAATTTTTCTTTTCTTGCTCTTGGGTAAATGAATTCAAATACTTATTTAAGACCGATAGTCTGCAGCGTACCATGGTGATAAGCGTACAAAATCCTAATAATTCAGTCTTTTGGAACAAATACATATGAAAACAAATTATGTCTAATATGAGAAAAAACGTTGTATTTATTAAAGCTGCGGAGTTGATTACGTGAATGATTCCAAAAATTATGACATACTTATTTGTAATAGATCGTAACTTTCCGTAATAATCACTGAAATTGTCGCTAAGCAACATTTGATCAAGCTCTGCAAGTGTTGTGATAATATTACGATATTTTAAGTTGCTTAGAAAAGAAGCTTTTATCACAGACACGAAGTATTGAACAAGCGCCAAGAACGCAGGGATTGTGTTTATTGAACACAAAATATTATCTACGTCGTTAGTGCCAGCTGCAGGTACGCTTAATAAGGAAAGGAAAAACGTAGTATAGTAAGCACATACGAAAAATATCGCAAACATTTTCATGATTTTGTTGGGCTTCCGAAGCTCTCCATCAACGAGTTCATATTTGAATATTCCGGAGAGGTACTCTACGATAGTTAAAGGTTTAAGAGTGTAAACGATTTGAATGATGTTATTTTTGTAATCACAACTGTCTATCTCCTCCATATTGGTCGATTTGTTTTCCGGCTTCAGATAACTACGTCTAGTCGTCTACTATCAACGATGATATTAATTTCTGTCTTTTATTTCAGTTACAAACAATATCATCAACGTTCCATTACCATTATTATTTATAATGTAGTGACCATAGTCACCTCGATGAAATGTATTACATACTTTTGAATAATTAAGGCTACGGAATTAGTTGCCATGCTAATGGCTAGACCGTGTTCTACCAAGTCATTAACAGGTAGTTCTTATAATGTAGCTAAACTAAGTACTTATGTAAGTGCTGCCGAGAAATGTATTAAGTATATTGTATTTTTTTATTTAAGGTAATATTAATTTATAATAGATAGAACAAAACCTGGGCCTATGAATTAGAAATCCAGTTTTTGGTATATTCTGCAGCCTTATTCACTGAACCTAACAAATTGCCTACCCTGTACCAATAACTGGGACGATTCATTTTTTTTACCAATCTCTACATCAGCCGTAAATTTTGGTTTAGATACTTATCAATGTTTATAATATTATCATCTTATAGCACACCTCTTCTGTATCAGCCGTAGCTACGTACATAACGTGACAAAATAGACAGATTTTTATCAAATGGAACATCACGTCAAACATTCAACCAATAAGCGGTTATTAAACAAATACTTAATTGACAGAATACCGAAACGCCAATCAAAGTTAAGTCATCTTCATCGTATGATGTCAAAGATGTCTTAGTTGGGTCAAGTATAAGGAATCCTGGGATAGTTATCTAAAAATACGAAACCTTGACAAACATTTTCCATAATTATTTATTGTGTTATCGTGCCCAAGTGGTGCCATTACTGGATTGGTGTGTACAAGGTTGCAGTTAAGAATCCTGCCTAGTACTAATGTGACTTTATCAAAGTTCCTGACACTGAAACTGTGTCTGGATAGACACTGGGTACCGAACGTCATGCCGTATCATACAGCGCTCTATTTTTCTAAACTATAATGTTAAAAGTAAACGTAACAGTTAAGTAGGTACTGAAATTAACTAAACAAACAGACAAAACGGTCTGCAACAAAGAAACAGAGGTAAAATCCCAACCATTATAATAATTACATCAATTTGATCACGCGATCGCACACTATTAAAACACACATTTAAACCATTAATGTAAAGTAATTATAAACAATACAGCACACTGAATTTTGATAAACAAACTACAAAAATCGCATAAACAAAGGCTGTAAATCTTAACGGTGTGAGAAAGTCTATCGTTACACAAGCCTAAAATATTGATCGACGGTATACTACTCTGTGTAAAAAGTATCGGGAATATGTCAATAAAAAGACCCGCGTTAAAGAAGTCGTTCTAATTTTTTTACCTCATGTTGGTAGCACTGTACTGATTTAGCGCGCAAAGTTTGAGCGGGATCTGTCATTTAATTTGTTTTAAACTACACTTTTTGTTGGTCATAGTTTTGAGTTCTCGGCGATTTTTACAATGGAAAATATTGTTGAACAAAGAGTGTGCCTTAAATTTTGTGTTTCGAATGATATTTCATGTGGTGAATCTCTAAAAATGTTGCGAAATACCTACGGCGAATCGTATATATCGAAAACAAGGGCTTATGAATGGTATAAGGCTTTTAAAGAAGGCCGAGAAGTAGTAGTAGACTTGCCTCGTTCTGGTAGACCTTCAACCGCTACGACCAAAGAAAACATCGACAGAAGCAAGAAGCTAGTGCTCGAAAATCGACGTATGAGTCTGAGAGAGTTGGCTAGTGAGGTGAACATATCTTTTAAGTCCGTCCACAACATTCTCATTGACATTTTAGGCATGAAACGCGTCGCCGCTCGACTAGTTCCAAAAGAGCTCAATTTTGTTCAAAAAGCGCTGCGAAAGCAAGTCGCTGAAGACATGGTTTCCCGAGCTTCTACGGATCCGACCTTTATGAAACGTATAATAACTGGTGACGAGACATGGGTTTATGAGTACGACATGCAAACAAGCCAACAGTCTTCAGAATGGCGTCTCGAAAACGACCCGAACCCCAAAAAACCGCGGCAAAGTCGCTCCAAAATCAAGGTGATGCTGACAGTTTTTTTTTACTACCGTGGTGTGGTTCACTCCGAATTCCTTCCAGAGGGAGAAACAGTGAATAAAGAATATTATTTAGGCGTCATGAAGCGTTTGCGTGAGAGTATCCGCCGAAAACGTCCAGATTTGTGGCAACACTTCGAGGAAAACGTTTTGAGTCGATAGAAGCCATAAAAGAAAATTCGCTGAATGAGCTAAAGGCCATACCGCAAATAGCCTATGAAAAATGTATGGAAGACTGGGTGAAGCGTTGGAGATGTTGTATTGCAAGCGATGGGGCCTACTTTGAAGGCGATAAAATAAATTTAGATGAATAATTTGTATTTTTTGTTTTATTGACAAATTCCCGATATTTAGTACACAGAATGTATACTGATATAGGAACGCAACACTACTCTAAAGAACAGAAACAAAAACTTACATAATAGTGTCTACTAGTTTCCTAAATTAAATTAGCAATTTGAATGAGTACAATCAGGAAGGTCGTGGAGACACTTATAAACTTGAGCATGAGCGTGATGTCCACCGAGAACATGTCGTAGATGAAGATCCGCAGCGGCCACGCCTCCACCAGCTCCATGAACGCCTTCGCCTGCACGCGCATGTTCTTCGGAAGGTCATAGTTCATTATCACCTTGTTAATAAGGATTTTTGTCTTCCTACGCTCTAGAAGTAATCGTTCACAAGCAAAAGATGTAGAACTCAAATTGATAATTGTTATGACACAACAAGTAACTATGTTTATCATGTTAGTAGAATCATAATTTGATGAGCGATAGTAGTACAATGAGATCCATATAGTTACAATTATGAACATGAACATTGACAACAACGTAAAGAACAGCTTGAAATTAAAAACATCATTTATCAAGTCACAAATGTGACCAATAGCGTCGTACATTGTTGACAAATCTCGTATTTTATGATTTTTGTCTGAAGGTCGTCCAACAAAATTAAGTTTGTCCTGTGATCTATGCATTCTATCAATTACTGTAAAAACTTTAACATTTTTTTTCATTTCTTGCTCCTGGGTAAATGAATTCAAATACTTATTTAAGACCGAGAGTCTGCCGCGAACCATGGTGATAAGCGTACAGAATCCTAATAATTCAGTCTTTTGGAAAAAGTACATATGAAAGCCAAACATTTCTAACATGACAAAAAATTTAACATTTATTAAAGGTGCGGAGTTGATTACGTGAATGATTCCAAAAATTATGACATACTTATTTGTTACAGATCGTAAGTTTCCGTAATAATCATTGAAATTGTCGCTTAGCAACATTTGATCAAGCTCTGCAAGTTTTGTGATAATATTATGATATTTTAAGTTACTTGGAAAAGAAGCTTTTATCACAGATACGAAGTATTGAACAAGCGCCAAGAACGCAGGAATTGTGTTTATTGAACGCAACATATTATCTGTCTCGTTACTGCCAACTGGTATGCGTAAGATAAGGAAAAACGTAGTATAATTTGCACACACGAAAAGTATCGCAAACATTTTCATGATTTTGTTGGGCTTCCGAAGCTCTCCATCAACGAGTTCAAATTTGAATATTCCAGAGAGGTACTCTACGATGTTTAAAGGTTTAAGAGTGTAAACGATTTGAATGATATTATTTTTATAATCACAACTGTCTATCTCCTCCATAGTCGACTTATTTTCCGGCTCTTGATCTTCTATCATGTTTGCCTCTTTTTTCAACAATGCTTTAGAAACGTCTAGTCGTCCACGATTAACGATGGTATTAATTTTCTGGCTTGTACTTCAGATACAAATAACATTATGAACGATCCATTACTATAATTATTTTCTTAGTCCGCTCGATGAAATGTGTACATTCTTTTGAATAATTAAGGCTACGGAATTAGTTGTCATGCCAATGGCTAGACCGTGGTCTACTTAGTCATTATCAGGCAGTTCTTGTAATGTTGCTAAGTACTAATATATAAATGCCGCCGAAAAATATGAAAGTATATTGTATTTTTTCATTTAAGGAAATATTAATTTAGGATGGATATATCAAATCCCGTATCTATGAATTAGAACTTTAGTTTTATTTATGGCACCTAACAAACTACCTATACTGATCCAATAAATTAGATAAAACACTTTTTTAACCAAGATCTACTCCAGCTACAAAAATTATTTTACTTAATTATGTTTATAATTTGGGCATATAGCAGTAGGTGTACCTACCACAGCTACTTATAGTGACAACATGGAGGCCTTTTATCAAATTGAAATATCACGTGAGATACTTTGATCTTCTTCTACTTTTCGTGTCGATGGTAGATTCAAATTAAAGTACATGGGACCCAGCGGTTTTAACACAAATCATTCTACGATTTCTAAACATCCGGCGGACCCTGACTAATTCTTTCACCACGATGGTACACCAAAAAGGTGCTCATCAGAGCCATACTTTGATCAATAAGACGGTTATAAAACAAATACCTAATGAATGTTTCAATTATTTATTAGAATTCACCTAGGCTTGTGGGAAGTGTACGTTAAGGCTGAATACCCAAATCGCCAGTCAAAGTTAAGTCACCGTCATCGTATAAGGTCAAAGATGTCTTAGTTGTGCCCAACAGAGTCCATAATTGTGACTATTATCTACTTCCCTACTAACTATGTATATACATTATGGTAATAAAGAATTGAGAATTGAGTTTGAGTAATTGGGGAGTCGTCATGTAAGAATACGAAACCATTTCTATTCATGATGATTTTTGTGATGTCGTGGCCAAGCGTGAGTTTGGAAACTAGGCTAGTACCAATGTGACATTATCAAAGTTTTTTAATTACTCTAAAAACCACTGACCTTGTGTCTGGGTACTAGATAGCGATCATCACGCCGTATTATAAAGAGCTCTATTGTTCTATATTTGTATAAAATAATGATGATAAATTATATTGGTACCAACCAGTTAAGTAAGTAGGGTAATTAGTAGAAACATACAAAAAGGTCTTTAACAAAGAAAGACGGCTAACTCAGAATCATTATAATAGTTAAGTCAAGTAAATCACGAGAACACAAGCTTTTCGAACGCACATTTTACAAAACAACCATCTAAAGTTTATTACTAAACTGCACATTTATATAATAATATTATTGATTAACAAATACCACAATCTTAATCTCACACCAGAGTTGTAAAACATGACGGTGAAAATCCGTCGCTAAACAGGCAAATAATAATCGAGGATAGGCCGATATAGGTATGTAACATCACTCTTCAAAAAAGACAAAAAACAGGTATCTTTGAAAATATTGTCTTCAAGTTCCCTAAATTAAATTAGCAATTTGAATGAGTACAATCAGGAAGGTCGTGGAGACACTTATAAACTTGAGCATGAGCGTGACGTCCACCGAGAACATGTCGTAGATGAAGATCCGCAGCGGCCACGCCTCCACCAGCTCCATGAACGCCTTCGCCTGCACGCGCATGCTCTTCGGCAGGTCATAGTTCATTATCACCTTGTTTATGAGGATTTTTGTCTTCTTTCGCTCTAGAAGTAATCGTTCACAAGCATAAGATATAGAACTCAAATTGACAAGTGTACTGGCACAACAAGAAGCTATGTTTATCATGTTATTTGAATCATAATTCGATAAGCGATAGTAGTACAATGAGATCCATATAGTTACAATTATGAACGTGAACATTGACAACATCGCAAAGAACAGCTTGAAATTAAAAACATCATTTATCAAGTCACAAATGTGACCAATAGCGTCGTACATTGTTGACAAATCTCGTATTTTATGATTTTTGTCTGAAGGACATCCAACAAAATTAAGTTTGTCCTGTGATCTATGCATTCTATCAATTACTGTAAAAACTTTAACATTTTTCTTTTCTTGCTCTTGGGTAAATGAATTCAAATACTTATTTAAAACCGATAGTCTGCAGCGTACCATGGTGATAAGCGTACAAAATCCTAATAATTCAGTCTTTTGGAACAAATACATATGAAAACAAATTAAATTTAATATGAGAAAAAATGCAACGTCATTTTTTAAAACTGCAGAGTTGACTACATGAATGAGGACGAAAATTATGACATACTTATTTGTAGTAGATCGTAACTTTCGGTAATAATCATTAAAATTGTCGCTAAGCAACATTTGATCAAGCTCTGCAAGTGTTGTGATAATATTACGATATTTTAAGTTGCTTAGAAAAGAAGCTTTTATCACAGACACGAAGTATTGAACAAGCGCCAAGAACGCAGGGATTGTGTTTATTGAACACAACATATTATCTGTCTCGTTACTGCCAACTGGTTTGCGTAAGATAAGGAAAAACGTAGTATAATATGCACACACGAAAAGCATCGCAAACATTTTCATGATTTTGTTGGGCTTCCGAAGCTCTCCATCAACGAGTTCATATTTGAATATTCCGGAGAGGTACTCTACGATGGTTAAAGGTTTAAGAGTGTAAACGATTTGAATGATGTTATTTTTGTTATCACAACTGTCTATCTCCTCCATATTGGTCGATTTGTTTTCCGGCTCTTGGTCTTCTATCATGTTTGCCTCTATCTCAACAATGCTTCAGATAACTACGTCTAGTCGTCTACTATCAACGATGATATTAATTTCTGTCTTTTATTTCAGTTACAAACAACATCATCAACGTTCCATTACCATTATTATTTATAATGTAGTGACCATAGTCACCTCGATGAAATGTACTACATACTTTTGAATAATTTAGGATACGGAATTAGTTTCCATGCTAATGGCTAGACCGTGGTCTACCAAGTCATTAGCAGGTAGTTCTTATAATATAGCTAAACTTAGTACATATTTAAGTGCTGCCGAGAAACGTATTAAGTATATTATATTGTATTTTTTCATTTAAGGTAATATTAATGTATAATAGATAGAAAAAAACCTGTGCCTATGAATTAGAAATCCAGTTTTTGGTATATTCTGCAGCCTTATTCACTGAACCTAACAAATTGCCTATCCTGTACCAATAACTGGGACCACTCATTTATTTTACCAATCTCTACATCAGCCGTAAATTTTGGTTTAGGTACTTATCTATGTTTATAATATTATTATTACCATCTTATAGCACACCTCTTCTGTATCAGCCGTAGCTACCTAGGTACATAACGTGACAAAATAGACAGATTTTTATCAAATGGAACATCACGTCAAACAATCAACCAATAAGCGGTTATTGAACAAATACTTAATTGACAGAATACCGAAACGCTAATCAAAGTTAAGTCATCTTCATCGTATGATGTCAAAGATGTCTTAGTTGGGTCAAGTTTAAGGAATCGGGGGATAGTTATCTAAAAATACGAAACCTTGACAAACATTTTCCATAATTATTTATTGTGTTATCGTGCCCAAGTGGTGCCATTACTGGATTGGTGTGTACAACGTTGCAGTTTAGAACCCTGCCTAGTACTAATGTGACTTTATCAAAGTTCCTGACACTGAAACTTTGTCTGGATAGACACTGGGTACCGAACGTCATGCCGTATCATACAGCGCTCTATTTTTCTAAACTATAATGTTAAAAGTAAACGTAACAGTTAAGTAGGTACTGAAATTAACTAAACAAACAGACAAAACGGTCTGCAACAAAGAAACAGGGGTAAAATCCCAACCATTATAATAATTACATCAATTTGATCACGCGATCACACACTATTAAAACACACATTTAAACCATTAATGTAAAGTAATTATAAATAATACAGCACTCTGAATTTTGATAAACAAACTACAAAAATCGCATAAACAAAGGCTGTAAATCTTAACGGGGTGAGAAAGTCTATCGTTACACAAGCCTAAAATATTGATCGACGATATAATATACTGATATAGGAACGCACCACTACTCTAAAGAACAGAAACAAAAACTTACATAATAGTGTCTACTAGTTTCCTAAATTAAATTAGCAATTTGAATGAGTACAATCAGGAAGGTCGTGGAGACACTTATAAACTTGAGCATGAGCGTGATGTCCACCGAGAACATGTCGTAGATGAAGATCCGCAGCGGCCACGCCTCCACCAGCTCCAAGAACGCCTTCGCCTGCACGCGCATGCTCTTCGGCAGGTCATAGTTCATTATCACCTTGTTAATGAGGATTTTTGTCTTCCTACGCTCTAGAAGTAATCGTTCACAAGCAAAAGATGTAGAACTCAAATTGATAATTGTTATGACACAACAAGTAACTATGTTTATCATGTTAGTAGAATCATAATTCGATAAGCGATAGTAGTGCAATGAGATCCATATAGTTACAATTATGAACATTGACAACATCGTAAAGAACAGCTTGAAATTAAAAACATCATTTATCAAGTCACAAATGTGACCAATAGCGTCGTACATTGTTGACAAATCTCGTATTTTATGATTTTTTTCTGATGGACATCCTATAAAATTAAGTTTGTCATGTGATCTATGCATTCTATCAATTACTGTAAAAACTTTAACATTTTTCTTTTCTTGCTCTTGGGTAAATGAATTCAAATACTTTTTTAAGATCAATAGTCTGCAGCGTACCATGGTGATAAGCGTACAAAATCCTAATAATTCAGTCTTTTGGAACAAATACATTTGAAAACAAATTATATGTAACTAGCTGTGCCCCGCGGTTCCACCCGCGTGAATACCTAGGTCCCGTTCCCGGTTCCTTTGTATTATTAGGGGTGGAGATGAATCCAACAAATCACTATCGTAACAAAAGTCAGGATTACTTAATTTGGTGGTTGAGTATTCTTCAATTTCCTAATTTTCAGCGCAATTTTAATATAATAATAATAATCATTTATTTCAGGCAATAAATATGCTAAACAAAGCTTACAGAGGCCCATATTATACAGGGTGTTACGAAACCCCTGTCCGATCCGTTAAGGTGTTGTTAGGCATCGATATCTGATTACGAAAATGTGGAAAAAAATGGAAAAAAAAGAAAAAAATTATAACCTAAAAATATTTTTTTTCTCAAAATTCGAGAGAGAGTGTCGGCATTGTCACAGATGATACCTAATTACCAAACAAAAGGCCCCCAAAAATACCGACGAAATTGGTGTTGTAGTTTTTGTTTTATTCTCAAATTTAGGGAATTTTGGGGCAAAAAATGGTTATTTCAAAATCCATTATTATTGTTTCTGTCATGAATTTTCCAAATTTGATATTTTATTTGGGCATGTGATTGTAAACCCTCTATGACCCTTTCGGGTCGGACAGGGGTTTCGTAACACCCTGTATATACCTTACAGACTAACATACATACAATAATATAAACTTGTAACTAAGTCACTTTTTATAACTATTTGTTAACACGAGTAGGCGGTGTCGTGTTGCACTGCGTGGTGTCGCGGAGCCTCCCGCGGAAACACCGGAAAATGACACCCTTCGGCCAAAACTGTTCTTGGAACATGTCGAGATGCTGAGTCGGCACACGTACCACAAACGATTTAAAATTGGTGTTATGTTTCGGCTCCAACCTCTCGACTCTCAAGGTCCAGCTCGTCTTGACTCGTATTTATTTATTTATTTATTTAATTCTTCTTGCACAATGTTGCACAAAGGCGGACTTAATGCCAGAAGGCATTCTCTGCCAGTCAACCTTAGGGTGATGGAGAAACAAATCGTGGTATATACTCCACGATCTCCTCGACCTTTGTGGAGTGGTGCAGGCGTGATACATACAACTGCATCATAGGAATTGCAGGGCGCAGCAGCATGTTCGGACCCTTCAATGCAGTTCCACATTGATTTCGGCTAGATGGCTTCTTCTTCTTCATCTTCACCTTGATGAAGCCATCTGCATCTGTCCCTTTTCTTGGTACAAATTGTACCTTGTCTTGGGTAACTTCGGGGCGATTTTGACTGCCCGCAGTGGATTTGAGTTGCCGTTGGACGGGATCTTTCTTTACGGCATCCGAGTAAACACGACCGGAATTAGACGTGTTTACATTCGTCGGCGTCCTAACGAGAGGAGACGCGGGGAGGGCGGGGCACAGTTTAGCATCGCTAGCAGTGGCGGCGGCCGGCGACGAGTGCACGTTTGCTGACTCGGCGCGCAGCGGCGATGCGTTGACCTGCCCGAGGCGTGTGTTGTCGCTGTTGGCATGCGCGTGTGTCCTACATACTGAGCTGCGTAAGTCTGCCATTTCAGAACGTAGATTGCTGATGGTAGATTGCGATGCTTCCAGCTTCAACTGTAATTCGACCAGGCTAGACCTCATACTGGTGATGTCTTTTAGCAGCCTGTTGACATCGACGTGATCGAAGGTGACAGGAGGCAGCTTACGCATGTCCTTTGCCACGAATGTCGGCACGTCGTCTGGGTCGGTCTCCTTCAACAGCCTTATAGCATCTTGAAGACTCTTCTCTCCCTTTTCATACCTCCTGCGGGACGGCATTCTGTCTGCCATTTGCAGCGACTCGTACAGCAGCTTCTTTGCGCTGCGTATCGCCTCCTCAGTGAAGTTTGAGGTGCAAATCTGGGTCACTCTGACCTCATCCATGACGTCCAGCTGGTACTGCAGAAACGCCAGGACCTCGTTCGCCACGAGTTCTTCCGAACGCATGGTGTTAACTTTAGCGGCGGCTGACGCCGCGCTCGGCACAAAATAATAATTTCTGCGAACAGTGCAAACGCGTCCGATGTCAACGAATGACCGCGATGCACTCGAACAAACTTTTGCAAACAACTTTTGCAAACTTTTTCTTTAATAAGAATCTTCTCCTGATGATGACATACTTATTTGTAGTAGATCGTAACTTTCGGTAATAATCACTGAAATTGTCGCTTAGCAACATTTGATCAAGCTCTGCAAGTGTTGTGATAATATTACGATATTTTAAGTTGCTTAGAAAAGAAGCTTTTATCACAGACACGAAGTATTGTACAAGCGCCAAGAACGCAGGGATTGTGTTTATTGAACACAACATATTATCTGTCTCGTTACTGCCAGCTGCAGGTATGCTTAATAAGGTAAGGAAAAACGTAGTATAGTAAGCACATACAAAAATATCGCAAACATTTTCATGATTTTTTTAGGCTTCCGAAGCTCTCCATCAACGAGTTCATATTTGAATATTCCGGAGAGGTATACGATGGTTAAAGGTTTATGAGTGTAAACGATTTGAATGATGTTATTTTTGTAAACACAACTGTCTATCTCCTCCATATTGGCGATTTGTTTTCCGGCTCGTGGTCTTCTATCATGTTCGCCTCTCTATTGTCACGAATATTTACTTCCGAAACGTTAAATATTTAATAACTTCAAGTCTTGTTTTTTACCATTTAAAAGTAACATCATCAATGTTCCATAACTAGAATTAATTATTTTCATAGCTACATCTATGAAATGATTAAGGCAATAGTGGTTCACTATTTTAAAGATAATGTGTTTTATTTGTTAACACATAATAAAAAAATTAGATACACGATATTAAATCTAAGCAAGTTCAGTTCATACTTTAAATTACTTTTTACGAATAGAACTTTTTAGTTCGTTTCGGATTTTTTTCTGGGTCTGAAAGCATCGAAACTATACACTACTAATGGTGAACCTCTGATAAAAGAAAGTTAAGAGACTTTTTTTATAACCACATGGTTAAGTTTATTTTAGAGAATAGAAAAAAATACGGAACCGTCCTATAATATAATAATAAATAATAAAAATAAAAATCTTTATTGTCAGGAGACTAAGGCTATCGGTGCAAGAGTCAGACTGCCACATGTCCAGTTTTTTTTTATTCGAAATAAACAGTGTTTTTAAAGAGAGATTATGAGTAGTCTAAACGTCATTATAGTTATGTATAATAAAAGCATATACTAAGAAAATCTGTAAGTAAAATCTGCCATCCCTTGGGTCGAACATAGCAAATACAAGTTCGGAATCAACCTGCAGCTATTTTTTTAAACATTACAAACACATGGTTTAGCTTCTAGTTTTTTTAAATAGTATATTTAACAATAAATGAAATGGATTAATTATGATTGTGTGGCACTTTGTTGGGTGTAGCCAAGACCACAATTATTTTAATGGACAATTATAACTAAAACGTGTGTAGTTAGGACTATTCGTTGTGCCATACCAAACGTCTTGAATATTTCATTGGTGCTCGTTTTAAAATGGAAGACAAAAAAGAACAAAGCGATGAAAGTATCGATGAGGTAGAAAACGATGTTTGCAACAAAAAGACCATTGAGAATATTATTAGCACTATCAAACCTGAACTCATAGTTGAATATTGTTTTGGGACATACAGATTTCAACTAGTCGATGGAGAATTACGTCCAGCATCTGGGAAATGTAAAGCGATAGGAAGTTTTCTTATCTTATCGTATGTAACAATTTTTTTTTATTTTATCAAATATCCGACTACTATTGATGAGATTGGTGACTTTGTGGACATGATGGATGAATTCCCAAGTGTAGTGGTGCTTGTTCAATACATCACTACAGCATTGACAGCTTCTTGCTATGTCAACAGGATTAACATTGGTATATTTACTTCGCTTCAAGAATTAGACACCAATTTGAAAATCGGTACATCTACTGATTTTTATAAACATTTACGTTCACGACTTACCATATGTCTAATACTTCTAGTTTTGTCTCATATTCTCAATGGTGTGCTAGACATGATAAGTTCAACGGATGTAGAATGGGGGATTACGGTTTCCCCTCTATATTTTACGCAAAAACTTCAAGCATTTATTTTCTGTGTATATATTTATATGATGCAATGTAGACTTCAGGTGATTAACGATTATTTGAAAGTTTTTATCCAAGAGCAGAAAAAGAAAACCATTAAAGTGTTTACAATAAAGAATAAAAAAAAAGTTAAGCCAGGAACATCATTTAATTTCATAGGACGTCCGTCGGAAGAAAACTTGAAAATTCGAAGTCTAGCTTCGATGTATGATTCCATAGGTAATATTTGTTTCATGATAAACGAAGTTTTTAACTATCAAATATTGATGACTCTCGTCTCTACTTTTGTATACACGGTTATTACTATATGGACATCAATTTACTTCTTCCGGAAACCACACCATTTAAATCAGTTGATTAATATTGGAATTTGGTGTTTTGGTATGATAAGTAACATCGCAATTATGGCGTTTATTTGCGAGAGACTGCTTTTGGTGCGGAATGAGACGAAGGTATTGGTAAATAAGTTAATAATGAATTATGACCTGCCAAAGACGATGAGAATACAAGCGAAAGCGTTCATGGAATTAGTTGAAGTCTGGCCATTACGAATCTACATTTACGATATGTTCTCAGTAGACATAACGCTGATGTTGAAGTTTATAAGTGTATCAACGACTTATTTAATTGTTATTGTTCAGATTTCTCACTTCCTTTAAGTCTACGTATATTTCTTTAATGTTGTTATGTAGAGCACTACTTTTGAATAATTATGTTCGTCAATCACAACTTATTTTAAAATTATATCTACTTATATTTAATTATGGAGTGAAATATAAAGGTGGAAATCAAAAGTTTGTTTACTTTTGTTACTTGTGTGCACCCTCCCTATCCTTTTTTCTAGGGTTATCATACTTTAACAGACTTAAGGAGGTTCGAGTGTTTACTTATATTTAATGTCCACAATTATACAAATTGTGTTAAAAGAAATAACAAAAACATTATGCTTCTTTAGTTCAATTACTTAAAAAGTAAAGTTTTATCAAAAATATTTACATTTGGTTGTATACGACCGTAAAATCAACTAAGTATAAGCGATATCACCTATGTCTTCTTAGGTCCGGTCCTCTGTAACCGTCGCTTCAATTTCCTTGGAGGTTACAATTGACCACTACAATTTATTGAATTCTTCAATGGGTAGGATTTCTAATAGCCTTCTGACATTTCTCATTACAGCTTTGACTCCAAAATCTACTATAGGGGTTCCAAATTCTTCAGCTACCAACTTCCAATTGCTGTTCATGAAGTTTAGAAGAGCTTGACCTGTAAAATAAATAACAAATAAATAATTTTAAATTAAATTAACGTAAATAGCTATACCTAGTCCGGTAACTTAGAGTCTAGTCTCAAAACTACTTAACGAACGTTCTCAAGTTTCGCCAAGACACTTTACGTTGCTGAGTCAGAGTAAGTAAAATTCCATTCGCAAAAAGCTAGCAAACAACAACTAACTTAAACGTATTTAATAATTTAAATAATCGTTCTCAGAATTCAAGAATGATTTTAGTGGTCATACGAAAGAACTAAAATCGACCTTTTTTTATGAATAATTCTGTTAATCTACCGAAATTTTACATTTTCATATTTAATTATTTAAATTACGTACTTTTTTATCAGACTAAAAGCCTTGTATGATTTATTAATATTTATTGATATGCATGAAGTTGACATGGTAGATTATTGTCTTTTTATTACTCATAGAAGTATATTGATCTGAAAAGCAGAAATGCTATTCAGATCAATAGATTAAGAATATGAGATGGGATATAACTGTATACATAAGTAAACGAAGGCACTTACTTATTTCGGGACTGCTTCTGAAGAGATTTGTCATAATGTAGCTGACTTGGCCATCGTAACTGTGATCAATGCTGGAACTCTTGATATCAAAATACTTTTGACCATCAGACTTTACTTTTGATCCTAACTTAAGAACGCTGTGCAATTTGAGGTTATCTGAAAAAGCAAATATTAATTACATACAATATTAAAAAGTCATTAAAGAAACCTTTGATGATGTTGGATTAGTCGTATTAGTGCAACTTTAAATGGTTTTTAATTGAAGTCAATTAAGGAATCCTAATCGTCGAGTTATAGATGGGAATTATTAGTCTGCAAACAAGAAGCTATAATGTAAAGATTTCGTGACTCTGAGAGTCTTAGTATAAAGGATCGTACATTTAAGTAGAAAAGCATGATAAAAATATATGAGATAAAAAAATACAGGTGAAGAGGAAAAGACAAGAGTATTTATGATAAATAGGTATAACCAAATAAAGAAAACATATATGCGGAGAGGATAATATTAAGGTTGCATATAAGAAACTTACTGCACTTAATAGTTGATTCGCCATCGCCGTCAATGGGAAACAACAGAAGACGCCCAGATGATCTGTATTTGCCTTTAATAGTCAAATTACAATGCAGCTGGGTTTCAAAAGTATCCTCTTCAAATCTGCAAACAAATAAGGATGTGTTAATAAACGTGTTTATGTTTTAAGAAAGACCAAATCAAAAAATAAATGTAACTTACCTAGCGAAATCAACAATGCAAGATTTTAATCCTTTGGCGAAACCATGACCAAACTGTATCACAAGCCCACCGGGCAATTTCAAACTCAGTTTCTTTAAAACGTAAGGATCTAGTCGTTCGATGCCAAGTTCCGGTACACCCAAAGCTATAGTCGGCAAACCAGCTTGAACAGATTTTTTCAAACATTCTGGTGAGGAATCATGGCACGGTCTTCTGAAAGAGACTGAAATACACAATTTATTAAAATCAAATTATATTAAAAACATAAATTTACCAAAAGTTCAAAGCTTGTTAAATAAAATGTAATGTAAAAGTATAAATAAGCTCAATAGAAACTTACCTGAATATGACCATGAAGATTCAAAATACGATAAAAACGATAAAATAAACACCAATTTAAGGTTTTCCATTTTGTACAATATTGATGATTGATATTACTGAGGCTTGTAAAGCTCAACACCAACTGATGCAAAAAGTTACTTTCAGTCCGATTATATACAAAATAATTGTAATTAGTGTTAATTTGTAAAATTTGAGATAATGACATCGTAAGCTAATCTTCATGCAGGTGGATAATAGGTTCCAAATGAAAATACGTTATTATCCTAATTAGTCTTTTATTCGGGGAATATAATTCTACTATCGTAATCCTTATCTCTAATTTCTTTGCCAAACCTAGTATCTAAATCGATGTCTTCATCTAATTCCGTGGTGGTACTTTCCGTGGTCGTGGTCCTTTCAGGGGTCGTGGTCCTTTTCGTAGTCTTGGCCCTTTCTGTAGTCGTGGTCCTTTCAGTAGTCGTGGTCCTTTTCGTAGTCGTGGTCGTCGTCGGTGGGAACGTCTTAATTGGTACTGGGTTATTTGTCGTTGACCCAAAAATATCGTTCAGTATATTCGAAGGTATTGAAAATCCTAAATTGCTCCTTGTTGTTGGTATCGGCGTGTTTGTAGATGTCGGCCTGATAGTAGTTGTACTGGTAGTAGAAGTCGCTTCTATTGACATTATTATTTTATCCTTCTCTCTATTTATAGGTTCAGTGGCCAGGGATTGCGTGCTTTCAGTAGGCTCAGATGGAAAATCCAAATCTCCCGCGCAACGGAATGATTCTTTTAATTCCACATCTGAAATTGAAAATGAAATATAACGTCACGAATTGGCAGTATAAAACCAAATTGCTTGTAGAACCAACAGTTTATTAGAAACATACCGATTCCACAATATCGCGAGCACTCTAAATGCCCAATGTTTATGTAAGTTAAGTTATCCGTTCCACAAACTGGATTATACACTGCCGTAACCCGACAGGTCCTTATACAATCTAGCATCTCAAAGGTCAAAGGGAATTCTGTTGTCGTAGTCGTTGAGGTTGCAGAACACGGTGAAAATCTTGCAACACTAACATCTGGAAGATAACAATGATTTCAAATTAAATTTCTCATTTTCGAAGCCCATTAGGTGATCAGAAAAAGATATTTCAATTTAATCGTAGGTAATATAAAAAACCACTGCTTCAATGCAATTAACATTTACAATACTTTTAAAGGCCAATTCTGTTCAAAAGTCAAATCAGTCAATTCTGATTTTGGTTAACAGTACTTATATAAGAAGATTTTCTTAATATACGAATTCCAATTTTACCTAAACATGTACTTACCAACACCACAGGTTTGTGCACAAAGCAAGTGCCCCGGATTAGTGTAGGTAACACTGTTGGTGCCGCAAACCGGGTTGTATTCCGGAGTGACGGGACACGATCTCATACAAAGTCTTACATCAGCTACTGGAGTAAGTCTACCACTTGTGGTCGTTACTGAAGTTGTTGTTTTAGGTTTAGTTGTAGTTACTGCTTTTAGTCCACAAACAGCACAGGGTTTATCACATAAAAGCTGCACACCTGTTGAAATACCCATAATTATAATGTCTAAAAAATAATTAAAAATGCAAAACAAAAATAATAACATATTTACATATTTTTACATACTTATAATGTTCGTAGTACTGTTTTACTGTATTCTAAACATAAGTTCGAGACGGTATCCCGTCTTAGCTTTTATAAATATCGGCCATTCATCATAGTCGATGGAAAATAAAAGTTTGACTAACTTTTATAATATAATATAAAATCAATATAATTTAAGGAAAACATGTTAAGGAAACTTGGGCACGGGTTAATCGAACAATCAGTAATTTTGAATAAACATATTCACAACAAAACGTGACTGTTTTTTGTAAACCTAACCGAGAGATCAATAATTTATGTGTTGCGGTGAAAAAATAATTTTATAGGTAGTTATAATCCTTACCATCACCACATTTTTGTGCGCATCGAAGCCGATCCATATTTATGTATGTGATGAGATCAGTCCCACAAACGGGTGTAAAGTCCACTGTTATAGGGCATTGTCTCATACACCTATGGAAGGCGGAGAGCGGTGTTGCTCGTGCAATAAATTCTGGTATCGTTGGCGGTGGGGTAGGGGGAGGGGTCGGAGGGGGCTCAGGGGGCCCTTCTTCAAAGTCCTCAAAGATAGGCGGAGGACACAATGACTTTCGTCGTATGCCTATATCTGTAACCAAAAACAGATTACTATAAACCACAAACCTCGAAAGTCATCACAATTAGTGCATGTTACTTTAGTATCTATTCTAACCAATACACAATACTGGTAAATTTTTAAATGCAGAAAATATCCTATGGCAATGGAACTGTCAACTTTATTGTATGCACGTATTCTTCAATTGCTAAATTTGAGAGCGAACATGATTATAAGTAGTGATCGTACTTTGTAATTTGATTGCTTTGTAATGCGTAAATATATAGATGTGTGAATTCATCAGTAAGCCTTGTCATAATGTAATTAGTTAAAAAAACGTTAGTCTATAGGATATTGCCACCGATCAGATAAAAAAGATAGTTGAAGACGTCATGTTCTCGAAATAGCGCAGAAAAAAAGATCTCATTAATCGAAATTGAAAATAGGTCCTTTTTTCTTTTTTTTATAAAATTCAAAAGAAGGCATCCTTTCCATTTTTAATTTAGTCATGACTAGCTGTGAACGCGACTTCGTTCGCGTGGATGACAAAACTTATCAATGAGTTTTTTGTGTAAAGTGCTATTTGTGTAGAACGTTATCTATCGAGCATACCTCTGGCTAGTCTCATTTGCCTAGCGTGTCTCGATGTAGCAGAAAGAGATGGTCTCTTTCTGGAAGGCATCGTGTTGTAAGTATATCCGTATAAAAAAAAAAAGAAATTTTAAAGACTATTTTTATAGAAGAGCCCTAACACCTAGCGCCTACCTACACTTATACGTATACAACCTGTAACAGAATAAACGCATTTCCTTTAAAGGGGTCATTGTACTCATCATTATGAACAACTTTCACTATGGGACAACAACGAAATCGCGAAAAAAAAATCAGCTGTTCAGTACATTTTTGTCGGCATAACTAGGCAAAATGTACTGAACAGCTGATTTTTTTTTCGCGATTTCGTGGTTGTCCCATAGTGAAAGTTGTTCATAATGATGAGTATAATGACCCCTTTAAAGGAAATGCGTTTATTCTGTTACAGGTTGTATATAAATCCAATAAATAAGCAAAATCCCTAAAAACTAAAATCTATACGAATGAATGACTAATTACCCGCCATTTATTTTTTTGTTATTTTCGATGTACAGAATTTTCAATTCTACAGATTTATTTTAAGTTACATATGGATAGATATCGCAAATTTTAATATCATTGATCGATCATTGCGGTTAATATTGCTTAGTAACCGCAATGATGTTTAAGTCATTAAACAATTAATAAGTCATAAGCTCTAAACATTAAACTGTAAATAAAACAGCGTTTTATTTACCAATAAGTTCATGTTTTTATGATGAAGGCGCCACGTTTGTATTTTTAGTAAAATAGTGATTATTACCGAATGACTTAACTACAGAGTTAAAAGACGGCTAAGTACTACAATCCGCTAGAGTGCTCCAAAATTAATCTTCTCGTTTATTGTACGTTACACTAGAAAAGAGTTTAGTAACCAATAGAAAGCCTTACAAATATTCGTAAAAAAAAAAAAATGCTCACCTATTCCACAGTTTTTGACGCAGAACAGCCTTCCTTCGTTTTCATACGTTATGCCATCTGTACCACACACTGGGTCAAACTCAGGTGTAACTGAACACGAGTCTATACATCTTAATATTTCAGGAGATATTACTGGCGGTCCTCCACCCATAATTATAGTAGTTTCTGGAGCTGGAGTCGTTTCTGTTATAAATATAGGGGGTGATTTAGGCCGCCATGTAGTTATTGGGGGTAATGTCTCTGTAGATGTAGATTCAGTTGTAGAAACAACTGTTCTCAAGGGCCTTGGGGTGAAAACACGAGGTGGCACTTCGGTTGTTGGTGAAGAAGACAGCGTGGCTGATGTTCCATCAGGTAGGACATCAAGTTGGTGGATATTTGGTGGTCGATTGGTAAAAGTGGGTGTGTTTGCAGCTGTTGAAGTTAATGTTGTTGGCGATGGTGTTGGTGACGTTGTTGGTGATGTTGGTAGTAATTTTGTAGGTAAAGTTGTGGGCATTGTTGTAGGCAATGTTGTGGGAATTGTTGTAGGCAATGTTGTGGGAATTGTTGTAGGAATTGTTGTGGGAATTGTTGTGGGAATTTTTGTGGGTAATGTTGTGAGAACTGTTGTCGGTAATGTTGTTTGTATTGTTGTTGGTATCGATGTTAGTGTCGATGTTGATGATTCTAATGTTGTGTCTGGAACTGTTGGTGTAACTGTGGAAGTTGCGTTTGTACCCCTGAAATAGGTAAATAAAATAAAATTATACAAATATAAACGGAGAAGTTTATAATGAATTACCTACTTTAATTTCTTAAACATTATATCGTGGCTATCGAATTCAATTAACTGATGAAATAACTTCACAAAGTAGACTAAACCCATTTTATCATCTAACCAAAAATTTTCCCAACAGATTAAACAAGAAAAATTTGAGCGAAAGTACCTAATTTCAAATATGAAAATTCAATACCCAATGTACCATAATAATATGCAATATTTAAATACCCAATTAAATAAATTATGAAAGTTAACTACATATGTAGTAAATATTATGTTATGGAATCATTACCTTTGAGGTTTGTCTGTATGTGCTGTATCATTCCTATGTGGATGCATATAAGATCCATGATGGTGCCCATGGTGAAACCTTCGTGGTGGTCCACGGCGATGCATGCGATGCAAATGGTATCGTCTCTGAGTAATGCCCTGAACAGCCACTGTGCCCACTAGTACGACTAAAGCTAGAAATATAATTTAAATATAAACGACTAGTTAAATAATAAAATGTAAAATCCCTGTGACTAATAAATGATGATGATTTAATATTTAGGTATTGCTGAAAGGAGTGGTGTCTTGTATAGACGTTGCTTCGCAGATAAATACAACAACCTTTAGTACGATATTCACAAAATAATTTTTAGAAGTTTAATTTTACACACTTTAGGTAAGTACTTGTATGTAACATATGAAATATAAAGATAGTAAGTATGTAGACAGGAGACATTATAATATGCAATATGTGTCTACAATTTTTGTTATAATTTACTTACTTGTATGTCCCAGTAACATACTAATTCAATTTAATAATACATCTAGTAATTAAACAAGAATCACATAAACAGATTAGGATTATACTTATTTTAGTAATTACTTGTTGCTTAATATTTTTTGTCCGTAGATGGGTATTATAAGAATTTATGTCTTCAAAAACCCATATTATGGATTTTTCCTGAATCAAAAACCGGCAGGCATAACAAGTTTTTTTTTACTTTAAATATTACTTTGGTTTTGTAATTAATTTTGTTTAACATAAATACGGGATGTCTACGAAAAGGCAGACTTTTGATCTAATATTATTTGTGACGTAAACAGTTCGTTAGTTAACACAAATTTTATATTATAGAACTGTGTATATTAATTATTGTATAATGTGAGGCCGAAGACAGCTCCTAAATAACAAATTCAGTTATAACTAAGAGTTTAAGGCAAGTAATCTATATAAATTACTATTTTTTAAAGTATGTATGATGTAGCGTATTAGGTAATCGATTAAATAATATTGTACACCGGTAAGAAGTGAAATAAACAAAAACAGGTAAAACTAAATCATCAAACCGAATATCCTTGAAATTATCTGGTTTTATATTAAATTCCGGTATTTTATATAATACTACATTCCTAAGAAAATAATTTACAATTATTATCCATTTTCACATACCAATATATACGATGCACTTCATTTCATCACATTCACACTAACATTTATCGTAAATACACTTATTATTTATTCACTAACATCCGACACATTCGAGGTCAATTCGCGAAATGATCAGAATCTTCAAAACACATGTGGTCACATATATTATGTTTTTAAACAACTCCCCCCTACTACATTTTCCTTCTAAAACTTGTTTCCTCTTATAAATGAATCATTTTCGTCTGGTCAATTACCTATTAACTATATACTCAATGATCTCAACCTCTTATCAGTTGATAAGAGGTTAAATCACGACATGCACTTGCGTTTTCGGTTTAAATAATTTGATTATTGATCGCGGATTTATTATTATCAGAATTTAGACGTAAAATTCAAAACTATAGACATTTAACAAGGACAAGACAATAGTAAACTAGAACTCTTCACTGGACTTTGTATTTAAGACTAACAGCCCATAATTTGACATGACTAACAACTAACCTGTAAGTTAGCTTTGGTACAAATACATGAACAAGTTAATGATGCACCCAACAACAGGTTTAAAATAAAAAAGACTAGACAAACCAGTCAACACGTAAGTGACGTCCTACAGTTTTGTTTTATTTCATTTTCGCATCCAGTACCTAAGCAATCATAATTAATATAACACCAATTAAAATTAAACTGCATGAAATGTTAATCCAAGAAAAAATTAATACCTACGGATTTCATGATTGAATTCCATAAAAAAGCTTAACTATATCCTGGATATCTGCAGATCTCGAATAAGCGTATAAAATCGGATTTCCTACTCACAAAGTACGGTGGCCCCTAAACTAGAAATTAATATGTGCTATAAACACTTGACTAGATTGATGAAAACCTAACAGCAAAGGCTTAAAGCAGTAAAGTCACTCCACCATAGGTCAGTGACCTACGGTAGTACTGGTCTTGTCGTTCTAAGGCCTATCGGGGGTATTCAAACTACTGTGAGCCTGATGTCCGTCAATAATCATAGGTGGAAACAGGAATACTAGCATGAAGGGACGACTCACGACGGTAAATACTCAAATAGAATAGAGCCTTGAACGAGTTGAAGCTTCTAGCGCATTCATATTTTTACAACATGACTATATTAGGCCTGATTTAGACGATGCGAGAAATGTCGTGCGAGTTGCTGTACATTGCCGTCTACGATCTATCTCTTATGACACCATAGCCGCGCGGCCCCGCAATGTACCGCAACTCGCACGACATTTCTCGCATCGTCTAAATCAGGCCTTAGACATTAAACGAGCTTCACATAAACGAGACCTCCCTAATCTAACAAAATTATGACATGTAAGATTTATAAAAAAATTGTACATAGTCAATGTTACTTCATAAAGGTATATACTTACAAATGTTTTTTCTAAATAACATGAATTAACATATAAATAAGTTATCATTAGATAACAAAAACCCCGAAAAATACAATTGAATAAGAGGGGTAACACAATTTCATTTGATCACGATTGAATATATATTTCATTCAGAATTTGTGTTGGACTAAATTGAAAGAGCTTAGACAGAAATCATCCACCTAAAACGTAGAATTATGGCTAAGATACCGAGAATGAGTTGGACCACATAGTTTGTTTTGTCAGACCACATTTACTAAAGCAGTTACAGTGATTCACTTTGGCGATGCATTGTGGTTATTCACTACATCCTACTTTAACTTAACCTTCAGATCGATCGGTAAGGCCAGACGGGATTTCCACAATTTGGTCCAATGCAAATTAAGGTCTAAATAAAATATTCAGCAAACGAGATTAAATTTTAACTCTATGTTAATCAAGGCGCTTAATATTACGTAACTAAATCAAAAACTAAGAGAAACCCTAAGTAGAGGTCAACGATTTTGAACGATTCTGGGTTTTTCATAAGTCCAAACGCGCATATCCAATGTCAAGGCCGCCTCGTATCACCAAAGTAGCTCATGGACCTCTAGATATATGGATAAATAGTGCACCTACATAGAGTTAAAATACCATTAATTAGCCGCTTGCTCATGCTCAATACCTAAATATTGGAATAAATAATACCATTAAATTAAATCACCTTCGAATAAATAAAGATCAAGATTCTTAATATTGGATTTAGAACTTAGCTTTACTTCATAAACTTCGAATTTTATTTGAAAGGCAGCGCAACTGTTTTCATAAAATTCCAGAATATTAGTCATTTTGTAATTATTTTGACCGTTCGAGCTTAGTCAACTTACATTCACCGTGACATATGCGTGAACTTGAACGTGAGAAAATATGTGATGACGAATAAGAACTAGTTTGATCGTAAATCAAATATATTGGTAAGCCGCAACTTTAGTTATTATATTTCCTGTTAAATGATTAAAATTTTAAACCAATTAGTCCGTTTGAATCTGTTTACGTATGGTCAGTGTTGTTAACAAATAACAATGTATTCTTAGAAGTAACATTTATACACAAGTTTTTTAGGTACTAGATCTAATTTTAGAACGAGGCATGCATTGAATTTTTGTTAACCCCCAGTTTGTTTTTACTACTTCACACTATTTTTGCCAAAGTGCTAAATAAAGGTTTCCATAATTGACCATTGTCCATCATATTTTGTCAACTACCTACGAATTAGATTTGAAATGTAAACGTTATGCAGACTAGTAAGCTTTATTTGTAAATCAATGTTATCTTAATACAAATACTTGGCAGAAAAGAAAATGGTGTGGAGTATCTATGGATTAAAACAGCCTATGCTAAGCTTCAATTGTTTTTTAAGTCTTACTATCAAAATTTTGAATGGGAATACCAAAATTTGTGTGTAAAACCCACACTGCTTATAAGAAAATTATGAACGGTAGGTCCATTAAATATTAGGTTCGGTACATAATAGTTTCAATCCAGTGTGCCTTTTTTGCATATTATTATATGCTTATCTAATTCTATCAAAAATTTGGTACACGCCCTGCAGCTGTAACACACTGCAACTCTTTCGAGAAAAATGAACTCGACACAATATAATACGCCACTTAATACTTTAATAGCAAATAGGCACATTGACATAATTGAACATAGTTCATAATTAGGGTTTTTCCTTCACGATTTTTCAAGACTTGAAAATTTAAGAACTCCTTTTGATAATTTCCAACCGCGTCACGGCAATAAGTGCAAAAGTAGAGTGCTTTGTATCTAAGCTTCGTGTTGTGACACCACGGCCTATCATGTAGCCGTAGCGCGGGCCGCATGGCGCGGCATGCGGATATAAACGACATTATTCGACGAGCTCTTGTTTCCGTCGGCGTTCCGGCTATACTCGAACCCAATGGCCTGGCACGCGACGATGGCAAGAGACCGGACGGCATGTCTTTGTTCCCGTGAAAGTTGGGTAGGCCTTTAGTGTGGGATGCTACTTGCGTCGATAATCTTGCGCCATCCCATCTTCCTAGTACGTCGTGCTGTGCTGGCGCTGCTGCTTCGGCTGCTAAGAACCTCAAGCGGCTGAAATATACCAACCTAGTTGGAAGTTATATATTCAAGCCATTTGGGGTTGAGACCCTTGGTCCGTGGGGTCCGAGTGCCCACAGATTTTTTAAAGACTTGTCCAAACGCCTGGTTGACACTTCGTGTGACCAAAGGCTAGCTTCTACCTAGGTCAGCGAATAAGCATTGCCATACAACGTGGCAATGCTGCCAGCCTTTTGAGCACACTCCCAGTCGACAGCGATGTGGATAAATTTTTTGATGTCTTATTTAGTTCTTAGTTTTATAATTTTTCTTATTTTTAGTGTAGGCTTAGTTTTTATATTATTGTAAATATTTTAAGTTTAATTCTTTTATATTCTTTCTACTGTGCCTAATAGATTATATAATTATTTAGGTCTTAAATATAAAGATTAAAAGGCTATTGTATAAGGATAGAAACCTCATTTCTGGTTCTCTTAATAAGCTCGCTTGTTGTATTTGTTAGGCCTCTCATAAGTAGTATCATATTTTCTCTCTATTCTCTGTATTTTGTGCTTGTATTCGGTAAAATCAGAATGAAAACTGCATTTATCAACACACTGGCAATTGAGTTTTTAATTAATATCTTCTCTTTTTATACAATGCATAAATACTATCCAAAGAATGCATACTTGGTAAACATCTACCTACGGAGAACTACTTTGGCAATCAATGAAAAAAATTGAGCCTTTTTGAGACATAATAAAAATAGGGTTTGTAATACACGCATGCATAACATACTTCTAATTGAGCATTTATTACTTATTTCGAATGTTGTATCTCGAGCGTTATTATATAAAAAAACCTAAATTAGGTATTTTTATTAAAAAGGTTATAAAATAATGAGGCATTTTACTTATTCATAATTTATTCAGTCCTTTAACTATAAGTAATAACTAATTGATTATTTTGTAGCGGCAGCGGCGGGTTGCGCAGGCGGGCATGGTGATGTTCTTTGCAAGGACACATCTGAAAATAACAAATAAATGTGAACTAAATATTAATACTTAAAAATTAAAATAAATAAATTCCCGTGCAAAGTTCTTAAAAACCTATGTTAGTACTAGACGTTTTTTGCAACATATATGCATAAGATCCTTTTACCCTTTTCATACTTTTCATTCACTGGCCAAAGTTGAGATGTCTTTAAAATAAAATTTAATATCTCTATATCCAAGTGAAATAATGTTTTTTTTATTTGACTACCAGGTTTAGAGTTATTAATTTTAATATCAAACATACTATAATGCAAATAAATATTATTTTTATTCTATTCTACGAATTGGATAAAAATAATGTAAAAAATAGTTTATCACTAAATTTAATGTACAAATTATTTTGTGAAATTGTATTGCAATACATTAATTAATAATATCCTCTTATATAATAACAAATACAACAATAGATGCATTTATCTAACCTACATAACTATTGTGAAATTTTAATCCTTCCTGTTAAATGTATGCCTCCATTTTCCTCATATTAACAGAGTAACAATTGGTAGTTATTTCATAGATAAGTGTAGTTTATATTATAGTAATGGCTTCATTTGCGGTAACGTTCGTTATAATTTATGAGGAAGAAATATGTTCTTAGGAACAACGACCAGAATAGATCAGTAGGTGCCTAATACTCAAAAAGGCGATACAAGGTTTTAAGATTCGAGTAATATCACAAATATATCCGTCCCCGCAGCTACATAACGTACATAGATATATGTATACAATATATCTTTGTAACTAATGTGTATTGACAGTAAAACCGATCAAATTCGAAAGATTAAGTATTATAATGAGGAGACTTTCAGTATTCTAATTTTACGATTTCAAATCCTTGAATGGCTTAGAGATGGAACTTTATTATTATTCAAACATCTTTTTATTTCGTCAAGAATCTTTTTCTCATGACAATATTAATTCGTACCCTATGAGTTTATAAAGATGTGTGCTCTAAATAAGTTATTTTGTTTTCCCTGCGGTTAGCATAAAATAAATAAAAAAAAAACATTGATCCTTTTGACTGCATTAAATACATAACAAATCTGTATGACATCATAGATTAAATCCCAGTATTAGTAAATATGGTCTTGTAAGGTTTCCTCTAAGGTCAGAGTGTAAATTATGTTATTCATTTAAATTACAGCGTATTATATGTCATCGGTTGAATCAAGGTCTTTGATTATGGTTAACATCATAAGAGATCAATATTTTACCGGTCAATTCAAGGAAAAGTCGTCAATGTTGCTGAACCGGCTTTTAAGACAGAATCTATAAAATGAGGTGGAATATTAAATTTTAATAAAACCTTCACGAATAATAGTCTCGAATCATAATCATTTTTCCTGATGCTTATCAAATTGTGAGCGTTTTTGTGTTTTCTTTTTTACTTTATCTACCTCCCTAAAAATCTAAAATTGTTGGTGTTTTCCTAAATGTCTTGGTACGATACCCGGAACCCCCGGAAAAATAGATCCAAATTGATGAAACCTCGTAATTTTTTTTTTAATTTTGGACATTACTTTTGATATACACAATTACACTAAAAGGTATATTCATATTCTCTTGAGTTAGTAAGTTGAGCTAGAGGAAAAATACCATTTCTCTAGCGCCATCCATACAGGACTTATTATCCGATAATCTATCAATAGGGAACTGGACCTCATTACTACCTATCTTCTTCGAGATGGGATGAAAATACTCTATAATATAATGAATTAAAAATGTTAGATACTCACTGACGCCACACATTTGAGCGCACGCCAATCTTCCAGGGTTGTTGTAAGTGACGCGGTCAGTTCCACACACTGGGTTGTACTCTGGAGTCACTGGACAGGTGCTGATGCAGGAACGCAGGGCCGGCGACATGGTAGTTGTTGCACTGGAATCAGTAAAGTCATTGGTCAGTATGTGTAAGTAATTAGTAAAGATATGGAACTGGCAGAGATAAGAAAGTTGAGAAGATATTGAGGAGGTGAAAATTATGATGTGAATTACAATTTGCTTTTTATTTAATAAAATAAATATGGCAATGCTCTGGAAAAATATATAGATACATGAAAGATTTTCAAAGTCTAAGGGGAATACCTACTATTTGGATAGGAAGGTGATTGAAACTTCGGTGGAAATTTGTTAAAGCATTTAAAAAAGCTAGGTAAAAATAATATAGTTTTTATTAAAACAAAACATTACTATTACTACTTACGCATTGGCGGGTGCTGCTGTGGTTGTTGTTGTTGTTGTTGTGGGGACCCGGACAGGTCGCAGATTCTGTCCGGGGAACAGATTTTGGCCCGGTAATTGATTTTGTCCAGGGAACAGATTCTGGCCGGGGAACTGGTTTGGACCAGGGAATAGATTTTGCCCTGGGAACTGGTTCATACCAGGGAATTGTCCCGGGAATACATTTTGACCGGGGAACCAAAATGGCCGATTGAATCGATTATCTAAGTCTTCTTCGTTGTCATTTGTCTGCCCGTCTTGGCCATAGGCAGCGTTTGAGAAAAGAGCTGAAATACAGTTTTTTTTATATTATATTTACCTATATGTACGTCTATTCGAAATGGAAAAAAAAAATATTTAATAATTAGAAGGCAATAACCTCACTGAGTGACATCATAGATGCTAACACAGGTAGTCAGACTAGTAGAAATAATATAGCTATAAGGATTGGACAGAACAGAGCCATCTAGTAGGGCTTGATCCTGTTCAAATAAAACACCTCGTCAGGGACATACCTAGTAATCTGTTTTGTTTCAAGTATTGAAATTACAAAAAAATATGCAAAGTCAAAGGAATCAGAAACCACTTTACTCGAGCAGAAACCATTAATGCTCCAGCACTAATGGTACCTATGCAACACCACTATTAACAGGCTGATTTAATATTATTTACGCCTGCAAGCCAATCTCATGGAAATAATACAACAACACCATAATAATTATGTATGCGTAAACTTTTTTACCTAATAATAATCGTACATTTAAATAACAAGAGTCTACAATAAACCAGTTTGATTACAAATGTAAATTAAATGAGCTTAAAAACTGGTAAAATAATATAGTTTTTTGTCGTTTATGTACAATATTATATTATTATGCCAAACGACGCATCAATTCTTCGAACAATGATTTTGTTTGTTTTTCGTAGAATTGGCAGGTATTTAAAACTTTTTATTGATTTGAATTTTATGTCCTCTTTTACGTATTTTTACGTATTTTTATGTATTTATCAAATGTTTTTGCTATGATATCAATAATATACAGCAACAAAAAATATTCGGTTACGCATACGCGTGCTTACAGCAGCCACACTTTGAACACAATTTATAAAACTACCTGCGTTTAAGTAGCTACATGAAAAAAGTAATAACAAAAACTACAACATGCAAGTAAACATAAAAAACGACTTACCAATTACGAAAAAAATGAGTAGTTTGTCCATTTTTTTGTTAATATAATAAGTCAGTAAAGCACTTGGTTTCAGTCCAACGTCCGAGATTGCCGGCAAGTCACTGTCCAGTCGGAGACACCGGTTTTGTTTATAAACTCCCGCGCGTCTTAAACGACATGTATGCTACCAGATTAAGTGATGGGGTGACGTGAAACGATGACATGTACCGACGTATTTTCCATAAATCTAGAAACTACGAGTATTTTCTATGAGGAAAGCGAAGATTGTTTGATTGTTTTAGCGAATTTTATAAATTATTACTATGACATTCAAGAACTGAACAGATCATATTTTAATGTGGTGTGGAAACTAAATAGTGTGCATATTTTACCGATTTATAACCCTTTGTTACCTTCAAATCGATTTGTTAATACTATTAGGAATAATTAGCTATTTACAATAGCCGTACGATTAGGAACGAATTAATCATATTCGATACACTGAACGCTTGAAAACTGTCGATTGCACAGTATATGCTTTTGAGGTGCATTTTCTTGTTTTAGTACGTTTTGTTTAAATAAACCGAGAACTAAATTGGTTATTTAATTTCGAACTACACCGATTTTGATCATAGTTCTGAAACAAACAAATCAATCTTTACAAAACTTTTTTAAAACCTAACAGGTCCGTTTTTATCGAAAGACGTTATTGAGATGACTTTTAGACATTTTAAGTATCATTTTTTTACTAAAACAACTGTAAGATGTTAATATTTAAAACATCGACAAAGGCCCAACACTATTCGAAAAATTAACACGAACAGCGAACTAATGACCTACGTCAGCGAAAAATAAACGAGAATATATTTTTTCCTGTGAAAGGGGGATAAACCCGTATACCTGTTGGGATAATTTATCTATAGGATATCTAGCGAAAGGTGTTACTCATGGAACCGCCATAAGTAACACTTTTCCTTAGCTATTTTCTTATAAACTACCTATTTAATTACAATGTTTTTTTTCTCAGATTTGACCAAAACCAAATGTAGCAGATCGATTGCCCGAAAAAAGACATGTAATGAATTTGTAGCGGGTTCCGTTGTGTGACTGGTGTAATTTAGTTTTGTTCACTAAAGAGTGTAGTTAAACCCCAATGCAAAAAGAGGTAATAAGTATATTTTCAATTTGTTGAATTTGTATTTATATATTGCATTTATTACATTCAAATCATGTACAACTAGCTTCTGCTACAGAATACAATGACGCCAGTATTGTATTTATGTTTCGGAATAGCTCTTGTAGTCTCAAACTACGTCTCCTGGCCTAGACACATAGAATAAACCATTAGGTACAAAGCGTGTTTTCCCTTATGTTTTAATAGTATAAAGTAGCCACATTTATTTGCAATAAACAGTATATTACTTTGTACTTATATGGATGAATCATATAGAATAAGCAGCATATAACAAAAGGTACTGGGTAAAGGATAATGCGCACACTTATCAATTTTACATATTAAATTAGAAATGCATAATTATAAACTATTTAAAACAAAACAATCTTGTGAATGTGAGTTATGCACGGGAATACAATTAATATCAGTAAGTAGGCATTCCGTAAATAGAATTTTGTGAATGTGAGTAATTTAATACAATTAATATCAGTAAGAATGCATACATGCCTATCGAATAGTACATGCGCCACCACATGTGAAAAATATAATTAAAACCTGAATTTTTGGCTGGAATTTAAATATACCGAAGCTAAGTAAGGTCCTGCTTAGTTTATGTGAAAACAGATCTTTGGTTTGCTAGGACAATTGCAGGCGATAGACTAAAGATATTTATTTGCAAATATCTTAGGCCGTTGGTTTAATGACCGGCTTTACAAAGCAAGGACTCTTCTTGGTTTTTTTTACTTAGAATCAGAGAAATAACGACAGATGACTTAAAACCTAGGCACTTGACGTGGCAATTTTTCGTATTTTTTTAATTATTGTTGCTTCTCGCAGGAAATTAATGCTCGTGTCGCGGGGAGTTTGCAAAAGTTTAAATCACATGCACAAAGAACACTACTATTAAATTGTTACATTTTGTTAGTCATTCTGAAAATTCGCTGAATAAATCGCGCCAATTAGTCATAGGGTCGGCCCCTATTACATTAGACAATCTAAATGCTGAATAGTTATATTTAATGACAAGCCCTACATCCCGACATATACAATACAAAAAGTACCGACACTTGTTTTTCACCATTATTGATACATAATGTTTATTAGTGTTTGCCAATGCTAGTGAGCATGGTTTACCCATTAGCAGTTATACCTTGTAAATAGTCATCGTAGAAATAAAGACTCTTAACACTTAATAGTAAACGCGACGTTCTTCCTTATTCATTATGACTTGTATCTAAGGTCAATGAAACAGACGAGCTAAATTATATAATTAGTATGCATAAAAACTAAATTTAAAATCAATTTCTACACGAAAGAGTGGATAGATGGCAATTTGCTGCGGATTCGATTCCCGGGTATGATATTTGTTTGGTAGATCAACAAATATTTTTTCGAGGAATTTAAAGATGATTGAATGTTGTAACAAATAAAATAAACAACATTTACTTACTATTTTGGTAATAAAATTTGTTTGTTGAGTAAATAAATAAACGATGACCCTTTTACAGGAAGATAATAAACTATAACCTTAACTGATATACAAAATGTGATGTCAATGAAGTTTCCACATAGTGTGACGTCAATCAATGTGATTCGATACAAATGTATCGATGTCTTACAATTGACCTCTCACCTACGTATATCTGATCGGTTCATGTTTCTTTTCTCAATAAAATGCATTGATGTTTACACTGAAGTAGCAGTTTCCTTGTAAATTATTAAATCTAAGAGGGTATTTATCTCTTTGTAGATAGAATAATTATAACACAGACATTCACCTCTAAAGTTTTTGCTTAACGATCAAATTTATTATAACAAAATTATAAATATCCTATTAAATTTCATACCAAAAGACCAGAAATATTAATATCATCATCGTATGTATTTTAAGACCATTTCGATTGACGACCACGAGATGAACGACTCTATAAAAGAAAAAAGGCACTTCTCACAATGCAATAAACCCATATAGATGATCATAAAAATCTTCGTTAATATGTTGCAAAAAATGTTGTTTCCAAGCTAGAGTCTGTTGTTTTGATTAGAAACCAAATCACCTTAGACTAGAACGAGTTATGTTTTAAACGCGTTAAACTAGTTTATTAAAAAATTAAAACGTGGTTTAAGGTTATTGTTCGTTGTTTTTGTTTTTATGTCTGACGCTTAAAAATATTTGAATAACAAAGACGTAGGTAGATATAAAACGTATATGTCAGAATCATCTTTTTTCGGGTTCCGTACCCAAAGGGTAAAACGGGACCCTATTACTAAGACTCCGCTGTCTGTCTGTCCGTCTGTCTGTCTCCAGGCTGTATCTCATAAACCGTGATAGCTAGAAAGCTGAAATTGCCGCTATAACAACAAATACTAAAAAACACATAAAATGAATATTTAAGGGGGCTCTCATACGACGGTGGTACGGAACCCTTCGTGCGTGAGTCCGACTCGCACTTGGCCAGTTTTTTAATAACCTCGAACTAAGTACCTTAATCTTATACAAATCTGAGATGTTATGTTAAGCTCATAGTTCTCAACAAAAAGAAAAATATTTGCTCTATCTAGTTTTTTAGCAACTGCGAACTGATACATTTATTATGATCTAAGTATGTAAATTAATTTCTCAATAGCCTTACTATAACTTTTAAGGTTAAAGCAACAGACCTTTGCTGCAATCCTACTCTATTCTTATATTAATATGAATTAGTGGTCAGAGACAAATAAGTACACACGAACCAACCAGGACCTCGATTCAGCTATTTAAGAGTTGCTTGAATTGACCGCATGACTTGCTACATTTGGTCACTTTTACGATAATTGTCATTACGATCATTCTCTTTGAGAGTTCAATCAGATTTTATTGTAGGCTTATCTGAATACGAAAATTAGGCACAATGACAAGTACACTGACCGACCACTGACATGCATTTAAAATAGCTGCATCGAGGCCCAGTTCGGTATCTAGAATTTTGTGCAACCATCGACTTTCAAGAAGTCATTCTGTTTGATCAAATCCATTTTATTTAGTTAACATAACCTTCACAACATAAAATTATGTTATGCATAATTGTCTAGTCATCTAGCATACTGAATAAGCACTAGCTAAGATAATGTTTGCTGATCAAAGAACACAAAGTATTATCATTGGTTTTAGTTTAATTGGCTGACACTTCATCAATATAATAACTACATGTTTTATCGAAGATACTTTGTAGCTTATCAAGTGCTAGTAAATGCTTGTAAATTCCCGTTTCAATGCAACACTTATCTTGGCGATGATCTCAATTTGCGAACAACAATAACATAATATTAAGTGTTTTCGGTTTTTCTTGAACTTTACATAGGAAGGACGTATAGGATTACTTTTTACCCGATTACGGCTAAGCCAAAAGGAAAGGTTATGATTTTGGTTTGTATGTTCTACCGTAGTGCCTAAATTACATAACCGATTTTAATGAATGAGATGTATAGATTTGTATTAATGGCCTGGAAAACGACGAATGACCAAATTTTTAACCGATGTTTATTGTTATTGCCACAGACAAATTGTGTAAGAAGGTATACAAATTTTTGCCCGTAACTGTACACACCGGTTTTTAAGGTGTCGCTGGCTGAGGTCCAGGTTCGATCCCCGAACGAGTAAATGAAAAAACACTTTTCTACATTGCATGTACGGTCGTAAAATAGTTATAATATTTTGACGATTTTTTACTTTATTACTGGGTGTCTTTGTTGTAATTAGGTTGAACTTAAAACTGATTAATGACTTTTTCACAGTTCGTTGGTAAATAAATGTAACTGTATAGGTTGTATATGGAAGCGGACATTATTTAGCTTTGATTTTGTATGTGACCCGATATCTAGTTGTTGTATTGTTGATCGAAGGTGCTTGTGGTACATTTATTGTCTCTGATTCTACAACTCAAGAGTGCTTAAGCAACTTGCTTTGCTTTCAGAAAACCCATGTTTAATTCATGTAGGTATACGCTCCATTAAACTATAGGTACATTAGACCAGAAATACATCAGATTCAGCCTTTTTATCGGCGAGTTAAGATTTTTATACAATTTATTATTAGTGATGATGTATCTTAAGTTGACACGGAGTCATTTGAGATAACCTTAATCAGTGAATACATTTCTGGATGATAGCAGTCTATAGAACCGCTACGGTGAAATAAATCTGTGTTAGATTTTTAAATTAAGTTGAATAAGTTTGCAGACTTAAACTATAAAAGTAGCTAGTCTTTCTTGTTCCAACTTTACTAGATTGACATTATAAAGCATAGTCGTCAATGCAATATTTTAAGATCATGCTAATAAAAAACCAATTTAACCATATATTTAGTGTATGACATTATTACATAGTAAACATATTCATATGCAGAACTGATTAGTATAGATATATTGGTGAATTGAGAGCATACAGAGTTAACAATATTATATGTATAATTAAACATTATGTGTATTACAACCACTTCCGGAACCATTGAGGAAAATAATAATTTATATGTGATTTAATTGCTCATAATTGCATAAAATTAAATAATATACAGAAGAAGAAGATTAAAAACAATCCTCGAAGCTCCATGCCTTTATCTGTAGCGAAAGAATACTCGCTCTCAATTGAAAGTCGCAGCTGTTATCAGGCGTTCGTCCTCCGACCGAGTCAGAGGTTATCGCTGCCACCACCACAGATCCATCCCCCCTTCCGTCCATCCTGGAGCACGCTCCAAGCGGCTCTGATGCACCAGTGAACAGATAAGTTCTACACAATAAACATCGCATAACCAATCAAAAGTTTGACAGTTTATCCGAAAGAATTTATACACAACTGCGGTGAACGAGTTCAATATAGGAATCTTTAAAATTTGTTGTGTTAATAGTGGTGCCAATCAATTTTTGGACTCAATTAGTTGGAAATGTTAAACGGGAAGTTTTTGTTGTGCGTAGTATTAGTTGCTGGTAAGTTCTATGGTGACATATTTTATTACTTTAACATTAATTAAGTAGATCCCTAATTAGTTACAAATACCAAAGTTTAAGCCTGTATAACTTATAAAACTAAACTATTTTTTATTGCATACGTTGCATTTTCTTTGACAGTACGAAAGGGTTTCATAGTACGAACATTATAAAGTAGCAAATATACATATCATCTTCATTAACTTTTGGATCAAATTTGTAAAGTTGGTTACAGTCTGCTTTAAAACAGATGTTTAATTAGGTAAGTTAAAAAAAGCATCTAGCTAAAAGTGAATTCAGCAGCTCTAAAGTACAGCACATAAGCTAAACCTCTAATAAACATGTAGACATTCTGTTTATTATCATCAAACAAAGACGATCAAAGCCAAAATACGCATGACACATTAGACCGTTTGGCGGCTTCATCCTAGGGTTATCGCAACACGCCCACTTGAGGGCAGCGTGCGTTTATTATTAGCAGTGAGTAATCGATCATAGGGCAGACATACGGACGACGTCGCCTGCAATGTAATTGTAATGCACTTGTTACAGTTGTTACCACGAAAATGATATCATTTCAACTTTACTGTTTAATTTTACTGTCCTATTCAAGCATGACATGAATTCTTAAGTATGTTTTGTTTTTCTTGTTCTAAGAATAGTGTTGTAGCGTAAATTCTTAATTGAGTGTTAACAATGTCATATAAGTAATACACATGACTGTTGCTTTGACGCAGTGGTTAAGCGGTTGGCCTTTTGCGGTTACTGACTAACTTTAACATATATGTAGATCTACTAAGTGCATGCTTAGTAGATTTTATCCAAGTTACATAAGATTCCATACATATTTATATTGAATATATTGCAGAGTATCTTATATTTTTTGTGAATAGATATGGCAGTTATGACGTTAATGACCTGATCTATGTATTTAGATAAAGAATTCATCTGCGCTACTGTGTATGTGTGGGTAAGATCACTAAATAATGTTGTGCATCCATACTATTATTTATTTATGAATGTTTACATTATAAAGTTAATTAATAGTATTTATTTACGTGTTCCACTATTTATTACAAGTTTGATCTTTAGACCAAAGTATTGTAGTACGAAAGTACAAGAATCTGTTGATTGAGTGAGAGTGATAGACAAGCTGTTAGAACTTAAATAAATCGGTAATCAAATACAAATAGATGAAATCTGTGATGATTATCTTCCAGAGTAAGAATATGCTATTATATAAATCTTTCTCCACTGAATCATTATATAAGAAACATTTCTTTGTGTGCCCGAAGTATAATAAAGTATTATAAAGTCTTAAAGCAATCATAGATTAAATAAAATGGCTGTTGCTGCGATGAAAGTTATAAAGTCACAGACTGATGTCTGTGACTTTATAACTAGCATCGTTTTATAAGATCGTAGTAAATTGGAGTTTTAGTTTGAGAAAATCTATGAATAATAATGCAGAAAAGTATTAATAACTAGCTGTGCCTGCAACTTCGTTCGCGTGGATGACGAAGCTTATCAATGAGTTTTTTGTGTAAAGTGTTACGGCTACGGAAGCTTAAAAAATGGAGTAAGTGCTCCCGTTTTCCCAACTTTTCCCTTCACTGCTCTGCTCCTATTGATTGTAGCGTGATGAAAAGTATACTAAAACCTGCCCAGGAGTATGAAGAATAATTGTACCAAGTTTCGTTAAAATCCGTCGAGTAGTTTTTGTTTCTATAAGGAACATACAGACAGACAGACAGACAGACAAAAATTTTACTGATTGCATTTTTGGCATCAGTATCGATCTCTAATCACCCCCTGATAGTTATGTTTAAAATATATTACATGTACAGAATTGAACTCTCTACAGATTTATTATAAGTATGTATATACAAAGACGCAATTACTGGAAATCGTAATAGATACAATTGTTATTAAACTAGCCAATCATACTCACACTCAATTATAATTAGCAAGAATATTATTATTATTCTCAAAGCTATTAGAAAAGTTCAATTATGGACCCGTTGCGCTATGCAGATGAATAAGCCACGCTGATGTGCAAGAGTTCGTATTCATTAATAATTTGGTGAGCTTTTCGCCTTTCATTCTTCTTTAGCTATACTTTTGCTCAACAAGTTCTAAAAATTAAGTATTCCTAATATTAAGTACCGTGTGTCAAACCATAAATTAGGTACCTGCAAAGTCATTAGTTGTACATGGCTAATGTATTTGCTCAGCAAACATATACTTTTTGCTTAATTGTACATTAATGACCTACAGTGTCATTGTTGACATATAATTCTGTTCCACGATCATGACTCATAAGAGTAAATAAGAATGGAAAAAGTTATGCCCCTCCATCAAACATAAATAAAAAGTAAGACAAAAAACCTAGACCGCGTCCTGCAAGTTGATGTACTGTGGGAATTCTGAAGGCAAGCGCTTAATCACTTTATTAAGCGCGCAGCATGCAATACGCTACCAAGTACTACCGACATCCTACCGTGAGTCACCGAGGAAGTGGCCGTATCTAGATCAGTTACCCTTTCTGGAAACCAAACCGACACAAAATGATAAAAAATCATAGTCATTACTCCATCCTGGGTCAACTACGCAGTTAAAGTACGCAGTTAACACAGATTATGCAAGTCACTTATCTTTGCAGTCACGGATCGCGTCAGATTTCTGATAACCGACAAAAATTGGACCACAGGCTTTGGTTGTGATGAGTAATGATATCATTCATGCGTATAACGATTTATCCATTATGGCAACCATTTTATAATGGGCATCTGTATGTTGTGAGTGTCAAAGGTCACACACCAAGCACAAAACGAAGTCCGATTGACTTTGATCGATTGTTTTTGTTGATATTAAAGTTGTAATTAAGTCTCTTTTGCCGATTCTGAAAGTATACACAATGTGCATTTTAAAATGAACATTTTTATTCTACTAAGTTTGAATTACATCCTAGGTTACGTCACCATGATAGCCTTTCACCTTAACCTCACCTTTATCACAAATGGTGGCTACCGCCCTTGATTTATTAATTATGTAAAAAGTGCAAGGTTGAACTTTAAATTTAACTTTATAAAAATAATCTTACTTTAAATGCCCTAAATTATAATTATACTTACATGTATTTATTTTACTACACGGATACGGTATAAAAAGATAAACTAGTAATTTTACTATTTATCCATATCTTATGTTTAATTAGGATTATTGATCGACTAATTAAAATCAAATTGCATGTGTAACACACAAGGAAACCGAAGTTCAAGAAATCTATACATTGTATTAAGTAATTTGTACAAATAAGCAAGCCATGTTTACACGAATGTGAGTCAATGAGAAGGGGTGTGCATCTCATTCTTTATCTACAATGCATGGAGTTGATAGTGCGCTTTACAAATGCGTAATATGGATGAGATCACAGGAAAAGTTTAGGAAAATAAATAACACTGATTAGATTGAGGGGTCAAATATAGTGTCAAACGATAATCAAGAACAACTGTTGAAAACAATAATGGAATAAAACAAGAAACAATTAAGCTACGTTTATGCCCTCGTTAATTATCACCGGTTAAGTTATCGCAAATGAGTGCACCGGGCAGGCAATGCTTTGATTAAGATTTGTGGTGTTACCTATTCGATTACCAACTAAAGGTTAGGAGAGCCTAAGTCTTACTTAATCCGTTATAATTATAATCTCTTTGAGACCAACTGGATTCAACAAGATATAATAACATAGTACCTCATTAAACAATACCCGAAATAATTTCGACCTTTCGACCTTTTAATTCATTTGTTGTTGTCAAATGTCTAAATAAATCCAGCAGGATTAAGGGAGTAATAGTAACACGATCTCAAATCTAGGTGATAATGATGTTGATAAACGGTCACGAGCATAATTTTTGCGAGCACAAAACCCACTTTCTTTGTTGGAAAACCACCAGATGATAAAACCAAAAGGTCAAATAAAAAAAATGTTTTGTTATAAACTCTAGAATAGGTACACTCAAATGTTTAACATTGAAATCCTTTGTCTGATAATCACTATATTCAACCCTCTTAACGCGATATTTTCAGGAATTGTTAAAATACAATACTCACAGGAATTCATGACAAAGATCAAATTTATTTTTTCAAACCGCCTTTTCAACGTTTTTTGGCTTTCTATGTCATAAATAACTTAAAGTAACTTTCTAATTTCAGCATGGAACGAAGTACAACCAGCCAGTCTACCGTTCCTGCCGTCCCGCCTCGGTGACGTCAACGAGTTCGGGGACACTGACATCAGAGTCCCGATCGAGATCATGAGAGGGCGAGTGAGAGAGGGTGTTCCTCCTCCACTATGCGCCAGGAGATGCGTGTCGCCACCGGCTGGGCCGGTGTGTGCCTTCGACGCTACGGGCACAGCTAGGACCTTCGCGACGCTATGCGAGTTAGAAGCTGCGTCCTGTCGCGAAAGCACGTGTAAGTTTACAGACAGTTTAGATTTTTTTTATATAAAAAGAGTAAACTCACAAAGCGTATAAAGCTTATGAGCTAGCCATTAATGAGGCTAAATTAGATATATAATGTAGCTATAAGATAGAAATCTCAAAAGCATTACGTTCACGTATGTTTATGGGAAAAACGCATTTCCATGGGCATCATTGCACATTTTCTTAATGACAACGCATTCACACCCTACAATTCCTCAATAAATAATGCATACAATTTTCCTGTTCCAGATTACGCAATCACCAGTCTCGGAGAATGCTGATATAAAGACAACACGAAGTGCACTAGTTCTTGCATGTTCTTGCATTAGTTTAACTGTTACTGACGATGTGTAGAGACAATATTTAGGAAAAAATTAGAATTCTATACAACCTTCGGCTATAGCATTAAAAAGTGTCTAATACTGTAAAATTATCGACAAACATAATAGCAAAAAATATGTATAAATAGAGTCGAAAAATTCATAAGTCCTTTCTTCGTTTTATTTTTAGTTACGGTGTTAATCACGGTCCGCCGGCGCCTACACATTGTCCGTAAGACAGGCATTATGAACCGCTTAACTACAGACGGGCAGGCGCCATATTATGTTCTACCATACGTATTACCTATAGTAATAAATAGTGAGTGACGTGAATATATATCCCAGATCTAAATTGTTTGTCGAAAATAATGTCTTCAAAATTATGTATGTACTTACCCATGTGGACAATGGTTTTATTTTATTGTCACGTAGAAGTCTTCATACTACTTTCGATGTGTAGATTTTATGTAAATTAATCCTAACTTAGCACTGTTACACACACTGAATTAATAAAATAGATTGCACAAAATTATTTTAAAACAGTAAATAATTGAAAATCTTAAATATAATTTTTAAGCTTCTCAAAACTGTTCGGATTTCGAACGAGAGCCCTTCACAATTAATGTATTTTTATTCTTTATAGCAGCCTGTTCTATTTATTCGAAATTTAGTTTTCTGATTACCTGCGGCCAGGAACTTATTGTAAAAATATCGATTTTTATTTTAATCGATTTGTGAATACAGCCAATGGCAAAGGCGAAGAAAAAACAATAACATTTTATTTTTGTGCTTTATGGCTTTTACATTAAGAAAGTATGTTTAATTTCTTTTGCTCGAGTTAACTGTGTGAAGGGCTACATTATAGAGGATTTTGTAAACCTTACCTTACCAATAAATTATGTTTGGAAACACATTACCCTCGTTACTTATTATAAGCACAAAGACTTTGGTCGAAAAGTTCCTAAAATTCAAAATTTCTCCTTTTTCTTTAGGAAATTTATTAGTATGTAAGTAGCTATAAAATTAACGCCAAAGTCATGTTCAAATAATATTTTAGTAATTCTTATATTTTGTAAGTTTATTCTGTAAGCCAATATTTTTATTTATTGTACAAAGTACGAATTATAATGGCATGCTATTCCGAACGGTGTTAGCATTGTCATCATAATAGACGAAATTTAGATTCAATAAAGATTAAATAACAAAACTTATTTTGTTTTATTTAATGTAATGGAAATGACTGATAAAAGGATTATATTCTGAGAGTGTGGGTGTCAGCAAAGTTAGGTCCCTCGTCTCTTTTGCCACTTGTGGCATAAAAGGCGCTTGAAAACTCGGCTCTATATGACTTAAGTGTAGTAAACTCCAACTTGTTATGTAGTTGCCTAAATTATATTTACGTGTATTTTAGCGTAAATCTTTTATTTAATTAAAAAAGTGTATTATATAGTTTAGAAGGGAGAGAGAGGCCTCTGCCCTGCAGTGGGACAACACGAGCTTGGATAGATAGATAAAATATATTATTATAGTATATTTATTAACAGCTTAAGAAATAAACATGAATACTTTATTACATGCTAAATACTATACTTTTTTTGTTTATTCTTGTCCTTCACATCCACATTTAAAATTATTTATAATATTTTAATTTCTTGGTCAAAAATAGTACAAAACTAGTCAACACATACGAGTACCTACCCAGTTGTCAGTCGTAGTGTTGGCGACAAGCAGTCTATGTGCCGGTAACTAGGTCACGACTGGTGCCCTATTGACACCGAATCTAGGTAATGTCATGTGTGAAGTAAACAAATGATAATCGCACGATAAACATCGTTAATCGTTATATACATTAGATGTAGTGTTGTGCACGTTTTGTAATGTCATGTGACAGATGATTTGCTTATTGCAGTTATTGGTTTTACTATGTTCTATTTGACCTTATAGGTCACGTTAGTGGTCGGTATGTATTTCTAACTGCAACTATTGAATTGCTTTGCAATAAGGGTGCTACAAATGCCGGTTGTTATGTTGATTTCTCATACTTACTAACTGTTATCAGTTTACGTTTAGGTATACCTTGTGTCGCATGTCATCGTTGTCAATGCGGTGAAACAGTCGATTGCCTTCGGTCACCATTGCCTGTCCTGCAGCAGGAGCGCAGGGCGTATATCCCGTCACGCAAATATTAATGACATTATTCGTCGTGCTCTTATCACTGCCGGTGAACCAGTTGTTTTGGAACCCAATGGTTTGGTGCGCAGCGATGGTAAGAGACCTGACGGTATGTCATTGTTGCCTTGGAAATTGGGTCGGCCTTTGGTGTGGGACGCAACGTGCGTCGACACCCTTGCGCCATCCCACGTTTAAGTTCGAGCGGCCTCTCCTGGCGCTGCTGCTGGAGCTGCGGATAATAACCTAATGGGTAATTATATTTTCGAGCCGTTTGGGGTTGAAACGCTCGGGTCATGGGGTCCGAGTGCACGAAATCTTTTTAAAGAACTGTCAAAACGTTTGGTAGGCTCTACTCGTGATTAGAGGGCTGGTTTGTTCCTTGCACAGAGAATCGGCATAGCCATTCAACGTGGCAATGCTGCCAGCCTTCTGGGCACGTTTCTCGCCATTGACAGGGATGACGATTAATTTTTTGACGCGTGTTAGTTTTATTTATTTATATAAGATTTAATTTTAGTATAGTTGTAAGTGTTTGTTCTTGTATTAGATTAAATTATTGCTTGTACAATAAACTAAATGTTTAAAAATAGATAATGCAAAGCTACAGGTATAAAATAATGATTTAACTTCAACATAGCTTGAAGTTCAAAGTTCCAACATATGGATAGTCAATGAACAATGAAGCTTCAAAATACCAGCAGCAGGTAACCATCAAAATGTTCCTTTTTTATAAATACGACTTCTTACATAAAAGAAGAAATGTGACAACTTACAAAAAACCTCTGTATGTGCATTATTTAACTTTGTTCTACTCTACCCACCCCTCGAACATTTCTAAAGTCTCAAGATCTGCAGTTTATCAAACTAACAATTTTATTATAATTTTGTAGCCCGCTTAGGACCTTAAAACTGATAGCCACTAGTCCAGACATATTTTTAAGAGCAATAACTGAAGAACCAGGACACATTCTAATTTCTCAAAGTGAAAAGCTCTTGTCAAGTTTGTTCTTTACAAATTCTTCGTCTTAAAGGAGCGGGGACGCTTTGCTGAAAGCACTCATCCCTCAAAGGCACGGGGAAAGGGGGGCACATGAAAAATAAATGAAGACACCGCTTTGTCGTATTAGACGGTAGTTTTATGTTCTTTTGCACGTATCCTTATTAGATTATGTACTTATACAGTTTACATTATGCTAAGGGTTCTTGAGAAAAATAGACGTCATTTGTTTTCAGTTTTTGTTTATATAGTTTTAAGATTTTTTTCATGTCTATTTTGCACCTTTCATTGACATTTTCATAACGGTGATAGTGGTAGCTCATTATTTAAACAACGACTATAATTATCGTGGAATTAAAAATACATTATTGGCTTTCCTTGAATAAAAAATATCAATAAACAGATTTCAGATTTCACAAAAGCTATAGAAATAAGGGTAAAAGAAAACAATAATAAATACTGTAACTTAATCATTTAATAAACATATGTATGAAATTAAAAATACGACACGGTTACAACCCGTTCTAAAATTCTACATTAATCACAGCTTCTTTGATGTTAGTCGATAAGCAAAGATCAAATAAATTTTCTTATATAAAATACAGTTACAGAAAGCGTTAAAGAAATTAAAGAGTTCTTCTTAGTTTCTGCTGACTTAAGAGAGACGGATGCCATCCGATCCGGGGCACTCGCCTTTGCTGATCTTGGCAAGCGCTGAAAAATAAAAGTAAAATTATAATTTGTAAATTTCACACGATATCACAACTTTTACATGGTAGGTATACAATAGTAAAATAACTCGACAATTTTTTTAATTCTTCAAAACTTTACAGATATTTGTTGAATGTCTGATTAAATAAATATAGTTGACTCAATAATAAACCCCTGAACAAGATTTTGCTTTTTGATTTTGATCTTTTTATTTAAAAACTGCTGATTAGAACTTTAAAAATTATAGCGAAGAATCAGCACCATATCAAGAATAGCCTTTCACAAAAACAACCGCATCTCAATTATGAACGACTTACGTCAAACTTATAAGGAAAGTATTCAATGTTTGTGGATGATGAATAAAGTAGATGTAATTATGTGTGTGTAAGTAGATGAAAAATAATGATTAATATAGTTATTTATCATTTTGATCTTTGAACTTGAATTACTCACAATACCTAATTACTGAAATTACCAAATTTACCATTATTGCTTTGATAAAAATGCACTTTCAATGTCAATTAAACAGGCATAGCGAGCGATCTAGTAACTACCATAATTACTGACCTTGTTTATATCATGATAATGGACTAACATCTATATATAAAACAGGTTTTAATCGACAAACCATCAAAATCTGTGTGTATTTTTAAATGCACAAAAAATAGCTCTTCATTAAATATTTGTTTCTTTAAAGGTACCCGTGACTACTATTTATGTACGTACTATTTATTTTTATATGTTTATTTAAAAATAGGCACATAGAATTATGAATTACAGCCTGTCATTTCCAACTGCTGGGCAAAGGGGGGGGGGGGGGGGGCAAACTTTCTCACATGAAGGAACAAGCATTGATCACCAAGCTTGCTCACTTGCGGGTTGGCTATTCATTTATAAGTTTATTAGCTTATTCCCTCACTTAAATTAATTATAACCAGTACTATCAGTAGTCCACCCACATTGACATGTATACATATACACATCTAAATACCAAGTCGTGGTCTACACATGAGTCACAATCCAGTTTAGCACAATGGCAGCCATTACCACGCTTACATTACGCGTCACACCCCGCTGATCGGCGCAGGTTTTATAACAATATGGACAATGTTGGCTTGGTGTGAATAGATTGCTGGTTATAATTTCCACCGAATTGAGGCCTTTGTTATAATAATATATTGTCATGGTTTTCCTGTTTACTTTTGTCTGTTTCATAATGTTACGAGTTTGTTACATTTTTTGTTTAGATTTCTCTTGTATCAACTTTCATTATTTGGGTATGAAAGTTGATTTAATTGAAAATTATGTATTACTATAATATTATAATTGTCGTTGTCAATAAAGCTGATAAAAATGTTAACAATTTTTTTGCCCATACCTTAACTGTTAGGTGTGCAATGGTTGTAACTATTCCAACGTTTTATATATCATAGCATTCAGGTGAATATAAATCAACAAAATATAATCTTTAAAAACTTCTTATCGCATTGCACTATTTTGTAAATATTTCCAAGAAATATCTAGATATTGAAATACTTTATGTAACCAAGTTAAACACATATTGAACTTTCTTAAAGATAACTTATGTATCATCATCATTTAATCTGTTGTTCTTAATATAGTTCAAAACTAATGGAAAAATGTAGATATGTATTAAACTGACAAAAACAAAATGGGATTATCAATCATATTGTCAAAACATTTATTATTCATTATTCATTAAAAATTTATTCAACTTTTTAAAGCAGAAGTTTATTTTTGTATATCTTCGGTCTAAAAACATATTACCGTAGATTACTTAAGTTATTATAATTGTTATTATTTTACTGATTTGATTAATGACGTCTCTAGTTATTTCCTGCTATCATGAATAAGGATCCAAGTCCAATAGGATTTTAAAAAGCTCGCCTCATTAAAATTTACTGGTAAGGCATGTAAACAGGTCATCCAGGGAAAGCAACGATTCATAATTGCAAAGTAATGTTTTATACCATGTGATTTTTTTCTTCAGATCCTCCTTGAGTGCAATTCTGTATTTCCAGAACTATAATACTTAGCCCAAAAAAATTAAAGAAAATAAGTCTCATCGCGTTGTCTTTTACAAAATCTAGTAAACACTAATCTTGTGAATTAAGTATGGGTCACGTCTATTGCACATAATTTTTTGCCTATATACAAAGTTCATTATTGGTAAACGGACTTTGTAACTGACCACACATTAAGGTCAAAATATAGCAGAAACATAGGCAGCGGAAGTACGAAAACTGTCCAAATGTTACAACCTTGCAAATAAGACAATGCTATTCTGAGAACATGCCAAGATCTACATTTTTTGTACCTTAAAATGAGTATTTATTATGTAAATCCTTGAATTTATAAAATCAAATATTTTGCTGTAAATTATAATTGCATTCATTGTTAAGCTATGCTGGTAATTTCATTGACCCTAGTTCAAGTACTTCCTTGACATTGTATCCAAGATATGATCATTCAATTACCATGAATTTATTCAATCCTTAAGTTGTCGGTCAAGCTTAAATTTACTAGATTTTTTCAGCTTCTTTACCAAATAAACCATTATACCAGAACGAAGAAACAACTAAACCATGGTGATTTCTCTTGGTAGGAAAAAAGGAAACCTATTTAGATTTATTGAGAGTTCTGCTGCAGTTAGCCTGTATGGAGGTTTTATGCTGTTTAAAGGAGTTTTAACCAGGTGAAACCTCCTTACGGATACTCACTCTCTTTATGCTCGCAGTTGTAGTTGTTCATGACGCACTCGTTGCCGAAGGACTTGGGCTTCTCGCCCTGCTTGCCGGCGCAGATGGGGTCGAGCTTCTGCGAGGTGCAGTCGTGCATGCAGGCCTTCTTGCGAGCCCCCTCCGCCTTCAGCTGCTTCAGGTCGGGCTTGTCGGGACGGCAGGAAACCGCCACCAGCACCAAAGCTGGAAAATTATTGCGAGTTATAAGTTTTGAGCTTTGTTAAATTATGGAAGAAACTGCAAATTTATTTATAAGCGCAAATTTTAATTACTTTCAGAACCTAAATTTGATGACACCTAAATTTGATCACAACCTAACATGACAAAACCTGCAGCTTCTTAAGTAGAAATTGTCTTTACCATGTTCTGATATTTCCACCCAAATTACTATTTATGTTATTGCGGATTTTTTATTGAAGTTTTAAAACAACCACGTTGAATAATCGTTAGTCACTCTGTCAGGATGAGGTAAAACCAGTTTTACATATTTTCGGGGGATTTCAAAACAATAAAAATGGTGATGACGTTACCTTGCCTTAACAAAAAATGTGCAAATTAAGACTTATATGGATGTGATGTGAGTGGTTATTTAATTACGTCATTGTGAATGACTATGAGAATAATTTAAAACAAACATTGCAGAATCAAAATTCAAAATACAAAGCAGAACGGAGAAAGTAATGAATATTGATATTAAACTAATGGTGAAAAAGTTCTTGATAATTATAATTTATGGTAACCTATTTAGCTTAGTTACATGTTTTCCAATTCTTCGTTCACGAAGGAGGTTTGTAGGTACTTCTGAAGTTAATATTAGTAGTAGTTCTATCCTAACGCTTTGTTATATTAGATGACCATAAAACCATTAAACAAAAAAAAATTCAAGTAGGTACCTATCATTACCTAATTTGGTTCCCTAACAAGCCGGAAACGGCTGAACCTCATCATGTAATCAAGCCAAAGGACCGTCGGAGGCGCACGCGACCTTAACAAAGTCCATTAAGGTCGTAAAATGTTCATCTAGATAATGACAGGAAGAAGGACCACTTTGGACCAATGAACACCAGTTCTCTGACGCAAACTTTTGTCACGAATCTGATGATCCACGAATGTTCGGTGGTTCATCTTTAGGAACGGAGAGTTAAATGATATGTTTGAGATAATTATTATAAGCCTAGTTTTAGATACAAACTATGAGTCTAAATTAGAATTCAAATGCGCCATGTAGTAACCCACTATTTAATTTATGGGTTGTGTAAATATGGTAAAATTAAACGATTTTGTGGGATTGCGGTTTTTTTTGTTGAGTGATTACAAAAGATATGTTTCCTAAGTACTTACTTAATTATATACAAATATATAACAACAAAGCTAAAGAAAGCGTTTCCAGAAAGATACAGATGTTGCGAGAACAACAGTTTTAAGAAAGCTCATTTTCAAAAGTTTGATATATTTATCTTCTAGACCAGTTGTGGGCCTTAATCTACAGATTTTAATTAATTTGTTTCAGTAATTAACTTGTTTGCTAACAAAATACTTTCAAAATATTTACATAAACAATTCTGTTTATGTAATAAATTAATATTTTACAATTACTTAATTACTTCTAGTACCTACTTACTATATTTATTTTAAACTATGAGGAAATCACAAAATTAACATTAACACTGTAACAACTAACATTTTTAAGTCTATTTACCACATTCCTAAGTCCATAACTATAAAACAACTATGGTACAAAAATAAAAGCTGGTCGAGTCAGGAAAAAACAAAGCTGACGTCATGCAGGTCTCAAACGAATGAAAAAAATAGTAACAACGACTATCTTATAAGAGCAATATAAAGAAATTATCGTAGTTTGATAAACAATATGTTTCTTTTTCTGATTGTGCGTGTCAACATAATTAGCAACTTACCGAAAACAAACAAAGTAGCTGCCTTCATTGTTAATGATCACAATTCTGCTTACGTCCGCGACTTAACGTGAACTGAACAGAGAGGGCGAGCCAATCCTCTTTATATTACATCGCGGGGAGCGCCACAAATGGCCATGATGGATGCAAATCTTAATTCCACATCCATTGCCTTTTATTCAAGCATTTCCTCTCGATCCCTCGTATTAAAACAGCAATGGATGTCGTATGAAAGCGGTGCCGTTATTATCTACAGGTCAACGTATTTGATTTGCGAATTGGTAGAGTTCATTGCTTTGTGGAGATGTAGGTATACTAAATCTGCATGAAGATTATTGTAGATCACTGTATGTTGTAGACTACACAACAAATGCTATTACCTACTATGTATTGTGATATACCTATCACAATACATAGTAGGTAATAGCATTTGTTATATCTATATGATAGGTAATATAGGATAGGTATGTCTTAAGGAAAAATGTACAACTCGCTACCTTGCTATGAGACAAGTCGAATAATAATATTTTTTATGATAATTAAGTGCAGACCGTGTTCAAACTTGATCATTGCCAAAGCGCGCTACTTAAATCTTTTTTTTATTTAAATAGACAAATTATAGATCCAATAAATAAATAAATAAGATTAAGGTACAATAACCAGTAAAAGATTAGGTTTCATAAATAGATTACAATGATGAATACTCACTGGAGTGAAGAATTCAATTTCATTTTTCCATTACCGATACACTGAAGGTTTTCAAAGTTGTTTATAAATTGGAAGCGTATATGTAAGATAGTTGTGATCAAATAGACAAATATACACATACATATATATACACTTATGCAATTAACAACATCGGTAGACATCCACTATTATTTCATATCCAATATTATTTCAAACAATTATGATTAAATTGATTAAGAAACCTAAGAAAAACAACAAGCCTTGTTGCTTGGTCCCTAAGGAATAAACTTACCTATAATAAAACTATTTTCAAGAAATGGGCTTAAATAGGTACTTAGTTTACAAAAATAAGTTTTTTAATCTGATGCGTAGGTACCTAGAAGAGATTAGCCAGTTTACTGAAGCATTTTTATTGCTAAGCGTTGTTATGTTTTAACATTTTAGTACTTAGTCCTACAGCCAGGCAAAAATCTTGATAGCTAATTTAATTCTAATTTCTATACCTGTAAGCTATTTTTATAATAATATCTTGGTATTATATGAAGTTTGATAATTTTGTACCATCCCTACACTATTTTGTACAAAAAGTGTAGGGATGGTAGCAAGTGGAAATAAGTGGTCTCTGCCTACCCCTACAAGGGAAAGAGGCGTGACTATATGTATGTATGTAGTAATAATTTGCTCCCTACCACACCTACAACCAAAGCCGAAAGACTAATAATTCCGATTTTCAATTTTGTATTGGTAGCGACATCTGTTGTCGAGTAGCAAAAAGATACGTCGTTGAACTTTGTTAAGATTTGTTAAGTATCAAAAGATGGCGCTGTTCTTACATACGCACCTTCACTAGACTAGTTAGCAAGGTCTGGATTATCCTACAATTATTACTTTGCTCTGTGGTCTGTATCTACCATAAAGTTCTCTTCTTATAGAGTTGCGTGTTATTTAGCATCGATGATTGATGTAAAAGGTACGTTATGGCAATATGTAACTTTCTTTAGTATCGATGGATGGATACTGTAGATTGTAGAAGTAAAGATATGGTAATGGTTTATTAGACAAACTCTATAATAATATATCACTCGTACACATTATAAGTAATGATTGGGGTACCCTACTTATTACTTTTCTCTATGGATTGGGGTTTGTATATGATATCCAGACTAGAGAAAAGAGGAGCCCGGCATTTACTCTCTATGCTGGCGAATATAAAAGGACGCCAATAGGCTATATCCAGCAACGGGTTAAACAGGGCTGAAGGCCTGATAATAATAAGAGCTATATTTAATTATTTATCTATTTTAATTAAAGTGAGTACAACAAATAATACGAACACCGTTTTCATATAAACATCTTTTTTTATTCCAACTTATAACCATACATAATATACACAGTACAAAAAAAAACTTCCTAATACAGCAATAAGGACAAAAAGAAATTGTCACTATCATTTTGTAACGTAACCAAATTGAGAAATCTAGTAATAGGATAAACTTATCTACATGCCGTGTTGTAATGTACAATGCTTCGAGCGAATACGTTTATTTTTATTTCAATACAATAACTTAAAAGTATACAATTCTTAATATGTACTCGATGGAATTCGAATTAAAATTTACACAATACATACATATCACTATAGCTACAATTAAGCTGTAAATAACCTGAAGAGTTTTATTTGTATTTCAATTAAGGAACATAAAACATATCCACATCTCATCGATATCACCATAATCAGACTAATTTACATTGCACATACTCCGATCGCGACCGTCGGACTAAATCACATTTCGAGTACACTTACACACATAACTGGTACACAATCGACTCGGACGCTTAATAATGGCATCTTATACACGAAACGGCGCACAGCGCGTATCATACTCGCTCCCAATCTTACGTTAAATGCGGAACTTAGCAATTAATGTTACGTTCGAGGTTGAGATCAAATGCGGGAGGGCCGCTCGTCTTCACTTGGCTTCGGCGAGCGCCTCCTCTAGGCAGCACAGAGAATCCTTTACCGCGTGGTACACAATATTCTTAATCTGTAGCTTATCTTCTTTATTTGAGTGCTGACGAGACAGCCGTCTAAACTGTTGCGCGAGCTCGAAACACCGAGACACGTTCTCGGGCGACACAAAGTCCTCGGCCACCTTGATACAGTCTAGAAGGTTCCTCACTTGATGCGGTGCTCCCGCCGGGATGAAGACAGCGTCTCCGGGGCACTGCAGGATGGCGTAGCCCTCCACTCCGTACTCGCGGTAGAGGCGTTCGCGCAACGCAGCGTCCAGATACCAAGTTTGATCGTGCACGGGGTCATGTTGAGGTAGCGGCCTCGCTCCACGCTCTAATTCAGCTCGGACTAGGAAATCACGGATTTTATCAGCGTCTTTAGCAGCATAGATGTGCCAGAGGGCGGCGGGCGGCTTGACGCGTGCGCGGCGGCGGGACAGCACGTCCACGCCCGCCTCCTCGGCTGCACGCGCCGCCTCGCGTGCACGCTCCTGGGCGTCGGCCGGCGCGCTGGCGTGCACCATGACGTTGACGGCGTCGCTCACGTCCAGGTGCAGGTTGGTGGTGCCACCAGCACCTCCATACGCGGTGTACATCTTCGGTCCGAGATCGGGGCGGACGAAGCATTCAGGTAGCCGCGCAGCCAGATTAAGTTTTCCGGTGCGAGACGTGTATTCGCTGAGCGGTAGCGCCCGCATGAGGTCGTCGAAGCGCGCCGGTAGGAGCTCGGCGAAGTCCTCGCCCGGTGGCCAGTCTTTTAGTTTGAGCACCATCGGAGCGCCGCGCTCGTCACGTAGTCGCTTAGCGGCTAGATCGAATCCATCCCAGAACTTTCTACCCAGTTGATACGGCACTACTAAACCGGACGCACAATTCACCAAGTCGACACGAGTGTCACCGAAGTCACGAGAGAAACTTTCGGGACTCCATAAGTCTTTATCGAGAATGGTTGATACGTCTGAGACTAGAACTGGTTGACCGCGTTTCCACTGGTCCTGCAATAAAGGAAAAATTACATTAATAAATTGCCGTGATACTTTTTTATTCGTTATCTAGGTATATATATATAAAAATTAATTGCTGTTCGTTAGTCTCGCTAAAACTCGAGAACGGCTGGACCGATTTGGCTAATCGGAATTAAATAAAAAAAAAAAACAATTTGTTTAAGTTTATTTTATACAAAAGTTTAGGCTTTTATTTATCGATTGAGGCAGTACGAAGTCAGCCGGGTCAGCTAGTGATGTATAAAAATGTGCAAATAAGTCTTAAATAAAAACGGAGGTGTATTTACCTGGAATGGTTTATAATTTCCAGGATGCATGGGGTCAGTAAGATGTAGCAGCTTGCCGTCGCACAGCCAGGCGTGCGGAACGTCGGGGTACAGGAGCTTGGACTCCGTCATCGTCATGATGCGGATGGGCAGCTCCTCCCGGCTGCGGCCGCTTCTGTCATAGCGCTTCACAACATTGGACAGCGCGAACGGTTTCACCTCGCCGTCTTCGTCCTTTTTCTCGTCAACGACGCTAGAAATAACGTCATCGAGGATGTCGCTCTTGTTCTTCTTTTGTTTTTTCTTAGGTTGCGTTTCACCGCCCTCTGGTGCCGGTCGGATGAGCAGCTCTCGTAGTGTGGAGAAGTTGCCGCCTTCCTCTGAGTCGGACGAACTTGATTCAGATTTTTCGTCTTCGGCCTCAGTCTTGAGCGGCAGGTCCGACAGCCAGCTAACGACTGAGCTGCCGGTCTTGCCGTTTTCTGACTTGACTGGCGACGATCCGTTGGCGGGCGCCGTTTCCTCTTTAACATCCTCCTTTTTAACATTCTGTAAATAATAACAATCTATTAGCAGCGGTTCCAGATAAAGTTAACTTTAAGTCAGTTTTTGATTGTGTCCTGTTTCTACACAGTTTTACAATAAATTCTAGTTTGTTAATTTTTACTCAACAACTATCAAATTATCTAGATACTTTTCAACACAGAATACTTTGATCTCGACAACTCCACGGGACTCAGAAGGTAGTGTCATATTAGTGTAGCATGTATAAGGTATATACCTTAAGCAACGCGTTCGCGAGCAGTCTCCTGGCCGCGGCCTTGGTGGTGGGCGGGTGTGCGGGCGCGGCGCCGCACGCGCAGGCGGGCAGCGAGAAGGCGGAGCGCGCGGCGTGCGCGCGGGAGGCCGCCGCCGCCAGCGCGCCGCCCGCCGCGATCTGCGTCAGCAGCAGCCGCCGCGCCGGGTGAGCGCCGCCGGACGTGCACGTCAGCCACCTACGGACGATACGACAATGTCAGTTTTACATACTTTTACATTTGGCATGGAGACCTTAATCATTCTCAACAATAAGGAAAACAACAAATTGAGCCAATGACGGCACATATAGCCAGCTGGTCAGAAAACTTAATCGATACCCATATTTTATAACATGTTTTCGTAACTGTGCATTCGTAAGAGTTATTTATGTATATATATATATTATTTGAATATCTGCGACGCAAAGTATGAACGGGATTTGTTTTAAGTTAAGTATGATAATAAACTCACCCGAAAGAATCTCTCTCGCCGTTGCTGTTTGCATTCGCAGAGTTATTCGTTTCAGTTGTAACGCTGGCAGTTTCACCACCGGATGTCCGAGACTATAAACATAAAAACAAAATTTATAAATAAATGTGTTCACAATGGTGACAATCGAAACCCACAAATCTCCGGTGGGTCAATTGATTGTTGAAGTTATCGTGATAATATTTACCTTATAACAGTCTAAACAAACGACGAAGCCACATTTGCCGCATGTCCAATGGAAGTTGAACAAAGTAGTCTCACAAACATCGCACATTTCTCTGACACCCTGTACGACTCGCTTCCACGCTATCGTCTTATCTGTAAAAGAGAGAACATGGTTATTAGGAGGATAAAATCGTTTTGACGTAATAAATAACAAAACTTATTTATGTAAATGATATTTACCATCATTCAAGTGATGGGATTCAGCCTCCTTCTCCTGTTGTAGCAGTTCACAGAACTGGTCTCCGATCTCCCTCAGAAGGAAGCAACTCATCTCGATATCTAATTCAGCAGCGCCAGCAGAAGACGATAGCCATAGCTTTTTGTCATCCTGTAGACAAAACAGGCAATGTTATACAATTGGTTACTTTATTGCATGAATTATGTAAAACAATAAGCATCAACGGAATGGAAAGCAATATATATTATGTACATATTTTAGTAAGTAACGCACCTCTTCCGCATCTTTGTAGGGATCTGAGAAGCCGGCGATTGCCAGCTGTCTGTTTTTGGCGTACTTCAGTCTTCTGAACGCGTAGAACCGGCAAAAGATGTTGGGCATGTCCTTATCGCGCTGCGCAGGCGACCAGCGACACTCGCGGCACTTGGCGAGGCGCGGAGCTACTTCGAAGCACGGTCCGTTCTGCAGGAATGAGTCGGGCACAGCGCGCGAGGCCGGCGAGCCCTGCGCCACGCGCCGCGGCGGCTCGTCTCGCCGCCGGCCGCCGCGCCCGCCTCCCCGCGTGCGTCGGCCGCGCGCGCGACCCGCGCCGCCGCGTCGGCTCGACGTGCTGCCGCTACCACTCCCGCTGCCGCCAGAGTCAGAGTCTTTGTCGTCACTCTCCTTATCACTTTCACTTCCACTTTCAGAAGCCTTCTTCCTTTTGGGCTCGTCACTAGCTTTCCGTGCGGCTGTACCCTTTTTCCGCTTAGCCTTTGGTGGCTTGCGCTTTGGGGGCGCTGTGGACTCGCGGTCGGAGCTCGAGCTGTCCTCTTCGGCGTCGTCGACGCGTCCGTTAGCTTCCTTTGGCTTTCTCGGTTTTGACGTCTTGCGTGCACCGCGCTGGATTGACTTTGCAGCGAGGGGCACGACTATATTTGAACTCGAATCATCAGGTTCTGACACTCGAGTGATCGTCATTGGAAGCGTTATACAAGTGCCTCCACCGCCTGAACAATCACCCTCACCTATAGGTGCGGTCTCATGTCTCTGTAGCCACGCTTTTTTGCCGAGATGTCGGACAGGCGCGCCGCTGCCCCCATCGCGTGGGGACTGGGCTGCCTTCGTTGCGGTGTCCTCAGCGCCGGGCGTGACGGGTGGCGTGGCCGGGGGTGCCGGCGGCGTGGGGGCCGGCGGCGGGGCGGCTGCGGCGGGCGGGGACGCGGCCACAGGAGGGACGGGTGTCGCCGGCGCTGGACTCGCTGCCGGCGTTAGATGAGGAGCTGGAGAAGCTCCGGCCGCTCGCTCTGGCGTCGCCACACTGCCATCGGCAGATGGTACTCGCACATCGCAAGGTGGGCCAGGAGCCTGTGGCGCAGGTTCGGATCCATGAGGAGTTCGACCAGTACCAGTACCAGCAGCGGCCGCGATCAACGGTTCCGGCGCCGGTGGATCTTCAAGTCTTCTCCGCTTGGCGTCAGCTTCAGGGGTATCGGTCGCACCCCGACGTCTGGGGGACAGACGGTCAGGATCGTCCCGCACCATGCCGAGATCTAGCGGTTGCAGCTGGCAAGGTGAAGTGGAGTTGGAGTCGACGACCGCGCGCTGTGGAGGGCGCGGTTCAGGGGTGCGCGAATGTGCAGGTGGTGGTGGCCGCGTGCGTTGAGCGTAGGGCGGCGGGTACGGGACCGGCGGCTGCTCTACCTTTGCGTGTGGCATCGGAGGTTCAACGGCAACGGCGTAATGCGCCGGACCAGGTCCAGGACCCGGTGAATTGCACGGAGGCTTGCCGTATATGTGTGGTGGCGCAGGACTTGACACCTTCGGTTTCACAGGCGGAGGTACAGTTTGGTAATACGCAGGAGATCGCGGAGGCGGGGGTTGGTACATCCGCCGCGCATTTTTATCTTGTGCGGGCAGAGCAGCATGTGGCGATGTCTGCAGCGTCGGATGTGGATGTGGCGGCGCATGTGGTGATGGGCCCGTCCGATACGTCCGCGACGGAAGGTAATGTGGATTGGGCTCACTCCGAGGTTTGCTCGGGTAAGGGTGCTTCTGTTCGAGGTGGATCTGTTTGGGATCGTGCTTTACTATCACAGAGTTCTTCTCAGGGACCAACGGTGGCGGCGCCGGTAGGTGTTGGTCCTTAATTTTGTCGTACCGATAGGGAGGATAGTTGTAGGGGGCGAAGTTAGGTTCGCCTTTAGGTAAGGACGGGTGGGACGAGGATTTGTCCGGTTTAGTGGGCATTGAGAGGCGGGCGTGTTGCGAGTGGTAGTCCGCGGGGGAGGTGGCCGGCGGCCTGGTGGAGGGGTGCGAAGGGTGCGCGGGGTGTGACTGCGGGTGTCCCGGCGGGGAATAGTACGCGCGGTCGTTGGGCGGCGCGCGCAGGCGCTCATGTTCCTGTGCAGGCGCACCACGACTCGAGCCCAAGCTGTGCAGTAGCGACCACGACATGCGCTCCCGCTGCATCAAAACAAAAACAACGTTAATATTATGTAAATTTACTAAAAATATGAATAAGTTTTATTAATGTTCCGTTTTATTTTAAAAGTTCATTTAATATTTGTTTAAGTACCTTCTGATTCGCCAGCCTAAGAGACTCCTCAAAATGCCTCGAAACTAATTTGGATGCGGCATTTTCTTGATCCCTCCTTTCTTTGTCTTCCCTCTCTTGTTTCTCCCTCTCCCGTTCCCTTTCTCTTTCCCTCTCTCTTTCTTGTTCTAACCGTTCTCTCTCTTTTCTCTCTTTCTGTTGCTTCTCAAGCATTTCTCGTTGCTCCTGTTCCCTTCGATCTCTGTAAACAAAGGAGAAAATTGATAAGTCACATTGTGCTCACAGAACTTTGTATCTTATCTTATACATTGGACCGCTTATCAATCAATGCATATACCAAAATCTTCGTCCCGAATCTTGAAATCAGAAATAAACTAAATAGAGTAAATAATTATTATATTCCGTAACAACCGCAAATTATCATCATTTATTTAAATTGTTCCTAATTAGACGTTCATATTCACTTACATAACATCTGTTACGCGTAAGTATTTCAAGACAACCTCTAGTTAGGTAACCTGCGTCTGCGCAACTTTCCCGAGTGACGCGATGACATTAAAGTGGGTCAAGGTCATTCTATTATATTGAAGTAAATAAAAAACAATTATCCTACACTAAAATTTCAATTTCATGTAAATTATTGGCATGTATAAACAAAACATACTCATAAATTAACTTTATTGAACAGAGTTGTAAATATATTCAATAGTAAATGTGTAAAAATAAATGTAATTGGCTTTAAAGACCCGCTTCCGTGTTTACTTTATTATATCCTATTACGTTCACTAAAATTTTTGTTGTATGGCTTCGACTTTTAGGTATTACATGCAAGGTCAGTATTTCATAGTACTCGCACTACATACATTGGAAGACTTGGCTATTCCAACTAAACAAGTAAATATTCACCGGCTCTATATCTTAGAGATTCGCTGCAAATAGTATTTTTAGGGTTCCGTACCCAAAGGGTAAAACGGGACCCTATTACTAAGACTCCGCTGTCTGTCTGTCCGTCTGTCTGTCTCCAGGCTGTATCTCATAAACCGTGATAGCTAGAAAGCTGAAATTTTCACAAATGATGTATTTCCGTTGCCGCTATAACAACAAATACTAAAAACCACATAAAATTTATATTTAAGGGGGGCTCTCATACGACGGTGGTACGGAACCCTTCGTGCGCGAGTCCGACTCGCACTTGGCCAGTTTTTATTTATTCCTTCTAACATATAAAATGCCTGGAAGTCGATAACTTACCCATTTAAGACGGGTTTGTGACGAATAACACATGAAATAAATATTTCACGTTCCATCTTTACGAATTCTAAATTGTTCAATCGTTTAAAAAGGTATCACTGTTATTTACTTAATACAAACGGTAATTAACGGCTTTAAACAACATAGAGAAAAGTAATAGGTAGGGTATTATACAATATGACCCAGTTTGACATCTGTCAACACTATGTGTCATTTGTTTTTTCTTTTCTTTTAATAACTGACTGTTTTATTGTAAACCTATGTTAATGTACCATAAAGGTGGCATGCACAATAAAGAGTTTCCAATGTACTTTGTGTTTACAATTAATCTAAAAAAAATGTTTGCAAATATCGGCCAATATTGTAGTAAATGATAGAAATACATTATAATCAAGTATTCTAAGAACGTAATTTCGAGCGTAAACATAACCTACATTTAATTTTAATCTGTAAATCCTTCACATTCTTTCCAAATTATGTAGAAAATTTTAAACGAGTATTTAAAGAATAAATTCTTGGCCAAACTGCAGCAAAGCGGAACAGAAAATAAAATCAAACGCATATCGATTATGCGCATACAGTTGTCTGGCATTACCGTTTGTTGACCTTGGCCTACAGCGACTTTCGGACAGTGACGTAATTAAGAACCTTGAACGTATTCCATACCACGCATATTATCATTGTTGACAGCGGTCATGCGGCTTCAAATCACCAGAGATCCATATTGAGACGCTTTAAAAAACTACAATTATTTTAATGGAAGTATTTTAACAGAGACAGACAATTATGTAATTAGGCCCACACTTTTTTGGCTACAGAAAAACGACCTAAAAACTTCATATGCGGCTCTAGATATTAATTTAATGAAATTGTACTTAGAAACGCGTGTACAAATTCTACATAGCATGAAGTCTATTTATAATTCGTCATACAAGAAACGTGTAAAATTCGTTTGAAATGGTATTACGGTACGGCCGTACAGGCGTCATAAATCCAGAGAATTTGTTGTTCAATAAATTTCGACATGAACATTTGATTGATTAGAAAACAACTCTAAAACGTAGATAGAGTAATGATTTATATCGACTGACGCAAGATATTTAATAACCAACCAAGCATTTTAGATAAACAATTTCTGTACCCAATTGAATTATTATACTAATTAATTGTAATATAAATGCATCTTAAGTGGTCTAGTTGCCCCTTAAAATGATTATAATTCCCTGGTCGAATGAAGAAATGATTACGAAATCGTTCAATTAAAACAAATGTATACCTACCTATTTTACATGTATTTTTAATTACTGTGTCAAGTGTTAAAACCTTCGACACAATTAACTTCTGAATAATATAAAACTGAATACAATGGCTATGACCTTTTTTGTAAACCAGCGTATCTTATCATTTTATTAAACCAAACAGGCTTTATTACTTCCTCATTTAAAAATACTTTTGCGGTTTCCCAATTAAAACAAAAGTTTTTTTTAATAAAAATAACATTATTATCTGAAGTTGTTAAATATGTATTTTGTATACTACTTTTTTGATTAACGGGTAAGAATTGATGCCTTATCTGCAAAGACCGCTTTTGTTTAGAAGAAATAGCAAATAACCCTGCGCTTGTCATGTGGTCCTGTGCACCATTTTAAATGAACCTCCTGGCAAGTACAATCACAGAGACTTATAGCAACACATTCGTACCACCTCAAAATTAACTGTCTAACAACAAAATAATTATATACCCGTAAATTTATTCAGCTATTTATACCGACCTCAATAAACACTTCCACTAATACAAAGTTTATTAATAATGAACATGCAGACGTAGGTACTAAATATTCAAGAACGACGAGTCAAGGTTAAAAACAACATCTTCATAACATTAACATCATTATTTATACGAGATATATTTGCTAATATCACGTTACTAACAATAAGAACTCGCTAGAAGCGTCAAGGTCAAAATTAATATGGAACTACCTAAATAGATTTTCCTTTTACATATTCATACAACTTGATTGCTTACATAAAAATACAATGTCGAACAAATAAAACTGGCGATGTAAATGTTTTAAAAACAAAATATTTATTTCGGCGTTTATTTTTGGAACACACGTTTGAAATATCAAGGCTTTTTATTTCCTTTGATTTATGAATGTTTTGATCTGTATAATTTTAGGTGTGACTATAAAAAAACCATATTATTATATGACATAAAATTACCTTTTTATTCATATAATTAAAGAAACAACACAATCTTTAATTAAATAAATTTTGCAGCATAATATGAGAATCGTAGAGTAGATACCTATATGTTTTTATTTACCTTCAAACTTTTAAATGCCAAATGGCAAATAAAAAAAAAGATTTAGCGAAGCTTGTATCTTGTTCAGGTAAAAGAACAGCATAAGGAATAAAGCTTACTATACCAAAAAACTTACAGAATCAGTTGGCAACAGAGCAGCTGTGAAGCCATTGCAACGACTTAAAGAACAATAATGTCCATGTTATGGCCACGATGAATATTTATGACCTCCAGATTATGTTATTACCATTTTAAACGGGAAAATACCAATACGTCAAAAGCATACAATACATATTTCCTCATAACCGTGTCCTTAAATATTATTAATATGCAAAACACGTACATGAGGTTATGTTTTATGAGAATTTAGTCCAACATTGCAACTTGGAATTAATAACGTGGGTAATGGATTGTGACGTAGGCATGAGTAATAAATTGTGCTAATTCGTATGTCTGAACATGTTTGGCCGGATGTTAATTATTGTTTCTTGACGTATCTGAGAGTTTCTCACGATTATTCAAGAAACGTGTCCCACTGTATTAGCATTCGAATGTTTTCAAATGATTTATCGCTACAATAAATTTAATGAAAACGGTATTATAAAATTTACATACCTATTTCGAATTTATTTATTTTGCATGTGTATTTAATGGAGGATTTGAATATTCTTATTTGAATACAATAATACGATGGTATTTGGTAATGTTTGAATGTTCAATTTCCCGGTTCGACGCCCCACCAACCGTAACTACTTGCAGTTATGCGTACAATCTCTACGCATATGAATGGAGCTCCGTTTTGCCCAGTAACAATATTTCTGATGGTTACACAGAACATAAACAATATTTTTTTTATTTCTACACATTTCGACAAATTTAGCAAAAATACTAATCAACAACAAAACAGGTAACTTTTTGATCTGCTGACATTCCACTATGAAACCACATTATCATATTATTATTTATATTATATCCTTAGAAATCTGTTTATAACCACAAAATATATTCACAACATCGTATAAAAATTCGTACAAAAAAAAAACCGCAAACATAAATTCCTAGAATCAAAAAAGTGAGTTTGTTTTCTCGAAAACGAATTAAATTATACCTGTTATACCTATTTTAATGTCACAATAACGTACCATAATTATACATTTTATTGGATTTGCCTTTGATTAAAAGTAACGTGAAATTTACATTATTATTAAAATACAAGGCAACAATTAGGTAAAGTAACAAAATCAATAATTATTGACAGTTTTTTAAAGTTCATTAATATGTATAGTTACTACAATTTTAAAATTGGTCTGTCGTATGTATACGATTATTATAATATTATTTGATACAGACATTAAAAAAGTATTAATATGATTATTTTTACCGGCAACTGGCTGGTTAAACAGAACATTTACCGCGCATTTATCTAACAAAGGCACGAAAGGTAATTTATTCCGTTCGGTATTCAAAGTCAGCATTTTGTAAGTAGCGAGAACAGCCAGACGTTTTGAGACGTAAATAATGAGGTCGGTACGTATTTCCTAAACATTCAGCAAGAATAACATACAACCAAAAGTTGGAGCCTCGCCAAATATATTCATATTTATCATTGCGAACTTTTTCTTGCATGTCGACAGAGTTATTTTAGTATGTAAATGAATGCCAGTTATTTTTATTCTGTCCTTGCCAATATTTAAAAGTTTAAAACATTATCTGTATGTATTTTTTTAATATTTGTAGCATGCACTTAATTCTGCGTCAAGTGATTGTAAATTGAAGTAGTAGGGGTTATTTAAAGGCTTTAGATACCGTCGGCAACTAAGTCTAGACAAACCGAGAAAAACAATAAACTCTTAAAATACATAAATTAACCATTGTTAGAATTCTACATTGTTGCCTTAGTGTAAAATAATAATACATACAATAGGATTTACGCTTTGTGTTTAATGAACATGTTTTATTTAAATTGCTTGTCTTGACCAAGTGTCAAATGTACACACTACATTATTATCAACTTACAAGGCTAAATAATAAACTGTTTGTATTTTTATTAATAGCTAGCTGCATTACTGTGACTTATTCTATTGAAGGTCAGAAAAATATGTTTTTAGAAAAATATTGTTTTGATGGTATGAATATGATTGACAATACGGTACTGCTATGTCCAAGTTATTACCTTAACTGCCTCCAATATACCAGTAGTAGGAACCTTATACTAGTTAAAATATTAGTTCTGTATAACTCGGTTTGAAAAGACTGACGCACAATGCAGGTTAGTCTAATTACATAACCTCAAGCCAGTCAATGGGTAGGCTAATGGCTAAGTTCTTACTCAGCTTATATCGATTATAAACATTCTATTGTTAGCTAAAGAATGGAACTACTTTTAAAAACAAATAAACGGCAAGAGGTCGCAAATCATAATAAACCCTTGTCAGATTATCATTTTTTTTTTCTGTTGTACAAATAGAACAAAGATAATAGCGACTACGATTAGGTAAGTAGTTTTATAAGTATGATAAATGATTGTGATTAGTCGCACGATTTAAAGAAAATAGCATGAAATCGTCTTTTAATTTTTGAAAAACTGTACGAGTAATTAAGGCCAATAAGACTACACCAATAAAAACTTTTTGTTGGAATCTGAAATGTTTCTGGCCATGATTTTTAATCAATTTTATTTAACATGATAAATAAAAACCCATTTTAGATTAAATGTAGACTGGACCGACCTGTGGCTGACAGTAAATAAATTAGTTAGTACGTCGTTCCAGCTATATGCACACTTTAAATTGTTATCTATTTAGTAAAACTATTTTTACTATGTTGTTTTACGCGATTCTCAATTGTATAAGTAATTTAAAACTATAGTGGGCGTTTTATTTCACAGCTGTATTTATAAAAAAATAAGTATCCTATAAAAAAAAGTTGTAAAATAAACAATACGGAGTACTCTAGATAGTAGGGTGATAAAATCAGTAAACGTTGTATGTGAAATGGGTCAGGTAATAGCTCAACATTTCTTGACTTCGTAAACATCGTTTCATGAGTCACGAATAGCTGTAACATAATTAATGGTCAATCTGCTGACTCACTGTTAACCGTTCGATGTTTCCGTTGACTAAACAAATTATTATGTTGGTTTATCACAGGAAAGAATCGAGTTAGTCAGCCTGAAGAAGCTAGTATTTTAATTGCTGAATAATTTATTTCCCAATAACAACAAACCACAATCTAGGGCAACAGAATTAGGTATAGACTTTACAAATGTTCATTGAATGACGTGTTTATTTGACCGCATTGTTTACCTAAATACAAGTACATTCATTTGGAATTTAAACTAGCGTCCATAGTTATCTATTAAACATAGTACTATAAAACGGTATATAGAGAGATGAATAATACAAAACAAATGAAAGAGAGTACATACCAGTCACTCGAGAGATAGATTGCTAAAATTATCATTTTTCACAGAAAGGAATGAATAATAAACTTGTTAATAGGGTATGCGTTCCAGGCATCTGGTAGCGATTAACGATTATTCCGGATTAATATGGCATTGAGTTCTCGTTAATTCAGTAGAGAGTATAATTTATTCGAGTCTGTAAAAACGGTTTTAATTACAATAAAAATAGAACAATTACAGCTACGAGCTTTAATGTTATATTGTTCCTAACATAAGTGAGTACCAATTAATCGGTAAACAACACAGTAATAATTTACAGTTTATATTACACGATAAAACATTTAAACATAAACAATAATAGTTTATTAATATGTGATTTATGTGCTTAGTGTAATTTAGATTTACTTCATATATTGAATTAGGGTAACCTGTGATGATAGATGTAAGGTGTGTAATAATAATAATAAATAATAAGTAATTAAGCGTAATAATGCACTAGAGTACGTGTAGATATGTAATCTACATGTATTCTAGTGTACTTTTAAGTTTGATAATTAATTTCGTCACAACTGACATGAATTTAGTTCCTGACTTATTTATTTTTAATGTCCTGAGTTTTAGCAGCAGACCATGTTTTAATAAACTTAACAGAATGTACTATTCACTATGTAACACATCCGCATGTACGGATTTATATCACCTAACAAAGTAAATAAAGTATTTCGAGGTATGTACATCCGTATAATACAAGTTCTTTGACCCGTATTAATCTAGTAGGCAGCGACATACCTAATACGGGTGCTTACACAGCTATCTACACGGCAAAATACCTATAGATAACACACTTTCTCGATAGCTGAAGGTAGATGTTTAGTTTTTATTTTTGTACTGTACATAATTACGTACTTGTTGATAATAATTATTATTTTGTACCTACGTAAAACTAAACGTAAGATTTTGGTAGATGTATGTCATGTATTACGAAAATACCTATTAACAGCTGTGTGAAACACAAATTACATACTTTAGAAACTTTATTATGAATAATAAAGTTTCCTGGGTCCAATGATCAATGAGATGGCATCAGAATCTCATGCCTAGAGAAATTCAAAGTCTGTATATCATTGTTGTACTGCTTAACTTATTGTTACCAAAGTGTATCTTAGCTAGTAAACTCACCGTAGCAGTCTTTCATGTCTCTCTCTATCATAGGTAGCCGCCGCGAGGTAGTCGTCCGCGATGGCATGGTGCAGCGGCGCGTGCAGCGGCGGCTGGTAGCGCTGCTTCCACAGCAGCTCGCTGGGGTAAAGCGTGGGCGGCGGCGGGGGAGGCAGGTGCAGCAGGGGCGGCGGGGGGCCTCCGCCGTAGCCGTGCGCCATGCCGCGCCACTCGCGCTCCTCCACGGAACTCGCCGAGCCGCCGGACCGGACCCCGCTCACTCCCGAGTCGGACCTATCGTCCGCATCTCGCGCGCACACTATCACACAGTCGTCCTCCTCGGAGGCCACGGCGCTGGCAACACCATCCGCGCCCGCACTCACTTCACTCTTCACTTCACACTCACTTGCCTTCACTTCCTCCTGCTTCACGCACTTGTCGGTTTCCTCACTGACTTCGGCGACATCACTTGCACTCACACTTTCAGCGACACCTGGAACAATACAAAAGTATTCGTTAGACATGATAATCCATCATAAATAAACTCGGAGGAATTTACTTATCATCGAGCATGACAAATAAGTTTGAATAATTTATCAGAGCCATATCTCCATGTCAAAACAAATTAATACTGTGTTATCAACGAGGTGCCAGCTGCATATTTTCAAACGGCTGACGTCAGCGCTGAGTCCGTCGGTCATGTCGATGTCGGCACGTTTGGGACGAAGCCAAAATAAGCCCATTCACACTACACCCACGCATATAGAGGTACTTACGTAAAAATAATATATTGTATGTACTAACTATACATTTTAAGTGGCCTTTAAAAAAAGAGCTCAAAAAAAAAGTTTATTCTTAGCAATCGTAAGTAAACATTACTTTATTATAAAGTCGTAAATTGTTGTATTGCTAAACGTGACTAATCAATTCACAATAATTGCGTAACTACCACTTGACTAGGCACTCAACAGATTGATTTACATGTTGAATGACGTTAGTGATAAACGCGAAGACAAGCAAAGCCATTATGGTGCGCGTTAACTGCATGGCAAATGCAAAATTATTCACATAGATGGTGTATTTGTAACCGGAACAGGAAGACAAGCTTATGAAGAGATATAGCGACGTGGGTGGAACTAGCAAGTAACAAGTTGGCAGGCAAGTCTGCGAGCCGCACGTGAATGACGACTGGAGGGACGCCAAGCGGCGCTGTCGCCAGCGAGCGCCCGGACATTTGGCGCTCCACCAGAACGAGGGCAATGTGATAGAATCCCGGGTGATGCGTCACATTCATACAAATTATGAAATTACACACACAATAGACAGCTTACTAGGAAGTATCAAAACGTTTTGGCTTGTTTTATTGCCTACGTCTATATAATATGTGACTTAATTTAAACATGTCGATCACTATACAGAGTGCTTACCTAGTTAAAATGAATTGATGCTCGGAACAATACAGTAACGTGCCTAGTCTGTATTGTTTAAGATAACAAAAGAACTTGTAAATTAAATAATAAATAACGCAAATTCTTTCATAATTACCCTTACTACTAATCTTCTAAGCGCGCATTACTAGAGGTTTTCTTGTTATACACACGCGATCGCAATTTTAATTTTCATAAACACACAGAAAAAGCGACAGCAATAAACGAAGCACGCGATTATTGGTATGGTAATTAAACAAAATGAATTATAATTTATCTTATTACCTACCAATGGCTGATTTTTTACTAATCAAATCATTTTTAGCTGTATTCACCGATTAATTTATACATGTACACTATTGTACACGCTTAAATACAGAATTCGACACGACACCTACACAAAAGAGCCAGCCTGCGTGTCGAGCGAACAACAATGGAATTTTAATGAGGGACCCGTTAACGAGGATCTTCATTTACATAATCGCATATATAATTATTCATATCAAACATAAACAGAAGGAGCTGGCGATTGTGTGGCTGCCTACAGCTGGCCTGCGTGAGTCGGGAGATCTCATCTCAGTCGGCGCATAATGATATGATAATGTATCTCAATTCGCGATACGGTTGCGGTCGAGCCGCCATTTTTAATGACCGGCGCTGGCACGCCGGCCGTGCTGTAAACCGGTTACGGCAAAATCTAACCAGACAACGCCTCTCAGCCCTAACGACATTCCTTTTCGGTTATGGTGACGCACCCACCAAATTTATGTATCTACTCTACTACATACACTTTGTAACCTGATACTAATCATCGCACACCCACACTAATTAATGAAGCAATTAGGCTTATGCACTAAATTAAAAACACAGTATGCAAAAAAAAAACAATGCCGAACAACTTTGAATTACAAATATTTTAATGTCAAACGAAAATAAATGCAAATCTAATCGATGAACATACGTGTTATGTTTACGTAATATGAAGCGAAACGTAAACGCACATGAGTAGGCGTGAAGATAAAAAGAATTGCAAAATCACAATGGCTACGATAGCGTTACTTATTGCTTGCAAATGAAACGATAGTTGTTTTAGTCAACAATATTCGATAACAAGAAATTCAACAAGCCCCAGCTGTTTACAATGTTAAAAGAATACACGAGGCGGAGAAAACAAACCTGCCGCTTTACAAACAAACGACCATTGAACGAATGTAAACAAAAGTTGTGAAACAATGCGACAGTGATCAGCGGGAGGGGACAATGGGGTAACAAATAACTCGACGGGGAAGTGCGGCAACGTCGCAGAACGACAACGGTTGATTGACAAGACAAACGGGCGAGGCGGAACCGGTGAGAGAGCTTTTCATTAGATGGAAAGGAAGGGCAAAAAGTTGACACCCGAGCCCTGAGAAGCGCGGCCGCTCGTCGTTCCACCACGACGCGACGCCAGTAAATCCTGACCACGACAATTTGAATTATTCATGAAGGGCGGGCCCCGGCAGCCGTAACTTAACAGACCGACTATTCCAGCAACCTATCGTTAAGCTTTATGTATGTATACGCCAGTACAGCTATACTATATTATACAGCTGTACTGAAAAAGCATGCAACTCATTTGCCCTACTTCTAAATACCTTGATCAATTAACTAAAGATACATAAATCCAATTATTTATTATCTTCAAATTACCACAATAATAATTAGGTTCCTATTTGGTTTAGGTTAGGTAAACACGTTATTAGCTCGGATTAGATTTAAGTGCAACAATATTGTTGATTGTTCAATAATTTAAGTTCCAAGAATAATAGTAAACCGCAAGCGCGTTGTTAGCAATTACGTCAGACGAGTCGCGTCACTTGAGCTTTACCACTCTATTATGTATGACTAGTCTTGATGAGGTCAAAAGGTCTAAATCATCAATCGTAATCTGTTTCATGTACCTAGTTTTAATATATATATATATATAGTATGTGTGATATTTTGTGTTTAGAAGTCTTGAACGACTAGGAACTTAAGGAAATCGAACACGTGACTGGCAACGATCAATCAAATGTCCCAATATTACAGGAGCCAATAAATAGCTATTGAGGGTTAAACAGGTTAGCCAGCATTTAACGACGGGAAGTTACGTAAATGGCTGTTATGTGGAACTTGAATCGCATCGCTGCTGCTTCGACTTCTGTGTGTAATTCCAATATTTGCAATCCCAACTGGATTGCAAATATTGGAATTACACACTTTATAGTAAAACAACATTCAATTTCTAACTACTCATAAAGTCTAAAATAACAAATCGAGCTGTTTAATTTACGTGCCGATTACCATGCGAACAAAACCTGTTTTGTGCAAATAACATACTAAGTACCTAATACACGAGTTCGGTAGACAAAGCGCTTGTATGTCAATAATTTCAAATAACCTGTTACCATGTTATCTGAGCGTATTTGCCGACTCAAAGCCATCTCGTTAAAACCACTGGAGCGTTTCGACTCGCCGACCGTGTAATGAAACACTTCCATTCAAAGAATAACCGTTAATGGAACATAAGTTGACAAAGCTTTCTCTGTGATAGAGCAATTAAACAACCTACGAAGTTACATAAAGAAGCGTGTGTTAACGTAAGATTGATTGTATCGCCTCAATTTAGAGTAGGTCTGCGGCAAACCGCAACTGAATCTTACTTTCTAAAAGAAGCTAGCAAATACCTAATGCTATATCGAGCCAACATTCGCTTTTGAAATATCAACCTAGTTTTTGGATCATTAGCCGTGTGGTAGACCATTTACGGAAGCCAGTCTCGTCCATATAAGCGTCGAAATTGACGATTTCCTTTTATATCATTTACTTTATTGCTTCTGTGAAATGTGAGTTGGTGTAAATCGGAGGATAGTGGTGCATCATTTATCGTGACTACAGGGGCCCGAGTCTGCTATTTACATTTGCTTGAATCGTCTGAGTGGGTGGGGTTATTGGGACCATTTTACGATAATTGGCATTCTACTAACTGTCAAAACGTCACAATTGGCCATTGGAACGATTGATCCGCGAGTTGAGTGAATATGACCGATGGCCGGTACAATTTCGTATTCCGCTATTTTTTGACAGCAGTTGCATCATATCTATGGCTAAACATTTTTTATTTTTCATAGACAATGTGTCAATTTCAACGAAAACTTTCCTTTTTTAAAACATAATTATCCTTATTTACAAGTTTTTAATAGAAATTACATATTGTATGGGCTTTTACAATTAATTAGTATTAAAAAAACAATTAATACAATTTTTTGCAACATAAGAAACGATTATTAATAATTAGTGCCAATCGGTGTTGCCTATTAATAATTACAAAATGTTTGATACTTTTATTTTTAATTTAAATTGACAACACCGCATCCCACTCATGCCAGTATGCCACTGATTGTTGTTGGCTTAACTGAATACGAAAATTAGGCACATATTGGGTTGACACTATCATCCCACTATGATCATAGTAACACGGAGTGTAAATAGCAGACTCGGGCCCCAGAATGCAATACCACCTTGAAGATACGATGTAGTGTAGCCAGATATCACGACTGGCGCGACTCGTGCAGTAAATTGCGCAATGTGCTATTGAAAGCGCACGGAGGCGAGCGCGCTGCAATCTCCCTCGCATCTCACGACATGTCCCGATTGTTCGTGACCGGAATTCTTGATTTCGAGCATAGACAATACACAAGTAACGCATAGGTATGTACTATATCCACATAACATCTCAGGATCTATCACGTGAGGTAGATAAATTAACATTGCTCAGCAAACTGCTTGACCCCGAACGTTGCTATCATGAGATTGTTAACTAGGTAATTACCCACTTATAAAACGTAAATAGAGAGATAAATATATTTAAGTAGTGCATGGTATTTCCTGTCATTGTAACGGATAGGTAGAACATTATGATATGAGTACCCGAGAACAAAAACGCGCAAAAAGTTAATGGGTAAGTAGATAGGTATTTTCTTTTAGTACCTACCATGTGGGTAGGGAGTTTGCATGGTCACGAAATAGATTTTTGTTCAATAGGGCTAGGTTATTATAAAAGCATACCGTGAAATTGAAATACGGAAAAGCTTAAAATAACTCATTACCACTATCAAGGAATTAGAACAAACAGTACGGGTCAGTCTACGATAAACAATAGGGCGATAAAACACGCGATTCGATAACGAATCGCTGTTTACGGTAACAATGCACACTTGGAAAGCATTTGGCGATAAAACACGATACCTACGAAAGCCGAAAGGTCATTCGGTGCAAGATTGGCGGCAATAACGTAATAAAATAACTAGTTATTAATCGTGCATGCACTACACGACGATCTGATTATTGCCTGCTCGTTAGGTATGCGATTATCTAACAGGTAATTCAAGGCAATTAACACAGATTTCCACCATTATCTCATCATTAATAAACGAGTGTATTACATGTACTTAATGATGTTGGTAGACCTATATATTTACATTATAATGCGCGTTTGACTATAATAACTATTAAATTTAATGGCCTACCTACGTGTTTATGATTTTTAATGGACGTCAATTAAGAGACATTGATTATAATGCGCCCTTGTCAAAGATACATTTAAGTAGGTATTAGTCTTGTCTTAGTCCTTTAATGACAATCAAGTCTTCTTGTAATTTTATGTCGCTTTATCGACCTTTCGTTCGAGCTATTAGAACATAATTAATTAATAAGTCACCAACGTATCTCGATAAATTTAAAATTGATTTCCGATTTTACAGATAGGCATAGTATTCAAAAACTAAAAGCTGCAATTATGTAGGTAGGTACGCAATTAAATATAAAAAGCAGGTGGGTAATCACAATAGAACGACCGAATAAGTTCTAAATCTAAAGACCGTTACTTTTTGAAATATTTTTAATTATTTCTTGACTTGCTAGAAAGTAATTGAAAGTCAGTAAGTACTTACTTGTTTCAATGCAATAGTCATGTAATATATAGTTTTTAATTGTTTCAGCTTCAAATTAAAATAGCTTCGTCAATTTATTGAAATCACTTAATTTTACGATTCAGACACAATTTTCTTCAGTGCCGTTAACCACACAAATGACCTAAGCCACTATCACAGATTTTTCACAGTAAAATCCTCCTGTTATGAATTCCAATCAGCTCGAAATCCTTCCAAAGCTGGACTTATTCGATGTCAAGATATCGTAAGATTCACCAGCACACACTCACAAATTCCAAATGGCTATATACGTAATTATAAATTATGTACAATTCACGACTATGTCAAATGATTCGTTGCGAACGTTATGTGGCGCAGCACAGACGTGCTAGAGCCTCAGTGGCGCACAAAGAACTGAAATGCGGGGAAGGGAAGTAGTGTCCGGAGGAAAGGGGGCGCGGGGCGGCGGCAATCTAGCGACGGCGACGTAGTGTAGCACAGCGTCGTCGTACCACTACCAACGTAGCAACAAGTGAACGGCGCGGCGCGGGTGTGAGGACGTGTCGGGGTGCGCTGGGGAGCCGGCGGCCCCTCAGCACGAAGCGCGCACCTGACGCTCATGTGCACCCGTCCTGTCTCCAGCCGCGATCCGCGCAGACCCCACGAACCCATATTATACGACAGGAAGGGCAGATGTCGCTAATCACGACGCTCGCTTTACATAATCAAACAGATGTAAACACTTAGAACGTCTAACAAAAAATACTATTTGTCCATAGTTATTTATGTACGTAGTAACTGTCAAAGCGATCCTAAGTAGGTACCTACCTATACACCAATACTTGAATGACTATTCAAATTGTAAACAACTACAAGAAACTAGCTAGGTAATTAAATTCAAATAAGATTAAGGAGTTTCATAATTAGGTACAATACACGAGTTAATGTAAAGCAAGACCTAAAAATATCTTTGTTAATAGGTATGTAGGTAAGTAATGAAATTTAACAAACAATGACAAACACGGAAATGAAATTCATTCCAAGAAAATTAACTTCATCACAAATTTGATAAAACAAAGGCGACGTGGCTTGCGTAAGCGTATTATAATAATAATAATAATAATATTCCGGGACAACTCACACACGGTTATCTGATCCCAAGCTAAGCAGAGCTTGTGTTATGGTAACCAGACAACTGATAAACATACTTATATATTTCTAAATACATACATATTATAGATAAATTACACCCAGACAACCAGAACAAATGATCGTGCTCATCACACAAACATTTGTCCTGGGTGGCAATCGAACCCACGACCTCCGGTATAGCAGTCAGGGTCACTAACCACTAGACCAAGAGGGCCGTATTAAAATACCTACACAGAACATTATTTGCTTGATCTCTAAATGTTTGTCACAAACGTTAATGGTGGTACGTGGTAGGTACCTACCTATTGTAAATAACATTCGGAAAACTTAATAAATATTGACGTTATTGAAAAGTTTTTATCAATATTAAGTCTTTGTTCTAATCTAGGCTATGATTAGGTCTCCTTCAAATTTAATGTTTATGCAACTAATAAGATTTACTATTTATTACACAAGTACTTCCATAAAATATTCAGTTTATCGGATGAGTTTTACGTTATAGGAACAAGCATTGTTATAATGGGTACAAACAAATAGCGATCGTTGACCAACATACCGAAAACATTTTACAACGCGCTAACGATTTGGCACACTCCCAACTATTCCGTGACAAGCTATACGTTCTATGTTGGCTTTTATAAATAACACAAAGAGTTCAGCTCGCAGGTCACATAAATAAAATTGATGTTTACCCAAAGGAATTTGCATGAAAAAATAATCTAAATCATGTTCTATTTTTGTTACATTATGATAAAGAACACATTTAGATAATGTCTTATTAACAACATATGGCATGAAGTTCCCGGTAATATCTAAAGCGTGTTTTTATATTTACTCAACCATGAAGACAGTTAAAAAACCTAATTACTTTTTTGTTAAGTAGATCATGCAATTTGTATCGCGTTGTTATTATTATTAGTTGTTTTTATCATCGTGTCTCGTCATGCGGGCAGGCGGATACGTAGGTAAATTGGCAGACAAAACCTGTTTGGTAGTTTTTGTAACAAACAAGCAAAGAGGTCGCATACCTCGTATTGACCTTGTGCTAATCGAGTTAGCAGTTACATGCGAATAACTAATATTCTGTAATTTACACACACAAAGCGATGAAAAAAGCGGCGATAATTCAAGTGGAGCGAGCTCATATTATTAAGTGACTCGTATCCACCTACTTGTATCTAATGTCTCGCGTTCCAAATAACAATGATAAGTGGTTAATGTCATTGAGATAGCTGTGTCCGTATCTACCACACAATCACGTACAAGATAGTAGGATAGCGCAACATCACGACTTTAGATAATCTCCTAAAAATAGGTGTTTTATCATACAATAGTTTGCGTACTCAGATACTTTAGCGGTTAGATAGCTGACATAGTGAGAGGCGGGAATCCGTAGATAACGAAATACAAACACGGCAGTCGATAGCCTGGTTGCAGGCGCTGATAACAGGTCCGTTACAAGCCGGCTGTTTGTACAAAGACCTGTACAAATAACTGAAAGCGTTTGTGAGCTTCTCAGAATTCCAATAGGTCTTCGTTTCGTTTCATTTTGGCTTGAGAAACTCAAACAAGTTATAAAAATGTTTTCCACGCTCGTACTCATTGTTTACACGCTTTATGTTGACTTCTCAACGAGATTTTACACATAATTATCTTATCTATGTTGCCTTCGTGTTATTTAATTAAGATGAATAGACGTAAAATGACGTAAATAGTTTTCAAATAGGTATAGCAATTAATTTGTATCTCTTGAATAGTATTTACAGAGCTGCAGTTAAATGGAATTTCGTATACTTATCTACTATATCTACTGCGATAAAAACAAATTTCGGTGATTGATAACGTTATCTAACGGATTCGCAGTTTTTTTGCGAGGAAGTAAATATTTTTCATTTATTCTCAGAAATCTCTGCCCACTTGCAACTACACTCAAAATTTACTATTTACTCACCCTATACTCAAAACTAGACTATATTCACAACAACTGAGCTTAACCCGTCTACGTATTAATTAATACAATTATTGGACGTAATACGTTTACCGAAGTAAAAACCCAAAACGATCTAACCTGGGAATAACCTATGACTTCACGCTCGGTATTAATTTTGTCTACTACAAGTGCGACCAAGGAGTCAATTAAAATATTAACGACCTACTTAATAAGTTTTTATTTAAGTTTATGTAAAACAGGAGAGCTTTCTTTCTCATTCTGGACACTATGACTCAGGTAGGTCGAGATTTAAAATGACGGTAAAATTCCTAAGCGGTTATTCGAAGAAGCTCAATATAAATGTATTGGTACGAGATAACGAGCCTCGTTTGATAATAACAATGAGTTATTCAGTCGTTATCAATAGCTTGTTCAGCTGCCGAGTACGGAACAGTCGTAGATATAATAGTAATACGAATAAATTAATTCGACGATGCGTAATGGATTCATAAATCAGTCATACTCATACCTACCTCATTTTATAAACTATACACGACTATATTAAGAATTCATATAGGTACGTACCTACTTCGTATTTTCATTAGGTGCCGTATTGTTTACGTTTATTTGCTCATTCATTTAAATGATTAATTGATAAGAGACACTGTTTCCTCTATTAATAGATACGACAACTTTTACGTAAAGTTCTGAGAGTAGGTACCGACATGATTATAAATGAAAAGGTCATTGGGAAAGTTGCCAAACAAGATCTGTCAGATTTGTGCCGTACCTGCTCGCCACTATACATAGCAGACATAATATATCAAGCGTAGGTACGTTATAATCACAGAGAATGATATATTAGCATATTAAATCAGTGCCGGACGTAAATCGTAAGTATTTCGTCATCGCGGTGCCGAGATCGCTGGACCGGTCTCCGATCGGATGTCAAAAACCGCACGACGCAATAAATTGTTGTCTCATGTAGAGTAAACATCGCCGTTCGGCCGCATTCATGCATAATTGATGAGGGTTCGGAACGAGCGCGTGGATTCCTGGCGGTCACGACTCGGACGGGCCGCGCGCCTCCGGCAGCCATTTTGTGAAGCCTGCCCGCCCCGGGTGCGCCGCATCTTGAATATTAATACGACCTTATGATGAACACTTCGCGCTCGCACCGCCCGAATAATATCCCAATTCCAATAAAAAATATAGCTCATTTTGCTTCCGCTGCGCTTCATTGATCGCACATAACCATCATCACGATAAGTATTGCAAACAGTCTTTACTGCTGCACGCAACGTTGAATTAATACAGAATGATCATTATTAGTCTCTATTGTTGCCGGCTGGCTAAATAGAGCATGCACCGGTGTAATACATAATTTTAATGGCACAATACAACGCGTCTGACTCTCACGCACAGCCATTGTACCGTGTAATCGTAATCAAAAGTATTTTCTCTCGGAACGAAAGACTCATCATTAATAGAGACGTTTCACAATAATTAACGGTTAACCAGTGGAACTAAAGAATATAACACGGAAACTTCTGATTGATAGCGATACCCTTTGTGGTTCAGGTTACACAACTGATGGACGCGGAAGATGGATGATAATATTGCAAGTCTAAATTGTAATAACATTCAATTGTCCTGTGTTCGTAAGCACTGTCTATGGAGGTGTTTTTCCATTCGAGCTCTTGAATCTACGTTGAAAACATTTGCGGTCGAGGCCTACCCTACGACGGAGTACTCATTACTGATGAAAGTCTACCGCCGTCGACTCGCAATAATATGAAATGAAATACCGCGCCCGTCCGTCTGTACGGCGACCGCAAGTGTGGGCTAACACACGCTAACGTGCACATAAGCGAATAATGCGTAACCGTGAACTACGAATTATTACATCGCGTTTGTACTGGAAAATACAAAGGCCGACCTCAAAAGAAACGAGCCTATTTATATATTTCTTGACGAGCGTCTTACGGTTTTTACGCCCTATACAATTTGGTTATGACGTTGGCAAATCAAAAGAATTGGGACGTAAAGGTTAAACATGAATTAAATTGAGTAAAGTGGCAATTTATATTTGTTACATCAGCTCTACAAAATATAATAAGCTGGTATAATATGTTAATATAATAATTCTAACTCTTATCCAAATTCCCAAATTGCATCATTAATTAAGAAGTCCGTAAACATTTATAGTCTTTAGTTTACTTCGTAACCCAACTTTGAAAATAATGCTAAATACTAAGTAATTTAAATTATATAAAGTATTATCCTGTAAATAAGGAAAACATCGTGTTAACAAGAAATAACTTCCATTTGGCAGTTTATAGCCCCTATAAATGGAATGACAACACCTGCAGACTGCGATAACTTAAAACTGTCTTTATGGCGTTTGTATTTTATTGTCACCTTTGATAGTTTTAAGGAACATGTATTGCGATAAATGTGTTGAAATATATTGAGTGTTCCTTACAGGTCGTGTGTGTCGAAGGTGAGTAGTGTGGGGTACAGACAGCTGCGGGTTCCAGCCGCACTTCCTGCACACCCAACGACCCATTGTTACGAACATTACACACTTTTTATGACGCATTATCTAAGAATAGTGCAGCGTTAACACTACACTTACGACTGCATGACATTGTATACTTTATCTATATGACAAACCCTTCATAATCTGCTTCTATCTTTTACCTGTTTATATCTGCTGAATAAATATCTACCATCAATGATAATTCTCGGACATCTTGACAAGATACATGCATTCTCAAAAGTAAATCCTAGAATTAAATTTTCAAATTCGGAAAAGAAATGTATCAAGAAAGATATTGGTAGTTTGATCTCGGCATGCGTGTATCGTGCAAACAGATAATAGGTTGGATGCATTTATTTATTTTTTGCACATACTGAAAATGTCCAAACAATTTGTAGCGAAGCGCTGGGAACCTGGCTGGCGTGAGATCAGAAAGTCGTGATCGGCTGCCACGACGCCCCTGCGCCTCAATTCACTAATCAAACCCCACAATGACTCCATTGTTACCGAGATGCTTTATACTTTTCGCTACACATAACAATCGCTTCCTTGAGCTCGATACGGTAATGCAAGAGATATCAAAACATCACACATCTAGTATAGTTTGCTATTATAATAATGGCTGTGGAAAATACCATTGATAATAATAATCGCAGACGCTTTGTTTGTTTGAACGTATGAATGAAAAGTCAATAATGATATAGCAACCTATTACTATGACAAAGAGGTAATAATCTGTATCCACATTACATAATGGCGTGTATTATTGTAGTCGCGTCATTACTCAGCAATTACTGTGGAGCGATTTCACAATGATAAACTGTCGTTAAGGTTTCTTATGTAACAGCAGTATTATATCAATAACAGCGGCGTTTGGTCGTACGTCGCGGACGATGGTGGTGGACTGCCCATTCTGCCCGATCCCCCTGCACTAGGGCGGAAAAGGGGCGCCTCTGGTTTATTCAAAGGAGCGCATTAAGCCCTCTCTGCCATTAACGGTTAACTAGTGCAGGTTATCGCGGGCTTTCTTGGAAGCTCATTCGGTGATCTGGCGCGCTGCCAACAAATGTTTCAACGAGTTACATTGACCGTTATCGGTTACCTGGCGAATGTGCACGTACTAAGTAGGTTTAAAACGCTCCACACAAATCTATAGAGCACAGTTGCACAACACGCTTTCCACTAAATAAGTATTTTAGATTAATTATAATTAAGCTTATATTTTGGTTAACCTTTAACGATATTTTCGGCGAAAAGAGGGAATTTAGTTAGAATTTGTTTGAAGAGACTTTGTATGTCATTATTTTTTTACGTAAACGAAACAATTTTTTAGTCCGGTTACCGTCGTTTCGAATTTGAATATTACGCAAAACGAAGCTTATTCAGTAAACGGAGATGTTTCACAATGCTCCATCAAAATATTACATCATCTTTTTACTTATTAAATTGTTCAGAAACATGTCAAATTCTATTAAAAACGATTCAATAAACATGTTACGCTTAAAAAATACTTAAAAAGCAATCATAGGTACTTGAAATATGTAAATTAAAAGACTTTTTCTTTACATTTTTATGAAAAGGGCGTTTAATTTCGAAATTTCATGTCGTAGAAAGATTATTGAACTGTGAGGGGGCGACAAGAGGAAAATGTCACAATTGAGGCGCCGAGGGGACGAAAGAGGGCAAACGGGGAGGTTGGAATGCCTCCCACAAACCGCGGGTTGTTTACGTTGTTGCCCAAGAATCGAAGTAAATCCAGGGGCAAAACTTTGATTAGTTATTCTTTTATTTATGATGACAAGACGCTATTTATCGAAGTGTGACCCCAGAATGTGCGACCTTTGTACTTTGGAACTCGTTTATAAATGGTGTTTTGTTCAACTTATCTAATAGATATGACGATAAAGAGACCGGAGCATGAAATCATCGTAGCAATATAAATAGGCTTTATCAACGGCTTAATTGATTACTTTCATTTACTTTATGCCACAGATCTGCACTTTGATAGGCTTTGCCAGATAAGACAACACAAATCTTAGTCAATCTGTATCTAGAATATGTGGCAATTTTAATTCTTTATCTCTAAGTAGGTACTTCATTTAGGTAATTAATTTTATGATAACAAGTTACAACATATTTTCCGTAATTACAACATAGTTTTTGAATGACACAGATTGGTGAATAACATAACATAATCTTTTAAATTACGGGCTGAAATCTAAATCTCATTTCTAAGAAACAAGACGCTTATATAAAATAACAAATTACGAATTATGTATTTGAAAACACGGTTCAAAATAGTTCAGCCTCGAACAAAGCTTTATATTTTTGCTTCTTTGCCCCTTTTAATAACGTCGGGCATCCGGGCTCGGTTGCTAAGCAACGAGCGCCCATGCCTTCTCACAAAACGACCCTTACTTTATTTATTCCCACATTGCATCCCCCTAGCAGCCAGTATTCCATTCATATATTGTAGAATTTCTTTACCTTATCTTGGTGACTTTTTATTTACTTACTTGCAAGCTTTGCAAACAAGCAAAAAAAAGATGAATAGAAGACTACTTATGAATTCATATCAAAATTCGAAGTACATAAGAAATCTACGATGGTCATTAGTTAATTACTACAGTTACAATATAAAAATAATAATATTTCGGGACACCTCACACACGGTTTTCTGATCCCGAGCTAAGCAGAGCTTGTGTTATGGTAATCAGACAACTGATAAATATACTTATATTATTATATTTCTAAATACATACATATTATAGATAAATTGTCCTGGGTGGGAATCGAACCCACGACCTCCGGTATAGCAGTCAGGGCCACTAACCACTAGACCAACAGGCCCGTCAAAAAGAAGCCTTTGTTTCTATTTAAAGGAATTTGGGACGGGTTTCCAAGACTTATCTAAGGGATTAAGTTATTTTCCCAACAGTTCCTGCTATACATAGTGTGATTACGTATATCATAAAACAATGAACAATTCTTAAGAATTCGAATGAGGTTTTCAACGATACATAAAAAAAATAAACAATGAACTATTTGTTGTTATGACTTCGTTTCTAAAAGCATTCTAAAAATATCAACACTATAATCTGCTCGACGGATTTATTTAAACAAAAGATAGAGCTGACATTAACCGTTTCGGTTTACGTGTCAAGTAAAATAAGCTGAATAAAAATATTCGTGTAAATCAAAGTTTAACTTCAACATAATTGACGCGCAGTAGGTACGTAATTGTTCTAAATATACGTAGGCAGGAGGTTTATAAGAGTTACGTCAACCCTTCTCCCGGTGAGGGCCCCGGGGAACAAAGACCCTCAACGGCCCTCCTCACCCTCCCGTTATTCACGTATAAAAGAAAACATTGATGTAAGATATGAAATAGACATTTTCGAGGGTGAACTTCAATTATTATTCTTATAAGTGAGCGATTTATCCGTTACTGGCAGTGTCGCTTGTTAGATAGAGTCGCTACCAAAGAGAGCTTTTGTTCATCGTTTTATGCTACAGGTATACAACTATACAGAGAGTAACAATATTACGGTTCTAGCTCTGTTTGTAAGTAGGTACTAATCAAATAACAACACACTTCTGTTCCCACAAATATCCGAATTGCGTTGAAGTTTCGTGTCAACATCACGTTTGGACATTCCATTATCATGTCACGACGACCTACATCCATATTGGATTTCTATTTTACGAATAGACAATTCGACCCACGTCATAGTCTCCGAGTTTTATGGAGTTTTTGTCGTCGAACGAACCTTATGCGACGTCTGATCATTCCGATTTAAGTTTCTTTTTTGTTATTTAATCTTGTTTACTTTCTTGGTAAAGCTGAAATCGGATCAATGTCGGTATGCAATAGTGACATCATTCCGCGGACTCATTTGATACTCGTACATAATTTGATACATTGACAACATGCGTTATGAAAACTAATATCTAGAGCATGTGTTGTACTTACAATGACTCATTCTCGACCGCTAACGACGGCGATAATCGACTGGTGAATTAAATTACATGAGAACCGGTTGCATCGAATAAATTGCACGGTTTAAATTCGATTTATGCAATTTAAATGCCAGTACGGTTAAAACGGCAAGGCCAGCGTTATCAGGTCGAAAATCGACACGTTTAATGTAGGCCAGACGTGGCGGCGATAAGTGAGTAGCATAATAGCATTCCTTTAACCGTACAGTAGCCAATTACGAGCGTGATGTGATAGTTTCGTTTTCACGTTCCGATGACTTCGTTGTTTGCGCTTTATTCTTCAAATTTATTCAAATAGCTGACTCGTAACCAGCATGCCGAGGCCTTTGAGAGTTCGATAAGTCGTTTCTTTTTGCTTAGCGACAGACGAGTTTAGTAGGCCTTGTTAAATTTGTCATTGTTTTTAAACGTGGAGTCACGGCGCGTGACGTCCGCTCTCCATAATCATTCGTAGACAATTTGTTGCGCAACCGACGTGACAAGCCCAAACAGATTGTTATTCAGTAGTGGACGTTCAGCCTTTACTTTCTCGACCTCCATATAAATAATCTTCACTTGGTTAGTTTACTAAAACTTATTAGTCTTTGTTACGTGCGCTCCTAAATAGAGGCGGTTTGTTTGCAGTCGTAATTACATTACAGCAAGTAACTTATTTGCACAGCTATCTTATCTTTGTATGCTTTAAATCTACGTAAGTCTAAACAAAAAGAGTTGCTGTAAGACATGAACCGTGCACATTGCATATTTATATTTCGGCAAGTGAAAACAGGTTTGAAATACAATTAACAAAAATTATCGAGTACTTTAAACCTGTCGAAAATAGCGAGACTCGAAGGCTTGTTAAGTAATCAACCTTGGGGCGATGTAAATGGACAGGTATTGGAGTTCAATACGATAGTTTACCAACACGATTGTGTGAATGCCTAACTAACAATGTGTTGAACGATGATGCGAGCCGACCGTCGACCTCGTGGCATTTGAACGCTCGTGAATTTCTATTGACAATCAACAATAAGTAGAAGTATTTACACATGTGTGAAATCAATTGATTCGTAATACTTTCCACTTGTGAATTGGTTATGTAAGAGTTGTTGGTTGATTTCCCTTCAATCAAACATTACGTGTAATGTGCTTCAGTTACCTATTGAAATACATTTCAAAATATTTTAAGTTCATAAGACATAACATTTAATGAATACTCAATTTTAGGCTCTAAATCTGACTAAAGATATATTTTTATCTGTGTTGTTTTAATTTAACTAATCCGATGAATGTTTTTGCTAAGAGGCGCAAATCAAGTCTTCGTAGACAGAATTTGATCAATTTTATTCTAATAAAAAATAATACTAAACAATTATACATGAATATAAATTGTTGACTGTCAACTGTATGTGCATGCAACAAGGATAGTAAACGTTAGGTAAAACAAAGTAATTGAATCTGGGTTGTTGTGTAAATAAATTAGTTTCCTTCCTTGATCAAACAGTAGGTAAATAAATTACAATACATTATTTTAATTATACAAAGCAACTATGTCGTAATCGATGAATTATATTGTTTAAATGTATAGAGACATCGTTACGAGGATACCGAACTATGCTGTAAACAAATATTCTTAGTAAATACTAAATGATTGTGTTTTAGCTTAAGTTTGTTCACCTAGATGTCTAAATATGAATGCTGTGATCTCCTGTAACTGAGGGAGCACAACTCAAATGTACACTAGTATTTTTGTCTGTTTCTGTGTTTTTGTGTATTCTTTGTTGGAGATCCAATAATAAATAATTAAATGATGCCTTAGATTGATATGGGATGATTTTCTAGTCCAATTATGAATATTCATTTCATTCTAGATAAACAAAAACTGGACTGAATTAGTAGAGAAAGTTAATCAACAAAAACTACGTAACCAACGTCACCAAAAAAGGCAAAGATATAAATCAGAGACATTATAAAAAAGATAATTCCACTGATGGGTTCGATTTATTACGATGTGTACTTAAGTCTTGATTGCTGTACTTATAGCGAATACTGTGTCCGTGTCTGAGAACCCGGTTTTCCTGTAATATCAGTAAAGATGTTGCCCATCTACTTGATATAATCACCCTAACTTCCTTAAGATTTGCTCTACAACTAAGTGATTATAACTGACAAATTGTATATGATATCAAGCTATGTATAAACTACGATATACATATTGCAATATTATAGTGTATAATGTCATTACAGTTTAGATGTATCATGTTTAGAAGGAGCATAATTGAAGCTTAGTATTTGACAAATGTATCATCAATCAATTTATTCCTACCCCCACTGTCAACCTCTAATAACGATAGATACATTACCGATTCAATATTATTAGAATGTTCGCAACCTTTTTAGTACAAAACTCGTGTAAAAATATCGATGATATAACATTTTCAAGGTATTACGTTGACTTAACAAAAAAACTATAAACATTGCTGTATTTTGACACAACGCTGACAAATACTTACATAAGCTGTTTTTATTTATGTACATGTTGTTTTAATTTATGTATCAGTAAATAATACATGAACGGCAACTTAATCAATAAGTCGACAAAACCGGTTCTTTTAATTCGCTTAAAATTTTAAGGCAGGTGACAGATTGGTAACAGGAAAAGAAATCGAGGTAAATTAAGGTGTCTTGAGAAACCAAGACTAATATAATATTTTAATTTGTATTACAATCGCTAAATAAAACCTGATTTCGCACAACCTCCACGTCGAGTTTCATCACACTGTTTTTGACAGAATTTCGACTTTGTCATGTTGGGCTTTGGCATTTGTGCAATGTCAAAACATGAAATCATGCCTATAATACGGATTTATAAGTTTTAGGTTATATGTATAAATAAAAACTTTCTTTTTAACAAACGATGTACTTGTCCTGTTTTGTTAGATTAAATATTGCTAGTAATTTGTATCCACTTCCTGTAGTTAAATTGATCTTTAATTAGTTAACATTACACCTGTTCTTGACGCTGTAATTTATCAACATTTAACCAAACAGAAAAATTAATGAAGCAGCCATTAAATGGTAATTAAAACCCTGATTCGTTCGTTGTAACTGCAGGTATTGAGGCATTAGCTTGTTTACGATCCATTTTCCTTTGGGAACCTTTTTAGGACCGGACTGAAAGCTTTAATCGCAATTAACTAACATCCGGTCAACCGGGATCAAGATTACCGACTAGTACCGTTTAGAAACCGTTAAGAATTGAAAATAATCATGGAAATGTGGGAAAACGTAAGCCTTACCATTTAACATGTTACGAAAGTACTGCAGGAAGTAATTCGTATTTACGTTGCAAAACAACCTGATATTTACTAAAATATATGCCTACAAAATGTGTAATTGCATGTTAATGAATCAAAAGCCAGAAGTCATTGCCTTAACAACCGTGGGCGTTCATAACTCATGCCTAATTAAATGTCGAGGTTCTTGACTCGATAGCTATAATACCATACGCGGGAGAGCCACTTAAGCCAGAGTTTCGTGTACAAAATAACTTGTATTGACAGAGCTCGAACAGTGTTGGCCGGTCGGCCCACGTCAGCCGTCAGCCAGCATTATTCATATGATGTCGACATCTCGACGCTGGCCGGCGCGCGGCGTCAGCGATCAGTCGTTCATCTCCGCGCATCGCCGACGCCTATCTTCATCTAGACCCGACACCTAGCCCATCAAAAGGCCGTTGGCCCGCTTTACACGGCGTGGGTCGCGTATTATGTGCATGCATGCCACATCGCAGGGGATACAGTTACGTGTTACTAACGTTTCCTATAGACCCACATTGTTTTCGTATCGCGTGTTTTAATTATCTAATTACGCAAGTGCAACGTCTCGTCACGAATATCTATTTGCGCTGCTCGCCGACGCTCACTTGCCAAAAGCTATTAATTACGACCGAAGAATAGAATATCTTGCCGACTAATCCCCCGGAGACGGTTACGGTTACCGACAACGTTGATTAATGTCCGCAGCGTTCATTTAACTCTTCTTTGTATACGTTCATCGGTTGTGTAAACGCGAATAACCTTCTTTCGGGTTGCTCGGACGTAAATAGGCTCGCTTCCGCCGTACAAATAAATAAATTATACGCATTGATCCGACACAGATGCGCTCGGTTTGGAACCTTGAAGACGTTTCCGTTACCGTATGAATATTAGACCAGTTTTAATAGATGAAGCAATAAAGGAAAGTGACCGTCATAAGATTGCCACGCCAATCAGCAATTGTGCCAAATAGAGCAATGTTTTTTACTCGCATGGCAACGAGGTGTTAAGAGAGCGTTCAAAGCTAGAACAATAGAGCTGGAGATGGTCTCTCGTTGTATAGTTACGTGGATTCTCGCTGACATTGTGGCAAGCGATAGCGGGCGTGCGAAGAATGCCAATGGAAACAACTTTACTGTTGGTTTCCTCGAAGCCGACACGCGTGACGAACCAAGAACCGGTTACACGACACCGCGCAGAAACAATGCATTAGCAATGCTTTTCATTAATTTTAGACCCGCTCGCCATTGTATTTATAAAAACTCGCAGAAAATACTGAGAATTTCGACATGATACGCGTAAGCGTGAGCAGAAATATTGACGAATAAAACGAAAGTTGACACGTACGTTTATATGTATATTATTAATAGTAATAGAAGTAGATTGCGTTTTGTAATAATATGAATATTTTGAAAGTAAACTCTTGTATGAGGTTGCATCCTGCGGCGTAGCTTTACCACGCGAAGCCAAGAAAGCAATCTAACTCGATAAACACGTAAACTGTGAAAACTACGCGAACACACGCGACCTACATTAAGGAACATTTGAAATGTAACAAAATGTGTTTGCCACTCAACTAATATTTAATTCTACTGCAACGTATGGTATAATCGCTGGATTGAAATAGGTCACCCGGGAGGCAAATAAAACGAGAGTTATTGAGCAAGTGCGATGGCGAACACGCTACATCCGCGTACATTTTACTGGCGAGTAATTCAAACAGCAAATATCACGTAACATATTTATATACCTGAATATGCAGACCGTTTAATCATACAAATAATTTACATATTTTATGATCGTTACTAATTATAGCCAGCCAATTGCAGTCTTTATGTTTTATCATAAACAGTCATATGTAGGCAGGTAACATGACCTCTTGAAGACATGAAGAGTATTTGAAGGTAAGCAAGCGAACAGAATTGAAATTATAAAACACCTTTGTTGTTGAAGAATACAGTCTAGACGAGAGCGTGACAAATATTAAATTAACAAAGTGTAGCGAGCGAGCTTCATTATATAATTTGCTAGAAGTACATTAAATATTTTAATACTTGTCATAGCCTGTCATGCTTTGAAGTGTTAACGACTGGAATATAAACAGTGTTGTGTTATGTATCATCGTATTGTCGATAGTCAGAGAATCCCGGCAAGGTTAATAGATTACAGACGATGTAAATCCAACGTGCCCCGCGTGACTATAAATACCTCTCAATGCAAATAGCGAACGGATTTACCTGTTTGTATCTTGATATACAACATCTACATGTTTATTATATACAATGGAAAATATGTAGTAGAATAAACGGCCGGGTAAAAAGCAATTAAAATTGACATTTTATCTTCAAAGCTGTTAGTGAAATATAATAAAATATGAACTATTAATTTCATGTGTATCTGTCTTATAGATGTATTAAGTGGAGTCAGAGATTAAATATTCGCAAGTCTAGGATATCGCTGACCACAGCCGCAGTCGTCAGCGGTCTGATATAAATTACACGAACATAAAAGACAGATGAACGGGAATAAAATGAGATGTCGTATAGTGAAAAGTTTACGAGGGGCTCGCGAGCCGCCGTCTACGCACACCAGTTGGCGTGGGTTCAATTCCTGTTTGAAGTATTTTAGGAGCCACGCACGCCGTTCACGGTGCGCCGCCGGCCTGTTTACAAATACTAGCGCAGACTCGATTCAATTCCACGAGATTTTGTAAACATTGTGCCAAAAGAGATTGGCTGGCGCGTTTGTTTGCTGTACCTACCTCACAGTAATATTTCCATGTTATTCTCACGACTCGTGAAGCCGTTTTGCATTTAGCAAACATTCTTAGCATACTGTTTAATGATTTATGCCGGTTATTGAAATAACGTTCAAATATATCTACTTGAACATAATATGCAAATATTTTCCTTCCTTAGCATATGGTGTCCTGCATGCGTGGGTTTAGTCATCTACTTTGTTTTAAGCATGACAAATCTCGCCGGATGTTATTTGTGTAATTAGCCAACAAATTACAGATGCCTCACTGCGTTTCACTATCGACTAAGGTCAGTGTTTGTTATACTTCAATTGACTTGCATTACAGTTATGATGTAAAGCCAAGTCGGCTGTCAGTATAAATACCCCCTTTTAAAAGCCAAGCGAAGTATAAATAATTGATGAATGAGTCTACCGTCCGGTTCGTTGTCGCGGAAGAAGAAATCGAGCGAAACGACTGCCCCGGTATCGATAAACCAACCGGTTTCAGGCACATCACTATATCGTGGGAGAGGCAAACTAAATACAACGACATAAAGCAGCCGGATTCTGCCACAGAACTCATATATTTACGTAGAATAAAGAAAGGTATAAATTATACGGTATCGTTTTCGACAATGAAACAGCAAAAACTTGGAAGATTCCATTCTACCTGCGCGAAGACCCTTTAGTCAGATCAAAAAGCTTTTAACAGGTTCTCGGAACAAAATTCCAAAGTAGACGGTTCGTTCCATCAAATTAATTCAGAGTATTAGTTACAGAATTTCGATTGATAAATACTGAACAAACAAGCAGAAGAAATAGCTTTTTGTTTAGACTTTTCTGAACTCTACATTGCAAAGATTGATCGATTTAAATTGTCGTGGCATCGTATTGGATACATAACAACATGTATTTTAAGACCATAAAACCTGTACTGTATATAGTAAATAGATTTAATCGTTCCAATGGTCAATGTTTATTCAAACCTGCCCAAAATCATAGCTGAGAAAAAAAGATGCTTGAAACGAGCAAAAAAGGCTGAGACCACAATACAAGTTTTACTAGTTCCTTTATAGCTTCGGCAAACACGTTTCACGAGGAACGTACGATTTGGTCCGTCGGTCGCGCGACTCCATTGCCGATAATTGAGAGTAACCACCGCCCACGCTGACAACACAAAATGTAATGTACACAACTACAGTAGAGTCGGAATTCCTTTGGACGAGTTTCGCACATTATGTAGCTAAATATAGAAGTGAAACAAAAAGTCTCGAAACTCGTAAATATTTCGACATTTTTGCCTCGAGCGAGTGGTTATTTTGCGTTTATTGAGTCGGGTCTTGATTGCTCTGCTAAACGATTACTGGAGCATTGAACTTGGTAGTTTAGAATCTTTTATAATCCTATACATTATTTATGGCGGACGATTTTGTTTAGAATTATAATATTCATGATTGCTACCTATTCAAGGGGTTATATATAAGAAATAGTCAACAGTTTATCTTGTTTTGAAGTTTCGACTCTACATTTCGAATATTGTATGTAATAAAAGATATTATTATATTAAGTATGTTAAAATATTCAAAAAACGGTTAACACTATTAGTTTTACAAATAAAAATATTATATATTTTTATTTGTAAAACTAATAGTTCGCGTCGCGTAACAAATAAATCGCGGCGATGTTCCAAATATTTTTGTTTGGAGACACCAATAATGTCACCTGAAAATAGCTTCATATTAGTGTGTCATTCCACAAAATAAAAGGCAGCTGTTTGTATGTCAGTAACAACCTTGGAACCTGTCTACATGTCCGGGTGATCACCCTCGTAAGAACCACAGGGCGTAACATGTGGTCGATCAACGCGAAGTTGTATTTATAACAAGTCACTGCACACCAATAGTAGCTATTATTAACTCCTGCCAAGAACGTAATAAATTACAAAAGACTTACAAGTTTAATTTTAAATTTTAAACTGAAGTTATAAGTTTCCTTGGTAAAGTAATCATGAAATATTCCAAGTTTCGTATCAAAATAGACTAAAGAATCGCCTTGGAATCGAGAAGCCTTAAGTTTTTTAACACCGGCAACAAGTGGATATCGAAATAAATAAAAAGCAGGTCAAAAACTGATGAAATACCGTCGGTAACGACAAAAAGGGGTCAGTGACTGCGCCGCGGGGTGTCGAGGGTACGTCAGCGGGGCGAGGGCGGAGGACCCATAATAATACATTTGAAAAAAGAACCCCAAACATCTGCCTCACATGTGCGTTCCGTTTCATAGTGAAATAATGCAAGCGGTGCGCGCAACCACCGATACGGTCGAGTCTTTTTGTGCAGTAGCTTTTTGTAGTCTTCACGCTTTGTGCTCGCGAGCTTACAAACGGACAATGCCTTTTTATTAGAAAGGAAATCAATACGTTCGTGACGTTTGTGATGAGAATTTGAACGTGTTCGCCGAACTTATGATGGTGACTCTCATTTGCTATGCTTTCGAATCGTGTTACAAAATTAGTAGCCATATGTTGTGTTAATGAGTTGCAATTATAAAATACATCAAGATCGTTTGTCAACACGGTTGACGTATCCCAAATACATGATAGTCGATACGCATAATTAACGAGTTGGCGCTGAATGCCTCCCTAGTGGATCGGTGCATTTCTCGGAAGATCGACACATTTTGGATCAATGCCAGGGTTTCGATGAGGGAAGAGAAACGTGGCACTTGAATACATGTGGATAGAATTACAACAGTTATGTCATTGAGTTATAATGTAGTACGTAGTACATTATAACTCAATGAGTTATGTCGAGTATGAATCATAGTAGAGGATGCCTGTTTATGTTGAGGTGAATTAAGTCTGAGTCTAATTATTTCGCCTGCGTTCGCACAAAGGCCAATTAAAAGCAAATTAGCGAACATATCGCATGTGTATATATATGACAAGAATGATGTGTATATTCACACGTAAATAAAAAATTCTTCACCTAAAATTGATACAGATCTAATAAATTCACGTAAACATCCCAAACTAGGACATGATAAACGAAACTATCACACAAGAAATCGTTTCTGACAGAGTTATTGAACAAAAAGAGAGCAAGCATTTCGTGATTACTGATTTGTAAACAAAACTGTATTAAATAAGAAAGACGACCTTAATTCCCGGAGCTCCATCAGTGTGTTCAGTCACTGTGACTCAATAACAAAAAGTGATGGTAAAAAAAAAATGTACAAACTAATTTGTTTGACGGTATAAAACGTCAGTTTGTTTGGTTGAATACAATAAGATGTGAATGCCTGCAGGTATTGCTAAAGCTAGAGAAGCAAAGATCGTGACTCGTGGCCTTTGACTGCTAGTCCTCCGGGGCAGCCGGGAGTGGGGGGGGGGAGAACTTGCCTGCTCACGACTGTTCCTGCTACCCTCCCCCCCTCTCCAGGTGCAAAGTGTCGAGTGCGTACTCAAATTACCATAATGTAAGGTTATACAACACATTACGACATTTTGGCAGCAGTTATATGACAGAACACGCTGCTTTTACATACGTAACTAGTTGTTTCGTACAATTAAGAACAACTGTCGATACCAACGGAAACATTTATTAAATAAAAGTTTATAGCTCCAATTACGGTGCTAAAGTAAAAATAGAAATCAATAAATGTCGTAATGCAGTAAAAGGGAAAAACGACAACGAACGCCGAGAACGGTTTCAAGTTAATAAAGGTTAATAAATATTTGTAGCGCACATTATTTCACAACGTGTAACATTATCATCATCGTGATTCCGCAGTTAATAAAATTCAAAATGAATGTCGTAATCGTAATCGGCGTCTGCGCAGCCGGCAGTGGCTAGGGGGGAGCGGGGAGAGGTAAATCCCGTTAGGAGAAAGTAGCTGCCTACACTCCGGCGCACGGATCGTGACGAGCACTGGACCGACCGCCTCCGACTACGGTATACATTGAATTCGATTTTATCGTGACCAACCTAATACGGAACGTTTATGTATCACACAATACACGGATGACGATCACGGTCATTCTTACATCACGAACTTCCACATTCGGGGACGAAATCTACGTCTGATGTTTATCAATACTCCTAATCGATTTAATAGCTACTCGATCTTTTATCAAATTCGTCACAATATAAGTTTTATTGATAGTCGCGGAAATTACTTTCTCTTTTGTCGCATAGGAACAAAGAATTGAAAAATCACTAGACTGTGAATCGGCAAAAACACGTCAATCATCCCTTATTGTTGCGGAATTTACCTGAAAACTGCTCGTTGATTTTTGGTTTGAAATGTCGCAAATTGAAGTCAATGCTTTGTCCCATTCATGTTCACCTGGCATTCGGAAGAATTGAACTTAAATAATTGTATTATTATTACTTTACGACCTTTTTTGAGTCTTCATATTATTGTTCTGGCTTTCTATTTCATCTACATACAATTAGATACAAGCTTCATGCTATAACTTAACTAGTCTCTATCAACAACATTGAACGAGTCGGTATGATATGGGCCCGAAATAAAGTAGCCGTAACTAGGCCCGGTTTTACTGCCACTTTACTCTGTAATTTAAAAATGATATATGTATCATTAAAGTTGAATAAAACGTCGATCCGAGGCTCTCGGGGTCTCATTACGGAAATCAACGCGGTGGCGATGCCACTCACAAACGTGGCGTGTTAATTATTACGCAAGCGGTAAAATAAAATCATGGCGTCGATAAATAAACGTTTCATAAGTAGCAGCACTAGACTGACGGCGCGGCGTTTGGAACTTGTTCCACCGGTTGTGATGCAGGTGGCGCATTGCCTTCGACCCTGACAACTGCATTGCTGCACCTCATGAAAGAGCAATTAATTCGAAATCTTAAGTATGCCTCGACACCAGCGGAAAGTTTGGTCAAGCGTTCGATCTAAAGGTCACAACAATTACTACCAATAATTAAAGATGTTAATTGAAAGTTTCATCGTTATGTGGACAGTTGCCGCTGTTAAAGTAACATTTAGTGTTAAAACTAATAAAATTTAACGATCGGAGAATATTAATTGTATTTTAAACGAAAGAATTATTCTTTAGTAAAGTATTATAAGCAATGGCATAAGAGTCCGTCACATGAACACACCTATGGTTCGTTGTGTCTCGTTAATATTCAATTTGACTCACAACGAGGCATTATCATACAATCATTATTCAGTAACATCTCACATGCTCGATATCATATACTTTGTTCTTTTGTTTCAATTGTCTATTCATGTACGACGTATCTGTTTACCACGTTAGTTAACGAGCACAATATTTTCCCCATGAACAAATGACAAACGGATGTTCCGTGAACGCAACCGCAAGTAATAAATAAACTGTATATTTCACTTAATTTCCCATTATCTTTTACATTCAACGAGTTACTAGAAGCGGTTTTGTCAGTTGAATTCACAACATTTACATAGTTGTTAGTAACTCGCTCGGTATGTAATTCGTTAACGAGTTAATTTGATATGTGCGTCAAAGCTCGGTTGAGGTCCGGAGTGCGATAGAAAGTCGTGCAAAATTGCATGTTATGTGCAACCGGTCGGCGCGGCGGCGCGGCGGTCGGACGGGCATCGCACTGGAAACGCGACTATCGCACGCCACGACATAAACACGCATGCGGGCGAAATAATTTAAATGACGTCATTATACCCTACATTTTGAAGGCTCATTAACGTCTAGTTAGTGTTAAAAACTGTCACGATTTTTGAACGAGTCGCGAATATATTTAACGAGACTAATTATAGTGAGAACTGTGACAAGCTTATCTTTAGCAAAAATGAATACATATTTATAATTGGCTTAAATCGGTAAGCTAGCTGTTAATGCACTGGATTTAATCAAAGTAGGAAATGTGGCGAAGGATTGTTTATTTAACGATAGTAGTTTAATGAAACGCAAAAACATTTTTAATAATATTTAAACATTTCAAACCATGTTTTTGTATTTGCATAGTAGTTAATTGAAATTCATATATTCGCTAAATAAAACGGAAACAACTTATCTATCTACCAAACAAGAATAACTAAACTAGAAACCACTCTATCCGTATTGATTCCGGTTTAGTGACATTAGACGTCTGCAGGTTTATTGTACGCGATAAACTTTAATTTATTAAGAAGGTCAACTAGTTTCAGCTTATTGTTCTGATAAAAGGGGTATAAAGAAAAAAATCAAGGACATTAAATTCGTATCTAAAGCAGCCCATCAGTCAAACAGGTAACTCAAGAATAACAGTAACGGTTGGAAAGGAGATCCCGAATCTATTCAAGTACATAATAGGCGACCCCTAGCCCGGACCCTCGTCCCGGCTTCCAACAAAAGGGACAGGTTCGCTTTACAAATCTCGCATACTTTACCTTTATTATTATTCCCTGGATCATTAAATTACAATAATAATAAAAGATTACCTTGTAAGTCAGAACTAAAGGAACCGGTTTAGTTACGAATCATGTTATGAAACTCATTTAATAATTGAGTCGGGCGAATTAGAGTCGGTCTCGTACTTTCACCGGCGACTTTCTTACTGGTGCATACTACACGAAATACTCGTTCGACTGGTTCGGTTGACCTCCTCGGCATTGTTCGGCTCTGTTCGTATCTTCAAATATCTCTTTGTTCGCTGTCAATCTTTATATGCGATCAATTAATTGTGAGGCCGTCAATGTCAGCCGAGATCCACGGGGCACTATTAAAAATACTCAAGACCTCTTTAGTCGTGTTTTGTTTTTTTAACGAACACTAATTGTCCCAATGCGTATCATTACGTAATATGGCATACATGTGTAATAAATATATTTTGTATGACACTCGATGTCTCTACCTAAATAGAGACAGAAATTTTGAAATAGTTTTACTAATGTTCCATTATTCTCAGATGCCATTAGCAGGTGATGTTTTTGAAAGGTACCATGTAACACAGTTTTAAACTGTAATACGTTACGTTGTATAGTCGTACTACATTCATTGTGAATGTGCCACGGTAGAGCCACAATCCACCGGTATCTATCATCTGTCATTACGGCGTGCAAACAATTAGACATAGTTGGCTCTGACATTCTACATAACGTCGTGTGTTCACTAATTACTAATAGTTGATACAGTTCTGTGCGTCATCAAATAACCGACCTATCACACGGTACGCACGCCTCCATACAAATTAATTACCAGTTTTTGATTAATCGTGTCTATCGGACGCATGAACGCGCCTACATACACTCGTATAAAGCAGGTGTTTATAAATAATAAGTATCATATTCACGATACACACGCGGTTATAATAACTTGTAATCGCTCTCAGGGTACAAAGTTATAACGGCCGACAAAAAACTGAGAGGCCAGTTCTTGGCAACACCACAAATTGATCCGCCCGAGCACGCTATGAATATTCATTTAATTATACATCTTTATACCAGATTCAAGATGACGCACACGTACTTAACCGGAGCTCTTACCGGTTTACTAAAGTATTTATATTTATTTATAGCGCAAGTCGATAAATTACCAAGTCGATTTCGTGGAATGAGTGACGCCGACTCTACACTAAATTGAATGGATATTTTATGATCTCTGCCATAGTTAAGACAATAAATCGTGGTCCCGATACAAAACAAGAATTCATAATATAAGACTGTACAGTGGACCTTAAACACGTTCTGTAGGCGTTTAATAATCTCATTCAATGAAAATACGTGATATTATTGTTACAAGGTACGAATAAGCGAGAAATAAGGTTCCGACAGTTGAGGTCGGCTTTAACATAACAAACTAAAGATTCAGGTCGGTTTCGAGTGACCCTGTGTGTACATTCTCTAGTGCCTTCCAGCGCAAAAAGGTTCGGCGAACGTGGAGAAAAGAAAATAAACTCGAGGGTGGCACCGCGTGTGTGGCGACTGAAGGGAAAACCGAGCGTGTTGTTTTAACCTACACTGTAACGAACTCGACAAATAAGCCTTAAATTCAAACAAAAGAACCATTGCTCGGTGCACAAACACACATTCAATGATACTCGAATATCATAAATACCAATTAGAAACGTACCGTTGTATTGCTCGAAATAGTAAGAGTACTGCGTACACTTATTTATCATACAAAACGGACGCACGAATAAAGAATTATGTAGAAATATCTATCGAAAACGATGTGACCCCGTTACTCGGATGCCGAATTGAAATTCAGATTGTGAAATGATAATAACAAATGTATTTGTCGCCCGCAGTGACCTCTGGCTTTTAAAAGTCGTGTTGTGGAGCATAAATACTCCATGCATACGCAGATGAGGCCTGGACAAACCAAGATACAGATTTGAATGTAAAATTAAGGATGGTGATCTCGATTTTTTAACGTAAACACGTTTATGATTCTAGTGAAGGTGGCGGCAGACCGAGAGATAATAAAAATAAAATGCCTTGATGCGACACAAACTTGATTACAAATTCTCGTTATTTTCAAAAAAAAAAAAGAGCCAGTATAAAATTTCAAATTTGTTGAATCTGGTTTTTTCAACGATAAGTGTTTACACTTATCTCGTCATTTAGTATCCTTCAATTTATACAGCTCGTTTATTTACTTAGTAAGTATCCATTTTAAGCTTAGCACGTCACTCCGATATTGATAATCAATTCGTCAATGTCCGATTTCGCGACCGGCTATTTAGTTTATGAGAGTTATCAATCTTGACATCAGGTGCCATATTTTGTGGATCACTAGATAAATTGAGTGAATAAGTTTTTAAGTAATTCAATTTTAAGGATGACGGTGTACCATCAGCCTAATTTACAGCTTTCAATAAAAGAATACGCGTTTTGGAAGCAGAGGTACGGTTATTTGGTATTGAAAACAGGCAAACACTGACTGATCGATATGAGCTATTGAATAAATGTTTTCATGAATAGTAATTGAAATGTTAACATTGTTGTTGTATGTACCTTTATTGTTAATTTCGGCGGTATCACGTTCTGGTGATGAACCTGAAACAAAAGATACATAATGTTAATTAAATGTTAAAATATTATTTTTCTTTCAAACTTTCTTTCTGAAATACTATGAATACTTTACAAGCCCAATCGTTAGGGGTAAGTTTCTTCATAAAATAAGAGTCGTATATGATTTAAAGGACATAATATCCTTGACAAGTTGAAGAAACTTTTTAAGATAAATAAAATAAGACCTTTCTTTCCGTCATATGGAATTCATCATAAACAAGTATTATTTTTATACTTATTTTATCGACTTGTGAGCACTACAATATAAAGACCGATATTTTCGTAGTATATTTTTAGTAACATCTTTTCAGCAGAAGTCGCCTAAAAAGGCCGATAAGATATATTATAATATTTATGAGACTAAAACCCACGGAAAAATAGTGAATCTATTCATAGGAAATAAACGTGTTTTGTATCAAAACACGTTATTTTTTACAATTCAGATATTCGATACCTATTAAATTTACATAAAGAAACTTGAACGAGTGTTGTCGAATCGATGAATAATACTGTTATACAGTTTTACGAAATTATTAAAATACAAAAACGAAGTTACGACATACCCGTTGACAAGTTTACGATTTCGCATTAAGTAGTTAGATAAAATTACAATGTATGTGCTGGGTTGTGTGATAAAACCTTTAAATTACTGTTAAACGGAACCTTTTTGCTCGAGCAAGAGAGGTTATTAACTTAACAGTATATGCACGTATAGCTATAAACACGACATTTACTTATGTTCAACACTATAGTGTATTTGGCACCAGTTATCAATACGTTGGAAATTCATTTTGATTGCTATCAACTTTCGCTATAATACGTTCTTAAGTCTGAATTATCAAGAGATCAATTAAGTCTAAAATTAAACTTAAAGCAAAAACAGGTTCAATAATATTATACACTTACTTTGAAAACATAATTTTTGTTCCCGAGGTCAAGAATTATTGTCATATAATACCTTTCCTCAATATTTCGTTAGGTTTAATTAATTTGCAGTGTCATTGTATTTGTTATTCGATTCAAAGGTCAAATTTATTTATCTGCTGAATATTTATAACTCCTTCAAGAATGGCAGCAGACAAGGACCGGTTTCGACAACCCGTCGCGGTGAGTAAGAGGTATGCGAAACAAACATCTTTTAAGGCACTTAAATATAAAAAAAACTACTACTCCGGTATTTGTACAAGAGTTCGTTATTACCTAATATGGTCTTTAGTTATACAACGATTTAAGCTAGCTATTATGTGTTCTTGGAATCAAGGCTTGGAACCGGTTTGAAAAATACCGGTTACTAACCGGTATATATCGGTTTTTTCGTTTTTTCGTTCGGAGTCAAACCGTTAAAAGAGCGTTATTGATAACCCTTATTAACCGGTATAATCCGCGAGCGCCGAGCATGGCTGAGCGGACGCACAATACAATTTTAAATATTGGTGTAGATTTGCACAATCCACATTACGTCCGTTTCACATGTGTGTTTGTTTACGAATGAATCGCGTTTGACCTTCAGCACTCCTGCGCATTGAAGGTAGACGGCAAAAACCGGTATTAACCGGTTAATTGAACAAAACCTCTTTACGAACCTTTAATTGCGGAAACCGGTTAATTGCGGTTAAGGGTAGAACGAAACCGAAATAAAATGTTCCCTACGTACTTAGGCGTTAACCGGTACGAGATTTAACCCGGTTTCCAAGCCTTGCTTGGAATTATACGAAAAAAAAGAGTTTGGAATAAATTGAGTTATTTAATGGAAAAGAAATTCGCATGACATGACGTGCAGGTTTATTTGATACGTCATTTAATGTAGCGATAATCTGCAATATCCGAAATAATTAATAGTATGTTAATGCGGAGAACGGCTGGTCAAATCAGACAAGGGTTGGGAATACGGCAGGTGGGCGAGTGGCACTCTCTCATGTTTCTGTTGCCCGCATGGCCGCCACTAGCAGCTGCCAGTTCACTAACCGCGACTCATACGGCGACGATACGGCGACGTGGCGACGCCTAATACCCAACACATACATACATACGATTTTCATATACAAACTTAATTGAAAAACTTTCTAATCTTAGCCCCGTTTAAGGCATGTTTATTGATAATTATCCGTGATATATCGATTCAATTAACAAATCATAACAAAAAACCCTAATGGATTTCACGTAAAATTCCCTTTCATCAAGTCCATATTAAGAAACTGTACCGTACAAGTCTGCAATCAATTAATCAAAAATAAACCTACATCCATAATTGTAGCGTAGGTGTAGAAGAAACAGCTGTGTTTAATGCTCGCATGACTCGTCTGACATTTTATTGGAACCTGTTTATAAGTTATGCAATAGAAAACATTATCCAGTTAATGGCATGCCGGCGCGGTTGGCTGTTTAGCATAATCACCTGTCAATTGTACTGAAATACACCTATGTCGGCCATAATTACATAGATTTAGGAGGTTTTTGTCCTGCTAGACTCAAATGTTATTTCGATGTGAATGTTATTAATATAATGTTATGTTCACAGCTGGCTGTATTGTATCGTTGTTTCTTTATGTGACGAAGCGTGAGTGTAATTTGTTTATTTAATAGGTGGACTCGATTTAGAAACATCGATAGAGTTGCTGTTAAGAATTTTATTACTTCAGAGATATAGATTTCGAATAGCTTAATAAACCAGTTTATAAACAACTAGTGAAGTGGACAGGTGGCTAAATGGGAAATAGATAAAGTTAATAAATTAATCATAACTAGTTGTCGCAAAGTTATCTTTAGTATATAAATTGTTATTGGTCAGCTTATCTATCGGATCAGCCCTTCTAAACGCTAATCCGAAACGTGGTTTGTATTAAATTAAACTATGTTACACAGTAGTAAACAAGGCTTTATACGACGATTAGGGATTACGTTACTGGTAATAGAAAAGTAGAGGCTCAAAAAGTTAATAGATGTATTTTTTATATGTTATGTTTCCCAGAATATAAGACCCAAAATATCAAGCTGAAATGATTGGAAGACTTCTTCAGAATGAACAGCTATTTATTTTAATAGCGTCTACTTTTTACGCATATTTTCAGAAGCACTCAGGAGCGAATAACCACGTCTTGCTGTCAGACAAAAAACATCGTTTGGCCGAAATAATTTGCTAAGGTCGACGATGCACTGGGTAGGTATAGCGACTTAATATATACTCTGAAATTATTTAGTAACTTTGTAAAATAATTTAAATGGAATTAGCCTTTAAATAGCTGGATGCCGGCGACTCTACATTGTATAAGTTGACACAATCAAGAAAAAAATAATCCTACATAAAAATTGCCGTTTCTTTTATACGCTTATCCGAAGCAATTTGCGATTATCTACATTCTCAGTTGTTCTAAATTACCCAGTGCATCGTCAGCCTAACTTAAGATTGCGAGGCTAAATCTAATCATTATTTGAACCGCACGCACGGCCTAATGGTAATGGCGGGCGCATACTTGGGAACAAAAAAACCCCGTTTTTTCCTTTAAGGCACCGCAGCAGCCTTTCTTGGCAGGCATGCAGGCCGACCAGTCTGCAACTGGTCTGAACGTGAGAAATGGGGACTCGGCAACGTTCGTTGCCCGATAAACCTCGTGCTTGATACTACGCACGATTTATAACAGCTAAATGAACGAGTAGATACTTTGAGATGTTGTTTTGTTTTTATATTGATAGTTGAAACGTTTTTGTAGTTGAAGCAATTAATAAAATCAATTATTCAATCATAAAATCTTAAACGACTCTACAATCAAACCATAAAAAGCTCCTTATATGTATATGTTTTCATAACGTGTGGTGTAACTATATTTAGAACTACTCATTAATGTTTGCAATTCATCCAGCACATGTTATGTTTGTTACATTAAACAGCATCCGTTTAGCACCATTACTAAGAAACAAGATAATTACTAGGTCTCGACACCACTTGCGAGGTGATTCATCGTGACTAACATAAAACATAAAATGTATCGTTTAAATTACGATATAAATACAACATTACTCTTACTCCGCAATCAAATGCAAAATAAATTCCACTCGATAAACTTATCAGCGCTATAAACTACAGAGTAATGTCTTAACTGAAAGCGATCTGAATGGAAAACACATCGAGTGCTGATCTAATTGTATTAGAAAAACAATTTCAGCCTCATCGATCAACCGTCGGTGGTGTCAGATAATGTTTAACTTTCTAATTGAGATAAGATGGTAGAACTGGTTGTCGGGTAGTTAGCGGATGTCGCCTAACCGAGCGCCGGCCAGTACGGCCAGTACGGCTCGCTCACCGGACGAACCTCATTGAATTTATGTGAAGTATTAACCACAATACATATGTAGGTGCATGCTCCACGAAACCGGCCGCACATGTTGAAATATCTCGTTACGAGAACAAACATAATCGGAATCGGTTGCTGGAATGTATGAGTATTGCTGTATAAATATTTTACATTTTGTGTTACGAGAATGGTGTAATGAATCGATGTCGGGAAAAACGCGTTATCTCTCATCGACGCCTTTCTCTCGAGATGTTTATAGTAAATCAGACTGAGTAACGCCGAACATTGAAAACACGCACACACTTGGCACACGTTCCAGCTGTAATACAAACAAATAATAAGTTGGACCGGTCTGGAGCTTATATAGTCTTAAAATAGGTATGTTTTCATAAACCCGATATGAGAGTTTACGCAGAACTAGTCTCGGGAATGAGGTCAAACGAGTTGGCATGCGATCCTCCGTCGGTCTGCTGAAATATGCCAGCGGCAATAAACAATGCGCTGGCATCTGTTTGTTACGACTAACACTCGCTAGATGCTTCCAAGCAAAAACCAGCGAAAATGGTAATTGTTTCTCAGAAAAAAAAATCATTAACTAATTACGTAAAAATGCAGTAGTAGTTATATGTATGTAAGTGTCGGTACATTCATTACGACAACAATAGCAATTGAAATGCAATCGTGTTACGAGTAGGAGTATTATATTATCAATCATGTCGTTCAATGCACCGTCTTATCGTCTTTGTAATTAACTTGAATGGAAACTTGTTTATAAATCTTATTGATCGCGCTGCAGACTCCTCAATATATCGTTAAGCACGTAACATTCTTCGGAACGAAAATAACAACTTGATTTATACATTATTTTGGAGAAAAAGGTAATTTACTGTCAAAGATGTAAGCTCTGAAATATTATCTGAAGAGTAAGTAAATAATGAAAAGAGTTACTAGTATGTAACAAAGTAGAATAATTACATGTGTTCTATTTTAAACTGATTACTAAACGTTCACTGTGAATGAAACTCGATAAAAAGCAATCCCCAGCAACTGGCTTTTTTATATTTTTTGTTTGTTTTGTGTTGAGCTGGCAATGCTGTCATGGCTCACATTGAAAATCTATGCGTCGAATTCTGTTTGATTTAAACAAACCTAAAAAATAGAGCAAAACCTTAATCGATTGTACAGAGACCGTGACGTAGGCTTCCTTCGTGCGATAAATAAAAACATTAAGTCACAACTGGGCATTGGAGATGAATAAAAAACATTGGAAATGAGGTCACTTTACATTGAATAGTGATGTGCATGCGTCGTAAATGTTACGATCCATTACATTATTGTAGGCCGCCCACTCCGACTACACTATCAGCACTTATTTGTACACCGATAATAACTAGCTGGCCATGAATTCCAATAAATTTGTACAGTAACATTTATACCATGTGTGGCTGTCGCAATCAAGTCGTAAATTCAACGTAGACTCGATTGCTGTTATCTAGTAATATGCAGCCATTTTAGATACCAATAAATGTTGATTGGCCAGTATGCAAATGGAATAACTTGATTATTCAAAAGACCTCAATAACCATCCATGAGTCTATTTTATACAAAATTCAACGAAGAATTTGATAATAAGTAGTAATAAAGACTATAATCACGTCTCCGTAACGGAAATAATGGAAATCACAGCAGTATTATTACCTTGATTCTAAAATTGAAAATCCAGCTTTCGTTGTAATGAAAGTTTTGTAAATTGGATTAGTCTTTAAACGGAAATGGGGCATTAAATATTGATTAACGGGAGAATGTTGGCGTTTCGTGGAGGCTAATAACTCATGGAGCTATTTGCGAGGCGAGACGCGTCAGTAGCCGGAGCTTGCACCCAGCCTCCGCTCAATTGTTTGCCAACATTATGTTATGTTATCGCTTCGTAACAATCGATCGAGAAATGTTTACTATATACAATGTATACATATTGGCATTCAAATCACATCGAGCGACTAACACTTTATACAGCGACGTGTCTTCATATGTTTAAGTGGGATATATCGAGGCCACTAATGTACCGACATCATCATTCATCAACATTTATTCCCGCGTTATTCACGGGTATTATACAATTTAAATGACAGACAGTATGACGCAAATATTTTTTCTTTTAAGTAGTGACCAAGGGCCTATTACAAAGTCGAATTGAAAAGATGGCACTACTTGAATATGCAACTCTATCCGTATCTATCAATCAAATCAACAGAACTGCAATGATTTGATAACGTCACATATAAAACGGAGCTAACACTATTATCGAATTGTATACAATATTTTTTTGTATATTTCTCATATTCACGATTTCATAATGGATTTTCCTTTTTCATAGCACTCATAGCTCTAAAATTTCACACTTGTGTGTCTAATGTTTTTATAAAGGCTCTACCTATTGTATAAACACAATACTGACTATAAATGGAAACAGATCAAGGTGGAGGGAATTTATTCAATATCTAAGTATGTTATTATCTTCCCGGTTGTTGATTGAATAATTTGATCAATTTGCGTCATTGATACATAAATATTTCATGACTGATAAAGTGGAATTAGGGAAAAGTAGATATACAACACGTTTCTATTTACATTCAAAACTTGTTCTTGCTAACAATATATTCTTATAAACAAATACCCAAATGATCGTATTACCAATAAATATTGTGAACTTGAACTGTAAACAAAATTCATTTAGTAAAGAGTCGCATAAGCAATAAAGGTCATTGAGAACCCACGCGAGCTCGGTTCCCATGGTCGTCGGAAACAATACTACCAGAATTGCGAGTCTCGAGCGCATAAAGCCGAGAACAATCGCTCGAATGGAAACAAGAGAGCGATATAAATCAAGCTAAGCATTGCGTGCATCGGCCGGCCATAGATCCTCGCGTTTCAGCTCGCCTACCCGCCGCGCCGCGCCGCTTATAATTACCGAGTACTTTCGCCAACCGACGGCCCGCCGCCATCTTGCTATTTATATTGCAAAATGGCGGACGGCGCGCAGCACGTGTTCCTCTTTCTTTTGTTATTTAAAGAAACCGGTGCTCGTGCATTTCAAAATGTGCTAATAATTTATTTGATGCATACCAGCATCCAAGATTCTAAAATTCACTAGTTGTGACTTCGTATGAATTTAGAGCTTACGAATCGTGAACAAGGTCTCGCAAAATTTACATTGAATAGGGAGCCGTTAAGTTGCGATGTGACTGGACCGAGGAAGGTCACCTTGACCGAACAAGCGCGGCAGTTTGTCTTGCTCGCTGAATAACTTGGAATTAAATTACACTTAAATGCTTCGTTTCTAAATAACACGTTAAAGATGTTAATGAACTGAACTTATCAGATGTCTTATAACTACTTGTGTAAACAGGTTAAACCTATTTATGTTTTATTTTTTAAGTGCTTATATGAATGTACACAGAGAATAAATACTAAATATGTCTAGTGTGGAATTAAAATCAATTAAAAAGAAAACAAGTTCATTAGCTAAATTAGCAAACACACAAATATAAATAGTGCTACGATTACAAGACACGAAGGGAGTGCGTCATTGTTTATGCAAACAATCATATTGAATACTAAACAAATATCGGAACAGTAACGAGTGTTTACAGAGCTCTGAATAAGAACAAAGGATATTGATGAACTTGAAAAATCAACAATGTTATCAATCAAGCAATAAATACACGATAACGAAATTGCACAACTAATACATCACACTCAACAAATTGATAACTCTTATCTAAGGCAAGTGGGTCAACTCCATGCCATGCCTCTTATAAACAATGTTGTTGAATAATAACCCGTAAAAACATGGATTACGGAATATTTACGAAAGAATAATGTATAAAAATAGCAATAGGTACTCAAGCATGTTTTAAACTTCAATAGAGTAATGTGTAAATTTGATGGCTTCCTGTCCGTGCCCGATCGTGCTACAGGAAACCAAAATCGAATATAATTTCAATGCAGATCTTGCAAAGGCGTTCGCTTAGTATTCAGCTAGTTTTGCGGCCCAATGGCGAGTGACTATGATCGCAGTCCGGCGCCGCTTGAATATGTATGAAATGCTCGAACACCACACACGCGCACGGGTTTTAGCCGTGACACACATCCTCGGCAAATATCTAACCGATTCTTCTTACTCTGCACACTACTGAAACGTTACGTGCCACTAAACTACATTTAAATGTTTAATAGACAAACAATTAAACTTGTTGTCAATATAAATGAGTTCAGCAATGTTTAATTCATCGCTCAGTGGAAGTGAAACTTGAGTGTGCTATTGTAATCATGTATTTAAAATATGTTACTACAATAATTAATTGTTTAATTAGGGGAATACAATAGATCCTGTATGCTTACACGTGACTATTTTTTTTAAGTTATCGAGTAACTTTTCGACTCTGCTATATATAACTATAACTTAGGTTTATAAAATGCTTTTAAATACCTTTAAATAATTCAAGTGGTTAATCTATTCCAGTTATTTCCGTTCACCGGTGTCCTTTATGTTCGATAATTGCGCTGCGTCGAAGGCAATGGCCTCGTTTCGAGGCATCGCATTTGTCAATATTAGATTAAGCGTAGTGTAGCTCATAAAAAGTTAAATCTGTTTCTACAAAGAGCAAAAAAAGTGTTAAGTCGATGTTCTGAGAACAACGAGCATGACATCACGCCGTGCGAACTGAGAACAATGTGAAGAACCCCGTATTAATGACTTGAAGAACAATGCATAGATAATAATGAATGCAAATTAAATTACGCTTAGATAAGAACAGTACAAGTCACCTCGAAAGTAGGTTAAAATAATTGAATATATTTTATTGTTCGAACACAATTTGAATGACAAATATTGATACAAGTAGTTAAACACAAGGACAGCGATAGTGCAAAATTAAGTAGCAATTAATCTTATTTCAATCAACGGGCACTATTCAGCAATTCTAATTAGTCATTAGTATTTGTAAAAAACACATGTCGTCCAGTCATTCTTTGTCTCATAAGCGTTGTTACCCACATCTGTCATGCTCACGGTTACGTTGTTAACACATGTTAGCTAATGGCTCGAACCCGAGATGCCACGTGTATGTTAACGTTCGCTACGTGCTTACAGGAGAACCTCTCGCTCGTAAAGCTCGCGGTAAAACGTATGTTTCAAAATAACGACGTAGCATTTTATTTCAAAATAAACATTAACGGTAACATAGCTAATAAAGATGCAATCGTCAAAACGAAGTTAGCGCAAAAATGCAATAGCAAATTGCTATGCACAATAGAAAAGAAACGAGAATGAAGCGTGCGAAGTGGTGGTGCGCGACGTGGGAAAGCGAATGGCGGCTTTGGTGCCGGCGGCCATCTTGGTTTGGGCTCGTTCGGAAAACATCACGTGTCCACGCGTCCGCTTGGCAACAGCATACAAGCGCTAAACGGAGCGGAACAATTCGTGTACACCACGTGGTTTTTTATTTGTGCAACGTTCCAATGGCCGACTGCTATTGAATTTATTGATTGGTTCGTGTACCCTTTCAGCAGCTGCACTGATGTTGACTCTACATAATGTACGTATAAATACTCTACAGATCTATTTGCTGTTCAATAAAACAAAGTGAAGTTATCAAAGTACTCCTAATAAAATTTTATTGTGTTAGTAGAGTTGGAAATTAAACTTGTATAAGTCGTAAAATTCTCAATATAGACTATTCAAGCGCCCACGTCAATGAAATTTTCTTAATGTCGGAATAAAGTAGTCTGCCCACTATGTCCTAGAATTGCTAGTTCTACTAATGTGTACATCCTTTATTAGTTCCCACATAGTGTAGTTATGTCCATATCATCAAAAACGTAACGAGCGAAGATGTAAACAAACGGGAGTTACTTTACACCTGAATCACTGCCAAGATAACGAATATTTATAAACAATAGTTACATTTCAGCAACATTACTATTGTGTTTAATTGTTTGGAAAATTGCACACAAAGCGTTGTAGGCGTAAGAAATAATATCCGTATATCGTGTCATTTGTAATGCGAATAATTTTACTCCTTTCTTGATAATCTTGTAGATGTAGAGTCGTTTAGAGTTGTTAAAGATGTTTATAAATAAGTTGTTCAATGCTTATGAGTTTTAAATTTGGCTAATATATTTTTTAATTAGGTATAATTTTTAATATACGTTTTGTATTTTATGAACTTTACAGGCGATTCTGAGAAAATGACTAAGGTTATTGGAATTTTGATTTGCCTTTACTATGTTGATGCACATTATGTGGGTGTTTGTTATAGTAATTTAATGTTTTCGTGACAAACGTTTCCTCGACGACCCATCACGCCATGCGTGACTCACAATTGTACTGTTGTGTTACTTTATTATTACGTCTTCGCAATGTTGCCAGATCGACACGAGTTTTTGTGCGTCTCGTGTATTTAATTAACCTGTTGTCAAATTAATGTCAAAATTGCTTTAAATTACATCTGATGTAATAATACTATTTAAAATGTATGGTTTACATAAGAATGCATTCTTTTATAAATAGCATATTATCGTTAAGTTACTTGGACGTGGTAATCTCATTCCAGACAAATTCACATCAAAATTCCAAGAGGGGCATTAATATGTGCGTCGCGTCTCGACAGCTGATAGGCTGGGGTAGGCAAGAGCATCAATCTCAAGACGATACTAAAAAGGTGGGCTCCGTTATATAACTCGCTTTTGTGCCAAGTAAACAGGCGCTCAGACCGAATACATTATGCAAAGAGTTTTTATCTCGACGCCTCTCCTAGGGCACGCATTGTGGCTGTTTCTGTTTAGTCTTGCATGCTAATGTGGATAACAACTCCTTGTTCATGAAACCCTCATTTCATACAAATGTACACAATTAAGCTCCCAAAAACATGTTCACATTTTTGCAAATCTTATCTAAAAAAGCGAGTTCACGACTGTCTAAATATACTTCATGATAAAATACCTATTCAAATAAGATTCCGGGGTTATCATTACATAACCTCAAAAGATAACAAAAAGTCAACAAAAGCACAAACGCTGAGCTCTCGCCAGTTCGCTACCATCACGTAATTCGTGAAATTCAATGACAAAAAAGTGGATAAAAAACCGGCCAGTTAGCAAAAAAATTAACGGCAACCAAATCTGATAGAATGGGATAGATGTAGCGGATTGCCACCGTTAGAAGGAGATGGATGTGCACGCCATCTTGCCTGCATCGAGTCTTTAGTCACGCGCAGTAAAACAGCGTTTCTATTTTTTGCGCGCTCTCGTCTGACCTCGTTGGTTTATCGTTATCATACGGCTCTAATAATAAATGGATTTCGCTCGTCATGGAATGTGCGCTCGCACAACAACCAATTACGCAGATAACCTTCGCCCGAGGCTCATCAAATTTATTGGCCTGCAATATGCACTGCAGCCGCTCGATTAATTGTTCAAATTACCTCATTCACTAAATCAATTTACATTATTCGTTCAAACTGACTTCCCGTTGTTATGGTCGTTGCCTAGATTAGTTAAGATTACTCGTATAATGCTCTATATTGTTGTGTCTACTGTTGCTTTCGATAAACTACGTCCCACTTAACCCCTTAATAGTAAAGTTCACAGTCAATTAGTACGGCAACACAGTTGTGAACTTTCGACGTCTGCGTCTGTGTGCAAACGAGATACAATTGGCCGCCTTTCGAGACTGTCCTGTTTTAATAGAGACGTTTTAAACTAACTATCACGATATTTCGTGACTAAGTGCCCAATAGGTATGTAGTTAGGTACTTATTAATAACATTGCGTGACTATTTACAATTTGTTACAAAGTATTTAATTCAAAAATTATCTGAATTAAGTTTGTTGTTTAGTTTTGAAAGCACCGTTTTTCATAAAGCGATGTAGATAATATTTCCGAGGCAAGTCAAGGACGCATCGAACACGAACCCATTGAGAGCAATAATCACGAGTGATCATTCGTTGTTGGAGCATCTTTATATCTGATCGAATGATTTATGTTCCTTATAATGTCCCTATTTAGTTATTAATCACGAAGCAGAGACATGATTTGTGACGCAAACCGACGTAACATCGTGTAATATCTATAAAGTATAGTTAATGCTAGTTGGAGACAGACCATGAGTTGTTGGCGACATAAAATTCCATTACAGCAATAAAGTGCGCATTAGTTAGCTGCACAAACTTCATGACCTAATAAGAATGAATGTGAAGAGAAATGAATTCTTTGTTCGCTGAAGTCTACGTTGATAAAACTAAGACGTATGTATCAAACTTGCACATACACACAAGTTTTAAGAAAACTTTACTAGTTAGAATAACTCCGGTCGTTTGGAAAACAAAACTAACTTTAAGCAATGAATAAGAAGACACTATAAATTAACTCGGGTAATGTAATACAAAGTTTATTCGCAGCCAGACAGCAATTACGTCGAGAACTTTAAGCGGTATTCACGAACACCAAAGAGGAGGGAGGCATCCCTCTGCGGCGCGCGCCCGCTGCTCACCCCTTTGAAACGGTTTAAACTGGCGGCAGGGGGCAAAATTGACAAAGTTCTACCACCCTGCTTCTATCCGATTATTTTGGAATCTTTTAGGGCTCCTAACTTTGTTTGACACTTGGGACTGAGAGAAAAAGTTGATCGCTCTGTGGATTAATTGAATTCGCCACGATTTCATTACACATTGTTGTCAGTGGGGGCGAAACTTCTGTTGTGGGTACTTGTTGAACGGATACAGCATTACTTCCAGTTAAATTAACACCCTTTACTGTTCCATTGTTACGTATTAATTTAAATTTCGTATCAGTAGTTAATGAATGAATAAACAAAATTCCGCATTTCAATTAAAATGTTTAATGGGACTGTATTGTTTTTATGGAATGACAAATAAAAGACAAACACAACCAAAGACAAAGCGGGAAATGTACATTATTTGATAGTGGAGTGGTGCGGCGGCAGGAGTTGGGCGCAGTCCACGAAGTTGGCAAGTTCAGAACTTGTACCGGCTAGAACTTCGCTCCTTCAAAACTGTAATGGCTGGAAGTAGATAATCTGCAAGTTTGTCACTGTAAGCAAACTTCTCTAATATGATCCGTAATTACTTTCTCAACATCATCTTGATAACAGTCAAGATTATTTTACAACAACGGAATATTAAATTTCAACTTAACTTTTAATTTGTACCTATTTGCTTAAAATCAAAACTGTATGTTTATACATAGATTGAGCTTATTAATAAATCATCCTGCGTACTTTAGTTAATTGATTAGGTAAATTCATTCAACTTATTTAAGTAAAACCTTATATTTTTCGAATGAAAGGAATATAGTGGGCGGGTTCGATGGAATTAACCGTACAAAAACGTAAACACGGCTACCTTACAATAACACGAATTGCGCAATCATGAAAAAATATTGTTCTGTCGAAATCAAACAAAAAAAAATACGAACTTTCATTTTAATGAAATAGAAACAAAGAATAACAAGAAAGTTTCGTAACAAAGTCTCGGAAAATCTGAACTGAACGTCGTCTTGCGAAATGTAAAACCTTATAAAGTTATAATATTTAACTTTCCTTACCAACTCCAAGTTGAATCACAAACTGTATAATGGTGTTGCTAAATTTTACAGTTAAATGTTAAAGTGGGTATTTTTGTATTTAGATGTTTCGTATTAATAAGGTTTGAATTTTATGGTTACCGAGAATTTATTTTCCACTTTACATTTTATTTAAAAACTAATAAGTTTTTGGAATTGTGTAATCGAATACCGTCATCGGGATACATACCGAGTTGAAATCCCAAAATACATATACATATTTGCTGTTACTTTTATACAAATTATTACAAATTTCTAGAGGTCATTAGGACTTTATGTTTAAACTAAGTTTGGTTGGTAAGACCTAAATCTCTACAGTCTATAAATAAGTTACTGAAACCGAACTTCTCATAGACCCTTAGTTGATATAATTGAGTTGGACAGATTCACCAACTTTAGGAATTGATTATTAACTAAGAGGTTGAAATTGTAAGAGAACTCTATTAAATTTTGTCTTTGCAACTTTGAAAATATGAAATTGTTTAATAAGTCGTACTCTAGAGAAAACAGTATTAATGACTGAGCAAAATACGTTTCTAATGCAGTGATGGATCATATTAATTATTTTCCTGAGTAGTAAATTAGTTTGTAGATTACCGGTCTTAGTTTCTCCATATTAGTCTTAGAAGATTAGGGTCTCGGCAACTAAATTACTTTGTTCGATCATTACGGCAGGTAATGAACTTCTAAGTAAGTAACCTCAATAAATTATCTTTGCTAAAATCATTATTAATAACAAATTATACCACTTTGTTTATCTTTCAGAGTTAATTTATAATAAAACTAATTAGTAATTACACAAGCCAACACTTAATTACGCTTTCAGTTGGATTGAGTGAAAGTCAAATATTTGAGAGAATGGTAAATATGTAAGAGTTTAAGAACAATAATAATAAAATTAAACACTTAGCAACGGCCGTATCAAATTAGTGTTGGTTGTTATCTTGTTTTTATTAATGATAAATATCAGCACATATACCGCATGTAGTAATAACAATGACTTACAAAAATAATCCTTACTGCTTTAACATAAAGATGTTTTCAATATAAAAACGTTATCATTAATGTGCGATCGACTCTACCTTTCGGGAAACGTTCGTGCCTACATACGTGTTATATTTGATAAATATCAGTTCTTTTCAGCAATTATTGAAACACATTTATTAAATTATCATTTAGTTGATCTAATCACGTATTATGTTAGCAGAAATGTTTCGTATTTAATTGATAATATTGCGTTTGTGCTGATTAGAAGAGTCACTGACATTTTGTTTATTAAGATTGTAGAAACATAGAAAGTTTTTATAACAAGATATAAAGTTATAGTCGATGTCAATTATATTACCCGCAGAATAACCAAACAAGCTTAATACAATGTCTTCAGAATTTAAGATAATCAGATATTAAATCCGAGGTGACCACCAAGTTTCTACACAGACCGTATTTGGTATTCAACGGATGTAACAACTCCGAAATCCACGGCCACTAGGGTAAAACAATAACTGTAAATTACACTGGAAACTCATTAAAACCCCGAGAGAGGACGGGTACTTCAACATGTTTTATACGATCGAACTTTAATTGGTTGGACCCGGGTTCACTTGATATTTGTTAACTAAACTCAAATTGGTTTGGATTCTCAGTACCTCAGTATCATACTCAACCACTTTTCTTAACGGTTTATTTTGAAAGTAACACCTTTGTGCCGTTACATAACATAAAAAAGCTGTTTGTTTTTGTATTGCCGTGTCTGTTAAACTGTTTATACTGATTTTATCAGCGATGCACTTCACAGCTCAAGATAAAAAAGCATTATGTTTTTATTGGTCATCACATTATCCGACCACGTATGCGGAATATGAACACTCACAACAGGTATGAAGGCTTGATTCCGTGAAAATGATTCCACATTTATATTCAAGTTGACTCCAGCAAAGGTCGAACCGGTCGTTTACAGAGAAGGGAAACCATCAATCAACATTTAGTTGATACGACCACTTGAAATACGATTACTTGTACATCGACGTTGGCGCATTTCCAATTCCACTTCATAGCTATTTACAACCATAGAGTTCATGTACTCGCTATTAAACGTGTAATAAATAGTAATAATTGTTACGAAAATTTAAAGTATCGTAACTAAACTAAATTTAGAAATGCGTATATTGTTGAGATGTCGTAATAAGGAACCGTCTACGTAATAAACCGATTAAATTATGGCAAAGTATGAACTTATTTGAAGGGGGAAAGTGATTTAAAACATACTTAACAATAGGCTATTAATGTAAACAACTTGATTGAAAATGGTATTGTATAAGAAAGACGATAAGTGGGTGTAAGTCCGCAGTCTTGAGCTGTGAGTCATCGCTTTTATCGTTTGTTTTCCTTCACGTTACGATGCTCTGAAATTGGGAAATATAATTTATGATCTTCGTTTTATTGATAACGACTGGCGATTCCACAACGATGTACTCGTGTTCCTTCTATATCAACTTCATGTAGACTATAATAATGATGTAGGCATACTAGATAAACACAAGTAGGTGTATGTAATAATAAAATATATTTTGGGTAAAAACCCCTGTATAATCAGATTGATGGATATCAAAACAAATAAAGTATATTTATTCTGGAAATAAAACTCGAAAGTAGTTTTAATAAAAATATGAAAGATAATTTACAATCTTTGACTTAATAACATCAAAGTAGATAATGAAGTGCCTACAACTTTATTTTTGTAATATTAATATTTGCAAAATAAACGTAAATCGTTAACTCTAAATGCCCTTGAGATAGCGACCATATTCTGTTTGGTTGGAGCGACGCCAAGCAATTCGCGATACCGCATTAATTTGCTTACTTAACACACAGTTTTATCGTTTTCAGCATCGGATTGTGACATTGCATATTGTAAGGAGATGTTAATATTTGCAATAACAAATATGTACGTCTGCAAATATTTTAGATAAACAAGTTTCATACAATACCGTTTCGGAAAGCGACATGGAAATAACAATTCGTTTAAAATAATTGCTTCGTTCATGGTCTTGATCTTAGCGGCTGTAATAAAATTGTCTCCACCTCGGCGTTTCCTCATCCGTGAGGGTCATGACCTCTTACGTCGCCTTTATGTATTTCATCTCCATTTTGCCAAACAAATTACTGAAATTTTCCCAACGTTCAAAGTCGAATTATGCTCATTGAAGATTTGCGAGAACGACGCAAACGTCGCGAGCGTCGGCACTCGGCAGTCATAAACATTGTCCTCTGCTCATTGTTTCCAATAAAAAATATGATAAATGGCATCCATTACGGTGGGCACGTTTGGCGTGCCGCCACGGTCGTCAGCCTCGCCTTGACCAAGATCGAGACGTGATCCGAGATGTCCGTTCCACTGTATGCGCATATTGATTACCAGATTATCGAGTTCCTTTGCATAATTCGCCAGATACATATTAATACGATGCTGTTTAAAAATATATAAGAGTTCATTCAATTTAAAGCCGGGAATAGAAATAATACATATTATTTATAGTTTAAAACTGGGAACATAGTTGGAGAGTTCTTGGTATGAAAAGTTAGTTATTGACATAGTTCTGAGAAACGGTACTGTTGTAGTTCACAAGTTTTCAAACTGTGAAGAATTCAAGTTTTAGGTTTTAGCATTGTTTAAGGTCTAGTCACGAAAGAGAACAGTATAATGGATCAAATTAATGGCACGTGGGCGCGTTTCCACATTTTATTCAGTTGTTGTTAAAATTATTGAAACTCGCCCGTACTGACTCAATATGTAAATCATAACGTTTATTTTAAACTGACAATTATTTTTGTTCATTTGTATTAAACATTATAATTATAACTACGTTATTTTAAAAGGTAATTGAAATAGATTAATACCTACGTAGTAATAAATACTTGCCATTGCAATATCTAGTTTTTGTGACAACAGTGCACAGTTATAATAACATAGGAACTTATTTCTTAATGAACAATATTTATTACATTTTTAAATCAACGTTCCTTTCACAGCAATAACTGGGAACTACAATCAATTTTATTAAAAGACGAAAATGATTTCGGTTCAGATAACAGCGTTATGAAAATAAACTGTAGTTGTGACCTAGTTCACAATCATACGCCAGTTTGTTTAAAATGATAACAGACGTCTTATCGTTCCAATGATAAATTTAATAATGAGGATTTATGTTATCAGAAACACTTTAGAGATAGCGCAAGTATGTAAAAACACGTTGAGTGAACGACTGTAGACAAACTACATTATCTACAATTAATTAAATATCAAGTCACATGATTTACAAATATACGTTGCCTGAAGATAGTGTGTAATTGTGGATATTATAAAGCTTATACGATTGTAATAAATATTGACACTATACGTGAGCAATGTAATGAATAATTTATAACGGAATATGTATATATAGGGAAAATGAATGCGTATATTTGCGCAGCAGATAATCTATTTAATGTTCAGGGAATAGAAGACAAACAGGCTACGTCAGCTGTTTATTTTCCTGTAGTTGTAAGAATCGACGGGAACTATTCAACGGCATGGTGTTTATAGATGAAAGGTGACCGGCTGTTTCTATTGTGTATTGTTATGATTTCAAACCGAATGCATTAGCTCTACACATGGCTCTTAACAGTACCAACACTTCTCCTTTTGTTTTGTGCTTTATGTTTCCGTAAGAGAAATAAAACATGCGATATGGAGTTCTGGGAAAATTTCCAATGCAATCTGTTGTCACGATAGCTTAGCGATTTCCAATATCAGTAGGTACAATCAGGTTGTTATGCAGTATCTATTAATACATGTTTGTTACTCGATACATTTGTTACATTAATAAACGTATATTAAAACTGATTGGCGAGGTCTTTTGATATTAAAGACCATGTAATAAATAAGATGCTGGGTTGTTTGCAAAATAATTTATTTTATTATTAGAATTCTCATTAGGTAGAATTCATTCGCTCACATAATAAGCTAAAAACCGTTATCGCGAATATCGTAAAATTAATCTTGAGCCGTTCGCAAGGTGTGTCAATGACATCATTTAAGATCCATTGAAATGATATATAGGTATAATGAGATTTTGTTTTTTATTCCACAGTGATTTACAATGGAAACATTTCGAAGATGTCTGGCAAATGTTTTGGCATGGAGCCCGACACAACACATGTACGTGTATGATGGTTAAGAGTGCGTCTGAAAATGCAGTTACACTAAACGAAAACTGACACTGGCTGATTTATATCGCGGGACTCACGACAGTTGAGTGCATTATGAGCTGTTGTGATCAAACGCTATTTGCCTGTGGGACCGAGCGCTCTGAAGTCTGACTCATACAAAAGGACATGATACACTCAATGAATAAGAATACCCTTTAGTAGGTAGGTTGAGTAACTATATAGCAACAGTACCGCTGTATAAATTAACAGATTGCATAAATTATTGGCACTGGACATGCCCAACAGCTAATGGAATGGCATAATAAAGAACAAAGCTGAGTAATAATTTAATGAATTGATTTAAATAGGAAACATGGCTATAGAATTTATAGATACATGTTTTACAACATATCTTTATTAATAGGTATAGTGATTCTCTACTTATTTATCACTAATAAATATATAAAAATAGAGATAAGTGATATATTTACTGTAAATTGTCATTTACTGCGAATTGTATAATACAATAACCCTTCTTGGCAGTCGGGTAAAAAAAGTTCGGAATGTTACTGGCATTTAACAATATAACCGCAAAAACGTCAAGAGAGTCAGTAGAGTTAAAGGAAACATTGTTAAGTTATTCCTTAGTATAAAAGAACATAGGGACAACTTAGGTACTCCTAGGTACTTTATAGAATTTCCGTGATCCCTGCGTTAGCACATTGACGTCAAACTCCTGTTTATTTTAGTTCCTCTAGTTACTCAGGCGTGTCTCTCGCCAATTCTGCATTGTACCAACTATGACAGTTTGTTGGCTACGTTTTATCGCGAAAAAAAAAACTGTATAACAAACGGAAAATTTCTAAGAAACGTTTATACATACTGTATTTCAAGTATTTCCTTGAAATTGAGTATGATAATAAAATCAGTCTGCGGTCGTAAATCTTCGTGTATAAGAATCTTCATAAAATTTATTGCTTCACAGACTACAATAACCGAAAGAGTCCGATATCAAAATCAGCGAATGTAAATCGATCTTTGGAATTTTTAATCCGATTTTATCGATAAATTTGCGTTATATTCCTAATAAGTCACGACCGTTTAGCTGGATAGCAAAGCAAACATTAATTTGGTTGGTAAACATCGCTTTACGTTGTATGAGCCTCATGGGAAATTAATTCTCCACGCGCTACCATGGTGTGTCGACCTCGGCACCAAACATTTACCAGTAAAGAACGTGATTCACCTTTACGCTAATTTATACTGAGCTGACAAAGTGTACCTTAAAATTTTATATTCATTTTCGAATAGTCAAACAAGTTTTGAAGCGAAAAGTAACTCGCTAATTTAATTATTGGTCGATTCGTTTAATTGTAAGTAAATAAGTCTTTATTAAGGTTTATTTTACCTTAAGGTAAATGAACATAAAATGGCTTTGAAAACAATTTTAAACTTAAATACCTATGGTGTTAGAAATTCAATTAATATTTCCTAAAAAGGTTGGCATCGATAATTTAATTAAAGTTTATAATTAATAACCAATTTTTTTTTCAGTTACTAACAACGATTGACGCTTACCTAACTGACGTGTATACTCACTCACAAAAGCTTTTAAAATAAATCCTGTCAATACCTGTAACAAAAACAAATAAATCATTAATACATAATAAATAAGAAAAACAATAAATGATTAGTGTCAAGGTTTAATCTGAACAAACTCATGGCCTTGTCTTTGTGATAAGAGAACAATAGATAGTGTTTATTTACTTTGATCTCCACGAAAACATTTTCATCTCTGTCATATTTATGTGAGATAAGCGAAGAAATGAAATCGTAAATATTATTATCAGTCGTCTGATATAACTCTACTGATGTTATCAGGTAAAGAACTAAGTACATTATGGATGTTATTCAGTATGCATTGGCTCTGATATTGGATGCTAAACATGCAATATACAAAGTCTAGGTATAATTATTTAGTTGAACAGCTAATTAAACACACATTTGCTGCTTTCATACATAGGATCTATAGTACTGGTGTATGTCACTACATGTGCACATAATGAACGTTATTTTAAAAGGGTTGTCATGGAAACCATAATTAACATTACGTAAGAAAAGAATACATGGATCTTGAAAGAACTTGTAGACAGAACATGTATTAATGATGGTCATTTTCCTTTGGAAATTCCCTTGGCGTTGTGATCTAGCTTAAACTAATTTATTGGAGCATAATACATAATACGATATATCGAATATTATAGGGTCAATTGAAAGTCACTCAATCCCGTTTCAAATGTGTGAAATTAACATTTATTGCGCGCTATTTTATTAAATTCACAGCAAGTAAACATAACATAGATCATATTTTTATTACGTATTAACATCGCAAACAATAAAAACGCTCCGTTCATCAAAAAACAACATAAGTATAGAATTACAGCTGGAAATAACTACTGTCGTTTAGCAGAATTTAATACATGAAACATAAATTGTGTCAAACAACATTCCCGTTTCGATAACCTCGCCCGATAACATAGCCAAGTTCCCGGTTTTCAATTAATTTAATTATCGTATCGAATTAAAAATAATAGTGCTGAATAGCTACTGAGCATTCGATTAAAGATATTGAGCATTAACGTACTTACATCACTTCTTGGTACAGCGAGACCTTTCTTGACATTATAGTAAATTAATTTGTCTTTTGTTTTGAATATAACCTTTAACAGCTGTCAACGGTCAAAAACACGAATAAGAAGCGAGATCAGATGATAATCTTTCTGGTTTTTGTCGTCGCAATAGTCGACGGCTGCCGGGTGTTGATATAAAGGTCACAGTATCCGTGTTACCTGGGGTAGCTATAAAAAGGGACTGAATGACCTTCAGACAAAAAATAAATGGCTTATTTTTTGTGCTGATTAATGCTTGTGAGCAAAAAATCACAGGATATTGAAGTAGGGAAATAAGTGGTAACAGGAATTGGAAGTATCGTTTTATACCAATATGTTTGATGAAAGAATATGCTTCGTGTTTCCATAGCGCCAAACAGATTACGGTAGTTACATAAAAAATCATAAGCTACACCAATAAATTTTGGTCTATTTCCAAATAACAAAATGGCAAGGAGCAGTGACACAATATATCAATGAATTAACTTTCGCTAATTTGAATTTTAATAGCTCTATAAATCGTGGCTGACGTCGTCGGTTAATGAGACCGCCACTCCTTCGGGTCACTCCACCCAACGGTCCATTGCGCTAATTAATTGCCTGTTAAACTGCAGTTCCTTGTATGTTAATTCTTGATAGTGGAGCTGACTCGCTGACTCGCACTCATTCAAACCGGATCACTTTATAATTGACTTTATAGTCTTTATCGTTTTAAAACTGTAATGTTTAGGTTAGGCACGAGAAGTTTCACCAGTTTAATTGGTTTATGCTTTTATAACGACTCTGTAACCAGATTTATACCGTTGTTTCCTTACAATCGTGATTTACGGTGACGGATTAATGATTACAGTTATCAACAAAACGTAAACGACGACTTAGCAACAGCGTTCAAAGTCAACGGAAATAAAGTTGTTGAGGCTTGAGTGAGTAATAACAAAAGCGTTAGGATTTCCGACGTGAGTGCATGATTGCATCATAGAAAGTGAGTGCGGAACACCATGCTTTCTACATAGCAAACATTCTCTTGGTAACGGTAGAGTGGGCCATCTATCATATTCAATTGCGTGTCCGCTGACAGTGGCTGCTATACCCACTTAAATGTAACTCTCGTCATGTGCCGTTGATGAGGATGGATTTATTTGTCGCCGAGACCCATTTAGCTACCACAATGGATTTTACGACTGTTATAATCTACAAACAAAATGTCTTTCTTATCGCAATAAAAATGTTTATTTGCAAGTAACTTAAATGTAAACATAAAAATGTATGCTGACTATGTTGTTAGTTAGCGAAATGTTACACTATTTTTAAATTGGAACAATAACAAAGATATTCTGTAGTACGTCGCGGGAAATACGATAGCTGTGTCATCATAAGGCTGACGGATATAAAATGATAAACTATAATTATGTGTTGTCATAGGAAGTGGCAATAAAAAATCGTCGTTTGCTATCGCAGTGTTGCGACAAAGGGATACTTAGTTGTAATCGTACGTGCGATAAACGTGATAAGCATCCTTTATCGTTCACTTATAAAACTGATAAGAATAACAATCTAGTGGATTCTAGTGGTAGATTGCAAAACGCGTGAATGTTTACTTATGAACGATTCGTACAGATAATACTAGATAAGGTTTTCCGTTGATAAATAATATACAACAACAACGTTGTTCAGGGTGACTCGGTAAAAACAACATCTCTTAATTATACCTATTTGGGAATACACATTTTATTTGTGACTATCGTACGATATTTATCGTTGAATTTCCAGGATTAATTAGTGTATCAGTCTTAATGCGAGTTATTTTATCTGACATAACGCGAAATGTTTTCGTATTATAAGTCTGCAAGCGATAAATATGAGCCATATACGGTTAAGTACCTACTAAAGTTCGTAAATAAATCATGAATAGTGAATGAAGTATGTAGAGCTATTTCTAGCGATCCTTTTGAAATCAGCCCTCATCCTTTACTGCTTATAGAGGGGAATATCTATGGCCTATCTAACATAAAGCTTGTGTACCTCAGTAGCCCTATAGAAATTGATCAAAGGATTTTATTATGGAAATATAATGAGATCACGTAGGGCTTATATTCAGCAAACACTGAATAGTTCGAAGTGGCAAAAGACCTTGAAATAATGATAAAAGACACAACTGATTTTAAATACCAGCTGTATACCCAAACTGGTTTTTATGAGGCAAGGGAGAACAAAAATGCTTGGAATGAACTGATTGAATCCAGTCACCCTTCACGGTATTTTTTTCTCCACAATATTCAAGGTTACATGAAACATTGTACCGGCAGGTGAGAGACATAAAAGAAAAAAAAATAACTTGTGCATCTGCATAAAAGAATAGTTCACTTCCATTGAACTTTATCGGCTATTATTGTGGTCAGCTGTTAATTTTAATGGATTTTTAAAGGAATAAAAGAAAAATTGTACATTTTCTAACTAAGTTCTTCATCCATTTTCCAAAAACTGCATAATAGTAGAGAGAAAATGCCTGATTAAAAATAGAGTTATAAATTTTCCATACAGTTCTTAGAACCACACATTTTAATCATTCAACAAGCTAGGCATTAGACCGAACCGACATCCATTAAGGAAAACATCACAAGAAACTATAATTAGCACGACATTAACACACAAACCACGTTCCAATGTAATTATAATAAACCAAACGGTATGGGGTCCAGCTGTAGAGTATCGAGTATCAAAATTCGTGATAATGCAAAGGTCACGTGTAACTCAAAACATATTAAGAGTTATCTTACAGCGAGCTCGTTTACTAGAAGTCGGCCATCTGATCTGACACAAGTGAGGGCACGACCCCAGCGCACAGTGGGCTGATATTACAAGGTTTGGACTTAAGAGATGAAATGTATATTTTTGGTATCTAGGCATAATTTATAAACTTTTCTCATCTGGAACTTTTTTTTATTTAACCAGTAGTTTCGGAGATATAGGCATTTCTATTTTGAAAGAAAAAAAAATTTTTTTTGTTTCATAATTCGCAGAGAAGTTTGACAGAGTGTACCTAATGAAATAAAACTTACAATAACTTATACTAAACTACCTCGTGAACATTTTACATAACCTAGTGTTCAATCAAGTTTTGAAAATGTTCAACTTTTTCCACATCACCCTATGACGTCATTTGTTTTGACACATATTTCCGAGAATTAAGTGATAAGAGTGCACGTGCACAACCACAAGTTATGACGTGTCGTAACGTGATTGGTGCATCAACATTGCACATGATATTCAGTTGCATTCAAATCCACTTCAGTGTTCTATTATCCAACGCAATAGACGCACTACTCCTACATATTATTCAATATTTGTGATAATTTGTAATTATTTGTGATAATTTGTGATAATTTGTAATTATTTATTTATATTTATTTGTGATAACCGCGTTTGTGAAGATGTTTCCAAATTTTGTGACAAACCTTGATCTCTTCGTTACTCTTAAAAACATTGGCAGTGGTAGTATTAAAAATAGTAATGGCTTGTTCGATGAGATAAGGTCCAAACTTTTAGTCGAATTACGTAATGAACATATAAAGGCCTTGAAATCGTATTGTGCAAAGTATTGTTTTAATTTAAATAGACGATGGCAAAAAGCTCACGAGAGAGAAGAGGTTTTCAAAACGAAAAATGGCGTGTGGCTACAAGAAAACGTTATTTGGCCGGACTTTATTGAGAGTTTAATAAGCAGTAATGAAGATCGCTCAGTGCCCAGTACATCAACTCAGTCTGTGCCACCAGCAAAAGTTTCTGTAAGTGTATCCACCGAGCAAAGCCCTAGAAAACCTTTTTGTGAATTAGCTCCTAAACAGAAAAAAAGACGAGCAGATAACTTTCATTTATCTTCAGACGAAATAAAATATGCATATTTTGAGCAGTTAAAAGCAGACGAAAATAAAGATATTGCAGATATAGTAGAACATTTACTTAAGAATCCACAAGATGTGAAAAAAGTTAAGGAGTTCATATCTGTTAAAAAAAGTAAACCTGCTGCGTTTTCTCCGGATGAAGCTTTGGGGTTATTTTTATCACTTAAGCTGACCAAGTGGCAATATATTACTTTAAGAAAAAGCGTTAATGAAAAAGAAAGGAATGTATTTCCATCCTATTATCAAGTGCAACACGCGAAAATGGAATGCTTTCCTCCAAAAGAATATATCACAATTACAGAAACTTCCGCCAAAATAAAGTTACAAGCTTTACTGGATATAACGACAAAAAGAATAATGATGCCTCTCACTATAGACGATGATAATAAAAAATTAACACTCATTAGTAAGTGGGGATTCGATGGTGCTTCTAATCAAGCCAATTACAAGCAAAAAATCTCAACAGACGACGAAACTTTGGATAAGCAACTTGATGATACAAGTATATTCATGGGAAGTTTAGTACCAATCAAATTGGTTTGCGGCGAACAAGATATTTGGCAAAATGATTCACCAAATTCATCTTACTGGTGTCGTCCAATCTTTTTCGAATTTATGAAAGAAAACAAAATAACAATATTGCGGGAAAAAAGTGCTATTGAAGAAGAGAATGTTAATTTAAAAGAAACAGAAGTTGGAGAAATGAAGATTTCACACTCTTTATTAATGACGATGATAGACGGAAAAGTAACATTAATTTTATGTGACACTTCATCTCAGAGATGCGATATTTGCAAAGCCACTCCAACTGAGATGAATAATTTGCCCTTAATAATGTCAAAACAAGTTCCTAGTGGATAGTCCTAGTGGATTAGGCCTAAAGGGGACACCACTACAAAAAATAAAACGCGCCTAGTTCTTAACCTCTAGGGTGGTGTGGAATTAAGAACAAAAGTTGAAATTGCGGCCAAAACGGGAAAAAACGGGACACGAGCATAGGCGATAAAATAGGACAAAAATATGTTATAAGCATAGGTAAAGTCAATTCTTTGAGAAAATTTGAGAATTCCGAGATTTTGATTGTTTTTTGTTTTGTTTCATACAAAAATAAGTTTGAGTGTTAATAATTCCGAAAATACTAAGTTATCTGAAAAATCGCATCCGAAATAGTTTCTTATAATCAATAGGTTGATGCAACCCTATATTCAAAAATAAAAAATCATTCAACTTTTTTTTTTCAATGCTAAGTCCACTACCGGCCCATTTCGGTCCACCGTGCAGCGTGCCGCAGTAATGGGACCAAACACTTCGGATCAGGTTTCTAAATAAACATTGACGTCTTTAACTACCAACAAGAAAGTCCTTCGCTTAATGAGTTTGTGTAGTATTCAGTTTCAAATAAATAATGCAAAATATTCTTAAAAATAACACACGTTTTTGTTTCTCAAGACAGGTTAAAAATAAGCAAACTGTAGAATAAAACAATCGAGTGTCGAGTAGAGGTCACATCTCGAGTACCTACCTGAAGTTAATCCTTTATAAAAATGAGAAGTATTTACATAATATAAACAGAATACAATACATGTGTTTAACATATTAATTAGAATCGTTATTGTATAAACAAACATGATTCTGACATAAGCCAAGAAAACAGAAACCCGTGCATAAATATCTTTATGACGTAATATTATTGTAATTTAATTAATTAATTGAAGGCAGATGTTATGTAACTTCTTATACAATCATTTATAGAATCTTTGTGAAGTGTAATAAAGAACCGCAAAAGACGAAGTTTTCCCCTATTATTAGAATCGGAGGAAAGAGCATTAAAAGTTGGGCATTTCTTTTGAAAAGTTTTGTTAAGTTGGCAGGAGCGGTTGCGGGCAATATCGAGCTAAACTGAGATTTATATCCGCTTACAACTTCTTTGACAACTGTCTGTAATGCTTCACTTGATTGAGAAAGTTTGATATTTCTTAATTTGATATCGAGCTATGCAATGATAACCTTATACTTCGAAGTTTTACAAGCACGGTGGTATTTAAAAACCTGTATCTAGATGACTTTTGATATTCCCAGTCAAGTTAAACTTTGAAGCATTAATTAATCTATACTTATAATAAATCTGTAGAGAGGTCAATTCTGTACATGAAATATATTTTCAAAATAACTATCAGGGGGTGATAAGTGATCGAAACTGATGCCAAAAATGCAATTAGTAAAATTTTTGTCTGTCTGTCTGTATGTTCCTTATAGAAACAAAAACTACTCGACGGATTTTAACGAAACTTGGTACAATTATTCTTCATACTCCTGGGCAGGTTATAGTATACTTTTCATCACGCTACAATCAATAGGAGCAGGCAGTGAAAGGAAACGTTGGTAAAACGGGAGAAGTTACTAAATTTTTTAAGCTTCCGTCGCGTGTTCAGCCTTAATGGTTAAAGACTCATTGATAAGCTTCGTCATCCACGCGAATGAAGTTGCAGGCACAGCTAGTATATAATAAGGTTCTTACAAAGTCTACTCGACGACCAACGGCTGAATAAAAATTGTATTTCAACAACACATATTTTATATTATAAATCCTTTTTCAATAAAACATAAGAATACTCATGAGCTACTTGAAAGCGTCATCTCTCTCAAATCTCAAAATTATAAAGTTATTTTACTGTAAAATTGTATTTAAAATTTTGATAATTATAAAATAATTTTCAACAATGCCTGGTTTTAATTACTTGAAACAACGCAGACAAGTCAATGATTACATTACCTACTTCAAATATAAACAGCTGTGAGAAACAACAAAAAAATACATCTGAATATTCAATATTGATGATAATAAAAGGTAAGAAAACTTCCAAAATATGAATACACACAGCTGACTTGTCATACCTACATTTAAAACTTAATATTAGTTCAGTTGTTGTTAAGGTTATATCAAAGTGACCCATAGCTGGCAAGGATTACTAAAAACAGTCGAAACACAAAATTTCGTAACCTCTTTTGTCTTATTCGCCTGAGAATTTAGGTTTAAATGCAAATTAAATAGATCTATTACAATAAGTATTATATTTCAAAGAACATAGTCTTCCAAGTGTTCAAATTTTACTTACAGCATAAGTCGGCAAATCTTTAAAATGTTTGTAAACAACATATTTATATGTTCCACAAAAAATGATGATAATACACGTATAGCTTACCTACTTACATCGTCAACCGCAGATTGGGCAACTTTTTCGGACATAAAATGTAATTGAAACCCGAATTAATTTTCAATTCACGATAAACATTATTTATTTCCCTTTTTCTTTTGTGACAATGTTAATAATAAAGTCCATTACAAACTTTAGTCACAGTCGAATTGAAGGACGCTTGAATTTTAATTATGAGTCTGGTTTACGATTGTAATAACATTGGGACTTTGTGATTACTTCTTAAATTATTTTTATTATCATCAATAAGACTTTACCCTGATTCTTGTTCAAAAGATTCTTGTTTACATGTAACTTCGTTATCGAGAGGGTGACCTTATACAGCTCTGTATAAGTTAAGACGAGACAATCATTTAATTCACGCATATCAACAAGGATATGCGTGAATATATGGATCTCACAGTAAATCCCGATTCCGCGCACGAATTGTTTACATTTTTTCACGTACAAAAAAACAGGTCCATATAGACCCATATTAAAGCAGGAGAATGCCTCTTTCCAAAGAATTAAAGGGAGATTTTTTGCTGGCCGACAAAAAAACGCTTTCTGCCCGAAATGCTTTTGTGAGCTGTAATTATAAGTAAGAATAACTTTGGGAATATCTTTTGTTACAGAAGGGGAGTTTTTCTGTACGGGTAACGACCGCGGCAGGTGGTAAATAAAATGGCGGCTGATAAATAAATTACGAGAAAAAAAATGTGCAACAAAAACTGTAGAGCGAGAGCGGGCGAGCCCGCCAATGTCAAATAAAGGTCGTCAGAACATCTTGATTTATCGTATTTATGTAGTAGTTATGACTCGAGGAATAATTTAGAGGAAAATAACCTTGCAATCATTACTCACGTTGACAATGCATTATTATTTTAAACATCAATTACATGAAAATTATCGAGTCATGTATTTGCATAATTATTATTTATTATAAACACAGTATTACACCGTCATCATATTAATTAATATTTCAATTCTTTGCACAGCAGATAAAATTACTGGATTAGATTACTATTTATTTTTACAGCAATTATACACTAATGACTGATTAAACTATCTGTTTCTAGGAACACTTTATCTGCATGTAAGACAACAAAGAATTCATTGGAATAAAATATGTATTTCAATTTACATATCTTATTCGAGTCTCACTTAAATTAGTAGTTTCAAGATTACAATCACATGAATCATAAATTCAATTTGATGCGCCGTGTACCGGGGAACACGTATTCTACACGCGATAAAGTTTAAAGGCCCCGTCTTTGTATTCATCCGGTCGAGTCCATTAATATAATGAAGCCACAACGCCATCACATCACGTTCCTACCTAGTAGGTACTGGCCACGTCCGCATGTGCTACAAAAGGAATGTTTAGTATTATTATTACGATGGTAAAAAGCTGACACTATATTTTTTCCGCGGCATCCAGGTAGCGCAACAAAAACTGAGCGGGGAGAGACGGGCAAACCGGTCTAGTGAAAAAAAACAACAGTCTTTATAAAGGCAGGGGCATAAATCATGCGGGCTCACGACCGAGACCGGTTCGATGCGTAGTCTCGCTCGTCTCGACTCGACACGGCTAATGAGCCTTCAATCAAGGTCGGACTATTCCAAAACAGCGACGTTGCCTCTAATTTATAACCTGTTTTAAACTATTATGTTGTTGCGTTACAAACATTTTTTGTAGAATTGAAATGTATTTTGATTTAATTACTTTTTGTTGTACAAACAAGGCTATTAATTATTAAATTCTTGTTTTAAGGATTTATATTAATAGTGGAGTAAATTATTCCAGCAATAAAGTACGGATAAATAACAAAATGTATAAAGATATTTCTATTAATCTGAAGGAGATAGTAATAAAAGCAACAATGAGCAGTAGCCATTGTATAAAGCTGAAAAACAAACATTTCTCATTAGGCGAGTAGCGCGAACAATCTATTGTTCTCCGAGAGGACATAACGGACCGTGTCGGATTTACGTCAACTGCGCCGAACGACGACCTCTGGAATGCCAATACTAATAACAATGGTCCCTTTCCGATAAAATTAACTATTTTAATGTAGTAATTATTATTAGTTACGGGAAAATACAGCCAGACTCATTTTATTTAATAACAAGTTACCTTCTTATCTTACTTGCTATGAAAGGCTAATAATAATTCTGATCAGTAACCAACAACAGAAAAACAACTTAATAAAAATAGGCAAAAAAAGTAACACGTAGTAGTAGGAGAAAAATTAATGAGATACCTACGTTATGTAATTTAATCTATCAGCCTACGGGCAGAACATTAACAACGAGTGGAGTGGAACCGCGGCTGGGTCAACGGCCGACAGACCTCGGACCAATTCGCGACATGAGATTGAATAATAAGTTGATTGCGAGGCCCAAGGCCGGCAGCCATTACTGCGCGTGTCGTGTCGGCCATTTTGCGCAGCGTGCACCCTTCGGATATTTTCATGTAATCATCTTCCATGTGACCTAATTTTCCCCATCATACCCAACACTCCCGGGATTCTCCGTTCGACCTCTATTTATTCATTCACGTATGAATCAAAATATTCCATTGCATAAATTAGAATTACAAATTGCCTTTGATGGGTTAGATGATTATTTATGCATGCAAAATTTTAAAATATAGATGTAAATGTGTTGGTTTAGTTTTGAAACTAAATTTTAGACTTGTTTTTGTACATAAATGGATATGTAACAAGCTGACGTTCCAATCCTAAAACGGTTATTTAGAATATAAATGTTTGAATTATACAAAGTGTTGTTGTGAAACATGTGATAGAATTATTGAGAATAAATACAATTATTTAATTATATAAGGTATGAATACAAACATATGGCTATAAATACTGTCATGACGAGTTTGTTATGATAATTAATTTGAGGCGTGGTAATAAAGCCTGTTCCCTTCGTTATAAACATTATAATATAAATGGTATCCGAACGTTGTCTTTATATGAAGATAAAAATTACATGTAAGACATTAATAATTGCTATGGTATTATAATTAGTGTTATTAAACTCCCAGTTTGAAGTTAAAACCAGTTATCCGTAAAACCACACCGAAAGGCACTATTTATATATTTTTTAAGGGCTGGTTATTTGGGGTTCGACATCTTTTTTTTGCCTGTATGCATATTTAATGCTTTGATCATATTCAACATGTATTTAAACGAAGTGTGTTACGAATAGATCTGAAAAAAGTCAGAATCAAGGTCAAACTACTGACCTCGAAAAGTTAAGTTAAAAAAGGATATATTTAAATTTTTAATATTAAATGAGCCGAACATAAGACATCCGCTTCTATTAAAGCACTAAAAGACAGGTAAATTAAATCAGTGGAACATAAAAACGTTTATACCCAAACGTTTTTATGTTAATATTGGTAGCTAAAGGTGTCAGGTAGAGTCAACAGGGTTATACTCACTGGTCTTAGTCAAAATAAGCTATAACATGTTATTGATGAGTCTACCCATTCCACTTCAGGCTATTGTCCCCTTTCAACATAACGGTAATTTACATTTAGTATCTGAAGAACATTATTTCATTGTGTTCAATAAAGAATTCCTAACTTATGACTCTTGAAATAAGCCGTTATTTCGTGTCAATGTTGTTATTACTGTGTTAATTAAAATTAACGCTTATCAAGACTGTACTTAAATACATAATAAACACAGCAACTTCATTAGAAATATTAACGGATGCTTAGCAACTATTCCGTACCGTACCGATACAACAATAATTAAAAATGCTACTAACAATGGAAATGATTAACTTCTATTGTACACGATTTGTTAGTTTTTGCTATTGTCCTTCACATAGTTGCCTGCGACACAGATCTGTATTTATAAACTGCTGCAAAAAAGGCCGTGAGCGTCAATCAACAACACAACGATCAATTTAATGCGCTCGCGCAGCGCCGTCAGCTGACGTAACTCCAGCCGCCATCTTTGGAACTATTATTATTGTATTCATAATTTAAACTCAATTTAAATAACATCCGAGTGTGGTAACTATAATCGGCTATTTAATTTGTTTTTATTGATTTTTGTATACCGTTGTTTACAAACGTTTTGATACGTTATTATCGATTATATTGAATCTTTGGTTTTTCTTTTCTCTTCTCGTTAAAACTCACTATCAGAAAACACGACTTTCAGGTATGCCTGAACTTAGTAAACGACTCTATATTTACTAAAGTAAATGCAGAGTCGTTTACTAAGTTATAATTTGCTTTACTAAAAACATTAGTAGGTATCTAAGTGCAATATCAAAAGTATTATATTCAAGCTCACTTACAGACTCGTATAACCAACCCTTAACTTTTTCTTTTTAGTCAAATTATGTAAGGCTGCATTTCAATCCAATTAACGGTCCATTCGACTCGATAGACATTTAAAATAAAAATAAAACCTCACAAACCTTTAATGTAAAGGCGACCGCATCGGAACAGGTTCTACGAAAAGGCTGGTGATAAATTCTTCTAGGAAACGATTACGATTCGACAGCAAAATTCCCTTTAAGGGCACCATGAATCTTCCCGTTTACGGCGATTAGAGGGAGACGAATGTATGTGAGAGATTATCCAGATAGGACCTGCATGCCTCGCCCTACTCGTATTTATGGAGCTGGTTTCAAAACCAGTTCGTACTGGACATGCGTTCATCGGAGGGCAAATAAAAGTCATAACGGAGCGAGAGTAGCCACCGGCAGCGTGATAATTGTGTAAGGAATGCATTTGCGCCGACGTGTGAAATACACGACCTCCGTGCTCTTGACGTGTGATTTGAATAGTGTAGACACAACACATTTTGGTGTTCAATACAATCGTGTTCTGATTTCACTTGTTAAAACTTGCGCGGAATGAGGCTGATCGCCTTGGCTCTATATTACGTTTACGACCTTATTAGGGTCTCTTTCACAATGTTTCGATTAAGGCTAAATGATCGATAGAATAGTAAAAGCGAATTTCGAAGGCGATTACGTTTTAACATCTTTGAATAGACATTTATTCAATGTTCATTACAAGATGAACAATTGACATTTGTGTTTTATAAATTCAAATATTAAATTGAATGCTGTTTATATTTCAATTGCAAAATGAATAAGAATAATTATATGCACGTTGGTATTGTGAATAGACATTTAAGAGACCTTTGTTTCCATTCAAAGCATGTTCAAACGAGGCCAGAACCCGGCCTGAATAAACATATAAATCGCGCTGTTTCTGTCTGTTCAATAAATTTCTAAAGAGGACAAAATAAAGGCAGATACATTACGGTGGCTATTACAAGTCTTGTCTCTCTCAGCCGAGGCTATTTAGATACGAAAACACCTACCCAGAAAATAAGTGGACTACCTGAATGCATGTTTAAATATAGAGATGGTAACACAATGGCTTCTGTGGCATGACCTGAAATCCGATTACGTATTAATCCGTTCTCTGAATAATAATAACGTACTTTTCCGATATAAAGATTTGGTTTTACAATGGCCTAACTATTTAAATGCGACAAAAAATGTTAAGCCATGAACTAATGATTTCATAGTCCGTTACTTTTTAAGTAACAGACGAGGTGATCAAGATTGCGTTCACGAAGTGCGAGAGAGATAGACAATATTCAGTAGTTCAAGTAACGGTGAATCGGGGTGAAAGTACACATAATAACGTAACGTTCGCCAACTGAACAGAATAAAGGATTTACTTCCACGCTTTTAAACATTTTGATAAATAAGCAAATATATATATTTTTTCAATCCTTGGTAATTGGTAAACAATGGGAATTAAAACTGAAAACATTTGAATTGAAGAGTCCATGATGAATCAGAAATAAAACATTAACATTTGAAATAATACAATTAGGACATTCCGCAGGCCGAACACGGGCAGACGAAAATATGCAAATGGTTGTTTGTCCCGCACACGGCACAGAGGACGGAAACGGTACTGCCGGCTATTTGCGATTCCACACCGATATTGTTAACTCAGACGTCACTCTGAATAAATAAATGGAATAGATTCTGTGTGGAGGATTCGCGTCGCGTTCACGGCCGCGTTCCCAGCCGGCCATTGTTCTTTACGTAACGCCAACGTGACGCGCCCGCAACGATTTATTATGCTTACGCAGGTGCCGAGCTCTTCACCGTGTCGATTTCCACCGACTATTGTTCTTGTAATCGCGCTAATCTGCATATAAACACGGATATTATAAGACTGTTTCTAATAATGTAGCCATACGAGAATTGTAATTAGCTCGTTCAACATAAATACATATTAATTAGCGATCGCGGTGACTGAAGATCATCGCGTGATGTAATATTAATCGATGTTATATATTCAGTATGATTGTTTGTCAATTGGTGTATTACATTAATGGCGTGCCGTCACTATCACGTTTTAACACGACCTCGATGCAATAAAAATTAAATGAGCTCCGAAAGCCGGCTCGAGCGTGCCCTCATAAATCTTCCATAACGGTCGACCCGACATAAAAAGGGCATTCGGCTGTCTGTGGAGGGATCGGAAAATATACTAACCATTATTTTTTACACTATCGTAGCGTTTAAACCCTCCTGCTTTCTGTATTGAAAAAACTCATCAAATACAAGTTTTTTAGCGTATGCGGTTACATCACTATATAAAAAAAATCTTTGTAAAGTTATTGTGTAATGTTTTTGTGCAGAAACACTTCTGTTTATTGTTAAACTATCTCTTGAAACCGCTTGAACAGTACAAGTGGCGACATCTATTATCACGCAACCAAACTTAATTTGTGCAAAAGGACACACTTGAACTCAAATCGTTGTTGATTTGTTTTTCGTCAGGCGTTAAGTGTGGCTAGACAAGACATTATAAATCTGGGGGCACGGCAGTGCCCCAGCCAAGTCTCGAGCAAAACGGGCACGGCCGTACCATTCTTTTCTCGAAGCGTTTCGCGGCTATTTCACCCCCCCTGTATCATCGATACGGATAAAGCTAGGGGTTTAGGTTTTCGATGACCTAGAGTAAGTATTAAAACAAGCTCAGCCTCAAAATTACATGACATTTGAACCAATAGTTTACGAGTTATGAGCGATCAAAGTTACACCATTTTGTCACTCACTGACTCACTCACTGACCGATCATCAAAAATCTAAGGTACTTCTAGCAAACTTAGAACCTTCAAATTTGGCACCAAGATAGGTTTTTAGCTACATATAAAGGGAAAATTATAAAAACGGTAATAAATTATATACCTTAGTAAATAATATGAAACAAATTTATATTTGCGGTTTTACAAGAACATGGTGTATGAATTTTGACTGCATTGTTAACTTTGTTCTTTGTTTATGTATATACAATATATATATATATATATATATGTTTATTTATATACAAAAAACAAATATAATTTTATAGCAATATTGTTTATTTATAAAAAGAAAAGAAAGAGACCTACAAAAAATAAATGAGATCCCACCAAAAACATTCAATGTAAAAAAAAGCCAAGTCTCTCAATGCAATTCTTCCATCTTAAAAAGTTTTGAGATCGCATAGGAGCCAAGTCCTGTTCAACTTAATTTGTAATAATAAATCAATATTTTGTGACTATATCAATAGTTTTGTTTACATTACAATAATAGTGACTTGGCCATGAGCACAATAAGATACAAATATAAAACGGCATATTTGGAGGAGTTGCAAGTAAATAATAAATAATATCAGGACACCTTAACCGACAGTCGGTATCATCCAAGATCAGTGAACTGCACATGCACTATGGCGCATGTTTAGTCCATAGTGATCTCAAATTCCAATCAGTTACAAAATCATATCCATAATATATATAATATATAAATTCAACGGTATTTGCACGTAATTACAAGGAGTAAACGACCTTTAACTTGTGCTCATGGCCAAGTCACTGTTATTGTAATGTGAACAAAACTATTGATATAGTCACAAAATATTGATTTATTATTACAAATTAAGTTGAACAGGACTTGGCTCCTATGCGATCTCAAAACTTTTTACGATGGAAGAATTGCATAGAGAGACTTGGCTTTTTTTTACATTGAATGTTTTTGGTGGGATAGTGTTGTTTAGGAGAACAACAAACACTATAATCTAAAGATAGACAGCCAGTTCTGATCTTCCGTTTTGTTGTACCACTCCTATACTTTCTTACAATATTTTGTTGTACGGCCTATAAATACGAACAACTTAAGAGATTTGAAAATATTTAACGTAGTCATAGGGATGTAGAGTTTTTGTATGTCTCTCAAATATACTATACTTTGGTTTTACTTTTGGTTATACTTTTGGTTTTCGTATCGAAAACACGTATTTCGTCGAAATTATTACTTACGAGAACTACAAGCAAAATAATATACATAAAGTGTTAAAGTCTGAGACGCTTTTCTTCTAATTAAGTAGATGTTGATTCACGTGCACGCTCGCGTGGCGTCGTGTCACTGACCTTCGTGCAATTGTGGGCCGGATGCGGCTGTCATGCGTTTGTGCACTTCATCATGGTGCTGTTTTATATCAAAACAAAACATAGAATACACGATGAACATAGATGTGACTCATTACTACAACGTTAATTAAGGCCGTCGTGTTTTGTTAAACTTCTTAGTTTGCGTTTGGTGACGGTTGATTAATCTAATTAGATGTTCGGAGGAGTAATTATCTTGTATTATATTAATAAGTTTGTGTTCTATTAAGCGATGTTTTAAAATAGTAAATAGCACAAAAAAAACTTGTTTGCTAAGTTTGCTATTAGCTAAACTGCACCCCTGCGCAGCAAATGACATAATTTCACACCGATTGTCTCAAACTCCACGTCATTACCAGGTGAGGGTTATTACGGAGCAAAGATTGGGGTGACAGTGCATTCCTGCACGAATTCTAACGCCACCCCACAAAACGTGCGCTAGACGTGTCACAATTTCCCCGTCCGCCCCCATTCGACCACCCCACGCCCGCCGGAGGGTTCGTCGCGTGCCTCAGCCAGTTTCGACGGCATGCAAATTTAATATTGTTATTTTTATTCCAACTTTACAAGGGCAGTGGGGGAAGCAAAGTATGATAAAGGGGCATAATGTGTATTAATGTACGCCCGGTTTCCTAAACTCGTATAATATTCACATGTAAAGGGGCTGCCTCGAGGATGTTTTATTATTGACTACATCATTTTGCACTTAAGTGTGATAACGTCTGCGTACGTGTACAGTGAATTGCATAATCATAACTTACAGTTAAAACAAGTTTTTAGGTCACAAATCGCATATCTTAATCTCAAGACTGCATACCGAGAAAAGAAGTAAGGATTTAGCTTTTGTTATGTTTAAGGTAAATAATTGCTTTGATAGATTCGCGTATAAGCGTATGCACTAGAATACCGCAGTACTCTGGCGCATTTAAAGGTAAATATGTAAAGTTATGCAAACTGCACGAGGCAGCGGGCGTACACGCAAAATTTGCGATGCTCCGCCGTCGGAATGCAGATTACTTCGTTACCGAATATCAAGATAGAATAAATCTGTCAATGAGATAAAATTTTGCTTCAATGGAGCTATCTTATTTTGCAATTTAGAATTCATGAACTTTAAATTAGAAACGTAGACTACATCAATTCACGTTTAGGTATTAAAACATCCAATCTGTCACGATGAATCATATAGATTTCAATATTTTAAACCCGAAACTTTAATTACATTCATCGCTTTCTATAAATTAACATAAATATGCTAATTCTTCAAAAGAAGAGGTTAATGTAGTCAAAGGAAATGTGCAAATTAGTGTGGCATGCTTGTCAAACATCGTTATGTAATAAAGGAGTTATAGGTAACAGACGTGACATGACATTAGAGGTTAACTAAAGCACATTATTAATCTGTACATTGAGTTATCGCTGACTAATATCCGAGACAAGCTACGATCAGTTTGACTAGCGTGTATTTATCGATCGCTATCACATAACAAGAATTTACTTCCAGTTCAAAGCTCCCGTTACCAGCTCAATTTTTATTGCCGACATGTTCATATTAAATAACAGTAAAACATTTCCGTTGTAATTTAAAACCCGATTAATAAACAAGGCTAGCCGAACGTCAATTAACAACATAAATACCGCACTATGACTTCTATACGATAATTGAGTGTATAGATTTTAAACTGGAACGACACGAGCACGACACGACGCGACTGTAGTACGGCGAAACCAATTAAAATCAAATTGTTAGGTAAACAAACAGGCCCCGGCACCGCGGAAGCTTATCCAATATCCGAATTCCGTTAACTGACACAAAGGACTGTCGCTTCCACGTCGCTTTGTGAATACATAACACCGCCATAATATGTATTTGAAGAGGCACACAGTTGATAGCTTTGCCAGACGTCCCCGCTATAGCTTTGCCTATGTACCAATTGCTGATTTGGATAATCAATTATGTTCTATTAAAACGGGACTATTCCAATATATTCCAATTTGTGTTCATTGCACAAAACATTGTTCTATCTATTGTATCGTTGAATTTAATGTTTGTTAATTAAGTTTTCACTGAATCTACAGTTAACATTTCGACAGATTAACAAACCAACAAATATAAAACAAAGGATTGTATTCGAACATTTGTTTTTGGACAAAACGATTCGAATTCAAATCGAAGCATTTTTTATTCCGATTTATGTAGAGCTGTAACTTAGCAAAGTCTGAATTGTGTAGCTATGAATATTTTAATATTTAGAGTACCCATCGTTGTCTGAAATCAAATACAAATATGTATATAAACAGTTAACATTTCGAAACCATACATGGCAGGGAACGTGATTCTAGCAAACATGTTCAAGGTTTTTATGAAACAGAACAGGATTATCAATTATGTAAACGGTATTGTTTACTGAACGGTATCGACAGAAGTTGTTATCAACCTTGGAAACTTAGCTAGTTTCACATTCAAAAGTTGGTCCCACGCTGGCCGATGGAGCAGGTCGCAAACGTTGAACGAAAGTGACCGAACTTGGAACGATGAACAACAATGCGAACAAAGTTCCAACGATCCGAGCAATATTTGTTCCGAGCCCACGCTTGTTCACAACTTCGTAGTTCCAAGCCAATATAAAGTTAGCTGCCGTTTGAATACATACATATAAATACACTGGCCCCTGGGCAAAACTTGCCAACTTGCTAAGTATACAATAACTTTATCATGGCTATGTTTATGTTACGTAAATGCATCACTAAATGTAGAGTCAACATTAAAAGGCAATAAACAAGAATATTAATTATGTTTTAAAGAACTTGTGGAATTACATTAAATGGAGTTTAAAATGCAAACAATTTTTAGTATCATGGTTCATAAAAGAGGTGCAAAATTTGAATATACGTTGAAAGGTGGTAAATTCCAACTCTTTTTCATGTAAAATACGTTGGGTCAGCGTTATAAGAATGTTCCGTGCATTATTTACAAAATAATTAACAAGAGGCTTTTAATATTAATGAAAGTACTAATAGATTAAAAAGTAACGTTTTATGATTTGAAGTGTTTAAACAGCTGATTTATAGTAAAACATAATTACAGCCTAGATCTAGTTAACAATACCCATGTTCTGTTCAGAATTGCATGTAACGGAACACAGATACTGGGGGCTTGCTTCAAGTAGGTAATAACAGCAAACTGTGATCACTAATCCGTTTAACATGCACAGTGATTAATACTGTACAGTGTACACATGATCATAACAGCTGGATACCTAACTCTATAACAAACATGGGCATAATACATCGATGATGTATAAAAAGATACACGTGTCCGTTGCTATCAGAGCTGTGTGTAGAGACATAGTACGCAATTCCCTATGATTTATATGACACATGTACGCATCACATGTATCATCCCCTCTGCCCCCCGGCCGGCGGCCATTCCGTGACGTCACGCTGTCACTCGCACCCATCGCACAAAATGAAAGCACGTTTTATCTCCCTTTATCGCGGACATATTATTTCACTCAAAGGATAACATCGTAACGGACAGACAAAGGGGAATTTTGCTTCCTATTTAATTTTCTTTTCAACTCTTTCCGTTTTATACTGAATTGAAGTTAAACATTAAGATGCTACAAAGAGTAAACGGATTTAAAAACACTGAAAGTTTTAGAAAGTTAAAAAGGAACAAAAGATTCCTGAGCTCGAGTCAGGTTTTTACTCGTTTAGATTAAGTGGATAGGTAATTAAAGTCACAAAGGAAACAATAATTTATCTTTGCATTCTTGAAAAGTAAAAAGTTTAAGAACGGTCTTTATTCAGTCCTAGATCAATTTTATCGCTGCTGTTGTAATTAAATGCTTCACTGAGCGCATATATACGAGACTATGGAGGTAGTTAGCAGGAGCAGACGTATAAATCGAGGGTTATTTCGTGAATTGGTCGTGTTCATTATGTTAATACCGTCGGCTTGCGGGTCTTTAATACTCTACAATGGCGAGATCTGCTCTTACCTAGAAATACACTAAACCAGAGCTTAAATAGCTGGCGTTGGATACTCGAGATACCTACTCGTATTATCTGTGGATATTCTATATACCTTAATACATTAATTTGTTCCTTCACACGAGGCTAATAGGTACTAAGAAGTTGATATGAATAGACCTTACTGTATTAAAAATACAAAGTACGAAGTATTTTTAATGAATTCCGCTATTATAATAAAAATATTAAACAAAAGAATGACAATAACACAAACTAATTACTACAGTTGTGTTTATAATAAACAAGAGTCGAGACAAAACAACGATGCCCAGTTCTCACACGTAGAGACAAAAGATAGTTGAATACAAACAATTCACACAGTCAAGAATTTCGCATTATAAAATACTTCTTTGTCGGTATGAACTCTTACCAAACACAAGAGAGATTAAGATACCCGATCGGCACTGTAATGTCGTAAGGACTTGGAAAGCTGTATAGGAAGGTAAATCATTCTATTGCAAATGGATGCCATCCATCTTGGGTGCAGTCAAAGGCGTAGCAGGATCATCCATTAGCGGGGAAGTATGGGGAAAATGTACATCCTATATTTATAACCCAACCATCACAGATTTATTTATTGTACTAGTATTTTTATACGTTCTGTAACGTTTTCAAATAAGACAATAAATCGAAATGATTAATATGTATACAAAACGTTATTTCGAAAAAAAAACGACTTGTAATATACACATCGTTCATACATTTCATCCGCGCTGAAAATACATTCGGATTACGTGTTTAATATTTTTACTGTATTGCAAGAAAATGTCTCGTATTTCTAAAATTACTGGAAGAAAAGGCGTTTTCGCGTAATATTTTTCACTGTAGACGAGAAAGCTAAGGTCTTATACGAAGATATGCGATAGTTTTCTTGTAATTGGTCCTTCAAAAATATGAATAAGCTTTGTGCTGAAAAATAACATTCAATTTACTTTAATACATATTTGGAATCTGTATGTAGACGGTTGTAGAGTTAGCTGCGAATGCACTAAACCCAGCTGTGGGAGAATGTACTATTTAAGTTTAAGTAACCCGTTTATAGCCGTCGTCTGGCAAAGTGTCAACGTATGGAGTAAAAGCCGTAAAATTTGAGACACGCTTATCTATATATTCACAAGGATGTACCTAAAGACGTCCATGTAACGACTCACAATTTATACTGACCCAAAAATTTATCTCAATTCATATTTCAAAGCCAACAGGGTAATTTTAGATATGCGTATTATACCGTAAGCTGCTTTACTTTGCGTGAAACAAAGGGAGATAAAGCAACCGGTTCTAAGGCAGGATTAAACGTTAAGGCAATGTATATTACCTTTTTGCTCCGTCAAGCCACTAATTTAGCAGTCTCTTTTGATTTATATGTAAAACGCACAATCATCCTTAAACGCATCTCGAAGAGAAAACACCCAAAAACAGAGACTAACAAAAAATAAGAAAGTAATTAGGTACAAAAAACATGTTTATTTTTCAACCGCTTGTCATAGTATTCATGTTTATAAAAAGCAAAAGCTCTAGTGAATAGTGCATTCAATTTAATATGAATGGCTCGGTCACGGTACCACTCAATACACCTGAATGTTCTGAATTCTATCCTATTAAGTCTGGAGCTCGGATATATCCCGGGGGAGCTTTTGTAACTATCCCTTTTCGTATATTGCACGCTACGTCGATTGCGACATACAAGAAGCTTCGTTCGTGTGGTAGGAAAACAAATTCAATCAATACTTGGACCAGAACATAAAGTTATCTACGGAAATATCTGTCTGACTTATGATCTCGTTAATTTCAGAAATGGCTAGACGGTCATATATACGCTACCTTTACAAAAAGGTATTAGAATGATAAAAAATCAATAGAAGAAATCCAAACGTAGCTGTAAATGACTTTTAGATAACGCCCGTGATTACCTAAGGTAATCAATCAAACAACTTTCACTACAAAAACTTTTTTTGTGACCATCGACAGAAATCCACGTCTAAAGTAATATATTCACAGCAAAAATAGATAACTTTGTAACAGCGCTATAAATTTTGGCTTTTATTGTTTTCTTCTAAAGTTGGCAAGTTTATGTGATGAACAAAGGAGATTTGTTACGTGGGTGTAATAAGAAAAGGTTGTTGTTTACCTGCAGGTTGTGGCGGTGGCTCTGTGGGTGCGATTTGTCCGTTGCTCCTCACGGCTGACGTTTTCTTCCTGCCACCGGTAGTCGCCGGACTTTTTGTGGTTTCGCGCTCAATTCTCTGAAAAAAAAAAAACAGTGATTCGATATATAAAAATAAACTTGTTCTTTTAATAAATAAGGACAGAAATAAAACGTGACTACATTACTTCGATATCGAGTTAATCTAAATTGAGTCTTATTCAGACGCCGACTCGATTTTCTTTTAGCTGTTGTATTTATTTTTTATTTTTAGGGGCTTTGAAGACATAATTTGAGAACCTTTTTATTTTATACCAAAACAAGCAAATTATCCCTTCGGTAATTGATACAAAAAGGCAACCTTGAAAGTGTTAAATTAATAAACTAACTCAAACAAAGTGATTTGTGTCCCTAACTCAAGGCTAATACGAAACCCTTCAGTTCTATTGAAAACCTTTGATGTTTGAATAAATGGAGAGCCGCTCTATACATATTTTAATGAACTTTTGAACTTTTAAGTTATTAGAACAGCCTTGTTGGTAGCTTTGATGGTAATTGGAAACGGTTTCTCTTGACATCCAAGCGGAGAAAACGTTACATCGACTACCATTAATATTTATGTTATGTGATTAGATCGAAGAACCGATAACATTAATGCTCGTTTAATTCATTTCATATTAACATAAATGCATGTTTACAAGAAACTCCTTTTAGTACGTCACCGCTTATTTGAAATTGTCATTAAGCTAACACGTAATACATTCTAATTTGAAGGCACTTCATTAAAATAAACACGTGAATGTAAAGTGGGAACGCAGACCCGATGTACCTCACTTTGCTTATTCAACTGAAATATGTGATTCTTCAAACGCAAGAAATATGTTTGTAGCAAACTGATATATGGTATATGCAAATCAGGAAACATTCAGTATTCTTGTCAAAACAAAATTCGGGTCACGTTCTAATCCTTACGCTTTTTGTAAATATAATCTCGTAACATTCTTACAACATTATTAGTGTTTGAACTTCTTTTTACAGAGAAGAAATTAACGAAGGAAGGAACATAAGCATGAAGTAATGACATCAGAGGGCGCCCTTTAAAACGAAATCATTCAGTCGTGAAGCAGCAATCCACTTATTTCGGCTGACGGCGGGCGATCCCAGTCCGAATTACGTCGAGTCATGAGTCATGGCGTTTCGTGTCGGCTCGTGCTGACTCACGGCCCAGTCGACAAGACCACAGTATTGCCGACTCAGCGGCGCTGGGCGCACCTACAGCGGTTATTGTGCTGACGAAGCGGAATCAGAACTCGCTCGCTCATGGTTATGCACTAATCCTTATTGATATCCGATCGTAATCTCTATCTTAACCTCTATTTATACCGTCTTTTATTTATATGTATACTTTCACATTGAAGATTTCTTCAGTTTCGTTTCTCTACAAAACGTGTATATAGCCTAACTTTGAAGGCATTCAAAACACAATAAGGAAAGAAACTAAAAATAATTATTAAACATCTGGTAAAGGCTAATAAAAGGACAAGAAACGACTTTGTATTTTAATTAATGCCTTCCAATCCTATAAAGTTGGTAGGTATATTATTAAAACCAGGAAAGATTAGATAACAAAACAATTTACCAAATCTAATAACACGAAAACAAGCTATTAACAAAACAACATGTCTTATACACGCATTGAATAAATGTATGGCTCAGCTGACCGTGTGTTGTCATAACAAAAATTTATGGCATAAACATGCGAAGCTTGGGGAGGTGGGAGTTGGATCAGACCACGACATGCTAAGTACTCGTGAAAAATGGGGCAGCGGGGAGGTGGGAGATTCTCCCCCAAGGGGGAAAGTGGGAGGTGGAGTCGTCGGTCGCGACTGAACTGTTTATGTGCACAAGCGAGCGGCTATGCTTTGACAACGCGCTGCGTCATCGGGAAATTGACAAACAACCTGTTTGTATGGATCGAGGAACATTGTTGGCTCAGTTCACCTACCTATACTAACTTTTTATGTGACATTTATCTTTTGGACGGGGTTACTTCATTGATCACACATTCATAATTATGAAAACGCGAATTCCAGTAATTTTCTTTAGCAATAAACTTCTCTTTGATTTGCTAGTGATATAAAACGAGGAAAACGTGATAATAACAAAGAAGTATGAGGTGAAATAAATGTGTTTAATAAAGTAACAATTGGAGTGATCGAGCTTCAGAATTATATCAATTAAGATGCAAATTTCAAACAATCAACACGCGCTCGAACTCTTGTATATGAATAGAAAGTTTTTAAAACGTTAATTAAAACTTTGCATTGGTACTGAGCGCGCTGGGGAAAGTTATGAGTCATTTAGTTCACTTTAATATTGACTTTTGTTCTTTACATGCCGTTTGGTTACATCACATTTAATGAAACAATTGTCAGTAACGCCTACTATTCACCGGATCGAATTGGTGATTGGACATCTAGTATAGACGCTTCGCAAATTGTCTTTAATGATTTATTCATATTGTAATTTGGCTGTAGAACATTAATCATTAAATCACATTTGTGCAACGATGGCTTAAAACTTTTTGCTGATGTTTTTGTTATAAATTAGGTAGAGTCATCAGTGTGGTAATGTTTTGAAGAATTTTGATTATGTTTAAACTAAGTATGCATTTATAGCCCACTAAGGCATAAATAGCTTTATTTCTATTTTATAAAGCAGGCCTCTATTATTGTGTTCAGCGGTTATTTAATAATAATGTTTGATTATCTAAATTCAGATCTGTTTTAATAACAGCTAATGGAAATTATATAATATTTAATGATAAACCATCTTGTTATGATGAACATTAATTTGTCTACATTTGGTAGTAAGATTCTCACGCTACAACAGTTCCGCTATAAATTAACCGAACTCGTTTTGAAATACAAATTTCGAACATACTTTTTACTGGCGTACTACACTAATTATACCACGTTATTTTTTAATACAGCCAGCTACTTGAGTCAATTCTTTTTTATTGAATTTGTAAAAAGAGCTGGCTGTTAATATTTTGAATTTGTTCGTTCGTTCAGAAAAAATGACATTAAAATGTCGATCGGCAAGTGAAAGTGAAATGGTTAAAGAGAAAGTGTGGTCGCACGCCACATGACTGACCTACGCAATGCGCCTCGCAAACTGGGCCACGGCTGTGCTTGCACAAGAAATGCATACTTTGCATTAAACTTCTTACTCTATGCTAATAGTCTTAAGTGTTTAAGCGTTCGTAAGCACTGTTGGCTCAAGATAAATTAAATTATTTCAACATCAAGACGCGAGATGCAGTCTTAATGGGAACTGCATTATAACTTATGTGTTTCTTTTTACTGACTAGTTATCTTAATTATTTTAAGTATACTATATCCGGTATTTTGTTTAGTACAGAACTTATTGTACACGAACTCTTGATAGAACAATCATGTCCAGTTCCTAAGATATGTGGTGCTTTTTCTGCTAACCCTGTGTATTCTTCCAAAACACAAGCTCAGTCTTCTATTATTCCAACTGCATAAATTATGTTCCTTAAATTTTAACTTTTACTCACGTAAGTGACAGCTAACGTAATTATGCATGTTTAATACGGAAACCCCCTTCTGTTCTAAATAAATTATTCAAAGCACTTGCTGATTAATTTAAAAGAACTACCAGCGTATTTTGTTTACAATCCAGAAAAAAAACAAAAGCATTTCCCGATTGATGTCAAATTTAAAAATGGAACGAAACGTGTTTCTTCATCGTCGTGGGTGGTCTGCCATTGGCTGGGTAATCTATAATAGGCGCTATTAACGTCCTCCCACGCATTTTCTATTCATAGCTTTATATTTCAGAACAGTTTACACAACTTATGAAGATATTAATGAGACTTTTCCTTTGAATTTCTTTAAATATTTGGCATCGTTCCATTTGGGTGATTGTTACACATTTGAAGTTTATTAAATGATTAAATTGAGAGTTACGTCTGCGAATTATGCAGTCAGAGGAAATTTTGGTTTAATAAATATTTACCTTCATCGTGTACACAACTGTATAAGTTATTATATTGTAACAAATATTAACGTTTTAATAATTGTATTGCCTACCAAAAACTGTTCATTTAATAACATATAACTTTATAAATAAATCTTTTGCAACTAAAATAAAACAAGACAGCGCGTGAGAAAAAACCGACGGCTGTCAACAAAAAAAAGTCTGTCGACCTTGGAGTCTACAGTTTCAAATAAACACATTTCACTCCACAGCATCTCATAAAAGCGAACGGTATACTTTATGTCTTTCATCCTTTACTGTGTCATTCACCCCTGCCGGGGTGTGTCAGACCCTTTACCCTTTATCGCAATGTACGATACGTTGTGCGTGACAGATCAAAACCATCTTTCGCTTTAATGAGATTCCACACGAAGGGGCCACGCTATTATTTTTACCCTCCCTGTAATTATAATTTGTACGGCTAGGAAGCGAACATTTATACAGTTGATTGAATGTTTCGCTTTTGTTTTATTTTGAAACATAAAAGATTCCCAGTACAATACGAATTTCAGACGCGAATCACTATGATTTACGTCCAATATTTCATCAGAGGAAATAAAAAAGAGGATTTATTTGTAAGCCTTTTTAAACCCGTTCACAAAAAAATGTCACGATATATGAAATCTCTCGAAATCAGCCAGTCGTTAAATTGTACAATGTATTATGTCATTGGCTGTTTCATACGCCTGCCTACATTACAAAGATTTTTTTGTATATACAATCAAGTACAAAAGCTTTCGTAAAATAACGTGATACAGTAGGTAATTCTTTGCTATCGTAATAAAAGGTCTCCTGGTTAATAAAGAAAGTAGACACAAATAAAAAAGTAATCAAGAATGAAAAGGTAATGCCAAGAATCTCGACAGTGCTTAGACATCAACTAGCTATTACCTGGAGATTCTAAAACGAATCTATCCGACATGGTCACATTAAAATAGACATGGTTGAAATTGCCTTTACAGCAGTTCACATAAACTAACCAATAGTACCTACAGGCAATTAGCGCCCTTAGTATATAAAAGGTAGTTTGTATTCATAAACAGTAGTTGTGTTCGCCAAATCGGTGTAATAGCAGTAAAAAAACCTATAAAATGTTTGCAATAATTAAGTCGTTCATATAATAAGGAAACTAGTTGGCTGTTTCAAAATGTTTTACCCAACTATGGTGTTTGAAAGCTGACAGCGTTTCACTACTTATGCTCTGCGCTTGGCTGTTAGCTTGAAGCTAAGTTACGTTAATACCGTCTGCTCTACTTACCCAGTAAAGGCGAGGCGTGCGAGCTTACAAGGATCTAGTTAGCTTTAGTCTCTACACCCAACATAAAACACGACGTAATAACCCAATTCATGATTATAAGCAGCCCGGTGAACAAAAGGCCGGGTTTTACTCAATTTCCTATGTATATGAACCATTAAGCGAATTTTCCCAAAGCCCAGTCCCTCCCAAATCGCTTTCTCGCACCCGAAAACGGTACTTTCACCCTATTCAAATCCTTAGGGCCGTTATGACGATAAAATTTACTTAAAGGAAATAGGACCGTTATATATAAGTCACTGGTTCCTTTACATGTTGATTGGCTAGTTCGATACAGCCTAGTTTGAATTTCCATCTACAGTAATAATACAGAACATTAATACGACTTGTATTATGATAATGAACAGGATGCGAGCGGCCAGATGTAATAACTTTAGCTGGGATAACATTCTTTATGGGACTTAATCTGACGGGCCTGTTGGTCTAGTGGTTAGTGACCCTGACTGCTATACCGGAGGTCGTGGGTTCGATTCCCGCCCAGGACAAATGTTGTGTGATGAGCATAACCATTTGTTCTGGTGTCTGGGTGTAATTTATCTATAATATGTATGTATTTAGAAATATATAAGTATGTTTATCAGTTATCTGGTTACCATAACACAAGCTCTGCTTAGCTTGGGATCAGATAACCGTGTGTGAGTTGTCCCAGGATATTAGGATATTAGGATATACTTAATCAAGCTTATGATTACGAATGTGGATAGCTCTATTATAAACGTATTAGACTAAGGTAACGGTATTGGAGCACGTTGACTGACTCTTTTTATAAAACCATCTAGCTATGAAGGTTGTCAGTTAAAGATTGTTTTCTTCGATAAGAAAGTCAGCTGTAGTCCTTTTAATGATTCAAGGCAGATTAGTGGCTTATATAGCAGTGTGTACTTTAGACAATAAAACAACTGAAGATTCTTTACTACCAAATACATATAGACAGATCGTAACATTGCTTACAACATTTACTTAAAACGGTATCGCCCTGTATACAAGCGCACATAACACAATTTACAAATGATTAATATTTCAACATCATGAGAGCTGTAAAGCGTACAGTGCGAGTTAATTCAATGGGAACACAATCAGGATCGTTTATATTCTAGGTGGCGCTGTACGCTACACACTGTATCGGGCCTTTGTGTAGTCCCCTTTGAAACACACAATAAACAAGCTGAGCATTGTGGCCAGAGTGTACTGAACTGTGTTCTATGGAGCAACGGTACAAGCGTCGCTTATCTGCTCAAGTCAACTTGTCCTTATCTTATATCCGGGCTGATCACTCAAACTTATTGGTTTATGCACTTGTCGATATGAAGCCATTGTGCGTTCACAATTGACCTATAAAATTGTAGTTGTACAGTTTGAGAATACAAAGGAAAGTTTCCATGAATCACATTTCTCATTACATGATAAAATGTTTTCGATATTATTTTATTTGTTTGCTACATAAAATAAATAAGGAGTTATATAAAAGATCTTGTAGATGTTATTGAACATATTTCCTGTTCGGTATTGGATATTATTTTCTATCCATATCGTGATTTTCCTCCGGAAATAAGAGACAACAAATGTAGATAGTGAATACCTATATACGATAATGACAGTACAGCTTTCACAAATGGAATTAATGTTGGAAGATACAGCTATATTCATTAAAAGAAGAAAATAAAAAGGCACAAAACTTAACAAATAAAACAAGAACGTCTCGGGTAAACAAATCGGGATTACAATAGCTAAATAAAAAGTGATTTAAAAAAGAGGAACTATTTTCTAACAAATTGAAGATTAATATTTACATGGAACGTTGAAAGTCGTCAATGGCAAATACAGTTATTTATTGATTCGTTCACCTTACATATAGCCGCTCCCCGAAGGGTAATATCAACAAAATAACTAAGATAAATTGAACCAACGCCTTCACAAAATCGTGATACGTGGGTACACAATAGACGGCGCTTTGATTAATTGGTTAATTTGAACGCGAGGTTAACGGCACGGTTCTACATCAAAGCGTTTAGGCACATTACTCAGTTAAAAGTTTAATTGAATTCTTTATAAATTTCCTCTGTATGTAAATGTTCAACGAGTCACGATTTTCCGTGATAAAGAAAATCTCATTAAAAGTGAGGCTTGAAGGAAACCTTATGAAAGAGGGTTACTTAGAAATGAATCAAGCTATTTCTTATGAAACGTTTAGAGCTCTATTAACAACGGTAGTAAAATAAATTGATTAAAATATTTACTCATTAAAAATAACTTGTTACAATATATATAAGAGTTAACGACTTCCTTAGCTATCTTTAGATTTCTAAGATTTCTAGTTATTCTTGAAAATAGAAATATAATAGAATCAGTGTTTCCTTTTAAACTTTAGTAAAAGAGCTTTATTTTCGAAATATTATTTGATAAATACTGGCTTTTTATACCTCGTGTGAGTCTTAATACTTCTGTTTGTCTGCAAAGAAAGACACTTGCTCTACAAGAGCTGAGATTACATTACATAATACAGATGCATTGAGTGAGGAACACTCGAATGTTACGCAACCTCCTCGCACGCCTAACCTTTGTCTAGCTAACATCAAACATAATTTATATAATACGGTTAAACTCTCCTTTGTGAATAGTAATTGGTTTAAGCGGATTAAACATTTAATCCCTAACAAAATATGTACATTAAGTCAATTCTAATACATCCTTGTCAATTAAAACAGCAGCTTAATACAATTGTGTAAGTCCGGTAATTATAATCAAGTGATTGATTAAACCAACTGGCAATATAATTGCGTTTTCTCATAAAAATACCAAGTACTTAAATGCATTGTAATTTGTAATCGTTCTCCGGTGTTATTATTTCCATTATGCAACACTAAGTGGGATTGTTGTGATTACTCAAGATGATTAAGCGTTTATCATTGTTGAGCGTAATATTACGCGGTTCGTTCCGTATACACGGGTATACAATTTCATGAACTTTCTCAAGCCTGTGTAGAGAAAAAGCAGTGACTCGGGTTATACTTGTATGTTCATACGAGCGTGTTCCCGGTACGTTTATCTCTCAATCTGGTGGGGCCCGAGGGCATGAGTGCAACACGACTTGTTCGACCAGACTCCCTTCCCCCCTCTTACCTCTCGCTTCCCCTCTGATCTCACAAGAAACCGGTATTCTAGTCCAGTCCTAAACCCGGGGTCTGACTCGCTAACTAGATTATAAAGCCGATACGACTACTAACCGGATAATTATTATGATTGAGATTATTTACCATCGAGACGATTTCCTTTAAACATTTTTACGATGTGCGTAAACGATAATTGAAATAGGAGTTTCGACCGTTATACTTACAAGTTGTAAACTGAGCGAATATAATTTGTTGGCTCATATTTCTTAATTATTATGTCGAGCATTTTAAATTACATCATGTGTGATTATTTATCGGCAAACAGGAAGCACTAATGATTATTAAGAAACTTTAACCGGTTGACTTGTTATTTAGTGCTTAATATTAGCAATATCAATGTAATATAAATAGTACATGATGTGAACAAGGATAAATATATAAATAACATTCGAATTAAGACTAAATATTATTATAAATAAGGAAACATGTTTATATTCCATAACACATAACGGAAACAAGGGGAAAGAGTATAATTAAATAGTAGAGCCGGCTTTAAACACACAAACATTCAGGGCCTTATTACAAAAGATGGTTTAAACCAAGACTAAGGTAAACCCAGGTTTAAAATATACCCATCACTTTCTTATGTCATATAACAAAAAGAGACGGGGCTATTCTAAAATCTCGGTTTTTCTTAGACCATCTTTTGTAATAAGGGGGTCAAAGTCTCAAAGACGAACACAACAGAAAGTTGGTGCAGTCCCAAAGCTATCTTATTAATCTCTTGTGCAGCAGCAATAAGTAAAAAGGAATATGTAATTAATCTACGTAAACGTACAGAAACTGGGTCAACTCAATAAAGAAGAGATTAATTTTATAACTACCTTTAAAAGTTACACTCGTTTCATCGCATTTTAATGGCCTCAAATGGAATTTCTAAGCTCTGCATTAGTTGCCCGGATTTTAATCGGTACTAAGTTAAATTCTAACCAAATTTGATAATTATAATAAGCAGTATTAGAACTTAATTCATATTCCCTAAGTATATGAACATCGTTTATGCTACCAATTGGACGAAAAGTGTAGAAAAGTGTAAACAAAGTTACAGGTTTACGTTACCAATAGAAATACTTTATAGAGATCATTTTATGACGTCAATATATTGTTATTATACATAATGGCACGTCTCCAATGCGGTTACAGATAACCGAACATAAATACGAAGGGAATATTGCCGTGACAGACGAGACTTACGCTATTGTTGCTTCCAACTCAATTGCTCTTCGTTGGTATAACAAATGACACATTTTTTGTGAGCACACAATTGAATTGGTTGGGAGTTTTCTCATCCAAGTGAATCGTCACAACGTAGAGTATTAAAATCGAATTTTAATAGTTGTGTACAACAACATTGTTTTACGTCGAAAATAGCTCCGCAATTTAGTGGAAACATTAGCGTTTGTATTAATATTGTAGAGGTAAGATAAACTGTCGTTGTGGCTCTATGTATGGAAGGTTCGGTCCGGCGTTGTCAGGTTAGATTTATTCACGCATAGCCTTAAGACGCGGAGTGGGCGTACGTGGGATGTAGACTCTGGTATTCGTGTACCGCCTTTATGTCGTTACGTCTAGCGAACTATTCAACTCCCTATTTAGACTTTATTGCTCTTTACGGTCATATTTTATATCGTAAAACCATAACTTTTGTCGTATTATGTAGTCACATTTATTATGTTTAGTCTCCATTGTAGAATACTCAATGAAAATATTACATGTGACCTTTGTGAATTCTCGAATGATTATGGGAGTAACGCAATAGAAAATATTCCAATCGAAGAGTGAATGTTTATAAATAGTCTCCTCAGCACCGGTCGCTTTATCATGCCGAACAAAGGAACAATAACGACCAACAAAGAAGTTAGAAAAGAACAAAAGCAAACATCGAGACCGAGTCAAACGAGCTGTTTCCTTCTAAGGCGATGTAATAACAATAACAACATGGCGGACATTGTGCGTGCGTGCGTCGATTAGTGATGCGCAACAGTCGCGACTGATCTAATTCCGGAGTCCGGAACTCTTGCGAAAGTTTTCTTTAACTATCGTTAGCATCTCTTTAAGGAATTAACGGTCTCTTGAGCTGTATATGTATAATTGTATATTTGTATCGTAAACATTGTGTGTATTATACATTTGGTGAAGGTGTGAAAGAGACAGTCCTCTTATCGGGGTGTGACTATCTCTACTTTGTATGCACTGCACCTACATAGTTGCATGCAAACGTAATATAGTATGCATGTATACATTAGTAGTTGGTCGTACTCATGCCATTATATGCTAATTAGCTTTTTGATGCATGTGCACTGGTATAGATTAGGTTTTTAGGAAGGCAAAATCATTTAAAAACTACAAAGTTTTTATTCCAATTATATTACAGGTCAGTAGTAGTCAGGTAGTAGAATAATAAATTAATTAAATAGCAGCATATATTTCGTTCAATTTGTAATTGATCATAACTCAATATTTAAAACAGGAAACAGTAGATAAGTCGGGCGTGCGGCAATTAAATATCATAAAGTTGTGTGAAATAATATTTACGAGATAAGATTCGTTAAATAAATGATACCAGTATTAAGTAATACAGTATTACCTAACGAAGTAAAGTTTTATTGCGCTTATAAATAAATATAATACATAAGCGTAAGCCGGCGCTAACTAATAGGCGATAGTAAACAATCAAATGAGTCATGACAAGTACCGGTGGCTCGGCGGGGGACGGTCCACGGTCCACAATGGCCACAAAGCACCAAAATCACTTCACGACGTCACGCGGCACATAAGAAATTCGTAAAACATGTGACGCTAGTGCGGTGAAAGGTAAGATGCGTTCAGTAAACCGTTCCGAGTAACGAGTAACCGAGCGTAGTGATGCCGCGGCCGTCGCGGGAGAATGGTGCAAACTGGCTGGCCGGGGGGAGGGCGCCCCCGCAGCGCCCCGCGCCCCTGTCGCCCGGCCCGGCCCGGCCAACAGACGCGGGTTTGCATAATTAATTATACTTTACACACATTGCGCCTTCCGCACCGGCAAGGTCATCTTTTTGCTGATACAGATTTGCGATACACTTATCTTGATGCAATAACCGACCGCGCGCATCGACAGGTGATAAGAAAGATATATCCGTTAAGTTAACTTACGCAATATTTGTTAATACTGACTTATCTATTGCGTACGCAAACACGAGCGATTTATCTTCGATTTCTACACTGCCTAGAAAGTAACAGAAAGTTTAATTTAGATTATATGATCAGTAAAATGTAAAAATAGGTAATAATATTTTGACTTATACTATACTTACATTATATACTATTATACTACTACATATTATATACTATTTAATATTGTCTTAGTACATCTTTGAAAACTAATCTGTTCAAAGATGTATGTCTTTCATTAGAAATTTCATTCAATCAGACAATTTCATTAGAAATTGTCTCATGCTATGTCTTATAGCATCAAAAGTTTCATCAAAACAAATTCTAATTCCGCGTTTTAACAAGGACCTCCGTCATTCAGGTCAAAAGGAATATTAACCTTCAAACAAAACAAGAACAAAGTAGAGAGTGGCACGTTAATACAGACCCTTTTGACGGGTGCGGAATAGGGTGGGGCGAGGGTGTTCGGTTACCCGGGACTGCCAGACGAATCCCGGCGTCCCGCACTTGTCGCGATCGATATCCGTATCCGCTGCACGCCGCGGGAACTCACATTAACTAACTCCGATGGAGGTGGAAAGTCGGCCGATGTTGTTACAAACTTTACCGATTACAGTTTCACGAGATGCTCTCCCTCTTGTTATTCTAAATGAATCAACAACTCGTTACTAGATACGGTAACAATATTGACGTCTGCGCTATACTCTAAAACTTTTGCTGAGTTACTAACAGAGAAAGTTAACACTACGCTACATTATGTAGTATTGCTAATTGATTCCGATAAGTTGGCAAATAATGCTGATACGCTACTTGCAAAATTAAGAAGTATGATAAATGATATCGTAGCTGTAATATATATTTTTAGAAATACAAAATTAAGGCATCATCCATCTTACTAAAACAATAAACTGATACGTAAACAATCTTTTCTTTAATATTGTGGAACGGGAACGTATTAAAAGATTTATTAGAATAAGATTTTGTTTTGGCAGAGTATCAGATAAATATTAGCAAAATTTATTCAGGGAATGAGCTTATTGAACTAACCAACAGTACCTATAGCTAACATTTGCGATTATATTCATAATCTATAAATAAATCTAATAACGCCAGCCGTGATTATATTGTAGAGCTAATATTATTTTTCAAATTAAAAATGATTATGTACGAATTTTGTATCCTGTTCACGAAAAGCTGGGAGGTAAACGTAGCAAATAATGAGAAATTATGTACATTATATTAATAGACATAATCATAAGAGTAATAATCTTTCTGATCTTTCAGAACATTTTCTGAAAACTTTGTACCTACAAGACATGTTTCAGTAGGACTCACATTTCATTGTTATTTTCCTAAGCTATTCCAAGAAATATATATCCCTCCTTAGAGGGTCCTAAAATAAAACATGCTGAGCTATCGAACCCTCAGGTTAAACTGTTTGTTCCTAACTTCGGTTTTAGTGAGCATACATTTTGGCGAATAGCCAAGACCAATAGAAGTGAAATTGTACAATATAGCCTTGATCTGCCAAACGAATTGATTGAAAGTACAAACGCATTTTGGAATAACCATTAAACACAGTGAAAGCTAAATGGGCCACGCTTTGCGGACGTCTACAAAACGAATATGACAATAAAGGGATAAATTGCAAATGTGAACCATTAATCCTTGTTACTATGTCACTGGTGACCCGGTCGCATTGGCCAACTTTATTTATTCGACACTTGCCGTATTTACATACAAAAACTCTATTCAAGTGTTTTCTTCTTTTATGGGAAACAAACAAAGGAATCATGATAGACGTACCCCATTTTTATTTCGGTGAAATGTTTATGGTTTTTTTTACTATCGCGGTGTTGAATACTACATATAACATATATAACATACCATCACGCCTGTATCCCCGAAGGGTTAGGCAGAGGTGTACAAATGTACACCCACAGTTCGACGGTATGTTTAGGTCCCATGTAATAGGGGGCGAGCCTATTGCCACTAACCGGGCACAAATCCAAACTCCGACCTGCTACTGAGAATTTCATAGAAAAACCCAATAACACCTTGGTCGACTTGGGAATCGAACCCAAGACCTCTAGTGTAGCAGTCGCGCTTAGCGCCACTAGGCCAACGAGGCAGTTGAATAATAACTCATTCTTATTATGACAAAGTTTATACAGAGTTGATTTAATTCTGTTATTACTTGCATTGATTTCGGAACATTATTACTTGAACATTAGGTAAATAAAACCTAAGTAAATTGTAAGTAAGCCAATAAATTGAATGTCGAATCTCACAATTTGTCTGAAGTAATTTCTGAGAAATCCGGAGCACATTTAAAGAATGCTTCAGACGTTTGAACTGTGAGTACAAAAGACTTGAAAACCTAATTTCGTCTACATTCAATATTGAGAGGTAAAATAAATACGAGGAATTTTATTAAGGAATTACACCTGTAACAATGGAGACAGTGTAAATGTATGGCAAAAAGAAGTATCTGTAGCTATAGCGTCAGTTGGTAATAGGAAAAGTTGGAATCGATTTACGCGCGGCGACTCGTACGCCGCGAACATGGGCACAATGCTTAAGTACCAGGGCCCCTACATTTTCTGCAACATGCGATACTGATACGCCACAGCTTGCGCAATTGAATTTGCATGCTCACTGTTTTCATTTCTTCTCTAAAACGAGTTAGTTTTTAGCATCCGATAGAGAGAAGCTTGCTTTCGATACATTGAATTGAAATATTACGGAAGCAATTAAATGATATGAATGTTATTTAATTGCGCAAAATAATTAAAAAAATCGATTGAATGGATTCTTCATTGGATATAAACGAACTAAAGTTAGCTAGCTGAAGCCAAAATATTACTCCAGAAAGCGGCAAATGATAAATTCTAATCTTAAATAATTCGTTCCAGATTTCTCAGACTGCCTATAAATAAATTACTATTTACATTTGAACATTAAATTTTCATTTCACTAGTGTTCATGTTTATCAACACTCAGTCTCAATGATAATTTATTCGACTTGACCAGAGGTGTGGAGTTGTTCTTGGCAACTCGCCAACTTGAAATGGTTTCTCTGAATCGTTAGTTGCGAATGCAAAACTTCCTTACGTCTATATTATATGTGTATCTTTGTATACAACTAACACAGTTGCTGTTCCAACGTTAACGTATATCTTTAACTTGTTTGGAAAACTTGTAGCCTTGTGTAAATGGGAAGAGCGGAACATCCTATCACAAGCAAATCCTTGCTTAAAAGGTTGGTCCAAATTATATTATGTAAAAACAAAATAAGTGATGAAATATTATTTTTTAATTTAATAGTTTTATGAGTCATTTGAAATAGTTAATAATTGTACACCATTTTATAACAATCAAATATAATAACGAATAGTGGTTACCTGCTTAAATGGATAGCCACGAAATTATTCTACGTGATGAAATATTTGACAACGATTCATAAATATACTATAAAAATATATTAAACACAACTATTTTTGAAATGTGACCGTTAGTTATTCAGTATTAATTGCTTTGTTATATAAAGTTGTGGTTTTTGATTAAAAAGAAACAAAATTCTTCCATTCTAATCAATCGCATCGCGTCTAATATTGTTCACGCTCTTTACTTAAGCCATTAAAATGTGAAATAGATGCTGTCAAAACAGTTACGTCAATCCAATTTAAAATATAAAATAACTGAAGACGGTAACATCATGACTAACCGGATTTCCCACACCAAATACACCGGTCATTAGCAAAGCTTAAAACGAGTTGTAAATAACCTGTACGACGCGAATGGCGCCATTGGCGCCAACTTTCGATTAGAATCTTCATTGGAAGTAAAGCTAGCGTTAGACAAAAAGTCATTCCAGATGTTTCTTGACCGTTCAATTCCGAAAAGTCAATAGAAAAAGAAGCTTAGTAATAGCTGTTTCACGATCACGGAACACCTGCACCATCAACTTGTCGCATGCAATCTAAAAACACTCTAAAAGTGCACTTTTCAAAGTCCCTTTTGCTATCCCCGGGAATCGTGCAGAAACAACTCGAGTTAGGATTACAGTTTAGCATTCCACTCACGTACGGAAAGAGACGGTGCTATTACAGCACAGCTAGAGGGAAAAGTGGAGATGATTTGTTTGAATGTACTTTTTGAATCGATAGGCTAAGAGCATTCATAATGCTGTTGCCCCTGTTCTGAGGTCCTATCGCAACGCGTAGATTTCACAAGATGAATTGTTTATGGATTCTGAACCGGGAGAATACTCATGTCTCCGAAAAGGGTCACTGAACTAGACAAATTGCTACGAAGAGAATTGCTCGCTCCCCCTTTGTCAAATCGGCGAGCAATGTTCGGCTTAATCGTATTATTTGCAGGATTTACGTCATGTTGAATTTTGGGCCGAATTAAAATTAGAGGTAAGAGGAACAAGAATTTGCACTAATTGAGCATAAATTGCACCTTTATGAATGTCAAAATAGGTTCGCGTGGGGTATGCAAATGTGGGATTGTTTTGAACGCTTTGTTGTCGGGTGGAGTGGATGTGACGTGAATTATTCACGTCACAAACTACAAGAGCTTTCAAATGTCTTTTTCATATTTTTGTACCTGGGAAGTAGTGCAGCGGACGTAGCTAAACAATGTTAGCGTCAGCGCTGCGCGGATTATTCAAGGTTTATTCTAGTTTGCTTTACGAGATTGATTAACATAGGAAACTCGTTCAATGGTACATTCGAAGTCCAGTATTTTGATTAACGACGAGCGTGTCGTCAGATTGGTGCGGCAAACATGGCCAGATGAGAATTATAGCCGAGTGTATTGGTCGCATACTAGATGAGCACTATCGGGCATTGCACGGCTGTACGTGACATCCATATACAATGCACCACTAAATCTCTCTCATTGCCTCCTGGCTTTCAAAAGAAATATGTTTTATGGACGGTGACACGAATTCGGACGACTGTATTACCGCTTTATAATGCTTCCATTTCCTTTTCTCAATTAGAATTGGATTTCGATTCACAGTGTGATTGGATTCGAAGTATAGATTTAAATTCCTTGTGTCCATAAATAGACGTTAGTCGTACATCATGGTAAACTGTTTTACTCATTTCAAAATGACTGAGACCTTGTATACGATATCAGGTAGAAATTATTCAAATGTCTCTAGTCTATAAGTTCAAAGGGATAGGAAAGTGTACGTGGGATTACTAAAGCGACCAATTTAAGTAGGCCTGTTCTACAAGTCTGAAATTGTTTGCTTGAAACATCTTATTTTGAAAAGTGATAGGCGTATTAGATCTCTTAGTTCTTTTAAGATTGGTTTAAGGATGTTTAGTAGCAACAGAATTTGGGCTGGGCTTTAGGACCCGTGAGTGTTGTTAAGATTTTCTTTGTCTTCATATCGAGAATTCTCTATTTTTCGTGGATTTATTATGTAGACAATATTAAAAGTTGTTTTATGTAACCTTATGATTATTTAGAAATTTGGATTTACGATATAACTCTCGATTCAATTTTCTATGTTCTAAATACATGCAAATCTTGACTTGTTATATATAAGATATGTAACATAAATTATTTTTAAGCGTTTGACATCTTTTCTGCTAAGTTTATGAAATATAATTGAAATTAAACGTTTATTCCATCAAAATTACAATACACGAGGTTAATTTATTCCAAAAAGATATAATTCATGTAAAAATAGTGACATTATTACAGTCGATTGGAGCTTGATATCTCTGTCCCGATAATCTCTGAAGGTGAACCAAATAATTAGTTATTCTAGATCCCTTCAAGTATGAAAGTATAACACTCGTCCTTCGCGAAAGTCAAGACCTTGTAGGGAACAAACCTTGAATATTGCGCAGAAAATTAAAGGATAAAATGTAATGTAATTCTACGTAACCTTTATACTTGTTATGTTAAGACCTTAATACGTTCACAGATTAACATACAAACTCGTTGGTTAAAAATGTTATGTTTTCTTTGTTATTTTCTACATGTGAGGTAGATTTTAATAAAGATAACCTAAAGAAAATATTTAATGATACTAGTACTTTTTCGGGGAAAAAGTATTATCTCTTTTTACAGGAGAAAATATGTGAATTAAAAAGTTCATATGAGAAAATAAACTGACACAACTACACGTTTTCTTACAAACCGAATTAGCCAGAACATGTTTATAAACTGTGAACTAATTATATTATTGTAGCACTGTGATCTTAACGAGAATTTCGCGAATAATTTTAAAGCTAACAAGCACCTACATATAATATTCAAAAGGAGTATTCCGCTCGTGTCCTACTCAAACATCCTCCGATTAACATTAAAACAATACTAGAACTAAACTAACTCCAGAGTACAGTAAACCGCACGTCAATATTATCACCAAATTACGACCATCAACCTTATTGCTTTGAAATTAGGTTGCTAATGTGAAATAGTTATGATATTGTGCGGTTCTCCGTACGTCTGTTTCTATTCAAATATTCAAATGAGTTCAGTGGTGCGGAAACTCCATCGTTTAGTTGGGATCGAGACAGAACTTGCCGAAACATTGTTCAGAAAACATTTTGCGGTTGACTACAAGACGGTTATGTCATAAATGTTTAGTACACTTATGTGGAACAATAGCAAAGATAGGAAATCGATAAAGTTTAGATTGTTGCGACTTCTAGACAAAGAGACAATGCAATTGAGTGCAAATTGCAAAGTACATGAAGTAAGTTGTCAAAACGCGCCGAATTTTAACCTTGATAAGGTACTCGTTTAAATCCGTAGTATCAAATCTTGATAACCAATTAGATTGAAAGCTATCAAAACACAATTAGATTAAAGCTAGCGAGATCATTATAGAGCAGTTAGTCATTTACACCACATTTAGTTGAACCGGTGCGAGTTCAGGATCGCGTCGCATGCGTCACCAGGACCTGTCGCGACAAGCACACCAAAATAACCGACGGATAGACAGACAAACGCTACTTGAATATACATAAGTGATTTGCATTTTACAAGGCGAAGTAGGCCCGACGGTTCTTCACTTTTAAGAAATGAACAGTACTAGCAACTAAGTAACTGTTCAGTGTTCTCAATGGAATGTCACTTTTAACATTTTCGTGATTCGCATTTTTCTAGAGCTTTATCTTCTACCGTGCCTTCCATACTTTTTATCTGAGGTTGACACAGGATGCCTTTTTCTTCTTCACCGATAGGTATCAAAATAAGGAGGTTGTCAATTGAACTTTATGTTCTTTATGTATTACGTAACATTTCCGGAAATTTAGGATCAATTTTAAAAATTTTATTTACGTATCGATATACCTAGCTCTCAGGCCTTTATAAATTCCATTTAATTCGGTTATTTTTTACATTCACATATCAAGAAGTAATTACTTATTACAGCTGTTATATTTTTATACTTTATGATGACATATACTGCAGGTTATAAGTTTCCTCTTTGCCTCAAGGTATTAAAACACCAATCATATTGTGCTAAAATCTAAATCCAATAGCTCTACACAATCGCGAAACTTAATTAACCCACACTGGGTACCGTCTAATATGTACACTTATCTATGTAATACAGTTAGTTTCGAGAAACATCGTCTCGAACTGGATAATTTTCCTTTATAGAGGCGGGGAGCTCGGATCTCTAACTTAATTAAATATTCAAGACAGATTATTAGCTAGAACTTACTTGAAGGTTGGAGCGAGATCTTCTCGGCATTACTCCCACCACTTCGCCTTTCATAATTGATTCGATCACTGAAAAGAAAATATTACGTCAACAAAGGTTTTATTAAGTGGCTCTAAGGAATCATTTTCATTGTATTATGCTATCGAGACTTCTCTTACTAAATATATTCAGATTTTTCCTTTAAAAATTAAAATGTTTTTATTTCTTATAAACCAAATAAAAAAGGCGCTCAAGAAACGTTACGTTAAATCTACTGACTCTAGTTGCTCGGTTCCAAAGTGTCCTTCCTATGGAGAAAAGCCGGCAAGAAACTCCATAGGTTACACTTTTAAAAACTAAATTGTTACAATTATTTGTACATTATTGGTTAAATATATTCGTCAACAACGCAATAAAACTACGTTAATAAAATAAAGAAAAAATACTAAATATAAAATATACTTTAAATATTCTTAGAATTCTACATAAATTTTCTGCACGGGAATTCAATATATACTTTTTATAATTATGCGTTCCTAGTAGGTACGTTAATACGGCAAAACATTTCCCCTTCCGATGATATAGTTATGGTTAAGTTGTAACATGTAAGCGCATTTACTTTTCAACATATTGCAGCGTCAATTACTAAGGTTTCAATCCAATTATGCATGTAAAAGTATTTACAACATCCACTCCATGTCCTCATTGCATTATAACCGTTGCACACACGGTTGCACAATATAATAATGCACTATTATTAGTTAGTTGTTATCTAAACAAAGGATCAATTTATAAAAGATATCTTCGCTTTCATACCTTACATAGCCTCAAGCTGTGTCTATTGTTTGTATGAAATGTTGAATGTGTACTTTATATTATCTAAAACAATCTGAGCAAAGATCTTAACTAACTAACTTTTTATTTAATGTGAAATTAAGTGTGTAAGTAAACAACAGGTAATTGATTTTCGACCTTATTGTTTTAATCACAAAGGTCACTAGTACCAACTATTGTTTACGTTGTCTCTTACGGGTTAGTAGATAAGCGTTACCATTAATGTCGACCTTACAATAACCTGTGTTGAGCGATATCTATTTAAAAATACATCAGGCATAAATCATAACTGTGCGTGGTGAAACCCGGCTATTGTTCCGCAGATGGCCGAAGATTGTTCACTGCAGCGTGTAGGTTATGTAACCAGAGCCCATTGTTTCCATATACCCACATAAATGTTATCGTAATCAATCATGACGATCCTTTAATCGTGCACCACAATAATGGTGCGTAAATCGTAATGCGACAAAGCGGGTACAGTTTCGCATTGTTAAGCGTCCATTGCTTGATTACTTTGGATTCAATGGAGCGTGTTGTGTCATTGGTGTGATATGTAACGTGCAGGTATTTACCTCCGTCACCGAGTAGCCTCATTTGCACGAGCGACGGATCTTCGCTGTGCTCCTCTAGAACTGTATCGTCGGTGACAGTCAGCTCCTGGGAACAACATACAAAACATAAATATCTAACCTCTTTATTAGATTATATATTTTTCTACGAAGCGTAACGTTCAGTAACCGGATCCTCGGCTTGTTTACAAAACCAGATATGTTAATACGATTACCGATGATGATCTTATACCGTTAGAGCACATCACGATTCCAACGTTGAACAACGCATTGCTTATAAACTACCTACTAACGCCATCTAGTTTAAAAAGCAGATACTGTAATTCTTAGAAGAGGAACGTAATTCGATACTAATAACTCATCAATACATAAAAAGAATCCATTTAGAAATATAAATCAGCGTACACGAAGCCCAAAAGGTATTGTAAATATTTTGTTTAGCTCTTTCATCGATGCTATTAATAAATTCCATCATACAAACAAGAATAGTCAGAGTATAAGAATAACAAATTTCATTGAAAGTAAAACACGGGAGTTTGGCAGGTGTTTTATATTCGTAAGCAAACAAGATTCCCTAAATTCCCATCTAAACTTTCTCACGCCCGAGCGCTTCGGTGGAAGATGGCGTAAACAAATACGTTTCTGTTTTATGTCGCTCGTCGGCATGGTACAGGTGTTATGAGCGAATATAACCTTAAATATACATGTGTGCCTATTGACTTTGCTTACACAAAGTTTAATCAAAATCTCAGGCAGAACATTCGTGGAATGTTCTACACAAATGTTCAATTTTATACATGGCTTATGAGTCAAATTATTCTATTTTGAGAACGTCATGATTTGATGTAAGCATTATAATTAATAGAGAATAATACACAATACATACGTAGGATTTATAATGCACATAAACAACAAAAAAAGTAGAGCATACACTCAAAGATATCGATAAAGCAAACAAATAGAGTTGTAAAAACATGTCGACAAGCGACAGACAAAGTTGAACACAAACTTTCAAGAAACAAAGACGAAACTTTAAGAAAGTTACTTCGGAAACCAGGAAAGGGGGCGAATGAGGGGTTACTCAAAACTTCGACGTTTCGGACGCCAGTAATACGAACCTCGCAAAGTACAAACGAAGTTTTCCACTCGCTAATTCGCAGTATAAATTTGTTTAACGTCTCAACTTTTTAACTGTAATTACTTAGCAAAGTTCGAGATAGATTGAAGTACTCCAAAACTCAGACAGCGACTCTCAAGAGTTTGATGAGTTATTGTAATAATTGTAGTTCGCTATCACCTACCCGAGATGGTGGAAGTCGTCAGCTTTTATGTGAATATATAATTAGACTTGATTTATATCTGCAGAATTTTATAAGTTTATATTAGGTTAGGGATTATATAAGGGAAAAGATTAAAGTCATACTGCCACGCGGAAACATTACCCAAATCAGACAATGAAATTGAAAATGATGGAATCCTAACAACGAAAACTTAAAAGAAACAAAGGAATAAACTAAAAACTAAAACATTTAAAAAGCAATCCAAACAGGAACGCAGCGTACGTACAATACAAGAATCGTTGACATCGGCGTCTTCAAAGGAAAGGAGATGAAAGAAAAACAATAAACTGTTTCAATATCGCAAAACAACAAAGTTTGTTTAGAGAAGTTGAGCAAAGGGGTGAATGGGGAGAGAGCGCGCCCCCACACGCCGCCTCACACCACTGAAACTCCAATAGACGTACCCATGGTTTAATGAATCCCCGAATATGTAGCAGATTAATTTTGATTAAGAGGAGTCTATAAAACAAGCTGATTTCACCGTATCCAATTATATTACTGAACATATTGGATAGCAACGAATAGACAGCAATATAAATCCTATTAAAGGTAATTATTGTATAATAAATTAATAAGCATTAAGATGGAACACGCAGGTTATAACTTCCTCTTGTAAATGATTATGACCGATACTGCAATAAATACGTTTCCGATAATGAGGATAGCGGCGTTTCTTATAAAGAGGGTCTAATAAAAAAGAGCTTTGTAATACTAATAGGAAAAATACATGTAAAGTATTGCAGTACGGAAGCAATTACAGAAGGCAAGCCAATAGCAAAAGAATAAAGCGAATGAAAAAGGTAATGTAATTTGAAATTTAGGAAATTGCTTCAGGCTTGTAAATGCCTTTTTGAATACAAATTTCTTCGGTAAGGAGCTCATTAAATTCAAAATGTATTCGAAGAATTTCCGAACAGGTTTGTCAAGAATTTATATTACGAATAATCACAGGACAATGTTTGATTAGCAACCTAAAAATCTTCAAAATATTAGATACTGATTCAATTTAAATAACGACTTGAAGAAACATAATATTGGATATAATTAGATGCCGAAAAACAAACCTACGGTTAATATTATTTCTTATTTATTAATATTTCTTTTGTTATTTAAATTGCCTGTTCAATGTGGTAACCAATTAATCTCTATTTAAGGTTTAAATTACCATAGTAAAGGAATAGGATCAACAACGAAAGCTCATGGTCATTCCATGATTTCATTGTATATTCGCATTCGTACTAAACCTTCGCTAATAATGAAAATGAATGTTACATAACAAGTTAAGCCATTGTTAAATCCTAGTTATTATCGTAAACCGGCCTTGATCCGTAAACAATGTACAAACAATGATGGCGTTCCAAGTACTATACGGGCAAGGAATTTGAATCATATTAATATTAAACTACACGCAGCTCCACTCTCGTACATCAAACTTGAACAACCAACATGTATTAATTCCATTACTCAAGGGAACCATCGCTCAAGACGAGATGAAAAGTAACAATTTCCTTTCTTCGCTTAACATTTCATCGTTCTTCTCTCAGGAGATGAATACTCCTACAAAACATTCCACTTTGTCTTTTTCAGTTAAATCGTTTTTGCACACAGAGCTAGGACAAAAGCATTAAAGACTAGTTAACAGACCGCAATCAATTTCGTACATCCTCCTACGCATGACACATCGATCACAAAATTCAATTAAATCTCCATCAACGTTACTCGCGGACACTGTCGACATAATTGAGTGCGGTGTTTTACTATCTTTTTATGCGTCTACAGAATGCTTTGGGTGTAATATATCCATCGGTGCGTTCGTATTCATAGATTCCGTGGAAGCACTAACTAACCCATCAATAAGTGTTTAACAGGTTACAAAGCTCACAACGAGCGCCCGGTATGGCCAACGCGGAGGCATTATAATTGGAAGCATGTGGAAAGTTCAGGATTCCATATACACTTTTATGGTGCTACAGCGTTCTGCAGAACAGGTTTCCATATGTTGATCGAGTAACGAACACGCTGTTCAAGTTGTTTCGATACTTATGAGCGCCCTTATAAATTGAACGTCGTTGTCGGATGCCTGCGCGTTCAATAAACCAAACTGGTTCTATCCAGAACTTCCCGCTTTGGAATTATCTTGTAGAATTCTTGTACAGTTAACTTGCTATACTCACCTGTACAGTATCTACACAATTATTTGAGGTATCTTGACTTGGAGTTTCTATTGTTAGTTAAGGCAACAAGCCGCGATAATAATATTCACAAAACGTATTATCTAAATGGGTTTTGTTTAATATCCTGTTACAAAGAGATAATTTCAAACGACTCGGTGAATGTTACGGAAATTGGCCTAAAATCCTTTTAGGACAACTTTATTTGAATACTTCTTTGTATTTTTTTATATGATGGTAGTCGATCACTTAGCTTCATTGGTACCGAGAATTTGTTATAAAACCAAACCAAAGCGGGTTATTGGTTCTGTCAAAAAAGTTTCAATACTATTGGAACATAATATAATGATAATATCGATTCACACACAAAAGGTACTAGAGTATTGACTAATAATAGACACAATTATAAAGACTGCCATAAATACATTTAAGTCTCTATTTTCAGCCACTAAACAACCATTATAAACGTAGGTGATTATAAATGTAGAGACTTTGAAAGGTATATTCTTACAACCTTTAATATTCATTGACAAAGTACGTCACAGCAAAACGTTTCCAATTAAGAACATTTGACTTTATTTCTGTTACAAGGTAACAACAATTTACTGCTTACCTACAATCTATTACTCTATATTTATTAATATAACTAGCTGTGCCTGCGACTTCGTTCGCGTGGATGACGAAACTTATCAATGAGTTTTTAACCGCAAAATTAAGTTTCTTTTTTCCGGGATAAAAACTACCCAGTGTGGTGCCCAGGATATTAAAGAATAATTATACCAAGTTTCATCGTAATCGAACCGGTAGTTTTTGCGTGATACCTGAACAAACAAACAGACAGACAGACAAATTTTTTTTTTTTCACACTTTTGGTTTCGGTGTCGGTCTAATAACACCATTTATTTTTTTGATATTTTCAATGTACAGAATTTTCAGTTCTACAGATTTATTATAAGTATAGATATAGATTTTGTAACATCTTGTAAGATAGTTACATAGAGCCATCTTTACCTTGCTCAAAGTACTCTTTTTATTACGTATTTATTTAATAAAGAAAAGGCTCTTCGTAAAAATAGACATCTAATTTATTTACAGGACAGGCTGAGTATAATATTGAATTAGATTTACCTTCCAATTTTGTAAGTTGGTATAAAACTGTTTATTTCATCTAGATACTCTGCCTTTATTCATATTATTATAACCATCTACATTGAGAGGTAAATCATCACTAATTAAAACTAGCTTATTTTTTGAAAAAAAATATGGTTTGAGTTTCAAGTAAAACTACTCTATTAAAAGTTACTTTATTCTATTATAATATAATCGGCAATGTGTATAATGTGAATAATTTTCTTTTTTACTCTAAAGTGCTTCCGTGAAAACTTGTATCGTTTATACCGAGAACTTGTTTAAAACGGTTCATAAATAACGATTCGAATTGCTGTTAAAAATAACGATAAAAGGTATGCCTTTTAAAAACCATTCGGTAAATCTCGCAATAGGTACATATTCTCCTCATAGTCATTTTAGATCGAACAAAATTGGAGCTTAACATGAAAGCTGACTTGCACTATCCAAAGTAATCATAAAATCTGTCAAATTGCAGATTCTGACGAAAACTGCAACTTCACTTTTCGAACTAACACAAATTGATTCTGGTTTCTTGCAACTTAGCAATGTTCTTTTGTACTACCTTACAAATCTTACAAACAGATAAAAAGATAACCCGTTTGTCCGATAAAATCTCTGTAATAAAGGTCCTATCTTTCCACTTCATGTAACGTACATGTCAAGCCTAGTTCCTCATTAGAACCAAATGGAAAGATGGTGGATCTTCAAGTGATCTTGCAGCATCGCAAAAACACAATATGTATCCCTGGACGAAGGTATCTGTCAGTTTCAGACAACGGCCTTTGCTTTACGCGTGTCAAATTGGAAAGTTAAAAAAAATAAGGATACTTACTCCAGTATGCTCGTTGACGCCAACGATGACGGCTGTGTACCACTGCGTAGCGCCCGCAGACCGGTACACTTGGGCACGGCATCCTCCCAGCACGGAGGGCGTGGTGGTCAGGATCCTCTGCCCATCCTGCACCGTCTTCCATTCTGCTGACTCCGACGATATGGCGGAGAGGACAGCAGAGTCCAGACTGTCTTCTGGACCTATTTGATGAGCGTCCCATTCCTGTGGAAAGAAGATTAGATGTTAGCTGTGTTCTGGTAGGAAACAATAATATTTTAGAGATTTACATAGAGTATTGTTAATGATTCCGAAAATTCTTTTCTCTATAATAAAAGTTGATATTCATTTATAAGTTCTGTGTCCATTAGGGAAAACTATCTCTGGGTTTTCGCATTGGGCATGTTATTGAAAATAGTCTTAACTCATTGTTTGGGCTCTGAAAACAAAAGGCGATAGGTGATCCTACAAAGTGACTGCGAAATTATTTTCGTATCTAATTCTGGCTATGACAGTCCACTACAACAAAGGCCTTCAAGTTTCAGCGTTATTCCCATATAATATTTATAAATTCGCAGTAACTGTTCACAATTTGCTTTGTCCAAGAAATGACCACTCGCTAGTAGCCCTTATTGTTTTCTGAAAGGTGGGCGTGCCTTACGGAATACCAGGCTTGATTAATTATTTATTCCTCTTGAGCGACTTTCAATCAAGGCGATAAATTTAACACAGACCAGCTCTGTGTGACACAAAGGTGTTCCCGCATTGCTACCCTTTACATAGTTCGATGTGACAGCCCTTGATTGAAGCAAAAGGGGTGCAGTCTCTACCTATTTCAGCGCATTGCGTCCTGTTGCCTTGTTCCTATAATAAAATGTTCGACCAACTTTATTGGAATTAAAGTACTGGTTATACAAGCATAGCTAATAGGCCTACAAGTTTATGTAGAATACATGGTTTTCTTGACCTCCTTACGTCAGTAATTTATAAAAGCAAAATATTCGTATGAAAACATTTAGAAGGATAATGCTAATAGTGCAATAGCCACATATACATAAAGACATTAAATTAATAAACCTGATGTAATAAAATAAAAACTTACGTCGACCAATCGTAATAAATCACTGAACTAGAAATGTAAATCAAACTGAACTGTAATTCTATTTCCAGTTGAGCTATTACGGTTTCAACATAATTTAACGCCTATTTAGTACATATGTATATGTTTATGTAACTATGTCCAACTGGCTTAATTAGCATCATACATGCTGGTAGCACACATACCAAACTCTAAGCAGAATGTAAATCTGTATATTTATATTAATTAATGCAGTACATCGATAGTTGCCTTTACGACCTCGTATCACATGTAAACATTATGCCCCACATTATGGTACACCTCCACAAATCAACATTAGTATACTTGCCCACGTATATTGTGTTAAGTGCAGTAATAATTCACCGTACACACACAATCTACATACACACACGCGTACTTGTGTGTGTACGCTCGAGTTGAACGTGCACACGATTGCACCAGTATTTATGTCAATGTTACAACACACACATTGACATAAAACGCACACCTGTTTCAGTGTGTTGCATACAAGCCAGTGCCCGGCGACAGACGTATCCGGTGCGTTGAACCCGCCCCCCCTTCTCCCTCTCCCCCTACTCACGGCTGTTATATCTACATGTAGACCTACTCTATCCGCCTGTTTGCTAACTAACGCTATTGGACCATTCAGGGTCACCGGCGTTTGTGTGGACAGCTTACTTGAAAGTATTTATGTGGGCACAACGAATTTGAACAAGAAACAACAAATACAATAGAAATACTGTATAATTATAAATGTATAGCATACGGGCGTTAATAACATAAACTATTCAAGGTGACGCCGGTGACGTTATTAAGATTGTTCTGCAAATGTAATTCAAAGCAGAAATGTGTTCGGTAAGCTTATATTGTGGAACGAATGCCAGCGCGTTACGGATGAAGCGGGCGAAACAATGAAGCCCTTTTCACGGTCAAATCATTTTCCGATATAGTATAAGGCAGCTTCGTAGTAATCGTAACTTGAGGAGTCACGCACCGGCGAGCAGTCCGTGGCAGCAGTCGCGGCTAGGCGGTGACTCAGCAACACTCGGGGCAGCGGTTACGCAACACTGCCAGCCATTACTGTTTATTTTGCTCGGGTCGCCCTATTTGGTGAGATTACGTCGTGATTAATACCGAGCCGTGGCCCCGGGATCAGGGAACGGATTACGCTCGTTTTGTTTGAGAAAGTGATGAATATTTATATTCTTGGTTATGTTTGCTTGGTCACTGTCGATTTATGAAAGTTCTCGGTTTATAATAAGGCATAATTTGATTGCTGTACATCTGTTTATTGGCTAAATTGTGATAATTTCGACGCTACCTCACTGTTTTAGAACACAAAGTAATCATTGAAACTTCTCAATTGCCAGCTATAAAACACTTTTTTTTCACCATGATCAATGTTTTAAGGCAGTATGGCTTGTGACTAAGTAAAAGCATAACCATTAGCCCAAAACTTTGCATAACTATGTTCTCTAATCACTGCAGCACTGAGTACATATAACAAATAATCAAGGTTTACTCATACCGACACTAACAGCTTACAAGTAATAAACATAATTCTAAACGGTATTTGTTATGTAAGTTTACCGACTACGGGTACCAGTGCTTATGTACAAGTGGGTGCCGAGTACCAACGTACACTCAACTACACATCAGGAGTAACCACATGATATTAATAGCGACTTTATGTCAGAGCAGTATGGTTGTTTTTTGTGATTTGTTTTTGGTGTAGTCGTGGTGTCGACGGTACCAGGAAGTCATTACGACTGGCACACATTCGCGTCTCCCGCGACTCATTCAATTTCCTGCCAGCGCTCGCCGAATCGCTCCCCACTTTGATACCAGCACTGATAACAGGTGTAGATATAACACCTATCTATAAGATCCGATGGAATTTATTCCGCGAATTCAACGCTGAATTAACGATCAAAGGTATTAGGTAACACTTGAACGTAAATATAAATAAAGTCCAACGGTACTCCTACCTACAATAACTATCTCAACGATCTAGGTAGTACAGGATCACATTACAGTCGTAGAATTTAAACAAACGTAATTTACTGTGTATCATCGCCTAAGTAAACGGATACCTTTACTACCAATTTATAGAATTAATATACAGTTGTTCAAAACTTCAAACAAGGCATGTTAAGCACAAATATAACGTTATATTGTGAATAAAACTAACAACGCAGCCCAACAGACCTCGCAATAAAAGTTGATAAAAATAAACGTACAAAAATCCACCTGAGGCTTCGCAAGTGGCTTTATTGCGAACTCTAGCAAGTATCCAAAGCGGTCATAAACGGTAGGTTTTAACTCCCTAGACAATGCACTCATATTGTATCCATCAGACGAGATGAAATGTCTGGCGTCGTTCCCTCGCACGCAGGAAAATGCAAACACGTTCACCGGAAAACATAAATTGTGCTTTTGTTATTCACTACTCCGTTACGACATTATACGCAAAGAATATATTAAAAGGATATTACAATAAAACATTTTGTAACCAACGTCGAGACCATAAAGCTTGACAAATTAATCGCTTAGCCTCAAAGCAGTCAAAGCCTAGCCAAAATAATGTATTCAACACAGAATATTTTCAGCGTTACAACCTAACAACAATGGGGCCTAGAATTAATTATTCAAATCCTGAACTAGACAATAAAATCATGACAAAGGTGAGCTAAATATTACTCTATTTTGTGAACTAGTGAATTTAATCTTATCAAGCATATTAATCGCGATTCGCGAGCCATGTGAAATGAACACCAGCATAGTAAGTACAAAGAACAAAGCCAATTCCAACAATTCGGTATTATATTTTCTCTGAATAGTAGCAACAAAGAAACTTTCTCGCTGGTTCTTGGGTCTTGATATCCTTCATAAAATAGGAGCACGATCAAAGTAACATTGTCTCGTGTCTAACACACGCCTATATCAGCATTATGTTACTCCCCGGGTCACCCACTTGGGCGGCAGGGGAGGTTGGGGCGAACCGGACAGTTGAGTAAGCTAACTGAAACAAACTTTACTCGTTTAAATTTTGCGGGGAACAGTTTCTGAGTTGGGTTGCGTGCATGCTGACGACGACAAAGTTAAGAAACTCGCGATAAAGTTTCATTGCCGGTTGGCTAATCGAGTTTTTTAATTATAAATACTTTCCGTCAAGTTTTTGTTTTTTAATTACGTATTTTTATGGCATGACGCCCAAATAGCTGACTTACGTTCACGAAAATATTTATGAGATTATACACCTGTTGTTAATTTGAGGTTTTATGTAACTTTTATGGCTAATTATATTTACATAATTTTTATTTTTCCGTAATAAGTCGAGAACACGGTTCGAACAAAAAAATTTAGGGAACAATAGCGGGTTTATTTTTAGAATATTTTTAGTTAAACTTTATTTGATTAGTTGTTTGTTTGTCAACGTACCATTATGTAATAGGTACCTGTTTAATAGAATGTGTTTACACATAGAGACACAGTCTCTCCCCGTATTTGAACACCCCAGGACCATAACTTACATAATTCCCATTGTTCTCGACTCGTTTCACTAATAAAACCGAGCAAACAAGTATTTTATCTCAAATGCCATAGATTATATCTACCCTAGTTAAAACCTCCTTTATGATATCTTATTCGAACAAAGACAACTAACTCCAAAGTAGAAAACTTTTTCGTTTGTAGCAGCAATTTGTTACAGTAATGTACTCTACTTATTTTCTCAGTTCCCATTCTCTTCCTCGTGTACTAAGTAAACAAATGAATTATTTCATGTAATTAGTACAAATTAAATAAGTAAAGGCACTCTTTCTCAATTTAATTTAATTTTATACTAGCTAGAATGTCAAAGAAAAGAAAAAATAACTAAAGATCGAGCACGACTCGCTGGCGCTGAGAGGAAATTTAACATTAATGAACATCCTTTTTGTAATAATATTGCCACTTAAGGCCGTTGGAGCGTTTGTATGTAGTACTTTACATAAAATACATAAATTACGTTCTCAAATCTTCTCGTAACGACTTTAGGTACTCAAATATGATGATGTTTATCTTAGAAACACAAAATACAAAACTCTACCTAAACATTATGGAGTAGCTATTGTACCTAAACGAAAAGTGTAAAAGTAAACAATTACTTAAAAATAAATTAGGCCCTTAAAACCTTTAATCCTTTATGGAAGGACTGAAAATTTAGATTTCGACTGACCTATGTGATTTTATGGCAAAACAAAAAAGAGATTGGCTTTTGCGGGGCACCAGCCGATCAATCATCACGTTGCCAGTTGCCACGGGTGCGAGGCGGCCGGGGCTAACCGAAAATAGCACGACAGTCGGCAATACCACCATCCACCTGGCTCGGAATATGTATGTAATAAAGGGGAGGCGCGGGCGGAGCGAGCGAGGAAAATCAATAAAGCGGGCGGCGAGGATCAAAACATACCGCGCCCCTCGCCAGATCACCTCCGCAGCTCGACTGCCATGCCACCCGGCGCTCCCCTCGCCCGTCGCCCGGGGAAACCCGCCCCATGTTTGGCAGACATCGTCCTTGATCTCCCCACTTCGCCTAAGCGCGCAAGTTTGGATAAACACTCGTATCGTCTCACTGGAAATTGGGTCGGTTATGCGTTTTGCTTTTACCATCCCTCTTTCATCTCTTCTAAACTAATAAGCTCAGCTTTGATATGTTCTTTTTACGGTTGGACTGATGTTAATTCTGTTTTATGACTATTTATAAAATCTTCGAGCAATAAAATGTAAACATTACGTTAATTTACCTCATTGGTTTCCACGCAGGATGTTTTTCCTCTTTTAAGTATATATTATACATATATTATATATAGACATATTTGTCGAAAACAGGTAAATGTAAATGCAAAATTATACTTTTTATCTCTTGTACCTACATAATAAAAATATACCGCACCAACGAATCCTAAGGCAAAAATATATGATAAGATCAAAAATGAAAAATAATAAGGTCACGAAAATTTCTTACAAACTGCCATTTGCGAGTTACCTAACTCTAGTATTTTTCTTGGAAAATAAAACAACCCTGAATGTCAAGGGCGGTGTGACATGTCTTGTCTAGATAAAAAATATACTTAAGTTATTAAATAACAGAAAGAATAAAGCTCGTAAAAAAACTTTATAATATTTGATGACATGCTATTAAAATGTAAACAACGAAATTAATTGGTTAGACAAACTATTAATTATAAAAGTACTTACACATAATATGTATTGATGAACATTAATAAAATGTTAATAACACTCATAAAATGTTAGTACTTAATAATTTAATAAGCTAGTCTCTATTAAATGGGGAATTTATTTATTAAACATCACTGCAAAAAGAAGTGCAAGTTGAATTAAATAGCATTAAAATTATAATGGACACATTTGTTATGTAAAATACATACTAAATTATTAGACAAAAAGACCACAAATTCATTCTAAAATAGTCTTTGTCCTTTTTCCCGTATTGTATAAATTCTGTTAGGAGAAGGGGTGAGGGTGGGCTGGGCCACCTACATTTTGAGCCCGAATATAGTACACCGATTCTTTATTTTAATGTTCCAAAACGCAGATAATGGGATTTTCGTGCAGCTATTTGTCTTTTTTATGTTGTGTTCGATCTTCTTTTTGTACATTACAACTTTGTTCGTCTACTATTGTTTCATATTAAATTAATACACGGTATGTATTAATTTTACAGATCGAGTATTAGCTTACAAATTCAATACTACTAGCGCCATCTTTTATCACTTTTAAGTAAGTTCTAATAAATAATTAATTACATAGGTACTATGAATAACGGTGACTATAATTTATATTCAAAATACATTCCAAATTCTATATAATAAGATGAATGAGAAAATAGTAAGATATGACATAACTTATATCGTGGATTGACCTTAAAAGGCAAGATAGTGTAAACAAGTAAAGCTATATCACCTTAGCATTCTTTTGTTGCATAATGAATGGCCCGCATGTCATACGGCCGTGTCTTACATAACAGAAATATCCTGCAGTTAATAACGTTTTACTACATGTTCATTTAACTTGACCTACAACCTGCTTAGTAATAGATCTGTTATTAATTCTGTTAGACAATTATTTATAATAATTTCGAGACCATTCGTAGTTCTCCATTAAAAATGCAAATTCAAAACAAGCTAACCTACGTTAAAAAACTTAGTAGAAAAAACGCAATAGGTACGTACCTAATACATAACAGTCTTAAAAAGTTACAAAAATCTTTTTTTGTTTTTATTAATATAAGTACTACAGACACTACAGTTAGGCAAAGGCAATTATCTATTTAGCTTCCATTTACCCTACAATGTCAGAAAACAGCATTCTTATTTTTATTTAACAATGGATTTAAGGTTTGTTATTGTAAAAGATTGGTATACGCAAAGTAATTTGGTTCACAAGGACTTTTGTTGTGTTTAACTGAAGTCAATAAACAAAGTGAAATGAAAAAGTTGTCAAAAGCTTACCTACGCAATCCTTTGTTTGTTTTGGCAACATGACAGCCAATATTTACGCGTACATTATTTTGTTTTTTTTGTAAAGGCATGTTTGTTACAGCAATTCAATTGAATACGTATATTTTAATAAGAGTAAATATATTATTCAATTTTCTTTCCCAAAAATTATATTTTTGATGAAGACAGGTACGTTGTTTTTATTTTGTATGCTTTAATATTAATTTATTTTTCTGAAATATTCATTACTTTAACCATTTATTTCAATAAGCGCTCCGTTAGCCAAGTGAAAAAAATCATTTAAACTATCGCATAACAATCAAATATTTACAAAACGATTCACACTGCCATCTTTTGACCGAAAGCTGCATTATAGTCATAACCACGTGTATGATGTGGACTTTGAGACGCTGGATAGGTTATACTTTAATTTGCAAGAAAAAAATATCTTAACTATAAGATATATATTTTTTCTGACGATGTTGTGCGTAATTTTAATTACAAGTACAGCAACAATGTAACAGCAGAAAAAAATATCAGCTGCAAAAAAATATCGCATAATTATCGACCCGCACAATGAAGTATTTACAGTGAACGATTTGAAGCCTATGCAGTTGTAGGTACGTGAGGAAATGCACCCGCATGCTCAATAATGTATTCCGAATACCTGGTGTAACTGAGAACAATGACCCGTAGCGCCACCTGTCACGTGAGACTAGAACTACCGGTAGAACGTGGTTGCAGTGCGAAACGGTCGCTATGAATAAATACTTTTCATTATTTATATTCGCTCCTTTTCTGGAAGGACTTGTTATAGGTTTTGGCAGTATACAAAGCAACTTTTTTTAAACGTTTTTTGAAAATAATATGACTGTTGATTACCTACATACAACATGATCAAGGGTACGGACAAGTTTAAGAGCAGCCATATGACTAATTACTGTTTTTAACTAGTTCCTTAATAGGTTTATAAACTGGTCTTTCAATGGACGGGACGAGTTCATTGCACATTTAAACATGGGGCTTTGTATAAAAACAAAGAACGGTATACCTACTTTATCTGTAGTAAGTATCCAATGATATATAAACTAACGTCATTGGTAGTATCCTTAAACTTTTGCTGCTATCCATATTATGTACGCTGTGGGAATGCTGTGAAAGTCAGGCATAATACTAATTTGATCTTTTTTAAACCTATAAATGTACACCTGCCTATGAATATCCTTATTCCTTCCTAGAAAAGGACTTAGCATTTTGTAAGTATTGTATAGTCTAGTAGGCTTTGTGTGTAGTGGTGCTGTTAGGTACATTCTAGTATTATATTCAATGAATAATTAATACATTACCTGATAAGGAAGGAGATTAGCGTAATCCAAGAACTCCAGGTGTTTGTCGTGGAGGTATTCGACCGGCTGGGCGTCGGCCTGCAGCGTCAGGTCAGCTGCCAACGGCATGAATGTCTAGGAAAATTTACATTATTAGTCATCATTAATACAGAACAATATGCCAAGAATGTATATGAAATCAACTGCAAAGATTTAAAATGAAAACCATTTCAGAAACAAAGTTTGGTTTCAATTTCTTAGAGATAAATAAATATATAATTATGTAAATCAGCTCAAATTAATGTTAGCTTTTATATGTCATGTTTTAAACTACACAAACATTACTCTCAATAAACAAGGATGTGAATAAGCTTAACAAAGTTAATTTAGCTCACGGGACTGGCCTTTAATTACCCATCTCAAACGCTGTCCGGTAGTCTACTTTACCACTCTAATTAAGATTTGTAAGCTTTCTCTACTTGCTACTAGATGGCGTTGTTATCAGACAAAGTAAACTAGACCCACTTAAGACTAATTGAATCACTTAAGACTGTAAACTTTATAACCTAATTACTTAAAATATACTTAGAAATCTGTCTGACGTTAATGTAGAGGCCTATTACGTTGAATCTATCTAATCTATTAGTAAAAAATTGTTGATTGCAGGCTTAAGTCTAACAGCGGTAAGTAGGTACCTATGCCATCATCTTCAAATTTCATTCATTAAGCTTTATAATTATAGCCTGTTTTATTAATTACTTGCAATTTTTCCCGTCTTTCATACCTATTATGTTTTGAACTTTCTTTGCGTATTTTAATGGCTTATCAAGTCTGGTATTAAAAGACAAAAACGGTATAAACATCTTTAAAGTTCAATGAAAACAAGTACAGAGTTAATTAATGTTGGTTTAAAAAAAAAAACAATTTTCAGTTATCGTTACTGAATTAAGTACATCACTCAAAGAACTCAAGTAATATATTAATCCTTTCAAGGGCTCAGTTTCGAATCAATGTTGACCTCAGACATATACAATACGTGACCGCCATTCGTAAAAAGGGCGCGTGTAAATCTGACACAGAGGTCGTACAGGACACGTGCGGATAAAATATACGATGTACCTAACCTTACCCATACTTTACCGACACTTGCAGATCTAGTTAAGTACAATAAACTTCAATAAAATACTTATATTTTGAAAGCGTGGTTTCTTTGTCGGTTCCTATGTGGAATTATGTAACTGCTTTGTAAACATATAGGGCCTACAACTGATGAACTTACTAGTAAAAGTAGTACTACCTCATAATATAAGTGTTTTGTGTATAATAAGGACATTCATGTTTTTTATTATTATATTGAGTCATATGTACAAAAACTAAAAGGTTTAAATAATTGTGCAAGCTTTCTGCTGGCAGTGCCCTAATATCTACAATACAATAATATAACACTATGCTTATGTACCAAATACTTGGACACTACGTTAAACATACTTATAAAACACACTACTTACGCCATCTATCGAGTAAGTAATAAGACTGTTTAAAAATATTTACCAAAGCAGGCCATTTGATGTCTTTTCCTTCGTAATTTCTAGGTGCCCAAACAAGAGTTCGTTCCACTAAAAAAACACGAAACGTCCGTCGTGAATATACTGCCACCCACTCGCGACGTTGCCAGTCTACACCATCGTATTCCACTAAAACCTGTAACAAACAAAGAAAAACATTATAACATCAGATTAAAAATGGTATAATACATATTTACAATTTTTATAGTAATATACACAATTTTAAGGGTATTTTCGTTCACCATTTTATTCTTATAGCAAAAGGATAGCCGACGCCATCTAGTAGCGAGTAGCGGAATTACAACGCTGTAAGCAAACTTAACTCTGCTTAGTGAAGAGAGTTGAACATAGTACTATTCTAGATGGCAGCACATGTAACCGGGCACTGCTGCAGTCGACCCCGCCCAAATCAAGTGTGTGAAAGAGACTTGCATTTTGAGAGAGACAACAATAATAACAAATCAACTTTCTATCGTCTACACATAACATAGTACTATCAAAGTTGTACCAATACAAACGTTTTGAATAAGTTGCAGCAAACTTGTAGAGATTCCGTGAATGCAAGAATACGTATAGATAGCTATACACTATGTATACGTAGACATAGCTTACTTGTACTTGTGCATACATTCTCGTTTACCTAACTGAGACAGACGTCTGAATAATAATTATCTTTAAACTAACATAAATGATAGTGAGATAGATATCTAGCCACATAGAAACATAGACCTAACCTTCTAGCCTACGTAAACTATGCAAATGAGTGATGAAATGTTAAGATGAAGTAAATATATATTTGTATTTATTAGGTACTATAGGTGTACCTATAATATCAAGTGTTTCACGTAGACAAACACCCACGAGAACTGACGAGAAATACATAAAGTTCTTTGTTAAATGGTAAGATAACAGAATACATACAAACATATACACATAGGTAGTGTATAGGTAGTCTATATTATAATAATCTATAAGTACATACAAAATCTAATTCAGAAAATATTATACCAAAAGCGTAGCTACCTTTTTACGTCATTGCGTCTAAAATATTTTAGAATTTCAGAAACTAAAATTACAAAAATTGCAAATAGGTTTCTAAGATAAAATATTTTGTATACAATCAAATCGTAGGTATGTAGTGTGTAGTGTATGTGGGTTGATATTATTTTAAGAAATCTTGAGATACTGACTGTAAAACTCCCGGGTAGGTAACAGAATACACAACTTACTACATGACATACAATATACATATTCATAACACAACAAGATAAATATGTATAGATTTAAACAATTCAATGCCAAAGTACAACGACCGGTCTTATCGCTAGTTACATATACAATCGCATCCTTTCGTAAAAGAAATGTAGAAAAAGACAGTCCAATATTTGTTCATTTTAAAGTTAAATAAATGAATTACATTTTACCTATGCGTTAATTTTGGGACTTATTTTAAATAATAATTTATTAATCTTTTTAAACTGCACCTGGATGAAGAACATTTTCATTACAGTTTAGTACATATCATACTCCTTTATTATATCTTTAGTACATATCCATGGTATTTTTAATAGGCACCTAGATTGGTGCCAAATACAAAAATAAAAGTTTGTAAAAAAAGAAGAAAAGGTTCCATTTTTTTTATTTATAGAAACGTCAGACAATATCTTGAATTTTATCGTGAACATTTAGTTTCCGGAGTGGTATTTGTACTTTTTCTTGTCCAATAAACATATTGTAACGACATTTTACACAAAATAATAAAGTAGGAAAAAAACTCTTACATATTCTATTTTAGGGCTTAATTCTTACTGGCAAACATAATTTTTAAACACTTTTTATCACATATTTCAATTAAAGACAACAAACACGAAATAGTCATATAATAACATAGGAAGAGACACTTTAAACACTATAATACACATGTCACCAATTACGTAACGAAACTGAACTCGGCCCTCAAACAAATGACACTACATAGGTACTACATGGTACCTACTTAGTGTCCAATGTCACAAGAACTCCTATCATTGTTTTACTTTACAAAGAAGTGACTTCTCTCACGATTCTTAGAGCCCTACGCAAGGATATCACTTTTAAAGGTCGTGTTAACGGGGAAATAATGTTTAAGCTACCTAGGAAATATATCAGAGTGTGCTACATATGTGTGTCCTTCATTTGACTCTAGTTTTACATCAGGTTATACAAAACAAGGTGTTTGTAGGTACTATTATTGGACCTAATTGTTCAATGAAATGCTAGCAGCGGTTTATTTAGACGCAATTATTGGTAATTTAAAAGCGTTAATGATAAAGAGTGCTGGAATTAAACTAACTACATTTTTGGGTTTAAAAAAATCTATTTATACGTCGTTAGTATTTTATTGTTGACGACCTCTGTGGTCGAGTGGCGTACGCACCGGTTTTCAAGGTGTCGCCAGCTCTGCGGTCCCGGGTTTGATCCCCGGACGGGTCAATGTAGAAAATCACTTTTCTACATTGTCCCGGGTCTGGGTGTTTGTGGTACCTTCGTTGTTTCTGAATTCCATAACACAAGTGCTTTAGCTACTTACTTTGGGTTCAGAGCAATGTATGTGATGTTGTCCGCAATAATTATTTATTTATTGTTGCCCCTATAATTTATTGTCAATTGAATCAAGTTGGACGCAATCATATGATAACTATGTATGTATTATTGAAATAAAACTATTTTTTTTACGGATTATGTCGCGGTTTATTTTAATGTTTAATATTCGCGAAAACCTAAGAAATCAATGTGACAACTATATATTAGACTTCGGACATATGGTTTCGCACACTAATACCGATCATTAAAAAATATTTTCTTTAAACAACTGAACTTCTGTTATATTTTCCTTTTTGAGTGTATTTAATTAATTACCATTAAAACGTCACAATAAGGCTACGGTATGACGATGGCGTGCCAGCAATTGTCCCAGTTTCAATCGAAGCCCTACTGTCAGCGCGACCTTCGGGCGATATCTGTTCACATATGCATACATACATACCTACACTCATTACTACACGTCATACTATATAGTGTTGAATACGATATTTGTTTACATACATTTTGTATCGTGATCGACACGACTACTAGAGCCTTGAGAGTTTAGAACCAGTCAGAGAGTCTGTTATTAGTGTCTTTACTAGGAAAATCTACAATGATTCTAAGAAATATGGCTTGTAATTCAAAAGGAAAATGTTCACTATTTGTCCAAATTACTTACAACTCAATACCGAGTACTACATCGAAATATATATTTAGACTACTAGGCTATCTATCATGTGCTACAATATATGGACAACATAATTAAAATATACTACTATAGTATATTATATAGAAAGTAAGTAGGTATTTATTTATAAAGGACATAGATATATAACATAATATTGTGTGGGTAAATAAATCTACCTGACTGTGTACAAAAAATAATGAACTCAAATAATCAGATAACATTTGGCGAACGACCAAAGAAAAGTCGCCTAAACACGTTACGGTGTAAATAAAATAATGTTACGCAACTATTTTTTATGAATTATGCCTCAATTTACTTGAAAAACAACTCCATTCACTTTCAAATAGGTAAGTATAGAACATTTTAGTACATCACTATTAATTAAGCTACAAAAATATAAATATTATGTATATATATATTATTATATTATGTATTATTACTAATCAGTCTTGAAACGTATGTTAAAATTTGTTTAAAAGTACTTTTATTTTAATTTCTAAAAGATGCATAAATCTCATAAAAATAACTTATCAAATAGAGGAAAACAGAAGCAAAAGGAAATGGCTCAGGTTTTGCTGTACCGGGACGAAAACAACCCATCACAACACTAATTTTCATCTTTTCCTACTCCCTAAATGGTAATGCGACAATAAGCACATTACCCAATACCATCGATATACTATATGATTATGTATGTGTAATATGAACCAGTACACTATGCACTCGGTGCTTGCATTAAGCTCTATAGAATAGTGATCGTATCAAGTCAGTTTATCAATAATGCAATGACTAGACCGCGACTAGAATCTGGGGGCACGGCAGTGCCCCAGCCAAGTCTCGAGCAAAACGGGCACGGCCGTACCATTCTTTTCTCGAAGCGTTTCGCGGCTATTTCACCCCCCCTGTATCATCGATACGGACAAAGCTAGGGGTTTAGGTTTTCGATGACCTAGAGTAAGTATTAAAACAAGCTCAGCCTCAAAATTACATGACATTTGAACTAATAGTTTACGAGTTCTGAGCGATCAAAGTTACACCATTTTGTCACTCACTGACTCACTCACTGACCGATCATCAAAAATCTAAGGTACTTCTAGCAAACTTAGAACCTTCAAATTTGGCACCAAGATAGGTTTTTAGCTACATGTAAAGGGAAAATTATAAAAACGGTAATAAATTATATACCTTAGTAAATAATATGAAACAAATTTATATTTGCGGTTTTACAAGAACATGGTATATGAATTTTGACTGCATTGTTAACTTTGTTCTTTGTTTATGTACAAAAAGCAAATATTTTTATAGCAATTTTGTTTATTTATAAAAAGAAAAGAAAGAGACCTACAAAAAATAAATGAGATCCCACCAAAAACATTCAATGTAAAAAAAGCCAAGTCTCTCTATGCAATTCTTCCATCGTAAAAAGTTTTGAGATCGCATAGGAGCCAAGTCCTGTTCAACTTAATTTGTAATAATAAATCAATATTTTGTGACCTTATCAATAGTTTTGTTTACATTACAATAATAGTGACTTGGCCATGAGCACAATAAGATACAAATATAAAGCGGCATATTTGGAGGAGTTGCAAGTAAATAATAAATAATATCAGGACACCTTAACCGACAGTCGGTATCATCCAAGATCAGTGAACTGCACATGCACTATGTCGCATGTTTAGTCCATAGTGATCTCAAATTCCAATCAGTTACAAAATCATGTCCATAATATATATAATATATAAATTCAACGGTATTTGCACGTAATTACAAGGAGCAAACGACCTTTAACTTGTGCTCATGGCTAAGTCACTGTTATTGTAATGTAAACAAAACTTTTGATACAGTCACAAAATATTGATTTATTATTACAAATTAAGTTGAACAGGACTTGGCTCCTATGCGATCTCAAAACTTTTTACGATGGAAGAATTGCATAGAGAGACTTGGCTTTTTTTACATTGAATGTTTTTGGTGGGATATTCTCTTTCAACTTGCAATACAGAGATCACTTCTGGCACACTAATCGTTATCGGCATTACTTTGATTGTTGATGGCGCTAATGTTAAGAAATAAGAAATAATACATATTACATGGGTCTAATAAATCGAACCTATTTATAAAAAATGGTGTTCCGTCGCTTCCGCGGACAGATACCACATGAACGTACATAAGGAAGTGTTTACTAACATAGGTTTAAGTCTATAATAATATATACTAACACAAAATGTATTTATAAAATATGTATGTTTATAAGGTATTGTATATCTATGGGCCTTAGTCGCCTGAAAATAAAGGTTATCATTATTATTATTATTATAAATTCCTGAGAGATTTTTTACACTAGAAGTTCTTCGCAAATTATAACTAAGATCGTTTAAGAAACTATCTAAATTGGTCCATTCGTGTGCAATCTTCGAAGCCAAAGACAGACACACAGATTATACATGTCAAACTTAAAAAAAAGCCCTATTTTTGTGTCGGAGGTAAATAATAAATGAAATGCGAACGCAAGTTGTCCAGTTACTAACATTATTTTTCAGTCGTAGGTGGTCGTAGTGTTTCAAATTACTTTCGATACGCCTCTCATATCAAAAACAGTTAAATCCAACAAGACGGAATTCTACGCTAGGGTTTGTGAAATGCACTGCTTAACATCTTTATATCGACTAGATTGACCTTCCTATAAAATAAGGTATTTATTCATTCAATAGTATTTAGTAATGTCGTGGTGGCCTAGCGGTTTAATGAACGGATTTGTATGCACAAGGTTGCAGGTTCGAACCCAGGGAAGTACCAATGTGGCTTTTTCAAAGTTATATGTACTTTCTTAATTATTCTAAGACTCTTCTGACAAACGGTGAAGGAAAACATCATGAGGAAACCTGGATTCCTAAAATTGGGATCTGAAGTCGCCAATCCGCAGAGAGCAAGCGTGGTGATCAATGCTCGTGCCTTCTCTATATGGGAAGAGGCCTGTGCCCAGCAGTGGGACGTTTATAGGCTGGATTATTATAGTATTTAGTACTATTCATTGATTATGTAGCAAGCCGTCTCTACGCCAATTTTCTCCACAGTCTATTTGGGGTAAAATCTGGCAAAATTTCAGAAAGGATATGCGGGCGGATCTATTGCCTATAATATATTCTGTGTTTCTATGTCAAACAGTCACATATTTACCTGCCACACCTTAACTATTTTAAGCCAAAAACCACACAGAGTTAAGTAAAACAAATCCAAAAATAACTCTCCTTTAAACTGACTCACGACTTCAGTTAACTCATTGTTTAACACTAATTATAGTACTAATTTCTCCCACAGAGTATAGAAGTCAGAATATTGAAGACGCGTACACAGTACTGTCTCATTAATAATGAGGTCATTGCATTAATTTGTTGTAAAGCGATACTTAGCTAAAGTTCAAAGTAATTTTCATAAACAGGTTTCATTACAAAAAGTTAATAGTAGCTGGTTTGTAGTTAAGGCTACAAATTGCTTTGTAAAAAAGTAATTTATGAAAGAAAATTGAAAGTCAAGTTGTGAGACAAATATAATTTATTTTGTCGTGATCAAACTCCGCTGACATAAATTAACTTTAATTTTGGACGTAATGAATTTATTTCTTAAATTACAGCTCTATGCTTCTACTAGCTCTCTTCTCTTCGGTCATTCTATTCTTCTCTTTGTCTAATTTATTTTACTATGTTGCCCTGGATTTATAATTTTGTATATTGCGTTAGTTACGCGGCAATCGGCCCTTCTTAAAATATAATGTTTTCCATAAAAAACTGTGACCATCAGCTTTTTGTCACCATGATTTTTTCGAAATTGTCATTTGCTGAACGACAAAAAGTTAGATTATTCGTGTGTCCAGAGCTAAACTTCTTTACATAGATTTGATTCCTAATCTATTCAGTCCAAATCATACACCAATTTAAATTAATGGAAATAACTAAACAGGGCATAATGAAACCCATGCAAATGAATTCGATGTTTAGGCGAACATAAAGTACGCAAGCTAAACTGGTTTGGTTTCAAAATAGCTCTGTTGTACTTACGAACACAGATCACGTCACACAAACGGGTAAACAAACATTGTACACTGCACTGAATGCAATGGAAACCACACGCTCTAATTTGTATTCACCGCCAATATCTTGAGTACTCATCGAACAAAAATATCCTTACGAACAGTTATATAATCCCATTTCTAAGAAATATTCCGTATTTCTACCGCGAATGTTGTTGGAATCAAAGAGTCATTCAACAACTCATGCGAATAGGAGCCCATAATATTTGCAATCTAAATGCCAGTTTGGTTCTCTGATTGTGATTTTATTGCCCACTCGCTATTCGTGGCTCGGAGAATTGGGAAAAAAATGTTTTGATCGTCCCCCCTAGTGGCACTTTCCACTAACAAACAAGTGAGTAGAAACTTTGTTACAGTTATTATGTACCTTAGCGTGTGGATGGCAGTTACTCAACCAATGTTATGTTTGAAGCAAATGATAAAAGTTCACAAAATCGTCAGTAAATATCATTAAACATATGAGTTCACATGACTACTCCTCTACTCTCTTTTTCAAGAACTCAGGTTCTAAAGCTAGTCAACTTCGATTTATGCATATCAATCACCCTTAAATATGACCATGGTATAATACATTTTATGCGCTTTGACCAGTAACAAAAGTTAATAAAACTGAAATCGTACTGAGACAAAGACAAACCTGACAGGTTATGTGAGATTGATTGTCCGTTAAAACAACTGCAGGCCGCCATTCGAACAACTCAAAATTCAAACTGCATTTTGCATTTGGAACACAGTCGGTACTGACAAAGGTCACAGACAGTCGTAGTCACAGTCTCAAAGACAAGACGTAAATCCAATAGCCAACTTTACGTTTGAATACTTCATTTTAGCCGGACGTCGTGAGTCACGAGACATTTCTCTTTGTTACTCTATTACTGTCAGAACTTATGCGAGAATTTTAACGAGGTGGTATAAAGCAGAGATAGACGCCGTTTCGTAACCACTCGTAACTGAAGACTCGCAGTGTCTCTATACCAACGACTTCAAACGTGTGATGTGTCGTTTGAAGTTAAACTCGGCCACGTTATTACAAATATTTGACAGAGAACTTATATTCTGTTGATTTTCAAACTGCCAATTCCATTAAACAGATGAATAAATACGCCTTGAAACTTATAGGACAGTTTCAAGAATGTTTATTTATCGTAGTTTTTATTTAATGGCATCGATGGATGTTGACAATATGAAGAGTACCAATAAGAATTGAAATTGTTTTTGTTCGGGTAAGTTTTTATGATAAGTCGTGAGATAAACCTTGGGGTTTTAACTCAACAATGACAGCATTACAAGGAAGTCGCCGTAAATAATTGAAAGAATAAGAAATACATCTTTGTTACGATCACAGTACTGTAGTGAGTAGGTGTCTTCTTTTAAAACTTATCGCAAATGGATCTATCCCAAATACATCCATTAAAGAGATATTGTAAGTTTATTCATTTGTTCAATCATCTCCACTTTGTGTTGCGCTGGAAACGATTCTGCCATTATTATTAGAAACACCAAGTACCTACGTCAAGGTTGCGAAACTAGGCCAAACGCGAGATTATACCAACTGCTGTCTTAGATCCAGTTGTGTGCAACATTTGAAAATGAACGAATGATAAACGTCATAGTTTCACTGGAGGACCAAATATAGGGCGCGTAATAGGAGCAGGTCGCACTTACACTTTCAATATCGACACGTGTCGCCTTCGCATAATGGAGAGCTCGTGTGACTGCCAACTAAATAATAAGTCACGAATTATACAAAGAAATATACCTAATCTACATACAGTTTATGTATTTGTTTTACTCAAGTAGAAAACAAAACATTAGTCTTGAGTATGCTGATTTTAAATTTAGCACTTAGTACAAAAAAATATGCCAGCTTAAAAATATCAATTAATTCTTACTATAATAGCATCTCAGAAGAATTAATTATGTTAAGTACGCAGTAGGTAGGTGTGAGTCGGAACTCACAACAATACCACAAGAATACAATACTATCTATGTATACAAAACTGGCAAAGGAGGTGTGCTTAAAGAAAAAAGTTTCCCGCCAAAAGAATAAAGCAAAGCGATCGTTTGGGCCTGTGGCCGAAGCGGTCGGCTTGAGGCGCAGCCCCCCGGGTTCAGTGGGTCAATGAACGCAGGCAGACGCGAACGCGAGCGCGGACCTGTCGCGCGATCCGTTGCAAAACATTGTCACCGCCCGACCTTGGTTTGTGCCACAGCGTGGCTCGGTGAAACTAAACAAAAGATTACCTACTAATGTCGCGAGTATGCTGTTTAATAAATAGAGCCACGTTTAGATTGATATCGACTTGCTCGTGGCTCATTCTTCTTAAGTTGTTATCATTCCCATAAGGTTTCATTGTTTCGATAAAATTACGAAGTTAATCATAAAAAACATTTAGGTATCTGAAGTCCGAACGCTTTATTCATGGATTTGAAAAATCAAATAAAGTTAAAATAACTATATATTTTTATTTCGTTCGAATTTTAAATTGACATAACGTTTCAAAATTCCGAAGAATGTTGTTGACCCTACAATATTGTAGAACTCAATTAAATACTAAGAAAATTGCGATGCGTAAATTGCGTCGTATTATAGGTGGTCTACACTTGATATTTGCGTCCAGATCTCGCAATAAAACAAGTCATAATTATGACCATAGTGATAATGCGAGATAGACAAGTAGGTATGCATTTATCATTGCAAAGGTCTTCGACTCCCAATCGCACCTAATGACACTTGACGGACAAATCTACCGCTCTGATAATTCAATTGATAGCTTCGGTTGTATGGCACAATTATTATTTATTTACGCATAAAATTTCCTTTTTATGAAGACCAATTGCGTCGTATATGATAATTTTATTATTACTCCTTGGTTTGAATTACTTTTGTTATACACGGAAGCAACTGCAGCACAGGTATTGAAATCTCCACAGACATTTTAAGATAAATATTTAATAGATAAACAAAAATCTACACCACTAAGGTTGTCTCACTTGTCTCTCTGCGTTTCATATATTATCTTATTCATGTTGAATTATTTTTACAAGCAAAGAGTTCAAAGACTGCGATAGACTAGTCTTGAAATGTTTAACACTAAATTACACATAATACCTACACATTCCGATCTACATTCCAGATATTTATGTTTACCAGTCCAGGCAATGTGTTACCTGTAACACGTTCGGAATTCAAAAATACCAAATCTATTTTTATGCACTTAATTTATTTGGAATAGAAAACTGGCTGTTTACAACAAAAGAAGAAGCGGCTAAGCTTAATCAATTTAAGAATGATTTATTGCTCCATTGAGTTTTTATAGAATTTTGGTGGAATGTTCTTATTATAAAATGTTACAATAGAGTATTATAGCGTTTATCCGGGCTTTAAAGAGAATTTTACCGTAGTTTGTGTGTCGTTGCCCACGCATAATGTAGCAGCTCTATGGTTGCGAAAGAAAGGGCTTGCTATGGTAATTGTAGGCGTTAAGATGGCAACCTGTTTCTTGTTGTGCTCAATTTTATACTTAGACGTATAAAACACTTGATGACTGGTTGTGGAGGGAGAGGTACCTGCGATCGTTATTGGCAGGCGTGACTTGTAAGCCAATTCTGAATTGAACTTGACACTTTGATCAGAGGCAAGGTGACATTGACAGCTGTCAAGAAGCCTGACATCTATAAATTATGCCAGTATTTCCTTAAATTTGTAACGAGCGTCACTTTTGCTCATGTTTATTATTAACTGTTACTCAAGTTTCTTTCTTTAACATGCTTAAAATGTCGATGGTTTTATTCTTGAAGAACAAGGCTTATATGGAACATAGCACATGTATTATTAGAACAACAAAACTGGTTGTTCGTATTTACAAGGCAGTTTATTTACGAGACGAAGTGTGTAATTACACTTTTATTTGATAGTAGCTGTTTACACATAATTGGCTGTCTTATTCGTAAGATATGAAAAGCAGAAAGATATTAAAGACCTTAGCTAAACTCATTTTATGTTTTAACAATATTATTATTTTCAGGAAAGTTAGAGAAAAAAAAATGCTTAGTTTAAGATGAGTAAAAAACTGTCATGCGCGCGGATACACCCAATATAATTGTTATTACATGATAAGTGAATTGATATTTGGAAGCATGCAATGCCAATTTACTAAAACGCAGTTACGTGACATGCACGAACAGTTGCCGTCGTCAGTAAACACCAATTAATTAACCAGAGGTGTTCATACAAAAAACTTTACAATCAACCTCTACATATTCATACTCTAAGGTTTGCTTTCAAACGCGAGCTATTCCAGCGACGTGAAAACCTTCGCTAGACTATAATTACAGTATACATACATACATGTAGTGTGTATGTATGATACATGTATAACATGTATTGTAGTGATATTAATGCGTATCTAAGACCGGTCGTTAATAACAGGCGTAGACTGTTGATAGCTCGAGTCTAGGCTCGTGTGAAAACTTAGTGCCATTTATCTTGCCGTTCCATGGTGAATCTAATTTGATACCCTCAAATTCGTAAGAGGTGCGGTAATAATTGACATCTGTGTTACTACTAAAAAGTTTTTTTTTGCGTGCCCTAATGTTCCTTTCTCTCTGCTGCAAATTCTACCACCGATTTTTAAGTGTCATCGAAAATTCTTTGAGCAAGGTGGTACTGTGTTTGATGAGTAATGTTCATTGTTCAATATATTACTTACTGACAGTTACTGATACAGTATTGTGTCTTCCATGTTATATAACAGTAACTGTACCAATGTCCCTTACTTTTTTTGCTATATCATTTTTTTTCCTCCGATTGTACTCATCAAACTAATTCCGGCCAAAGCTCCTGAAACTTATATCAGTAAATTTATTTTCAACCATGTCACTTTGGAAATAAGGACGATTATATATCTTAATCACATGAGAACAGCTCAATCCAAAACAAGGAGTATAGTTATAATGGTACGACGAATCGCCTCAAGTGTTGAGTCACAACTTGAGCTGCTAAACTTAGGCTGATCTATTTCCATATCAGAAGTTGTTATACTGGTTTTACTCATCTCACTCATCAGTCACAGACTGAAATATAACAGAACTTAACTTTATCATTTGCAAAAAAGTCTTTCTCTCATGATCTATGTTTCATGTGAATAACTTTGAAAGAACGCTTTAAGTCTTCTAGATTCTAGATATGCCCCAAAATTACTAATTTTTATCTTCTGAAATGTCGTTTTTGTTCCTTCTCACAATGTATTTAATTTACTGGTATTTCAGTATTACTTCAAATTGTGGGAGTGTTGTACTTATTTGCTCCAAGTTGTTACGTATAAATCACAATGCGAAGGTCTGAAGCACATAGGCCGGTGTATTACCGTTCTTAGTAGTTCTTATAATACGTAGATATACGGAACATGTACGGTACATCCCTTGGGCTCCTTTCACGAACTAATAAATTACGGCTTCCCCTATCCGGTGGTGTTAATATTTCTTCATCAAGCTAAATCTCATGCAGTAGGGTTTGGTGTTAATGGTTTCGGCTGTTATAATAGGTAAGTTAGTTAACACCTTTGTGTTCTAGTATCATGTGGGATTTAAATTCAAATCAATAAGAAGAGGTATTTATAGAAGAATCCTATGTAATTTTCCCTTTAGTTTGATTTTCTTTAGTCTTTTAGTCCTGTATGGACCGTTTGGATGATTTACGTTGACCGCTACATTAACCAAGTCACGTTACAATGGCATATCAGAAAAGCCATACAATACTCCATTATTTAAAAGCCACTGCAAATCTGTTGTTCGCCATATTTCCACAGAATATGGAGGCCATATTGGTTACAATCTCGTATACAAAACATTTATAGTACGTAGCGTACTATTATACATACATACATACATATAATCACGCCTGTTTCCCGTAGGGGTAGGCAGAAACCACTTCTTTCCACTTGCTACGATCCTTACATACTTGTTTCGCTTCCTCCTAACCTAAAAAATATTAATTTAAAACTATTAAAAAAAAAAAAATTGATCTCCTAATTCATAAATGTTACTATTCTACTAATGATTTTCTAGATGATAAGAGCATTATTGTACTATAATAATATAATATATGTTATTGATAATAATAATATTTGTACACCGATTCGGTAGAATTGTATGAGACTCACTACTGTTAGTTAACACCTATTGTACTATATTCTGACAAATAAATTTTTCTTTCTTTCGTCCACTTTCATTATTCCTTTCATACATGCTCTTCGGTTTAGGGTACTCTTGACCTGGCCCATTTTTCAAGACGTCTCCGATTTGGTCTCGAAACGTCCGCCTAGGTCTACCCCTTCCAACAATTTTATTCATGCATTTATGTATGAAGGTAAAAGGAGTTTGTAAAGTGATCGCAAACGTGGAGTACCTACTATACAGGGTGTCCGGTAAATAGTCCGACAAACTGTGGTGGCTGATACCTTAGGTCAGGTCCTATCCAATGAACACAACATATGTTCCCCGAAAAGTTACAGGTTTCGAGTTACAATCGATTTTCGGAAATTTTAGAATTTTCTACCTTGCATCAGACTTTTCCATTTTTCTTGCTGAATTATAGCCTTCGTAATACTTTTTGTACATCAAATTAATCTTGAATAGTTACTCTACGCTTTAGTAAGTCTCATATTTATCTTAAAGAAGAATGTATTGACAAAAAAGCCATTCGCTTAACAATTTTCACTTTTCGTTTTTCTTACTGCTCAACTTTGAACTGCAGTGGTGAAAAATAAATGTATGTAGGAATTTTGTACAACAATCTTAAAAACTTGCTTGAATATTGGTGATTTTGGGAAGGTACAATACTTGCGTATTTTCTTTACAAAATTTGACAAAACAAGCTGCTGAAGTGCACACATGGGCTTATTTGTTGAAATATTACTAATGTAAATCTGAGGAAAAATGAGACGTAACTTAACGCGGATCGTCATTGTACAATTAAATTTGGTATTTTCTTCTCGCCATTAACTCTCTATGCCAGATTAAAACATGTTTTAGTGTAAAGTTACCATTTCCTTCAGTACTTTCTTACTAGATGAATAGATTTTATAACACTTTAGTTTTCATGCAACAACAATGAAATAGCTGGTTTTGGACGCCCAATCCAAATTTGGACGCCCTGGTATCCCTCATTAGAGGAAGCTCTTACTTCAGGCCCATACTGCACTTAGCACCCATTTTCCCAAACCATATTGTATCGTTCAACTTGCCTAGAATGTATTTACGAAGAGTTGGTCTTCTAAGAAACCGGTCAAGTTGGAGATGGACATGCTAACGAAGGGTTCCGTATCTTTGCAAAAAATTTAATAGAGCATTTTTTTTTTCATTCCATATTTTCCAAATTGAAATTGGTAACAATTATTTTGTGTAGGTACCTAGTTGGTCGCTAGAAGAAAATACCAAATTTAATTGTACTATGAAGATCCGCGTTAAGTTACGTCTCATTTTTCCTCAGATTTACATTAGTAATATTTCAACAAATAAGCCCATATGTGAACTACAGCAGCTTGTTTTGTCAAATTTTGTAAAGAAAATACGCAAGTATTGTACCTTCCCAAAATCACCAATATTCAAGCAAGTTTTTAAGATTGTTGTACAAAAGTCCTACATACATTTATTTTTCACCACTGCAGTTCAAAGTTGAGCAGTAAGAATAACGAAAAGTGAAAATTGTTAAGCGAATGGCTTTTTTGTCAATACATTCTTCTTTTAGATAAATATGAGACTTACTAAAGCGTAGAGTAACTATTCAAGATTAATTTGATGTACAAAAAGTATTACGAAGGCTATAATTCAGCAAGAAAAATGGAAAAGTCTGATGCAAGGTAGAAAATTCTAAAATTTCCGAAAATCGATTGTAACTCGAAACCTGTAACTTTTCGGGGAACATATGTTGTGTTCATTGGATAGGACCTGACCTAAGGTATCAGCCACCACAGTTTGTCGGACTATTTACCGGACACCCTGTATGTAGTTCCTGCCCCGTGGGGAAAGGGGTGAATGTACTGCTGCTTTACCATATGGATATGAATAAGACTACAATTTCTTCGCTGCAGGTAAAGCGTATTGTGTTACTAAAGTGGCTCTGAGTTTTCCCTGCTATAAAAACAAAAAAACATCTACATATTGCACTACTCTACATTTATATTAGAGGCGCAATATCAAACGTTAAACGATAGTGTGAGCTGCGAGCATTACATAATTACAGACATCGTGTATAAGTAACATCATTCAAATGAACTAAGCGGCCTCATAAATCAACAACAAAGGTGTTTTACAAACGCACGATCAAAGATCTATAGACGCCCAAATTTGGAAGCAAGTACCACGCCGGGACAGGGTACGACAAAAGAAAGACATATTTCATTACAGAATCGTAACAAGCAAATCGTAATATTACAGAAATCCACGCCACGTCGCCAACGGCTTGCGGTTCCAATCTCAGAACTAACATGGCGTGAGAATATCAGATAAAGAATTCCACTTACATCACAAAACGGCATGATAACAATGACCTTGAAACTAACGTCGAGTTAAACCATACCGTGAAATATTATTTAATTATTACGCATATAAAATAAACCTGTATGGCTTTAGCTTGAAGATCAAAGCTTTCCTGACGTTTTGGTGTCGGTTTTCATGATAATAATCCCATCAAAAACATAAATGTGAAAGGCTGCCAAGTTCGATACTATGGGAATGCTTCGCCTATAAAAGAATTGAGATCTAAATAAGTACCAAGTTCCATAAAAATACCTCAAATCATAAATAGTTATAGGAATGCACACTTGATTTCCAGCAGTTTTTAAGGTACATTTTGAATAAGTATCACGTTACATAGAAATACCTAAAATTATAATAGTCAGAGAATCGCACACCGGTTTTTTTAGCAGTTTCCTGATAACATTTATTATTTTCAGCACTTTTTAATGATGTTACTTGGCAAGTTTTCTCACACCACACACATTTTCAATGCAATGAATCGACACCTTTGGACTGCAATGTGTCAAGTATATAATTTTCTATTAAAACTTGCCAAGTTACATCATTAAAAAGTACTGTAAATAATAAATGTTATCAGGAAACTGCTAAAAAAACCAGTGTGCGTTTCTCTGACTATTATAATTTTAGGTATTTCTATGTAACGTGATACTTATTCAAAATGTACCTTAAAAACTGCTGGAAATCAAGTGTGCATTCCTATAACTATTTATGATTTGAGGTATTTTTATGGAACTTGGTACTTATTTAGATCTCAATTCTTTTATAGGCGAAGCATTCCCATAGTATCGAACTTGGCAGCCTTTCACATTTATGTTTTTGATGGGATTTCATTTATTTTTGTTAGGTGTAGGTTCCTTATTTTTTTTTATCACTTTTGCTTTAGGAAATGTCTCATTCCACTTAGTTGTAAAATTAGAAATTATTTAGACTATGCGAGAAAAATAGTCTTTTCATTTTTGTTTGACTGATTTAGCGCACCTAGTGTACCTAGTGACCTGCTTTGCACTTCGTAAATCGTGGGTTCGGTTCCCGCAACAGACACACACAGAGTGGTGAACAATTTTATTGTTCTTGTCTTTAAGGCAAACATGTATTGTCTTAAATTGGTATGTATCTAAATTTAAATAAGTCTTATTTCATTTCCACTCCATACCTAGTAATAGTAGAACAAAATTACACATTCGTTGTTTTCGAAACTGACTTTCACTTGGCCGTTTTCAGATTTTTACTTTATTTCGACCTAAAGACAAACCTTCGAGCCAAATTTCAGGTCGGTACGACCATTGGAAGATAGACCCATTTAGTTCATTATGATTTCATAGTAGAACAAAGTTACACCTTCGCTATTTTTAAAACTAACTCACACTTGGCCGTTTTCAGATTTTTCCCTTTACTTTGACCTTAAGACCTATCTCCATGCCAAATTTCAAGTCAGTACGACCATTGGAAGTGGTCTAGGTTTTTGATGAGTCAGTGAGTGTATAGTAAAAATAGCGATTTTCTGACGTCAATATCTCAAGAACTGCTATAGGTAGAATAATGAAATTTTGTTATCTAGACAATTAAGAGGATGTCAACAGACACTCGAAATTTCATATGCGTAGATAAAATATGTTTTGAGTTATAGGGTGGTCGAAATTGGCCCGAAATGGTTCGTGTAATATAACCCACGGCCGGTGTGTCGCTTTTTTTTGCTCGAACTTGGCGGACACACTGCCGTGTGTCTAGATACCTCAAAGTGTACGCTATAAGCCTAGTTATGAATTTATAACAATTCTGTTTGAAATTCGTGTCGAAAATTAAATAGAACATTATAATCTATACTAATATTATAAAGCTGAAGAGTTTGTTTGTTTGTTTGGTTGAACGCGCTAATCTCAGAAACTACTGGTTCGATTTGTAAAAATCTTTTTGTGTTGGATAGTCCATTTATCGAGGAAGGCTTTAGGGTATATAACATCACGCTGCAACTTATAGGAGCGAAGCAGCAGTAAAAATGTTGCAAAAACTGGGAAAACGATTCATTTTTGAAGGCTTCCGATGCGTGCGCTACGTAAACGGTTAGAGTTACCTAAAAAATATGTAAGAATGAATTGTTCCTCTTTAAATGATCTAAAAAAATGTCCGCGACGGTATATGTCTATCTTTTAAGATTGACTCACTATAAACTTTTTTAAGGTAATCAATTTTGGTCGAAATTAATGCATTATTACCAATTATTGGCTAGAGTTTTATCAACATAATATTAACTAAAATTATAATCTACGCAGAAATACTTTTTTTTTTGTTTTTAGACTTCTTCATCGCGATCATAATAACAGAAATTAAGGCGGACGAAGTCGCGGGCAACAGCTAGTGGTAAATAAAAGAAGATACTCTCTGTAATCTGTAGTATATGTCCTAGCAATTCTCTCGCTATAATACGTTAGAATAAAAAAAAGCTCATTGTACCTTATACTTATAATACTAAAGTATAAAACTTAAGATTACTGCCCGTGACGAATTTCTGTTTTGTTTGTCAATTGGTACCATATTGAGATAGGTATTCACCTTCATTAATCTTTCAAGTAAGGGTGAATGACCTCCATATAAATTAATCCATTGAAACTCAGCTTTGACAGAGCTGTAGACACTTGATATAAATTAATCTTGAAATTGACAAATACGTTCACATTTTCACGAGTCTTTTGAAAATGCTTTACAAATCTGAGCACAAGAATACTAAGAAATTTAAGCAAAAATATATTAGTTTATATTGCGCAGTGAATGGAACAGTAAAACTAATTTAGTTTAAGAAACTAAATAGCTGATAAACAAACATCTTGGACGTGGAAACTGCCTCTGTTTTTCCTATTCCATTGAATTCAAGGACTTTTTCAATGGGTCGTATTTTCCATTAGCACGGCAATGTTTTTATAATTATCAAGATCTGTAAATACAAAATATTTACAGTAGCTACGTCACCTTTCACTTGACGAATTATTTGCTCTTATCAGTTTTTATGCAATAAATATTACAAGAAGTTAATCTAAAACGCAAATGTGCAGCTCTTTAAGTTCTTTCTTTCAAACACGAAGCAATTTAGTAGCGTAAAATGCTAATTTACTTTCTTCAGTAAAATGAACTTCCTACATTGAATGTTAAATGCATGTCATTCAAATTGATTTATGAGCAAAGAATACTATCAACGAAATCAGTAGGTATCGTATAAAAGTAGAAGTTAGCTTACATGTTTTATACAAATAAAATCGTCGATTCGTTGAAGTGACCTTGCTGGCAGTGACCGACCTCGCTGTGATCCATATTCAATGAGACTATACCGCAGTAAAATTCTCTGTATAAAGTACACATCAAAACAAACAACTTGTTTATTGTTAAATTACGTGGACTGTTCCGTATTCGGATGCACTCTTATTTAGGTTACGCCTCTAGGGCTTGTGTTTTCAGAGAGGCCTTTTCCTCTCGGCCTAGTTCAGTGAATGAGACGACCGAAAGAGTTTTACAAGAAAATAGTGTCAGAATTACAGCTACAGCTACATGTGATGTTCTTGGAAGTTTTTAAAAATAGTAACTGGAAAATTTCAAGGGAAGAATACAGAATGAATTCAACATAACATCATCTTATACGACTATTTTTCTACCAAAATTCTTTTACGTTTACAACATACGCTCGAAGTCTTTTATCGGTTATTTTATCCTGAACTGAGATGAGACACACGCCGTAACAGTATCATGAAATATTTACGAGTATTTCCCAACGATTTTTCCTTCAGGAGCGGGGCATCGGCAGTAAAGCCCGATTCCATTTATAAGTGCGCCAGCTTCTGATGTTGCTCATAAAGCGCCCCTGATAAAGCCTCCGGTCCTAAGGGATAGGGGCAGAGGGGAGAGGGGGGAAGAGCTCACAAACACTGTGAACTTTCGGAATTCGGCCATGTTGTAAAGAAGTTGTCATATTTGGAAAGGATCGGTACATTCGGTACACAGCTATATTAAAAAGCTTGCTGAATACTGTAAGCTGAGGATAGTGATTCGAATACTAATATCAATCAAGTTTGATTTTAAACCGATTCTTATAACATAAGCAAGCAAGAAACAAAAAAGGCGGTTAGGTTTCTCAAAATGGGACTGAATAGTTCAAAAACTGGGACAACCTTCCAAAATATAGCTTCACACAGTGCCGCGTATTTCGCATGTTGAAGCTCCGTTTTTCCTCCGTTTCCCCAGCGGGTATCTTGTTACAGGGCGTCGAGGCCGTTTCTAAGCTTCCGAGGACACTTCCTAACTGCGTACCATTCCCCCCGATGCTAATCTATATGTACCCGGAATGTCTTTTAGAAATTTGTGAGTGTTGTTCCCACAACATCAACAATAGTATTTCTGAGTAACCAACGGTTTTATAGCGGGATTGCTGGCTGTAGTTGTGACAGGTAATTTGGTTTTAAGTGTCACTAGGTGGTCAGAGAAGGCGGGATAGGAAATACTGATGTGATAAAAAATACGGAATTAAATCAGATTATCAGACTACCTATATTAATGAAATCATTTGCACCCTTTTCTATGTAGAGCTGCATATTTTATATGTAACCAAAATTAAAACCATTCTTAAATTATCTAGTTGTTACATTTTAGAGATGATGACAAAACTTGACAAAAGTAATTATATGCATGGAAGATGGTGGTTAAAATAGGAATGTTGCCGGCACAATAATTAACTTTTCTTGCAGCGGCAATTTTCCGCCGTGACACTAAGTTAAACGAATTTTTGGGTTAAATTACCATGTGCTGTATTTTGTATCTTAACCTTAACATAAACCAGATAAATATGGTACTTTAAGCCCCCTTGTTTACTAGGTACATCCGGTATTAAGAGAACGGTAAATGTCAGTATATAAATCAGTTCGGCAATTGTTTTGTTGAAATGAAAAGACGTCCCTATGCAATATTTATAATTTTATTTTGCTTTTTATTCAAATTATGCATGTGTTAAATCGTACAGGTAAAGAGTTCCGTATTCGATATTATATTCTGACTGTCATGCTCGTCTAAACGGCAGCGGAACAGGGAACAGCTGTGAGCGTGCTCGCGCATGCGCGGTGCATTCCTAGCGGTCAACGCACGCGCACCGCTCACACTCGCCGCGCATGACTATACACACACAGTTTACACTACGTAAGTATATCACCAGTATTGTTCTATACAACTATCATAAACAACGCATTATTTTATACTTTTAAGTAACTCTTATCTTCCAGTATAATGGCCGTAGTTGTTTTGAAATAGCATGCTCTACAACCCGTCGTGCCCTAAGAAATGGTTACGTCACACTATAGTGCTAAATCGAATAGCGCTTGCTTATAACACGATATTGCGATCTCCAATTTATTTACCAAACAGGGCTTCACGTCTTTCATAACAGACAACTCTGGTCATTGGTGATGTAAAGTTCTCTGATAATAAACAGACGTCTAGAGAATATTCTTGATGTTAGCTTAAATAAGACAACTTTCTTAAGCTCGTACCTGCTTATAAATTTAGTTATGCTTGAATTTGAATTTCAGCGAGAATTTCGGATGAGTTTGCTTGTGAAATCATGTACAATATACATAGTTGGTGATACTTGTCATATAACTTATTATGATGCTTCGCAGACAAGCAGAACTGAGGAAACTAATTAATAATTTATACTATAGCATCTAACAAAAGGAAATGTAGTTACTATGTAATACTGTTTGTATAATAAACATCTCGCAAGTGTAATCGAAAAACAACTTTCTATAGAAACAAATATATTGTTGAATAATGCCTGTCCCAAAAACATTTAAATTACCGATAGTTCAAGCGTATAATTTTAGCAGACACTAACATAAGTACGGGGGTATTTCGCGGCAAATTATGCGGTCTGCAGACTATTAAAAAACAACCACTGGTAGATTGGCGAGACGGGACTGGCATAGCAATTAGAAAGATTGAGACTAAAAAGTCCCGTTTCTTTGAAAAGGCGTTAATTTTTCATTCGCGGTAAATTAGAGGTGGAACTGGTAACGGGTTGGAGTTTCGTCGGCGGCTGGCGATCGATACCGGGACGTTGGTCTGATGTGTTTTAACTTCTATGGTCTTAGCAACCATTTGTGTATGTATCTTCATGGTTCCGCAAACATATTTAGCATCTAAACTAGTTATGATAACTTTTTTAAAACGCTCACTACGGGCAATGACTAAATAATTCATTTTGAATTTGTGATGAACTTAAAAATCCGTAGACTTGTTACTCGGTCGACGAAAACAGTGTTTTCTTGTTTCGCAACTTGTATTATTACCTCTTTTTCGACTTCTGACTATTGAATTACTAGCCTTGTGTTAGGCTATTCACCTGACAAGAAACTAGATACAACTAACGTTAGACATAATACAAATCCTATTGTTTCAGCTTTTAGAAAGTTTGAGGTGTGAGAGTACATTGGAAATGCAATATCGACTCAATGAGTGGTAAGATTGTATAGAAATGTTTAAAATTAAGTAAGAAATGTTATTTACTTTGCATTGGTATATACCTATATCTGCGTTATTTCGTTTCTGTAAGCTGAATTAATAGTGATCAACACAGAATTAAACTATGTCTTTCAATTAAGTGTCACAATATATTATTATTATTTAAAGCCTGAACTGTCCCACTGCAGGGCAAAGGCCTCCCTTCCTTCTTTCCACAGGTCTCTATTGTTTGCTATTTGTTGCCACTCCTTTTTGTATGCGTTTAGTTCATCCCTCCATCTCCGCCTGGGTCTTCCACGTGGCCTCCGTCACAATATAAAGGAAAAAAAAAAATTTGTTGTTTTTACGGTTTTTGCACACACTGAATGCAGCTAGTATCAATTTGTTATTAAAATAGTTAACCTTAGATCTTTACAGGTTTATTTGCAGGCGTTACGTCAATGCATTGTTATAAATAATTCATCGGACTGTAAGCAATGAAAAATGATTGAAATACGCAACCGCCTTTCTTGATACATTATACAGTATTCATTCATACGATGCATTCCGCTATTTTACTGTATATGTATACTTTACTACTTGAATGGTATATTAATTATTGATTGAAACAATGTTTGCGATAATATTAATTCAGAAAAAAAATAACCAAATAACGGGCCTGTTTATTCACAAAATTAGATTCAGACAAAAATCAAAATTAGATTATTTATCACATTTTAATGAAAGGTAGAAGAAAATAGGGAATTGCCCGTTCAAATAGGAGATTAAATGCAGTATAATTATTTCACATTTGACAGCTGTCATTCTTAAATAAAAAGTCAATTCTAATACAGCAATGTGACGACTAGTAAGCACGCAACATTGCATTAAATTTTGCAAGCTTGCTCAACGTCGTACACATTATCTACAATAAATAATAAAATGTACTATAAATGAAGTATCTATCGAATGCACCTCACGTATTTGATGAAATAAAATTAGTTGTTACGAAATCACATTGTTGCAATACTGGCACTGGCCTTAAATTTTGAGACGTGCGTTGATTTTTTACAACAATCGCCTTAAGTAGTTATTATTTTATTATTATTATTATTTATTTTCAGCCCACGCTGTCCTACTGCTGGGCAAAGGCCTTAAGTAGTAATCAATTTAAATAAAAAATTGTACTAACTTAGTTACGTTACCCCGGTGCTCAAACATATAGACAATTAAACAGTGAAACAGAACGTTTCTGTAAAATGTATATCTGTTTTTGAGTTTTATAATAAATGCCTGAATATGCTTTTAAAACCTTCTGATACATATTCAAAAGTGCCTCTCCAGATTCTCTTCTACATTTGAATGTTATTTGGAGCCCTAAATCAATACCAACCTTTTTCAACTCTTCTGCCTTACAAACACATTTTCGCCTGTTCCTTTTTTTTTTTATTTTTAATCGATGTAAATTAGACGTTGTTTTGGAATCTTGCTTAAAATTTGTTTTGTTTCTGATATTTTCATTTTAAATAAAATATATCTATTAAAAGCAGATATCACAATAGTTAAGTCACATTAAAGTATGTCATAAATTAATACCAGCACGACTATACATTATAGTTTTATTGTGTCAAAGTGTGTACGGTTCAAGAAATAATGTTCATATCGAATTGATTAAAATACCAATATTTGAACGCTGTAACAAACAGCCTCTAGTTCATGAATGATATGTGGTTTAATATAGAAATATGACGTACCCAAATCCTGCATGAATTCAAGACAAACAAATCCCACAAACGCCAACTAAACATTAATTAATTTCAACATCTAACAGGACTGTATAGGAAGAAACCTTGCAAAGGGCTCCAAGTGTCAACAACTGTGACGTCACGATGTGTTATTAAATTAACAATAATAAACCACTTTCATAACATCATATAACCTTAAACAAGTTAAGACTCCTAAATCTATTTAAAATTATAGCAATATAACATGTAAATATGAAAACCACTGCTGTGTAGTAACGGACGTGTATCCGTTGTCATTATTTATTTATAACTACTTTTTTCATATCCCGTTATCAACCTTACGTAATTCAAATCCCTGGAAAGCCGAATGGCATTAAAATGAAATTTTGAGTCAACACAATTTCAAATAGCGACGTACGAAGGCAGTAACTAAGCAGCCCTCATCTCTCCCCTAGGGTTCGTCCCAATTTCGTCCCTTCACGCTGTGACCCAGTTCCGAAAGCCGCTCATTTGCCACCGTAGGTTTAAAATGGGGTTGCATGTAATCGTTCTTTGCCCTCATACTAGGAGGGTTTCAGAGCTCAGCTGGAATGTTCCCTCCCTTTCACACCAATTGATCTTTCAGTACACGTAGAAGTCCATTGTTGATTTGCAAATGTTTTTTATCGAACGGTTTTCCCTCTAAAACGTACAATGCACGATGATTTAATTGTACATGGCGTGATTTTCTTGTCATTCACTCAACTGAAAAAAGACCTGTACAAACTTTAGAGTCAGTATTTGATTTATTCATATAACTTATATATTGCCTAAACGCTTAATAGTGAATGAAAACCAGTTATAAAAGTTGTAGACGTAGAAAGAATTCTAGGCTACGCGGATAAAATTAGAATGTTTGAATAAGACAGTCCGACGTAAAAATAACAACAAATACCCGATCAATAAACATACGATCCAACGCCAAATAATTTTAATACAGTGATTATATTTCATAGCAGGTTCTTAAGCGAGATTTCGATGCGTGTCACTGATGATTGGGGGACGGCTTTTGACGTTGTTTACCTCGACACGACATCGAAAGCCAAGTAGCATGGAATTCTCTTGCGTCACTCACTTATCTATCTTCAGTGTTTAACAACAAATCATACTAAGTGTCAAACTAAAAGCAAGGTCCACTCGCACGGTAGGTGAACGACCGAAAAATGTTGCAAGCGTTCCACAAGGTTGACAATTTGGACCAGTATTTGTAAATACATGAAAATTATTTTAATGAGAGTTGATAAATATATGTGAGGATTGAAAGTTTAACAACCATAAGTGTATAAATAATAAAGCATACTTCTTCTTCTTCCTGCCCTTATCCCAAATTAATTGGGGTCGGCGCACCATGTTTTTTCCTTCCATTCCACTCTATTAGCTGTCATACTCTCATTCACTGCTTTTTCATTCATATTACCTCTCACGCAATCAAGCCACCTTTTTTTCGGCCTTCCTCTTCCTCTCCAGCCATCCACATTCAAATGCATCACTCTCTTATTCACATGCCTTTCATCCCTCCTCATTACATGCCCATACCAGGCTAGGCAATTCCCTTTCACTTTTTCAGTTACTGGCGCAACTTTCAAACTTCCTCTTATATATTCATTCCTAACCTTATCCATTCTCGTCACTCCACACATCCATCTCAGCATTCTCATTTCTGCTACATGTAATCGTCTTTCATCCGTCTTCTTTAGGGCCCAACATTCCGATCCATACATTACGACAGGTCTAATAACTGTTTTGTAGATTTTACCCTTCAACTTGAGGGGCATCCGTGGGTCACAAGTTGTTCCAGTGACCTGTCGCCATTTCATCCATCCTGAATTAATCCGCTGTGTAACGTCTCGGTCTACATCACCGTCGCCTTGTATTAGCGACCCTAGGTACCTAAAATCGGAGCAAACCGGTAAAGGTACTCCGGCAAGAGTTATGGGTACAGGGCTGGAGAGACCGCCGAAGTCGCAGAACATATATTGAGTTTTGGTTCTGCTTATCCTCAGGCCAACATTCTCCAGTCTCTGACACCACATATCCAATCTGCTCTGGACCTCTGGGCCACTTTCGGCAACCAGCACAATGTCGTCGGCGAACAGCATACACCAGGGTGCCTCCTCCTGAATGTCCGACGTCAGAGCATCCATTATCACCAGGAAGAGATAAGGGCTGAGAGCCGAACCCTGGTGCAAGCCTACCGCCACATCAAAACTGGTTGTGTCACCCACAGTAGACCGGACTTGGCTACTACATCTACTATACATAGCTCGGATCAATTCTACATACTTCCCAGGCACTCCTTTCATCTTAAGGGCCCACCACAATACTTCACGTGGTATCCGGTCGTATGCCTTTTCGAGGTCAACGAATACCATGTGCAAGTTCTTGTGCGCACTTCTATATTTTTCGCATAATTGGCGGATAGCAAATATGGCATCCGTTGTTCCTCGACCAGGCATAAAACCAAATTGGTTTTGTGAAACCTCACTCTCTTCTCTCAGTCGTCGCTCTATAACTTTCTCCCAAACTTTCATACTATGTGACATTAGCTTTATTCCTCTATAGTTGTTGCACTCCAGCACATCACCTTTATTTTTAAATATGGGCAAAACTAAGCTTTTGCACCATTCATCTGGTATGGCTTCCTCCAGCAACAACTTATTGAAGAACAAAGCTAACCACTCCCATCCATCCGCACGCAATAACTTCCACACTTCAATTGGTATCCCGTCTGGTCCTACTGCTTTTCCATTCTTCATCCCATTGACTGCTGAGCTAACTTCATCCACACTAACTATTCGCACTAGCCCCTCATTTGTTGGTCTAGTCTCAAGCACTCCACTCCAATCATTCTCTTCATTCATCAGTCTCTCAAAATAGTCCTTCCATCTCACTTTTATTTTTGTATCGTCCGAAAGAACCAATCCACTTTCATCCTTCACACACTTAATCGTACAAATATCCCTCGCATTCTTCTCTCTGGCTTTAGCAAGCCGGTACAACTGTTTTTGACCCGCCGGATTTTCTAGGGTCTGGTACAATTTATCTTGGGCAAGTGCTTTCGCTATAGCTACAGCTTTCTTAGCTGTTTTTTTCAAAGCATCGTACTCTCTTTTCTTTTCTGCCTTCAGCCTATCATTCTCACCTTGCACACTCTGCCATTCTTTAAATTTCCTCTTTTTTTCCTTTAATACCTCCTGCACATCCGTCGACCACCACCATGTATCCCTGTCTATTGTTCCTTTCCCTTTAGATACGCCTAAAATAATAAAGCATACATGAGTGTGAAATTGTTCAATCAAAACTGAAAAATATGTATGTTTTTCGTATATCAGTTTTCTTGTGAAATCAGCTATTTCGTCTTTCAGGTCGTAGCTATGAATAATTCTATCTCACAATTAACTAGAGGGTATAAGAAAGCACCTGTTACAATGTTTTTCTTCCATTTCTAGGTAGCGAGGTTGTAACAACAGTACCAATAAACCTCCCGGCCGTTTCCCAGCCAGCTGAGTGAGCTATCAACTTTAAATATACAACTAAATGGGTCCTTACGCCCCAGTAACTCACTAAGCTTGCGTCCTTAGTCTTACAATAGCATGCCCTCCATTGTTATTTCCAGTATCTTAGAAAACAGAAACCAAAGAAGCAACTATTTTAATAAATTACTTTTATGAACATTATGCTATGTTTAAATGAGTACAATAAACAATAGTCACTCTAAACTAATAGGAAAGCAAAACACCGATTACATTTAGTCGTGATTTTTCCAAGAAGTCTAAAGTACAGTTAGTATTGGTTCCGTAACTGAACGAATGCAGTAAACTGTGGCTTGTTGCGGTGTACAAACAAAGATTGATCTCACGACCGCGACCGTGTCAAACCAAACGTAATAATTATTGTACTGAGTAAGGTTTGAGTTTATTTCATTGTTGATTGAGTTCTTAAAGGCATTATCACCATTATGACGATGCTCAAGGAAGATGATAATGATAAACGATATCTTTAAAGTCTAATTAGTTTTTTTTGCCTGTTCGATATTGCAAACTATGTTGGAGTAGGCTAAAAGTCTTAACGAATTCTGCCTGATATGCTATACCGAATTGTGTGAAATATATTTGGTAATACTAATAGCACACATTTCATAAGATTTTCCTTTTAAGGCGCTCCCCCGAGCAAATGCCCTTCAGCGTTTGACCTCTAAACCCCCCGCATTTCCCCTCTATATATACATCGCTACTTTTTATGAAAAAACAACGCCATCTGTTGATTTACTTACGTACTAAGTAGTAAAAATAGTAGACTTATGAATATATAGACAAGAATATCATCAATCATGACCGCAAGATTTAAAAAAAAGATAAGTGAAATATATTTTATTTTTCTCTAAAATTGAATATCACCCAAGTAATTGAAAACTTCTGAGTGAATAATTTAATGATGTAAAGTTATTCAGTCAGAAAGGTATTTCATGTCTTTTACAAGAATTTTTTTTTTACCTTTATTTAGTGACTACGATTTTTTTAATTGATGAAAAATTAGATATTTTTGGTGCTAATTTTCAAAATCAGTCGATTTGGTTAGGTTGTTTATCTCAAAAATATCAATCTAACAAGGCACGTATTAAGAGGAAAGGCGGGCAGAGAGACTTGAAGAAAGTCTTGCTGTCTCTCTACCGCATGATTTATGAATGTGTGCGTAAGTTGATAGTGTGTGTGTCAAAGTGCGCTCGCATGATGTAGTTGTCTACTTCTACCATAGAGAAAAGTAATACTTCTACTACCACCAAAATCATTTTCTCTTCGCACACGTAAATTGGCAACTGACGTATAAACAAGGGGTAACCATAACACTACAAAGTAGCCATATGATTTACTTTTTGAGTACGTAATCGTTTTGGTAAACAGCTTGGTGGTAGTGCGATTGGACATGAAAATTTTTGCTTCAAATTCAAATCTCGGTTGAGCTACCCTTTTTGAGTTTTAAAACATATCTTTTTTAGTTTAAATCTTCATAACATTTAGTTGCTTTTATTTAAATAATAATATAAATTGTTTATGATAATCTTTTTATCTAAACCGCGACTAAATCCGTAAAAAGAAGTTTTATTCAAGAAATACCTAATTGTTGGTATATTTATTTGTGTGCTAAAACTTATTATTATTGTTAATATTAGACCTTTATTTTGCATACTGAATAAGAAAATTATAGACTATGCTTCTGTGTTTTTACTTTTTCATGAAATGTTGTCATGGGTTTTGAGTAAAAACAATAAGTAAAAACAATCACAAATAAATCTTATATATAAAATTCTCGTGTCACAATGTTAGTTACCATACTCCTCCAAAACGGCTTGACCGATTTTTATGAAATTTTATATGCATATTCAGTAGGTCTGAGAATCGGCTACTATCTATTTTTCATACCCCTAAGTGGTAGTAGGTAGGTAGTAGGCAGGTGTTAGGTAGAAAAAATTGCATTGCAACGCATGCGGGTACAGCTAGTATACTATAAATTATTTCTTTTCAAAGGAATACTATAAATGATGCCACTGATATAACATTAGTAACATATTTTTTCTTACGGCATATCACACCCTTGGTCTGCAATGGGCATCAAACTTACCACGGAAAAATAGTAAACACTAACACAAAATAATCATTGTTTATGCAATGCACGACAAAAAGATAAACAATCAAAATTATTTTTGTCGTAAAAAATCAACCAAATTTTACAAAATAATAAACAATGCAGGACAAAAAGATAAACAATCAAAATTATTTTTATGTCGTAAAAAATCAACCAAATTTTACAAAATAATAAACAATACACGACAAAAAGATAAACAATCAAAATTATTTTTATGTCGTAAAAAATCAACCAAATTTTACAAAATAATAAACTATAAAAGAATAGGTCATAATACTCAAAAATAATGTGTCGACTGAGATTCGAACTTACAGCCAGAATATTAATTTTCAATCGTACTACCACCAAGCTGTTTACTAATACAGAAATTTAATCAAAAAGTTTATCATATGGCTACCTTGTATTGTCATGGTTACCCCTTGTTTATATATCAATAATGCCAATTCACGTGTGCAGATGATAAAATAATTTTGGTGAGTAAGTAGACAATTACACGTAGCGAGCGCGCTTTGACACAAACACTGTCAACTTACGCACACATTCACAAACCGTGCGGTAGAGCGACAGCAATACTTTCTTCAAAAACCGAATTTTCAAAAGCCGCCCGCCTTTCCTCAGGGTAGGACTAGAATTCTTTCAAATCCAGGCATCATCCTGTTATAATCGTGTTCATTGCTATCGAAAAATCAAGGTTTTAATTTAAACCTCAAATTCAGAATTAAAAATCCCATTAAATAAATTTTGAAGTTGTACATAATTTAACATAAACATACATAAATACATGTAATTTAAACAAATATGTAATTTCACATTTATAAGTTATCTTATAACATAAATATGTATTCCATGCTATTTGTATTTCATCACCAGTGCCGTGTGTAAAACTACATAGTGCTAGCAATGACCTTTTGACAGTTGTCATAATATTAAATTGTAAATGACATTTCAAAGAAAAATGAGACGTGCTCTCACGTCGAGAGCCTACGGCTGACTGCCGCCTCGCCTCCGCGAGTGTATTTTTGTTGTGAATTTGACAATTTTTAGGAATAATTTGAATTATAAAATAAATTGTTGGCCTTTTTGAAAATCAGAAGCGTAGAAGATGTTTAGATTTAAATTCTCTATTAATTGGTATAAGTTATATTAAAAAAGCACGTGTACTTCATGAGGTTATGCAAGAAATAAATTTTGATAGACCATTTTTAAAATGAGTAATACCTAAAATTTGCTGCATTAAAAAAAAAAATATCCAGGTAAATTAAAGTCGACATGTTAGAGAATGATTTGGTATAACAATTAATTTGATATGTGTTTGAAATATCGAGTTTATAGCTTAGTAAAACATGGCTTTTGCGCATTTTGCTCGGGGGAGCGCCTTAAGCTTTCGTGTCAACAGTGTACACCGAACAATGTATTTTAAAAGTACATAATATAAATTTTGTGCTAAATCTAGTAGGCCAGTCTTTGCGTGTTATAGAAAAAAATCTACATAGTATTTAAAAAATATATCAAATCTGCCACCGCGTCTTGTTGAAATATGAGTTGGAATTCAGTATGAAAAATTTAATTTCTGTCAGCACCACGTAGGTGGAAAGGGCGACACCTTATTTTATCAAGGAGACTGGCTGAAATAAGTATACTCATTTACAGTAAATGTGAAACTCCGGAACATTGGCATTTGAAGTGTTGACATCGCAAAATCCACTATCAGCGCCATAATATTAATTCTCAATTTCTCATGGTTGTCTCAGTTTTTACAGAAATTGTTCTTTTCCCATGCATTTATAACATTCACTCCAAATAATATTTACAATATCTAGAACTAAGCAATGAAGGAACAACTCTCGAATGAAAATAGGAAATGCTAGTCATTGTGGAAAGTGAAATACAATCAAGTTGAACTAAGTCAAGTTAAACCGAGAAATTGGTTTTATGCGACAAAAATAAAAACTCATGAGTAATTTAACGCAGTGTAAATGATATAAGAAAATCTGTAGATGAGTAGATATCCACAGTATTGACATTTTATAATTAAAACAGTATTCTAAGTTGAAGATAGAAATGTAAACAATTCTTCAAAAGAGATAAGGATTAAATAATACTGCGTCAACATCACAAGCACAATCACATCGTCATTAAGGATTTTCCTCATCTTTAATGAATCCCTTGACCTAGATTCAAGATAAATTCACTCTATCAGATATCTAGGCATCATTTTATACACTTTTTACCAGTCTTACTATGGGATACTGTGTTACCCAGTACAATGGTTGTGGAGGGCAGATTGGCAGTCGCTCCATGCAAAGTACCAAGACCAACGGTATTCAGCAAAACGAGGTAAGACTGGAAGCCGACCTCAACATAGTTTTAATCAAAATTACGAGATTATGTGTTGAAAATAGAGAACGATTGACGAAGATGCTGATGGTTTTTTGTGTCAATATAAAAGTGTCGTCACCTTAATATACCTTGTTAATTAGTTAAACAAATAAATAACGAGTTAGATAAATAGTTGTAAAAACATAAATTAACGCCTACACTGATCTAAAATTGTGTTTACGGATTGCGACGTAAGTGTTTTTGTATAATTTGTCTCTTGTGTTGCTTTGATCAATATTATTTTAAACTTCTACCTAAAACATATGTTAAAATATATATTCTTTTTCTTTTTATTATAAAATGTAGTTATTATTTAGATTGTATGTGTATGATACATAATTATTTTGTCAATGACATTCCTACAAGTTTAGACCTTATTTCAATGTTATGTATTTCAAGAATGGGCAAACTTTTTATCGAGATTTTTCAGACCAACAGGCTGGTTGGTTATTTTTTATAGATTGTATATTAATTATTTCCCTATTTCTCGTAAGTTATCATACGTTTAATAACTTTACTTTTACTCTAATAACTGCATGTTTAACTATCTCGGCGATACGTTAATTTACTATGAAACAAAAAACATTATGAGAAGCGATCAAAGAAACCATAATGTGATCTTATCATAGACTAATGAATTAAGCCATTAAAACCTCATAACGTTTTGTAGAGTTGTTTACTTTGTAAACGTTGCTTAATATTATGCAAAAAATAAATATTCTTCATCAGCATTGATTTAGTTTTGCTGATATAACAAAATGATTAATAAAGTATTCAGGTCAAAATAATTGAAATTTTTATTACCCGACTGCGACAAACCCAAAAAAAGGAGGATTGTGTATTTTTAAACGAATCATTGTTTAATATCCGTTATATTTTTTTAAAGTAGAGCAGTATGCAATTTAAAAAACCAATAGATTTATTTCAGATTTCCGCTTTTATTAAAATGCGTTCTTATTTAATCTTGTTAGTACATGAGCAAATACAATGACTTATTGTTAGCTCAGGCTGTGTTGAGTGTTCCCAATATCTCTTTTCGTAAAACACTACTTCAAAAAATACGTTGATTCTATTCAGCTAAGCAAAGTAAATATAAAATATAAATACTAAATACTCATTTGTAAAATAAGCAGTAGTATTTAATTGGAATACAATTTAAGTTAATAAATTAGATTACTTAAGATAATACAAATCTTTTAGTAATCGAATTACTTGCGACATTATTTATGGAGTGCTTACATTGCAAACTTAATTGCTGTAAAATTATTTATTTAGCGAAACATGAACTGATTTACTACATTTTAAGAACCTGTTACAATATTTCAAACGCCTTACAACATTAATTTAATTAAATTCCTTAGTTAATCAAACTGTTTCTCATTATAGAAATATCTACTTGTTTGATGTAAAATACCGAAATCAATTAAGTTTAGAATGTTTATAATTAAATTGAATCTTGTTACGTCATGATGTGTCAGAAGGAGACTTTTATTATTCTTTCTGATCCATCATCCGCCTAAGATTCTTTACCATTTATTCAATTGTTTTTATGTTGTTTCACGTTTTATCCTTGCTTTCATTCAGCTACTTACGCCACTTGGGGTCGTATCGTGATTTTCAATAACCTCTAGCTATCAGTGCAAAGAACGAATCAAATCTAACTGATAGTTCTAAAGCGTTGCGAGGTCTAACAAAAGGTCCAGCACTTTAGCTTTACTTCATTATTTAATTATTTTACTCACAAGAATTGTTTATTCCTAAGTTTAAATGACCATTTGAAGTAAATTGTGAAAGTGGTCTGTGTTTACCGGGCGGGGTAAGGAACGGAGTACCTCCATAACCGGTTGGTGGACTGACCCCGGCTGTCAAGCAAGATTGTCTCGTATTGCACAACAAGCTATGCACGATTTATCGGCTTTAGATCAAGATTGTAGGTCTATTATCAGGTTATCCATTGATTTTGAGTGGATAAACATTTTGAGTAGATTTCAGAGGCGGTTTCCATAACCTGTCTTTTGTTCGAAATACTTGGTAAGCTGTAGAACCTTGACGTAATTTGTATAGTACTTATATGATATACAGATTAATTCTTAGCAGGGAAAGAGAAACTCATAGATGTCAGGTTTTTCTAAGATGGCTTTTATTTGATTCAACCGTGTCGTGACTTGTGAGTTTGCCCTTTTAGAAATTTGCTTGCAATTAAAGTTACATAATTATTTGCGTCTTAATGTGCTCTTTAGAGATCAGTAGGTACTAAGTACTTAGGAAGTTATTGCGAGAGTTTCAACCTAGAGTATCTAACCTATTAAATACACCAACAGGCATTCAAACACTGTTATTACAGTTATCTAATACAATTACTTAAATAGTAATACAATAGATTGCACATCAATTCCAACACTGATAATGACAGCATCTTAGATGAATGATTGGTCTCGCGCGCTCGACTAGATACCGCACTGTCAACAAACAAAATGTCCGTCGCTGCGGCGACAATTGTGCTCCCAGTGTCCTTCTTATTATGTGTAGTATTGTTTTTACACCATTTTACTACGCAAGTCGGCATTTTACATCGAATTGCAAACACAATAAAATAAAATGTTCCGGAGGTCTAAGTCAAACAAAGCTGTCAAAGCTGTCAACGTGACTAGCACGGGTACGCCAGGCGTACTATTTTCGCCGCATTTAACGAGTACGACGCGACGGCGGTATCTAGTCGAGCGCGCGAGACCAATCATTCATCTAAGGACAGCATCTTTAAAACATTAGCTGTAAGGTTCATTTTGCAATTTGATCTCACGACAAGCAGACGATTAAAATAAGACCTCTTTGTTCCAAATTGTTATACAAAACGATCATTCAATAAATATAACTGACCTTTGTACAAGAAACGTTACATTGTCTTGAATTGTATTGATATCAATGATAATAAGAATTTTATTTTTTCTCCGTATATGGAATTTTCCGATAATATTTCCCATGTGAGTAAACGTCTGACTGTGTGAAACCAATGTAAACTGGTTATATTTATGCTGTTTATTTATAAATACTTTAAATAATATACCGTTGTCGCCGATAGTTTCTCATTTAAAAAAACTACCTTTTAGTTCATTCTTCATTCTAAATTGTACCATCTTTAACGATATCAATATCACTATTATGTCATTTGTCATAATCTTTCCACAACACTCAAGTTTTCTTTCATTATTGCTGAGTCATCACGATAACATCTTCTTCCAAATTTTCCTCTAAACTTAAAAGATCAGTACAACTTCTCTATATAAACATAACGTCATAGATAATACAGTATTCAAGTACCGAACACAACAGATTTGTTTACATTATTGACATACCTACATACCTACTATACCTAGTAAGTATTTAAGAGTTTCTGGTTATAAATAGACGGTGGCGTGATAAACCTCAGTAGTTGTTATCACAGACAAACAATAAAGACATGAACACAGTCCACAGTTTGAATAGTTATGCGCACATTATCTTAATTGCATTGTCGTAACAATATTGAGATAATAGGTACTTACCTAATTTATAATGGTAGTGTATATATATGTCACTCAAGAATTTTAAAGATGGCATAGCCATCAATTAAGGTCAATCCTAATTTAAAATTATCAAAACGTATTCTTTTGTAAAATTTCTAATAAACATCAAAACTGATCAATCAACCGTAAAGTGAATTTACTATTAACAGAGTTATATCTTTAATACATTTTTAGAAAGTAGATATAATAGGAAAGTTTCTGGGCGAGAGTTCAATAAAATTCCAAGTTAATAAAGAATACCGATACAAATGATAATTTCCCACAATTTGTTTAACATCACAGCCATTTCCTTCGCTGTTTACGTTCACTTCAATCTCAATGATGCGTCTGACTCACAATGGAACTTAACCTCCATAAAGTTAAAGCCATTACAAAATCATTATATCATCGCGTAACGTGATTCGTGAGATCGAAATACATAATGTCTATCATAGACCATGACATTTGCAGATTCTATGTAGTATACGAGTCTGTGTGTATTCCACTATTCTAATTAGTCCTGGAGTTTCATTAGCAACCTTCGTACGTAATTAGGATCATCAAGTACAGGCGGTGCCGAGCCTGGGCCTCGGTTGGTTATAACGTTGTTAGCTGTTACCATCTCTCCCTTATTGCGAGTTATTTTTTAAATACGATACATTTGGCCGTAAATGTTTACTGGACGCGAGCCTCCTTTATAGCGGTCTATAACCTTCAATAGAATAGATGTTCTGGACATCCCAAACCAACGATCTTGCAAATATGAACATTTTATCGATATCCCTGACTTGTGTTACGTTAACCACAAGAACAGGTTGGAGTCTTTTAAATCAAGGCAAAAATAACACAGCAAATAAAAATAATAGAGAAAATCATGTCATTTGCTGAGTGTGACTACTTATCTGGCTGAACAATTAATGTTGTGGTTTGAATTAGGAGCTATTAAAATATTATCCGAGAATCCTGTGTCCTCGTGCAAAATGCACACTAAAACCTTAGATACAATTATAACTAATAAATTGTAATTTATAGAGACGCATAATTATTTTTACATTGTTCATATAAATTGTTATTTATTTTAATGGGCTTCTGCAAACTTCAGTGACATAAAACAAGTAATATTATAAATCTATTCAGCTACTAGTATTCAGTCGATGATGTTGCAAAATCATCAACAGAAACCTTTGAAATGAGCCTTCAGACTGAACCGCTCACTGACCAAGGCCGACGGTCACGGCTGGTCATGGTACTACATAAAAACAAGATCGAACAAAAAGATAATAAAACAGTAAAAATACGTTGAATAAATAAAGACGATGAAATTAATAATGACAGCAATAATCCTAAAAGTACAACGGGGTGTTACGCTATCTCAAGCGAAACAAAAATGGTAGATTACGTTGACTAGCTGAACTAAAATGCGGACATTAGGCTCATCGTTATAATCCGAAATCGATTCCAAAATACTTTCGTCAGTGTCGTAACAGGTTATTTCAACGGGGCCATCGTTGTTGGTATAAATAACAGTTAATTTCTCGCGTTACGCTTCGTTAGATCACGTCGCGTGCCCAACGATGCTTCCTGGTTGGCCTCGACAGATTCCATTGCATTTAACTATAAATACAATTTCTGCTAACGATTAATTTATTAAAAATTTTGTTCATCAATAGTTGTCTAATACTGAGTTACTAACTCTTCGTAAGTTCATAACGATTCCATTCGGCTTGTTTTGTAAGAATTCCAGTTCTCAATCTATGTTTGTTGTAAAGAAAAAACGTCATTAACATTTTATTGCATATTTTAAAACAGCTCGTTATCGAGTTCCATTAACATGGCCCAATACACATTAGCGATATGATCACATATTCCATTCGAACACGGCATCATACACAAATATCGAGCTATGCTATTTAGCTCATGTGACATACTTACTGCGCATTGTACTTGTAGCCTATGATTTTGACATGTCTAATAATGTCAAATAAGAAATGGCCGCTATGAATGCAGGGTCGGTATATGGGACGGATAGCGCACGGACGGAAGGACCTATGGTGCGTGACCGACAACTCTGTCCTCGGCTTGCTACGAATATAAAATAACAGAACTGTTTACCAATCAATACCACTAGAGCTTTTAACCTTTGTAATAGGATTTAGCTTATTCGTATATAAAGAAATTGCAAATAAGATTTGGTTTCCAATTTTCGTTTACAAAGTTATAAAAACTTTTATACCTCTGTTATGTCTAAAAGGTTATTCTCGTAACGAAATATCTCGAATCAAAGAAGGTATTGTTGATGAAAAACAGCCCTGAGCTAAGGAATTTCTCATCAGAGATGAACAAGTATACAAAACTTCAAAATAACACTAGAACTCGCTAGACTGAAATAAAATAAACCATTTTGCAATTTCCTAATGTCCAGTAATTAAAATATACTGTCAGGTTTTAAAGAAGCTGTATTACTAGCGAGAAATCATCTGAAGTCATAAGGTTACTGAACAATAACAAGTGTTATGTCAAATACTAAAAAAAATTATGTTATTAACAACAAGCAACGCATGTGTCATTGCGCAGTCGAACACAAAATATTTATTTTGAGGATCGGAATTTGGATTTATAAAAGTGTATTCCCTGAGAATTCAGGTCGTCGCATTTCGAGCGGGTAAGCTATTTCCAATCTTTCCGTGAAGAGGATTCCAAACGCGTGAGACTGTGTGTGTTATGAAAGATATACGTACATCTATCTCATTTGCACCTTCCATTTCCTACTTTGATACTTGAAAGTTAAAATCTCAATGATGGCTGGACTTAAATATTTTGTAAGCCTGGGTCTTGGAGACTTGTTTTTAAATGAGTATGTACCGATGCTTTTGATACTGACCGTAAACGGCGAACCCTGGATACAGAAATGTTGATATATTTATCGAGCATTTTGGTCTAGGTACCTAAAAATCCAAGTCTATGTATCAATATATGAATGGGCGTCATCTTTGTTCACAAAGTGATTACTGTGTCAAACATTTCTACAACCAATACCTTTATTTCTGATGGTGAATCAATCGTTCTACTTATAAGCGGAAAGTAACAGACTAATTAACCATACGTTAAAAATGACAAAAGTCTGTGCACCTAACAAAAACTCTACATTCAGCAACAAAGAAACAGTTGAATGAAGTGTTTATTATGTGTCTTTGTTCATTGCAACCTGCATCGACAATTGCTTATATAAACAACAGGAAACACTTGTTTTACTGTAAATGATCACTAGAAAATGTAATTAATATCGACATCTTTAACGACTTGTACGAGTAACACATACTTAACTAGATTAAGTACAATGCTGGAACTATAAATCAAGTGCGTGTATAATAAATCACAATGAACTTATTCAGGTTTCTAAATAAATAAAACTGTTGCTATGATAAAGTACTAGTACAAATCATTTCAGAAAACCAAATCTCTGTTATATACCCTCAGAACAAATTGTTACATGGCCTGGAATAAGGTTAGGTGAAGTAACCTTCCTATTTTGAACATTTCAAGTTTTGGCATTATAGTCACACTCAAAAACATTTATTTTCGTATCGATTCAGTAACTATTGCGACGTAAATTAATATAAAGTTTGAAGATACTTATAAGTATAATTTTGTCGATGGCACTGAGAACCAGGGGCCGCGTAGGTTGGCGCCTCGAAGGGCTTTGCGAGGTTACAATAGCACAACCTTATTTGGACGGTAAACATCACACAACCTACTACTATTTCAAGTGTTAGAAACATAAAGTACGGGTTTTATATTAGACGCATTTGTTCGCTAAACGTTGAGCACATTTCAGCTAGAACCGTATTCAATGCTGTGCACGTAGGTACCCATTGCTTCCTGCCAAGCACAGTAGACAATCGTGCTTTCTTCGCAGTTACTTCGTAGAGCTCTCAAAACGTTTACCGCTTATCCCCGTAGATTGGTTCTTTGGACTTCTTTTAGACATTTAATCTTAAGAGGGCAAACAAGAAGTGTGGTTGATAACTAGTTTGCCAGCTGCCTCCTCTTCGTAAAGCCCACTCAAACTGGTATCAGGGCAGGAAAGCTACTCACGCGTGAATACAAGATGGATTTTCACCTCTATCTAGTTAGCGGACACTTGTATAAAAATATTTAGAAAGCTCAATTACATAAATACCTTATGAATAGGTAAGGAAAGTATTTAAATAAGAAACGAGAGAAAACTTAAATCTTGTTGCATTGGATTTGGATGCTAGCTGTTCTAAAATAATTTTCCCTGCATGAAAACCGACAAAGTTTTGTGATGTATAATAAAGAAGGGCACGGCCTTGTTCATTACGGGTAAAGGTAGAATATAATTATCTCTTCTGTGGAGAAGCATTAAACTCGAGCCAACGAGCACAACAGTGCCAGATACCTACCAACAAAAATTTCAAGAGACAAACTCGCTTTCCCCGCTAGCCGCGGCCCCGGTCGCTCGCTTGATAAGTGGCCTAAGGGCTCCCCCCTCACTTCTGTGACCTACTTCCCGCCCTCGCCCTCGCGATCTTTGTGCTGCCACTTGCACAACTCGTTTGATATCAGCTGGATGATAATGTTGATTGGATCATACCACCTCTATTCTCGAATTTGGATCGCATTGCAAAACTCTCCCAGCGAGTTTATTGAACTCGCGTTACATAGTAAATTTTGTTTATTATTGTAATTTAGATAAGTTTTTTGCTATGGCTTTTACAACTTTCTCTATGTCAACGACTGGTTTGTAATAAGTTAGAAAAAAATCTACGAAACTTTTGAAGTTACTTTTTATGAGCGTTAATCGATGCTTTTATTTCCTTTTTTCAACGGTTAAATTTAGGACATACCTGTCATGTTTTGTAAACATTAAACAGTGTACGCAGCCGCCATTTCGTTCGTAATTGCGAGTTTTGTATTTAGAATGTACTCGTAAACGTCAGGCTATTTCCCAGCGCCAAGTGGCTACGAAGGTCAGCGTCTAATGGATATTTTACAGCCAAACTTTTTACCATCTTCCGCTTCCATGATTGTTTCGCTAATAGGGCAGATGGACAAAAAGACTAGTAATTTAACTCAATGTGTTTCACTCAAGAATTATTTCCAATGTTAGGTAATTATTTAATTGGTACCTACTCCTTTGACCAAACCTCATCAAAAACTGAAACCAACTTCAACAGCGAATATGATGTGAATACAAGTAGGTATACTGAGTCAAATCGCTAATGAACTGTAAGATCAATAAAACATTTGTGAAGGTCATTTGTATCCTGAGTCAGTGAAGTCAATTTCTATGGTCACGCAAACCTCTTAAGCATGCTATTTCAGAACAAGAGGTAGTTTCAGAAGACGAGAGATATCTGGTTACATGAATTTGGTTACAAATATTGGTAGTATGGAAATCTCTCTCTTACACAATATAGGTGGTATGAAAATCACTCTGTTACAAACATTGGTAGTATCAAAAGTTTAAGGCAAAACTAGATGGTATCAAAGCAAAATGAAGATATAAGGCTCCTTACAGATTTCAGACTTTTCGATTAGGGATTTTCTACAGAGGCGTTCCATACATTTTATGTCTCTACAAATGTCCAATCTATAACCATCATAACATCGTTGTATGGTGTGTAATAGCTGAAACATTTTCAAAACCTTATTTCTCCTGTTATATCTATGGCCTTGTGTCGTAAAGCAGTGACTAACTCGAACAGTAATTTACAATTATTACTAGAACAAAGACTAATATATTTCTATTGTTCGTTAAAAACGGCGATTATCGGGTCTTGAGACATTTAAAATTTGTTTAAATACTTCCTAGCTCAAGACAGAAGTGGAGGAGGGAGAGGGAGGCCTTTGCTTTGCAGTTGGACAACACGAGCTTAACAGATAGATAGATGTAAATACTAAGTATACATAGTAGATGTTAATAAAAACAAATCCGTAGAACACATCGTGATTGGAATATCAAGGCATTCGACACAGGTAATAGTGGAACGTGAAGTCTTACAATAATAGCAGTCGCCTAGGTCTCGATGACGTAATAGCAGCCAAGGTATAAAAAAACATTATGTAAGTACTGTAAATAATGATGAATTCAACATTCATTGTAGAGTAATAACTTCTGTAAAACATGTAATTATTAGCCATATAAGTAGTTTGAAATTTTAATTCTGGTAAAGCATATACTATATTATCATTATTATTTACATTTATTTGCATCAAAATGGGCACTATAGGGCTACTATGTATAATATTAGACTTATTGGTTGCAGAAAATGATGTAACAACCAACCAGAAACAATTAGAATTTTCAGTCTACAATGAACAAATAACAAAGATTTCAACACTCATTACATTGTATGCCATGTATTTGTATAGTACGACGTACAGCTCTATATTAGTTGCCTAGGTGACGATGACGTAATTGTAAACTAGGGATAAAATATAATTGATTATCAAACCGGTCTCTGGCCACACTTTAATTAAGAACAAATGACCTACTAATATTGACATCTATTTCGACTCAATAGATTTGACATCACTTTAGTAACTAATTAATAACCAACGTTCCGTATTCAACGTAGAACAAATCGATTAATATCATATTTCAAAAGTCCGATAAAGTTTAAGTGTCAAAAGACATTTTCAGCTATTTTCCAAAATTAATTTATTGCTTAAAAAAACTAAATAGTTTTTATTTAATCGCCAATTAATTTTTAATGTCAGACAGTCATAATAAGTACAAAACACCTTACACTTACCTACTATAATATCGGACCTGAATTAATGATAACACGCATATTAAACGAACAAAAAAGAACAATGTGTACATACAATTTAAAATAAACCGCTGTGACCTATACGAACGTAAATATAATTATTAACTTAAACTCGTTTGATCAGGTTTTAAACAAGTATATTTAAACAGGATTATTTGTCCATGAAAGAAACCTACAACGTTCTCATCTCTAAAAACAAAGGCAATCATAAAAAATATAGAGCTAAAAGTCGGCCTTTTATTCTGAATAAAAAACTTCAAAAAACCCTTCACCTTTCACAAACGATCAAGTTTGAAAAACCCTATAATGTAAAAATTATACTACGCTCTTTAATAAAGGTATTATTTTTATCTAGCACTTCAAAGGGTTTTCAGGTTATTGACTCTAGCGTATTTAGGACACCAGTTTTCCCATCGAGTTGATCGGTATATTGACTTAGGAGCGCTTAAATTAAAACTCGACGGTTATAACAGAGGGCTACCTAAGTGATAATACCTGTTCTGGGTCGACATTTGTTTTTGCAAAAAACGGCTAAATATACGAATTTGAACTTGCTTGACCCGATCGATGTGAATCTTCTTATTAATTCTTTTTCGAACACTAAATGAGTTTTTGTTGCTGGCCTCATTATCGACACAAGCGAATTGCAGACGTATTTATAAAGTTTTTAGTTTTTACACATATACTTGCAACTGGCGATGAACTTCCTATCAGCTTTATTGGAAAAGGCAATTCCTGACAATAAAAGTCGTGAAATTAACACATTAATTCTTAATTAACAGAACCAGAAAATAAAGTTGCTTTAATTGAAACAGGTGACTTGAGTCTGAAATAACGGTAGGCGATGGTTTTTAGCTAGTTAACTTTGTGCAACCATTTTGTATTCGTATTTAATTTTGGTAGTCATAGCAAGACACCTGCGTCCAACCCCAGTGCTCAAAACGCGTAGGTAATCTAAACAAATTATCTTTCATGTGGCAGAGTATAGCTGTGTTGAGTTGGTCTGGCGTCTCTCACTTGGCGGGAGAGCGAGCGAATAGCGATGCAGTGGTATAAAGATATGTCGTCTATTTATAACTGACGAGTAATGCAGGCGTGCGGACGCATCACAGAACAACTTGGCTTTTGTTATGTATCTTGATTTTGAATGTTTCTGTATATTATTATATACCTGCTATATTATGTTTACAGTTTACAGAAACATGCCAGTCATCGTAAAGTTTTGACGACTCTACCATCTGGTACAAAAACTAACTAGCGTAACATTCCTTGCGATACGTGCTCTTATCTGTAATTCAAATGATACGATAACTGTTATAGTTCTGAAGAACAAACTTTGCTAATGAGATCATGTAGTTAATTATGTGTTCTCGTTATGTGAAGTTGCCAATTTCAATAACTGATTACGCAACGTGTGAGCAATGTATTTATAGTATGCGTATGAAGTTGTAGAGTGTATAGTTAGACGAGTCATATTGCGTTTTGATTCTCTCTTTAGTTACCTCAATATTAAATCTATACTATATATATAATATTATAAAGCTGAAGAGTTTGTTTGTTTGTTTGGTTGAACGCGCTAATCTCAGGAACGACTGGTTAGAATTGAAAAAATCTTTTTGTGTTAGATAGTCCATTTATCGAGGAAGGCTTTAGGATATATAACATTACGCTGCGACCAATAGGAGCTAAGCAGCAGTGAAAAATGTCACAAAAACGGGGAAAAATATTCATACTTGAAAGCTTTCATTGCGTGCGGTGCGTAAACGGTTTAAGCTACCCAAAATATATGTATGAAAGAATTGTTCCTCTTTAAATGATCTAAAAAAATGTCTGCGACAGTAAATGTCTATCTTTTAAGATTGACTCACTATAACCTTTTTTAAGGTAGTCATTTGGTCGAAATTAATGCATTATTGCCAATTATTTGCTACAGAGTTTTATCAACATAATATTAACTAAAATTATCATTTACGCAGAAATCAGAAATACTTTTTTTTTAAACTTCTTAATCGCAGTCATAATAACAGAAATTGACGTGGACGAAGTCGCGGGGATCAGCTAGTTGGTTAATAATATTGTAAGGAAACTTTATAGGGGTGTCAAATACCTGACGCTAGTCTGTTTCAACAAAAGAGCTTTTTAGCTCTACATTTGATTTAATCCTCGAACAAAGTAATTGAAACACAAATTACTTTTCAGATTGATGTTAATTTTGGTATAGGTAGGGGTATTATCCTTTGCGTTCAGGATTTGCATTTTGATTACATTTTATCCTAAAATCGAAGGACGCTGAGTGTAATCAATACGTCATTAGGTATCGGAGATTTTATAAAAAATACTATATCGCTACGTTTTAAATAATATTAAATATTATTTCACAAACATAGGTAAGTGAAAACGTTTGGACAAACCCAATGTACTTGAAGTTTGGTCGAAAGGTTTTTGCATAAGATTTATATTAAAGACACGGAACTCAGAACTATCTTTAAAAAGAGATGAGACAGAGAAGCATACATTCATGAATCTAGGTTTTTTGTTAGTCTTTGAATCAAGGGCTTTAAGATTAGAAGAGGTTCAGTTCGTTTGTTTTATCTTATAGTAGCGTTACTTTTCTGTTCGGGTTTTCCATATGAAACAAGACAATACAAGACTTTCTCATTTAATATTCACTAAGGACGGATCGGAACAAGGATTCGAGGAGAACTCGGGACAAGTCAATTGGAATAATTTATATACAAATTGGAATTCTTTCGTTCAAGTAAAAGCCGAGACATTTCCATGTCTAATAACTTTTCTTCGTCCAAAAACTGTTTGGGCTGAGTTCGACACAGCGCGGTGCGTACGGACGGTGCATCGAACGCGGTGAGAGCGGGGTCGTTGAACCTAGCGCCATGTGCATTTGGATTTGTACAATTTTGTACTTAATTGCAATATAATGCTGATGACTAATGATGTTAGAATGGTTTACATAGGTAGATAAACAGAAAATGCTGCTGCGTTGTTATACGTTATACTTAGGTAGTCCTAAGTACCAAATCCAACCTTTGAGTAAATTTAACTAAAACTACCAAAAGACGTTATCTCTACTTTTAATGAAGAATCCTTTTAGTTATTTTAAAACAAGAATGTTAGTATAATAATGATAATTAAATTTGTGATTTATCCACTATGGAACTTGCCCTATCTACCTGTTTACTATGCTTTATGCTAAAGGTCAGTGAAGCAATAATTAAGTAAATGAGTATTAAAGTACAGTAAGTAGTTTTATTTATCTGTGGACTGATTTACAACGGTAGGTATGCGCATAGTACGCAATATTTTTTTTATCTTTAGTGGAAAAAACATAAATTAGGACCTACTAGGTACATTGTTGTAATTAAGAACAATATAACCAATTATTTACCCAGATGACATGACATTCTCTAGACCTAGATGCGGATGAAGGATGGAGGGAGGGGGGGGGGGCTTGACCCCGCTTTGAATAGATTTTAGCAAAGAAGATACCTAAATAAGTTAGAATATTAATACCTATTAGGAAGATTATGCTGTTTAGGATAATACCTAATAGAGGTTTGTGTCATGATAATTATAAGTTTTTTCCTGAAAAAAAAAAACATAATTTGGCGGGGGGACTTCAGCCCCTTAGCCTAAGCAATGAGGTTGCTATAGCTAACTTGTGTAGGTACAATAGGTACGGTACGTAAGTTTTTAATAGTACAGTAAGTCTTAGTAATCAAAGAATCTAGATATTTAATACTTCAATTTGTAAGTAGGTATGTATAGAGGTATGCATAAGTGTGTATTGCATATATAAATTATGTTAGGTGTATTGTACATAGATATCCACCTATATTATACCACCATCATCATCATCATCTATATACATACATCAATACAATTAGATCGTACTAGTACTAGTAGGTACCTACTTTGATTTGTCTTTGATATAAGGTAGCTGTACTGTAATATAGTATGTTTATGTGTAGACCGTTCTACTTATAGCTAAACATATTGCGTACAGACCCGTAATATTACAGAGCCTGGAAGTCCCGGGTATTCGAGCCCAAGTCGAGCCCTTTCGAAACGCCCGCAACTCGGGAGCCCTTTCTTGCTACCCCCTCTCCTCTCTACCCCTTGCGAGACAAAATGTACTAAAGGTGCGTACACAACCAACAATCATTATAGTACTCTGTAATTACTTTGCAGTGTGTATGTAGCTTAATACATTTCAACGGTGCACTTTGTCAGCTCTGAAGGTCGTCTAAAGAATTATAGAAACAAACAGCAATCACAGGAAAATAATAAATTTTCTTGGCATTGATTCGCATTTTACGACATTGATAACATCTTATGAAGTTGGCTATGAAAAGGAATGAAATTATGGAAAGTAGCCAATGAAGTATGTAGGTACTTACTAAGTTAACTAATAACGATAGCCGTACGAAAAACCGCGCGCTCGAAGTTACCTATTGAACGTACTTGGTACATTTAATGCTCGTAAGAATTCTAAATAAATATGAATTAAACTTAAGTTTATTTTAATTAAATATACCAATAAACATAAATTTATACCTGAAGCTCCTTATTCTTGTTATCTTTGAGCGATGCTGCTCTGATAATACCAGCTTTCCATCCCCATTCGGAAACTTTATTCACGTTAATTTTTGTTACACCACTCACAGCGAGAAATCGTTTGCCAACTAAATCTTCACGGTACTTATAAGCCATAACGAACTACACAATCACATTATTCACATTAAAAACTACACAAACGTCAAAAAACTCAGCATTAAAACGCACAACACGTCACACTCTTCGTCGAGCGAAGGGAAACTACGTGGAAAACACAAGAAAGAAACGTTTCTGTCCTGCGGTACGTTCATAAAACGTGATTCAATTTAAAAGCCAACATTAACGTACATAGTTTGAGGTTCTTGGTTCTTTTACATTTGGTAGAGTAATAATGAAACTTGTTATAAGACGGCGAAAGCAAGATGATCACATAATTATTGGCCGTCATGCCGGCACTGGTCTCTCTTGAAATTGTTCGTCTAACAGACTTCAGAACAAGGACGTAGATTTTACGTTCCAGTTTGTTGGTAGTTAAATAGAGGGCGCTGAAACATATTTAACTAACATAAATTTATGCCAATGCCTGGTCTTTTGTTGGTTAACGGAAGCTTGTATTTTTTTATGCCCTTGATCGATAAAATAAACCGGCATAAACATAAAAAATAATGCAGAACGAAGGGTTTCGAAGAAATTTGGTTGCTGCTTCACGAAATATAAATAAATCTATAACTATTGTTGTAATTATACTTTCATAGATGGCGCTTTTATTCACACAGATGATCTGTTTTCAGTTTAATCAATAAACATAATATGTTATGTAGATAATTTTGCGAATAAATCAATAGTATTAAAATATTGATAGCATCAATTTTTGGTTTTTATAATAATTTAACTTCTAAATTTAAACCAGTAACTTTTTTTGGACGGCCATCTTAAAACCATATTGATTTGTCAAGTCACGTGATCAAAACAACTGTCAGTTCAAAATCATCATGGCGTATTAAACTTTTCATCGGGCGGTTGTGTTTTGCTATGTTTTCTATTGTGATTATTTGAGTGAATTTTCGTATGTGATTGTTAATATGATATCGTCGATAATTTCTCGACTGGTCATGTAAGTACATGTATTTTCTTTTACACTTAGTAACTTAAATTTTTAATTTATTTTTGTCCACTCCTTTGTTTGCCTGAAAAAAATATAATTAATAATAATTTCCTGTTAGTCCTACTGTATAATCAACAAGATGATGAAGCCCAGCAAATTTTTATGTCAAACATATTGCAACACATATAGACCATTTTGTTTGACGATCATCTGATTTAATACAACATATTGCTTGTAATTTCGAAACTTCGTATTATTCTTTTGTCATTATAACCGTCATTCATTGTTTTTTTTTATAAACATTATACTAAGTATATCGGCAGATTTAACTGCCTTAATTATCTTAATTAAAGCACCAGACATCTTCATCCCTCATTTAAAGCACTTTGATGATCCAGCCAACTAAACATTGAATTTATGCTATGTATTTTAAGGTTACCTTACTACTTATCAATATTCTTCTATCTTAAGTAGGAAATTTATAGAACATAATATAATGTGTCTTATCACAGTAGTTGAAAAGGATCGTATGATTCATTAAACAGTTTTAAAAATTTCTCTAGATGTGTCATTCCTTTGCAAGAAATAAGCTTAAAAATTGGTGACTACTATTGTCTCTAGGTTTTAGATACGGAAATACTTGCAAATTTTATTTAGTTTTTGTCTAGAAAAAACTAGATGTGTAGCCACTACAATCAAATTATTCTGACCTACCTCACAGTGTTTTATTTTATCTTGGGAAACAATATTTTGCTCTAGTTTTTTATATCTCTTTAGAACAAACAGAATTGGTTCAACATAGAACTCATTAGAGTTTTGGTTTTGTAAATAACAATCTTAATGAATTTCCATAAAAGAGTATTCTTTTGCTCAAATATGTACTGTGCCATGTTTTTAATAAAACTATTATTTAAATATGGACCAATCACTTGCTTAATTTAAATAGAAACGTGTTAAATATGTTAAAGACATTTTAATTAAAAATACTTCAGGATACCGACAATCCAAGTAGCTTAAAACATAAATACAATAATTTACTGGCTTTCACCAGTAGTTCCGCCTGTGTGAATGTCTGAATCATCGGAAATAAACAAACTTCATACCAAATTTTATTTAAATCAGCTTAGCCACGAAAGCGTGACATACAGATATTTATAATATTATAGTTGTCAAAATATAAAACGTCCGTTTTGACATTTAAGAAAGACCCTAGAATGTAACTTGGAACGAAACTACATTACTAGTTACGTCTCGATGACAAATGTCAAAACGGACCTTTTATATTTTGACAACTTTAGTATGCATGTTTAAATCTTATCTATACTAATATTATAAAGCTGAAGAGTTTGTTTGTTTGTTTGTTTGGTTGAACGCGCTAATCTCAGGAACTACTGGTTCGATTTGAAAAAATCTTTTTGTGTTGGATAGTCCATTTATTGAGGAAGGCTTTAGGGTATATAACATCACGCTGCAACTAATAGGAGCGAAGCAGCAGTGAAAAATGTTGCAAAAACTGGGAAAACCATTCATTTTTGAAGGCTTCCGATGCGTGCGCTACGTAAACGGTTAGAGTTACCTAAAAAATATGTAAGAATGAATTGTTCCTCTTTAAATGATTTAAAAAAATGTTCGCGACGGTATATGTCTATCTTTTAAGATTGACTTACTATAAACTTTTTTAAGGTAATCAATTTTGGTCGAAATTAATGCATTATTACCAATTATTGGCTAGAGTTTTATCAACATAATATTATGTAACTAAAATTATAATTTACGTAGAATTCTAGACTTCTTCATCGCGATCATAATAACAGAAATTAAGGCGGACGAAGTCGCGGGCAACAGCTAGTCAATTATAATTTTGTCTTAGGTAAGCAAACTAGCTTTTTATATTTTATTGTGTTTATATTTGATTTTATTGTGTAATTTACAATCCCAGGGTTTTGTTAAATCATTATGTGCCCACTTTATTACTTCGTTTTTGTCCCTTTAGTTTTTACTTTTTAAATTACAGCTATAACATTTGAAGCCTTTATATAAATCGGTATGCAATATACTCATGCACTCTATTAGAGCCTCACATCCATTATTTGCGTTAATATCACTTGGAGTTCTCATAATGTTTCTGTTGTAGTGTTCAAATATTAAAAATTAATTTACTATCTTGACTTCATCCTTCAAAATCCAAATCAAAAAGTTTATTTCTTGTAACCCAAAAAAAGGTACTTAAGAAATGTTACGTTATAAACTGCTGACTCTAGTTGCTTACTTTTCAAGTGTTGATTTTGCTACATAAGTTGTAATTTTTAATATGTCAATTAAATGTTTTGTGATTGTTCTTGAGTTCAAGCTAGCCATGAGCGTGGTAACGCACATAGTCCGACACTGGCAATTATCCAATAGCCGTGATTTTGGAATCGGCTCGTCATCTTAAAATTTGGCAACACTACTCTACTTGTGTACGCCTTTTATCATTCTATTCACCTTCAGACGTAAACTATCTCTCTCAGAGAATAGTTCTAATTTTCAAAATTATAGGCATTTTAATAATATACTCTTTATATCGGGTTTCAAATCCATCCTTGTTGATAAACTACAACTAATAATAATAGAGTTCAGTTGTAACAAAATACGTCGTGACGTGTTGAAACAAAGAAAACTTGAGCTTGGTTGCGGAATTCGTCACTAGGGTATCCCTGTGCACTGCCGGGTGCTATTTTCGGCAAAGCTCGGGCGTTCGCCTCTGGTGCAGTGAGGAGAAGGTTTAGTCTGTAACGCTCTCGGCCTGCGTTCGCGTCGCTGTTCTATGCAACAAGTGAAGTGCGTTGACACCTAACTGTTAGTGATTCATTTATCGACATTCGGTCTATGTAAAGAGTTATTAGTGTCTGTTCCGAGTGCGCTCAATCTGCTCGCGCTGTCAGGAGGTCGTACACCTTGACTGCGCTACGTTATGTACTTATTAAGACACCTTGTCTTGCCTTTTTAGGTACAGCCTCGGCTGAATTACGTGTACCTTTACCCAGTTTTGTTGGTGACATATATTTTTGTATAATTTTAAATGTCTTCTCGAATGAAACTTGATATAAGAATAACTATTTATTACGATGATCATGTCGTTGTGATTTATATTTAACTTGCGGTTTGTAATATTGTAGTTGCTTGAATGTAAGATCCTATAAATATATGATGTGTTGTACCCTGTGTTTATTTTCAAATGCCGATGTATTTGAAATATAATACTGCACAATAACGTAAGAGCGCACAAGACCCTAGCTCAGGCTATGTTCCCTTTCCTATTTAACAATATCCCTTTAGCGAATTGTGATGATTAATGGTCATGTCCGCATGTCTTCTGGCTAGATCAATAAATTGCAGCGTAACTAGGTTAGTCTACCAAAATAACTGTATCATAATGAGCCGAACAGTACAGTGCAGCAGTGTGTCAACGAAATGAAATATATTATATTCATAACTTTTGTATATACTTACTTCGTCTTGATTAAAACGATAAAATACCACCATATATGTATAAACAACGCATCTACAAAAAAACGATTTCCGAATTTGAACTACGTATTTTGATCCGCATGTGTAATTATTAACAGAAAGGCTACCTAGTAAACTAAATTATCTTTACAAAATGGTCTTTACAAAAAACAATGTTGGTCTAATATACTATACGTCGGCTAGGTATATTTTACCATTAGGCAAGTACAAACCAAGGTTTATGCCTATTTTAGTCTTGACATTCATTTAGAACGACTACGTGTACCACAAAGTACAATCTATATTCGGCTACCTTAGTGCTAGGCTTGTAATTAGTTAACCGTACAAACTTATTAAAATTTCTATATTTTCTATTGTTTCTAAAGCACGCGAGTTTGGTAGAATGGTAGAGTAGTGTTACAAACAAACGCCAAAGTAATTTAAAATTTTAATGAACCAATGGCATGCTTGACCGATTCTTACAATACACAGGAAGATTACATACTGCTAGGGCCGTATTTACTTGTTTTGTTATAAATTGATAAGATGCTAATATAGTAGGACAACTAGAGAATATTTACTTTGTGAGACCGATGACGTTAATCAATGCAAAGTGCGCATAAACATCTGAACGATCTTCTGTCAGTTTGTCTAAACAATGGCTGCTTTCGAATTACTAGGTTATTGCGTATGCTAAATGGGGTAAAGTTAAAATTAAAATTGAGTTCACACAGGTCACTCTTCCGACAGCAAACATGTGCTGAAAAAAATATACGGATTATGTGATACAACGTAGGAGCAATACTTCCTACGCTTTAATAATAACATTAACAACGTCCTCATTTACTGAGAGATTTTTGTGACAAGTTGATAAATTATATATTTTAACATGACCTCGAAAAATGTAGTCCAATTTGCAAAAGTTCTGCAATTTTTGGTAGCTGCAGGGCAAGACCCAACTTGCCCAGATTATGAATTACAAATGTCAGATGTCATTCGAACAGATATACATGTCGATGCAAAAAAAATCCTTATTATTAATCTTGATACAAACGAATACTCATAAATGGTTACAATACTTCAACCATTAGAAATAAATGGATTGCAAAGAACCAACAAAAACTACACCCGTTATTCAATACGCCTAATCATAAGCCACGCCCGCCGCACCGGCCACGCTCAACTGACTGTTACATCGACCCTGAAGAACGATGCGATGCCACGATACGATGCGCACACTCCTTATTTAGTATACCAATAGCTGTACTCGTCCGTATAGAAAGGATCAAGCCGTTTCTTTATAGATATAACAGGATGCATTCCAATAAGCGTGATTTGAATGCCGGATAACTCGAACCGGTTTTTAAAAGTAACCCATTTATCGATTTAGAATGTCTCGATCTATTTTATTTTATACATAGACCTTTTCCGCCCCAGGATTAGACTAGTCTTTTTGTACATCATGTAACAATCAGTCTTAGGATACACCAAGAGCTATTGTAGATAACCTTATGAATCCAACCCACTTGAGAATAATTTATTTTCCGATGCACAATGAAGTAATGAGTACGATATAGCCTTGCATTCTCTATAGGGCTACTAAAGGCTGATGTTATGAACAAGCTGATTTATTATAAACGGTCGACAATAATGATATTTCGATTTTTTTACACACATTAGTTTGAACAGTTTATTGCCAGCCCTAGATCTATACAGTGAACAAAGGTTTTAACATCGCGTGTGATGTTTGGATGCACCGTCCTGCATTAGAGGTTCTTGACCCATATGCGTGGCGTATATTTTTATAACCGATCGTTTTCCTCACTCCACTAGTTAAAGGAATGACAAATTTAATTAACGACGATTAATAAGAATTTTGTGGTATATAAACACCACGATAAAGTTGTTTATAAGTAGTATGTAGTAGGTATTACAGAAAATGCTAATTTTATCCTGTAACCTATTTTATTTGCGAATTACTGAAGCAGTCCACGTTGGTCCCATGCATTTCCGTCGCATAGAAAGGGCATGATGCTGTAGTACGCACGGCTTGGCAACGGCTTACAGATTTAGAACAAATGCTGTGCTTCTCGCCTATTTATTTTAGGATGTTATTAGGGAGTTGTGAAATCAAACCATGTGCGTGCGTGTTCGTTTCGCAAGCATGATGATCTAGTTTTATCCACATTTAGTGTTCCACTTCGCGTGATAATAAACTAAACAGATACATTCCGTGTACATTTATGAATTTAAATCAATACCAATTCGTCATAAAGGATTAGTTTATGGAAGTAGTAGTTAGGTAGTTGCGACGACGAACGATATAAACCTCGAAATCAGATGTTTTACTTATCTCGCTTTGGAGACGCATTTGCTAGGATCCTATTATTTGGACATGCTGAAACCTATAATTTTGTAACTCTATCGGTTAACAAATGATGCAAAAAAGGCATAAAAATATAATAATAGGATTATTTACGAGTTCATTTTACATTTGAATTATGATCAATCCGTTATTGGTTACATGTCTTATTGCCTCCCCCAGGTGGGAGTAGTTTCTTAACAATGACATCATACATTTTCTTATATGGGTAATCATTGTTGTATTGAAGTTAAGAAACTTACCTTGTACAAGAATATGTTTAAGAATGAGTGTTTTGCAAACTATGAAGGCATGAATCATCAGAAAGTTTGACAAACTATAAAGATATGTGTGCTTCCGAAGCACTGCTGCGTAGCTGATCGTAAAGTTTATCTTATCATAATCTACATTGGTAAAATGTTTTCGGGCATTGATCGGAATTCGCAAAATTAAACTAATCAGTACATCCTTGATAACAGGAAACAACATAAAGTGATATAACGTAAACAAACGTATCATTGTCCGTGATGGTATAAACAATACTGATTGTAGTTCCAGACCAAAGATAGACATATGTACAGGTAGCGCAGCACATGTACATCCAGCTATGCAATTGTGTTTATTTTTAAAGTCGTCCAGTCTAATTGGAATCTTGATATCTGATCGGCTAAAGCAACGATGCCGGTCGGGGTGGCTCATACTAAACTGGCGAAGACAAACGCTTAGCTCTGTCGTCAATTTATTATTCATCTGGATTGTCCACTCTTGCATTAGTTGCTTCCGCCGTGTTTTTTTATCTAGAATATAGGTACAGTCTCATATTACATCCACTGTCTTATCATAACGTCACTATATGTAGTAACAGCTAGTGATGCGACTCGATTCCACTTTTACTCGAGTGACTCGAGTGGTACCTAAAATAATCGTATTCGAGTGAAGAAATAGGCGACTCGAGTTGACTCGGACTCGAGTAAACTCGAGTCACTCGCTTATCACTCGCCTAGACAAACAGGTTTGTACATGCTCGCGTTGCCGCGAGTTGCGAGTTGCCGTTATTTTATTGTTTTTGATCTGATTACTAGTGTTAAAAATATCGGTTTTGCTGTAAAACGTAGTTGTGTCTGCTTTTAACTTCAGATTAATTGTCACAGGTGACTCGATGAACGTTAGTGGTCGAGTCAATCGGGCACCACTCGAGTGACTCGATGACTCGAGTGGTGTTCGAGTGACATTATAAAATGACTCGAATGAATCGAGTGGCAAAATTCCACTCGAGTCGCATCACTAAACAGCTAACTTGTTTTTCCAGTAGTGGTTGAAATTAATACCAAACGTGCCTACTTTCAGTAAGCACTAACTCGTTAAAATTTCACGCACTCGTGCATTTAGCCGGGTAGTGAGCATGCAGTATAACGGCTGAGTTTAAAATATTTGATCGATGAATGCCAAGCTGTTGACATGCGAAGTTAACTGTTTATATCCAACTATAAATAGTACCCAAACTTATCTACACAACATTTCCAATTTTTATTTTGCCATGACGCATCAAAACAGTAATCCACCTACACACCTAGTCAGCAATTAATAGTGGAAATATTTTTTATTTTTTTCATTTTTTTTTCTGAGATAAGAGACAACTAAGTAAAAGTAAAAAACCTAATTACCAGCTGAAGGTCGATGTTGTATACCTTTGGTGACTATTAACTTTTCGACCAAACACCAGTCTACGCGACCTTACTGTGCACTGAGCACGTTGGTATACAAGGTATTGATTTACAAGGTAGCTAACAGCTCGCCAATCACGCTGAGACAGATCTTTATTCAATCAGTCTCCACAGTTCATCTAGCGTGTGCGTCTGAAATAGTAATGTGCAGTGCATTCGAACAGACACTAGTAATACAATAAACAAACGGTGAATACCCATGCGTTGCTAGAAAACAAATGTCGTGTAACCCGTATCCATGGCGGTGGGTCGCGCGACCGGTAACCGTGACGACAGCCCTCGCCTGCCGCCACTGAGCCTCGGACTGTCCAGCGTCCGATTCATTGTCAACAAGCTAGAGGCCGATTACGCACGTGTCACCACGTCTGACACTCCTGAAAGTAATCGAGAACTCGTCAAATACGACCCAAACGTCGACGAGGGTTACGACGATAGCGATGACTTCCCTCTCGGTTATCCGAAAGGACAAGTCTGGAGTCGATTCGCCACGAACCTAGGACTGGCTCTCAGTAAATGCATTCCTAGTGTCACGTTTGGAAACTTCTGCATATTTGCCTTAACTACGGGATTCTTCGCACCGAGGATGATCACTTATTTTGTGGTGTATCCATTTTGCAGATTGGTATTCGGGACCCTCTACCCGGCTTATGCCTCATACAAAGCTGTCCGGACGAAGAACTTAAAGGAATACGTAAGTGACTTCATTATAGTTTACTTTGTCATTATAATTATGCTTTTTAAATGCCCGCTCCATTTTTTGTGACGTTTTGGGAAACAATTGTGTGGCCTATAAACTACGAATGGCAAGTAATTGCCAAGTCAAACGACGAATTTTCATTCGGCAAGCGTCAATTTGCCTTGTTGAAAAAAATGTGTAATTTGCCGTAAATGGTTCAGTAAAGTACAATGATGGCCTTGTAACGGGCGCTCGCTCGTGTTTGAAACGCTTCGGTTCCCGCTGTGTCCTTTACCTTGTTCCCGGCTTCCTATGACTAATTAGTAGCCGCCGGTAGCAGGTACATAACTCTCGGCATTGTTTTATAAACAATACCCAGAATGTTGTTCAAAGGGTGTCATGATCAGAAAAAGAGCGAGCTGACTTCTCAGTATGTTAACTGTTTATTAACTATTACATTATTTGTGTATTTATTTTTCCTTAAGATACATATTGAAGTTTTATTGATGGCCCAATAAGTATTTAGCTAATTCTTTGATTAACCAACTATTAGTTCAAATAATTTACTATATAAATATTAAATTATTTGGTTAATCAAAGAATTTTTATATATTAAATTACACTCGAGAGCAATGAATCCGGGTCACTTAAAGAATGTTAAAAATCTCGGAAACTAAAAATGATAGGTTAATGCAATAAATTGTATTTAATAGACAATGTAATACTCCTTAAATGAAAGTAAAAAAAATATGAGTCACCATACATTTTATTAACACAAAATTACATAAAGAAAAAAACTGCTGATCTCTCCTTAAAACAAAAATAGGAAACATGAAATTTTTAAACTTTATTACGATTTTTTTTTTTAAATTCCGGCCCACACAAGTACAGACCCACCACCGTAGGCTACTTTTTCTTCGATGCATGCTTGCTTGAATCTTTCCCCTGGTCTTCGATACACTCTGTGTCTTCCATCGTGCTTGTAGAGCATAAATTTTGATTCGTCGGCGAACATAACTTTTGACCAATCTTCAATACTCCAATTTACGTGGCTCTGGGCATATCTTAGTCTTGAAATACGATGCCCACGCTCCAGTTTAGGGCCGTTTGCAGGTCTAAGGGGTTTTAAGTTAGATTCAGCAAGCCGACGTCTTACTGTCCATGCACTTGGGTTACTTCCTCCGAGGCGTCGAAACTGATTTGTGAGTTCAGTTCCTGTGAGAAAGCGATTTCGAAGCATGGTGTTCACCAAGTATCGGTCTTCTCGTGCTGTGGTACACCTGGTTCTGCCCGTTCCTGGTCTGCGTAGGTTAGAACCAGTTTCTTCGTAACGTCGGAGAACTCTTTGTACTGTTGACAGCGACACACCGACAGTCCTGGCTGTATCGCGCTGACTCCGGCCGGTTTCCAGCATTGTAAGTATTCTGGTGCATTCTTCAGGCGTAAGCGACATAATTTCAGCTTGAATAATGAATATAGAGCACTATCAACATGGTTTATGTACCCACATAAATGACAGATTACAAACAAAAGCAAAACCAAATGCTGTAATTTCGTAGTTCCATCTTCGAAAGTGGCCCTTTTTCAAATTTGATTTTTTTATGATATAACTTTACAATAACTAAGAAGTTTTAATACCTTCATTTAAGGAGTATTACATTGTCTATTAAATACAATTTATTGCATTAACCTAGCATTTTTAGATTCCGAGATTTTTAGGATTCTTTAAGTGACCCGGATTCATTGCTCTCGAGTGTATTTGAACTAATGGTTGGTTAGTACCAGAAATTCACAGATAACAAAATCGTATTACATATAATCTTAGATTCCATATTATATAATTCTCTCCAAACACATGGAATGCCAACGCCAATTTACTAAGGGGTGGTTAATTGCCCCTTATGGAAGTCTGGAAGGGTGCAGAAAGGTGCATGCTGTCGACAGCATTCCCACGTAATGAACTTATAAGGTTCAATAATCCCTTACATGTCGTAGTTCTCTACATTATAAAATAGACCTTCATGCGACATCTATGATCTAACTTAAATTCGATTATTTCTCATGGTTGTCGAGATGACACGATAATCTTTATTACTACCTACCATTATATCATTACCATCCACTTGGATTTAAATGAAAAACGTTGGCTTTTGATTTACCATTTTTAATCTTACTGGAAATAGTCGAAAGTTCTGTTATTCCCCTTCTTGAAATAAAACACATTTAGAAGTCGAAATTAAAGAAGAATGCCTTTTTAACCTGTTATCATAAATACTAAAGTAAAACTGAAACGACCCTCTTTCAATTTGCAGGTAAAATGGATGATGTACTGGATAGTGTTCGCCTTATTCACATGCACGGAAACATTCACGGACGTGTTCCTATCATGGTTCCCGTTCTACTACGAGGTAAAGATAGTGCTGGTGCTGTGGCTGCTCTCGCCGGCCACGAAGGGATCCTCAATATTATACAGGAAGTTTGTGCATCCAGCACTCTGCAGGAGGGAACAGGTGAGTCTCAAAATTGTTAGAAAAATAAGCTCTTGATTAAGGGTGCATCCACATCTGACGAACGAGCATTACACGAGCAGCTCGCGAGCCGCTCGCGAGCATGCCGCGAACGCACTAGTGTCAATTACGCCGTCTGACAGACATGCGAGCAGTTCAAGAACGGCTCGCGAGCAGCTCGCGAACGGCGTGTGGACGCACCCTAAGACATCGCCAATCCACTTAGAACATACGAAGTACATTCGTCCTGCAAAAAGAAGAAATTCTATATTCCATTCGTGGTCAGCTTACCTTTATATTAGCAACCCTGTGCAAATTCACTCAACACATTGAAATAGCTCTTGATATAGTGCAACAAATCGACGTTTTTATTGTCATAAACACCATCATTTGCAGATTGAATTTCATACATTCATTGCAGTACGTTCTGTAATAGTCCATATGGAAAGAACCCTTTGAATTTCCATTCCTGGCTAGTTCAAAGGAACGATATCACTGTAGTCATAATTTATATTAGTTACCTTAAATAAATATTTATTCACCTAAATTATTCTATTTCAAACGGATTCATGCATTTTAACTTTCGACCTTTGTTTACTATCGTAACATACCCTCATAACCTACTATGCAGTAACTGAGTTAGTACAGAAATAGATTGCGCTGTGCGATTTAATCTTGTAATAAAATCCTTTAGTTGCCGGTTATGACACCCACGGCGAATGATAAGATAGTCTATTCTACTAAGTTAAAATATGCTTTGATATCGATATCATTTTAGCATCGTCTAACTAAACACATACTAGGTCTACAATAACAATCTCGGTTTCTAATTGGCTTGTCATATTTGGCAATACATTTCGATTAAAATTAAGTGCCATCTCAGTCCAATTCATTCGCACATATGCACATATTTTATTGTATCAATTGGGCTTGTTTAAAGCACTGGCAACTTAAGCTGGCACTTTCAACTCTTTTGTAAGTGATCGTCTCATTTAAAATGTAAATTTTATAAAGCAATAAAAAATCTAATAAAGTTATACAACCTTCTGCAGTCATAATAAATCTTTTGAACGTTATTTTTTTTTTCAGGAAATAGATGAGTACATAGCGAAGGCCAAAGACCAGGGTTACCACACGGTGCTCAATTTGGGCACCAAAGGCGTCAACTATGCCACAACTGTTATTATGCAGACCGCCATCAAAGTAAGTTTGAGAACCCTTTATAGCCTTAATAGCATGCTTATGTTTTATAACTGCGCTCTCATGTAAGATCTTGGAATGATAACATGAAGGTTACCAAATGTTCCAACATTTCTAACGAGAGCCGAATAGGGTGTCGGTGGGCTTTAACCCTTAACATGAATACACAGTTACAAGAGTTCATTAGATGTTTGATTTTGTGTTGTTTTCATACCACCTTAAAAGTCACAAAGTAAATAAGTGTACCAAAGCAAGTGTGGCATGTTTGATTACAGTGTGTATATGTAAATAAACTTGTAAAACGTTAATTACACCTTTAGTGCTAATTTGCACACAGCTTTCCTATTACCTTTTTTTGTATTTTCCAAATTGGCCTAATCGCACAACGAGCAAGCAAGCCATCCAGAGCCACCAGTCATCAAGCATGACCACATTCCAGACCATGTAATATCTCAACTCTCACATCAAATTGATATAAACCACATAGCCGCTTTGTTTAATTTCGTCTTTTTTTTTTAATTTTATTAACACGCTTTTTTAATTTCTCCCTTTCCACCCCGTCTTTTCCAAATATCCTTTCCATTGCTGCTTCACGCAGAACTTCAATTTGCCGAGTCCTGAGCAAGACCGAGAGGTACGAGCTAGACAAGCGATAACGGCTCGCGACGTTCCTGACGGCTACCACGATACCTACGACGATTTGGAGTATCAGCGTTCAGAGCTGCCCGGTATTGTAGAAATAGTGGAGTTAGATCGCGACGACCCTCAGGACTTCCTGTCGGGTGACGGCGACCCGCACGACCCTGACTACGAGCCCGACGACACGGCGGCGCGCAGCCGCGGCAACGTCATCCGGAAACGTAAAGCTGTCAAAGAGAAAAGGCCCCGCAGCAGGTCCCGCGGCCGCCGCACTAGGAGCCAGGCCGCCGTAGACAAAGAAAACAACGAAGTGAAGGTCGACTGAATAACAAACACGAATGAAGCTCAACTGTGATGTTTAGATAATTTTAGACAACGTTTAGGATTGTCCGTTGTTTTTAAAGTATCAAGTGTGTCACACTTAACGATAATTTTTATGCATTATTCGCAACTAGGTAGGCCCCAAAACCTTCAAATGACAGTGACATGATCTGACACAAAATTTTATTAGAAGATGCGAAATTAAATTTCCTACTAAAATTTAGGGTTTATACAAAAGATTTTTCATAAATTAGCTGTCAATCAACTTGTTCCAGTAACTATAAAACGTAAGTCCTATTTTGTGACTCAACACTCACAGGTTTACCTGAAATGAGGAAAAGTTATATCACTTCATGGAATAAAATATGTATGCGCATTTTCAACCAAACAATTGTTTAGCCACAAAGTAGGGCCTTATAATTCGCAAAAAAAAACGAAAAACTTTAAAGAAACAAGTCGTGTTTTTAAGTCAAAGCTATTGGATAAAAGAAGTGCCAATGTCTAAAGAAAAAAAAACCATTAATCCTAGTTTAATTCATATAAGTTTTCATTACCAAGCTATTCTGAGAAATGTACACATTATCTCAAGAAGTGTTGAGTAGTATTTTGCAATTTTAACCATTATGTGTCTAAGACGAGGCTTTGCTGGATAAACGCCTCTTGTATGATTCTGTCATCACGATATTTAAGGCTTCTATGGGCTGATTTTTCCAACGCCAGATAATTTTATCAGAGGAATAATTTAGAATTTTTGACAGGTCTTCAATACAAAATCTGTCAAACACGAATTTTATCTCTCGAATAAAAATTATCTGGCGTTGGAGAAATCGGCCCTATAGCGGATATATTTTTGATATGTTATTCCCAATTTTTTTACACCACAATGCAATTCAATTTCAATGCAACTTAAACCAAAGCATCAAATCAAATTCGTGTCGCATTTCTCTTTTATTATAAGTGAATTTATTTTCCTCGTGTTGTGTAAAAATCTTGCCTGTATCCTAATCCTTCTTTTAAATTTTCTTACTTTCTTAAATCAATGTGTTTATTTTTATAAATTGTTGTAGGCCGTCCAGGTTATCCTTTAAATTGTTACGTTAATTTGCTGTATTATTATATATTTTCTGTTTTACGCTCTTGCACAATTTTATAGACGATCCGAACATTTTATACAAAGCATGACGTCTGTAATTATTACATAATTAATAGAGGTAATATACGTATAGGAGTTTCCTAGATTGGTGGAATGGAAAATGGATTTCAATGAATTTCATCCTTATCTATAAACAGTACCATTCTGAAGTCTTTACAAAGTACATCTATATGTATACCACCTCTATGTATAACATACTTGTAAAAACGCATGTGTTGTGAATCGACCAACTTGTATTGTGTTATTTAGATTTAGTTGTGTGACTGATTTAGTTTTATATTCAATGATTTCTCAATAAAGATAATAATATAGCGTCTACAGATTGTTTATTTTTACTGTAAAGCGTACATTACCATCGCTTTAATAGACATAACGAGAGCATGCGCTATGCCTTACAAAGCTTGTGTAACTAAGGTGTTACTGCAGATTTCACGTGAGTACAATTTACTTTATAATTGTATTGTAAAACTATTATGTATTATGCCAGTTGAATATTGAAAGTTTATTTCATCAGACATTTTTGCTAGTGTTATCCTTCAGGCGCCATTTAAGTATAAAGTTATATAGAAGTATTATCATTATTTTGTATTATCCTTAGCTCAGATTCATTAGAAATCTATTCAGTTATATTTAAATACACTTCATAGTTTTTCTGCTCAGCTGTTGTTAAATAGAAGTATTGCAAAAACATTCAGTAAAACCTTAAAATCTCACCGACGCCTGAAGAAAAAGATTTCTGGAATAATATATCGATGTCTGGATATTATGTGTATAATAAATAATTGCTGTATTTTTTATTAATTTAAATTACATATTTCTTCAGGGCGGCGGTGGATTGGTTCAGCAGCTCCGCAAGAGTTACAGCCTGTCTGATCTAACGGAGTGTGAGCCCCGTGAAGAGAGGGGCAGTGATGAAGCTGATGACGTGTTAGCTGAGCCTAGGCTGATAAGGCGAGGGGGAAAGAGGTCAGTTGAACTGACTATACAACAATTAATGGAACTGACTACAATAGGGATGATGACTAATTTTTATTTTTATGTCCATCTTTCAGATAAGAAAAAAAAATATTAGACACGTATAATGTAAGTTGTGAAGATAAAGTTGATCCTGTGTGCCGAAACAGCTGCTTATTTAGTCACCACAATAAATATATTTGTCTATGATGTGATAAATTATCCATCTATTTTATTGAAATGTAGAGTTGTACATGAAAGCGCTGATTATCTTAAAAAAAAAGATATCAATCTTTTGTATGTTGTCTCGTTAATTTAAGTTTTAAAGTGACTATCATCAGGAACTTATGCTATTGTAAGTGTTCTTTGCACTATACTAACTATAGATATATTCTCTATCTTGTAGTGGGTTTTCGACCCGTCGCAGTGCTTCAGAATCCAACAGCCGTTCTCCGATGTACTTCCCTGAGGTCGATGTTGATGTCAGACCTCGCCCTAGGAGTGACGAGCCCGATTTCAGGTATATATATTATCTTTATTTTTTTGATGTTTGAGTTCTGTTTACAAATAGATAACATTTTAAACTTTATATCTGTCTTGTTTATAACTGTCTTTTTAATTTAATTGCCTAGTGTGGTAGTCCGTCTTTAAAATCTTAAGATCGCTCGTGATAATTCCAATGATTAATGGATACCTAACATTTTCTAGTATTAAGAAACAAGGAAAAATACAGATGAAGCAAATATAATAAACAGTACTGGACCCTCCCTCTGCTGGACAAAGGCCCTTTCCTGTATAAAGCACGTAACCACCATACCAATATAAAATATAGCTCTCTTTTAGTTGAATACTGCCTTGTTTAAACCTTATTTATTTTACCCTACCGTATTATTTTTATAAGGCTCACCTTCCCGTCATATTATGTGCCCATCATTGCAGCACCTGTAAGAGTATACAGGGTGTTAAGAAAACCCTGTCCGACCCGAAAGGGTGATATAGGGTTCACAATCACATGCCAAAATAAAATATCAAATTTGGAAAATTCATGATAAAAACAATATTAATGAATTTTGAAATAACCATTTTTTGCCCCGAAATTCCCTAAATTTGAGATTAAAACAAAAACTATAACACCAATTTCGTTTGTATTTTTAGGGGCTTTTTGTTAGGTAATTAGGTAGCATCGGTGACGACGCCGACTCTCTGTCTCGAATATAGAGAAAAAAAAAATATTTTTGGATTATAATTTTTTATTATTTTCTTTCCATTTTTTTTTCAAATTTTTGTAAGTAATCAGATATCGATACCTAACAACACCTTCACGGATCGGACAGGGTTTTCTTAACATCCTGTATATTAAGCTAACAAAAGCACCATAAACTTGCAGTCACATAAAATCGTCGGAGGACATAAGCTCTGGGTACTCGAGCGCGGACAACAGCGCGTCGCTCACGCGCACCGCGTCGCTGGGCGCCGGCGCCCGCCGCGGCCGCGTCTCGCGCACCTCCGTCACCGCCATCAAGCGACCGCAAGCCGCTGAGGTCTGGTAACTTGTTATACTCGTCTATAAGCCAAGGTGTGGGTGTAGTCTACTCAATATAATCAATAAAAATAATTATATCTTGGGACTCACACATGGCCATTTGATATATGATGAAAACACTTATATACTTTCGATATCACTATTATATTTTAGAATTTTTCACTATTAGAATTTTCTTGTTTCTTACCGGTAAAGTTAACCCGTTTTATTCTGGAAAAAATCCTTATTTCTCCGCTTAATTTACCATGTGTGTCCGGTTATCCGACACAGGCTATTGGTTGCTGGAATGAGTGAAATGATTACTCTTTACGATTCTAGACAAAGGTCACTTATAATACAGAGAAAACGAGCGTTGACCGACGCTTCTTCAATGCAAGATGGCTATCCATAGTTTTTATAGAACAATATTTTTATTGAATACACGTTACTAAATTATCTACTACACCCATGCCTAAGCTATCGATCATACTTTTAGATACTTGATTGACTTAAAATAAAATGTTACAAAATTTTCTGTAAAAATCAATAGATTTTAAAACTAAACGTTTTATCAGGCTGTATAAAATGTTATATAGTTGAGAACATAATAACAATTCAATGAATTTTATTTTACCAATTGAGTTATTTAGATTCTAGGGATATCAAGTGTCTACTGAGTTTACGCCCTCAGCCTTAGTTCATAAATCAATTAATATACCATATGTGTCGGTTTCGATATAATTTTATATTAGATAAAATCGAATAGTAATAATTAATTTAGTCTAAATTATTGTCGACATATTATAATAGAACATAATATAAGCCCTACACAAAATAATGTCTGCCATAACATATTTAGTCATCTTTGATCTGATTATAATCTTGTGTAAGGCTTATACCAGATTAAGTAAGACTTAATGTTAAGATTACCTCAAACAAAGGCTATTTCTACGTTACAGTCTAGTTAGTATGGTGAAACCGACAAATATGAATGATATTAACCTTAAATTATAAGTGTTTATATAAAAAAATGGTACAAAATACCTTAAAAAAATATGTAATGCGCTATGTTGTATTAAATTTATAATTACATAATTTAATATTGTGAACTAGGGCTGCCGGTAATTACAATTAGGTGTAAGATATTGTGTAGTTATTCTACTACTTTTCACTAATCAATGACCATCTTGCTCTCGCAAAAAAAATAGTAGAATAATTACGGCAATAACAAATCATATTATATCACAATCTTATTTTTCATTCGATAAATTTAATTGAATATTGTATTAGGTACAAAAAGATCTATGGGGAAATATTTATGTAGGGAATTTTGCAGTCAACTGATTCCTTACACAAATTTTAAATTAATAATTGTTAATGGTGAATTTCTAAGTGGCACGTTAGATTGTTAAGGTGCATCACTGCCTAAGTAAATGTTTTGTTTTGGTGTGCCAGGGTACGAATGATGCAGGGTCTTGGTTGAAACCAGAACTTAAATGTGTGAAAATCTATTAAATATTGACTATTTGACTGAACAAATATATCTAAAAGAATGGTGTCTATTTGATTGCTAGGTATGTGTAAAGGCTCAAATGTAGAAAATGACATGCCTAACTAAAGTTAATGCTATTTGGCTTCAAAATGTTATATTTATAGTATTTTGTGTAAGATATAAAAAAGTATTATGCTAATATAAGGATAATCTATTGGCTTATGTATGAAAAAATTATAAATATTTGGGATCTAAATGATATACTTAAGTTGAGGATTATATAGAACACTTATTTTAATTGCATGTGTTTAACTTTACTCTTTTGACGTACATATGTATACCACATTCATTACGATTATTTTGCCAATAAGTCTGTTCATTGCATTTATTAGCTTATATTATTACTTTTGGGTTTCTTTATTTCGATATAGACTTAAGTACTTTTTATTTAAAGGAAAGTGAAGTAATCATCGAGGAGCTACAGGACGACGATAGTTTTGAATATGCGAATATGCCCGCACTTATAAATCTCCCGTCCCAAATATTCTTATCCCACACACAACCCCCGTTCTTATACCAATATGTTGGCGACCAAGTTAAGATTCTTCAAGTGTTAGGTAATTTTCCACTCGACGCGAATGTGGATAAACAAGCCGATAGCAATACAGATCACAGGGACCAAAAATATACAAATTCTGTTAAAACTTTATTAGATAACTCAGTTGATAAAGAACAAGCAAATGCAACAGATGATTCTATAAGTAAACAAGAGGACATTGCAAAAGAAAATGTTAGTGACATTCCCGTTGCAAGTCAACAAAAAGAAAATAAAGACGAGCAATGTACAAATAATAAAGAACAAGACAATACTGCAACGAAAGAAGTAGATTCCGTTGGTTTAACTGAGACTGAAAGTACGCCACATACTGAAACAATGAGTTTTGAAACTACATTAAATGGTAACGATTCTGTTGAGAGTGACGACGAAGCCTCATTTGGAACGCCCGATCATTCCCCTAAAAGTAAAAGAAAATTCCCAAAGGGTAAATACGGAAAAGGCAAGGCGCCACCGCCACCACCTAAAGATGAAACAGAACCTAAAGATGAGGTGTCAGACCCGACACAAGATGAAATGAACAAGACAGATACGGAGACCATTCCAGATAATAACTTATCGCAGGAAAACTTAGCTGATGTTGATAATAAAGTACCGAACATCAGCATTCAAGAAACTGCAATATCAAGAGGGTTAGCTGTTAACCCGGACCCCGAAACCAAAAAGCGGAACAAATCGAAATCACCGGCACGAACTCCAAAAGGAAATAGTTCAGGCTTCGGCAAACTATTGCAGCTGCCTGGTAAGCTCGCTTTTTGGCATAAATCAGAAGAGAAACCAAAATCAGAGGATACTTCAACCTCATCCGATGATAACAGTAGAAGATCATCAACTATTGAAAGAACGGTTGATGATTTTCAAAGTTGTACTGACTTAAACACTCTCGTTGACGACGAGAACAAAACACCGAGAGATAAACTTGAAGCACAAGATGCAGAAAAAGGAGATGATCAAATGAGTTTCACAGACGCTTCTGATTTAGGTGGTGCTATAAACGATAAAAGTAATGCCCTGCAGAGACTCATTGATGCTAAAATAGAAAGCCATCCAGAATATAAGATAATCTCACTACATGAAACGCCGACTACTTCAAAGAGTACTGACGTATAAAGGCTTCCTATATCCCAAGCCCGCTTTAAATCGCAGCTGAAGTTAGCACAACAGTATGTTTATTTGAGTTACGTTTTGTGTGTCTTGATGCATGCCTGTTTTGTTGGTTTACTTATTTCTTATTAGCACTGAAATAAAAAAAAAACAAGTGCAGTGTTATTTTCAGCCAAATAAGTTTTTAATTATTTGCTTTGTGTTTTTTTTTATAAAAAGTGTACAGTTTTACGTTTGCTGTGTCGTATTTCACCTTTTTAGTTTTGTTTTAAATTTTTTTTGTCCTAATCCTATGTAAAGACTGACAACCCAAGCCAAACAACTCATATGGTTGCACTTTCATTTAATATATGTAAAAGACTAAATCTGAAACTCTGCTGTAACAATTAAAACTGCAACTGTAACTAAGTAGTGTGCTTGTGCTTTTTTGAGTTAGTTTTCAATTTACTCCTTTTATTTTCAGGCAATGCTGACGGCCTCTGCTACCATTCCTCGCGCAAAAAAATCTAATAAAAGGAAAACACAGTAGATACCCAAATAAGTATAAATATTTAATCCTGTTGGTCACTGGGCTTCGTGCAAGAACGATTTATGCTCTCTAACTTATGCAGATTAAAAAGTTAAAAAATTGCTGATCTAAAAGCTCTATGCAAAAAAATTAAGCAGCTGTTAAGGAGCATAATTTTATTCAGATCTTCCAAGCTTTTAGAGGCGATAATGCCGTTAAATAATTTTCATTGCCTACGAATTAGACCTGCATGCGTACTCTCATAAATGTTTGTTCACTATAGATTTTTATAAATAAACTCTGAAAAACACAGTAAAACAGTTATAGATAATCATACCATCACGTCACTTGTCAGCCAGTATCAATTTGTAATGATGATAACAACCTTCATAGTCGGGACGCGTCAAAATGATTCCTTTATCATTACTCTTCCACTCTTCTATACTTAAGTATATGGCCGCTAGAGCTCGCGAGTAGTAAGTGTTACACTAGACTCGTCTAGACTTACATGAAGACTAAGCATAATATAAGTTTTACGTTCATCTAAAAATTCATTAATATAATGTAACTTTATTAGTCTTATTACAAAATTATCTCCTCTTAAAACATCAGGTATTATGTTTATAATATAAGCTTGGTATTTGTTTAATAAAGTTTAAAACGATGGCCATCCTGTCTTATTTATAAGGCATTAAATGCGTAATTGTTTTCATTGATATTATTTATGAGAACATAATTCTCAATAATGCTCTTTCTGTATTTATCGTACCTATTCGTAATCATTTCGCATAATTATACTAATTATGTATAACGATTGAAACCTTTTACGAGATAATAATACTTTTAATACATAGAAATCAACATTGTAAGTCGAATCATAATATACTGGGGCATAATTATAAATAAACATTGGTACCCAAAGGAAACTTACTGAAAATAAGTAGCAAAATTATCGAAATTTATAATTTTAGCCAAAAATTGCCAAATTGACACTAAACGACTCAACAATTAGCAGAAATTATTTTGTATTAGTCATATTTATTATAGAATTAGTTTATAGAAGGATAAAACTAGTCGTTAAATGAATTAAATATAAAGCTTCGATGAGGCTTTCATATCGGGATTGTGTACGAGTAAAGTGATGTCGAGCTAGATGTGTGAAGGAGGCGTATTTCCAAAATCACAAAAATATTGTAAGCTGTCGCCATGGTTGATAAGTTTGTTTTGCAATTGTATTGTTTTGTGATAAAACCCTGGCTTGCGATAGTAAATTTGAGCTAAGTTACCACCAGGGCGAAAAATAAGTGCAGCACAAATTGGATATGGAATAACGTTTGCATATATTTTATGTGAAACTAATTCCTTATACCCCAGGATTTCGAGAAAGTTCCTTTACTATATTGTAAATTATGTGTAATCATTATCTTTTAGGTATGTATTACTGATCTTATTTAATAAATTACCACTGACTGTCAGCAAGTGCAACAGTATGATATGCAGTTAGTAGTAAATCTTAGTATTATGCAATGGAGTGTTACTGCATTTTGTGTTAATTTGATGTTACCCTATAATTTTGTTACCTCGTTACATAAAAGTGTATGTTCTTTTACTAGTTGACTGTGTCACAAGATTGCATTATAATTTGTGTTTGAGTTTATTGAAATAAATGACTATAAGAATAATAATATACTTTTATTTTTTACACAAGTAATAATTAGTTTACACTCTGCGATCTTAACTGTAATGTATCAAATATATAAGTGCCATAGTCATTCTTGTATACATTATTTAATAATTGTTTTTCCAAAGCATTTAGAGAATCCTCATCCCAATTTTTTATATAATATAACAATGAAAATAACTTATAATAGGCGCGCCCATTATTGTCAACATCTGATATAACAATAGTAGGTAAGTTTTCGACAATTTTTAACAGCTCTTGTTTTACAACCGTGTTAAATACAGTATTGTTCTGTACAGCAAACTTGTGTAAGATGTCAATTGTTTGGACTGTAACTGCCTCTTCTAACAATATGTCTGGTAAGTTCACCAACCAGCTTTTGAAACCATCACTTTCATGGAAATGAATAAGCTTTTCATTCATAGCAATCTTACATAACAGACTAAAAATCTTTTGTTTGAAGGAACTAGACATGTCCTTATTAAAGTAAGCCCAAATAATCCTGGTAAACAAGGGTTCCATTACTGAAAGGGTCTTTGTCCAATTGTTAACTTCACTGGAGAAAATTGTGTGCAAGATTTTAATTATGACATTGTTAACTGAGTCTTGAGTGTTTGAATTAAAAGTTTTTATAATATAATTCAATACAGACATTACCAGTTTGTCTTCTTTCTTTATATTTACATATGGGTTAAGTAGAATAAACAGTTGACACATTTCTAAATTCTGTTGAACCATTTTCGAATCTCTGATGGTATCTTCAGACTGTAAATTATTGCCACCTCTTTGTTTAGACTTTATATTGGTCACATATGGGAAAGAATTGATGAAATGCTGTTGATAAGGCTGACGGTATTTATTTGAAAACTGTTTTTTTATGTTTGAGTTAGGATTCTTTTTATCGAAATGTTTTATGAGTAACCATATCAAGGAAATAACCTCCAGGGTGTGTGTCAATAATAAGGCAGCATCCTCATTGACTACAGTTTCCATATTTTTCCCTGAGTTTCCAGCAGGGCATACTTCTAGCCAGGTTTCAAATAGTAAGGGCATCAAGGTATCAATGTATTCTGTAAACTTTTGACCTTCATCTATTGGAGTGGTATCTTGCAAACTTTTTGACGAGAAACAAGATACATGACAAGTTTTTGTATACACTGGATTAAATAATGAATAGTGATTCATTTTGGTAGGATCAAATAACTGAGTTGTGTTATTTACTGGTTCTGTACTGTCATTGATGTGGTTGTATTTTACATACTCTAGGAGGTAATCCTTAAGTCTGTGTAAGACTTTCACTCTCCACTTGACACTTGTAATCTGGCTTCCTAAATTAACTGTTAAAGTTCTTCCAGGCTTTGAATCAACCCTTAACTTGGAAATCATGTCAAGGAAGTTTGGGATTATTTTGTGAAAATCATGTGCAACTTTAGTAGGAGTACATAGGAGGAGAGTATCCAGAAAAAGGAGTGAGTCCTCTTGTATTCTGCCATCTATATGTGTCATTGCACTCCTCAGATATGTACACAGAATGTCAAAGAAAGGGTCTATGCGCCCTGTATCTGCTTTTGAAAGCATTAAATTCAACACCTTGAGTGAATCATGGCGAACCTGAAAATATAATAAATAATGTTTGTACTGTCTGAGTTATGTACATAAAATAAACAATAGTGCATGCACATTAGAAAACATTTTAAGACATGTCTTAAAATGTTTTCTAATGTATGGAAATACATTATTTAAGTTTAAGAACATTAAAAGAAAATTACTGACCAAAATTCACTAAAACATATATGTATACATATACTTACAACTTTCTCAATATTTAAGACCAAAGGTGTGATGCCATGTACAAGTTCTCCCAGATTCTGTTCCAATACTTCAGGGTGCATAGTAAATAGCTCCTTCAAACCTTGGAGAGCATCAGTCCTTGAATGTGTGTTGAAATGATTCAGACGAGTTAACAGCTCTTTCACATTAAGCTTTCTAGTAGAAAGTGCTTCAAAATCACCATGCTTATTAAGCTGCGTTTTCAGAACTATTTTTTTTACCTTAAAATTTGTTTTTGTCACATTTGTGCCTTTAGGCAGGTCTTTAGATTTGGATTTTAGTTTTGTTTTAGATTTCTCTGATTTGAGAAACTTTTGGTAACGAGTTGCACCTGTTTTCGACATTTTAGCTTACTTTATTATAAATATAATAGGTACTAAAAAAGTAACCTGTATGATCTTTCCATGAAATATCAATGAAAAATTGAAAACATACACACGTGATCGGATCCTTTTGTCACTACTCAAGTACTCACTGTCAATGTCAATACTTGACAGCAGCATGCAAGCATTCATGACTTCTTATTCATTCATAGTGTGATGATGCCTTGTTTTAGTTCTTAGTTTCATTTAGTTTATAATTCTTCTTATTTCTTGTGTAGGCTTAGTTTTTATAATATTGTAAATATTTTAAGTTTAATTTCATTAATAAAATATAACTTCAGTTTTAAAAATCAATCGTCTGGAAATATATTGTCAGAGAAGTTCTAACAAAAGATATTATTAAACAAATAACTACAGCGAATAAGCATTGCATGCGTAGCATCTCTAGTACGTCTGTGAGCATTGCCCATAGAGAAAAGTAAATAAGTAGGGTAGCATTGCCATACAACGTGGCAATGCTGCCAGCCTTTTGGGCACACTCCCAGTCGACAGCGATGTGGATGAATTTTTTGATGCCTTGTTTTAGTTCTTAGTTTTATTTAGTTTATAATTCTTCTTATTTCTTGCGTAGGCTTAATTAATTTCATTAATAAAACCAGTCTATAAAAATAACTACAAACCAATAATGAGGAAGATGTAAATAAAAAAAAAACGCATTTTTATTGGCTTATCAAAAAATTTAGGTGAATAAAAAAATAACTGCGAAAAAATTATGTCGATATCTCCAGTAGTTAATTTTTTATAAATTTTTCAATTTCGTATCCCCCGATAACTTTTTGAGCCGGCCGAGAACCTGTCGTGACGTCACGCCGCAGTACCGCAGGCGACGGGCGCTCGGGCCGGCCGGTGGTTATTTTAAAATTATGATACCTCCTAAGATGTTGATGGAAATCAAGTAATGTCAAAGACAATTTTGTTCACAATTAAATACTTGTGATTAATATCACATTTATTTAGATAAGGATTAGTATAATTTTGACAAAACGCCTTCGCAAATAATTAATAATTTAAAACAAAGTTGATTTCCATAAAAATGCGGTTATAGTATTAAATCTTGAAAGATAGCCATATGTTGTTGCTGACTTTTTTTTAGAACTTTTAAAGAGGAACAATTTCGTCATACGTGATTTTTGCCTAACTTCAACCGTTTACGCTGCGCACGCAACGGAAGTTCACAAATAGGGATATTTTTCCGTTTTTGTGACATTTTCCATTGATGCTTCGCCCTATTGGGTGCAGCGTAGTGTTATAAAGTCTGAATCAGTAGTTCCTAAGATTAGCAAGTTCAAGCAAACAAACATACTCTTTAGCTTTATAATATCAGTATAGATAGGTAGATTTCTATGTTGAACATTTTACTCATGTTCGAGAACATGAAAAGCAGCGGAATGCTAAATATTCAGTAGTATATGTGCCCCAATGTTTCACAAAATCCCCTTTTAAAATAAATAAAATTTAAACTTCCTATTGCATTATCTATCTGTGACTGAAAGTTCTGTCAAAATCGGTCCAGCCGTTTCAGAGATTTCGTTTCAGAGCCAAACAAAAAAATTAAAACATGTTTTTTTACGTAAGTATGTACCGTATTTGTAGTTAGTGTAATGCTGTTAACCTAAAGTGTGTTTGTAATTTCATATTAAGATATCTATGATAATATAAGAAAGAGGCAAGATTTGATTGATTGTTTCTTTGGTTGCATTTTGAATAGGCTACGAAATTATTATACCTATTTAAAAAAATCTTTCATTGTTGATTAGCTACACTATCGTTGCGTGAAGTAGCCTATATTATATTAAAATAATAATAGGGATCCTTACTAAAACTCCAATAATGCAACTAGTGTTCTTTCATTAAAAAAAAAAATACAATGACGTCGCTGGAAATGGCGACCTTGTGTTTGACCTTGGTAGTAATCCTTATCAAAATAATTTGCTTTATATTTAAGACTGCTTTAATACCATTATATCATCATCATCATATCAGCCCGGAATCACCTACTGCTGGGTATAGGCCTCCCCTTTTTTCTGCTATTGTTATCTGTCCTGCTCGTAATATAATACATTATATTATATATTATTATTATATTAATACATTATATTAATTCAAGTTATATAATACCGTTATATAATACCATTATTACGTCACTGGTGTACGGGAGGGGAGTAAACTAAAATAAAATATAAAATGTAATAGAAAGATTCATAAACAATAATAAAAAAAGAAATAACAATCCAATTTTCTTTATAATGAAATTTAATGTATTGAAATAAAACTACTTTTACGGATTTTATCGCGGTTTGTATTTAGATTTTAAGAGCGTTAACGCCGATTTTGGCTGTTTGACCCAAAAAGAGTACTTTTCAAACCATTTAATCTCCTCATAAAACGTATTTAACGAAAGTGTGAATTACTAATTATTGAAGGAAATATTTTGTTCTAAAAAGTTAGGTGAGAACATTTTAACATTAATAAAGTATGCGTGAATTGTAACCAGATAAACAAACAGTGTTTTCTAAATTTCCTTTACAGTGGTCATTTCGAAGCTTGAAATATCCAAAACCTGTCATAAAATTTACAAACAAACAAACTTATTTAATTGTTCATATCCTTGAGCAAAACTTTACCAGAGATTTTTTTGATTTTCAGCTCCTAACTATGATAAATTAAACAATAAACAAAGTGAAATTAACAAAAAAAAGCGGTTGCTAAATTCATTATTTTTCCCTATAAATCTTACTTAATTTTACAAAATAAAGGTGTATCGTAAAAGAACAATATCTTCTCTACAAAATACGAAACAGCATTCAGCTTATTTAAATTAATTTAATTTACTACAAATTTTTTAAAACTACTATAAAACTGCGCGCATCATTCGTTTCAAATTAGTCCGCCGCGAGGCCTTTTAGCGAGTGGACGTATCGCTCGTTGTCTACGCGTGACCTCTCCTGACCCTTGGCGTCGAGTCGGCGTCGAGCGAGTTTATCGTGCAACCTAACGATCTTGATCACTACGGAGCACTACCTTCTAGTCATATTATTAAAGATTCTTGTTATTATAAATAGCGTTTTTATTTGTTGTTTTTGCATTTAAACGTGAATTGATTTCATGTTTAGAATTAGGGATTTTCCTATTATTAATTTCTTTTTCTATTATAAATCAACTTTTTTGAGGGTTATCGATGTGTGGCACACACATTATGTCGGTTATCTTTCAAAGTCAGTAAAGGGACACATTTTTTTTTAATCTACATACAAGTGTACTAAAAAATACTTTGATATTGAAATATTTTATTTTTAAACAAGAATCCTCACTAATAAACTAATCTGGGGGCACGGCAGTGCCCCAGCCAAGTCTCGAGCAAAACGGGCACGGCCGTACCATTCTTTTCTCGAAGCGTTTCGCGGCTATTTCACCCCCCCTGTATCATCGATACGGACAAAGCTAGGGGTTTAGGTTTTCGATGACCTAGAGTAAGTATTAAAACAAGCTCAGCCTCAAAATTACATGATATTTGAACCAATAGTTTACGAGTTATGAGCGATCAAAGTTACACCATTTTGTCACTCACTGACTCACTCACTGACCGATCATCAAAAATCTAAGGTACTTCTAGCAAACTTAGAACCTTCAAATTTGGCACCAAGATAGGTTTTTAGCTACATGTAATGGGAAAATTATAAAAACGGTAATAAATGAAATCTAATTTATTTTTGCTATTCAATATGTACTTAAATCTAATACAAGAACAAACAAAGACTAAAATTAAATCTTATATAGATAAATAAAACTAACACGCGTCAAAATACTCATCGTCATCCCTGTCAATGGCGGGAAACGTGCCCAGAAGGCTGGCAATAAATTATATACCTTAGTAAATAATATGAAACAAATTTATATTTGCGGTTTTACAAGAACATGGTATATGAATTTTGACTGCATTGTTAACTTTGTTCTTTGTTTATGTACAAAAAGCAAATATTTTTATAGCAATTTTGTTTATTTATAAAAAGAAAAGAAATAGACCTACAAAAAATAAATGAGATCCCACAAAAAACATTCAATGTAAAAAAAAGCCAAGTCTCTTATACATGTAATTCTTCCATCGTAAAAAGTTTTGAGATCGCATAGGAGCCAAGTCCTGTTCAACTTAATTTGTAATAATAAATCAATATTTTGTGACTATATCAATAGTTTTGTTTACATTACAATAATAGTGACTTGGCCATGAGCACAATAAGATACAAATATAAAGCGGCATATTTGGAGGAGTTGCAAGTAAATAATAATAATAATATATATATAAATAATAATAATATCAGGACACCTTAACCGACAGTCGGTATCATCCAAGATCAGTGAACTGCACATGCACTATGGCGCATGTTTAGTCCATAGTGATCTCAAATTCCAATCAGTTACAAAATCATGTCCATAATATATAAATTCAACGGTATTTGCACGTAATTTTACAAGGAGCAAACGACCTTTAACTTGTGCTCATGGCCAAGTCACTGTTATTGTAATGTAAACAAAACTTTTGATATAGTCACAAAATATTGATTTATTATTACAAATTAAGTTGAACAGGACTTGGCTCCTATGCGATCTCAAAACTTTTTACGATGGAAGAATTACATGTATAAGAGACTTGGCTTTTTTTTACATTGAATGTTTTTTGTGGGATATTATAAATGCGAAAGTAAGTTTGCTTGTATTTTACGCTTTTACGCTAATATGGCTGAACGGATTTGGATGAAATTTGATACGTGGGTAGACCATGATGTAAATCAGGACATAGGATTCTTTTTATCCCGGAAGTACGTTCCCGTGCGATAATTTCCAACCTCCGCGCGGGTGAAGCCGCGGGCAAAAGATAGTACTTTATAATTTGCTAGATGATGATCGCGACTTCGTACAACTTCAAAATGTCTTTTTAAATTATAGCCAATAAAAAAACAATGATACAAATCATTATGATTTTTTAATTTACTTTTTATCAAATGGCTAAATATTTACCAAGATTCGTTCAGTAGTTTTTGTGAAACAGATATCCATTCAAATACTTATCCGTATAAACTCTCAATCTTTCACGTTTATAATTATTACTTGAAAATGTGGTCTCTATGCTATTTTGATGTATACTCTATATTAATTAATTTATAGTTTCGTCAAAATCCATTCAGTAGTCCTTAAGGGAAAGAGTTAAAAACATCCAAACTTTCGTATTTATAATAATCTTTTTTACATAACGATTTTACATTTGTATTACAATTCTAACTTTTCTCCCCTGATTAGTACTATATCTTATAAAGTATCCAAAATTGCCTCTTTATTTCACAAGGTAGTAATAAAAATATTAATAGTAAATAAAAATTAACTGACGATTAAATAAGTATCAGTAAACATAACTCAACGGATCAACATGGGTTATAAGGACAGAACGCAGCAACTCTACGCACACAGACACACGCGCATCTGTGTGAGTGCAAAGAGCGCTGCAAATACCTAATCTTGGTGCCGCGGATTTGTCGTTAACGCTCTTAAGTCCCGACGTTTCGACACCTTTGCAGGTATCATGGTCACGGGCAGACTGAGATGGCGTTCGTCTTGACAGTAGATGTTGCTCGTTCTACCTTCATATTTTAACTAATTATTTGAGTTCCGACCTACGCAATATGAGCTCACTGTGTCTTGATGTCTTGCAGCGCTGCTCTTGGGTTTGGCCTTGAGTTTATGTATTATTGGGTCCCAAGTAGGTGATATCTTCCAGCCATCTTCTCTATTGAAATTAGGGTGTTTTTTAATTTCAATAGCCTCGCGAAACATCCTAGGTAGGAATTTGGGTTCTTTAGCGAGGATCTGTGGTTGGTCAAATCTAATATAATGGCTGGAGCCTTCAGCATGTTCGGCGACTGCAGACTTCGTTGAGCGGCGGTGTTTCACGTCAGCTATGTGTTCTTTAACGCGGGTCCCTATGCTTCGTTTTGTTTGACCGATGTAAGAGAGGCCACAGTCACAATCTAGTTTATAAACTCCTGCATCTTGTAGAGGTATGTGACACTTGACGGATGGTAAGGACTGACTAATCTTCTTGGGCGGCTTGAAGTATGTTTTAATTGAAGCTCGCTTCAGGATGTAGCCAATCTTGTCTGTGACACCTCTGACGTATGGTAGTACAGCAGGTAAACGATCAACTGTGGCTGGCTTCACTCGGTTTCTGTGATGGGGCCGTGGAATTTGGAGCTTGTTGTCTCGCAGTACTTGCTTGACATGTTGAAGCTCAGCGGCAAGGTGTCTGTCATCACAGAGTCCGTGTGCTCTCTGAAACAAGGATTTTCCCACGGTAGCTAACTGTTTAGGGTGGTGGTGAGATTCACCGTTTAGGTACCTATCTGTATGGGTCTTTTTGCGATACACAGTGTGACTTATTGTCTGATCAGGATTACGTTTGACTAAAATGTCTAAGAAGGCAAGAGATTTATTATCCTCCAACTCCATAGTGAATTGAATTTTGTTATTGATGGAGTTAAGATGTTTTAAGAATGCATTTACTTGATTAGATGGTAAAATTGTGAAAGTGTCATCTACGTACCGTTTATAAAACCTGGGAGTGAAAGGAGCTGTTTTTAAGGCTGTCTCCTCGAAATCTTCCATGAATATATCGGCAACTACAGGGGAAACAGGCGAGCCCATCGCTACACCATCTATTTGTACATAGAAATTGTTGTTCCACAGCAGGTAGCCAGATGTGAGGCAGTGTTCAAGGAGTTCTGCATATTCTAAAGGTAAGTTATTCTCTGCTAGCTTCTTGGAAACAATTTCAGTACAATCCTTAACTGGTAGGCATGTAAACAAGGATTGTACATCGAAACTAACCATTACTTCATTGTCATGTAGACGTAGATGTTTAATCTCATTGACAAAGTGGTATGAATCCTTCACAAACGCTGTCGTCTTGCCTCTGAGTGGTGAGAGTATTTTCGCAACGTGTTGAGCCAATCTGTAGGTTGGTGTGTCGATTTGGCTTACAATAGGACGTAGCGGGGCGTTTGGTTTGTGTATCTTGGGTAACCCATACAGTTTAGGTGGTTTCGCGCATGTAGGTATTAAGTACGTGACATCTAGACTTAATGCTTCGGAGTGTTTCTTAACCAAGGTGGTGGTGGTTGTTAACACCTTTTTGGTAGGATCAGTTTTCACTGATTTATAGGGAGGTTTGGTTTGGTTTGGGCAAACCTAAAGCCCAATATCTCGCTTTAAAGAACCTCAAGAACAGACAAGATGTAACTATACTCCGTGCAGATAAAGGAAACGCTACGGTTATCATGGATACATCGGACTACAATGCTAAAATACAAGATCTATTGTCGGACGCAAGTACATATAAATCAGTGAAAACTGATCCTACCAAAAAGGTGTTAACAACCACCACCACCTTGGTTAAGAAACACTCCGAAGCATTAAGTCTAGATGTCACGTACTTAATACCTACATGCGCGAAACCACCTAAACTGTATGGGTTACCCAAGATACACAAACCAAACGCCCCGCTACGTCCTATTGTAAGCCAAATCGACACACCAACCTACAGATTGGCTCAACACGTTGCGAAAATACTCTCACCACTCAGAGGCAAGACGACAGCGTTTGTGAAGGATTCATACCACTTTGTCAATGAGATTAAACATCTACGTCTACATGACAATGAAGTAATGGTTAGTTTCGATGTACAATCCTTGTTTACATGCCTACCAGTTAAGGATTGTACTGAAATTGTTTCCAAGAAGCTAGCAGAGAATAACTTACCTTTAGAATATGCAGAACTCCTTGAACACTGCCTCACATCTGGCTACCTGCTGTGGAACAACAATTTCTATGTACAAATAGATGGTGTAGCGATGGGCTCGCCTGTTTCCCCTGTAGTTGCCGATATATTCATGGAAGATTTCGAGGAGACAGCCTTAAAAACAGCTCCTTTCACTCCCAGGTTTTATAAACGGTACGTAGATGACACTTTCACAATTTTACCATCTAATCAAGTAAATGCATTCTTAAAACATCTTAACTCCATCAATAACAAAATTCAATTCACTATGGAGTTGGAGGATAATAAATCTCTTGCCTTCTTAGACATTTTAGTCAAACGTAATCCTGATCAGACAATAAGTCACACTGTGTATCGCAAAAAGACCCATACAGATAGGTACCTAAACGGTGAATCTCACCACCACCCTAAACAGTTAGCTACCGTGGGAAAATCCTTGTTTCAGAGAGCACACGGACTCTGTGATGACAGACACCTTGCCGCTGAGCTTCAACATGTCAAGCAAGTACTGCGAGACAACAAGCTCCAAATTCCACGGCCCCATCACAGAAACCGAGTGAAGCCAGCCACAGTTGATCGTTTACCTGCTGTACTACCATACGTCAGAGGTGTCACAGACAAGATTGGCTACATCCTGAAGCGAGCTTCAATTAAAACATACTTCAAGCCGCCCAAGAAGATTAGTCAGTCCTTACCATCCGTCAAGTGTCACATACCTCTACAAGATGCAGGAGTTTATAAACTAGATTGTGACTGTGGCCTCTCTTACATCGGTCAAACAAAACGAAGCATAGGGACCCGCGTTAAAGAACACATAGCTGACGTGAAACACCGCCGCTCAACGAAGTCTGCAGTCGCCGAACATGCTGAAGGCTCCAGCCATTATATTAGATTTGACCAACCACAGATCCTCGCTAAAGAACCCAAATTCCTACCTAGGATGTTTCGCGAGGCTATTGAAATTAAAAAACACCCTAATTTCAATAGAGAAGATGGCTGGAAGATATCACCTACTTGGGACCCAATAATACATAAACTCAAGGCCAAACCCAAGAGCAGCGCTGCAAGACATCAAGACACAGTGAGCTCATATTGCGTAGGTCGGAACTCAAATAATTAGTTAAAATATGAAGGTAGAACGAGCAACATCTACTGTCAAGACGAACGCCATCTCAGTCTGCCCGTGACCATGATACCTGCAAAGGTGTCGAAACGTCGGGACTTAAAATCTAAATACAAACCGCGATAAAATCCGTAAAAGTAGTTTTATTTCAATGTCTAACATTCGCGTAAACCTAAGAAATTTAATGTACCTACTCTTTTTTTGTACCCCATTCAAAAACGTGTTTGTGTGAGTGTTTATTAAAATTAATATATTTTAAAATGTTTGTTAAATACTCGTGCGAAGCCGGGACGGGCCGCTATGGATAGAAATAAAGTTTTAGCATTATTTTTCACATTGAAACGATCTTTTCAAGAATGACGACTTGTTCTTCCTTTTCATTAATTTACGACAATACACGAGCGCATACTTTTTTTTTGTCATTTCGGGCACAAATCAGTTTTCAGTTTCTAATATAAATTAATTTTAAACACAAGCTTCAAATTTAACTAAGCTCACAGCAATAGTGTAGACTTATCAAACAAGCCCAAACGCGATGCGATTACGTCATTTAGTTAGAGAGTTCCTCGGGCCACCTTCTGGCGCCATCATCAGATCAGCTCGAAAGTACTATAAAATTATATTGTCATCCAAACTTAACAGATATACAAAATTTCAGCTCAATCAGTTAAAGATATCTGTTTCAAAATTAAGTTGCAAGATTCCACTCGTAGCTGTAGGTACAAACGTATACATTGAATGTTAAATAAAAGCTTGTAAAGATATATTTTTTGGCGTGCTAACTGTTGTATTAGTACAAAGAAACCTATTCAGTAACTTTACGCTATTCTTTTTTCCATATTTAGCAAAATCTAGAAAAATATGCGAGTAACATAAAAATACTGCACGAGATCGTATGTACGGGAGCGGAGGACGGGCGTTGTGACGTCACGCGTTGATCGGGCGAACCAAAACTAAATTTAAGAATGCCCGACTTTAAAAATTCGTAAAAAATAGAGTTTTTGAGATATCGCTAAAATTTTTTCACCATTGTTTTTCTAATTTTTAGTTTGATTTTTCTAGATGATAAAAAAAACATGCTCATCTTCCTCATTTACTAACTTAAAAAAATATAATAAAAGAATCTGGTATTATGCACATCAATGTTATTGTGTCATTGGACTTATTTCAAATAATTACAAGTCTCTTAAACCTTATTACAAAAACAAAATTCTTAGAATTTTCTAGCAGTAATTATAATGTAATTGATAAATAGCAAAGATTACTTCAAATTCTAAACGAAAACGAGAACTGTCAGGTCTGTCAACTGTCATCATTCACGTGGTATAAACGTCAAAGGGGCTACAGGAGGTAAACGTAAATCGTGTGAATTGAACATAATCAGATAATCACACTTGTTTGAATTGTTCGTTTTTAACTAAAGTACTTAGAAATCCCACAAAAATGAAGATCAAGAAGCAGCATCGTAAAAAGAAGTATCAACATAAACTGAACCGAAAGAGAATGCACTTAAAACAACGAAGCACTGGCGAGGTTACATGGTTAGTTACAAGCGTTTTATTTATTTCTTTTCATCTTTTTAGAAGATAGCAATAACATTTTTTTTTATCTTTTTAGTAAACCAATAAAGGATGCATGGGATTTCAAAAAGTCTTCACTACGAAATATGAAGGAAATGGGTCTGGCTACTGATCCAAACAAAGCAATTAAAATTCCTAACTTCAAGCAGGAAAAAGTGAGGGAAGCTAAGAAGATAGTTAATCAAGAGGAATCTGACGAAGAGAGTGACGAAGAAATAGTCGAACCAATAGTAGTTAAAAAAGAGGTTGTTGAAATTTTGGAAAAGGAGGCTAAGCAGCTACGGCCAAGGCGATTTATGTAAGTTGTGGTGCTTTTTAATTATTTTAATTTCAGGAGCATTGATTTTGTGGTCAATATTATTGTAACATATATGCTAGACTAAAGCACACTGGTCTTGCTGCATTCCACATGCTAGTAAATTGCATACAAAAACACATCAGGACAATAATTTATTATGTTCACTATAGTTGATGCGCCCTAAGATGATATGCGTGACAGGTAATAGTTAGCAATCGTAGTGAAGTTGCCTAACGAAAATTAATCGATTGTTTAAAAATATCGAATTAGCTCGTAAAGGAAATGAAATCGGATTGATCGATTTTAGATTTTAGATTTGTGAATTAAATTGGTGAGAAACGAGTAATTTTTAACTAGATAATGATAAAAACTATTATAAATAAAAGAATAAAAACTATTCAACTCGTTTATTTTATATTATAATTCGCTACAGTCGGAACTCGACGATTGCGAGCTCGTTTCCGAATCTGATTTGTCTCAGACGGTAATAATTAACTGCTGGCCGCGAATTCGCTCTAGGCTGATTGATACGATTGCGAGTTGCAATACGATCATAAGATGGCCGCTCCGATTCATCGATTTGATGTCGATTCAACAGTGTCAATCTCTATTGACAAAAGTTCCGTTCCATGCATCTGACATTTTTATGACATAATTTCATCTTTATTAAAATTAACAGTCATTAAAATATATTACAGTTAATACTATAAATAATATCAGTTGCGTTTATAATTATGGAAAATTCATTTGTTTGTCAATAGAAAATAATTTATTTCGTTTGCTTTCTTTTTTGTTTACTTGTAAGAAATTTGCGTAGCAAGGAATATGAGAACTGTCACGCATATCATCATAGGGCGCATCAACTATAACTGCATTATGTGCACTAAATCTGTACCAGTTGTATAATGTCTTAAAATGGGCCTTAGCCTATAATTATTGAATGCCACAAATGTTAAGTCATTGCTGCATATTTGATATTGCATAATAATATACTAGAAGAAATACTGAACCATAACCAACTATTCTCTCTAACAACAAAATTTGAAGTACATAACTAAATAGTTATTATTTTTCCATGTTCTAGGTTACCAAAACCCCAAGTTGAATTTTTAACATACTTACTAGACAAATATGGACATGATTACAAAGCTATGGAGAAAGATAAGAAGAATTACTACCAAGAAACTTGGAAACAGTTAAGGGCAAAAATAAAAACATTTATGGGAATTCCTAAACAGTACAGTGAATATTTAGCAGCAAGGGGTTTGTTAGATAAAGAGGAAGATGACGAAGAATTAAAGAAATTGGCAAAAGGACTGGTAACTGATGATTAGCTTAAACTTGAATAGTTCTGTTTTTTTACTTGTAAATAAATTAATTTTAAGGAACTTGTAGTTTTTATTTTTATACATTTGAGAAACAACCCTTTTTGGTGATTTTTAAATAGCAAAAATAGACAAAACTAATGAAATATGATAGACAATTTTTGGGGTACAAAACAAAAGTCAACCATTCTGACGTTTAAATGCTAAGTAAGCCTATAATGACCCACAGCAAAGGTGTGTGTGTATACCCAAGTCCTTCATACAACCTGAATAAAATGGATGTAAAAGTTAATTTATTTGGACAACAGAGAACCAATTTTGACAGTGTTAAGTGTACCTACACAATAAGCATTAGTACAATATAGTAGGTATGCAATGTGATTAACTTAAAATGAAACAAATTGCATGCTTCAAATTATATTTTACTGTGCTTTACAGTCATTTGGAACATCTTTAACAGGCTTTATTTTGGTCAACTCTTCATACCATTCTTTATCCATATCCAACAGTTGCAGTGGTTTCTTGTACTGGAATTAAATTTAATAATTAATAAATTACATGTATAAATATTTTAAAAAATAATTAGGGATTTATTTAAACAATCTACATGGAAAGGAATAGATTTTTTCTAGAGGCCATACTAAGATTACAACGCGGTCACATTAACTTGACGCTTGGCCTTGGTGACGTCATTTTGGCACTTAGGTACGGTGTGACAAAAAAGCATTAACGATTAAAAAAGAAATTAGCCAAATTATTGACGCGCGTATCGGTAACAAATATACTGACACCTGCAAGGCGAGCTAAGGGAATGCGGGGGAAAGCAGGCGGGGCCTCGCATTCCAGAGATGCGTAAAGTTAATATGACCATGTTGTAACTAATAACACTACTTGTATAATGGCAATTTACGATTTTAAGATGATTTCATGTTTTTGGTAGTCACAATATACCAAAGACTAAGAAATATTTAAATATTCCTTACCACAACAATCAATGTATTAAAAGTATGACTACATTGTATATTGGCTTGTTGTATTGGTAAATTCAATCTGTCTAGCTCAGGCACTTGCAATCTCTTATAGTACTTTTTATTGGTTGTGCGTATTATTATACATCTTTCATCATTGTTTGCAGTCACAGAATATGTTTCTATAGGATATGGCAGGTTTCTGATTCTCCACTCCAAGTTTATTCTCGTATTACGCCTTGTAAGTATGGGCTGTAAGGAAATTAAATATAAATTGATTACGCCTTGTAAGTATGGGCTGTAAGGAAATTAAATATCAATTGATTAATTAGCTTAAATACTGTATTAAAACTTGTTAGAGGGTTAAAATATTTACCTGATCTTTACTTTCTACAATGTCAACTACTGCTCCTTCAATAGCTGGAGTAGCATTAGGTATAGGGTCACCAATCTCAACATCCCACTTCCCTTCGCCTCCTAATTTCCCTTTCACCTTCCATGCTCTACGCAATAAAACTTGGGTATCCACATTATATTCCTCAACCATTTCCTTGCCATCTAAAAACTTGTAGTGAATCTTTTTTAGTTTATCTTCTTTTAAACACGTCTTCTCCGCGTCAAGGATCGTGCGGTACCAAATAGAGTTTCTATACATCTTTAAATTATTGTTACCCTCGACAATATTGCACTGAACTTTAATTCTTTTCTGGAAACTATCGATATCATCAAAGATTTCGATCAAACAAGTCCGTTTCATTATCTTGTTCCTATAGCAACGGAACTAATGAGTTCTTTTATATATAATCCAAACTTCTTAGTAGTTAACCTATAATTGGCTCCATGCTTTAAGCTTCAAAAAACATAATTATATTTCATAAATACAGATTTATTTAACAAACTACGTAATTTTCTACTTAATCAGTAACCTCTTGTTTAATTAATTTAGACCTATGAGTTAGAAAACGAGTAGGTAAAACTCTTGTAAAACTTAACGATATTTTTTGACATTTCATAACAAAAACAAAGCTGTCTTTCAGTTTAGCGTAGACACTGTAGACAGAGCATAGAGGAAAGTAATATATGAGACAGAGTTTACTTATAGTTTACAGCTTAGAAGAGCTTAGATTAGGTAATTAACAGCTATGCGCTATGATAGTTTTACCAAGCTTTTGCTTTTGCTTGAGTGAACTCACTATTTAATGATATTTTTACCACTGAATGAGTATTTAAATTTTATTATTTTATCTACTGAAATGAAAAATACTATTGGAGGCTGCTACTTAAAATAAAAAATACAGTTTTATATCCTGTGATTGTTCTACGGTACCATAAACAAACTAAACAAAGCGATGTCATTGGATGTCAATATTGCTTTGACGTTGAGTTTTTCAATAATTAGGTTATAATTTGTCAAAATATTATTATGTAGGTATTAATAATAAAGAGGATTACATTTAAATTATTCAATAATCATACCAACAGAATTGTTTAAAATTATACCAATATGCCTAGTATACCCGACAGGTACTTATTGTTCAATTAGCTTGTGGTGTTTTGCTATCTTCTTGGCCTTATTTTGTGTACCAATATAATATACGTTTTTAAATGTATTTCAGATGGATACCCTATAAAGCCTGTGGCAATATAATTGAGGGGACCAGGCTAATCTGCTTTAAAGTACCTCTAAATAAAGTAAGTACTACATTACATATCATTTATTTATGATGAGCGTTAGGTACCTACTGTTTTTGTACCTATACCAATATTTCCAGCATTTAAGAACTTTTTGTTATTACTGTTTATGAGTTTGTTTCATTTAAGTAATACATAGACTGACAGCAAATAAACGGTTTGAAAAATAATTACAACTCTTCGCTTATAGAGACCATATTATCACAAGTTAGTTATGTTGGGCTTTAAGACATGTGTTTCAAAATTGTGGAATATTATCCTATCTTAAACATCTTAATTAATTTTCTTACATGAGTATTGATGAATGATATGTTTTATACCTACTCTGAATAGATTAGGTCTATTGCTGAGAAACTCTTTCTACTGTGGCTCTGATACAAATAATTATATACATAATTGCTCATTATACTCACACCTAAGAATATCTACTGTGCTGTTAGGAATAATAAAATAATATAATTCTTGTGTAACTAGTGTTAGCCTGAAAAGCCATCTGTGTAAGTGCTGAGCTGCTGATACGGAGGCTGGAAACATTTTCTTCCGTAACAAAAACTCAGGTAACCTACCTGTTTCCCAACAGTAGTTGTATTTGCAATACTCAGTATACATCTACAAGACGTATTTGTGACAAATTGATGATAACATTATTATTATAATAATATTTTACTATTTATTAAGCTTTACCACAAACCAGTAATAGTGCCATCTATGAGTAGTTCACAATAACTGCTGAGAAACTTCAAGTCCTGTACCATAGATGGCGCTCCATATGGTATTTGTTAAAAAAAAGAAAATGCCTTTCTGGTTATATGTTAGCTAAATGAGCATTATTCTAACTTTAAATCAATACGAGGTTTTAATCTACACTTCTCATCAAAAAAATCGAAACACCTCGCAGTTTATGATTTGATAAGGATTATCAGAAAAATGTGTATATTTAGGAATAAATGTAAAATGTCATTTAATAGTGAGTAGTATGAGGTTTTTAAATCCTAATGTTAATGTTCTAAATTCAAATTAAGTCTTCATAGGTTTCGTATTTTGTATAATGAGTAATTTTTACCCTGTATGGAATATGAAGGAAATGGGTAAAACAACACGCGTAAATGAAAAAAAAATGTAAGAAACGTTTATTTAATAACTTGTATTCCCTCCGCGAGCTCTTATTACTGCTTCCATACGGTTCTTCATCGATCGGATGAGAGTCACGATCACATGTTGTGGTATATTATCCCATTCCTCTTGGATTGCATTTTGCAGCTGGCTAAGTGTTTCTGGGGCTGGATCTCTTGCTCGAATTCGTGTCTTTAATTCATCCCATAGATGTTCAATGGGATTCATGTCCGGGCTTCTTGCTGGCCATACCATAATGGAGATACCGACTTCGGTAAGATAATCTCGTACGACGCCCGCGGTGTGAGCTCTAGCATTGTCGTGCATGAATATGAAGTCGTTGCCAATAAAATGTGCATAGGGCATCACATGAGGTTCAAGACACTGTTCGATGTACCGATGAGAGTTTAGTGCAGGCAGCCGTGGCCCAGACACAAAGGCAAGTTCTGTCTTATCGTCGGCGCTGATTCCTCCCCAAACCGTCCACGAACCGCCACCATAGCTGACCTTTTCTTCAATGCAGCATTGTGCAAAGCGTTCTCCATCTCTTCTGTAGACCTTGTTCCTTCCGTCGTTACCATACAGCATAATTTTACACTCATCAGAAAACAGTTCTTTGCTACACTGAAGGTATGACCAAGTTAGGTGCTCGCGTGCAAAGTTAAGGCGCGCTCTTCGATGGTCTGCAGTTAATTTCGGCCCATTCGCTGGCTTATGCGGTGCCAATCCGCGTTCCTTCAACCTTCTTCTTATTGTAGAGTCACTTACAGCTACTCTTCGTACAACGCAAAGCTGCTGCTGCAGTTGAAAAGCGTTAAGGCGTCGATTTCGTAAAGAAGTTGTTACAATAAATCGATCATCTCGCTCAGAAGTGACCCGATTCCTGCCAGATCCTGAACGGCGCGTGAACGAACCAGTCTCCCGATAGCGTTTGTAGACTCTATGAACAGATGATAAGCTTAGATGCAATCTTGCAGCCACAACACGCTGACTAAGTCCAGAATCCAGCAATGCCACCACTTGGGCGGCTTCTGCGGGCGAAGTATCCATATGATTTAGAAAAAAAAGTTTTTTTAGACGTCCCAAAGTCACAGTAAATGAAATAAGAAACAAAAAGTTTAAAGACAAGCGCTAATTTTTAGTTTTTAAACGAGAAACGTACTCCAACCCTAAATACACATTTGTCTCAAAACAGTGATTAATTTCATTTATAGGATAAACAAATGAAATTCTAATTTCGAATTTTGATTTTTTTCTTCTTACTGTAACGACCAAACTGCCAGCTACACAATAATGTTTTTTTTTTCATGGAATTAATTCTCTTTTGTAAAAAATTAGGACAAAAACAATAAAAACGAAAGTGTTTCGATTTTTTTGATGAGAAGTGTATTAACAATATTCAAAATATAAATGCATATTAAACTCGATTATTTTTTCGGCTTAGATTTTTTTTTTAATTATTTATATTGAATAGAGTTTCTTATTTCTTGTTAGTATCTTTTATTAATGACTAGTACCTTCTTCACTTTTGGCTGTAGGTACTTGTTTTTCGAATTAGAAGTCTTATGAAGTTCGCCGCCCAAATTATCTATTATAGAACACGCTTGTTTCTAAAATGGTAGGTACATGGTTTATACCTTAAATGGTAGCATGTAAACCTGCATTAGCGAAGCTAAGCCGACAATGAAATGCATTATTAGTCCACAAGCGCGACGCACAATGCGTGTTTGTATAACTGTCCGTCTGCCTGGGCGTTCACTTGACCGTACCACAGTTAGATGGCAAACAGTCTCTCGACGATCTGTGTTAATTTGTTCTGCATAGCGCTTGCATCGCTGCGATATCAGAAGAGTGTTTGGCTACCCTCTCGAGATCGTACAATCGATCGATGCGTGAGATCTGTTATTGAAAAAGCGTACTGATTTATTTCCACGACCTAAAAACGTGTACGTTTTTTTTACTGTTTGAAAGAAACGGCTTACCGTACCTACGCATGTCTGGTTGAAGAAGTTTAAAAAGCCTACCAGTATGTATTTATTTATCCACGCATCCATTTACAATAACAATAGAAACCTAGTCCGGTTTCAGGATTTGTCTATGTCCCCAATTATTATAAGCGTAAAGTTAAGACTAGGTAGGTAGGTACTATAGAATCTGTTAAATCAGAAGTTTCACAAGTCGCATCTATTTAATCAGGTTTCTTTCTAGGTTATGCCACTTGACATAAAAGATTAATACTACGCCGCACCAGGCATATTTCTTGAAACTGTACGTTTGTTAACTCGACACATTATTGTTTCAGTCAACAAAACATTCTTTGTAAAAGTAACCACCTCCGTGGTAGTTTAATGAGATACTAGTGGTCGCATGAAAAACCTTCAATATCATGTAAATATATGTTAATAAACTACCCATGACTAACTTCAACTTTGTTGGTATTTGATATTTGCCAGCAAAAGCGCCCAAGTAAAACCTAAAATCTCCTTTTTTCGGTAAAAAAGTAGTTGCATGCTTCTTCCGAACTGAATTTTGCAACCAAATTCTACAGTCAAAGAGTTTAACACGATTGTTAGCGGTAACTCAGTTGCGTAGTAATAAAAGAGCGCCATGAAAAGAGCAGTTCATTATCGCACTCCGGAGCTTTAACAATACTCGTAACCCTCACGATTCAGGGCGGATTGCGGAGCTGGCCTCCTCGACTATGCCGGTTAGAGCTTGATGCGAGAATTGTTCGCATACCATTAGTCACACTCGTATCCGATCCCCTACCATGTGTTTGGAAATAGCTTTAGCTGTCCGCGTACGATATGAATCGGGATCCTGACCATAAAAGTTTCTATAACTTTCTGTGGAAGTTTATGTGAGATTTGCACGACAACAATTATAGAAAAATGAAATCATGTCGTTGTGTGTTGGTGAGTTTCCGTAGTACGTGAACTAAAAGCGACTCGTAGATACGCGGCCATAGAGCACTCCTTTTGATGTCACCCTCAGTCATTTCTACTATGTAAGTGGAACGATTAGATTTGTTTGTAAACGCCACATCAACATTTTTACAGATTCGGGTAGATACTATATCTGATGCTGCTTATGATCGCATTGTTATAATATTTGTACTCATTTTAATTAAACAAGAATTTAATGAAGAAACTTAAAGATTACGTACGCGTTTTAATATATCATAAAATTATTGTGGAAGTAAGAATTAAGTACCTATATCATAATAAATATAACGCTAAGCTTAAAAGCCAGCGAAAATAAGTCTGTAAAAATGTAAGTTAAAAACGTGACACGTCAAAAATGAATGTAATTTTGTCACACAACCGGCTTTATTTGCTGAACCGCGTGTCATAATATTTGTTTGTTACAAAGGAACGGGCCCCGACATGGAAAGGACTAATCCCGTATTTGATAAAGCAGCGGGTGCCTCGCACGCCTATGAATACTTGATTCTCTTTATCTACACATCTTTTGATATTTTTTTTATAAAAATAGCCCTTTATACGGTATCCGTGGCGCTTTGATTCCGTTTCTTTATTCAACGGTATCTGGTCATAAATTCAGATAGTTTTGTTCTCTTTGAGTTATAAAGGGTATTACGTTAATGGCAATCGGTAGGTGTAATTTGATATCATTCATGGATCCACAACTGTTACTTTATTATGATTCACTATCGACCTTTGCTTTCCCATCGTTACATTGAATTCCTGATCGTTGCCTATAAATTATGTTCAGTAACCTAGATATTTATAGTTGTATAAATTAGTATTGGTGCTGAGTTTCTAGATGTAAAACTAAATAATGATAGGTGCGGCACTGCGGCATTTAAGACGTTTGCAAAATCTTTTCTTCTATTGGAACATTTATTACAAATAAGATTAGCAAATTTTATTACCTTTGTTGCCCGATTGGTCACATTTTGTTGGCTTTGTTATAATTATGACGAATGATGACAGTTACAAGGGCGTTTACTATTCTTCTCAGTGGCAGATGGCTCCTTTTCGGCTTCCAATCATTTGTTGATTCTACGCCTCTGTGATACGGTTGGAAAATACTTAAAATTAAATCGTCCCGCTGTTTTCATTCTGAGTTTTATATCTTTCTTAACTCCCATCGTTAGTCGTGTTGTGACTTTCATCAGCAAAATCAATGCATTGAACAGATGCCAGACGTAACACATTGTGTCAATCAGTCAAATATTTCAACATGTTAACCATAACAATATTTTCTTTTCGCAATATATTTTTACGATATCACCTCTAGTTCGTACACAATTGGTCCGTGACATTGATGTACGCTTATGTTTTCATTACACACACACTAAGGTATAAAGTTTAAAGCGACAGCCATTTCTTATTGCACTCTCAGTAATTTTGTTTTGACCCGTAAGAGCTGAGCTGGTTAAAAATAAATCTGCCATGCTTTATCTATAACTTTTATGAAGTTAAATATATTTCAGACGGCCACATTTCGTCTTACACATAATATCGATGAACTTCAGACCTCCCAAACTCAAAGTTCTGTGTCAATTAGAATAAAACGATTATTTCGGATTTTACTGTGAAGGTGTGAATCGGCAATACATTATCCGATTTTATGCTTTTCATCGATATCTCACATCTTTAATCGATTTAATAGGAACATGCTATGCGGTGGTTATAGCCACGAAACTAAATCGGTGTCAACATGGACTCGTGTCAGCTTTAATATAATATGTGTGGTCCCCTGAATCTGTAAGAGCCTGTTGTGGTTGAGAGTCCTATAAGGGTATTTGAGTCAGAAACAGAAACAGCTATGAAAACAGGGCGTTTTCTCTGTGAAATACATGTCTGGTTTTGTTTCACCTTCTCACTATTATGACAGGACGCCATAATAAGCCATGATTATTACAAACTATCCGTTGCGGTGTAGAATTACAGTTTTTGTCCTTTTATGATCTACGTGTATACCATTTTTGTAACTTTTAGTTGTTTAGTCCCTTTAATAATACTTTTATTTTTATGCTGATCGTTGGAATTTGTATACGTGTTTTGGTTACTTACACATGACCGATTTTATTGCGCCGTGATTGGTCCAGAACGATCCATTTACCCATTTTATAGCACACGACTATTCAATATCGGTGTGGAAATCTGAATCGGGAATGGTGTTGCATTTCTCCGGCCATCAGGCCAAATAAAAAAGTCATAAAACGATGACAGGCTTGGGAACACGGGGTGGTAATGTAGGTCGCTATCGCCCGTTTATTTTATTGAGCCGACAACAGCGAAAGCCCCAATACGTTGCACTTATCGTTTATCGGCATGTAATGATATAGCGTTACACGCTCGTAAAATGTACTAAAAACTAGACCGACCTCCACTGTATTGAGGTCGGGTTATTTATGTTCTCGCACCGGGTTCAATATTCATTAGGGTGTAAAGGATAGAGTGATTAATAAAGAAACTAATCAAGTATTAATAACAAAGGTGTTACGTACGAGACGACTTCAATCATTATTCTGTGCCTGTTTGATCGACGTCCATAATCCTTTGAAACCGTCGAAGTTCCGCTCCACTCCCCGCCAAAACGACGCTTTTGTTAAATGATTTAGAAACGTTGAACTTGACCTTACTACCCATACTGTAGATTTTGTTACGGCTTTATTTATGTGCTTATGGAATCTGTGCTTAGATTGACGTAAATCATGACCATCAGAAGACACTTTTGGACAAAAGAACTTTCTAATTCAGCTTTATTCGTTTTGTCCCCTACGTAGTGCTATACCGGTACGTTTTGATCGCCCAATTGTTTGGCATTGTCCGCGAAATTACACCTCAATTATACGTAGAAACTCTGAAAAAACCGAGACTCCTTTGTATTTGGGCAAAGGGAGGGCAATAATTTATTCTCCGTCTGGTTTCCGGCTGGCGTCAAACAGTGGGCTTAGGGGCTGTTCGGAACCCATCTGTTAACTATACAGTGTGTACCTATTTGTTTCTGCACAAATAAAAGAAACATCTTGGAATACTATTATTCCATATAAGGTTAGTTGTATTTACTTAGTATCTGCTTAGTTTGTATCATTACAAGTACGTAAGCAAATGTCTTGATCGTGGCGCGTGGTAATTGGTAATTAGTACCGATGTGCTAAAATCAAGTCCGCCGTGAAGTCGATTAGCATGGTATTGATTGCGTCGCCGATAGCAGTGGGCAGTGTTAATGGCCTCTTATTTAGCGTGCTGTGTGATCTTAAAATAGCTTTTGAGGAACACATTGTTTTTGTGATCTATGCATTTTTGGTGTGATAATTTGTTAGGTAAACATAAAGTCTTCGTACATAGTCTGTCTGTAATGCGTACGATTGCGTCAAGTGTAGCGTATTGTTGGTGTAGTGCTGTCATCGTTTCAAATTTGTTGCTTGTGTTGTGTTTTTTTTTCTCATATAGACTCATTACGGTGATGTCAGCGACGGTTTCTGGACACGATTATCGTGATGGTAACGCCCTGTCTGCTATTACCATGTTAAGTTATGAGCTCATTTATTTTGCCTGTTTAAATTATTTGATTAGATTGTAAGTCATTGTTAAAGAGGTGTTGACATTAAGCGGTCTGTGGGAATTTGATATACGATTATTAAGCTCGACAATTAATTAATGTGTGCATTATGTGGCGCCTCGCCGTGGTTATAAAGGGTTATATGCGTGGTGGAGTTGGAGGGACCCCGACTGCGAAGCCAGTGCGCCTCGACTCCTGCTAATCAATGCCCGTTGATTGCCAATTTGCGCTGTGATATATTGCCGATTGCTGCGTTTAATTGTCCAGGATATAAACAAGGGCTGCACTCACTACTGACTTGAATAAGATTTATACTAATTTACAACTTTTGTTAATATAATTATGTATAACTAAATAAAATTCTTCTAGGCGAGCACTAAATCAATGCATTTTAATTGTTTCAACACTTTGACGTCCTCCAATTAGAGTTAATTAAAATTTATTGTATGTAACAAGTGAATTACGAATTGAACCCATATCTACGTACATTCTCCATTATAATTGACACACTTTTGTTTATTGATTTATTTTAGTCTCTGGAATTTATAGTAGTTGCTATTGTGCAGAGAAAGTGTGAGTTTTCATTACGTTGGCCTTATTTTGGAGCGGATAAAAGGACCACCATGCGATCCCAACTCACGAGATATCCTCTCTTTATTATGAACAACTGTGTACAATGCAAATGACAGCCGGTGGGTGGCGCAGTTTATGCGATCCTCAATCAGTGACGGTTGTTCGGCGCACGCGCCAGCTACGAATTATACCACGAATTATTATTGGCACTATTTGTCGCAATACGCGTCCCGGTGGCATTTCTATTACAGTACTACATTTGTTATGGACGGACCACCGAGCCATGGCTAGTAAAAATGTGTACTTGGGTTTATAGTACGAATTATAGTGGAACTTTATCTATTAGTATGGAGCATTTCGAAACTTTTGTCATCACGTCCATTATATTTTTCATATTCGTAATCCATATTTTTAAGACATTATTTATAGAAAAGTTAGGATTTAAAGTACCACCCTTATACAAATACCACATTTTTTACGTTTAGGTTTTAAACTAAACTGCGGTCTTAGGCCCGTCAGAGTTGCGCCATGATTGTACCCGTATCAATTACGCAGATCGAGTGATAACTCGGCGATAAATTATCTATGGCTATACGATAACATCTCCCAGTGACCGGGTAAGGCAGCCATATTAAATTTTTTGTTCTTTGTCTATGATTTACTGAAGGGGTTATGAAGAGGACTGTCATTCACAAAAAGGCACAGTGAGAGAAATTTTGGAATTTTGGTAAAAGAATAGCCAAAAATAAATGTGTCATAACAAAATATTTTTCTCCTAACTTGTTATCTACAGACAATTAAAACTTTTAAAGTAGATTTGATTAATAGAGGAACATTATTACTTTTAATATCCATTTGCCATTTTACCATGTTTCAGAACTCGTAATTTCTTATATTGGAAACTGCAGTACTTACATATTTAATAGTTTAACAATCAATAATTCGGCACTAGAATCTAGAACACCCGGGCTTATTAAAGCCAGTAGTACACCACGTGGTAGTAATTCCGTCCAGACCGCGTGTTTGTAAAGGTGCACCAAGACCACACAGTAAGCAGGCAATCACCTGAACATCGCTCATCCCGCTCCCACTCTGTAATCACGCCATCATTACTTCTAATGACGTGTTAACGTTGCTTTATGGGAATGCCAAACATGACGTTCACATTTCGGTCATTTACATTTGTTTGTCGACTATCTTCGTATTGTTTGCCATCGTCTCTAGAACAGAGGGCGGCGTTTCGGTCAGCCACCGGTGTGTTTAAGGCATTTTTAAGTGCAACTCGGTTTTGGGTTATGTTTAGATTTTGTACTGTCGCTTCTGTCTTTGTGGCCTCGAATTACCTTCGTGTATTGGTTTTATTTGTTACTAGCATTTTATCTCAATTTTGTTTGCATGGGCCTCCCGGGTTTATAACCTGGTTACTGTTAAGGTAAATGCCCTGTCCTCTCAACTCGCATTGTAAACTTTAGCATTTAGTTTAGACACTTAAATTTATTTGTTAATAAAGAAATTGTATTCAACATTATCTAATATCTAATTAACGAGATATTTTGGATCAGTTCCATCCGTATTGCTAACGTAAATTCCATTTTAAATATCGACAGCAACATAAAACATGTTCTTCACACCTAACTTAATTATTATGTGTCTATGTTATTTATACGTATTGTATAACATTCGAACAAGTAAGCATTGAACGAGGAACAAGTAGAAACCGTTAGTTGGGCGACGCAGGTGTATTTATAATTCCGGAATTATGTTCTCCAAACTAGGAAATTTTGTTTTTAGACCACGCAACAATGTAATCCATACTTACTTTTATACCTATCATACTTGTGATTTTCTAGTTCATCATAATTGCCAATCCATTAATGTTTAATTCTAAATCAAAAATAGATAAATCGAAATCAGTAAGATTAACGACGCTACTTTTCTCATTCACATCTATTACCAAATATGCTTGCGGTAGTTAGTGCATACAAAAATACAACTGGTTAGGAACACCCACGGATTTCTACCTTCCGGCTGGTGTTAATACGTCCCTGTTGATTTTGTGTCTTCACAACTTTTTTCTTACTGTTGCCCAGCACAATAATGTTCTCTATACCAAATGCCGTAAAACTTCTACCGAGTCTAAAGAAAGTTTGTGCGTTCGCAAGCCTTGTCTAATTCACACTATGTATTTAGCTGAACTTTGTGAAACACAACAAAGATGTAATCATGACTGTGGTAATGCATTTTTTTTCGTGTACTTAAAGACATCCGTCGCAATGCAGATGTTAATCAAATTATCAATGCAGACTTCCGTGTTATTATTTAAAACAGGTTTGTCTTTCATAGAGTACAAAATGTTCCCAAATATTTGGGTTCTGGTACGGATAGACTTGCGCATTTTGATAAATAAAATGTTGGAGTTAGCCGTACACGCACACAAATAAATCGATTATGTATTCAAAATCATATTGAGCTGTCTGCGGTGTCCGTTAAATAGTAGAGTCACGTTCCTTATAAAGAATATTGGAAAAAATCTATAAAAGCCGCAACTCATAATAGTCAGTGGTCACGAAGGTGCTTGGTATTGTCCGAGGCGCCAGCAGTTAAAGCTACCCGCTGCGATACCTTTCCCCTACCAGTGTAACTTGACACCATCCTCGCTCCTGTCGTTCTCTTTAAATGACTAAGTAGAAGGTATGTGTTTTTATGCCAGAGATCATGTATATTGGCTTCGTTTGCCCCGGGACATTCAAGCTCGCCGATTGAATTCACACCCGCAGTTCCCGTGTCCCCTCCTCGTTATAAATCAAACGCAGGTATGATTCCGTCTGGGGCAGTCGTGTGGAATGCTGCAAACCCTTGCGGGGGCGATTTCTGCATTATGCTCATGTTTTGGGGATGTTTTAATTAAACACACAGCATTTTTGTTATGCGTGCTGGGTAGAATGACATTTGGGTAATTCATTATAATTTTATTACAAAATCTATACACACTTCCCCAATATTAAAAAAAAAACCGACTTTAATGCTATTTGTCCAATAAATTAAGAGATTAAACTAATAAAGATTTCATTTTGTTTAACATAATGTATTTGACTGATTCTCTGAAGTTTGTTTTCATAAATAAGTCTTTTGGTAATAAAAAAATGGGTTGTTTTTAACATCAACTATAATAAATTATTAGATTAACTCAAAGAATAATAGGACTGTGTTATTAGTTTGCCGAAACGTGTAGCAACGTCTACATATATCAATAAAGTCGATTCACCGTATATTCATCTCGTTCTCTTTTCTGGCGAGTCTAATATTTGTTTAACCCCGTTTCTTTTCTATAATAAATGTGTCACGTTCGTAATACATCGTAGAAGTGTCTCGCCTCGACAATGAACTTGCCAGTCAGGCGAGGCGAGCCTTCTCACAGGCCGCGACTTTACTATATCGTGAACCCTCTTCACATGTGACGGGACTATGCATTTGTTTGTCCGCAGCTGCGGTGCCGACAACATATTTATTATGCTCATTAACCTTCAAGAACGCTATTTAATTGTTGGCCGTTTTTTATTCACTTCACCTCTGACCCGTCCGCGACTTATTGCTCACCGGTCTCACTTTGAAAGCGAGAACTGGATGTTATTTATTATCCTGAGACGAGGATGCGTGTCGCTTCTATCTTTGTGGCGCTTGTGAGCTCGTGTTTATGATTTATTGCGCTTATAAGGACGTAATTACTGCCACACGAATGGTACTGCGGCTTCGTACTTTAAACATGTAGAATAAGTTAATGGAGAAACATTAACGTTATAATGTATAAACCATAACGTGTTCATTCCTTAATTAAAATGATTTAACAAATTTTATCAACCCGAAGTTCTATTTAATTATTTAAAAGAATGTAGTCCTGAGTATTTTAGGGTCTTGCAGTCATTTACAGCATTGCCTAGGTAATATGAGAAATGTACAAAGCGCCATGAGGAAATTCAGCTTAAGTGTAATTCTAGACATTTTTGTTTACTATCTGTATGAGCAGCAAACAAGACCTGTCCATTCATAAGTAGTTTTTAGTGAGAACGACCGCCACGAGATAATGAAGTCCTGGGTAATATAATGCGATGGAATATTGACCGGGTAATGTGGAATATATTCGTAGCGACGATATTGTCAAATGACCGTCTATTTCTCACGCAGTGTGAGTCTGTACTCGTGGGGGTCTAATATCTACAGCTAATGATCAAAACACACGGTTCACAGGAATTTGAACATACAAATGTGTTTATTGAATAATAAACCTGTTGCGCAATTTAAAATGTTACTACTACTTGAGGATTATGACGCACTCTTGTATATTTTATAGCGTCTGTAATGTTGGATTTTGCTTTGCCTCCCGCGACTGTCTTTTGATGTTTTATTCACAGTCGTAAAATCATCGTTTGATATCTTAAGTTATTGGTCGCATGTTTAACTTTATGTTCTTCTTTTTTCATGTAACAATGACATCAATATTTTGCGTAAATGTTGCCTTTGATTTCATGTACTTTACGATGAATAAGTGCTTTGTGATTGTGATGGATGATTCCACGTTTATTTATTTTACATAAGTTTTGTATCGTAATGAAAATGAAGTTACCATTGTTTCGGGGCTCCATATCTAAGCGTGTTATACACTCCTGCTTTGACGTCTTCATACGAGCTATCGGCAATAGTAAATTGTGGTATCGTGTCGGTACCGACGTCGGTATGGAACCGTTTATTGATTGGTATCGTAGTTTGTCCGCTGTTCACTTTGAATAAAATTCGAATTATAATTAATCACGGTGGTGCCGCGTGGGAGAGCGTCGTCGCACGCCCGACGATCTATCATATTTTGTGATAACGCCACTAGGACGCATCTCGTAAACGTATTGAGACGATCTGGTTTGAAGCTAAGCTATGCGACAATAGTCGTGTGCAACGGTACAATGCTATTTCACACTGAGTAACCGTAGAGCCTTCTATTACAAAATATCGTTGTAAACACATGTCAATAATGTTATCACTGAACTTATTCCGCCGCTCTAGGTGCGATGTAACTTGCAGGTCACACTATGTCGAACCTGTTAAGCGTTCAATTTTCCGGTCCATTGAAAGGGTTCTACCGCAGTGTTGCGGCGTTTATAAAGACGACAGTGTCGATGACAACAATAAAATCGGATCATAAAGTTTCGATCGCATCCTTTGAGAGTTCCTATGCAATCTCGCCGCTCAATTTTATTTCCAATACCAGCGTAAATAGATAGGCGGGTAGATGTAAACGAGGGACACCCTGGGGCTCCGGCGGAGGCTCCTGTCAATTGAATTTGTCTGCAAGCGCTTGGTGCATTAATAGCGCACTAAACTACGTTGAATACTATTATTGATATTTTCATAAAAGCTCGCATCTATTGTGTGGTGACGACGCTCAATGCACGTCTAGTTTTAGTGTTTTCGTTATAGTATTTTGATATTTAATGCCGATGTTGGTAGGTGCGTCTGTCGGTTCTTTGGTTTTATTGCAGTTGTACGAATTGATTTTATCATTTAATTTTGAGCTTCCGAAGTTAAGTAATTTTAATAATCTTAAGTTCTCTACTTAACATTTATTAAATTGTATGAATATAAAGTTCAATGCGATTCCGCTATTCTTTAAAACTATAAAAATAGGAATCCAGGGATCGTAGCGTTGATTTGAAGCAAGTGGGTTTCAAGCATCTATTTATGTAAGTACTTAAATACAGCCTAGCGGCTGGCGGACAACTGGTACAAAATGAAATATCACTCAAATTATGTCTTAAACATGGCTTGTAAAATGTAAGCATTATTGTCTATTTGTTTGTCGCAATAACTATCTCCTTTCATCGCTCTCTTTCTCTGTCTGTTCCCACGTTCTTGACGCTTAATCACGTTGGCTCTGCGCTCGCGCCTAATATTGCACTGTAATGTGTTTATTAAGCGCCGTTCCCTTTAATGGCGTACCATTTAACATACAATGTGCAGTGGTCCGATTTGCTTGTAAGCCCTTCGTGGATGCGACATAATATCTGTCACAGTTGATCTGAAGCTCGGATTGCCGATTACTTAATGTGAACATATCGGAACCATATTTTTCTGTTGTACTTTATGTACCAGTAGGGTATGGAAATGGATACACATTTTCAAACTTTTGATTATAATTACTTAAAAATCATATTTAAGGTACCTATTGAAAGTTATTTATTGAGACTTTTGCCTCATAATTTTAATACACCTAAATACTCTTCTTAGATACCATTCGTTCATAAAAGGCATCTCCATATCTTGATGTCGTTGTGTGAACTTCAGTTTGCAGCTTGCTTTCTTTGCGTTTCGTCATCGCTACCACGCCATGAATAACACTGTATTAATTATTGCTGCGGTTGTTTGATGACTGACTTTATTCATGAGTTTGGCACTGATTCTCATGCGTGTTGGCTTAGTTTTTTTTTCTGTTGACACACATGTACCTATTGATGGTCTAGCACGACATACTAAGTTATTTTAAGTTCGTCTATAATTATCACGTGATATCATCGTTTACGTAGTGTAATTAAGTATTTGGATTCCATATCTGATTCTTTAATTAACTTAAATTTAAGGAAGCATTAAATATTTACTATACAAATGATAGTTTCATTTGACTCCGTTTGCCCGGGCCATTATGTCAACACGAATACCCTAATCACGAGGCATAAGTTGTGGATTGAAAGTGTTTGATAAATCTACGCGTGTCATCATTACCCGAATTTGATCTACGTCTCTCATTAGCTCCCTCCTAAATAAGATATCTACCGGTGATTAAGTGCCAGAGCACCGGTGATTATTTTATTGCATTCCAAAGTTAATAAATAATCTATCGATTTATGTTTATCCATAATATTACGGTATTGTCAACGGTGGTTTCCTAATTATACCTACTGATTATGAATGTTTAACGGTGAAAAGCGAATTAGTATATAATCGCGAATTAATATGTTTAGGGAAAGCTGCACGTTAAGCTGCATATAAAATGCGTAATATTCACTCAGCTTCCGCTCAGTTAATTAACTCTAAAGACTCTATGATTGAAAATAAATGATCGTGTCATTTGTCACACGTATTACATGTCTTTAGCGATGTTATTCGGATTTTTAAATGAAGCTTTTGGGGACACAAAAATTGATAGTTCCATTCCGCTGTTTTCGTTAGTGGATCGTTAGTGTCACCGGTTGGCTTGCAGCGATGCAAATTAAGATGTTCGGTCGGAATTTGGTTTTGATTTATGACCTTATAAAGTTATGCTACGACACAGGTACTTCCTCCTCGAATAATTCATGTGAAGCGCATTGTTTTTTTTGTCTCTTATAAGTAATTGATCACACGCCTTAACGGTTTTTTATTTAATATAATTTCACAAAATAATTTCTTGCTACAGTTTTTATTGCAGAGTAACATCGTTATTATTTTTTAAGTTATTATCGTCATGTACAAATAATGTATGTCTTAAAATATTACATGAAACTATCTTATACGCGTAATTGTACTTGTGTGTACCAGTTACCTTCCTTGGCGCGTTACAGTAATATTCAAATAAAAAAGCATTCATATTGGTACTTTTCATGTTAATATTATGAAGAGATACAAAATAGTTTTGCAGAACTTTTTAATTCTATAATTCTTTTCAAATATTATTATCTAAATAATTTATAGACTGTATACATTTTTACTGCCGCCACATCGTAAAAAATGCTTCTTGCTTATGATTTTCGTTTCAGAAATTCCTATACATATTCATTATTAAGTTTGTCAGCTAATTTTTAACTTCGTGTTGATTGAACATCGTCGTCACATAATTAATTAATTAACGTATACATAATTGCGTCATTAATTTATATTTTAATGGTTTCTCATGTTATTGCTTTATTCAAACTGCATATTCTGCTAGTTAGGAAATAATCTGAGTCACGTAAATCATAAAATATTGAAATAAGTTATGTAGCGAGTGACTTATAATTGCTTTATAATTTAAATGAAGCTAATGAAGCATAGCCTGTTTTTGTGTAGTAGTTTGATGATAAATATATTATGTTTTCATTAAGAAGATGATGGAGTTGTTCAAAATATTATTCATTTGAGAATTTAATCATGACAACTTTAGATGTTTCTTAACGAGTGACATTCTATAATCCGTTGATACAACCTACGTCTATATTAATTCTATATATTTAGACATGTTTTTAATTGTCAGAATAGCCAAGAAGAAAATTACTTATTTTTGAATTATAAATTGTTGTGATTATCTTGAATGAATTTTCTTGCGTTCATTGTAGAAATGTAGATGTCACTAACCCATTAGAAAACGAAGTTTAATAATTATTGGGACCTTCTACATTTCTATATAATTAATGTAAGTATTGTACCTCGCTTTTTAATTTCCAGTGCTAATTCTGAATGTATGCTAGGGTGGGCTGCAAACCCACAACTTACATGCGGTACTTACTTATCTTTTAATTCAATTTACACGCGTGCAAACCTTGTACATCAATAATTTATTGGTTTTGATTCGGTTGTTATCTTGGATCTCATTTTTTTTACCTGTCGTCATGCAGCATTACTGTTTTATTCTTTTAATTTGCTTTGTATAACGGTAACTTATGTTTAAGTTGACCCGTATTGCCTTCTGATTATTTCGCGTTCGCGGGTTCGTTTGTGTAGATGTCTGTTATTGTAACAAAAACTATCCTAAGCCCTTACTTGGTGTTTAAGCTCACTTCATACCAAATTTCATCAATCAAAAACATCATCGGTTTTGTAGTTTAGCTGTGAAAACGTAACAAACATACAGACGTGGCTACTTTCGCATTTGTAATATCATAAATATAGATGTTTACACCTATTGCTGTTTAGGTGTGTTTGGTTTCTGATTATTATCAATCATAATCCCATTGCGTGGTGGAGCACATCTAAACTTTGCCTACCTATACCTTCATAATTAAAAGATTCATAAGTAGGCTGTACCCAGTACTAACTGTTTATATAAGGTGAAACAATTTTAATGAAGTGTACATAGCTCTAGCAGCTGCGACTTGTAATAGAGAGGTGTGTCGGCACGCCTTACCGGTGATGTGCCGACGACAAGCTGACTTGCCCCGCTGTGGATTCTGTACTGCAGAACGTGTTATTAAAGGATAATTGTAACTATATCGTGAAAAGTTTTATTCTTGAAATTGAATCTGTATGGAAGGTTGTATTCCTCATTGCACCACAGTGCGTAACAGAATAATTTACGTAATTAATTAGGGTTATTTCCAAACGTTGAATCTAGAGAAGGCACTGTGTCGTGAAAAACAGACTTAATAATCAAATAGGCATTTAATTTTAAAATTACACAGTTTGTTTCTACGATTAAATATTATTTCCAAAAACCAGCGGTCGGGCAATATTGAAACTTATGAAAGAAGACATAAAACCCGTTCTTTATGTTCTTTAAAAGGCAGTCAATGAAATGATGAATGATTATACAACCACGTCTCAACATTTGAAGAGCTTGCAATAAAAGGACCAATAATTTTATCGTAAACTTTCAAAAGTCATGAATGTAATTCGATTAATGTAAATAACAATTTGTCATAATATAATACATTGTTGACTTTGAAGAGGTCTTCACTTAATTAGTCAATTCAATTTATTATTGATGTGTTCGGTAAGTTTTGCGAGTCCAATAAACTCGAGTGTTTGTATTGCGGTTAGTATATTTGGCGTTGAATTTAAATGATTGTAGGTAGCTTAAGTACATGGGTACTAAGCTACTGCCAATATTTGTGAATATGTATGAACTTAATAGAATCGAGTTTGCTCGTGCGCTTGGCTTTGCTTTACATAGCGTTTTTGTTTTGTTTCATATGTTACAGTTATAAATAGAAATTGTAGGTTTAGAATTAGAGGAGGGATGCTTCCGGTAAGATAGAAGCAACATTAAGTATTTTTACGGATGGAAAATAATGACAAATCGTCTGTCTCCAGTAAGGCTTGTACTGTTTGAATAATATCGGTTTGGTGCTTTAAAAGGTAACGGTAATTACATATTTTTGTGTACAAATATATGCACGAATATGAACAATACGGGCTGATTGTAACCACATTTTACTGTAACGATGACCATACAAGGTGTGTTCAGCATGTAAACATCGATGTTGCAACTCTTTATGAAGTGTGATTTAAGCTTGTGATTGCGAATTCCGAGTATTGTAGCTACATTTCCGATGTGATTTCTTCGACGTGAATAAGGATGGCCCGCTTTTTGAGGATTTACAAGTAATTTCGTGATGTAATTGTGCGATTAAGTGACTATAATAATTTTGCAGTATGTGCAGTGCGTGCTTGCATATGATTAAGGATGTTCGAGACAATACGTAATTCGAGAAAAGATAATTTTTATGTATGTTTATTTTACATGTACATTATTAACATTAATGTAGTAAAGGGTTTTGAGATAGGGACTCTTTGAATGTCTTAAGTACAAGCACGCAGAACGCTGAATACATAAAACCGAATGGCCTTCAAATCGACTAACGACAAAAAAACAACATAGGCACTATAAATATATTCTTTTTATTTTCATGTCATGAAAAGAGTACTAAGATACCGTAGAAACTTCACCCATAAACCGTAGCCGTATTATGTTTGAGAGTCGCCGGCGCCGGCGCAGCTCTTCTCACGAATTTCGCGGCGAGGCGCCTGCGCGTGGGCGGCCTATCTTACGCCGCCATCACACGTACACTTGCCACCACACCTGTAACATCTCTCCTACATTAACCCTGACACATAAGGTTCAAGATCCTTTAACACGACCGAACAGTTAATCCGTTTGACGGCCCTTTGTTGCCTAGTGCGTCTAATTAGTCAGTCTGTTTAGTGCTGTACCCGCCGCAGGCATTTCACTATGCAATATGCAGTGTGAAATTGTGTGATTTATTGATATCTTATGCGTTTTATGCATATTAGATTAATATTTAATAGCTATTTAGTTATATGCTAGAATTTCTCTAATAATCTACAAGTTTTTTTATGTATTCATGGGTGAGTTAACGCTCCATCACTACGCCTACAACAATACCATAATATCTGCTTTATATTGGCCGTCTGGCCGCTGGAGACGTCGTATTTCAACAGTCGTGTATAGATTCATCTGCCAGTGCTTATTCATAAGAATATTCACAAGTGACATTAAAACTCCTTGTATGATGTTTTTGTTCAGTCGCGTTGTCGACGGATATCAAAGAGTATATTTCGTTAAATTTATTGCGCTCGCCTGCGGTATCGTCTGCGTTGAATAGCTTGTATCGTGTGATATATTTTTCCTCAAACCGTCTTTTAACTTCTCGGCTTGTACATCGAGTCCGTCTTATGTTTGCTCTTTGTGTTGATATTGGCTGGATATTGGACACTCTACGTTCTCATTCTCAATGTAACAATAATACTTTTAGTCCCATGTAAATATATAAGTGAAAAGACATCTTTAGTGCTTATTACGCCACTCGCTTGAGTCACGCGTGAGGTCCTGAATCAAGAATATGAGCTGAAACACGGCGGCACGATGGCGCCAACTCGGTGAAATTAATCTGAATCGTGTATCAGCAGAGTCCAATTTAAAAAAAAATGTTTATTGGGATTAAATGAGAGTAGTATCGTAAATATTGGACTCATTGGAAGTAATGAGAGGCTTTTGTTAGTTAAGGCAATGTGGATGATATTCATTCGGAATTTAAATAAGGTTAATGTACATTCATTTGTTTAGATATGACTTTGCTTATTGATGGTATTGAACTCCCACGCACTGAATTACGGCCTGTGTAGGTATCGTTTCGCCGCCTAAAATTAACAAAGGTTCGTTGTTGCTACCGATTTGTCGCGACCGGGTGATTTATCTTCAATAAATTTATCGCTCAATCAACGTCGTCGCATGCGCAAGTTCGCGCCGCCGCTGATTGGATTTCTTCATAATTACATCTTTTGACACGTACGCGCCAAGTTTCGTACTTCACAAGCCGGGGCATGAGATCGTGGGAGCACCGTGTAATCAGCTTTCTTAACTGTCTTGTTTTGATCTGATACCGAGGAAATATTGTTTAAAACATATATTATGGAATTCCTCGATCTTTCCACATATTTTTTTAATTTGGTTCAAAAACAAAAAAAAATTGTATAGGTAAAAATTGTTTTAGTCTTTTGGAAGGATTGAAAATAGAATAAATATGTCCTAAAATGAAACATTTCTTGTACTTTTTCGTAACTTATCCGGAGTATTATTGAGTCCATATTAACGATTGGAATTTTGCATTCTAATTGAATACAATCATAGCATATCCAAAAATCTATATCGTTTGTCGTCTGTAAATGAAAAGGAATTTGACGGGCCTGTTGGTCTAGTGGTTAGTGACCCTGACTGCTATACCGGAGGTCGTGGGTTCGATTCCCACCCAGGACAAATGTTTGTGTGATGAGCACGATCATTTGTTCTGGTTGTCTGGGTGTAATTTATCTATAATATGTATGTATTTAGAAATATATAAGTATGTTTATCAGTTGTCTGGTTACCATAACACAAGCTCTGCTTAGCTTGGGATCAGATAACCGTGTGTGAGTTGTCCCGGAATATTATTATTATATTATAATTATAAAGGGCGGAAACCTTTCATATGCTTACGTTTGCTTGTCGTCCGGTTGTCATGTCAGATGATATTTTGGTGGTTATTAACAAAGATCGCCGCCTCCGATAGTAAGAGCACAACACTTATTATTATGCACACGTTTAAACTTTAATGGTACTCGACAGTGACTTACTTTCATATCCATTACGGTAATTTGACACATCCTTTAAGCATTTCTGATGTACAAAATGAAATGTATTTTAAATTATTTTTCAATCATTTAAAGAACATGTGGGTAAGCTTTGATATCATGATGACAGTTTTCTACGTGTTATGTGGGTATTATTAAGATGAGATTCGTCGTTGTTTTGTGAAGTATATGGTAATGCCTTTAGAGAAACATTTGTTGAAAGAGCAATTTTTAAAGTATTGATTATTGTACCATCCTACAGAAAACTTATTTATGAACAAAACAATCTCGCTTTTTATATTTCATCATCGCGATTTGTTGCCATACGTTCAGCCATATAGCCTTCTATTTTATTTAGCTTCAAAATTAATGTTTATAGTGTATGTTACCTTTTTAGAGGGTTTGCTTTACTTACTTATCAACCCCTTAACCCAACCGCATTAACATACGGTAAATGATTTAGTTGAAATGGAACGTCCACGCCGGTCTTGAGGCCGTGTAGCTTTTTATGATTGCACCGTCATTGCTGCTTAAAGCTGTAATTTCTCAACTAAACCGACACACCTTTCAATATAAATGTATGGTAAAACCAGCAAATCATCACAAACGATCCGTTTATTTACATACATTATTGCACAAGAATCAAAAGTATATTAAGGTTTTCGAAATGAAAACATAGGTATAAGCACTTATTAGCTTTTATACCTTTTTTGGAAATAATAATCGATATGTTTACCGTATTTTTGGGCAAGTTAATACACAGAGTATTGATTCGGAAGTACTAAAAATAAACCATTTGCATTCCAAAGGCCAAATACCTACCTATGTATTTTATTTAGTCTTGTTCCGGTCAATTGTATGGTGTATTATCCTGCGGATTCCGGACGACCGTTCTCTTAGATTGTCATAAAATTCAATATTATTAAAGAGAAGTAGCTCGTGCGCTGAAATAAAAAGAAAACCATTGACTTTTAATTCGGCTTCACTTTGGGTATCGTGTGGGGTGACCATTAAGTATTAAGTTATCTTAACATACGGTTACGACTGAAAAAATCTGTAATTGTGCACACGATTTGGGTACAGACGACGAAAATAAAACTAAAAACATGCGTGAGAGTGTAGAAGTTTTCATTAAAAAAACGGGAATTATAAAAACAGTATAGGTCATCGGCCATAGTTCCTTAGGGGTTCCTCAGTAAATGATATACAGCTAGCAGATATGTAGAAAAATATAGAAATGTTATGTAAAAAAGTATGTATGTTGCTTGAGCAGTTCTAAAGTTTCACTGACTCATTGTAAGTCCATATGTAACAATCAGAAATAATTTAATACGACTCCATGGAGAAAAATGTTTCACGCTACTTTATTTGGTTTTTGAGTTTTGATTGATTTATGACTCTGTGTGATTTATAAGCCATCATAATTTAAGTATTGTGTTAAAATGCGTATTTGGTAACAGCTTACGATTTATCCTTATTTCTTTCGCGTATTTAAAGAGTGAAAAATAATTAATGTATTGACACATTATTAAAGTTGATAAAAGAGATGTTATAAGCGTTTACCTATATTGTCAGAGCATGTTACTTCTAATATGTTTTATTTAAGTAATGTTAGTGAATATCACGCTTACAAAGCAGCTGTTCACTCATGTCCTGTGAGAAGAGAAATCACACCGTTAGGTTAGATAATCACAACGATAGATTGAAAAAGGCTATATAAAAAGTAATTTAAAAATTACCTTACCATAAGCAGGACATATTATTATCCTTACCGTACGATAAAGGTCGTATGACTTTTATACGTCGTCATAATCGATTTTTAGGTGTTTGGTAGTGGTTTTCATTATCCCATAATTTACAAAACGTTGGGTTACAAGGAGTATCATCGGTGCCCATCACGCCACCCAGTACGTTTTCAAACTGAATTTCGGCGCGGTGGTCGCAATTAGGCACGATAAATGCCCCTGACATACGATACACTGGATTTTCATTCGATTAATCGGTCGAAACGAATATAGAATCGGATTAACAGTCGTAGCTTTTTGTTTTTATTATATAGCGCCTTCTGCGATATTTTGATACTTATCTGTGTTCTCTCTTGTTGAATTCTTAATTTTAGTCTCACTTTAATAAAATATCTTTAGTACTTCGTTTACTTTGCTTATTTTCACGTGGTCGAGTCATAAAAGTTTAGTTGATTAGTTCTATTGAAACCCCTATCATGCATGACCATCTTGGTTTTTAAATTAGATGAACAACTTGCTCAATGTTTTTTTTTTGTATTGACAGAACCCGCATACATAAGGAGTCAGCCACATATCAATTATTTTGACACCGAATGCTTTTTTGATCATTACTCAATTACATTGTTAAATTTTATGTCTTATTCTTAATATTCGATCATAACGAGGGTCATGTTTGTGACACTGTTTTATTATGTATCTACAATGTTTTTGTCGTTATGTATTTAAAAATTCTAGATTCATTCCATAAACAAGTAACAGTCATGTTCGCTTTTAAAACAAGCAGCTTCGACACATGTGTCTCGTTACTAGAATAGTAAAAGTAGGCTTAGGCAGGTCACAAATTTGAATGAGTCAACTCCACCCTTTTTAAATTTACCGCAGCAGTCGACTCGGTGTCAAAAGGGAAACGAGCCAGTAACGATCTATAAAACAATACAAAAAACTCAACCATTACAAGGCGACAAAACTGTAATATCAATAGAACACAATGGGAACAATAGTTGCCCTCTGTCAATTATGCCATCATTACCATTGGAATAAACGACGTAACGGATCAGATGATTGTCAAAAAACAACATGATGACAACGCAATGCGGCCACAAATGCATACGAATCTCTCTCAAACAAAAATGACCCTTAATGACTTTTAAATACAATTTTAAATAACTTTTAAATCTTAACAATGATGTTGCTTATTTTAAAATGTCGAAACAGTTACCTATAAATGATTTATAGACTGCGGCGCTAGTTAATTTTTGTCACTTAACAATGTACAATGAATCTGTATAATTAGTGTCGCACGTCGGTTAATAAATTTCTTTGTGAATTGTAATTAGCCGATTATGAAATTAGAAAGATGATGTCGTTGGGCCTGTTACACCGGCTTATTATATTTCCAGTTGAAGTTATGCCATCTGCTTTAAACCAGGTTCGATAACCATATCTGATTATGTTGTTCCAGCTACATCGTTCTCTGGTGACGCGTGAATTTCAAGTAGCCAGTAAGCATTACTACCGTGAATCGTTGAGAGAAAGTTACAAAACTTATTTGGCGTTTGTCTCTTGATAAGCTGGTACAAGCTCTTTCGTGTAACCTCGTAAATTCTATTCGGTATCTGCTAGATTTGTTCCCTGAACATTTCATTGAAATTTAATACTCCAGCATAGAGTTGACTCACCCAAAACGTTTCAATTTTGCGAAATGTCTACATGGTTTTGTTTACACTGCATTGTGTCGACGTTCTTCAATTTGTACTATTATTCAATTTGTTTAAATCTCGATACTTAAGTTCCTTCCTTGACTTGATAAATTATTGTCTTCTATTTACTAGTGGATCTACATCATTATTTAACATATTCTGATCAGTATCGAATGATTTGCGGGTACTGTTGCCACACCGTTTTTGCTCTTATGATTTTATTATGTAGGGTTGAATATTTGTTGGAGGCTCGCTAAAACGTATTTGCGATTATTTGATCCTCGCATTTGTCAAATATGATCGAAGCATGCGAAGGTGTTATTCGTTTTGTCGACACGCGATCGTGAGATAAGTCCGGAGCTTGCCACTTGTAATTTGATGGGAGGTCCTCGAGCTTTAACGTTTTATTTTTTGTGCAGAGCCAGCCGGATTGTTTATGCAGAGGTCCGTTTTGTATGATAAATTGATTTAACAATTTTGAATCTGTTACGTATTACCTTAATGTGTTTTGGTAGTAGCTTACATTAGGTTAATTAGACCCAAATATTTTGAGATAATTACGTGTACTTTTCGTCCATTTGGGTCCAAATGGTTCTTGGGCGTGATGAAAATCTTGTGCGATTATCTCCAAGATTGGCTTATCTTTAAATGGATACATCTCAATACCGTCACATCCCCGCAGGTGGTTTACCTCCCCCCTCGGTGTTTGCAAATGTACGTACATGTTGTACGTCGTAAAAATGACAAACTTACATTTATTGCCTTGTAGGACACATGTAAGTAATGTCTTGTCGTGTCGTATGGTTTTTGTCAGCGGGCAATCGGCGATTTATTGAATCGCATTGTTGATTATTTTATTAACGACTTCTTTCGATTGCGTGAACGTAACTCGTGGTCACAAGTTAAATTGCAATGCCACATGTTGTTCTGTTGAGAGACTTGACGAATCCATGTTTATAACAACTCGTATATTATTTGTAAATTGTTTCGTAGTCGTTTTCTACTGAAAATGATAAACCTGTAAGATGTCACAGTTGTATAAGATATCAATGGATAATTATAATAGATTTTCAAAATAATTTCTTCTTGTCATTATTTATTTTAAGGCCACTTAGTGAAGAGAAAATATATGGCTTTTATTTCACCTGCTGTGTGCAATGTACTAGATTACATTACAGGTACAGTACAGTCAGCAATAAAAAAAATATGCAATGAGACTAAAACATATATCTACCCTTTTTACAATTGTATTTATCATCTAAATTGTTTCTGGCTATTTTTGCATTGTAAATATTGCGTTGCATGTATCTAGGTATATTATGTCGCTTTAACTTATTACTTAAATTATATAACTAACTAGACTAACTAGTATTAACTCATTACGTTACTTATTTTAGTAGGTCTTTCAGCGTGTTATTTACTTACCTATTAAAAAGGTTTCACATAGCATCTATATCTATAAACCCTTTATAACCACTGTCTCACAATAAAGATCTTTGACTTTGACTTTGATAAAATAAAAATAAAATATTTAACCGTAAATAAATACAATATTTTCTGTTGACGTTAATCGGAGGCAGTACCAATAATGTAGGTGCATACCGGAGCTTGCTGATCCAACTTGTGATTGAGAGTTACGATTGTCATTAATATCGTAATGGAATCGATTTATGATCGAGGATCATCTCATCGATATTACTGCTCGCTTTGTAGTGTTTAATTCTGAATAAATATTGATGCAACGTTATTATAGAACGCTGCGCTATGAATTTTCGTTCCTTATTATCGATAAGAGTATTGATGACTATTTACTTGGATTTTAGAACTTTGTTTTAATGATTATGATGAATGTTTTTGTGGGTAATGAAAGTTAAAATTGAAAGAGGTCTTTCACCGCCATCCTTTCAAAGTCCTCATTATTTGTGCTTCGCCGCAAAGCAGTAAAATCAAAATTGCGTCATTTTTCAAGCCATGTATTGAGTCAAGGTTTAGTTTTGTTTGCCACCGCATTTTTTACATTGATATTCGCGGTTTCAATAAACTCCTTTGTCCAGGCTCCGTTTTATTTGTTCCGGTGTTTTAATGTTAATTGAAAATCGTGGTAAGTGCACCCGATGAGGTCGCAATTGTTTAAAGGATTGTCGAATGTTAACTCACTTTGAATTTAACAACCTCAACAATTCTTACTTATTTTGATAAATACTTTATGTTATAAAAATATCAAGACATTTGAATTTATAACAAATCTGATGCATTTTCTATTGTCCATAAGATAGATAGAATCAAAATATATAAACAAATGCGAAAGGCACAATTTAATTAAAATTCAGCTTATAAGGAATAATTTAAAAAGGACAATCTTGAAAACACAGTAGCCGAAATGCTGATTACATAAATACAAGATTTAAAAAATACTTCTATTTATTTAAATGATTAACTCAATGATAAAGAATTAATTAAGTAAAACATCGTGCATATTCTTAATTTATTACATGTATTTACATTCGTATGATTGTCATATTATGCAATTAATTAATTGCACGATTGCTTCTCGGTACCGCCCCGATAAGAAGACGTTCGCGAATCATTTCGGCGACTTTCACATGTCTCCGATTAATTTTAATCGGTCACATAAACTGATATTAATCAAGTAACAATATTCAATATTTATGTACATTTCTCAGTACCATAACTACATGGATTTATTTAAATTGCCGTCAGTTAATTTATAAAGGCCACCGGCGAATCCAAATTGAAAATTAACCCCCATTTAGACACACCTCCTGACGCGCTCATAATTTTTTTTATTATCTTTTTACATCATGTCAACACCATCGATAAATTATTACCACTCTAACAAGCTATTATTATGGACCCTGACATTTTATTTAAGGTAATTTTGGCCAAAATTGAAAATTTCACCCAAAAATTTTACCCTGCGGTGCAACAGGAATGGGTTTTTTAGATTTATGTTCAACGATTTGAGAGTTATTTATTCTAAGTTTTATTTATACTGCCGATGTTAATCTTATCGATTTCTTGGAATAGTTAGTTGGGTTATCTGGTGCGATATAACTTAAATATCAACATTTTCATATTATTAGCATACTAATTTTTGTTTTGAACCTGTGTCGAAGAGTTCCAAAGTGTATCGTGTCAGGTGGCCCTCATTGGGCATAGTTCATTGACACCGGTCAGGTAGGGCCAGTGGATGATTGATCTGCTCCCTTATCACACGCCGTCGCCTACGTGCGGCTTACTCAAAGACACATTGTCTACGACCAGAGAAGCGTACGCTAATACCACCACAATTTTACCCTAAACACAATGTAACCCATCAAAACTTAATAACTCAATACTTCATTTTTGTTTGTTTCAGAATGTACAAAAGTTCAACAAGGAAATCAAAGAAATGTAAGATATTTTTCAATAATTTAATATTTATTCGATAACAATATTCAAGTGATGATGTACGAGTAATGATAATATATTTATTAGTGAAAGTGTGGAAAGCATCTTTGACATAAATATCAAAAATTAGCGTCATTGCCGAAGTTGGATTTAATTTCATGGATATCATTTTACTTTCCCAAATTACATTGAAATAAAAACTTTAATACTAAATATTTAAGATTCAAGTTTGGAACTTCGGTAATTTCATTACTGTAAATTCGTGGCGCCGACTGAATTTGTGCAAACATTTTATAAATTGAAAAACTGACAAAGTACCGAAAGTGGCTCAAACGTGACCCTTTCACTGTAATGATGATGAGATAATTGAATTTCCATGATTGTTCAGGTGTGACATAGAGCTTTCAGAATTGATGTTTAAATGTTTAAACTTTCTCATTTAATTAGTAATTGCTAAATTTAACGAAACACTTGTGTTAGATATCTAAGTAGGTACCAGTAAAACATAAAAGCGCTTATACATTATAGTTGGTCTAAATAGCAGTTGTTATGCGGTCCCGCCGCCCCCTTTCAATTATGTGTTTGGCTGAAAGATTTGCTACACTCAAGGGTTGATAGGTAATTTTTATGGTGTATAAGAAAACTTGTTAAAAACGCCACAATTATGCAAATGTTTGCCGACGTACAGTAGGTAGGCCGGCGCCGCCGCCACTAATTTAGAAAGTTATTTTTATATTTAAACTGTTGCGTTGAACGATTTTCTTCAAGTTATTTATTTAACGCCAACGGGTACACAGTTTTCTGTAATTGGACACTATTTGGGCTTACTCCTACGTATCAATTTGTCATAATTTCACATAGCGGTTAGGTAGGCATTAAGTATATATTGTAAATAACAATGCTTTTTTTTTTCAGATGGGATATTCCGGCTCTTATAGAGAAAATTCCAAAATTAGGAGCTGTCATTGACTTGACGAACACAGCTCGGTATTATAATCCTGCGGTACGTATACCACTTGGTATTCTCCAAGTGTCTGAAAACGTTTTGTTAAAAATGACATTGTAAATAACAACCGCCGTACAAACTGTCATTAGCGAGACACTTTCGCACATATTGCATACCGAAACGAACATCTCAGTTCCATAAACATTCCTCGGAGTGTTGTTAATAATAATGAAAGGTAACAACCACTCTGCCCTAACAAATGTAAGACAACGTGTAGGGCTAGTTACGACTCTTACTTGTTCGGATAACGCCCGTAGGAATCTCGGCGCGCCCGACATGTGTTAGAATACCGGGAAGCTATAAAATTATGTTCAGTTTTACGATTGAAAGTCACATTTTCCAGTACGGTGCTTTGTCCGTGCTTACGTCTGATTGCCTTGCATTCATCTTTTGGCATAATCCGATCGTAAAACGTGGTTTTCATGGAGCAGTTGACTCTGTGTTCGCTGTCGTTTAGGTCAGCAATCGATATGTCCTCGATACAAGGCGCTATTATATTTGTCCTCTTTAATGACTATTTAAACTGCAAGTTTCATAATCTTATTATGTTGGTGTTAATTGCGAGATGATAGATGTTTAGTTGCTTTGGCCTGTTGGCAAATTGCTTTTATGTTAATGTTTCTAGTAACTTAACAGTTAGACTGTTATTCAGGTAGTACAGTTACAGGACCGATTTGTTAATAGAAGGTACTAAACGTACATAAGGCATACTAATATTAAGTAGCAATGGTTATGCCAATCGAAGTAGAAGAGTTTGTGAGTGTTAAAGCAAAGAAAACAGCTTGACAAGAATGAAGGCAACCAAAATCAGTTATGAAAGAAGATTGATATGTAAGTCAGCTGCAATAAGCTTGAGGCTTCATGAAGACAAGCCTTCCCTATTACGCAAATTCCTTGAAGCAGCTAGAAGTAGTTAGCTGTGAAGTTTGTGCGATTGTTTCATTTCTTTGTCCATTATTCACAGGACAAGTCTCGTAAACGTACAGGGTTTTCCTAATACATTAGCAGCCATTGTCATGTTCAATGGGAGTTTGCTGATGTGTTGCGAGTCATATCCATAGCTCCGTTACTTGACTGTCGGGTGTTAAATTTTGATGGACTTGCGCAAGATGTATGCGAAAAGGTTTTGAACTCCCTTTAAATTATAAGAGCTTTTAAATAACACAAGAAGTTGTAGCTTGTATATTTTAAAGGAAAATAAAATTATAGTATTTTCATTTTTTTTCTGTCTATTGTTTATCATTTTTATTTATCATTAAGAGTTCTATTTGTTATGTTGAGGTTTTGGGTACGTAAAGGTAAATACACCTTTTGTATGGCTCAGAGCTAGTTAGCGTTTTGGTGAGTTGACGGTAAACCACGGGTTAAGCAATAGAAATAGTTTATTTCTTTAACGTTACAAAGTAGGTATAAGTTGGATGCCAATCCGTGCCAATCGCGATGATTGTAATTTGTCAACTAACTTTAATGTGGTGTGAATATTATTTATATATAAATTGAGGTCGCGTTGTCAGCAACCAAAGCGTTGTACGTAAACCGTACATGCTCCCAAGGGAAGAAAGTGAAATGGGCCCTATACGAAAGGCGAGATGGGCAACCAGTACATAGTAAATAAATATAAGTATAAAAATGTAAAACAAAGTTACAAAAAGTAAGAAAAGTAAAAATAGTAAATAAAAGTAAATAAAACACTGTAAGTATCAGTTTGACGGCGTTTCGTCAAAACAAAATCCTTTTCCTGGTTCCTGTGCCGTCGAGCTACGGATCTCTTGCATCTCGATGTTTACTTCCTCTTTGCCTTTTGCTTTCTGTAATTTAGGGCATCTAGTAGAATTCTGATTTCTAATTATCCTTCGTTTCTTTATAATAATGTAGACGCCAACCATAGCAAATCCTCCCAACAACAAAGAAGTTGCGGAGTAAAAATACACATCGTGCGGTGAAATATTTGAAGGCACAGGTAGCACTTCATGTTGTTTTTGGTAAGAGAGCTGACTCTCAATTTTTGCCAAATCTGCTGCAGTTTTCAATTCAGTGATGTTCAGCTGTACATTCCTCCAACCGATATCAAACATGTTATTTATCGTCGAATTTATGATCGGTACTTCGATATCCAATCCAGTATTTACTCTACTTCCTAAGTGATTGTAAGTAAATATCGTGGCATCTTTTTTCTGTAGTAAGCACTTAGGTTTCAAGGCAATGACTCCTGTCCCGGCAATGACCGCGGGCGTCACCTGATCGCTGCATATTACGCGCATCAGCTGTTTGTCGCACAGCGTAAACAACCATACGTTGGGTTTATGTAATTTTATCCAACTCTCCTTACAAGTTATGTCATTAATGACGCACGATAATGACGTCTGTTGACTAAACACCTTGGCCTCACACGGCGCATCTTTATCATGTAGACTGTATACGGGTTGCCGCGAGATGCACGAGTATTCATCCTCTCCGTATGAGGTGCAATGATGCATGTCTTGCTCTTCCAAAGTTATATATGAATTTTTTATCAAGTTGATAGCGATGAAGTCTGAAAAAGGCTTAACAAGTTTTAAGTTTCCTTGTCTTACGAATGGAATCGGAATTATACGATATATTTTGTAGTCTTCGTCGCTCAGTAACGGAATGTGTAACTCAAATAGTAAAAAGTTACGTGTAATTCTAGCTTTCACATGAATCAATTTATAGATGACTTGAAAATCCGTTTGCATGTCTTTTATCGGCAAAGAAAGTCCTTGAGGTAGTTTTCCTGATATGATATTTAGTTGCTCAATCAGTTGAGATGCTGAAAAAAGGTGTGTGTCTAAATGGCCTCTGTAGATGTCGGTTAGGGCATTCATCAGCATTTCTTGAATTCTATGCAAATCACTCAGAATTAAAGTTGAAGTTACAGCGGCAGAATGAATATCACTTATCGTAAATAACATTTGCGCTCTGTTTTCTATTTTTGTGATTGCTCGGCAAGTCTGATTCATGTAGATTTGCATTGTTTTAAAATGTTTATCCATAAATTCCGAACTTTGCTTAATCATGTTATTTTCTGCTTCTACAATTAGTGTTTGATTCTTTATTAATTGCAATAAATAGTTGTCACTTGCTTGTAAGTATTGTATATCCTGTTCATATTTTTGGGCAAAGTCCACATCGAGGACGCCAAAAAGTGTTCCTGCCAATTTTCCGACCCCATCGAAGTAACCTCGTTTTTTCCTGGAATGTTGAGATAGTAACATAGAATTGTATTCAGTCAGGTGATTTAATTCATAACGTAAGTGGTCGACAACGGTTTCACAGGGTGGGTACTCGTGAACTATTCGCTGACAAAGTGTATCCACTTGGTCGATGTAGAATTTTATCTTGCTCGTGGCTTGCCAATATGAAGTTAAGTTATAATATATCAACAGCGTCCATTCGTCGTGTATAAGTTGCAGTTTTCCGGCTTCATCAAAGTATATTGGTTGATTATTATGTATTGAAGTAACCTTGTAGGTGCTTGAAGTAATAGGCGTTGCTTGTGTGATTCCCATCATCGTCATCAAGCACATTAGAACCAGAGAGAGTACACTAGTTTTATATATACTGTGACCTCTCTGCATTCTTTGTTTTTCAGGTTCGGACTGCTGTTGTTGTTTATTTATTCTTTCTGCTGTTTCTTCCGTAGTTTCTAAGTTATAGCGTAGTGGTAACGGCGACAGTTTCACGATTGGTCGTTTTAATTGCCCCTTTTTTGTTTTTAGGGTTACCACTCGGACGTTTCCGTCAGCTCCCGGATGAAGTTCCACCACTCTTCCGAGAGCCCACCTTCCCGGAGGCAAATTTTCGTCTTTCACTAACACCAAGTCACCAACTGCTAGATTTTGTTTTGGTTGTTGCCATTTACTGCGTAATTGTAACTGGTGCAGGTATTCGTTTGACCAACGCTTCCAGATATGTAAGTTAGTTTGCTCAACCAGCCTCCACCTGTTTCTCAAATCATACTGGTTGAAGTCTTCTTCCTCCTTTGACATAGACAATAAGGGACCGCCAACAAGAAAGTGACCAGGCGTCAAGTATTCTAGGTCGTCAACGTCTTCCGATAGTGGGCAAAGCGGGCGTGAATTCAAGCATGCTTCGATCTGAGTTAATAATGTGGTGAACTGTTCGTAGGTCAGTTTTTGTTCACCCAGTACTCGCTTTAAGTGATACTTCATGGACTTAACGGCGGCCTCCCAAAGTCCACCCGCAGATGGCCAGAGAGGGGCGTTAAAATGCCACTCTATCTTCAAGTTATTTATCTCGTCGTGAAACTCGGAACTTTGGAAAGTTCTATTTCGTTCAAAGTCGTCTTGGAGTAACCTTGCGGCACCGACAAAATTAGTCCCGTTGTCGGAGAACATGTGCTTCGGAGTACCTCTGCGTGCACACATTCGTTTAAAAGCGGCAAGAAAAGTTTGAGTTGTCAGGTCAGACACCAACTCAAGATGTACGGCTTTTGTAACCAAACAAATGAAGATGGCTACATAAGCCTTGCACGTTTTTACGCCTCTCCCCTTGTTTATCTTGATATCTACATGTCCGGTAAAGTCCACACCGGTATTTGTGAATGGCCTCGATGGCGTAACTCGTTCTTTTGGCAAATCACCCATTAATTGTATGTTTTGTTGATTTTTAAAGCGGTGACATCGTACGCACTGCCTAAGTTCTTTTTTCACTGTTCTGTTTCCACCAATGATCCAGTACTTGAGACGTAAGTATGCTAGAGTTAGTCGTGCCCCCCCGTGAAGAGTTTCACGATGAGCCTCTTGGATTATCATCTCTGTTAATCTTCCAGTAGCCGGGAGAATAATTGGATGTTTCGATTCAGGAGGCAGCACTGAGTTGACAAGGCGCCCCTTGACTCGCAATAATCCATTATTATCGAGAAATGGAGATAACTTTAAAAGGTTGCTTTTGGTTGGTATTGAATTGTTCTTCTTCAAACATTCGATTTCGTCCCCGAAGTACATTCTCTGTACGCTTTTTATCACCATTTCCGTTGCTTCAGTAATTTTTCCAGAAGGTAACGACATAATCTTCTTATATTTCTCAACACTGGTTATGTTATTCTTTCTAAGGCAAGTATTTATAAATTGTAAAATCCACGCAAGTACTCGGATTACACGTTTGAAACTGCTCTGTTTATTTAACAACTGAGTAATTACTTCGCTGTTTTTATAAGTTGCAACGCAGCATTTATTGTCTCCTGTTAGTGTGTCACATAGTTCATTGTTCTGTAAATAGAGTGAATCATTTTGTTGACTGTTTTTAATTTTATAAGTTTTCAACCAAGATGGGCCTTCCCACCAGAGTTTAAAAGTTAGAAGTTGAGAGGGAGAGAGACCACGTGTGGCACAGTCAGCTGCGTTTTCTTCCGACTTGACGTAGCTCCATTGTTTTGACGGAATTATGCTGTTTATTTGTGAGACTCTGTTGGCGACATACTTCTCCCATCTGTTGATGTCTCCTTGAAGCCATGCCAATACGACTTTAGAGTCACTCCAACATTGTATTTGGAGATGTTTAGAAGAAAGTGTACCCTTAATTTTCTCTATAAGTCTGGCAAGTAACAATGCTCCGCAGAGCTCCATTTTAGGCAGAGAAATCTTCTTACTAAGCGGCGCGACCTTTGTCTTAGCTGTTATTATTGTAGTTGTGAAATTTTCGCTATTGCATTTCACTCGACTATAAATGACGCACGCATATGCTTTTTCGCTTGCGTCACAAAACCCGTGAATCTCAATAGTGTCATTTGTACACTGCAGCCAACGCGGAATTGAGATTTTGTTGATTGAGGGGAAATCTTTTCTCAACTTTTCCCACTCAGCAGTTACGTCAACGGGCAGACAATCATCCCAGTCGATTCTGCTGATCCAGACGTTTTGAAAAAGTAGTTTCGCTTTTATTGTTGCAGGCGATAGAAACCCAAGAGGATCGTATAATTTACTTATTTCGCTCAATAATACTCGCTTCGTCAGAGTTTTCTTTTCAGGCAGTTTCCATTGATAAGTAAATGCATCCTGTTTTTGATTCCAGCTCATCCCCAACATTTTTGTGTTTGATGTTTCAGGACTGAATTCTACGTTTGCCTTGGTACTCCTTTGGTCACCTCGCAAGTCCTCTAAAATAGTCGCTTCGTTACTTGTCCACTTTCTTAAATTGAAACCTCCTTTTTTAAATAGTTGAATGAGTTCTGCGACTATTTTCTTCGAAGCTTCAATACTGTGTTGCCCGTGGACGAAATCGTCCATATAAAAATAATTTAATAGAGCGGTGACGCTTTCAGGATAGTTATCCTTTTCATCTTGGGCCAGTTGACGTAAAGTGCGCATAGCGAGATAAGGCGCGCTCTTCATGCCGTAGGTCACGGTGCATAGTTGCCATTCCTGTAAAGGCTCGTTAGACGAAGATCTCCACACAATGGTTTGTAAGTGCTGTTGTTGCTCGTTCAGCCATATGTGCCGATACATCTTCTCAATATCTGCCGTAAAGACGTATCTGTACATTCGCCAGTTAATAAGTAGCGTAAACATGTCCTTTTGCAAGTTAGGACCGGAGTACATAAGGTCATTGAGACTGTTGTTATTATTTGCCTTATAAGACGCATTAAATACAACTCTGAGTTTCGTCGTTGTCGACTCAGCTCTTAATACCCCATGATGTGGTAGATATACTTGGTTTTTACTCCGAGTATCAGCAGTTACAGGTTTCATGTGACCCAGGGAAATGTACTCCTCCATGAAGCGTTTGTATTCCTTATCAAGGTCCTTGTTCTTCAACATTTTCCTCTCAAGTTGTAGGAACTGAGCTTGTGCTTGAGACTTCGTGGCTCCTACGTGAGAGTTATAGTTTGATTTCATAGGCATCTGTACCACATATTTGCCGTCATCTAATCTCTTAGTAGTTGAGTTATAAAAGTTCTCACAATACTGGTCTTCGCTGGTTGAAGTCGTAATGTCTGAGATTTCTTCAGTTTCCCAGAATCGTGTCATGTTTTCTAAGTCATTGAGTACTACAAAACAGTTAAATGTCTTGATATTTCCGCATAGTATCCAGCCCACTCTTGTTTGTTGGGCCACGGGGAAATTGTCACACTTTATGACCCCATTCAGTATTAGTTCTGAATAAATTTCGGCGCCCAGAAGTAAGTCAATCGGGCCCGACTTGTTAAAATGTGGGTCTGCAAGTTTCAAGTTATCGATGTAATCCCAGTTTTGTATGGAGAAGGATGCTGTAGGCAAGTTATTTACGAGCTTCTTCATCACCAAAGTTTCTAATTTGAATACATAATCTGAATGTATAGATTTGCATTCTAAGTTAATTGACCCCTTACAATTGCCGGACAGTGACCCGACACCCGACACAATAGCGCTGACTTTACGTCGCGGTAATCTGAGTCGCTGCGCGGCATTTTCTGTCACGAGACTCACTTGTGACCCTTGGTCAAGCAAACCTCTTAAGTTTATATAATGTCCATCAATGGTTTTTACTTTTAAAAGTACAGTCGTTAACAGAATTTCCTTCGCCTCGTTCGTAAAGTTATTCACGGCATGTGATGTCGATGGCGTACTGCTACTTGTAGCTGCGAGACGGTTGTTCTGCTCATTTCCGCACTCATGCAAAAGCGTATGGTGTGACTTGTTACATAGTTTACAAGTTTTTTTCGAAGTACATTTTTGTTCTCCATGACTGTACAAACAATTCGAACAAATACGCAAATTGCAAACTGTGTCATTACGTTCATTTGCATTCATAGCCAAGAATTTGCGACATTTCATTAAAACATGTTCAGTTTTGCAAATCGGGCAATTCTTCGTTGTTGTAAAGAAGGCTTTGGGCGATTTATACGGTTCGTTAGAGTTTGATGACCTCTGGCTATTATATTTATAATTATTGTTTCGAGCGAATGATCCGTTGCTATGCTGTTTATCTGACGTCTGATTTTTATTTAACGAGACGGACCGTTGATGAGTATTTCCTTGCAAGGCTTCCAACGCCATGAATTTGTTCTCCAAAAATTTGGTGAATTCATCCAAGTCAGGGAATTCTCTCGGTTCTTTGAGATCCTTGATATACTCATTGTAAGTCACTTTGTCCAGTTTCTGAACCAAAAGATGAACAATTATCGGATCCCAGTTAGTTATTTCTAGACCTATGTTCCTGAGTCCGTTCAGACACTCAAGTGTGACGTCATGCAATTTCCTTATACTAACGGCGCTTGCTTCTGATATGAGAGGTTGATTTAAAAGCGTGTTCATGTAAGACGTGAACAACAAACGTTTGTTATCATATCGGTGCGTGATTATCTCCCAGCAGGAAGTATAGTTTTCCGCACTTATACCGAGATGCTGTACGATCTTCTCGGCTTCGCCTTTGAGTTTTGTTTTAAGGTGTTGCATTTTTTGCGCTTTTGATAGTAATGGGTTGTTATGTACACTTTCTAAGTATAGATCTTTGAAAGTCAACCATTGATGGTAGTTTCCGTTGAAATCCGGTATGACAATTTTTGGTGTTGTCTTCTCATAGTGGGCGTTGTTCCAAATGAGATGTTGTAGCTTTTTTCGGCAGTTATCGTAAACATTTTCTATAGCATCATATTTTTGTTTGTAAGTTGAATCTTCGTCTCGTGAAATATAGTCAAGTTCCCAGTTAGTTTTTTCAATTTGTCCCCATTTGCCTTTCAAAATGTTAAGGTTATCCTCTAGCTCCCATTTTTCAGATGACGAGTCAAAGATTATCTTATCTACAGTACGTTCGAACGCTCTAAAGTTGCAGTATTGTTGTCGTAAAAGTTCCTGCTGCTTTCCGTTAGTCTTGTCCGTTTCGAGAGGAGGCACATGAAAGTTGATATCATCGAAGTTAAAAGTTGAATTTGTTTTACCTTGTATAGGCGTAGAAGGTGGCAATTCCGCTTTACTCGGTGAAGCAGAAGGTAACTCAGCTTTACGTTTCAGGATGTCCTGCAGAACGTCCTCGTACATCTTCTTTGTGTTGCTGAAAACGTCGTCAACAAAGTATTGGATGTCAGTTATTCCAGATTTCTCCAGTTGTTGATGATTGAACACAAACTTCTCCCAGTTCGTATTCAGCCGTGAAAGTCGCTCCTCCAGATACTCCGCAGTTTTTCTGCTAGGACTGTCTTTCTTGTAGTTGATGCTGATTTGTTTCAAGTTGTTGAATATTGTTTCTTGGCGACTGATAATCTCGCTGATTTTCTGAGCCATCGTTGATTGTTGTAGAAGTTAAGTTGCACAGTTTAAGTTTAGTTGTTCGATAGTACCGCAAGTTTGTGTCACCGTAGGCACTAGTTCAGACAACTAGCGAAGTTCTCGCAGTTGTTTTTTTTTTTTTTTTTTTTTTTTTTTTTTTTTTTTTTTTTTTTTTTTTTGGATACTAAGCGTATTCTTTCTCTACTAGAGATATGTGCGCCTTCTCAATCCTACTGGGGCGACCCGCTTCTGGGAGACCAGCAAGACCGATTCGCTATCACTAATAAAGACACTTGACACACTTAATATCCGGCTCGAAGGACCATTTTTTATGTATGGCTCAGAGCTAGTTAGCGTTTTGGTGAGTTGACGGTAAACCACGGGTTAAGCAATAGAAATAGTTTATTTCTTTAACGTTACAAAGTAGGTATAAGTTGGATGCCAATCCGTGCCAATCGCGATGATTGTAATTTGTCAACTAACTTTAATGTGGTGTGAATATTATTTATATATAAATTGAGGTCGCGTTGTCAGCAACCAAAGCGTTGTACGTAAACCGTACACCTTTAATAAAGCTATATTTTGGCTGGTATAGTTAGGACTTGTTTTTATTACCACTTACCAGATAGTTTTCAGTCTCATCTTTATTAATGTCAACTGTTTACGTTATAACGTAGGTTTTCCAAACGAGTAACTGTAATTATTTGTATTATTTACTTAATTTTAGAATAAATAAAAAGTAGTTTTTATATATGGAAAAAGAACTGACATATACTGTTTTTTCTTAACATCGCAATATGGTGCCGTTTCATCAACACAAATTTATTCTAATTAACTGTATTAAATTGAGAGCCGTAACAATATAAAGTATACTACTAATTAAGCTGTAGTAAGTTGACCGGTTTAGATTTCGACACCTCTCTAATCTGATTGGTAATTGTCATCGGCTGACGTCGAGTGACTTGTGGGCTCACTTCATTATATCATACTGCCACAGATTACTAGCAAATAGAGTGTTATAGTGCGAGTGAACATTGCTACAATATAATATGTTATGAACATAATGCACACATGTTATGATATTTTAATTTTAGGTGTAAACTGACATACTAAAACAAAACTATACTCTGAGTTATAATGGCAATTATGCTCAAGAATAACGCGAAAGATTGATCGATTTACCTAGAAGAAATCACTATTTTAGAAATACTTATGAAATAATATTCTAATTCACCATTGCACAATTTTTTAGGCAATATCAGCCAAGCACAGCCAATAGGTTAAGAAAATAACACGAGAACTCTATTTTCTTACTATTCTGTGACACCTACGTATCATCGACTGTTTCATGCTCTACTTATGCTCTATAATCTCATTACTAAATGCGTATCTTTAATAACATGATCATTTGAGAACCGGATTACAAATAAATGTATATTTAACATTTTTATTTAAATATTAAATATACATTTATTTTTGATCCGTGTTTGGAAGTATGTTTGTTTTAAATTAAGATTCCTAAAAAGTAAACTACAGTACTTAAATAATGTTTAACTTTAAATGCAGTAAAATAAAGTTCTTATAATAGAAAACGCGTATTGTGGTTTGAATCGCTCATCCGTGTTTTATTTATCTTAAATGTACAATAATAATTTCCAATATATCAAGTATACTTTGCTGGCTAGTAAAGCTGCAGTCACTATGTAAATAATGATTGGTTTCTTTGTTATAGGAATTAAAAGCGGCGGGCGTACTACACAAGAAAATTTTAATGCCGGGCCGCATAATACCTCCCGAGAACAAAGTGACAGAGTAAGTCTATCTTCCCCAGCGCGGTTTACGTGCGATTAATCGCGCTCTCGTGTAAAACGTCTTCACGACGAGCCTTTTTAGCTCGCCCAAGTAGAAGATGTATCTCACACACATACATACATACTGCAGTCGTTATCTTTATCACATAAACCTTTGAAAGTCAGCCATTAAAATGTGACACAGTATTTGTTGTGGTTAATATCGAACTGCATCAATAATTCATACTGAAATGCAGTTGAGAGATACGCTTCTTTTGTGTTTATTTTGCCGGCTCGCGAAAACCATGGAGCATTTATATTTATTTAACTGTAAATCACCGAACAACTGACGGCAGGACCCTAAACGGTGATTGATATGGACGAACTCGACGACATTTCGCCTAAGGATGATACAGCTTAACAAGTTTACATCCCTTATACGGTGATACGTAAATCAGAAACGGTACAGCTATCTATCAAAGCGCAGAGTTATCGTTTTGCATTCGCGGCGGATTTTAATTTGAAGCGTCGAATTGGCGCCATTCGTAGGCCGAATATGGGTAATGTTATAAATCTACGCGCGGGTGCGTGGGCGGTGCGGCGCGCGCGCCTAAGGGCCGCCGTCGACCCGACCGGTGCCAGTAGAGGTACCTATTCTCGTATTCAATTGAACTTGGTCACATCTAGCGCTTGTGTCGATGGCGTCTGCCTCCCACGCGGGATCCGATGCCTTTCGGAATTTGAAAGGCATTTGTCGCTGCAACGATGCGTGTCGGCTCACGTGTAGCAGTTGTCCCCCTGCAACTAAAACACACGGTGTTTTATTATGTCGTAAACTTTGACACTATCGTCATATTACACTACAGTCATATTACAGAATTTCTGTTAATTGATATCTTTATTAAAATACTTAATATCTTAATGCCTCTACTTATTAATTCTTTATGTTTAATGGTGACATGTCGAAGAATGCTGTTCTTAACAGTCAAGGTAATAAATCTAATTTTGATGCCAGATTATCGAGGTAATAAACAAACGCACCTAGTAATGTCCGGTAGTCTAATTGTCGTAAAGAAATAATAGTTGCTGATAGAGTTCATAAGTGGTAATAAATTACGTATGTTTGCTTAAGAAAACAAAGCCATTTACTCTGTATAAACTGGGCATATATCACACTACAAATCAATTTATAAAATGATTTGCTCAGCTTTAACTTAAGATTATCTCGGTCATTTGTCTGGTCTTTTGTTCGTCGCTGCGCCCCATCGTCGGCTGTCATCGGCATAAATAACCATCGGCATTTCGAAGATAGTTTGCCCCTGTTATCATGGTACGGGACCTCGCATCTGTTAGTCTGTTAACGTTAGACAAATGCGCCACCCGTATAGCTACCTCCAATCTTAACTTTAAGGCACTACTTAATGACAGGTCTATAAGTTTTGAGAATAGGACACTTCGGTTTTAAAAGGACGAACTGAATAATCTTTAAAGAAAAAGAAAAAATCTTAAGCGTAGCTAATTCTTATATTTCAAAAGAAACATTAAAATTTAAAAAAATGTTTGAATATTAATATCCTTGCTGTAAATGCCATCAAAATGTAAACGTTAGAAAATCTAAAAGGAAATTAGTTTCCACCGCTTAAAAAATTCACCATAAATTACATCACACTGCAATTTAGTCTAGACAGGTAACTCCAGCGACAAAGTAGAGGAATAAAATGGCGTTCTATTATTTTATTATTATGATAAAGTGAGGATAAATATATTGTCATAAGACCTTCATTTATCCGACCTTTTACTTAACGAAGATGATCTGCCGAGCGCCGGTAATGATGCTTGCTCGCGTGCTTGCTCTCGGTTCATTTATCACGGCTGTATTTTTACTTGTTTTCTATGTCGAATGTCGACAATCATGTCGTCATTACAAACCCGTTCGTGTACATATCACCCCGTCTATAAATTGTGAACACCGCTGGTGGTAACGATTGTCAGTTTAATAGATTTTTACTGCTCAGCTTTTAAGGGTTTCGTTGTCTTCACGATTTATTCGCTGTTACCGATTTGTTCTAGTTCTTCGGACATTATGAGCTTATTTTCCGGAATCTATTCTTTTACCGAGTGATACCGAGTCATTATTTTACAGTTTGATTAAATATTTTTTTAATGTTCTCTGAATGAACACGTTGTAACGTGAGATATAACTAAGCCCACGGGTTCAAGTCATCGCTTGGTCCAATATTGATACATCAGATTCTATGTCATGCACACTTGTTAAATCCGCTTCTGAGTCTTTGTTTTTTGTTTGTGATTATATTAGCGCATGATTGAGACTTATAACGAGACAATTTAGCATTAAGTCACTTTTTTATTTTTAGTCTATTCAATCACACTTGTGCCGAAAAAAAACTATGGAATGTTACTTTGACTTTGGACTTGGCGTCTATAGGCATCGAGTGTTGTGACATCAACCATTGTATAGTATAAATACGGCTACATAATATACATAAAGCTTATACCACATCCATGCGATTAGTAATAAAGATGCTTCTAAATGGCGATTTCTTGAAACGATATCCTCTTACTTAATGAATGTTCAATAAAATAGTTCACTTACGTCCGTATCCTACGAGCTGTGAACTCGTTTATCGCACTAAAGGTGTTAAAAGTAAATTCTCACGTTGTTGACTGTTTGTCTAGTAAGAGGCCAGTGTAAATCAGAGTAAGATAGGAGACTTCCGAGCGTGATAACAAACACATAAATATAGAGACCGCCAGCCATTGTCCAAATTTACTGTCACTAACCCATTCTACTAACACTGTGAACGGTTATTTTTCTCTAACCGTCCGACGATAATGTGGTGTTGAACGTTGAATTATTAGTGTTTTGATCATCTACGACAGATATAATTACCGCGCACTTTTTAGTTTTCATCATAAGTAGCATTTTTATCACAAGTAGCATTTTTATCTTTTGATACTTTAGTAAAAGTATTCTTCGATTGAATAATGGTAATGGTGGATATAATAGAACTGTTAACCAATAACATAAATCCTACACTTGTTGTCTTAACGTCCCCGTCTTGTTTAAATGGAGAGTATCAAAGCCAATTGCAGCGCCAATTACACCTGGCGTTCCAACAAACAATCTTTCCCCCTATATCAATATTAACTTTCATATTTATTACGCTATTCATAACTTGCTTAACTATAATAACATAAATTCTATAGAATGATGAAACGAATTGCCGATTTTCTATAATGTCCATAATAATGCTAATAACTTGTCTATTACAAGTTGCTTGAGCGTAATAGCCGATCTAAATATCGACAATGTTGTAGTATTCTTTATTACAGAGTGTGTATAATCATTTGGACCACACAGGCTGGGTGTAATTGAGACATTGTATGTATTATTATATAGTTGTCCTGTTATTATATCTACTTTTATCAGTGGTACGAGTTGTTACGAAAGTTCTTGGTTGCATCGTACTCAGCGAGTTAATTAAACGCTTACGAAACCCTGTACATGATTTGATTAGAACGTGCCCTTGTTTTAATACAAGTAATTATTTTCTGGTCTCGAGTCAGTAATGATGACAAGTTTGATGTATTTGAGCGACATTTTGTAGATTACAATGTTCATTATACGATACTAAACAAATGAACGCAACGGAAAATTGAGTGTTTTGATATTTATCTTAATATATATAAATCTCCTGTCACAATGTTTGTCCTCAATGGACTCCTAAACCACTTAACCGATTATAATAAAATTCGCACACCATGTGCAGTTCGATCCAACTTGAGAGATAGGATAGTTTAAATCTCAAATTATAGTCGCAATTTTAATTTATTGCTAATTATTTGTCTGTTATTATATACAAAGGCACCGGGAACGGGACCTAGGTATTCACGCGGGTGAAACCGCGGGACACAGCTAGTAAGATAATATTAATTTTGATAGTTGTTTTTTATAGTTACTAAATACTTAAGGCCGAGTTAAGTGATCCTATAATATGGTTTTGACAATATCTAGTAAAATTAAAGTAGTTTATGTAAAAAGGAGTTTATAACATATTCCCGCTTTAAGAAAACTTATTAACTTATTGATTTGTATTACATTTCCATTTTTAGTGTATGCGTAATAGATATTAAATACAACAGAATGACTATGTACAGTGAATCATTTCATGTATTTAATTCGGAGACCGTAATTCCAACAAAAAATATGATTACAATCATAAAAATGATCTCATCGTTTGTAATAATTTTCATTAATTATTCACAATTGTTCTACATATGACAATCATTTCACAGGAATTAAAATGATTATAACGCTTTCTAGGATATGTCTGATATTAATTAATATGTTACTCACATGTATGACCAAATTGTGAGTAAAACGAACATAATACGGTAGTTTGATGTGTCATTGGCGCCGTCTCTAATGAGCCCGCTAATTAATTTGCACATCCCACATCTTTAATTGGTGACGAATCGTGCTTTGCGGTTTTATTACTATTTATACTAATTTGTGAACATGAATGGTTGGTGTTCTTCTATTTGCATCTGTGAAATGTTTATTTTATTATTTAATAAAAGCAGGAGTCATTTTACCGCCGCTACAAGTTTTGATGTTTTCTTTAATATACTTAGATACTTAGGCACTGACAAAATATCTAAAAATTTGACGCGATAATATATTTGCTATATTAGATAAAGTTGTAATAGTAAGCCGAAACATTTGTTTTTCTCATTAGATCTAAATATTCAAGATTTTAGAAGCTTGGGGCTAGAGGAACAAGGAATCTCTATCGGACATACCAAAACAATTTCCACTAACAATAAAGTTATTGCTGGATCCGCTGCGTAATTATCTCGCAGTTCTCATACCATTGCAGCATTGCTTTCCATTTACACAGCCATGATACAACAAACAGAAAGTAAAACGCCCTTAAACTTGTTTGTCAAACAAAATTCTCGAACAAAGATTAAGCTGTAATAATAACTGTGGTTAACTCAAACGATACTTCGTACAGAAACGGCTCAATATCATCGACATTAAAATAATAATGACCAGTTAGTTCCAATTTAATCATCGTATTGTATTGCCGGCGGCATCTCGGCTAGACCACAAAGGAGGCTGTGTTCTCAGAAGCGGTACATAATCGCGACTATTGTCGAGTTAGGGAACGTTAAACCAACTGATTCACTGGTAATTAGGATAGTTTTACGAGTACAGGACGTAATATGTGACTCAGTGTTATGGTAACTAGTATGACTGTTGCGAGCTGTGCTTGCACGATGCCCAATATGTTTCTAATTTGAATATTTGCTTTAATTTTCACTGTTGTTGCTGAGGGTTTTCAGTGTTCACTGTATTAATAGATATTCTGTTTTACGTATATTCTGGAGCGTGCAACTTGAATGTGTATTGCTAAATCGATCCGAAAAGTATAAGTCGGTTTATAGGTACACCTAGACTCATTGGTTACACTAATTAATCTAAAGAAATAAAAACTAAACAGTTGAACTATAAATTATTTACTGCAATAAATAACACCTTCACCAGACGACATAAATGCTTTTTATAACAACCGTGCTATATTCGATTTTGAAAGTTTTTGGTCTAGACAAATCTAATGAGGTATCAATAAGAAAGTACCATAATTAAACAAAAAAAAAACGAACATACTCCTTAGTTATTTTCGTATTACCTATTACAGTGTTTCCCAACCTTTTTCAGCCACGGACCCCTAGGAAATCAAGCACAGTTTTCACGGACCCACTTAATAAAATAAACAGCAAAAAAAATCGGATTAAGTTATTATCTAATTATTACAGATACAAAATAGGTACTTATAACTGTTTATAATGAAAAATATGAAAAAAATAATGTGAAAGTCGGAGCTGCTTTTTTGCAACTAAATCAGTGATAATCGGGTTGATGTTGCTACTAAGTTATAATTTCAAATTAGATTAGCATTAATGTTTGGTTCAGAAATGACACCGCGGACCCCCATACATATACTCGCGGACCCCAGGGGTCCGCGGACCACAGGTTGGGAAACGATGACCTATTATATTATATATCTATTATGTTATAAATTCAGTCGCACCTAGACTGCCAATATTGACGACTTCTCCTTTCGCGGGTCTGCTGGCAGAGATTTCTTAAGAAATAAGCAGCACCTTTGTACATTTATAAATATGTTACATTTATGTGCTATAAACTATTGTGTGTGTACATAAATGATTAAATAAATAAATACTTATGGATATAAATTTCAAAAGCGCAACACAAAAAGATATCTAAATTTCTTTTATTATAAAATTAGCTGTGCCTGCGACTTCGTTCGCGTGGATGATGAAACTTATCAATGAGTTTTTAACCGCAAAATTAAGTTTGTTTTTTATTGTTTATACTTTTCCGGGATAAAAACTACCCAGTGTGGTGCCCAGGATAATAAAGAATAATTATACCAAGTTTCATTGTAATCGAACAGGTAGTTTTTGCGTGATACCTGAACAAACAGACAGACAGACAGACAAAAATATTTTTTTTCACACTTTTCTTTTCGGTGTCGGTCTATTAACACCCCTCGCCATTTATTTTTTTGATATTTTTAATGTACAGAATTTTCACTTTTACAGATTTATTATAAGTATAGATAAAATAACTTGTAGTAAGTATAGATAAAATAACTTGTAGTACAAAAGAACCTCAAATAAAACGAAAATATGTTTGTAAAAGTGTAGGGTAACCTCTCAGTATCTACGTTACAGATACGGTTTACGTTTCCAGTCCGTTGCGTGTTTCGCGAGACATGAAACAGTCTAAAGTATTTTAGTCGTCCTTTACTTTGTGTACAAATATTGTCGATTATGTCACAACTTTAAAAATAGACCCGTATTGTGTAATCTCGCTTTATGTATACGGATTTGCATAACGTCTTAAAGCTCGAGAATTTTGTGTTTAAAGGAACTTAAGTCGCAATTTTATATGTGTGTGTCGGAGATACGAGGTTTTCTTGGGTTTTGAGAAGTTAACCCGGACATAAAGTTTACGTAATATACAGTTCTTTTCATCATCATCATCCACAGCCCTTGTCCTCCCACTGCTGGAATAGGCCTCCCCTTTTTCGTGCCATTTTCTACGGTCCTGTGCCAGCCTCATCCAGACTCGACCCGAGACTTTAATTATGTCGTCGACCCATCTTGCTCCTGGACGACCGACAGTTCTTATAATTCTCTGAAATACCGAATAATCTAAAAATATTGTTTTATTTTTCCACTGCCGGGCAAAGGTGTCCCTAATTTGCTCGAGCCTCTTCCGTCTGGAGCCGCCTCACTCCAATCCAGTCTTTTGAATTAAGACAATTAAAATAGAGATAAAAATAATCTTATTCGACCACAATTTTATTCGGTTTTTAATACAGATCTGTCAAAATAAATCTTGTAGAATGTGCTAGAACTTTACTTGTTGGGACTTCTAGTGAAGTTTCAGCAAGTTGTAAGTAATACGATTTATTGTAACAATAATGTTGTCACATTAATGGATTCTCTTTGTGAGATCTTTGTGGTTTATGTTTTGAAAAGAATGGTATACACGGTCGGTTTTATGAATGTGATATAAAAAAAATATATAAAAAAAACAATAACGGGAACATTATATAGTGTAAGTTTATTGAGGTAACTAACAGTTTACAGTTCGCCTCACATTACAAGACCACCATCATTCAGTACAACCTAATATATTTTCTATGAAAGATTTTATTCCTTAATTTCATTATTTTCTTTTGGCAACAGTTTTTAAGAAGTTTTCCTTATTTATTATCTATGTATGCTTTGGCTACTAATTAAGTTAATTATGACCAAGAGAGAAAATATAACTAAAATTTCAAAATACCTAACATATTGTTGGGTTTGGGAACACACCTTTATTCAGTCTCTGAAATATACGAAGGTACTCTGGGAGTTATTCTGAAACTTTCCCGACGTAAACATTTCCAAGAATGGGGTGTCATGGCTTTTGTACTGATTGAATGGCACTATTTTTGACAATCACTCTCTTGTGATCAATTGGATTTGGTTAGGGATGTCATTACTACGGTTACCTATTATAATAATAAAACATATACGTAATTATTATTTTTTATTACATTCATTTATCATAATCAGCTTTGGCTTTGTCATTTCAGAAAAGATTTTTGCCTATTTAAAGATATTTGTTTTAATTCCTGTTTAATATCTATTTACAATTTTAACAGATTTTAAAAAAGTTTTGCGTTAAGGGTTGTTAACATAAAGTGAAATTTTAACTAAAATGTTTTAAATCGTATTCAAAGTTAATGATTTAAGATATAAAAATGTCATCAACTTTCAAAAACGATGTCCTTAATATAACTTGGATGGTCTCCAGATTCAGAAAGAGAGATGACAACCCTACATTCATGTCTCTGGACAATAGTGTGACTAATGCTTTTGGTATTACAGCTCCTCTATTGTGCCCGTAAAATTTTCAGACAGTTTTGCTATAAATATACACCGAAAACTACCATAATAATAGTAAAATATTATAGCTCCTAACTAAACTAAGTACAAGAGTAAGTAAGTAATGTACCTATATTGACGGGCCTGTTGGTCTAGTGGTTAGTGACCCTGACTGCTATACCGGAGGTCGTGGGTTCGATTCCCACCCAGGACAAATGTTTGTGTGATGAGCACGATCATTTGTTCTGGTTGTCTGGGTGTAATTTATCTATAATATGTATGTATTTAGAAATATATAAGTATGTTTATCAGTTGCCTGGTTACCATAACACAAGCTCTGCTTAGCTTGGGATCAGATAACCGTGTGTGAGTTGTCCCAGGATATTATTATTATTAAGGATCACAAAAATACACTACTCCTTGCTTACTGCTACTAAATCCTTGCCCGATATTGCACCATCAAAATTACATTTACAGTATAGTAAGGTTTAAACCACGTTGACTCCTAAATAAGTAACAAAATTTACAGTCACTATCAATGGGCAATCAAACCCCAGGTAACACCTAACCTCGCGATTACCTAATAAAACGATTTTTTTAGTATAGCATCACCATTTAAATGATCTCGTTATGGCCGGTTTTGAGACGCTCGTAAGATTAACATTAATATTATATGTATCAAATAATCAATTGGATTTTGTGCGAAATATGCTATTAAATTAAATATCTGCACACCATTTTAGCTAATTCCATTTAATTTACGTATTTATGAGTAACCTTTAACATTATTTGTATAAGATTAGAGTTTTAAATGCCGTTTTAAACCTTCTGAAAATACATTTATTCTAAATTCAATCAGGTTGCCGTCTCACAACTGTTCCATATATTTGTTATTTAGTATCTCGCCTTTAACTTATAATAAATTCCAATAAATGTTTTTATCTTGTATTTATATTCTTCTCTTAGTAATTATAGTTTAAATGATCTTTAAAATTGGTGACATTGATTTGTACTTATTCCTATCATGCACATCTAATAAAACTGTCAATATAAACCGACTCTAAATTATTAACCCAATCTCTTTGTAAACTTTCCTTTTAACTTTCCAGATTTTTATAGTCTTTTATAGTACATTGATATTCATAGCTATAAAATAATTTTATAGTAACTTTAACTAATATAGTACGGCTATTTGAATTTGGGAATATGTAAGCAAAACTATTTTAATGTAGAAAGCCATTTGAAATGTAATGTGACTAAACTTTATTCATTAAGGTCTATATTGCAAAAGTCCAATCTAGCATTAGATAATGAAGATCGTATTTGAAGGACCCGCTAACATTATTTTTATTTAATATAATTTATATTCTTTTATTTATACGAAATAAAGAATCTATGACAAATAAAAACACCTATAAGGATCATCATTGTATGAACCTTCAGTTTAATGCGCGGTATTCATGAATGCAGTTTATCGGTTTCTAGGCATAGAGCTTCATGTCATCGCCACTAATAACAAGTAATCCTCTAAGCTTTAGTGTTCAGTCCGTCTGTAGTTCACCCTAGAGGTGTTATTACCATTTGTCGATAACTCAAGTGCTTCGTCGTAAACGTGCAATTTATTAATTGAGATAGTTACAATTTAAATAATCGTTACTGTTACGTTTCAAAAATATGAAACAACTTATATAACCATACATTATCTAAGCGACAGCCAACTTGTTAGGGAATTAAGAAAACAGGATCGCGTGCGCATCTCGGATCAAGGCGATGCATCACTCGGTAATTATTTAGCGACGGCAGTCTGCCACCGACGCTCGCGCAGTTTGCACGCCGTAAACACGAACCTGATGACGTGCGCCTATACTACTACAACATAAATTATATTCAAACTACACACAGCACTAAAGCTTCATTTATTTTATGTTAAATCATTAAAATACTTTTGATAGTCTCGTAGTCCTTCGTGTCTTCATTTTACACGTTTAATAACTTTGTAATATTAATGATCGACATGACCTTACTGTCCTCACTGTACATAATGAACCTATAAATCTCTCAATTATTCTCCTATTTATAGCGAGATCCAGCTTTACACTTCTTGGGTCCTGTTTCATTTGTCACCGGATGCGTATTTTCTGCTTGTATTTAATCCACGTCTGACCTCTGGCCTGTTGTTTTTCAACGTTGTTCTAACATGTGAGGACGCCCTGGATCGCATGAGAACCTCCTTGGTCCTTATCTCGCGTTGTATCAAAATGTCGCCTATTATCTCGGTTTGGGGCACTTTCGGCGCTTGTTGGGTACCGACACATAACGACATGTACGCTCCTACCATGATGGATGCGCTCGCGTCGCCTATGTGAGGTCCGCTGTCTTGTGAAAGCATGTTTGTCATTTTCTATTCTGTGCAGTAACTGGATTACTTGATGGAATTTACTATAAATTAAAATGTTATATAAGATATGTTTTATAGGCTGCAATAAAATACACTCCGGAAGAGATTTTACGTTGATCTTGGGACCGACTGTCACTACAATGACAATAAACCAGGAACAAGTTTGGAAATGTTGAAATTATAATAAACGTCGTTATTAATTCGCAATAAAATTATTACACAGTTTATACGCATATTTTATGGTCGTATGTCGTCAAACTCGTGTAATGGTCTTGTAAATTTGACATTTTATGGACTACAAAATTTTAAAGCTTATGAACTTTTACATTAAATCTGCTGATTATCGATTATTTTTAAATTTATATTTACTTCGGGCAGGTAGCAATCTGATTTCATCAGGAGATTAATCAATTTAATCCGTGAGATTAGCATATTTATGTCAATTTATCTATTAGCATTTAATGCATTTTAATTTTAGCTGATTATGTGATTGGCAAACAATACGGTAGAGCGCGTGAGAAACGCACGGAGTCGCGGCGTCGGTAGGGGCTAGTGATCTCGAATGTTCTGGTGTCGGAGAGGCAATAATAATTGCAGCGATGCGTCCTGGTAGTTACATAAATTTTCCAATAACGCAGGGGCACGGCAGTCGCACCGCGGTCGGTGTGCCATGAAAAATACCCGGATTATAACTCGGGAGCGATCTTACCGTACAGATAACGCCGCTAGATATAAATTATCTCACAAACGCAAGACGCTACTAATATTAAATAAGAAAGCATGTAATTCACGTTGCTTCGATCTGCCGCCCGAGTAATAAAATACACAATTTTGACAGATTTTAAATAATGACGTCCGCGTTGCTCAGGAAATGCTTAGAAAGTTTGTATGTTACAATGTACTGCTTTGAAGTCGTTCAATGAACATGTCGACCTTGCCTTTGATTAATTGTAGCTATTTGTAGTCCATTTCGTGTTTTGTCGTTAACATAAGTTTGTTCTTTAAAATGTGAGCATAAATAATAAATGACGTGCCATTATAGGATTAATAAGGATTACGATAAGCTTAAAATTATCTCATAATTATCTTTATTTGTAATAAATTTGTCATTGGTGCTATTTCTATGTAAATTTAACAATATTTAAACGACTTTGGATTTCAAAATCCTGACGCACATTATCACAAAATACCTATGCATTTTTTATTCAACATTTCGAATAAAACGGTACACGGATTGGCACATTTGGCACCTTTAAAAAATTCTTACATTAAAAATTTTTCTAATATTTGCTACTTATTAGGTACCTACTATTTAAAAAACAGTATAATCTTTGATTGTATATTAGAACCGTTTTTTTATTTTTTGTTTATTTATTTAATAAGGTACAAGGTACATCTTATGAGACATAAACCCCCTTATTACAAAAGATGGTCTAAGAAAAACCGAGGTTTTAGAATAGTCCCGTCTCTTTTTGTTATATGACATAAGAAAGTGATGGGTATATTTTAAACCTGGGTTTACCTTAGTCTTGGTTTAAACCATCTTTTGTAATAAGGCCCAAAAAGTCCAACAAAACTATATTTACATAGTTTGTCTGTTGGATCACAATTAAATGTTAAATATTATTTAAATCTTATAATCTATTTTACTATTATATAATGTTACATTGATATATATAATTATATGTATATATTCTATTATATATTAACTAAGTAGTAGTTGTTTTGATATTAATACTTGCCGTCTCACTTGCAAATTCTTCACCACATCATCCAGTCCACATCATATACTACACTAGCATGAATTCTTCTCGCCCTTGACTTGACTACGGTCCGTGTGATTAGTATTGTAAAACCCCTTCAGAAGGAAGGACAGGAGTCGTAAAAAAATTAAATAATAATAATAATGTTTGGTATTGAGATCCTGCTTGCTTGTGCTCAATTTAATTTTTGTGCTAACAATTTTACATAAAGCTCATTTATTGTTGGCCAAGTTGACCTCAACGTTGGCTTAGAGTATCGAAATATGCCTTAAACAAATTTCACATATTTAAGGACCTTGATATTCTTTGAATCGTGACTTAATACACAATTATAGTGTTTACCTTATGGCGCCACTCGTCGCGGCTAGTTTAATTTGTAAATGTTATTGGAGTACAGATTAAATTCCATGGAATCTACTTGTTAACATACCTCTATTTGAGTTTTAACTGCGATGGTTTTTATTACTGTTTCATGGGTCATTATTTTACTTGGAACTTCGCTATTTTAGCAACTAAAGTAGATGTTTATTTTTCCTGTCGTAGAACCTTTTACGATTATGAAAACACCGATAGCATGTAATCATTTCTTGTCATAAAATATTTGTGAAGCAGCCATTCACCGCAGTACCAATAACTCATCTACGTGCTAAATGAAGAGCTCGTTTGCACCGTTTTAGATGTTAATATTGACGGTGATGATAAACGGAATTGTAAATTTCGTTTGAATGTAACTAGTGGCGGCGCCGCAGTCGCCTCCCGTGTCGCTCGAGGGGAGTTTCTAGAATAATTAGAAGATGATGGCGCTTAGTAAACGCTCGCGATTTTGCATGACAAGACTTAATCACCACGACCCTCGGTTGTATTCAGATCCTTTTTGTAAAAACTTTCTCTTTTCGATTCACCTAAATGTATTTTGTGAAAAGAAAATTGTCATCCGCAACATCAACACTAGACCACCCTTGCAAGTTATTTAAGAAAACATTCCAATAATGCCAAGTTGGGGTTTGTCGGCGCCCCTTCGTAGCAAATATTAAAAGACATTTGTTATGATGAAAACAAACATATTTCACCAAATAGACCGAGATAGCAGTCCGGTCGGCAGAAACGCCTTGTAATTCCGAACGCCCACTGATCGTGCGGTTTTAGGTGTAAAAAAATCGATTAAAGTATGGCGACACGCTGCGATCGATACATGATAATATTTCATCTTGTTTTTGACGGGTGCCGTAGATTCTGTATTTTTGTGAAATTCAATTAAATGTTTTATAGTGGAATAACTGTTGCTACGTATCACTTTACATCGTCTTTAACTTTTTATAGATAGTTTATTGTATTAGGAACTACTTTAATGTTTTGGAATGTAGATTTACGTTACAGTTCTCAACGTAATTTTATTTATTGTCACAATGTTTTGTGCGTAGCGTAGCATGCATTTAGCTACGCTTAAGTTATGGATACATCTGTGAATAAAACTATGTATATAAATATTATATAATCCAACGAAATAACAAACTATACCTTATTAACTTTACGTACTTAATGAAGAATGCACATTGCCTTATGACAGGTTATCAAGAACCGTGAATGGCGCATATTTCCAAACATTACTTATAGGATGTTTGATTTAGTTATTAAATTAGCTTTGTTTTTTTTCCAGATTTATGGATACTGTTGACGAGTTTCTGGGAAAAGACTGCGGTGAGTCAAATTTCTGTTTGCACGACACGTTAGCGTGCTTGATTATTTTTGGGCCGTTGTTAATGACGGTTCGTGTGTGCGGACTTATATTGCTGTTGCGGTTTTCTCTTTAGTGGCCATGCAAGTACAGAGAGCTCGTCTCGGTTTGTCGACCACAGGTAAGATCCGTTCATACATTCAATCTAAACACGAGACGCTCACAATTGGGTGTGTTGTTGGCTCGAGTACTGTAAAATGTAAACGCTGATGTAGGTTAGAGTCCACAGCTATAAGTAGGTACTCTCATTTTGCGTGGGTGAAAATGTTTTACTGAGGTGTTAATGCACGCCCATTGCTTAATTGTATTTCTCTAGGAAAAGTATGTAGGGTAGATTAAAAGACTTTTATGCGCTAGGTTCTCAAAGTTTTCTTCTGTTTAAGATCTTATTGTTATGGCGGTTATGAAATTCGCTATAACTAATATAGCCGTCAGTTATATTAAGATTATTTACTCGCAATATTATTAAGCTCAAATAAAGAGATAGTACATACAAATTAATGTGGTCATGTATATTAATAACAAGTTATTCCTCAACTTGCATAATTGATTCAAATTAGCAACCAATTTAAGTCCTATTAAAATTTGAATGCCTATGTGATTATTTATCATTCTATAGGCGATTTAAAATCAATCCTAGAAGCGCCCATACATCAATTTTCATATTAATATAATGGCAGGTTACCACTTGTCGTCTCATATTATTAATGCATTTAGGAAATTAGTGTTTTATTAACATTTGCACGGTCGTAAGTGATAGCGAGGCCACGCAACAACGTGTCCTGTCTTTATTTCACTAAGATTAGCGTTTAGAGTAAGTTCTTAAGATAAAACGTGGCCATTTATGTCGAAGCTATCAAGACATTGTTTAGAATGCGGCTATAAAATGTTTAACCATTGGAAGCAGCTCTATTCCCATTTGTCGGACTTAACTTAAGACATTCTAATTTGAAAATGACCTATGCTGACACTATGGAATTTATACTACTCGTAAATTATATTATCAGGTAATAACGTTATACACAGTTGCTGCTATTACATGTTTTGTAAACCAATACAACCTTATCGAGCAATATGCATCAATTTATTAAATCCAAATTAAATTAAATTTGATGGTCTCAATTTGCATCACCTGCACCGGTCAGTTACGTCACAATGTCATCTGAATAGCCTTATCAGTGACGTTCGACACAACATACGATTTCAATTAAAGACCGCTTCGATTTTAACGAGGAATGTGTGACGCGTTCAATTATTGTAGAACTCATATTCCTATCTTGGTGGCGTCTGTTTCACCTTGTATAGTAAGAGACTCGAGCTACGGCAGGGCTCCTCAATCTTTGGTTAACTAATAGTCAAAACTAGTAGGTTTGGTCCGCACGTCCAGTTTATCGGCAGCCACGCTTTTAATTACAGTGACACAAATCGTAGTTATCGACGGACTTCTCACGGTGCCGAACTCAATATTCCGAATGTTCATTAAGTTCTAATTACGAATGGGCGCCCTTGTTTGTCTTGATCACAAAAACTAGCTTTTATTAGATTACGTGGGCAGTTTCAATTAATTGTGAGCATGCGACTATCTGTCGGCGTTTTCATTGGTAATGGCCGGTTATCGGTGTCGCTAAGTATATTGAGTGAGATGTATATTATACTGGTTTGCTAAGGCTGGCGCCAGAATCTTCAAGAGTGTAAGCTGATCCGTGTGGTTTGATCTGTTTTCTCAATTGAGTATACGACAAAAAGTTTACATTGTTGAAAAATAAAAAGGTTTCCGTTGATGTCTTTATAACAGGATGATTGGCAGAATATTTAAGAAAATAGCACCATTGAGCCCCGGGAATGTTGAAAACGTCATTTATTTCAACTTAGGTATCTTTCTTTTTTGGTATATTTGTTCTTGTCCAACAGAAACATTGTTATCAGTTTATACATCACATTTACATCGTTATGCATAAGCTATATTTCTCAGCTGGAATTAAAAACTAATGTTATCAATACTTTTATCGATGATTCTAATAAATGTATTTACTGATATTGTTAATGTTTTACAACAAGTTATTTGACAAGTTTGCAGATGTCCCACTGTCGCATTGCTTGATTGATGCTTCTTAATATCGCATAGATGACTTGCTACTTAAATGTTTTTTAACGATTAGGGAAGATTTTTTAGGATCTCAAGGTGTTTAGGTACAGGATACACGAAACAAAGCATTTAAACTTCTTATTTTTTTGATTATAGTTTTTTGTCTAATGAATTAATTATAATAATTATTATTTGTATCCGTGAAAACCCGACTTGTTTGAAGTTCTACGAAGTTCCGTCTAATTAGAAATGTTTTAATCTACTCTTGATTTATTTTGTGGGATACTTCTTCCATAGTAAGAATCGCAAACCTATAAAATACGTTTTTTTTTATACCATTGGGAGGACGTCACGTAAAAATGAGTCGGTCCAAAACTTAGTTCCCGAAGTTTGGTGATATGGGAGCTAGATATATAGTTGCGCTTCAAGCAGTTTACTTACCCGAGATAGTTGCAGACAAAGTTGCACTTTTGGTACAACCAGTCGCTGTGACAAATGTTGCTGAGGAATCTGTTTGTCCGTCTATTTGCGGAGTGATAACGTACTTTAACAGTTGCTCATAATATATTGCGTTAGTTATTTTGTAACTTATTGTGTTTCTTTTAAATATTTCTCAAGTTATTTATGTGTATTTATTTGCTTTGAGAAATTCCTTTGGATTGTCTTCTTTGTGGTTTATCTATATTTGATAGGTTTGCATTGTCTTAGAAATATTTCATATTTTGTTAGTAGCTATTGTTCGTCTTTTGTGCATGCCGCTCCTTGCTTTGAGTATAATTAGTGATTGCTTTAAGAGAAATTGTTGGCAGTAGGTTTGATTATGGTTTTGTTACCGTGCATTCTTCGTCTTACCCTCGGGATATGGAAACATGCAAATAAAATTTATAAATAATAAATTTTCATGAAAGTTTTATTACTCTTTGTTTAGTATAAAATATGTTTTAGTTACGACGGCGCCGATTTGTCTTTGTCCTTTGACTTTAAACTGTAATTTTCTTTATTGCAATTTCATAACACTGTACAACATGTTATTCACGACAGCCATTCGATCACGAAATACTTAAATTTTTTAGTATTTCTTCCGTTCGTGTTCAATAAAAATACCTAGTGAAAGAATGTAGAGTCATTGCGACAATTAATATTCTTAAATACGTAATCAGTCATCTGATCATCACATCACTGCCCACGCGCGGCGCCGCGGACTATGTGGCAACAAGCAACAAGTTCTTAAATACGGTTTATGGGATAAGGCTCCAATACAAGCGGCTTGGGTTAGGCTGAACCTTTACAGCATTCTGTAGGAAAATTTTAAACATCAACATTGCCACCTTTTGTACGCGATATAAGAGCGGACAGCGAACCCGCTTGTCGCTATCTCTCAACCTCTACCTTAAACTTCGTAACTTCATAAACTGTTATCATAAAAATATCAATGTATTAATACGTAATAAGGCCTTTATCGTCCGAAAAATGTTGTTTGTGTCAAGTGGCGTCTCACATGAAGGCAGCATTAATAGCGTCCCGCGGCGGTTTTGGTTTGTTTTACTATTCATATCTGTAATAGCATAGTTATAACATAAGTTTATTTGCTTATCAAGATTTGTAAGTGTCTATTAGCGAGTTTATAGCTAAGTTAGTCACTGCCATGGGTAGTAGTTTATCGACTGGGTAGACGGTAGAGATGCTTACGCTTCGTAACTTGCGTAACGATTTGTGATTAATCTACCTTTAAATGTAATGCTAATTAGTATTTTTGATAGTATATTACTCAATTTAAAGCTTTTTAAATAAACCTTTTGCACTTACATATCGGTACAGTATAATTCAATGCAATTTTAATAGAGATGTAATAAGATATAACGATAAAGCGATACCTAGGTCGACATCGTACATTGTTAACACACCGCAGTCACATGGATGCGTGTGGTAAAATCCTAATAAGCCGATTACGATGTAAGGGGGTCGCGCGTAGGCGAACTATCGCGTATCGATATCGAGTCGTTTTGTTCACAATGCATAGATTGTCGACAATCGATATGCGACACGATGCGCACTCTATTTCGTCTCACTTAAGAGCAGTAGGTAACTACTCGCACAATACTGTTCACTCAGCATAAATATGTATAATTTTACTATAATTGCACGCGGTGTCTTTTAAATAGTTATATTCAGTTATTTCTATTTAATAACTTAGGCATTTATCACTTTAAAAACATACGCATGAGAGCCGCACTTTGTTTACTTGTGTTTACGTACAGTTGGAATGGTTGTAGCGATTTACGTCAAAGAAAATGTATCGCTAACAATTACTAACAAAGATATTAAAGTTCAAACATGTTTCGCATACAGAAACATCTTAGCATTGTATGCCTTGTTAATTCTGTTGAATTTTACAATTACTACTAGGTCCGTTTGCTGTAGTCTCTTAGATGTAGCTGCGGTGGGTCCCAATATTACGCAATAATCATATTCATCAATGCATCGTTATTATAATTACGTAACGCCCTCTTTTGATACCTTTTGTCTGTTTATTCGGGCTCTCACAGAATACCAGTGTTGTTTATTTTCCATCAAGTTTATTACATTACAAATGCAGTATACGCTTTCTATGCTAAGTGACTTACAAGTGGTAACGTCGGCTATTGGCTTGTTGTATTGTTCGGTGGCAATTTGCATGTGAATCGATGGGACATAACGTAATACTTGATTGACATTTGAAACGTCACCCAATGCTACTCTATGAACCTGAAACGGCAGCCTTATTCAAATGTTGGCAAAGGTTAGCAACTTAATTATTAGGAGTGTACTAGTTGTCAGCATGTATGTTATCGTGGAAAAAAACTAGGTTTAAACATCGGTTATTTGTTTTATAATAATCCAGCCTATAAACGTCCCACTGCTGGGCACAGGCTTCTTCTCATATAGAGAAGGCACGAGCATTGATCACCACGTTTGTTCTCTGCGGATTGGCGATTTCAGATCCCAAATTTTGGAATCTAGGTTACCTCACGATGTTTTCCTTCACCGTTTGTCAGAAGTGTCTTAGAATAATTAAGAAAGTACATATAACTTTGAAAAAGCCACATTGGTACTTGCCTGGGTTCGAACCTGCAACCTCGTGCATACAATCCCGTTCATTGAACCGCTAGGCCACCACGACATTTTTTACAATTTATTATTTTATTCGTTTACAAAGCTCTAATCTATTTGAAATTTCGAACCACTCTGTCATTTTTTTGTGGAGCAATTCCAGGATAACTAGGTAAGGTACATCGTAATTATAATACAAGAACTGTTTTCCCAAAAAAATTAAATGAAATCTCATAAATCTGGTTTATCTTCGTCTTAAAGAACTCAGCTTGTTTCGTACATCTTATACTCATAAATATTATCTGCTGGAGATATCTCTGAGTGAGTTCTCGTAATTATCATTGTATTGTTTGTTTCTGTAATTGAAAACATGTACACACGTTAATTAAGTTGCTGGCAAAAGCTTGCCTTGATGGATTGTTTTAAATGAAATTGTTTTTTTGTCTGTTCTGACTTGGCATGAATTTGCATGTGTAATGCCTCAAATGCATTACTCCTTGGCCGCACTGCGTGGGAACTTTGCATCGACAATAACGATTTTGCTCGTTTTTTGTCTCGTGCTAAGGAACTTACGAGGTGCATATGAAGCGGACAAAGTCAGGTCGTAACGTCTGTATTATGCTTGCGTACGCTTCGAGGGTTTATGATTGTAACTCATGTCTTGAATTTTGATCATTAAATAGGAACCATAATGTTTGTCATAGGTAAATTCACTTTAGGTATTTCAATGTTTGTAAATACAATTCCAACTCGCATTTCAAAGTAATATCTAAGTGTAGTAATCTAAAAGGCCGCTTTGTGCAATTGTATAGGATGTGAAGGTAGATCTTGGTTGCTACTTCAAAGGTCTTCCTGAGGAAGTGTCAAACCGCGGCCACGACTTCCTTTCACCCGGCGCCACCCGCTGCACCGCCCTCGCTCTGCGATGGGGTGCGATGGGGGCACGGGCGGGAGTCAACGACCTCCGCCCGATGTTTGCCGCGCGATTTTGAAGACACAAACATGAGGTTTTCGTTTATTTTCCGCGGTGCACTTTAGTGGCTATCGATCGTGATTGCATTACTGTTTGACTTTTGATGTTATGAATTGTTTAATGTACAAAATATTCTAGATCTGATCTCTGATTACATAATGGACATCTCTGACATAGGAACAGCATATTTAGTGTCTTTGATTCATTTGTCTGATTGGGTACAGTCCACTTTAATAAAAATAAAAATAACAAAATAGGTTAACCTCGACGGTAGGTTATAATGATTTCATACTATTCTATATTGTAGTTTGATCAATCAACTTAGGCAATTATTACCTACCTCTGGTTAAATTGTAAGTTTTTGATTTAAGGGTTAAATGTAAAAATAAATTTTATGACGGTGTTGGACAATTTTCTTAATTTATTAGGAACTAAAACCCGAAATTTTGAAGATCTAAAATAAATACTTTGTTACAGAGATGGTGATCGGCGTTCACTGCACGCACGGGCTGAACCGCACCGGGTACATGGTGTGTCGATACATGCGCGACCGCCTGGGGGTGCCCGCCAAGGACGCTATTAAGAGTTAGTTATTGTCTATAAATACTGCTACGAACTGTTTATTACTTCACTAGTGCTGGCAGTTCGCACGCCGCCAGCTTCGAAGCCTTTAAGTTGATATGATGAACGTGTAACGAAGACTGATGGAATTTATAAAGAGATTTTCTTTTTTTTCATGGATATTATATGTAACACTCTCGTTTGCAACTTAACATTTTTCTGTAACGGGATTGGGAATTATTTTAGTCATATCTTTAGAATTTTGTTACAGGGTTCGAAAAAGCTCGAGGGTATCAGATAGAACGAGAAAACTACATAGCTGATTTGCTGAACATTGCCCCACGGCCACCTGATGTAGGTAAAGAAACTGTCATTAAACCCATGGCAGGTAAATATTTGCCGAATAAACGTTCTCCCCTTGCACAAGACGAAGACGAATATGTTACTAGAAGTATAAACAGGGACAGATATAATAGAAATAATTCAAGGAATTGGAGACACAGACCTTATTCAGAAAGTAGTGGGACCTCCTTCGATTACAAACATGATTATTAATAAAATTTAAAAGTACAAGTTGTGTTCTTTTTAAGAACAATGACATTTAAACGTTAGCAGACTTTTTAATTGGTTTTTTTTTTTGTAAATGCTATCCCAGGATGCTGTAAGTAACTGTTGAATTTATTTCAAACTACGAATCGCAACGCATTTTGGTGATCTATACAATTTTGCTAATAAATTCATGGGTATACATTAGTGTCTACGTAACCACTTGTAACTTAAATTTATGTCATAATAATGTGGAACATATAAATGTATAAATAATTAAATATGTGGGTACTGCAGTACTTACCATTTTAGGCTATATTTCTTGTGTGTTTAGGTTCATAGTTGTGTACTATAAGGTTTGTCTCGAACTTCAATGTTTCTTACATATTGTAAGAGTTTACACTAAGTTTTTCATTATATTTTTGTTAGATATTATCAAACATATCGCAATAAACAAATATTTATATGATTTGTCATTAATGATGGCATGATTGTAAAAAAACTACATGAATATAAGTACTGTACTTATACACACTATATCGTATGTTTAATATTTTTTTATTTAACTACTTAATGATCTGCATTCTACTCTCACAAACTAATAAACCTAACTCTGTCGTAACATCAAAATATCCAAAACCTTTTGGGAGTTATGACTGATAATATTTCCTTTCAACGTTCTATTTTTTAGTATGGTCTAGTACCATTTCATTTATAAGACAACAGGATTGTGTTATAAAAAAAAAAAACGTGTATATTTTGGAATAAACCGATTTTTTTGTTTTTATCTTTGCTGTTTTGTTATATACTCCGCTACACGCTCGCCCGAAAATCCTAAGAGCGATTCCATACCTTTGCTTTATCGTGGAACAATTTGACGTACTCGAATAATTAGAACTTTATTATATCCTGGGACGACTTTACCTATCACCTAATTCCAAACTTAGCAGAGCTTGTGCTATGGTAACCTGACAATTCATAAACATACTCAATGCATACATATTATGTATAAATACACCCAGACACTTCTTACATTTTAATTATATTTATTATTTGTGGATAAAATATTATATAAAATACAATAAAGCAAAGAAAGTCGATCATCGAAATTCCTTATACCAGCCTAAGGTGAGATCAAGATTCTCATGAGAACAAGTCTTATTATAGTGAGATTGGTGGCTCACGTATACGGAACGCGAGCGTGATCCTATCTGACCTGGAGATTGGGTGCTTATGACAACTGCATGCGGTGCTCCTGATTCTAAGTTATGCAGTGGTATTGGTACTTACATAAGGTAGGTTAAGTAACGCCCTGTATAGTCCAATTTTAAGGGTGGAGAAATTCGAAGCAAAGGGTGTTCCCTGCAGGCTTATGTTGTTTAAACAAGTGTTGCAGAAATAATACGAGTGGCTTTCTAAGGTAAAATCAAAAAGTTTTATGTTGTAGTTTTCTGAATAAAGATCTTTTGAAGGTATTTAGGACACTACCATTTCTAAAGTGGCTTTGAAATGGATAAAGTTGTATGAAATCTGTGCATTTTATCTTCTAAATATTATAATGACGTGATTTCATAAGTGTGTCGTCTATTTACATAAATGACAAAGAAAGGTGAACCGATAATATCAACGAGCGTTTTTATGAAAACTTTTGTATTTGTTAATGTTGTGAAGCAATGCAAGTTGATTTCCCTTCTCCGATGCCCTTAAGATTACTCTTGTTTACGAAATGTATCGTGGAGGAATTTCCACTACGTCTTATAATTGTACCGAAAGTTTATTACTGTTTATGACAGACGAATTTTTGTGAGTGGTCGAATTTTCGGTTAATTTCGTTGTAGGTACTCACAACAGCTCGTAAAACGTACGTTTTTAGTATGCTTCCATCTCAAATGCTTCTTTTAGATATCTCATTCATGAATTTTCATGTTTTTATAACAGCATAACTCATTTAAGGGTTATGTTTATAGTTATGTAACCCCGTTCTGCAAACAGAGGGTTACTTATTAAGCTAATGAAATTAAAGCAACAAAGCAGAATATAAATAAGTCAGCTATACAGCCCAAAAAAGGACCCGAACCGGGAAATTAAGTTGCTAATACTTTGTCAAACTTCAGCAAATAAATCAGCGTAGAGATGAGACAGATAGTGCAAAGTGCGGATAGTTTGTGACGGGATCGATTTCTATGAAACAGAAAACTGACTTATGTCCCAGTGTTTGAATTGTAACGTTCCTGATATATTTCTGGGTCGCTTCAAGCCGTAACGCTCGAGGTTGTCTCTGATTTATATGTTGTCGATACGTTTGTTGCTTTCCCGACGTTGTTTGCATATACCTTTATTGCTCTATTGTTTGCCTCCTGGGCGTAGATTACGAGTACTTCAAGTAATTTACTTGTAACCACTGTGTATTGTAACTATCGGTTTCTAACGTTAGTGTCGTAATGAATTGCAATACATTCGCGTGTGGTATGACCCACAGCAATAATTTAGGATGAGCGATTGCTGTGAAGAAATTTTATGTACTGTTTGTGTATGGAAATGTGTCTTAGAAAACGTGAGTGGTTAACATTACCGAGAACTCTCACGACACCTTGAGATCGGAATCGTAAAGTGAATACTGTTATCCTTATCTTACGACCCAAAAAGGACGTAAATTAGCGTTGCTTTGTTGGCTCCTAATAAAATGTAACATCTTAACTGTTGTTATCGCATATTTTTGTTTCGAATCTTAACTACCTGGCTTCCGTCAAGGCGTATTTCTTCAGGTCCTGCGGCTTGAGTGACGTGGACGACTATTTAATTTATGTCCGTATTACTTTGAGGCGTTTCATTTTAATGTGCTCGTTCATTTGGGTGACAGTCGGTGACGCCCCGGGCGCCATATCGATTGTTATCTGGTTACCAGCGTTTTCTAACGCCGTCATAAGTCACTTATATTGTTTAGATTTGTGATTGCCTTTAATTGATCCGTATTTATTTTAATTAAAGAGATAGGCGTCATATAAATTGGCTTACTTCTTTAACTACTAATTTCAAACAAACTATTAACTTTTTTTACAATTAATCAAATAAACTGTAGGTATAAAAAGCGGTTATAAATGAAAGACATCCACCAGACATCTAATGCAATTTTATTATATAATTTTTCTTTGGAAAAGTGACGTACCTACAGAAAAAAATGGGCGTTTCTTAAAAAAAATATATATAGGTAACTAGAGTAAAACTTCTTAAAAGCATACGTAAACAAAGTATTAGTTACTAAAAACAATAAACAATTCAAAACATTTATCTAATAAGAAGTTTAATAAACAAGCCAGTTCAAAGCGGCGGTAATTAAAGTAGCTGGAACACTATAGAAGCATTACTCTTGCGATCCTATTATCGGGTCGATAATTCAATATAGGTCGATATTGTCTGCCTTCGGGCCGTTGAGACCGACGTCGCTTCTGTGGTCCTACATATCTCAAAGACCAGATATTACAGACTTTTATGAGGTTTATGGCTAGGGGTAGAGGGCTCTGTGAGGACTTATTAAAGTAAGATTTCTTCGGAAATCTAATTTTAGTCAATAGTTTTTTTCTGGAAATCTTTCAGCGCAGGACCTGTTTAAAAAAATGGAAGTGTTTACTAAATCATTAATTAAATTATTTTTGGAATACAAAATGTTGTTGCTTCTTTATTCATTTATAACAGAAAAATGTATGTTTTGTGTACATACTTCACGAAAGCATGCATGTATTGACGTCCATCCATATTAATAAACAGCGAGTTACATACAGAACTTTCTGCAAAAGTTTTAATCTATATTAAATAAAGCGATTAATAAACTCGATCGATAAAATGAACGAAGGCATAATAACATTAGGTTTCGATTTGATCAATTAAAGGGTTCAACCGATCCGTATATCGATACCTTTATTTGTGACAGTGGGTCATGTTTTAATTACGATCTCCAATAAGGAACCACAGATTGATATATTATCATAAATTACAGGGTCTGTTACATTCGAGTGTAAGATTAATTGTGGAACAGATTTCAATCGTTGAGTATCGATTCGGTTATCAAATAAGAAGCGTATTTTGATCGTATAACGGCTTGTTTATTTGATTAGGGTGTTATTCTGATATAATCATCTATAAAATAATTTTTAAACCTAAAAAGGCGAATTAATACTTTACATGATAAACTTAAACTGCAGATCTTCCTCTTCAGGGTTTTGTACCGTTTTATTGCTGTGAAAGTTAATTGAATCCGGTACGCGCAATGAAAAACAAAATATAATAGATTTATTGCCACAAACAAATGACGATTAACTGTTAATTCCGCGCAAATACTAACTCTTAGTAAACATTAATTGGGTACTTACGGCTCGACTCACGATATAACTTAATAACAATAATCGAGTCGGAAGCTCAATAAAACCTTTACGTTTGTCTAATAAACATACCAAGTAATTAATATAATACCTAATGATTTGCTTAAGCATGGTCTTTATTGATTGCTTGTGTGGCCTCACTCCATTCAAGGGCTCAGCATTCTTGGACGCTATAAATGTTGGAAACTTGGAGACGTCATCTGTTTGTACGTTAACGTTAAAATTTTCCTTAAATCGATTCTTTAGCAGATTTACATAAACTAAAATTTTAATGAGTACTTTATAAGTGTGTAGTGTTTACTTTATGTTTTGACGTCATTGGCTATGGTATACTTAATGATAAATAACGTGAAGTGTTTTCACAGAAAAATAGTACGGTTAACAAACCTAATAACTACTGCATATTCGATCGCTTTTTTAAAAAACATCTCAGTACCTAGTTCAGAGCATGTTAATGCCAGGTTTTATAGTATATTTTATTTTTTACAATTATATTTTATTTTTTTAATTTTATTGTTTTTATTTTTTATAAAATCTATTCGTGGAACAAGCTTCTAGTTGTAGTTAATATGGTTTCTCGGTATTTAAAGAGTAAAGTAGTACTATTATAACTTTTTTAAACATCAAAACTCGATATCATTTGCATTTATAAAAATATAAAGCATTATAGCAATGCATTAATTTTTCATCAGGTAGTTAGGCAAACAACACCTCAACATCAAAATCGCAACGTTGTTTAGACTAAAGATTTTAAAAGGTACATATTAAACACTTAGGAAGGTCAGACATGAATAACTGGATTCAAAAACTAAATATTTGATTTTCAATGTGCAAGACATGGGGTGATGTCATAAGGGTTCGGTTTTACCGTTTAAGGCGTTGAATCCTTACTACTGACATCCATTTCCGGTGACTAATCATATACTCATGATGGCTTTATGAAGTTTTAAATAATCGAGCGAGTTGTGTTTTTCCAGCGTCAAAGTTGTAATGACGAAGTAGACTAGGTACCTAGCGTACTACTTACCTGTCCGAATGGAACCTATCCTAGTCCACGAAAGGCATAATACATAATAAAGTAGGGCCATATTAATTATTTACGTATAGGAATAAGCTTCTGTTGAAAATCATTTTACCTAGATAACAAAGTCTTAATAAGCTTACTTTTAAATTTTACGAATTCAGAACAAAATAGTAAAGTGCCTATTCTCCTGTACGCTTATTAAGCAAGAACAATTTTTTTAAAGTCCGGTGAAGCAGTCAAAGCCTGCGCTCAGGCTAACTGCAAAGATCTCTACCAAAAAAAACATTTTTTTTATAATTTGAGCAACTTTTAATTAATTAAGCAACTTTAATACGCGTTACTATTTACAGTAAATAAAATATCTATATGATATTTTCCTTTTATATATCTCCGTAGCAGTTTTCATTGCAATTTCTACACTCCTCTTTACATAGAGCCTACGAAATCAATTCTCTTACCTCACTTGAAGACATCTCTATCCAAGCCTTGAGTAAAACTTATCTATATCTACCGATAAATTGAATTTAATATCGATAGTGCGGCAGGAAGCGATTTATTATATCCTATCCGATTATAACATATCGTATAAAAACTAACATGAGTTTTGTTACCGTCACATCCCTTGTTATAATTTTACTTTTTATTTTATAAAATCGAGAGTGCATTGATATTGTGGCAGGTGACGTTTGTTGTCTTTTGATCGTAACTGGTTTTATATTTTTGAATATATTATTATTGGTAAGGATCTTGATTACATGATCCTTAGTTATTTCGTTGATATTGAAGACTTAATCTTTTTTTTTTTTTTTTTTATTTTTTTATTAATCATCACTTAAGTCTATTATTACAGGCACACCTAATGCAATAGACAAGTTACTTTAAATTAACTTGTCTGTAAGTAGTAATAATCTGGTTTGTATTTTCGTAAAAATGTTCAAATTAATCTTGCAATAGGAAAACCTAAGAGTCGTTTGAGACTATAAACTTCAGAATTTTATGCCTAAAACCAGTGCCTACTGCATCTGTGTAAACAAATAAATTTTAATCACTGTAAATTAAATCATCTTAACATTAGTAACGGTACCTGATTTAATATTCTTCTATCCAGTAATTTTTCCCACATCTTATTTCAAACTTACATTAAATCCTTTTACATGTCGCCCTAATAAATTAACCGAGTCTAAATACAAATAAGTATACAATATCATAAACAACAAAATGTAACACCGAAATCTCCTTTAAATACGAGTCGGCCATTAGTTCCTTTCACAAACTAGTTCCAAAAAACAGGTGGAACTAAATCCTCGTTTAATCTTATTAATAGACATGTAAATACCGGATACATTTCAACAGGTCAAATAAAACATTCTTCTTTCGTTTGTCGCGTACCAAGCGATAAGCATAATGTATTGGTAATTAGGCTGTAATATATTGAGCATCGATGTTTTCTTACCGTCATCAAGGAAACATTACTCTTACTTTACGGATTTAATATTATTTATACACTATTTATTATACACGTTATAAAGATAGAACGCATTTACGTAAAATTAAAATTAATTTCTCATTTTGTTGCTAAATCGTAAGATTACTGGCGGTCATTAGCTGTTTGTGTATAACTCAAAATTGTGTCAAATACCGGCTACGGGCTTTGAAATTTATTGACGTATTAATATTAGCATATGAAAATGTTTGTTAGGTATTTAAATAAACTGCATATATGAATAAAGTTATTTTATGTCTTTATAAGATTGTCGCAATTTCTGTGATCTTTATTTATGGTAGAGAAAATAAAATATGCCCGTGTAAAATCGATCCTGTCTTCACATAGGACAAATTGGCAAGAAAAGAACTGTAGCTTAGCTTCCTACACTTTATATACTGTCGTATGTTGGTTGACGCAAAAATCTGTAGGTATAGTAGAGCACCAGTCCAAAACAGGGCTCGTCCGGGATTTGAACCCGGGGCCTCTCACACCCAAAGCGAGAATCATACCACTAGACCAACGAGCCGCTTACTTATAGCCTGAAACGAGCCTTCGCAGACATTTACAGGCTTTCAGACAAAGTAGCATTTGAACGTCAGCTCAGACAACGCCTTGGTACGAACCATACGATTTGCTCGAGTCAAGTAATGTGACTTGAAGGAGACCACGAGATCTGGTTGAGTGAGAAAACCTAATACACTATCCCTTTATCTGTGGTTCTCAACTACGAATACAATTAAAGTATCAATATAAGGAAGTGCGAGAAAGCGATTACCACGTGCTAAACAGAAATTTTTGTAAAGGATCCCACGACACAAATCATCTCCTGAAAATAGGCGATTGCATGTTAGACCTTATTGCTTGATGGACAAAGTCTATTTTCGAGTCATTTTCACTTTAACAATTGCAATATTGGATTACACCATAATAAACTTGCGGTGTTTTCAAATCAAAGCGGTTGATGTTTCAGATGGTGGTCCTGAAATCAGCGAATAACGGGAATATTGTTGTTGTCTATTTATGCCATCGAATGTTAATTGCCTTTCATGTAACAGTTTTCACTGAAATATTATGATCCCTAGAGTCAGCCGGTAAACGTCCAAAATAAAAAAAATAAATAAACGGTGTCACATTTTTCATGGTTACAACCGTAATTGATCAATGATAGAATTCGAAGGACTTTGCCGAAAGTTTAAGTGCCTAATATCGGTCCTAGATCTTTTACATAAAATAATCTTGTAAATAATCTTAGTTTGATATAAATCAAGTCAAGATTCAATACCTAAAATAATATATTGTTAGTTTTATGTAAATTAAGAAAAATTCTTCCCTCACCTAACTTTCTCACTGCAATCTCAAATCTAATGGCCTCACACGTGCCGTGCGCCTGAGTCGACCGCATCTTTACGATCGCAGCGCGAATTGGACGGCGGAACATCACAAACAGAACGTTCAGCCGGCTCAGCTTAAACACCCACCGTGGGACTGATGGCGCCGTAACTTACGGTCTCCGAACCTAGATACAGAGTACTGCTATTGCTAAGTCGCTTTGAGGACATGAACCTCATTTATTAATAACAAATCTTTTTTTCCAACTTTTAAATCGCGTTGCATGTTTTTAGTAGTATTATATAACGGAATGAGCGCGAACATCTTCTAGAGCAGACTGCTTGCGACCACAGCCGTTGTATCTTGGTCAAAAAGTCAAGCTCTAAAAGGTGCACACATGTTCGCGCTAATGCCCATTATATCATATTTCTATGTTTTTAAACAAATGCTTACTTGAGTGGCTGAACAGACAGAAAAACAACATTTTTGTCCATTTGGATTTTTAAGAAATTAGCATTCTTTCATTTGACAGCCCTTTTCTAACATATCTAGTGTTGCAAATGTGCAGCGATGTTTATATACCTACCAGGTGCCTGTTCAAGCAATAATTAGAAGCTACCTGAAATACAAAAGTTTTGGGTTTTAAAAAGCTATTATTGCATTTGAGTTCGTTCGATTCGATTTATTAGTTAGCAAACTAAGTTTTTGGTTGGTTGGTAAAAAGACAAGTTAATAACAAACTACAGCACAATGTAAGTGGCTTGATTTAACTTTAAAACCGATTCTTAAATATATGATTTACATTTGATAGTTTCTCGAAAAGTTTTAAATGTCTTTTAATCTTAAATATAGGTATTATTGTTCTGCAGCCAGCATTGCCTTCTTGGATCCATTCCATTTTATCGCCAATACCATTTTTATTGGAAACTTCTGTTAGAAACATTTACCCATCCTTATAAGGCTGTTTGTATTAAATTGAGCGTCACAATAATGTGGCGAAATGTTACTAGTTGGTGCTATCAAAGGTTATTGCATCACATTTGGATGGCAGCCATAGTAACTCAGTTTTTGATGTGGCACTTAAAACATTTTTAAAGCTAAATTGTGTTTTAGTCCCTGACTTTAAAGTTCAAATTTCTGGGGCAGTGGTATCGACATATGTGAATTAGTCATTTAAAATGAGCTCCATCAAGCCTATGTGGTCTACGAAATTGTCGAAGACTATTTTATAATGTGGCCAGTGACACAATGTTTAGTTAGAGATGTGGCAATAACCTTGTCTTTTGTTGAACTCTGTTTTATATACTTTGACTTTTGACCATCTTTAAATATATACTTACTTGTGCCTGTACCTGTACCTCTACTACTTATATACTGGAAATAATTGATGCATATGTTGAAGGCAATTTGTTTTCAACTACATAATCACAATCAATTCCTTCTTTTATCAGCAGCAGCAGTTAGCATTTGTTATACATTCTTGTATCATATAACAAATTATTTATTTCTATGTGAAATTAAAGTTGATGAGAGATTTCGACAAACTTCGATATTGATAAATCCATCAAATATCCAAAGAAATTTTTCTCACGTCCAACATAGAAATGCTCTCTCTAACATTAAAAAATAATTCTACTAACTCCTAAACTTAATCCCTTCATATTAAAAATTACCATTTAAACCTCTGCTAATCCGAGATTACGGAACTGCGGTGTCGGCACCTCATTTCGTGAGCTCGCGACCATCTAGCGGAAAGATGGCAATTTTGGCACGGGTTTGAACTGCAAACACATTGCACATGCACACTGGCTGCCGACTCAACCCCAAATTGCTCACCGAGACACCCTTCCCCATCGTAACTCATATGCTGTTCGCGACATTTCGTGAAACGTCGTGTAAGTTGCGGACAGACATTTAAATTTGGGTAATATCAGAATTTCTGTCATTGATGTAAATAATTTTAATAACGTAGCTGGTTTTCTCTAAGTAAATACTTAATAAAGAACCAAATAACCTGAAAATTTAAAAGACATTTCTCTGCAATTTTATTCACTTTTATGTTGTACATACACTTTACGTTAAATAACTAAACTACTACATTCCTTAAAGTCAAGTATATGCGTGCGAACATGAAAGTCTCGGCGCATATTACTGATAAAAAAAATCAACATAAATGTAAGACATTCATACATCCTGATACAAGACGTAAAAGCAATGACGTTATTCTCCTATTTAATAAACTGTTTTAGACACTACAAAAATATCAAAATTCACAAAATTCCTGCTACAGTTCTGTTTATTCCACATGTAATTGTCATTGTGTATCGTATTGTCAGATTTTATTGCCCATATCAAGTTTGTGTTGTACCGTCAGAATAACTACGCCGTTGTCAGCTGAAATTAGTCTGCGAAGTTATTAATATGAGGACTGAAATTTCAATATTTAATGAAATCATAAACATTATTAATGGACTAGTTCGTTGGATCTGGGTATTTTGTGACTGTTTCTAGTCAAGGCCTATTTGAAAAACTTGTATGAATCAGTAGTTAATACTGATAAGTCTACCTTTACACCTAATATAACTTCAATCGTCTTTAGATAGAAATTAGGTTTCTTTAACGTGTTCAACATTGTTATTTGGGCATTTGTTTAATATGGTTTTAGAAACAGACTTTTTGGCGTTAACTTGAATCGATTTTCACTCAATTATAAATGAAGACCGTGCTGTAGAGATTGACAACTCGTCTGGTAGTTTCACTACCTTAAGTCTATCACATTAACTCAGGCAAGTATTGTCATTTCATCACACAAGTTGGATGAGGTACGAGTATATTATGTTACATCTTTTCAGGGCAACTTCATTTAAATGGTAATTCATAAGGTACGAAATTGAACAGTGTTACATCTTCATAGAACAAAATCCCTTAGCAGCGGTAAGCGGCCTTAGTTACCTGTCACTGGGTCAATGAGGAGATAATGTAAGCGATTTCACTCACAGTTAATCACGTTCTACAACTATACAAGTATTGAACCCGATGCATTTGAAAAACAGCGTTTTCGCAATACCGGCATTATGACGATTATTTACGGCCGTGTAATAAAATTGAACGTATGCTAATGATACGGGGAGTGATTCTCTACAGATTCATCTCGCATAGACCTCTCCAGGAATGGCTAGAAAACGAATAGACATCTAAAATGACGCTTATTAATTAATTAGGCTTTAGGTATATTAATTAGTGTTTCAAATTACATGACAAAGCATCCTCTTATAATTAGAATTATATGGCGATGCTGCAAATTATGATCTTCAACTAGGTATATTATATACCCAGTATGTACTTCGACTTCCGTTGGCTAAAATCAATCCTAATTCTAGTTACAAAGGACCACCTAGGACTCACTTAACAAACATACTCGCAACAAGACCAAAGAAGCGATCTACTAAAAAGTAATACCTTTAACTTCTAACGAAGTGGAAACGAACAATTCGCGTCATTATGCGTTCATTCGTCTCAAAGCGTTATTTTACGGCTGCAGGCTGTGGGTCCGTGATGCCGCATACAGAACACGATTAGCAACATGTTCTAAAGTCATACGGCTTCAGGAATGTGAGGTCACATTGTTTCCTATATTTGAAAGCATTTTCTCGGCTATAAAACTGAGCAACCTTGTTGGTATTGGTGGTACGAGAAATGACGCGTGCTGGACGGGTGAATAAATTAGTGGTTATGAGTATATGAGGTATAGATACATCAATAAGTCGACATTCTTTGAAGCTACACCCAGCACGAAGGATAGTATAAGTGACCATTGATGTGACATTGTCAGTGCAATATTATGGCATACACAGTTTTCATTTCCACGACCTAAACTTCCTTGAGCGTCTAGTAATTTATACGCAGTCACGAGTGTTATATCGGGCAGCTGAAGAGAAAATAATGCTGATCTAAAATCCAAAATATAACAAAATTATATCAAAACAATTTCCAAATCATTTATTAGAAATCCATTAGTATTAAGAGGATTACAGCAAACGTCAATTGCTTCTAATAAATCTAATAAAATATTCAGTTTACGAGATTGACATGTCAAAGGTAACGTGTAACTTCATAATCGGGTGATAAATGTCGGTTTAAATCAATCACTCGTGCTCAAACGTGGGACGTTTCGATTTTGTCGTTATTAACTTTTTGCTTACAACACGTGTAGATTTTTTGTTTTAGTAATCGATGATCAATGCTTATTGATTTTAATAACCTGATTAATTTTGATAGGCGGTGACATTTATTTTTGTTTTATGTAACGTTTTCTTTATTGACACGTGTATTTTAATCAGCGTGTATACCAAAATAAACAATAAAAAATTGCATGAGTGTGACGAAGTTATCACATGCATTGTTTTAACAATAGACAGTTCTGCGCTTGAATCTCAATGTTTAGAGAATAGTGCTACCGGAAATAGCTGCCTACTTACAAAGAGAAACAATGATTTATTCAAAAATAGTACATTGTAGATGCTCATTTGTCAATCACTCAACAAAAAAAAACAAAACATTCGCGCAAAAAAATAAAAAGAGAAACGTATTTGGCAATAGAATGGTAAAACACAAATACAATAATGAAACTAAAACCAGGTTGTATTTAAAGAGGTGGCGGTGTGGTCAGTTGAAAAAAAAGGTCTACCTGCACTCGCAACACCTTCCAGGAACGTGAAATTGTTTAGTCAAACAACTGAACAGTTTGTTCTACCGCCGAACCGAACTGTGTATTAAGTAGGTATGCCTGTTTATCACTTTAAATTGATTCTACTGAATTTGAGGGTATGTGTAATACTAATCAGAGAACAGGTGCTTTAAATGATGACAGTAAAAAAGGAGAAATATTTATTTATTTTACAATTGATGCACACAACTAGAAACAAAATATGATACACGACGGCAAGGTCAAATGTACAAAGGTACTTCTTATTTCTTTAAGAAATCTCTTCCAGCAGACCAGAAGACATGAAATTGGTAGACAAATGTATACAACAATACAATTACAAAAAGTAAAAAGAATAGAGTAACTACTATATATTACAAAAAATAAGGATAGAAATAAATTAAATTTAAATACAAATTAAGAAATTAGAAGACATACATTATAAATAAATTATGAAGAAAGGTAGTGTTCCATATATATTTTTTCTCTCTACTTTTTTGTTGAAGGTAGAATGAAAAAGACGAACAATTTCAATTCGGCAGTGTGAACCTGTTTAACCTGTGTATTGTGTAGTGTTGTTTGACTTTTAGACAACTGTGGTTATAATCAATCAATTAAATTATTAAGACAGTGTTATAATTAAAAGGGGCAATGAACATAACGATCCGCTGGAGAATATAGTCCTTTCCTAAAATGTGTCATACGTGTTTTTGGTGAGACATAATTAAGTACATAATGTACTAAATAATATTGTTAATGTTTACGGACTGGTGGGTGGATCATGCAGAAAGGATCGATTGCAGCTAATTAGGAAAGCAAGCAAGGAGTATGAATGAGAGGTGAGTCAAGACGTGTTCGGAAAACAGGTAAATCATCAAAAATCTCGGTTTGTTTATTTAATATACATGGGGAATATGGCTATGTCCAAATTCATTACTAAGTAGGTATTTTGATTCCTAAGTCTGAAGTTGTATAAAATATTTGTCCTTTTATTTCCTTCTTTATATTATTATACACATACTTCTTTTTAGTGCAAAATGCGCACTCAATTCTTTTGTATTTTATTTAGTCCAAGGAGGCAATAAATTAAAATCCTTTTATAACACAACAAAATCTCACTAATAGTACCGCTTCAACATTCAGTGCGAATTGACCACCCTTTAAAATTTAATTCGCAAACAAAACTTCAATGGATAGTTTTTTGTCCATCCGGTGTCCATTCATAGGATCTTAAGCTTTATGTGGATACTCATGGGGACGTGTGACGTCACTGACGCTAATCCCTGCAAGTGGACACGTTTTGACTAACAAAGCGTCAGAAGGGATTCGTACTTGATGTGCGAAATAACGGTAGATGTGGCACGGGTGTTTGGACTGGTACTTTTTTTTTTGTTTACTTTCGTGGGAGGTAGAGAAAGGTTGCCGGTACTTCGATGTCATGAGCACATTGGTATGTTTTAGAATTGGGCCATTAGCTTCATCATTATCATCATTTCAACCCGGAATCACCCACTGCTGGGTACAGGCTTCCCCTTTTTTCTACCATTGTTTTCTTTTAATAGCCGTTAGCTGAATCTTTTAAAACTTATGTGTCTATTTAAAACAGGATCATAATTATCCTTGTTTGCTAAAGACGCATAGTGCTTGTTCTACATAACGAAAATCAACGACGCGTAGATTTATCTTAGTTACGCAAAGACAACGAATAAGCTCAGACTATGTACAATCTACCAGAATCGACTCCATTATGTATTCACTAATCAGTAGATTATAGATATTTTATATGCAGGGAAACATTACCACTGGTTGTATAGAAAGTCAAGATCTCAATACGACAATCTAATCAAAGTAATAGTGACTCCCAACCCAACGTGCTCGAATGTAAGTAAAATGTTATAGAAGAAGAATATAAACTAAGTCGGCATAAAATTTAATAAAACGCTTATCACTGTTCTAATCCCTCAACATAAAATTTTGAATAGAAAAACCATAAACATTATATTCGCTCATCAATATTTTATTCATACTCTTGCGGCGCTCGGCCGTGACTAACAAATCAGTTTTAGCGTTTAGTTCGTATTAACAGAATAACGCGGCCCTTTTGATCAACACCGAACTCACTCCCATCACAGTTACACTCGTATTATTACAAAAGTATTCATTTAATTTAACTAATCTTATATTAGGTCTTTGTCGGTAAATACGTACGGTTCATATCAATTAAGTTGTGTGAAAATGAAAGTTTTTTTAAGTGAATTCACACAGAATTATATTTATTGATTTATAACGGATTATGCACAGTTTGAATTAAGGGCGATGTGGTTTTCGCCGCTTTATGAAGTAACACTCGGTAAGCGCGATCAGGCTCATGTAAAAGCTTATTCTGGTGTGATGAAGTTGATTCTCATATCAAGTAGGATAAAAACCTTATTCCTAATTCTTTATACAAATCATAGTTGAATAAATAATGTCTTTGGCAATGCTAGTTACTTTTGGCTTAATGGGTGATCTGTTATAAATGTAGTTTCAGTTACATTATGTCGTTATCACAGCCAGCGTTAACTAATTCACACCAATCCACAGAGCATTGTCATATGACCATTAATTAACTAATCTTTCGATTTTAAAAGAATCCAGTTTGATTCAAATTTTCAAATGATTATATCTTGCTATAAATCTACTCTCTATAAACTCAAATAGCTTACAATGTAGGTTACTAATATAATTTCACTTCATCATTTTACAATACCATAAAACGTTAATAGAAGTACATTATTTCAAACATGAATGAACAACACTCGTCTCACTATCTCAATAGTAAATAGCCATTGTTACATAACGTATCATTAGTATAAATTTCTACCAAAATAGAAAGGGGGTGGGGAGGGGGTTGGTTTCATCCCAGTCAATGGAAAGTGTGTCGGCCACCGAGCCACGGCGACGCCAACCGCTTTATGTATATACTCTATACACAGTATGAACTAGAACGTTTTGGCTTAGAAATAAGAAAAGGGTTTAGAACGATTTCATCCGTACTATGAATTTGGGATGGTAATGACTTGAAATGAGTTCAGGTCTTTGGATAAACGTTTAAGTCTAGGTACTCGTATCTAGATGGATGATTTATGAGTTTTATTTTCTTGGCTACTTGAAGTGTTGGGTAACTATTCTATTTTTACCTAGTAGTTACAGGATCGGTAAGAAAAACAATTGCTCTTACAGTAGAATGTTTAACATAAACAAGATTTCATTAAGTATAACCCTCGGAGTTATATTTAGATTCGAAATTCGTGATTTTTTTCACATTTATTCCCTTTCGATAACGAAAGGGAATAAATGTATTGTAAATTAATTAAAATAATTAAATATAAATTTATTGTCTGATGTATATATATATAAATACTTTAAAGTTGGACGTTATTTGACGTTTCTGTATTCCCTTTGTGCGACCAAGCCAAATATAAAACACTTAACAAGTCAGTCATTCACAAAAACAATTTAATACTTCCAAAACTCGCTAACCTACATTCAGAACTTGGACAGTGTTTACCGAAAAAGAAAATAAAACATCATGTAGACGTTACAGGGACTCCCACGCTCTTTCAGTGCGTAGGCGATGCCGGGCGAAAACGTAGTGAATTAATTCAGCTTAGTCACTGTGTGGTCAAACACACAGTGGGACAGTACAACGACATGGGGAAATCGACCTTACTGCTTCGGGATAATGGTGATGTTATGGATATTTACAGCTTGTGTGGTAGGTTGTATGTCCGGGGGCGTACTAGGCGCCGGCCGGCCTTATGACGACACAACCTAGCTTCGTTTCAGACGTTGTTGGCTGATATGATAAAACGATTGTTACGTGAATATTAGGTTGTTTGCATGTATTTAGGTAATTTTATTTTGTAACGTTATGGGTATTTCTGTACACGTGCCAGATCCAGGTCTCAAATAACAGTTTTCCAACAGAAACAGATTTTTGAAGGTTCAGTACATAAATGACAATTATATTGGTTAATATTGGTTGTTGGCAATCAGATTATTTGGCTATTAGGTATGTCATATCTTTGTCCGATATTTGATTGCAATTGACAGTAAATTGGACGATTTTATTGCGTCGATCATTTTTATTGATATCTAGATTTGTCTGAAATGCTAATAGAAAATTTAGGTTTGGCCATTATATAAGCCAAACGAGGGTCGAAGTTAGACAGTCCCGTTCTTCTTGCCCTAGTTTTTGATATATATCTTGATTGTACATAGTTTTATTACCGCCCGTTATATTTTTGAGTGATTTATTGTGATTACGTACACCGCATCGTAAACAATTCTTCGTATTTACGTACATTATTAATGAAATCATCTCCTTGATATTTTATTGAACAATAAACATTTTACTGTCTGTTTTCGCGCGTTTCTTGTGTGTACGTTTGTGTGTTAGTAAATCGTAAACAATGTTGTTGATTAAGACGAGTATAATAATATGTTTGCGGTGTGATTTGATGTTTCTATCTTGTAATGGAATCCTTGGTATTGTGAAGGTGTTGTAAAATATCCAGTTTATGAAATTACTTCATGGCAGAAAATAATTTGCGAGTCAGAACCTCGGGTTAGGTGTATTAATGACTACGATTGATATTAACATTTCGAAAACTTTCGATTACTAGTTCACGAAGAAATGCGCTTCAGTAAAAACGTGTTCCACATAAATAAATATATACCAACATAATCATAACACCGTTCTTTATTCAAAACACTTCGCAATTCGAATAACATCGCTACACAAATCTGCCATTCGTCCATCGCGCATAAACGCCCACAAGCACAGCTATTGTTATTAAGACATGTCTTATCAACCAAAAGTAGTTCGTTACATTATTTTCGTCACCCTTAACCTTTAGAAGATGGTTCGAGACACGTCTACGCAGAAACATTTGGCAGGCGGCCAATGCGTTTACTATGAATGTCTAACAAAGTTTTGCGTACAGACATTTAAATACCTTTTTAGTGTACCGTCGCGCGTCGGAACTTTAGGTAAAAGTATTGAGCGAATACATATTCTGTTTTTGTCGAACATGTAAAAAATCTACGGGGTACTATAAGCATTGGAAATATTGGGAAAACCTTGGAAGAACTTTTTGCCATAAGATTTTGGACCTCGATAAATGTTGATGCAATTGTGACAAGGCAATGTCTGTCAGTGTGAATATGCATATAAGAACAAAAAAAAGTCGCCTTTCATCATTACAAGCATATCATACGTGGCAGTTTCTACTTACATGGGTGTATATTTATTATTAAGTCTAGTAATTAATTTGGAAAATAGCTAAGTATTTTTATTTTCTTAAATCATCTAGAAATCAGAGGAATTATTTCAGGCATGTTGTAACTAGTCATCACTATTTCAACCTTTGACATTTGCGAAGAAATTAAGTACGCGATGTTGCTACCTACATATTGAAGTGTTGGACCCACGCCAAACATTGTGACGTAGGCATGTCTTGGACATGCTAATTCATAATTTTCTTTTGCGGAAAAATGTACCGTACAACATAAGTTTGACGTCATTATACGTAAAGTAAGAAGGATGGTATGTTATTTTCTACGCATCATTATCGCAATGTTAATAGAAATTAATCCAGCTCCAAAATTACCTCTGGAATTAACAGAAGTATAAAAGCTTAACCAAGTTTCTAGACGCCGCGCCAAATGAAGTTGTTCGCCTACAAAGCTAAGATTTAATTAAAAGATTCCCTATGAAATTTTCACTCGGAGAGGCATTTAACTAAAATACATTGAAATAAGGCTATTGAATTGTATAAGAGACCCAGTTAGCAAATGAACCGTCTGGTTTGGAACCGCTTCGACCTCATCCGATACGAATTCAATTTATGCCGGCCGCGAATCGGGAATTGTATCACGTACCTATATTTTGTTCCTATCTTTTCATTTGCGAAATAGCTGACGCTGCTGTTTCAGTCATTCATTTGTTTCTGAATTTATTAACGTATTTATTTTACTGTACTGTATTTTACTGTTGATGTTATATTCCGTCATTTTATATAGATAAAGAAATAATACTGTAGATACTTTGCAAAACAACCAGAAAGCGCGAGTGTGCTTCTATTAGATCGGTTCTAAGCTACATAGGAAACCCGCACAAAATCATTTGAAAAGTTTCTATCACTGACATCAAAAAGTAGGTAGTCGTAGAAAAGAGGTGAAAAACAATGGAAAAATATTATCCTAGAACTCAAAGGCGCTGTCTGAAAAACAGGAAATTTGAGTCTGGCGACATATAAAAATAAAAATACGACAGTAAAGGAATTTGAAAATCGAATCATACGCGCCATAACGTGATTTGTTTTCGAGCGGGCACCTGTTAAATGCTGTCTGGATTGTGACGTCATCACCATTTTTCTGACACCTTTGACTTTGATGAATGTGGGTACCACGATATCTATCGTTGAATTTAAAAATTTTGTTAAAATCGTATTAGTGTGGAGTGATTCATTACAACTGGTGTTTGCAACTTCAGAGGGTGCAGTTTAAGCTTGAAGCCCAAGAAATGGTATAATCAAGAGAATTAAAATTTTATGACTCACATAACCGAAAGGCAATAATTCAAAAGCATTGATGGGAATTATCGAGTGTCATGTGTTTAAAACGTCTAAACTGTTAAAAACAAAAGTATCAACTTTAGAGCGAAGCGACTTTCTAGTCAAAGGAAAACAAGCCAGCCAGTATTTCCAGCTTACAATGTAAGTGGGTAACTTCTTATTTATCGTCACCTGACAAAACTTCCAACTGTACCTTCTCGTTGCAATAAAAGATTATTTTTAGGAAACCACCAAGCACTTGCTGAATGTATTTTTGTGCTGACACGAGATCGAATATTTCCTCGAGAATTATTGTCGCGGTGTTTTCAGGTTGTGCTGGTTTATCACCGTGTGTGAGGGCCGGACTCCACCACAACGTAGACGAAAAGACCGAAGCGAAGAAGCTTTTTTAAAAACCAAATTAATTATTCAGGCTATTCTACACCGAAGTGTGAATAACGAATTTCTATTGGTTATTTTAAAAACTTCTTTGATTCGCTCTGGTTCGCTCTACTCGTCTCCATTTTCGTGGAGTCCGTCCCTAATAGTAAGTTCAAGCTGAACTTTATGTTACTTACGACCAGGAGAATGTGTAAACAAATTTAATTTTACGCTAAATTGGAAATCTTTGGGTTTATGTGCTTGTTACTGATTGTTTGTGTCTGTGAGTGCATTTGTTATGGGTGCTTTAGATTGATGTGTGAGTTGCAGTATTTATGAAATGTTTGTTTGTTGGAAAATTGATAGTTTAATCTGTTGATTGCTGGATATTTTTGTTAAATATCAGGGCATATGCCATCGTATGGACTCTGAGGTTGCACGTTGATTACATTCTTATTTTCTTATTCCATATCGTTCTACATATTTTACATGTTCAATCTTACTTTGTATTTGCACTACCTATGTAAAGTTAGCTAGCTTTAATTAAAAATATAATTTCTCCTCGCAGCGTAGCCACTTTTGAATATTATTACCTAATATTATTTTAAATAATCGTTATGTAACGGTGGTATTGACATTTTACTTTGAGTACCTAAGGAATAATCTGCCTTAGGTACTTACTTATACATACATACCTATTTGTTTTTGAATTTTTATTTACATTTTGTGACATTTATCGGATCTAATAGTAAAGTTATAAATAAAGACATAGGATCAAAGAGGTCCTTGAAGCCATGTTATGATTTCTTAATTAGGCATTAATCAAATATTTTCATTGAAGTCGGCTCTATTTTTTATGAGCACGGTTATTTATAAAATTTTATTACATTATTATTTTAGATTATGTTTTTATATTTCGGAGGTCAATATTATTCTATACAAAAATGATCTTTACACATTTGTTAAAATACACAAAACTAGTTTGAGGATTAATAACTAATCGATTAATTCGTTCAAATACCTTATTACTTATTCATTGTTATTAGATATTTTTATATCCTATTGCATTGTTTCCCAACCTGTGGTCATCTCTGGACCATATATAAATGCAAATCTGATTTGAGATTACAACTTAGTAGAAACATCAACCCGAATATCAGTGATTTAGTTGCAACAAGGCAACACCAACCTTCACATTTTTTTTTCCATATTTTTCATAATAAATAGTTATAAGTACCTATTTTGCATCTGTAATAACTAAAATAAAAACCTAATCCATTTTTTTTTTCTGTTTATTTTATTAAGGGGGTCCGTGAAAACTGTGCTTGATTTCCTAGGGGTCCGTGGCTGAAAAAGGTTGGGAAACACTGTCCTATTGGATTATATCGATCGTTTTATTGAAGTGATCGTGAGAAAACGTAAAGATGACGATGTCTTTCACAGCATTGTATAAACATATAAAGATACATATAGATTTTAGTTTATCGACTCGGCTTTCGATTTCTAAATAAGACAATATGTCGGAGCCTTTGTTTTATTTAGCTCTATGAATACTTTTGTAACTATGAGACGGTAAATAAATAAGAGACCTATAAGATCAATACGATATTACAATTAAACCTAATGTGTTTGTCCCAATTTATTATCAGAAGTAAATCGTGTAGTTACACCATGTATAGTTTGGACTTGGTCACTTTAGTAGTAAATATACTCGAATATGACGTAATTTAAAACAAATGAAGCTTAGACTTTTTGGCATAAATAAATTATATCGCTTGATTTTTTTTTATAACAAATAATTATGCAAATTACTTACCGAACGTTGAATTTCTCCAAAAACACAGCAGTCGATTGTTTTGCTACTTTAAATGAAAAACTACAATAAGCTTGATTTATAACATTTCAAAGCGAAGTATAAGTAAATACCATATTTCTCTATTAAATTATATTTTTCTAAATACGATAAATATAAAATACCATTATTTTGAATCCTAATTAGTATATTTATTGTCTCAAGTACATAGACTACCCAAAAATTTCTTACAAGTGGGCCACCTGACTGATAAGCTCCTTAATAAAACTGTCGTCGTTAACTCAAGTAAGTAAAGGTGTTTACAACATGAAAGGGCCCGAAGTATAAGTCATATCTAGTAGATACAGACAGCCGACGAAACGACTGATTGATACCCAGTTAAGTAAGGACGTTAAATTTTTATGTCACCAATCAATCAATTTTAATTCTTCGCTTGGGGGAGCTAATAATTTGTTTTGGTAATGTGGTCGGTGTATGTGTTTTAGTTATATGTCAGGATCGTTGGCTCTTGGTTCTGCTTAAGCTAGGATATTTCTTGGTTGGTTATGAAAAAAAATGTGAAACTTTTGGTCACTTTTTCTGAGATATGCATGCACAAATATGTGCACATAAATTTGAGAAAGATACATAGTCCTACAGATTGTTACGAGGGAATAAATATTTTTGATGTCGTTTAAAAATTATGATATTGTAGACACCCAATTTCTATTATAGAAAACGGAGAACTGTGAACCAAAAACCACAAATATCATAGATATGAATAGGAATAAACCAATAAAAGTTATAGTCCCCGAACTTTTCATAAAGTGAGTTGTCAATTTTCGAGACCGATAAAGAAAGCTGTTTAATGATTTATGTGAGAAAAATACAATTCATGTGCAAATGTTTGTTTATAATGTATAATAATATCGTCATTATATCTTTATTGATTTTGATATCAGCCATTGATCTTTGCTTTTTGACATGCAAGAATATTTATATAAGTTTCACTTCGATATTAGGTAACGTAGGTGGGTCAACAGATAACAAAACATAAAGAAACATATGAATATATTTTCAATTATTTTAAATTTCCGACGTTTTTACTCATGTTTTTCTTTGTGTTTTTTAAGTAGGTTAAATGCAACCGCGGGGCTGAGAAACATTTGTTCATCGTTTTTTAAAGCTTGTTCAATAGGAAATTCAAATGCTTGTGAACGGGTAATGCTCAAAAGAATTGAATACGAACAAAATTAACAGCATGCAAGTGTTGAATAATACCAGTGAATAGAAACTGAACTTTGATTTTCTCGTGTTTTCAATAAAATACAGTTTTTAAAGTGCCATAAAGAAATTTGCATAACGGTTATTTATGATACAATATTTATGACTGTACCAGATAAGAAAGCGTGATTTACGTGGAACTAAGTAGATACAGACATACTTAGATTTTATTTATTGTTCTCACGGTTTATCAAGTAATAATTTGACTATAATATTCGTTAATTAGGAAATAACATATTCAAATCTCATTTTGCCGAATATTTATTTGTGACATAATTTTCTATTCTTGCATACCTTGTTGAAATTTTACAATTTATGTTTTAATCAACTAATCCGTTGTCTCGATTATAATTATAAAACGTTTGCACCTGTATGAACTCTTTGAATGTCAATATATAGCTTTGTATCTAGACCGCTGAGGATACGACTGTGGGTGTATGATACCGTTTTAACGTTGCTAATTAATAAAGCGATAAGCAAAAAATATGTATCACAAGGTTTTTAGAATCTAAGCCAATTACATTCGGGTTACTTAACGGCACAACTAATTGTAACAACTGACCGTGTTTTGAATCAAACTCCGTTCGTAATGAGATAATTATATGGCGGCGTGTCCTAATCTTATGTACATACTCTTTACAACGTGTAAACAAGTAATAAATAACAAATAACTGTTCCTTGTCAAGGAAGTTAGTCTAGTTTGATCGCTCATTGCTTTTTGCGCTTTAGTTTTTATGGACGGATATTTGTATATCATTTTTTACCCTCACGATGAAACGATCGATCTAATCACATAGAAATAATAGTACGCTAGTGTTTTTATGAGGTCTTTGATTCTGTTTCCTCAATTCCCAGACCTTGAGTCGCCCAGATGTGCTGTGACAAGGAGCTACGATGTAATTACTGTGGAGTGGATTTAAATTTCAAATCGCAGGCTGACGAGGAAATGTATGGAGGTTATAGTCGCTCAAGGATTTAATTCGCTGCAATTAATCTAATTTGAAGCTAAGTGCGTCGACTGACTAAGTATAGGTAGGTACCTACCTACTGTTAAAAGGAACAAGTAACACATTTCGGATCAAGATCTCCGGTCATTATCTTGTACCAAAATGCCAAATAACTTGAAGCTTTAAGGATCTGCATATCACGTAAGATAAATGGTTAATTATTGGAATTACTCACCTTTCTGATATGGTTCGTGTTACTTTCATCAAAATTAAACCTTAAAAGGTAACTTGGTGTGTATTTTTAGATTTTAAATTAAGATGTTAAGATCCTGGTTTTTATTATAAAATAAATAACGAAAGTGGGGTAAGTGGGTCTTGAATGACGGCAACAGACTTAAAATATTGAACTGGTCTACTTAATTTACTCGCAAAAACTCTAAGTTTGTTTTTGGTTTTCGGCAAGGTAATGTTAACAAGTTGTCGGATTCGTGTTTCAGTCCTGAAAAGTACTAATGTTACTTTTTCAGTTATTTCTAATATTACCCTCGGCAATACCAAATAGCAATAGCAATGCCAAATTGTGGACTCTCTATATAAGGATTTATATCCTCCTGTTATATATTAGTAAGAGGTGACACACCTCTGTCTAAAGCTAAACCCCGTTACTTAAGAAAACTGTTTATATATCCCCATGTAAACTTAAACTATGTGATCAGAATGAGCCCGCTATGTATTCGTAGCTCCGCGCCATCTAGATTAGTTAGCAACACACGCGGCACGCTGTCTGGCGACTTGATTACACTACGACTATTATGTCGCACTTTTTGCCCCACACAAAGACATTCCGTCCATCATATTGCGACAATAGTCCTCCATGAACAACTGACAAAACGTGCTCCACAAATAAAACTGTTAATTAATCTGACGCGACAGTTTTCAGACTTTTTTGTCGCGATTTTGAGCAAAAAGTCGTCTCACCTGGTTATCGGGTAGACAGACTCTTTATTCTAAGTTTTTTGTACAAACGCTTTATTTTGATTGTTCTTGTTAATAGAACGTAATAACTCACTGTTATTTTAAAGTTGTTAACAAAAAATGTTTTGTCTTACCTGATATTTTAGTCTGAAGTCTCGTTTAGATGCGATTTTTTATACATTCCAAGGCCGCTAATATATATAGTTTATGTTACAGCTTAATTGGTATCTTACTGTCTTCTTGTCTGTCTTTTTATTAGTAACTAGCTGATCCCCGCGACTTCATCCGCGTCAATTTCTGTTATTATGACCGCGATCAAGAAGTTAAAAAAAAAGTATTTCTGCGTAAATGATAATTTTAGTTAATATTATGTTGATAAAACTCTGTAGCAAATAATTGGCAATAATGCATTAATTTCGACCAAATGATTACCTTAAAAAAGGTTATAGTGAGTCAATCTTAAAAGATAGACATATACTGTCGCAGACATTTTTTTAAATCATTTAAAGAGGAACAATTCTTTCAAACATATATTTTGGGTAACCCGAACCGTTTACGCAGCGCACGCCACGGAAGCTTTCAAGTATGAATATTTTTCCCCGTTTTTGTGACATTTCTCACTGCTGCTTAGCTCCTATTGGTCGCAGCGTAATGTTATATATCCTAAAGCCTTCCTCGATAAATGGACTATCTAACACAAAAAGATTTTTTCAATTCTAACCAGTAGTTCCTGAGATTAGCGCTTTCAACCAAACAAACAAACAAACAAACAAACTCTTCAGCTTTATAATATTAGTATAGATAATTTGACCGTAAACTAAACGAATAATAATCGTCAAGCAAGATATGTTATTGACAATGTAATAAATACCAATAATTACGTATTCTTTTTTCTATATATTATTTGATAAATGGTTTAGTTTCACGTGACTAGTGACAAGTAGGTAATTCATTTTACAGGCTTGGTGACTACATAGTATAGAATAGACGTTCGAAAATTCCTTCGAAGTTTATCTAAGCCTTCTGTTCAGAAACATACTAGAGATCATTAAGTAACACTTATTGTTGAATTGTAAGGATTAAATACAGTCGTGCAATGTCATATAGAGTCAAAAAGGACAGTATAGGTCATATTCTCTTTGACTATACGTTAATTAGTAAATAACTGTGTTTTGTAGCGTGGGCGTTTGATAAGTGTTGCAAAAAATACGAGAATTTAAGTGTTTTTGAACTTGCTACACGACTGTTTTGTATCCAAACATTTCCGATATTTAAGTTGTGTTTTTTCGCGTAATGGTTAACAATAAGTCCTTCATATTATCTTTTTGGAGTTGAAAATAAAATATTGTGATACACTTCGGTACGACATGTTTGGATTAATATAAGCGGTGTCAGGAATTACTGAAATAAAGTGTACTTACATTCAATATTGTGACATTAATAATACCTTAAATCCCTTTGTAAAGGGATCGCCGAAAATAAAATGTAATGATTCCGGAAATCCCGTTGCCCGTAGCAACGGCATTTGACCACAAAGCACAAGAATTATAGCCCATTTGACACCTATTGTCGCCATTATAATAAGATTTATTCAATAATTCAATATATCGCCATTGTTTGACAGGACACGTGACAAAAATATTCCTTTACAAATGAAAAGAGCAGATGGTGAAAGCTGTGATGTTATTAGAATTTATTATTCCATTGTATTTCTTCAATTTGTCAAGCAAAGGTGGTAGTCATTAGTACGAATCCCTTTCTTGACACCTATAAATAATATAGTAATTAACCTTTTAAAATATTACGTTATTAATCGGTCTTCTGAAACTGTTTAAGATTAATTGTTATCATAATTTATCTTCATTTTGTTTCGGTTTATATTTCTGACCTTACTAGTTAATTATATAAATCCTAATTTGTAAACGAAACAAGTGAAGTGTTTAATCGCTCCTGATTAGGGCATCCCAGTTTTTGGCAGCTTTCGGAAACGATTTCTTATCTATAGTAAACTTTATTGGTGAAAGAATAAAGGTTAAAATACAGTAGCGAATAATGTTAGCCATTGTCCATTCGGTGACGAATTGAGTCGTCGATTTGGTACGGAAATAGAGCAATTTGCCCGTGAATTATACGTTTCCTATTAATGTTATTTTGGGGTGATATAGTTGGTCATTTCACGGGGTTGCCTAGTGTGGGGAGTGATGAATGCAATCGATGATGTAGGTAAATCGATTAGTTATCGATTTGGGTCCCCTTCTAATAAATCCACACTAATTGTCACTTCTCTTTTTAAATTAATAGTGGCAGATGACTGAATGCGGTAAATGGTTTAACATTAATTATCGAAATTCAGCTGTTGTGGTTGGCGTGTGGTCAGTACTATTATGTCGCATTTTGTAGATATGAAAGCTATTGTGGTAGTAATTAATTTATTTAAAAGTGTGCTCTGGTTATCTTTATTATTGAAGAAAATAATAATCAGTGATGGATTTTAATTGGCTGGTTAGCTTAACTTGATATGTTTTCCTATAAGTATTTCGTGTTAATTAATTATATCATGAAAAAATAAGTAACCAGTTTCTACAATGTATGTTTATAAAATAGCGCTAATATTTCTCTAAATGACTTGAAGAAACAGTTACTACCACAACATATTATTTAAACCAGTGTGAGTCACTTCTGTATTTTAATCTTTGTATGTACATAAAACCGCCTTGATTGTAACGTTAAATTCCGCTCTTTAATATTCTAAGTCGGCTCAATATCATCTGTTCAAACGTAGCAATAAAACGGACCACAGTAGTGGACGCAAATAAGTACGTGAGGGAAATAAACATGCATACTAATAGGCATTATAGTTTTATGGTGGGATACATGGCGAATATAGAGCAGTTAGGTCTAATGCTGATTAGTATATTGTATGTTTTTTGTGACTTCTAATAAAGTAATTCTTTTGAGTCTTTAGTATTTTTTTTTAAGTTAATATAATCTGAAGGAGTAAATATATGTTGTGTTGACCGATCTAACGTAAAGGTTAAGCTGCGTTGGTCGCGGTTGGTCTAAGGATGGAATACCATTCTACAAAAATATTTTTAAGCTTCTTTGGACACGGCCGACACTACAATGCCACACATATTGTTTGTTTTTCGTTTATATTATTATAGGTTAATTCAGATTTTTATGGTTAGTTTAATTCACTATTTAACTAATAAACTCAAACATAAGTATAAGATACGCGTGCTCTAAATACCTCAATCAAAACTAATTAACAATCAGTGTCTGTACCATAAACATTTAAAGCAGGACTGTTTCTATTGTGGAAGCGAGACGGCGCACTACATCGCGCAAAGCGGCGTCTCGCTTCCACAGTGGAAATAGTCGTGCTTTAAGAGCTCATAGTACAGGCAAAGCGCGTGCGGCTTCCCACATATTTTAATATTAATTAGTTTTTCGTCAATACCTACATTCATGGCTCAAGATTTACGATATAGTTTTCCACATATCTACTAGGTACTTGTTTATTTAATGGATTTTTAATTAAATTACAGTTATTAGTAAAATATAGTAGGTTACTTATGACCGTTAATTGAAAATCCATATACAAGTCAAAACGTAGAACATAATGTATAATTAGCGTGTTAAAGTCATGACAAAGTAGTAATAAAGCGCTTTATAAAATGTTGAACAACCAATTTTTAGATCAGTATTTTCTTATTATGATAGCTATACGAAACTTCTGTTTTCACATTTTTAGTTTAATATTAAGATTCCGAAACTTATCCTAATGAGTATTTAGTTGTAGCGTCCTAACAATAGTAATTTTAATTTCAATTTAGACGCCAACAAATATCATTATGTTAAAAAACAAAATGGGAATCATTTCTCTTCGATGCCTCAATAATGTGTCCTTGTAATTTACCTACTTTGAACTAGATTCAACCTATTAATTAACATCAGACAAGGCTGTCTGCCATGGCGACAAAACATCTGCGAAAATTGATAACATTTAAAACAACCATAAAGTTAATTGTACTAAAGATAATTGCTTCTACAGATTAGTTGCTAACACCGGAAATAACCAATGTTACCACCAGTTTAAGCAATTAATAGTTGGTTACATAACATAGATAGCCCAAAGTACATAGTAATTTATACTCAATTGTATACTTTGCACAAATGTGTTATTAAACATTTTTATATACGTAAGTACATAACCAAAAGACATATTTTCCGCTGCTAAAGGGCAGCGGAATAACCGAAAAAAGTTATTTTAAAAAGGGCAGCGGAAAATATGTTTTCATGAACGGTTGCTAAGTAGGTGTTAAAAAGAGGAAAGAGCAATAATCCTTCCGGGTCGCTTGTGTTGTTATACCTAGTATATAAAAGAATATGCTTAAAAAACTAATTTAGATGACCTAAGTGTAACCCCGTATACTAAACTGCGACTAATTTTAACAGTCTCATCTTCTTAATATCTATCTATTGCTACTTTACATCTTAAACTGATAGGCGCCGCAAGAGACTTAAAACTTGTTGATGTTTCAGTTTGTGGTCTTAAGTGGCATCGTGAAGTTTGCCAATATTTGCGTATGTAATTATGTCACTAATTGCGACACACCTCCTTTCTACGAAAACGTACAATAAATAGATAATGTTCAGCACTTGAACTAAGCGCCACTTGATAGATAACTTACGATTTGCGTACATCAATATCAATTAATTTGATAACAAACAATAATAAACTTTAGACTCATGTTAATAACAATTATTATAGAGGGGGATTACCTTAAAATAATAGATTAATTAGGTCACTTAAGTTCCACTTGAACTAGTTATAATAATTACTCTATTCTCTTAATTGTTAGTACTTTAACATATTATACAGGATGTTAGTATTAGATAAATTAGGTAAATCTTAGTTTATTTTACCCATAATGGAATACTGGTACCTATGGGATGGTATGGTATGTATAATGGTACCTACTTGTAGTCTAGTAAGTGTGTATGTCATTAAAGATTTTCCTTGAAACTGACTTAATTGACTACCTTTAGTTACCTACGTTAGGAGTTTTTCTTATGATGTTCAAATATTTAGTATGTTGTTAGAGCTATCATGAGGAAGTAATAGTTGCCCTTAAATATATTAATAAAAAATATGTTCTAAGTCAAAGCTTAATATACAATATTAATGTTTATTAAGCTTTGTCCCATTTATAAATATTTATTTGTGCTTTTGTTCCATTTTATTTGTTAAAGTGACAAATAAAACTCTAGTGAAAGTTAATTTAAATTCCTTGATGTCGTAAAACAAATATCTATCTTGTAACAAGCCACGTAGCTTAACAAACTTTTGTACCAAACTCGTGAAAATATATTTACCTGGTTTAAACGACATAACTTCATGAAAACAAAAAATATTTTCACGTACTAAAAACAATGTTGTATTTGAAGATCGTCATCGGAACTTATTTAACGGAGAATGGCTACTAGTTGCGCGGATATCCTTACGATGTTTTTTCCTTCGCAGCGGGATATAAACACTGCCTTAAACAATCGCTCCTAGTTGAAATTGTCACAAGAAATAATACTTTGTTTTTTTGTGACAGTTTCAACTAGGCGCGGTACTTCTATAATATTACTATATTATAGAAGTACCGTTCAATCCGTTGATGCCTCGTACGTCAGACACACAAAAAATACAAGTTATTTTTGTTTTAAGTACGCACGCAGTTTTTTTAAGATACTTGCCTACTTTAAAATAAATGATGAAATGGTACTGTATAAAAAAAATCTTTAACAAGTCGGTTATAGACTTTGTGGACTTTATACATATGAGATTGAAATATTATTAATATCCACATATACCACATATTAGAAATATTGTACAAATTAACAAAAAAAAAAAAAACAATAGACCATTGAGACAAACTTTATTTATAACATTTTCAATTCTGTAATCAAATAAGGATAGAATTATATTTATAGAACAGCCTGTATTAAATGTGTACAATAACTAATATTACCTATTGTTGATATCTTATTTTAAATTATATGAGTAATATAAACGAAAATACGAAAATAAGTAAAGCGATGTATAAATTAATTATACTTCCATAAATAGCGCTAACAAAACCAAATTTTAATTAATATACTCTTCAAATAAAATGAATAGAACGGTTTCCCAAAATAGATTTAATAAATGACCATAAATAATTCATTGATGTACAATAACAGAATTGTTAAAAGCGTAGACAACACATTTGTACTAAAAATATCTCTTAAGTAGGGACTGTACCCACTGCCTTACTAAGCTTACATAATACTCCCACCACTTACCATCCCACTTACCATCGTTATCAAAACGATTCCAAATCTAGAACAACAATAAAAAATACGAGCCAATTAACATTCATCACAATTCTTTGAAAGCTCAAAATAAACCAACTTATCTAAAAAAGGTTGTTTGCGAACGTGCGGATAATAGACATTGCGCCATTAAGGCTGCATTTAACTATCAACTTCTCTAAAATAAAAACCTCGTTTACAAATGTGCTTATAAGTAATACCTAAGAGACATTTAGCCATTAAGGCTATATTTAACTATTTACTGAAGAAAATCCGAATACAGTTAGTCCACCAATAAATACGCTACATTGTAAGCCGAGTGCATGACTCGCAATTCTTGAGCACTCACTTGTTTTTAGACACATTATGTTTCGCACTCGTGAGGCACAGCACTAAGGCACTTGACCATATATTAAGCCACTATGCCTTGTATTTTTTGTGTAATGAGGCTTCCTTTTCCTGTTTGCCATATTTCTTTGACTAACTTGATAAATACTTGACTAGTCTGTCTGTTATGTAAAGATACTTCTTGTGTATTTGTTGTTATGTTACCTAAAGTTTAAGGATGCTATTTACGTGGGCGATTTGCGATTCATAGACACGGATTAAAGGTTTTTGGTATATTTTTTAGGTAAAAGTTCAAACCATTTTAGTCGTCGAACTATATGAAATAAATAGAAGTGTTTTCTCACCACATAAGGAGAAAATGTCATGATTTCCACAAATGTTGGATTATTATTTATCTCTTTTTATTATCTGCTGCGAGAAAAAATTTCATTAAGATGTAAGGTACGGTGTATTATTTGCTCCAGTAATTTCGAGGAACAAAAGCCGATATAATATAATTAACATAATGAGATGTCCTACTAACCAATCCTACGTAAGCCGTTAGGCTCTCTAAAAATGTCTGTACATCCCTCAAAATAATGAAGTCATTCGATCCCAATTAGAGAGAGTATTCTGTAACACTCAATTTGATCTAACTTTCATAAATTACAGTTTATTGGTTATCGAGCTTTATTGATTGACATTGGTTTCCCAGGATCATGGTAATTGTTATTTTATTATCATTTGAAGTTATTCATTAATTATTTCCAATCCATAGAGGATTGGAATACCCGATAAAATATTCAGATTTCTTAGGACTAAACAGTTTTACTAGTTAATTACTAGAAATAAACTAAAACTTAATTGCTATTAATTTAATATGAATATTTATGGATAATCCAGTTAGTTAGTAAGAGTTTCCCAATTTAAATCTTCTATTAAATAGAAGATATGTGACCAATTTATTTTGTAGTTACCTTTGTACATAATTTTTTATTGCATGGCGCGTGCCCTATTCAGTCCTGGTTATTGCCAACAGAATCAAACAATCGAAGCTGTGTGTTCTGAAACATAAGTTCCAGTAAAATAAAATAGTCTTCTTAGCATGTTGAATAAACTATTTTAGAAAAGTGAAATTTTACCAAAAATAAACACAAAATGGCAAAACTTTAAAGACTGTTAAGTATGAAAAAGATGACTCAATAGCTAAACGGCTAGATTATAATGGCATAAGGGTGCATTATTTATTATGTATTCTAAGATAAGGAAAAAAACTTAAAGCAAGGCATTACAGTCAGCACTCGAGCAAAGCAGGGGAGGGCCTAGTGTCATGTTAAACGGGTTCAAAGTTCCATTGAGGGACTAGGGCTGGCGAAAGTTCAAGTGTGTGCTTACATAGTTATTTTTAGTTTAAATCGCTACCTATCTCACCATACACAGCTAATACCAGTTTTAATGATACGTAATAATGTTGTTAAAATAATCGGCATGATTTTTTTTTTGCTTGACAGATAAGAATCAGCGTTTACATAGGTTTTCAAATATCATTTTCTTCTAAGTGTTACTTGGCTAGTTTATTAAAGTCAGTTGGACAGAGCCTTGAATTAAATACTTAGGTGGGTAGCGTTATTTTGGGCTGTTTACTAGCCTTCACCCTTCCAAGTCGGCGGCAACATTTTTTATGGGTCCAGTTGTACACCGCTAGTCCGCAACAAATTTATCCTAAATCTTAATGTTCAACATTGTTAAGCTGTTTAGTGTGGCAGCCCTGACGGCGTATTAATATGATGATGTACTCGACATACCTTCTGCTGCAAGATAAGGGTTTTCCAGCGAAACAACTTGACTCGACGCCATTTCCGATAACGATTTGTAAGGAAATGTGTTTGTCGCATGTAAATGTGGCAGTCAATGCAAAACGTTACAAAAAGTGAAATTATTTTTATATTTGTGGTTCGACAACGGAATTTAATTTAAACATCAAAGCGTTTTGATTGGTTTAAGTGAACGGGTTCGGTGCGGTTCGGTTATCTTTGGATTTTGTTTCATGAGAGAAAACCTCAGGGTATTTTAGTTTTCTAACTTATAAAGGTTTTAGGAAATACTTGATTTACACATCTCTTATATATAACATCAAACTACTTGTATGCAACAAAATAATTGTAAAATATGTGTTTCTTTTTGTTTAATAATAACTAGCCTATGATGTCTCATGCCGCCAGACGCTGCATCCAATTTACTTGTTTTAATCCAATCCCTTGTCTATCTAGAATAGGTAAAGATTCACATAATAATCGTTTATTAATGAACTTTGTATATGTATAATTCAATAATATATCAATAATGTATAATAATATATTCATACACATTCTGAGACCTAAAGTCTCAGAATGTGTATGAAAAGAGTCAGTTAAAGGACTATCTCTTTATCCATTTGCTCGGAAAGTTATCGAACACAAGTGTTAACTGTATAACAGCGATGTCTTATTTAATATCTGTGCAGTTATCGTGTGAACAAACATTGATCGACGGTTGTCGCAATCGGGAAGTTTGATATGAATCTAGGACATTTCCTGAAGGATAACAGATTTTTTTTTTAAAGTGAAATTTTTACGTTAGCTGTGTGTTTCATTACGTTTTACCCTTTGTTTGTGGTTTTACTATAATTTATATCAGTCATTTGCTAATAAATGAAATATTGTTTTGTCGAAAATTCTAGATGACTTCCAAAATGTAACTATGTGAAGGTAAACTTCAACACAGAAATATACCTAAACTTGAATCATGCTTTAGTGGGTTTGTTTGAGTATAAACAACACAAAACGGTTTTAATATGTTCTAGCTTATGTACATTTTAGGCGAACTCGTAATTTATTCTTAAGTATAACATACTCCTTTTTTACACAGACTTACGATTATTAGGACCCATATGTAACTTTAATCCTAAAGATTATGTCTTTTGTCTGACCTTGGTGTGTCAGACTGTGTGCTTATATTTCACATACAGTAATAATAAGGAAAATAAATACTTACACAATGAAAATTTCGGCTTTGGTTATTGTTGTTCCAATCAAAATATTGGTCTGAACCGCCAAGGTTGCGGGACAGAAACTAAGGAATTTAATCTGACTGTGTCTGCGATTTTGCTTATATTTTTGGATTCTTTTATTACTACGAGAGTAATTCAGAATAATTGTGATTTACTTTCTGAAGGAGACGTTTTGTATATTCCAGTGACTAGATAGAGGTCAGACAGCCACTTTATCAACAATTGAGTCTATAGAGATTAAATATAGTTAGTAGACGATTGACAGACCTAGGTTTCAACCTAGCTATAGTAGGTTCTATGCCATCCATCCATTGTAGCTTCGGTCATGTGAGGAAGATGTTCCTATAAAGTCCCACAAAAGATTGAAAAAATATATTTTAAACTCATGTTTAAAAGCTTTATTTTATGGTTAAATAAAGGTACGAAAACGTAGTATTTATATGTAATTAGTCTGTGCAACTGTTATGTGACTTTGACGAGGAGAATAAACAATCGAATGTCAACACTTGAGGGAGCGATGACTCGCGCGGCGCGGGCGCACGCTGTTTGCGGCTGCCTTCAACTCAACAGGCTAGACTTACTATACAGTGTAGTACCTACATAGGTAAATATACCTATTAAAGGTAAATCTATAGGAATATGTCATATAAGAATGTTTTGTTCTTGAATAGAAAAGAATATTCTTTTTTAAAGTAACATAATAATAAAATACATGAATTTAGATGAAAGACAATATTTAATTATATTTTCTTGTTGATTGATCCATACTTCATTTCAATGAAACATACATACATACCATCACGCCTGTATCCCCGAAGGGTTAGGCAGAGGTGTACCAATGTACACCCACAGTTCGCCGGTATGTTTAGGTCCCATGTAATAGGGGCGAGCCTATTGCCACTAACCGGGCACAAATCCAAACTCCGACCTGCTACTGAAAATTTCATAGAAAAACCCAATAACACCTTGGTCGACTTGGGAATCGAACCCAAGACCTCTAGCGTAGCAGTCGCGCTTAGCACCACTAGGCCAACGAGGCAGTGATTTCAATGAACTAGTAAAGAAATTGAAGTGGAGTTTGTTATTTGAATATAAGTATAAAATGTATCCAGCAAGCTATTAGGCGTTTCACTACGGGTTTATAAACACGTAAATCACGTTACAGTAAAAACCGATACAAGAAAATGTTTTCCCGTTGTTTTCACAAACCGCAACGCTCTCCATTGGTATCAAATAAGTATATCAAACATACGTAGATAAATTTGGTTGGGATATACCACACGGTAAATAAATACACATTGGGATTGAGTCACAATCTTGTGCCAATAAGTACTTGCTTTAATTTTACTATTTTGCTCATAAAAAGATGTTAAAAAGATTTGTCTAATTCTCACCGCTGCCTTTTCAATCCAACACCCAACAACATAAATATTACACTAAGTATTAAATATTGTCAATGTATCTTATCTAAAGAATTCTATTTTGTGAATTTCAAACTTTTACGAGCCGAAAATAAATTAATTTCAATAGATAGCCCTTCCAACGGATAGATATAAGCCGAGATTATGCTCCGCGTACAACGTATACACACCCGATAAAATATTGAATAAACAAAATGTATGAATAGAATATGTTTCAAGCAAATTACGTATTTATGGAAAAGTTATATGCGCTTCTTTAGTTGGTTTGGTGATAATACTGTTGTAATCAGTAGATTAGGGCCGCCCACTAGGCTTCCCATAGAGCTCGACTCTTTAAGAGATACGAAAGACGTTAATGTACGAATTTATAGTTTTATGTGTGAACGCAGCGACTCGAGAATCGAGTACTCGAGTTTGTCTCTCGATTCAGAAAACTGATTTGATAACACGCAGATTAAGCTGCGTTACAGCTATAAGTATTTAAGCTTACTGTGTCGATTATATCGAGTAATGTTATGAATTTTATTTAGATTTGTATTACAATTTTTATTGCTATATAGACTTGGGACTTGTAACTTTACTTAAATGAATCCGTCTAAATGTTTTCGTGTGGTGGGAATTCCAATACATCATGTTTATTTTAAATTATAAATTAGCTTGATATCTTAATATGAAAAATGTAGGATTATGGTATTAGCTAGTCTTTAATTTATCACATTTTTGTAATTTATGGGTTATTCCCTATAACCGTTTCTTCAAAATTCACAGTATCACAATCGAACGACGAACATACCTACGCAATAGTGGTGGCATTTACTTGCATTTTCGACTAGGGTAGTGCGCTCTGACTTAATAATTTTGCAATAACAAAACTGCAAAGTAATGTGGTCATCTTGCATTCTTGTCTATTCCCGATAAATAAAACTCATTCAAGGCATGTAAACGCCACCCGAGTACAATTGAATAAATTATTGTCAATAACTTTTTTTATATTGTTTTATTGGTACGAAGGGCCGCGAGTTTTCGTTATTACCACTCTATGGTAACCTTATGTCGAAACACGTTGTTTTATGCCTCACGAAGCTTTACTAAGTGTTGTATCTAATGATAATGGCCCAAGCGCATGTCACGCCATCACTAATAATATCATAAATATGGTAAAGATAATATGATAATTATTTGTTGGGCCTCTTGAGTTTATGTAGATGAGTTTGGTTTTGATATTTTTCTTTGAATTTCCGGTATTTAATATTGTAGTGTATTTTATTATGTTATAGTTAATTATGTACTTTCTCGATTCCCGATGACGTAGGATGAGATTTGTTGGAAGGTACAATTTGGCCAAAGTGGTCATCGATGTGATTCATTCACGTCCTTTTTACTGGTTTGTTAGAGTTAGTATATTTTTTGTTTAGTAGGTATCTGACTTTTCAGACCCCTGTCATTTCGCAAAAAAAAAATACCAATATCATAAATAGTACATACTACTATTTATGATATTGGTATTTTTTTTGCTAAATGTCGCTCCGTTTTAAATACGGTATTCAGCTGAATCTAAGACTGGTAGCCGACCCCAACATAGTTTGGGAAAAAGGCTCGGCAGATTATTATAAATAGTACATACTAGTGAAAAAAGAGGACAACACTTCGGTATGTTATAGTACTTTAGTAAAAATCGCTAGTCATGTTGTACTGATGCCTGTTTTTTTTACTTGCCTATTCACTTAAGCATTCAAGTTTATATAATCTTGTTTAACACATTGTATAGCAAAATAATCTCGATGAAGCGGTTGATCCTGCTGTGATAATCCCTATTCGTCGCCACAGGACTAAATAGGCTAGACATTTTTTATGATTTCATTACAGTCTGAGCTTATGAAATAATTACGGAATTGACAACATTCCATCGATTCCTTATATCTTTTATACTTACAATGTGACGTCATTGGTTCTAACAAGACATCACTTTGTAAAAAACTTTTTTTTAACAAAAATGTCAAAATTTCATATATGTACAATATTAGTAGGTAAAATGTTCTAATTTTTCCAATTATATTTTTTTATTTTTACATTCACTGTCTGTGTAACAGCCAAGCGACGGAAGAAAAGTACCGGACGACACAACTCAAATATATTTATTGGTAATTGGTAAGAACATAAAAATATGTGTTACCGTGTAACCAAACTTTACCGCATTGTACGGTATTCATTACTATAAACTCAAATACTATAAAACGCACAGTAGTTCCAAATAAGTTTACGACCAGCCAACATATTTCGTTTAGTTAAAAGTCATTTTATATTACGCTGATGGTTGCGTAAGTAGGTTTTCTTTTGTTAATCATGAGATATTTCACAATGCATTCGTAGTATACAGCTCACCCGTTTATTGAGATTTTACTGATGTTTAATATGCTATAAATATTTATTTATTGCCCCGCCTGCTAATACGCTATATCATTCATTTTATTGCGTTGCGTTAAAAATTTATATCCCACCTTACTATGTTTTACTAATTTGATTTTGTTGAATATGAAATTAAAGACTGATTAGATACGTTTTTATTGTATTTTGCATAATGAATTGGAGTCAGTGAAAACACTGCTGTTTTTGTTTATGTAACTTATCGCATTATAGCTACTGTAAGGGACTTAAATGTTGTGTTTAGAAAATCTTAGTTCCGTTAGATATAAAAATGTAGTAAAATAATATGTGGGACAAATTTATGCGTCGAATTAATCTCTAAAAAGTCAAAATATGTATTTTCTTAATCCGATCCGATTAACTAAGGAGGTCATTGATCAGATTTCCACTGTTGCATCATAATAGTGATGTTAATCAAACCTACGGCGGAACAGTTGAACATCTGGCAACTTTACAACAACCCTTGCACAAAATTTTGTGAATACAAGTTTCTAGAAAAAAAATAGTACAATGTAAAGATTATATCTGCTTAATATGTGAAGCTTTATCTATTCATAGCGTCAGCACAGTGCGGCAGCGGCAGCGCAGCGCTTTGACCGCTGTGCTGCGCGTCGTCGGCGTCGTCGGCGTCGCAAGCGTACAGACTTTTAACGGATATTACTATAAATATTACGTATCAACGAGTAATTATTTTATTCATGAAATACGTAAAATAGGACAGACCCTAAACACTCAAAATTTAAAAATTTCTATTGAGATATCGAAGTCGAACGAATCCGTTACGACATACACATATTTTATTTATTTACTATTAGCAATCGCGTCTAACACAGGGAGCTGCGATAAAAATATAAATTGTTATGACCCTCGCCCTTATGCTAATTCGACGATGTAAATGCCAATTAAAATGTTAACAATAGACCCGTTGTAAAAGCTACAACTTTATTGAAAGTAGACCGGTTTGGCACACGACACCGTCACATCTTCATTCCAGGGATAGCTTTGCATAATCATGTTTTTCTAATTAAAAAACAACCTCTTTAAATAACAATACAAGCTTGCAATTCCACTGTATTAACATTCACCAATAAATTATTTGTTATAATACAACGTAATAATAAAGCATTATTTTCAACATTATATATTTAGTTATTCTTTTGTTATTTTATGAGTATTAACCATTAATTGCTTTAAGTAATGAGAGATGAAATGATGACAACTTCATCATTACTGTTATTCAAATGCTAAGTAAAGTTTGCAATTTTGTGAGACATATCAGAATGTGTCGATATCTCCTCATAAACAAAATGTATTAAAATATTAGCTATTCTATAGAAATGCACATGTTTTATTAAGCTAAAATCTCACTAATTGACGAGTTTGTCTGAAGAGACGTCAACAAAACACACCTGCAAAGGATCATCGCGTTTGTTTGTTATGCTGCAGATTACCGTATTAGAATAAACCCAAAAATAAATAATAAAAAATCCACAGCGAAAATTATTTGTTTGTCAGATTCAAATCAATATTCTTTTGATTCGCAAGCCAACAATAGAGGGTATACATCAATCAAAATGATTTCAAAAGTAACACCCCGTTGCGGTGACAGCGGGGAATCGATACATAGTGTGGGGACGGAAATAAAAACCGGTATCACTTCCTATTTCACCCTTCGGCTTCCGAACGAACCGCAACCACTTTTTTTGTTCGAGATCTATTTGTGACAATGTTTCCTTTCAAATACTTTGTATTGCTCAAAGGGGGTCATAAACACGACGTTCGTGTCCCTTAAAATATATTTAATGAAAAGCGCGAGTTTTCCTCATTAACATTATAAGGCATGAATCGTAAAAACAGAAAATTCTCGGAACCAAATGCCCCCACTTTCCCTAATTTGCACGTGTATACTAATCTCCATTACATTTACTATTAAAATCTAATAGTGTCGGCTTCGTTTGGAGCGTACAGTCTCAGTCTCAACAAGATTTAAAAGGAACACTGCAATAAATTATTATTAAGATAATATTAATCGCTGTTAAATCTTAAAGCTTCTGGTACCGGTTTGTAAGATATCCGCACATGAAACAACATTATCTTTATTTAATTATGATGTATGGTTATCGTGCAATATTTGTAATTCCACGTCGTCAAACAGGTCGTTTGGTAAGCTCCACTGTTAAAGACGTACAAAGCATCTGGCTGGTATTAAACTTTACAGATCGGAATCTGTAATTAATTAACAACAGCGATAATATCTAGAACCAGTAATTATGTGGTTACTTGTACTTATGCTACAAAAAGCATAAAGTAAGCTATCGATATAAAACATGTATGATATGTCAACAACTTTTATATGCAATAAAATATGGTAGTAAAGGATATTTGTTTAAACGCGGTAGTTAATTTTGACGGCTTTGAGGAATAAGTTTCATGGAAATCGGGAACGGTAGCGTCTGTTACTAAAATGACAGAACAAATTGTCGATAATTTAATAACAAATCACGCGTGTTTAGAAATCGATTTGCTTCGCATCGCGCGTGATGGATGGGCCGCCGGCCGGCGCACGCGGCGACGAGCATCGACCCCTTTTATTCATCACCACCGAGGGATTTAGGGCGTGAAGGGTAAATGAATAAATTAATACGAGGCCTTAGAATTTGTAGTTTCGGCCGCAGCTGTTGCCGTGTTCAAATTTGTAATGCGATTCCTGTATCAACGAATTTGAATTTACATCGCAATAAACGTCCTTAAATGTGCACAGATACTAGCTGCAGTGGTCGCTTTATAAGTACAAGACTAGTTGATTTTGGCGGTACGAATGCCTGAGCACAGGTTGTAAATAATAAAAGGAACGATCCTGTTATCAGCGATCTGGTAGTTTAAATGGCTGTCGTAGGCAAAGGTATCGGATTTCTGTTTATTACTGCAGACGGTAGCTCTGCAGAAGCTGCTTCTCAAGTGAGTTGTCTGCAAGATCAAGATAGATGAACGATAACGAATAATTTCCAAATCAAGTTTGTTACTAAACTGGTATTCATATTACTCGATAATTTAACTAATATTATAGGTATCTTTTAATCATCTTACACAAGTTTGATACGCTAACTTTAATGATTCTGTTTGTGTGTATGCATGGTTGAGTATCATTAGTATTTTATTCTTTTGTTTATGTGTTCTTTTCAAAGGAAAGGTTATGCATAAACTTTAAATATACGGTGCTGAGTAATAATCTTACAGCTTTTAAATTTCGAGACGTTTCTTCAATTGTGAGTATACTCGATGGAAGGGTTCGCAACCTAAACAAGCATATTAAGGGGCCTGCGTTAAGTAGTTACTCACACAATTCTTGTGATGATTTCTTAGTAGGCAATCAATTGAGGCGAACATTTTGAACCTATTCGTTGAGGACACATTGATATCAGTCAAAGGGCGTCAGACTCGAGAGAAAGTTTAATGAATGACAGTGAAGTCACACGTCTCATACAAATATTGATGTCAGACGAGTGTCGCTTTTTTGCTTCTAACATAAATTTTACATTACACAGAGCTATGTAATATTATTGTGTTTAAGTACATAAACATTTAAAGTTGTGAAGATTAGAATTGTACAAAAGTTGTTTTAGCTTTTGTTTTTTGAAGTTTTAGTGCCTTAGTTGCGTTAAGTAAGCGCTTATTTGAATGAGCAACCGTCGTAAAAAGGGTTTTCAAATCATAGTCTAGGGCTTAAGAGAACGTGTGATTCCCAATGGTTCTTTGTCTTCAGTAACTAACAATAAAAATAAATTTAAAATTATGCTTTTATGCGTCGATTGTGAAGGCAGAACCGACAATATGTATGGACTTTTAAAGTTACTACACAGTACATAATTGTTGCAAAACGCGGTATAAACAATAACCTTTTTCCATCTTATTTATTTTTATTTGCTAAAGACGATTGGACTAAACAAAGAGGCATTAAAAATATAAGCTCTAATTGAATGGTTTATCTTCAAGCAAATTTTAATAAGTGACTATGTTCATGAATGGCAAAGCAGATTCTTCAGATGTTTTCGAATTATTGCGAAGTGAATGGACAAACCGTGATGTATTCGCGATTTGACTAATTCTCTTACAGATTGAATCCTTAGAGAAAAACTTTATAATATATTCCATTTCCAAAAGTTTCTTAGTACATATTTTATAGTCTACCGTTAAATTAATTCCTAATTAATTTCCAACGAAAGAAAATTAGACTTTCAAATCAATTCCACGCTGTTTTAGTAGCCATCTAATGTAAGATTTTATCAATATTTAAAACTGTTTTACTGTTTGACACTTTTTCTGGAATAATTTGATGTGACTGGTCATCATTCATTATTATACCAGTGGAAATTGGATCAACTAAATGTGAACGAAGTGTATAAAAAAAAAATTGAGGTTTAATTCATTATTTTTTTTTTGTATCTGTAAAATAAGCATCGGATTTTACAATATTTGAACAAATAAAGAATTGATGCCTTAAGAAAAATAACTAGCTCAAAATCAAAAGAAACACGATGGTTATTGAAAAAAAAAACAATAGCTAAATTCAAAATCAAGAATTATAACTGTATTTATTATTAATAAATATTTACTAAGATAACGTAATAATAAACGTCTTGAATAGAGAAATCATGGTACCAGGCTATCATAAACAGCAAAGCGAAACGTGCAACTGTTGTAAACTCCGGCGTAGTTTGACTCGCGTCGGAATATCCTGCTCGCCACTTCCTGCGGTCCCTGCAATCCTTGTTCCAACTTTGCATTGTGTTTAACTAGGTTACCAGTGACATAATACCAGATAATGTCCTATTGATATTGCTAAATGTATTGGCATTTTCCTTTTTGATAAATTTCTATGACCGAATATAAGAAAGCTTTTTATTGGTATATAATTATGTTATTTGATTTTGTAGGTATATCAGTATGTTTGAGGAAAATATGGTAAATATTTTTTCCTGTTTAGCCTTAATGATATGTTCATTAATTAAACATCGTTTGTTTTCCTACATAGCACTTAAACTTTTACGCTCGTAGATAACATTATAAGATTATTTTGCTAATATAACTAAAGCTTACGTTACAAGTTGTAAATAAATAAAATACTCATCTCTCGATTTATTTTAAATTTGCCGCACCATATAAGTCAAGTCAGATTGCGGTTTTTCTATTCGTCACTCAGTTATTATTGAAATGGCCTTTAATTGTTTTTCTCGCTACCCGGTAATTTGATGTAGTTGACGGAATTATTTTCGTCGTAAAATAGCTGACCTAGTTTAGACTAAATTATGCTCAAACGCTCAAACATTAGAAGAAATAATGCAGTCATGTTTATTTATATTTAGGCTGAAGTTGATCGAACATTAAATAATATAATTGACATCAAAATATGTACATACTATTTATAAACATTTGGACGTATAAATTTTTTGCAATGACTCCGCACTTCTGATAGAAATAATTGAACAAGAAAAAAAAAGGTGATTCAATGCAGCTACATTAAAATGCATTCTCGCAAAACAGACGATAATTCAAAGCTGATCTCTATCTTCCGTCTCGTTAAGTTCTTATATGAGTAATACGTATTTTTTTTTTTAATTATTAATGATTATATATTCTACTGTTAGATAATCCCAAGAAAAAATAATTTGTCACTGTGTTTAATATAGTAAATGAAGTGTGTTCCTGGATGCGTCACCGGTTGCCAGAGCTGTAGGGCGACCGGTCGGGGCGAAAGTCGGCTTCGGCCACACAGTCGGATCGACGCGGTACCACACCACAGTCTCATCTAAGCCACAGCTATGCGAGCATCTTCCCCATCATAGCCGAAAATTCCACATTCCCGGAGAACGCGCGGCGACGCGACGCGAAACTTGAAATTCGAATTCGCGAAATATTTAATTTATACCGAACATTTTTTTTTGCCTGTCCTTGAAAATTTGGAGCAGTTGGCGGCAAACGGTAAAGTTGTGTGTTGGTGTCCTTAAAAGTGTTTAGACAACTTTCAGAGCTTTTTAAGATTCTTTTTATTAATTTATTTTTGTGCTGTACCGGTGGTGTGCCGAAACATTATTGGTGTGAAGTGATTTTTATTTTGTGCACTGTTTCATTTGGATTTTTTTGTTCCGGAGTTTTTTGGTTGGTTATTGTTTATTTTTCATTTTATTTTTTAAACTTTTTGCATATTTTATTAGTTAATAAGTGCTTTATATTATGGCTGTAGTTAGATACTTATTTGTTTCCGGAAAACTATGAGAAAATGCGTAGGTTGGCGGTTATTGGGCTGTTGAGTGGAATGTGCGTTAATATTAGTTTATGATTATGATAAACGCATTATTATCGAAGATAAATGACTGACGCGTGTCTCTTAAGTTGTCAATTTGACATCTTGAATTTATGTGATTTCTCTTTTGGAATCGGTTACAAAAAACTAGTTTATTACTTAAAAACCTTTTGATAATAAACTGCAAATCAAATCACCGAAAATTTTATTTTCGTATTTTACTTGGACAAAAATTAAAAAGTATTAGTAAAATTACTTGTTAATTCAATAAAAACGCGTCGACAAAGCCACCATCGCATTAACGGGTTACTCTCCACTAAGAAAATTGTTTTACACGATCGGCGGCATCAAGCATTCATGATTAATTTCTTATAGTATTAGTATCAGAAATATTTCTGTTCCAATAATAAAATTAATATTTAATCATAAAGATCTTGCGAAGATAACTGTTGTTTAATAGACGCACTAACGAAAGGTAGTGAACGTTTTGTTCATGAAATATTAATTAGTAGTAATACTAATTGTGCTGTAAATCTTCCCCAAGTTACGTCTCTAGCTGTAAAACTAAGTATTTAAAAAATAAACGGTTTGTTTAAGGATTTTCATTACATAGTTTTTTAAGTACATGATTGGGTAGTTAAAGCTATGGACTTTTTAAATAGATGCGGGCATTTTTATACGTTAGATGAAAATGTCATTTTACGGTACCTATGGGGACTTACGTGTTTAGAGATTTTATAGTTTGGCCTTTTCTTTGGAATCTGTTCAGATTAAGGATTTTGCAGTCTCGTCGAGTCATGTTTTTACATACTTTGATAATCAGGTAATTAATATTTAGTTTCGTGGTTTAAGTGTCCGTCGATTTTGAAATAAAGTAGAGGAGATGGTTACTTAAATACCTTAGAAAACTTTTTCTAATTGTTATAATGCTACTTAGCATTATAACAATTAATTTTCAGCTAGGAGAGTAATTTTTTGATTAAAATTAAAATTTCTTTACTTTTTAGAAATGGGATATGAATTATATTTTTTTTAATCTGAACTAGTAAATAATTAAAAATGGATATCTGGAAATATTTAAATTGTTTTTTCTGACAAGAACTAAGGCTGCTCATATTATTATGTCAAGTATCTTAACCGAATCTTTTCCTTTAAGAGATACTTAACATGATATTAATTTGGGATTTCTGCTGAAGTATTGATAGACAAACAAAATATTCATAAAAATCTAATTAACTGTCTAGACTGAATCAGGGTAATTACGTTGTTTGTTCGCTTGTATCGGCAAATTTTATAGACAAAAATAATACTGAAGCAGTTAGGTCTAGATTTACTGGCTGTTAAAAATGACATTATAGTTAGAACTTTCCGCAAACTAATACTAGGTATAAGACTGGCAACTTTGGCACTCGCCGGTGTTGCCACTTTATTTTATTAGACGCTCTATTATTTCTTACACAGTTATGGTTGCTACTGTCTGTCGGCATTGCTGTTATGTTTTTAATAATTAAATAAATGTTTTTAGGTACTTAAATATAGAAGTATTATCAAAATCCGTTTTCAAAAAGTTTTTAGTCTCGTAGACTTACTACTTTTATAGTTTTATATCATGTACAAGCCTTTAACGCTTAACCAATTCCGATTTCAAAACCTTACATTTTCATTTGTCTAATAGTACAATCTAAGTAAAATGGTTAAACGCTGTATTAACTGAATCCCATAAAACTGAAACTGGAATGTTCTAAACACGTTAGAATAGTGATGTCGTGTAACCAGTATGAACTGACCATAGTCGACTGAACAACTCTAAAGGCATAGACTAGAGAAAAATAGATAATCGCACTTAAATAAAACTGGCGAATATCGTAAATTTACTGAATAAAAAGAAATAAAAAATAAAATAAACGTTAAGAATAGTCGCATCAATTTTTAATTTTTGAAAATCGAACGTAAATAAATTGAAATTCAAAAAGGATTGAATCTCAAGAATGAATTTTGGAATGAATTTTATTTCCTTAGTTAGCTTTGTGGTCTGTCTATGTTACATTTTTGGTCTATGTATAATGTATATAGGTTTCAGTAATTAAAATCGACTGAACTTATCATGGGCCGGGAAGTAAAATTAACATTGAAACAGCTGGTAGCATATCTGATGTCATTATATGTCTCGGTAATATGAGATGTAAGCGAAAATTAACAAGACCCTAGCCTGTTTTCCGTGTAGTGGTTACCATAATTGATAGAGATTTTCTTCATAAAATGACGAAAGAAAATGTATGATTTCTGGGCCTATCTATAAACTTTTTGACGGATATTTAAGTAACGTTAGGTATTTTGCTTTGAAAATAGCTGAAACAGTTTAGGCATTTCGATTTTTTGAAAATTATTTACTGTACACGTATTGACGTGCGTTATCCTTTTTTTGAAACGCGGTTTTGTGAGACATAAATGCCAACTGTTTTGTAGTTATTTAATGAGATAATTACCATATGATATATTCATAATTAGAAATCTGTGTCATGTACCTACATGTGTACCTATGTCCATAACTCAGTAATGTGCACAATTTGATTACGATTTACTTGTTTTTTTTTTGTTACATTGGACCTTCTATGGGATATCAATAATTAATTTTAAAAATTAAATCCGTTTTGATAAACTGCGTGTTAAGTTAACTCAAAGTCCAAGGGCTCTGGTTTAAGATCACGAACGAAAATATTTCCTATAAAACTTAACTTTAAAATATTTTACTAAAATTTCAGCGAATTGAAAATTAGCTTTTATAGTACTCGTTAAGTCTCAAGGTTCTTCGCTAACGAAATTTCTTTACATTCTACACGTAACACATTTTTCTAATTACTTCAATTTAGTAACTAACATTACATTTTTGACCTACTTGCTTAAGTGAAACTTTTTATTAGGAACGCTGTAATACCGATATGAAAAAATAAAGTTACGTAACACGAGTTAGGGTTGCCGCAATGTATGACTATATCATGCAAATGTATTAGGGATGTCACCAATATGAACAATAAAATACGTATAAAATCGTAATGCCTCCTAACGATAGACTTATTTTATTAGGATTGATATGAAAACAAACTTCGATATTATTTTTCGTGTATGATACTGTCTCATTTACTATAAGATGCTATTTTTCATATGAGTCAACGTATAAATATATATGTACATTCGAGCTTTTCTTGCAACTTTATGAAGCAAAATTAAAAATTGTTACTCTACACGCTAAAAAGTACTGAACGGCATTTGATGATATTTAAAAGTTAAATAACTTAACAACACGTTGTACTGACAAAGTGGCGGGTAAGCACTAATAAATAAGTTATCTATTCCAATTCAGTACCCATTCTTATAAATACAATACATTAGTCAACAAACGCGACTAGTTTCTAAAACTTGTACATTTCATTCTGAGAATAAAAATGCACGACGCAGCACAATATGTCGCAGGTAAAATGTTGTTCAACAGAATCGTAGGTACCATACTCTTGTACGCAGGAATAACTTGGAATGGATATTAAACTCGCAAACCCATTATTCACTGAAACGGTGTTATTGACTTCAAGTAAGAATAAGTTCGCGGATAACTGTTTGCAACGCAACTGTACTTCCGAAAACGTATCTAAGAAACTGCATCCACGTTCGGAAAGTTTCAAAGCATATAAACATTCTTAGGTACAAGCAAATATATTAAGTACACTACAACGCACGTTTGTACCAACAACAGATTTGAATTTTCAACCTTAGCGTACTGAAATAAAGACGATTTTGACATCGAATTATCAGTATTCATGTGTGGTTGATTGTACGTTATTTCCGTGAAATAAAAGTTATATTAAGGTAGTTATTTCTTATGTTGTTGGCGCTGCTTATTTTTGTTTTGTTATTCGGTTTATTAGTTTTGTAGATCTGCGTGTATTGGGTGTTCGATAAAAAATAATTAGGTCCTTTCACAGTAATGTGAACTTATTGGTCTCAAGTCTTTCTCAAGTATTTTTTCCTCATCTCGGTTTTCGTGGCCTCCTTTTAGTATTGTTTATGACAAAAGCAAATCAGTTGCTAGAGATAGGTTTTTATTTTGTATGAAGATAATTGTACAGTCTTCTTTAACGTTGTCTACCATTACAACTTTCTTTTCACTTGTTTTCTCAATAGTTGTTACTTTGAAAGTTTTTAATGACTATTCCCTTTTATGTAATGTAACTTTTGATCCGGCTTTTACTTAATTAATTATTTAATCACGTTTATTTCTAAAATACGAGTTATTTTTAAATTTATACTAAGTAATCGTCGTGCAATGAGGTAGCGACTTTAACGATCACTATTACGCATAAGTGATGTATTATGTGCATCGTTTTATAACAGCTTCCTTCAAGTACATAATTTTAATATGATTATGTCGATACTAATATGTTCTATGATAGATAGGACTTAGCCCGTACTAAGAATCTTTTTTTACTTCGTTTTAGGTTTTTGTTCGCATTAGGCCTGTCGTTTCTTATTAAATTAATTATCGTAGGAAGTTATCGGTTTTATTGGAAGTTTATTTATTAATGCATTTTTTGCATAATTTTCAACATACATAGCTATCATGGTGACTACTTTGAATCGGGATCAATTATTTAAATATTACGAAAAAGTGTTATTCTACTAATACCTTCAAATGCAGCGTTACCCAACGTCAATCTTACCAAAATGCTTATTTATATTTAATTTCTTTTTAGAATAATGTTTTGATATTAGAAGTACACAGGCGCAGATACTTGTTCTGGTCTTGTAAAGTATATTTTTTCTGCTATTACTCAATAGTGCGGTTTGGAATAGTGCCCAAAAGAAGGATTTTTATGCGTCTTATACGATCACCGGTCGAGTGTGTGTACAATATTACAATGCTGCTTACGCCTTCTTGAGAAAGAGGCAAAATGTTCTAAAATAATGCAAAGTTCTAGTTGTCAAGTTATAATTAATTACAAAAGATACATTGTTAGGAGTTAAAGAAAACATAGCTAATGGTTATCAAATATTTTTTCTTTTTTTAACCTTTACTTTTGCCCTAATAGAGAGCTCGTTTAATATATTCTAACACCTAAAAAATTTAAACATGAAAAAATATAACTGCTTTTCTATCGAAATCCAAACAATCTGAATAAGGAAAGACAAATAAAGATAAAAAATGAAAGTAAACTTGATTGTGCCTTCTGCTCTATGCTCTACGTTTCTACGTCGTAGCGTTTCTCTATGCCAACTTTTATCTGATTAGCTAACAAGCGAACAAGTCAATTTCTATGGCTGTTCCTGCACGGAAAGCTGTAGGAATGAGATAAGTGACGTCATGAGTTACGTTACAAGTTGATTATGTGGTTACCATGGTAACGTAATTGTTGGCAATGTAAGAACTCCGTCAATACAGTTGTAACTTAGATTATCATAAGAAAACATAATTTATAAATGTACCTTGGTGTACAGTAATTCAATCAATTTTCGAATACATGTAACCTGAATGTATTACCATAGCCATAGTATTTTCATAAGTATTTGAAGCAAAACATGTTTTGATACGGAACCTATCGGTCGGAATAACAATCAGTACTGTTTACTTGTACGTACATTATTAATATCGATACCCATAAACTATGTGTTCCCATATATTTACTTTAAAGTATATTGTCGCGAGTTTTCGCGGAGTTTTGACAAATAGTGTCTGGATGTCGTCTTGTCGCATTATAATGACGTATAGTGCAATTTCGATAAAATCGTTCAGTTGTCTTATTGTAAGAGTAAAATACCTTCAAAGAATGTGGAATTTAAAATTGTTCTTCTAATAAGTAAATTGTGAACTAAAACGCTTAAATATTCGAATCATAATTAATCAAAATTTAAAAACAGTAATTTTGTACCTTGTACGCTTAAATTCCATTTAATTTTCATTAGAAAGCGTAGTGCTATGTAAACAAGATTGACATAAACTTTAAGGATATATTTCTACTACTGAAAGGCGACATCGTTGCGCGGTTTAAGCATGAGTTACAAACAAATTAGAATACGCGCGGTCACAAAATGGTTTAACTGGTGTAAATATTCAATTGTCCTTCTAGAAATTATGTCTTGTGAAATTTGAATTCCTGTTTCGTAAACCAGTATAGTTAAAGTACAATATTGTGGTATCACTGCAAAAAACTGAACAATCTTCATTCAAAATCAAAAAACCGTTGCAGATTTAAGAAAAAATCAACGGAAAAATGTCTTTGTAAATTGAATAGAATACAATGCACAACATATCTTAAAACAAATTAAATTTAAATACATTCAAGTCTTAATACGAGCAATCGTTGCAATATCTAACATACTCGCAATTTGTTCTGTTAAATCGTCTGTGTGTATTTGTAACTAAACCGTTCGTTGCACTACCATTTCGCGAAGATTCACTCACGTTCGAAATTCGAATTGACTCACACCATAACGTACGCGTATTTTCCGAATCGTGTTTGCACTTACTGTGATAACTTGATTTTCAATTAGCATGTAAGCTGTTCGAATTTTTGGTTTTTACGACTAATATAAAAACATTTAACAATATTATACGTACACATTTCATTGGAATGAGTATCTTTTTGTTGTTCTTTGAGGTTTTAAAACCCGTCAAAATATCGTTCGGTTTAATTTAATTGAAACGTTTTTCGGTTACAATAATAAAGAGCTAACCCACCCCAATTTAAACCCCAGCTTTGTATTTATAAACGGTCGTATCTGTATTTTGCAGCAGTGCATTCGTTCGTTGCACTATTGATGTCATTTGAACTCGTTGTCGACAACGTTCACAATTTCCGAATACGTTATTCACTTTGCACGGTCCGTGCGTATTTTTGGACTCGTGTACGATAGCACTTACCGTGATAACTCGATTGGCATTCGATGCTTTTTCAGTAATCGATTTTGGATTTCACTAGTGGCAGCTACTTTGTGTTAATGTGGGATGTAATGTGGGTTACCAGTGTAATAATGCAACAATGTTACCAGCATTAAAGATTAAATATGTCGTAATCGTAACACAAATAAATTGGTTTAGGGTCAAGTTAATTTCTTTAGAATACTTAAGGAAACATTAACGTCGTTTGGCAGTTAAGGTTCCATATTAGTTTTAAACGCAGCGGTATTTTGTTTCACCGCCCATTAAATTTTCATTTACGATATGGCTGGGCAATATCGGAAAGCAATTGATACGCAATGATGAAATAACTTGTCGATTAGGTTTCAGGGACAATGTTGCGGTAGATTCAAAGACATAACCATATTTTTATGTCATTTGTTATACGTTTTGAAAGGTTTTTGACAGCTGAATGGTGAAATGTGCGATTGTAACTGACGACCTCCGTGGTCGAGTGGCGTACGCACCGGTTTCAAGGTGTCGCTAGCTCTGAGGTCCCGGGTTCGATCCCCGGACGGGTCAATGTAGAAACCAACTTTTCTACATTGTCCCGGGTCTGGGTGTTTGTGGTACCTTCGTTGTTTCTGAATTCCATAACACAAGTGCTTTAGCTACTTACTTTGGGTTCAGAGCAATGTATGTGATGTTGTCCGCATTATATTAAAAAAAAAAAAAAAAAACCCACTCGTAACTGATACAAAGCTTTGTTGTTAACATGTAAATATGCTTTCTACGGTTATAAGTATCTGTGTAGGACATAAAAGTCATGTTTTACAAATTGTACAGATTAGGTGTATGTTAAACAAGGCACGTGCTGACTTAAACACACATATAATATACATATGTCTTTAGTTGAAATCAATGAGCAAGGTTAGTTATTGGTGATATTTTTGAGAGGTTAAATAAATGTTTCTTTTGTGGATTAAAATGAGAAACATATGGCATTACAAAATTTGAGAAAAAGTGAATTCACGCAACGCTCACTTTAGACCACTTTTTTTAAGTTAGTAGATGTGAATTTCATTCGTGAATCGAGTGACATAGACCCATAGTAGTCGCTCAACCCTGGTAAACAGACACGTCTAACTGGTAACTTCCGTACGTTTTAGTGTAAAATGTCGATTGAGAAATGTCTGGTGATTTATTATTGGTACGGATATTTTCGTAGTACGCTAGATGGATGGTTGTTTTCAGTAGATGGGGTTGTGTTGTGTCCCTCTCATGTGTCTCGAGCAATTTGTCTAGTGGGTTTCAGTTATGTTACTCATATTACTGAGTAAGTAAAATTGCTCGTACTGATTTTTCAACCTTTTTGTCGTGATTGGGGGGAATTTGTATTCATTTGCGTAGTCAGCCAATATTCGTATTATTAATTGAATTGAATTAAAAATTATGTGCGTTTATTAAATAACAAAAAGGTTTGATTTATTTTAGGTATTAAAAATAAAAGATAAACGTCTTTATTGCGGCATTTCGAAATTCGAACACCTAAGTTGTAAATGATTTCAAATATGGAAGAAGACGCATAAATAATATGATTAAATGCGTTTATTCAAAAGGCTTAATATTCTATTATCTTTTGTTACTAAACAAAATATTGGGTTCGGTATATTAATGAAATGGTACACGGCTATTAATATAAAATTCGCTGGATTTGGCAAAAAAGCAATTCATAGACAACTTTTTGGGCAAGACAGACTTTAATATAACAACATCCGCGTAATCTATTGTCTTGATTTTTATTGTTAGAAAACGTTGTCCTCAATCAATAATTTTGGTTATTTTAGGAAAATTCATGTTTTGTATAAGGACTTTTATGTTCTCAACGAATTCAAATTTATATGTTTATTGTGTTCGATTGTATTGAATTTTATAATAATATACTTAGGTTTTTTTCGAGTGACAGAGTTTTCAAGCTAAAACTACTACGGAATAAATTTTCTAATTAAATACCAATTTACGGTCATTATGACTGTTTTAAAACCATGTAAAATTAAACACTTTGCCAAACTAGTTATAAAATATTATCTATCACTTTCTGAGAAATAAATAAGTATTTAGCCAAGAGTTTTCTATCTATTCTTAGACCAATAGAAATTAATCGAATATTAATAACGTGTTTAACATTTACAGAATAGAGGCGCCTTAAATGATATAATTTATTGTGAATGGAGCATATAAAATGTAAGAGTTAGTCTGTGTGAATCAAATTACTGAAACATCATTATCTTATAATGTCTGTATCCCACGTATATAAAAACTATAAAACAACAATAAAAACAAAAGCGGTAACGATGCTTCGAAATTTAAAAATATAAATATAAATTTAAATTATATAACATACACAAATGAAATAAAAGTAAAATTATTAGTTATTTAGTATACCTAAATAAACACTAGGTACATAAAATAAACAGAAAAATATTTTTATCATATAATAATAATAATGAGAATTAAATAATGAAATCTTTTTTAATAATTTTGTTTTAATTGTTCCTACCTATTAAATAATCAATTTTGTATTGATTTATTATCTAACTCAATTAATTTACACAAAAACTCTTACACAAATCCACAAATGAAATGTTCATGCCACAGTACTTAATCCACTTGAGTACAGGCTGGAAATACCATCAATTTTTCCAATAACTTTTCAATATTTTTCATAAAGTTGCCAAATGAATTTCGTTGCCGTCGCCGAGTGATTAATAGTATCAGTTGGTTTATTGCCTGCTAACTGCTTCTGCCAACATATTTTATGGAACTGCCATTTTTAATCTGTATCAAAAGTTTTTTGGGCTTAGCTCGGGCTGTTAATTACCGTAAAAACTTAGTGTAGTTTAATTGTTTGTTAAGAGATGTTATAAGACGTTTTTTGAGCTGTATCTTCGTATAAATTTCCTCAATGTTAGTAAGTAATAATTTTAAGTCGAATCCTCATACTATTTATTTAGGTATGAAATATAGTGATTATTTACTTATTTTATTAAGATACTTATTTTAATAAAATGTACTATTTGGTCTACCAATTAGGTACTTAGGTACCTATAAGAAGTATTAAAACAAAAGTAGCTCTGGCTAGCTACACTTTCGTTAAATAAAACTAAAAGTTATAAAAAACTAATTTATGACATTCTTTATTTGAATTTCGGACATAACTCAATACTAACTTGCGTTCCTGCTTCTGTTTTCAAAAACAAAAAACAAACGATTGTAGTCCTTCAAAATTTAAACAATTCAAAGTATTGAGTGTCGTTCCTTTTTATGTTTCTTATTTGTAACACGATGAAACGTTCAAAGGACCACCCACTGCATTACGTTTATCGCTTTTAAAATAATGAAATTAACTTTCTTTATTTTCAATTTATTTAAAAGTTTATCAGTACGCAATTAAATATTCGAATTTCAAATTAAACTTTTGTATTTAATCTTATTTAATTTATCTTTTTTAATGTTTTTTTTTTATTTTGCAAATTTATATAAAGGAGTGTAGTGAATTAAAATCATTTATAAATTGTGATTTTCTTTAATAAACAAAAATGATTTTTATTTCGTGAAAATAATGACACGGCATCAGCCTGTTGTAACTGTCAAACTATAATATGGGCCAAATGTCTGTTGGCACTTATAACTAAAATTAACCGTCTATACTTCTTGTCTATTAACGCTTTCCAATTATCCAGCTTTCTAACGGAAGTATAATGAAAATTCTTTCTCATTGTTAACATGAATTTATTATTACTTAAAATTTATTGTCGTTAGGTTACTATTATTGCCAAGTAAAATTAATTATTGTTTTATAATACCTCGACACGTATGTCCGGTCTGTGAAGTGTGTTGTTTCGTTGCAGTACCGTGTTCTCAAAGCAGTGTACATTGTTGTAAAAGCTCTCATATTCATCAACGATAATATTCTAGTGAATTTACTTACATGACCTTTTTTGAAAGTAGTTTTTGCCACAATCAGTAACTTTTACTAGAACAGAAATTAAACTTTTCATGAATGTTCCTAGAACCCGTCGTGACTCTTAAGTTGTTTGATGACGAACAGCGGAAGTCCTTTTTGCATAAAATTTAAGTTACGTTACATAAATATGAGCAAAGATAAATTTTTCAGACAATACTCTCATATATTTAAACTGTTTGAATTGAACATTATTATTAACTACGTCAGCATCTAAAAGCTCCTTAATGCGTGGTCAGGGAACGCGTTACACGTCAGTGTTCGTCAAGCGCGGGCCGTGTGATCAGGCGCAACGTTGTGTGGTGTGGTCGCCACACCACAAGCGTTGCTTACTTACAAAGATGTCGTTGTAACTGAAGAGACAATTTTTTTTGCACTAGAATATTTTTTGCTGACAGAGACTTTTCGGCAATTTTGTAATTTTTGTACAAATTAAAAAACCTCATTTTGGTCATGTTATATACCCAACTACTTGTACATAAAAATATGTAACATGTGAACTATTACAATGAACACTCAGTACCCCATTATCGCCCCTTGCCTGGTCATTACAAATTACACAGTGGTGCACGTATGCCATTTCCAGTAACACAATCTTTGTGTACTCAGCTTAAAACCAAAAGTACCTGGGATCCGCACTCGGAACCTTCACCTTTGTTTATGTACACTCAGACAGAAATCACCCTTTGCGTCGCCCGCTGCATGGGAACCAAGAAAGCATTCAAAATGATTTATTGTAAATGGTTTTCTACTTTGTTGGCTAAAATAATAAGCCCCCAGCCCGGATTGCTGTTCTAAAATTCGATATTTTATTGTTACGTTTTTTCGCTTTGCCGCACGCCGGTCAAAAAATTAATTTGCAATCCTTTGTTAGGCCATTAGCGGCAGATTCAATGAGTCAGCGATATGGTAATTAACGTACGCCAAAAACACGAGTCGATAGTGCGAAGAAATTTTTGCTACAGCCATAAAGGTATCTCGAGATGAAGCTGAATGAGACATCGACAATGCAAATAATAAAACGTTAAAGGCACGGTAGGAATTGCGGGTGGCTTTGTCCGGTCACACAATAGGCCCGTCCGCCGAGAGATTGACGCTTTAACTCCGAAGGTGTTAGGAGAATTAGTGGCCCATTATTGCTCTATAGAAAACGATGGTCAAGCAGAAAGCAGATAACAATAATTAGCTCGGACGCAACAAAAAGTGACATAAATCCCGCATAATAAGTTCCCGGGTGCAAAAAACGAGTAACAGTTTACCTGGACTCGGTTTTTTTTTGCAGAATGACTCGGAACGAACGTGGACCGATATAATAAACACCTCAATTCCTGGCAGAGGCATTGTTTAATGATTTTTCTGTTGTGATCTTGCACAATTCTCGGTCAGTTTTGATTTTTTTATCAGCTTGCCAGAAATATACGTTTTTTTTTGTATGCTTGGTAGCATTTAAACAAAAGGGACTCGGGGCTTGTGTGAAGGTGCGATTTATTTATGACCTTACCCTCAAAGCGATGTCTTGACCGACTTTGGGTGGTTTCTAACTTCTTATGTTATTCTAAATTGAATCGAATGTTTATATGTGATCAGGACCAATAAATGTTTAACGCTGTATTTCTTTTGTTGCAGGAACAATATGGAAATGACGTTTTGGCTGAACTCGCTGCTAGGAGACTTTGAATAATTTTTACTTAAATAAAAACCTTATTTTTTAAACGGTTTTAAAAACGAAGATGCTCGGGGGCGCTCTTAGGAGAGTTACCTCGACGTTCACCTCTTCCCCGACTGACATCAGCTTCAGCTCGGCTGACGATAGCCGGTGCATAGATAAGTAGATGATAATACGACAAACTTTCTCCATTCGGCCATATAATCCAAAAATCGGTTAAACGAAAATATTTAATAATAAAAGGAAGATTTTGAAACTAAACTAGTCAAGAGTAACAAAATCGTTGTATAGTGAGTTACCAGTAGGGCGTTGGTCGGTTCGGGGTGGCCACTGCGGTGGTATGCTTTATATTGCATCTTGGATCGACTGTGCGCTGTCAGGTCGCTACGTCACGTGGCTTCCCAGCGCGCGACTGCAGTGCTGGATGCTACTAACTGTATACACGTGAGTATTACTTGTTTTTACTGATCAAACACTATTATTACTATAAGTGATGTTTACATGCCTTCATGACTCTTCTGTTAATGTCTTGTACATACTATCGTGTTTCGCATCACCATTTATTTTACAGTTGGATTTAAAATGTTTGATTTTTTAAATCTACAATTAGGTATACAATGTTCAAGATTGTGACAGATTTTCGGATTTACATAATTTTATATAATATATTCATTTGCATAAAACATGTAGTTATAAAACAGATACATCCTTTTTAGATTAGCCTCAGGTCATCCAGGTGCGACAGTATAAAGTAACTCCACGACACGATTCCAAACTTTATGCCTCCTACATAAAGCTTAGCTTCCAAAATTGTAAATGACGGCCAACAGAAATAAATTTCGAATGGTAATGAGTACTTTTACGACCATTACTGTCCTACTAGAGTCTCCTTTGCCTCACGCTCATCAATGTAAAGGACATAAAACATGTCAATACATTCCGTTAAATTCTTCGGCGTGTCTCACGGGAGTGGCTAGTTGGCTAGTTACAGCTCAATTTATGACGCGGTTTCATCTATTCTACCTTTGTCTACGCGAAAACTTCTTTGAAAACGTCTCTCTCATTGTCATTATCCACACTATGTTAGTTACTGTATTCATTTACAATGGAAACGTAAAGTTATATGTCCGGTTATAACGTTTTGTCATACATAACTGTACTAACAATGTTTGATTTAATGAACGCCTTAAAGACATTGGGCTAAATGACAAATTTTAACACCAGATTTCGTGAAAGGAACTCCCGTGTCTAGTGAATATATTTCACATTATTCTAACATTAATGTTCTGTTGCTAGTTGTTAGTGTAGAAATAAATTCCCATCGACAGATTACGGTAAGTGCTCTTCGATAAGACCGATAAAGTTCGTTCACACAGCGAAGTTACTGTGAAATGCGCTTCCGACTGTTTGGGAGTAAAGCATTTAGTTAATCTAATGCGTATGTCATGTATTGACTCAGCATTCAAACTTACATTTCTTCCAGCTTCAATTCAAGAACAAAACTGTATTAAAATTAATATCTGTTAACAGGTACATTGAAGTTCCAAAATTTTCCGCAACATGCAAATTTTCTTGTGCTATTTTTTATACTTAGTACAGTTTAAGGGATTTCAGTATTTTATGATCAAGTAAAAAAAATACCAATACATTCAATAACTAAAGTAGGTCTTACGTGAGTTGGTAACATTAAACTGGAAATGCCAAAATATTTGGCAACCACACGAAATATTTGCTAACAGAGTTTGTTGAAAAAGTCACGAAGATGTGTCTCGATGTATGGAATGTCACATTGTTTGATGTTAAACAGATAATTCGTTATTACAAGATTAATTTACATTTACGAGTCACCGGTATATCGAGAGATATCGATAATCGGTGAATCCGAGATATCGATTTATTCGAGTGATTTTTTGTGTACGCTTTATGGTTTTTACTTGATATGAAAATCGATAAAATAGTTAATGTCGTGTATTAGATTAGGGGCTCAGCTTTCCGCTTTGATTTTGTGTAAGAAATGTCGTAATGTACCTTTTTGTTTATTATTCATATTATGTATGGTAGAAGCTTTAGGGTACAAGTATATGTTTTTGGACCAACATTGAATGTCGTGGACTCGTGGTGGCCTAGCGGTTCAATGAACGGATTTGTATGCACGAGGTTGCAGGTTCGACCCAGGCAAGTATTATTAATGTGGCTTTTTCAAAGTTATATGTACTTTTTTAATTATTCTAAGACACTTCTGACAAACGGTGAAGGAAAACATCGTGAGGAAACCTGGATTCCAAAATTTGGGATCTGAAATCGCCAATCCGCAGAGAGCAAGCGTGGTGATCAATGCTCGTGCCTTCTCTATATGGGAAGAGGCCTGTGCCCAGCAGTGGGACGTTTATAGGCTGGATTATTATTATTATTCAATGTTTAAATCTCTAAACGTAAAATATCAGGAAAAATCTAGTGGACTATTTCTTACAAAAATATGGGTGTCCATTTACATATAAGGGATAATACAAAGTATCTTTTCGTTTTCTTTATGATAATTTTGCAAACATAAAAAATAATAGCCATGAAACAATAAAATGTCACATCTGATATAACATTCGTTTTCATCGTAGATATATTTTATTAATATAGACTAACAGATCCGCACGTTCCATTATGGTATTAGCGTATTACGACTTAGTTAATTTCAAAATTTCCATTTCAAAACAGCATTTATACCTCTTTTATCATAATATCGCCTTAATATCACTAATAAACAACGAATAACTGACTTTTATGGTGCCTTGTCTAAAGGTAAAGGTCACATGAAGATTCGGTTGCATATCCCAATTGTACCCTTGACCGATCTGTTACGCCCACTCTATGTATTCAAGTCATACCAAAATTGGATACAATAGGCTAATTAATAACAACAGTTGTCTGGGCCGATGCATAGCTAATGTAAGACATTCGCAAGTCAGAAGTCCCGTGTAACACGGTAGGTTACTTTATCATGTAAATACATCGCACAAACGTACGCATTAGCATACATATTGCTTTTTTGTCGGCCTATGTGTCTAATTAGAATTTGGCATTCGAATTAAGATACAATAAGGCACATCTGTGAATTCTGAATTGATTTAAGTAGTTATATATACAGTAGGTACTCATACATATTGTATTTAGTCAGAATGACAGTAATAATACAGGGTGTAAGGCAATGATTCTGAAAACGAAGACAGGCGATTGTAGTCATTTCGGAAATGTTATCATCTCCCGAGCCTTTTCCCAACTATGTTGGGGTCGGCTACCAGTCTTACCGGATTCAGCTGAACACCGTATTTTACATGGAGCGACTGCCTATCTGACCTCCACAACCCATTTTACTGGGAAACGTATCCCATAGTAAGACTGGTTGTCAGAATTGACTTAACGACTGCCAAAGATCTATGTATGACAGCCGGGACCTACTGTTTAACGTGCTTTCCGAAACACGGAGGGGTCTCGGTATGTAATAAATGGTCACCCATCCACGGACCAACCGCGGCGAGCGCGGCTTAACCTGTATTATCGGTCAAACCGTACGGCTTACACTTAGCCACGAGCCCCTTTTTTTATTTCGGAAATGTTACTGCTTTAAAATAAAAACTCTTTCTATCATATTTTATTTTTCTATTTTCCGACATATTGCCATAAATAGTCTACTATTGTAATATGTTTTATTGTGAGGCGGTCATAACATCAAAATTTTCTAATCTTGTGTTGGAAAGATTTTTCTTGGATGTTTTTTGTTATTATGGACATGTCACATGTCTTTTGTTTTATAGCCGTTAGACGGATGTGTCTGACACATCCGTCTAACGGCTATAAAACAAAAGACAAACTTAAGAAATTTATATGAAACGCAGTTTTATGCATCTTCTAAACAAAGCGATATAACGCTATCTTACTTTCTACAAGACGATAATTAAAGTTTTAAAGAATCTTTTTGTAATATCACTTGAAAAGTTTATTTTATTAAATAAAGATTTCTAATCTTCTGTGGTAGAGTTGTCAAAGCTTAAGTACAACATTGTTTTATATAGTATGACAATACTAAGAAAAAATAACTACGAAGTATTGTTATTTGTTTGATTTCTCATCGCCTTTCCCAATCTTTATTTATAATTAATTACTCTCTGTTCAATAGTCGCAATGGTGTCACTCTCCTAATATTTTAAACCCCAGTTAATTGTAGTTCGCAACCGACACTGCTTGCCTAACTATCAGCACAACGTTACAAAATATTAGCTGTTAGATTGTAAGCTGGTCAGTTCTTAATTAAGTGAAGAGTAATTGGTACAGTTCGTGTAATGAAGTATCGTGTTAAGGTTTATTAAAAGAGGCTATAGTTGTTGTAAGCTTAGTTTATTGACGACCTAGCTTGACCCACAGGTCAGACAATGTAATTGGGTTTTGTGTTCGCAACTTTGTCAATTAATTGTCAGTTTCCTGAGCTCTATACGTGTTGAGAAAACATTTCAAAACTCTTCAGTCTAATCTTCACCTTATCGTCAACCCATCTTGCTTTTGGACAACTTTCGTGGTTATAACCGCATTATATTATTTTGATTTTTGTACAGACAATTGAACAAAACATTGATTATTCATTTATAGTAACAAGGTATTATATCTACTGATAGTGACGAATTACAAGAATAGGGTTCAATAATCTCTGATTAATCATTTGGTGATACATGAATGAAGTTATCAGTCTAAGAAAGATAATGCACTGAAAAGGAAGTTTGCACATATTTCAGGTATAATTATTAACCTATTATGCACTATATGTTTTGGAAAATTACTTCAATTATAATTATCTTTGACAATAATAATATTGCCTCTTGTTTCCAAACTATACACAGGAAAACAAATAAAATAATAAGCTAACGGTATCAAAGCTACTGAAAAAACATTAACAAAAGAAGATCGATATAAAAGAAACATCATATTTTTTAAATTAGATTTAAAAAAAAAAGTATAGCAACAATGATTACTGGCCAACAAGAATCAAGTCTTACTGGCCTTAATGAGAGTTTAAAAGTAATAAAATGTGTGTCAAATCTATTTACTTATTCGAAACATTTACTATACGTTAACAGTGTTATGAGCATGCGAACTGCAAGCCAAATATTTTAGGATTTTTACAGTGTAAGTGTTATATAACATATTTAAGTACGTTTGTAACATAACTAAATGGATATACTTAATACGTGTAGGCGAGTTTTTGAATGAAATATTTACTTGGCGGTCTAGTTCCAAGCTATGCCATTATTTGTCTTCTAAGATAATAATTGGAATTTCTGATTGTTCAATTTACTAAATAGTCGAGCCATATTTCTATATGAAACTTTTGCAGAACATTCCTTAAGGTATTTAGAATGAATTCGGCTAAATATACCTGTAGTAAAATGATTTTGTAGTAACAATGTAGTAAACATAAAAAGTACACTATATAAAACGTGTTTAAGACTACTTGAGCTCTCTTAAATTTAAGTACTAAAAAACTTATCCGTATCTACATCGTATATTTCGAACACAGATTAAAAAATGTAATAACTTAAACCCTTTTTTACTTATACCGATACCTATTTGAATATTCCAAGTTGTTCAATTAACAGCCACACCTCGTTTAACCAATGCATATTCTTCTATTTTTAAATCTGAGCTAATGTATCTCTTATCAAAGGATTATATCACCTTCTCGATAAATCTATACAACAATACCTGTGACAAATATTGTATGTGAGTCAGAAATGTAATTCCAATTAGAGTCACATTTGAATAAGAATAATCAAATGTTTAGTGTTAAATATCTTCTGATTGACGTCATAGTCTTCAAGTAAAAGATGAGATTATTTTTAGATACATTATTCTGAATGTTTTAAATTAAATAGCTCCTAACTCTTTATGTCGTGCACTTAGCTCTCTGGTTATAGAGCTGTCCAGCGGCAGTGTTGTTTGACATCCGATAACCCGTTTACCCGTCAGGAAATAATAGTTATTTGCATTGAAGAAAGAACATCAACACAAAGGAAACGGTTTTGAAGCGAAAACTGAAGGAAAATAGACATAGGTACTTTTCTATGGGAATAGATAGACCCTTAGTTAGGTCTTTACGATACCAAACAGGGAAAGTGGTGATCACAGTTCCGCCAAAGATCAGCTCACAGGTGAAATTGGATACGTTGTAGGTTCCATAGATGTTGCCGCTATGTAGTTAAGTGACAATAATTTGGCGCTTAGGAATTTATTGCAACTGAATTTTATTGCCTGACAGCCTATTTTGGGTTACCATTTAAGGATGTAATTGGCTGAGGCAATAACTTGTCGTGTCCTAGTGAAAGCGATGATTTTAAATCAAATGCTATGTTAGAACCTCGTAAAGCATCTTATAGCTTTATTTATGGTAAGGAGGTAGTAAGTAGAACTGTTAAGAGGCCGTTGGCTTCTTTGATCTGCGTTACTCTGTAACTATACTTTTAAAGAACGAACTCCTGTTTTGTGCATACCTATTACTGTATGTTTATCATAATAAGACTTCTTGCCAGAAGTTCCTTGTGTTAGAAGTAGAGACACATAATAATTATGAGTAGAGTACCTACAAGAGGCAGGGGTGAGGACACTAAGTTTGTCAAGAATGCCGAAACAAGCCCATTCATATGGATCACCCATCTAACCTATGTCGGCAGATAGTGTCTGACGATCAATCTATCTGTTCGCTGACCGTTCAACTAATGCCCCTCTCAATCACATACATACATAAATTTAAATAATGCTTCCATGTACATCGGTTACCTTTCTAACTGTCTTCACATACATGTTACTACACGATTTATTGATTCAAACCTATTTTTATTCGCACATTAAGAAACCGTCGCGTCGTCGACCGAACGCGGCTACAATAACTGTTGTATGTGGGTAGTAGCATATTGTTAGAGCGACCGTCTCGTGTTACACCATCTCCATATTGGAACCAATGTTTGGACAAACATTTGATGTAACTAATATACCTGGCAGTTTTGTGTTAAATGACTTGTTTTATCACGTAAAATAAAATTTTTTTTTTTGGGATATGTTTTCTCCTAAATTTCACTCAATTAAAACGTATTTTCGCAATGCAGGTATTTTAGGCAGCCTGGCCTCATCTTAATGCCAGTTATCTTAGATAAGATAAATAATTAAATAGGGGTGCGTTCGATACTATAAAAATCTGTGTATATTATTTCATAGCATTTTTTCAACGCACAGCAAAAATAGTAAAAAAGTTCACGAGCACTTAGACCGAAACGTAGCAACAACAAATCAAAAACATTGGTACAAGCATTGGCGCCAATTAGCGAACGACGTTACCGATTACAACAGAACTGTCTAGACGCATTGAAAGGCAGACATTTTTTTATTTCAGCTACTTGTAAGTGTGGGCGGGATTTAAAAACAAATCAATCATCATTGATTCTGTATGTTGGCTGCGTTTTGTTTCCAATGGCGATGTTTGATGTATGATACCATTTCGCTGTTCAGGTGCCCCGTTACTTTGACGGTGAGCGTCAATTGTTTTAGTTCTTATTTCACGATGCTATTACAAATGTAATGATGGTAACGTGTTAAAGTTGTACGTTACTTATTAGGTTCACTAGAGGAATAAAAAATATGCGCAAAGGATAGATTTATTAACAAGTAATTGTCATGTTAATTCGGTTGAATTTAGTTTTGAAAATGAGATTTAGGTTCTGTTCCCCTCGCTTCCTGTAATTGTCCCAAATATTACGGTTTAACGGATCTAACTAATATTTTAAGACTACTGCTTTTGATATTCCCCGGTCGTTGTTAGAAAATAATTCTAATAAATCTTTGGTACTTAGATTTATTGTGCAATTATGGCAATTCCAACTACTTTATGAGCGATTTCACTTCCTTTTCTGTCTTCCTGTTCCGATCTGTATAAGTTCGTAATATAAAGATTTTTCTTCTAAAATGATTTAACTCAAATCGCTTTTTCCTATATGGAAATATTGGATTTCGGTAAAGCTTTCGACACGGTATAGCACTGGCTGATATTAGTGCATTGTTTTGTCTCTTATTTTTTTATTCAACTTTTTTAGTTTTTAATTTGCAAGGTGCGTACCTATGTTCGTTTTTTAAATTAAAATTTCGCTAGACTATTGCGTACGTGAGGCAGTTGGCTCCAGACAATGTGATTCATATGTCACTCATATCAAGCCGTCCAAATATGGGGCCTGTTGAATTATTGAGATGGTGATCGTTAAGTAGACGTCCTATAAGTAAATGGACTGTTAATTGTTTTCTATTAATATGTACAGTTACTAAAGGGTTAATTACTGACTAAAAAAATGGTTCGTATACTATTATTTTCGAGCACACGAAATTAATAAATAGTACGTACGCAGGCGAGCTTAATAATATGTGAATTATTTGACAATACTAGTTAAGACAAAAGAAAATTTCTAACTACAGAGCGACGGTTATTAGTTATTACCGTCACTGCTTAGAGTAATACCTCATTGCTATAAATAAATTCTAATAATTCATATGAATCATTTTCCCAAAATAAGTCTGTGTTCCTCGGGTACTTTATCAGATCAACGTGTTTTTGATATTGTTTACCTTAATAAATGGAATCGTAACATAATGTCTATTTTAAAACTTTTATAACTAATTTGTTTTTACTCTATTATATCTTGTTTTAAAAACATAAAAAAAAACGTTAGGGCTTAATTCTCATTATAGTAATACAGTTCATGGGAATAAGCGCGTACGTGCATAAATATTTTTTGGGCTTGACCTAAAAAGTGAACTATCTTCTTATGTATAAAATTCTCGTGTCACAATGTTAGTTACCATCATACTCCTCCGAAACGGCTTGACCGATTATTATGAAATTTTATATGCATATTCAGTAGGTCTGAGAATCGGCTACTATCTATTTTTCATACCCCTAAGTGGTAGTAGGTAGGTAGTAGGCAGGTAGGTAGGTAGAAAAAATTGCATTGCAACGCATGCCGGGAACAGCTAGTATTACATATAGAACAGATAGTTTTAAAGTCAATTCTCATTATTTTATACAAAATAATTTCTAGTTTGGGGCTATTCGCCTGTAAAGCTTTTATGCCAGAAATGCAGACATATCAGAAGATTCTGAAATAAAAAAAGAAGAGAATCATATGATAAACTTCGCCTTAACAGTTGCTTACTCACAAATTGAATGGGCTAAGTAGCGATGCCCCTTTAATACTAATAGACGGATTAGTTTTCTTCACTGATTGTCATCAACGATGCCTACCACCTGAGGAGTCTTTATATTAATGTTATTATGTAATTGTATAGGCCAGTTAACCAAAGAGGTAGGCGAAACACACAATAATGTATGGTGTGCTATAAAGATGTCGGTGTATTTACTTCGCAGGATCTGTCCAAGTTAAGCGAGTAAGTTTATGTCGTTTTAAGCATAAAATATCCAAGATTTAGGGAAGAAAAATTTTTCAATTCGTACTCGGAAATCTTTGCCCAAAAAATATTAAATGTTCCTTATTCTGTTAGATATTTTCCCAAATATTTTAAAAGTACATTAATTAATTTAAATGCTTTCGTCATATAAAAATAATTAGTAAATTAATTGTGATGTTCTAAATAGCGATAAATATAACTGTTAATGAGAAACGCTGCGAGAAAAAAATAATTATCCAACACCAAATTTAATTGACCTCTGCTCTCGCATCAAAATATCACTTCTGTCCATTAATTTTGACGGGAGCTACTAATCACTGCAGATTAGACACCCAATTACTAAGCGAATAGATCCACTGGCTATAATGAGATCCAAAACAAGAGCTACTTAAGGAGGTGATCGACGAACGAGCTTTACCGCTTTGTTGGCTTACTTTTAAAGCATGCTCGTCGATCATCTCAAAACCGCGGTTTTATTTTTTAACGAGCCAGGCTCGTGACTCGTCACACATGTTCGGAATTTAAGCGCGGCGCGTAGCAAACGACTGCATGGCTTGCCCGTGGATCAGGCACGAAGAGCCGCGAGTAAAACCGCCGCGAGCTTTTCCATGAGCTCGTGGCTCGCCCGTCGATCGCATGCTTTAAACTAAAAACGACACCAGCTAATCTTGCCGCGCCGCACCTAATTGCTCAACCCAAGTGTGAATTCATAATAAGATTTTAATTAAACAGAGGTGATGTATGTAATTACAATTTGTTTAGCTAATAGGTGTCGGGTATCTTAGTGGGCAGAGTCGAGGTAATGTGCTCATTATAATACGGCATATTACCCGTAACATGATCGTATGTTAGAGTCGTCGAAATAATTATTCTACACACATTTAATTTGCAATTTATCGAGCGTAGTTAATAAAGAAATTTATTGTTAGTCGGTGAAGGTTGGGTTAATAATGGAATGTGCTTGTTTATTTTAATGTGGTTTGCTAGTTATCGTAACTTTTCCTAAATCGAGCTTTGGTTCACATTTGTTCATCAAACGTTACTCCTGTGTTAAGGAGAATTTGAGGTTAAGAGCATAAATCCACTTAATTACATTATTATAAACTATGCAGATGGCCTCAAAAATAGGCAAAAATCGTACCGTAACTATGCACTGTCGTCCTATAGCTTAACTTTAAAGTACTGTACGAGGTGTGAAAATGTTTCGTAATGTATATGACTTTTAGATATATATTTCGCCTCAATAAACATGGCTTATCGACATAAATTGATCGGTCAGTTCGGCGCCTACTATGTCACTTCCAATCGAACTTAATAAATAAGGTTACGACATTCAACTTCACAATCGTACATCATATCGTACATCGATACTTCTCACAAACCATATGCAAAAGGTGTTCACCTAAAAGCTTAGTACTTAATGGCATATCTTCTTAAAAGTCATTGAATTAGTCCTGATTTTGTTTGTAATCTTAGTATTCTGAGAAAAAGGGCTTCTAACAAGTTTAAGCTCTGAATGATAGCTCGTAGCACTAAGATTTTAAGCCCTGTGGGGTAAAACTGAAGTATGATAATTTACTAAACTGTATGTATCTTTTTAATCTACGCTGTCATTAGTAACAATGAAAAAATTTAAAAGTAGAGCAACATGCGTAGTTACTCCTAACGTTTATGAACTCGTTCAAGCGAACTCTTATTTGTTCGAAATTCAAACAAATTTCATTCACTCACTACCATAGGGAAGTATGAGCATGTTTTCTGAACTCGTCACGCCATACAATTGCGTTTGGAAAGCAACTTTTACCAAAAAGTGCGTGGGCGCACAAATTCGGTACGACCGGAGACAAACTTGAAACTTTTTAAAGTAATTTTTATGATCTATGGTTTTGTATAGCCTTAATTTTTGTCATAAAATATGTTTTTTGTTGTGTATTCTACATGTTTATGAAGAATGTGTATTGTGACTTTGATCTATATTTGTGTTTAATATATTAGTTTACATTCTTTCACATTCAGATACTTTATGTATTTTCTGGACTTTTAAGAAAAAAAATCTAAGACGCTAATTAATTTCGACACGTTTGTTATAGATCTGTATGTTAAAGGTACAAACCATGTTATATTTTAACTCTAGATTTTATACTACATTTAGTATCCAAGACTGGATTTATTTGACAAGAGCGGTAGCTAATTATCGTCTTAACATAGCTAGCAAAATAAAATACTTTTATAAAATTAAACATAGGTTGAAGTTTCTGATTATAATTATTTCTTTACCTTTAAGAGATTGATACCCCGACACCAGTTCCGGGGCTCAGCTGTCTAATGTCCCCATTCCCTTTCAGTGTTCGGTAAATACCTCATAAATAATTAACATCCGCGTTCGACAAAAGATGCGCATAATACATTAAGTGTGGACGTGACAATAAATTAATTAGCATACCGTTGTTAGGACCTCAGAGATAGAGAATTTTATGAAAGATATTAGAATTTATTGAGAGATAATGTCTATTGTTTTAGAAGTGTAAATGCTATTACGATTCTTAATACCTACCAGTGTTTATATGATTATATGAATACGTTGTTTTAATAAAAGGTTTTTAGTTATGGCGCTATATTTCACGGGGTTTATGGGTTTTGATTGAATGCATCGAGTATAATATTAATATAATAATAATAATATTCCGAGACAACTCACACACGGTTATCTGATCCCAAGCTAAGCAGAGCTTGTGTTATGGTAACCAGACAACTGATAAACATACTTACCTATATATTTCTAAATACATACATATTATAGATAAATTACACCCAGACACAGAACAAGTGATCGTGCTCAGCACACAAAGATTTGTCCTGGGTAGGAGTCGAACCAACGACCTCCGGTACAGCAGTCAGGGTCACCAACCACTAGACCAAAAGGCCCGTCATATTTTATAGTATACAACTGTTGTACTCGATAGTTTAGCTCTGAAATGGCTCTATCAAACAAGCTACCCCTTATGTACTATTGGGGTTTATTAAACCCAGTACAATAAAACACAAGTTTGATCCCACCAATACTAAAGTAATTGTTGTAAGGTTGTCGCTCCCTAAGTCCTGTAATACAAAGTTTATACAAACAATTCTCTTGTAACAGTTCGGTTTTAGATAACAATAGTATCAATAACAAACTAGTTGTAGTTAGAGTATTATGAACTATACAAGTTAGTTACAGAAACTACGCAACGTATGGTCTTTCACTCAGTGGTAATGAAATAAGAACCTTATTCCCTTGATGTAGAGATCAATGTTGTTTCTTTTCGACGACACGAGATGTATTAAGTGACTTGAAGAATATAATACGGAAAATAATAATGGTTTTATTTCAGTTGGTTTCTTAATAGTCGTGATTTTCTAAAGAGCAGTGTTTCAGCTTTGTATTTGACCAGTAGCAATGTACGGGGTTAATGCCCTAAAATATATAAAATAAAAGTTGAGACATTGGTTTCGAATAAACTGAAATGTTAGTTAGACATTTTCCAATTATGATTATAATTTTTGTCAATTTCTAGCTTCAGAATTTTTAATGCTCTGTAGAAAATTATTTAGAACCCAGATTTTGAAGAATTTCGTAATCAAGCGAAATATTGCTTCTCTCTAGTGCTACCGTTGTATAAGAACATAATATTGATAGCTACTTACATGGTCTTCTTTAATGTACTACATATTAATAGCAAAATTAAATGTTTTCTTTTTAATTCGGTGTCCGCGTCATAATGGCCTCTGTCGGCTCCTTTGATGTGATAAAGCAATATGCGTAATTGTGGGTTTAGTGGTTAACACCTCGGCTTAAGTGACGAGAGGTAGCGTGGGCGGTGAAAGCGACATTGACAGTTGACAATAGCAAGCTCTTATAAATCACTGAAGAGGTTTACTACAGAAGGTCAGTCTGTAGTGGTTTTCGTAATAAAAAACAGTTTTATATTAATTTATAGTATATATTTATATGTGTCTTTAATAAATACGTTACTTAATTGTATTAATTTTCTTAACATAGCTTCTTATCTTCTATAATATTTCAAGGAACAATATTCTTTATAATTAATATTTATCAGATTTGTTTCATTTTGCTGTTAACGCTATATTGTCTGCAAAAAGTGCATGATCTTAAAAAAAAACATCAAGTTAACCAATGATCAGCGGCAAGTAGGTAACAAATACCTAAACATGTTTTAAAAAAATGTCCGTACACAATATACTCAGAGAATTTAGTTGAACTTCTGCTTATATACGTATCTGTAATGTAAGCTCATTCTTAATGATCACACCTGTTACCAAGACTGCCTGTAGGCGGAATAATAGAGAAAAAAACACACAATTCAAACAAGTAAAAGCCTACTTAGCTAACTCTTGAGGTTATGACAATTGTCTACAAGTAACTCGGCTCTTCATGGGTTTATAAATAATTAATCAGTTAGTAACAACTGTTTGGTATGTGGATTGTAGATGTGATGTGTTGCAACACATTACTTTCATTGTAATTCGTTGACTGGAGCGTAGGGTTCCATTTAAAAATATAAGACAAAAAAACTCAATTATGTAAATGTAAATTTTCGAACGTTGAAGTTAGTTGTTAATGAAATAATGATTCAGATAAAATTGTAGTAATCAGGATCTGATTGGTATAAATATCTGGTATTGTACGACCACTCACGTAACCATTTTTTACTATGTTCCATATACGGTTTTAACCTACACACAATTATACCAGAAAGGAATACAAAATTTGGTTACCGATAATTTAGTTTTACGTGCACTCGCTTTCCTCCTTTAACTTAGACCACAGCCAAACTGCAACATTTTTTACATGGCGCAAGTGTTTTTAATGAATAGGTATTATATTAACTCGGAGGCTGGATTTTTATACCATAAACCGTTGATGTCTTATTAACGGCGACCATCAGCGTATCTCGATTATTCGTGAAATATATTCAGCGTTAAAGGTTTTAATTACATCGGTTTTTAATACCCCTTTAGTATGTAAAATGGTAAAATTGATGTTTGTTACGAAAGCGGGTTTTTGAGATGATAAATTATAACATAATGTCAGCCTATCACTGTCCCTCTTAAGGGCCAATGCTGAGACTCTTATTTTTCAGTGGCGCACAATTCAATTTAAAAAAATGAGCCAGATTATTTTGAAAAATACATCTTTATAAATCAATAGCTATGAACCGCGGTTTCACTCGCCTTACTTTTTCCCAATGTCCCAAGTAGCACGATGCTTAAAAACCCATAAACCCGAGAAATCAGCTATCAAATGCAAAAAGATTAGATTTTAATCTGATTTTTGAGATTCTGATTGTTTTAGAGATTATTGCATCCAAAAAAATAACTCTTCACTTTATTTTATAAGTATAGATTTGTAATTTGAATGCTTCACTCGTAGTTAATTATTATTAAGAAATATTGAACAGCAACAAAATAGTTTTTGTTAGTTTTTGCTTGCATCATAGGTAAGCTATTTGCTACTTTATCTCCTAGGCCTTGTTAGTAGAATTGGGTTAATACCTCATTACCTTTATCTTACTAGGCATTACGTGAATACCTATGCCTAGATTAGGCATTAACCTACAAATATTTTACCTAATTTTAGAGGTCACTATGTCCTATGTCACGGTCGTATACTAGCAAAGTTTGAAAAAGGAAATAAATAGAGTTTTATTTTTATAGGACTGTGGATTTACCAAACAAGGAACAATAAAACCTCATTGGTATTGAACGAGGTTTATTTGGTTTTCAATAAACATCAATATTTGAGGATCAGTTCCTTTTGTATTCTTTTTTTCAAGTTTATGTTTAGAAACTCTGTTGTAAAGTCGATCCAATAAAATTCTGATCGATGGAGTGTGCATTTCTGTTCAAAACACGCTTCGATATTATGAATATTAAAAAGAACATCGTATTAATCGTTCAGGGCGTAAAGAATTCGGCATATAAATTACCTACCGATTAACGCAACGCATTATTAGTTGTCAGAAAATAGTTAAGAAACGAGAAAAATGGCCGTCAAGGAACCGTCTCTGTAATTAAAGATAATTATAATCTTTTAGGGTGTTTAGTAAAATGATCGATTCTAGTGAAAGCGGCAACTAGAATGCAATAATTATATTACTTTATGGGTTTTTAAGAACGTTAAAACGTTTTTTTATCGCTTCTTAGTTTAACTAATACGATATTACTCCATTGATCGTAAAACTCGCTCATTGAGCACCTAAATTTTTTAGATAAACAACGCTTGTAATTGCCACTTAAAGTCATAAAATCAATATCAGCATATTGATGTGTCATACGCATTTGACTCACAGCGTGTTATTAATTCAATTTTAATAAATTAAACTCTTGTTGGACCTATATGTACGTTACAGTGAGTTATATAAAATACAAGTGCATCATACATTCAATATTTTTATTACGATATTTGTTGAATCAAAATTCTTGCGTATTATTACATAAAATCTAAGATAGTCCGGTACTAAATTATAATATTCCTGTATAAAAATAAACGATTTAGTGATAATATGTAAAACGTCAAATAAATATTTAGGGTCATAAATATTTGCCTGAGCTGTAAAGTCCGGTGAATGACTTCTAGTGCGCCTAACATAAATCTTGCAATCAATTATAAACAAAACATAATCAAACACGACCGCGCGGCTAGAGTAGATCAAAAACATTTTACGATTATGAAACCCCTCGATTGACAACCGGGAAGGCATTCTCGTCGTTCCCATATTTTTATTGCGTGTAAACCCGTCGGCGCTTTTTTATATCATCTCTTTTAAGTGACATAAATTCTAATACAAAGTCCATTTGTGTATCTCGGACGTCTTAAAAGGTATAGGGATAATCGTTTTTCTGCTTTTTACAAGGAACTCATTTCAATTATCGGTCGATTTGATGGGTATAAAACGCTATGGTATGTGTCGTGAGGACGGCGCCCCACCGCGGCCGGTAGGACGCCCCGTGTGTTCTTTTCCATTTTTAATTTCCAACACGCTAATTTAATTATGGAATCTTATGTTCTTTTTTCCAACGCAGCTGTATCCTGCCAGCAGCTAATAATTTTCATAAGTTAACTGTAGTTGTTCGAATCGATTCCTACGTTTTGATGTAATTTTAATAATGAAAAATATTTTGAATTTATACAATTTTTAGTAACTTAATCACTGAATTTATTGTTTAATTTTATAAATGTTTCGGAGATTGTAATCCTTAATTGAAGGTATTTTTATTAAGTTTCATTTATTATGATCCTGTATTACTAGATAACGTCTGGGATAGTTGTGTTTGAAATATAGTCGGCTGGTGAGAATACCGTGTGTAGGCGGATGATAGTTGATTTGATGTGCGATAGCGAGATTAATATTACAAAGTGGGCAAGGACTTTGATGTCTCACGACTAATTGTCCGTGTACAATGATTGTTACATGGATGTACGATTCGATTTATTTTATGAAGGGATTGAGTAGTTGAATATTTATTGATTTTGAATTACTATGTTCTGTATAAGAAAGGTATTGCACAAGTTGTTTTTTTAATATTTAACAAAATTAGTAAGGACCTGTAAGGACGTAGGTATACCTAAAAAGAAATTTACTGTATAATTTTATACAAGCCTAAAATTTTAAATGAAAACCAGAAAGTGGCTTTACATTTCACGTATATCTTTAGTTCATCAAATACCTACGCGTAAATATCAACAAAATTAAAATTTTAGTTTATAATCACAATATAACATTGTGACTATTGTGAGTAAATGACTGGCCGAAAACAAATGAATAACTAAGGTTTAAATTTCGAACATATACTCGAATTTCAAATTGCCGCATCTATACGTTCGGAAATACACGTTGACCGTTGAAAGGCGCTGACGGAAGAATAATGTCAACTTCTCGCCTCTAAGATACAACTCAAGAAACACTCGCTTTGTTTTTATTCCTTTTTGATACTTAAGGAATGCATTCTTTATAGTTTTGATTTTGTACCGTTACCTGATCGGGGATAATATATTGAAAAAGTTTTATTACAATTTTTCGATAAGTTTCTATAAGTCGTAAAAGAATATTAGGAACTTATGTTTGGTGTATCAAAACGGATTAAGTTTTATAGAGATCGATATATATCAGATTATATCTACTCCTAAAATATAGCAAGAATTAGGTTTAGAGAATTAAGGTTAAGCCGAATTTATTGTCTTTTTATTAATAAATTGCCTATAGGTATTTTATGGATAGATCTCAGTGATTAAAAAGGTGATTTTCAACTTTACTCTTCAACATTTCTATGTTGTGAGTCGCATGCGTGTCTAAGAACGTAAAATCACTAATGAAGACTCATCTGCAACTATAAAAATCCCACAACTTCGTGTTTTGAGTTGTACAGACACATAAGTGTCAACGATTTGGCCTTATTCCACAAACAAACAAACATGTAAAAAGAAAGCGAAAACCTATACGATATATCACTCATAGATTTAACATCAAATTAAACCTTTCGAATATACGACTAAAGTGCCAAGGAAAGACAGATGGGCTCTAGTTATAACATAACAAGGAGGCTGGAGCGATTCATCAAGAGCTTGTCAATTACTACTGGCAAACGACCATCTTGACACTCTTCGATTTAATTAAAATTTATTTGACATTAAACCACGGTGGCCATTTTGGAATTAACAACTTGAATTTGGAACGTGTTAGTTTTTCGAAAGTCGAATTCTAGAAGTGTCAGTGTTATCATGATTGATTGGTCGATAGAGATAATTACGACGTAATGGTGCACTGATACCTTTGCTCAATATAAGGTAAATGTTATCAGATATAGATAAAGCTGTATAATTATTTGACTATGCTACTTGTACAACTTTCACGGAGACGATATACCGTTGTGTTTGAAGTACCATCGGTATTTTCCTCCTATAAATACAACACTAGATGGTAAAAGTTGAGACACAGTTGCAATAATTTCAGTCTTTTTATTTTCGCAGACTCATGACGTGAGTCTGTTAATATGAACAACTTTGTTTCGGTTATATCGGAGCGAGTAGGAAAACCGTTTTATTGGACTATTCAAATAGAGTCGGAGCTTTATAATCTCCTAGTAAACCTCTCATAACTTACGTACGTCGTCCGCCGTGTGGTCGGATAGTTAGCCACAATTAATTAAATAACCCACACAATTTTCTATTACGGGCGCGTTATTTTGACACTTTCATAACCCATATAACGTAATATTATGGTAGTTTCAACACAGTTACTTATTTCGATCATAACCATATCTTTGTCTAATAAACGAATGGACCATTTCGTAGTTACCGATATTTATAGCCGTAAAATCATCTCATGGTTTGTTAATTTAAATTAAAAGGCGCGTAATTATAATGTTGTGGTTCGATTCGATTTTCTTGTCGCTCAATGTATGATTTAAATGTCGGGAAGGAATTTTATGGACTATGTTGTTTTATGCGAGACAGAACAATCACGTTATAAAACTACGGATTTTTATGTTGAGAAGTTTTTAATAGGATATTTCATGTTTTCTTTTATACTGTACATAAATGTGGTTGTTTGCGCATATTGCTTTATTTTATACAAGGTCAGATGCTTGATAAGTTTTCGCATAATATGAAGCAAAATTTTTGTTTTCTAAAATTGGAATTCTTTTTTAGACTTTCTTTCGCCACCAGCACCGATTCAAGAATTGTTCCTAGTTACTTTACAAATTCACGAATAAAAATGTCACTTAAACAATGCTTCTACCGACGAAAAGCATTCCAACCTATAATTACCTAAATCATAGCACCAGTAAGGAGAACAATGCTACACTCCTGATCATTGAACTTTACATATTGACTTAGGACCTCACACCTGTTTCAACGCAACCAATTTCCTAATTTCTTGAACAAATTCGTTCTGTAATTTAACTATATAGACTTTGTAAGGCACAAACAGATGCAACATTTTAAGGTAATGTTGTACTTAACTTTAACAAGAATGTCTTCTTGAAATATGAAAGGTATTTGAGGACTCTATTTGAAAATAACTGTTTGTAAATAAGTACCTTCGTGTTCGTACAGTAGGCAAAGATTAAGTAGGTAGTTACATTTTTTTTCAGAATATTTTTAAGAACTGTTTTTCTTTTTCTGTATGAAATAATATATAATATTCTTAACCCCTCTATAATGAGTTTTTTAGTCCAACGGACTGGTATATGTAGGAACCAAAATTATTTTTGCTGTGTTATCCTATATTTAGTTTTGTATTTTTTTTAATATACTCTTCTGTTTTTCATATACTTAAGTAAGCCGTGAGCTTAAAGTATAAGTTGATACTGCAAGCGTACTGGTTATAAAATATTCAAAAAAATAGAATCAACATCCAATTTCACTGAATATTTTTATCAGTTAAATCAACGCTTATATTTTCCGCTACAATTTCGTTAAGTCCGTGACCCGTTTCCAGGGCTCAAGTTTCCATTATCTAGATTCAAGATCTAAGCTAGAATTTTTATCGTATTCGGCGATCTAGGCTTTACGTAACCACTTCAAGTTCAGACCGATGTGTATCGAACTCTCGGTACTTCTAGGTCGTGAGAATTTTTCTTTATGGCCAGTTTATAATTTTATGCCAGTATGGATATTAAAGTTTTGAATTACGACTCAGATTGTAGATACATAGTAATGTTTTGTTAGTTTATGTGTTGTGTGCGGTATGGTTTGTTTGTTTATTTAAGCTTGGATTAGAAAACCTGAATTTTTATGTTGTTGATAATTATAAAATAAGACCAGCCTGTTATTGTCGCACTGCGGGGCAAAGGCCTCTTCCCGTATAGAGAAGGCACGACCATTGATCTCCACGCTTGTAGCTTCCTAACAATGTTTTCCTTCACCGATTGTCATTGGTGTCTTAAAATAATGTACAAAGTAATTTTGAGGTTAAGTCTAAATGTTGTATTTAGTTAACGCTTTCTATAAATTGGAGCGTTTACTAAACTTTATTATAATTTCTTTTCATAATTACTGGCTTCCGCCCATTCATATGCAATATAAACACTGAAGGTAGCATTCGCATCAAAAAATATATTCTCTTGACTAAATTAAACGTCATACTATCTAATCCAAGCCCAAGGGTGACTAAGCTTCTATAAAATCGCCATTTTAATTCCAGCCAATACTATCTAGGATTTAAATGAAGCCTTACATTGAATATTCGAAGTATGAGACATGCACTTGCTTGTATCCTATCCAATTTAAATAATTATCAGTATCAATTGCATTAAAGTACAGCGATTGTAGAAACGAATAAAAAACATAAGGTTGTATCTTATTTAACGTTGTAAGACTAGTGAGTACTAATTAGTGAGTTGCCAATGATGTTGAAGTTTTGTAAGGGGTATCACTTTTTAAATTTGTACTGCGTGTATAGCACAGTACAATTTATTTTTTCTTGTAACTTCATAGAGAATGTATGTTTGTATAACAGTGTTCAGTAAGCTGTAAAAGGTTTCAGTTAGGGTATGCTTTTTTATATTGAGTTAGTTATTTAGTTAGTGATTGATTGAAAAATTACGATTGCCGCTAGAGTACTAAAAAGTACAATTTTATGTTTATACTTGAATAATACGGAATAAATAAAACACTTTATTTTCTTAACATAAAATCATAATAATATTGGATTTCTGTTTAATGCTATATCATTTAACAGACAACACTACATACCTAGTAGATCATTGTGCCCAAGAATTCATTGGTAGTCAATTTGTAATCGGCATGTCTTCGCCAAGCAAAAGTGTCGCTTTTAATGATAATAAAATACTTGGTTTATAACTTAAGAGTTCACAATTAAAGTAATTGCGAGCTTATAAAATGTTTACAACATGCTATATTTAAGAAAAAAAAAAAGATTTTATCAGAGATCAATAACATGGTATCTGATGTCTTTAAGGCTTTTACACACTATAAACTTTTTGCAATGCGAGATACTGCGTTTTATTTTTCTGTTATCTTTTTTACTTGGTATTTCCTTGCGTGAAATTCTATAGGTAGTTGAATCCTCGAGTGTAAATGTATGACATTAGAATTTACATATTTATTGAGGTTTATAATGTGTTAATATCCCTACATGTCTTTTTTATTCGTGTTTCTTTAGAATTGATCCCGCTTTAGAGTTATTTTTACTGGTCTATCTATGTATTATGACATAAAAATGTAAGAAAATAAAGGATTTCGTGTTTCTTTTTCTTCATTTAATTAAGAGAATACCAGGTTCTTTTGAGGTGATTGAAGGCTTGATTTTATACGCCTATGTTTATTTCATTTCAGAGGTTTTGATGCCAAAACGTAGGTCTATGCTATTCATAATAATTATGTCATTTTTATAAACTTATCCGGTTTATATTCTCCGAAAGGACGAAAGTGAGCAAGAACCTTAAAATTTTTAACATTCTCTTGCTAATTATTTTTTATGAGTTATAAAAATTAAGCAATTCATACTTTTCCGTAAAACGATACTCTTAATTGTCTTTTTTTTGCGTTTACGTCATATCAAGTCGGCCGGTTAATAATTTACAGTTATAAATGATATTGATCATCGTTAAGATAAATAAAATGTCAGAAGTTTGCCGAGACATTTTCTTCCAAATTGGTAGAAATGAGAATTCAAAAATACGGTAGCCTGGAAAGTTTAGAAGACATCAAGGATTTTGAAGTAAGCTATATTTATTGCGCTAATGCTCATAAAAGGTAAATTGTATTATTTTTGCAGCATTGTCAAGTTTCCTTAGATATTATGTAGGTACTGTTCATTATTTCCTGCTGTTGCTATCTTTCTTAGTGTTTTAAAAATACACATAGAAAGATTTTATGATCTTTTCTTTCTCTCTTGATGGAAATCTCTTTGGTAGAGCGTTCAAATACTTCTAGTACTAAACTATTATATAAAAAGTCTTGACAGCTTTATAGTAGCAATAAGACCGCAACGATATCTAGACGTGACAAGAAAGTTAATATACATCAGAATCCTTTCAATTCACCGTCGCAATTCTATTTTATTAGTGGGCGTATCAGACAGTCAATTAAAATGAGCATAACGCGAATCAAATGAACGCTAAAGACTCTGTGGTTAATTGATAACACGCCCTGCCTTTGATTTAAACATATTTTGTAATAGCGCTAGAGAAAGTTTCTATTCGTATTCTTACGAAAGTTTTTGAAACAAGATTTTTTATATTTACCGTCAAAATAAGAATCTACAGCTACTTTACTATAAATATAATAATTCATCATTATTATCATCCACGACTCTTGTCCTCCCACTGCTGGGCATAGGCCTCTCTTTTCCCATTTTTACGGTCCTGTGCCAGTGTTAATAAAATCATTAATCACCCAAAATAACGATCTCTACTTGAAAAAGAATCAAAGTATCGGTCTTCTAAACCAATTTAAATTCGCTGAATTAATTCAAGAAAAAAGTATGTTAAACGACTAATGCATAATAAAACGAAACTCGAAAGTTAAGGAGATGATCAATCGCGATCTTTATTTGGCACTGCCGACATCTCATAAGGTTCCGATACAAAAAGTAACCAATGTTAAAATCGTATTAACACCTTATACCGCTGACCGAAATGTGCTTAATGAAGAAACATGAGACGCAATTACGGTAGCATGTAAAAGAATTTATAATATTGTATTCAATTAATATTATTTTAGTCTTGCACAATGCACACAGAATTTTATCTTTTAGCTATTTATCTGTATGTTAAGCTAATGTGACAGCAAAAAGTTTCTACTCAAATAAACTGGCTGAATTTAAAACGAAATAAATTTAAAATTAGAACTTGGAACATATCGTTTATAATAATTAGGAAAATATTTATGAAGATTACTTCATAAACTTCTTCGACAAATGAATTACCGGTATTTAATAATACCGGTAATTGAACATTTGTCGTAGAACAATTAAAACGTTCGATTGTGTAGCTAAACAACACAAAACCAATAAAACTATGAATTTACATCAACTCTAATAGATCATATTTCAAAGCAAATATTGATGAAGATCAAACAATTTGTTTGAAAACAAAACACGAGCAAATGAACAAGAACTATGCGGAAGTGAACAATCAATATCAAAATCGATCCGTTAATGATCTCGACACAAATGATAAATATTATGAAGTAATACTTAGCTCTTCGACTACACGAAGATCGACCATCACGATTTGATAGACAGCACTCATTAGCTTTGTTTATTTTCTCTTTAATATAATGTTTTATAAACAGGTGTACAACCAGTCAAAGTACTTTATTTTATTTATTTATTTTCAACCATTATCGTCCCACTGCAGGGCAAAGGCCTCCCTTTCCTTCTTCCAATTCTCCCGGTCCTGGGCTTTTGTTGTCCATAATATGGAAAAAGAATCAAGCTCGTCCCGCCATCTCCTTCTCGGCCGGCCACGAGGTCTTCTGACGTTTACGTTTCAAAGCACTTACGGCTTTTTAATTCTTTACATCATTTTTTTAGAACTCCAAGTGATATATTTGAAGTCACAAGTTAAAATGTTATTATAAACATTACTTTCACAATAAATCACTTTTATATTTTCGCGGAACATTTTATGGCTACTGAAGCTATAAAGATATCAGTGGGTATGTTAAATAAGTTTGAATTTACAGTAAAATATACTTTAAGGTCTTTTTTGTAACAAGATATTGGGACGTAAAGGTACGATGGGACAACTTTATTCCGAAAGCAATATTTTTACTGTAGGTATTTGACTTGTAAGAGTTGCAACAGGAGCTATTAAGTTTAAAGCTTGTAAGAAGCAACTGTCATACCAGCATTCTATGTCCAAATAAGAAAATATAGGTACTTCTCAATTGTGACCCTGACTACTATACCGGAGGTCGTGGGTTCGATTCCCGCCCAGGACAAATGTTGTGATGAGCATGATCATTTGTTCTGGTGTCTGGGTGTAATTTATCTATAATATGTATGTATTTAGAAATATATAAGTAAGTTTATCAGTTGTCTGGTTACCATAACATAAGCTCTGCTTAGCTTGGGATCAGATAACCGTGTGTGAGTTGTCCCAGGATATTATTATTATTATTATTAATTCTTCTTCTTCAATCATTACCCAATTATCGTACCTGTCTATTTAAATAGATTAATCAAGTTTTGTCAAGTGTTGTCAAGTTTTACTGCGAAAAATTAATTTTGAAGCGTATTAAAGCTGTATTAGGTAGAAACTTAAATAAAGTTTGTCTATTGATACCACTCAAACCAATTTTATAATATTGACGAATGTCCTTAAGACACTGATCAAACAGTGTCGCTAGGCATTCACGACATTCGTGTCTTAATCACCGTGTTTATTTTGTTTTTAAGCTTCACAAAGTTATTGCTTTTGCCAATAATGCGGCAAAGAACTTTTTAAAGCATCGGAAGTCTTTACCGTCTTCATTCATATTTACATTGTACATGACAATAGCTTTATGCTGTACAAGTACGTCCATGACACGAATAGCTCTCACAATAGGGGTTTGTCCGTCGGTATGTGAAGCATCGTTCTGTTAATATGGCCCTGTTAATGTTTGTAGGAAATTAACACTGCTTTTGCGAGCCTCTATTATTCTTTATGTCTTCATTTAACTCCCTTTAGATTTGTCGGTTTGCATATCCTCCAGTTTCGGTAGGTTTTACGAGCGAGTTCCGAGTATTTTAAAGCTTTTGTCCGTCTGTAAGTGGAAAATTGGTTGTTATGCAGTTTTGTATTATCCTTTGTAATATGATTGGAGGGTGTGTATATCCTCCATTATGTTCGAGTGTCGGAATATCTTTAAAACATTGACTGCTTTTGTCGGTAAGTTTTAGATCCGTGAGTGCAGCGTCATAACCCGGTTCTCATAAATTCTCGAAGACCAGGGACAGTAGTTCGCCGCACGTTCGCATTAAATCTTCATTCTTCTCAGGTTTTATTGTTTGAAAACTTTATTGAGACTTCAACTTGTTTTGAGAACACTAGTTGTTATACACGTATTGGTACTCCCGGTACACGAGCACTTTAGTTACTGCAATATATTTTCAAGAACCGACGTTAATCTTTTCATACATATTTTCCAAGCTGCTCCGACCATAGCTATCACAAAAACTAGCATTATTCTGCAAATGACGGTAATATTGTGACATCCATCTCGTTACTCAAGCTACTAGTTGGACGTGATGAAGCCAAATGATATACTTTACGAAACTAGCGTCCTTATCAAAATGAAATCTTAATTGATCCCTCTATGAATTCATAAAACAATTTTAATTGTCATGTTTTGCATAAAACGCATTGGAAATAAATTGTTCACGTTGAGAGTGGACATCGTGAGATGACGTGGGAGGGGGCAACCGTCCGATGCGCCCGCGCAACAAAATGTCACTTGGCAACTTGTTGAACAATATTTATTCAATACCGACTTGAAAGATGGACACTCGAAACTCTTGTGCAGGAAATGGTTAATGACATTCAGTTCTTAGATACACAATCATCGAGTATGTTAATATTTCCTCAGTGCGCTACGCGTTCCCCGTCTCGGTCACGGTGATCAATTAATTGAATAAAAAAGTTTGACAAATTATGGCGGACTGTTCGGCGGTCTCTTAAAGAGACGTGGTGATGGGGCAAGCAGGGAAAAAACTTGATACAGTTGAAAGTGTGATTGATGGACGTGGCGTCCGCACACTCGCCAAGGACGGTATAATTGAATTATGATACCAAACTTATTTCGTATTGAGTTTTGTCAACTTTTTCATGTGTCGGCGGCATAGAGTTCAAAGTTTGTGCTGTAATGTGCATGGGCAGTTTGTCTGGCGCACGTCGGAAGTTCGAGTAAAGCGGGCAGTGGCGGGATTCCATTTGATCATTAATTTGCCTCGCATCAGCTGCACAGAAGTGGTTGCGCGATATGCAAAACAATCGAGATATAGCCGAGAGCGACTCGAGAATCTTTGTCATTCGGTGTGTGACACACTGAGGCAGACAGACGATTGCGCAGTTAACTTAATTTGAGAGCTGGTACTGTTGGCTAGGAATAAAAATAAACTTTGTAGGTGGCTTTAGCGCTCGCTAATTGACGATTGAATTGTAAAGTTATTTAAAGAAATATCATTAGCGAGTGGAATTTTATCCTAAACAAGTTCGTGAGTACAATGCGTATTGGATGGTCGGCAACCGTTAGTCGCATGCAAAGAAGACAGGCGTATAGTTGTCGACTCAATGTTAAATTTCGCTTGTTTAAGTATTACACTGCCGTGTTTTTGTCATTGTGTACATACCGTAACATGCTAATTATGAACAAAGTCTGTGACACCAATGTGTGTTTGGCTTCACGTAATTAATTGCATACTTAAGGTGACATTTGCTTGTACGGGTAGTATTTTGTATTTCGAATAGAGTGATTAATTATGTGTGGCTTATATGCGTATGCGCTTCAGCTGTCTTGACTTTAAATTGAATTACCTTCTGCAATAGCTGTCCAATTTGTATCACAATAGTTACGTGTGATGGCGTAGTTGTTTACATGAATTTGTAATTCAAGTATCTTAGTTTATTAAATTTTATTAAAACTGGGAGCTCTGTAGAATAAATTGTCTTTTATTTATTATTTGATTTCAACTTTCTCTCTTGTATATTTATGTTCTTGAAAGACGATTTCGTTTTGTTCTACATTTACGACTTTTGTGTCTCAGGCACCATTTAAAAAAGTGCTTCATATACCCACTATTTTCATAGTAGTGCCTTAAGTAAACACGTAGTATTGAAAGAGCTAGCCTGCATTACAACTGAAAGGAGAAAAAGCCTTTGTAAACCGTATATTTACAATGTTTATGTAACTCCTGTAACTGTACGTAACTGGAAAGAAGCTTTTAATTTAATTTCTTGGAAAAATTAAGTTTTGTTTAAAGGCATCGTTTATTGTAAATTGTTGATTTAAAGTTCGCTTTATAATATAGGGGAGCCTTAAAGGTATAAATAAAAATGGTTACAAATTTGTTGGTATATTGACTGGATTGTAATACAGACTGGAAATAAATAAAAATGGGAATGACCACACATCGGTTGTATTTTCTAAAAGTTTCACCCAAAACGTAACAAAACTATTTTTTTTTCAAATTAATTTTGTTTATAATTAATTATTATCGTATCTCAGTGTGTATACGGCTTATAATAATTCGCGGCGGCATTCAAAGCGTCGATAAACCTGTGCGATATCTATGGAGAAGACAGCGCCCCCGTGCGGCGTAACTACTGCACTTGTCACATTCTTTTCGTACTGATTAATGTGACAGATGAATATGTTACTTAAGGTTAATGAGCGATTGTAATTAATGTTTATATAGTCGAAAACAAGGACTGAATTTATGTACAATACTTTAGCAATGTTAACCAAATTTAATGGTAACCAAAGTTAAGCACAATTTCTCCTTAATTATTGATATGCCAATCAAAGTTCAATGGTGGCAAAAAAGAAGGTAGAGAAGTCATAAACCTGTTATCAGACAGTTATACTTAAATCAGCTGATAAGTGACATGGATGCTCGCGTCGAGTATATAACTTATCTGGGCATAAATATTCATAGACTTACATAGAATCTCTTCGCGTCTGATGACGTAGGAGAGAATTGGTTTTGGTTATATTCATAATTATAACAGTATTTGTTAAATATTAGTCTCTATTGTAATTATATCATAGCAGGGCCAAAGATTCATTACAGAAATGATGCTTCATAAATTCTAACGTTTTTTATGTTATCCAAGGTACTTTTTTCTTATTTATATTTCACAGTTTCAACAAACCTAACAGTATAGAGTTGTAAAACAATTTTGTCAAAGAATTTCGATACACATGTTTTTCTGGATCTCCAAACCATTATTTTACATAATACAAGCTTCTTTCCTAGTAGACCTGACAGTCATTTGTTTCGAAGATGTCACAGCCGTTCGAATCGAACTCCCTACAAGCCCGGAGCGACAATAAATATTAATAATCGTAATAAAAAAGGGAAACAAATCGTTAACCTATCGTGTTTATGTATGCGACGTTTTTTCACACAAATTTATTACGTGTACATCGCGTTTAATATTCCCTTTGCGTGCTTAACTACAAATTGATATCAGTTCTAAATCGACAATGTATAGTGTTTAGGAATACTAAGGCGAACACACCAGTTGTGGTCACATCTTGAATACAAATAAGACGTTATTTTGGAAGAAGATTCCATTTGTAATTGAGGACAGTGTATGTGTGATTTACCTTTAAATTGAATGTGTCTAACAATTGTTTGTGGCATACAAATATTACTCCTAAAAACAGGTGTCGGGGGTTTTTATGTTTGTTTGAAGGATTTGACAATGAAATTAGTCATAAAAGACTAGAGTGTCATTCTCGATTTTTCTTTTTGTTTTCCTGCAGTTAACTGCACTTAAGTTTAACTCTTTTAAAGTAGAGTCTTTTATATCTATGCATAGTTTTTGTTAGGTATATGAGATACCTTATTACTTATTGTTTCCCTTTTATTGTGGAATTGATTTCAATCTTTTATTTTTTGTGCAAGAATGTTGCACCTCAAATTGAGGTAAGCATTGCCATTCACAACTGCAGTTTGGCAAGTGGATCGATATTGCAGTATCTGATGTTATCAGTTTAGACCTACAAACGTTAAAGCGTATTGCGAAAAAAAAGACTTATACCCGTTTAGTGTTCCAAATTTAAATGAAAATGAGTTCCTAAATTCTTGTGACGCACGAATTGTCACGCCATAAAATTAAAAAGCAATAAAAAGTAAAAACCCGTGGCGTCCAATGGCGTCGCAATTGTTGCTAAGACAGTAGCACAATGAAAAGGAATAGATGTCATAAAATTAATATAATACTTAATTAACTAACTTTGTTTAGTGTTGATTTTAAATTCGCAAATTTACATCTGAATACTTCTACGAGTTTAATTGTTTGTTTTTTCTTGTCATTTAATTTATAGCTAAACGCGCGAATCGAGAATGTCGTAAACTTTTTTATGTCGAACAAATAATTGCACGCCTTGATTGGACGGTTGATTAAAATATTGAGTAATAAATTTATGAATATTGTAATAAACGTTTAGGTTTGACGTACGTTCTATTTAGTGAAATTACTGTCGTGCCGCATGCTGTTGTGAAGATATTTTAATTTGCTAAAGGCTGTAACTAGCTATTGCTCCTGACTCTGTCTGCGTGAATATAATAATATATTATTAAGATTTTTTGTTCACGTTTTTTCTCTATTTCTAGTCAGCTATGCTTAATCCTGAAAGTGCATGTATCAGATAAATAAATTTAGATTTTCCTTATCTACAGACTTATAAACTAAAGCGCACTAACATACTGACATATAAAATCCTAACATTGAAATATCTGTCACAAAACATATAAATAACACTTATTAAAATTATTTTCGGACAAATTAATCGTTTGTATATTGTTAAGAAACAGGAATCTTCGCATTCCGATATGAAACAATAAAAAAGATAATGAAAATTCCATAAAACCCGCTTTATCTCCTACTTGTTCAAAATTAACATAAATGTACAATAAATTATTGTTTCGACAAATAGTTATAGGTATATGCCTGGTATCGGGTGAAATATCTTTGGTATTTGCAGTAATATGTCAAATAAAAAATAAATAATTTTATCCACACCTTTGTTTCTTATAGATTAACAATTCAAATGAGGACAAGAAGTATATGTGGAAGCAAGTTATTATTGAAATGTCCTGATTTTCGTACTTTGTAAGGTGTTATGTTACTGTTGTCAACACATTGTTTTGAGTTTAATGAAGACATTTTAACACATTGTTATGGTTTAAATTATAGATAAAAAAATTAGGTGGTAATTTGTTGCTAACTGATTCAAGACAAACTCAATCAGAAGGGAAGTCGGATTTTAAGTTTTATCCGGATGACTAATATAAACATAATTATTATTAATTGTTTAATTTCAAAGGAGAATGTTATTTTATGAAAAAGTTTAATGCTATGTATTAATTAAATGTATTTCCTTTTCCTTTGAAAAGACAATATTTTTTCTGTTGACAGGAAAGAGACATATTCATTTGCCTAAAATAACAAACGGAAAACATACTGAATCCAGTGTATTTGAGTAAATTATGTCAACAATGATATATTGCTGATTTTCTGCATGTTTTTGTGCTATCCCCAAAGACATATGGAAATACTGTAAGTAATTTATCTGTTGACGTCCAATCTTGGAATTGGACACAACCTTATTTACTGAAATGCATAATAAATGCTTAGGCATCTAATAGGAAGACCGAGAAATCGATGAAGATCAATCATCAGTTTATCTATTCTTTCTAAGAATGAACAAGTCCATACATACTGATTGAAACTCAAATTGTAACTGAGCTCTTAAAATAAAAAAAAAAATGCTTGTTACCTGGACTATAATAGCATCGAACAGTAAATCATGATATACAACTTCGGCAGATGACGGTCTCCCTAATTTTCCGAACAGTCTGCCATTATGCATAAGTTTTCTCCAAGAATAGGTATGGGTGCGGGGCGCAACAATACTCATGCGCAACGTCTACTAAATAATACTTTCACTAAACACAATGAGTTCTTAACACTGAACCGTGTTAATGGCTAACGTTGAGACGAACTACCTCGGGCGTTTTGACTCACTAAAATAAATTTTATTTAAAAAACTAGTCACATCAACATGTTTTAATCCTAAATATTCTGCCTAGCCTTTATTAAACTACATTGAGGTCGGCTAGGCTTAAAGGATTCGAATTAATACTAATAATTTAGACGGAGTTATGCCTGACCTCCACAATTGATATACTGAAAAATAAAAAACTTTTTTAGAACTTGATGTTAGAAATGAAGCAATCAACGTCATACGACAATCAAAACCGTTTTATTAACGTGTCATCCTCGGAATGTTATTGAATGGACACCCATCATAGCAGCAACGGCAGCAAGCGCGGCTTAACCTTTATTATCGGTCAATCCGTACGGCTTCTTAACATGAGCCCTCTAAATTTCCCTTCACGAATATAATATTCCTCAATAATTCTGTCTAATTTATAACGATAGCCAAAGAAAGTCGAGCTGCCATTCAATAGGAAATTTATATTGAGTCTTTGTTCTCGCATTCTTGATTTCTAAATTGACATTTGCATTAAGTTATTTTATTTCATATGGTTTCCGATAGTCGTAAACGTAACTCGATGGTCGTTATCGATTCGATTCAATGGCTGACCGCTCGAGTTGTTATGCTTCTGTTTTTAATGTAACACTTGGTAATATATTAGTGGTATCACATCCCACGATTCACATTCTTGTTGTATCTGCGGGTTAACATCGTTTTACAGCTAAAGTAGCTCGTAGGCGATGGGTTATGTTACTATGGTTATTTCAGTATTCATACATAATGTATGTAGACTGTTGTTCTGATCTGCCTTTCATTCTAAAACCCAAAAACCGGTGTCTGTATGTTCACTTCGAACGTCAAAAGTTTGTTGACACTAAACTATGGCAGGGATCAAGATGTTTGTATTCTAACATTTTAGATCCTATAATTCATTAAACGAAAATCTGATTCAACTGCCTTCACGATGAAAGCTCCGTGACATTTCTAAACAAGTCTATTCTTTCTGATGACTGTTCTAAGTTGGATTAAGGATGAAATACTCATGACCGAAGATACCAAAGTATATTCATATAAGAATATATTATTCAACCACACAAGCAAGACGATACACGAAAAAACCATGCTTACATTATTTTGTATCTTGATTTGTCGAATACAGTTATGTTACAAGCGAAGTATTTTATTAGTATTCCCCTTTTTATCTTACTCTTATCCCATTAACGATGCTATATTGTTAGTTGATGCAAAAACGGGATTAAATCGTCGTCGACATGCGTTGCTTGTTTTGTATTGAGTATTTTCTTATGTATTTAAAACATGTATTTGATTTTGTCCATAAGAATTATATTGTTTTCGTTTTCTAGACGGGATTGGTAAACATTTGATAGTATCAAATACATCAGCTGTTTGAGTGGAATTCTAAATTTTTTGAACCTAAAATTGTCTAACGTATTTGGCTTTTCGATTTCCCAATCATAGAAGTCTTGTCTGCTTGACACCTATTTGTAATTTGAAGAATGTAAAATAACGCCATCGTCATTAAATTCGTTGCTCACCCACCAAATTAACCAGTAATTAAGCGGCGCTTAGCAATTTTATCGGTAGTATTAACCTATAATCTCAACAGTTGTAATTGCATGTTATGTACGCGACAACGGTATTTGCCAACTGTCCAGTTTCTTTGGAAGAAATTCTGAATTTACATAGACATGGTACTGGAAACGTCAGTAGGGACCTGTCCGTTGCTAAGACAAATGTATTGGTCAAGGTTTCTTCATGAATATTCATTATTCTTTGACTGTAGTGTTCTTGTCGATACTATAGAACACGTTGTTTGAAGGAATGCGTTATTACCGCTCTATGTTGAACATCTGGGTTTAGTACCTGTGATAATTTTGTCGTGTAAAATGTAGATGATAATGAACAATAACGAAAGCACTAAAAATTCAAATAATAATAATAACTGATAAAGAAGCCTTAAAGGAAAGCTTTTGCAAACCACTGCACTGTGTACTTAAAAAAGATTTTTAAATTATGATTAATATTACTCTATTAAATGTACCAGATAGTAACCACTTTACAATTTGTGTTGTATAAGAACCTCACCAATCATTAGAAATTTTCCCTTATTAATGAGCAAAGTCCACGCCGGTACCTAAATGTAATGTATGTCCACGTTTGTTCAGTGGTATGTCAGTATCATCACAGCGGTGATCATTGCAAGACACGTTCCTCGTCAGATGAGTATGTTAATTTTGTTGGCGAAATCAAATATTTGTGTTTATCAATCCTAGTCAACGATGGCGGCATGGGAAAAAACGAAGGTACATAAAAACACGAGTTATGTGTCAAAATATCATCTGCATTATGTATAAAATTAAATAAATAAAAATTAAATCAGGTACTAAAATTTAAAAATTACTAATATACCTAAATTTATGACTGAATTGCCAAAGGAGGTCAACAAAGGAATATCTAACGAATATTCCCTTTCCAGGAAGCAAGTTGACATTCAAACAATTGAACGCCAACTCATGATTTCAATAAAGAAGATGGCAGAGAGAATTGTCCTACTCTTATTAACAAGGTCGTAAATGATCCAAAGGGTAGTAAACCAACAACTAGCGAAGAAAAACAGCCAATAAGATTAATAGATAACCACTAAGGGTCAATTATTGAGCGAGATAGTCATATTATTGTGATTCAACATCTAATCTCGTCAGCTTTGATGAAGAAATTATTCAACAAAAACAGCTCAATAAACATCAAAGTAGTTAGAAAGGGAGATGAAGTATCTAATCACCTTCCTTATGACTCAAAAACAATGTTCAATGTTTTATTCGAATTTCGTTACATCGTACTTTCGTAAGAGATATTAATAAAATCATGAGCTCCGTCTTAGATTAAAGTTGACGTCAAACAGTCTGAGAAAATCACACTTCGTCATGGTTTTCTCCAAAGACATCATCCATCAAGATAATAAGCGTTATTAGGAGAAATAAAACCTCTTCTTTATTTACTGTTTGCACATTTTTGTGTTATGAGACGAAATTATTCAAAGTAGACTCGTAATGTATTCTTCCGGGCGGAAGGATATGGATAGGTTCTAGATATCCGCAGATCAAACGACCTACTAAATTATACATATAAGCTACTATTGAAATCGAAAATGAAGATGTTCTGATAGGTACCTACAAGTAATATTACTTTAACTTCGGAAGTTCCGGGACCATTTAATACGAACTCAATATTATCTTGTTAGCGGCACTTAACCAAAGATCATCCAATCTACGCGGTTGTCCTTCGACGGAAACACCCTCAATTTCACATACAATGGAAAATAATATACTGATGCCTATCTATATGAACTTAACAGGTAAACTTAAAATTATGTTTCAAATTGTATTTACGTATGGAATCTGGAATTAAGTGAGATGGCACTAACTGCATAGTTCCTTAACGATGGACTGAAGATAAAGGCATTAAAGATAATGAAATCTTACCTGAACAGCGAAATAGTATTTTACTTTTCTCTGATATTTAAAGCTTTTCCAAGGTTCACTATCGCAGTGCTCAAAGAAAGTGTTTCTGCACTTGCTTCGTCATTAGCACGAAACTCCACGAACGAACCAACGTCACGTGACTAAGCTTAACTTTTTATGGTAATTACGACTCTAATCTAAAACGAGTAAGGTGGATATTAAGTTTACACTAGCAAATAATAGCTCGGTCATAATCAAATCGAAACTCGCGTGACTTTGAATGTGGGTGAACGAGGTTGGGGTCACTGAATTAATCCAATTCATAGCGAAGCCTCTGCAACGTTTCATTTCTACAATTGGTGCCCTTTCAACGCCGTGTGCTTAATTCGATAGAGTTCAGTGTGCTCAACTAATTTAGGTTTAAATGCGAGAATTCACGGAAATTTTGAAGGTGTTCCTTTAGAAATTGGTACCTGTAATATTACATTGGTTTGATTTATTAAATCTATACCCTGAAACTCAATTATTAAACATTGACTTTGTCCTTATACCTACAATGTTCAATCACAAGATTAGTTTTAAGCATTAAATAGTTTTAGTAGAACATTGCTTCAATGTTTCTCTCCGAATTTCAGACCAAAACGTTTTCTTGTCTAATTAGAAAAGTGAATATACAAGCAACTCTTTATCCCCTGATTCTTCTCTTAGACTAAACGAACCATGAACGTACTGCCTTTTGACGACAATTTAATACGTTCACGCATTTTAAACTGGGAACACAGTCGCAGAGTAACTGAAAGGCTCGAAATGCTGAAAAAAAAGAAAAGAGGTTTTAAATCTCAGTTCTGTCTAACTATAATAATAATAATAATAATAATGTTTATTTATTAAATAGAATAGAACAATTCAACAAATTGGCGAGCCACAAACTAAGCAGAGCTTGTATCTTGTGGCTCTGTTATGGTTAAACAAAACCACTCATACATAAAACAAAAAATCAAATTATACATAAATTAAAAATCAAATTATAAGTTAATACATGTGTGTGTGTGTGTGAGCGTATGTACGTGTGAGGGTGTGTGTGTGTGTGTGTGTGTGTGTATTTAGCATTAGTAAGTAAGGTGAGATCTATAACAGGGATTCTGTTTCCAAGTAAGATAGAGTTATGAAAAATTGGGTTAACTTTATTTTAAAGTCTTTAAGTAAGCAGTCTCCAGGGAAGCAGATTTTCGTAACTTTGTTGTAGATATTGGGAACGGTGTAAGTGGTACAACGCCTGGCAAGTTCTGAGGTAAAAGGTGGCAAAGGGATTCTAAAAACACGTTTCCTAAGTATTTCCTGATAGTCGGACCGATTCGCAAGAGTTGAATACATTTTAAGCGTCGCTCTTAGTAAGTACAGCTGACGCACCCTTAAAACCTGAAAATCTTGGTAAACAAGATCTGTAGGGTACCTGTAAGGTCTTCTCAGAGCAACCTTAATTACTGCTCGCTGAGCTCTTTCTAGAGTTATAAAGACGCTCTTTGTGGCCCCTCCCCATATGATAATACAGTATTGGAGTATAGACTGACATAAACCGTAGTAGATGTTACGAAGAATGTTAATCGAACAGCAGTTCCGGAGCTTTTTCATTACATGAATTAATTTACGAACTCTAGAGGACATTGAGAATATGTGATCTGCATAGGTAAGGTTACAATCTACATTTATGCCAAGATATCTTATACAGTCGGTGCGAGCCAGTGCTTCGCACGTACAGTTATTAATCTGCGAACAATGATGAATTTTTAGTGCCAGTGTCCTGGGAGGACAAGAGGCTTTAGTTTTTGAGAAAGCTATAAATTTGGATTTGTCTACGTTTAGCGTCAAAAGATTAAGGTTGAGGGCCTTTGCTAAGTTAGAAAGTTCTACTTGCGCAAGGCGGCATACATCGTCCCAAGATTTATCGTGAAATAGCACTACAGTGTCATCAGCATACGATATTACTTCGGCATTTTTTAGTTGGATGTTCACAATATCATTTATGTATAACGAAAATAGCGTTGGACCGAGTATGCTGCCCTGAGGGACTCCAAAATCGATGGGAAGTAGTCCACTACGATGGTTTTCAACTTTTATGTACTGAGAACGGGACGTCAGATAGCTCTCAAACCATTTTAAGGGAGTTCCCCTGACGCCAGCAAACTCGAGTTTCTTTAGAAGAAGCCTCGGAGACACGGTGTCAAAAGCCTTTGCCAAGTCTAAAAAAACTCCGATACTACATTTGCCGTTCTCTATATTTTGGGCTATTTTATTGGTCAAAAGTGACACCGCGTCTTCAGTGGATTTGCCTCTTTGAAAACCAAACTGCCTATTTGAAATTACGTTGTGAGTGTCTAAAAAGTTAACCAACCTATTACTTACAATTTTTTCTAAAATTTTGGATATTATACTAAGCAGTGCTATTGGCCGATAATTTTCAGGTTTATCTTTAGTACCGTTTTTAAAAATAGGTGAAACTGCCGCTATTTTCCATTTGTCTGGGAATATACCTGATTCTAAACTAAGGTTGTAAATATGAGTCAAGGGGTCTACAATGTTATCACGGCACTTAATTAGTAATGCAACTGTCACCTGATCTGGTCCCGGAGCACTGTATTGGTTCATACTGTATATGGCATTTGTAACTTCTTGTACATCAGTTGAAAGTAAGCAGAACGAGTTTGCAACTGAGCGCGAGGTTCTGTACGATTCAACTAAACGGTCTTGTGTAGTTCCCAGTTGGTTGAGAATTTTGGCGGATAATTTTTCGCCTACAGAGACAAAGTGTTGATTACACTTGTCAAGACTTGAGACTGGATCCTTTGACGCGATTAGTGAAATGGCTGAGTTTTGGAGACCACTGTTCCCACATATGTCTTTTATAGTAGTCCATAGCATTTTCGGGTTACCCTTAGTTCGTTCAATTTCTGCACTGTTGTATTGTGTTCTGCGTTTCTGTAGAAGATTGGTCAAGAAGTTTCTATATCTTGTGTAAATTTGATGTTTTGTTTGGTTATCTGGGTTGGCTCTGGAGTCAAAATGGAGTTTGTCTCGGTGTATCATGCACCTGATTAGACCGGGTGTAATCCAAGGTTTTAATGTGGCCATTCTGCGACTGATTTTGATTTGTTGAGTGTGGTTGGATAATGCATTTGTGATTAAGTTGTTAAAGTTGTTAAGTGCTGTGTTAACGCATTGTGAGTTAGTTACTGAGTCCCAGTTTGTTTGGTTGAGCTCAGCAGCAACTGCGTCCCAATCAGTTCTGGTTTTAAAACGTTTAATTTTTGAGTAATGTTTTGATTTACGAGGAAAACTACACAGTGCGATATCATGGTCAGTTATAGTACTATTACAGACAAGTCCAAACGGCTTCGTCTTGGTTTTAATAAAAATGTGATCTATACACGTTTCGTATCTGGTCGGGGTGGTAATGGCAGGCAGTAATGCGTGCGAAGCCATTAGACACATGTAGTTTGCAGTTTGGCTGTTACTAACATCGCTAATATTAATATTCATGTCACCCGCTACAATAATATTTTGTTTATTCTTCAAATTTAGAAGAGTGGTGTCTAGAGAGTTAAGGAATTTGTCAGTGTTAGTAAATGATGGAGATCTGTAGATTGCTAAAAGAGCAAAATCATTATTCATTTGAATAAGGATGCTATCGGCATCATCCACTTTGGATTCAGTCGTGACAATACTCATACTCCAGTCTAATCTTGCGTAGATAACGATTCCCCCATTTTTATTAACCTGTGTTGCGGTTTTATATGCGCAATATCCAGGTAGATCTTCTATAATAATACCACTAGATAGCCAGCACTCGGTAAGAACAATAAAATCAATATTAGAGTCTAGTCGCTATTACAGTTGATATAGCACAGCAAAACGTTACCTACCAGTATTTTAAATTACTAAGTATACCTAGATGAATAAATAAACTTGGAGTTATTGGAATATACATTACAACTGCAACTGTCCCTTGCAACTTTTTTCGCGTGGTTTAGTTTTATGGGCTTTTCGTTTTTGCTTGGAACCCTAATTCCTTTACCAAATTAGTGTAGACCATTTCTCATGGATCATAGAATTAAGAACTTAAATGCCCTTTAACCACATTGTAAGTTAAATGTACTGAACTAACTTTCAATAAAACATCTGCATCGAAGTACACTTTAAAATTGTCTTAAAGTCATTCTTGCAAATTAAATGCCTGCAGTAGTCGTCGCCCCTATTCACTATGCACCCTTACGTTTGGGGTGGCCCTTAATTGACGGTTTTAATTAATTATTATTTAAGTCGGGAAATGCCCTTTTCCTGTACATTCTTTGCATATTTTCGAGGTTTTAGACACGAACCGTTCAGTTTGTTTACTTAGGGTTGATTTTTACCCTTTTTAGTATTGCGTGTCGTAGAATGCATTTAGTGAATTATATATAAAGGGTTACATTAGTAACATTTTGATTTAAGAGGTATTTGTATATACATTCTATAACTTATTCCTACAGTTGCAGTTTGTATCTAAACTATTTTTTTCCTTTTTATGAGGACATGGAGAGAGGCATTCGTTTCTGCAGTGGGACTGAAACAACTATAAAAAAGAATAAGCTGGAAATATATATTTAACATTAATGTTTTAAGTGCTTTTAGTATACTATAATATTCTGTTAATTGTCGAATTCAGACGATATTATATTAACCGTTTTCAACACACTATTTACATAAATAACCTTCTCTATCTACTTTTAGATAACACAAAGATTCTAATACTTCCTTACGTAGTTACATAAAACTTTGTACTATACCATTATATAACGCTTATAGAATTCAACGAAATGATTAGCGAGCGACAGAAGGTTACAAAGTCGCTATCACATAAAAACCCTATTTAAAATTTCCATGAACTCTATCTAAGGAAATTAATACAGTGATTATTATTTTGTTGTGCTCGTAACCTAGTTTAATTTTTAACTTCCTATTATAGTGCCAATCCATAACGAGCAAGCGTAGCGATCAATGATCGTGCCTTCTTTCTATGTGAAGAGTCCTGTGCCCAGCAGTGGGTATATTTTTTTTTTATAGAACTTTTGGATGTGACTGGCTGAAAGGTTGTTGCTAATTACCAGCTCAGCCTAATACGGTCCACTGCTTAGCATAGGCCTCTAGGTACTCTCTTTATTAGCGCCATAACACACGGTTCTGCCTTCTGCAAGTAGTCCAACCCGGCTGCCTTTTTTGAGGTCTACACTACGGTTGAACCTAGGTAGGTATATAGTACTTGTTAAAAATAGAAAAGAAAACATTGTTTTATAATAATGATAGCAAATTAAAATCATGGTTACGACGAGCGACCAAAAAACTAGTTTCTTAAAACATATTTTAGAAAATAGGAGAACTTAAATGTCTACAAGGTAAAATTAAATAAAAGAATTATTACAAGGCACATAAAATTAAAAAGTCAACAAGACTATTAACTAGTTAAAACCAGTAACGAATCATTAAACATTTTATCATCACGTTTATGCCATCTCTGTTATCTCACGAAAATGGTAATCATCACTCCGTGTTAATAACCTAGTCAAACAATCAAATTACGTTATCTGTGTTTGTTAGCTCATCATTATACGTAGGTAATAAAATATTATGTCATAGACAAGAAGAAGATCCTCTTTTTAAATGACAACTCACGTAAGAACAGTATTCAACATCGTAGTCTCTACTCGTGATTTCGGGAAAGTCCATTTGTCCTCTAATTTATTAATTGATACTCAAACGCAACTTAACTATAAGACGCTCTTAAAAGTCTATCTGTCGCTTTTTATACTGTAGAGTGAAAGAGACAGCTTAATACTTAAATGCGACTTATCTCCTAATCTAGTAATGCTAGATATAAAATAATAGCAAACCAAAGTCGACAAAAAGTGGAACAATACTTAACTTGTTACAAAACTTTTCTTTAACAAAACACATATTTTTCTATGAATTTATATAAAACGTTTTTGTAGTAACAAGTCTAGACACAAAATAATTTGTATGCTCGTAAACTAAAATAACTAGAACATATATATATTTTGCGTTTTACCAGATATTGCCAAGCTATTGGGTCAGTTTTCTAAAATACTGCTGGATAGTAGAAATTGTTTCCAGCTTTTATTACATATCGGAGATTCATTTAATTAATAAAAGGGCAAAATATGTTCTTGAGTGGTATTTAAAAAAAAACCTAGATGTCGTCAATTTTTTATTACATTTAAACATGAAAGTTTAAGTTCAGAAAAAACTACTAAAGTACTTGAAACACGAAAATTTAGGATTTTGTTGTATGTTGTCCTTACACAGCTACCGTTATTTCATTCATATTTACTCTTTTACTTTATTTTATTAAACGCCTAACTAAATAAATGTGATTTATTTATTTATCATCGGATTGTATGTTATGTTATGTTTTATCATCGGATTGTCAAAATTTTCCTAGCATAAGTTGTTTCTTTTGTGCCGTTCTTATGACTACCTACATTATTTATTTGTCTTTAACATTATTATACTTATCAAGTGTTTTATTATTGTTGGCTTTACCTTCTTCATACCACCTTGCATATCACGGGTGGTCTGTCATACGGTCTACGTCGCAGTTAGTATGTCAATTCGAAATTTTCCGTGCATATTTGTTTCATATTATACTTGTGTGGGCGTCATGCCCTTAAGTGAAGGCTAGGTACATACTCCAAGCATTCAAGTTTATTTTTGTTTTAATAAGTCATTATGTCATAATTTGACGACCTGATTGACTTTGAGGCTGGGTGTTTGACCCTTGGTGTTACTCTGATTTTTATATGACAAAGTTTGGTTGGAATGCGTTTATGGAGGTGAATTCTAATAGTAAATGCCTAGATTTTAAAAAATCTTATTGTTAACAATGAAGTACATACTATAGTATCTTGTACTTTATAGAATCATCTAAATACATTTTCTTTTAATGTAGTAGTAATAAATAACCCTATTACATAACATTCTCAAATAACTATCTGCATTGTTATGAATTGCTTTCGTTCTGTTCGTAAAGAAGACAATGATACAGTTATTTCGTACAAGGTTACATTTGTGTGAAAACATTGTATCTTAGATGTCGTAAAGATTAGTTTACACTATTTGACAATGACATTGTTCGGTGAGAATAACGCACAAATACGAAATACGATCGGGAAATCCCTTACCGACGCTTATTTGTTCCGCGTTTTTGTTAATGAAAATGTATAGTACAAATTATATTTTAAATTTATTTACTAAAGCACAATATACACTAAATAGTATTTTGTTAAGTTAATTAATAGGGATAAAACCGTAGTAAATTCACATAATTAAGTTGAGAGTTTTCATGCCAACAGTGAATTTATTGGATAAGACGGTTAAACAAGAAAATGAAAAGCTGAAAGATGCTATATGGGCGAAAAATTATATTAAAAGGTAATTGCTAACCATTTGTAACATACTAATATTTACATGATTGATCATAACTCCGGTAGATAAATTTGAAGGAACCACATCCTAAATTCCTGTCATTTCAACTCCTTTTAAATAGGATCAATTTCCAGAAGAAATACCACGAAGACATCTCGTAAAGTCCAAAGGCACAATTCCAAAAATAAACCATAGTCTAAGGATAAGTATTTACAAATATTACTATGTTTATTTAATACTATGAGCCCTAAGCCTAACACGTGTGTGTCATTTATAAAACTGAGTACCAAAGCTGCGGTTTTCATTACAGATCTATATGTAATCGACGTGGCGTGCGGTCGCGCAGTGCCATCCCAATAATCATATTTTCTACCTTTGATACGTCGAACCTTGAAATGTTAGCAGATAAATGACACGTTTATTGCGTTTTACAATATTCCAGATTACTATGTTTACTGCTTTGTTATTAGAACTATTAGATACGGGTATACTCTCCCTCTAAGTGTAAGGTAATTTTATTATCAACTTTCTAGTAATCATTGAAGTTAGACCCATGTGACTTAGAATATAATATAATAATAATAATCCAGCCTATAAACGTCCCACTGCTGGGCACAGGCTTCTTCCCATATAGAGAAGGCACGAGCATTGATCACCACGCTTGCTCTCTGCAGGTTGGGTGATTTCAGATCCCAAATTTTGGAATCCAGGTTTCCTCACGATGTTTTCCTTCACCGTTTGTCAGAAGTGTCTTAGAATAATTAAGAAAGTACATATAACTTTGAAAAAGCCACATTAGTACTTGCCTGGTTTCGAACCTGCAACCTTGTGCATACAAATCCGTTCATTGAACCGCTAGGCCACCACAACATTTTTACTTTAAAAGGTTAACATTCTAAGTAACACAAGATATTGAAATATAATTTATTCACATAGATATCACATATTTTGCTTTCCCTACATAATAGTTACGTTGCAAAACCGCAGCGTGATATCTTAATCAATGTTTGAATACATTATCATCTCCATAAACTATTGAAATGTTTGCGTTGCTTCACTATATTTTCTATTTTTCTAATAGTAACTCAATTAGAACGTGTTAACGAACAAAATAGTTGGCGACAAAATTCTTAAAGACGAACGGAATGTTCACATAAATGTTTACACTCCGTATTTGCATTATAATTAAAAAATAAAAATCGGACACGCTGCGTACGATAATACGAACGTCGAGACGTGAGGGTGCATTAATTAGCTATTGGCCAATGTTTTCTACGAAATGTTCGTGATAATGGGAAAACACCGGATAACACCATGGATTGACCTCGATCTCTAGGTATGTATAATCACGAGTTAACTTAGCGTTTTGGGTAGAATTTAAAGTGGATTTATGGGTTGGCACGTTTTGTTACCTACCTATTTATTGACGTCAGATTGAGTGTTACTATTTCCTACTACGAAGATTAGTATCAAGATAAGCTGAATGTACTGAGATAATATATTTGTTGTGGCTTTTTGTAATTTATTTTTTATAGCATCATTTCAAGCAGTGGTTTAAGGTGCAATACTGCTCCCCGGGACGCGTTAAGCGATATCTTTTTAACATCAAAATGTAGCTGATTAAAAGCTCACCCGTTTTCAATTGGTTTACAAAATGTCCATTTATTTATAATAAAATACATAAATTAATGCGCAACAACAAAAACTTACGACTATACTAAAATTAAAACATGAAAAAGATAAATTAAATGTTACGAAACTAAGATTTACCTTTAAAAACACGTACGGTTTCAAACAAGTAAAGAAGCCGCAAGCCGAAAGTCAAAATCTTAACTTCACGTGTCCGGAAAGCTAAACAGATTCTGGAATTAAGTATAATGTCACACTAAACACATTACACAGTGCAAAACATCTTGACCCCGATGTGTTAATTGGAAATTCAACGACTTTATTCGGTATGCAAGTAGGCACCTGATCTGGCGACCGTAGTCGTAAAACGTGGCTATTCCTACAGCCCGTAATTGATTTCATTGCCTATTATACTGGTTTGTGTATTTCTATACTATACATTATATAGTTATAAGTAAAGGCTGCAACATTCTTTTTTGTATTTGAAGTTTTAGTATATTTACAGTGACTTTAACTTCGATTATTTCTATTGATCTAGTCTCGAAACGTAAAAGAGTTTCAATAGAAATAGGTGCTATGAGAAAAGGATAATATAACTGATCCTATTAAAGAGATTTTTACCAATCCTCTGAAACTAATCGTATTTTGCTTCGTATTAAAATTTTCACTCTGCCTCGTTGGCCTAGTGGCGCTAAGCGCGACTGCTACGCTAGAGGCCTTGGGTTCGATTCCCAAGTCGACCAAGATGATATTGGGATTTTCTATGAAATTCTCACTAGCAGGTCGGAGTTTGGATTTGTGCCCGGGTAGTGGCAATAGGCTCGCCCCCTATTACATGGGACCTAAACATACCGGCGAACTGTAGGTGTACATTGATACACCTCTGCCTAACCCTTCGGGGATACATGCGTGATGGTATGTTATGTTTTTATGTTATGTTTATGTTAAAATTTTCAACGTAGCATGGTAAAAACTGTGTGCTAAAGTTGCACATAGTTTAGAACAGAGTAAAGGCCTCGTTTAATGTAAAGTTTGATCTTCAGAGTACACAATAACGACAACGTACAAATAACTATAGTAAGGCAGATCAATTTTACTACATACATATATTTTCAAGAAGCTTTAACTAGTGGTATAGTCGTAAACGCTACATTAATTTTAGAAATATCATTCATTTTGGAAAAAAATATTCAAGAATAATTGATTCACACATTTAGGTAACGAACTTGTAAATGTTTTATTTTATAGCACAACAATTATTCGTAGTAAAATAACATCTTATATAAGGTGCTATAAAAACATCTGCCACGGCTTTAATGGGTGGGAGGTAGTATTGTGTTTATAGATTACAATAGTATAGATAAATTATTGATTATTTATCATATTTTTTTCATACAAAAAAAAATAACGTATAAATTTGAATTGATTTATTAGTATAAAACCATCCCGTGTCCTAAGCTGTTGCCACTCCGCACCGAATTCACGTAATTTGTGAACCACGTTACGCAGAATAGAGTCAATGTTAATTTAATAATTTTATTTTCTAAAATTTAATTAACTGTTCCGGGGTACGAAAGTTCTTCACTATTGTAATCAATAAACACAATACTACCTCCCATTAAAGCCGTGGCAGATATTTTTATAGCACCTTATATATAAAATTCTCGTGTCACAATGTTAGTTACCATACTCCTCCGAAACGGCTTGACCGATTTTTATGAAATTTTATATGCATTTTCAGTAGGTCTGAGAATCGGCTACTATCTATTTTTCATACCCTTAAGTGGTAGTAGGTAGGTATTAGGCAGGTAGGTAGTAGGTAGGTGCAAACGCATGCCGGGTACAGCTAGTAAAGCTATAAAAGACTCTTAATATTGCTAAAGTATCCTATTTGATTTCTGTCATATTTTAGAATTATTTTAATTTTAATAGCTAAACAATAAAGTCCAGTTTGAATACTAACAAGAAACTATATAACTAATTTAATGTCAATCTATATATGGGGTTTATGACTATTTAAACGTAGGTAAACCTTAGCAAAAGCTTTGCAGACTTAATCCTAATATTTTGCCAAATATATACTGGATGGATATTTGCATCATTCTAACGCTAAACAACTGAACAGATATGGATAAAATTGGGGGAATACATGTATAAATAAATAATAAATAAATAAATGCGGACAACATCACATACATTGCTCTGAACCCAAAGTAAGTAGCTGAAGCACTTGTGTTATGGAATTCAGAAACAACGAAGGTACCACAAATACCCAGACCCGGGACAATGTAGAAAAGTTGGTTTCTACATTGACCCGTCCGGGGATCGAACCCGTGACCTCAGAGCTAGCGACACATTGAAACCGGTGCGTACGCCACTCAACCACGGAGGTCGTCTCGTCTCGTATATTTGTATCATGAATAGTCCATGACCGGAATGATCATATAGGTTACTTATCATTCCAGAAATTTATATAGATATTTCTTACTGTTCAGTAACTACAACAATATTAAATCTTTTACATCGAAAGAGCCTTTATCCGAAAGTATTAAGGTCGATTTTCAGAATTCATTATTATTTTCCACTGTTACGTACCTACATAATGTTTGATTAAAGACTTCTGCATTGATTGTCAGTTATTTACTTAGTTACTTACCATTAATTCCATAAAGATAAGCAGTGTTTTTAAACCTATAAGTATAAAGTATGTTAACGGACTTATAAACAAATATGTAAAAAGTGCTAATGTATCAATTCGAGGGAACCTTTCCGTGTTTATTGTTTTAACCTTAAAACCTTTTGTAAGGTTCAGACTTGACAGATTATTGACTTAAGTTCAAAATATTATCTTATATATAAAATTCTCGTGTCACAATGTTAGTTACCATACTCCTCCGAAACGGCTTGACCGATTTTTATGAAATTTTATATGCATATTCAGTAGGTCTGAGAATCGGCTACTATCTATTTTTCATACCCCTAAGTGGTAGTAGGTAGGTAGTAGGTGCTAGGTAGAAAAAATTGCATTGCAACGCATGCCGGGGACAGCTAGTATTATAATAAAAACTTGTAAATTAGAATTAAAAAGACGACCTCCGTGGTCGAGTGGCGTACGAACCGGTTTTCAAGGTGTTGCCAGCTCTGAGCCCTGGGTTCGATCCCCGAAAGAGTCAATGTAGAAATCTACTTTTCTACATTGTCTCGGGTCTGGGTGATTGTGGTACCTTCGTTGTTTCTGAATTCCATAACACAAGTACTTTAGCTACTTACTTTGGGTTCAGAACAATGTATGTGATGTTGTCCGCATTAATGTCCCACTGCTGGCCAAATACCTAGAGAAGGAATATTACATTTCTTATAATTTTTGAATGCTTATTGTTTATTACACTTTTAATTAGTTGTTTTTGTAATTCGTATTTAAAAAAAGAAAAACAAACCAGTGGAAAACAGTTCGATTACTTGTAATTTAAATATAATTAAGATAACTATAACATACCTAAGGTGTATGTATTATTTAATATTATGTATCATTATATAATATTAAAAGTAAAATGAATAATTTAATACTATTACGTAATTCTAGAAATACAGTATTAGTTACACTAACAAAGTTAACGTATTGCACTGCAAATAATTATATTATCGCAAAACTACGTCACGGTCAAAAACTATTATATTACTATACCTATTAGGTATACTACGAACGCAGGTTCACACATAATACTATTTGTGACGTCACCAGAAATAATGTAATATTTTAGTATTTGCTATGCATTAACTTATATGGTTTAATTTTACACTTGTACTCGTCATTAGGCAATGCACGTATGAGTAGTGTTACATTTAAATTTTTTAATATTATTTTTTGTTTTTTCATAATTTAAGTTGAGCAAGCGTGGTGATCAATGGTCGTTCCTTCTTTATATGGGAAGAGGCCTGTGCCCAGAAGTGGGACGTATATGGGCCAGTTTATAATTTATTCATTTTTACTATAATTTTAGTTGATCGTCTCATGATAAGCTAAATTTTTACATTCTCTAAAGGAACTTTATTTTTGTGCTTATCTAAAATGTAAACTTTGCCTGAAACCGGCCTATAAAGTATGAAATAAGTGCCCGTAAAGCTAAAAATATAAACCCAAAAGCAATAAACATACGTCATAATAGAAAACATTACATTGTAATAAATCAAATTTGAAATTACTGAGTAACCACAGCGTTTGTCATTCCGGAGACTTTACGTCCTTAAATATTGTTTTCCTTTTAGTTCTACATGAACTTCGTAAGGGTTAGTTCATTCTCGCATGTTTTATAGCATATCTATTTGCTTAGTGGTCTTGCAACAATGCTAAGGCATGTCTTTTACAAATAAACGTCCTTCATACATTTAAATACATGGGATTTGACTTAGCACGTATGTGGAATATTATCGTGTAGGCGAACAAAAATGTTTGTGATTTTCAAACGCGAAAATTTTTCGTTTTTTTTTTTGTAATTAAAATAAGTACAAGTTTAAATTATTTGAGAACTTATAGGTGTTTTTGAGAAGTAAACATTGATGTTTGTTTGTTTTGACTCTGTAACCGGTCTAAATATTTTCCTCAATTATTCGTTTGTTTATTTTACAAAACAAGAAAAACAAGCGTTGTTTTTTTGTAAGAAAATGTTTGTTGTGTCTTGAACTTTGAACTTATATAAAATAAAATTTTTCCTAAAGCTATTTATAATCGACGTGTGGCTTTTAAACTAATTAATTCTGAGTCACCATTAAAAATATTTTACTGAAAGAAGCTAACCTACTAACATGCTCTTTTTATAGCTATTTCAAACAGTTTAAAATACTAATATTTTACGTGAAAATTTCCCCAAATCGGCCTTGATCTCATAGCAACCATAACTGTTTTAGTCATTAACCGGTCTGCTAATGCGATTAACAATTTCTCGAGAGCTGAGCAATGGTCATGACTAACTCCGTTCACAACTTCAGACGTTTGATAAGGATCTTTTATTTTCCATGGTAACCTTTTGTTTTATGTTTTCTCATTTTCTTTTTGCGTGATTTGCGATAGAACTTACTAGAAATCTTAGTTCTGATTTGTTGGATCGTCACGTCAGCGTTTGTTCTTTCACTTTGTTGGGATTAATCTTGTTGAATTTATTTGTTTTATTATTACAGTCCCTTGTATGAGTTAGAATGTAGACATAGAGTTGATATATGGACGTTATATAGTTGAAGTTATCTAACAAACGTTGATTTGAAAACTTTTAGTTAGTATCTGTATGTAGTTACGCAAAGCCCAATCGATCTTATAATGAGCTTTAAAACTTTTTAGCTTTACAGAAAAAGGAGGACTCAATAAATACATAGACATTGAATAATAATGATTTATGGCAGATTTCTAAGCAACAGTCTTTTGTCACAATTTTCATAATTCGCGCACTTAAATTTGTTACAACGGTAACAACAATAGGGGCATGACTAAATCGCTTAGGTAATGCATTGGTCACCGTTTTCAAAGAAATTTGTGTACATAGCACTTTTTTTGGCATTGTGTAGCTGTTATATGACTTTAGGACCTTTTTGTTAAGGTTTTATATAATGACTACGTAACCTTCCCTGTATTGTTCTTGAAAACTGTTTTGTGGAAACGGTTATTGTTGGAAAAGTTAGTTATACCTATAGGTATATAGGTACCTCTTGTATGACAAAACATTTGACTACACAATATATTTTTATTGCCTTTAAAAGTGCCATTATATTATTGCATAAAGCATCCTTTGTTGTGTTACAGTACATTGTATAATCATATTAGTTTTAATCGAGAGTCAATCTTCATTAGGTACTTTAGATGCGAGTGAATTAGGACAAACAAGTTCATTGACACGTCACATGTGACATTCAATGTCGTTACATTACTTCCTCTAAGCACATTGCGACACCTATTTTCGATTGCTGCCACAGTCTAAAGAACCACGGAGAAACTCAACGAACTAACTTACAGTACGTCAATTCGTAGCAGCGGATTTTTTTTACTCTGTGTTAAAGTATTTTGTGCAATCGCTGTTCTTACATTAAATTGGTTTTATAATGTAGGCTTGAGTGGTTTTGATTAGTCATTGATAGTTTAGTTAATTCCATTAATAGGTGTCATACTCGTACATTATTGGTTAATTTAGATTTGACCAATGCGTTTTAATGGACTTTATAAGGTATTAGTAATTTGTAGTAACTTAATAACATTTTTACAATTATTTTTAGTTTTTAATTGAACTTGCTGTGTTCATATTTTACTCTGTACTGAACACTGAAATTACTTTCTTTATACAGGAAAATATAACTATTATCATAGTAAAGAATAATTTTAGGCTTATCATTTTCCATAATCCAATTAAACTGAAATAAATGACACACGAAATTACATCACTAGTAAAAATCAATTGAGGGCCAGTTGGTGACTTAATTGAATATGATGAATATGATGCAGATATTAGTTATGATCGTAAATTCAGTGATAGTGTGGCGCCATGTAATAATGAGTGTATCGATAACAATGACGATAGCGATAAAATTAAACGTTCATGTCAGCTCGTGAAAGTAGATAATTTTAGTAATTATCTCGTTTGTAATCCTTGTTGGAAAACTGAAGTTCTACTTAGTTATAAATATATTTGTTATCAGTACATAATGCATTTAATTATTTTTACTATAAACAAATCTAAATCATATCATTAGAAAATTTGACAAGTGAATAAATTTACTGAAAAAATATTTTTTTATTTATAGTTATTATTATTATCGTACTTTTTTCTAATTTAAATAAAAAAAGGCATTGAAAAGGAAATTTTTCTCTACAAAGTTCCTCATTTCTTACTGCGAGAATTTGCTTACATTCAAGTGCGTCCGTCTAACTGTTTTACACCACACGGAGCCAAAACTTACTTTTTCGTTCTCATTCCCATAAATTTCCTCAGAATGCGACTAAAATCGCTTACGTTTATACGGACACGGTTTTAAGCTTAAAGGATACATCCCAATACGGCAAAAAGAAAGTAAGTAGGCTTACAAATGAAGAAAAATGTAATAATTTGTTGCTTGAATTAAGTGATGAAATTGGAGCAGATACTTATTATATTATATTTTTATTGAATGCAATTGGACAGAATGCTCGTTTGGAATATTATTTATTTTATAGAATTAGTATTTATTTACAATTTCACAAAAACATTAGCCACTCTTTACTCAATTTAAATTGTCAAGTATTTACCATAAATAAACGAAATGAAATTCAGAATTTTGAAAATCAAATACTGGCAGCTTGTAAAAAATGTTAAGAATTTCAAACAGGAAATCACACATTTAATGTGAATCACAGTAAAATAAATGTACAGAAGATTCAATGCCTACACGGCGATATTAATCAAGCCAATCCATGTTAAGATATCAATCATAATAATTGGTGTACAACCTATATTTTTTTTTCTGCCAGTAGTAAAACAATGGTGTCTTCTTAATAAAATGTTTTTTGCTATTTCTTATAGTTTCTCGATCCTTAGCATCTTTTGGTCTCGGGCAAGCTTAGGAAAGGACAAAGTATTAGGCCGTAACTCTTATAAGTAAATACTGATTTATGATTATATTCACTCACTCGAACATTGAACATAGAGCTGTAGATATAGTTACGCACCGAAACTAGTACGCGCAAACATTCGCCCATTTATAGAACGTTCGGACGTCTAACGTAACAAATAAGCTGTGAATGGACGATAATATCAGAAGAAATATCATAGAGAGCTGACTTAATAACTACTAAGCCGCATACTTATCAAGCGTTATAATGGTTCTTCTACTTATTTATTTAGTGATGTCGGCTAATCCTCGAAGAATTGTACGCACGTTCAAAGTTTGTCGTAGTTTATTTGTCGACTGGCGCCTGCTCTATGTAATTGTTCGAACAAATAGATACATCGTCGAGACTCCTGATTTACTAATGTATCTAGTTTTAGCACTTACACAACAACGTGGCTTATATGCGAACACATTAACCTTTTGTGAAAACTTATTGGATGACCGACATTTTTGGGGTCGTATTAATTTTCGCAGCGGAGTTAGGGTTGGCCCACAACATTTTGTAAAGTTAAAAAGGTTGCCCAAAATATTTGATAAGCAGGTTTTTTTTTATATTTATATAGGATTTGATGTCTTTATTGTAATGAAAATGTATACATAGGTACGTCCTCAAGAAAGTTTAGAATATCATGTAAAAGAAACGGCTAAAATGTAACCATCATCCACATTCTACAACGTAACATTACAATGCGACTGACCCATTTCCTTTGGTCACAATTTGCAGGAAAAGCACTAAAAGTAAGACCTATTGGCCTCCACTTAACAGTCCAAGTTAATTGATTAGCGGTACGCATTTATTACTCTCTCCTATTTCCCTCACACGTCGCAACAATTTCTACCTTTAGTTAGCAAAAAAAAACATCGACGTCACTCAAGACATTAGCTTTCTTTTAGCCTATTCTGTTCTACTGCCAATCAAAGGGACATAGTTACTTATTATCTGAGTAAAAAAAATATTATGACACAACATTTATTTCCTGCTAATCGAAATATTTACAAATTAACATAAATTAAGATAACCCTGATGCCTAATTGGTGATATTCTTCGAACAGTATCATTATATCGACATCATACGTGTCTAATTCGTCACGATCTATATCTCCTAAAATTGTTGAGTATATAGGATTATCGAAAGGAAACGGAACGTTGGCACCGAATTACATTATCTGATAATGTTTACCAGTATTAGCGAATTGGGACACTTTTAGACGATAAAAGTGTTTCAAATACTATTTAGGTATGTTGGTACGAAATTCATAAGTTTAAAAGATCGAATATCGATATTGTTCACATAATTTTGTGCTTTGAAATATTCATGTTTAACTAATGCTATTAGAATATCCCTAAGTACCTGGTTAACTATTTTTATAAATCAATTTTCTTTTCAATTTTTATTTTTCTGGTTGCTACAATGCAAAAAATAGAAAATTTAAATTTAAATATTTAGCTTAGTTCTTTTACCACTGGCCAATGCTGATAGAAAAAGTAAAAGTCTTTTCAATACATGTTATTAAGGAACATTGCAGGTGTGCGAAAAAAAGAAAAAAAAAAACAATTACAATAGAAAAAAAGTTGAAATTTAATAACTATTAGGTACTCATACTTCATGGTTTATACGAAAAAGCAAAACATAGTAACCTGTGCAAGTACCTCCTATAAAATGTATTCACGTATATTTGTATGTAAAGGTCGTTGCTTACATATTACTTACTAACTGTCTGCGACTTCGTTCGCGTGGATGACGAAACTTATCAATGAGTTTTTAACCGCAAAATTAAGTTTGTTTTAATAGTTTATTAAATACTTTTCCGGGATAAAAACTACCCAGTGTGGTGCCCAGGATAATAAGGAATAATTGCACCAAGTTTCATCGTAATCGAACCGGTAGTTTTTGCGTGATGCCTGAAATTTTTTTTTTCACACTTTTGGGTTCACTGTCGGTCTAGTAAAACCCCCCGCCATTATTTTTTTTGATATTTTCAATGTACAGAATTTTCACTTTTACAGATTTATTATAAGTAATAGATATTATATAAGTGAAAACTTCAAATACATTATAATATGACAGCGTAAAAGCATGTGAAATTTGTTTGTAGACTGTGCACTTAAGTGTTCAATAATAATGTAAATTGATAAAACATGACACGAATTTTATGCGGTATTTATAAGAATAACTTGTTTGAAAACTTAACTCACGTGTTGAGCATATCAATAAAAAAAGAGTTCTTGTTTAAAAAAGTTGTAGAAAATATAATGTGACGTAAAAGGTATATATTTGGCACGTAAAAAAAATGTTGCCTACTATTCAAAAAACAAATTTTAATAAGAGTAGGTACTGTTATATTTTACAGAGAAAATTGGCGGATAATACGCAAAAAAAACATTTACCTTCTCCTTGGGTCATTCGTGTAACAAAACGGTATTACCGTAGCGCTACGAGTTTTTATTATTTATACAAAAGTATACAAGTTTTTCTGTCTCATTAAAAAATGAACCTCCTATACAAAATCTAGTTATAAATCTCAGTAAAAGTCTCTTATGTGTTAATGATCTAATAGTGTTTATACACTTAATTTCATGAATATTACCTACTTAAAAATGAGTTTTCTTTAACATAGCTTAAAATAACGTTTGCTTCGACCTAAACTACAAGTTTAAGGACACTAGCTAGTAAATAGCAAACTAAGTAAATATAATTAATGGGTATAATGTTTGTGGTTAGTACGTAACGTAGAATTTCACACATTGCGCCATCCACGGCTAGTGCGTTACGATCGGCAGATAAAACTTGTTAAGTATGCATTATAAATATGTTCTTTATGGTTCACTAAGTTTTACTCACGGTTTCACTCATTGTTTTAATCTACATTTTTATATAATAAAATTATTTGATGTATCACCACTATCTGCATATAACACCATGTTTTTTTGCGTTACACGTAAATTGGGTCGGTGTCATCCACAACACACTTATTTTTTTCTTGGCAGTTAATGTGCTACGATATTATTTTAACTTGAATTTGATACACAAACACTAATTTATTTATAAATCCTAATTAATTCAGAACTATTTTCCTGAACTATAGACAAACAATATTACGAATTAAATTTATGTTAGATACGTATAAAATTTACGTGTAGAGAGATTTTATTAGACGGAGATTAATTAAGTATTTTGTACCGTTTTACTATGCACTTAGAGTAAGACGATTTTATATTTAAAGCTATATAGATTGTATTGTATAGATTTTCTCTTATCCCTACCCTAGGTCATTACTTTGTATTCAAAAAATATATTACAGATGCTGATGTGTATAGTTTTAATTTACTGAAGTTGTTGGTTAGTTTATTCACGATTACATAAAAATATCTCTACAAAAACGTGTACCTAGGCGGCGCTTCTTTTAGTATTTATTTACTTTACATACGTTGTCGTTGACATTGTTTAGTTTGCTTTGCAAAATAAAACTTTAATGTCCTTATAATATGGTGTGAAATTCTTCAACTAGTATATCCTATAAGTTAAGTTTACGGAGGCTCACGGTGCGGTCTTGATTCAAGAACTAAGAAAGGCATGATTCAATAGTTAATGCTTCTTAAATCATGTCATATGAAATAATTATCTCCCTGCCCTGTTCCCAATTATTTGGGGTCGGCGCAATGCGTATTCAGCTTCCATTCATCTCTACAACTCGTCATCTCAGCATTCACTCCTTTCTCATATCATCTTTCACACAATCTATCCGTCTCTCTTTTTTTTCTATTTTTTTTAATTTAAAAAGAAAAGAGAGAAACGTCCATGCCAACACAATTTACTTAACCTTTGCCGCTTTATAAATAATAAATAAATGCGGACAACATCACATACATTGCTCTGAACACAAAGTAAGTAGCTATAGCACTTGTGTTATGGAATTCAGAAACAACGAAGGTACCACAAACACCCAGACCCGGGACAATGTAGAAAAGTTGGTTTCTACATTGTCCCGTCCGGGTATCGAACCCGGGACCTCAGAGCTAGCGACACCTTGAAACCGGTGCGTACGCCACTCGACCACGGAGGTCGTCAAAATGTTTGAGTCAATTAGAGTATATAGAATCCAGGTTATTTTGACAGTATTGTTCACGTTTTTTTCATAAATGTACAAAGAAATTGCAGCTGCCTTGCGTGTAGTTATAAACTTGAAATAATGTCGTTAGCTCATGTCACCTATGATCCACTGAACTTCCTAGCTTCTGGACCTACCGTAATTTATACCTCCAAGTTAAAGTTTTTCGTTAGATTTACCTGAAGCATAAATTTAGAGAATTGTTGGTTGTCGTGCAGCACAATTTTAGCGGCAGTAAAACTGGAATGAGACGTCAGACATGGGACGAAACCTTTTTATCGGCGTAAAACGTTAAGCAAAGGCCTCGGTTAAGCGCTCGCACGTATCTTCGCGAACAAAGTTTATTTACACAGAACATTCTGATTATAGCTTTTCGAGCGTAACTTTATTGTGCGATACAGCCATTGTAGTGCAGAGTAAATAAACACTCGTAAACGCGACAAGCAACCTCGCCATTATTATGTGTTATTTAACCATTTCGCAATAAGGACTCGCTTTATTATTAGTTCGACGTTAATAGTGTATTAAATTGGACATTATTCAAATTGTAAAGCGATAGTTTGTTGACATATTTCGTCGAATGATAGTTGAAACAAAAGTCATGGTGTTGCTTTGCCCTTTTGATTGCGTTATAGCTGTCGAGAAAATTGAGAAATACAATGCTTTTTATCAAGGTAAGGTTAATTAGTAGGAGCATAAATAATGTATAATGATGGAAAAATAAATAGTTGAGTTGTGGCGAAATTGTCAGTGATTAAGTTTTCCGAATTTACGATCAGTTAATGATCTCCCACTACAGCCGCCCGTCAACACTTCTCGGTAAGATAAATAAAGGAAATGAAGTGAGATTTAAAAGGTCACAAGTTATTGGGCGACGATCAAGCGGTCATGCGCTTGCCGGGTCAAGGTGACTCTGTCCAAACAATCCTCACTTGCATACCTTCCATCATTTATCCTCGACTCTAAACAAGGAAAAAAAGAAACGATTGTTCACTCGGAAGTTACGTGTGCAAGTGTGACGAACTGAGGTCGAAATTCAAATCGATTCGTATGAACACATATTTTTTAAACCAAGGCGATGGAATTTTTATAAGTTCGAAGAAGAGATTTTCTATTAAATAGTACCTATTGGAAAATACGTTATTTCGCAACTGTTTATTAGCTATATTTATGATACGGTAGTAAAAGCTTTTAAGAATATGTGTTATCCCATAATCATTTGGCAAAATGGACCTCTTAGTAATCCGCTACAATAAATGGTTTTAGTGTATAGTCAGTTTTATTGTCCTCGAAAGAAATAAGGCATAGCTTAGATATACAAAAGAAAGAGGTCAAATCAAGGTTAGGTTGAAATAGAAGCTGTGAAAGGCTTAATTAGGCAGGTGTTCTGAAAACAAGATCAGAGGTCGCAGTGACTCTTGACCCTTAACCCTCTAAATATTCAAAGCCACGCTTAGCAATTGAAATTGCTTTCATCCTCCTTTCATTTCTTTTTACTGAAAAGAGGGAAAAATAGAAATACTACGAGTCGAGTTCATATAACATTTTAAAAAGGAATGCGTTTGATTGTCATTGGTTTTACGTTGATGTCGGGTCTCGGAACAACTTTTAATGTCTGAGAAAAATTAATATGAAGATTAAAATAAAGTAATGTAACATATTTATATATAGGCCTTTGCCCAGCAGGGGGACAGTATAGGTTAAGAAAAAAAAAAACATGTTATAAAATTATTCCATTTACCCTTGGAAAAGCGACATAATTCAAATATTTAACCCGCTTCAAGACCCAGATAAAACGTTAGCATTGAACAGTTAGACTTTGACAATGTCAGTTTTGTGCAAACAAATAGATCTTCATGTTCGTATTTTACTCAAATAATAACATCTACAAGGTAATGTTTATAAACACGTAATAAACTGTGAATTAGCACATGATTACTCTGAGAATTTTGACTATTGACAATTGTACGTAAAAATGTGAAGAAAAATTCCCCTAGTTGACTGTTTTGGTGGTCATTACTTGTCGTTCAAGAAAATTATTAGACTGGTAGGTAAAGTTAAGATATTATAGGCGCTTCAGTTACTAAGAGGCGTAGAAAAATAGTGATGTAAACTATCCATTTTAAAACCTGGTATTCTATGTATTATTTTCAAAGGAACACGTTGTTAAAATCGTAAGTCTTTCATTAATTATTTCTTATATAGATTGGATATTACGTTACTTAAAATGTTATGTAATAGAGTTGCCATTGTATGCTTGATCTAAGACACCTTAATTCCACCTTGAACAGTAATAAATTCAAGTGTAAATAAACTATAATGTAGATTTATAATAATATTGTTTCTCAATAATATGAATAATGCAGTAAACGTTTATACAAAAGCAACAATTGGACTTTACAACTCTTAGTTCGTATCCCGTCTTGTGAAAAACTTGTTAATTTATGCAGGTTTGACACCTGAGTAAACATCGTACCTTAATATTTGTTGTTTGAATAATTGGAATCTAATAAAATATATTCTAAAACGCCATTGTTCACGGTTTCTATAAAGTGTGAGGAAACGTAGAGAATGGATTGGTTTGTCAATTCAAAAAAGTATTTTATGTCTTCCTGATTCCTGTTTAAATACTGGCTGAATGTATAAAAGTTAATTTAATATATTTATTAAATTCTTTTAAAATTTCTGGAGAGGAAATATAAAAAAAACAAGACTATTTTGGCACAAACATTTTGAATTTAGATCATAGCTTTAAAATTATAACAAAACAGCCAATCACTTCTAAAACTATAAATCGCCAAAACGCTATTCGACAAACCAATAAATAAATAATCCCAAATACTTTTCATGTAAAACAACTGACTAATCAGAGCTGAATAAATAATTAAGACATCCATTGCTGTCAAATTAGTTTCGTATATAAAAATGTTATGTTAAAAACAGCAGTGTATGTGGTACAGTTTGTGTTTGCCGTGCGATACGAGTCTGCCGCAGTAAGGGGTAAGGTACTGCCGCATTGACCCATTTTGATAAAGTCTTGAATAGATTACGTCCGTCCACTTTAATGCTCAGGTGCTGCATGCATCGTTTTCCGTGTTTATTTTTTGTTAGTATTTAAAACTTTACGGTTCACTTCGTATTATCTGATGGACGCAGTGGTTTAGATAGTTATGGATTAATTAACACGTCGCAGTGATTCAGCGCGTCTGCTTATTTACTGTAAGTAAAGTAAAAGATTTTTTAATATGTAAAAGAAATTTTCATTTTTGCTTAATAGCACAATTTACGTTGTACTTACTTGTATTTATTAAAAAATGAAGATTTTAAATTTAAGTAAAAAATGCAGTACCCATTAATCGACACTGCAATAGTACTAAAAAAAATTAATCGATTTTTTTTTTAAGTAATACAATGTTCCCAGATTTAAATAAAACACGAACGCTTTTCTACTAAAATAACTACGTAAGTGAAAACTTTGTAAGGTCACCAACAAAGCCTCGGGTGCACACAACCACAAACGCACGCACACTTACAAAAAAGTTTAGCTTATAAGTTTATAATCAAGCGAGGTTTTTATCTCGTAGTCGTTGGCCGCCCGCCGCGCAGCGCACATGTCGACCGTCGGCGCTGAAGCCTCACAAATACGCGCGTGAAAATACACACAGCCGTATACGAAAAATTAAGAAAAAAATCGCACTCTGGATAATTCAAAGAAGCCAGTTCGTCAAAGGCGTTTGACAAAAAAAAAGGTGTTCCATTTTTAAATCCCGCTCGCTGGCTTATTCGGAAAATTATGAAAGTGATGTGAAACGTAGGTGTTTCTCTTCAGAGTACGTTCAGCTACTCTGTATTTTTTTAGTGACTACAAAAGCTATTGTTTGCGTTTTGCTTGAATTGAAGCACAAAAAGTATACTATTTTCAGTGTTTTGTTCTATTGAATGAGAAGTGTGTTGAAAAAATATTACATAAAAGTGGATTGTTCAGTTTTAGTAAAGGAAAACCGGCAGAGTAATTCAGTTAGATGTATGTTCTACATAATATACAACGGGACACAACATGACGGCAAAGTTCGGCTATGTAAGTGGATTTAATATTAAAAATAAAAAATAAAATATTTATATAATTTGTTGCCATGCGCATGACAATAGGTACTTTCTTGAGTTTATCTTTGGATATTTTTAGAGTTCCTACGATATCAGAACCAAATAATCCCCGAGCAAACGACGATAAACGTTTAGATTTGAAAAATGTACTGAGTACGGCATGTTTTGTGACGTAAATTCGTTCATGAAAACATTATTTATGAATGGAAGTTTGTTTTTTACAGCATATCGTTATTGATTCGTGTGCGATATAGATAGTGTAAATCTCAATTGTATATAATCGTGACAAGAGCCATAAGTCTGCTGATAGGTCCAGGTGTATCTTTGACGAGTTAATATCTTAGAGATAATTACGTCGCTTATAATAATAATTTTAATATGGCATATCGCAGTTGCGTGCTTGTGCTTGAGCGGCGACAACTAAAGTGCTGTCAGCAAACGTCAAAAATTGTCTTAAATAAAATTAAGAGCGAAAACGAACATATTATTATGCAGTTCTTTGGCTCTATACAGACAATTAAAGATGGTCCTATTTAACCTATAGAAAACGTTTTGAGTAATAGACTTAAATAGGTTAATGTCTCGTTAATTTATCAGGTATGACTTAAATACTCGAGAATTAAAATACATTCTTAGAAATTTTTAGGTGGACATATTTGGCATACAAATTACTATTAATTTCTATTAAAACAGGTGATGCATATTTCATAAAATAAACAAACACATTTCTTCTGACATTTCTTAGTATTCACATAGCCATAGATAATTCCTAGTAACCCTTTAGGGATTATTGAGGTGGCGAAATTCTCGCGAAGTTTTACATAAACTGTCGACGTGTCAAACTCTTGAGCGATGATTAACGTCTTCTAATGGTCTTGCTTGAGTTTGTTATTATACACTGTACTATGTAGTCGACTTAGATGCTGCAAATAAACATTTTAGGATTAATGTAAAGTAAGAAAAGATGGGAAAATTATGAAGTAGGGTAAATAGTTATACGTTTCATTTTTGTTCTGTCATTAATAAATAAATAAATGCGGACAACATCACATACATTGCTCTGAACCCAAAGTAAGTAGCTATAGCACTTGTGTTATGGAATTCAGAAGCAACGAAGGTACTAGACCCGAGGCAATGTAGAAAATTTTTGGTTTCTTAATTTAAGTTTATTTTCATTTTAGTACGTCAAAGCGTGCTATGTTCTGACAGTTCTTTATTATTGTGGTTTCTGGCACAAAATCTAGTCCTATTAGACAATAATCCAATAAGAGTATATACATGATAATATCTTGTAAGATAGTCAGCAGAATGTAGATTCATACAAGATAAATTAAATTGGAAGAATGGTGTGATGTTCTGAAGAAAAAAATAAATAAAAAAGCCTTACCTCTCTATTTTTTACCACGTCCAAAGTTCATGTAGCATCAGACGCTAAAGCAAGTGTGTCACACGCACATATAATATGTTTGTCGACACGTTGCTACGAAGTTATCATTTACTATGTAGATGACCTAGCAATATAGTGCCCCCTGTTGTGAAGAGGCCACTATGTGATTATAATATTAACGCCGTACTAATAACATCATTCTGCGGCCAATCAGCCTATTTGCATGTTTCTTGTGGTGCTAGAATGAAATACTTGATGGCTTGATGATCAGCTTGCTGTAAACTGTATAAAAAAAAAAAGAATATAATTATTGTTGATATTTTCACACAAAATAATATGTGCAATAATTTATAAGCATTCGTGTAATGTTTTATTTTAGATTTTTTTTGACAATTTTTTTTTTTGGAACATACCTATATTGTGATATTTAATTTTCCGTTAGTCTTCTGATTTTTAATATTAAGTACCTTTGATTCCTACAGTATTATTAACACACACACATGCTCCTATACAAGACCTAAGACTAGATTATACTTGTCGTTTTAGTTTGATAAATAAGTGCTAAACAAATAGCATGGGATAAACGTCTTAGAAGAACTATTAAAAAAAAGATGAACGGGTTTCACCGTCTACAAATGTGTAAAAGGTGGTTTTCAAACCCCACTTGACAACCACATTAGATAAATGCAATAATAAAAATTTAATTATTATCAAAATGGCGCCTAAAGATTACTAAGCGTCGCATCAAGTGTGCTTATCTGAACAGCTACGGTACTATCAGTAAGATTTCATATTATTAATTGTCATACATAATTGAATATTACGGATAATTGGGTTCAATGGTGATTATAATCAATTACATCATTAATTTATGTTTACCTAGTAGATCGACCGCATAATGTTGTGTTTAGTTTTATAATATTATTTAGTTAAAAAATTATAAACACATTTTTAATATTTAATTAAAATGATTTTACAACGGCGCACGTTGTTTATTGAAATTGAATATTTTTTTTGATAAATAATATCGAATAATAATATAAAAACATACCTTATTAATAACGAATTAAAATATTTTTATTTTTTTATGATCTCAGTTTATGTATTTTAAATTATTTTTAAATCGCAATTACAAAAAAATAGGTGATAATATAAATTCACCTTTATTTTTTATTTCCAGTTTCGCGTTTTATTATTTCTTAATTGTATTTTTCAATTTTCCACGTGAAATGGATATTGACTTTAATTAACGAATGCAATTATTAACGTTTAATTAAATCATTTAAGATTATTTACACTGTTGTATCTCGAGTACGTAATTAAACATAATAATATTGATACGGTATTTATAAACATATGATCATACCTGTAATCTGTATGTTTCAGAAGGTTATTAGGAAAAGGGTAAGAAGGGTATATTGCGTATCAAAATTTTATATCAGTTTCCACGGACCTTATACAGGATAGTAGTAAATCTGCACCCCTTTTAGAGATTGATATCTAAAATTAACTGTAAAAGTAAATAATTTCCAAACATTTTTATTCAATCTCATAATAATATGTAGTAATGGCTGCAATAACATCAAGATAGGTACATCTTTTTACTAGAAATCGGTTTTTTACTATATCGAATAGGAAAATGTTAATAAGTGTAATATGCAAGAGAAATTACTCATAAAAATAAAAAGACAGTTGACATATTAATATAACAAGGAGTAATAAATAATTAAGAGCTCACGTGAATTTTCCTAGCATTATTTTAATGAACTATCATAATGGAGTCGTCTTTTAAAATTATGTAATTTATGTAGTAACCAATGAGTCTATTGTTTTTACACTGACAATTACTGGTACAAATATATTACAAGCCAAGTATTTAATTTGTAAATCATATTTTTACTGTATTTTTCATATAGATATCTATTGAATTTTTATTGCATAATGTTGCAAAATAATTTAAAGAACGAATAGACCTTTAAAACTTTTTGCTAATTTAGTAACTGGCTTCTATTTTTCAAATACAGATCGATGTTCTCGATTAACATAAAATATCGATAACATTGTCTCGATACTGAATTGTAGAGCAATAAATTGTGTTGATGTCTCAATATTTCAACGTTCCGGTTGAATTAGCAGTCTTGTAACTGTTTCACAATAGGAATAACACAAAACATGACACGCGAGTATAGTGACAACATTCTTAATTTTAATTAACTTGTTAAAGATGAGTTATTGTCAAAATATATAAGAAAAAACGGATAAAAAGTTATTTACTTGTGAAGACATTATGGATGGCATTTAAAATATTTTTTCTACACGTGGCTTTTTTACGTGCATGAAACGTGACTTATCTAAAGTTCGATGGTCTATAATCAGTTTCTACGAATAAAAAATGTAGTTACGTATTGTGTTGTTGAGTATCAATATTTTTTACGTCAGCGGCGTCTGGCGCCAGACTATTCGATTTTTTAATAAAACCTATCGATTTCGGATGTCACGCAATAAACACGCGTTTTATATCAACTTAATTAACGAAAATACATACAAATCGAGCCAAAACATCGATTTTCACTGCCACATGGGGCGCGTTACAAAATTTACTAATATTTATGTTAGTTTTCGTAACATTTATGTTAATGGGGACCTCCCAGACACTCATTAGAATTTACAGTCGTTGAGAACGGTGCTCATTTTATATTCACGGCACGCGAAGTTCAAGGCCGTTGCGAGAAAATTCATTACCAACCAACTGTGTTTGCCTAACAACGTGGTAGTTTCGCCCCATACATATTGTACAAGTTTACAGCGCCTACGACGCGGCGGCAATTTTGGCTTATGAAATAATTTAAATTCGGCTTTTTGTAATTCGAATGCTTACAGACTTTGTTTTTAATTAAAATAGACGATCTTAAAACAAAATTGTTTTCTTTGCTGCCAGTATTTTGTATGTGTAACATATTTCAAAATTAAAAATAAGGTTTTGAATGTTCTCATTTATTTACCGTACCTTTAATTTGCTAGAATTTATTTAGTCTTGTTATTCTTCTAATTTATTTTTAACCTCAGTTAATGCCTGTTGCTACGCTATGCATTACTTGATAGATACAATAACATGTCTCACAGTTATAAATTCAATTTAAAATGTATTGATCACGTGATAAAAACGTATCGTTCTGTTATCATCTTATCTTCTTCAGAATAGATTGATAGAAGTAGGTTACTGGGCTTTGACTTGTCGTTATATAATTTCTTATCATTTTTTTACACAATCATATTTCTTTATTTATTTATCGTGTTTAAGGAAGACTTGTAAGTCTATCGTAGTAATGTAGCCAAGGACTTGTTCTGTTAAATATAATTATTTTTATTTAAATGAAAGTAACGTTAATTTTATACCTCATATTTTCCGTTTCTCATGAGAAAGCAAAACCGTTAGATATTTTGTTGGTACTTTTTTATTTTTATTGAAATAACTGAATTTATTCAATCTTATTCTCTAGCATCAATATCACTCATAAATACCATCACGTGTTGGTAAATAGTACAAAAACGTTATTTAATTTTATTACCAAATAAAAAACGCGAATAAATTATTTAAATTCGATTTCCTTACGCATAAACGCAAGGAAGTCACCGAATCTAAATAATTATTCGCAATAAATTCAAACGTGTTCTGTCAACCTGACTGACGTTAATACTGTTCTTAGTTTAAAAGCATTCGAATTTTGAACTAACAGTTTTTTACTTTTTCACAGCGTCTGACGAAAACGTGCCTCCACGTGATCAACAATAACTCTCATTAAGTTAAACGACGTTTATTTGTTTTTTAAAGCAAACAGTTTTTTCTTCTTCAGCAATATTGTTTCGTACGTTTAGTAATGTTTCAAAAGAAATTCTTGTCAGTGTGATTGCGTAAAATTGAATTCTTTGACGATGCGTCAGGTAATTTGTACTGAGAATTCAAAAATCCGACTCGTATGATCGTATCCTATGTCATCGTACAGGTGAAATGGTACGAGTAATTACGTAGTAATCAGTTGTAACTCTAAACTTGATTCGGTATTTAAAGAATGTATTATGTATTCATTTTTGTGCAACAAACGCCGTGTTATTTGACTCTCATGTGTGCTGTCTCTTGGAAGTAAACAAAGTTACAATCAACATGCCTGCTTGCTTTTCTCGACGGCTGGCTAAGGGCTGTGTCATTTTAAACAAAAGAAAGTCGCTGTTGCTTCTGTCTAAAAGTTTTCTCCTAAAATGTAAAATGAGAAACAAATGACTACTTTATTGGCGTAGCACTTAGTTCATGCTGTAAAAATGTAGATGAAAAATGACTAGATTTCTTACAAATAGCTAACTATACAAGAAAAATTACAATAATTCTGAGCAGACTTCAATTTGGAAAAAACACGGAAACAAAAAAGGAGGTAAAGTAAACATTTATTTTGTGCAAGTGTCAATTAGCCTGAAAAAAGTCCATTCAAAATAAACATAGTTATTTTACTGCTTTTGGAAAACAAATAACTTATTGTACGTATTTCTTATTAAATTCAATATCCTCGTATTTAACGATTACTTGATTACGTGGCCTATGAACTTTGGTTTTTGTTCCTATGATACATAATACCATGTTACATTGGATGATCGTATTATCAATGATTAATGATTTAAAATTGAATCTAGTTATCCATTGTTCAAGTAAGGAAGCTGACACGTTTTTTGTTTCATGTCAATGACCTAGTTTGTTGTTTGTTTTGCTGTATGTTTGCAAAAACAAGTGAATTACATTAATAGTTTTTTATCGAAGATTTCATTACGCTTTAAGTCAAAGGAAAGGACATTTCGATCCCAATTATTAGAATCCATTCTAATAATTGGGATCTGAAATGCCCTTTCCGCAAATGAGCAAGCTCGGTGATCAATGATCGAGCCTTCACTATGTGGGAAGAGGCCTGTGCCCAGCAGTGAGACGTTTACAGCTGGTATTAGTTAAAAGTCTAGGTTTATTATATTTTAACTTTATTACCATTGGTAAATTTCTTTACGTGGAATATAAGATTTCCGCCTTTCTCCTCTAAAATATCCGTAGTCTATAAATATAATGGGAATCTAAGTCCGTCTTAACAAAAAGCCGGTAGCATATACCACTGATTCTATGGGCCATTAAAATACACTAGTATTTAGGAACGTACTGTATGATATAATAAAATAAATACTCATTCGATACTTGCGTAACAGGTATTCGTATTATGAAATATCATAAAAGAGTATGCTGTAATTTATTAGCTATTGTAAGTTACAAAGGTTTTAAGAGCATGTAAAATTATAATAATCTATTCAAGCGTTAGTTCTAAGTACATATGTTTATGTATGTTGTTGTAATAACTGTTTATTGATAAGAAAACTGCATTCTCTTTTTCTTTTGTTTACTAACTACTTCTATTATGCTTTGGAAATACCATAACTATAAGGATTTTAGTATTAATACTCCTTCGTTAAAAGTAAATAAGTACCCATGTCTCTAAATATAAAACTAAATAGGTAGCCAGTATTTAATATGACTCTACTTTGAAGGGAGAAACTTTGAACATAAACCTCAATTGTAATTACAATAGAGGTTTATTTTCAAACTAATTTGTTTAATTACTCTTTAGCTTAACATAACGAATTCAAATATTATGTTTTCATGTAACACGGTATGCGGTCTACTAAATAAAAAATAATGCCCGTAATTTAATTGATTAGATAATTATTTTATTAATAGATAAACTGAAATGTCTTGTTATGTAAAATTGTAGGTAGCTAAGGCACGCTTGTGTTTTTAATTTTATTTCTATATTTATATTTAATCTACATATAGAGTATAAGTAGTCATTAACACATAGTACAAGATTTAAGACGTCGCAAAGATAATAATATTAAGATAAAAATAAATCCTTAGATCAGGTGTTTTCAAGATAAAAACTAAAAACACGATTTAGGTATAGTACTAAATAAACAATAAAATCTTTAATGTTTACTAAACAATTAAAAACCAAGTGTTAATAGAGACCAGGAGCTATTTAATGAATGAAATTTTCAGGTATTAAAGAGATAAATTATTATCTTAATATATATAAATCTCGTGTCACTATGTTTGTCCTCAATGGACTCCTAAACCACTTAACCGATTATAATAAAATTCGCACACCATGTGCAGTTCGATCCAACTTGAGAGATAGGATAGTTTAAATCTCAAATTATAGTCGCAATTTTAATTTATTGCTAATTATTTGTCTGTTATTATATACAAAGGCACCGGGAACGGGACCTAGGTATTCACGCGGGTGAAACCGCGGGACACAGCTAGTTTGTCTATATAGTTTTATATATTTCTATGACTGTACATATATAAACAGCTCTTAGGTCAACTGATCCCGTGGGATGAGTATTAGCGGGCTCAGTTGACTAAAGAGCCCTGCTGTAGAAAGATACTTTTAACTCATCTAGAACAATAAAATTTATACTAAAACACTCAGGAATAAAGAAAGGAGCTAGTGGCTACTAGTTAGTCGCGGTTAGTCTGTTGATGGGTAACTATTGTTAACAAACCGAGACTAAAATGCCTCGAAAAGCACGTTAAATCGTTCGTTAACTAATAAATATTCTGACAAGTAGCCTTACTATGGGGTAATGTGTTGTGGATCTCAGGCAGGCCGTCGTTTCTTTTAAATCTTGGTATTCTATTGAATATAGTACAATAACATAATACTGGACACCGACACCAGCACAGCTTGACTAAAGTCTAAACCCTCAGAAACAAATCATAATAAACGCAAAAGTAGATTATAGTTTTTCGAAATGTTTCGTGGTAATTAAAATGGCGGTAAATATGCAAGCGGCTATAACGGTAAAGAAAACTAAATTTCTTCACAAGTAATGTTAATAAACGTAACATACGTGTCACAATGTTTGTGCTTTTACTTGCGAAAGATTACTCTCTAAACTGCAAATATTATGTATTCATGCAAACTTAGTATGTCTAGTCATTTCATTATACCATCGCGCCTACACTAGACATAATTCATTTGTTTTAATAACTTTATTATGTTATTTGTCTTTCCAGCTCGTACTTTGAGGATACTATTCTAAATTCAAATATAACCTGGCCAGTAACTGACCGAAGCAGTGTAGAGGTTAAAAAAAATATAACATAATATGACCATTTTTCGACACATTTGCGCACGGGTTGGTTTTGAGAATTAAGCAAATGGTAATTAATAAATAAATATTTATATGTGTTTTCTCTCTGTTGCAGGTTACCACAGCTTGCCGTCTCTGCGAAGATATTGTGCCTCCTGATGGTAAGTTTATTTATCAAAAATATTGTCTGAGTACTAAATAGGTAGACCAATTCATAAAAAATAAGGTTATTTCAAAACGACTCCAAAACAATAATAAACTCATTGTTTGGTAACAAAACAAAACAGAAAAGACGGACACAAAAACATGATAAGACAATTTAATTGGTACTTGATTGAAAAAAAAACAATACTTTGCAGTCAAATTGAATATTTCATATGTAAAACACAAATTAAAGATAGTAGAATGGAACATGCCGCGATGCCCAAAACAAATTTTATTTAAAGCTCTGACAAAGTCTTTGTTTAGCCTATAAATTACTCTAACCATAAATACGAGGCAAACTTGTATGTAAAAATGGACACCATCAAGAAGCAGAATTTTGCAGATTTTAAAGTTAAGCAAAAATTTATAATCAAAATTCAAACATAAAGATAAAAAATAGGTATGACACGCTAAGTGAAACAATAATAATTATCATCAACATAATTAATCTTCACACTGACCCGTTCTCTTATCTTCCTTTATTAGTATTTAACAGGTTTATATAAAATACAAATAAATTGCATTAATAGACTTAGAATTATATACTACCTCATTTAGCATACACATAAATTTAAAAATTAATTCTCAATTAATTTGCGAAGAGTAAAATAAATTTATTGTGATCATAAAATTTATTTATGTTGTGCGAGGTTCTGGTTTTAATTTAATAAATATAAATTCTTCAGTTAAGGTTATCGTAAGTTATCATAATAATTATGTTTAAAGTTGAAGCTTGTATTTTAATAATTCGCTACTGTATAATCGATTAAAAACAATTAGTGGTTATTTTATTTTTTAAGTTATGTGTTATTAGCTCTTCTTGACTTTTATAGTTGATTCTTTATTATGTACTTAGTCTTGCTGACATCTCGTATTAATTTAAAAGTCAAAGAGACTTTTATCAAGAACTTTAATAAGAACTCGAAGTTAGCAATTTTGCGAATGAAACCATTCGTATAAATTCCAAATAAAATTTCTCATTCGATAATTGAGAATTAGCATCGATTATCGATTTGCCTAATTCGTGCAATGTAGGTTGGGCATACTCATATACCAAGTATGTAAGCTCTTAATAAAACTAATTTACGTAACATGTAAAAAGGTCAGTAATCCGGTGTAAAAGGATTAGTAATTTCAATCACAGCCATCATTTTATTCACATTAGCTAGGTGTAATGAGAAAACATCTGCCGGTTAGCAGAGACGCCCGTTCGACGAGTTTGTGTGCGTCAAAATTTCTTAGAAACTGTTTTAAGTACTGAGAGGAAAATACCACTATTTTATTGAATAAATATGTAAAATTTTATTCTATGAAATGCTGTCTAAGTAGGTCATAATATTTACTGTCAGGTGTTAGCATATTGGTGTACGTTTTCACCTATAAAAAAGCACAATATGCAGTTGAAAAATAAAAATATATTTAAACCTCTTTGGTATGAGAACAGGCCTTTGCTGTAGACCAGTTTAAGGCTGGTGCAAATGCAATAACAAAAGTTTAAAAACAGCGGTAGATTTTTTTCCTTCTCTAGATTAATAGCTCAGAATAAATTAAACGATTGCGCATTCATGTTGTCAACAAAACGATATCATAAAATGTAATTATGTAAATATTTCGACAAGTTAACAATTAAGATTAAGCACCGAGGTTGTGCAAATAGGCGTCGGTATTTCTCATTCGTAATCCAATTCAATTAGTATCAAATATAAGGCGCAGACATTTTGTATCTTTGGAATTCCTAATTCGAATATATTTTCGATAGGCTACCGCTTGAAGTTAACTTGGATTGGCATTCTTATCGGCCAGCATTTTAACATTTTTTATTTCTTTTTATTTTGAATACCGATTTTACAAGTATCGGACAAAAACCACGCTCTAGTTATTATTTTTATGTATATATAATATCTTATATCTAAAATTCTCGTGTCACAATGTTAGTTACCATACTCCTCCTATTTTTATGAAATTTTATATGCATTCAGTAGGTCTGAGAATCGGCTACTATATATTTTTCATACCCCTAAGTAGTAGTAGGTAGGTAGTAGGCAGGTGCTAGGTAGAAAAAATTGCATTGCAACGCATGCCGGGTACAGCTAGTATATATATGTATTGTATAAGAACAAAAAAATGCAAAAATGTGGAAATACAGAACTTGCTTTAATAATTTACGTATCTATTGTTCTGTAATTTCTTTAAATGATTGTTTACATTTAAAATATTAGAATTTCGTGACTGATTAGCGTTTACATACAAACTTACCAATTACTGTAAATTGTAAACATGTTTTGATTTTTCCAAAAATAATCATAAATCAACATGATGCGAATTGTTAATATATTTATACAACGTGACATTTCTATTTTTTTTTACATTGTTTCGAAATAAAATTTGGAACATTTGCGGGCTACACTGGTCTCTGAGCACATTTAGCAAGTCAGCTTATTTGACGATGTAATCATTGTTCGCTGCAAACTTTTCAAGAGTCTGCTAGTCTGACACTAAATATAAACATACTTAACATGTCAAGGTAGCAGGTCTATTATGACGCTATTTAAGCATCCTGGCTATAGATTAATAATTATTAATTGTACGCAAATGTACCGGGTTCCGCATTCGTTTGATAGGACGTCTAGACGTTGACGTATGACGTGTCCCGGCGTCACTATCGGACGTACGATAATAAATCAATCATTCACATGTTTAATTAAATCATTCAAATTATCTGTTAACGTAATATTGATTTGCGATGTTGATTTTGTATGTTCAGTTAATTTGGTTATTTATAGAAAAAAAACAGCAAAAATAAAAAAAATAACTAAAATTATCTCATATTCCTTTAAAATTCTGACTAACTCAAGTTAAAACTAGTCCCAATATAAAATACATGTTAAAAAGATTTCTAATTTTTTAACCGTGTTACCATATTGACGGGAGTACAAGACCACAGCAATCAACCGGGATTAGAATTTGTTGAAAAGCCAATAAAATGCATCACGTGCTCACAACACACTCTCGATAAACGTTGCGTACTCGGTACTGTGGCATTCCTTGACTCTAATTAATAACAGTAGTACAAATACTCGAGTGTTGTATTCTCTAAATATAATATTTATTTATCGACGGTAAATAAATAAGTAATAAACTGGTGCATTCACTCTACATTAAAAAAAAAAAGAAAATCTAGGTATGTACTTCATACGCGCGAGAAAATGCGCGAAAATGCGCGAGAAAATGCGCTATTACTATCTAGATTTTCTTTTGTTTTATATAAAAAGTGAAAGCACCAGTTTAAAAAAAAAAACATAGTTTTGCAACTGTTTAACACTGGCAGCGTGGCTTGACTATCTTCTATAGATACCTACGCTGATACTCTAAGTAACCATCAATTTATTCTACTATAACTATAAAAATAATCAAAGCACGCCCTATTTTTCCGCGAACGGGAACATTCCAACGGGACATCAGGAGAGTTTAGCGGACACTATCATTTGCTATGATTACATACGCAAACACTGCACGCTGCCCGATGAAGAAATTTGCTCTTATTGAATACCCCTTATTATGAGTTTTTCAATTACAAAGCCAACTATAAAACATGTTATTACGTCATATTAGATCGTTTAAGACGTGTTGAATTTTAATTTCTTTTCGTAGTAAGTGGTTAAGGTAAATCTTCTGATACATTGAGTCATTGACTGCATGTAATATCGATCGTTCAATTTTCAACTACATACTTACTAAGGGATAGCCGAGAAACAGGGACAATTTCTTATTCTAAGATAAAATTTTTGGACCAAGTTGTTGTGTACAAGCAGAGATTCCAAATTTAGTATCACCTTATAAAACATCACTTTCACCAAATGTCCTCATTGTTAGACGCCTAAATTGAGAGATTAAAACAAAAGCTGACAAAAATAAATGCTAATGATCTTTGAAATATCATTGTAATTATAGGAAACATCGTAGACTGATAAATCAAATCAGATTTTGACACGATTTATGATTCAGTGAGTGATACGCTAATTATAATGTAAGCACGATTTAACTGAGCGATGTTTGAAGTACATACAGATTTGTAGCATGAATAAAAGTTTTACTTCAGCTCTTAATAGATCCGTATCCTTGTGGTTTGATGAAAAAAAAAGATTTTTATTTAGTATTTTTTAAATATATTTTTTCCTGAATGTTGTTTAGCTACTTCATTTAGGGCCGGACTCCACCACAGCGAAGACGAGCAGAGCGGAGCGGAAAAGTTAAAAAATAAACTTATATGTATTTGCTAATCGCCCCGGATTTTACAGCGAAGTATCAATAACTAATTCCCATTGGTTATTTTGAAAACCTTCTCCGCTCTGTATTGCTCATTTGGTGGAGTCGGCCCGCCCTTAATCGATGTTCACTTTTTTCAATCATAAGTCTGTATCGAATACCGTTCATACTTCAAATTCGAGGTCATCACACTTAAACGCGATTTCTTTATCTCCCGCTTTTTTCGTGACACATGTGTCCCGAATCTGGGTTATCAGAATTAGGAGATTGTCGGCTTGAAGTGCATTGATACCACAAAAAAGTGTGACTAAGTAAAATAGACGTGAAGGAGAAAATTACTGCTTTTCATTACATTGCGCGCTGTTTATCACATTTCTGTTAACGTACACTCGGAATAATGAATTATACAACAATGAACTGTAATTATAGTGTAAGTAGTAATGTTGTGTCAATTGCTATCTCACTGAAGTGAAACTAATTAAACACATAATATGTTTCAAGATTACATAAACATTTTGTTACAACGTGAACTATAGATATTTATCGTTTTTTTCTATAAAAGTATCGAGTATTACTAATCAATCGATTCCCGTCTCGATAAAGTTGATTAACAATTATTAATATACATACATATAAATCACATTTATACTACAGCATAAGTAATTCCCTTTGGTTAAGAATTACGGCCGATATTGGGCTGTTTCGTGTATAATTTATTTATCGCCCGGTATCGGTTGACATACCTATGTAATCGATATGTAAACGTTTCGATATAATAAATTGAGCAACATTTATTTTGCATCAGTCTTTGAAAACTGTTAAATATATTTTAGGCTTTGAACTTACGCTTGTGTTTTTTGGTTACTTCTTGTTCGCCATTAACCAATCTTTTGGGTCCATTGCCAAGTTGCTAACATGCATTTATCATTTAAGAAAAACATAATTTATGTGTATGTCTTCTTTTAGTAATCCGGAAAAGACTATAAAACAAAATAATTCCATATAATAATTAAAACACGGAAGTATCGATTCACGTTTCTCGTGATGACTATGTTAATTATATTAATTAAAAATTGATATAAAAATCGAGTGAATTATGTCTTATATTATGAACTTGAACGTTGACCGAAAACTAATCAAAATAAACGAAAATCAAATAAATTAAGCTGTGACACGAAGTCCGCATTCTGTATCTATTTGAGATAAAAACTTAGCTGTTATTATGTTTTGCATTTTGTGTAACTTATGTAGGAATAAATACAGATAATTTTATCATTTATGTAGCGGGACAAGTTTTAAGAACTGATAGTGGATTTTTGTTAAACGACTCTTCTAATAAATACATATAACTATCAGCTTTAGAAAAAAATATATTTTACATCATTAACGCAAAACCACAGAAATTAAAAGACAATATTGAATATCGGTCCACAATTGAGGGATAAATCGGTGAACATACCTACCTACATAAAAAGTAATAAATACAGTCGAACATAGAACTTCCTCCTTTTTTGGAATCGGTTAAAAACTCTTCAGAATACGTCTAAAGATAAACATTGTACATTTTAATTCTTTAACATCTGTCTTAATCTGAAATTTACATACAATCTAACATCCAAAAAATTAAGTAGATGTTAGATACATTATCATAGTAAAACAATTAACTTGTTATCTTGTCGCGTGTGGCCGTCTAATCCACATAATCTTATGTTGTTATCAATCAATCCTTATGGATTTGGACACCAAATTAGTACATCCCTAGAGACCAGTATTAAGGTAAATAGATAAAACAAGTTTTTTTTTATAATAGTTTGCATTCAAGTGAGGACTTTCTAAGGTTATATATTTTCAAAGAATTGAACCAGTCAGCAATAAAAATATAAACAGCATCATCAAATAATTAAAAAGCTACAAAATTCTTATCTTGACCGACAATACGGTCGATAGAACATGGGCGAAAAAATAATTGAATTTTGTATACTTAACATAAGATAGTTTTTTTATATAAGACTGTAAGTATAAAACAACAATCAGAATATTCGACTTAAGGTGCCTATTTCACATTTGTTAGGTACATAAATAATTCAGAGGGCAACAAAAAAAGTTTGTCACAAAAAACAGCCAAATCTTAAAGTAAAACCTGACATTCTATCTTCAAATGACGTAAATCCCACAATAAATTAGGATGAACCCGGATTTATTCTAAGCCAGACAATAAAATAATAATACGAATACGATCCGATGTCATATCAAACAAATTATATTTTTACGTATCGTGAATGCAATGCTATGAAATTACGTTATCGTAAGAGAATATTTTTCACACCTACATCTTATCATAATGCATAAAATACATAATATGTGACGAACTATTGGTTTATATTAAAAAGTTGTACACATGTGTTTTCAATAGACGAAGAACTCAGTTCCTTAAAAACACGTGTTTTACTGTATTTTGAAATGTCGTTGATCCGTTCCCGTTGGTTGACTTTACTAATTGTTTTCATTCCAGTAGAAACCTTAAAAACAATTTTGTTTTGGAGCGGAATATACATTTATGTAATAATCTCCATCGGCGAAATAAAAAGCTCAGAGCTTAAGCGTACAAAAGGGAAAGTACTCAAAAACAAACGCAAAAGTTCCAGAACGATGCGTACCAAAATTAATCTATAACAAAGCATCAAATGAGTATCTAAGTACTTAAGTAAAGTACTAAATATTACACGCTCTTGGACGCTATCTGTGCTGCGTACCGTGAAAATTTCCGATACACTTGGTACCGGATAGTTTTGGTTGGTTGACATGTAATCAACCGGCAATAATGCGTTAGCTCGGGTCGACAGAGATAAGCCCAATGACAGAACGATCAGTGACCTCCAAATTGATAATTGCAAGTATCAGCCTTCCTTGGAACACAAGACGAGTAAACAAGATTTAATAAATAAGAAATGAACGTTAAATTAAATTGATGTGAATCATAGCTGCACTTATCAGGTTTTCTTAAGAAAATGCGTGACGGAAAACCAGTTAGATATTTTTACATATACGGCAAAACAGTAAAAGAAGTTTGATAAAACCAACCATATAGTGGAACCAAGAAAAGAACATAAATAAAAACAGTCAAAGTAAATCGATTCTGTAAATATTCATAACAGTTTAGAACGCATAAATTACAAAGTTACAGCATTAAGATACGATATCACGATTAATTATCATAATAAAATCGAGTGTACAAAGTTTAATAATCTTATGATGCTACAACTAATTGAGATAACCATACAATTATTTATTTTATGTAAATAATGTAGAGGTTTATTGCCGCTCACGGTACCTGTTTGTAAGATATGTTATACCGTTTTATTAAAAACCAATGAGACGTAATGTTCTTTACTCTTAAAATACATGAACATTTCTGTAAATTCCATTATCATAATTAACTCTCACATCGTATTTGGATACGCGACCGTTACATTTAAGTATGACTCGTTCTGACGTGTTATGATTATGTGTCAGATTTTAAAAACCAAAAGTATTTTTCCTTAATTAAAGTTTCGTAATGTTAGCTTTCGAGTTATACACATTTGTTCAAACTAAACGTTATCTACCTCATTTGCATTTACATGTATTGGTTTTACTAAATTGCTATGGCTACGACAACAATCCGAATAACTTAAACATTCAACACTAAAAAGTAAATGCAGTATTGTTTACAAAAAGTTCACGTGAAATGCAATATGGCTGAATAGTGACCGCGTCGCGGTAGCCTATGCTTTCCCACCTGAATATGACACCGCCACTACAGTAATAAAAGGACTTAAATCAACTGCAGATAAATAAGAAAAATCAACTTTGAATGACATTTAAATAGGATTTACTATTGCCTAAACGTGGCAATCTGAACCCTCAGTCTGACGGATTAGCTGAGCACGGCTGACCCATTAAAACGATCGATTGTTTCCTTATTGTAGTGCCTGCGACGCGTGGCTCGAGACTTCTAGTAATAATTACAATATTCAATGTGACTATAATAGCTGTACGTTCTTGCATCGGGCACCGTTTGAAATAAACAAACACTAAGATTATCATCATTATTTACGTTGGGGAACTTATTAATTGATTAGGAAAAGGTTTGATGTTGGTGTAGTAGTAGTAGTTACCTAGTTGTGATCTAAAAAAGTCTGGACCTGACAATGGAAATTAGAAGGAAATTTAGTCGTGATTCGGGGTTAACGAGTAAAATATTCAACAACTCTACTCGTGAAGTTCGCAAGGTCATAGGAGATAAGGTTTGATCAATATCTGCGTAATGAGGTGTCGGTCGACACTGGCGCCATTAAAATCCCGGTGAAAGCACCAACAGAATAAGGAAACTAATTTAAACGACTTGACACTTAGTTGTTAGAGTGAGGTAGAATGGACCACACGCAGCTGAAGAGTGTTAGACAGTTTCTCTATGACATCCATACTTACTTACATCACACGCTTTCCTTTGGCTGCAAGTATAGTTCTAATCAAATGACGATGAAACCGCAGTCCATTTTACAACATCCGTTTCCTTCATATCGGATTTTCAATTCAGTTTTGTTTTCCATTACTTACGTCGGCGTTACGTCACTCCCGTGTAACAGTCTAAAGTAGACCATTATAAGACATGAGTAATACTTGCGTAAATCAGTGTTTTACGGCACAATGTTATCGCGTCGTCAATTTAGCATGACCATCAGTCTGTTCGAACACCGATAGCGGCGAAAATATCCAGTTCTGTGTTTCATTACGAGTATACACACAAAATGGCTCAATAAGTTCATGATTTTAGTGGCCTTAGGTAGGCTTACTAAATGTATATTAAGAGATCTTGTCGCGCTTGGTAATTTTCATAATTATCACCCTTACAAACCTGATTCACGATAAGCTGAATAAATTAAAATATTCCGAATCATTTGCGAATTTATTTCTGAACTTCATCAAATTGAAATCTTATCTTGTACGGCTCGTTCCTCTAATTGTATAATAAATTTAGTTAGTGTGGGATTATTGCTGTCATGTATAATTAAGATTACATTGGTTGTTTTGTTGGTTTCAGGTGGTGATCTGCGGTGCGGTGCCATCGATGGTCCGGTCGGTTCGCCTCTACAGCCAGTGCTCCCATATGTACGTCAACGTGTTTCCAAACGGTACCATCATGGCTCGCTCCGATGGAAACGACCAGCGTAAGTACCTACTGTGTTTACATCCTTGTTAATATTTAACCGTTTATTACATACTTTTCTAAGAAGACATCAAATATTAAATAGGCACTAAAGTTAAGGTTATATTACATAAAGGATGTTGCAAATGAAACAAACTATATCGTTTGAATATTCCATGTGGAAACTATACTATCTTTAGCGACAAATCATTTATAACTAATTGGTTGCCTAGTAGGTTTATGTTCGACATCTTTTCATCAAAATATGAAATTCCTTTAGTTGTAGACTTTTACCTACTGATTGCTAGAATGACGCAAAATAACAAGAAATCAAACCCGACATTCCAAAACAAACACTGATATGATTCACGTTGTCCGATTAAAATTATCAATTACCTCCAATTGAATTACAACCACGAAGACAATACAGACATCAGACGTGAATAAGTAATACAATAATTGGCGTCAATCAAGCGTTCCATTTGGAAGTGGTCGTTATAAATCAGGAGTGCCCAACCTGGGGTTCACCGAGCCATTCAACAAAATATTAAATGCTGCTTTAACTGAAAGCTTGTGGTATCGTACCGCAACTGCAAAAGGTTGAGAATCACTGTACAAGACGGTAAAACCAGGTGTGGTATTTCATTAACATTCTGTTAGGGATATTGATTTTCGAAATTCGAATTTGAATTGTTCTACAGCTGTTTGTTCTCGCGGTAATAATACCGATTTAGGTACTTTCCATTCCAAGAATTTCATACAATTATATCAAAGTAAGGAATAAAGATTTTTTAAATGACTACAATTAGGTCCTGAGATTCAAGTTCCCTGATTTATTCTTAGATCACGGTCAAAGATCTGACAAGTTCAACAAGGAACATACATTGGCCCCGATATAGACCCAATGGAATTTCAATATTGTCTGTTATAATATAACCATTCCTGTTAACTAATATAAGTAAAATACACAATAATTATAAGTAGGTGTTAAATTGACTGCTAACACCAATATTTTAGTATGAATAAAGAAAAAAATGTCAGCAATGCAACAAAACGAACAGAGATGCATCGCTGAAGGCTGCATTCGCTAACACAGTAAAAGCACGCGGAGTATAGGGCTAGACGTGAGAAACTATACGAATATGTCAATACTTGACGGGTCAACGGCCAGTCACCGCAACAGGTAGAGACCACTGTGCGATATAGTAACGGGTACAGCATTGCTACGGAGTTACGACTGTGAAATGTGACTGTTTGAGCCTTAGCACTTATACCTCGCTTATTAGTGAAATTGTTCGCAGTTCAAGGATCTACTGTTCCCTGACCTATACAATAAGTTTTGTGGAATTCCTTTTTTTGATAAATGCCCATCGGTCGCAAAAGTTGCTGGCATATAGACTTGAAGTAGATTTTCGTGTATTTTTACTTTGTCTACAAATTGTTCTATGGTTATCAAAGTATTTTCTAAATGACATGTAAAATGTTGTTGAATATTCCATAATAATGTGACTTAATAAACGCTTAGTACGTAAGCGTCTACCTCTTGTTAGTTCACCTCTTGCTTTTCATCGCCTATTTTATAATCAGCTATTACTTTAATATATGACAAAAAGTCGCACCGAGTGGTTTTTTGCAATAAAACTCAGCGATAATTTAAATCGCAACTGCTTTTTTGGTTATTTTCTATCATTATTTCTCTCAGACCCTACAAAAACATTTGCAAAAACTCCCCTAACGACATCGGCGATAAATCGAGGACTTTTTCTATTTGTACAAGACTTGGCTTTTAAGCAAGCCATGGCGCAGTAAAGGGCCTTTCATTTTTCTATTATTTGCCGAAAGTAATGTTCGCGAATATGTAATTCTATTCTTACTTGCGAATTACATAATATTTGTTTAAGAAAGACGCAATTTTTAGCGTCATTTGTCACTTTCACCTTTCGTTTGTTTAGTATTGAAGATAAGCTGTTAGGTTTTACTAAAAATTTCGTTAGGTTTAGCTTGAGTTTGTCTCCTCATTAAAACATACAAAATCATTCAGATGTTTACTTAATATTTCCTCGCAGTAAAAAAAACCAATACTCTGGTTCAGGTAGCTTTGTTTGAATTGGTTATTTATGGTATGGCCTGAATTCCCTTTTTAATATTATCTGTATAATTAGTATGTGCCCGTATCGTTTCATATTGAGTAAAAGCAAAAGGATCATTGATCGAAATCACAGTAAGGGATTGATAAATAATGTTGAACCATGCAGGTATATTGTGGTGACTACTTTATCTGTATAATTGCAATCCTTTAAACCTGACTTTGCAATTTGAGCTCAAACGCTTACACAACAGAGTTGAAATTAATTTCTTGGTCAGTATTTTAAGTAGCCGTGTTTATGCAAAGCGCACCATCTTACTATTGTGAAGTTCACATTACATGCGATCGTACCTACGCCGGTTCTACAACTAGTGACCCAATAAAGTCAGTGACAGTATCGTATCAGCATTTTGACAAGTAATTTAATTATGAAGATGTTTACTTGATATTTATTGCATCACCTACGCACAGTTCATTACAAACTAAATTGATCGTAAATTCTAACATCAAAATTACCACTTATAAAAATGCCGACGCTCAATAATGTTATACATTACGTACATTTTTTACATAACGTCAATAAATAATACAGAGCGGAAAGCCATTAATTTAATATGAACAATAATCGCGTGAGAATAAACATTTATTTGTTGCCAGAGTAAAAAATTTAATCACTTGACCCGTGTTAGCATACGTGTTAGTTGTGAAGCAATAAAAGAAACTACACAGCCAATATTAAATTTAACGATTTAATATTGCATCGCCAGTTTAAATTGGCCCCTAATTTTCGTTTGTACATACGTAAATACTAATGGAATGTGTTTCAATTTAATTTGGTCGGTTGTACTCGCTGGACACATTGCACCGCCTACCACCGAATACCGCGTGAAATATGTGACGCTTTTTAATTAAAATTAGATTCGAAGTCACTGATAACGAAATTTAATTATTCCCATCGTGTTAGAAACACTGACTGGTTGGAAGTAACGGCAACAGTGCGGATGCCGCGGGCTTTAAAAATAGAACTTGGATAAATATTTATGACGTTTTGTGTCACCAATAAACAGGTTTAATAAAACAAATGGGATTATTATTCGATTAATGTTTCAAATGTAGAACATTAATCAAATAATTGTAAATTGATGTACCTGCTTTCACTAAAGTAATAAAGTAGGTAGTACTTTTTTATAAAGCAATTTACTTACTTGAAATTATGAATGGCTGATAAATATTTTCCTGTCACTTATTCATATTATCTAAGCGTCATTTCTACGAACTACTCATCATGATGTTAAGAACACAAATCTTTTTTTGCATAATGCGTAGTCTCTAAACCGCAACTTATATTAGCTCTCTACTTTAAATATTTTAGAATTATGTACTACTAGCTTTTGCCCGCGACTTCGTTCGCGTGGAATAGTGACTTCCGGCAGATTTTTGGTTTTACCCACATAGTTCCCGATCTCGCGGGATCTCCAAAAATGAAATGTGGAAGATATTCTAGGGAACTCTTCAAAAATCAACATAATGAGCTCTGCGTTTGAATTGAAGATATGTATACTCACTTAGGGCATTAAAGCCGTTATTGCCGATCGAAAAAGGCGAAAATGTTATTTTTCCCTTATTTTCAAAATATTATTTTGATTTGCCATTTATATTTTCATACCTTTTTACTATTTATTTACATTTTTCCGATGAATTTTCAGTACTGAATTGATGCCGACGCTTGACCAATAGATGGCGCTGTATGTCCGGAATAAATTTTATTTTTTATTTTATTTTTTGTAATAAAAATTTTGTAATAAAAACTATCCTATGTCCTTTCTCAAGTTCCAAACTATGTCTGTACCAAATTTCACACAAATCGGTTCAGTAGTTTAGGCGTGAAGCAAAGACAGACAGACAGACAGACAGAGTTACTTTCGCATTTATAATATTAGTTTGGACTTACTGTAAATACTTAAAGTTTAATATTAGTTAGTCGCTTATTCTGTAAACCTCTTCACCAAGCATCGCAAGCTTTTGAACGTTGATAACTCGCACGGTGGTTTATTTTTTGTGGCAATTCATCCGAAGATTGTTTGGCGGAACGAAAATTATACGAAATCAATCGATGTAGGCGGTGCGGCGCCTACCTAAATTAAGTTGTTACGTTTAAAACATAATAATAAAGCCATAAGGCCCTCTGTTTCGCAAAAAAATATACCACACGCACGACCCCTTAATAATGTGGTCTAATTTAATAGGGAATTATTAATGTAATTTGCGCGCGCTTCGAAAAAAAAAAACGTTTATAATTCGAATGTTATTTCCTCGAATGCGTTTCTATGGCCCTATTAGAGACGCACCATGTTTTTTTTTCCTTTTTCAAACAATTTGTATCGATTATAAACGGTTTGTTTGCTGTAGTTAACCTCAAGAAACTCGGTGATAACAGTTGATGTTTTGTTAATAAGTAGGCAAGTGGCGTGACTTGCACACCCGTTTGTGTTATTTTCTTGTGAAGGTAAACAAACAAGCCTTTTCTTCTACATTTTATTGATCATCGTTAATTAATCTTTATCGTGTCTCGTGGTTATTATTGAAAATTAATATAGGTAGGTAAACAATTTAACAAAGAGTATAGTAATTTTCTAAGTTTTAATCATTTCAGCACTAAACATAATGCTTTGGTGTGGATGCTTTCTTTGACATTTTCTTTATTTACTGTCAGTGTATCTTGAACCCAGCTTTACAAAGGTCCGGGTTCGTTTCGTATTCCTTCTATGTAAAGAGTTGACGCTTACAAATAGTAAGACGTTATCGACTTTTAAATTGAGGAATGCTAGACACATAACAATATTTCTTAATAAAACAATATCCATGCATCATAATCAAGTGGGCCACAGTTTTTATCAGTGTTTTTATTACGTATTTCAATTAATATTAGTTGATAGGATTTTCAGGCACATTAATTTATCAAAATAACAGACAGATACCGTTTATCTGTAACTTTATTACTGTTATTAAAACATGTGTTCACAATTGCTTGTTGGGTGGTCCCGCGTGTATTTCCAGTGTTAATGTCGCGAATAAAAAAAAATATGTTTACTAAACATTTACACTGTAGGATCATGTTATTGTTATTGTAGAAAGGAATGTGCGGGGTTGGTACTTTTTTCGGCTTCGACTTATATCGGCGCTTAACGTGAAGTGTATTTTAATATGTAATAATGTTTAAAGTATAATTCAGACATGATTTAGGTATCTAGTAAGCAAAGCTGTAGGTACAGATTTTTTTCTCACATAGAAGGATTTTTCATCGTCTAGATAGGTGTCTAGACGATGAAAATTTGTAGGTACTAACCTAATAAGGTTATGAGGTAAATTGTAATGTTTATTTAAATTGCAGATATCTTTTTAATATATAATTAATCAACGCTTACGAATTTGAAATTGAGTAGTGTTTTTTTAGTTTACCTATGTATATGAAACACAGACCGTTACTGTTTTATAACAGGACAATCACCTTTTCCAATAGCCTACACAGAATTACCAGAAAAAAAAAGAAACAATGAATGTTTTACAACTATGCCACAAAGTCTACCCAAATATCAGCTATACTAAAGCCAATCTGGAAAGAGAATTTTATTAAACGTTATTAATAATTACGCAATTATCAACTTTGACAACATGTGTTTAAGTTCATTTTAGAATGACAAATATTACCGAAAAGGGCCTAAAAGTAATTTGAATGTGATGGAAACTGAACTGTTAGTCATTAAATTAAGGTTCATAATCCCAAAGCACGGTCATTATTTCTTTAAAGTGGCTGATATGTAGACATTATCGTTTCTTCAAGACTCGTCAATATTCGGTATTTATCATAATATGCGTTTGACCTGATTCCGATTGCTGTGACAATCCTTACCAAAACATATCACAAGATAACATGTTGCTATCCAATACACTCTTATCACCATTAGTTTAGAGATCAATTTCGCTTGTCCCAGTTACCTTGTAAAATTGCCAGTGCAATATTGACATAGTTTTTTGGTGAAACGTCATGATGCCTACTCCCTTTCCGTCTAGATTTATTTGACACGTTAGTCATAGATAAATGTTGCTGGGCTTTGTAGGTGAAGGTATGTTTATGTTCAATTTAATGCAAATAATAACAAACAAATGAACGGAAATGTTTAATCCACTTAGGTATATTTAATGTTTTGTTACTCTTCAGGTAAAAAACCAATCAGCATATTTTTATTCATAAAAACACGACAATACTTAGCTAGCACTTTTGAGTTATTTCTCTGACGCACGTAGGAGATTCATGTTTTTTTTTTTATTTTTTATGATGCATCGGAAAAATTGCGCCAAGTGACACTTGTCCTTAAATGTCTTTACCAGTCATAGATAAGATGTGAAATTATCTCTTTTGTTGCAAATATTTGAGTTCAGTCTAGGGGGCGTCTAGTGTGTCATGTGCCAGATTCTACGTTTAACTGATAATTCAGGGGTGTACCAATGAAACTCGATCATGATTGATTCAGTACTCGGAACTAAAATAGAGTGAAATGAGTAACACAAGATATTTATCATTGTTATAACTCGCAAATTCGTTGAATAGCAAAAAAGAAATATAATATTTATCATACGTCCACATACAGGGTGTTACGAAACCCCTGTTCGATCCGTTAAGGTGTTGTTAGGTATCGATATCTGATTACGAAAATGTGGAAAAAGAATGGGAAAAAAAGAAAAAAAAAAAATAACCTAAAAAATAATAATTTCTTAAATGTCGAGAGAGAGTGTCGGCGTTGTCACAGATGATACCTAATTACCAAACAAAAGGCCTCCAAAAATACCGACGAAATTGGTGTTGTAGTTTTTGTTTTATGCTCAAATTTAGGGAATTTCGGGGCAAAAAATTGTTATTTCAAAATCCATTATTATTGTTTATGTCATGAATTTTCCAAATTTGATATTTTATTTGGGCATGTGATTGTGAACCCTCTATGACCCTTTCTGGTCGGACAGGGGTTTTGTAACACCCTGTATATCCATGATCTTCTATTTCTTACTTATTTATTAAAATAAGAATATGAGTACCGGCCTATGAAAATCCTACTGCTGGGCCTCTTCCCATATAGAGAAGGAATAAGCGTTGATCACCATTGCACATTGCTCATTCTGGATTGGCGATTTCATATCCCAATTCATTTACCAACGTATATTTATTTGTATATTACTTACTATTTACGTGCCCACTTGACTACGATGACACACATCTCATTATTCGACTGTTTTAGATGTAGGTCGAAGTAAAAATACGTGTGAAAATTTTCATTGGAAAGTTCCTAATCGGGATTTCGTGGTAGCCCTCCCATATTGTAAAGGTATCGGGCATATCTAGTATTAGTGTCAATGCCACATAATGTTTGTGGTCACATAATCTAGTCAGACTAGACGGTAACCTGATATAAGTATCTAAGCTAATGTAATGTATTGGTAGGCTTAGGAGCCGATTAGATAGAATCCATGGTGCACACGGTATGCGTTTCATTCGTATTTGTAATTGATATAGCGTTGTTAATTAGTGATGTTTATAGATACGAATTATAATTATTATGATTGAATTTTAAAGATAAAAAATAATGTAGATTGAGACGGAGACGACAATTTGCATAATATAATAATATTTTTTTTTCCTAAGACTAATTCTTTAAACAACTGTCTCACGTCTATTGCCGCGTTGAATTTTCGTATGGTATTTTTTAATGGTCAAAAATAAATATTTGAAAAACGATAAGTTTGTAAATATAATAAACAGAAGCAACATCAGTTAGAAAATCATCATGACTTCTCTAAATAGCCCTCATCATGTGATATATTTTTATCTGTCTGTATCTAAAACATTTATTTGGTCATTAATAACATAATATTGCGCAAGAATTTAATTATTTATTAATCTACTGATTTCATTAAGATCTCATACTTTCTTTGTATGCAAAAATATTATCTATTCATATAAAATTATAAATCTTAATTATTATTTCATAATTTATTTAAATATGGAAACTATTATTTAATTCTCCTACAGTTATAGTTCACTAAATCTTTTTTTCTCATCTTCGAAATTCAAATTACGCGATCTCATAAAAACAAATGAAGAATTTATTTCGAGATCACGTGAAATAATGTTTTTTCTACATTTTTTGTCACTTCAAGTACTAGTAGCTTATGACATTTGAAGTATTGATATTTGACATCTCCGTGATGTTTGTAATATTCAAATAGATACACTGAATTATTAAACGTTGTTACAAAACCGTCGATGTGAAACCGCCTTAAATGTCAGGATTCTTGTAAGTAGGTAAACTGTTTGTGACGTCACGATCTGCACGAGGAAGATTGACAAGGAAAAGACGTGTGAAGGTTTTATAGCTCGGATTCCATAGTAATCATATAAGAAATAATAATAGACAACTCATTGTACTAGCTGAATGGTTTTGAAAATTATTTATTCAAATGATTTTATAGGACATAGGTACCTACATTATAATTACATTAAACAACTCGTTAGCGTTTGTTTTATTACTCTGTTGATATTTTTGTAATTAACATACATTTATGAAATGCGCCAAGTGTCGCATTAAGACAAAACGTGGAATTAAGCACGTTTTGTTTTATTCCTATTTTGAATGTGTATTTCTACACACATAATTTAGTTTTCTGCTTCATAATATGTAACTAGTTTAGTAATATTTTATACATACACGACTTTTATTTATAAAATGCGAATGCATAGGTACTTTTGCATAACAGTCCAGAAAATGGGATTAAAAACGATTTTTTTTTTTCAATTACTTAAAAAGCACATTTAGATGTCTAACATTGGATTACTACATATGTCTTAGACAGAAAAAAAAATAAGCGCGGAACATAAAAAATCCTCGAAAAACAATTCCACTAAAAGGTAACGGGACACCCACGACTAATGGGCAAATAGATAAAATAAAACAAAGTAATAAATATTAAATATCTACAAACAAAGCGATACTTCCGCAATGTGCTATTATAACAGATGTCGAATCTACGATTATTTTAATTATGAGTCAATTTAACTTTTTACCCAAAATTTATACATTTGTGAACTGTACCAAAACTATAAGCAAAGATTTAATACGCGACTCTCTACTTGACACAACTCTCTGGCATACTTGTCTTAACAAAAGCTCAGCACTAAATCTGTATTTAACCACAGAGAATCAAAAAGATGTACTCGTAAATACAGATAAACGAACAAAAGCAGTGCGAACAAATCCGTCAGTAATTCTAGGCTTACAATATCATCCTACTACGTTGAAAGGGAAACAAGCCGACGAATAATTCATAAGTATGAAGTTGTTGGATTAAGATAGAGAGACAGACTAAGGGACTTTGTACAGAAGGCTACGCAAGTCGCTGATACCCGACGACTGTAGTCTCCAGAAACGTGCATGTACGAAGGGTCTTTAGTCGTTTAGCACCGAGAGAGTTTCAGACCGCAATGTATATTACCATAAGCTCTTTTTGAATGGGTCCTTTCGGACGTCTATGGGAAACAGTTTCATTTTTTGGATGCATAACACATCGTATTATTAGACACCCTGATAGCACATACACGCTGTAAATACTAGCAAAACTAAATAATTTGTAAGTTATGTCTATACTAAGATATTCGGCTAGGAGACTAAAGTCGTCGGTTTAGAGACTTGTGTAGCCTCGTGTACAGAGTTCCTTCGTGTGAAGTTGTTGGGGATTAAGATAGAGGCAGGCTTAAGGATTTCAATAGCGCGGCTAATCCCTGTTTGTAGTGCCTCTGTGGCTACATATCCTGTCGCCGGGAAGGCGCTAGGTTTGTGCGTTTCCGTTGTTAAGGAAAATTATGGAAGAGATTTTTGACGTTATCTACTTTTAAGAAAATACACGGAATGTAACCGAAATGAAGCTTAAATTTTGCTTTATGTCGTCGGGAGAAAGGTAGGATTTTGTGTTTAGCATTCCGTGTATTTAACATATTTAATATGTATATTATTTACAACAACTATTTCAAAGATTAGAGCTTTGTAAGCTATTTGGTATATGTACCTGTATAAAAGTTATCTATAGCCACAATTGGTTTACACCAGAAAAAAATCAGCTTTCTTACTTAATTTCTCCAACCAAAAATTTCGAACTCACTCCAGTTCAATTTAATTTTCTTCTACCCAAAAATATCGGAAGTAAACGCGAACGCTCTCCAGAGCAGTCTGGAATTTAACACAAGATTCCCGTCAAATACTTACCTACCGCAGCGCTGTATCCTGTCGGATTTGGTCAGATTACACGCGCTATCCGTCGTGTTAAGACGCATCTTACGCGCTTTACCAGTTTATATACATTTACATTCGTTTATCTTACGGCTCTGTTAACTGGGATTTCGCTTTATCAACAACTGTAATTAGTATGTGGGAATCCGGTTGGTTAATTAATATAGGGCTGGCGCCACAACGGCGTGGAAAATTGAATGTTGGAAGTCTCTTTTATTTAAGGGCAGGATGGTAAAGACTTTTACAATTGTAAGATATTAAATAATTATGTAGATCAATACAATATCAGTGGCTTTATACCTTGATTAAATTACAATTAATTGCTTCTGTATGGTGAGACGAACTGGACGCCTTTCTTGGGAATTGGCAGGAAGAAGCACAAGACCGAGAACGATGGAAAGAATGGAGGGTGTCCTTTGCCCAGCAGTGGGATGGTTCAGGCGAAATAAAATAGTAATAATACTTCTGTAACAGCTCTACACGCTAGATTTGCAGTATTCTCACAATCAATCCATCTCTAAAACTTGTAACTGTAGTTACAAATTTTAGAGAAATAATCTCAGAATCTCTATTTTTCAGACCCCCATAGCCTTAGGTAAAGTAAGGTTAGAACACTAACATATGTTCCATGACAACTAGAATACCTTAAACCTACCCCAAAACGCAAATTAATTACATAAGCATCTACTTACTATCAATACATACATTCCGATGACGAAAATTGTTTGTCATTATATGTTTTTTGTTATTTATTTACACAGAATGATGACGTAGTTCCTCTTATTTGACAATTGGAACCTCATTAAACTTATCGTCTATAGATTACGTAAAAGTAGTGTTTACATCTTGATTACAATGTCCAAGGCTATAACCAATGTCATGTACTATCGAATATTTACTTGAGACGGACCGACTACACGTGATTTTAATTAGTTATACACTAAATATGTTTATTGACTTATACCTTAGTACTGAGATAATAACACAGTCGTTATCTATACATTTTTAGATGAAAATGAAAAAGTATTACCTATTTTATTTTTGTTTTAGCTTTTCTCTTCTAATTAACCAACTTATTACATTTATTATATTTATTATTCATACCTGCGTCCACGATTAATGTTTTGGTTTAGAATTGTCTAACAACCTAAGTAATTAAGGTAAAATCAATACTTCACTATCCTATTAGACTTAAGTAATTTATTATATTCTTAAATAAGATACAATGTTCAAACTACATGTTCATTGTTCAAGCAGAAAACTAGCAACGTAGGGAAAACTAAACAGCTCTGATTCATCTAGAACACCGAAAGCAATTCAAAATGTAAAAACACATTTTTTTAAGGAAAACAATCAAAAAAGATAAAAGATCTTTTAATTAGGACTAAGTCCAATTCGATGGAAAGAAATTCTAACCAGCTTATTGCAAAAGTACGGTAATAATAATATTTAATGATGGATGTATGATCATAATCTTTATCACCCCAAATCAACCGTTATCACGTCCCATTCACGACACGCCTAGAAATCAGCATATTAATGAATGGGATTACACAGATTACGACCATTTAATTTATTTCACTAATTATATAATAAAATCAGTAAACGATACATGGGTACACCTGTGCTGGTCCGACACTTGATAGCAAGTTTTATCAAGTACTTAGCTTAATTAAATCACTTAAGACCAAGTTATAATCCTTTTTAATTAGACCTAAGGATTAATTATACGTATTTACAACATATTAGATAGTAATATGACAACTTTTTTTTATTTATAGGAAATTTATAGGTACCGAACAAAAATGATTAATTAAGGGAAAATAGGTTTGGAAAACAAATCCCAAAGGTTCTTCGCAGTGGTTTAAAAAAATATATTCATAGATAAATAAACAGTATATTGCCTCATAACATTTTCTATAAAATCCTGTATCGCCACGAAATAAATATGATAAGGTATCTTAATCGCTACGTTGATGAAGTAAATTGTAGAGATTTATAAATTGTATGTACTAATTATTTAACAATATTGAATTACGATTTACCAAATAGATGATTAAATTTAAAGCAATTTGTATCAAAATACTTAATATACCAAATCATCTACAAAGCCGGGAACAAAAAAATAACAAACAGCTGTAAAAGCACAAAAAAAATACGAGGTAAAAGTAAAATATAGGTATGTAATAATAGTTTCTTATAAGGATAGCAACTAAAGATATTTTCCTCTATAGAATTCAGGTAACAAGTACATAGATTACCGATACAACGTTATCGTATCGATAGCCAGTCATTGACCCGCTCGTTACAACACTACCAAATATTTATACTTACCACTTTCTAGAAAGTACATAATATTATGGAAGTGCTAAATCCGTTTAAACTTTGTTTTTTTTTTTAGAAAAAATAGAAATTAAATTGTTGCTTTCCGGCTTTGACTGGTTTTCAAATGTAGAACAAAACGAGTCTATATAAATTCCTGTTTTTTTTGCCTTAATGTCATAACATAAAGTAACTACTAATGACAAGCAAATCACTCACTTCAAACGTAATTGACGACCTCCGTGGTCGAGTGGCGTACGCACCGGTTTTCAAGGTGTCGCTAGCTCTGAGGTCCCGGGTTCGATCCCCGGACGGGTCAATGTAGAAAAACCACTTTTCTACATTGTCTCGGGTCTGGGTGTTTGTGGTACCTTCGTTGTTTCTGAATTCCATAACACAAGTGCTTTAGCAACTTACTTTGGGTTCAGAGCAATGTATGTGATGTTGTCCGCATTTATTTATTTAAAAAAAAAAAATATATTATAGGTTATGTTACAAAATTGTAGGATGTTACCCATCAGGCATGCATCCAATAAATTATTTCCTTGTTACTGGAAACGCCACTAGCCTAGTACAAAGAAGCCTAAGTGAAATTACAAGCGTCAGTCGGCACTTCAAAGCATGTTTACCTTACCGACTTGAGATTATGTTGTCTTTACAAAATTAGCCTATTACGGAGGTTGGGCAATGTTTACTCGCTTCGTTACGCCTGAAAGAAAGTCCCTTTAACCTAAAGTCGGCCATAGGGCCCATAGGTCAACTTAAAAACTCTCAATCGTGTTTTTGCGTCAACTAAGAACATGGTAAACAAATATTTGTTTGAGTAACTATGATGACGTTGATGAGAAAAGAAAATTTACGAGTGAAACTTGGTACATGTTTCTTGTTTATAACAGACGAATAAGAAATTGAAACTTTGAACTACTTAAAATGTAATACTTGAGCCTTAAAAAACAGTAATAAAACATAATAATATCTACTAAGCTTAGGGCTAAAATATAAGAAAACTGACGTTAAGACATAACGCGATAGCTTCACGTACAAATAAGGATTAGATAGTAAGAAATTTTAAACACTGCTCCTGTTATCTTTGCCGTTTTTATGACTGCAATAAAAACAAAAGAAAACGTTTAGGTAAGTAATTACGTTTCTAATACCCCAAGATTAACATTTTTCGGTTACTATTTATGTCTTAAATACGTCACAATTATATCTAAAGGATTAAAAAATATATTCATGGGAAGTAAATTACTCAATTTTATGTAGGTAAGTAATTGAAGTTTATAACTAATTTCAATAAAATCCAAAGTCATTTAATCTCACTGAATTATGTCATCGTAAACCATTCTCAGTACCTACTAAACACAATTTTATCAATCGTCCCTGTCACAAACGTTTTGTTTTAATGCATCACAAAATCTACTTTCACATAAAAATTCATTCAGTCACACCGAAATTATAACGAATTTATGTTCTATACGAGTCAAAGCATTTTTATTTCTTTTAATGTTAATTGAAATGACACGGCCGGTGTCACGGGCGGCCGTGTGAGTACAAGCATAGTTTTATTTTTATTAATTCTTTTATACAAGTCCCAGAGAGTTTGGTCATCGAATTCCATACTCCTACTTTAGCCTTATATGTGTTATCTTCGATAGTGTAGCGGCTTACATGGCGACATGCTTAATATAATTTCACTTATTTTCTGTAATTTTTGTAGTAACAGACATGATTTCATATAAACGATTATTTGAAACTGAACATTATTACGCATTGTTATTTAACTTCAAACTTCACAAATCTTCCTTCGATACAATACTTTTTTATAAATAATCTGCAAGTCATGTAAACTGCTTATTTATTTATTTAATGTTTCAATTACAGATTCAGTTTAAAACAATGTGTGTGGTCAGATGATGTATTTGACAGTTTATACTTTAATATCGCAGTTCATAAAGTCAGGGACGATAAGTCAGCTTCCATTAAAATATTATACTTTAGTACAAATTACGTAAATAAGATAAAATATTCAGTTGTTGAAGAGGGTAGAGTGTAAATGACAAAAAAATATAGCAATCAAACAGTTTTTTTTCTTTTTACATCTCTTTTTTCTCGTTAAACTTTCAAAACTTGCTTTAAGACTGATTTCGACAACCTACTATTTGACAATATAAAAAGTATACTACCGATTCAAAACTGTTAGTACTCGTAAATCATTTCCTTTCCGTACAATAAACATAAAAAGAAATATAGGCAACTTTCTCCCAGCATGTAAGCCGTACCTTACACGTCATGTATTGAATGTCCGGCAATAGATTAATATTTATCGACATTTTATTTCTGTACTTTATTAGTGTTCAAATATCATTAACGATTAGTTTGTTGCACCTGACTACGTTCGACTAACTCTTTTACAATATAAATCGAATTTATTACGTGACCAGGGCTAGCGGCGTTGATTGAAATTGGAAAATATGCACCTGGGGTGTGGTAATTACTATAAGCAGGAGTAAAGATTGGGAATTCTTCGAATATTTACTTTCTATTTATTAATTCCTACTCTTATGAGTTAATTAATTCGTGTTTCGGGAAGAAAGTTTGATTTATGTTTCATTAGATGGTGTTTGTTGTAGTTAAATTAGTTTTGTTTTATAGGCATAACAATTTGAATAAACAAATTAAAGTAATAAAAGTGTGTTCCTCGCAGGTGTTCGATAAGGAATTTTGTGTGTTATTCGATTTAAATTAAGTATTATTTTCCATTGTTTCAGCGAATCTCACCATCAGTACGCGCGGTTTCAGCCTAGAACTACTCATCCACTCTCCCGTGCAGGACATGTACCTGTGCTTCAACCGGTCTCGGCTCGTTGGCAGACGATTGGTGAGGATTATTCTTTATTTAAATATATACTAGTCCCATTCAAATAACTTCTTTAAGCGCAGGCCAGACAGAAGAGACGTAAGACGCAGACGGGGCGCGGGAATTATTTTTTAGTGTTAAAGTTGTATTCACGATTATATTTGTTTGCCAACAGACACGCTTCCAAGCGGAGAGACAGCCCAACTGCCTATTCAAAGAGGAGTTTGTGGACGGCTACAACAGATACCACCTGGTGAAGAACGAAGACCGCTACATAGGGTTCAACCGGCGGGGCCTGCAGCTGCGGCGCGGCAAGAGTCGCCTCACGGAGCGGCTGCACAAGTGCTTCTCGTTCATGAAGGAGGCGCACGACTTCGACATCAACAGGCACAACATCATGCGCGCCGGCGACCTGCCTAAGTGGCGTCCGCAGCGTAGGCTCCGGCCCCCGCCGCAGAACTCCATCAAGCCGCCGTGCCACGGCACGCGCCACCACCACGGCAGGCATCAGAGGCGGAGGAACTGCGACGGCACGTAGGCAGCCGCGCCCCAACACCTTAGCAGCTCATTTACGCTTCAACGCTTTGCGCGTTCCGTTGCCAGCTGTCGATGGACATTGTGAGTGGACAGAGTATTAGTCAACTATCGCAGTATTATTACAGTGACGTGGACTGGATAGCGTTAGGTTAGCTCGGCCGCGGTGGCCGCGGCGTTTCAAACGCCGCATGAATGGTAGCTGAAGCGAGAGAGCAAACATTTGAATGGGAAAAAAACGCCGAGCCGGGACGACGCCCGGAGCTGTGAAATTCCTTAAGGTCGTGTAACATCGTGGCGCTCGTTTGCTCTTGTGCCAGCGGTCGGACTCGTGCTCTAAAAGGAAAAAAGGTTTTCTGTGGAAAGAGCAAATAGTAGTCTCGCGAGTCACGAGTGTCGGGCCGGACCACCGCTGGCCCGAGTGCTGCGGCGGGGCCCTCGTCCAGAACAGCTTGCTCGCCCGTCGTCAGTCTATGCAGCCTTCGATTGCTCCGGCTGGCTCGCCTTAAGTGTAGCAAAAACGCCTTTACGTCAATTCTCAGTGTGTTATTATTTAAAACGCTTTATTATTAAGTACGGATCGTGTTATCTGCTTGTAAATATAATAAAAATAATTGTGTTTACTTATTTATCAAACAAAAGTTAATCAGAAATTTGTAAACGTAGGTGTTAGATGTAAAGTTGTATTAAAATGTTTTGTATTTAATTATGGGTATTTAATCTATCCGACCAACCGCTCTCTTGTGATTAGCCACAGTCGCTATGACCTAGTTCCCTTTACTAAGTCCATGTACTGAAACTTTTCCTTACTAATGTTCATTTGAATATATTTTCCGGTTGATATGTGAATTTGATTGTATGATTTCGAGCGCTTTGTATATATTATTTTAAGAGTTTGTATGAGAGTGATAGGTATTTGAATCTCTTTTGTCGAAATCTTGTCGATGTTTGACGATGCTAATGTTGTTTCCATAAAACTAATAGTTTCAGTACCGATTCGAACTGAAACAGGAAAGCATGGAGTTCTGAGTGTTCTGCTGTTATCTATATTTTCGTCACCGTGAAAACATATAAAGGACATTTATAATCTTAATATTTTAATAAGATCTGTGCCATAGTGTGGTGGCAGTGTATGACCATGTGTTCGCATTATAACTAGTGTATTAATTTTGTCTGTAAACTTGGAGTAGATAAAAATATTTAACTTAAGAAAATATAACTGAATTTATTCACATTTGCAATCATTTTCAAGGGGAACATGGATAATGACGTAATTTTCTTGTAAGCAGTATTCAAATAATAATTTTAGTAAAACGGGAAATTTGACGACACCAAATTCAACTTCAAATGCGCCCACCCTTGAACAAATGCGTACACTGTTTGCCACTTGAAGATGATCGCAAAGTTCATCCAAAAACTTAGTAAATGTAATATTTGTATCCTGTACCCAGTGTATATTCAAATTATAAGTAAAGTTATCGATTAATGTGGAACATTATAGTACTCAATAACCCGCCGTAAGCGATAATGAACAAGCAAGGTTTTTCAACTGTTTCTAAAGTCATTCAAGAGGCAATAACTTTGTGGCACCGTTATGAGCATTAAGGATACACAATACTTCACAGAAATACAATGAACATGGATGTTCAAACGTTATAATGTTCAGCATTAGTTAGTAAAAGTAACGTCGCGAAACCTTTGTCGCCATTCAGTCAATGTATTAAGAATATCTGTTGTGGCTTTACATTCCTCCATTATTCCATAGAATAATACATAGATGACAAACTGTAAAAGACATTTAAACATTCCAAACAATGTGTTAAATAGTTTACAAAATATGCGCTTAAATACATAATAAATTTGTTAAAATAACGTGACACTGACTTATGTATTACTGTGTCTAATTATAAGTATTCAGATGCTGAGAACGAAATATAATTGCTAAGAAAAATTACGAAATTAAATCATATTTAACTCGCATTTCTTGTATTTTATTTCATCCTAAAAAATAGGTAACTTATTCAATACTGTCCGATTTGAAGGTTCATGAATTTCAAAAGCAACGGAACGAATATTAAAATTTGAATCGCCGCCATATTTGATACGGGTTTAAGGACTATTGACCCAAAAGTAGCTAGACGGGTGCGGCCACAAAAAAGGCGATGATTCCAATAATCTTGCCGGAAGAGGGTGTTTGCGGGTAAAATGTAACATTTAGAACAAACAGGGTAAAGTGGGGCTAACTGGACGTGATGGCATCGGCGCGCGCGTGTGCGCTCTCCGATTAGCACCTAGCTACGTCAGCCATAGAGTAAGATAGCGCAGAGATAACAACTACTTGTCTAGGAAATATGCTGCTGCAATATAATACAATAGAGAAAAATATATATACTATTATTTGTCGTTACGTCACTGCTAAAAAGCAGTTCCTGCAAAAATCGTATCTGTAGTGTACATATCCATGCCTTCACACCTTCAAATTGCATATTATTCTAATTTATTCTAAATATTTAAATAAAACTACTTTTTACGGATTATGACGCGTAGAAAAATAAATACATGATTAGGGAACTATTTGCAATAATTTCTTTATAACTCGTTTTACAATATCAATCTAGAACTGAAGTAAATATTAATAAAAAATTGGACAGTGGATACAAATTTTTGCTCGTGACTGTACAGTGAGCTTATATTGCGTAGGTCGGAACACAAATAATTAATTAAAATATGAAGGTAGAGTGAGCAACATCTACTGTCAAGGGAGATTTGTCTGAATGTAGCTAGGAACGCCCGTTTTTTAAGGGTGATGTGATCAAGATAGTTGTTAGGTATCATTGATAAGTTAAAATTACGCTATTAGGGCTCAAGAGTGAAATATTATTTATTCTTTATAAAGCGTAAAATTCGTGTTTCTTAAGTTTTTGGTGTTTGTGGATACTGAAACAAGTGCTTGTTTGACGTGCGGTGGAAATCATTGATAGGTATATTAGCAATGCGTACCTACTGAAGTGGTAGGCACATTCGGAATCTGGTACAACAGTGTTTGGTCAACAATTTCAAGAGGATTCCAAATAAAATGAGGTAAGAAAATATTGTCTTAATCGCATGTTTACTTTTATAAAAATAGTCTTGGAACGAAGAGATTCACTTTCAAGCACGTGGTCAGTAAGTGAATTCATTGATTACAAGTTTATCATTTTAATTTATGTAATTAGAGATTTCAAATGCAATCAGTACAAAATAAAATAATCCCTTTGTCAAAAAATCAATCAATTAATCAATGAAGCGTCTCAAATATGCATTTTTTTATCTTTTAATGAGGTTTGCGTTATTTTTCCTTAAGACAACTGTCTTCATTGTCAATGCATTAACAGTCAGATAGACTAGTACAGTAGTCTACCATTTTATATAAAACTTGCACTATATCTCGTATCAGAAACTGCATATTCCATATGTATCTTAATAAGCTTTGTCGCACATAAAGTAAGAAGACCATGCATATGAGAAACAAATATAGTATAGTCCAGCGTTTAAAAGAGTATAAGTAGGTGTGATCGAGTCACTTGGCTAGAGATAGAGACAGTTTCCAAAGAGAGACCTGTAAAAGTGGAGTCGACTTTACATTAATCTGTTCTCAAGTAGCTCTGGTCCATTTTCTTAAGGTCCTTTCCTTTTTTCTTTAATCAACATTATCAAGATTCTTAGGTACAAGAATTTTGATATGGTATTTGAAATTAATAAAAAAAAAAAAAATTATTAAAAAACATAGATCACATGAATAAGTAATTAAAATGGCTCAGATGTTGAGGTAAAAAAAATGGTCTTAATAATAACAATCGGAAAAACTAAGTTAATCTAGACTAATACATACAGGCAATAATAAAATAAAAACAGTACTAATTTTAAATATAGGGACCACCCGAACTTAGGTTTATTTAAACCTGTGTTTCAGGCTATCAAGGCTCCGAATAGTTGTCGGTATCATTTTAACATCATAATCATATTACATAATTATTAAAGACTAAGCAAGGGCAAAGTGTCCTTAATTATTAAAATACACTATACTAGTTACTAAAATAAGCAATTTATTTTAACACTAATGTTATTTTCTTTGCCGATATATTTTGTTAGATATAATGCAACACGTTGCAAGAGTCGTGTCGTGATTAGACACGCCCATGTCAGCAGATTATTAAATAATACATATTGTTTCTTCATCTTTGTTATCGATTGGAAATTGCGTCATACTTTTTTTACGCGCAGTACGTCAGTATTGCATCATATCGTTTACGTAATTTGAGAAAAAAAATTTCTTTTTTATTCAAAAATATTTTGAGAAGTGGGCCTGAGTATGTAGTTGAGTATTTGTTGGTCGTGATCCCATATGCAAAGTCGATGCCCTCATAGATGTAGACTGTATAATCAGTATGATCATTATCAGTGAATATATTAATTACTCTTTTTATGGTATATCTTACATTTACGTATGTGCTAAGCGTCGCACCTTATGTTATGGTAAGCATTTTTCCAATTCTAATCTAAAAGATAATTTGCTGACTTTTCCATCCTCTATCATTTACGGGCCAGTAGCTTGTCTCTCATTGGTGGAGATTGTGAATAGCAGATTTCTGAATCCTGATGTAATTGTACCAGGAGTCTTAAATCTACTATTTGCATTGGGCAATGGCCCAAGCGTTTTTGGAATAAGCTACAAAGGTCTCCTCATTCAACTCAATTGTCGGATATGAGCTCTTACACACGAGCGGCATGTTGCTAACGGCAGAGGTAACTGCAGCCGTCGACACAGCGAAGTTGAAATGTCGACGGTTGCAGTCGACGGCTGCAGTTACCTCTGCCGTTAGCAACATGCCGTTCGTGTGTAAGAGCTCTTACATCTACAAAAGGCAGCATTTTCATGCGCTGTTTTGAATAACGGAAAACTTTTTTTTTGCTTTAATACCTTGGTCTTCAATTACGTTGATATCCACACCAGCGATTAGTAAAAACAAATGTTTTGGTGTATTATAAATATATTACAATTTTGCAGTTATTTGATATTAAAATACGTCATAATGAAAGTAATATTGCTAAACTCGCGTTTTAATATTATAGTAGCCCATTTGTTATGGTTAGTAGTAACACGAGACTTGCACTGGTTGGCAATTTTTGTTATGTACGTTGATTTACGCGTATTTCCGTGACTGATACGTTTTGTAATATTTTACAATTTATTTCATTGTTTTTTTTTGTTTTCCCAACTACAACTTCCACTAACCAATTTTCAGTTCACTGAAAAACTATCTTTTTTTGAACTCTCCGATACCAAAGACAAATTGAACAAATACGAATTATTTATAATATGTGTACTATTTACATGACTTATTATTTTTCATTTTATGTGATGATGACTTTTTTTTTTACTAAATCATTGAGGTTGCCTCTGTTCCATAACTACTCTATGCGCACACTGTAATAAGCAAGTTCGGGCAAGAGCACACCGCCGCATATGTAGTCAATTAATATGTTTGTCGATACTAACATATACTGATGTATGTGTTAACTAGTCTATAGTACGTGCCATTGCATACCAGCCTGCAGGTGTAGAGCCTCTCAAATATGTGGTGAGAATATTAATTTAATACTATTGATGTACGCTAAAAGCATATTAAATATGCATTATCGTTTTCAACTGTGAGATAACTAGTTTATTTTTTTGAGATTGGTGTTAAGGTGCAGGAATTCGGAAATGATAAAATAATTAATTAATTAATACTTGACTGCAACGTCTGAAATATTTTGTAATGTATGGTATGCACGTATACTTAGATAAAAAAAACACATTTATCAACAAGCAATTTCAATTAACAAATTTGCCAACTTTTTTGACTTAGTGCTTATCAAAATTGTAGGTATGAGGCCACACCAGAGAACAAAATTGAAAAAAAAACATACACGAAAACTTTTCCATCCCTAGCTACATTCACCTCCAAAACCTGAATGAAAGGGGCAGAAATTCCAAAAACTAATAGTACGTTAATCGGGACCTCGGACCAGCTCACCAGGGACCCGCTAACACTTTGACCAAACATTTAACTTGTGCCACAACCTGTACCTACCGGTAAAGCTGCGCCGACGATTTTTTTATTCATTATGAGAATGAATATTTTTGTAAGTGGATTTTTGAGAAACCTTAAGATACGTCTTTTTAGAACAATTATTTTCGGAATTAGAGCGTTTACAAGTGCAACTGATATTGCCCTAGTCTAAACGAATAACCTTGGTAATTTGTTGTTTTTTTGAGGAAATATATCATTTTGTAGAGATGAAGTAATAATATACTTCAATTGTAATCCATACTGGCGTAATGTCTACAGACTTCTCTGTAGGTAATTACTATTAGCGGGCAACTATTTCCCAAATTTTCTGGTTAGTTCATTGTTACATATAATTTAGATCATTACATGAAGAGGTGAGGCAACATATTATTATATTAAACTCTATTTCTTTCATCGACAAAACGGTTTGGAAATACGTCAAACGGACCCAGTTTGACGACCTTACGAACACGTGGTCCAAAGGGATGAGCTACAATTATTATTGGGTACAAATAGGAACGTAAGAGTGTACGGTATTATTGTTTAGTAGTCACTCTTGTGAGGGGCCCAGGAAATGAATGAATGATGAGGCTATTCAACAGTATGGACATTAACAAATGTATGTACTCTCATCATTTTAATTATAAATACATTGAACATATTCATTCATTCACTACACTGATATGTAGAGGCAAAAATTTGTTTCACTATTATTAATTTTATTAGCCTTTTTTTATCGTAATATTAACACAAAATATCCCAATTTTTACTCTCTTATTTACAATGAAAACTCCCTGAAGTCCAATAAATAAATATCAAATCGTCAGAAGTATCAAAGTAATCACGCTCTATCAGCATCAAGTTTTAATAATCTCTGTGTACAAGGAAATTTAAGTGGTCGGCAAATAGCTCTACGTCAATGGATACTTGTTTCAAGAGAACAGTTGACCAAGGGCAACCAATGTTTTTTTTTTTTTTTTTTTTTTTAATTAGTCTACGTTGTCCCACTGCTGGGCAAAGGCCTCCCCCAAATCCTTCCACATCTCTCTTTCTCGAGCCACCTCGAACCAACCCTCGCAGAACGACTGTAGGTCGTCCTGCCACCTCCTCCTGGGCTGGCCTCGGCGGCGTCGTCCGTCTTCAGGCACCCATTGTGTTGTTATTTTGGCCCAGCGATCACTGCACATACGGCTGACGTGACCAGCCCAATCCCATTTGAGCCTGGCAGCCTTTTTGCCTACATCCATTATGCCCGTTTTGGAACGCAGCGTGGTGTTCCGAATCCGGTCCTGTCTTTTTACACCGAGAATGCTGCGTTCCATAGCTCTCTGGCAAACCCCAAGGCGGTACTTTTGAGATTCGGTCAGAGACCATGTCTGAGCACCATAGGTTAGGATGGGGAGGATACACATGTCGATGAGTTTTCGCTTCAGGGAGATCGGTAGATCACCCTTCATTAGCGTCTTCATGGACCAGTAGCTTTTCCAGGCGTTCTCGATTCGGCGATCGATTTCCCTCTCCTGCCTGTTTCCGAAAGATACTAACTGGCCCAAGTAGATATACTCATCGACATAGAGTATCTCCTGCCCATCAATCTCAACTTTGCGCTTGGTGCTGTTGGTCTTTAGTTGAGTTTTAGACCGATTCATCGAAAGCCCTACCCTGGAGCTTGCCGTGCTCAGTTCTTGGAGCATGATCTTGAGTTCTTGAGCTGTGGAGGCAAAAAGGACAACGTCATCGGCAAAACGGAGGTTTGTAAGCCTCTTAGTACCGATTTCGATGCCCTTGGTCGTCCATGAGGCTGCCAGAGACTTAAATACTTCCTCCAGCGTGCTCGTAAATAATTTGGGAGATAGCGGGTCACCCTGTTTGACACCTCTTTGTATTTTAAATGTTGGTCCAGATGTATTCAATTTTATGTTAGCGGAGCTATTGGTATATATATTTTTTAAAAGGTCGATATATGGTTTTTCAACTTCTTGATTTTCTAATGATGTGAATATTTTAGAATGCAGAATACTATCGAATGCCTTTGTATAGTCTACAAAGGCTAAATACAGTGGTTTATTAAATTCAGAATGTTTTTCTATTGTCTGGTTTAGGGCCTGAAGGTGGTCTGTGGTTGAAAAACTAGGACGAAATCCTGCTTGTTCCGGTGACTGGTGTTGATCTAGTATATTATTAATGCGATTTTGTATTACTTTCATGAACGCTTTATATATGTGAGATGTCAAACTAATAGGACGATAATTACCTATTTCTCTTTTATCGCCCTTTTTATACAGAAGGACAATATTTGATTGACACATTTTGCTTGGGACATTTCCAGATTTTAAAATTGTATTAAATAAGTTTGTAAGGTGGGGTAGCAATGTGACAGAACCAATTTTAAGAGACTCGGTGGTGATTTCATCATCGCCTGGGCTTCTATCGTAGCGCATAGTAGAAAGTGCATTTTTTACCTCGTAACCGCTTATTAACGGGATAGAATCGGGAAGTATATACTCGATGTTAGTGAGTGATGGTGTCGTATCGGCGTATAATGATTTGTAGAACTTAGTGGCTATATCCATAATTTTGTCTCTATTGTGATATGTAATACCATCATCGCCTTTAAGGCTATTAATCCAGGCCTTTCCCCTTGTGATTCCGTGTTTTAAAACCCTTAAAGATGTTTGTTTTTTTAATGCCGTTTCTACTAAATGCGTATTAATGTTGCGTAGATCTCTCCTAATACTTCTTTTGACTTCTTTGTCTATTTTTCTAAATTCTAATGTGCCTATTTCTTTTTTCGTTCGTTCTTCAATCACTTTTAAAGTATGAGCAGTCAGTTTGTTTTTGTTTGTATTTGTGTTCTTTATCTTTTTACAACTTTTAGTGATTCCAGTAACTATTGTATTATATTGAACTTCCGCGCTTGTCTCGTCAAGTTTTAGTTCATCAAAATAGTTTGTTAATTCAAGATTGAAATTTTCTATATTATTAATAAGGGTCTCTTTTGAAAGCTTGTGAACTTTTTTTCTAAATAATTTGGTGCGGTGAATTTTAAAATCAAATCGAACTTTCGCGCGGATTGGTCTATGATCGGAACTGTATTTAATCTTATTAAGAACACCAACATTCTTGATAATGTGTTTGTCTGAAGTTAAAATATAGTCGATTTCATTTTTTGTGTTATTATCAGGGGATACCCAGGTCCAACGACGTTGAGGTTTTTTATAAAATAGACTGTTGGCTATGTTCATTCTCTGTCCAAAGGCAAACTGTGTAAGACGAACCCCTCTTTCGTTGCGGTCACCTAAGCCGAATTGTCCGACTATTTCATCGCTGTCCTGGTACTGCTTTTTTCCTATCTTGGCGTTAAAGTCTCCCATGACCAAGTTCCAAGTACCCTTGTTCTCGTCGCAAGCTCTGTTAACCAGATCATAGAAATCCTCTACGTCTTCGTCGTTATATGCAGATGTCGGTGCATATACTTGTATAAGGGTTAGAGTTTTGGTAGGGGTCAGTCTAAATTTAAGGACCGCAACACGTTCTGAATATCCTACAAACTCAATAATATTGGCCTTCCACTTTTTTGCAACCATGAACCCCACTCCGTGGAGTCCAGTGGTTTCACCATAGTGAAAGAACACTGCATCGTCCCTTTCTTCTGTGTGTTCGCCTGTTCGTCTGACTTCTGAGATTCCGATAATGTCCCAGTTGATATCTTGTAGAGCATTTTCTAGTTCTATTAAGCGTTCATCCTTCATTAGAGTCCTGACATTATAAGTAAGAATATTAAGAGAATCGGTGTCCGTTATACAATGTGCTGTTATCGTTTGACGGTTAATCGCTCTCACCCGGAGATTCTTAGCACCCCTAACTCCAGAGTTGCGCCACTGTCCGTCCACATCAACACAACTCCTGGAGTCGCCGGGGACTTGGGGCCTGTTCCTCATTCGTCTATCCATTTGGGGGGGTAGTGGACCGTAACCCACCGCGCTGGTCCTAAGCGTGTTGGTGGGTCGCCATTGCCTCGTTCGTTTGTTAGCAGGATGTACCACGTGCAGGTGAGGTTGGCTTGAGTCCCGAAAGATGTTAGTTGGGACCCCTTACACCCCTTACACCCCCAACCAATGATATTCCGATTATATGGATTTTTGAATTGATTCCAAATGAACATGCATGCTTTTTTCAGGAGCTGTATAAAAATCTTATCAGTTTACAGTTCTTTTGGCAACATCAAAGTGTAGCCTGTAAGTTGGAAAGTTTTTATATTTAGTCTTTAGATCGATGGTAACAACGTATTTATAATAAAAAATGATATCTATTAACGTCCTTAAATTCAAGTCAATACAATTTTAAGTATCTTATATAAATAATTTGGACTTTTTGAGAAATTACAGGCTACACTTTGATGTTGCCAAAAGAACTGTAAACTGATAATAATTTTATACAGCTACTGAAAAAAACAATCTTTTATCTAGATTGATGTACCTATATCAACAAGTAAACGACGATGATCAAACATAAAAAATTACTATTCAACATACAACAATCTTGCTTTTTGAAATTAACGTAATTAAGATATGGGAATAAAATAAAATAAAAACTTTATTACGAAAACAGGTAATGTTTCTGTTCGAAAGTCGTTCAATAAATCTATATAAATTTCACGAAGAAGGGAAATATCTTTTTTGTAGTTTATATGAGGAGGGACTTGGGACGAGGTGCAACGTACAGCTGGAAAAGGTCTTCATCGAATCAGTCAGTGGCTTCAGATTAACCTGCTTACGCTAAATATCTCGAAAACATCATTTATGCAATTTTCATATACCAAAACCGACCATATAAATATAAATATCAAAATTCACTCTTGCGATTATCCTCATAGTACCTGCTGTCAATGTCTTTCTGTTACAAAAACACCGCAAATCAAATACCTTGGTGTTATTTTAGATGAGAGACTGTCCTGGTGCCCTCATATAAACTTGACTACTGGACGCACCAGAAAGTTGATTTGGGTGTTTAAACAACTCAGACATGCTGCGGAATTTTCTCTTCTGCGTACTGTGTACTAAGCCTTGGCTCAGTCAATACTCGGATACTGTGTGGGGGTGTGGGGAGGTGCCTGTAAAACCCATATAATACACTTGGAAAGGGCACAAAGGTCACTACTGAAAGTGATGACTTTCAAACCCTACAGATATCCAACTAAACAACTGTATGAAAATTGTCAATTATTAACAGTCAGGCAATTATATATATTCCATATATTAATAAAACAACACAGGCATACTCCTTATAATCCCCCCAAACCCCCTAAACCCAAACCTAAGATCCTCTCAATGCGCAGCTTTGCCCGTTTAGATGTGGAGAAACTACAAAAGGATGCGGAAAATGTATGCTGGGAGCCATTGATAGAGGCTAATACACTGGATGATAAGGTGTCCTTTTTCAACCAGGTGGTAACAAAGCTGTTCGACGCACACGCTCCTGTAAGAAAAATAAAATTAAAACGTTTACCAGCACCGTGGATGACAAAGGGCATATCAATGGCTATGAGGCGCAGAAACCGTGCTTTTCGCTTATTCAAGAGGGACCGTACAGATGACAACTGGGCATCTTTCAAAATTGCCAGAAATAGGTGTAACCAGATGATACGTAACGCTAAACGCCGTTATATTCACAATAATATCTCTTCAACTTCGGCTGCCGATATCTGGAAGTTCCTTGGAACTCTCGGTATCGGCAGAGCGCGACATCTAGACCTTCCAAGTACTATTGGGTTAGATGATCTGAACAAACATTTCTCCACCTCTTCTACTCTCGATCATCTAACTCAGCGGGATACCAATAATTATATTGCTGGTCTAACGCGTCCTGATATAGCTTGCTTTTCTTTTTCTCCAATCGCTTGTGAAGACATTAAAAAGATTATCCTCTCTATTAAATCCAAGGCAGTGGGGTGCGATGGCATCAGCCGCCGGATGATCGTCCTCATCCTCGATCAACTTCTCCCAGCCATTACCCACATCATTAACTCCTCACTGGACATCGGGGCTTTTCCGTGTTTATGGAAGAAAGCCCTCGTTCGGCCTTTACCTAAGATCCCCAATCCCTCTCTCCCTAACCACTTCCGTCCAATTTCTATCCTTCCTTTTCTATCCAAAACCCTAGAGGCCTGTGTCCATAAGCAGTTGTCAGCTTTCATTTACGGAAATAATCTCCTCAGCCGTTTTCAATCTGGGTTTAGGCCTGGACACAGCACCGTTTCCACCCTCCTTAAAGTGATTGGCGATGTTAGGTCGGGTATGGAGGACTCCAAGCTTACTGTTTTGGTATTAATTGACTTCTCAAATGCCTTCAATGCCGTCAACCACGATATCCTTTCCTCTATCCTGTCCTATCTTATGATCTCTCAGCAAGCGTTGGATTGGTTTTCTTCTTATCTTCGGGACCGCCAGCAGTTGGTCCGTGTTGGTGACTCTTCTTCAGCATGGAGTAAACTGGAATGTGGCGTCCCACAAGGCGGTATTCTTTCTCCTCTTCTTTTTTCTATTTTTATTAATCTCATAACATTCAACCTTCAGTGTTCGTATCATCTTTACGCTGACGATTTGCAACTGTACTCCCAGTCCAGCGTGGACGATATCACCGATGCCGTCGGCAGGGTCAATCGTGATCTTGACGCTATTAACAACTGGTCGAAGGCTTTTGGTGTGGCTGTAAACCCATGTAAGTGCCAAGCGTTGATATTGGGCAGTCATCGGGGTATCAACAGGGTGAGTGGCGTCGTCATTCCGCCAGTAATTTTCAATGGTACAGTCATTCCACTAAGCTCTAGTGTTAAGGACCTCGGTTTACTCATCGATTCTACGCTGGGCTGGCAGTCACAGGTTGCGAGTGTCAACCAGAAAGTTACAGGAACCTTACGGGCACTGTATCGCCTTAAAAACTTCTTACCATCTACTACGAAGGCAATGCTGGTGCAATCCTTATTATTTCCCATAATTGACTATGGTGATGTGTGTTACTATGACCTGAATGCAGATCTCCTCAACAAACTTGACCGGCTTCTGAATAACTGCATTCGATTCGTTTTCAACACTCGGAAATATGACCACGTTTCCGCCCACAGGTCACTGTTGAAATGGTTACCTATAAGACAGCGTCGTTGTGTGCGGGCCCTGACGTATCTGTTTTCTTTGCTTTACTCTCCTAACTGTCCTTCTTACTTAACTTCTCACTTCAAATTCTTGTCTTCTAACCACTCTAAATGTCTTCGTTCTTCTAACAATCGACTACTACTATGCCCCTCCCACAGCTCAGACTTTCTTCACTCTACCTTCTTTGTCCAATCTATACTTCTTTGGAATTCGCTTCCTACGGAGATCAGGATGGCATCGAGCCGCTATTCATTTAAAAAGAAGATTCAAGACTATTTTCATGAACAAAATCTGGCAGAATCAACTTAGCAGTTCTAATTAAAAAATATCCCTTCTTCCTTCTTCAATTCACCTGGTACTTAGCCGTTTTTACTATTTATTAGAAGTCTTTTATGTATTTATATATATATATATATATTTATATATTTATCTTGTCTTATGTTATATACTTATACCTAAGTATAAATAATTTATTTACTTTTTTTTCCATTTTGTACTCGTGCATCTACCACGATTTGTTTCTCCATCACCCTAAGGTTGACTGGCAGAGAATGCCTTCCGGCATTAAGTCCGCCTTTGTGCAACATTGTGCAAGAAGAATTAAATAAATAAATAAATAAATATAATGCAAATGAATATAAGAGTAAACGTGTAATCACTAATGTTTGCTTACCTCCTAAATATCGAACAACCTCAGCTAGAAGACAACAGGGTTATAGGTCTTGCTACTTGTACAATAAAATAAATAAAATTATAAATATACATCCACTTCCTCTTCATGAAGCCAAAAGTAAAATTAAAAACTGGTTACTTCAATTAAGTTATGACCAAACAGAAAACTTATTACACTGAAACTATTCTCCGTCCATACACCTAATATATTCAGACAAAACACACACAAATATGCATAACACACATCAAACACACATAATACACACTGAACACAATAACACAAATCAAACTCACGACACTGCCCAAATACACATCATAATCACACTAGTATAACTGCATTATTTTATTCACATCCTTTGTGCAAAATAAAATTGGGAGAGGGCACTGACTTCTGTAACACAGGTATTACCTAGCTCAGAAGTCAGGGACTTCATAGGGAAATTTGTAAAGATTTTTGTGAATAAAACATTTATTATTATTATTATTATTTATTATTATATCCTTGTCATCATTACAATAGGACCAATATAACAAACATATAGCAATATTAACAGTACAAACTTCACAGCCAATCACAAGAATACAATGAGGTTCCATTACTTTACCACAATTTTCTATATTCATACCAAGGATGCCTTCTTTGACACTCCAAATACCCAGAGCCATTCAACCCTTCCATTCGGGCTTAACAAAAAATACTCCACTTTGTAAATATTGGACGTCCAGTGTCTAATAGTTTGGTGCAAGGTAAAAGCGATTACGATTTGGACTAGGAAGACATTTCATTAAAATTGTGATATCTCCAAATTTCTTATTTTTGTCGAGTGGGTTTGACTTTTCGAATAGTAGTAAGCGGAAGACCTAAACTATGTGTGTTATCATGTATCTCGGAAAAGCCCTATGTCCAGCAGTTAGCTAATGTAGGAAGACTTAATTGTTCGATTAGAAGAAGAAGAATAAAATAGATAAGAGTATGTAGAGCAGTTACTGATATACTTTTTTTTTAATTGTTCTTTACCCTACATATTATACCTATTCTAAAAATATTGTCACGACATTAGTTTGTCATTCAAAAAAATTCTACAACTTTTTCATACCAGTAGCAATCCTATTCAACTTTAACATTTGAAATTCACAAATATAAATATCCTTATTAATCACAGCTTTCTCTTACAAATTAAGGCAGGTGTGTAAGTATTGTGCCTGTATATTGTGTTGGCCCTTTGTCCTTTTAACGCCACTTGTTTGTTTGAAGTCGACGGGTATTACAAGTCCATTAGGTTCCTCGCGGATATTTTGAGACATCACAGAGGTGGGGAGGAGACGTACTACATTATTATTATTTTACAGTTACTTCGATGGTAAATAAAAATCTGACATAAAATGTCTGGCTTCTTAATTTTTTTTATGTATTCGGTTACATAACTAAGGATTCATTTGTCTGAAGTATTTTTAAGCGATGTATTTGATATAAAACATTTAATGTTTGTTTGCTTAAACGAAAAAGAAAATCTTTGATTATTCATATTTTTCTATTAAATTATGGCAGACAGTAAAACTTGGGTGCAACATAAACAGAAAAACGGTTATTTTGCAATAAAAAACAAACCAATTAAAACAGAACTATCAGGAATCATCACAATAAGAAAAAGCAGACGATGCATTCTTTTATTCTCAAAATTTCTAGCGCCGTCTATTGAAGTGTCCTCCTATTTTTATTTGTTTATCCCCATTACGTTTTTGGACAAAAGGCGTTGAGTGTTTGGTCTTCGAGAGACCAACAAATGTGGCGGGCAAATAGCCAAAGTTCCCACGCCTGGCGAAACCAGTTTCTGTGAACCTTGTAACCCTGATTGCCGAAATAGTTCACTCAAATTATGTAACGGGACTGTTGTTGTTTGATTATTGAGACTGTCACAGGCCGTGGTCACAGTGACAATACATACGAGAACTGGAGCAGTGAAAAAGATTTGCTTGTAGGTATCTACTTCTATATTGAACTTGAGAGACTAATAAATTTGATATTAATAATAAGCAACGGAATTTAAGTGTTCAAAAAAAAGCTTGTAGAACAAAGTATCTAATGGAGACGACCATTATTACAAAAAAAAAATATGAAAGTAGTTATTTTAATAGAAATTTTGGAACACAAGAATCTCAAAGAGGAAATCTCAGACACACGTACTTATGTCACATACAGCTCCTGCAAAGTTGATACTTGTCTCCTTAGTAGTGCGTATTCTAAAACAACGTTTTAAGCAACTAGTTTATTAACATCCAATGAATACAATCTTGCCGCTATTGAAAATTATGCGTTTACAACTATCGATATTATTAGATACAGTCTTGAATCAAGTGTTTTGCATTGCATTTCCAAAGTGTAATTAATACACTCAATCAATATCTGATAAGATATCATGTGATGCAGACGATAATTATTAAACTAAGATTATTATGAACAAAACCATGTCAGGTGTGAGTAACGTTCATTGATTTGTTGTGTTTAAGACATCCAAAAATTTCCATATTTATTCATTCAAATTCAAGCTCCTTAGCCGATGTAAATGTAAAGGAATATATAATCAATCATCCGATTGCTGCACAGGAAATAATAAAGAAACACAAAACCACAGTTTCATAACAACGAAAAACTAAATAAAAGAAAATTTCTATGGTATCACGTTGAACAAAACGAATCCAAAACACAGTTTTTTTTACCGCGAACATTTGAAAACAATCAAATGAAAATCTCTAAACACAGATAAACGTTTAAAAGTCAATCGTTCATCCGATAGAATAGTAATGAGTGGTCTTTGAAAACAAACTTATCTTGATGAGACAGTTGAACTGAGCGCACCATTAATAACCCCATATAAATAATAACATCATTACTTTAAAGGTGGACCACCCAAAATCATCACCTCTACAATATACATTATTATGTGATCGTAAACCAAAAAGATAAGAAAGGAAATTAAGGGAAATGAGAGACGAAAAATTAAGAGAAATCGATGGTCGTCCAAAATATTGGCAATTTGCATACGATATGAGGCGCTAATGGATGTAAGATACGATTTTTTACTGAATATTCTTGCATGAACATGTACATTCGTTATTAGCATAGATAAAGTTCAAAGAGAAAAAATAGACGGGCCATATGAGACAAGTTTTTAAACGCTGGTCTCATTTGTAAGAGTTTGTAATCGGTGCTTAATAGATGAAGATGCGTAGTTGAAATTATGTTTTATTAAATATCATTATAATGCCGTAAAGGATTCTTTATTCAATTTTTGAATGGGCTTATAATTATAATGGTTAGCCATTACAATTTTGAAATATTATATGTATTAGCATAAATAGTGTCGTATGTAAGTCTTCTCAATTAGAAAATAAAGGACAGTAAGCAGGTAATTGATTGTTCCCGAAGTAAAGTTATTTATTTAGTGTATCTTCAATAATTATAATTTACGTATTTTTTTGTAGACATTTTATTTGTATAATTTATTTTAATTGGCCTTGAGTATCTGTTTTTATTTCTTATTCTATGTGCCTAACTGTACACGAATCGCGCTACTAAAATATGCATCGACAGTTTCGGAAGGCGTTCCGTCATGTAATGAGCATATTTAACGGACATTATTTAAAAATAATTTATTGTTCGATGTCTTAAGGCGAATACTATCGATGCGATTTTATCTGATCGGAATCATTCGAACTCAAGGAACTACCTAATTCGAGTTGTAATATGTAATTAATGCTTAGTGAACATATATATTTTTAGTGAACTACTGGTATTTTTTTTAAATTCTTCATAAAATATATACCTACCACTTTTTCTTCATAAAAATTTACTGCTTTTTACGGGCAGAAAGCGTCTGCCTGTGACTGTGACTTCTGGAAAAGTTTCGAAAATAAAATAAAATCTTAAATTATTAAAAATAGTTTTACTGTCGATATCATTTACAAAATGTCAGAAAGTACTTAAGAGGAAAGGGGAGCGGACATTTTTGTTGTTGAAGAAAGTATTGCTGTCGCTCTAATTCCCCCCGCCCTCTAATTCGTGCGATAAGGACAACTGCAGCTCAGACCGAAAAACTGACGAAAAATCGAGGTTTGGCTCTCGTCTATTTTCTCCCCCAATTCTTAACCAATTTTAAAGATATTTCATATACTGCATGAGAAAAGAATAATCTGTGCCTCTATTTTTTCCTTTTTTCGATTATTGTTGTCAAATTCGAAAAAAACTTTAAATAAAAAATCTTAAAAAAGGAAAAAATAGGGGCATAGATCTAGTTCATATTTATATTACTGCAAAAAATCATAGCCCTAAGTTCAGAAACCAGTAAGAAAACAGACGAGAGCGTTTGTATGGAAAAATGGCCGCTCGCCTTTCCTCTTAAAGAACGAAAATTGCATACCTGAATTTTTAAACTTCTATCGCCTAACCAAGTAGCGTAATACCTATCTAGTTACAATGTAACAAAGGTGTGTAAATGGTTAAAATAAATCGATACTCTCACAGTAGCAAACTCGATTCAATTTCCACTCGATACCCGTGACCGCAACTCGAATAGAATTGAATGTAATCGATAGTCGGAGCAAGTTACATTTCTTATCGAAGCATATGTTCTATTTATAATCTTTTTTCTGCTATTTATATAATCTATTCTCATATCTCAGTTTTTGCTATGTTCAATAATAGATTGTTAGATAATTGTTCTGCAGCGAAGTAGAATAGTCATTTGTTTTTAGATTATTAAACTTTGGTAATCATAGTATGAGTGTACTTCTTGTTGTTATGAACAAAAAAAGGAACACATTATAACGGTTAAAAAAGTACTGCACTTTGTGTCGGACGTAAGAATGTAAAATTTTGTGAAATATCTAACTTTGGTGTACTTATCATATGGTATACCCAATGTTCATAATCTTTTTACGGAACAAATAAATATTAAAATAAAAAATCCTTTCCACTATGTAAACGAAAACTTATAAAACAGGATATTATCTTCTTTTTTCTTATCAAACTGACTGACGATATTAATGTAACAGGATTCACTCTACGTTACGACACACCTACGTCTGACACAAGTACATCCGTAATTTTTTACGTCAGTTCTAATGAGAGAACCAACACAGCGTATACACTTTAATTAGTTAGTAATCATGTACTCACGTCCTGTCAACAGAAACTGTAGTTTCTATAAACAAATAAACACGAAAAGGATGTAAGACTGATGTAAGTCTGATATCATATGCCTTATTTCTAACGTTGGGATCAAACATTTAATCAATCCATCACAAACTTAGAGTACTTATACATAATTAAGGATAGAGTGCGCGAAACTCTATCATCCCGTTGTGCCGATCATAAGAATTTTTTTGCAGTAGGTAAGTACTATGCTCGTCTACTAATTAAAATGATTTTTCTGTTATGAAAAAATATCGATGGTTCTGATATTATAGGGATGTTTTTTGGTTCATACTGATGCTCACAGTTCATATTCTAAAAGCGCACTCTATATTTTACTTATTGATATTCTAAGATCACAGTTGATTGATAATGCATACAATGTTTCTGACTGATGTAGTGTTTGGTAATGATGGTCAATCCTTAATAGATTTTATTGCAAAATTTTGTATGTGTAATACCTCACTTTTGATCTATGCAATCTTTAACAATTTGAAGTAACTCTTTGATGCTAGTCTCCAACCGTCCAAATAAGAACGATATAATAATGAGACCTTAGTTTTGAGGATTAGACGTATCACACCACAGTTTATTTTTTTCTTTAAATGCATTTTTTTGGATCGATGTTCACTGCAAGTAAATCCGGTCATTGACCTCCAAAACATTTGATGCTTAGGAATTATAACAATATCACTGCCGCTCTTTTGCAAAAGACGAGCAAATCAACTCCATCTGCTACCTTCCACAATACATTTCATATCGCATCATTTGGTCGACCTTAATACTAATGGTTCCTACACAATAGCCTAACTCAGGTCAATCAAATATTTATGAGATTGGCCTCACCCATAGACCTAAATAAAGTTAGACAGAGCATACGCAAGCGTAAAATATGTAAAGCTGAAAATGTATATTAAAATAGAAATGCATCGTTTTCAATTGTTTTAAAAACGAATTATTTGATCGGCACCATAATTACATTTCGAAACTCTCATTTTAGCTTCACTTTTTGAATTTTGTGCTCTCTAAATATTTTTCATGTTCTTTGGCCTTACCCTTATTATATTACAAAAGTGTAATCAATAAAGTCTTGTCCGGGAAGATTTAATCGTTCAATTACGCCTCTGTCGGAAGCCGACATGTCTGTTTTATGGTCGAGTACCATGTCGCTTTCTATATGATATTGGGAACAAATATATTTATTTATGACACTTATTAAATACAGTGATGCATTGGTTTTGGTAAACATTATTAATTGTTGTGTGTTGGTAAACTGCTAGGTAGGTTCTTGTCGTAAATGGTGCAAAAAAAAAAACATTATGTGTTAGTCGGTAAGGTACCTAAAAATAAAATTAATTACAATTAAAATACCGACCTGTATATCTACATAGGGAAAGAAAAAAACATAAAATTTTCGTAATTAAAATTTTGCATCTTTATTTTTACTTAATAACAGCAAATTACAAACGTATTGGCAGATATTATTATATTGCATAAGATAAGCCTTGAATTTGGTTTTTTCTTATGTTCATTTATTGGATTTTTCTATGTAATTCTCAGTAGCAGGTCGGAGTTTGGATTTGTGCCCGGTTAGTGGCAATAGGCTCGCCCCCTATTACATGGGACCTAAACATACCGGCGAACTGTGGGTGTACATTGGTACACCTCTGCCTAACCCTTCGGGGATACAGGCGTGATGGTATGTTATGTTTATGTTATGTAATAACTGCCGCACTCAGAGACGTTTATGACTTATTAAAGGATTCATTATAATGATCGATCTAAGCCACCAATTCTCAGAATCGACATTCATCAAGGTACATAATATGTCAAGTAGCAGTAAACACTTTATCAAATAATAATTATTAATCTAGCAAATTAATTTATCTCAACAGTGAAATAAATCAATTACCTACTTACGAAAGCAAATTTGTATTTTTAAAGGCAATTGAACCAACAATAATAATTTATTATTTAATTCTTATCAATAAGCCTGCATTTAAGTAAGAGAAGTAACAATCTGATCTTAATTGTAAGCTTATGAACGATTATTATATTTTCGATGTCTTCAAAAACAGATTAAAGATGATTGATTTGATCTATCAATAAAAGTGCAAGGAATTACCCATACCTAAAAGTTAATCTGTTTTTTTTTTAAGAAATTTGTGATACCTACTCCTTTTATCAATTTTTTGATTAAGTTTTTATGTTTTTGAAAAATTCAGTAACTAACGCTGCATAGGTACCTATAGACTTGTTGATATAAATAATTCAGAGACAGGAAAAAAAACAAAGCTTAAGAATGTTTTCCTTCTAGCCTAAGAGCCAACGACTGCCAGACCTTCGTCATTTTATAAAAGCTGAAAGTTTCTCAGTGCATGTGCCCTATATAGGTAAGAACGACCAGCGAATATGGAGTTTGGGTTGTGGTTACTTTGGCAGCTATCAGGTAGTAAAGGTGTATAAAATAGGACCTAACTTTCGTCATAGTATAAAAGCTAAATTTTATATATGTTACTTGGGGACCTTTAGAAAGACGTTACCTCAAATGCCGGACAGTTTGAATGGTTTAAACATCTTGCCAGACACATTGGAAGTCTGCTGTATGTGCTACTTTTTCTTTAGAAAAGGAAAATTAAAACCATACAAGACATAAAACAAAATAGTCTTGAGTACCAAGAACCTTTCAAGAAAGAGGGGTCTCGGTATGGTTAGAAATGGTTACCCATCTAAGGACCAACCGCGGCGAGCGTGGCTTAACCTGTATTATCGGTCTAACCGTATGGCGTACACTTAGTAACAAGTGCTTCTAATTAATCTTATTATTTTTAACTAGCTGTGCCCCGGGGTTTCACCTTATTATTTTTAACTAGCTGTGCACCGTCGTTGGCTCTCGGAATATTCAGTAAATATGAAAAAATTAAGAATAAAATTAGACTCTTCATTTACTTCATCGTCAGATTATAATTATTTAAATTAATGTGTTATCTTTATAAAAAATCGTAACAATCTTAGATAGCCCAAATACAAAACAATTCTAAAACATTCAAAGAATTACTAATCAACAAATCAAAGTATTGTCCTAATTATCAAATGCGTTTATATTTCCGTTCAACATAATTTTACTAATCATGATTATACATGAAGGTATGCTACACTGATAATAACATACAATTTTATTGCAAAAATATGCAAAACAAATTATGTATACAATAAGATTGTTATCTAGTAACGATAGCAATCGATACTAATCTCACAATTTATTTGATAAATCTTTGAAATTCTTTTAGAATGACTTGATAAGTATGTTGGGCGACATTATGAAGCTATTTACTGACGGCTATGTTTTTAAATAAGCAATTCAGAATATCGGTGGACGTCACACTACAGGCGTAGCGAGCGAGAGGTTTTCAAGATGTCAAACTCTGATGGCGTAAGGCGCTGGCCAGACAGAAGAGACGTAAGACGCAGACGGGGCGCGGACATTTGTCTTTACCGCGACGCTTTCATACAAAATGTATAAAAGCGTCGCGACGCAAAACATACAGAAGAGACGGGGCGCGGGCGCGACGGTTCTATACATTTTGTATAGAAGCGTATTATGTCCGCGCCCCGTCTGCGTCTTACGTCTCTTCTGTCTGGCCAGCGCCTTAGGTTCTGACAAATAAGGATGATAACAATTAAAAACCATGTTCGAGTTTTAAAATACTACCTAACTTTATGTACCTAGAATATTATTTATTGCCTTTTGTTTGGTGCTAGATAGTAAGTAAAAGTAAAGATATTTTTAATTAGAATAGACATTCATTAAGTGTTATAACTGTTACTGTAAATTTTGACGGGCCTCTTGGTCTACTGGTTAGTGACCCTGACTGCTATACCGGAGGTCGTGGGTTCGATTCCCACCCAGGACAAATGTTTGTGTGATGAGCACGATCATTTGTTCTGGTTGTCTGGGTGTAATTTATCTATAATATGTATGTATTTAGAAATATATAAGTATGTTAATCAGTTGTCTGGTTACCATAACACAAGCTCTGCTTAGCTTGGGATCAGATAACCGTGTGTGAGTTGTCCCGGAATATTATTATTATTATATTATTAATTAAAATTCAGTTAGTTATTATTTTGCACCTACACAATAAGTTAAATTCTGTTAGGTGTTTATAACAATTATTTATTACATTGGTAAGCTTGCAAAAGGCTACTAAGTTAATAAGTACCAACTAATTGTTATTAGACAAATATATAATAATAAAGATGTTAACACTAGTTTTAAGACTCGTGCAATGTTTATTTTTATGATTGTGTTTATGTTGTTGATGTGCCTATTCTAAATAAATAAATAAGACATAATGTACACTTGGTATGCAATAAAACTTTGACTTTATCTACCTAGTCCAAATTATATCAATTATTGATTTTAGAACTGTTATATCTCTATTCTTGAGGCTCCTAAACAAGAGCATGCCATAAGAGCTTGCTTAATAATTATCGCTAGGAGTTTCATCGCTCGCACTGGGACCAAACTTTATGTATGAGAATATTGATTGGGAAGTTTCAAAGAAAGTTTTTATGTACCGTACCAGTACCGTGGGAAGTTGGTGTCAAGTTTTATCATATTCATGCGACACTTTTCACTTAAAGTACTCCGAAAGTGTAGCCTTTACTTTAAAAGTGACGCTTGCGAAATACGACGAAAAATACCTTCAATATAATTTAAAAAGGAACAAGGACTTAAGGCATAAATACAATTATATATTATAGTGTCCACAATGGGATTTTCACAGCTTATAGTTATTTCTAGTGACTTTGAAATAAAAAAGCCGTGATATAAGAAGGAAAAAATACAATAGCTTGCATTGTACGACAATGCAAAATTTCTAGTTAATCCTCGTGACTCTTTACATGACTAATATTGTACTACAAAGTCAGTCTGAAAGTAAAAGGAGGAAAGCTATATGTTAGGTTAAATGATACTGATTCTATCAACCTACATAGTGTTCACAGAATGCATTAAATAAAGGCGTTACCACACGAAGCGTTACGCGACGCAATCGTTTTGAGCGTAAACATGGAAATCGTTTATTGAAAGAGAAAAGAGTTTTTATACATATCAGCCCCTGTAGCAAGCCATAGAAACTGTTTCAATTACATAAAATGTATGGAAATGATATATCATTTCGATAACCCACGTGACATATACTTGTAACTTGTAGAAATGCCACTTGGCTAGAGGAAGGAGAGGAAGAAGGTCTACATTTTTAATGATGACATCTTAATGTTTTCAGTTACAAGAGTAGCGTCTTATTGACTTGTGCCATTTCGAGTCGATCATGTCGCAAGCAATTTGTTAAAATCACTACGTTGCGGCACCGCGACGCATCATGTGGCGACACCCTAAGAGTCATAGCTAAAACATATTGTACGATTTTCGTGTAGTACGTTTTCCTTAACTCATTCATGCATAATGCGTAAACACGGATCTAAGTCAAGGAAAATATGTATAGCAAACATTATTATATGTTTAAAATAGTAGGTAAAGGTCCAATAATATTCATTCAAGTGTGTCAATAAGAAAGCGTGTTTTGTGCTTATTATGTGAGTTGTGTTTGTTACCCAACTAGAGTGTTGATAAAACAGGGTTGTGTTTTAGGAGTGTCTTTTTTCTGCTTCTTTTAAATTGATTAATGCTTACTTACGATAAATTTAATTCGGAAGAAAGACTGGCTGCCAGTTTAATGTGTTTTCAGATCTACGCGGATAAAAAAAAAGATTTCTTAGATATGGATTACTTATATTCTAGGAAGGATAATCTCAATTTTTCGTCGATATAATCTACACCAATGTTGGTAAATATACCAGTTACATTGTGTATCATGAAAACTATGCAATTTTAAAATGGTTTTGACTAGTTATAACTTCGGAAAGTACCTTACATTATTTACATTATACCGTATCATTGTACCTATGTTTTGTTATCTAAAGATTATTGAGATTGTTATCGACCGGAATTAAATTCTGACCACGGGATTTCCCTGTCCATTGCCATGAATAGGATGTATTCGTTATTGAAGAAAAGCCTTGGGAATCAAGGCTTATTGCTTCGATGAAAAATGTACGTAATCGTAAAATTAGTCACATTATGGGAAATTTAAATTTATTGGTTGTCAATAGATATACGTACTGCATGCGTTTTTTAATCTTATGACAATATGTTTTGGAATAGTGCGCGAAAAAAAACATGACATAGATCTTCCATTACTATTCTTAAGTAAGCGTTTTAATGCACTACGAGCATGCTTCATCGGAACAGATGCGAAAAAAAAACCTGACATAGATTCTTCATTACTATTCTTAAGCGTTTAATATTGCAATACTTGCATACTTTAACCTGTCGGATTTTGTGGATCTATTTGATCGTTAATACAAAAAATAACCAGTAAAGTGTTAATTCGTAAATGTATGTATTTTCACCGAGACCTGTGATATTTATCGCTAGTTTGTTTAAATATTATGCAAATCTATTCTTATCGTGCAAGAGAGTGCATTACCATTTAACACATGTTCAAGTAAATAAACAATGACGTTGCATCAAGAAATCAAATAATTAAATATAGTTATCGGAACTAAAATCCAACTACATTTGGTCAGACTTAAATCAGATAGTGCAGTATCTTGTTGGCTTAATCAATTTGTACTTTGTACAAGTGCCTTTGTCAGTATATGAAGTAGGTACCTATTTGATTCAATGTGACTATACATAATTGTTCTTGAATTTATATTTTATCGTTGCAATGTTGCTAGGCTAGATTTTTTTAATTGAATGTTATGAAAACCCATATAAAAATATACCTAATTATCCCAGAATGTGAGAAACGAATTCTAATGTAGGCAAAAGAAACCACAGCGTTTTACGTTATATACCTTACACTGAATTTAAACGATTTTTCTCATCCAAATATTCTTATAGAGCACGCAAAGGAGATAGAGAATATTATGTTCAATTGTTTACAATAATTTCGACATCTCTACCGTCTGAATACAGGCAAATTTGCGTAGGCATCTAACAGTAATTTCCTGAATATTCAAAGGCCTTTACAATTTCGACAAACCGGTACAGAAAAGTAGTATCTATTATCTAAAACAGTAACCATTGAGCGAACCAGTTGCGGTCCTTATGAGCAACTTTACAGAGTTATATTTCGTATAATTATTATTCTAAATGTTTGGGTATTAGCATACAATGTGTGTTGTTGACTTCGGCTCTTGGCGCCGCTTCACCCACGCACCTCAGTTTTCTGGTCAAAATGTTACTCGTATTTGTTTTTTATTCCAATTCGACTGATTTAAGATGCGATTAAAGATTGTTAATATGCATGAAATGCAAAATTGTGGACATAAAATGGCTTGGTGATTTATGATAACCAGCTAAATAAACAGACTATAAAGAAGACTACCTATTTGCTTATTTATGTTTTATTGATTTAGGTGCATAATTTAATAATTGAGATCACTTATATCATTAAAATAAAAAATATTTATTTATTATTGGTGTTAAATAAATCTGCTTACATGAATTTCCACCTATCACTGAAGGAAACAACATTTACCACTGCGCTTATTCATGGTAGGTCCAATTAGTTGGAAATTTTATAAATCTATAAAGTAAGAGAGCTCGTCTGATCAAGTTAACTATAAATAGTGCTTAAGGCAGTATCAAAAAACTGACCACGGAAACTAGATTAACTTAGATATTTATTGTTTATCGTATATGTGAGAAGATTAAGTATTAAACGTCATATTAAATATTCTGGTTTATTCGCATTTTAAAGGTCATCCGCAAGACATCTAGAATTAAATAAATCATACAAAAGGTCGTTTGACCTTATTGTTATCCGGTTGCTAATTAGAATAGGTTGTTGATATATTAACGATGCCAGAAATCTATCTAATCGAAGATAATTAAAAAAAGAATAGGCGTGACGTCTACCTACGTCAATGTTTTTCATGCCTAATGTTCGATATCGTTATGCACTCTATGAATAAGAAGAAGTACAAACGGTAATGCGGTTATGTCAAACATGAGATTGCATCTACTCCGGATATGTGTATTTTACAAAATATTCCCTTCTTAGACTTGCCTTCATAAAAATGACGCTAAGCGGTACGTGAACTTAAACTTCCCATGGTAAAAACACATAGTTTTAACTATGTCAACACAAAATATTGAAAAATATTATTATTTGTGAATAGAGAAAGTTAACCGTAACTAATTTATTTGCACTTTTATTAGTGCTAAGCATAATTTTAAACAATTGATCGTCGCTCATCGTTACGTAAGTACGATTTTAATGAAAAACGGTGCTTTTGAATTTGCAAATATGTATGACTTACCGATATTTCTCTAATACCAATTTCATTTTAAAAATAAAAATAGTTTTAAAAATAGTGTAATCTAATCAATGATTACAAAAACGTAATAAAACTAAATTGAAAATATTTTATCTTAGATTTTCTAATGATAAGAGATACACATCACATTTATGTCACTCTACAATCGCTTACAATGATTGGATTACGATCTATTTGTCGCAATATGTCTAGAGATATAAAGTATTAGGTAGGTACGTACATATATACTGATATGGGAAACAAAGAATGACAAGAACGTTGATTAAAATTGAAGTGTAAAAAAAATCTTATATATAAAATTCTCGTGTCACAATGTTAGTTACCATACTCCTCCGAAACGGCTTGACCGATTTTTATGAAATTTTATATGCATATTCAGTAGGTCTGAGAATCGGCTACTATCTATTTTTCATACCCCTAAGTGGTAGTAGGTAAGTAGTAGGCAGGTGCTAGGTAGAAAAAAATGCATTGCAACGCATGCCGGGTACAGCTAGTGTAGACTATATAATTTTATAGGTAGGTGCCTACTTTCTTTTGTAAATTTTAGAAGTGTTCATACAAAGAAATACACCATTGTCTACCTTTATACTGACTTTATCTAGAGCCTACTCTCGTACTACGAGATTTCAAATGCGTCACGTCTGCCATGCACCTATTTATACCCTAAAATCATGTTAGTATTAAAAAACATTTGTATATAATGCTGTATGAATAAAAGCTTCAGAAAAATAACCTTAAGCTAAAAGAATGTTGTTTTAATCCTGAAAACGCCTGTTATTGTTTAAAGATACACGTAATATAAATGATAATAAAACAAACATCTTTAGGTGATAAATAAGTAGGTAGGTATTTTATTTAAGATCCAACAATCGAAATTATTATTCAAACTCAAAATTTTGTAAAACCTTATCGATTTAATCCGAGCATCAATGGCCACACCTAAACTAAATTATTATGAATGGCGGTGGAATTCAATTTATTTTTGGAAAATTAATCTTTATAATCGGTAAAGCCCCCTTCCGAATGATAATGGGGATTTTACTATCATATAGTCTGAGGTAATCGCGTGTTGTTGTTATACGACAAGCAACATGCATTAGGTAAACTGAGACGTAGCAGATTGTTTCGTTTACGTCTTTTTCTTCTTTTTGTGATGAAACTAAATTGTTTTTAAATACATATGTACCTAAGTTCAGCTTTAATAGCCATCAAAAAGTTTGCTAAGGTTTTTGTATATGAGACTATTAAGTCCAGTTTCTTGTTTTCTTGTTTCTTGTTTTGTTGTTTATTTCTTGTTTTCAATACTTTTTAAGGTGTACTTTTCAGGCAATCCATAGTGTCAGTGCACAATTATCATTATTTAAAATACCTTTTCCAAAGCTTATGCTTTCAACCCAAGCAAGAGCATAGCGTGGATATAATGTCAGACTTTAAAAAAAAAAAATACCTTTGTCTTCAGCCTTTTCGATGTCACGGGATCGCTTTGCGAGCTTTCCCCTGGCCAAAGTCTCTTATTTTATTTTTTGTGTGGCTACATAAAAAAAAATTGAATAAGTACGTACTACATACACGCATACGGTTTGTTTCTGTATAATTTATTGTAATTATATTTCTCTGCGAAATTTTTATATAATTAGTGGCAAATTAGTCTGCATGTATTAAATAAAAATACGTAATTTAATAACGTATTTTTCAATATCACAGTAAGTATCTACACTTTACTATAATGCTTTTCTATGTAGCATAAGCAGAAGAATTAAATTTATTATTTTTTTAACTAGGTATTTCCAAATATGACACATTCATCAATGGTTATTTTATAAATCAAATGTTTTTTGTGAATGATTTCTTATCACAAGGAAAAATATATCTATGAAGGCTTACGTCACACCCTCAGGCCATATGATATAATACTAAAAATAGGACTAAAAGCTCGTCAATTAGATATATGCAAGTATGATTGATTAGATTAAGTATCTGATGGATACCAGATTAGTATAATCTGAATGCAGTTATCATTATAACAATTATTATATCACGTATAATATTAATCGACCGTTAAATTATATAATGTGTGGCGTATTTTATTATGGTATTAAAATATATCTATACGTTATGAAAATAATATTATTATAGCATCTAAAATAAACAACAGGAGGGGCTCGTGGCTAAGTGTAAGCCGTACGGTTTGACCGATAATACAGGTTAAGCCGCGCTTGCCGCGGTTGGTCCGTGGATGGGTGACCATTTATAACATACCGAGACCCCTCCGTGTTTCGGAAAGCACGTTAAACAGTAGGTCCCGGCTGTCACACATAGATCTTTGGCAGTCGTTAAGTCAATTCTGACAACCAGTCTTACTATGGGATACTGTGTTTCCCAGTAAAATGGGTTGTGGAGGTCAGATAGGCAGTCGCTCCATGTAAAATACGGTATTCAGCTGAATCAGGTAAGACTGGTAGCCGACCCCAACATAGTTGGGAAAAGGCTCGGGAGATGATCTAAAATAAACAACAGCTTAGAATTAGTTAAACCAGTAGGATAATAGGATAGAATAATTGACAGAAAAAACAATTAACTTGAAACAGAAGTATCAAAACCAAATAATAAGAAATTTCGCAATGTATTTTTTTTTCATACTTAATCAAGATTTCGATATTCTCAATTTTGCACCTTATAAATCCAAGTTTAATTAAATGACAAAGAATTTCAATAAATCTCTCAGAAATTAAGTAAATCAATTATTACTATTAAAATTCATACACACAATTCTTTATTTCCAATTATTGTATTAGGTACCTTGCAATAAATATACAGATTCCACAATCGCAGTCAAAAATCCCCGTCTTCCCCTTACGTAAACGAAGTGTTTCACCTTAACAATAATTGGGTACAACAAGTAGGTAAATTTATTATTATATTTAAGACGCTTCAATTATACACCGCGCGTAATAATTAGTATGGGCGTTTTACGTTACTCGCGTAATTTACGGCACTTAAGGCCGATGATCACTCGTAATTATTTTCGTTCCTGTACTATGCAGTATGTGTATCGACTTATTTTTAACGTGAGAGAGTTTCTTTAAACTTTTTTTTTACTTTTTATATCATGTATGAATTCGTGTTAGATACCGGACACCATTTTATTTTGGGTTTTAATTTCAATTAGTTAATTAGGCAAGGTAATATTCTTGAGAACTTTGTGAGTTTTTAATAAGCTGGTAAGTTTTTGTACCAATTAATGTTGTCACAGGAAATTGATTTTTATTATTATAACTTTCGAGAATTATTTCTGAATAATTGAACTTTAAGACGGACGGAGTAAATGATATCTTTTAGTTTTACGCGCGGTAATAGAGCGTTAGGTGTGAAAAGCTGATAGCCAAACTTGATTACATGATTAAGTAACTTAATGTGCAACAGAAATAAAAAGGTATTTTCAGTAAACGTTCACAATTTTTACCCAAATTTTTTTTTGTAGCTATCTTTGCAGTTTGCCTGAGCGCAGGCTTTGACTGCTTCACCGGACTTTTTTATTTAATAATGCTTGCCAGATTTACTTCAACACATCGCAAAATAGTGTTTTCAAAAACGCAAAATCTAATCCCTATCACAATCAAGACATCTGTGACACTACTATATTAAAGTCATTAAATAACCGTTTATCGCCTCTATCTATGAAAGAATGCCAATAATAACCTATTTTAGGATTATCATCAAGATAGCTGTACCTATCTAATGCTTATCCTAGGTAAGTTTCCGGTCAAAATTACTCTTATCGTACGGAAATTAGCACTTATGATGATTTATGTCGATATTGACAATGATCTAGAAATTTAAAAAAAATCCCTACTGAATTTCGCTTCCGATGAAATATTTTCCTTATTTTCTTAAAGCCACTTGAAAAGATAAACTATCTAAAACTTTCGTTCTGGTCCGTATATACATTAGAAACTAAATGGAATATACGATCGTACTGCATAAAAGAGCTACTTGAGATTCAAGTTTGATGATGGTTTTCCAACTTCACAAAATGTAAAATGTAAAGTGTGCAATCTTCTTCTTCTTCAAGTTTGAGAAAATAACTTTTTTAAACCGTCCAAACCGCTGACTCCATGTCAACGTCTCCCGAAAACTTAAATAAAAAACGACGAAATCATCTAGCTACAACATCCAATATTATTAACCAACGACGTAATATTCATACATTGTATTTATATACAATATTATCATACCGTACTTTACGTCACAATACTCCGTAAGAGCACTCAAGCGCACGTGTCTTCCGGAGATGTTCTAGTGCCCTCAGAATCGATTTATTGATGGGATTCGAAGATAATGCATTTTTTGTATACCCACCTGGTATAGCAGCTGCAGACAGAACGAGCAATGTAGATGCTACATTGCGTGTCAGTCTTCTTGAATAGCTAAGTGTGTTTGATAACTGCGGTGACAAGTAGAGGTATGATCGTCAATTGCATACATTGTATTGCTTCATCCTGGTAATTTACAGACTAGACGTGATTGTTTAAGTGACTCTGATCATCAGCTTATAACTCGAAACATCACACGAAAGATCTTCAGAAGATAAAACCAAATATCTTCTTTATTTCTTCCGTTGTCCATATGGCTTAAGTCTTATCCTATGTTTTAAACTTCGTTTAGTTATGTTTTCTTTGGCTGATTATGTTCTTAGTTTAATGCTTACTCGTGCCTACTGGCAGGACATTATATGAAGTCTGAATATATGAAGTCTTATGATCGCTATAGTTCAATTGAATAAAAGAAAACTCATATATCATCAATCACTATATTATGTCATTTAAACTAGCATCAAAACACGGTGTTTTATTTACGCAAATTATTTTATCCACAATACAAAGTATCGAAGGTCTTGTAAACCCTTGAACTCCACAATTGCACTCGTCTAGTACTAGCTACGAGTACATTACCAATAATCGCTACACTACATAAGCTAATTGGGTACTTAGTGGCAACAAATGTACTGAGATCGAAACCGAGGCTTCCCTGTTATTAAGCCTAATCTTTCCACTATCTACCGTATCGCCTACCATTTATACAACCTTCACACGTCTTGGGTCTTTACTAATAGATTTAAGGTTGTTTTTGGTAGGTTTGTCTAGTTGTTCTTGTTTTCAATTATTATTTAATACTTGTATGGTTGCTATTGCAGTAAAACCTACTTAATTGTTAATCATATTATTATTATTAGGAGCCTAAAATGTCCCAGGGCTGGGCAAAGGCCTACCCACTCTCTCTCCACTTGTCTCTTATCATCTTGTAAATCATAATCATTATTTAATTATCTATGTTATTTTTGGATTCTGCTTCATACCTCTGATTTTTTGCTTACTTATTTACTAACTTATTTAACTATCTTCTTATCCGCCACTGCTCGAAATAGTTATGTTATTAGGAGTAGTAATATAATCTTGCTCAAAGAAACGCAACCCTCTTACAGATATTCATTATCAATTAGTAAATCCACATAACGATACCTTAATTGTCAAACCAGCCAACTCCACATTTCGTCAATTTTTTTTTTTTTGTTTAGTTAGTAAGCAACAAAAATACGGCTTTATTTACAAAAACGATCTGACAGTATAAAAAATAAGAATTTAGGTTAATATCTACCAACGGGATTTTAGATTTCTTTATAAGTAGTCTACAAAATTTTTTATAGAGTTTTAAGTGTCTCCTGAAAAATTTGCTCATAAGGAGTTAGCTGGTTTGCCAATTAAGGTATCGATAAATCATTCCAGTGTTTGACGAACATCAATCTGAGTAATTATAATTATAACTGTACTCGTAATAAATCTGGGTATCCAACAAAATATATATCACACATGCTACCTTATCAATCAAATAAAATAAGCAAGCAAAACCACATACAACACTGCAGCAAGAAAATAAATGGTGGATTATTACAAGTTTAATAGCAGAGTTCTTCGGTCAAATTGATATCCGACGAATTGCCGGCAGATGGCGTAATTACCACATATTTAGCTTCTTGATTCATTGTTGTACAACACCTACCTACACTTTAAGATGTTGTAAAATGTGTGAATTTATTGCCTTCGCCTTTTAAGTGGTGGTCAAGAAAAAAATCTAGGTGTGAATGAGGTGTAAGGTTGCCAGGAATCAATTTATTGGCTGAGTTTTATTGCGAAACCTTTCTTTGTGGCTAGTTACTTTGTATGAGGAGTGATTACTATTGATCAATAGATACTAATCAATGAAGTTTCAAATGAATGTGTAAAGCTATGTTAATTTAATAAGCCAAGGACCGAAGATGATGACAGTGAATCTAGAAACAAATCTTCAACCAAGTTGTTTCATTCTGGTACAATGTTGTTATAAATATTTAATCAGATATATCTACCAGTCAACGTTATACGTTTTCCAATATTCACGATATTAAAGTAGGTATTATTAGGATAGGGTGTTATTCTTCCCAGGGTGGGAAAGATAACACATTGAATAAATAGCTTTAGTTTGTCACTGTATAGGGGACGCATTAAATAACAGTAGGCGTTTATATCATCAATATTATTGAACAGGATTCTAAATTTCACAGCCAAAGTTTAAAAATAATTATACCTACATATTATAGTTTATTATAATAAATTCAATATTAGTACACTTCTAATAAAGAAGAACAAACGTTGATTTATAATTAATATGTTTCCTCTGTAAGGATTTGCAATTTCAGTTAGGTATTAAATTTATTTTCCTTACGATGTTTACCTTAGATAGGTATGTAAATTGTGTAAACAAATGGACCTATTACAAAATTTATGACTAGGTATTCCATTGAAGTGTCCCCATTTAAGTGAACCGCAGAGTTAAAAATAAAACAAAATTGCATAAGAAATACATAATTTAATCACTTATTGTTTTTTCTAGTAAGCAATTATAGTATTGCACAAAGGCCAATAAATCTTACATCACAATGGAAATTATTGGTGATGGTTTGATGTTTGTTTTGTCATTCTTATTTTTGTAATATTATACATTCTCTTGACTAAACGTAACTTAATTTTATGTGTTAATTGATGGAGTAAAGCTATGTTATACGTAACAGATTTTTGTGTTACGAGTACTACACTATTATACTCGTCGAGTGCCAGTAACCGCTTGCTTTTTGTTTTGTCGCCCGCTTATTCGAAGCAGTCGAACTGCTTCAAGCAGTCCTTGTGTCATGAAAGTCAGTAGCCTGAAGCTGTCGATATCAATCTCAAAGTTTCAAATCAAATATAGTAGGTATATCAAGTTTTATGTCAGTCAAGTTGTCTTCAATGCAAATCGCTGTGTTACCTGTTCATGGTTAAAATAGCGGCTAATGACTACAAGCACAGCATACTGTAACTACCAACCAATTATCATTTTTATTTATTACCTATTTGATTCAAGTTTCGTATACCTTGTAACTCAGTAATGCAAGTTCAAAACCAATCAGCAAAAAAGCAACAAACTAAAACAAAATTCGCAGCGCGCTCAACTAGGGTCAAAACAGAAGCAGAATAATAAAACCATGGACTCAATTGCAGTCGATGGCAATAGAGAAATAAAAATCCGACGAACGCTATGGGAACACACAAGTTGGACCATAAACACCCGCCACCCAGCACTGCTACCTTTTATTGGGTGGATTCCAGTTACTGTAGAAGCGTTTGGTTCTAAATCGTTAGTTAAATGAGCGAATTTTTGGGTTTAAATTGATGTTGTTTAGAATAAATTTATATACATATTTTTATTTATTTTTAAGAAATAAAAGTAAAGTTTGAAAACAGATAAATTGTTTTTATTTGGATGACAACCTTACATACGCTACTACTGAAACTTAATCACGATATATCTTTAGTGACATACCTAGTTACGGAATCAAAATTGTAATTTAGTTTACCTAGTAAATAAATACCCCAAAAATAATAACATAAAAATGCTAAGCATCTAATACAGTGACAATACCAGTACAAAACCAACCAATCCGTCACGAAATAGGTCTAACGCAAGGAGTCTAATTTGCATGGCTGCCTATAATTATAAACCACAGGATTTCGTCTGATCCAGTTTGGACCAGGATATGATGATTGCTCCATTACCGATAACTGGTAACCGCCCTATGATTAGTAAACTATAAAAATATACGGGATAATTATTTTTGATTGGTTGAAATATGGAAAAAAATTTGTAGTTTTATTTTGTTAGTGTAAAATCTGCATCTAAGTACAACCTTGTTTTTACTCAATCATTGAATGTAACATTTTGGCTAAAAGGGTAAATTAAAGAAATAAGTAAAACAATGAAATGACCTACCAGACAGTTATAGTATAGTCCTTTACATATTCTCTTTAAAATATGTCAGAAACACAGAACATTTTCATATATTATTAGATACTAGCTGTGCCTGCGACTTCGTTTGCGTGGATGACGAAACTTATCAATGAGTTTTTAACCGCAAAATTAAGTTTGTTTTTTATTGTTTATACTTTTCCGGGATAAAAACTACCCAGTGTGGTGCCCAGGATAATAAAGAATAATTATACCAAGTTTCATCGTAATCGAACCGGTAGTTTTTGCGTGATACCTGAACAAAGAGACAGACAGACAAAAATTTTTTTTTTACACTTCTGGGTTCGGTGTCGGTCTAGTAACACACCCCGCCATTTATTTTTTTGATATTTTCAATGTACAGAATTTTCACTTCTACAGATTTATTATAAGTATATAGATAATTCAAAATGTCTGTAAATGTCATATTACCTACGTTTAGAACTTATGCCACATGGGTAAAAAGCTTTAGTCTTTAGAAAACCATTTTACTTAGTAAAACTTAGCTATTATCGCAGATTGTTACAGGTAGCGGGGTCAATGCCCGAATGTAACAAATATTTGTTCCGAATCTATTTGTTTGTGAATTTTGTGGCTGGCTACAAGAAAATACTTTGTGGTAAACTACTTTCAGACGAAAACAATTGCGAAGATACGCTCCAGGTCTTGGTATGAATGATGAATGGAGAGAACATTATTTGTATTCTGAATTGCAGACATTTATCATTTTAGACCGACTCCAAAAAAGGAGGTATCATGTTTTTTATTTTGTATTTTTGTTACCGGATTTGTCGAAAACCACTGATCCAATTGAGTTTCGCTATATCGCAAAAAAGTGTCAAATCAACAAGTTAATTGCAAATTTAAATTTAGTTACTGTAATGAGTAAAACAATTTGTATATTACAAAAATCTTTTTGTACAAACAAACACAAAAAGCAACAAAAACTGAAATTACCTTGTAATTATATCGCCCGTATCGCAATCCATCAGTAGCAGACTCATAATAATTCTCAACATTAACAGTTAAACCAAAAGAGCATTCATTTAAAAGTTTTACGACAACAATCATCTATAAAAATACAATCCCAATTCATTAGGCACTAACCCTGAGGCCACTTGGATGTGGTCCACTCGATTGTGTGGACCCAACCCTGCGGGTAAGGCCGGAGATGGTAAGCTGTGTCCCAGATGAGCTTGCGAAGCGATGCGATAAATATCCCGAAAGACTGTACCTACCTACTTTATTGTAAGAAAAAAAATCTGTGAACTTTATAGCATTCGCAAGTTCGGGAAAGAGAGATGCACGGTACTTTTAGGATTTATAATTATGTTCTTTTTTCTAAATAAATTTGTGGTGACGTTCTACATTCGTTTCTATAATGTTTAACTGTATCACGTGAAAAATACAGTTATTCTGTTCATCGCTTTACTTTGAACTTAAAGATAGTTTCCGTTAATTACTCATTCTTGGTAATTCAGTAGTAGCGTATATCTACCACTAAATTACTAAACAAAACATACATAGGAAACGAACAACTACGTTAAACCGCGGAAATCAGAGATACCTAAATATATTGTCGCTTCGCACAACTTACCAGGTAGGACAAGGGTTCATCGATCGGTTTAAGATAAAAAGAGCCGCAGGTAGCATAATTAATTGACTATTAAACACGTATCGGCACAAAAAGAAGAATAAAAGCCTAAAAACAATGAATTTCACGAAAGTTAATAACTCAATTTGTGCCGATGTAATAGCACACGGAATTGCATTGAGAAAACTGCATTATAATTATTTTTATTTAAATTAAAAAAACATTTTCAATTTTTTTAATATTCTTTTGATACGTTACCATTTCTACGTACAGCGTTTAATAAAATTATTATGAGCAAAGAAAACATAATTTAAATATGATTCACAGTATAAAATAAGCTGAAAATGATTAATTACATCCGTTTGATTAAACCGTTTCACATGTAATATGAATAAAAAAAAACCAAACAAAAAGTACAACCACAATATTTGTAAATGCCATCAATGACGAACTATTTCGCAGAATCTATTAAGTCAATTAATAATTATGACAACTTAATATGAACCGAACGTAAACGTATCAAATCAACACTTAAAATTTAAAATATTAATGGTATATTATTAATTCTATGACAAGTCTAATTTATCAAATATTCATAATGCTGTATTTTGTATTGAGTCAAAATAATTTTGTATAATGGCGACTCCATTGATTCGCTATTCCGTCGAAGTTCATCATTGTCGGCATCGTTTGTAAAAAGATGCGAGCTGAATAATAATACTTAGTACATTAATAATATCGGACATTTTACCTACATGATCGATCCATTAGAGAGATAAATTTTTGAGAGTACTAACTTAAAATATTCCGTCAATCCAGTGCGAAAATTTTTCTCACGATTTTTGAAGCATGTAATTATCGACAAGCTAAAATTACCTACGTTACGTTTTTAACAGTATATTAAGTGTAAATATAATTTACTCCTTTAATATTAATATATCTGCGACAGAATTAATTATGTACTTTTTCAAACATAACTCTGAACCATTCAATGATAGAGCAAGCATTAGAAAAAAAATATTACAGCACATACCTAATCCTCTTTTGTCCAAAATTCCACATTTAAATTTAGAACACCATTATTATCATACTTTCGCAATAACCTACCCAACCATTATCAAAAACTGCTCAACAATTCTCGAGATAATACAGTTAAAAAATTCTACGCCTCTAAATTAAAACAGGGTGAAAATAATTAATCACTGGCATACAATATCTCTTTTCTCGAGACAGCCATTACTAATCAACGATGCAACTAAACGATCGTAGATAATTCAGTAGTTCAACAGTTAATAGCTTTGGGCGGTGCCTCTTAAAAGGGGTATAATTGGGTGATTTTGAGGGTTGCACCGTCACCATTATAGGGTTAAGAGGAAGATGTAAAGGGGCTTTTGCTTAAAGGGACTTTTTAAAATAAAAGTTTTAAAACAGATTCTAAATTTAGCGAACGGATTTATTTTCGGACGTATCCTAAGGAAAAGAAGGGATTTATTGTTATTTTTATATTAATCTATTTTTCCGAGATTGAATGCATAATATTAAATAATTTGAAAGTTCGATGACATGACAGAAACGATACAGAACCACATAAAAATACAAAATTATTTCACAAAAATAATGTAACGTCAAAACTAAATAGGCTTCTTCGAAAAATCATTAAACAAGAAGGTACCGACAAGCAACTCCAATTAACAAATCGAGAAGAGCTTCTCTTTAAAACATTCCTAAATGCATGGTGCCAAGGTAAGGTTAAATAGCAATCACATTAATATCGTTATTTATATGTAACAGACCGCCCTTTGTCCTACATAGGGAGGTGCTGATGATCTCACCAATATTAAAAGGGTCTTTATAAAAAAAGCTGTCTTATTTATGATAAATCATGACGAGTAAGATTTTCGGTATGTGAATGAGATATTTTAAAGTAGTGGTTAAAGAATTCAGTAATAGTAAGCATTGTTAATTCAGGTTTTAAAATTTGCCTAGAAACCTGAGGGTTGCATTTACAATGTCACCCATATAAACAAATCGGCTCAAAATACCGCTCTCAAAAATAGGTTAAGAGATTAAAGATTGCTCTTTATTGAACACCAGAAAAGATACAGCATTTAAAAAAATCTGTACGCAGATCATTGTATCGGTAAGAGTGATTTCAGAAAACTTGTGAATGGCGAGGAGACCAATATTTTAGTTTCTTACTTCTATATCTTCTATCTATTTCAAAATGTGGGAATTTCGATTAGCGTGCTAAAAACCCAGCCATTTATAATACAGAAAAATACAACAGTATAATTAATTACTAGGTGCAATGTACAACTAATTAGTTTTACGTATTGTAGAATTATAAATATAAAATCGGTTAGTAATTGCTATAGCTGACCGCATCCTGTTCACACGTGTTAATTATTGCTAAAACAAATAAAACATCTTAGTAAATAAATACAAAGTCTTGAACTATAATTACTGCTTCACATTCCTTTCTGCCGTCCTGATGGGTATAAATACTCAGAATGTAAAATTATGTTTATAAAAACTTTATGTCTAATCTGCTGCGCTGAAGTAAAATATTGGGGCTAAAATTAAGGAACTTAACCAAAAGATCCCAAGGAATAAAACATGATGATCAGATAGAGCTACAGAGGGTGGAATCGAGAGGAGGGGTAATCTTGGATTACAACAAACTCGCTTTCTGCTAGGGCTCTTTTGGTTTTTAAATCTTTATTTTACATCAGAAAGCCTACACAATAAATTAGAAATATAGAAAAATTATAAACTAAATAAAACTAAGAACTAAAATAAGGCATCAAATCAATCAATCATGTTTTGGTTTTTGGTTATAATTATATTTATGTATTTTTATATACACTTACCCTATGAAATTAGAACGCGAAGGCTGTAGCTTGGTCAGGTTAGAAGCAGAAAGCAGCGGAGGATGACTCTGCAGTACTAAGTTTTAATAAGTCAATAAAAGGGGAATGACGAGTCTAGGCCCAGAATTGCACAAGAGATTCGTTTTACAATAAAAATATGTTGGTATTTTTCAAATGTCTGCCACGTATTCATTAGTCTGTGCATGTCGGTAACATTTTTTCATAAATATTAAACATTATAACGACTAAAAACGGAACTTGAATATAACATGAGTTTCAAATGTTGCCTTTACAAAAAAATGTTGGCAGGTAACTAATCAGAATAATTATTTTTCGTTTATTATTAAAAACCGTTCATTTTCTTCCCAGCAAACATACATTATACCTATCTAATTCCTTAAAATATCTTTTAATAATAATTATTATACCAATTATTAATAAAAAAATATATCTATAAATCGACCTTTTTAAAAAATATATCTATCTATAAAAACTTTTTATGGCAACTTCCTATTGCTATGTCAAAGTTTTACTTGTCACTGTCAGTTGCCGAAATACGTAAATGTCAAAAATAGTCAAAATCATTGCTTCTAGCAACTCGATTGTGGTTACTTGCTTATGTTTATTGCGGTTTAAATTGACTACTTTTCGCTATAAATACTGACTCTGACGATTCTCCTATACCTGACGACCACGGCCTGATTATGGATTCTGTTCCCGCTACTCATGACGACACTGGCGACATAAACTGCAGTATATAAGATGGAATATAAGAATCTTAAATAACTTTGAAATGCTAAGTTCTTTGTAAATCATTTCTATTAATAATTAATTGTTAGAATTGCTCCCTATTATTATTATTATTTTATATTTGTGTGCACAGAGGGCCTAAATTACTATGGCAACTTGGCATTCCCCTTTAATGCCTTTGTATTTGACTTATTAGGTATGATATTCTGTGAAACAATTTTCCATGGCAGATTCCGCGAAAATACGAGGTAACATGTCTAGAATATTAAGTTTTTACGTAAATAATTGTTATTAATAAATATTCTAAACGGAGATTTTACCACGAAATAATATTATACCCACCAAAAACATTCAATGTAAAAAAAAGCCAAGTCTCTCTACCTATGCAATTCTTCCATCGTAAAAAGTTTTGAGATCGCATAGGAGCCAAGTCCTGTTCAACTTAATTTGTAATAATAAATCAATATTTTGTGACTATATCAATTGTTTTGTTTACATTACAATAACAGTGACTTAGCCATGAGCACAAGTTAAAGGTCGTTTGCTCCTTGTAATTACGTGCAAATACCGTTGAATTTATATATTATATATATTATGGACATGATTTTGTAACTGATTGGAATTTGAGATCACTATGGACTAAACATGCGCCATAGTGTATGTGCAGTTCACTGTTCTTGGATGATACCGACTGTCGGTTAAGGTGTCCTGATATTATTTATTATTTACTTGCAACTCCTCCAAATATGCCGCTTTATATTTGTATCTTATTGTGCTCATGGCCAAGTCACTATTATTGTAATGTAAACAAAACTATTGATATAGTCACAAAATATTGATTTATTATTACAAATTAAGTTGAACAGGACTTGGCTCCTATGCGATCTCAAAACTTTTTACGATGGAAGAATTGCATAGGTAGAGAGACTTGGCTTTTTTTTACATTGAATGTTTTTGGTGGGATCTCATTTATTTTTTGTAGGTCTCTTTCTTTTCTTTTTATAAATAAACAAAATTGCTATATAAAATATTTGCTTTTTGTACATAAACAAAGAACAAAGTTAACAATGCAGTCAAAATTCATATACCATGTTCTTGTAAAACCGCAAATATAAATTTGTTTCATATTATTTACTAAGGTATATAATTTATTACCGTTTTTATAATTTTCCCTTTACATGTAGCTAAAAACCTATCTTGGTGCGAAATTTGAAGGTTCTAAGTTTGCTAGAAGTACCTTAGATTTTTGATGATCGGTCAGTGAGTGAGTCAGTGAGTGACAAAATGGTGTAACTTTGATCGCTCATAACTCGTAAACTATTGGTTCAAATGTCATGTAATTTTGAGGCTGAGCTTGTTTTAATACTTACTCTAGGTCATCGAAAACCTAAACCCCTAGCTTTGTCCGTATCGATGATACAGGGGGGGTGAAATAGCCGCGAAACGCTTCGAGAAAAGAATGGTACGGCCGTGCCCGTTTTGCTCGAGACTTGGCTGGGGCACTGCCGTGCCCCCAGATTTTTTACATTATTTACATCTAAAAAATGAGGTTTTATACCTCATTTTATATACGTCATCACAGATACCTTGAAATATGTGATATTGTCATGTGTGACGATTTTATTAGGTATTTCCGAATAGTTTATGACGTAAATCGAAGTAAACAAATGGTTTAACCGAGCCATTCAACACTTATAAAACAATAAATTTCTGTCAATGTTTTTATTATTTTTCTACTAAAAAAGCGCGAATCTTTAACACAACTGCGAATATCACGAAACAATAAAACTTGGAAAAGACACGATTTTAGGAATCTTGGCGCCAGCATGGTGAGCTTAAATCCTGCTAGGTGCTTAGAAATAATATATCTATGTTTATTCGTTTATTATTTAGTTTATGTTTTAATTTAACTTATTTATTTAGTATTAGACTTAAAATATTTACAATAATATAAAAAAATAAGCCATATGTTCACTAGAAATAAGAAAAATATAAACTAAATAAAACCTAAAAACTAAAATAAAGCATCAAAAAATTCATCCACATCGCTGTCGATTGGGAGTGCACCCAAAAGGCTGGCAGCATTGCCACGTTGTAAGGCAATGCTTCTTTAACCTAAGATGTGTCTCATTATGTGTTTTAAGTAATTTGGTACTCACTTAGTATTGTTATAATAATATCTTGAGAGATGAAAAATTATGATAAATTAAAGAGACAAGAAAGTGTCCCTACAGTTGTCAGTAGTAAGAACCTACAAATTTTTCGTGCGTTATAGAAAATCTTTACTAGACGTAATATAAGCTATCTGAAATGTAGGACAATTTAGTTCTTGTTGTAGTCAATATTATCGGTGTTAACACAAATAAACATCAACAAACACAGAATTTTAATTAGACTATATTGTTAAATACTTTACGATGCAAAACAGTAATTATTTCAAGCAGCTAATATTTAATCGTTAAAACGTGATGATGGACCACGCTCGTCATTTGAAGGATTAACATAATTAATGATTTCATTATAAAACAATTTGCAATGTATACAACTTACAATTAACTTAATTTACGATACTGGTATGGACAAACCAAGGGTGCTTTAACACTACGGTGCTCGCATGGGCCGAAAGTCCCCCTTCCATTATCAGGGCTTTATTTTCTTTTTTACCTGATTTAACAAACTTCGATTAGGTACTCCCCTGTTATATATTTTTTTTCCTGAAAGGACTGCCTATTTCTCTATAACCCATTTACTACATACTGCATTTCCCAATTTACCATTTGGTCTGAATGGTTGTCAGAATTGTAGAAACTTGACGACTGTCTGTAATTAAATTATTACAGCGTTATGCAGTTTTAAAAAACTGAAATCATGAAAGAAAGCCAACTTCTCTAAATAAGATTGTAGAGTCAGTACTTTTCATTTGATGCCTAGTAAAAAAAAATATCTTCTATCATCATTCATCATTTTCACAAATATACTATCATAATATTGATGGCACCCGTATTTACTTATTTGTTTACTATAGAAACACGTCAATAAACAATAAAATCAATTATGTTGGCAAAAACATATAAGTTCAAGTAATATAAAAGGCCAAGACTGTTTGCAACAATAATATTGATTTATTAAATATAATTCTAATTGTCGTGCTGATAAAATTAGCTTTAGAGTAAGGTAAATGCCTACTTACTCATAATAGGTAGGTATTTATAGCGAATATAATTTAATTTATTTATTTCTATTTGTACCGTTGCCGTTGTTGTCTCCGATTCCACCACTTGTAACCCAAAGAATGTGCTTTAGCTGCTTACTTTCGGTTCAGAGCAATGTAATGTTATCCACATTTGTTTTTAAATTATTTATTTAAGGTCTGAAATACCACACTCGCAGGATTCACGGGTTAACATACCAACATTGAGACGGTAAATGTTCAATCACTGATACACCAGCCAAGTGTAGTTAAAAGCGTGCTAATTACAGTTCCTGATAATTACATTGAAATCAATTACACTGCTAGCATTAAAAGTTTTATTGGCAATAAACAAACGTGTTTTCATTTGCGGAAACAATATATTATCATGTTGTGCTTGTCTCTATTTCATAAGGCAAAGTTACTAAGTTATAGAATCAGGCGTTACTTTGCGGAAATCCATGACATTAAATGTTATGAAAGATATTTAGCTTTAATTCCGCCACCAAAATCCAAGCTTGGAAGCAAGATGCAGTTGCAGATTGGTTTGGTTGCATGGCATGCTACCCCCTTTTGCCTCACTTTTCGTGTATTTTTGCATATGCATGAGGGCGGGAGGGTGGGTTTTCCTGCATGCGCATATTGCATGAGGGCTGTAGGGTGGGACTGCATCCTGCTTCCAAACTTGGATTTTGGTAGCGGAATTAAAGCTAAATATCTTTCATAACATTTAAAGTGGTTACTATAAACTGGATGGACCATTTACACAGTTAAATAAGAGATTAGACTATAATTGAGTATTTCATAATAGAAGTCGTACGAAAGGCCGAGTAAGTTACATGAGCATTAAATGAGGTCTCTAGACGATTCAAATTGTGTTTCCAATTGCATTGGCCTATCGTTCTTTGCGATACTTAATTATTGTCCTAATTATTGAGAAAATTTCGTAAAACGTGTCTGTAAAAGATTTCCCTGGAAACTTTGCATGTATTGCCTACAATTATATTTTTGGCTCCTTATTATTCTGATGAACATCATTTAGCCATTCATTTTCTACCAAGAGTCAAAACATCCGTTTTTCGAAAACTGATTACAGCTATATTAGATTTTCAATTACTACTGTACCTTGTAACTACTCTACATTCTCAAAAAACCATTGAAAACAACTTCAAAGTACCAGAATACTGGAATTTCCGCAGAACCATATCACTGTTCACTGGCCTTAACCCATGATCGTACCCATGCACCGCGCTGAACGCGTGACGGAATCCGAAACAATACTCCATCATACCTTGCCTGTTTTATTTTATTGCCATAACTGTCAAAAGTGACCTTACTGCCCGCTGCTTTACTAGCTTTGCTTACGATACAGAATAAGGAATGCGAATATGAAAGGCTATTAGGATATTGGAGGGAAAAATGTTGCTTTTATACGTCTAAATGTAGGTTGAGTGGGATTATCTGGCCAGCGCTATGTAGGTATCTGTTTTAAAAATGGAATTGATGCTTTAAAAAGTTTTAAAACAATCTGAAAGTTTAACTGTTGTCACTGTTGTCATTTGTTTTATGTAGTCTAGAGTCTGAAGTGCATTGGAGTGGAAAACGTTTAATATCTCTAAAGCTAGGGTAAATATTTTTAGCTTTAGGTTCCAATGTATTATGGTACCGATTTATTGATTTTAATGTAAGTATGTACTGATCGTATATGCGTAGTATTGTTATTTACTTCCTCATTGTCAAAAATATTTGTTTCCGTTTATTTCCTCAATAAACACTGTAACTGTCATCTACGTATTTTAATTGTTTTGTCACTTTGAACTGTATTGTGAACAAGATCAAAAATGTAAACAAAAATGTTGTGGGTAGTAACTACCAATTTCAATAAGAACAAAAAAAAAGAAAAATGTAATATTTATTTGGATCACCTTGTCCTTAATATCAACTTACAAGTAAATATCTAATAACATTCAGGCTTTATGGTACGTGCAACGTTCTTGAATATGATTAGAAATAAAAATAATAAAATTCGTATAAAAAAGTAAATCCCTGCTTGTTTTTCTACCACCCAGCATCATCACAAAAGAATTTAAAACACTGGCGCCTGTTGACGACCTTGCGGCAAAAAATTGTTGTCATTTTATTTTTATAATTTTCCTAAATAATTTTATTGATTTAGAAACTATAATAAATTGCCGTTTTTATAGTTATCTGATACGTTAAGTCAATAAATATGTAAGGTTTTTTGCACCGATTATTTTCCTTTCTGTCATGGACGGCGTTTACTAATCGGCAGTGACGCCATATCTAGCTATATCCTGAATGCTTGTAAAACTATTTAGGTATTAAAGTTTACAATATATTTTATAAGAACATTCCACCTCTACTTTACACCAGAAACAATTTTGATCAATTAGTTTAAAAATCTCACGAAAAGTTTTAAATTTGTAATAGCACCATCTAGTAGTCTGTTTCAAAATTAAGATCACAATGTATGTAATGATCGGTCGGGCATCACCGCTCCTACTATAGGTCTCTACATTTTTTTATAGATGGCGTAAGCATCGCGTTGTTGCGCCACCTAGTGACGTAAACCCAATTTATTTTGACTAGGACTCATTCCTTGTCCGAGTAGTACATATTTTTATAATAGATGTCGCTGCAAGTCTTGGAGTAATATTGGTAAAGGAAACTAAATGTATTTCCCAACCCTAAATAAAAAGGCTTTTAAATGATAATGGCTTTTAAAATAATTATTTTTGTACAACACTACACAGCTATGAATACAAATAATGTGAGTTTGATTTCATATTAAGGAACAGTTCACATTTATGGCCACGCTAGAAAAAACAGATGCTTGTAACTTAAAGCTCGTAAAAATTGTCAAGTGCTAGTTAAAGAAAGACAGAAAATGATAAAAAAAAACAATTGGTACTAAGATAAAAAGCTATGCCCCGGGTGAGGATCGAACTCACGACCTTAAGATTATGAGACTTACGCGCTGCCTACTGCGCTACCGAGGCCGGTGATGTAATTGCTAAAATAACCATTCTATATCAGCAACATATTAATGTTAAAGGGTCTTTATCGCTGATTCCCAGTGCATCATTACCTACATAGTAAATCCCTAATGCACTCTGGCCTTTTTGTCACTTCGAGGTTAATTATTAGGTTTTGTTAATGATTGACAAGCAATAATCATTTTCATTTTACAAACATAAAAACATTCAATTTATTGGCGATTCAAGGCATTACTTTACGCGCACTATTATAAATGTTTATTAAATTCGAATAAGGTAAATCATAGCATGTTCTTTCTTCATCCAATCCTATGAGATATCTGTAGGGACTGGGATTGTAATGAAAATATTAAAAGTTGGATGTTCGTCGTCCGTCTGTCCACATCCAACTGTCCCATGGCTATTCACAAATACTTATAGAACAGAGAAACATTTGGAGTAGCTATTTTAAACGTTGAAATTAATAGCTCTATGTATCTTTACTTGGACAACCATAACTGTCAAAAACTTAAGTGTTTTGCAGTCCAATTTTAAACAGACGTTTATTCCACGTTCTTTGTTATTGTGTCACATTTACACAATTTTACACTGATAAAACAAAAAAAAAAACTTGTTGAAATAGTAATTACTGTCAAGATTAATCCCATCACCTATGAAATAACAAAACTACTTAGTAACAGGAACTAAATAATTTGTTAAGGTTATCTATAGATTTCTGTATTCTACTCCGTCTCTAAATTATATTTTCAGATGTTTCATAGTTTTGATTGAATCATCTGTGGTTACAACTCTTGCGACGAAACAGTGGAATGTAATCATGTTTTTGGAGTTATTACTGAGAAATTAAGCCAATAGGAGAGAAAGCATTACACAATTACTTATGTAGGTATTTGAATCTATCACATAAATGATTAAAGTAATCATTAAACGTTTGGTTTTTTGAATGTATCACAGAATTTATCGATAACATTTCCATTCAAAATTATATTTAAGTTAAAATCCTAAATTGATGAATAGAACTCGCGAATATTTTTACGTTCATCCGACCATGACAGCCTAAATCCCTCTTTAAAAACTTTAACTGCCAAACTTTTCCTAATCGACACCTAAAATGTCATTATTTCACACAAATCCTCCCTGGAGTGATGAATTTTACCTCGTTTTTGAAGTTGGCAACCCCTTCCGGTTGAATATTTAAAAAGTCATTGGCAACATTTTAATTGGGCAATCCTGGCAGGATTAAATTATCAAGACACCTAGTTAAGGCGCCTACAAACTTAATGAATTCAACATGAATTAACCGCGGGTTATGCATTCGCGGGGTTGGTGGAGTTCGGATTACGAGACCCCGGAAGTAAAATAGACTGGTTTGTTTGGATAAACATTATTAAGGAGGTACCTAATTATGTAGCACGAATTTTTGATTCGATTTTTCATGTTTTCCAACTGATTACGGGGTTACTTTTATGCAATTTTACGATTTTCAACCATTATTTCTGGCTGATTAGTTTCATATTTAGGTATAAATAAAATTCCCCTTAATTTAACGTTATCACTTTTTTAATTAACTATTTTTCAATGACATCAAAATAACGGTTTAAATTATAAAGAATAAAGTTCTCAAATTAAATCCTTCTCGCGAACCTTATAATATGTACAAACACCGTCACCGCGTACCTTACAAAGAGCTTTTTTAATTCACAACCAACCAATTCCTAAGCGAACGTAAAATGTTTACTCTGCCAAAAGAGGGGGACATTTAAACTTTATTTTTTGGACTCTTTTGTGACTTAATTTTTTTACGGAGATTCTCTTGAGACCGATGTTGGATTTGAAACGCGACGGAGTTTAAAACTTCTAAGAGTTCGTTAAAAAAGACGTTTTTACAATGGGTTACGTAAATTTTCGGGTGGATGAATAATTTTACGGTTCCCTTACGGCGTCTCTTTGTTTATTTTGTGAAAGATCAGAGATTAATCGTGTAGAGATTTATGTGAGCTCTGCAGTGAGCTAAAGTGGAGAGTCACACCTTCTATTTTGCATATTTGCACAGTAGGTACCTAGACCTACCATATAATTAGGTATGTAATGTTTTGACGTCAATAGTGTTGGGTAACTATATGTACTATCTGTGGCTGTTGACTAGCTGAGCATCATACAACTATTTACTATTCTTCGTGCTCAAATCTTACTTAAGGGCAGCACTCAGCGTACTAAATAGGTATTTGTCTAAATTCTTAAATACTTAGTCTTGGGCAATCTACAATTACAGAAGTACACAAAAACAAAAATAAAACAATTATCCGTACAGACGTAAATTTCTTCGGGCTCCTAAACTTTGAGGCCCCTACTACGCGACAATATTTCGATGTAACATTAAAATTTATCACTAGCGCGAGAGTTTACGCGAAAGCCCGGTGATAAAATAAAATGACAGTTGTTTAGTACAGGCCCGGGAATATTGTTGGTATACTAGGTAGAAATTGAAAGGTATAGGGCGCTTGAGACTTGTTTTATTTATGCCAGAAAATGGCTTTTGGATTGGCACGGGTGGTAGGGGTAACTGTCACTGTATGCTCCTTTATTGTATGTCTTAAGAATTTAAAGGTGTGCTTCAGATTATATGGCATACTGTAATGGTGAACAAAGGTGTCTTCTTTTTGAATGCAGTGGTAGAGCCCTTAGTTTAAAAAATACATATTTTTAATTATTTTTTTGATAAATTTCCCTTTTCTTATCAGGTTTGAAAGGCACTGACAATTAAAATGAGAACCATATTTAGTCAAGAGAATTAAGAGAAGAAGTCTTTCATTTTCTAAAATGTCTATAGGTTAATATCCGAGGAATTTCTGTCTAAAATCATGTCACGTCGCTCGCAAGTCACATAATTGAGTAACCCATAGCTAAATTCAATTTACCGCACCTGTACTAAATTTAACGGGCCTATTCTAAATTTACAACTAATTTCGTCGCCACGTTCGATAAACGTTAACTTCTACGTTCAAATGCGGTGAAAATTTCATGAAATCAAGGTACGGTTGTGTGAGTAGGACAGAATTACTAGCAGCATAAAACCCATTGTCGGGTCCTGGCTACATCTAGAACGATATATGGTTGGTGAAATGGTGACTGCAATGTAAAATTAATGTAAGTAGTTTTAAATCTGAGTAAAAAACATAACTTTGGTGTCTTGTAATACGTAGGTACCTACAATATACCTCATTAAAAATAAATTTTATTTTGTGAAAATATATAGCTATCAGATACGATATTTCACTTGCAATTTAATAACCGAAGGGTCGTACCTAAGCTAATTATTTTATTTCATTTGTAATATTTCCTTTAGGCCGGTCTCCTAAAAAAAAAACCTTATCCTAATTATATCACTTACCCAAATTTTTATAAATTTTCCCAAGATATTTGAAGACCTTTAGTAAATAAAATCCAAGTCTATATGTACTAGAGTCATCACGAAAATTGTTCCGAACACCATCCTCATACATTTTATGTGCACGAGTACATAAACGATACATAAGTTAAGATTTTACTGTCGAAACACAACATAAAGGGGTTGGCACTGGCTTTATGCTCCGGATTAGGTAGGTAAGCAGTAAACATGGTCAGCCCGCTTTTATATCCCGTTGCAAATAATAGCACATAAAACTTGTGTGAAAAACACTAGTTACGGACTCTGAGATGAACGGGGCAAATGTAGCGTCGGAAAAACAATCGAAAACAGATTTCTAAAAATGACATTGTTATTATTGGTAGAATTTTGATTTTTCCTTGCACATAGGTAGACGCTCTTTTTCTTTTAATATGCTTAGTAAGTCACACATACAACACCCATGTACAAAGTATTACAATATATTGTAATAGTCCCTTCAATATTGTTTGTTATTTTTAGTGCAAACTATTATGTTGTACATGTCATTTGGTCATAACAACGATTCCTATATATATCTTAGAAAACTACACCATAGAAAAAGCCACAGTCAGTTTCTTTTTTATATAAAACCAAAGTCGTTCACAACTTCTAATTGATTTCTGAAAAAAACACATAAATTTTCAATCGACAGGTCTATTTCCCCATCTATGACTAACCTTCTTTTCCTAACGCTACAATAATTCCTAATTCGGGCTAAGCAATAGGGTGAAGCAGCTCTTATACAGAATGTCAGGACAAGATTTACTAGCCTCTGTGTATTGGGATGCGTGCTATAAAAGTAATTCGCTTTGTTTTACTGGCCATATAATAATAATATATTTTGTTGGGTCATACCTGTTTGTAAAGACACGACGCAATATCCTGCACAAGATCATGTTTCATTGAAGTATCAAAGTCTCAATGAAGTTAAGAATTAATCAGAAACAGAATTAATCAGAGAGAGATAAAATGAGATGTTTTTGAAATAATGAGAAGAAAATTTATAATGTATAGTAATGTTTACTATATATTTACTAAAAGCCTTATATACCACAGCGCCATGGATTTTTCACTGTTAAAATAAAATCCTCTGTTTAACATGAGGTTAAAATAATTTAAAAGGTGTTTTATTCAAAAAGGTATCTATAACTAATACGAAAACAATTGCTTTTCAACTTTACTTCACCTAACACACACACAATAAAGTTTAAATGCCGCTTCCTAAGATTGATCCTACACTTTACTTCCTATATAAAAAGGGGGTACAACAATAAAGTCCTTTATTCTCTTGAAATACTACTTTATACTTCATGAAACATTTACGAATTAATCGTAGGACCATTCTAAGTCGTAATGGCGAGACGAAGCCATAACACTCATCGTAAAACTGCCGCACTAAGCTATGAAAATTATATTAACTTGAATATTGTTTTGTATTATTGATTTGAGTAGCTTAACTTCTTCTGTAATGAGTGAATTAAGTATTTAAAGGATACGTTCGTGATATTGTATCTTGATTTAGTCGTAGGACCTTTTAAAACTTTTGAAAATTACATAATGTATGTATATCAAGATAAGGCAAGGTGTTGCTATTGTTATTCATAATACATAAATACATATTTAGTATAATCTGTGAAGAAAAGTGCTGAGTAAGAATAGGGATTAAAAAAAACTTTTGTGACCAAATTTTAAAGACTAGCCCTGCCGACCACTTTCAGGCAGTTTCAAACGTTTATAACACAAAAATGTACTTAATAAAAACATTGTCGGTACAGTTTACTTAATTATACAAAAAAGTGGCTTTCTATACATAATAAGTAAATACAACCAATTTCTCAAATTCATTTAATTAAATTTTGCTTGCTTCCCAAAAAAGTCATTTCCAACGATACCACAATGGAATTTACCTACATATCCAATTCTGAGTTAGCGATACTTCAAAGTCCCCAATGCGAATGTCATCTGAAATATAATATATTGCGTCCGACCCAACCATCCCTAAGGATACCCTGTTAATTACCAAGTACAAGTCGCATGGACTAGATACCTTTAAATGTTTTGTCTTTATATTAAAATGTATTTCATGTTCATTCAAATTAGATTTTGTATTTTCTGTGGGTTATAAATTGAGCAGAACTATGTTAATGAAGATGAATACCACTTTCATACTCATATCTACTCCTGTTTGAACAGAACAAGATTGACATTTACGTTTAAAAAGTAAAAAATTCAACAATTTCTAAATTGTAATGATCAGGTGTCCCAATAAAAAAGACAATGCTAAAGGTCTTGCTAAAGGTTTATAAAGTGTCAATACACACACAACAACATGGACCAACCTTCTTGATTAAAAGAACTTATTTAAAAACTTACTGGTTGCAAACAATTACTCAGAACATGAATGGCCTTTTTGTTCCAATCTTAATTGTTTTATTTCTTTCTTTCTTTTTAACAAGATGTTGTTCCACGCTTGAACTTAGAACAGCCGCTGGGGATATTTGACGTCACTCTGTTTCGAAAATTAAATTTAAATCCCCTAACGTTTTTTCCCGCCCTCCGAATTATTGCTAGCCGTAAGGACTTTTCCTGCGTATTGTTTAATTTTGTAGGGGTCAACATGACCTTTATTATGATAAAGTGGGCTCATCTACTGGGTGTACCGAGCTTTTGTAAATAATTTATAATTCATTTTTATATTTTGGAGCTTTTTTTTGTTTGGCCAGTATGTGATTTTGTTTCATGATTTGTGTGTGTGTACAATCATGTAAAACTTTTGTATAACGATGTATATAACATAATTTAACTAAGAATGTCCATTGGATGCGGGCCTTAATAAATAATCACATCATATAGATGCTATAAGGTAAACACATCGATAATGACAATCAGGCCACATAATAAACATCAGAAAAACTTCCATCAAATCCACAATCACTTCACCCACAATCTTTTAAACCAAAACAATATCCATACTTCCTTGATCCTTAACATTATTTTGTTTCGTTACATAAAAGCCATAGACGCTGCTTACGTAGCCATAACTGAAAAAGGTAAGGAGCAAAGGCCACAGGGGGCAGCTGGAAGGCACTTGTCAAAGCTCGTAATATTTTATTAGATAACCAAATAAACCTCGAATTTCGAGTCTGCAATTTCTGTCTTCAATGTCTTGAATATTTGCATGATTGTGAGTAAAATTTGGATTTTTGCGAATAAAAGGAATAAAGATTTTTCTGCTACTATATTTTTTTGTTAGCAGATTTCTAAAGTTTTCATTATGTAGCACCTAGTTAAAATAAAAGTATAATCCTAGCATCTTTTAGAAATATGAGTTCTACAGAAATATACCGTGCAATAATTACATGTATTTAATGTAAATATGTTCAGACCTTCATGCAGTATTGGTAATAACATGTCAGGTCATAAACTCACCGCGATTCGGTTTCTGTACAACCAAGCTAATTACTGGTGTCGTGAATAAGTTAATGTATTAAGGACCTCCGATACTTCCTCCAGAAATCTGACCCATAAAGAAGGGGTAACACTACCCATTTGATATAATACATTAATTCACACACACACCTATTAATATTCATAATATAATTTAACGTACGAGGTTAATTTCACCTAAATATGTAAATTATCATGAGCCGACCACCGTTAATGTCGAGATGTCAGTGTGTAAATAATTCTGTCCCTCTCCCACTCGTTTGTTTAAATTGATAAAGGAAAGAGATGGATGACGTGTGTATTATGAATAAGGTGGCAGGGAAAATTTTAACGGCGCCTATGAGGGTTGTGAATGCTGAAATAACTTTCAAATATTGTCGCTAGGTGGACGGAAAGTTTGGTTCCTAAGGGAGGCTGTTTGCCGGGTCGCGCGCGTCTCTGTTTATAAATGAAACGCATATCATTTTAAAACAACATTCAGTGTATGTTACCCCTTACTATATCAGAACGACAGTCTAAACAAATCCCTCCTGTTTTGATAACCTACTGGAATTTTGGGAATGGTTCTTAGTAAAATATTTTAGACTGTGTCGGATTATAAATGCAGAGTCGTCATAGAGTGAACGTTAATTTTGTACATGTAATGTCATTTTGGGCAAGCGAAGTTAGGGATATTATAATAATGCTCGAATGTGTCCGGAGTTTGGACAACTTTTAGTCCTGTGTTCCCTTAATTAGAGACGTGAACACATTAGTAGGAGGGTCAGCAGTCTACTTAAGGCGAAGTTACATACTAAATGTAAAATAGCTCTTGGAAGAAATTCTTAACGGTGTAGTTTGTATGTTTTAGAATAAAGTGAGTACTAGTCATGTGTCAAGGGAGCAGTTTGGGCGAGGCCAACTATTAGTTACTAAGAGCTACTTACAGCAATAAACTAGAATAAATTGGTCTGGTTGTTAACTTATTCTTTGTAGGTACAGCAAAAAAATTAAAAGCACATTTTAAAAACCTATACTTTACTCTTTTATTGGGTGGTAAGTTAAGTACCTACCAACATTATAAGGTCATTTAGGATAAGATAACTCATCAATGCGATTTCCTGCCAATTGTAAGACATTAAACAGTAACAATATCTAATTTTATTTAATAGAAAAATAAACTCATTTTTTTATATGTAGGTTTACGTAGGTTGTCATATAGGTATCTATATATATAAAAATGAATCGCTAAATGTGTGTAAGCACATAACTCAATAACGCCTGGACCGATTTCGCTACCTAATTCTTTTTTTGTTGTGTTTGTTATTGTCAGGAGAAGGTTCTTAATAAAGAAAAAGTTTGCAAAATTGCGCTGAAAATTAGGAAATTTAAGAATACTCAACCACCAAATTAAGTAATCCTGACTTTTGTTACGATAGTGATTTGTTGGATTCATCTCCACCCCTAATAATACAAAGGCACCGGGAACGGGACCAAGGTATTCACGCGAGTGAAACCGCGGGGCACAGCTAGTCTCTAATACAAACATTTTGATACAAAATATGAAACTTGTAAACATTAACCCAATAAGGTATATGTATAGGAATATATATATATATAGGTATATAAGGTAAAAATCACCATTTAAAAAACTCACAAGAACACAATCAATCAAAAAGAGAAAAACAATAAAAAACTCCACGGAACCGATAAACAACAAAAAAGGTCGTTAATCCGGCAAATTGCAATTCGCGCATAAAACGTAATTAAAAATTCAATTCGGGAAAAATGTTCGGGAAAAAAATCTAGCGGGAAATCCGCGCCATCAATCTGAGGAATTATTTCATTTGCGTATTAAAATTCTCGTTTTGTACGGCCATGAATTATTTCTCGTCGTGTTAATTACTACGGTGGGTTACTACGCCCTACGGAGGCCCCGTAGCTTAAGCTGATGAAGTGTGAATTGTGTGTAGAAAAATAAACAGTCATTTTTTGTCGTGAAGTAGCTTAGCGTAGTATATTTGCTGTTAGTGTTTACGCATAAAAAAAATGTCTTGATATTTAATGTCACATGGACTTTAAATTTCAAGACAGTTTATGGTTCTCAGAAGGCATGCGAATCATGATCAATATTATACATTGGAATCAATATTTAGTAATGAAAAGAACTAGGACTATTTTGTTTTAAAAACTACATGTATATGAAGGTAGTGCAATTTTTAATATTCAAACTTATTAAAACTAAATGCATCCCATTTTTTTACGTATTGTATCCAAATTTGATTTATAAAATGACTATTTAACACTTCAATTACCAACTTAGCTATATAAACATCATCATAAACAATAATCTATTCACTCAAACCGAACCAAAATCATCAAACATTAACCTCTAAAACTATGTCTAGACCTAATTCTATATAACACACATAGGACGTCAATCTGTCCGTTTATCTACGAATAATGGCGACCACGGGCGGACGCGTGAAATTTACATCACGCTGTCATTAGACGGTATTGTTTATTTACGGAATCAATATCCATGCAGAGGTGATTATTGATGGATATATTGGTGCACTGCGAACCAAATAGTTTAGTAGGAAAATAAAGCTCTGTCATATAAAATTTACTAGAAGTCTCTGAACCAAGAACATAAAAACATAAGTAGGATGATGTTGTAGAAATTCTGAATAGCATTAAAAACTTATTTAGGTATTTATTTTGTCATTATCTTTCGCTCGCGGCGTCTTTCGCGGCAAAAAGTAGTCTGTCCTTTCTTCAAGTTCAAACTAACTCCATACCAATAATATAAGTATGAATATGGATCAAATTCAGATATTACATCAGTAAGTGTGTTTTGATAGTATACCTGGATCCGTTTCCACAAAGTACTCTCGAACAGGCTAATACGAAACTAGCTTAGTGAACTTGCACGATTATCAACTTGTTTTACTCTTAATAAGAAGAGGCCACCAGTGAGACCTGTATGTCTATTCTGTTAATAATTTCGGTGACAGGTGAAAGTGAAGTGACAATAAAGCTCACTTCAAAAGTGAACCCAATTGGCCTTGATTTAGAATTCAAATTCGAGAATACGTATTTGACATCTCACCGCGGATTCCGCTGTCGAGACATGAAAATAATGTTACAGAATAGCACGGCAGATCTAGTAACTGATATGACGTCATAACCCAAATACAGCAATTTTTTATAATAATTTACACCCCTTAAGCTAAGAGTTGTTTTACGACATGTGAAACCTACGAAAAAATGCCTCAACATGAACATTAAACAGATCTCATTAATTATAATACAAAACATTTCACATTAACCGAAGGTAGAGGTGTGAATGTGCGAATTAGTGGCGCGTGACGTCATGCCGCCGTGATTATACGTACGTGACAGTCGTACGTAATAGCCACTGCGGTTAGGCGGCCCCTGATTGGTTAATCAGCTGCAAGAATTTTTAATTACGCACTTTTGTTTCAGGAACGAAACCTTATACCTGAAATAGACTGTGAACTATTGTTTTAATGTTAAATGGTACATTGGTGTGGTATATGGGTGGGCTGGGTTACATAGCACATAAGTTAGGGACAGGTGCGAGACAAAACCACATTGATGTGCACATAGAGTTACATAGAAATTCTGAAGTATTGTGGTCCATAAAGTTTAGCTATGGTACATACCTACCCAACTGGATTTATATTTAAAATCCAAGTATCAACATCATTACTAATAGCTACCATTGTTTTTCAATCTGTTATTTTACTTAAGAAGTATATACCTTAAACCTTTATTTTTTAACATTAATTTGTTAAATGCACATTAAAAAAAAAACTTGATTTTCATCATTTTTATTATCCTTTATTGCTGATATTTTTTTTTGATATTGATACAAATTTCTCAAAATATCACGTGACAAACATAAACAGTAGAATTAAGAACCTCCTTCTTTTTCAGTTGGTGAAGAGGAACCTTTCACCTGTAAACACACTAGATATACACGTATGTTCGTTTGCTCAGTTGTCACGCGTCCTAATCGTCACGCACCAATGGCGCTCGTTTGACGAGTTTAATTGGACAATGTTACACCGACGTTACCGCTAATGCGATTATTGTTGACGCGTGTTACCGTTTACATTGCATGCTGTTTCAATTGGGTTTGGTTTAGATTTTTAGTGGTTTGATTTGGTAAAGTATCTATGTCGATGATGAAGCAAGAGATTTAGAAAACCGCTCTGGCTCTTCTTTTGACAGGAGTATTTTTTTTAAGATCCTGTATCAAATATCCGAGTAATGATTAAGTTTATTTAGTAAATATGTGAATTAACATTTATTAAATATGTAGGTCAGATAAAATATAGACTATAGTAAATACCGGCCGATTTAATCGCAGGAGAGTTTGTGAAGAAGTAATGCAGTGTCGTGGGGTGCCGTCGGCGGGCTTTCATTAGAATTTCAACCCAAAAAATAGGGAGTTTCTAGTCTTAGCTAACATATTCAACTAAAATGATAGTTCCTTGCAATAAAACCTTCCAAAATTAAGTGTATAACACACATAATCGCGGCGCACGGCTCATCGCACGGTCGACAATGTGCGGCGCGGCTCTCAATTCCCTGCCGTCGTAACGTCTAATTCCCGTCGACTTACACACATCAGCGTTTCCGATATAGTGTTATACCCCCTTTATGCACAGAGTAGGTTGAGAAAAATATAATTTTGCGCAAAAATGTGCGCTAGATACTCCACTAGCAACGTGAAAATAGCACCGGCCTAAGTCTTGTGCATTTCTTGTGCATTCATTCTTGCTAATACATTTTCTTTAATTTTCTCTCAATTAAAGCCCTGAACTAGGAAACCTAAATGTAAAAGCATTTGTTGTGTTCGCATTTAGAAATACTGAATGCGTAAGCGCATATACAATGTCCAATGTGTAATTTTGATATGAGAAGTAGCTAACAAACATAATATAAAGATTTGAAACGATGTGTTGTATACATTTTGTTGAGTTGACATTGATGTGTGATATGTGTACTCATCTACGTTATCAAAAACTAAAGTATCTATGTAGATACTTTTTTCATATGTATGAAAAAAGATTTCTAGTGACTACATGCAGTTTACTCTGTAACCATCCCCTACTCTGTACATCCCTTTTTCCATTTACACGAAACCGCACAAATATTGCAAACTAAACGAGAGGCAGCACTATTTACAATTTGGCGGTCTCTCCCCTGGTTATGTCTGTCAGGGAGCATTCGGGCCGTCGTTATGTTGCCCATGTTTATATTGCCAGCCTACCTTCTTTTATTGGACGAGCACGAACGTCTTATGGTCGGTTAATGTACTGAATTCCTATTGAGGAGACCGGTCAGATTTTTATGTGGTCATGTATGGTGGAAATATTTAAATTTGTTGGCGAATGTCGTGGTTTCTTTTCTATGAATGCTTAATTTTTTGTTGAGCGCTTATTTTCGGGTTTTACATTTAAGAAATATAAGTAAGAACCAACACGAATCACTTCAAGTGTTACTTGTTTACTTAGGCCTCTTTTTTATTGTACTTAGGTACAACATTTACCACCAGTTCCAACATTTGGCACCAGTTCTAAGGCAGGGCAAGGCTAAGTTCAAGCAACGACATTCTGTTCGACTATAATTGTTACAAAACCAATTAATGGCATTAAAATCTTTCAATAAAATAAGTTTATACAAATTCGCAACATTAAATTTAATTCCCAAAACCAAATAACCATTTTGTATACAATCCTTTGAGTCCAAACTTCACTAAAACATATCCGTTCATTATCCAATACAAACAATATTCCCAGTTACATATTATTAAGCTGTATTGGAAGACATTTCGAGACAGACAGATCGCCTGGAGAGTTCACGCTCCATTATCGGTTCGTAGAGATAGGGTAACTGTCCCCATTGTTGGCACTTACGACAGACGCTGCAGGTTTTAGGTTCCAAGTAAGAGCTGTGAATAGAATTGAGGATTTTCTTGTTTGTCTCAAGTTTAAATGTAAATTGTTTCGCTATTGTTCGTTTTATTGGGTGATGTATTGTTTGGTGTGTTTTGTGATTAAGTTGGAAAGGTGCTTACTTCGTAATGTTTATTTTCGAATGTGACATTTTAACTTCTATGGAAAAACCCAAAATTTAAAAAAAAAGTCTACTAAATGCTGAGTGTAAATTTTAGGTAGATATTTAAGTAACTACATTTGGTCTTCTAAAACTGCTACAAAACATTTTTTTATGGGAACTATATTTTCTATCACCAAAATTTATATTTGTCATCAAGTTGTATCACCTAATAAATAGATCTATCGCCACGAAATATTTTCGTTCTCAGATAAACAAAAATTGTTCCCAGGTATGAATTATCAAATTAATGTTAATATATGTGTAAAATAAGAGATCGATAACCAATAAAATTATATTGCATTACATGAATATAAACTTCGTTCTTATAATAACAGTTTTGTTACTTAAATAATAGCTCTGTGCTCAGAATGGTAGATCTGTCACCAAATAAATCGATTATCGATCCCTGACTGCGACTCCTTTTTATTTGATATTTTGTCACCAATACAGTAGTAACATTTTATTTCGTTCAGATATTAAATTAATAGTATTCGTTACCAATTTAATACATCAATTTATAATTTTAATGAAAAATTGATCAAAGGGGCGGAGACAAATTGGCGCGCTTTAAAAATTTACCAATCCGGCCTCAACGATGGGTAGTAGTAGGTAGTAGGTCAGTGGTAATTATTTTAAACAATAAATATTGATTATTTTGACTTTAATTGTTTTATTTACTACTCTGCTAAAAATTTTATTTAAATATAATTATACTACCAGTGGAAATTTAGAACCTTGGGAGTCTAGTTAAGTAGCAGAATCTTTTGGTTGAAACGATGATGACAACCCTAATTTTTTATTTGAACTTAATGCAATTTTCTAGTAACATAATATGATTTATTGGTGATCTCTTTAAATTAGTTTGCTTAAATACTTATTAGGACACACCTATTATAATACATACAAAAACATTTATTTGGTACTAGACCTTATATCTCAGGATTTTAGGTGATTTATTGTGGAACTGATTTTGCATTGTTTGGTGACTACATTTTGGTGACAGATCTACTATTTTGAGGACAAACCCTATTATTTAAGAAACACAAAACTAATTAAATTGGTGATAGCTTAAATGGTACCCTTTTTTTATTGCCTTATGAAGTCCGAATCTAAATGTGACCACATGGTAATAAACACGCTACTTAGTAAATAGCGCCTATTAACCTATTTACGTGCCAAAATTTAACAGCCAACAATAAATGTACCAATAAACAGTATATAATAAAGGTAAGTGAAAATCGATAATTAATTAATTACGTTTACAGGTAGTTGGCGCGCCTGCACCTACCGTAACTAGCGAGCAACAGCCGATTTCCCAGGAGGTCCCCGTTCAACGTTGTACCATAGACTATGAAGCAGATAGAGGTAAGCGCAGTTTTATACCTACTTTAATTTTACGATTTGAAACTGATACTTGTCTTTGTGAAAAACACACACTTGTTTGAAACTGATTACTATTTTTGTGAATAATTTTATCAATCCTCTCGACACTCTTTTTTGCCTTCCTCGTTTTGAGTCGGTTAGAGAACATAATTTTGAAGAAAGATTAAGACAACAGTGAGGTTTCCATGAGTATGATAAAACTTCATAGTCCACTTATGAATGTGACTACTTATGAGTTCACTGAGTAGAAATGATCATAAACTTTTTTACATTGATTCAAACTTAATATATAGGTACGCAAGGTTAAATTAATAAAAGTAGGCTATTTTTTAAAAGCTTTGTATGTATGTGAAATCTTACTACTCCATTTTGAAGCAGATATCTTCATTAACATATAAGTACACGAAGTATTTTCCCCAAATCTTTCATAGCAATACATAAATATCTATTACCCGTTCACATTTTCTTACTCTTGGTCACTACCGTCGGCGCACCCGCCATGTTATTCCGCCCATTAAGGCACCTGTCATGTGAGTTTACAATAAGTAAATAAGTCGGGTGACGGGGACGTTTACCCTAATAATGACGTCACTATTGGCGACAATATTGGCCCGTTTTGTTTGCCTGAAAAATTAGTAGCTTCGTTATTGGTAGGGTGAAACCGATGATTGGAAAATTGTTATGGGGTTCATTCTGTTCAGAATTTATTTGTACTTTGATGGTGATTCTGTGTGAATACTGTGTTTGGCTATTAAATCTTGTCGGTAGTACCTACTTTGACTCTGACACGTGGTTTTACCAGCATCAGATGCCGAATATAAAATATAAAAATATTCTGTTTTATGTTTTCAAGGCTATTATGGTTCCATAACGGTATCATTTGTATCTTACTATGTCCAAGTAAAACAAAAGTATTACATTTATTTGTGTTGATATCATCTGAATCAATAGCTGAAGAATGGAAATTATGTATTTGCTGAAATACTGTTTCTATTATTCACATTTGATAAAACAGAAGGCAGAATATAAAAAACCTAAAAGCTACGTGTATCCTTACAAAAAGGGAAAAACACCGAACAAAAATTCACCACACAAACATTTGCAATAAATCTTTATATCAAACATCATTTCAATAAAATACATTCTCGCTTACATTCGTAAAGGGTACAAAATAAAAACAATAACAGTTCGGGTTTCCCGGCGGACGCATATACACCCCAATAATACTTTTTATCATATTTATTGACTGATAAATGGTAACGCTGTTTCAAGTGCATTTGTATGTTTTAAACCCTGTACGGTTGTGTTTTTCAGAATTATTTTGAAAGTTATGAGAGGAAATGTTTTTGTGATAATGCTTTCTTTTAGTTTAGAAAAATAAAGCTAAATTTGTAAATATACAACAAACTTAAAATTACATTATTTATTAGATTCTTGTACTTTTTTTCTATTAACTTTTCCTGTAGATTGTTTTGTACAATAATATATGGTAATGAACCTCCTGGTTAGGTGTTTGGAACACCTTTCCGACGGCCGTCGGCATCGTCACCAGCGTATTGCTTAAGCAAAACTAAGGCAGTGTTATGTTTAAGTTATTAAAACATAATATTATAATTTTGTAATGTCGAATAATTGTTTATTGTGATAATTGTCTTATTCTTATTGGGTTCCAGAAACTTAAAACAAAGTAAAAAAAATATATATATTTTCCATTACCGCTGTTTTAGAAACTTAACTACGAAACTCTAAACATAGACGGATAGCATCTTGAATTCCATTTTCAGAAATAGCGTCACGGCACACTTATTTACAGATACAACATTACGTCAACGAAACCGAAGAAAATAGATTCTGTTTACTCAAAAAACTGTAGCCTTTGAGTACAAAGCACTACTCGTTTTGATCCCAAGTGGCATTAACAGATAACGCATATCGTATGCGTATCGGGTGAAAGCATGGGGAATACAGATTTCCATCCTGTGGTGGTTCGCGACTCGAATTTCAAAGGGTTTTTTCGACACGACCTATTTCGAGAATTATAGTAGTGAGACGTGCATCTCGAATGTTACGTGTTTTTATATATCTAATTTGATATATCAAATAATTTGACGTTATTCAACCAACCAATGCTTGAATGAACTCAATTCCTTACCTATAACAATATGTTTTAGAAATAAATAACACGAAATTTAAGGTCTTATCCATTCAGATACGCAATATTATTTACCAAGATTTCGTGTCTTAATCAGCTTTATATAAGAGGTAAATTATATTCTAATAACAGATATAACACTAACACTGAATTTAAGTGAAAATCAAAAGGTTTAATATTTAAGAAGTAATGTAAATTACATTAATAATAATAATAATATTCCGGGACAATTCACACACGGTTATCTGATCCCAAGCTAAGCAGATCTTGTGTTATGGTAACCAGATAACTGATAAACATACTTATATATTTTTAAATACATACATATTATAGATGAATTACACCCAGACACAGAACAAATGATCGTGCTCATCACACAAACATTTGTCCTGGGTGGGAATCGAACCCACGACCTCCGGTATAGCAGTCAGGGTCACTAACCACTAGACCAACAGGGCTGTCACACATTGTTAGTCTTCTTCGCGTTGAATGCAAAAACACGTTATACTTTTAGGCTTTATGGCGTTATTCTTTATAGTGAGCACCTTAGGTTTCCTAATCTTTTAGCAGCGCTATTTACTGTAAAAAAGTTTCTTATATCTTCAGTATTCAATGATGAAACTTAGGCCGTCATGTCAAAATTAAAAAAAATACTAGCCTATTCTAATTTCAATTTGCTTTGGGCGTCGCACAATATTTCTTTCGGTAATTGGATGGGATGCGAGTGAGTAATAAAATTGTTATTAAAAATTAACTATTTTATACAAGTTGAGCCTCCCTAAGGGTGCATACTAAGTAGGCAGATAGTACGCACGTTTGTTTACTAAACTACAATAAACTATTTGAATTTATACCCTTGTTACACTGCATTTTATTGGGCTCATAATGGAATTACGTTGTGTTGTCCTTACCTCTAGAAAGTGCATCATGCTGTAAAACAAAACACACACACGTTATACACAACGAAGGAAAATTGCTTTGTAAAAATGATACGTTTACATTATAACACCGTATCTATAAGTAAAAAAAATATAATGCTGTTTATTCTTGCCTATAATAATACAAATTTTTCTCTTTGGTCTTCTTGTTCTATTTCAGTCAATGGAAACTAAATAAAAAACCTATATTGTAGCCCAATAGTTACCTAAAATATGTACTTGTTTCCTTTCAGACGGAATGAAGATTGAAGGTATAAGTTTATTACATAATTAATGAATAAATTTTGCTATTACGTATTTCAAGCAACAACCTACTTACTTAATCACTCTATTACATTTTATTAAAAACTGACATCACCTAACCCATTTCTATGACCAATAACTCACCCGTTATCAAAAATTAACCCTTCATTACTTACCGAAAAACACGAACATTTAATTACTAAATTCGCTAAATAAGGCCACTTACCCCTCCCACTTTATAAGCTACAGCACATTATAATAAGTTATTACGTCATAATTTATTATTCTGTCATTAGTGTGACGACGTCGCGTGACCACACGTCATAAGTTAGTAGTCTTCTTCCCGTTATCAGCTCTTGCCGTTAATTTTATTAGACATGGTGACAAAAATTCTGTTTACTTTACCTCCAGAATGATGGTGCAGGAATAATGAAGGGTAATTATGTATGCTAATAAGTTAATTAAATGATTAGTGTGTAATGGATTTTAGAGTGGATCCCGCTGGGTTTTCGTGTAGTTTTTTATTCAGGTGTGATGGTTGGAATAAAAATGCCATGTTATTTTCATCAATTTCTTGGCTAACTGCGATAGAAAAAATATGATTTTGTCATTCCATGATAGAAGAACTCATTTTAAAACACGAAACTTTATTTCAGTTAGCCTACTGTGCGTACACCTACAATATAATATGTACCTACTTAAAAGATAAAATATTTCGCTTTACATTACAACTGCGATTTACGGCTTAACATACATATTTCTCTAGCATAAATAACTTAGGTAATCCTTTTAGGAATATTTTCTCAAACACGTTTATGTTAGGGTATCCACAGAGTGCGTCAAGTCGGGACACGTATGTCGTAAAGCTAGTGAGAAACGATTGGCCGTAACAAATCGGACAAGTCATCAATTGCCAGAGGTTATTGATATTGGCGCCTGACCGGTGTGGTCACCCTACTGTAGTGTGTATGTTTTGGTCGGAAATCAGGAAGAGAAATGATGCTATAGTTCAGTAAATATTTTTATTATTTTTTTGCGTCAATTTATATGATGTTCTTTAAATAACATGTACATAAAACAATTTGCCATAACTAACCTAGAAAAAGTTTGGCGTAAGTAATAATTTACCAATTAAAATTTATAATTATCTAACAAGTGTCGGTAAGAACATAAAAAACGGAATAATTAATTAAAATACAAGTTTAAAAAAATCCTTGTACACAATGCAACTCAAAAATCTATGGGCGTGTAATTCAAGGCGTCTAAAAATATAGATATAATACATATATAAAAACTAAATCATTATTTATATTAAGTAGGTACCTAAAGAAATAAAACCAAACATGTTACATAAACATAACCCAAAACAGATTCAAGACATCAAAAATCCACTCCGAAAACAAAGTAAAACGCAGCCTCAGGCGAGACAACACCTGCATTACCATAACAAGACATGAAATTTGAATGTCCGCAAATCGAATAACCGTACCACCGCCTCTCGGAATTAAGTTATCCACTTTTTGCAAGAAAAGACGGACACGTTAACATATGAATATGACAAATTGTCCGGCGGCGGTCTGCCGGACCAGCCCGTCCGAGTTTTACGGCACTCCTGGGACCAGAGGGGACCAACTTGAAAATTTTTCATTCCGGCCGACTAGCGACCGAAGAAAAACGGCCAGGTCACTCGTCAAAACTGTAACAATTTCTCAGAAACAATAATGGGATAAAAACGTGCCCCCACACGACCAGTGAAAAAGCTATTTTGGACACTGTCAATGTTATTTATTTGGACGCTACATGTCGTGAATTTTTATTTTATCATGGGATTTCAAGTTTTATTGACGGTTACGAGTTCAATTGACGGCACCTGCTTCTTTTCGGTTTAAAATAGATGTCCCTTTGTTTAGTTTGTCATTTCATATACGGCAACTTTTGAGCTTAATTTACCAGGAATTAAGTATATTTTTTGAGATAATGTAACGTTAGACGCTTCATACATTTTAGAACTGAGCTGACAAAAAATCTTGCTTCAATGTAGACTCAAACTCTGTAGGTCTAGGTATAAAAATATCATTCAGAGGAACTAAAGCAAAATTTCATATTCCTCGTAATATTGATCAAAGCCTTCTCTCACATTCAATACAAACTAACAAACACACGTACGAGTACGTAACGTTATAATGAAAGTCCTGATTTGTGAGTTTGTGGCGACAGAGTTATTCCCAAATGGAATCAGGAAGAGTGCAGCCTCCGTGGACCGAATTGCAAATACGCATATGTCGCTGACTTTATTTTATCCTTTCGAATAGTGGATACGAATAAGTAGTATTGAGAAGTAAATATTATATGGATGTCGACGTTTCAGACTGTTAGTAGATTTGCTTGTGAAGGATTTATGAGAAAATTGTAAGGCTATTCGATTAAATCAGTGGCAGACAACCTTATTGCATCTTAATATAATTGTGTAACATGTTTTGTGAGTTTCCAAAACGAATGTACCTAAAAAAAAGATTATTAACATAAGCATAGTTATTTTTCTTTTTTTAATAGTGGTGTCTATTATCGTAGTTTATAACAAGACACATCAATACATAAATATAACGGAAAGTAGGAAGATTTTACATACAAGCAATCTACGTTAGGCGATTATGCGATAAAGATCAGTCATAACACCGCTACGCCGCTACGAAGACGGTTTTGTTTCTCGTAGCACTGCGTAGTCACTCTGTAGCATTCATAATGCTTCCTTGAAGACTTTTTAATCTTCTAACGTGACGACCACCTAAAAGTATGTATACCTAAAAGAGCATGTCTTGGAGCCATATCTATTTTGAATATTTAATTATCCAAAATAGTACCTAACTTAGGCTGTATTCTGGATTACAAATACAGCTATCAAAACAGCTTCCTAGTGAAAGTTTCCGTCCAAAATAACGAACTCAATCCTACTCGGCATTGCATGGATGCGGCAGATCGCTCCAATATAAATGTAAATACGACGCGGGTGAAATATGACAGTTATAATTGCTTTATTGTACTGAGAACTCGCTGCCATATGCTAATCCTACGTAAGTTGGAGTAACGCTGAATATATTATAAGTTTTGTTATCTCTGTGTAGCAGTTCAGCACTCTTGTGGTATTGTAGCATTTTGGATGCAGTTGATTAGTTACAGAGTTTTTGGTTCCTATTTCTGTCTCTCTGGCTTAAGTGAATAGTTTGGTACTTTTTGGACTGACACATAATATATTTAACAGAAATCATTTAGTTGGACGACTTTATTGTGTATCTGCAATGTGGGGCGTGCGGGAGTGCAATAATGTGTGTGCTCTTATGTAGTGCTTTATTATAACTGACTAATATCACCTAACCTAACGCTATCCTAGCCTATATCTATAACAGTTACATGAATTGGTATTGCAACTGTTTTCGCCCACATCCTAGATGTCTGTAACAGTGTTCAAACATTAAAATAAACAAGTATGAACCTAGTACTGAAGATATCTTTTTTTTTTTCTATGTCCAACAAGTCAACCAATCCTTCCATTAAACCCTACAAAATATAACGAAAATATTCCACTATTATTCCTCTCATAAATATTCACTGGAAACAAGAGACGGCTCATTTAGTAGCCAGCCCCTGTTTTTTGCGTTATTGGCTTATTCGCTAGAGGGTTGTTAGGATCAACTTATTACAAGATGTAGATCGATATCCCCGTTAATGGACCAGACTTTTTTATTAATTACACGGAAATTCGAAGTTAAAAGCTTTTGTCTTTTTTTTTATTTTTTGTGTATTTTTTGTGAATTAATGAGGGGAGCAGAAAAATACTCCTTTTACGTGACATACTCCTTAATACCCATTTGGTCTACCAAGAAACAGTTAGATAAAGTGAACTCATAATAAAATAATATAAACTCATGATTGTAACTCAGTGTTATAGAATCAAATAGTCGAGAAGTAAAATAGGGCAAAAGTATTACTTCCAATTTCTTCAGGGATATATTTGGTTAATGTTTCTTCACAGTCCAGTCAAGACATTCTGAATGAAAAAGATCATCTGGACATATGGTTTATAAAAATAGAATAAAATTCTTTTCTGGTCAGTCACTTAGACTCTGGACCAGCGAAGCTTTTTGGATTGTACCAAGACACAGCTATATGTAATAGGTCTGTATAGGTAGGTATATACCTACCACTGTTTACACCTTCTCCTCCCATACATAACATAGGTCTAACACAATAAATCACACTGTCCGCTACAACGTATTGGGAATTGATCAAGAGTTAAGTCACGATTGTTGCACGGACGGATCATTCCTTCGGGATTCATTATATGGGAACACCGCGACTGATTGCCGGTTGTACGGATGTACAGCTGGTTGTTACTAGATATTGATTTGTGTTTAGTATACCTATGTCTAGGATGGGCATGGAAGGATCAGGACCAATAACCAATAGAAAGTTGGGCTAGTAACACCATTTAACACAAGAACGGCGTCGATTATCATGATCTTCAATTTGTTGGATTTGTCTCCACCCTAAAAAACACAATCAACTCACGCGGTTGAAATCGCGGGGTACGGCTATTACAAAACATATCCTGAACAGCAAAACTAACAAGACGTATATAAATATAATCGTTTAATTATTTGTAAATATAACGTAGCAATTTTACCTAACCGTTCATTAATATTAACGTGAATCTTATTTTAACTAAAAGTTTCTTATGCATTGTGACCAAAAGACTTCGGCACAATAATGGTCAGAAAATATTAAAGTATCAACATATCGTTGCGAAAATCTAAATGATAACACGCATCTGAATGTTTAAAACATCATCATCATCTCCCGAGCCTTTTTTCCCAACTATGTTGGGGTCGGCTACCAGTCATACCGGATTCAGCTGAATATCGTATTTTACATGGAGCGACTGCCTATCTGACCTCCACAACCCATTTTACTGGGAAACACAGTTTCCCATAGTAAGACTGATTGTCAGAATTGACTTAACGACTGCCAAAGATCTATGTATGACAACCGGGACCTACTGCTTAACGTGCTTTCCGAAACATGGAGGGGTCTCGGTATGTTATAAATGGTCACCCATCCACGGACGGACGGGTGTTTAAAACATAATAGTTTATTATTTTGAAAATTGAGGAAGTAGTAATTAAATATTTCAAGTCCAGGGACGTTACATTTATCGTGTGATGCGAAACATTCATTCTCTCATTCTCAAAATCATGATACCCAACAAAGCAACACTTGTTGGACCAATTATCATAAAATATCGAGATATATCATAAACAAAAATAGCTTAGTAGTCAGTTATAATAACTTATATAATCAAGTACCTTTTGTTAGGGATAATGATTTTGATAGTAGGGGCGTTCGCTAAATAATTTATTCAGCACAGCGGGTGATTCTTGTACTGTGCAAATTGGGTAACATGTGGCCCCAAGTAATCGATACCATTTTTGATATGTTGGTGTTAGTTATTAGGTTCTAAAAACATGTGAAGGTCCGAATGTATTCACTGAAATTTTGATTTTTATTGCTGACCGTTACATTGGAAAAGGATCAAGAAAGTTCGTTTTTTTATATTTTCTATTGAGTATTTCTGAATACCGTAATCACTAATCATGTAACAGTTGATTTGCATGTTAAGCAATTTCCCTGGTATCTTTTATTCTGCGGTCAAACAGCAAACACTGTGTCGTCTTCGTTGGCATACAAGTACACCACAATTTCTGGAGATGGTATGGTGACGTGTAATTTCCATTAATGAGGCTATATTTAACTAGTGACTACTTCACTAAGTGAAGCATTGCTTAATTAATTTATTATAAGAAAATATACTATGCGGCTTATTATTGCCAAAGCTTTACTATAGATTTGTAGTGCAATGTACTTACATGGGCATAATAATGGATCTACATACTTATTTTTTAGACAACTTATAATCATGCCATCTCATGAATAAATAAAGAGAGACATACATCAGCTAAGTAGGTAATGCATCGAGATATAAGCGTATAATGGAATTTATCAAAAATCGAAGGGGTGTGTTGCGTCATCTTCCCCTAATTTGGTTTTTATTTTATTTCAACCCCTATACAGTGTGTGGAATTAGTGTTACCATATGCGCTCCTACTTGTGTTACACTTGGCCATTGACTGTTCATTTGGGTCGGGTGAGTTAAGCTGGTGTTGCCCCTTGAATTATTTTAGAGCAGAACAGCTGATATTACTAAGTAATTTTTTATTTTGCTTTGCTAATAATTTTGGACAAAAAATATAAAATTTTCTATATGTTTTGTTACTTTGTAAAAATGTAAACAATTTGATAAAGTAATCGTGGTTGTATCGTTTCAAACAAAAACTTTAAAGAAGTATTTTTATAAATTTTAGCATTTTTAAGTGTTAAAATATCGGGCACTGAAATTATGCTTATTTTCGGCATTCCTTGTTTTATTACAATACTAGCTGTGCCTGCGACTTCGTTCGCGTGGATGACGAAACTTATCAATGAGTGTTTAACCGCAAAATTAAGTTTCTTTTTTATTGTTTATACTTTTCCGGGATAAAAACTACCCAGTGTGGTGCCCAGAATAATAAAGAATAATTATACCAAGATTCATCGTAATCGAACCGGTAGTTTTTGCGTGATACCTGAACAAACAGACAGACAGACGGACAAAAATTTTTTTTTCACACTTTTGGGTTCGGTGTCGGTCTAGTTACACCCCCCGCCATTTATTTTTTTTATATTTTCAATGTACATAATTTTCACTTCTACAGATTTATTATAAGTATAGATAGCACAAAATATCCTAGCACTGTAATACTACCCTACACTACACACCCAACATAAGGGTGCACTTTACCAGCGTAATCCGAGTTGCGACCATGTGCGCGTGGCTTTAAATTTTGATCTAATACCGATTACTAGCACGCACTCGTGTGGGTGTTACATGAGAAAAATTACGGATTAACTGATGTGGTTTTAGTGAGGGTAATTATGTTATCCTTAGTATTAGTTGGTAGCTACCATGTTTTTGTATAAGTAGGTGAATTATTAATGTATAAAAAGTTATTGCATATTTTAATGTACGATGTTTAGAATGCAATTTGGATTACATGCATTTTCTTTCTTGTTGTTATTATATTACATTTCAAGAACAATTCAATATCCAGCTGGAAAGTAAAATTTATATACATATACACATATAATTTGAAAAAAAAAAGACAGTAACTACGTATGTTATATTGTTCTTGTATTGTTACACAGAACACCTACATATTTATTCGGGGCATTACTTTGTGCTGTGCTCTTTTACAGTCAAAACATTACACATAATCTTTAAACGACAACTTTTTTAAATCGATTTGATTGTTATCACACATTTGGAACCTTGCATAGAATATAATAACCATTAATTCCAACCAACCTTAGTCAATGATAAAAAAGGGTGCTGTGAACCTGTTGGTACCAAAACATTGAAGAAGAAAAACAAACATACTCCATAAATAGCTCTTGTTGTTCACATTATCCAGTATATTAAACATCGGAACACAATAAGAGCCGTTTGCATATGAATATCCTTATCTCACCCATTATTTACATACGGAACATCATTACAACTTTTTAAAGGCAAACTCTATCTAAGCCACTTGATCACCGTAAAACACATTAAAGACGCGAGACGTGTTTAATCTATAATGCGCCTTATCGCAATATTTCCCATTTCCTGGCAAAACTGGGAACGTCGGCGGGCCATCGCCAGGGGAAATAAGGAAGGCTGAGTTTCACTTTGTTGTTTTTTTTACTTTTCCCGGGAAAATTTTTCGTGCTTCCCTCTTCGTTTACACTTACAACTGTTACCGGTGTTTCGCGATTGTTACCTGCATCCCGTGCTTCTGAATTAAACATACGCCGGGCACGGGGTAAAATGTCTGGATTTGCATTTGGCGCAACAATGAGGGAACAGTTGGTTCTTTGTGTTTAAGTTGTGCCAACTCGATGTGATTGTGCTGTAATTGGGAACACTTTTTCTGAATTCGAAGTTGTTGTTCTATGTGGATGTTTTGGAGTGGTTGCTGTTTGAGAGATGTTTTATAATTCTTTTTTTTTGTAAGGTACCTTTATAAGGTACCGAACACTTTATAAGGTACTTTCGTTTAATTTTACTGAACATAAAAACACCTTACCATAATCCTTCGAATATGTCCTAATATGGTCATGGCATAATCATACACGAAAATGTCATAACTTTACAAGAAAAAAAGTGAAATTATTAAATGAGGTTCTAAAACGGACACTTATTAAGGAGTTTTAAATAGTATGGGTATTTAAATCACAATATTTAAACTGCTTTATAACACTAACGACCGACGTAAAATAGATCCCACAAATTTCTGATCTCAGGCTCCATTGTTTATCGTCCAAACTGTGCCAAGGAAATAATTATCAACTCCCACCGGAGAAAAACCTTCTACAGCACCAACAAATACCTGTACTCTATACTCTATAATATTGCAGGTATCGGTGTCGGTAATTAGTTAATGTTCCCTCTCATCTCCTATAATTTATTGAGACGGAGCGATACCGTCGTAATAACTTCCCCCCATTCCCAACTCCCGGGAATTGACGGTGAAAAACTCAACCAAAATATTAATGCACCAGTTCTATGGTAAGTATTGGCGTGATATTATATGTGGATGGATAGGTTTTGATCTGTGTACCATATTTTAAATCTATGTTTTACATTTTGAGTACTGTGATTCGTGATCACAATGCTGAAAATAAAAACAAGTAAAACGTTTAACAATCGGTCCGTACACTAAACTATATACTAGAACAAATGTACATACTAATTATGTTGAAATTGAATAAAGATTTCAAAATTTGGTCAAGGTTCTCTCTTGTGATCACACAACAGTATCAACAGAAATAAAACCACAAGATAAACCTTGTGAACCAAGCTGTTTTTATTAGAATGCTCAGCAATGAGTGCTTAGCAGTCTTATTAGAAAATAAAATTATCCATGACCACATAAAAACACATTCACTTGAAATATTTAATTAGTAAAGTATCAAGACGGCTCACATCGCCTATACACAATGGCTTCAATAATCTCACCGTAGGATTAATCAGGAATTGTTCCGTTCCCACTTCTCGTTGAAAAATTGTCACCATCAGCGCGTCGGAAACTCGTCTCTAATAACTAGATGATGCATCGCCTTTCCCTCAGTTCATTTGTTTTTCTTTTGTTTATTATATAAAGTTCTTTTTGCACCTTTCTAGAGTGGTATTAAACGTTGATTGGCAAGTGTTCTTGGGCTGTTAATTGCATTGATGGTTGTGAATATTGATATAACTAATTTGATAAATAGTACATATTTCTTATCTGTGATTACTTGGAACGTGAATCTACCTAAGAATATCATGATTTTAACTTAATTTTAATGATTTTACCTATAAAAGTACTGTGTGGTTTACCTCTCGGAGTTAGTAATGGTAATTAACGTAAGCAGTAAATTCACAGTATGACACAGTACAGACGTTTGTGATGAAGTAAGTCCCAAATTTTGTGATTAATTTAAAGAATCAATTTACCTCGATCCAACTGCAATATACGTGTGTGTAATAAAGGGAAAATTATAATTGTTTTAGCTCCTGTATCCACATATTTCTACGCTCCAGATATAAAACAATCTACGCCACACTTCATTACATTACGGAACTTTCTGGATCATACTTTTCCCATAACAAGTTCTCGCGCCGTGATTGGCTGAATCCCCTGGGGGTTTTAACTTCGTCAGCAAATGAGCAGTGAGCTAACACGATAATAATTTATAAGACAACCAGTATTATTTATCGTCTATGTTATGCGGCATGATTTTTGTTGATGCGGAAAAATCAGGTGAGTAACATGTTGTGAACGATTTCAGTTGGATAAAAGGACTGATTTTCCCTTGTATTGTCAAAGTATGGACACATATTACAGCATATTATTTACACGAGTCGTTTCTTAAAACAAATTATCATCAGTTCCAAAAAAAGTTGTAGTTAGATAAAGATTACCAATGAGATTGTAAATACAGTACAAGAATATCCAAACAGTAAATAAAATACATATAATTAGGGCCCAAAGTTTTAAGTACATTATCGATAGAAGTTGGTATTGTTTTAGAAAACCCATAGCCAGGCTGTTTTAATTTAAGCCGCAAAAAAAGTTGTAGAAGTTTTCTCTCAATAATAATAATAATAATAATCCAGCCTATAAACGTCCCACTGCTGGGCACAGGCCTCTTCCCATATAGAGAAGGCACGAGCATTGATCACCACGCTTGCTCTCTGCGGATTGGCGTTTTGAGATCCCAAATTTTGGAATCCAGGTTTCCTCTCGATGTTTTCCTTCACCGTTTGTCAGAAGTGTCTTAGAATAATTAAGAAAATACATATAACTTTGAAAAAGCCATATTGATACTTGCCTGGGTTCGAATTTCTCTTACACATATTTTTTTAAAAAGCGTATTTTCATTACATAACATTTTGCGGTCCACAACAAAACATGATGCTCCCTTGTTCGTTGCGGAAATAAATAAGTACGTTGCTCGCGTGAAGAAGATGTATGGTCTGGCAGGGGAATACAATTCCGTAGCAAAGGTCGCTTGCGTTAGTATAAATGTAAGTAAATTTGAATAAAACATGCCTCGGCCGCGGGTTTTCGCGTTTTGGGGTATTTTGTACCGTTTTTTGGTGTAGGATTTTGTTTACATTGGAATTGGTTGGTGATTTTTTTGGTAGGCTGTTGATCTTACATAGTTATCAAAAACATATAACAAAGTTTTAAGTTTAAACGTATGCGTTTAACATTTTAAAAGTCTAGATCTGATTTTCATAAAAATACTGATAATAGTTTTTTTACTATTATCAGCTTTTTGTGGTGTGACTTGAACTCGTAGATAAAATAACTACTTAAGTAAGATGAGAAGACCACACACCCTTTCTATATTAATACCTATTGAAGAGTATGGACAGCAAAAACACAATGTAAATTTAGTTTCCTGTGCTACTTAAAATATAGCATAAAAAGAACACAAAGCATAGCAACATGGTACAAGTATGAAAAATAAGTCGAGAAATTTATGTATTAAATAATACATTCTTCTGCTCCTCAATGAAAGGAACATAACGAACCTATTTACTCACAATGTCAATCAAGTAGAATAAACTAGCCCAATTATAAAACAAAACAAATGACGTAATATTCGCGTCAACGCACCCACTACTTTCTATTGTAAATATATAATTTAAAAAAGTACCTTGTAAAGTTGTACGTTGTAAGTGGTAAACATATAATTTAATTAAAATGCGCACGGTACATCTAAAACTAAACATCAATAAATAACGTTGACATCACATTAACTAGGGAAGGGTTAATACCATTGTAATCAACAACATAGGTAACTTTATTTAAATTAATACGACGCTACGCTAGCTATTTAATTATAATTATAAAACCATGTTGTGGCAACGCTTTTGGGTAACATTTTTCATCATGTAAGTATGAGACTCATACGTTACATTAATGATTATTATTTATATTGATTATTGTAATTAAAAGGATAGAATTGTTTTATCTTGAACCTAGTGGAGATTAATTGGAAGGGATATGTAAGAATCTATGTCTACAATAAGATAAAGAATTTAAGAGGAAATCTTAACATTTTTCTTTAATCTAAAATATTTTAGATAAATATGGCTTTGCGGTCGTTTAAATTATTATTATTATTTAATTATTTTTAAAACATTACATAATATGTTGCACAATACAATATCCCACAAAACCAGTTCAGTGGTTTGACTGTGGGAGCGCCGCTTTAGTTCTTTACATAATTAAAGTATTAGTAATCTTTGTAATATGTGTAGTATACATTAATATAATAAAATACATGGATACATATATAAATGGATACATATTTTATAACACAATAATAACAAACCATTTTCTGTAAAAATGACAATAATTTAGTTAGACTATAAGCCGACGCGAAGCTTAGGAAAAGGCTAGGCAGAAGATTATGTTTACAATACGCGAATTATTCAATGTTTTTACAGGAATTTAATAAAAAAAAAATCTTTGAATTAATGCAGATAGAAATATAATGTTTCATTTACTAAACAACTATATTTATTACATAAAAAATATTTAAAACACCAATAAAAGAGAATAATAACAAATGTATCATTTAGCGATAACTTGTTTTTGTAGGTAGTTAAAGTTATTTGTTCTATTAAATTCATGCAAAATAAACAAATCATATTTATAAACAAATACTGATTATGCGTAGACATCGTGAAGGGGAACTTTGTCAATTCTATGTCGCTTACCCAAAAGGGTGTTAAAACAAATGCCGTGTGTTTATGGGATTTCCGTGTTATGTTAATGTGACTGTACCTTTTTGTTAGACGTAGGTATTATTATATGAAGGATTTTATTTATTTAAATTTATATTTATTATTTTGTTTTGGATACGATTACATTTTATTTGATTTATATTGATAGCAAGTTTTAAAATTATTGCAAGTATGAGCATTAATACAAGTGAGTGTTAAAAGTCACATCAAATGTAACTGTTTGTTAATAACGCAATTAATCTTCCAAAACAAGGAAACCAAAAAGGGCAAAAAAAAATAGTCTTGTTTCAATTATTATATTTCCTATTTCAATTACTACATTTGCTAAAATAATTACTAGCGCTTTTATATTCATTACTTAATAGAGTAGGTACTCGTATTACTAATACTGTGACACTGTAAATACATAGAACCTACTAGAACTATTTATTTTTTACTTCAGTTTACAGTAAATCAATTAAAAACAATAAAACAACAATACAATAATCAATAAAGACCAGTAAATCGTGTGCAATAATTAAACTGAATTACGTGCGGTCCCCAGCTAAACTAAGCTAACCCGATCAGGCATAATTTGTGACCAATTAGAATAATGGCGTGCGCACCGTGATGTATGCAGACGTCACTGGAACAGGGAAAGACGAAGAGTCGATGAACTGCTGAAATTTTAAAACGTTGTCTGTGGATTTTGGTGTTGATCTGTAAAACGGGAGCAATAACTGACAATGAAATGTACAAGACATCATTATTAAATATTAACAAAAAGCGAATCCAAATTATTCTAATAATATATCGCTGTTTAGCTATATAGTAGATATTTATGTAATTCTCACTAAACAGGTAATATGTTTTTAAAACATCATAATACAGCTTCAGTAGGCTTTACGTGTTCCATTTAATTATATACAGGTAATTTAAAAAACACTGCACCCAGTGTGTCAAATAAAATTCTTGAATTAGAAAAACAAATTACAATATAATGCTCAGAAACAAATACACGAATGTTGCTGTAAATCATACCTAAGTAATGATACAAGTCTTGCAGAAAGGTTTGAACACAATATACAGTACAGTAACATACCAATATTCTGTATACCAATTCGACTCCACTCCACTCTCAGTTCTGTAATAAATGTTGGGGCAACGTTTGTCCGGTGGCAGAACGTCAATGTCGCCAATTGTAGTCACTAGTTATGTATTTACTGCGGTCGCACTGTAAGGGATAAGTCCCAACTATTTATATTTACTTGTTTGTTTTGGATCGAGTTTCATAGATAATTTTATATAGTGACTAGCTGTACCCGGCATGCGTTGCAATGCAATTTTTTCTACATAGCACCTGCCTACTACCTACCTACTACCACTTAGGGGTATGAAAAATAGATAGTAGTGGATTCTCAGACCTACTGAATATGCATATAAAATTTCATAAAAATCGGTCAACCCGTTTCGGAGGAGTATGGTAACTAACACTGTGACACGAGAATTTTATATATAAGAAGATAGGGAACTTTAAGAATGTTATTTAATAATATTATTTCTTAGTTTTGATGTCAATTGTAAAGTACAGATCTGAGACTATTTCTTCTTATTTGGCTGACAGTAGATTTTAGAAGTTACTATAGTATAAAATAAACTAAGTAGTAGCAAAATTAGACAGTGAAAGATCCTTTATTATTTGGCGAAAAACATATTTTCCAGAAAAACTAAAGTAAAGATTTTTTCAGGCTCGTTGCATAGAATTAAGAGAAAAATGATTGGAAAATATAAAAAAAGAAGATTTTTTACAATGCTTACTCAAAATCTACATATTAAAACACACATTTTCCAAAAAACAATTAAGATAATAATATCTAGAATAGTTTAGTTTACAATTTAGTGCTTTATACCTAGTTGGGCAAGGGCAACTCCACGTTATGCCTAGTCATGACATGTCATGTCTGACAGGACGCTTGTTCGCAGTAATTAGATTATACACAGCTTTCCAAATCGAACGGTTGCCCTTGTTAATACTATAACTGTTGTATGTATGACAAATGTATGGAAAAACTATTATATTGATTGAGTAGTATGATTATTTATTTTAGAAGAAAGATCAGTGATTTGTTTGTTTTTTAATTTTTTTTATCAATCAGCTATGGAATTTTAAAACACCCAAAATAAGTTAAATTCGTGAGGGGAAAATGTGTAGTTATTGTAATATTATAATGCATTTTTTTTATTTAAGTCACATCTGGTCTAGATAGTTTAATGTTTTATTTAAAATTAGTAACCTACTGCCTACTCATTCTTTTTTTGTAGAACCTATCCCCTACAGACACCACATCTTAAAATTCAAAACATTACTTTACTTACGTAGTAACTATTAAGTAATATGTACCTTTACTTTTCTATGAAGGAAATTCATTTAATTTATTTAGGTATTTATTTATTTATTTATTTAAACTTCCATGTACAATTGTGGTACATAAGGCGGACTTAATGCCGCAAGGCATTATCTACCAGTCAACCTTTGGGTCAAATGGAGAAGCAGCTGGGATAGGTACAACAGTACAATACGAAACAATAATTAAAAACTACTACATCTAACTATGGCTATTTATAAATAATATACGAATACATATGAAAATATATACCTATATAAATATACCTACCTATATAGATAAATAATATTTGATAAATAAATTATACAGATATACATAAATAAAATATATAATATATGGATATATAATATGACATGACGACGACCATTTTAGTAATAGAAAACCTAAGGAACGAGGGTTTTCAAAAAGTATTCCCGAACTTGTCGTTTTTAAATTAAATATGAGTGAGTTATTTTTTAGCCTTACCTATTTATCTACGATCATGTTTAAAGTACAAAACACTGTAAAAGGTACGTATGTCCACGTGTCAAAGTAACCCTCGTCAGTCTTCAGCTAATTTATATCTACCCGCATTTGTTTAACCGAAAAACGTTTGAGCTCACCGATTTATACCCTTGTCTCAACTTTTTCAGATAAATTACCCTTCTTCTGAGTTTTTGTGAAACAGTTTCATAGATGTGGGTAGTCGTTTAGTTGCATTCGCATTCAGGTGTGTGCAAATAGACATTATTTTATTGTAACGAGGAAGTAAGTAATAGTAAAAAGCAAGGAACATTTTATTATTTTTAAGTCTAAAATAAAATCAATTAAGAAAATTAAATAATTCTAGGAATAATGTGAATAATAGATACAAATGCATATTTTTTATAAGAATAGTCAATATGAATATGTCTTGTTTCATCTAAATCTTTAAAAATCAAACACTTCTTATCAATAAATCAATTGGTGATTCAAATGGAAAAAGTTTCGTGAAAAATAAAGTAGGCTCATTTAAAATGTAAGTACATTCTTAACAATAAATACTTATAAACAAAAACATCAATATTGTAGGGTCGCAATTAACATGATACGTTTAATTACCCACGCATAAATTGTATGCAATATTGTCTGTTTACGAGTCACATGCAAATTAATTTTGGATGTGGCATTTGAGAACTTTTATTTTTAGAATGTTTTGTTTTTTGTTTAACAATTTTGTGTAAATAGTGCATATATATACCTATTTCAAAAATAAATGTTGTATGAGCCAAATGGTTTACTTTTAGGTAACGGATAAAAAGCCAAATTCAAAAAATAAATTAAATATGAATATTAAAATATATTATAAACCCATATATTATTCATTAATTTACTTTTCTATTAGTAGTGTATAAAATCATCACATCATATTATGTAATACTTATTTAATTATGAATTTATTTTATATCCGGTAATATTCTGTATCTAACGAACTAATTTACTTAAAAAAAAAGTATGGACATAATTGATCAATGTAATTACTAAGTTAAAGTAGAGCAGATATTGCCACCTCCAATATTCTTAGTTTAAAGACCATAACAGCAATAAATATCAGCGACAAATTCCCGCCAATCGCGACAATACGTTCCATTTGTCGCGAATTGCGCGGTAAATAATAACGGAGCCGAACTTTATCGAACTTATTTATTGTCTCATTATGGGGATAAACATTGCCTATTTACGAGTAATGTGTTTTATTCTTTATTTATGTGATTATGTCAGCGTGAATTCGCGATACTGGACTCCCACGGTGGAGCGTGTAATTTAAAATTTTCAGGAATATTTATTCGGGAATAATACAAGTACCGTGGATGACCACGGCCCTAACCAGAGAGAAATGGAAGGAGGGTAGAGAGGCCTTTACCCTGCAGTGGGACAGAAACGGCTAGAAAAAAAAAATACTAGTACCAGTTCGAACCCAGGCAAGTACCAATGTGGCTTTTTCAAAGTTATATGTACTTTCTTAATTATTCTAAGACATTTCTGACAAACGGTGAAGGAAAACATCGTGAGGAAACCTGGATTCCAAAATTTGGGATCTGAATTCGCCAATCCGCAAAGAGCAAGCATGGTGGACCCATATGGAGAAGGCACGAGCATTGACCCAACTACCCCGTCCCGTACCCCGTCCCACTGCTGGGCACAGGCCTCTTGGCCTGTGCCCAGCAGTGGGACGTTTAAAGGCTGGATTATTATTATTTTTATTATTATTAGTACCAATTTGATGCTTACCGGGTTACTTTAGACAATAATGTTTCCACTTATATGGAGAAAACACTTGTGTACAGATTGGAAAACCTTCTCAAATACAACTTTTTATACTTTAGATATTCCTAATTGTTTTTAAAACAAATATTTAGTTTTTTAAATATCACTCGATAAATCCAAAAACATCTCTCCTCTTTTCTATCTCATTACATTTTACACAAAACTGAACACATTAAAACTATGTTCAGCAATTTGATTCAATAATATTTAATGAGCCATACTGCTTTGTATCATTACCATCGGATGACGGTAATGATCCCATGGGTTTCAATAAAACTATATGAAGGTTGTGTCCAAATTTTGTACTATAATGCCACAAAATTGGCAAGTTTCGCTTGATTTGCCAATAAATGCGGCAAATTGATATGCTTTACGGCTCACTAAAGGGGTCCTTAACTAAGGTAAATGTGATATGGGTTAAATTTTGTTCTGTTAACAAATTCAGTTACCTGCTTAATTTGACAATAATAAAGGAGAATACTCATCTCATTGTTTTTAATGTTTTAGAATCCAATTATCACACTGAACACGCTATGTCTATATAAAGTTAATGCCTGAAGCAATTGATACACTAAAGATATACTCGTACTTATGGTCCGGCCGCTGAGAGAAGGCGTTCCTGACAGGTCGTGGTCAACAGGAAGATATAATAATAATAATATTCCGGGACAACTCACACACGGTCATCTGATCCCAAGCTAAGCAGAGCTTGTGTTATGGTAACCAGACAACTGATAAACATACTTATATATTTCTAAACACATACATACATATTATAGATAAATTACACCCAGACAACCAGAACAAATGATCGTGCTCATCACACGAACATTTGTCCTGGGTGGGAATCGAACCCACGACCTCCGGTATAACAGTCAGGGTGACTAACCACTAGACCAACAGGCCCGTCAATAACTTAAATGTGGCGATGAATTTACTAAACATAAAAAACTACATCATTACTCCAGGTTACAATGAATAATATAGCACGGCTTTTTATTTCCCCATTCAAATCTAGACCAACTGACATGTGTCAGGAACGCATTCTCTAAGCGGCCCAATGATAGTGTTAATAATATAGCAATATATATACATATAGATATATATATAAATACATATAGCAATTGGAACCTCTTTGCGAGACACTGTCTCTTAAGGATGCCCTAGTTTAAGAGACAGAGTTTAATCTATTGTGTACAGATATCTGTAGCATCCATGTTTTATGTAAACCTCTCTGACATACGTTCATAAATTGTAATGATCTGTATTTTTTGGGAAATAAAGAATTTTATTTATTTATTTATTTATGTTAAGTATAATTTCATAAGCACAACTGAATAATATTTCCTGAGTGGGATCCACAAACAAACAATAAATAGAACCACATTTAACTGTAATACCATTAATCAAAACACATCTATATCTAAGGCAATAGTAATGATTGGAGACATTCTAATATCAGAGCGGGCGAGTCTTTGGGGACTGGCCAGACAGTCTGCCCGAAGTTAGCCCTGGGACAGTCCGAGAAGATTAGATTAATCCGTTTTGCATTGCTTTATATTTTGCTTTATAATATATGGGTATTTGAAATGTCTAAACGACAATCTTTTGTTTTCGGAACCGAATTTTCATTTGTTTGTTGATGGTTAGCAGAAGCTGTTTTGGTTTTGTAAAGGCAAGACATATTTTGAAAGAAGAATACAAAGTTTACATAGCAATTCATTAGGATTTTTGGGATAATTATTTATGTCTGGGTTTGCAATGTTATCATAGACCTGTGCTTATACAATCTGGTCTCTATTTCTAGATATTTTGCATGAAAAAAATGTGCTAATAGGTTTTATATAAACGAATAATACGAATTGCACACTTCACCTAGTGCATACCTAGATAGTTTTAGAGATATTTTCTCGGGACTTTTACCACCACCATTTACCATTCTAAAGCAAAACACAGCAAAGATTAAAATAATAAATAAAACGGTTTACAATGTTACCAGCCTCCTCAAAATGCATAGGCCATTACATGAACAAGTTTATTGTGATTTTCCGTTTAAACAAAGAGGGTGGCATTTTTACGCGGCGTTGTAATGAATTTTCAGGATGCCGAGACATCGGTATTTTAAATATTCAAGAAGATGTAGGGAGGAATTTGTACACCTCATTGAATAACATTGCTTCATGCATAATTTTCTGGTTTAAAAAATTGTCGCGGCCTTTTCGGTGCAGTGGAAGTTGTTACGGGAATCATGTTATTTTGGGGTATAAACGAGTATGATAAAATTTTGTAATGTAATTTGGAATTCGTTAATACATTTTTTATTACAGAGTGTGTTATTATTACTACTACTATATATTATAAGTTAAATAAATAAATAAATGCGGACAATATCACATACATTGCTCTGAACCCAAAGTAAGTTGCTAAAGCACCTGTGTTATGGAATTCAGAAACAACGAAGGTACCACAAACACCCAGACCCGAGGCAATGTAGAAAAGTTGGTTTCTACATTGACCCGTCCGGGGATCGAACCCGGGACCTCAGAGCTAGCGACACCTTGAAACCGGTGCGTACGCCACTCGACCACGGAGGTCGTCCGACCACGGATGTCGTATATATTATAAGTTCTTCTTTTTGGTGTCGTGAATCAATGTGGATTTGTTTATTCCTATCTGAAACAGAATACGTTTCACTCATGTAATCAAGGTAATTAATCAAGAATGTAGTCTGTATAACGAATAAAATAAACAAATTCCATAACACAAGTGCTTTAGCTACTTACTTTGGGTTTCGAGCAATGTATGTGATGTTGTCCGCATTTATTTTATTTTATTTATTTAAATGTAACTTATTGAATGTAAATTACATAATCCAATTAATGATTACCGCCTTTTCTCTCTTAAACAAAAATTACTGATACTTACTGTGTATACTATAATACAAACGTTATAGTACAATCAATCACTCATACGAAACACCACAAAACTGCCTACCCAGCATACACACATAGGCAACAGGGCTACCAACAAAATTCGCCCTTTAATAGCGAAGCCAACTATAACTAATATAATTTCTTGTCGGATCATATCCTGGGGGAGGCAGGGATCAAAGTTGTCGCTAACACAATTAGGGAGACAGATTAGTTTCGGTCAGGACTTCGGAACTACCTGACCACTTCGTAAATTGCCATTAATTTTCAAGATAAACATGTTAAGGATGTATTAATTAGTTTTAATGTTTGTTACGACTACATTGCCGTTGGGTTGCGGAATTAACTGGTCTACAATATGAGTAAATATACTCGCTAGCAGTTCTTCAGGTATGTATCAAGAGTATATAAGGAATTGCAACGTAAGGATCAGAAATTGTTGATTTATGATGAAGTTAAAGTCCATTTAGAGAACCTGTAATTCCAGTATTTTAGTGAGCAAATGTTTTGATTACTAACATAACAATTACAGATCTATATTTAATTCCCAATAGACGTTTCCCAGCAACAAAATTGAATCATATCCATACAAACAATTAAACTTCGAACCGAATCGTATCAAAAAGGTTCAAACAATTTCCAATCGCAATTTGAAATTAAAAGCCCCCAGACCCCAAACTAACCCTTCTGAAATATTAAAGAAGTGACATTTTCGTCCCCACATAATTACATCGAGGCCCGATATAGATAAAGTATGTCCTTATACATTAAAGACGAGACTGGGACTATTGAGAGGAACCAAATTAGATATTTATACGAATATCGTCATATTCGATATTTGCATCGCTTTTGAATATCGTCTGCGCTGCAGTAAGTAGAGTACTGACTTAGAATGATATTTTGTTTCATTTGTTTTATTGACCGTTGAGAAATACACAACACCCTGAGTTTTCGTTTTAATTATGTTAACTTTCAGATGCCGTGAATACGTTCAACAGTATAAAACATTGGGCTATAGTTGGAACAATTGTGTAGCATGCGATACCAGTTCACGAAATTACAACTGCACTAGAGAAAATTAAATGACGTTTTGTTGAAGTCACGGAATTTTGTTGGTGTGACTGATATTTTTTTTTTTAAGTTAGCCCCGTGATAATTAACCGCTAGCTCCAATACGACACATTTAAGAAGTTTATAAAACGTTTGAATTTTGGGCATTCTTTTTTATATCCATTTACATCATGTCTCATGTCATTGTCAAGTTATTCATTAAATCTTCTTTGTGTATGATTCTAGGTTACCAAAAACTGTCGATGCCCAATGAACCCTTTGACATTCCGACTGACAACATTTCATAAAGTTAATTAGTGATATTATAAAGGCAGGTTATTTCTGCACTAGTCCTTGGTAATCCCGAGGGAATGCCGCCATCTGAGGTAGCCAGTACCTACATGCTTGTTAACTCGTCTCATATATTATGAAGCTATGTCAAATGGGTACCGGCTCGCGAAGATATAGGATGATGAGAAATTTTCATAGTGAAAACATGTAAAAGTAAGATATTTCTTTTACAAAATTTACTTATCAGAAATATTGCGTGTTTATTTAATATGCATACGTCAGTTTTTGAGTCTTAAATCATAGATAAAATAAAAACATTCTTGTTATCTATATAAATCTAAAACTAAGCTGCAAGCTTTAAGAAGGAAGTACATAATTATATAAAAAACGTGAAGTTGGCAGGAAATAAAAAAGTTGTCCACTTCCATCGACACATTTTACCCATTTAACTTACGAATACATTTTAATATGCGATGCTATATTGAGTTTAAGATTTCGATAGCAAAATATGACAATATCCAAATAGATCCACGCTGTATCTGTCTGGTTAGATGGAAGGTAAAATAAAGGCTCACCGAATGTCGGATGTCGCGACCTTCAGGGATTTGCTCGCGGCTTACTTATTTAACTTGGAGAACTATCTGCTCGCCCAATATTTGCATGAGCGGCCACGAGTTAACTTTGTTTATTGTCTCACTAGTTATTCATAAAGGTTTGAAAGGTTTTTTTTGGAGATATTTGATGTTATTCGTAAGGGTTAATATTTATTTGCCTACTTACTTATAACTTGTAAATATTTTATAGATTATATATGAAATCATACGTTGTAGCAAACCTAACAATAAAAAACATATAATGTAAAACACTATAAATATGAACCTACTATGGTTGTTTTGCACAATGTATTAAGCAATATTTGTTAACTACCTTTTTATTTACGACGGATAACATATTGAACTTTATCACAATAAAACATAATGAATAAAGAATTACTATATCTAAATTTTTCATGACTTAATATTCTCCTCAAGTATACGTCATTATAAATAATATATATACGCCTAATACTTGAGTATTCTTAATAAGAAAACGCCGCTTCAGTTTTCCTATATAAACATTAGTAACCACCGAATCCCCAGCCACTTTAAATAACCTTGCCTCCATTTTATCCGGCCCACCTCAGCAAACACACCTTTTTTCGCTAAAGATGATTTGTCAAAATAAATTAAGCATAAGACAGTCGCGTTGTCAAATATTTATACGGAACCCACAGGATATTACGAATGTTAATGTATAAGGTCCGTGCTATGGGGTTCACGACTGGGGAAAAATTGAGCGTAAAATAATACTTCGGAATTCTGCACCTAAAAAGGGAATTAAAAGGTCAATAAACATAAAAATTCAATTTCAATCAATTTAAACGTTATTTGTTAAGGTTTTTTTTTCTTTTATTTAATAAGTACATTTTAAAGTGCCAATGTATTTTAATCTTAGAAAACAAAGTATAATATTCTCTACAGTAACTAATTAATAAATAGTAAATAATGCTGTTTTTCTTATATATCTAAAAATAATATCTTATAGCATACCACAAAATGTCAGTTCCTATTCAAGTTCCTATTCTACATTTCTTGTACCGTGTTATAAGGGTAGGATCAAATCTCATGTGATTCGGTGGTCGCGATCCATCATCATCGTGGACGGCTTCCGTAATAAAGTAGCACAATAGAAGAATACCATTGTGGGCATAAATAATATTGCTTTGTATATAGAAATACCGACACGATATTACAAATAGATTTATATCTACGTGTGTAGGTTTAGTCTAGTACATAAAGGCTTACTTAACTACGAGGGAAATATGAAAGCATTTTAAAATAATACATAATTATTTTTGATAGTTGTGAAATTATAGATAAATTGTTTTTTTCAGAACCTCGTCAAGTTTATCTTTTCTTTTCACATTCAAATCTCTTCTCAAACAAAATTAGCTTCGGAAAAATAATCTGTAGATGCTTACCAGTGCATTGTACCTTTTTTAATATAACTGATCTTATACCTGCCTCGTTGGCCTAGTGGGTCTAAGCGCGACTGCTACGCTAGAGGTCTTGGGTTCGATTCCCAAGTCGACCAAGGTGTTATTGGGTTTTCTATGAAATTCTCAGTAGCAGGTCGGAGTTTGGATTTGTGCCCGGTTAGTGGCAATAGGCTCGCCCCCTATTACATGGGACCTAAAACATAACGGCGAACTGTGGGTGTACATTGGTACACCTCTGCCTAACCATTCGGGGATACAGGCGTGATGGTATGTTATGTTATGTTATGCTGATCTTATAATATTGTTCTACATAAGGCCCAAAAATCTGTAGTATTTTCTGCAGCTCGCATAAATGACTAACCCCAAACATTCAGACGCGCTGAAGTATCATTCAATCCATTAGCGCCACAAGTACTATAAAATCTAACCCTATAACATAATAGGCATCTCCAACGCGTTCATTTGTTTGTTGTGGCTCAGCCTTCCGGACCAGTGGCTATGCTGTGGTTTGGTTCACGTGATGTCGTGTTAAATGTTTATTTATAACTGCACTCTCATTTCTTGATAGGTAAGGTTCTTAGGTAGATATATAATGAACTTAGTGTTTATACTTTGTGGGCACACTTTAAATTACTATACGGAATTAAAAATAATATTGTATGCAAATTAATAAAGTATGTAGTAGTTACTACCTTAAAAATACATAAATTTTGTTTTAAACTCTAAATTTTGTTTAAATGGGATATCAAAGAAAATTATTTAACATAAAATGCTGCCTCTTCTTCCTTAAGAACACTTTAAAACAATCTATATTTATCGCCAATAAACTAACTTACAAACTGTTGCACGTACTTTAACCAGTTTCAAAGAGACCGCTGCCGCGCTGACACTAGACAAGAGTTACTCGAAGCAAGAAATTAAGAAGTAGAGACGAGTCGCGTGCCTCGTGGGAAATTCGACCAATCAGGGCAGCGGGATTGGCGGACGATGACCATACATGGCTACTGTTATGGCTTCTATACTCGATAATAGATTGTACCTACATTATGTTTTTATTATGTGAATTCTTGGTTTTATGTTTTTGGAAACAAGTGCATATTTACCGCTTTGTTTTGCCGCTGTTTTACAAAAATGTTTTGTTTTTTTTTTGGTCTGGATACATGCCTATAGTTAAAACTTAAGTTAAAAGGTTGTGTACCTCCTGAAAGTCTATTTAAGGTTAGCTTTCTTTAATAACAGTGTTTTAGTTAGAAAGGACTAGAAAATTCTAACAAATCGTTCACTATATATTTAGTGTTCACGTTTGTATGTTTAACAGTAATAAATAACTCAATTTTAACATTCCTACAGTTTACAAACAAAGGTCATTGGGCGTAATCTTACCCGGTTTGTGAAAACTTGCGTACATGACCCAAATTGTTAAGTTAAACCCATCTTTTAATTTTCATGTACTTTTTTTTATTTTTATTGCGGTATTAAACATTAGTAGGTCAATGAAAAAAACCACATGTTCTCTTTTTTTGCGTAACTACAAACGAGCCTTCGCGATGCTCGTCCAAGACCTTAACAAGTGATTATTAAAAAAATATTATATAAGATTTTATTTTTGCTTGCAGACTATACTCACAGTAATGCGACCCATACTATCGTAAACCAGGAACCTTAATCAGTCTATTTCACCGTATTTTGTTTCTGTACAGCGTGGGTATAATTTCCATACTAAGGTGCCCATTGGCATACATTTTTTTAGATAACTTTTTATTAATAAATAATAATCAATAAATATGACATATTATTTACTTTTCTATAATATCTCAGTCAGTATCCCTGTATAAACACCAACATCTGTAACGTGATTTATCTCACACGCTTTCCCCAATTTCGTTTAGAGGTTATGACGTGCGCTTACACTCACAACCATATCTTAGCACTTTATACCACCCTTATATCAATGTAATAAGGATGGTTTTTGATTGTGTGGGGTATATATTATGTTGGTAACGCAATACGCTCACTTTACTGGTATGAAATGAGCTGCTACTTTCGTGTTATTACGCCTCCACGCTTGTAAGTTTTGTGTGAACGCATTCGTCTCCGCGAATATTGTAGAGCTTATGATATTATGCTTTGGAAATCCTTAACTTAATATTATCTTATCCTTAACTTAGCTACTTAGCTTTTTGTTGTCTACGTACGTTAGTTAATGGTAAACGAACTGCACAATCATAAATTTTGGGTTGAATGATGTAAACCAACTTGACGTAAATTTATTTTTAAACTATAATTAATTCATATTAAACTTAATTTTAGGTAAATCTACATATTTTTTCTCTTACTCAACTATTACTTTGAGGATTCTAAGTTTACATTTCTGGTGAAGTCTGCATAAATACAACGGTAGGATGTAAAATTTTACATAAAAAAAACCGGCCACAACACAGTAGCAACGATTTTCAATAGCCACACCTTCCTTGGCATCCCATCCATTATCATAATTAATAGTAAACGACTTGTCAAAACATCAATAATCACCGCCACTGTCCCCTGGGTAACCAGGATTCCGAAGAACGAAAGCTTTTAAAATTAAAATTCATTCATTTTGAGCATTTCTTTGTCATTCCCCTTTAAAGATCGAGGTTTGTGTGATCTAAGGATGAACTGGATGAAGCGGTTTGACGGTGTTTTGATTTTATATTTTTTTGTTCTGGTTTTGGGAAATGTATGTATTTTATGGTATTCAGTCTTTTAATACCTAAGCTTTTTAAAACCACGTCCAACGGTTCGGTACTGTAACCATATTCTGAAAAATTTGAACTAGTTTATTACATATTTTTCTGGTTTCTACTACGATGGTAACTATAGTTAATCGTGAAAAAAACTTCCCTTCGGAGCCTTTAAAACATCCTGGACGTTGGTATTCTACATCCAGGATGATTTCAGATGTTTTAAATACTCAAACAACAATTCGTTGTAGAACAATATTTTGAATTATCTAAAAGAAAAATACTTAAAAAAAGTGAACCCCCCACTTGCCCACGCATTTCAAACGAACGCCATAAAGATTCGAAAATCTTTGTTCGGAATTCAAATCCCATGTGATTGTCACGTCACAGGGCTGCGACACAGAATTACTGATTGATTATGCATTCCCGTCACACTTGACGGCCGACGGGAAACAATGTAATTCTCATATTTTTTTGTAATATTTGCCTGAATTTTTGTATGAATTTTTGAATTTGCAATTCGAAAGTTTGGAAATGCTTTTATTTTATGAAATCAGTAGGTCTAGGGTTGAAATTGACGAACACATTTTTCTAAGTCTCTCATGCGTATAATCTATCTGATCTCTAATAGTAACGTTGCTAACAACATAAGGTATATAACATTGTGATCATGTATACGAAAAGAAAAAGGCACTGTATTTTATCAAATCAATGTTTTTCCACCACAACATTAGGCCATTGTTGAGCATTGAGTGATTTAAAACTATACGAAATATAGCTTGGTAAAATACATAAAAAAAACATATTGCTATTTTAAACCGAGTAGGTACTATTTATGAAAACATAAATCAAGCAAACACAACTTCACTACATCCTAATCCAAAAACCACTAAAGTCATTAGCGGGTGACCCTTCTCATAATAAAACGAGCTTTCATCTTGACACCAGGGCTGCCCCAAAGACCAAGCTGACCAATTTGCGACCCCTGAGATGATGCCACAGATAACACAATGCCCTGCAACTGAACTGATAATGGTGGATACCCAAATGTTACAAAGACGGTCAGTGTAGCCCTTAGTGACGTCATTTTACTTGTAGGACCGTTTTTAGTTTTAAATACCTTGTTCCTCAACTGATACATACCCAAAAGTTACAAAGACAATCAGTGTATTTAGCTATTGCAAATTGTGACGTCATTTTACTTATATAATTAACTGTTTTAAGGTTCAATTGCCTTAAATAGTACCTATACCTAAATGTCGTTAAAACCTATGTTCCCTTTGTTACATCATTTCACTCGTAGTTAGACTGTTTTAGTCTATAGTACCTTATACGATAATATTTATCATTAGCACACATATCATTTATCATGGTACCTCATTTGAATCAATGTTTTAAACTGAAATGGTAATAGTAATTTGTAATGTTATGCAACCCATGTATATCTACCTCAAGCAACATTTCTCCTCAAGAATTGCATGTTATGTTTAACTTAGATCTAAGATATAAATGAAATATTGTGCAATGTAAACAATAAGTATAAAACTAGGGCAATAAATCAACGTAATTATGGCATAAGAGCTTTTTAAATATTTAGATGTCCCGTCAGATCAAAAAATTAGGGTGAAGTGCCAAGTGATGTGTATAAAAGGTATCGATAAAATAAATATGGGATTTAAACCGATATTATTATGTTTTGAAGATATTCTAAAGAAGCTATTCATTCCAAAAAAATTGTTTGGATTTTGAACCAAGAACTAAACAATACTGTCTCGCTATCGCTGAAAATCAAATATCAACAACTTATCATTTATACGAATGTTAATGACACGCTCACAAGGTTAAATGTAAAATAGTATACTTAATCTCTATTAAATTAGTACATATTTAAACTTATCCATAACCCTCAATACATTACATACATTTAAGTCGTTTTATTTGAATATGGTACACATTATTAATACTTAAATAATTTACAGTCTAAAAATATAAACTTTTCAATTAATTTTCCGTAACCAAGCAAACAATATATCGATATCGACAAGTTATTATCGACATGGCCTTTACTGTTACCATGCATCACTATATCTTCCCCATTTTAAAGCACATGGCGCATGGTCACTGGGCCCTTCACCCAAATTGAGTGCTACTTTACTGGTAAATAATAGGACGACCGCCTTTATTATTTTACAATGTTTGAACAGTGCTCTATTATAAGAAATATAGACATTCTGTGAGGGGGTTAACTAAGCTTATCGATACTGCAAATATTACATGAATAGTAAAATCGGCAGTCATAGTAAAACTACTTTTGTTCGTATGCATTTACAACAGCCGGTTAAGTCCTTCGTTAAAAAAGTAAGTTAAACTGTAAAAAAAAAAAACTTACTTAAAGACCTCCTTTTAAGTAAAGTATATACTTGTGATAGGAGGTCCCGCTCTTCTATGCCAATTCAAGTAAATGGTAACAGTGGTGTACTTATAGAAAGTTAGAAAGTAATTAAAATATACATAGTTAAAAATTAAACAAAAATAAAGAACTTAATTATATCCTAAATTTGCATATTGTGTGGTTCATGTGTGTATTTGTGTGTGGAGTGTTATGTGTGTGTGGTGTGCCATGCGTAAATGTGTCAATTGTGTGTGTGTGTTTGTGTGCTAGGGTGTATACTGTTTGATGGTGAGTGTGTGTATTTTTAACTCATATTAATGGTGCAGCAATAATTCAATGTCATCATAAGTTTTTAGTTTTAGCCATTCAATTAATGCTATTTTGCAGTCTTTAGTAGTCATAGGATGGATGTTAATTATTTTATTTATTTTATTGTATACGTCGGCGGAATTTGTGTTGAATTGTCTTTTGGCATAACTGGTTTTAACAAATTCTACTGGAGCAAAGGTAGTTAGGAATTTTTTAAGAAACTAAACGATAAACATTAAGGTCTCTGAAAAACTGTTTTATTTGCGTTTTTTTGCCCAAGTATAAGGCTGCAATACAAAAGGACGAAATATGGAACTGTAACTCACATGCCACAAGAACCTTCTGTTATTACGTTAACAGAAGGTTAAGATAACTAAACAAGACCAGTTAGTGTTGTTTAGTTATCTTAAGTTCTTGTATTTCAAGATAAGATTTTCGAAAACTATCACGTAAATATAACTAAAAGACATAAAAATAAAACGCACTCAATCAAAACACCATACTTTCCTATCATGGTACCACACAATAAAATCTAGGTGGCATATGGAACATAAACCTCACAATTGTCACCACACACTATTATCCAAAAATCTCTATCCAAATAGCCAATTAAAATCCAAAAACTGAGGCGACAACTGTTTGTCTTGTTAGCAATATTTTTAATTGAGACGGACCCCAAACGCTGTCAAACAATAGTTTTAAAAACCATTTTATTAAGACCTCAATACTGAGCTAAGATTGGGTAAAGTCGGGTCATGTAACAGTGGTTATGTTTGAGGTCATTGTTTACACGAACAGGGCAAATAATTAAGAATGTTCATTGGTTTTGTCAACACAATCTATGGAGCCAGCGCGCTTTGATTGCGGTGGGATTCGATTGTTTGATCTATTCCTACAATGTGGATTGAAGTTTGTTGGTTCTGTCGCAGATTGGTGTTTACCCCTTTATTTTTTACGCTACGAATATGAGTAGTTTGCTTTCAGTTGACAATAATGAAATTACTTAGCGAAATATGTAATTAAGATTGTCTGTAGAGCAAAATCGAAACCGAGAACCTTGTTAAATCATTTATCGATGATCCAATTATTAGAAGTATCCAATAATTCTAATCTTATCTCATCTTTAAACTGTAGTTTAAAACCTATTATTTTGCACAAGGATTGCAACATTCGATAGATTGCTACTTTTTTTACACGGACTTTTAGAGTATTTCTTATTTACTTTTAGAGTATCATTAGTTACGATTTAAGTATTTAATCACCTGCAAAACGCTCTATCCAAATAATCAACCAAAAATGTATGTATCTTTCAACCTCGCAACAACGAATTCCCTTTACACACACATTAACTTCCTTCAACCGAAGCAATTTCTTTCCGAAAGGATTCTTCTGGGGAAGTAATTCATTCCCTTATTAGGCCACTGTTTGTTTTGTCCGGGACATCGGGACGTCGGGAGCTGGGGTCATTATACGCCGCGGGGTCATGTGATGCGTGAAATTATTTCGTACTTTACACAGCTCTGTAGCGGTGCGTGCGCGCCGGTGGGGTGGTGCTTTAGGGTGGATAAGACTGCTACAGGTTTTTTTTTAATAGAAAATATTTATCGTTCACTTTTAAAATGAGTATGTAACTGATCTTGATTTAACATTAAATGTTATTTACATCTATCACTGTTCAGCATATAATTAAAATAACCAACATTATTATTTCTTTTAAAGGTTCATATACCTTTATACCCAGACGCGCGTAATTTAAGCAATAAGAGCTTAATTTTAAGAAATAGCTTTACACCGTCATTCCTAACTTAGGTAATACCTAAACTACACAAAAAACAGATGAATACGCGCCTTCCTACAGAATAAAACAATACCTTATTACCATTAAATTTTCTTTAAACCGATTTATCCATAACCTATCTTAGAACACAACCATCACATCCACACAAATCTACCCCAAAACACCCGCAAAACAACCCCAGCTGATAACGACTCTACAAAATGAAGTTGTAATGCAATACATCTGCTACAAAGTCATGGCACATTGACGAATTGTTCTGCAATACGAATGTCGTTTGTAATTGTACAATAAGATGTTTATAGATGTGGAAGCAATGGCCCGGAAAGACATTGGATTAGATAGAGTTAGGACTATTGTAGAGTGTAATTGAATATGTTTATTACATACAAAAAAATATATGTATAAGAGTTATTTTAAAGTCATTTTAGTCCGTGATTATTAAGTAAGTCGTAAATATTGTCATTCTTATTGTAGATCCGGTATTAGGAGCTTAATACAAAACAATTCCTGCTTTAAAATAGACAATACTTTACAAAACATTTACCATGTTTCTCAGTTAATTGCAAAAAAACTTAGTGTGATACTAAGTTTTTTTGCAATTAAAGGTATTTTCGATACGAAGCTTCATTAATCGCATTAAATGAACAAAGTTATAAAATCTCTGAGCTTAAATTGTGTATAAGTATAGTAGTAAAATATACCAGGTGAAAAAAATCATGCCTACAAGATTTTTATGCACTAATCCTATTATTGTGATTATAATATAAGTAGTATTCTTATTTCTACCTTTCTTGATATTGTCGAGAACAAAATAAATTGCAGTACTAAGCTATTTTGATTAAAATTGACATTCCCATCTCCACCGTATTGGCTGAAAGACCTGTCTCGTCTCATTTGTGAACCGTAATAAATTGAATTCACAAAGAGGTGTAAAGCTGAACGAATAAACTTGACGTTTTTTAAATAACCGAGATTCTGAATAGGGTGGTATTTTTGTTATTCGATTAAGTAGGTATGTATATTTTATTTAAAAGTAACAATGTGAGTTGTATGAAATTTATTCTGTGTTGAGATTGCCAAAATAGAAGATATAAATAAAAATCTAAATCAGGATAAGAAAAACTGAACTATCACATTTACTTATTTATTTCATACTGCTGCACATTTTATTACAAAAACGGATTTAATACCAGAAGGCATTCCCTGTACGTCTATCTTAAAGGTGATTCAGAGAAAAACGATAATTAATATTGACATAGATGGTAGTTATTTTTAAATAATAGCGCCAGTACGAAATTTACTATTCAAGAAAATCTCAAAATCATATTAGGTACTACACAAATCCTTTTCGATTACTTAAAAAAAAACCAGACACCGTCAATTTAACACGATAAATAAATTCCGAAACACCTCAGAAATGTTCAGGGGGAATAAATCTCATAAGTGAGTTTGTTTACGCGAAAGAATTTCAATTTGGACGCGTGTATTCCGCCTGTCTTCCGTCATTACACGCAACGAGATATTAATGATAGCTGAATACGTGCTCGCATCTTCCCTTCCTTTTTGAGAGTGAAAAAAGTGTTTTAATGTACGGAAATGCGTTAGAAAGAAATCTGTATTGGTTTACTTTAAATCGCCAAATTTTGACTGAATAAAGAGGTATTTTATCTACGTGAAGATTTTCTTGTTTTTCTTCTTCTTCTCTCTCTCTCTCTCTTTCTTCTCTCTTTCTCTTCTTTAAATAGTTTTGTTGGTGCACTAAATACTCATATAGATCTTACACAAAAACTGATATTAATTAAAAGTTTAATTCAAAATTATGACTAAAATGGAGACTCTACACAAGAGTAGGTAAAAATGTTTTTGGCGATCTTCATTAAAAATAAATAAGTATTAACAATTAAAAGTGTCCGAATAACGCGAGCATTGTAATTCGGCAATTACAAACCTTTATTGATTTCAACCCATTCTACAAACGACAGCAACGAAAACAATTTACTATAATCACGGGACATCAGTAACTTCGCAACACCCCAAATCGCTAAACATCTTTATTTCATCGAACATTGAACACAAATGAAAACACAATAGTATAGTTTGAAATTAAATTTATTGCTTGTCAAATATCACTTGTAGTTCGTATTGTAGTGCAGCGTTGGTGGTAATTGGTAGAACACATGGTTTTATGGCGAAAGGGGTAGGAAATGTAACAAATGTGATAGAATTATGATTGCTCGATAAAGGGTATTCAGAAGAAATGTTATTTTGGGATATTATTTGTTTGTGTGGCTTCATTGTTGTACTGCAATTGGGGAATGATTATATTTTTGATTTATTTTGTGGAAACTTACATATTTTAGTAGGCAGATTCTAGTCCCTAAGTACCTAATCTGATTGCACATTTACCGGCCATACTATAAAAAACATACTATAAAATGCAGAACACATGTTTTTATATATCACCTTTATTATACCGACGGGATAAAACACAACGTATATTTTATATTTCGCTGTAGGTAAATACTCGCAAAAAAACCTTGGCCAACGGCCATCCCTAATTGAAAAACCTGATCCTCTAAACAAACCTTTTACCAAAACCCTTGACGTCCATTCCATCACACTTCGAACTTTCAAAACAGCCACTATTCAAAACTGCCACTAAAAAGCCATTTTGTATAAACACGCTTAAAAGTCGCGGCTCCCCCTAGAAGTGCTAAGCCGTGTAGAGACCGCCGTATTCCCAGGGACACGGCGCTTATCCATCAATATATCTTTTGCATACCGCACGTGTCTTCGTAGGTTTATGCGGTGTATACTTAGCTTTATGTGTGTCGTAAGGAGACATAGTTGACGATGTTATGTTAAGAGCAAAAAAACAAAAGGTGGAGTCTTGTGAAGAGAAGATAATGGTTCGTTTGTTTTAGTACTAAAACAAGAGTGAATCGAAAACGCCCCTTAAAACCCAGTCTCATGCAATTGCGATATAAAATTTCGTAATTACGTAGGCACAACGACCGAAACTCCATAAACACTTAATGCTTTTACGAAAATATAATTTAAAATTCCATTTCAATCAACTTGCAATATCAACAGGGTAATTCGTTGGACCATAAATTCGCAATTACGTCACTGGCAAACGACGTTCAAAATTACCTATTTCCAACAATTTTTTTATCCAACTCCCAGTAGGCATCGAAAACAGGGTAGGTGTGGTCGGACCAAGAGAAGTCGTTCCCATTGGCCGCCTCTGAACACACCCACTGCTGTAACAAAAAGGAAAATTGGAACAGAACACGAAATGTCCCTAAACACCGAGCCTTGAGAATTGCTCTCTCCCTTTCTCAAGTCGTAGCGTTCTGCTTCAGGACGGTCCCCACTGAAACAGGGTTCGTATCTAGGTCCCGAGAGTATTGATCAGTGCCATCTCTCGGTTTGTCGCAGTACTACGTGCAAAAAGTTACAGCAAGATGGCGCCCATAGTCGCCTCGAAAGCCTTATATTGTTCAGGAAAAGTTTGACTTTGTTACTCTCAAACTCAAAGATATAATTTGCAGAGTTTAGGAAGTCTTCTTCTTTCTATCTTTAGAATCTCAAACTTTTGTTTTAATTATTGTTTTGATGAAGGTTTTTTGTAACTTAATTTTGTTGTCTATGATCCATAGTTGGACTGTAGTTAAACAATAGACTCATTACAATAATAATAAAAAAATTCTTACACACGAGTCCAGAGAAAATCACTAAGTAATAGGTAATTTAAAAGATTTATACTTTTTTTGATAAATAAGGAGCAGCCATAAAATGCGAAATCGATCTCTTGTAAGTAGCTTATCAATTTTATAAGGGTGGCTTACCGTCCTACGCACTAAGTGCTTATCCGTCTGTAGATATCGAAGTATTAATTAAAGAGCTTTTTTTCTTTCATATTTTTAGTTTTAATGTCTTTTAGCGTCACTTGGGTTTTGTTAAGCGTATAGGACTATAACTGTATAACAGGGCTGTGTGTAGAGTTTTATAGGAACTATGGTACAAAGCGACATTTTAGGTTGGTACAACTTATTTATTAGGTATAAATAAGGGTAACATGAACATGGTACGTTTTAACATGCTTTACCCAATGTATGGTTCACGTAATGCATGTTCAAGGTTAAACAAGTGGCTAAAAAGATTGTCCAAGGACAATCTGATGCTAGTATACACATACTTTTATTTCGGCCAAGCAATTTCTTTATAATAATAATATTCCGGGACAATTCACACACGGTTATCTGATCCCAAGCTAAGCAGAGCTTGTGTTATGGTAACCAGATAACTGATAAACATACTTATATATTTCTAAATACATACATATTATAGATAAATTACACCCAGACACAGAACAAATGATCGTGCTCATCACACAACATTTGTCCTAGATGGGAATCGAACCCACGACCTCCGGTATAGCAGTCAGGGTCACTAACCACTAGACCAACAGGGCCGTCGGAGCTTTAGAATCAAAAGTCAAGAAATGATTTTGTAGACATGTTTTTGTTAGGCACCAAATACATAAAGTACTGTATTACAAAAATTCACCATTTTTTTTCACAAAAAAAAAAACAAACAATACTTGAATAACCGTACGAAATTGCGTTGTAAGTCACAATATATCGGTAATAGCTAATTAGCCGTAATCCTATAATCGGTCAGGTTAGAAAATTACCCACCCGGGCCCTATTTGCGGTGGCCGCGATTAGACCCATAAAACTCGGTGCGATCTTGATAAGGGATGCGCGAATCGGCCATGTATACATTGTGTGAAGTGCTCGTGTAATAAACATTCGTTTTAATTTATTGTCTAACTGTTGCAGATTAGGTAGAGAATGCGTTTTGTTAGAAATGTTGGAATAATGGTAGAATAATGTTGTGAAACTACTTTGTCATGTTGTAGGAGTACCTACTACTACTACTATCTACAGTGTGTGCAGTAATACACACTGTAGATTCAGCATTAGGTGAAATGGTTTTATTCCTGCAGTCAAACCACTTAACTGGTTTTGGGAATTTGTAATTAATTATGATTTTCTGAAAGTAAAAATGAACAAATATAGTAAAAAAGAGTAACTCATTTATTTTATTTTGCTTGTGATAATGTAATTGTATTTTCCCAACATTAATTATCTACCTTCAGTAGACACATTTCACGCTTTCTTGGTGCTCCAATATTCAACCAGTATGCATAAAAAAATGACTTAATCCTACTTACAATATTGCTATAGCTCTGTCCATGCATTACCAAAGCACAAAAATTAGGCCCTCAACAAACGTACAGTATCTAACTATTGCCGAGTTTATATTAGTTGAGCGTAAAATTTTGGACAGACATGTCTGAGTTGTAAATTTTTGCTAACTAACTATTTCTGCATGATTTTTAGTCTAACTTTTGTCTGTACCGTTGAGACGTCAGTCGTACGTTTGAATTCAGTTTTATTAGTGTCCATGCATATTCAAAGTACTTGGCTTTAAACTGACGTGGCATGTGTGAAAGTTTTGGCGTTTTAAAATGAGAGGAAAGTTTGGGAATCAGGGATGGGTAGATAAATAGAAAATAAATGTAAAAAATACTGTCTAGATGTGTTCAGCTTTTGTCTGTACATCATTTGGTAAAGGTATTTAAGTACTTTAAAAAGTTTTGCTTACTATAATAAATAAAGCAAATTAACCTGTGAACTAAATCCCTATAGGCACCTAGTGAAAAATGTTTCCTCTTGGTACCAAAGATACTATAACGTACATATTACATATTAATATCAATGGCAAGTGGCAGAGATTTCTTAAGAAATAAGCAGCACTTTTGTACATCATTTATAAATATGTAATTATTTTCTTTTTAACTTATGTGTGTGTAAATAAATTATTAAATAAATAAATCAATCGACCTGTCCGAAACCATTGTAACTGGGAGCTATTCATACATTGAAAAGTTTTCTAGCGAAGGTTCTATTAATTATACTAGTTTCAATACAACAACATACTTCATCAGCGTATCTTAATATAAAATGTATCTTTAAAATATCGTATGTATTAAATAGCAAATGTTATAAAAAATAAGAGAAACTCATGTAGTCTGGCTTTCGAAGCTATTATTTGAGTAGCCGTTGCTTTGATTGTGTAAGCCCGTTCGTACACAAGAAGACGCAATTCTCCGATACCTGATACAAACCAAAGAACTTCGTGCATAGCCTACACGCGTCGGATTTACCTAGGACATAATTTTTTTAAACAACTTCTATTTCTGTATAATTACTCAGCACACACTTTATTTAGCGTCACCTGTTTATCAAAATCAAACCATACTTGTATGCAACTACCAATCCTAGCCACCATATTCGACCTTCACTTTAGAATCATCTAGTATTTTTAAGTGCCTACATATATTATCCAGCCTTTAAACGTCCTACTGCTGGGCACAGGCCTCTTCCCATTTAGAGAAGGCACGAGCATTGATCACCATGCTTGCTCTCTGCGGATTGGCGATTTCAGATCCCAAATTTTGGAATCCAGGTTTCCTCACGATGTTTTCCTTCACCGTTTGTCAGAAGTGTCTTAGAATAATTAAGGAAGTACATATAACTTTGAAAAAGCCACATTGGTACTTGCCTGGTTCGAACCTGCAACCTTGTGCTTACAAATCCGTTCAATGAACCGCTAGGCCACCACAACATTTGCCTACATACTTCTCTTCAAAACCCAACACACACTACAATATAAAAATAAAAACAAACAGTATGTGTACAAGTGACGTCACTGGGTCTCACAAAACAAAGTGCCACAATTAAATGCGACCCGCTCCAACTGAGTTCAACAGTTTTTCCCTCGTAATTCTATTACATTATTAACTTACACCGTGTTAAGGAAGTAGGGATGCTGGCGGAGATAAGACTTGTCGATGAAAGATAAGATTGAGATATCGATAGAGTAGGGAAATACTTTTATATCCAGACTTTTTGTAAGATTTAAAATACTTTTCTGTGTGTGAATTTAAATAATAAGTTGGTACCTTCTAGCAATAGCTGTAATCAAATTCAATTTAAGAGTATCATTCACAAAAATATATTTAAAGGGTATAATTATTCAAATGCCGTTCTGACGTCAATTTCTTTTCTATTTACCTACTTTCCAACGAATATGAACTGTGTATTCTTTATTCAAAGAAAATCACAATATTTACAAAAACAAAACCGAAATACAATTTTTTCATACTGTATTTTTAATCGGCCGTTAGGTACATTTTATCGATATCGATGTAACTCCCCTCTCGCCAACACACCGCACCACAAAGTGTACGGCAGTCGGCGTCGCCTTCTCAAAGATCGCTAGCTAAAAACTTTTAATACTTTAACTTGACTTTCACTCAATTTCTCTTAACGCCTCCGTTGACACGGTTCGATGCTTTCCATGCGGTGATATCGCCTTATAACTGTTTTACTATGGCGTTATAACGCCAACTTGGACCTCAGAGTTTCACTTCTGAAGTTTGAACGCCTTTGCGCAAATAATTAATTAAATAAGTTTGGGAAGCACAAAAGTTTGTTTTAGTAAATTTTGAGTCATTCTTCCGGATTTAGATATGATTTTTTTTTATAGTTTGATCACATAATTTCATTACGCTTCTTCATATGATTGGTTTTGTTTTATTTTTGTTTGATGTTAGTTTTTTATTAGAAGTATAAATATCTGTTCAATTGGTTTTTTTAAAGAAGTTTTTTTTCCGGCAGGAAAACAACTCAATAATAGGATAATTTCTTTACTTGCGCCCTTTATAGTATGTGAACTCTGAATAGTGTTAAATAAATTTATCAGGCTTTTCTCTACCATTTTCCAGTTCCCATCGAAACCAAACCAAATAAAATACGAAAAATAGATGGACCCAAAAAAATGTAAAAGGAGAAACAAAATAAAACCCCATCACGACACGACAAATTGATGTCATCCATCCCTCTCTTGCTAACAGTCGCAACATATCACTCGACGCACGTCCTCGGCATTTTTCCTCTATATATTATTAATACATAAGTACAATCCGATGCACCGTTCCCCCCTTCGCGTGATGTATAGCTCTGTCCTTTTCTATATTGTTGGGTCTAGTTTTCCCAAGCGACCGAACCCCGAGGGTAAAACTCCCTAGGGTCGGTATTGACTCTACTGTAGAAGGAAAGTTATCTGTACACCTATTGTCGACCACCCCCTTTCTCCCCTTTCCAGCTTTCAGCCCGCGCCACCCTCGACTTTCTTATGCGTTTTACGTTTTATTTTTGAGAATGTTCTAGGCTCAACAAAGTTGTGTTGTTTTAATATTCTGCAGTCTAAATCAACTAAATTTTTCTTTATCTTTAGGAACAGAGCTAAAAAAAGTTCGGGATATTTGGTTTATACAAAAGGTACTTATATTTATTTAAAAAGCTGCTTTACCAATACAACTTAACACAAGACCTCAAAACTACAAAAGATACATGTACAGTGCTAGTAATTACAATTAGAGCAACACACTTTCATTAATTGTAACTAAATTGAGAACCATCAATTGTGACAATCCATCAAGGAAAGGGAAATTTCCAAAAGTTAATTTCAATCAGTAACACGACACAAGCTTAACATAATTTAAGGTTAGGTGCACACCGGACGCTAATTTGGTAATGCGCGACATCGCCACGCGACTGGCACGCTTTGCGACCGCCACGCGACAGATTGACGCGACTAGACGATTTGTTCACTTAACTTGTTTATCGTGAGGGACAGACAAATATGCGCAAGAATAAAAATGTCGCTCCCGCCCTCTTTGTAATGCGATACTCAATCACATTTTCATATATGAATTAGAATGGCTACATCTAATCTACTTAATCTTGAACCCTTGTTAAAAAGATTAGACAATTCATCGATCTGAAAAATTTGTTCGGTCATGTAATCAACATATATTTTATAATTATTTTGTTCATGCTTTACTGTCATATAGGAAGATACTAAAGTTTACATTTATGATTTACTGGAAACTGCTTTGCAAAATTCGACTTTTTTATTAAATTAATAATGTCACAGACCTAAAATGAACAACATTTATATTTTATCATTAAATATTTATCATGTAGTAATAATATACTTTATGGTATGTGTTTTGTGATGTAATTATTTCTGTAGAAATAAACTATCGTTTTCGCTACAAAACTGCAAACAAATTTTAACAAAAACTGTATACAAACCTGGAACCGCTTCAAATAAGTATGTCTTCACACCGATATGGAATGACATCCGGACGGGCGCGTGCGACAGTCGCACACGTGCGCCGCACACGACGACAAACGAGCACGACTAAACGCTCATTTAGATTATTGTAGCGTAATCTACTTAAACAATAGTGTGTACCGGCCCTAATGTAGAAACAAGATGCGGTTTCTTTGAAATGTATTTTGTAATATTTATTAAATAGAATCAGTTGGGATTTTTTTGTAGATTACTGAAAGTGTATGTTTAGTTTATTTAAGAATTTTACTTCATTGTACTTTTAAACTTATTAAGCACCCATTTATTATAACACCCTACCAAGACCATATTAGATCACCATAATTAATTTGAATGTACAAAACTGCCGTCTAAAATGGGCGATTCTATTTTAATGCTAATTCAGAGTAATACGATCTCCATTCTTTAGTACAATTAGAGGCAGCGATAAACCCATGCATTATCTAGTCAGGAGCAACAATAGAATATTACCCTTGAACAAAAATTGTTAGTATAATATTTCAAGTGGGGTGCAAAAAGTACCATGTGTGAAATCACAATGGTTTAAAAGTATGTTTTTGTTTGAGCATGTGAGAATGATGGATAGCTTGTGTCCAGTTGTAATCAGGGCTTGATGCTCTATTATTTTGATCATCAGTCATATCATATTGTACCTACTTGTATTTTGTAAATGTAATTTAATAGTTCTGAGTACTGAAAATTTATAAATACCTCTCATTTTAGGCACATTTCAAATAAAGTATTTAATACAACTGTGAAGCTTTTTAGTTATTAAAAAGATGGTGTAGCTTTAAAAAAAACACATTTATAATTATTTACGTAATTTAATCTCGTATTTCGTGATAATTTGTTTTATGAACGATTACAATTTACAATGTCTTATTTGATACACAATTGCGTTAAACAATAATACGTAACTACATAATATATTCACGGAGGATATCTCACAAAATACAATTTGGTTTGCGTGTATCTAAGCAAAGTGTACCGGATACATTTTATTTTTTCGTATACATTTATTTCGGCATCAGATTTTCTTTCGTTGTACATTATTATATCCCAAAGCTTCGTATTCAGTGGATATGTATTGTTTTAGATATGATCGATATTCAGTTAATATTTCGATGTCCGAATCCGTAACCTAAGCGCGAAAACAAATACGCTATTCGAAGTTAAGAATCGAAAAATTTACAATTTACGTTTTATATTAAAATTTACAACGTACTTACAATAAATATATCACAGATTTTATAAGAACGAAACTGACACATACACGGGGAAACTTAAACTGAGTAACTTTTTACATGATATTTTTAATCGTCCTGAGCATTTTAGCTTTCAAATGTATATAAAATCTACACTAAGTCCAATCTAGCGACCGAACTATTGAATGATATTTTAGTATATATATATATATATTTACATAAAAATTACAATAATATTTACATTGCCACCGCTGCCAGTAGATACAATTAGTTATAATAAAACTTTGGTACAATCACAAACGTAACTGTTTGTGTATTCACTTATATTTTGTGCAAAGTATTTCGTAATAAAAATGGATTTATATGACAAATTAAATATCAAGGTACTTGACCTTTCTAGAAACACAATTTTTTTCTCAACAACACGGTTTCGTAATAATTCGTATAAACCCAATTTGATATTAAACTTTTCACTGTACAGACTAACCGGTACCGACAAATGACGTCACTGAAGGCTACTTGGAGGCCAATGGAGCTGTTTGAGCGTATTGCTGTGCACTGCAAGTCGGTAAGGAAAACGGATTTACGCTGAACGGAGACGATACTAAACCACCCATTCCTGTGGACAAAGAAAAAAGAGGTTATTTTCAAAATTCCTAATACCTAAAAAAAAATATAAAACGCCACTCTATCACGTCAAACTTTTTTAGCGTAACGCATAATCCGATATACAAAACGATTTCGGAATGGCTAAAACCTCAAACGTCTAACCGTGAAATCCAATATTCCAAAGCCCCTCAAACCTAGTCAATGTTATTGCGAAAAGCATCTGGTAACTAGTTAGAGGTTAATTATGTAAACTGTAAAAATGTTCGTAAATATCTCACTAAACCACAAACATATGCATCTAACTTCAAATTATTAAATAATATTAAGACTTTTGTTCACGAATATCTACAAATCGGGATAAGGTTAGCAAACCATGCAACAACGCTACCAAATAAAAAGCTCAACAAAAAGAGAACGCAATATAAATAAAAAACAAAACTACTAACACTGAACGGCGAGGTGGTGCCAGTTCTGGTGATGTTCATTGGCAACCCGCGGACTGTGTCTCACAGCGGCAAAGGCACTTCTCAGCTTAGTCTCTTTACTCTGAGCCCCTTTCATATCGCCGTCCGTACATTTTGTATGAATGTTTACCGGACAGTCTTCCACGCTTTTAGAATTCCCATTTCTTTCACTGTAATGTCCGCTATCTTTCGTATAATACGCGTTATAGTGACGGTCAGATGATAAGTGTCCATTCATGTTCGCTGGATGGTACGGACCTAGAGACACTGGACGGGATAAAGAAAACAGGGGTTAACACAAAGCGACGTAAACAAACAGATGCCGTGCGAAGAAAGCGTTGGAAATGTGAACTTAAATCTTATTTGTATTGTTTAGTAAGATAAGCGAGATAACATATAAAATTAACAAGCTAGATGCACGTGTTATTTATACTATCAATCTTCTAAATGCCTATGTTAGTGTGTTATATTTTATTTAAATAACCAAAGTAAAAGTATTTATTTGGGAATCGAACCTTATATTCAGACATTCTGAAATTACCAATTCATGTTCTTATTCCAAGAGCCGAAAGTTAGCGTAAAATACTCGTAGTGAACTTCAATTAAGTGGTTTCAAAAATGTAAAAAAAGAGACTTTCCCCGTACTATTGATTACCGATACACGACGACATAAACTCCTTATTTCTCTTACTCTGCTGACTACAATCGCTAAAACCATCATAAAGCAGATATTTACTAATACAACTCACGCGAGGTAGTGTTGAACAGCGATGTGGGGGGCGCGGGGTAGTGCTGCGGGTGCGGGTAGGCTGCGGGCGCGGCATGCGGCGTGCTCGCGGCCGAGCAGTACCGCGGCGACACCGAGCCGCCGCTGCGCGCGTACTCCTCTAAAAGAAAAAGCCTGGGATCAACGTATAATACCGTTAAGTATGCTTCTAGTGATTCTAGAAAACCTAGACGGGTTAGGAGACTATAATAAATAAGAGGAAGTAACTATAAAAGACGCGTGGTATCTGATGGAAATAAATACTCTTTGAAAACTTAGACTCTTCCACATAGGCCTCTGTCTATGTACCGTAGAAGACTGGTACAGGTTGAGTTGATTTTGACATAGGTCATATTTTGCCAACGATAACTAAACATTTTCTCTTAGTGCAAGGATGCTTTCTCCACCTGTTGAAAAGTCTTAGTAGGTAGAGTATTTGGAAAAAGGTTTCTATTTATTATTTTTCATGTCATTTGTTTCCCATTTAATAAAAACGAGAAGGTTTTTAAATATGAAAACACTATTCACAATACCTAAGTCCTAGAATGCATACACTTTCTACAGCGCTAATAAACAATGACCAAGATAGAGCAATTTTAAATTCTTTTTTATTAAACCTATCCCTAAATAAAAGCCATATAAAAAGACACATAACATAACAAATAATATCCAGTAACCCACCTTCAGTCCATTGTGAAGCCGCCGTGTCTTGCACACTAACAGCCAGTTGCCCGGTATACGAGTTGAAAGGCATGCTGGCTGGCGGCGAGCGAGGCGCGCCCAAACCGAGCTGGTTGTTCCGAGGCATCGAGTACAATGCCTCGGCTAAGTCTGCGGCCCGCTTTAGTATTATTTCCTAGGGATAAAATGATTAGTGAATATGGAGACCGATTATTGTAAGTTCAACCTTACTGCTTTGACATAAAGGTGTTAATATCAAGTGACCAATAATGTGCGGTCGACTGTACGTGTGTGAGAATCTTGAACCATCATTTATGAAAAGATACGATTCCATAATTATAAAGAAGTAATAATAAATATATAAATAGCTTTCGAAAAAGACTTGTAATATAAAAGAACAGTTAAGATTTTGTTAATTTCTTAAAAAGTAAAAATTTTTTTCTCCCAGTCAACTCATTATTATTATTATAAAACAAAAAAAAAAAATTATATAAAAAAAAACATTTAAGATGTTTATTACTTGGAAGAGTAAAATATTTTCTCGCACTTAAATCATTATTATTATAAGGTATACAACACAAACATACCTTCGGTAGTTTTTCCGGGTCACCAGGATGTCTCGGTATAAGTTTCTGTAGCCTCTGAAAACCGTAATCTATCGTAGGCTCGTTCAACGCTGCTATGCGAACAAGAGAAAAACAAAATCAATCATTAGTTGGCCCACTAACAAATGAAAGCCTAATTGATGGATGATAAGATTTTCCGAGTCTCCCTAATTACTGATTATTTTCAAGAGAAAAATTTGGAACGTAAATAATGAGGCTTTAGATTTGGTTGGTAACAAGCGAAATACGGTTATAAGACTCTCTGTCTTAAATTATAAGTTACTTATTAAAATCACAAAGCTCATAATATTAAAACATGCTGATGCTTAGTAAAAGTTAGGTATTACATTATCATTAAACCAATTTGTGCATTAAACAAATCAAATCATAAACCCCTCACATTTTAATTTTATTCAAAAACTAACTAAAAAAATAAATTTCAAACAATGTGGGATTTATTTCAGATGATAATTTTATGTTCTTCATTTTCTAAGAAACTTGACTGACTGACTTAAAATCGTATTCTGACCTATTCAAGCGCACTTTAATATGAAAAATAGTAGTAAGTCCATGTACTCACAAACATAAACAAATCGTCCGGGCGCGCCCTTACAGAACTGCTTGCTCTTATACGACAGCGTGACTTCAACCACGCCGGGTATGTGTCGCGGCGGCGTCTGCACTCTTATTGCGTGCGATGTTATTAACTGATAAACATTTGTTTTATTAGAACTTACTCGCCCAACAAGTAGAGTGGAACAATTCGTAGTTATGTCGTGAAATATTCAGTCTATTGTAATGACAAGCATAGTTAAAAGTGTCATTGTGTAACGTCAAAAGTTTCGACAAGCTTAAATATAAGATAAAATGTTGAATATCAAAATGCAAAAATCTCAGACCTCCATGTTGGGTGAAAGACCTCACAATTTATAATTGTAGACTATAAGACTTTAAAATATAACAGTACCTATTCGATATAGTCTTAAAAAACTAAACCTAGAAAAAATATTGGCTTAGAGCCAGTTACACAGCCGATAGAGATAACTCCTACGAATTTTTAGATTTTTAAAACATGAATATGATACGTTTGATAAAAGTTGTATCTGGAGGCAGCACATTTAGACATAAAAGTGTTATTTATAAAGTAAATATATCTAAGTGGATGAGGTGTATAATTTTATGATAGTGTTTCTAAATACATATGTAGCACTTCACATAATTAATTATAGTGTTCCTTTTGCAGTGCATGGAACTTAAGATTTTTAATAATAATAATCATTTTATGTAGTATCTATCCTGCATCAAGCCTATTTTATTTCAACTGGCTGAAAATGCTACTTAGTTCAACTTCGTGAGCACTGGTACAATAAAACATATACTAAATATTGTATAACCCAGTTATAGAATTCAAACAGTTTAAAACTCACCTCACTCCAAACCAACATGGTCCCAAAAACGACTTGCAGTCCGTCAAAGAAGTTGTCACCAACTATGATGACTGTCGACCCCCCAGACGTCCAGCCTTCGCTCGGTGATATCGCCTTGATGCACGGCGTCGCTACTGGCAATGGCGGATATAAACCTGCTATTAAACATCTGAATCAGTTTGTTGATAACGAGAAAGATTTTGGTAACACTAGGAAGGTAGGAAAGGATCTGTCATACATTGAACTGAAAACAGCTGTCTATTATGAAGATATTGACCATGAAAAGGAAGATGATATTCGAAATAAAAATCCAACAAACTGACTATCCAAGCTAGCAATAATAGTCGATCCTCAATTCCTTTCGCAAGTCTCAACGACGCACCTTAAAATAGTTCCCCAACTTTTATATAAATAGCATTCAGGGTCGTAAATGGCATCTTCTTAGAATCCGCAAAAGTAAGGGCAGAATGGTACAACAACTTAAAAGTTGAAAGCCAAACCACTAAAACTCGCTCCGTCCTACTTGAACGTACACTTAAGTCTGTTCTAGAAAAAGGACAATTGTACACCGTAAAAGTCACCGTGCAAGTATCACCGATACAGGGTTTAAAAGATCCGTGCAGTTAATTGAAAATGAATTTTAACAGTAAGTAATAAAGTTGCTTATGGAATACAGTTTTATGGCCGTTATGACGTTGTCAACTGCTACGAGTGCAAGGTTTAGGGGGACACGCGCTGAACAAGGGGGAAACTGAAATCTTGCGAACAACGTTGTAATAAAGACGGGAGAAAGTGAATTTAAGGGGACGAAAGGCGATTACTTTTGTGGTTCTTTTTTAATTTTACTAATATTATATTCTCCCCATTTAAGATGTTTTAATATTCCGTGTAAAAGGTTCAATGAGATTTAAGATAAAATGAATCAAGTCTGTTCTATCTTGGTGTGTATTTACGTAATTAAATTGTGTATTAACTAACTAGGCAATATTTAGTGCAAAATTGATGAGTACCTAAGCTAAAATTAGAAAAAAAAAAACAAAACACGACTTACCAATTATACCCAAATACATTTGTAAACAAGAAAACAATAAGACAGCAAGTGGGAATGTTACGAAGCTATCAGGTACTTGCAAATTTTCTCATTCGCACCGTGTAATCCCTTTGACTCGGTTTCGCACCGTCTAGCCTCTTTCCAAACTTTGACGCTCACTTAATGTGGAATAGGTTAATTATGTATTGGTTTTACTTTGTTTACTAAGCTAGCATTTGTTTTAAATACGAAGGCAGTTACTGAAGTAAAAATATTCTTGTTTATTTTAGACTATTTTATAAATATCATTTTAGTTTTAATGATTTTAAGAAATGTTATTTTGGTAACGTACCTCAGCATCGTAGGTACTTTGGAACTTAAATACGTTTTATGCAATGCTAGAGAGTATAAATTAAATACACACAATACTTAAGACAACAATAAATAACATATTTTTTTCTATTGTAAAATGAAGAATTTACCCTAAAGGTGATATTAAATTAATTACGTTACTGAAAAATCTGACATATAATTGTGACTGTACTGTGTCTTAACATGGCATACATAAAATGATTTTGAACGCATGTTCCAAGTTCTACAGAGCATAATTCCTCAGTAAATTATCCCCATTCGCTTCATGCTCGCTTCAACGCTCCCCCCCCTCGCCCCCCACCGAAAACACCCGTCCGAAGTTCTTTGCGAAATGTCTACAGTGATTCCTTGAATACAAACGACATCTTAAAATGCTGTATTATGAGTTCTGCACATTTATCGCCAATTGACTGTTGGATTTCACACGTTTACGCTGCGTTAAAATATGTTTTCATGGTCAATACTTTGCAAGTAGGACAGCTTTTTTTCTAAAGTAAATTGTTTAAAGATAAGTTCAAATTGCTATTTTGATATATTGAACATGCATTTACTATTTACTTAGTATAATAAAACTTTCAGCCTCATCGTGTTGTTAAAAAGTAAGTCAAACTTAGTACATAAGTAGTATTAAACGCGCATAAATTTGCAAAATGAGTAATAATCATCAAAAACCGATTTTCATTCAAACATTTGTTAATTAAAAGCACGTTTCAATACTACCTATGGAAATCATAAATAAATAAAAGAAAGAACCAAAAACGTACAAGTAGGGTCTGTCGCGGCATCTGTACCTTCGCTTGGGTCTAGCCGCTTCGCCCTTCGGCCATGCTTGCTGTTGTTGTGGACAAACATGTTGTCTGATATCGCTAAAAGAGGCCCGTCGACCATCACTTGTGTTGATATTACCACCTGGAAAAGATATATCATTTTAGGATGTGTTTTTTTTTTCGAAACCAGAATTTGAGAATTTACTGCTCTAAAAATCAGGATGGGTTTAGTCTCAGTCTTACTATACAAGACACAATAAAAAACATAGCATTAGCAACTGTACAAAATATCGGTTATACGAATACAATCTCGTTGAAACGTCACACCAATCAGGGGTGGTTAGTCCCTATATATCTTTATATAAATCCTTGCAAATAGTATTTATTTGAGTAAGTTCCGTTGAATATACCTTCGTATATCCTATCGTACTTCAAAACCCTAAACTGTGCCAAAGTATCACTCATCTATTTTTACCAAACCAAAAGTACAGTCACCGAAATAAAACGCATGAAGTACGTGGCTACGTTTCACACATCAAAACAAATGTTCGCATTCCTACACACACTAGCGTTGAGTTGAAAGGGAGAGTCCCTTGGGAGGTGGAGCCAATGTCTCGGGATCGACGAAATGGACGAAACTCTTCCAATGGGTATGCAAGGAAGTGCATTGTGTGCATGTGTGCGTACTAATGCCGGTGTGTGGGTGGCCGATTGACAGACGGCCATTCAATCGATACGTTTTTTTCTTTTACTGTGTACTTTGGTATGGAGTTTTGCTGAATAAACAAGTGAATGGACTAGTTGTTTTGTTTATCTTTCTGCTATACGAAAAGGTTTCGTAGTTTATAAACGTTGCTAACGTTTAGTCCCAAAAGCTGGCTTTAATAACAGCCTACAATTTTTGTTTTGAATTTTATTTTAAGTTACGATAAAAAAAAAACCACTTCGAAAATTATACTAAAAATGTTTTTGTCGCTTTATATCGAACATAGATACAGACAAAACTAAAACAGTACCAAGTTTGGTATCTAAATCACCTGGAATACAATATTCACGTCGATAAAGCGACTGCATTATTTCGATTCCTACACCCACCTATAAATATCTACGTAGTTATATATTATAGCCATATATTCTTACCCTTGAAACGTTGGGGAACGACCACTGAATTATTCAATGACACACAGAAAGCCCAAATATAGACATTACTATACACACGCATACATGTTCAGTTATTGTTAGTATTTCTGTTGCATTTGGAAATGAGCAATATGTGTATAACGTTAAGTTCTATATTTGTTTAAAGTTTGCGAGAGGACACGTAAGACATATATGTCTTAGACAAACTGTGGAAGCAAATTTGTACTCATAAGTAGACTGTGTGAATGCACCTTTAGGGTAGTTATGTTAGGGCTGCTACTAATTAGTTACATTATGAGCGATGAGATTTTGTGGTAAAGTTTTAAGTGAGAGAAACGACTTTCTAGTTTATATTACAGCGGTGTTTATATCTACAAGGTAGTTTTAGGACAAATTATTTAGTTTTTTTGTTGATACAGGCTTTCTACCCTCGTTTAGAGGCTCTAGTGATAGATACTATTGAGTTTTGATAAATACCTAAATCAATATTTATTTCACGTCAACTTTGCAAGCAGATATTCTTCATTTTTATCCTCATAGATTCACATTTAGGATTGTTTCCTATTTTGTTCCGATTTTAGAGTTCATTAAAGTTGTTTAACAAGTTCAACTAATTTATATTTAAGATAATTGCTTCAAATCCTAGTCACAAAAAAAAAACTCATTGAAATATTTATTCCACTTTTAATTAATTTTAGAATCAAACATCCAATCAATTACATTTTCGAAACAAAATAAAACAGCATAACCAATTAAAAAATACAAGTAAAGGGCTAGCAGAGATCGGTTGAAAGTAAATAAATAAACTCGTATAAATAAATTTAATTTCATCCCTCCCCTAAATTGGAGGCGCTTCAAATATTCAAGAGTCGTGAACGCAACCCTTCCTTCAGTTAAGGGCAATACAGACAGTTGGATGGTACAAGTCACGAGATATAAGAGCAAGTTAAATAATGTTTGTTTCTTCATGTTTATGTACCTATGCCGTTCAATAATTTCATTAATAACGCTAGTACCAGACTAGCAATTCGGAAATTATACATTCAGTAAATTCCATCTGCTATAATGTTATATGAAGCGAAAAAACAACCTGGAAAAGACACAAAGTGCTAAAATAATGAAGTGTTAATGCGTTTATAATAAATGCTATTCCAGATACTCCTACTGTTTAAAACAGTTTAACTTTATCTAATAAGAAATAAAAGCACCAATAGATAATTTCTACCCTAAGGACAGTCTCACTAATACTTCAGTATGATCTCTTCAGTCTTCAACTTGGACCACTCATCGAGAGTAATACAGACAGACTCGTGTAAAGATCGCGGCAATTTTTCTCAACGTCTGGTAAACAAGCAACGATTCACTCGTCGACAGCACGAATAATTACTAGTTGCTAGTAGATTTACTGATCATGGACTTTTTGTACCCAGTGTAGTGTACATTACTAAACTTTCACCAAGTAAATCGAAGTTTATAAGAGAAAAAAAAAATTATAAGATTATACTGTACATAATTAGCATATATTTGCTATCCCAAAAACTACATACGAAATCAAAGGTTTTCAATGTATCAGAAACTTAGAATCCATATCTTTTAGCTTACTTTAAAAAACACTTTGCCAACGATAATCCAAACAAAAATTGTTAATGGGCAATCATTTTAGATTGTTATAAATATTGACTTTTTTACCTGAAACCTTCTCATATCCCGAGGATTCCCCGCATTCTTCAAACAGTTTTGGTTGCATTTCAGGAAGAACTTTAAGAAAAACCTGCAACAAAACATTATTTTTTAATAAAAGTACTGCACCGCGAACATGGAAGCAATTTGTAAGTTTTTTCATATTCGAAACTGTCAAAAGTATATAACGGGCTCATAAAATATCGACGGGCGTGTGAACAGATAATGCGGTGCAAATGATGGCGGACACATAAATCAAATGTCAACTACATAATATATTAATTATCGATATACCATTGGCGTTCCCTTTGAAAATTATGAAGTGGTTGGCGAGAAAATGGACTTCAAAATACGTTATAGTAACTAAAATAGAGGTGTAATTTTCAAATGAACTCGACAATAAAATGCCAACACGTAACAAAACACGTAAAAAAGTGCCAACTATTCATTAAATTAACACTACAGTACATGTAGTTGAACACGAAAACAACTAGACTTCTCAGAACTTCGGCTCCTTCAACTTCAACAACAAGTTGCTTCCCAGCTGTTTCCACTTCTCCACAATGAACACCACTTCATCGCCGTATTAATTTGTTTTTCGTGTTCTCAAATTTGTACCTTCCGCTCTTCCGTTTAAACTTCAGTTTTTGCCTCATTCACAGCCAATGTGTGAACTTTACGGGACTTTTTTATTTTTTTGCACCATAAACGAAAAGTCGTGTGACAATTTAAAAAAGAATAAACTCGACGAAAAAAGAAACAAACGTGCAGACAGCAACCAAAAATGGGACTTCATTTTTGGATAAAAAGAATATAGGACCTTCGTTGTTTTATTGGCTGTCAAAACGAAACCTCGAAACGGAATCAAACAATTTCCAACAGAAAGTCTATCGGGCCAACTATCGGCATATCGGATTACACACAATAGTCGGACTTTGCAACTTTATTCCGAAGCTTTTGTTGAAGTAGTATGGGTTTTATGTCGTCGTCGTAAGGTCTATATGAGGTGTTTGTATAAGTTTGTCAGTGCGTAATGTTGAACGTACGATCAGGCGGGCGATCACGATGAATGCTTTAGCAGAAATATTTTACATAGCCTGAGGCACCGGCGATGCCGCCATGCCGCCACGCCGAATATTGCTGTGCCAACACGTGTGGATTTAGTAGAGTTGTTAGACACCCCTAATGTACGTCATAAATTATGCCCTGTTCTTGAACAGTTCGGTAGACTTTGATTACACAAATATTGTCTTGAAATAATTGCTGTGGAATGAACTTTAGAGAAAATTTAGTTATGTACGCTAATTTAGGTTATGTAAAGTACTAGTTCAACAAACTACCCCATTTTTATTTCTTTCAATAACGAAATATAATATTTTAGAAACCCAACTAATAATATAATGATTATCTTGTTCTAAATCATTTTAAAAATTAAACTACAATAGCATTATGGCAGATTATTTTTTCGGTAAACAGTTTATACAAATTATTACATTATTTACTTTGTCAGATTTCAGGCTCACAACTTTGACTGTGAAGTAACGAAACACAAGACATGCAAGACTTGTTTCACCCTTAAAAAATATTAATCAGGTATATAGCTACCTGTAAAACTGATTGCTTACGAAATTCGCAACAACAGCTCTATACAAATAGTAAAAACGTATCCAGATATCGGCGTCGGTGCTGCGAACGTATTTGTGGTGCCCGCGGCGCCACACAGCTGTTCCCGCATTATTTATGTTAAACACCTTATGTCACAATATTGCGAGTTACGACTTTACCAGTTTACGCTGTCAAGCTCACGTGAATGGGGATTTTATTTTAAGGAGTACAATAAGAAGCGAAGGCTGTGAATCAAAAAGCTTAACGTTTCTGCAATTGATCGGATATGGTTCGACTTTTCTAAAGATATTTATATAGGTAATGTGGCTTATCGCATACAGAAAGAAATTAGTTACTATTTAACCCAGGCAAACGCGTATAGAATAAACACAAAAATTAATGATAGATCAGATAATCCCTATGTAAGATTTCATACCATTACTTTTTTTACATCTATGAAATTTCTATGTTGTCTTCTAAGGCCACACCCACACACAATAAGAACCCCAGATATAATGTACTTACATAAAATAATAACTGGTAAATAAAGTTATTTATTAAGTACATTTTTTTTGTAAATGGTTTTATCTTGCCTAAACCAGATTCCGGACCTAAAATTGCAGTAGGATGTTTTTTTATTTTTTTTTATGATACTGACTATGACCCTACATGTACATAAACAGCCATATTTCTTCTCAGATTACAGTAAGACATCGTAAAAGTATCTCCCCTGGTCATCCAAAGCTGGGAACATTAATATCATTGTAAGGGCCACCTGACAGTTGTGTTATCCTACGGTATCGCTCTCAGTGACCGCTAAGCCGAAAAATTATTACCTTGAGGTAAACAGAATGTATGGGCTACATTGATGATAGGTTTACTTTTAGTAGGGTGTAAAATGTATGTAAGTCTTTGCGAAATCAGAGCATAATATTATTCACAACGAAACATTTCAAAGTAATTTTTATTTTCAACATACAAAATTAAGAAAATATTTTTTTTATTTTAATAAATGTAAAGAACTGTTTATATATTTTTAGTAAAATATTTATTTATACTTTGTGAACATAAACTTAAGTGTCAAAACGATAGCCTAATACCTAAATAAAATAAAAGAGAAAAATTTCAGACACACTGACAAAATCTTTATGTAAAATTCTTAAGGTATTAAAAGCACACCGAATTTAAATTTAAATATGTACTTAGTTGCGATTTAAAAGGCCTGTTTTAATTATTAATAAATAGCAAATAATTCGTGTGAAGATCAACAAAATGTTATCATATAAACCTCGAATCTTAAGCAGTACTAATTGACGTAACTGACTAATTACACTACGTACCAAAACCTTACCTAACTTATATTACGTCAAAACGTAACGAACCCGAACAGCAAAATATCATATTCTTTGAAACGCTTCAGTTACTACCACTGTACCTATGTATACATATTATACATCCCTACATCTCGCACTATTCGATGGAAAAAATCTAGTACGGCATTAAGTCGTGGCAAAGAGGCGAGGCAGTAGGTTGCCCTCTTTCAAGTCGACTCGGAACACTTGAATACCCCCGCCCCACACCACTCGCGAGCATAGACTATGTTTATTTGCATCGGATATTCTTTGGGTAAATATTTGAAAAAACCTACGTCTGTAAATAATTCCTGTCTACGTGCGACTTGCTTTAAGAAATTATGCGCGTGAAATCATATATTTAGGAAGGTTACCTTTGTTTTTAAGACGCAAGTTATTTATAAACTTCTTGGCAGTGTTGTCAAGTTTATTTAGAACTAATACAAATTTAAAAAACTGTAATAAGTATTTTAACTAAGATAAATTTTCTCGGTGATCTGTGATCTTAACTACATATAAGTGTCTGTATTTCTGACTGGTACAAGCCATAACTTTTATTACAATTCATAAAATTAAATCATTAAATCAAATGGTTCAGAGCAGATTCTTCATCGTAAACTAAACATCCTACTCTGCCATATAAAACTGAAATATCTAAATACTACAATGTAAACAAACATAAACCACACAAACTTATATGCCTTACAATAATACTACAGCCACGAAAAATTGGCTAAACCGCATACGAGAATCGAACTACGCAGATCCGACAAGCGGTCTCTTATAACTTTTCCCTTTTTAACCTTTCGTCCCCCCTGCCCCGCGGCCCTGGCCCCGCGCCCGCGGCCCGTCGCCGGCTCCCTCGGGAGGCGGTCCCCAGGGCCGGCATCGACTCCCCTGGTGAGCCCCTCCCCTGCCACCACTCAATACCGACACGCCAAGCGGACGCCAAAGATTAAGCAGGTGGAAGTTACGCGATGTGTCAAATGAAATGTGTGTGGGTTGTCGTAGACTTGTTTTGTAAATGGAACTGTGGTTTATTAATTGTATTGGATTTTTTTTTAATAAATTTTGACAAATTACTTTTGCTGAATTTAATTTGATAGTATTACCTACCTGCTGGCAATAATCACCGTCATTACTGTCTTAGGAATATGTTTTGTGCATAAATAAAAACTGCACTTGTTTATGCTATTGAAACAGCAATGTATTCGTCTTCCATTTAAATGGCTATATTTTATAGGTATATGCAATATCATTGTGTTCACTTGACATTAGAAAAGTATTTTAAAAACAAGCAAGTCAGCCTGTACTGGTCCAAAACATACACATATAGGCATCTCTTAACTTTTGTTTGGATTTCATTGATTCCGCAAATCTTGCTCTCAAGACTGTCAACGGAGTGTCGTATCTGCAGCCACCTAAATAACATCGGCGGGTTAATCTTTGTGTAACATGCGACGGGCCCATAACGGGCCCAGTTTTCGACTTGTTTTTCCGCGTGCTTCCATAGCAGGCGTTAATATTTCAGTATGTACCAAATTCAAGGGTTAACTGCTCCCCGTCTACGCCGACGGTGTAAATAGACTCGTACAATTGAACGATTCCTATTGTGATTAAATAGCGATGGAACTGTGTAAATGATTTAGGATTCATATGTTTTACTGATTCTAATGAATGTTTTGCGATACAAATTCACTTCGTCAAGCCTGAGAAAAACGTTTAAGATTGGCATTATATTTTGAAAATGATATGAGACCAGATTTATTAAATATATTTTTTTTTCGAATCCACATTACTCAAAATATATTCTCTTTTTTGTTGACATCGACAACGTTGTTTATAGGTACTAGAACTACGTAAAAAAATACTGTAAACAAGTGTTTACATAAAGTGCCCTATAATAATTATTATTTAAGGTTTTTCAGATCTATTATCATAACTCAATTTAATTTATTAGTTTTCCTAACTCCGCCAAATCGTTGTCATAGCAACGTATATTGCACTCAACGATTTCTATATAGTTCGGCAACTTTCACTTCGCACAATACTTCCGTATACATATCGAATGCTGTAAATATAAAGCTCTGTAGTAGTTTTTCCAATGTGTCGAGAGGGTATCGCGGGCGACGCAGCATCCTGCCGTCGTCATGGCAACGCGATAAAACCTCGCCTTTTCATAGCCCTCCCTAACAGTAAACGTTAGTTTCTGAGAATTCCCTGCGATGGAAATTGTATGGTTTTTATGTGAGAATATGCGTTCGAACATAACGTGGATTGTGAGTGCCGAAAAGAACTGGATTCTCTATTTTTTTTTTGTTTTACTGAAACGTAGACTAACGATGAAGAATTTGCAAAGCATGAGCTGTCGCAACATCTATACCATATGACAACATATCGTCCACAAATATAAAACTTTGGGCATAGAAATAACCTAACTCACATGGCGCTTTACCGCTATAAGAAACCTAGTTGCGTTCGTAAAATGAAATCTCCTTTAGAGAAGACTAAAGAAGAATACTACCTCAAACAGTAAAATCACTGTTTTTGTATGTAGGTATACACTACTTTACGTCTAGGTACTATTTATACAAAAAAGTTTTTTAATCTATCAAGGCCATCATAATTTATCTTCAAACTCCGTATATACTACACCGGGTACTCTTTCAAATCTAAAAGCGCTTGCTCTCGGAGCCGAGTAGTTTCCAATTGACAATGTACCTACTGGTAGACGGGGCAATCGCTCGCGGCTTGTAAGCGCCTTTGCCAGTCAGACAGAATTCAGCTAAAATACTTGTTGTGTCTTGTTAACTTTGATTATGATGTAGCTAAGATTTTTGGGTGTATATATATATGTGGAAATTTGTAGTGTGATATTAAAGCTATATGATAATACTAATTTCAGTACCCATGAGTAATTTGAAGAATTTAAGGACTACGTTTTTTAGATACAATAAAATTGTTTTTAATAATTTACTTTTTATTGTTATTTATTAACTTAAATCTAGTTATTATTATTTGAAATCTAGTATCACACATCGCTTAATCATTGGTTAATAAATCCACGAAATTTCCTCTAAATGATACGAACCCTTACAAGCTATACTGCTAATAAACATCGTAATACTTAAGCGACCTTTTAATATTAATAACCTCAGTCAGAATTAAGGCACATACACTTCTAACATACGAACATACATTGGTCTTTCGTGCACAATCAACATACAAAGACAAGAGGCAACATTACGCGGGCATCACTTCATTGTGGGCACCCGGTCTAATTGTAACTACACTCTTGGGCACTATCAGCCGCTCAGCGCTCCGCCGGGTAGGCGTGGGCCACTAATCTTCGACCCCTACATACCAATACGCTTCCGAAACCCACCGAAAGAAAATAGAACCTATCAGCGAGATATAAAGTCCAAATTTGTTCAAACGAAAAAGGTCGTATCTGCAAACGTAGCGAGGGTTAACGCACACTATCAACTCATTAAATTGCATCGCCTTTTTAATGAGTCTGAAAGTGAACAAAGGATATTGAGCGCGATTACATTAAGTACCTAGTTGTAGTGTTAGAAAGGTAAGATAATGTTTTGTGGACTATTTTCACGATGTTTTCTGGTTACCGTTTGCTGTTAAATGAAAAACTTTGAACATATTGTGGTTGGCAGTCAGATTAAATAGAAGTATCTGGGATGGAGAGTGGCTTTTTGATCTTAATGTTGCCTTTAGTAGTTTAGTTTTATTTTTATGAGCTTGATGGTTTTGCAAACTGTATTTTGTTCGATTTCCCCAAATTCTCTTTAAACTTGAAATGCTAATAGTGCGCATATATGTATGATTGATGATGTATAATTTTTGGGTGCTGATTAATAAACGAGTATGTTACTTAAAAATCTCATCTTTATTTTTAAGATGGTTTTGTAAAGATATAGAAGTCTGAAATTGATTTTTCAAAAACATTTTCAAATCTGCTTGTTTTGTGTACGGGAATTACAATTCTGAACTTATTGTACAAAGCTAAAAACAAATAAATTAAATACAATTATTCTACGGTGGGTGTACATTGGTACACCTCTGCCTAACCCTTCAGGGATACAGGCGTGATGGTATGTATGCAATTATTCTACGAATAGTTCTGACAAACAACTGATCATCTTCAACTTAATAATTTACCCCGAACTAAGTGAAGCGCCCACAGAATTACAACCTCACAACGTATAGTTTCTATCACTTACTTTTATGTAAATACACGAAACATTATTACATAGCTCCCTCATATTTATCCAGTGAATATGCTATAAAGTGATATCACGTGATCGTTTTCGGCCGGGTAATAGTTATAAATTACCCGGGTAGTTTATAAAAGCCGGTTAACCCGAGGTAAGCGGACAAGGAGTATAATTTATTATTGGGAAATTCGCGGGCGCGTATTTTCATACGCTATGCGGATCATGCTATACGTAATTGTAGCCGCATTATTAACTGGCTTTATTAACGGTTTAAGGGGAGCTATATTCGTTTATGCACTAACCTTTGAAAGCGTACTAAAGTTCACTTCTATTTAGGATGTTTACCGGAAATTATAACTCAAAATATTTATAATAATAATAATATGTTTCGGGGACAACTCACACACGGTTATCTGATCCCAAGCTAAGCGGAGCTTGTGTTATGGTAACCAGACAACTGATAAACATACTTATATATTTCTAAATACATACATATTATAGATAAATTACACCCAGACACAGAACAAATGATCATGCTCACCACACAAAGATTTGTCCTGGGTGGGAATCGAACCTACGACCTCTGGATTAGCAGTCAGGGTCACTAACCACTAGACCAACAGGCCCGTCATTATTATACCTGTGTCATTTGAAATAAAGCATTTATTGTAGAAAGTCTACTGCAGCTTATTATGACAGTAAATAGAACATCATAATAGATAAAAAGTTATGTGGGTTACTTGTCAAAAATATGGCCTACTATGTATTTAGTAAACAAAACATACACAGTCCAGAAAATAATGCTACCATGAAAGAATAAAGAACTGGTACTTAAGTGGAAACCTGTTGTTACCGATCTCTTTTTGTCCCGGAGGACAAATACCATTCATCTAAATATGATATTATCAATATGAGGTTTCTTTTTCAAAGTATTTTTTTCTTTAATTATTCTTGAACAACTGACAATCGTCGTAGACGAAAACGTAGTTAGAGAACCTAGATTCCTAAAATTATAAATCCTACATTTGGATTCACATCTACAAGATACCTTAAATTACCTAACTTGTCTATAATATTTGGTTATGGGTAAATTTTTGGCAGTTGGAGCAATCGAATGAAAAATATACGTGGCTGCAGCGCGCACTGTATCATATCCGCAAGAGGGACCCGCTGAGTTATTGTACCGGCCGTACACTCGATCACAAAATTGTTATAATAGGGATTTTATTACACGTGTTATGTGATATTTAAATTGGAAAAAATAGTATTTAAACAAGTTTTTTTTTCATATAATTAGTTATAATAGTACCTACTATCTATCTATTATTTTTATAGGCATTTATACAAATTATGATTTATTAAATAGCAAAGGTTTGGCATTATATTATCAATATTTTCTATTTTACAATGGACTGCATGACAGTGCGGCAAATTCAATTAACCAATAAATGACTTAATGCTAATTAAGGCGTTGAATCTTTAAATGTGTACATGACGTGACAGATGTAAAATCATAAATAGTATATTAAGAACAAACATAACTATTTTTAACTCACATTTCAAGTAACTTAATGTTAATGTTACAAGATCTTCAAAAGTATTTTGTGAGCGATAGTACAACCGCTTTACATTCACGAGCCCTACTGGATATTTATCACTAGAAACTTTTAAGGTAAGCATATTTACGTCCCTTTACTAGCTTACTGATAAAATGTGATCTTCACAATAAACTTGTATTTGAAAATGTCTTGCAAAGTTTTGTGATGTTATGTACAAATTATGTTCATATTTTGTGATTGTTATTTAAGTTGATTTTAATGGTTTTGATTAAATATAAGACATAACAAAAGGAACACATAGCATATTTCCATTTTTTATGGTATCAAATATTAAGTTAAATCATATTTAAACAACACTTTAATTAAAACATTTATGTCTTTTCTTATCATAACTGAAACTCTTTAAATTTCAGCATCCTAACAAAATAAACTTAATACGAAATGGAGGTTCGCAGCTCGCACCCTAGTTTCGAATTTAAAATTATCTTACAAACGTGTAAGCAACTATGTAAACAATAAACAGTAACGAAAACGTAACAAAACAACCCGAGGTATCTACCGAAAACCAAAACATAAACGTTATATCGCCGATCCTACCAAACTGCTCTATCAAAATATAACGACCACGATAAAAACGATGGAAAAGAAACCAAACGTTTCCGACGAATTTCCAAAGATCGTACAATAACAGTGTTCACATCTCTTTCTTTCATAAGTGTAAAATATATATCTATCTTTTTTTAGCAGGACTTTTCCATTTTATAGGCAAGTCGATAATATTTGGACCGCTCCACGAGATATGAGTGTTAAATATTTTATGATGTCCAGTGCGGACTCTGAGTTTGAAGTCTTGTACGTTGTAGCCAGCCGCCATCTACAATTTTACTACACAGCTTATCTTATTGAAATTATCTAACTGTTTTACTTTGAAAATTTAAGAGAAACATTCATTCTCGTCTATTTAAATCATACTCGCTTTGATATATGAGATTGAATAAAAAGTCATGACAATAAAAGGAAACGTTTATCGTAACTACTCTGTAAATAAAATTGTATTTAAAATAAAGAAACCACTATCAGCCATTAAATCTATTCATTCGATCTACTTAATTACAACTCAGTTTTTTGTCACGTTTGTCTCTTACAAACTGTCTTGGCGTAATGTCATTAATCTTAGGAGGCTGGCAGCGCAGCAAACGACCTCCCGTTAAGACCCTCCATGGGCTGGGTGCCCCGTAATATGCTTATACAGCCAGAACAAGGAATTACTAAACACCAAAACCGTACAAGCCAAACACAACCTTCGACTAATTGCTATTAGTATCATTAACGCTTGTACAACCCCGCCCCTTCTAACCTTTGGCCGCGGTGCCAAATAGAAAATAAGAAAATAAAGGAATCCAAGCGCGAGAAAAAAAGGTAGTACGTAAGATGTATTTTTTCGCAGAGAAGCGTGTCGGTAGCATTGTTAAATATATCGTCCAATCAGTATCTCGGAACGAGGAGGAATTAGCGTTCCGAAGTGAACGACGGAGCGACGAATCCTGGTCTACCCTTTTATGCGGCGCGGCGTAATAAAAAAAAAGAAATCTTATTTGAATTTGGAAGACGAATTAAAAAGAAAATGAATTCTGCACTAATTTAAACACGGAGAGTTTCTAGACGATTTTCGGGGATCGGTCCAGCTTAATTAATGCATTAGAGTTGAAAGTCCCGACGACGGCGACGGTTCGTTATGCCGGCGAACCATCCATTTTACTTTGTGTTTAACGTTTCATATCCTTATTAAGATTGAATTATAAGCCCTCAATAGAAATAATGAATTCGAAAAAAAAAGTGTAAATCATTTAAAATTCTAAACGTGAGATTATAAGTGTCAGTAGGTACTAACAGCATTTTATATGTCCCGAAAAAACTAATCACAGATAAGAGGGCGACCTCTCCCGCATTGATCCTTAGCCATCAGAAAGGTTACGCAGGCACTTCATCTTCATTCGGGAATCCCTTTACGGAATCGTATCAGTTGTAATGAAAGCTAATTCTTTCATTAACTCTCCGTGACAACGGGAAAAATTGTAAGACAAACGAAAACAAATGTAGAGTAACTTTGGGTAAGTAAATGTTTATATCTTTAGAGCTGTCTGTTCGAACGAAAATGTTTTAGATATTTTAATAAAAGCTTAGAAAATATGTTGCGAATCAATTATTTAGCTGCTAATTACGTGCTTATATCTTATTTATAATACTATTGCAATAATTAATTATTTATTCAATTCTATTCAGCATGTTTTGCCCTAACTTGAGTTAGGTTAGAATCTGAAATATATTGTTAGTTTTTATCTTATTTTTTCTTCAACTTTATACACACACTGTCTCACATTTTCAACTGCAATATATCCGATTTATCAAATATATAAATCGTAACCCGATCTGACAAGGCGTTAATGGGTGGCTCAATGCAATTTAATCTACCCCAGTTGGCGTATAACCGAATTTCTTCCTTATACGCACATTTGAGCCGAGAAAAAAATATTTAGGGTTCTTTTTATACGTGGAAAATCGAAATTGTAAGTACAGAAATTGTTTTATGCTTAGTATTGAAAGGATTTTTCTGAGATTTTTCCGGACTATTCAAACTTTTAGCGTTGTGTTTAATAATAACATAACATACCATCACGCCTGTATCCCCGAAGGGTTAGGCAGAGGTGTACCAATGTACACCCACAGTTCGCCGGTATGTTTAGGTCCCATGTAATAGGGGGCGAGCCTATTGCCACTAACCGGGCACAAATCCAAACTCCGACCTGCTACTGAGAATTTCATAGAAAAACCCAATAACACCTTGGTCGACTTGGGAATCGAACCCAAGACCTCTAGCGTAGCAGTCGCGCTGAGCACCACTAGGCCAACGAGGCAGTTTAATAATACCCGGAATAAAGGTCACTCGATCATTGTTAAAGATGACAATTGTTTTAAAGATAGCATAAACAAGAAAATGTTAAACCTAAGTTTGGCACTTTATGCAATTATCGTTAAAATACTGATCAACTGATCATTTATGTAATAATACACGTCTTATCATAGCACGCATATTGCAGCAAAAATGCGTATCTATTAGTTTGCACCCCACGACATATGAAACTAGCAATATAAAGTGAAAATTGAATTTACAACTGACAATTGAAGAAGGCGCTTCCATCAAAGGCGACCCCTGCGACATGTTTGCCGAAATAGGTTTTAAAAGTGCTTTCTATTTTTATAAAGAAAAATTATTGCGTTATATTGAATCTGTAGGTGGGTGTACTTGAACTGCAAAATATCGAAAATCTAAATTGGCATATTTGGCTACCAATATTTTTTTCTGCTTTGTTAACTACAAGCAGCAGAAAAAAAGTTTTTTGTTGTAAACTTTATTTCTGAAACGAAAATTTACTCCTCACGCTACATTTACCACCTTTAATTAAATATTATTGACTACCAGGATCTTCCATCACAAGAACTTCTTATTTCCAGAAGGAGGTTCGTACATAACATTTACTGAGAAAGTAAGTAATAAGTATAAAACTGTGATTGATAACTATAAAAAATTCCCTTTGTATAATATACAAGTAAACAAACACACAAGCAAATCACGTTAATGCAATTTACAAAGCAGGCAATCACGAGAGTCAGCCACATTGTTGTACAGTCGCCATCAAAGAGCCAAAGGAAGCTCAGTGTTCCTTAATAATTAATTGGCGCTTAAACGCGCTGACGTCTTAGGACCCCTGAGGGGGGTACTAACAGCTCCTATGCATATGCTTGTACCCGTAAGTGGAGATGGGTTTGCTTAGTTTTGAATTTGTAAATTGCTATAAGGAATAAGATTTTCAGTGATCTATGTTGTAATTATGTCGTGATATGCGATGACATGTGCTGAGTTTGCAAACTAAACTATGTAAAAAATATGTTTGTAAGACTAAAGCAATTTAATTATGTACTAATAAACGACCACGACTAAGAGATCGACTCACCAATATTTAAAAAAAAAGCGTAATATTCACGGTTGTGACGTAGGCACTCAACAAAAATGATCGTGTATGATACTCGTAAGCGTTTGTTTTTACTTAAGCAAAGCTATACGCGACCAGGAAATCATAAAATTAATTGAATGTAAAATACACTTCCAAAAATCAGAAAACCCCTAATAACTATAATCACTATCATCAAGTTAATGGATATTAAACCGTAGTTACTGAACAACAGGGTCGATTTGTGAACGGCAATTAACTAAACGTAAAATAGAAGAAGATTGGAGATACCATCAGTCAAGTAAAAGGCATGATTACATTCAAATCTAGATAGCTAAATGAATGAGCCACTCGTATAAATTGAATTTAAGTTATGTTTTGCTTTTTGTGGTTGCGTATCAGTAGATTACATTTTAAACGGTTGGACAAGGAATTAATAAATCAACAACAGGTAATTGTTTTTACTTTTTGGGAAGTTTTTGTGTGAAAAGGACCAAAATATATGTATCACATAGAGTCTTGAACAAGTATAATGAAATTGCGTAGTTCGTTTTGTCATTAATTTATTTTAACAAAGTATTTTTCATAATTAATTTAAAATGTTGTCATACTCTCAAAAAACTGGTCATAAAGAAAATATTAAAAATAAAATCTTACTTATATGATTTCAATTGAAGAAACATAAGCAAATACTTTAAATAATACCACATCCGATCAGTAAATTACTTACTACACGGAGTACAGGATAAAAGTAACAATTTGTTTGCTATCTGACCCCAACTCACGCGATGTCATCATAAAAGCGACAATTAACTTAAGTTTGTTTTACTACAAAGTACTGGGTGTGTTTGTCTTCAAAGGAGATGTCACGCGTGAATTTGTATTTAAATTTAATGACGCTTTTACATTACCGCTTTTATGACCAACTACTAATGAACACATTCAAATAAAACCAGATATCGAACGTAAATTTCGAGAAAAAATACACTCCTCCGAAAATATCAATTAGGAGAGCGTCTATTATTAGGTAGGTTCGTCCAATATTATTTAAGCCTCGCCAATATGGCAGTATTACAGTTGAAATTCTCAACGAGTGGTACGAAAGAGGGCGGATGATAAAACCCGTCACTAATTAAATGGGCTTGAGACGTCCTATTCTTAATAGATTTGTCGCTAATTTGAAGTAATTTTGTCGAGCTCCACGTTATATAAACCGTCGTATAGAATTTAATTAGAAATCGTATTTGACAAAAAATATTCGCTGTTCGTTAAATTGATAAAGGCGAACCATTTTGGAATATAATGCGGCTTTATGTGTACGGTAGGTGAGTGTATAGTGGTAAAATTGCTCCATAGATTAGATCCTACATTGGGATCGGACTAGTTGCAATTCATCATTATTATTCCAGACAATTTATCAAGCGGTTGGCTCGCCGCGCCCGACCGGATCGCACATTCTAACGAGATGGTGAATTTTCACCGAATAATTTGCGAACCGACGAATCACGTATTGGAATCGGGAATGAGGTCGGAATTGAGATAGAAGACCCGAACATTGTGGAATAAAAGGAGCTTTCACGAAAAGATTGCCGTTAAAAGATAATAGGAATGATAATAATTAATGAGCAATAAAATAAAACCTGTATCTTCATTTATTTTGCTTGGTAGGAATGTATAAAATAAAATCTACGACTAAATTGGCTTCGCATGACTTTTCCCGTCGTCACTCGAGCGCCAACAGTCAGAGGGTCGATGCGATTACCAGAGCTTATTACTGCGACTTTATCATATTTCAATTTACGATCACCACCCGGACATATCGAGTAGAAAAATCGGGGGAAACGAGTACGTAGATATAAATCAGAAATGAGACGTCTCATTACCGAAATAATCTGATATATTGATTCTAAAATGTACTACTTAGAAAGATTCTGATACAATATCCAAACCAACTAGAGTTTACCAGATTAACAAAAACAAAACTTTTTTTCGTATAACGATTTCCATGTCAAGGATAAAATTCATAAGCTCCAAAAGTTAGCCGCTAATATTACATAGGAATTTTAAGCTGAACAGTAGCATTAGATAAGTCGACGGCCAAGAAAATGCTTGGTCGGAGGGAATAAGAAAACGGTCCTAGTTGTTAAGTCTTGCACAGTTTCTGTCGCTATCTTGTGGATAAGAAGCCTAATCACCAGTCGTCGTGTCTGTATCGGGCCGGGCGAAGCGCGCGAGTATCCCCCAGGGTATGCTTTTGGGACCAGTTTTCTTTTTTGGTTTACATTACACTGTAAGTGTGCCGAATTCTTTTGTTGCCGCCTCCGCTTTTTGTACAGATTTGTGTGATTTGTATTGTGTTTACTAGTGCTGGCATTGTTTTAACGGGATAAGTAGCGCAATTTGACATGAATTGTGTAAAAGGTCGCTCTCTTTTGGGTTATTAACGAGCTAAGATTAGCAGAGAGCTATGTTATTTGTATTTACTTGTAATGTTAGGTACATTAAAATCAATACCAGCAAAAGAAGTGCAGTATAATAAAATAAAAGTTAGTCGCACCTAATAAAAGGCTCGGATAAATAAATTCTCCTTTCTCAGCGAACAGAAGAAAGTGCAAAGCTATTAATAAAGGGACTTATGAAGTTATGGAAACTTTCTCAATGTAACTGCAAACCGAGCCGTTCCGAAGTCGTGCACCAATAAACTTCTAGTTGGAAACTATTTGTAATATGAATTTATAGTTTAACGTTAACACTGGTTTTCTGCGCCTGATAAACATTTTACGTAAACAAATAGCTCTTTGGCCAACTCGGTGGTATAAAAATGAAATGTGGCAAATAAAATTCAATAACGATATCCAAGATATACCTAGATAAGTATCAAAACAAAAGGTAATAGAGATATCAGAGGCAAAAGGAATTTATTTGGCGAGAAGAAAAGAGGCGGGTGCGCGCCGGTGCGGCGTGTCTAATGAGATAATATAATAGCCGTGATTCTCTCACACCGACGTTCATGAGACCGAAAATCACTGAAAAACTGCAGCCGATAGGAACGAACCTTTAGGTAACGTAATTTTAATTTAAAATTGGAATTTCGAGTTCGAATTTCGTTGTTTGTTAAAGTTTAAGATCGGGGAATGAATGAATGGAAAGGGAATTCAGTATTTATAATTGATACTTCTTTTTCTTATTGATAAACAGTATCTTAGCTTTTTCTCATAGAGATATTAATACGGAGAATACCGAATCGAGAAAAAACATCAATAAGTTTTTATTCTAGTTTCTCTACCTATTTAAAATTTAGCACTTAAATGGAGATACTATTTTTATCCAGTCATGAATACGGGAGGACATTTACACCCAAAATATGTCTCTATCAAACCGGTAGCACAAGAGGGTCATATCGAATTGGGAATCGATTTTGTCGCACCCGAAATAGGGTGTAAAGATCCCATTGTAATATAGATGTTGGCCATATGTCGGGAGAGGCCGGACTTTTTGCCCCTTTACTTACTACGTTTGTCGATTTTAATAGTAATTTCTATCGATCTTTAGAGACTAAACTTTAGAGGTTAAACTATGACCAAAGCTGGGAGATATTTAAAAGATTATAAAAAAAAATGTGTTTTAAAATTCTGGAATAATTAAGTTGAGTTTTTATTTTAAAGTTCTACATTGAGAAAAAAAGTATTTAAGAAACATCCAATTTAAATTATTGTCATAAATATTGTCATCTGGTTAAAAGTTGACTTAGCTGTTTGTAAAAATTTACATACATATACCACCCAACGAGCTTAGTATTATTATTTTTTAACCATCGTTGTGTTTTTATTGATAGCCATCTATCCCACGGTCTTAACCAATTAATTTACACCCTACGTACTCAAACTTTTAAACATTCTCTTAATCCTTTAATAGCTATTCCAGTCACAATATGTTTAACACAACAATCTAGTACCCCCTTTAAATTGAAGTACGACAAAACATCTTAATCATTACGGTTCATAAAATTCTTAAGTGATTGCGTAGGGGACTATTGCGTGGGTATGAATTGATTTGGAAAGTCCATCTTCTAAAGTACCTGGCCAGTAAACGGTAGTACTTATAGAAACAATACTGGGGGAGACTCGAACTATTTTAAATGAAGTGGATTGTAATTTAATTTCATATTTTTGTGACGTAATGGCAATTTATTGAATAGAAGTTTTGAAATTGCGAGTTAGATAGAATGATACAATAGTTAATTTAGATATTTACACAATAAATTGTAAATGCAAATTCATGAGTACATGCTAGAAACCTCAGCTACAGAATGATTTTCTGCTTTAGAGAAATAAACTACAAATATTCAGGAAACGAATAAGTCTGTTTTTGTTATATACGTCGTATAACATTTATTAGCAATGTTTGAATTTCACGTTTGAAAAAATTAAACTTTAAAAATAAATATTGAAAAAATGTCCATAGCTTACAACAGTATCGCATAAGTTAATAGTAGAGTCGGGCGCGCGCAGAGATAATGAAATTGTGTACAGGAGCGCAACGAGCCGCGAGCGTGTCTCGGCCAAAAATCCACTTAACAAATTGCTGCTGATTCGTAGGGTTCCGGATTGTTGCCTGCTTTTACCGTTACGTCAATTATTCGTCGTGTTATCGATACACGAACGGTTTAGAGTTGTTTTGAGGTATGTTTCCGATTGCCCAGTAGGGATGTGAAATACCAGTTATGCTTGATTGACATGTGTGGTATCGGAGCTGGATCAATATAGCCAATGAAATCGATAGTACCAATATTGCTGAACGGTCTAAAGGAGAATGACCAAGTGACTATGGCACTTAGTATCACTATCAAATATATTGTGCCACAATGTAATATATCTTAATATAAAGTATAATTAAGGTACTTTTAAATGTAGTAATTTGTTTTTTAATAATTCCCCGCATTTTGCCGTAGTTTACCTAATAAGTATGACTAAGTGCGGCTAAATGCAGTGGGTAACCGTCACTTTTATTTTTTGCTCAAAATATTCGCGTAAAATTGTATATTATTATTATAACTTACTGCTGTGGGTGAAATCCAAGAGGCCAGAATATTGTAGATTTCGTCACTGACTTCTCTCAACGACTGCCAGCTCAAATGCCGCAGTCGAAGTGAACAATGAATACACCGGCGAACTGAACTTTCCATAATGAAATTAAGTAATAGAGTCTATATCTCACAATAAAATAAATTACAATTATAGTAATATGGAGTCTCTGTCTCACGATCACCTTATATCGTATTCGATAAGTAATAACCACAAAGAAAAATTAAAATATGACATAGCAACTAAACATATTGATTGACATGTTTGAGATGTCAATGATTGACATTCGAGTGTAGGTAGGAATGTACGGAAAGTTGTTATAGAGGTAACTACATACAAAACAACTTTTATTTTTATCAGTTTTTGTCCGGGGAAGTTATGGTTATCTACTAATTGATCTAGGCTTTTAAATTAAAAAAAGGAATTATTGTTATCACCAACTTATGGCACAATTTGGATTGAAGCGATACTGGAAATGGTCATTCTCCTTTTAAATGGGTTTATTTTTCTTAAAAATATACCCTACAAACTAAACAATATGTAGTCCGATTGTAATTGTTAAAAATATTCATAACACTTTCACTTAGAATATTCACGAAAACAATGTAACCTATAATTAAAGAAGTATGCACATAAAATTATGTTAACAGTCTACAAAAACTATGGCAGTTATAAAATAACTTTTTATGGTAAAACATCCATTTGCTAAATAAAAAGCTACAATGAATGACGCATGCATAAAATAATTAAAGCATCAGAAAACGTATCATTTCACTGGCAGCGACAGTGCAAAAAAGTAAAACAGCAAAAAAAAAAACAAATTCCAAAAAACACGACTGTAATGAATTCGGTGTTGGGCGTTTCGCACGCAATTGCACAATTTCAATTATCGCATTAGTTCGCGACTGTACCGTAGGCGAGGCCGTGTTACATGAATGGCCTGATGGATTGCTACGTAGATTAGTGACTTTTGACAGTGATAGTACTTGATGTTGAGTCCGTTAGTTTATTAATAAATGTAGGGTAAGTGCCTCTATTTCGGTGTAAGTAATACTACATGAGCATGTACTAAGTCATTGACTTCCAAGATTTATTTATGTGACTTTATCATCACGAAGTCAATTTAAATCTATGAACTTAATCAAAATACAAAATCTGTACCACTTTATGAGAGATACAAATAGCCTGCTAAATAATTTCGCCAATCACAAAACAATGAATATTCATAATAAAAAAACCTTTATTGGAAAATTTCGCGCCTAATAATGAACATCACACACAAAACCGAGTTTAATTTGGATACATCAAACGCTCAAAAAATCAGAAGTTTTATTGGTGGTGAGGGGAAATTTCCACGATCAACTTCATGCGCCGAAAACCAAAGGAAAGTTGGCACAAAGGCAACCGTTGATTTTTTTGTTTCCAAGGTAGAAAAAAAATTGGAATCGAGCGAATTACAAAACCGACGCGCGACGTTTGGTATGTAGGGTTGGCAGGTACGAGCCATTTAAATATTTTAGATCATTCTTAGAGACCTTTTTTTAAATAGAAACCGTTAGAATTTTATATATCCCCAGAACTTGACTTAATTATCTATGAGTCAGTTACATAAGAATATTAAACATAATATTATTTAAATTCCTCAATTCCATACTTTTAACAGGTACTTCGAAATGTTTATGATAGGTTTAAATATTGCTTACGTATCAAATTTCTTATTAGAATAGCGGTCCAGCTAACAGGAAATACTTTCTTACTTAATTAAACAGTAACCTTATCCAAGTACTAAATACCTTACCCAAAATATCTGATAATATAATATCTGAGAACATAACAAGCACCCCTAAATTTCAAATATCGAACGACGTACCGAACGAGAGACGCCTATCTCTATTGAATTCCCGAAAAAGGCCGAAAAAATAAAATATAGTGTTGGGCCCGCGACCCCTCGTATCAATAGTGGTCGCAGCTCTATTGAAATTTTCGATATTTGTCAGCCTGATTAGCTGCCGCTCCTCCCGACACTATTCTACATCAGTGGCTGAATAGCTCAGCGTGGGGCGAATGTGAGCGCAATTTTGTGCAGCTTTTGTTTTATCGATATATTTGTGGGCGATTGATGACTGCCGAAATTAGATGTATTATACCTGTTGTACTATTTGAAATGCCGAAAATCTTTTCATGTTTATGACAGAGGGGATCGTCATCAAAAAATTGTACCTACATAACTACATTCATTATTGAATTCAAGGTACGCAGAAATAAGCAAGCGAAAAAAATTGTTGAAACATGTATTGGTAACAAAACACGCATATATCAGATTGCTTCAAAAAATACCCGTCAATGAGAATCCAAACGGTTATTCAGTGTGAGCTTTTAATAAAAAAATCTCGAACGAAAACTCTGCAATTGATATCTGGCAGCTACGATCGCAATAAAAATACAATGGAAGCCTCAAAAGTTTCTGTATCGCGAAAATGCATTTGCCTCGGCAAAGTTTCGAGATTGCCGTCATTGCGACTTGATGAATCGCCGCGAATTGTGGAATACGAAATTTTAACAAACGCTTCTCCATTGTTTTAGTGTTCAATAAACTTTCCGATTTGTTTTTGTTTTGCGTTTGAAGTTTGTTCACGGATTAATGAGAAGTGACGTGTGAGATCGTTTATTATCTAACACTTTTTGGTCTTAATATGGGTTGATAAATAGACCATGAATTACCAAGAGTTACTTCTAAAATTTTAATACATGTGTTTTGTTATTTAAAACTTATAGCAGTAAGACTTACCGATCGATAATAACTGGGTCCGAGGGTGTTTCATTTCTGTTCCCGCAACTTTTCTTGTCACAACACCGACTGAAACAAATCATAGGATGTTTAATATATTATAAACAGTGTTTAATAAATAAGCTTATATATTTTATGAACTGTAAATCATAAAATAGTAATATTTTGATGATGATGGAACTTGACTAGTAAAATAGGATGGTGCGCTTTGGTGAACACATTTTGTACATAATAGTACAAGAACAATAATTTTGTAAAATGTACTGCTATACTATACATTCATAAATTAATATGGGAGCACATCAAAGAGACTCTATTCAGATACAAAATCAATACATTGCTAGGTAAAAGGCTTATTTTATGCAGCAAGTTGAGGAAATTATTCGAATTTAAATTATTACAAAGTCTATGTTATTATATTTTCATGCTTTTCATTAAAAACGATTTTTTTTCTGTAGCTTCGTTCAAAATGTATTTTTACTAATTGGCTACATTTTTTTGGGTCAACAAATTTAAATTCATCATAAACATTTTAAGAGACAATAAATTACAGACATAATAATAGATCTGGAGATAAACTCCAAAAAATCAAACTGACTTCGTACGCACAAAGTATAAACAACAACAACTTTGTAAAGCCGTATCCACGCTAAACAAACAATACTGCACGCGCCCTACCGGGGCTCCTTGACGCAAAGGGCAAAGACATTGAAAGGACAGACTCCCTAGAGACTCCTCCCCTGAAGACGTGCGACAGGAACGCACATATCCAGAAATAAGAGACAACAACACACAGTCTAAGGTGGAATAAAATTTTAATTGCTCACATTGAAGCGTATAGTATACACACACACACACACATTGACAGCGTGGCGAGACGTAGAACATTTACAAGCGGAAAAACCACCCCAAACAAATGCTTAAATTAATAAGGACGCTCTGTTCTTTGTACGTTCGTTAAAGTTACAGGGAAGTGTTTAGTAGTGTCGTTAACATTTGTAATGCTTTAAGCTATTGTATTTTTGTTCGAAATAACTTGCGCTTGCAATGGATTTGTAAGTACTTTCGTATTTAAGAAATAGTGCATGTAAAGGAAGGACATATGTCAAATCAATGAAATATGCGTGAAGGTAACTTCATAAAGCATTTTTTAAAATTACCAGGAATATTATTTCAAAGTTTATGGTAAATGGCAACTTTATAGTCAGTTTATGAATTGGTGTAACATATAAGCATTGAAAAAATAAACCAGCCTTTTCAAGGAATTTTACTACGTTACAGGCAATTTCAAAGTATTGACATAGCCGTATTATGTACGGCCACAAAGCCGTTTGGAGAGACATGACCGTGCAATAATATTTAGAAGTTAATATTTATGACAAATGACTACTCTGACATTTCTACGAAAATAGAATGTATATTTTTTGTTTCACTTGATTTTAAATATGGAATCGCATCTGTCATCTGCGTTAGGTTCCGTTTAACTATAATATTTCTGTTGAATAAGTACCTTTACATTATTATGTACTTTAATACTTATTCCTATTACTTACCTACTAGAACTTTATAATAGTTTTTTGTACTTCAAGTAACCTTTTTTTTTCAAAATACTTTGAAAATAAAAAGTATCGGGTTGGGGTTGAAATCTTATTAAAGTCGGATAAATGGCGAAAATATGTTTTTTTATATAGGAGATTAAAATACATACCTGCACATAACTTCGTGTGTCAATAAAACTCTGCACATTTCTGGATTTTTGTCTTGACCTTCATAGACGATAGGCTGTAACAAAATAAAAACATTAACTATTTGGTATGTTAGAATGTATGTAATACTATGTGTGTATATGTATGTAATTGCACTGATAAGAACATTTTATTTCATGGGGTTAATTAATTAATATTAGTAATTATCTTCTAAAATCGTTAGTTCCGTACCCTGATTTTCCAAATAGAGTCAATGAATCAGAGAATTTCTAATTAACCTAAATTGTAAATTAGGGTCAAAAGATATTATGTTTAATTAAAAATTGTCGAAAAGATAAGATAAAATGTGCCGTCTTCATCAAGTTATTACTTTTTCGCTAATTTATGCACCCTCGCATGCATAATTATTGCATTTTATTATCTAAACCAAAAACTTATTTGCATAATTCGCGCATTGACATTACAGATAGCAGATAACATTATTTTTAAATTGATCAAACCATTAAAATATTAAAAAATATTAAATATTAAAAGTTTATCGAAATTAAACGCTATTGATCACTACCTAATATACCTAATATATATATATTAATTGCTATTTTGAAAAACAAACTAAAAAAGTATAATTAATTTTCAACAAGCAACATTGAGCCCTAACACGTGTACACTGTGTTTATCTATTAATATCTAATTACTAGCAACCCCATAGTTGAAAGGGTACAAAATAATGTTCATAGTAGCAGAGTAAAAGCATTTAGATAAAATTTGAATGGTATTTTTTTTAATTATTTAGTATCTATTATTTTGTTATTGGAATTTCATAGACACTGAATTATTATTCTGGATAGCATTTCCATTTTGTAAGTCACTAGTGTGTCCAGTTTGACTTGAATTTCATAATCTGACCTTGGCTTTGTCAACCATTTATACTCAAAGTCTCACATCATGGTACGTTCAACCCAGTACCTGCACACTATGTTTAAGAATACCGAAGTAATCTCAAACATTTTGTTCTTATACGAAAACGAAAAATTACCATCAAATCCATAGTACATCAATTTGTTGCAACTATTACTTACACATATAACATCAGCTTGCGCCCCTAAATCCAAAATAGATTTTTTCATCCCTGACAAAATATTTAATTGAATATGAAACAGGGTATTAGCGTCTTTTGTACCACGGATTTATAAGGACTTTGCTTTGTACAATGTAATAGGTATTCAAGGGTCATACGAAAGTATTTAAGCAGACACCAGTAGCTTGGGGTTGAAACATTTTCTGCATTTGGGGCTTAAGTAGGGGATGTGGGATCAGGTGTGATTGTAAATCAAATAGATGGGCAACTTTGTGCGGCTGGTCATAATAATGACGCAATAATAGTTACTATTAAGGCGACTTAATGGAAAAAGTAGGACTATGTGGTGTTTACCTAACCAAGTGCGAGAAATAGACTAGTATTCCCCGTGCCTATGAACAGGTTTTGGGATTTAAAGATTGGAACCACGAAGTCAACTAGGACCAATGGCTAAACATTTTCAACAGAGCATTGACTATCTGAACAGTTAGTTTATGACAGTAAATGTAGTAGTGACAAACGCAGTTATTCCACGTTACTATTCTCTCTTTAATAAGGTATCAGTCGAAACTAACAAAAAATGTTAACACCTTTAGCGTAGTTAAGGTACCAAGTAATACAAATAAGACAAAACGCTAGAATAGTGTGATAATAGTGTGAGCTAACATTTTTCAAGTTCACTCCTTGAATTGAGAGAATCCCCCAGGATGCCTGGGGTCGACGCCTCTGTGGGCCATAGTTCGTCGCATGGGATTCAATCTCTGGGGAATTTATGAGGACTTAAAAAAATGGACACTACTTAGATAATTGTATTATATGTTGTTCATTAGTGTCAAGAAATTGAAAAAGCACGAACTAGATTTTTTATGTTTTGTGAAATATATGATGAGATTTGGATGTTATGGTAGTTTGGTTTACTGACAAAATACAATTTATGACACGCGCATATTTAACACGAATAGAAAAATTGATTTTTAAATAGATTGGGTAAAAAGTATTAAAAAAAGGGTATAGTCATCCAAGTCACATAACATTATCTTAATAAGCAAGAGTACAAATTGAATGACACGCAAAACAGTCATTCAGAAAAATGGCGATGAAAGATGGCGTTCGGATAATAGTGAGTTGCGGTCGATTTAATTGTATTAAAACGTTAAACTGAGGGCACACGGGCAATCAGCTAATGTCGTACGGTGCATGCGAACAGGACACGCAACTCTTGTTTTGGTAAGACAGAAAAATGAGGCAGATTTTCGTGTAAAATTATGTCAAATGAATAACCTTTGTCACAGTCTGGGCTTTAGGGGAGTGGTGTGATTTAGTTTAAATAACATGTTGCTAGAAATTCTTACTAGTACCTAAACTAAATAATGTTACAATATGTATAAAGAACAGTTAGATGTTTTCTTTTTTACTCTTCCTTTGTTTTTTTTGTAAATAATGCGATATTAACTTCAAAACTATCGTGCTGTATTTGCATGTACGCGCTATTTCCCGTTGAATTATATGACTGTAAATAATGCAATGTTTAAACATAAACATTCTATCAACTTTAATAGTAAAGTGAATCAAAAAGTAAATTCCAACATTCTTCGAGCAACAGAATTTCGTTAAATTTAAAATGGCACGTACAAGCAGCCATAGAAGTCCAACAACCGGATTATTTGTGTTCCCATACTAAATCACTATCATATCAATATCTAAAACATCAATCTGCCCACCCTCTGTTTGAGTTTAGTCTTAAGATACTGACTCATAGTTCGCCGAATGAGATTCGGCCAAATCCCATAGAACGGGCCATGGTTTGAATGGAGAGGCGTGCTCGGTGCACGTGGCATCATGATTATGTTTATTTAACGATGTTCAAACATCATATTAATTTGGTTGCCTTTTGTTGGGAAAATGACTTTCGGAAGCTGGTTAGAAGTAATTTGAGACTATTTTATTTTTGGAATACGAAAAGAAAAAATACAAGTAAACAAATGAGCATCTAGGTTTTGTGTCGTAGCAGATTTGTCCTGGAGACTATGTTTTCTTTTTGGTGGAGCTAAAAACTGTATGATAAATATTATGCAAATAAATTGTACGAAAGTGGAACTACAGTAGTAATAAAAGCATCTGAAGTAACTGCGCTGGCAAGGCTGCCAGGCGTCTTTGCGTCACGCGTAAATTATTACGCTTGTTGTCTTTTTAAATGCTTTTACTGTTATTTTAAGTTTTCATAGACTACGCTTTATTATTGTTAGTATGATTTTTATTTTATAGCCAATAATAATTTAGTTATTTTTAATGTTTGACCAGACCAACAATTTTTTTTTTAGCAAGCGCACGATTAATCTTTAATCCACCTATATCTAAATAAACTGTAATATGATTTCAAAACTTAGATTAGCTTAACTATCTTTAAAAAAACATAGGCAACGTTTCGCCGTTTAAGATATTTCTCCTCGGACAACGAAAGACAAACTTAAAAATAACCAATACAATTAAGCTGCTTTAAGTCACACTTCAAGTTTTACATTACGGCACCAAACACACAATCGCAAAGCTGTTTCATATTAACTTGAGTAACAGACATAAAAATCTTTCTCCGCAGTCTGCACAATTTCAAAGTCTCCATGCGTTGTCGCTCATGTAAATCACGCGGGGACTCCTACTGCAAGTACGTCTTGCTTCTACTGCAGTACACTTTTTATTTGTTGTTCGCCCATAAAACAAGACTATCGCGCTTGTGGTTCTGATAGAATATAATTTATTTGATGTACTGTTATTTGTTAGTTATTGTTGGGATGTTTATCGATTTTACTTAAATGCAAACGTAATTTTAGGTACCTAGTATGAAGAATTAGCTCGCTTTTGAAACAGGAGTCATTGTTAGGTAGCAACAAAAGATACATATTCAACAAAACTTTAAGCAATAGCTGAACGGCGTAATTAAAGAGGTATTAATTTTTTGGGCCTGAAATATGTCGTTTAGGAGGGAATTTTATTCGACCATTTTTTCTGTTTCAAAAAAAAATAGGTCGATTATTAAAGATATGAATAATAGTATTATGCTCATTAAATAAAGACAGGACACTGTACTAACAAACGACACAATCGGGTTTTTTTACGATGATTACTGAATCATCTCAAAGGAAATTAACATAACATAACATACATAACACATCACGCCTGTATCCCCGAAGAGTTAGACAGAGGTATACCAATGTACACCCACAGTTCGTCGGTATGTTTTTAGGTGCCATGTAATAGGGGGCGAGCCTATTGCCACTAACCCGGCACAAATCCAAACTCCGACCTGCTACTGAGAATTTCATAGACATAAACCCAATAACACCTTGGTCGACTTGGGAATCGAACCCAAGACCTCTAGCGTAGCAGTCGCGCTTAGAACCACTAGGCCAATGGGGCAGTTTAAATGTTTATCAAAGAAAAGTAAGTACTTTGATAAACATTCAAGGCACCACACGAATATCGTACATCGTAAAACACTGCACCAACCTGCGTACTCATACGATTCCGTAATTCTTAGTTAACAACGTTCGGCCTAAGTTAATTATGTTCACAGCATAAATCTTTGGTAATTGGCCTCTTGTTACATAATACTAAGAGCTTGGGACGTGTTGAAATTATATATGTGAGGTGGCGAAGTTTCATCATGTTTCGTTAAGTTGGTATTATTTGTAAGGTTTTTAATTGCAGTTGATTGTTGTTAGAAGTTTAAAATTTGATATAGGTATTTCTTTTTGATTTAAACTTATATTTTTAATTTTATGTTTTTACATTTTTTTTATTTACTAAGTTGTTTTTTGGGACTACCCAGAGAACAACTTATATAATTATGTGTAGGTCGTCATTATTTGTATCGTTAAAGTTTTTGGAAAATATGTTTTTACAGACACACAGTATATTATTGTACTATTTACTTTCGTGTCATATTCAAGATACAACTGAATACTCAACTATCATCAAGTAACATAACCCAACAAAAGGATTAACACCTAAACAAAACATCTGATCCAAATCCAACCCTTTAACGTCAATCAGAACAATTCCAAACGATAAGGACCGTTCACACTATCGAATTGTAAACTTAAAATAAAAATTGTAATCGGAGATAAAATAATGATTGTTCCCAAACGCAATGCAATTTAGTTGACCAGGGGGCGTGTGGATTAGGGTCTAATCGGACGCCGCCGATGACAATCGGCTGCGTGGCGGCCACGTGGGTGTCACGTGGTACAGGGTATACTTGGTACAGGGGTACATTTAGTAGAGGGTATACTTGGTACAGGGGACACTTGGTACAGGGTGCAGAAGTTGTGGGAGAGTTGTAAGATAGAATGTTACCTGTTTCGTGACGGAGTCGATGAGACGAACGAATATGTCTTGTTCTTGTCGGATACCTGTGGAACAAAAAAGTGATTTAGACAACGACCAACGAAATTGACAACTGTATATTTTTATATACTGTTTTACTCGTATTAATTCCTATTTTTTATATTTAACTGAAATTAATTTTGTTATATTTCATAGACTTTATTATAATGACATTTTGATATGTTCTCAGTGAAAATATTAGAATTTAAATAATCATTAATACACAAATTAATGATGGGACAGGTCATTATTTTTATCAAAGAGTACAGTTGCAGTCTTAGCTGAGCCAGCTAATTAAGAATTTCAGTGCATTTCTAACAAACTTTCCTACAGCATGTTGCTACTAACATGTTGTGTTTATATTAACATCGTTCTAATTCTCGTTCCTATAAAACAGTAACATTTACACATCGTAGTAATAAAGATCGTAGCAAGCTACGGGCTACGAGCGTAGCTCGACGTAGGGGCAGACATTGCACAATTTGTTAACCTCCTAGAATTGCCTCTACGCTTCGTTCTCTCCTTTTAGAGTTCCGTGTTACGAACCGTTTGAATTAACTTTTACTTTTATCTCTGGCTGGTATTGTTATTAGATAATAGGTATAGCAATGAGCTAAATTAATAAAGGCGTTGCAGACTATACAATAGTATGATTTGTAGAGCAAATGTTCCATAAAAAATGGATATCTAACTTTAAATTAAATGTTTGCTAGCAGTAAATTTACTTTTCAGAAACATTCATTATCACAAGTAATGTCGTTTCAGAACGACAAGTTAGTATAAATAATACGTTCTTTTAGTAGCCATATTAATCTAAGGCTCTTCTTTACGTAACGATACATAAAATACCACAACTCTTCAGCTCAACATTATCTCATTTATCCCAATGTACTATCCTAACATAGTCTAAGAGCTTCAATGCAGTCGTCATTCATAGTCCAGGAGCTCGCTATTCTGTGCCAATTTTCCATTATCCTTGGTCTAACGGCAAGACGGCAAATATTTACAATGCTACCGTCGTGTGTATAGTCTGTGTTGTCACCGACGTCTGTTGAATACGAGATTCAGCTTTACATTTGATTTATGCTCTCATGCTACGGAATAAAGAATATAATTGCTTGAATAATCAGCGTTGTATTTCTACTTATTATGACTAAAAGTAGTTTGTAGATTTTTTTAAGAAACACTTGGTTTTTTTTTTTACTTTCAATTCTAATTTTATAGCATCTAAATTCAGATGAATGGACATATTCATCTTATCTATCTTTCATAACTTGACTGCTTTTTTGAACTAAGAGAAATATAATTTTAAATTAGTAAATTAGTTATTTGTTCAATGTGGATAACCTATAGAGAGAGCCCTGGCATCCATAACACAAGTTCAATCTTAGCTTGGGTGCCAGAGGATCCTATATCTGTGTATAAAACAATTTCAAGTTTTTGTTAATTAATGAGTTTTATGTAGGTATTCTCATTAATCCTAGGACATTTTGTAAAATTGTTTATTGGAAATAAACTATTATTATTATTATAATTGGAAAAATACGGATTGATACACTTCTTTGCTAAACTCAGCTTTTAAAGACACTCTTGGTTTCTACATGAAATACTATACTTATAGATAGATTTTCTAGATTTACTATAAGTATATTATAATACAAGGTACTATCGTTTCTTGTCTATTTCAGTCAGCCTTGAATAGCTATTGACGACAATAGCATGCATGACAGTACGACAATGCAAGTCAAGTCTGGCAATATTTGCTGACGTCAGACGGCCGATAATGCATTGCACATCACTGTATTGAGACGCTCTGTCTATATGTACCGTAATGTTGGCTTGCTGTGGTCAAACGTGATTATGGCCTGCTCTGATGTTTACGAGTTAAATTAAGTGATTGTACTAGTTTGTTACACCATTAGGTAAAGAATTAACACATCACTCAGTTTAGTTACTTATTCATTTGGTATACATGACGGAGTCACAGCATAAATTATAATATTATTATCAACCTGACATAGTTAGCTGTGACTCCAAAGGGATGTGTAAACAGCATGCTATGCGAGTAAAAAATAATAAAAATTTAGATGAAACTTACTTAACGTTATGAATAAATATCAAACTGTGTGTAGTAATACAATATAGTTACAACCACACATAGCATAATTATTATCCTGCTGGTTTTTTAAATTGTGTTGCTATAGTACTATAATATAAGGTGCTAATAAATTAAATTTAAAAAATGTACGAGGATGTTCGGCGTCGATCAATAAACAACTAAAAAAAAGCGCGATTTTATTTTTTCACTAAAATAAAGTAATTTTTGAAATATTTTTATGCACACTGTACGCGGGGCTGCACCCGCGCGCGTTTCGGTGGTGGAGCCGACTCGGATCTCTCCCCAGCGCTACCCTTTACCGATCGTCAGTCGTTTGATATCTCGCGGCAAGCGGGACTTAGATGGCCTAGGTACGGTGCGCATATTAGGTTATTTACGCGTAATGCAAATAATTGCGTATCTTTTGAACGGTTGCTTCTTTCTAAAATATTTCTTCGTGATTATTTATTGAATATAATTTTCAACAACTCCAAATTTCTTAAAGTTAATTTTTTAGCACCTTATATAAGTTCTATGTATTAAAGGTACTGAATATCGTCAGAATCGTTGTATAATAATACAACGTCACGTAAGAAGGTAGCTCAACGACTCATATATTTATTTTTTAAAGTACATCATGACAATGAACATCAATAGACAACCATAGACAACATGTCTTATATTTTAGATATACATTACAACACTCCCACTATATCTAACAATATAAGTACACTTAAACTTAAACAATTTGTACACCTAGCTTATCTAAAAATTTATAATGTTTGATAGAACATAAGCTTTTAGTGAATAGATCAGCAGGCATTTCAGCCGTTGGCAAATACACAACATTAACAATATTGTTTGCTACATACTCTCTACAAAAATGGTATTTGATGTCAATGTGTTTGGTTCTTTTGTGAAAGACTGGATTTACTGTTAACTTCTGTGCACTCTGATTGTCATTGAAAAGATCAATAGTGTACATTTCCTGAGTTATTTCATACTGTAAATTCCTCAAATAAACTGCTTCTTTACAAGCTTCAGTAATTGCCATATATTCGGCTTCACTACTGGACAAAGCAACAGTTTTTTGCTTTTTTGTTTCCCAAGATATGACACAACCAGATAAAGTGAAGCAAACTCCAGTATATGACTTCCTATCAATTATGTTTCCACCCCAATCAGCATCAACAAACCCTTCTATTAATGAACCTCCCTCAGCAGAATATTTTAAACCAAAATCTCTGGTACATTTTAAATATCTCAATAACCGCTTGACATATGCACAGTGTTCATTAGAATAACAATTGTTAAATTGACTTAAATACCCAACAGGATATGCAATATCCGGTCTGGTTAAAACTGCCAAATACATAAGAGATCCAATTATTTGCTGATATGGAAAATTTACTACACTTTGCTCATGTTTAGATACATGCAACTTAGCTTCCATTGGAGTCTTGACAGGTTTACACTGACTCATATTAAATCTATGCAGTAGCTGATCTACATAATCTTTCTGATTTAATGTTACTGATCGTTTAGATTTATCAATAGTTACGTTTACACCAAGACATTTCCTTATTTCTCCTAGATCCTTAATTTTGAACTGACTAGCCATTACACGCTTTAAATGTTCAGTTTCACTACTATTATTAGAAAAAATAAAGAAATCATCCACAAACAATGTTACAATAGTTTTTAAATTATTTTGCATTTTCGTGTACATACATGGCTCTATTTTTGATCTACTATAACCCATGTTTAATAAACAATCATCTACTCTTTTATTCCATGCCCTGGAAGACTGTTTAAGTCCATAAATAGCCTTTTTTAACTTAAGTACTTGGCCACTATGTATACTTTCAGAAAACCTTCCGGTATCTGCATATAAATTGTTTCTTTTAGAGTACCATTCAAGAAAGCAGTAGTTACATCGAGATGCGTTGTATTCAAACCCAGTTTTACTGACAATGCAAAAAGTAACCGTAAAGTAGTGTGTCTAACTACTGGTGAAAATGTTTCTGTGTAATCTATACCTTCAACTTGCGAAAATCCTTTAGCCACTAGACGAGCACGAAAACGAACTTTATTTTCGCAGTCATACTTTTTTCGTAGAACCCATTTGCATTGTACTACTCTGCCACCTTTTGGAGCATCACTTAACTCCCACGCATCATTTTCTTTAAAACACTGCAACTCTTCTTTGACAGCCGACTCCCACTGCTCCTTCTCTGGTCCATTTAATGCATCGCGCAGAGACAGACCAGCCGCATCATCATATGTGTCACTGCCGACACACAGGTTTGAGAAACCATATCTTTCTGGAGCTTTCCTTATCCGCATGGGTTGGCACTGCGGACTATCTTTCTCTCCATCATTCATAGTGCAGTCTGTGTCTTCATAGTCACTAGAAACATATGTCTCGTCATCACTTTGAAAACTCTCTTTATAACTTTCAGAGTCACTTTGACTTGACAGTGGTTCAATCTGTTGTTGCTGTGTATCATCATGTTTCATACTATCCCCCACTGAATCAATATTCTGACCTTGAACTTCAATGAGTTGTTCAGATTTTGATTCCTTCTCGATGATGATCACGTCTCTACTTGTTGTTACAGTCCTAGTTTCTGGATTGTACACCCTATATTCTTTAATGTTATCTGGATATCCTATGAGAATATTTTTGGTCGCCTTCTTGTCCCACTTCTTTCTCTTTTCTTTTGCTACATGAACCATAACAATGCTTCCAAAGATTCTTATATGGCTAATGTCAGGTTTGGAACCTGTCCACAGCTCGTATGGAGTTTTGTTATCCAACGCTGCTGCCACAATTCGATTCTGCAGATATACCGCCGTATTGGTGGCTTCGCCCCAGAATTCTTTACCTAGATTGGCATCAAAAAGTAGACATCTTGCCTTTTCTACAATGGTGCGGTTGAACCTTTCACATAATCCATTTTGTTCTGGAGTGTATGGATTTGTTTTCTGATGAATCACACCAGCACGGTCCAGGTAATCATCAAACTCTTTGTTGCAATATTCTAGCCCATTATCACTTCTTAATACTTTGATTGTTTGGTTTGTTTGATTTTCCACCTGAGCTTTAAAACTTTTGAAATACTTCAAGGCCTCATTTTTATGTTTCAAAAAATAAACAAATGTCATCCGGCTATAATCATCCACAAACAACAAGAAGTATCTGGACCCCCCTATAGAAGTTGTCTCCATAGGTCCACAGATGTCTGTGTGCACAATATCTAGTAGATCACAACTTCGCTGACCAGTGCTTTTAAATGGTAATCTGCATTGTTTTGCTTCGCAACATGTGGTACATGAGGACTTGCTAATATTAACTTTTTCATCAAGTGACATGCCGAGCACACCATTCTTCATCTGATTTAAATAATCTTTATTTATGTGTCCTAATCTGCGATGCCATGTTATTCCTGTCACAACTGGTGCTGCTAACCATTCTTGTTTTAACAGATTCACCTTGTAAACTCCATTGACCAATACTGCTGTAAGAACCAGCTCATTCTTCTGATTATAAACTGAACAACCATTTTCCGTGAAAGAAACACTGTTTCCCTTCATAATCAGTTGGCTGACAGATAGCAAATTTGTGGTCAGGCTTGGTACACAAAACACGTCTTTCACTACTATATCCCACTCATGTTTATCAGTTGTAGTAGTGATTTCTACATCGCCAGAACATAATACTGACACCTTATCACTGTTAGCAACAACAATTTCTCTGTTTTGTTCATACTTTGCATTCATAACCCAACTTTCGTTTACTGTTAGGTGTACACTCGCACCGGAGTCGATGTACCATTCATCCTTATTGAATGTTCCGCTCAGGAAAACTGCGCTAAAAGCGTTTGACTGCATTCTTTCCTTATTCTTCGCATTAGATGAGATGTTTTCGTTGTTTTTCTGGTTATTTGTACATTGATTCTTGTAATGCCCGATTTGTTTACATCGGTAGCACTTAATCTGCTTGACGTTTGACTTTGACAAGCTAGTGTTACCAACTTCATGTTTTCCGGTCATAGACAAGTTGTTTTGTTTTCCTCTGTACTTCGAACGAACAGCGAAAGCACTGCTAACTTCACTCTCATCATTACTTGCTAAATCCATGTCCAACAATTTAGTTTTGATGGAATCTGATGTAATAGGAATACCCGAATGCTCGATTGCCATGATCATAGGAGAGAAACGATCTGGCAATCCCGCTAACAGCAGTGATCCAGTCCATTGGTCGTTAATTTCGAATCCTGTTCCACTGAGTTTCTGTGCTGTATCAATAATCTGCGTTACATATGACGTCATTGAACTGCAACTCTCTCGACGAATCGAAATCAAATTCCTTAGGAGGCTTATTCTTCGTGAAAACCCGTTGTCGTCGAATAATTGTTTCAGCTTTTCCCATAATTCTTTTGAAGATTTAACATTTTTCACGTGTACGTATAATGACGGATCTATTGTCATAATCAATTTAGCTTTTGTTTTTTCATCATCAGTAGGTTTAATTTCTTTTGCTGGATCTGGCTTCACACAATGATTCATTCCTTCTAGAATCAGGAAATTCTCCGCAGCAAAACACCATTCGCTGTAATTATCACGTCCCGTGAGCTTGGGAACGTTGATGAGATAGTTCGTTGACATTTTGAATTTTCAACTGCGATGTTACTAAAACCACTAAATATAACAATCCTTCCACAATACAATCTATTAATCTTCAAACACGGTTTTTTTGAAATAGTCTTTTAACACTTGCGAATACTGCAAAAACTGGTTAAAATTTTTTAAAATTTAAGCGAGCGGCCCATAACCTATAATAATACAACGTCACGTAAGAAGGTAGCTCAACGACTCATATATTTATTTTTTAAAGTACATCATGACAATGAACATCAATAGACAACCATAGACAACATGTCTTATATTTTAGATATACATTACAACACGTTGTTACGTAGAGAGCAATGGTTTCAATATTTTGAAGGTGTTCGTGTTTAAAATCTAGACTTAGTAGAATCTAGTATATTGAACTTACCGTTTGCATAAAGTAATTGAAGCCTGTACTGGATGCCATTGTTCGTCTTCTGACCTTCAACTTCCTGTAACAAAAATAATGTATTAATTTTAACGTTTAAATATTTTGGACATTAGATAATTTAAATATTTTCCAATCTTTAAATTATATTATATAATTTATATCTATATCAATATTTTTCAATACTTTCATAACATTTAATATTTTTCAGTATACTTCCAACACCTTATAACCAGTCAATAAAGCATAACATGATTCATATGCAAATAAACTTTTAAAAACTATTATCCATCACTCATCAAATCATTTTTTTCAGCATAAAGAATAAAGATACTACATACTAAACAGCTACAGATACGCGAGCCACAGTAAAAACTCGAACATGAATGTTTACTATGTGAATAATTAACAGGACGCCAACAAACAAGACGTGTGAACGCGCAAACGCCCTCTGGCGACACTCGCTGTAACCTACATGAGGAGACATTATAAATATGTTTCACTTGCTTCGTTTCGGTATTATCGGAGATTACGTGTAGGTAGATTTAAATTTACCTGTATAATCTTTTACAGATAAAGTTTTCAACATTATTTTAGAAACTTAATAATAGTTTTAATGTTACAGAGTTTATTAGAATTTCATTTATTTAACCTATTTCCTTCCGTATTAACTACAGTGTGTTATTGGTATAAAACCTACCTAAACTGTCAGACTAAGAAATTGTAAGTGGTCCATACTAAAAAAAAAACAAATTAACTTACAAGCAATTTTACGTCTGTTTTTTTAATTTTAATCTTCCTTAATAATAATGTAAATGCGAAAGTTACTATTTTTCTGCCCGTTATGATTTCATACGACCGAATGTTATGAAATTTGGTATGCAGTTAGCTTAAACTCAAACGGGATAGTTTTTACTAAATTCCAGATCAAAAATAAACTTATTTACGTTTTAAATATTTTTACACATGCCACCAACAAGCAAGTGCATTATGTAAATGCGTATTGTGCACACAATAGAAATCATGTCAGTATGATCCTGATTGATGAACTGGTTTGAATTGAGATCCTTATCGGTTCTCAAACATTCCTTGATAATTTTACAATATGGCGTCGCTTTCGACTAACTAACCGTTTAAGTTTTTTGAAGATCTGCTTGTATGTTGTAATCGGCTTAGGTAGATTTTTGTGTGTAATATTATTTTTCATAGTTTAAAGAAAACTAAAGGGAATAGTTTTAATAGCTGTGACTTATTTTTCTCCTTCTCTTTTCAACAAAATGACTTCCTGCTTTCTCATATAAAACGTTTTAAAGACTCCTATAAGTTAGACTTGCTTATTGACTTCCCTTTTTTAAAACTTCGTCTATGTTCAGTAAATAACAGGGATATTGTGTAAAATTGTTTCTACCAACTCTTTTTTTTACATAAAATAAGAGACACATATAAATGCAACATAATTAATTATTTTTACTTTGAAATATAAATAACAGCTCTGCAAAACTGATCTCTATTTCCTACCACTTATGATCTAAACTTAAACTAAATTGTAAATAGTCAACTAACCTGATCTTTCTCAATAAATCCAATAAAGGCGGTCCTCTCGATCTCCACTGGTTGCCCAGCGCGGTCGTACAGGGCAACCACAAAGTGAAAGAAGTTGCTCTTGCGCAGGTTGCTGGGCGGTTGCTTCTCGAAGTGCGCTCGGCCCACCCCTACACTGCTATAGAAAGAAAGGTACTGATTAGGTTCAAACATATTCAGTGTGAAAGAGGCTATTACTTTGCAGTTAACCAGTTATAGGAGTGGTGTACTATCAATAACTAAGCCAAATATTAACGGGATGAAAGAGTTAGACAACGGAAGCGCACTCCAAGTTTTTGGATGTACGGCATGCATAATTTGAGAAAGCACACATAAGGTACAAACGTTTTGGTTAAGACGATACGATTCTGAAATTGTAAGATCTAGACTAAATAATATATGTATACATAGAAAACTAGGAACATAGAGAATATAATAACCTTAACCATTTACCAAATAAAACTTCAAAATGCTTCATTGAATAATCAATAAACTATGTCGTCGGCTACCAATACTAAACAAACACAAATGTACCGTGAACTGACAAAAAAACCTGAACCCAATACAGTCATAAATTATCACATTTCTCTCAAACTTACAATATTTCTAAACCATAATTTGTCAATAGACACTGCCACCAGAATGTTTGGCGCGCTTTTGTTATTAACCACAGAATAAACAAAAAAACATAATAAACAATGGAACAGATTATAATCCTTTTTCAAATTGATTTACTGTCGTTACCGTTAGTGAGAAGTTGTCGCTTTGTAATTCGAACTGTTGTTTCTTTTTTTTTACTTTACAGCTATCCCACGCGCTATTTGTTTGACTTGATGACTTATTTAAGAAAACAATAGAATTTTTTGGTTGATTTTAACGGTTGTAAAAATTATGATAAGTATTATAATAGTATAAAAAAATGAAATTTTTATAATTCAGTGTGGGATATGAATCCATAATTACCTAGTTTAAGATTTTTTTTTGGAAGTGTCCCTTAATTATCGATAGCACTAATGAAGTGATAATGTATAAATAGCACCACACACATCGATATCGACATGTGTGGCTTTTAGATTTAGCCGCAAAAAGAAACAATCCTGTAAGTCTAATTAATTTCACTCTTATGAGAAAGAGGATAAGGTACATTTTGGCTACAAAGAATAGCAACATGTGTTTGTCGATGCGTTCAATAAATACTTCGATAGAGCCACATTTCAAACGCGCGCAGTTCATCAAATCTTCGGTCTCATTTCTCATTGTTGTTCCCCGTAAATGTGATGCTTGTGTTTAGTGATGTCCTACTGTTGTTCCGGGTTTAAAAATAGGGATGGCACATGTTATCGTTTTTTTGCTATAATGCGGTCTAAGTGTAAGTAAATATGTTAGTTAAGTGTAGAGAATTTATAATGTCACGTGTTATTGCTGAATATTGCTTAATTAAGCTTTTAATAATAACTTAAAAGGACCCCAGATTGATGTAAAAAATACTGCACTGGAGTTATGCTTACTATTTTGAATATAGAGGAAAGAATGATGTATACAATTTCCAGTATACCTATTCTCACGGTTTAAAAATTTAAACATAATTATTTTTTTTATACCTTTTTCTTTTGCATGTAATATAAATTGAATAACAACCAAAAAAAATTGTACCTCATTAAACCTATTTCCCACTGAATCGCCGAAAATCTCGATAGAGTAGAGTAGCATCACTAGAGCACATTACCAACCAGTACCGTATTACGCTATGGTAGCCCATTCATCTCTCCCGCTGCAGAATTTGCGTAAACAAATTGGTTTCGCGATTGCCATTTTATACTCTCGCACGCGACACTCCATTGTTTTATTTATCGTTACCAGTTTCGGCGGCGCGTTCACGATTAGGTTGTAGTGCTTTTTCCGCTTACAGATCGCGCGCGTTTTGTCAATCTTTGACGATTTTTTTTTTGTTTTTGTTTACCTCTTTTTTGTACCTACTCTTTGTTTATAGTTAATAGTATATAGTATATATATATAGTTTATAGTATAGTATATTAGTGCTTTTTTTAATTTGTATTTTTTTTTTTCTAAATTAAACTTTTTTGTTTTTTCTGTAGTAAACAAGCAACAAAAACCGCAAGTGTCGATAGTAGTATATTATTGGGCATTCTGTCCCACTTGTTCGCTCATGCTTGCGCATTCGCGACGTGGGACAGAATGCCCAATAATATTTCTGGTAATTAGGTCTTGGGCATTCTGTCCCACTCTTGTATTACGCGCTCACAACTGGTACAATCGTCTGTGATACAGATTTGTGTACGCAGTATGCTTTTTCATCGCAATAACAATAGGAACCAACAGGCAATGATTGTATTGATTTGTAATGTGTTTGTTACTGCGCGCTCACAACTGTTACAATCGTCCGTAATACAGATTCATGTATGCAGTATGCTTTTTCATCGCAATAACGATAGAAACCAACAGGCAATGTTTGTCTTTGTAATATGCTATTGCGCGCTCACAACTGGTACAATCGTCTGTGATACAGATTTGTGTACGCAGTATGCTTTTTCATCGCAATAACAAATGGAACCAACAGGCAATGATTGTATTGATTTGTAATGTGTTTGTTACTGCGCGCTCACAACTGTTACAATCGTCCGTAATACAGATTCATGTATGCAGTATGCTTTTTCATCGCAATAACGATAGAAACCAACAGGCAATGTTTGTCTTTGTAATATGCTATTGCGCGCTCACAACTGGTACAATCGTCTGTGATACAGATTTGTGTACGCAGTATGCTTTTTCATCGCAATAACAAATGGAACCAACAGGCAATGATTGTATTGATTTGTAATGTGTTTGTTACTGCGCGCTCACAACTGTTACAATCGTCCGTAATACAGATTCATGTATGCAGTATGCTTTTTCATCGCAATAACGATAGAAACCAACAGGCAATGTTTGTCTTTGTAATATGCTATTGCGCGCTCACAACTGATACAATCGTCTGTCATACAGACTGGTGTACGCAGTATGCTTTTTCATCGCAATAGCAATAGGAACCAACAGGCAATGATTGTATTGATATGTAATGTGTTTGTTATTGCGCGCTCACAACTGATACAATCGTCCGTGATACAGATTCCCAGTATGCAGTATGCTTTTTCATCGCAATAACAATAGAAACCAACAGGCAATGTTTGTCTTTGTAATATGCTATTGCGCGCTCACAACTGCTACAATCGTCTGTGATGCAGACTGGTGTACGCAGTATGCTTTTTCATCGCAAAGCACATAATAAAAACAAACAAAAGGTATTAAGATAGATTAAATTGTATTCAAAATATAACAAGTTATTGAGACTAGAACGAACTAAACATTGGAGGCTTCAAGAACAGCTCATCTGCGGACTGCACGAACGCTTGGAGTTTACGCCACTGGCTGGTGTCACCCTCAGTCTGGAATTTTATTCGAAGTAGCGCTTTCCTCCATAGCTCTTGAGAGTCTGTTTCACGAGCGTCATTTGTTTGATACACCTTGAGGTCAATATAGTACTCGCCAGAGGTGTTTGCAGTCCGGCGTTCGCTACCGTTTGCTATTCTTGTAACGAAGAACGTGGACAACACAGGCGTCGATGTGCCATCACACTCATCGTCTCGTTCATGTCGGAGCCCGAATATATCAAGCTTATTTATTTTTTTGCTGGAACAAAGAGTAAATAATAATGTTAACAACTTGTACTCGTATACTAACGATAATTTTAGGAACACGTTTAAATTTACGTAGGTACATGTTTTGTTAAGAATCTGGGATACACAAAAGTTAAAATATCGTATTAGTTACCTTATAGTAGCGGATTTTGTAGTTGGAGCAGTCTTGCGCTTGCCTGTAGATGTTGTCCGTTTTTGAGAGCTTTCTGTTTTGCGTTCATTGTTGAAGGAAATGATGTCACTCTCGCAGTCAGACCTGAAAGTTTAACAAATCAATTGGTTATAATTATTTATTGAACGTAATACAGTAACACAATAATTTTATATGAAATAAAATGTTTGTGTATTGTATTCGAAGGTTCGATCACATCAAACACTCGACAGTCTAGACATAAATTAATCAAGTAATAAAGACAATACTTACATTTTAACTGGTGTGAATTCTATCAAATTGAGCAGCGGTGATGTACGAGTATAGTTTATTTACACAAAAGATACTCAGAATTGAAACTGTTGTGTTGATGCACGGTTTACTTTCTAGATTTTAGCTGAAAACCAGTAGCTGGGGTATGGTATTGTACCAAATATTATATCAGCACTAGAAAGTAAACTAATGATCGCTAACAAACATGCCTTTGCTTATAAGCAAATGTGATGTGATTCCTTGGATAATTTAAAATGTTAATAATCAAAGCAAACATACTAAGCGACACTACCATTTCTCGGGTACGTATTATATTCGTGTAAACGCAAAAAGTACCGACTAAGGGATTCATTTGTTGTCAGTAATGACTTCATATATTGCTTTACGTGATCAAGTTACATCGTACGATTTTATACTTGTTGCTAATTTAGCATAATTCATAAGGGCTATCATTTTTATAGATATAAAATTGGATTAAAATAAATAGTCTGATAGGTTTTTTAAAGTAAATAAAATACTTGAAAACATGATACCTACTCTAGGATTTTTTATTAAAGTGAGAATGTTTTAATATTTAACCAAACAAAAGAATGATTATAATACACCACCAATAGATAACTTTAATTTGTATTAGTAGTGAACTTTAGTAATTCACTCTTTATTCGTTTGAACAAATAAGACATCTTGTTATTTCTGTAATGATAATATTATTACTAATATTCAATGAGTGACAACCCTACATAAAATATTTGAATCAACAATACAAGCAATTTGAAACTTAGTTACATTCATAATTTCGCAATTATTGCAGTATGGTGGACCTATGTAATAATAAATAATTTTTATTCGCAGTTTACTTACTAAACTAAACTTAAATTAATAAATATTATAATGTACGTGTAAATCGAAGAAACTCTATTCTCAACATTGTAAGGTAAGTCCATAACTATTTAACTATTATTTCATGACCATTTCCTACTGATACTTAAGCACATGTGTATTTTATTTTTCAGCAATCTCAAACGATATAAAATACGTTGATGCCTTCACGGAAACAGTGATCGTCGCACAGTAAAGAAGATTGTGAAATTTATGATTTAGAAATATCTACAACGATCATCTGAGATTATCCTATTAAAAGGTAGGTAATGGTCATTATCATTCGGTTTTAGAGGTTTAAATTTACTCAAGTAATAATATTATAATCAGGTATTTTTTAAGATAATGATCTTATGTATAGTTTTCTAAAGTAAGGAGATAAAAAGGTTCTTGTAACCGCGAGCGTAAGTAAGAATTACATTTTCTGTACGTATTCTAATCAAAGTTTCATGTTTTTTCAGAAGCAGAACAGAGCTGTTACTGTGGTGAATGTGATGAAAATATAACAAAGTCTAATCGCAGCAGACAACAGATCCAGTAGTTAAGTTTTAGCTTTTAAAATTAGTACCTATATACCTTGTAAGTAACGATTACTTTATATTTTTGTAAGTTTCAATTTGTTTTTTGGTAAAAAATGCCTTTCTGTTCGGTATGCAAAATTGATGTTAATTCTCGCACTTGGTTTACGCATTTACGTACTAATAAACATAAAAATAATAGCATTGTACCCCTCGATGACAAAATTGAAATTATAGATACTTGTTTTAAAGGACGTATTGTAAGTTATCGTATTAAAGCGTGCGAAAATAATATTAATGACTATCCAGAATCTTTTTTAAATAGTATCAAAAAAGAAGTAAATTCTTTAATAGACAATTCACTTCAAAAACATACATCGGTCAAGGTTAACTTTGATTATTACGGTATTTTTTTGATGTACAAAAATGATGTTCAAGAACTAAAATCTTTTGCAACAAAAAACATCATTGTTCATTGTAATTACAATTTTGATTTGTTGTATCAAAACTTTTCAGTTCAGCTTTTAAAAAAAATTGAGGAATTTCAAGAAAGAGATAGTGGATGGTCATTTTTACATAATTCCCATTTAGAAATTAACATTAATAAATATCAACCACTCAGCGGATCAAAATTTTTAGATTTACCTAAATTCATAAAGAGCAAAAAAGCTTGTTTGAATATTCAAAACAATGATGATTATTGTTTTTTATGGTGCATTGTTGCTGCCTTATACCCTGCTACGCATCATTCGGAGAGAGTAACTTCTTATCCACATTTTCGCGACGTCTTAAACATTGATGGCATTGCTTTTCCAATCTCTTTTTCAGACATCAATATTTTTGAAAGACACAATCCCATGATACAAATTTACGTTTATGGTCTAAGAAATGGTAAAACTATAACAGGGCCACTGTATAGACCAACGAAGTTAATCGAAGGGGCCAAAATTATTCATTTGCTGTATATAGAAAATGATAATTCATCTCATTATTGTCTCATAAAAGATTTACCTCGTCTTGTAAAAAGTCAAATCACAAAACACCACAGTAAGTTGTATTTTTGTGAAACCTGTTTATTGTTTTTTCCTGATCAAGAAAAAATTAATAAACACCAATGTGGAGGAGTCGTAACTGTTTTACCAAATAAGGGGTCGGTTATACAATTTAAAAACTATCAAAGAAAACAAAATGTTCCATTTGCTATATATGCTGATTTTGAAACATTACTTGAACAGATTTGTAACCATGAACATGACACCGCGAATACGCTCCGCTTACAACGACACGTTCCTACTGCATTTGCATATAACATTGTTTCTTCGATGGATGATAATTTTAATGAATTTAAATCGTATCGTGGTATTGACTGTGTTTCAAAATTCATTGATTTTCTTACTGAAGACGTTAAGAGGATTCATAAGATATTAACCGAAAATGTTAGGATTAAATTTTCACAAAAAGATGAGATCGATTACATTCAAGCATGGCAGTGCCACATATGTGATCTTCCCTTGTGGAATAACAAAGTTAGAGATCATTGTCATATCACAGGTCGTTATCGTGGCGCCGCACATAAACATTGTAATTTACAGTATAAAGTACCTGTATTTGTACCAATTTTTTTTCACAATTTATCAGGTTACGACTGTCATTTATTCATTAAAAAATTAGGGGAAATTCCAGGCAAGTTAACCATAATTCCAAAAAGTAGAGAAAAATACATGTCGTTTTCCAAATTCATATTAATCAACGATAGTGAATACGTTCATGTTAGATTTTTAGATTCATTTCATTTTTTAGGTACTAGTTTAGTCAAACTTGCAAAAAATATGGCTATTGAAGATTTTAAAAATATGCGTTACCATTTTCCAAGTTATGATCACTTTCGATTGCTTACACGAAAAGGTGTATATCCTTATGATTACATCAGGGACTGGAAATGCTATGAGGAAACTGTCTTGCCATCACAGCGTTTCTTTTTTAATTCTTTAACCAATGAAAGTATTTCCTCGGAGGACTATGAACACGCTAAGTTAGTGTGGAATGCATTTAACATAAAAAATTTAGGTGAATATACTGACTTATACTTAAAAACAGATGTACTTCTACTTACCGATATATTTCAAAAGTTCCGGAAAACTTGCAAGTTACATTATAAGCTCGATCCCGCATTTTATATTACCGCACCGAGTTTATCTTTTGATGCAATGCTTTTAAAAACTGGGGTTCGATTAGAACTCATAGATGATCTGGCTATTGTGCGAATGATTCAAAATGGTATAAGAGGAGGGTTATGCGTGTGCTCACACCGTTATGCTAAAGCTAATCATAAGTATATGTCTTCTTATGATTCAACAAAACCACCGTGCTTTATAGTTTATTTGGATTGCAATAACCTTTATGGTTTTAGTATGTGTCAATATTTACCCCACTCGGATTTTAGATTTTTGAATGCAACAGAAATAGTGCAATTACATAATAATATTAACACTATAAAGGATGAGGCAGAATGGGGTTTCATATTAGAAGTAGATCTGTTGTACCCGGAATCCTTACATACTTTGCATAATGATTTACCATTTTGTCCTGAAAAATGCATTCCACCGGGTGGTAAAACGAAAAAACTTATTTCCAACCTTTATAATAAGTATAACTATGTAATTCATTATGTTCACTTAAAAAAGTGTTTGGAACATGGATTAATATTACGTAAGATTCATAAAGTTATTACATTTAGGCAAAGTGCATACTTGAAAGAGTATATTGAATTAAACACACAACTACGACAAAAGGCAAATAATGTATTCGAACAAGATTTTTTCAAGCTTTTAAATAACAGCGTGTTTGGGAAAACACTGGAAAACACAGAGAATAGAGTGAATGTTCATTTAGTTAATACTTGGAATGATTCTAATAATGTTACTAAAAAGTGTCACACCGCTGAAAAACTAATTAGCAATCCTTATTTTCATAGTGCTTCAGTTTTCTCAGAAAATTTAGTAGCGATACAAATGAAACCTGATCAAATAATTTTAGACAAACCTATTTATATTGGCTTTACCGTTTTAGAATTATCTAAATCGCATATGTATAATTTTCATTACAATATCATCAAACCCTTTTATAAAAATAAAGTAAAGTTATGTTATACGGATACAGATTCCTTAGTGTATGAGATATTTACATCAAACTTTTATCAAGATTTGAATTTTAAGCTTTTAGATTATTTTGACACTAGTAATTACTGTATCGATAACGAATTTAAAATACCTCAAATTAATAAAAAAATCCCTGGATTATTCAAAGATGAGATGGGAGGAAAAATCATCACAGAATTCGTTGGTTTAAGGTCAAAATTGTATTCTATTAAAACTCCTGATTATGTAATTAAGAAAGCGAAAGGGATACAATCTAGTGTAGTACGTGATTTAACAATTAACGATTATGAGAATGTTTTGTATAATAAAGGAGTCATTCGAAGGAAAAATATATTGTTCAAATCAATTAAGCACGAGATATTCACGCAAAGTGTAAATAAAATTGCACTCTCTGGAAATGATGATAAACGAGTATTATCTTCAGATAACATTTCAACGCGTGCATGGGGTCACTCTGCTATTTTAAAAGAAATGTATTAATGAATAAGATTTTTCCACGTAAACCAGATTATATTTAAATTAGAGTTAGTTGAAAGTGTATTTATGACGTGAATGTCGTAAGTTATTTTATAAGTTATTTTAGTTTTATTGTGTAAGAATAAAATGATATTATTATAATAGAAATAAATGTGATATTGTGAGAAACCATAATTGTTTTATTTATTCAACTTTACATTTTTTGTTGATCATGAATACAATAACCCTTCTTTTTTTGCTTCATCGCAGTCGGGTAAAAATCAAGTTGCGACATGTAGCAGGAATATTATTACTAACAATGTTTATGCCGCTGTAATATGAGCGTATATGTATTTCATCACTCGGATACATGTAATGCTTAGTTAACAACTTTCGGTAGTCAAAGAACATAAACAAAAATACAATCATTTGAAACTAACCACTGTAAATTGCTTTTTACTGTGTTTACATTACGATTGATTGTCTTGTGCACCAATATGTATTTATTACATAAAGGTTAGAAGATATTGCATTCGATACTTATTGCACTGCATAATAAATTCATTTTATTTAATCATTTACTAAATATAGTTCGCTTGAAGTACTTGTACCTGCACATTATATTCAACATGACTTCGGTAAGTAATTATTTTATATTTTCATACAAATGTTGGTGTTTTATGCAATGTTAATATTTAACGACTTGTTATAATATTGTTTCAGCGATCGGGATCAGACATCGTTTTTAGCCAGTATGCTCAAGATCCTTACGAAGAATTCAATGAGATGATACGATGCGATCGTGAAAACGCCAATCGAATGGCGAAAGAAAAAAAGACGAAACCACGTCGTAAAGACACCGTGAACAAACCCAACTCCACTCAGTCTTTCGTGATGAGCAGACACCAGCGGCGAGGCATTAAACTGATCAAAATATCAGTAATTGACCTGTGTAATAACTCGCTAGGCAGCGACAGTGACAATGAAACTGAAAATGTGATTATAAGTGCGCAGTACATAGTTAAAGAGGTGGTGGACCCTATAGTGGATGAAACTGAATCATTAGTTAGGAAAATATCTAAATCGTTAATAGAATATAGTGATTGAAAATATTTGTATTAAGTATTTGTAAGTTTTAGTATGTGGGATAATAAAGGTACGTAAGAGGGTGACTATATTGTTTGTGGTAGAATAGTATATAGTTTTGTGTTTTTATATTTAGAATAGGAATAAACATAACTGTAAATAGTATAGGGTTATTATAAAATAAACGCATTATTGTCATTTAAAAATGTTTTATTTTTATATCTTAAAACTAATAAACAGATACATATACACCTTTAGTTATTCCTCTAAATACTTTTTTATACATAATACGTTTTTAAGAGCACACTGTTTGGAATGTTTATTACAACACAAGTTAACTTTTCCATCGCAGGAGTATTTTTTGTGCAACTTGGATAAATTAGGACACAATTTCTCATCAAGTTCCGATACATTACAATTGGTACATAGATCCTTAACCCATTTTACCTTCTCAGAACCTTTAACTATAATATTCTTATCTTTTAAATATGGTACGATTATACGATGGAATTCTCTGTAGTCGATGTGTCCTTCACTCCAATAAATGCCTCGGTTTTTTTCTATCCATTTAACTTGAATCTTTTCTTCGCTTGTTAGATGTCTAAATAAGTATGGAGGTTTTATTAAAAACGATTGCGTATAGTTTTGAGTCGCAAATGCCAATTCTTTTATTATAAAATTGTTGTAAAGATCCTTGAATCCTTGTACATCCAATATGAGAGTATCCGATTTCATGATATTTTCTTAACAGTGCTGCTAAGCGGTTTGTACTCAATTATGCAGTCGTTTAATATAAGACAATATGCCGATGTTTGATCAGGTATGTCTGAATCACTTTCGATTTCCACTCTAACGTCCACAACAGGTCCTCCTTTTAGATTATCGGCTTGTCTGGAGCAATCGATAACGAATAGTGGCGCTAAGTCTTTGAATTGTTTTTCACTTAATAAGGGTTCCGCGCGACGTCCGTAGTACGACTGTTGAAATCGAGTATACTGTTCATATAATAAAGCTGTGTTGTTGTTTGCAAAATTAACGTTTAAATTTTCGTATGGAAAGTATGTTGAATTGAGGTATACTTTAACATCTCGTATATGACAGTGATCAAACTGAGACATGTCAGAACTGGCACTATTTTTTCTGTTTGTTTGTAAACCAATAATAATATATCTGGGTTTTTCTATTTGCGATGATGTTTTGATAGACCAGGTATGTTTAGTAGTCCTAGGTAACGCAGGATACTCGTAAAGATCCCAATTTCGGAATACCATCTGCAGTGGACGATCTTTTTCTAACAATTTAATTAAACTTAGTTTTTCCTTATCAGATACTTTAACGTGCGGTACGCGCCATATGATTTTATTTATAATAACGTCTTCTAAAATTTCACCAGTATTTAATTTCACAGCGTTCAAGTTTGTATTGCTACGTAACAATATCAACTCGTGCCTACTATTTATTACAATCTTTTTAAAATCCTCCGCAAAACCGAGTATGTTGCAAAGTGGTATGGATACAGAAAATTTACCACCGTTTATATTTTTAATGCCTTCGATATTCCAGCCCCAAGAATTAGATATTTTTGATTCGGTCTCATTCATTGAAATTAATGACTTCATCGTGGTAGTTACACCAGCATTTTTTATTTTATCAATTTCGACTCCATTTAGCTCGTACCTTATATCTTGGAATAGATAGAGTAGAGCATTATTGGTAAAATGAACACTGCTCGCGGTTTCTTTTGCATCCTTTTTCTTAACAACTATGGTTCCTTCCAAGTACAAGGTGCTTGCTGACGGTAGTACATACAAGTCCTGTTGGTTGATAGGTATGCGTATCTCGTCATTCCTGTTAAAACTGGTCACGTACGGTTTATATGAATGGTATTCGATGCCTTCAACAGTATTGTCGTAGGTTGGTGCGGATAAAACATCTAAGATATTCATTTTAGGAGACCGATAGCTTTAAGAAATGCTTTACTTTCTCTCGTTAATTTTATTCTTTTCTTTGAGCTAGTTCTTATATGACTGGGAGCTTTATATAAACTGATGGTTTTTTTTGGTTGATGCGTATATTTATTATAGTCAATCATTTTTTCTTCTTAGATGTAAATAAAGCTGTACTTCTTCACCGCGTAAATTTATCAGTTGATTGTTTATGTCCAATAACCGTATATGTATGCAGCTTATGTTGTTTTGATTAATCGGAAAGTATATTGCGTTTTTAGGAATTTCTATGATTCTATATCCTGGTGGCACGTTGAGTGCAAATTCGTGGATAATGTGACTGGGCTCTCCGTTTACGTACGAACCACTGACAATATCACATTCAATCCTGATCACGGTCGTTGGCAAAATGTTAACTGGAAACTGTGAGACATGCAATTTATTAGCTTTTAAGATCTGCTTATCATATCCTAATAGGTTTCGAAAAGTGTCTTCCTTATCGAAGTTTATATTTTTAGAACAGAGTATAGTAGTTTTTAGAGTATTGTTATTGCACAGTAGTTTTATCGAAGCGTTTTGTATTTTGGACTTTATATAATCGCTGATATCTTGAAGTTCATAAGTTCCTTCGGGTATTTCAATTACTTCCTCCGATCCATAGTAGAACTTATTGTTCTTTTTATCAATATTTGGAATAGAATTAAACGTGGAGAAATGCAATAATGCGCACTCGTACTGACCGTTTAATTGTAATGTGTTAGGATAGTAAGTAGACAAATCTGATGACTTTCCAGTTATTGACAAAGTGAGGGACATCTTGAGAATGATAAAAATGAAAGAATAACATATTAATTTATACATTTTTATTTTTCCAAAAATTCCTTAGATATTCTAAGCATAAGTGTCCACAATTCACAGTATTGAATTTTTGGTACCTTGTATAGTTGTAAAAAATATTACAGTTTTTTAAGTATCGTATCAATTCAAGAGGCGGTTTCAAATCACCGAAGCTGTCAAAATATTCACAATAATTATTAAATTTAATATAAGCCACCCAATGAGTTCCTTCATTTTTTGAATTGTCCAAATTCACGATAGCACATTCAATCTGTTTTGGTTTTCTCGGTAACCGATCTTTCATGTAAACTCCTCGAAAGTATGGCAAGTCGCGAGCGTGCTTTTTGATGTCAACATCAGTTAATGGACGATTAGGTAGCTTACTTAACAGTTTTTTGACGAATTTATAAACAAACCTTTACCATTTTTATGCGGTTTAATGTACAACCCCTTTCCTATAGCTAATGCTTCCATAGTTTTATTGTGCCGTTCAGTTTCTTGTAATTTTTTTTGAGCTGTTTTGTAGTCGTTAACTGTTTTTGCGATACCCGCAGCACCACCCGCTAAAGATCCTAATGCCGATAAACCAGCGAAAATTGGAATCAAAGGCAGAACTCCACCAGTCTTCGGTATGGGTATGACACGAGGAACTCGTACTTTCTGTACGCAAGGAAATATCTTTCTAGCAGCCAAGTAAGCGGCGTTTATAAGAGCCTTACTGTCCATGTGTTTGAGTTTCCTAATTTTTGATCTTATTTTCGATACAAAACTGTTAAACGTTTTAATCCCTGCACCAGACTTTATTTTGGCTTTCATGACTTTGCTCACCAGCCACGAACTTAGTTTTTCCCCTTTTCCTGCGTCCTTGGATCTAAGTCTTTGTTTAGCCATGTTTAACAGTTGTAAATCGGCTTTGTGACGATTAGGTAAATCTGTATGGTTCTGATATGCAATATCGTGATGCATACAAGCTTCGTCTAACTTGTTTACGCCTCGATCTCCACGTAGTAACCGTTTTTGTAGTTTAGTACCCGGTCCGCAATAATTGTAACCAGGCAAATGAAGTTCAAAGGGTAAATTATTAATCACACTATTGACTAGTCCACCACCTTGCATTGTTCAAAGTAAAATGAAATACATGTAAGAAATAATAATGTTTATATGAATAATATGATATCTACTTTTATCAATTCACTATCGCAGCTCTGTTGATCCAACTATTTTCTGCGTTACTTAAACCTAACCATTTCACAAACAATTTATTTCCTTTTCTTTTTAAAACTTTTTCTATCAAATAAACGTTTGGGAAATATGTTTTTTGAAGTTCCGGTTCATAAAAGGTTCCCAAAATAGCTTGTTTGCGTTGGTCCTCTATATGATACGTTTTTGGAATGGTATTGTTTACTTTTTTTATGGTAAATATTTCAGTTGACCAATTAGGAGTATAGCCCTTTTTAAAAACATGCTTGTATTTACTAATGCGAACACTGTCACCAACTTTGAACTTAGGTACGCAACGAAAAGAAACTTGCTTATGTGATTTTTTTATATTTTCTTTTATGTTTAACTCATTGCATTTATTTACTTCAACAGGTTTACATTGAATAGTACGATGCTTTGTGTTGTTATACATTTTCAATGTATCTTGTAACACCGTTTCATACCACTTGTAGTTTCCATTCATACTAAAACACTTATATAATTTATTTTTAATAGTTTTTATCAATCGCTCAACAATTGAAGCCTTCTTTGTAGAAAAGGTTGAGTAATGGTTAATATTAAACCTTCTCATGAGCGTCTGGAATGAAGTATTATAAAACTCTGTTCCTGAATCTGTTTGTAAATTAACCGGTTTGCGTTGACTTTTACTGAGTATGTTCCCAAATGCATTAGTAACATCAATTTTATTTTTCGATTTTAGCGGTTCTGCCCAGGCGTATTTTGAGAAACAATCTATCACCAATAAAATATAATTGTAACCATTGTTGTATTTTCTTAAATTTTGCATGTCCATCAGATCAGCTTGCCACAAATCATCAATCCCTTTCAAAATTACAGAACGACGATCAAAATTTTTTCTTGCCGCTTTGTGAATTTCATTTACAATTTGTTGTTTGGACATTATGAAGGCTTTTTAGATGCTAATAAGTTATCTACAACTGTTTTTGTGTAAAACTTATCTTCTGAATGAATGGAAACTTCAGATATCTTTGCTTTTAAAGTATTTTGTACATCATTCATAATTTGAGTTCGCATTAACAGCATGGATTTATATAAATCTTTCGTTATGTTTGTCATAAATTGATCTACATAATCCTTATTTACAGCATCATCTGGTTCTACAGGAGTTCTGATACCTCTCAACGTCGTAGCTTTTAAATCAAATTCACCATTTTCTGTTTTCGTTAATGCATTATCATTACTCTCGAATAATTCTGACAATCGCATTCTTTTATGAATATAATGTCCAAATTTGTCTATATTCATGTCGAATGTGCTTTGTATTGAAGGGTTAACAGTAAAATGAAACGTATGCAGAGAATAAAAGATATTTATTAATTAATAACTTTACTTTCACGTAACTCTTCGATGATGGATATTATTTCATTGTCCAGCCCAGTGTTGCCAGCGTCTCGTGAAGCAATCAATAGTTTTAATCTATCCACTAGTTCATTTGGATTATCCCAATAGACATAATCTACGTTTTTTCTCCACACTTTTTTCAACGGTAGTCCATTCCCCTTTGGTTGATTGTAGGTCTGATTTGTACTTTGTAATTTAAAAAGAGGTTTAATGACTTGCAAATATTTTTGCCCTTTGCTACTTTTGATGGGTTTGCTTGGTTCAAAATCTCGACGGTGTGCATTTGTATCGATCAGCATTGACTTATAATGTTGCATATCATTATCTGTCACTAAACTTAAGTCTACATCTTTTTTTAGCAACAACTGTTTCAAACCCGGTGTATTTCGATATTTGCGACCCGTTACTGTGATAAAATCATCACCAATCGTAATGCTAGCTGAACCTAACATAAGTTTTCCACGCTCTATCCGAACACCAAATGGTACATCATGTAGTGCTTCAGGAGATAGAGACCAAGATGATGTATCGCATTCTTCGTTCTTATCACCCAACGATTGAAATGAAGATTCACTGTCGATTTCATTTTCATCACTGCTTTCCACGTACTCTTTGCTAGTAGGACCATCCTTGTATAATGTTTGATTGCTTTCCAGGATTTTTTCATTTTCATCAGAAGTAGTTCCATTACTGGTGTTGGTTAGTAAATTAAGTGATTTGGTTATAGGTTTAAAAACCGTTTCTAATGCTTCCTTATTCCCAATCTCAAGTTCTCTCATGGTACGTACTTTTTTCTTTACAGCGGCTGAGGCATCTATGATTTGTTTTTTCAATGATTTTTCCATAGTCGTTAAATATATAGTTATCGCTTAAGAGTTGTTATAAGAATAATAACGTAACGATGTCAACTGTCTTAAATATAGTATCATTTTCTTATTCAAAGACAACAAATGTGTCAAATTTATTTCTGTAACATCCATTATTTTTAGAGCAATCTTTATTTATTACCACAAAGTTGTAAGGTTCGCTCCAAATTTTTGAACACATTTCACGAAACTGGATCCAAGTCATATCTGTATTAACATGTTCTTCATAAATATGTTTTAGATTAATATCATCCTGCTTAAAAAGTACGATAAGGTTAGCGTTGTCTCGTACTAACTGCTTTGGCACTTTACTATACGTTTGGTTGAGATAAAAACAATCGATATTTTTGTGTCTGCCCATTGCAAAGTAATCTCGCATGTTACTTTGATTTTCACATGCAACGTCATCAAATATTATTACAGAGTTGGGTTTAGCATCCTGAACACTCAAAACGTCTTCATTACCATGATATTTCTGAAATGAAATACCTGGAACTCGTTGTAAAACTCTTTCCAGAAATCTATACTTAGGCTGGTGCAAAGTTTTTGAATAAACATAAACATTTTGAAATTTTAAGCCGTTTTCATGTATAAGAAGACCAATGAGCAAATTTGTTTTTCCACAATTTGACGGACCACAAATAATACAACGTACTATGTTAGGTAATAATTCACCATGACGAACCCGAGTCTTAGGAACATCATCACAGATAGTGTTTACATTCAACGATTGGGGCTGTTTAATAAACTTCATGATAAGTATGTTATAGAGTTGATCTAAGAATGACAAAATATGTTCATAGCGTTCACATTTAAACTTTTCTGATCAACAAATGATACATGGTACCAGATTTGGTAATAGTTCGTTATCGCTTGAGTGACTTTCTGAAAATTCATTGCATATCGTGCACGTACATCGGATTGAGTCGATGAAACAGAGGGTTTGGTGTTGTTTAGACCATTCTCATTTTTATTATAATAAATTACCAGAAATATTATTGGGTATTCTACCCCACGGCGCGAATGCGCATGCATGAGCGAAGTGGGGTAGAATGCCCAATAATATACTACTGTCGATATTTAAAGTATAATGTCGCTATTAATTTAATAATCAATATACAGATAAGAATGATATAGTTTCAGTACGAAATTACTTATGTTACTAACTACAATAATTTAATATTTCATAACAAAAACAATTACGATTCGCGTGTGTCTAAGAGCGAATGGATCATTACCTAGTAATGTAATTTATTAAAAACGCTAGTACGCGGGCGCGGCCTAATGATTTACAGTGGGCCTTACAAATGGCTCTGTCATCGCCGACGGCCGGCTATCTGTCAACATTTGTCATCCCGAGACCCGGTAATTGCTTGCAATTAGTTTAATTAGAGGGTTATGAAAAATAATCAGTTGATAGATTTTTGGATTTTTTTGTAGACATAAAAAATTGGGTTCGATTTTTATGATGTTTTTTTTTATTTCAATTGTGACTGGTTTTTTTATTTTTTCGTTGTTCAAAAGTTTTATTTACACAAGGCGTTAAAAATTTGATGTTAAATACGACTAACTACGTTATTTAAAGAACAAGTAATTAATATCAACATTTATTATTATTTATTGTTCAGCATAAAATATTTTTTCAAGCAATGCCTTTATTGTAATCAATAGAATGCGCTTTTTAAAATTCAAAGTTACACACTTTTGATGCCTAATTAATCGAATAATTAAAAACCTCGTCCAAAAACGCCATATAAACAAACAAAAACATTCAAACAAGTAAACATTTTAAGTACAAACTCGGTTAACTAAAGCGACAGATGGAAGAGGGTATTCTATGATTCTGTGCAAACACAATACTCCCTAATTCAAGTTGGTTCAATACGTCACATTATACAGAACACCAAATGGTATATTGTTGCACAAGTTCATTATTATCATAAAAGGTATGTTCGTTGTGGAGTGATTATGAATTTGAATAAATAATTTAGTTTATTTTTGGTTTATGGTCTTTTCAAGCTGTATCTACTATAACATATCATGATTTCTGGGTTATATTTAGAAGTTAAATCTTGTACAGCAAACGAGGTCTTTCTTTACTATAGATTTATTATAGTTATATTATATTAGAAAACTGACTAAAGACGTATGTATAATAGAACAAATAATATTTTTTTACCTTTGATTGAAGTCAGAAACTAAAGTTAGTGTGGCACTTAGACTATAGATAACTATAGACCGATAGTATCGCTAGTTTTCCTTCGTGCCAAGCGAGAGCACTTTTTGTCTGTATCTAGTACATTCGTTTACTGATTTAGATTTTTTTCGCGCAACGACAGACTTATATGCGAAAATATCGATAATTTCGACATTGTTAGGATAATATTAGGGTTTTAGATAGTTTTATTAAAACGGCGCGCTCCGTCTTGATACAAAATTTACGATAAAACTAGTTCATACTAGTGTTCACGGTTCATACACTGATAGGCTCACTCTTTAGTTTCTTATCTATACTCTAAGGTGTTGCCTGGTGTGGCACAATAATGACAGTACATAAAATAATGCCAAAGCTTATCTTTGAAATAATACCAGCCAGTACTCAGCACAGCTGTGTTACAGCAAAACTAAGACCTCTTTTCATAAAAAGAAGAAGAAAAAAACATATTCCTAATTTCAAACAATAACTTCATCACACCAGCACATTGTTATAACCACAACTGTACCTCACTGTACCTCCTACAATTTACCCGTACAGTCGAAAGCAGAACTGTATCCTACCCCCATCCTGGCATGCTATGATTTACAACGCCCTTTGCTTTTATGAATACACACTTGTTACCGCATGCTTCATTATGGGCTGCGAAATTTGCACGCCCCTGATTGGATGCCGAGCGATAATAGAGTCATTGTATCGGTCCGTTAAAGCGGTGCAAGTGTATTTTGTTATTGGAATTTATTTGAGAAAGTAAAAGTTGGGACTTGATTTAATGATGTTGATTTTTATAAGGATTTGTGGTGTTCAAGTATCGTATATCAATTTGAACCTCTAATCAAAATAAGTGTTTCAAATATTTTTAACGGTTCTCTCTGCTCTAAAAGTAGTAAACAAGTACTTTGTTAACAATTGTTAGAATTCTGTAAAATAAAGATTCAAGAGACATTATGATACAATAACTTCAGGTATAATATAAGGGTCTTGATTAACCAACACATTTTTAGAATAGCTAGTTTTCCTTAAAAATAGTCAGCTATAATTTGTAGGACAGCAACTTTTTGTCACAAAGATTACCCCACAATTTTTTCTTACTGATTATTGCGAATCATAACGGCTGAATAACACACCAAACTGCTACACACCACAACGTATCTTACACCTATCCTATTATACACAGTTGTTCTTTTGGAAACAAACATATTGATTGACAGTAGCCCCCTAAAATCCGCATTAGGAACCGAACTTAATCCCTTACAGTTATTTAATGTCAAATAGGGTACATTCGTTTTGCTTTGAATTCGAAGATAATACAATTTCGGTGGCTGTAATAAGTTTAGTGTGTTGCTCTTTTCGGTCACTAAATGGTTTAACAGCGTATCAAATGAGGGTACTGTGTTTGGGTAGAAATTTTCCGTTGAACAATTTTATTTTGAAATCATTTTCATCGCCTATTATTTTTCAAAATTTTAGTTTTTCTACTTATTATCTTCTGGAGATTTATTTGAATGCTTGATCCCTTGACAAGTAGTCTATAACGACTTTAACTTAACAGTTAATTTTTCAATCAACCTATACTATATAATAGAGCGCTTTAAAAATCATATAAGCTACTACATTAACTTTGGGAAAGTAACAATTTGATATAAAGGCATAAAATACTACAATTCCACGGCTGTTGTATTTATTAAGTATAGTCAATCTATCCTTATTCACTCAACCAATATCGTAGGGATCACTAGTACTAGTTTCGGAACCATTTTCTTAGAGATTGTGATAAAATCCAACTTTTAAACATTTCTACTTCATTATACAAAGGAAAACCGAGACAAATAAGTCTTAAGCGACAATTGAGTGAACTCATAACCGAAAGAGTATTCGGTCATAGCGGAGTTCTTACTCATGAGTGGACGCGCCGTTTAATCATCTTGAACTAAATCGAACTACAACTTCGACCCTTGTATGACCCTTGTCTAAAAGACTTCAGGTATGAGCTATACTTACTTGGTATTATCAACTAAGGAGGTCGGCGTCATCCAGGCCCTGGTGAGTGGTTCCTCCTTGAGCGAGGTGACGGGGCCGCGCGGCTGCGCGTGCAGCCCGCCCGCAGCCTCCTGGTGGTGCAGGCCGAACATCAGCCCGCCTGGAAATATAACCTTTTTAGTACCAGAAAATTACCAGAAAAAAAGGATATATATATTATCAGCTAAGCGAAAAAGAGATGGATTGTGTAAAAGGTGATATAAGAAAGGAGTGAATGCTGAGATGACGAGTAGTAGAGATGAATGGAAGTTATAATATATAAGGATAATAATTATAACAGCCTGTTAATGTTCCACTGTTGGGTACATGTCTCTTCCTATATAGAGAAGGAAGAATGGAGCACCACGCTTGCTCATTGCGAATTAACTAATTCAGACAGTTTTTTTGGAATCCGGGTTACAGGATTAATCTTCTAAAATATAATATATATTATTATATTTGAATTCAATATGTTTGGTAGTTGTTTTAGGTTTGATTAATTTTTAGATATATATTGCCGTGCCCTACAGGATCTATAATTTACCTTTAGTTATCCTCCCGACTTTGTAACTTATGGAGAATCATACAATATTAAGTATGAGATTGTAGTCAGGTTTTTTGAAAGAGTTTAACATCCAAGAAAGCTTTACTTTAAAGAATGCTAGAAAAAAATTACAATATTCTAGTTACTATAGACTGCGAATGATTGCTATTTTTCAAATGTATTTTTTACGTGAAGAAATCGTACAACCAGTGTATAAAATTTATTGCTTATATTCTAAACGGTTATATTAAATCATCCGAAAGTCTGAGATTTTTATACATTACTCTACAATATTTATACAATGTATCATAATCATCAGCAAGTAACCAAAAATACATTTCAATTCTATATTTTATTTCTCTGTTTCATTTTATTAAATATTTTCATAATAATCTGAATTTTAATAACCTGTTACATTTACATTTTTTGTGACTTCTTCTTTTAGTTAATATAATTTAGGTCGCATGTAATTCTTTGATTTTATAGCTTAGAAGATCCTTAATTTCTTAACTTTATTATATCCGTGAACAATGTGGAAGGTAATATTGTAAATATTGAACATTAATATTAACTGCAAGAAATGAGAGAACTGAACTTTCTTTAACTAAGTAATTTTTCGTTTTATAATTTCTAAGATTTTGTTTTTTTTTTCTGCATATAAGTACAGTCTTTATTAACATCGTTTTAGAATAATATTATTATTCCTATTTAATCTTTAAAAAAATAACAAATGAATTATTGCTTATATACCTACAATATAATATAATTTATTTCTTTCAATATAATATCATCAAATCGTAATATACATTTAACATCCATCTATTACAATATAACAAAAATACTTCTCTCACAAAACCGCCACTGAATTAGTCAGAATATTAATTACTACGACTGCTACGCTCATTTGTTATGCTACGCCGTAGACGTTGTCGTAGACTTGATTAAATCAACACTCAGAAGTTATATTATTTGATATAGTTATATTCATGAGATGTTAAATTTTTTATCGTTATGTAAGTAAGGAAACTTTTTTAGTTTTAATAAATTACTCTGTCTACTGACACAAACAAAATATGATGCAAACTTAATTTAAAATGAATATTTGTATTTCAACGGATACCTTGACAGAGTTTAATAACTTTAAAAGTGTAAGGATAAAAGGTTTCTTTACTTTATTTAAAGGGAAGATTTTGCTCAGTTTACTTCTACGACATTTAAGTTACAACACGACTTTTAAAAGTTACATCAAAGTTTTCGAGTTTAATATTTTCGTACATACCTGAGGATCGTGGCGCTCCCGAAGGATACAGCTTTCGTCCCCATCCCACGGGGTCGAGTTCCAGCGGCGGCCACGGGGAGCCCGTGTACCCGCCCGCCGCGTTCAACTCGTCCGACCGAATCTCGAATCACGACACGCACCCGATTACGCGCCCGAGAGCGCACGAACACCCCCGGAAAATCACGAAGACAGACGAAAATTTAAACCGAAATTCAAATTTAGATTTTTTCCACTTTAGTTTTTCGTTAAATTAAGAATTTGTTTTGTAATATTTTTTATAAGTTCGTTGGAATATTTTTTTTTAATTATCTAAGTCCGAAAGTGCATGCTACAAATTCGGTACAACACAAGAATATTATTAAAAACTCACAGGGAAACCTCAAAAATAGAGCACAATAAATATCGTTTCAAAAGTACGCCTAAAAGAAACAATCGCAACTTCAAACTAAGTATCAGTTGTGTAACTATCCGGTAGGCGGCTCTGTGTTATCGTATGTGCGTTCAGGGATCGAGTCCCGGTTGTGCGGGCGATCCCGCTGTGGATTTGCGGAACACTAACAAGCGTCGCGGGAGCGCGCCGCCGAGTGCCCCGGTTCCGCGGCGCCCCCGTCCGTCCCCGCGGACTGTGGGAGGCGCCCTGGGGACACGCCCTCGCCTCCAGAGCGGGACGGCGACACCGACACAGGTGGCGCCACTTGCACTCATTACTACACAAGAATAAATCTTGTGTAGTACCAAAAAACAAAAGACTTTCTCTTCTCAAATTACACTAAAAATCCTTTTTGATTTTTAGAAGCAACATTTAAATGTTAGCGTGTGTGTTTATAGACGTGTATTATGGTAATGGAGGGCCGTTGCGAGGTTTCCCTCAGAGACCGCAGCGCGGGCGCGAGAGTAAGGGATAGCGGGATAGATGAGACGCACAGCATCTCGCTGGACCAGCCGAGCTTCGCTCTGGGACGGCCCACGGCACGAGTATTACTTATTAAACCCAAGTTAGATTGACGATGATGAAATTTCAGTGGGAATTGACTTTAACTGCTACCGAGATGAGGTTTTGTCGCCTCATTAATTATATGTAAAGTGTGCCGTATGTTTGAACGTGAACAAATCGCGGCACGCTAATGCTGTCGTTAAAATAACGTTTTGGGTCGTTGACATCACGAGCGCCGTTGATTTATGTTCGTGATCTAGAATATAATTCTGAAATATACACACCCGAGGCGTGATTTTACTTTTGATCGTGGATTTTTAACCAATATTATAAGCTCGTTGTATTAAACAATTGCTACTTTTACATGAACTTATTTTAGATCGCAAATTACTTGTGAAATATGACGCCTGCATTCCCTGATGGGTTGAATTATCGATCAACTTTTAGTTGACGACATTACATAGAACCATATTCTCGTCTGTTTTTCAAATAAAGAGACAAAGAATATTGCTTTTAACTATTTTCGCAACCTTCGAGTACATTAACTTATTAAGGTATAAGCAGCAGTTGTTCAAAACATCCCATCATTTTTTGTTCGTTATTTGTCGTATGTTAAAAAGAAAGAATTTCTTCTGTATACATTTCATCCAAAAATAATTTTTAGATTAATATTTTCAAAACGATATTATACAGTAGCAATGAAATATTACACCTACCGAGTCATAAAATTCAAATGTGTCGGTTTGCAAACCCGTCCAAAATGTCTATGGTAATTCTACCGGGAATTGCATACAGCAAGCTGATTTATATATCTGTCATTAGAGCATTGAACTTTGTTCATTCAGTAATAGTTGTCTTAGCTTGATACTTGTTTAATTAGTGAGTTTTATCGACTTGTAGAAGTTGATTAAGGACGGTGTCAGTTCTGTAACAATCAGTACAAAGAAATTCCTATGTCGTAAGCAGATTTTTTTTCCTTTTTTGTATTATTACCCTTAATCATTTATAATAATAAAAAAATTAAAAGAACATAATCACGTATTATTTATATTTATTGATTCGGAGGTAAATTTTCATGTATGCTTGCATTTAGAATTTTGCTTGACTAAAGTTTAATTTACCAAGTAATGGCTTATGAAGCCTTTTTGTAATAAACAATATCCTTTCGACTAATGAATGATTCTTTATCTGATCAAATCAAACTATCCTTAATTAAGGATAGTTTGATACCGTATATACTTATATACGGCACTTGCAATGAAACAATCATAAAGAGAGAAGAATCATAAGAAGAAGTGAAGTGCTTAAACGAATGTTAAATAAATTATAATTTAAACAATGTTAGTTACATTATTTTTAATGCAAGATAATAACGGTTCAAGAGGCTTTTGTTCCTGTGAAATTGTATTCGTAATTTTGTTGTCCCGCAAGTGATGGATATACGTAGATATGTCTTAGACATCAAATCATTACAACTGCTAAGTCATTATATCCTGGATAGTTCTAGTCATTGTGCCTAAGCAGTTAAAAACAAAGGGTAAAAAAATAACAAATTTTGTGCTATTGCGTTCGTCAGTGTTTTTGTAATAGTATCTATAGAGTAAGGTTTGATGAGCAATGTTGATGGTGACTGTAACAAAAACTTGCAGTATGGATTAACACAAAATACAAAGACGGTATCGCAGTAATCTTGAATATCTTTATCTCGAAAAAATCTTTCTTATAATCATGTTTGCTGAACTATTGATCCGATCAGCGATTGACGTCATCTCACAAACTATACATACAAAATAGTCTAAAAATTATGTATAAAGCTACACAACTATCTGTAATAACCTCAGAAATTCTATATACAGTTAGGTATAACTAATATCTAAGTCCAAAAACAAGGTACAAACAAGTTCTCGTCTTCGGGGCCCGAGTGCTTTGGGACGCCTCAGAGGGACCGCCTCCTCGGCCACGCCCACTTTAGGCCACGCCCCCAGCATAGTGCCTAGATACTTCAGTGACGTACCATATCTTCGAGTTCCAACTTAAGATGTATAATGGATTTCACTTAAGTGTACAAGTTATGTCTTATGCTTTAAGTTAGTTACTTAGGAGTTTTAGCTTTGTGTTTTTTATTTATTTTTATATCGTATTTTTTATAGGTATAAGTTTATATTGAAGTATTTGAAGGTACCATTTTAACGTGCGTAGTTCTTTTTATTATTCCTCTGAAAGTGTATGTAACTCGCTCACAGTCACAATTGATGTGTCGGTTACGTCTCTGACTGCTCTGCAAGGTATTGTAGTCGTGATGATATGGCAAATAAGCATATTACTTCTTTCTATTAGTGAAAAATCCGATATACTGTAATTACATGGATGGACTGGCATCCATGTAATTACAGTATCGAGCAGTGAGCAAAAAAAACATAAAAAAGGACTGGGTAGAATTATTTGACGGGCCTGTTGGTCTAGTGGTTAGTGACCCTGACTGCTATACCGGAGGTCGTGGGTTCGATTCCCACCCAGGACAAATGTTGTGTGATGATCATGATCATTTGTTCTGTGTCTGGGTGTAATTTATCTATAATATGTATGTATTTAGAAATATATAAGTATGTTTATCAGTTGTCTGGTTACCATAACACAAGCTCTGCTTAGCTTGGGATTAGATAACCGTGTGTGAGTTGTCCCAGGATATTATTATTAGTTCCCTTCATATAGAATTTCTTGATAGGGTAAAACCTCGCGTTTTGTTAAAGCAGAATAATAATATAATAATAAAGGGATAGGTAATAATTTAATTTAAAAATCAGTTTTTTTTAATTTTCAAGGATAGTTTATGTGAACTTGGTGATCAATGTCCGTGAAATCAATGGATTACGAGAGATTTGAGATGTAGGACAATCATAAATAGGTTAACCTAAGATTTTATTGTTCTCAATTTGTTTATTATCTTAGAATAAACTTATTTATAACCGACTTCAAAAAGGATGAGGTATTTAATTCGACTGTTTTTTTATTTTTTTATGTTTGTTACCGCATAACTTTTGACTGGGTGAACCGATTTTGATGATTTTTATTTGAATGCTGGTGCTTTCCATGTAGTCCCGTTATAATTTGGTCTTATTCTGACAACGGAATCCTTAAGAAATAAATATAAGACTTATTAATACTTGTAAACCACAGCCAGATTTGCAAACCATATTTGTACGCCTACTGGCATAACATAGCGCTCTGTTCACCAAACATAAGATCTGTACCTGTGTTTTTTTTTTTCACCTATGTTAACAAATAAATTATGATTTGATTTGATTTGATTATGAAGTCGGTTTTTTTTTTGGAAGAATTATCTTAGAGAAATCACACAACCTACAATATTCATACCTAAATTTACCACCATCTAATCTTTTAATCATTTAGCATACTCAATCAATTTCCTGGAGATCCTTAATTGGAACAATAGGATCTAGATCCAGGCATTATAATCAGGTTACTATTGTGCCGGTAACTGGAGCGAAACCAGTTGGGAAATCTGTATTTGCATTGGCCGAGTGATAGTGTGCATATTAATGACAATTAGGTACCTGGTTATTGAATGGTATCGTACGTGTATAGGCAAAGTGTGAGATATATTTTTGTGTTGCGGGTTTCCTTGTTCTTAAACTTAGATAAGAGTAAAGTACAAAATTATCAGGAGGTCGACAAAAATACTTTGGTTCACATAATAGGTGAGCTCTTAAAATCAAGTATCCAGTAGTATATGTAGGAAGGATTACCAGCTGGTTTATATACCTACTTGTGAGTATAAAGGGATCGTAAGCATCTACACTGCGCTTAAAATAACAGTCAAGGAATCGTTAAAAACGCAGTTAGTATTCATGTAGTTACATTTAAAGACAAGCTGACATCACTTCCTCCTTCATTTTAATTCGAAACCTTAAGTCAGCTTTAAATTACACTTTTTGCTGGCCTTATAACCCCCCCGACGCGGGTCCCGGATTAGGGGCTACCAACGAGTACTTTTTCTGCCAGTGTCAAGAAACATCGTCCTGCCTTTAGATGCCCCCCGGGGGGTGCTTTCAGACCCTTAACGTTTACGACTACCCGATTGCTTTTCTATGAAGGGTCTCTAAGAAATGTCCGCGACAAAAACGGACGGACAGATGGGTACAGCGGATGTTGATACCAATTGATTAGTTCACCAACAACGTGAATACTTGATGATCTGTGGTGAGTGTTTTTATTAGTTCACACTTCATAAGTGGTTGTAACAAAAAATCTGGCCACTTAGTTTTAGTGGCTGCGGAAGTAGTGACACCTTTTTTGTTGCAATATTGACATATTAGGCGACAAATCGCTACAAACAAGGTTCGAAATTGGGACAAAAAATTGTTAGCGCCAATCTGGCTGAACTATTTGCATCCGGGGTAAAATAATGTCCGTTGATGAACCAAATCTACAAGCAATGATTCAATTTATAGATATAAAAACAATATTACAATAAACGCATTAAGTAAGGCTACAAAATTTGTCACAGTAACCACATCTTTATCATTTAAACAAATGCCCAACGAAAAAACCAGCGTAAAATTTGCAAAAAATTTGCAACTCGCTGTGAAGACAAATTCCACAAACATTTTGACACAATACCCCGTTGTATACTCTGAATGCGTCTTCAGTGACGTCTTTGACAAAACAAATAAGCCATAAAGGGGTATTAATGTACCCCGGGTCCGCAGTAAAAGGGTTAGCCCGTCTGTCACACGGATAGATACTACTGTTCAGAACGTAAAAAGCGCCGACTTTTTTCGTGTAACTGTAAACTAGTTGAATATCGTGCTGAGCAGTTCTTAAGAAACATGGCGGCAATCGTTTGCTTCTGTTATTTTTTAGCTTAACACGTCAAGTATGACAGCAGTGCATCACCTCATTTATTTACACAATAATTATGACTTGAATGGAGGAGAGCCGTAGCTAAGTGAATGCCGCACGGATTGACGATTATACGGCTTAAACCGCGTTTGATGCGGAGACAGGCCTACACGACTGCTAAGTATGACATTAAGCTTAGGTATATTGTCGAGACATCGTCAAAATATATAAAAGTGAATGTCTAATACCGATAAATTACTAGGTATTACTTAATAAACGACTGTTATTGTGACAACCTAGTGAAAATAACTACTTTCATTGTACTATTCTTAAATAATATTAAGAAAAGGCATTTAAGACACCTATGCGACAAAAGGGGTACAACAACTGTAAATTATCTAAAAGTTTTTAACTACAACTATTCCTTCTACACCATCAAACGTATATAACCAATGCCAAATGTGCATGTCAAGAAAATTATGAGTACAGTAAACAACTCTCATATAAAATACAAATTCATAAAAACACTAGAGAACAAAAATTAAAATTATGATAGCCAGGTGGACGGACAAGCATTAAAAAAACAAAAACACGATCTCTACACGTCAGAAAAAACAGCACTAATGGGAACTATGAAACGCGTCAGAAACTGACAACGAAAACGGACTTGAAAATAACATTTTAGTGTAGCTTGCTGTTCGCAGCAAACATAACACCTAAACAAGGGAGAGCCCGCCAGTGGAGTATAATACTACTTGATATCTAAAATAAAATATTTTTTCGGTTAAATTATAAATTATTTGTTAATTTATAAAACTTATATTTGCCTATTGAAAAATATAAAATTCCTTGTAGTTTGTAGAGAAGACCCTCTCTGGGGTAAAGTAAGTTAGTAAATATTAATGAGATAAATATTAATAAAATAAATAAAGTAATTTCTTAACAGCTGTTTTCTTTTTGTGTCTACTTCATAACAAAAATAAAACGATCACGCAACATAGAGCCAGATATTTCAGTCTCCACGATTTTATAATTCAGGTAGTTTTCCATTTTGCATGCCAAATTAAGGTACTTCAAAATATAAACGCAGGGTTTCTAAAGCTTATATGACACAAACCTTCTTCAAATCTCTCTTATAAATAATTTCACAACCAAACCGTCTAAAACAACATCCCACTAAAACGCTCACACTAAAAAGGTGAAACAAAATTCAGTTTCCATTTCCTCGCACAAAAAATGCATACACCGTCTATCCACATTGCCTTAATGGTTGGAGCGTAATTTCCATGGTGTTTTTATGGTGTAGCCTCTCACACAACCGTGTTATCATATTTGAGGCGCGGCGTCATGATAAAACACGGTAACTCGTCATAATGTGTTTAGCGATTGCTTCTCTCCTGAACGTCAAAGAGTAAAATCATGAGAATAATGCTTGCAGATGTGGCAGTCTAAATTTAAACACATTAAATCAAGATTAAAGGCGGGTTTATATATTTTGATTTCTTAACGCGTAATGTTTAGAATAGTTCAGCTTTTTTTGGTAAAGCGAAATTACATAAGAACTAGTTCAGGCATGCTTCCTAAAAGATTATTTTCAAATACTTGCTTTCTTTGCATTGGCCTAATTATTTTAACGTTATCTTGTACAAAATTTTATCGTTTCGCTTACGGACAATTTTCCAAGTAACGAGATGTCTAGAACCGTTAGCAAAACTTATTTTCATATAGGAACCAGACATTCATCAATAGCAATCGCTACATATGTGTTTTCTATCAAACTGGCTATAAGTAGATTTTTACATCACACCGTCTCAGTTTCACAGGCAGCTGTTAGGTAAAAAACACAGGTGTACTTACATTTCAGCACGTGTCTGTTCTGTTTCCATAACGTTCTCTACTCTCTGCATTCATATTTGGGGAAGCTTTACTTATTCAATATTTTCAAATTGGCTGCACACCGTTCTTGTAATGGAGCCGAAAAAATGCGGAAACCGAAGCAAATGGATTCGTGAGTTGATTATTTATTTAGACTCACGAAATATTAGCCTCGAAATCTGTTTAGATTATTTTGGTAGGGCAGATTATTCGCAGCCTTTTTAAAGATGTTTGCTTTTACATTAACGTCGTAGATGGTCTGATAAAATGTTAAAATGTAATGTTTCTTAAAAATACGTTAGAAAATACATAAACAGTAGAAAGTTTTTATGCTACTTGTTTTTTTTATCTAAATTATATATCCGGGTGAAGCAACTTTATCCAAAGGAATACATGACCTAAATCAGTGCTAGATTAGAAATAACATTTTGTCATAAAATAATATAAATAGTAAATTATTATTTTGTCATAAACAAAAAAACATAAATCAAGTAACACAAACATCGCGCCTTATAGAGGCCCTAACGAACAAGTGGCACAAGTGGGTCCAAATTCGCCATATGAGCACCATGTCAGTGCAACCATTTATCATGTGAGATGTGACAACTGAATTTATTTATATAAAAAAACAAACAATAGGACGCGTTAGGGCTAGTGGCGCCCCCTGTTAACTGCGCTTGGACCTGTTAGTTTTTTATATAGAGCTATTAATTTTTAGAGACGACAGCAACTGGAAAACCGTAACGCTAACAAGGTTTTAAGTTTGGTTAGTTTTACGATGTACCTAGTGTGTATACATTTTTCTAAAACGAACATAGTAACACACTATATTAATGCGCATATGAAATATAAATACTTATCGTCATAAACATTCATTATTTTTCCAAATCTAAGTTTTGTCAAATACGTTACCTTTAAACAACACGTTAAATGCAAAACACTACTACATTCACAGACCATCGATAAATGAACCGTCTAAACGTTCTTAAGACTACAAATTACAGCGCAAAATCCAAGGGGTAGCTAGCGCTCATGATTTAGGGGTGCGACACAATATAGAGATAGCAATTTGATATTCAGGCCACATTTTTAATAAGCACCGCTCGCTAGTTTTAATGGCCCGGTTGGGCCCACTATTAAATAGCTTTTTGTTGCGCCATTACCCACTTGAGTGACCTTCTAGTATGGTCAGCTTTTTTGTGTTTGTCGTTAAAATTAGGGATATTGTGACTTGAATAATTGGTTGGCTTTTGTTTGTTTTACGGGTAGCTTGTTGGGATTAGTGTCGGTTTCGAATATACAACAGGAAATGTATATTTTTTATTTATTTATGATGCATAAATTACTCGTCACATTACACAAAATTCAACCTGAAAAGTTTATTTAAATTACTTTTTAGTTATATTTTATTCGTTTTAGTATATAATGACAGTGTTTGTCTATCAACTATATAAGTAATACACGACGCGCGACGCTCAAAAATCTTTCTTCATAGGTTATCAGACCATTTTTTTCTCATAAATTGAGACAACAATAGACAGGCTGGTTGTCTGTCCTTTAAAAACTCTCGCATATGTGCGACATTATACATTATGATATTTTTATAGAGTGCGCGAGGCGAGTAACGAAGTATTGTGCCACATCTGTCCATTTCGCTTCTCTGTAGTGGTTTTTTCTGTTCTTTGACAGTAAACGTGTTATTGTATTTTTTTGTTTAATGGTAATTCAGGGTAAACAGAAGTATGTTGGTGAATAAATAAATAAATAAATAAATAAAATGTTTTATCAATAATCACGTCATCATATGGAGTATGAGCTACTTTGTGTTAAGTATCTAAATGTTACTGTATTAGCAAAATTAAACTATGAAAAGAGCTCACACTTTTTTTTTATAGTTATAACCTATCGGCTGATTATTTTCCTAGCTAGAAATAAAAAAAAAAATTGGGAATCTTATAAGTTGTTTTATATTACTGTCTTTAGTATGTAAAAAATCATAACCGTATAGATAGGTTTTATTTAACTAAAGAGCGTAAATTATTATAATTTCTTAAATAAAGATTATCTACTCTTAAAAAGGCTTTAATTAAAAGTATTCAAATTAACCAAGAAACAGAATAACAAGAGACTGCAACTCCTGAACAGAACTTAGACAATACAACTTAGTACCAACTTAACCTAACTTAATTGAGCTGCGTATCACTTAATTAGTATTTCGGTAGTGAGTGTTCTAACTTGCTTAACTTAGGAGATCTAATTAGTAGCGTCTTGTACAGGCCAGTGTGGTACAGGTATTCAGATGTACTAATTTTAGAACTATGTTTGTGTGTTTATTTTCTCACGTATTTAAGTTAATTGCGTAGGTATATTAAAGGACTGTATATGATGGGAATAACATTTTGTTAACATTTAATAGTATTTAGATTAGTTTTCAAACATATTGTCATTTTAAGTCATGTTGATCAGGGAATTCCTTCTTTTCTATGATGTTTTCTTGTAATGATAATAATATTCTGGGACCACTCACACACGGTCATCAGATCCCAAACTAAGCAGCGCTTGTTATAATTATTCGATAATGTAGTTTTAATGTAAGGTTTATGTACGAAACTAAAATATTGCCGGTATAAAACATATGAATAAGATCTTTTTCAAATGCTAACATAAGAGTTTATTTACTGCCTGACTCTCTCGCTCTCCTTTTTAAAATAAAAGATCACTACAACACTATTAAAAAAATACGACAGTTTTTTCTAATTTCACTTTTCTGAATTAACACAATAGGCCAGACGAGTATAAAATCGAGTTAAACACATATAAACGCCAGAATTTCTTAATCAAATTACCAATATTCTTGGTCCTATCAATTTGATTCCATTCCACGTCCAATTACCCCTCAGTTAGTGAAGTGCGTCGGTTATTTGATATGCACGCCTAATATCCGGTCTTTGGCTCCACGCATCAACTTGAGGTCGCACTAATTAAATACAAACCTCAAGACAATACGTGGCTACAGATTTCAAACTGTGCGCTACCATACGAGGTGAGAATTGGATAATTAATTCGTTAATTGTGTTTAAAATTTGAGTTTCGAATTCGTTGGTTAAAGACGCCATGTTGTTTTAATTCGTTTTATATTTTATACATTAAATTATCTTGATAATTCTTCTTAAAAATCAACCTTTGGGGTCCGAGTGCACGAAATCTTTTTAAAGAACTGTCAAAACGTTTGGTAGACTCTACTTGTGATCTGAGAGCTGGTTTGTTCCTTGCACAGAGAATCGGCAAAGCCATTCAACGTGGCAATGCTGCCAGCCTTCTGGGCACGTTTCCCGCCATTGACAAGGATGACGATGAGTTTTTTGACGCGTGTTAGTTTTATTTATTTATATAAGATTTAATTTTAGTGTAGTTGTAAGTGTTTGTTCTTGTATTAGGTTTAAGTATTGAATTGTAAATAAATAATAAAAAAAAATACCTTTGAAAGCGTTAATTTTGGAAATAATTTGAGCAAAGTTTTTTGTGTAATCACCTACTAGTATTAGATTGTATTAGGACACTAATAAAAAAGCTTTACCCTAAACTTCATTCAAACAAATAAACAACATAGTTTCACATTACTTTTGATAAGTGCAATGATTAAGATAGTGTTAAAAACACATACTTTTACTAGTTAGTATAAGTAGGTGGTGTAATTATGAAAACAGTCGTTACGAGAAAGCCCTACTCCAGTTTGTCTTCTTAGGTTAACCAGTAATATTACAAGTACATCACTAAGCAAATAGTAATCAGTATTTTTTTATGACCAGGTAACACCGACAGATTAACTGGGTATTTATGCATAATATTACTATAAACATGCAGCAAGACAGTTTAAAAATAAGTAAAATTTCACGATTTTCGCGTAATAAAGCAAATATCCTTACAACTAAACACCCCGTGTAGTCGAACACTAAATCCGTCAAGTCTAAACTAACGGAAGTTATAATTTATGAAGCGAGTTCCGGAGCCTTCGCCTCAGTAAGGAGCCGGTAATGAAACATCTGATGTATAATGCACGACGTCTAGAATCGCCTTAAACTAAAACTAAGTAAACTAAGCTTGAGGAAGTTTACCAGACGTTTTAAGGTTAAGACGTGAAGTTGATTAATAGTTTAAGTTTTCAGGTATTATACTGACGGAATTTTCGTTTCTTGGAAAATGAGAAAGACTGAAGATTTGTATCTCTAATAACCGTATTTTTAATGTAAATAGAGTATTTAAATTATTTATATTTACACAAATCTTAAGTCTGTACTATTAGCTTTTTATTTATATTTTCAAAAAAGAAAAAGATATATTATAATAATATGATGATTAAATAAAAAGTAAAATCAATCTTAATATAAGGTAATCAGTAGTTTCTGATACCAGTGGGCCGATCACCTTTTTTTATTTGTAGACTGTTGCTACGTTATATTACTTATTTGTTAAATGCTGGAAGGATGTTGGATGTTGAAAAAGGCTGCTTCTTGTTTTGTATAAAATGTTTTCTTTCATTTGTAAAACTTACAAACACTGCCTTCTATCCCTTTGAGTTGGTACTTTGCTGTGACGCATTTAGATCGGACTGCTTCAATGTGTAAGTGTCAGGAACGTGTAGTTAATTTTAGTTAATATCTACAGATGGCACCACTAGCGTCACACAACATGTTCTGAAATTTTTTAGCTGCAATTGTCGTTGATGGTAATTAAATCCTATTAAATCCTTTAACGAAACATATATTTATACAAAGTGTATATAACAGATAAACAAGTAAATACCTAATCATAGTTTCTTTGCGTTCATACTAGATGGCGCTGTACATCAAGACACGATTTCTGAATGGCGGTGTTAAGATTCTCCGCGATTGAATGACTACCACTCGGTGACATTACTAAGTTATCGCTTCTCGGCCTTTTGGCTAAGATCAAAGTGTAGTATCTGTTCTTTTCAGCTTAATATCTGAAAGTTCCCTCACTGAGGGACCAGTATATTAAACTGATTTTTGTAAACTGACGGGATGTTCGGGGCTCGCTCCACTCCCGACACGGGTCGGCCCGGCATTGCAGTGCCGCTGGGATCGGCCCACATAAATACCTTAGAATATTAGAAGCCTACACTTGAGAACACTTGCTATAGAAGCGATTACCATGTATCTCGCCACAGCTCTACTCTATTGTAGCACGGATTAACCTTATAGTTAAAGTAGGTACCAGTAGTTACTGATGCTTTCCGGCGATTTTAAATTGAGTCGCGTTTGATAACTTGCGTAATACAAGAGCAAGGCATTATTAGTAGTAATTTTATATTTATTATCAAAAATCACTAATTCGATTACTGCAAACATAAGCGTAAATAACCCTCTTCTGGCGCTTCGATATTTTTAGTGTTAAGAAACGAGAAAAGGAACTACTGAAATATGACAAGCGGGTTGACGTTTATTGACACTGACGCAACACCGGGCTCTTTTGCTCGCGGCCATCGGATGAAGAGGAATCCGCTGGCTCCGCATTAAAGCAAGATGTGTTCGGTGGAGTGTCGCTGTTCTTAATTCTCCTCGCCCGCCTATCCACGATAACTCGGCGATCGCAATGAACGATGACGATAACCAAGTGTCTATAAGTATTAATAACATCAAACTTATCATTAGATAATAAAAAGCCACATACCCACTGATTTCACATTTATTTTATAGTTTTAATAAATAAATGCTTAAAAAAAAACTAAGTTCACAATTATTGTGTAGACACATAATTTTAAGGCGAACAGAAAAACTAGGGGGAAAAAATGCTAGTATATAATATTTACATAGAAAACCATATCCATTTCGAATTGATTTTGTATCTAGTTTTGTGTCTAGTTTTGCATAACTTATTGCACAAATATCTGTCTTTGTTGTAAAAAAACTGATTACCGTATTATCTGATCTCTAAAACGCATCAATCATGGTGAGGGTAGACTCCAACATATTTTATCAGGAATATTTAAGTCAGCGTCGACACGACTATTGGACCAATAGCTTGGCTGGGCACTGACTTACCCAAATTTGAAGTCAGTAAATCAAACTGAGCCCTAACACAAGTACAATACCAAAGAAATTAAAACAAATTGGAACACAATGGTTCCTTATAAATGGTACCTCGGCGCCGGTCGTATAGCTTGAAACTAGTGAGTAGACTCCGGGTGCTTCTCCACATCTACCCCCATATGAAACTATGCCCATCAAGTAACCATGGTACGTAATCGGTCCACCAGAATCGCCCTGAAACCAAAATGTTTAGATAGTCAACGAAATCCAATTAAACACGAGCCCAATAAAAATGCCTTGCACTATTACACATACCTTGGACAAAATTAAATGAAATTAAAAGAAACGAAACCAAACTAGTGACATTTCGAAAAGCTTTAATAATTATTATAAAAATTGCTATGACATTCAATTTATGTGTCTAAAGCTGGGTCCACTTGAGGCAGCCTTGGGCCGACCAGCTGCCTCGGCCTGGGGCAGCTCTAGTAGAGACCGTGTCGAAAGTCGAGCTTGCTGCGACTCGAACCAAACGAGGCGGTCGCGCTGAGCTGAATTATATCGGTAAACGGCCATGCTCAAAGACACCTCGGTGTGAGCCATGCCTTAAGTGGAGACGTTTGTTTGTGCTCGGTAAGCGGCAAACTAGATAAAGATCAAAGCGATGTACTTTTTTCCAGTTATTGGTTCAAGCTTGGTACATAGATCTTCAAAGGTTTCCCAATTCATTCTCGTAAACTTTTTAATAAATCAAAATCAAAATCAAAGCTTCCCGAAGCCCCCGGCCAGCTCAGGATGGAGCAACTCGTGAAGGGGTTGCTCAATTGAATACCCAGCTTTAGATTCATCTATTCCATACTTTTGAACTACTTAATCCGCGTTAACGCCTTTAGTACTTTTAGTTGTAAATGCGTAGCTAAAAATCGTAGAATGATACCGAAACTAATGGATTTATGAGATATTTACTTACTTTTACACTACTTTTAATAAATATAGTTTAAAAAAAACTAAAAAACACGCTTTTAAAGTACTTCTAGACATACATTAGGAATTATTTTTCACTTTTTTAGTTAGAAGTACTTTAAAAGCGTGTTTTTTAGTTTTTTTTAAACTATATTTATTTTTCACTTTTTAGTCCTAGCAGCAATACGTGTTGTCTGAATTCAAACGTATTGCTTTGTGGACTTAAAAAAAACATTGTTTTTTTTTATTTATTTAATCCCGGTGATCCTAATCAGGATAATGAGATAAACCTATAAAATTATTATATTGTCGCTGATTCTTGATAAGTGTACAAAGTTTAAATTAAATCTGTCCGTTTAAAGTGGGTCAAAATCGAGTCCAAAGGAGTCGGTTACATACATACATACATACATACATACATACAAGTGAAGCTAATAAAAGCGTGTTAAAATAGGTAACTTTGAATAGTTCGGTATGGAAAAAAAGCTAAGGTAACCCTTCAATTAAAAATATTCTTTGAAATAACTGTTAAACAAACCTGACAACTATCTTTACCCTTATCACCAGCGCAGAATTGAAAACTTCTAACGGTGCCACGTCCATAAATCCGGTTGCATCTCTCTCTGGATACTATAGGAACACACACCATTCGAAGAGTCGCAGACCGTTTGTGCTGAAAAATTTACACTATCATTACGAAAAAGCACTTTACTGCTTTATAATTAAGTGACATTATCGTAGCCTTGCAGTTCGCTTTACAAATAGCTATCCAAATACAAGTAAGTAATCTAAAATAAGTCGCTTCTAAAGTGGACAAAGTTAATATTTTATTAAATGACTTTTGGTAATGGTGGCTTCACGATGAATCAGAAGACTACGAAGGTATTTTTGTTGAATTCTCTGTTAACGTAAGTTAGTTACTGAAATATAAAAAGGTATTACGTATTCCATATATCCATATCCAGAAACTAGGCACAATCCGTTTTCTTCGGGTTTAATTCCCAAACTGTCTCTGAACATTGGTATTGGCTGGATATTTTTAGTATAGTAAACCGGCCTATCCATCTGAAATAATAATCCTAATTTTGTAGACAAAAATGTCCAAATTTGTGGGGCATGTCGAGCGGGGAGAATGAGAATTCATATTCCTGGCCTTGCTATTTAAAGAGTTACCAACTTAGTGTAGTCATGTATTGTTATTTTAAAATTTAGATATATAGCCAGGTAGAGTTATCATACAATCTAGTGATTAAAATACACCACAAACAAGGTACCTGAAGCACGGCAAAATCGTGAAGTATATACTTAGAATTGTACCACGCATGTTTATAACAATACGCAATTTTTCTCCATAACTCAGTGCTTTCAATATATCTCTGTAGGTCAACCTTCTTTTGCTTAGAGTATATATACAATTCTGACTTTTCAGACCCAGCCACCACTCTAAAAAATCGCAAAATCTTCAAGGCCCTGTAAACAAATCAATTATTTTAACATTTTATGTCTTAGTTTTTTTCAAAAACTATTAATCCCTTAATACAGAAGCAGAAACGAATTTTTGCTCTTGACTATTGTTATCAAAATACCCTTTAGTTGAATACGATAGTTTAAACTTTAAATGAATACAGAAGACTGAATATTTACGATCTTTCAAAACAATGGGCAGCTGTGAGCACGTACTGCCGCGTGATTATCGACCCACCACACAATAGAGTCCATCTATCACCTCGTCTAGTCCCTCGCCTTATTACGACCTGAAACATTAGGAATAAGCACGTGCTAACAATATCCCGAACACACTCGTTTCAAAACAAAAATTAAACTTGTCAGCTTTCAAATAACAAAACCCCAACAGACAGAAAAACCAACACAGCAAACTAATAACACCCTCTGTTTGCATCAGTGGTAAACAGTAAAGCCTTGGATCTCATCTGAGATCAAAGTACTTGAAAATACCATTACGACGAGCCTAAAGTCGTTAGTTATATGCGCGACCAGCTTCCGTCTCTAACTATAGACCAGGTTTATGACATTTTGGCATCCTATCTACACATTTTATCCAAAATTTTCTGAAAACCTTAAATTAATACTAAGTGTGGTAATATTTGCAAGATTTGACCCATACATACTAACAAAAATACTAGGTTTCAGTGAGTTTAACAATTCGAGTATCTATATGTATACCTACTCAGTCGAAAACCATTTTTAAAACGTAAACTCCTACTAAACCTGTCCCCCGTCACGTCGCTATCACTAAAGACACCACGAACAAAATATGTATCATAAATCTTTTGAATGTACATATACTCAACTGCAACCGGTGCGACTAAAAGTCACAAAATGATTGCAAATGCAAAGCGGTGAAACATTAGGTTGGATGATAAAAAACTATCAAAAATAAACATAATTAACATCAATTCTTCATCATCATCATCTTCAGTATAACCCACTGTTGGACATAGACCTTCCGTTTATGCCACTCTCTTCTATCTCTATCCAGTCGCATCTAACTTACTCATTGGCCATCTCGTCATCTGCTCATTTCATCCTCGGTTTTTCGGGATTCCGCCAACTAATGACAGTAACTCTGTTATAATTACAACTTGTAGATATTGTAAGAATAATACCTGATATGGAATGTCTGAAATTTTCGCCGGCCTACCGCCATAAATTCTAAGCGCACACTGGTCTGTAAACGGTGTATAACCACTGTTTTCTTCAACTACTTCCTGACAAAGAAATATTATTTTGTCATAAATAACAGTCCATAAAGGAGAAAGAATTTAAGTAAACAATTCCATTGGAGTGTAAGTAACTTTACCCGAAAATCAAAAGATTTCTTCGTTGTGTCATTGCTTTCACATCTAACATTTTTTTCTGTAAACTGTATCACGTAAAATATAAAAACAGAGATTAATTTTAAATTTATTGTTACCATTTATTAGAATTTTGATAAACAAAACATTTTACAAAACTGAAATCTTAAAACATATCAAGATTGTCAACACCTTCCGATTTTGGACATAACTCATTATGTCTAGTAATAGGCGGTTGGTAGTCTTGCAACTCCCGATAACAAAAGTAAACCTTGAATAATAAGATCGAGCGGAACATACCTATAATATTATTTGCTGATTTACCATGAGGAAAGAACAATATTATAAAATATAATGTGGCCGTGCATTTAAATTCTTTCGTTTCAGAACGAAGAGATTTAAAGATTTTTGTCAAAATATGTCTGTGATATGACTTTGGCTTTTGAAAGAAAAACAATAATCTGTATTATTATTTGCTTTCAAATTCAATTGATTCTGGCAACTATATTGTAAAGCATTTGGTACCGAAGAAAACGAATACATCACTGCGTATTTATAATGGACAGCCGGTGCACTTGGTGAAGTACCGTATCAGGTAATGACCAGTTCGGTGCTGAAGCTTCACTTGAAGATTCTTATCTGTTCTTGAAGTTTAATAATAATAATAAATGCGGACAACATCACATACGTTGCTCTGAACCCAAAGTAAGTAGCTAAAGCACTTTTGTTATGGAATTCAGAAGCAACGAAGGTACCACAAACACCCAGACCAGAGGCAATGTAGAAAATTTTTGGTTTCTACATTGACCCGTCCGGGGATCGAACCCGGGACCTCAGAGCTAGCGACACCTTGAAACCGGTGCGTACGCCACTCGACCACGGAGGTCGTCATTTATATTTATTTCATCTTTAGTTTATACTAGTACTAATGCTGTATCTACCTCTACGCGTTAAAGCAACAATGTGTCTATCTATAGCAATAATATCAAATACAGAATGGACATTTTTGATGCCACATGTAGGGAAAATTCGACTTGTCTGTTGGTTTAATGGTTAGTGACCCTGGCTGCTAAAACGGTGGTCGGTTTTTTTTATTCCCAGGACAAATATTTATGTGATGAACATGATCTTTTTTTACACGACTGCCCAAAAAGGAGTGTTATGTTTTCAGGGTTCATGTATGTATGTATGTATGTATGTATGTATGTATGTATGTTTGTGAGTTTCTTTATTCCACCATAACTTCCAAAAGGCTTGACCGATTTCAATGTTTGTGGTATCGTTAGAAGCTTTGAGTTATCCCGAGTGACATAGGCTATGTGGACATTAAAAAATGGTCAAGTGTGAGTCGAAATCGCCTGCAAAGGGTTCCGAACGATATTTTTTTTTGTGTTGTGTTATGTTTTTTTGTTGTTCACTAAAAGGTATTAAATAAAAAAATATAATTAAAAAAAATAAAAAACACGCCTGCCATGTAAAAAAAAATTAAAAACAAGTCAAATATTTGCAGTCGGGGTCGGTTACTTGGAACAATTCATTACAGGACCCCCAACTGCAAATATTTGACTTGTTTTTAATTTTTTTTGACATGGCAGGCGTGTTTTTTAATTTTTTTAATTATATTTTTTTATTTTCTGGGTGTAATTTATCTATTACTAGCTGTGCCCTGCGGTTTCACTCGCGTATTCCTTTTCCCTAAGCCCACTTTATTCCGATGTTTTCAGGTTTTTGGCTAATTGGCGTCTAGATGAACCCAACAAATAAAAAATCATGAAAATCAACTTCAACAATTCACAATCAACAAGGCTTTCTTGGCTTTGTTGGCTTAGAGCCGCTTGACCATTTGTTTCCTACAGGTACTATTTAAATGACAATAACAACTACTTATTTCAAAGGTGGCATCCAAAACCAGAATTCAAGATATATACATAACGTTTTGTGGCGGTAGTATCATTGGACAAACGAAGTTACTGTCAGCTGCACATTGTTTCGTTTCTGACGAAACTGGTTTGTGTGGGTATGAATTTAATGTTGTAGACATTATTAAAATACTCTTGAACTGAATCGACATGTTACGAATACATTAAGAGGAAAGAGGAGCGGACATACTTTGGAAAATTCGGTTTTTGAAGAAAGTATTGCTGTCGCTCTAATTCCCCCCGCCCTCTAATTCGTGCGATAAAAACTGACGAAAAATCGAGGTTTGGCTCTCGTCTATTTTCTCCCCCAATTCTTAACCAATTTTAAAGATATTTCATATACTGCATAAGAAAAGAATAATCTGTGCCTCAATTTTTTCCTTTTTTCAATAATCGTTGCCAAATTTGAAAAAAAAACGCCTCTGAAAACTGCGGTCAAAATCGGCACTTTTTAGAAAGGTTTAGTTTCTTTAAATATAACTTATTTTAAAAAAGGAAAATAGGGGCATAGATCTAGTTCATATTACTGCAAAAAATCATAGCCCTAAGTTCAGAAACCAGCGAGAAAACAGACGAGAACGTTTGTATGGAGAAAAGTCCACGCCCCTTTCCTCTTAATCCTCTTTTTAAATGTTAATGACTTCTTTTTTTAAGTTTAATAATTGTTTGATAAAGCGGTTACCGACCGCTAACGATATAACAAAGTTAGACACAATTTTTGACTTTTCCTTAATTTTACCAGTGAACATATTAAAAAATAAATTGCTTACATTCAATTTAGGTATAGCTCTGATCGCAAGATCTCTTTACACAATTAGTTTGCCGTAGCAGCTACTGTACGGAACCATGAACATGTAAACAAAGTCAATGCATTATCGCAATTCAGATCATTAGAAAACGTTAGTTGTCCAGAAACATATGCGATAGCTAGGCTGGGCACTGGCATACCCCGAATTTTATGTCAGTAAATGAAACCGAGCCCTAACTCAAGAACAATAGCAAAGAAATTAAAACAAATTGGAACACAGTGGCTTCGTATAAATGGTACTTCGTCGCCGGTCGTATAGCTTGACACTAGTGAGTAGACTCCGGGCGATATTCCACATGCACCCCCATATGAAACTATACCCATCAAGTAACCATGGTACGTAATGGGTCCACCAGAATCGCCCTGAAACCAAAATGTTCAAACAGGAAAATTAATTTAAAAGCAAGCCCAATTAAGATGCCTGGCACTTCTACACGTACCCTGGGCAAAAGTAAATGAAATTAAAAGAAAGGAAGCCAGTTCTGTAGACTAGTGACATTTCTACAAGCTTTCATAATTATTTTATCAAAATTGCCATGATATGAAATTCATGTCATTGTGTCTTAATTGCATCTATTCCATAACTTTGACGACGCAATCAGCGTTTAGTTCGCCTTCATTTGTAAACTTGTAGCCAGAAATCGTAGAAAGATACCGAACGAAACTAATGAAAAGGACGAAGGAATGTGTTAGAATTAAAATGACAATCTGTACCTGAACACGTCTTTAGCATAGCTTCAGGCTATGTATTACCAGAATCCAATAAAAACAAGTGTAAAAATAAGTAGACGTTTTCTAATTTTACAATGCTTTTAAAACAGGTAACTTTGAATAGTTCTGTGTTGAAAAAGAGCTAATTTTTAAGTAATAATTTAACAAACCTGACAACTATCTTTACCCTTATCACCAGCGCAGAATTGAAAACTTCTCACGTTTCCACGTCCATAAATCCAGTTACATCTCTTACTGGATACTATAGGGACACACACCATTCGAAGAGTCGCAGACCGCTCGTGCTGAAAATTTAACACTATCATTGCGAAAAAACACTTTAATGCTTTATAATTAAGTGACATTATCATTCCCACAGTTGCTTATACATATAGCTATTTATATACAAGTAAGTGATATTTCTTATTTAGGTTTACGCGAATACCTGACATTGAAATAAAACTCGTTTTTACGGAAAATGTCGCGGTTTATTTTAGGCAGGCTGCCCGTGACCATGATACCTGCAAAGGTTTTGGAACGTCGGGGTCTAAAATCAAATATAACCCGCGACATAATTCGTAAACCGTAGTTTTATTTCAACAAGTAAGTAATCTAAGACAACATTTGTCCACTTCAAAAGTTATTTAACTTTTGAAGTGGACAAATGTTACATACATACATACATATAATCACGCCTGTTTCCCGTAGGGGTAGGCAGAGACCACTTCTTTCCACCTGCTACGATCCCTACACACTTGTTTCGCTTCGTCCACTTTCATTATTCCCTTCATACATGCTCTTCGGTTTAGGGTACTCTTGACCTGGCCTTTTTTCAAGACGTCTCCGATTTGGTCTCGAAACGTCCGCCTAGGTCTACCCCTTCCAACACTTTCATTCACACTCGCCTTAAACACTTTTTTCGTCAATCGTTCTTCATTCATTCTCTCGACATGCCCAAACCATCTCACAACAAATGTTATATTTTATTATAAATCACTTTTCGTAATGGTGGCTTCAAGATGTGAATACGAGGACTACCTAAGCATCTGTGTTGAATTCTCTTTTAACGTAAGTTGGTTACTGAAATATAAAAGTTATTACGAATTCCATATCTCCATATCCAGAAACTAAGCACAAATCGTTTTCTCCGGGTTTGATTCCCAAACTATCTCTCAACATTGGTATTGGCTGGATATTTTGAGTAAAGTAAACCGGCACATCCATCTGAAATAGTACCATTACTAAAATATTTAAAGTCCCTAATTGTTTTAAACAAAAATATCCATTTTACGTATCCAGGTTTTCCGTACTACATTTAGAATTCGCCAAAGCCCTGTATTATAATTATTTAACTTTTTTAGGTTATATGAGTTGTTTTCACACACACGGTAAGATCAGACTATTCTAAAATATAGTAAGTACATAGTTTCCTCAAAAAAGAGTGTTTAACTTAAAAATAAAACTATAGCTAGACCGCTTAAGTGAGTCCTCGCTTGCGCGATAGAGGAGTGTGGGGGTATGATGACAAAGGGGGTCGAGCGGATAGGGGGCGGTAAGTGCAAAAATAAGACTGATTCAAATTCCTGGGCTAGCTGTATAAAGAGTTACCAAAGTTAATGTAGTCATGTATTTTTATTTTAACATTTAGATAGATACGCAAGCAAAGTTATCAAAAAATCTAGTAATTAAAATAGGTACTACACCACAAACATCGGTACCTGAAGCACGGCAAAATCGTGAAATGAAAACCGAGGATCGTACCACGCGTGTTTATAACAATACGCAATATTTCTCCATAACTCAGTGCTTTCAATATATGCCTGTAGTTCAAACTTCGTTTCCTGAGAGTATATATACAGGTCAGACTTTTCTGACCCAGCCACCACTCTAAAGAGATGCAAATTCTTCAAGATCCTATGAAAAACAAATTATTTTGACTGTCAAATCTTAGCGACTATAATATTTTCGAAAAATATAAATTATAAATACAGAAATAGCAAATAATCTTTGCTCTTAACTATTGTTATCAAAATACCCGTTTGTTGAAATCGATAGTTTAAAGTTTAAATGAATACAGAAAACGGAAAATTTACCAGCTGTCAAAACAATGGGCAGCTGTGACCACGTACTGCCGAGTTATTATCGAGCCACCACACGTTTGAGTCCAATTATCACCTCGGCTAGTCCCTCTCCTTATACCGACCTGAAACATTAGTGGTCATAATTAACCCCAATTCTTCATCATCATCATCTGCAGCCCTGTGTAAGCCACTATTGGGCATAGACCTTCCTTTGTTTTTGCAACTCTCCTCTGTCTCTTGCCAGTCGCATCTATCTTAATCATTGAGCATGTCTTTCAAGTCAAGTGCCCATTTCGTCCCCGGTTTTCCTGGATTCCGACGACTCTTGTGTATTATTATAGATGCGAAAGTATCTCTGTTACAATTACAACTCTCAGATGTTGTGTGAATAATACCTGATATGGAATGTCTGAAATTTTCGCCGGCCTACCGCCATAAATTCTAAGCGCACACTGGTCTGTAAACGGTGAATAACCACTGTTTTCTGCAACTACTTCCTGACAAAGAAATATTTTTTTGTTATAAACAGCAGCCCATAAAGCGGAAACAATTTAAGTAAACAAATCCAGTACAAGTAAACTTTACCCGAAAATCAAAAGGTCTCTTCCTTGTGTCATTGCTTTCACCCCTAACATTTTTTTCGTTAAACTGTATCACGTGAAATATTAAAACAGAGATTAATCTTAAATCTAATGTTACCATTTATTAGAATTTTGATAAACAAAACATTTTACAAAACTGAAATCATAAAACATAACATCTGATTGTCAACACCTTCCGATTTTTGGACATAACTCATTCTGTCTAGTAATAGGCGGTTGGTAATCTCTCATCTGCCGATAATAAAAGTAAACCTTGAATACTGTGCTTGAAAAGTAAGATCGAGCGGAACATAACCATAATATTATTTGCTGATTTACCATGACGAAAAGAACAACATTATGAAATATAATGTGGCCTTGCTTTCAAATTCCTTCGTTTCAGAACGAAGAGATTTAAAGATTTTTGTCAAAAAATGTCTGTGATATGACTTTGGCTTTTGAAAGAAAAACAATAATCTGTATTATTATTTGCTTTCAATTTCAATTGATTCTGGCTACTAAACATGTTGTGAAGCATTTGGTACCGAAAAAAACGAATACATCACTGCGCATTTATAATGGACAACCGGTGCAACTTGGTGAAGTACCGTATCAGGTAAAATGACCAGTTCGGTGCTGAAGCTTCACTTGAAGTTTCTATTTAGATTTTCGTCTTATCCAAAGTTTTCTGTTCCGCGTCCTTATTGACGTGCCCAAAAGCAGTATTTACTTCTCTCTCTGTACATACACCGAATGGTTTTTTTTATGTCACATGTAGGGAAAATTCTACTGGCCTGTTGGTCTAGTGGCCTTCCTGGCTGCTAAAACGGTGGTCGGTTCTTTATGTGATTAACATGATCATTTTTTCTGGGTGTAATTTATCTATTACTAGCTGTGCCCCGCGGTTTCACTCGCGCATTCCTTTTCCCTAAGCCCACTTTATTCCGATGTTTTTAGGTTTTCTGCTAATTAGGGTCTAGATGTACCCGACAAATCAAAAATCATGGAAATCAACTTCAACAATTCACAATTTACAAGGCTTTGTTGGCTTAGAGCCGCTTGACCATTTGTTTCCTACAGGTACAATTTAAATGACAATAACAACTACTTATTTCAAAGGTGGCATTCAAAACCAGAATTCAAGACATATACATAACGTTTTGTGGCGGTAGTATCATTGGACAAACGAAGTTACTGTCAGCTGCACATTGTTTCGTTTCTGACGAAACTGGTTTGTGTGGGTATGAATTTAACGCTGTAGACAATATTAAAATACTCTTGAACTGAATCGACATGTTACGAATACATTAATCCTCTTTTAAAATGGTAATGACTTCTTTTTTAAGTTTAATAATTGTTTGATAAAGCGGTGACCGACCGCTAACGATATACCAAAGTTAGACACAATTTTATAAATTCTTTAATACCTTACCTTTCTTAACCTGTTAATATTTTCAAAATATAATTGCTTACATTTAATTTACAGCTCTGATCGAAAGTACTCTTTACACAATAAGTTTGCCGTAGCAGCAACTGTACGGAACCTTGAACGTGTGAACAGAGTCAATGCATTATCGCAATGGAGAACATTAAAAAACGTAATTTTTCCAGAAAACTATGATTTCCCTGAAAATGATATAGCTATAGTGGTGAGTGAACTATGTTACACATACACCGTACATAGTTTATGATCATAATCAATCATAATCACACTTCGTATTTTTTATACTTGTTCTCGTGGGGAAGTTTTTTAAATAATGATAGCTCATACATCCGATGTAACCTTCATATTAGCCTTGTTTAGAGCATGTGGTAATTTGGTTCGCCATCACTAAAAATCCCAAATAAAAGTTGGAGCAAGTAAATACAGGGTGTTACGAAACCACTGTCCGATCCGTTAAGGTGTTGTTAGGTATCGATATCTGATTACGAAAATGTGGAAAAAAAATTGAAAAAAAAGAAAAAAAAATTATAACTTAAAAAAAATTTTTTTCTCAAAATTCGAGAGGGAGTCTCGGCGTTGTCACAGATGATATCTAATTACCAAACAAAAGGCCCCCAAAAATACCGACGAAATTGGTGCTGTAGTTTTTGTTTTATTCTCAAAAATAGGGAATTTCGGGGCAAAAAATGGTTATTTCAAAATCCATTATTATTGTTTCTGTCATGAATTTTCCAAATTTGATATTTTATTTGGGCATGTGATTGTAAACCCTCTATGACCCTTTCGGGTCGGACAGGGGTTTCGTAACACCCTGTATAAAGTTGAGTTGGATGATGTGACGTTGTAGCGGCGAATAATTAACTGCAAAAAAAATACTTTTACAAAATCCTTTAAACGAATGGTTAATGTAATTCAAAAATATATCATTGTGCTAGGTTACAATAAATAATGTATCACGTTTTTTTATTTCCCCATACAAATCAAGACCAATTGAAATGTGTCAGGAACGCATTCCCTCAGCAGCCTTACTGTAGTCGAATCACCCTCCAATTAAATTTCTACCTCCTGAAACAACAATTTTCAGGGTTATGTAGTATTTGAGTCTACCTATTAATTTAAAACACAGGTAAAAGAAATTGTAGCTTTATTCACAAGGTCTTTCTTTTTGTAGTTTGTAGCAAAGCCGTTCGAATTCAACGAATATGTAAAGCCTATTAATTTAGCGGATAAATTTATAGACTATAGCGGTGCTTGCCTTGTATCAGGATATGGAAGAATTTCACACGATGTAAGTACACCGGCACTCGAAATTTTATTAAAAGTAAAGTCTTCTACAAAATAGCTGTTCCATATTTAATGTTTCCCTCGATAAGTCCGTTGACCTTCGTTACTTTGTTACCCCTTTTTGGGTTCCGTACCCAATGGGTAAAAACGGAACCCTATTATTAAGTCTTCGCTGTCTGTCCGTCCGTTTATCACCAGGCTTTATCTCAAGAACCGCGATAGTAAAACAATATAAATTTTCAGAGATAATGTGGGTATTTCTGTTGCCGCTATAACAACAAAAACTAATAAGAAAATAAAATAAAGATTTAAGGGCTCTCCTTAAATCTCATACAACGGTGGTACGGAACCCGGAACGGTGGTGCGCGAGTCTGACTCGCACTTGACCGGTTTTTCTCTTTGACAAGATCCAGTAACTCAGTTAGACAAATGTTAGGATGCAGACGCATCCTTACATTTGTCGTGCTCCGTGCTACGTCGTGCTACGTTTCATGCTCGTTCGTCTGATGTAGACACATCTGACGAACGAGCATGAGCTGCTCCGTACCATGGCGCGAACGCACTAATGTCAATAACGCTGTCCACCAAACGTGCGCACGCCGCTCGCGCCATGCTCGCGAGCTGCTCGTGTAATGCTCGTTCGTCAGATGTGGACGCACCATAATACAATTCCTACCACCACTACTCTAATATTAAATTTGTCAACAACAACTAGAAATAACTTCTACGGCACTTTTGTTTTTAAATATTTCAGATATTATCTGATTCATTATTGAAAACGTATTTGGAACTGTACCCTGAACGATGGTGCAGTTTACTACACAACAGAGACATGACTAAATTCGTCTGCACGTCTTTGATCGAAACTGATATTGGCCAGGTACCTCATTACCCTTATAAAAATCAAACACCCATTAATTTGTAATTGCAAAGTAATCTAAAATTATGACCATGTGATGGAAGGCCGGGGGGTGGGTTTGAAACCACGTCCATTTTTGTTTTCACTCGATTATCATATATGTTCCGTTAATGACGATAACCCTGACGCAATAAAATGCCTTTTTTGAATTTACACATAAACCTTAACAAAAACTTCTAAACAAGAGCTTCGTTTTAAATTTATATTTTGTCCTTACTTCTTTAACGATTTAGCTATGGTCCGGCCGCGGAGAGAATGCGTTCCTGACAGATGCTGATCAACAGGAAGATATAACTTTAATTTGGCGAAGATTGACGACCTCCGTGGTCGAGTGGCGTACGCACCGGTTTCAAGGTGTCGCTAGCTCTGAGGTCCCGGGTTCGATCCCCGGACGGGTCAATGTAGAAACCAAATTTTCTACATTGCCTCGGGTCTGGGTGTTTGTGGTACCTTCGTTGCTTCTGAATTCCATAACACAAGTGCTTTAGCTACTTACTTTGGGTTCAGAGCAATGTATGTGATGTTGTCCGCATTTATTTATTTATTGACTGAACATAAATTACCATCACTTATATGTCCTATACACAAATAATATCATTCAAAATTATGCATTATGCCAGGTGACAATGTATAATATAACACGGTTTTTTATTCCCCATACAAATCAAGACTGACATGTGCCAGGAGCGCATTCTCTCAGTGGCCGGACCGCAGTAGCTACAATCCCTATATATTTAGTTATCATTGATCATAGCTTTTGATATACAGGGGGATTCTGGTGGGCCGTTAGTATGCTCACACACCGGCGACCCGGGTGAGAAAGATGGCGGCCTACTCCTAGTTGGTGTCGCTTGTGGAACTTACGAAACTGTCAATTCCATATTTTCAAGAGTATCGAAGTTCCGTGCTTTCATAGATAACAATAGCTGCATTAAAAGTACTGGTGCTAGTATTTATTTTGTCACTTGTTGTGTTTTTGTTGTGGTTTTTATATTACAAAACATAATATATCACTAATTTACTTTTTGATTATTTGTGTTTTTTTTTTACTATTTTGAAATACAGTATGAACATAATACATGTATATGATGGGCGATGGGCTACTCGCAAGATTGTTTGATCATTATACGGCTTTTCAAAATCCTTATATTATTCATTCATTATAATCTATACTTATAATAAATCTGTAGAGAGGTCAATTCTGTACATGAAATATATTTTCAAAATAACTATCAGGGGGTGATTAGTGATCGATACTGATGCCAAAAATGCAATAAGTAAATTTTTTGTCTGTCTGTCTGTCTGTATGTTCCTTATAGAAACAAAAACTACTCGATGGATTTTAACGAAACTTGGTACAATTATTCTTCATACTCCTGGGCAGGTTATAGTATACTTTTCATCACGCTACTATCAATAGTAATAAGTTCGTCATTCATTGATAAGTTTCGTCATCCACGCGAACGAAGTCGCTGGCACAGCTAGTGTTTACTTAAAATTGATTCATAATGAAGACACCTAAAACCTGCCCAAAGCACGCCCAATCAACGACAAGAAAATGAGTAAAACTATTAACTTATTAATCATCAGAATAACTGCAGTAAATCTTGTCTAATGATATTTTTACTACTAGAAACGTTCCTCTCTTATCATTAACCTTTTTATTCATTTTAGAACGAATAAAACACAGAGGAATGTAATAAGTAGGGTGACATAGTGACATATTATTACTGGGCTTATCTGTCAAGAACTGTCTTTGAAATGACTCTGAATTTTGAAACAATTACAAAAATATGTATTATTGTTTGCTTTCATTTTCAGTTAAATGTATCACAAAAACATAAACTAACATACGTACATATAAATGGAACAACACTTCGTGCTTACAGTTTTACGCCCGCTGGGCTTGGTGAAATACCGTATCAGGTTACAATAAAAATCGATTTATATATTTCATTCATAAATTAAATTTAAATTAAATGAATATTGACTATCTTACATTTATAATGGTAGCGCCAGATGCTTTTGATAATTAATTTACTGTAAGCCTTTCATGATGAGGAATGCCTTAGTTCGAGGTGGCGCGGGATAAGGTTGTATTGAAGGAATTGGGGCAGGCCTTTGCCCATCAATAGAATAGGATAGACTAAGTACAAACAACGCCCAGCAGTCGGAAGACAAGGGCTGTCATTGATGAAAATAATAATAATATGATGATGATAAAGCATTTCAAAGATCAGCTAACTGGTAATATATTTATCCAAAGGTAGCATTAATGAACAAAGATGAAGGGCACTATGTAACGTTCTGTGGTGGAAGCATTATTGGAGAAACCAGGGTTTTGACGGCAGCACATTGTTTCATCGATAGTGATATAATACGTACCAAAAATGGGTAAGACTGAGCTGAATATTATTATACCATATCAGAAATAGAAAATCTCGTCTTTGATGTGGTGTGGATGAAGAAAATGGAAGCCCTATGCCCAGCCTATACCGACGAAGTTTGTATATACTTAATAACTAGCTGTACCCGGCATGCGTCGCAATGAAATTTTTTCTACCTAGCACCTACCTACTACCACTTAGGGATATGAAAAATAGATAGTAGCCGATTCTCAGACCTACTGAATATGCATATAAAATTTCATAAAAATTGGTCAAGCCGTTTCGGAGGAGTATGGTAACTAACATTGTGACACGAGAATTTTATATATAAGATGATGACGCAATGGTTAGGTTCGGTAAAGTTAAGCAAACATCGGAAGACTAACTTTTATGGAATAAAATCACTTATTTTTCAGGTTGAGAAAAAGACGAGATTTCGTAAATAAATATGCTGTTGCGGCGACATTAAAGACCAAACATTTTGCAGAAGACATCGAAGTGTTTGCTCAAAAGAGGGCTTTGTATAGCTTTGCTTACTTTTCAAACTATTCTTTTCCTAATCATGATATTATTGTATTGGTGAGAAATAATAACACTTAAATGGTATTTCTTTCTCTCCTTGTAAATATATGGGTTCCAAAATGTTACTTCTTCTAATTACCTACCCCTTAAGCATTATGTTGTAATTTGACGTGTTTCATAAAACATGCGCAACCCATCGATATTAGGTACAAATTGCAGCATAACTCCAAAATTAATCCATATAATGAAAAACCCATTTTTATCTTTTTACAGATAGTGAAAACTCCTTTTGCATTTAACAAATATGTGAAACCAATTAATATAGCTTCTAGATTCGCAGACTATAGTGGATACTGCCTATTTTCTAGTTATAGGCGGCCTAAAAATGTAAGTAAACATTGTCATTTTTTTCTTCTTCCAAGGCGGATTTCTTTTCTTTAATAAACCACGGATTTCTCGAAAATAGGCAACTGATCATAGGCATATACTAGACATGTAAGATTTATTTTTACACTCCCTTTTGAATTTTTATTTATTTAATTTAATGTGCCTGACATGTTTCAGGCACATTCAATTAAATAAATAAAATAAACCATGGATGATAAAGCATGTATTCATCAAGTTACTTCCAACCAAAAGAGTGCTTTCATTTACAACATTACAGAGTAATTTTGCCATTTTACTGAAGGCGTATTTGCGAGTTTTTTCTAACCGTTGGTGCACCGAAGGTCGTGAGGCGGACATGACTAATTACATATGCACGTCCCTCGTTGAAGCTGATTTTGCAGAGGTATTTTTTTCATGAATATAGCCAGTAAATGTTTCGACAAATAATTTTCGACTTAAATTTTATATTTATTGTAATTATAAAGACAGCGTGCTGTTTTGGAGTTTGTTGCGCCGTTTCTTCTCCACAGCCAGAGCACTTAGGAAGCGGTGAAGGGTGGGCGAATTAGGATCGGTTCATTTCTGGCTAAGGCGCGTCGCGTGTTGTCGGTTGTGTGGCGCCGGGGCGGGCGGATGCGTGGTGTGGCATACAACCTTTCTCACTAAATTGACGATGCGTTTGTGCGTCAGGTGTGAGGGGTTGGGTGTCTCATTGCGTGTTGGTCTGTTCTGGCGCTGCGCGGCCGATGCAGCGATGATGCGCGGTGGAAAAGAACCGATCCTTAGGGTGCTGACGTTGATAAGCGCTACTTTGTAGCCTAAGTCAAATAAAGGATTTTGAATTTTGACAGAAAGCATAACTGTTTTCTAAAGTTCATTTACTTACTGTCCTGTGACCATCCATCTCATTAAACTTACTACAGAATCTCCAATATTACTATACCTTTTAATTAATCATTTGATATGATGAGTTTCTATTTCTTTCCCTTTACCAGTGATGTAGTTTTTATGTTCCGCAGTATGCCTGATTTCCCCCACATAATTTCTTTTGGAAAGCCTGAGTCGCTTGTTTTTCTGATGCTTTTCGACGAATACCTTGCGGGAATGCTTAAAGTGTTCGCACGTTTATCAGCATCCTACTCGCAGCATGACGCGCAGATCACTGGATTGGAAGCTCCATTTTGGCCTTAGTGTCCCTTTTATCATCCTCTCTGAACACCATCAAACCGCTGCAAGTCTAAGCGGTCGTGAAGTTGATTCCGACTCCACGCCGCGCCAACGCCGTCATTTGTTTTTGATTTTGTTATTCCATTACCAGCCGCAAACGAACATAATTATCTACCAATATACTTCTACAAACAATCATATAGTGAAGATAAAAACAAAAGACGACGGTGCGACGACAGCGGCGCGGTGGCAGTGTCGTGTGTACGAGCACTAACTTAATATATCAAATTACAGGGTGATTCTGGAGGACCCCTGGTTTGCGCAAACACGGGTGATCCTATGGAGAAAGATGGTAAAGGAATTCTAGTTGGCATCGCTGGTGTATCCTACGATGGAGAACATTCCATATTCACAAGAGTTTCGAACTACTACGATATCATAGAAGAAGGCCAAGTAACACGAAGACGGGCTATCAGCGGTGCTACAGTTTATTTTTTTAGTACTATTATGATAACTTCAAATTATTTGGGTGTTGTAATCATCTCTTAAACATGTAAGTTTTTTTTAATACCTAAAATTACATAATGTTACTTTAAGAAACTGTAAATAAAAAAATGTTTGTTCTTTGCAAAAATATCTTCGATGTTTCATTGACGTAAATTTAGAATCAAAGATGACAAATAAAAAAAACATTGAAAACTGTATCTGAATGTCCCACCGCTGAGCTGCCTTTCTAATTAAGTAACGACCATTAGTAATTACCCGTTGGCTAAATTAGATTCTAACATTTAATTTAGGGTTCTTTCACGCTTTTCAGATATATTATTTATTTTAAAAAAAAGGAGGAGGTTCTCAATTTGGATGTTTGTATGTTTTTTTTTATTATATATCTTCTTCTTTGATAAGAGTAAGATAAACAATTATATAATAAGATACATCGTCGATGGCAGTCTATCAGTTGGCCCAAAATTCTGCTACGAGAACTGCATTGTCAATAGTTTTTATTGATTTAATTTCCTTCGTGCTTTTTATCAAAATGGCACTGTAGCTTTAACTGAACTAAATAAAACATTTCTTCATTAAACGTAGAATTATTGGGTTATATCAATAAAGTTTATAGAACAGCAAATTAGTTTTTAACATAATATAGGTACAAAACAGACCTCAATTCGCCTTTAGTTTTAGAACGAATTAACAGTTTTTGACAAGAAATGTCCTGGAAATGACAAATTACATCAAAACAATTACAAAATTATTAATAAATTTTAACGTGTTTCTGCAGTTAAATGCACATATTTATTACAAACGTTTAATTCCACAAAATGTATCATTGCGTGTGTACAACGGTATACCCGTAAAGAGAGGCGAATTGCCATATCAGGTTACAAGTGTTTCTTTTATTATTGTTAAATACATGAGTGCAGATGGGCTTTTAAAAATAAGCCGGAATAAGACTTAAATTACTCTAACGTAGTTGGAATAAGACTTTGAATGATGATACGTTTAATACTCAATTCTTGTTTGAATTCCATATGTATTGAATAGGTTGTGAAACATAATAAAAGGTCAATATGGACCCTGTTGGGCACAGTGAGTGCACACGAGAGTTTGTGAATGTCTAGTGGCTTAAATACCTCATTGCCGACTTAGGGCATTTAACTTCTTATAGTCTGAACTAAGTTAATATTTTTTTAAACTGGCGTTTCGTAAATTTTCATTATTTAAACTAGGGTGTGGTAATTTTAAAATTAAAACTAGTATTAATGCTTGCAAAATATGTTATATATCGTATTTTTTTATCTATACTTATAATAAATCTGTAGAAAGGTCAATTCTGTACATTAAATATATTTTCAAAATAACTATCAGGGGGTGATTAGTGATCGATACTGATGCCAAAAATGCAATCAGTAAAATTTTTGTCTGTCTGTCTGTCTATAGTAATATTATAGAACGGGGATTAGCGCGTACATGCTTAAATACCTTTAGGGCTTGACGTTTCGACCGGGTTACACAGGCCGTGGTCGCAAGCAGAAGCATGTACGCGCTAATCCCCGTTCTATAATATTACTATAAACATGCAGCGCGATAGTTTAAAAGTTATTATTGTCTGTCTGTCTGTCTGTATGTTCCTTATAGAAACAAAAACTACTCGACGGATTTTAACGAAACTTGGTAAAATTATTCTTCACACTCCTGGGCAGGTTATAGTATACTTTTTATCACGCTACAATCAATAAGAGCAGAGCAGTGAAGGGAAATGTTGGGAAAACGGGAGAAGTTACTCAATTTTTTAAGCTTCCGTCGCGTGTGCAGCCTTAATGGTTAAAGACTCATTGATAAGCTTCGTCATCCACGCGAAAGAAGTTGCAGGCACAACTAGTAATATAATAATATAGTCAAAAACGATATTACAAATAACAAAAACAACGTTTCACACTGTTCTTACTTACTTTTTTTTTACCTTACCTTAATCCAAGGGAAAGGTTGCCTGGAAGAGATTGCCAGATGCAATAAGGCCGCCTTTTGTACATGTTTTTTGTGCAATAAAGGAATAAATGACGGGCCTGTTGGTCTAGTGGTTAGTGACCCTGACTGCTATACCGGAGGCCGTGGGTTCGGTTCCCACCCAGGACAAATGTTTGTGTGATGAGCACGATCATTTCTTCTGGTCTGGGTGTAATTTATCTATAATATGTATGTATTTAGAACTATATAAGTATGTTTATCAGTTGTCTGGTTACCATAACACAAGCTCTGCTTAGCTTGGGATCAGATAACCGTGTGTGAGATGTCCCGAAATATTATTATTATATTATTATAAATAAATAGCTACTTCTTTCCAAGGTGGCAATTATGGAGCAACACTTGACATATTACGATACATTTTGCGGAGGTAGCATCATTGGACAATCAAAGGTGCTGACAGCTGCACACTGTTTAGTAGATTTCGACAATCTTCGTTCATTCTCGAGTGAAAGGTAAGGAAGTAACTTCATATGACCCTGACTGCTATACCGGAGGTCGTGGGTTCGATTCCCACCCAGGACAAATGTTTGTGTGATGAGCACGATCATTTGTTCTGTGTCTGGGTGTAATTTATCTATAATATGTATGTATTTAGAAATACATAAGTATGTTTATCAGTTGTCTGGTAACCATAACACAAGCTCTGCTTAGCTTGGGATCAGATAACCGTGTGTGAGTTGTCCCGGAATATTATTATTATTTATTTATTTATATTACGTTCTCACCCAAATTACAGCAAAATCTGGACGAGTAAGGCACCGGCCACACAGAACAGACGCAAGGCACGGACCCGTCGCAGTCGCGGCGCCGCGCCCGTTTAATCTACTTGCATATAAAATGTATACAGCCGTCGCGACGTAAAACATACAGAAAAGACGGGACGCCGTCACGACGTTAACTCGTCGGCGTCCTATTGGAAAACATATAGAAAGGACAGGGCGCGGGCAGGGCGCGGGCCTGCACGGGCGCAAGCGGGGGAGCGGAAAGGGCGCGGAGGGCAGGTTCTCACAGCGCTCGCCCGCTCGCCATTGTTGTGCATCTTGCGTCGGAGTAGTTAGAACGTTACGTGTGAACGAACGTTAAAATGCGTGACGACTTTGAATTTAACGTTACATTTTGTAATTTAATTGAAAATAATCCAGTAATTTATAATTATAACAGACCAGAGTATTGTCTGTCCTTTGTCCTGTCTGCGACGTTGACCTGCGAGTTGACCTGTCTGCGACGGGTCCGTGTCTTTTCTGTATATGTTAAAAAGTCGTGACGGCGCCCTGTCTGCGACGGGTCCGCGCCCCGCCCTCGTCTTACGTCTTTTCTGTCTGGCCGTTGCTTTATGAATTGAGCAGTCTTTGTATACAGGGTGTTAAGAAAACCCTGTCCGACCCGAAAGGGTGATATAGGGTTCACATTCACATGCCCAAATAAAATATTAAATTTGGAATATTCATGATAGTAACAATAATAATGAAGTTTGAAATAACCTTGTTTTGCCGCAGAATTCCTTAAATTTGAGGTTTGAACAAAAGTTACAACACCATTTTCGTCGGTGTTATTGGCGGCCTTTTGTATGATCATTTGGCAGTACCTGTGACGACGCCGAATCTCTCCGTTGCATTTTGAGAAAAAAAAAAATGTAGGATATATATTTTTTTTAATTTCCATTTATTTTTTACATTAATGGAATCAGATATCGATACCTAACAATACTTTAACGGGTCGGACAGGGTTTTCTTAACACCCTGTATATGTATGCTTGAAACGTGGCCTATTGTTAAACCTACTGAAAGAACAGCTCGTGCTAAACACTTGGTCAATAGCAAAGTTATTAATTTCTACGCTGAAAAGGAGATTTCTAATTATAAATCTCTCATTTTTAGATTTCTTCTTTTTTAACCAAAGTTCGAAAACAAGATTACCTATCAAAACACAATTAATTTGTAGACCAAAGGACAAACACCTAGTCAGACCTTTAGAAGGCACATTTGCAGTTGCTGGTATTATAAGGAGTAAAATTTATAAATACGAATCCGACGCACTTGCACAATGGAGAAAATTTCGAAGTTTTACTTTTCACCAAAAATATAATTTCCCTCATTATGACATAGGAATTCTGGTAAGTTATGATAATCGTACACTGTGTTTATATTCGTAAAACGTAACGTTTAAATTCTGTTTAGCCCGCACACACACCGATTGCTAAACTTCTATGGCAAGCAGTCCGTGTACACCCATAAGAAGACTTGTAAAAATTATTTATTATAAAATTAAAACAAATTCAGTAGTTCACAAAGGATTTCTTTTTAAAGTTTTTTTATCTCCTGCTTAAGCAAGATCATATATAATATAATGAAATAAATTAAATGATCAATGTCATTGACATCATAAATAAAATAAATGATCAAACCTAGTGTATTTCGGTCATTACTAGACATAGCATTGACATGCACCGCAACACCCAGAATGATTAATAAAATTCTAAATTTTGGTATCGACGTATTTTCTTGGAATTGAATAAAAGGATCATCTTCATCAATCAGGCTTTCCCCAAATTGCTAAAACTACTAATAACATAACATTCATACTCTTAAAATCCTTTTTATAGTTTTCTTCTTGCAGACTTTGTCCGAGCCCTTCATATACAATCAATTTGTTAAGCCTATTAAGTTGGCTTCTAAAGAGATAGACTATAAAGGCTATTGTTTAGTCTCTGGATATGGACAGATTTCTACGACTGTAAGTACCTACAGCTTCCGCTAAAATTGAATGGAAACTGATTTGAAAAGAGGATAATAAAATTTAATCTCTGTTCTTATTACAGACGAAATATTTTACCTATTATGATTCTTCATCAAATAAAAAAAAATGATTTGCTAACCTAAACCGCTGTTCCACATTTAGCGAAAATAGAATACAAAAATTTTACGATACTTTTGAATTACAGGAAGATTCTGAATGGTTACTTAAGGCGAACTTGCGTATTTTGCCAATCCCCTGGTGCAATGAATCCCATAAGAAAGACATGAGTGGTTTGATATGCACTTCCTTAGTCGAGGCTGACATTGGTTCGGTAATTATAAATTGTAGCAAAGTTACGTTTGCATCCGTAGCTATTTGTACAGTAAAACAGGCCAAAATTAAAGGTTTAACTATCATTGCCTGAGTAATGAAGGTATGATGATGTTGAATATTCAGTTTACTTTATAACATTTCATATAATTATTCGAAGTTTACGTGATGGCAATGTTGAAATATCTTAAATGCAATGGCCTTTTGGGAAAGCAGTTTTAGATCTATGAAAATGTTTTCTATTATGATTACAATTGCAGGGTGACTCCGGCGGGCCTCTAGTCTGCAGGAAAACTGGAGACCCAATGGAAAAAGATGGCGAAGGAGTTCTCGTCGGTATCGCCTGTGCTACTTACGGAGACGTCCATTCGATATTCACAAGAGTGTCGAGGTATTATAAGGCCATAGAGACAGATGCCCTGGGTCCTATCCACTCTTGCTGTACAAGATGTTCAAACTTTTATTGTCTTATAATTGTTGTGGCAAAATATATTTTTTTCAACACTTCTTGATTTATTTTGTTCTTTTCACACTTCTTGTTAGATGAGATAAAAGAAAATAGACATACTAGTGTATTTTTTCCATTACATAAGACATGAAGAGTTTTAACCGATAAATAACTACTTAGAGTTAGGTTTAGCCTCTATTCTCCATGTCCACGAACTCAGTAACAATCTAAACCTAGCTTTTGAAGCACCTAACAGTATCGACAAAACTCAGTATTTATTTATTAAATAGCTGTACTCTGTGTCTTACAATAAGGACTAAAGCACATTGTTTTGAGTTTTTAAGATTAATTTTCTCAACGGATACGTGTCAGAAATCGTTAAAGATAGAGAGGTTTAGAACAGGAAAAGGGAGGCCTTTTCCCTGCAGTGGTATCTAAAATACGCAATACAAAAAACAAAGAGTCAACTATGTTTCAGAAATAATTACGAGTTAAAATCCTCTTTGCTAATAACTTTTTGGGTTTAACCTTAGAGACTTTCATCCGTCACTATTCTGTCATGTCATTTTGGTATCTCATCTAAATTCACATTCATGTTAATACAGTGTTTTCTATCAATTCTTTGTTTACAATTATGTTCATCAACAGATCCAACCACATTACCGGCAGCAGAACCTGGCATGTGGATACCACGTGTGATAAATGGGGTCCCTGCAAAGAAAGGAGATGTGCCATACCAGGTATCGCCAGTATTTGTTTTTTCTACAACGATGTTGGTGACGAAAGCTGTTATAGGGCACAGAATAAGGTATTGGCCATCGGCTTCACAACGTTTGCATGTGTTGTTTCTTGATAAATAATAATAATAATAATCTATGAATTCATGTGTAAGCTTAGTAAAGGCGGAAACATACTTAGGTACGTGTCGGGGCGCTTACTGTCGTGACGGTGAGTGTGCACATTAACGTGTCGTGGCGTGGCGCAATCTGGCGTTATTTCTGAACAGTATTTAACGAACCTTCGCAGCGTTTAAACATACATCATGTTTTCTTCTGATTCGGATAGTGATTTTGATGATGTCCTTCAATTTCTCTTAGCAATGAAACTTCTTAAGAGCAAAAAATAGAAAAGAAGATACTGGATTCACACTATAAACAGAGGGAGACAAGACAAAGGTGAATTTCATCGTCTTGTTAAAGAATTGGAGAGTGACGAAGAGAAATAGGCATTCATTTTTACACGACTGCCCAAAAAGGAGTGTTATGTTTTCAGGGTTCATGTATGTATGTATGTATGTATGTATGTATGTATGTATGTTTGTGAGTTTCTTTATTCCACCATAACTTCTAAACGGCTTGACCGATTTTAATGTTTGTGGTATCATTAGAAGCTTTGAGTTATCCCGAGTGACATAGGCTATGTGGACATTTAAAAATGGTCAAGTGTGAGTCGAAATCGCCTGCAAAGGGTTCTGAACGATTTTTTTTTGCTCAATATTGGTCATTATATCTCTAAAAGGTATGAAATAAAAAACTAATAATTAAAAAAATTAAAAAACACGCCTGCCATGACAAAAAAAGTGAACTAAAAAATTAAAAACAAGTCAAATATTTGCAGTCCGGGGACGGTTACTTGGAACAATTCATTACATTACGGGGCCCCGACTGCAAATATTTGACTTGTTTTTAATTTTTTAGTTCACTTTTTTTGTCATGGCAGGCGTGTTTTTTAATTTTTTTAATTATTAGTTTTTTATTATATATATTTATATAATAAATTAAAATGTACCCGCTAGCTAGATGTTCGCGCCACGAGCCACGCGCTGCTATAGAAACACATTTGCCTGTCGTGTCGTGTCGCGTCATAGCCCCCACCACCGCTCTGGCGCAATCGGTGGCGAGCAGTCGGCGCCACGGCAGAACGTGTCGCGACACGACACGACACGTAAGTATGTTTCTAACCATATTAAATGTATGAAACCGATATGCTTCTGGCGCGTCACGCCACGCCACGACACGTAAGTATGTTTCTGCCTTAACTCTTGTGTAGATTATTACATTCTGTTACTGAAGTAAAACACTCATTTATTACTCTCATTACATATTGTGTCATGTCCTCTTTTGTTATAAGTGTAATAATATGAGATATTTTTAAGCTCAACCCAGGATGACCAAAATCGAATAGTACAAATATTATTTAAATAACAAAATAAGATTAGCGGAATGTATTTTGAATGCAGGTGGCGATAAAAGCAATGATAAGCCGCAGTTCTAAATTATATAAAACGGTTTGTGGTGCAACAATAATTCAACCGGCAAAGTTATTGTCAGCAGCTCATTGCTTTCATACGAAAGGAGGGCCGTGTCGCAATTTGTTTAACCCAGGGTATGAGCGTGTATGGTAAATCTTTATATTATTTTATTAAATAATTCAATTTAATTATTCTAATTAATTAAGCACTCATAATATGGTCAAATTAATGATTAAATCTACAGTAGTTTTAGCCACTATTCTCATTGGTATAAGCTCAAGAGGTTTTGACACCAGCGCCATGCTTATATTAGATGTGAAATGTATAACTCTGATTGGAAAATAATATTTGTTTTATTTTTTTATTTCAATAACATAACACTTTGGCCATATAAAAAGATGTTCAGTAAGATGGACTATTAGAAATTCAACCAAGGCATTCAAAGAGCCAGGTACTACTAAAGACGATGTTAGTACATCGTCGTCATTGTCTTAACCGTTAACTGGTCATTGTCTTAACCGGGCGTCCACTGCTAGACATTGGCTTCCAGCGTTTAATAGATAATTATGATTCGTATTGACTTTGTTTTATTTACAGTGAAGCAGATCCGGACACACTACGGAGTAAATTCGCGGTGGCTGGTATTTTAGAGAATATAGCTGTATATGGAAAGGATCCTGACGGTCAGTGGAGAACTATGACCAGAGCGACATACCCATCAAAATATGTATTCCCAAAACATGATATATCTGTAGTGGTTAGTTCTATTACTTTGAATTTATGTACCAAACTTTTTATAACCGATATAGATTTAACCATTCGTTTATACAACTATAACAGAATCATCTTGTATATTTACTTATTTCTTGAGTTGACCTTACAATTTTCACATTTTGGACTGTCAAAAATGTTACAAGAAATAATGTATTACACTTTCTTGAAGTACTTAGCTCCTTAGTATATTTACAAAGTACTCCAAATTACCCGTTATCTAAACAATCAATAATTTCTTGAATGTTAAGTTGGTACCTGATCAAGTCTTAATAGCTCACAAATTTTATATTTTTTTATGTAACGTCATTTTCAGTTTCTTGAAAGTCCTTTCATCTACAACAGCCTTGTGGGGCCCATACCGATCGCAACACGAAATGTAGACTACTTCGGCCAGTGTCTGGTTTCGGGATTCGGAAGGACAGGCCATAAAGAATCGGTAAAAAATAGTGTTGCTTTTTAGTTATCTTCGATCCTATTCAAACGAGACAAACATTAACAACAATATTATAATAAAATAAATAAATTCCATTCAGAACAAAGATTTGCAAAACACGTGTTTGCTCCATACGTATGGAAAACCGAAGTAGTTTGGAAAGTGGCCATTGGTACCATTAGCTATCCGTGCAGTCATCTTTGTGGCCCACTAGCGAAAGGCCTTTTTTTACTAATACCATTCTACTGTCTCTGACCAGTCGCATCCATCCTACTTCTGCTATATTCTTTAAATCATCAGCCTATCTCATTGAACTTGCAGGACCAATCAAGTCGTTTGTTGATGGCGAATTTGGTCCTTGTACCTAAGAAGCCCTGTAATAAGCTTCATCGCAAGAATATGGACAATTTCGTTTGTACTTCTTCAAGTCTTAATGACGTCGGGAAGGTAAGGTGCTCCTTTTGTTTTATACTATTATTTTGAGGTGACTCTGTAGAGGCAGGGGAATATAATAGACGTCAATAGACGAGTATCAGCTTTGTCGACGGTACATAATTAAGTATGGTTTTTCTTTTTAATTTTCGTATAAATTTTCTGAAATACCTAAACCTAAATGTATTTAAATGGTTTATTTCTTTTCAGGGTGACTCCGGAGGGCCGCTTGTCTGTGCACATACAGGAGATCCTTACGAAAAAGATAAAGGAGTATTAGTTGGCGTTGTAAGCGGCCATAGTGTGGGCAAAGGATCTTTCTTTACCAGAGTCTCAAAGTACAAGAAATTCATCGAGAACGCGGGCTCAGCTGCCTCATATTCCAAACCCTGTTTTCAATCTTACACGTTTCTCATATTGGGATTTACATACAGAACAGTTTTTTTGTTTTGATTTGTTTTATTTTACATCAATTTTCTTCTCTGAAATAGAGCCCCACTAAGACTAAAACCTTTCATACATGAGGCAACGCAAGTCTCCGCGATTTACGCGACTTTAGTATCCAAGCGACTACATCCAGTTAAACATTTATATTATACAAGTTCGTATAGGCACGTGTCGTTGGAGACTTACATTGTCGGGTACCGGAGACTTGCATTGCCCGTGTACACGCTCTTGCACACTAGCGATTAACACCGGGGGCGGCTTACCGCACTGCTAGCAGTTTTCCCATTTTAAAGAGTTTGCTGTACTTACACACCACAAAATTATATTATGTAGGTATAGTATGTATGTATAACGTAATTCTGAAGTGTGTTAAAAGTAATGAACTTTGTTAAAAGTAACGAGATGAGCGTACATGACATAACTAAAAATCTCCACGTGAACGACGAAGCATCTCTAAAGAGATCGACTGATTTGCAGGAAAAAAAAAATCGAGAGACTCGAAAATTTATATTTTATTTTTGGTATAGATAATCAGGAAATTAAACAAAACCATACAACTTACATCGAACAGATTTTAATTAAGCATATTGTTACGCAAATAGCGATCATATTTTTGTTGATGTACACTTTGTAGCTCTCGTCTGTTACCCATTGGTGAAACAAACCGACGCGCATGTGCAGATTGGGCAACCCTATGTTTACGATCGAAGTCACGGCGACCAAAACACCTTGTGTTTCATCTTCTTCATTTGGATCTCCAGTCTCATAACAAACCAAACCACCACCCTCGGTTTCCTAAACAAAACAAAATTAATATTTTACCAGGCCTCATTTCAGTGATCGGTGACACGCTACATATCCAGACAAATTGTCCATACAAATGGTAAATAAAAAAAACACAATTACTTTGTGGTATCAGTCAAAACTTTTGATTAAATACAATTTTGAGATAGAAAATCAAATCAACAACATTAATCTGAAATCTGTGTTTGTGCAGCCTTATATTAATAATCTAAGTAGTTTCTTTAAAACTTTATTTGTTTACGTACTGAAAAAGCGTATTTACTCCTAAGATCACAAACACTGCACATAAACAATCTACAGCTTCTGCATAACATCCTCTCGCATTCTTCTCTTTTGATCATTTCTACCTCTTCAGTAAATAAGTACCGGACTTTTGACCAACTCTGAAAAATATAAAGTGTATTATTTAATAACAATTACGCGGCTAAAGAAATCAAATCAAATCAAAAATGTTTATTTGTTAGAATATGGTACAATCGGTGTTACAGTATTGGTTCCAGCATATCCTGCCATGATATGGCGTACAAATATTTTAATATAAACAGAAAAACATACAAAATAATATCAGAGCATATATTATTACAACCTATTAATAAAATAATTATGAATGATATAATAAAATTGGATTCTATAATAGTTAATTAATAAAAGTTTAAATTGTACCTATCGTATTAATAATCCCATCAAAAACATAAATGTGAAAGGCTGCCAAGTTCGATACTATGGCAATGCTTCGCCTATAAAAGAAGTGAGATCTGAATAAGTACCAAGTTCCATAAAAATACCTCAAATCATAAATAGTTATAGGAATGCACACTTGATTTCCAGCAGTTTTTAAGGTACATTTTGAATAAGTATCACGTTACATAGAAATACCTAAAATTATAATAGTCAGAGAAACGCACACCGGTTTTTTTTGCAGTTTCCTGATAACATTTATTATTTTCAGTACTTTTTAATTATGTAACTTGGCAAGTTTTAATAGAAAATTATATACTTGACACATTGCAGTCCAAAGTTGTCGATTCATTGCATTGATAAGGTGTGTGGTGTGTGAAAACTTGCCAAGTAACATCATTAAAAAGTGCTGAAAATAATAAATGTTATCAGGAAACTGCAAAAAAAACCGGTGTGCGTTTCAGATCTCACTTCTTTTATAGGCGAAGCATTGCCATAGTATCGAACTTGGCAGCCTTTCACATTTATGTTTTTGATGGGATTTCATTTATTTTTGTTAGGTGTAGGTTCTTTATTAATTTTTTATCACTTTTGCTTTAGGAAATGTCTCATTCCACTTAATTGTAAAATTAGAAATTATTTAGACTATGCGAGAAAAATAGTCTTTTCATTTTTGTTTGACTGATTTAGCGCACCTAGTGTACCTGCTTTGCACTTCGTAAATCGTGGATTCGGTTCCCGCAACAGACACACACAGAGTGGTGAACAATTTTATTGTTCTTGTCTTTAAGACAAACATGTATTGTCTTAAATTGGTATGTATCTAAATTTAAATAAATCTTATCTCATTTCCACTCCATACCTACTTATAGTAGAACAAAATTACACATTCATTGCTTTCGAAACTGACTCACACTTGGCCGTTTTCAGATTTTTACTTTATTTCGACCTAAAGACAAACCTTCGAGCCAAATTTCAGGTCGGTACGACCATTGGAAGATAGACCCATTTAGTTCATTATGACTTCATAGTAGAACAAAGTTACACCTTCGCTATTTTTAAAACTAACTCACACTTGGCCGTTTTCAGATTTTTCCCTTTACTTTGACCTTAAGACCTATCTTCATGCCAAATTTCAAGTCAGTACGACCATTGGAAGTGGTCTAGGTTTTTGATGAGTCAGTGAGTCAGTGAGTCAGTGAGTGTATAGTAAAAATAGCGATTTTCTGACGTCAATATCTCAAGAACTGCTATAGGTAGAATAATGAAATTTTGTATTCTAGACAATTAAGAGGATGTCAACAGACACTCGAAATTTCATATGCGTAGATAAAATATGTTTTGAGTTATAGGGTGGTCGAAATTGGCCCGAAATGGTTCGTGTAATATAACCCACGGCCGGTGTGTCGCTTTTTTTGCTCGAACTTGGCGGACACACTGCCGTGTGTCTAGATAACAAGGATTAATAAAAAAAAAATATGAAATGAATAAATGCTTATTATTTGTTATATTACTAACGACTTATCCTCTAAATATTCTTGAACACTGTAATAATTTTTTTCTAATAGCAGTCTGAACAAAACCCTTTTGAACACCGGCAATGGCAAATCTTTAGTATTATTTGGCAGATGGTTGTATACAATAATTGCCATGCAATAAGCGTTCCTTTTAAGTAGCATTAATTTTATTTGGGGTAATTGCAACTTGTCTTTGTGTTGTATCCTACTATTTATTTTGTAGCTGCTTTTATTGAATAGAGTATAATTATTTTTAACAAAAATGCATAGAAAGAAGATGAAAGGTGACACAAAAGCGTTTTAAGGTCACAGCTCATTAGAGCCACCCGGCACCCACCCCGCACCGCCTCGTCGCCCGGCGTCCACTCGTTGTCGACAGGTGGATGCCGCGTTATCACCAATAAACGTCGCGCGGTCAACCAGTGGACCTCGCGTCGTCAACCAGTGGACCCGGTGTGGTCAACGAGTGGACGTCACTTGGTCCACGAATTCCACACGAATCATTCGCGGGTAGCACGCGGTCCACTCGGGACCCGCGCGTTGGCAATACGCAGTCAACGCAAGGCAAGCATGCGAGCAACGAGTTGTCACCTAGTGGTCCACCCGCCGTCCGCGCGTGGATGGCTTACGATTGAGGCGATCTGGTGACGCTGCGGAGTTGATGTAGTGAGCGCATACCCATACAAGTTCATATAAAGAATACCGACTGCACAAGGCGAGGCGGTGCGGAGTGGGTGCCGGGTGGCTCTATTGAGCTGTGACCTTTATACAGAGAAAAGTAGATGAGATTTACGGAATATTTTTCATAGTTTCTTAAGGAAGATATAATTCGCACGTCTCGAAAGAACTACGAGATATCGCTATCCATGTTTCACAGACTATTCTTGTACTTACATCTCAATTTTTTTTTTATCCTTTTTCGTACGCGTCCATTTGGTCAACTAAATTATAATAAATAAATAATAAAAAATAATAAATAATAAAAAAATTGGCCGTACCGTAGTTCGCAAAATCTCTAAGAGTGCAGTAAAGACAAAAATGCAGTCATAAATTATACCTTGGTAGCCTTTACAGCGGTAGCTGTACAAACACCATCAAAGTTGTAATATGTTGTTGAAATAGGTATTTTGTTTACAAAAGTGTTGAACGTCCAGGATTTATCCAGTGACTGAAATGTAACAATTATAATTCAGCATCAATATTTCTACATTGATAGTAGACTCTACCCGCTATTATACATATTGGGCCTTATTACAAAAGATGGTTTAAACCAAGACTAAGGTAAACCCAGGTTTAAAATATACCCATCACTTTCTTATGTTATATAACAAAAAGAGACGGGGCTATTCTAAAACCTCGGTTTTTCTTAGACCATCTTTTGTAATAAGGGGGATAATGTCTACTGATAAATGTGACGGGGTCGAATAGTCAGACGTAAAATCAATCAAGTCAATTCAGTACCCGTACCATGATCTCTTAAAGCAGTACTGTTGCGGTTGTGGAAGCAAGACGGCGCACTACACTGCGCATAGCGCTGTCTCGCTTACTCAACGGCAACAGTCCTGATTTAAGAGCTCATGGTAAGCATGCTGGTCGCTGTTAAGTACCATGCTGTGTCTATCTTACCACTACAGCCAAGTTGTAAGCCGGGAAGCGATAGAATCTCTGCGAATATATAAAGGACACACGACGCCACTGCTGAATATCATCACTAACTGGATGTTTTGCCATTGTCCTGAGGATACCAGCCACTATCCGAATATAACGTAGTTCATGTCTTAATCTGTAAAAAGTTCAAAATTTTAGTTTAAAGAGATTATCATCACTGTTTTTTAGTATCTCAACTTTTGCTCCACTACACAAGAGCATTGAGCTAGTCGGTAGTCCAGCCGTGCTATTCTGTAACATTATTTTCATGTCTCGACAGCGGAATCCGCGGTGAGATGTCAAATACGTATTCTCGAATTTGAATTCTAAATCAAGGCCAATTGGGTTCACTTTTGAAGTGAGCTTTATTGTCACTTCACTTTCACCTGTCACCGAAATTATTAACAGAATAGACATACAGGTACGTAGGTTATCAGATATAAAAATTAAACGATCTTACTGTTTTCTATTTGTAAGGAAGCAATGCGCTGACGTCAAAATTCTTCTTTCTCCAATGATGCTGCCCGCACAAAAAGCTCGATATAACAACCTCCATCGATCGTATAGCCTGTAGATTAACACCTGAACAAAAACTTTTAGATAAGTATGTCTAATAAAAGACAGAGGAAGGCATAAACAAAGAGAGGTCTATGCCAGGCAGTGGGTTATAATAATAAAAAAATAAAAATAAAAATCTTTTATTGTCAAGCATCACACGGCTCATAGTGTATTAGTACAATTGCTTAAAAACTATGTTAGTAATTACAAAATATAATACTTGCCCTAATACAAGACTGTGTTAGTATACAAATTACTTAAAAAACTATGTTAGTAAACATAACAAAAATAAAATAATAGCTACCATAGGAAGATTCATCAAGTTGCATTTCTAACATGCATCTTGATAAATCTACCTACGGTCGGTCCGTCCAGCCTCTCAGCAAATACCTTGAGGATGCTGTTGGTGCTTCTCCTTATTCTGCATATTATTGAAGCTACCTTCTTACGCATTATCGCAAAGTAATCATCAGTGTGTGCATCAGCGAACATGCCTGACGCACTGCAACAAGGTGGAAGCCTCAACAACGCCCTGAAGGCATTATTGTATTGTATTCGCAGGGTGTTGTCTGTTCTTTGGGTATGGCTAGCCCAAAGACTGCTGGTGTAAAATGTTTGGCAGTAAGCCTTGAAAAGATTTATAATAGTTATACGGGGCTGAAGATTGTGATGATAATGAAGTACCGTAGAATAAAATGTAGTATAATTATTATCTTACGAAAGGTGACCTGTATAAAGTAATAAATAATAAGGAACTTAATATGTACTTATAGAATTAGGAGAAGTAATATGGTTTTTGTGAAGCCATATTTAAAAAAAACATTTAAAATTAAATGAAATGGAAAATTAATGCCTAAAAAGTACTATAAAATTAAAAACAAGGTATTATTTAAGAAGGTAAATGAACCCAGACGGACAGCTTTAGTGGTATGTATAACAATATAAACATCAAACGTATAATATTATTTCATTTATAAATTAATCGAAATGGAACAAAAGTAACAAACATTCTTACATGATGTGGCCATTGCCCAGGTTTGACTTCGGTGCCGACATTTAGTAATTTATGTCTACTTGCCTGAAACATGATTTTTAATTCGTTACAAAGAATTTAGACAATGCATTTTATTTATCCACACAATTTTTTTTTTTAAATTTTAGCGACATACCTAATAACATTTCTTTAGAGTTTTTAATATAGTAAGGAATTGGCACAATGCATAAAGCCTACGTTGTGCATAAAACTTCATGTAGAGCCTTCGATACACTAGGGGATAGATAAATCGGCATATTGAGGATTATGTCTCTGAGTAACAAGTGAAATATCCCGAGACGTACGCTTGCTCTAGGAGCGGATCAAATAATAAAAAATGTAAATGCATAAATAGCCGGACAAGCTTCTAGCAAAATGTTGGTCAGTCGGCAACACGAGCGTTACGCGTCTTATCGGGTTTTGTGTATGCTGGGCTACAAACACGACAACCAATTTAAAGAAATTAAAGGGATTTTTGAACCTGAATAATAATAATATAATAATATTCCGGGACAACTCACACACGGTTATCTGATCCCAAGCTAAGCAGAGCTTGTGTTATGGTAACCAGACAACTGATAAACATACTTATATATTTCTAAATACATACATATTATAGATAAATTACACCCAGACGACCAGAACAAATGATCGTGCTCATCACACAAACATTTTTCCTGGGTGGGAATCGAACCCACGACCTCCGGTATAGCAGTCAGGGTCACTAACCACTAAACCAACAGGCCCGTCAAAAAAGAATCATACATAAAGGCCCGTCTACATATTCAACCTTATTTGTAACAATTCTAGTGTCAATCAAACATGTGCATTAAAGCGCAAAATGCTATAGCTTAGCTCACATGCAAAAATAGCTTTAATTTAACAAATAAATCAATACATTACCAGCATAACTCTGGCTGAGGATCCATTTCCTCCGGTTACAACTGTGCAGGCACATAATAATATTAAGATTCCCAAATATATCCTGTAGAAAATCACCTTTGTAGATTTCTATTGATCGTGAAAGCAAAAAAAAATATGCACCGTCTGGGACATGGATAGGAATAAATTGCTAACAGCTAAAAATCATAACTAATGGCATTTCTATCGACAATATGTCTGACAAAGCAGAAATCTTCTGACAGCAATAACTTTGTAACTTCATTCAGTAGTAAAGTCAAATGCAAAAATAATATTCTTTCTAGAAACCTATGTAAACTTCTTGGTAAGTAAATTAATACAATTATTTAAATTACTAGCTGTGCCTGCGACTTCGTTCGCGTGGATGACGAAACTTATCAATGAGTTTTTAACCACAAAATTAAGTTTGTTTTTTATTGTTTTTACTTTTCCGGGATAAAAACTACTCAGTGTGGTGCCCAGGACAATAAAGAATAATTATACCAAGTTTCATCGTAATCGAACCGGTAGTTTTTGAGTGATAACTAAACAAACAGACAGACAGACAAAAAATTTTTATTTCACACTTTTGGGTTCGGTGTCGGTCTAGTAACACCCCCCGCCATTTATTGTTTTTGATATTTTCAATGTACAGAATTTTCACTTCTACAGATTTATTATAAGTATCTATAGATTAGATGAAAGAACTGAACAGAGCAATTCTTTTAGAACATTTGCCCAAAATTTTCTGTACCAGATAAATACATTCTTGTTCTTAACTATCACTAATTAGGTACCTAATGACTGGAAGAGATCAAGAGGTCACACGCTGCCCCTTATTACTAAATACATTAGCCTGATTTTGGAGATTAGTTAAAACAGAATTCCACTCAAACAATTTCACTTAAAATATTATAGGTATATGCTACACGTCAAGAGTTTGTCTTTGAGGGTTTGGATATAATTATAGTGGTTAATAAATAAAAATAATCATTTTTTATCGATTTTTAATCAAGTGTATCTAATATTTCAGAAATATCACATTCACACATTTTACATCATTCTTTCAAGTTTTCATTCCTGTTTAGCGTAACTAACATCAGCTTTCCTTTTAATGTCATCGGGCATATCCTTATCTTCCCAGCCCCAAACGTAAGTACCATCACCTGTTCGTTCAGCCCTTTGTTTTATTATGTCTTCAGATACGGATTTCATATCATACGCCCATCCAATCCATGCAAAGAAGTCAATAAACCACGTCGTTATATTAAGGTAGTTATTCCCAAGTTCAGCAGTGCGGTAATCCCATGGAAACACGTGATGATAGTTATGGAAACCTTCCCCACAAGCTAGAAAAGAAACCAACAGGTTTTGTACAGGTAAAATGTTCTTATCGTAAGGTTTAGTTCCCCAAATATGAGCAGCACTGTTAACCAGGAATGAGACGTTGAGATTGATTGCGTAACGCAAAATGGCGATGTGCCAAGCATTGTTCCAGGATTCGCCCCAAAAGTAGACCGGAATCAGTGTTGGTAGTGCAAAACAAGTTGCCCCGATTACTGGTATCGCATACCTTGAACAAAAACAATCTTATTATTTTCATTCTGTCGAAGCACGAACTCTACTCTCTTTTAAGACAAAAATAATTAGACATTATTAAGCTCAAGTTAGATACATCTATCGAAAATACCAAATATAAGAATATGTCAAACGTCTGCGCAATTATAGAATTGGGAATAATCAAGGAAGCCTAAACTATTAAATATCTAACATAAATTCTATTCAAGTATAATATATTCAAATAATCACACTCACTTCTTTTGGAATTTCAACACAGGATTGTTGTATATATCAGACATGTCAATAAGTTTTCCTTTTTCCTTGACTTCGGGATGTTTTCTCACTAGTAGCCATCCAACATGAGAGTAGAAGAACCCTCGTGTTGCATTATGGGGATCTGCATCTGTATCACTGAATTTATGATGAAGACGATGGTCCCTGATCCAGGTGGTAGCCGTATTTTGAAAAGCCATAGAATTAAATATCATTAGAAGAATTTCCAACGGCAACTTGGCTTTGTATGTTTTGTGTGACCAAAGCCTGTGAGCTCCTGCTGTAGCGCCTATGTTGGCCATGACGACAAGTACCAAACCTGAAAAGAATTATCATGTTTATTATACGGTTGAAATTCTCTCATCCATTAAATACGCTACTTCCCTATGGTAAAAAAACTCGCTACATTGGGGATGACTTTAACTATTAGTAGTTTTATTATTACTCAACATCGTACATCTCAATTTTAACAAATTAAGTTTATAATTTTGACGACACCAAATGTGAACATGATTATTTTAAATAAGTCACAATCCAACTTATCCACCCAGTTAAATGCGTCTGTATTAATAAAAAGAAAAAAGCAATTAGCAATAAAAATCATTACTTACCGAAAACAATTGAAGCCCATTTTGCAGATGTGAAGCACAAGTATAGTCCGTATAAGCCAGCTAGATACCAGTAGGCAAACGTGACAAAGTTCGGGTATACGTATTCAAACTTCCTTGGAGCAGCCTGTGGCGCCACCAGCTCCACTGTCCGTGGTTCCTCCTTCAAAACTGTAGTCGTTTGCTGAATCGTTTGAGCCATTTTTCATACCTGTACAAAAACAAGTTTTGAATGTTATCTGCCAATAATAATGCGATGGAAGCCAAACGACGACTAAACGGAGCTGGGAAAATGGAGACGATTTTTTTTTTTCTGTGATAAAACGCGTAATATGTCGGTAGTTAGTTTTTTGATCCTAATATAATAGCGTACAAAAATCTTCTCGTTAATATTGTTGTTGGCCAAAAACTACATGAGGCTTTAAGACCAGAGCCGAGACAGATTTTTAAGAAAAGATTTATATAAACCCAAAAGAATTTCATAAACATATTTTTTTTATATATTAAAAAACAACATTAACACGTCGCTTCTTTGTTAGCAAAATTGAAATAATGATTAATAACGTGTGAATTAAAAACAATAATATCCCACCAAAAACATTCCATGTAAAAAAAAGCCAAGTCTCTCTATGCAATTCTTCCATCGTAAAAAGTTTTGAGATCGCATAGGAGCCAAGTCCTGTTCAACTTAATTTGTAATAATAAATCTATATTTTGTGACTATATCAATAGTTTTGTTTACATTACAATGACAGTGACTTGGCCATGAGCACAAGTTAAAGGTCGTTTGCTCCTTGTAATTACGTGCAAATACCGTTGAATTTATATATTATATATATTATGGACATGATTTTGTAACTGATTGGAATTTGAGATCACTATGGACTAAACATGCGCCATAGTGCATGTGCAGTTCACTGATCTTGGATGATACCGACTGTCGGTTAAGGTGTCCTGATATTATTTATCATTTACTTGCAACTCCTCCAAATATGCCGTTTTATATTTGTATCTTATTGTGCTCATGGCCAAGTCACTATTATTGTAATGTAAACAAAACTATTGATATAGTCACAAAATATTGATTTATTATTACAAATTAAGTTGAACAGGACTTGGCTCCTATGCGATCTCAAAACTTTTTACGATGGAAGAATTGCATAGAGAGACTTGGCTTTTTTTTACATTGAATGTTTTTGGTGGGATCTCATTTATTTTTTGTAGGTCTCTTTCTTTTCTTTTTATAAATAAACAAAATTGCTATAAACAATATTTGCTTTTTGTACATAAACAAAGAACAAAGTTAACAATGCAGTCAAAATTCATATACCATGTTCTTGTAAAACCGCAAATATAAATTTGTTTCATATTATTTACTAAGGTATTAATTTATTACCGTTTTTATAATTTTCCCTTTACATGTAGCTAAAAACCTATCTTGGTGCCAAATTTGAAGGTTCTAAGTTTGCTAGAAGTACCTTAGATTTTTGATGATCGGTCAGTGAGTGAGTCAGTGAGTGACAAAATGGTGTAACTTTGATCGCACATAACTCGTAAACTATTGGTTCAAATGTCATGTAATTTTGAGGCTGAGCTCGTTTTAATACTTACTCTAGGTCATCGAAAACCTAAACCCCTAGCTTTGTTCGTATCGATGATACAGGGGGGGTGAAATAGCCGCGAAACGCTTCGAGAAAAGAATGGTACGGCCGTGCCCGTTTTGCTCGAGACTTGGCTGGGGCACTGCCGTGCCCCCAGATGTAGTTAAGTATTATTCGGAAAAACGCGTTAATGATTTAAAATAAATGTGATGGATTTTTTTTACGTAGTTATTGATATTTGATTGTTATGCTTCAGGGCAGTAAACTAGAACCTTTGATCTAGGCACTTACAAGACACGAAATGGACGTATGGTATTTGTCTACTTTTGGGTCCTAAAAAAACATCTTGACATGGATCTCGTGACTATTGGACATACAAAATACCCCATTGTCCTTTAGCAGATTTTTATTAAGTGGTTGGACTTCACAATACAAAATGCAGTAAAATGGGTTGTGAAGGTCAAATTGGCAGTCGTTCCATATGAAATACGGTACTGAGCTGAATCCGGTAAGACTGGAAGCCGACCCCAACATAGTTTAAGAAGAGGCTAGGCAGATGATGGTAGGACTTCAAAACTTAAAGCTGTAACTTACGCCAACGTGATTGTATATACATTCACTAACAAAAGACTATTTAAACCAACAGCCTGATGGAATATGTATCCTGTTTGTCATAAAATATCTTTGCTCAGCTTGATACGTAAGGCGCAAACAATCAAAAGGTGACCATTTTGAAAAGTACCGAACTCGAAACCCACAATGTAAACAGTTTTGATACAATATCTGTATATGAATAAATCCTATAGTATGTAAATAGAATACATTTTAAGAATGTTTTCGAATTATAGAAAATTCTCGTGTCACAATGTTAGTTACCATACTCCTCGGAAACGGCTTGACCGATTTTTATGAAATTTTATATGCATATTCAGTAGGTCTGAGAATCGGCTACTATCTATTTCTCATACCCCTAAGTGGTAGTAGGTAGGTAGTAGGCAGGTGCTAGGTAGAAAAAATTGCATTTCAGCGCATGCTGGGTACAGCTAGTTATTTGTATACATGTTTAACTATAACAAAAACTTTATAATAGACCATTCTTGATTTGATTGATCTTTTATTTTGACTGGTCGCAATTAAAACTGTTTGGAACCTTCAACAAGTTACGCATTTAATAAAGTCATGATGCAACCTGTTTGTCTATTATGCGAAATAATTAAACGCAGGAATTCAAGTGTAAAAATTATTAGCAATTGAAATTCCTGTTCATTATTGTTTTACAATATTCATAGCCAGTCTTTGCTCAACTTTGGATACTCGAAAATACGGCGAGAACTTGAACGAAACGAAAAACTAGCGATTGATAAAAAAAAGAAATTCAAAGTTTTTATATTATCTAGATTGCCAGAACCAAAAGAGAAAAACAAAAACTAAACGAACCTAAACACGATAATATGATTACTAAGTATTGTTAAAGAGTCCCTAAGTGAACCTTCTGCCTTTATCTCGAAAGTATCATAATATTGCTTAGATATAGCACTTATATAAGGGTATCATTTAAGCTATCACCAATTTAATTAGTTTTGTGTTTCTTAAATAATAGGGTTTGTCCTCAAAATAGTAGATCTGTCACCAAAATGTAGTCACCAAACAATGCAAAATCAGTTCCACAATAAATCACCTAAAATCCTGAGATATAAGGTCTAGTACCAAATAAATGTTTTTGTATGTATTATAATAGGTGTGTCCTAATAAGTATTTAAGCAAACTAATTTAAAGAGATCACCAATAAATCATATTATGTTACTAGAAAATTGCATTAAGTTCAAATAAAAAATTAGGGTTGTCATCATCGTTTCAACCAAAAGATTCTGCTACTTAACTAGACTCCCAAGGTTCTAAATTTCCACTGGTAGTATAAATTATATTTAAATTAAATTTTTAGCAGAGTAGTAAATAAAACAATTAAAGTCAAAATAATCAATATTTATTGTTTAAAATAATTACCACTGAACAATCAGCGCTGGTTTAAAATAGCTGGCTTATGGCTAGCAGAATAGTAGATAAAACACTTAATTAAAGTTAAAATAATCAATATTTATTCTTGTCTTGGTCAATTTTTAAAGCGCGCCAATTTGTCTCCGCCCCTTTGATCATTTTTTCATTAAAATTATAAATTGATGTATTAAATTGGTAACGAATACTATTAATTTAATATCTGAACGAAATAAAATGTTACTACTGTATTGGTAACAAAATATCAAATAAAAAGGAGCCGCAGTCAGGGATCGATAATCGATTTATTTGGTGACAGATCTACCATTCTGAGCACAGAGCTATTATTTAAGTAACAAAACTGTTATTATAAGAACGAAGTTTATATTCATGTAATGCAATATAATTTTATTGGTTATCGATCTCTTATTTTACACATATATTAACATTAATTTGATAATTCATACCTGGGAACAATTTTTGTTTATCTGAGAACGAAAATATTTCGTGGCGATAGATCTATTTATCAGGTGATACAACTTGATGACCAATATAAATTTTGGTGATAGAAAATATAGTTCCCCTTATATAAGTATGCAAAACATTCAGATTAATTGTTTTAGAATACCTAAATATCTGCTTTAAAATTAAGATTGCAAGATTGTATCCACAATACATTGCAAATTAAATACAAGCTTGTAAGAATAATGCTCCTGAAAGAAATATGCTTTATCAAAATATATTAATGATGCAATGTTTATATATTCGTTCGTAGTTCGAACTGAGCGGACGTCTGTGTACGTACAGCAGAGAATTAAGTTGTGATTATTCGAGATGTCTCGAATATGTAGGGGTTGTAATGTGGAAATACCTAACGAGCTATTCATGGAGTGTTGCAATAAAAATTGCAAGAAAAGCTACGGTCTAGATTGTCTTGGAATAACTATGGATCAAGTCAATGAAGAAGAAAAAAGCCAGTGGGTATGTCCCGAGTGTCGTTCTTCGACTCATAAAGCTCTGCGCAACGAGAATACACCTGCTCGAAGAGTGTCAGGGCTGGGGGACACCTTACCTGCCAGCCACAATGTCAATACACAGCGCGGCAGTTGTCCGAAAATATCTGGAAAAGCGGTGATGAAGACTGCTCAGGAGCCAGATATGTTGGAAGAACTGAGATCATTCCGCTTGGAAGTTTTATCACTTTTATCAAGTTTTATCACATTTTCTGTAAAAGTATAGAAACAACAGAGGCAGATTTATTTGCAATTACCGAAACGGGTTGCAATGATTCCATACATAACGCGGAGTTGGTACCACAAAACTATAGTAATAGCCGCACACTTGTTCGAGCTACGCCGAGTCACGCTACCTGAGAATGACGTCGTAATAGATAGATGTACCTTCGAAATGGTATGTGCTACCGTACATAAAGGCACATGAGTAGATAAACGGAACAGAGGCAAAGCTTCTTAAGAACGTGCAAAATTGTTACCTATTTTGTTAGGGTTGTCACAATAGGTGAAGACAAATCAAACAAAAGATTTTTTAAATAGGTTTAATAGTCAGTATGATAGAATAGTTTACAAATTACTTACTCTAAGAATTTTCTTTTTATAATTTTTGTTTTTTTTTTAAATAAAAAATACCTACCGTGTTGTACAAATTACTCTCTTCTTATTATAAAAAGGATCATACAATAAAATAAAGGTACTTGCTTTAAAAAGTAATAACCAAATATTTACTTACCTATTGTACTCCTTGGGATAGTTAAAGTATGATATATTTTTGTTTTCTCTATTATTATTCATACACACGGTACAATAAACAACCATTATTATTAATATAATACCACGTTTTTACAACTAAACTCATAAAAACTTAAACTTGCAACTAACAAAACAAACAGCGTGCGTCGGACCGACCCTTAGGTTGTACACTGGCTGTGCCAGCGTAAACTGGTTTTTTCCAGTCTCGCCGCGTATGTGACAAGCGGACAGTGGTCACGCACACATGCCCCGCGCGCTTGTGTGCGTGCAACCGATTCGAGCGGTTGTTCGAAGCTTTGCCTCTGTTCCGTTTATCTACTCATGTGATAAAGGTAACAAGTATTTGTTTTTGTGTTGCGTTCTTTACATACCTCCTAATAGTAATGAATATATGTTATTGTTTGGGTTATTAGAAAAATTGTGTGTTAAGTATAAAGAGGTTGTTATATTAGGTGACTTCAATTTATATTCTTGCAATGTAAACATAAATAATTATTACGAATATTTTATATCTTTTTGTGAACTTACACAGAAAAATAAGGTACCAAATTGTAATAATAGGCAATTGGATTTTGTGTTATGTTCGTTGAGTCTAAGTGAGAGTGTGTGTGTCAGTGAGGCAGAGGAGGCTATAGTTCCAATAGATGCGTATCACCCGCCGCTAAAAATTACTGTACCGCAGATAAGCAAACGCTTAGCTGTTGGCGGGTGCACTTTTAAGGATATACCCTTAGATGAATGATTGGTCTCGCGCGCTCGACTAGATACCGCACTGTCAACAAACAAAATGTCCGTCGCTGCGGTGACAATTGTGCTCCCAGTGTCCTTCTTATTATGTGTAGTATTGTTTTTACACCATTTTACTACGCAAGTCGGCATTTTACATCGAATTGCAAACACAATAAAATAAAATGTTCCGGAGGTCTAAGTCAAACAAAGCTGTCAAAGCTGTCAACGTGACTAGCACGGGTACGCCGGGCGTACTATTTTCGTCGCATTTAACGAGTACGACGGCGGTATCTAGTCGAGCGCGCCAGACCAATCATTAATCTAAGGATATACCTATAAACATGCAAGAAAGCGATTCCTGGCCGCAGTGGAATTTTTATATTGAAATAACAGTCAGGATTAATTCCATTATTAAAAATTGATAGCTGGGTGTTTTTCAAAAATCTTGACCATGGCAAAATCGGCCTGTCCCACGACTTTGAACATATTTATTTTGATTTTTTTATTTAAAAAGCAAAACGGGAGGCACGAATTTTGCATGACTCGTAGGATATTAGTCTTTGAGTATGTTTTAGTGTTTGAATATGGTTGCAGTAAATCTAAAAGTGTATTTTTAGTCTTTAAATTATTAATTAATAGTTATTTTTAGAGATATAGTTATTTTAATGTTGTCCTACGAATACGGCAGTACCGGAAATTCCGGTTGCGTCACACATGACAAAATCTACTAATTTGTGTTTTTTCGGCTTTTCTGGCAACATTATAGTCGTAAAAGATACAGTTGGTGCAGGTTTAAACGTTGGTTTCGTCAAAAACTGTGTCGATATTATTGGTATGCTCTATGTTCAGATTTTTTATTCCGGATAGTCACGGTGTTTTTGAAAATAAATGGACTCACTTTCTTTATTCTTCTATTCTATATAACACAATAAACTATTCTATTTTTGAATAGTACACTTAAAACCTAGATAATTTAGCTAAATTATAGTTATTTTTAATTTTAAAAGTTTTATGGAATGAAAACGTCACTTCCCGTGCATCACGTGTCGTAATACCGGAACGAAATCGTGACGAACTGGAACTGTAAAGCCAGTAGTGTAGGTACAGTGAAATATTAACAAATTTTACTTTTAACTTAATAAGTACCTATATATATACTCGTAGTAGTATATACAGGGTGTCCGGTAAATAGTCCGACAAAATGTGGTTATGTATACATTTATTTTTCATCACTACAGTTCAAAGTTGAGTAGTAAGAAAAACGAAAAGTGAAAATTGTTAAGCGAATGGCTTTTTTGTCAATACATTCTTCTTTTAGATAAATATGAGACTTACTAAAGCGTAGAGTAACTATCCAAGATTAATTTGATGTACAAAAGTATTACGAAAGCTATTTATCAACAATAAAAATGGAAAAGTCTGATGCAAGGTAGAAAATTATAAAATTTCCGAAAATCGATTGTAACTTGAAACCTGTAACTTTTCGGGGAACATATGTTGTGTTCATTTGATAGAACCTGACCTAAGGTATCAGTCACCACAGTTTGTCGGACTATTTACCGGACACGCTGTATACATTAGTACCTACAGGTATTAAAATAGTTAAAGATGGAAAGGATTGTTTGTTTATAATTAGGTTCTTTTTATACGTATGATATTGCTGATTATTTTTTATTTTTTAGGTTTTCAAGTATGTTATAAATAACCACCATTAAATGAGTTGGTTTTCATAATATAGGTTATGTGATCTCAAATTGTTTTGTTTTTGTTTTTAAAATTTTATGTGTAATATTGAGTTAACTCATTAATGATAGTGATTGTGGGTTTAAATCAACAGTATGAACACTGCTCAAATTATTCCAATTCGTCACGCAAATTTCAGAATAGACACTGTCCCACATTTTAAATGGTATAAAAATGGTTTTAAAATATTTATTTATTTATAGTATTTATTTTGTCATTAACTGAAAAGGGTAATTGCCAGTAATTCCCGACTTAACTCGATTTTTTTATTTGTCACTCGTAGCCTTAGTACTGACAACTTTTCTAGTGCGATTTGTGCGAACAGTGACGTTTTGGAAACTATTTTGCTGATTATTTAATTATGTGGTATAATTACCTTATATTAGTTATATTCATCCTATTTTTGGAAAGATATTATTTATATCTTTATTATAATATAAGTTAATTTTGTTTTATTACCGTATATTTTATTTATGATCAATTATATTTTGTGACGCACGGGAAAATTTCGCACCATCTGCTGACAGAAAAACTTGAATATTTCTTATATTTATGGTTAAATCTTTAAAAAAATTGTATATTAAGATAAATAAACATATATTCTTTAATATTAGTATCAATATAACCAATTCCAGGATATTAAAAAAAAAAAATGTTCGTCACATGGTCATATTTTTTGAAAAACACCCAGCTATACTTCTAAACAACACTTTAACATTGTTTGTCACACTGAAACTACTTAATATTTACCAACCAAAGAGTTTAGTGCAAAAGATAAACACTCAATGGATTCGTGAAACACAACACTATATTTATATTGTTTTGATGGAAAATATATATAAGCATAATAATACGTAGGTAACCTAACTACTCATTCATGACACATTAAAAAAGTAACACAACACTTTATAGTACATACATTTATGCAGTTTGAATTTCATAAATAGTTTTAAACCTAATTTATACATTAGATCAACGTTTCCCAAAGTGGGCGATAACGCGCCCTTGTGGTCGCTGCAGGCCTAAAGGGGGGCTGTAAGAGACCCAGAAAAAAATGAGGGCGTTGTGTAGGTTTCGGGGGGCGATTTGTAATTTCATCTAGCTAGGAGGACTCTTAGACACCGACAGAGCTCTCGACTCTCGGCTACAACTTGTGAACATCAACTAATATTAATTAAGAGATTGCTCAAACTCGGTTCGATATTTCTCTGCGCGTAGTTCATGTATCTGTCCTGTTTTATTCAATAAATAGAAGAAAAATCATGTCAATCGGTCGCTCCGTTTCGAAATGAAAGTAGACACAAACAAACAAATAAAAGGCAATAGACACACTTTCGCATTTTAATAGTTATTAGTATTCCTAGATAGGTAATTTTTAACCGACTTTAAAAAAAAGGAGGAGGTTCTCAATTCGGATATTTAAATGTTTTTTTTTTTTTTTATGTTTGTTCGCGCATAATTCCGTTGCTTTCCAACCGATTTGAAATATTTTTTCTTTGTTGGAAACTGTATACTTCCCAAATAGTCACCAAGTCGGGATCTGATGATGGAATCTTGGCGAAATCGAGGGAACTCTTCAAATTTTATAGGAAAACGTATAGCGATTTTGGTATTTTCTACAACAAGTGAAGCATTTACGTTCAATAAGAACCATTCTACTATCAGATCTGATGATGAAGCCAAGATGACCTCGTGAATGCAGCGGGAATTCGTTGGATGTGAGATGCGGGGCACTGGATTTCGTTTGATGGAAATTATCATGAGGATGATGAAAGGGTGTCAGGTGAAGGCCTACCCATATTATCTAAGATTAAAAATATGTCACTAAAAATAAACAAATAAAATTTTTTTTTGCAAAAAAAAAACCGACTTCAAAATTCGATAAAGCACTAAAAAGTTAAAAATAATTCTATAACCTACCTATATTAATAAACCTAACCTAAACTACGATTAACCAATAATACAATTTAACATTTTTTTGGAGTCGGGGCAAGCCAAGCAATATACAAAACTTACAGCTTCTAAATATTAATTCTAATCGGAAAACAACAAAAATACTTTATGACAGATTACCTAATATTAAGACACAAAGACTAAAGATTCTAACGTTTACACTTAACAATATTAATAATATATTTTTTACAAACACAATACACATCAATATACTCAGGAATTACCAGTCGTTTCATTACTTAGCTTGGCACCACCGACTCCAAAAATTGTTAAATTGTATTATTGGTTAATCGTAGTTTAGGTTAGGTTTATTAATATAGGTAGGTTATAGAATTATTTTTAACTTTTTAGTGCTTTATCGCATTTTGAAGTCGGTTTTATTTTTTGCAAAAAAAAATTTTATCGTCGATAATAGACCGCGGGCAATCATGTTTTAACAAGTTTTTGTTAAATAACCCGATTTGTGCATTCCTGTATCAATCGGCTGATTCATTCTTACTTGTTGAGTACAATTGAGCGTCGAATGAGATAAACGAGTTCATGCATGTTTGTCTTATTCCTGTCGGTGCGTGCTGCTTATACAATCCTATATAAACAACGGAATATTTGTTTTATTTTCATTTGCGGTTTCGCGCGTAATAAGATAAGCAGTACTTAAGTTCAACACTTACTTACGTATTTCTTAAAACAAAACAATGTCGGAAGTAAAAAAGAAGAGACGGCAATACTGTGTGGAATATATTAAATTCGGATTCATTGAAAATCCCACAAACCCATCGTCGCCTCAGTGCCTTCTATGTCTAAAAACATTTTCGAATGATGTAATGAAGTCTTCAAGACTGCAAGATCATTTGAATAAAATGCATCCAGATAAGAAAGACAACAATGTAGCATATTTTCAAGACCTAGAGATGAAGAATAATACTCAGCCAAGTGTAGCAAAACTATTTTCGGCAGCTGCTAAGCAAGATGACGACGGACTTCGAGCTTCGTACAATATCTCTTTGTTAATTGCTCAAAAAGGCAAACCACACAACATCGGAGAAGAGTTAATTTTGCCAGCAATAAAGGAAGTAATAACTACTGTGCTTCATAAACCGGCCGCAGATATTATCCGAAAAATTCCTTTGAGTAATAATTCTGTGCAAAGACGAATTGATAAAATGGCTGAAAACATTGAAGGATCATAGTGCAATCATCTGAAGACTAGTCAATTCTCAATTCAGCTCGATGAGTCCACTTTACCTACTAATGAAGCATTGTTGCTGTCTTACGTGAGGTTTATTAAACATGAGAAAATATGTGAAGAACTATTGTTTGCTAGAAATTTAGAGACCGATACAAAAAGCGAAACCATATTCAATACATTGGAAAAGTTTTGTGATGAGAAAGAGATTCCCTTGAAAAATATTATGTCAGTTGCTACGGATGGCGCTCCGGCTATGACAGGGTGCCATAAAGGCTTAATAGCGTACTTAAAAAATAAAATTCCAGATGTCCTTGCTGTACATTGCGTTATTCATAGACAACATTTGGTTGCTAGAAACTTATGTGAACGACTATTTCAATCACTGCAATATGTCATCAAAGCAGTCAATAAAATCCGTACCAGCTCTTTAAATTATAGATTATTTCATCAGCTTTGTGTTACTGATGACGAAGATTCCAACCGTTTGTTGCTAAGTTCGTTGGCTATCAAGAGGCAATTGTCAGACTTGATTTTACAACCTGTTTGACTCTGTGATAGAGTTCTTGGAAACTAAAGATACAGAATTGCGCAACAAGCTCATTACATCAAAAAATGATATAGCTTACATGACAGACCTGTATAAATTTTTCAACGACATGAATCTCCAACTGCAAGGCGATGAACTAAATTTAATTAAAACAAAAAATGTCGTTGCTGCTTTCGCAGCCAAACTGCTTCTACACAAAAATAATATGGGCAGACGTGAGTTTCACAATTTTCCGAATTTATCAGTATCCTGCAGTAACGACGACTTGTTTGTCTACTGCCAACATTTGGAAAACCTCCACATTGATTTCACCGAACGATACCAGGACATTTTGAACTTGGCTGGGTGTTAGATCCGTTTTCAAATGTCAACACAACAATGTCACCTCAGCTGGAAGAAGAACTTATAGAATTGACAACAAAAGAGGAAATAAAAATCAAGTTCAAAAATGGCTATCAAGAATTTTGGCTACAAAAACCGATCCCGCAATTGTACCCTGGATTGTGGTCAATCGTTCAACGATTCTTGATAGCATTCCCATCGTCATATTTGTGTGAACGTGGATTTAGTGCTGTGGCAACGCTGCTTACTAAAAAGAGAAATCGTTTGCATGTTACCGAACGTGGCGACTTGCGGCTCCTTCACATTAGTTTTTATATAAGAATCGATTGTTTGTTTTATTTTTGAATAAAAGATACTCTGTCTGAATACTATAAAGTTGCGTTTCAATAATCATTCTCATTGGCAGGTGTAGCCCGTAAGAGTTAACTTGAGACCTGAGCGTCGTTATGTACTACCTACTGTGCTCAGGTCTCAAGTTAACTCATGCGGATTATAGTAAAAGTCTATTTTAGAATGAATTTTTAATCTCCGCTAATATAGCTCACATCAATTAATTAATTTAATTTGAAGTTATAGTGGTTTTTAAGTAGGTGAAAACATGGGGGCGCAAAAAATAAATTCTCAAAGTGGGCAGTAGACAAAATAAGTTTGGGAACAACTGCATTAAATGATTTATGAAAAAAATGGGCTTCAATTGTTTTCTTGAAAATTATATATTAACAATGTAAAACTTTTATTGAATTAGGTAAAACGGACGTTTAAATCAAATATATCACTGATAGCCCATTGGCACAACCCTGCGAACTGATAGTGCGCCCTGCGGGACGGGATGCGGGTTCGATCCCTGCACAGGGCAGAAATATTTATTATGTCTGAGTGATGTGATTCCAAAGTTTAAGGAAGAACATAGATAAGTACACATAGATTTAACTCCTTGATTTTCAACTCTTTTTTAACCGACTTCAAAAAAGGAGGAGGTACTCAATTCGACAGTTTTTTTTTATGTTTGTTACCACAGAGTTTTGACTGGGTGAACCGATTTTGATGATTCTTTTTTTATTAGAAAGCTGGTGCTTTCCATGTGGTCCCATTTTGGTCCAGTTTTGACAGTGGGATCCATAAGAAATAAATGTAAGACTTATTTTGAAGTCGGTTTTTTTTGTTATTTTTAGGAAAAGTAAATGAATAATTGCATCTTTCATATGCAATTAAGATCTAAACAGATGACTGATTTATTTCCCCTCACCGTTGTTCTAAACAGTTGTGGCAATTTTTCGTTTTTCACAGCAAGAAAATCAGATTGCTGTACAGATAGGGCCCTATCATCTAACGATACTCTATAAAATATACATTATCTGAGTAATGATAATAATCAACTCAATTAATAATAATATAGGAAGGTAACCTGCATTAAAAATTGTCATTAAAGGTTGCCAACTCACTTGTAACAATGGTAAACAATGCCTTCAGTGTGAGATCAGTCTTTCCCACCGGGAGATAACAATAATTATAAGTAAACGTAATTTGTGTTTTCATATGAATCATATCTCTAAAATAAAACTTATTTATTTATTTAATAATTTATGTACACACACAGAAGTTTAAAGGAAAATAATTAAATATTTATAAATGATGTACAAAGGTGCCGCTTATTTCTTCTGCCAGCAGACCCGCGAAAGGAGAAGTTGTGAATATTGGCAGTCATTGTGTGCGACTCAATTAACTACAACTACAATTATAAAAAAGAATTATAATTAAAAAAAATAAAAAACGCCTGCCATGTCAAAAAATATTAAAAAAAAGTGAACTAAAAAGTTAAAAACAAGTCAAATATTTGCAGTCGGGGGACGGTTACTTGGAACAATTCATTACAGCCCCCCGACTGCAAATATTTGACTTGTTTTTAATTAATTTTTTAGTTCACTTTTTTACACGACTGCCCAAAAAGGAGTGTTATTTTAATATTTTTTTGACATGGCAGGCGTTTTTTATTTTTTTTATTATATTTTTTTTATTTAATACCTTTTAGTGAACAACAGAAAAACATGACACAACACAAAAAAAAATCGTTCGGAACCCTTTGCAGGCGATTTCGACTCACACTTGACCATTTTTTAATGTCCACATAGCCTATGTCACTCGGGATAACTTAAAGCTTCTAATGTTACCACAAACATTGAAATCGGTTAAGCCTTTTAGAAGATATGGTGGAATAAAGAAACTCACAAACATACATACATACATGAACCCTGAAAACATTACACTCCTTTTTGGGCAGTCGTGTAAAAACAGCTTTATACAACATACATACACGTACATATATAAATATACGCAAATACTAGATATAACTAAAATATATATAAATATAAACATATAAATATATATAATAATATAAATAATTACTCAATTACAAGGAGAGATAATGCTCTTTTATGCGTTTCTTAAAAATAGAGAGAGATTTGGAATCACGGATGTTCGTTTTACTTAATTTTACTTTATTCGCCATCTCACGTTGAGTACCTAAACTACCCATAAAATATAATTCAAAAATAACAGTAGTTTCTATTCTGTCGAATCTGTTATTCAGTGCACTATTTAGTACGAAATAATTGTGTGAATGAATAGTATCTACCTAACTGCTATGCAGACCGTGTTAACCCTTTAAAGGTAAATTTAATCTCTCTCCATATACTCTTAAGGTAAAGTTAGCCTACGAAGAAGCTTATCATTAATTTGTAGTCTCTACCAATCGAACAGAATAAGGGCCTTTTATCTCTCATCCTTAAACCATACGCAATAAAATAATCCAATAACCTGTGTAAAAGGCCGCATCAATCACGCATGCAATCCGCATCGGTTTTTACACCCGCCAAACCCAATCGAGTTCGCAACACGAACCAGTGCTGGTAGGGTACCAGTGGACTTCGGCAGTCTCGCCATACCGTCACCGTCCGACCGGAATGGCATACACATACACGCACGTTGTTCCGCTCTTCGTTCTAACTCGTAAGAAGTTAATATCTGATTTATATCATTTAATGCCCTTTTTATGAATGACGCAAATGGATATTATTTGCGTCATTTGGTGATGGTGATCTAGTGATAATGTGGCCGTTTTCGAAAATGACAGAATTTGTGTGAGACGTAAACGTGCGTTCAGATGTATCTGTATTTAATCTGTGGTGTTGTTTTTGTGAGAAAGTACATGGATTTTTGCATAACTATATTGTATTATGTATTTTTCATACATAATATAATTAGTACCTTTACCTATTTGTTTTTTAATTAATTCATAATTATGCTGACAGTGTCCTTTAGAACGTGTTTTGTAGCTAAATATTTACTATTGCAATTGGAATAACCTAACCTTCTCTTACCTTCCTTATTGATACCTTACAAACATTTTCACTTAAAATATTATAGGTATATGCTACACGTCAAGAGTTTGTCTTTGAGGGTTTGGATATAATTGTAGTGGTTATAAATAAAAATAATCATTTTTTATCGATTTTTAATAATCAAGTGTATCTAATATTTCAGAAATATCACAACGTTAATCATTCTTCCAGATTTTCATTCCTGTTTAGCGTAACGAACATCAGCTTTCCTTTTAATATCATCGGGCATATCCTTATCTTCCCAGCCCCAAACGTAAGTACCATCACCTGTTCGTTCAGCCCTTTGTTTTATTATGTCTTCAGATACAGATTTCATATCATACGCCCATCCAATCCATGCAAAGAAGTCAATAAACCACGTCGTTATATTAAGGTAGTTATTCCCAAGTTCAGCAGTGCGGTAATCCCATGGAAACACGTGATGATAGTTATGGAAACCTTCCCCACTAGCTAGAAAAGAAACCAACAGGTTTTGTGCAGGTAAAATGTTCTTATCGTAAGGTTTAGTTCCCCAAATATGTGCAGCACTGTTAACCAGGAATGTGGCGTTGAGATTGATTGCGTAACGCAAAATGGCGATGTGCCAAGCATTGTTCCAGGATTCGCCCCAAAAGTAGACCGGAATCAGTGTTGGTAGTGCAAAACAAGTTGACCCGATTACTGGTATCGCATACCTTGAACACAAACAATCTTGTTATCTACATTCTGTCGAAGCATGAACTCTACTCTCTTTTAAGACAACAATAATTAAGCATTAAAGATTATTAAGCTAAAGTTAAATACATCTATCGAAAATACCAAATATAAGAATATAAAATAAAAAAACAAAAAATAAAATAAATGAGGACAACATCACATACATTGCTCTGAACCCAAAGTAAGTAGCTAAAGTACTTGTGTTATGGAATTCAGAATCAACGAAGGTACCACAAACACCCAGACCCGAGACAATGTAGAAAAGTTTGTTTCTACATTAACCCGTCCGGGGATCGAACCCGGGACCTCAGAGATAGCGACACCTTGAAACCGGTGCGTACGCCACTCGACCACGGAGGTCGTAATATGTCAAACGTCTGCGCAATTATAGAATTGGGAACAATTAAGGAAGCCTAAACTATTAAAAATCTTGGCTCCAAAACGTTAGACAATGGACCGGTATCGCCAACGTAGAAGAACTTTTTCGTCTGGCGAGGGACAAGGAGAGATATGCGGAGTTGACGGCCAACCTCCAGTAGTGGAGAGGCACCGCAAGAAGAGAAACTATTAAACATCTAATATAAATACTTTTCAAGTATAATTACACTCACTTCTTTTGGAATTTCAACACAGGATTGTTGTATATATCAGACATGTCAATAAGTTTTCCTTTTTCCTTGACTTCGGGATGTTTTCTCACTAGCAGCCATCCAACATGAGAGTAGAAGAACCCTCGTGTTGCATTATGGGGATCTGCATCTGTATCACTGAATTTATGATGAAGACGATGGTCCCTGATCCAGTAGATAGCCAAATTTTGGAAAGCCATAGAATTAAATATCATTAGAAGAATTTCCAACGGCAACTTGGCTTTGTAAGTTTTGTGTGACCAAAGCCTGTGAACTCCTGCTGTAGCGCCTATGTTTGCCATGACGACAAGTACCAAACCTGAAAATAATGATCATGTTTATTATACGGTTAAAATTTTCTTATCCATTAAATACGCTACTTCCCTATGGTAAAAAAACTCGCTACATTGCGGATGACTTTAACTATTAGTAGTTTTATTATTACTCAACATCGTACATCTCAATTTTAACAAATTAAGTTTATAATTTTGACGACACCAAATGTGAACATGATTATTTTAAATAAGTCACATACATACATACATATAATCACGCCTCTTTCCCTTGTAGGGGTAGGCAGAGACCACTTCTTTCCACTTGCTACAATCCTTATATTATAAACACTTGTTTCGCTTTGTCCACTTTCATTATTCCCTTCATACATGCTGTTCGGTTTATGGTCTGGCCTTTTTTAATTCACGCTCACCTTATACTCTTTTTTCGTCAATCGTTCTTCATTTATTCTCTCGACATAGACAAACCATCTCAGCATACCTTTCTTAATTTTTTGTCTCAACATCCATCATCTGACATACTTCATCCACCTTACCATCCATTCCTCCTCTTACATTCAACGTAGCGAAGCGGCTCTCCGTGGGCCACTTTTCGCCCCCGCGAGAAACGAGACAGTCACAATCCAACTTATCCACCCAGTCAAATGCGTCTGTATTAATAAAAAGAAAAAAGCAATTAGCAATAAAAATCATTACTTACCGAAAACAATTGAAGCCCATTTTGCAGATGTGAAGCACAAGTATAGTCCGTATAAGCCAGCTAGATACAAGTAGGCAAACGTGACAAAGTTCGGGTATATGTATTCAAACTTCCTTGGCGCTGCCTGTGGCGCCACCAGCTCCACTGTCCGTGGTTCCTCCTCCAAAACTGTAGTCGTTTGCTGAATCGTTTGAGGCATTTTTCATACCTGTAAAAACAGGTTTTGAATATTATCTGCCAATGATAATGCGATGGAAGCCAAACGACGACTAAACGGAGCTGGGAAAATGGAGACGATTTCATATATTTTATTCTGTGATAAAACGCGTAATATGTCTGAAGTTCGTTTTTGATCCTAATAGCATACAAAAATCTTGTCGTTAATATTGTTGTTGGCCAAAAACTACATGAGGCTTTAAAACCAGAGCCGAGACAGATTTTCAAGGAAAGATTTATATAAACCCAAAAGAATTCCATACACATTATTTTTATATTAAAAGTCAACATTAACTCGTCGCTTCTTTGTTAGCAAATTTAAATAATGATTAATAACTTGTGAATTAAAACCAATATGTAGTTAAGTATTATTCGGAAAAACTCGTTAATGATTAAAATAAATGGGATGGATTTTTATTTACGCAGTTATTGATATTTGATTGTTACCTATGCTTCAAGGCAGTAAACTAGAAACCTTTGAATTTTTGAACTACTTTTTTGAACTACTTTTTTTAAACTAGAATTTTAGAAATGGACATTGGGAAAAAACGTCAGAAGGCAAGAATATATTTGAAACAGGTGTCTTAAGCAGTTCTTCGGATAAATCACTTCTCACTATGGTGATATACCTCAATGTTATGTGTGGTTTCGGATATATACCACATTAAGAAATTTCCATGATTTTGTTTCTGATATAATTAGTATCAATTAGGTACCGAAAACATAATAACCTAATGGGTAATTATATTTTCGAGCCGTTTGGGGTTGAAACGCTCGGGTCATGGGGTCCGAGTGCACGAAATCTTTTTAAAGAACTGTCAAAACGTTTGGTAGACTCTACTCGTGATCAGAGAGCTGGTTTGTTCCTTGCACAGAGAATCGGCATAGCCATTCAACGTGGCAATGCTGCCAGCCTTCTGGGCACGTTTCCCGCGATTGACAAGGATGACGATGAGTATTTTGACGCGTGTTAGTTTTATTTATTTATATAAGATTTAATTTTAGTCTTTGTTTGTTCTTGTATTAGATTTAAGTATTGAATTGTAAATAAAGTCATCATGAAATTGCTTAATTAGGTACCTATTAATTTATCGTGTATATTTAGTGTTCAAAGACGACATATAGAAAATAACAAGCTAAATATTGTTATGCCAGTGTAATATTATGCAATAATAATATGTTGCTTTATTAGTCAAAGTTCGAAACTAGTCACTTGATGTTCGATCACGCGACATTATTTAAATTCGATTAAAACCATAATTTAACATCATATACATGACAACACTTACTCATTTAATTGTTAATATTTTGTATAATAACATGTATTATTTACCTAAAACATTCATTTTTTACGAAAATGTATAATTTCAATGCAATGTACCTATGTAAAGATGCTGAACAATAACTATTATACTAAAACAGTATTTGTCTACTTTTGAGTCCTAAAAAACATCTTGACATGGATCTCGTGACTATTGGACATACAAAATAGATTTTTATTAATTGGTTGGACTTCACAATACAAAATGCAGTAAAACGGGTTGTAAAGGTCAAATTGGAAGTCGTTCCATATGAAATACGGTACTGAGCTGAATCCGGTAAGACTGGAAGCCGACCCCAACATAGTTTAAGAAGAGGCTAGGCAGATGACGGTTGGACTTCAAAACTTAAAGCTGTAACTTACGCCAACGTGATTGTATATACATTCACTAACAAAAGACTATTTAAACCAACAGCCTGATGGAATATGTATCCTGTTTGTCATAAAATATCTTTGCTCAGCTTGATACGTAAGGCGCAAACAATCAAAAGGTGACCATTTTGAAAAGTACCGAACTCGAAACCCACAATGTAAACAGTTTTGATACAATATCTGTGTATGAATAAATTTTATAGTATGTAAATAGAATACATTTTAAGTGAACATGTTTTTTTTATATTTATTTGTTTTACGAAATCTATATTCTAACTATCAAGAGCGAAGACGTAACAATAAAATTACACGTTTTAACAAAATAAATTCTCCAATGTGCATCATGAACTGGTTCATTTTATTAACGTATTACGTGATTAAGATAAAAAAAAAGTCCTGTTTACAAAATAACACTCAGGATAAATTCCATTATTAAAAATTGATAGCTAAACTACATAGTAAGCAACACTTTAACATTGTTTGTCACACTGAAACTACTTAATATTTACCAACCTTTAGTCCAAAAGATTAACACTCAATGGATTCGCGAAACACAACACTATATTTATATTGTTTTGATGGAAAATATAATAATATATAAGCATAATAATACATAGGTTACCTAACTACTCATTCATGACACATTAAAAAAGTAACACAACACTTTATAGTACATACGTTTATGCAGTTTGAATTTCATAAATAGTTTTAAACCTAAATTATACATTAGATGATCTATGAATAAAAATGGGCTTCAATTGTTTGCTTGAAAATGATATAATAACAATGTAGTAACTTTTATTGAATTAGGTAAAACCGTGGGTAAAACAGACGTTTAAATCAAATATTGCCGACACTGATAACCCATTGGCACAACCCTGCGAACTGATACCGCGCCCTGCGGGACGGGATGCGGGTTCGATCCCTGCACAGGGCAGAAATATTTATTATGTCTGAGTGATGTGATTCCAAAGTTTAAGGAAGAACACAGATAAGTACACATGGATTTAACTCCTTGATTTTCAACTCTTTTTTAACCGTCTTCAAAAAAGGAGGAGGTACTCAATTCGACAGTTTTTTTTATGTTTGTTACCACAGAGTTTTGACTGGGTGAACCGATTTTGATGATTCTTTTTTTATTTGAAAGCTGGTGCTTTCCATGTGGTCCCATTTTGGTCCAGTTTTGACAGTGGGATCCATAAGAAATAAATATAAGACTTATTTTGAAGTCGTTTTTTTTTGTTATTTTTAGGAAAAGTAAATGAATAATTGCATCTTTCATATGCAATTAAGATCTAAACAGATGACTGATTTATTTCCCCTCACCGTTGTTCTAAACAGTTGTGGCAATTTGTCGTTTTTCTCAACAAGAAAATAAATTAGATTGCTGTACAGATAGGGCCCTATCATCTAACGATACTCTATAAAATATACATTATCTGAGCATTGATAATAATCAACTCAATGAATAATAATATAGAAAAGTAACCTGCATTAAAAATTGACATTAAAGGTTACAAGTGAGTTGGCCAACTCACTTGTAACAATGGGAAACAATGCCTTTAGTGTGAGATCAGTCTTTCCCACCGGTAGATAATAACAATAATTATAAGTAAACGTAATTTTTGTTTTCATATGAATCATATCTCTAAAATAAAACTTAATTTTACTTTATTCGTCATCTCAGGTTGAGTACCTAAACTACCCATAAAATATAATTAAAAAATAACAGTAGTTTCTATTCTGTCGAATCTGTTATTCAGTGCACTATTTAGTACGAAATAATTGTGTGAATGAATAGTACCTATCTGCTATGCAGACCGTGTTAACCCTTTAATAGTAAATTTAATCTCTCTCCATACACTCTTTAGGTAAAGTTAGCCTACGAAGAAGCTGATCATTAATTTGTAGTCTCTACCAATCGAACAGAATAAGGGCCTTTCATCTCTCATCCTTAAACCATACGCAATAAAATAATCCAATAACCTGTGTAAAAAAAAACAGCATTAATCCTATACAGGCCGCATCAATTACGCAAGCAATCCGCATCGGTTTTTACACCTGCCAAGCCCAATCGAGTTCGCAACACGAACCAGTGCTGGTAGGGTACCAGTGGACTTCGGCAGTCTCGCCATACCGTCACCGTCCGACCGGAATGGCATACACACACGTTGTTCCGCTCTTCGTTCTAACTCGTAAGAAGTTAATATCTGATTTATATCATTTAACTCTTCGCGTGTCTCAAGTAAAACAGTTTGACGTAAGAAAAAAATGCTCCATTTTTCATTTTTTTTCTTATGTCGAACTGTGTAACTTAAGGCACGCGAAGAGTTAATGCCCTTTTTATGAATGACGCAAATGGATATTATTTGCGTCATTTGGTGATGGTGATCTAGTGATAATGTGGCCGTTTTTGAAAATGACAGAATATGTGTGAGACGTTAACGTGCGTTCAGATGTATCTGTATTTAATCTGTGGTGTTGTTTTTGTGAGGAAGTACATGGATTTTTGCATATCTATATTGTATTATGCATTTTTCATACGTCATATAATTAGTACCTTTACCTATTTGTTTTTTAATTAATTCATTATTATGCTGACAGTGTCCTTTGGAACGTGTTTCGTAGCTAAATATTTACTATTGCAATTGGAATAACTTTGCGATTATTTCCTTTTGGAATCTAACCTAACCTTCTCTTACCTTCCTTATTGACACCTTACAAACATTTTCACTTAAAATATTATAGGTATATGCTACACGTCAAGAGTTTGTCTTTGAGGGTTTGGATATAATTGTAGTGGTTATAAATAAAAACAATCATTTTTTATCGATTTTTAATAATCAAGTGTATCTAATATTTCAGAAATATCACAATGTTAATCATTCTTTCAAGTTTTCATTCCTGTTTAGCGTAACTAACATCAGCTTTCCTTTTAATATCATCGGGCATATCTTTATCTTCCCAGCCCCAAACGTAAGTACTGTACATCACCTGTTCGTTCAGCCCTTTGTTTTATTGTGTCTTCAGATACAGATTTCATATCATACGCCCATCCAATCCATGCAAAGAAGTCAATAAACCACGTCGTTATACTAAGGTAGTTATTCCCAAGTTCAGCAGAGCGGTAATCCCATGGAAACACGTGATGATAGTTATGGAAACCTTCCCCACCATTTAGAAAAGAAACCAACAGGTTTTCTGTAGGTAAAATGTTCTTATCGTAAGGTTTAGTTCCCCAAATATGTGCAGCACTGTTAACCAGGAATATGACGTTGAGATTGATTACGTAACGCAAAATGGCGATGTGCCAAGCATTGTTCCAGGATTCGCCCCAAAAGTAGACCGGAATCAGTGTTGGTAGTGCAAAACAAGTTGACCCGATTACTGGTATCGCATACCTTGAACAAAAACAATCTTGTTATCTACATTCTGTCGAAGCATGAACTCTACTCTCTTTTAAGACAACAATAATTAAGCATTAAAGATATTAAGCTAAAGTTAAATACATCTATCGAAAATACCAAATATAAGAATATAAAATAAAAAAACAAAAAATAAAATAAATGAGGACAACATCACATACATTGCTCTGAACCCAAAGTAAGTAGCTAAAGTACTTGTGTTATGGAATTCAGAATCAACGAAGGTACCACAAACACCCAGACCCGAGACAATGTAGAAAAGTTTGTTTCTACATTAACCCGTCCGGGGATCGAACCCGGGACCTCAGAGATAGCGACACCTTGAAACCGGTGCGTACGCCACTCGACCACGGAGGTCGTAATATGTCAAACGTCTGCGCAATTATAGAATTGGGAACAATTAAGGAAGCCTAAACTATTAAAAATCTTGGCTCCAAAACGTTAGACAATGGACCGGTATCGCCAACGTAGAAGAACTTTTTCGTCTGGCGAGGGACAAGGAGAGATATGCGGAGTTGACGGCCAACCTCCAGTAGTGGAGAGGCACCGCAAGAAGAGAAACTATTAAACATCTAATATAAATACTTTTCAAGTATAATTACACTCACTTCTTTTGGAATTTCAACACAGGATTGTTGTATATATCAGACATGTCAATAAGTTTTCCTTTTTCCTTGACTTCGGGATGTTTTCTCACTAGCAGCCATCCAACATGAGAGTAGAAGAACCCTCGTGTTGCATTATGGGGATCTGCATCTGTATCACTGAATTTATGATGAAGACGATGGTCCCTGATCCAGTAGATAGCCAAATTTTGGAAAGCCATAGAATTAAATATCATTAGAAGAATTTCCAACGGCAACTTGGCTTTGTAAGTTTTGTGTGACCAAAGCCTGTGAACTCCTGCTGTAGCGCCTATGTTTGCCATGACGACAAGTACCAAACCTGAAAATAATGATCATGTTTATTATACGGTTAAAATTTTCTTATCCATTAAATACGCTACTTCCCTATGGTAAAAAAACTCGCTACATTGCGGATGACTTTAACTATTAGTAGTTTTATTATTACTCAACATCGTACATCTCAATTTTAACAAATTAAGTTTATAATTTTGACGACACCAAATGTGAACATGATTATTTTAAATAAGTCACATACATACATACATATAATCACGCCTCTTTCCCTTGTAGGGGTAGGCAGAGACCACTTCTTTCCACTTGCTACAATCCTTATATTATAAACACTTGTTTCGCTTTGTCCACTTTCATTATTCCCTTCATACATGCTGTTCGGTTTATGGTCTGGCCTTTTTTAATTCACGCTCACCTTATACTCTTTTTTCGTCAATCGTTCTTCATTTATTCTCTCGACATAGACAAACCATCTCAGCATACCTTTCTTAATTTTTTGTCTCAACATCCATCATCTGACATACTTCATCCACCTTACCATCCATTCCTCCTCTTACATTCAACGTAGCGAAGCGGCTCTCCGTGGGCCACTTTTCGCCCCCGCGAGAAACGAGACAGTCACAATCCAACTTATCCACCCAGTCAAATGCGTCTGTATTAATAAAAAGAAAAAAGCAATTAGCAATAAAAATCATTACTTACCGAAAACAATTGAAGCCCATTTTGCAGATGTGAAGCACAAGTATAGTCCGTATAAGCCAGCTAGATACAAGTAGGCAAACGTGACAAAGTTCGGGTATATGTATTCAAACTTCCTTGGCGCTGCCTGTGGCGCCACCAGCTCCACTGTCCGTGGTTCCTCCTCCAAAACTGTAGTCGTTTGCTGAATCGTTTGAGCCATTTTTCATACCTGTAAAAACAGGTTTTGAATATTATCTGCCAATGATAATGCGATGGAAGCCAAACGACGACTAAACGGAGCTGGGAAAATGGAGACGATTTTATATATTTTATTCTGTGATAAAACGCGTAATATGTCTGAAGTTCGTTTTTGATCCTAATAGCATACAAAAATCTTGTCGTTAATATTGTTGTTGGCCAAAAACTACATGAGGCTTTAAAACCAGAGCCGAGACAGATTTTCAAGGAAAGATTTATATAAACCCAAAAGAATTCCATACACATTATTTTTATATTAAAAGTCAACATTAACTCGTCGCTTCTTTGTTAGCAAATTTAAATAATGATTAATAACTTGTGAATTAAAACCAATATGTAGTTAAGTATTATTCGGAAAAACTCGTTAATGATTAAAATAAATGGGATGGATTTTTATTTACGCAGTTATTGATATTTGATTGTTACCTATGCTTCAAGGCAGTAAACTAGAAACCTTTGAATTTTTGAACTACTTTTTTGAACTACTTTTTTTAAACTAGAATTTTAGAAATGGACATTGGGAAAAAACGTCAGAAGGCAAGAATATATTTGAAACAGGTGTCTTAAGAAGTTCTTCGGATAAATCACTTCTCACTATGGTGATATACCTCAATGTTATGTGTGGTTTCGGATATATACCACATTAAGAAATTTCCATGATTTTGTTTCTGATATAATTAGTATCAATTAGGTACCGAAAATATAATAACCTAACGGGTAATTATATTTTCGAGCCGTTTGGGGTTGAAACGCTCGGGTCATGGGGTCCGAGTGCACGAAATCTTTTTAAAGAACTGTCAAAACTTTTGGTAGACTCTACTCGTGATCAGAGAGCTGGTTTGTTCCTTGCACAGAGAATCGGCATAGCCATTCAACGTGGCAATGCTGCCAGCCTTCTGGGCACGTTTCCCGCGATTGACAAGGATGACGATGAGTATTTTGACGCGTGTTAGTTTTATTTATTTATATAAGATTTAATTTTAGTCTTTGTTTGTTCTTGTATTAGATTTAAGTATTGAATTGTAAATAAAGTCATCATGAAACTGCTTAATTAGGTACCTATTAATTTATCGTGTATATTTAGTGTTCAAAGACGACATATAGAAAATAACAAGCTAAATATTGTTATGCCAGTGTAATATTATGCAATAATAATATGTTGCTTTATTAGTCAAAGTTCGAAACTAGTCACTTGATGTTCGATCACGCGACATTATTTAAATTCGATTAAAACCATAATTTAACATCATATACATGACAACACTTACTCATTTAATTGTTAATATTTTGTATAATAACATGTATTATTTACCTAAAACATTCATTTTTTACGAAAATGTATAATTTCAATGCAATGTACCTATGTAAAGATGCTGAACAATAACTATTATACTAAAACAGTATTTGTCTACTTTTGGGTCCTAAAAAACATCTTGACATGGATCTCGTGACTATTGGACATACAAAATACCCCATTGTCCTTTAGCAGATTTTTATTAATTGGTTGGACTTCACAATACAAAATGCAGTAAAACGGGTTGTGAAGGTCAAATTGGCAGTCGTTCCATATGAAATACGGTACTGAGCTGAATCCGGTAAGACTGGAAGCCGACCCCAACATAGTTTAAGAAGAGGCTAGGCAGATGATGGTAGGACTTCAAAACTTAAAGCTGTAACTTACGCCAACGTGATTGTATATACATTCACTAACAAAAGACTATTTAAACCAACAGCCTGATGGAATATGTATCCTGTTTGTCATAAAATATCTTTGCTCAGCTTGATACGTAAGGCGCAAACAATCAAAAGGTGACCATTTTGAAAAGTACCGAACTCGAAACCCACAATGTAAACAGTTTTGATACAATATCTGTGTATGAATAAATTTTATAGTATGTAAGTAGAATACATTTTAAGTGAACATGTTTTTTTTATATTTATTTGTTTTACGAAATCTATATTCTAACTATCAAGAGCGAAGACGTAACAATAAAATTACACGTTTTAACAAAATAAATTCTCCAATGTGCATCATGAACTGGTTCATTTTATTAACGTATTACGTGATTAAGATAAAAAAAAGTCCTGTTTACAAAATAACACTCAGGATAAATTCCATTATTAAAAATTGATAGCTAAACTACATAGTAAGCAACACTTTAACATTGTTTGTCACACTGAAACTACTTAATATTTACCAACCTTTAGTCCAAAAGATTAACACTCAATGGATTCGCTAAACACAACACTATATTTATATTGTTTTGATGGAAAATATAATAATATATAAGCATAATAATACATAGGTTACCTAACTACTCATTCATGACACATTAAAAAAGTAACACAACACTTTATAGTACATACGTTTATGCAGTTTGAATTTCATAAATAGTTTTAAACCTAAATTATACATTAGATGATCTATGAATAAAAATGGGCTTCAATTGTTTGCTTGAAAATGATATAATAACAATGTAGTAACTTTTATTGAATTAGGTAAAACAGACGTTTAAATCAAATATTGCCGACACTGATAACCCATTGGCACAACCCTGCGAACTGATACCGCGCCCTGCGGGACGGGATGCGGGTTCGATCCCTGCACAGGGCAGAAATATTTATTATGTCTGAGTGATGTGATTCCAAAGTTTAAGGAAGAACACAGATAAGTACACATGGATTTAACTCCTTGATTTTCAACTCTTTTTTAACCGTCTTCAAAAAAGGAGGAGGTACTCAATTCGACAGTTTTTTTTATGTTTGTTACCACAGAGTTTTGACTGGGTGAACCGATTTTGATGATTCTTTTTTTATTTGAAAGCTGGTGCTTTCCATGTGGTCCCATTTTGGTCCAGTTTTGACAGTGGGATCCATAAGAAATAAATATAAGACTTATTTTGAAGTCGTTTTTTTTGTTATTTTTAGGAAAAGTAAATGAATAATTGCATCTTTCATATGCAATTAAGATCTAAACAGATGACTGATTTATTTCCCCTCACCGTTGTTCTAAACAGTTGTGGCAATTTGTCGTTTTTCTCAACAAGAAAATAAATTAGATTGCTGTACAGATAGGGCCCTATCATCTAACGATACTCTATAAAATATACATTATCTGAGCATTGATAATAATCAACTCAATGAATAATAATATAGAAAAGTAACCTGCATTAAAAATTGACATTAAAGGTTACAAGTGAGTTGGCCAACTCACTTGTAACAATGGGAAACAATGCCTTTAGTGTGAGATCAGTCTTTCCCACCGGTAGATAATAACAATAATTATAAGTAAACGTAATTTTTGTTTTCATATGAATCATATCTCTAAAATAAAACTTAATTTTACTTTATTCGTCATCTCAGGTTGAGTACCTAAACTACCCATAAAATATAATTAAAAAATAACAGTAGTTTCTATTCTGTCGAATCTGTTATTCAGTGCACTATTTAGTACGAAATAATTGTGTGAATGAATAGTACCTATCTGCTATGCAGACCGTGTTAACCCTTTAATAGTAAATTTAATCTCTCTCCATACACTCTTTAGGTAAAGTTAGCCTACGAAGAAGCTGATCATTAATTTGTAGTCTCTACCAATCGAACAGAATAAGGGCCTTTCATCTCTCATCCTTAAACCATACGCAATAAAATAATCCAATAACCTGTGTAAAAAAAAACAGCATTAATCCTATACAGGCCGCATCAATTACGCAAGCAATCCGCATCGGTTTTTACACCTGCCAAGCCCAATCGAGTTCGCAACACGAACCAGTGCTGGTAGGGTACCAGTGGACTTCGGCAGTCTCGCCATACCGTCACCGTCCGACCGGAATGGCATACACATACACACACGTTGTTCCGCTCTTCGTTCTAACTCGTAAGAAGTTAATATCTGATTTATATCATTTAATGCCCTTTTTATGAATGACGCAAATGGATATTATTTGCGTCATTTGGTGATGGTGATCTAGTGATAATGTGGCCGTTTTTGAAAATGACAGAATATGTGTGAGACGTTAACGTGCGTTCAGATGTATCTGTATTTAATCTGTGGTGTTGTTTTTGTGAGGAAGTACATGGATTTTTGCATATCTATATTGTATTATGCATTTTTCATACGTCATATAATTAGTACCTTTACCTATTTGTTTTTTAATTAATTCATTATTATGCTGACAGTGTCCTTTGGAACGTGTTTCGTAGCTAAATATTTACTATTGCAATTGGAATAACTTTGCGATTATTTCCTTTTGGAATCTAACCTAACCTTCTCTTACCTTCCTTATTGACACCTTACAAACATTTTCACTTAAAATATTATAGGTATATGCTACACGTCAAGAGTTTGTCTTTGAGGGTTTGGATATAATTGTAGTGGTTATAAATAAAAACAATCATTTTTTATCGATTTTTAATAATCAAGTGTATCTAATATTTCAGAAATATCACAATGTTAATCATTCTTTCAAGTTTTCATTCCTGTTTAGCGTAACTAACATCAGCTTTCCTTTTAATATCATCGGGCATATCTTTATCTTCCCAGCCCCAAACGTAAGTACCATCACCTGTTCGTTCAGCCCTTTGTTTTATTGTGTCTTCAGATACAGATTTCATATCATACGCCCATCCAATCCATGCAAAGAAGTCAATAAACCACGTCGTTATACTAAGGTAGTTATTCCCAAGTTCAGCAGAGCGGTAATCCCATGGAAACACGTGATGATAGTTATGGAAACCTTCCCCACCATTTAGAAAAGAAACCAACAGGTTTTCTGTAGGTAAAATGTTCTTATCGTAAGGTTTAGTTCCCCAAATATGTGCAGCACTGTTAACCAGGAATATGACGTTGAGATTGATTACGTAACGCAAAATGGCGATGTGCCAAGCATTGTTCCAGGATTCGCCCCAAAAGTAGACCGGAATCAGTGTTGGTAGTGCAATACAAGTTGCCCCGATTACTGGTATCGCATACCTTGAACAAAAACAATATTTTTATCTACATTCCGTCGAAGCATGAACTCTACTCTCTTTTAAGACAACAATAATTAAGCATTAAAGATTATTAAGCTAAAGTTAGATACATCTATCTAAAATACAAAATATAAGAATATGTCAAACGTCTGCGCAATTATAGAATTGGGAACAATTAAGGAAACCTAGACTATTAAAAATCTTGGCTCCGAAACGTTAGACAATGGACCGGTATCGCCAACGTAGAAGAACTTTTTCGTCTGGCGAGGGACAAGGAGAGATATGCGGAGTTGACGGCCAACCTCCAGTAGTGGAGAGGCACCGCAAGAAGAGAAACTATTAAATATCTAATATAAATACTTTCCAAGTATAATCACACTCACTTCTTTTGGAATTTCAACACAGGATTGTTGTATATATCAGACATGTCAATAAGTTTTCCTTTTTCCTTGACTTCGGGATGTTTTTTCACTAGTAGCCATCCAACATGAGAGTAGAAGAACCCTCGTGTTGCATTATGGGGATCTGCATCTGTATCACAGAATTTATGATGAAGACGATGGTCCCTGATCCAGTGGATAGCCGAATTTTGGAAAGCCATAGAATTAAATATCATTAGAAGAATTTCCAACGGCAACTTGACTTTGTAAGTTTTGTGTGACCAAAGCCTGTGAGCTCCTGCTGTGATGCCTATGTTTGCCAAGACGAAAAGTACCAAACCTGAAAAGAATTTTCATGTTTATTACACGGTCGAAATGTTCCATCCATTAAATCCGTTATACAAATGTAACAACTTCCCTCTGGTAGCAACAATGTCTTTAACTTTTGGCAGTTTTATTATGATACAACATCGTACATCTCAATTTCAACTAAATATAGAACTTTGAATTAAATTTTTTAATAAGGATGTGACGCCCACAAATGTGAACATCATTATTTAAATGAGTCAAAATCCAACTTATCCATCCAGTTAAAATGCGTCTGTATTAATAAAAAGAAACAAGTAACTAACTTTAAAAATCATTACTTACAGAAAACAATTGAAGCCCATTTTGCAGACGTACAGCACAAGTAAAATCCGTATAAGCCAGCTAGATGCAAGTAGGCAAACGTGACAAAGTTCGGGTATATGTATTCAAACTTCCTTGGCGCTGCCTGTGGCGCCACCAGCGTCACTGCCCGTGGTTCCTCCTTCAAAACTGTAGTCGTTTGCTGAATCGTTTGAGCCATTTTTCATACCTGTACAAAAACAGGTTTTGAATATTATCTGCCAATGATAATTCGATGGAAGCCAAACGACGACTAAACGGAGCTGGGAAAATGGAGACGATTTCATATATTTTTTTCTGTGATAAAACGCGTAATATGTCTGAAGTTCGTTTTTTGATCCTAATAGCATACAAAAATCTTGTCGTTAATATTGTTGTTGGCCAAAAACTACATGAGGCTTTAAGACCAGAGCCGAGACAGATTTTTAAGGAAAGATTTATATAATTCCGAAAGAATTCCATAAAGAAAAAATTTTGCAAAAAAAAAAAAAACCGACTTCAAAAATCGATAAAAGCACTAAAAAGTTAAAAATAATTCTGTAACCTACCTATATTAGTAAACCTAACATAAACTACGATTAACCTATAATACAATTTAACAATATTTGGAGTCGGTGCCAAGCTAAGTAATGAAACGACTGGTAATTCCTGTATTATGTTTATTGTGTTTTGTGTTTGTAAAAATATATTATTAATATTGTTAAGTCAGAACGTTAGTATCTTTTTTTCTTTGTGTCTTAATACACTCGAGAGCAATGAATCCGGGTCACTTAAAGAATCCTAAAAATCTCGGAAACTAAAAATGCTAGGTTAATGCAATAAATTGTATTTAATAGACAATGTAATACTCCTTAAATTAAGGTATTAAAACTTCTTAGTTATTGTAAAGTTATATCATAAAAAAATCAAATTTGAAAAAGGGCCACTTTCGAAGATGGAACTACGAAATTACAGCATTTGGTTTTGCTTTTGTTTGTAATCTGTCATTTATGTGGGTACATAAACCATGTTGATAGTGCTCTATATTCATTATTCAAGCTGAAATTATGTCGCTTACGCGTGAAGAATGCACCAGAATACTTACCTACAATGCTGGAAACCGGCCGGAGTCAGCGCGATACAGCCAGGACTGTCGGTGTGTCGCTGTCAACAGTACAAAGAGTTCTCCGACGTTACGAAGAAACTGGTTCTAACCTACGCAGACCAGGAACGGGCAGAACCAGGTGTACCACAGCACGAGAAGACCGATACTTGGTGAACACCATGCTTCGAAATCGCTTTCTCACAGGAACTGAACTCACAAATCAGTTTCGACGCCTCGGAGGAAGTAACCCAAGTGCATGGACAGTAAGACGTTGGCTTGCTGAATCTAACTTAAAACCCCTTAGACCTGCAAACGGCCCTAAACTGGAGTGTGGGCATCGTATTTCAAGACTAAGATATGCCCAGAGCCACGTAAATTGGAGTATTGAAGATTGGTCAAAAATTATGTTCTCCGACGAATCAAAATTTATGCTCTACAAGCACGATGGAAGACACAGAGTGTATCGAAGACCAGGGGAAAGATTCAAGCAAGCATGCATCGAAGAAAAAGTAGCCTACGGTGGTGGGTCTGTACTTGTGTGGGCCGGAATTTCTTCTGAAAGTCGCACAGAGCTGGTGATCATAGAAAACGGCTCTTTAACTAGCGAAAGATATGTGGAAGAAATCCTCAATGATCACGTTGGTCCATTTATGGTAAATTTAGGTGAGGATGCTATATTTATGCATGACAATGCCCGACCTCATACAGGTAGGATTGTGAATGACTACCTTCAAGAGATGAACATTACTCGTATGGAGTGGCCAGCGCGCAGCCCGGATATCAACCCGATCGAGCATGCTTGGGACGAGCTAGGCAGATGCGTAAAACAACGAAACCCTCCCCCAATCACGCTTCGTGAGCTCAAAATTGCTCTCACAGAGGAATGGGAGAATATTCCCCAAAATCGTATAAGGAACTTGGTGTACAGCATGCCAAACCGCGTAAACGCAGTAATGGAAGCACGAGGAGGCAATACGAAGTATTAAAATTCAAGAAAATCGTAATAAAGTTCAAAAATTTCATGTTTCCTATTTTTGTTTTAAGGAGAGATCAGCAGTTTTTTTCTTTATGTAATTTTGTGTTAATAAAATGTATGGTGACTCATATTTTTTTTACTTTCATTTATGGAGTATTACATAGTCTATTAAATACAATTTATTGCATTAACCTATCATTTTTAGTTTCCGAGATTTTTAACATTCTTTAAGTGACCCGGATTCATTGCTCTCGAGTGTATTAGGTAATATTAAGACACAAAGAAAAAAATACTTCTTTTCTCATGAACGCGTAGAGGTATTAAATTGAAATTCATATCAAATACTCAGGTCTATAATACCTTTAAGCTGTAAAAAAAAACAAACTTTTATGTCATCGCAATCAAAAGAAATAGATACCTACAGGTTTGTAAGGAACCCTCTGTGCGCGGTTTTTTTTATATGTTTGTTTTACGTAATCTATATTCTAACTATGAAGAGCGAAGACGTAACAATAAAATGACATGTTTTAACAAAATAAATTCTCCAATGTGCATCATGAACTGGTTCATTTTATTAACGTACTAGCCGATCCGACAGACGTTGTCCTGTCTTAACTATGAATATTGAATTCCGTTAATTCTATGTCAAACGTCATAAGGTTACATTAAAAAAGTTAGATTAGAAATAATTTTATAGGGTGGTTAAGTATTATTAAATTTTCTAATTTTTCGCGAAATTGTCCAAATTTGTTCTATAATAAGAACCTTCTCCTGACAATAAAAAAACACAACAAAAAAGGAATTAGCGAAATCGGTCCAGCCGTTCACGCGTGATGCCGTGACCAAGGGAAATAGGGATTCATTTTTATATATATAGATTACGTGATTAAGATAAAATAAAAAGTCCTGTTTACAAAATAACACTCAGGATAAATTCCAATATTAAAAATTGATAGCTAAACTTCTAATTAACACTTTAAAATTGTTTGTCACACTGAAACTACTTAATATTTACCAACCTTTAGTCCAAAAGATAAACACTCAATGGATTCGCGAAACACAACACTATATTTATATTGTTTTGATGGAAAATATATATAAGCAATAAAATACGTAGGTTACCTAACTACTCATTCATGACACATTAAAAAAGTAACACAACACTTTATAGTACCTACGTTTATGCAGTTTGAATTTCATAAATAGTTTTAAACCTAAATTATACTAATGATGATATATGAAAAAAATGGGCTTCAATTGTTTTCTTGAAAATGATATATTAACAACTAGCTGTGCCCGCGACTTCGTTCGCGTGGATGACGAAACTTATCAATGAGTTTTTTGTGTAACGTGCTATTTGTGTAGAACGTTATCTATCGAGCATACCTCTGGCTAGTCTCATTCGCCTAGCGTGTCTCGATGTAGCAGAAAGAGATGGTCTCTTTCTGGAAGGCATCGTGTTATAAATACATCCATATTAAAAATAAAGAAATCTTTAAGACTATTTTTATAAAAGAGCCCTAACACCTAGCGCCCACCTACACTTATATGTATATTATATACCAATCAATAAGCAAAATCCCTAAAAACTAAAATCCATACAAATGACTTATCCTACTTAGAGTAATAAAAAAAAAAAAAAAACGATAACTATTTAATTTCTTTTTTTTTTTTAAAGTGAACCGCTTTCAAAAACCCGATTCACTGAAAAGTTTGAAATAATTTTAAATGTACTGCTTATCAAATAACCAAAATATTAGGATATTAAGTATAATTATACTTCAAGCACAATTACTGTTATTTTTGGAGTCGGTGTCAGCCGCTAATAGCAAATTTTAATACTTTATTATAAGGACCGACACCGACTCCAAAAATAACAGTAATTGTGCTTGAAGTATAATTATACTTAGTATCCTAATATTTTGGTTATTTGATAAGCAGAACATTTAAAATTATTTCAAACTTTTCAGTGAATCGGGTTTTTGAAGGCGGTTCACTTTTTTTTTAAAGAAATTAAATAGTTATCATTTTTATTTCTTTTTTTTTTCTTTTTTTATTTGATACTCTTTAGTGTTAGGTACTTTGTTTACTTACTTAAAATGGGTTTAGTTAAACGCGAGATAATCGCGTTCAAACATACATAAATACAGGTCAATCTGAAAACCTCTTTTTTTCAAGTCGGTTAATTATAGAATATTAAAACCTTCTCCTTGGTCTAAAAAACACTTTTCTGAAAACCGTATCAAAATCGGTTCAGTCAAACGCGAGATAATCGCGTCCAAATATTCATACATACAGGTAATTCTGAGAACCTCCCTTTATTCAAGTCGGTTAAATAATAAGTTCTAAAACCTTCTCCTAGATCTAAAAAACTATTTTCTGAACACCGCATCAAAATCAGTTCAGCCTAACGCGGGATAATTGCGGACAAACATACATACATACAAACATACATACATACAGATCAAACTGAGAACCTCCTTTTTTGAAGTCGGTTAAAAATAACCTACGTTACTCACTACCTATCTAAACTATCAAATATACTACCTATACTTTAAAATTAAAATTTATACCAACGACTTATAAAAATAAACCTAATAGGTACTATACTCTACGCTAAAGGTGACGCAACCTACGACAAACTTATTATTTGCGGTTGTTACAGTAATCGGGTCTAGGGATCGAACCGCAAAATTAAGTTTGTTTTTTATTGTATATATTTTTCCGAAACTATCCAGTGTGGTGCCCAGGATATTAAAAAATAATTATACCAAGTTTCATCGTAATCGAACCGGTAGTTTTTGCGTGATGCCTGAACAAACAGACAGACAGGCAGACAAAAAAATTTTAATCACATTTTTGGTTTCGGTGTCGGTCTAATAACACCCCCCGCCATTTATTTTTTTATATTTTCAATGTACAGAATTTTCACTTCTACAGATTTATTATAAGTACATATACCTAGATGAAAAATACATAATACAATATAGTTATGCAAAAATCCATGTACTTTCTCACAAAAACAACACCACAGATTAAATACAGATACATCTAAACGCACGTTAACGTCTCACACAAATTCTGTCATTTTCGAAAACGGCCACATTATCACTAGATCACCATCACCAAATGACGCAAATAATATCCATTTGCGTCATTCATAAAAAGGGCATTAAATGATATAAATCAGATATTAACTTCTTACGAGTTAGAACGAAGAGCGGAACAACGTGTGTGTATGTGTATGCCATTCCGGTCGGACGGTGACGGTATGGCGAGACTGCCGAAGTCCACTGGTACCCTACCAGCACTGGTTCGTGTTGCGAACTCGAATGGGCTTGGCAGGTGTAAAAACCGATGCGGATTGCTTGCGTGATTGATGCGGCCTGTATAAGTTATTAATGCTGTTTTTTTTTACACAGGTTATTGGATTATTTTATTGCGTATGGTTTAAGGATGAGAGATGAAAGGCCCTTATTCTGTTCGATTGGTAGAGACTACAAATTAATGATCAGCTTCTTCGTAGGCTAACTTTACCTAAAGAGTGTATGGAGAGAGATTAAATTTACCTTTAAAGGGTTAACACGATCTGCATAGCAGATAGGTACTAATCATTCACACAATTATTTCGTACTAAATAGTGCACTGAATAACAGATTCGACAGAATAGAAACTACTGTTATTTTTTAATTATATTTTATGGGTACTCAACGTGAGATGACGAATAAAGTAAAATTAAGTTTTTCCTTATATGCTGACGATCTTAAGTTTGGACGAACGATCGAATCACCTAAAGACAGTGAATTGTTGCAGAATGACATTGACAGAGTTGTCGAGTGGTGTAGGACTAATAATATGCAATTAAACTAAAAAAAATGTTACCATGTAAAATTCACAAGGAAAGTTAGTAGTTTTAGACTAAGTATTCCATAAACCAACAAAAAGTGCAGGAGGTAGAAAAAGTAAGAGATTTAGGAGTGCTATTCGATAAAAAGGTTACTTTCTTACCTCACATAGAAAATTTTATTGCAAAGGCATCTAAAATGTTGGGGTTCGTACTCCGTAATAGTAAAGGTTTCCGCCAAATCAGCACCAAAATAATGCTCTACTATAGTCTTGTAAGAAGTGTCTTAGAGTACTGCATTGTCGTCTGGAGACCTCACTACGCCAATCACATGCTCCGGTTAGAACGCATACAGAAGCGTTTTCTTTGGCACCTGGCTTTTAGTAAACGGAAATCAAAGCGATTACCCTCCTACAGGACTCGCCTAATTCATTACAGAATGCACTCCTTATCCACGCGCAGAGATATCATTGACGCAATTTTTTTATACAAAGTACTAAGAAATAAGATTGACTGTCCCAATTTATTGAGTCTCATCAGGTTTCGGGTTCCATCGAGATATCCCAGACATCCCATTACACCACTATGCCCACCGTTGAGATGGTCGGTTCTGGGGTCTAATTCACCAATTCCAAGATTATGCAGGCTTCTTAATAGTTGTAGTGATTTGGTGGACATACACCAGGACAGTGTTGGTCACTTTTGCAGAGTCATTGTCAATAACTCCCAATCCAGTTTTTTATGAGTTGGAAATCCAGTTTTTTATGAGTTAGGAAATGATTATTATGTAGGTATGATATTAAACCGTTTAATTTAATTGTTGATCATTGATGCGCTATTGTTATTTTATTTCTGTTTTGAGTTATTGCTTTTCATGTTATTTGTATTGTCTAATGTAATGTTATTTATTATTGTTTGTATTGTAAGTTTTATATAAACATAATACCGTTCATTGTACACGCGGTGTTAGCCTGTAAGTAATTGTTACACCTGAAATGTATATTTAGACACATAAAAGGAAATGTAATGTGTAAACAATTGTAGGTTAACCTTAAATAAATAAATAAGTTTTATTTTAGAGATATGATTCATATGAAAACACAAATTACGTTTACTTATAATTATTGTTATTATCTACCGGTGGGACAGACTGATCTCACACTAAAGGCATTGTTTCCCATTGTTACAAGTGAGTTAGCAACCTTTAAGGTTGTACCCTTTAATGTAATTTTTTAATGTAACCTTTAATGTAATTGAATGTGTTGTAACCTTTAATGTAATTTTTTAATGCAGGTTACTTTTCTATATTATTATTCATTGAGTTGATTATTATCAATGCTCAGATAATGTATATTTTATAGAGTATCGTTAGATGATAGGGCTCTATCTGTACAGCAATCTAAGTTATTTTCTTGCTGAGAAAAACGACAAACAACTGTTTAGAACAACGGTGAGGGGAAATAAATCAGTCATCTGTTTAGTTAGATCTTAATTGCAAATGAAAGATGCAACTTTTCATTTACTTTTCCTAAAACTAACAAAAAAACCGACTTCAAAATAAGTCTTATATTTATTTCTTATGGATCCCACTGTCAAAACTGGACCAAGATGGGACCACATGGAAAGCACCAGCTTTCTAATAAAAAAAGAATCATCAAAATCGGTTTATCCAGTCGAAACTCTGTGGTAACAAACATAAAAAAACTGTCGAATTGAGTACCTCCTCCTTTTTTGAAGTCGGTTAAAAAACAGTTGAAAATCAAGGAGTTAAATCCATGTGTACTAATCTGTGTTCTTCCTTAAACTTTGGAAGCACATCACTCAGACATAATAAATATTTCTGCCCTGTGCAGGGATCGAACCCGCATCCAGTCCCGCAGTATCAGTTTGCAGGGTTGTGCCAATGGGCTATCAGTGATATTTGATTTAAACGTCTGTTTTACCTAATTCAATAAAAGTTGCTACATCTATATCTATACTTATAATAAATCTGTAGAAGTGAAAATTCTGTACATTGAAGATATCAAAAAAAAAAAAATGGCGGGGGGTGTTACTAGACCGACACCGAACCCAAAAGTGTCTGTTTGTTCAGATCAATTATTCTTTATTATCCTGGGCACCACACTGGGTAGTTTTTATCCCGGAAAAGTATAAACACTAAAAAACAAACTTAATTTTGCGGTTAAAAACTCATTGATAAGTTTCGTCATCCACGCGAACGAAGGCGCGGGCACAGCTAGTACATAATATAATTAGTACCTTTACCTATTTGTCTTTTAATTAATTCATTATTATGCTGACAGTGTCCTTTAGAACGTGTTTTGTAGCTAAATATTTAGTATTGCAATTGGAATAACTTTGCGATTATTTCCTTTTGGAATCTAACCTAACCTTCCCTTACCTTCCTTATTGACACCTTACAAACATTTTTACTTAAAATATTATAGGTATATGCTACACGTCAAGAGTTTGTCTTTGAGGGTTTGGATATAATTGTAGTGGTTATAAATAAAAACAATCATTTTTTATCGATTTTTAATAATCAAGTGTATCTAATATTTCAGAAATATCACAATGTTAATCATTCTTCCAGATTTTCATTCCTGTTTAGCGTAACGAACATCAGCTTTCCTTTTAATATCATCGGGCATATCCTTATCTTCCCAGCCCCAAACGTAAGTACCATCACCTGTTCGTTCAGCCCTTTGTTTTATTATGTCTTCAGATACAGATTTCATATCATACGCCCATCCAATCCATGCAAAGAAGTCAATAAACCACGTCGTTATATTAAGGTAGTTATTCCCAAGTTCAGCAGTGCGGTAATCCCATGGAAACACGTGATGATAGTTATGGAAACCTTCCCCACTAGCTAGAAAAGAAACCAACAGGTTTTGTGCAGGTAAAATGTTCTTATCGTAAGGTTTAGTTCCCCAAATATGTGCAGCACTGTTAACCAGGAATGTGACGTTGAGATTGATTGCGTAACGCAAAATGGCTATGTGCCAAGCATTGTTCCAGGATTCGCCCCAAAAGTAGACCGGAATCAGTGTCGGTAGTGCAAAACAAATTGCTCCGATTACTGGTATCGCATACCTTGAACAAAAACAATCATATTATTTTCATTCTGTCGAAGCACGAACTCTACTCTCTTTTAAGACAAAAATATTGAGACATTATTAAGCTAAAGTTAGATACATCTATCGAAAATACCAAATATAAGAATATGTCAAACGTCTACGCAATTATAGAATTGGGAACAATTAAGGAAGCCTAAAATATTAAATATCTGACATAAATTCTATTCAAGTATAATCACACTCACTTCTTTTGGAATTTCAACACAGGATTGTTGTATATATCAGACATGTCAATAAGTTTTCCTTTTTCCTTGACTTCGGGATGTTTTCTCACTAGCAGCCATCCAACATGAGAGTAGAAGAACCCTCGTGTTGCATTATGGGGATCTGCATCTGTATCACTGAATTTATGATGAAGACGATGGTCCCTGATCCAGGGGGTAGCCGTATTTTGGAAAGCCATAGAATTAAATATCATTAGAAGAATTTCCAACGGCAACTTGGCTTTGTAAGTTTTGTGTGACCAAAGCCTGTGAGCTCCTGCTGTGATGCCTATGTTTGCCAAGACGACAAGTACCAAACCTGAAAATAATTATCATGTTTATTATACGGTCGAAATGTTCCATCCATTAAATACGCTATACAAATGTAACAACTTCCCTCTGGTAGCAACAATGTCTTTAACTTTTGGCAGTTTTATTATAAATAAATCTATACTTATAATAAATCTGTAGAGAGGTCAATTCTGTACATGAAATATATTTTCAAAATAACTATCAGGGGGTGATTAGTGATCGATACTGATGCCAAAAATGCAATCAGTAAAATTTTTGTCTGTCTGTCTGTATGTTCCTTATAGAAACAAAAACTACTTGACGGATTTCAACGAAACTTGGTACATTTATTCTTCATACTCCTGGGCAGGTTATAGTATACTTTTCATCACGCTACAATCAATAGGAGCAGAGCAGTGAAGGGAAATGTTGGGAAAACGGGAGAAGTTACTCAATTTTTTAAGCTTCCGTCGCGTGTGCAGCCTTAATGGTTAAAGACTCATTGATAAGCTTCGTCATCCACGCGAACGAAGTTGCAGGCACAGCTAGTAAATAATAAATAAATAAATGCGGACAACATCACATACATTGCTCTGAACCCAAAGTAAGTAGCTAAAGCACTTGTGTTATAGAATTCAGAAACAACGAAGGTACCACAAACACCCAGACCCGGGACAATGTAGAAAAGTTGGTTTCTACATTGACCCGTCCGGGGATCGAACCCGGGACCTCAGAGCTAGCGTCACCTTGAAATCGGTGCGTACGCCACTCGACCACGGAGGTCGTCTAATGAGATACAACATCGTACATCTCAATTTCAACTAATTATAGAACTTTGAATTATATTTTTTAAAAGGATGTGATGACCACAAATGTGAACATCATTATTTAAATGGGTCACAATCCAACTTATCCATCCAGTTAAAATGCGTCTGTATTAATAAAAAGAAACAAGTAATTAACTTTAAAAATCATTACTTACCGAAAACAATTGAAGCCCATTTTGCAGACGTGAAGCACAAGTAAAATCCGTATAAGCCAGCTAGATACCAGTAGGCAAACGTGACAAAGTTCGGGTATATGTATTCAAACTTCCTTGGCGCTGCCTGTGGCGCCACCAGCTCCACTGTCCGTGGTTCCTCCTCCAAAACTGTAGTCGTTCGCTGAATCGTTTGAGCCATTTTTCATACCTGCACAAAAACAGGTTTTGAATTTTATCTGCCAATGATAATGCGATGGAAGCCAAACGACGTCTAAACGGAGCTGGGAAAATGGAGACGATTTTATATTTTTTTTTCTGCGATAAAACGCGTAACATGTCGGAAGTTAGTTTTTTGATCCTAATAGCGTACAAAAATCTTCTTGTTAATATTGTTGTTGGCCACAAACTACATGAGGCTTTAAGACCAGAGCCGAGACAGATTTTTAAGGAAAGATTTATATAAACCCTAAAGAATTTCATAAATATTATTTTTATATTAAAAGTCAACATTAACACGTCGCTTCTTTATTAGCAAAATTGAAATAATGATTAATAACGTGTGAAATAAAAACAACATGTAGTTAAGTATATAAAAAACGGGTTAATGATTAAAATAAATGGGATGGATTTTTTTTTACGCAATTATTGTTTTTGATTGTTATGCTTCAGGGCAGTAAACTAGAACCTTTGATCTAGGCACTTACAAGACATCAAATGGACATTGGGAAAAAACGTCAGAAGGCAAGAATATTTTTGAAACAGGTGTCTTAAGCAGTTCTTCGGATAAATCACTTTTCACTATGGTGATATACCTACCTCAATGTTATGTGTGGTTTCGGATATATACCACGTTTAGAAATTTACATGATTTTGTTTCTGATATAATTAGTATCAATTATTAATTTATCGTGTATATTTAGTGTTCAAAGACGACATATAGAATATTACAAGCTAAATATTGTTATGCCAGTGCAATAATATATTATGTAATATGTTGCTTTTTTAGTCAAAAGCCGAAACTGGTCACGTGATGTTCGATCACGCGACATTATTTAAATTCGATTAAAATATAATTTAACATCATATGTACATGACAACACTAACTCATTTAATTGTTAATATTTTGTATAATAACATGTGTTATTTACCTAAAACATGCATTTTTTACGAAAATGTATAATTTCAATGCAATATACTGTAAAGATGCTGAACAAAAACCTCATTAACTATTATACTAAAACAGTATTTGTCTACTTTTGGGTTGTAAAAAAACATCTTGACATGGATCTCGTGACTATTGGACATACAAAATACCCCATTGTCCTTTAGCAGATTTTTATTAATTGGTTGGGTTGTGGATTGTGAAGTACAATACAAAATGCAGTAAAATGGGTTGTGAAGGTCAAATTGTCATTAGTTCCATACGAAATACGGTAGGTACTGAGCTGAATCCGGTAAGACTGGAAGCCGACCCCAACATAGTATAAGAAGAGGCTAGGCAGATGACGGTTGGACTTCAAAACTTAAAGCTGTAACTTACGCCAACGTGATTGTATATACATTCACTAACAAAAGACTATTTAAACCAACAGCCTGATGGAATATGTATCCTGTTTGTCATAAAATATCTTTGCTCAGCTTGATACGTAAGGCGCAAACAATCAAAAGGTGACCATTTTGAAAAGTACCGAACTCGAAACCCACAATGTAAACACTTTTGATACAATATATGTGTATGAATAAATCTTATATTATGTTCACATTTTAAGTGAACATGTGACGTACCAACATTGTAAATTGACCTACTGCTGCTGTAAAAATAAATACTAATAGATACCTAGTCATAAAGATTATATTTGATATTGCACATTGTAGATACATATTATTATAATTACATAGTAAGATCTGGAATCTTTGTTTGTTGTGATATCACGGTATTTTTCCTACAATTAGTTCCCACTCTACGTTAGTACCCCTACCTATTACCCTGGTTTTAACGAACACTGGAGCCTACAGGGGCCCGATACAATACTCATAGCCAGTCTTTGCTCAACTTTGTATACTCGAAAATACGGCGAGAACTTGAACGAAACGAAAAACTAGCGATTGATAAAAAATAAGAAACGCAAAGTTTTTATATTATCTAAATTGCCAGTAACAACAGAGAAAAACTAAAGGAACCGATATGATTACTTAGTTTTGTTAAAGAGGTCCTAAGTGTTCCTTCCGCCTTTATCCCATTATGCAAAACTTTCAGTTTAATTGTTTTCGAATACCTGAATACCTGCTTTAAAATTAAGATTGCAAGATTGTATCCACAATACATTGCAAATTATATACAAGCTTGTAAGAATAATGCTCCTGAAAGAAATATGCTTTATCAAAATATATTAATGATTCAATATTTATATAAAACTCAAATAAAAATAGGTATATCGGTTTACGTCAGAAACTTGTTAGGGTTCCGTACCTCAAAAGGAAAAAACCGAACACTTATAGGATCACTTCGTTGTCCGTCCGTCCGTCCGTCAAGACCGTTTTTCTCAAGAACGCGTGGAAGTATCAAACTGAAATTTATATCTAATACTCAGGTCTACTGTTCCTTGGAGCTGTGAAACTTCTAAGCCAAAGCAATCAAAAGATACAGCCGTTTATGCCGCAAATTTTCGAAACTCGCACGGGAATCAAAACCTACAGGGTACTTCCCGTGAACTTAGAATCTTGAAATTTTGCTACGAAGTAACGTCTTATAGTACAGATAAAGGAAACATTGCGAAAACCGTAAATTTTTAAATACATCATATCATTATGACAAAAAATATTTTTGTAAATTTTAAAGTTACTACTTCTTTTCTCATGAACGCGTTTAGGTATTAAATTGAAATTCATATCAAATACTCAGGTCTATAATACCTTTAAGCTGTAATAAAATCAGACTTTTATGTCAACGCAATCGAAAGAAATAGATACCTACAGGTTTGTACGGAACCCTCTGTGCGCGAGTCCGACTCGCACTTGGCCGGTTTTTTTTTATATTTATTTGTTTTACGTAATCTATATTATAACTATCAAGAGCGAAGACGTAACAATAAAATTACATGTTTTAACAAAATAAATTATCCAATGTGCATCATGAACTTTTTCATTTTATTAACGTATTACGTGATTAAGATAAAATAAAAAGTCATGTTTACAAAATAACACTCGAGAAAAATTCCATTATTAAAAATTGACAGCTAAACTACTAAGCAACACTTTAACATTGTTTGTCACACTTAAACTACTTAATATTAACCAACCTTTAGTCCAAAAGATAAGCACTCAATGGATTCGCGAAACACAACACTATATATATATTGTTTTGATGGAAAATATAATAATATATAAGCATAATAATACGTAGGTTACCTAACTACTCATTCATGACACATTAAAAAATTAATACAACACTTTATAGTACATACGTTTATGCAGTTTGAATTTCATAAATAGTTTTAAACCTAAATTATACATTAGATGATCTATGAAAAAAAACTTTTTAACAAAAAAATTAAACCGCCGAAAAAACTGAAAAGCAAAAAATAACAAACCTATTTTATTTAATCTTAATAACTAAGTTCTTAAACTAATGTAAGTATACCTAAGTAATTTTGAGTCGGCGCCAGACAGGCAAATTAATTAATTACATATACTTACGTAAAGCTTGATGCGCGGCGCGGCGGCGGTACAATACAGTCTCTATAATATTTATCTCCTACCAATAATATGTAATCTATGTCGTTTTTGCACCAATTATTAGGATTGATCAGAGAAAATGCCACAGTAGCAACAGTTGCAATGACGGTTGATAGTTTGGCGCCGACTCAAAATTACTTAGGTATACTTACATTAGTTTAAGAACTTAGTTATTAAGATTAAATAAAAAAAGGTTTGTTATTTTTTGCTTTTCAGTTTTTTCGGCGGTTTAATTTTTTTGTTAAAAAGTTTTTATTTTATATTTTTTTGTCGCTATAATCTACTAATTACTTTATTGCTATTACATGCTTAACTTTTTAAGAGGTCTACACACAAGAGACTGACAGGTCTAAAGCTCATTCATCGTGAGGATTTTCTTGTAATACACAACTCAGCATTAAAATCTGTGAGTGAACAATAAATCACCCCTATTTTCCCACCCTTAGGGTAAGATTATATGTGGCCAGCTTCGAGGTATAGCCCTATCTAATAAAAAAAGAATTATCAAAATCGGACTACCTACTCTGTAATAAGTTACGCTTGGTCATATATTACAATCAGTTAGTGAACAATCAATATATCCCTGTTTTTCTACCCTTAGGATTGGAATATTTTTTCCAAATTTATATGGTACCAACTTCTAGGTATAACCTATTCAATAAAAAAAGAATTATCAAAATCGAACTACTCTGTAAAAAGTTACGCGTGGTAATACATTACAATCAGTGAGTGAACAATCAATCAACCCCTGTTTTCCTGCCCTTAGGGTGGTAATTCTTTTTCCAAATTTATATGGGACCAACAATAGCTTGAAACTGATATATTAACATAAATGTAGTAACTTTTATTGAATTAGGTAAAACAGACGTTTAAATCACATATGCCGTCACTGATAGCCCATTCATTGGCACAACCAACCCTGCAAACTGATACTGCGGGACTGGATGCGGGTTCGATCCCTGCACAGGGCAGAAATATTTATTATGTCTGAGTGATGTGATTCCAAAGTTTAAGGAAGAACACAGATAAGTACACATGGATTTAACTCCTTGACTTCCAACTTTTTTTTTTTAAACCGACTTCAAAAAAGGAGGAGGTACTCAATTCGACAGTTTTTTTTTTTATGTTAGTTACCACAGAGTTTTGACTGGGTGAACCGATTTTGATGATTCTTTTTTTATTTGAAAGCTGGTGGTTTCCATGTGGTCCCATTTTGGTCCAGTTTTGACAGTGGGATCCATAAGAAATAAATATAAGACTTATTTTGAAGTCGGTTTTTTTTGTTATTTTTAGGATTAGTAAATGAAAAGTTGCATCTTTCATTTGCAATTAAGATCTAAACAGATGACTGATTTATTTCCCGTCACCGTTGTTCTAAACAGTTGTTTGTCGTTTTTCTCAGCAAGAAAATAACTTAGATTGCTGTACAGATAGAGCCCTATCATCTAACGATACTCTATAAAATATACATTATCTGAGCATTGATAATAATCAACTCAGTGAATAATAATATAGGAAGGTAACCTGCATTAAAAATTGACATTAAAGGTTGCCAACTCACTTGTAACAATCAATGGTAAACAATGCCTTCAGTGTGAGATCAGTCTTTCCCACCGGGAGATAATAACAATAATTATAAGTAAACGTAATTTGTGTTTTCATATGAATCATATCTCTAAAATAAAACTTAATTTTACTTTATTCGCCATCTCACGTTGAGTACCTAAACTACCCTTAAAATATAATTAAAAAATAGCAGTAGTTTCTATTCTGTCGAATCTGTTATTCAGTGCACTACTTAGTACGAAATAATTGTGTGAATGAATAGTACCTTAAAGGTAAATTTAATCTCTCTCCATACACTCTTTAGGTAAAGTAAGCCTACGAAGAAGCTGATCATTAATTTTTAGTCTCTACCAATCGAACAGAATAAGGGCCTTTTATCTCTCATCCTTAAACCATACGCAATAAAATAATCCAATAACCTGTGTAAAAAAAAACAGCATTAATAACCTATACAGGCCGCATCAATCACGCATGCAATCCGCATCGGTTTTTACACCTGCCAAGCCCAATCGAGTTCGCAACACGAACCAGGGGTAGGGTACCAGTGGACTTCGGCCGTCCCGCCATACCGTCACCGTCCGACCGGAATGGCATACACACGCGTTGTTCCGCTCTTCGTTCTAACTCGTAAGTTAATTTCTGATTTATATCATTTAATGCCCTTTTTATATGACGCAAATGGATATTATTTGCGTCATTTGGTGATGGTGATCTAGTGATAAAGTGGCCGTTTTCGAAAATGACAGAATTTGTGTGAGACGTTAACGTGCGTTTAGATGTATCTGTATTTAATCTGTGGTGTTGTTTTTGTGAGAAAGTACATGGATTTTTGCATAACTATATTGTATTATGTATTTTTCATACGTAGGTAATATAATTAATACCTTTACCTAGATGTTTTTTTATTAATTTATTATTATGCTGACAGCGTCCTTTAACGTGAACGTGTTTTGTAGCTAAATATTTACTATTGCAATTGGAATAACTTTGCGATTATTTCCTTTTGGAATCTAACCTAACCTTCTCTTACCTTTCTTATTGATTGTCTAATTACCTGATTTACGTTGTTTCTTGTGAGGTATTGTATAACGATGAACTGTATATACCGAAAGATAAAGTTACATCGACCTCAAACGTTCATTTGTTTAGTTTTTTCACTGCCCAAATCTCTATCAGCTTTGAAAGGCTTTTCGTCAAAAAGAAAATAGCTAACAGTCTCTTAGAAACATAATTATTGTCATCTATTTATTTCTGTAATTAATAAATGACATATACTTGTTTACTAATTTACCAGTCTAGTTCGATGCCGACTATAAACTTCTATTGGCCTACTTATTATACCCAAAACTGCAATCAACCATTGCATTGACGTCTAAATCATTTCACAAATCATAGAAAACTATGAAAGTAATTGATCAATGTCTTTATATTGTTCAAACGGTACATTTAACATTACTTAAACCAGTTACGCTTTATAAGAATGCTTAGCCATGTAACAATTTGAGCACGTAACGTTACGCAGTGGATATAAACGCGCGTGTAGGTATATTGCTTAAAAATATATTTATTTTTTCAGTATTTTTAGATTTAAGTCCGTTTATAAAGGCTAGAAGTATATATTTTGGTTTTTTTTTTTATTATGTAATAAGATGATGTTCAAAAGCATACGAAATACATATCTGGGAGAACTTAGCAGTAGCAAAACTTTTTTAGGTAGCTAACTACTAACAGAAGTGGTAGATAGTAATACTTGTTTAAATTGTAGGCAATAACAAACCATACCGCTGAAAAGGTTTATCATAAACTCAAAATCACGATTAAGACAAGATTTTTTTTTGTTTCTCCGAAAATTTTACCATTTACCGGAAAGATAAGATCGCTTTAGAATCAGATGGAAGGAAATAATGTTTGTTGTTATTATACTGAGCACCTGCTTAAATATTTGCATAACCTTCACATCTTTGGAATTTTATCAGCCTTTTAGAACATAAGATAAACTAAAATGATATCCAAGATGCGGACAAAAATGTAGAGCAGGCAAATTAGGTTTAAATTATAGAGCAATTGTGTAGAAATAGTTTTCGATCATTAATGTAGGAAATAGACCCATACTCAACAATCTGACCATATATTAATTTGCTATGTAATCTGACCTCATAGTAGTTGTAACGTCAATCTACATTAAAATCCTATGGAATGTTTATCGACATTTCCCCCGGATTTTCTGCATAATTTCGTCCATACAAACCTTGTGAATTACAATCACAGCCAAATCGGGTGATGCTCTGTCATACTATGTTGCAGTTGTTTTTTTATGAAGATATCAAGTCTAAATGAAAGTCACACACGGTCACCATTTTCTGAAAAGCATAAAGATGCATATAGAAATCTATTTCCCCGTATGGCTCAATGTTATTACAACAGAAACATCTTTCTTGTCTTTATACGTCGATTCTTTCCCACTACTTCGTCTCATTGTTTTACCCGTTGTTTACTTTTCCATTGTAGAGTCAAACAGGTTATACCGCTTACAGTGTAAATAGGTAATAAAATAAAGGAAAAACAAGTTAAGACTGTTGGTTATTGATGTAAACAGTTAACAAGATCGTACTAGAATTCTATCAATCAATACTTTCGTAAGCAGATATTAAGAAAATCAATGGTATAAAAGCTCTTTTTCCACTGATGTGTGATTAATTACAACTATTTACTTCGTAATTAAATAATCAGACTTAAATGGCGCTTGAATCTAGTCCGTCATCTCCTATGTTGATCTGTAACCATAAGCGTTAATCTTACATGGGCTTAACGCCATTGCAAGATTACTTAGACCTGTACTTTCCTGAGAATTTATGTTAATGACCCCCAGTTTAACGCCATCAGCTAACGATGCATACAATTGACTTATAATCGATTACATTATCATCGTACGCAATGGATTAGGTATTAAAAGCAAAAAATGCGATACCAAAACTCATTCACGCATTCAAAATGGACTAAAGCTAGCGTTAACGTGTATATTACCTACAAGTACCTACTTAAAAACATTTGGTAATAGATTAACCTGATTAATTTGCCGCCTCGTTTGTCTAGTGTTAAATCAAGCTTTGGCTTAACTACGAACAATGTTGAATGCATAATTTATGACTGATAAATAAGTTGAATGCCTTTCTCATTACGCGTAGACGTAAATGGTAATAGACTCGCCCTCTGTTGCATTAGACTGCCAAGTCCTTACCAAGAGCAATGTAAAGGTACGTTACTAACATTTATTTTAATAACAAAATCTGAAACTATCATGCGACTACATCATTAGACTAGTAGATACCAATCTAACCCGTCTCTTATCCCATATAGGGTGTTAAGAAAACCCTGTCCGACCCGAAAAGGTGATATGGGGCTCACAATCACATGCCCAAATAAAATATTAAATTTGGGATATTTATATAGTAACAATAATAATGGATTTTGAAACTACCATTTTTTTGCTGCAAAAATCCCCAAAGGACAATGGCGAACTCCCATACAAATTTTTGTTGACATAATTTTGTTGCGTCTACTAATAAAAAAAATCTTAAAGTATAGAGTTTGAATTTCTGAACAATATTGTCTTAAGGTTCCCTGATGAACGAAGCCACGAATTAAAGATATTTAAGTTTTAAAGACTTTGAGGTTAGGTGTCTTGTCATTTAAAATTAGTTCAACCTAAATGAAATTCAGTTATTTATGAGTGAAATTAATGGGCTCCTGTAAGCAATTAATTACTTTTGCCCGACCTTGCATTGATATGACAGAAATTCATAGGAAATATGTTGAAAAAGTCTCTGATTATGGAAAAGTAAATCTCGTGAAATAGTCACTAACTTTTCAAAAGATTTAATGCGGTTATTTCATAGTTATTTCTATAGTTATAATTAAACTAGGTTTTCCCTGGTATCGCTTTGATAATACTTATAAAGAATAATAATCAAAGGTATTTTCTTAATAATCCTGACAGAATATGTTAATGTTTTCTTATAGACTTTCTTGTTACCTATATTGTTAAATGCACAAAAATCGTCTATAAAATAGCTGACCCACTGCATGAATGAAAAAAACAGCATTAATTCTAACAGGGGATTGTCAAAGAAATTAAACAACATACATATATTTTTTATTATTTATTTTTCATCCTCCCTTATCACGATATCATCCAGGAAACCAGCCGGTGCTGAGAGGCTTTACACGACTTCCCATCGTGAAAAATAAATCGTCTTTTACACGCAATAAAATCCAAAGTAAGAAGCAGAATCGGAGTCAAAACTTCACAGCAAAATGTCGTCGTAAGTGGTAGGTAATCGGAATCCTTTGGCAAGCACAAGGCACAGGGAGAAATCTCGAAAGTCCATAAGCAGTCCAGGTCCCAGGTCAAAAAGAAAATAATATAAATAACACATGAAAACACACAAGTAACAAACGTTTGAATTGACAGATCACAGACAATGTCAATTGTCATGACGCAAAATGTCACAATGATTGTATCCGGTGTTGTTGCCATGCTAGTTTGAAGTTTACATAATATTATGTTGATGTCATTTATTTATTTCGGTAACGTTGTAAAGAAATAATATGTCTAAGGTAGACTATTCATGTTCATAAATCTTCGATTTATTCTAAAAACAAGCTTTTATAGTTTACTAGCCAAAGATATTCGTATGACTTAGTTTAGATTTAACGTTCACATGGCAACACCCAAAGTACAATTCAATCAATTGTATTTCCAATTTAATATATTTTTTTCATAGACTTAGACGCTATTTAAATAAAACTTGAAAAAACGTAACATATTATTTCATGTAAATCTGTAATGAAGACGTTTATAGACGCATAAGAATTATATCAACAATGATTTCGCCATTGTCCTTTGAGATTAAAACAAAAATTACAACACCATTTTCGTCGGCATTATTGGCGGCCTTTTGTTTTGATCATTTGGTAGCACCTGTGACGACACCGACTCTCTCTCGCGACTTTTGAGAAAAATATTTTTTTTAGGTTATAATTTTTTTTTCTTTGTTCAATTTTTTTCTACACTAATGCAATCAGATATCGATACCTAACAACACCTTAACGGATCGGACAGGGTTTTCTTAACACCCTGTATATTTTCTACGCTCAGGATTAAACAAACCATATTAAAATTAAGATTTTTGGGATTGTCTCAATATCATTTTGGGATTGTGTAGAGCCATGCATGTCGTCATAAAATGACAGATAGAAAGTTTTCAATTGGTCACCGGAATGCATATAGACATATTATGGCGCCACGGCACCGTCATAAATTGTTCTGTCGGTGTTACTTGACTCACAATTATCAACCTTATGGCTTTGTAATAAAGGTGATATCAGGTCTATCTATTCTTATATCCATGTTTGGTACTAGAAACAAACGTAACGGCCTCGATACTGATGTGTTTATCAACAAGTTTGGACGACAGTTTCTACGGTTTACTGAGGAATCCCGTTACTATCGAGTACTGTGAGTTCTTGTAGATACATTTGGCTGGCTGTATCACTAAATTGAACTTTAATCCTTAGTGTTTAGGTTTAGTACAGTTTTCTCAGAAATATCAACTTAGGCCTGTTCGCATCTTACGCTTTGAACCTACTTGTATCCTCTGTTTGATATCTCTGTAACAATTATTATGTAAATAAAGAGTGGGAATTACTGCATGAAAAATAAAACCGGTATGGGCAAACCACATAATTCAGGTATTGTTAAAAATGCCTATAAACTGAATATAAAATCCGAGATCGTGTAGGCTCTTGATTATTCAAATTTCCGATTTGCCTGAACTTCCAGCATTCTATAAATCTAGCAATACCACATACGTATTCACAGTTTTATCTTATTTTGACCTAACTCTTCAATTATTCAAAGACTTGTATCTGTAAACACTCGTAGACTATGAAAATGCTGTAAATGCTTTTACTGTCTCTTAAACCTATTTTATGAGCTGTTTAATAAACTCTTAAACATAATTGTATATCTTAACACAATGTTATAAAGTATCAGTTGATCAGGGTGTAGACGTCAGGGCTGTATCACTAAATTGAACTTTAATCCTACGCAATTGAGTTTAAATTAGGGAAATAAATATTTAACGGTTTTAGACAATAGCTTAGAATTGTAGAGCCATGTGTCATAGAAAAAGCATTGCGTTCTGATCATAAGTTATGCAAAACGTGTTTATTTTTACTTCTCATTTAAAATTCACTACGAAGCAAGTTCTAAGAAACGTGACTGTGTTGTCTAAAACTTACGTATGGAATAAAAATAATAGGAATACCTGCTATAAAATTTGCATTTGAAATATCACCTAGGTACCAATATATTTAGCGTTTACCTATTGCTAATGGAAACTTCAGACATAATTAATATGGGTAAAAAACCTACATCAACATTGAATGTAAAAAAACCTGCAAAGAATTGTAAGTAGGTAATTTATGCAACAAAATAACTAATATGTACCCAATGATTCTTGTACTACCTAATTATTATAATTAACAACTTCCCACAGAGTATTAGTAGTATAATAATATACCAATATCAAAGCACAGCTACTTATGGTACCAGTGATTTTAAATACATTACAAACATACCTACATCTATTTGAATTTTGGCGTTTGTAAAACATCGGTTGACTGGGCACTGTGAAAGTTGAATCGTTCGACGCAGATCGTAGCTATTGTGTAATGTATATAGAGCATGCGATTTACTCAATGAAACGGCACAAGGGTTCTGTCCCTACAAAGGTATTTGACCTCTCTGAAGACGGGAGTCGCAAAAAGCGGACCTTGAAAACTGGTTCCGACATGGCGGAATGGGATGTTGCAAATATGCGTAAATCAACTCGCCAGTTGCTTTGTTTTGTTTATTAACTGACAGCGAGTCGTTGCCGGATGGAGACTAGTTTACCGTTTTCGCGATGCATGAAGATTTATTCCTATTGTTATTTACATACGACCAATCAACTACGTTTGGCTTGCCCATAACACGAAATCAAATAAATGAAAACCAATGGCAAAATGCTACATTTCCATACATATTCTGACTGCGATTTACAATTTACTAATGCCTAATGTAAATTGAGATTTTACAATGAAAAATAGGTAAAAATTAACAACAAATAAACCAGGAATTGCCATTATGGAAGTGTTTTCTCGTTACGGAATCGCCAATTTGATATTAATTATGTACTTTCAAGCACGCAAATCTTTGCACGGATGTTATATGTATTAACCACAATTTTAAATGTATGTATCTAAATAATTTACTTATTTTTTTCAGTGTTACAACTATGCCGAGCTGAAATATCGGACTCATTATCAGAATCATGGTATTCGGCGAACGTAATCAATGATGGCTTCCAACCTAAACCAATATCGGAAATATTTTCAACTGAGTCGCCGTTTTCATCAACAAATCCAATAATTGTTTTGCCGAAATCCACTTACACACCGGGCGAGATCGCATTGTTATCAACATTACCGCCTCCGAGAAAGATATCAACTACAAGTACTTCTGCGGATTTCACTCAGTCGTCTTCGACACCACAGCCACCGACTTTCCAATCGACTCCGCCGTCAACATACCAAACAATACCTCCATCATCGTTCCAAACTACATTCTCGACGTTCCCAACGACACCCTCAACGTTTCAAACGTCACCGCCCACGTTTCAAACAACACCAGCTACGTTTCAAACAACACCGTCGACGATAGCTGACTTCTCATCTACTCAAGGGCCGCCAATTTCATCGCAACCCTATAGCATTGAACCCGAAATACAACGGACGACTTTATCAGCGCCACAGCCACCTTCACCCGGTTCACCACAAACGCAATCGCAGCAAATACGATTTGAACTTGTACCAGGCCAACTGATCCCAGGTCAGAATTCGCCTATTGTACAAGCGTCAATACCGCAGCAAGATTCTCAAACATCAACAGGCGGACCATTGTCAAATTATTTCTTAATCTACCAACAAGCTCCACAAAACATTCAAGGTTTCCCAGGATCTTCGCAAGGAGGGCCACAATTCACAACTGCAGCCCAAGTTACAACTACACCTACACCATCGACAGTAATTATTTCTCCAGCTCCAACTTTATCGCCGCCATCAACTCGTACTGTGCCTCCTACGTCATCAACTCCATTCCCGTCAACAGTACGCGTACAAACAACACCTGTACCAAGAACTATCAACTGCCAAAATGGAACGAACACCAACTTGCTAGGTGCTCTGCCTCCTTTAAGAATCCGTGTAGTGGCACCCAGTGGATCTATCACGAACTTACATATAAACCCGACCAGTAAGACGACGACGACAAGGAGGCCAACTACGACACGCACACGAAGGACTAGCAAACCTAGGAAGAATACGTATGACGCGTGTATCGACGGTTGTAAAGGAAGGAGAGAACCCATATGCGCAGCTCCGCTTTCGACTACTTTCCTGGATCCAGAAACCTTGAAGGGATTCCCGTCGGTCTGTCATATGGCATGCCACAACTCCTACAGAAAAGATCGTAAGTTGTTTTTTACTCTAATTATTCAAATATGTACTTGAAATGTATTTCTTTTAGCCAAGAAAGTCATGAAATGTCATGACTGATTGTTCACAACGATATCTGAGGTCATCAAAACCCTAACTTATCTTTAAAATTAATGACCAGATTATTACTGGATAACACCAAAAGCAAAAAAAAACATTGAAAAAAGTGTTCAATGCATTTAGCGAATTCACTTGCTGATTTTTGGCTAAAAATGCATTTCTTAAGCGATAAGTGATGTTGCACACACAGGTGTTAACGTTAACTTAAAAAATCGGTTTCCTCAGGCGATGAATAAATAATCATACTTGAAACATCATAATTAGTAACCAGTGCGTATAACCTATTAAACACTGTATTCTACTTAAAATATATCGTTTACAAAACTATACTACCATGTAGTTTATTGGCTATACTACATAACCAAGTATTTCGCTGTATTACCTGTTAGGTACAAAGAACAACTAGTTGTGAAAGAACTATGATTGTTTAACACTAAACCAGTAAACCAGTTTATATAAACTTGAAATCCAACGGTTTCCAATAACTAAACCAGATACTTGACTGGTAGGTTGATATTAGATAGGTATATCTATGTACTGCAGTGGTATTACCTAATTTGCGAAAGCCAAGCATATCGGTAAGATTTGAGGATTGTGAAATTTGTATGAAAAACGAATAGTTTTGTCAGTGTGTTAGTGGTTAGTGACCCTGACTGCTATACCGGAGGTCGTGGGTTCGATTCCCACCCAGGACAAATGTTTGTGTGATGAGCACGATCATTTGTTCTGGTTTTCTGGGTGTAATTTATCTATAATATGTATGTATTTAGAAATATATAAGTATGTTTATCAGTTGTCTGGTTACCATAACACAAGCTCTGCTTAGCTTGGGATCAGATAACCGTGTGTGAGATGTCCCGAAATATATTTATTTATTTATATTTATATTAGTGTTTTGTCAGGATTAGAATCACTGTAAATATAAATTGCTTTGCTATCGCAAACTATCTAATATCGCTGCAAAGCCTATAACAAATACTTAACTATAAAGATATAATTATTGAACCCCACTTTAGTTTATTTAGTCACCATTTAATTATTTACTTTTTTATTTACAGCGTATGAAAAGGTTCTGGACGGCCGTTGCGGTAGGCTGCGCACGCGCATCAGGACAGTGGACTCCAATAAATTGAAACGGGATGAATTAAACAAGGCTCAGTATTTCCTTGACAACGGTGGGAAAACTATTGTTGAATTCACAGCTTTAAATAAATGATCATTGTAGGTAAAAAGAGGTTATAATTATTCTTCGTATACGGTTGGCAAAGGAAATAATGTATGCAGGATTTTCAATGATACATTTTTTGTAAATGATTTTAGAATGAAAAAATAAGTCTATTTTTATACCTCATTAAATTTCGATTTCTTACGCTTATTTTGGTAGATGACCCTATATCAATCTAAATTGCGAACTGTACACGATTTTGAGCGATTATCTAAAGAAGTATAGATTAGAGACGGTTTATTCTTAAAATATGTATTTATAGATACGATAAATGGCTATAATTGCCAACGAATAAAAAGCAAAGCTACTTCGAATGTATCGTAAGCGTTTTTGCTATCATTATGACAATTAACTTTTCCATGTAAACACGCTAATTTTATAATAGTGATGTTCATGTTATCGATAATCGATTAATCGACAACTGGCATGTATGGTGAAAGAGAATTGTCGTAATTAAGAATGTAATTCTTATTAAATTATAATGTAGAATCGTCTAAGAACTCGAATAAAATAGATCCGTAATATTAAATAGAGTTGAAATATCGATAAGTTGATAAAACTCCACGAGAAGAGATTTCTTAAAAATCCTGTGTTTTATCAAGAATAGCTATCTCCTTTTATGTATTTTTATCGTTGTTAAATTACTGTTTTACCGACTGTAATTATAATATCTAAAAATATGTATTAGCGATGGATTTTAACCATCTTTGTTCGACTGATATTTTTAAGCATGTTTGGAACTTTTTAATTTGTCTAAAACCTCAAAAAAGGTTCACCATAGACTAATGTTTGTATTCCGTCCAAAAATTTACTTATGTATTATACCTTATTTTCTGGATAGTAATAAACACTTTTTAGAATGTCTTAACAAATCGAGTATATTTATTGAACTTTATACAAATTATTCTTAATGTCTATATTTACATAAGTACTGTTGTTACATTCCTTACAATATTACAGTCAATTCTAAAATATGTCACTTCAGGTTCATTTTTCATTAAATTATTTCTACATTCATTTGATTGGCAAATGGAATCGTTGGCTTAATAGGCCCTGCCTTAATAAAATTATCTTTCGAGCACTTTACCATGTGTGCAAGCAGCAAGTAATTGTAAGGAACATTTATACAATATTTATTATTAATTATAATTTACGAAAATTCATAAAACGTCAGTCTTGCTAACTTTAAAAATATTTTTAAGACACTATCAGAGTTATCAGATACCTTATTAAATGTATTATCATTTCAATTACCCAAATTTATAAAATACAAACACAGAAAAAAAAATCCTTCCACATACATATTTAGAATGGTGAGATTCGAAATCTTCGAACAGAAAGTTAAATTTTTGAACCAACATTAGTTATGATAAAGTCTCTAGGTGTGTTACTATAAATGTAGTGTTTGTAATACTTAACGCTACTATTCGATTACCTATCCATAATACTATATCTTTAACACAATCCAAATACAGCGGCAGTATTTTTTGGGGGTAGTTAGTGGGGCCTATTTAACTGCCACATAACTTATTGTGACCATAAGGTAAATAAGGTTGCATTACCATCAAAGATTTGCTAAGCTTAAGATGTGTTTGATATCCAGATATAAGCAGTTTATTTTTTTATAACTTAGGCTTAGCATTGTGGGAATGTGTTCAAAAAATCCTTTTGACCACGTCATGTTGAAACTTGACTTTGACCACGTCATTTTCAGAGGAAAAGCAGCCTTAATATACCCTACAATCTTCCATATCAAATCAATTTCCTTTAACACCAACATTCACACACCACACTGTACTCAAAACAGACATATTCCATTAAAACCGTTGTTGAAAGTTCCCCTGTTGCTGCGAGCCGCCGCCCTGTTGTTGGCCGCCGAACATCATCTGTTGTTGTTGATGAAACTCCTGCTGACCGCCACCGCCTGCGTTGTTGCCCTGATTCTGACCTGAAATGTTTATACAACTGTCAAGCTAGTCGGGAATGTATGGATTTGGTAATATTTTTTTTTAATACATATTAGGTATTAAAAACCCTCCAAAACCTTCCGTAGGTCCTTGGGGATTGATGTGATTATGTGTCGCAATAGTTTATAATTTCTTTTCAACCCAACTATTTTATTGCGCTATAGGGCTCGTTTCCACTTTATAAACTTTTTGTTTATAGGCAACACATGTCACTCCTTATATTGAGCCTCTAGTTTGTCTCTTCCATGCTTGGATTTTATTTTATTTTATTGTAAAAGTACCACATTTTTTCTTATGAAATTGAATACGCAATAAATTAAATAAATAGTAAACTCAAGATAACATGCTCTGTGGCCGTAGCCCTAACTATTTAACTAGACGAGGAATCAAATAGGTAACATAATTCTATATCGAGACGGTTAACATAATTAATATCAATAAAAGTTAAGAATTTCAAGCTACATACCTGACATTCTCATTCTCTTAGCATTATTCGCAGCATGATCGTGACTATTCGCTTGTACTTGATTCTGTTGCGTCTAAAACAACGAGAAAATTATGATTGCTATTGCTATGTGCATATTTATATTTACTACAATACATAAAAACAGATAGTTCAGAAAAAATATTTTAACTACTAACACTTAAAACTCTAGTAACTTATTTGCTCATATATTAATTTTCATTTCAACTCTTGCGAGCTTATTATGCCCCTGCTATTTTTAGTACTATTTACAGCTAATTGTTTTGTAAATTATTCAATAAACAAACTAGAAGTGCTACAGATAAATGGCTTTAACTACTTGTCTTCCCAAATACGGGCTTTTTTTTATCGTTTACTAGCTGCCCGCGACCCTGCCCGCTTAAGAATCGGTTATCGGGGGAAAAGTAGCTTATATCTTTTTTACGATCCAAGCTTGCTTCATTTCAAGTCTTATCAAAATCGGTTTAGCGGTTTACCCGTGAAAGTGAAAATAACAGATGGTTACTTTCGCATTTACAACATTTAGTATGCATGGACTGTCATACGATGATCTTTGGCAGTCGTTAAGTCAATTCTGACAACCAGTCTTACTATGGGATACTGTATTACACAGTAAAACGGGTTGTGGAGGTCAGATAGGCAGTCGCTCTATATAAATACGGTATTCAGCTGAATCCGGTAATTCTGGTAGCCGAGCTATAGTCGGGAAAAGGCTAGGCAAATGATGAGTATGCATGGATATGGAAGTATGAAATACTCTTTCTAAAATTAAAGTATGTCTTACATTAGGCTGTTGTTGTTGTTGATTCTGCCGGGCCTTAGAATCACTCTTATCTTCCTGGTCGTCATCGGTCAAGAATTCCCTCTTCGGATATGGGATGGGACAGCCGGCGAAGACATCCTGTAATTACAAAATAACAATGTTATATTTTTTCATCACGGGTACTAGAGCAGGAATCGAAAGACGCTAAAGTAATTAAGCGTGAGGGCAAAACATTAATAATCACAGCTTATTAACGTCCCAGTGCTGGGCACAGGTCTTTTCCCACATAGAGAAGGAAAGCGAATTGATCACCACACTTGTTCATTGTGGATTGGCGATTTCCGATCCTGATAGTTGGAATTTTAGTTTCGCTGCGGTGTTTTCCTTCGCCATTAACATCACTAAACAATTTTACACTAAAAAAACAGGTATTTTATAACTACCTGGTGAAATGCAACCTGGTAAAATTTACACTTTAACATTAATTATATAGAGACTAATGCTGTACTAGGGTATAGCAAAAGGAGGATGAAATTTAAAATAGTACGCCAAACTTGAATATTTCGTTTGATGTTTTTAAATATTTATTATCAACCTATTTACCTGTGTAGGAAGTGGATCCTCAGTGAAGTAAGGGTCCTGCATAGCCTGTTCTGATGTTATTCTCCGATTGGGGTCCATTAGCAAGAGACGTTGGAGTAAGCTGAATGCTTTGCTGTCGGGCTTTATTTTATGCCTGTCCATATACTTGCTTAGTGAACAATTCTGGTAACTGGAAATGTAAAGAGGAAAACATTATGTTAAAATACAATATACTTTAAAGATAATATAAAACCAAAATATAATGATAATAATATCCTGGGACAACTCACACACGGTTATCAGCTGCCCAAGCTAAGCAGAGCTTGTGTTATGGTAACCAGGCAACTGATAAACTTACTTATATATTTCTAAATACATACATATTATAGATAAATTACACCCAGACACCAGAACAAATGATCATGCTCATCACACAACATTTGTCCTGGGCGGGAATCGAACCCACGACCTCCGGTATAGCAGTCAGGGTCACTAACCACTAGACCAATAGGCCCGTCGAATATAAATAGGTCTCTTCCTTCAAAGTTCTACACATACTTACTACCTTGCGGGTTTCCTAGGTTGGCTAATTTTACATTTGAATAATTGATTTAACTTAAACTTATTTTAAACTTAAACTATTTTATTTACATCTATTTCAAAAAAAGTAGGATTGGATATTCAAAATTAGATATTATATCAAGATCCATAGAATAAAAAAAAACCTTAGTATATAGTGAGGTTATATGAGTTATATGAAGATGAACAAGGATAAGAGAGATCCCTCTCATTTTTTTCAGTTGGTAAAATATGTGTAAATTCCACAAGATCCAGCAACTTACTTGGATCTCTTAAAATCTTTCACTAGAGTAGCATGTTCAGGCATTTTCCTGATATCTTCCCAGTCTTTTTCCTGCGGGAAGCCCATGACATTAAATATCCTATCCAACTGGTCATGGTGGTACGGGTTGCTTGTCTTAATGTCCTCTTGCCGGCAGTGGAATATAGGCTCCGATGTCAACAGCTCCGCAAATATGCAGCCAATGGCCCAGATATCTGGAAATTATGAATGAAAATATTACTTATGCTGTTATTACAGATATATAGGAACAGCCCAAACCACTTTTTCTTAGCATAATATGTGCAGAACAGAAACACAGACAGCATTATCAGTAGCATTCACAGGTGATGGGACAATCTTGGCAGCACAACAGTGAGCCGTGGTTTGGTGAGAGATACCATTACGTACTAGTAATATACTAACATCAAGGTGTTGTACGATGTGCCAGTAGCCAATATGGAAGGCAAAAAACTCATTGAATGGCTTTCCATTGCCTGAATAAAAACTGTCAGCGTTGTTTCTGTTAAGGTGCATCGAGATTTAGCAAACGCGCACTGAATGAGCAGTTCGCGAACTGTTCGCGAATCATTCGCTAACTGCCAGATCTGGATGCACCCTTAACCTAATATTATAATCAATGGATTACATACAATAATAAATAGTCCCTTCCCTTAGTCCCTAGTTTCTAGTCATTATTCTTATAATTTTTACCTATAGCCTTAGTATAATGCCTTGCTCCAAGCAACAGTTCTGGAGCCCTGTACCAGAATGTAACTACAACAGGATCTAAATCCGCAAGAGGCTTCAAGGGAGCATTGAACAGCCTTGCAAAACCCATGTCAGCTATTTTAACTCGGCCTCTCTCTGGCCCTTCACCCATCACCAGGATATTAGCTGGTTTCTGAAAAGGAAAATAAGTAAATGTAATTCTGTTTTTAAATAAAATAGAAAGAAAGGTCTTTTTGATGGACTTTATTGTGTGTTATACACAGTGTAGTTGATTTTGAGGTTAAAGAATTAACACGTCTTATTGCAGTGTTGTATATTAGAAATGTATTTAAGAAATAATTATTTCCTTGATTTTGACTAGTTAATTCAAATAATTATAATAATTAACCTTGTATAATAACAAATGTACATCTTATATATAAAATTCTCGTGTCACAATGTTAGTTACCATACTCCTCCGAAACGGCTTAACCGATTTTTATGAAGTTTTATATGCATATTCAGTAGGTCTGAGAATCGGCTACTATCTATTTTTCATACCCCTAAGTGGTAGTAGGTAGGTAGTAGGAAGGTGCTAGGTAGAAAAAATTGCATTGCAACGCATGCTGGGTACAGCTAGTATACAATAAAATCTGGTATAAAATCAATCTTATGAATGTCCAAATGGGAATCCACTAGAATCCACTAGAGACACATAATTAAATCCTAAATACAATACAGTAAAAGCCAATTATAATAATAATACACAAATATAAAAAAAACTTTTCACAAACATCTTACCAAATCTCTATGTAAAACCCAATTGGAATGTAAATAGTGAATCCCATCCAAGATCTGATAGAGAAGACTCTTCACCATACCTTTAGGCACCATCACAGACTTCTTGTTGGCTTTTGCTGCTCTATGGAACTTGATAATGTGCCATAGATCATGTTCAGCATAGTCAAACAGAAGCCACACTTTACGATCAGTGTGAGAGAGGAATACTCGAATGAGGTTTATTACATTTGGGTGTTTTAGTTCTCGTAGTAACTGAAAAAAAAATATTAAAAAAGATTGTGAGCAAAGAATGGAATATAACATAATAATTAATACGGAAAATATTTAAGAGTTGATCATGTATCTAATGACTGAAGCTTATCTTGAGTGAGAAATGACTGAAAAACACTTAGATCACTATAATTCGAAAAATTTAACACAGTCTAATCCTCTTTTATGTAAAGCTAAAGCTCTTTTATGTTTGTTTACAGTAGTGTTGTTTTAATAATATCTTGGTTACATTGCATTATGTCAGAGGATGATAGGTTATAATAATAGATTATACTCCTACTTTAAGTAAAGATTTACCAGTCCAGTTATATTTTATGTACATACCGCTATTTCCCTGCAAGCAGACATCGACAGACCGGTCCCTTCGATCTGCTTTAACGCATAATCTTTAGTATCTGAGCCGTCTTTCCGCCTTGCTTTATACACATGCCCATAGGTACCACGACCAACTTTACAACCTTCGAAGTCAAACAAATCCTCGACTTTAGAACGCTCGTTCTGAGTCTTAACTTTAAAATCATAATCCATCATCACTGGAGCCATAGTTTTATTTTGAAAATTGTCACCCATTTTCATGTATTTCAAATCTCTAAACTGCTGAATAACTAAAATCTATAATAAAACTTTAACTTGTAACTTCTTATACATAAATAGGATTTTTGTAGAAGTAGCTAAAAACGCTTTTATATTTTGATCCAGAATTAAAAAAAAAAAAATAATTAATTCACTTCGCCTCTCTTTGGCAATTTTGGCATTAATTTCGTTTGACGTTTATTTTTGTCAGGTGTTGGGTGTTGCCATAGAGTATAGATAACAAACTAAAGAGTGAGCCTATCAGTGTATGAACCGTGAGCACAAGTATGAACTAGTTTTATCGTAAATTTTGTATCAAGACGGAGCGCGCCGTTTTAATAAAACTATCTAAAACCCTAATATTATCCTAACAATGTCGAAACCATCGATATTTTCGCATATAAGTCTGTCGTTGCGCGAAAAATAACTTTAAATCAGTAAACGAATGTACTAGAAACAGACAAAAAGTCGCTTGGCACGAAGGAAAACTAGCGATACTATCGGTCTATAGTTATCTATAGTCCTTAGAGAAATTACTAAAGCACTATAGTCTAAGGGTGTTGCCAAAGTGCCAAAGGGCGACGCTCCATCTAGATTCTAGACTACTCTAAGATCTAGACATTATTTCACATCAAAGGTGTAAACGTTAATATCTTTTTTTCTTTGTGTCTTAATATTAGGTAATCTCATAAAGTATTTTTGTTGTTTTCCGATTAGAATTAATATTTAGAAGCTGTAAGATTTATGTTTTATTTTTTCTGCTCTTGGTCTGTACATAGTGATTTAAGTTTTGTATATTGCTTGGCACCGACTCCAAAAATAGTTAAATATTGTATTATAGGTTAATCGTAGTTTAGGTTAGGTTTATTAATATAGGTAGGTTATAGTATTATTTTGTACTTTTTAGTGCTTTTATCGATTTTAGAAGTCGGTTTTTTTTTTGCAAAAAAAAAAAAATATTTCTTTATTTTTAGTGACATATTTTTAATCTTAGATAATATGGGTAGGCCTTCAGCTGACACCCTTTCATCATCCTCATGATAATTTCCATCAAACGAAATCCAGTGCCACGCATCTCACATCCAACGAAATCCCGCTACATTCACGAGATCATTTTGGCTTCATCATCAGATCTGATAGTAGAATGGTTCTTATTGAACGCAAATGCTTCACTTGTAGAAAATACCAAAATTGCTGTACGTTTTCCTATAAAATTTGAAGAGTTCCCTCGATTTCGCCAAGATTCCATCATCAGATCCCGACTTGGTGACTATGGGACCATTTGGGAAGTATACCCTTTCCAACAAAGAAAAAATATTTCAAATCGGTTGGAAAGAAACATAAAAAAAATAACATGCAAACATCCGAATTAGGAACCACCTCTTTTTTTTAAAGTCGGTTAAAAATGAGTTAAAGCCAACTAAAATTGTTCGTTCACGCAGTGTTGCAAAAAAAAATGGTTTCCATGTTTGTCTCCAAAACCGGCCATGTTGCGACTATTCCTCTTGAGGGACAAAGAACGGTCAATGCAGAATGGTATGCTAGCATTTGTTTGCCACAGGTCGTTTTTGAACTCCGTAAAGAGAACTGCAACCGCCGCATCATCCTCCATCACGACAATGCGAGTTCTCACACCGCGCACAGAACAAAAGAGTTTTTAGAGCAAGAAAACATAAAATTATTAGACCATCCTCCGTACAGTCCCGACCTAAGCCCTAATGATTTCTATACTTTCCCTAAAATAAAGAATAAATTGCGTGGTCAGAGATTTTCATCACCTGAAGAAGCTGTGGACGCCTACAAATCGGCCATTTTGGAGACCCCAACTTCCGAATGGAATGGTTGAATGGTTGCTACAATGATTGGTTCCATCTTATGGAAAAATGTGTCAAATTTCGCGGAGAATACTTCGAAAAGCAATAAATACATTTTTAAATAGTAATGTTGTGTCACTTCCGTGATTCCCGAAATTTTCAGTGCAGCCCTCGTAATAAATGATGTTAATTTGATAATGACTATCAAAATAATAATAGGTATAATTATGCATTTTATACTTATTAAAAAACCGGTTAAAAACGTTTTATTAACCGAGTCTTCTTCAAAAACGTTTTTTATAACGTTCCGTTCGAACGTAACCGAAACTGTTTCTTAGGTATTTAAGACGAAACCGTTTCGAAAAATATACCGGTATCCGAGCCCTGCATTGTGAGCCTCAATTAATTTCATATAAATTGCTGTAAACAGCTTTTTCTCAGTACAGTACAGTTTAATCTCTAAAACATATTATTTTCTACTATAAAGTTTTGAAAATTGATAGGACAGCTAAAATAAAGATTCCATGTAAATATAATATTATGATGTATAATAAATTTATACTCTGTGTTGTGCAGACAGTGTTCTTGAGGTTTCTAAAGGCGGAAACATACTTACGTGTCGTGGCGTGGCGTGACGCGCCAGAAGCATATCGGTTTCATACATTTAATATGGTTAGAAACATACTTAAGTGTCGTGTCGTGTCGCGACACGTTCTGCCGTGGCGCCGACTGCTCGCCACCGATTGCGCCAGAGCGGTGGTGGGGGCTATGACGCGACACGACACGACAGGCAAATGTGTTTCTATAGCGGCGCGTGGCTCGTGGCGCGACAGAAGGTTCTTATGAAAGAAAAAATATGGAAAGTTGCCCGGAAAATTAGAAAATTCAAGAATACTTAACCACCATATAAAATTGTTTCTTATCTAACCTAAACTTTTTAATGAATAATAGGGTGAACCCTTTGATTATATAATGTCTAGATGGAGCGTCGCCCTACAATCATAAAAAAAAAACGAGGCAACAATTTCAAGTGTGTGCTACCAGTTATTACAAATTCTCCCATAAATCACATTAAATATAGACTAATTTATAATTATAAAAAAAAAATAGTTTTATGTACTTATGTGGTATTATTCAGTTTAAGTGTATTTTTATTAGGTAGTTACTTTTTAAATAATTAAAAAAAAAAACTAGATTTGTGTGTTTGAATGGAGTATTAAATCAACTAAGTTAATACAATATTTTGAGCAGTTAGGATTTTGAAATTTGAAATGAAAGATCACATCTCGTTAATTAGGAATGAGTTTTAATTACAGGCGATCGTTCGAAGTACATCAACGAAATTTTATAAACGTAATGATAAACCAAAAAATTTACCCAAAAAAATGGGAGAATAAGAAACAGAAACTGGCAACACTGATAAAATATGGCGCAATTTGGTAATCATAAAAAAAACTAAAATAAATATGAAGTTTCTTGGTGTCTTGTCTACGGTGATAGGTGATGTGTTTGGTATTTTTTAGCCTTCCTTTATAATTCCGGCACACTTTAAAAGCACATACTGTCATCTTATCGCTGTTATGTGGTTATTCCTTAGAGCGCGTAAAACGTAGTGACACGAAAGCGGCACGATCTGTACTGGTTGGCGGGAATTGCGGGAAATTACATAACAACCAAATTTGGTTGTAATTTTTTGACGGGTCTGCGCGCACTTGACAGTCCATCTAGACATTATATAATCAAAGGGTGAACCCAATATCTTCTTTTCTTTTTTTTGCTCTTAAGAAGTTTCATTGCTAAGAGATATTTATTGAAGGTCATCATCAAAATCACTATCCGAATCAGAAGAAAACATTATGTATGTTTAAACGCTGCGAAGGTTCGTTGAATACTGTTCAGAAATAACGCCAGAGTGCGCCACGCCACGACACGTAATGTGCACACACACCGTCACGACAGTAAGCGCCACGCCACGCCACGACACGTAAGTATGTTTCCGCCTTAAGTCAGTGTTCTTGATTGACAGAACTACCTCGCTCGGTCGGTCCTCGTCCTCGGGTCCTCCCAGTGTTGCCAGCCTTGGAGGAATTCCCATAATTAAAGGGGAAGAAGTGGGATATATATATTTTTAGGGTTATGCTTCAGCGCTTCAATCCAAATGACAAAATCTGTTTTTTAAGTCAAACAGAATGTCATCCTAAAATATTATATTCCTTTGGTAATTGGTTCTCCTTCGTAAGCACAGATAAAACAGTAGTAGTATTCGTAAGTTTCGTTTCGTTCCGTCGTCGTCGTGATATCTGACGACCTTTTCATTTGTTGTTGTGGTGGTCTATTATAAATATATTTTTACCTCTCTTTCGAGATGGTTCTTAGCTACATTGTTTGAAGATCTGTTTAGAATTTTGATAGTTTTGGGGGAATAAATTGAGATAAGTTGACAACATTACGTTACCTCACCGGCTCACCTCACTCACCCTCACATTCGTGATTCGTCGCAATCGTTTGATTCGTGCTGCACAAGTGCTGTTGCGTTCTTCCTCCTATTATTAAATTTTGACCAGTTTGTTATGTTGAAGTAGACTTCTTTACTTAAAAAATAGTCATCTAGCTTTGTTTTGGTTATATTATTTTTTGGTTTCAACTATGGAGTCCCGCGGAGATGAAGAAAATAACTACAGCGACGTTATTGACAGTTTAATGAATATGTTTGGAAATGTAATGAGTAAAGATGTGATTTCTGCCGTGGTCGAGAGTTGTTCCGGTGATTGTAAGTATACAAATTGTATTTTTTGTGTTGTAGGATTAGATTTAATAGTACTGTGCTAGGTATATCGTACATCCCGAGGCCATGATTGTTTGGCGCGGCGCAATAAGTCAATATTGATAGGTACTCAGAACGCAGTTTCGAGTTATCGGTCAATAAATGGTAGGTACCCGTGATGTACTATAGGTACGGACCTGCGTAGTTGCACAGGTACAGGATGGTGTGCAAAACAAGGATGTCTGATGGATGTACTACTCATAAAATCCATATTCTATGAGGTGGAAAGATCACCCCATGAAGGGGGTGGTCTGAAGTACTTACATCAAACCTTGCTTGTTTATTGTTGTCTCTTTTTATAACATTGATAAGACATAGAATATTAATGAATTACCAGATATTGTTTGTGTTTGCAAACAATAATAAAGACCAGATACATTTTATTTTGGTATTTGTGTTATAATTTAAACAAATATTATGACTTGGTTATTAAAAATTTATTTTTCTGTATGTTGTATTCAGTAAATATTTTCTTAACACTTTTTTTTATTGTACCTTCCATCAATACATTTTTTTTTGTTTTATTTGGTATGTATATTTGTGTGGCCAGTGTGTTAGAAGAGATGTGTCTAAGTGCAGTGTGCAAGGGAGATGGGTCCCTCATACCCGTGGACCGTCTCCCTTGGTTACCTCACCCTACTTCCCCTACCTCGTCTGTCTGGCTCCGGTCAATACAATTTCTATTTATAACCAGTTTGTATCAATATCCGTACATAAAAGATGTGTCTGAAGGGTTGCTTTGTTGCAATTTGAATCTACCTTACCTTTGTGTGGGGATTAACAGTCTGCCAGTTTATTTGGCTTGTGCCTTTGTGAATTGGTTTTATATTGTATAAAAGAAGACTGGAATTATTAAGGGTATGTTTAAAATACTACTTTTATGCATGCTGTTATTGTTTTTTGGAAAAAATTGGTATTTATTTTGCTTTTTAAACACTTTTAAGTTTGTTTCCAAGGTATCTGGTTTTTAACAAAAAAAATATGGACATTTTTCACTGATTCTATTGTACAAATTAACCTGTTAAAAATATTCTAAAATAAGAAGATTTCACTTCTACATAATGCTTATTCATAATTATTCATCTAACATCCTCCTCACAATAAAAGTTACAACAAAATATACTCAAAACAGCATATTTCTATAAACTTTATTAGATAATTAACAGCACAAGTAATTTACTAAAATTATATTGAAGTGTCTTATTGGGAATTCCCAACATAATTTTATTTATTGTAAAGTAAGAAATTGGGTTCCATGCAAAGGAGAATGACCAAGGTATCATTATCAAATATATTGTGCCACAATGTAATATATCTTAATATAAAGTATGATTAAGGTACTTTTAAATACAGTATATTTTTTTTAAAATAATTCTCTGCATTTTGCCGTAGTTTTGAATTGAATTAGTTGTAAAAAGCGATTCATTACGAAACATTTCCACAGGTTTCATCTTGTTATTTTTTTTTTATTACAATCAAACAAGCTATTTTTATTGAGTTTTGACAGAGGCCAGGTAATCTATAAGTTGTGCTAGCAGTAGGGGGAGTCGTTTACACCTACTTTATGCTGCTATAACAGTGACTACTTTTTAGTACCTGATCATCAACATTTTAGCAATCTAATGGTAATCGAAATGTCCATAGACGACGGTGACCACTTAGGTACTTATTTCTTAGCTAGATCTTTCTGTCAGTCTACTGATATAAAAATAATAATAACTAGAAATGCGAATCACACAGGCATTTAAAATAAATGCTGCAGATGCTTAAAACATAAGTTTATTAAATAAAAGTGTGGTAGGTACACAGCTACACATCAAGTTCTACATTTTCATACACATATTCGTCAAAAATATCATCTAAAAATAGAGCTTGGACTTGAAATTCATAATATTATTATACAAGCGTGCCCCAATCTTAATAACATAATGATTATTAACCCTTTTTAAAGTACTCTGTGATGATTCTCTTGGTGACAAACGCATTCCACGTGGCCCATGATATGACATTATTTAACACAGGTAATATAATTATTACTTCTTAAAAGTAAATCGTAATGAAACACAAAAACACTCGCTTGGCATGACTATTTATGGTATCGTTTTGAATGAGTGTAGAGTGTAGGTACTTTATTTTGTAAAAATTGTTAAGTATCGATATTTAATTTACTGTAAGAGAGACTCAACGATCTCACAGTTAAACTGCGTAAGCAGTTTTGTGGGGCAATGTACCTAGTGTTAAGATTTTAACCAAGTAAATAAATAAATAATTCATTCATTCATTCATTCAGGTAGGAATGTACGAAGTTTTTGTTTTGTATGTAGGTACTTAACCTACATACAAAACAAAAACTTTTATTTTTATCACTTTTTGTCCGGGGAAGTTATGATTATCTACTATTAGATATAGGCTTTTAAATTAAAAAAAGGAATTATTGTTATCACCAACTTATGGCACAATTTAGATTGAAGCGATACTGGAAATGGTCATTCTCCTTTTAAAATAAACAATAAAAAAGATCATTATACTGGGGATTCCCTAGAAAAATTGTAAAGAATGTTCTCTAGGGGACTCCCTAGTGAAGCCAATTGTTTAGGGGAATCCCTTGCAATAGAGTTTGTAATTACATAGAGTATGCAAGTTTGCTGGGGATTCCCCATACTAATGGTATCTAATCATTCATTAATGGCTTGTTCATATATTTAATTGCTGTATTTAAAAAGTTAAATGGTATAAAAGGCAAGCACATTAAATAATTTAAACAAATTGAGATAAAACCGAATGCACTAACACTAACAACTGAATACTGAAATTTCAATCAGTTTTATGCCACCATTATGTTATGGTGTCTCTGTCACTCTAAGGGGTAAAGTAGTGATAGATAGACATTTAAGAAAGTTACTTTTGGGGGTAGAAAACACTTGTTATGTGTTTCCCTTTTATACAATTTTCCAAAGGTTAGAATGCTTTGAATATAAAATTTGATTTGGAAAAGGGTACAATAAATTGTCGCCTTTTTCAAACACTACTTGCACATTAATGGCGCTAGCGATAATTTCGCTTGATAAGGTGCTTATTTGCGTTGAATTAATGCCACTTCATATAAATAGCAATTTGATTAAGTATTAAGGAGTTAAGCAGCCACAAGTTATCAAAATAAACGCGATTTTTTATGCAAATATTTAGTCATGGCTATTTGTAATTAATATTAAATGTTAATTAAAAAATGCTGAGCTCTTATTATGTAACTTGTATTAACACCTGTTAAATTACGTTTTCATTCAGTACCAATACATAACTTATTGCGTGTTGACTAGCTCTTACCACAGTTTCTTCTTTATATCTCACAGCACAATATTTTGCACATTATTAAGCGAAATTATCTTGCCTTGCAATTGTTGCAGTGTTGTAGTATTTAACATGAGTCAGCCTTATTTAAACATAGGGTAAATCGCTGATGCGCAAATGTGCAAGTATATTATAATTTAATATACATAAATAAATATAAAATGCATTCAACTTCATTTTGATCTAATATGGTTCCTGAAATTAAAACCATATTAAATCATTATTTATTGCTGTTTACCAGTGAATCTGTCAGCGGATGCAATTGTGGACATGGCAAATAATGATATGTCAAATCTACCTCAATTGCATGATACTGCACAGCAATATGAAGGAATATCAAATCAGAAAAGTAAACAAATATCCACTATGACAACTGCATATGACAATGTAAAAGAAGTAGTTAATCCAACTGGTCGAGATCTCAAGCCATTGCAAGAGCCTACCGCAACCATCAACTTCTTATGTTCCTGTCCTGAGTCATCGAAATGAACCCTCATACGAAGGTGCTGCAGCATTCAGTGTAGAGGCACGGAACACCATCGGCTTACCTAACATAATGCGTAACCCAATACAAACCATCTGGTCTGATCAAACTCGCGATATTATAAAACACCATAATCAAGGCCATCGAATTTTTATTCTTATGAGGGGTGCACCTGGCAGTGGGAAATCCTACCTATCCAAACAACTGATAGATATGTTATTAGGAGCTGAATACATACACTACATAAATCATATATTCAGTACTGATGATTATTTCATGGTGAGAGGTATCTACAAGTTTATAAAATATAGATTGCCAGATGCTCACGAGTGGAACAAGAACCGAGTTCAGGTAGCAGCTTTTCAAGGTCTGAGTCCAGTTATTGTTGATATTTTGATAACACTAATATAGAGTTATGGGAAATGCAACAGTATGCTAAAGACGCTGTTAACAATGGATACATTATACATGTGGTTGAGCCGTCAACCCCATGGGCTAAAAATCTAGCTGAGTTAGAGAAAAAAAACATACATAATGTGCCGCAAGCTTCTATCAAAAGAATGTTAGGTAACTACTGTTGCAATGTTACGGGTGAAAGCTTAATGCGCGCTTATAAACTATCTTATCCCCCTGCCATGGTACCACCTGTCAGAAGAAATGTGCCCGCATTCATTCCTCAAGGAAGAACCGATACTAAACTCCGTACTAAAATTAATACTACTGTGGGTTATGTTAACATCCCCTAAGCCAATTTATCGCAGTTTAAACTCCTATAAAGGGTTTCACTTTTCTTTTTATTTTAAAATCCTGGAATGAAAATTGATTGATTGAATTTAACATTTAATATTTTTTAACAATATCTTTGACCTTGATTAAAAATACTTATTGTTGGGAAATCTGTAGTTGGAAGAACCTAGATGTTTAGTATGTAAATAAAAATCTGTTGGGCTTAATATATTTATGTATTTTTTTGTATATTAAAATTTCAGAGACTGTGTAATTATTATTTTTTGTGCTGAATTAGTAAAATAATTGATTTGTGTTCATATTTTTATAAATACGTCAGTATTCTGAAATATATCATTTACTAGCTTTTGCCCGCGACTTCGTTCGCGTGGAATAGTGACTTCCGGCAGATTTTTGGTTTTACCCACATAGTTCCCGATCTCGCGGGAAAAATGAAATGTGGACTATTTCGATCCCAACGCCATCTATCGAGCATAGTGACAACTCGGATTATTTATCTATACTCCGTTCGGGCATTTTCTTTGTACTAAAAGTTATATTTTTTTTTTTATACCTTTTTACTATTTATTTACTTTTTTCCGATGAATTAAAACAATAACATGAACCGAACTCGTGTAACGATCGACACCATTGCGCGATCACCAACTCGACATATAGTACTAATAGAATTATCTATACTCCGTTAGAGCATTTTCTTTGTACTAAAAGTTGTATTATATTATATTTTCATACCTTTTTACTATTTATTTACATTTTTCCGATGAATTTTCAGTACTAAATTGATGCCGACGCTTGACCAATAGATGGCGCTGTATGTCCGGAATAAATTTTATTTTTGTAATAAAACCTATCCTATGTCCTTTCTCAAGTTCCAAACTATGTCTGTACCAAATTTCACACAAATCGGTTCAGTAGTTTAGGCGTGAAGCAAAGACAGACAGACAGACAGACAGACAGAAAGACAGACAGACAGACAGACAGAGTTACTTTCGCATTTATAATATTAGTTTGGATTTCACGCGAATGTCATTTCATGATGTTACATTAGACAAATATGCTGTGCTGTTAAGGCGCTGTGAATAGCCAGCATTGATGTAATTTAGGAGTGAAGCGGACGGGTGCGGGACGGAGTAGCCCCGCCCCTACTGCTCGATTTTTTCCGAATTTGTCCGATGCGTAACGTTGATATAATATTAAAGCGTTATTTCACAAATTGTTTTAGATGTAAGTTTAGCCCTGCGTAACAATGTTTACTTTTGAGTTGCGCTCTCGCGGCGAACAGTAGGTTCGAATCCCGATAAGATCATACATTTTTGGATTATTATTTTTAAAGTATTATGCACCTACTACATTATTATCGTGTTTTTACTTTTAAAACATGTATATAATGTTGTTGATTTATTTTTCGAATAATTATTCAAATATTAAGATTTTCTGAAAAACAAAATATAAAAATTAAAAAACCTGAACAATATGTTTTATGACGATCTATATTTTTCTTCAGTATCAAGAGTAAAATAATAAAAAAAAAACGTACGCCAAGCTTGATGGTTGAGTCTGGAGAAAAATATGGAGATACAGCGTGTTTCAAATGAGTAGTAACGAAAATTATAATTTTTTAGTGAATAGAGTTTTTTAGTATAAAGTCAAACGGTCTTTTGTAAAACTTGTATATTTATAGGAATATTTTTTTATGGGTGAACGAAAAAAAAAAAAGATTGATAAACTTAAAAAAAAAAAAAAAATTAATTATTTTTAACAGTCTTAATCTATATGGATGTTTTTTTATGTATAATAATAATAATAATCAAAATTTATTTATTATTCAGATTTCAATACTGCAATCTAATAAAACAACAAACACTTACTTAACTATACCAAAATTAAAACATATATGTAAATAAATAAAACTAACACGCGTTAAAAAAAATCATCGTCACCCTTGTCAATGGCGGGAAACGTGCCTGAAGGCTGGCAGCATTGCCACATTGAATGGCTATGCCGATTCTTTGTGCAAGGAACAAACCAGCCCTCTGATCACGTGCAACCAAAATGTTTGTTTTTCATCCAAATTTATTTTATCTAGACACGCGGCAGCGTGACAAGCCAAGTTCAAGCAAAGGAACTGGCTAGCCAGAACCAAGTGTAATATTACACGAAGCACTTGGAGCCACTTTTGACCCATCTATAACTCAAAACCGTAACAAACATGGTATAAAATAAAATTCAAAAGAAATTGAACTTTTTTTTTTAATTTAGATACACTTTTTAATTAATCGGTAAATTAATACAATTTGTGACCGCTTTTGTTTTTTGTCGGCAACGATATTTTTATTAAATTTATTAGCTTGTTTATTATTAATTTGGGAAAAGGGCAGGAAGAAGAAGAAGAAGTTTATCTGATCCTGCGGTAATCGCTCCCAATGTAATTTTGACAAGTCTTTCAGTTGTTGAGTTGTCGACTCTCCGTTCAAGTTCTCTAAAACCCATCTCTGGAACATGCCCCATGTGTGCTTGATGGTATTGAGGTCAGGCGATCATGCAGGCCACGGTAATAACCGCAGGTTTTTCATTGCCAAGTAATTTCTGGTCCTTCGAGCTGAATGCGAACAGGCATTGTCATGCATCAGCTTAAAATCTGGGCAAAAACTTTGTACAAATAGGTGAAAATAAGACCACAGAACGTCCTAAACATGCTTTACAGCGTTCCAAATTGCCATTTACAAAATCGAGCTCAGTTCTTCTAATCGTCATAATACCCGCCAATACCATCATTTTTGAGCCACTGTACGGGTGCAGTTCCTGGCCGCATCTCAGGCGTTAAGCATTTTCGGGATGATGATACGCTTCTACCCTTTTCGTATCGGGCATAAAGTATCAATGAGTAAAACATGTAGATTCGGTAAATTATGCGTGTTGCTTAGACTATTTTGATGTGTGAATTTATGAAAATATTATGTGTGGAAAGAAAACAGTCACAATTCTTTGAAATTAAGTGTTCTACTACAACACGGGACGTTTTCTTTGTTGTCATCACTTAATGTGACTACCAAAGACGATTCTTTTTCTCGCAATGGCATCCCCCGCGCTCGACGAGAATCGACTATTTCAGGCATAATCCAGTCAATGAAAAACGACACAAGCTTAGTGGCTTGCTTTCACCACTCCACACTGCAAACAAGCACTTTTCCCTACGTGTTTTATGAAGTTGCCCTTGAATTTGATGGTACCAATTACTGTTTTTGTTCCCTTCAATCAGTCCACTATTTTTATTATATTTCCACATCTGTATCTTGTTTTCCATTATACATACTTCTATGCCCTTTTTGAATGCCACTAAAGGACATTTTATTTCCACTACTGTGTCTTCACCTATCAAACCATCGGGCGATGCTGCAATAAAAGGAAACTCATGATCCACGAACAACCCGCACGGCCACACCTGAGGTAAAAATGGCCCAGGGGGTAATAAGGCCCACATTTCAAATTTCGCGGAATAACATTTCTATGACACTTCACTGTTTACGCACGCGTGCACAATGTCGGTGTGAATGTTTCCGTATTGGTCTGCAGTCGCTAGCGCCGTCATCGTGCTAGTGACGTGCGATGCGTTGATGAAGTGACTGGCAACTGTGCAATTTTATAATTTTACATACCAAAAACTGTAATTATTTTACGTTTAATTCAATAATTGACTAATAACTCTGTATTTATTATCGTAGGTAAGACTTGCACAATACAACGGATATGGTTTTTCCTAGCCAGAGAAAGATTTTTAAGGTTTATTAGGTTATTTTGTAAAAACATGGCATGAGGTTAATAAGGCCCATTATAACGATACTTGGGCCTTATTTATTGTTGTCTATCTTTAATTAAAGTCTGATTTCAAGTTTTAAAAATAAATATAAAAGTAATTACATTGTTTTGTTTAATAAGAAGAGAACAGATTATTTAAGTTTTCAAAGTAACAGAACATGTTGTGATTGTACTAAGTACCTTAGTTAAGACCACTAGTTCCTTGAAACTAAATTGTATACGATTAATATTAAGAGGACGATTAAATAAATAAAAAAACAACAATTTATTTTTATTTAAACATATTCCTTGGTAAATTTGGGACGATTTACTATAAAAATAAAGCAAATTTTTATATGGGCTTTAATGTACTACCGTAGTTATAATAAGGCCCCTGAGAAGGGGTTATTTTTAGGGGTTTACTTCATTACTAGACATTACGTTACTATAATTATTATAACCGTTATTGCGTTCAATACCACCTTTTGGCATTACTAGTTACCTCAATATTGTACACCATGTATACATGCTTAGTACTACTCCTACCTACTCATGAAAAAAATTTCCGATGATTCATTGATTCGTGATCAGTTGACTTGTTCGCCAACCGTTTCTTTTTACCATTAAAAGGAAACAATAACATTTAATTAAAATTATTTTAAGAATGAAAAAAACTAAAAAAATAAATACAAAAATATATTATCTTATTAGAAATCAATTATTACAAATATAAGAATAATTAATAAAAATAACACAAAAAGTAAAAAAAAACATCAAAGAAAAAAACAACAAAAGCAAAATGATAAAAACTTTTAGCAAGGTTCGAACCTGCGGTCAGCCATAGCATCGCAACGTTAGATAGGCACGCGACCGCTAGACCAATCTAGCTTCATTACACTTGTTCAAATTACGCCTCTATAAATGATCAATACAAAAGAAAAGTATTTAGGTACTTTACAAATTCCATTATGTGTTTTTGTTTGACATATTTTATTAAATTATTTTTGATTTGTCATGTTTTACATCTGTCAATCGGAAAAAAAAGGGACACAGGTCCATCTAGCACCGCGCCTCAGCGCACACTGTCTGTCCGCGTACAAATGAAAGAGAAGCGAACAAAACGCCATATTTAGTTTGTCAGGATCGTGTTATTTTTCATTAAATATATGAATATTTGTAAATATATTATCTTAATTGAAAAACTAAAACAAAGGTTATCTTCATTATTAGTTATTACGTTACTGTTAATAATTTTATCAAGATTGGTTCATAAATAACACCGGAAAACTTTTTTGAAAATCCATTTTAGTGGTTAGTTTACGATTTTTTTTTATCGAGAAAAATTACTGAAATCGTGTTTTGAAAACAAAGGTTATCTCACAAATACTATGAAGATTAACATATATTTTTTTGGCTGCTCTGACATCTATACATTTTGCTAAAAGACTGTTTGAAAAAGCCCATTTTTACTATTCACAGCGCCTTAAATTGTAATTGATATGACGGAATTTCATCTCTCATGTTGCATAGTTACCAAACCACACTTGTGTCAAATATGTACTAGTGTATGTATCTAATTGTACATAATATGTATGTATGTAAACTATATATTCGACAATCGACCGCTCGTCAGTTAGAAGTATCGATGCAATCCTATTTAAGCAAAAGCTTTAATGTAAAGGTACCGTCAAGGTCAAAGTAGAGCCACTGACGAGCGGTCAATGTTATAATCTAAGTAATAGTTGTAAGATTACTATTATAATTGTCAATTATGCATTTAAATTCTTTCCGCAACCTATTGAATTACAAAAAACTATGTTTATATCCGTATAACCTACATGTAAAAATATTGATCTCCGTTTTTTATGAATGAATATTTATTTTAAAATTTATTTTTATTACTAGTGAATCTATCCGCGGACGCAATCATGGATATAACTGGCGATGGAAATGTAATAAACGTCAAAGATGAAGAACCAGCTGAAAATGAAAACGCGCCAGTAGCGACACAGCCAAGTGTTCCATCCATTTCGTATTCAACAGCCGCTCAAGATGCACAAAACACCGGTGCCATCCCCAAGAATACACAAAATTCCCAACAACAAAAAACATTCCAACAACCTATATGGAGTGAACAGATTCGAAATATTATAAAAAACCACAATCAAGGCAATAGAATATTAGTCATCATGAGAGGTCTCCCAGGCAGTGGAAAATCTTACTTAGCTAAGCAGTTGGTAGACATGATGGTTGGCGCTAACAATGCCAACTACAAAAGTCATATTTTTGGCACTGATGACTTCTTTATGGTCAGAGGTCAATACCATCACGATAAGTATAGATTGCCAGAAGCGCACTACTGGAACCATAACCGGGTTTTAGAAGCTACTAGAATGGGATTAAGCCCTGTTATTGTTGACAACACGAACGTCGAAATGTGGGAGATGGAACCTTATTTAAAATTTGGAGTGCGAAATGGGTACATAATCGAAGTTGTTGAACCGACAACCTCCTGGGCTAGGAAAATCTATCAACTATCAAAAAGAAACACGCATAACGTGCCACTCGCTGCTCTTAAAAGAATGTCAGATAACTACTGTCTGAATATTACTGGCACAAGTTTAAGGCAAGCCTATGGGTTATCTTATCCTTTTAATATGGTTCCCCCTGTTAAACGTAAACTGCCTCCACTACCTAAATCGCCCGAAAACATACCTAATCCTATAAACAAAAAAGCTTAATGCGCGCTTATAAACTATCTTATCCCCCTGCCATGGTACCACCTGTCAGAAGAAATGTGCCCGCATTTATTCCTCAAGGAAGAACCGATACTAAACTACGTACTAAAATTAATACTACTGTGGGTTATGTTACGTCCCCTAAGCCAATTTATCGCAGTTTAAACTCATAAAGGGTTTCACTTTTCTTTTTATGTTGAAAATCCTGGAATGAAAATTGATTGATTGAATTTAACATTTAATATTTTTACCCGACTGCCAAGAAGGGTTATGTTTTTCGCGCGTATCTTGTATGTATGTATGTATGTGTGTAATATTCTTTATTACCTCATATCTTCGAAACGGCCGAATGGATTTCGATAATTAGGGTATCGTTGGATTCGTATCGATTACCCAAGTGTGCTTAGATATGTCACGTCAAACAAAAACCAACACGGCGGCCACGAGGTGCCATAGATTGAGGTAAAAAAAAATATGTTTGCTACAATATGGTTATCAAATTAAAGGGCTTGTAACGACGATTCCAAAATGGTATATCATTTACGTATAAAAAAAAAATACTATGTGAAAAATTGTTCTTTATCCAAACTAAATACATACTCGAATGCCGTACGCTAGTTGGATAGCCAGTTCCACCACCATGAAAGTACATAAAAGCCTACCAGGGCTGCAAGTTTGTGCTGATTTTTTGTTAGGTTTAGTTTTGATTATTTTATCCTGGTATTGGAAGTAGTTCTCAATGGTACGCTGGTGAAACCTTGAGAAACAGCTAGACGTATTATGATATTAACTAAAAAGTGTTAAATAAATAAATTTAAAAAATAAAAAAACCCGACTGCATAAAAGGGTCGGGTTTTTTATTTTTTCAATTTATTTATTTTTATTTAACAATATCTTTGACCTTGATTAAAAATACTTATTGTTAGGAAATCTGTAGTTGGATTATCCTAGATGTTTAGTATGTAAATAAAAATCTGTATGGCTTAATATATTTATGTATGTTTTTTGGATATTAAAATTTCAAAGACTGTAATTATTATTTTTTGTGCTGAATTAGTAAAATAAATGATTTATGTTCATATATATATAAATATATCATTTATTTCACGCGAATGTGATTTCATGTTGTTACATTAGACAAAATAAAATATGCTGTGCTGTTAAATTGTAATTGATATGACGGAATTTCATCTCTCATGTTGCATAGTTCATACTCATTGCATAGTTACCAAACCACACTTGTGTCAAATATGTACTAGTATATGTATCTAATTGTACATAATATATAAGGTGCTATAAAAATATCTGCCACGGCTTTAATGGGAGGTAGTATTGTGTTTATAGATTACAATGGTGAAGAACTTTCGTACCCCGGAACAGTTAATTATATTTGAGAGACTAAAATAGTTAAATTAACATTGACTCTATTCTGCGTAACGTGGTTCACAAATTACGCGCAATGTGACGCTTCGTCAATGAAAACAACTGCTATCTCTTTCCATCTTTTCTGTGAATGAAAACTGTAATCAGCTGACTAGTTCGTCACTACATAATCTACTAGGTACGCAATAATACGCAGGCATACATGATACAAGTGTTTTAAAAGTGCAACTACTTACCAGCTACAGCATTCTTCAAAAAAAACTGATGTAGGTAAATAAGATGATAAACTTGTGTGACTGTCAAGTTAGTGTAAGAATCGCATTTTTTTTCGTATTATTTATAAACAGTAGTTATTGAAATAAAACTACTTTTTACGGATGTTGTCGCGGTTTTATTAAAAGTCCGTAAAAAAGTAGTTTTATTTCAATGTCTAACATTCGCGTAAATCTAAGAAACCAAACAGTAGGTACTTAGATTAATATCGAATAACGATAAATTACAGTAACTTGGCGTGTTTAAAAGTTAATCATTTTATTTACAACGATTGTACCGTATTTACAGTTATTTACTCACTCCCTACCTAGTACCTACTTATCTACACTGCATATGCACACAGATGAAGGCACGCTTGCATACATGTCTCTTCACTTTATTTAATGTGTCCGTTTCACTTTTCACTTGCCTAAATGCGCGTTTGATGCGCCTTTTTAGTTCTACCACATTTCTTTCACCACACCAAGGTCTTTCACACGACCACACAAAAAAAAGACTAGAGGGGTAAAATCCGGCGAGCGAGGAGGCCACGGCACTTGTGAAGTGGTAAGGATGGAGCCCTTCACGATTTAAAAGTCGCCACACGTAGTTGTCGCTCACGTCGAAGACTCGAGCAACATCCCTGGTGCTCGCAAGAGGATGACACTGAAGCACTTCCTCTTCGAGTTCGGCCGAGTATGAAGGCCTGCCTGCGTCAACCGGAGGCGGGTCAAAGCGGCCGTGTTATACCGAGTTACACTCGCGGTAGCACAATACCATTTCAAGATATTCTTGATTGGAATACCGACGTCTGGGAGGCATTTTTAATAATAGGGCGCGCGATATTCCTGACGTTAATCGCTAGAACTACCTTCCGAACGCGCGGCCGGGGGGCGACTGGCGACCGGGTCGGTTGGCCTTGGCGCGTGCGACGAACGTGCTAGTGCAGGTGAGGGTGGGGGCGCGCGGGGCTGTGTTTGACGACCGAGCGGCCGGCGCGCACGGCGGCGGCGGCATCCTTTGATAGGAATGGCAACAGTGTATGAACGGCGGCGGCGCGGCGGCGTTTTGCGAAATGTTTGAATTCGGTGCGGAGCGGCAACAGCTTATGACACGGGATGGTTTTATACTAATACATCAATTCAAATTTATACGTTATTTTTTTTTGTATGAAAAAAAATATGATAAATAATCAATAATTTATCTTTACTATTGTAATCTATAAACACAATACTACCTCCCATTAAAGCCGTGGCAGTTGCTTTAATAGCACCTTATATAAGGTGCTATAAAAACATCTGCCACGGCTTTAATGGGAGGTAGTATGGTGTTTATAGATTACAATAGTAAAGATAAATTATTGATTATTTATCATATTTTTTTTCATACAAAAAAAATAACGTATAAATTTGAATTGATTTATTAGTATAAAACCATCCCGTGTCAAAAGCTGTTGCCGCTCCGCACCGAATTCAAACATTTCGCAAAACATCGCCGCCGCGCCGCCGCCGCTTTTCATACACTGTTGCCATTCCTATCAAAGGATGCCGCCGCGCGCCGCCGCCGTTCGTCGCACGCGCCAACCGACCGCCGCTGGTCGCCAGTCGCCCCCGCGAACCGACCGCCGCCGGTCGCCAGTCGCCACCTGCCCGCGCGTTCGGAAGTTAGTTTTAGCGGTTAGCGACAGCTAAGATGCCTCCCAGACGACAGTATTCCAATCAAGAATATCTTGAAATGGTATTGTACTACCGCGAGTGTAACTCGGTGTAACACGGCCGCTTTGACCCGCCTCCGGTTGACGCAGGCAGGCCTTCAGACTCGGCCGAACTCGAAGAGGAAGTGCTTCAGTGTCATCCTCTTGCGAGCACCAGGGATGTTGCTCGAGTCTACGACGTGAGCGACAACTACGTGTGGTGACTTTTAAATCGTGAAGGGCTCCATCCTTACCACTTCACAAGTGCCGTGGCCTCCTCGCTCGCCGGATTTAACCCCTCTAGACTTTTTTTTGTGGGGTCGTGTGAAAGACCTTGGTGTGGTGAAAGAAGTGTGGTAGAACTAAAAAGGCGCATCAAACGCGCATTTAGGCAAGTGAAAAGTGAAACGGACACATTAAATAAAGTGAAGAGACATGTATGCAAGCGTGCCTTCATCTGTGTGCATATGCAGTGTAGGTAAGTAGGTACTAGGTAGGGAGTGAGTAAATAACTGTAAATACGGTGCAATCGTTGTAAATAAAATAATTAATTTTTAAACACGCCAAGTTACTGTAATTTATCGTTATTCGATATTAATCTAAGTACTTACCTACTGTTTGGTTTCTTAGATTTACGCGAATGTTAGACATTGAAATAAAACTACTTTTTTACGGACTTTTAATAAAACCGCGACAGCATCCGTAAAAAGTAGTTTTATTTCAATAACTACTGTTTATAAATAATAAGAAAAAAAAATGCGATTCTTACACTAACTTGACAGTCACACAAGTTTATCATCTTATTTACCTACGTCAGTTTTTTTTGAAGAATGCTGTAGCTGGTAAGTAGTTGCACTTTTAAAACACTTGTATCATGTATGCCTGCGTATTATTGCGTACCTAGTAGATTATGTAGTGACGAACTAGTCAGCTGATTACAGTTTTCATTCACAGAAAAGATGGAAAGAGATAGCAGTTGTTTTCATTGACGAAGCGTCACATTGCGCGCGTAATTTGTGAACCACGTTACGCAGAATAGAGTCAATGTTAATTTAACTATTTTATGTTCTCAAATTTAATTAACTGTTCCGGGGTACGAAAGTTCTTCACTATTGTAATCTATAAACACAATACTACCTCCCATTAAAGCCGTGGCAGATATTTTTATAGCACCTTATATATGTATGTAAACTATATATTCGACAATCGACCGCTCGTCAGTTAGAAGTATCGATGCAATCCTATAAGCAAAAGCTTTAATGTAAAGGTACCGTCAAGGTCAAAGTAGAGCCACTGACGAGCGGTCAATGTTATAATCTAAGTAATAGTTGTAAGATTACTATTACCAATTATGCATTCAAATTATTTCCGCAACCTATTGAATTACAAAAAATAATGTTTATATCCGTATAACCTACATGTCAAAATATTGAACTCCGTTTTTTTATGAATGAATATTTATTTTAACATTTATTTTTATTACTAGTGAATCTATCCGCGGACGCAATCATGGATATAACTGGCGATGGAAATGTAATAAACGTCAAAGATGAAGAACCAGCTGAAAATGAAAACGCGCCAGTAGCGACACAGCCAAGTGTTCCATCCATTTCTTATTCAACAGCCGCTCAAGTTGCACAAAACACCGGTGCCATCCCCAAGAATACACAAAATTCCCAACAACAACAACAAAAAACATTCCAAGTACCTATATGGAGTGAACAGATTCGAAGTATTATAAAAAACCACAATCAAGGCAATAGAATATTAGTCATCATGAGAGGTCTCCCAGGCAGTGGAAAATCTTACTTAGCTAAGCAGTTGGTAGACATGATGGTTGGCGCTAACAATGCCAACTACAAAAGTCATATTTTTGGCACTGATGACTTCTTTATGGTCAGAGGTCAATACCATCACGATAAGTATAGATTGCCAGAAGCGCACGACTGGAACCATAACCGGGTTTTAGAAGCTACTAGAATGGGATTAAGCCCTGTTATTGTTGACAACACGAACGTCGAAATGTGGGAGATGGAACCTTATTTAAAATTTGGAGTGCGAAATGGGTACATAATCGAAGTTGTTGAACCGACAACCTCCTGGGCTAGGAAAATCTATCAACTATCAAAAAGAAACACGCATAACGTTCCACTCGCTTCTCTTAAAAGAATGTCAGAGAACTACTGTCTGAATATTACTGGCACAAGTTTAAGGCAAGCCTATGGGTTATCTTATCCTTTTAATATGGTTCCCCCTGTTAAACGTAAACTGCCTCCACTACCTAAATCGCCCGAAAACAAACCTAATCCTATAAACAAGGAACTTAAAAATCCTATTCCAGTTTCCAATTTTTCAAATATAGCTACAGTTCCACCAGCCATAACAACCGTTGGCGATCTGACACAGCAACACGGTGCTACTACTGAAAATAAAGAACGACAAGATAATGAAGTACTAACTGTTCATAATCTAATTGAAATTGACAATGATGAAAAGCCTCTGATAACAGACAGTCCTAAAGAAGAAGGTGATATGTTAGCTGAAGAGCAAGAAAAACGAAAGTTATATTTAGAAGCTCAGAAGAGACTAGAGGAAATTGAAAAGGTAGAACATGACTGGGAAAATGGTGAAGAATGGGATTCTGGTGAACAAGCCTCTGCTGCTCGAATACAAAAAACAAGCAAGTCGAGCGTTGCTTTTCAGATATCTACTAGCGCTGCTTCACAAGTCGCATCTACTTTTGAAGCCAAACCACAAAGACAATCTCTTAATACTTCTCCTCGAGTTCAAAATGCTATCCTTGAATCCCAGGATTCTATGATGCAAACAGTCAATGATTGCCAGGACTGGAGTAAGATTTCGATGTTTATGCCACCATGGGTTGACACTGCTGCTCCATCATCTTCCGATACAAACCAAAAAGTTCCGATTCAAACAATGTCTAGCAGTACTTGCTTAGAATATGGTGATACAAACATCAACGGTCAATTTAAAGTGATCACTGCCACGCCTCGAAATATTAACGAGTTTCATGTATCTTTGAATACTGAAAAAATACCCCAAAAGCGAATGCTAGATAAAAGCAGCATGACTAACGAAACTGTTATGACTGAATCATTTCGCTGTATTAACGAAGAAAAACATTTTGTTGTTTTTAGAAAACTATTTCCCAACATTGCTCGATCTGATTTACGTGACATTTTCGACAAATGCTGTGGTGACGTCAATTGGGCCGTTGAAATCGTCCTAGATGGGATGAATAATAAGTTGCTAAGACCGGTTGCTAAAGACGAATTATCTGAAGAGGAAGAAGAAAGCACGGAACCGTGTCAGTGCTTAGCTAAGTACAATATTATTCCTAACGCAAATACAGTAGATGTTCAAACAACAAATGCTGTAGAAAATAAACCAAAAGATAATATTCCAGTAGTTGCAGTTGGATCTACACCAATAAAGAAAAAACGTGATGCAACTATGTCGGATGAAAATATTCAAATGAAACGACAAATCGAACAGAATGTCGTGATATCGGATGACCATTATTCGAAACATTGCCTTATGATAAGAAAAATGCGCCGTGGAGAACCTACTGATAAAAATGTAGAGGAACCCAGCACTTCAGAGGCATCGGCTCATGCTTTGAATTTCGAAAATGAAAATGACGATGAAGCTTCATTTAACGCCGATGACAGTGACGATGATAATGAATGTAACTTTAGCGAGGGTGACAGACTTGTTACAGTAACTCTTGGATTTGAATTCGTGGAGTCATTAGATGGCATGTACGGTAGGAAAGGTATGGAATATCCAGAATATGTTTTGCCTCGCGTGACTCTTCCCTTATCTTCGTTAAATGAACTCAATGCTCTGTGGATGGAATCATTGATGACACAGCTAGATGAACATGCTCGGAAAACGGCTGCCATGGTACAACAAGATGAGGAATTTGCAAGGTAAGCAAAAAGTTCTGAGTATTTTTAATTTATTATGATTTGCCTCAAAAATATTACTGTACTTTTATTTGGTAAGCATGACTGTAGTTAATTCTCGTTTATTTTTACGATTAGATATGTTGGTTATTCATCAATTCTTGAATTATTTGTGTAGGATTTTAGCCAATTGTATTAAAGTATACAATGTAGCGTTCCGTAGTCTGCTGCAAGTAACTTGTTTTGTCTTGTCTGTAAACCCTTTATGTCCATATTAAATCTCAATGTAGTCTTTCGCTATGGTATACTACAAAATAAAATAAAATTCACTTTCTATTAACCTGAAACGCTCAGGGCTACTAAGATATTTGTTTGCTACAATCATTTTTAGAAAATTTCTGGTATATGTTTTGTATATTAATTAATTAATTTTTAGACAAATTGCTATGAAAGAGGCGGAAATGTCTCTCGCGGGAAAGGAACCTGAGGTCCCTGACTTCAAAGAAATTATGGATATGGATCTGGCACTTGCTACATACCAAAAAGATATAGCGGAATGGCGTAATAATATCCCGACAAATTTAGCCGCTAAGATGACCAGAGATAAGCTTTTTAACTTATTCCCGGATGTCGAAGAAGATACTTTATCCGAATTATTGATGGCTCATGATAATAACTTCGCGGCTACTGTCGAGGTAAATATTTAAATCGCTATTTTTCTGTACTTGTATTTTATTATACTGATTGAATATTATTTCTCCGACAGTGTTTAAAATCTTTTATTTAAAACTTCAACTAAATATTAAATGCGGAATTTCTGATATTATTTTTGTTCGAAATTAGGTTCTGCTGATGTCTACTGGCCGCAGTGATGTACTTGAAGCTAAGAATGGGGTAAACAAATTCGTTATGCAAAAGGAACTTGAACAAAAAGATAAAATACTTAAAAAGAAGAGAGAGGTTTGTAACTTTATGTCATATACTTTACCTAGAATAGTATTTTTAGGCTTATTATTTAAATGTCGCTGAATTATTGGCGAAGAATATTTTTTTTTCGATGTTCTGGATAGAACAACTCAAACATATCTGTTAAATTTTTTGCACATACTGGACTTAATATCTAACGTATTTGTATTTTCTCTTGTAGGAGCTATCTGAGGAGGATTGGCCAATGCTATCCCTGGATCATAAGGTGGACATGGCTACTGTTGAATCGTACCGAGAAGAAGCCGGCCAACATCTGCAGCGCCGAAATCAGTAAGCTAATTATCTTTATATAGATTTAAGGGTTAGGTGTTTTGTGTAAAAAAGGTGAAATGTGAAAAAAAATTGGGTAAAGTACGAAATTGTCCTACTAATGGCATAAACTTGGCCTTTAGTTATTGTACAGGTGCTTTAGAAGAAAATACCCTTTGGAAGAAAATACTTGTCTTTTTAAGGACAAAAGAACCTTTAGGAAGAAGAAAGTTTAGGACTATAATCCTACTGAAATGTTTAACCAAGAGAAAATATCCATAACTGTATCAGAGTGACAGGCATCATATTTTGCGAATTCTTATCGTTAATGGAAAAAATAATGGCCCATTACGTCAAGCGCAGGTAATGCTTCTATCAGGCATTGTGTTTCATCGCAACGTAAATAAAACAGGAAGCATTTAAAAGCGTTGTAAATACCATGCATATTGAAATTGATCTCCAAATGTTCAGATCATATTTAAGATTAAAAAAAAACTGGGCTAGTGTGAATCTGTCTCGAGCACCCAAGGGTTTTGAGTTTTTATAGGTGTTGAGTTAAATGTATGGGAAAAGCAACAAGGGTGTATCTCTTAATGGAGCTGAAATAGAAGCTTATACTTTTTATTGTTTCAAGGGACCGTAGTAAATATACTACGACTAACAGAAAGCGTGGTGGTACACGAGATTTCTTGACGAAAAAATATTGACAATCAAGTCAAGCAAAAGGGTTCCTTTTGAGGTACAGACCTCTAAAAACCCAAAAATATACTCCTTCAGTAAATCTAAGACCTTTTTTCATGCTGTAAATAATGTTTCTAATTATTAAGTGTAACGTTACAGAAACCACCAGAAAGCACAAGATGCCATGCGTCGCGGAATGACCCAAGTCGCCAACTATTATTCTGATATCGCAAACTTCCACAAACAGAAATATGAACAAGCTAACGGGTTTGCTGTGGCTTCCTTGATGCAAGTAAGTGTACTTATGTGGTTAAGATTTTTGTTGTGCTCCTAATTTTCAGGACAAACCTTTGAAAGAAAATTTGCGAAAAATCTTCGAAAATATAGTTTTGTTTTTTATAAATTCAGAACAACGACTGAACAACGTGGGATTAGGTACTTTTTTTTCTACTTTAATCATTTATTCTTGATTTATTAAAAAATAAAGAAACCATAGTTTATATTTTAACCCGGGCTCGAGTTGTTACTGAGAGGAGGTTGGCTCACCACTAATGCAATATGAGTCATAATTTATAAATATAAAAGCTATATTATATGCATTTATTTGTATATACACATTGGTGTATATATCGAGATATTGATCTCGATTGCAGATTGTCGATAGCGGAAATAAGTTCCGTATTAAATACCAGTAGGCAGTTCCAAATTGGCGCGCATTCAATAACTCAGTCAATCAGTCAACATGAAAACACGTGATCATTGATAAATAAACAGCAACTTCACCTAAAACATTAAAGATAAAAACATGATTATTTAAGGTAATTTACGTCGTTACAATTTAATTATGTTCTCTTATCGAGGTTTATCTGCAATTCAAGAATCTGATTGTTTTAAAGCATTGCCAGGAGGTCAAACGTTCAGGGACAAGTTTTTTCGACGCTAGTCCAATTTTTTACCATTTCAAGGATCAAGTATTTCTCCTACTGGAAGTGAGCGTCAGAATAATCAACAAGTTATTATTGTAAATATTATGATGAAGCTAGTCAAACGAATTGAATACGGTAGCTTGTTCATATTAATTAACAGAAAAAAGGTCAGCTTGGTCCGTTTCTTCGAAGTTATTACGTGTTGACATTTACCACAAAGGGACAATCGATCTTGCATTGGTACACTTTGACCTTCTTGGCGTGTCGATCAATAAATAGCATTGGAAATACTTTTTAGGACCAGTACTCAGCTACGAAGACAGCATTATCTATAGGACCAGTCCTCCTGTGTATACGATTTAGGACATTGCTTTATCCTTGATCGTTCATTGATTTTAGGCCCTTCGTACACGTGGATAAACAAGTCACCGATACTTCGGCGACGTTATAGTTGTCAAAATATAAAAGGTCCGTTTTGACATTTGTCATCGCGAACTAGTAATGTAGTTTCGTTCCAAATTACATTCTAGGGTCTTTCTCAAATGTCAAAACGGACCTTTTATATTTTGACAACTATTTCATATATTTTCATATATGAAATAGTTCGTCGCTTATACTCTATAGTGTATAAGCGACTATTTCTATACAGAGTTATAATGGTTTTCTCAACTCAACTTGTTTGCCCACAACAACTTTGCCCACATTAGTATTGGAGACTTGCGTCTGAGACTTCGTACGCGTTGCACGTGTACGAAGGGCCCTAAAGTAATAAGGTACATTTTTGTACTTAACGTCAACGTTAAATATAGATAGAACTTAATATAGTTAAATACATATTTCTATTTATTGAATACTTTTAAAATTATTTCTTTGGTCCTTACTAGATTACCAAAAGCAATATTTTTGCTTTGAAATTATTTTATAGCATTGAAAGGACTTTAAATAAGTAACAACAAATACCTGTTTTACTTGACTTACGGCCCTGTTTGACCATTGTACTTAATTTGGAAGTACCTATATATTTACATTAGATATTTATTTTCCAGTTCCACGCCCTCAACCACCCAGATTCCACTACCATCGACCTCCACTACTTACGCGTGAAGGAAGCTAAGGAGACGCTTGATATATTCATAGACACCAACATCTCGAAGCTGCGCGACTCTTCCAACAAACGCAGTATTATACTGTTCTTTATAACCGGCCGTGGAAAAAACAGCCCGGGAGGAGCCAAGATCAAGCCAGCGACTATCAATCGCCTGAAGGAACGCGGCCTTGGGTATGCATCGTTAATGTATATAATTTTATATTGTCTAAGGGTTTTTGTAATAATGTCGTGGTGGCCTAGATAATGTCGTGGTGGCCTAGCGGTTCAATGAACGGATTTGTATGCACAAGGTTGCAGGTTCGAACCCAGGCAAGTACCAATGTGGCTTTTTCAAAGTTATATGTACTTTCTTAATTATTCTAAGACACTTCTGACAAACGGTGAAGGATAACATCGTGAGGAAACCTGGATTCCAAAATTTGGGATCTGAAATCGCCAATCCGCAGAGAGCAAGCGTGGTGATCAATGCTCGTGCCTTCTCTATATGGGAAGAGGCCTGTGCCCAGCTGTGGGACGTTTAAAGGCTGGATTAAGGGTTTTTGTAAGACTTTTTAGAGCTATGTTGTTTCCAGTAAGATACCGGCGGGCTTGTATAGACAGGTAGCATTAAAGGCTAGTTTCAATTGTTCGGCAACTCATTCGTATAATAAAGGATGACCACTAATGAAAGTGCGCCAACGATACCTTAGTTGTTATACCGCGTGCTGGGAACCCCGCACTGCAATGAAGTCATTGACTTGCCTTATGGCATGCGTTAGCAAACACCTTTAATGCTAAAACCAATGTACAATCGGGGACACTCAGGCCTTATCACTTTTGAAAATTTTTAGCTTATTGAGCGACGCAGGCGACGAACGCGGAAGCTCCGCTCCCGTGTGACTTTAACCAATTAGGACCTTGCAGTAACGAGATGCAAATATATATGTTAACTGTTTTTGGGCACTATATTAAAATACAATCAGAAATAAGGAGGCGTCGCCGCGTGTCACTAACGTTAGAAAGAGCGCAAGCGACTCGAACCGTTTCTCGACGGTAAGGTGATAAGGCGTGAGTGTCCCCGATTGTACATGAGCCCTATGCTTGATGCAAAGGAATAGTAATGCCTTTGTTAAACTTTTCTCTAACTAAATTATTGTATAACTAACAAAACTTTTTCATAAACGTTTAATATTACATTCGTATTCTCCCTTTTCAGTATCAAAACGTGTACAATAACGAATATTCTGTCTATTATGGTTTGTTAATCCAAAATTTTCGTCAGTTCAAAAATGAACCTTAACGGCTTAAAATATTTATCTATAATATGTATGTATTTAGAAATATATAAGTATGTTTATCAGTTGCCTGGTTACCATAACACAAGCTCTGCTTAGCTTGGGATCAGATAACCGTGTGTGAATTGTCCCGGAATATTATTATTATTATTAATATAATGTTATTTCAATTAAGGCGTAATTATATAAACGGTAACGGTTTAAAGCAACATAAATACTAGATTCATATGTAAATTAACGAGTATCTTGTATATTATAATATTAGACTTGCGGTTTTATTACATAAGGAGCTACAGATTAAAACGTCAGGCATCACTGACCGAGACCGACGTACGTGACTAATAGCACAGACAAACATTTATTGTATCGAAGTATAATTACATATTACATGTTCTTCCATGATACATACCTACGAGTTATAAATACTACTCTTAATTGATAGCCTTATTTCAAAACTATTTCGTTGTTGCGAATAAATAAAGTTTTTGTATAACGTATTTAAAATAATCTTAATAAATTATTCAGATATCTTTGGATCCTGTTATGTTTATGAATAAGTTACATAAACATAAATTCTTTTTATTTTACTTTGTACCCAAATACGTGAGTTTTTTACTTTATGAAATCGATGACGGTAAACTAGACTGTTTTATTGATAAAGTTTATCTTGTTTCAGCCTTGATGCTCTTGTTTTAAGACTAGTCACGATCCGTTGCCACAAAAACGCCATTACACAGAATCTATTTTCATACAAAATACATGCATATATATACATATAACATTCATTTACCCTTCTATATTTCTGTATAAATATTTTAAACTGGCGATAATACTTAATTGTTTTATTAAGCTGCAACATTCTTGTACATATACCGATTTCATTCTTTACTAGCTTTTGCCTTCAGATTTGCCCGCGTGATCTCCGAAAAATTATAGATTTGTCATAAATATTCATCTCCTCATGATTTTGTTACGCTATATGGCCTAAACAGACCGGGACGGCATGGCAAAGCATTTCATTTTTTTGCCAATGGACAATCAAACGTATTGTTATAGAAATATGACATAAATTGGTGTGCTTAAAAATGATGCCGTGGCATCGACAGGATTTCACATTCACATTTCACAATCTATGCTGTATTTCTATAACGATAGGTTTCATTGTACATTGTTAAAAAATTAAATCCCTTGCCATGCCGTCCCGGTCTGCGTAGGCCATTAATCGCCACTCGCTGCTTTCTACAGCTTTTATTTTTTCTTTTCCAGCTATGTTCTACGTAACCCTGGCCTGCTTTCTGCTCGAATCAACATTGACACGAAGCTAACATACCAGATTTCTGTTCCATAGGGTTTAAGAACCCCAGACGCCGAACATTGGTTGGGCGTAACGCATTTAATGTGTTACGCCCAATACGAGTGGTGTCTGTGCCCTGTTAGAGGGTATGTGTGCTGTCTCAAGAGCGCCACAGTCTGGCCCGGGACTATCCGGTACAGCGGCCCGCCTCAGAATGCTCTTCCGTTTAATGCTCCGAATCAGAATCCTGGAATCTATCAAAATGCTCTTCAGAACTTACTGCCCTTGGGTGGTGGCCCACAGAATGCTCTGCTGTATCATGGTGCGCAGCAATTTCGCGTGCCATATCGAGGCCCACTCCAAAACGTACTACCTTTTCTCGGTACGCCCCAGAACCCTACAATACTTCACGGATCTAACCAAAACATTTTCCAATACCATGGTATGCCCTTGAGCGCTTTCCCCATGTCCGGGTTACCCCAAAGCGCCCTCCCCTGTCCCGGTATGCTCTAAAACCCTATCCTACTCCGGCCGTGTTTCTTGTGTACTTACTATACTATCTTCGAGGAACTGGTTTACATTTTATTTACAATGTAATTAGGTATTTTATGGATGTTTAACGAAGAATGTATCTTCTACAAAAAATCGGGTTCTAACCGAAGCCCGCCATTTTCACCATTGTAGTAACATAAATGTGTATTTTTGCGATTCGTCATGAATCTTATGGGCGTTATAATGGCCCATTTCTATCTGTAGTGTTATACGTAGTGTATTTTCGCTGTCTATTATATTATGTAACTCAAGAACTAAATGTTGTAGCAATTGTTACATAATTTAATCAGTAGGTGTATTAAGATTTTTAAATATTTGTCATTTAGTGCAAACACAACAGCTTTAAAAATCTTTGATGTCATGGTTTTCCACCGATGTACCACGAATCTAGAATAAGTTGTAAATGTTTGCTCAAAAACGCACTTTAGTTGGTATTAATAAGTATTATCGAAAACGGTAATTTACTGAACGATCATGTAACGTTAATTAAGTTATTTTTTTTATGTCAGCGGTTAAAACATGCTTGGCTGTTATTCAGTTATATACAAACTTTTCATACGAAGTTAAACTTAGTATTCCGCTTTAGGACAAATTACGTCATAATATTAAGAAACTGTAAATGCTCTATGTAGTCATTTTAACGGCCTCTGGTACGTTTTATGTAATGGTAATCATGCGTCTTTTTGGCCTATCTAGTTTATTTCCGCTTTATATAAATAGTTACCATTTCCTAAAATTACTACATACAATGTAATCCCATTATTATTATAAATAATTTTAGTCATTAAGTTTTTTATCTGTGATTATTACAGGGACTAACTTTAAAATCTTTACGAATTCTTCATCTACCCTCTAATAGTTATTTTGATACTTTGGTTCCGAAACTATTTAATTAAAGGTTAATAAACCGTCCAAAGACCATTTATGCTACAAATGTACCCTCCCTTAATACAACAAGTTTAAAAGTAATACAATAAATAAGTAAGTAAATGATAATTCTGGCTGTTACCTTATATCAAGTAGAACATGTTTACACATGTTGTCTTAAAGTCATTATGATATTATTTGCTTAGAAGTGAGAATCTTTATCTTTAACCTACTTTATCACCCTCGTACGACGTTTCATTTGTTTTGGGCAAACAAATTAATACTTGCCCAATGGTTCTGAGTCTCTCAAACGTATCTGGTTGTTTGGATCAATAGGTTTATAATAGATTAGATTGCAATATTGAACCTCAATTAGCCTCAAGTGCAATATTTCCTATAACACACAAGGTATAATGAAGTATGTGGCTAAAGAGCACCTGATTTAATTTGTACTATCTTAAAACAAACATCACCGCCTAAAAAAGTTAATTAAGATTCTAGAAAATCTGTTTATGCTTCAATTTTAACAAACAATAACACTATACGAGATTGCGAATAGTTTTAAAATCTTGAACAAGCATGAAGAGTATATTTTTTCGTGGTGTTATTGAAAATCGGCTTTTTGGCCAAACCCACAAATATTTAGCTCTCGTAAATTTTATCGTAACGAACCAAGATAAATTTAATAGCATTGGAATTAACAGGCATGTCTTTTTACGGTAGATTGACAATTGACAATTGTCGGCTACTATTTTATGGCAGTTGGAAATGCCATTATTATATGAACAAACATATTTATGTAGTAAGTGTATTGCGTGTTTCGATGTTGTCACTCTAATTATAATATTCCAAGGCGTTTGCCTATTTTTTAACTTTTCGTCCTTTAACGGACACGTAGGATTTTGATGCAATACGATAGATTTAACAATAGGATTAAGGATTATCTGAACTTATTTGTGTTCGCACAGCGCTGGTTGAATACTCGATCAGCCATCTTGATTTATTTGCTGTGTGTAGAAAAGTTTGTACCTTATTATAAAAGGAGGACTGACACGACTTGGTTCGGATTATCCAAACAAGCAATTGTAGTTTTTATTGACAATGAGGTAGCATGCACTTGGTACATTGGATGTTGAATTAATTAGGTATTAAAGTCCTATTGAAGACGATGAGATGACGCGAAATAGAGGAGTTGAAACGTTTAAAAATGGAAGTCATGAACTGTCAATGTAGTTCCTTTTTTGGCCGCATGTAACGGCGCGATTTAAGAACGAAGTGATTTTGCGTTTATCGAGCTTAGCCATGTGCCATCTGCCTCATGTCTCTCTAGTAATAGAATACAGCTGTAATCCCACCTTTTTGTCTGTTGTGACCACCTAGATTCTTGTACACGTCTACATAAAGGCGTTAATCACATAAGTAACTTCGATTAAGATATACAGCACACTTAGAAAGTGAGTAGAAGTAGAAAGTGTTGCATAAGTTGTAGTAGATTTTGTCTTAAGAATTGGTTGTGCGCTGTGTTTGATTCTCATGATGCTATTGGAAATAAAATTTCTTCTCTGCCTAGCCTTTTCCCAGCTATGTTGGGGTCGGTTTCCAGTCTTACCTGATTTAGCTGAATGCCGTATTTTTACATGGCCTCCACAACGGAGTTTAATGGGTAATACAGTATCCCATAGTAAGACTGGTCCAGAATTGCAATGACTGAGCGACTGTCAAGCGATCGAAGTATGACATCGGGAACGAGACCAACCAGGGCGAGAAATAAGAATAATAAATGTTAGCCAGAGTTAAAAGAATGGATAAGTGCACAGTGCACAAATTTACTCTGTACGGATTTGAGTACATTATGCATCCTTTTCGGGTCTTACGCAGTGTACAAGTACATTAGTATAATACGTGTATTAATATTGTAGAATTTTCCTCAGTTTACTATTGTAATAAGTTAAATTAAGTTACCGTAATTGTTGTAATATTATGGTTTTAATTTATTTTTTCATTCGCAGCTGGTCTTATCGAAATAGGAAGAAGCCAAAGTGTTTTCTCTAATACCAAAGAAACATATATATAGAAAACATGGTTGCGAATGATTGGCCATTTGACTTTAGTCGAAGTACCTAAAACCATAATACGATAAAGTAGGTAGTATTTGTTGGTCCTGTGGCCAAATTAAGATTGAGGTTGGTGCTTAGGAATTGTGTGATAATTATACACATAGAGTGTAAGTTGGAAGAACTGTTGCCTAATAATGCAAGAGCTTTGAGATTAAAAATTTCGACATTTTGAATGACAGCTTTTTTGCTTAAAGTGCCATTTAATACGGCTACCAGAGTATATTGCTGTTATTTATTTTTCAGAACGCAATTAATATTAAATCAAACGAAAAGAGTTATAAGCGGGATTTTATTGATCATCATTGTAGAGCTTACGCACTATCGAATTAGTCACAAAGTCAACAAACGGCAATATACTTCTGCTTGTAGTCCTTTTTTTTAAACGCTAAAAATAAATATAAAATGTTGCTAAAATCGCCTTAAAATTAGGGTGCTCAATTTAGGGTGTTATTTTTATTTGCAATTCAATTGTACATCAAAATTTAATATAAGCTGTGGGTACTGACGTAGCGTAGTAACGACTTTTTGATATGAATTTATCGAAACAGGTACGTTTACAGGTACAGGTACAGGGAAATTTTACACTTGTATAAGAAACTTGGTACTGTAGAAGACCTCGTTTTAATGTGTGATAGATAAAAATGGTGGATTTGAAATAGGAACATGCGTGGCTATGTTATATATATGACGAGATCTCAAGACGAGTTGAAATGAATGTTTATAAAATAATACTTGCTTTGGTTTTGGTTATGAATTTTTACAATATTGTTTTTATGTTTTATAATAAATAAGTTATGGATCAGTTATTTTTGTTAGAAGTTTTAGAAGTTTTAGAACAATCTACATATAATCTGTGTTAGCAAGTAAGTCACTCTTTACGTGTATTTTAAATGTGGACTGTCAATTAAAAGACAAATAAACTTTTACTAAGTGTCTAATTAGTGTTTTATTTGATCATAATTAGCTGTTAATTATAATTTACTTAGACAATATTGCCAAGGTACCTAATGGGAACCACCTGGGGCCCGAGTCTGCTATTTACATTTGCTTGAATCGTCTGAGTGGGTGGGGTTAGTGGGACCATTTTACGATAATTGGCATTCTACTAACTGTCAAAACGTCACAATTGGCCATTGGAACGTTTGAGCCGCGAGTTGAGTGAATATGACCGATGGCCGGTACAATTTCGTATTCCGCTATTTTTTGACAGCAGTTGCATCATATCTATGGCTAAACATTTTTTATTTTTCATAGACAATGTGTCAATTTCAACGAAAACTTTCCTTTTTTAAAACATAATTATCCTTATTTACAAGTTTTTAATAGAAATTACATATTGTATGGGCTTTTACAATTAATTAGTATTCAAAAAACAATTAATACAATTTTTTGCAACATAAGAAACGATTATTAATAATTAGTGCCAATCGGTGTTGCCTATTAATAATTACAAAATGTTTGATACTTTTATTTTTAATTTAAATTGACAACACCGCATCCCACTCATGCCAGTATGCCACTGATTGTTGTTGGCTTAACTGAATACGAAAATTAGGCACATATTGGGTTGACACTATCATCCCACTATGATCATAGTAACACCGAGTGTAAATAGCAGACTCGGGCCCCTGGATGAGGGACGCGCGAGACAGACAACAATGGCAGCAAAAAGGGGAAGCCTGTACCCAGCAGTGGGTGATTCCGGGCTGATATGATGATGATAAAGAAAATTAATGTCTAGGTAACTAGTCATTAATAAGTCAACTTATCTATAATAATATGCATAATCTATATATACTTATAATAAATCTGTAGAAGTGAAAATTCTGTACATTGAAAATATCAAAAACAATAAATGGCGGGGGGTGTTACTAGACCGACACCGAACCCAAAAGTGTGAAAAAAATTTTTTTTTGTCTCTCTTTCTGTCTGTTCAGGTATCGCGCAAAAACTACCGGTTCGATTACGATGAAACTTGATATAATTATTCTTTATTAACCTGGGCACCACACTGGGTAGTTTTTATCCCGGAGAAGTATAAACAATAAAAAACAAACTTAATTTTGCGGTTGAAAACTCATTGATAAGTTTCGTCATCCACGCGAACGAAGTCGCAGGCACAGCTAGTACCTACATAATGAATCTTTATTGGGATACATAAGTATTTATGGTACCTAGTGGTAAGCCCTAGATTAAAATAATATTCTCACTGATTAATGAATTACCGAGCGCTGCTTATGCTGGAATAAATATCATTGGTCCATAAATCTATTTAAGAACGTATTATTATTATTAAGAGCCTGAAATGTCCCACTGCTGGGCAAAGGCCTCCCCACTCTCCCTCCATTTATCTCTCTCAAGAGCCGCGATTGACCAGTTTGGTAAAAATGTATAGGTCATCCCGCCCGCGCCACCTCCGGCTGGGTCTGCCTCGCTAACGCCTAATGTGTGTGACGCCTAATTTAAGAACGTAACGATTTGCTTATCGAGCACTCGGTAAGCTTTACAAGAGTAAAAATATATTTTTAAATTACTTACTGCCAAGGCCTTTTCATAAGTGCTAGTCACCTTTGGTAAACACTTACCTGCCTTATTAGTGCATTCAAATTTTACAGGAAAGAGTGCAATTTGGGGTCTGCTAGGCCACTTAGCATTGGAGATAATATAAATAGTTTACTGTCACAATTATATAGGGTGCTTCAAAAATCGCATCAAATAGGATATACCTACAGCGTGAGCCCATAGTAGTATTTTTTATTTCCTAGGAAACCATTGCAAATTCCTGAAAAACCATAGGCCTTTGCATAAGAAATACCTGGCATGCCTTTTAAGTTCTGTCGTTTCCATATTTCCCGGCAATTTTGAATTTGGAACTGTTCTATATTCGAATGTGTTTAAATTTTGAATCTCAAAACAGTTGAAAGTATTAGGATTAATGCTTTTGTTTAGTCACAGCGTCGATTGGAATCTGTCAGGTTACGTACGAAAATGAATCTTTCTAAGGAAAATGTTCGTGCAATAATTTTCTACAACTTTAGAAGAGGTCTGACACGGCTTCAGTGTTTTGAAGAGCTAACATCTGTGTTCAGTGATGAAGTCCCATGTCTGCAGACTGTCGAACACTGGTATTTAGAATTCCAGCGTGGACATACTAGTATCAGAGACAAATCTCGCGAAGGACGCCCAAAATCTGCCTTCACTGAAGCTAACATCATTGCTGTGAGACAACTAATTCTCCTTCATCCTCTTCTTCATCCTGAACCACGACAAAGCAAGCTCACACAGCGCTCGTCAAACGATTGAGTATTTGAAGCAGAAAAAAAGTAGAAATTCTTGACCATCCTCCATACAGTCCTGACCTAAGCCCTGACGATTTCTTTACATTTCCTAAAATTAAGAAAAGTCTTCATAGTAAAAGTTTCCAGTCCAGTGAAGAAGCAGTCGACGCTTATTAGTCAGCCTTTTGAACACCCCTACTTTAGACTGGAATAAATGTTATAATAACTGGTTCGAGCGATTGGAAAATAGTGGTGGTGAATACTTTGAAAATCAATAAAAAGTACTAAAAGGTTCTAGTTGTGTTTTTTACTTCAAACGACAAAACTTAAAAGGCACCCCTCGTACTTATTATTATCATCTGCATCAGCTGATCAAAATAATACGTGTTTCCTAGCAACGAACTTTAGACGTACTTTTTTGAGAAAGATATTAATTTCTTTCGCAGTTGCGCCCTGTAGGTACTTACTTATCCGATTTTACTGCCTAACTTATCCTAATATAGATGGATTTAAGAAGAAACTTAAAGATTACCTAGTTGTTAAATGTTATTATGCTGTATTAGATTATTTATCAGATAAGCCTTAGGTATTATTTTTTCAATGTTTATTTTGTTTGTTATATTCTGTGTTCTTTTTAGGGTTCCGTACCCAAAGGGTAAAACGGGACCCTATTACTAAGACTCCGCTGTCTGTCTGTCCGTCTGTCTGTCTCCAGGCTGTATCTCATAAACCGTGATAGCTAGAAAACTGAAATTTTCACAAATGATGTATTTCCGTTGCCGCTATAACAACAAATACTAAAAACCACATAAAATGAATATAAGGGGGGCTCTCATACGACGGTGGTACGGAACCCTTCGTGCGCGAATCCGACTCGCACTTGACCAGTTTTTTTATTATTTTAAATGTAACTTAGTTGTTATATAAACAGGATGTAGGTATAAGTCCTAAACCTAACATTTGCACTACTTTTGTTTTTACACGACTGCCCAAAAAGGAGTGTTATGTTTTCAGGGTTCATGTATGTATGTATGTAGGTATGTATGTATGTATGTATGTATGTTTGTGAGTTTCTTTATTCCACCATAACTTCTAAAAGGCTTGACCGATTTTAATGTTTGTGGTATCATTAGAAGCTTTGAGTTATCCCGAGTGACATAGGCTATGTGGACATTAAAAAATGGTCAAGTGTGAGTCGAAATCGCCTGCAAAAGGTTCCGAACGATATTTTTTTTTTGTGTTGTGTTATGTTTTTTTTGTTGTTCACTAAAAGGTATTAATTAGTAATACCCTATATCTGTACTCATATTTCATGCAAATAAATGATACTTATTCTAGACTAGATTGTCATGAATATATCTGTCTTCATGTCATGCCTCAAGCAAGACAGTTACTTGTTTATTTTTAATACGGTACATAATAATTGCAACATTTAGTTGACATTATGTAAGTAGGTAGTTAGGTACATGTTATTCCACGGTTTATGGTCAATGACCTTTCTGTACAGTGAACTGAAGGTCATCTAAATGTGAGTCAGTATTGCGAAATCCTTATGTACGCTCGCCCTATCCAGAATTTGGAATATCCTTCAAAAACATTACGTAGGCATTGAAAAGGCAGCATTTTATTCAAAATGCTGCCGTCTTGACTTACCAATTTATGCTGTATTATAAGTATGCTGAGTTCTTTTAGTTATTTACAACGCTTGCCTGTTATATTTCATTTTTTTCGGGCTGATAGGATGACAAAGTGATACCTACGGTGAACGCAAACTACCATCGCGTGAAGTGTAGCGGGTTCGATACCCACATTTTATAAGTCATCGACCGTACAGCCACGGACATAACCTTCGTATGGACATATTGGTTCGAAGAAGGTGTAACTAGGTAATTACTAGGTAACAACGTTATCAATAGCAATAATAATATGTTTATCCATCACCTAAACAGTGTCATAGCGATTATGAACAGAAGGTTAGAAGTATAAAAACCAGACGAGTCGGAGTCGTGCACCAAGGGTTCCCCCATTATCGATAAAAACAAGCAAAAAAAACACGTTTGTTGTATAGAAGGCCCTTAAGTAATTATTTAATTCTGTGTTTAGTTTTTAATGTTGTTAAAGCAGCAACAGAAATAATAATATATCATCAGAGAAGATTTCAATTGTCTAACTATCACGGTTGTCCTTAAACTCTTAGTAAAAGGGTCCCGTTTTACCCTTTCGGTACGGAACCTTAAAAAGCAAGAGGCATTGAAAAGCTCCATGGGTACACTTGCCAATGCTTATTGGTACGTGATATAGATAGGTATGCTTACATAATTATGTTGATCAGGCTTTGTAACCATGGTCAAGTTAGCGTTATCGTAAATATCATCATGTTCTTATGTTAAAACGCTGTAGGTAGTTGATGCCATAGCTTTGTCTTAAGGCCAATATTAATGGTCTCAAAAAATTAATATTTTTTCATCTAGGTAGGCATTTACAATTCGTAAATCGTGATAGCCTGGAGGTTTACTGACCAGTTTTTTTCTACCTACATACAAAGGATTGACGATTCTTCTAAAAAAAGTTTTAAGACCTAGTAAAATTTGCTAAACGTCTTTTTTAAGTTTTAAATGTTGTAGGCCTTATTATTTTAAAGTTTCATTGTTTTTGTAGGTACATGTAGATTTTATATTTATGTGCAGTTCGCATCCATCAGAAGTGATACACAGATTTCAAGCTGTTTTTAAATGTAAAAAGGAACCGCCTAAAGTGAAAATCATATGGTACCACTTCTGAGGTCCTATCGATGACAAAAAAGTTTTTGAAATTGATCTACATTTGCCGGAGATATCTCGTAACAAACACAAAAAACATACCGTTGATTTGATAACCCTCCTTCTGAAGATTCTTAAAAAAGGAACATAAGTAGATAATTATCTACGTACCTACCGATTTATTGACTACAAGATAGGTGTCGTAAGTCAACATCCTTAATCACTAGGCGTACCTAGCACCTCCATAATCAATACAGGTAGTGACGTTTTTATTCCGGTAAGCAATATGAACGGTAGTATATCACAGGCATTTACGTCACTATGTCCGGCAGTTAGCCGACCTTCGTGACTCATTTAAATACTCAAAAAGGGTACCAGCGCCACTGGGAACTCTGATCTGGTTCGCCTTGTTGAAACATCTTTCACTGCGACAAATATCAGCTTTGTCAAATGTTGAAGTACTTACGTTGATGAATGTCCTCGATATTTGCGTGCCTGATGATGGATTGCTACCTGTTGGGATGATAATTATGTTTGCAGACACGTAGGTACTAGTGCAATAAGCGTGTGAGAATACTAGTTACAAGATTAGTAAAGCTCGAGAAACGACTTTTTTGGTCCATCGCTGGATTGGCCTGAAAAAGTAGTAACTAAATATTTTTATGGCTTTAGGATTTTTTTCATCCAGAAATTATATTTTTTTTTGGTTAGAGATTGGCCAGTCTAGAAGAATGGTAGCCAGATTTACTGCCCAGGCTGCGCCAGCCAGAACGAAGTAACAACTCGCCAAGCTCTCTGAAATAAAATATAAGAGAAGGTAATTATTTATTATTATGAGCAATAGAAATAACGACTAACATTTTCAAAGAAACGTGTGTTCTTTGGCTCTTTTTATGAGAACATTTGTAAGAAAGTCTCAAAGGAATAAATAGCTCTTTATCGTCAATAAAGTCCCAATTAGAATCGACATCTGATTGGCGTAAGGCAACCATTGTATGCTGGAAATATTTTTCTTAGTATGTAGGTACTCAAGTCTTGAACTTATTATATGAAACAAATGTAGTTTGTCGATTAGGTATGTAGAAAGATTGAAATAGCCACTAAAAGAGCCTATAGCATCCTTTCCCATAAAGGTTAAATATCTTTATGGGATAGGATGGGTATAAATTATAACAATATAAGCAAACTACAACTTACTTCTCCTACTTCTTCTTATAACAATACACAACTTACTTCCTTCTTATTCTAATAGTTCTCCTTCACAACTACATTTTCGATGAAATTAACTTTTGAGATTCCTTGTGTGATTTAATGTATTGTTATTTTTAATGAATTAATTGTTAAACTTGCACGTTGCACGTGCAGACACCTTGATCATTACCTATCCACCTTTATTACCAAGCTTAAGGAAATGTGATACAAAACTGTCCTTGATATGTCTACATGATTGTGTTTTGCCAATTTCGATTTACTCGAATGATTGTTGTATAGTTCCGGTAAGTACGCAAATACAGAAAGATCTACTTATTGAATTATAATATTGGGTTCCAATGTTTTATAATTTGTAATAATACTTAATTTGTGGCCGGCCCAGAAGGAGATGTCAGGACGAACTTGACTCCAAATCAACATTATGGACAACAATAGATCGAGACCGGGAGAATTGGAAGAAGTTATTAAGGCCTTTTCCCTGCAGTGGGAAGAATAACATTTTCGTACTCGCCTACGTTTAAAAATTAAACCAAATAAAAGGCGATAAGTTAAGCGCTTGTTCCCTAAAAATATTCTGTATTCAGCAAAATATACGAATGATGGAGTAACAGTCTTTGTGATTTGTAAATAAATAGGCTCCATGTCAAAAAATATTCTAGACAAATAAAACAAAAGAACATACGTCACAAAATCAATTAAACCAAAGATACATCGTTTAAAAAACGAGGTAAACCTACCTAATTATGATGTAGCGAATCGTGCAAGTATGGGATATATCTAAAGGTCAAAGCCGTGAAATTTTATAAGATTTCCGGGCTCTTTATGATAATAACTATATTATTATGCTTTGATGAGAATTTTTGGTATAGATAACAGAGTTTGGTGTTAATCTTATGTCTGCTGATGATGATTGAGCGTATGACCGATAACTAAGATCGAAATTATAACAGAAAGAAATAGTTCATAGTGCACATTAAATCTTTTTAAGTTAGAAGTTCGCTACTTTATGTAAAAAGCAAAAACAAAATAATTTTAGTAATTCATGAATGCTAAAAGCTTGCAGAATTAAAGCTCAACGCTTCAGATATTCAGCGTCAAACATGCTATTGCAGACCTCGTACAAAGGCGTGATAACAACCCATAAACTGTAGTAATTTGTCAAAGCACTACTTTTAATATGCTTACCTACTTTTCTTCTTACCAGTTACATAATGTTCACTCAAAAAAAGTATTGTTCAATTACTTACATGTAGAATTAAAGTCCTTTGCATTAGTGACTAAGGTCCAATAAGGATCAGATTCTATCACCTCTACGATCACGTCAGAATAGTGACAGAAAAATGCTCCTGAAAACACACATAAACAACCGTCGTTGTTCGATTTAATTGCAAAAAGATCTTATTATCAACTTCAGAAAAAACGCATTACCCTTACAAATGTTTCTTGATTGAAACCACTAGCGTAAATATAAGTATTATATTAATTAATTAAGTAAATAACAAGTTAATGCTAATTAAAAAGCAAAAGAATATTAAGAAATAAACTAAATTAGTTACATTGATTGCGCTAGCTTTGTATGTAAGGTAATGCAAAATCCAGTCAATATTTATGTTACTATATATTTTAGACGAGGACGAATATTAGCTGGCTCAAGGCTGAGCCCGCCCTGTGCTTCTGTAAGTGTACGGAACAAATGAAATCGAAAGGCTATCTCTGAGTCACAGGCGTAGGTTAGTTGCTCTGTACTCAGTACTCTAGATCACCTTGACAATGAAAGTGAATTGGACAATGTAGACGCGATCTATTCGTATAAAAACCGGAGCACTTCATGTCAAAATTATTCAGTTGCCAACATTTGCAGAATAAACATGTACGCCAAGGTACTAACAGCAACGATTTATATATTACTTTTTAATAGCTCAAAAATATTTATTTTGAATTGATTTAACATCAATCCAGGAATTTAATTATAGTATTGTATTTCTCCATCGGACTATTTGGATTTCCTTTTTCTCTTCTATTGGATCATAATCTTGTGAGTACCTGGTTGTCCCAATTTATCAATAATATTTTTTTTCCTAACAGTTGATCGTCGCTCTTTGCGCCTTGGGAGTAGTCCGCGCCAGCGGCTACTTGGAAGCCGGCCACCTGGGATACAGCGCGCACGCCATCGCCGCCCCCGCTGTGGTAACCAAGACCATCACCCCTGCCGTCTCCTCCGTGTCCTCTTACTCGAGCCACACCTCCCACGGCAGCCCCATCGCCTACGCCGCCGCCCCCGTCGTCGCTAAGGCATACGCTGCTCCCGCCGTCGCCGCTTATGCCGCTCCCGTGGCCACTTACGCCGCTGCTCCCGCCGTCGCCGTGACCAAGACCATCGCTCCCGCCGTGAGCTCCATCTCCTCTTACTCTACCCACACCGCTCACGGTTCCCCTGCCGCGACCTACGCCGCCGCTCCCGTCGCATACGCCGCCCAAGCCGCGTACGGTCACGCCGCGTACGGTCACGCCGCGTACGCCGCCCCCGCTGCTTACGGTCATGCCGCGTACGCCGCCCCCGCTGCCTACGCCGCGTACTCTGCCCCCGCTGTGGTGACTAAGACCATCAGCCCTGCTGTGTCCTCCGTGTCCTCTTACTCCAGCCACACCTCTCACGGTGCGTCTTACGCTCCCGCTGTTGCTGCGTACGCCGCTCCCGCCGTCGCCACCTACTCCGCTCCTCTGGTCGCCAAGACTTACGCCGCCGCCCCCGTGGCCACCTACGCCGCTGCTGCTCCCATCGTCAAGTCCTACGCGTACTCCGCTGCCCCCGCTGTCTCTCACATCTCCTACAGCGGCCACGGCGCTAACTACGGTTGGTAAACTGAATCAAACATTGGTTCTGTAAATAGACAAATGTAAAATAAACGACAATTACCTAATTACATATTTGTTCGATTTTACAAAGAGAGCTTGTGAGAGCATGAGCTCTTAAAGGAATCATTCATATAATACCTACCCTATACATTCATTTTACTTTTCAGATTGGCTAGCTATTACACAGTAAATCACGCACACATGCACATAAAAGAAATTTCATTCCAACTCATTGTGACTGTTTATTTTTACTTAATAAACACTCATTATTATTAATTACCATCTATATACGGATATTGTCTGATCAAAGTTAATAAGAACATTCATTGTGGTATTAAAAATTCACGATACTACCAATACAAAACTCATGGAATCATATAATAAATAAATAATATTCCGGGACAACTCACACACTGTTATCTGATCCCAAGCTAAGCAGAGCTTGTGTTATGGCAACCAGACAACTGATAAACATACTTATATATTTCTAAATACATACATATTATAGATAAATTACACCCAGACACAGAACAAATGATCGTGCTCATCACACAAAGATTTGCCCTGGGTGGGAATCGAACCCACAACCTCCGGTATAGCAGCCAGGGTCACTAACCACTAGACCAACAGGCCCGTCAATACTAATACACTCATAATTCGTATTTACAATTAATTTAAACGTGTTATCGATTTATTTATCGTACAAAAGTAGTTTAAAGGTATTTCATTATATTATTATCTTGAAAAAATGAGAAAATAACAAAAGACATATTTTTTTCTCGTCAATACACCTATATTGTTATTGATACGCAATAAAGTGTCAATAACCATTGCATTCAAAATATAAAATTCAAAATGCAAAAAAAAATGTATAAATACATACGGAAAACACGCTCTATGTTCAGTGTTCTTAAGTTTCAATGCATTATCAATCTGAATTTAAAAATGAATCAGATTATTTATATTTAACAACCTATTCTATGCAAATGTATTCATTGCATATTGAAATCGTTTGAATTTGCGTAAATATCGACCTCTAAGTGTAAACGCTACGTCTTATATTAATCAAATGGTGCATCACCTATTATCAAAAATAGTTTATTTCTGGTTTTTGTTTGCTATCTTGTTCGTAGACGTATAGTCGTATATTTTTTTAATATCATTCCGAGTATCTGTCCCAAGGCAAACAAAAAGGCTCTTTTTATAATATATATGTACATTTTACAACGTTTCCTAAACTAGAATGAAAATGCTCTTTATAATCTTCTTATAATACATAAATATAATAAAGGTGTTGCAGCAATTGATAGTTATTTTAAATAAGAAGAAAAACTATGAAAAACCATCCACGTTATACGTATGATGATCTGATGACCATGGAACCACGAACCGAGAAGTATACCCTTAGGTACTATAAAACAAAACTGAAATTTTCCAAAATTATTATTAACATTAGTTCAGTCGTTTGTGACAAATAGTGACAATACATAAAAAACAAGGCTTTCGATGAATTAAATAGATTTCGAGACCGGAATTAAGCTTAGTAGACAAAAACACCACTTAACATATTAAAAATATATCTGTCGTTACTTTAGACGATATAGTGATAGAGATAAGATACATTTGATTGAGTAAAATTGTGTTAGGTCTTAGGTTCTAGCCAAAGTTGCAACCTTTGGATGAATCTAGAGTATTCTAGAGTTCAGAGAATTAGCCTTCGTTAAACTTTTAGTTAGACGTGTATCACTAGAAATAATTTATTCAGCTAATTATATTTGAGACAACAATAGATATTGATTAACAGCTACTGATAAAATAGATAATTACGAATGCGCATAAATTTATATATGATACAACAAGTTGCCTTCAAAGGAGACTTATTTCTTAAGTTAAATATCAACATTTTGAAATATTTTGCTGTATCGGAAAGTTGGATAATACTAAAAATGTAACTATGCGATTGCCTACTTCACCAGTCTGCTGTATCATACAGATCGTCATCATCACTAGCTATGGTGTATTCTCTTATTGTCTGGTTAGTTACCTAAATAGTTCAGGCCACAAACAAATACGAGTACTATGTTACTAAACACCTTAATACAACGGTCGAAAGGTCATTTTATGAATGACTAACTTATATAATTTGAATTGCATAAATCCTCTTCTTCTTTTAGATACCAGTTTTATGAGGATGGTATAAAAGTGAATGCGCGTTTTGTATATGTTATTTTGTCATCAAAACTACCGGATTGAAGATGTTAAGACAGGTATAATTAATTCTTTAATATTATGTTTAATTCAGAATTCTTATTCTTCGCCATAATCGTTTGTTTGTTTTGCAGTTGATAATTTTGCTTTGCGCAACGTTCGTCTTTTGCCAAAGCAATTCGCCATCCGCTTCTGAGGTAAACAGTTTGGCTAAAACTTCACCGGACGCGCTTGCTTCTTCAGAATCAAAAAATGAAACATCCCAACTGAAACAATCTGGCTTCGTGCCACTATCCAGGACCGATATTACATCTATTGAAGAAAGATTTTCGTTACCTGAGAATTCGTTTCAAAACGTGCCAGTTCCTCCAGCAACGTATCTTCCCGCTGAAAGGCCATTAGAAGATAGATCGGCGAACGTCAACAATGTACCTGTACCAGCGCCTGTTGAGCCTGTCATTGCAGACGATGCTTCTTCGTCGACATCTATAACAACTTCTGAACAAGGCTTCGGACAAAGTTCCGGGCAATCTACTTTTTATGCCGCGTCTCTTTTATCTGGTCCAAAAGACAGCCAAACAGGAGCTGCAAATGTAAATAAGCCTGTCTCTGAAAAGCCGTATAAAGCAGTGCCTCTTTCAAAAAATACGGAAACAATTCCATCTCAAGAAACATCTGGACAGTCCTCTGCCACATATAAAAGTCAACAAATTGGTCCTACCAAAACTGATACAATCCCTTCGACATCTGATACTGTAACAATAGAAAGTCACAAGGAAGAGAATAAAGAATCATCTGAAAAATCGGACTATCCTGTTCATCACCATCAAACTGTGATAAGTCCACCAACTATTCAGTATATACATTCTCCTACATACGCCGTGAATCCTCATGTCCCTGTGGGGTCAAAGACTGTTTCATTGGAGACATTTGATTCCGTCACTGCTCTGCCTTCTTTTAGGTATACTCCAGCACCTTCATACATAAGATTCGGTTCTACTCCCGTCCCAGTGATTGACCCAATCCCAGTTCCAGTGTTATATGAGAATCTTGGTGTAGAAACTTTCCACCATTCTTCATCACAGTTTGCTGCGGGATCTGAGCCTATTCCCGTTCCGGTACTTTCCGAGTCCTCTATAAGGTACAATCCTATTCCCAGCCATGTGGTTCATGCTAAGTCTTTCGTAGAGAGTGTGTATACGCCTGTGGGTTCATATCATCATGCCATAGACCATTCGCCTCATAGATACGAGGGTTATGCTAGAGCATTATCATATTCCCCTGCTTCGTCAGTTTCAAGTGTCTCATTTAATGGTTTAGGAGTGAACTATGGGTGGTAGACTTTGAATTTTAATTTATTATTGTATCCTTTTTGTAAGTGTATCCTTATTATAAGTATATAATTTTTATAAGTTTATTACCTCAGTATAGTCAATATAGTATGTAAATGTAAGTTCGCTTTTGTTTAGATTGCTTATGGTTTAGTTTACTTTTAAATTTATTCTGGGTTTAATTTGTTTATAATATACACATTTATGTTTAGTATTTTTTAGGTTAATAAAAACATAAAACTAAATAATACTTTAAATATAATCCCTAGTTTAAGTGACTTTAGTTGAATACAAAGAGTGATGACTTTTAAAACTTGTTTGTTATTCGACTTTATGCTTACCATAATTAAATAATTAATAAGTTCAAGATCATTTGAGTTTCGTCATTAATAAATTAACTTAAATATCTTAAAAAAAACTGAATTCATTTCCATATCATATCAACAGACAATGTTTGCAATATTTGAAAATGATGTATGTTGTATCAATGTTGCGAAAAAAAATGGAATTTGCATCTAAGCTTTAATTTAGTCATGTCATAATCAGTTTATGCATAATAATAAAAACTAATGTATTTTCTTATATATGCATATTGAACTGCAATTGATTAATTGATCAGCAAAAAATACATTAGAAACACCAAAAGTGTTCGTTAGATTGTGAGAAAATCATTTGATTTCTATTTCACAGAAATATTTATCGTCGTACGAAACACGGACAATGCGAGTAATGGAACCTAATAAGGGATCCATAAGATAATAATTAGTATTAGATATTATACGATGTATGACTGGTTGTGTCCCGAATACATAGTATTGTTATCAATGCTGGTTTGATCGGCCCTAGTTTATTACACGACTGCCCAAAAAAAGGAGTGTTATGTTTTCAGGGTTCATGTATGTATGTATGTATATATGTATGTTTGTGAGTTTCTTTATTCCACCATAACTTCTAAAAGGCTTGACCGATTTCAATGTTTGTGGTATCATTAGAAGCTTTGAGTTATTATTAAATATGGGTACAGCGAAAACAAACAAGAGCAAGTGAAAAATGAGATGACCTATGGTTTAAGTTCAGTAGATCTAGGTTGGAATCATTAAAAAATATAAATTGGCTCAGAAGCTTATACTTATAAGTTTTTTATTTACTTTGTCATGTTAAGTCGGTTTGCAAATAATAATACTCGTTTTAAAATGTAAATATTACTCGACCAAAAAACCTGCCGAAATAAACAGCTTCAGGCGATGCCGGACAGATTCAATGCAGATTAAAGTTCGCACTCGCTGATATAAAAGCGAAAGCAAATGCTCCAAAAATTATTCCACTCAACAACTTCCTCCAATACAAACATGTACTCCAAGGTAATGAACATTGGCAAAATTACTGTTTTAAATCTTATATCACGGGTTAACGACCCGAGTTTTCAATTTATTGTCAGCTGCACAAATTATGTAATCAGTGTAAATATGAGATTAAATAATGTGTCTGTATTCTCTCCCAGGTCGTAGTATTCCTTTGCGCGGCGAGCTTGGCGTCCGCCGGGCACCTGCTGCAAGCCGCCGCGCCCGTGGCGTACAGCGCGCCCGTAGCGTACAGCTCAGCGCCGGCCGTCTCCTCGGTGTCGTTCTCCTCGCACACCGCGCACGCTCCCGTCGCATCATACGCCAAGACCTACGCCGCGCCCGCCTACACCGCGTACGCTGCCGCTCCCGTCGTAGCCAAGTCCTACGCCCCGTCCGTGTCCTACCAGTCCGTCTCTACCCACTCCGCGCCCGTCGCGTACGCTAACACCTACGCCGCACCCGCCTTCGCCACCTACTCCGCCGCCCCAGCCGTGTACGCCAAGTCCATCGCTCCTGCCGTGTCCTACTCCTCAGTGTCAACTCACTCTGCTCCAGTCGCCTACACCAAGACCATCGCCGCTCCAGCTGTAGCCACCTACTCTGCCCCAGTGTACGCTAAGTCCATCTCTCCCGCCGTCTCTTACTCCTCAATCTCCCACTCCGCCCCTGTCTCCTACGCCAGGACCTACGCTGCCCCCGCAGTCGCCACCTACGCCGCCGCCCCAGTGGTCACCAAGACCATCGCCGCTCCCGCCGTGTCATACTCCTCAGTCTCCCACGCCGCTCCCGTGACTTACGCCGCAGCTGCCCCCGTGGTCGCCAGGACCTACGCCGCCCCCGCCTACACCTCATATTCTGCCGCCCCCGTGGTTGCTAAGACCTACTCCGCTCCCTCTTACGCCACCTACGCCGCCGCCGCCCCGGCCTACACCTCATACTCGGCCGCACCCGCCGTCTCTCACGTCAGCTACTCTGGTCTGGGAGCCAACTACGGCTGGTGAGCACATGTTTGTTGATATTTATTACTAGGATTAGTTCAAGAATTTTATCAACTCAATAAACAAAAATGTTACAACAGAAAAACTGAAAAGTCAAATAAAAACTGAAAAATTATTACGTTTTTAATTGTAAATACCCTTACATATTTAATCATGAAATATTAAGGTAATGTATCCCATACACGAAAGTCAAGTAAACGTAGTATTCTAACTCTTCACACAGGTAAACACAATTTAAAAAACATTTGCAAAGCCGATTCTAAAAGAAAAGCTATAGGAACATCTTAACGACTTTGTAATTCACAGCTGAGCTTTGAATGTTAGAAACTTAGCTGGTCAAAGAGCTTTTTATTAATTAATACTTTTATATCCAACTACAAAATATTATTAAAAAAAAATGTTAAGTTCTATTTTAACTACGCACACAGATGTGTGCGTAAAATGGAACTCACATTATGATAACATTAAAATAATTTCTTAAAAGAATTACGAAGTCGGCGACCATATAAGGCAGTATGTATTACATATGTATTCCGTGGGGGTATGTATCACATAAGGCAGTATGTATAACATAAGGGGTATAATAAATAATAAATATATTTAATTTATTTTCTCAAACAAGAACACTCGTTAAAATTTACAATGCTTATATATGGAAGGGAGACAGGAGTCCAAACCAAACTAAGAAAAAAACCGGCCAAGTGCGAGTCGGACTCGCGCACCGAGGGTTCCGTACAAACCTGTGTGTGTGATGTAACAAAAAATTTTAGGTTTACGGAATTTTTCCTTTATATGTGCTATTAAACATTGCTTCATGCCAAATTTCAAGATTCTAAATCGACTGGAAGTACCCTTTAGGTTTTGATTCCCTCGCGAGTAGTTGCGAGTTTGAAAATATGCGGCTTAAATTGATATTTCTTTTGATTGCGTTGATATAAAAGTTTGTTTTTGTTACAGCTTTAAGGTATTATAGACCTGAGTATTTGATATGAATTTCAATTTAATACCTCTACGCGTTCATGAGAAAAGAAGCAGTAACTTTAAAATTTTCAAAAATATTTTTTATTATATGATGTAACAAAAAATTTACGGGTTTCGCAATTTTTCCTTTATTTGTACTATAAGACGTTACTTCGTACCAAATTTCAAGATTCTAAGTTCTCGGGAAGTACCCTGTAGGTTTTGATTCCCGTGCGAGTTTCGAAAATTTGCGGAAATTTGCGTCATAAACGGCTGTATCTTTTGATTGCTTTGGCTTAGAAGTTTGATTTTTCACAGCTCCAAGGGACAGTAGACCTGTATTAGATATAAATTTCAGTTTGATACCTCCACGCGTTCCTGAGAAAAACAGTCTTGACAGACGGATGGACGGACAGACGGACAACGAAGTGATCCTACAAGGGTTCCGTTTTTTCCTTTTGAGGTACGGAACCCTAAAAACTTGTGGCATGGGTCTCCTGGCCTCCTTAACCCGGACAATTATACGTTCATATCAAATCCGTGCGTCTAAGCATATTCCTCACAGATGCATCACAGATTCACCAGTCATCAGCGTAGCTAATATTGGTCATGTATGGAACATCCCACCCTAGCACTGTGGAGCCGACGGATTAGTCCACTTAAGTAAATGTTTAAGAGCGTTGAGGAGCTTAATCCCTCCTACCTCTTATTAAAAACCATCGCATCCTACCACTGCCCTGTCAATATATAAATTTATGAAATTTCGTTTTTTTTTAATATAAAAATCAAGTTCTTTTTTTTATTACTAATGTAACAAATATAAATAGTAGATTCCCTAATATATTGTCTGTATCAAATCAACGTATACAATACAACATTATATATGAAGAAATTCATTTCGTATGGTTGTAAACATTTTAATAAGGTAAAAAATTACCTAAAAATATTAATTTAAATTTATTCAAAAGAAAATTAGTTGATCTCCTGATTAATAAATGTTACTTTCCTACTGATTTTCTCTACGATAAGAACATTGTTGTTCCATAATACTTACATAATATTTTTTAATAATACTAACAATATTGTACACCGATTGGGTAGAATATAACATGAAAGTATTTATAGTGTACGATATTATGACATTTTTTTTTCTTTCTATCGTTCTTTCTCATACAACCACATAAGGGGGTATGTCTCACATACGGCGATAATGTATTACATACGGCAATATGTGTTACATATGGGGTATGTACTACGTACATACTTATGTGCTATACAATGCTATACATACTGCCTTATGTGAACTCGGTCTTCGTAATTCTTTAAAGGAATCATTTTAATGTTATCATTATAATTTTCCAAATGTGAGTTCCATTTTACGCACACAGATATACACAGACTTCACATTTTTTTTTTAATAATATTTGTAAGTATGTATAAAGCTATCAATTAATAAAAATCTATTTGACAAGCTAAGTTTACAACGTTTTAAACTGCTCTTTTAGATTTGAATTTAGATATGTCTTTGTAAATGTGTCTTGGTTTACCGGTGTGAAAAATAAGAATACTTGTGTCTACATGACTATCACCTATAGGATATATTCTTAATATTTTACGATTAAATATAAGAAGGTATAACAATCAAAAACGTAGATATATTTTTAGTTTTTATTTTATTTTTCAGTTTTTCTTTTGTAACATTTTTGTTTATTGAGTTGATAAAGTTCTTGAACTATTCCTAGTAATAAATATCAACAAACATGTGCTCACCAGCCGTAGTTGGCTCCCAGACCAGAGTAGGTGACGTGAGAGACGGCGGGCGCGGCCGAGTATGAGGTGTAGGCCGGGGCGGCGGCGTAGGTGGCGTAAGAGGGAGCGGAGTAGGTCTTAGCGACCACTGGGGCAGCAGAGTATGAGGTGTAGGCGGGGGCGGCGGCGTAGGTGGCGTAAGAGGGAGCGGAGTAGGTCTTAGCGACCACTGGGGCAGCAGAGTATGAGGTGTAGGCGGGGGCGGCGTAGGTCCTGGCAACCACAGGGGCAGCGGCGGCGTAAGTCACGGGAGCGGCGTGGGAGACTGAGGAGTATGACACGGCGGGAGCGGCGATGGTCTTGGTGACCACTGGGGTGGCGGCGTAGGTGGCGACTGCGGGGGCAGCGTAGGTCCTGGCGTAGGAGACAGGGGCGGAGTGGGAGATTGAGGAGTAAGAGACGGCGGGAGAGATGGACTTAGCGTACACTGGGGCAGAGTAGGTGGCGACGGCGGGCGCGGCGTAGGTGTTAGCGTACGCGACGGGCGCGGAGTGGGTAGAGACGGACTGGTAGGACACGGACGGGGCGTAGGACTTGGCTACGACGGGAGCGGCGGCGTACGCGGTGTAGGCGGGCGCGGCGTAGGTCTTGGCGTATGCGGCGACGGGAGCGTGCGCGGTGTGCGAGGAGAACGACACGGAGGAGACGGCCGGCGCTGAGCTGTACGCTACGGGCGCGCTGTACGCCACGGGCGCGGCGGCCTGCAGCAGGTGCCCGGCGGACGCCAGGCTCGCCGCGCAAAGGAATACTACGACCTAGGAGAGAAAACAGACAAATTATTGAAGCTCATATTTACATTGATCAATTTGTGAGGCTGACAAAAAATCGTAAACTCAGGTCGTTAACCCGTGATATAAGATTTAAAACAGTAACTTTGCCAATGCTTATTACCTTGGAGTACATGTTTGTATTGGAGGAAGTTGTTGAGTGGAATAATTTTTGGAGCACTTGCTTTCGCTTTTATATCAGCGAGTGCGAACTTGAATCTGCATTGAATCTGTCCGGCACCGCCTGAAGCTGTTTATTTCGGCATGTTTCGGTCATGTATAATTAGCACTTCATAACTAGTTACAAGGTACCTACTGAACTGTTCAAATGTCACGAATGAGCTTAACATTTTATTAAATAGAGTATTAAGTTAATACTTTTAAATTACTTATTTTTTTATAGGTGATGCGCTATGAAAATAAAACAAAATGAATTAAGGTCATTCCAACCCTCCCTCCGCTTTCGTACTGGGTATCAGCCAGAATAAAAATATTTACTGATTATTGGGAAACAAAATAAAAATAAAGATAGAAAATATTGTTCTAAAAAAATGCTTCTTTTATGTCTAGTTTACAAAGATTATTTAAAGTTTTAGACTCTTCAAGAAGGTAATAATCTAAGTTAGGAAGTAAATAACTACGCATGTATATAACATTGATTTACTGTCAACCTATTCGTGTATATCAATTTAAACATCTAGCCAGCTTGAAACTTTTTAACCAACCTAGTATTAACTTCGTACAGGGAATTAAATATCTATTTAACTGTCTTATGTATAACAGTGGGATTTATCTACAGAAAGAGTATTCATGCTTGACGGATTAGCTAACTGCAGCAAGATTAAAAACCTAATTATGTGAGGCTTTGTTAAACGTCTCTGCTATCTGATTTATAGGATAGCAGCATAGAAGTAGAAGGATTTATTATGTATTATAAACACAGTAAATTTATCTTATACAGTTATTAGGACATTTAACCTACTACAAACAATACCAATAAAACATTTAATTATTATGTGAGATTAAGAAAATTAAGATATGACTTAATTAATACGTCTTTTTTTACCCACGTTTGACATAAATTATGTTTGAATTTATGTCCTATCAATTAAGGGTTGGTCAATGTAAAAATCGGTTTCTGTTGAATTCATTGGCAAGTTCAATATTTATTTGTTTTGTTGAAAATTACACTTTTTAATACAAATAACTACAGTTTTTTTTTTATCGAAAAATATGATATATACCTTCGATTTGATGAGTATGAAAATAGTTATTAAAAAGGAAGAATCAGAATTTTATTTGTTTAAAGAATGTATTTACATCAGGTATTACAATAGGAACGCTGTTGTGAAGGCGTCCAAATATTAAGATAGGAAAAAAAGGTGAGATAATAAAGAATTCATCAACATAATATTTCGATTTCAAATATTTATTTTGTTTTCAGCATATTCAGTTACTTTTTTGTTTTGGTCAATAAGGTTCATGTTCACCATCCATAGTTGGTTCCCACATCAGCGTAAGCAACGTGTGAGACGGCGGGCGCAGCTGAATACGTCACAGCGGCGGACTTGACTACTGGCGCTGCTGCGGTATATGCGGCAACCGCTGGTGTGAATGTCTTAGCTACGACGGGAGCAGATCCATAGGTAGTGAAAGCCGGAGCTGTGAATGTCCTGGGAGCTGTGTACGCGGCAGTGAAAGTAGGAGCAGCGTAGGTCCTAGCTACGGGAGCAGCGTATGTGGTGTAACTGGGAGCGGCGTAGGTCGCAGGGGCGGTGTACGCTGTAGGGGCGGTGTAGGCAGCAGTGAAGGCAGGAGCGGTGTAAGTATTGGCGACAACGGGAGCGGCCGCGGCGTAAGTTACCGGGGCTGATCTGGTGACTGTAGAGTAAGATACAGCGGGGGATACTGTTCTGGCGAACACTGGGGCGGAGTAGGCAGCGGTAGGGGCGGTGTACGTTGTGTAGGCAGGAGCAGCGGCGTATGTGGCGACTGGGGCCGTGTTGTATGCCACTGTTTCAGTGGCACCAAGCAAGCCAGCGGAGGCGAGGCCCGCCGCGCACATGAGGATGACGACCTGAAAAGATTTTTAGATTATGATAATTTTCTCTGTACTATTTACACGTACTTCTACTTTCCAAAGGGTTGACATTAGTGTTATTTGCGTAATGGTCTGTTTAATTACACGATACTCTTTGAAGATTCTTTTAAGAGACTTTATTACTGATGCTAACCAAGAGTTAAATAAACAATTAATGTAATTATGTGTTTGCTCTTTCAACAAACTTATCTCACAATATAAGAAGAAATTGATATTTAAACTTCACAATTGTTTCACTATTTTCATATATCACTGAAGCGATCAATGATTTTTTCAGCCAAAAACCAAATACTTGAAAAGTATGCTGATGTTGCACTTTCTAGATACTGTTTTCTCAAACTAATTTAATTATAATATTGAGCTCTCGTACCTTGGTGAACATGGTTGTATTAAACTTGCTTGCACTATGATTTTGGAGCACTTGCCTTCGTTTATATATCAGTTAGTAAACTTGTATTAGCATTGAATCTCTGTTAAACATCATTCAGATCTGAATTGGTCTAGAAAACCAGTAAAATGCTTTAACACGTGTTTATCTAGACCCAGATTATGTTGTTCACATTTATAACTGGACCAATTTCAAGGCATATAAGATACATATTTCGCAGTTCGTTAATTTTAAGAAATTACTGGTCTCGCCTACTTACCTTTGGTATTTTGAAGTGTAATTATGTTAATTCACTTAATTGGAGTTATTTTGTAGGTAGTCTAAAGGGAAATGCAGAGCAAGGTTACATCACTAATTTGTAGTATTGTTTATACTACATACTTCTGGCATTCAATGGTATAAAACATGCCATGAAACGATCTGAATTATGCAATGTGTTATAAAATATTGTAGCAAGTTAAATTTTGATCCTTGAGATAGAATAACCCATGTTTTTGTTCAATAGTCATGTTTAGGAATCCACTGTCATTTTTACGTGTATTGCCTATAATATAACATTGTAGGTTTTGCTTTTTAAAAAATAAGCGTATTTTAGTTAAATCTTTAAATTCTATCGGAAGAAATTATTAGATACAAAAACTATAATGTTGTGAATAATAGGAGCGTGTAGTTTAATTCCAGCCCTACTAGAAAGCCTCGATGCACCTCAGGGCTTAATGTATTTTAATTTGCTTTATAATATGATACGAGATGATGTTTTAAAACCACATTAGCGCTAAATGTATGAAGTAAGTTAGTGTGCAGGTGGCCATTAACTTCATACTTCGCAATTTATACTTACACCTATGAGCTCATTTTAAGTATTATTATGTAAATTATCATTAAACGATTTTGCACATACCATAAAGGTACGTATCTACTTACAAATACTTAGATATAAAGAGCATACAGTTACAAATATTTTTCCCTTTTTATGTTACACACAATTTATTAAGGACATAACCCAAAAACAAAACAAAATGTTATAAATAATTTTCTTTTATTTGTCACTTCGTTCGACTATTCATTATAAATAGGTTTTAAAAATAATATATACAGTCAAATAGATCTAGTGATTACAGTTTTAACAACAAAGTTTTCACCAGCCGTAGTTGGCTCCCAGACCAGCGTATGAGACGTGGGACACAGCGGGGGCGGCCGAGTATGACACGGACTTGACAACGGGACCAGCGGCGTAGGTGTTGTAAGCGGGAGCGGCGGCGTATGAGGCGTAGGCGGGAGCGGCCGCGTATGAGGCGTAAGCGGGAGCGGCGGCGTACGTGGCGTAAGAGGGAGCGGCGTAGGACTTAGTGTAAGTCACGGGAGCAGAGTGGGACACTGAGGAGTAAGACACAGCGGGGGCGGCGTAGGACTTGGTGACCACTGGGGCAGCGGCGTAGGTGGCGACTGCGGGGGCAGCGTAGGTCCTGGCGTATGACAAGGGGGCGGAGTGAGAGGACACTGACGAGTAGGACACGGCGGGAGCGATGGACTTGGCGTACACAGCTGGGGCGGCGGAGTAGGTGGCGACGGCGGGCGCGGCGTAGGTGTTAGCGTACGCGACGGGCGCGGAGTGGGTAGAGACGGACTGGTAGGACACGGACGGGGCGTAGGACTTAGCTACGACGGGAGCGGCAGCGTACGCGGTGTAGGCGGGCGCGGCGTAGGTCTTGGCGTATGCGGCGACGGGAGCGTGCGCGGTGTGCGAGGAGAACGACACGGAGGAGACGGCCGGCGCTGAGCTGTACGCTACGGGCGCGCTGTACGCCACGGGCGCGGCGGCCTGCAGCAGGTGCCCGGCGGACGCCAGGCTCGCCGCGCATAGGAATACTACGACCTGGGAGATAAAAAATGTATGATAAATAAACAATAACAAAAACACTTTCATTTTTTTAAAGAATAAGGCAATCACATAAATTGTCACTAAGTATACACATCATTCACTGTTTCACTAGTAGCACAAAATAATTCTAAAATATTCGCAAAATATTTAGCACAATATTTAAATACGAGAATAAAATCACTATAATACCTTGGAGTACATGTTTGTATTGGAAGAGGTTGTTGATTGTAATAATTTTTGGAGCACTTGCTTTCGCTTATATATCGGCGTCTGCAAACTGGTATTCGCATTGAATCTCCATGAGATATTGCCTACAGCGCCGTTCGTTCCGTCAAAACAAAACCAGTGTGACTCACGCGCCGAGGGCTACGTATAATTAGTACATAACGCAATGCCGAATACTTGGTAGTATGTGAAGGATTTGCTAATTAGAAAGATGGAATACAAACAGTAACACTATATACTTTCTACTCGTATTTCATTGTTTTTGAAGAAGTTGTAAATCATTGTGATTTTTATAAATTTATTTGTTGTTTAATATTATGTTTCACTTTTTAACCGGTTTCAAAAGGGTGAATTTAATCGGGTATTTTTTATGTTTCGCCGGCAATAGTGAATCAATTTGAATCATTAATCTTGTAATCAATAGGGTAGAAATCAAAGATCCCGTAAAATTATAATATTTCCTTTAAGTCGATAATTTTTAGGGTTCCATATCCGAAGGGTAAAAATGGGACCCTATTTCTAGGATTTCGCTGTCTGTCCGTCCGTCTGTCACCAGGCTGTATCTCAAGAACCGCGATAGCTAGACTGTAGAAATTTTCACTGATTATGTATTTCGGTTGCCTCTATAACAAATAATACTAAAACCAACAAAACACCCAGTCAATGGTACGGAACCCTTCGTGCGCAAGTCCAATACACATTTGGCCGGTTTTTTTTCATTTAATATAATCTTCATTGTTAATATTTTTGGAAAATGTATCCTTGAAGTCTCTTAAATATTTAGTAAACGGTTTATTGAAAACCAGTTATGGTTTCGTTTTAAGGTTTTCACGCTATTATTAAATTACTTCGATTTCACAGTCGATGTTTCCTGCATTTTAATGCATTCTAATAACTTAAATGTATTTTTTTGCTTTTTATCGTGAGATGTGCAGTTTTTCTGATTAGTTTTTCATTAGGAAGTAGTATAAATAATAGGGTTATTTTATTGTAATTTGTATATCATCAGCTGAATCCGGTAAGACTGATAGCCGACCCCAACATAGTTAGGAAAAGGCTCGGGAGATAATGATGTAGATTATCATTGTGTTTAAATTTTTTATATAAATTTCATTATTGCGTTTTGAAAATGAGTACTGCTGTCATTAATTATTACGTACTCGTCCTTTTTGTTTAAGGGTGTAAAATTATACCACTTCTTATTTTATTCTCAATGGGCAAATTTAGGTGTCATGTATTGTAGGTGTTGCCATAAAAGTTAGCAATATTAACCGATAACCATTAGGTAAAAAGTTAGCAATATTAATTGCTAACTTTTATGGCAAGGTATATCAATAATCTTGTCATGGAAATACTACAATACTAGTAATGTATGTACATTGAACGCCGCGTTGGTTTCTGGTGAACGTCAAGTAAATTATTATCAGCTGTTTGTACTGGTTCAATTAACTTCTCGTCTTCGAGTTTAGGAGTCTTGTAAAAAACGGTTCCCCGTAACCGTTTTCGTTTTTATGAATTTCGTTCTGGAGAGACGCCGGGGCAGTAACAGTAACCTAAGTTTTCTTTTGTGCAATAATCTGTTTCCTTTAACTGTTATATGTTCTCAAATTATGATGACTTAACATACACAAATGTCATTTACGTATGTAAGGTAAAGGCATTCAATTCCGAGAGGTTCTAAAAATGGCACCATATTCCGATGTATTTAGAATAACGGTGTTTTCAAGCAATTCGCAAGTTCTTTTTATTTTCAATATACATTTTTCCATTAATAAATTATCTGTTTAAGTTAATATGAGCAAAAGAGTGCTTTGACCTGTGAACTTTTCGAAATAAATAGTAATTTTGTAATAATTTTTCATATTTAATTAACTTTTTTGTCAAACTGTGGGGGTCGTTCAAAAATAAGATACGTATAAAACTTTTGATAAACATAACCAATTCTATAGAAAGGTGTATTAAATACTGATTTTTTATAGTTATTTTAAGTTATTCTGAAAACACCGCGGAATTAGGTTTCTTTGCCTTAGTACATTGAGTGATTGCACAAGGTACTTATAACTTTATCATAGCACCAAATGGTCGACCTTGTAATCTTACTGACTAAGAGGTGAGCTTTAACACAACTTGTTTACATTAACATAAACATATGACTTAATAACATTTAAGTTTTAGGGTAAGAAGACAAGGATATATATTTTACAAGAGCTTCCGTTGTGTTACTACTTGGGCCATTCAATTGAATGGGCCTTGTAACCAGTTTCGAGAATAACCATACATACATACATAACATACCATCACGTCTGTATCCCCGAAGGGTTAGGCAGAGGTGTACCAATGTACACCCACAGTTCGCCGGTATATTTAGGTCCCATGTAATAGGGGGCGAGCCTATTGCCACTAACCGGGCACAAATCTAAACTCCGACATGCTACTGAGAATTTCATAGAAAAACCCAATAACACCTTGGTCGACTTAGGAATCGAACCCAAGACCTCTAGCGTAGCAGTCCCGCTTAGAACCACTAGGCCAACGAGGCAGTTTTACGAGAATAACCCTAAATCCTTTAATATGTTTTATGGATTCCTAATTACTATTCTGGTCTCTCTGATTTCATATATATGTACCTTGGAATTGTTGTTTGTGTATTCGTTCTATTTCTAAAATTTTGGTGTGTTATCTTCTTATATATAAAATTCTCGTGTCACAATGTTAGTTACCATACTCCTCCGAAACGGCTTAAACGATTTTTATGAAATTTTATATCAGTAGGTCTGAGAATCGGCTACTATCTATTTTTCATACCCCTAAGTGGTAGTAGGTAGGTAGTAGGCAGGTAGGTAGTACGTAGGTAGTAGGCAGGTGCTAGGTAGAAAAAATTGCATTGCAACGCATACAGCTAGTAAGTTTAAATAAATGGCTATGCAATACCCACAGTCCACATATTTTAATTAATTACACCGGTCAACAGCATTTTTGCGCACGGGTTATGCGTAGTTTATTTTAATTGCTTTTACATCTAGAAATAAGAATAAGAATAAAAAAATCTTCTGAATTTGTTTTATGAGAAAAAAATGGAAAAATTCATATCAATGAAACTTCGTGAAAAAATTGACATAGAGATGATTTAATAAAAGAAAAGGTCATAAATGGATTTTGCGCACGGGTTATAAGTTATTTATTTTTATTCCTTTTATATCCAGAAATAAGAATAATAACAAAAAATTGTTCTGGATTTGTTTTTATGAGTAAAAAATGGAAAATACAAATCAATGAAACTACATATATATTTTTCTAAATAGAGATGATTTACTAAAAGTAAAAGTCATAAATGGATGTTCGTTATACATCTATTTATGACTTTTTCTTACAATAGAAGTTTTAAATTAGAGTTAAAATGTGTTAAAATGTATAGTTATAGTTTTCCTGATGTGTTCAGTAGAAGTTTCTCTTATTAACCCCCAAATATGGTCTCCCATCATGCTTTCAGTAGACTGGTCTTGGTAACGTCTTTCAAATTTCATTATATCTTGATCGAAGCGTTTTCCTTGTTCCTCCGAATAAGTCCCCATATTGTCTTACAATGTATCTAAATGTTAATGCATTATAATATGCATCTTTAGGGACATCTTACATCCGATGATGAGAAGATTCCTATCCCACAAGCAAAGATAACAGGAGTGTTTGGTAAACCTTGCATTCCAGTCAATAAACGTCTCCAATAACTTCCCACTTGTATTCCAAATATTTAATTGCAGTTAAAAACATTTTAATAAACTTATAATCTTCTTTGGGATGTAGCGAATGTGCTAATAGAATTGATGGATTTTTTTTCCCATTGTGTGGTAGAGCCGCTTTTAGACTTTTTTCAAATTGCTCTAAGTTCGTTGAAAGCAAATATTTTCGATTTGTAATCACATTTTTTTGTATATATTTTCTTATATAATCAGAATATACTAAGTAAAACACATGCGCAAAAAAAAATTTTTTTTTTTGTTGACCTGTGTTATCAGGAGATAGATTTTTTTTAATCTTAGGTTAGAGATTGGCCTTGACTTTGTATTGGTGAAATAATTAATTTATAATAATGCTTTACTTACCTTTTAATTGAAATCAGAAATAATAACCGTGATCTTAGCAATTATGCCTTTACTGTTTTACTACCATCATTAATGATTCATCTTGAATGTTGCATTTAGTTTTGATAGTCGTTGTTTAGGCGTTTTATATTATTTTTATTACGATTAAAATCTGTATTAGACGCTGTCTCTCTATATTTCCTATTCTTCCAAAGATTGTTTCTAATTTCTCTTTTTCTATTTTTTTTAGCATTTGTTCTACTAAGGACAAACTGCACGATTAGAACTATTTTATAATTAATCATATTTCTAAGGAAAAGTGAGTAAAGTATGTGTAAATAACATTTTGACCTTTTTAATGGGGCTACCGCAGTTCAAGGCACTGGGTAGGGTATGATTAATAAAATAATCACTTTAATGTTTAATATTGAATCTGTCATAGGTATACTGCCCAGGTAAAATAAATTGCACGATATTTAACAAAATATAAATTAACATACTTGAAATGATGATGAGAATCGTCGCATCTCTTTTTATTCTTCATCTTTATTTTTTACTTCTAACAAGAAGTAGTAATTTTAAACATTAAGCCTCAAAGAAGACCTATAGGTGAAAAGGGTTTTGAAGTAAAATATCACAAGTATTTTTGAATTTTTATTTCGTCTTTCTTACGCATAACAATCAAATATTCTCTAGTAATAAATATTAACAAACAACTTTTCACCATCCGTAGTTGGCTCCAAGACTAGAGTAAGACACGTGAGACACGGCGGGGGCAGCTGAGTATGTCACGGCGGACTTGACGACGGGAGCGGCGGCGTATGAGGTGTAAGCCGGAGCGGCGGCGGCGGCGTAAGAGCTGTAGGAGGGAGCGGCGGCGTAAGAGCTGTAGGAGGGAGCGGCGGCGTATGTGGTGTAAGAGGGAGAGGCGATGGTCTTGGTGACAACGGGGGCAGCGGCGGCGTAAGCCACAGGGGCGGAGTGGGAGATTGAGGAGTAAGACACGGCAGGGGCGATGGACTTAGCGTACACTGGGGAAGAGTAGGTAGCTACAGCAGGAGCGGCGATAGTCTTGGTGTAGGCGACGGGAGCAGAGTGGGTTGACACTGATGAGTAGGACACGGCAGGAGCAATGGACTTGGCGTACACAGCTGGGGCGGCGGAGTAGGTGGCGACGGCGGGCGCGGCGTAGGTGTTAGCGTACGCGACGGGCGCGGAGTGAGTAGAGACGGACTGGTAGGACACGGACGGGGCGTAGGACTTGGCTACGACAGGAGCGGCGGCGTACGCGGTGTAGGCGGGCGCGGCGTAGGTCTTGGTGTATGCGGCGACGGGAGCATGCGCGGTGTGCGAGGAGAACGACACGGAGGAGACGGCTGGCGCTGAGCTGTACGCTACGGGCGCGCTGTACGCCACGGGCGCGGCGGCCTGCAGCAGGTGCCCGGCGGACGCCAGACTCGCCGCGCAGAGGAATACTACTACCTGGGAGAGAAAAATATTTATGATAACTACATAAAAACACAAAACACTAAGTTTTTTAAATATTAGGCAATCACAAAGATAGCACTATACATTATTCACTATTTTACTAGCATCACAAAATAATTCTAAAATATTTACAAAAAAAAATGTAGAGTAAAATGAAATGGTAAAAGATTGTGTTACACTTGACTTTTTTCATAGAATAGTACAATGATATTATATTTAATTTCTTAACACTGTGCTCTATCGTACGAATTTGCAAAAAAAAATACGATCCAAGATCCGATTTCATTTTACTCTACATTTTTTTTTGTCAATAATCCAAGAACTAGCACGACACGAGAAAAATATATTAAAATCTTCGATTAATTATGAATATTGAATTCACTCTACCTTGGAGTACATGTTTGTATTGGATGAGGTTGGAGTGTGTAATATTTTTTGGAGCACATGCTTTCGCTTTTATATCGCGACTGTAAACTGGTATTGGTATTGAATCTCGTTGTGGATCAGCCGCGGGCACTCTCGGTTTCAATGTCAAGGTGAGTGGCCCGGCAAAGTGTGTTGTGTAATCTGCCGCAGGCGTCAACACTAAAAACCATCAGCGTACCATATATATTTATAAGGAAGTTGTTTTCGGAAGTGTCAATAAATTTTATGTCGTTCAACATCTTTAATTATGGGGTTTTGTTCATTTTGTATTTTTTGTAGATTGCTCGAAATATTTCTTGGTGCCTGTATATTATTATGAGACCAAGCAATGTAATGTTAGAGCATTTTTTATTCATGTTCAGCTGTCACCTGACTCGGTCCTCATTCTTTCTATGCTCATTTAAGAACAAGTACATTAAGGTAATGTGCGGCAACGCCATAGATTTGTTAATGGTTACTTATTGGGGGTTTAGTACTTGGTATTCGATATGGCGTAGAACACCCATTTGTTAGGATATTTGGATTTATATTCAGTTTATGTATTGACACTTTATGCTATATATCAGATTAGTTAGAAGTAGTAGTACTTTTTTAAATAAAATTTCAGAGATATTAGAATTGAAAGCCACATTTAAAGTATAAAAAACCTTTCATTGATGTAAGAAAAACATATAACTACTACTTTCCAAATGATACATTATATGCTTATGATATTCATAAATATTGCTGAAGAATATTAGTAATTTGTAATAGTGTAGCAAATAGAGTAGCTACCTAATGATGATGAGATAATAAAACTAGGTGTACATAAATGAAAAACATGTGTTACATTTTCGAGCATTTATTTTCAAGACATCACAGACATATCACATGGATATTTTTAAATCAAAACAGTTGATTAATCACCAGGCTTGCTTGTTTCCGTACAGACTTTGTCCGTATCCACCATAGCCGTATCCGCCGCTGCCGTATCCGGCGTTGCCGTATCCGCCATTGCCATAACCGCTGTAACCGCTGCTGGCATAGCTAGGATTGTACACAGAGGCAGTGGAGATGGCACCACCGAGACCAGAACCATAGCCGAGGTTGTTGTATCCATGGGCGCCGTAACCGCCGCTGCTCAAGCCATTGCCAGAGTAACCAAGGCCGTTATAACCTTGAGAGCCATAACCAAGACCGCCGTATCCGCCGAGAGCACCAGAGTATCCACCGTGGGATCCAGCGTAACCAGAACCGGTTGCGGGGACGACTTTAGTTACTGAGGTGTATGAGGTTGCTGGGGCACCGTAGCCATGGCCCCCGTAGCCTAGGCCATTGTCACCATAGCCCTGGCCGCCATAACTGCCGTATCCGCCATAGCCGGTATTGCCTCCGTATGAGCCATAGCCGGCGTTGCCTCCGTATGAGCCATAGCCGGCGTTGCCTCCGTATGAGCCATAGCCGGAGTAGCCGTTGGATCCTCCAAAGAGGGCTCCGGCACGGGCCAGCCCGAAGAGGCAGACAGCGACGGCAAATATCTATTAAATTAAAAACAATTACTTAATGAAGAGTGATAAATGTGTATATTGTTAAATGATTATATTACAATAGTTAATTTAATTTATTTCTTATTTTGTACACACAAGATACAAAGGATAGGACACAATATGAGAACTTTAGAGTACAAAGTTGCCAATTGCATTCAGCAGACATGCGAAAGAGTTTAAATGAGATTCTTGGGTCGAAAGCCCATTTATGAGTATATAAGTGGTCATCTGACAGATTAAGTAGTATATAGGACTTTATGGGAACTGTTGTGCTTAGCTCGATAGGAACTGACCTGTAGCCGATTTTTTTAACTATACACCAAAAAAAGTATTATAATTAAGATTTTAATTACCTTAGTAAACATGTTGCTGGTATTTCTTCAAGTGTGATGAGTTGAATGTTTAAGAAGCTATTGTTTCATGCTTTTATATTAAATGCGTAGGAAATAAGTACTATTTTCAAGGTCCCATTAGATTTTAAGAAAAACGGAGCGTAACGGTTTTTAATTAGACTAATTCTTAAATGCAATGTTAACTAATGTACACCGATTCTCGTAGGCAATTTAGAACTTTATTACCTTGGGTTAAAAATCATTTTTTTATGAATAGTTTTTTAGATGTTAATCTGTTATTTCTGGTGTTATCTTGAGTATTGTTGTACGAGATTCGTATTAGTGTTAACTGCAATGTGTAAGAAAAAATAATTTGTGCATTACTCATGTCATTAACGTTTTGTTACCATTCAACGAAGTGTTTGAAACATATAATCAATTATGTAAAAATAATTGATTTTTCAAAATTTTACAAAAGCATTATATAGATTATTCTTAACAGGGCTCTGTGTCTTTACCAATATTTTTTGAATACATCGCTGTTGAATTCAATTCTTGTAATAATAATTGAGCAATATACATATTATTACAATTAAATAAAGAAACAAACAGCTACAGCTGTTTAAAAACTAAGTCAGAATTGTTTTGATTGCATAATTTTATTAATGTAAATATTAAAAAAGTTATCACTTCAAAGCATCTCAATTTTGTAAGTATCATTAACTTCTATTAATAAACATCTTCATTTGACGTTTGCAAATCTATACTTCGGTAATACAATAAAGGCAAGGAGTGTTTGAATATGTTAATCTATAAAACTACCAGACGGATTTGGAAAAAACTCTTTTCATTGTACCACCCTATTCAAAACCGCAGTCCATGACTACTGATCCCTAAAACTACCATAAAAAATCTGACTAAACAATCACACGTTTTTCGGTTATCTCAAAGGTCGTTTCACTTCTAAATGACAGTTGCATCGCTTGACCATGACTGCAGTTTTGTCAACGATGTGAGGGGATGACTTTAAAGTTCTGCTGTGTTTGTCCCTGACGAGTTATTAAAATGCTTGAGATAAAAGAATGTTTCTCTTTCCGTAATGTAAAGGTTTGTTGATGTGAATTGCCTTTTAAGTGATTGTTGCGGCTGTTTGTCGTGGATTTATTTTGTAAGAATTGAAAAATAACATGTCGTAGGACTAAACTATTAAATGCTGAGTTTCGTTAGTGTCCAAAAGTAAATGATCTATGCAGAATTTCATAGCAATTTCTTATAACACCATCAAGCTTCAACTCTTCTACTGCAGATCGGACAGGTCTTTAATAAACCGGGTACAGGTTGGATTCAAGAATAAAACAATAATATTAATTTAACAGGTAGGTAATATTTATTATATATACAGAAACTTAGAGATAAATTAGAACATCCATACTATGAATCGAAAGATATACAATATTTACAATTTCAAGATTTTTTTATCAATAATATTTGGTGTTCAACTTAATCATCTTACCAGAGGTATTTAGCACCGTGGCCGTAACCTCCATAACCGTAGCTGCCATAGCCGCTGTAGCCGTGTCCGTAGGCGACCGGGTAAGAGGGAGAGTAGGCCGCGTAGCTCACAGGCGCTACGTAGGACTTAATAATAGGGGAAGAATGAACTTGGTAGCGGGAGACGGTAGAAACAGCTGGTGCGTAGGCGATGCTCGGGATCACGGCTTTGGTAACAATGGGGGCAGCGACGATGGTCTTGGCGACGATGGGTGCGTGGTAGGCGGGGGCCACGTAGCCGGAGTAGCCAAGGCCGGAGGCATAGCCGAGACCAGACCCATAGCCGAAACCGGAGCCGTAGCCGAGACCGGCCCCGTGCCAGCCGCTGGCGCGAGCGACGGCAAACAGGCAGATAACAGCGACAAACTGTAACAGAAATAGCCGTTTAATTACACAAGAACTAAATGGACATTAGCTAGAGGGAAGTTACAGGAACAAACAGACATAAATGCAGCTTTAATAGACTATCCATTAGCACATCAAATTCAATGACTTCAACTAATTTCTTACACTTGTACCTTAGTTTTATTATTGCGCTCTACAATTCGTGTATCGTCATGATATATGCAATCTTGTCACTTCATTAGGTAGGCTCGTAATCTTTGCCACATGCCGTCATTGTGCATTGGTAGCCATTAGGGAACTTTCGAGGCCGAACCTTGACAATTGCGACATAAGTGCAGGCAACTGTCATAAGACAATTCACATTTGTCTTCCACCTACGTCATATCATTCCATCTACAGTTTATGTTTGGATAATAAACATTTTTCTTGTTTTATGTGGTTATTCTCACACTTCTGTCATAAAGCTTGAATGACTACAAAGTTCCAAAATGAATAGAGTTGGATGTGTAGCTAGTCAACTCATTTAATAAGTATAAAGATCCAGTTTTTTAAATTAAATTGGCTATCTTTATGACCTTCTAGGTATTATCATATGTGCTGATATCGCTCGAATTTAAAGAAAGCGTTGCATAACTTGACCTTGTTATAGACTAATCATGTAAAATTAAGTAAAATCAAATGCAGATGGATACATGGCATTGTAAGAATTAACATTTGACTAATCATCTCTGATATTGACAATTCAGTCGAATATCATTTAAATTATTTAAGCGAAATTGTGCTTTATTTAATAAGAGGTCGAGCAACGCAAATATATACTTTGATACAAAAAAAAAACCACGTTGTTCAATTAGTAAATATTTTTGGTTTTCTCATTTCACCGCGGACTCATATACCACAATGGTAATATCATTGAGATGAAATGAGTATACAATACATGAGCAATTTGTGAATGAGTCGACTAGGATAATGTAAAAAGTCGCATTTGTTACATGTACGCAAATTACACTAAAAGGAGACTAAAAACACTACTTTTTTCACCTGGATGTTTTCCCCCAGGTAAACAAAGTGGAATATACTGCATGCAGGACATCTAGTACATAACAGTATCTTATATATATTCGTATTTGTTACTTATAGTGGGTTCTATGATTAACGATAGACTTGTTAGCTTACAAGTGACAGATGTTATGAAAGTATCCGATGGTAGAGATTTAAAACCAGTACTGATTGATCAAATCAAGGCCAAAGTTACTTAATGAGAGCTAGGTTAGGAAATCCGAATGGATTTAAAGTTCTAGAAGCTTTTGTTTAGTGCTTTAGAACTACTATTATTATTTATTATTGTGTAAGGTACCTACTCATGCGTTCACAATTTATATTACAATAATTACATTTAAAGATCTATTTATAAGAACAAACACTTACAACTACACTAAAATTAAATCTTATTAAATAAAACTAACACGCGTCAAAAAACTCATTAAATTACATTTAATGTGTATAAACAAAAAGCTAGTTGTAAAAACAACTGCGTAGTTTACAAATACTTTTAAATAAAATAGATAATAAAGTATAATTTGTAATACATTAAACTATGTTTTGAATACTTAGAAGTACATACCTAATCATCATAAACGTAATAAGCTATTGGGGACGAGATTTCTGTCACTCACTTATATGTTACTACAGTTTGAAATGAACGTCAAATGACATCAAAATTAACATAATTGCAGGGGATATGCAATGAAGAGTAAAACGGTAATAATGCTAGGTATCTTTACAAAACGGAAACAAGTCATAATATTAGCAATATATGTTCGTATTTTTAAGCTAAAAAAGCTACCTTTTAAATAAGCTACCTTGTGTACATAGAGGTATATTTGTTTATATGATGTGGATTACGGTGTGAGTTTCACATTTATATAATGTGTTAACGATGTAAACGATGTGTTACTGTTTGTTTGTCCCAAATAAATAAATAAATGTAGGATGTTTTAATTGTAAAATTAACACACAAAAAAAAGTAAAAATAAAAAAATACATTTCTAGAAGAAAGATAATCTCAGTACCTTAGTGTTACAGGTAGGTAGTATTAAAAGGTAAAGTCCGGGTAGAATTCTGAATTTCATTTACAGTAAGATAGAGGCACACTTGCGAGAAAAATTAAATTCTGGCACGAACCCAGAGCTGTGCTAACGTCACCGTTGCGCTAATCTAGAAGATCGTAACTTTGCCGTATGTAAAACCTAGACTGCTAATTGTGATTGATGAATTTCCAGTTAGAAGGATGGGTGATATACATCAGAATATATCTGTCTGTATTGCATCTCGCCTTAAAGAGCCTGCCTTGTGATCCCGGGGCTCCGGCAAAGGCAAGAACACAAATTTAGTGGCCTCAGCATGGGGTAAACTCATCAGATTAAAACCAGAGACAAATCCCAAACGGACTGCATGGTTCTAAATAAGTATAGAACTATTTGAGAATTTATTTGAAAGACAGACAATTAAACCGGCTGTTGACGCATGTATGTAAGATTTTTCACAGTTCTATTTTGTAAATATTTAACCTAGTTTGTATCGAACCTATCCGTACCTCTTTATAGAGAGGATGAAAACCCTCATTATTCTTTAGGCCACTATTTCTAAAAATTATCACTGATATTATAGGAACAATTACATCACTGTTTCAATCACACACTTGTTTGTTAAAAGGAGTCTTCTAAACAAAGAAGAATCCTTGATATAAGATTTCACTGGACTCACCTTAGCGATCATCTTGATGATCTAGTTCCTTGGAATATGTCTTGAGGAATGTTAGCAAAACCAAAAATGTCAGCTTATATAGTTACCAAATCTCAGGAAACTACGTCGGCCTCGCCATTGTCAAGTTTCTAGGTGATTTTACTAAATAGCGAATTATAATCGTACCACTGATGTTGGACATAAGGTCTCTTTTTAAATTAATATTTAATTTTATATTATAATAATAATAAAAGTATGAAGGTGAACTAATTCTTCGAATAGTTTACTGTTTAATTGTACAGGAAGTGGATGTGGATGCGTTTTTGTTGTGTTGTAATATTGTTTACATTGTTTGGGGCTCTGTAATGAAACAATGTATTTGCTTGTATGTAGAATATTTATATCGTTGTTTATTTATTTAATTACTGTAAATCAATAAGATATCAATAAAATAAATTTAATTTTTTTATATTCATTAAAAATATGAACACAAACAGTGAAACCTAATTTTTACACTTGATTGCACAGCTATTATTTACGACGGTTGGCGAGTTAAAAAAAGGAGAGTAGGTATGTTTTCAATATTGGAATAGTCAATTGGGGGTACAATTAATTACTTGTAGGTAAAACACGAGGCACAAACAATGCGATCCATACAATTTTAACAACTATATACATTTTTTATGCCATGCTTAATTTTTGCCTTAAAGTATAAAATATGGTTTAAAATGACTTTCCAAAGTAATCTGATTTAAAATAAAAATTAATAAGAGCTTCGTCTAAAATAACAACATCCTCTATCCGGATATTTACTCAGACAACGGCGAGACTATTTTGCATTAATTAAAAATAAATAGAAGATATAAACTAGACCACGAAAGAGGTCGAGATAATGCAGTTTCGGCCATAGTTGATAGGTCAATAACACGCTAATTACTACACCGAGGCCGGTCGAATGCATTTCCATATAAACTTGTTGGCACCCAATGTTTTTTATTATGTTGTGGGCACACATTGATATTCAACTGTCATTCTTTATTTAAAACTAGCTGTGCCTGCGACTTCGTTCGCGTGGATGACGAAACTTATCAATGAGTTTTTAACCGCAAAATTAAGTTTATTTTTTATTGTTTATACTTTTCCGGGATAAAAACTACCTAGTGTGGTGCCCAGGATAATAAAGAATAATTATATCAAGTTTCATCGTAATCGAACCGGTACTTTTTGCGTGATACCTGAACAAACAGACAGACAGATAGACAAAAATTTCTTTTTCACACTTTTGGGTTCGGTGTCGGTCTAGTAACACCACCGGCCATTTTTTTTTTTATATTTTCAATGTACAGAATTTTCACTTCAACAGATTTATTTTAAGTATAGATTATGATGTTACAGAAATATAATAAACGCGTGGACTTTATTGCCTGCAGAAATGAAGTGATCAATGTTTGTTTTAACGCTGATAATACGCTAAGTGAATGAGTGACCATTTGGAAACATTAACAAACCTATCCGTGCCTCGGAAAACTTAGTATTTTACCTATTCTTCCCTTGTTTTCCGATTTTATTTCTGACCTTAGACGTCAGTGTTTGAGGTTGAGGCAGGCACATTTTGAAAAAAGCTCAGTCGATAAAGGACTGTGGTATCGTTCCATTGTTTCGGAGATTTCTCCTGTTCCGTGGATTGACTGTGGTTCCCTCCACAGAAACTCTTTGACTGTTGCACTCAGGCTTCGTTCTGGACACATTCCGTCTAAAAAATTCGCTTTTTTGATGAAGAAAGTCTCGTCACCCAATTGTTCTGACTGTGGCACAGTGGAGGATGTGCTCCATATCTTGACGGAATGTGTCCGGAACGATTCATTTAGGCGGTTATATGTAGGTAACAGTGCTAATGTGGGCTTTGTAAATAGCATTTTAGCCTCTCCTTTCTCCCGAGAGGCTAAAATATTGTATAAGTTAGTTGTTATTGCTGTAGGTAGTTAGTTTTGTTTTTATGTTACGTTTAAGTTTTTTCTTTGTGTTGTATATATATTTGTTGTTTTTATAGAACGATGTTGTCGCTAAGCGACAAAGTTCTTCATTAATAAATTAAATTAAAAAAAAAAAAAACTTACACCGCTGTCCGCTGGTCCCGACTGACATACGTTGATTTTTGTCAGTCATTAAGTCCATACTATTCCGTCAACCAGTTTCACTATTGGGTACCTAGTTACGTACAAAATTCTATGTAGAGTGAGGATGTGGAGGTCAGATATAAGCAGTCGGTTCATGTGAAATACAGGTACTACCATAATATTAAGAAGGGTATGAATATGAGAATAAGAATGCTTATCAGTAACATTAAGGATTCCATTGTAATTACTGTATTTTACGCAAGTCTGGAAGCGAGATGTGAATAGAGCTTTATTTCAGTTTTACAAACTTTTGTATTGCATTCTTTCTAAAGCTGTTTACTAAGTTATCTCGAGCGAATAAAAATAATTATAGTCATAACAAATGGTCAACAACCAACAAAAGGCGATCTCTCTTAGAAATATCTAAGTACCTAAATCTGCAATATTATTCTAGCGTATCTAATATTTATACTGAGGTCAATAGTACCAAAGGTTCGTTGACCCGAAAGCTCGACCACTTGATAACGGGTCACGACAAAAACTGAGTACACCTCGATATACGTAGTTATTTCATAATAAGTCTGACAGCTGCATGTTTGCCCCGCGGCGCTGTTCGTGTACTATTTTTGAGTGACTAATGATGTGAAGCGTAATTAGACGTATTTTTGCAGTGCTTTTATAATTATTGATTGGTTATTATTAATTTAATATTGATGTGTCTTAAATAAGGCTAACATTGGAATCTTTTTTTATATCATGCAGCGCAAAGGTTCTTTTTTGTTAAAATAATATTGTTATTGTTTTTATGTAACTATTATAAATATCTTCTGCTCTACGTAGGATTATAATGCTCATATGCTCAGGATTTAAATATTTTTATTAAACTATCGACAAAGTCGTCAAATCGAAAAAAAAACACAACATTTAATAGTAGCCTACATCATATAGTTCAAATCTATGACACCTGGGTTTGAACCTTAGACCATGCAACACACAAGAGTGGAAGACTACATCAACATTAACTGTCCATAATACAACATATCTCTGCCAATGCAACAACTTGGTCTTATACATATATCAATATATAAAACTTACAACAGACATACGGACAGAAAAACCAAGTTTCAATATATATCAATAAGGATAACAAGTTTGTGCGTTGACGTGCAACATGTGTTGTCACAATAAAAGCCTATCTTTTATTTTGTAGTACTTTTGTCTTGTTACGTTTTGTCTAATTTATTTCACAACTAGCCGTGTTGGGGCCTTTGAAAGTTGGTAGGCGAGTTCTTGTTATTGTAGTAGGTTTCTGATTACTCACTGTCTGCTAATGACTATGTCTAAATTAGAACCTCGAATATAAAAGTAAAGGACTATTAATTTGGAAATCTCTCAACCGATTACGGCCCCAAGTGGGTCGCTGCAAAACAAACCTTAGCAAGTGGGGCATCGTCGACCCAACACTTGTCGCATGTGAGTGTGGTGCCCCATCGCAGGACATGGCACACCTTTTGTCCTGCCCGTCCTGCACTACCACCTGCACTCTCCAGGACGTGATGGAGGCCAGCGACCGAGCCATCTAGGTTGCAACTTTTTGGTCAGACAGAATTTGAAAGTTTGGATCTCTGACTCGATAAGAAGAAGAAGAAGAAGGACTATTAATTGAGTGAAAGAAACTAAGGGCCTGACATTTTTAACATACTTTTAGGTACAGTATTGTAGGTACTTAAGTTAGTTGCTATAATGAAGTACATTAAAACTAGATAACAGATAATAATTTACTTAAGAAAAAACAGATCCAAGTTGATTATATAGGAATCTGTAGTAAGTTCCCAAAACTTTATAGAGACCTTATTTATCCGATAATTTCTCAAACAGTTACAAAAGTAAATAAATAAAACTTTTACATATACGTATATGATAACGAGAAAATATGTCTTGGCAACGTACCAGAGATTTTTTAAGAAGTAAAAAATCTTCCTATTTTATCGCCATACATAATTCTGTATTCATTGCGGAAGCGGCCAATGTTGTGTTGTTTGTGATTTATTAATATTATATGAGAAAATGTAATTTATTTGATGACATATGAATAAGTCAAATACACATGCAGATACACATTAAGAAGTTAGAACAAAGGGCCACTTGACGAAATTGGTTAAATGGAAACTACATTTGTTACCTTTGGTTATATTATAACTAGGCAAACATAATATTTATTGCTTATTTGCCTTTGCATATGGCTCCGCCCGCGTTTGTTGTCGGCTATTGCGGAAAATATCGTATGTCCTTTCTTGGTATCCACGCTTGCAATACCAAGATTAATTAAAAATTTATTATAATTATTAAAAGCGGAGGCACTATACACTATATAACACGAAACTCATGTCTAATACAAATTATGAGAAGCCGTATCGTCTAAAAATAGAAAAGTCCACAAGTAGCTGAAGTAGCCCATTGCCAACCAGAATCAAGTGTCTTTTATTAACACTATTGCTTAATTACTAAAACTAGTTTCACGCAAGATCGACATAGGAAATAAACATTTAATGTAATCACTTAGTAATTCAGTTGCACTACACTGCATTTCTCAGTACCATTAAAATGTAATCTATGTCAAGTGAGAAATGAATTGCGAAGCAGTTCAAAACTTTGGTCCTTGCGTCCGCAATTATGTACTTGTGACGTCACTACGCTCGCATCTCGCGTGACGCGGTATCAACTTATTTCCCATACTTTCAACATCACTTCTTGTCCTTGTTCAAGACAATGATGATAATAATACCTACAGTGATATTAACACATCGTGTAAATTGTTGAAATGCGTGGAATTATAATTGTTAAGCGTTTAGCTTTTGTTTTTTAAATGTGGGTTTGTTAACTTTAGGATGTGTAGATTTTATCGGTTGTATCTTGATGCGATCATTTTATTTTAGAAATTATACCACTTCCTATATAGTAAGGTAATTAGTGCTACAGGTTAATTAATATGCTTGATTCACATTACATTTTCCTGTTCCTGTTGTAACTTCTCATAAAATCCTTCTGACGTATTGCAATATTTCCTCTTGATAAGTACGTAGAGTGAATTCTTTGCACAATCTCTTTGAAAGCCTATTCGGGATAAAGTCTTTGAATGTAAATCAATGTATTGGCTGAAGTGTTTATGCCCAATAAATCCGCTTTTATTGAGGAACAAGGGAGTAAATAAAAAGAGCTTAGATAAGGATGAGCCCGTAAATCAACCTTTCTGTCCATGCATTGAAAAACTAAGATACAAACAATCAAGACTTTATTGTATAAAAATACTGCGTTCCAATCTTCAAACACTTCTTTTCTAAAGCAAACACAAAAGTAGGTCTATTAACAAAACATAGTCATTCATTTTATAAATTTTATTCTTGTTGTATAAAAGTATATATACAAAACATAAACAACTAGATTTGTACAGAGGGTAAGGTGATCACCAGCCGTAGTTGGCGGCATGGCCGCTGTAGGCCACGTGGGAGACGACGGGAGCGGCGGAATAAGTCACGGCGGACTTGAGGACCGGAGCAGCGGCGTATGTGGCGTACGAGGGAGCGGCGTGGGCGGCGTAAGTGGCGACGGGAGCCTGCGCGTATGTCACAGCGGGAGCGTAGGTCTTAGCGTAGCTGATGGGGGCAGCCTGCGCGTATGTTGTGTACGCAGCGGGAGCGGAGTACGTGGCGTGAGAGGCGTATGCGGGCGCGGCGTATGACTGGTATGCGGGCGCGGCGTAAGTCTGGGCGTACGCTGGCGCGGCGTATGTGGCGTGAGCGGAGTACGCGGGAGCGGCGTACGCTACGGGAGCTGCTGCGTAGGTCGCAACGGGAGCGATAGCCTTAGCTACCAGGGGAGCTCCGTGCGAGGTGTGGGTGGAGTAAGATGAGACGGAGGAGACCGCAGGAGCGACCGCCTTCACGACGGGGGCTGAGTATGTGATGGGAGCGGAGTACGCTACGGCGGGAGCCGCGTAGCTCTTGTAGACAGGAGCGGCGGCGTATGTGGCCACGGGAGCGGCGGCGTAGAGGCCACCCGCACGGGCTGTCGCCAACGCGCACAACAGGACTAGTAACTGAAAATAAATAAAAGGTTAGTTACATAGAAAAAAAAAAACAATTAACTTACTATCATTTGATATGCATCCAATTAATTTTGCTCCGTGATGTTACTCGGGATTAAAAAAATATTTAAATGAAATATTAGAGAAAATTTTCAGTATCAATTATGTCTGTTTTCGTAAAAAATATTAATATGTTTTCTAAAGTCTCAAAATATTAAATAATATTCCAGAAAAAAGTGCATTTCTAATACTTTTATGCGCTTTAAAATCCAATATTTAATTCGCAATAATAAACTTCACTGAGCACTAGAAAATATTATACCTTAGCTGCCATTATGATATATAAAATCTACTACGGCGAGTGATACTGTCTGTGTACACACGAGCAGTTTTATACTAGACTCGTTACCCCCCTTTGCAGGCCGTAGGTACTAAATGTAGCTTAGTATCGCAACATAGGACCCACAAAACCACCTAAAACATATACAAGTACATTCATATGTTACTCATGATAAAACTCGGTTAGCTGCCCTACATATTAAAAGGGATATTCATAATTTACGCTATTTTGGTATTATGATACAAGGTAATATGAAAGGCTTGTAAAGGAAAATTTTATGTATGAAAATGTTTTAGAATTATTTATTTTTAGGTTGTTCGTTTTATTGATATTTTTGTAGAAAAGGGCTGGAAATTTCCAAGGTTTGGCTATTATTGGTACTATGATGTGCTCTTATTATATTAATAGAATGGATGATGGTATATTAATTTTATTTGTACTTCTTGAGAAATTATTTAAGGAAATTCAAGGGCATTTGATGTTATTGAGGAATAAAATAATATAATGTCTTATTGAGGAATTAAACACATTATTTCAGTAAAATGACGACACTTAAGCAACACTAGTCTGTTTTGATAAGGTTTTAGATCACTATCAAAAATTTCATCTTGTAAAGAGTTTTTAAACTTTCAATTTGAAAATGTTCCCACATAAAATCTTAATAATTAAGCAGAAAAATGTCAATTCAATACAACGATTACGTGACTCATTACATCTTAAATAACTATTTTACATAACATAATGTCTAATTACTAATTTATTTATCCTCTATTACACTTATAATACTAGACGGAAACAGGCTAAATATTACCTGTTTTAATCGAAGTAATTTTATATAAAACAAAATCTTACGGTTAATTAATTTGTCTCTATCACAAAGAGCCACTATCTTTATCTTATTTTCTGATAGCGTTACAGCTTTAATGTCGCTCATTAGTCTCATAATTAATTTCGCTAAGAAAATTAATTATGTCATGTTTAATATCAGGTTGTAGACGTTGTTGTGTTTATAGTTACATTATGAAATGTTGTTTAGTTAAGATATAAAGTAGTAAAACTGTCTGATATTAATTTGCTGGAGATAGAAGATCATTCAGTATTAGTTATTTTGGATTAGGAGGTGTGATATACATGAAATAGATCAAAATTGCATATAAATTGTTTTTAATAGAGATTTTTCTAGAATTTTAGCATCACACCTACTAATCAAATTAAGATTTTTAGAAATCGGATGACATGGTGGTAATGATGAGGTAGGTAGACCTAGTTTCGAAAATTACTCTTTTTTTTCTAGCATATATGCATGTATCAAACAAATACCATAATAGTGTAGATTATTAACAAAACGCCAGTTTAAGGCGATACAGCTTTTGACACATTTAATTGTTTTTTAAACTCTATACAAAATCTTTTTCGAGTGTAGTTGAACTGTTCTTATATAACGTTTGAGTATGATGTATATTTTGTAAACTAAAGCTGTAATACCCACAGTATTACATGTGAAACTTTAGTCGAGGTTATGCAAGTTCAGTGCAGTGCTTTTGTCTAAGGGCGATATACTAGTATTTTAGGGTTAGTACACATGTTTCTAGATCACCTAGAATTTACTAGGATATTAATATTTTAATTTAGTTATATTATAAAGTAACCAAACGCCGTAGTTTTATTAGGTAAGCATTTGTATATAAGTTTCAGCTATAATAGACATCTAAGTTCTAATTTGATAGTTTGCCGCTATTCTATCCAATCCCGGCTTTGTTTTTCCTTTTAAAGCTATTTACTAAAAATGAAAAAAATAACTCAAGTTCATACACGCACATAATAAATTTAAAAAAATCTCTATATCATATGGTAAATCTACAAAATCTGTTCGAAACAATATCATAATGATCATAAACACAAGCTCAGTTTAGTATGAATACAAAATATTTTTAAATGATGCTGCTATTGTCACTAATGTAACAAGTACTTCACTCAACTCTGACACGTATACAAACAAACATTTATTTTTATCGCTTCTAATATTCGGTTTATTAATATTCATGTATTCAAATTAATTCGATCGTTATGTTCCGGTACAAATATTAATATCTAGTAGTAATAAAAAACATGCAATTTTGACACCAATAAATCAAGCATTTTTATATGGAAAATAAAAAAAGCGTGGGATAATACTGCATAGCTCTAGATAGCTTGAAGTCTGGAACGTTCGATATAACCTGAATTCGATGGCATTTTTAAACGACTTTGGAGGAGGTTTTCATATCCGGAAAATAAACCAGGATTTTACATTTTGTGCTTTGATAAAACATAACTTCGATTCCTGTTGTTTTTTTCAAAACTTAGTAGTTAAATAAAATGACTAGAAAATACCAAGAATGTAATTTCAATAAACAAAATTGCGTATAACATACTTCTCATTTTTATACTAAATTTAAAGTAAGTTTTTATACATTTACAAACAACTCAATTTCCTAGATTCGCACTTTACTAGGCATCGCATCTGAATCTAAAAGAAAAAGTGGTGGAAAATATTAAAAAAGGTATACCTACTCTATATTTTTGCAATACTAGCCATAACTTCTTCTGTAACTTTGCTCACAAATCTTAAAAACGTGATGTTACTACTAACTCAAGTTACTGTGACAACACATAACTTCGTGATTATTGTCGGAGGTCAAGATTCATGACCGAGATATTTAACTGCACATAACATGACTATTTAGAAAACACATCTCTCGCCATCTACTAGAACAATTTTTTGACCAATACAAAAAAAATAAAGTCATTTTCAACCAAGACGTCGAAACCATGTAATACAAATTTGTCTGATGTCCAATTTAAAAAAAAAAAGTACGCAGAACAAAGGTCCAAAATGAAACCAGATCTGAACAGATGACTGTCGCTTTTAAATTTCCGAGAGCTCTGTCTTTTGTTGTTGTACTTGATTCGTCCCAAAAAGGTTTTAACATTTAAGAATACACTTCTGGTCTTTGGCTACGTAAAAAGCTGTTACAGTGCCTAATTTGGATAATGCGTTGGTGTAAACTTCAAAATAAGCCGACTTCTTTTATTTAGAGCACCTTCTACAACTAGTCAACTCTAATCAATGTGAATATGGTATACACAGGGTGTTATAATTCTGTCTTCTTTGTTTCCAACATTCTATGCCTAAATCGAAACTAGAGCAAATTTTAGACCAATCTATCACTTTAACATCCATGTACGCCGTGCCTAAGGCTTTATTTTGCAACGCCTATGGACAGGTCAATCGTGCGGGCAACTAGTCGAGTATGTAACGTAAATGCCGGCCACAATACATCTTTATCAAGTCCGGTATTGTGACCAGTTGCCGATTGGACCCACTTCGCGTGTGGTAATCTGATCATAGATAGACGCACGTGTTTGGTAACAGGATTCTGTACGCAAATAGGCACACTTTATGAAGTAAGTTCGTACATAAGGACTTGAAAGTTCATATAGATTTTTGTACTTTAAGTATTGTTCGAAGCAGGTACGAAAATAACATTTTAAGTAGCGATTATGTGTAAAGTTTTTCAAGCTCTGTGTAAGTATTTTGTGTAGAAAATTTATAATAGCAGCAAATAATTTCGATCCATTTCCAGGAAATTAGAATATTTTTAGATATAAATTATATTATATCAATATTATGCTATCCAGTAAATTGACCTTCTCATCTAGTTAAATAACTTAATAAACTATTTGTAAATATAAAATCGTTGAAAGGACTTATAAAAATAGCAAAAGTCGATTTATTTTATGCATTCACATAGCTGTTGGAAACTGCCTAAAATGGATTCAGCTCAAAACGAGTTCTATTTTTATTTCACCTAAAATACATTGTTGGACGATGTGTTCATTGGTACAATAACAATTATAACAGAAACATCGATTTCAATAAATAATTGCTATAATTGTTTTATTTTATTCACATGGTCTCGAACATTGTAATAATACGTACCCAAAAATCTACTTTTTTTGTTAGTTTTATTTTTATTTTGTCATATTTCGTCAGTCCGTTAAGGCTACAGAGCGATGCTATAGAGTAGTATAGAGCGTGTCAAAGAAATATACATACATAAATAACTAAGTACACTTGGAAAACATAACTCTATGTTCCTAGCGCAGTCGAGATTTAGAAATATACATTACATAAAAAAGTAAAATAAGGAAGAAATGCCTCATTAACACTTGATTTAGTATCCAAGTTTTGTCGTAACAATAAAACTTTTATCCTTGTTCAAGTTTCTGATTATATTTATATTCGTATTATTATAGTTTCATTACAATTCACAACAATTTCGAATGAAAACTTTTCTGTCAACAAAACAAACATTGTTATTAATAGTGTCAATTTCTCACGGACGATAAAAATTCGAATACCATAAAAATATTTATTTTTGTCTTCTATTTTTTTTACTTAATACATAAAATAATTGCAACGAGAGAAAAGTGATTATTTTACTTCACCGCTAAATTGGCTCTTAGAATGTTGATTCTGTCTAGAAGTTGGTAGCCTTAATAAAGCCGTAATGTGCCAGGGAATTTATCAGACATGATTCAAACTTAACACATTGCTTCATAATTATTGACTCAGAATGTAGAAATAGATGTGGGCAATGTTGGTAATATTCTGCTCAAATGACTAAAAAATGTAATACGATTTAATAAAAGCTTAGATTATGGTGAAAAACAATTAACATAATTTGAAAAAGCCATTTAAAGAAACGAGAAAATAAGTCACACAGTTGATGCAGACATAAATTTATTATAGAAATAATTTAAACATACATTAACTAACATTACAACATAAATTAAACTTAATAAAGCAGTCAGTCGCGCATACCATGTGGAGGAAAAATAATTATTACCATGCGTAGTTGGCTCCTAGGCCAGAGAACGACATATGGGAAACTAAGGGAGCCTCAGAGTAGGTAATAGTAGTTTTGACTGGTTGTGCTTCGTGTATAGATGAACCAGTAGCATAAGCTGATAATCCTGAAGCATAAACCTTAGTTTTGTCATAAACAGGAGATGAATATGACGCTAGACCAGGAGACAAAATCGTTTTAGTTAAAGGTGCGTTATGAGTTGTGTATGACACAGGGACTGATACAGATTTTGTCAATGTTGGTGCATGGATGGTTTGAACTACAGGCGAAGAAACGGTATAAGCTGGTCCTGTGTGATAGACAAGCGGAGAGTGAACAGCTGTTGAATAAAACTGAGGTATAGTATTAGCTACTACGTCACCATGCTTGATGGCATTTGAATCGAAGTTGTTGATACTAGAGTATCCTGTGTTATAGCTCTTAGAGTAAGTCTTATGCTGAGTGCCATCTGGAGTTTGGAAGTTACTTTCTTTGGTCGTCAACACAGTTTGGTATACCGGCGATGATTGAACGGTTTTTGTGTATCCAATAGGTGAAGAAGAAACAGTCTTGACAATAGGTGATGAGTAGGTAACTGATGTTGAAGGAGAATAACCAGTTTCGATCACTCCAGCATATACCAGTGCGGAGGAACACAGCAATAATAATACCTGGAAAGAAATACAAGATATTAAATCACATAATATACAAAATCAGACCTATAGAAAATGCTTGAACGATGTTTGTTACCAAGTGAATAATTTTGGTAGGTACTTGTAGAACGAACAATGTTAAAGATAAAGTCATTTTGTTAACATTAAAATTTCGTATTTTAAGCTTACCTTTTGCATCATTTCGTCGTTTATTTTCCTCGAACTTGGATCAATGAGTGACATTTTCGGCAAAAGGTCCAAGCTTTTATACATCGAACGCTTAAACAATTTCACCCTCAATGAACAGTATAATGAGTACAATGCATCACTGCATAACAGCTGTTAAACCAGTTTAAGACCTTAAACCCAGGTTCACCTTTGACTTTAATAAGGTATTATAATAAAATTATCGAATGAGTTATTATTCGAGTCTGCTCCATAATCCCATTGTACTTGATGCAAGACCTTGTTACTGTAACATTATTTTCTTTTTTGATGGTATTTATATTTCGATGCCTTCAATATATATTTTTTGCGTAAGAGAATATAAGTGAAGAGAATAATCGATGCGAAGGCACATCTTAGTTGGTTACGATTACATAACCAATAAAAAACTTTATGATAGAAAGAAAACAAATACTGCATTTTATTCTTTTTAATTCGGTATTTCTTAATAACATTTATTTCACACTATTTTTCCATTGTTTTCGTTAATCAAATCATCCTGTAATTACATGAGTCGTCGGAGTATGAACAATCTATGTTTTATTCATATCGCACTGCAAACGAATCGATGGGTGCTCGTTAGCGTGTTATCGATAAATAAGAATAATCGAGTCCCGATGGGCGGACACACTCGGTCCGTTACTGTCGCCTGCGAGTCTAAAAGCCGATATATCAATACACACTCGATTTGTTGCATAATCGTTCTGAGAATTTATATGGTACGTATGTTCGTTGCGATTGCAATCTGGTCTGTCAATGAACTGTTTTAAATTATTAGCGTCGGTTAGCGACTAGATATGTAATATACGGTTGGATCTAGTGCGTGGGTGTGACCTCAATATTGGTACTCGAAAAAGATTGTTTATTGGTTTTGTTTTGAATATTGTTTTTTGATATTCGGATGGAAGTGCTTCTTTGTGACTGAAATTGGATTCCCTCTACAACATAAAACGTTATACCTATGTAGAAACCTAAATGAAACGCCTGACGAATATGCTTGGATTTGGTATACTATTATCTATATCCTATTTTCTAACAGTTGTCACTAAAAAAATAGAACTAATGTTTATCACTTTCATGTTCTTGAAAAACGCTGGGTCCATAATAATCAAAATTAAATCCTACCCTTGAAAAAGTTTTGCATATTTATTTATTTAAATGCGCCTTGAATAAGAGGCAATTATTGATCTCATACATACAGATATTGGGTGATAAAGCAATGAAAATTTAATGGCAGGCCTTGTGGCACATCAATAAAACATAGGATGGTAAGTGGGAACCCCTGTCGAACCACTATGTATGGGCGACACGCCTCTTACTTTTTTGAGGCTTTTCTAATACTGGAACTTCGGAAATTATGGTTTGAAGTTTTTGGGTGGTTTAATATTAGGTAGCTGCTGAAATGAAAACTTTTTGGCTGTGGGCATTTGTTGCAGGATGTTTAAAAACTTGTTCAAAGATTTCATCAGTGGGAAAGTAGCACAATACTTAAGTTGTATCTTTTGGTTAAAGTACCATTCAAAGGCACCAAAAAAGCCTAAATAAAAATTGTATTATTACTTGATAACAATAATATACAAACACGTATCCAAATTTTCATACAATTTGTAATACTTAAGTATTATGCACATAGTAACCATTATTTAAAAATTTCGCTAAACGAGTTAATTAAACCTTAATCTCATTTTAAGTAGGCGTGTTAACTGACTTCACTGTAATTTTACAAAATTCAAACTCATGACAGGTCTAGGTGTCAAAATGATTAAGATCACTGACAGTATCCTTGTTTAAATAAAATGCTGTTATTAATTTAATCCTTAAGCTAAAGGAATAAAGTTTAAATTCGTTTGCTGGTATAGTTATGCCACATGGTGTAATTGATGGTGGAGCTTTTGCATTATCATTAACACTATCGCTTTTAAGCGTGTCAGTGATGTTGACAGCATGAAGCGAAATTATGCAATTAGTTTTAAATAATTTTAAAAGTTAAAACCAATAGCAGATTAAATAATATTTAATGATTAAGTATAATAATAAAACATAATAAACATGATGAACATCAATTAATAACAGAACGCAACCATTTTGCTCAGATCGTAAGTATGGTTTAGTAGACTATTTTCCTATTTATAATATCAGTGATAAATGATCAGCTATGTCCTAATCAAACTAACGATCCGAGAACAGGATACAGTACCACATTCGAATGTATATCGCAAGACATTATTAAAGGGCTTGTGCGAAACGACGCGCCTTCTTTGGTCGCCAACCAACCAACACACGCCAACATTTAATCACATACATCGCTCGTTCGAACGCAGAATGTAATCGAAAATTATAACGAATGGGTCATTGTACGTAATTCCTTTGGTCGGGCCAATGTATGTGGCCAATATGTGTAGTACAAATAATAAAGCCAGCCAAGCTAATGTTGCAAAAGTAATTAGAGTTTATTGCCTATAGTTAGCCGTAATTTTACAATTTAGTGCTTTAAGCTACGGTTGGTAATAACAGTGGCAGTTGTGTAGATTTCTTCCTGCTTTTAGATGTACAGGCGGCTACAAAAATAAGATACCTTTTTTCTTTTAAGAAAATTAAAAATAAATCGAAAAGTTCATCATTTTATTTTGATCCGTTCCTTTTTCAAAATAATGTGGATGTCCTTTGACGGTTGTCGATTGTTTAGTGCTTTGAAAGGAACCTGATTGATGTACTATACATGGTGAGTGACTCAGTAGGAATTGTGGTTAGACATGGAATGGCAACAACAGCATCTAACGACCCTACGGGAAACAGTTAAAGTAGAGCGACTTGTATAGTTCCCTTACAGGAATTTATAATATTGCTCTATGGTTTCTTAAATGTTACAAATACCAACAGATCATAAAATTATATTTCTAAAATTACTTCGAAAGAAGTCATTATTTCTGTTTGGTATTTTTTTTAATTATATTTTATTGAAATATTATTAAAACCTGTGTTCTGATTTGTTTGTGGTTCTATTATTCTTGGCATCATTTTGAAAGTTGTATAAATACGGATTTTATATTATGTCTTGTATAATATCTAACCATCGATCCCGCAAATACTTATTGAAATCGGCTTTTGACTGACCATTTATTGAATTCTTAAATAAAAAAAGTCTAATTTCTTTTTTTGTACTAGTTAGATAATTTCTAAATCGAGATTTGTGCAATATCATAAATGCACTTTTAAATCTAAAGCTCCGCTCAGTAGTCGAGTGCCAATCGATATAATTTCGTCATCATGATTTATATCGATAAAGAATTTGAAATAGTTATAAATAATTATTGATTAAATATTAATCTACTTTAAGATTTAAAAAGCTTGTTGGTCAAAGAATGTTTAGCAGCAGTCAATTGAAAATTTATTAATAAATGGTTAGACCGAAATGGGAACTAATGAAGTCTATTTCCATTTGGCAATAATTGACTTCAACTTTTTTTCAATATTATAAAAACTAAGCCTACACAAGAAATAAGAAGAATTATAAACTAAATGAAACTAAGAACTAAAACAAGGCATCAAAACTTTTTTTTTGATCATTATTAATGTATCAATTGGTTTACACGATGGTTGCCTATGGTATTGCATAGAGTAACAGTGACTTGTTTGGCACACCGTAAAACACGTTTAGTGAGTATGGAGATTATATTTAGCCAAAAAAATATACTTTTTATAAAATTACTAGTACCTACGCAATATACTGACAACCTTTTAACATGAAGAAAAAAATCTAGCCTAACATTTATTTTTATTCTAGAAATTTCTTATTCTAAGTAGAGCAGTATCCATATCATTTTATAAACTGGGCAGCACATGGCAACAAATTGCACATTACAAGTTTTATAGGTAGTAAGTAATGTAGTTATGTACATATTTTATCCATACATATTAAGCTACATTCATGATATTGCAAATGCGGACAAAATCCTTCCCTTCCAAAACGTCTAATGTACTGGATCGTTGCAACAAATACTTGTTTTTAGGGTTCCGTACCCAAAGGGTAAAACGGGACCCGTCTGTCAGTCCGTCTGTCTGTCTCCAGGCTGTATCTCATAAACCGTGATAGCTAGAAAGCTGAAATTTTCACAAATGATGTATTTCCGTTGCCGCTATAACAACAAATACTAAAAACCACATAAAATGAATATTTAAGGGGGGCTCTCATACGACGGTGGTACGGAACCCTTCGTGCGCGAGTCCGACTCGCACTTGGCCAGTTTTTTTTAATCAAATTATGCCTAATATGTATGCTTCAGTATTTGTTTTATAATACATAATTATTATGAGTCCCGCCACGGCCTTGCTTGCATATGGCAGACATTAAATTAGGTACCGCCCGCAAAATAATTATCAAGATTGCTGTGATTTTAAAGCGTTACTTTCTAGTATAGAGTGCGAAGGACAACGAAGTTAATATACATATTATGTTATGATGGTCAATAGTTTTACCGATACACTTAATATAAATAACTTTTATTATATATAGACATTGAAATCGTTACTTAAATAACTGTCCTTGGTTTTGGCATTGAATTAAGAATATGGGTCATCCACTATAAATGATCAAATTAATAAATCTAAAAATGTTAAGTTCCTTATCATAAATTACATATTTATAAGCATAGCGTATTAAAAATAAGTATTAGTAATCTCATTTGCAAATTCATTTGGTCATCAAAATTATGCAAATCTAAAATCTCAATAAAATTTTGTTGCGCTCGGTACTCGGAGTTCCGTTTTCCCAGCCGACTAGTTTATTCAACATGTGTGTAATAGTGCCAAGTAGGTTTGGTCGCAATTTTCTTAAGTAATTCAACACTCGACTAGACGTAAAATTAATATGTTAGGTTTTAACCTTGTAACGGCGGCCTACATTCGAATTTTTGAGGAAAGACGCCGTGTAAAGGATTGGAGTTCGGAAGTTATGTCACCTGCCCAAAATATATATGGATTGAATCCGCTTCCGTTGACAACCTGTTTTATATTTGGAGATTTTTATTGATAACTTAACGTAAGGCAGTAAGTACCAACAAACGTGCAATAAAAAATGTATAAATGCCTGGAAGGTCATAACGCAAAACGTAAACGTATCTTAATAGGAATTTTGTCTTTCTGTTACCGCTAACATAAATAAACTTAAGTTAGCATTTAAACCATTTAAAAAATTCAAAACTTTGGCATGAAAACGTTTTATGGTCCACATAAAAATTGTGTTCCCATAATAAAATGTAATGTATGTGAATTATGAATGTGTGATAATATTATACAAGATTGTATATTTATACAAGGCTACATTAGTATGTCACTTGTAAAGGGCATGGGAGAAGTATTTAAGTACGAATTAATCTGTGGCATAGTTTATACATTGCGCATGTGTGATGAAGCGACATTACATTAACTCAAGTTTGTGGAATACGTTCAAAGGTATCGAAAATTTAAAATATGATTTAATTATAAATGTTTAAATGACTCAAAAATCATCATCATCTCCCGAGCCTTTTCCCAACTATGTTGGGGTCGGCTACCAGTCTTACCGGATTCAGCTGAATACCGTATTTTACATGGAGCGACTGCCGATCTGACCTCCACAACCCATTTTACTGGGAAACACAATATTCCATAGTAAGACTGGTTGTCAGAATTGACTTAACGACTACGTTTACGTTTCTTTGTGTTAGCGGTAACAGAAAGACAAAATTCATATTAAGATACGTTTACGTTTTGCGTTATGACCTTCCAGGCATTTATACATTTTTTATTGACACAAAAATATGATCATTTATTAAATCATCATCTACTTATCTCAAACTACGTTGGGTTCGGCTTACCCTTGTCCGATTCATCTGAATACCAATACCAATAAAATACCAACGATTTATTAAAAAAAAAAAACAAATTACGCGAATGACGGCTGCGCCAAAAAAAGGTAGTATTTTTTTTTCGTAACGTTGTTGTAATAATAAAATACTGCCTAAAACTATAATTAAATTAATATTCACGATTTTTTAGATAGGGCGTGTAATATTATACCAGTTTGTACTACATAATTATATGTATCATAGGCAATAATCACGCGGAAGCTCGCCCGTAACTTATGTACTGCTAAAAAAACAAAATGAAGGACAATAAACGTTAATGAAGTATTGTCAAAAGACAATTTGAGGCAAATTATCATCAAAACTTTTGTGAAGATTTCCTTGATGGCATCTCTTTGTAGGTACTTTTGTTTTTCCGCGCCATTGCGTTTCATTCAATCTTGCGGATGAATGAATTTGCCACATTTTCCGTGTATGGAGAAATACTAAGGAAAGATAATTAGTATAATAAGGGGATTCTGTTACTGTTCATGTTGTCAAATGCAGCTACCAAAAAATGATCATAATCATCCTTCCCTTGGCATCAAAATGCTAGCCCATCGTCTGAAAAAATTGCAAACAAAGCCACAAACTGTGCTTATAGTCGTAGCCAGTAGTTAACGTAGTTTAACGAAAATGTGTGTTACATAAACAATTAGGTACTAACATTTTACCACTGTTATATGTCATCTAACAAAATAGTTCGATAGCTTAGAACTGAAACGTTAAAAGATTGCCTTGTAATGCTATTATTTTAACAAATTATAATCTAATTTATTTCTTACGTTTCATTGTTCCAAATGACTAAGATACCTAGGTAATTTCTACCGCAGGCTCTCTTACAACGGATGCAGACAAGGCAAATAAAAATCTAACATATATTAGAACATTTGCAACTATATAGTTAGCACATTAGATTAAGATTGAAGGTCTGATTTCGTAAGGACGTGATATCGTTACTTTAATTATTATAACTAGCCAATACTTAAAAGTTTTATATTTTCGTTTGCACGGCACTTGATAATATCAGTCACATACTGATGTTTTGATCTCAGACTTAGTTAAAAACTTTATAGCTCCGAAGTTCAATTTATATAAAAAGGCATAATCTGAAAGGCAATAGAGGAGGTTATTAATAGCATTATATATCAGCCTGCTGTTATACTATAGCTATAAAAGTCCGGAGAAGCAGTCTTTAGCCTGCGCTCGGGCTAAATACGTAGAATTCGTTAAAAAATGTGCTACCGATGGGCAACGGCCTCTGCTCGTATAGAAAAGAAATGGAACCTTCATAATAGTAAGACCAGGCAATCTAGATCCCAGCTTTTCACTTTAGTAGCAGACTTTGTAGTGTAATTATCATTAAGCTAATTATCACAGGTTTGGCTTGGCGCCCAACCTGCGTAGTTCCTATGCCAATATCACGGAGTAGGTGACATTTAACCACAATAATTGCCCTCTCAAGCTCAGATGCCGCTGGATACTAGCCAGAGGGTAATTTTTGTGGTTGATACCTTCTAATTGACCACCATTTTCTGTAAGGATGGGCAATAAAGACTAGACGTAGTCTTTGAAAGAAGAATGTCTTATGAGAGCTTTTAGAGTCACCCATTTTAGGCAATTGCATTCTCATTATTTTAGTTAAATAATGCAGTTTAAGCGGGTGTTTTTTTGGTCTTGTAAAAAAACACTAGAGATATTTAATTCCGCTTTGCTATATAATAATATACATAGGCTGAAGCTTAGTCTTCGTAATACAATGCGTCTTAAAACCAGGAAAACAAACAGCAACTATTCAGCCTTATGACGTCAGAGTTACTTCACTGTTTTAAAACAATACGTTTAATGCAATCTTTAATCATTCATTGCAAAAGTGGACGATAGAGGTAATGACTCAAGGCATAATCATTCCTACAGATAGCCGCTGTTCATTGGGAATAAAGATTTCTGCGAAATACAAGTCGTCCACTTAACGACTTAACACGTATGGTAAAAGATAATAATATAGTATATAAAAAAGGAAAGGTCTAATAAACTAGTATTTTATTTTGCGGTTTACAAGCAAAGACCTCTACATTAATCAGGTACCAGGTACCACTGTTGCATTAAAATTGACAGTAAAGTATGGGTAAGCAATTACAATTGAGTATTATGAAGTTTAACTTAAATCCAAAATGGCACCTCATTGATGCAGTAGTTTGTACTCTGGCTTGCACAAATGTTCAAGCACCATATAGGTACATTAAAATACTAGGTCTTTTATCTTCTAGGTAGCTAACAAGCTCCACACGATTATATAAAACCTTTACTGACTATGATGTGGGTACAAATGAAAAGATTGCATGTTTATCTGAAAGACTTTTGATGCATCCAAGCTGATCGAATATCTTAGCAAAGCGTATTACATCTTGCGAATGCAAAATTCCTATTTAACTGGATAGATGCAATATATTTAATTCCTATGAAGTACTTAAAGTAATTTGAATGAAAGGAAATGGTACAAAAACTTTATCTATTTTGTTGCGAAGCATTGAAAGGCATGATTGATGAGCGGCTCGTGGGTGATCTTGCAACTAGTTTTATGTAATTTACATATATACTGGACTTAGGAAATCTTTTAAGTAATTTCGGAAGTAGGCAAATTTATAAAAACGAAAAGTAAATGTAAGACTAACTTCTCTACAACAAGTGATTGTTGCTTGTATTTTTGATAATTCTAACAAAAAAACCGACTTCAAAATAAGTCTTATATTTATTTCTTATGGATCCCACTGTCAAAACTGGACCATCTTTCAAATAAAAAAAAGAAAAAAGAATCTAAATCGGTTCATCCAGTCAAAAGCTCTGTGGTAACAAAGATAAAAAAAATACAGTCGAATTGAGTACCTCCTCCTTTTTTGAAGTCGGTTAAAAAGACGTAATTTTTTTCTTCCATAACCAATTTTCATAAAGTCTCCTGTTATCTTCGTAGACGTTAATAACTTACATAAGATAGTCAAACTTCTATTCTATATTCATCTCTCAAAATACCAATATCATTTTGACATCATCACCCATTTTTTAAGTAAAATAATCAGGAGACTTTTTCTATTTTCTTTAATATCATCATACATAACGATATTATATGAGGCACTAAAGCTTACATAGACCCACAGAGGAAAGGGAAGTTATCAAAGAGGGCGTAATGACCGGTGTCAGCCATAAGTTACAACGATGGGGAAACTTGACGACACACTTGTGTGAACACGGCCTTATACGTTAGATAGTTCATTGTTATTATGTGATATATTGACTTTGGGTGCTAATGTTCTTTTGAGTTCGATGACTTCATTAAGGGGTGGTCCAGTTTGTGAGCGATAAAAAGTTTCTAATGAGTTTATCGAGATATTATTATAACTTCACACATATATATAATATAGGTCCTGTATGTGTAGTGATGTTAAGGTAAAACCGCATGAAGTTAAACGCTTGGTACTACAAATGCTTATGCATGAAAAATGCTTTCACAGTTACTGTTATTAAATATGTCAATGTCACGTGCTATTTTAATTAAATCGCGAGCCTTGGTCTTCTGTTATTAAAAAGGCAATAAAACTTTATGTCAAATTGACCGTTTAATTTAAATCTATGTTAATTATTTTGGACAGTTATACTTTTGCCCTAAGGCGCTATAATGGTTAATTGGTACATGCTTAAATGACTCAGTTGAATGTCATGATATCATGTGGGTTTCGCAATAGATGTGATCCGTAAGATCATAGTAACATCACTGATAGATTTATATTACAACTCGTAGATGACCAGTCAAGTGCGAGTTTGACTCGTGCATCTCGGGTTCTAAGCAGCAATAAGTCAGCCACTGTTTATAATATTACCCTTTCATCGTAATACAGTTTAACCGTTACTTTTTTCTTTAAACATTTTTGTGCAATATTTCAGTAACGTTCCACGTATTTCATTTGTATGATTGGCTACTAATCCTAGAAGACGACCAATAAATAAAATGTTTTTAATATTTTCTCTAATATCAGGTCACTGCTAAACTAGACGAACATTAGAATTCAAACTTACAAAACAATGCATTCGCGACTAATTTAGACAACGACCGGACTCATCCATTGACGAACGACAATCATTAGAAAAGTCCGATCCAAACTCGATAAAATCGATCCGATTGCGTAATCGAATGTGTAAAATTGAGTTTTATAACCTTTGCCACTGCAGGTGCTCTGATTCTCATCGCAAAGGTCCTGTTGACATTTTGTCCGGCCTCCCAGTACCTATGTGGGTCAATGTGACTCGAACGAGTAATTTAATTTTTACAGTTTCAACTCGAGCAAATTTTTTGTCAATGTACTTGTATGCTGCAGTTGTAAACAGTGTTCTTAATTTCGTAATGTAAAAGGTTATCATTGGGGTTCATATTAAACAATATTTAAGTACTTGTGCTTTTAGCCTTTTATCGAGGTATTTTTATTACGTATGGAACTTGTCGCTTTTATGTTCTTTCATAAGAATTTGAAACTATTTAACTGGTAACTAAAGCACTGTTAACTAAAACATAGTTTTTAGTATTTTTGTTTCTAAAAAATTGCAGACATATTTTCTGACCATTCCGTATGTCAAGCTGTCTGATCGATAGTTATATAAAGTAACCGTCACGTTTGCGATCACGAGACCCACAAGGTAATCAACCAATCTGCTAAAAATAAAACATGACTTAAAAATAAACATGTTAATTTAAACTTTATAGTTTCATGTTTCGAGCTTATTATAAAAGAAAATGTCATAACCATAATTCGCAATAAAAAGGAGTATTTATACTTTCGTAATGGACTGCGTAAGTAACTTTTTATTGCTTTTAAAGTGTCCACCTGCAGTTTGTCTTAAGTATATCGCATCATTCTCGTAGTATTTATAGAAAAATGATCGGTACGTAAACATAAAAAATGTATTAATGTTTTTAGCGCGAGTAAAGTCGAGAGTGAATGAATTGCGTTGTATTGTTGTGTGCTTGTTTAAATCATTCAAGTCCATTCAATGGTTTCCTTAATAAGATTACCGAATTGCGATAAGAATACCAATTATTGTTGTAATTACTTCATTGTCTCATTACGGTAATAAAGCGGATTTATGCTATGTTACGGCCTTCCTCGTTCAGCAATCTTTCTTTCTGATTAATGTTTTCTTAACAATGCGTTTAATTAAGGATGGGTCGCATATTATAAATACAAAATAATTGCACTTGCGGGAAACATTTACAGTTGCCTGAGCATTTAAAGATATGCATCTAATAAAGTAGAGAGTGTTCAAAACGCAATTTAAGAAAAATAGATATATACTTGGAATTGATATTTAGAAAATATCAAGTATCTGGTATCTCTATATAATAAATTAAAATTAAGTATCTGGTCTAGAAATTGACCTCTTTTCTAATAGATAGGACTATTTTTTCATGAGACTGTTAGTTTATAGTTGAAATAAGCAACATAATCAGCCGTTTAGCAAAGGATGTAGTTACAAAAAGTTAAATATTTAGCTCTAACAGACCATTTAACAATCTTGGCTTATGCAAGCTTTTTCATTGTGCTCAAGATGAGCACTTGCTTTTGTTTAATACAAAACAGACTAACAGTGTCTGTCTTGTGTAATTTGATCCATCCTTACAATTAATTAAACGGTGATACAATCCTTATTACGTCACATTAAGCTGTAAGCAAATGAAAGAGAGTCACGTATAGTTACTAGTCTTTTAATTAGTGACTACATTACTCTTGCAATGATGAATGCTATAACTTATAATTATAGGAACTTACTGGGGCCCGAGTCTGCTATTTACATTTGCTTGAATCGTCTGAGTGGGTGGGGTTAGTGGGACCATTTTACGATAATTGGCATTCTACTAACTGTCAAAACGTCACAATTGGCCATTGGAACGATTGAGCCGCGAGTTGAGTGAATATGACCGATGGCCGGTACAATTTCGTATTCCGCTATTTTTTGACAGCAGTTGCATCATATCTATGGCTAAACATTTTTTATTTTTCATAGACAATGTGTCAATTTCAACGAAAACTTTCCTTTTTTAAAACATAATTATCCTTATTTACAAGTTTTTAATAGAAATTACATATTGTATGGGCTTTTACAATTAATTAGTATTCAAAAAACAATTAATACAATTTTTTGCAACATAAGAAACGATTATTAATAATTAGTGCCAATCGGTGTTGCCTATTAATAATTACAAAATGTTTGATACTTTTATTTTTAATTTAAATTGACAACACCGCATCCCACTCATGCCAGTATGCCACTGATTGTTGTTGGCTTAACTGAATACGAAAATTAGGCACATATTGGGTTGACACTATCATCCCACTATGATCATAGTAACACGGAGTGTAAATAGCAGACTCGGGCCCCTATCTTGAAAAACTCGAAGGTCAGATCAATGATACTTGAAGTGATTAACGTTATTTTTGGATAAAATATGAAACCTCTTTTATGAACTTAGATACTGTAGGTTTTTAAGGATAGTTAAAAGTTTGATATTTAGGACTCTACTAAAAATTAAAAACCTAACTTTTGGTGTCATATTCCAGGCGACATTTAGTAATCTTATAGTAATTTTAAAAGTTTTGCTAGAAATTAACACTAAAAATAGTGCAGTCAAAAATGACATTTGATAGTAAGAAACGAATCGTCGTATCGTAAAAAAATTTGGTAAACAAAATTGATGCAATAAAAATAAGTATTGAAAATATTAAAACCAGTTTATTCGTTCAAAAACCTTTGTAATTCGATATTTATATAACAGTTGATATTCAAGGTACGAGTCTCATAGGTCGGAATTTATATGCTTGTACTTGACCGGTTTTATTGTTAATAACGAGGTTATTTCATTTAATTATGTAATTAGTTACGGTTGTTTGGGTATAAGGCCTATAGTCATTCATTAGTCATAGCGGGTTTATATGAATCTAATTTTGTGGACTGGTGTGTGTATACGATCAACTTCTAATAAAAAAATATCAGCTGTAGAATCAGGTTAAGCTTCCTTTTTTTCGGAAGGAGCGAGGTTGGGTACTTTACACCTGTCTGGAAGCGGTCCAGTAAGTATCGAAGATTGAAGAAGTTGAGTTGAGCTTGCGTCCGCGACCCCACGGCTCCTGCAAATGCAAGGACGGGACCGGGGCGTTTTCAGTCGGTACAAGACTGATATTCCCTACACTATGTCCTCGTGGGTTGAAGTTATAAGCGTTTGAGACTGAAAAATGGGTTTATTTTCTAAATAAATATAATTGTTGTTACTATAGTCAAAAAATCTTTGAGCAGACATTGTCGTACATTTGAATTACAAGGAAGACGAGAGTATTTAGACCAGGAAGTAAAACTAAGTAGGATATGGAAGAACGACAAGTATTAGCAATAGATAGTTTACACCCGGAAGATTTTTTGCTAGATATGTAAAGCACCTAGAGTTAAACATGTTCACATCTGTGTTCAAATTCAATCGGAAGTCAATATGCGATTCTACTTTAACTTGCAAGTTTTTTTTCAAACAAACATAGCAAGTTAAATCAAAACTTGTAAAAATAATAACAGATTCATAAATCACATAATATCGAAGTTCAAGTACAGTCGAAGACAATAGTGTAATTTGTCATAATCACCGGGCGTGGTCAGGCGCACAGTCGGACACTCAATGAAATAAATGTTTCGAAACTGACGTCTACACGCATCGTTAAGGTTATCAATTATGTTGTGTACTGGTGAATACAAAGTAAATTAATTATTAAAATAATAACTTTTTTTTAAATATGTATAGGTACCTACTAATAAAATGGTCAGTTGTCGTTATTATTCTCGATCGTACGACTAGTATTATTTTCATTTACCCTAAAACTTGCCGTTAAGTTTTTTTATTACTGAATCTGAAGGTAAGAAAAAAATAGTACACATCGTAAATAAATCATTATCATTCATCTATTTTAAAATAAACTAGATCTGCAATAGTGATAATTTATTTAAACTAAAAAGCGAAGGTACAGAATAATTAATATTTCACATCAACAAATTAGTCATTTAAAATACGAAACCAGATTAATTTATTCACACTTAGTGGTGAGTGTACTTGTTTTAATTTATGCACGTTACACGATTGTACGCAACTGTACATTTTGTACATCTTAAGCGTTACTATGTATTACGACTATTATGTTAACCATACTTTTCTAGTTTTCATTGAGACACGATCTGATAAAAGACTAAATGCAAATTGTTTAAAATTGAAACAACTTTCTTCTACAGGGTGCTTATAAATAATAAATTATCTCTATCAAAAATAAGGCTAGAAAACCATTATCATCATTTACTCTTATTAGCCATCAATTGAAATTACGCTCTGAAATATTAAGAACAACAAATGGAACTTAAAAGGTTTGTTTTTGTACTTTATTTATCTGCCTGATAAAGAGACGTAGTAGCGTTAATTACCATATACTCACACTTTAGATACAAATCTCTACTTCATTATAAAAACATGATGTTACCGCTTCGTAGTGAATTCTGTCAACACACTTTATACAGATTCACAAATATGCTAACATACAAATTGGATGATAATTAACTATAGAAAAAATAAAAATTCAAACGACATCGACCATACATTACTGGCCGTAATACTGCTCTCTTAAACTTAAGAATAGTTGTTAATCAATTAAAAACAAATACAACCAAGACTCCAAAAAGTATTAATATATTGACACATCTCTGATAAAAATAAGAAAACAAAAGCTGTCATTCACAAAACTTCATAAAATAAGGCAAAGGAAATATGATTATACTGCCAAAATCAAATCTGATAAGTACATAGGCACAATGTGGTTGAACTTCAAGTGTAACTACGTCACCTCGTTCCATATTCAAGAAAAATGAGCTCGCATGGTGATATTAATAGCTCGTCGTGTTGATGTTACGATAGTGATGTTACCTTGATAGAGACGTCAAAACACGATAGTTCGCGATATTGCTACACCCCTAGTGTGTAACTGTTTGTTTTAAATACTTGTTATGTGCTGTTCTAAGAATGTTACTAGTAAGTGGTTCAAGGTGCGTGGATTTGGTTCATTTTTCTCTTCACAGTATCTTAAGATTATTTGCAATACAATGTTAGATATTTCGATAGCTTTGTGGGTAACCCATGTAATTGTTTAAACAGTGACATTAGTTAAAAGGATCAATGTGCCCACGGCCTTTTGACCTTTAATTTAAGATTCTAAACTTGATATTGAGTCTAATCCGCTTTAGAATATTAAGCACGATTACTTTATCTAGTAAAGGTCGACTGAACGTTATCGATTACAATCGATATAACGAGATTACGATATCATAACTGTCAGAATAAAAATCTAGAATTATTATATATTTTTTCTCCTTATGTACCAATGTAATCTAAGTTTCAATAATAACAAGCAGCCTTCGTTAAAACTTTGCTGATAGAGTAAACGCAAATCAAAACTTTTTTAACTATATTTTAGGTTTGAGCAATTTCGATTTTAAGCAAACGTTTTCTTTCCATTAGTTGGCGGTTGGAGCCTCAAAATTTAGCCAGGCCTTTTGTATGACCTTAATTGGAAATCCAATTATTCTATTAAATCGATTAATAATTAATTGGTTGAATCTTTAGCCACCAGAAATATTGACCAATAGCCGTAGATACCTCTAGAGATAAATATACCTAATATAATGTTTTAATTTTATATCTGGCATGAAAGTATAAGGAGCAACTCTGTATATATTATAAATAAAAATACAAAAAAAAAACACTAGTAACATTTGAACCAGTAGCATCAGTTCAAAAGAGTTTACCTTCTGATTTCAAAATTTACCTTGTCTTGAATTTACTCATAACATTTTGTGCCTCACGTTATCTATCACAAAATAAATTGTGGTTAGTTCCGGAAGCTTTAACGATACTAAATTTCCTCAGCCTCTAATCTTTATGAGCACTATGAGCGCATAAAATCTGATATAGCAGTTTCTAGAAATTTCCAAAATTCGGCCTTTATACATTCGCCTCTCAAACAATGAACAAAGCAATTTCGATAAGGTAAACTGGGTAATTTGCATTAAAAGCAGTCTTTATTAAATACATTCATGCTAGCAAGAACAAATTCGTAGGAAATTTATCCTCTTGAAAAAGGTTCAGGAAGTCAGATGTTATTATTTTTAGTCCCATAAAAATATGGGAAGAGGTAATAGAATTCCGTTTTGCAAATCAATTTATCTGTGTAATTATGTGGATAACTCTTGTTTCGCGTCACTTATTGTCCTTGTATACTGCGTTTAATATCGTTCAACGGGCTTTTTATTCTGTTGTTTTGAGCTTTTCTGATCTCAAGATTTTTATATATTATGCTTTGTATGTATTACCTATAGAGCAGTTCCATCACATACAATTTTGGGGATACCAAGGTGTGTATTGGGGTTATATCCTTTGCAACAAAAAGTTTTCATTGCATCACTTGTATTGTGAAATATGTGCAAGTGTTTGGGCTTTTATTTTGACTATCCGACAGCTAAAAGAGAAACTAGTTGCCAAAATTTTGTAGACAGGTAGGTTAGTTCATGCTACAGTAGCCAGTTTGCAGACAGGGAATGTCAAACGAGCTGACGTCGATCCGCAAACAATTAACGTTCGGATTCCACAAGAGAATCCTTAACTAAAGCAATACGGTTTGTTGTTACTGAACGAGATTTGGACGAATGTTGCATTCAATTGTTTGATTGGTTGAGATAGCGACAGTATTCAGTGATTTTTTTTTATTTTAGTCTTGCTAAACTGCTGAACTTAACTTTAATCCTTTATGACGTATTTTGTTAAGACGAATCTAATGATATTTAGTTTAGCAGCCATCACTTTTAAGGTATGTTTGATTTGTTTTGATAATAAAATAACGTTTACGAATAATAACTTTTAAATTGATATTTTTTTATGTCACCAAAAATTATGTTCCTGAGCGTATAATTTACCTTCTCTTCTTCATCTTTCACTAGATAGGAATTTAAAGCCTACAAACATTAGTAGAAAAACTCTTCAATTCGCAAATGTACGATTAGTTGTAGAACTACAGTAGCTTAAAAGACAGTGTTTAATCTAGTTAGAAAATCACTAAAACAAAACGACATATTCTTTGAAATTCTATCTCCAACGTATAAAGTTTAACGAGCAAGGAGAGAGAAACGTCGAATGAAAACTGGAAATGTATTGTGAAGTTAGTTTTATTTTGTTGCAGTTATACAATTTGTTCTCGCGAGTATACTCACCTGGGCTTCACTGAAGTATCTATATACGTAGTTCATATATTTAAACAGCTAGTACCTAAAGACGGCCGGAAAACGGTTCTCTCGAAATCTAACCTCTAAGAAAACGCTTAACATTTTGATCTTAACAGTAAAGTTACTTGTAATCTGAATGGTTTAGTTTCTTGATTATTTGGTACGGATTACCATGTATACCTCTGCTCTCAGGATATAATATTTAAGGTCTAGGCAAGATTAGCTTTGTCTTTGCTAGTGTTATAAAGTGTTAAAGAACTGCTAAGTATAAAATTAACTATAACACGATTCCTTCACGGATAGTAGTGTAATAGTCAGTGGGACACTTATATGGGATAAACACAATATTCACGTTTATATAATACTAGCTGTACCCGGCATGCGTTGCGATGCAATTTTTTTCTACCTAGCACCTGCCTACTACCTACCACCTACCTGCCTACTACCTACCTACCTACCAAACCACTTAGGTTATATATAAAATTCTCGTGTCACAATGTTAGTTACCATACTTCTCCGAAACGGCTTGACCGATTTTTATGAAATTGTATATGCATATTCAGTAGGTCTGAGATTCATACATATATATGTATGAAAAACAGATAGTAGCCGATTCTCAGACCGGAGGAGGAGTATGGTAACTAACATTGTGACACGAGAATTTTATATATAAGAAGATTGTTTGTTGACATTCTGGTACAAAACAAGCTAGTTTTCGCAATTTGTTTTATAACTAACCTTTTGTCGAACTCTCCACATTGTATAGAACTTAATTGGAGGTACTTACATACAAATTAATTAATTAGTCAAATAAAAACTAGCACAGTTCGTCCTTTGAACGTATGAACACCTAGTTTCGCCGTCGTTATTCATTGCAAAATCTCCATGCAATTAGTAAGAAAAATTATAGCAATTAACTTGGTAAGTGATTCACTCGACGATTTACTTTTGAGTACGCAACTGTGAGAAACAGCTGATTTAGAATGAAATTAATCACACTGGTATTAAGTAGATATATTGAGTTTGATTTCCGGACCAAGTAAGTCTTGGTAAATGGTATATCACTGTAGTTGTGTTGCTCTGAGGTTAAAAGTCGGGCTTTATGAATGTCTAGTGATTTTTTATACTAATATTTCAGCGAGAATGAAGCCTTTAATGGTACTTATACAAGTTATATAAGATACTATGTTGCATTTCATTACTTATACCTCGACCATCCCCGATAAAAACCCTTTAAGCTTCTAAATTTATAAGGTCAACAATGAACTGGTAAACTGTAAAAATAGAGCATGAAATTTTCCATCGTTCTATACCTTTACCTTTTATGAAAACTTCGGACCAACACAAAAAAACTCACGAACGGTAACGTTAATGTTCTGGGTCAATGCTTACCTCAAAAGATTACAAAAGAAAGAACTTTAACACTTACAAAACGTGCAAAATGTTTAACAAATGAGGTCAATTTTTGGCCTAAGTCATTGCGTAGTCCCCTATTTTGGGTACCCGCGAATTGTGAACATAAATTGCCTGAGTCACTCTTGAAGTAACCCGGCCTTATTAGGCTTACATAATGACAAGCTACTATGTGTTATAAATAAATTATCTCTCACAGTTATGGTATTTTTTAATATGTGATAACACTTATAAACTCATTAGTGCAATTAGTATGAAAGCTGGGTCATTTAGTTTGATTTTAATTATGTTTAGTATCACATTACGAATTGCGCAGAGATTTACAATTTGTTTCAGACGTTAAAATACGCTTAATTTCTAACACAATTAAAATGATGCATATTTGGTCGTAGAACAAACAAATGAATGTAATATTTAAATTATTCAAATAAATGTTCTATTTCATATGATGAGGTATTTTGTACGAAACTGTTGTTGACTTATAGATTTTCCACACGCTTCCAGTTACAAATCATAAATTATCATACCGAACAGTTTAAATGTTTGCTGCAAAATAAAAGTGATGTGCTTTTCGTGCACTGGTATGTCTGGTATGTATTCGTAAAATATCCGAACCAAATATGGATTGAACATGCTGTATCAAAATACTTCGTCAGTTACTGTACTATTTAGTCGCACAATCATAATCATACTATAACATAATCTATTTACAAATATAAAACTTATTTTTGAATAAATTATAACTAAATAAGTTTTCGCCCTACAAAATTCTTAAAACTTTGATAGTTTAAAAAAAAAAATCTTAACTACTTATTTGGGTAAAGCACATCGTTCTTTATATTACGTTGTTTTTATAGAAGCGCCTACTTAAATAATCATTAATTCGTATTCAATTCCATCTTATTGCAGGGCAATGAACTTCTTTTACTCTACTTGAGATGCTAATCCTTAGACAGAAGTCTAGCTTACCTCGTCTACTTTAATCAGTCCGCTTAATCTATCGCTATAAAGCTGTTGTTCGTCTATTGGTTGTTTTATACCCTTCTCCGCTCCGCTCTGCTCATCTCCGCTTTGGTGGAGTCCGGCCCTTATGCCTGGTTTTTCTTTGTTCTAAACTGATCTGGATTTTAAACCCATATTAAACTGACAATTGTTTTATAATTTGGTTTGGACTTAAGGCGACATGAACATCAATAGTATATTTTTTTTTACACCAGCTTTGTGCTTAATTTTTAATCTTGATGTTTGATGATAATAGTTTTCTTTCTCTTTTCTTGATGTATTTAGGTAACAATAAAAATCCTCTGTTTCCAATAAATTATTCTTCATTTACAAGCATTATTAACCTCATTCCTCAACTTCCTTTAATTTTAAACAAAAAATCAGCCAGTGTTGGTATTTATAGCTCTATCAAACGAGACGGCTAATTAACAAGATATCGATACTTTTTGTAACATCGAGAATTCTTTAGCGTATATCGATTTATGTTTCGCAAACGGACATGAGTTTATCTAGAATATCTATCTAGGTGGGAATCTAGATCGCTGACTGGACGTTCGTGGTGAAAGGTCAGGCCCGACAGACGCAGTTAGGCAATACATGACTAAAAATATAGGTATCTGATTTTAGTGCAGCCTATATTTTACTAACGCACTTTCAAGTGATTTTAGATAAGTGAGCTTACAAAATATTGTAACTGTAACTTTAAATCTGCGAAGTACCTGGTGTATGTTGTACATTCAATGGAAGCAATTTTGTTCTGTATATTGTCTGGTAAATATGTCCTAAACACACTAGCTTGTAAGAATGTACGTTATTTGGCATTTTTCATGAAGAACTTTTCATTAATTACTGATTCATATAATCGAAGTACATTTGCAAATAGTATGATTTGTAGGTGTCTTGGAGTTGTAACTAAATATGAAAAAAAAAACACGACAGTTTGACAAAAAATTATTACTTTAAAAGCTAAAAAAAAACAATTAACATACGAACGAAAACGAACCCTAATTCATACCCAAAACAAATGACAAAAAAAAGAACACTAAAACAAAAACGCATCTATTCATAATCTTACAGCCTGTACCTACATAAAGTTCATCAACCTATGATTCATAACAAGATGCACTGAGATGCGCACGAGTCGATCACAGATAACGTAGTGTGTGACGTCATAGGTTCGACCTTGTACTGCATACTCGTCTTCGCAGATTTAAATAATATGTTGATTTTGAAGCTTAGAAGATTTAGATGTGGCATTTTTAAATAATAATATATAAAAAGTTTGGTTGTAGAATGAGTTGTGTCAGAATCTCTAAAGTAAAGGGCATATAGAGGTTTAACAGACCAACAGACCAAGTGTAAAGTTTTAGAAATCTTTTGGTGACTTAGAAATTTAAATATTTAAAAACCTATTCAACAGCGTTGTTTATAAACACATGACAAAGGGATTGCATGTAATATAAAAAATAAGGAAATAAAAATGGTTGTACATTCGTCAAGGGGGCATTAGTTAGTACATAAAAATAATAAAATAAAAGTTACGGTGTTGAAATGAGTATAAGAATTTGAGTTAAAATAATAATACCTAAGTAAAAGTGCCACCACAAACTTGTGGTCGACTACAGGACGGGCGTTTTGCATTCAATAATTGGTTCAAACGTTTAAATATCAGAAATGATAAGTATAATTTACTGGACTGGAATTTCTGCAATCAGTTTTCAAATATTAGCATTTTTATGAATGAGATATCCTTGCGTCGAAGTTGACCAACCGATGAAGAAAGGAGTTTGTGGTTTATGTTTATAGTAGCGTTATAGCAATAACTGTGTGAAGAAATGCTGCAACATAATGCAGTTAGCTTTAAACTTTTTATCTCATTGAAAGTAAAATACATAGTACTCAAAGTAGTACATATTGCAAGACTCTTCTAACTAAGTACTTCTATGGATCCTGCTATTGAATTACTTTAAAAGGCTTCTGTATTTAAATTGGTTTATTGTTGTATTTCTAATTTACTTGATTTTATATGCAAAAATCCAGCGTACATAAAAACGAAATAATATACACAAGAACTTTCATACAAAATTAATTATAAGTGAACCTTTTGCTCAAAAACAATTTTAATTCATTTTTAAAAAAACTTAATTATTATACAAAAGTAATCATGAAATTGGTTCTTATTGAAAAATATGCCTCATCTACTTATTTAATGATGAATGTAAAGCATGGCAGACGAGTCTGGCCGTCAGCGTCACTGTTATTGAGCTCACAAGCGTGTCAATAAGGCATTAGTTCAAGGTTCTTCAAACATCTGTATTATTGTTTTCTTTTTTTATTTGTAGCGGTCGTTGATCTTTCCTTTTATGTTTATTAGTTGTAACTTTTTTGTGACCTTATAAGTGGCTTCTTAAAATAAAGTTGACATGACTTATATAGTTTGGATTTTAGGTTGGGTTAGACCGAAAACCGGCAAAAAATTACATTTTGTATATTTTTAGGATTGGCAAATAATTTTCCTAGAGAGTAGATGGAAATAGACGAAAAGGGCTGTTGCTTCTGGTATTAAAATAAATATATTTTACTCATATTTACAACTGAGATTTTTATAAAGGTCTTCATGTTAAAAGAACAATAGTTTTACTGTATAGTAGAACTAAAAGCTACAAACACATAAGTCACATTGTTCCACAGAACAGTAAAAGCACCATAAATATCCCACAATATCTTTATCGGCTACCGCACGATTGCCAGCCAATAAATTATACATCGTGATACATTTGCACGTGATAAAAACACACCCTTTACATTACCGTATTGTATTGTTTAAATTACGTTTGAGATTGCGTCTTGTCAATTTCAATCTCCGAGCATGTATGATAAAAAAGTGTGTTCTTTTTGTGCGATGATCTTTTGTTTTAGAACTTTTAATAATAAAATTATAAAATCTAATTAAACTGTATACTTCTTCTTCTGCCTAGCCTTTTTCCAAGCTGTGTTGGAGTCGGGTTCCAGTCTTATCCGGTCTGCGGCGGTTTTCCGCTTGTTTTTAAATAATTATTATAGTAGGGGTAAATCCCCCGTAGACAAGTAACATTTCCGCAAACGATAAAGATAATAGGAAACGCTCATATGTATTGTAAAAATATCACTTTTCTAGGACAAAGCTCGAATTAAGATCCCATCGATTATTTTCTGTCTCAATGACAAACAATCTACCTTTGACTAACTAAAAAACCCATTTACACAAACAAGGTACTTAATGTGATTATATTACATTGTACTTATGTGGTTTTTAGTCGTACTTAATTAACTATTGTAAGAATTCTGTGCCAAGGTGAGATAATCAGGCGGCATATTGCGATATGCTGAACTTCTTTTTGTGTAGCGTCAGCATATAAAATGTTTGTAGAGAAGCTAATATTAAGGCTATCCAAAAAAGATAGAAGGTAAAAGATAAATACTTTATGGTAACTATATTTTGGAACGTACAACAACAGAGGGGCTCGTTTCTAAGTGTAAGCCATACGGTTTGACCGATAATACAGGTTAAGCCGCGCTCGCCGTTGTCCGTAGATGGGTGACCATTTATAACATACCGAGACTACTCCGTGTTTCGGAACGCACGTTAAACAGTAGGCCCCGGCTGTCATACATAGATCTTTGGCAGTTGTTAAGTCAATTCTGAAAACCATTCTTAGTATGGGATACTGTGTTCCCCAGTAAAATAGGTTGTGGAGGTCAGATAGGCAGTCGCTCCATGTAAAATACGGTATTCAGCTGAATTCGGTAAGACTGGTAGCCGACCCCAACAAAGTTTGGGGAAAAGGCTAGGCAGATGATGATATTTTGGAATGTACAAAATGATGGCAAATAGTTTTCTTCAGGCACAAATAATGCTTACTCTTAAATATTATTACAGATCCAATGTTATTTGTGAAATAAAAAAAGAAACGTAAGCGCATTTACCCAAATAAATAAAGTACATAATCAAAAAATTCTGTCATTAAAAATACATTGGAAGTCGTTTAATTTAAACGAATTTATTTTTAGCCTCGAACTACCGGATTTTGGTAGAAGACCAAAAACATTTTCGTAATAATAATATTAAATCCTGTGTTTTATGTTTCATTTATGGAGAGACTGGTCGTATTCATCTCAATATGGTACGGAACTCCGATTGTGATCACTTGTAGGCGTTTAGTACTAGTTACTGTCGATCTTAAATAACTAATACCTACATGCTTATAACTTTGACGTGAAGTAGATCAAGCGATATTATTAAGAAAAATATGTACCAGGAATATTTTTTTTTGGCATATTCATTTTGATGATTTCCGTGTTCATGACTACATAAAACCATGAACATGTACGTAATAAGTGAAGTTTACTCATATTATGATTCTAAATTGTCGTAATATAATATCTATGTGTTTCATTGAAGTACTGTGAGAAATGGTTACATAAACTATGTGCAAATGTTTAACCAATATTGATTTCCAGAGACAGAAATTAAAATACTTTGATGTAATAAAGCCGTAAATGTGCAAACTTTATAGCATGTCCTCACAAATGTCGCTAACATCAAGAATACAGGTTTAAAAAACATAAAATTAGCTACTTATTCAATAAACATGAAACATTAGAATTTACTCTACTTCAAGATACTAAAATGTGTCATTTATTATCTAGATAATCAAATATCTTTGCGACACTTAAACAAAGTGGGTCAACTTAATTTAAAGACCTGTCTGGACATCCTACATAGGTAATCTTATTATGTAGAGTAGTGGAACGAGAACATACTTAATGCCATTAACATTCAAACGTATTCATTGCTTTCGTAACTAATGTATAACTGTTTGTATTTACATTGTATGATTGTGTGTAGGTTGTTTGTGGATGTATGACTGTATGTGTTTTGACACTTATAGTATATCTAATATGTTATTGTGCCTATTTTTGTTGCGTTAGCAGAGGTATCGAAGTGCTGCAAGGAACCAACATACCTCTTTTATTAGATGGTGTAAAAAGTGGCTGGTATTAGATCTCATTGAAATCCTTTCTTAATATGAAGCATATGGTCATATTATATCTGACATATTTCGACCATGAAAGGTCGTACATCACACATGATACATCGCAGCAGTACCATTATAGCAAACAATTAACCATTCATCTGACATTTCCCATTGAATGCGTTTTCCCCGCTACAACCGGTGAATGTTAAATTGTACGATCATGATGCATGAGACGAGTCCATAGAAAAGTCAGCTTGTTGTTTGCTTGTGAGGTGTTTTTGACTAAAAATCTGTACCGTTTAACATTCAATTTTATATTATTGCCTCATTCGTTAATTATAGTTAAGAGCTAGATTCAGTTCAATCATTCAATAACAACACCACACGTGCAGTTGGTCGTTACAGTTATTTAATTGTTATTTAGCTATTAACAGTCGTGTTTAAGATAAAAGATATCATAAATCACAGGCTACAGTCTGTAGACTAGAGTATAGTTGTGCTTAGTGAAATGTCAGTAACTTTATGCACAACAGACAATTTGTAGTAGATATTTTGCCAATATAAATGATACCCTATTTATTTTTTAAGAGAGTTCAATTTGTATTACGGTAATGTGTACAGGCAATTTTTTGGGGGACAGAGTGCCGACATTACCCGTATTCTACCTTGTTAATAAAAGCTATTGATATGAAATATTCTTGCAATTTAATTAAAAAGAATATTAAATTATTACAAATAACGGAATAATTTTATTTGAGACCCTGAGGCGACATTATTTCGAAATATCAGATTTAATATAAAAATAAGAAGTTATGAATAATTGGATTCGTATTCGCATGATAGCATTTATAGCTATTTATTGGTCAAGTTCAGTGCAATTACGATACACTCATTAAATTATGTATTTTTCTGTCATCATATACCTGTAACACAAGGCAACCATGATTACTTACCTATTTTTCTTAGTACCCCATATTATACTGTAATGCCATGCACATAAAACACTACAAGCACAGATTCTGATAAATAAAACAGTCTCTTTGATACACGTAGTTAATTTCTGTGCTTGACGTACCGTACCCCACCAATCCAAAAAAATATTCGACCTGATTTATTTGCTCAATCCCTTGAACATTAAACATATTCAATACGAACGGTAAAAAGCTTTCTAATTTATTTCCATCCCTAAACACACAATGCGACCTTCCGATCTATAATCCGAAACCTATCGCTCTATATCTTGCCAATAATAAGATCAGATGTGATCTCCATACATGTCGCAACGTTTAAGGCCAAACGAAATGTTAAGCGGCCGACAGTGACTCGATGGATCATTACATCGGAACTTGCGAAACCCACCTAATTGTACACATTTGCATGTTGAATTTAATCCTTTTAAGCGTTCTGGTTTAGTTGATTGGGTTTTAGAATTGCGAAGTACCTAATAGTTCAACTATTATAATTGATTTATTTTTATTTAACCACATGCCACGCCTTGTTGGCTTTTATCGTCCTTTCTTAATACTCGAAACAAGTGACATTTTGATGGAATAATTACTGTGATATAAATCATTGAAGTAGTTCACAATGCGAATGCGTATGATCTCAAACAAAATATAATATTATAGTTCGCTTGCTATATTAGACGTATTTATCTTCTAGTTTGTCCCCAGTTGATCTAGAAAGTGGGCTTGACAAACATTAACTTATACACACAATATTCTATTCAGCTAAAATGTATTTGTTTTATGAGTGCTTTAAACCAGAGTGGCTGTGTTCTTCTAATTTATGATAGTCATTTCAAATGTCACTGGCTTTGTTTTGATAAAGCGTGTTTATTTGCGTAAGGAGAATGTAATAAATGTACTTTATTTGAGGAGTCCCATACAATAGGCTTACATACGTAAATAACTTAATTATTTTTGTTTTTCCTTACCACATTATTTGAGGAACATTGTGATTTAAGGAATTATGTTTTAAGTGGGTAATAAAGAACTCTTGTACGAAAACTAAGGTGGACAATAAGGGTGATTTTTGGCTGGCGTTGGTACTGTGGGACAAGATAGACTGAAAAGCAGAATATGTACAAATCAATCCAGGTGATTGCCCTTTATTAGGCGTGACGAACAAATGTTCTAACCTATGATTTACGTTAAAAGTAACCTCCCCACGGAAGCTCTGACGTATTTATACCTGTAATCAATCTGCTACATATTGCGCGTAAACAAATACCGGTAGTATGCTCAAAGACTTTGGCGATCCGCCATACTTGTTTGCCATTTTTTATGACAACACAAAAAATATCCTACAACAGTCATGCCTGTGTACCATATTTTGAGGCTTAAGGCATTAACTATAGAATATAGTGTTCACAATCTATAGTAGGTACTTACTAATACATATTCATACTGAACCAGTAAAAAAATAGTTCCTACTTATATCAAATTAACTAGTAAGATGTCTGAAATTACAAAAAATATAAAATGGACATTCGTTTTCTGTATTTGAGTTTAGCTTCACAAACGAAAACGTAATTGTAGAAGCACTAAATTACAGTTCGTACATGAAAAATAAAGTTGGTGTTAAATATCCATTTAAAGATTCTCGTTGATTTAGTAATTTGCCTTCCAAGATTTATATCTTTAAAAACATGTTCTGAAGTTTGTACCGGCCTTGCGAATTGTTGAAAACATCAATTAAATGTTGTACATCGCCGAACACAAGTGGTCACACTGATATACATACACACATCGCCCTTATTTTGACGGAAGTAAGGTCTATTTTTGTTAATCTTTGTTAATGATGTGCAGTTAATTGTATGTGTTCTTTGACTGTAATTGGTTTACAGTTAACTTATAAGTCAAGCGTGTGTTTACGATGTTTACACCTTCCTGTTTCCGTTAAACTTGTTACTACCGCATCGGTTACTTTGTTAAGTTGAGCAATTTTAATTATGTTTGCCTTTGTTTTATTTTTTGACGATTAAATGTCATAATAGTAAGTTCATACATTATTTCAAGAAGGTATCTACTAACAGTAATTTGAAGTTTTAACTACTGTTTATACAAATGATATATAGATACTTTTTTTAGAGTTCGTCGTTCTATTTATTCTTAATTAAGCTGGGCTATGAACGGCAATTTAAATTGAACCATAAAGTACATAAAAGAAGCATTTGGGTCACACGTCATTAGTTTATGCCAATATACAGTACGTTCACTTTAATGAGAGTATATTTCGTCGTTATATGTAGATCAAGTCAATCTGGGAATCATAAATTTTGTGTCACTGTGTGTCAAAGAAATGAAATATTTATAGGTGACTAGTAGTAAAGACTATGATCACATGGACCTTGAAATCATCTCACCTTATACCTATAGGATGTTGGTAGAATAGCTGATTTTATATAATATTACGATTTCTTCCATTGTCTGTATTAGAAAAATAAACTTTTCTTGATCATGATTATATTTTTTATTGAAACATAAAGCAAATATGATACTTAATTTCAATGACTATAATAATATTACACAAATGAATTCGTAAAAATCTTATAATTAATCTTAGTCTACATATACTAAAGACCAAAAACTTCTACCGTAGTAAATTTATAAAAAAAAAAATAAAGACTAAGGAAACCTTTGATATTAGGATTAGTAATATTTGGTATTTATTTATACTTTTACAATTGTTACATGAAGGTGTAATGCCTGGAGGAATTCTGGGTCAGTCAACCTTATGGTGATGCAGAGACAAAATGGGATAAGGGACATTTTAGTCAATATGGACATTATCTTATTCCATATTTTGTGCTGTTAAAGCTCTTCATCAGATTTGTAGATCTTGCTTCACCAGCTGTCATTTCTTGGTGGGGGAGCAGGCGCCCTGTAAATTAATTACATGTTATATTCTTATGATTAAAAATAAATACAAAATAAGACTACTGATATGACAAAAAATGACCCTATAGACGACAAAAATAGTTTTTGAAATTGATCTATAATTGCCGTAGATATCGCATAGCAAACATACAAAAAACATACAGACGATTTGTGGACCTCCTCTTTTTGAAGTCGGTTTAAAATAAACAAACAGATGTTTTTATATAACTGTTTTGCGGAAAACCGGAGCTTACAAGACTTTTAAAGGTAAACTTACCTTATATTGATATTGTATACTGACCATACGGAAAAGGTTCGGATGTGCTCAAATTTCAAGACGCATTCAGTAGATGTTATACAAACACATCGATCATCGCTTATCACGCAAAAGCGACGGAATTTTCTCCTAAATGTCGGTGTGGTCAAACAAGAAGGTGCTTTAAAAATAGATATGTATTATGTAGGTAGGTGATTTTATTTCTGTTTGGACCTACCTAGAGCAAAACACAGTATTGTATGGGGATGTGACGTCTTAAACACTTACTTATTCTGATAAATATATGAGCTACGGTAAATAACCGTTCATAGAAGTTTTATGTTTATTTTTTCTTACCCAGGTGTGTTCCAAGTGCTATTATCATCACACAAGGCCGTAGTGGGCGTCTCTTGTTGTCTGTAAACAAAGTTATTTCTAATTAAAGAGATAAAGTGTCCAAATCTAAATGAAATAAAACAAAATAAGTGATCATCTAAGAAACAAAAAAACGTAACTATCTACTCTTCAAGGCCAAAACATTAATTAAAAGACAAAACTAGTGAACATACAACTTTTAGTCAAGTTGCGAACCTAATGTACAAGACAAACGTCAAGACGTTTATTGACCTACAAACCGTCACAGAAACAGTCTCGTTACATTACATTTAAATGGAGCAGTTCTAAGCAAAACTTGTACTAACCCGGAGCCCAAGTTAGCAAGCGTCATAGCTTCATGTGCCCTAATTCTCCTGCCGTATGCGCGCCAAAGTTTCACGCAAATAGGAGTTAAGGCCGCGCACCATGAAATGCCGAGGAAAAATCCGCACACCCACCAGCCGTGCTGTGGAAAAACAAAAGATAATAAAACATCACGATACTTTTTTCAATTTTTGTGCTGGCAATAGCTGATGCAGTAGCATAGAATGGTTCGCAAATATAATGGTTCAATCATCGTCTTGATAAGATTCCTAGTTAAGATATTTAACTGCCTGATGTTGGCTTTTTGAAGTTGAGTCGTAAGAAAACGGTCTTTTTGTCGAAGAAAGTCGAAAGGGTATCTTTGAAAACTACAAGCACCATTTAATGCAGGATTTTTCTGTGCTGTTCTGAACTGTAGTTTATATATTCAAAGTTTGGCATTTGTTCACAGTTCTAAGATATTCCTTAATCAAAATTGTAAAGTGTCTTACCAAAGACGAGACATATTTAGAACACAGCAGAGACCTGGCGGCAGAATACACTGCGTACAATGGACGACATCTTGCCGCGTGCTTGCCGGTGGATATAAGGACGTGGGTTCTCCAACCAGCGGCGTGAGAAATCAGTCGGGATATGTACATTGACAATTTCTGAAACAACACCAAGAATTTCAAAAGAGTCTAAAAATGTTCCACCGGATAATAGCAGCATGTCTTCATTTAGAGCATATGCCTGTTCTTTTCCTCACAATAATTATATTGCCTTTTGGCTTTGTGCTCCTACTTCAATTTCCCCTTCTACGTATTTAATCAAAAAGAACCTTAGATAAACTAAACTTTATCTATATGGCTAATTTTACATTTGCTATTAATTAGGTACTTGTTAATTGGATCGAAGTAAAGTTGCTTTCGAGTGAAGACTAATATAATGAAGAATTTAATTTAAAAATATTATGTGTTATCGAGGAGTTTTAAACATTTATAAAAAAAAATAACATTACCTTTTGAGCAATAACATCTCCTTGGTTATCGATATAAAACTGCGCCGTATGTATGTGGCTTAAAGAAATGTTAAGTTTCCTCCTAAACGGCGACAACTGTAGTTCTAGCTCCGTCAACTTAAACACGACGTCAGCTCGCAACTGTTCAAGTGGTTTTATGTTCGTCAAGTACAGCCTTTGAGTTCTGGAAGCTGGAAATAATTAAAATAAGAAATACGTCGCGAAAATGAGAAAAGTTTCAAGTAACCAGCCTGTATGTTATCCCATTTTAAAGATACTAATATGCCGTCTTTTTAAGTAAAAAAAATGATTTAATAGGAGTAGATTTAGTAAGAGTCTTTACGGAATACGTTTTCTAAGAGACAAATTATGGATGTGTGATTGCTAAATACATAACAAGAAATTAATGGGTATTCAAAGCTAATAGTGCCTACTTTAATCAAGTCTGATAACTAGGTAACTAGATGGGAGATTGTAAATTACAAATTGGTATTAAGTAAATAGCAATATACTCTAAGTAACTATTACTTAATAGTGCAAGTAGTCATAGGAAAATTATTACCATTTGCAGTGATTATGTGTAGTAATTTAAATTTGGTTTTAAACTATGCACTTACCTATAGTTTCCAATCTTCCTGCAGTTGTTAAGTCCGTCACTTGTGCCGCTATATTTTCTAACTGATCCACCAAAGAAGGCAGGTCTTTGCTCACTACGGGCACATTGTAGTCCATTCTAAAAGAAATGGTTTCAGTAAAAAAAACTAAAAATGTGAACTATTTATCTTATCCTATTTATCGGCAAGGGAAAGACAAAACATTATTGAATTATTCACAAAAATTTCATCTTGAATCACTCTAAGCATTAGTGAAAACCAAGTAAAAATCCATTCGGTAGTTTTATAGTTTATCGCGTTCAGAGAGTGAGGAGGCGAGGCGGGGAATTTTGTTTAATAAATTAATTGATATTTAATTTTATAATATTACCTATATTTAGCGATATTAACATCTGATACAATAAGCATTTCATTCAATAGCTTGCTGAAATTCACTGATATTGTCTTCAGTAATCCAACGTCTATGGATGAGGCTAATCTTCCGAAATCCGCTTGCAATTCCTCCCATTCAAAATATGACGTCACCTTATTGACATCCAATATCTTGTCCAGTTGAAAAACTATGTACGCTGGCCGGTCTTTTTCACAGTCCCTGAAATATGACAAGCGATTTAATAACAAGTGTTTTGATTGTACCATAATTGTACCAGAGTAAATGAACGATACAAACAGGCAGATGGAATAAGTCCTATACTTTTTTGTCAGAACTGAACTGACCTTGAACTGGTATAGTACATCTTCAGGTAAACCTACATGGCACAATATATTATGAGATATTGTTGATCTTTTGTTTACTTTTACTTCCATCCATACAAAAAGAGAGTGACTTAAAAATTCCACTAAAAATAAAAACTTTCTGTAGGTACTATACCTGAGCACATCTTTTACGGAGACATCGATAGTAATATTTTCAAGTTCTCGAAACATGGCGTCGAAGATTCCTTCGTTTTTTGTCAGGAGAGGCGACGGCCTGTCTAACAGAGCCGTTAGCGTTTCGTATTGTGGCGCGTCCCACAGTGCATGGCAAACGTATACCTAAAAAGTTTGTTATAAGTTCATTTTTAGTGAAATGGCCGCATAGTAATGTCCTGTTCTTGTTTTGTAATTTATCGATAAATGAATTAGTTTAGTAGTAGATTTTCTCAATATTTGTATCAAATTCAAATTCAAATAATTTATTTCAGACATGTGTCCATAGTGTTAGTATACAAAATAACTTAAAGACTAATGTTAGTAATACATAATTAAAAGCGATAATTTGTGTGGATCCTCACCCAGTCCCACCTATCTGAAAAAACGTTCAGAATACTGTTGGTGGCGGCGCGCAGCCGGCGATTCATGGAGGCGGCCCTTTTTCTTATTATCGCATAAAAATCGTCTGTGTGCGCCTCCGCAAACATACCGGACGCACTACAACGCCACGCCCGCCCCAACAGTATTCTGAACGCATTATTATATTGGACACGCAGATCACTGTATGCTCTCTGCGTAAAACTGGTCCAAAGACTGCACGTGTAAAAAGACTGGCAGAAGGCTTTGAAAAGAGTTATTTTGACTTCATTAGTACAACGTGCAAATCTTCGAACCAGCATATTACATCGAACAGCCAGCGACCTGCGTTCCCTCTCTATATCTGTGTTATCCTTGAGGTCATCAGTGACCCAATGACCCAAGTACTTGAACTTCGTAACCCAAGCTAAGGGAGCGCCACAGAGTGACACACCGGGGACATCAGAATAATTAAACGCACTCGCTTTAAACATCATAAGTTCGCTCTTCTTGACATTGTACTTGAGCCCATGGGCCACAGCAAAGGACTTACAGATCGCAACAAGTGTCCTCAAAGCGCCGATCGATGGGCTCAGCAGCACCATATCATCTGCATAACTAATATTATTCATACAAATGTCATCAATATGACATCCAACTCTGGTACTGCTGAGCTCACCGATCAGCCGGTTTATGTACAAGTTGAAGAGGCGGGGTGAGCTCAACCCCCCCTGCCTCACCCCGCACTCCAGCCGGTACACATCCGAATGAGCCTCCGCCCATCTAACACTATTTCTCTGGTTATCGTACCAGACCCCGTCTGAATGAGCAGACCACGTCTGCTCGTTACACACAGAGATAAGTTCACTAAAAAATCGCGAGCCCGAATCGTATCCCTTAGAATGGGAACCTAGAGCAATGAAAGAGATTAAAAAAAAGAAAAAATTATAACATTTCTTTTATAAAAAAAATAAAGGATTTATTGGTTTGAACTCATATTACAAAAAAAAAAACCCAACACTGTATTTCAGTTTGTCGATGTGAAGACGTCAATAAATGTTTATTTGAGATGAGGAAGAAAAAGGTCAATTTAGACATCAATTGACCATCAATACAGATGAGACGATGAACAAACCACCTAAGGTTGCTTTTCAGCATCACCACGTAAAGTCAACTCGCTCGAAAAACTTACTTTATTATGAAACTTACCCTGTAACAGTATACGCTACATATAAACTTAGCGCTCAAGTTTGTATCAGTGAACGCATAATCTGAACATATTGCTGAACACAACTTGCTCATATTTTCAATGCGTTATACGCCTTCAAAGAGTTACTTAGCAATACACACGAGCGTGATTTTCACAACTCGTGGAACAAAGGAGTTTTGCACTGACTTTTTTCTCTTTGATTATTGTGTGTGTAATTTTCTTTGGATGCCACTGTTTTACACGTACCTCTGCATGGCCAGCTATTAGGAACACAGATGATACTACTCCCCAGAGTATGAGAGATGCAAGGCACAACCAGACAGCTGATCTGAAAATGAATTAGCTGTTTGAATTGCCGAACAACTTTTATAAAGATTTTTCATTTAAGTAAGTATTTAAGGATAATCACGATTTAAACATATATTCACTTTGCACATATGTTTATGCAGTTTTTAAATAGTAATTAAAATTAGTCACAAAGCTTTCCGATTGCAATCAATACCTACCAGATTCCAACTTGATAACTCTTAAAAATACCTTGTTACAAGAGTCTAAGGTTTAGTTTTCACTGTAGCAATATACTTACACCTTAAGCGTTCTTTTCGCATGGTTCTTGGCATGACCGCAACCACAAAGCAAAGCCATCAGTATAAGCACCATAACAAAGCCAAAAGTCACAATGCATGCTGAAATCATGTTAGTTACACAATTATTCGATTAAACTTTTTCGAAGTTAATCGTATTTCCGCATTAGAAATATACATTCTACTCTAAATAGCTGATAAAATATATGATCTTCAAAATCTATTACCTACCATTTTCAAAAAGATCCCTTAATAGTTTAGTAGGTAAAGCAAATGAAGGAATGAAATCATACACTAGTTGCGATCAACGAACGAAAAACTCCCATTTGTGTACTATTAATCTACTAATCTACAACATTGACTCATTTATTTTAGACTAATATTAATCAAAACTTTACTATTATAAGAATTAAATCAATAATGAAGGCAAACTGCAAAGCTAAAACAGCAACCACACAGAATGTGAGACACGTACGAAAACTTGCATAACAATAACTTAGACTAACCGAAACCATTTGAAATAGCAAGTAAGCGGAGCAAAGTTTACCTAACATAAGTGTCCACCTCGCGAACTCATATCTCTGTACTCTCTCGAGACTGGATTCCAATTGACTGGCTATAGTGTGTAGCCCCGACGTTAGATGGCGCACTATGTCGCTAAGGATTTTAGCAGAACTGTGAACAGCTTGTCTTCGCGTTTCCACGTCTCTAAGGATATCTGGGAAAATGAAAATGAATTTCTGTTTTCTTTCAGAAGTAACACACTGTGGGGAAATAAATGTAGGTATACCTGCACACCTCTATTTGGTCTATATGGTTGGAACATATAAACGGGTTGGCATAGTATGATCCATTTTGCTTACTATTATCTTGTAGTAACCAACTTTATCATAATTATGGCGGTATTGTACATAGATTATTGTTGAACACTACACTGACGTTTTTCATGTTATGATAAGTAACTTATTTTGATTTCATTTTCTCTTTTAATCTCTACTTTGTGTTACAAAAAGCTGTACACAACATCTTTAATTTTCCTTTTGCATCATAGTTTAACCACATTATGAGTTTACTAAAAGCTTTCAACAGCTCTAATAACAAAATAAGTAAAACAAATGAAGTACCTTCCCTAACTTGTGTTGTCTGCGCTAATATAGCTGACGGCAAAGTTCTGAACTCCTGGCGGGCGATGGATATAGCTCGAGTCAAATTCTCCACTCCTAAAGTGCGCAGTTCCAATAACTGTTGCTCGTGGAGGATCTGAAATGGTAAGTCGTTTATCTGAAGGTGTTAAACTTTAGTATTTTTTTTTGTGTTCGTTTCACATAGAATTTTAAGGGAATAGAAATTTACTATTTTGGATCTAAAATGGTTGTGAGAAATTAAAAAAAGAGTGCCTATAGACTACTTTTTAGCTTAATAGTTTACTTTTAAATAACATTTTGTTTAACACTAAAAAAATATGATTTCGTAACTGTTATGCGTACAGCATACTTAATAGGTACTTATAACATTACGTAAATAGCGTTCTTTGTTGGAGTCCCAAATAAATAAAATACTAAGGTATTTGTTTAATTTTTATCCTTACAAGTTTCAATTGATTGGACTGCTATTTGGGCTACAAGTTTCTTACTGTACATATAACTTACCAAATCAAACTTCATTTTCAATTCCAATGAATGAGTATTGATAGTATCACATAGAGGCGAATCCTTTAGAGTGCAATGTTTCTTCAGATTTTCAATCTGACGCGCTAAGTCTCTGATTCTATCTGACGCAGCCGATGCCAGTGACCCCGCTCTGACGCTCACGTCTCGTAGTGACGATATTTTGGATGAAAGGTCTTCACTCTCTGAAAGATAACAAATTGGTAATTATAATCATTAACAAAGATGAATACGGCGGTAGACCAGAGTTTGAGAACCAGGCAGCAATGAATTTGCAGATGACGATTATGTACAGCCCGCGCCAAACTTTGTGACCGCCCTGAAGTTAGGCTCATTGCATTGCGCAGGACACAAAAATCAGGTATTAGCGGGACGCACAAGAGCTTTTTTCTCACATTTTTAATACTTATTAAGAAAAACGAAAATTGTTAGGTTGATTACGTATTGTCCACTCGTCTGTATCATGCGCAAGTTTGGACTTGCGACTATATTCAAAGCGGTCACGAAGTTTGGCGAGGGCTGTAAAAGGCTCTAATAACAGCCCGTAGGCTGCATTTTACGAAAAAAGTTCACCCCATTTTTTTTTATTACAATATACATTGGTGGTATAGAATACGACTGCAAAATTTAAATCCTAAACCTGATACAAACAAAGCGAATACATCACTATTACAAGTTAACTAATAGGTACTTGTTTTTTTTCTTTGAGGTACCTACATACGAACGTATGTACTTAATAAACAATTAAATAGTAATATCTATGTATTGAAATAAGTAACGCATAAATACGTAAGTGTACGTAATTTATTCAGTTTGGTTATTAATACATATTCCGGAAACATGTCGACAAATAACACGATGTCGTCAATTTTTGATTAAATTATTTTTCTTACTGTTATTATTTAAAGTAAATATCATGATTATTTTTAGCAAAGACTTCAATAAATAAATCACTGACTTAAAATCTTGTTTACGTGATGAAAACAAGAAATTATTTATTACAACAAACACTTACAACTATACTAAAATTAGATCTTATAATTATAAATAAATAAAATTAACACGCGTCAAAAAATTCATCGTCATCCTTGTCAATGGCGGGAAACGTACCCAGAAGGCTGGCAGCTATGCCGATTCTCTGTGCAAAGAACAAACCAGCTCTCTGATCACGAGTAGAATCTACCAAACGTTTTGACAGTTCTTTAAAAAGATTTCGTGCACAAATTATAGCAGGTTTAATGATAACCCAAAAAAAAACTAATAATTATTGGCATACGACGAATTAATCGTCATATTATAAACGTTAGCTTTGAGTTTTTAGTTCGGTATAGAAAAAAAAGTCACAAAATTTATAAAGCGCATACAAGTATAATAAAACAAGCCTTTTTATCGTGGTAAAAACTTAATTTTGTATGCAGTACCGCTTTTGCCAGTCATATTTACAGAATATATTAAATACTATGAAGTCTTAAATAAATATTACCATTACAACAAGTAAATAGGTATATTATTTTAAATTTTTATACAAAAAAGAATAAAAAATAATGTTACCTGATATAATGTCAGCTAAGGAATCAAATACTAGATCGATTCCGCTTTCTGAAGATATGGCTTGTTGAATAGGCTCACCCAACAACGGTATTACATCTGTAAAGAGGTAAATAAGTTTTTAATTACTCAATAATTAAACAATGTAGATAAGACAATATAATGTTATTCTACTTACATAATATATGTTATTGGACCGTTTTTTTTTGAGTTAAATTTTAAAATCTATAAACTCGCATACAATTATATTCATAGTGTTTGAAGTTGACAAATTGCTCCCTACTGGATTTCATGAGTAGAACCTAACCTAAATCTGTGTTTTTTATGTATTAGTAATTTACGGAAAGAGAATAATAAAAATTGGAATAAAAAAAAGATATTTCGTTTTAAACTTGTTAATCCACACAGAATCCAGCATAAAATCCAGACAGGACGTTGAATTATTACATGGAGCCATTATTCAGAACTGATCATAATGGAGTTCGAGGAACTTTTTCCGATTAAAAAATGACTTAAATAATTGATAACTTTCGAGCTTCATATAGGTACTCTATATAAAGTCGTATCAGTAAAATAAAAGGAAGACTTTAAACTCTCGTAATATGCGCACTGGGTTTTCTGAAAACTTAATTAAGTTGGATAAAAATGTTTGAATAAGGTACTTTACCCAACTTTAACGAGTGAGCTTCGTATGTGCCTTAATTTTTTAATTTTGAGTCCAGGAAAATTATAATACGTCAAAGCATAATACGGCGGGATCTTCATAGAAATGCTGGAATGATAGTAGAAAAATAGGAAATTTGAGAGAGATCTTCATTCTAAGATTTCGCTCGAAAGATCTTACATACGTACTAATCACAAAAGAAAATAAACTTAAATCAAAGGCAATTCCAGAGTAGGTAATGAAAATACCACTAATTAAAAGATGTTTTTTTTTTCTGTTCTTTATCCTAATATTGTCTTATATCACAAAGCCAGTAAGAATGGACGAAACATCAATTTAAATTTTATGTAAAACCATATTTTGGGTGCCATAAAACTGTCCCGCAATGTACAAACCTAGCAAGACATTTTAGCTTGTAGGACAATTTCCACGAATCGGATTCCAACTGAATGTTTGCGGTGGGTACAATATAAATCAATTATATTCGGGGTGCCTAGAAATCCAGCTGGTCCTATCCATAATACCGGATTAGATTTTGTTTGTAGAACTTTGGGGTTTCCTACTTACCAAATAATGCAAGTAAGGTTTGTGGATCTAGTTAAGTATGTATTTGTATGTATGTTAGTTACTTGAGCGTTCAATAAGATTGGGATAAATCGGCTTATGTAAATTTCTAACGTAACGTTTGTATACCTTAACAACTTAACTGTCCCGCCAGTAGACACAATAGTTAAACAATGGAAATGTTCATATGTGACTCACGGGACAGGGTAATGGTTAAAAGAAAGTATTTATAACATTTTTAACGTATAACGTTATATATAAATTTTTACCACTAATCTTAAACGTAACTCTTATTTCAGTAGACGAGGTTAGTATATGATTTGATTATTTGTAGTTATACATTTTATAAAAGTAATTAAACAATATAAGTTATTTCTGACACACTTCAGAGCAAAAGCCTTTCTGACCTATTCCTGTTTCTCGGTACATAAGCAATAAGTTTATTGTTTCTAAATACTGACTTTTCAAATCCTGTTTATAAGCGTGCAGCACTAGATCAACTGGCGGTACGAGACTGTGGTGCAACTCCCGCGCAGCAGCGGACAGCCAGGACGCGAGGTCGGCGCACGCGCAGCTGATCACGTTCCTACCGCCCAACGCTGCATCGCGAGCCTGCTCGTTGCTTACTGCCATGCCTGATATAAGGACGCTGAAAACACAAACATCTAAGTTTTAAAAAGACAAACCGTCTGAAGGAAAGTGAAGGCAGCTTTTGGAACTAACAATAACATTAAATGTGATTTAAAAAAATATTTAATTATTATTTACATTTATTTAGGGAAGAGAGTTTTTATTGAAGATTATAGGGTCTGAATCATATATACGTGAATTTGTCTCATACAGGTCTGTAAGAAGACGAAGAACTTCTATATTCTGCTTTATATATTTTATTCCATCAATAAAGTTGTGTCAACAATACATGATACGCAAATATATCAGTTCTATATTAAACCATATTTTAATTTAAGTTTCTTATAATTTTGTCTACGGAAGGTGGTTAAAATACTTGTGTTTTAAAATTAATTAGATGGTAATCGATACCAAGCGTAGAGTCGTCTAAGGTACGTTTTTATTTCGCGCGTAAGCATGTTATAATGGATTTCATAAATTACTTCCTAATTTATTAAGGACTGGTTTCGAGAATAATTATTATTGTAAAAGATGTTATTAATAATTTATATTTAGATAAGAATAGAGGTAGAATCCGTAGAATAGAAGTATAAATCGAATCATTAGTCACTAATCAAAACGTACAAAAAACTTCACGACTGAACCGATTTTGATTAAACTTGGTATATGTTTGGATCGCAAAACGTGACGACGACTTTTTTCACGATAAACGACCCCCGCGAGGATAGGACCGTGGGCAACAGCTAGTAGTGGATAATATTATTATACTTAGAAATTTATAATTAAAATGTATATTTTACTTAGAAAAATAAAACTTGAGAAATTTTACGCTAAAAATCTTTTTTATTTTATTTCGGTTATCTATAACTACTTTCAGTATTAACGCCTTTGAGAGTTCGTAAGGAAAATACAAGATTAATATCGTACTTACCAGCATACAAGAACGACGAATAAGGTAACAACCACCAGAGCTTTGTCGTTGCAATGTGAATTCTCTGCTACAGGGAATAACGCTCCAGTTTCCATTTCATCATCGCAACTGGACCTTGAAAATAGGGAGAGAATTCCCAAGACGAGGAGGTAGGATGGTATCACGAGAGCAATGCAGGCAAACGCGATGATAAAAGCTAAGAACGTTGATTCCACTTTTATTGACTGAAAAAAAAGAGCACATAATTGATTACATGAAAAAAATATCGTTTAATTTATGTAGAACTATCTCCGAGGATACCGTATGGATAACATTTTTTTTAAATTGATTTACAAGTTGCCAATCAAACAAAACCAAAACATACGAACAAATAGTCGAATTGAGAACCTCCTCCTTTTAAAATCGGTTAAAAAGTTATTTCAATTAAGGATTTTGATATGCACTAGGTCAAAGAAACACTTTGACCTAGTGCATATCAAAATCCGTTCCATAATTCGCTCAATTTTTTCAATTTGTACAATCCCGTGAACAGTTTTTGTGCATGATCATAATGCAATTTAGTGTGTCTCACGAATATTTTGTGACACAGTGTACAAAAGATGGTATATTCGTGCGTACTTCATGCAATCTAACAAGCATTAATTTATATCTTTATTCTAAGAACAAGGAGAGAATTACCTAGAACGGGATTTGAAACAGCAGTTTTTAAACTTGCTAAAATAAAATATGTTAAGTCACTTTAATTAATTTGTCTAATCTTAACTCTAGGACATTTCGTATCTGTCGTTAAATTAAGACTATTTCAAGGTCCCTCATTAAATATTTGCGTCGCATTTTGTATAAATTATTTTGTATTTTAACATCTTTAGTTTTTTTACAAAAACTAACGAAACTTTTTTTGCGGTATGTACACAAAAACTATACACATTATATACCGCAAAAAAAGTTTTAAAATAGTACGACTAATATAATACAAAAACATAAAAGTAATTTTGCATACACATAAATAGAATTAAATTGACGTCGACTTGATAAAAAGAGGAAAATAAAAAAAAACGTTAAAGTTACCAAAAAAGTAAATAATATATTTACAATTCGCAAAAAAATAATAAATTATTTTAGAACATAAATATCATAATACATCAAAAAGGACAGAAATATAAACTACGAAGAAAGCTTACGTAATTAGGAATGACCGATGTGTCTTGCGAGAGAAAAATGTGCTCTTGTGTAAATGAGGGCGGAAATCTCGCTGAAATCACGGCCAAATGGCTCTGACATTACACTCTGTATTTATTCGGAAATACTATTAAGTATAGTATGAATCAACGTAATTCATTTGGCAATTATGTCATCGCTAATACGATTGTCCGGATCAAATGTATGGCTTCCTGTGCCTACATTGCAATTTGGTAGACAACTACAAAATTATGGCGTAGCAAGTTGGTGTTAGTTGTTGAAACATCTAAGTATACTTTGTTATTAAACAATAATGAACAATTTTATCGACAAATGGTAAAAAAATTGTTAAATTATTTTATTATTTAGGATTACGATGCTACAAACAGATGCTACAGACAGACACACGCGTTAAATCTATAACACCCCTTTTTTGCACGGAGAGATAAAAACCAAGAAAAAAATTAAACTATTGTTATTGTAGCAGATACGAGTAAAAGAAGACAGAAAATGAATATATTTTTATTTATTTTTTCACTTTATGTATGCGTCATTCACATAAAAATAAGTAAGTTAAATAAGTAACGTTACCATTCCAAATATAAAAGCTGAATTCAAAGTTTGATTTGTAAAGCATTGGCTGAATGGTAACTTTTCAACCAGTTTCAAAGTATTGCTAAGCTTCATTTATTTTTCAAACTTGCTCATAAAAGTGTATGAAAAGAAAATATGATCTTGGCAAGTCCTAGACATGTATGCAAGTATTCTTTCAATGGTGTTATTTGTAGACCGTATTGAAAATACGTCACAACTGATATTAGATTAGTTTTGTAGTTTGACTATTATTTTTTTTCCGTGGAATTTGTTTTGTTTTCATCTTAAGGTCAAGGTAGTTTTAACAAAATCTACTTTTATGAATGAACTAGCTGTGCCTGCGACTTCGTTCGCGTGGATGACGAAACTGATCAATGAGTTTTTTGGGTATGCCGTCTTATAAAAGTAAACCTAAGTACCTAACTAATTAAAAAAAATAAACTCAATATCAGTAAATAAAATACGTACCTACCTAAATAAACCTATTTCTGGTGATAACTAATCTAAACTCAATAAATAAAAATCCCTAAAAACTAATATCTATACGAATGACTAATCCTACCTAACAGTATTATAAAATAACCTACGGTAGTGACCGTAGGTTATTTTATAATACTGTTAGGTAGGATTAGTCATTCGTATAGATATTAGTTTTTCTATTTTATATTTTATATTTGATAGTGTACGTAGTGACGTACACTATCAAATATACTGCTTACTTTAAAATTAAAATCTATACCTACGACACATAAAAATAAATCTAGATATCAGTACCTATCCAGTGTGGTGCCCAGGATATTAAAGAATAATTATACCAAGTTTCAACTTAATTAAACCAGTAGTTTTTGCGTGATGCCTGAACAAACAGACAGACAGACAAAAAAAATTTTAAATACATTTTTGGGTTTGGTGTCGGTCTAGTAACACGCCATTTCTTTTTTTGATATTTTCAATGTACAGAATTTTCACTTCTACAGATTTATTATAAGTATAGATAAGCAATGCCGTATGCTATTTTTAGGGTGATCTAAAATGTCCATGATATTTAGTTAAAGGAAAAACACCTCGAATTAACCTAGAACTATGAATTTGTTAGCATAGATTGAATTGGTTCGTTAGTCAGTGACCGATTATTTTATGTTTAGGATATACTAAGCTAATATAAAATGTGTTAAAATTGTGAATAATATTAATGGATTTCCTTACTAAATAAATTATAAATCTAATAAAATTTAATCCGTTCATAAATCTAATTTAACCAATACATAGGATAATTATGTATAATGTATTTACATAATGCAAAAAAACTTAATATTATTGGTTGTTAACCTGTTTTTTTTGAAGATTTGAAAATAAAGTAAAATGAAAAAAAGACCATATCATATTATTATGATATCGTATTCATTTAAAAAAAACTTTACATAATATTATAAAATAAACGCTAAACATTTCCACAACAAAAGTAAATATGAGCTTTATTCGTGTTAGGCGACACATTATCGCCTTTCTTCGTACTTGAGCCATCAGTATACGATCGAGTTTCAGGAAACGATCCTTTTAAAATGTCAATGTCTTACTGTATGTGTATACACAACTGTCGGCCGATAATAAACTGTCTGAACAACAGTAGGTTGTTGTTGAAAATTTACGATGACTTTTAGATGAAGGAAACTTTGTTTTTGTTTTGATGACGTCAGTTTTGACTAAAAAGGCATTCTATTGTGTTGTTAGGTAAAAATATTTCGAAAGTTTGAAAGAAATTCGACGACCTCCGTGGTCGAGTGGCGTACGCACCGGTTTCATGGTGTCGCTAGCTCTGAGGTCCCGGGTTCGATCCCCGGACGGGTCAATGTAGAAACAAACTTTTCTACATTGTCTCGGGTCTGGGTGTTTGTGGTACCTTCGTTGTTTCTGAATTCCATAAACAAGTGCTTTAGCTACTTACTTTGGGTTCGGGTATGTGATGTTGTCCACATTAATTTAAAAAAAAAAAAGTAAACATGTAAAAAAGTAAACAAAATTTCAGCAAAAGGCAATAATTATACCTTCTACACTGATTGACACGTACACGTTCTGTGTAATCTTTTTATCAAGCTATGTTAGAGCTGTCTTCCTTCAGTCTTACCGGATTCAGATATATTCCGTATTTGACTAGCAGCGTCTGTCTATTTGACCTTCACAACCCATTTTACTGGGTAACAGTAACCATGATCCAAATAACACAACAATTATCTATACTTATAATAAATCTGTAGAAGTGAAAATTCTGTACATTGAAAATATCGAAAAAATAAATGGCGGGGGGTGTTACTAGACCGAAACCGAACCCAAAAGTGTGAAAAAAAAATTTTTTGTCTGTCTGTTTGTTCAGGTATCACGCAAAAACTGCCGGTTCGATTACGATGAAACTTGGTATAGTTATTCTTTAATATCCTGGGCACCACACTGGGTAGTTTTTATCCCGACCGATCAACCTTAATTTTGCGGTTAAAAACTCATTGATAAGTTTCGTCATCCACGCGAACGAAGTCGCAGGCACAGCTAGTTTACAATAATTTGATAAAATTTACATTAATTTTAATTTATTCCTTAATAATATGTTTAACAAAGCAGGTTTGCTTATATAATATTTAGTCTACTGATCTTAGACAAATTGATAAAAGTTGAGAATTTGTAAATAACTTGTGACCGGTTTGTGTAGTTTTGGGTAATTAAAGAATTATTGCCAACTTTATTGTGTCATATCATTAAATCGTTGCAAATCACCTTTTGCGACAAATATCTTGTGCAAAATTTGTCAACGTAATGTATTAATTAATAATTTATGTAGCCCTTACGTCAATGTTCGACGGGCCTGTTGGTCTAGTGGTTAGTGACCCTGACTGCTATACCGGAGGTCGTGGGTTCGATTCCCACCCAGGACAAATGTTTGTGTGATGAGCACGATCATTTGTTCTGGTTCTCTGGGTGTAATTTATCTATAATATGTATGTATTTAGTAATATATAAGTATGTTTATCAGTTGTCTGGTTACCATAACACAAGCTCTGCTTAGCTTGGGATCAGATAACCGTGTGTGAGTTGTCCCGGAATATTATTATTATATTATTATAATGTAATCCTAGCAGCGAATTTATATGATAGTTAACGCTTATTAAATTTTATGTACATTGACTTATTTATAAACGCTTCAGTGATTTATTAAATAAATCAATGCGAAATGTAACAGGTTTTGAATTTTCGCCATACGAAACACCAAAAAGGTATCATTGCGCTGTAACCTCATCAGTTGTTGACATTACTTGGCTGAATAAAATACAACAATAGTGGTTGAACAAGAAAATCTTTGCGTGGTATTTAAAAAAGGAATATTAAACGGCTTAATTTCGTTGGACCTTCTGATTATTGATCAGTGTAAGACTGGACCTCAACAGTGGTAAACGACTCCGAATCAAAATGTTTAAGATAATTGTTTTAAATTCTATAGTTTTACTATTGTTTGTTTATGGAAGTACTGCGAAAGTGGCACGTGAGTACATTTAAATCTTGTTACGTTAGACTTCTATCAATATTTGGAAATTATTTATTTATTTTATTGAAATGTTTATGATTTTATTAAAAGTAGATTACAGAAATACCTAGTTATAATTTTTTTAAAAAGCTTTTCATTTTTATTTTGTAATATTTATTGTTGCCGTAATACTATGACTGTATTTTATTTTAATTAGATTTTAGCTTATTTAGGGGTAGAAATATAATTGCAAAAAATCTTAAAATTTTTGAAAATAGATGTACCTACTTCTAATAATTTAATTTTTAATTTGAAACGTTTATACTTTGTATACGTTATAATATATAAAAACCTTTTTTATTTAATTTCAGCATCCTACATCCAAATATGTCCCGGTTTAAAATCAGACTGCCTAAAGAAGGTCATACAGGAAACATTGCCAGAGTTCACAAAGGGTATCCCTGAGCTAGGGATAGGTTCCACCGATCCCTTGGCGGAAGACCAGGTCAAGCTGACCCTTCCTGGTGGCTTCAAAGTGGAGTTTAATAATGGGACCATGACTGGACTTAGGAAGTGCAGTATTGATTCTGTAGTGTAAGTATTTATATTTTTTTTTTTTTGTAAGTAGTCTATGCACTATGTGGGCCTGGGGCCCGAGTCCGCTATTTTAAGTCAGTGAGTGGCGGGTTAATAAACTTTCCAGTGTACTTGTTTTTGTGCCTAATTTTCGTATTCAGATAATTTTAGTTTAATGAAAAATGTACACCTACTTGCCACTGTTGTCATTGTAGGATTGCAAGGGACTGTTCTTATCTAAATACGAAAATTACTCACAATAACAAGTACACTGGAACGTTTTAAGAGTTATAAAGATATTTAAAAAAAAAATCTTAAGTTTGGTTTTTATTGGTTTTACGTCTTGATCTAATAATTTTGACTCTATAGTTATAATTTGAAAATTATTTTCTTTAGGACCAATAAGTATATTCATCGTAGTATCGTGTGGTGATTCACAAACATTTAAAAAAAATCAGTAATGATTAGGTATTGGTGGGTCTTATGAAAATTTGTCTCAGATTGAAACGTCGTTGCGTGGTGACATTTGGCATTATGACCTTTTGATATAAACTTCACCTTTCGTGTATAATTCGACTAGCTGATCCCCGCGACTTCGTCCACGTCAATTTCTGTTATTATGACTGCGATTAAGAAGTTTAAAAAAAAAGTATTTCTGATTTCTGCGTAAATGATAATTTTAGTTAATATTATGTTGATAAAACTCTGTAGCAAATAATTGGCAATAATGCATTAATTTCGACCAAATGACTACCTTAAAAAAGGTTATAGTGAGTCAATCTTAAAAGATAGACATATACTGTCGCAGACATTTTAGATCATTTAAAGAGAAACAATTCTTTCATACATATATTTTGGGTAGCTCGAACCGTTTACGCAGCGCACGCAATGGAAGCTTTCAAGAATGAATATTTTTCCCCGTTTTTGTGACATTTTTCACTGCTGCTTAGCTCCTATTGGTCGCAGCTTAATGTTATATATCCTAAAGCCTTCCTCGATAAATGGACTATCTAACACAAAAAGATTTTTTCAGTTCTAACCAGTCGTTCCTGAGATTAGCGCGTTCAACCAAACAAACAAACAAACAAACAAACTCTTCAGCTTTATAATATTATAGTATAGATTTGCAACATATAAACAAGGTGGCTTCGTTCGCAAATTTTGTTTACAAATTAAATTGACGGGCCTGTTGGTCTAGTGGTTAGTGACCCTGACTGCTATACCGGAGGTCGTGGGTTCGATTCTCACCCAGGACAAATGTTTGTGTGATGAGCACGATCATTTGTTCTGGTTGTCTGGGTGTAATTTATCTAAAATATGTATGTATTTAGAAATATATAAGTATGTTTATCAGTTGTCTGGTTACCATAACACAAGCTCTGCTTAGCTTGGGATCAGATAACCGTGTGTGATGATTTTTATTAACAAATATTCACATTGATATTTCATATTAGTATTAAAATCCTCCTATTTGCTGATCAAATTTACCATATTATATGTTCAGTACCTAAGCCTTTGCAAATCAGTTTTGCCTTATAACGAAAACATGAGAATCCGCGGCATTACAAAGGGAAGGAGGAAAACTGTAATAACCGACTGAAATTGTGGTCACATGAAGCGAAAATTCAGCGGTGGCTGTGACTGTGTGTGGAAGATATTTTGTATCTAATACAAAGCATAATAATATAGTAGCTGTTATAATTTGTAGGAATGGCTTTTTCTCGCGGCTTTGAACGTGTTGGTTATCACTACAAAAAGTAACCTGTCTCTTGGGATCCAAGATTTTCCCATACAGAGTTTCATCAAAATCAGTTTAGCGGTTTAGTATATATTTTATATATACTAAATATATATATTTTTTTGGTTTGTTACAAACAAACCAAAAAAATATATAGAGTTATTTTATCTTTTATATTATTTAAGTATAAGGAATGGACAATAGTTATAGAGTAAATTAATAGTCAACTTTCTTTGAACTTTCAGGTATAAGAATAGTGAAGCTGAATTGCAAATGCATTGTAATTTAACTATAAAAGGAAGATATAAGGCATCCGGAAGAATTTTGATCGTATCTATAAACGGAGATGGGGACGCTAAAATTAAAATCAGTAAGTACTTAGCAACTAAAGGCCGGAAAATTAAAATCAATATGTACATAGTAAATTACGGACGGAACATTTAAATCAATAAGTACAATGTACAACATAGTAAATAGAGGCACGAAAATTAAAATCAATAAAGAACGTAGTCAATAAAGGACCAAAAATCAATAATAACCTGTGCGCTAATCTTAGCATATGTCGCAAAAGATGAAGAAGTTTGGAAGAGGAAAGAAGAAACGCCTTCTTTCCTCTTCCAAACTTCTTCATCCAGCTTTAAAACTAGGCTACCAAAAAGTAACTACTGATAGAACTGTCAAAACGTTTGGTAGACTCTACTCGTGATCAGAGAGCTGGTTTGTTCCTTGCACAGAGAATTGGCATAGCCATTCAACGTGGCAATGCTGCCAGCCTTCTGGGCACGTTTCCCGCAATTGACAAGGATGACGATGAGTTTTTTGACGCGTGTTAGTTTTATTTATTTATATAAGATTTAATTTTAGTATAGTTGTAAGTGTTTGTTCTTGTATTAGATGTAAGTAAATATTGTAATGTGATGTTGATTAAAATAAATACTACTGATTAATTATTAGAAGAGTCATTCGTCGTTTGAAATTAGCGGTTATTGTACAGGTAGTTTAATAAAAATCGCGGAAATCTTGTTTATAAATGTAACTTCCTCTTAACACACATCCTCATTGGTAGGGTTAAACTTTAATTGAATTATTAATTTATCGGCCTAAAATTATGTAAAATGTATTATTATTACTTTTATATTGATTTTGAGTTTTTTTTATTATTAACAAAATTGTTGTTTTCATTGCTTTTCATTATTATTATTTTTTTGTACAGAAAACGTAAAGCTAGTCGCTAAAATAAAGTTCGAAGACAAAGTACGCGATGGAGTGGTCTACCATGAAGCCAAAGACTTTAAAATTAAGCAGGAGTATGGAGACAAGGTGACCTTCAGCCTAACAAACCTGTTCCAAGGAAACCCTGAATTAAGTAAGTTAATATTTACACAACAGGCTTAAAAATTCTGCTGGGTTCAGTTCCCCGGGCAGGCCTGGGTCCTGCAGATTTACTGATGTCCACGACCCAGTTACAAATTAAAAATTGTATTTTGGACTACTGACGTATAAAAATATTTTTTGAAATCAATCCACACCACCTGGATATATTGCGTAACGAACATACAAAAGAGACCTCCACTATAGAAGTCGGTTAAAAAGGAAAGTTTCCTAAGTTGCGAATAATCTATTACTGAACGTTTCATAACTAATATTTTGCTTTTCAATGCCAGCTGTGTTAATTTGATCAGCTAAAAATTAAAACATAAAGATTAAATTTTATTTGCTTCATATGAATAAATAATAAATAAATAAATGCGGACAACATCACATACATTGCTCTGAACCCAAAGTAAGTTGCTAAAGCACTTGTGTTATGAAATTCAGAAACAACGAAGGTACCACAAACACCTGGGTGTTTGTGGTACCTTCGTTCGATACCCGGGACAATGTAGAAAAGTGGTATTCTACATTGACCCGTCCGGGGATCGAACCCGGGACCTCAGAGCTGGCGACACCTTGAAAACCGGTGCGTACGCCACTCGACCACGGAGGTCGTCTAAAATATAAGTAACTGATACTTTAGTATTCATCAATATTCTTAAAGCGAGATTTATGACAACCGGTACAAGTTATGTATGAAGTAAGAGACAAGTCAAGGTTAGCAAGAACTTTTGCACATAATTGAGTAGTCCCAAATTAAGGAAATAAAGGACATTTACAACTTATAGTCGTGTTGAAAGTTTTCAACTTAATTAAGATGCTTTATTGTATTTAACACAGTACATATTTTTTTTTTGTTTAAGTAAGCAAAAATTTAGAGCCAATATACCGAATTTAAAGAAGAAAATAAAAAAAAATCTTGGATACAATTTACGTGTGGGTTAATTATATTATCATTTCTTTAAATAAAATTTAAGTTCATTTTATTCTCAAACGAAAAAGACGTTTTGCCTAATATCGTTAGTTAAAAAAAATATTGTGTTTGATTAGGTACTTATGTTGTTTTATGTTTTGTTCTAATGTATATTTTTTTATAGATTACTTTAACCAGTAAATTCTGTTTTCAGGTGAAGCGGTACTCCAATTTTTGAACCAAAACTGGAGACAAATAGTGGAAGAATTTGGACAACCGTTAGTAGATAGGTTAGTCAACATAGTTTCTAAAATTGTTACAAAGTTCTTTGAAGTTGTACCAAAAGATGAATTGTTTGAAGAATAACATGTTTTAATTAGTCTTAAAAATAAGTGTATTTTAGTCATTATAAACATAAGTATCTTAAGTGATGAACATAATAATATATCGTCATGTTTTTTAAGAAATAGAATTCCCGTTTAATTTTAACATTTTTAGAGACATTTTTTACCATGTATTTGTTTCGTAATAGATTAAGTTTTAGCTATAATAATAAAACGTCCCACTGCTGGGCACAGGCCTCTTCCCATATAGAGCAGGCACGAGCATTGATCACCACGCTTGCTCAATTGCGGATTGGCGATTTCAGATCCCAATTTTAGAATCCAGGTGTCCTCACGATGTTTTCCTTCACCGTTAGTCAGAAGTGTCTTAGAATAATTAAGAAAGTACATATAACTTTTAAAAGTTAAACTTTTAAATTGAACCGTTAGGCCTGCACGACTGCTAAGTTTTAGCTATAAGGCATTATAACGAGAAATTAAAAAATAATTATGAAAATCTATTAAACGAATACAGTGTTTTATTGGTGACCAAAATGATGTTTGCGGTTATATTAAAAGTAAAAAGTGCCAATAAAAAACTTACCTGAAGAAAGGAATATGGAAATGTAAATTCTCCCCAAACAATATCTTTTATAAGACCTGAAAAACAAAACATTAAAATATATGGAATAATAAAAATATTAATATTGTTGTGATACTATCATTTACTTAACACATGTAATTACATAAAAATAACAATCCAATTATTGTTTTTTCTTTTATGGCTCATTAACTTTTTACACCTACTTCGTCTGTAAAGTGTATATATATATAGATTTACCTATAAATACGCTCTACAATTATTATTTTTCGTGCCAAGTTCAAGCAAAATTGATAAAAAACCTATAACTATATATTTTATAGTTAGTTGGTAAGGTAATAAGATCACCTGCGACCTCGTTACTGAGTCCGGCGCGAAGCCTTTTGATATTGTGACTGTCACAAAGTCTTATTGGCAGATTATTGTATTTACTAGGTACATTTTAGTAGCAAAACATAATAATTAAGTGGAAAAATTATAATCAAAAACTATATAATTAAATTATAATCGAAATGGTGTTTTTTGTAGATTATAGAAAAAGTAATTAATAATATAGATAAAAATACTTGCCCACTGGAAAATCAAACGGGTATATCAAGTAAAAAAACTCTGACATAAACCCAAAAGGATGAAATCCTTCTTCTAGTTTCAGCGCTGGTATCAAATACGTTTCTTTCTGAGGCAGATTACCAAACCTTATTTTACTTCTGTCTTTTTCTTCAAACCAATCCTCAGTGTAACTTGCCACTATATCACTTTCAGTCACTTCATTCTGTGTAGTATTAAATAAATCTTCCGGTTCCTTGAAAATATCTCGCGTTATTGGTATCACTTGAATAGTTGTTGTAGGTAATGAGGTCGGTGCTACAGTTACTGTAGTGGCCACTGCAGTTGTTTTTTTCACCACCGTCAGCTCCGGTTTCTGTTGGCGCCTTTCCTCAGTCTTAGAATTCAACAAATTATTGTATTTCTCCAGCCAGGCCTTTCCTGCTGTTGAATTTAATTTCAAATTACCAGCATCTCTTTTACGCCATAAACTTCCTACTTCTTCTCTTTTTTGGGGACTATAATCATGACTATCATTTTCTATATCTACCGATTTCACGATGTTTTGGGGACTATCTTTAAAATTTGTTTCGAGACAATTATCCCAAACTAAAGCTTCAGTTTTTATCAATCCTGTTTGTTTGGTTCCTCCCAAGACTTCGACGTTATTTTCCAAGACACTTTCATCTGAAAGTAATTTGATGTTGCCTTCGCGCGCATTTTTATCATTATTAGATTTCTTGTTTTTCACCGAGTAAATTGTGGAGATTGGTTGGAAATTCTGTTCTGGTACATTCAGTGAGGTGGCTGCGATGCCGCCAATGACATTCAGATTATTTCCGGCAGAGGCCGCAGGCGTCGTTTCCGATGTCGTTTGAATTTGTTGGATTTGCGATGGAAAAATGGCAGAAACTCGTAGTCCGTCTGGTAAACTGTTTATTTCGCTGGCCTCATTCAACGTTGTTAAACTTGTTTGTGAGTTAACTTGATTTATGAGAACTGCGAGAATTATAGAAATTGTCGCCATAGCGATGTCACATTTTTTAAGTATTTAGTCCCGCGACTGTGTATCGTAAGTAACGACGGTTGACTGAGTCGTGGGGTGCGGGACATTGAACGGGGGATTTGTAGCACTTAGCAGTCTGCCCAACGACGTTGCACAATCGTATCACGACGCTCCTATTGAGCCTTTACTGGATTACGTGAAGAGTACCTTACAGAACATACTTTTACGTTTTATTGATTGAATAAACATTTCGTCAAGAAAAGTAACATCCAAAAAATTATATAATATTTACCTAAACATGCTGAAATTAGTTACATTTTACCCACTCAAAACACAAAATTATCTGGTACAGTACCTCATTACGGTACATGTAGGGTACATTCTACTTAGTACACGTGATAGTGAGAAAATGAACGTTTAACCAAAACTAACAATTCGATTGAGTGACTCATATATCCTTTACTCAATATTTATACAAACTTACTTATAAAATCATGTCTATAGTTATGTAGCTGTGATATGTTAACATGAATTAATTATATTGGCATACCACAAACACAAATGCCTAAAATACGAATTTCGTAACGGTTTCGTAGAATTGGCTACATTACCCAAATTATGACGGTATTAAAATTAAAAATTAACGGTATGCGTGGACTTTTGAAAACATAAATATTTTCATTATTATTAATATAATAAATAAATAAACCATGTAAACCCAAATTAAAAGATACACAAAATAATATTTACGGTAATGCGGTTTAAAGTTACACTTGCTTAAAGAAAACTTAAAACGTCATTGGATTAAGGTAAAACCATTGAAAGTGGATAATCTAAGATTAAAAACATGCAGTAATTGTGTACATTATGGTTTTTGTATATCTAACCATAGTATTAATCCTTAGATTATTTTTAACAAAAGCTTTTGCTTGAAGGTGTTTGTAAAGTTCCTTATTGATTTTAGAATTAGTGTCAGTTTCAAAGGATTTGTACAGGGTCTTAAAAACTACATTCGTAAGTACTTTGTTTACATTGGTAATTCTTTATTAGATAATCGTAATCGTACACATAAAAAAAAAATCGTTTAAAAAGAGTTTTTTTTTTGTTAAGACGACGTACGTAACTTGCATGTCTCAGGATAATGTTTTTGGCTCACCCAATCAGAACACTTGTTATCTAAATTCAAACAAAAACAAAACACGATCTCTTAAATATACAATCTACATAACACAGTAGTGTAAAAATCTCATACAAGTTTCCAGCCAGGATTTCGTAAAAATGTTCTGTACCTAGTCGAAGAGTTTTTTTGTACAAAAACTCTCATATTAAATGCATGCAACGGCTCCTAACCTACATCGTTATTAATAGTCAAGTGGGTGTGCCTGGCCTTATTACCGCGTACTTTAATTTGAAACCTGACGTATGTTATCACCCTAAAAATTGTGCTGAAGTTACTCGCTTTAAAAGAATTCTCTTACAAGCATTTTCTGAGGTTGGTTTCGTGCAATTCTCGGGTTGAATAGTGGTAAGTTTAGTATTTCGCTTCTTTTCGAAATTTCTCACAGCTTTTTTGGAAAATTAAGATAAAAATCACCCTGGCTTCATAGATTCTATTTTATTTTATTTTCCGTATAATTTAGGACTATTACATGGTCAAAAATTGTTAAACCTATAATTAATGAGCGTTTTGTTACAGATGTTTTGAATTTACCTATAAGAAATCAAGTTTTTATGACAATATCCATGAAAAGAGTTTATATGCTATGCGTTTTAATTATACTCCGTGAAAATACAGTAGAGCAAAGTTATTCACACACAGATATTCCATATTTTATCTGTGTCAGAGAAGGCGTTGTTATTAAGCCGTCATGACTTTGTAGTTTACAAAGCAGTGACAGCAAATGTCATTTTGACATGTGTTGTTTATCGTTTGTTCCATTTTTAAAACTAGCACAGATAAGCTTGTCAGTTTATCCGGATGTATTATTGTGTGATTCTTGTCAGAGGAAATTATTGACTCCGTAATAAATAGTCTATAGGGAAAATTTTATATTGGCAGATAGCACCAACTGATTTCATGAGTACATTATTTACGATACTTCAATAAGGTCTAAGGATTTTTACTGCGGAACCTACCCCTCCTGGAGAAATGTTTATCCACTGGTATCAAAATGAGTTTATTTAAAATTATAATTCTCGTTTTGTGTTTTCTCCACTACTTCAGGTAGGTACAGAAAGAAAGCAACACAAAAAAAAAAAAACAAAATGGGTTGAAATGAAGCCATAAATTACAATAATAACTAATAAAACAATTCTCCATGTTAGTAAGTACCTAATACTGTCATAATAATCCTATAAACCCCTCGGCAAATCCTCAAACTAGTGCGACAAAACAGTTCACAAATAACTTTCTTACACTCCCTTGAGCACAGAAGCGGGCGTATTCATCCTATTCATCCCACTTTTTTTCGTATCAAAACGCAAATGACATGTAAAAACAAATTTCCAAGTAGTTACCGATCGGATTTCCTTTGCATCCATACATACGGTATTTGAATACAGAGTCTGACCTGAATAATTCATTCGAGTTTGTACGCGGGCTCAACGGATACTATTTGAAATGCAATCGCGCATTATGTACGACTTTGCAAGTGTTTGACACTTTTCAAGACCGACTTATATTATGGATGAAGACAAGATGTTTTGATCCTTATTTTAACCTTAACATATTTATAACTTTTTTAAATGTTACAATTTCTTTTGTGTATTACATAACATTGTATCCTTAAATATTATGATCTAAGACATTTAACCGAATTCGGTATGATCAGTCGATCAAATGGTCATTAGATTCCGAAAGAACGGCTTTCCAAAATAGAACAAGTGATTACACCTCCTCAGAAAATGCTTACAAACGATCCTTCTTTGCTGGATTAGAATTCAAATGGATTTTATTAAATCTCTAAGGACGGCGCAACTGTGAAGTTCCAGTCCTTTCCACTGTAATCCTACAAAACCAAAGACAAGTGCTACAATGCATGAGAGGTTTCATACGCACTTGGCCATGCAATTCTTTGTTTGATACAAAGAGAATATTTCGCGGCATAAGTGCGATCAAACCTTTAAATGCGCGCATGGCGTGTGACAGCAATTTGAATACCGTAAACATCGCGCTTCAGGTCTCAACCATTCCTAAGCATTCCTCTAAAAATCACCTTTCGAAACGTCACTAGCACCACTTGAAAGTTCACAGCAATATACACTTTAAAAGCAAAGGTGTGAATAGGGTGAAGTGACTTTTCGCGTGGCCGACGAAATGGGGGCACGCGGCCGTTACTGTATGTATGTGTGTTGAGTAAACACACTGCTTTTCTTTTGGGCTGAGGTTTGCTCGAGATTTTTTTTAAAGGTAAATTGACTGGTCGCAGGTGGTTGAAGGGAAACGGGTCAGCGGGTCTCGGTGGCGTGTCATGTTCATGTGTCACCAGGGTCGCATTTGCGAGATGACATATTTTGAATAAATCTTCTGTAGACCTATTTATGTCTCAACATGCGAGGATATGTATGTTTATACTGTGAATACATAAATTACTAGCTATTTACTAGCGTTATCCATTCGCTACCTGCCTTTTGGATGATATTAGAGCATCTATTTAGCCAATTTTCACAATTACCAGTACAGGACCTATGTGCCGTTCTTATGGACAATTTAAGGAAAGACATCTAGATAGGTACAAAAAAATCTGGTCCAAAATTTATGATTCATCGGTAACATCCATATACTATAAGTGGATGTTACTGATCATTATTTATGTTACTTGGATTAAGTATACATACATAATACACATACGTATTTGGATTAGTCGATAATTAGGCGATACGAAAACAGCCTCTTGAGACGGTTTTGAAGAATCAAGGGGGTTATTATCTACCTACGCACATTTCAATAGACTTAAGTAGTTGCATTCGACTCAAATATGATCTACTCAGACTCTTTTGTTAATCTTTCAAAGCCTCAATTAAAGTGTCTCAAGTGGAGTTATCGTTTTTTTAAGGACTTATTGACGATTGACGATAAAGAGGTAGGTACATCTAAGATAGAGTTTATTATGTTTTCAGCTGCTAGGCATAAATACTGTACCTGCTGCATTAAATAATGTCGTTCCAGTTTTTATAAATATTTAATAATCAATACAAAATTTGTAAAGAAAATAAGTTCATTTTGATAAATAGAAAGAATATTTTTTGAAAAAAAGCCGGCTAAATACGCAATGTTATAAGGCTAAGAGTATACTTTTATACGTCTATATTCGTCAAGCTTACTCTATAGTTCACCCAATAAGTAAATATTTTATAGCGCCTTCATAAATGTTCTTAGCAAGATCCGTCCCTGCTGCATGATATTTCTATTAATTACCGCGTCAACTGGGGCGCGCCTCCCATCTCCGCGGCCAGCGTCTTGTGGCGTGTTTTTCTTACACCTCGCCTAGCATGTTAGTAATTAAGATTTAGATAGGCCCATAATGAACTAGTAGGAACTAGTTTTTATGTAGGTAACAGATTTTTACGTCATTTGAAAGAAAAATTACTTTCAATCAAGGAGCTTGGAACTTTGTACTTGTTTATTATTAAGATAATGTAGTTTCATGGTGTTGATAATTAATATAATATTTTAATTTCCATTTATGTTTTGCTATAGCGCTAAAATGAAATGCCAGTTTCACTTACATTCGATTAATATAATAATCTATACTAATATTATAAAGCTGAAGAGTTTGTTTGTTTGTTTGGTTGAACGCGCTAATCTCAGGAAGTACTGGTTAGAATTGAAAAAATCTTTTTGTGTTAGATAGTCCATTTATCGAGGAAGGCTTTAGGATATATAACATCACGCTGCGACCAATAGGAGCGAAGCAGCAGTGAAAAATGTCACAAAAACGGGGGAAAATATTCATACTTGAAAGCTTCCGTTGCGTGCGCTGCGTAAACGGTTCGAGTTACCCAAAATATATGTATGAAAGAATTGTTCCTCTTTGAATGATCTAAAAAAATGTCTGCGACAGTATATGTCTATCTTTTAAAATTGACTCACTATAACCTTTTTTAAGGTAATCATTTGGTCGAAATTAATGCATTATCTATACTAATATTATAAAGCTGAAGAGTTTGTTTGTTTGTTTGTTTGTTTGGTTGAACGCGCTAATCTCAGGAAGTACTGGTTAGAATTGAAAAAATCTTTTTGTGTTAGATAGTCCATTTATCGAGGAAGGCTTTAGGATATATAACATCACGCTGCGACCAATAGGAGCGAAGCAGCAGTGAAAAATGTCACAAAAACGGGGGAAAATATTCATACTTGAAAGCTTCCGTTGCGTGCGCTGCGTAAACGGTTCGAGTTACCCAAAATATATGTATTCATGAAAGAATTGTTCCGTTTTGAATGATCTAAAAAAATGTCTGCGACAGTATATGTCTATCTTTTAAAATTGACTCACTATAACCTTTTTTAAGGTAATCATTTGGTCGAAATTAATGCATTATCTATACTAATATTATAAAGCTGAAGAGTTTGTTTGTTTGTTTGTTTGTTTGGTTGAACGCGCTAATCTCAGGAAGTACTGGTTAGAATTGAAAAAATCTTTTTGTGTTAGATAGTCCATTTATCGAGGAAGGCTTTAGGATATATAACATCACGCTGCGACCAATAGGAGCGAAGCAGCAGTGAAAAATGTCACAAAAACGGGGAAAATATTCATACTTGAAAGCTTCCGTTGCGTGCGCTGCGTAAACGGTTCGAGTTACCCAAAATATATGTATGAAAGAATTGTTCCTCTTTGAATGATCTAAAAAAATGTCTGCGACAGTATATGTCTATCTTTTAAAATTGACTCACTATAACCTTTTTTAAGGTAATCATTTGGTCGAAATTAATGCATTATCTATACTAATATTATAAAGCTGAAGAGTTTGTTTGTTTGTTTGGTTGAACGCGCTAATCTCAGGAAGTACTGGTTAGAATTGAAAAAATCTTTTTGTGTTAGATAGTCCATTTATCGAGGAAGGCTTTAGGATATATAACATCACGCTGCGACCAATAGGAGCGAAGCAGCAGTGAAAAATGTCACAAAAACGGGGGAAAATATTCATACTTGAAAGCTTCCGTTGCGTGCGCTGCGTAAACGGTTCGAGTTACCCAAAATATATGTATTCATGAAAGAATTGTTCCGCTTTGAATGATCTAAAAAAATGTCTGCGACAGTATATGTCTATCTTTTAAAATTGACTCACTATAACCTTTTTTAAGGTAATCATTTGGTCGAAATTAATGCATTATTGCCAATTATTTGCTACAGAGTTTTATCAACATAATCTATACTAATTATATATAATTATCATTTACGCAGAAATACTTTTTTTTTTTAACTTCTTAATCGTGGTCATAATAACAGAAATTGACGCGGACGAAGTCGCGGGGATCAGCTAGTAATAATATAATAATATTCCGGGACAACTCACACACGGTTATCTGATCCCAAGCTAAGCAGAGCTTGTGTTATGGTAACCAGACAACTGATAAACATACTTATATATTTCTAAATACATACATATTATAGATAAATTACACCCAGACAACCAGAACAAATGATCGTGCTCATCACACAAACATTTGTCCTGGGTGGGAATCGAACCCACGACCTCCGGTATAGCAGTCAGGGTCACTAACCACTAGACCAACAGGCCCGTCATAACATGATTGGTAACTAGATATCAAAATTATATAGATAGTAGACTAGAACTAGATAGTAGACTGTACCGGATGTTAAGGAACTCCTTCTTCTACTAAAGAGAGAGACAAAATGAAATTAATGAATCAAATAATAAAAACAATAATTAAATCAATTTGAGAATGCCGTAGAGTCGTATCATGGTAGGATATTGTCTTGGCATTTAATTAAGGGTGTATAACCCTTTGATGTCAAGTCAGGAAGGAAACCCTTTTCTGCCACTTTAACAGTAATAATAAAATTATAGCTTGCCCTTGGAGTCATCTCCTTGGCGACCGCTAGTGATGAGATTGAATTGAAAGTATTTAGCATACCTACTGTTATTGTTTTTACAGTTTATTATGAATTGTAAAAGATATATAAAATAAATTTAGCATATCAAAGAATCTTAGGTCGGAATCGGTTTCAAGGCGGTACAGCTTATCAGAGTTTGCGTTGCTAAATAAAACCTTACCTACTGCAAATTGCAGGTGCAAACTTGCAGGAGTAGTATTTGGTTAATACATAATATATTAGACGTATGTAGGTAATGCCTATAAGAATATAAAGCCAATAAGTAAAGAAGAGAATTCTCCTCCAAAACTAACTTATCTATTGCAAATGAACGCCTCAATCTAACATTGTGTCAGTTATTAGGACCTAGAACTATATCATCAATATGAATGTATTATGTTTAAAGTTTCAGGGAGGTTGGTTCTCAAAACTTGTTAATCATTACAGTATTCAGTTTGTTTGGTAACTCTACTGGGCCCTTGATGTCACTCATCACTTTTCTGTTTCATGCCCGTGACTGTTGCCTTCGTATTCCAGATACGGCGTTATTTTTGAAAATGCTGGAATACAGACGACCCTATTAGCGGAGGTTTATATCTACAGACGTCAGTTTATTGTCTGTTAGGTTTAATTAATATGAGCGAATGATTTGATATTTGTATTGGTTGTTGTGTCCTTTTTGTAATAGACATTTTTATGTACAAAGTTACACATGGGTACAAATATTTTTTAAGTAACAATTTTTAAACGGATTGAGTGATATTAGGTTCGGCAAATTCAAATTTTGTGGCTGACATATTCGTCAACTCTTGTTATCATCATAAAATATAAAGTACGGAGGACGCAAAGTAGATTTCCGGAAGTGAATTATCACCACTCACCCGCAGAGTATCATTTATAGGTTATCCATTTAAATGCAGTTTCCTATCCAATCTTATCGCAGAAGTTTGGACGGGGTTTGGAAGCCGATAGTTAGACTTATATACTTTGGAAAATGACCCAAAATTTATGTCCAATTTCCCTAAATATCCTCAAGTCAAATTGAAATCGAGCCGACATTTAATTTTGTAGATTGCATCCGTTGATTCCATCAATCAATTCAAATTTGGGTCAAGTGCCTGTATATAAAACGGTCAAATGTCTTTCTTTATTTCGCGATGAAATTGGGAGAAGTGAGCCGTCTGATTCAACTGTTTTTTGTTGTTTTCTATTTTGAAAAGTGGCTGTATAACGGTGTGATAAATGGAACGATAAAAGCCTTTCGGTTTAAACAAAAACTCTTTCATAGTCGAAAGTTAGTTAGTACTAGTTTAAAAAGTAGGTAACATAAAGATTAGGTCCTAAAAAAAGGAAGTAGGAAATGAAAATAAGGTAATTGAAATATGTAAAGCACGGCTATCTTCTTAAAAAATCGGTCCCACAACTAAAAAAATATTAAGTGTTTTCTTAAAATTAATAAATGACATATCAGGGGCAAACACGTCAACGCCTTCCAACGGAAAAATATTTGGTGCCTAGTATGTTTCGTTCCCTCTTTTTGCATCAAAGACTCAATGACGCACAACTCGCGTTTCCACAGTTGTGAATGTTACGAGATTCTAGGCGTCGCACTCACAGTTGCTGTTTCAAGAGCACTCACAGCCTAGCCCTACACATTAACGAGATTCCAAAAAGGATAGGTAGAAACGAAGAGAAAATAAACTACATATTTTCCAGGGAAAATCGTTTGGAAAATATTTTTTACGTCTATTTTAATTCTGGTGAGTATTTTACTATTGAAACATTAAGCTAAATGCTCTGACAAAAATTAAGTACGAAAAAATATTTGTTAAAGTAGATAGAACACATTTGTATAATGTTCAATTTTGTTTCCTACCCTATTATATATATGCGATATTTATGAAACAAGTAACGCTGTCTGGTTTTCGAGGACTGAAAAACTAATTTAGTATCTATACACCTCGAGGTCTATTAGAGATCAGTAACATAATATTTAACGAGAAGATGCTTACAGACTTGATAAAAGAAAAGACAATCTAAAAATTTAATGGTCAAATATTACTATACTAAATTTCAAATTACAACAACAATTTACAAGTGCTTCAGCTACTTACTTTGGGTTCAGAGCAATGTATGTGATGTTGTCCGCATTTATTTATTTATTATTTATTTATTATTCAAATACCTACTTTTTATTTATTGAGAGCCTTTATTGGTTAAAGGTTTTCTTTTAACAATGGGTTCCTTTCAGCCCGACAATAGGATATCGACGACGGCTGACTTAATTCTAAGCATGGAAAGCTAATTAGGGACTCAAATAGTTAACAGAAACCAGATTCAATTAGAGAAACAATTTCTTGGGAGCAACGTACTCTGAAACAGAGCTGCTCAACTCCAGACATATTATTACAATAAAACAAAAAAAAAATATCTAATTACTTAAGAAATTAATTTGAAGTGTAGTTACAGTTTTCTTTGGACATGACTTTCCCAAATATAAAATAGGGAAGTTAAAGCAAACATTAAATTCAAATCGTAATAATGATGAAGTATTATCAAATAGGTACGACAAAGAATCCGCTAGGTGCGCTAGTATCGCATGATCTCTATCTGTCAAATTTCCACGAATGCGAGACGAACTACTGACTCGTTAGTGGTGGAAATTGACAAGCGGGACTGTCGAAACTAGCGGATTTTTTGATCGCGAAATCCCTATTTAGAAAAAGCTTGAAATAATTATGTTCGGTAAAAGAAATTGTTGAGAACATCTGCCTTTGAATACAAACCTATAATAAAGGTTAGGTACTGTATTTACATATTCTACGACCTACGTGATAAGATCTTGTGTGCTTTGTTGGTAGTTTAATGAACTCTATTGAATTTATAACGGTTCAGCTGCTATATTTTAGGATTAATTTTACTGCTGATTTTGGGTTAACAATTGTAATTGTTCTTGTATTACAATGATTTCAAAATATATCAAGGATAATAGTATTCATGAATATGTAATGACAAAAGTACTTCAAGTAGTTATTACGTTATATTGATATCTGCAGTACCTACCTTTTTATTGATTCTGAAAAGTAGCAACAGACAGAGCCTGTCGAAAGTTTTTTTAAAGAATAAAGCAAGACGTTTCTGAAGAAACATAAATATATTTTCAATCTTTTCACATTTAAACAAGTCTTTCTATTCAACAAGGCGAAAATAAAATGGAAATTGGACTAAACCATAAATTTCGTCGTCGGGTCGCGCTATAAGTCCAAACTTTACACGACAAAATTAGCTCAGACAAGTTTACCCAAGTTGTTTCTGCCAAGAGAAGTGTTTTCTTTGGTTCAGAATCTCGACTAACTTTAGGATTTATTTTCTAAAAAGTTTGTGTCCAAACACACAGCAGTCCACGCACCCATGTGATTGGTTCCGGTTCTTTGTTTTTGTTAAATGTTTCATTTTCATCAACTACTCAGAACTTTCTTTTCGTTTTTACCTTTTTTATCGGTCCAAACCAAAATAGAGACAATCGTTTGCACATACGAAAATACCTTGCTTTTCATCCATATATTAAATACTAGCTGTGCCCCGCGGTTTTACTCGCGTGAATGACAATTCATACACTATATTTATAAATTATAGCCTATGTGTTATTCCGATGTAGCTACATTATTGTAAAGTTTCATCAAAATCCATTTAGTAGTTTTTGCGTGAAAGAGTAGATAACAAACATCCATACATCTAAACAAACCTTCGCATTTATAATATTAGTAAGAAGTTCTTATATTTTCGAAACTTTTTTTAGAACGCCGCTAGAATAGATAGAACCTGTATCTGCAAAAGCAAAATGCCATCATGGTCATTCCAAACCTAATAGGTTTAATAGGCTTCACCAGATAACTAAGCATCATTAAACATGTATACTTATCAAATTCTACTTAAAACTAACACCTCTTTAACATTACATTAACAAGTATTTAAGACACTAATATTTAATTTACTATGATGTGCTTCTAAGGTCACTCTGGTCAATGCCATGACAGTTGTTAGATCAGTGTATGTTTAAGCTTATGCAAAGCCGCTGATGGTTATACTTAATACATAATCATTACCTATATTATACTGTTGTATCGTGTTTTATATTTTTGTTCTACACAGTTTGCAGCATGCGATTTTGTCTGTGTAAATAACTACATTTAATCGTTCATTGTTGTTTTTTAAGAAACCGTTTACAAACACCTCCAAGTTCGACGCGGCTTTGTTCAATGAGGAGTCTAGGATCATCTTATATGATTATCTGATTTGATTTCAATATACGTATCTGAACAATTAAGCCTCAGAAAGAGGAAATGAAGAGACATATAGACCATAACTAATTTTTAATTATGCAAAACAACAGGTATTTTTATTGCATAGCATTTATTAGTCCAGATTCATAATAGAAGCTTCTATACTCGTAGATTCGTTACTAACGACTTTATAAGTCATACAATTTTATAAACAGGAATCCGAAAATATACTTCCCTGACGTCATCATTGAAACTTTTTGGCGTTCGTTGATTAACACCTTGCTAATTAAGAAAGTTGTTTTAATATTTTGCTTCAACAACAAAACGAATTGAGTTACGTAAGCCGGTTATCTATACTTATAATAAATCTGTAGAAGTGAAAATTCTTTACATAGAAAATATCAAAAAATTAAATGGCGGGGGGTGTTACTAGACCGACACCGAAACCAAAAGTGTGAAAAAAAAAATTTTTGTCTGTCTGTCTGTCTGTTTGTTCAGGTATCACGCAAAAACTACCGGTTCGATTACGATGAAACATGGTATAATTATTCTTTATTATCCTGAGCACCACACTGGGTAGTTTTTATCCCGGAAAAGTATAAACAATAAAAAATTAACTTAATTTTGCAGTTAAAAACTCATTGATAAGTTTCGTCATCCACGCGAACGAAGTCGCAGGCACAGCTAGTCCAAATAATAAGTTTGTATGAACACAATTCAATTAATACTTCGCATTGAACGTGTCTGCGAAAGTTTTAATACAATTGGATGTAAGTCAACATAACTGTGCAGAAAGTAGAATCCTAGGTGTTCAGGAATTATTGTTTAGTTATCTGTTAAGGCTGACCTAACAAAATAGATATATTACAGTTACGTATAATAGGAACTATGTAGGAAAGTAAAGTAGGAATATTATGTAGCTAGCACAGCGCCATTTGTGCTTAATAATGATGGTTAAGAAAGAAATAAAGTGTAGGTTTAGAAATTATTGATCAAATTTTTGACCAGTATACGTTTTATCAAAATCAATACAGTAGTTTTGAAGACAAAAATAAGTGCGGAGTTTTTAATCAGAAAATAGAATCGGAAAATAAAAATAAATGTTCCAAAATGTTTTGTTTGAAATTGTTTTGTTAAAACCATTTTCAAACAATTTATTAGATAGATTTTACCTACTAATTATTTTGCGCACATAACGCAGTTAATTTACGATGTAGCAGAAACAAAATTTGCATCAATTTGATACAAATCAGAGGTGATTAACATTCACGTTTGATTGGATTTGAACGCGAATTGCAATTGACGTGTAGTTAGTGCATCGAAAATTTACTTCATTTGAATATTAGGGTTATACTAAAGCCAATCTGGAAAGAGAATTAAACTTTATTACTAATTACGCAATTATCAACTTTGACAACATGTGTTTAAGTTCATTTTAGAATGACAATTATTACCGAAAAGGGCCTAAAAGTAATTTGAATGTGTTGGAAACTGAACTGTTAGTCATTGAATTAAGGTTCATAATCCCAAAGCACGGTCATTATTTCTTTAAAGTGGCTGATATATAGGTATGTAACTAGAATTTAAATCTTTGTAATTTTTACATCTTTGCCAATGGGTCGATCTCCAGAGGCATTTTTTTTCATGTCGAGCTGGATAAACCCGTTTTAAAATCGAAAAACGTTTTCAAAATATTTTTTTATACACAGTTCGGTGTCTGATCTACGTGATACAAGGCTAATATTAAGAATAAGTTTATTTTAAATATTAAAAAAAAAATCTTAAAGCCTAAAATCCTGATCGCTCTGGGTTGACCCAACTCCCGATTGAATGAAAAAAACATTCTTTAACTTTTTAATGAGAAGGTTCATATGAAACAACTTATCTAGATTACATAACAAATAGTTATTCTTCATGGTAATAAAATATTTTTAGTTATATTAACAATACTTTTGCCACAATTTGAATTTAAAGTCGTGACCGAGCATTTTATCTCATCACTCTGCGCTGAGGTAAAAAATCGCGCTCATCCCTAGTTACGCGTTATAGACACTCTATTCCCCTCCCGCGAGGTAACGCTGGTAGTAGTCTAACCGCCGAGGAGGATACCTGTGCGCCACGTCCCCGTGCTCCAACATTACGAAGGTAAGTTTATGATTGTTCTGGATTTGGTTCTCGAATTTTATGATTGCTATGGTACGTTATTTAAATTAAATAGTTAGCTTGCAAAAGTGTTTGTTATGTGAATTAAGTGATCACTATGATGTTTTTTATGAGAAGTAATGACAACTTTCTACTGCTTTTAAATTCGGTTAAATTTATGATTTTGTGACTTTTTCTGATCGCTATGGCTGTGATTGCTCTGTCCAAAAAGACCAGAGCAATGATATTTTGCATTAATTGTACGTTATAAATCTATTTTAAGTAGTAGTAGCAGACTGCAACAATGACAAATGATGAACTATGCATATAACCTTTAATTTATAACCTTTCCTGGGTTTCTTTAGGTAACCTAAACCCATAAACCGATTTTGACGTATTTACCTACCTTACCTTACCTTACGTACCTTATGTACCTCGTTCACATTTAAAGCCGTTGTGGAGAGAGATGTTGAAAAATCAATTCTTTCCATTTCCACAAAAGCGGTAGGTGATGACGGCCTACAACTCCAAATGTTCCTTCCCATCTTAGAATATATAGTACCAGTTATCACCCACATCATTAATTTCTCCCTGACTACAAGTTCCTTTCCTTCCGTCTGGAAAAAGGCCAATATCCTACCGCTTCCTAAAGTCGCCAATCCAACATCCGTATCACAGTATCGTCCCATTTCCATTCTCCCTGTCCTATCCAAGGTCCTTGAGGGCGTTGTTCAAGGTCAGCTGTCTAATTACCTTTCCTCTAACAGCCTGCTGAGTCTCAGATTTCGCCCTGGCCATAGTTCTGTTACTGCACTTGTTAAAATTACCGACGACATACGACTGGCCATGGAGAGGAAGTTCCTAACAGTCCTGGTACTTTTGGATTTTAGCAGTGCTTTCAATTAAGTCGATTTTAACATACTGTTAGGGATCCTCTCTTCCCTCAATGTCTCTCCTCCCGCAACGGCTTGGTTTGACTCTTATCTTCGGGGTCACTCGCAGTCTGTTCGTGCCAATGAGGTCTCCTCTGAGTGGTGCAAACTTATGACGGGCGTTCCCCAGGGTTATTGCCTTTCTCCACTTCTTTTTTCTATATTTATCAATTCTATAACTTCAGTTCTTTCTTCTCAGTACCACCTCTACGCAGACGACTTGCAGTTGTACCGCCACTGTAGCTTTGACAGTATATCCAATGCTATTGCCGCCACCAATACAATATAATATCTTAGTAATATCCATCAGTGGGCTAAATCTTTTGGTCTTTTAGTTAATCCTACAAAATCTCAACCTCTCATTATTGGTGGCAGACATTTTTACAGCCTATTGGATCATCAATCTCTAAGTAGGAGGGTCTTTTGCTCGTTTCACTCCCTAAAGCGCCTCCAGAAGTTCCTGCCCTTTCAGACTAAAATCACTCTCGCCCAATCTCTTCTACCACCTCTTCTGGATTATGCCGATGTATGGTATTTAGATGCAACGGAGGAACTTCTAAATAAACTCGAACGTCTGCAGAATTTGTGCATCCGCTTCATATTTGGTCTTCGGAAGTACGACCACGTGTCGGAATTCCGGGCTAGATTGAAGTGGTTGCCTATTCGGCAACGTCAAGATTCTCATATTCTCTGTCTCCTTTACTCAGTTTTGCACAACCCTAAATATCCAGGCTACCTGCGGGAACGCTTTGAATTCCTGGTCCCCAGGGGCAAGCCTTGTCGTACTTCTTCTTCTCTTCTCCTTCGCACTCCTCTTCACTCCTCTAGTCGTTACGACGAATCGTTTGCTATTCGTGCTGTGCGCCTCTGGAACTCACTTCCACATTCCTTGCGCAATAGAGGTTGCGCTATTATCGTTGAACTTTTTTAGGAGAAAGATAAAAGAACATTTCCTTTCTATTTGAGTTATGTAGTCTATGTATGTCTATATTTAATATATATATTGTATTATATACGTACTATATGTAGTATTTGTATGTATTTATATTAAAATATGAAAGTTGTACACTTCTATCTTCCTCACCACTTAATAATAATCTCACTATAACTCAAAGGTTTGCTGGAAGAAAACTCAATTTTGAGTTAAGCTCACCTCTGTACATCAACTTTAATTAATATATGTATATTAAATGAAATTTATTTGTGTGCAATAAAGAATTAAAGAATTGATTTCAAAAGGTTTTTAATTTTGTCTCATTTACCTAGAAGTGGTTTACTTAAGTCCAAATAAATGAAACTAAGCCAAAAATTCATTTTTATAATTATGTTAATTTGTTATTTTAGCAATTATTTTAATTATAATATATATTATTATTATAATCTTGTTACACGTTCACTGAATATGACTGAAAACGCCTAAATAAATAATATTTTATCAATATATTTATTTTTGTTTCACTGATTTCACCATTTATGATCGCTCTGGCATCAATTATGATTGCTCTGGTCGCGAAATTTTTGAAACTTAAATATTTTCAAAACTGATTGTGTAAATTGAAGGCCAATAGTAAAAATGTACTATTTGAATATCATTATTTTCAATGAAATACATAATTACCATTAAATATCAATATCTGAAAAGCACCAGAGCGATCACACGAATACGCCCGTTTTGGAGATTGATCCCAATGTACCTAACGATAGAAAATATATCTCAAAACAAGGTAATGAAGCAGTTCAGTTCTACGAAAACTTTGAAACAAATTCGCCACCATTGCACTTCTAACGAAGCATTCACGCACAAATTCAATAGACGCAAAGTTTGGCAACAATAAAATAACGATCGGTCAGCAGGGACAATCCACTTGTACATTACAGTCGTACTCGCCACAACAAGTTGTTAACTTGCGGACTAGTTGCGACTAGTTCCGACTAGTTGCGACCAGTTCCGCGCTTCGGCGCCGCATTGTTACTGAAAATAGAATTCGCTGCACGTGGTTATCTCTTGGGTTGGTCGGGCATTTAATTAAGAGTTTCAGTCTTGACGACGTTGATGTAGTTGCAGCCATCTTTGAACTAGTTACTTTTTCTTATGTATTGTGTCTGTGATTCACTTGCATTGCAAATAAGGTTTGATGCGGTGCTTAAAAATTATTGAGCAGTTTGCATTTTTTGTGATACACTAATGTTGATTGTAGACGAGCTTTACTTAGTTCTATACAAATGAATATTCATGTACTCTACTTAAGTTTGAAATCATGAGATAGTCTTTTGCCTTGCCATTCAATATTTTTTTAACCGACTTCAAAAAAAAGGAGGTTCTCAGTTTGACCTGTATGTATGTTTGTATGTATGTATGTATGTTTGTCCGCGATTCTCCCGCGTTTGGCTGAAGCGATTTTGATGCGGTTTTCAGAAAATAATTTTTAAATTTAAACACTGCATGCAGAAAATCATGTCGTTTTAAACATTAAACATCACAGGATGTAGTTAGATACGGGCATTTACTTAAGTAGTTTATTTCACGTATTCTGTTTAATAACCCTTCAATAAGGTTTTCTCCTAACACGTAGAGTAAGTTTCCCGTTTAATAGGCAATAAACGAGCGTCAAATTAATTAAAATATTTGCATACCTGTGCTTACATACTTTTTACAACGTTCATAAAGTCAGAACACGGTAAAAATCCTGCTGACAGCCATAAGTAATATGAACAACTTAATATTAACTAAGTTGCGTTATAAAATATGTTTTTACGAGCATTTAAAACTTCAGCACTTATCTTTAAAGGAATTTCAGTTTTAAGAAAAGGTTTATCGACGAGAAAATATGTGTAGGGAAAAGTAATGATCAGGTATGTAGTAGGTGTGCCGTGGTGGCCTAGCGGTTCAATGAGCGGATTTGTATGCACAAGGTTGCAGGTTCGAACCCAGGCAAGTACCAATGTGGCTTTTTCAAAGTTATATGTGCTTTCTTAATTATTCTAAGACACTTCTGACAAACGGTGAAGGAAAACATCGTGAGGAAACCTGGATTCCAAAATTTGGTATGTGAAATCGCCAATCCGCAGAGAGCAAGCGTGGTGATCAATGCTCGTGCCTTCTCTATATGGGAAGAGGCCTGTGCCCAGCAGTGGGACGTTTATAGGCTGGATTATTATGTAGTAGGTATGTTAAGAATAATCTGATTAATATATAGATAGCTAAAGTTTTGCTTAAATATTACAAGAACTTTGTTATTTCGTGACGTATGTAATGTTGGATTAAGTTCATGAATTAGAATAAATATTAGCAAATAATATATGTAATAAATACCAATCTTTACTTGAGACTTCACTTTTTCCTGATTGACAAATACCTAAACGACCAAACTTATTTCCACCATTATTACTTGAAAACTGTTATTTTTATTTCGTCGACCTCCGTGGTCAAGTGGCGTACGCACCGGTTTTCAGCTCTGAGGTCCCGGGTTCGATCCCCGGTCGGGTCAATTTAGAAAACCACTTGTCTACATTGTCCCGGGTCTGGGTGTTTGTGGTACCTTCGTTGTTTCTGAATTCCATAACACAAGTGCTTTAGCTACTTACATTGGGTTCTGAGCAATGTATGTGATGTTGTCCGCATTTATTATTTATTTATTTATTATTTATATAAATGAATCTTCTTTTAAAAACAGAATTTTGAGATGGTACCCGCGCCGAATTGTGATCCCTAAATTACTTCTCAGCTTCGTAGAGAAAATAAAGTAAACGTTTCAGTGAAGGCTCATGTTTGTTTAGAGGTAATAAACATTCGAAGGCTTTCTTTTAGATTTAAGAGTAAAACTCAAACTGGACCACCAAATAAAAGCTTGTAAAGATTTGTTTGAAGTCCCTTAATTAAAATAGGCGATAGCTGCAAAGTTTTGATTCAATCACAAACTATAATCATTGCATATAATATGAAGCAAACTGATACTCAAGGTGTTTTACACAAAGAAACAATCGTCATTATATACTCACTACAAACATAGAATCATGTCTTTAAGTCTCAATTCGGTGATAACATGTAACTATTCTTCTTGTTTTTTTAAGTCTTTCACTTAAACTGGCCATTAGAAACAAACGCAGTGTAAAAAAATCTAACGCCGCTAGTAATAGGAAAGGATTTTGTCAAGATGACGAAAACGCGGGAAGGGCGTGACTCTCCCACGTCTAACAAAGACAAATGAATAGATATTTCCAAAATGAATGGTCATTCCAGCAAAGCTCTTATTACCAGGCATTACAGTTTAAATTACATTAAAAAATAAAGCCATTCCACTGCAAATTGTCTGGTGACATTTACGAAATGTTATCTAAGTAATTAAACAAAGAGATATCTTAGAACAAAGTTATATTTTAAATCTAAATATATAAAATTCTTATCAAGTACATTAATTTTTAGGAATAGGTATGTTTATCAGTTCGTCGTAGGGTACTACAACGAAAAACTTTTCAATTGTTTTTACTGCTAGTTCTACTGCATAGTCTACGATAGGTTTTCCAAATTCTTCCGCTACTGTTTTCCAATTCTCATTCAAAAATTGTAGGACTGTGGTACCTGTAAACAAGGATAGTATTATAGTCTAAAGAGATCGAGACTTTTCGTAATACGCAACATAATCTGAACATAATTCCTTAAGTTAAGTCCATCAACGTTTTTGTGGACTGCCAGCCATTTAAATCCGTACCTAATTCCGTACATAGATAAACACGAACTCACATCATGTGAACATTCAACACACTTATGTTAATATTTTTATCTCATAAATTTACTCTGTATTTTTCTTAGTTATAAGTAAAGTTGTTATACTTAACAATTTTATGTTGGAACAGTCCCCATCTCGGAGGTGGGCGCTAACAGTTGCGACACAGTTTTTTGTAACTAATTTGGCTGTTAACGCATAATTAATGTTACTTACTGGTTTTTGTTCCAATAAATGATTTTGATTTTTGATTTGATTCAGGCTTTTCCAAAAGGTTTAGGTTACATGTTTAGATTGCATGTATGTGAGTGATCAATGATTAGGGTATCAATTAATAATTGAAATCCGGTCAGTTTTTATTACACAGGCTCTTCAGTCGATTCACACATCTTAATCGGAACAGGATTTCCTTGAAGGATATACGTTGGGGACAATTAAGTAAAATAATTGCTATCTTGTCACATTGACAGGCAAACGTAATGAGGACAAAGCTGTTTCCGATAATTGCCTACTTTTAGCAATACCGGGCGAAGTACTTAGAAGACAATATGTCCACAATTTCCTATTAACCTAATGTGTATTTATTTTTCAACCTTAGAGTTGGGTCTGTTTGTTTTTTTTTATCCTCTACGGACTTGTGGGTCGGTAACATGTTCATAAATAAAATCGTAAAATAAGTATTTCATAATTTAAAGGATTTTACAAAAATGGAATCCAATATCATAAAATAGACATAAAATTCTCTAAAGACTTGGTTCTTACAAACATTTGAGATCGTTACATAGGCTTAATTCGGCCAACTTATCAAGTGGACAGGAGTTTTTTTGTATCGTTAAGTTGTTTAATCTCAAGTTTAATACTTACTGAGCTCCTTGCTTTCCTTAAACAAGTTTTCAAGATCAAATGTGACACGATCTCCGTAGTCGAAAGTATATTTATAATTTTTCAACGCAAAATGATCGACACCGTCTTTGTCTTTGATGTACTTTGTGTTTATATCGACCTTCATTCTGAGGTTAGCTGAAAAAAAGAGCTTAGTGAGATATTTTAAAATGAAAATTAAGAATCTAAAATATAGAGGAGACTTTGAAAGTTAGAGATTCAATTATGGTGTAAAGTTTATTCGTTTGAAAAATGTCATATCGTAAATTTACATTAACATATTTTAAAAAGTTTTCCACGCAATCCCGTACAAACCCACAGAGGATCCAAATTTTTATTCGTTGCACCGAAATAAACTTTCATTATCACCGAAAACTCGGGTGATTTCTAAAAAATGCATAGCGTGATTCACCATTTTGTTTTTCCCACAAACAAATCCCTGGACATATTTATTTAACGTCGTCATGAAAACTGCAATAAAATTCGAGTTTCGAAATGCAAAGCTTACAAGCAAGATAAAGGGAGACTGTAGACATGAAAAACTGTTGAATTATTAATAGGAGATACTTACTGAGGTGTATTTTGGCCTCACCCGCGCCGTCAATGGGGAGTAGAAGGATTCTTCCGGCAGCGTCATAAGTGCCTTTGATTGTGAGGTTACAGTGAAAGGCGAGGACGAAGTGTCGCTTTTCGAGGTTAGATCTGAAACACAAAGTAGTATTATTATTCTTTTGGTTCTTGAACACGAAATAGTCATCAATGCAATTCAGCGCAATGCTTCTTCCATATTTAGTTTCTGAACTACAACCATGATTCATTTATATTTTTTTCACACTTAGTTCTTATCAGCATTGTGCAGTAGGTACCTATTTAAAAAATCGTCTAAATGCGAAGTACGATAGACTTGGTTTATACAGTAGATAGTAAATAATAAATTAAGTAGTAGATAATATATCTAGTGGGTAGTGCAAAAGTTGATCTTCTTAAGCAGAAGTTTGTTTTGCCCTTCTTTTTGAAGTAAGTCCTTAATATAAAAATGATGATGATGTTACGGTACTTTTGAGCGAACGGCGCTAAATATTCAAACAAAGTTTGGCCTAATAACTAAAGTTTGTTTGCGAAGTTAAAATTCTTTACTCGTAATTATTACTTCTAACAATGAACTCCTTAAAGTCATAGAGCTTCATTTAAGTTTAGTGTTGGTGTGCTCATCATTTGTTTCGTTAACTCATAGAATATTTAGAATCTAAAAATAGTAATTTCAGAATACGGACCTACAAAGTCTTTATAGTATTTTTTGACTACGGAAGCAGCAAAGTATACGATAAACAAGTACAATTAACACACATAAGTGAGAAAAAATATTTATCCACCAAATAAAAAAAAACTAGTGGTTACATTATAATTTTAGTATGCACAAATAAATAGTTATTTAACTTGAATAAAACCTTTGTTTTTAATCTCTGAAGCATAAAACAATTTTGAATTTTTGTATGTTATGACTTTTCATGAATAGTCATAACCAATGATATTATATAATAACATACAAAAATTCAAAATTGTTTTATGCTTCAGAGATTAAAAACAAAGGTTTTGATTATAAATGTTTTTTAATTATGTTTTACATTAATCTACGGCTTTATTTTAAAGTTAGGAGTATTATAAAGTTATGTAAAAAATAAATCGTATTTAACATATTAGTTACATATTACAATACATGGATATCTACGACAAAACGGCGACATTTGAATATAGTTAGCTATCTAAAATAAAAAAAAATCCGTTTATGTGATTTAAGGTATCTATCAATAACTGATTCCATTTATGTAAAAACAAAATGAAAAAAATAAGAGAAAAATTATATATCCTATATCAGCCTTTCGGGTCGGACATGGTTTTATTAACACCCTGTATATCAGTCACCATACAAAAATAAATAAGCGGGTGAGCTGTTTAATTAAAATAAAATCTTGTCAGTGGAAACTTCTAGACTAATTCTTTTAAGATGGGGAGTATTGAAACAATATCAGCATTGTTCGATGCATCAATTTATGGGAAGCATCACTTAAGGTTAACGGAAGACGAAGACACATTTTGAATACCATTCGGTTTCTACTATTGTCACACAAACAAATAAAATTGGATGCGATACAACAATGTGACTTGCAGATGACCTATTTTGTATGATGAATGGACACTGGACAGAGTCCACACATATAAGAAAGCCTTGATAAGATTTTTCTACAAAGATGGATAACTAGCTATTTAATTTTCTTCCCTGTAGCCCAGTGGCAGTCGCATATGTAAAATAATAATAATATCCCGGGACAACTCACACACGGTTATCTGATCCCAAGCTAAGCAGAGCTTGTGTTATGGTAACCAGACAACTGATATACATACTTATATATTTCTAAATACATACATATTATAGATAAATTACACCCAGACACAGAACAAATGATCGTGCTCATCACACAGAGATTTGTCTTGGGTGGGAATCGAACCCACGACCTCTGGTATAGCAGTCGGGGTCACTAACCACTAGACCAACAGGCCCGTCATCAAAATGTATGCAAACTAAGTTTATTTTGATAAGGCACGTGACTAAGACTTGTCAATTTATTATATTGGAGCGTATACTTTCTTAAATTATATTGGGCTTAAGTGGAAAAGTAATTGATATTATCCGTCCTTATTATTTTCAGAGGCAAAATTGTGTGAGATTATGGCTCATACATATCCTGCTCTAAAATTAAAAGAAATAAGGTACGGGACGGTAATTGATGCCAAGAAAAGTACACGTCATTTTATTAATATGGTACACCTAAGTGAGTTGCCTGTGTGACAAAGTTAATTAAAATAAAACAAACAATGTTAAAACTTCACGTACATTTTATGCTTCAAATTAAAATTGTTTGTGTGTACCTGCTCAACGTAAACCCTTTTTGTGCGGGTAAAGCTACATGTAATTATTCTTAAGTACTTGTTTTAATACTGTCATTGAGTTTGGATCATTGTGGCCACCGGCTCATCCTGGTAGTAACTTTATGGTCAAAAATAATTGGAGGGTAATGGACACGAAAGGAAGAAGAGTGTATATATTGACTTCCTATATACTTGGCTCGTATGTCGGTCTATTGGTTAGTGATACTGACTGGTGAACTAGAGGCCGTGCCCTTTCGATGCCCAACCAGGAAAATCTGTATGATCATTATAATTTGTTATGTCGGGGTGTGATTTATCTATGATAATAAAGTGTAGTAAAAATCTATGTTTGTCAGTTGTCTGGTTGCCATAATTATATCAGGCTGTGCCTAGTTTCGGGTCAGATGGCTGTGTGTAAGTTAGCGCTTAAGCTATAATTATGTTATAAACCATGTAGGTAGCCTATAATTTGATTACACAAATTACTAGCTACCATTATATAATAGTGTCCACCGATTGAACTAATTTTATCGATATTGACTAGTGAACTGGTCAGCGATTAAATTATGCCTTGAATTAATATTTTTGTATCCTTAAAGGAAAAATACTAATTTTGCACCTGTTCTTATTCTTAGGGTGCGTCCACATCTGACGAACGAGCACTACACGAGCAGCTCGCGAGCCGTTCGCGAACCGCTCATGGCGTGCTCGCGACCCGCTCGCGAGCATGCCGCGAGCGGCGCGCGCACGTCTGTCAGACGGCGTAATTGACACTAGTGCGTTCGCGGCATGCTCTCGAGCGGCTCGCGAGCTGCTCGTGTAGTGCTCGTTCGTCAGATGTGGACGCACCCTTATATGTAATGACTAGCTCTGTTGTCTGCGTCTACGGCCGAAAAAGCTAGCTTTTCTTCTTTTTTAATCGCAATTATAATATAAGTATGGATATGTATAGATAAGATCTACCTTATATACTGGAACAAAACATAGATACCTCATAAAGTACTTTAACAACTCTTTTTTCCCCTTTCCGGAATATGTAAGGTTTCCCCGCGAAACTGTCACCTTTGTGTCAAACAATAATATTTACGACAAAATAAATGGTACGATGTGACAACATTGACAGGTAATAAAATTCATTCAAGTCTTGTTAACATAGTACGTGCCGCCGAAGGAAGCCAAGAACTCGTGATTGTGCAATTGGTTTTATTACAACATGTTTGTAGAATACGAATTAGAGATTTTTCGAGAACAAAACAGTGATATCGACAAGTCAATATTTAGTGCTTTAAGTGTTAATATAAGTAAGTCTAATAAGTCATACCCGTTAGAGCATTTAGCAAATTTTTCAATGCTTCTCAAAATTTGCGCACTGTTTCAAGCTAGAGGTCATTGACACTGGGTTTACTAATAATGATATTCAGTGTCACAGGTATTTTATCAAACAGAAATAAAGACATCGATTTAATTGTTTAGAACTGACGTTAAAACATAACTTGCCATTTATTCTTTTTTTTAATCATTTCCAATTGACAATGTGTGAGAATTCTGTTGCATTGTTGCTAAGTAGCATTTAATTGATCTATTAATAAGCTTCAATGATCCTGTTCCCAATAATTATCCGATTAGCAAAAAGTCAACAATTACAATCCTATATGTTTTTTATTTCGCATGATTTATTCTCACGGTTAAATAATCGTATGTCATAAACGTCTCTTTAGCGTGTTAATAAAATAGTACTTTTTCGTTCGACCACAAACAGGAATTATTAATTGATTTTGCTGTACTTCAATATATATTTAAAAATTAAACTACACTGTGTGTGTTTGTTTCCCTTTAAATCACAATAACTAATTATATCTCAAAGAATAAAAAATCATTGTTGTAACAATCAAACAATTGATGGGCCTGTTGGTCAGTGGTTAGTGACCCTGAATGCTATACCGGAGATCGTGGGTTCGATTCCCGCCCAGGACAAATGTTGTGTGATGAGCATGATCATTTGTTCTGGTGTCTGGGTGTAATTTATCTATAATATGTATGTATTTAGAAATATATAAGTAAGTTTATCAGTTGCCTGGTTACCATAACACAAGCTCTGCTTAGCTTGGATCAGATAACCGTGTGTGAGTTGTCCCAGGATATTATTATTATTATTATTATAAACGGTCGAACTAAGAATGTTTGTCTGTCAAAATATAGTCTCAGAATACAGAATGTAACCTCGATAGATTCACTCTATTATTGCAAGAATTCCTTAAATTTGAAAGACCTAACTGTGCTCTTACATACATTACTAGACGTTATTATTTCGGTTACTTAAATAAATTAATTCTAAGTTTATTGTTTCGGATAATATTACATACATTAAACTAATGGCTTCTTACATAAAATTAGCATTTACGATAAAAAAAAAACTTTGAATCTATAACACATTAAAGAGAAATTTAATAAAAATTAAGTTACAATAATGTTGACTTTATTAAAAAGATCATCAAATTATGTTGCTATATCCACTTTGTATATATTCTGAATTTGTGTATTCTATTTTCAGCACAATGCTATACCTTAGTGTAATTAACGATGAAGAAGCAGTTTTCTTTGTCTACAAAGACTTCCTAATTTGAAATGAATTACGGCTATAAACTGTCTAAGCTTCACATCCCATTTATTAGAAATTTCTTGGATCAATTTCCGAAATATTTATGTTTTAATAATAATATTATTTTAGCATGATTGATTAAGAGTTCGGATTAACAATTTCCCTGTCCCATGAGTCACATAATAATATGAGCATTTCCATTGTTTAACTATTTTGTCTACTGGCGGGACAGTTAAGTTGTTAAGTACCTATGTGCTAATTAAAGCCTTTGAACATGATAGAGACGGTTTTTTTTTAATTTATTTTTCTTACTTTGTAACTTAATTATATATTACACATTTTCCTTCATTTCAGACTACAGTAATGTTGCTGTAGTGTTATTAAATTTAACCTTAACCCTAACAATATCGACTATGTTATCCACATCGCCTTGTTACAGTGTATCTTGAACTTGTTTTTAATTACTGTAGACAGAGTGACCCGAGATTATAATCATGAATGATTTTCCTCGATAATCTATGGTGAGGCTTATAATTAACAACGTGTGGTATGCAATATAATTTGCTCCATATGAACCAATGGCGTTAAATAATAATTACGTGCGGTAAAAAAAAATACATCTTTGAAATTAATTTTTCACCAGTGAAAGATAGGGTTTTTAAAATTCATAATCTTTGTAAGGCTCAACATTTGTACTGAGAAGAAACATAGACATTTCGTAATGGGTGGGTGTGTACTTAGACTATAGATAACTATAGACCGATAGTATCGCTAGTTTTCCTTCGTGCCAAGCGAGAGCACTTTTTGTCTGTATCTAGTACATTCGTTTACTGATTTAAAGGTATTTTTCGCGCAACGACAGACTTATATGCGAAAATATCGATGGTTTCGACATTGTTAGGATAATATTAAGGTTTTAGATGGTTTTATTAAAACGGCGCGCTCCGTCTTGATACAAAATTTACGATAAAACTAGTTCATACTAGTGCTCACGGTTCATACACTGATAGGCTCACTCTTTAGTTTCTTATCTACACTCTAAGGGTTATTAATTCATTGACATTTTGATCTACTCTGTCATGTGACGATTCACATATCAAAATGAATCCAAATCCTCTTAGTCCCACGACTGTTTTGATGATTTATCAGCTCGTAAAACTTGTCCTTAACCCAAAGCCTTAAAATAAGGAAAATACTCACAGCACGTCATCAACGATGCATTTTCTGAATCCCGTCACTTTTCCTTTATAGAAGGTGAATGTTAATCCGCTGAGAGGGATAGACAGCTGGTCAATCACGAAGGGATCCAAGGAAGGTATGCCCAGTTCTGGGATTCCTTTGACGAAATCTGGGATCGCGTCCTGTGTTGCCTTCACGAGACATTCTCGAGATGTCTCGTTGCAAGGGTGTATGAAGTCGGCTGGAAAGAAAGTTCCAAATAGTAAGTGCTTATAAAATTTGAGGGTTGCCTCGATTTGAAATCGAGCGAAGAAACACTATCTCTGAGACCTAAGGGTCATGGGTAACAAAGTGTGTACAAAACTTTTGAATAAACAATAATTCAAAAACAAGTTGTAGTCATTTGTTTATTTATTATATGTTTTGAATCGTCTTGTTTTTTGAAAATGATCGATTGATCACTGTCGTTATCTATTAAGACAGTAGGTAATTGCAAGAAGAAATTTTGTTATTAACTTAAGTTATATTCATTGTAGTATAGTCTTTGAGTATTTCAATTTATTGCACTTACACTTTATTGGAACTTGCATAAGATTAAATGTCAAATTATAAATAGAGACTAATAAAAAAATTAGATGCTGTCTCTATAAAAACTGCACATTATTTTGCAATTAATAACCGTGGTTTGTTTGTTGATAGTTCTTCATTTCTATAATATTTCTCATTATATTCTTACCTCATAAATGAGTCAAAAGGACACAAATATATTCACCACGACGATTCAGTCCGAAATAAGCATTATTTACCTAATACATATAAATATCAAAATTTATTTTAGTTCACATAATTTATGTTAACATATTTGAATCTTCAAAAATACAAAGCAATTTTGATGCTGTTATGAAATAATTAAAAACAATCAGAGCGGCTCTTATTTGGAGGACAAAGTCAAGGTTCGAAAGATTACTTAAAGATTGTTATGTTTTAAAATTATTCAGTCGAGTTTTAGTAATCCCATTCAGCTTGTTTGGAAATATATGACCTAACTCGCTGGCCTTGGTGTATGACAAGTTGTTTGTTATATAATTTTATTTTGTAGTTTATATAGGTAATGTTTTGTTTTCTTTCCCCAAAATTATTGATAGCAGGGCAGACATAGGTGGCAAAGGTAAGGTTTATAATGTCCATTTTGACTTCTACCGAAAGAACTGGACCAAAGACAGAAGTGAAAGACCTTTGCCCAAACCCTTATTGGTTTTCTAGGCTTTCATCGAATAGCCAATAGCTGTGTTTTTCTCAGTATATAAAGTATTTAATACAGGGAGGAGTTTTCGATAACTTTTGGTTAATTTTCTTTATTGTATCTGCTTTTGTAAATTTCTTTTCTATTGATAACATAACATAACATACCATCACGCCTGTATCCCCGAAGGGTTAGGCAGAGGTGTACCAATGTACACCCACAGTTCGCCGGTATGTTCAGGTCCCATGTAATAGGTGGCGAGCCTATTGCCACTAACCGGGCACAAATCCAAACTCCGACTTGCTACTGAGAATTTCATAGAAAAACCCAATAACACTTTGGTCGACTTGGGAATCGAACCCAAGACCTCTAGCGTAGCAGTCGCGCTTAGAACCACTAGGCCAACGAGGCAGTTAGAGGCAGTGTTTTCTATTGATCTGTTTGGTTATTTTTTTTGATTCACGGTTTTCATTTTTTTTTCGGGTATTACCTGGTAATTCCGTGTACTGGTCCAAGACACACGGTTTTACACTTGATATTGATATTTTAAGTTAAGAATTGTCTAATTTCAGTGATAATATTGCGATCAGATATTTCTAGAGCACGGAAACTGCAATTTTCAAAACTTAGTCTAATCCAACGAGAGATCTCTTATGACGTCATTCTTACTTGAATTTTATAGCCAAGTTATTTTTATGGAAAAGTTGGTTGCATTCTGTCGAACCAGATTATCAAGTTTACATTATAATCGATACCGGCTTAAATTGGAACTTTATAGAATAAAGTTGTCCTTGACTGGCTTGACATAAAATAATTTAATGCGACCTCACTTTTAATTAATATGTAGGTAATTAAATTCTAATTAGTTTGTAATGATCTGCGTTATGGTGCACCACCATTAACTAAAGTAGTTAATTCGACTTACCTGAGAAATATATTTTTTTAGAATATAATCTTTTAACTCCAATTATGGTACAATTAAGTCATTAAGAATGATTCAGCCATTTTTAAAAGTGACATATAACGACAAGTTATGTTAATCACAAATTGGTCATATGGACGTATTGTTTTAGAGATTAAATAAAAATCGAGTTAAAAACATGGCAAACAAGAGAACAAAATAAGAGCGCATTGTTTTAACATTTAAGATTCACCAGTAAGAAGAAAAATTGAGTTTGCCGATAGGGATGATGACTAATTTTTATTTTAATGTCCAGCTTTTAGATTATAAAAAAATATTAGACACGTATTTTTTCTTTTGTCCCGTAAACAAAGAATTATGAAGACGTCATGTCTAAGCAAAAATTGTACATACCCGTGACGTCACAAGCCCCCACTCCTGAATTTTAAAGCGGTTTATCTTCGTATTTTTTTATTGAATTGATAATAAAAAAAATACGTGTCTATTATGAATTTTCATACCTAGTCATCTACCCTATTATAAGTAGACCAATAATATAATAATATTCCGGGACAATTCACACACGGTTATCTGATCCTAAGCTAAGCAGAGCTTGTGTTATGGCAACCAGATAACTGATAAACATACTTATATATTTCTAAATACATACATATTATAGATAAATTACACCCAGACACAGAACAAATGATCGTGCTCATCACACAAACATTTGTCCTGGGTGGGAATCGAACCCACGACCTCCGGTATAGCAGTCAGGGTCCCTAACCACTAGACCAACAGGGCTGTCGAATATATATACATACATACAATTTTCTTCTTGTAGCTCAAGAAAATTGGTCTACTTATACTTAAATTGTATTTGCTTATTATTGTAATCATGTAAATATCTGACAAATTATCAATATGTATATTCGCAGAAGTTATGGTAATTTTAAAATACGTTTAACAAGACCACGGATTGAGGTCAATAACCTGCGTTAGATAATTATACACTTTTATAGTTAGAAGTAACGGTTAACTAAAAATAACTAGTTTTGATTGGGTTGTAAAAGGGTCATTGTTTGTTGAACCCTGTTAATGTATGCACAAAACTAAAGTAAATAAAATAATAATTATTTTTTTCATTTACTGTTAATTTATTTAGAGTTTAAAGAAACGTTGTGATCTTCACATTTTAAGGAGATAAAACAATATTCTCACATTGTTTAATATCTGTTATTGAATTTTGATATATGAAAAAAAAAAACAAATGTAGGTAGAGTTGATTAATGAAATGAGGGACTGAGTTTGATGTCAATTTCTTTTTTGTTTAAACTAACGAAATCTTTAAATTAAAATTATTTTATTGAATATTAATTTTAATTTTTTATAGATTACAAAAATATTTAAAAAATTATAAATGAACCTAATTAAAAAAAGAATTCTACAAACTTACGTGCTAATCTCGCGCTTCCGTTACTAAAGAAAAACAAAACGAAACTTATCAAAACACTACCGAACATCACTTGCAAATTCATTGTTGATCAACAATGTTGGACAATTAAACGTCAACTGTACAGTCGTCGCTGCGTTTAACTGCTATATATCGACTAAACGGAAAGATATTATTATTAGACCTTCGAGAGCTACTTCATAGACGGACGACCGGTCTCTAGACGAACATCAGCGTCGAATTAACGTAATTACTTCACTGTGATTAGCGAGATATGTTATGACAAGAAAAAAACCGGCCAAATGCGAGTCGGACTCGCGCATGAAGTTGTATGAGAAATAATTATTTTATTTTATTTTATTTTAAGTATTTATTTCATTTTGTTTTTAGTATTTGTTTTTAGAGCGGCAAAAGAAATATGTAATTTGTGAAAAATTTTAACTATCTAGCTATCATGATTCTTGAGATACAGCCTGGAGGCAGACGGACGGACGGAAAGCGAAGACTTACGTACAGGCAATAGGGTTAAGTTTTAAAACTTTGTATGTTTTTAGGGTTCCGTATCTAAATGCACGGAACCCTAAAAACGTTGTTCATGAGCTTTGGCTTGAGGTTTTGGTTTTGTGAACGGTTTAATGGGCAATGATGATAGTTCCGCAGATTTTTATGGGATGTTTGGCATATGATATTCAATTGTTTTCTTTAATATAAATATTATACAAACTCTAAATATGTAATTAACAAATAATATTTTTCAGACGTACGGTCTGTAAAATGTAATTTATTTATAACGTATATATTTATTTATTAACTTATAAAAAGCGTTAATCGTAACAGTATCCAAAAAATTACACACATAGTTCGTTTGTTGGATGGAATTAAAACAATGTATTTTTTTTGGGTTTTTCATATTTTTTATTCGCGTTAAGTGATAAAATGTTTTCGTCGAATAAGGACAATATAAAAAAGATAATTATAGCAAATCAGACAAAGTATGTTTACATTGTAAACCAACTCGTTTTTTTACCTTTAGCAAAATCAAAATATTTCATTTTCTTTTCAAGGAAATTCAATTTTACTAAATTGTTATAATCATAAAATACTTTGTCTTTTATTAAATTTTATATAACTGGCTTATCTCTATTCTGTCGTCCATGGCAATAAAAAGTAAACAGCGCCATAAAAATATTTATATGGGCAGATATTTCGGTAGTAAGTCTTGTATTCGTCTATTTAGAAAGATATACACAATCATATCTTCAAATAATAGTCAAAATGCAACTTTTGACTGCGCTTATTGTATAAAAAAATATTTTCCACTATAACTATAGCGGTTATATAAACGAGCCGATTTGGTTTTGTTTATAGGATCGCTAGTGAAAACAGATTTACACTATCTCGTTCTTTTAATAATAAAAATATACTTTTTTTTTTCTAGTTAGCTAGTCGACAAAGTGCTGCTAGTAAGTTCACACCAGACTTAATAACACAAGTATCGCCACTTAAGCAAGTGAAGATCCGACAAAAGTAGTTCTGAAGCAGCAGAAAAGAAAAATTGTACGAAATAAATTACACTGGCTTAAATAAAGTAAAATTTGGCAGCCAATTGTATGGATTCTATCTAGGTATTTTTTTTTTTTTTTTTAATAGCCTGTACTGTCCCACTGCTGGGCAAAGGCCTCCCCCAAGTCCTTCCATTGGTCCTTGTCTCGCGCCACCTCGAACCAGTTCTTAAGGTAAATGTCCAGGTCGTCTCGCCTCCTTCTCCTGGGACGGCCTCGTATCTAGGTATAATTAATTAATTTTTCCACAACTATATTTATACATCAGCCACTTTAAAGAAATAATGAACGTGATTTGGGATTATGAACCTTTATTCAATGACTAACAGTTCAGTTTCCATCACATTCAAATTACTTTTAGGCCCTTTTCGGTAATATTTGTCATTCTAAAATGAACTTAAACACATGTTGTCAAAGTTGATAATTGCGTAATTAGTAATAACGTTTAATTCTCTTTCCATATTGGCTTTAGTATAAGTACTAACGTAGATGTATTTCCAAAATAGCGTAGATACCTACTTACTTAGACAGCTTCCTTTCAAACCTTAATGCCCACACAAATAAAGTTAATAATTAAATCATAATTAAATCTCATTTTAGGTAACCATAATTTCCATAGATTATAATTCAGATTATTTTAGTTGCTTGTAAGCAATATTATAGTGGATAATAATTAAAACATATCTCTGCATACATTCTTTTTGAGCTAGTTTTGAAATATCTACCTTGAGACTGAAAAAAGATAGTTAGAAAAAAACTATACACTAACATTCTAGTAGACTGCCTACGTCATATAATTTAAATTATTCGCAATAAACAAAAATAAATCTAATATTAATAAAATTAATGGGTTCTTTAGTAGGTAGTAGTAGGTATTGCAGTTGACAGTGTTTTGTTATTGTGAATCTGCATATATAGAACAAGTTTCTGTTTTAGTTTTTTAGATGCGTCAAGACCTTGATATTGTTTCCGTAAAAGAACAAGTAATATTCGTGTATCGTTTTTTTTCAGTTTTATTACCTAATTACATCGTGTATAATGCGTGAAGTATTGTTTCAAAACAAAGCAAAGAAGATAAGCAATACTAATGTATAAATTAAATCGTTTATCATGTTGATGTTGCTTTATTAATGTAATTAGATTAATACATTGTTAAGAATATAATTATTTATTGTTTCCTGGTAATTCGAAATAGATGGGCCGAATATTTACTCTAGCATGAATAAATTATTTTCATAAACAACACTGGAAACACACGATTTCTTTCATTTCTTTGTCTACAGTTACCAATTAGGAGACAGTATTTTTCTTAAAAATTAACCTAATCGAATCCAGCCGTTTGATGATAAGCTCTTTTTATTTTAAAGAGCTTATCATCAAATACATACGTCAAAACATCACTTTATTTAAAAATAAAGTAATGTTTTGACATTCAAGAACAAAATATTTGCCAACCTCTGGGTTGACAAATATTTAGTTTTTTCTTTTTCATGATGAATCGTGTTTGTACGACCAAAACACATTTTAATTTATTATTAAGACCCTAAATTCAGTTATGAATAATTTTTTTTTTTTCGTTTTACAGAATGATTATTTGTATGTAGGTTAAGTTAAATAAAATATGAGAGGAGAGGTCTTCGCCTGGCAATATGGCAGGATTCAGGTATTCTTAGAAATAAGAATAAATCAGTATAAATATTTTGTTCGATGAAATTGAGGATAGATTGATAATCGTTTTCAGTTTCTTATTGAATGTAAGTTAAATTGCACGAAATGATTAACAATCAACTATAGCCATAATATGCAACAAAATATAGATACCTTATATAGATAGGTAGGTACTGTTATATATGTTATATAGTAGGAAATCCAATAAATTGACTATTAAAATACAATTAATAAAGTATTCACAACTTTTCCTAAGTCGTGGAAAAAAGCGTGACAACCTATCAAACAAGTTTGGTAAGGAAATGTGCAAAAAACGTCGATATACCTAGTATTAAAAGGAAACCACTGATTCTTTAAACTTTACAATATATTATCATATTTCATCCATATCCATTATGGATTCAACGTTACAATACAGGCAACTAAGTAAAAAGTCCCACATATTTTTTATAACATCTAATGTACACTTAGTATGCAATAAAACTTTGACTTTGACTTTGACTACAATACTTTTAAAGGCCAGCGACGCCATAATGTTTATCATTAATTTATATAATGCAAGAGCCTACTACAACGCGAATCGCTAGCGCCGCCATGACACATTACTCTCTAGAGTTGTTCGTTATTCCGGTAATAGTGACGCGACGTATTAGTCGATTCTAATTTCGGTTATACCTAGGTACTTTGAGCATGTTGTAGAATCTAGTACTTATACTTGTGTCTACAAAACCTTTACCTACTTAAGCTTGTAACTTAACTATGTGTCGGACCGCAGCTCGTGCTGCGTCTCCCATACCGCGTGTATTGTCCGCTCTGAATAAACTTGCACAGTCCAACCCGAACTGCGATTTGTTTACCGATGCCTTTCCCAAATTAATGTTCAGTTGTTTGCAATTCAATGAGAATAATAGTATGTAGTAGATATTTCCAATTTATTGTTATATATAAGAATTGTTTTTATGTTTTAGTTAGAATAATGTGCATTTTTGAATGATTAGTTTAAGCTTTTAAGTGATTTATGTAATTGGCTCCAAGCCGTGTAAATCATTAAATAAATAAATAAATAAATGTACATATTTACTATAGATTTTTCATACATGATCTATGTACATTGTCTTTCACATCAGATGTCTTAACTACAATAAAATTTCGTTTAACATTTGAGCTACCTCCGTATCAAATATTGTTAAAATTGATTTATATAATTTGGTATACCTAATTATAACCAGAAATTCTCGTTATTTGTAAAAGGCAGCCTCCTACAAATCTTCCTTAATACTCACCTAAACACTAATTATGGTCTTCATCCACCGCGTAGTTTCATCCTCTCTTGTCTGCTAAATCAGAACAGACACGTAAATATAGGTTGTACTTCATTATGGCGCAGGCTTGTTTCAAAGCAGATCAAAGGCCTCATCAAATCAAGAATCATCATGACACAAAGAAGGCATGAGCATTGATCAAGCTCGGTTTCAGTGTTGGCGCTGTCGCATCATTACTTCGGCTTTTACTCATTATCTACTGGACGAAAAGTTAATTAAAAAACTCATTAAAGGAAAAAAAAGCAAGTATTAACTTACTTATTTTGCAAGGTTGTATGGTTGAATGTTTATTACTCAATCACACAAAAACTACTAAATAGTTTTAGATAAAATTTAGCGAATAGATGGTTTATATCTTAGATACACACATAAGATAGTTTTTATTCCAATAAGTTTCTTAATGAGAACTACACGGGTAAAACTGCAGAATGCAGCAAGGTTATATTTTGAAACCTTTGCATTCCAAATTTAAAAATACATAATATATTTCTTTTTTAATCAAAACAAAATTACAAGTTTACTGATCTCAAGTACTTATGTAGGTCAAGTTCAAATCGATTCTAGATATAAACCGCAAACATCTTGGATTCCTTGCAATTTAGTGGGAGTGCCAATTAATTATTTGTTGTGCTATTCTTAAAACAGACTCCCCAGGCTCCTATCTAAAAAACTCATAATTTTTTCGATTCAGGGTCATTTTTGGTTTCGAAGATTAGATACCTTTTTATAAGACATCTAAAACTCCATTTCCAACCTGATAAAATTTACCTAACGCCTAATATTAAGAAAATATGAATGCTGCTAAATTTAAACGACCCTTTCTTTAAAAATGTTACAGGACGGAAATAATATTAAATTGTTTTATTTTTGTTTCCTCTTTAACCAAAGTGGTTCCATCGATAAATTAATTTGTATCACTTAGTTATACATTCTGAACTTGTAGCGAACGCAATCAGGATTGTAAACTGAATGCAAAGCGGTTTCGAAATTAGACAGGACATAAGTTATTCTCGTTTTGTTTTGCGCATTGTATTTTAATTATAATTTAATTTTGGTGTTATTTTGTTTTTATTTTATTTTGTATATTTGTGTAATTTTTGTTTTTTTATGGGTTTAATACCTGACAATAAACGAATTTGAATTGAATTGAATTGTAAACTAATTACACGACTGCCCAAAAAGGAGTGTTATGTTTTCAGGGTTCATGTATGTATGTATGTATGTATGTATGTATGTTTGTGAGTTTCTTTATTCCACCATAACTTCTAAAAGGCTTGACCGATTTCAATGTTTGTGGTATCATTAGAAGCTTTGAGTTATCCCGAGTGACATAGGCTATGTGGAAATTAAAAACTGGTCAAGTGTGAGTCGAAATCGCCTGCAAAGGGTTCCGAACGATTTTTTTTTGCTCAATATTGGTCATTATATCACTAAAAGGTATGAAATAAAAAAATAATAATTAAAAAAAATTAAAAAACACGCAGTCGGGGGACGGTTACTTAGAACAATTCATTACAGGGGCCCCGACTGCAAATATTTGAATTGTTTTTATTAATTTTTTTCATTCACTTTTTTTGTCATGGCAGGCGTGTTTTTTAATTATTTTTTTAATTATTAGTTTTTTATTTATACAAACCAGTTATCTTCCAATAATTTACTATTTATCTCTTTTGATTATTTGTTCTATTCTTAAATTAATAGTCATGAGTAGGTATTTTAGCAATTTTTCTGTTACATAGTTAAAACTTTTCACCAATATTTTCCAAACGACAAAATATGAGCTAACACAGGAAGGAAAACGGTCTGTTTTATAATTGTCATAAGTTAGGTATAGTATTTATTTTTATTTTATTTTATTTTATTTATTTGGGAAAGTAAAATGTTTAAACTAGCTAATTGTGTATACTGCACCTTCATAACAAACATTCATATTATAGATTGTTTAGGTAATCCGTTCTCCCCGTGCCTCTCCTTCACTCTAGTATCTTATTTACCTGTTGGTTTAAGGTGATATAGACTACTTAATTACAAAATGATTGACACTGATGTTAGACAATGCCACCTTCAGAATATTAAGGTACCTATTTTGTGATTAAAAAAAAAAAAAAATTCAAAAGAAAAAAATATAAAGCTTATGCCATTTCTATTATTAGAAAGTAATATTTATTATTCACATTGTTTTTTTAAGTTCTGTATAGGATTAAAATCTGTGGCTACAAAACAGGTTGTCGGGTGGCAGTAACAGATCGCCGATAAAAGTTAGGAAAAAAATATCTAGGTCTACCTACCTCATTACTCCGTATTCAGATTCTTGATATAATAATTAGGTACCTGTTTATCCTAGATTAGTAGGTAATCTATTTAAAACATTGTCAATTTTTTTTTTTTAATTTATTACCATTTTTTTATTTTATAATCATTTTATTTATTTATACCCATGAAAGTAAATGAAGATTCTCAAACTAAATTTAAAGTTAACGATCGTGTGCTGTTTTTCTATAAGTTAGTATATTAGTTTGTATAGACCATTATTTAACGATAGTCATAAACATAATTTATTATCAGATGAACTCGTGTTATCCAAGGTTAAGTTTTTATTCACATTTATGATTTAAATATAATACGTCATATTACGGGTTATTTAGGATTTACGGAAGTACTTATAGCAAATTAGATTTATTAATTTAGCTGCTGAAAAACTAGATGGCCTTAGTCTGCCAAAATAATTGCTTTTTTTTTATGAATTTGAAAACATTTTTGATTATTTTTATAGCCGATAATTCATTATCAAATTGTTCAAGTTACTATTTCTAACGTGTATTTAAATGTAGAGGAAATCACTGCAATATTATAATAAATGCCGTAATAAAAAAATCTAACCTCACGTTTTTTCTAAATACCCATTGCTTAAATGTTAAGGCTTACAATTCAATGAACTTTGAAATATTAGACACAAATTATTCAATAAGGTAAGTTTGAAAATAGGTAAATAGAAATATAAATTTATTAAACAGATCATCGTTATAATACAAGAAAATACTTTACAATGATTACCGTAACATCTTATAGAGTATAAGTAACTATTTACAAAATAATAAGACTTAAATAGATACACACTGTCCCCGCGCCAGGTGGACTACGACCTGAAAAAGGTCGCTGGAGGGGACTGGATGCGGAGGGCGGAGGACCGGGTGTTGTGGCGCAAATTGGGAGAGGCCTATGTCCAGCAGTGGACTATGATTGGCTGAATGATTTGATTTGAGATATTATTCACACACAAATACACTACTTGATATTAACACCAGTTATCTACCAAAAAAATAATACAATTGTGATGTCATACTTCCTAAAGAGCAATGGTATGGCCTGGAATTGCACATTTATTCACAGGACCTAAACTTTCTAAAACTCTAGACTCATTTACAAGATTTTTTTTTTTTTTTCATTAATGGACTAAATATGAATTTAGACTTGATAAAAACGCTGTATCCATAATTAGGTGTAAGCCCACACAGTTTTTAATATCCTAAGCAGGATATTAAAAACGGAGAGTTTAATCAATTTTTAGTAGACTTTCTTGAGTAACTTTTAAGTAGAAAATTAAATAAATAGGTAGAAAATTGCGTCCTGGTAATTTTAATAATACATTTCTTAGCAAATCACTTAAGCACAATTTAGATCTTAAAAGTAGTCTATTTCGAAACCTCCTTTAATACATTTATATAATTGTGTCGAGACAATCAAAACGACCATTTATTATTATGTACCAAATAACTTAATTTAACAAATATTTTAGCCTCTCAAAACATTAACATTTTCTTATCAGTCTTAGGTATGTTTCAATTTATTAGTTGATACTATAAACTAAACAAATCTGTATTTTTATATACTTCATGACGTCATCTCTAATCTGTCCCCGGTCCAATCTTCAAATCACAAACTTTGCAGACCTGCTACATAAGTGAAACACACATTAAAAATAAGAAAAAATAATCTTGTCACGAAATGTACACCTAATTAAAATATTATATAATTAATTTGTTTCTTTAGATTATTTATTAATACTTCGGTATAGGCACATTAAGTAGTTCGTCGTATGGTACAGCGTCAAAGAATTTCTTAGCTGTACTGACTGTCACATTTAAAGCGAAATCTACAACAGGTTGTCCAAATTCTTCAGTCACTATTCTCCAGTTTTCGTTCAGGAATTGTAATACTGTGTTACCTGAAAAATTATGAAGAAAATAATTTGAATAAATTCATTAAACTCATGCTGTCAAAGTTACATGTCTTCGTTGAGTCACAAAGTTAATATTCTTATTCTTATGTAACAGATATACCAAATCTGTTCAATAATGTTAAAGTAAGTCCGATCAAAAAAAAATATTTTAGCAATTGTCTATCTGTCAATTTGTCCTATGGTGGAAATGTCACTTCGGACAAGTCTCGTTTTTGCAAGCGGAACAAATACTTTAAGAGTGAGAGTACCTTAAATTTTTTTGAAAGAGGTATTTATGCATGTACATTGCAAGCGCGAATTCCCAATTCCCGTTGAATTATATTACTGTTCCTAATGTTTACTTTAAGATGTATCATAATAAATGCTTGTTCAATTCATCCTTGTTTTAGCAAACAGGAAAAAAATGCTTAGTTACGATAAAAAAATATGGGTAATCAAATGAAACATAATACTTACTTAATTCAGGGTTGCCTTTGAAAAGATTGTTAATTGTGTAGACAATCCTTTCGCCGTAATCAAACGTGAATTTATAGTTCTTGATACCAAAATGATCGCGGCCTTCAGCATCCTTGAAGTATTTTGTGTTGATGTTCAGCTTTATAACGGAGTTTACTGTAATAGATGATAAATTTAATATTAGTTATTGAAATTAGAAGTCGATGGATACAGTAAATACGAGAGAAAACTTCTGTACAACTCCTGTTTAAGTATGTTTTTTAAAAGGAACCTTTTTTTTCAATAGAGATCCTGTAAAACTAGCCTTGGAAAATACTAGCCGGTGAATATATTAGAAACTAGGAATTTTTATTACAGATCGTGCATTTAATAAACTCCTTAAATTTAATGAATAGCAAAAACATAAGAAGACTATCACTATTTAAGAAATGACATTACAAAGTAAATATGTGCAGTTAGCTAAAAAGCGGAGGCTCTTAGAACGATAGGCTCAATCACAATATGCCAAACCTCGAAAATTGTGTACAATATAATTCTATATAGTAGTCATACCTGAGAAGTAGCAGATAAATAATAACACACACATAACTAAATTTTCGACTAGCAACAAAAAATGTAACATCCATCGTACATATTGCTAGCATATAACTGAAAGGCGCTCACAATGAAGCAACGACTTTCAATTCATTATTTCATATGCACGAATGCACGATTTCTATTCAGTTAGTACTGTATCCGTCCATAAAATTCTAGAATCCATTTTAATGATGTTCAATTTAGATATCAAGACATAATTATACTAAGTCTTATACATAGAGAGTACTTAGCTTATAAGCTTCTTTTAAATTTGATCTTTCTTCTGTTATATGTCGTCAATGAGTATCTAATTAAACGCCACATTAACTCTATTTCTTAATGTAAATAACATCTGGAACTTATCAATATATACCAAAACTTAACTGAAATGTGTAATATTATTTACCTACAAGGTAAGTAACGAAGAAAATAATTAGGTATAGGTAGGATATTTGATTATATTTGATTGATTGGCAAATTCAACAACAAACTCATAGTATTAAATTTATATATGTTACTCAATTTTTTATATAGATAAATTATTGTTTATAAAATAACTGCGTGTAGTAAAGGCTAGTATAATAAAGTCTAAGAACTCAAGTCATATTTAATCGATATAAAAGAGCTGATTATAATTTGTTCCAAAATTTAGATCAGTTTAATGCAACAACACAAATCTATCCACTAACTGGGTAGGTAAATCACGACTCGGGTAGGGTACAAAAACTTACCAATTTTGATCTTAGAGTCTCCTTCTCCATTGATTGGGAAGAGCAACAGCCTCCCAACGGCGGTATACTTGCCCTTGATCGTTATGTTGCATCGAACCTCCAGGATAAACACATTCTTTTCTAGATACGCCCTGAAATTAAATTATAAGGAATAAGACTTTGTTGTTATAGATACGAGATGTGGTTTATAGATCAGTAACAAGAATCGTTGCAATACATTTGTGGGTTATTGTGCAAAAATTGGATTACGATTGGCGAAATTAATAATGTCCCAAAAATTAATTCAGGAGTTACAATAACGGGAAAATAATATTAAGGTGTTCTTAAAGTTCCAAATTTCCAACAGATTTTCACCTCCAAGATCTGTTCCGTGTTTCTCTTATGCCTCAAAATCTAAGCCAACAAAAGTATTCGAGCAGATTTATTGAATAAAAAGGGATTGTATTGTATCCAAAACTTTGAACAATAAACTTTCCTTCTTCATCAACAAATGTTTTTATAAGCCCTTTCATTCCGTCTCGGAACCCTGAAGCTTCCAGCGATATAACAATAGGAAAAACAATTTAGATATGTCATACCCTTTTACCCGACGACAATATAATAAGGTCCATACCTCTCGAAAAGCCCTATTCTGGGATAAACGTTTCCTCATCTAGCCTTGAAAGTAAGTTGTGAAGCGAGTATCTCCTAAATCTAAGTACAAGGCAGTTCCTTTCCTTGAGGTTTGAAAAAGGTCGACGCACAAAAGAGTTCGTTTTTGATGTAATAAAGAGATCAAAGATACATAATGCTAGGGCTGATTTCATTTGCTTTGATGTTTGATGAAAATGTAATGACAGATATTAAAATGGTAGAGAAGGAGTCAGTTGGCACATTTTATATTACGGTTTTTGGACTTCGTATTTTAAGCAACTTTAGAATATCGATTGAAGACAGATTGGGTAACTTTCCATCATTATTAATCACAGATTTTATTTTGTGTGCCATGTACATGTCAAAGCATGTAGAACTTTTAACATATTTGATCATCTTACACATTGTTTGTTTTACCTATTTGATCTTATAACATACATCACACGTATACTTTAATCTAAATAAAGCCAAACACTATTTGAGTCAGAAACAAAATCCCGTCAAAAAAATAAAAAATCTTCATAACAATTCATCCTTGAAAACTCCTTATACGAGCCCATTCCGTTTGAATAATTCGTTGTAAAACACAAAGGGTTTCGTCAAGCCGCAGTTACTGTTGGCGTGAGAATAAACCGCATTACAGTGGTGAGGCAAGGTTTCCTTAGCAATCGTGTTAGGTAAGCGGTACAGTAGCTATTACGAAGTCGAATTACTTTAAATGGTGACTTATGATTTTTGAGGAAAAAGAAAAACAAATGCCCATCGGATTTACATGTTTGGTAATAAATAAAAGAGGAACGGTAGTGTTTCTTACACAATGACTTGTGTAGTTAATGTAGTCATATTCGGCCACAACGGTTTTTGAGTAAATCCTACACGTGTGGCTCTGTTACCTATGTTATTTAATATAGAAATAAACTTTATCGGTATAATGATTGTTCCGAGTAGATACATTGAATGCACAGCCATTACATTTAAATGTACAGGCTTTTATGTGTGACTTTACGGTTTAATTCACAGGACATAAAATCAAAGATCAATCTTATTTTCTTTCTCTGCTATTTTTACACGACTGCCCAAAAAGGAGTGTTATGTTTTCAGGGTTCATGTATGTATGTATGTATGTTTGTGAGTTTCTTTATTCCACCATAACTTCTAAAAGGCTTGACCGATTTCAATGTTTGTGGTATCATTAGAAGCTTTGAGTTATGCCGAGTGACATAGGCTATGTGGACATTAAAAAATGGTCAAGTGTGAGTCAAAATCGCCTGCAAAGGGTTCCGAACGATATTTTTTTTTGTGTTGTATCATGTTTTTTTGTTGTTCACTAAAAGGTATTAAATAAAAAAAATATAATAAAAAAAAATAAAAAACGCCTGCCAAGTCAAAAAAAATTAAAAACAAGTCAAATATTTGCAGTCGGGGTTGGTTACTTGGAAAAATTCATTACAGGTCCCCCGACTGCAAATATTTGACTTGTTTTTAATTTTTTTTGACTTGGCAGTATCTAGCATTAAATATAAAGGAAAACTTACTCAACATTCAAAACTTGACATTTCCGAAGTCCAGTCGCCTTCCCATCGTAGAACGTAACCTTAATTCCTGGCAGCTGTATTGGGAGCTCATCAATAACAAAGGGGTCTAAAGGCGGTACTCCAAGGTGTGGGAGACCTTTGCAGAACTGTGGTATCGCATCCTGTGTTGCCTTTATAAGGCAGGCTGGTTCCGTGTTGTTGCATGGGTGGATGAAGTCAGCTGTAAAAGATAGAAATTGTTATATTTAGTAAAATAAGTATACCTTCGTTTTTTGTTAATTTGCCCATGTATTGTAAACTGCCCAACAGGGGTAAACAAATTTTAATAAAGAAAAATGTCACTCGATTGACAGCATTTGAGGATGTCATGTTTGTAAGTTCCGGTGATATTCGGTTGACTATCATCGCATATAATCGTTATTAGCAAATATTTTTGTATAGGTATAATATTTTGAAATTGAAATTTATTGACATTTTGACTTTCCCAATACAAGATAGTCATTGGAACTGGTTATAAGGTATGTCAATCATGTGCCAAAAAAAGGGTCAAGATAGATACATAATATGTTAAGTTTAGTTTGTGATGATGTTTGTTATACACAATCACAAACTGGTATTTATGAGATAGAAGAGCTTTATGCTTTAAAGGTAGAATGTTCATAAACATCTACACGAAATATATAAATAAGTAAAAGATTTGCAATGCGTTTAAGTAATGTGCAACGATTTGTACAGGATTTCTAGACAAGGCTACTCTACAAACATTACTTGATCGTCGCACGCGATGCGTTAAGGAGACGGTAACTACTTTTCAATCTTTTAGTAGCCACATTAAAATGCAATAATTAAATATAATTGTCTAATATATATTTTTTGGATTATTTTTCATCAAATCTGAAAGTTATTAGTAGTAGTTTCAAGAATACAAGATATTTAATAATTAAAAAATATGTTCACAATCAGCTACTTTGTAGGGGCCTGCAAGAGATTGTCAGTATAGGATTGCGCGACTTGGAAATACACACTTGTTAATCACATGTTTTAACCAGTGTTTATAAAAATTATTAAACAATAAAAAATATAATATGAGTAAAATTAGAATAATAATAACAAAGTTACAACGATGCCCTATCAATATCCGTATGGCACAATTACTTAAACACAACAGTACGGAATCCACAACTGCTAAAATAATAAATAGGTAATTAATAAATAAATGCGGACAACATCACATACATTGTTCTGAACCCAAAGTATGTTGCTAAAGCACTTGTGTTATGGAATTCAGATACAACGAAGGTACCACAAACACCCAGACCCGAGACAATATAGAAATGTGATTTTCTACATTGACTCGTCCGGGGATCGAACCCGGGACCTCAGAGCTAGCGACACCTTGAAACCGGTGAGTACCTACGCCACTCGACCACGGAGGTCGTCAAATAAATAAGTCACGCTTGCAAATAAATTTACAAATTACTCATATTTCATGTCAAAACTTTTCATTCACAATAACCCCAAAATGTGCACAAAAAGAATTTGTCCAAACAAAATATTTCGTGGTACTTTTGACCTTGGTGACGCCGCCATACACAAATCTTAAGATACCTTCATGGCGTAATCTGTGACATCTGTCTTTGTCGAAATGAATACATGACCTTTATGCAATTGTTTATGTCTTCTTCAAATATAATGACCAAGGTTTGCGGAACATACCTACCTTACAAAGGTAGGTACCTATACTATTTTTGTAGTCATGCGAAACTGTTCATATGGCACTTTTGTCACTGTTACAGTCAAATAATGATTCCGAAATATTATATTTCTTGCCCTAAAAATAGCAGTTTGTCCTAATGAGAATTTAGTAATACAGAAAAAGTTCGGTTAACTTATCATTAATAAAAAAAAAAAGCCTAAAAAATGAAATAAACAGAGATTTGATTAGCACGGGTTAAGTATTTATCTAGTAGAATCGCAAAATGTAGATTGTATAAAAAAAAAACGATGAAATGTGAAAAATCAACAGTCGAACCAAATGGTTTTCAAATAAGTCTCCCCTTAACAGTCTTCCTATTAGTTACAAACGAGAAACGTACAGAAAAACGCACATTACCCGCCTGCATATCTGAATGTTTCATCATACGACTTGCCTTTATAGGCATGCCTTCAAACCACAGGCTTTTTTTCGTGAACTTGACCTAGATTGCCAAAACATCTGTTTATTTACTTTTTTGTTTGAGTAAAAAAAAGTTGACATTGACATTACCAAATTATTCTAATTATAGGTTCTAGATATTATTACCGGGTGCGTCACAGAGTACCTACTTTTTTATATTATAAAAGGGTGCGTCCACATCTAACGAACGAGTATTATACGAGCAGCTCGCGAGCCGCTCAATATTTTTTTACAATATTTTTTCTAACTTACGGACAACTAAATTTTCACTTTTCATACTCAGTCAACAACCCTTTCATAATATGCTATTTAACTAACTATAGTATATACTTTCCTATGTTGTAGTATATACTACAACATATATTCAACCCTAATTTGTATCATAACAAAATAATTCATTTGCGTGTGTACATCCACTTAATTGTATCACTGTTCACAATAACTTAATGACAGTTATAAATAGCTACCATCCTTGATAAACATAATAATATACCTACTTGAAAGTAATTAGATAGATATCTGTGAAAATTATAGTTAGCCTTCACACGAATAAACACTTAATGCACGTACTTATGTAATAGTTTGCAAACTTTGTCCATTGATTACTCTAAGAAACTATTATGTATTATGGAGGAACATAACATCTGAATTAGCAAGTCATCGTCTTCATCAGCGGTTAGAAGGACTATTACCATTGTGGAAGCGAGACGGTGCTACTTGAGATGTAGTGCGCCGTCTCTCTTCCATAACGGAATATTATTGCTTTAATTCATGGTATAGGTGCAGGTCTTCATATTTACGACTGTCAGCTTGAAAATCATTTAAGTAATAATTTTCCTGCGGGAATGGATGCCATTCGATTCAACGATCACGCCATTCTCTGTATATTTTTCTAGCAACGGTTGTCCTGGGTACATTTTTTGCCTTGCTGGCACTTGTATATAGCTATGCCCCATTTAAAGAAGGAAAACTAAAAACTTGTTAAAATTACATAAAAAAACTTTTCTTTTACTAAATCGATACTAAGGAATCCCTTAAGTAACCATTAACATCGCTGAATTATTATTCTTAATACTGCTTCTCATTTTAAAGAAATAAAATCACCGTCTTTATCAGAATGAATGGACGAAAACGGTATCTAATAACTTTATTGTTTGTTGCACTACCCAGACTATCCAGTTTGTAGACTATGTTACAGAAACAGGATTTACAAGTGCCCTACTTATGCGATTCATACTTAGGTATTATTAATAGACCTTGTACAATGTAATTTGTGATTGACACGTGGTTTAGTTTAACTGCAAACACATAAACTTATATATCATTTATAGGTTTTAACAACTTATGTAACTATGTATTTTTAGAGAATAGGCGATTCGTCCCCCAGTGCTGTTTCATGTCGTGGTCTACAACTGATTTTCTTGATAATCCTGTACATTACTTACGACAATCGCAAACAAAGCAATTGTGAATACCTACAGTTATTAAATAAATAGTTCCTTATCCTCTTTTATAAATCTTAAATACCTTATCTATAGGTACTTATAATAAATGGCGGGGGGTGTTACTAGACAGACACAGAACCCAAAAGAGTGAAAAAAAAAATTTTTGTCTGTCTGTTTGTTCTGGTATCACGCAAAAACTATAGTTCGATTACGATGAAACTTGGTATAATTATTCTTTATTATCCTGGGCACCACACTGGGTAGTTTTTATCCCAGAAAAGTATAAACAATTAAAAACAAACTTCCACGCGAACGAAGTCGCAGGCACAGCTAGTATATAATTAATAAAAAACTGCAAATAATTGTATTGGAAATGAAGTATAAAGTTGACCATTTATTGTTTCTAATTTTATTTTTATTTACGTTTTATATTGACCAATTATAAATGATTGCTCATTTGTTTTTAACGTGGTCTTCAAAATGATGTTTCAACTATCCCTAACACTTACAACCTTGTTATATTAGCAAATCCTATGTAGAAATTGTAGCATAAATAACTTTCAGTTTCAGTTGCATAACCGGATGGAGTTCATGTTATATATTTAAGTAAGTAGAGTTATTGACAGTGAGAAATGACGGGTCGTGGAAATTGATTATAAAGGCAGGTCACACTGTTAGGATATGAAGGTGAATTATATTTCCTATCAATAATGTGTTACTAATAGTACAAGGTGTTTATTTAAATTGTTCTATATTAGATTGATGTCAGTCGGGACCTACGGCTTAACGTGCTATCCGAGGCACGGAGGGGTCTCGATTATGTTCGGAAATGGTCACCCATCCACGGACCAACCGCGGCGAGCGCGGCTTAACCTGTATTATCGGTCAAACGGCTTACACTTAGCCACGAGCCCCTCAGTTTTTTATATTAGTTTAGTTTAAGCTTTTTTTAATGATAACATGAAATAAAATATGTAGATACTTAAATACTTACTTGGGAGGATTGTAATGTCCATATTGTACCTACCTTAATGTAACATATTATGGAGTGCAATAAATATTGAGTATTGAGTTCATATAGTAAAAAGTGGTTTAATTTATTTCATTCATAATTTGTAGTTATTTTAAAGAATCCACTTTTATTTTCTAACCATTTTAACCACTTTTTTTTTAAACTGAATATGTGTCATTCATCTACACCTTTAAACTATTTTTAAATGTTTTTCAAGTTCAATGGATTTTACAGGAGTACTCAATTTAAAAGGCACTAACAATCACCATCATTATTAACTTAAGCATGTGCAAACTACTAAAATACGTAGATAAGCATCAAAATAAATGTTTTAGTGCACTTAAAACTTATTAAACGACCAGCCATAGTAATTTACTTTAAACATAGGTGCGGAATATAAGCAAAGTGCGTAAAGATGGTATTGCGTAATGGTGAATAACAACAGTTTTGAACATCATTTTACTAATGCAATAACTTGTTATCGATTCAAATAATAAATTAATATTTAAGTTAATTTTCCTAAGTTGAGAGTTTCCAAAGCTCTTTGAGATTTGATTTTATTTAAGTACTTAAAAGGTAAGTTATAAAAATGTGCTTTTTTGAGATTGAGAGTCATAAATGTTATTTATTACTTTTTTTAATTTTTGTCTTATTTCTACGTAGGATGTGTCTCATTTATACAGCTCAAAAATAAATAAAAATAAATGTTTCTAAACTAAAATATCAATGGACGATATTTAGATCGCGTTATAGGAATTGCAATAATGAACCTTATTTTCACCATATTTAGGATTCAAACTCAGTCATCTACAAGTATCAAAGGGAGTCCTGGAATTCAATTAATTTCATTCCTAAAAACAAATGTCGTTCTAAAACGAAGTTTAGTTAGGTATTCATATTAATTCTAGTACCTACATATTGCAGGAATGTCTGGCATAGGAACAAAAACAATGCTATTTGTCCGTTGTATGAGCTAGCTGAATAAAATATGAACGTTGTCAACCGCGACTCGTAGCCATTGTTAACTTTTTAAATCATGTTTTCTGTACAAAGTTGCACCTTAAAATAATAGCAAACGACTTTTGTTTTCTAGTAGCTATTTTTGAAATGTCAGTGTAGTTTGAATCGTTATTATGATACTCGAGTATGTGTCAACAAATGGTAACACATGGCGGTATTAGCCATGTTCGCTGAAGTATCATCAAACTGGTACCTACTTATGGGATTAGCTGCCGTACTCAGACATCTCTTAGACTTCGCAGGGTTGCCTTAAGTCAATTTTAGTAGTTCTGCTTTTTAAATTGAAGTCGTCGTTTTAAATTAATGTGCAATTAATTATACCTTAAACTCACAGAGGCAGCCTTAACGGCGATTTTAAAATGAATGTAATACAATAAACAAAGTTAATACTAAGTATGAGGTCTCATTCATATACATCCATGTAATATTAAAGATAATTATGAAGAAATTCTTAACCTTTTGAACGCCACGGTCGTGTATAGACGACAAAAGAAAACGTTCCCAAAACACGCCACGGTCGGGTATAGACGACAAGAACACGAAATTTTTTAAGTACAAAATAAATATACTACATATTATTTATTTTGTACTTAAAAAATTTCGTTTCGTCGAAAATACAATTTTAATTCTTTAAATTTTTAATTTATTTTCCCAAATAAAATAAAAATAAAAAATAAAAATAAATTGTATTTTCGACTTCCATTGAAAAAAGGATTAATCAGTTACATAAGGACTTGATTTTAAGGACACAAAACGTGGGTCGTCCGTAAGTAGGAGATACAAAAACAGTAAGTTCGAAGTAATTCAATAAAAAGCCAAATAAAGAATTCATTAGGGAAAAAAACCTTAATTTTCTTGTACGTTACTTTTATTTTTGTTTTACTCATACTAAATAATGTTCTGAATAAAACTACATATGTGTTTACTTATTTTTCTTCGTAAGTAAATAAATAAATATTAACAACATCACATACATTGCTCTGAACCCAAAGTTAGTAGCTAAAGCACTTTTGTTATGGAATTCAGAGACAACAAAGACCACATACACCCAGACCCCCCAGACCCGAGACAATGAAGGAAAGTGATTTTCAACATCTCGTCCGGGCAGCGAACCCGGGACCTCAGAGCTAGCGACACCTTGAAATCCGGTGTGTACGCCACTCGACCACGGAGGTCGTCAAATTATTATAAAGTAATAGTAAGTAAGTAAAAGTTTGATTGATTCGAGAAGTTCCTTTGACGTATAAATATTGGTACTAGTTTAGTAATAAAATTTACATTTATATACATATAATAGCAAACCTTTCATGTAACCATTATACAACTTAATTAAAAAAAATGTTTTTAGATAACGAATTTTTTTATAAAGCGCTAGGTACAGATACAGATACAGAAGAGTTTTATCTTTAGTGTTTCTGTTTCTAAAAGTAAACAAAATAATCATGTTTATATCAACTCAACTAGCTATACTTTGATCTAATCAAGGCCCTAATTTAAACACGTAAACATGTTTATAATTCTCTATTCATCCGTTTCCGAATAAGGTATAACCGCCTGAATCTTTAAACGTTTGTTGGGCTTTCTAATAATTCAAGGTTCCATTGAGATATCTAAACAGTTGGTAATCAGATTGAGGGCACTTGAATACGTTTCCTGTGGCTTCTCTCTGGCCTTCCAAATACCTACAAGGTTATAAGGTGAAATTATTTGTGCCATTAACGTATTTGGTTACCCTAGATTCAATTTAGTTTAGTAATAATCTTAATCAATATGAAAAATTTTAGTTACAGTTTGAAGAAAAATATCTATTTAAGTACCCCAGGTATCTAGGCACCAATATTTTATGGGTAAAACTTTCCCGGTACATTTGAGGGTGGATTACCATATATTTTTTTAATGTCAATAGTGACTTTTGCGTTTACGTCATCAGCGAAAATATTGATCTTGAAAACCTGTTGAAACTTTTCATTAGGTATATCCAAGAAATCAAACAAATGAAAAGCCAAATTAGGAATGCCTGAAACTTTTCTCTATCTGCCTAGCCTTTTTCCAAGCTATGTTGAAATCGGCATCCATTTTAACAGGTTCAGCTGAATACCGCATTATACCTTACCTATTTATATTGTACCTATAATTTACCAAAAACATTAGTATATTTTTAGAACTTCCTATAGTCGACTGATGCGAAAACATCACCTGTCATGGCTACAATATTCAAATGCACTAAAAGTTTTTAACCGTCTTCCAAAAACGAGGATGTTCTCGACTGTACCTTTTTCCCCCTAAATCATCGTCACTGGTTAAAACCCTAATTATAATCCTTTCTTTATGACGTGTCTGGCTTATCATCTCATTACTGTCGTCCTAAAGAGGACGGTCTCTTATCATAACGAGAGGGGTTAGGTTAGTCCATCACGCTGGCTTGAAGTGGGTTGGCAGACTAAATACACGGCTGAGAAAATTTCTCAAGCTTGTTTTTCACAGTTTTTTTTCTACTGTTAATTTTTTTGTGACTTTACAAACACCGTAAAATATTTTTTACTGAAAAATCTTTCAGTTTTGGATCAGTTAATGTTATCGCTTAAATAAGTAATGATATATTAGATAAGTACCTACTTATCACTTAGCTAGGTACCTACCTAGCACTACCTGTATTCTTATAGCATACGTGGATGGGATTTTATAATTTCTAATATGGTATCTTATAAATTCACCAAGTAAAATCTTATAGGCTCTTAAATTATCTGCTTATTGCGACTGTAATTTGTCATTTACAATATTTCAATATCTTTGTGAATAAATTACTCAATTTATTAGCACCTTAATAAAAGGTCTTCTTTAAAATTTTCTTTTTTTATTTAAAAAATTAAACGACACTGTTTACTATCTCAGACAATATCATAGCAATAGTATAAAAATAAATCGATCAAAACCACACCAACAACCCAATTACATAAAACCACAAATAAATCAACCAAAACCGCACCTGTCAATTTATAAGAACAAACACTAAAAACTCACGTGCGTACTTCGCAGAGCAGTCGCCGACAAAAGATGTCGCCGACAGCAGTGTAAAAACCAAAACATATCGACTATCACACATGTCTAATAAACACTCAACGCAACAACGAAAACAGTTGGAAAACTCGGACCACACTGAGCTGACCCCTCTAGCCAAACAGTAGCCTTATGTAAATCAAAACAAGTTCTTTCTTATTTTAGTTGCATAAATTCGGCTAGCTCTTTGCCAATGTGAAGCCTGATTTTCACGCAACGCTGCCCACTAATCCGTTCCACAAAATGTTTGCGACGCGAATGCGCCGGAGTGCGTGCGCTTGCGATCGTGTTCTGGGATATTGCACCGCGATTGGAAGGCAATTCTGTTTTCGAAAAGTCGGTTCAAGAATGAAGGTCGTAGTGTTAAAGATTATTTACTAAGTACATCTATTGCAATTTCAGAAATCATTTTATTTGATTTTAATTAAATGTTTTCTCTACCACAATCAAATGCCAGTTTTATTTTAAATAAAAAAAAAAGTGTGGTTTAAGCTAAAGGCTGGTTGGTCCTTGAGCTGAATCTGAGAGGCGAATGTCATAATTTATTGACACAACAAAGAACAGCAACTGGCACAAATAATATTATCATTGTACCTAAGACGCGGATGCTGATAAAAAAGATTAAACATCTCCAATATTTAAAAAACAATTTCATAATTTATTTTAAACAAATTCTCATTGAAATTATGTTTAGAAGATATTCCTCTAAACAAATTTTCAATGATCCGTTTATCGTTAAGTATTTGTCTTGTGATTTCCTCACTTCGTTTTTTTCATTTATATTTTCTTCTTATATATAAAATTCTCGTGTCACAATGTTAGTTACCATACTCCTCCGAAACGGCTTGACCGATTTTTATGAAATTTTATATGCATATTCAGTAGGTCTGAGAATCGGCTACTATCTATTTTTCATACCCCTAAGTGGTAGTAGGTAGGTAGTAGGTAGGTAGGTAGTAGGCAGGTGCTAGGTATAAAAAATTGCATTGCAACGCATGCCGGGTACAGCTAGTATTTTATAAATATATAGATTTTCTTGTTGATCATTTATATTACGTTGCGTTTTCCACGCAGGATCTTTAGAAAAATATCGTGTACAACTTGTTTGCAAAATTGCGTAAGTTGCTCGGCAACTTAGCAAAACGGGTTACTATGGTGGTTTGATCGCAAACGATGACCTATTAGCGCCAACATTATGCAATGGCCAACCTTAAACCCAACTTGGTATTGCAATAGGTACAGGTTTAGGTTAGGTTACTCAAAGAAATGTATGTCCAAGATTTAAGCCAACTTTTTGTGTCTTTTATTTACGTTGGCTCTATTTTGGGACCAATAAGTGGCTTGAAACACCAATATTTTTCAAAATAATTTTGCTAAGTACTTCTTAATGCAATATAGGTCACGCATAACTTTTAATTAATTTTCTTGGTATTAGCGCTTTAACTCTATTGAGCTATGAAGTTAAACTCTTTGACCTAAAGAAAATTAAAATAGAAAACACCAACACCGAGTTAAGCTAGACTTTGTAATTTTTTTCTTTAAAATTTAATTTCCATTTCATCGGGAACTCATAATTCCAATTAGTTAAAGGTTAAGGCAAAATATGTTTTTTTACTTATAATAAACGAAACATAAGATGGACACAAAGAAAGATAGGTAGGTCATCTGTTCTACTTAAATTGCCACCAGATTCGAACATCACAAAAGATGAAATAAACTAAACTAAAAATAATACTCCCTTTACAGAATAGGGCCGTCACTTAATAGGTAATACCCAACTATTTCAGTATGAAACAGAAGGTGCGTGCTCGTTGCATTTATGCATTAAATCATTTCAAGGTAACGCTGGGAGTCCTACTATTGTATCGCGTGATACGATGTCGAAAACAACTAATAACTTTCATGATTCACATGTTTTACGAGTGTTTTTAATTAAGTAATAATAAACAAGCCGGCTGAAGACGGTAGAGATAGGATATCGTTTGATATTAAGTGTAAAGCGGCTCAGAACAGCTAGGTTGCAATCAGTTAGAATACCATTACCCAGCAGTGGGCCAACAATGGGTAGCTAACAAACATAGTACAATTATTTATTTGCCTGAAGACGGACGACACCGCCGCCGCGCCGCGGCGCCGAGGCCTGCCCCAGAAGAAGTGGCAGGACGACCTACTCATACTGCGAGGGTTGGTTTGAGGAAGCGCGAGATAAAAAAATAATTTGAGGATGCCTTTGCCTAGCAGTAGGACAGTTTAGGCTACTTTATTGTTCCTCTAGAGTAAATAATTAGCTATAAAAATTAAATTAACAAACTCAATCAAATTATTTAAAAACAAAAGGTTGGGACCTATATTTTGAAGTGATTTCCTCTGAAATATAGGTATGTGCCGCTAGAACAATAAAAGTATTTTATCCAACACATGTGCTAGATAGTCGCTTTGGGTAGTCAATACCGGAATCCGATTGGGTAATATATGGACTGTGGCTATCGGATTAGTTTATATGCTTAGCGGGAGACTGCGGTATATGACTCGTAAACTATGCCAGTAAAGGATTTCATGCACAACTATAGTATTTACTCTGTTTTTGTCTAATAGTAGCTAGAAGCGTTATTTATTAGGCTGCCTAGCAGGGTTTGGATTTCGCAACTAATCTTTTAAAATCCTTTTTTCTGTCTCGTTTTTTTTTTTTTTGGGAAAAGACGGCTGACAAACGGTGATGGAAAACATCGTAAGGAAATCGGAATTCCAAAAATTGGAATCGAAAATCGCCAATCCGCGAAAAGTTTAAGCTCGGTGATAAAAACTAGTTCCTTCTCTATCCAGGAAGAGGCCTGTGCCGCATAAGGACGTTTTTTGGCTGCTATTATTATTATTACCTATTTTCGCTAATATAATTATTACAGATGGCAAACAATGTAGAGTTGTTGCTAAGAACTGGATGTACCTTGTAGGTTGTAAATTTTCCGAGTAATAAGGTCACTTGAGTCGTTCTTTTACAAAGTAATTAATTGCCTATTGCTAACATATTCTTACATAATGGATAATTTTGAATAATGCAATTCATAATAACAATACTTAAAAATAATTGTGTATTATTAGTTTCTTTTTAAAGATCATTACTTAGGATGTATTATGCTATTAATATTTAATAGTATCTGTTTCGAACCACGCAAACATGTATGCATGGCCTAAAAGATTAGCATTTATTATTAAATTATTATCTGCTATCATGTTTTCAATTACCATATTCAATTAGGGCCTATATTGTATACGTTGGACAAAATATAAATTATTATTTTTTAAATTTGATGTGTAGGTACTAAACTTATTTATATAATAAATTGGCAAAAACATTACATTTCCAGACGTTAAAAATAAGGAATACTTAAAGAGAGTAACTCATCAATTGACCAAATTAATTTTACTAATCTAGTTTGAAATTTTGTAATAAAACATCAAAAACAATAAAAAAACTATCCAAGCGATCTAGAACAATCACAAATAGTAGAAGAAAAGCGAATTTCCACAGGCGTACGTTTATGTCTTCCCAACATCACCTGATTAAGTTTATAGGCCACAATAAAGCAACAACATAAATTGAAAATACATAAATCTGTTCCTGACGCAGTTATTTTTTCCTGTTCCATGTAACCCCGTGATAAACACGTAGGAAACTAAAATAAAGTTTATGATCCGTCTTGTGTGTAGGTATGGTCCACTAATTTCAATGTTGGGTTTTCCAATATTGTTACGGCAGCAAAGAAACGCTTGTGGCTAAGTGTAAGCATAGTGTAAGCGCACGGATTGATCGATATGCCTGCAGGTTAAGCCACGCTTGCTTCGGTTGGTCCTTAGCTGACTATCCACACATAACCGTTGATTTTTTAGCCTGTCTTACCAAAGAGTTTGCCAGATTTCCCAGTCAAATAGGCGGGGAAGGTTAGACGGAGTTGCGTCATATAATATGCCTAGTGCGACTGGAATCTTATCCTATTTAAAATAGCTAAGGAGTAATAGAAAGCTAGGCAACTCGGAGGTACTTTCTGAGACCAAAAACACTTAACTAAAGAGACTAAAAAATGATTTATATCATCATCATCATATCATCCTTATTCTCAATATTTGGAGCAGTTTCCCATTAGGTAGCATTGATGAATTTCACCCTGTGTATGATAAGATCGTACATATTGCACACTCCAATTGAACAACTGTATTCCTCCTTTCTGAAGAGGATAATGCAAGATTACCCACAAACGTAGTCTTACGTCAATATCATACGATTTACATTGAATTCGAAGCTATGTTGTATAGTATCATTATGTACTGCACTGCACAACTAAATTTTCAAGTCTAAGTTTAACTAACCTTTATTAAATTGTTATTAAAATGTGATATTAAAAAATCACATAAAATAAAAAAGTGAAGATTGTAGAGAGATATAGAGCTAGATTATTAAGTATTTATTCTTTAAGTCTTTTTGATGAATGAAAATGTCGTAGTGGCCTAGCGGTTCAATGAACGGAATTGTACGCACAAGGTTGCAGGTTCGAACCCAGCCAATGTGGATTTTTCAAAGTTATATGTACTTTCTTAATTATTTTAAGACACTTCTGACAAACGGTGAAGGAAAACATCGTTAGGAAACCTGGATTCCAAAATTTGGGATCTGAAATCGCCAATCCGCAGAGAGCAGGCGTGGTGATCAATGCTCGTGCCTTCTCTATATGGGAAGAGGCCTGTGCCCAGCAGTGGGACGTTTATAGGCTGGATTATTAAGTATTTTTGAGTATGCTAAGTATTACATTCTTGAGTACATTATAATTACCTATTTTGGATATGTTTTTATACGCTTCAGAACAAAGGTTCATCATAATACACCAAAGCCGCATAGTTATATACATACCTTACAATTTACCTATGTCTCATAAAATTATGGACAAACGACTGCCGTTCTAATGTCAACGACCATTTAAAGGCCAACAAGCTAGGTCTATACCGTCCACCATTATATTGTTATGTGAACTGTGACAGTTGACAATTACTTCACACACAGTTTTTATTTTCTCGTTTTGTGTTGATTGATAAAATAAATAAATAAATGAATGCGGACAACATCACATACATTGTTCTGAACCCAAAGTAAGTTGCTAAAGCACTTGTGTTATGGAATTCAGATACAACGAAGGTACCACAAACACCCAGACCCGAGACAATGTAGAAATGTGTTTTTCTACATTGACCCGTCCGGGGATCGAACCCGGGACCTCAGAGATAGCGACACCTTGAAATCGGTGCGTACGCCACTCGACCACGGAGGTCGTCATAATTGTATTAACACGATTTGATTTGATTTTTTCATATGATTTGATCATAATTGAATTAACACGATTGTATTAATATTAATTAGTCTTACATCATTATTGTTAAAGAATTCAACTATTGAGGTATACCATACAACGTGTGTAGTCCGTGTCAAGGCGTGTGTAATTTCCGACATTTTCTATGCTCTTTGTGGATAGTTTTTCTTTAGTAAATTGCCTTGAACAAATTTGGTTTGTATTTTTTTGTTACTAATTAACGAACGTAATTATATTGTGTACATAAAGAAGATGGGGTGTACATTGGTACACCTCTGCCTAACCCTTCGGGGATACAGGCGTGATGGTATGTTATGTTATGTTTTTTTATAAAGAAGATAACGAATATATGCAACCCTTAAATAACCACCGAAAGGAAAGCAAGCAACCATTTCTTTCTCGGAGATTTTAACAAAACGGCTTACTCACGAGATGCAATTAAAAAAGCCTAAATAGTTACATGTATTCTCTTTCAAAAAACTGGCCAAGTGCGAGTCGGACTCGCGCACGAAGGGTTCCGTACCACCGTCGTATGAGAGCCCCCTTAAATATTCATTTTATATGGTTTTTAGTATTTGTTGTTATAGCGGCAACAGAAATACATCATTTGTGAAAATTTCAGCTTTCTAGCTATCACGGTTTATGAGATACAGCCTGGAGACCGACAGACGGACAGACAGACAGCGGAGTCTTAGTAATAGGGTCCCGTTTTACCCTTTGGGTACGGAACCCTAAAAAAGGTAATCATGAATTTGCCGAAACCAAAACAGTTCTTTCATTTCTTATTCTTACTTTATTTTATAGAATTATGTAAATTCCTTTGGCGCACGTAGATTCCATCAACTTCTACAAAATAAATGCTAAATAAACTGCCACAAGCACTTAATACAAGTACGGACTTGCCTTCTCAGTCAACCTCCTAGAATGGCAACAAATCGTTGCGCCATTCGTCGATAAGTAGGTGGTAAGTAGTACTAGCGTCATTCAATATTAGTCAAACCCGACATAGGATCAATTAGATAGGAATATAGGATGAAATATTATGTGATTATACTACTAAAATACTTTTTCTATAGTGTTTTGTTTGAATTTATTGGTCAAATAGCTAACATCGTATGAATAATACATTATCTTACTCTTCCCTTTTGTGATTAAGCGCTTTTTCATATACCGGCTTATGTTACTTGCAAGTTGCATCAAACGTAACATAAACAAAGTTAATCAATGAAAAAAATCAACTAGAAGCTACCTTTATGAAAAAGAATATATAGTAACTCTATCTACTACGCTAATTAGGTATTATCCTTTTTTTAAATAGTGTAAGTATTTAATAAATAAATAAAATATTTTACTTCTCATGAAAAAAATATATAATCCGGCCTTAAAACGTCCCACTGCTGGGCACAGGCCTCTTCCCATATAGAGAAGGCACGAGCATTGATCACCACGCTTGCTCTCTGCGGATTGGCGATTTCAGATCCCAAATTTTGGAATCCAGGTTTCCTCACGATGTTTTCCTTCACCGTTTGTCAGAAGTGTCTCAGAATAATTAAGAAAGTACATATAACTTTGAAAAAGCCACATTGGTACTTGCCTGGGTACGAACCTGCAACCTTGTGCATACAAATCCGTTCATTGAACCGCTAGGCCACCACGACATTAATAATTAGACGAAAAAAATATATAAATACATAATTACATTAACTTTGCATTTTTTCTAGGAAAATATATAAATAAAAAAACACAGGTATTTCTTATACAACAGTAAATTATAGGATCCACACCTACTAGCTACCTAACTTTGTGCACCTTTTGTTATTTAAACCTGTAAAATAAACAGCCTAATCCCAACAACAATGCCACAATGATCTTTCAAAAATCCAAGCCGTAAGCCAAAGCCCATTCAGTTGAGAGAACAAGAGCAAGGGATTACATATACCAAACATTGTAGACCGGTTGGAAGCTGGCTTTAAAATCGCTGAAGGGATAACAAAGGTTTTACAATACTTTTATTTATATAATTTTGATCAATAATTTTCATAGTTGACAACAACTTTTTATTTGACGCCTACTAAGAAAGCAAAACCTAATTAATTTATGCTCTTATTAATTTTCAGTAAAAACGGTAGAAAGTTATCTTACTTATATTATCAAGCAGACAAAAAAGTATATAACTATATTTTTAAATATAAAACAATTGAAAAAAATAATTCTGGTTTTACTACGGCCACTTCCTCACTTTAGTTTCCTCAATGCTGAGGGTTGTGACCACCTCTTCGCAGCAAAAGCTTTTTTTTTTTAATAATATCCTGGGACAACTCATACACGGTTATCTGATCCCAAGCTAAGCAGAGCTTGAGTTATGGTAACCAGACAACTGATAAACTTACTTATATATTTCTAAATACATACATATCATAGATAAATTACACCCAGACACCAGAACAAATGATCATGCTCATCACACAACATTTGTCCTGGGCGGGAATCGAACCCACGACCTCCGGAATAGCAGTCAGGGTCACTAACCACTAGACCAACAGGCCCGTCGAAGCTCGATGGGCCTCACAAACAATGTATAAGTATAATATAACATTGGCTACAAAGTATTTAATTAAAGGTAAAAAAAAAGTGGCAAATTCGATATTCATCTAAGCTTTTTATAATATCCTTTTCTTAATATGAGATTTGATAAAGTCTTTTATTGACAGAATTGGTGATATTATTAGACCATTTTATTTAGAAAACTTCTGCGCCTGATTGTTATTGCAAGCAACTGTTTGTTGTAAAGTAATATTTTATAAGTAGTAGACCTAAGTCGTTAATGTTGCTCTACTAAGTAGAGCAACATTAAAAACAAGATTTCGTTGTTTAATTTAATGGAACCAGCTAAATCCATAAACGTTAGTGAAAAAACGATATTTTGCTGATTTATTCACGCATTAAGGTAATTTATTCCGTATAAAATATATAATTATCAATAGTTTAGCAACTTAATTTATATCCTAAGATTGAATTCGTTAATTTTATTTTAGTGGCGCCTGTTGAATTCACGCTACAAAAGTCTTGTAAGAGAATGAGACAAAAATAATAATTTGAGGAGCTTATTTCTCCAAATTTGATTTAAAATATTGTTAACCTGTTTTATCTGTGTGGAACATAACATTATTATATTATTATGATGTTACTTAACATAATTAATGTTGTTTCTTTGGGCAGAATCAGTATTTCATGTAATAACGCGTGCTTGTTTCACCCTGTAAAAAGAAAAATACTTATGTGCGAGTTTTTTTTTTCTTTGGTACCTTCTCACCCTTAAGGATAGTTTACATGCAATTATGATCCTTGCGATGTAACGACCAATCTCTTTAATAAGACAAACGATAAACATCATGTCAGAGAAGATAGATATTTATTTAAATGTTGAATGATTTCTACATATCTCCTTCATACTGAATGATTTTTTTTTTTATATTCATTGAAATAATTATCAGCTTCTTATCATCTCAATCAATAAACTTAACCTAATCTATCAGCGTTTTACTATTAATTAAGCTAATTTTAATGCCGACAACTGGTTTCGGTGGACGTAAAATTCAAGGATAAATAGCAAAATTAATTGATAAAAAATATGTTACATAATATCTTGATGGTAGGGACTTAGTACTCGGATTAATTGATTAGAAATCTCGCTTCAAATTAAATCTTTCATAAGCCCCGATTTTAATATAATTTTATGCCAGTGGCCATAGCATTATAGACTTTTGCTCGTTGAATATCGCGGCAAAAATAAACCTGAATTTCCTTTCTTAAGTTTAAACAATTCCGTGTAATTCTATTGTTATTGTTGATCCTTAATCTCTAATTTTCAACAACCTACGAAAGAATTCGTTTACAATATAATACATGTTCTATTTGACGAGTGTGATATTTTTCCCCTAATTTTATGTTAATTTAATACTATAAAACTGCTGCTGAAGCTAATTGAATAGTGTTAATGCAGAAAAAAATTAGCAAACTGCAAGAACATTTTCCTTACGACCGACTCATTCCCAAAAGCAAAAAAAAAAGATAGTATCAAAATGTACCGAACAGAGTTCCTATACCTAACACATAATTGCATATAAATAATTATGTAGATCTTAAACAAGTTTATTTTTAAGGTCAGCTTGTAAGTCGTACACTCATTGCATGAATAAATTGACACTATATTTGATACGAACATTATCACTCAAAAACCAAAAATACACGCATCGGTATAATAGGTACAGTTTTTCCTTGCAGTGGTCATTGTTTTAATGTACCTTACAATAGAAGAAATAGTCTAATCTAACATATTCTAGCTCTTAAATAGCTTAGATATTTTGACCCTGTGACACTCGCTTCGTATTAAATAAGCTTATTAAAAACTTGAATGCGATTTCAAAATAACCACTACGTATCATTGGCGGCCACAATTAATAAAACATTTTTACTCTACTATTAACAGTTCGATTTTAATCATTGTTGGTTAGACGCGTTTTGCTAATAAATTTATGGAACTCAATTTAAGTGGTCGCAATTGTAAACTTTTCATATTTGTCTGAATATAAATTATGATGCGCCTTTTCTGTTGAGCCAGTATTTTTACACTCTCAGCCTAAACTTTATATCTACGTATGTATGTGGCCTAACCAAAATTAAAAATGGTAGTTAAAAATTTTGCAGTGTTGTTTACGTTCACATTGTTCGCTTTTAGTGACACCACATTTGGTAAGTTTCCAGCGTTGTTTATTTCATCTGTGTTTTGACAGTGCTTGTTTATAAATATATTCTGTGGTGATAAAAAATAAATATCAGGCGCTAACTAAGTTAGCTACTTAGCTGTGTGTATTTTATACAATATAAATAATCGAATAGAATTAAAATATAGAAAAAAATGTGATTAACTGCAGTAGTATTGTGAGGAGGTCCCTCTCTCTAGAGTCCTAACCACCGGCAGGTTGGACCCTGTCCCGAGGCCAGTTGGACACTATATTTTATATTTTTAAATGTATATATATTATTTTTGTATATATTTAAAAATGTAGGTTTTTTATATGCTTATTGGAAAATAAAGAAAATAATAATAAAAATGTTTATTTTCTCATCATCACATAATATTGTACAGTTAGTAATATTTTAGGTTCTTATATAGAGACTGGTGTCTGTGATAGGTAAAACCTGAGTTACAGAGCCAACAATCAATCCAGCTTTCCAAATAAAAAGACCATTGTACCTTATTTAAGAATTTGTGCCTAATGAACATTAACTCTTTCAGTGGACGATCTTCCAAAATGCCATCTGGATGACTTCGAATGCTTGAGAGGACTCTATGAGAGTATAATCCATGGTATCGGTAAAACTGGTATCCCGGATTTAAAGATCCCTCCCGTGGATCCTATGAAACTGACAAATGTGACTGTCAATGTACTTGGCTTGGTCAATATCACTATGGTCGATGGAGTAGCAAAAGGTATCAAAGACTGCCTCTTTGAGCAATTCAGGTAAGAATGGCATTCATTTGTTTATTTTAAATCTGAATTTATGATACCCAAAACAATTATAAACAATAAAAAAAAAAGAAATAAAAATTATAACTATTTAATTACTTAAAAAAAAAAAGAGAACCGCCTTTAAAAAGCCGATTCACTGAAAAGTATGAAATAATTTTAAATGTACTGCTTATCCAATAACCAAAATATTTGGATAATAAGTATAATTATACTTCAAGCACAATTATTGTTATTTTTGGAGTATATATGTCATTCTGAGAACCTCCCTTTTTTCAAGTCGGTTAAATAATAAATACTAAAACCTGTTCCTTGATCTAACAAACTATTTTCTGAAAACCGCATCAAAATCGGTTCAGCCAAACGCGGGATAATCGCGGACAAACATACATACATACAAACATACATACAGGTCAAACTGAGAACCTCCTTTTTTTCCAGTTTGTAACTCATTATTTTTCATTTTAAATGTTATAAATGATTACGGTTGGGTGCATTTTGAAATCCTTTTTTTATCTGTTGCGGTTCAGAGTTGTGATTTCAAACAAAGATCTTATTATTGAGAAGGTTATCTTATTAACCTTGCAGTCATATACGTGACTTCTAAGTGTACGATCTTATGATAAAGAGTTATAAGGATTCGACAGGAAATGCTCTGAAGCTGTTTGAAGGTTGAAATGTATTTAAAAATAAATAGCTATCTACACTCCCTTTATGCTAAAAACCTTTGGATAAATGTCACTTGTACCGACGAAAGACACAAAAGTAAAAGAAAGACCCCAAACTATGTTGGGTTCGGCTTCCAGTCTTACCGGATTCAGCTGAACACCGTATTTTACATGGAGCGACTGCCTATCTGACCTCCACAATCCATTTTACTGGGTAATCCAGTATCCCATAGTAAGACTGTTTAAAGACATACAAAGATATCACGTGTATTTTCTTGTAAAAATGCATACTAAACAACACTTAAGTATGTGAAGCATAAAATTATGACGTTTTTTCTGCTTGAGAACATATTACTTATAGTTATTATACAAAGCGAGTGACACAAGATGTAAAGACGTAAAGATCAGCTAAATGGTGTGTGCCTAATCGCTCCCTTGAGTATTGACCGTGAAAATGTTTGCGTATATGAATGCCTATAGACTTTGTTGCCATCGAATTTTTTGTCAAGAACACTGACAGGTGATCAGTTATTGGCAGTTCTTTTGGAAGTATTTTTGTTCGACTATGCGACACATCACGATCGGAAAAAAAATATTGTCAAAGAGAGAAAATCTGAACGTTATTTTAGTTTTCTTGGATTTTTAGGTGAAGAAAGCCTGTAACACCTCGAAGTGTTTATCAAAGGATCTAATTATATTTATATTAAAGGGTCGTCCTCTTAAAGGGACTTAGTTCTTTGGCTCCGGAATTCTAAGAAAATCTAATTCTTTTACCATTTAGGAAAATTTTATATAAAAGCTATTACAGGTAATTAAGGACTACGTGGAAATCAGTGTTTGTAAAATGAGACTAAATGTATCTTATTTTGTTTTTAGGATAAACATTACAGAAGAAATAGGTCACCAAGAGAACACATGCGATGTTTCTATTAAAGGACATTACAAAATTGAATCCTCCAGTCCTTTACTTAAAGGACTTCTACAAGGAAACTCAATACATGGTGAAGGAAACGGAAAAATCAAAATAGGTACCATTTTTAGAAACTATTTAATTTAGGATCCCATATTATATATACACTTGCACACAATACTGAGTTACTCAGATAACTATCAAAACAAGTCTTTTCGTATAATATGGAAGTGAATTTCTCAGTTTCATACCACACGTCCAGTTTGTATGCCTTCTTTTATCATAAGTTTTTTTAGCCTATGCTATGCTACTGCTGGGCAATCTTTTAGAATAGATAAAATATTTTTGATTTATTTATTTCGTATTGATCCTGCTTAGTTTTGATACGACCTCTTATTCTATCTTATTCCAGAAAAACTGCATTTAAAATTCGATTTCCCATTCTACGCGCAAAGACGCAATGACGGAGAGATTTACATAAAATGCATTTACGACCTCATCAAGTATGACTACGAAATAGGCGGAAAAGTCGGGTTTTTTGCTGATAATCTTTATTTGGACGATCAGGAAATCAGTAAGTATAAGACCATAACCATTTCAAAAGCCAGAAACCTTATCAAACTCGCAACAGTTATGGACGATTATGGTCCTATTTGGTAAAAATTGTATCATCGGGTAAAATTTTGAAATTTTCTTTACGCGGATAAAGAACTTCTATTAAAAAAATATTAACAATCCTCTCTAATTTTTTTGACGTAAAATCCTTTAGCTACACCAAGCTTACTTGATTATTCTACTGATATCTTTACTTATAATAAATCTGTAGAAGTGAAAATTCTGTACATTGAAAATATCAAAAAAATAAATGGCGGGCGTGTTACTAGACCGACACCGAGCCCAAAAGTGTGACAACAAAAATTTTTTGTCTGTCTGTCTGTCTGTTTGTTCAGGTATCACGCAAAAACTACCGGTTCGATTACGATGAAACTTGGTATAATTATTCTTTATTATCCTGGGCACAACACTGGGTAGTTTTTATCCCAGAAAAGTATAAAAAATAAAAAACAAACTTAATTTTGCGGTTAAAAATTCATTGATATGTTTCGTCATCCACGCGAACGAAGTCGCAGGCCCAGCTAGTACAAATTAATTTGGCAATACCTAATATTATAGCTAATTAGGTGCCGTACATTAAACAAGTGTTAATTTGTAACATCGTCGTAAAAAATAACCCGAAGTATAATCGTTCTCAAGCCCTCACCCTTTTTAGTGGGACCAGTCTTTCTTCCATTCATCTCTTTCAACCTTCAACTCAGAACATTTTCTTCTTGAACACATTATTCTAAACACACTCCATTTATCTTATTTTTTAGTCCACGTACCCTTGATATTTATCATAATGTATTTGTTAGTTTTCTACCTAAACGTTAACAGCGTGTGTTGGTACCACATTTAACAACATCAAAAATTATGAATGTAAATAAAATTCATCAAAACTTCTTTTTAATTTAATTATGAATAAGTTATATGTTAACGAATGCATGCAAGATGTGTCAAGGTCACATATTAAGTACTAGCTGTACCCGCGACGTTGTTCGCTTATATACCTATCATTCATCTTTATGAATAAATATTTGACTGTGATATAGAGGGCCACTAACACGAACTGCCTACTGCCGAGTAAATTTTGTCACAAATGTTGCTGTTTGTATAAATTCTCAAAATAAAAAAGTACCATCGTCATAATTACATAATTAGCTTACCTCTAAAAATTTTAAGGATTGGTTTTGATGCTACTATGTTTAAAAATTTTAGATTTATCTTCAAAGTCCAGAACCGTGAGAAAAAATTATCATTTTCATGGTGGCTTTCGATGTCAATGTCCAAAATATGTCTACCTTGGGCAGTTTTGAACTGACTCTTTTATCTTCTTTTTATATATGTAGTATGTTTTCTCTTTTGTGCTTTACCCAGTTGGTTACAATAATTGAAGGTCAATGTTTTTGTACTGACTGCCTCGTTGGCCTAGTGGCGCTAAGCGCGACTGCTACGCTAGAGGTCTTGGGTTCGATTCCCAAGTCGACCAAGGTGTTATTAGGTTTTTCTATGAAATTCTCAGTAGCAGGTCGGAGTTTGGATTTGTGCCCGGTTAGTGGCAATTGGCTCGCCCCCTATTACATGGGACCTAAACATACCGGCGAACTGTGGGTGTACATTGGTACACCTCTGCCTAACCCTTCGGGGATACAGGCGTGATGGTATGTTATGTTTATGTTATGTTATGTTTTTGTATTGAGTCTACTGGCAGCGCCAACTCTGAGTTAAAGTGAAAGCAGCTGTCGCTCTAGGCAGTAAATGGCAAAGGGCACCCAAAAACCGAATCCATAAAAACAAATTAGTCCATTTTTTATGCTATAGTTCTTGTTGGTATCGTAGTCCCTAGTGAGACTACAGGGCGCGAGGTTTTGGTGCAAAACCTCGAAAATGAACTACGCAGTTAAATTCAGAGTGGATATCAAATAGGCAGTGACTGACATGAGACCCATGAAACTGAAAGAGGAGGGAGTTACAATAAGTTGACGTACGGTTTGAGAGGCAGTGGCAGAATTACCAAAACTGTGTTTAAAATTATTTGTTTGGAAAGATTAAGTAATAGCTTTCCAAGGACAATCTCATTCTACCCTGATAAAAGTCAGAGGCTGTATCCTGTACAATTCGCTTAATTAAGCGTAAGGTGCAGCATAAGGTGATGAGCTTAAATACCGTACGTATATATTTTAAAATGTAGAGAATGCGATAGAAAGTTTATTTTATTTAGGGTTTTGGCCCAACCTTCCGGTAATAGGGTACAAAAACTTTATTAAATTTAAACACATAAATAAAACATCATGTACCTTTTAATGAATATTAAAGAGGTAGTACATACTAAAGATTGTGTGATAAAAACATCATTGTTTTTGGGTAAAATAAAATAAATAACAAATACAAAAAGATCTTGTCCATGGAATATAATATAGATGACCAATAGAAAACATTACACATTATGTTGGAAAAATAGTTTAAAAGTGGATTAAAGTTTTTAACCAACTATAAAGTGATCTATGGGGAAGCTTACGTTTTCAAGTCAGAAGCGAATGCGTAAATTTCCAAGCAAATGGCCAGGACATTTACGCCTGAATCACTTTACGGTATATGCCATGCACGTTTGTTCCTCAATGATCAGCAATGAGGAACAAACTTACCTACGGAGATTAGTAAATACAAACACTAAATAATTGTAAGTTTATAATTATATCGGTTGAGAAAAAATTCACGATTAAAGATGTCGTTTATTGCAACTAAAAATACAACAAAATGTTACAAATATTTTTTTACTTAAAAAAGATACGTTAGTAAAACACAAAAAGAGTTAGCTCTACTGAAATTTGAACTTGGGTATCAAAAAATTCAAACTTATATAAGAAAATGGACGCATGAAAAAAAATACAAACATTAACAACTGGATTTGAACTTGCAGCAAGATCACTCATTTCCAATCGTTCAACCACCAAGCTGTTTACTTCGATAGCTAGTTCACTAAAATATAGGTACTAATCAAATTGAAGATTGCTATGGCTACCTCAGTCTGCCATGGTTACCCTCTTGTTTATCTGTCAATAATGCCAATTTATGTGTGCAGTTGAGAAAATGATTTTGGAAATTTAAAGCTTCACCCCTTATCAGCAAGATTCAATAGCATGTTTCAACATAGCTAACAACCATCTACGATTTCTTGAAAACAACCTCTCAATTTTTTACACCATTCGATTAAGTAGTTTATGTTTGATACTGTAACCTGAAATCTGACCCCCGGCAAAAGAGAGTTGTAATGCAAGTACTGTACTGAATTGCGTGTTGTAATATTTTACTTCTTGAACTCACTAAATTAATCATATCTTTTGATAGAGTTAACCGATTTCGATGACACAAAAACTAAGTTATACCTCAAGTTGTGTATAATTTTTGTATATAAACATTGTCTGCATTGAATTCGTAGATTTTACGTGATGCGTGCACAAACAAACATATAAACAGACAAACAGATAAACAGACAAACAGACAAACAGACAAACAGACAAACAGACAAACAGACAAAAATTTCAAAAATTATGGAAATGGGTTCTGTTAGTTATCCTTTAACACGCTGGCTATTTTTTTTTTCAATTTCTTCAATGTACAAAAATGACTTTTCTACAGATTTATTATATGTATAGATAAAACGGCAATTATGTGTCTGGTACAAACTTATAAGAGTCTCATGAATAAAATATAATTTCAAGTTCGAATTACGATAGGAGCACACAAAAAAAAAACTAGGAAGTCTTAGTCACGAGTTGTTAAGTTAGAATAGTGTAAAATCATAAAGTAGAAACAAATAAAATAACATGTTTGATATTAATTCCATATTAAAACATACAAAGTTTTAATGCAGTTTTATTTTTATGCAGTAGCCGATTTTGTATAACTTATTATTATTTCTTTAGAGGAAGACAATACCACTCAACCACTATAACCATAATCTTAGTTCATAAGGCTTTTACTGTCCATAAACAACTTAAGAGGAAAGGGGAGTGGACTTTTCTCCATACAAACGTTCTCGTCTGTTTTCTCGCTGGTTTCTGAACTTAGGGCTATGATTTTTTGCAGTAATATAAATTCCCTATTTTTTCCTTTTTTAAAATAAGTTATATTTAAAGAAACTAGAACCTTCTAAAAAGTGCCGATTTTGACCGCAGTTTTCAGAAGCGTTTTTTTTCAAATTTGGCAACGATTATTGAAAAAAGGAAAAATTAGAGGCACAGATTATTCTTTTCTTATGCAGTATATGAAATATCTTTAAAATTGGTTAAGAATTGGGGGAGAAAATAGACGAGAGCCAAACCTCGATTTTTCGTCAGTTTTTCGGTCTGAGCTGCAGTTGTCCTTATCGCACGAATAAGAGGGCGGGGGGAATTAGAGCGACAGCAATACTTTCTTCAAAAACCGAATTTTCAAAAGTATGTCCGCTCCCCTTTCCTCTTAACATTAAAAAAAGAACGATCCCAAAAATATTCCGCAATCTAACACATATAAACAACGCCAGCAAAAAATAACTATCGTCTGACTAATATAAATATTTGTTTCTAGGTAAAACCATCATAAAGATGCTGAATGAGAACTGGCGGTTCGTGATGTCATCTTTCGGCCAGCCCTTCATTGACAAAGCAATGGAGTTCTACTTCAAGTTTGCTGGCTACTTCTTCGACGCTGTTCCTGCAAGACACTTCATTCTTGACGACCTGTCACCTTATGCCAGACCTTAGGTTAAAAAGCTGATTATTAACTTTTAAACTATCGCGTTTCATGTTTATAATAATATAATTCACGGGAATTGAGTCTGATTGTGACCACGGTCGGTGTAACCCGGTTGAAACTACAAGCCCAAAAAAAAAGGTATTTATGCATGTACGCGCTTATTCCCGAGAATTGTATTATTATAAGCAGATTATTTTTTTTACGTAGTTTAGTCGCTTTCTTACTTTGTAAGTATCTGGGAGAAATTGCTTTTTCTAATAAAGTTAAATAATTGGCAACATGGTATGGAGAGAGATACGTTGTGAGGTAAAGTAAAGGTACTTAATTTTTTTTAAAATTTAGGTCATAATTTTAATTATAATTATATTTGTAAAATTATAAAGTTATTATTGTAAGCGTAAATAAGTACAAAAAATAAATGTTTTAATTGAAGAATCTCATTATTATGTTTGCTTATGAGCATAATAATAAGCTTGGCATACTAATAAAATTATTAAAATTAAACAGTTGTTTTCATTACGAGTATCTCGTCTTTTAGTTACAATTAAATAAGTTTAGTATTTAATATAAATAAAAGCTGTGTTTAAGATTCGATGTACCTAACTTTTGAATAAATATTGTGTGTTTGAGTACATGTCTAAGTTTGACTTGTGTATCACCGCTAATATTGTTTCCTCACGTGCTCTATTTGTTTAATTGCTGTTTTTCTATACCCATTTATTATTCTAATTAGCGGTTTGACTGTTTATATAATAATAAAATGCTAAATTGCCTGTTTTCTAATTTTATCTTAGCAGTGTACTTGGAAATTTTTAATTTGCATTACTTAATAAGTACAAGTCTTGTTTCTAGTAATCAGCATAAGAGACAATAATAAATCAAATAGTGACTTACGTGAACTTGTTACTTTTGCAAGTTTTTAAACCTGCAATTGATCCATCCTTCATCGTGATTTTTATCATTCCTAGGGCTGTAAATTCCAGATTTTTGACCTCATATGGGTCCACTTTAGGTATACCATATTCAGGAATACCATTGTCCGATACTTCTAGAGCTATGCCCCTGTATAAAACCTGATGGCACTCATCATCGCCTAATGTACATTTATTGGTTATTTTTTTGTCTGAAATAAAGAATACGTTAATTTATTAAATTGTATTTAAATGTTTAAATTATAAATTAATTTGTTTATATTTTATATAGTAAATTATGTAAAATTAAACTTACAAATTGCAGCTGAGTTGCATGAATTTCACGCGCTGACGAGCTATTTTCCGATAACTAAAAATAAAATAAACACCTAGATTAAATGTAAATGGTTGCTTCTTGTTTAACTTCTGCTTATTCTTATTTCCTTCCACCTTATAAAATTCAACTATCTTTATTTTTTGACACATGATCTATTAATTTGTTATAATAATATAAGTATGTTATTCTTTTGTTGCTGGTGTACAAATTTTTATTAAGTGACATAAATCTCAAATTTGTGTTTTTTGCATGCCTAATTTATGGTAGATTGTATAAGGGTCTCATTATAACATAACATCTGTATCTTGTACCTACTTTCTGTGCAAATAAAGAACTATTCTATTCTATTCTATTCTATTCATTAAAGTTGTAGTCATTCTGGTTGTTTGTCCTTTAATTATCATGTAACGGGTACCAATCAGACTCATTTTTAGTAACATCCGGAGTGCCGCAGGGATCCATATTGGGTCCGTTGAAGTTTATAATCTATATTAATGACATTAGTTAGTTGTTTCCAAAACAGCAATTTTCTATAATACGCTGATGATTTAAAAGTATACAAAAAAGTAAATACTATAATTGATGATTGTTCTCTCCTTCAACAAGACCTTAACAGACTTTCTCTTCTTTATAAGTAAGATAAATTTCTACCGTTTTTACTGAAAATTAATAAGAGCCTAAATTAATTAGGTTTTGCTTTCTTGGACCGAATTTTGCAAACATTCAATTTTATATCAATACTAGCTGTGCCCCGCGGTTTCACCCGCGTTAATACCTATATTCCGTTCCCGATGTCTTAATATCGATGTCGTTAATATCCGAAACTACTTGACCGATTTGAAAAATTCTTTCACTGTTGGGAAGCTACACTATCTCCGGTGAACATAGGCTATATTAAATTTTCAAAAAAGTTAAGGATCCATACTAAAACTCCAATAATGTAACCCAAGGTGTGAAAAAATTACCAAAAAACTTTCTTACATCGCGTGCGCTACGAAAACTATTGATTATATTTTATAGAACCAAATAATGTACTACGTCTTTGTAGAACATATAATTATCTACATGTCTAACTACTATAGTTATGTCACAATATATATATAGATATATATATATATAAGCCTGCTTTAATACCATTAAATGATTTTTTGAATTATTCAACTTGGACGTTCCATTCGAAAGATATCACAAGTTTAAAAATGTAAGTTATTTAAAAAATGTCGCATGCTCACGCCGCGCCGCGCCGCTCTGTTAGACGATACCTAATACTAAGCGAATTGATAATAATAGCAATTTAGCCTTTCGGGAATAAAAGTTGTTTGTTAATGTTTATTATTCCGTAGTAAGTTTACTATTAACAAATTAGTAAAGGAACTAAAGACGTAACGGGGTTAAAGAGGTAGTACGAGATAGGTATGGAACCGCGAGGTGTTAGTTACACTATTCTTAACTCAAGAACGGGTAGAAAGATTTTCAAAATCCAAAAAAATATTTGTTTTGGATTCGTCTCCGCCCCGTATAACAAAGTAGGTAACTATAAAGACATCGGGAACGGAATATAGGTATTAACGCGGGTGAAACCGCGGGGCACAGCTAGTATTGATATAAAATTGAATGTTTGCAAAATTGGGCCCAAGAAAGCAAAACCTAATTAATTTATGCTCTTATCTTTCAGTAAAAACGGTAGAAATTTATCTTACTTATATTATCAAGCAGACAAAAAAGTCTACAACTATATTTTTAAATAAAAAACAATTGAAAAAAAATAATTCTGGTTTTACTACGGCCTCTTCCTCACTTTAGTTTTCTCAATGCTGAGGGTTGTGACCACCTCTTCGCAGGAAGAGCTCGATGGGCCTCACAAATAATATAAGTATAACATTAGCTACAAAGTATTTAATTAAAGAACACCACTTACAATTAATAATCTCACTGTCACTCAAAGGTTTGCTGGAAGAAAACTCAATTTTGAGTTAAGCTCGCCTGTGTACGTCAACTTATTCTAATAAATGTAACGTATATACGTGTACCTATGTGTACAATAAAGAATTAAGAATTAAAGGTAAAAAAAAAATGTGTCAAATTCGATATTCATCTAAGCTTTTTATAATATCCTTTTCTTAATATGAGATTTGATAAAGTCTTTTATTGTCAAAATTGGTGATATTATTAGACCATTTTATTTAGGAAACTTTTCTGCGCCTGATTGTTATTGCAAGCAACTGTTTGTTGTAAAGTAATATTTTATAAGTAGCATTAAAACAAGATTTCATTATTTCATTTTATGGAACCAGCTAAATCCATAAACGTTAGTGAAAAAACGATTATTTGCTGATTTATTTACGCATTAAGGTGTTCACTCCGTATAAAATATATAGTTATCAATAGTTTAGCAACTTAATTTATATCATAAGATTTAATTCGTTAATTTTATTTTAGTGGCGCCTGTTGAAATCACGCTACAAAAGTCTTGTAAGAGAATGAGACGAAAATAATACTTTGAGGAGCTTATTTCTCCAAATTTGATTTAAAATTTTATTATCCTGTTTTATCTATGTGGAATATAACATTATTATATGACGTTACTTAACATAATTAATGTTGTTTCTATGGGCAGAATCATTTTAATAACGCGTGTTTGTTTCACCCTGTAAAAAGAAAAATACTTATGTGCAAGTTTTTTTTTCTTTCGTACCTTCTCTCCCTTAAGGACAGTTAACATGCAATTATGATCCTTTTCATTCAGAACATTTTCCTTACGACCGACTCATTCCCAAAAGCAAAACATAACAATCCTTTTTGGGCAGTCGTGTAAAAAAAAAGATAGTATCAAAATGTACCGAACAGAGTTCCTATACCTAACACATAATTGCATATAAATAATTATGTAGATCTTAAACAAGTTTATTTTTAAGGTCAGCTTCTAAGTCGTACACTCATTGCATGAATAAATTGACGCCATATTTGATACGAACATTAATATTAAAAAAAAAACTTAAAAAAAAAAGAGAACCGCCTTCAAAAATCCGATTCACTATCCGGCTATCCGGTTCAGCCGCTAATAGCAAATTTTAATACTATATTATAAGGACAGACACCGACTCCAAAAATAACAATAATTGTGCTTGAAGTATTATATAAGTAAGTAAGTATATTAAATATTAACTTATTATCCTAATATTTTGGTTATTTGATAAGCAGTACATTTAAAATTATTTAATACTTTTCAGTGAATCGGATATTTGAAGGCGGTTCTCTTTTTTTTTAAGTTTTTTTTTTATTTAATACTTTTTAGTGTTTGATACTTTGTTTACTTACTTAAAATGGGTTTTGTCAAGTCGAGATAATTGCGTTTAAACATACATACATACAGGTCAATCTGAGAACTATTTTTCTTTCAAGTCGGTTTATTATAGAATACCAAAACCTTCTCCTTGGTCTAACAAACACTTTTCTGGAAACCGTATCAAAATCGGTTCAGTCAAACTCGAGATAAACGCGTCTAAATATACATACAAGTCAATCTGAGAACCTCCCTTTTTTCAAGTCGGTTAAATAATAAATACTAAAACCTTCTCCTTGATGTCACAAATTATTTTCTGAAAACCGCATCAAAATCGGTTCAGCCAATCACGGGATAATCGCGGACAAACATACATTCATACATACATAAACATACATACAGGTCAAACTGAGAACCTCCTTTTTTTTGAAGTCGGTTACAAACCAAAAATACACGCATCGGTATAATATAGTTTTTCCTTGCAGTGGTCATTGTTTTAATGTACCTTACAATGGAACAAATAGTCTAATCTAAATAGCTTAGATATTTTGACCGTGTGACACTCGCTTCGTATTCAATGAGCTTATTCAAAACTTGAATGCGATTTCAAAATAACCACTACGTATCATTGGCGGCCACAATTAATAAAACATTTTTACTCTACTATTAACAGTTCGATTTTAATCATTGTTGGTTAGACGCGTTTTGCTAATAAATTTATGGAACTCAATTTTAGTGGTCGCAATTGTAAACTTTCATATTTGTCTGAATATATAAAAATATTCAGACAAATATGAAAAGTTCAGTCGCGCGCGCGCAGCCATACGTGACGTGTGTCTCTTTGTTGCGCTGTAGGTAGATAATAATCTCCCGCAATGGCGTCTACACTAAAGCAACTAAAGTGTAGACGCCAATTGTAATCTTGTAGTCGACGAGATGTTAGCATATTATGTGCAAAACAAACTATCAATCATGGATGAAGAAAGTCTTCTAAAAATTTGCTTATCATCATTCACGAGTGTTCAAATTGAAAAATCAAAATCGTTATTATTTGAATCCTTGCCGTCGGATCAACGTAAACCGTCAAGAAAAGGACAAGGAAAGGACAATCGAGTGTTAAATGATATAATTAGTGTTTTCAACGTGATTGAACCTGATGTGATGCCTTTTTTTTTGTGGCCCGTGATTTGGAAAAGTTACCTCCTATAACGTTTGATCATTTAGATGTTTCTAAGTTACTAAAAGATATCATTCTATTGCAAACGGAAATAAAGGATATCAAAGCATCCTATGCCACGGCGATCCAGCTGGAAGACATCAAGAAAGAAGTCAAAGCCATGTCAGTGGCTGCGTCATCACTAAACGTTAACATGAGAAGGGGAGCGCACCGTGACAGTGAACAATTGCTATCACATACTAGAAGTGATTCTGTAACGGAACAAAATATTTCGTTATATTTGCCTATGAATAGTAACAGCGCAATTTGTTACAATCAGAATTAAAACCAAGCTGGAGGTAGTAGTAGTTACTCTGAAGAAACTTTGAATAAAAACCCGTTATCGAGCTCTGCCGTCGCCGTCGTCGCGGCGGGGAATGAGTCATCACAGTTGTCCGATAATAATCAGCTGGGCGACTTACAAACTTGAGGTAAACAATCGTTTGCAAATGTAGTTGGACAACAATCTAACCTAGAAAATGAAGAGACAACAAGCAAAGGTAATGAGTGGATCTTAGTGCAAAATCGTAAACAAAAGTTTAAAGAGCGATTTAGAGGTAGAATGGGTAAAAGTGTTGTTGATAGTGATGAAAATATTCATTACTAATGTACATAAGGATACAGCAGAGGAGCAGATTAGTGATTATATCCAAAGAAAAACGGCCATCAGTGTTAAGTAGGGAGAAAATAAATCTGAAAAAACAAACTGATTACAACGCCTATAAGTTCTTTGTATTACATCATAATGTAAATATGTTCCTGAACAAGGAAATATGGCCACAGGGAATTATTTTTAGACGGTTTGTGCATTATCGAGCGAAAACTGGGAACAGGCAGAGTACTGGTTCTGGTGTCGGTTTATCATTGACTGATGGATAGTAAACTGCACAGATTTGCAACTTTCAACTGCAAGAACGTTAAACGTTCGATTGACAGTATAAGAGATTTGTGTAAATATGTGGACAAATTAGCCTTACAAGAAACTTGGCTACTGTCGCATGAAATATTGTATCTAAACTCCATTAGTGACGATTTCAACTGTACGGGAACTTCAGCAGTGGACTCCGCTACTGGGATGTTACGAGGCAGGCCTCACGGTGGTGTCACATGAGTAGATAAACGGAACAGAGGCAAAGCTTCGAACAACCGCTCGAATCGGTTGCACGCACACAAGCGCGCGGGGCATGTGTGCGTGACCACTGGCCGCTTGTCACATACGCGGCGAGACTGGAAAAAACCAGTTTACGCTGGCACAGCCAGTGTACAATCTAAGGGTCAGTCCGACGCACGCTGTTTGTTTTGTTAGTTGCAAGTTTAAGTTTTTATAAGTTTAGTTGTAAAAACGTGGTATTATATTAATAATAATGGTTGTTTATTGTACCGTGTGTATGAATAATAATAGAGAAAACAAAAATATATCATACTTTAACTATCCCAAGGAGTACAATTAGGTAAGTAAATATTTGGTTATTACTTTTTCAAGCAAGTACCTTTATTTTATTGTATGATCCTTTTTATAATAAGAAGAGAGTAATTTGTACAACAGGGTAGGTATTTTTTATTTAAAAAAAACAAAAATTATAAAAAGAAAATTCTTAGAGTAAGTAATTTGTAAACTATTCTATCATACTATTATATATTCTATTATACTGACTATTAAAACTATTTAAAAAACGTTTTGTTTGATTTGTCTTCACCTATTGTGACAACCCTAACAAAATAGGTAACAATTTTGCACGTTCTTAAGAAGCTTTGCCTCTGTTCCGTTTATCTACTCATGTGGTGGTGTGGCACTGTTATGGAGAAGGAGTCTCTACACAGACGTAACTGTGATCCCGACTGATAATCCACGTATAAGTGCAATTAGAATAGTGATGCAAGAGAGGTCGGTGTTAGTGTTTAGCATTTACATGTAATTTGGCGAACTTCACGGACATCCTCAGTGCGGTGAGTGCTATAATTGATTGTAACAGTAGTGAGTGTGTTTATATGCTGGGGGATTTTAACGGTCACCCAACGGAGCGTTTCTACGGTGAGCTGGTGGGGTTCTGTAATGAACAAGACTGGGTGTGTATTGACACTGAGCGTTTAGTTGTGACGTCGAATACGTACACATTTATAGTCAGGCTCATGGGTCATCTAGGTGGCTTGATCACTGCTTGGTTACCAAGGCTGCGGCACAAACTATTAGTCGGGTGTTCATTCAATATGATGTTGTGTGGTCCGATCACTTTCCTTTGATTGTTGAGTGTAATTTAGATGTTATTGAACCTAAGAGGTGTATATCTAGTGATCATGTGAGTCACAGAGTTGCGTGGGGTGAAAGAGATTGGGCACAAACTAGGTTGTATAATACCGAATGTCATAAACGTCTTAGAGACTTCCCAATGCAATTCCAATATTGTTGTGATCATATGTGTACTGATTTAAATCATAAGAATCTTATTGATAAACTGTATAGCCAAATTATTGGAGCACTATGTGAATCGTCGGTGATTGGCCGATATAGCCATAAATCCAAAAAGAAGGCTATAATTGGATGGAATAGATATGTCGCCGACTCACACAGGCTTGCTAGTGATAAAGGACAATGGGCATTTTGGCCCATCAGCGGCCACCAATGAAATTAGTCTCATTTGATAGGTGAGTGCTTTTAGAGCAAATATTGTTCAAGGATACGATTAAATATCAATGGGGAAAAAAGATATAGGTAAAGTACTATTTTAATTTATTACCATATTTTTTTCTTGCTACAATTTTTGATTTTTTATACAAAACAGACGAATAGTCATTGCACTTTGTTTATTTTACTGACGTATGCATCATTAAATAAAGTAAATAAAATGTAGGGCTTAAATGTAAAATCTTTGACGATGATTAAACCCAATCATATTGTAGTAATTAAGTTATGTACAATATTGTGTTATTGTAATCTGAAATACCTACGTGTTTTCATTTCAATAAATCAACACCTATACGAAACTTTTTTTTTAACCTATCATTTTGTAATATGTGTAAAATACGTATATAATAACATAATTATATACTTAAATTAATTATTATATCAATGTTACATCATCGCGAGTTGTACAAAATATTGTATTGAGGATACAAACTGAAATAATTCCTTTAAATGATTTAATTCGATATTTTTATTAAACATTATCTACCTATAACTATTTATCCATGGAAGTGACAGGAACAATATTTTGTAATCTTACTATATACATAATTGCCTGCTGGGAAATAAATAGTACAGACATGGCCGCCGATGGGACAAGCTCCATACATTTTTGCCCATTGTCCTTTATTTTATGGTCATGGTACGGTAGGCCTACTTCTGGTCGTTATTATGACGAAATGTGTGAGTCAAAGATAATATTTAAATCTAAATTAAAATGGTGCTAGAACCGTGAGGATAAAATAAAAATGGATGTCCTTACGTCCAATCATTTAAACAAGGACTTTCGTGGTTTCTGGAAAAACACGAATAAACTTAATCATAAGCCGAGCGTGCCAGTGTGTGTCGACGGTGTTAGTGATGCACAGGGAATAGCTGAACTGTTCAAAGATAAATTTGAAGTGAAGTCAGCGTTAGGTTCGTCGCGGATGGTGATTGATGTTAAACCCAATTGTAAATTAGCAGTTAGGGTAACTGCAAAAAACATTGCTTCTATAATACAATCCATGTCCAGAGGCAAGTCTCCTGGTCACGATGGGCTCAACATCGAGCATCTCCGGTATGCGGGTTCACACTTGCCGCGAGTTTTGGCTTTGTTTTACAATCTTTGTCTAAGTCATGCTTACCTACCTCAGGATATGTTAAAAACAGTGGTAGTGCCGATCGTTAAAAATAAAACAGGATTATTAACTGACAAAAATAATTATAGGCCTATATCCCTGGCCACAGTTGTCTCTAAAGTGTTAGACAGCGTGCTTAATGCCCAGTTAAATAGTTACGTGCATCTGCACGACAACCAGTTTGGATTTCGACCAGGATTGTCAACTGAAAGTGCAATATTGGGTTTCAAGCATGCTGTCCAATACTACACACACCGTAGCACGGCTGTTTACGCCTGTTTCCTCGACCTGTCGAGTGCTTTTGATCTGGTTTCCTACGACACTCTTTGGAAGAAACTCAACGATGCTAAATTACCACCTGAAGTCAATATTTTTAAATTTTGGTATGGGAACCAGGTCAATAGTGTTAGATGGGATGGGGCGTACTCGAGTCCGTATGGTCTGGAGTCTGGTGTAAGACAGGGCGGTATTAGCTCTCCTACACTATTTAACCTGTATATGGACCAGTTGATTGTGGAGCTGAGCGGCACCAGAGTCGGATGCTATGTTGATGGTGTTTGTGTTAACAATATTAGTTATGCAGATGACATGGTGCTGCTTAGTGCCTCAGTCTGTGGCCTTAGGAAACTGGTGAGTGTTTGTGTGAAATACGCCGCTACTCACGGCCTATGTTATACTTAATATTAAGAAGATTGTCGTCATGGTGTTTGGGGCTGGGGGAAAATGCCCGGATGCTGTACCACCAATTAAATTGAATGGTGTACCATTAGCGAGGGTGTTCACTTTCAAATACCTTGGGCACGTATTGACCACTAGCCTCAAAGATGATGATGACATTGAGCGAGAGCGGAGGGCGCTGTCGGTGAGAGCGTATATGATCGCCCGCAGGTTTGCACGTGCGTCTACGGATATTAAAAGAACCCTTTTTAAAACCTTCTGTTCGTCATTTTATACCTGTAGCCTGTGGGTTCATTTTACGCAAAAATCGTACAGTGCCCTTCGCGTACAGTACAATAATGCTTTCAGGGTGCTGATGGGGCTGCCTCGCTTCTGTAGTGCGTCAGGGATGTTTGCGGAAATGCGTGTTGATTGCTTTTATGCGTTAATGCGTAAAAGATGCGCATCTTTGGTGCGCAGGGTGCGGGCCAGCTCCAACAGCGTCCTGAGCATGATTGCTGACAGGTTGGACTGTTGTACTATGAATCGTTGCTCCAGTATTTCAACTGGGATACTGAAGCAATGATTATTTATTGTGTGTAAATATTATTATTGTGACACTAACATAGTTTTAAGTATTTATTGTTACTAACACTATGAGTCTCTTTGTTACTCGAAATAAACGTTATTATTATTATTATGTATCTCTTTATTATTATTATTGTTATTATAATGCGCATTTTCTGTTGAGCAAGTATTTTTACACTCTCAGCCTAAACTTTAGGGATCCCTTCTTTTTGCATAATATTCTTTGTCCTAATATACTTTGGCATAACGATTTTGGCATAATTTGTTTTGCCATAATAATACTTTGCTATATTTTTTTTTAGCATACAGTTTATGTTGGCATAATTATGTTGAAGGCTAATTTGTTTTGGCATAAATTTAATTCGCATAATGTTACTAGGCCTAAAGACTATTAGCATAATAGAAATAACGGAAACGAATTTGAGTTAGTGACAGAAACGAATCGCTGCAAAACTGACTCCACGTAGTCTTTTCTGCCCTACCCTAGAGTGTAATTTAGAGTCGCGTAGGCGCGGAGGGGTGAGGCGGCCCGCGAGATGAGGAGCAGGTGGTCTTAACTCTCGCCGCCGTGGCTGAGGCTGGCCGGCGAAGCCGGCCAGCAAGCCGAAGCTGCGGTGGTGAGCGTAAAACCATCTGCGACGATAAGCTCGCGTGGGGCCGCCGGAAGCCTGCAGCGCCGGAGCCGTGACAGAAACCATGCCTGCTGCATGTTGCATGCTGCATGCTTGCTTGCATGGCTTGCTTGCATGCTGCATGCTTGCTTGCATGCTGCATGTTTACTTGCATGCTGCATGCTTGCTTGCGTGCTGCAGGCTTGCTTGCATGCTGCAGCAATATTGTTTAGAAATGTGTATTAGTGTCTAATATTTTAGGTGTTAATTATTAATTCTTTGTTATGCCTATACAATGTGAGCAATATGTAAAATTGTGTATGATGAAGTTTTTTCATAATTAAGGAGTTAGATATTTGTATGGTGTATAATTTAAATTAGTTTGCTAATAGAAGTTATGCTTAAATATCATTATGCGTAAGGATATTTAGGCTTTAGAAAATTATGCTTAACAATTATTATGCTTAAAGTAAGTATGCCTAATAAATTATTCCTATAAAGTTATGCCAAATTAATATTGTGCGTAACTATTATTAGGATAAATAACGTTATGCCATGTTAACTTATGACATACAATTTTATGCTTAAAAATAGGGAACCTAAACTTTATATCTACGTATGTGTGTGGCCAAAACAAAATAAAAAATGGTAGTTAAAAATTTTGCAGTGTTGTTTACGTTCACATTGTTCGCTTTTAGTGACACCGCATTTGGTAAGTTTCCAGCGTTGTTTATTTCACGGTGCGCCAAAATTCACCTAAAATATCAACTCCGATAATTGGAAATCCGAAAATTTTCTTCCTAACATTTTTCATCCTAACAATCACAACTCCTAATTTCTCTGTCCCTAATGATCATAATTCCTAAGCCAAAGTTCACCTAAAATTTAAACTGCGATAATTGGAAATCCGAAAATTTTCTTCCTAACATTTTTTATCCTAACAATCACAACTCCTAATTTCTCTGTCCCTTATGATCATAATTTCTATTTTTTATTTTAAAATATTCAATTGGTGTAATGTAATAGTATAGAACTGACATAGGCCCAGAAATCCATTGCTTGGTTAGGTTCGACTGTGTGACAGAGATCAATAGGTTAGGTTAGGTTAGATATTGTGACCTTGCAACAGAGCGAGCGAAGCGAGCGACGACGTATGTACCTGTATGTACCTACATACGTCATCTTCTGCCCACATATATTTTTATATATAAAAGAAACATTTACCAAGTGTACACTTGGTAAATGTTTCTAGTATGAGTGAAAATATTATGGTAATAATGTTTAGGGATAAAAACGTTAGAGTTAAAATATATTTACATTAATGATATTATTGTTTGAAATTTTCGGAAACATGAGTGTTATTAACATCGTCGGTAGGACTACAAATAGTATGAATAAAAACTTTAGGATGAAAACTTTTAGGAAGAGTGATCATTCGGATTAAAAATCGTTAGTAAGAACATTTTCGGGTAAAGAACTTTAGGTGAGCCAATATGGACCCTTTATTTCATCTATGTTTTGACAGTGCTTGTTTATGATTATATTCTGTGGTGATAAAAAAACCGGCCAAGTGCGAGTCGGACTCGCGCACAGAGGGTTCCGTACAAACCTGTAGGTATTTATTTCTTTTGATTGCGTTGACATAAAAGTCTGATTTTGTTACAGCTTAAAGGTATTATAGACCTGAGTATTTGATATGAATTTTAATTAATACCTCCACGTCCGTGTGGTGACGGACCTAAAGAATACAAAGGTCACCACCCCATCTCATCCCGTGGGTGTCGTAGAAGGCGACTAAGGGAAAATTGAGCAGAGCCGAAAACCACTGCTTAGAGAAGGAAAACTCGAGACCAAACCCTATGCCAACCCGTCTGGCCAGCGTGGCATTAGTAGGCCAAAACCTCTGTATGAGCCCACACCACACAAAACGGCCCCCAGTTCCCGGTAGTCCCGCTATTCCCGGCCAAGGTAGCGGTCGCGGTAACGGCGGGACAGGGGGTGCTAGGAATCTCCGGGCTACGGGAGGCTACCACTACCTCAAAAAACTGACCCTGGCGACGTATAACGGACGAAGTCTACGGCTGGACCAACACCTCACCGAACTCGAGGTAGAATTGGGTCGCATAAACTGGCACATTTTGGGGTTATCTGAAGTCCGAAGACAGGGGGAGGACACGATAACCCTTGAGTCAGGTGACCTGTTCTACTACCGAGAAGGTGATAGGCCCTCCCAGGGCGGTGTCGGTTTCTTGGTCAACAAGTGTCTCACAAGCAGCGTTGTGGAAATCAGTAGTGTGTCGACAAGGGTAGCGTACCTCTTATTGAAAATCACCGACAGGAAGTTCCTGAAGGTGGTGCAGGTATATGCGCCGACCTCGACATACTCTGATGAGATAGCCGAAACCATGTACGAAGACATAGCGAAGGCACTACATGGTACCAGGAAGGCTCACTACAACGTTGTTATGGGAGACTTTAATGCCAAGGTGGGAGTACAAGAATGCGGCGAAACGAAAATCGGTCCTAACGGCGTGGGGCGCCGAAATCACAGAGGCCAAATGTTGGTCAACTTTTTAGAGTCCCAGGGGCTCTTCTTAATGAATTCCTTCTTTAAGAAGAAGCCCCACAGAAAGTGGACATGGCGAAGCCCCGATAATGTGACGAGGAACGAGATAGATTTCATCATCACGGACAAACGGCATATATTTAGAGACGTCTCGGTGATCAATAGGTTTAATACCGGTAGCGATCATAGACTCGTCCGAGGCTCTCTAAATATCAACCTTAAGGCTGAAAGAGTTAGGATGATGAGACCTACTCTCCGACCCACGCTGCCCCAAATAGCTTTAGGTTCCGATAAGTTCCAGTTGGAACTCCAAAATCGTTTCGCACTGCTGGAAACCACGGACAATGTTGACGAAAAAACCGACACAGTGGTCAAAACGCTACAGAATGTGTCTCGAAGGTTGTTCCCCGGAAAACGCGGTAATAGGGAGTCCAAGCTCTCACCCGAGACTCTCGAACTTATGAAGGAAAGACGAGAAACGCCGGACGCCCAGATGTCTTCGTCAGATAGGCGGTCCTTAAACCTGAAAATCAGGAAACTGACGCGACGTGACCTCCGACGCTGCAGCACTCGTAATATCGAGGCTGCGATTGAGCGAAATAGAGGCACCAAAGTCTTCGCTCAGCAATTAGGTAGACCCCATCTGGCGAAACTGAGGACCGGGGATGGCAGGACCGTCACCTCTAAGTTCGAGATTCTCGAGGAAATTGAGAGTTTTTATAGACACCTATATGCATCACGGGTGACTAAACCATCGAGACAAGGCGAAGATGACCACAGAGCCCCACTCACGCGCCATTACACCGAGGACATCCCGGATGTCGACCCGGGCGAGGTTGAGGCAGCTCTCAGACAACTAAAGAACAACAAGGCGCCGGGTGATGACGGAATTACAACCGAGCTCCTTAAGGCCGGTGGGACCACAGTCCTGAAAGAGCTAGCGAGTCTCTTTAATTCCGTCATTCATCAAGGCTTAACACCACAAGCGTGGAGCGGGAGTGCGGTGGTTCTGTTCTTCAAGAAAGGCGACAAAACCTTGCTGAAGAATTACAGACCTATCTCACTCCTGAGCCACATTTACAAGTTGTTCTCGAGAGTAGTCACTAACCGCCTCGCTAGAAGACTCGACGAGTTCCAGCCACCAGAACAAGCCGGGTTTCGAAAAGGCTTTAGCACCGTAGACCACATCCATACTGTTCGGCAGATTGTGCAGAAAACCGAAGAGTACAATCAGCCGCTGTGTTTGGCCTTTGTGGACTACGAGAAAGCCTTCGACTCCATCGAAACTTGGGCGGTTCTGGATGCTCTGCAACGATGTCGTATTGACTGGCGATACATCGAGGCGCTGAGATGCTTATATGACACCGCCACAATGACTGTCCAGCTCCATGACCATAAGACCAATCCGATCGAGCTGCGTCGGGGGGTGAGACAGGGGGATGTTATATCCCCAAAGCTGTTCACCAATGCGCTCGAGGATGTCTTCAAGACTCTGGACTGGACTGGACGGGGTATAAATGTGAACGGTGAGCACATCTCGCACCTTAGATTTGCCGATGACATCGTCATAGTGGCAGAGTCGCTGGACCAACTAAGCGAGATGCTGCATGGCCTGAATGGAGCTTCACGACGGGTCGGTCTTGGCATGAACTTGGATAAAACCAAGATCATGTTCAATGAACATGTCATGCCGAGACCGATATATGTCGAAGGATCGATGCTCGAAGTTGTTCAAGAGTATATCTACCTAGGGCAGGTCATCAAGCTTGGTAGAAACAACTTCGAGCGGGAAGTCGATCGGAGAATTCAGTTAGGCTGGGCAGCGTTTAGCAAACTACGTCGAGTCTTCTCTTCGCCTATACCGCAATGCCTGAAGACGAAAGTTTACAACCAGTGCGTCCTACCTGTTATGACTTACGGTGCCGAAACGTGGACATTAACGGTTGGACTAGTCCACAAATTTAAAGTCGCGCAGCGGGCTATGGAGCGAGCTATGCTCGGAGTCTCTTTGAAGGATAAAATTCGTAATGAGGTCATCCGACAAAAAAGTTCATGCCAAGACCGACCCGTCGTGAAGCTCCATTCAGGCCATGCAGCATCTCGCTTAGTTGGTCCAGCGACTCTGCCACTATGACGATGTCATCGGCAAATCTAAGGTGCGAGATGTGCTCACCGTTCACATTTATACCCCGTCCAGTCCAGTCCAGAGTCTTGAAGACATCCTCGAGCGCATTGGTGAACAGCTTTGGGGATATAACATCCCCCTGTCTCACCCCCCGACGCAGCTCGATCGGATTGGTCTTATGGTCATGGAGCTGGACAGTCATTGTGGCGGTGTCATATAAGCATCTCAGCGCCTCGATGTATCGCCAGTCAATACGACATCGTTGCAGAGCATCCAGAACCGCCCAAGTTTCGATGGAGTCGAAGGCTTTCTCGTAGTCCACAAAGGCCAAACACAGCGGCTGATTGTACTCTTCGGTTTTCTGCACAATCTGCCGAACAGTATGGATGTGGTCTACGGTGCTAAAGCCTTTTCGAAACCCGGCTTGTTCTGGTGGCTGGAACTCGTCGAGTCTTCTAGCGAGGCGGTTAGTGACTACTCTCGAGAACAACTTGTAAATGTGGCTCAGGAGTGAGATAGGTCTGTAATTCTTCAGCAAGGTTTTGTCGCCTTTCTTGAAGAACAGAACCACCGCACTCCCGCTCCACGCTTGTGGTGTTAAGCCTTGATGAATGACGGAATTAAAGAGACTCGCTAGCTCTTTCAGGACTGTGGTCCCACCGGCCTTAAGGAGCTCGGTTGTAATTCCGTCATCACCCGGCGCCTTGTTGTTCTTTAGTTGTCTGAGAGCTGCCTCAACCTCGCCCGGGTCGACATCCGGGATGTCCTCGGTGTAATGGCGCGTGAGTGGGGCTCTGTGGTCATCTTCGCCTTGTCTCGATGGTTTAGTCACCCGTGATGCATATAGGTGTCTATAAAAACTCTCAATTTCCTCGAGAATCTCGAACTTAGAGGTGACGGTCCTGCCATCCCCGGTCCTCAGTTTCGCCAGATGGGGTCTACCTAATTGCTGAGCGAAGACTTTGGTGCCTCTATTTCGCTCAATCGCAGCCTCGATATTACGAGTGCTGCAGCGTCGGAGGTCACGTCGCGTCAGTTTCCTGATTTTCAGGTTTAAGGACCGCCTATCTGACGAAGACATCTGGGCGTCCGGCGTTTCTCGTCTTTCCTTCATAAGTTCGAGAGTCTCGGGTGAGAGCTTGGACTCCCTATTACCGCGTTTTCCGGGGAACAACCTTCGAGACACATTCTGTAGCGTTTTGACCACTGTGTCGGTTTTTTCGTCAACATTGTCCGTGGTTTCCAGCAGTGCGAAACGATTTTGGAGTTCCAACTGGAACTTATCGGAACCTAAAGCTATTTGGGGCAGCGTGGGTCGGAGAGTAGGTCTCATCATCCTAACTCTTTCAGCCTTAAGGTTGATATTTAGAGAGCCTCGGACGAGTCTATGATCGCTACCGGTATTAAACCTATTGATCACCGAGACGTCTCTAAATATATGCCGTTTGTCCGTGATGATGAAATCTATCTCGTTCCTCGTCACATTATCGGGGCTTCGCCATGTCCACTTTCTGTGGGGCTTCTTCTTAAAGAAGGAATTCATTAAGAAGAGCCCCTGGGACTCTAAAAAGTTGACCAACATTTGGCCTCTGTGATTTCGGCGCCCCACGCCGTTAGGACCGATTTTCGTTTCGCCGCATTCTTGTACTCCCACCTTGGCATTAAAGTCTCCCATAACAACGTTGTAGTGAGCCTTCCTGGTACCATGTAGTGCCTTCGCTATGTCTTCGTACATGGTTTCGGCTATCTCATCAGAGTATGTCGAGGTCGGCGCATATACCTGCACCACCTTCAGGAACTTCCTGTCGGTGATTTTCAATAAGAGGTACGCTACCCTTGTCGACACACTACTGATTTCCACAACGCTGCTTGTGAGACACTTGTTGACCAAGAAACCGACACCGCCCTGGGAGGGCCTATCACCTTCTCGGTAGTAGAACAGGTCACCTGACTCAAGGGTTATCGTGTCCTCCCCCTGTCTTCGGACTTCAGATAACCCCAAAATGTGCCAGTTTATGCGACCCAATTCTACCTCGAGTTCGGTGAGGTGTTGGTCCAGCCGTAGACTTCGTCCGTTATACGTCGCCAGGGTCAGTTTTTTGAGGTAGTGGTAGCCTCCCGTAGCCCGGAGATTCCTAGCACCCCCTGTCCCGCCGTTACCGCGACCGCTACCTTGGCCGGGAATAGCGGGACTACCGGGAACTGGGGGCCGTTTTGTGTGGTGTGGGCTCATACAGAGGTTTTGGCCTACTAATGCCACGCTGGCCAGACGGGTTGGCATAGGGTTTGGTCTCGAGTTTTCCTTCTCTTCTGTTTCAAATATATTCTTGCCTTCTGACGTTTTTTCCCAATGTCCATTTCATGTCTTGTAAGTGCCTAGATCAAAGGTTCTAGTTTACTGCCTTGAAGCATAACAATCAAATATCAATAATTGCGTAAAAAAAAACGCGTTTTTCCGAATAATACTTAACTACATATTGGTTTTAATTTTAATTAATTCACAAGTTATTAATCATTATTTCAATTTTGCTAACAAAGAAGCGACGTTTTAATGTTGTTTTTTTACGTTATATGGATCAAAAAACTAACTTCCGACATATTACGCGTTTTATCACAGAAAAAAATATAAAATCGTCTTCATTTTCCCTGCTCCGTTTAGTCGTCGTTTGGCTTCAATCGCATTATCATTGGCAGATAATATTCAAAACCTGTTTTTGTACACGTATGAAAAATGGCTCAAACGATTCAGCAAACGACTACAGTTTTGGAGGAGGAACCACGGACAGTGAAGCTGGTGGCGCCACAGGCAGCGCCAAGGAAGTTTGAATACATATACCCGAACTTTGTCACGTTTGCCTACTGGTATCTAGCTGGCTTATACGGATTATACTTGTGCTTCACGTCTGCAAAATGGGCTTCAATTGTTTTCTGTAAGTAATGATTTTTAAAGTTAATTACTTGTTTCTTTTTATTAATACAGACGCATTTTAACTGGATGGATAAGTTGGATTGTGACCCATTTAAATAATGATGTTCACATTTGTGGTCATCACATCCTTATAAAAAATATAATCCAAAGTTCTATAATTGGTTGAAATTGAGATGTACGATGTTGTATCATAATAAAACTGCCAAAAGTTAAAGACATTGTTGTTACCAGAGGGAAGTTGTTACATTTGTATAGCGTATTTAATGGATGGAACATTTCGACCGTATAATAAACATGATAATTCTTTTCAGGTTTGGTACTTTTCGTCTTGGCAAACATAGGCATCACAGCAGGAGCTCACAGGCTTTGGTCACACAAAACTTATAAAGCCAAGTTGCCGTTGGAAATTCTTCTAATGATATTTAATTCTATGGCTTTCCAAAATACGGCTACCACCTGGATCAGGGACCATCGTCTTCATCATAAATTCAGTGATACAGATGCAGATCCCCATAATGCAACACGAGGGTTCTTCTACTCTCATGTTGGATGGCTACTAGTGAGAAAACATCCCGAAGTCAAGAAAAAAGGAAAACTTATTGACATGTCTGATATATACAACAATCCTGTGTTGAAATTCCAAAAGAAGTAAGTGTGATTTTACTTGAATAGAATTTATGTTAGATATTTAATAGTTTAGGCTTCCTTAATTGTTCCCAATTCTATAATTGCGTAGACGTTTGACATATTCTTATATTTGGTATTTTCGATAGATGTATCTAACTTTAGCTTAATAATGTCTCAATATTTTTGTCTTAAAAGAGAGTAGAGTTCGTGCTTCGACAGAATGAAAATAATATGATTGTTTTTGTTCAAGGTATGCGATACCAGTAATCGGAGCAATTTGTTTTGCACTACCGACACTGATTCCGGTCTACTTTTGGGGCGAATCCTGGAACAATGCTTGGCACATAGCCATTTTGCGTTACGCAATCAATCTCAACGTCACATTCCTGGTTAACAGTGCTGCACATATTTGGGGAACTAAACCTTACGATAAGAACATTTTACCTGCACAAAACCTGTTGGTTTCTTTTCTAGCTAGTGGGGAAGGTTTCCATAACTATCATCACGTGTTTCCATGGGATTACCGCACTGCTGAACTTGGGAATAACTACCTTAATTTAACGACGTGGTTTATTGACTTCTTTGCATGGATTGGATGGGCGTATGATATGAAATCTGTATCTGAAGACATAATAAAACAAAGGGCTGAACGAACAGGTGATGGTACTTACGTTTGGGGCTGGGACGATACAGATATGCCCGATGACATTAAAAGGAAAGCTGATGTTAGTTACGCTAAACAGGAATGAAAACTTGAAAGAATGATTAACATTGTGATATTTCTGAAATATTAGATACACTTGATTATTAAAAATCGATAAAAAATGATTATTTTTATTTATTAACCACTACAATTATATCCAAACCCTCAAAGACAAACTCTTGACGTGTAGCATATACCTATAATATTTTAAGTGAAAATGTTTGTAAGGTGTCAATAAGGAAGGTAAGAGAAGGTTAGGTTAGATTCCAAAAGGAAATAATCGCAAACTTATTCCAATTGCAATAGTAAATATTTAGCTACAAAACACGTTCTAAAGGACACTGTCAGCATAATAATGAATTAATTAAAAAACAAATAGGTAAAGGTACTTATTATATTATGTACTAGCTGTGCCTGCAACTTCGTTCGCGTGGATGACGAAGCTTATCAATGAGTTTTGTGTGTAAAGTGCTATTTGTGTAGAATGTTATCTATCGAGCATACCTCTGGCTAGTCTCATTCGCCTAGCGTTTCTCGATATATTATTAACTTTTTTTAATTGGGATGAGTGAGAGTATTAGAAACGTAAGAGTAAACAAATATAATCAGAAAGCTCCAAACTGCTAAGCTATCGGGAGTTACACGTCTTATTGTGAGTCAACCATAAAAGATAGACATATGCTGTTCTGGGATATTTTTTATATAATTTTATGTAGAACATTTCCGCCATACATGATTTCTATGTAGCTGTAACCATTAAGGCTGCACACGCCACGGAAGCTTAAAAAATGGAGTAACTTCTCCCGTTTTCCCAACATGTCCCTTCACTGCTCTGCTCCTATTGATTGTAGCGTGATGAAAAGTATACTATACCTGCCCAGGAGTATGAAGAATAATTGTACCTAGTTTCGTTTAAATCCGTCGAGTAGTTTTTGTTTCTATAAGGAACAGACAGACAGACAGACAGACAATTTTTTTACTGATTGCATGTTTGGCATCAGTATCGATCACTAATCACCCCCTGATAGTTATTTTGCAATATATTTCATGTACAGAATTGACCTCTCTAGAGATTTATTATAAGTAATAATATAGATATAGATGAAAAATACATAATACAATATAGTTATGCAAAAATCCATGTACTTTCACTTTCACACATTTAAACGCACGTTAATGTCTCACACAAATTCTGTCATTTTCGAAAACGGCCACTTTATCACTAGATCACAATCACCAAATGACGCAAATAATATCCATTTGCGTCATTCATAAAAAGGGCATTAAATGATATAAATCAGATATTAACTTACGAGTTAGAACGAAGAGCGGAACAACGCATGTGTATGCCATTCCATGCCATGGGTGGACCAACTCAAGGAGGTGACTGGAGGCCAGATACGGTGAGCGGTACATATGGCGCAGAACCGGACCGAGTGGAGAAGATTGACATACAGTCACGATCCTCAGCATTAAGGGAACGACCAGAAAGAAAGAAGATGCAATTCCGGTCGGACGGTGACGGTATGGCGAGACGGCCGAAGTCCACTGGGAGTCTGGTACCCTACCACTAGTTCGTGTTGCAAACTCGATTGGGTTTGGCAGGTGGGTGTATTTCAACAAATGCCATTTTTTTTATCATATCGGTGAACTTTTACAATTGTAAGTTTTTTGTATATTTTTCTGGTTTTATGTAATCTTTAGGATATCAAATATCCCCAAATTTAATATCATCAACGTATCATTTCAGACTAAGGAGTAAATTCAGTTTGAATTTTGGTTTCCACCGATATGAAAAACCGGCACCGACTATTTTTTCTGTACACCGATATGATAAGTATATCCACCGAAATGATGTACATATCCAGCGATATGATAATCTATCCACCTTTGAACATCAAAATGGAAATAGTAGGTACCTATACATTTTTACAAGGGTGACTTAGAACTGAAGACCTGAACTTAGGGTCTTATGTGGGTAGATCACATTCAAAGAGAACTGAGTTCTTAGAAATCTTAGACTCACCGAGATGATAAAATGATCTACCGATATGATAAAGCAATCCACCGATGTGACAAAACTGTGCGTTGATCATGAATCAAAACACCGATATTAGACATAAGACACCGATTGATTTTTTCTTATCATTTCGGTGTAAATTATCACATCGGTGGTAATAAAGACCACCGATTACAGCGATATGAGAACACCGACGTGATAAATAACACACTTTTTAGAAAATTAGAAAAAATGCATAATATCTAGGATTAATTCAATAACAGACAATGAAGCTAATTTACTTACTACATCTGTTAGAACCAAACAATAATAATAAAACTACTCATTACACTAGAAAAATGGAACCACCGACAATATAAAATAATTGTCCGGGAGCAACTGAAATGGCGTACTTACGTTTATGGTGGGCATATGCAGCGATTTGACACACTTCCATCCTGATTGCGCACTAGCACACACCAAGGAGGGATATACAATTGGGGTGTGGACGCTTTCCGACTCGTCGATGAAAAGTTATGTTTAAATTACTTTTGTCCAGCGATATGAGAAAAATTTTCAGGACAAGTACGTTTGTGCCTCTCAGTAATAATAATCGTTAATTATGTAAAAAAATATGCTATATATTAATAACAAAACTAATATTCTATGAAATAGAATAAGTTATATACTTATATTACTTATTTTTATTAGTGTATAAGCTGTTTTGTTTGTAAAAAAAGTAGAGGGACAGCACCGATGTGAGAAAAATAGAGGTTTATGTATTTTATTTCTACCTTTGTAATAGTCCTAGGAAAATTATATTTTTGCCACAACCCAATAACTACCTATTGAATACTAAAAAAAATAATTCAGAACTATATTCCTATTTTCAAATACTAATTTCAACGAAGACAAAAAAAAAAGTCATCTGGGAAATTCACCCAGGTGTAAAAACCGATGCGGATTGCATGCGTGATTGATGCGGCCTGGATAGGTTATTAATGCTGTTTTTTTTACACAGTTTATTGGATTATTTTATTGCGTATGGTTTAATGGCTCCTACACACAGTGCCGGCGGCAGTGCCGCCGGGCGAGCCGCCGGCCAAGCCGCCGTGCGCCCGGCGGCATTCAAAGCCGCACAAAGGAGCCGCCGGCATTTGTTTGTGTGACGACGCGCGACGGCTTGGCCGGCGGCGGCTCGCCCGGCGGCACTGCCGCCGGCACTGTGTGTAGGAGCCATAAGGATGAGAGATTAAAGGCCCTTATTCTGTTCGATTGGTAGAGACTACAAATTACTGATCAGCTTCTTCGTAGGATAACTTTACCTAAAGAGTATATGGAGAGAGATTAAATTTACCTTTAAAGGGTTAACACGGTCTGCATAGCAGATAGGTACTATTCATTCACACAATTATTTCGTACTTAATAGTGCACTGAATAACAGATTCGACAGAATAGAAACTACTGCTATTTTTGAATTTTATTTTATAGGTAGTTTAGGTACTCAACGTGAGATGGCGAATAAAGTAAAATTAAGTTTTATTTTACAGATATGATTCATATGAAAACACAAATTACGTTTACTTATAATTATTGTTATTATCCCCCGTTGGGAAAGACTGATCTCACACTAAAGGCATTGTTTACCATTGTAGTTCTAAACCACTCATCGCCAACGAATCGATTATATGGACGAGGTCAGCATCGTGCAGATCTGCAGATCCGCCTACAAAGAGCAGGAGGTTTGCAGTGCCAAGCTGATGCTCTTCGAGTCGCTCGGACAACTCGAGCTGATGCCATCCCGCCGAAGGGACGGTGGCGACAAGAGCCTGCAGGATATCATCTCCCTGCTGAAGAGGACTGATCCTGACGACGTGCCTGAATTCGTGGCGAAGGACTTGCACAAGCTGCGTCCCGTCACGTTCGACCACGTCGACGTCACCAGGCTGCTGAAAGACATTACGTGTCTAAAGGCAAGCCTGGAAGATATGAAGTCCAAGATGAAAGCATCACAGGTGACCATCAATGACCTGCGTGGAGTTATTTCTGTAAGTGGGTCATCGGACAAAATGAACGTGAATACACGTCGCGGGGCGCAAAATGCGTCCATCATCAGTTTTGAGTCGGCGAATTCGAGTGCGTCACCGGTCGCTGATATCGCTGACGATGCGCCCCGTCCCGCCGCCGCCGCTGTGTCAACACTTGCGGCTGAAGCTAGCGTAGGTACATCGACCCCTACACGCGCCTACGCAGCAGTTGCAGCCACCAACAAGCCCGCTGTGACGCAAACAAAGCGGGTCAAAGCGAAAGGGGAGAAACAATCTCGTGGCAAACCACAGCCACCGAGTAGTCTAAAGAAGGACACGTGCGACAAGGATGGCTTCATAAAGGTAGAAAGGAAGAAAAAGAAGCCTACTTGTAGGAACCAGTGCGGTACCGCACCAACTGGACCCAACATCCTGCTGTACGTGTCCCGTCTACATCACACCACGACGGTGGAGCAGGTCGTGGATTATGTCCGGTCCAAGACCAACTGGACCTTGAGGGTGGAGAGGTTGGAGTTGCGCCACAACACAAACTTCAAGTCGTTCATGGTGCGAGTTCCAACTCACCACATCGAGACCTTCCTCAAGGAAGAGTTTTGGCCGAAGGCTATCGTCTATCGAAAATTCAGAGGAAGGATACGCGACACCACGCAGCGTAACACGATGCCGACACTTCGTGTGCATTAGTTTTTATTTATAAAATATGTATGTTAGTTTATAAGGTATTTATCTATGGGCCTTACGACTGACAATAAATGATTTTATTTTATATATATATATTTTTTTTATTGGTACAAGTGAGTTGGCAACGTTTAATGTCAATTTTTAATGCAGGTTACCTTCCTATATTATTATTCATTGAGTTGATTATTATAGTTACTCAGATAGTGTATATTCAGATAATGTATATTTTATAGAGTATCGTTAGATGATAGGGCCCTATCTGTACAGCAATGTAAGTTATTTTCTTGCTGAGAAAAACGACAAATTGCCACAACTGTTTAGAACGGTGAGGAGAAATAAATCAGTCATCTGATTAGATCTTAATTGCATATGAAAGATGCAATTATTCATTTACTTTTCCTAAAAATAACAAAAAAAACCGACTTCAAAATAAGTCTTACATTTATTTCTTATGGATCCCACTGTCAAAACTGGACCAAAATGGGACCACATGGAAAGCACCAGCTTTCTAATAAAAAAAGAATCATAAATCGATTTACCTAGTCAAAACACTGTGGTAACAAACATAAAAAAACCGGCCAAGTGCGAGTCGGACTCGCGCACCGAGCGTTCCGTACAAACCTGTAGCACGGTAATATTATAATACTATTTCTTTTGATTGCGTTGACATAAAAGTTTGATTTTGTTACAGCTTAAAGATATTATAGACCTGAGTATTTGATATGAATTTCAATTTAATACCTCTACGCGTTCATGAGAAAAGTAGAAGTAACTTTAATATTTTCAAAAATATTTTTTATTTTGTTAAAACTAAAAATTTAAGGTTTTCGCAATTTTTCCTTTATCTGTACTATAAGAAATTACTTTGTACCAAATTTCAAGATTCTAAGTTCACAGGAAGTACCCTGTAGGTTTTGATTTGCAAAATGCGAAAATTTGCAGCATAAACGGCTGTATCTTTTGATTACTTTGGCTTAGAAATTTGATTTTTTCATAGCTCCAAGGGACAGTAAACTTCAGTATTAGATATGAATTTCAATTTAATACCTCTACGCGTTCATGAGAAAAGTAGTAGTAACTTTAAAATTTTCAAAAATATTTTTTATTTTGTTAAATTTAAAAATTTACGGTTTTCGCAATTTTTCCTTTATTTGTACTGTAAGACGTTACTTCATACCAAATTTCAAGATTCTAAGTTCACGGGAAGTACCCTGTAGGTTTTGACTCCCGTGCGAATTTCGAAAATTTGCGTCATAAACGGCTGTATCTTTTGATTGCTTTGGCTTAAAAGTTTGATTTTTTCACAGCTCCAAGGGACAGTAAACTTGAGTATTAGATATAAATTTCAGTTTGATACCTCCACGCGTTCCTGAGAAAAACAGTCTTGACAGACGGACGGACGGACGGACAGACAACGAAGTGATCCTATAAGGGTTCCGTTTTTTCCTTTTGAGGTACGGAACCCTAAAAATGAAATATCAGGCGCTAACGAAGTTAGCTACTTAGCTGTGTGTATTTTATGCAATACAAATAATCGAATAGAATGAAAACATAATACATTTACGAACAATTTGATAAAAAAAAATGTGATTAACTGCTGCTACATCCTTTACTTCAGATTTCTAACTAGACAAGAAATGTGTCAGCAAAGGATTATTTTTTTATTTTTATCACTCAATCAATCCAACCTATAGCTTTTCAAATAAAAATCTACGTTATTTAAGAATTTGAACCTAATAAAAATTAACTTTTCTAGTGGACGACCTTCCAAAATGCCATTTGGATGACTTCGAATGCTTGAGAGGACTCTATGAGAGCATAATCCATGGTATTGGTAAAACTGGTATCCCGGATTTAAAGATCCCACCAGTGGATCCTATGAAACTGACAAATGTGACTGTCAATGTACTTGGCTTGGTCAATATCACTATGGTCGATGCCGTCTTTGAGCAATTCAGGTAAGAATGGCATTAATTTGTTTATTTTAAATCTGAATTTATGACGCCGAAAATAATTACAAACAATAAAAAAAAAGAAGTAAAAATTATTTACTAAATAATTACTTTCAAAAATAATAAATATAGTTTAAAAAAACTAAAAAACACGCTTTTAAAGTACTTTTTTAATATTGTCGCTGATTCTTGATAAGTGTACAAAGTTTGAATTAAATCTGTCCGTTTAAAGTGGGTCAAAATCGAGTCCAAAGGTGTCGGTTACATACATACATACATACATACATACATACCTACATACATACATACAAGTGACGCTAATATAAGCGTGTTAAAAAAGAGAACCGCCTTTAAAAAGCCGATTCACTGAAAAGTATGAAATAATTTTAAATGTCCTCCTTTTTTTTGAAGTCGGTTAAAACTAATATTGAGGTTTGTGTTTGGGTTTTAAATGGTTAGCTACATATTCATTAGAATATAGTTTGTAACTCATTATTTTTAATTTTAAATGTTACAATACAAAATAATGATTACGGTTCGGTGCATTTTAAAATATATTTTTTTATTTTATCTGTTGCGGTTCAGAGTTGTGATTTCAAACAAAGATCTTATTATTGAGAAGGTTATCTTATTAACCTTGCAGTCATATACGTGACTTCTAAGTGTACGATCTTATGATAAAGAGTTATAAGGATTCGACAGGAAATGCTCTGAAGCTGTTTGAAGGTTGAAATGTATTTAAAAATAAATAGCTATCTACACTCCCTTTGTGCTAAAAACCTTTGGATAAATGTCACTTATACCGACGAAAGACACATAAGTAACAGAAAGACCCCAAACTATGTTGGGTTCGGCTTCCAGTCTTACCGGATTCAGCTGAACACCGTATTTTACATGGAGCGACTGCCTATCTGACCTCCACAACCCATTTTACTGGGTAATCCAGTATCCCATAGTAAGACTGTTTAAAGACATACAAAGATATCACGTGTATTTTCTTATAAAAAATGCATACTAAACAACACTTAAGTATGTGAAGCATAAAATTATGACGTTTTTTCTGCTTGAGAACATAGTTATTATGCAAAGCGAGTGAGACAAGATGTAAAGACGTAAAGATCAGCTAAATGGTGTGTGCCTAATCGCTCCCTTGAGTATTGACCGTGAAAATGTTTGCGTATATGAATGCCTATAGACTTTGTTGTTAACGAATTTTTTGTCAAGAACACTGACAGGTGATCAGTTATTGGCAGTTCTTTTGGAAGTATGTTTGTTCGACTAGGCAACACATCAAGATCGGAAAAAAAAATTGACAAACAGAGAAAATCTGAACGTTATTTTAGTTTTCTTGGATTTTTAGGTGAAGAAAGCCTGTAACACTTCGAAGTGATCATCAAAGGATCTAATTATATTTGATAAACACTTCGAGACATCTCACACCGTGTGTGAGAACACACGGTGTGAGATGTCTCTGAACACAGAAGCGGCCCGGAGCGGGTTTCCTCGCTATTATGCCATTAGACACTTCCACTCCCGAGCATATAGCTCTAGCGGCCCCTCTCTAGCCAGCCAGTTAAGGCAAGAAAGAGCTGGGAGCCCTCCTAAGGAGTGGCTCCCTCAGTCAGGTCCGTTGTGTCGCTACTCACAAACAGCTCGCCACAAGCTGCCCTGCGGATGTATGCTCCTACATATACCTTCAGATACAGTTTTTATTTATATCTCAAGGTTGGAAAAAGCAAGTAAATATGCCCTCAGGTATTGCGTTATTCTCATGATTAGGTTTATTATATTAAAGGGTCGCCTTCTTAAAGGGACTTAGTTCTTTGGCTCCGGAATTCTAAAAAAATCTAATTCTTACCTTTTACCATTTAGGAAAATTTGATATAAAAGCTATTACATACAGGTAATTAAGGACTACGTGGAAATCAGTGTTTGTAAAATAAGACTAAATGTATCTTATTTTGTTTTTAGGATAAACATTACAGAAGAAATAGGACACCAAGAGAACACATGCGATGTTTCTATTAAAGGACATTACAAAATTGAATCCTCCAGTCCTTTACTTAAAGGACTTCTACAAGGAAACTCAATACATGGTGAAGGAAACGGAAAAATCAAAATAGGTACTATTTTTAGAAACTATTTAATTTAGTATCCCATATTATATATAAACTTGGACACAATACTGAGTTACTCAGATAACTATTATAACAAGTCTTTTCGTATAATATGGAAGTGAATTTCTCAGTTTCTTACCACACGTCCAGTTTGTATGCCTTCTTTTATCATAAGTTTTTTTAGCCTATGCTATGCTACTGCTGGGCAATCTTTTAGAATAGATAAAATATTTTCGATTTATTTATTTCGTATTGATCCTGTTTAGTTTTGATACGACCTCTTATTCTATCTTATTCCAGAAAAACTGCATTAAAAATTCAATTTCCCATTCTACGCACAAAGACGCAATGACGGAGAGATTTACATAAAATGCATTTACGACCTCATCAAGTATGACTACGAAATAGGCGGAAAAGTCGGGTTCTTTGCTGATAATCTTTATTTGGACGATCAGGAAATCAGTAAGTATAAGACCATAACCATTTCAAAAGCCATAAACCTTATCAAACTCGCAACAGTTATGGACGATTATGGTCCTATTTGGTAAAAATTGTATCATCGAGTAAAATTTAGAAATTTTCTTTACGCGGATATAGAACTTCTATTAAAAAAATATTAACAATCCTCTCTAATTTTTTTGACGTAATGATCCTTTAGCTAAACCAAGCTTACTTGATTATTCTATTAATTTGGCAATACCTAATATTATAGCTAATTTGGTGGTTGGAAGTATAATCGTTCTCAAGCCCTCACCCTTTTTTAGTGGGACCAGTCTTTCTTCCATTCATCTCTTTCAACCTTCAACTCAGAACATTTTCTTCTTGAACACATTATTCTTAACAAACTCCATTTATCTTATATTTTTTAGTCCACTTACCCTTGATATTTATCATAATGTATTTGTTAGTTTTCTACCTAAACTTTAACGGCGTGTGTTGGTACCACATTTAACAACATCAAAAATTATGAATGTAAATAAAATTCATCAAAACTTGTTTTTAATTTAATTTAATTATGAATAAGTTATATGTTAACGAATGCATGCAAGATGTGTCAAGGTCACATATTAAGTATAAAACGGCAATTATGTATCTGGTACAAACTTATAAGAGTCTCATGAATAAATTATAATTTCAAGCTCGAGTTCCGATAGGAACACAAAAAAAAAAACTAGGAAGTCTTAGCCACGAGTTGTTAAATTAGAATAGTGTAAAATCATAAAGTTGAAACAAATAAAATAACATGTTTGATATTAATTCCATATTAACACATACAAAGTTTTAATGTTTTATTTTTATGCAGTAGCTAATTTTGTATAACTTATTATTATTTTTTTAGAGGAAGACAATACCACTCAACCACTGTAACGATAAACTTAGTTCATAATAGGCTACTTACTACTTAGTTTACTGACCATAAACAACCTAAGTTAAAAAATCTCCTAAAAATATTCCACAATCTAACACATGTAAACAACGTCGACAAAAAAAGCTAGCCTTTGACTAATCTGACTAATAAAAACATTTGTTTCCAGGTAAAACCATTATAAAGATGCTGAATGAGAACTGGCGCTTCGTGATGTCATCTTTCGGCCAGCCCTTCATTGACAAAGCAATGGAGTTCTACTTCAAGTTTGCTGGCTACTTCTTCGACGCTGTTCCTGCGAGACACTTCATTCTTGACGACCTGTCACCTTATGCCAGACCTTAGGTTGAAAAGCTGATTATTAACTTTTAAACTATCGCGTTTTATGTTTATAATAATATAATTCACGGGAATTGAGTCTGCTTGTGACCACGGTCGGTGTAACCCGGTTGAAACTTCAAGCCCAAAAAAAGGTATTTATGCATGTACGCGCTTATTCCCGTGAATTGTATTATTATAAGCAGATTATTTTTTTAATGTAGTTTAGTCGCTTTCTTACTTTGTAAGTATCTGGGAGAAATTATATAATATTATAATAATATTCCGGGACAACTCACACACGGTTATCTGATCCCAAGCTAAGCAGAGCTTGTGTTATGGTAACCAGAAAACTGATAAACATACTTATACAATATTTCTCAATACATACATATTATAGATAATATATATAGTCCATCCAACAAAGACATTGTAGAGTGCGTGAGCAAGGCCCTAAGCAATTACTTCAGAAAATTGTTCAGGGTGCTTAGAGAGTTAACATACTAAAAGTCCCGACATCTAGGGGGTGAGGCGGAGTGGGGGGAGGGGGTTAAAGTTACCATTTTTCAGTTTTTCGCTAATATCTTTTAAACGGTGCGTCATGGAGATAAGAAGTCTTCTACGCAATGAAAGCTTATAAAATTATGTACAACTTTTACCGTATCCCCTTTTTCACATTCCTACCTATTTTCGAACTACACGTTCCGGAAAAGTGAAAATTGAAATAAAAACTACTTGAATTGAACACTACCTCTTGTATACTACTTCCTTCACGTTATTTGGGGATAAAAAGTATCTTATATCTTAAATCAACTCCTACTATATCAATTTACTAAATTTTATCCAGATCTGTACAGCCGTTGGGATATCAAAACTTTTATCTACACTTGTCTTAAACACATTTTCCAAATTTTCACCAGTGTTCGAGTATTAGTGTGATGTGACAAGCATTACCGAATGTTAAATATGAGCTACTATATAAATTAGGTATTTTATTGATAACATAAGCTGGGAGTACCTCCAAGCGGTGAAGGCGGTAACAGTTTGAGATCTCGTTTTCTACCAGTGGTAATGGAGCAGAAGCGGGTCGTAACTTTTCATTCCATATTTCCCGTCTTAGAAAACGAGATCTCACTGGCTAAAACTCCCATAATCATCCATCCCTTGGGCTTATGTTATTGTTGTCGTTTATGATTCAACCTCTTTGGCATAGTAGCCTACCCGGTAACGCAGGGGAGCAGCCAGAACAGTTCTTTGCTTTGTAATCGTCATTAGTTACGCAATTGGATTATCCATCATGAGTGCTAATAATAATAAGTGTCCTGTGTGTGATAAGGACATCGTTAAAGGCATCGTTAAAGAAACAAAAAGGAATACTCGGCCTTATCAAAGCTAGTAAAGATTGGAACGATGATAAGCACCAAATTTTCCGCGCCTTGACATCCGTTTTAATTCACACTAATTGTCGTAAAAACTACACACGAGCCGATACAATTAAAAATAATATGTAAGTGTTGCATCTACATGTCAAGAAGAGGGAGGCCCGTCTCAGCTCAGGTCTTCAGCTCAATTCGACTTCATGACTAATTGTTTATTATGCGTACATAATGTAAAAGAAGAAACCAGAACGCTTTTGAGCATAAGAAGAATAGTACATTCAGTTAAAATGGATAATCCAATTGCGTAACTAATGACGATTACAAAGCAAAGAACTGTTCTGGCTGCTCCCCTGCGTTACCGGGTAGGCTACCATGCCAAAGAGGTTGAATCATAAACGACAACAATAACATAAGCCCGAAGGCATGGATGATTATGGGAGTTTTAGCCAGTGAGATCTCGTTTTCTACGACAGGAAATATGGAATGAAAAGTTACGACCCGCTTCTGCTCCATTACCACTGGTAGAAAACGAGATCTCAAACTGTTACCGCCTTCACCGCTTGGAGGTACTCCCAGCTTATGTTATCAATAAAATACCTAATTTATATACTAGCTCATATTTAATATTCGGTAATGCTTGTCACATCACACTAATACTCGAACACTGGTGAAAATTTGGAAAAAGTGTATAAGACAAGTGTAGATAAAAGTTTTGATATCCCAACGGCTGTACAGATTTGGATAAAATTTAGTAAATTGATATAGTAGGAGTTGATTTAAGATATAAGATACTTTTTATCCCCAAATAACGTGAAGGAAGTAGTATACAAGAGGTAGTGTTCAATTCAAGTAGTTTTTTTTTCAATTTTCACTTTTCCGGAACGTGTAGTTCGAAAATAGGTAGGAATGTGAAAAAGGGGATTAGGTAAAAGTTGTACATAATTTTATAAGCTTTCATTGCGTAGAAGACTTCTTATCTCCATGACGCACCGTTTAAAAGATATTAGCGAAAAACTGAAAAATGGGAACTTTAACCCCCTCCCCCCACTCCGCCTCACCCCCTAGATGTCGGGACTTTTAGTATGTTAACTCTCTAAGCACCCTGAACAATTTTCTGAAGTAATTGCTTAGGGCCTTGCTCACGCACTCTACAACCCCTTTTGGGTGATTTATTGACTGAACTAATAATAGACCTGTAGTATCAAAAAACGTCAACTTTTTTGGCTATACAGGAAAAAACCTAGCCAAATAAATAAAGCTAAACTAAAAGAATTTTCAAAAAGGTACAAAAAAGTAATCAAATTAACACAGCGCGCACAAAATAATCATTTAATTAACGCGTCGAGTAATAAAAGTAGAACAGCATGGAAAATTATAAACGAATCGAAACAAAATCTACCAAATGATGCTATAACTAACATTAAGATAAATAACAAAATAATAACTGACCCTTGTGAGATATCTAATGCTTTTAATAATTATTTCATCGATAAAATAGTACCTATACATCAGCCACTTTAAAGAAATAATGAACGTGCTTTGGGATTATGAACCTTAATTTAATGACTAACAGTTCAGTTTCCATCACATTCAAATTACTTTTAGGCCCTTTTCGGTAATATTTGTCATTCTAAAATGAACTTAAACACATGTTGTCAAAGTTGATAATTGCGTAATTAGTAATAACGTTTAATTCTCTTTCCATATTGGCTTTAGTATAAGGATGATTCACTTAATATGCCGTATAAATACTTAGATAAATAGGGTATTTGACATAGTTATCAAATAAATAAGTTTTCTATTGAATATTATAGAATTAAAGGTCCCAATTAAGAATATTTGACTTAAATTACGAATAAAAATTATTTAATATTTTATTTTCCTAAATAAAAATAAGATTTTTTTAATCTGTACATCATTGAAACGAAACGTCTTAACGACCAATCAGAGCCCGGTGACGTCACTATCTAATAAACTAAATGTCTTGTCATTCAGACTGCTATACGACGTGCGTCGTATCGTATTGTTTTCAGTTTTGTTTGTATTTTAAAGAGTGACGTCACGCCTCTGACTTATCACGTGACTTAGCGTTTTAGCGGGAAATACGAAATGTATTTTTAAAACTGCCTTTTGGTTATTAAAATGGCTCAAAATTTAAGAAAAACAGTCGTCAAGCGTTTCTTTTAGTGACTTAGAACATTTTGGAGTAGTTTACGAAAATTTGTCAAATACCCTATTGTATATGTCTACTATGCAAAAATCCATGTTTTTGAAGCCATGCTTACCACATGATGTATTGCAGATTATTAGGAGTTTAAAAAATACGAACAGTGTAGGTCATGATACCATATTATTATCAACTAAAGTCTTGAAATATATAGCTACAAATATTTCTGCTCATCTTTCCTATCTGATAAATCTATATATTGAGGCTGGAATCTACCCTGACAAATTAAAAAATTCTGTCATAAAACCAATTTTCAAAAAAGATAATAGAGAATGTCTAGAGAACTACTTATAGACCCATTGCCTTAGTTTCAGTTATTTCCAAAGTATTCGAGAGATATATTTACAAAGAGCTTAATAACTATTTAGAGAGTAACAATATTCTAGCAAAAGAACAAAAATGTTTTAGGCACAATAAATCTATAAATATGGCCATATATGATTTTCTGGATTTTGTTATGGTAAATGTTGACAAAAAAATACCTGTCTGCTCTATCTTCATGGATATGACACAGGCTTTTGATCACGTTGAACATAACACATTGCTGGGTAAACTTAATGATTATGGAATAAGAGGTAATGTTCTAAAATTATTTGAATCATACCTCAAGCCGACGGCCTTTAAGGTATTTTGACGACCAATACACTGAATTGACCAGAGTGAATATTCTAACAAAAAAAAAGAAGAATTTTTTAGATCGTGTGAACGTCAACCAAACTACGGCGTTCCTCAGGGAACCGTTTTAGGACCACTATTTTTTATATTGTACATCAATGACTTACCCAATGCCACTGATAATCCCATAGCTCTTTTTGCGGATGACAGTACAGTAACAATAAAATGTAAAGACATAAATACTTATGAAGATGACATAAACAACACATTGAGGTCAGTCATGAATTGGCTTAATATTAATAATCTCAAAGCTAACTTAAGCAAAACTAAATTAATGTACTTTAGACAACGTTTACCGGCACCAAATAACCTAAATGTAAATTTTAACATGCAAAAAATAGAGAAAGTAGACAATTGTAAATTCTTAGGCTTATACAACCTGTAACAGAATAAACGCATTTCCTTTAAAGGGGTCATTGTACTCATCATTATGAACAACTTTCACTACGGGACAACAACGAAATCGCGAAAAAAAAATCAGCTGTTCAGTACATTTTTGTCGGCATAACTAGGCAAAATGTACTGAACAGCTGATTTTTTTTTCGCGATTTCGTGGTTGTCTTATAGTGAAAGTTGTTCATAATGCTGAGTACAATGACCCCTTTAAAGGAAATGCGTTTATTCTGTTACAGGTTGTATATTGATGACAAAATGACCTGGAAGCCACATATTCAACAACTATGCAAGCGAGTTAGTGGATCTGTCTATGCCCTACATACACTTGCACACAAAATAAATTCCAGTACACTTTTAATTGCGTATCATGGGCTGGTGGCATCTATTCTTAGATACGGCATAATTTTTTGGGTGAACTCCACCGATAAAGATCTTGCCTTTAAGGCACAGAAACGATGCATTCTGGCTATGTTTGGTTTAAAATCAACAGAAAGTTGTGTGCCTTTCTTTAAAAAGCACAGTTTGTTACCACTGCCGTCGCTATACATATTTGAAGTGGCAGTTTTTGTTAAACAGAATCCTCATTTATTTACATTAGCATCTACAGCTTCTAATCGGACCCAGTCGTCTGTTTATTCCAAGAACTAACACTGCCTTAATGTATAAAAGTGTCTTTCACATGGCACCAGTTATATTTAATACATTGCCAGCAGAGTTAAAAAAACTACATTTTAATTTATTTAAACAAAAACTGAGAAGTATTCTGTGCCAAAAATGTTATTATAGTATATCAGATTTCTTATTAGACAAATTTTGACATCATCTCCTAATTGTAATTATTGTATTATGTAATCTGCTTCTATGACATTTTTGTAATAATTCAAACTATAATTAATTATTCACCCCAATTTGTCTTGATATTTACTTAAAAATATTTTGACTTCTTGACCTGATTGTTGTATAAATTGTAATTCATAACGTTTGTATGCCTATAATAGGCTGATCATAGCGCACTATTATCTTTTAAACCATGACCAACCACTGTACCTATGTTTCACAAATAAATATTTCATTTTATTTCATTTCATTTCATAAATTACACCCAGACAACCAGAACAAATGATCGTGCTCATCACACAAACATTTGTCCTGGGTGGGAATCGAACCCACGACCTCCGGTATAGCAGTCAGGGTCACTAACCACTAGACCAACAGGCCCGTCAAATTGCTTTTTCTAATAAAGTAAATAATTGGCAACATGGTATGGAGAGAGATACGTTGTGAGGTAAAGTAAAGATACTTAATTATGATTTTTTTATTTAGATCATATTTTAAATATAATTATATTTGTAAAATTATAAAGTTATTATTGTAAGCGTAAATAAGTACAAAAAAAAATATGAATAAAAAAAATATGAATTGAAGAATCTCATTAGTATGTTTGCTTATGAGCATAATAATTAGCTTGGCATACCTACTAATAAAATTATAATAAATATAGTTAAAAAAAACTAAAAAACACGCTTTTAACGTACTTCTAACAAAAAAGTGAAAAATAATTCCTAATGTAAGCTGAAATTGGCAATGAACAAAAAACACATATTATTGTGAAAAAGCGTGGGTTGCTCGATAGACGAAAAATATGGCACAGAGCGCCATATATATTTATTTTTCACTTTTTAGTCCTAGCAGCAATACGTGTTGTCTGAATTCAAACGTATTGCTTTGTGGACTTAATTTTTTTTTATTGATTTTTTTTTTATTTATTTAATCCTGGTGATCTTAATCAGGATAATGAGATAAACCTATGAAATTATTATAATGTCGCTGATTCTTGATAAGTGTACAAATTTTGAATTAAATCTGTCCGTTTAAAGTGGGTCAAAATCGAGTCCAAAGGAGTCGGTTACATACATACATACATACATACATACAAGTGAAGCTAATAAAAGCGTGTTAAAAATTATACAGTTGTTTTCATTACGAGTATCTCGTCTTTTAGTTACAATTAAATAAGTTTAGTATTTTATATAAATAAAAGCTGTGTTTAAGATTCGATGTACCTAACTTTTGAATAAATATTGTGTGTTTGAGTTACGAGTACATGTCTAAGTTTGACTTGTGTATCACCGCTAATATTGTTTCCTCACGTGCTCTATTTGTTTAATTGCTGTTTTTCTATCCCCGTTTATTATTCTAATTAGCGGTTTGACTGTTTATTTTGTGTAAGAAATTAGGTATTACATGCACACGCACAAGCAAGCATTAACTTTAAATATACACCTCTGGATCAAAGGTATCATACAAGATTTATTCAAACGAAATCTATTATAGCTTTTTCGTCCATCGTTGCAAAAAATCATCATGTTTACAAATTATAAAACGACGTACAAACTGTCTATGAATTTAAGAAGGGTTAAAAAGAAACTTGCATTCAACCATTCAACTTTTCAGATTTCTGTGTTGCAGCATATTCATCATCTCCCGAGCCTTTTCCCAACTATGTTGGGGTCGGCTACCAGTCTTACCGGATTCAGCTGAATACCGTATTTTACATGGAGCGACTGCCTATCTGACCTCCACAACCCATTTTACTGGGTACACAGTATCCCATGGTAAGACTGGTTCTCAGAATTGACTTAACGATTGCCAAAGATCATAGTACGACAGTCGAGACCTAGGGCTTAACGTGCTATGCGAGGCACGGAGGGGTCTTGGTATGTTTGGAAATGGTCACCCATCCACGGACCAACCGCGGCGAGCGCGGCTTAACCTGTATTATCGGTCAAACCGTACGGCTAACACTTAGCCACGAGCATCTTAAAATGTGGAATTAGTACCATTGCCATATATTTGATATTAATTTTACTGTAGGAAATTTAAAGGACATCAATAAATAATTTAGAACGAAATTAACTGTTAATACATTTTATTAACTCATAATATAATCTATCGAAAATCAACAAAATTCATTAAACATCGACAGGTATGCCAGCGTTTTCCGTGTTACATGAATCAAATTATTTCACACAAAAGAAGACAAGTCATCACTGATTAAATCCTTAGCTGGGACGGCGTCAAAGAATTGTGTAAAATGCTTAAAGAAGATTTGCATAGCACCATCAAGAATGGTCGATCCCAAAGTTTTTGTGATGGACTGCCAATTCTCGTTAATGATGTTGACTGCAACGGTACCTGAAAATAAGGATGTTTGGTTTAGGATGTGAGCAAAATAAAACCTTTGCTAATGTTTTAACTAATCTAAACCAATTAGTAAGAACAAAAATATATGAACAACACAACACAACAATTTAGATTGTTCATCACAACTGAATGGGGATAAGCTTGAGCTTACACCGAGGACTACTCATAAACAACCATTGGGCCAAAATGTCTTCAATTCAGAAGACTGTGGTCGATTGGCGTACATACTGATTTTTAAGGTTCCGCTAGCTCTGAGATAAGCTAGCTCTTGGGTTGGTCAATCTAGACAACCAATTTTTCATTGTCTCGAGTCTAGGTGGGATACCTTCATTAAATTCCTAGCACCAGCGCTTTGGCTACTTACTTTCGGTTTAGAGCTATGTACTTACATGTGTGGTATTGTCCACTATTATTTATTATTCATGTTTTAATAACTTTAAATTGTGAATAAAACTGTACTAACTCACTCCGCAAATTAATGTTGCGTTAGTATCCATTTAGCTTCGAGGGATGATATTACTGGTACATTATTTAAAAAGTCTTCGAAGACGATACTTACTGACATCCTGTTTTCCAATAAATAGACCATCAGCGTCCATGGTCATTTTTCCAAGAACCTCAAATGAGGAGGTGGCATCATCGGCGACTAACTTAAAATGAAGTTCACCATCATCAAGTTTCTTCACTTTAACTGGGAATTCCAGTATCAGTTTGAGAATATCTGTAAATCCAAAAAAAATATGTCTTAGTTACATTTTCTCCGTCTTATTATTAAAATAGCTAGATCAAAAAATGTCTTCATTAAGCAAAAATCACACTCAATCAAATAAAATAATTCAAAAACTTACCAACAGTAACTTTAGCTTTTCCTTCGCCATGAATTTCAATACCACCTAGAAGGGATAATAGTGTGGGCGTAGATTCTGCCTTGTAAAGTCCTTCAAAGGAGAAGACATCGCACACTAACTCAATGCTTGTATGAAGGGTTTTGACATCAACCCTGAAATGAAATGAACATCATTTAGTTTAATATAATAGTATTTAAGTTTAGCTCAACATATATTTTATTTCGATAAATTTTTCACAACAATTTATCTTGTATGGTATCTACTAGTGAATTCTAATATTTATAAAATAGAACCATTAAAAAAAATCGCGGAAATTTGGCGATAGTATACATACAAGTCTTGTTTCTTGTAATCAGCATAAGAGACAATAATAAATCAAATAGTGACTTACGTGAACTTGTTACTTTTGCAAGTTTTTAAACCTGCAATTGATCCATCCTTCATCGTGATTTTTATCATTCCTAGGGCTGTAATTTCCAGATTTTTGACCTCATATGGGTCCACTTTAGGTATACCATATTCAGGAATACCATTGTCCGATACTTCTAGAGCTATGCCCCTGTATAAAACCTGGTGGCACTCATCATCGCCTAATGTACATTTATTGGTTATTTTTTTGTCTGAAATAAAGAAAACGTTAATTTATTAAATTATATTTAAATGTTTAAATAGTAAATTAATTTGTTTATTTTTTTTATACAGTAAATTATGTAAAATTAAACTTACAAATTGCAGCTGAGTTGCATAAAGCTAAGATGGCACCGAATAATAAAATTACTTTATTCATATTAACTGTTTACACTGTATTGTTCTGATCTAATGTAATTTTAAGGAAGTCTAGCCTTATTTATATACATTACTGCGGATGACAAGTAATATATTAATATTTTTATGGCAGTGGTCCCGTATATTAAATTTTATTAAATTGTTAAGAATGTTAGGTTGCGTTGTATTCAATAGAAATATTGTGTACTGTTAGTTCACTCTCTGAAAAATATTCAGTGCTGATTTGAAATACTGTTTTAGTAATTTTCTTTAATGCCAAGCGTTTTTATTTAAAGCTGCGGAACCATAATTACGCATAATTGTTACAGACAATTAATTTGGCTGTGGAAAATAAACATTTGGCATAAGTAATTAAAACTCATTACGAATTTAAAAGTATTTTTCCTTGAATAGACTTTTGTCACTATGAATATAATTTTGCTGTAGTAATATATTTCCTGTTTGATTCTTGAATTTTAAAACAAAAGAGGCTATAATCTAGAAAGGGCACATCTTTTTAGTAAAGTTCAAAGAAAAAATTGGCTAGTCCTAGGACCAAATATTCACGCGCTGACGAGCTATTTTCCGATACCTAACAATAAAATAAACACCTAGATTAAATGTAAATGGTTGCTTCTTGTTTAACTTCTGCTTATTCTTATTTCCTTCCACCTTATAAAATTCATTAAAGTTGTAGTCATTCTGGTTGTTTGTCCTTTAATTATTATGTAACGGGTACCAATCAGACTCATTTTTAGCAACATTCGGAGTGCCGCAGGGATCCATATTGGGTCCGTTGATGTTTATAATCTATATTAAATTAATGAAATTAGTAGTTGTTTCCAAAACAGCAATTTTCTATTATACGCTGATGATTTAAAAGTATACAAAAAAGTTAATACTATTGATGATTGTTCTCTCCTTCAACAAGACATTAACAGACTTTCTGGCTATTGTAATGTCAACAAGCTTCAGTTAAGTATTCCTAAATGTAAACTAGTTATTTACACAAAAAATAAAAAAAATAACAATTATAGCTACTCCCTCTGCAATGAACTCCTTGTTAAACAAAATGAAATTTGCGATCTGGGTGTACTTTTGGACAATAAACTAAACTTAAACTTACACATTAAGAAGATAATAGCCAAAGCCTTCCAAATGTATAATCTTGTCATACGATCCTCTACTGATTTTAAACGCACAACTACATTTCTATACCTTTTTAACAGTATAGTTCGTCTATAAGTGGAATATGCCTGCACAATTTGGGACCCATATTACGCAAAATACGATCACGCAATAGAGAGAGTTCAGCGCAAATTTCTTAGAACGATGCACTATAAATGTCACATATTATTATACCGTCTTTCATATGAAGATTCTCTTCAGTTTAGGCTATTAACCTTAAAATCAAGGCGCTTATTACTTCAAGCTATGATGCTCTATGGTCTTATTCACAACAAGTTTGATTGTTCCGAACTTATTAATGAAATATTCTACTTAGTGCCCAGAACTGTGATCAGACGACAAGCGCGTATATACCCGCTTTTTGCTACAACGACTTGTCGCACGAATGCTGGTGAGAGGGCGCCTCTCCATAGATTAGTAAAAAATTATAATAAATACTTTACTGGAATAGATATATTTGTTGAACGCCGCAATATATTTAGGAGTAATATTGTTAAAACTTTGCAACTGAACTTGTAACACTTACTGGCATGGCATCTTGAAAACATGTAGTTAACAAGTTTTTATTTTATTTTAGTGTTCTTTCGACTTTTTATTTATTTTTTATTTGTTAATTATTATTATTGATTTGTTCTGTTCCGATATGACATCATATTCTAGTAAATAAAGTTCAAAATGGAACGCGAGTTCGCAGAATTTTGCGATGCGATGCGAATTCGCAGTTATGTGTGCGAGCCCTTAGTAATGGTGCATAGTACGGTGCGTATCCTCAAAAAAAAAATAATGGTCCACATTTTGTACTTAATTTAGTAGTAATATGTGGAAATGCGGCCGTGTGGTATCCGGCTTAGAATTGACCACCCCCATTCCTCTCGTGGGTGTCGTAAGAGGCGACTAAGGGAAAAATCTAGAAGATGGGCAGCAGCGTCTTCCGTAACTTGACCACCAATACTGCGATCCCCAAGCCGCCTGCCAAGCGTGGGGATTATGGCAAACCCCCCCCCCCCCCCCCCATAATGACAAACACAACGGCGCGACGGCCCCCAGTACCCGGCAGCTCCTCTATCCCTGGCTATGGTAGCGGGCCAGGTAACGGAGGAGCAGGGGGTGCTAAGAATCCCCGGTGGATTTCGCGCTACCACCCCCACCGGACTTTGGCCCTGGCAACGCACAACGTCCACACGCTACGGACTGACGAGAAGATTGTCGAGCTGGAGGAAGAATTGAGCAGGTTGCGTTGGGACATCATGGGATTATCTGAAATCCGACGAGAGGGGCAGGATACGATAATCCTAGATTCCGGCAACATGCTCTTCTTCCGGGAAGGAGACCGAAAATCCCAGGGTGGTGTTGGGTTCCTCGTCCGTAAGTCTCTCATTAACAAGTTGATAAAAGTCGATAGTGTGTCAAGCAGGGTAGCGTACCTGATACTCAGAATCACCGATCGGTATTCGTTGAAGGTCATTCAGGTATATGCGCCGACCTCGACACACCCTGACGATGAAGTAGAGGCTATGTATGAGGAGATCTCCGAAGCCATACATACCTCCGAATCTTACTTCACCGTTGTTATGGGAGACTTCAACGCTAAGGTGGGCACTCGGAATGGCGATGAGTTGAGAGTAGGGTCGTTTGGATATGGGCAGCGGAACCAGAGGGGCCAGCGGCTGGTCGACTTTATGGAGAGGGAGGAACTTTATTTGATGAACTCCTTCTTCCAGAAGCGACCATCCAGGAAGTGGACGTGGATAAGCCCCGATGGTTCAACCAAAAATGAGATCGACTTGGTCATGACAACCAAGAAGCGTATATTCAGTGATGTCTCTGTGATCAACACAACGATCGGGAAGGTGAAAACCGGTAGCGATCATCGCATTATCAGAGGCACACTGAATATCAATGTTAAGCTTGAACGGTCTCGTCTGATGAAGTCCACGCTCCGTCCCGGTCCTGCCCAAATCCAGAATCACGAAACCTTTCAACTCGAACTGCGTAATCGTTTCCAGTGCCTAGCTGAATGCGAAACAGCGGACGAGATAAACAGCGGGTTGGTGGAAGCTGTCCAAGTAGTGGGGTCCCAGTTCTTTAGGACCCCACGCCGAAGAAAGCCTCAGAAGCTCTCCAATAAAACCATTAAACTACTGGAAGCCCGGAATGAGATGAGACTGCAATCTTCAGCTGATATGTCGGAATACGGCCATCTCAATAGGCGAATTTCTAACTCCACGCGTCACGACCTGCGTTCCTTTAATACTGCCCGTATAAAGGACGCAATTGAGCGGAACCAGGGCTCCAAAGTGTTCGCGAGAAATTTCTCTATAGGGAAAAGCCAAATGACGAAGCTGAAGATCGACGATGGCAGTATCATCTCATCGAAACCGGAGATATTGAGAGAGCTCGAAAGGTTTTACGGACAGCTGTACACTTCGACACGGAAACCCGTTGTCAGTGTGGCTCAGGACTCTAGAGCCAAACTGACCCGGCACTATACTGAGGACATCCCAGACATCAGCCTGTACGAGATTAGAGTGGCTCTGAAACAGCTTAAAAACAACAAGGCGCCGGTTGATGACGGAATTACAACGGAGCTTCTGAGAGCGGGTGGAAAACCGGTACAGTCCTCCAGAGGCTATTCAATTCCGTCATACTCAAGGGTACTACGCCAGAAGCATGGCACAGGAGTGTGGTGGTGCTCTTCTTCAAAAAAGGCGACAATACCTTGTTGAAGAATTATAGACCCATCTCGCTCCTGAGCCATGTGTATAAGTTGTTTTCGAGGGTCATTACGAACCGTCTCGAACGCAGGCTTGACGACTTCAACACATCTATGATGATATAGTGATCATGGCGGAGTCGCTGGAGGGGCTCAATACTATGCTCAGCGACCTCAGTATCGTTTCCCAACAGGTGGGTCTTAAAATGAACATGGACAAGACGAAGATCATGTCCAACGTCCATGTCGCACCTGTACCGGTTGTTGTTGGGAATGATACTCTCGAAGTTGTCGACCACTACGTCTATCATGGACAAATAGTTCAATTAGGCCGGTCCAACTTCGACAAAGAGGTCGCCCGAAGAATCCAACTCGGATGGGCAGCGTTCGGGAAACTACGCGACATCTTTTCGTCCAAAATTCCGCAGTGTCTGAAGACGCAGGTCTTTGACCAGTGTGTGTTGCCAGTGATGACATATGGCTCTGAGACGTGGTCGCTAACGGTTGGCCTTTTGGAGAGGCTCAGAGTCACTCAACGAGCTATGGTGAGAGCTATGCTCGGGGTTTCTTTGCGCGACAGGATCCGGAATACGGAAATTTGCCAAAGAACTAGAGTTACCGACATAGCTCGAAGAATATGCAAGTTGAAGTGGCAATGGGTAGGCCATATCGCTCGAAGAACCGATAACCGCTGGGGAAGAAAGGTTCTCGAGTGGCGACGACGAACCGGAAGACGCAGCGTTGGCAGGCCTCCCACCAGGTGGACCGACGATATCGTCAAAGTTGCGGGCACCCGGTGGATGCAATTGGCGAGTTGTCGTTCATTGTGGCGTTCTAGGGGGGAGGCCTTTGTTCAGCAGTGGACGTCTTCCGGCTGATGATGATGATGATGATGATGATGATGATGATGATGATGATGATGATGATGTGGAAATGTAGTGGATTGTACTTTAACTTTTTCTTTTTGTATACCTTGATGTAATACATATTGTACAATTGTTTGTTTCCCTAATAAAGTAAAATAAAATTATTAAAATGTATATAATATATTTTAAATAATTAAATTAATGTACACGTGAATTATAAAAACTTGTCCTTATTCTCATTGTTAGGTACTACGTGATTACTATTTGAACAAACAACAATAGAAACTAGTTTTGAGAAGTCAAAACTTTTTTACTTAACTTAGGCTTTAATGCGTTTAAATGTTATGAAAGATATTTAGCTTTAATTCCGCTACCAAAATCCAAGCTTGTAAGCAGGATGCAGTCCCACCCTCCCGCCCTCATGCATATGCAAAAATACACGAAAAGGGGGTAGCATGCCATGCAACCAAACCAATACTCGACACGTGTTTCGCCCCTCCACGGGGCATCCTCAGGAGATGTTGACTCGACAGCCGCTCGGGCGCGAAGTTTAATGCGTTTGTTTAAAAAAATATATTTTTTAATTATTTAAAAACAATGTATGTACTTTAATGTAATTTTTTTTTGGTATGTTAATCAACTTAAGCGATTGTATGAGGTTTTTCTATTTTTCAGCACGTAATGACTAGGTTTATCAATATAGAAAATAATTAACTTTCAGGTAAAATCGATTTAATGTGAACTAACTACTGATGTGAATGCTCAATAATCTAAAGATTATTATTTATTTATGACGACCTCCGTGGTCGAGTGGCGTGAGCACCGGTTTCAAGGTGTCGCTAGCTCTGACGTCCCGGGTTCGATCCCCGGACGGGTCAATGCAGAAATCAACTTTTCTACATTGCCTCTGGTCTAGGTGTTTCTGAACCCAAAATAAGTAGCTAAAGCACTTGTGTTGCTTTAGCTACTTATTTTGGGTTCAGAGCAATGTACATTCTGTGTACTAAATATCGGGAATTTGTCAATAAAACAAAAAATACAAATTATTCATCTAAATTTATTTTATCGCCTTCAAAGTAGGCCCCATCGCTTGCAATACAACATCTCTAACGCTTCACCCAGTCTTCCATACATTTTTCATAGGCTATTTGCGGTATGGCCTTTAGCTCATTCAGCGAATTTTCTTTTATGGCTTCTATCGTGTAGTGGTAATTTTAACTTGGGAAATAAAAAAAAAGTCAGACGGAGCCATATCAGGTGAATACGGTGCTAGGTCGAGAACTTTTGTTGAATTTTTTGCTAAAAACTCTTTCACTATAATGGCTGTGTGTGATGGTGCATTATCATGGTGCAGCATCCATGAGTTGTGTTGCCACAAATCTGGACTTTTTCGGCGGATACTCTCACGCAAACGCTTCATGACGCCTAAATAATATTCTTTATTCACTGTTTCTCCCTCTGGAAGGAATTTGGAGTGAACCACACCACGGTAGTCAAAAAAACTGTCAGCATCACCTTGATTTTGGAGCGACTTTGCCGCGGTTTTTTGGGTTTCGGCTCGTTTTCGAGACACCGTTCTGAAGACTGTTGGCTTGTTTGCATGTCGTACTCATAAACCCATGTCTCGTCGCCAGTTATTATACGTTTCATAAAGGTCGGATCCGTAGAAGCTCGGGAAACCATGTCTTCAGCGACATGCTTTCGCTGCGCTTTTTGAACAAAATTGAGCTCTTTTGGAACTAGTCGAGCGGCGACGCGTTTCATGCCTAAAATGTCAATGAGAATGTTGTGGACGGACTTAAAAGATAATATATGTTCACCTCATTAGCCAACTCTCTCAGACTCATACGTCGATTTTCGAGCACTAGCTTCTTGATTCTGTCGATGTTTTCTTTGGTCGTAGCGGTTGAAGGTCTACCAGAACGAGGCAAGTCTACTACTACTTCTCGGCCTTCTTTAAAAGCCTTATACCATTTATAAGGCCTTGTTTTCGATATACACGATTCACCGTAGGTATTTCGCAACATTTTTAGTGATTCACCACATGAAATATCATTCGGAACACAAAATTTAAGGCACACTCTATGTTCAACAATATTTTCCATTATAAAATCGCCGAGAACTCAAAACTATGACCAACAAAAAGTGTAGTTTAAAACAAATTAAATGACAGATCCCGCTCAAATTTTGCGCGCTAAATCAGTACAGTGCTACCAACATGCAGTAAAAAAACTAGAACGACCTCTTTTACGCGGGTCTTTTTATTGACATATGCCCGATACTTTTTACACAGAGTAGTATGTGATGTTGTCCGCATTTATTTATTTTTATTATTACATTAGTACTGGATCTTAAAATAATTGGGATTGGGATACACCAAAAGAATTCAATTAAATATTTAGTTTTTTGTTCTTCACGGAAGGATCTACAATAAATTGTACATTGACCTAATAAACATTAAAAATTTCCATCTAATATGGTTGAAATTAATTATTTTACAATACTTGTGACGTTCCCGGCTTTGCACAGATAGTCAAAACATTAATGAATTATGCACACAAACATTGCTCTTAAATCACTCTATAGTGAAAACCGTATTATATGAAAATCCGTTCGGTAACCCGTTCAGCTTCAGACAGACAAATACAAAGTCAGACATAATATTTATATATTTATATATTATATTATATAAAATAAAGTTCCACGACTTTGTGTTGTTTTATAAAGGTAATAGTAGGTATAGATATTGCACTTAAGAAGGATTTAATTACAGGTTAAATCAAAAATTGTGTTAATCAACTTTACACGTGCATCTTATTATAAAACGTTCTTCGGGATCCGTATAAGATACTTGTGCTTAGTGATAACTATTGTAGGTACCCACAACAAAAGGCTAAATCTTTTTACAAGTACCAGTTGCAGTTGTAAATAGATCTAGTTAGGCCATAAAATTGGAAAATAGGTCTGTATATTTTAAATAGAGGAGATTAAAGAAAAACTATTTTCCAAAAGCAAGGATCTCTAGTAACAATACAATGTTTCTGTACAAGAATGATATTTTTCCTTTAAATAATATAATTAAGTCGACTTAATTACAACACTGTTTATTTTCTAGAACATTTTGACCTTGGCTTATTTATTGCTTCTTTGACCATTGTACGTATCAGTTTATTTTGTTCGCGTTCCATATATAATTGGATTCTTTCGAACAAGTTTTATCCGTGCGAAGACTCGAAGGGGAAAAGATGTCTCTTAAAAAATCTTTGTGTATAGTTTTCACAGTTATTGTCTTTGCCGAATCGGCATTTGGTGAGGTTTTTGTAATTATATGTTATTAAAAGAATTCAACTTATTCAATGCAGTAAAAAAAATATTTTCAACATAGCAAAAAAGTTTTTTTTTCTAAATAGCATTTGTCCATAAGTCTGCTCTACAACAGAAAGCAAGATGCATTTTAAGAGGATTATAAAAAAAAATAAAAAATATAGCGTAGTGTGATTCTGTGTGTACCTAGCATAAGCCATTTACAGTATAATAACAATGAATAATTTTTTCATCATTTATTTTCAGTGGACACTTTAACCAAATGTAAAATAAGTGATTCGGATTGCCAAAAAGAGTTGTTCCAATCAGTTATCAAGGATATAGCGAAGACTGGCGTTCCAGAGTTAGATATACCTCCAATAGACCCCATAACTTTACAGAATGTTTCGATAGTTATACTCGATGCGCTTGATGTCACTCTAGTGGATGGAGTCGTTAAAGGGATCAAGGATTGCACTATCAATAAGTTCGTGTAAGTAAAATTTAAAATTCATTTTTATATCTCTTGTATGTACCTATAAACAAAAGTTGCAAAAAGATTTTTTAATGTGATAAATGTAAGGAGTTATATCGACTCGTGATTATTTGGTCATGTTTATTGTTCTTATTAAATATCCCACAGTTATTCCTACAAAAACTTACTTGGAATCCTTAAAGGTTAATAATGATGGTAAAATTATAAAGCCTACTTTAGAAATATATTAAACATTGAATGCGTATTTTCTACTTTGAAAACTATACTCTCTATATTTAAATATATTTTCTTTCTTTAATTTATTAAGCCCAATTCATGTTTATTGACAGGACCAAAATTGAAGAGGAACATGCTTTTATAGAACTGACTTGTGACGTCACAGTTAAAGGACGGTATAAGGTATTTTCTGACAGCCCGATCATTAAGAGCGTCTTTGGCGGGGAAAGTGTGCGCGGCGACGGAAACGCGAAAGTCAAAATCGGTAAAAATACATATTTTTTTATATTAATTAACTATTCTATTTTAATCTATCTCCCTCTCTTTTTCGGCGATTGTTGCTCCGTAGTATCGATCCTCAATACATGATGGCTTATTTTTTAATGAACTTCACCGTGACATAACTTCTACATAATGTGACTTCGCACTTCTATGTTATTAATTACACATAGGTAAAGTAAAAAACCGATTTTATAGTAAAAAATATTTTATTTATTATGTTGTCAACTAGTTCTAAATATTGGTTTTAGTTAATTAACTCGGAATAAAAAGATCCGAACTTCTTTGATAAGAAAGTTATTGACCGATTTTAATGGATTTTTACTACTAGCTGGAGCTATAGTCCATAGTACCTACCTAATTAAATGAAAAAAAGAATTAGGGTTTCGCGCAAAACATACAACACCTATGAATTAACACACGTGGATAGCGGGTATACTGAAATAATTATTTTTTACGATCAAATTATTATTTTTTCAGAAAAACTGTTCCTTCGATTCGACTTCTATTTCTTTATTCAAAGACGTAATGGTGAACTTTACTTCAAATGTAAATCTGATAAAACCACCTACAAGTTTGACATCAAGGGAAGAATGCGTCTTTCTGCAGACAATATATTTGTCGGCAAAACGGAGTCTAGTAAGTAACTTTTTAATTGTTTATTTACTATCTACTGTATCTTTTCGTAAAAATATTTTTTAATGAATTTATTAGGAATGGCCACTAGAACTTCAAAAAGCCAAGTTGTGTTATGCTACTAAACGTTAATATTTCTGCTTATGTAGTTCACTATATTATCAAAAGTAGGTTGCGTAATTGCGTTTGACTCAAATAGTATTGATTTATGTACGGGCACAAAAATAAAACAAAGTATAACTTTTATACCTTCTAGAGATATTAGGAAATATGACGCAAGGCAGTAAATATGCAATAACACGAAAAAAGCAGCGGTGTATTGTTCTAACACCGCTGCTTTTTTCGTGTTATTGCATATTTTTTAAACTCAATTATAACAAAAATAAACCTAGCCCGTATTTTAGCAGAGAAAACATGTTTATATTTTTTGTAGGTTTGTTTGTTTTTAGCTGCATGTTTAAATTCTAAACCGCAAATGTGGGCTTAATCCGGTTGTCCATAATCCACATTTGACCAATTTTATCAGTAAAAGTAATAGACTATTTTTTAAAAACAGTATTAATTAATTATAATTATCATTTACATTTTTTATTTTATTCATATTTTTATTTGTTGCTACTTTTATTCTCAGTTATAATTTTCCGTATTATTGTTACCCAATATTTGTCCTTAAAAATCTTTTAGGTAGTTTATACTTACACCTGAATGTATACAGGTTTTAGACTTTATTATACCTTCTTTACTAACAGGCCTTATTTGAGGTCAAAGATCACAAGTGGTTCCAGTAATTACGCTTTACAACTTAATTGTATGCCTCACATACATTGTTATAATGATATAAAACTGCTTAAATTGTTACTTAATTACTTATGATTCTTGAATATTACGTAGGTTATAATTAGACTATAATAGATGAGGGAGTTACGAGCTTACCTACTAATTATTCATAAAGACAATATACAGGGTGGCCCAAAAGTCGTGGATCAAACACAACTAGGCGTTAGATGGGGCCATCAGCTGCAAAAAGACCATCTAACCCCTAGTTGCGTTTGATCCACGACTTTTGGGCCACCCCTGTATAGAAGCAAAAATTATTTTTAGAATATAGCCTACCTACGTTTCACAATTATGACGAGTTGTATTATTTATTATGAAGACTGTGTTGTTTTTTAAATCGATACTTTATTTTCTCTAAGAAATAACTCAAAAGTAGGTACTATTGTTTAGACAGCTTAATTACATGTATTGACCCCGATTCTGTTAAAACACACTTTGTATTTTTGAGACCATTGGTATCTTTTTCACTTGTACATAATTAGAAAAGGGCAGACGAAAATTAGAGCTGTCAAATTGAGTTCCGACTAACAATATCATTACAATTTGGTTACACGTGAATACCGGTGCACTAAAAAATAATGATGTTATATGCGAAAAATAGTTTGACACGTCTAAGTTAGATGTTGTCTATTCTCCTTATTTTCTCACGTTGCCGTTGTATGGTTATTGTTGGTGGACGGGCCTGTTGGTCTAGTGGTTAGTGACTCAGTTGTGTGATGAGCACGATCATTTGTTCTGTGTCTGGGTGTAATTTATTAAATATATGTATGTATTTAGAAATATATAAGTATGTTTATCAGTTGTTTGGTTACCATAACACAAGCTCTGCTTAGCTTGGGATCAGATAACCGTGTGTGTGAGTTGTCCCGGAACATTATTATTATATTATTGTAATGGTTTAATTATGATTTAGTTTTCGTACAGCGAACCATCTCCATTGTATGAAAAAACGTTTTATATCAATAACAGGATCGCTTTGCATATACCAAAAGACCCAAAGAGTTTTATTGTTTTAAATTAAAAATGTCCTTTATTTACTTTTCCCTTCCAATTAAGGATGTGCAAAATTCTTTACCGCTTGTTAGTATAATGTGACCTATTTCGTAACTTTTGCAGGTAAACTCGTGATTGGATTGTTCAATGATAACTGGAGGTCTTTAATGGCATCGTTTGGAAAGCCTTTCTCGGACAAAGCCGTGGACTATGTAATGGACTTCATCCATAATTTCTTCGATCATGTGCCTGCAAAATATTTTATTTCTGATGACTTGACGTCTTATGCCAGAGATTAAGCTACATATTTTTGTAGTTGGTTTATTGTGTCTAAAATATAAGAAAGGATTGTAAATGAGAGTGGTCTCTCTTCTAAAATTAGATGAATTATAAATAAATTGTTTGTATTTTATAAAATGATTTTTTATTTACTGTTTACTTACACTGCAGTGATAAGTATCTGTTTCTGATTTCATTAAGTCTCATATTCCGCAGCTCTGTGTATTTAATCTATACATCTATACATCTTTACATCTATACATAATAATAAAACAGTAAATTACAACATTCTTTTGCCGGGGGTCAGATTTCATGTTACAGTATCAATTATGAACTACTGAATTGATAGCAGTAAAAAATTGAGAGAATGTTTTCAGAAAATCGTAGACGGTTGTTGGCTATGTTTAAGCATGCTATTACATTTAGCTGATCTCTCTCTCATGATCATCTCTCATCTGCACAAGTAAATTGGCATTATTGACATCTAAACAAGGGGTAACCATGGTAGCCATAGCAATCAAATAACTTCATTTTGATTGAACTACACATACTTTTCGGAAATCTAGCTGCAAGTTCAAATCCAGTTGTCAATGTTTGTGTCTTTTTTTGCGTCCATTTTCTTATACAGGGTGTTACAGAAAGGCTAATAGTATCCAAAATGGTTGGAGAGTACATCTGGTATATAGCCAGCATATAAAATTTAAGCTAAAGATAATATTATTAAATAATTTTGGCCTATTTTTTTTTAAATAATTTATCGATATCTAATATTGATGAACGTGTCACCTCACTACGAGGGTCAATATCCTATGACGTCAACCTCAAATGTAAGGTATGATCTATCGCTTCAGAAGTCTGTGAGCCTAGTACTTTGCAGGTAATAGGTATAAACCGGGCAACAGCGCCGTCTTGTCAAGACCGCCGCGCGCGCAATCCCAAAGAATAATCAAACACTAGGTACCAATAAATAATCAGTTTAAAAACACATTTACAACTACGGCGTTTATTTCGTGATCCTACAATAGTACAGAAGTAAACATATCGACTTTAAACTGTCTGGGTAGTGTGTGTTGTGTGTGTGGTGTACCTACTCAAATGTAGCGTAATTAAATTGTAACTTAATTAATAATAATAACTTACATTTTTAAAGATTTGCCTTTGTACTAATTTTATGAACAAGGTTGCTCGTTCATCGAGTTTTGGACGTCATGCAACATATCTGCTGTTACTAGTCCTCAATGAGCACTTTGGATTGTAATACTGTATCACACATTATTCACACTGCACTCGTACAAAATGTTCTCAACGCACCCCTACGAAAAAATCCTAATGAAATCGGTTCTGGTGTTCATGGACATTGGACACTTAACCACGAACTTGCACTCGCGCCCGAACTACTGTCGAAACATACTTTGTTGTGAGTGTGATTGCTGCAACGCTACTTGTGTCTTCTAATTCCCTGGTACAAAAAAGTGCTGTTGGGTGGGATATTAAAATTACACAATAAACTTTTTGCTGACAGTTTCCGTCAAGTGCATGCAACCTGTCATACTTTTTCTTCCTCTTTTGTCTGACCGACTGCCATAAAGTATGATCTTACTTTCAAAAAGGTTTTAATATTTTAATGTACGTGTTTCAATTGAATCTTTTCTAAGAAAATAGGTTACGAAAGCCACATACGTCCAGATTTTAAGAAGTTCCCATCGCCTATTTCGGCTCTGATCTTTAAGCCAAGACTAACGGACGAACATTAGGTTACTACAACTTTATTTAAAGTAATACATACTTTTTGGTGTTCGGAGGGCCAGACAAAAGAGAAAAAATAATTATGACACGTGGTTGTGGATGACAGGAACTATCAAATGAATGTTTATTTTTCACATCAGGACTTAAGGACACATATTATTATTAAGCACCGGTATACTCATTTTGTGCATAGTGAATTAGTAATGTCTAAGTAACAGTGAATCCTACTTTGAAGCTACATAAAAAAATTCGGATTACTTGGTGCAGTGATACAGTAGCACATATGAAAAAGCTGGAGCATTCAGGATTATTACAGCAGATTTACTGCCTGAACCTAACGAGGTCTATGACCAAGTGCAACCTTGTGCATGCTATACAAAGGACGCTTCGTGATGCGTCCACATCCCTAAAAACTGTATGTTAAGATAATATTTATTCAAACATAATAGATATTTTTTAGTTTAAGCGGTTTATTGACGGTTTTTTTGTAGGTAACTCTTGTAATATCGTAGACTCGATTTATTTATTCATATTAACCATAGCACAACGTAAATAGGTAAATAAATAATTACTGAATATTTTTGGTTTCTCGATCGGAGGGACCTAGAGTTTGTTTTTGCGTTTGTACACTCGACCTGTTGGCGCCATCGTTTCTGTGTGAATGAGTGAGTGACAAGGTGGCGATGCTGCCAGCAGCACATTGCCCAGAAGTACTAGGCTCACAGACTGCTGAAGTAATGTAGCTTAACTTAACATTTAATAAGAGTCGATAAGATATGCATGTAGAGCAGTGCCACGTTTGGTATGTTTTCCTTTAGATATCGATGAATTCATGCAAAAAAATGGAAAACATTGCTTAATCAACTCACCATGCGCTCAACTTTCGTAAACTGGCTCTATACCAGATTTAATCTTTAACCCTTTCGGTTAGTTATTGCTTTTTCCGTAACACCCTGTATAAGTTTGAATGTTTTGTTACTCAAGTTCAAATCTCAGTAAGGCTTAACCCTTTTTGTGTTTAACTAACAAAATAATTGTAACAAAATGCTAAAAAGGGACGCCATTTTTACCATTTTGTTGTAATTATTTTGTTATTGTATTCACTATTTTCCCGTAGGTAAGTTAGTTGCTCATTGCTGATCAAGCATTGTATCTTATACTGTGAATTAATAATAGATTTATATCTATGGCCAGGAAGTTAACGCTCAGTTACTTCTCACTTGACAACATAAGATTCCTCATAGATAACTATAAAGATGGTTAAAAACTTTAATACACTTTTTAAATTATTTTTCCAACGTAATGTGTTATGTTTTCTGTTGGTCGCCTATAGTAATCCATGGACAAGATTTTTTTGTATTTGTTTTTTCTTATTGTTTTTACCCAAAAATCTTTTTAAAACACAATCTTTAGTGTGTGCGAACTCTTAAATACTTAAATATTATAGGTAGCTGGCTACTCATGTACGTTTTGATGCGTGCATGATTTTTTGTTTATTTGTTTTTTCATAAAGTTTTTGTATCCAATTACCGAAAGGTTGGCTCAAAGCCTTAAGTAAAATAAACTTTCCATCGAATTCTCTACATTTTAAAATATATACGTACGGTATTTGAGCCCCTCACCTTATGCTGGGCAGATAAAGTGACTTTATTGTAAGGGATATAGCCTCCGTCTTTGATAAGGGTAAAATGAGATTGTCCTTGGTCAGCTATTACTTATTTTTCTAAACAGTTAGAAATAATTTTAAACACAGTTTTGATAATTCTGCCCCTGCACCTCTCAATACGTACGTCAACTTTTTGTAACGACCTCCTATTTCACTCTCATGGGTCTCAGGTATATTCCTTATTAACATGAAGTCACTGCCTATCTGACATCCACTCTCAATTATAATGCGTAGTTCAGTATTTCTTGATATGGAATTTCGAATTTCGGAGTTTTGAACCAAATTCTCGCGCCCTGCAGTCTTACTAGGGACTACTGTATTAATGAGAACTATGGCATAAGAAACATAATTGTAAAAAAAAACCACTTCAAAATATGTCTTATATGGTTTTCTTATGGATCCCACTGTCAAAATGTGACTACACGGAAAGCCACAGCTTCCAAATAAAAAAGAATCATCAAAATTGGTCCACCCAGTCGAAAGTTCTGAGGTAACAAACAAAAAAAAGTACGAATTGTGCAACTCCTCCTTTTTCGCAGTCGGTTAGAAATGGGGTAAGTTATTTTTATGCATTCGGTTTTTGGGTCCCCTTTGCAACTTACTGTGCAAGAGCGACAGCTGTTGCTTTTACCCAGAATTGGCGCTGCCAGTAGACTAAATACAAAAATTTGACCTTAAATTAATTATTGTTACCAACTGTGAAAACACAAGAGAGAAAAAAAAAACTGAATCTATAAAAAAAGAAGATCGAAGAGTCAATTCAAAACTACATTATATTTGGGACAGTGGACATGAAAAGTCTCAACGAAAATGATTTCTCACGGTTCTGGACTTGACAGATAACTCTAAAATGAATCCAGCAAAACAATGTGTTGGAGTTTTGAAAATGAGTTTTATAAATTTTTAAAGAACACCCCGAATTCGATTTATTTGTGCCATACGGAAAGTTACTCGCAGTAGGCAGTTTGTGTTGGTGGCCCTCTATATAACAGTCAAAATATTTATGCATAAAGATGAATGATATAAGCGAACAACGTCGCGGGTACAGCTAGAATTATAATAGTATGTTACCTGCTTACAAATTTTAAAATCATGTATATAGTATAATATATAAACTGTCATCACCGAGAACTTTCATGATAAGTAACATATACCTACATAACGCAAGCAAAATTAAAAACGTAATTATTGCAGACGGACCAGACGGTACGCCAAAAATATCACACAATATTTTTGGGTATTTGATTGACTCCAGCAAAATATAGTTGTAAATTATTCCACATTTCAAGGAATCCAGAGCGCTTACCATAAGCTCTAAAAGCAGGACTATCGCCATCGTGTAAGCGGGACGTCGCTACGTGCAGTGTAGCACGCTGTCTCGCTTCCACAACGGCAACAGGACTGTTTTAAAAGTTCATAGTACAGGGTACAGGTAGATTCGCGATACAACATAACATAATTTACTCGTTCAAACAATAATTATACAGCGTGGGACATGACAAACGGATGCCTGCAGAGGTTCTATACCAAACCCGTGTGTTTGACAAAAAATAGATCCCACACGTTATTATAATCTCTTTTTTTATAAAACTCTGTAATAATACCGACTCTATGATAATAGAGACGTTAAATGTGTGTTTATTTATACAAATTTGGTTTATTATACGTTCTGTCGAAGGCTCAGTTGCCAAGACGTCGAAATCATGATGCGTGAACGAATCTGAATACTAATTATTAGGTTCTTAGGAAGCGTTTTGCGTTGATTTTAATGACTTCATGTTTTACCTAAAAATAGGCAAACTAGGCAGTTATTTTACATAATAATGTTTGAACACATTGCTTTGTGCCTTCAATGTACCTTGAAATGAAATACCACAATAATACATTTTAGATGCTTTACAATAAGTATGCATGCTTGTAAATAGTATATTACCCTACATCAGGGCTCTCTATTTTTGCTTTTGTGCTATATAAATTGTTTCCATTGAGTTCTAAGAAGCTATAATTGAAAGTCTACACATATAGCATGATAACTTTGTCCAATCCGTAATTAGTAATACATACATTGTGATAAATTGCTACTGACTTTGTAATTATAGTTCTAGTCAAGTACAATGCGTAAATACTAATGCAGTTTAAATGATAGTTCATATTGAGGAAATTGCGTGTTGAATAATAACACATAATCGATGATCCCGAGAAATACTAATAGGGTAATCATTGTTTATTCTTCCAAATTGATTACGATTTTGAACCATTTAAAAATGCTGATTATGTTAATATGTAAATGGTTTGCATTAGATCAGGATAGATGGAAGGACCTGGTACTTAGTATAGCGAAGTAAAGCTTAAATTTTAGCTAAGAAGGCCCTAGATGACTCCGTCTTACCGGGGGCGAAGGTTAGTCCCGAAAAAAGTCCCGAAAAAAAAAATTTTAGGTATTGTTTCAGTAGTAAACATCTTCTTTGTTTTTATAATAATAGGTAAATTGTAATCAAGCATATTTTGAAATAACTTTTTCTTTAGCATAAAAGTTCAGTAGGTGAAATGATTAAAACAGTTTTATGCCATAGATTGGGCGTCAATTACAATGGGGTAGAACAAAGCGGCCTCGATTGACGCTAACCAGCTCGGCGGACTCATCTATGTTGGGTGCAACCTGGGCAATCAATCTCGATACCATCCTTGATTGATTGGCTAATTACTACACTGCAAAATGAGCTGCAACTTCTGTTCTGTGAAAAATATTTGTGTTGATAAGAAGAAATGGAGTTGGTTTTTTAAAGACTTAAATACCGTAATTAACCAAAATTAGAGCAACCGAGGGTTAAAACGTAATACGAAAATAACACAACGTTAATGTAAGCAACGGTGTGAAAACTATGTAAGTAAACCTGTGTCTGAATTTATGAAAAAAACGGCAACATTTTCCATGAAAATCTTTTATAAAGTTAATAAAAACACCATTCATCCAGATGTTTTACAAGCTCAAGTAGCGTGCTCCCTGTCACTTCCACCCTAAACTATTTTGTTAACATTTAACCAGAAAAAAATATTCCAAAGCACTATCACCAATGCAAAGTCGATCTTAAGTCGCAAGGTATAGAGTCTAGTATTCTGGGAAAGCTGAAAAAGGTATTCATTATTGAAATTGAATTCTGTGTCGCGGAAAATAAGACTGAATTTTGCATGAACCTACGCACATGTCAAACTTGCATCTTGTTATGTTTATGTGAGCGATTTTATTTACATTTCTCTTGGTGATATATTGTCGTGTACATTTTTCATTTGCGACGCTTTTCATGTATGTCCTTGTCAAGTGGACACTTTAGCTTTTAACATGGCGATTCTTTTCTGCGAATGGTTATCGTTATGTAGGTACATGACCCTTCGTAATGAAATATGAGACTGAATGTTAAATGTTTTCTGTAACACATATTTTTAAAGTCTTCCATAAAAATCCCTTGCGAGTTCACACAAACATTCATAAAAAGGTCCTTACTACTTGTATCACGAAAATTTTATCACATACTTGCAGAATATACTTACGTTGCGCAATCTCAGATTAAATTAGTTTGAGATCTGTTTAACCAGAACTGACGGTCATTAATATAATAATTACGTTAATATTATGTTATTTCAATAATTCGAAAACGAAGTTCCAAATACGTGAATAACGTTCATAGGTATGTGATAAAAAAATGATTTATCTGGCGCAACGTAACTCCTGCAAAAAAACACCGAGCGAATTAAAACCATCCTAATAATTTTAATTTAAAAACAGTAGCGGCTTAACTTTGAAAAAAAACTTCAGTCGAGTTCATGACTCGTTAAAATTGATTGCCTCAATATAGACTTAAATTTCAAATCAGATCAAAAGTCCTTTGTTCAATCAACATTTTATTTATAAGAATACTGTCGTTGGTAGGTATATTGCAATCAGTTATTGGTGGCGAGTCTAAAATATGTAAAAGGTTTTTGAAGTCGAAATAAACCACGTTCTAATCAAATATCTGATCCATTAATTTCAACTAGTTTTATTTACATAATAAGTTTTAATTTTAGTATGTGTATTTATTTTTGTTATAGATAAGTTTTTGTAATTAATATAGATGAAGTATATAAATACACCTAAAAGATATAGTCGACCTCCAAACAAGCAATCAGAATAGATAGATATTCCTAAGCCCTAAGCCTGTAACGAGGCTTTAACTGAAATAAATAAATAAGCGTAAGGCGCTGGCCAGACAGAAGAGACGTAAGACGCAGACGGGGCGCGGACATAATACGCTTCTATACTAAATGTATGGAACCATCGCGCCCGCGCCCCGTCTCTTCTGTATGTTTTGCGTCGCGACGCTTCTATACATTTTGTATGAAAGCGTCGCGGTAAAGACAAATGTCCGCGCCCCGTCTGCGTCTTACGTCTCTTCTGTCTGGCCAGCGCCTAACAGGCCCAAAAGGAAGTCGTAATTTTGCATCAATCATCCTAAAAAAAAATATTGACGCAAACTGGAAACATAAATAGCTCGTAACAATTCAAACTTCTAGTTAAGTCATACTTAATCATATTTTGCAAACAAACAAACTACTTATTAATTCAATGTTACGCAGCACTAACTACATTATGTAAAAAAGTTATTAACGTCACACGACATAATAAGAAAGATGGCATACAAGTGAACACAGAAGAAACAACTTTCTTGCCCTTAATATAAAGATTTATTTTATGTAATGTGTTGATTAACCATGGTAACTGAAAGAGGCAGTTATTCAACCAGAATGTACCGATAAAAGTTATATTCATTGCGTGTTACTTTTCAGATTTGGATTCCCGATACGGTTAAAAGGAGACGTGGAATCAAAACAAAACAGTAACGACTGGTTGTTTATACGTAAGCATGTCATACAAGCCTTCACATGTTGACAGAAAATTAAGGTCTACAGTGTTTAAGGCCGGTAATGAGGAAGCTCAAACCTATAATTTCGTTGTTATTTGTTTATAAAGCGTCTGAGCGAGCCTCTTTACAACAGTTTCACAGTTTTCAGCAGTGTCACACAGTTGTTTCACAAAATGCTACACATAAGTTGGTTTGTTGGGTTGTTTTGCAGTGTCGTGTCTATGGAACTGCGTAAGTTTTAATTAGTTGTACTAGTGCATTTCTTTGTTTAAATACTTCCACGGTAGGATGGTAATGAATGTTAAATGTGGAGAGTGAGCTGGTGTTGCTCATTCAAAACCTTGCTTTAGTGTCTCACTCGTTTTTGTCATGTATATTCATATAGTTCTTCGTAGCGTTTTGTTGTTCATTATGAAAATACATTGAACTATGTCAAAGATTTTCCACTGTTGTTATTATTTTGAAGTTGAACAGAAAGTTTTTGAAACAGATTCAGTTTTCGATTACCTGATTAACTATTCTAATTTCAGCTTCATACATTAAATCATGTTCAAGAAACGATCCGAACCTAAACGAATGCGCGTTAAAGTCAGCGAGAGAGTCTCTCCACCAATTCTCTCTGGGCGATAAAGAGAGAGGACTCCATTCTCTAGATCCACTGTACGTCGCTGAGATGGTTGTATACATTCCTAATAAGCAAGGCATTAAGATCGTATTCAAGGATAATTATTTCACGGGACTTTCGAAGTTGCATTTGGAGAGTTTGAAGTAAGTGACAAGAGTTTTCTTTTATTTAAAGAATATGTTGAACCTTTTTGAAAATGAGAAGATCATAAATTGAAAAGTTATTTGAGATAAAAAGGGCACCAGTAGCTGAAATAGTGGTCTTGGTAAAAGGTTTATCTTTCATGAGAAGGCATGTGCCAAGCAACGAGACATTTTAGGCTGGTTATTATATTATCAATTCTGCCAGAATTTATTGCCAGTATGCGTTTTATTTTTTAGTTTATTTTAGGCTTTGTCCTATCCAAAATAACTCCACCTTTATAGAATTTCGTAACGTGTTTATGGAAGTGCAATATAACTTTTTATTATAATATTCGCTGATAGCAATTGGATCCAAATTTATTTTCACCATGCCATTGGACGTCGTAGGTACATTTTGGTACGACATCTCTTGGTATACAATTTTACGAATTAGTAATGAGGCGAAGAAAAGGTAATGGCACATTTACCAAGACCATACCTCCATTACCATCATCAGAATGTCATACAAGTCTCTGTCACAATAGTCACAAGTCTTGTACTAAGTTGATGTTTGCCTCCATTAGCGTTTTACTACCGAAGCGTTATGATTACCATAAATTGTAGCGTTACCAAAACCGGTATTGGATTGTAATAAAATTTACCGTAAATGAAATTGTTGGTATTGGTAAATTATTTGGGAATTAAGTTAAATGTGCAAGTTTTTTGATAAATTGAAAACAGTGACAATGTTTAATGCCGTCTCCTCCAGTATTTTCAATACTGTTGTATATTTTCGTATTGTTGGTGGTCTCAGATATTATTACAGTTTTTTTTTGTGAAAGAAAAATATTCGTTGATAATATAATACCCGTTGGAATGTATTGTATAACATGGTCATGACATATTTCCGACGGATTTTCGTTAAGTATTTTGGGATACTATCCATATTAGTTTCTTTGGTTCTAGGAATTTGCGTTAATTTAATCTGCGTTCCTTATTTCCACATAGAATATTTGAGTATCTCGTGTTTTGTGTTTCAATAAATAAATACCTCAAAATGAGATCGTTAGGAATTTCAAGTTTAATTTGTCGACGGTACGCAGCATATTGAACTATGCCCGACTAACGACTACGTCATGACTCACGGACAATTAGCTTCGGCCGTTTAATTACGAATAATATTATGAAGGCGCCTTAACTTAAAGGGTCCGTTGAAATAATTAGGCTCAGACGATGATTCATTGGGAACAAAAGGAGTAATGGCGTGAAAAACCGAGAAGTGATCGTGCGAAATTTGACTTGAACTAACCGACTTGGTTCATGAAATATATGCAAATACATTTTTGCATATTCATTGTTTCTGAGCTTGATTCAGTAAGTTTTCTTATTTAAACTTATGAATCCGCATTAGAAATGCGTGAATCATTCTGTGTAGCGGTTTAAGAATTTTCTTTGTTCCTGAAAATAAATAAGAATTTAGCTATATTTTAGGTTTGGGAAACTTAAACACACAGCAACTTTAACATCCATTACATTAGGTACCATTAAACCAACATAGGCATAGTAAATAGTAACATAAATAACATTCTATCTATCTTCTCCTAACATATTGCAATGGGGAAATAATATCATTAATCATCTCACACTGAGTTGTTGTGTGGGAAACACTACGTATGAATATTATATGACGGGCCTGTTGGTCTAGTGGTTAGTGACCCTGACTGCTATACCGGAGGTCGTCGGTTCGATTCCCGCCCAGGACAAATGTTGTGTGATGAGCATGATCATTTGTTCTGGTGTCTGGGTGTAATATATCTATAATATGTATGTATTTAGAAATATATATAAGTAAGTTTATCAGTTGTCTGGTTACCATAACACAAGCTCTGCTTAGCTTGGGATCAGATAACCGTGTGTGAGTTGTCTCAGGATATTATTATTATTACAATAATAACCTTTAAAAAACCACTAAAATAGTTATTGTATGTTTTTAGTTTTGACCTGGAAAAAAAGACGATACGTGCCGATGCTATGGTGAACTTAGATGTGAAGAACACATACGATTTAAGTGGAAAACTTCTCATGATACCTGTTCAGTCTAATGGTGATTCTGCTATACATTTGAGTAAGTATGTTTTGTGATAAACTGTTATTAAATTTATTGGAATAGTAGCAATATTTGTAAAAAATATATCTTAATTTAAATAAAATAAATATATAGATAATTTCTTTATTTGCAGAGAAACACTAAAAACATTTCAGATAATAATCTAAATACGTAACTTACAGGTTCTGCAAAAACGTTTAATTATTTATTATTTTACAGAAAATACTCTTCTACACATTCGTTACTGGTACGATCATGTGGAAGGTGCTGATGGTAAAATTCATTGGAAAATAAACAAACATGATATTAAATACGAGGTTGAAAAGGCGTCGTTCAGATTGGAGAATCTATTGAACGATAAAAACGTTGGTAAGCATTTCTTGAGAAAAAGGAAATTTTATTGATATTTGGTACTTACAACATATACTATTTACGAGGTATCATACTAATTCCTACAATTTTGCATATTAATCATACCTTGGAATTGTTATTATGAATAGGTACAATGGCTCTACTAAGTTTTCCTCTCACGTAGTTGCAAAAACATATTAGCAAACACATAAAAAATTGGTTAAACCGAATGCGTTCAAATTGAATTAATTCATAACAACCAAATGGAACAACAGAATAGAGTTGCCAGACGACCTGAGTGTTTGTTTAACAAAAAATGCCACAATTTTATGATTGATCAGTAGTGCTATTCTGTTAATAATTTCGGTGACAGGTGAAAGTGAAGTGACAGTGAAGTGACAATAAAGCTCACTTCAAAAGTGAACCCAATTGGCCTTGATTTAGAATTCAAATTCGAGATTACGTATTTGACATCTCACCGCGGATACCGCTGTCGAGACATGAAAATAATGTTACAGAATAGCACGGAAGGGTTGGAAACATTTCACGAACCGATAACAGTAAAATAGAACAATTTACGATGGAAAAGTTCTGCGAATCGTAGGACGAATTGCATGTTTTGTGAATTTAGATGATTGGCTATACTTCAAACCAATGTGTAGGGGAAGAAGGCTGTAAAAACATGGTTATTTTTGCTCAGTTATCGGCCTCTGGCGTTTGCCTGTCATTTGTGAATAATGGTGCTTTTAATTGATATGTTATTCGAGAACAGCACGCATGATAATAATAATATGTTTTCACAGCCCTGTGTATAGATGAATATTTATACAAAAAATTTAGGATTAAAATGCTTGCGTTAAACTTGCTCAATTAGCCAATGACTACCTGTAGGTATATAAAAAACTACTTATACATTTAAGTGCTGTGTAATTATCAACACATCAATTAATCTTTTTTTCTTAACTTTTCAGGTGACCAAATAAACAAGCTTCTAAACGAAATGTGGCGCGAGATTGTGAATGAAGTGGGACCATCAATCTGTCAGTCTCTTGGCACAGCTGTGGTGGAGAGCCTGGCGGTGCTGTTGGAACAAGTGTCATATGATGAGCTCATGCCAGCATAATGTTGTGAGATAAATGTAAAGACGTTTTGAGTGAGAAATAAATGTTTGAAATGTGATTGGAGATTTTCTTTTTCCGATAAGGTTCGAAATAGTTTTTATATGATGGATTTATTAATATGTAAAATAAAATAACAGGCTTCGCACTTGCATTCCTCCGGAAAGGCTATCAGTTTACCCCGAAACTGTGAATGAATTTTGTTTGAAACAATAATATGGGCTATTTCCATAAGTATGGTGGAAAATCATTAAACAATTTACCTTTTTCAATTCATTGTTTACATAAATCTACAGTAAATAACACATTTATAGTACATACCTTTTAAACCCAACTACACAAGTAGAAAAATTAATCTACCTCTACACACAGCATTATAACGACCATCTTAAGGAAACTGAAAGAATTGCTGCACAATCATAATCTGTATTCCGAGCACCTCACTAAATCCCACCAAGAACATAGAGTTGTGTCTCAAAAATCCTGTTCCACATTAATTTATCGTTTACCCGGCATTCTCTTAATTAAAGCCCTGCGGACCAGAAATTAAATGCCCGAGAACCTCTGTTTATTCGCTAATTGCTGACTTAATAATATCGGGTTACCTATTACAGGTCGCGTACATGTGATACCTATTATTTTAATAGTTTTCGGACTACCCACGAAAAGGTATTTCGATGTTCGAAATAAATAATAATATAATTTAAGTTGTGGGCTGTCGTTTCTGCTTTCGAAATAATTAAGGTTTTAATGTAATTTGAAACTATTTATATAATTTGTGCTGGGTTGTTTACCCGAGGATTATACGAACCTAGTAGTTTTATTCATTACTAGCTGATCCCCGCGACTTCGTCCGCGTCAATTTCTGTTATTATGACAGCGATTAAGAAGTTTAAAAAAAAAGTATTTCTGCGTAAATGATAATTTTAGTTAATATTTTGTTGATAAAACTCTGTAGCAAATAATTGGCAATAATGCATTAATTTCGACCAAATGATTACCTTAAAAAAGGTTATAGTGAGTCAATCTTAAAAGATAGACATATACTGTCGCAGACATTTTTTTAGATCATTTAAAGAGGAACAATTCTTTCAGACATATATTGTGGGTAACTCGAACCGTTTACGCAGCGCACGCAACGGAAGCTTTCAAGTATGAATATTTTTCCCCGTTTTTGTGACATTTTTCACTGCTGCTTCGCTCCTATTGGTCGCAGCGTAATGTTATATATCCTAAAGCCTTCCTCGATAAATGGACTATCTAACACAAAAAGATTTTTTCAATTCTAACCAGTAGTTCCCGAGATTAGCGCGTTCAACCAAACAAACAAACAAACGAACAAACTCTTCAGCTTTATAATATTATATAGTATAGATATTGATGTTGAACATTAAATATTAAACTAAAATCAACAATGTTGTAGACAAAGGTACAATATATTTTTTTTCTCTGCATGTATGTACTACTTACACATTACTACCAACATGCGCATGCGAAATAATATGTACTTCAAACATCTAATTAAAGTATCCAATGTTAGTACTCCTTGAGATTAACATTACACGCAAGACCCTGCAATCCTCATTACTCCTGTAACAGTTACAACACTTATAATGAAATCGTCTGCGAAACGTCTGTGAACATAAACATCATCACTAGGTCCTACTACAGGCATCTCGTGATTTAATTAAATTTTAAGTTCATCCATACAGAAACCGCAAGCAACCATCTTTGAATATTATTGAAAGCCGACGTTATATTGGGTTGGAACGTTACCGCCTAAATTTTGAATATATACCTACCGGTTTTTCGTGTGGCATCTGCGGCTTATTGGAATTACCTGCCTGGTATGTTATTCAAAACTGTTTCGATATTAGGTTTATTAGGCAAGATCTTGGTTACCGAAATTGTTTATTGAATTGGCTGTAATCGAAAATTCAAGATTACTACACGGTGGTTTGAATATTTAAAGCATTCGGCAGATGTTTTCGATAACATACCTAAACATTGTACCTACATAAGATGCAAAAAAAAAGATTTAAATGTAATTTAAACAGACAGTACTTACCACAGTAATTGCCAGTTTACACAAAAAAAAATAGAGTGTTTTTAGTCCAACAAAGTTTATGAAAAATTACGTATCCATGAAAAACTCAACACTAAAAAACAAAACATAAACGATTATCGGCTATCTTTTACATAAAGATTTAAAACTAAAAGTGCAATTACGCCGAGAGGCGAAACAAAGACAGCTCGAATATCTGAGCCCAAACGTAATTTACGTGAGATAAAGGTGGAACAATGTGCCCGCCTTACCGACGACGAAGCAGATGAGATTACCAGGAATGGGGCCCATAATACTGTTTGTGTCGCCGGAGAAAACTTAAAATATAACGTTTAAAAATTGCCCATTGTTGCCATCTTCCAAAAGGGGAAGAAAGTTTGTGATTTGGTAATATTAAACTTTGAGTATTATAGTTTATCTTGAATGCAAAAAAGTTGTTTATTAAATCATTTCACGTTCGATTGAGTAACGATTTTCTGCTTAATTGTAAATACGATTATTTATTATTAAACATACTCTAGTATATTATTAACTTCATATATGTATATTTCATCCCGTAAATTCTAAATTAAACGTTCCGAATACTTGGAAGATACCAATAAATGTATTTTAAAATGAAATGTTGTCGGATTTATTTACGTCCTACAGATACCGAGCGGATATAAAACACATTAATTTTATAGGAAATTGCCAGCAAAACGAAAGCCAACGTGTAATTCATTTTGCTGTAACAATAGAAAATCCATGAGCAGTTAAAAAGTACTAAGTCAAGCTGGCTCTGAACCAAGACTTAAAATTTATCATACATCTTCCAGTTCGCTATTATTTGTAAGAGTTTCTACGTTACCAACCTACCTAACATGCAACAATTCCATCTCACTTCCTCTCCGGTTAAAAGCTTCTAGTTTCTTGAGTTTGTTAAAAGCCGTTAAAGCCAGTATGAATTGAGCCTTCACGGCGAACACAATAGACTGAAAAGGCAACATTAAGACCAGATTTTAGTCGTAAGTAAGGCAATGACTTGAGATACCGTAATGCAGACATCACGGGTTTCTTCAACAGATGTTATCATAGCGAATAATATTTCATATTTTTTGCAACAGATTTTGTAAATCTCGAGACTCTCGTAATTCCGTGTCAAATAAATCCAATCTTCATTCCGCTTTCTTGAGGATTTTAGAAGAAAAAAATAAAAATATCTGCGGGCCAAGTACTTTCTTGTATCCCCTTGCGCACCTGTTGTAATTGAGGGCCCTACACTAAAATATGGCGCCAGCAATCTAAGAGTCGTCTAAGAGTTATTTTTGGTTTCTCAAGAACCTTTTCTTTCGCCAATTTAATGGCCTGAAAACATTGTGAAAATGTATGTGGTCATTACACTACACTCTGCAATCTTTATTATGTCGAACTTGCGTTTTACAAAGAATTAAAGAACATTATCTGATAAAGATAGATAGGCATATTTGTTTCTTCAGAAAAATTGCTCTGAGCAGTCAACTTAAATTATCCATTTATTTCTTCGTAGACTACATTACTATTCCCTTTTGTGTCATTCTTACGATAAAAGAATTCTGCAGCTGGTGCCAAAAGAAATAATTTCGTCGGTACCGTAGAGATTTAAGTTGAAGATTTTTCTAGATAATAGCCATTTTATGACGCTTTCTTTAAAGAGCAAAACTTCTCGTCTATACAAACTTGTGTTCGGTATCTTGTGTTACATGCTCAAAGTAACACTTAAAGGAGATAGGAGCCGCTTAATATTTACCGCCCGTCCTTGCTTCCAGATGATGCAAACCGCCCAGAGGCACAAAAACAATTTACTGCTCTAAGACCAGTTTTATAACGGTAGTAGGACTTTGCAAAGGATCCTCTCTTGTACTTTTAGAAGTCTATTTCCATCACAAAGTCGTACCTGAGGCTAGGAACGAAAGAAGCACTAGCTCATTCCGTCCGTTGTACCAATTCTAATTGTCTTTGGAGAGTTATGAAACCTTTCTATCTGTTATCCCTGTTAATAATGTTGACATTTAAACATATTTCATCTTTAAACCACTATTCTGTTTGATGAAGATGTTTTATTATAACGTAGTACTAAGTACCTTCTAAAAATAAATATGAGTTTATATGAAAACTAACCTAATAAAATTGGCTTGTTTGTTTTCTTTGAAACACTAACTAAAGTTATGAAGAATATTTAATAACCATTATTAGCAACACTGATACCTATGCTTTATCTATTTATTTTTGAGAGCACAAAGGATACCCGAATAACAAAGGTTGTTTTTAAAATAAAGGATACATACTTTAAAACACGAAACATAAATAGCAAAAAGTCCATATAATAAAAGGGTTGAATAAAACGTATTCATTCTACCAGTAGAAGAAATAAAAATGTTGAACAGAAAAGTAATTCACCTTTCGTAGAGGGATATTAAAAATCTGTTCATGTATAAATCGTCAGGAGATACCAGCCGAGGTAAGCGGGTTCCGTTCCTATTTACGTTTAGCTGTCCGATATATAGTTGGGAATAAAAATGTCCATCGAGACTTTCGATGTAAATCCGACATGTGCATTTTGACTGCTATCCAGGGATCAGAGAGTGGTGGTGCAAAATAAAAATGGCGCTGCAAAAAATACGAAGTGAAAATTATTATTGTCATCGAAATATTTCTGGAAATGTTAAATCCGATTTGGAGATTTGTGATTCGAAATGAATGATAAATATCAGGCGTTAGAATAAAAATGGTGTCTTATTTTTATGATATTCGGAAATGATGTACTACAGCTAACTAAGTACCTTCTTTGAGTTCCATGATACTAGTGTTACATAGTTTAAAAGTCAAGAGTTCATGTCTATGTAAGTAAGTTATTCTAATATGCAATAAACCTTTCATTTTTATTATTTTTGGTGTATCTGGTATCTATGTTTACCAAGTGAACGAAATAGCTTTACAGGTTGTAATTACAAGCTTCCGTTTAGGTTAAAAGAATCTTAAAAAGTGTTTAGTGTGAGTCAAATAACTTCGTCTTGATTTAATGTAAGTAAAGGTTTGTCTTGCTATAACCAATGTTTCATCTGACCCAGTTATGGTGCAATATTGGTTATTGTACTCTTTACGAGTCACTTTACAGATATTAATCTAGAGGTACCCCGACTAAATAGAGGCACTTAGCCAGAGTATTGGCAATTTAGTGTGAGCGTCTTTCCTAATGAAGATCGAGCGGTTCTCGAGTATCAAGACTGGTAACTAGTAAAATATGAGCTACTTAGGTTCTGCATTAGAGCCAATAGAAGTTAAAATAATGCAATCTTTGTTAACTTCTGATGGTAATTACTTCGTTTTTGTTCTAGCTGATCTGGTTAGATAAGTTTATAAACAATTATCTTATACCTGATGTTTCGTTATTATAATGAAATCATTTAGATACTAAAGGTTGTAAAGATACTAGACCCAGATTCCTAATCATGTACATATACAAGACACATTTTTAATTGCTTTAGGTGCTTCTTATAAACTTTTAACATCATATTTTACCAAATAAAAATATAGGGTTTAATTTTTCTTACACCTACACATTTTACCGACACAACGTCTAATCAAAGCGTACCGAAGTTAATGACAAATGTGTCACCAGAGGCAACTAAAAGTACAGTAGTGTCTTAGAAGGTGGGACATGATCATTAATTAAAAGATAGCAGATGTTCAGAAGAAACTTGCAATTAGTCGAGGGTAGTAAGTTAGGGCGGGGAAAATGGTAGCCAAGAGGGAAATACTCGATTTTATTACTTTCGGTGGATAAGGTTTCTATTTATAGATGACATGGCTATGCCTCTGATAGATTTCTGTGCAACATTCTGTAAGACATTTGGGGACGTTAGAGTATTTATAGACTGTTGTTAGCCGAGTTCTGGGGTTTCGGATTAATGTAATGAGTTGGGGGTAGTCGAATTGCACGATACGGTTAATCACAACTTCATTCCATTACCGAGAACACGAAACCTTTTTTTTTCTAAAAAAGATTATTGATGATTAATTTCACTTATCAATAAATTTTTGAATTACCAGTTTTATATTGTGATTTAGCAAAAAAATATGCTAGCACATTCTCATAATCAGTTCCAGAAGTTTCGTAATTTGTGACAAAGTAAACCTTGACACCCTTATTAAGTGTGAACCAGTTTAAATTACTTCTGCCCCGGCTTACAGATGGTTCATTAAAATTTGTCATCATTAATTTGCGGTGGAAGGCGTCTATTTAGTTCTACCTCTTTTTGGGGTATTTACTTGTGTTCCATAGAAATTAATTGATGTCTTTTACGTCACGGATTTTAATTGTTTTACTTCCGATACACATAATTATAGAGTACATTGGCGGACTTAATATCTGATTTGCATTTTTGCCAGACAACTATAGGATGCTGCAGTGATAATAAGTAGTAAGTACATTTCTACATTTTAAGTTTATTTTAATAGTGATATTCACAATAATATACAAATATAAAAATAAATGGGTTAGTAATACATACACACAATTTTGGTTCCATTGTTTTATGGTGTCCGTAATACCAACTTTGGAAAACAAAGGGTTTTAATACAATAGCAAAAACCACAATTTTCAGGGGGTATTACCCTTACGCAAGAATTCACAGGGATAGAAGGATGCACTGGTCCTTTCCCATCACTTACTGGCGAGCCCCTTTTTGCCAGTCCTCTGGAATCCTGAAAACCGCTTTACCACAACAATCTCGGTCTTGGGTTGTTTAATAGGATTCATGATTGAATTAATATTATCTTATGCATGAAATTAAACTGATGCTACTTTTTTAACCGACTTCAGAAGGGTTCTCAATTCGATTTTATGGCTTTTTTTGTATGTTTTTTTGTATGTTAAGTGCAGATTAATTCAAAAAAAATATTGATGGCGTTTATGGTATACCTTAGTGGTCCCATATAAGTTTTATAGAAGGTTTATTTTTACATGTAAGTGTCATCATTTTAAGCTTTTTTAAGAAATATAATTCAGTAAATTATAGCATTCAGTAATGTTAGTGGTTAGGTTTTGACGTCATGACATTTCATTTTGAAGTAACCTTGTTAGTTGAACTATTATAAGATCCTCAATGTTGAACTTCAAAGATATTTCTAATTAATTAGTCTGTGCGTTAACTAGAGCTATAAACTGGCTGACATATTTGAAGGGTATTTGATACGACCCTTGGAATTGTCTCTTAGCCTGTGGTATTATTAATAGCAGTTGAGTGACAATGACAGTAAATTATATTTCCTTTTAGTTTGATGTCTTATTTATTGGTAGAAATGAAAGTTCACGTAATTTAAATGTAATTTATGTTCATAAATGATTGAAGTATAATTGTTATGTTACCTAAATGATGGGATAGTAAAATAAAAAATATATTTAGTATTAATCTTCTGTTCTGTAATTATGGTTGCTTTGCTGTAATTTGCATTTTGGAAAATGAATCAAGTTCTTGTATTTAAATATAACATACCATCACGCCTGTATCCCCGAAGGGTTAGGCAGAGGTGTACCAATGTACACCCATAGTTCTTGTATTTACCACACTGTCCAATTCCATTAAATTTCAGCTAACATTAAATTGTTTCCAAAGAAGACAAGAACATTGACCCTGAAAGACAAACGAAGACCGACGAAAATAAATTGCAACCAAAACGCGGTCACGCATGAAAATTCCACTTCCATATTAAATGGAAAGTACCAATGATCAAAGTAATAAATATAAAACAGGGTAATAAATCTGGACGGTCACATCCTTTGGCCCATTATTACCGTAACAGAAAGACCGAGCACATTAACTTTGGAGTGTATCACATTCGCATAGGAATGTTATCACTTGAAGTTCCAAGTTTCCAACGCCGTATGTGGATTGTAGCTTACCGGTGGGACAGATTTAGTTTTAAGCAAATAATTCCATTTGGCTCTAAATTGTTCCGTTTGAATTTTTAATGTAAAATATGTAAGAGAATCGGCATAGCCATTCAACGTGGCAATGCTGCCAGCCTTCTGGGCACGTTTCCCGCCATTGACAAGGATGACGATGAGTATTTTGACGCGTGTTAGTTTTATTTATTTATATAAGATTTAATTTTAGTCTTTGTTTGTTCTTGTATTAGATTTAAGTATTGTATTGACTAAAATATAGACATGTTTCATTTACTGAAAAAAAAAAAAAAATATATTACATTTGCGGTATAGGCAAGGGAATTCAACATATTACGGTAGAAATTTTAAAAATTATTTTTTTGCGCCTATTTTATAAACCACTGTATTTTAACTACAGATATTTAATTACATACTGTTTTATTCGAATATCCTAGAATTTCATCTGATTGTTTTGAATGTATCTTATCTTAATGACAAACATTGACATTTCCCCAAACAACCGCAGCGTGGGACACAAACTTGTGGGTCGTATAAATATTTGATCTTGGTGGTACTGCCCTGAGCGGAAAGTCAAGTTCTACTTCTTGAATCTGATTGAATTTGTCTGTTTTTCATTTAATTTTCCTCTGAGTAGACAGTAGACACTTGTAAAACAGTGATTAGTTGCTTTTTCATGTAGTTAACTATGGTCTAAGAATTATTATCTTGCATAAATTAAAAATATTTGGTATCATTAAAACAAAAACAATTTGCTCTAATAGACGAACGATTACATGATTGATAGATGTATGTTTTAACTACCAAAGTTATTTAAGTTAAAGTTTTGCGATTTGTCTACGGAATGTTCCAAACTAAACATTATATTTTAGTATAGGTAACATTTTTCTTTGATTTAGGTTTTTCTTATCAACACATACCTAGTATGTAGGTATACTGAGCAAGAAACCTAAGCGTTAAGTTCTGTGTGTTGAAAAAAAATCAAGGTCTGGTAATTCCATTCAATGCCACAGTTAAGTTAATTATTCCAAAAGTTTCTAAAGAAGATTTTGTGACAACAATATGTTACTTTTATAACTTCCTCTGACTGGGTGTAACAAACAAGTTGTTTATAAAATATCAAAACAACACATCCGCAAGTCTGTCGGGCCATAGGAAACAAACAAAGCGACTTTTCAAGAACAAAGACTCGACCCGCGGTCCTATGACGAATACAAACTAGCAAACATTACCATGCGGTCGTAAGAACCCTTAAGGTAATGAAATAAAGATGGTTCTTCAGAAGCAAAAGGAGGTGGATAATGTGGTCCGTTGCGGGATGAACTAGTGACGTCGCAGAATGTGTGTTTTCCGTGAGAGCGCTATAGCAATGTGGATTTACAGGGAATTGAATTTTGTAGTTCACAGTGGAGGAATGCAGCAGACTTACGACTTGAGAGCATTTCCATACATAAACTAAATCGAATAAATGTATTCAATCACCACGTACTTAAGTTACTTGAACTCGAATCATGTAGCTGTTCGTCCCGGAAAAAGGAAATATGAAAGCTTTGCGGTAAACAGAACGCGAGTTTGTAGGTCACATCCTGACATCAAGAAAATGTGTTAAAGTAGAATGTAAGTATAAAAAAAGTTCATTGTATGTAGGCACTACAAATAGAAAATGTTGCAGGTACAACATTTCTGAAAGAAACCCATTATATTTCCTTCGAAAATTTCCACTACCTTACAATGCTTTTTCTATGAATTTTATATAAAACATGGAAAATTCGGAATGATTTTATTCAAGATCGCACCAAGCGAATATGTTTGAAGCTCTAAAGATAAAATCTAGGGTAGGATTTGCAATATTCAAGGCAAGTGGTAAGTAGATCGCCATTCTTGCTAGTGTGAGAATTGGCTTTTACACTATTTCAGTATTATGATAATTTAAGACTATTCAATGAATATTTTCCGCGTTATTTTTATCTTCATATCTGACTCTATCTATCGCATCTTTGATTTGTTTGCAAATATCTTTTCTCCTTTTAAAGGACATGCTATGAAAAATAAATAACGTTGTTTTGGTGTCTGGTAAATCTAGAGAGTGCATATTTATGACCAAAAAATAATGTAATATATCATCGAAAACAAAAAATCACAAATATCCAAACTTTATTATCGTTTGCTATAACAGGATAACTCATTCCGGCAACAACAAACAAATAGGGAAGACGCTTCTTTACTGCACTCATAATATCTGTATGCCCATGGGGGAAAATACTAATATATTTTCTTCAATCTTCACTTCTGATCTGATGTTCTTCAGTGAAATAAGCACGTCTTAAACGAAATTGAAGTTCGTAAAAATGAAGTTTCACTGCGTATTTGGGATTCTAAAACACAGCGAGGTTATTCTGGATGTCAAGCACGAGCTTAGCTGACGTTCAAAAATACCCAATCTTTATACTGGCCTACGTTGTTTGTTTAACTAAACAGCACCTGTACATTGACCGGAATTTGAATTGACGCGACAATACTTAAAGTTTCAGGTTTATTCTGATTAAATTCATTAAGAAGCTTCGTTTTATGTCTTTGGAATACAAGATCTCCTTTGTACCGTTGCTTCCCTGGTAGTTAATTTTAATGTGATATATTTTTAATTACCGAGTCAAACCTATATTAAAATAGTGGTTTAATTTATTGCTTTGTACGTTTGTTTCGCAATATTTTCTGCATGGATCAATTTCAAAAAACGACATTTAACATCGATAAGATATTTCTTAGTTGTGGTCTCATTTAAATTCCACTGAAGTGGGTTCCCTTTTAGATTTATGTATCATCAAATATTTATAGCAATAAAAGTTTGAGGATGAGATTTCTTAACTTAATAAATTGCGTATTTTACGCATTGCAGTTACCAGTAAGGACAGTTCGAGTATCAGTCGAATTCCTTGCCCACATCCATTACTTTCGACGACAAACGACCGACTGCCACATTTGGCCGCTAATAGCTTTTAACTCGTCCTCAAATCGAATTTACACAAAGATGCTTTAGTTTCATATCGTTATTTATTTTCAATACAATTTTATTATATAAATATTTACATAAAGAAACAAAAGAAAATCAAGTGAAAAGTTGGTGCTTGCGTCTAGTTGTGTTTTGTTTTTATATATAGTATAAGCGGCGTAAATAGCGATGTTTTGACGTGATCATCATTTGTGTACTTGTTAATTATGTAAACTAAAAGGAACTAAAATTATTATAGATTAGATGGTGATGGAAGATGATGATGTTTTATTTTGTTTAAGTGTGTTACATAACATCATAAACATTTTCTACATGCCTTTAAAATTATTTTTAAGAATAACTTTGTCATTAAACGTATGTTAATTAAGTTTATTATTAAAGACACGTTAATTAAGTGTCTTCATGTCTAACCCTCATCAATTAGTGAAGGTCTGAATAACACGAATATAACGATTTCCTAAAGGGTGCCTTTTAATGAAAGGTTAATTTCCTTTTAATGAATTTTACTATTCATTCAGTGTTTGATCCTTACAATAATACTGCCAAACCTTTTTGTGATGTAGATTTATCACGAGTTAGCTAATTTAATAGGGCATTTAAATTGTTAAGACTATTTTTAGAGATTTTAGTATTTAACTTAAAAAGGAATTTAAAAAATTGATTGCTGTTATAAATAAATGGTTTATTTATGATTTTGTGGTTTCTTTTTGATAATCGTGTCCAGATTTAATTTATTGTCATGTTAATGTAAACATGTATGTTTGAGCACATAAGTATATTATTCTTGATTTGTAAGTAACCCTTCTCTGTTCGGTGTAAGTTCTTAGTTGTGTTGTGTTTTAATTAACACCAAAAACAAACAGAATCATAGCTAATTTGTGGAAATTAATTAGTTTAATAGGTGACTAAATAGGTTTTTTCACATGAAATTAATTTGTAAAATTTTTGAAAGGTAAATTTTGAATATTTTGACTATTTATCTTGTAAAAAACTCAAGGGCCAGTTATGACAAAACCTTGAACTTCGTCAACGACATAAATCTAAAATCCCATATCAGTAACGCGACCCGTATAGTCGAAAAACCTCTATTTTTATATTATGTGTGCATCGTAAAAATAAAGATCGTCCCGCTTTTTCACTGAATATCAATGGAATAAAAATGTTCGCCACAAACTGCCTACTGTTTTAGAATAACAAAAGGATCTGACAGTCAATAGTTTAGTTGTTTTCTTTATTTCGACAATTTTTCATTGGATTGTTCCGACGGACAGACAGTTGACAAATAACGATGATATTGGTACTATCGGCACATCTATTGCTGTACGCTTCGGAAAACATGTTTCAGTTTCACTCATTCGTTTTGTACTAGATGTTCTTAGGTACCTGTAAAATAAACAGTGTACTATTTTTGGACTTATGTTATCAATTAGGTTAAGTTATAGAATCAGGCGTTACTTCGCGGAAATCCATGACATTAAATGTTATAATAATAATAATAATAATATATCATTTATTTCGGACAATGTCCATATTTTGTTAGTAATAATACAAAGTACTTAAAAACCTATGTTAGTAAAACAGTTTATGAATATTTAACTATTGTAAAGGGTCGGGCAGACGTTATTAACTCTGTCGAACTAGAACCCGCATAAAAGCCTGCATTATTATTGAGTCAACTTTATCAGCGACTACGTTCAGGATGCTATTAGTGCTGCCCCGCACTCTGTGCAGTAAGGAGGCGGTTCTCTTGCGTATGATGGCATGAAAGCCATCAACGCGAGCTTCCGCAAACATGTTAGACGCACTACAAAAGCGGGGCATGAGGGCGGGAGGGTGGGACTGCATCCTGCTTCCAAGCTTGGATTTTGGTAGCGGAATTAAAGCTAAATATCTTTCATAACATTTAATCAATTAGGTTTCTTTTTGCATTAAAAATTAGGGTGGTAATGAATGGAATGTGTATATTTATTCTTCGTTTTTACCTATATTTTTCATCTTAGACGGTAATCTTTAGGTTCAACATCATTGCTGGCAGGCATTGAACGTTTTTCTTGAAAAATAACAAAGAGTCTGTTAGATCCGACGAAACCTGAGACAATATAAGTATTAAGTACTTTACTAATTAGCCTTGTTTTTAAGTTTTATTTCATGATCTTTAATCACTTTTTACGCACACTTTTTCTTTAATCTCCCACCTTTTTAGGACAAAAGTGTTACTTAGAATTGTACAGTCCATCCAACGTTTCAATTTATGGAATAAAAAGGTTGCCCCTAACGTTTATATAGCCTTCCTCTGTGTCCACGCCTAGAACTTTTTCATTAGCAAAGTGACTATTCATATTTCGAATCTATTAATTTTTACTTTTTAAAAAATGTCAGTTCTACGTGGGTAGAATTTTTGCTTCAATATATACGATCGTCACGAATTCAGCTCTGCTGCTTGTAATTGTATTAAATTCAAAATTAAACGTAATCTCAAGATATTCAGAGTTTTACTTAAGAAGCTCCAAGTCTTGTGCTTAAACAAGAAATTGGCGACCGTGACAGGACGATTTCAAGAATCTGCAGAGAAAAAAAGTATCATCACGGGTGTCGTCATACTCGGTGATACAAAATTCACAAAATTAAACGGAAATCGAAGATTTTGGTGTTGGAGGCTAGCCTTGCCTTCCTGGCCAACGAATCAGCCAAAGATCGTGACGGAAAGCCGGTATTCTTCAGCATCAGCGCCAAGTTAAGTGCCATCCTTTGTTCCGTTATTTCATCCAAATTCCACAATTTCTAAATTCCATTCCCATAAATCCAGTCTTAATTACCCATATTCCAGTAACTAACCTCTATTTGTGCTATTTTCCTTAGTTTGTACAGGGTTTTGTGCAAAAACGGTAAACTTACTACTGCATACCGTGCACAACAAATCATATTTTATTTTCGCTATTTCCCAAAGTTCTAAACATTTTATGATATTCAACATAATTAGAGGTAAACAGTCCACAGTGGACAATAATCCAAATTGGTTTTTTCGTCATATTTAGACCGATTTGCCGAAATTTTCAGGAATCACTCTGGGTGTACAAGTGGGGTCCAAAGTCCATCGCTGTCAGTTCGGCTGTTGCGAGCACTGTTTCCAGCCGAGACCAGTTTCCCAGTGGATTCCACCGAGAGAAGGAACGTGAGAATACATAAATTTTATTCCTTTTCTTAATTAGTTGAACTTTGTCGATACCTAAAGATTTCATAAAAGTGCGGTGTTACATAGTTTTAAGGTTACATTAAATACATAGATTTATCGTTCAAAATGGCAAGTGAAAGTAGTGATAAGCCTGCTTCAAAGTCATCCTTAAAGGAATTACTTGTAAAACGCAGTTCTATTAAAGGACAAATCACTAAATTCAAAAATTACTTAGATAAAGTTTGTAGTTTATCAGAAATATCCACAATAGAACTTGCGGAATTAGATTTAAAATTAAATAAATTTCAAGGATTATCGGCAAGGTTTGACAATATACAGAACGAGATTGAGGTTTTTAATTCTTCAAATATTGACTCAGAACTTGATGAGAGGGAACGCATCGAGCATGATATTGTTCAATATATTGCTATAGCTAAGACTGAGTTACAAAAATACACGATTGATGATAATAGTAAGCGTCGTCAATCTATCATGATCCATGCGGACTCTGATCATCAAAGCATTGGGTTTCGTTTACCACAAATTCAAATTTCGAAATTTAACGTTTCCTATTTCCGTTGGCTGGAGTTTAGAGACACATACGTCAGTCTGGTTCACAAAAATGATCGCATTCAAGACATACACAAATTCCATTACCTAGTGTCATACCTAGAGGGTGATGCTGCACGTATTATATCTAACCTTGAGATTTCTTCAGCCAATTATAAAGAGGCTTGGAATCTCGTTTGCGAGCGGTATGATAATGAAAGAATTCTTATCGATTATCATCTAGATTCATTATTTAATGTTCAGCAGCTGACACGTGAGTCAGATAAGTCACTTCGTTACTTGGTAGATAACATCACTAAAAATCTAAGAGCTTTAAATAGTTTAGGGCTAAGCACAGACAATCCTGCCTGTGATTATATGGTCATATTCCTGTTATCTTCTAAATTGGATAATCGTACCACACAAAAGTGGCAAGAATTCCGCAATACTTTAGATAAAATACCAAAATTAGATCAATTCAAAAAATTTCTTATTGACCGGGCTGATGTCCTTGAATCTCTCGTCCGTAACAAATCATTAAATAATAATAATTATAATACCACTAAACAATCACAATCATCAAATCCATCTACTTCTAACAATAAATCTATTAATAAATCAAATCGTTTTCAAAATACTAATTCATTTGCATCTACAAGTACTTCACAAGCAAGCAATAATACGTCTAAAGTTTATCTTTGTGTTGTATGCAATGGAAATCACAGAATTTATAGTTGTCCAGATTTTCAATCTAAATCTATTGCAGAAAGAATTGCATGTGTGTCTAAATATAAATTGTGCAAGAATTGTTTGCGACAAGGTCATCCTGCTTCTGAGTGCTCCATGGGCTCGTGCAGGCAATGTAACCAAAGGCATAATTCTCTTCTCCATGATCCTAGTGTGTCTGCTCACTGTACCAGTAGCACCACTGATGATAGTAACATTGAGACTATCTCAGCGTTCTCACAACAAAAGCATCAGTATGTACTTTTGTCTACTGCAATAATAGAAGTTTATAATCCACTAAATAACAAATCAGAAAAGGTTCGTGCTTTGCTGGATAGCGGCAGCCAATCTTCTTTCATCACTAAATCTCTGCAACAAAAATTGGGCTTAAAATGTAATACAATAAATCCATTAAATGTTATTGGAATAGGTAATAATAATTGTGATAAAGTGATAGAAAGTTGTAATACTCACCTTAAATCAATCCAAGGCACTTACCAAGTAAATTTGTCTTGCTATATTCTTCATCAGCTTACCGGTGACATTCCAAAGGTCCCAGTTGATATTCATAACCTGAAAATTCCTAAGGGTATCGTATTAGCCGATCCTAAGTTCAATGAACCTGCTCCCGTTGATATGCTCATCGGAGCAGACGTGTTCTGGGACATCTTAGTTGGCGAACAGCGCTCTCTAGGTCCCAACAATCCAAAATTACAACATTCAAAATTGGGCTGGATTATAGCCGGTCCAATTAATTCTCAAAATTTCAAACAAAATATTCAATGCAATCATGCAACTATTTCAAATAACGAGCTACACGATATGCTCACTAAATTCTGGGAAATTGAGAGTCTTCCCCAAAGAAGAATTCTCAGCCCCAACGAAATTGCTTGTGAAAATCATTTTCTAAATAACACATTTCGTTTGAGTAACGGCAGGTTCTGTGTCAGATTACCACTAAAGGAATCACCAGACTGTCTCGGTGACTCATACAATCAAGCAAAAAAACGTCTTCTTAATCTTGAAAAAAGATTTAGGAAAAATCCTACACTAAAGTCACAATACGTAGAATTCATTCGTGAATATTCAGAATTAGGTCATCTTTCAGAATCACCTATTTCAATTCCAAATCCTTCATATTTTCTAGGTCATCATGCTGTCTTCAAAGACGACAGCGAGTCCACTAAAATCAGAGTGGTCTTCGACGGCTCCGCTCCCACTGCCTCTGGATACTCTCTAAATGATATCCTCATGGTAGGACCTAATTTACAAAATTCTCTTTTTTCCATTTTGGTTAGAGCGCGTCAATACAAGTACATTCTTACTGGAGACATAGCCAAAATGTACAGACAAATTGCTGTGGCCCAGGAGGATTGTAACCTTCAATTAATATTATGGAGAGAAGACGAGTCTCGTCCTATCCAAACTCTGCGATTAGGTACTGTTACTTACGGTACTGCAAGTGCCAGTTACCTTAGCACAAAATGTCTTTGGCAGGTGGGAGAAGAGTGCGATGATGAATTATTAAAAACAATCATTCAAAATGACTTTCTAGTCGATGACCTCGTCACCGGCTCAGATAGCGAAAGTCAACTAATATACATTCAAAAGGCTTTAACTACTACTCTAAATTCAGCTTGTTTCCCTTTGCGAAAATTTAAAACTAACTTACCTGAATTATTTCATAATATCGTAGAAATTAATACAAAAGATAAACTTACCTTAAGTGAGTCTTCCAGTACTCTCGGCCTCGGCTGGGATCCTAAAGACGACACGTTCCATATACCTGTAAAAATAAATTCTATAAATTCAAATGACTTAATTACGAAGAGATTTATAACTTCACAATCTTTCAAAATTTTTGATCCACTTGGTTTAATAAGTCCATGCATAATTCAAACAAAAATACTCATACAAAAGTTGTGGGGTAAAGGCATTGACTGGGATCAGCCTGTGCCTGATGATTTAAAGGAAAATTGGTATGAAATTTCTAAAAACTTACCTTTACTTGCAGATCTTCATATTTCACGTAAAGTTATCTGTGATTCACCAAAATTCATTGAGCTTCACTCATTCTGTGACGCTTCACAAGTCGCGTACGGGGCTTGTATCTACATGAGATCGCTGAATGAAGATAACGAGGTAACAGTGAGGCTTTTATGCTCAAAATCCAAGGTTGCTCCTGTAAAACCAACAACAATACCTCGCCTCGAGCTGTGTGCAGCGTTATTGGCAGCAAACTTATGCAAGTCCGTTACCGATTGTTTAAGACTCACTCCTTCAAAAATTACACATTGGTGCGATTCTAATGTCGTACTCTGCTGGATCAACAATGATCCAAGCAAACTAAAAACTTTTGTAGCAAATAGAATTTCTGAAATTCTAGATCTTACTGATCGAAAATCATGGCGTTACGTTCCTACTGACGCAAATCCAGCGGATTTAATTTCACGTGGCGTAAATGCTTGCCATCTCCGCGATAATATCATGTGGTGGCAAGGTCCGTCTTATCTGTATAGTGATGAGTCACAATGGCCTATATTACAACTAAACAAATCTATTGAATTACCTGAAATTAAAGTTCATTATATTAATTTACCTGAGTCTACTTTCGATTTTAAAGATTTTTCAAATTTTACTAAACTACAGCGAGTATTTGCATATATTTTAAGATTTTTACATAATTCCAAACAATCAAATAAACACAATAAATTATCTGGATTTTTAACAGTAAATGAGTTAAATAATGCTTTTAATTTTATTTGTCGAGTCGTTCAAAAACAATCTTTTTCTTCTGAATATAAAATATTGTTTGCCAATAAACTATTGTCATCAAAATCTAAGTTATTAAGTTTATCTCCATTTTTTGACCCCACTACTCAATTGATAAGGGTTGGTGGGAGATTAGATAATTCTAATTATTCTTTCAATAAAAAACATCCAGTACTATTAGATTCTTTTCACTATGTGACGAAACTTTATTTTATTCGCGAACACTTAAAACATTTACATGCTGGGCCGCAGCTACTGCTAGCAACTGTTAGAGAATCCGTGTGGCCTATCAATGGCAGGAAGCTTGCTAGGCGCGTTGTCAATCAATGCTTTACCTGCGTGCGTGTTCGTGGTCAAACCTTAAATCCTAAAATGGGTAATTTACCTGCTCATCGAATTTCAGTTGACTATCCATTTAAGGCAGTGGGTGTTGATTATGCCGGTCCATTTTTTATCCTAAACAGAAAAGGACGTGGTGCTAAATTGTCAAAATGTTGTTTGTGTTTGTTTATTTGTTTACGTTTTAAATGCGTTCACTTAGAACCAGTCAGTGACTTGACCAAGGAATCTTTTATAATGACACTCCGTCGCTTTGTTGCACGTCGCGGTCTACCAACGGAGATTTGTTCCGACAACGGCCGAAATTTTGTTGCCGCTGCTAAAGAAATTAGTCATTTCCTAAAAAAACAACTCTCAATCTCTCTCTGAGTTAGCAGCTGGAGAAGGGATAAAATTTTCGTTCATACCAGCTTACAGTCCTCATTTCGGTGGAGTCTGGGAGGCTGGTGTCAAGGCTTCTAAATACCATATAAAAAGAGTCATGGGAAATACTCATCTCACATTCGAAGAACTTTGTACTTTGTTCGCACAAGTAGAGGCAGTGCTAAATAGCCGTCCCTTGTGCCCAATGTCGTCATCCCCTGACGATCTCCTTTCCTTATCCCCAGGGCATTTCCTGATTGGCAGACCACTCAATGCTCTGCCAACTCCAGCATACGATGACTGCAAGGCTACTCACCTACAACGCTACGCCCGCCTTGAGCAAATAAGACGTGATTTTTGGAACCGATGGAGGCGAGAATATGTATCCGAACTTCAACTACGCACTAAGTGGAAGTCCAACACCACAAGGCTAAATATCGGAGATCTTGTTCTTCTACATGAAGAGAACGTACCACCTCTAAGTTGGCGTCTCGGGCGTGTGGTTCGACTGTTCCGTGGACCAGACGGTATTCCGCGTGTGGCGGACATCAACACTTCAAGGGGCTGCGTACGACGCTCTCTCGTTCGACTGTGTCCTCTGCCTACTTCTGAAGATTTCAAGGTTGAAGCCTAGGCCTTCAACGGGGGGAGGATATGTCCACGCCTAGAACTTTTTCATTAGCAAAGTGACTATTCATATTTCGAATCTATTAATTTTTACTTTTTAAAAAATGTCAGTTCTACGTGGGTAGAATTTTTGCTTCAATATATACGATCGTCACGAATTCAGCTCTGCTGCTTGTAATTGTATTAAATTCAAAATTAAACGTAATCTCAAGATATTCAGAGTTTTACTTAAGAAGCTCCAAGTCTTGTGCTTAAACACTCTGAATTTGAATGAACTCAACGAATAAAAAATTGCCCTTCCATTCAGGTAATAAATCTTCTACGACATTTGTTATAGGTACACACTACACAGGTAATGTTAACAACTTGGAAAGTATATCACGTCTTTACGTACGGCCACATTTTTTAATATAATCTAGGAAATAAGACCAGAAGTGATTTTTTTTAAAACAATTTTTAATACCACCTACCTAACAATCAATTAATTTTAACAAAATAAACTTCAGTAGCGATACAACGATTTTTACACAAAACACAAAAATAGAACACCAGACTTATAGATCTGTCACTTATTACAACGTAAATGCATTAATTACGACAACCAATTAACCAAACAGCAATCGGACAGAGTAACACCCTAACTCGACAACGGTTGGAACAGGAAAGAGAGCTGTGCCGTTTTTTTTTTTTTTTTGTGGAGAACTGCCGCAGTTAGCCTCATGGAGGCTTTCACTGCTTTACCGGACTATGTTGGCGAGACAATGCTAATACGCCTCCAGCCAGAAGCTACAAATTAAAAGAGAGTTGTGGCAACGAAAGCTAAGGGCACCCCCTGCGGGGTTCGAACCTCGACTTAGTTCGTTGCTCACGATCATAACAAATAAAACAGCAAGAGAGGGCTGGATCAATGATTGATTAAAGAGAGCTGTGCCGGTGAAGCACGGCTTTTTATAGACAACCCCCTCCACTCCCAACTAATATCCTACAATAAATTTAATTTTGCAATATTATATATTGTTATATTATAAAGTACTCTTAATAAATCATGTGTTGATCATTTCAAAACGGAACGTTTTACATAATCTATTTGAGTATTTCATACAGTATCTGTTATGGCTATACCTATAATTTATTTTTATATCTGGTGCAGTATGCATACTGGTTGTGGTGTGGTGGTGCTGGTGTCGTGGTGGCCTAGTGGCTCAATGAACGGATTTGTATGCACAAGGTTGTAGGTTCGAACCCAGGCAAGTACCAATGTGGCTTTTTCAAAGTTATATGTACTTTCTTAATTATTCTAAGACACTTCTGACAAACGGTGAAGGAAAACATCGTGAGGAAACCTGGATTCCAAAATTGGGATCTGAAATCGCCAATCCGCAGAGAGCAAGCGTGGTGATCAATGCTTGTGCCTTCTCTATATGGGAAGAGCCCTGTGCCCAGCAGGGACGTTTATAGGCTGGATTATATATGCGTACTGGTTCATATTTATACAAACTTCAGCATTAAATCCGCATTAAAATTACGCTAAGTGTTTACTTCATACAAGCGGTGACACAGAATGATCACTTCAAAACCGGATGAAAGCATTACAACTTAATTACGAAAAACCTAACCTTAAAAGTCTAAGTGACGCAGATTCCCAACTTAGTACTTACCGAAGTTATAACAAGCCAACACTTGACTCACCGACTAGGGATGTGCCATTTGCACTTAAAACAAAAGTTTTAATTAGATACAAGTGTTTCATCCGGGTTTGTTTGTGGTTTTTGCTGCCGTCGCTTGTGGCAACTTTTGGAGAAATTGCGTAGTTTTAATTTAACTATTAGTATGCGAGTTGCATGCTTGCTTATTGCTGTTTAATAAACGGTTGTTATTCATGTTTATAAAATTAAATGCTCTTCGGTTAAATTAAAGTTAAGTTTTTATTATCTTTGGCTTCTATTAACTTGTATAAAGTTTAATGAGCTCATGGTGAGGTAAACAAGACTCTTTTAGCGACTTAATTAATAAGATGACAGTTTCCATTTAAATGAATAGCATCTCTAATGTCAACTAAGTCTATACATATTTAAAAAGATATTAGATGTAATTCATGGAGGTTTCGTTAACATACCTACATAATTAAAATCTATCAAATTTATTTCTTAATTAAATACAATAGAAAATAAAGGAGCTTTTTACATTATTATCACATTAAAATGAGTACCCTAAACCGAAGAGCATTTTTGAAGGGAATAATGAAAGTGGACGAAGCGAAACAAGTATGTAAGGATCGTAGCAAGTGGATAGAAGTGGTCTCTGCCTACCCCTACGGGAAACAGGCGTGATTATATGTATGCATGTATGTAAAATGTTTTCGTTGCTTTACTACCAAAAGCTGGGAATATCTCGTGGCTTGAAACTTTTTTATGAGACAATAGTTTAGTAAATGGTCCCTAAACACCGTTTACTATGTTCTTTGTTAAACTTTGGCTTGTAAATGATATTGACTGAAATTTGAATAGAATTCTATTTTAACAGAAAAAATACAATTTGAATGAAAAATCGAATCGCGTATATATTAGCTTTTAAATCAAGAACTAAATATTAAATACCATTTTTTTTAGGCAATATAAAGACATGAATACTATAAATTAATTGTAATTTTCACGATTTGTCTATATTTCACAACAGTCTAGACTAATTATTTCACTGACGGCCAAAAACTCCCCATTTTACAATTACAAACGAAAAACTTCTTCTTTGTCAAAACGCAAACATTAGGAAATACCATTAATTTACACTGCAACCCTTTCTGAACTAGTGGCGTAGTACTTCGTGTTAGAAGTAAGTGACCTAATTGGGTTGGCACTCACACTTTCCAGTACTCACATTTATTCCCCAGCTGAAAATCAATCCTATCCCCCAAAAAATTAAGTTGATTTTGCTCTGTCCAATTAGTAAAGAGGACTGAAGATTGCGCCTCGACTAACCAATTTATTGTACCTCTAAGTTACAGGAGAAGTAATGTTGATGTCTACTTAAATGTTAATCCAATAAGGAAAGGCAATTCTGTTTTCTAAGTTAACAATTCTTGTCGAAGGAATTATCTCGTCCCTCACCTTTAAAATTATTTTAGGTAATAGAAAAGGGACGTTGGGTACACATAATTTTGCTTTTAAGTATGTTTATTTTATATTAATCTTTTGGTTGATAAATTAAGTTAAGAAGGTGTTTATTTTAAAATAGACATTTTAAACATTTTAAATAGTCATAGCCCCCGTTAACCAAACTACACCAAATTTTACAGTAATACATCTTTATTTTCCCTTTTCTTATTTTGAGGTTTATATAAAAGAAAACCAAAAGACGTATGAAATACTTTTGAAAATCTAACACCACCCGAACGAAGCGGGCATTAATTTTTTTATAACATAATAAATGAATTATGAGCATCGTTTTTAACGCAACATAAAAGCTTTTCAACTCATATCAACTTATTCCAAAACGTAAAACGTACTCGTATGGTGAAATAAAACTATTCTTTCCATTCAATACCGATCGGATCGGCCGACAATTGCCGAACAGACTGCCAATGTTAATTGAAGAGCGGAGGCCCTCAAATGCTGATCAGGGATAATTTCCGCTTCACTGCACTTTCTAGCCACTTCCCCACTTTGTTCTTCATAATCTTTTAATCGTGCATTTTTTTTTAATTCGGACCCTAATGTTCACCTACATTTTAAGGGCGAAATTTGCATAATTTTGTTGACATTTTAAGATTTTACACTTTATGTCGTTTGTGTTTTTTTTTTCGTAATAAACACAACTGTTAAAGATGTAGGTGCACATTTATTATATTTTATGTGTCCATTGTTTTAAAAATAAAAAGTACTTCACAGTAGATAGTTTGACATTTTATAAAACTACTTACGACTTATCATAAAACTAAAGCCATTTGGGAGTTTACTTGGCTTTATTTGATAGATAGAACACTTGGAAAACTAATGCATTTTTAAACATCAATCAAACTGATAGTCGCTTGAAATCGATAGTCTGTCGGACGACGATTTAAAAAGGATAATATTTGAGTAAGGACGACAAGTTTTCAAAGTAAATGTTTTGTTAGTAAATGTGAAAAAGAGAGACGAGTAAATAGTTACCATAAGATCACAAAATTACTGTTCATAGCGGTTCGCCCATAATTTTGTATTAATCTTTAAAGATCACAGCGTCAGCGTTTCGCTCTTATTAAATAAATCAGGCTTGTCTACTTTACATGCAGTTAAATTAAATCTGTTTAAAAAATCCTTAACGCTTGTCTCGGCACGATCAAACGAGACTTATTTCAGTAAGTCTTTACCAAGAACTGTTAAAGCATCTGTTGCCGTTGTGTAAGCGAGATGGCGCTCTACACTGCGCATAGCGGCGTCTCGCTCACACGACGGCAACAGTCGGGTTTAAAGAGTTCATGGTAAGCGCGCTGAAAATAGCTAACTTAAAACCGATAAAAAGTTAATGTCTTCATTTGAAATTCTAAGGAAATTCTTTTTGCTTGAAAAGACTGCTGTTGAAGGTATTATGTGAGTAGGTAAGTGCAATTTTTCTATTCGTCTACTACAATTTGTCATCGTACCCTTCTTAGAAGGAATTTCAATAAGTTACGGCGAGCTATTATTCATTTTTATCATGGAGCTTAAATATTTAAAATCGATATTAAATTATTCAGTATGACTATTTTAAAGTAGAAAGTGTTTTTAATTGGTAACTAAATATACATTAAATTAAATAAACAATGCCTACGTATCAATCGCTATGTTAAGTAGGGATATTGTTAGCCTAATAATATAGAAAACTAGCTGTACCCGGCATGCGTTGCAATGCATTTTTTTCTACCTAGCACCTGCCTACTACCTACCTACTACTACCACTTAGGGGGTATGAAAAATAGATAGTAGCCGATTCTTAGACCTACTGAATATGCATATAAAATTTCATAAAAATCGGTCAAGCCGTTTCGGAGGAGTATGGTAACTAACATTGTGACACGAGAATTTTATATATAAGATAATCATTAAAATTTATATCCTAACCTATATTCATAGCATACCGACCCATGACTCTCCAAAATATATTTCTCTTAAAAAGCGTATTTTTGTGGAGTGTAGTAAACCATTGTCTTTAGGTATATATATACTTAATATTCGCGGAACATTTTAGGAATCCACGCATTATGAATACAAATTACGGAACCCTTAAAAAGGAACAAAGAAAACATGACGTTTGATGTACTGTAGTATAATTAGCAAAAGGTGTGCTTAATCAAAAAACCTTTCTCGAGACTAAATAAGCATAGAAGCTATTTTTACAAAAAACTTACTTATATTCATTTTTTTATATATCATTTATTTGATGAGGATTTTTGCGCTGGTGCGACAACAACCTCGTAAGCTACCACAATAAATTAAATAATAAATTAACAAAAGTAAAAATAATCTAATCCTAAGACTTAAGATAACTTAAAACTAGACACCCCGTTGGAATGTAGCGCCTTCTATAGGTCACAGGCTAGAAAACTACAGACAATATGTCCAAATAAAAACTAAAAAAAATTACGTATCCCGCCTTGAAAACACTTTCCTTACAAATTTATAAATTTCAATACTCTGTTCCGAAAAAGGCCTCCCAAGCAAAATATTAATACCACCCACCACTATACACATCGCCACGGAGCATCCTACTTATATTCTTGAATTCGGTATTGCATGTTGTATTGTCACTATCGTTTAATTTTAGCTGCGTCAGATGTCAAAAAGTGTGTTTAATTCACCTTCCAAGATGTGACATAAACAAGGAAACAGCATTTAATAAACTATAGAAATATTACATTACACAAACAATTTATTATGATTTACCAGCAAAAAGGTTTTTCGGTTCACGGGTTTTATAAATCAAGTCGATAAGATATCATGACGTTTTAAAGGTTGTTCAAGAAATAAACTAACCTTTATTATAAAAAATAATTTTGTAAGTACAAATAAAATGTGAAGCATAAAAAACAACACACAATCCGTGTACTCAGTGGCTGACAAAACTAGCAAATGTTCGGACTTACTTGTTTATCCCGAGATTTGTCAATTTCAGCTCACACTGGTTCCGGTACAAATCTTGGGATTTACTGAGATATCTCAGAACTTATCTTTGATGGATATTGGCTGTTACAAACAAAGTACTTGATTATTTTTTTCATTATATTGTATTGATACTAACGACTCCCGCACTAAGGAAATTATCGCGGCTAATTCCACGACGAAAGAAGACTTTGTGTAGCTTGTATTAGGTGTTGGGGAGCAGGTGAGCTGCAGCTGGTACTTTAGTGCTGGGGAAGATTCAATAAAATACAGCAAATATTATAATGTACGTCTGAATTGGACCAGTGTCGCAGATGGAAAGGGATAGTGTTGGCACTATTTACATGAGGATTTACATTTGATGTTGGTGTTGCAATTTAAAAATTAAAATCTCCAACAGACTTGGAACAAGCTTTTGTGGATCACATGAAAGTTTGGTCTATCACGTACGCGGGAATCGAACCTGCAGCATAGTGGTAATTGGTGACCTATACCACTGGGTTATCCGTGCAGACAAACACTATAGTCTACAGTGCTGTTTCCCATAATATGAGAAATAACCAGAAGTGAACTCAAATAATAAAAACGACATACTGTTTAATAAATCTAGATCATCTAAAGCTAGAAATAATAAAATGGCATAAACACATTTTATCTTTTTACCTTACCTAATGCTACTAGCTTATATTATTATAGTCATATAACAAAGGTATGGTATACACGAGATTGAAAGCGTGCTTCCATATACAGGAAAACATGCCTTTGTCATCTATACTGTAAAGTTATTAATCGTCGAGTAATTAATATTCCCCCCTTGCACTTGAATGGTGGGCTGCTTGTTTTTTAATTAATCAAAATGGATAGCTAATCAATCTTGTTGACACAATTTTCACAAGGTTCAATACTGTTCTCTTTATATCTTTGTTTTTATCGATCCCGTCACAGCCCTAAGGCTAAGGCCGCACTACGGCTAAACCGCCGCGGATTTTAACCGCCTGATTTTGTGAGTAAACTAATGGAAGCGGCCGCACTGACAGTTATTTACCGCGCCGGATTTTTAACCGTAGTGTGCGTCTCGGGCGGTTTTGCGGTTACCGCTTGCGGGAAAAAACCGTAGTGCGGCCTTAGCCTTGTTTGATCGAAGTCATTAGATTTTACTTGACAGATATTGTAATAGATACTCAATTATAGAAAGGATTTTGGCTTGTTTTAAACTTTTAGTTTGCATTTAATTGTTTTATTAGAAACTTTGAAAATCATAACATCGTAATTATTATAATGATTGATTGGCATTCGTTATGATAAAGATACAGTTACAAATAAAGTAAAACCTTTATGAAGACTATTATTAATGTTAGTATAAACTTTAACAGAAATAAAATCATTTGTTAGTGTATTGAAGTCGAAAAAGTTTTAAAAAGAATAATATCAAAACTGTTTGAGTTTTTTATAGCTAGAAAAAAGCGCCTACTTATTTAGTTGGGACCTCTTGAGATAAAACCTTATTTTCAAAATTTTGATATCTATATTCGTTTAAATCTTTATAGTGAAAATGGCACTTGAAGTAGAACAAATGTTATTAGGTATTTATTGTCACTGGTATTTCATATAATTTGTATTAGGTGACCAATCACCTGTAAAATTTTAAGCTAGGTCACTTATTGTTAGTTTTTTTGCCCGCTTAATACATTAGTAAACTTTCTATATGACAAAAAAGGCCTTTTTGAAAACCGAGGTAGACAATTAGTTAAAGGCGATGTTTAGCTAAATGCGACTGCGACATTATCAGGACTAAAATATCAAATAATACTTTGAAATTATCTTATTTAATAATCGTACAGCAGTTTACTCGTAAATCTACCTATGTAAATGGGTCTGAAATAGGCCACAGGTGTTATGCTAATGTAACATGAAATGTGAGGTTTGCGAATCTAGGAATTATTAACGTTATTATTCTAAGCCAGTTTTGGACAGGGATCAGAGTAATAAATGAAGAAACATTATAGTAGTGCAGCGATTTGATGTCTATTCTATGACCTATGTTAACCTTGTTGGTAAATCATTCGAAGTTAAAAAAATATCATAGACTAGCTGATCCCGGCAGACTTCGTACTGCCTCAATTGATAAATAAAAGCCTAAACTTTTGTATAAAATAAACAAAACAAATAGTTTTTTTTTTTTATTGAATTCTGAACATTTTCATATTTATTCACCTTTTCAACCTTCCCTGGGCTTCCACAAATAATTAAATAGCAAAATTAGTCAAATCGATCCAGCCGTTCTCGAGTTTTAGCGAGACTAACTAACAGCAATTCATTTTTATATATATATATATACCATCACATAAGATAAAAAAAAAACTAAAAAAACAAGAGTGACTAACTTACTTTTGCTGAAAATCTCATTTTGAAATAGATTGTCCATTATAAAGACCTCTTTTTTTTTTCTAAACTACATACTTCCTTGAGTGCCGTGAAATTTGAAAAGGTATAATTTCATATGAGCTCTTAATTACTGACGCTTATACACGTTCATGCTCTCGCTGTAAACGTCACGAAAAAGAGAAGAAACTATTAGATTCTAAACTTTAATTGCAAGAGTACTTCAAAATAGAGCTAATATAAAGGAATAAATAAGACGATCTTCTATAAATATTACATCCACAGGTCACTTATTGTACAAATACAATGTTTGAATACCTTCGTAAATAAATTGAGACTTATACTAAAACTATGGTATTTTGAAAACAACATAATTGTGTGCTTAACACATTATTTCCACGCGTTATTTTTGTTTAACATTTTATTATCGCGATACTTGCATTTAACGTCAGAATATCAGAATACCTGGCTAGATTGTAATTAAAATTGGCTTAAACTCGTGTCTGCATCAAATTGAAAAGCTCTATTAAAAGTTTTACCAACAATTTGCGGGAATCCTGATGAAATTAATGTTTTAAGCGTCTCATCAATGTAAATCGTTCTAATAGATCGACTAGCATTATAAAATATTCCAATTCTGTTTGAAAATTTATGGATTTCATAATGAACTCAGCATTTGGTAGAATTCATGGTAATAATATAACAGGTAAGTATAACCACTACCGACATTTTCGTATAATGTTATAATTAGGTTTTAAATATTCGGTGTGCGCGCGTGGTGGTATTTTAGCTCATTTTGTTTATGACTATTAATAATAATGATATGGGTTACCCTCGTACTGAGAATTTTGAGGATTTTAAATTGAACGTACCTGTTGTAAAATAAAAAATTGTAAAATATGTTATTTATTTACTGTATACTATATTTAGGTTCGACTCTGTATTATATGTTAAATATACAAGTATTTACTTTAATCACGACATCGAAAGAGTTACGTCTAAATATGTTTTTATTTGAAGGGTTCTGAAACCAGGGGCCTAACAGGACCCTATGTATCATTTTACCTCCGCTGCCCGTCCATCCTGGACGGGCACCTGTTTGTTATCGAATTTTACCTCATGAACCGTAATAAACGTGAAAGTTGAAATTGGCACAAATAGTGTAAGCGTATTTCTGTTTACAGTGATAAAAACAAATTAATAATAAAAGATACTGCTATACATAATATCACGTACGATGGTAGGGAACACTTGTGTGAGTCGGACTCGCACTTGACCAGATTAACCTCTTCAAAACGAGTCAACAACACTAAAATCACACTAATTGCCCAAGAACCTCCCTAATAGAAGCAAAAAATCGAAAAACATTTTAATAAAGTGAATAGGACTGAGTCTCATACATAAGTGCTACAAAAAGCCGGTAAAGACATGACGTTGACAGATAGTGTGGACATTAGGGCGGTACCATTAGTGCCAGCTTTGCTTTACTTGTAGCACAGATATTAATGGTTTTACACGAGGGTCCATCCTTCATTAGTTTAGTCTGCTGCATATTTAGTGGTCATTTGTCGAGTGTTTAATAGATTGATGCTATTGTTTCTGAGGGTTGTGTTGACGTTGTCTTTCTCAAGAATTGTGGACTTTATCATCAAGCTACTTGCTAAGAATTTTATGCAGAAGTGTAACTTTTACAGTCATTTTGCACAAACAAGTGGGGTCTGAATAAACTTTAATGATCGATTATTATTTTAGCGGCTTCAATGATTTAAAATTCTTGCTATCTCCAACTGACTGTTTTGGCTTAGAAAACAGCAAAAACATACACATATTTTTTGTGAAAGTCTAGAAAATGGGCCTTTAGAAATTGTAGCTAAGAACAGTCGATTACATAACCGTTAAAACAAAAAACAAAACCGCATGAAAATCAGTCAATCTTTTTAGGAACACCTATGCCACAGTCAGAGACGTCAAACTTATGTCACAATTTTTTCGGCGTTTAAAAAGGTTTAAATTAATAACTATTAGTTTAGTGTTGTAGAACTTACAAAGTAAAGTAATTAAGTGTCTTAGGTACAGTAAACCATTTACCCAGTTACCCATTCAAGTTAATTTAACTCGACCGTTTTATCTTCGTCGAATTCCGAAGTTTTCAAGTTCATACAATTATTACTTGAAAACTTTTCTAGCAAACTTGTCTTGTGCTTGTATTCTCGTAAATTGCTTAACAATGTCGCTAATAGTCGTTAAACTTTTCATAAAAAGTTTCTCGTCTTTAAAGACTCTATTTTTGTCTTGCGATTTTCAATGTCACGTTTGATGTATGAGTAAAAGAGTTTGGATACATAGCGTAGTATATTAGTCACAGTTAACACAAATAAATAGTACAAACGGTAAGGCTTTTGTAATGACCTTTGACTAGGTATTTACGTAAAGAGGTTTTCCGCAATTTCAAGGGAGGGTTTAAAATCAAAATCAAAATTAAATCAAAATTAAAACAAAATATTTTTATTTCTCTTAAACCAATAAAGGCGCTTAAAATACGTTACGTTAAATCTACTGACTCTAGTTGCTCAGTTCCAAAGTGTCCTTCCTAGGAGAAGAGCCGGAAAAGAAACTCCATAGGTTACTCTTTTAAAAAAAAGGTAAACATCGATGTTAAGATTACACTGATTTTAAAATATGCGACAACAACGTAAACAGCAGAATGTTTTGATAAATGTATACTAAGACATACAAAATGGAAAAAAAAAATAGAAATCGAACATTCAACTTAATTTACATTGTCGTCACATTTACAAGGCACGAACATAATATTATAAAGGAAAAAGAAATTATAGAAGAAGGAAAAAGAAAAATATAACTTTACATACAATAACCTTAACGTTTAACTGTTTTAAAGGACTACACCTATTTTTCTTAATAGCCATTTACAGTGATATATTCATACAACCTCGCTATTTTGCTGTTGTTCACTTATTTATGCTTCATTGTATAAAAAATACATACTTCGATTCCATATTTTTACCTTAGATAAATAATAAATAAATAAATGCGGACAACATCACATACATTGTTCTGAACCCAAAGCTAAAGCACTTGTGTTATGGAATTCAGATACAACGAAGTTACCACAAACACCCAGACCCGAGACGATGTAGAAAAGTGATTTTCTACATTGACCCGTCCGGGGATCGAACCCGGGACCTCAGAGCTAGCGACACCTTGAAACCGGTGCGTACGCCACTCGACCACGGTGGTCGTCTAATAAACTATTATTTATATAAAAAAAAAATAGTTAACAAACAACAAGGAATAATCCGCCGAAAAGCTTTAAATTTATGACTCTAGCCTAATAGTTTCAGGCCATAAAGTTGAAACGCTCTAAAAAATCACAAACACTCGCGTTTAGTGATAAAACGGTTATAAAACCATTTGCAATGATATATAACTTTCGCTGATCTGAACAATTTCGAGTTATTGCTGCGCTAAAAAAGGGACGTCAAAGTTTTATGTATAATTTATTTACTCTACAATACCAACAAAATAAAAACAAACATAACTAAATTTCGCTTTTATTTTCTTTTAATCCTCATAAGAAAGAAGTACCGCAAAATATGAAAACATAATTCAAATAAGGGTAATTTGACTGCCGAAGATCAAGAATTCTAATGCCAAATTCTGAAATAATATAACTACTAAAGTCAACCGATAAAACGACCACTAACAAAACACTTAAAAAGTAATCGAACCTTACAGTTTGATCGTCAAGCACTAACTTCCAAAACTTCCACCAGCCTCCATTATAACACTCAGAAAATTTCGCAAATAAATAAACCTGTTGTTTACGCCGAACCACTAGAGTCCCTCGTTGTGTGTCTGCAAACACCATCCGTCAACGTCCCTGCCTCTTATTCACTTTGATAGTGCAAACACATTCTTAGGGCCTATCTACTAGTAAACTCGACCACGTAGTTATGGGAACAGTGTCTAACGAAAATCCACCTTAAGGCGTAACAGGTTATTAAGGCACAAGAGTAATGACCCTAAATTCGAGTTTTATAAAATTAATTACAGGAGAAAAAGAATATGAAAACATATCGTCATACTATTTACAGAAAATTAACGCTGCGCTGCAGGTAAAAAATAAATAATGCATATGCTTAACACAGTCCGGGCTTCGCAAAAATGCCTAGACATTTCTTATTGTTTTCTCTTTGAAAGTTTTATTACATACGTATGTGTCGTTGTCAAGATCGTGCAGATGACACTGGATTTGTATACGGTAAGCTTAAAATATACTAAAATACAAAAAAGCAAAAGAAAAATTATCGTGGTAAAAACCAAAAGCGTTTGTTTTCTTTTATAGTAAATTGGGGGCGCCGGGTATTGATCCCGGTACTTCTCGCTTGCTAGGCGAGCGCTCTACCATTTGAGCTACGCCCCCGGTGCAATTTGTAAACGAAATCTCCTATATGTCCTGCATTTTCCATCCAATGAATGGTACATCCTTTGAACAACAGATGACTCTATATTCTATGTTCAGTGCTTCTACAAGTTTTTCTCTCTGCGTCAACCTGAGATTGACTGATAAAAATGCCTTCTGAAACAAAGTTAGCCCATGTACCTTCAGTGCATGAACCATTAAATAAATATATTAGTGATATGCGGTCGCCTGTACAAAACATCCGTTGAACACTTGAGTAAGTGATAAGTTTTGTATGGTCAAAGACGTTATCGATTCCCCTCGACAGTTTGGGGCTTAAGGGTAGTGTTAGTTAGCTGACAAGCTGTCAAGACTGACCTCAAATGCCTTTAGTAAGTTATTGTAATTAGAGTTAGTAGGATAATTTAAAGACATTTGGTCTAGGAGAGGCTAGACGTCAGATGAATCGTCTTAATTTGGTTTTTCGACTGTCAAAGGGGCTTTTATACCGAATTGTTGAATAATCCCTGTTCTAAGTATTCTTGGCAATTTTAACCTTTTCTTTCGACAGCGTCTAGGTCCAATATTATAAAATATAAATTAAATAACGCAATACCTAATTTCTAAAAAGCGACACAACCTTAATTACCTATCTTAATATATATAAATCTCGTGTCACAATGTTTGTCCTCAATGGACTCCTAAACCACTTAACCGATTATAATAAAATTCGCACACCATGTGCAGTTCGTGTGGTGGCGTCCGTGTGGTGACGGACCTAAAGAATACAAAGGTCACCACCCCATCTCATCCCGTGGGTGTCGTAGAAGGCGACTAAGGGAAAATTGAGCAGAGCCGAAAACCACTGCTTAGAGAAGGAAAACTCGAGACCAAACCCTATGCCAACCCGTCTGGCCAGCGTGGCATTAGTAGGCCAAAACCTCTGTATGAGCCCACACCACACAAAACGGCCCCCAGTTCCCGGTAGTCCCGCTATTCCCGGCCAAGGTAGCGGTCGCGGTAACGGCGGGACAGGGGGTGCTAGGAATCTCCGGGCTACGGGAGGCTACCACTACCTCAAAAAACTGACCCTGGCGACGTATAACGGACGAAGTCTACGGCTGGACCAACACCTCACCGAACTCGAGGTAGAATTGGGTCGCATAAACTGGCACATTTTGGGGTTATCTGAAGTCCGAAGACAGGGGGAGGACACGATAACCCTTGAGTCAGGTGACCTGTTCTACTACCGAGAAGGTGATAGGCCCTCCCAGGGCGGTGTCGGTTTCTTGGTCAACAAGTGTCTCACAAGCAGCGTTGTGGAAATCAGTAGTGTGTCGACAAGGGTAGCGTACCTCTTATTGAAAATCACCGACAGGAAGTTCCTGAAGGTGGTGCAGGTATATGCGCCGACCTCGACATACTCTGATGAGATAGCCGAAACCATGTACGAAGACATAGCGAAGGCACTACATGGTACCAGGAAGGCTCACTACAACGTTGTTATGGGAGACTTTAATGCCAAGGTGGGAGTACAAGAATGCGGCGAAACGAAAATCGGTCCTAACGGCGTGGGGCGCCGAAATCACAGAGGCCAAATGTTGGTCAACTTTTTAGAGTCCCAGGGGCTCTTCTTAATGAATTCCTTCTTTAAGAAGAAGCCCCACAGAAAGTGGACATGGCGAAGCCCCGATAATGTGACGAGGAACGAGATAGATTTCATCATCACGGACAAACGGCATATATTTAGAGACGTCTCGGTGATCAATAGGTTTAATACCGGTAGCGATCATAGACTCGTCCGAGGCTCTCTAAATATCAACCTTAAGGCTGAAAGAGTTAGGATGATGAGACCTACTCTCCGACCCACGCTGCCCCAAATAGCTTTAGGTTCCGATAAGTTCCAGTTGGAACTCCAAAATCGTTTCGCACTGCTGGAAACCACGGACAATGTTGACGAAAAAACCGACACAGTGGTCAAAACGCTACAGAATGTGTCTCGAAGGTTGTTCCCCGGAAAACGCGGTAATAGGGAGTCCAAGCTCTCACCCGAGACTCTCGAACTTATGAAGGAAAGACGAGAAACGCCGGACGCCCAGATGTCTTCGTCAGATAGGCGGTCCTTAAACCTGAAAATCAGGAAACTGACGCGACGTGACCTCCGACGCTGCAGCACTCGTAATATCGAGGCTGCGATTGAGCGAAATAGAGGCACCAAAGTCTTCGCTCAGCAATTAGGTAGACCCCATCTGGCGAAACTGAGGACCGGGGATGGCAGGACCGTCACCTCTAAGTTCGAGATTCTCGAGGAAATTGAGAGTTTTTATAGACACCTATATGCATCACGGGTGACTAAACCATCGAGACAAGGCGAAGATGACCACAGAGCCCCACTCACGCGCCATTACACCGAGGACATCCCGGATGTCGACCCGGGCGAGGTTGAGGCAGCTCTCAGACAACTAAAGAACAACAAGGCGCCGGGTGATGACGGAATTACAACCGAGCTCCTTAAGGCCGGTGGGACCACAGTCCTGAAAGAGCTAGCGAGTCTCTTTAATTCCGTCATTCATCAAGGCTTAACACCACAAGCGTGGAGCGGGAGTGCGGTGGTTCTGTTCTTCAAGAAAGGCGACAAAACCTTGCTGAAGAATTACAGACCTATCTCACTCCTGAGCCACATTTACAAGTTGTTCTCGAGAGTAGTCACTAACCGCCTCGCTAGAAGACTCGACGAGTTCCAGCCACCAGAACAAGCCGGGTTTCGAAAAGGCTTTAGCACCGTAGACCACATCCATACTGTTCGGCAGATTGTGCAGAAAACCGAAGAGTACAATCAGCCGCTGTGTTTGGCCTTTGTGGACTACGAGAAAGCCTTCGACTCCATCGAAACTTGGGCGGTTCTGGATGCTCTGCAACGATGTCGTATTGACTGGCGATACATCGAGGCGCTGAGATGCTTATATGACACCGCCACAATGACTGTCCAGCTCCATGACCATAAGACCAATCCGATCGAGCTGCGTCGGGGGGTGAGACAGGGGGATGTTATATCCCCAAAGCTGTTCACCAATGCGCTCGAGGATGTCTTCAAGACTCTGGACTGGACTGGACGGGGTATAAATGTGAACGGTGAGCACATCTCGCACCTTAGATTTGCCGATGACATCGTCATAGTGGCAGAGTCGCTGGACCAACTAAGCGAGATGCTGCATGGCCTGAATGGAGCTTCACGACGGGTCGGTCTTGGCATGAACTTGGATAAAACCAAGATCATGTTCAATGAACATGTCATGCCGAGACCGATATATGTCGAAGGATCGATGCTCGAAGTTGTTCAAGAGTATATCTACCTAGGGCAGGTCATCAAGCTTGGTAGAAACAACTTCGAGCGGGAAGTCGATCGGAGAATTCAGTTAGGCTGGGCAGCGTTTAGCAAACTACGTCGAGTCTTCTCTTCGCCTATACCGCAATGCCTGAAGACGAAAGTTTACAACCAGTGCGTCCTACCTGTTATGACTTACGGTGCCGAAACGTGGACATTAACGGTTGGACTAGTCCACAAATTTAAAGTCGCGCAGCGGGCTATGGAGCGAGCTATGCTCGGAGTCTCTTTGAAGGATAAAATTCGTAATGAGGTCATCCGACAAAGAACCAAGGTAACCGACATAGCTCGTAAAATTAGCTCGCTGAAGTGGCAATGGGCTGGCCATGTCTGTCGAAGGACCGATAGCCGTTGGAGCAGACGAGTCCTAGAATGGAGACCGCGACTCGGCAAGCGTAAGGTAGGACGCCCCCCCGCCAGGTGGACTGACGACCTGAAAAAGGTCGCTGGAGGGGACTGGATGCGGAGGGCGGAGGACCGGGTGTTGTGGCGCAAATTGGGAGAGGCCTATGTCCAGCAGTGGACTATGATTGGCTAAATGATGAAAATGATGATGTGCAGTTCGATCCAACTTGAGAGATAGGATAGTTTAAATCTCAAATTATAGTCGCAATTTTAATTTATTGCTAATTATTTGTCTGTTATTATATACAAAGGCACCGGGAACGGGACCTAGGTATTCACGCGGGTGAAACCGCGGGACACAGCTAGTACTATACTATATTTAATATACTATACTTTTGTTATAAGAGCATGTACTGTTTATTATATTATTATGAACCTTTGTGTTGAGAGAATAAAGAAAAAATACTTTTTTATTGCTGTTACAGTATGTAAAACCCAATTTTTTGGGTTAATTCCATTCATTGTATGACGTTCCGAACACCCCACAATTCGTAATTACCACTTCTCGGAAAAAAGGTTTAGTTAACAATAATGTTTAAATTCGTGGAAAATATCGTTTGATGTCGAATGAGCGCCGATATCGAATATTTATGGGACTGATATTTTCATCACTTACCAAACTTGTTGTTGCTATTCTGATATACCAAGTTACTTGGTTGCCAGAGTTATCTTACTGATGATTGCAATACAAATTATTTGTTTTATCAGAATCTAAGATTCCTTGAGCTCCAAATCATCTAAAATTAGAACACAACATTGTTCTAATTAAATTGTATTTTAATTACTTCTAATTCACCAACATCAACTGGGGTCGTAAACTCGTAAGATTATAAACAGATAGTGTAAATGTTGACTATCTTCGATCTCAGAGTAAATACTCTTATCTTATTTATAGGTAAGACCCCAGCCACCCTTAGGACGCCTCAAAGGCGACAGGCTTGAATCAAATTCAAATATCACCCTTTCAGGAGTCGCTTCCCTCGGTACATTACTTTCTGCCCTTTGGTTTACATAGTTTTATCGTGAATTAATTATGAGGAAATTTTCGTTGATAACGATTTCTTTTAGCATAGGTGTTTTAAGATTTAATTTTATTGCGGTATAGCTAGCAAAACACAGAATATTTTATAACTTATTGGTACCTTTAATTATTTACCAGTAATCGTACGTTATTTAAAATATGAAATGACGTCAGTCGAGATTTTCTTGTAACAATATTGAACATACTGTCTTCGTTTAAAAATAGAAAAATCCACAAACTAGATTTCTAATCGAAAACCTCAAAGTTAATTTTTAACGTTATTTAAACGTTTTATTTCACTATTTTCTCTTAACCCTAAACGAGTCTATCAACAATTTTGCACCTAGCAACAAGCTTATAAAACATACGATACCTGTACTTGTAATGTGTGATGTGAGCGTGACGGTGACATAACCGCAATGTCGTCCTACCCTCACCGTGAGGACGTCATCCAAAATACAGAAATATTTTCAGTGAATTATGTTTACAATGTTAGGTTTAATAATCATTTTTACAGTTTTATCCGGTTTTTTCAAAGTATTTGTTACGCATTTTGTTTTTGAAAGATAATCGTTCAATTTTTATTAGGTTGCCAAGGATTTAATTCTGATAATAAAAGGTTTTTGGTAGGAAACAATCATCTCCCGAGCCTTTTCCCAACTATGTTGGGGTCGGCTACCAGTCTTACTGGATTCATCTGAATACCGTATTTTACATGGAACGACTGCCTATCTGACCTCCACAACCCATTTTACTGGGGAACCCAGTATCCCATAGTAAGACCGGTTAAATTGACTTAACGACTGTCAAAGATCAACGTATGACAGTCGGGACCTACGGCTTAACGTGCTATACGAGGCACGGAGGGGTCTTGGTATGTTTAGGAATGGTCACCCATCCACGGACCAACCGCGGCGAGCGCGGCTTAACCTGTATTATCGGTTAAACCGTACGGCTTACACTTAGCCACGAGCCCCTCCTTTGATGGAAAACAATATTACTCAAAATAAAAATATTAAATAGAACCTAACAGTGGTATTTTTTGGATAGCTTTATGATAAGCAGACACTGCCAGTAAATTAACAGTCTATGGAAGACTCCAAAATCAGAAATCTTAGAATATGTATTACTGGTTTTACCAAAAACCAGAGTCGCTACCTGATTATAACGTCCAAGTAACAGCAACAACCTTAAATACAAAAGTACGTCTTCTACTTCAAAATTAGATTTCCATCAATGGAAAAAACAAGTGATGTCTCTTTCATTATCTACAATGAACAAGCAAATAGCGATCTGTCATTTATTGTCACCCTTAACCCTACTTCGCCCACGTTCAAGAATACGCTTCTGTCAGGCTCCAATTTGCCTGGTTTAAATTGCCACCCACTAAGTCCTGACAACGTTTACATTGCACAACCAAAGTGATTTAGCGCGGAAGTTTTTATTTAGGCACAATGGTGGAACATTTAATATTCTGACATTAAAAATAAACTTGACGGTAACGGACTTGAATTTTATCGCTCTTTCATTTATGCTAAAATTTACGCGAATGTTTTGTTGCGTACTTTTATTTAAAATCAAAGATAAAATTTGAATATTCACATCGTCAGAAAAGCATAAAAGTATCGTTCGTTAGTTGCTAAATTTAAGATAAAAATAAATAAATCAATAAACATACAATTTTATCTTGTATATTTTTAACCAGCATTCAAACAAAATAATCGCATCACAATCGGTTCATTCATTTAGCAGCTTCGGCGCCACAGACACAGATACACAAAAAGTCACTTCAAACTTATAACCCTGTTTTTGCGACAGGGTTTAAAAACAAAACAAACCTCTCAAAGTCCTTAGTAAAGGGACAAAATAAGAGTATACTTATTCGATATAACCAAGAAGATCCCACTTTTCCTTAAAGAAAAGATCACACAGACCTACATTACCCAAAACACATTGTAGGAACAAACTGGCACACGAGAGGCCAAGGCCTCCGTAATTTTAAAATCAGTATTGTTGTTCATTCACAATGAAATGTAATATCTTAGCGTTTGTATAAAAATGAATGTAATATAATTTTGAGGGTTAAGAAATGCATTGCAGAGGGCAATACCCTTATTAATACCACTAGAGGTTTTTTTTTGCATGTAATAGTACGTTTGTAATACTTTTCTGTTTTGTGTTGTTGTGTGTGCACGTAAGGTGCGTGAAAATGTTTTGTTAAAGGAACATAAATTGAAATATTAAGGATCGACGACATTACTAACGTTACCTATTTACCTACTTGCTGTCGACTTTTGTTTAAGAAGTTTAATAATAATTGTAGCCTATAAGCGTCCCACTGCTGGGCACAGGTGTCTTTCCATATAAAGAATTGACGAGAATTGATTAAAAATAAATGCCTTTAAACTAAAGAAATAAAAAAAAAAATTCTCCGTTTATTCATTTCCCAACATAATAACTTTCCATCAATTTACATAAAACTCTAAAGTATCTACTTTTAAATATGCTAATGTACATAATGGTTGGTCAATGATGGATTAGTTTGTGCAACGTACTATCAAAGAATTTAGTGCTGTGAATTTATGCTGTAATGTTCCGATCATTATTAATTGGCTATGAAATTGTTTGTTCAGTGAATAAAGCAGTTTGATATTTAAAGTAAATACCAGGAGTAATTTAGAGACTCTTTTTATTTAATACTCTTTCTAAGTAGGTTTTGATATTATAATCATTTTTCGTTTGTGTTTCCAGTTATAAGTAATGTCAATTTCATTTCTTATAATAAAATTGTTTGTAAGAACTTTTATTATTATACCAATTTACTTATTTTAGTTTGGTATTGGCGGAAGTAACATGATTATAAGTCAGAGAAATAAAACAATAATTGACATCTATAGAATGGTGACCAAAGATTTTATTTTACATGACAATTGTGATGCAAAAAAGGCTCTTGTCTTCAAAATAAATAAATACAATTATTAGCTCTGAGATATAGCAAAAATCCATAAAGAAGTAATTTCCTCTGAGTTTCAATAAGATCCGTTATTAGTTCAGGAAGCACTTATCGATGTAGCTAATTAAATGCAATTGTTGTTCTTAGGTAAATACAGTTTCTGTCCGATGAAATTCTAAGGAATTGTTCATAAACATAAAATAATAATATATGGAATTAACAAGTTAATTACGTAGACACGAAAAAGGTCGGCTGTCACACGCAGCTTTTAAATTTATATACAAAACGGTCGACAGAGATTAGTTATGTAGTAAAAGAAACGTTTAAAATAATAGGATTTTTAAAAATGTCGTCTGTTAAGCTCATAAATCTTGTGGGAGTGCAGTGCTTACACTTTACAACGAAATAAGTTCACTTAAAAACTATTATTAAGCTTTTGCTCTGAAGCAGCGAAGCAATTTATGAGAAAAGGCAATATTAATTAACGGGAAAATAAATGACAGCTTCAAGTCAGAAACACACGGTTGTGTTTTTTTCTTTTTGTAGTTCTGGGTTTAAATGTAGAAAAAGTTGAGTTCTAAGTTCAAAGCGTTTGAACATTATTATTATTTATTACCTACCATTTTTATATTGGTCTGTTGGTAAATAGTCGATTATTTACCAACGATAAATCGTATACATATCTTTCTGGAAAGCTCACGTGGAGCGTTTCTAGAATAAAAAAATGTTCTAAACAATAGCATAACAAAGATTAATAATAGGGTCTACTGAATCTTACACTTATATTTCTTTGCAGAAACGTTAAAAAGGGAATCATATTTATACTTTGAAAACACCTGGAGAAGTTGTAAGGTTATTTAAACACAAGAAACATTGAAGATGGTCTATTTAAAATGGTCGTACACACCAGCCATCTTCTAGACAGAATAGTAGGTATATTGTCTGTGAGACCTGGCCATTTTATTAGTTAAGATCAATTTTCTAGAGTTGGAATTGTTTCCAAGTTCTGGATTACTTTGACACCTAGAATCCGTTTGCGTAGAAATTTCATAATGTTTATCTCAACACGAAATATATTGTTCAACACAGGAAGCATTGTATTTCATTCCAACAATAATTCCATAGGAAAAATCATGCAGATCAGTGAACTGAGTTCATTATTATCTACAACATTTCGGAAATAGAAAATTCTTGTGCCCGTACCATCTAGAATTTCCGAGTATTACTGACAAATGTATCTGAAACTACATACGTACATCATTGTAGGCTTTTAATATTCTCTTATTAAATAGAGTAATTGAACTATCTTTTAGTTTTTATTTACATTATAAATTCGTAATTAAAAAACGAGTGACTAACGAAATCTATCACTTTGATGAAACCACTCAATAAATGTATGTTAGGTACACATTAAGTGAGGGCTCACACTCAATATTACGTGCTTATAGGTATCTTTACGCCAACATTTCCCAGATGCATATGTAAAACCAATTAATTCTAAGACGGCGAAGCAATTAGGCGTAGGAAATGAATATCTGAACGTGACCGGGGCACGTGAAAGTACTAAATTAATTAAGAGAGGATGTGTTCCTAAATGGCTACTTAAAGTTTCATCCTCTCATCTAGATGTTTAATGCTGTTAAATTAAGTCTAGAACTTGATTGGGGTCTCACCTAGCAATAGATATAAAATATAGGCTAATCAGCACGTGTATTTTTGAAAATCAAACATACATATTTAAACTCAGCGCTCATCGTCAGAAACGATTCTAAGAGAAAAATCGGCGTCTAATAAAAGTCTTGCAGGTTAAAAAAAGTAATACAATTCATGCTTTAAAAAAAAATTATTAAGCTTCAATATTGATTTTCCTAATTTAATATATATTCATATATTAAATAGAACCAACAGGACAAAGCCAAATAATAAACGGTTTCAAAAAGAATTTGTTAATGATTTTCCACCATACTTTAAATTTACCTATTATAGGTGTGTTTTGTAGTATACAGATAAATTAATATCAATAATAACTGCCAAAAACATTGAAAATCAATCTATTGATCAGTCACTATTTACTAATAGTGACTGATTAATAGATTGATCGGCGTTTTAAGGCAAAACTACCTTCAATTTCACTTTCTTTTGTAACGACTTAAAACATTACATTAAAAATTTCTACATACATTTTGTTTTATGAATACGAATATAAAATTCAACTATTCATACAAAAACAACTCTACTAGCACTCAACATCTTTTGTCATGCATCAGCTAAAGCAAAACCAACAATGGCTCTACAAAACTAATAAAAGCTCACCACAGAACAGAAAGCTCTATTTTAATAATAAAGAAAAATAGCTTTTTACTGTGTAACAAGATACCCGATTGAAGTTCGAAGACTTTCACTCAAGAATAAGCTCGTCTCTTCGCGAGCGTATTGTACAAAGTACAGGCTATGTATCCCAGGGGATGACAAGAGCTGCGCGTTTTAAACTACACGATGTAGATTTAAAGAACATATTCCTACCTATTGGGCATGTCAATAAGCTATTTTCTTACTGAAATTTGAATAAACTATTTGTGAGTGTGAGTGTCCTAAGTGTGAGTTCTTGGGTGATGTTAATATTAATTATTTCGTAAAGGGAAAGAGCGTCTATGACCCGTAGTGAAAACATCATAGCTGAAACTATATTGATTTTTACATGTAAAGTGAAAAATATATAATAATATTACTACGTAATTATAATACGTCTTAATAATTATGTTTCTAATACACTTTTAGGTGGATTTTATGTTATTTGGAAAATCACATTAGCTCGTAAGAGCAGAACCCGAGACCAAATAAACAAATAATAAAGTGGCTGTTATGCGTAGTTAATACTTTATTTTTAATTCCCTTCCTTTTCTTTCCCATTGCAGGGCAAAGGCCAAGTTACTACTATAAAGTAATAACACCAAGAACTTTACCATTAAACGCGTGTATATTTTCCCCAGCTCGTGTGTACTCACATAAACTTGGTTAATTTTCCGGGTCGCTAACTACTTCAATACTACCACAACGAGGGTGGACATGTGATTATGGTGTTCTTAATGTTATTTTCATAGTGCATTTCTATTATAAACGTTTTAACCCTTCGACAACTATATTTAATAAAGCAATGTTATAAATGTCAGCCATTGTCAGTATGATACAGCTGAAAAATGTATGAACTATCTTTTTGTGGGAGCTAATGTTAGAAAAAAATCATTTGGTAGGTATAAATCGTAACTTATTTTTTATTCTATTTTTATAACTCATCTTAGCTAAGTACGTACTACATTTCCTTGCGGAGAATAGTGTAAATAATTCACTGCCATTTCTTTAATTGGTCTGTAAATATTTATGAACCTTTTAATAGCCAATATAGTTATTTCATCCAATAGTTATTAAGCCCGTTTTAATCACAGCTCAGTAAACACATCGATCAAAAAACGGAAAATCGGTTTCGGTTACCAATTGGTGTATTGCAAATAAAATCAACGCTTCCACAGTTCTCAATACTCTGAAATGTCAGATCAGATCACAGATCGTAACGATTTATAAAGTTTGAATTTTACTATAAATTATAGTAACTTAAAACGTCTATCATTGGGTGATAAACAGCAGAGTGGAAGATATTGCAGTTTTTTAAATTTACTTTTACTAACATTAATAGATTTTTAAACAGAATGATATAAAAGTTACTTCTTAATTCTTTGTAATACTTTAAGATCAAAGTTATTTACAAAAAAAGTGATACAGAAATCTAACTGACTAATTTTTCTAACTCGACTTGATGTCAGAAAATCATTTATGTAAAGTAGGATAATCCCAAGATAAAGAAATACGAAATTCGAATATATTATATCCTAAATTATTATCTAGTCAAATATATCGAAAAAGATTATACATGAAGCATACTATTCGGTAGCCGTCAGCATAAATTCCTTAAACGCTATAGATATATAACCTCAAAGAAACATTTTTCTACATAAAATGTGCCTCTAAATATTTCGGTTCAAAGGCTTTAAAAATGTGTATAAAAATGTTCAATTTCCGATAGTCCACAGAAATAAGTCAACGTTTGACAGCATCGTGCTTTCGACATGTTAAATCTGTATTTTATAGCTTTAAACATGCCGTATATTGTACTGTTCAGGTGCACTATGTTACTTATCGAGCCATTAGGTCGATAGTTAAGATTATTTTTCATACAAAATTACTAAGGTAATGAATCTATGGGCTGACATAAAAATATTCAAATGAATGCAAGTTTTGAATAATTTAATGAGGATAAAGGTTATTGAAATAGGATTTAATGTAATTATCCCCTACTCTGTATCACCAAAATTTCTCACATTTAGGCAAAAACTATCACCTCTTTTTCTACTCGCTACTATTACTGGATTTAGCCCTGAGCCGCATAACAATTTTTAGAATATATATTTTAGGACATTTATTTTTTATGAGTGGGCAGATATATCGTAAACAATAGCCGTATTTTTTTATGTAACAATTAATTAATTCTACAATAAAACAAATGTTCAATTCACAAAACCACTGATTTGGCCGCAGACCGCACTCGACCAAATAGTAATAAACGATAACTGTTTAATCTACGACAACAGTCGGAACAAAATTAATTGTGGCCACACAACTACGGTAATTAATGAGGGAATTCTGAAATCACTTTGTAGGCTTACAAATGTATAACATTTGGATTACGATTCATCAATATTTGTTTGCAACAGGATAAGGATAAGCGAGATTTTAATGACATATTATAATGAGATTATGGATTCCAATATTGGGATCCGAAATCGCCAATCCGCAAATGAGAAAGCGCGGTGATCAATGCTCGTGCCTTCTCTATATGGAAAGAGGCCTGTGCCCAGCAGTGGGACGTTTAGAGGCTGGTATTATTAATATTTATTATGATGAGATATATAGTCATAAAATTATGATTGAAATAACGTGAATTTTATCATATTGAAAATGAATTATAATTTCCTCCTCAATTGTAATTCTTTTTTTTTTCATATTTATGTTATTCATTAAACTTATTGTTTTTATAATAAGTGTAATTTCGTAGTGTGCTGTAACCCTAGAGTGACGTTTGACCAATACTGAAAAACACGACTGAATCATTATGTAACATCATGCCAAAAGGTCGTAGCATCAATTCGTGTCACAAACAGGTTATATGACCAACAAAATATTCCTATATCCTCAATAACAATGTAGTTAAAGGACCCATAACAGTAAAATACCCGGTATTCATCTGACAAAAGCTTAACAAAAGCCTTTTAAAAATCAAACTCAATGCGCAGTAATCCGCGGTCACTCACTAAAACTATACGTGCGAACTGTAGTAAAACTTTATTTGACTATTTCGGAACTTATTCACTTTGCGACATTTCTGCGAACGAATGAATCTTTTGTCAACCGACGTCTTACATTGATATCTAAACGACGGATATTCTATTTACAGCTGATATTTTAAAATATTGAACTGCGCTGGTAACTTACAGGTTTAGTTCCGTCTTTCAAGAAAAATATAATAACTATATCTTGCTAGTAAGTTTTCTTATTTCCGTTTTTTCTTTTGACCATAAAGCTAAAATACTTTGTTACATGGATGAACAATGTATTATTTATATATTGCTAGTAAAAATTTTCAACTTCCGTTTTTTTTCTTGTTAACATAAGTTTAAAACACGTTGTTATTTGGTTTTCAGAAACCCATGAAAACTATATCTAAATAAATAATTTTTAATATTTTAGTTTTTACAGATTAGGTAATATTTTGCTAAAAAGAATGTCATATAACTATGATACTAAATCGTAGATACACAGTTCATTATTAAGTATATAGTAAGCAATATACCTATATATATATATATAATAAGACGTTAACTGAATTTCTTACTAACGATAAAATTATGCCAAATCGGAAAAGTCTGAGAGTTGACTCACTTAAATCCATTTACGGTAGTTCAGGACTCTCGGAGGTGTCTTACTTAAATTGATAATATAGGTAACCGTTTACGTTTCTGAGTACGGAAATTATACACAGATACATCACGTCACTGTCTATTGACCGTAGGCAGTAACTGTCGTGCAAATAAACAAAAGGAACAATGACAAACTAAGTTTGTTCATTTCAATTTGAGTTCTAGTTGGCTGCCTGACATGTTTGTATAGCTGCCTGATAAATCCACAGTGTTATTGTTTAGGTATTGGGTGATTAATCCAGTTTATTTGGTTCATTATGCTATCTAAATAATTGGCTCAAGTAGAGTACATTGGATGGAAAATACACAACAATCGCTTCGTGTTGCATGCCTAGAATTATGTAGGTATAGTATTCTAATTTAATTGACTGACGGGAGTGTGTTGTTATATAAATTAGTATAGGTATGTCTAATAATGTCCTGGCGTTTTTTTTTTAAGTAATCCCTATACTCCTATTTAAGGTCTCTACTGCAAAAGCTGCGGAGTTTTGTTTTAATTCGAGGGCAAACAACTCTCTTTTTCCTTATTACAATTTTCCGACGCACTGACTTTTGGCCATTAAAAGTTTTATACGATGTATTTTGGTGGCAGTGTCCAGGCAGCGAAGCATTTACCTTCAACATAATTAATATAGTTTGTGGCTGCCCTATTGACACAGATTGAGTTGGTTTTCATTATTTACAGTTGTGGGTTTCGTAATTCGATCAAAATGTCGGATAAAATCCTCATCATGGTGTAACTTCTGATTACATTAGTTGGGGTCTCTTTGACAGTTTATTGTTATTTGGTATAAAAGCTTACAGCTTCCGCGAAGAAGGAGAATATTAATAGATCTATATGATAAGTAAGATAATAAACTAGTCTCTTAGAATTGAAAAGCGTATTTGCTGGCATTTATCATATATTTCAGTACAAAAACGAATTTCATGTGTACCAATATTACAACGCTAAAAAAATATTACCAAATATTTTTAACACATACAGTCATACACGTATATAATATATCAGCGATTGGTCAAACGCAAACCCAACAAACCGCTTCCTTAGCGAAATTTTACGAGCGAAAAACCGTAACAGTGATGTTTTCCACACCATTAAACTATCCCATAATACGCGATACATTCACCAACGGACTAACAACGCATCGTGTGACGTCACACAAGTCAATTTGTAGTTGCCCGACTTTGCATTCCTGTATTAGCATGCCATTTAGCCCGTGATATGTGATAGGGTTGTCACCTTCGCTTGTCGAAGTCACTGTTACTTGTGTGATCGATTCGTGACTGACACTTGATTATCTACGGTTGAAACTCGAGGGAAAATGTGAGGAAATGTTTTGCTTTGATGTGACTCTTTAGGTATTTACTTTGTTATGTAGACAATTGATTTATACAAGACCAATTGAGTAAAAGTGTTTTCTTTCAAAAAAATATTTGTGGGCATAATAATGTTAAAAGAACAGTAGGTATATGTTAAACACATAAATAGAAAGCAAGTATAAACTCATACAAGTTTGTGGTCATATTTGATGTTTTATATTACAAACTGAACACTAATTAAATCCAGTTTTTAAGTTTCATTAAGACTGTTTGAGATTATTTTAAGTATAACATTTATTATTATTTGTTTGACTTTCATACTCAAACCACGAAAGGAAGGGCTCTTAATTAACTTTTATAATTACATGAACTGAAATAAACGTATGTATTTAATAACAACAACCTGCTTTACTTTTGACGCTTGTGTGTTTTGTTTATTTTTAATGTCTTTGACATTGGAACCAATTAATTACGTAATTAAGATGTTCGTTGTTCGTAAAGAAAACAAGAAAGTCAAACAATTTGGTTATAAGATTGTAACAAGATCAAAACAAATGAACAGGCATGTGATAGGCTCTTGTTTTACTTATAATTGTGTGTTTTATAAATATAATATTTTAAATTTCGAATCATTTCTTGAACGTATTTTCGGCCAGCAACTTAAAAATAATACGCAAGGAATAAACGAATTGTCAAATACATTATATGTAATTTATTTAATTGAAAATAGAATAAGGTACCGTTTTTAGAACGCAAACAGGCCTATCATAGTTTTCGCTAAGCTTTTGGGTTACTGAAGTTACCAAACTTGTATTGTTAAGTAGTTCATAGAAAAACCTACCTATTTATGTTTCAAATAAATAAAAACTACTTACGTTTCCTTATTTTATTGTTCAAACTACATACTTTACACACATGCTTTTGTACAAACTTTTCTGTGGCACATACTTTTCTGCAACAATTTTCACTTTCTTCACCAAAGACATCAAAATGATAATATCCAGACATCCGCTGATTTCGATCTACATAATATAAGCAAGCAGACCATAGATACAGATAATTAAGTCGCCACATATCGAGCCACAGATAAAACTACTCGTAACCAGCAGACAGCATGATTTTCATTTCCTTTACAAAGGTATTATCAAATAACAGTCTGACACGCCGATGATAAAGCGTAGTGGGCAGTATATTTATTCGGAGAACTATTGACGCGATTAGACATGAAGTGATCAATCTTTATTTGGTTTGAAATATATCATATTTATTTTCAGTCGTATATTATTATTAACTAAATAACTTTAACTACAGTCAAATAATATTAAAACTAATTATATTCTTTTAAAAACTTAAATCGCGGATAAACCATTGAACTCATCTATAACACGCACATCGTTATCTCATATTTACAGTCATACTCATAACTTGATCAATTACATTTCTTTCAACTTTCCCCATAATGCCCATACCATGAAAAACGCAAACCTTTAACTCTAAAACTATTCAATAATACACGATAAAATCTAATTTAGGTGACCTAATGTAGCTAATAGAAAGGAAATTAATCTCAAAAAAATAAATACAAGAAACTCTAGTTCAAATTTTAATTAAGACGTAAAACCACTTTACCTTACAAGTTGTTCAGAAGTTAACCGCGGCAAAGCAGGATTGGATCTAATTTCACGTTTACTCAGAATACATGTTAGAATTTAGTTGCAAGTGAATTAGCCTGCTTCTAATAGTAGGCTTTCACATCTAACTCAATTATATTGTAAGTAACATGAAGGTATACTAATGATGTTTAAGTGTCTAAAATCTTATTAAGATAAATAAGCAGCATAAAATTGTTTAAGTTTGTAGATACTATATACAAAAATACATGAGAACGTTTTTTTTTTCATATTTTCAAAATCTGTGATTTTTAACCTACTTCTAAAAGAGGAGGTTCTTAACTCGACCGGTTTCTAATGTATGATTGTTACGCAAGATCTGCGAGAGCAAAAGATCAATTTACAAAAAAAAAATCGTCATCGATATACGGGGTGGTCAATATAAATTTCATTGGAGTAAGACAAACTGAAACTTCATATTATTTATTTGGTCTACCATGTATTGTATCATACATAACAGACAATTTTTGTATTGAAAGAGAAGGGTATTTTAATTGGATATGGACAGAAATACTCCGTATCAGTATCCCGTTACGGCTAACGAGGTAGTTTTCCCTCGGACGTGCATGTATGACGTCCTGTGAGCGAATAGAAAATGATTACTTTCAAAGTCCCTTATATCTGACTTTTGAAATCTTACAGAATCAGGTCAATATGAAGACATTGCCGTTTTCAAAAAGGATATTTCAATTTATAACGAGGAGCAATACTTATAGAAGTTAATATCATTTTTTTTTGACCCTAACATACTCTATTTATGTAAAGGTTAAAAAAATTGAAAATATAAAGAGTAAATAATCTAAAAATTTGCGCCAAATGCCGAAACGAAACAAACAATAAACATTAACAAAATTAACATTATTATTCAAATTATTTTATATAAGCTCACGTTGATTCGCTACAAGCAATAGCCTGCTCTCTTATTAACTAACCCAAGAGCTTAACGTGTTCAAAAAAGATTAACGGTAAATTAAAAATAAACATACAAATTAAATATAAAATATGAATTTACTAAAACCGGTTTGTTGTAGGTAAGTCCATCTAGTAACGTACGCCTTAGGGACAATTATGTTAAAAAATATAAATCTCTTAAAAATATGAAAGGTCAACAATGTTATCCTAAAAAACAAAGAAATGGAGATAAGCCAGATTTGTGTTTTAAAGTACAACTGGCCTTAAGCGCTCTGTAAGTAGAAGAAGGTACAAGTCTGGACGTCTTAAGATAATGTAGCAGAGTCCACTTCGAATTCGACTTGTAAGTTTTTAATTCTGAATGTATTTGGGTACTTACAAACTAGGACGTTACGGCAGATGATAAATAATACTATTCTTTGGACTAAGCTATTTAATTTTAGAGAAAACAAACACACAATTAATCCTTTTGACAACATAAAATTAATCCATACATACATTTATGTGGATGGATTTGTTTTTATTTTTAAACTAGCTGTGCCTGCGACTTCGTTCGCGTGGATGACGAAACTTATCAATGAGTTTTTAACCGCAAAATTAAGTTTATTTTTTATTGTTTATATTTTTCCGGGATAAAAACTACCCAGTGTGGTGCCCAGGATAATAAAGAATAATTATACCAAGTTTAATCGTAATCGAACCGGTAGTTTTTGCGTGATACCTGAACAAACAGACAGACAAAATTTTTTTTTTTTACACTTTTGCGTTTGGTGTCGGTCTAGTAACACACCCCGCCATTTATTTTTTGATATTTTCAATGTACAGAATTTTCACTTCTACAGATTTATTATAAGTATAGATTTCTCAAACCAAAAACTAAATTTAAAATGTTGAAATTGGGTTCAGTTAAACACATTACTGGACCAGATGGAAAGTGTCTAAAACATAAAGGAATTATTAAAATGATAGCTGTAACATGAACTTCGCTTATAAAATAACCTGTTTTACATTAGACGTTACATAACACAGTTACTCTTTATTAAACGCATGTATGTTAATAGTAATTACAGCCAACGTAAGGTAAATGTACAACTCGCACAGATAGTACACGTTTCCGTATTGTATAATACTTGTCAGAAACCACACAGATTACATACAAGTGGTACTAAGTAGTAAGCACATCTCCATTTTCATCTCACAAACAAACTTCGCTCTATTTTCCTCATCTTTGTTTGCAAATCCGGAAAAACTTGACACACGCTTTTTCTTCAAACAAAACGTACATATTCATTCAAAAATTCCATTTCATTCAGTGTACGGGAGTTTTATATTTTCGTGAGACAAAACAAGTGGTTCGTGTTATACACGTCGCTAATGGTGACGGTCGTGACGTCACTTGACACTCATTAGGCGGTGGTTACGCTGCACTAGATACGTAAACAATGGTGTTTTAGGATCTATGTGTACAAGGTTTTATTTACTCCCGCAAATACTAGGGTATCTTCTAGTTAGTACGTTATTCATTGTAGAGATTGTTAAGAAATATTTTCACATAAATCGCTGTTACTTGACCATTTAAAAGAGGTCGTTTGTATTTTATATTCTAATTTAACTTTGGCTTGAACTTTCGAATGACTTTGCAAACCGAGCGGCCAGATATCTTGTGGTTAGCATTAATTTGAATAATCCAGTGATTTTATGTTCATTTTTGTTATTGTTGCCTGGTTCAGCGTTGTATGAAGGGACCTGCCAGAATTTGTTAAAATGCGGTTCAATATTTCTACTAAGATACATAAAATAAGCAGTATAAAAAGTTTCGCCCAGATTTACCGCATAAATACATTGGCCTTGCGCAAATGAGAGTAAACTTAACATTTCTTGGTTCACATCCAAAAAAACCTAGCACCAAAGAAAGGCAATAACACATTGATTTTATACGACAGTAGGATCAAAAAGGAAATGGGAATTCTATGTAGTCTGCCGCTAAATTTACCCTCCGAAATATATGGTATCCATTATAGTCCGCGGGAGCAAAGGTAATATTCTTCGTGCGAAGTTCAAAACTGTGTAAAAGCATTCTTGTCGTGCAAATTAGATTTTAAAGCGCGACGCTGTGGTAAGTACTTGACACTCATTACTGTGCGGTTTGGGGGACGGCCGCATAAACAATAGTGTATACGGGCCCCTCCAGAGTGCTCACTGAACCCTGTATAAATTCCACAGTGGAAAAGAAAATAAACGTGTTCGCATTTTGCCGTGGGAATGGTGCAAACTTGCATGTTACAAGCGTTTATTCGTTTCTAGTATATTGTTTTGAAAGCTCGGCCGTTTCGCGATGGAATGGCTTTGAATTATTAAAATTTTCGATGGTTCTTTTTTCGGCTTCTATTTATTTTTGTCCCGATTTTTATGCATGCTAAGTTTTGATGGTGAAATGTGAATTTTAATTGTGGATCTGGCGCTGGCAGGATTATTTTGAAGATACGAAATATATTGTTAGTGATATTTGAATTTTGTATAAGTAAAACAGGGAAATTTAGTCTTCTTTTATAAGGGGTCCCATTTCGACGAAAATTTCAATACAATATATATAGGCACTAAAATTTAGGTTTAGTGCCGAAGTCGTTTTTACTTGATATCTCTGCGGAGGTGGCTCAGAAGACCATTTTCTTTCTACAGCCTTAATAAAATATTTAACTAGTTTCCAATTTTCCTCCAAAAGAGAAAGAACGCTTTTATAGCTAATAAGAAGCCTGATGACAAAATGATTCAGCTAAGCTAAAACATAATAATTGTAAATTAACAAACATACAACTACAATTTATTCAACATTCATCGTTAATTAATATATTACAATTCAAAAGTTATTAAGAAAATAAAATAAATAAATGACGAAAGACCTCATAAATAGTCATAAAGTACGCAAAATACTTAAAATTGACGACGAGTTCGACGAAAGGCAATCAAAGAAAATCTAAATCAATAAAACAGAATTACCAAGAAAATCTAATCAAGTCTTTCTGTCGACATAAATCAAGATTGTCGTACAGCCAATCACGTAAAAACAATAACAACATTTTCTGAAAGCGTCTTAATTATTTACGAAGGACGGATTATTCGAACTTCCGGTATTCTTGTTACCCGCACAAAAGGGCGAGAAAATATTTCTAGTGTCTTTTACAATTGTTTGCTTTAGTTCTTTGTTTTATGTTTGTCTTACAAAGCTACAGGTATTTATAAGTCGTTTCAAGTTGAATCGAACTGGAAACTGGTCTTTTTCTTTTTCTACAATTTCTGTCGTAAAATTTGCTGCAAATACTGCAAGTTTCGCTAAATGTTAAATTAGTGCTTAAAGTACAAGAAAACATATTCTTTACTTTAGTTTTTTTTAAGATATCACACAACATATATCCTTTTTTTTGGCGAATTAATTCCAAAATTCGAAGTAAAGACTTAAAGGGCAAGCAATTCTTTGCATTCAATAATGTTACTGTTAATATACTGGGCAAAAGAATTATAAAATATTAAATTTCGAAAAAAGCTGCTTCTTGCTCATGTTAAGGTAGGATGTATATGATGGTTACCTGCGTACATACATAGCTGACAAACACATTCACCACCAAATCAAGCGGTGTCCACCACACAGACGTTTGTGCTATAATGTATTGATATACTGCCAACCATGACAGACAGCGGTTAAAGCTCAACGCAGCGATGTAGCTAGCAGAGAAGTTGACTGCTTGAATCCACATACGAGATGTAAAACGACCCCTTAAGCGCTTTACAGCGCTGTTTTGTCACTTGCTCTTGACGCAAATGAAGGAATCATAATCTGCTACTATTATTAGGGAAGTTTCTTTTATGTTGGTTAGTTCTAGTTATGTTTATGGATTACATTCAAATTATATGACTGAATGTGTCAACTGAGTACTGGCTAGATACAGATACAATTATTATGTCTTAAAAGCTTAGGGAATATCCAATAGAACGTTTATGTTTACCTACTATTACCTATTCTGATGCTCATATTATTATGGCAACGAAATCTAACTAACGTGGCATCCAATCTCGTGAAACCCGCATGCACGTAATCAGTTACTTAGCTGTATTACGCCTTAATGATGCACAAGGTTAACAACGCATTTGAGTAAATATCAAAACATAATAACTCTATAATGTACTATACTTACTCAATCAGACCCATAAAAATCATACAATTGTTTTTGCCATTAAAAAAAAACTCCAGAATAATTAAATGTAACATTTAAGAAGTTCTTAAATGTCTATCTGTCTCTACCTTATTTCTTAAAGTGACAGAGACAGCATGCTGCGTCAGAAATGAATTTAATTTCACACTTAATATCTTATCTGAATAGATTCTAATCTGTTTTCACAAAATACGGTATGAAATAATCACAAACATGCTAAAATTTTGCTAAAATTCTTTTTCTATCACCGAAGTTGTGAATTAAACCTACTACATCAATAAATCACTGGTATAACGTATCGAGACTACGGTATTTCATCGTATGGTTGGTCCACTGATCACAAGTGCGATCGAGCGTGAGGACCAGAGATTTATTTCTAGATCCTTCTTGAAAGGCCACTTTGGTTTTGTTACACTTTAGATATGTCAATTTATATCAGGATACGTGATTTTAAATCTATTAACTGATTTCTAACTATCAACACTAAATTATTTTTAACATTGTGAAATCCAAAAAAAAAGAGAAACTATGACAGTTTCTCTTTTTTTTTTGGATTTTTCAACTTTTCCGAAATCAGGGATTTGCAAAACTATTTGTTACTTCCTACTTACATCTTTTTTGACTTGAAAATAACATGAAAGGACACTGTTTAAGCTAGAATATTTCCATGAAACAATTAGCTTTAACAGACACAAAGGAAGACTTACAGAATACAAAATATCCTGATTTAAAATGGCATTCGAGAATTCGAACCTATGTTAAAAAGATTTAAAAAGAATAAAAGTAGAAACCTTTATTCGAATAAACTGGAAAGAGAACAAAGTAAAAATCTGGCTGCATCAGACGGTCAAAACGACGACTCAGTAGATACGATATGAACATTATAGGTACTTACAATGTGAAGTCATTGGCACTGCTTTGTGTGGATAAAAGTGGAAAATCGAAGAAGTGGTTCAAAATTTAATAATTTATTATAGCTATGTCAGATTGCAAATAGCTAGTAGAATTTATGCAGTAATTTGTTAAGGAATATTTTTCTACTTATTGTTTTGAACATAGGTTCTAGAAATAAAGACATAAATAAATATTTCGTGAAAATAACATTGTATTAAAATAATTGCACCTCGGCCTCTAAAACAATGCGTTCCTGACACGTTTTGGCAGTATTATTACTAATTACATGTTTCATTATGAAACGGTAATAACGTACCTTCATAAAAAGTATTTACAGTTCTCTCCTACTAACCGAATTTTAAAAAGGAAAAGGTTCTATGTTCGACGATGCATGTATCTCTTTTCGTTGGTTTAATCGTAATGAGTAAACTTACATTCATCTACAACTAACTCTCACTGTTATGTTAGTATACCTACATAATATTATATTACAAACCATTCCATCAACATGCTCACCTAATTACCACTAATTTAATCACTTTCCTATCAGTTTACCATAACACTAACCTAGCCAAGTAGTTATGTGGACGGAAATGTTATTGTGTTGGCGGGTCGCCATGTTGTGACGCACTGACATTGACTTGGCTGGAACAAGTTGGTCGGGGCTACAGCATTTATGTGCAACCGATATGGCCATAAAACATGGAACAACGTAAGGAGTACATACAAATTTTTAATTATGCTACTGTAGTGAGTAAGGTTCATAAAGAAAGAAATATTGGATTGTTATTTTGTTAGTAATTTTGTCTGTGTGGATCAAGAAAAATACTGAATTATCAGAAAATTCTTTTATTGCACAGACACCATAAAAAAAGATTTAAAATGTTGCATAAAGTATAATGCACAAACATAAAAAAGTTACTTCCTTACAATTATAATATTAGGTACAGATTTCGCTGATTCTGTCTTACCTTGCTATAGTTGCTATTGAAGACAATTATCTATTAACAATTACGGGAACTTAGTACGGAAATAACAAAGGAGAAAAGGAACAGGCCCACTTCAGACTACGCCATAACTATTATAATTATAATCGATCGACATTAAGATTTACTTAGCCAAGAACCACACAAATCTATAAATTATTTACTTACCTAATTACCTTCTATTAGCTACGTAAGAACGTACATAATATAAGGGTATTACGAACACGGATATCGGAACAAACTTTTAATTAGGTGATTTTCAAACAAACTCGCGTTAAACGTTTCAGTTATGTTCTACTTTGGCTTATTTTTTACAGCCATTGGTGAGGATTTATCGACTTAATGATTTTTACTGGATAAAGTTTTTTTACTTACGATTTTTTGGAGTTTATGATTCCATATAAAAACCTTTTGAAAAAGGACGTAAAAACCAAAGCTGTAAATACTCAAAGTCGTTCGTTGTAACTGATTTAATAAAACGACCAGGCCTCAAAACAATGTAAAAAAAAACAAATGCACAAAACAAGTTAGTTTTAGAATAAAAGCACTAATGCACACTAACAAACTCATCACATCTAACAGGAAAATGAGATCGGTATCCAATAACGACAGTACCGCAATGTGCCAATTTGTGTCAATCAACTCGTATCCATTGCTTGCAGCCTTCACATGGAGTGCATGGGCTTATTATGTATCTACGCAATGTAACGCTCATTCAAAATTCTCTCTTAAATCTCGTTTGAATAGAGTTTCAATATTACATAAAAGATGGCGTTAGTTGCGCGGGCGACAAATACTTTACTTTTTACAAACTACCCTCGCTAGCAAATTAATGTACGGGGATTTTTGTGAGATAGAAGTCAGTTGTTGGTTGACGTTTTATGGTATTGGAATAATAAATTGGTGATGAGGTTTTTATTTCACTTTTAGTGTTGTGTATGTAAAGATATTTACGCCCGTGTTACCTATATTTTGCGCGATTTTTGGACTGTATGATGCGTCGTGTTTTCTAACTAACTGAGCACTAATAATAAAAGTTCTAAGTGTTCTCCGGTTAGTAGTTGGCTGCACGTCGAGGGGGTAAGTTTTATAAAATAAAAAACTAATAACAACATCACTATTTTATAGATATAACATCCTAAATCATTCTCTTTATTTTTTAATCTTGTTATATTTAAACTACGTACGTACAACGTAACTATAAATGTAACAATGTAGATTTATAATTTGACCAAAACTTGACCTAAATCAGGAATTCGTTGAACTATGAATCATCAAAAGGTGCCCCATATCCAATAGGTATCCATTCCCGTTCACGTAAATATCCTTGCATATAATACATGTATCGGTCAATTTATGGGACTAGTAAGAGACAGCACTTAACGCTACTTGAGACCCTTTCTTTTGAAGATAGTCTTCAAACGGATCTTCCCAAATCTATTCACAACCCCAGCATTCGTAACATCAAAGATCAATTCTCCTCAACCTACATAGTACAGAATTGAAACACATATCAGACTGCTACACGACTACTGATGACACGCTGCTAAACGGAACTTCGAACCTACTTTCAGTAATGTTGGAAGGCTGTTTCCTTTCCCGCCAATATCCGTAAGGGTGACTAGTTCCTTGGAAATCACGCCCCACTTCCCGCAACGCATAACATTTGCACATGTTGTTAAAATATGATGTGTATTTACATATATATGAATTGATTCCTTCGCGTTTCTGTTTGTCCTTCATGTGAGAGGAAAATATGGGGGTATAAGTCAGAAGGCATGTGGGTATGATTATTTGCTAGAATGATGTAATAATCTCACTGTGTATACTTTATTGTTGTGTCAAGGAAATTGTGTAAGAGTATTTGTGATGCAGGAAAAAACTGCCAGACTGAGATAACAAAGAAAAAGTTGATGCTTATTGTCAAGTGAAAATGAAGCAATGCATATGCTGTTTTGTAAATACATAATAGACATAAATACTTATTGCTTATTTACTCCTATAATAAATAAAAACATCATTTAATTCAGCAGTTCAATTTATTTAAAACCATATGTTCAATATATCTCTATGGAATGGGTAATTTAAAAACCGACTGAATACCGAAAGATAAATTTAAAGCATCGATTCAGTTCAAGTAAGATTGATGTTCGTCCACATTCTGCTGAAATGCCATTGAATTGCAATGCGGCAGATTGAGCCGCCAAACCTTGCGAAACTCGAACCCAATTGAAAATTGTCTGACCTAATTCAACTTTTTTTTATTCATTCTAATCGAGAGAATTTAGCAGGTGCCAATTGTCCGCATAGCCAGAACATTGATATCAAGATTTTCTTTATCCAAAAATAATAAAATCAAATTATCTTCTCAGTCGTAATGGCAGACAACCATTAAGCGTATAATTTATTTACTTCACTCAAATAACACGGCCTCAAATTAATATCACTGAAGGAGAATTTATAGCCTTTGTACTTAAATTAATAAATATTAATCTCGGCTATTTGATGCCGTTTGGTAATTGAACTGAGAAAATTGATATCAATGTCCACAAGTCAGAATCTGTTGAGATTAATTGATTGCTAGGTATTGTGGCGACTTGAACTATTATAACTCATAATTAACTCGGGAGTCTTGAAGAAAATTTGGTATAAATATATATTAAATTAGGTTAGTAGGTAGTCATTAATGTAGGTAACATTTTATAATAAAATGTGATACAATATTTTTGGTAGATGAATATTAGTTTAACCTCAAGGTCACATGTTTTACTAAAATATCCACCGTATTTTAATAAACAAAAGGACATCATGAGATATAATAAAGCAACCCTTTTCTGGGCTATTCCTTTTTGCAGAGAGTAAAATATTGTATTCGTAAATAAGGCACATAATATGTTATGGTGACCCGTGCCGAGGGCTACAAATCTTCGTCCGAAATATCCTCACAGAAAAATTCCCGGAGTCAATCTACCTCGACTTATTCGCCGATTTACAGGTCGGTCATTATCCCTTCCGACTTATCTCATATTTCACTCACAACCTGTAAAAAGTGGCGAAATTTTGCATAAAAACTTTTTGGTACATTTTTTGGTCCTTATGTACCACGTATTTGAAGTTACTTCTTCTTTTTCCATTATAATTCTCATGGTATACTTTTGCAGAAAGCTTAAGCTGTGTTTTATTAGGTCGTAGTACTTTTTTCAACAAAACGTGTAACATTTACTTTCACGTCGCTTCGCAGCGTTCCGTCCTTCTGCTTCCGCTTTGAGCAGTTATTTAAGATTTTTATTGGTCTGTATTTTCTTCAGTTTTATTACCTACGTACGTTTTGGATTTTGAACCTAGTATGAATTTTATTTTTTGTGGACTTGCTCTATATTTATTTGAGCTTTTTTTTTTCACTGATACCGATCGATGGTCCCGCGATCAGACTATTCATTCTCATGAATAATAAGATTTTGTTGGAACAAAAAACTGTATACTAAAAGTACTATGGCCGCCGACTTCCCGATTAGGGGTCAATTATTCATATTACTTATTGTTTTTTCATTTTCATAATCACTGCGCACACTGCTTTAAAATAATTGGTGACTATTTCTTCCTTAAAGAAGTCCCAAACTCCTTCAACACGAAAACTCAAAAGTAGGTGAAATCTCTTTACTTATTTTCGTCTACCAAGTCTCAATACATAAAATACCTATACCACAGTACACATCTAGGCACCTAATAATAGTAATCCAATATAGGCACGTCATAAAGGCATTTTATAGTTTCTATCTGGTTTACGAAACCACCGTTAACTGACGGTGCAGTGTATTAAAGGCGATGCCTATAATAGCATTTACGGTTCTTGTTACATTTTTATAATAAAAACCGGTTAATTTAATTTTTTGTGTTCTTGTAAAGATAATTAGGTAATAAGTTCCGTTTGGTTTTTGGTTTATTCATCACTTCTGTTATTTTAAAGAGCTCATCTTAAGACACATTTTGGAAAAAGGACATTAGATCGTAAAATTGTTTAAAGCAGATTTATTGGTCCAAATTATGGAAAGATTTTGGGCGTTATTATGTTACATCCGCTTTTAACTACTAACCATGTCTATTTACTGTGATAGTATGTTGTATAATGACTATGTCCCCATTCCTATCATGCCTGTGGATTACACTCATACATGAGTTGGTTATATTTATAAAATGTGGAAATTATATTATGGTAAATAATTATGATAGAGCTTTCAATCAATGATTTACTTTACATAGTTTTATTTATTTATAAAAGTTTTAATTTTAGTATTGTTAACCGAAATTAGAATCGACTAATACTTCGCGACACTATTACCGGATGAACTGACAACACTAGAGAGCAATGTGTAATGGCGGCGCTGGCCTTTAAAAGTATTGTAATTGTAACGTTGAATCCATTCTTATGATAATATATTATAAAGTTTAAAGCATCAGTGGTTTCCTTTTATCAGTATATGTAGATGTAAGTTTTTATTTTACTGTTGTAATTAAGTATTGATTTATAATAAAACTAAGATTATGTTTCTGGTTAAATAAAAATAAACTTTACAATACCATATTTTTTATTTTTTAACGGCGGCGTTTTGAACAAAAACTTAAAGCAAGTGTAAAGTCCGCAGCGGTAGCTTGCAACTTGGCACCTCCTAAAATATTGCCCATTAAGGCAAACTTTCTTAAGGTAGTTTTCGCCAGTAAAAACTAGTTTAGCGATGCAGTATCGATTTTGAAGCACCAGTAATTTATTGCTCGCGTCTAGTGAAATATTCACTTCTTTCAGCGGGGTCGTTCTCCGTTTCAATTGAAAAACGGTAGAAAAAGTGTATAAAGGTTTCCTGAGACTAAGTTTTTCTCTACAAGTAAGCTAAGAGCCATTACTGTTGGATAAATAAATAGACTTATCTGTTTGAAGTCTTCAGTGAGGTGACTAAGTATCTTTTGAACACAGCTTTTTATATTCCGGCCTTAATGACTTTTTAATTCATTGCAAACATTTTTAATATTGTGCGAATTAGGTTATTAGGTTTTGAGGTTAAAATATAAACTTTTTAGACTATTAATTTATTTTACTGTAAATAATCCAGCCTATAAACGTCCTACTGCTGGGCACAGGCCTCTTCCCATTTAGAGAAGGCACGAGCATTGATCACCACGCTTGCTCTCTGCGGATTGGCGATTTCAGATCCCAATTTTGGAATCCAGTCTTCCTCACGATGTTTTCCTTCACCGTTTGTCAGAAATGTCTTAGAATAATTAAGAAAGTACATATAACTTTGAAAAAGCCACATTGGTACTTGCCTGGGTTCGAACCTGCAACCTTGTGCATACAAATCCGTTCATTGAACCACTAGGCCACCACGACTATTTTACTGTAGGTACTGTTAAAAACAATTCGTCACTCGATTAAATAGGTACTTCATTTAGGGAAGTTTTTATGATAATGTTTGACTGCAACCTCAAGTTTTAAATTCTACAAGTCGAATACATTAAAGATAAGACCATTATTATTATGTCTATTTACATTAATAGATTTAGAAAGGATATTAAGATTAATATATTATAAAAATGAAAGAAAACATAAACGTTCCTTTTTCGCTGATTTGATAAGATTTTTATATCAACCAATAATTTACTATCCACTTGCTTGGTTCTTGTCTGGTTTCAATCAGTAAAACGATCGAAACGATATTCAACTTATTATTTTCCTACGAATCATTGCACTGTGTAATATGGAATCTCGTTATAAGATTTCATTCCTGAACGTCCCTCTATTATAAAAGGTAAAGGCATTTTTGAATTATTATATTATTATAATGATATTCTTCTATGCCGCGAATAAATTCTATAGGAGAATTGGATCATGAAAATACATTTACTGCCTTTGTCATGCTGTCTTATTAAATTTATATCACGCATTAGTGTTCGTGGAGAATCGGTTGACGTAACACTCAGAGAAAATATTTCCTTAATAACCAAGAGATTTTTGTTTACGATGGGCATGTATGCAAATTTTATTGCTACATTTTCTTGATGTAGGACAAATATTAGAAGTCTGCCGTGCTATTCTGTAACATTATTTTCATGTCTCGACAGCGGAATCCGCGGTGAGATGTCAAATACGTATTCTCGAATTTGAATTCTAAATCAAGGCCAATTGGGTTCACTTTTGAAGTGAGCTTTATTGTCACTTCACTTTCACCTGTCACCGAAATTATTAACAGAATAGACATACTGAACAAAGTCTCAGATGGTTGAAGAACGTTTCTTGAACTTGACTTACGTGTTTTTCTGTGACGTATTTCTGGAATAAAGATATAGAAGAAAAAAAAATTCAAGGTTAGATTTGATTGCTGTTCGACTTATGTTTGTGTGGGTTTTAAATAGTATCATAGCAATTAGGGTGACTAAGTTAAAGGAAATTCTTAAGAGGATGTTTACTCGGATATGCGTGAAAGGAAAATGTGGGTGTTGTAAATATCTTTAACTCCTACGCTTCCTGATGTAGGCGGCTCAATAATATTCGCTTACCGAAGATTTATCGTTAGGAAAGTTACGTGACAACGTGGGGTATGTGTTAAATAATTGCCCACACGTAATATAATGATCTTTCTTGTCAGTGTAGAGCTGTGTTGCGACTCTATTTACTGCGGTTAATCTTCCCTAAACAATATATAACTGTATTAGTGAAACAAATATATTATTATTTCGTACACACCCTGAAGTAGATTAAGGACCCTTGAACGAATTCCGTGTGGACTTTATTATCTTATTGTATTTTGAAATTAAGTACCAAAGTACCTATTACAGATGTTTTTGTTTGAAATACTGCATAAAATAGACTTCTATATTTTTTTCATACTAAATTACTAAAAAAATACAGGCAAAGCTTATCCAGTCAAGTAAACAAGCGCATCTCAAAGTTAATGAAGACCCAGTAATTCTATTAACAAAAGAAACATTTTACGCTTCTCATATCCATCGTCCATGGGCTAAGATTATACGCTATAGCCACGCGAGTCACGCTCCGAACATTCAGTGTGACCAACTCAGAGCCCCACATAAAATAATATCATCTGTATATGGTAAAACGATCCGTCTGTCCGTACGTGTTATAATAAAACTGGGAAGAATTATGTGTGGATATTATAGAGGCTTCAGACTTTCAGTACCAGGGAATAAGCAGAGTATAGTAGTAATATTTATGTGGTATTTTCACGTTCGTCACGTCGCGTCTGCTTATTTCTACGAAGATGACGTCTCTCATATTATTATCTTGGTTAGTTTGAATAGCTAGTTTCAGATATAGTTACGTTGTATGCAGTACGGAGCCTGGAAAGGATATGAACGTCTTGAAAGACGTACCTAAGTTTATTCTATAGTTAACAATATTATAATTTTGAATTAGCGAGAAGTGAATGAATCAAATATTTGTAAGCCAGATTTTTGCATAATTTTAAAGTTTGGTCTCAATTTAAACGATTTTGATTTAGTATTTTATCGAAATTATGGACTTAATAAAGTGCATTTATTCTGTTTTGAGCTAGCTGATTTTATAAGTTACAGGAATATAAGTGGTTATACCTTGTTAACATATGCCCTTTCCCAGTATCTCTCCATGCCTCTGTATGATATAGACATTAATATAACTATTTGCTCAAACAAGTGAGTCATGCTTTACAAAAACTCAAAATAAAATGACTGGCGCAAACCTCGGGGCACAGTTAGTAATACAATGACAATAAAAACGGGAGACATATTTCGCGCTAAAGATTTTCCGTGACGCCAGGCGACCATTTGTTATAATTTCCGACTAAATACGCCGGTGAAAACATAAAAAGCAACCTTTTGTAAATTGTGACAGATTATTATGTCTTGAGCATAAAAAGCTGACGTAATTACAAAAGAATTTAAATTATAAGTAACAATTTTATTTTTGAATAAATTATTTACGAAATTTGTTTATGAAAAGTGGGTGATTAAGGTCAGTGTTATTTAAGTAAATGAAAACTTGACAGGCGTCTTAAGTATTTATAATTTATTTTACATTTTGTTTTAGACTGTTTTTTTGATAAGCATTTTTCTCTGATTTTGACTTAAGAATTTTTATAGTGTGTCTTTTATTTTTCCCTCTCTATAAAAATCGTGCTACTTGGTGTAGTAAGAAGAACATCATCTTTTGAAATGTAATGTACCTTTATAACCTCAACCATACTCTTAAAGTTTGTATCTCTATAGCCACATCTTACTCGATTTTTTATCGATAAAAAATAATAGCACTACTATACCGAACAATAAAATTTTCATACTATCAAGAGGCTTCTACGTTGTTATCACGTTTCTTAGTTACATGGACTGAATGTAAACGAGATTTTATAAGTATTGGAAATTTAACTCGATACGATTCCATCGCTCTATTTAGAAGTTCCTAGTGTCGGTATTAGCTTGAGTCTTTGAAGTTAAAGTGTATAAAACTTCAATTAACTTTATAAGGTTCTAATATATTCAAACTATTTGCTGTACTAGTATGTAAAGATCGCTGTACGTCATGAAAAATTATTGCAAATCGATTTGTACTTCGTCTTTTCATTTAATTAAGTTACTTTCACATTAATACACATACTCACACTCCACATACACAACCCAAACACCCTTTCACAAAACACACTCACACATACACACGCATACTTCATTTATTCTGCTTTGAATTTTGATTTCTTTAGGTTTACTTTTCATTTTTCATTTTTGTTTTAGTTTTATCTTATCTTGAATGTTTGTTTATTAGCATGAGTTCTTGTCTCAATATAGATTTAATTAAGGGAAAGAGCGAAGCAGCCCCAACACAAGTATCTTCTATAACTTAATGGGGATGTTTCATTTTACATGTATTGTAATAATTTTGAGACACAATAAAACTATTTTATTTTATTTATTTTTTTTTTTATTTAATTAAGTTACTGGTATAGGTAGTAATTTGCTAACGTATATGGCAGTAAGTAAAGGATGTAACAGATGCAAAAGATATAAAATTTTACATTGACATACTTTGTTCTATACTTTTATATAATTTTTAATAAAATAAATACGCTATGGATTTTCTGCCATAAATCCTGAATCCCAAAGCTTTGTTTACACGTAAACTAACATACTGATAACAATTCCATAAAGTTACTAAGTGTAAAGTCTCAAATAACAAGTTTAGTATCGTTAAGGTTCGCTTCAAGCTGTAAACTCGTAGTCCAGTCATAAAAAATGGTAGTAAAGTGGATATCACGTCGGTCTAGTTTAAAGTTCCGATCTTATTCAGGCTGCTGTTAATATAACAATGACGTATATTTATAATGGAAATTATTTTCTGTCTGTGTGTTTTTCTTTTTATTTGTTATTCTGCATAGCCTTCACATAACCTTTGTAGGGCTTAGCTTTAGTGGATAAATATCGTATAGTATTTTTCGTATTAATTGATTTACGATTCAAATTACATACTTACGGGCGTTATTAGAATGTTATAATGTGAAATATGGGCGTCGCGCGTCCTTACATAAAAAAATATCTGATATAATATGAAATCCTTGCCTACTTCGTTAAAGATCGCAAAACAAATAATGTTTTTGCTTCATTTTACGCTCCATCTGATAAACATATCTCGGGTTTGATAAATAAAACGCAAATGTTTTACAAACAATTTACTTTCTCTCCGTTTGCTGATTTAACATTTAGGTAGACATCAACAATGTTTTTTAATCATTACATCATAATGTATAGAAGAAAAGTATTGTGCGATCTGAATAACATTAAGAATTTTCCTTCAAACAGTCTTATTATTATGTACATAAAGAACAAATTAACATTAGTATCAGTGAAAGTTACAATTGATGTTATAAACAAGTATAGTACTAATCTTACAAGTCATTAAATTAGAAATACATAAAATTTGTTTCAGTATATTTAAGTATAAGTATAGCTTCACAATTCTTTGAGTCGACTATTACAAAAAATACAAAACTTCCTTTACCTGATTTGATACTAAAACATGTCAACATTTGGTACCTATTCATACGCAGTATAAATATTTACGTTATACAATTCACTATTTTTCGGGGAAAATTATTTACACAAGCCCATTCGTATCTGACGAAAGGGTTCTCGGAGATCACAAAGTTCTAACGTCTATTCATGGCACAATTGATATTTCGACGTTCGTAAATCACATTCACACACTATTGAATAATTTACAGAAATTAGACCCGAAACTACTGGTCCACATTTACTTAAATCTAAAATGTCTCTTCTAAACCATCAAACCACTAAAGAGGTCTTTTAACTGACAACATACACTTTTGTTGGCAATGGTGTCTCTGTTCCGGGGATAAATCCAAGTGAACAACATTGACTGCTTTGTCAAAGGTTACCCTCGGAAGTCATCGCGTTAATGTCACTTCAGTATCACTTGAGCTTCTAGAGCTCTCTTTGATTACATCAAGTTCCCTATTAGATAGCGAGGAGGTACGAGAAAATTTATGAGCACTGTATTCACTTTTTTCTTCATGGATATCATGAACACAACCGTTACCGTAGTCTTTGTTCTCGTCTGAATCATCGTCCACAATATCATTCACTTCGACTTCCAACAAATTATCATTCTCTTTAAGACCATATGCATTGAAGCTTCTTTCGTGACTCAGACTGCGTATTCTGTCGAGATTGTGTTCTAAATTTTGCATATCGTCATCAACACCAGGAGAGTCATCAAACTTCCACTTAATATTAGAATTAAAATGTTCTACTCCAGGATACATACTTATACTATTACTTCTATGCCCGAAGACCGGGCAGTTTCGGAACTCTCACAATTCTGGATGCCTACCGTTACAAGTCTTGTTGAAGTTAACCTCATCTAAGCTCAAGTTAGAACGAGAACGACCACACTCCATGCCAGGACTTGGCCTAAACAGACAAATGTCAGAATTCTTCAATCTGCATTGTCGTGAGCAAGACTCAATTTGAAAGGCCGCCCTGTCCAGTTGTCTGTAATCTGTTGGGCCATACCCATCAAAGAATCTTGGGTCTTGTTTGCAAGCACCACTAGAGCACCCTTTAAAAGATCCTGTACATCGTAAAGGATCGCGATGGCATGCCTTTTGTATGGCATGTAGGGACGAAGATGAAACTGTACGTTCTAATATTTCACCCCAATATTTTTCACCGAGACCTTCAAATTCTCCTTTAGAATGTAAACCATCCGATGTTACGGGAGACCCACAACATCCCGTTGTTGGTTTTTCGTAACTTCCAAAAGACTTTGGTCGTCGACAGCAAATCTGAAAATAAATATTTTTTGAGACATACTTAGTAAATCTACTACTTCACGCTAAGTACACAGGGTTTGAATAAGACGTGACTTACGTAGTATTGAAGCAACTCATGGCTAATCCTTCTAAAGTGACTATTTAGAAGCCAGTATAGAAATGGGTTCCAGAAACTGTTGCTCAAAGCCAGCCAGGTCACAATGAAATCCAATGAAGGTGGAACCTACACAAAACACATAAATTTACACTTCAAAATCATGTTCGTATGTGAGACGTAATAAGCTAAGGCAGAATTTTTCATACTGATGTACAATAATTACAAGTATGTGCTAATCTTACATAAAAATATAAACATTTCGGCCAATATTCAAATAGCAGAGACTATGAATTATTCAGTGAACCCACTAAATAATTCAAAGATGTAGAAAGATAATCCAATTCTACTAATTATTCTCGTTAGGAACCAAAAAAGTTACTTCATTGAAATTCTTAAAAGGACGTTTATTTTGTTGGCTATTTCAAGGTCAGGGTGTCTTACCTTGCACCCAGTACAAGCCGCTACCACTTCCTGAATAGTTGCCGGAGTGACCATAACGATGAAACCTAATGACATAGCCGCCATTGTTCTTGATGTACTGACACTATGCGGCCTCACAGGAGCTTGAATCTGTGTCAGAAAAATAATCAGTCATAAGTCAGTATAATATCACCTATCAATATTTTATAGAACAAAATACACTGAATAGTATTCCAAGCAAGATTAATAGTAATCTCTATATATATAAATGAATCCCTATTTCCCTTGGTCACGGTATCACGCCTGAACGGCTGGACCGATTTTGCTAATTCTTTTTTTTTTGTGTTTGTTGTTATCAGAAGAAGGTTCTTATGTAACAAAACATTTGAACTTTGCGTGGGAAAAAAAAGAAAATTTAGGAATTAATACCACTATATAAAATTATTTCTAATCCAGCCTAAACTTTTTTAATGTAACCTAATGACGTTTGACATAGAATTGACAGAATTAAATTAGAAACAGAATTAATAGTTGAGACAGGACAGCGTCTGTCAGGTCAGCTAGTCACAAATAGATAGTAGCAACAAAACAAAAGAAAAACGATTAGCTGTACAAAAGTCAGTAGTAATAAAACTCATTCTTTAACTATTAGACTAATGTTACACTCGATCTAGTACCTACAATGCCAGAAATACTACGGTACTTAAATCAATGAAAACGGGGAAGCGTCAGCCGTACTTAAAAGGAAAGACATATATCATAACTCAAGTACATTTGTAACGAAGTTTTGAAAAAAGATAGGACGGGATGAAGCTCAGGGGAGAATTTTATTCTTTTTATTGATGCAATTACCTCGTAGGCGGAATTGTATTTATCATTCTGATTTGGAAAAGTAACTTTGTTTGTGTTATTTAATGCTTGTTGTATTTTTTATGATCTAGGAAGGAATTAAAGCGAGCAATATTTTAAGGGATAATTTAATAAATGTACAAATCGGGCTGTTATTTGTGTTTACAGAATTAGATAACTCTCAAATATTTTATATTCAGTTATATTTATGTTTTATTATCTACTATAAATATCGCCTATTCCAGTTACTTGCCATTCAATAACATTTTCCTATGTCATGTTTGTCTATGAATAATATCCTTACCACCACTTCATGATCGCCTCGTGACGTCTTCGCACATGGTACTGGCACGCCATTGGGTCTCATCGGTTCTGGATCATATTTGCTTCTATTTTTGCTGACGTGGAACCCGGAACCGTAGCAATACATCAAGGCCATAGTCGTTGGAAAGTAGTAAGCGCAACATGATAAAATCCTATGACAGAAAATGAGATCAAATCAAAATAAAAAAATTAGGGACATTTAAAATGTAACTGAAATACATTTGGAAGAATTTCTATGTTAATTTTTGTATAACTTAAGATGTTAAAGCTAGATGTATTGTTACCTAGTTTATTTACAACCGCAACCGCATTGAATATGCAATCTTGTTTTACTAATATTGTTCAGTGTTCGGAAACACAAATATTTACCTGAAAGCCACTCTGCTGTGGAAAACATCGCATGCCATTAGACCAGTCGAGTTAAAATAGTACCCAGATCTGGGTAGCACCATGATAGCAAATAATGAAACTGATAATATCCAAGTTATACTTATTACTAGCACGCAACCCTGTAAACAAAAAAGAAATTATATTCTTCTGAAGTCGTCGAAATTTCGCAGTTCCAATAATGGACTTGTGAAATAAAAAATACATGTTCAATGATGTTATTATAAAATTGGAATGTTGATAACCTGGATATTTATAGTCGAATTAATTTTAAAGCCTGAAATTTTACACATTGAAAACAGTCTGGTATGTAACGACACTGTACAACAATTGGTCGCATTGTATATTCTCGTTACATTTCAGATTAATAAAACGCATTCTGTTTTTTCTTCATTCCTGTTTTTTTAGAATATTCAGATTTAAGGTTATTGAATAAACCTCATCAATTCTACGATGATCGTATTTTAATGTTGGAAAAGTTTATTTAAAACGGGTCCTAAAGTATCCTTCACTAAGTAGGTAAGTTTGGCTCGATACTTCTTAATCCACTTGAAAGAGATTTCAACGATGTATGTGTCACTAACTCTTAAAGGATTGCCAGCTAGTTGGAGACCTATATCAAATATTTAACGCTTAACTTCTTACGTAAAGAGATTTTAATTTTAGATAAACTAATATTTTCCACTCCATTTTTATGACTTCACAGTTCGAGCTTATTTCCACGAAATGTGTTTTAAATCCCAAGGGGTTTACTTTGTAAAACAAATGTTCCTTTTTACGTTTATTGTTCCATTCTAATTGACTTAATGATGAATATACATTTCAAGTGAATTTCCTGCTTTATCAATTACTCATGTTGTAAAATAGCTTTGTATTTATTATCTTTGTAAAGTTGAAATAAAAAGAAAATAAGAACACAAATAAAAATACTCACCTTTTTGCTCGAATGCTTATGATAGGTATCGGGGTGCAATAAATATAAATATCTGTCGATAGCCATACAGACTAATATAATAGCACTTTGTTGGCTCACGGCTCCTCGCAGAAGAGCCTGAAACAATCCTTGTATTAATACTAATAAATTGTGAAACAAGTCACGTTAAAGATGAGGCAACAATGCTGGGCAAGAAAGGCCTTGATCTAAAGAAACAAAGGGGCCACTCTGTAAAGGGAACGAGTCAGCAGGTCCCTAGGATAACTTACAAAGCTTAAATTCCAGATCCTTACTTTATGCTCGGTCACTATAAACCATTAGCTGATACCGCATTATATACTTCCATAAAAGTTTTAGCGATTTTATTGTTCACAGATCGACGCGTCGCCGGAACGACAACAATTACCCTTTACAAAGTTGTTTATTTACAAAGGATTTGTTCATCGGTATCTTTAGTGTTACAGTTTTTGATTCTTGTTAGTTGTTTTAAGAATGTTTGTGATTAAGGAGGCTGATCTATAGAACACGTCTTATAGGTTTTTATTGCTTCGGGGCTTTCTATCAGTCCTAGCGGATTCCTCTTCTTACCAGCATTTAGCACCTATGTAATTTCTAAACCCCTTTTTGTTTGGTTTTATCCATTTATATTTATTGCAGTAAGTAAGTCCGTTCCCATTTTTTTAGTATTTTATACATAATATTCGATTAGCTTTTAACTTTGCTTAACGAATTGGAAACTTTTTTCTTTGGAAGGAACTTTACTCATTTTCTCTTCATCCTTGCTTAAACAAAGTTTCGCAAGGACCTCGTAGCTTCGCCTAGTTCTAACTGGATTAAGGTAAGTCTCGTGAAATTTTGATGGCAAACTAATTTACTGCTTTATCATATTTATTTTATTTCTGTTTGGAATCTTAATTTTGCTGTGGTGAGTATTTTGTTTTAACGACGAAATAAGGAAATGGAAAAGTTATAAGTTTTACGACAGTCAATATTACATCACAGTCTTCAATTAAAAACCTGCGTTTATTTTCATTATTATATAAATAAAAAATAAATATTTAAAACACAATATTAAAGACGTGCGGTCAAAACATTAAGCAAAATTAGTTTAATCCCAAAGAGCTTATTGTTTTTAATAAACAAGTACTTAATACCATACAACTAAAGTAACATACCTGTATCTGACAGAATATCTCTCCGTAAGGCCAGCACTTGTACAAAGCCGGCAGAAGTGCCACTGGAGCTATCAAGATCCCAGTGAACAAATCGTTCAGAGCCAGAGAGGTCAGCAGGTATCTCGGCTGTGAAATATGACATTACATAAACATTTCCGAACAAAACTATCACTGTGAAACAAGAAAGATATCTTATGCTAGAAATTTTCAACCATCATTCAAACTTCAGAAATAAAGAACATTGTTATCAGATTCTGTCGCGCCATTATTCAAATATAATTGAGGTTTTATTACCTCTTTTCATTACAGTGAAAAAGGATTTATAACTCAACATTAATGAATTCAAAAACCGTAAAATGTAATCATTACTCGAGTAATTGGCAATTGAGGTGAGTGGGCTTATAATCACTCGACAATAATTGTTGCAAATGAATTCAAAGGAATTAACATTGAGTATATTGGCTTAATTAATTGCAGATATAAATACCTGGTTATCGATATACTTGATGTATCTTCGATTATTGAGGACGCAGATGAGGACTAAGTTTCCGAAGACAATTGACATGGAAAGGGCGAATATGAAGAATGCTTTGAGGATGTCTGCTGGTGCTGGGAAGGTTGATGGCCAGCCCTTGCCGTTTATCCAACAGGAGCTGTTAGATAGTGATGGCGCTACCAGTAGTGCGCCTTTAGTCGAGTCAAACATAGTCGGCGCCTGAAGGCAGCACACTCTCCTCTTAAATAAGGCATTTAGATCATATGATGTCCACTGTCTTCAGACTTTCTTGATTTTTGTATTGACTTAACATAATATAAGATTTAATCTTGATTTCTTTATATTGTTACTGTTTTAAGGCATTCCATTCTCAATATTGTTTTTCAACTGCGTTCACTATACCCTATCCCTCACTGAAGTTCATGTTCCATCTGTAACAAAAGAGAAAGAAATTTAATTCTGCTTTACGTTTTAAATTATAGTAAAAACACTGGCATTATTGGTGGTTCGTTTATTAATTCAAAACTCGCGAAAGGTGGTATTCAGAAATACTAAAATCTAATAAGAAAATTTTTGTAAGTGCCGGGACTCTGAGAAACAGTCGAGAAGCATTTAAATATCAGTACTAAATATTTTTCCGGGAACGCATTTTCAGAATTAATAAAAGATTTTCATCACGACCTAACTCCAAAATAAATATATTTTTTCGCTGAAAGGTAAATAAGTCTCAAGTCTCACGTTGCAAAAGTTTTAAATCTTTTGTACTTGCAAGAATTTCTTACCTTTAAAGAAAGGAAAATAAAAGGTCAAATGTAGAGCGTGCGTGACAAGATACGCCTTCGAATCTTGCTTGAGATATATTTTTCTCGATCAAAACTTTTTCCTAACCCGTGGCGAGAGCGCTGTCAATTTCCTAACGGAAATAGAGTTCCGTAGCAAGGGTTAAGTGCCTTTTAATATTCTGTTAATATTATTTTGTATTTCTTTGATTGAATACATCGAAGATTTTTGGAGTGCTAGGCATTTTATGTGGAAAAAGATTTTGTGAATTTTCAAAGCCCAGCAGAGGGTTAAAGTAAAACAAGGCTTAATTAAGATAATGATGAAAAATGCTTTAATGTCAATATACAGTTATGTGTAAACACTATTTCTATCTCGCAAATCTAGTCAAATAAAAAAAACATTACAAACATCTACACTATAGTGGTAAAACCCAGAAAAAAATATCATCATCAAACAAACACACTCAATATTAACTTCATAACGTACCTAATACGTAACAAGCAATGTACCAACCGTTGTGTAAGCCTTGCGAAACAAATAAGGGAAAAATAATCCAGAAACGAAATTTTACTAGCGCTCATAAATTTGTTTTGTTCAAGAGACGAGAGATATTAGGGAGTTAATGCTAAGTAGATTGATCCAGCCGAAAGAGAAGTCTATAAAATTGTGTGTACTTCTGTGTCTGTACATAAACAAACCTTCCGAACAGCTGAGCCTATCGTAATTGATCGCTCGTAGTACATTCTGGACGGTACAGGGGGATAGGAAGGATCCATAACTGCAGTATAACTTTATTTTTTCTCAACAGGTATACAGGGACATAATATTTGTAAGATACATTAAACTCTATACACGACTTCCTGAGGAGTTTTAGATGCAAAAAAAAATATTTTCAAATAGCTATTAATGTATTGAAAATGTAGCTCGGTTCGTTCATACACTAAGATTAGTACTAAAATGAGCGAGCTAACCTTTACAAGAAACCCTTGAAAAGACTTCGGGTAAGCTCTAGAGGTCCATTTAGTCTATTCACAAACACATATTACGCTCAGATGCTTCAGATTATATTAAGCGTGTATGTATTGACTTTTCAATATATCGAGAATTAGAACGAATTTCCAGATTATTCAACACTTCTTATTTTTTTTATCTTCTAATTAGTAAAATGTATTTTTAAATTCGCTTACTTATTTTAAAGACATATTTTGGCTTTGCATTTTTTTTAAATTTGCATACAGATACTAAGACATTAAGATGATTGGTAATCACGAAAAATTTTATGCATTTGTTGCGATGCAAGACTCCAAAACCACGGATATACCGTACTATATAAATCAACCAACATTAACTTTAAGCATAAATAATATCTCTATTATTTACCCACCAGTTTCGCACTTGGGACAGCCAGTAATAAAAACCGCAACAAAATTATAAGTTCTATTATATTCTAGCGGTAATAGCCTCGGCCAAACTTAATGCCACATTTGGCGACAACGTGTCTGGCCTTTGTTTTGGTTTTCATATTTTTATTGGGAACGCGGCTTGAATAAAACTGAAGTTTTATTATTAGTTTTTTAGCGGCGTTTAGATAGATGATCGATCGTTTAGTCAATATTGGAAATGAATGTAGACTTAGCCCGAGCTTGCTTTTAGCGAGATTATCGGATGGAGTAAAGAATCTTAAACTTTTTGTATACTGACACTTTTATTCTCCTATACTTAATTTTATTCTGAATGATTTTTGTAAGGACATTTCATTATTACTAAAATACACTTAGGATATTTATATACTATTTGATTGAGCTACCATTTAAACTTCTTTGGCAGTACTTTTTATTCCACACCTTTCATATTTAACTACAAACCGTAATAAAATTCACAACTGATTCAATAGTTCCGAACCAACTTGCAAACACGTTGACAACAAAGTGACGATAAGATTTGGAAATATTGTACGTAACAAGTTCCATTTTATTGTCTGGATACCGAACCTGCACTCAGTCGCGCGTTATTTCAGGCTTAGCTCCGTCAGAATTGCGGCGGCCTTTGTGAATGGTAGAAATCCCAGCACAAATCTTTCTGGCACACATTCTCTACAAAGAACGAATATAAAAAAAGATATAAATGAAGCACATAGCCCTCCTTTCTTGTCTTTGTCGCAGTTGGGCAATAAGGTTAAGGTAAAAATAAGGGTGTTATAAGTTTGACGTGTCTGTCTGTGGCATTGTAGCTCCTAAATCAATGGTTATTATCATGTGTTTTTTTTGCGAAATCTAAAGTTCATGACATATTTATAGTACGCTAATAAGCTACAAAATTTATGAAGAACTGACCAGCTTTTAAAAAGTTATCAGCAATTTTCAATATGTTGTCTCGAGTTTCCAATTTACCTAATTTGTTTATTTTTTTAATGTTTAATACATAATTGACTCTTAAAAGACGTCATAAGTTTGGAAAATTTCGAGTATATAAGTACCAGGCGCGAAAACATCTTTAACTCAATGTTGAATGTTAAACGTACCATTTGAATGAAGCTGGTGTAATTACTGCCGCTAGAGGTTCATAGTAAATTAACTTCAACGCTTTCTTATGCTTAAGACCAATCTTAAACAAAGAAAAATCACTTCATTTATGATTGTTGACTAGTTAAAAGGTATTTGATTATCGTATGGGTACACAAAACATGAATGAAATAATACACACAGATTTTTTTATAATATTATTATGTACCTACAGATTTTTATAAATCAATATTTAAGCCAGTATTTAAGCCAATGTCTAAGTATATACGAAAAATTGCAATTAACTTTAATTCTATTTCTAAAAAAAATATTGATTCCTATCCGATAAACGCCTGTTTTTGTTTTCATAAACAAATACACGATTTTCCTCATGCAACTTTTACTCTGCTATTTATCACCACTATTATTGCAAATAAACATCCCCATCCAATATTTTTGTAGGAGTCGCTTTGACCTACTTAATGTGATGCGGTAGTGCCTTAGTTAAAAACAAACCTGAGGCGTTTGCAGCTCTAAGGCTCTTGGCTATTCAAGAGCCTCTCAAAACTTTCTGATTAGGATACAGGATACTCAACTTCAGGGTACTTATGTATTTGGTGTATGTTTACCTGTCTTACTTGTTTCAGATTATTAAATGCCTCTATAATTTAAAGTCTGCTTAACTTTAGGGATTTTTATTAATAGATTCGTATAAAGATTAATTTATTAAATTTTCTTATAATAGAAGTTCAAATGTGAAGGTATTCCTTAATCCAGAATTTTGGTATTTGTTTTTTTTTTATTTTGGCCTAAGATTCCTTTTCTGTGAGAAAAGTCTTTACACCAAAATACCACATAGACTTACACTCCATATCTTAACAGGCACATTGCCAAAGCGATATCAACATGGTAGAAGGCACTGCATACTTGTCGAAACGATCATTGGAGCGTGAAACCCAAAAAGATTTCCTTACAAATTGCCAGTACATCCATTATTTTTAAATAAATATTCGGTATAGGTATTTTGGTCATAATAGAAAAAGTTTCGTCTTTAAAACGTTTTCGGCGATCCATCTAAAAGATATTGTATGATAAACACGAAAAAGCTTTTACAATTATTGTTGTTAAAGGTTTTTGATCCCATGGTACCTTTGTTGTATTGGAGCGTAGCCAACCGTTTTTGTGAAATATAAAAATGACGAAACGCTTTTGGCCAATGAAAATAATTGTTTAGGTACATACAAAATGTTGGGTATGTCACGCGTCGCTGGCGCGTCATTGGCGGGTTAGTCGGGGTTTCGCGACGCGTATGTGTTTTACGCCTAATAACCCTGTCGCGGTGTAAAACCAAATAATATTTTCACAAAATGCTTTATTTGCACAGTCGCTATCGTAAAATCCGTCTTTTATGCTCCACCGCGCTCTTACGACTTCGTACGATGATAGCTTCTAAAATGTTCCCGAAATAAATCCTGTCAGCTGGTTCTCTTTGAAATCTTATTGAATTTACTTATTTTATTTGTTACTTCAAACGACTGTAGATTTTGAAAACTTTATTTTTCGGGATCCTGTTTAGGTAAAGTACCTTTGGGACTTAAAGTCATTGCTATTCGTAGCTATAGCTATTCGCTAGATATCTTTACATACAATATACTAAAAAGACTGATCTTAGTACGAGGACATATTATCTTAATTAACTTTTACCGCTATATTTACTCAAATAACGTAATCGGTTAGATAAACTGTTCTAAAAAGCAGGACACAAAACTATGAACACAAGAACAATTTCCATACTACAACGTTCCGAACAATGCCACAAAAACCATAATTATATTAACAAAAGATACTTTTATCATTTTTTACGTAGTTTGTTATATTATTTTTTGTTATAAGAATATTGGACGGTTTCCTAGTTGGCTTCGACCATGCCACCCACTGAGAGACTTACTATCGTAAACACGATTCATTTAACAAATTCCTTACAGATTTCTTTTTGTGGAATTTGTTAGTTATTACTTATTCGTACATTTTTTCTGATGTTCTAAGTCGTTATTGTTTTTTATAATTTGTTTTCCTATATTGGTCCATAATTTCATATCCATGTTATTTCAACTTGTATGTACTATTAAATGAAAAAATATGTTTGTAATATGAATGATATGTTTTGAATATTGATATAGTTACATGATATATTACATTAAGTATAATTTAGATATGTTTTTGTTGGTACCAAAATTTATAAAGATAACGAGCAAAATTTTTTTGTAGTATTACATGCAAACTAAAAATAAATCAGAACGAAAAATCCTTTTAACAAGAAAAAGCCAACAAATTAAGCTCTATTATTCTATTAGTGTAAGTACATTAATTTCAAATTAATTTTTCTTCACCTAAACTTTGAAGACTCTTAAATAAACTAAAAAAAATGTCCAAGGTTCTTACTTTTACTTTAAAATCATATTAAATTTCTTGACACTTAAGCAACTTAAGCGGTCTTATCTTCAAGGCTACAAGGGACAATGGCTTCGTAATCTCTGTAATAATCATATAAATTTATATTGCAGAATAGTGATACTTAATATAAATCGTCGGTCAGTAAACAGATAATCGTTAGCCTTATAGTCAAACTCTCACCATCAAAGACGTAATGACGTTAAAGATATCGACACTGTTCGCGAATAAATCTAAACCTTTTCGTCTCTTTTTCAATGTGATACGAATACATGTCATGATTGTCGTCCGTTAAATAAATAGAGTTTCCAATCTGTAAAACAAGGTAAAAATGTTTTCAGGTTGTTTAGTAGATTTACATTTCGCATAAAAGCACACAAAAAATATTGCATTCAAAAGAAACAAAAAACTAATAAAATATCTTTTACAACACTGTACCACATTACAAACTATGAATATGACGATATACAACTCTTGGAATGGAAATTAAAAAAAATGAGAGACATTAATAATTACAAAAAAATCATAACAATAAATAACACGCATTGGCACATCACTAGTGGAAGATAACACCAACAAATTCGACTAAGTGTCCCTAAAAATAAACGCAGTAAAGAGGTCAGGGATATGTTCCATTTGGCTGCAGGGTTAACTTGGCCGGTCCGCCAAGACTTGGCGAAACTCTAGGTTATGTACGAAAATTATTCTCTCAGTTCTTTGTGCTTTATGTAGACACGAGTATTATTACAGCGCTACCACGTTTGCTGATTAAAAATGTTTTGTCGTTATTTAGTAAAAGGGTGTATCAAAATTACTTTGGATGTTAAGGTATATTAATATAAGTATGTATTGGTACTGTTTTGAATGATAAATGTAATCGATCGCTATTTAAGTCGAAGATAAAAAGAGGCGTTTTTTTTTTATACACTTAGTTTATACCTTAGTTTACATTTAGTTCGTATAATAAATATCACAGAACTACGAGTATAATTTGTATTTTTTCAATCAGGTTTATTGGAAATATGAAATTATTGGTAACAGTTCTAAACGAACAATGTTGCAACCATTGGCAGGTTTTACAATAAAAGTAAAAAAAAAGAATGCTGACGAAAAGCTCTGCTCAATATAATATGAGATTTATTGGACGTTCACGCTTTGAGGTTAGATGACACAGTTACACGTAACTCTACTTTATCCAATGATATTAATAATACAATTCTGTCAGAAAAGTAAAAATGGTCAAACGAATTGCCTACTTTTTCCTCATACAGATTTTGGAAGTCGCGATTCCCCACATTGCGGGATTAAGACAGTTGACTACACACCAGTGGTTACAAGTACGACAATGACATAGCTTTTATTACAAAAGAATAAAATTCATTTTCGTAATTCCACATTTTTATTTCCATGCGGTCGTACATACCGTGTTATATGCGTACGTATCGCATTTTTGTTATCTTTATTTAGCTATTCTCTTCGGGAAAGCGATCATAAAAACACAAAGGACGTCCCAAACCGTGATTTAAAGACCATAGCAAACTTGCTGCCGTTTCCTGATCGGATGTTTATTTGTTTTTGACTTCACATTTGCGTACAAAAGTTTTGTCAACTGCCAGACAATCAAATTTAATTTGTTTTCTCTGAACTTTGGAAGACAGCACATATTTGGTAAACAGCAGTTTATATACAAAAGAATGATAAAAAAATAAGTCAGTTATTTTGGATTTAGTGCAATTCGCATTCTGGATACATGGTACATAGTAGTACATGACAATAAAACATGATATACGTTCATAAATATTAACCTACACATAGATACTGTAGTTTCAAGTGAAGTAATCCTGGGAATTGTCTAAGTAAGTGACTTTGTATATTAATACTACATGCGTAAATCTCTTTTTGCCAGGCCATTAAATTGATTCGACTTATCTTCGTTTTTTTCATAACTTTACATAACCCTTATTTTTACTTTATGTTATTAATAGATATCTTTTCTAAACATCTTCAGATTCATTCGAACAATGCGGCCATTTTGTAAATAAAGGGGAGCTCTAAGTAGGGCGACATAAGTAAACTCGTCTCCCTTTCAATAGAACGCAATAATTTCGGTCTCAACATAACAATTTCTTAGAATAAAAACCTATTCAGAACAACTGATCGTAAAGTGAGCTTTCCCCTCATACAAGTTTACTAGACCGAATCAAATGATGTTTTCGTCTCAACTTGCAATTTAAGAGTGAAACGGTGGTTTTTGGACTGTTTTCACATTATCCGACACGATATCGGTATCGGACCCGAATACGAAATCGGAGGCAAGTAAATTTATGAAACACGTATAGTCTTTCCCATTATCCGGTCCTATCTGATATAGGATTTGTATTTTCAACCGACTTCAAAAAAGGAGGAGGTACTCAATCTTTATTCTTGAATTTGGATTGTATTGTTTTATGTTAGTTACATTAGAACTTTCGACTGGGTGATCCGATTTTGATGATTCTTGTTTTATTTAAAAGCTGATCCAGCTGATTTTGGTCCAGTTCTGACAGCGAGATCCATAAGAAAACCATATAAGACTTATGTATTTTGAAATCGTTTTTTTTTTGTTAGATATATTTATACATTTATTTGCCCCCGATGTCGCACCGAAGTTCGATACCGAAATCGTGTCGAATAATTTGAAAAATCTTACTAATTCGTGTTTCGGTTTCGAAAAATAAGCTGACCGTTGAAGTCTCGCTTACTTGTGAGTTAGCTCTTTATTGCCGTGTAATGTCAGATGGCCGGATAGGGGATGGAGTTAGTGTCATGTAGTGCAGGAAAACTGCCCATTACATTACTGTTGTGGTCGTTTCGTAGTACAATAGAGATCGGGTTTTGATTGTGATGTTGGGTATTTTATTAGACGGTAAGTTTAAGTAAAAGGTAAATGAATAAGTTGGTGATAATTTAATTCAGTTACTAGTGTTTTGCTTACTTTACTGCTGTTTGTAATTATTGCAATGACTAACTCTTCAAACTGGCACGCTAAGTAGAAAAAACTTTCAGGAATAATTCTACCTATCCAACAATAAAGTATTCAAAGCACTAAGCATAATGATAGTAACAAGATTTTTGTTTTTATCTACGCTTGCTGGCAAATAAAATTGTACTACATTTATTATGTTTTCTCTATAAGGGAATTTGTAATTCTTTTGAGAAATAAATATATTTAACCGTAAAATAAATAAAACTCTAACAAATAAACAGAACACCCAAGAACAGGATGTCAAACAATTGAAGAATGGCAAATAAGAAAAGTTATTAATGAAAATATTATTTAGTCTACGAGATATTGTAAATTAAAGGTAGGTTAGCTGGCAAAAAGATACTAGAATTTTTCATGACTGTGTGAAAACGATAGCGGGAACCTTCATGGATTATAAGTACTATGACCTATTTTCAGAACACTTATATAATAATAATAATAATAATAATAATAATATATTTATTTGCATAAAACATGGTATATAAAGATGTTACATTAGTTTGAGATCATACATGTTTTGCTTAAAATTAAAGCATGCAAAATTAACTAGCTAACTATGCTAATATTAACATTTGAGGGTATGTTCCATATATTCTTTAATGGAATAAAAATTGTTTTTAACAAGCCATTGGTACAATTTTACTTTAAAAAGTTTACAGTTTAGTAGTTTTAGTGTGCAAGGTAATTTATTAAAGAGGCGTATACACATAGCCAAACAACTTTTATTATATTTAGTTAGCCTAGGGAGATCACTTAATACAAGTCGGTTTTTGTCTCGTCGACTACGAGTGTTTAAACTAAATTCCTCTACAGTATTGAATAATTGTTTGTGTTTTCGTACAAATATACACACTTCATAAATATACAGTGAAGGTAGTGGTAGCAAACCAAGCTTTTTAAAAACGGGTTCACAAGATACATCTGATGGAATACCATATATGGCACGTATGCATTTTTTTTGTGCTATGAATGCTTTTTGGTTGTTGGTACTATTTCCCCACATAATAAGACCATATCGCAGTGTCGATTCAACGTAAGCGCGGTATGACATTACAGCCGTTTTTATGTTCGTAATATTTTTGATTTGTCTTAGGGCATATACAAACTTATTTATTTTAGTACATATATTATCAATGTGTGCTTTCCAATCTAAATATTCATCTATTGTTACTCCTAAAAACTTACATTGTTTCACTTGTGTAATTTTCTGTATATTTAATTTAAAATTATAATTATTATTATAGCATTGATTAAATTGTATATATACGGACTTATTAAGATTAATAGATAAATTATTATTATTTAACCAGTTTATTAAATTGTCTATTGTATTATTTATGTCTATTTCGTGATCAGTAATAGAGTTAATTTTTTTATCAGTAGTAACAATGATAGAAATGTCATCCGCGTAGAGACAGCATTGATGATTAGTCACATTGACTATGTCGTTTATATAGAGAAGGAATAAGATGGGCCCTAATATGCTGCCCTGAGGCACACCGCGTTTTATGATTTTATATTCTGAGGAGTATGGTATAACGTCTTTATTTTTATCAAGTTTTGTAATAGTGACACTCTGATGCCGTTCAGATAGGTACGATGATATCCACTGGAGTGCCAATCCCCTAATCCCGATAGATTCTAATTTGTTTAGTAGTATATCATGCGAAACCAAATCAAAGGCTTTTGATAAATCAAAAAATAACCCTGTCGTGAGCTGACTGTTATTGACTTTGGAAAGTATTTCTTTCATAAGAGAATAGATGGCTAAGGTAGTAGATTTCTGCTTTTGAAATCCAAATTGTTCTATACTTATAATATTAAATTTTGCGCAGTATTTGGTTAATCTTTGGTACATGCATTTTTCGTATATTTTAGACAGTATTGGTATTAACGTTATAGGGCGATAATTATTCATCTCAATTTTTTCACCTTTTTTATATAACGGTATGACAATGGACTTTTTTAGTGCTGTAGGAAACACTCCTTGGGAGAAGGATTGATTTATTAAATATGTCAACACCATACATATTTCCTCAACACATGCCTTAAATATTTTTGTGTTAAGCTCATCGTAGCCTTCTGAGTTGGTATTATTTAACGATAGTATTTGCTGCTTAACTTCATTTTCGGACATAGGGATAAGAAACATAGAATTTGCAATTTGCTTATTATTTTCATATTTTTTTATGTAAGTTTGTGTAGGAGGTGAATCTATATAATAATTGTTAAAGCAAGAGGCTATTTCTACTGGTTCTGATATTATGGTGTCGTTAATTTTTATGTAGTTTACAGTGCTTTTAGTTTGTTTATCAGTTACTTCATTTTTTATAACTGTCCATGTAGCTTTACATTTGTTGTTATTATTATTTATAAACTTAATATTAGCATTACGTTTAGCATGATAGATGCATTTTTGCAGGAGATTAGAATATGTAGCATATTTAGATTTGTTACATGTATTTTTATTTTTGTAATATTGAAATCGTAAGTAACGCTTAGTTTTAGAACTCTGCTTAAGTCCCTTGCTTATCCATATTTGTTTATTTTTATTTTTTGAATTTATTTTAATTTTTACTTTCGGAAAACAGAGATTATAGAACAAACATATTAGTTCATGGAAATTACTGAACGCTGCATTTGCATCGCTTTCTTCAAATACGTCTGTCCAAGACAAACATTGTAAGCATTCTCTAAATTTATATATATTTGATAAATTGTAATCTCTTTTGTAGATGTGATATATTGCTGTGCCTTCTGATTGACATTTTAAAGGAAAACTTAGCATTTGTGCTGTCTCATGATCAGAGAGATGAAGTGGAAGAACTGTCGCGATGGCGTGTGGGATATTACTAAGTATATGGTCTATACACGAAGATTTGCGGGTAGCTACGTTAATATGAATGTTTATGTTATGATTATATGCCAGGTCCTGCAAATCTTGAGTAACTTTACCTTTTTTTAAGGTATTTATATTAAAATCACCTGTTAAAACGATGCGTGTTTTAGAATTGTATTTCTTATGTAAATCAGTTAATATACAATCTAGTTTAGATAAAAATTGAACGGGGTCGGATTGAGGCGTCCTGTATAAACATATGATCACAAGTTGATCACTTGCTAATTGAATGCCGCATACTTCAAAAGTATTTACTGAAGCATATGTTTTTAAAAACGATAATTCTTTGAAAATAAGTCCTTTTTTGACCAGTATGCAAGTACCGCCTCTGTTTATTTCTCTGCAGAAATTGGTAGCCATTTCATAATTGGATAACTTAATATAATTTTCATGTCCTTTTTTAATAAATGTTTCTGAGAGACAGATAACATGTGGATCATTGTGTAAATCGCTCATTTCCTGTAGAGTTAATTCTAATATTTCTTTTTTAGACAAAATACTTGCGATATTTTGGTGAAGTATTCTAAAATTGTGTGAGTTAGGTTGTGCATTTTTAGGTACGAAAAAACGTTTTGGTTTTTGTGATAATTGGAAAATAGTATGGTATAGTACCCCTATCGTATTTTTCAGAGAGCATTACTCTATTATGAGCATTTGCATCAGGTTCGGGTTCAGTGTAGGTATTATTAAAATAGAAAGGGATGGTACCTTTTTTAGGTTCATTTGTCGTAATTTTTGTTAAAGAGCTTGGTTCTGTTTTACTGGTATCGGTATTAGGTAAGTTTAAGTTTGGTTTGCTGCTCGCTATAATTTTTCTTATTTCACGAGGACATAAGTACTTATCGCTATAATCATCACTATCTATACGAAAATTTATTGATCGACATACATCAGCAAGCCTGTACGGAGTACAGTCTATGAAATTACACTTTTTATAATTTTTACATACACTTTTTATACGCTGATTAAGTTTAACAGCGTCAAAATAATTGTTATGGTAAATATTTATTACAAAGATAGTGTTATAATTGAATAATTGAAGTGTGTTTTTTAAATGTGATAATACTGTACTTGGATTGGAGTCATTTTCACCTATACATATTATAATCTTATCATTCGACTGAATCTTTATATTACGACAGTTCTTTAATACTTCACTAGTTGGTGCATATGGTTTTGTTTCTGCAATGATACCATATTTTTCATGTCGCGTGTTTGCTCGCGACTGCATTAGGACGGCAGCAAGACCAACGCATTGCTGAGTACCGAAGATGTGAATTTTCCTATTAGGTTGGTAATTTTGTTGTTGCGGCAGATTGTTAACCATATCGCGCGTTCGAGGTTTAAAGGCAGCATTAGCTGTATAGTTACAATTTCGAGTAGTGTTGCTGTAACCGCCTAAGTTCTGTGTCAATGATTCAATTTGTTTCATTAGACTAGAGATCTCAGCATCAGCCTCGCACAATTGCTTTTGCAACCCAATAATGTCCTGTTGCAAGTTGGAGATCATGGATTCATCATCTGGCGATGGTGTAGGCGTAGACGAGGGTCGTAGTGAATAAGATCGCCTTGTGATACTATTTTCTTGACATATTCCAGATTTTAAGCCTTCTATTTCAGTATTCAACCTCGTAATTCGCCCTTTAAGATCATTATTTTCTAAAATGCAGTTTTCTAACTCTTTTTCCGTACTACGGAGTTTCCAAGTCAATTGAGATATTGTGCCTTTCATATCTACCGACGACAGCTGGTCTGTTATTGGGTCGTCAGCACTTTTAGATAGTATGTTAGGTATATTTGTTTTTTCTTTTATTTCATTCAGTAGTACTAGTTCAGAAATTGTAATGTTTGACGAATTGTTAGGAGACTTATACGACTCATCAGACGTTTCTAGGTCCGTAAGTATGTGCGAGTCCGAAGTTTTTGTGGCTTGTTGAGGTTTGAAAGTCAGCTTCGTTTGCTTTTTTGCTTTAACTGATGAGGGAGGTGCTTTAGTAGAGCTTTTTTTTAAAGTACAAGTTCTACACCTCCATTTGTTTTTTTCTTCTTGGGTTTTGAGACGATATGTGGGTTCTGGATAGCCATCACAATCGAACTCAAATGTGTTATTACATGTTGAGCACAGGGCAGTATTTCTTTTATTAACCATTTTATTACATTTAAAACATGTTACTAGTGCTGCCATTCTGCGAGTGGTGACCTTACTTGTAGATTGCATACTTAAGAATTTTAAATAAATCTCAGAAATTATACAAAAAGACGACAGTCAATGGTGGATTTGAACTTGCTGCACTGTATGACCAAAAGTTCAAGGCGGGACTTTCACCTACACGCCACTTGACCATTAACAAAATAGTTGAAATTACAGTTCTGTTTGTTATTTTTTATGAGTTAAGAACGTTAGGAGGCACGCTTAATATTTTAAATTTGAAAAATTTACCGTCTTTAACTTTTATCACTTTTTTACAATAACACTTTAACAGTCGAAAATTACACTTAATACTGTTTACTAATTGGTAGTTCAGGTTACTTAGCACTTTATTTTTTTGGTTTTAAATAGTTTTTAAGTAGATAATCACTTTAAGGCGAAATGTAAACAAAACCCGTAAACTGAGTTTAAATTCAGATTTACTGCACTATCACTTGCAAATTATAATGAGATAACGTTGTCACATAGTTATTGCACTATTATCTTGAATATTTACTATTAATTTGTTCAGAAACTGTGTTTTTTCTATTTTTTATAATTTTATACCTATATAACCTCCCTACAGATAAAAAGTACGAGTCGAACAATTATAATTTATTCACACTTTGTCCTTTGAAAATTATGAAAACCGTGACTTATAAAAGTACAAGAAAATGTTGGAAAAAGTTTATGATTGTTGCTGCGATAAAAACTTTTTCTGCACAAATAAAGTTGTTTTATTTTCAGAATATTTCCTGTTTTAAATTTCTAAAAACTAACCAAACGAGCATAAAATACCTAGTAAGTTCAATCTTTTTATGATAACAGAAATGACAACAGCTTTAAATTTAAAAGCATTGTAGCTGATTTTTTTAAAGCATAAAAAAAAATTGGTTTGTACCCTCATTACCACAAAGTAGAATCGATCGAATATAAGAAATGACAATAATATCATTTTTATCGATAAGCGAGTAGAAAAGTAACTACGAGTACATCCAAACGTATTGTGATTACAACTGAAGCGTGAAACTCAATGGATTCAATACAATCTGTAATGAATCTGAAAATAAAGCTTATGAATATCATGAGAATGGGAACTTATGGAATCAATTGCGGGCTATTGGATTTGATTTACCTTATATTTGGAGAATTAATATGACGCAATTATTTTAACACAATTGCAAATGTCACTGATTCGAACATAATTGAGGCTTAATTTATTCGTCATTTTATCCTACTTTAATAACATAACATAACATACTATCACGCCTGTATCCCCGAAGGGTTAGGCAGAGGTGTACCAATGTACACCCACAGTTCGCCAGTATGTTTAGGTCCCATGTAATAGGGGGCGAGCCTATTGCCACTAACCGGGCACAAATCCAAACTCCGACCTGCTACTGAGAATTTCATAGAAAAACCCAATAACATCTTGGTCGACTTGGGAATCGAACCCAAGACCTCTAGCGTAGCAGTCGCGCTTAGCGCCACTAGGCCAACGAGGCAGTTACTACTGTAATATTATATACAATTCATGGTTGATTGTATATATGGCCCTACGTTGGACATTTTGTGATACAAGTAGTCCATTTTGCATAAATAAAAACCTTGAACATTCCTGAATCATTTAGTGTCTATTTTAATAATACATTCACCGTTTCAATATACTAAATGAATGTCTTCTTGTATCTTTGCAAAGTTGCTCGTCTTACATTATTTGTATTCGGAATACGAAAACAATTGACAGAGAATAACTTTTGGTACATTTACAATTCGTTGCCGATTGATGTTTTAGTAACTTTATCAGAAACGAAAACATGGCGGCGGCCTTGGAATCAACATGTCAATTTCGTGAAGTAAATTCGTGAAAGCTGGAGATAAATTATATGAATACTCTAAGGCTTTGTACTTGTAGGCTGTATTTATTTTGTAAGGCTTAAGATATTTACTTAACTACGTTGTCTGTTGTGTAGACGATAGGAGAATTATAAGGCTAATATCTCAGGATAACATGTTAGTATTTATTATACAATATCAATGCACATTTTCATTATGATATTTTTTTTTCAAATACGTCCCTTTGGAAGGTGTTTACAACTGTATTTCTTGCTAAATGTGACATCATCCTTACAAAATTATAAAACGCTACCATCTAAGAAAACATCGTGTAGAAACCTAGACTCCATATTTTTCTAGAATTCCCAACTCGAACAAACACGGTAGTCAGTGCACGTTCCTTCAGTGTGAAAAGTGGCTTACTCTCTGCCGGACAATTTCAGGCTGGTATTATTTATTTATGTAATGATAAGACGGTCTATGCGCAAGGATTTATATACATTACGCTGTTGTCACCAGCGCTAAATACGGTCGTAGCTCAACAAATGGAATGGACGTGTCACGTGTGTAACTCGCATTTAGCTGTTTTTAGATACTGCCTTTTCAATGTATTAAAATTTGTCGGCTTCAATTTTTGACTCATTGCGAGATACATAAATATGAATTCAGAAAGGGGTTTATAACAATATAAATTTTGCCTATAAAGATATTTAGCTTTCCCGTACTGAAAACTTCCAATAATATTCTGTAGGTATAACAAGAACCCATCCATTTTCTACAGCAACAATATTCTAGACATAACATTCACGAATTCATATGAGTAAGCGTTTTATTAATATATCTGAGTATAGAAGTTAGAGGCATTCGAACAGGACGCTATCTGACGAGTTTCCCACACCTGATGGAAAATCAATAACAGCATTTGCATATCTCAACAACAGCCAATATATTTGCTGATATATGTTCATTTTATTCATTAAGTGGGTAATATAAATAGCTAGAATAGGGTGTTAAATTTAGGACTGACATACTGTCTAGAACAGATATACTGTCTCAGGAAAATACAGCGTAGACCCGTAGTCCCACAGGCCCGTCGTCTCGTTTTTACTTTTAAATAGTTCTCGTGATCGTCAAGTGAAATAATTTCACATAATTTTTCAGATAATATAAACTATATGAGTGCCAAATTTCATCAAAATACGTAGTACCTAGTAGTAGTAGGAGATAAGCAGTTTTTGCGGGGAGGAGTAACAAATATCTATTCATTCATCTCTTAAACTGACAATTTCATAATAACAATTATGAGAATCAGTTTCCAATTAAAAATATACAGCTTTAAAGCAAAGTAAATCAAAGAAACAGTCAAGCAAAACTTGAACTGAAACCTGATCAATCTTTCATTTTCACGTCAATACTCAATAGCCACTTGACCTGAGTAGGTATGATACGATATTTTTCGTGAACACCGTAAATTGGTGTCCATTTCCGCGCCGTAATCGCATCGTTTGTCTCTCAACGTCACAAAGGAAGCGTTGGAGAGTGCGGACGCAGACAGGCGACTAATGGCCCATACTCGAATCGACGTCACTTGCTTTTACACGAGTGATAATGTAGTACGGGATCGCGTCAACTTGCATCTTCAACGTGCCAAGTTAATGTGCGTTTAATTTTCTGAATTTATATGAAGTTTGTCGGCAATATTTTACTCGTGAGACAGAATATAATTAAGTTATAGAAGATGAAAATAAATGTAATAATGTAATAATTTTGGAGCGTTTATTTTCGTACATTTAAGATGTGTCCTACATTTAGATTTGGGTCTTCTTATTCATTTATAACGATGAGTTTTTTTACGTTTTCAGGCTTAATGGTATCGATTACTTGAAATTCATTACTAATATTTGATTATAGTTAACATTATATCAAAAAAGTACATAATTATATGTCTGTAATTTAGTGATCAGTTATATTTAACCTCTTAGATATAGCTACCTACGACATAATATATTCATTTGAAATACAAGATGTTGAATTATATATGTCGAGTTGTTCCTAATGACAATAGCAATTATCAAATCAATTTGGTCCTTGAATCCTATTTAGTGGGAGTCGACTCTGAATAATCCCAATGAGAGTTAGTTGAATTGCATGTGAAATTATGTAAATCCAAAGCTCGGAAAGCATGTTGGTATTACATCGTTTCCCATTGTTTTATTACTACATGCTCACTCGAGCATAACTGACTGCTCATTTATATATAGTATGTAAACGAATATTTTAATATGTTATAATTGTCTGGAATGAACGAAGAGATATGTTTTGATCTTGGTATTTTTAAATGTGGTAAGTCATGTATATAATACATTCGGTAAATAAATAATTTAGTACAATGCATGCCACAGCTTTTGACAGCTTATTACCTAAAATTTGGTTTTAATTTTCAACAAAACGAACTATAAAACGAGTAAGTAAAATGATAAGAAAACTATACCTTAGAAATGGGCCAAAACAAATTAATATCAAAACCTGCGCGACAATTAATATAAAAGCCACCTAAATCCTTTGTTTCTTAAAGCAAATTTACGAACCACATCAACAAGATTACAAGGCAAAATTATCACAGTAACATAACAATTTTACGCGAGATTTCACAGACACACGTAGCGAACTTCTTTGAACCAACTTTGCAAAACTTTTCGAATATACCATTTGTTAATAAACGTGCAAAATTCCAATATCTCGATATCCTTTGAGTTTTGACATTTCGTGCCTTTACTAAGATCACGTGCGACAAAAATGTCTACCTAGACATTTTATAAGGAAACAAAAATTCGGAGAATTTCGACGTCTTGATCTACGCATAAAGGTAAATCGTGATGTGGTTGTATATTTTCTGGCTGGAATTGTATGGACAGGATATAAAATATATATTGTTAGCATACTGAAGTAACCTATTTGTATGTATTGACAGGTTGTCAAGGAGTAGGCTTATAAAACATGGAATACCTACATAAAAATGAAAGAGTTTTTTTTTCTGAAATCCACTTCGCTCTTTTTGCAGACTTTCTTGCCTTGACGAAGACAAAAAACTTAAGTAAAACAACAATATCAACCAGCAATAGTGCCAGAAGATGATGATGATAATAATAATTTCATCATTATTTACAGCTCTTGTCTTCCCACTGTTGAATATAGGCCCTCTTTATGTCCCGATAGGTCCGATTTCAGTCCGACCCGCAATCTTTCACTTTCATGAATAAAGCAATAAAACTTACTATCCATAATGACAATAGAATCAATTAAGATAGTCACGACAATTGAATACATGACAATACCATACCACAAGACATCAAATTATCTCATAAATAACGCCACGTCAACTCCATTCCCATTCAGTATTAGAAACAATACTAACGAACATATCAGTCAACACATTACACAATGGGTTCCGTTGTTGAGATATACTTGAACACAGCATGCGATCGCAAATCGCCTTGTTGTGACGTCACGTGACATAACAGTGTGTCGACCAATACCGTGCCTATTAGCTATAGTTCCGAATAATAGCCTTCTACTCGATATGTATGTGGAACGGTTCAAGTCGTTATGACAAAACATGATGTAGTATGGCGTCGTTTGTGAAGTTATTGTGACTATTAGGACAAGATAGAATGCGGTCCGATCAAGAGTTATATGCAATATCTGAATAGTGATTGCAGCGTACTTGTACATAGGAATATTAATATATATTTAAAGATGTATCTGAATATTATTCAGTCACTAAAATAATCTTTCATCTTCACTTGATAATTAGGACGTGTAATTACAACACTTTTCTATAAATAAGATCGTCGTTTCGTTTCTAAAAAAAATGCCGAGTAATATTTTTTACAGGCGCTCATCAAATTCAAAAACTTTTTAGGTAGGCAAGTTATTCCAAGTTAGATTATTTTCTTAGACCGGAACATCATCTTATAAAAAGTTTCGTGATCAGTGCCGAACCCTAAAACATGGCTTTCATTGAACGACGGCAAAAGATTTTTATTAAACTACTGGCAATATTAGTTTATAGTAGGTATGTATATCGCATCTGAAAGGTATCACTCTAAAAGCGCCCTTATATCAAGTTTCTAAAGTTGGTTTTTGAAGTCTGGCATTCCATCGGTTTTCATCGTACCTTTAGTTGGAAAGTTTTCTTGGTAAAGTCGAACTTTTAAAGGTATTAATTATTTTTATGTGTCACGGTTTTCCGTAGCGGTATCACTTTGCAGTGTAAAAAAAAACGTGGTCATTTTAAACTTATGCGATAGAATAATATTCTCTGTATTCATTTTAATCCTCGTATTTAAGTTATACTAGCTTTATCTATCCCTATAGTTTTATTTGCCGTTTGTTAAACTAGCAAACCTTAAGAATTGGAGTGTCAAATACAAAAAAAAATGAAATCATGGTGTGATGGTTACTTGTGTTTTGCGAAATCTAAGTACATAAATCAAAAGCAGTCTAACCTATTGGATAGAGTAGCAAAATAGATCTATTTGTCTCTTTCCAATACACGATACAGGAAAGGATATTCTCGAAGGACTTTCATTAAAACGATAGAAAACATGACATTTATTTTTATGTGCCCACTATCCACTAAAAGGAAATCAGCTTCACGGGTCATTAGCGTTCACCGTTTAATTTTATTTTCCTAGCGTTTCGGTACTTAAGCGAGTAAATAATAGTTACCGTTTTGTTCTAGTATTTTAATATACGGTATTCAGATAAAGATATTTTTTATGAGTATTTTTTTCTTTATCAAAATCTTTCCAATAATTACATCTTTAGCAACTACTGCTTGAACTACTCATTACTAGAAAATCATTGAACAATTAAAAAATATATTCTTTCTTACATTATTACATTTGTATCCATTTGATAAACAACCCTAAATTGTAATGTCATAAGAGCTATTACACACCAATCGTATTTTTTCGCGTTTATCTGACCAGTTTGAGTCATTTAGATGAAATATATGTATAAATCAAGTGATAAGAGCCTCCACGAGCTTTCACATAGTCGTAAGATTTTTATAGATCATAAAAGCTACTGACAAGACCAACACTAAAAAGAGAGTTTTCGTATGACAATGTCAATGACCTCACAGGCATGGCTTTCTTACTAAGTAAGTAATTTATTTGTTTAAACATGGTGTACATGATACATTGCATGCAAGTTAGTAATGACATACAGAGTTCTATCATGTTCAGCCGCATAACGTGGCGTACAAATTTGTAAGAAGAGATGGTGCATGAACCGTGACAATATTTATTACAATTTCATTTTATCATTATTCATTAAATATCATCATTACAAGTCAATAAAGATTAGATACAATTCAAAGTCTATTGTATCCCGGGTATGCTCTAGAAGAAAAAAAATCCCAATGATAGGCAAACTATATCGCTTTCGTTATCGCTGAGGGTCTTTACACCCTGTATATATAATTGTAGGTACTTATAGATCAGTCGACACAGTATTGTGGGGTTTATTAGATTTCTGTAACACGCATTGAACCACAATGGCTTACCCTTCACATGCCCTCTGCAACATTCGGGTGTAAATATGTAAATTGTTTCAATTTTCGGTACCCAACTACAGACCGCAGTAGGATCATTTTCTACTAAAGCGCACTATTTGAGATAACATAATCATATGTTTTGTTGCAGAAACTTGTTCCTAACTTGTTACTAAATGATAGACAATGGTGGTCACAGTTACACTGAGTTAAGTAACCTTATAAGGGTAGGAACCCCTATATCCTATCCTTATTATCGCTTATTATGCAGAATAGTATAATAAGCGGAGGACCGCTTATTACACTATTCTGAATTAAAGATCTTAAATTAAATCGTTCTTGGATTTAGCAAATTTTTTTTTTTTTTTTTTTTTTTTTTTTTTTTTTTTTTTTTTTTTTTTTTTTTTTTTTTTTTTTTTTTTGGTAGAGATCTTTGCAGTTAGCCTGAAATTTTTTTGGCATTTAAGTATCCTTATTCAAGACTAGCTGTGCCCCGCGGTTTCACCCGCGTTAATACTTACCTATATTCCGTTCCCGATGTCTTTATAGTTACTTTGTTATATGGGGCGGAGACGTATCCAAAGAATTTAAGATTTTGAAAATCGGTCTACCCGTTCTTGAGTTATGAATAGTGTAACTAACACCTCGCGGTTCCATACCTATCTCGTACTACCTCTTTAACCCCGTTACGTCATTAGTTCCTTTACTAATTTGTTAATAGTAAACTTACTATGGAATAATAAACATTAACAAACAACTTTTATTCCCGAAAGGCTAAATTGCTATTATTATCAATTCGCTTATTATTATGGTGCCGTATTTTTTAAATAACTTACATTTTTAAACTTGTAATTTCTTTCGAATGGAATGTTCAAATTGAATAATTCAAAAAATCATATAATGGTATTAAAGCAAACTTAAATATGAAGTTATTTATTTTGATAAGGATTAATTCCAAAGTATTAATAAAAGAGCTTTTATAGCGGTGGCATTTATATAAATTTTTAAAAATGAAAAATACACTTATTGTGACATAACTATAGTAGTTAGACATATGCTGTCGCGATATTTTTTGTAGATAATTATATGTTCTACCAAGACGTAGTACATAATTTGGTTCTATAATCAATAGTTTTCGCAGCGCACGCGATGTAAGAAAGTTTTTTACTAATTTTTTCACACCTTGGGTTACATTATTGGAGTTTTAGTATGGATCCCTAACTTTTTTGAAAATTTAATATAGCCTATGTTCACCGGAGATAGTGTAGCTTCCCAACAGTGAAAGAATTTTTGAAATCGGTCAAGTAGTTTCGGAGCCTATTCATTTCAAACAAACAAACAAACAAACAAACAATCAAATCCTTCCTCTTTATAATATTAGTGTAGACTAAATTATGATTTAGCGTAACAAGAGCTTTGAGCTTTGAGCTGGTACTTGATCGCATGTCTAACATAAAAGTAACGAAAATCTGTCAATCAGGAATTCGTTGTAAACTTTTTGCGTTGCGTTGTTTGCGTTGGTAGTTAGATAGTACCAATGTCTTTAAGGGTCGAAAGATTTACAAAATTTTATTGAGACATTCCAAACTTTAATAGGTAAAAATATAATAAAATTCGAGAAAGATATCCACGAATAAAGTGTTAAGATTTTATTTTGGTCCGAAACGTTACTTACTCATAATTATGCTAAAGTCATTATATCCTCTTGGCCCGTTACGTGCAGAATCCTAAATCCCACTCGTTTTGTTTAGCCATATTATTATGTTAAGTCAGGTGGCCCTTCCGGCCTCGTCCAGTTAAGTAGAAAAGGTTTAATAATCCTCACAACTGGAGCCTGTAAATAACGGGAGCGACAATCTGCGTTTTCTACGGGGCGCACGGTTTTCGGAATGGCTGCTTGGCAACCAAGCCAGATAAATAAAGTTCATATACCTCCAATCTACATGCAATAGGTAACTTTATGTTTGAGAGATTACGTTTTTAGTCATTGCTAATTTTGAAATGCAATGCAACGTCAAGCCAAAAAAGGTATTTATGGATGTACGCGCTTCTTCCCGTTGAATTATATTACTTTTTTTAGTCATTGTAACGAAAATTTGATAGAGTAATAAGCCAATTTGCTTAAATACGCGTTCTTTAATCAAATAACTCTAGGTCGCGTATCTCCTCTATATTCAAACAATGTAGAAGTGCGAAATGGTTATTATTTTTAGAGTATAAATCTTGTTTCATAGCACCACATCATCATCTTACTTATGATATAAACTGCATATTTAACTAAATAGTCTTTGAAACGTTTAAACTGAAAATGGAACAGTCTTCAAAAATCTTGTTAAGATATTTAAACACAGCCGTAGTTTTGCTTACTGTCGTTCTCGGAGACGTTACCTACTAGTCATTATAGGGATTGCTTAGTATCGATTAGTAGAAAAGTCAACTCTCAGGAGACTTAGATGTTGTTGTGAGTTTCTCGAAAACTAAAAGCTTAAATATAACCTACGCATAAATAAAGTTTTGTTATGCAAAGTGATCTTTCCTATCACAGTTTACATGAGCCTCATTACATATTCTATTAAAGGGTACAGAACCCTACGGTAACTATGTAATTACAAAGGAATATCTAATTGGCGCTAAATATAGAATCCGTTTACACGTTAATCGTAAGTAGTTTCCACGTACAATGGTACCTATTACATGTTCCATCTAACAATTCCCAACGGCGAAACAATATTGTCGTGCACTTAGATTATGCCGTCGAGGATACGTAATTGGGAATGGGCTATTGCTATTAACTACTGGCTGGTTCTATTATTTCGTAACGTATAATGACAATCTAAGTACATTGTTCCCTAGACGTCGGTGCTTAATTGAAAGTCTCACGCATCCGGAGTTAGTTAGTCACTGTAGAATTGGTTACTGGTTACTTGGTTTCATGAATAAATTAAATCACTTTATAGCCTTTTGTGAGTAAATAAAATAAGATGCTTATTTAATCATCCACACTTAAAGTGAGTAACTCTGTCTGTCTGTGCGCTTTCAGGGCTAAACCACTCAACCGATTTTAATAAACTTTTCTATGTAACCAACAAACGACATGACTACCTATAACTGCCCGCTTCATAGCGTTTAAAAAATATAGAAAAGATTAACTCATTTAAAGTGTTAAGCGACAATGTAGTCTTGATTCTGGAAAAACAAGTAAGCATTAAGCCAAATAGGGTATCAAAAAAGTCTATAACACGTTTGTACCTCAGCGTCGCTTGGCAACCCGTTATACCCATTGCATTTTCCTCTAGCAGCCACTCAAAACAAGTACTCATTTATTTTTACTTGAATATAAAACCACGCGGCCACGATTAAACTTTCAAATCCGTTCTATTCATATTATCATTGTACATCTTTGTCTACCCTTTTAAGTATTAGTATTCGTTAGGATACACGGTGAAATATATTACAAATAATTTATTACATAGAGTAACGTCTCGTATTACTCATTTTTCAAAAGGGTGAGAGTGTCTATGGCCAGAATGGTACTATATAACAAGGGATAACAATGATATATAATATTTATGCGGTTTGCGTTCTTTGCCTAGCCTTTTACTTTTACATCGAGGACTTTTACATGTATTTTTTGCAGAAATTAACAGAAAATACAAAGCAAATTAATTTCGATTAGAATTTTCCTTTAGTCTTTAAATAGTAGAAATAATTAGTGCTTTTATATTGGTCAAAGAATACGAATATGTTAAAATTTTCTCAATTAATATTCATAAAAAGGTTATTTACAAAACATAAATAACAAATTATATTATCCTTTGAACTTATTAAGAAAGATTAACAAAAAAAATATATAAACTCTTTTTTAAACTCCATTCTATTGCAATTTTAGTGCTGTGTATTAAAATTAACAGATATTTAGCGTTAGTTTTAGTGTAAAACAGGTGATGCGTGCAAACTAAATTGTGGTAAGCTCCATGCGACATATTGACGTGGTTAGTGGCGATATGAACAAAACATATCGGGTTCCATTTAAAACTATTAAAGCCCTATATTGGCAAACTAAAATGTTATTCAATTCCAAATCAGAATATCACTGGCTAATTTGTTGTAACGACTGAAACAATACTCATTTCGTGAAAATATTTTTGATAGCTATACGAATACGTTGCGACAAAAAAAGGTTATATAACTTTTATAACTGGCTGAAAATATGAAGCCGCTTATGTAGCCTTTGAAAAACAAAACAAAATTTTGTTCGAATTTCAAACTTTTGAAGTGAAAACTTCTTTAGCGGCGTTGTACACCTTTTTTTGTAATGGGTAAAAAATGTTAAACTCGCGTCAGGACACGTGACCTGATCGAAAATTCGTAAGACGATGTCATGTTTATGTACGATAGCGCAATAAATAAATATTGTATTCTACCACATAAATGATGGTACTTTTATACTGATAATTAAAGCAATTCGTGCAAAATTATGCCCTAACCATTCCAAAATATCAAAAATGCACAACGTTAATATTAAAGTTTTCACTTCTGCCGGCATTCCCGGAGTGCAACCCGTTTTTTTTTACTTGGTCACTTGCGTAGTGGTTACATACTCTTTGGTCAAACGTTTCAATACGTTGGTTAAATAAACATGACGGGCCAACAGAGGTCACAGTGAAACATTAATAATAAATAGCTATATAATAAAGCTGCGATATAGGCTGAACGTAAAATCTTGATCCGGAATTTGTATTCATGAAATGTTGTCCCATGAATGTGTATTATATTCCTTCTAGATCTTACGCAAGATTAATGTGATCGCATAAAATATTCAAATTAGTTATTACTCGTGACATCTTAATCAAAGTCATAACAACTTTGTAACAGTGTTATGCTCATTTAAATAATTAACAGGGTGTCAAATAATTGGTGCGAAAAATTGGATATCTGTTATTTAATTAACTAATTTTGAGCTCAAATTTTGTAAACTGTCTCTATACCTTTTGCATTCAGCCGTTTTGGATAAATATAGCTTTTCTGTAACACCATGTATAAATAAACAGTTACATGAGAATTTTATATTTTCACTAGCTGTACTGTATGCGTTGCAATGCAATTTTTTCTACCTAGCACCTGCCCACTACTTACCTACTACCACTTCGGGGTATGAAAAATAGATAGTAGCCGATTCTCAGACCTACCGAATTTGCATATAAAATTTCATAAAAATCGGTCAAGCCGTTTCGGAGGAGTATGGTAACTTACACTGTGTAGGACGTCGAGTTTTTGTAAATTAAAGACTTTTATTAGTATTTAGTATTTATTTTAACTATCCGTAGGTAGCGAATCCCGTTTTCCAACCAACGAACTGCCCGCCTCTTTTTTGTTCCTCTCTCCGTGTGACAGCTCGCGTTGGCGGGAAAACGGGTTGTCGCACAATGCAACTACTTATTTTATTATTAGTAATATTTGAACTTTATAATAATCTCATTAAATAATAAATTAATTAAATTATTAATAATCATTAAGTTATAATTTTACAAATATCAAGGATAATGTCTCGATATATTTATATAACCACAACTTTAATTAATACATTTTAGCGATCAATCTCTTTGAAATTCTAATACAATGCAACTACTTATTTTATTATTAGTAATATTAGAACTTTATAATAATCTCATTAAATGATAAATTAATTACATTATCAATAATCATTAAGTTATAGTTTTACAAATATCGAGGATAATGCCTCGATATTTATACATTCACAACTCAATAGGTACATTTTAGTGATCATTCTCTTTATAATTCTTACAATTCGGCCATCCGCAAAATTTACACGTCCTCGTGTAACTAACGGTCTAGAAAAATTTACAATTCATGTAAGAATTAATCTGCCTTCTTATTACTAATTCCTATTGAGCAACACATTATTTAATCTAATGGACTAAGTGCGCATTCGACTAGACCATTTGAACACAGTATAGGGACTTACCCCCAGCACTTTTTACTCTTAATCTAAATTCAAGCATTTTGACCAAATGCTGCTCAAGTGACAATACGTTTTATTTAAGGTTTAAACCAGACAACTATGATACATGGCACAAGTCGCTTCTACCTTGAGGCCACAATTATTAATATTCTTTAAAGAATAATTACACACTTCTAATTTGAACAAACATAAATGCGGTACAAGTCGCTTCTACCTTGAGACCACAATTATTAATATTCTTTAAGGATAGACACTTCTAATATCAACAAACATAAATGCGGTACAAGTCGCTTCTACCTTGAGACCACAATTATTAATATTCTTTAAGGATAGACACTTCTAGTATCAACAAACATAAATGCGGTACAAGTCGCTTCTACCTTGAGACCACAATTATTAATATTCTTTAAGGATAGACACTTCTAATATCAACAAACATAAATGCGGTACAAGTCGCTTCTACCTTGAGACCACAATTATTAATATTCTTTAAGGATAGACACTTCTAATATCAACAAACATAAATGCGCTACAAATCGCTTCTACCTTGAGACCACAATTATTAATATTCTTTAAGGATAGACACTTCTAATATCAACAAACATAAATGCGGTACAAGTCGCTTCTACCTTGAGACCACAATTATTAATATTCTTTAAGGATAGACACTTCTAATATCAACAAACATAAATGCGGTACAAGTCGCTTCTACCTTGAGACCACAATTATTAATATTCTTTAAGGATAGACACTTCTAATATCAACAAACATAAATGCGCTACAAATCGCTTCTACCTTGAGACCACAATTATTAATATTCTTTAAGGATAGACACTTCTAATATCAACAAACATAAATGCGGTACAAGTCGCTTCTACCTTGAGACCACAATTATTAATATTCTTTAAGGATAGACACTTCTAATATCAACAAACATAAATGCGGTACAAGTCGCTTCTACCTTGAGACCACAATTATTAAATTAATATTCTTTAAGGATAGACACTTCTAATATCAACAAACATAAATGCGGTACAAGTCGCTTCTACCTTGAGACCGCAACGTTAATTAAGTGATCCAAGTCGCTACAACCTTGAAATCACTTGACTGAAATAGCAGTTCAAGTCGCATCTACCTTGAGCCTGCCATGAGCCATGTCGCTTCCTCGAGACATGACGAATCTTACAACTATCTGACTTTAAAGTCGCTAATATCTTGACAGTTATCATTTAAACAATCATTAGAATTATTGATTAAACCTAAATTTAGTTTAGCTTGGACAATCACTCACGACACTCCTCGTCACTACTGCTAGGGGAGGAATCAAGATTAGACCTATCAAAATTTAACCAAGACTTAATTTTTTTTTTTTTTTTGTTTTGATTTTTTTTTTTATGTTCTTGATTATTTAATGTATTGTTAAGACCCCACTGGACATCAGGTAAACTTAGATCCCATTTACGTTCATCTTGACCTAAACATTTTGCGGTAAGCGCGTCAAGTAACGTTCGGTTGTACCTCTCAACCTGTCCGTTAGCTCTTGGTGTAGCTACCGCATTAAGGATGTGTTTGGTACCTAACTCGTCAATGTACTTCTTAAATTTGCCACTCGTGAAACAAGATCCGCGATCCGAGATTATTCTTTTTGGCACACCAAAATTGCTAAAATACTCGCGCAGCCGTTCTATTACTATCGAAGTCTTTGTGCTCTTAACCGGTCTTAAAACAATGAACTTGGTATAAGCATCTATTATAACCAGAATATGCGTATTTCCTTTCGAGCTTTTTATAAAAGGACCGACGTGATCGATGTGGATGGTTCCGAAAGGGGTATCTATTTTTGGGATAGGGTGCAATAACGGTCTTTTTCTGTCAGAAGCTTTTGCATAAGTGCACTCAAGACAAGATTCTACGTATTTTTTAATAAACTTTTTCATCTTACTAAACCAATAAGTTTCTTTTACTTTAGCGTAGGTTTTATCAAACGCAAAATGACCGATATCATCGTGACACTGTTTAAGTTTTTGCCAACGAACCCCTTTAGGCACCACCCACCTCTCTCCTTCAACTGTCTTTCTATACAACTTCTTGTTCCGAACTACATAATTTTCCATTACTTCTACAATTATCAGTGGTATGACCAAAACGCATGCATTTATCGCATTTTACTACGGGCTTAGGACATTGAGACTTGTAGTGTCCTTCTTGTGAACAGTTAAAACACCTAATGGGCCTATCAGAGGTCGTGCCCTTATTTCCGACTTCAAGTTTTACATCATTCCTAGACCGAACCTTTCGATCAACGTATGCACTATTCTTAGCACTCTTTAAGAAAGGTAAGAGCTGGTCCGGGCTTTCAAAACGAGCTGCTTCAGCCCCTAAGCGAACGCTACGATCATCTATTCCGAGTACTATACAATCAACAGCTCTTTTACCTATTATCTCGCAACGATTCAATAATATCATTTTATCATAGAAATATTCCTCCAGCGAATCATTAAATCGAGCACATTTGGCAAGCATTTCCGTGAGTAATAGTCCGTAATTATCATCACAAGGGAAAGCAAGCAACAATTTTTCCTGCCATTCTTGCCAAGAAAACATAACAGTTGAGAGGCCGGCGTACCATTTTTGAGCTAAGCCCTTAAGTTTCGGTAACGCAAAGTGAACTGTTTGCCGATTTGTCCAGTTATATATAACAGCACACTCGTTCACTTTGTGTATCCACATTGCTACTGTTTGTTCCTTGCGAGCGGGATCAAACTCTGGTACCGTATTTTGATTCGACAATTTCTCATTGGAACTTTTGTCGCCAAGGGTACGCAAAGCCTCTACTAACTGCAAAACCGTAGCATTATTATCAATATGAGAGTTACAGTTTAATGGTTCACCCGTGGGTTTGTGCTGGAGATTGCTCCCCGTTGCTGATGCCTGCGTCGTCGTGGCTTCGCCGCGGGTATGACGTCTCTCACTGCGGTGACTGCGGTGCCTCTCGACGCAGGGACTGCGCGACCGGTGCCTCTCGACACAGGAACTGCGTGACCGGCGCCTCCCGACGTGGCGAGCGCGCGACCAACGCTTCTCAGCGTGGGCACTGCGCGACCGACGCTTCTCAGCGTGGGTACTGCGCGACCGACGCTTCTCTGCGTGGGCACTGCGCGACCGACGCCCCCCGTTGCGGTGACTGCGCGGGCGGCGCCTCACGCTGTGGGCGCTGCGCGACCGGTGACTCACGTTGTGATGACTGCGCGAGCGGCGCCTGCTGACCCGATCATGCCTGCGGCGTCTACTGCGGCTATGCGAGCGATGATCCTCCCAGCTGCCCGCTGACTGCCGCGTCCCGCTCCGTGATTTTTGTCGATCACGGGGTGGTGTTGTCAGAACACGCGACCGTCTCTGATTGACTCCATTTTGTTCCATTATCGTTTTCCTTTTAGTTGCACGTACAGGGTTCGATTTAAGAAACACTTACGGCTTCTTTGTATCCCTTCTTCTGATTTGTAGGACGTCGAGTTTTTGTAAATTAAAGACTTTTATTAGTATTTAGTATTTATTTTAACTATCCGTAGGTAGCGAATCCCGTTTTCCAACCAACGAACTGCCCGCCTCTTTTTTGTTCCTCTCTCCGTGTGACAGCTCGCGTTGGCGGGAAAACGGGTTGTCGCACAATGCAACTACTTATTTTATTATTCGTAATATTTGAACTTTATAATAATCTCATTAAATAATAAATTAATTAAATTATTAATAATCATTAAGTTATAATTTTACAAATATCAAGGATAATGTCTCGATATATTTATATAACCACAACTTTAATTAATACATTTTAGCGATCAATCTCTTTGAAATTCTAATACAATGCAACTACTTATTTTATTATTAGTAATATTAGAACTTTATAATAATCTCATTAAATGATAAATTAATTACATTATCAATAATCATTAAGTTATAGTTTTACAAATATCGAGGATAATGCCTCGATATTTATACATTCACAACTCAATAGGTACATTTTAGTGATCATTCTCTTTATAATTCTTACAACTGTGACACGAGAATTTTATCTATAAGAAGATTAATTATTTAATTTATTTCTAACAAGACAATCTATTGGTTTCTTAGAAAAACTTGTTTTAATGTAACGATACTAAGTTACAATTGCAGTTATTCAGTATAATCTATTGAAGTTATTCCGATCACCAAGAATATTCCTGACATAATAATAATAATATAATAATATTCCGGGACAACTCACACACGGTTATCTGATCCCAAGCTAAGCAGAGCTTGTGTTATGGTAACCAGACCACTGATAAACAGACTGCCTCGTTGGCCTAGTGGTGCTAAGCGCGACTGCTACGCTAGAGGTCTTGGGTTCGATTCCCAAGTCGACCAAGGTGTTATTGGGTTTTTCTATGAAATTTTCACTAAGCAGGTCGGAGTTTGGATTTGTGCCCGGTTAGTGGCAATAGGCTCGCCCCCTATTACATGGGACCTAAACATACCGGCGAACTGTGGGTGTACATTGGTACACCTCTGCCTAACCCTTCGGGGATACAGGCGTGATGGTATGTTATGTATGTTATGTTTTATATATTTCTAAATACATACATATTATAGATAAATTACACCCAGACAACCAGAACAAATGATCGTGATCATCACACAAAGATTTGTCCTGGGTGGGAATCGAACCCACGACCTCCGGTATAGCAGTCAGGGTCACTAACCACTAGACCAACAGGCCCGTCAAATGTGTTTATAAATCTTACTTAATATTGCAACAAGTTTAAACCAATGTTTCAACATACAATATGATTATGAAAGACTCTGTTTTCCGTCAAGAAAACACACTTCTGGAAGTTTTATCAAACAGGAAAACTCAAAGTTGTTAACACATACGTTAAGTAGGTAATATCAATAACTTGGTTCTTGTTTTCAATAACTTTAAAACTTATTAGATACAACGCAAGTTTGATCTTGCAAACAATAAATAATGTTCCATAAATTCTTCGTACATTTAAAATGAATGAAACTGACAACTAAAAATAAAAAGCACATTTAATTAAATGAATGTAACGCAAAAAATACACTTTAATAAAAACTACGGTTCGTGTCGCACTGAAAATGGAAATAAAAGTCATACATAGAAATCCAGGGCAAGCTTATGAGAGGTGGAATTAAAAATGACACCGGTTTATACTTAAGCTTAGCTTAACATATATTACCACCTAAATGCTCAAGGATTAGAAAGAGGAGGTATTTATGTTTCTACACATAATGTTGAGTTTTTATTAAGCCCAAATTCTGAAGGGAGATAATATGGTTGTCATTTGGGGTGTGTTAACCGACTTTCAAAAAGAGGAGGTTCTCAATTCTACTGTAAGGTTTTTTCTTAGATGAATGATTGGTCTCGCGCGCTCGACTAGATACCGCTGACGTACTCCTGAAATGCGGCAACAAATACTACGCCGAAATCGGCGTACCCGTGCCAGTCACGTTGACAGCTTTGTTTGACTTGGACGTCTCGAACATTTAGTTATATTTTGGTCGCAATTCGAAGTAAAATGCCGGTTTGCGTTATAAAACTGTAAAAACAATACTACAAATAATAATAAGGACACTGGGATCACCTACCATCAGTAAGTATCGTATAATTTCGAAATTTCAACAATAAATAATATGTCCCCTGAACGCCATTAGTGTTGCCGTATATGCAAGAATCAATTTCCCATGGTTTAAATATGAATGATGTTAAAAGCTTTTTCGTTAAAGCTTTTTCAAAATTACTTGTATTATGGATACAAATTTAGTAGTTTTATATAAAACATCAAAATATCGATTTTATTTTAAACCACTTTTGCTACTTAATGAAGATAATACGATGATTGAATTAAACCATTCCAATACATTATCCTAGTTAGCTTTCACTGGAATTGGTAGGAATAGAATGCAGAAACTAATACAGTAACAAAGTAAGTGGCTCTGCTATGCAAGTAGAGTTGAGACAACTTAGTCTAGGGACTAAGTTTGTAAGTAATCCTCTAATCATTAAAGTTGTAAGATAGTTTAATTGCTTGAAATACCGCTTTCATCTTACAATATTAGCATACCCATAATGTTTGCTCTTTTGCAAAACCTTTCATGAAATCTGAAGTAAAACTATTCATTGAAAGGCATTCCTTAGTGCCTAAGATTCTATTCTGAGATGAATAATATCATCATCATCATCCACAGCCCTTGTCCTCCCACATGAATAATATACCATAGCAAAATTAAATACATCAAGGCGCTTTTAATCTTGATATCTTTTTTAATACCATAATTGTAGAAACACCTTCTATCCAATACTAGCTGTGCCCCGCGGTTTCGCCCGTGTGAATACCTAGGTCCCGTTCCGAACGACAATCCGACGAATAAAACAAATCAACGTTATGTTTACAATATTTACAAAACCCATTATGTACCTATACAAAACCCATTTCCAATAAAATAAAAGTGAGTACTTTGAAACAAAAATCAAATCAAAGGATTGATTTTTCGATCAATATATTTTAATAACGTCTAAGAAGCAAAAATAGGAGTATGCAACCAGAAACTCTCCGTACAAAACTAACCAATCACGCGAAAACGACACGAAATAAATCTCCCATTCACAGTACGAACTATAAATAGGTCGATGAAGGTAAAATTATTTCGTGATTGAGTAAAATAGGCTGGGATAGCAATGAATATGGCACGTAGTCGGACGTCGATAGGAATCCTTCTCACTTCCACAGCCATTTCAGATATTCAAAAGGTCGTCTATTTTAAAGGACCTCATTATTGAAGCCTGAGTGTGTTTCGACTGTAAATGGACTATTTATTTGAATTAATTCTTACACTTACGTCATTGTGATCTAACCTTAGAGTATAGATAAGAAACTAAAGAGTGAGCCTATCAGTGTATGAACCGTGAGCACTAGTATGAACTAGTTTTATCGTAAATTTTGTATCAAGACGGAGCGCGCCGTTTTAATAAAACTATCTAAAACCCTAATATTATCCTAAAAATGTCGAAACTATATAAGTCTGTCGTTGCGCGAAAAATAACTTTAAATCAGTAAACGAATGTACTAGATACAGACAAAAAGTGCTCTCGCTTGGCACGAAGGAAAACTAGCGGTCTATAGTTATCTATAGTCTAAGGATCTAACCAATGAATAACAGTGACAGTGGTGTCAGTTTAACGTCAGATCTATGCGATAATGACGTTTGAATTAGGCACTTGTCCGACTTAGAGAGAGAAGCGAGTAGCGAGTAGAAAGATAAACTCAAAACGAGTCGGCGAGCAGCGAGTAGCGAGTATGTAGTTTTTATAGTTTTGTCGCCGAGCGATAAGCGAGTGAGCGAGTGCGACAGGCGATACTCGCTCAATTCGCTCGGGTCATTCTATACTATAAAGGAAGGGAGGGCAAAATGGAACATGCCTTTAAAACCCGGATCATATAACGTGCGCGCTATTTAAAATGCACACAGTATCAGGCGGTTTTGCTAGAAAAGAGTAGGTCTTGTTGTTATTTCCATTTTAAGGTAGTATTTTCTAAGTATAGATTTATTGTAATGATATTTTAACATGGAAAATGGTTAATGGTTTTTAGAAACTTCAATATATAAAAACTTTTTAACAAAAAAATTAAACCGCCGAAAAAACTGAAAAGCAAAAAATAACAAACCTTTTTTTACTTAATCTTAATAACTAATAATGTAAGTACCTAAGTCATTTTGAGTCGGCGCCAAACAGGCAAATTAATTAATTACATATACTTACGTAACGTAAAGCTTGATGCGCGGCAGTTCAATACAGTCTCTATAATATTTATCTCCTACCAATAATATGTAATCTATGTCGTTTTTGCACCAATTATTAGGATTGATCAGAGCAAATGCCACAGTAGCAACAGTTGCAATGACGGTTGATAGTTTGGCGCCGACTCAAAATTACTTAGGTACTTACATTATTAGTTATTAAGATTAAGTAAAAAAAGGTTTGTTATTTTTTGCTTTTCAGTATTTTCGGCGGTTTAATTTTTTTGTTAAAAAGTTTTTATTTTATATTTTTTTGTGGCTATAATCTACTAATTACTTTATTGCTATTGCATGCTTAATTTTTTATTATTTTTTACGATGAACGAGCTTTATCAGAAATGCGGAGACAAAGAGGTCTACTCACAAGAGACTGACAGGTCTAAAGTTCATTAAAATCTGTGATTGAACTATAAATCACCCCTATTTTCCCACCCTTAGGGTTAGATTATATGAGACCAGCTTCGAGGTATATATACCCTATCTAATAAAAAAAGAATTATCAAAATCGGACTAAGTACTCTGTAAACGCGTGGTCATATATTACAATCAGTTAGTGAACAATCAATATATCCCTGTTTTTCTACCCTTAGGATTAGAATACTTTTTCCAAATTTATATGGTATCAACTTCTAGGTACAGCCTATTCAATAAAAAAAGAATTATCAAAATCGAACTACTCTGTAAAAACTTACGCGTGGTAATACATTACAATCAGTGAGTGAACAATCAATCAACCCCTGTTTTTCTACCCTTAGGGTGGTAATTCTTTTTCCAAATTTATATGGGACCAACTTTGGAGTATACCTTTTCCAATATAATAAGAATTATCAAAATCGGACTACCTTTTTCCTCCGTTTTCGTCGGTTAAAAATTGATGGCGAGCTTTTGGGCAAGATGGAGTTTTGTATTTAAGGGCAAGTTCTCTTGTAAAACCATGAACATCGTTAATTAAATGTCAAGATTAAAAACTATAAATTCCCAAAAGTAACACCATAGGTACAAAAAATATCAGGGGCATCATCATAGTAAAAGTCTAAAAAATTAAATGTTTTTGTTTTATTATATCGTGAGGTTAAGCCTTCCAACTTGCCCTCCCTTCCCCTACTAAAAATTGTTATAAATTTGAAACCGCACTTATGCAGAATAACACTGGTTGGTCTTCGGCGAGTGTTTTGATCACCAAGCGAGTATCGCTCAGCGAGTATATTTTTATAGTTGTACTCGCCGCAAAAAACAAATGCTGAGAGAGTTCTCTCCGGTAATGTGAACGGTCAGCGAGTAACTATTTCTATATGCATCTCCTTCATTTACACGGGATCTATATCTTGTTGTACGTTTCTTGTGCGATTTTATAGTCGATAGTTACTCGCTTCTCGCCCGTAAGTCGGACAACTCCCTTATTGTATCAAACTAGCCTTTTCATTTCAGACATATTTACTTGTAATCAATTTTTGCATCTAATTGATTTATAATATCTTTTATTTACTTATTAGTTTTACCTTTTAGTTGTTAGTTACATACTGTGATATTTATTCTATGATATTAATCAAATATATTTTAGTTAGGTCATTGCAAATATATACACATAAATGGAATGTCACAAAGAAAATCATTAATTAAATATTTGATGTAGGCACCTTATTAAACACCAAATACCTATAGGCGACGTTTGAAAACGGTTCATTTAATCTCATTTAAATTTACAAATTAAAATAACAGCGACTCATCCTATGTTTGTTAAATAAACAACAATTTGCATGAAATCGGTTTTAGCAACCTACTTAGTAATTTATTCAGAAAAAAAATACTCAAAATTAATTTAATTTTTATAAATGAACACACCCATATATTCATATTTTATTTCCTGTACAACAAGGAAAATTTTATCAAAAATTCAGAAAAGTAATAAAAATCCATTCTCCACGCTTACAGTCGGAATTTAAACGCAAATCTAATTTGAGCCCATTGAAAAAGCGTTTCCGGAAAATAAAACGTCCATACACATGGGACTTTCATTCGTCTTGTCTTTAAAAGGTAGTATAAGGGTGTTCATTAAAAGGCCTCTGTAATGGAGGGCCAAACGACTGTAATCAGGCCGCGACCCAACCACATATACCATATTCTATACCTACAGGTTTTGCTCATAAATATTTAAGATCGCTGAGATAAGCTGCCCGTGTTATCACTATTGAATTATCTTTCAACAGGTATGAATTGATAGTTGGGTTTGCGTTCTATGAATAAATTTATATATAAGCACAATTTCTGCTTTCATTTACAGTAAAACATTTTCGCTTTAGAATTAGAAAAGGTCTATTTGCTTTTCTTTGAATTAAAAAAAAGTTATGTTGGGTTTCTTTCATATATTACGTACTAGTCCTAACTTATCAATATAAATTGATTAAAATAATTTGTAAGAACGTTCCTTCTACTTATTTTACTTCCTACATAAAAGTATTGCAAGCCCAACAAACACACATTTTCTTTGTGTAAACAGGATGTAACAGTGACCAAAAGATTAAACCACAAAGTCGAGATACGCTATCGTAAGCTCTACGCTATCTGCGATCTAAGCCTTAAGAAAAGTCTCCACGACAAACCAATGCACATGGAATTGTTTGTAAGACTTATGTGGTAAGAAAATTTTCATTTAAATATTTCGTGTCTACTCGGATACTGTTTTTAAATATACTGAAAAACTGTATAATAACTTAATTAGTTATCAATAAGTGTTGTTCGCTTAAAAGAAGGACATTGGTTATAAACTTTTTCTAACCTGACAAAAACTCTAAGTTATAGGTAGTGTTTGTCTTAAGGTATTATTATAAAACTTCATAGTTTAGGCACTCATAATATAAAGACATCCAATACTACTTATTACAAGACCATGGAGATATCGATGAATAGAAGGATCGATGTATTTTTTTAATTATAACTAATTCAATCTTCATTACAATCGAAAAGCTAAGAGCATTGATCCTTTCAGAATACCTACCTAATGCTAAATGCATTGTGCTGTGCGATTTCAAAGTGCCTGCTTTATGTTTCACTGAGTTTGTGTGCAGCGTTGACGGGCTAACGCCGGTAGCTCTTGGGAATAGCCGAGCAAACTTCTGAAACACTAAACGTGGTCGAATTTGCAAGTTTTAGCTGTGCAGCTAGCTGTAAAACTTAATTTTGTATGTGATTTTTTACAGAGTACAATAAAAGGAGGTTCACAATTCGATTATTGTTTTGTTTCTTATATGTTCATTACGTGATAATATTAGTATTGTGGATCGTTTTCATAGGATGGTCAGAGGTAGTCCCATGTAGGTTCTTCGGTTCCTTTTAATATTTCATCATCATCATCATCATCATCCACAGCCCTTGTCCTCCCACTGCTGGGCATAACGTTTAACATTTATGTATAACCAATTATGTATGTGATAATTTCTGTTTCATTTAAGCCTCAAGTGTGGACTAACAACTATATTATTATATTATGTACTGTGATAAGATATAATGGTGCCTAATATAAATAAACTATTTTTAGGTGACTCTATTCTTAATACCAACTAACTCATCCTATGATCCAAAACAAAAATACGTCAAAACAATTTAAATAAAATTCAAATAAATTTTGCAACACCTCACTTATAAAGATTAACAGCCTGCTAACCCTTACAGTATTTATACACAATTTACATCCGCGAAATGTGGCTTAATTTAATTCTTCTCTCGCTAAGTAAACCTGGAGATTATATTATTATTCATTATTACTATAATATATTAAGGCTGAGCAAACTTAGAGGCTTAATTAAAAGCGGGTAAATTTGTGCACACCTCAGTGAAATCAACACGAATGTATTGTCACAAAGAGAAACCTTCAAAGATGTGACGCAAACGTTGCCTAATAACTTTGGGGAGTTATGAAAATTTCATGCTAAATAAGGATGCTCTTGTTAATTAAATTGTGTTTCACATTAACTATGGTTAACGAAGAGTGTTATTGTGGACCAAGTTGGAAGGAAAGAACGACAGACGTTTACTAAAAACCTGTAATATTGTTTCTTGTATTTATAAAACTATTATATTGTTAAGAGATAGTTATCGTTTGTTATCATGAAATTAAATCATAATAAAAACTTTTTAACAAAAAAAGTCGGGGGACGGTTACTTGGAACAATTCATTACAGGACCCCCGACTGCAAATATTATTTTTTGCTTTTCAGTTTTTTCGGCGGTTTAATTTTTTTGTTAAAAAGTTTTTATTTTATATTTTTTTGTGGCTACTTCGAGGTATACCCTATCTAATAAAAAAAATAATTATCAAAATCGGACTACTCTGTAAAAAGTTATGCGTGGTCTAACATAAAAAAAAAATATACGCGTCGAATTGAGAACCTCCTTCGTTTTTTTCGTCGGTTAAAAATGTTACAACAATTTTGTAATTTGTAGTATTTATTTAAAACTTTTCGGGTGTTGTCTTTCGAATAATAATGGAGCCAAGATAAACTTTGTTGGCTTATTTTATAGATTTTTTAATACCGCCAAAAAAAATTAAAGGGGAATGACGAGTCTAGGCCCAGAATTGCACAAGAGATTCGTTTTACTAAAAAAATATGTTGGTATTTTTCAAATGTCTTCCACGTATTCATTAGTCTGTGCATGTCGGTAAATTTTTTTCATAAATATTAAACATTATAACGACTAAACTAATGGAACTTGAACATAACTTGAGTTTCAAATGTTGCCTTTACAAAAAAATGTTGGCAGATAACTAATCAGAATAATAAGTTTTCGTTTATTATTAAAAACCGTTCATTTTCTTCCCAGCAAACATACATTATATCTAATGCCTAAAAATATATTTTAATATTAATTATTATACCAATTATTAATCAAAAAAACTATAAATCGACCTTTTCGAAGAATATATCTATCTATAAAAACTTTTTATGGCAACTTTCTATTGTTATGTCAAAGTTTTACTTGTCACTATCAGCTGCCGAAAAACATAAATGTCAAAATCGTTGCTTCTAGCCATAGAGAAAAGTAATAAGTAGCTTCTAGCAATTCCATTGCGGTTACTTGCTTATGTTTATTGCGGTTTGAAATAGTTTAAATTGACTACTTTTCGCTATGAATACTGACTGACTCTGACGATTCTCCTATACCTGACAACCACGGCCTGATTATGGATTCTGTTCCGCTACTCATGACGACACTGGCGACATAAACAGTATTGATGGAATATAAGAATCTTAAATAGCTTTGAAATGCTAAGTTTTTTGTAAATCATTTCTTTTACTATTAATTGTTAGAATTGCTTCCTATTATTATCATTATTTTATATTTGTGTGCACAGAGGGCCTAAATTACTATAGCGACTTGGCATTCCCCTTTAACTTGATAAAAGTAAAATAAAACTGTAATAACCGATACTTTTCGTTTAAGCACATTCTTTGCAACAACAATAATAGCTTGCGGCAAACATAAATTCTATATGTATTTGTGACTGTAAAGTTTTAAGTTTCCTTTGGGGAAGTTTTGTATGATAGGTATCATAAATTGTCTTGAACCATATGAGAAGTGGACGTAATAAAATAGACGCTGTAAACTTACAACAACTATAAATTTCACCACACAGAGATACATGAAAATATTAATAAAAGTGACAAGCTAGATAAGACAGTGATGGATTATATTATATTTATTTATACACAGTGTATTAAACGGAGACGTGTATAACAAAATAGTTATAAGAATTTGAGAAAAGAAGTATTGAACATTGAACGGTGCTTGTATACATTTTACTTTAAATTAAATTGAGGTGCAATTGAAGACCTTGTCTGTGGATTTTTAATACAGTAAGTACACCTCAAACCAATAACAGAAAATGATAAAAAAAAAGATTTTCCTCATTATCTCACACTAGTTTATACAAAACAAGGTAGGTACTGAGAAAATTCAATACAGAATTTCCTTTTATTAACAAAAATGTTAACCTTCCAGTGGCCTCATTTTTCAAAACTGCGGTAGAAAGTTCAGCTGACAGCTACTGTACTAAATAAATTCAAAGCAAGTGGACCCGACGTCAGTTTGAAGAGTCAAGACCTGAGAAACTGGCACCAGCCGGGTCTCAAGACGTTCCTAGATTAGAACACGTGGGGGCGTGCCTAAACTGGGTTTAAATTGAAGAGCTTTGGTATTCGCGAGATGTTTCTACAGAGGTATTTAATTAAGAAATTTTGTAGATCATTTACATTTTAAGAAAAGTATTAGGGCTTGGGTGTTGTTTTTTGATTGTATAGTGTAGGTTATTATTACAGTTAGAATAAAAAGGTAGGGTGGAATATAGTAGATTACAGGACAAATATTTTAATATGTAATGTTGTAATAAATAAGTATCTCAAATTAATGTTTGTAAGTTGCTGTTCTGTTGATTTCTCGTCACTTGCAGTCAGTCGCTCACTTAGTAATACTATAACCAAAATTATATTTTTGAACACTTAAATATTTAATTTTAATACTAAATTTAATTCTTTTTTTTTTTTTTTTTTTAAATAACCTTTTATGTGTCCCACTGCTGGGCAAAGGTCTCCCCCAATTTGCTCCAAGCTTTTCTGTCTGGAGCCGCCTCCCCCTAGCAGATAATTTATTTTTTATTCGAGAGATAACATTCACTTCTTACATATTTTGTATTGAAGAACTGTCAAAAATCCAAATTATTACTCAGATGTAATAATCTGGCGTTAGAAAAACCAGCCATAAATTGTCTAAATGTTTAACCATAATATAAGCGTAGGTTCATAAGCTAATTAATATATATGCATGTAAACAAAGTGCCAATCACATATTAATTACATGTAATATACCTTGAAAGGTTGCCTACACAATGACAAGACTAAGCCAATAAAAGCCAAGCCTAATAAGGGGAAATGAAGTGAAGTGAAATGAAGTCAGTCGTAGTTTCATTCAAAATTAATTTGCAGAAATAAAGCACCTAGTCGACTGTTATCTAGTCACCTAGTACATAGGCTGCACTAAAAGTATCGGGAATGGAATATTTCCACTATTCCTGTCATATTAATTTCTCTTTAATTGAAAACTCCTTGGTTTTAAAAATCGAATACTATTTATTTATTTAAAAGAAAGATTCTTGGTCTTGTCACAAGGTCTTGTCAAACTTGTTTAGTCGTTGAGAAAATGGAATTGACTCGAGAAAATTCAAGAGCAATGATTTATTATGACTTTCGAAGCGGTTTAACACAAAAACAGTGTGTTGACCGGATGCTTTCTGCATTTGGTGATGAATCCAAAACCACAATTTATTGCTGGTTTGCTAAATTTCAACGTGGACGTGTGAAGCTCAGTGATGATCCCCGTCAAGGTCGTCCAAAATCTACAGTCACCCAAGAAAACGTTGATGCTGTGCTGTTGCTGCTGATTGAGAAAGATCGACATGTGACATACCGCGAAATTCAGGCAAATTTAGACATTGGCATGAGTCAAATACAAATAATCTTGCATGAACAATTAGGTGTAAAAAGTTGGTTTTCCCGATGGATACCGCATTCGCTCTGTGAAGAGCAAAAAGCGGCTCGCGTTACTTGGTGCGTCAGAACTCTCGAAAGATGCCACGCAGGATCTCCTCAAATGCTGTATACAACATTGTATCAGGTGACGATTCCTGGATATACGCGTACGAACCCGAAACAAAAAACCAGTCACGAGTTTGGGTGTTCGAAAATGAGTTAAAGCCAACTAAAATTGTTCGTTCACGGAGTGTTGCAAAAAAAATGGTGGCCACGTTTGTCTCCAAAACCGGCCATGTTGCGATAATTCCTCTTGAGAGACAAAGAACGGTTAATACAGAATGTTATGCTAGCATTTGTTTGCCACAGGTCGTTTCTGAACTCCGTAAAGAAAACTGCAACCGCCGCATCATCCTCCATCACGACAATGCGAGTTCTCACACCGCGCACAGAACAAAAGAGTTTTTAGAGCAAGAAAACATAGAATTATTAGACCATCCGCCGTAATAAAGAATAAAGTGCGTGGTTAGAGATTTTCATCACGAGAAGCTGTGAACGCCTACAAAACGGCCATTTTGGAGACCCCAACTTCAGAATGGAATGGTTGCTTAAAATTTAATATTAATGTTGTGTCACTTCCTTGATTCCCGAAATTTTCAGTGCAGCCCTCGTAACTGTTGATGTTCACAACAATGCATCTAATAGATTATTATTGTAAAGCACACAATTATGTTTGCTCTAACTTCCAATATTAATTACGGATTAGTGTGTAATTATAGTTCCACAATTGTCATTATATTGAAGATCTTGGCTAATCAAGGTCCTCGTTCAATCAACGATGTGCGCTGATTTGTAATCACCTACACATGTAAACAATTAACGCTTGCTTCAATCAAACGGCTGGCTTTATCAGTTCAGTTGTAGGAGAGACACTAATGAGTATCTAATGAGGTGTTACTAATGTTGGAACATACCTATCGAGTTTCATCGCTATATTTTGGAAAGAGTAGGTGTATGAGGTAATTACTAATATTATATTTTTCGAATATTGCGCCAAGGTAGTATTTTTGTAGACGACAATTGAATAAAATCTATAATAAGATTCTTAAACTTTTGGATTATAGGAGCCCTCACAGTACCTAAGTAATTTTCATGAACACTCAACTGGAAACAAACACTTGACAAACCTCGAAAAAAATACTTAACAAAGAAAATTGAAAGCAACAAAAACCCGGAACGAATCAACAAATCGTCAATCAAATTATTAAGCGTATTTTCAGAAAACAATAATTTTATTTTATTTCCCAGAAGCCAAAGTATTAAGATAACAATTAGCATACTAATGAAGGAGAACGCGAATTGGGAATAAGGTAGAATCTGACATTTTAATTGAAAATGTTGAATAAGTAATTAGCTGAAGTAACGAAATTCATGGCGAGATAATTTCGAGATGAAACCACTTGATAATAATATTATCGAGTCTCTTTTAACATTGCCGGCGACCTAATTTATAATTACAATATTTGATGGATCAGAGAATATCGTAATTTGTGAAATTAGAACTCTCTTCTGTCAATACCGAATAAATTGAAGACTTTTTTATACTATCGTGCCTTGGATAACGTAGCTTCAAATTTCGATGAATGTGTGTTTTTTACTTATTTTTTAAACATAAATTACCTAAATAGTTTTTTACTAGAAAGTAAATTCTTTTCTATGCTCAAAGTTTTATAGGACATTCTATTAACACTTTCCGAAAGAGGTTTTAACCAATTCGTGAAGTCAGAATTATTCCTCAAGAAAAAACAGGCCAGTATACCTACATACAATCAAAATAAAAAGAAATAAACAAGCATGTTTACATTTACTACACACACAGTAATCAAACCATTCAAATTAAGAACATTCGCCCGAATCAGTTAAAACAGCAATAACGGTACTCTACCCGGCTTCGGTGTACATTACCGCATTTTTAATCCTCTAGGTGCAAATAATTACATAGCCAGCCTTGTATGGGATCTAGGGATAACTGCCAGCAATTTCAGAGATTATCCTAGCTATCGGGATTTGTATCCCGAACAGGTTTGCTGGGCGCCATGATAATAGATACTGCAGCTTATCGTAAGTTCATTTGTTGTTGGTTTTAGCAACCGAAAACATCGGCCATTTGGTTTAGTTACCAAATTAAAAGTTTGGTTTCGTCTGTTTGTACGTAGTGAAAAGTTTGTTTAAATTTTCCATTACATTATGTGTAAACATGCGTTACATTATTTGGAAAGGTCGTTTTCTATCTTACTATTTGTTTTTCATGTACTATTTTACAGTATTCAGCAGTTTTTTTACTGAACGGAATTAGCAATTATGCTGCGGTGTTTAGATTGGTAGGAATTGGATAGGGCTATCGAAATAAAACTATAAATCTACACCAGGACCTATGTATTGTTGAATTGCCAAAAATAGACACTAAATATACCGTAAATTATTATCAGACAGATAAATCATCATTAAGTATTCTTTACAGAGCAAATGTCAATACAATAAACGGTCGTATGGCAGGGTATGTCCACATTATCCCTATGCGTGATTGATTGATTGATTGGTGACCGCACCGATTAGGTTTTATTTAAAAAACGATTCTCTTTTTTTATGAGTTTATTGATATTGATCTGCGACTATAGGTATAAAGGTTGAATTTTATTTAAGTTTAATTAAAATTCAGTTTAAATCATTCAAATATAATTAAACTTAAAAGTTATTTTTATCGATAATATTTATAATATAATATACGATTCAAATTCAAATTCAAATGATTTATTGCAATCCAAAATGTACATTCAGGTGGTAAAATAAATTTAATTATTCACTACATATGAATAAAAAATACTTGCCTTGCATATTCTTAAACAACAATTTTTCAACAACAAAGAACAAAAGACATGAGAAAATTTCGTTTTTAAAACCGTTCAACTGAATGCAAATGATAGCAGTACACTCACCAAATCGTTACAGACATCAACGTGACATCGTTCCTAACTTTTTCGTTTAAACATAATACTAGGTATTGCATTTTGTAGCATTTTAAATTCATTTAATGCGGTCTGTATAAAAGATTATAATGACGACTGATATCATATTTATTTTGCTCTTCGTTATTTTAAAAGAAATCGACTTTGTCAGATTAATATCAACATAATTTTTACTACAGCAAATATTTTGTACAGTGTTTTCATCAGTTTATCTATCATAGTTTTTGTGCTTAATTAATAATACTAAAACTCTTTAATTTTTCTGTTCACATGTTAGTAATGAACACATGACAGAGCACCTTATTATAAAGTTATTTGAACTGTTGTGTCCTCCATTACATCCTTAAAAATCGAAAATTTTCTAGCAAACACTGCGAGTTGCATGATATTATCAAAAAGGCACCTCGCTATCTTAAATAGACACTTTGCAGCTTTTGAGCTTCAGGATATTTAAGGAGTTAGATACTCGAGTTTACTAAACAGGAATATGGGTATATTAAGGTTTAATGACATGAGTTTTATACTGGAGAACCTTTTCTCAAATCATGACTATCTACGTCTAAGTTTCTTAAAATTCTGATAAAATAAATTCTAAGAAAGTTAGACGACAACCATAGATTTAAAGATGAAGGTTTTATTGGCTTGTTAAAAGTAATCTGTTAAGTAAATTACCAAACTTCACATACACGCTGTAATTGTTTAATCAATGACAGTGATATACTAAGACGAGTTCTTAAAGAGAAACTGACGACTAATTTAGAATTATCAGATGAAATAGTTCAAGAGCACTAGTCTTAGTGCTCTTGAACTATTTAGTAATGTTTCTGATGTTCATAAACATGAAAATATTTTCCAAACCTGTCACAGTATGATATGGGAGTTGATAGACGTAACAGATCCACAATTACTTCAAACTGGTCCCAACTATGTTGGGTCGGCATTCAATCTTGCCAGCTAGCTGAATTATTGCGAGTTCAGGTGCAGATCCCTCGATTGACCCGCATCGTTTATATAGAAGACGATGCGTATTATAGAGAATGCTGACCTTAAACTTACGTGCATAGAAGTATAACTGTATGGATAGTTACTAAAATTTATATTCCGTAAGTTCTCGTTGAAATTTTTTGAGGAAATGCAATTATTGCCACTGATTCAAAAAGTGTAGCACAGTCAGGTTTCATCACTTAAGCACTTAGATTGTTCATTACACATTGCATATAAGCATCGAACTCTTTATCTATTTTATAATCACACCGAAATCAAAAACAACATGAATGCTCATTATTATATTAAATACACAAACATAGAAACCGCAACATTTTGATACAAAGCACCACTTACCCACGCAATTTAACCAATAAAGCGTCAAATAACCCTTTAATCCTCATTCACACAACAAAGCAAATAAACACAAACTAAGCCTCAAATATACCTTAAGAAATTACTTATTCACGACTCGTTAAATATGATTAAACTTGAAGAGGAAGTTAGCGGATACAAACCCAAAATCCTGTGGAAACGGGCTTGTACCTAACTGTTATCGTCTAACGAAGTTGATATTGTAAAGGAGCTTAGTCTGCATCCTGTAGGAAACTCAACGATCATTTCTCGTGTAGAGCGTTTTAGTTAGGTACGTCAATAATGTAAGTTAAGCTGGTGAGACTAGTTCTTCGTCTAAAAAAATAATGTAAGAATTTAGTGTAAAAAATCTAATAAGAATGATAGGAGGGATCGATATCAGAGCCATGTAATGTAGAAAAATAAGTTTATATTTGTAATATTAAAATTTTTCATACCTTACAAATACAAATACAAATACAAATACAAAATTCTTTATTGTGGTACATAGGTAAGCAAATAGTTGTTACATGTTTCCGAGATTGTACACAGCTATGACCCGCCATAATGGCATACAATAATTTTTAATTAGGTCAGTGACATTTATAACATAAACATAGCACAATCAAGTAGAAAATTAAAATAATAACAATTCAAAATGCAGCACTTTAGAATTAACAAACATTTTTACATGTCAAGGCAACAATTAAAATAATAAGACATAAGACATAAATTATAAATTCAATACAAATTAAGAAATATATGTACGAGAAACAATTAAAATTAAATAACATCATCGAGATAATCCTTTAATGTATAGTAACATTTGCCTAATAACAATTGAAATAATTGCTTTTTATAATTATGCAAATCTAAATCTCTAATAGTCTTTGGCAATTTATTATATATATCGGGGATTAGATAAAAAACACTTTTGTGGAATAGAGCAGTTTTGTGGGGTTCACGTGTCATTTTGTCTTTATGTCTGGCTCTATTACTAAATTTGAAACGGTGAAGATTTAATTTAGCGAAGATGGCACATTCGTAAATAAACAGACAGGGAAGTGATAGTATTTTTAGTTCCTTAAAATGTGGAACACAGGATTCCGTTGAATCAATACTTACGATTGATCGGATACACCGCTTTTGCGCCTTAAAAGCTAGGTCTTTGTTGGTTGAATTGCCCCAGAAAATAAGACCGTACCTTAAAATGGAAGAGACATAACCATGATACGCACTAAGAACAGCAGATCTATCTGCTATTTTACTTAATTTATAAAGGGCATATGACTGTTGATTCAAGCGTTTACAGACATAATCTATGTGATTTTTCCAGTTAAGTCTTCTGTCAATATGTAGCCCCAAAAACTTAATTTCATCTATTTCTTCAATATTTGTATCTTTGAATGTTATACTTAAATTCGGCGATGCTAGAAAATACCTTATAATTATGTCCTCAATATATTATATTTAAGTAAACGTCAAGCATCATTAGTTACCATATTCCGAAAATCTTTTTGCTCCTACACATTTCAGCATTGGTAAAAAACTAGTACATTATATTTTATTTACCTAAGTTTTGCCTAATTACCTAGCTTAACACGAAAGAGAGTTCGTCATAATTACCAGGCAAAACAAACTTTCTTGCTTATAATACAATAAATACTGCTTATGCTTCAAGAAACAGTTTTTATTGTTTCTTCCATTAATTAGCTCTCTATCTGTCTTGGAATATTTCGTCTAATAACAAGGCTGCTTTATTTAAGTAGACTTCATTTTAATACAATCTTAATGTCTATCTTTTGACATCTCTCAAAAGCATTTTCATCTTTGTTAAAGATCGCGTTACCGAAAATAGCCTGCTTACCTTAGTCAAGAATATGACTGCTTTTGTTATCTTACTTTAATGAATCTTCGTCAAAATTGTATGTCATTGAAGCGTACTAATAATAAGTTAACGAAATTGAAAATTGTTGAAAAGAATGCTGCAATAATTCTCGTCTAAACAAATTCCTATTGCATATTGACAGGAGCACTATTTCTTAAAAAAAATAAGCGCTTTATATCATATCGTCGAGAATTTAGAATGCCAAAGTTTAATAAAGAAAACGAAAATCCCGAAAATCACTTGGCAAGACTATCGATAAACGATCTACTGCGGTAAGCTAAAACTAGTTTCAATATCGACAGTGTAGAATTCAAATAAAATAGTATTATAAGATTAAGTTTGCATCTCGCTCACTCTGTAATCTAACTACCGGTATCCGAAATCAAAAGACAAAGAAACAGACAAAAAAAAATATCAAGATAAAAACGTCCAAATTCAACGGTAGGTAGCCATAAGTTGAAAAGTCAACATATTTATAATACTTTCGCGATCCCGCTGTAACCACTCTATTTTATTTCCAAACCCCAGCATGGAGTAAGTCCAAAATTCGGAAAAAAAGGTCGTTTACATTAAACCGACATCGGTAAGTCCCCGGTTAATTCTCGTAATAGTTCACAAAGAACATTGTTTTGTATCCACGGACAACGTTTACGCATCCTTCGTCGTGATTTGTTGCCAGACTTTTTATTGTCTCCATTTTATTTTTGTATCTGGCAATACGATTCGGAGTTGCCAATTGTTCCCCACGCAAAATTTCCGCTGTGCCGAGTTTTAATTGAGAAATGTATATTTATTGTTCCAATTTTCGGGTATTTTTTATATTTATATGTGTTTTCTGATTCACAAGAGGCCATGAATTAAATATGATTGCTTACTTCTTGTAAATTATTTAATTAAAACATCAAAAAATTATAGCGGTAATTCTGTATACTGATCCTAAAATGTTCATCTTTAATGTATTACTGTAAATATCTGTATTACTTTTTAAACTTCTGCATTGCTATTTAAATACATAAAAGCTACTGCTAGAACAGTAGGTACCTGTAATTTATATCAATTATAACTTAGAACGATAAAAAGATTCGATTTTATTACTTATTAATTGAAAGGCCATTATTTTTGTTTCACATATAGGCACGGTATCCACAGCAGAAAAATTTCAACGTTTATATTTCTAGAACTAAGATCAATTACCGCCTCCATTTAAACGTGCTTATCTCATGTTTAAGTCAACATAAATCAGGAAACCATTACACAAATTAATATTAATGATATACTTATATGTAAAGCATTTCTCCTAATGACGTAGGTACCTGAGCAAAATGATTACAAGTTTGGGTATAAGTTTATTATTTAACTTACCATACCATTTGACGACCTCCGTGGTGGAGTGTCGCTAGCTCTGAGGTTCCGGGTTCGATCCCCGGACGTGTCAATGTAGAAACCAAAAAAACAATTTCTACATTGCCTCGGGTCTGAGTGTTTGTGGTACCTTCGTTGCTTCTGAATTCCATAACACAAGTGCTTTAGCTACTTACTTACTTTGGGTTCAGAGCAATGTATGTGATGTTGTCCGCATTTATTATTATTATTATTATTATTATTAAATTAAACGTTGAAACAAAACTACTTTTTTACAGATTCTATCGGGGTATATATTTTAGGTTTTAGTCTTAAATTTATCCGTAAAAAGTAAATTTATTTCAATGTCTATCATTCGCGTTAACCTGATAATATTACATATTACAATGTATTGTGTTCTCGTTTCAAAAGTACCTACCTACTGATAATTAATATCAGAAGTCATTTATAGTTTTCTTAAATCATAGTTATCAAGGGTTTAGTAGCACCGATGTTTTAGCCACACAAATACACATGTTAACCTTATAACACCTCTGTGGAGGTTAAAAATGAGCTTTAAACAGAGAAACGGTCTAGATACGTAGGTCATAGTTATTTCTATTAGAAAACTCGGCGGCACGTAGAAGTAGTTAGAGCTAACAGCCAGGGAAAACTTTGTTCGCGCACTGAATTAACTAAAAACTCCTAACTAATAAATACCTACTGAAACACTCTTTTTCGCTTTGTTCTTTAAGTTATAGAATATAATGATAGAATTCGAAATCGTCAATATTATTGATATATAATGGAGATTTTTCTTTATTTGCAGTAAGTAACATAACGAAAACATCAAATTTTATAATCAAAAGAAGGGAAATATAAATAAATAATAAATGCGGACAACATCACATACATTGCTCTGAACCCCAAGGTAAGTAGCTAAAGCACTTGTCTTATGCAATTCAGAAACAACGAAGGTACCACAAACACCCAGACCCGAGGCAATGTAGAAGAGTTTGTTTCTACATTGACTCGTCCGGGGATCGAACCCGGGACCTCAGAGCTAGCGACACCTTGAAACCGGTGCGTACGCCACTCGACCATGGAGGTCGTCCGAAATCCGAAGGGAAATATCTTATGAATAATTTTATTTCAAGATAACGGTACGATAATTCTTTACAATACTGTATTATGCAGTTAATAAAAAATCTTTATGAGTGGTTCCAATCACTTAGAACAAACCTAGTTGTTAATTATACAACCATAAGATACTTATAATAATTATGATAAATATCTAAAAAATTATAAATAGGTTCTGTATAATTTTATACAGAACCTATTTATTATTTATTATTTGTATTTGATAACATCTTTCAATTTAATATTGTTCGAGAGATATCTTCATTTCATTGAATATGTTTTCGTTTTAAGCTCCATATAATTTATTTACCGAAGCGTAAGACTGAAGACTGAATCTATTGGCAAGATTTCAATTTCAACGTATATTGTGTCTTATTAAGAGCCCTACAAAAATACAAACATCAAACCAGTATTATTTCTGGAAGGCCAATAAGCTTTAAGTGAAACATTGTCTCAAGAAAATATTTCACGATATTTCGAAACAGAAAATTGCTTTACGAAGACCTTTCACGGCGGGTGGCAAGCGCCAAAGAAAAGTTAAACCAATTATACGGCAGTAAGAAATATTAAGTGTTGTTATAACGAAGTCATGGATTTCATTTATGGATATCTCACTTCTTATCTTTCGTGAAATTTGGTGGCTAATAAAATTATGGAAGGAACTTTTTGTGGGCCCGAGGCGCTTATTCAAGCTAGGTGACGATCGCATGAAATAAAAACTAATTTTTTTTTACTTTGTTCTTGGCCTTCTCTTGTGCTTATCATAGTTTATATGTGGTCGAAATAATGTGTCGTACATACATACGGTTTTATTCAGCGTAATCTTTGTCAAAATTAATTAAATAGCTGTCACAGTAAACATTTTCAGAACCTTGTAAAACTGTGAATTGTGTTAAAAATAAAGGATCATTCCAAAAACAATGTGACTGAAAGCATTTAATCAAAGCATTTAAATTCGCGATCCGTAAAAGGAATAGGGTTGTTAATTTTATTACTTGAGTCGAGATGACATAAAAAAGAGAATTAAAACCCTTGCTAACAAACGCTTCCGTTGTTTTAAAAGTGAAAAATTAGTCCGAAAATTTCTTCTCTGTCAATCTCGGGTTCCACTTTGTTACGTTGACGAATCACTCAAGTGTACAGAACCCTTCGGACAAACTTGGATGAAAGTTTTATTTCGTTATCTTTCCTGAACGGAACACGAATCGTTTTATTTTGACATTGTAATTTGTTTTTCTTCCTTCAATGTATTTTATACTCTATTTTCGAAACTGTGACAGCCCTTTTCAAAAGTGAAAGGGCGTGAACCCTAAACATAGATTGCTTTGAGCCGGTTCAAAAAATAAATATAAAGGTTTTTGAAGTATAAAACCCAGTGTTGTATTTTCCGTAGTCACTACGTTAATTGCTTTTCCCACTTACCACTCTGATCTTTCAACATAGTCAACATATATAACTCTGCACCATCACTTTAGAAACACTAAAATTTTGACCTAAAATCAAAGTTAACAAAGTTTCGAGTCCACTTTATATTAAAACCACATAAAAGTGTTTAAAAAGCAAGCGCGTTAAACTTTGGATGTCGATTTTCGAGATATTTTTTCGAGCGGAGTGCGGGCGATGCTTCCGAGCCGCACCGACGTCCTACACCCTCGACGTTTTAGTGACGACTGGATGGTACTGAAGCTGAAATGAGAAATATTTGACGGTCCCTGCGGAGAGCCACCCGCTGCCGTGAAGATAAGTCCAATAGTGCTTGCGCTAAGCTGATTACGAACCTTGTTTTAAGATATCTCTATCTACGTTGTTCAAGTTTACAGATTATAAGCACCTTTAAGTACAGTTGCGGAATCGTTTAAGCACTGTTCAGCTTTTGTTTAGTAATGATTTTTTATTAAAGTTCGTATCTCGTTCGTTTGGAATGGAGAATTATACTAATTTGAAAATAAGCTTTGCTAAGCGTAGCTTAATTGTAATGACTTTGTGACGTAGATGCAGTAACTGTCGTCAATTATTTAAGAAAGGTTTGGATAGGAAGGCAAAATAACTATTCATCTATTTTTCTATACTTGAAATCGGTGCGTACGCCACTCGACCTCCGTGGTCGAGTGGCGTACGCACCGGTTTCAAGGTGTCGCTAGCTCTGAGGTCCCGGGTTCGATCCCCGGACGGCTCAATGTAGAAACCAACTTTTCTACATTGTCCCGGGTCTGGGTGTTTGTGGTACCTTCGTTGTTTCTGAATTCCATAACACAAGTGCTTCGGCTACTTACTTTGGGTTTAGAGCAATGTATGTGATGTTGTCCGCATTTATTTATTTATTTATAATGACAGAGTTTTATATGTAAGTAAATACCATATTTTGTATTTTTCTGAAGTTTCGGATGAAATAAAGATGTGTAAAGCCAAAGTGATACAGATGATTATTAAATGAAAAGGTTAACGTACTATCAAAGCAAAAATAAAGGTAGTGAATTTCTTGAAAAATTGCAGACATTCTCCTGAATGTTACTTATTTGAAACGGTCTTATTAATCTTTGCCTAAAGCTTTATATAAACTATAAAGACATTTTCAGACATTTGATTGCATAGTAAATGTTAGTAACAATCTTTATTCTTATACTAATATAAAAAGATGGAGATTTTGGTGATTACGTTTATAGGATTACATTTTTTTTGCCTTTGTTCGACTAACTTTTGAGAAAGGTTATTGGCCAATATAAAGCTAAAATATTTAGAAGTTTAAAAGCGTTTGAAGCCGCAGAGCATAGCTGATGTGATATGCCTGCGGTTTTAGACTCTTTCCCAGACTTCATAAGTACATAAACTTATGTAGTCTTCTCTATTTGAAATATATATAAATATACATCGTGTAACAGAATAAAGGCAAATTCCTGAAAGTAGTTGTTTTAAAATGGGGTTCTTAATCGATTTCTGGCAATAAAAGTAGGTGTTAATTTTTAACGGAATTTTTTTTTGAGCCGCCCTCGCCGTTCGTTTTACGTTTAGTAAGGATAATTAATTTGTAAACCACGTGATTTTAAATTAATTTAATTACGGATGTTGTTTCGGACGTATAATTTAATATACTAATTAGGGTTTTTAAGGTATTGCCTTTATTCTGTTACACCCTGTATACTTTAAGGTGGAGCAGAGGTCTCAAATTCTTACTATAAACAATATGTGTAAAGTTTGTGACCTTATAACCAAGGTGATCTCTGTCTGAATGGGCTCTTAGAAAAACAATGGCCCTATAGAAATTGATTCTTCGTTGTGAGACTAAGATCAAGAGCGATACATCAAGATGGGATCTTAAGAGGAAACGCAAGGTTTTCGAATAAAAAGGCAACGTTTCTTTACAGAATTTATCTTCATAGATAAAACAATAATATAATATATTCCGGGACAGCTCACACACGATTATCTGATCCCAAGCTAAGCAGAGTTTGTGTTATAGTAACCAGACAACTGATAAACATACTTATATATTTCTAAATACATACATATTAAGATAAATTATACCCAGACACAAAAATGACGAGTGCTCATCACATAAATGTGATGAGCACTCGTCATTTGTTATACCGGAGGTCGTGGAAATCGAACCCACGACCTCCGGTATAGCAGTCAGGGTCACTAACCACTAAACCAACAGGCCCGTCATCTATTCTTGATGTTATTATAAAATAACTTCACGAATAACCAAGTTTAATAATTATCCCGCAGGAACGCAATGGACAATCATAAAAATAATTTAATTATCCAAAATGGCGGCGATGTGGTTCGCCACCCATCACGTCTCGTTTCTCGCGGGGCCGAAAAGTGGTCCACGGAGAGCCGCTTCGCTACGTTGAAAGTAAGAGGAGGAATGGATGGTAAGGTGGATGAAGTATGTCAGATGATGGATGTTGAGACAAAAATTAGGAAAGGTAATCTGAGATGGTTTGGCTATGTCGAGAGAATGAATGAAGAGCGATTGACGAAAAAAGTGCATAAGGCGAGTGTGAATAAAAAAAAGGCCAGGTTAGGAGTACTATAAACCGCACAGCATGTATGAAGGGAATAATGAAAGTGGACAAAGCGAAACAAGTGTTTAGGGATCGTAGCAAGTGGAAAGAAGTGGTCTCTGCCTACCCCTACAAGGGAAAGAGGCGTGACTATAAGTATGTATGTATGTAATAATGAAGTCTTGGATATTAATACCAATTTATAGTGGAAGTCTTACGTTTTATATAAATTATGTAAATTGATATAATTAGATACGTTATTGGATTCCAGACAGTTCATTTGCCGATAATTGGCTAATCTTAGTTAACATATTGCGTGGTGGTAGTAATCCCATACATTTACTTACAAGGATTCTATACTTGAAACTGATACATATTAAAGAGGGTCAATATGATTATATATATCTACTAGCTGATTCCCGCGACTTCGTCCGCGTCAATTTCTTAAAATTGCGACTATAATTTGAGATTTAAACTATCCTATCTCTCAAGTTGGATCGAACTGCACATGGTGTGCGAATTTTATTATAATCGGTTAAGTGGTTTAGGAGTCCATTGAGGACAAACATTGTGACACGAGATTTATATATATTAAGATGTATCTTTGCCAAATCAGCCTGTATTATTGTCAAACAATCTTATTAAACTTATTATTATTCAGAGGTTTACGTGAATGTGAACATTGTAATAAACTACTTTTTATAATAAAATAAACTACTTTTACCCATTTTATGTGACCATGATACCTGCAAAGGTGTCGAAACTCTGTAAAAGTAATTTTATTTCAAAAACTATTATTACTTAATATTTTAGATTTTTAAAGTTTTTTTTTTTTTTTTTTTTTATTTAGTTTGTTATTACGTATTTTTTTTATTTGTGTAAGTAAACGTAGTTACATTTTGTTCTAAATAAGGAAGTAAATAAAGTAGGCAAGTTGTTATCGATTATAGTCAGAGAAACAGTTCACACTTTTAAATTTAAGAGCTCCTTATAAATTTTTATTTTGCCTTTTGGTAAAAGTTAGTAAGGCTTATTCGGCAAAAGTATGGCTAAAGTCCTTGAACCTGCATGTTTCGGGAAACAATTGACGGGCGAAGAATAATATTATTTTAGGGCCGTTCGTATTTGCTCACCATTATTTTGGTAACTAAGTATAGTATTATTTATTTTCTATATTTGTCGTCGTGTTTTCTCTGAACACTTGAAAGGAATTATAAATAGAATTACAACTTTCAGTTAATTCTTTCTTATATTTATACTAAGAAGTATTATGGTATTTAAACAGATATTTTAGTTAGTTTTTCTTTTAATTTGGACTGCTTAGGTTAGCCGTAAGCTAACTTCAGTAACCTATATTGTATTCTTAAGTAAGCTGCAAGCTAACTTAATGAAGTAGTTACGTAAGTAGTGGAAAACTAATAACAAGTTTACGTTTACGTTTAAGTTTAAATAGTACAGGATATTTATAGCTGGAATTGTTATGTGACGTACGTATTACCTACAACAGCCATAATACTAATTCAATTCAATTCAAATATTCTTTATTCAATATAGGCTACACAGTAGCACTTATCGAACGTCAAACACAAAATACAAATTAAAAAACACGCCTGCCATGTCAAAAAAAATAAAAACAAGTCAAATATTTGCAGTCGGGGTCGGTTACTTGGAAAAATTCATTACAGGTCCCCCGACTGCAAATATTTGACTTGTTTTTATTTTTTTTGACATGGCAGGCGTGTTTTTTAATTTTTTTAATTATATTTTTTTTATTTAATACCTTTTAGTGAACAACAAAAAAAACATGACACAACACAAAAAAAAACATCATTCGGAACCCTTTGCAGGCGATTTTGACTCACACTTGACCATTTTTTATTGTTCACATAGCCTATGTCACTCGAGATAACTCAAAGCTTCTAATGATACCACAAACATTGAAATCGGTCAAGCCTTTTAGAAGTTATGGTGGTATAAAGAAACTCACAAACATACATACATACATACATACATACATGAACCCTGAAAACATAACACTCCTTTTTGGGCAGTCGTGTAAAAAAACAGACAGCACCCTAAGGGTCGGTTCATATCCGGCGGAAACGCACCGCGCACCATCGGCCGCGCAGCGCCAGAACAAACAAACACGCAATGAGACATCCAACCCCACACCTGACGCGCTAACGCAACATCAGTTGAGTGTGAAAAGCCGAACGCCCCACCACGCATCCGCCCGCCCCGGCGCCAAGCAACCGACAACACGCGACGCGCCCCCCGCCAGAGATGAACCGACCCTAAAACGGGCGTTTTAGGGTGGGCACCCTTCAAAACGTTAAAATTAAAAAGTCCTCTAACTTTAACATATTTGTATAGAATGTAGATTTAGTAATACGTTAGTGTCATGACATTTAAAACGTTGCTGCACAAAACAAAGGGCTTCAAAAATGCACGTTCGCTAGACTGAACTTGAAACATAAAAAATATTTGATACGGTTTTTCATCATTCATTTTAACAATTCTCTTATTACACAGCTCGTATTTTCGTGGAACTTTTTTGTATGGAAAACCGACAAGCCGAGTTTGAAACATGGTGCCTCCATGAATAATGGCCAAAGTTGAAAGAGTTTAAAATTGAACTGTCCGTATTTCGGTTGAATATTAATTTCGCGGATTCTAGTTGGCATTCATAATGGTAATTAATGTTAAAAATAGTTAAATGATAAATTCTCTTTGACAGAGTGTCGGTCGCGCGGTTAGGAGTTCCGGGTACAAATTGATTGAGTTATGGGAACGGTTCGCTCTTTGTAACATAAATTTATATATTTCACAGCAACTTTAGTTTAAGGAGAAATGTGGCTACATTTTTAAATTGCTGGACTACTAGAAAAGTAGAATCTCTAGTTATATTCTATGACATATTATAAAATTAAAAACAAAACATAACACCTTTTAACTGGGTGAATTTAATATTTATTATATTTATATTCAACAACACTTTTCACTTATATAAGTTTATAATGACGAATATTCTTCGCGTTTTTTTTACGTCATTAATCGTAAAACGAGCTATTTTTACACCAGACTAATTAAGAACGCACCAGCGCTTAAATGGCTTAACACTTCTAAGTTCAATGTTACTTGTCACGTCAATAATCCAACTAACTTAAGGCCAAGTAAAACTAAGTCCTAATCAAAATGGCGTAACTCCAAACGAATGTGTCACCTTAATTAATAAAATTTACATAACAATCCGTAGAATATCGTATACAATATAGGGTGTTAAGAAAACCCTGTTCGACCCGAAAGGGTTATATAGGGTTCACAATCACATAACCAAATGAAATATCGAAATTTGGTATATTCATGATAGCAACAATAATAATGAATTTTGAAATGACCACTTTTTACCGCAATTTTTTTTTAATTATCTTTTTAGCCGTTATTATTGGCGACCTTTTGTTTGATAATTTGGCCAGCTGTGACGACGCAGTCACCCTCTTTCGCATTTCGAAAAAAAAAAAAAAAATTACATTCTAATTTTCTTTCACTTTCTGTTTTTTTTTATTGTATTGAATCTGATATCGATACCTAACAACACCTTCACGGATCGGACAGGGTTTTCTTAACACCCTGTAGTTTGTAATATAGTACGTACGTTTGGTATTCTAACCTAATAGTTGCGACCCATGAGACATAATTAATAATTGTTTTATGCAAATAAGCATCCCTTATCTTTGGTAGAGCACAGAAGCTTCGGAAGTCAAGCGAGGGATTACATAATCGGATTAATTGTTATATTGTGATAAAATGTGGGATTTGATCAAATGTAAACAATTTTTAACCGACTTTAAAAAAAGAGATGTACTGAATTATTGTTTGTTTTTTACCTTCATTGTTATCTCTAGCTTATTGTAAATCGATTTCAAAATATTTCACTACCTATATATTATATACCTCATAATTGGTCCATTTCTTCCTATTAACACATATATAATACATTTATATATTATTATTTATTTAGTTTATTATATTCCCCGATCGACGTCAAATGTCAGTGCCGGCCACCGCTGAAAATCAGCGCCGCGACACTGTCTCGCTTAGGGTCGCTGCATATGCTGAGCGGTGGGCCATTTCGCGTGCTTGTGACGCATATTTATCTGCCCATTTATGTTTTTTGTTTCATTTTGTTGTTCATACGTGTATTTAAATTATGCGTCATAACCATGGCGAATAAATGTTTTTTCTTTCTTTCTTTCTTTCTATATATTTTTTATGTCTTTTTAGTTGTCAATTAATAAAATGCCTAAGTACAAATAGGTATAATATTGTAGAAGTTAAGTTTCAAAAACGACATCATTCTTTTTTTTATGTTCTTTTTATTACTTAAACCAGGTAATAAAATTACTAGGTAAGATAAAAGTACCTAGAAAATAAATCCTAGTTTAAGATATTTTATTATATAGTAAACTTCATAAACTTCTAAAAAAAATATATATATAACTAAAATATCAGTTTAATCAGTACAAAACAATTAACAAAAAATATTTAAATAACAATAAAACAACGCTTGACAAAGTAATAAGAAAGCTTTAACTACTTAAATACTTAACAAGGTAATTAATTTTAACAATCCATTAAACATGCAAATAGCACAGCCTTCGTTCTATTGGTATAACTAATTCCATTTCTTATTTGTCTTTTTAACGAATTAATTCAGCAAACTTGAAAATTTTCAATTTTACAAACAAAGTATTAACAATTCAGATTGTCGCGTTTACATTATTTAGGTACATTGAGTTTGTCGCAATTAAAGTTACTTCTAGTACAATCTTGTGGCATTTATGATTCAATTACATATCTGAAATTTGTTGCTAGTATTTGGATGGTCTCCACTTTAAAAAGATTGTAATTTTTAATTTTTCGAGCCGTTTGGGGTTGAAACGCTCGGGTCATGGGGTCCGAGTGCACGAAATCTTTTTAAAGAACTGTCAAAACGTTTGGTAGACTCTACTCGTGATCAGAGAGCTGGTGAGCACAGAGAATCGGCATAGCCATTCAACGTGGCAATGCTGCCAGCCTTCTGGGCACGTTTCCCGCCATTGACAAGGATGACGATGAGTTTTTTGACTCGTGTTAGTTTTATTTATTTATTTAAGATTTAATTTTAGTGTAGTTGTAAGTGTTTGTTCTTGTATTAGATTTAAGTATTGAATTGTAAAGAAAAATAAAAGATTGTATATTTTGGTTGAACAATACCTACTACTTAATGCTTTTTCACGCTTTGCGGTTCCTTATGTATAGTGACTACGGTCTTAAACATAAAAAGGTGCATTTTACTATGCACATATTAACTTGCGACAATCCTTAGTCAAATTTCATATTTTATTTTTTATTTTTATTTCATTTAGGAACAATAATACAAGTATAGTAAATACAAACTTAACTATATATATACTCGTACCACATCGCTGTCGACTGGAAATGCGATCAATAGGCTGTCGGCATTGCCACGTTGTATAGCATTTACTTATTAATTAATAACAAAAAAAAACCGGCCAAGTGTTCCGTACTGAGAAACAGCCAGATCCAAATCGCGCTTTAAAATTACACAAAACATGATACGATGCTTCTAATACGAAACGCCTGACATGTATAACATATCAATTTGTTTAACTGTGTGCAATGTCTTTATAAATTATAAGGCAATTCGTTTGCGGTTTGAATACATCAATACAATGGGGACCCCTCTTAGATTTTAAGTTTTCAATGATTTTAGTATTTGTTGTGATAGCGGCCATAGTAACAAGTATTTTGTGTTTCAGCTGTCTAACTTTTACCGTTTGGTCTGTAGAGGCCTGTGGCAGACAGACAGACATCGTAGGCTTAGTAATAGGGTCCCGTTGGTAACCTTTGGGTACCAACGGGACCCTAAAAAATAAAATTGCATATCCTATAATATACATTTGAGTAAACAGCTCAAACATCGACAGAAAGAACAGTTAATTTAGAACCTCATAATCATAAAAGCCGTAAAAATTTTAAATCCCAATCGCACAAATACCTTGCATAGTATACCTTTTAGGTCCGCATCCCTAAAGATAACACGTGTGCTCATTAGTAAGGGGAACTGGGACATGTTCTTTCTGCACGTGTAACTTTTAGTCCTTCTGAGAGCCGGTTTATTATATCTAGTACTGTAATAAACAATCTATAATTAAAGGTCCCTATGGAGTCGGTACTGTAACTTGTACTGTACAATCTTAACTCTCTTGTGGATTTGATACAGGTTGTACGAAAACATTATGTAAGATTTTTTTTTCACTGTTTTGAATAGCTCCATCTATTTGTACCAAAGTGCACTGGAATGTATTAATAGAAACAAGAATCCCGTGATACAAGTTTCACATGTATTACCGGAATAACGAACAACACTAGTTGGCAATAATAATATGACATATTGCCAACTAGTGTTCTTCGTTCGTAGTGACGCGACGTATTAGTCGATTCTAATTTCGGTTATCAATATTTTGTCATACATACGGGCTTTTTCTTTAAACTATATCATTTTCAGAAATAAAACATTTGATCACATTATGATGGCAGCTCGTGCAATTCTCGTTGTAGTAGTCTCTTGCATTATATAAATTAATATTAATCATAATGGCGTCGCTGGCCTTTAAAAGTATTGTAATTGTAACTTTGAATCCATTCTTATGATAATATATTGTAAAGTTTAAAGAATCAGTGGTTTTCTTTTTAATAATATGTATTGGGTATAAGTTTTAATACTTATGTGCTGTCTGCCATCTTTTCTAGTATATTTAAATATAAAGATTTTTCTCAAAACTAAGTACGAATGAGAGTGTAGTTACAGGTCCTAACTTAAAAAAAAACTATTATTGACCGCCAGCAATGAATTAATCCGCTTTATTAGGCCTTCTATATCTCAAGAGAATTCTAACAAAGACTAACTATACATTATTAGTTATAACTGTACATTTACTTAATTGCCCAGCAACTTATGATACAATTAGTTATGTACATAGACAATACCACGAACAATGTTCTTAAGTTTTCTATTTGCTTTTTCTTAACGAGCTTGGCCTCGATTATTCTTCATGCGTTTCCACATTACTTTTGTTACTGTAATATTACTGGGATATAGCGCGTTTAATATAGAAAATAATAATATGGAACTACTAATAAAAGAAAAATAAATGGAAGTAAGTACATGGATATGTTAGGTTGAATACGTTACTACGTGTTAAAATATTATTTTTTTTATTTTATTTATTGCCTCGTTTACAATTATCGTAGCTTGGTATTTATTGGTTCATAAAATAAAGATACTCTTTATTCTGTTTCCTGAAATCTGCTTTTGTCATTGAACTGGTGTGTAATACAAAATAAAAACGGTATCATTATAATGTGAAAATTGAGCAATTACAAACAAAGTAAAGAAAGTTATCATTCTCGCATAATGTAAATCAATTACGTTAATACGTTACTGACTTTTTATAATACGAATTTTTCGTCAAACAAAGCCTATTTTTACCACAAATTAGAGTGACATTCAAGTGACATAACAACACAAATGAACACTAACAACATAAACGAATAGGTCTCATTAATACAATTCTCTGAATTCAGTTGCCGATAGTTTGTCCCTGATAACGTTATCTCGGACTAATTACAGACAGCTATCAGGTTGGGTGGGCATTAATCAACGTCCGTTACATCGAATACGGGTATTATGACGAAGCTTACAACCTTATGGGGCAATGGTTTCAAACTAGGGATGTTAAGGATAATATGAAGTTTTGGATATAGATGGTAACTAGCTGCCCTGCGGTCGTCCGTGTGGTGACGGACCTAAAGAATACAAAGGTCACCACCCCATCTCATCCCGTGGGTGTCGTAGAAGGCGACTAAGGGAAAATTGAGCAGAGCCGAAAACCACTGCTTAGAGAAGGAAAACTCGAGACCAAACCCTATGCCAACCCGTCTGGCCAGCGTGGCATTAGTAGGCCAAAACCTCTGTATGAGCCCACACCACACAAAACGGCCCCCAGTTCCCGGTAGTCCCGCTATTCCCGGCCAAGGTAGCGGTCGCGGTAACGGCGGGACAGGGGGTGCTAGGAATCTCCGGGCTACGGGAGGCTACCACTACCTCAAAAAACTGACCCTGGCGACGTATAACGGACGAAGTCTACGGCTGGACCAACACCTCACCGAACTCGAGGTAGAATTGGGTCGCATAAACTGGCACATTTTGGGGTTATCTGAAGTCCGAAGACAGGGGGAGGACACGATAACCCTTGAGTCAGGTGACCTGTTCTACTACCGAGAAGGTGATAGGCCCTCCCAGGGCGGTGTCGGTTTCTTGGTCAACAAGTGTCTCACAAGCAGCGTTGTGGAAATCAGTAGTGTGTCGACAAGGGTAGCGTACCTCTTATTGAAAATCACCGACAGGAAGTTCCTGAAGGTGGTGCAGGTATATGCGCCGACCTCGACATACTCTGATGAGATAGCCGAAACCATGTACGAAGACATAGCGAAGGCACTACATGGTACCAGGAAGGCTCACTACAACGTTGTTATGGGAGACTTTAATGCCAAGGTGGGAGTACAAGAATGCGGCGAAACGAAAATCGGTCCTAACGGCGTGGGGCGCCGAAATCACAGAGGCCAAATGTTGGTCAACTTTTTAGAGTCCCAGGGGCTCTTCTTAATGAATTCCTTCTTTAAGAAGAAGCCCCACAGAAAGTGGACATGGCGAAGCCCCGATAATGTGACGAGGAACGAGATAGATTTCATCATCACGGACAAACGGCATATATTTAGAGACGTCTCGGTGATCAATAGGTTTAATACCGGTAGCGATCATAGACTCGTCCGAGGCTCTCTAAATATCAACCTTAAGGCTGAAAGAGTTAGGATGATGAGACCTACTCTCCGACCCACGCTGCCCCAAATAGCTTTAGGTTCCGATAAGTTCCAGTTGGAACTCCAAAATCGTTTCGCACTGCTGGAAACCACGGACAATGTTGACGAAAAAACCGACACAGTGGTCAAAACGCTACAGAATGTGTCTCGAAGGTTGTTCCCCGGAAAACGCGGTAATAGGGAGTCCAAGCTCTCACCCGAGACTCTCGAACTTATGAAGGAAAGACGAGAAACGCCGGACGCCCAGATGTCTTCGTCAGATAGGCGGTCCTTAAACCTGAAAATCAGGAAACTGACGCGACGTGACCTCCGACGCTGCAGCACTCGTAATATCGAGGCTGCGATTGAGCGAAATAGAGGCACCAAAGTCTTCGCTCAGCAATTAGGTAGACCCCATCTGGCGAAACTGAGGACCGGGGATGGCAGGACCGTCACCTCTAAGTTCGAGATTCTCGAGGAAATTGAGAGTTTTTATAGACACCTATATGCATCACGGGTGACTAAACCATCGAGACAAGGCGAAGATGACCACAGAGCCCCACTCACGCGCCATTACACCGAGGACATCCCGGATGTCGACCCGGGCGAGGTTGAGGCAGCTCTCAGACAACTAAAGAACAACAAGGCGCCGGGTGATGACGGAATTACAACCGAGCTCCTTAAGGCCGGTGGGACCACAGTCCTGAAAGAGCTAGCGAGTCTCTTTAATTCCGTCATTCATCAAGGCTTAACACCACAAGCGTGGAGCGGGAGTGCGGTGGTTCTGTTCTTCAAGAAAGGCGACAAAACCTTGCTGAAGAATTACAGACCTATCTCACTCCTGAGCCACATTTACAAGTTGTTCTCGAGAGTAGTCACTAACCGCCTCGCTAGAAGACTCGACGAGTTCCAGCCACCAGAACAAGCCGGGTTTCGAAAAGGCTTTAGCACCGTAGACCACATCCATACTGTTCGGCAGATTGTGCAGAAAACCGAAGAGTACAATCAGCCGCTGTGTTTGGCCTTTGTGGACTACGAGAAAGCCTTCGACTCCATCGAAACTTGGGCGGTTCTGGATGCTCTGCAACGATGTCGTATTGACTGGCGATACATCGAGGCGCTGAGATGCTTATATGACACCGCCACAATGACTGTCCAGCTCCATGACCATAAGACCAATCCGATCGAGCTGCGTCGGGGGGTGAGACAGGGGGATGTTATATCCCCAAAGCTGTTCACCAATGCGCTCGAGGATGTCTTCAAGACTCTGGACTGGACTGGACGGGGTATAAATGTGAACGGTGAGCACATCTCGCACCTTAGATTTGCCGATGACATCGTCATAGTGGCAGAGTCGCTGGACCAACTAAGCGAGATGCTGCATGGCCTGAATGGAGCTTCACGACGGGTCGGTCTTGGCATGAACTTGGATAAAACCAAGATCATGTTCAATGAACATGTCATGCCGAGACCGATATATGTCGAAGGATCGATGCTCGAAGTTGTTCAAGAGTATATCTACCTAGGGCAGGTCATCAAGCTTGGTAGAAACAACTTCGAGCGGGAAGTCGATCGGAGAATTCAGTTAGGCTGGGCAGCGTTTAGCAAACTACGTCGAGTCTTCTCTTCGCCTATACCGCAATGCCTGAAGACGAAAGTTTACAACCAGTGCGTCCTACCTGTTATGACTTACGGTGCCGAAACGTGGACATTAACGGTTGGACTAGTCCACAAATTTAAAGTCGCGCAGCGGGCTATGGAGCGAGCTATGCTCGGAGTCTCTTTGAAGGATAAAATTCGTAATGAGGTCATCCGACAAAGAACCAAGGTAACCGACATAGCTCGTAAAATTAGCTCGCTGAAGTGGCAATGGGCTGGCCATGTCTGTCGAAGGACCGATAGCCGTTGGAGCAGACGAGTCCTAGAATGGAGACCGCGACTCGGCAAGCGTAAGGTAGGACGCCCCCCCGCCAGGTGGACTGACGACCTGAAAAAGGTCGCTGGAGGGGACTGGATGCGGAGGGCGGAGGACCGGGTGTTGTGGCGCAAATTGGGAGAGGCCTATGTCCAGCAGTGGACTATGATTGGCTAAAATGATGATGATGATGCCCTGCGGTCTCGAACGCGTAAGTAGTTCCCTTTCCTGTGAGACATCATTCATATTTCTGATTTGATTTTTTCCGTGACCGACTTTACCGAAACCCGAGTTTTAAATCTAATATAATAATAATAATTTACCGGCGTATATAAGTCCTACTGCTGGACACAGGCCTCTTCCCATAAAGAGAAGGCTCGATCATTGATCACCACGCTTGCTCATTGCGGATTGGCGATTTCAGATACCAATTTTGGAATCCAGGTTTCCTCACGATGTTTTTCTGCACCGTTTGTCAGTAGTGTCTTAGAATAATTAGATATTCTAATATAAGATACTTAAATCTAATATAATTAGGCAGTGGTCAAGTTACAATATCGTATGCCGGCTTCTCTGTCACAAACCATCTCAAAATATGATAACATTAGAACTGTACCTCCATCCGAAATTATTATAATAATAATAATTTCGGATTAATTATTATAAAATAGATAATTATCAAATATGGTTGCGGTTTCGGGTATATATTTATTTCGAATACCTATCTATTTGACGACTTCCGTGGTCGAGTGGCGTACGCACCGGTTTTCAAGGTGTCGCCAGCTCTGAGGTCCCGGGTTCGATCCCCGGACGGGTCAATGTAGAAATCCACTTTTCTACATTGTCCCGGGTCTGGGTGTTTGTGGTACCTTCGTTGTTTCTGAATTCCATAACACAAGTGCTTTAGCAACTTACTTTGGGTTCAGAGCAATGTATGTGATGTTGTCCGCATTTATTTATTATTATCTGATGGTTTCAGTTACAAAACTCCTTAGCGTCCATGGTTTATACCCCGCATTTTGTCCTTGTTTCACCAAGTTCGTAATCAATTTGCGTACGCCAATTGTCTCAAAGTAAATATTTGGATCTCTGTTTTATTGTGACTGTTGATTTTATTTACTTTATATACCTGCGAGCCTGCTTCGTGAACGGTGACTGGAATAATAATAGGTATCAACTGTTTTGTCTCAATATTGTGTAAACAGTTAAGACAAACTTGGTAGGTAGACACTGAGATTAATAGCTATCAACTAATTTTGGTTTCAGTAAACCTTCATAGGTTTCGACTTAGGCAGCATATCTACTAGAAATTGCGAGGTAGCTAGGTGGTGTGCAGGAAAAGATCTATTAATAGGATCACTTAATTTCCCTACCCTTTCTTAGTTTAGAAAGGGTCAGTAAGAAAGTTAAGATTAGGAGTTAGTTATAATAATATACCTAGAAATTATAAGCACATGCTCGTATGTAGGTATTGTATCTATACTATATATATATAATTATATAATATATAATTATATAATATATAATTATATAATATATAATATAATATTATAAAGCTGAAGAGTTTGTTTGTTTGTTTGTTTGGTTGAACGCGCTAATCTCAGGAACTTCTGGTTCGATTTGAAAAAATCTTTTTGTGTTGGATAGTCCATTTATTGAGGAAGGCTTTAGGATATATAACATTACGCTGCAACTAATAGGAGCGAAGCAGCAGTGAAAAATGTTGCAAAAACTGGGAAAACCATTCATTTTTTAAGGCTTCCGATGTGTGCGCTACGTAAACGGTTAGAATTACCTAAAAAATATGTAAGAATGAATTGTTCCTCTTTGAATGATCTTAAAAAATGTCCGCGACGGTATATGTCTATCTTTTAAGATTGACTCACTATAAACTTTTTTAAGGTAATCAATTTTGGTCGAATTAATGCATTATTACCAATTATTGGCTAGAGTTTTATCAACATAATATTAACTAAAATTATAATTTACGCAGAAATACTTTTTTTTTTTGTTTTTAAACTTCTTCATCGCGATCATAATAACAGAAATTAAGGCGGACGAAGTCGCGGGCAACAGCTAGTCGTTAAATATAAAGGCAATGTGAGCCTCATATACCATATACTGCTTCACATATACAGCTAAAAATATTTCACCTCTAACTTCTAAATCTAAAACAACAAACCAACAAATCTGTTATGCTCTAAGCTTAACATAAAAATCATAAAACAAAGCATTAAAACAAACATTGTCTTCTCAAAGCAAAGAAATGATAATAAAGGACATCATCCATTTTGGTCCAAAATTCGAAAGTGCCGGCCAACAAAAATAAATGTTATATTCTGATAGAGCTTGTCCTCCTGAACATTTCTTAATATGGCACCAAACCTGTAGCACCGCTGCACGTGATTTTATCCAGGGTTAAAAATTCTGAATTTTCTTACATTTTTCGTACACATACTACGATATTATCGATAAAATGAAGTGCTAGGAGGACATAGCTTGTCTTTTTAAGCATTTTTTAATATGGCACCAATCGTGTAGCACCGCTGCACTTGATTTTATCCAGGGTTAAAAATTCTGAATTTTCATACATTTTTCGATCAAATACCATGATATTATCCATTAAATGTATTACTAAACACTAATGAAATGTTCTGTTATGGATGATAACTCATGGTTAATTATTGGGGGTTGTAATAAAATCAAGGATTTCTTTTAAAAGACTTTTAACGTATCTTATCGTCGAAAACGTCTTGCGTTAAAATGATATACTCTAATCTTGAAGCTGGTGGTTATATTTTGTAAATGTAGTGCATAGCTCACATAATAATATGCACATTACGTGAGAACAGCACCCAATTAGCCTTTTTTCTGTGATGCAGCATTAATCGTGAGCGATAGCTAGTCTTTTCGATAAAAAGTTTGGTCCACCACAATATATAATTCGCAGCCATGTTGTATACGCGCCGTTTTACAAAACGGTGCGCCGGATTACAAAACTTTGCCGTAATATAATGGGGCGAACTGTCGTTCATTCGGATTACTATTCGGCTGAAATAAAGTACGCCGCATTGTTTGAGCGCTTCTCGTTCGTCTTGGTAACGTGGCGTCCATTTACAAACTGGCGCATTGTAGATACTGCCACTTGGAAAGTTTCTCTCTCTTCTTAATTTTTAGATATTTTAAATTCAACGAATCAACTAAACAAGAGAAATATCCTACCAGACTATGCCTTTTTTTTGTAATCCGGTGCACCATTTTATAAAACGGCGCGTATACAATATGGCTGCGAATTATATATTGTGGTGGTCCAAACTTTTATTGAAAAGACTAGCTATCGCTCACGATTAATGCTGCATCACAGAAAAAAGGCTATTTGGGTGCTGTTCTCACATAATGTGCATATTATTATGTGAGCTATGCACTACATTTACAAAATATAACCACCAGCTTCAGGATTAGAGTATATCATTTTTACGCAAGACGTTTTCGACGACAAGATAGGTAGGTACGTTAAAAGTCTTTGAAAAGAAATCCCTGATTTTATTACAACCCCCAATCATTAACTATGAGTTATCATCCATAACAGAACATTTAATTTGTGTTTAGTAATACATTTAATGGATAATATCATGGTATTTGATCGAAAAATGTATGAAAATTCAGAATTTTTAACCCTGGATAAAATCAAGTGCAGCGGTGCTACAGGTTTGGTGCCATTTTAAAAAATGCTTAAGAAGACAAGCTCTGTCCTCCTAGTAATTCATTTTATCCGTAATATCGTGGTATGTGATCGAAAAGTTGTCTGAAAATTCAGAATTTTTAACCCTGGATAAAATGAAGTGCAGCGGTGCTACAGGTTTGGTGCCATATTAAGAAATACTTAGGAGGACAAGCTCTACCCTCTTAGAAATTCATTTAATCGATAATATCGTGGCATGTAATCGAAAAATGTATAAAAAATCAGAATTTTTAACCCTGGATAAAATCACGTGCAGTGGTGCTACAGGTTTGGTGCCATATAAAGAAATGTTCAGGAGGACAAGCTCTGTTAGAATTTAACATTTATTTTTGTTGGCCGATTATTACTTTCGAATTTGGACCAAAAATGTACAGAGAGTGGATGATGTCCTTTCATAATTTAATATCAAAACATGGGCAAACGCGGCAGGGCAAGGATAAAAAATTAACGCCAGCTTTGTAAGGCGACGGCCGTATACACCAACTGCGTCAAAATAAAATATTAATACTGCAGTCCCAATGAGCATGTCCGAAAAAAATTATGTAAACAGGCCTGAAAAGGTCGCTTCATAAAATAAAGCAATAAAACGGTCACAAAAGTCTGATAATACGAGTATTACTCAATCTCAATACGCCTTTCTAGGAAACGATTTCATAGTATCCCATTCAAAATTTCAATATTACACTCAGGAGATTTCGAACTAAAAATTTCGACGCTGGCCCCCTAAAAGATAAATGTTTGTCATTATGTGTTTAGTCACTCTTGTCATTTGAAGCAGCTCTGAATAATTGGCAAAGCTACATATGTATATATTATATTCGCTACTTTTATATCCCACAAAAACACTCTTATATCCCTCTGTCATCATCATCAGCCGGAAGACGTCCACTGCTGAACAAAGGCCTCCCCCCTAGAACGCCACAATGAACGACAACTCGCCAATTGCATCCACCGGGTGCCCGCAACTTTGACGATATCGTCGGTCCACCTGGTGGGAGGCCTGCCAACGCTGCGTCTTCCGGTTCGTGGTCGCCACTCGAGAACCTTTCTTCCCCAGCGGTTATCGGTTCTTCGAGCGATATGGCCTGCCCATTGCCACTTCAACTTGCATATTCTTCGAGCTATGTCGGTAACTCTAGTTCTTTGGCGAATTTCCGTATTCCGGATCCTGTCGCGCAAAGAAACCCCGAGCATAGCTCTCTCCATAGCTCGTTGAGTGACTCTGAGCCTCTCCAAAAGGCCAACCGTTAGCGACCACGTCTCAGAGCCATATGTCATCACTGGCAACACACACTGGTTAAAGACCTGCGTCTTCAGACACTGCGGAATTTTGGACGAAAAGATGTCGCGTAGTTTCCCGAACGCTGCCCATCCGAGTTGGATTCTTCGGGCGACCTCTTTGTCGAAGTTGGACCGGCCTAATTGAACTATTTGTCCAAGATAGACGTAGTGGTCAACAACTTCGAGAGTATCATTTCCAACAACAATCGGTAGGGGTGCGACATGGACATTGGACATGATCTTCGTCTTGTCCATGTTCATTTTAAGACCCACCTGTTGGGAAACGATACTGAGGTCGCTGAGCATAGTATTGAGCCCCTCCAGCGACTCCACCATGATCACTATATCATCGGCGAAACGAAGGTGAGTGATGTATTCGCCATTGACATTGATGCCGAACCCATTCCAGTCCAAGAGCTTGAAGACGTCCTCCAACGCATTTGTGAACAGTTTCGGAGAAATAACGTCTCCCTGTCTCACACCACGCTGCAGTTGGATTGGTTTCGTGCTCTCGTCCCGTAACCGGATCGACATGGTGGCGTTACTATACAAACACTTCAACACCTCGATATACCTATAGTCGATATGACATCGCTGGAGGGACTGCAATACAGCCCAGGTTTCGATTGAATCGAAGGCTTTTTCATAGTCCACAAACGCTAGACACAGTGGCTGATTATACTCCTCGGTCTTCTGTATAATCTGGCGGAGCGTGTGAATGTGGTCTATGGTGCTAAAGCCTTTTCGGAAGCCAGCTTGTTCGGAAGGCTGGAAGTCATCAAGCCTGCGTTCGAGACGGTTCGTAATGACCCTCGAAAACAACTTATACACATGGCTCAGAAGCGAGATGGGTCTATAATTCTTCAACAAGGTATTGTCGCCTTTTTTGAAGAAGAGCACCACCACACTCCTGTGCCATGCTTCTGGCGTAGTACCCTTGAGTATGACGGAATTGAATAGCCTCTGGAGGACTAACAGTACCGGTTTTCCACCCGCTCTCAGAAGCTCCGTTGTAATTCCGTCATCACCCGGCGCCTTGTTGTTTTTAAGCTGTTTCAGAGCCACTCTAATCTCGTACAGGCTGATGTCTGGGATGTCCTCAGTATAGTGCCGGGTCAGTTTGGCTCTAGAGTCCTGAGCCACACTGACAACGGGTTTCCGTGTCGAAGTGTACAGCTGTCCGTAAAACCTCTCGAGCTCTCTCAATATCTCCGGTTTCGATGAGATGATACTGCCATCGTCGATCTTCAGCTTCGTCATTTGGCTTTTCCCAATAGAGAAATTTCTCGCGAACACTTTGGAGCCCTGGTTCCGCTCAATTGCGTCCTTTATACGGGCAGTATTAAAGGAACGCAGGTCGTGACGCGTGGAGTTAGAAATTTGCCTATTGAGATGGCCGTATTCCGACATATCAGCTGAAGATTGCAGTCTCATCTCATTCCGGGCTTCCATTAGTTTAATGGTTTTATTGGAGAGCTTCTGAGGCTTTCTTCGGCGTGGGGTCCTAAAGAACTGGGACTCCACTGCTTGGACAGCTTCCACCAACCGGCTGTTTATCTCGTCCGCTGTTTCGCATTCGGCTAGACACTGGAAACGATTACGCAGTTCGAGTTGAAAGGTTTCGGGATTCTGGATTTGGGCAGGACCTGGACGGAGCGTGGACTTCATCAGACGAGACCGTTCAAGCTTAACATTGATATTCAGTGTGCCTCTGACAATGCGATGATCGCTACCGGTTTTCACCTTCCCGATCACAGAGACATCACTGAATATACGCTTCTTGGTTGTCATGACGAAGTCGATCTCATTTTTGGTTGAACCATCGGGGCTTATCCACGTCCACTTCCTGGATGGTCGCTGGTGGTCGATGGTGGTCAATCCAGAAGGAAGAAGGAGTTCATCAAATAGAGTTCCTCCCTCTCCATAAAGTCGACCAGCCGCTGGCCCCTCTGGTTCCGCTGCCCATATTCAAACGACCCTACTCTCAACTCATCGCCATTCCGAGTGCCCACCTTAGCGTTGAAGTCTCCCATAACAACGGTGAAGTAAGATTCGGAGGTATGTATGGCTTCGGAGATCTCCTCATACATAGCCTCTACTTCATCGTCAGGGTGTGTCGAGGTCGGCGCATATACCTGGATGACCTTCAACGAATACCGATCGGTGATTCTGAGTATCAGGTACGCTACCCTGCTTGACACACTATCGACTTTTATCACGTTGTTAATGAGAGACTTACGGACGAGGAACCCAACACCACCCTGGGATTTTCGGTCTCCTTCCCGGAAGAAGAGCATGTTGCCGGAATCTAGGATTATCGTATCCTGCCCCTCTCGTCGGATTTCAGATAATCCCATGATGTCCCAACGCAACCTGCTCAATTCTTCCTCCAGCTCGATAATCTTCTCGTCAGTCCGGAGCGTGCGGACGTTGTGCGTTGCCAGGGCCAAAGTCCGGTGGGAGTGGTAGCGCGAAATCCACCGGGGATTCTTAGCACCCCCTGCTCCTCCGTTACCTGGCCCGCTACCATAGCCAGGGATAGAGGAGCTGCCGGGTACTGGGGGCCGTCGCGCCGTTGTGTCTGTCATTATGGGGGGGGGGGGGGGTTGCCATAATCCCCACGCTTGGCAGGCGGCTTGGGGATCGCAGTATTGGTGGTCAAGTTACAGAAGACGCTGCTGCCCATCTTCTAGATTTTTCCCTTAGTCGCCTCTTACGACACCCACGGGAGGAATGGGGGTGGTCAATTCTAAGCCGGATACCACACGGCATATCCCTCTGTACTTTTATGTAAATGCAGAATTATAAAATAAATAGCTGTTCCTAATTAGTGTGTATACAGGTTTATACAAAACTCACATATTAGCGGTATAATGTCAATCGGCTTAATTCAAAGGACCGTCTGCCAGATGACGTGCGTACCGTGTACTATGGCTTCCTGTTAATTGGCTGACGTGAATAAATAACCTCGTACTTTAAACCCTGTTGGGTAATGAACAAATGAATTGGACTTTTCCATGTACAAGTAAGTAGTCAGTGTAAGTCCAATATTCATTTGTTTAAAAATAATATCTGTTTATTTCGATGTTTCGATCGGTTTTTGTTTATAATAACAAAGTTGGAGTAATGTTAGGATAAGTTATGTTTGTTTATACATACGCTGATGTCTCCCAAAGGTGCTGTAAAAGGCAACGACAATGTAGTAATGTATTTCATATAATAAATTATCTCTAATGCGAAGAACCTATATCATACTGAACATTGCCTTGTAAATAATTAATCTGCATAGTGAAAGTGTATACAATAAGGGTATATTATTTTAGGTAGTAGGATTTAATATCTATCTGCAGTATCTAGCTTCATTATCTATCTACAATAACAAAAAAATCTCAAAAAGGAAAATGAGTTCAGACCAATCTCCGCAATGAAAAGTAAAATAAAACATAATACATATCAATCACTCTCTCAGTCCATAAATCCATCAATTTACCTCCAATTTACCCCAATGTCCATAACAACGGTCTGACATTTAACATGGGTGTCGTCCCAATGTTTTAATTATTTTTATATCCTGCGGGTTAACACTATTGGAGATTGAAAAACTCGTTAACTGTCCCTAGCATTGGGATTGATTGTGTCCGCTGTAACGTACGTATTTGTGACACTTACCCCTCTGGATTGGGTTTCATTTTATTTGCTGTTCTACTGTAAACGGTTGACTAAATATAGGAACATTTTTCAGGCTTAGGCAGGAAAAAAGAAAGAGCAACCCCGGTTTCAGAAACGTTGATCAACACAAAAATTTGTTAATCACCTGTCAAATCTTAAATCGTTTATCGCTGTGTTGGTTGATTGTCTTTTAAAATAAAAATAAAATAAATGCGGACAACATCACATAGGTACATTGCTCTGAACCCAAAGTAAGTAGCTAAAGCACTTGTGTTATGGAATTCAGAAACAACGAAGGTACTACATACATCCAGACCTGAGGCAATGTAGAAAAGTTGGTTTCTACATTGACCCGTCCGGGGATCGAACCCGGGACCTCAGAGCTAGCGACACCTTGAAACCGGTGCGTACGCCACTCGACCACGGAGGTCGTCAAAATTTATTTTGCTAATCAAAGTCGTGATCAGTTAACTTGACAACAGATTAAGTTGATCAGCCTTTCAGATACCGGGGTAGGATATTTGTAGGCTGTTTTAGTAGGTTACCTAAATTTTACATAATGATAATGTAACATCATTAAGGTATTTCAGATTTATGTAATTTCCATCTTATGAAAAAGGAGTTTAGCCACAGATTTCATTTTACCCGTGATCCGATTTGTCGCAATAAAATATTCATGAAGCGGACGAATGGGGTTTTCAGGCCACTAAAAAGGTTCTATTACAAAAAATGTCTAAGAAATATGAGTGAGAGTGACAGCTTACATATTCAGTGCTTTACATTATTTAGGTTAAAGTCTTTGAATTTAATCGTTTTGTGTTTGTTTTTGTGGGCCATTTGAAGTTTTTAAATGAACAGAGTGACAAATGATAATGTTTAACGAAGATTTATGTTTCTTTGTAGATATTTAACTAAATATAATTATTATTAGCCCGTGATGTTTGTGCTTATTATTTTTCGGTGGTGTCTTTGTAAATACTTCATTAAATAATTCAGAAGATGTAGTTTAATCAGGTCTAGTAAATGTTTTCCAAGAAATCTAGTCAAACATAAAGAAAAACACATTTCATTTCAGAAATCTAATAATTTAATTTAATTTAATTCGGGATTACAGACAAAAACACTAGTTATTCAATTGCAAGTAAAACTGATTTAAACAATCGCAATATCTTGAATGGCCATCTTTTCGAAATAATTGATAACGTTCTTATAAATAATCTTCGCTGCTACATCCATGACCGGTCTGCCAAACTCTGTAGTAACTTGATTCCAGTTCTCGTTTAAGAAAGCTAACAAGGTGTCACCTGAAATAAAAACAAAGATAAATATAATAATATGTAGTACCTATATTATAATTTAATATATGTATAATAATATGTATTGCACATACAAAGCTAGTGATAAATACTTTTTTCATTTAAATGGGACGTTACATCATGAAATTCTTAGTAGCAGGTCGGAGTTTGGATTTGTGCCCGGTATAATATGCTCGCCCCCTATTACGTGGGACCTAAACATACCGGCGAACTGTGGGTGTACATTGGTACACCTCTGCCTAACCCTTCGGGGATATAGGCGTGATGGTATGTTATGTGATGTTATGTTACATCATTCTGATTTTCTTTACATATTTTATGGAGAAAAAAATGTTATGTGAAATACGAGGTGTCTCTTTGTTCGGTTATGGGGCAAATTTTAAATGAGATCCCTCTACTGGCTCACTCCTTTCTTCTTCCAAACCTCTTAATATTACTTTTGTTTGGCTAGGCTATTAGTATCTAGGCCTTTGTCCAAAATAATAAGAAAGACAATACTTACTCAACTGCTTGTTTCCATTGAATAAGTTACCTAGGTGGTAATGAGCGCCATCTTTCACCTCGAAGTCGAAGTGGTATTTCGTTGGTTTAATGTGGTCCTTGCCCTCAGCGTCCTTCACCATATCGTAATGGATGTAAAGCTTGATTTGTAGATGTTCTGAAAAAGTAATACTTTATTATTAAAGTATTTTTAACCGATTTGAAACAAGGAGAAGTTTCCATCGATTTTGTGTGTATTACTGCACTATAATTATAAATGTTCTCCAGCAAAAGTTTATTTATCTATCAACTTGTATTGAGCGAATAAATCTGACAAGAAGCGTGTCTTCTAAATATTACACAAACAGTAAAATTCAGAAAAAAAGATCATAGAAAATCTCTATAGTACTTAAGATTTGATTTGCAAGCATTTTTTTACTAATAATTCAGAGAGAATCAAATTTATACAAAAAAATATTTACAAAAGCCACTTACTTAGTTTCAGTTTTAACTGCCCATCACCAGTTATCGGTAGGATGAGGATGCGACCCCCAGCAGTGTAGTGGCCTTTCACAAAGGCATCCATGTGGAAGTCAACTGCCAAGATGTTCTTTTTCGTATCCCATCTGCAATGGAAATTACAGAATTATATTTACAGCATTTATGTAGTTTTTTGTTTTTTGTAGGCCAGTGTATTAAAGTAGTTTAGAACCAGTGTTGTTTATTTTTTAAATGATTAGTATTATACTATGTTTTGAAATTTCTATTTAGATCACCCTGTATGTAAGATATTTATACATTTTGAAGGGTAAACACACGGGTAAAGAGAACATTATTTTAAACTTCTACAAATAATAAAACTGCCTTACAATAGGCTTAATTACTACGTCCAAAATACTTACTCAACATTGTCGATAACTGATCCCTTCAATCCCTTCAAGCGGCCCTCTTTCAAAGAAAACTGGAGACCAGCTAGATCGAAGCTGATGTCATCCATTTCCATAGGATCTAGCACAGCCACGTTCGCTTCAGGCAATCCTACCATGAAAACAGGTACCATCTTCTGAAACGCTGACACTAGACATGCCTTGTCGTCCAACTTGCATTTTTCTTCTGGTAGAACTGATGACAAAGGAAAACTCTTTTCATCCACTCAAAGACTAAAAAAGTATACACGAGGTTGGAGATTGAATCCTAGGCTAAGCTTATTTTTCAAAATCATGATATTTAAAAAAATATTTTGAAACAGCGATACTTTCGATACATAGTGAACATAGTTCGATCATTGGAATCTGCAATCAGTGCACGTTACTAGTCTTCATGCGAAAACAATTGACAGAGTTACGAGACACTCTTTACTAACAAACAATGATAGTAAATATATATTATACTGGTATTAAAAAATTTTCTGCATTAAGTTTTGTCGAAATGAAAATCCGAATTCGAAATGTTTTGAATTCGGATCCTATTTTAGGAATAATGAGATCGCTTCTATTGAATACATCATCTTTCATTGTACGTAGGGCCAAACGCTATTGTGGCAACATGCCTATAAATAACTCCAGAGACGCAGGTGTGGAATGGCTCTCATTAAGTACAGCGACGATGTATTATAATAACATAAATTCTGAAGGGTCTATAACAAGCCCAAAATTGTACTATAGATGGAATCGATAATCCAATTGTTGACAATCTCGGACTCAGTTATGAAAAGTCTAGGTTTTTTTTTATCTTAATGATATGTGTTGCGTGTATTTAAAAGAACACTGCATACCTCATACCTTTTTCCTTGTCAGAACTAATTAGATCCACTTACAATAAAAATAGGATTGATTATATAAATTATCTCCCATTATCCGCGATGACATGACAACTGGGTTCTTTATAAATTGTTTAATACGGGCTTAATTTAAAAATATTCTTATAATGGCGTTTGCAAGGCTACCGGAAGACGTTCGTGAGGACAAAGCCCATGGAAAATAATGACCAGATTTGACCTTGGAATTTACGTCAAATGCTTCTAAAGAAAATCCTGGAATGCAGTTAAGTAGAGCTGGGATTTATGATAATGTTTCTTGTTCTATTCAACCGACTTGAAAAACCTTTTTTTCTTTTTGTATGATATTCTTTTATATATAAATACGTACCTAACGCGTTTCTAATGTTTACGAACGGTTTTTTATTATGTTTATGCCTTGAACTCTATTTTATTTGTTTCTCACGTACGCACAAACTACATAATACTTTTCTAATAAGTTGGTTACGTGACATAGTTATGTCAATTGCACATAATAAGAGATAACTAAATAGGTACCTTATTCTTATTAAACTAAAAAAAAAAATTTCAAGTTTAACAGTCATGGTTCATATTCTGACCTGTTAAGTATCATTTCAATGACAGATCTACTTTAAGTAAGTCATAATAACATTATTAATGGAGAAAAACAGTGATTAAGTTAGAATCCGAGCGTAAGTGAGCAAACTTCCTTTAGTTATTTTCCTTAAGTACATAAATAATGATAAAGCAATTTTTTTTTTTGAGTCTGCTTGCGACCACGGCCTGTGTAACCCGGTCGAAACGTGAAGCCCTAAAGGTATTTATGCATGTACGCGCTAATCCCCGTTTTATAATATTACTGTATTGATAAAGCAGATTTTCAAGTTTCCCATAAAAAATATATAGTAAAGGACAACGACCATATTTAAAACCTTGGTATCAAATGTACTAGAGTATTATTTTTTATCTAATAAAGCACAATTGTGAAAAGCTCGGTTTAGAACAATTATGTAAATTTATCTCAACGCTTTGAAATAATGGTGCCACAAATCTCAAAGGTCCACTATTGATGTGCTCATGATGTTAAAAGTAACATTTTAATGTTCACCACGTATATACAAAAGCCTTAATTGATTCAATACAAGACTACAGTATGAGGACAAATTGACAAAGCTCTTTAAAAATAGCGATAAAAAAGTGTTGACCAAACACATAGCCGACAAAACGGAAAAAGCAGAATTTACAAATAGGTAGAATAAGGTTCTAAATTTAATCGTAGACAATAACTTTTATCTTAAACCAACTTCAAAAAAGGAGGAGGTACACAATTCGAATGTATTTTTTATGTTTGTTACCGCAGTACTTTCGGCTGGGTGAACCGATTTTGATGATTATTTTTTTATTTGAATGCTGGGGTTTCCAATGTGGTCCCATTTCAATTGGGTTCAGATTTGACTGTGGCATCAAATGTTAAGAAAACCATATAAGACTATATGTATAGTCGGTGTTTTGTTAGAATTATAATCGACGCATATACTTGGTAAACTGTAGCTTTGAAATAACGTACTGATATTATTTTCAAGCTAATTAGATATTCTACAATGACTAAAGAGACATCAACACTGTTGCATTTATTGTAAAATGTTTTGCTTGATGACAGTAATTATTTTAAAGTACCTATTAAACGTAACTACACTAATTTTATCTAGGTACTTATTAAGTTATTACACGGATTCTTTATTAATAATTTATCGTTTAACTAATTTCCTACAAAAGATAATTATAGTAAGCAGCTACATCGATTGATACCTACCTAACCTATGTGAAAATTCAAATAACTTGAGGTACTGAACTATTTCATATCGTTAATTATACATTTTGTAAGTTAGTAAACATGAATAACTTTACTCGTTTTAAGAAGTAGTATTTCCAAAAATATCGAAAATTAAAAACAATAACTTATTTTATAAGAGTAACTATTAAACTTTTACCCTTAGGTATTTGTTATTCCATATTTAGGATAGGTGTATTTTAAATCTAGACATGGATAAAATTTAAGTTACTATAGTACAGTTCACATAATAAATAGGTACCTGTACTCTATACATACTTTTTTAATGACGTTCTAAATTTATCTATCAAATAAATAAAAATTGGATTAAAATTCACTGTTAATGTACAAATATACAATGTTTAAAATTCAATACTTTATATTATCTAGCTAAAAAAAAACAAAATTAGAAAATGATTAATATTTGTTATCCTTACCTCCAGCCTGAACAAAACCTAACACGGCTAGCATAAAACACGATACTTTGATTTCCACTCCCATTTTGTCCAACACAACTCTTTCTTAAGGCAACCAGCCAACTGTGGATGTAATAGGGAAGAACGCGTTAATATAGTCAAACGACCATACCATAGTTACACGCAATATAATTAAATAACATTGTAATAAGCGTTTGCTATTTTTAAACTGGTTTTTTACCAAAAACTTCAAACGCATCTAATTTAATGCTATTTTTGTTTTTGAGCTTTGCGTGTTTATAATTTCATGTATTTATTTTATTATAATTAGGAATGTTACAGATTTTTAAAATAAAAAGGTAAAGTTTTAAGGAAATATTTAGTTATTTATTTTAATTCGATTTATTAACGGTCAATACAAAATCGAAATTTAAAAACAAAACATAATGTTTGTCTTACTAAAAGTAACAAAAACAAGAACCTATGTCTTTGTTGTTTTTTTTGGGGTTGATGCACTTTACACATAAAATTTTCTGTCAAGCCACCGTTTTTTTTAATTTTATAGGAATTCCTATATCGGCTGACTTTCAAAACGTTATTTTAAGCCATTTACAAATAATTTTTTTATGCCTCACTGATCGTATAAGCTATTTTGTTTAAAAACCTATGTAGGTATCTGCCTAGCCTCCATAAATACAAATCCTACCAATTAATAATATATTTTTTTGGCTTTGCCGTAGACGTACAAAAATAGAATCAAATTGACATAATCATTGCATTATTATGTTGTTGTTATTCCAATTATACACCTGGTTTATAATACTCCAATTCATTAGCAACAAAAAAATCTATGGCCAGAACTTTTGAAACTAACAAGCATCAATTTGATAAACTTTTGAGTTTTTTTGCAGAACTTCTCTGACGTATTTTAAGTCTAATTTGGATGGCAACAAAAAATGAACAGGCTTTTTCGGTAAACACACGCACGTTTTTTATTACGGGGCTATTAGATGACCTGTTTCTACGGAACTATACGAATAAACAAGTGACACATGTATAGAAAAAAATTAAGACGATATAAATATTATTATGCCTATGACACATTTTTGGTAACCTCGTATCCCACTGCTGGGCAAAGGTCTCCCCATCAAATTGGGGAGAAATACTTTTTCTTCTGACTAGCCTTTATCCAAGCTATGGTAGGGTCGACGTCCATGTGTGACACATGCTTAAATTAAGTATAAAACATTAATACGATTACTCGAATTAAATTTTAATAAAGATCCTATGATCTTGGACATACACGTGTCTTAGGTTAATACCTATTATGGAGAACATATTTTTATTATCATTTTAAGTATGTTTTCCAGCGTTAGTTATGTTTTTATAATACTAATATCTTTATCAAGTGAAAATATCTACACAATTTTTCAAAGTAAACCTATACAATCTAAAGAGTTCTGATTAACCGTTTAATAAAAAAAGTCAAGTAAATAGTTCAAACTTTATTAAAATACAAACAAAAATTCAACTGCTGTACCATAATACCAATATTCTGAATATTTAAGCATCTGCAAAGTCTGCTAGTGAGACCTTTTCGTAGTATTTGTTCATGTTCTTGAAAACAGTGCCGACGGCCAAATCCATCAAAGGTCTTCCGAACTCGTTTGCTACTTGTTTCCAGTTCTCGTTCAAGAAGTTCAACATAGTTTCACCTGAAACACAAATAAATAAACATAACAAAATAGTTATCAAAGTAATTGCTAGTTAATTCTGGGGTTGAAGTAAATATAAAATAGATTTTCACGTTATTAACACGTTCATGTGAACAACGTATAGGTACGTCACTTATTGGCAGACATGATGCGGCACAACGTATTATCACGTCCGGCGATATCTCGATTTATTATGCACAACGTCATAGAACGGATTTCGATCATTAAAACATTGAATAGTTGGGTTGCTGTGCCACGACATATCCGTCTCTCAAATTTCTAGTGCTACATTGCGTCCATATTTTTGGCTATTTTTGAAGACAGTATGCTTCGGTTACGCGCAACATTATTACACGTCGTTTCGCCTAAGCAGTGCGTTCACTACAGACGACCTGTCGTGAACGTCGACGTCTTAGGACGTCAGAATAACTTAAAATAATACTAATATCATCAAGTATTAACACAACGTCATCAGACGCTGCTCCAATTTGTATGAAAAAATTATGTGCAATATCGCCTTAACTTGCGATATGGAGATGTTTACGTGAACGTGTTAAATACACTCGTTTTAACAGTTAATTCAACCATGTAAATCTTTCCTGTTTTGGAATGAGTCTTCCTTATCGTTATACAAAATTTAAATAAAAATCGACAAGGCCGTGCAGTGTGTCTTGATGCAATTTAAATAAAAACAGCTCATAACTGGTCCAAATACTTATGCATGTAGGTAAAGTGCAGTTGTCATGTAGGTTTACTGTAAACCGATGTAAGACTCAATTCTAGTGAAAAAAGGTCTCGATCCAGTTCTAAGTTACATTTTGACAATACTTACTTAGCTGTTTGTTTCCATTGAACAAGTTAGCCAGGTGGTAATGGCCGCCGTCCCTGACATCGAATTCAAAGTCATACTTCGTCAGCTTAATGTGGTCCTTGCCATCGTCACCCTTGACTAAATCGTAGTCGATATGCGCCTTAATTTGGAGATGTTCTAAAAGAAAGAATGGGTCGTATGAAATAAAAATCTATGTAATACAGTAATATAATAATAATAATAATAATAATAATATAATAATATTTCGGGACAACTCACACACGGTTATCTGATCCCAAGCTAAGCAGAGCTTGTGTTATGGTAACCAGACAACTGATAAACATACTTATATATTTCTAAATACATACATATTATAGATAAATTACACCCAGACAACCAGAACAAATGATCGTGCTCATCACACAAACATTTGTCCTGGGTGGGAATCGAACCCACGACCTCCGGTATAGCAGTCAGGGTCACTAACCACTAGACCAACAGGCCCGTCGAACAGTACATAGAACCTCCTCTCTTTAGACGTCTTTAAAGGCAGTCAAACGGTAATTCATCAATTTTACTTTTTAAATTCATATTATTTAGCCTTGAAATGGTTCGCGAAGAATTGTGAACTTTATTTGAAATACGAAAAGTTAACGGTTTTTAGTTTTTTTTAAACAAAGCGATATTTACTACGGCGCAATAATAAACAACTGTTTAGACAAAATAAATGAAAGTTAAAGAGCGTAACAAACTTAAATAAATTATAAGAAATCCCTTTAATAACCATGGGTGTCAGTTCGTAATCTTCCCTAATACTAAAATATTTTATAACTTATAGTTTAGTAATAATTTTAAAAACTTACTCAGCTTTATCTTTATCTGGCCATCACCAGTGATGGGCAGGATTAGAATCCTTCCGTTAGCAGTATAGTGGCCCTTCACTGAGGCATCGATGTGGAAATCAATGGTAAGAGACTGCTTTTTTGTGTTCCATCTATAAACCAAAAAACGATTTATTTAAACACCAAAAAAAATCCGACATGATAAAAGCTAAAACTATGTTAGTTAAATGCTTATTAGACTACACGATATTCGGTCTCGACTAATTACTGGTCTGTTTTACTGACTACCTAGCTAGACAAGCTTCTTCCATTCGTTTAAGAACTCCTATGCTACAGACAGAGACATAGACACACCTCCCTTTCCCTATTTTTGCTTGGAGTTATAAAAATGCTTTCAAACATATGATAAAATATAGAAAGTAGAGACTCTTATTAAATTTCATAAACCATGTTCCTTACTTAACGCTATCTACAGTCGCATTCTTTAATCCCTTCAGACGGCCATCAGATAACGTGAACTGTAGTCCAGCCAGCTCGAAGCTCAGTTTCTCCAGTTCCATAGGATCTAGCACCTGGACGCCAGCCTCAGGAATACCCGACATGAACACCGGGGTGATGTCCTGGAAGACCTGCGTCAGACAGGGACTGTCCTCCAGCTTGCATTTGTTTTCAGGAATAACTATAATAATGAAACATAACATGTACATACAATATAAAATACTTGCTTACTTGTAATCTAATTTTGTATGAGACTGGTGCTTGAGGTATACTTTATGTAACTACTGTATCACAGTACACCGATATTACATTAAAGTAAGACTTTATTATATGCCATGAATGACATATAATTTAAAATTAGTTGAGTGATATTATGATAGTTCGATGAATTTCTACTTAAAAAAAATACTTTTACAATTTGGGTATTTGCTAATTTCTGGCTTAGTTTCAACAACCAATGAACTACTTTGGTATCTTATCAAGTCCCACAGTGACAATTAAGAACAAATGCGACATGAAATAATTAGGTACTTACTTCCTGATTGCGCTAAACCTAATACTAAAAACATCAAACTAGCCACTTTGAACACCATTTTGCCGTTAACACTAACTCTTTCGTTCAGCAAACACTCAACTGTACAAGAAGTAAGGAATATACCCTTAATATACCTTACAAAACCTATCGTCTATCACATTTTACATAATACTCAAATTAAATATTATTGTTAACAATATTTCAAAATTATTTTTAAATAAGTAACCAAATTACTTTGATACCTTTTTTATCTATTTAACAACGGTTAGAGAGTCTTTCAATCTTTGGTCTGAGGAGTCGAAAACTGTATAGATTTTTCACTTTTACTACCTAACATTATTAAATGCAAATGTCTCTTATAAAATTACCATCAATAACATTGTTGAGTCCTCAAAATTCGCAAAAAAATGTCTTAACATTTCTTATGCATTCAAAAAATATCGTATAGGCATAAAATATTGTTGTTGTGTGTTATATTTTTTGATTTACTGACACTTATTTAATATTTTGAGATTTCTTGCATTTTCCTTATCCTAGAGATTTTCCTTTTATGCGAACTGATATAAAAATTTCAAAGTAAGTTCATAACAAAATCGTTCCTTCAACCCATATGTTTTATTTATCTGAGTTTTCATATTCCCATAAAATGTTATTAAAAAATTATCGAAAACCAGACAAACTCGCAAACTTTAAAATACTATAATATGAATGATTAATTAGGCAAACAACATTAGCGCCTTCAATGTTTTATTAAAATTTAAATATTTCATAAATAAATGTAAATATAAGCATTGCATTATGTCCTTGCTTATAAATACTCAATGAGGTAAGAAAAATCTCTATTTTCTATAAAAATATCGCAGTAGGAATTACTTACAGTCGCATTATTAAATTTAAAAACTAATAATATAAAAATATGATTTAATAGGTACCTAATGTCAGAAAGTAAAACCTGAACGATTCTCTTATGTCAACCATTTTTCTGGACAGTTTATTGTGAAAGTGAAAATCTTCTATCTTGACTTTTCCAAACTATTCGTATGTTGTTGTAATGTTAGTTGCTATTAATATATTTTAGGTACTTTTATCTACTAACGCCTACAAGGGTACTTCGAATATATTATCAAACTCTCCTGTTATGTAACACAGTGTTATATCTACAATCCTATATTATTGACGACCTCCGTGGTCGAGTGGCGTACGCACCGGTTTTCAAGGTGTCGCTAGCTCTACAATGTAGAAACTCACTTTTCTACATTGTCTCGGGTCTGGATGTTTGTGGTACCTTCGTTGTTTCCGAATTCCATAACACAAGTGCTTCAGCTACTTACTTTGGGTTCAGAGCAATGTATGTGATGTTGTCTGCATTTATTATTATTTTTATTTATTATATACCTTATTAGTGTTAGTTCTCGTAATATGTAAAATATTTTCTATTTAGATTACGTAATTAAGTAAATGACATCGGTTACTTACCTTTTTGGGGCATTGAGTCCAAGGCTTGAAACTAGTTTTTTTCTTAAACGCCTTGCCGTGTTATTATGTACAAAGATTTGCCATGTAATATATAATAGTGACGCATGTTTTTGTTATATTATTTATTCTTATTTTATTTTATATAATACAAAAAGAGTTCAGTGTTAAAGAATTGGATACTTTATTCTTTCAGTGACGTCATATCCGCAGCTCACGTGCTGTGTATAGGATTTTATGTAAGCTCGTACAATCTATTTAAACCTATTCGGTGAATATGCTTAAAAAATAAATAAATAAATGCGGACAACATCACATACATTGCTCTGAACCCAAAGTAAGTAGCTGAAGCACTTGTGTTATGGAATTTAGAAACAACGAAGGTACCACAAACACCCGGGACAATGTAGAAAAGTTGGTTTCTTCATTGACCCGTCCGGGGATCGAACCCGGGACCTCAGAGCCAGCGACACCTTGAAACCGGTGCGTACGTCACTCGCCAACGGAGGTCTTAATTTTTAAACAATTTTTATAAATGCATTTTTGGCTTCTACTTCACGTTTACTATAAGTAAATTGCAATAATTAGTAGAATCTGTTTATACTGTGGCATTCAGTCTCAAAATATATAAGCGTCTATGGCGGTTGGGTTTATTGGTTTTCATTTAGAAAATGACTAAGAAGGTCTAAAATGCCTAAAATTGCATCTTTGAATGTAAAGTTGGGGAGGGGCTTGTAGCTAAGTGTAAGCCGTACGGTTTGACCGATATTACAGATTAAGCAGCGCTCGCCGCGGTTGGTCCGTGGATGGGTGACCATTTCTAAACATACCGAGACCCCTCCGTGCCTCGGATAGCACGTTAAACTTAATCTTTGGCAATCGTTAAGTCAATTCTGACAAGCAGTCTTACCATGGGATCCTGTGTTTCCCAGTAAAAATGGGTTGTGGAGGTCAGATAGGCAGTCGCTCCTTGTAAAATAATGGTATTCAGAAGAATCCGGTAAGACTGGTAGCCGACCCCAACATAGTTCGGAAAAGGCTCGGGAGACGATGAATATAAAGTTAACAACTATGTATGCTACACATGACCGGTAGGTAACTAAACAAAAAGCCATAAACAACAACGATCATAAATTAAGGTAATAAATTCAGGTTCAAAGGTTTTAATAGTCTCAGTTTGTGTATAATATCTTTAACAAACTAATGTCTTGTCCATTACATAGTAAATGCACGTCATAATATATAAAAAAATAAGGTTTTTATCTTTGGACACTAAGTTGAAAATCGTTATGTACAAATGTCCTACTACTGTGGAAAAAGTATACAGGTGTTAAAAAAATCCTGTCCGACCCGAAAGGGTGATATAGGGTTCACAATCAAATGCCCAAATAAAATATCAAATTTGGTAAATTCATGATAGAAACGTTAATAATGGATTGTTAAATAACCATTTTTTTCCCCGAAATTCCCTAAATTTGGGATTAAAACAAAAACTATTACCCCAATTTCGTCGGTATTTTTGGGGGCCTTTTGTTTGGTAATTAGGTAACATCTGTGACGACGCCGACTATCTCTCTGGACTTTTGAGAATAAAATAAATTTTGGTTATAATTTTTTTTCTTTTTTGACCATTTTTTTTCCACATTTGTAATCAGATATCGATACCTAACAACACCTTCACGGATCGGACAGGGTTTTCTTAACACCCTGTATAGAGAAAGTTTTTTAAACTAAGAATGAAAGCACAGGTCACAAAATTCTGACAACCAGTCTTGCCAAGGAATATATCCAGAGTTGAGGAGTATATAAAAATGCGAAACAAACAACTGTAAAAATAAATTTTCATTACAAATTATTATACGTTAATCAAGTTAAATCATTTATGTTATAATTTTACAAATTGCATAAGTAGGTAAGTACCTGTTCTATCTAATTAAAGTGTTGTACGCGACTGCCGTCATGTACGCCGTCATGTACGCCGTCATGTACGCCGTCATGTACGCCGTGAAAATTATGAGAAAGAAAATAGTTATGTTTCAAGCATGAACAATTTTTAAGTCCTTACTCGGTGTAATAATTCTTTTTCCTTGTGATCCGATGGGAAATCGGTTCTTCTCATAAATCTAGTTAGCATACATAATGAGGTAGTCTTAATGTAATTTCATTTTAATTCTAGTGACAGATAAGGGAGTAGTTCTGTAAACAGACATCATCTCTTTCCCTTAATCCACTTTTCATGAACACTGAATTTTCATGTCACTACATCTAAGGTCCTCATAAACTTAAAAAACAATATACTCGTTACCATGGCAACCATACGCTCACATATTCCCACCTGCTTGATTTTCACTACAGTCTGGTTCTATGAATCCCACTAAATTCATTTCAAGTCCCAGGAACACTGAGGAGCACTTGTTTATTATTCATTGTAGATATTTGCTTACGGGAATTACCGTGTTGTGTAATGTGAAAGTGTGGCTGCAACAGCCTGCTCAAAATATGCAGATGAGTTCAGGAACTTTAAGCTGGTGCAGTATTCAATTATGTGCCTGGTTTCTGGGAACATTACAGTAGTAGAATCAACTCTATGAATTTATTATTGAGAGCGCGTCGATATCTTATTAGCAAATGTGCTGGGAGTTGATTTGTTGCAAAGTTGTAGGTACTAGTGCGAAATTCAGGCGCTATATGCCTATTGGTATACATAGTGACTAAGCTAAAAATAAATACTTTATGGGCAATTTTTCATGTTAGTAATTGAGAAATCATTACAATAAGTTACAATTATTTTTATAACGATGTCTTATAAATTTATGATTAAGAAACGCTGGCTCTGATTAATAAAATCAATTTACTACAAATCACACTAACATGCGATACTAAATCAAAGGTAAATGAAAAAAAAAAGAGGTAAAAAAATCTGTATTTCCTTTCTCCCAAATCCTTAACCATAAAACACTTCCTTACAACTAATATTTGGTCATAAGTTAAACGTTAGCAATCTCCTCCAAAGGTTGGGATTTCAAGTAGGTCTTGATGGCTGTGAATATCTTTTCTGCTGGTTTCTCGATCATAGGGTCTCCAAATTCTTGGGAAATCGCCTTCCAGTTTTCGTTCATGAAAGTGTGCATAGCGTCACCTGAAATCAACAAAAAAAGTAATTAGATGCTAGTTTGTTAGAAGCTGCTTATATCGACAAGCTAAGAAGAAGCTGCTGCTAAGTGCAGAAAGTAAAGTCTAGTCTCATAAAAGCAGTCCGAAAGCCAATAGAGGTGTACTAGACAGGATTTAATAGATGCAATCAATACTATAACGATTATTAATAACGAATACTATAATGATAAACCAAAGGTAAAAAAACCGTCTGATGAATGCAAAATCGACTTGCTTTAGCAACGATTTCTAGATAAATCCCAACTCCTCTATACTAAGTGCCTAACACCTGCCTAAACTAAAAGGCTAGGCCCTTTTAGTTTAAATAGATCATAGACTTTATCAATTCGATCAATCAATACTCACTCAGCGCTTTGTTTCCATTGAAAAGGTTCGTCAGTTTGAAATGCGTGTTCTCATTGTTCTCGTAAGTGTATTTGTAGCTCTTCAGGTCAATGACATCCTTGCCATTCTCGTTCTTTACGATGTCGTAAACCATGGTCAGGAAAAGTTCGAGCTTCTCTGAAAAATAGAAACATCAAACTGTTATTTCTCTTTCATTTCCTAAAGTAGATCGAAATAGATAATTTAGCACGAGTTTTTTCGTCATTGACCAATGAAGTTATTAATTAAATTATAAATGAATTTAAACAGAACAATTTGGATAAAAAATGTAGCTCTGTAGAGATATAAAGGAAAAGTTTGTAGAAATGACATTATTTTTTTTGGTTTCTGTTGACTTTTATTGATTTGAACAACAAGAACATTAAACCACGCTATAATAAGGCATTTCATTTTCCTTATTATACTTTTTCTTTTGTTGCTTGTCATTTTACCCAACTTAACCTTTAAAACATGCAGATATAGACATTTTGATGCGGTATGCACCCACAATCTCCAGATCTCAACCAAGTTCATGGGAACCCAGCCAAGTTACGTATCTATATTTCTACCATTCTGCACCATATTCATGAAATATATTACGATGCGTATCACATCACGCATGACTAAACATTTTTGAATGCATTTACAATTTAGGTAGATATTTTAGACAATTTTTAGTTTTATTAAAGGTTTCTTTATTTTTTGTAATGAAATTGACGGCTGTGGCTCCGTTTGGTCTCAAAACAAAGCGGGCATCGTTTTATGTTCACGTGAATACAGTGTATATAATTACAATGCTGTCAACCATCATTATGACTCGCGATAGTCACTGTACAAGAAAACTGCTTCATTAGTTCCACTGATGTGTAATAAATTAGTCTTTTGATGATTACTTACTGATTTTTATGGTAACGTCTCCATCACCACTGATGGGAAGGATGAGCAGTCTACCGCTAGCCTTGTATTTGCCCTTCAGCACAAGGCCTGTGTGGAAGTTAACATGCAGCTCTTTTTTACCGCTGTCGAAGCTGGAAATACAGAATTTTCAAGGTTTTACTATCACCAATAGAATATGTTATTACCATTAAGGATAATAGAAATGATGAAATTTTTGTATGGCTTTCCCTAGCCAAGAAGGATTCAGATTCCATATTAGTGGTGTGGTTTTTTGCGGGCCGCAATTTAAAAATATAATTATTCCTCTAGTGCACCGCTCAGGTTTGCTTGAAATATAAGCATCTTGATTATGATTGATCCAGATTCATTCCATAAACAATGTGGAATTTGATGTGCGTTGTTTATTGTTTGTTTACCTGACTTTATCAAAGACGGCGTTCTTCAGTCCTTTGATGTCAGCATCTTTAACAGTGAGCTTCAAACCAGAGAGGTCGATCTTGATGACGTCAATATGGACGGGTTCTAAGACTTCAGACCCAACTTCAGGAACACCAGCCACGAAGGTTGACAGAGCATTTTGAGCTGATTTCTGGATGCAACTGGCGTCACTGAGTTGACATTTTTCGATCGGAGGTACTGGAAAAGGAAATGTAACCTTCAGAAACAAAACTAAGGACCTTTTTTTTATTTGCGGTCAGAAAGGCAACCGGCCCTATAGGGATTATAAGACCTAAACTAATGTACCTAGAGGTCTATTTGAATGTAGACTTTGTCGTAAAAACAAGCTATGAATACTAATAGTCTTTGTAACCTAAAACAATGTTGTTAAGGTTTTCAAAAGTTTAATGACACTAGGTTCAAATAAGCTGCCCAAAATAGGGGCGTTTGTTTGCTACATTAAGTATGTATTGTTTTTAAACCAAGAACGCTGTTGATTTATTAGCCTATTTAAACCGCCAAATAGGGATCATATTATAACGCATGTTACTTTTAAATAATTATTCTTTAAATGTTTAAAGAATAGCAATTCTTATTTATGAAATTAGTAGATTCTAGTATCGGTATTTTGAAGTAAACCTTGAGAGGTGTTTTTTTTTGTTTTTAGTTAGTAGGTCGATTTGGTAGTGTACCTGTACTGATTATGCAATTATATCACCAAATTTTGGTGGGTTTATTTTTTTTGTTGCTGGCCAACTAATACTATTTATTTAAATAGTAATCATCTGGTCAAATAACTGGATCCAGTTTGCCTCAATTATTCCTAACCGATTGACCTTTAAAGATGTCGTAAAATATTCAAGGCGAACCATGTGATCCTTTAAAATCAATGACAAAATCATCAATTTTAATTTAAAATAATATAGATATAAGTTAAAAAAAATCTAGTGAAATCTAGGATTGTCTATTTAATTTTTAATGAAAAAATCTATTAAATTAGTTACTTTTTAATTTTAAATAGTTATGCGTTTCATAAGTGGCCTTTGAGTTGAAGATAGCGAACCTTGCAATGGTGACTTTGTTAGTCCAGGTACTGTAGGATTCAATACGACTTCCAAAAAAGAGGAGGTTCTATGTTCAGCGTATTGTCGCAACTAAACCCTTGAACAGAGTTTCGTTCTAGATTGTGAAAAAATAATGGTTATCCATAAATTAAATCAATTTTTATTTTTATTATTATGACTCGACCTGTTCGTTGAGATAAATTTGACGACCTCCGTGGTCGAGTGGCGTACGCACCGGTTTCAAGGTGTCGCTAGCTCTGAGGTCCCGGGTTCGATCCCCGGACGGGTCAATGTAGAAAACCACTTTTCTACATTGTCCCGGGTCTGGGTGTTTGTGGTACCTTCGTTGTTTCTGAAGTCCATAACACAAGTGCTTTAGCTACTTACTTTGGGTTCAGAGCAATGTATGTGATGTTGTCCGCATTTATTAAAAAAAAAAAAAAAAATACATGATGAATGGGTAGCTCAGTTACCGTCAATTAAAAAACTTGATTACTATCATATAATAAGATCGCACAATTATACATGTAACTGATGTAACGATGATAAACTCATTACTTGACTTGTTTAGATAATAACTACAATATTATTGGCATGCGATAACACAAATTGTGTTTTTTTTATCCTTATTTAAGAAAACAAAAGAAGTATAAGCCAGGAATACTAGCAGGTCTGACCTACCACAATATTATAATAGTAGGTGACCTGCGTGGTCGAGTGGCATTACACGTTTTCCTGGTTCGATCCCCAGTCAATGCAAAAAAACAATTGTCTATTGACCATTGCCTAAGGTCTGGGTTTTTGTGGTAACTCTTTTTCTCTGATTCCATAACATAAGTGCTTTTGGCTAATGACTTTGGGTTTAGAACAATTATGACATGTGATATATATTTATTAACATTAAAGCAAAAGTAGATTTCTTAAGAAACTTAATTTATTAAAAAAGTTGGACAACATTTTGTGTAACTCGGTCGTGTTTTTGATATATTATTTGATAGGTACAACATACACGACAATTATGTAGCTCCATCTTCATGCATATTAAATGACCAAAACTATAGAGAATATACCTAATTATATCCGTAAATCTTTACGAAGCAACAGCACGTGCTTTAGTTATCTATCTCCATAGACACGTGCATGTATTTACCTGGTAGTTTAACTCGACTGATCATATCATATCTGATCATACTGATTATAATTAGATAGGATTTATCTAAAAGAGTATAATGCAGAGTATATAAATAAGTAATAGCTACGGTAGGTGTATTACCTCGACTGATTTACTTATTTATTTACATAACACTATGGTTAATGGTATGGTTAATTAAAACAATTTAATTTATTTATTTATAGGATAATTAAGTACCCGCCTACAGTTACTGATTCTTTTTGTACTTTATGTTCAATAAAAATTAATAGAAATTATTTGTGTCAATCAGTATCGAGGCTAATATCTATTATAACTTCAATGATTTTTCTATTGTCCACTTAGTGTACCTATCTACAATAGAACAAAAAAATAACATTGAAATAAAACCTTTTATAGTAAGTAAGTATTGACCGTTAGATACTCGTACGTGTAAGTTTTTTAATAGACATTAAAAATACCTTTTCAATTGAGTTTGTAGGTTTATTCAATGTTGCTTTTTCGAAAGCCTTAATCCTAAGGTATCTAGGTATTGAACCCTTTAAATTGAACCCTAAAATCGAGACTTCTTACGTTATGGAAATATTTCCAAAGCAGGGTTCTCAAACATTAGATTGGTAGTATACTGAAGGAATTAGGAACAGACCTTTATGGGAGGAGGCTCTCAACTCATAATTATTTTCTTACGCGATAATAATATGTCCGGCAAGAATACTGTCACAATACAAATAAAAAAATGCCAATGGAATGGTATATACCCTGTAGTTGGTCGCTTATAAGTTTTAACTTATAAGTCAGTTCATTTACATGTATGTGTAATTTTTGACACGGAAGATACAACCCGCATAAAATACAAACAAAAAATGTTTACAATTGCTACATCATTTATGGCATAACTTAAGTCATCTACGAGTGATCATCATCATCTCCCGAACCTTTTCCCAACTATGTTGGGGTCGGCTTCCAGTCTTACCGGATTCAGCTGAATACCGTATTTTACATGGAGCGACTGCCTATCTGACCTCCACAACCCATTTTATTGGGTATTAACACAGTATCCCAGTTAAGACTGGTTGTCAGAATTGACTTAACGTCTGCCAAAGATCATAGTATGACACAATATTGAAGTAACCTATTGTATTGAGCCCCTTAAAATTTCTGCAATTAACTTCATTTGTCGATAAGGTAAATAAGTACATAATGTGTAATATCTTACACACGGCCTAACCTTGCTGACCGTGACCGACAGAACGAGTTATAACGAGTTACGTGATTTGCTTACTAATATTATTATAATTATCCCATTCTTTATTTCGAATTAACTTTTTATTTAAGTCTTCCCTGTTTAATTTTTATTAAGTAAATACAGGATGTTCAATGTTACGTACAGAATTTAGTTATATTGCAATATAAAATTCTATAATATTAATTCCCAAAAAATATAAGGGTGAAAGTGAGTATGTGTACTGTACAGCCATCCTAGATGACACGAAAACATAATTTATAGGTTCCTTTTTTTTCTTTTAACATGAATTAAGGTCAAAAAATTGCCACATTTGGACTGAATACTTTAAATTGGAGGCAAGCTAGGCTATTTTTATCGTAAACTGCTAAGGACATAAAATACGACACGATTTTATTATAAACAAGACAGCCTGGGACTGCTTTTACATATTATTATGTTGTATGCACGTATAATTTATTATTGAGTTACTAACATAACATAAGTTAATAAAAAATAAAGCTATATCCTGATAATTTCCTGATAATAAATATGCTGATAATTTTGAAAAATAATTAAACAAAACAAAAAGTCATAAAGTATGGTCTAAAATGTTCCCAACTCTATAATATTTATTAGATAAATTATTAAGTAAATAAACAGGAAACACTTACACTCTGCAAATATGAATAAAACTTGCGTTAGCAAAACAAACGTTTTTAAGATGGCACTCATTGCGAGTTATTTTAATTCAATAACTCAAACGCACAGTCCGGTCAAAAGCTCGGTCACAATACAAATCCGCTTTATCCTAGCACTCGTATTATATATAAACTTTACCGTACGTTGCCAAGGCCAAATAAATCTAATCATTGTAAATCCTCATTAGACACCTGACTTCTTACATCAGATTAAAAACACGAAATATTTTTATTAAACGCAAAAAAGGCCGCCAAAGAGCAAAAAATCTAATTATAGTTTAGTTTAGGGAATATTTTAGCGAAGCAAAAATTAACACTCGTAAAGTATTACAATTTTTCTGTAGTTTAAGTAGCAAAAAATGCCTGATAAGCACCTACTTACATGATTTTGAAACTCGAATATTTTTTTTTGTCTTGTGTTACTAGGAAGGTCCTACTTTGAGATTGGCAAAAAAAATATATATGTACAGGTACATATTCTGCAAACATTTCATTTTTGGGACTTCAGAAAAAATGGATTTTTTTATTACAATAAGGGTACTATTTTTTGTTATAATGTTTATGTCATATGAACTGGATGGATCAAAAAGAGAAAACTCAGCAAGGGTTTATTATAGGTTAATGATAAATTCATTAAATTGGATCACAAACGGAAAAAATATTTGATCCATCTCTATTATTTTCATTATTTCTAAGGCCCTTTACATCAACTTTTAAATCAGCAGCAGCTAGGCGGCTTGTATTAGAGGCTAATCCTATTATTGAAGGTAGCCAATGTTGCCAATGGTGCCATAAAAAGTTATAATAAAATTGTTGCCACGTTTTAAGGTGTAGCCAGGTCTTAGGTCCCGGGTTTGTTCCCGGACTGATCAATGTAGTTAAACTACATTTCTACATTTGGTCTCTGGTCTGGGTTTGTTTTGGTACCCTAGTTTTATTCCATAACACAAGTGCTTTAGATGCTTACACTGGGTTTAGAGCAATGTACGTAATGATGTCCACATTGATAACTATTAAAAAGAACACAATTCCAGAGAGATTTTAGATCTAAAACTTCAAGAATCAGAACCAACAATAGTTTTATTATGTCATCGTTACTAAATAACATTTTATTATTTAGGAAACAAGGTACATATGCTTACTTCTCATTTAACTAGTAATGTCAAATGATTCGTGTAAACATGCACGCATGCGCAGTTACATCCTTGACTTTGACAAAGAGAGTTGACCGTCAAATTTAAATGGTTTCTGTCGCAAGATTTTTGTAGATCGAAGGTAGGCTGGTTCTTTTATTCAGCTGATGAATATTTTATTGTCTAAAAACGACTTAGATTTATAAGATGAATGCAACCTGAACTGTACAGACTGTCTTTCATAATTTATACCTCATATTAAAATACCGCCTGATAAATTTCATGAATAATTGAGCTCCATCACCATATTTGCAATCGTCTAAAAATGTACTAATGTGCCAATAAAAATAGCGTTATAGTCAGATACCACACAAAATTTATGAAAACGTGTTATAGGCAATTTGCTATAACAATAGGTGTCAAAGTTGAACTATAGCACCTACCTAGAGGTGTAATCAGAGCGTTACCTAATACCCACAATAAAGAGATCAATCTTCTTGTTAATTATCTGTTTTAACAATGCATGTCATTGCTCATTTTGCCATAAATAAAGGCGGAAACATACTTACGTGTCGTGGCGTGGCGTGACGCGCCAGAAGCATATCGGTTTCATACATTTAATATGGTTAGAAATATACTTACGTGTCGTGTCGTGGCGCGACACGTTCCGCCGTGGCGCCGACTGCTCGCCACCGATTGCGCCAGAGCGGTGGTGGGGGCTATGACGCGACACGACACGACAGGCAAATGTGTTTCTATAGCGGCGCGTGGCTCGTGGCGCGACAGAAGGTTCTTATGAAAGAAAAAATATGGAAAGTTGCCCGGAAAATTAGAAAATTCAAGAATACTAAACCACCATATAAAATTGTTTCTTATCTAACCTAAACTTTTTAATGAATAATAGGGTGAACCCAGTATCTTCTTTTCTTTTTTTTGCTCTTAAGAAGTTTCATTGCTAAGAGATATTTATTGAAGGTCATCATCAAAATCACTATCCGAATCAGAAGAAAACATTATGTATGTTTAAACGCTGCGAAGGTTCGTTAAATACTGTTCAGAAATAACGCCAGAGTGCGCCACGCCACGACACGTTAATGTGCACACACACCGTCACGACAGTAAGCGCCACGCCACGCCACGACACGTAAGTATGTTTCCGCCTTAACTGACTTGTGTCAGTAAAGTATTCTCCCTGCGCATTCGAATTAAGGCGGAAACATACTTACGTGTCGTGGCGTGGCGTGGCGCTTACTGTCGTGACGGTGTGTGTGCACATTTACGTGTCGTGGCGTGGCGTACTCTGGCGTTATTTCTGAACAGTATTTAACGAACCTTCGCAGCGTTTAAACATACATAATGTTTTCTTCTGATTCGGATAGTGATTTTGATGATGACCTTCAATAAATATCTCTTAGCAATGAAACTTCTTAAGAGCAAAAAAAAGAAAAGAAGATACTGGGTTCACCCTATTATTCATTACAAAGTTTAGGTTAGATAAGAAACAATTTTATATGGTGGTTAAGTATTCTTGAATTTTCTAATTTTCCGGGCAACTTTCCATATTTTTTCTTTCATAAGAACCTTCTGTCGCGCCACGAGCCACGCGCCGCTATAGAAACACACTTGCCTGTCGTGTCGTGTCGTGTCATAGCCCCCACCACCGCTCTGGCGCAATCGGTGGCGAGCAGTCGGCGCCACGGCATCGGCAGAACGTGTCGCGACACGACACGACACTTAAGTATGTTTCTAACCATATTAAATGTATGAAACCGATATGCTTCTGGCGCGTCACGCCACGCCACGACACGTAAGTATGTTTCCGCCTTAACGCAGGCTCTCAGCGGCTGTACTGTACATGTACACGTTTCTAGTACATTGGTAGCTAGTTTCTTTGGCGGCTGGTCAAAGATCAAGAAAATGAAAAACAAAAGAAGGCGGCGCGGCGGCGGCGGCGGCGGGCGGTGCGATGGCGGTGCGGCGCGTCAGCAGCGTCGTCTGCACTAGCGCTTATGTAAAAACAAAAGACGGTGGTGCCATGGTGTGGCGCAGCGGTGGCGTCGTGTGCAGGAGTGCTTAGTCCTCAGAACTTACTTGTAGCGTCTCTGTGTCTTATAATGACCGCGTGTTCGCGTGATTTTGCTAAAGTTGTTAGTATGTATGGTTCCATGTTTATCAGACGCCAAAAGCTAACTTAAATTTGTTTAGCTGTCAGGTATATTATAAAAGGTCTAGACAAGATAAAGAAGAGGGACCGTTTGTTATGGGACAACTCTGGAGAGGCTTATTTTGAGGTGTGTGTCTGATATATGCTGATATACGCTGAATTCAATCAAGTAAGAACATTAATTGTAATGACCTATAGAAACTAGCGGCCCCAAGAAACGTAAATACAAGTTCCGCACAAAAAGTTACACGCAGTTACTAGAGGTTAGTAGGGCATTAGGCTTAGTAGCATCGAGAAGCAGCTTTGAGAAGGTATTTTATATATAATATAAAGCCCTGGAATATTTAGAGAATAGCGTGTTTGGCATAGAGTTATAAGAAACAGTACGGAAGGTACGGAGCCTAATGTTTTATTTATATAAAAACGCAATCGTTTATGACAGCAATCATATTTTCGTCTTATAACTTTTTACGAATACTTTTTGTGAGTCTACTCAGAGTAACCATTTGTAATAACTAAAATAATTTTCTTTATGGTCAAGGTTTGTGTACCTACTTAGTAGATAAATGCTACCTGATATCAATACCGAATTTTAAATGTGGTTTCGCTGCTTTTGGGCTCAATTATTTAAATTATTTTTTGTAAAGTATCGATATTTTCCTAATTTAGTAGGCGTAGTTTATAAAGGTCATCTAGAAACCGAATCAATAGGCACTCATGCTGAACATAATTTACACTAGGTACCTATTAGCTTTCGCCATTGTCCTCGAGTATGCAGAAAAATAATCGCAGTTAATATTATTTAGTTCACAGAAACTAAGGACTCAGGAAAGCAGAAAAAATAAAATAATTTGAATGTCTACTACATTAAAATTTTCATTTTGATCTTTTTTGTAGAAGATTTACATCAATGGAAACAAAATACGGATTACCTAAATAGGATTCAGTATATTACCTATTAAAACCTTTTAACTCTCTCTTCTATCCACGCACAAAATAAATTTGTTATTACGTAGTGTAATTAGTGCATTGAGGCATCTTGGATCTCTATTGGCTAGCAAAGATACATCTCATTCTCTAGTTGAGGTAGGTATAGAGAGAACGTATCTAAACTTGACCATTGGGTGCATGAGTAGGCTAAACTTAATGTGCTGATTTTGCTTTGTTTTTGTTAGGTACTAACAAACATTACCCATTCATGCAAAAACAGTGCAGCCTTGTAAGTTGCGAAGTTATATTTTTACGTAGGTCTTCCGCATACGGTTTTGATGACTGCCTTGAAAAAACTTGATATTTTGTATAATTTTTGCATCTTATTTCCTCGATTTTCCTGAAATTACAAAGACTTGGATAAAATATTCTGACACCCTTTTTTATAGGTACTAATGGAGGTACTTACATATTAACCTTATATTACATTAAATGCAAAATAATAATGATAGGTAATTATTACTTATGATTAATAATAATGTGAATCAACCAGCGTTCATACGACGTGCCTACTGCAAAGAAAGTATACCTACTCTAATAAGGACACTAGTTCTTAAGGTCCAACAGTAGGTAACAAAAAGAATCGAAACAATTCGCGCTTTGGCCTGTACCTACTTTAAATAGATATCTAGCAGATAACGATAATATTATTCCCAATGGCTTTCCAAGTGATCCGGCAAATCCGTAGCAAGTTGCAGACATCGAGATATTCATCCGAATAAAATTAAATTTATTTCTACAGGGCATTAGGCGCGATTCTTTCCAATCTCAGTATAATCGCAATTTAATTTCAGTTTCGAATTGCGACTTCTGTCTGATCTCGTTTCTATGCAAATTACCGCAAAACGCTTGACGACTGAATTATTTAATCAAACCGCGTTTTTGAATGGGTTGCTTTTTTCTTTTAGTGTTTGATACGTTATAAAAAAGCATCGTAATTTATACCTAGTAGATTTAAGGTACCTACTTTCCTCCTTAGGTTTGTACCTAACTAGATACTTCCCAAGGTTACCTATAAGTATTTTGACGTATGAACCTAGAAAATAAATATCTACTTAAGTATAATTATTACATAGGTACCTACAACCAATCAATTAGTATCAATAATATAAATTATGATATGTACAAAGTTCATCCTCCAACGCGATCTAGTTATTAAATCCAAGGAAATGACCACTCTGCCTACGTAAGTACCTAGTAGAATATTAAATAATTATTTTGCTCTATTAACTTCCCGTCTAAGTCCGACCCTTATTAAATAGAATATACTTAATGACAGACTTTTCATAATTTAGAGCAATCTTCTTGTATACAATGTTATCTATCATAATGGTTGTATTTTTTAACTCGTTACAAAGACAACAAACAAATTAACAAGTTGCTACTTATAATTAAGTTACACTTTAATTATATGATAGACGACATTTCTACAACTGGTGTTCCTTGGTGTTAAGGTATAATTATTTTAAGTTACTAAGTACATAATTAACAACGGACTTAATTACTTAGCTTTTTTATAAAAAACCTTGTCCGATTCGTGAAGATATGAGACATGCCAGGATTCTATAAATGTAAAACAAATTAATAATATTAGGTACTCATTATTATTGTTACTATCAAATATTCAATTTCAAGGTTCATATTGTTTGGTCATGTAGGTAATAGTGAAACCTATTATCTATTATTGAAGGTACCTACCTATATGTGTATTAAACCCGCCTAAGAAGATTGATATGTCCTTCCAACTAGCTATTTTGTAGGATTCCTAAGTACCTAGTTAGGTCATTACTTAAGTAGATACATCGTTTTACAACCTTAGTTCTCATTTGAGATATCTGCCTTGTTAATCTACTGCCTACATACCTACTGCTATTATGCAGCTAGACTTTTTAGCTGTTTCAATTGTCCGTATTTATGCAAAAAGGAACCACCCAGCAAACACACACTTCTGAGATATCAAAGTAGGTATTAACAAAAACATTAGCAGCTCTGTCAGATGAAGTAAAATTAATCTTTATTTTTTTAATTCATTGATAAATTACTTATTTAAGTATGTGTACCTATATAAATTTGCTCTGAATACTCTTAAACTTTCTAGATAATTAAGAAAATGTGCATTTGGTTCCTTTTAACATTTACGAATTGATAGGTTTTCTCATTTACAAAAAATAACCACAACCCAGGGATTTAATGATATAAATGAAACTTAGTATTTATAATATCGTAAGCTTTAATTAACAAAAAATCTAAATAATACTTATAGAGAGCGTTTATTCGACGTTATCGTCAAATTGGATTTCGAAATCCACCGTGTCTAGTCCATCTATGTCGTCTTCTATTGCATCATCACTAATGAGACTATTATAAAAACTCTGTGCATTTTGTGGAATGAGATAATATGGACTGAATATTGGCTAGTTTCGCTGGTGATACTGGCTTCCCCGACGGCCACAGGGGAACTAAATGTTCCGTCAAGATTACAGCTGGTCTGCCGCGAACAGGTGCTCTCCCTATATTTACTTCCACAGAACTACCAAGGAAATCTGTTTTAAAATAAATTAAATCACATACTAGTGGTTCTACTGTTTTACAATATTTATTTATGCATGATAGAACCGAATGCTTGTGGTTTTATTTTACCAAAAAAAAAAAAAAAATATATTATGAATTTATTTATTTTACGCATAACCATACCACAGAAACCTGGTTCCATTTGGTGTATTAAAAATAATTGTTATTAATAGAGATATGTGAAATGTATAATGGTACCAAGTATGCGCGGATCTGTTTTGTATAAAATGACATGATAGTAATTTCGTTTATTTGTTTGAACAAAAGAGTCCCGTGGTGCTGTGGTTCGGTTTCGCTTCATATGTATTGTTTGTTGTTGCTGTTGGTTCTGTTCTGCTTTTAGTATACCTTGTTTTCAAGGGAAAAATCATGTGGTTCTTTTTTGTATAAGAGTTTAGACCACTTTTAGATTAGTATCAAAAAAAGTAAAGAACGAAATTTGTCGTGTGGTTCCATTTTGCATAAATACGGAAAATTTATAAAGCTAAATTATTTTATTATGGTTATAATGTTGTTTATGTGGACAGCCATTTAGAGCTATGAGCTGTTGCTTTGTCGATATTAATTAATTTTATATTTATAATCCTTTGATAGGCAAGTAGATAGTTAACCTATGAGCAATTTTTTATTAAGTTAATAGGTAGGTACCTACTTAGGTATACCTATTTATGTAGGTAATTAGGAACATCTAAGGTACATCTTTGTTTTTACTAATAACTTATTCCTGACTTTAAGTGGTATTAAAAATTCATTTCTTGGATCCGCTGTATGAGAAAGGGAAGGGATAAATAAAAGTCAATAATAAACCACAAAAGTTAGATCAATTTTATTCATTGTAAATATCTTTTTTCAATTAATACTACCATTTAACCCTTTTGCCTCGATTGGTCGATATAATTTACAGTTTACGGTCTAAAATCGAAACAATACCAAACAATTATATCTAACTGTAATTTTAACCGCAAATATTATCTTATACGTGACCAGGGGCCCGATTCCGCTATTTTAAAGTCAGTGGGTGGCAGGTTAATAAACGTTCCAGTGTACTTGTTATTGTATCTAATTTTCGTATTTAGATAATTATGACAAATGTAGGTACATCTACTTTCCACTGTTATCATTGTAGGATTGACACTGACTGTTCATTGTAGGCTTATCTGAATTCGAAAATTAGGCACTAAGTATAACAAGTAGGTACAGGTAGAACGTTCATTAACCTGCCACCCACTGACTTTAAAATAGCGGAGTCAGGCCCCAGTAAAACATCACATACATAAAAAATGGCATACTTTACTAAAACAAACATAATTCAAAGAACGCTTTTTTAAGTACAGATGCAATACTGATAAAGAAACAAAAAATACTATAGAAATAATTTCGTATAGACAAATTAATAGATTTATACTATGGAACGCTGATTTTTTACCACATTACAATTACGGCGATTTAAAAATTATAGGTAGCTGAAAATTTAACCGCAGAATACCTACATGATTAATATTTAATTAAATTACCATCAGGCAGAAAGCAGAGTAAATGTTAGGTACCATGTAAAGGTAAAATAGAATTTTGAATACATTATTTATTAGCAAGCAACACCGATTGACTAATTTATTGGGATTGCCATACAACATTTAGTACTGGTGTTAAACCTTTTAAATATGAAAGATTTGAAATTTGTTCCGACTTAATAATAATACCAGGAATAGCAAAATAGGTTGGTATGGGAAAAATGTTCTGTCTGAAGCTACTAGAGGCTATTGAAATGAATAGCTGCTTCTTATAGTTATAACAACTGGGCCTCGATTCAGCTATTTAAGAGTTGTTTTAATTGAGTGAAAACGTGCTTCATTTGGTCATTTTTACGATAATTGGTGTATAATAGTTAATGAGATTTTATCGTAGGCTTATCTGAATACGAAAATTAGGCACAATGACAAGTACCCTGACCGACCACTGACATGCATTTAAAATAGCTGAATCGAGGCCCAGTATTAATAAAAATGCAATCAAAATAAATTTAGTTTTATACAGTTGTCTACTATATGGTAGGTACAAAAGTGCAAAACTATAAAAACCTCTTTGATTTGTTAGCTTCAGCTTTTTACTCATATTCATCGTGTTCTTTATGTTTCGAGGTCATAATTACATAACGTGTAATGTGCTTTTTACGTTAAGTTTTTGTACATGTTTTTACAACATTAAAGAAAATAATAATTATAATTATTGAACATCATGGTAAAAAAGTACTACAAAAACACAGCACTCAAGATTACACTAACTGGTCATCGCAAGTGGCGACAAATGGCGGATAGTGGCGCTCACTAAGCACATTCATACATTAAAGAAGAATATATTAATACTGGTATCTGAAATTCGGAAATAATTATATGCAATGATTCAATTTCACAAGTTGGTACATAGTAAAAACAAATGCTAAAGAATATTCATAGAATAGCACGGTTATGGCAAGAAACACATAAACGAAATATTCCTAAGCTATTCACAAATGATTTGTTAGGTGTGATTATAATGAATAATAAACCTTAAACGTACTTGTGCTTTTATCAAAACAAAAGAATATTTAGATGTACATTAATACAAGAATAATAAATACATTTAATGTTAAAATCACTACCTACTTAAAGTAAATTGATGACTAAAGTCAATTCCCTAAGGTAAAGTTAAGCGTAGTCAAATTATAATGACTAATAATAATAAGTTACCACTTTAGAACATTCCTAAAGTAATTATAGACTATTCACTAATTACTGACAAATACAACTAAAATAGTAATACAACTGAGTGCCGAATTAACATAAATAATAATGTTTACAGAAAGTTTCGCGCTTGGAATTTTAATATCAACAATTTACGTTTTAATATCAACCACGACTATATTAAAAATTATTCTTTAAAAATAAGTTTTAAGACTCAAACCTTTACTTTAAAGCTAAAGAATATTCTTTTCGACTCGGTTTCTGAAGCTTACCAAATTATCAGAATTTCCAAGCAGCTGGTTATTTAATATTAATTACTCATTTCGGTGCTTTTATGCTGCCTTATACAAAACCTTAGGGTGCGGCCACATCTGACGAACGAGCACTACACGAGCAGCTCGCGAGCCGTTCGCGAACCGCTCGTGGCGTGCTCGCGAGCGGCGCGCGCACGTCTGTCAGACGGCGTAACTGACACTAGTGCGTTCGCGGCATGCTCGCGAGCGGCTCGCGGGCTGCTCGTGTAGGTAGTGCTCGTTCGTCAGATGTGGACGCACCCTTACATATGATATTTATGACACATGAAATACCCTACCAAATTGTAAAAAGATACCAATGATTTGAATACATATAAGTAAATTTACAGAATATTATATTATTGCACCAATTTCATGCTATATTATAAGTCTAATAAATATGCACACGAAAAAAACATCTTATGACATTACAAAAATACTCGAAACAATTATTCTCAGGGAACGCTAGCCTATCTCTATATTCGGGAGTTTTTCCTAACGCCTTTTACTGAGTTAACCAACCATTACACCTAATCAACTAAGAAAACAAAGAAAGTGGCTATATATTACATTTTCCAATGGTTTTTAATTTATATATTTTAATATCATAAGCCATGAAAGACATCTAGTGGATTACATTTTAAATTTTACTCATACAATATCTGTTTAGGATACCTCAAGGTGGTATAGTTTGACCAATATTGTTTGACTTAAATTAATTGGTAATCCAACATGCTTTTGATGCTATGTCCATAATGATTATACGAGTAACGGAAAAATGACCTAATAGTTATCAAAAATACTGCCAATTTATAAAATTTACACTATATAAGAGAATTAGTTTACATAAATATAATAAATAAGTTTCATATATTATTACAACCATTAAATATGTGATAATATGTTTGAAACAAGTGCGAAAGGACTGAAATCGAATAATGCCAAACTTTCTAACGATGCCACCTCTTCGATAAAATTACAACGAATGTAAGATGGTTTTAGTAACGTAGCTTTTGCGATATAACTGAAAAAATCTATTTTTCTGATTCAACGTTTTTTTTGTGTTTTGTTCAATTTGTACTTTTACTTAGTTGTGCCATTATAAAACAGATGCTTCGAAAAAGTGATATGCTAATAATATCTAATTATTTTTTCAATCGCCGACCTATTATGTCTAGTTATAAACTATTAATTATGTAAAAATACACTGAATTACTTATGTAATACGTTTTAGCTACAGTATGGCAATACGTTACAAAAAGTATAATAGGTGCCAGAATACTGATATTTAAAGTTTTAATTATCCCTGAAAAACTAAACATGATTTGATTATTTAACAAATATCAGCCATTAAAAAGTGACAATACCAAAATATATTATAGAAAAGTGCAATACAAAGTAAAAAGTGTAAATGTTTTCTTACATATTGCAATAGTTTTCTGAAAATATCCTGATATGAACTAAGCTACAGTTTAACATATACATAGTGACATTAGAAAACCGTTCACACATAAAAACCAACACTAAAAAAAAATTGCATTTGCGTAAGTGGTTTGAAAACTTGTGTCTAACCTAACCAGCCTATCTATTCAGACTTATACAAAAATAAAACACTACTCTTTTAGAGTACATGACTAATATCAATAAGACAATGCCCTGAATATAACCTATCACACTACAATTTTCAAATTTTGGTACAAGAGTTTTCCAATTAATAACAAAAGAATTAATAACTTGATTAGCACTCAACATAAATGTAATAATAAGAACTTTTTTTTAGACATCATTGTCTTTGATTTACTCTTTCTCTCTCTTATTTATCGTAATTGAAAAGGATGTAGCATATTCGAAAATATCGACTTCTGTATTAATGGAAGATAAAATACTTAAAAACGCCACTTAATGAAGTCTAATACATTCCATCCTTTTCCTAAATTTTGTTAGAAAGAGACAAAAGAATCGGTGCCAATAAAGATCAATTTCTTATCCTTTTTACTCCTACCTAAAATCACTCTTGGAAAGACTTCGTGGTTTAAATTGCTTTTAAAGCTGACTTAATAGTCGCTTTTGTTTTTTTTCACAATTATTGTATTAACTATTAAGTCCCGCTTTAAAATCACAAATAATTCAGATTTAAAGTCTAACTGCTAACACACTGAACACTTCACTCTAGCTACACATAAAATGTATTTTATATCGACCTTTAAAAACTGTAGAAAAAATTGTGATTTCGGTACTACACTGGGTGATATTTTTCAATAATCGGTGCCAAATTGCTTTTAAAAACGTAAAATATGCTTTTAAACGGCTTCAGCACGGTGCTAAGGCAGCTGCTTAAACACATTTGCACAAGTCCTAAGACAAACTGTATTATTACTGCACGTAAATATGAACTCTACTACTTTGTTTTAAAGGTAAATATAAATACATCACTAAACAACCCCACACTTACAATTACGAGTTCTCCTGTTCAACTAAAGCTGCTTGCGACAACGAGATCTGTTGAGAACTGGGCAGTCTTCTAACAAAGAAAGTCTTTATACAGGGTGCTAATAAATAAATTAATACGGCAGCTGCTATTAAGGATATCGCGCATAGCGCCCATTGGGCCGCCTTTATTGATACAGCGACGTCGGAAACTGGCTTTATTAGTTGGCAAGTAGTTTTGAAGGAGTAGGATGTGTTGTATGGGCCAGTAATGCGAGCGTTTGCCCCACAATCTGAGGTTTGCCAGCCGATCCAGCCGGCTGATCTGTTGAAGAGTACCTGAACGGGGAATGGTTTGATTAGTAAATTATTGTTTAGTATTTAAGATAGGCATATAGAAATCAGAAATACTTTTTTAAAACAGCTGTGTATATAACTAGGTCTGTTTTCTATAAAGTATACATATCAATACACGGATGTCATATAGAGGCAATAGGGACATCACAGACTTTGAACGATCAATCGATTTGAAACGATAGCAATGACTTCAGTTTTGTTGCCATACAATTGTTTAAATGTACCTAAGCATCTTTTACCCAGCTTATCATTTAAATGACATGTAAATTGTATTTACATTCGCGTTTGGTACCTACTTTATGTAATACTACTATAGATAAGCTGAGTATATAACCTTTCTTACACATATATACATAGCATATTAGGCTGGTAATGTATTAGGATAACATAAAACATGTTACCTCTAATCCTTCCATGGCGGTATAACCAAGCACGGTTTCGGTACCGCCCGCTTCAATGCCTAACTTGTAGCAATACTCGGAAACTGTTCCAGTCTTGTCACTGCTGTTGTATACACCTACCACCCGCATGTAGTTCTGAAAACAATAAAAATATTTATGTAAGAACTTGGTTGTAGCCGAACTCTTCCTTTAGGTATTTAAATTACATAAGGCCAAAAAATTTGCGACAGTGGTCTCTTCTTTTGGCCGAAAGTTATTTAGTTTCGCTTTTTAATTTAGTAGCATAATCAATATTGAGAGTAATGAAGGCCCTTATTTATTTGATACGTGTGTTTATATTAAAGTTACCTGTGGCGGAATTTCTAACGTAAAATACTGGTTGTCTGCATCGGAACTGAGAAGGTCTATTGCCAACCAAGGCAGTGTCCAGACTTGAGGCTCTGGCCAGCAGGCAGCCTGAAATAATGCACGGAAAAATATGTTAATAAAGAATAAACCGAATATATTTAAATAATATGCCTTCGCAATAAGATGTATTAATTGTTGAACTAGGTAGGTACTGTTACGGGGTGGGTCTGAATAGGCTTTTTAAAAAAAAAACTTTTAATAGAACTAGAAAGTCCTTTATTTAATAAAAGGTTTATAAAGAAAGCCTATGTCCGCGACGACGTTCAATACCACACTGACAATAATCATTTCTAAGTTACTGCAATATGAGTCAACGGTAAAACGTGGGAAACACGTTTTGCAGCGTCAGCTATTTATTATTATATTCTTATTAATGTTATTTAATATATAACAGCCCCCCGGATAAAATGGAGCATCTAGGAGGAAAAGATGCGAAATTGACATAAAAATTTACGAGATGATTTGAACGTCGTCTCAGACTTACAAACAATAGTAATTATATCGCTTGCACATGTTTAAAAAAGAGTGAAATACTTATTTATTCATACATTATATATGTATGATCCTAACACAATTTAATTACCTCAAGCAAACATTAGTTACATTATCAATAATTAAAAGAGAGACTAAGAGCATTAAGTTAGATTCTAATTCATCTTAGATACTAGAAGGTTACGCTTAATTGGCGTTGGCCTTGACATTGACGTGTAAGTCTCGTCGGCCACGCTGTTTTCATTCAAGACAGATAATTCAACAGTAGGTTGACGAGTTTCAGTAACTCTCTTAGTATTACATTGGTTAAATATCTGTATGCAATAATGATCTTTCGATTTTGGGCAAAAATATCTTCTGATCCTATAAAGTAAATATACAAAGAATACAATGAAAAGTACATAGGAAAAAGACATATAATGAATGCCATATTTTTTAAAATGATTAGGACTTTCAAGGCTATCTAAGTCCCTTTCGAATGAATCTAAATGTGAACTAGCTTGTAATAGAGAATCCAGATTATTTGCATCGTTTAATTTTAAATAAGGCAATCTGGTGAGTGTTTTGTTGACTCTACTTTTATCACAACAATCATCGTCTACAAGATTAAAGTTAGAAGCAATCTGTGAACTTACATTGAGAACAGCGTTTGACTGTGGCACGAATTGTAGAGTTTTATAGAAGGCTTTACAGGTTTTGGGTATAGACAGTATGCCCGTGCCGAACAAAGTTTCATCGAAATTATTTCCATCATTCTCACAGGAAATATGACACTTGCCTGGCTCAGACAGAACGAAAATCCAATTATTATGATTTATTTTATGAAATACTTGTACTGAGCCTTTTAGTAGCTTAATTTCACAAGAACTAGGTAACTTATTTACTACTTCTGTAATTAGGATAGTCTCACAAATTGGGTTAATGACACTTGAAAAAACACTTTCTAACTCACACACATGGAATTTATCCGGAATCACTTTGCACTGATTTACACTACGCAACAATGAATAGAACATATGATCGATTGTTATTGCTAGGTAAGGATGAGCGGGAGCGATAAGTGCAAACGTATCAGGTTGCGATACGTCATAAGGGACAGGCATTGGAATCACGCGGTACAGGGTATATGTTTGCGGAAGGACGAGCGGGATTTTAATGATGATAATTATTTTGTTATTATGAAAATAAGAAATGATTTTAGAAATATCGATTAGTTCATGAACGTTTTGTAACGACAGGGATACCGGGAGATCGTAATGCCTTGGCATATTATTCTTATTTTGTTCAAGTTCGTTATATAGTTGATGTGGACTAAGTATAGTCGGATGCAATACATTCATCTTACTGAATAAAATTGCATTATTGATGTCTTCTATATCAAACGATAATGAAATAATGATACTTTCAAGGGCACTTAGTAATGAATTAATGTTTGACTTGATTTCTAACTTATCGTTGGAGTTGGAAATAAGTTGAAGTCCTCTATCGATGACCTCGAGATTTTTATTAAAACGTTTCTCATTTTCGTTTAATTTAGAGATAGAATTATTGAACGTAGTAATAGTCGACTTAATGATATGGATATTATCTCTCATTAAATGGGCTAATTGTTTTTCATCTGTTTGTACTTGGTCTATCGCGTCAGAAAATCTAAGCGCGTCCTCTGAATCCAGGGTGCCGAAAAAAGTTTTTAATAAAGATCCGCCAGCGTCTATGAGGCCGCGTTTGTATCTTTTATTACTATTAACTAAGTACGAGACAGAGGAATACTTTTTAACGTTATTATCGTGTTGATTTTGTAATGCTGATAATGCATTTAAACAGTCCTGTTGGATTTTGGAAGAACTATAGTCTTTGCAATAAGTATTGACTCTAGAAAATAGCGATTCTACAATAGTAAAGTGAGAATGTATTTTACTAATATCTAGATAAGTTATGACGTTCCAGTTATCGTTGGTGAATTTTAGATTATTAACTTTATCGAAATATAGGCCTGGACTCGTAGTTATGGGCGTAACAATCTGATGACACGAAGTTGATGAACCAAAGTGCCTGTAAAGATAAGATCAAGTTATAGCATCATCTGACGCCAGCTTTATTTCGTCATAATGATGACGTACGTGTCTGCGATTTATTAATAAGGTGACGGTGTGATTACCGTTTATTTTGACTATTTTAAAAGGGCCTTTCCATACAGGGGATAAGGCTTTGTTTTGCTTGTGGTGACACTTGAGATAGACTGAGTCACCAACGTTATACGTAACAGGCTTAGCATGAGAATCATAAAGGCGTTTAGACCTTTCTTTAGATGATTGAATATTTTGTAGTGCTTTTTGCCTACTATAATATAATCTATGATTTAGTAATCTGACGTAATCCGTGTAAGTATTATTCTCTAAAGTATCTACAGATTTAGGAATATGTGGCTTAAAGCCGAATAGTAATTCGAATGGTGAATAATTGGTAGTCGAGTGAACATTTGAATTATAAGAAAACATAGCTGTATTTAGATATAAGTCCCAAGTATGGGCATTTTCGTTCACAAATGGTCTTAAATATTCTTTAAGGGTGGCGTGACTCCTCTCTAGAGCGCCACAAGTTTGAGGATGATAAGGCGAGGCTAAAATGTGTTTTATTCCGAATAGTTTTGTAAGTTGTTTAATGAACTCGGAGGTAAAATTAGTGCCTTGGTCAGTGATGATCATTTTAGGAATTCCGAGATGAGATATAAAGTGAACTAATTTCTTAGCGGTTTCATCCGCGGAGCAGGTTAACAAGGGATAGGCCTGCGAATATTTTGTTAGATCATCCTGAATGGTAAGAATAAATTTGTATTTAAATTCGTAGGTCTCTGGAAGAGGACCCACAAGGTCAAGGAATATCTTTTCGAGCGGTTTTGTTGCGGTGGAAGTAATAATCATAGGCGCACGATGAATTTGACGTAGGGGTTTATTAATCTGGCAGGATTTGCAGTTTTTGACGTAATCTTCGATGTCCTGCCGCATATTTTTCCACCAGTACATGGATTTTATCCTTTCGAACATACGTGATACGCCAGGATGACCAGCCGTCGGTAGATCGTGATTGTCACGAAGTATCTTTTTGACTTCCTCAGGTGTGGGAAATAGAATAGAGTTTCTATAGATATTTACTTTAATGCCAGTATCATGGAATACGTAGCCTATAATATTGTAGAGTTTTGTATAAGAGACTTTGGTGAATGGGTCGGAGAAGTCTGAAATCGCAACTTCCTTCTCCTCCAAATACCAATATTTAACCATATCTCTATATTCGACTAACAGTTTAAAAATATCCTTATAGGACATTTCATCGTAGTGATGAACGCGCACGAATAAATGGGTAAACAAATGCTTATCGTTAGAAGTGCTGTATAAGGTGTAGAGTTCACGTTCAATGTCACGAACGCTAGGTTGACTTGTAGATAAGTCTATAATGTCTTTGCAATAGGGGACAGAATCGTCTAAATCGATTGAGGTAGGATTTGCAATTAACTTGCACTTTGCCTTCAACAATGATTCGTTATATTCTTGAATGGTAGTATCAGAACCAAAGTTAGGCTGTTTAGATTGTTTTAAATATTTTTCATAAGTATCCGACGAGCAAGGCGAAGGATTTTCGAATAGTGAGTTTGGAGAACTAGAATCTGGAGGATTCGGGATATTTGAGTTCGGTGACTCATCCTCGATAGCGCATACCGGGCGATTTAAATTGTTATCAGGATCTTGTAATGGGAAACGCGACAGAGCGTCTGCGTTGCAATTTAATTTGCCTTGTTTATGAACTATTTCGTAGTTATATTCTTCTAATTTTAGGCGCCAACGTATTAATCTAGAACCAGGGTCTTTGACGTTGAATAGCCAAACTAAGGGCTTGTGATCAGTGACGATTTTGAACCTATAGCCGAACAAATAGGGACGAAACGTTTTAACACCGAAAAGGATGGCTAAGAGCTCCTTCTCGGTTGTTGAGTAGTTGCCCTCAGCTTTGTTTAATGTTCGCGGTGCGTATGCGATAGGCTTATCCTTGCCTATTTCGCCTTGGGATAGTATAGCGCCTACGGCGTAGTTAGAAGCATCGGTAGTCAGCAGAAACGGCTGCGAAAAATCTGGATATTGTAATAGAGGCGCCGTTGTCAATTTATGTTTTAGTATATTAAAAGCGTTAACTTGCTCTGTTGACCATATAAAAGAAACATCTTTTTTTAAAAGGGAAGTTAAGGGTTTAGTAATCTTGGAAAAGTTTTCAATAAATCGCCTATAATAGCCGACTAGGCCTAAGAAAGACTTTATATCTTTCGGATTTCTAGGAGTCGGAAATTGAGTGACGGCCTTGATTTTATCTGGATTGGGACAAACACCTTTATCGGTAATTATATGACCTAAATAGGCTACTTCGCGTCGTAAGAACTCGCATTTTGCGGGCTGTAATTTGAGATTGTATTCACGAAATCTATCGAAGATTAGTTTGAGCTTATCGATATGGGATTGGAGATTTTGGCTGTAGATGATGCAATCATCTAAATAGATATAACAGTGAAGGCCTTGAAGGCCAGAAAGCACAGTATTCATGAGTTTTTGGAACGTAGCCGGGGCATTTTTTAATCCAAAGGGCATTCTTGTGAATTCATAATGCCCAGATATTTCGTTACCTACAACGGTGAAGCCGGTTTTAGATGCGTCCTTGGGATTTAATTTTATTTGATGAAAGCCGCTTACGAGGTCTAAAGTGCTAAAATATTTTGAGTGGCCCAGCTGGTCCAGGATATCTGTGATCAAAGGTATAGGATAAACTTCAGTGACTGTCACGTCATTTAGTTTCCTATAGTCAATGACTAACCTCCATTTCTGTTTACCCGTAGAGTCTACCTTTTTGGGCACTACCCAAATTGGGGCGCTCCAAGGCGACTTGGAAGGACGAATTATATTTTGGTCTAGCATATTCTTAATTTGGGATTCAACTTCACCTTTGTGGCACTCGGGAAAACGATAAGATTTCACATGAATCGGAGCAGCGTTACCGGTGTTTATCGAATGCTCAATAGCATTGGTATGCGTCAAAGGCTCGCCCTCGAGGTAGAAAATATCGGTATAATCTGAACAACACTCTAAGAGCATTTTTGTCTCTTCAGGATTGAGGTGTTCAGTTCGAATGAGATCTAAGACTTGTTGCGATCTATCATTAGAGATATTGAAAAGATTGTTTATATTTTGGTAATCGTCAATACTAAGAGACGCGGGTGAAACAACTTCGGGCTCGTATGAAATTAAATGAACATAGTAATCTTTAAATACGATTTCTGACTCGGTGGTGTTGAGCACCGAAATATTGATACAGTGGTTAGGCTTAACTGTAACAATACAGTTCGCTAAGTAGACTCCCTCTGCGTATATATGATCAAGGACTAGAGCATCTTTCATGTGCCTTAGCTCCTCTAAAGAATTTGAAATAGGACATTCAACTATTATCTCAGAGCGAGGTGGAATGATGTAGACTGGACGATCGAAGTTTAGAGGTATAAAGTGACCTTGGATTAGTAAAGAATTTTGGGAGTATTTTACATCGCAATCGAGTTCCCTCAGGAAATCGTTGCCTAGAATACCGTCATAGTTAAGTCTAACTCTGTCGCTAACAGCGTTAAGTATATAGCTAAAATAAAATTTAGAATTAGTAGGGAAAGTATACTCGAAATCGATTTGGAATGACCCCAGAGTTTCGTAGTGAGAGTCATCTTCACTCAGTCCCTTGAGTTTGATTTTATCATTTGATAAATGTGGGGTTGTAACAAAATTTTGTAACTTCACAATACTAACACTGGCTCCAGTGTCAATTAGGAAACAGAGGGGTTTATTTGAATAATTTGTACTTAGAAATACGTAAGGTAGGGCTACGTTATAAGTTTTAATTTCATGAATCGGAATGCTTTTTTGCTCTTCCGACTGACTCAACGAAGCAGAGATTCCTTGTGGAATATGTTGAGATGAATCTAGTTTGTGTTGACCTTCGTTTCGGGGCTGGTTACCCTGCTGCGTGGCAACACGAGTTTGTAATGACCGACCTTCGATTTGGGGCTGATTACCCTGCTGCATGGTCGGGTGAAAAAGGGAAGTAGAAAGGTCTCCGTTTTGGGGCTGGTTACCCTGTTGTGTGACCGGTGAAAATTGAAATGACCGACCTTCGGTTTGGGGCTGTTTACCCTGTTGCATGATCGGATGTAAATTCGATTTTGTAGATTTAGTAAAAGACTTAGTAGATTTGGTAAAATGATTTGTAGAGTTAGTAGTTAATGATTTTGTATTGTGAAATTGTAATGTGCCTTTCTCACGGTCGGGCGTAATACGGCACGAAAACGACACCCGACTTCTTAGTTTAAATCAGCATTTTCTTCTTCGTCCCACGGTTCTACGGAATCGGGTAACACCGCGACGTTATGTTGAGTTGCAGAATTATTGGAATCGGATTGTTTCTTTAAGTTGTTATGTTTTCGTTTGAAACATTGTGAAATATCATGCCCCGGGTTTTTGCAATATCTGCATATTATAACGCCCGGTGGCTTACTAACTTGGTGAGGATCATTTTTGGGAAGTTGATGTTGAGGCTGTGAAACGCGCTTTTTATTCAGACATTCACTCTCTAAGTGGCCTGATTTTTTACAAAATTTGCAATGCTTAGTCATTTTCGCAGAAACATTAAGGGCAAAGTTTCGTATTTTTTCTTCTTCGAGGGCTATATTTATGGCCTCGTTAAGATTTTTAGGGTTACGACACCTCACCATGTTGCCAAGCCCCGGATTTAAACCAAAGTTGAAAGTGTAAAGGGCAAGATCCTCTGTCATTGCAATCCTTCCTGATAAATCTTTCTTAGTAGTAACAGAGTTATGTATCTCTGTTTGCATATCTGTCAAACATGTTTCTAAACGTAACGCGAATTGAGATACTGATTCGTTGGGCTGCTGTTTACATAACTGCAGCTCAAAGAATAAGTGACTATAATGTTTCCTTTCTCCAAAGTTCTGGCGCAGGAATGATTGCAATGATTCAAAGTCTTCAAAGATTTTATTTGAACAGGCTATTTGAGCTTTGTCTCGTAATTTAGACAAAATGTATTTTAAGATTAACTTTTTTTGGCTCTCTGAAGCAAGATTTAGCGCATTTTGGCAGTTGGTTAAGAATGCCGGTAAGGTTTCACGATCTCCTCGATATATATCGATAAAATCACATAAAATTTTAAGAGGATATTGTTCACTAAGAGACACTTCGGTCTTAGACATTTTGAAAGATAGTTAGATTTAGGATTAGATTAGCAATAGGGGTTGTAAGATATTGAACTTTAAAAGAATAAGATTTGATAAGTTTGTTTTAGAGATTTGAGTTAAGATAAAGATTTGGGAGTTGTAGGATTTGGAATTATCTGAATTAGAAATGGGATTAGCAATAACAAGCGACAAGATATTCTACTCACAGCAGCACGGCGAGTAGGAGTGTGGCGTACATCGCAGGCTTCGTAGAGATGACCAGGTAAGTTGAACACACCAGGCACCGGGCCAGTGACGGCAGCAAGACCAGACGGCGGCAAAGGTCGTGTGGTGAGTAGCTCCGAGACAGGACGCGCCGCAGCACGTCAGCGAGAGCAGAGGAGGCGTCGGCGACGTGATAAGTCAGCGATGATGGGCTGACAAGATTCACTTCCAGGTCGGGTAAGTTCAAGATACCAGAGTCCGATGTGAAGGAGTCACGACACTGTTCGCGTCAGAGTTCAGAGACTTCCACGTGAGATTACGGCGCAGTGATCAGGGACTTCGCGATGTCGATATAATCACTTCACACAAAAGAGGTTGCAGACACAGAGTTTGTAGACACAGAGTTTGTAGACACAGAGTTTGTAGACACAGAGTTTGTGGACACAGAGTTTGTAGACACAGAGTTTGTGGACACAGAGTTTGTAGACACAGAGTTTAGACTATCACTCGCGTAACACGTAATGGAATACCAGCACAATCGATATCGAATCCCACTTCTGACACCACTGTTACGGGGTGGGTCTGAATAGGCTTTTTAAAAAAAAAACTTTTAATAGAACTAGAAAGTCCTTTATTTAATAAAAGGTTTATAAAGAAAGCCTATGTCCGCGACGACGTTCAATACCACACTGACAATAATCATTTCTAAGTTACTGCAATATGAGTCAACGGTAAAACGTGGGAAACACGTTTTGCAGCGTCAGCTATTTATTATTATATTCTTATTAATGTTATTTAATATATAACAGTACCCCAGTAAATTTTATTGTCAATTAATTTCTAACTGAAATAAATTGACACCACTGCTTATATACTGTCGTATTACTCACGCACATAAACTATGTATTTTTTAATTAATTTATACACTAGAATACAAAATTATAATCAAGCTCGATATTTACCTCGCCTTGGTACCAAAACTCGTCTAATATTAGCACCTGCGAACTTCGGTAAATATTTTTCAGTTCATCGACAACCTGAAACATGAAAAATAGTCTGAAATTCGATACACCCAAAGTCTGTCTAAATTCATTATAATATTTTAAACCAATGGAGAGGCCGAAAAACTCTGTCGTCAAGTTCACAACGATGGCGAAGATTTAATTTATTTATTTAAGATATTTATATTACCTGTCTAAACAAATTATCAGGCAGCCTTATATTAGTGGTTCCACTATCCACAATGCTCTTCTCCGCATTTAACTTCAAGCACATATCAAGGTCGGGCTCCTTGGCTGTAACCACTGTTTCATTGGCTTTTGATAATGAGCTCATTACTGATATAGATAGGACACCAACTTCGTACCAACGTTTTCGTAAGATTGGCGTACGGAATATCTTGGTGTTGTTCACTTGGGGTGTGTGGTCATCTATAATGTGAGAAATAAGTGATTGCCATTATATTTTAGTCGCATAAAAAAGACTATTAAAAAAAACCGGTCAAGCGCGAGTCGGACTCGTGCACGAAGGGTTCCGTACCACCGTTGTATGAGAGTTAAATGTTTTTTATTTAGTTTTCAGAATTTGTTGATAAAGCGGCAACAGAAATACATATTTGTAAATTTTAACTAATGGACAGACAGCGAAGTCTGAAGTAATAGGGTTCCTTTATAAGGCAGAGGCGAAATATAAGGTTCGAAAGCATGATAATTAATATCTAAATCATAAATAAAACACCTAAAAATTAAAGTAAAATTTAGGAAAGACAAACATACCAAGCATTTTAAAATGTCCATAATGTGTTGTATTGGTCTTGCTTATTGGTCCACAGAGTTTCAAATTAAATGATATTGGCTTATGTAATGTGCGATCGACCGAGTCTAACCAGGACTCTACTACGACGCCATTACCCCATGCTCCCACTGGTAGGTAAGCTAATCCAAGTAACCCCTGAAAAAAAAAACACGAGGATTATAGAAAATTTCGGGAATTTTATTTATGTTAAGTTTCGGTGGTTAAAAACTATATAATGTTATCAGAAATACACAGTACATGACTTAGTTTTATTTACAGTGAATGCACTCTGGTCTTTTATTTGTAATTTAATTGTTTTGTTGGGTAATGATTTCTTGGTAGGAAAACTGAGCATGATCAGAATACATTTGATGATACTTTATCATTTATGTTATGATGATTAGATCTGCATTATATAAATGCATGCACACTGATACCAATATTTTGTTCCAATATTTATTTAAATAATTCTCTATAAACACAGTAATGTATGCAAATCATGCATGACAAGAAATGACATGATGTGCTAACATATTGTGCATATATTATATGTATACTAGTACTCTCTATACTAGTAAAAGAGGCCCACGGAGAGCCACTGCGCTACGTTGAATGTAAGAGGAGGAATGAATGGTAAGGTGGATGAAATATGTCAGATGATGGATGTTGAGACAAAAATTAAGAAAGGTATGCTGAGATGGTTTGGCTATGCCGAGAGAATGAATGAAGAACGATTGACGAAAAAAGTGTATAAGGCGAGTGTAAATGAAAAAGGCCAGGTCAAGAGTACCATAAACCGAACAGCATGTATGAAGGGAATAATGAAAGTGGACAAAGCGAAATAAGTGTGTAAGGATCATAGCAAGTGGAAAGAAGTGGTCTCTGCCTACCCCTACAGGGAAAGAGGCGTGATTATATGTAAATATGTATGTATAATACTAGTATACATATTGTGTGTATACTATACATATTTTTATTTGTTACTTTAAGTACTTCCCACCTGCCATCCTGAACCATTCATGAAGAACTTGTGGCTTTGTGTTATAAGAGCTATATCAGACCTCACTTCTGGTATGCTGCGTAAAGACGGGAACTTGATAAAGTCTGACACAAGACGGCCTGACCACATGCCCTGGGAGTATTCTGCTTGGACCTGGAAATAATTACAGTCAAATTTAAAAACTACTCTTGTTTAAATGTACAGAAGACTCAGTTCTGTATACATACAATTAATAGTAATAATGAAACTACTCATGAGCTTAAAAAGTCCTTCTTCATACTTGACAATAAGATTTTGATTTTGAATAAAAATTAAATATGGTATGGGCGGCCAATCTATTTCTTTGAAGAGACAAAAAAAGTTTAGGTACTAATAATATGTCCCCTGACTATTACCAAATACTAAAAAAAACATTAACCAACTGTAAATTTTTTTTTGTTTTAATGGGGGTAATGAAGCAAAGCAATAATATTTACTTAAATAGATTCTAGTACAAGCCATTCATAATGGATTCTAACTGGAATTTTATCTTGTACAAATATGGAGTGATAAATAATACAAACTTGTATGTACCCACTGCTGGGCAGAGTGGGCAAAGGCCTTCTCTTAGAACAGGAGTAAAGTTCTACATTTAATATTTAGTCAACAAGTTAATCAGTATTCAGTGTACTTACACTCTTCCCACTATCATATATACTGCTAGAGTTATCTGGATGGAAGTATTCATTGCTGTTCTCTCGAGCATATGATGCTATTGCTAGTGTTGTGCTTCCGGTATCTACTAATAGTTTGAGCTGTAATGAAAAAAAATATTAATCATATTATTAAGTTATTGCATGATTTTATCGCAAAAACATTACATATGTGTATGAGATAGAAAGGTTTAACTTAAAATAAAGTTTTGACCGGTATTTACTTACTATGTTTTGTAAACAAATTATAAAATAATGAAAAAATGATTGTGTATCTAATGTAAATAAACCTAATAAAAAAATCCCAATACATTGTATCATACAAAATTATAAATAGCTTGAATGACTTTGTTGCAATGTCTAAACTTAGTAGGTATATTCCTTACCCCATCAAGGATGATGACTTACTTAGTTTCATGAAATTATTAATTGGACACTGGCCAAATTACTCTGTAAATGAGTGTAAGTCTCAAACCTTGCTTCCACTAGTATTTTAGAATATAGGTACTCAAATAATGGGTTAACAAATGATTTCTTGTTCTTACCTTTTGATGTGGATGGCCTAAATATGCTTCTACCGAATATGCTTGTCCCGCATCTCCATACAAATTTATTTCTTCGCTATAAGCGTGTTTAATGCAGAGGACAAAACAGATATGAAAAATAGTAAACAATACAGACATCTTTACATAGTTACACGTACATTTCCTAAATAAGAATCAATTAAAAATAACTATTATGATCTTTATAAAATAAAGAGTATATTGTGATATTGTGATTGTACGTTTTTCGCATAAAATAAAAATTAGTTTTATTTAAAAATAAATATTTACGCTGACTGGCAGCTCATTTTTGACATTGACTGATGTGCGACAGTGCTGTGCGAGTACTGCGAGCATAGAGTATAGTAAGTATATACTGCGAGTAGTGCGACGTGATTGAATGAGTCAATGAGTGAGCAATGTGGTGAGCAATTGAGCAAATTTAGCATCAAATATCTTTATTTGCATCATAGACCTTAGAGAAATTACTAAAGCATAGAGGGAGCGAACAAAATAGACACAAATTACGATGAATCCAAGCTCCTCTCTCTTATGGTGCAGATTATATATATAAAAGAGACAAACATATATGGACTCATATATGCTTAAAGCTAAATGGACACTCCGAAATTGTCAAATGGTCATATTTGGTCTCTTACTACACGACCAATTAAAAGAGCACATAGTTGCTTAGTAGAACCTTTTCTACACGGTAAACTGTACAAAGCATTTGATTTAGTCGTATCATACGTTGTGAATGTCAGTCGTTGCTGGTCATTGTTTATTTTACAAATAATATTATTTTTTTGCGTAATATAAGCAACTTAATTGTGTACAAAAGGTGCAAAGGACAGATAAATAAGCGTTTAATATGGCTCGTTTTGTTTTATCGTGTAAATCATATTCATTACGGAAAGATATCAATGAATATGTAAGCGTTCAACGGTAAGTGTTTTTTTTTGCAATTTTCTAATAAAATCATGCGTAATTTTTGTATGCGATCACTTATAACATACACATTAGATTGATAATGATACCTTCAGACTATCTTTTTTACTAATAATATCGTGTAAGCGAATTAATCTTAAAAAAAGTAATTTGTTTATTTGTGAGGTTATGTTATGATAGTGAAGTAGATATTTTTCATCGATACTATTCGATACGAGAATTAACTTTATGTCATTATAATAATGTAGCAAATGTCGTTTTATTTTACAGTATGCCTCAAAAAATGATAGAAGAACTGGTGTAAACTGTCTTCGTAGCCGAAAAAATGTCTTCGTCTCCGCTTATCAGAATTACTACAAAGACATCAGGAATTACACTTAGGTATTCACGCGGATGAAACCGCGGGGCACAGAGAGATAATAAAAATAATGACTGTATTTTCACTGTTTTTATTTATTAAAAATTTACATAATTTATATGTTTTTACTTTTACTCACAGTTTCTAAAGGCCGCTCAATCAACATAAAGATTAGACATTCATTTATCAAATATTTCATATCAAGTACTGCGATTGGCGGAGTTGTGTTGCAATAGATCTTTAAGTCAACCTATCACGTATTTAACCGTTTTAATTTTAAACGATGATTTAATTTTAATGATAATTCGTAAATTTGGGACTAAATTTATATTGATTGCCTTGGTGATGTATGTTTTATAAAAAGGCATTTGGTGTGGGACGCAACGTGCGTCGACACCCTTGCGCTATCCCACGTTCTAAGTTCGGCGGCCTCTCCTGGCGTTGCTGCTGGAGCTGCGGAGACCCTTAAACGGCGAAAGTATAATAACCTAATAGGTTATTATATTTTCGAGCCGTTTGGGTTTGAAACTTTGAAACGCTCGGGTCATGGGGTCCTAGTGCACGAAATATTTTTAATGAACTTTTGGTAGATTCTACTCGTGGTCAGAGGGATGGTTAATTGTTCCTTGTACAGAGAATCGGCATAGCCATTCAACGTGGCAATGCTGCCAGCCTTCTAGGCACGTTTCCCGCCATTGACAAGGATGATGATGAGTTTTTTGACGCGTGTTAGTATTATTTATTTATATTAGATTTAATTTTAGTGTAGTTGTTTAATAAAGATGTAACATAAAAATAACGTACATTCAATAGAAGTACATTTTCTGTCAAGAACTAAATTTATTTCGATACCTCTACCAAATACGGCACATCACTACCGAGGCAAAAAAAGTGGACAGTATTGCTGCAAGCAACCCTTAAAACTATATATCTATCCTTCTTTTTCACAATGAATGTGTAATAGGTTAAAAGAGTATAACTATAGTGAAATTTGACGCTCCCTCTATGCTTTAGTAATTTCTCTAAGTCATAGACTAACATAAGAATACAGATAAATCTTTTTATAATGATTCTGGAATGTTTAAAGTAATTAAAGACTACTAACTTTAAAACCGTATTTAAAGCAAATACGGTTATAAAGTTATAAGTAAAAGTTGGTTGCTTGTATTCAACCATTTTTAGTCAGTTAAAAAGATCTTTCTTAGCACATTTAAAGCGCTGTCTTAGCAGCTGTATTTCATTCAAACATGTTTTTAAATAAGGCACTGGAGAAATCCATTTTAAATTTTTGCTAAACTATTTAATCTGTAACTTTTTGTCACGTTTTTTATTATCTATTACTAAGTAGCGCGCTTGCGCGCGCTTTGTTATGTCAAGTGTGAGTTCCATTTTTTGGACATCGAGTTCAATATCTATAACATTTTACTGCAACGTTAGGGTTCCAGACATGAAACATAAAACATACGATGCACGATTTATGCTGCGTGCGAGAAAGACAGAAAAGTATGCTTCAAATCATATACTTAAAGTCACACTGGTCACTAGTGTCAGTGTCATTTGGCAAAATAGCCGGGTAAATAAAATAAATTGATTTGTAAAATAAAATCACATTTACGATCAGATAGATAGATTTACCTATTTATTACTTTGTGTTCTGTTAAAAAGGAAACTAACCATGAGTCTTTGGGTAGATAAACACAGACCAAGAGATTTGATGAAACTAGATTTTCACAAAGATCAAGCTGTTCGATTGAAAAGTCTTGTTCAGCAAAGTGACTTTCCACATCTGCTTGTTTACGGTCCTTCGGGAGCCGGTAAAAAGACGCGTATTATGTGTTTACTAAGGGAACTTTACGGTTCTGGCGTTGAGAGACTAAGGCAAGAAACAATGACGTTCACAACACCTTCGAATAAGAAAATAGAAATCATGACTGTAAGTAGTAACTACCACATTGAAGTTAATCCAACTGACGTTGGTATTCATGATCGTGTTGTTATTATGGATTTAGTGAAGAACGTTGCTCAAACTCATCAAATTGACTCATCAGGACAAAGAGAATTTAAGGTTGTCATTTTGAATGAAGTAGATGATTTAACCAAAGATGCACAGCACGCATTGCGTCGAACAATGGAGAAATATGTGTCAACTTGTCGTCTGATTCTTATCGCCAACTCTATTTCACGTGTCATTCCAGCTATCAGATCACGTTGCCTAACTATAAGAGTTCCTGCACCAACAGAAACTGAGATAGCATCAGTGCTCCAAGTAGTTTGTAAGAAAGAAAGCTTGAATATACCTACGGAGCTAGCTATACGAATTGCTAAAGCGGCTGACCGTAATATAAGGAGAGCTCTTCTTATGTGTGAAGCATGTAAAGTCAAACAGTACCCATTTACGGCAGATCAGAAGATTCCTGAGCCAGATTGGCAGCAGTTTGTTAGAGAAACAGCTTCCATGATATTATCAGAACAATCTCCTAAAAAGTTGGGAGAGGTTCGGCAGAAACTATATGAACTCATTATACACGGAGTACCACCTGATATGATTTTTGCTGGACTGCTAAAGGAATTGGTTCGTAACTGTGATATGGCAATGAAATGCCAAATAGCCAGTCATGCAGCAGACTATGAACATAGGATGAGATTAGGTAATAAACCTATATTCCACCTTGAAGCATTTGTTGCCAAGTTTATGGCTATCTATAAGAAGTTTTTTGAAGAATCCATGGGTGACGCATTTTAAGTCTTAAGTGGTAAATAAAACCATGTGCCTGTTTCTATTTTTTAATAATTAAAACTATAAAATTTAATTACACAATGTCTTATTGAAAGTCCAATTTAATTTCAAGTATTAATATTTTTTTTTTTTGTTTTTAATAATTTATGCATAATATTTGTAATAATGTTTTATTGGAACCTTTGTTCCAAATAATCTAAAATTATCAACTATGGAATGCATCAGTGCTGTTGTGATTTCATTGGCAAAGTGATCTAGGATTGATTGCATCTTTTGCAGAGTTTCATCAATTATGTATGAGTCTTGAGTATCTGAAAATGAAAAGTGTTATCAATAATAGTGTTGTGCAAAACTGATATAATTGCTCTAATTTGCTTGTACAAACTTAACTTCGAAAAAAGTGGAGCTATGATGTTATTCTTAGATTGTACCTCAATTAAATATATTAATGTAATACATACATAAGTAAAATAGTAAATGTTAGGTACAAGAGACCTACAACCAAACACTTTTATATTTCATAATATGTACCTATTTTTTTTAATGCTGTTACAAATTACCTATTTTTTTCTTAACAGGAAAGAATCCAAAAATCCTCATCTATTCCTTATTATTCACAGTCATCAAAGCCACATGTCAATGGATTGATTTGTTTGTGTGAAGTGCAACACAGCTGCACACACTTAGGTCATATAAGGATATGTAAGTGCATTTAAGATACTTAGTTCAATTGAGTAGAATTTCGGGTAATTAGCAATATTTACGCTTTATTTAATTCAGTTGTAAACGCCAATATCTAGTAGGTTATTTTCATTACTTTGTGGGATAGTAGTAATATTTAGTTTCAATTCATTACCTATAGTATAAGGTATGACAAAATAGTACTAGTACATACTTCCCTGCAGCGTCGTAAATTCAAGACAGAATCATTGATGATGACTAATGTACCTACCTAATTAATTGGTAGGTAACACCATCAAGAACATTCATGTAATCAACTTATCATCATATGAGCCCTAGAATATAGTTACCTAATGCTATTAGTGTCAATTATTTATTAATGGCTTATTAGGTAATTGATTTGATCTGTAGTTAGCTTTGAGAGTAGGAGGTATCGGGAATGCCTAATTACTCAAAATTCAACTAGTAAATGTCCTACAAACGATAGTTCATGAACATGAATGATACTAAAAACTACTGTATCACTTTCAAATACTGGACAGAATTGTTTTTTTTTAACACATAATAGAATGTTAATATGTATCTCGATAATTCCATGGACACCGGAACTACTCGGGTACGTTAAAAGCAAGGCACGTGTTTAGTCAAAAACTAAAAGCTAACCCATCCACCTAACACTTTTTGCCGGATTATTCCTGGCCGGGTATGGGGTATCTTACTTTTTTTAAAACAACGGAGTTGCTTCTCCCTTCTCTAATACCGAAGCACATGCGGGAAAGAACGAAAAAATATATAAAAATAATATTTTTTCATATTTTTTGACCTTACTAACATTAGGTTGATCCATAGGTACGTGTCGACCCACCCCTTACTTTTATTACCTGCCATTCCTAAACCGAACGTGAACGGGGCCCTCGCCTGATTAATAGGTATTTTAAACGTTATTTTGAAACTCAACCACCAAAATGTTACGGTAAATATACAGCCGGACGTATTTTCCACAAACCGATAAATCACAGCTTACTTGATTGTAAAAAATACGTAGGTATTCGCATATTCCTGACAGCTATCCTCTCCGGACCGATTACAATATAATCCTCATTATCGATGCCCTGTTGTACGCTCCATGGATAAGTTATGTTGGTCTCTGCGCCGTCTGAAATTTAAAAGGTTTTTGTTTTTAACCGACTTTAAAAAAAAAGGAGGAGGTTCTCAATTCGGATGTTTGTATTTTTTTTTATGTTTGTTCGCGCATAACTCCGTTGCTTTCCAACCGATTTGAAAAATTTTTCTTTGTTGGAAAGGGTATACTTTCCAAATGGTCCAATAGTCACCAAGTTGGGATCTGATGATGGAATCTTAGCGAAATCGAGGGAACTCTTCAAATTTTATAGGAAAACGTACAGCGATTTTGGTATTTTCTACAACAAGTGAAGCATTTGCGTCCAATAAGAACGATTCTACTATCAGATCTGATGATGAAGCCAAGATGACCTCGTGAATGTAGCGGGAATTCGTTGGATGTGAGATGCGTGGCACAGGATTTCGTTTGAGGAAATTATCATGAGGATGATGAAAGGGTGTCAGCTGAAGGCCTATTCATATTACCTAAGATTAAAAGTATGTCACTAAAAACAAACAAATAAAAAACTTTTTTGCAAAAAAAAAACCGACTTCAAAAATCGATAAAAGCACTAAAAAGTTAAAAATAATACTATAACCTACCTATATTAATAAACCTAACCTATACTACGATTAAGCTATAATACAATTTAACAATTTTTTGGAGTCGGTGCCAAGCAATATATACAAAACTTAAATCACTATATGCCTACAGACTAAGAGCAGAAAAAATAAAACATAAATCTTACAAATTCTAAATATTAAATCTAATCGGAAAACAACAAAAATACTTTATGACAGATTACCTATTATTAAGACAAAAAGAAAAAAAGATACTAACGTTTACACTTAACAATATTAATAATATATTTTTACAAACACAATACACATCAATATACTCAGGAATTACCAGTCGTTTCATTACTTAGCTTGGCACCGACTCCAAAAACTGTTAAATTGTATTATAGCTTAATCGTAGTATAGGTTAGGTTTATTAATATAGGTAGGTTATAGTATTATTTTTAACTTTTTAGTGCTTTTATCGATTTTTGAAGTCGGTTTTTTTTTTGCAAAAAAGTTTTTGTATTGTCGTCCATATAGAAAAGTAGGTACCTACTTATGTACCTAAATACTGAAAAACTATTTTTAAAACGGGATTCGAACCTGGTGATAACAAGCACTAGCTCAGCACGTTACCATTGTAGTACCTAGGTATTAAGTTACAAAATGGTTGAAGTTGGCTATGTAAACTTTATTGGGTTAAATAAATTTATCAGTAACTGAGGTACTTTAAGTGTATTTACTGAATTGAAAATCTCTGGTCGGTATTATTGTATACTAAAAGTAAAAAAAAAAATGAATAAACATAAACGTCACGTGATACCAGAGACTTAAGGTGGTCTGTATCTAAATATTTCACTCTGAAACTATCCACTACATATTATTCATATTTCATATTTATTTGCATTTTTATATTTTTTATTTGCGTATTTATATTAGGTACCTATTATTTTATATTTTTTCTAATTTTTATTAACTACGTTTGACGTCATACGTGAAACTTACGAATGTCCATTGTCATAAAAGCGTTATGTGGGCCCTCTCTTCCAGCCACTTCCAAGCTTATCTGTCCTGTCACATGCAAATCACTGTTGAATATAACTCCGCTTTTGCCGGTTTTCAAATTAAACCTAATAACAAAAGAGATCTTTAATACAAAGAAAATTAATAGAAAAAAATAAAACATGTAAAAAGTTATTTGGAGATGCTGGGATTTGAACCCAGGACTTTCAGCATGCGAAGCAGACACTCTACCACTGAGTTACATCCCCGATGAAGTATTTGTTAAAATGAACGATCCCTACGCTGACTTTATAGAACATTTCTATTAATTTACTGCTATCTTGTACGCCTATGAGTACATAGACGTATGTTACACCTAATCATAAAACAGCGTAACATAAGCCCCGTAGGTACCATAGTACATAGATTTTGTTGTGTTTGTGTATTTTCTTTTAACTTTTGTATCATTTACTTAGGTCCCCATTAGGTTCCATCTACTATGTGTATTAGCTATCTAGGTACTATGTTCTAGTATATTATTAGCGACATTTAACATGCAGGAACATTACAAAACCATTAAAGCAATTCAGAATGAATAATGAATAAGTACCTCCTTTCGGCAAGTTTGGTCCACCTGGCGCCAGTGACGTTGACCCTTCTCAGCAAAATTGACATTTGCTGTTCAGGTAAAGCTAAGGCCACACTGTTTATTATGGCTGGATCGACTGGCTTCATGTCAAATTGGCCAGAGTCCATTAGGAAGAAGAAAGTCCTTAGACTGCGTCGAAGGCATTCTAAGTGGTCTGCTCTGCATGTTGGGAACGGTAGCGGCGACACTGTTGACATAAAAAATCACACTAACTTTTAGAATATGATGAACATGCATAAAGCCTAAACCCTAAGTATTTTAGGAAAAGAATAGGTACATCGTATTATAACCACACTTTAAACAAACATGGATGTTTAAATGCCACTACGATTACCAGGTCAGTTAAGGATTATATATCTAGGTCTAGATATGAATAAAAAAAATAGTAAATGATAGGAAAGTGCATTTTCTGCTATTTTTAGAATTTAAGAATGCCAAGAAGTAAACAATTAGTTCTTCCAGAGTTCACGTGAAAACTGTTTTTATAGGTAGAATTGACCTATTTAAAGAACTCAGTTGTATGTAAGTATTCAAATCAAATCAAATCAAAAATCTTTATTTGCTGTATTTAAGCTTTTCCTTGACTTCACATGAGTCGCTTAAGTGCTACTACAGAGCAACATTACGTTCCATTAAAATAAATTAAGAATTTTCGCCGATACAAAATATAAGAAATTCTATGAACGTCTTATGAAATACGGTATGTGAATCCGACATCCCTTCTTTGTGAAGTGAAATTCTGATCCTTTACATAACCAGATATGCTACCGTGGTTCTATCACCGAAAACGTTTTATCTTTTATGCATCAAAATAAATTACGTTAGCGTTCACAGATTAAAATGTACCTATAGTATTCAAATTTCATACAGTCAAACATACTGTACGTAGGTACGTACAAATCTACATATTATATTTTGACGGGCCTGTTGGTCTAGTGGTTAGTGACCCTGACTGCTATACCGGAGGTCGTGGGTTCGATTCCCACCCAGAACAAATGTTTGTGTGATGAGCACGATCATTGGTTCTGGTTGTCTGGGTGTAATTTATCTATAATATGTATGTATTTAGAAATATATAAGTATGTTTATCAGTTGTCTGGTTACCATAACACAAGCTCTGCTTACCTTGGGATCAGATAACCGTGTGTGAGTTGTCCCGGAATATTATTATTATTGTTCGGAAATTGTTTCTTTTTCACAGCCTTTAGCTGGCTTTAACCGCATTTACGGGCTGGTGCCAAGTAAATACGGAGTGTGGTGTAGTATCACATATTTCCTAGTCATATGTAATTAATTTTCTTCTGATGACATGAATTTTCTCACAATTCTACAGGTATTTAGTATAGCGGCTTTTTGCAACATTATATAAAGGGATTTTTTCAAGTCTATAATTTTCAAGCTATTGTGGAGTTGCTTAGGTATAACACCAGTGGTGGACACGACTATGGAGATCACAAACACTTTATCTTGTTTCCAGATTCGTGCCACTTCTTCTTTTAAATCTGCATACATATTTACTTATTTTTTCAGCTATTGTTTTCTGTAAATTATGTGTATTGGGGATGGCTACATCTATAAGGTAAGTTGTTTTATTTACTTTATCTTGTAAGGTTATATCTGGTCTATTGTAATGCACTGTCCTATCTGTCAGTATGGCTCGGTCGTAAAAGAGCTTGTGTGTAGCATTTTCTAGGACAGTTTGGGGTGTGTATTTATAATATGGTGTGTATGTAGTGTCTATAAGTTTATGTTTGATTGCGAGTTGTTGGTGCACAATATTGACTACTTGATTGTGTCTATGCTACCTATAATAAATCCTTCTGTTTCTGGAAACAAGCTACCTATTTTTAGCCATTTATTTGAAGCTAATACTGTGTCTACATGTGATTGCTCCAGGTCATGTGGATGCCGCCCGTGAAGAACTTTCTTCTTCCAGTTTTCTATTTTTTCTGTTTGTGGCTCGCAATCACTGAGACGCAGAGTGTTGGCTTGGTCTTTTAGGTTTAGTGGAGTAAAGTTATCGTCGTTTTGGGCTATGGCTTTATGTATCTCGCTAGTGCTAGATTTAGTTATAAAAAATGTTTTTAGTCTGCTTATTTGTTTCTGCCATAGGTGATGGATATCAATAAGGCCTCTTCTTATTATTATTCTCTTATTATTATTATTATTATATAGGTAGGTACCTATATAATAATATGTAGATTGTAGGTATAGCTAGAAAATTATCGACAATATTACGAAAAACTTCCGTACCAGAACAAAACGATGTTTGTTACATGTATTCTTTACCTTTCTTGGAATAGTTTTCTTATTACCTACAACAATAGGTACAGTACCTATACACATAAATCTTTAGGTGTACACTAGAAACAAGGATGATATATTGTTACAAAAATAGACTACGTACAATGGGCGGTCTTATCGTAATACGCTTTCAAACGAACTTTGGATATTGTGTTTTGTAAATCTGAGGGAAGTGCAGACTAAATTATTAATGTTGTACATATATATTACCCACGTGGAAGGATTTAGAGATGTATTTTTATCTTAAGTTTTCTATATATTTTCATTTCAAAATCCCATCTGGATTTTGCAGAGCATCAGGCATAACTACAGGTACCTATAGACACGCTCCAAAATTTTGTGCCCATCTAAATTGGTTAAAAAAGCCATTAGGTGACTACATCAGGTTAGTGTTAAATAATATAAATTTAAGTATATACTTAACAGTTTTATAGGCTGGGTAGCCTAACTAAAACGGCGCGTAAAAATGTGTCTTAGAGCAGTTGGTTTAGGTAATGCTCTAAGGTCAAAACGAAGGTTTTAATGAAATAAGTATTTTAAAAATGATTCGTAATATTATCGAGTTGCGGTCAGGTAATGAATCTTAGCTTTTGTAGCCTTGTTACTTGCTAATAGGTAGGTACCTTGTAATTGTATTTTACTACCATTCCGCACTTAAACTCGCACTTACAATAATTGGCCAACTTCATGAAGTAGATACACAGAGCAGAGCCTTGTGATGTGGTAGTTAATAAAAAATAAATGAACAACGAAATGGTGGAGAACGGCTCTAGATTATAAAAAAAGAGAAAAGACCTTTACTTTGGTTGTAAGTAAATATTATTAGGACATACACTTATCTTGTTCGACATGTTTCTTTTTATCCATTAACGGTAAATTATTGTCCTTGAGTTCTATTCTTAGTAAAGATCAGAGCAATGACCCTGATAATAACAGATAGGTATTATGTATCAAGATACTTTACTATCTTCTTTATGGCTTACGCACTTAATATTAGATGAGCAAAAAGTAATCCCTCAATATTAGAACAATGCCGATGTTTTGTTTTGGTCGTAAAAATTTATTGATACCATTTCGACCATTTACTCGCGAATGGTCGATCTTCAATAATCATATATGAAATTGGCTCTAGTTTTCCCATTAAGTTTTTTGTATGATTAACTTTAACTATCAATGGTCGCGAAATTGAATTGTGCTACAAAAATGCGGTACTTATAGTGTTACAATAACATTATGTAGAATGTTGATATTGAATTAAAATGTCATTGAAATATTTTTACTACGTTGGCTTAATTACGAAGTAGGTAACCTTCATTGTTTCCTTCATACCAGCGCGGTTAAGAGAATTAAACAGACAAAAATAACAAGTATTTACCTAGTCGAAACGCAACTAACTACTTAGTTACCGTGGTAAAGTGGCTAGCTATTACCTTAAAAAATCACAACATGTGCAGCTTTGCACCTTGTTCTGAGTTTTGGAGTATTGAAGATATGTAGCGTACAGGAGTATATCTATTACAAGAAATAATATGAATACCGACTTACATTGACATTTACTGATCAAATAATTTTGATCAATAATCTGATTATGTTCCATAAATCTTATTTTTATTGATGATCACTTAAATATATTTCCTGTTCTTGGCCATTAACTTTGTTATAATCTTAATACCGTCGTTATTATTTTAAAAAAGAGTGGTTTCAGTGTCAGTGGCTTCTATAAATTAGGTTCATAGCAGTTTTAACTTTGTTGTTTAATTAATTTTCAATTATAAATTAGTTTGATGGCGTGCTTTACGTTTTATTAATAGGATACGTGTGCAAAAGATTGCACTAATAATACGCTGTTACATTGAAGCGAGAGACATTGAAAATTGAACTTAACTTTTTGGTGTTTTACATCACTAAGTATAACATTTTCTGGATTTTTGTATACAGGTAAAATAGGTCTATTTCTTACAACATTTATTTTAATGCCTGCCCATAATATTTACAATTTTTTGTTTTCCTTACCTTTGTGCATATTTTACGTCGACTTTTTGAAAGAGGACAGAATATCAGATTTTATACCCCGACATCCCTTTTAGGTAGATACCCACCAAGTTTATAAAAGTTTATAGGCAAGGCCAAGGATGGAGAAAATAATGTTGACCATAAAATTTTGTGGTTCTATCGACACCTGCCGAGATATTGAACTTTGATTTTGTTCTAGAAATAGAGGTACTCAACATTTAGAATTGAAACACTGATTTTATGCCACCTTTCGGTTTTACAGTTCCTTTTTAGGATTTAAATAAGTATTGAGTCAAAAGTAACTCAATACGACCTACCTAACTTTCTTGCAGTTTTTGTAAGTATTTATTTCGTTCATAAAATTAATGCAATGTGGTTGACATTAAATAACAAGGTCTCAATATCTGTCCATAACGCTGTCATTCCGTCAAATATCAACAAGTTTGATCATAGACGGTCTTGATGAACTTGACGCGAATCCTGTTTTAGAAACAAGAAAATAACTGCCTCTTCCGAAAAAATATATTATTTAGTGACAGTTGCAGATAAATCTTTTAAGTAGGTATCGGGTATAATCTAAAGATTAAAAACAACAAAAAACTTGGAATTTTCCGCTAAACAAAAAATCGTTTAATCCTCCATCGTAAGTTATACTTAAACTTAACTAATTTCACCAGTTTTGTTTGTTCTTTGTTCCGTTGTCATTTTCGAAGGTTTCTTTTATTTGGATTTTTTGGTACTGGATACTATTTTTTTTAGTTATTTGCTGTTTACGTTTAATGCAGTATTTACCAGTCAGTCGGTTTTAATCTGCTTTGGTTTTGGGGTGTTATATCCCATTCAGAAACCCTCCCAGATTATGTTTATAAAGAGTTCTGAAACTTTTAACAAATCAAATGTTTTAGTTTAACTCTACAATTTGACAAAGATCTAATCAGTGCCTCTTAAGATTTTGGACATAATTACGTACGTAAACTTTAGACGGACATAGAGAGAAATCAGACATATAAAAAAACAAAGTTACAACAAGGCTTCTGTTTTTATCACTTCAAACGGAGCCCTAAAACCCTACACGTTAACTCTTAAGTCATAAAACTTGACTGAATGGGGTCACTAAGGGTGACTAAGTACGTTACGGTTTATTAGTGTACCTAAGCAGTAGTAAAGAAAAGATTAGGATCTCTTAATACGTTTCTTTCTGCGCGAGGTCTTTTAATGCCATTATATACTGCCGCTGTCACATGTTGGATTACGAGATTATGAATGTCAAAAGTATAGTAGGCACAATTAGTATCTAGTGTTGCAACAACAAAATGTCTAAGTAGTCAGAAGGGTTGCCAATATAAGCAAAGATGAATTGAATGCATAAAATAAACAACATTTCTTCAATCTTCTTGAAATTAGTGGACCTAAAAATAACCTTTAAATCTAGACCTGCTACTACACTTGTACATTAGATAATAAATTATCTCAAATCACATCAAACAATTTCATAGTAACAGCTTTTTATATAATGTGTCAAAGCCAAATACATAATAATAAGAATAAGTTTTTGAAATATTTCCTGGAACATCAGTATTTTCTTCGTCAGGGTTCCAAAAATTACGTATCACAAAGCAAAAGGCCTTCAAAGAGAACCTTATTCTTTTTCTTAGTAACGTTAAATTAAATTTAGGTAGATACTTATAGTATTTCTAAGAGTGCCTTTTAGCTTCATTTTCTCATGATGCACAGATTCAAGGCTAAATCCAAAATCTTTCCTAATACGATGATACATGCTTAAGATAAATGACTTGGCAAAATTATTGGTCTGACCTCATACATAATTCTTGTCTTGTATTGAACAACGGATCTGGATCTAATGTACCACAATAAAACTAAGCTAAGAAAGCACATTCGTTCGTTTTATGGGACGTTTTTTAGTAACGACTAATCTATACTTATAATAAATCTGTAGAAGTGAAAATTCTGTACATTGAAAACATCGAAAAAATTAATGGCGGGGGGTGTTACTAGACCGACACCGAACCGAAAAGTGTGTAAATTAAATTTTTGTCTTTCTGTCTGTCTGTTTGTTCAGGTATCACGCAAAAACTACCGATTCGATTACGATGAAACTTGGTATAATTATTCTTTATTATCCTGGGCACCACACTGGGTAGTTTTTATCCCGGAAAAGTATAAAAAATAAAAAACTAACTTAATTTTCCGGTTAAAAACTCATTGATAAGTTTCGTCATCCACGCGAACGAAGTCGCAGGCACAGCTAGTATTTACATAAATGTCTTAGGTATTATCAGACAAATGTGAGACGAGTGAGTGAGTGAGTGTTAGATCAGATAGCATACCACCTACCAATTTTAGTTATTATTGTATTTCGTAACAAATCAAGTAATGTCGGTAGGTAGCAATAAATATAACGAAATTTAAGAGTTCATTGTTTGTTTCGTAAAATTAATCTTATTTTATTTTGATATCTTTCCTAGAAATCAGGGGGAAGTATGTATTTTACTCCCTGATTGCTATGTAGTTATGGAGTGAATTTCGTTTGAGTAAAATTAACTGCAATGTTTAATGTGCAAACGAAACTAGGGTAGGTACTTATTAAAAGCAATTTTCGACTACTTCTATCAGAAAGCTCAAAAGAGATACAGTTCACAAGTTCTTTCAAACCATAATTTTATATCACAAATCTTATAAAATAAATATTTTCTACACAAAACTGTCACAACAATACTGAAAGATACTCACTTGCTTCATAATTCGTACGCTCGAACTGACCGTCACAATGTAATACAGTTTGAAACAGAACAACACAAAAGGCGAGTTGCACACGACCGAGTACCATCTTGCTTGCACTAATAACTGCGAAGAAAAGTCCCTTGTTAGTCCCAACGTTATATACCGAGCTTATTTTCTCAAAACAAAAAACCGGATTCGTATCGTTGGAGCACAGATAAAGTTGTGTTCACGCGGTGTTTAGTGCGCTAGTGGGATGTAGCGACAGAAGTTCAGTACTTATGGCGAGTGGTAAAACGATGTTACATTGATTTGCATCATGTAAATGTACCAAAAGTGCAATTACCGGTTATATTTAAATCACGTAAAAATAAGAGTATTAATTATGATTTATAACGGAAAGTCAAAATAACTAAATGTGGAAATAAATTGATGAGCTTTTTTTGCATTGGTTGGCTAGCCTACTGACTGGTATTTCCCTGTACATACATTATAATGATTTGGGTAAGGTGCAAGTTGGATCACTGAATGCGGAAGCGGAGAATAGAGTTGCAAAACAATCTGGTACAGGATTGTCCAGCCTTAAACTGCGTTAGGCCAAGTTCATAAATTATTTCTTTTTCCATAAATAAAACAGGTATGTGTTGTGAGTGATCTTGCATCGGTATTTATAGACTTGGTAGAAATTCGATCCGTTAAAATTTATTTTTGGCGCATTGTATGCATTCATTAAAATCGCTTTTCTGGTGATACCTCATTAAATAATATGAAGTGTCTATAAGCGCTTAAAAGGAATTAAAGGGATTCACTTGATGTAGAATTTTAAGTAATTATAATTGAGGGCAATAACCCATATTATGTAAATGAAATAAACATGCAAAGTAAATGTTCCATTACGCGACAGTCTCAAACGCTTAGATTGACTGAGTTAGTGATAAGGGAGGATAAATCGTCCCTGAAAAGGTTTGGGTTGATACTTTTGCTATTCAACTCATTTTTGCAAGTTTGTTGAATTACAGCATTAAAGGATTGGAGAGAATATTTTTTTTTATAGAAAATGCTGATTTCGTTGTAGAAAAGTATGTTTACCTTTTTCAGTATATGTATCCAAATCTCTATGATACCATGGGTCACTGCTAGTAGGTACCTACCTATAGGCTATAGTACCCAACCAACGTACGTTTCGCTTCCTTTCATAAATATGATCGAGTTTAGTCCCATGATGTGGTCAGTTATTTACTGTCGGCGTCCCTTTTTAGCTCGTCCAATATCCTTATTGGTTACCGACGTAGATATATTGTACCCTAAGGGACAATTTGACGTTTAATGAACGTTTTTAGCCATTTTATTCACAAAATGTTTACTTTAACGTGTTTATTTTAGTGTTTAATTCGTTTAAAATTCCGTGTTGTTGGACAATTTTTTTAACCAGTTTTATTATCTTTATGGTTATTGGAACTAAATAGAGACTTTAGATAATGAAAACTAAAAGATGCAGTTAAATATAAGGCATTGACCTTTTCGATAAATTGATACTTTAAATTCTTGGTCCATGTAGCCTAAATAAGTCCGCATATCCCACACATACCTACTGACATTAATTTAGAATTATATAAATACATTATGGACTAGAACCAAATAATGTATAAAGCTAAATATGAGGCAAGAGATTAAAGTTTTATAGTTTTGTTCGTCATATAGTAAAAATTTATGACGAAATTTTATAACTTGACTGAACTTCAAATACCATTTTTATTTCCGACGTTTAAGTCAATAAAATCGTTGGACCATACTTTTTGTTCTTCTGTGGGGAATACGCAGCAAAAAAGACGAATTTCACTATTTCCCTCAACCTTAATTAGGTTTGAGGCTGGTTGATAAATGATCTGTGCAAATTTAATGATCTCCCTTTATGAAAAATTCTGAGCGATGAACAGACAACGGGATCTTTGTTCATTGGGCGGGATTCGCGTAAAACATTACTGGGTATTTTGGATGGTAAATAGGTATAGATTCTGAAAGCTTTATTGGTTGTGTGGACGATATCGTAAGAAGCTTATCTTGCTTGCGTGGAAGTAAAAGGTTTTGGAATCGGATAGCTGGAATCGTATTGTTGGTAAACAACATTCGAATGTTGATGTTTCAATAAATTATAAACGAATAACATTTGGCAACTCGGCATTGGTTTTAATTATATGATTGCTAAACATGCGCACATGTTTTGATCTGTACCTATCCACAACAACACTGCACAACGCCTAGGTTTACTGGTTTGGCAACATTAGACTAAAAAATTACCGCAAGCGTGGGTGAACTCGAGCTTGAATAAACAAATGACTTTGCTATTGTGTCGTCGAATCTGATGTTTTGTTGATAACTTAGCTTAGAAGTTATTTACATAGTAGGTATTTACATTAAGGCACATGAATTGCTATTTTTAAACTCCATTTCTCTTGTAAAATTAAGACACAGTTTTGGTCACAGCAATATCGTTGGCATTATATATGATAGAGTGGTGTTATCCCGTCCATCTCAGCCAAGCTGACCCATTTCGAAGCTGTCAACAAAAATGACATTTAATAAAACGGCCGCATTTTCCGCATGTTTTTGTACACAGTTGTTAAAATTCTCAACGCATGCCAATTATAATGTGGACCTGGGTAATAGGCGAAAACTCTTTTATATGATATGAATGGATTTTAAAATCGAGGTGGACATATTTGCATATTTCGTGAAGCATTCCATTCTGAACATGCATTATTATGCATGGCATATGAATTTCGCGATAATAATTCCTTTGGCAACATTACTACGTATCTGGGTAGATTTGTGCATTATGGAGAGATTAAGCTGAATATTGTCGCTGTCTTGATGTTACAGCTGTCGCATTATCATTGAAACGGTATTTTCTAGAAATATATCTTTCGAAATAATATATAGGTAATATGATGTTTAAAATTCTGCCTTTGGAGAATTATGATATGAGTAGGTAGGTACCTATTTAAAACGTTTTATGGAAATGCAAACCATAAAAGCATAATCTGATTTGATTTATAACATTTGTAGATCAGCAATCCTTGTCATCACGATATCTCCGGAATGGTGAACCGTAGGGAAAAATGTATCGAGACAATTTTGTAGATAATTGCATGATCTACAACTTTTGTATGACCTATTTTTGCGATAATACTTGTCATTTATGAGGAAAATGCGAAAAGGTGATGTTATTGCCAATGTCAATAACATCACCTTGTTTAAATTTTTTTGCACAAGTCGGATTAGTGGGGACTTATGATATTTCTTTTATAATGGTGTACTTGAGACCTCCACCAATTTTCAGCTCTATGCGAATTTATGCAAACTGAAATGTCTATTTTGACTGGACTAGTAAGTACTCCTATTTACTTTCAAACCTGCTTTATAAATATCCAGGCGACCGTTTTACTTCCTTAAACCGTCTCTTTTTCTTATTTTTCACGCCTTTAATGTCAGCAAATGACAATAAAAGTTAAAAAGCGGCACACATATAAGTATTCGACTTGATGCATTCGTTCAGAAGTTATGGCGTGACCAAATTAAATCGATATTCAATATATTCATGTTTATACATATACGTACGTCTTACATAGAAGATTATTTAATTATTTGCAAGTACTCTTGAATAACTGGTAAATTAATAAATTTGCAGTAATCAATTTATGTCGGGTTAATCATTACGCTCTTTTGATGCTGAAATGTTTCATTCAACAATATAATTTTGTTAGCAAATCTTGTGCATCCCTTCTCTTTCACGCATTCTGTCTAATAGTTTGACCGATGCAATAGAGAATGTGTTTATTTAATCCAGTAATGTTAACATCAATTACCATTAATAACTAGATATTGTGGCCCTAATAGCATGTTTAAAATAAATCCCGTAATTCAAGAAAAAACAATAAACAAGAAGCGAAACGACAGCAAGATTGACTGGTTTTTAGTCTGAACAATTAACTTGGTTGGTACTTATTCATGCATTTGTTTGTTTTATGCGACGAGTTGTTCTATAAAGTCTTTGCTTTTAAGAAAACCAGTATCCTTACTTCCTGTTCGGTAAGCAATAAACAGATGCACACAGTTTTGGTATGTAACAAAAAAAAAGTCAAGGCAAAAAGAAAAAAAAGGTTTCTTTGTTTACAAAATAATTGCTGAATTAATTATTCAACAAAAAAAGATCATTTAAGGCTAACGGTAGCAATCGAGTTTATTGACTTCAGACAAAAAATATGCAAATTTTTATGTAGTAAGTACGTCATTATTGCAAAACATTTATATCTCTTTAGAAGTATTAATTACGCCTTTACATCTCGAAGTAGTAGGTAAAAGAGCAAGGTTGCACAGTGCACACCCATTTTAGCTGTAATAAATCTTTTGTTAACAGCGACCTTGTTGCCTTTTTGGAAAGATTCTAGGAAATCAATGTATTTATCGAGCAATTTAAATGATGTAGTAGATATAGTTACGACCTCCGTGGTCCAGAGGCGTAGGCTCAGCGGAGAGGATTTTATTAAAGCACTTGAAAATAAACTTTAAAATGATTACAATAATGGCATAAATGCTTGAACCTGACAAAAAATGCTCGCGAATCCTCGAAGATACGCGGGAATCCCCGCGCGGCGTCGAGTTGGCGCCCGCGTCGTACGGGTACTTTCAGTGTCGTCAGTGTTGTACGATAATTAGTGGTCTTCTTTTGAATATATGGACGTAAAATATACACAAGCATTCGAAATTTTATTTAATCCATTTTATAATACTCGTAAAACAAAACTCCTGTCGATGGTAAAGTCGTACACAGTATATTAAATTCACCAAAACTACACCTTTCTTGCCAAATCATCGACCCATATTCTTTGTCTGACTTTCTGACGCCTTATTTTATTAACATGTTCTTCCATTTCTTCTTCTTCCGCCAAAAGCACAATTATAATCATATCCCAGTTCACCATTGTTGACGAACTTTCGCGACAAACTGGCATATTTACTGTAGAGTGATAGTTCCCAGAACGGTTTACGAGGTCTCGCGCAAGCTCGAGCGTACGGGATCCGTAAAGAAAATGCCCGAGACCGCGCGGGGATTATTCCTCTCTGTCTGCGCTGACCCGTAAACACCGGTTTTCATGGTGCCGCTTGCTCTGAGGTCCCGGGTTCGATCCCCGGACTGGACAATGTTGAAGATCACTTTTCTACATTGTCTCGGGTCTGGGTGTATGTGGTACCTTCGTTGTCTCTGAATTCCATAACACAAGTACTTTAGCTACTTAGTTTGAGTTCAGAGCAATGTATGTGATGTTGTCCACATTTATATTTACGTTATATAAATATATTAAGCCTGGATAAAAATAAAACCACTTCAAGTATGTATACTAAATGAACGTTTGTTGTATCGATTGCTATTCTATTTAAGGGTAGAAGTTCGATCTGCGTCACAGAGGCTTGGGTTGTGAAAACGAAAATAATAATCAAAGTCCCTTTACTGTCGCTTTGTAATCGCAAAGCCTTTAAAGTGAGGGGTCACTTCTTCAACAGTCGTTTTATGAATAGAACATGAAAGTACTGAACGTTTAGCGAGAGGTCACACTGAGTTCAGCTTTTGACCTTACCGAACGTTTTGCTCATCAAGTAGGTATTTACCCATCAAGGTGAGTTTAAAACTATATTTTAATTTGAGTACAACTATTCTATATAATATCATTAAGTTGATCGAGTTTCTTAATTTTATTAGTGTGAAGAAAAAAAACGAAAAACAATAATTTTAGTTTCTCATTTATCCGCAATTTATAGCAGGGTACATACTTAACAAATGGAGCTTTTTTCACTCAGGCAATCTAATATTACGTTTAAAAGCATTCCCTAAAAAGGGTTCTGTTTATTTTGCAGGTCTTCCCTTATTCGCAAGGAAAAAGAATATCAAAGAGTTTTGTTTTTATAACAGAGCAATACCTGGTAAGAATTCCCTTAAAGTTTGATTAAATTATAATTCCAATTTCCGTCTTACTAAGAAACAAAAATGTCTACAATTTCTTCTAATATACACCGACAGAATTAGCGGAACAGAAAGAAGTCAGAGTAAAAAATAATAAAGTATATAATAATATCTATTTTAAAAATAATAATTAGACATGTAAGTAACACCAATGCACAACTTTTAACATTGTTTTTCTCATTTTTAATATTACTGATAAAAAAAAACTGTAAAAAAAAATGTCTACTGTTTGTTACTGTATGTTTTCTTTTCTACATTATTAACTTCATTTTATGCTCAGTCTTTTTCTATTCTCCTCATTTTCCCGGTATGTATAATAGGTATAAACAGGGTCCTGAATTTGTAGAATAATTTCTGTGGAAGTTTGAAGATGATTAATGGAGTTCGCGGTTTGGTAGCACAAAGACCTTACCGGTATTGCTTTTGGTGATAATTTATGTGGGCTGAGATGGCAAAAAACTTTAATTATTGGTAGATAAGCAAAATAATTTCAAATTGTAAAGTTTTGCTTTTCTAAGCATACCATTTAGGCTTAATTTTATATTGTTCACTTTGTTTAAATGAAATTTGAGGTGAGTACCTACCTAAGCCTTAATAATATATGACGGAGATATGTCGGTATTTACGTCCATTATATCAGAGCATATTATTATCTCAGTTTCACCTTTAGAAACAAGCTCTAGCCAGGTGTGGCTGTATCGATGATTAGTGAGTCATTCTTCATACGTATTCTCTACTATATTTAATTAGTTATATTTGTATAGGTACAGTACCTAAATATTCTTGGTATGTGGTTTTAAAAGCAATCGAATGTTTATAAGGGAAAATCATTTGGTTTTAAGGCATGCTGCTTGTCACCGATGAACCGCTTGATTAACTCAGAGCAATTTTCGCTTTAGCCAACATGTTGCTATAACTTAAGTAACAAGTTTACTCCCTTTTCAACTGATGAAAAATTATTATGAATATTGAGAGGACTGTAGCTATATTGGAACCTACATAGAAACACTTAGAGCATGTGGGTACGCTATGTATGCTTTTACCAAAGAGAAAGAAAGAGGTTTAATTTCTTTATCCAAGTTTATGAACAACTAATTATATCAGTAATTACTCAGATTTAGCATGTTGGCAGCATGTTACCTTGTGTAAAATAACTGGCTGTCTAGTATTTGTTAAGATTGAGTGTTATTCTGGAGCTGTCACGCGAATATTATTTATCGGGGTCAAAAACATATCTATTTCCTGCAAACTAGATACATTCGGTAACATACTGCTGTATAACCGGAGGTCCCCGGGGTACATAGAATGTTTCAATTTAGAGATGTTCTCGTATGATTTCACATGATATATGGGTCTGCAGATTGCAACGGAATGTCAGCGAGAAACCGCTGTGAATGTACGCATTTCGACAGTTATTGATAGATAGACTGTGACAACATTTGCGTAGTATCTGAGAATCTTGAGCAACATGTCAAACATTTTGTTATGTGATGGCATCGTTCAGCTTTTGAAAGCAATGCATGGTTAAGATTTTACCTAAATTAATTAGTTGGTTAATATTTTTCTTTATTCAGTACATTTAACTTATTTTCTTCATAAGGTAGGTACTTAAGTGACTAATAGAAATAGGAAAGGGAATACAACCTTCACTACAAGAGGTCTTGATATTGTTCTCGGTTCGAATTAGAATCAGTGTTATTTTAAGCCCGAATTTAGTGAAACAACCACGTACTATATTTGTTAGAACCAGTAGTTAAATCGCACATTAATAAACAAAAACTTCCTCCTATTCCACGAGATGGCGCGGTCACCAGTAGTTGCACGAGAACTAAACGTGTGGTCATGCTAAATGGTCAGTTTATTTTAGTTTCTGGGTAAACGTAAACTTGAAGACAAATGTGTCACTGTAAGACCACCAGTTAAATAAAAAACCGTGCAATTGTAGGACATAAAAGCTACCTAACTCTTTGTGTCAATACAATGGCAAAAAAATATATTTCAAAAAAGTTTCAAAACTGATTTAAAAAAAATGTATTGTGATGTTAAATTAGGGTATTGAAAATGTATGGCGGTAGTTTGCACTGCGTTCCCGCCTGGTCTCCATCATAAGGGAAGGGTGTAGCACTCCGGCCGGTGGTTTTAGCCGGTAAGAGTCCGGCGAAGGAAGTCCATGAGGATTTCCCCGGGTAAAAAAAGGGTATTGAAAATGTAGGCATGTTCATTAGTTTTATGCATTTCTGACTGACTTGACAGTTCAAGTCAATGTAAGGTACTTCTGAAGTACCTACCGCCTAGTCTTAGAGGATATTATGGGCATAATAATATTCGTAATATGATACTATTCATAAGTAGACACTTTTCACTACAAAAATTAAAAAGAAACAGTGTGATTGATTTATCTCCTTCAATATTATCTACTGCCAAATTATGCATGTAAAGAAAAGAACATTGTTTTTATAATGTTTCTATCTCATGTAGTAGGTAAGTATATCATGTGTAAATGAAATAAACTTGTGTTGCTCTGAAAACAAAGGTTTATTTCATTTACACATTATATACTAACTACCTACATGAGATAGAAACATTATAAAACGACATTTAAAGTTTACTTTTACACTACTTTTCTATCTTATTAAAACATTAAGCAAATCTCCATTTTTATAATCGACATCATTCGACAGATGTCAAACCAACCACAGACTCTATATAAATTCAAATAAAGAAATGTAACAATGTTTTTTCTTTACATCAAAAAATCAAATCATTTTTTTTTGGTAGCGATCTTTGCAGTTAGCCTGAGCGCAAGCTTTGACTGCTTCACCGGACTTTTGGCGAGGACCTTAAGGCCTCCAGCCAGAGCAATAGGAAAAACTAACTACGTCAGCAACGTCCACTAAGGGCACCCCTGAGGGGTTCGGACCTCGACTTAGTGCGTTGCTAACAATCTTAATAAAGCAAAACAACAAGGAATGGCTGGATCTAAGGTTTAATTATTTAGGGACATATTTTTATTACTAGGTTGGCCGGCTCGGGCCAGCTTCTTCTAGGGACGGGGGGATAACAAGGTATGCAGATGCGTACTTGTTACTATAAGTAGGTACAAATATAATAAATTTAGTAACAGTGGAAATATACCACTATATGATTAATGAAAAACGTTAACATTTGAACTACGGTTTAATTCTTAACTTATGTTTACTTTAATACAATTTAATCTAAATGTAAATATTTACTATTGGTCAGTGAGATAACTGCAGTTGTTTCTCATGATGACGTAATTGTATTATACCCTTGTAGGTATATGTTATCATTAAATACATTTAATCTACAGTTCGACACTGGCGAAGTAAATATTCTACACCTTCAACCCAACCACCAACCAATCGTGTAGGTTTTTGTGTCTATTAAATACAGTTGACATCACTTTATGTCCCTAACTTTATTTCAAGGTAGTAAGGTCGATGACTGTAAATAATTGTTGCCAGAGGAAAACTTTATGTATAACCTCTAATATTACAGATAACTTACTTACTTTGATTTGTAGATCATTAAATTTTTTCGCGCGCGTTTTCTGGAATCTGACTACATTTCACTGCATTGCAAATCACGTCGTAGAACGTTTAGATAGTGAACCATAGATTTAGAAACCAAATATCTAAAACTTAATTTCGTCACTTTAAAATCGACTGTTCCAACATTCGTTGCAATTCACCCAAACGTTTACGCGTTCATACATCTAAAAATATATTGTAATCTATTCGTTTACCCGATATTACTTTAGATCCCATTTTCGATCTTGATCGGCAGTGTGTGGTGACGTCAGCTGTCACCAAGCTATTTTTAATATCTATGTGGGAATACATTTAGGGGATCGTTTCTAAGTATCTTCGACCTTTTTACCCTTTTAGGCTTCAGCAAGCCATCCCTTAGCCGATGAAAAGTTTAAAGGTCGCCCATCAATGGAGTATTAACGCTCTAATCCTTTCTCTTTGTACCCAATATACTTAAATTTGTAATTCAAAAAGGAAAATAAAGAACCGAAAAGTCTGTTTCCTGTAGCATTTTCTTCGAATTATTTGAAACAACATTTTTCTACACAAGTTTTGACGTTTCGTGTATTATTTTTGAGGAGTTGAAGGCTCGTTTATAAGCCTTCTAACATTGCATATTACAAACTGGATCTTTTACAAGTACTCAGCCAATTCTTGTTAATACTGTAGCGGGCATTTTTCTCATCGGCATACATAATTTCTTTCCTTTGTCTTAAACACACTAAGCAATCCAAAAATCTATGTTTATACATTTTACATAGGTAAAATTATTTCGGATAGAGAGTTATAGAAAAAAAAAATAAAGAAAAATTAGATAAAGTTAGTCTTTAATTATATCAGTTTGTTAGATTAGATGTCCTTGAAAAAGGCAGTCTTCGGTAAGGTTCTTGCTGACGCCCTTAGGTTATGAATGACGACAGTGTAGGCGGAGTTAACGATCTTGCATAAAGTCTTCTTCCTAAGGCTTACTTTATTTTGTTCATAAGGTGATTTCAGCTGTTTTGCATCTTCATCTGTAAGGAAGAAGATTTATCTGTTAATTCCTTATCCCATATATAAAAATTATGCTACCTCGAACATAAAATTTCTTTTACTTTCTTATTTGTATCTATTTGGTTCAAATCTTTCAGAACTTTAATAGTCCTGGATAATTGTGGATGTTTGGCTAGTTAAATAAAATCCAATCAAGGAGTCTTATCTCGATTCATAAAAACACAATGTAAAACGTTCTTATTCAAAAGACTAAAGAAAATTGGTTTTACCTACCATTGTTTAAAGCGTTCTGTAGTTCCTCTCCAATGGTTACCTCTGGTTCATCAATAATTTCGCATGTGTTTGTTTCAGGGCCTACTTCAAAGTATTCAACACCGTCTTTGTTTATCAGGCTGTAGCCATAGTTGGAGCTTCCTAGGGCAGCTGTTGGAGGTAAGTCATAGTTATTTATCTTTATGTCATTGCATAAAAGTTGTTAATACCTACTACATATAGAATCAATAATTGGGAACAAGTAGAGAGCCTTCTCGTTGTGACATTGGTAATCGAGTCATCACTCTTTTTAGTATGTCACAAGCTGTCATCATAAAATATGTTTTAAGTAGCATTCGTATGTAAAATTTGGGCACTTTCGCAAAGGCATGACTTGCACACAAGATGTTTTACTGGTCTTGTAGCAGCATTAGTCGGAAGTGCTGGTTAAATGTTATTTATTATTAGATTTCTATGGAACATTAGTACTTCACTTACTTGCAGTGGCGGTATAAAGGCCATCAAATTTTTTGTCTTTTTTGGTGATTTTGATGTTGAGGTCAGAAACAATGTTCACGCTAGCTTTCGTTTTTAAAACCACTGACTTCTTATCCGTGTCCATTCTGTGAATAAATTATGAAAAAGGTTATCTAGGCGATAGGAATTGTTTTTTATTCCTAATTGCAGTTTTTGTTGTTTGATAAATATGTTCTGATAACCTGTGTATGGTAGGTTACAGTTTTTCGTGAACTTACTTCAAGGTTATGTAATACGCTAAGATTACAACGTAAAGTCTTAATTAATGGTGTGCAGTATGCTGATAACTTATCAACTTAGCCTTTGCTTACTTTTTTATGTATTTATTAGTATACCTAAGAGAGAACTTTGACATAAGCAGGATCCGTGGTATTTTGTAAAATGATTGTTATGCAAATATAAATATGTCGTTCAGTATTTCACTACTTACACCATTTTTATTTGACAGATGATGCATGCAATGACATTATAGGTATTTACGGGTTGCAGATAAACCAAAATAAAATAAATAATAGGCATCATGTCTATAAAGCAGTCCTACATATGGAAGTAAATTTTTGTCTGTAATTTTAATAGCATGGAGAACAAATGCTGAAGGAAGCCAATAGTTCCGCTAATATTGATTCATATTTAAGTTTGCAGAAAAAGTCTATGTATGCTGTCATGTAGTGTAGCAACTAAATTGCACGGCGCTTTTTTTATTCTACAAACCTCGATTTGTTTCGCGTAGTTCCACTTCCCGTAAAAAATTCTGAACTAAAATATCTCATGTTTCAATCGAGGGGATTAACTAGAGTGTGCCAAACTTTTGGTTAATCCAATCAGTAGCTGGTGCGTGGGAGCGTAACAAAGGTACATTTAGCCTTACAAATTTTAATGATTATAATATAAGTAACATATCTTACTTGAAATCCAAGATCTGCAAGTTCTTTAGACCAGTTACGTTCACGTTAGTGAACTTGAAGAGAAGACCCATATCATCATCCACAACGACGCCTAAGTCGGAAATGATCAAAGGGTCGATCGGCCTAATGTCGAATTTTGGGATTCCATTGCAGGCCTTCTCTAAGAAGTTTTCTGTTGCTGTACTCAAACAGTGGATGTCATCTTTGAAACAGGGGTCGAAGAATTTACCTGTGAATTAATATTTGGAAGTTTTAAATATAGACTCCAACTGCACAAGACCCATCTAAATGGAAGGTCCCTGCAGATCAAAATAAATAATGGTACTAGTCTATAGTTAGGTAATTAATGATGAAATTCAATCCTCTCTGAATGTCTTATCATGGTCACGACACTACTATGTCTTGATTACGATAGGATAAAAAATTAAAACACAATTTTATGACTTTAATCAACATTTAAAAGACAGTAAAATGAAAATCCATAAAATGTGTAATTTAAAATTCTTTATAATTATTTCCGTGATAGATAAATACTTAAGTAGATAAAACTGACTTACTAGATTAAGTCTTGTATTATAAATTATATTATAAATAACGTACCTCCATCTGCAATCACACAATAGGCTAACGAAAGCACCACGATGCTCTTAAACACAGCCATGTTACAGACGTATTGATCTAAAGAGGAGTAATTAAAAACTGACCACTTAATACTACACTTTCATTTGTTTATACTTATACAAATATATAAATACCACTAGGAAAGAATTTTGATAACAAAGGTCACAGTTATCAAACGCATGCGGACATAAGACAAATGATAGTGACAGTACAGTACAGTATTACACTGTTATAACCATAGATTCAAGTTTTAATCGTTTTTGTTTTATTACCGCATCACATCACAAACATGGTATAAGAGATTAAAAATAATATCAGTGTCTAATTTAAATGCCAGATTACTTAATTCTAGGTGCTGCTTTGATCCTAAATACCAGTACAAATTTTCACGTAGGCGGATGCCTGATGAAAACAACATAAACATCGGCAAAGCCTTTTAGAATATTTTCCATTTATCTCAACTAACAATTTCACGCAATATTCTGCTGACTGAGGATCTTGGATAAATGGTATTTTCGGATATTTACTGAACATTAATCAGAGTAAGAGATTGGCCGTGTTTATCGGCACAGTTACCTGAGACAGCGGCAGGCTGTAGCGTAATGGGCTTAGGCGAACGTCGGAAAATAAAATTTAAACAATAAATAGGGATTTATGTACGCAAGTTTGTTTTGCTAGGTAATATATTTTAAATTAAATTGTGAGGCTCAAACTTAACAAATCAAGGCATGCTTTTCATTAATATAAGGTAGGTACCTCAGCAATACAAATTAACTGAAGGGTAGAATATTAAATGAATGCACAAGTAGCGAGTACTTATTTTGGTGAAACATTTAATATTCCTTGAGGCAATAATGTATCAGTAAACTTTTTGAATGTGTGGTATTTGGAGTAACTTCTACAACATCAAATAATCGACACCTTTTCGTGGAAACTTTTGATAGCATGAGATTTTATCACGCAGTTCTAAATTGAAGTCAATAAAGTCCAAAATATATTTACCTAGCTAGTAGATAAAAGTGAAGGGTACATCTTATCTCAAAATGTATGGCCTATCCAACGCTATGTATCAATACGGTAGCGACGAAATTTTATTTGAATATAAATTTTAAATTGTTTTTTTTTTTCAAAGAAATTTCAAAGGGTTTTTGAGTTTGTGTATCTGTAAATCTATACTTGGGTGGTCTGAATAAAAAACAATTTCCACTAGTATTTTCTTAGAATATCCGATAAAGAAGTCTCTTAGTAAATGTCTAAGTTTTCATGCTGAGCTTTTAAGCGCACATTACGAAATGGATTCTTCGTAAGGGTACTTAATTAGGATTCTCGTGCCTGCAGCGCAAATGTTTCTCATTAGGCTACTCGTTAAACTATTTTACTATTCCCAAACATACGATCCAATCGACAAATCAACCTAGTTTTTACATGCAAGATTTTCGATTTAGACAATTATATTTTGAAACTAAATCTTAAAAAAGCAGGCAAAACAAATCTAAGGGTAGGTAGTACTTATATCAGTTTATTATATGTCCTTAAAAAAGGCACCCTTTGGTAATATTCTTGCAACAGCTCTTAGGTTATGTATGACGACGGAGTAGGCAGACTTCACGATCTTGCATAAAGTCTGTTTTCTTAGGTATAGTTTATTTTTTTCGTAGCTTGATTTCAGCTGCATTACATCTTGGTCTGAAAAAGGAAATTGATTCTAGAATTAATTTACATGGCATATTTATTCGTCCGTAACTGTGATACATGCAACAATATTACATTGTATACCAATAATATTCGTGCAATTTGAATAAGAGGTTTCAGAATTTATAACATCAGATATTCCCATGGTTCTTATTTGTCTGTACTAAAACAAGTTACTTTTTATTTATTACATTTGGGAAAACAAACAGTAGTATATTAAGCATAAACAATTTTTTTAAACTAAGACTTAACAAATATACTACCCACAATATTTTCCACGTTTTTTTTACGCACCATTGTTTAAAGAATTGTGTAATTCGTCTCCAATGGACGCATCCGGTTCTCCAATAATTTCGAACGTGCTTGTTTCACGGCCTACTTCAAAGTATTCATCGTCACCTCTCTTCACTAGACTGTAGTTGTAGTTTGAGGTACCTAAAATACCTATTGGAGACAAGTCTTAGTATTAATATTTTTTTCGTTGTATTCGTTCAAGTCTTAGTACTGGTAATGCATGCGCTCGTTACGTTTTGTTATTTATGGCACACAAGTTTTAATTAAATTTCAAAACTATAAACATCGAGTTTTGAAGATTACACATACCACCCTCCATAACGTAGGTAATATTTAGTAAAAGTAATAGGTACTACACACGCTACGTAAACTAAGTGTCGTAACGTAATGTAATGTTATGACTTACTGGATATTCAGACTCTTAAAGGAGTATACTTACTTACAGTAGCGGTATAAAGTCTATTTAAACTTCTGTCTTTTTTGGTCAATTTGATTCTGAGATCAGAAGCTATATTTAAAGTAGCTTTCGTTTTTAATACCACTGACTTCTTGTCTGTGTCCATTCTGTGAAAAAAAAGATTATCAATCTGATACAGAGTATAATGGCTGGTTACAGTTATACTTTAACTTGAACTCCTGCTTATGGCAATGTAATGCACTATGATTATACATAATGTAAAATCTTACTTTGGTCGAGTGGCAGACACAGTCACGACGTAGATGACACACGTCAGGTCTGACGCCCCGAATGCGATCTCTAAATACTTACTTTCAACCTAAAGCAATTAGTGTTTTGTTTTCTACATTTATTTATTGTTAAAGTGGTATATCTTACTTGAAATCGAAAAACTGCAAGTTCTTTAAACCAGTTACGTTCATGTTGGTGAACTTGAAGAGCAGACCCATCTTGTTGTCCACTACGATGTTTAATTTAGGAATAATCAAAGGATCTGTAGGCTTAATGTCATAGTCTGGGATTCCATGGTAGGTCTTTCTCACAAAGCTTTCAGTTGCTGTACGCAAACAATCGAGGTCATCTTTAAAACAGGGGTCAAAATAATTATCTGAAATAAAAATTAAAATGTAATTTTACGTAATACATTGCCTGTGACTAAAAAGCTCTTGAGCGTATTAAATAGAAAAAAAGAAGGTGAGATGATATTGCTAAAACAATAGATCAATTAAATATGTTTAAAATGCTACGATCGTATTCCTTTTAAAATTATTTTAAGCCTTTAGCTAATATTAAATATTTAAACTAGTTATTAATAAAACATATGACACATGTTTTTATATGTAACATATGTTTTTACCCTACTGCGCGACGCGTCCTTCATGGTACCTAATAGGTTTACACATGTTTATTGACATTAATTATAAATGTATTAATAATACATATAAATATTAAACAAATTATACAAGCATACAAATCTGTTTCGGTTTTGTAAATTAATTTTCGTTTTAAAAGGAGTTAGCCAAAAATTCACCCAGCAATTAAATATATGCCATTTTTGTAGGCATTATAAAAATGTTTATCAACATCTTTTTTAGGAATGTTAGGTACAGCTGCCACCTTCACGTCCAATTTTGCATCTAAACCATCCACGTATTTACGCAAAACGCACAAAAAATAACATATAATCGGACCAGAAGTTTAGTTCCGCTACATACATACCTACTGAAAGATAACATATTATATAGCAACTCGTTGCTGGCGATTCTGGGATTTTTTTCAATGAGATTTTAGCCATGGTAAAGGACATGGCTAAAATCTCATTGAAAAAAATCCTAAACTAGATACTCAAAATTTTATTTAGCTTCATATTTGTTTGAAATAGATGAATAGTTTATTATGCCTAAACAAAAAAAGTTGTAACGTAATCGGAAAAGACAGTTTTAGATTTAATTCAAAAGTCGACATATCTAAAAACTTAATTATATTTTCGAGCCTGACATATCAGTAGGTAAGAACCAGTAGGTGAAGAGATTTTATTTTTATTTTATTTTTGGTTCACCAAGGGTTCTGAATTACGCCTAGGTATTTATTTCTCATTCCTATTCCATATTCTTTTATGCTACGGCTAACGGAAATAAATTGCATGTATTAATTATAATCATTATAATTTTCAGTTAAACGTATACTCCGGAATATGTCTACCGTTTTCAGCCTATTTAATTGACATTATTATTATCACCCTCCATTTATGCGTCCTTGCATCTCACTCAAACTGTCTTGTACGTCTTTTCTGTCTGCCTAGGTATGTGTCTCTTTTTATCCTACTTAACTAAAAGCTGGGTTATGTTTTTTTATTTATTTATTTATTAAATACTTTTTGCATTTAATATAATGTACAATGGCGGACTTAACGCCTTAGGCGTTCTCTACCAGTCTACCTTTGGGTGGTGGAGAGAAAGCATAGGTAGGTGCCAAGAATTTAAAGAGACAGTATTACACATATACTTACATACATATATTACAACACACATATAATTATTATTAATATATACATATCAAGAAAAATAATTAGAGAACGAAATACTGTTATGATTCTGCTAATTTCCCAAGAATGTGGTAACGTAATTTTATTTTGAAGGTGTGACGGCTGTTTACCATCCTGATTTAGTAAATATACTTTTAAAATATAGCTTTGGCCAGCTCCGTAAACGATTTGGTGGAATTTAGCTTTATCCCTGGTTAGATTTGTCTTATGTGTTGGAGTGCCAGTGGATACCTACTGGGTAGGATATTATTAATTCAAGCATAGCACATTTTTTAAACATAATTTTATTAAAGTCCTATGTACAAACTACTTACCTTGTACTGAAATTATTGTTGATAAAAATAATATTAAAAAAAAACTAACAAGACCGTACATTTTAGTTATAAGCAGGCACAAATACCAAAGCCCAAGTAATTACTGGTAATTAAATGCTGACTAAAAAGTGAGGGATTTCAAACGTTATTTATATAGGTACCTACATACCATGCTTTATTGATTCAGTCTGAATCGCAAATTTGACGTGCGGAACGAACGCGAAAGATTGCTAGGGTTCATATAGTGGTAATCTTGCCTAATAATTTTAATGTGTTGGGAACAATTTACCAATGTGAGTTTTTCAAAATAATATTTACGTTGGTACTTTCGGCAGTATCCTAAAATACGACTAAAAATCCGTGAAGGAAAACATTGTAACAAAACCAGGATTACTAATTGGAATTTGAACTTAACGGAAGAGTGAGAAAGCTTGGTGATAAATGCTCGTTTTTTCTCTGTATGGGAAAATAGCCTCCCTAGTGGGAGAGCATTTAAATGTTGGTTTAATTATATAAACATCCCAGAATCGACAGGGTAACAAACTTGTAGCAAGTAGCGTACGGGTGTAGATGTAGTGCACCATTCCGTTATTTATAAGGTCAAGAGAATTTTACGCAAACGAATTGCATAAAAATGAACTATGTAGTTACAAGATCTTTACCAGCATTTGCACAAATTTATGGAAAAAAATTCTCGATATCAAATTTGTTTTTGAACCCTAACTATGGGCACGTTTACCTTGACAATGACGTAAGATCACGTCAATAACAAGATATTTATATTACGGTTTAATTGTAATGTTGGTGTTAAATACGATTATACAATCGACACGTGTATTTTCTTCAGAGGAGTTTTGAGGTTTCGTTCTGCCATTTATATTTTGCGACGTATAATAAAAAGGCGGGTGCGCTACTATTTCGGAAAGTGTAACCTTGTATAACTTGTCACCGAAGGAGTGCTGTTACGAAGAACTTACCACGATATACTGTACTGCCTGTGTTTTAAGAGCCAATATTACCAGACAGTTTAATCAGAATCCGACTCGCTGGAGCTGCTGCACTCTACATCTTGTTCACCTGCATGAATTATTAAATTATTGTCAATGAAAGTATCGATTCAAATATCGCGCCCGTCATTTTCGTTTTTTTTTTATGGTTGCGTTGGTGGTCCTATTATACCATTGTATAATGGGATTTGGTTTATGCACGTTCGGTTTTAACGCAGCTTTTAATTCATTATTTTTCAAGTTCATTCCATTATATTACTAAATAAGTAATATTTATACAGGGTGTTGAGAAAACCCTGTCCGACCCGAAATGGTGCCAAAATGGTGGACATGCCCAAATAGAATATTAAATTTGGATAATTGAGTAACAGTAACAATAATATACAGGGTGTCCAGTAACGAGTAGTTGATACCTCAGGTCAGGACCTACCTAATGAACACAACATATATTATGTTCTGAGAAAAGTTACGGGTTTCGATTTAAAATCGATTTTCGGAAATTTCAGTATTTGCTACCTTGCATCCGACTTTTCCATTCTTGTGGCTGAAAAACATCCTTTGTAATACTTTTTTTTACATCAGATAAATCTTGAATAGTTACTCTGCACTTTATTAAGTCTCATATTAAATTTATCTAAAAGAAGTTTGTATCGAAGAAAAAGCCATTCGTTTAACAATGTTCACTTTTTAACTTGAATGTTGGTAATTTTGGGAAGGTACAATACCTACTTGTGTATTTCTTTTACAAAATTTGACATAACAAGCTGCTAATGTTCAATTGGGCTTATTCAAGGCTTATTTGTTGAAACGTTTTATTGATGTAAATCTGCTCAAAAATGAAATGTAATTTACATTTCATTTCGCGCCATTAACTCTCTGTACCAATTCTTCAAAATAAATTTATGGATCGATACCCATTGAGGGAAATAGCGAGCTTCCATCCAATCGAAATTCAAATTCAAGTTCAAATTCGAATACTTTGATAGCATGATATTATATCACGCAGTTCTAAATTGAAGTCAACAAAGTTCAAAATATATTTACCTAGCTAGTAGATAAAAGTGAAGGGTACATCTTATCTAAAAATGTATGGGCTATCCATCTCTATGTACGGTATCTTAAAACAGCCGGCGAAAGAAACCCATGGCTAGGTTGTATTTATCAGTTTATTATACCTATATCTTTAAAAAAGGCACCCTTCGGTAAAATTCTTGCTACAGCTCTTAGATTATGTATGACGACAGTGTAGGCGGACTTCACGATCTCGCATAACGTCTGTTTTCTTAAGTGTGCTTTATTTTTATCGTAGCGCGATTTCAACTGCCTTGCATCTTGGTCTGAAAAAGGAAATTGATCCTAGGATTAATTTACATAACACGTAAGATATGACTGAGAAATAACTGCGAGCCAAATAAATGAAAAGAAGAAAATAATAATGATTACACATGAATGCAAAAAGAACAGATGTTAATCAAAAATGACCAACTGAAGTATAACAGACAGAAGAAAAAAAATGATATTGAGCCAGAACTGCCGTAGTACATCACGTAACAAGCATATAATAAACATATATAGACGAAGTAAGAACCACCTCCTTGAAGTCGGTAAAAATTGGACAACATACATAAAATCCCAACCATACCCATCCAACATGGGTATGTAGAAGGGTTTCTAAACTAGTCGTCGTAATCAATATACCCAGACGGCAAACGTGTATCTCTATTAATTTGTTATTAGGTTGAGAAAAGGAATATTTGAAGAGACGGCTGCTCAGATCGTTAATACGTTAATACATTGTATAAGAAGTACGAAGTAAAGAATAGCCTTAGAGATCTGAATTATATTGACGCACAATGGGGTCAAGTGGCAAGGTCGAGTTTTGGTTTCTGTTTTCCTCATTGCCATTGATAGCTTTGTTGCACATAAAATGGCTTAAAGACATTGTTTTTTTTTTTTAAATACCCGAAATATTTTATCAATAATTTGATTTGTTAACGGCTCCCGACCAGGACATTTATATTGCGGTTATATTCTCAAACATTCCATGCGGAAATTGAATCATTGCACATCGCTCAGTGGTGATGGGCGTTGTGTACTATGCCGATCATATTTGTGTAGTATCTAAATTCAGTTATGGGGATTTAAAAATACAACACTTGCGCCCCTGGTCGACTCGGAGGTATGGTTCCTATGGTTTTTAGCCATTATTTGGGTTTTGTTATAAGGTAGGCGTATATATAAAAGCTTTCCTATTCGCACGAGATCGTTAAGAGCTATCTATTTAATTTCATAGGATGCAGTGATGCCTAAACATGATATTTAATTATCTACGTACCATTGTTTAAAGCGTTATGTAGTTCTTCGCTAATGATCACATCTGGTTCTCCGATAATTTCGCACGCATTTGTTTCAGGACCTACTTCAAAGTATTCAACACCTTTTTTCTTCACCAGGCTGTAGTTGTATGTGGAGTTACCTAAGACAGCTGTTGGAGACAAGTCATAGTAATTTTTTTGTTGCGTTGTATCATTTATGTCCTGGAACTAACAAGACTACGACACTTGCTAATGAGGTAAAACAAAAGTCGGACATTTGCTTGGGAAATTGAGAATTGAATTGAGTACACATACAATTCGGCCTATGATAGTGGTGCCACTGTGTAAAAATAACGTTATACAGTGTTAGAGATTATATCCAGAATCTTTACTTACTTGCAGTAGCTTTATAAAGTCCATCGAAATTTTTGTTTTTCTTAGTAAGTTTGATGTTGAAATTAGAAACAACATTTAAAGAAGCTTCCGTTTTTAATACCACAGATTTTTTGGCCGTGTCCATTCTGTGAAAAATAAAGATTGATCTAAATGGAATTAATACATGGTTTCAAACAACTTTTGGTTCCAGTCCTATTGACTTATCAGGATTAAAATATCTACTTGTCAAACTATCTGTATGGAAATACTTTTAATCGTTTTTCCTTCATCCATCCACATTAATTGCACATGTATAATATCTTACATGAAATCCACAATCTGCAAGTTCTTTAACCCTGTTACGTTTACGTTCGTGAACTTGAAGAGTAGATCCATCTTATCGTTCACAATGATATCCAATTCAGAAATAGTCAAAGGGTCTATGGCCTTAATGTCATATTCTGGGATTCCATGGCTGGTCTTCTCTAAAAAGTTTTCTGTTGCTGTACTCAAACAACGGATGTCATCTTTGAAACAGGGGTCGAAAAATTTACCTGTGAATTAATATTTACTAGTATTTAATCATAGTTCTTCTTCAAGTAATAAAACATAAAAAATTGAGAAATTTCAAAACAAAAGTTATCAAACGCATGCTTAAATAATATCACACTGACAGATGAAAATCAATATCCATAGCAAAACTCCTATGGATAGGCATAGGATACAATCATTGATGCGAAAAATAATTTAAATATTGTTTGTTGCAAAGAGTGCTTGGTTATTTTAAGCAAAAAGTTTTTTCTGAAATAGAAATATGTATACATATTTTGGCCATTTATAACGGATTTGGTAATTTAATATTACGTTCTTTATCTTGAATAAGTACCTATTTGACCTCCAAAGTTTGTTGGATAAACTTGAACTTGTTAATACATACATATTTACAAAGTCATTGTATCTATGTCTTAGAACAATATGTCTTATTTATTAATGTATGTAATAATTGTGTTTTTTAGGCTTCGCTTCAGTAATTACAAAATACACGTGTAGAATATCTTGTACGAGTTCCCATTAATTTACATAATTTAGTAGGAAAACAGATTTCTGTGGAACAAATAGACGTTAAAAATATTTTCGATTTACCAAAGATTCTGAAATTACGCTCACTTTTTCTCATTCCTATTCCATATTTCTTACTATAAAGTACGGATAACGGTAATAAATTGCGCGAATTTATGATGCGTAAATGTCAGAATTGTTATTTTTAATCGCATATTGTTTTTATCTCCATTCGACCTCAAAATATGCGAATATGGTTTATGAATGTCATAATGACGAATATATTATTATGTAACCAGTCATGTAACCATGACTTGAAACTTTAAATCAACTAAATTATAATCATTATAATTATCAGTTAGTTGTATATTCCGGAAAATGTCTAATGTCTTACCTACTGCGTACTTGCATCTCTTTCAAAATGTCTTGTACGTGTTTAAAAACTGCCAAAGTTACATAGGCCGTAGTTTTTCGCCAAAAAAAATGTATGACTGTTTACCAGTTTACGCCCTCTGTCATTGGACACCCGATTATCCATACTTATTGGGTACACCCCGTATAAAAACTTTCTATCATGCTTCAAATAATTTTACCAATGTACTATTTATAAAACTACTTACCTTGTCCTGAAATTGTAGTCGTTAAAATTATTGTTATCAATAATATTAACAAAAATCTAATAAGACCGTACATTTTAGTTATAAACGGGTACGTAAACCAAAGACCAAGTAAATACTGGTAATTAAATAAATTCTACAAACTAAGAAGTGTGTGCACTTAGACGAGATTTTTATACCTGCATAGCATACTTTATTGATACAGTCTGAATTGCTAATTTTACGTGAAGAACGAAGTCATGGAGTGTTCGGGTTCATTACATTCACAAAATGGTAATCTGACCTAATGAATTTTATTTGTTTGAAATGAAATATTAATGTTTAAAAAAAAAACTAATACCAATGTGTGAAAGCATCACGATCAAACTTGTATTGCAAATTGAAATTTGGACCTAAACGGGGAGTGATCAAGCTTGGTATTAAAAATAAATGCTAGTTTCTTCTCTGCATGAGAATATAACTTGCTTAGTAGAAAAATATTTAAATGTTATAATTGTAAAACATCATAGAATCATAAGGGAGGAAAAATTCCAAATGGGAATAAAACTTGTAGCACGGGTGTGCTGGCATGGTGTATGATTCCCCCATATTGTATACAGTCAACATAATTAAACACAAACGAATTTACATGAAAATTTACTAGGTACCTACACGATCTTTACCAGTAATCGAGTGTTCTGTTCATTTTGTTGCTGAACCCTAATGATTGGCGCGTTTAACATGAGAAGGAAGTAAGATCACATTCCTGACAAGATATTTTATGTAACGATTTAATTGTAATGTTGATGTGTTAAATACGATCACACACGTGTATTTTCTTCGATGGAATTATCTAGTACACAAGTAAATTGTTTAATTTGAGTATCTAATAAATAGAACATTCGGTTTCTGCTTATCTATAGCTGAATATTTGTATTAATCAGTCAGTTTACCGAAAATAACTGAAAGTACTTCGTTTGTTATATTGACCTAAAGAGCTAGAAATTAATTTAAATAGCATTAAGTTTAACTGTTCGTAGAATTTAAGTCAGTTCTTGGAATAAATAGAGACAAAACTTTGGGACGACATTTAGGAAAGTTTTACTGTGATGAAGCTTAAAAAGTCCATTAAATTAAATCTACCTTTTACCGAAAAGAGACGGTTTTTATTAAATACGTTTCAGTTTAATAGTTTCCTGTTAACATTAAAATTTAAAGCTTCTTTCTGTTTATGTTGGTAAATAAATTGCATGTTCTTATACATTTAAATTGTGTGTTGTTCACCAAGTGGTACGGGCGGTGTTTGGTCACTACACTAAAAATATACCCCTGCTCGACTTGTTGCGGGTTCAATCTATAAACATAAGTGTGATCCACAAATGTTTGTTGCAGTCTGGGTGATCTCTAAAATATTTTTTGAGATATGAAGCGTTGAAAAGAGGCCCTAAATGGTTCGTGTAATATTACACTTAGGTGCTGCTCGCCATAATTTTTGCTGTAATTTGACTTGGCACGCTCCCGAGTGTCTAGATTTAAAAGGCGCTACAGGAAAAAACTTCTTTAAAAATTGACTGTTAATATTAATGATATATTATATCCCTATAACCGTTAATACAGCTCTCATCTTATCCTCACGTTAAGGAAACGTTCTCAATAGGCAGCGCCTGGTCCCATAATCTTATTTATTGTTGAGCCGCATTTGTACGCTTTCGCTTTCGGGTTCGTCAACCCAAAGATCTCGTGTACGTAACACCTACAGGAATATTAAACCAAATAGGAAAAACAGATTTTGTAATATTATTTTTTACCCACTTCAAAATGAAGAGGTTTTCAATTCGATTTGCAAGTAGGTATGTATGTATATTTTTACATTTATATTTTTATATGTTGGTTACACGATATCTCCAGCAACTGGAAATCGTTTTTAATAATACAAAAAACCACCATATGTTTTATCTCAAAGGTGTGAATCTCATATATATTTTCTTGAAGACGTACTTTTTTATATTGATTTGTAATCAGTTATTTTAGATAGGTAGGTATTATTATTTTTGATATATTTATTCCACATATGTTAACGAATGATGATTATAACGTGCGAAAGGTAATCAATCATGTGTTGTTATTTTTAGTTTAAAATGGTCTATTATTTAAACAACTTCAAAGTGGATTACCGTAATGCTAGGCTTCTCAGCAATTTGAAGACCGACTCTTGAAATATGTTTAACGCTTATCTCTGTCTAGAGCCTAAAATACACATAATCTACCACAATATCGCTGAAACAAGTAATTTGTGGATAGTTTTAAGTCCATTCGAGCCTTCAGTCTGCTCCTTACAATTGTTTCTGTAATTACGGATTAGTAAACAAAGTCCTGATGATACAGTAATTTTGAGTAGATATTTAGGCTACTATTCTAGAGGTTTTAGATGATTTTGCGTTGACTTTTGTAGAAGTCACGTATGATTTTGATTTTGTATTTTTCAATTAATTGTTACATAATGCAATACCCGTTTTAATAGTCTTTTTACAAAATGAAGTAGTAACAAAAGAACGATAAGTCAATAAAGAAAACGTTCGGTACGCATCTGGTTTAACCCTTCTAGAGATAGATCTTAACGGACCGACAAACAATACAATTTATGTAGATAAAATTATCACTCCGTTCTTCGTCTTTGAAGTCAATATAAGATTTCTTGAGATCAATTTTGTATTACAAATTTGTAAACAGCTCTTCGTGAATGCTGTCCTCGTAACAAAGTTTGTTCATATTGAAAGCTAGCTTGTTTCAGTAGTATTCAGGTACTACGCGACATTCATACCGTATCTCTCAATCAATACGCCTTCAAGACAGTATCCATTGAACCAAAAGATATACTTCCTTTGGCGTTCAGATCAATCATTACTCAAAGGTTTTGTAATTTTATGTATGTTCAGATCGCTTTTTATGATTATGATATTTTTATTGGAAATGTAAGAAGTTTTTGTGTAGGAATGCCTATAAATAATTTAAAAATAAAATTGTAAATATTACGTCTGAACTGTGTTAGAAAATTGTTATTTGATAAGATACAAATCAATCCTTCAAATTAAATAAGTAAAGTTTTTTATATTCACCTTTTTGTATGGAAGAATAATAAAGTGCCAAACGTAAATACGACGCCAAGAATCATTCCCACGAATTCGAAACCAAACATAGAGTCGTACATAAAACAGTTTATAATAATATGAAACAATAACATTAATATAATTCTATCTCAGTTTTCAAGACTCACATTCGCGGCATTAGCCGGTTTCCGTATAAATTACTCGGAGCAGAAGCTCCGCTATTCACAGGGTGTTCATAATTCCGCATGCGGTTCCTGCGGTAGATACGGCCCATATTTCCCGCCATAAACTGCTTTGCTGATAGTTACGTTTTATATTACCAGTTATGGCGCAGTCTTTATCAGTGATGTCACTTTTATAGAATTAACCCGGTTTTGCTTCGGCACTGTCGTTAAAAGTATGTTTTTGTTTTTGTTAAATGGGAGTCATTTGAAAACTGTCTGACATCTAATGTGTAAGGCTGGTTTTGTACTTTTTTTTTGCAACTGTAGTAAAAACGATTGACTTTTTTTATAATTTTTATTTATATTATGCTTTTTGCTAAAAAATCTGTACGTAATTGTGGTACATACAAGGAGAACGTTACAAGGAATATTGTCATTGTTTATTTTGATATCATCTATTTAAGGTATCATACGGTTGCTTGTTGATAATCTTTAAAAGTCAAACTAATAATAGAAGAAAGAAATCCAATCCATTGTAAGTTAGTTGTGACGCAAATCGAGAACTTAATATTAAACAAGAAATTTTTCAGTATAGGGTTATTTTTGTATTTCTCTCTGATGTACTTGAGATGTAACACCCACCAGTAGGTACTGGTGGGTGTTTGTCATGTACATGAAAACAGTACCTATATAAAATATTTCTGAACAATTCGATACACAGTCCCAAGCAAGAGAGCCTTATAAAGCCTAATAAAGTATTCCATACTTCAGTTACAAAAAAAACGAAAAGAGAAAAATATAGATATCAGAAAGTAAGGCTAGGTAAATTAAGTTAGGAAACGTAAACGCATTTGCCAATGCGCTACAGCAACGAAGGAGGTCAACAATAAACGTAAATTCCTGACTTCATCTATCTTTGAACTATTTTGAGCATTTTGTTGAACTTGCAAAGATTTGGGACGAGAAAATAACCTACGTCCAGAATAAATGTTTATATGTCATGTGCACCTTGAAGTATGAATAAAACAAAGTTTACAAAACAACAACCTAACTGTCTTTTTATAAAATATCAACCTAAAATATAAACTAGAAAAATACCTTTCTGTAAAACATCTGCAACAAGTAACAAAGGGGCTGTGTATGAGCCCATAAAGTGACCATAGCTTTATGTAAACTATAAAATTTGTTATGGTATGCAATTCTGAATTCTTTCTTTCAAAAACAAGAAATAAAAAAGAACTTATAAAATAGTTTCGAACTCGATTAGATACCGCGCGCTGCACTCGATACATTCATACCCCAAAGATGTCGTAACGCATTGCTTACATATGTGAGCAATCCAACCTTATTTTTGCTTTCTCCGGCACTGGACATATAAATAATTCAATCCATGTAGCCGGCTACTACTATGCTATACATCACTTTCTCACTTTGTAAGGTGATTTTCTTTTTTACACACAGGTACCTTGTATTTTCCTCCATTTTATTTATATATGTATTACCATATACCATTCTTCTTATCAGTATATTCATGAGAACATTGGGATAAAACTTCGAAATTAAGTTAATTAAATGGATTTTATCGTGATGCCAAATCTGTACCTATTGTACTCAAATAAATACAAAATTTATACACTACACAGATAAATTACATAAACTTTAATTGAACATACATTAGTATTTATGCAAGATAAGATGAATAAGAACAATTTACTTTTGTAATTGCCGATAAGCGATATATCTATATTTATGTAGTTTAAACCGACTCAGCTTGTATTAAGACATCGTACATGTACTTTCGAAGTCCTTCATAGTGACAATATGCATTGAACCGTCTCTAGGCTTTCTAAGGCTTCGCTGCAAGCTAAGCTCAAGGGGAATCGTGTTAACAGTGTCCCCATGCCCTCAATTGGACTGGATCTTTGTTTACTTACTACTGGCCTATTTGAATCTTGTTCTAGATCATAAAGCATGCAACATGGCACATAATTTAACCATAGTTCAAAAAAAGAAGTACCTTAAATTTCACTTTACGCAAAGATAGATAGACTATATATGACTCCTTTGGTCATAGTTGGTACTACGGTATTGTAAGTGTCACATCATGAAGAAAAAATATCCAATTTGTGCAATAAGAAATGCTCTTTAGATAAGCAATTCGCTATGACAGCCTCTTGGGACTTAGCGTTGTAATACCGCATGCTAACGCAACGTCTCTCGACTAGAAACTAATTTCATTCCCAGATAATAAAATACGAATGAAGGAAAAACAACAGAAAAAAAATTCTTAGCATAGTGCTTGTAGTAACTGTACAGTGGGCAGCAAGTCTGACAGACGCTTTCTTTAAAGTAAAATTACTTTTAAGGACTAAATAGAAACACAAACAAAAAATATTTTTCTTGAATCTCTGACTGTTTTTGGTAGGATTTGAGAAGATATCAATCAAGTTCGCTAGAATTTTGTTGAAAATAAATATAAGTATTGGTTTTAGATGTTTCTAGGACGTAAAGCTCGTGAAATTGTAGTCTAGGGTATGCAGCTGGTAGAAATAAGGTGGGATTTTTTTTAGTTCCTTGTTGGCATAAATACAGATGCGTTCTATTATAATTCCAATGGATTTAGCTACATCCTGTAGTTTATGCTGAACGACTACCTAGCTGACCTCCACTTGAATATGAGCATATGAATAAAAATATAGTCCTCAAATAAATCCGTCAATTTCCCAGTCAACTCAGTTTGTTATGTTAGAATTAACATTTTGAAAGAAAATTAAGTCAAAGCAAATGAGCACAGCAACAAACAACGATTAGCGTAAAGATTTAGTGTCCAGCTTGGGTACAGCGCAGTGCAGTCAACCGCAGTGATTAAAACTAACCAAACTCTTGACCACTTCTGTATCGTTTGACTGCAGTGCAATCATCCTATTGCCTTAATTAGTTCTAATTAATTGCTCAAGGATTAAATTGTTTGTGCTTCTATAAAGGTAGGAATACTTGCTTTTATTTCCAGCTTTATCTTGCACGGAATGTGGAATTGAATTTTAATGAAATCTCAGACCGGTGGTTTTTTTGCAGGGAGTCCACGAAATCGTAGTTATTTCTTTGAATCTTCGTACGCTTTGTTATATATTTCCAACAATACAACCGCATTACAGTAAAGGGCACAAAATATTATTAAGTTTTGGTATCATTATATGGATCATAAATGTAACAAACTTGATGTTTACTTGATGTTTAAATACCTACCAGTCTTCTAGCTAAAAATAAACTAAATATAATCATTGTGATCTCCTAATGTGCAGTCAAGCAAACGGTGCTTATATACTGAATTATCTTTCCTCATAGGCAAGCTTCCCCTACACAAAGACCTCAAAGAAATTAAAACAAAACGGCAGCAAAATAGCAAGGCTTTAACTGTTCAATATTAATTCTAAAACCATTCAGGGTGTCTTCCGCAGCCTGTACCGTTTACTGGCAATACTGGCTCAAATATGTCAGCGTTTGAATCACCTTCCCAAAGTGAAATTAATTTACCACTAACAGCATTTCCTCCTTTAGAACCGCGTCGTTCGCGACAGTTTACAACACGTTAACCCCTTAAATGACGTCACATTACTGTCTAACACGGATAATAAACAAGTTTGAGATTTCTAATCAAGAGCCTACCTACAATGTACGCAATTGAGTGCGAAAATTAGGGTTGTTGTTCAAACTTCAGATTGAAGCGGTAATTGTTTTTAACTTTCTAATTTAAATATTAGATGGTAATTACAGTAGACTGTTACAAAAGTTGTTGTTAAATGAGAATGTTATTAAAAATTAGCAGTATCATAATATTATGGCAACCCGTAAAAAACAGTCAGCCGAAGGAATGTTTTTTAATACTCCATCATGTTTTTTGCGGTAAAGTATTTTTTAGTAAATTGTGATAGTTATGCATGTAACTTCTGGCCTGCCTAAAATTAACTCACAATGATATCTAATGACGCCTATCAGAAGTCATAAGAATGGACTTCAAGTCTAACCTCTTATTTAACGGTCTAAACTTCAATTCATAAGAGTGAATAGTTTAGTATACAATTAACAAAACTCCAGTGAAATCATGGTTATTTACCTTTATAATAAAATTTGTAATGAATGAAGATTTATGAAACTTGTAAGTAATAAGCTTTCAAAACTTTTATCTGAGAATCAAACTAATTAGGCTAAAATTCTGTGTCATTATTCATTATATGTAGTATGACTTTGTTGTATTTTTTTAATCAAAATAGTGAATATCTGAAATATCGAATTGAACATCTGAAAATAGCCAGTTAAAAAGTTTTTGTTTTGGTAACTGGTAAGGTACACTGCCGAACTAATAGATTCGTAAATTAGACTAGGAAAAACATGTCACATAATGCAAATATCCTTTAGGACATTAGGGACAACTTTCCGACTAAACTTATGTGAGTAAGTTCTTGTGAATCTAGCTCAACTACGATAAACATTACGTAACGCGATTTTTTTGTAAATGGTTTACAAAAAATACCTTTATTTACGCCATGTTGGTACATACATCAAAGACTTTAGCGTAAAACTGGCGTAAGCGTCTTTGTGGTACCTTCGCTGTCTCTGATTCCATAACACAATTGCTATACTAACTTACTTCGGGTTCACAGCAATGTGTGTGATGTTGTCCACATTTATTTATTTATTTTATAATTTATTAGTAATGAACAGAGATAAGTGGAAAGAGAGATGGCTAGGCCTTTGCCCTGTAGTTGGACATTTATGGCTCTTAATAATTACTATCTTTATTACTAAGGACAACTCGTGTATAATAAGAGATAGGAATAATAATAGCTCATACTTGTAATAAAAGCTTTCTTTTTGTCTTCTCTACTAAGTTTATTGGCACAACCGACGCTGCTTGTCAAATCAAATTCCGTAAAGTATACACTGACCCCGTCTATTAACTGCGTACAAATAGGAAAACTATTATAAATAGATCGAAGATAACGATTCTGGAAGCTATCCAGCCTTAATAACGACATATTCAAACCTTCCATTGTAAAAGATTAATGCCTTCGACTGTCTCTACAGTGTAAGAACTGTTGACTCACTTTGGATAACATTTTCATGGAAGAAAATCGTTTTCTAATATTCAACGATTTTCTTATCATGAAAGTTGTATTAAGTGGTACTTATTTGATAGTTCGACCATATCGTAATTCATTGTAATTGTTTTTGTAACTTTAGTATGGTCGGTAATAGATAGATAATAGTAAGTAAGTTGTGAGCGTAACGGCAATATAAACGGTACGTAAGAATATTATTCTTGTGTTATATGTGTGGTTTATGATTATAATGTTAGTCTTTATAAGATAGTTACCTAGACATTTTTACAAGCTTTGAAATAACAAAAGGAACCCTGTATAAAGGTATTTATGAAGTAACTAGCTGTGCCTCTCGGTTTCATCCGCGTAAGTACAAAGTTGCTATTTCCGATGTTTTTATGTTTTAATTCTGCTATACGGAAGGGGGTGGGAGTTGGGTAGACAAACCCAACAAATAAAATGTCATGATACTCGATCCAGCTTTCTTAAGTTACAAATTATTATATTTTAATATATGTTATAAATTTAACTTAATATCTGCTGAAAGTAAAGTCCTAAATCCTTGTTTTTTTTACATATTAGTGGAAAATGGCACAAAAATTTTAGCCTGTAAAGACTTTCAGATAGCTAAAGCACCCAGTTATGAAACATACGAGGGATAGTTAAAGTTTAAGTTAACGATCGCAGCGTCTAAGTAAGCGACATACCGTGCTTACCTTGTTTACAAGCTACGTAAGTGTTCTTTAACAAGATACTCAAGAAAACTAGGGATCTGGAAACCTTTTGAAACGCAAAATAAACAGTTGCATGGAATACATGAGATAGTCTTTTCAGAGGTATATTTGAATGAGAGATACTGAATTAATATAAAATTTATATGATTTATGAGAAATAATGAGATTGAGAAATAATCTGTGTACACTGGTACACACATTATTTCTCAATTGTGTCTTGCGTTTTCCCGCGACTCCACTCTCAACTTTTTCGGTTAACTCGGCGTAAAGTAGGTTACTTTACGTCCAGTTAACCCTTTCTTTATGTCATTCTTTATCCGTTTCTTTAGTAGCCAGAAATATAGTGACACAGACAGTTACCTACTTTTGCATTTATAATAGATAGATAGATCGAATATTCTTTATTGTACACCATTAAAGTTACATATTTAAAAATAATGAAAAATTAATAAATAAATAAATACCTAATATTAGTAGAGATGATTTTAACGTAACTATTACAAAACGAACATTAATGTTCGCAATGCAGTTTAATTGAAAGAAACGTACTAGATTTAAAGTTTGTATTCCGAAGCATGCAGTAAACAAGTTGTTCTAATAAGCAACTTGGCAGTTTCAACCTTACAATGTGAATAATCTCACATGTCTAACAAAGGAATGTAGAAATAGGACCAAAGATTACTGGCGAACCTCCAATTATGATACACAATGGTATACACACATACACATAGAGTTGATAGATAAAATACTTCAAGGAGATATGTAATGTCGCTGAGCCATCCATGACGGGCCTGTTGGTCTAGTGGTTAGTGACCCTGACTGCTATACCGGAGGCCGTGGGTTCGATTCCCGCCCAGTTCAAATGTTGTGTGATGAGCATGATCATTTGTTCTGGTGTCTGGGTGTAATTTATCTATAATATGTATGTATTTAGAAATATATAAGTAAGTTTATCAGTTGTCTGGTTACCATAACACAAGCTCTGCTTAGCTTGGGATCAGATAACCGTGTGTGAGTTGTCCCAGGATATTATTATTATTTTTTTTTTTGGTTCCAGTTAAATAATTTTGTTTACTGATTCTTATTTTTTTTTCATATTTTGGTCTTTTACTAAGTTCTTGGGGTCGGCTTCCAGTATCACCGGATTCAGCTGAATACTGTAGCGTAGCGCGACAGTTTAACTGAGCCACAACCCTTTTACTGGGTATTTCTTTTTAAGACAACTTGTGAGCTCCTGTTTACTCTTTAAAATAAATTCACTTTTCTAGTTGCAGTCTACAAATCTATCAAGAAAATCTTTTACCGTCAAGGTTTTTGGAAATATCTATTCTAATACCCTTCTACTACATATTTTGTTACACAAACTTTATTCAACTGATTAAAGTTTTCCGTGCTCTCTATTAACTGGCAAACATTATCACATACAGCATTTCAGTCTTTTTTTTTAAATGTTTGACACCCCTAAGGTTGTTTGCGTTTTAAAAGCAATTAAGGTGATACTAACCACATTCTGTTGAACAAAACAGTTTCTGTTTATGTCTACGTGGCTTCGTACTTAGCAGTTCACGTAATAAGGTCTGAACTCTGAATATCAAGCCAAAAACGTTAATGACGACATATATGGTAATTTTATTGCAAATTACATACCATGTATCAGATATTTTCTAATTAAACTGCGACCGTAGCCCGTTACCCATAATCACAAGTACAATTAATTGAATGTATTTTTTATGGCTCCTATTTGTCAGCCCAAAATTGGGTCGTTCCAGAAAATGGACTTCGAGTTAATTTTAAATTGAGAATGCGGAAAGCCTACAATATTTACGTAGATATTAATAAGTAAAATTGTTAGAACACATAATTAAGTTTCAGAATTTGATTTAAAATGTATTTCTTTTTTCAAATATGTTTTCATACCGACATATTTTTTAATGCGTTTTATTTCTGTTACAATAAAAAATCTATTATATTCCTCGGAAGAAGGAAAAAGTAGAAATGATCATTCAAATAATGCCCACAAAAGCAGTAAAAGACAAAGACACTTGGTTCTTTAACTACATGTGTTCTTCTTGTTTAAAGCGTGCGAGGATCGTGAAACATGACATTTATGTCCCATCTCATGAAAACGTGAGGTTACTCAGATAACTCCTAGTTGTGTCGTCGCGAATACTGTTAGTTTTAATGTTTATATTTAATGGAATGTTGAGAATATCCGTTGTTCACCGAATATAAATTCCATATTATAATGTACATATCCTACGGAGGCACAAATGTGATCATTTAAGTTTTTAACGTTATATTTCTTGTTCGTTTATATTTAACCCAAGCCCTAATCTGCCGAATATCTCTAAATGTGCCGACTTCGTGCTAACAGCATTCAAATTGCATTTTACAGTTGGCATGCAGTAAGGAACCATCCAATCTGTGTTTACGTAAGCAGAAGCATTTGCAGATGCAGCAAACTGGGTAATCTTTGCATAATAGATTAAGGTTGAGCTGCATGATGCAACGTTAATGCTTAATCGTTCATAAAACATGTTTCGATCAAAATTATCGTCTGCAGACGTAGGATTGCATAAACTGATTCATGTATCTACATAATTAATAAGAAAACCTATAATATGCGGATAGATTTTTTCCCTACTAAGGATAGAATTTCTCATAATCTGTGTGGTTTTTATGTTTCTCATAATCTGTAATGTATTAGGTAATAATATAATGGCCGTAAGCATTTAAAAAAATCACGCGTATAATTCAAAATAAAACTTTTTAAACACTACTCTACCTGTGACCATGACACCTGAAAATGAAGTGAAATTATGGGAACGTAGATTGAATCTAAACAACAAAACCGAGATATAATCCGTTCAAAATAGTAACATTACAAAGGCTAAAAGTTGGGTTATTTGACTCAGATCCTTGTCACGGATCAAAACGTTTTATCGGCTATTATACTGATCGTATAGTGTTCAGCCTTCATCGTATAATAACAAGAGATAGAAGTTTGCTGCAACTTTGCCTGACCCGAAGATTAAATCAAAGTCTAACCACCACCGAGCTAACTGCAATTAATTAAATGAGGCGATACGAAGCGACCATAAATCGCTAAACCAACATCGACGTTTAAAGTTAATGTTAATCTAGTTTAACCTTCTTCGTAACAGTATAGGGTAATATATAAAATATTTAAACGTTTACATAATCTAGTAGGTACATGTAAAATGTTTTGTATATTTTTAAAGCGCTTGCATAAATGTTTTAACCTAGCCATGTAGAAGCTCATTAAAACTGCAAAACAACTTTTATCTCGTCCACTCGTTACGAAGCCAACCGGATTATAGATTACATAGGTAAAGCACACCAAAACTAACAAGGCCAATATCCTCTGCTTTAAAAGATTCAGCTTTATTCTAATATAAATACAGTATATATTTGAATGTGTGCTAGTTAATCTGAAAAACCACAAAAGTCCGTCACCAAATATCAACGGAACGTCACGTCGACGTGTTGATGCCTTCCGGTATTTGAGTAGGAGTCGGATCCCATTTTACAAGGGGTGGTGTCTGGTTACAGATAGATAAGTATAGAAGATACTTTGAGCTTTTTTAGGTAACTGTCGCCTGCTTTCACGTCATTTGCTGATATGTGATACGTGTAGAATGTTTGTTATGCTTACTTTTGTTTATGCTTTTGTTGATAAAGTAAACAATCATCCTGTTTATGTGCAAACTATTAATTTTGCGCATAATGCTTATGAGGGTTCATTAATTTGACACTTGGCTAATAGGTTTCTGGTTGAATACAACATTGATCTAGAAGTAAATGAGTACATTTACTGGATTACAGTCAGTCTAGACATGGACGACATTTTCTTGAACAATATTTATATTGAAACTTTTGAGAACAAAACTAAGGAAATAAACAAAGAACATCCAATCCAATAGCCTTATCTGATTGTTTTACTGTAAACTGTTCTATTGGGACAATTTTGTACTCTCCAATTTTCTTAAAGGGCAAAGTTATTAGTGCCTGCTTTTTTCTGATTAAATTCGTTGCTCTAAGACAAATTTACTTTTGCTTAGACACTCGAGCTCGTTTCTCACAGCTATTGCTGAAACTACCTTTATAATCCCGTAGCATAAAAACAACACTATTCATAATATTTCATTTTTTGCCCCGACTTAAATTGAATTATACTCTGTGATTTAATAATTAAAATGGTGTAAACTGAAAAAGTTTATTTTTAATTAATCCAATTAATATCCAATGAAAGAAATTCACGAGATTTAAGCATAAAGCGTAAACGAATTAAACCAATTTCGATGATAATGTCGTAATATTGATTTAAATTTCACATAATCTTTCCTGAATAAGTAATAACCTAAACCCCTCGCTTTGTCCGTATCGATGATACAGGGGTGATGAAATAGCCGCGAAACGCTTCGAGAAAAGGATGGTACGGCCGTGCCCGTTTTGCTCGAGACTTGGAGACAATTAATATACAATTGTTTATACTATAAGTACATACCTATATGTAAAATTCTGCTCATTACTAAGGTAAACAGGTACAAAAATTATAACAATATAAGGTAAAATATCTTTATAAATTTTCCTGTTTTCATTTTTCATCGCACCGCTCACTTCTAATCCTGCCATGCCTCTTTCTCAGCGTTCTGACAACGGCACACTGCAGCGGCATTAATATTAGCTTTACATTGATATAAAAAGCAAATAAAAAAAAATGTTTTGCCGTAAAATAAATGCTGAGTGAAAATATTGTACTCGTCAAAATTGTTAAACAAAAAAAAAAATATTTTACTGGAATGAATGCGAAACATGCAGAAATTCGTTTTTTGGCTTGAAGTTTCGATCAAGTTACACTGGCCGTAAATTAAATTGATGTAATAAAAAAACAACATATTATTATAGACGAATTGTGTGAACCTCGTCTTGCTTTTGAAGTAGACTGAAAAGCTATATACAAGGTAGATAGATAACCTAACGGAAATTGATCTACGGTTTCCCATGGGTATCATTTGGGGGACAAAGAGATTATACCCAAAGAATTGGCTACAACCTCCACCTGTGACCTAATAACTAAAACGTACTTATACTTCGATCACATATAAGTTAGGTATTATAGCAATCACTCTTACTGACCCTTAATAGTAGTTTGAGAATAGTCGGGTTCCGGCTTTGGCTGTTTGCCGACTAATATTGGAACAGTGATAAATTAACTGGGTCAAAGAAGAAAGGAATAAAAGATAAGACAGAAACTAACAATAATAATGAATAATTAATCTGGCATAATCAGAGTAATTGCTTTCTACTTTATCACCGTAAGAATACATGTTAGTTTATGATAACAACAAATATATTATTGAAGTAACCTAAAGGTATGCCTAAAGTTACGGAATATGTATTATTCAACAATGAAATATCAATACTAGATATTAATATTATGTATGATATTAGCCTAGACAACCCTTTCCTTCAAAAGCTAAATTGAATAACATGCCTTTTGACGTAAAGACATTTTTGAAATATGGAGTAGTAGATAACGTGGAAAGTGAATTACGTAGCATTGAACCCTTTTTCTAGATAACATTTTAGTGCCTTTGTTACTCTCTATTTTTATAAAAGAACGTAGGTATAGTTTAAAACGATCGATTTTCATATCAAATTTTATCTTAGCTGCTAAATTAACTCTAGCTAGTCTCAAAATTTTAGTGTATTAGTTTGAACTCAGCACTAAAAAAATTATGTCAATAAGAAAAATTATATATTCCATGATATAGGTAGGTATAATTTTCATCGTCTCTTTTAATGGAATACCTATATGTATATTTTTTGTTTACATAACTGACTAATTATTAGCTTTTCTTATTCAAACCAAGCAAAGCAAAAATAAATCAGTATTCTACTACAAACCTTTAATACGGAAACTGTTCACACAATAAAATTATCTCGAAAGACAAACGAAGATCAGTTCCAAAAATGGAGGCTTCCCAAAATAACGTTAACAATTCTTAGTATCACAGTACTTTCCAAGATCGAATACGTTCCTACGTAAGTACTATTTTCCTGTTCATGGAATACAACCAAACCTAATCTACCTTCAAACCCCTAACACGACTTATCGCATAATCTAACCTTTTCAGAAACCAACTTAATTCACAGCGGAACTTAACAACTGTATTATTTAGATTTATTCTATTTGATAAAAACAATTAGAAGGTAAATAATAGGATTTTGTAGCTGTCCCTAGTATGACATATTGTTCTAGGTCTTTTGTTTTAGTAAGTTACAAGGATGGATCACTGGGTTTGCTCTAGGTTAACGATTTCAGATATTGAAACACAAGTTTTCTCATTTACTTCCCCTTTTTTAACAAATTCTTGCTTGTAGACAGACGGAGGCATTGATGCCTTAATGTAAAGTATACATAAGTTGTAATATGTAAGGTCTTTGATGTTATACCACACTGGATTTGAACCTGTAACCTAATCGGTACATGTCCGTAATCAAACCACAATGCCATCATATCGGTTAATCGCATATTGAGATTTATAACCGCAATGAATCCTAACAATTGAATATAACTCGCGATGGTCGCAAACAAATCTTGATAAGCCCAATCATGCGAAAGCACGACAAAAGCCAATTTAAATCTCATTCCAACAAAATGTCCCTTAACAATCGCCGCAGCGGAAATTAAAGTATGAATCTCAGATATTATTCATAAGAATAATAATTAGTATCTATTTGGATGAGTTTGGATAAAAGAGAAATTTGCATTGTTAATGCCGAAAAAATTTGTCCAGCACCAATGTCAGATTCGTTTCAACTTAAAAATCCAATTTTATTGGCACTTTGTTTGCGAGATGATGAGTTTCAACCAATTTAATATTGCAGGATTCCGTAATTTGCATTTATATGGAAATGATAAAATATTGTCTTGGTGTAATAATGAATGGCCAAGATTTTGAATTTAAACCTCCTTATTCAAACATTAATACTCTTTAGAGAGACGCTTAAGATAAAACTCCTTGGTGCTGTATTTTAAAAAGAAAACGTCAATGACATACAGAAATTATCTGTTGTTGCCACAATGTGTCACGGAAAAGTGCTAAAACGACTTTGTTTGATAACATTTTGTAGATACTAGTCCATACTAAACTGCCTAAGCTGAGTAATCAGGGTCTGCAATTTCGAAACGTAATGAATAGACTAATGAAAAAACAATGTTTAAAACAATACTTCAAAAATAAGTTCAATAAAGATTTTAAACAAAATTTCAAAGAAGATTTTGAAAAAGATTTCAAGCAACATTTTTAACCGGTTTCAAGATAATTGTTTGTAAACTTGAAGCGTTGTAATTTTTTTGGAAAATACAAAAGTTAAACTTTGCCTAGAGTTTATTATTCAGTTCCTAATACTTGTAGTGTAACCCGTTTGTAAAGAACTACAAACCTGTTAGGTACGTATCTTAACTTGTACCTAGCTTGACTAGCTATATTTGTTATTATCATTTATTTATTGCATATTCCGTTTTATTTACACTATAAGAATATTATTCCCCAACCTATGTTTATACGCCTTATGCTTGCGCCTATTGCTCTGTGTTTATACGTCTCCATGGCAAAACTTACAGCTTCTCATATATATTTACCACTTATACCTTGGCTACTGAAACAGTGCGTTCCTGCCACATGTCAGCTAGTCTTGACAAGTGAAGTGAACTAAATAACGTTATTTAAACGACTCCTAATAAAAATAGCATATTATTATGCTAAATTTCGAGTTTTTTTGCTATATAGTGTTACTTACTTGTAGACTTTTAATTTCTAAATGTAAGTTGTGTAAGTAAATAAAAATGCGTTGGTGAAATAACATATGATAATATCATTTATATTATAAAAAAAATATATAAAGTTATCTTACAAAGCAATAATAATAATATAATCAATAGTTTTAATATATTTCGTGTGTTTTTATATTAGCAAATATTTAAAAATGTATTATAAACGTTATTTAAACAAAATTAAATGTGGTAATATCAGATAATATAAAAAAGTAAAGTTCCTTAAGACCCATCACTACAAAAATAACAATTTGACGTAACCACAAGGAAGTAACATTGTAACAGCGCAGGACGAATTTTAAATAATGTTATTTTCTCAATAATTGAACGTTAAATTAAGCAAAACATATTATCACTAACTCAAATTTGAAATAATAATAAACATTTTAATGAAATTATTCGTTAATAGGTCAAATAAGTAAATTGTCTCACGGTCTTCGCCACATCAAAGTTATTTCGTTTTGTTGATAAAAAGTTTGAAATTGAGACAATTGTTTTCAAGGCTATAAAATAAATAAAACAGTTGTTATTCGATTTAATATAACAATGTGAATATTAAATATTAATCAACAATAATCCTATATAAACGTTGAAGTTAATACCTCGTAGAAAGCATGATGGCCATTATATTGTCAAACATAGTTTACTAATATAGTTTGCTAATTTTCTTTACGCAGGCGTTTAACGGTTTTGATAATTTAATACATGTATAAATGAAATTCCCAAAACCACGATAATTATGTATTTTTCCTTTATTTATGATGTTACAAATAGAAGAAGAACAATTATTTTTTCTTATTTTAACGAATACAACTCCTAACAGATATATTTAAAGGAAGCCAAACTCTTTCGTCAGGTATTCAGCGCTGTTCGATTACCAAAATTTTCAAATACTTGTACTTCGTTTTACAATTGAGAGCTCCAAAGTATCGTAGTGGATGTTAGCGACAGCGTCGCGATTTCCGACGAAGACATTTTCAATTTTCTTATGAAGTATTCGCAATACACGTTGGCGAGCGGTGTAGCTACACTCAACAGTGTCAACGAAGCAAATCCCGGTAAGCGATGCACGTATTTTATTATTTAAGGCTCTTCCTACAACGTAGTCGTGCATATTGGGTATTAGCGTGCTCCCGATACAGTCATTTTGTACGAACTTGATGGAATACACGATAAAGAAGCACGTTATTATGCATTTTCATCATATATTTAGGTCACGACAGTTTTATTGTAAATTGTTGCGCAGTCAACTATGTAATTGGTATGCAAAATAGTGGAACACGAACTTAAACCGACAACTCTCTTAAAAAAATTAAGGTTTTAGAATGTATAACATGATTTATTCAAAACATTGTTTATTTAACAAGTACCTCCTTTCTCATTTTAACATATTTTTAGTAGGTACGGCTTTAGATCTTAAGGTAAAATAAATTTTTGCAACAAAAAATATCAAGACGACAACCAAAAAGTTTTTTTTTTTGCAATAAATAATTATATTCTAAATCTTTATCCCCACATTCAAAGAAACGAGTACCAAAATCCATCTATCTTAAAAAAGCTACTAACCTATCTTAGATAATACCAGTTTTATTTATAGAGACACTAAGGGTCCAGAAATAAATTGATTGCTGTAATAAAATACCTACGAAGATAGACTAATATGTACCTATGTTTCACGACCCCAAAATTAATGTTTTGGTTTGCCTCTTGGTGCCTTTTCGTGGTTTCATCGCGGAACCGCGTTTTTTTGCAAGAAAAAAGTGTGTATGAGTGATTACAAAAACGATATAGTATCCGTTTGGACAGTAATAACTTTAGGATCTGATATTATACCAACAAGAATAAACAAAAAAATGCTTTAGGGCCACCGAAGCAAAGTGTTCATAAACAATGAGAAAAACTTCCGTATTTAATAATGAGAATTAAGTTATTTAAAAAATATTTACATAAGTATGAGTTAATATGATCGATAGTCAGAATTTATCATTAATATTTTTAAACTTTTGACCTGATTTATGAGATTGTTATTAAGCATTAAGTGACTTTTATATTATAACTAATATGTTTTCGAAAAGTATTTCCTATAATATACCTTCGCTTATCTACTGGAAACACTGCTTAGTTATTTGTTGTCGGAAAGGATAATGTAGATATAATCTACCGTGATAGTTCCCGACTACATGACATAATTCTAGCACTATTTTGAAACGTTACAAAGCATCGATCGTTCTAAAACGAGAATGGCAAAACAATGCTATCAAGTTAACACTGTTGTTAGGAATCATCCCACGCAAAGTTACTATATCAGATACTCGACTTTTATAAGGGCTTTTTGTTTACGTACGACTAGGTTCAAGAATACTATTTAGGTTTCCTACCCTTTAATTTAGTTACTTGTGCTAATAAAACAATCCATTAAATACAAATTAATTTTATTTTGAAATCAAACGTATGTTAAGATTTAAACTTACATTTAGTGACCATTATTAAAACATTTTACTTATGTTCTTTACTCTATAAGGTTAAAAATAAAAACCACGGTCTAGAATGGAGCTTAATTTCATGTAAATAAATGTTATTCTAAATACAAATGTGTTTCGTTTTTAAATTATAATAAAGTGGTTAACATTAAATCATTTTTATTTCCTTAAAAAAGGTTAAAAATATAAAATCACGGTCGAGAATGAAGTGTTTTCATTTCTTAACAAGTATCACTTGTGACAGGTTCATTGCAAACAGCACGCGATACAATGTCGTCGCCAGTTCGCGTCCGTAGAGACTGGAGCGCTGTGAACGAGAGCTTATAACATCAGATAGGATGACCACAGCTGTGTCTGTGTCTATAGATTTTTATGTTCTATGTACTTTATGTTGTCATATAATAAAAAAGAGTATTTTTGCTGCATAGATTGATTTATGATGCACGTTATAGTACTATTAGAAGAAAATTAACTACACTCTTATTATTTTTTGTTCATTAGAGGTACCTTATATTCTGTAAATATTGTTGCTTTAGCTAGTTTTTAAAAAGAAAAATAAAATACGATGTAGAAAAAGTTCGAACAGGTCTCGCCTGCAAAATACAAAAAAAAATAACACACGTTTATTTTGTAGGTTTGCAGTGTTTGTTTGATTTATCTATAAGAATTAAAAGCCAACTCTCTTGTAAGAGATAAAAATACTGCAAATTCTGCGGGTGTAGCTAGTGTCATCATACTTTTGATATTATTAAAAAGTTCGTGTAGAAAGTTTGCTGTAATTTTCCTCTTCGAAGTGTCACCAACCGTTACGCGCATGCGCGATGCTTGCACCCTTTCAGTTGGACCAGTTTGTTCCGAAACCCGCTAGAAAGCGGACGAGACGTAGTGTGACGTCACATCGTCAGTACGTAACTACGAGTTCGATACATTCCATAAACGTATGGAAAAGAAAAAGAACAGACGTGTAATAAATTATAGTGTTGGAATATTTTGAAAGTAGGTTTCATATCAACTTTGAAGGTAGTTGTTTAATTAGTTTTAAAGTGAGTTTTTGTGTGACTTAGAATTTTAATAAGTGGTTTAAGAAACAACTGTATTTGTGATCGTAGTTTAATGTACAAAACTTTTAAAGCTGTAATTAACTGGTAAGTTTAAATGGCTTTTTAATTACTGTCACCAAAGATCAAAAGTAATAAAATAAATTCAATCATCAAGCATAACAATGCCTGGTTATTTTAATGTAGACAAGAGTTCAATTATGACAAAATTAATTAATATTTTCGTAATGATGTTGAAATTTCGAGGTATTGAATATCCCGTAAAATCTTCTGTGTTCAATTACAGGAAGCCAATAACTTAATTAAATAACTTTTAATAGCGTTTGACTTCTAATAAGCTCGTATTCTCCCCAATTTTGTGTTAACTGTTTTATGAATATTTGTTAAGTTTCTAATTTAATTTAGAGATGGAATTTAATTTAGGATATTGTAATCTGGTTTGGTATGTGGTGAATTTAAAAATGATGTATTAATAGTTTAATTATTATTTATTTAACAAAGGTTGGTATGTAATGTTTTCTTCTATTTTAGAAGATAAAAGTGTCGAAATAAAATAAAGTCTGATTCTGAGAGAAAAAAATCTATAAAATATTTGGTATATAAAACTAATTAAAATTGCAGAATCAGTCAGTCAATCCGTCTGTACTTTAAAAATGCGCAGAAAACAGGAAGTACTTTATTTATCCCTACATTACAGAAAAACTGACTGTTAAATGGATGTAGTCATTTGTACTTACTCGTTTTAATTAAAAAACTTTCGTGTATAATGGCCAACGTTTTAACTCTTCATATCGAAAGTAGGTAACACTCAAGCATTTAAAAGTAAAAATAAAATTTATGAATTTCCATTACATTTTGTGTGAACAATGGCTTTAAAAAAGAACAAATGGTAGAAAAATATTTATTATAATTTGGCGTTGAATGTAAAAGGGACTAAGTTTATGAATGTAATAAAAAGAAAACGTTATGTCTCGTTCATTAAAAATATTATGATTGCTTGCCTTTATTATGATAAAGAAGTATGACAATTCTTTCAACATAATAATTATGTAATGTTTTAATAAGTCCGTGTTTATAAATTAAATGGTATTTATTTTAAATACTTTTTAACCAATTAAATAATTAGTTTTTATTACATTTAGAACACAATGCCCAGATTTTTGTTCCGGGAAATGACTGAAACTTTAATATAGTACCTATTGAGACCTCTTTTATTTTTTCACACTTGGATTATTGGTTAAAGCAATAATTCTGTAAAAGAAAACTAGTAATATATAAAAAAAGTAGTTTTATTTCAATGTCTAACATTCGCGTAAACCTAAGAAACCAACAATGGTAATATATATTCATAGTTGCTTAATAGGCTTGATTACCCGTCATTCTTATCCATATATTATTTTATTTGAGTTATATGTAGACTACATATCACTTAAGTAAACTAAACAGATATATATAATAAAATATTATTGAACCAAGGAAGCCGCAGTCAGTTGAATTTCTCTGTAATAAACCCTCTCTTTTATCGTTAATTACAGGATTAATGGATTATCTTGACTGGCATATCGTTCAGAACTGATTCATAACACACATTACCTACGTACAGTCGGCGTCAAAAGCGTAAGATCACAATAAGATTTATAAACCACCTAAAGAAAATCAAATGAAATAAGTTGTTATTGTTATAGGTAACAAAATTTTACAACATTGGCAATAGAACTCTATTGAAAAGTGGCTAAACAGTGAAATTCATCACGTCAAAGCCAGCGTAAACCAGTGCTGAGTTTCTGCTTCTAGCCTAATAAACCTTATAATATTCTGAGCGCTGGTCGTTTAGACGAGTGTGACGCATATTATCCCATTCCTTTTTAGTTGTTGTCTTTTTAATTTACGCTTCGCTTTTCTGGCAAATAAACGTTTTTTCTTTCTCCCTACATTCTAATTGTCACTCAATAGTTCTGGCAGTTTGTAAACCGGTTTGCTTGTTCATCGGCTTTTGCTGCTGACTGTACCTTATATTAGGTATATGGGTTCTTGATTGATGCGTCCCGTTACGCTAGGTTCACTGATAGAGTAGGCAGAGCGTAATAATATAGTATTAATATTATACTTAGCTCTTGACCACTTGGAAAAAATCATAATAATTCTTTGTCCTTAATATGGCTGGTATTTCCATTTTTCTGTTTTCTTCCTTTTTTATAGCTATATCTTGAGGTTTAGGGTTGTATATTTGTTATAGAAAAAAACATTTATTGCTATTACTAAAATTCAGGCGGGTGTGTCTAGCACATACCTGCCCAAATTTTAGTGATAACACTAATTGTTTTTAGGGGTTTTTTTATGAATGATGCGGTAACGCGCGTAAATACTTGGTAATTTTAATGCGTGTGGCTTTGTATGTATTTCTGAAAGCCTACATATACAAAGTATCGATTTAGTTTGATTTTTTACCTCAAAATACATAGCTTGAAACAATTCCATATATAGTTATTCATACCCTCTATAGAAAGACATAGTTTTTGCAATTTTGCCCTTTGTTTTAACATCAATAGGGTTTGTGAGTTGACATATTCTGCATACTTACAATTTGATCTCAATTTTTTATTTAATATCCCCAAAATTTATCAATATAAAAACTGTGAATTTTTGTACCCTTTTTTGAAACTTGATGAATGTTATTATGAGTAAATTATCTAGACTCAACCCTTTCGTTTTTAAAGCACAATGGATTATTTGATCGATCATGTTGGACGTAACAAAGTCAGCTACATCTAGGTTATTACTCCATTAGCCCTGAGTTTTATATAGACGTTTTCTTTTATAGAGCGGGAAAAAAATATACTTACAATGCCTGTAAAAAATTAAATTTATGATGGCTTTTCTAGAGTGAGTGGTTATGTATAAACATATTTGTGCTTAGCGGACATTTAACTTCATTTAGGTAAGCCTTGTCAGTATCTCTATTGATAAAAAAATCTAGGCTGAAGAAGAGACATTAAGCAAATACGTTACGCAGGCCATTTCTTATAAGCTCCATAAAAAATTGGCAAGTGTGCCCATGAAGAAATTCTTTTGTAATCAATCAATGTAAGAATAGCAGAAGTAATTAGGTAAGAACAATGTAGGTCACGTCTGAGCTTTTTGAGCAAACAGGCAGTGGCGTAGCAGTTTTATCTTAATCGTAGCAAGATCTTATCTAGGAAAACCAGCATTAAATGGGTCAGTAAAAAGCTTCTTTAGGTTGTACTATTAACATATTTTGCTTTTATACATAAACCGTTTTGCTGGATGGCATAATAAACATTGATATTATAATTAGTTGGCAAGCTATTGCAAGAGGCCATTTTTCAGTGATGTACGCTGTGTGTACGGAATGTCTGCTTGCTACGTCGTAGCTGATATGTAGCTTGTTGCTACAATATCGTAGTCAATAACGACTACGACGAATTTGAATGTTGAGTTTGACTTTGATGTATCTTTATTATTTTATTAGTTATTCTATTATATTGTTTATTCGTGTTTATGTATTTTATTTGATTGATAAATGGATCAAAACTTTTTTAATGAAACATTCTGGCTGTTTACTACTTTTGTTTGAAAGCGTCCCCACTGCTGGACAAAAGAATTCATCATGTTTCATAATGACTTATTGCAATAACTTAACAGATAAGGATAGAGAAGAGAAGATATAAACTGACTTTAAAAAAAAAAGATTATTATAATTATAACAGTTTCCGACAGCATTCTTTTCAAAGTACTTCTAACTTCTGAACTATACAAACACTCAAGTTTCCCTTTACAAGTGAGACACTCTACATCTTAAGTACTGAACAAAGTTCCCGTGGTCAAACACATTATTATTGTAAGTCGCTATCCGTCTTGGGACACCGCTTGTAAATGCGGCTGACGGTCTCCAAGCCATTCTAATTACTAACTGTAAGTACCACACCACTGGCTTACGGACAAACGGACAAACGTTGCCCAACTTGTAGTTTATGACCGAATATTAATTACATTATGCTCGATCCTTGAATGGTTTTCGAGTGAGTTATCAATCAAGTAGATTTAGTGAAGTCGACATAGAAGTGTTGATGTCGCTTATAATGTGACTTAATTTACTATTTAACTTTAAAATATAACTATTAAATCTCTTTTTTAATTCCTTTTCTTCTCAATTTAAAAATACATGTTGCTTGCCACCGACTATCGTCAATGGCATAGACATATATCACTTATACGTAAAAGACAAAAAGTTGTCTTATATGTATGGTCTGCAAAATATTTTTGTGAATAATATAAAACATAAATATACAAAAGGAAAAGTTAATCTAATAAGTCCCTTAGGCTTAAGTAATTTAATACTGCTTAGTTACTACACCAAAACGCTAAGATAGACTACTACATAGAGTAACGAAATCCACAGAAATCCAAAAAGAGATAATGATTAATCTGTACTTGGCAAAAGAAAATCTGAAATCACTTTTTCTTCCGTCTGTCAGTCACAGCTGTTAAGGAAACGGCGTGACGCGGGAACTTGTAATTTGGCATAGCGAGGAGTCTTGGTGATGCGAGAATTCCAATAAAATATTCGAGAAATGTCAAGGTTTAGATAAAATAGTTTATCACACAAATTCGGGTTGAAACCTATTTAATGGGGTAGGTACAATTATTTAGTGTCTGTCTAATAAGTTAAAATATGAGACACGATTTTTCTTTTTTCACGTAACCAAATGTCACGTTTTCTTCTTTCACGTAATTTGAAGTGTCAAATAATATCACGATTTTGTACATTTCGTACGAAAGCATGACGTCATTGGCCCCCGATCCTGAACTTTAATTCCCTTTATCAAGTTCCGTTTTGCTTATTTTGAACAAGCAAAACATACCTGTCCTGATTTTTTTTTAATATCTAAATGATGGACTAATCCGATTTTGTTAAATAATAATATACATATATATATACAGATTTTAAACAATATTTTGATTGTTCGCTATTCGTAATGTTATTCGTTATATTTGTTATAATTACAACCACAGCTTTGAGGATCAATGAACAATGGCCACGCTTATTGAATTCGTATCGAATTATTGTAGTGCGAAATATACATTTTAGTATCAGTTTTCCCACATCACGCTTTATTGACCTAATTATCATATTATTTTGTGTAAATTTATATCTCTTATTTATAAAACAAAAGATTTTGCAGACTATTTAATTGTTATTAAAAATTAAAATTAATTTATTTCAGCTTTAACTCATACAACATTGAAAAATAATTTTAACAGGTTAACTGTCCCGCTAGTAGACACAATAGTTAAACAATGGAAATGTTCATATGTGACTCACGGGACAGGGAAAGGGTTTTGCCATGCTTGGACTATAAATGTTACAGATTAATAGAAACAGAAAAAATTGTAACAAAATTAAAATTAATAATAATAATAATATTCCGGGACAACTCACACACGGTTATCTGATCCCAAGCTAAGCAGAGCTTGTGTTATGGTAACCAGACAACTGATAAACATACTTATATATTTTTAAATACATGCATATTATAGATAAATTACACCCAGACACAGAACAAATGATCGTGCTCATCACACAAACATTTGTCCTGGGTGGGAATCGAACCCACGACCTCCGGTATAGCAGTCAGGGTCACTAACCACTAGAGCAACAGGCCCGTCGACTATATAATTACAGTTTTAAATTATATTTTTTGTTTCGGTTCGTTTGCAATGCATAATATTATGCTAATAATTGTATTAATGTTATTCAGAATCCGGCCAATAATAACACTTTGCTATCGATTTACCAATACTATTTTTGATTCTGATTTACCATTTGTTATATTTTTAATTTAATCAATTTAACTGCGTATGTAATTGGTTCTTGTATACGACAATCCAGCAAATACAAAGAAAAAGAGTTGGTTTAGAGCAAAGGCTAAAATAATAACATATCTTCCTGAGTTCTAAAATGACGTAAATGTTTTCTGTATGATCCTTGTATGTAACGAGTAGTATATAGTGTATGACGAGAATTTGTAGAAAATTAATTCAATTTGAAGGAACGAAATTGATATCTAAAATGGTACTAACACTACTAACTCTTAGGTCATGTTTGATGAAAGCGGTGAAAGTAGTAGCAGGAAATTCAACTCCACTTCTCTTTCACAGTACTCCAATACGCACACAAACTCCACAGTTTGTGTACACAACTGCTGCACTGCTGGTATTAGAAGTAAAAGGTCGTAACGGGGTTAAACATTGTTTCAGAGAAAAATAAATTTCTAATACTGGTAAATGATGAAGATTTTTATATTTATACTTAAACTTAACATAGTTATAATAACCATGGTAACACAATACTATTTCAAAGTCAAAAGCAAAAAATCAATTCTGAAATATGAGATTTTCAGATATAGTAACGAGCCTTTCTTTGCAATAAAGAAAGAAGTGGTCCTAGAGAACTTATCTCTTTTCTTTTTGCAATTAAGGATTAAGCCTATATTAAAATTTCAAACAAATGTAGAAATTTAATTACAGCGACACAGCTTCAGAAAATTCGACCCTTTTTCAATTGAATGCCTTCGATTTCCGAATATTTTCTACGAGATAATACGTTTTATTTGCACGTTTCCTTTATTCTCTTATAAGTGAAAAAAGGGTAGGTCTGAAGGATAAATTTAAACGCTTGTATAGTTTTATAAAGGTTTATCGGCCACTGAGCTGATTGAACCGTCTACAAAATCGCATTTGCTGCTTTTATGTCTTTCAAGTGACATTAATGCTTTCTTTGAAGACTATTACGGGCCGGCAAACAAAATGTTACCCAATTATTGTTGTTGTTCAACCATTGTATGTTAAATGTTTATCTATTTTCAATATTTTACGACGATAATTGGTAACGTAATATAATGTATAAGCAGAATCAACAAAAGCACTGAGTTTGACGTAAAAACTTTGTTTGGGAGAAACATATCCTGAAACTCCTAATGAGATGTTTGTTCTTTTATTAATACACGCTCTTCGACTAAATTTCTGAAGTTTTACTGTCAATACATAAAATGACGTACACAATCAACAAAGGGGGTAAACAAAGATACTTTCTTTATAGAAGTCTTTGCGTTTCCACTTGAACTCATAACCAGTCCAATATATTGTCGAGTTTATTCCTATTTTTTGGGCCTACTTCAGATCCTACCTCATCAAACTAACGACGCCTTCCGGTGAGTGGACCAAATAGCTCTTGATTTTCCCGATTTATGCTTCAGTCAATGTCAATAAATTGCGTAATCATGACTCAATATGAAGTCAAATTCAATACAAAATTGATTATTTCATCCAAGAATATAATCACATTTAATGAGCAATTGGAACTGTGACGTAATCAATCTAAAAACTCAACAACCTTTTTTGTTTATTCAAAACATTAAGCCTAGCAACATTTTACTTTACATGACATTCAATTTACAATCCGCCTTTGCATCGCCGTAATAAGGTTGTACAATAGCTTTTTGTTTGCCTTTTTTCGTGTGTTTAATTTTCCAAGAAATCGCTCGAGTAAAACCTACGCTACTGAGTACATACACATACAGCGGATTTGTGTAGGCAACGAGTAGGTGAGGTAATGCCTACGATAATTTATTCTGATGAATGTTATATTAAGTCAAATCTTTTTTTTTTGGTTTGTTGCTACGGCTGCCTCCCTTTCAACATTTTAATTGGTGTTCTTTCGTATCGTAAGTATAATTTCAATTTTGGTTCATGTATCAAGATTTAGTTATTTGTTTTTGTACATGTGTTGCCTACGTTATATTTATGTGTGGTGACGAAAATTCTCCGAAATGTCTCTTGTTGCTAGAAAGTCATTTAAAGAATTCAATTCGTATTGGCGACCGTTTTCTGTGACACGAGACGTTTGCCGATATTGTTATCGGAAAGAACCCACATCGTGTCACCACTCTAGATACTCTTTTTATAAGAGAGGCTTAAGGCGTACACCGTGTGTCTCCTCACTTGACAACTGACTGACTGTTACTTTCAAGTTTTGACATCTAATTCCATAACATGTCACAATGGTTGGCTTTGTTTCTGAATACCACAAAAGTAAGTGAAACTTCAAGAACAGTATAAATAATTATTTTCGTTATTCCATCTAAATGTGTACATATTTAATACGAAAAGAAGATGGTTTCGTATTGTTTTCGATTGAAGTCGATCATAAAAAGTCAATGGTTTGGCTTAAATATGTATAATACGGGGATGACATGCCCAGTGGTCTGTCAAACGATTTTCTGCGGACGAAATTAATGGGGAAAATTCAGAACGCGTTGCTTTGGTGTCGACCAGGCAAAAACTTTTCCCTCGTTTTCGTTGTTTTTGTTCGGTGTCCCACACAGACGATTATCGCTCGGACTAATGTACATTTCGTTCTCGTATATAACCAAAACGGCGTGAAATAAATTGTAACGCTTTTATTTTATCGTTGAGAGTTTGATCCAGCTGTAACAAGAAAACGAAATGTCTCTAAGTGGTTGTACGGTATGTTGTTTATCTTTAATGTCTTAATGCTACTCGTGTAGCCATTACTTTCGATGTAGGTATCGAGTAAAATATTAATGCAAAAAAAACCTTTCTTTTCTATTCAGTTTTAATAAAAGATGAATTATGAAATTAAATTCTTATAAATTAGATAATTTAGATTTTTGGCAAACAAATAAATAATTCACAGCAATAATTTGCGTCAATCAGAACAACAATTTTAGCCATTACATCTCCCAGACGCTAGACGCTGCGACAGAGAATAATTACGCCATCCGTAGATCATCTTAAAAATCATTTGAGGCAAAATATTTTAGCGTCTTAACAATCGTAGCCTCGGGGGTACGTACCCAAAAATTTCATGTGAAAGATAAGTAGGACGCTGTAAATGTAAAGTGGTTCCGTCGACTACAGTCTAGGGACAAATAAATATAATTGGCAAGTGGAACCTTGTTGCTATTGATTTCTTTTTCTTGCTTGTGGTTTTTTGTGATGGGATTTTATTTTAAAATTTTCTGTTTTAGGTAAAATAATCGCGTTTTCTTAAAAATTATATGTCCGAGTGTAAAAAAGTACCTACTTTTTTACACTCGGACATATAATTTTTAAGAAAACGTATGTAGGTACATGCCTGTTAAAATAGTACTTGATTTATTTAGGTGTTCTCAATGCTGATATTTATAAACGGCATCTCTACGTATTGTATATTATCACATATACAATACGTAGAGATGCCGTATATGTATCCACATATCATGTACATATTCGAAGTCAGAGTCGAAATTCAAATTCAACATAAAAAAAATACCTAATACGCAATTAAAAATAATCCGATCTGCGATATATTATTCTAATCAGAAATCCTGCAAATGACACATTAATTACTTAATCAATTAATACCCGTCGCAGTATAACGAAATTAAATCAGATTTTGGCGCTAATTACATTTAGTTTTTACATAAGGGTAATCAATTTATGAGTGCTTCTGTGACCAAAGTAATTAGGAGGTTTAACTTCTTAATTAAATTATTTTTAGCTCTGATAATTAATAAAACCGTAATCAGTCGGTATCTAGGCTAATGTATTGGAACGATTTATCTCTGGTGTAATTTTCACGCTGGACTGGCAACACTGAAATGAAAGCTTTGTCTTTTATATCACGGCCTTTCTGTGACCTCTTTAGGAGATGAGTCGTTTATCTGCTGTATTGTTAACCAATGCGTATAAAAAAACTGTAATCTTCAATAATTAATAATAATATAATAATAATGTATATTTATTTCTCGTCCACAAATTACAATACAGCAGTTTACAACACAAAGTTTAGTAACGAAAAACAATAATTTGTGGGTGACTGATGCCTAAACTAAACCGAGGCTATATCTTAGGACATCAGGTCCCCACCACTTACAAATTATGTAAACAATACGGTGAAAACAGTTACAATTATTCAGGATATATTATTTAAATTTTATACCGGCAAAATTATTTGTTTTTTTTTCTTCTTTTCTAATGATACTCGCTACTAATATCAGTAATTGCATAAATTAGTGTCATTAGTTCAATGCGATTGTGGCAAATTATAAGCCTTATCCAAAATCGTTTGTAGAAGAAATTTAAATAAAGCATACATTCATTATGATACGTGGTGGCCTAGCGGTTCAATGAACGGATTTGTATGCACAAGGTTGCAGGTTCGAACCCAGGCAAGTACCAATATAGCTTTTTCAAAATTATATGTACTTTCTTAATTATTCTTAGACACTTCTGACAAACGGTGAAGAAAAACATCGTGAGGAAACCTGGATTCCAAAATTTGGGATCTGAAATCGCCAATCCGCAGTGAGCAAGCGTGGTGATCAATGCTCGTGCCTTCTCTATATGGGAAGAGGCCTGTGCCCAGCAGTGGGACGTTTATAGGCTGGATTATTATTATTATACATTCACTGAGATTTCCTTTAGAAAACAGTTAAATTTGAATCATGGATTAGATAGCGTCATCATAATGAACCCTAATCATATTTAAATAAAGGTCACCAACTCCATAAAATGCACTGATATATAAATCTCAACACCGAAGTAATGTTTTTATTCATCTTTAAAGCAGAACCTCGGTGCGGGGATTGGGTCATCATATTTTGGCAAAATCCCCTTCGGATCATTTGTTATATCAGTTTACGAGCAGGGTCCGTGTTTAGTCCCAGACATTTATGACCTGATAACTATGATGATATATAGCTATTGCTTCAATCGAGATTAAGGATTTTCGTGATCGGGGATTGACCCGTTTAAAAAAATAAGTTTTTGACCACCGTTGCATTTAGTAAGGAATATGTGACACCTACTTAAGTAGCTTAAAAATCTAAAAAGTAATCTTATCTACGAACAAAATAGTTTTTGTTTGGTTATAAAAGTTGAACAATACACACATCTGATTGGATTTCCGCGGATGACGTCCCAAGATGCCGCTACCATATTGAATGCTGTCGCCAAAATTAAAAAAAAACGTGTTGAATCTCACTATAATTTCCTCATGCTTCGTTTGTTTATAGATATAAAACAAAGGCCTACCGCTCATAATAATATGAATGTTACCATCACATACATACTTTAGTATGGGTTACAGTTATGTATAAGTAGATAGCGTCTACCATACCAGGAAACCCGAACAGAAAGGAAAGACTGTGTTATCTTTTATCAGTGAGTAATAAACGCATATTTCCTCGCTTATCATAAGCCTTATTTAATAGTTAACCTATAACTTACTCCTAGCCCCCGTTGGGTTCCAATAGAGTTTCACCCCTATAGGATGAAATTATGACCTTGGTGTAGAACTACGAGAATGTTATACAGAATAAATATCTATGATACAAGAATTGTTTTATTGCTATAAAGTTTGTTCTCAACGCACTGAATAAGGTACTATTCAATTTATTGTTGGCGAGATTATGATTAAAAATAAAATAGCACTTATTTCGTAATCTAGAACAGGAACTTCTTGTAAATTTACAAGTTTAGGATAACTTTGTTAAGGTGGTGACGAAAGTTTGCCACAAATTATTCACGTCTACACTTGTGAGTTATTTATGAGTCGCCTTTGTGCGAAGTTGTGATATGAATATGTTTTAATACTTACGGAATTATTATATTAAATTATCTTTAATATTTCTTATACTTTATTATATTCGCTAGTTTTGAGCCTGTCGACAGAAAGGACTCAACTTGATCTAAATTCAGAATTAAATAAGATACTGTAAAACCATCTGGGTAGATAAATTTAGGAAGTGAGTGGGCAATCTGTGGTCAGCTACCTCGCTTAATAGGGATCTTTAGTGTTAGTATGTTGACAGCAAAATCTATTATTAGTCGAAGCTGTACTTTTTCAAACATGCTATCTTTTCATATCTATGTAAGCCTAAATAATATAATTTGAAAATTGAATTTTTCAATATATTCTATTAAGGTAATTTAACGAATAAAATTATGGTTGAGTGTAACCGATCCTAATTAAAGGCCAATAATCATATTACTAGTAATTTCACCGGGCTCGATTGTTTCACATTTAAATTAAACTATGCTACTGAACTAACAAATTACTTTCAGCTAGCAAAATGGAATGCATTTAATAACATTGAAAGTTTAAATTGATATCAATGGAAGCAACTATGTTTAAAGGCAGTTTGCCAATCAGAAATTGAATTAACACTAAAAATATTTTCAAACAAAGCTTTTATTTTCGCAGATCCTTTTCGTAGTCTTAAAATTGCAGCGTTCGCTAATTGATTTAGTTTCTTTTGCCATTCGTAATTCAATTTTAAATGAAATTGTTCCCTGACCGGAATAATTCAAACCATGGGAAAAAGGACCGTAAAGAACTGAAATGTTTTTTGTATGCCATCTTTCGTGAGTTGAATTTATAATTGTTGTATATAATATAAATGTTGTATTATTATATAATATAAATGGTACATATATACAGGCTCAGTGCGAGCCGGGAAATGCATTAAGGAAATTCTCAAGGAATACGAACTCAGAATTCATTCAGAGATACCTTACAGAATGTCTGGGACCTAATTACAACAAAAACATCTGAATTGTGGTATAAATGTAGATGATTTTACACCAAGGTCAAGATGTGTTATCTTTAGTTTTATGGTCTGCATCATAAAGCAGTAGGTACTAATACTCGCAACAAATATTCATAGGTACAAGACTTACTGTGTCAACTGTTTTTTTTTTTATTTTGATTTCACTTTGATACCAAATGATACATAGCTTTGAAATTCAGTGCTATATTTTCATACCTACATCAAACTCACGATGCGAGATAAAAGAACCATAACATATCGCATAAAGTAACCTGAATTTACGACTATAGCGAGAATGTGTCAAAGATCACACAACCTTTGACAGATGGTCGAACTCATCCAGACGGTTTGGGAACGATAGGATCGTATAAAACTCATAAAAGTGTCGTCACTTATAGAATATTCCCGTAAAGGCCCCCTGATCGTTGGGATGGTAACGCGTTTATCTTCCGATGTCGGCAAACATCCCTTGAACTTACTGATGGTAACTTTCGAAACGTGACAGCCGAAAAAAGTTATTTTCCTTAAAAACATTTGGCCCATTTGAATTTATAAGTGGATCGATGTTTTTTTTTACAGGCAAGAATTAATTCAAAATAAATGATTTTCGTAATTGTGACTTGGAAATTGTCAATTTTTATACCTACTTACTTATTCTTTTTCTTATTATTCATGCCTCATATGAACTATTTACGGTCAACTAGCTCTTACTTGCGGCTCCACCCGCGTTAGTGTCGGATATTGAGGCAAATGGTAGTCTATGAATATTCTTGAATCCTAGATTACCCCATACAAAGTTTAATTCGACTCTGTTAATCGGTTTGTCAGCCAGACATATTTACTTTACGTTTATAATGTCAATATGGAGTATGGATATTAATAAAAGCTTGATGTCGTTACCCTAGACCGAATGATACTAATATAGTATTTAAGTTCGAAACATCCCCCATCGAAATAATTTCCTAGTAAAGTTAAATATAGTTTGCTATATTATAGTTTCTTAGAATTTATGACCCTCGAAAGTTGTGATAGTTTGTTACATCTCTCGTCGTTTTGTTTTTGGCAGTTTATACAGACTGCCGCGGGCGGCATATTGATTGGAATTATAGTTGACCTTTGTCAGAAGTTCGTTTCAACTCAAAACTATTATATAAAGTACTTAATTTAGATGAAATTAAATATGGAAATAGTAAAAATAAAACCGTTTTACAAAATCGTATCTTTTGTTAAGACTATCAATCCGAATTACAAGTAATCAGGCTACCTTTTCCTCGTTTTAATTTATTCACACTTCATATTAGTTTCTCGGAACCCGGTTTTCTTGCCGTGGGCTATAATTCGAAATCTTTCTTCTTTCATTATGTTTTGTCTTTGTCAATTAGGGAGGTAATTTATTTTTAATGACGTCATAAATCTATTTAGTAACCCTTGTGCTTGAGTTTATTTTGAAGGTTTAGGTAGCTTTTCATAGAAGGTAAACAAAAATATGTCTTGTAAGTTTTGAAATTGCAACTTTAAACAATAAATACTTAAGTTACACATTAAAAAATTCAAGTGTGACTAGGTTTTTCTTTTACACCTGTTTTAGAGTGATGGGATAAGTTACGTTACAGCCTTCAAATTGCAATAAATATTACCTTTTTCTAGTAAAGACCATGGAATTAATCTGGCTTAGAAAGTTTTTGTTATGGTTTTGTATGTACATAGTTCAGGCATCACTTGTCAAAACAATCGACGTTCGTTGAAATTGACGTTGACGTCAACCAATTATTGCAACATTTGAAACGTGACCTTTTCCATTCGTTTTTATTTTCCATTTTTTTTTGCGTATGAAACCTTTGATTAATCAATTCAGTAATTTTTACTCGCTCATATTTGATATCTAAATCTAAAGTTGAACAGAATTTGAGCACAGTTTACTGATCACTCTCAATTAAGTTACCAAGTTTATTAAAATAATTAACTCCCTAGAGAGTTTGTACACATAATTTATGATGAAAATATAATTCTGTTATAAAATATAGTAATAAAATAACACAATACTAAAAGGCCCATAAAACCCTGTTTATATTACAGCTCTCTTGGGGGCAGGAAGTAATATATCCGTATTTTCATCACGTTACTGAAGGTCCAATAATTGGGTTAAAAGTTAAAAGTTGCTACGAGGCGAGAATTTGCATAGATATTAATGTAAACGGCCGATATGATTGATTTTTTTCGGCAAATATTATCGGCCTATTCTACTGAAAAATTAATGATAGCCATATTTTCTGTTTTTAATTGATTGACGTAATCATGTTTGTTAGGGATCAATAGGTATACAGTTGCCTAGTCACAAAGCTATTATAACAAAATAAAAAACCAAATCAAAATCAAATCAAACTTTATTTGTTAAACATAGGTGTTGGTTACAAGTTGTTAATATAAAATAGTTGTGCTCTATGTTTCACCACGCAGGTATACAAATATGGTAGTAAATTATACATAGAAACAAAAAATATTTATTATACATATTATAGGCCGATCTATAGTATAATCCTAGGCACAAAATAAAATAAAATATCAACCAACTAGTTAGATTGCAAATTATATGTCACAATGTTCAAAGGCATTTTTTGATACTGTTTTTAGATTCTTAAGCCTATTTTCAAGAATATGCATATAAGTTAAAACAGACGTTAGAAATAAATCTCTCAAGTTATAGATTAAACGTGTCTTTGATATATGATCTTAGGACTATCCTACGACGACCTAAAACTAACTAACTAAAGGACTATGTTTGGTGTTCGTTTTAGTGACGCGATAAATATAGAGACGGTTAGAATTCCGGGATGTAAAACGATAGTACTAATTGGTTGGTATGTAACCTAAAAACTCTTAAATCGTTTCTAAAAATCTAAATTTCTAATTACCAATGTAAACTCGCCTAAGTCTAGCGCTATAATACCCAATCCTCTGCTTTGCATCCAGTCTGGCCCTGAATTAAAGTCCTTATAATGCATCTAAAAACATACAAACCAATAAAAAAAAGACGAGACAAACAGACTGATAACCAAGTGATCTTAAGAGGTTAGTTTCTTTGATTATCAATGATTGATTATCGTCCAAGTGGTTTATATTTATATTGATATGAACTAAGTAACACGCTAAGTGTATATGTAGTGTCGTGTTACGTCACTAGGATGACGTCGACAATCCGTATCCTGTGTACTGTAATGGAGCGCCTTCCGGTAGATAAACCCTATTGTCTAAAGGAGAATTGCAAATTCTCAGACACGGAAGATTGCTTGCTATAAAATAAAAAAAATATTCTTTTGTATGGGTATAAAAGGAATCTGTAGTTCGGAAAGTGAGTACACAGTATATTAACTAAACCGATTATATTACAGATTTTCACGATACTATTATAGAGCACAGTTTGTTTATTATGTAGGTAGAATAATCTTACGCTCTAACATGTAAACAGTATTCCAAGACCTTTTTTTAATCACTTCAAAGAAAAAGCCCGACGCCATTATAGTTTTTGTTTATTTATTTGTGTAGCTAGCCAGCTACTGCTTTGAAGGATTTCTATTTTGTTTTCATTGTCGTATATAACGAAACGTACCTTACAGTCAGAAAACTGTGGTACCTTAAAAATCGTTTTTATGTTGATAGTAATATTATAGAACGTGGATTAGCGCGTACATGCTTAAATACCTTTAGGGCTTGACGTTTCGACCGGGTTACACAGGCCGTGGTCGCAAGCAGACGTACGCGCCAATCCCCGTTCTATAATATTACTATAAACATGCAGCGCGATAGTTTAAATCGTTTTTATGTTCTTCTTAGTCATAGTCCTAAAAATAACATAAGAAAGCACTAACTTCTGCACAATTGTCTTGTTAAGGAAGCTAAATTTCCAACAAAGTAATTTTATCAAGAAAAAGGAGTCATTATCCTCACGGCAGCAATTAAATATACTCGCGAAACTACAATGCAACGAGCGCAGAACATTACAAGTTGGGAGTAAGTCGTAGTTAAAGTCGTTATATTTCTAGACAAAGTCGCACGTCGCTTTAAACTATGAATATTCACATTCCAATAACTGTCCCGGCTTCTTTGTTCTTCGGATTTACTGCTCCTTAATTGTGGTTGTTGAAAATATACATAGTTTATCTTTTAAAGAAATATTACGAGACAGCCTGCGCTTGCTGCTGGAGTACGGATAAATACTTTTATATATTTAATTTACTTCAATCAAAATAACAAGTATTTACTTGGATTTACAGTCTATCATCGGTAGAATTTGCAAATATTAGAATTTCCTCTCGAATACGTATTTGGTTTTTAGTCGAGCACTTAAAATATGAAAACCTAAATGTGAGATGTAACTTTATAATTATATTATTATCAATATAACATGTTCTTTTTAATACTCTTATGTGGCGACCTTGTAAGCACTGTATTTAAAATAGATCCAAAAATAATTCTCATAATTAATCATGATTTGAAATATATAATTAAAATTCAATCAATCGTTTTTGATTATAACAATAAAATGGTGAATGAATTAAAAGAATTCTATGTAACTTCGTGTCGAGGCTAATAAATTATTAAAATAAATATTCAGAAGAGGCTCTTGCTTTTTGTAAAGATTTTTACACTTGCTTAGAAAGTATATATTATACTTTCTTTTATAAAATTATTCATATTTTTTTTCTGAAACTAAAATGGTAATGTTTAGGTATCATAATTTACAAAACTAGTAGTTTATCGTTTGCATTTCACAACTATTATGGCAGAAAAAGTATCATCCAGTTTTCACCATATGTTAAACCATATTATTATCAAAGAACACCATCAAATTCCAAGCTACTTAATCCCTAAAATGAACAAAAAAGCGGTCGCAAATACACTTAAAACAAACTATTACAGTACACAGAGGCTATTGATTACGCATTCACTGAAGACTTTAGAAGATTGAAATTCAAACAGCCTCCGCGCTTTCAATTGTAAAAAGCAGGGACCCCGACTTATAACTCGCGATCGTCTTTTCAGAAATGGAAAGCCAATATCGTGAACTGAAGAACGCAATTACTGAAATTAAATCTCCTTCGAACTTATCATGTAAGTAATTTAAATACTGTCATATGAATTTGGAGGTCTTATGTTGCAATAATTTGATACGCTCTGTAACAGCTGCGAGTTTTAGATATTAATATTAAAAAGCAATTTATATGATAAACCAATTGATGTGAAGCTTTAAATTATTTAAATCTTTAAGTGGTCATTTATTGGACATGAATCTTGAAACAACGTCTATAAAGTTTAATTTAAATAGCATTATATATTTTCTTGTAAATTAGCCGACGATTCAATTAAAAACTAAATTAAAGACGCAGCTGAACGTGACGATTTAGTATGAAAAGCGCATTTAATTAAACGTTGGATTGTTTGAATTAAGCGAATAACATTTTATTGAACCTTGCTCGGGCAGGCTTTGTATTAAGCTTGGATGTATCCCACACTTGAATAAAGAGGGTAATGTTCTCCAACGATCGTTGTTTGTTCAGGAATGCGTGGAGGCTTTGTACGCGTGATGACATCCGATGGAATTGTGTTCACAAAGAAAACATCAACATCTTCAACTTAAGTGACGTGCTTATCGTGATTTAATAAGGCTGTTTCGCTTTATAGTGTAATGTTATGAAGTTATACAGGTTATGAGGGGAATTTATGAAACATTTTCTAGAGCAAGGTTACTTTTTGATGTTTATCGTGTTTAGCCGCAAATAACATGATATTATTATTTGACTTGGTAATGAAATTAGTATTTTTTTATTTCCAGACTAGACAGAATATGTTTTTGTAAGTACCTAACCATAATTTTATCCATAAAATTTTTGCTTATTGGCCAAAGCACTTATACGTGTTTTTAAATTGCCTGAATATATCTTTCGTAATTTTTTCAACGGTGTCATGGCCTTTTTTTGTAAATATAAAAGCATAAACTTTTAAAATATATAAAACAAAAGCAGATGTAGATAAAAGATATTGCTGAAAGGACACCGGTTTTAACAGGAATTCAAATACTCGTAAAATCGTGTACCACGAAAGGAATCCAGACTTTTCGCACGTAATAATTTTGCAACAGATGACCAATATCGGTCATAGTTCAAGCGGAGAATATAAAAATGAACTATACTTTTGTCATCCTTTTGCAAGAGTAACGGTTATAACCGAATATATGAATTCTGATGTACACTTATGTGGCCGGACAACAAAGAAACTGTCTGCACGCAGGGGCTAATAAATCTCTTTTTTTTTATGAGAAACTATAAATTAGTGAGCATTCCTCGCTCATGGTCATTCCTGTCTGATCCTTGGACTTAGGAAAGAAATAGGAAGAGGGAAAGAAATTAAGAACAGTTACTGACGCAATAAAAAGTAACGACCACCGAAGTACAATTACAGGGTATTACACACACGTGATGGTATACCCAACTTCGATGGAACTGCGTAACGTTCGCGACACGGCATTTACTTTACGATCTTAGTGCGTATCTAGGAAATTAGATGGGATTTAAGTAGTTATGAAGAAGACATTTAGGAAACTAATTATAAGTTACATTATAATTTGTTAGGCGCACCTGACGAGGAATAGTGTCAAGGGCTTAATAGGTGTCAGTGCTATTATACTACCTTCCCATATTAGATTTGGAAACATATTCACAATACGGTACTGAGATTAAAAAACAGAACACTGTTGTATTCCTTGTAGGAAACAATTTTTAATTATAATTAATGACTTTTTGTGGTTTAAATTGCACCTAATTCGTAACTATTTGAGTATTCTAAAGAAACTATACTAAAAAAAAAACTTAAAACAAACATATTAAGGTTTTGACTTATTAACGCTTTCGTACATAATAAATATAAAGTCGAAGTGCCCAAGTACATTCCGGATTAGCTTGAGTGTGCTTTCAGCTCGGAAAACGTCGAACTTTACACTCGAACGAAGTTACAGGGACACTTAGTTTATAGTATGAAATACCATAACTCCAAGAAGCAAACAGGCCGGAGAGATTCCATAAGTTTCAGCCATTAAATATAAATGAGGTTACATTGTTTTACTATAGCGGTAGTTCACAACTTCAGAATACTTAACCAAGTATAAAAAAAAAAAACATTTACTAACAGGATGTAACATCTGTTCATTTCTCAAGTTGGAAGGTTCCACTAGAAATAATGGATTATTGTCATTGTGCTTTAGCAATTCAATTCTCAAGTTTTTGCGTTGCCGGACTTAAAATGTCAACAAACCGTTTGTGAAAGCGTTTATTGTTATTGTTTAAGTCGAGAGTGGAGGGAACTGTAAATTTTTATAAGAACACCGTTATCCTAAAGTGTCTCGCTTCTTTTACTTAAGTCGTCATAATTTCGTGTTACATTGGCCATTCTGTATATTGAAATGTATGTGAGTGAAAATATACATTTATTTGTTCTTTCGGCTATAAAATGGTATAAAAACTTAGTGATGAAGCTGTAGAAACATAAACAGAATATTTGACTTTCCAAGGCATTTGAACTCGACCCCAATAGTAAGCCACAATACATCACACTGGAGCTTTCGTTTAATCCACAAAAAAATATGAAAAATGTTGGCACGATAATTCTTGTTCAACAAATTGTAATTTTATTCTTCTGTATCCTGTATTCATACAAATAGATGCGGCCTTCAGGCTTTTTTCATTACGGGTCATTATTTCAGCTGACGGGTAAAAGCAATATTTAGAACCATCCATCCTAGTTTATTTACATCAAACCAAAAGCCAAGCATGAAAAATTAAGGTATTTCAACATTATTTATTGGCATTATTTAGGGTATGTTTTTGGCTTTCTGATGAGTTTTTTCTTTACATTTCCAAAGAAAAGTACTGGATTCTATCACTCTTTGAGGACGTTATCAACCTCAATTATTTAGTACTTATCCTTACATGACATTGGTGACGATCATATTTTCATTCTGGTCGTGAAATGAAACAGAAAGGATTAAAATTTTTAATTTTATCCAATAAGACATGACTACAGGTCCTGTTGTACACCAAATAAACCACCAGTTGCAGTGTGACAAAAAAGTTTTTTTTCCAGATTTTAAGCACGAAAACCTCAAATTTTCCTTGCTTTTCAGTTGCACTAGTACATGGATAAATAATTCCTCTGGGAAAGGCGTGAAAGCTGTGTCAGCGGACACAGATTTAATACCAGTTCTGACAGAAAAAGACTTCGATTTACAAGTCAGATGCACAAAGTTAGTAGCCAATGTAGCCATGCTATACAATAAAACATTTTCAGTTCTAGTATTCTCTTTCGTTCTGTTTTGAGTGAATATTGCCTCTATTCGAAAAGTCAAAGTTAAAGCTAGTATATCTATGTAGCGAGTAACAAAATATTATACATACCCCAATTAGTTTCTGAAATTGTTTACTGTTAAGCTAAAGCAAACTGTATTTATTTTAGCAAAATGCTTTTACCTAAATTAGAATATTCTTCAGATGGAACAAATATTTCTAGATACTTAGAAACACGTTCTTCGAAAGCGAAAGCACAACTTTACGCCTTTTTTTAACAGGCGCTAACTAATTGGTCAAATAAACATTAACTTACCTAATTATTCTTATTTTTTTCTTGACTGCTTTTACAGTACCGGTGAACGTTATCAAATTTTCGTTAAGTTCGTTAGCAGAAGAGTCACAGTCAATGTATATTAATTATCACCAGCCCTAAAATTCATTTCTCACCTTTCTTTACAACCATTTCTATAAATGACATGTTATCAATGAATAGGGGCGATTAAACTTTTTTGCATTGTACATCATAAATCATCATCTCCCGAGCCTTTTCCCAACTATGTTGGGGTCGGCTTCCAGTCTTACCGGATTCAGCTAAATACCGTATTTTACATGGAGCGACTGCCTATCTATCTGACCTCCACAACCCATTTTACTATTAACACAGTATCCCATGGTAAGACTGGTTGTCAGAATTGATTTAACGACTGCCAAAGATCATAGTATGACAGTCGGGACCTACGGCTTAACGTGCTATCCGAGGCACGGAGGGGTCTCGATTTGTTCGGAAATGGTAACCCATCCACGGACCAACTGCGGCGAGCGCGGCTTAACCTGTATAATCGGCCAAACCGTACGGCTTACACTTAGCCACGAGCCCCTCCATCATAAATACAGAACCCTAAATTCTAAATTCATCTACCTCTGAATCATGTTTTCTGCACAATATGTTAGTAGTGTGTATTTGATTTATCGTTTCCATTGTTGTCTTGTTTGACTGTTATTGAAGGATTGGTAAATGTTTGTAAAGTATGTCTTGTATGTTAGCGTAAAGGAAAGTGTAAATACGGAAGTTCGCGCGATGTCGAATATATTATTTGTTCACTTGTTATATCGTTTTTTGTATCTTGTATATTGATTTATTCGGAACTTGTGAGAATATGCAATGAATCTTCAAAGGAAACTCACATCGTGTGATTTCAGATCTAAGTATCTGTTGAGTTATTGTTTCGATCTTCTCATAAACAGATTAAGTCAAAGTGATACATTATTGTCGCTTTAACATAATTTTATTACTATTGGAATATTAACTGTCGATAATTAAAAGGGTTTTATTAGAAACCTAATATATTTGTCAAACAGCAATTGTGCACGACACATTTGTTCGCCTTTGTGGCATGGGTGTGTGAAGCTTCTAATTAAATAAAGGCTATGAGCGGTTCTGACGGGATAACAAGATCTGTCAATGTAATTTATAGCTTTTGGTAGCAATTAAACGGTTTCGTGGGCCGTAAATTACATTCGAACCATTTTTACCGAAGGGCACCGAAAAATTACAGGGTGATTGAAAAAAGAGACAACCTTTTTGAGAGAATTGAGTATTAACGCATGCTGACTGGATTTCTTCTAAGTATTTCAATCATCTTGACACGACAAAAGATTTCATTAAGGTTCCAATTCTTTAGGGATAGGCGACTGATTGTCTAAACTGTGAAAAAGAGGCAAGAAATTGTAGACGCACATATATATTCAACCCACGTCCAATCAAATCTCAGACGATTGAAGGAACAATGTTTCGTTAACGAATACAGTTGTATAACCAGACGTGGAGACGGATAGGTATACTGATAGTAACTATGTCTCATGAAAGTCACCTTTAAGCGAATTCTAAGGGATAATGTACATTTTCTCGTGAAAATAATCGTACATTTTTTTTATATTTATAATCAGTGTAAAAAATCATACAAAGATGTCAAATTAATTGGTAACCAAAAGTAGAACAGAATAGTAATAATAAATAACCTTCATTTGGTATCGTGCTCAAAACGGTAGAAAAGAATAACAACGAAAAAAATTCAGTAGCAACTGTCCAACATGCAATACCATGAATTAAGTAGATACATGAATTTAAAACACAGGTAGCTTAACGAATGCTGAATAAAAATTTACACTTATATTCAAAGTTACGTTATTTTAATATTTCTCTATCCCATTACACCAATATGTGGTGCATTAAAAAATTGGAATCTTTTTGTCATTCATAATCATATTTTCTTCTATTAGATAGTTAATCAAATCCTGTTTTAATTAAGTCACGGGAGACTAGCTGCTGTTCGCTGCTAGTAGGACAATGGGATAGCAAGTGATAATCCGCCGTATTCCCCTCGATTCCGTTTTATTTTCAACTTGTTTCATAGGGATTACTGAGTCAGCACTAACACGGAACTCATTCAAATCCGTGCGGATGCCAAATTAGCTCCGGTAGATAAAAGCTGCGATTTTATTGTTTTACGCGAATGCTATGTGATTCGATTATTAAATTTTTGGAATACGTTTATATACATAGAACACTTTTAAACAGGTTTTAGCATAAAGTACGTTCACTTATAATAATATAATAATAATAATATTCCGGGACAACTCACACACTGTTATCTGATCCCAAGCTAAGCAGAGCATGTGTTATGGTAACCAGACAACTGATAAACATACTTATATATTTCTAAATACATACATATTATAGATAAATTACACCCAGACAACCAGAACAAATGATCGTGCTTATCACACAAACATTTGTCCTGGGTGGGAATGGAACCCACGACCTCCGGTATAGCAGTCAGGGTCACTAACCACTAGACCAACAGGCCCGTCTTTACATATATATACTTATACGCGGCGTCTTTACATAAAATTATTTTATGATCTTATGTACGAGTATCTTAAATAGGGCTTCCATTTACTCGTCTTGTCTGATATATTTTGATTAGAATAGTTAAATTCCAATTAAAATGAAAATCATGTAGGTACAACCGAATACATTAATTTGTTCTATAATATATGCTTGTATGAGTGAATTATACTAGCCTCGTGGCCTAGTTACTTACATACGGGCTTCTTTTAGCTTGTGTTACATTACAAGGACCTTTACGTACTGAATTCAGTCTAAATCAATTGCCCTTAGGTTGTAGGTTTACCGTAAGGCGCGATTAAGGGATTTCGTCTGGGTGGCTGACGAAGTAAGATGACAGGATTTGTTTAAAAAAGGTTCCGCTTACGTATGAGTGTACCGTATTTGTCACGGTAAAAATAAATTCTAATTTTAATGTGGAGCTCATAGAAATTCGGTCATAAAACCTAATTTATACTTAAAAAATTGCTTACCAACGGGCTATTTGTTAATTCGGTTAGTTCTAAAGGAAATAGAAACATGAATGCATTAAAAATTATGTTTAATTTTTTTTTGTATGTGGACTTGGCTTTGCAAAATTTATTTCGGTAAAACCATTATTTAAATCGGAGTGCAAATATATCTGACCTTTTGCGATACACAATGATGATAGTAAATATATTTTCGTGCAATTTATTTCAACCGAGTAAATAAAAAAGATAGATGTATTTGTTTGTGTCAAACTGAGTAGGTATTATTGTCGCGTAGCAATTATCTTTTATTTTTATGTTCAATATTTTTTATGGAATGTTTGCGCCAAATAAACACATTTTCTTTCTTCCTATGATATTCGATCTCTGAACTTAGTGTTTATATAGGGCTGGATAAGAATGGTACATAATATTGATAAGAACAAAACACGTCGAAATCTTACCTTAAGAAAATAATTCTTGTGAAAGGTTTATAGTGGCAATAATTTTTACATTTTATTTACTTAGTATATAGCTCAGCCAAACAGACGTATATTTAACATTATCTCTTTTACCTTAGCTAGAGAGAAGCAGTAAACAGGAACATTTTATTACTAGTATAGTAACGAAAAATCTGTTCTATGATTCCTACATGTGTAAACGTTTGCCATTGGAAAATACCGTCTAGCCTATTTCAATCTCGCTTGACAGAGGCGGGAAAATGGCCGCGGTTGACAGACAGCACGTCCGAAACTCATTTGGAACAGAAACAAACCAATTTAGTTCACATCACAGTTATCAAAATGTTAAACTAAGGCTGCGTACACACACGACTGCTGCTGACACTTCAAGCTGCGACTGCATGCTGCACACGAGCAGCTGGACAAAAGACGACTGCTTTTGTTTCGATTGTTTTCCATAAGCAGAGGTGTACGTGACGCGCTTTGGTGGTTGACTTGACAGCTCACACATCCCTTGTCCGATGTTCACTGACTAACTGCTCGAGCAGTCCGTGTACGGATGGCCTAAGAGCATCACTAGTAGGCAATGTACATGGGCTAATTTGTAATTTCACAATGAATGATATTCAAATACTGTTAATACTAGTGGTTCCTAAATGAATATTATTCCTTTATTATGTGTTTCTACAAGTACAAATCTTATAGTGACCTTTTTTTCCTAATGAAGATATAGCACCTACATAGGTATATAACCACAAATATATGGCGTCGTTATGTTCTGAGAAACAAAAACCATTTAATGTAATGAAGATAAATTACCCAAGGGACCAGTTTACACGCGTAATATTAATACTAATAGTGAGGGTCAACTTCATATTATGTACATAGTACGATGTTATTGGATTCTTGGGACGTTTGCCTTGCGTGGGTCTAAGACCTTTCAGAAACATATTCATGATTTTCGCGAAAATCTAATGTATATCTTATTAGATGTCAATATTAAACAATATTCAAATTTCCTAACGATAATCCGTCAGACCGCTAACCGTCTAGAAAGTGACACACTCTCCGAAATCGTTAGCGATTATAAAAGTGTATTGAAATGTCATTTCTTTGCGATAACTCTAGCTATACGCGGGGGATCTAAATGCCTGACTAGTTCTTTTTTGGCAAAGGAAATACATAAAAGCTCATGACGTAGCAGTATTGCGTAAATACATACCTTCTGTTGTTTAGTGTTCTATATTTCAAAATTATATTCTCGAATTGTCTGCCAGTGTCTGATAATGTTACTAAGAATTTCATCCCAAAATTCGAAATTCAGTTACCAGATTTGGGTAACCAAACCACAAGTCGACAGCTGAACGTACGACAGCGAGACAATGGCTTGAGTAAAATATGTTGGGAAAAGAGATAACAAAATAACACTTTGTTAACTTAATTTTAAAGTCTAATTTAAATTGCTTCGTAAAGGCGTGTTAAACGAAGTGCACGAATGAATGTCTAATTCTTTAACTAGTATAGTCTATTTACTTTTCACATTAAGCCAACTGTGAAAGCAAGAGTGCAGTTTTTTTTGTGATTTCTACGTTGAAATATCCTTTCTATAACTATTGGCCAATTACAAGTATACAAAGTGGGTTTTCTTTTTAAATCTGAATACGCTTTTTTTGATACATATCTATTTACTAGCCCGAAACTTTGTCAAATAGAATATACTTAAATTTTCCACATAAAAATACAGATAGATACGTATATGTAGATCAAAGCGATTATTTCTCTAATTAAAATTGAGACGCTTCAACTGTCCCGTAACTTGTCAGGATACACTTTCAACTAAGGTAAATTACTTAGATCGTCTGCTCTCTCATTACGGAGATTATTACAAGTAAACTATTACGCTTAATCAATAAATGTGTTGCTAAACTGTAAGTAACGAGATAATTTTAAGGAATTTTGATCTCAAAGTACGCATAAGCATAACGTTTTATTGAAAAATATATATTCTATAAACTAATGTTAAATGCTGCATAAATGAGTTTGAAAGAAAAACAAATAAAAAAATTAAGGAGTAGCTTGCTATCTACATTCAAATCCAGATTCAGAATGCTCATTAGTAGCCAGCATGCGCAGTGTAACAGGAAAAATCTACCTTATCTCTTCTTTTTCAAATCAATAAAAAAACATAGTTATTCTAATAATATGGCTTAAACCAACATTTATGACAAGCAAAAAGTCATGAACAGATTTTATGCCAGCATTGCTACGGTTTTACGAATCATTAATGAGGTTATTAAAACAATCGAGGTATAATAGTTAGAAATGCTTGCACGAGTACAAAATATGTTTCACTCATTACCAACGAGTTGAGGTTAATGTCCGACCTTACTTTTAATGTTCTTGTTAACGCCCCCAATTAAGTTAATTGTTGTACTAGAAGTGGAAGTGGTTTTGTAGTTTCCTGTGAAACGTGTTTCTTCAAGATTTTAAATTAAGATATGCTCTTTTTCATCCGAATTAGATCGCTGATGTAATTAACCTGATGTCAAATGTTTTGTAGCTTGGTTTCGTTTATAATAATAATAATAATATCCTGGGACAACTCACACACGGTTATCTGATCCCAAGCTAAGCAGAGCTTGTGTTATGGTAACCAGACAACTGATAAACATACTTATATATTTTTAAATACATACATATTATAGATAAATTACACCCAGACACCAGAACAAATGATCATGCTCATCACACAACATTTGTCCTGGGCGGGAATCGAACCCACGACCTCCGGTATAGCAGTCAGGGTCACTAACCACTAGACCAACAGGCCCGTCAACTAGACCAACAGGCCCGTCAATGCCCGTTTATGGTTTACCGATAGACCGATCAGGTCTAATATATACAAGCCACAATTAATATATTGTTTAATTAGAATCTAACTTCAAAGACCAATAATGTGGTTCTAAGACCTGTGTATATCTTTTTTTTGTGTCGAGTTGAAACTAATGATTTCAACCCAAGCTGAGGGAACAGCGTGGGGATATGTTGGACTTGCACCGACTTAAAACACACCGGTCCCGCAAGGACGGGACCGGGGTGTTTTTAGGAGATGTCTTAGTCGGAGCCACAGGGTCCTGCAGGCTCCTGCAGGCTTCGGTCCTAAACTGGAACCCTCCAGAGTGTGGGTGAAAGCTGCCCACCACTCGCTTCTCCGAGGACAAGAGCTGTGTATGAATACTTGACCTGTGTGACACTTACTATTAGGAAAGCTGTTAGCACTTTTCTATTAATATTGTTCTTTGCTTATTTTCGTTCTTATTTTAATTTTCGACATCTCGGAATAAATTGAAAGGACTTGCTGTTTACAAAAGACTTAAAGATCAAAAAGTTATTACCATTTGGACATTTTAACTTTTGTCGTATTTTTATACAGAAGGATGTTTGTTATATATGATATTTAGAATTTTTTCTTGTTATTGCTGTGGGGCAAAAAAGTTTAAAATAAAATATTAATATTGACACAGTCTCGAAATTGGAACCAGTAGGTATATGCCATCAGTTAGAAACATTTGTAAGTAAAATTTTTAGGTCCGTTTTATAAAAAAATATTTTCATCGGTAACCTAATATTCTTTTTTGAAACAGAAGCTTTTACTTTACTGAATTTTTAGAAACTTTTACATAAATCCATGAATAATAAAATAAAAACAACGTGAAACAGGATAGTTGCTCATTGGTGCTTTTGTTTTAAAACTATATAAAATCGCTTCGAGTTTATTGTCAGGGTGTAGGTACAAAAATCGTGCGAAGATCGATCAAAGCCAAACACGCTTTGATCGATCTTCTCGATCGATTATTAAAATAAGTGTGTTTAGAATGTGTTTGAAGTATGCAATTTAAAAATTTTTCATTGACTTCCAGTCTTACCAGGCTCAGGTATGTATTCAGGCTATTTCTACCATAAAATCAGTTATTTCGTTACTGGCGAGATGTAGAAACCCGATGTTCAGTCTCGCACTTGATATGCTTACTGATTAAGAACTTGCGATTAGTAATTCTCTGCGCGTATCGGTGAACTAAGCTGAAGTGGAAAGAACAACAGTAATAATACGTTTATAAATGTTATTAATAAAATAATGATTAAATCTGGTCATAGTATTGTTTTTGTTTTGAATACTGTATTTCTATTAGTTATTATAACGATTTTACTGCTCATAATTGTATTAATCAAATTATATTTTAGTTTGTCTATTTCTGTAAAATATATTTTGCCCTGTATTCAAACTGAAATTCAAGAAAGCCTCCTACTTCCACGCGGTTAATCATTAATCCTGTCAATAGACGAAAATAAGCAACAATATTGACTGTCAGTAAAACAAAGCAAAGAGCAACCACTCCAGACCTATATTAGCTTACCCTGTTCGACAAGACGTCTCGTATATTAATACCTGTCAAAGGCCCCGGGCCAGTAATAGACAGTTAATTAACTATATTGAGCTCTTTGTGGCTATGCGGTTAGAGTTAGTATTGGGTAATAAGTCCAAGTATTTCAGATACGAGTTTGGTTAGCATCAAAGTCATTATGACAGCCCCTTGAGAGTGACGTCATCTCGCTAGCTTCTCCACTTTCTGGTTTGTCCCATCTTGCCCACTATAAGTTCCCTTGTGGTTTGGGGCAGATCCTCATAAATACCACAAATATTCAGCTGTTTAGGTAGTAAGGTTAATATCAGCCTGTATTTTTAACATTGCTAGAAATAGCTCTCGTCCTATAAAGAAATTGTTCCGAGTATCACAACGCTTGCTTAAAATTGATTTGACGATAACAAATTCTAATATTTTTGATAAAAAAACAATATATTATTTTTAATGACTCTACAGAAACGTGTGGAAAGATGAAAGAAAGATCTGTGCCCTGCAGTAGCTTGACATTTCAGGCTCAAAATAAATAAAAACATTATAGTAATAATTAAAAAATACTGTTAACAGCAGGTACGGTAGCTAAATTAAACAAGGTAAGAGCTAAAAAGTCCATCGTGCTATTTGGATAGTGAAAATGTCAGCACCTTTCGTGTTCGCGATTTGTATCAGACACACTGCACCGTGCCAGGGAAAGGCAATCGGAGTGCTTTATCACATTTCAGGTTCTTTTTGCTGTAGTACCTACTAAAATTTAGTTCTGGCATCTGCCTCGACTGGTAGTGACCTGAAAAACCGGTACTTACCCTTATTTACGTAATACTTAGAAGTCATAATAACATGGACTATGCTTTTTTTCTGGCGATATCTTCAGTGTCCTGTTTTAAATAAACCTTTTGTGTCTGCTGTTTTTTTTATATGTTGGCCAATGCTTATTAGTACATTGGAGGTGATGAAAGGATGGGATGTCATTTCAATCGGAAACGCTTTTTAAAACATAGGCGGTAAGCTTTCGGTACCGTGTACCAAGCATACTGATTCCGCACCGCTGCCGAAACAGACAAATAGGAAAACAGCCTTAAGTACAAAAAATATAAACAAACAGCTCAACATCGTTCATACCCATGTACAATTTGCTAACACATATAAGAATGTTGGCATAAAATGTAATTTTACAGACGTAGTACGGTTTATATGCATTTTTAACGCGTCGCCTGTCGCGCTAGTTTCATAATGTTCAAATGGAATTGAGAAGTATGTGTAAGTGAGCTTTGCGAGGGATTTATCCGTATGCTCTGTAGTATTTTCGTTTATGAAAGGATCCCTAATTAATGAAAAGGGATAGGATGAATTTGGAGACGCTTTTTAGAGTGAAGTTACTATTGTGGGTGTTTATCCATTTTGAGTAAACTCCTAGTACAAGATCAATCTTTTTTTAAGTGAAGATTTTTTTTGCGTATTTAATCCTTGGCTATAAACTTTAGGAACTATTACCAAAATAAACTACAATAGAATCCGTTTAAAAATAGACATAGATATCTAACATTCGCGTAAACCTTAGAAAGCTAATATCTTTAGTGAGTTTTCATTTTTCGTGATAACAATTATAATGGCTACCTGTGTTCGTCCATATGATTACAAAGCAGAAAACCAGCTGTTATTTCCTTCACAAGAAGTTGATTACTTCCATGAAAGGGTAACGTTTCAGGTACTAACCGTCGCGTGTTTTATTACACGACTTTATAATCATCCAGTTATTATATTTCTTGCTTTGAAGCTTACTATTTCAAATCGTTACTTATAACAGCACGGAAGCCTTATTATAGCTGACCTGAAATAACTTAAATAATGTGTTAAGAACTAGATGTTTGCTATGGTTTCTCTTGTTATGTAATTTATATACTATAACGTTAAAAGTTTCCAAGTAATAGGTGATTTAAAAATTTATTTAAAATTATTTTTTGTTACGTAATTTTCTGATGATAATTTTATAAATTGCCGTTGAACTAGTTTATGTAGAGCACCTTAAATTAAAGTACGCTAAGTAACTTAAAGTGTAACTATTTGCTATTTAAGTTAAGTAGTGTTAAGTTTTTTTAGTAAGCCTAAAATAGAGAAGTACCTTTGTAAAAACTTATAAACAATAGATGTTTTCCGAAATAAGAGTAAGAAATAAATGCCAGTAGTACATACAATAACAAAAAAAACTAAACAAATTCAATTGAACTTAGATCGTAAATATCTCTATTCAATACACATATTTTCACCTGAGCAAATTTAGTCTAGGTATAGTTTTTGGCCGGAAATCTGCTGGATTTTCCTATAGACGATGTAATGTTCAATCTAGCATGCAAATTGACGTCGGCTGTTAGTAATGACAGAACCGTCCGCTTCTTTCAAGAGCTGTCTTTTTAGGAACGGGGCCAAGAACTCGATTTTCACATGTTTACATAGATAGACATATTGATAATTTGATACTGAAGGATAAATAAATGATTGTATTTTTTTGGCACCAAATATTGCGGCATTTGGAATCTGTTTTTCGGTTGCTGAAGTGAAATATTTCCTTTATTTGTTTCGCGGAAACTAACATAATTTATTACAGAAACAGACACTTATTTATTGCGGTGAAATTGGTCGATAATAATCGGGTCCATTGACACAAGATCGTACTGAATATTTGCATTAAATAAGCACTAGATTTTCTAATCATCTTTCATTCAGGTTTACCGATTTAGTCTATGACGCTATTACGTACATCTACCGAAAAATAATTAAATCTACAAGAAAACCACTCACTCTACACAAGCGTGAAAAATAAACTCGCATTTCACACGAAGCAATTTATTTAAAAACTCGGTCGTCTATATTCAGAATAGAGTCAAGCAGAAGCCCTATCGCAGCAATACGCACTTCGAACATTGCAGCGTTTGCATCTGATTGCTATGCGAATGAGCCAGTTGCAGAATTTACATAACATGCCACCTCGGTAATTATAAACATTGGGTTCACTATCCATTGGATGCAGTGAAAACCAATTTAGCGATTGCTTACAATTGCTAAACATATGCGCTTTAAACAGTTGAAGTTCGGATTCGTTGCGTGTCCAATTTAGAAACTTAGATTGCTGTTAATGTTGTGGTTATATTAAGTTTGGAATTGTGAATGTTATTTAGTTTAGCTATTAACACACCTGGTATAACTCCCGGCAAATAACTTGGCAAGAGTCGTTAGATGCGCAGAAATCGTTTTTTAGGTCTATTTGGTGGTCAAGCGGGACGCGGGGTATGCGGTAGCGCCGATCCGAGCGCGCGATTGGTGCGTTAGTCGACCGAGTCGCCGATCCGAGCGCGCGATTGGTGCGTTCGTCGACCGAGTCGATTAGAGATTGGTGAGTTAGTCGAATATGCGCGGGTTTACCCCCACTACGTCAAAATCTTGCCAAGTTATTTGCCGCGAGTTATATCACCTGTATTTCGATTTTTATTAGTAATTTTGAACCTAAATATTACCTGAATTGAATAAATATGTATTTTAGTTAAAGGCAGATTCAAATACGATTCAGAAAAAAAATATAAAAGCTAAAAGGAGATTAAGAAAAAAATATTTTTGGTAACTTAACCGTATTACATCTAAATAAGGATATACACACATAAAGACATGTTATAATTACACGAAAACAATAAAATATGTCTTACTTATGAGCGAAATGTACGCATAAAACCAAATTAGCTTCATACATTCTTCATTATATTTAACTCAATTTAATTAAATGCCTATTAAGGGTAACTGTGGTTAGACTTATTTCAGGAATGTACTCCGTTGATCGCATTCTACTGTAATTAGCAGTTGGGGTGTTTTTACTGCCCATTATCATGAATTAATACACTTTACAACACCTTAGGGTCTAGTACATCTAGTCACGAAAAAGTACTCTATTATTTACAAAAGACCACAAAAGGCGCTAGTTTTACTAGAATTACGTACAATAGGTAGATAGTACGTCTTGATACATATAGGAACTCTTTTCATAATAAAATAGTGAACTCCATTTTAAAATGGAACTCCCGTGAAACCATTTTTCATCTCGCATCAGGTGAAGTTTGTGTACTCTTGCTCAGCTATCGTCGATATTATTAGATACTAAAATTGAACAAAAATGTAGGTAACTGAAAAATGGCTACAAGCACTACAAGTATCTCTTTGTTAAAGTTTGTTATTTTGTTGTGTGGATATCGAAAGAAACTTTTGATATTGTGAATGTTGACGTAACTGAGAGTTTATTGATATACGTATGACAATTTTTGTAGTCGGTTTTTTAGTTTCGTCTCGTACAATGAAATATGATAATATAAGGAAAGAATTAAAAAATAACCTGAATTAAAAAAAATACATAATTTGAGTATCAATTAGTAAATCATAGCTATTTAATAGCCATTTAAGTACCTAAACGGACTGTTTAATTTAAGTCACAAAATAACTTGTGAATTAAATGTGTACATTCCTCTCTAACTTCAGCAAACTAGCATTCAAACTATACGTGTACATTATGCAAAGGATTAATCCCCATCTAATCCATAATGGCCGGAAATACCCACAATAACGGCTCCTCGTTAGATATGACATTATGACACATCATTAGTGATAAACTGTTTGGTACTTGGTATAAATTAACGATCATATAGGAATGTCATATACATGCGAAAGGTTAGGTATAGGTAATTGTTCTGTTTGTTTAACGTCGGTATCTAGATAGGTATGGAATGTTTGTGTTTACGTCCTTTACACGGCTTTACTTCTTCTTCTTAGGGTGCGACCCCATCTGACGAACGAGCATTACAGTGTGAGAGCATTACTCGTGTAATGCTCGTTCGTCAGATGTGGACGCACCCTTATCGTGTCGATGACAATCTATTTAAATTGTGGCTCAAAATTTTGCTACGAGAACTGCATTGTCAGTAGCTTGCATAAAAACGTCCATCGTGCAGGTTTAAGGGCTTTACTACCTAAGTTTGTAGTGTTATAAGGTTTCTAGTGTTTAATTTACGCCATGCTTATTCGTTCTTAGTTTTTTGATGTATTTGAAACAGTGTATAATTGTGTGGAAGAGTTAAATCAGGTAAGGAATCAATGGTTCTGTTATAAAAAAATAATCAGAAATATGTACGAAATGGCCCAAAATCTATAAACAAACCCACAAAAACGATGTGGCCAATCTATTCTCTAGATTTATAGAAGTTAAAAAAATATATTTAGCAGCTTTGCCTTGAAAACATTGCAGGCAGTTACTTCTGCGATCATAAAATTAATACAGTAGATAGGTCATGAACTTCTTCATGTAGAAAGTCAATGAAATTTTGTTACTTGTTTTATGCCTGAAGTTTAAGGAACGAGGGTTACGATTTACGGTTTTTGATGGGCAACCTCAGAGTTTGCGCTTTTCATACTTGTCGAATAAAGACATTTTTTTTTTTAATGATTTATATTGATCGAAAAAGGGGCATGTTAACTTCCAGCTTTAAGTAGTGGTGGTATAAGAATGTATATCGGTACTTCGTCGAAACTGAAGATTTATGTAATGATCTTGAATGTTTTATGATCACTAAACGGATTATATTTTCATAATAAACGGTTAATACCTTTGAATTAGTTTGAATCAACAACAAACAAGCATCTACCTAAAAAAAAATGAATGACAACATTTAGATTTTTATAACTTAAAGCATTAAATGCGCAGTGAAATCCTTTTCAAAGACAAGGCTTAAACCAAGCTAACGCAGTACAATAATTATATTTTTAATTACATCCTTTCCCAAAACTTGTCGGTTGTTGTCTTTTATTTCATGTAATACAACTTTGGTAACGTTAAATTTTTTGTTCATATTCCACTATTATATGAATGAATTTAAAAGAGTTGAATACTTTTCTAAACCCGCAACTAACCATTAGTCTTTATATAACGACAGTTTAGAAGCACTTATAACAAAGTAGTTAATATGCTTGTAATTCAAGAATCGCGTGTTTACAATCAAAACCATTTGGAAGTCCAAAACAAACCATTGTATGTCGTTATTGTTAAGCAATATGCAGTAATGTAAATGAGAGAGCAATTTACAGTCAATTATCAGGAAATGTTCAAGTGTAGAGGTTAATGAAGCGGCGTTTTGGTAATTATTATCTGGACGATTTCGAGTGGTAACAGAAGATCTGTACCTACTTATAATAAATCTGTAAAAGTGAAAATTCTGTACATTGAAAATATCAAAAAAATAAATGGCGGCGGGTGTTACTCGACCGACACCGAACACAAAAGTGTGAAAAAAAAAATTTTTGTCTGTCTGTTTGTCCAGGTATCACGCAAAAACTACCGGTTCGATTACGATGAAACTTGGTATAATTATTCTTTATTATCCTGGGCACCACACTGGGTAGTTTTTATCCCGGAAAAGTATAAAAAATAAAAAACAAACTTAATTTTGCGGTTAATAACTCATTGATAAGTTTCGTCATCCACGCGAACGAAGTCGCAGGCACAGCTAGTATATAAATAAAAGTAAAAGTTTTAAATACTAATGTAGGTAATAGTGTTGCGAGTAAATGTATTAACTTTTAAACTGTCGCGCTGCAAGTTTATCGTAATATAATTCACGGGATTAAGTGCGTACATGCATAAATACCTTTTTTGGGCTTCGCAAGCAGATTGGAGATGCGGTATATTGCGAGTAAATGTATCAAAAACTCTTTGGTGATTTAAATTTAGGTTATAAAGATGTGGCAGGGTTTATTTAATAGGTAATTGTAGTGTTTGACCCAGACGGGTCATTGTAGTAAACCACTTTTTTACGCTGTTTCGGTTTTGAGTTTTTGAGGTACCTACTTTTGTTGTCTCTGATTCTATAACGCAAGTGCTATATTCATCATTTAGCCAATCATAGTCCACTGCTGGACATAGGCCTCTCCCAATTTGCGCCACAACACCCGGTCCTCCGCCCTCCGCATCCAGTCCCCTCCAGCGACCTTTTTCAGGTCGTCAGTCCACCTGGCGGGGGGGCGTCCTACCTTACGCTTGCCGAGTCGCGGTCTCCATTCTAGGACTCGTCTGCTCCAACGGCTATCGGTCCTTCGACAGACATGGCCAGCCCATTGCCACTTCAGCGAGCTAATTTTACGAGCTATGTCGGTTACCTTGGTTCTTTGTCGGATGACCTCATTACGAATTTTATCCTTCAAAGAGACTCCGAGCATAGCTCGCTCCATAGCCCGCTGCGCGACTTTAAATTTGTGGACTAGTCCAACCGTTAATGTCCACGTTTCGGCACCGTAAGTCATAACAGGTGTTATATTATTGGATATTAATTGCATAAAATATAAATTGACAGTTAGGTGTGATGAATTATTAAATAGATATTTTTTAAACATTTGTTTCACAAATATCTGTAAAACTTTGTAAATAACAGGTACTTCATTTAATTGACCATACTTAGACAACTTACTATATATTTACTGAGCTTAGTAAATAGCAAATGTTTTTCTTTCAACTTTATTACAGCACTAACAACGTTGTTTACGTAAAACTTTACCTTTTAAAATGTTTCTTTTAATTTCCTAACGCCTTGATTTATCTTCTTAACGGTTTCTTAAGTTAGACAGCTTTAATATAAAAAGTGATATATTTTTAGTAGTTAATTTTGGTGTGGTAGTCAATTTTCTTTAGCAGTTGATTTAAAATTAGACCTTAATATTTATTTCAAAGTGTCTTAAGAATTTATTTTTAAATGAAAGGCATTTATTATTTGGAAGATGAAATACAAAGGTTTATCAAGGACAAGTTAATTAAGTATAATGTGTCAATTTTTAAATTTTTGTGTTCTCTAAAACTATGAAACATTAAATTACTGTACATTATGGTGTATGTGAATCAATAGCAGATTGTTGATGTTCATAAAAGATGATTGTTCTTCAATTAAATTAAAAATAGTTCTCAATAACGTACTCAAAAGCATTATTTACTACACTTAAAGTAAACCTGTGACCTAAATCCGTAACAAACACAGAAACTTTCCTCTTAACAATATCAGATAGGAACAAATTGTAACCCTTGCCAAACACCCGAAAACAACGCCGTGTAATCCACTTTCGGAATCCGTCCTGAAAACCAGACAGACCTTATATTCTTACATTATACGATACGTTATCGGTATCAAACACCGGTATAATACCGCGGCAAGAAAAAAATATGATATTCACGAATCCAATATCCGATATCGGATCTCTTAATGTGAAAGTCAGTTATATACTAACTTTTTAATTATCACGCTGCATGTTTACAGTAATATAATTCCCAAAAAGGTATTTATGCATGTCTTGCACTAATTCCGGAATTGGTATTTACTGATGACAGGTACATGTTTCGTACACTTACTTGCCCCGATATACTTGATACCGATATCTGATAATATATCGTCGGTAAAACATTCATCTTGGTTAGTTGGCTTGCATCCGATATTGTGGAACATTGTACCGTTATAATAACATAACTGTGACGTCATGTCTTAGTTTGCGACGCAATGCAAGCAAGATTTTAAAGTTGTTCGAGGTGCCGCAGTTTGAAGAATGGCGGAGATTTTTTAAGAAACAACATTGATGGTATATTTGAAAACTCTGCCAAAAGCCTTACGTTATGTACGAGATTTAGTATCTATTTGTATAATATTTTCTTATCACTTAGTTTTCTTCTTAGCGTGTCTATCAATGGCAGTCATTTTTTCTAAACCAGTACTCAGCTACTCAAACGGCATTGTCCGTGGCCTTTTACAGGACAGACAAACTTCAAACAACAGGAAATTGTGTGACATTATTTCCTTTCAGTAATTCAAAAAACGGTTGAACCAATTGCTCTTCTTAAACGAACAATAATACTTTTATTTTTTCGTACTCTTTTTGTATTTTAGTAGATAGTGTCGAGTTCCACTATTTGTCATCGTTCCGTGATGCCCACACAGGAAGATGCGTAAGCGAACTCACACGAAACAATTTGTCAAAACGAAGTAAACACGTGGTATTAAGTGCCTTTCCTCAACATGAGAACGTGTCCACAATTTCTAAAAGCTTCCCTCTTATTTGTGAACAGTATCATTAGCCACAATGTGAGACCACGCAAATATATTGTTACGAGCGTCTTTATTGCTTCCCCTGATAAATGGAGATAAGTATGAGACTTGAGAAAGTAGTCTGATGGGTACAGTGTTGAACATTCTGTATTAATGAATTGGAGAGAAAAGTTTTACGGATTCGAAACAAACACAATGAAAAAGTGGACCTGTCATCATATGTATTGTATCATAATTATTTTACAGTTTTATTAATACAATAATATACACATAAATACATTCAATTTAATCTTTCGTTCACAAATACATTTCATTAGGCAAACACAGATAAACTACGTTCTGATAAATTAACAGCTCTTCATGCAAGACAAAACAATCGCGGATCAAATGAAATTCATACACAATCCATTTTACATTATCCATAATTTAATTAAAATAATCATAGTTCGGAATGATAGGTATTAATTAAAATTTCGTCGTATTTACAACACGCCTACAAAATGACATTAAACCTTATCACTGGGGCGTACGGGTTATATTTGATTGTTTATTGTGAGTAGACAATTGACAGTCTAGTTGAAATTATCACTGTAGTGCGTGGACAACCGCAAACCATGACCCCATAGACACTGACTTGTCAGTCACCTGGAAATTTGGTGTCAGTCGGCGTAAAGCAATTTAGCAATTGAGTGCATGACCGCTTACTACAATACGAACTATACAATAATATCAACTATTCAAACTATCAATATAATATTACAAATGACAGCTTGAAATACATATTACATTGGAGAAAATTAGAAATTAAATAGATATAAATTAATATGTATTACTAGCTCAATATTACAAACCAGTAGGTGGAAAATAACTAAATAGACTGCACTTAGTATATCGTGGCATTACACGGGTCCTGTACTTAGCCTTACATGCAGGTAGTACATAGCTTATTATATGCGCTTGGTACACCGTAACTAGATCATTACATATCGCACTAACTCAATTTAATACATACATGTGCCTTTTTACAATCCAAGTAGTTTTTCACACAGTATGTAGGTATTCAGGTTATATAAAAAAAAACCCTTTTTGTTATGTTATAAATCGACAAAAAAAAAGCTTTATATTTGATTTAAATCCATAGTAATGTTAGAAAATCATTTTTAAGTGATTTGTAAATGTGTATGAAGTGCTCGTTCCAAGTTGCTCGTATCTTTTATGTTATAGGGTTGTTAGCTGTTTATAGCTATTTTTAATTAAGAGCTATTTCACTTTTATTTTATTTTAATTCGCATAATTCTTGTAGGTACTGGATTTGCAATAAGACAGCGTTTAAAGTAAAGTAAAGAATATTGCCATTTATGTGTTAAAAATAACGTACAATTCAAATTAAAATGTATATTAACTTAGTCACATAGAAATACAATTTACTAATATTTTTCCCCAACTCATTTTTTTTAACATACAAATATGAAGATTTCATTATAAACAATCTTTTTTCTTTTCCACAGGATGAGCTGCCCAACTTTAGCACTAAGGTAAGCTTTTATTTTGTTTCATTTAAACGTTGTTGGCTAATTTTAAGAACTTGATACCCAATTGCCTTTTACTTTCGCAAAAGCTTTCAAAAACAAACAACATTAGCAATCAAAAACTCCCTAAAAGGGAAAGTCAACATTGACTCAGGAAACAATGAATGTCGATTCGTTTTAAAATCCGAAAGAAATCCTTTGCGGTTGAGGCAAATCTGTATGAACTGTGAAGCTTTAGGCAGCCCTACGTCAAATAAGGATTCAGTATATTTACACGTCACGGAACCCCTGGCTGGAACGTGCCGGGACTGTGTCAATGCTTGTCAATGCGGTGCAACCGCACAATTCCTTCGAAATTGCAATATTTATACATGTCAAAGCTGGAGTGTTTTGTCGACAGTGCGATGTGTGAATCGAATAGTAATTGTTTCGAGTATTAGTTAGGGATGTGCTAAATGATTGTAGTCGTAAACGATTTGGGAAGATGGTCTTATTATGAAGCTATTGTGCTATTACTGTTAGTGCCTCGACTTATTGAATGAAAAGTATCTAAAGATTCAGATGTTCTTAAATTTCAAAGTTCACAAATAAAGGTTAAGTCCCATAAAAGAAAGAAAGCATTATTTTGAAACGCAGTACATTTAAACACCTTTAGAAATATTTATTTGTGCTAGTGCAGCCTTATCCTGAATGCGCTAGCCGTAGTGCTTTATGCAATACACTCACGTCATGTTAAGAGCATACAAAGAACGTTTTATACATGACTACAAGACTTTTATAACAGTGAGCTTCATAATGCAAGATATATTGAGAAAAATCATCTTCAAGTTTCTTATTGAATCTAAGGTATGCTAGACTAATTTGGGTATGTGTTTTGACTGGTTTTGGAGATCTAGACAAAATCTATGTTCTCATAATTTAGTATATTTTTGGAACGAAATTAGTTCAATGTATTTCTCATATTGTCGAGATTATGAAAAAATATTACTTTTTTCAGGAAAATATAAGGAGACTTTTTCCTGCAGCGAGATAATTAAGCTGAAATTGTATACTTATTTATAGCTCCCCAATAACATTATATTATACGCATATCCTTCAAAATGAATATCTGGAGATTTAATAATAAATATTACTGAGAAGTATATTAAGTAGGCGGTACTTACACACGGGGGATAAAACACATTCTTTTTTTATTTGCCACCGTACCAAATAAGTATTTTATGAAGAAAAACGTCGGGAAATTTTCAATATTTAACTTAAGTACACGCGACTTCGACAATAGCCGCGGGCTAAGTCCTATTAATAAAATTCCTTAAAGGAAATGAGCAATATCTTGATCCCATTGAACGCAAATCGTTATGATAATATTCGTTTTTTAATGTAACCTTTGGTATATTAAACTTGATGGCTATTAAATGATTAATTATTCTCAAGAACAGATTAACGTTTCTGAAAGCACAAAATCGTCTCCAATATTTTTTGGCATATCTATACTATAGATACTGAATGCCCTGAACTCCTATGGATAAATCTATAGATAATATAACTACATAAATCAATGTAAAGCAACCGTGCTTTACAGAATACGTACAGATCAACCCATGTTTTTAATCCTGCTGAACCAAGAAGCGGGAAAAATGATTTTCTGGTATAATGCTATAAGCAGTAACATTATTTACATTTCAGGCAGTAAAAATAAATCCTTGTTATTATAAATGAATCATCCCTTATCCTTACATTCCGTGAAAGAACAATGAACCTTAATATTGGGTAAAATTTACATTGAAATTGTAGGTATCCGCTATACTCTTAATATTATTTTAGGATTGTAATTCCATGAACCGAGGCAGCGTTCAAAAGGAACTTTTTCCGTTCTCGATTACATTCGTTTTCCACGTAAAACGATCTGAATAAAAAAAATATAAACGCAAAGAGACTGCGCCGCTTAATTTAACTAATTGAATACCTACCGTCCGAGGGGTAAAAAGTTTAACTGAAAAAACGTTTCGCTTTACACGGTACCCTACCGGGTTCACGCTAATTAAGTGTCACTTTGGATTTTTGGAATCTAGACAAATCCCAAGGGCTTGTTCTATTTTTGGTATATCTTAATAAAACTGGTACTTGTGTTGATAATTAAGGTCTTTGTTCTACGTTCGTCTCGTAAAATACAAACAAAAATATTTATCGTGTCTTAAACTTACGGCACCATTTTAGGTAGCCACCTAAAATGGTAGGATGCCGGTAACCCTGAATGGGTTTGAATCTTTACACATTTATGAATAAAAACAAAACGAATAAATTTGATTTTACGTAATAAAACGACAATAAGTTTAATATGGTAAAAGAAAAGCGGTTTAAAAAATTCACATCTCCCTAAATCCGTTCAGTAAAATATTTCAAGAATTTATTAAGATGGAAGCATTTTTCCTCGAACTCGATAAAGTATTGAGTTTTCATTATTGTTTAAAATATAAAGAGAATTTACAGCTGAAGATATCTTCCAGGTATTTATTGTGTACAGATAATTTAATAGTGTACACCTACCAAAAACTATATAAGTGTGATTCATTGTCCTTTTAAATAAAATTAATTTGTTGTGATAGGATGTCAGTATCGACAATCATTTCTAAAAAATTCATTCCCCATGGAACGCCACAACGAACGACCTTACTTACACATTTCTATTAACGTTCCCGTGTTCGCGTAAAATGCAGTGCATTGCACACATTAGATACATTAGCACTGATGTGTGGTTGCCCACACAATGTGTAATATCAATCAAAAGTTATTATTATGCTAGTTCACGCAAATCTCGTTATTAAGGCGCTCTTGCAGTACGGCCTGTAGGTATTAAAACACGAATCGCGAACAGGGGCGCGGGCGGCCGGCGCTGCGCAACGAGCGTATGCTCGCAGGGTTGCGGGGTCGCGGGGTGGGGCGTTTCAATGTGCCACAGTGTAGCATAAATGCGGTAGGTAAACCGTGTTCGATTGTTGCAATACTTGGAATACATTTTCGTGAAATGTTTGTTGATAGGTGCGTTAATTATTATTATCAGGATGGCAGGAAAGAATTATTTTTACGATAAATTCTATCGATTAAAAAATGTAGTTTTACTGTAAGGAATTGAATAGCTTATTAGATTAGCTAGTGTCATTTTGTTTTTTTTTTAAATATGGAAAGTGCACAATGCAATTATATTGGCATGTGCCATGAAAATATCGATTAACGCATATGACTAAAAAAAATTGTGAGAAAGTTTATAAAAATATATAAATATTTTTATAGATTTTTTTCTTCTCATCGAAGCACTGTACAGAAGTTTACATTTACTAAGCACATGTTCAACTATACTACCTACGAATGACAGTATTGATTCAAGCAAAATCAATCTTTTCATTGAATTAGACTTACTGATTTATTTATACTGTGGCAAAGGCACGTAAATAGTGCAAGTTGGCGTAGAAAGCAAGGTATAGAGCGCGAGTGTCACATCATTCCGTTGCATTGTGGCGATTTTGTTAGCAGATATGTTATAAGTTACAACTTATCTTATTATTTATATCTTATTATTATTTATATCTTATTACTATTTATAACTTATTATTATTTATAACTTACTATTATAATGTAACTTAATTATTGTTTTGATTTAAATAAAATATAAAAGAACTTTAATATAATATAATGTAGTACAATATTACAGTCAACAATATTTTCCTTTATTTCTACCTACATTCAATGGAAAGGATCAGGCCAAAGCCAAGGACGAGATGTGCATGTTCATACAATTGATACTTTGTGACGCGCGCTCTATTACTTGTCTATTACTCTAAGGTGAACAAAATGTAACACAGTTTATTTATACTTACGCATTTATAGGTAATACTGTACGGTACTTACGACTTTTCAACTAACATTTCTCTATATGCCTTGGGTTTACGTTTTCTAAAAGATCTCTTATTCGTTTTATTACCCATTTAAAAAAAAAAAAAACAATTATAGAGATCTTCTTATAGGTTTTTACATATACACTAATTCTAAAACTAAATCTATGTACATTTACGCAGAGGAAATATTGCGGAGCAAACGAACATACGTCCGACCTCGAAGACGCCTAGGCTGGCACTAACGAACCGCAGCGCGCGATAATAATGCAAAATTTAGATTGTTTTGCTTCGTGGAAAAAAATTATAACTAAATTTTAAAATTTGTCTTTACCATTTTACGCGAAATAAAATTTCCTTTTATTAGATATAATTTTCAAATAAATTCCTAATATAATTTCTATACAGCACAAGTTTCAAATTGCGATTTGGTGTCATGTTTGAGATTTTTTTTTATCGAGATAATTATCCTAAATCATGTTTTTGTCTTTACGATTTACTAGGGGGTATACTAAACTATTATAAAATGATTTTTTTTATTTAAAATTCCACGTGAAATAACTTTTACAGATGTTCAAAATCCTTAAAATTTGCTGCATCCTCGCCTTAAACTAGGGCGTGTTAGTGCGCGTTATTAGTTGCGGGACATGATATTTATGGTGACCGCAGATTTCAATTATTAATTTGTAGCAGCTACTGCTATTATTAGCTTTGTAACTTAAGCTTAATCGGCTGAACAGAAAGCAGTTGTATTAAACCCATCTTTTTGTTGTTGTTTATCACTAGATATACATACATAATATGTATACATATAGCTTGGACGTTCTCAAACCCAAACATGGAAGATTTTTAAAATGTGGTCAACGTTACATAAAATTCTCTGAACACTAAGTAAGTAAAGTAGCTAAAGCACTTTTATTATAAAAACAGTGACAACGACGGTACCACAAAACCCAGATCCGAGTAAATGTTCAAAAATGGTTTTCTACAATGATCTGTCCGGGCATCGAATTTCGTACCTCAAAGCTAGCGACAACCGGTGTACGCTACTCGACTATGGAGGTCGTCAAAAATGAAATAGGTACAATTTATTTATTTTTTAGCAAAAATACGACCTCCTTGCCTATTCTCGTGTAGGAAATATCAAACCACATATCGCTTTTCTCCACTATATTATGCTTTTCTTAGATTAACTTTGAAAGTGCTTATGGAAAAAGTTGCATAGGTGTTTCCAAGTTTGTGAATAAAAACTTTGCCTGTTATTTAACCTCATGAGTTAGGTTTACTAGAACAAAAGAGAAATTTTCTTTAGAAATTGACAGTGTGTGTAGTTATAAACTCGACGTAAACTAGTAAACTGAACTAGACGTATCTTTATATTTAAAACATAGTCAGGTTAGATCGACCATTTATAATAGCTTAAGAACGGGTGAAACCGACATTCAGGATTTTTTATTTGCGAGATCTTCGTCTCGAATTTTTATCAATTATTTCCGCGAGTGATAAGCCGCGGATGTTGCTAGTATAATATACTTTCAAAAGACACATACATATTTATTAACTATACCATAACCCGTCTTTGTACAAATAATTTTCAAACTAGGATCCGAATCTGCGACAACCTACAAACCAGAATTTCAAACCTCGTTAGGCGAACGATGTAGTTCTGAATATATACAATATTCCTACCTGTCGGTATGCGAAGATGATAAGTAGATTAGGGACAGGTGTATCTACTTCCATATTTTTTCTTGAGCACCTTTATACACAAAATATTAAAGATTCAGGTCATCGGCGTGTAAGTAAGTTTGTTTTCAATATTCTTTCAAGACTCTACATTTCAAAGCAAATATACATTCTTCTTTGTACTGAAATAAGAATATATTTTTTACATTGAAGTGAGATTACAGTTGTCCAGATTCTATCAAAATAAATATTGAATTTGGTATTGAGCAAACAAAGAGTAAATGGAGTTTCTTGCCGGCTCTTCTCCATAGGAATGACACTTTGGAACCGAGCAACTAGAGTCAGTAGATTTTAACGTAATTTTTCTTAAGCGCCTTTTTGGTTTATGAGAAATAAAAACATTTTGATTTTGAATAAAATAATAAATAAAAGAGCAGACAAATAATTGTAACTTAAATCAATTTGGATTTGTTTGTTTACTGTTGCAAGCTTTGTTGCTCATGTTGAGGTTTTCACCTAGATTGGCATGTTAGCTTTATCATATTAGTCGGGACTCGACAAACAACGGCACACCCTAACCCTCTTGACACTACATTTGCTCTTTTGTTCTTGCGCTAAATGTTTGGGCACTACAGAATACAGATATTTGATTTTGTCTCGTGGTAGATTTATGCGACGAATAACACAAAAAGAGATGCTTAAATCTCATATTAGAAGCAAATAATATGTTCTAAAAGCAGACTTTTAATAAAAACTGACATTATATTTTTGATTGCAGTTACTAATGTTGTTTTATTGAGATTTAGAAAAAGTTACATCATGATTGTCCAACTGTCTGAAATTGCAAACAACAAAGTAATGGCTTGGTTTTATTATAATCTGAAACTGGTTTATAGTTTCATGATAAAGTTGGATTTGTTTGGAATATGATTGTATGAGTGTAAATAGTTACTTTTAACCCGCATGCAGAGTTCGGAATAATGTTAATGTGCTTTTACGGGTTACTGCAAAATAAAATATTGTTTTTCATTGCAAATTTTATGAGGGAACTGTAATTTGATACAATATACGGTAACTATAGGACTTGAAACCTTGTATATACATATTTAATGCTTTTGTAGTTAAAAATAAATATAATTTATTAAGGTGTAAATTTATTCTTACGAGTGTTAAAAGATTTAATGTTACGCATATATTTCTGTAACTAAGTTGTGACTTTAACGTGTTTAAGTAATATAAATAAAGAGATAATAAATAATACTCTGTAAAGGGTAGTTTTGTCTAATCGCAGTCAACCCAAAATCGGTCGACCTCTACACAACTTGATGTAAATGCAGTTCAGGTCGTGATAACGTTCAGTAAAGAGCTCATGAATAAGGTATCCCGTTGAGTCCGAAACTGGTCGGGCGTACCCGAATTATACTCAAGTGTATCGTGTACAATATAAACTAGTTCACGCCTCAACAATAAATATTACGCTGAAAAAAGCTAGGTTGGACCTAAATGATCGTGAAACGTGAAGGACTAAGCTAAATGCCAAGTAGGAAAATTATTCACGAAAGGTGTTGTTGAATTTAACGGGACAAATTGATAAATACGATGAAATGACTAGGTACTTGAGAATCCATTCGGATTCAACTTTAAGTAATATATAAATCGAAGTAGACAACATATTATGCCATACATTGCTTTGAACCTAAGGAAAGCTGAAGTGAATATTTGTGTTATGGAATTAGAGACAACGAAGGTACTACAAACACCCAGACCCAAGACAATTTTAATAAATGTTACCCGTCTGGGGATCGAACCTGGGACCTTAGAGTTAGCAACACCTTGAAAACTGGTGAAAACGCCACTCAAATACGGAGACTGTTAAACAAGCTTCCAAACCAACCAGTTGTAAAAGTTATGTGGCTTACGTTATATTCACTATAAAATAAATCTAGCTTTCGACCCACCAGTGCAAACAATACGACAAATCTTCGTTTGCAGTTCGGTCAACGGTCGTGTATTGAACAGTATTAACGTTAAGCTGAATTTCGCTTTATCTTGCAACAAAGCCACATTATGGTCTGCTGGTCCCAGCCAGTGGGGACCAAACTATACGATATAACTGTTTGGTGCATATGGTAGAATGAACGATTTCGAATCCTAACAATATTTGTCACCGATTCCACGTTGGTACCTACGTATGTAAAATTTTCCCTGTGTTTTGTATTCATCATCTCCCGAGCGGGGTCGGCTACCAGTCTTACCGGATTCAGCTGAATACCGTATTTTACATGGAGCGACTGCCTATCTGACCTCCACAACCCATTTTACTGGGAAACACAGTATCCCATAGTAAGACTGGTTGTCAGAATTGACTTAACGACTGCCAAAGATCTATGTATGACAGCCGGGACCTACTGTTTAACGTGCTTTCCGAAACACGGAGGGGTCTCGAGATGTTATAAATGGTCACCCATCCACGGACCAACGGCGAGCGCGGCTTAACCTGTATTCTCGGTCAAACCGTACGGCTTACACTTAGCCACGAGCCCCTCAATCCCTGTGTTTTGTATTGCTTTTCATTTTCCTTAGGTTCAAACAGATCGGTAAATGTAACGTATGTATTTTCAGCCATAACGTTAACCGTTGTAAATAATTACACTTCTAATATTAAACTCTTGCCTTTACCGAAAATTTTGATCATTGTGTCATTGTTTTGGATTCGTCGACTTAGTAATATACGTATAGTAAAGTCGCTCTATAAATTTAAATTTCATTGGTAGAAAAATAAACAAAGTTAAACGACTTGGCTTGACAAATTTTGAAGTTGCCGTCAATTCCAGATTTTGTTTTTGAGTTACCCTCGTAGGGCTTATTGAATTCGACGAAGAAACGGTAAACTCATTTTGCACGAAAAAATTCGATTAGGCCAAATTGTGTTCATAGATAACAAGGTCCCTATAATAAAATAACAAATTATTCTTTTCGATATGTATCTCCGCATTTCCCGTTAATTCTTCAGTGAACTGATCACGTTTGCCGAAATTCGTTTTACACAAATTGCGTAATTTTGTTATTGTATTGTAATATTTGATACCTATCTCCGCTTTTGGTAATACATTTTGATATAATAAAAATGTTATTGTTACGAAATAATTTATAATTACTTTTTTTTTCTTGGAAACCATTCTAAAGGATGTACCTATAGGTATCTAACCAAATTTCGTCGAAACCAAATTTCGTCGAATATAAAAAAGCGAAGATGTCTGGAATTTATTTAAGTTAAGTTTTTTGTTTAAAAATAGGTACTATTAACTTTTCATAGATAGATATTTTATTACTATTTAAGGACTAAAAAAAAACGTGAAAAACTGTATTTTGAGTTTGTATTTTAGTATGCTTTACTTAGTTTTGTTTCTTATTATTGCCCTGGGAATTATTTCTACAAAGACATTGTTTAAGTATAAATTATGAGATTATTCAAGATAGCTTCACCTATATTTAGATGAGATTGAATCATTTGGGTGTAAAACTAGTTAAAAAGTCGTTAGACTCGGGATAACTATTTTGCATAATAGCTGAAGTTAACTGAGTTGTTCGAAGAAAGTGTGTCCGATACTTTGTAAACAAATAATTTGAAATCGTGATAGCTGTATTGGAAGTATATTTAAAAACTTTAATCTATAAACATAATATACAACACAACGTAGGTATACCTATAATAACTTGTTGTGGGCCAGTGGTCCTACTGCTGTCACTGTATATTCTGATAACAAAAACCATAATTATACAATTTTCTCCCAAAAAATAAATGCTGTAATTAATAAGCTACAGCATTATTATTTTTGGAGAAAGAGTAGTGATTGAATAAGGCTTTTGTTGAGACGAGCGTTATATCAATAAGCAATTCAATTTTAGCAAACATGATAAATTTAGCTTTTCAGCTTTTACAGCTTTTACTGTTCAGCTTTATAATATGTAGATTGCGCATGTTGAACATTTTGTTCATTTTCGAGAACATTAAAAGCAGCGGTATGCTAAATATTCAGTAGAAGGTATATGTGCCCCAATGTTTCAGAAAATCCCCTTTTAAAATAATAAAAATTTAAACTCCCTATTGCATTATCTATCTGTGACTGAAAGTTCTGTCAAAATCGGTCCAGCCGTTTCAAAGATTAACCGGAACAGGCAGACAACCAAGCAAAAATTTTAAACTTTTTTTTTTTAGTATGTACCGTATTTGTAGTTAATGAAATGCTGTTAATATGAAATTACAAAACTTCAGGTTAAGATATCTATACTTATATTAGAAAGAGGCAAGATTTGATTGTTTCTCTGTTTGCATTGAATAGGCTCCGAAACTATATAACTAGCGTTGCACTCCGAGAGTGCCGGCTGAAGTGAAAACTTGAATAAAAGTTAGGGAATAATTTTGCACCAATTGCTTTAATTATCAGTATGAAAGTACTATCATTTATGTGGTAGAACGCAATATTTATTTATTGCGCTATCGTACACAAACATGACATGCGTCTTACGAATTTTCGATCAGGTCACGTATCCTGACGCGAGTTTAACATTTTATACCCGTTACAAAAAAAGTGTACAACGCCTCTAGTCTAAAGAAGTTTTCACTTCAAAAATCTTTCACCGTTGATTAGCTACACTATCTTTGAGTGACATAGTCCATATTATGTTTTAAATAAAAATAGGGATCCTTATTAACACTCTAATAATGCAACAGAAGCTGCAAAAAAATTACCTTAAAAATCCTTACATCACGTGCGCTGCTAAAACTATTGACGATAGAACAAAATAATGTACAACGATTTTACAGAACACATCATTATCTACAAAAAAATGTCGGACAGCATATGTCTAACTATTATAGTTATGTCACAATAAGTGTTCTTTCATTTCAAAATAAATTGAAATGACGTCGCTGGAAATGGCGTACCTTGTGTTTGTACTAATCCTTATAAAAATAATTTGCTTTATATTCAAGACTGCTTTAATACCTTTATATAACTTTTTGAATTATTCAATTCGGACACTCACTCGAAAGACACCACGACTTCAAAGATGTAAGTATATGAAAAAAGTCGCGTTGTTGCCGCTCACTCCACTCGGCTAACTATGCGATGTACACGACAGTAGACGTCACTGGAGTACGGGAAACACGGGAAACAGTAAACGTTAAGAAATAATCTATACATATAATAAATCTGTAGAAAAGTCATTTTTGTACATTGAAGAAATTGAAAAAAAAAATAGCCAGCGTGTTAAAGGATTACTAACAGAACCCATTTCCATCATTTTTGAAATTTTTGTCTGTTTGTCTGTTTGTTTGTGCACACATCACGTAAAATCTACGAATTCAATGCAGACAATGTTTATATACAAAAATTATACACAACTTGAGGTATAACTTAGTTTTTGTTTCATCGAAATCGGTTCACTCTATCAAAAGATATGATTAATTTAGTGAGTTCAAGAAGTAAAATATTACAACACGCAATTCAGTGCAGTAATTGCATTACAACTCTCTTTTGCCGGGGGTCAGATTTTATGTTACAGTATCAAACATAAACTACTTAATCGAATGGTGTAAAAAATTGAGAGGTTGTTTTCAAGAAATCGTAGATGGTTGTTAGCTATGTTGAAACATGCTATTGAATCTAGCTGATAAGGGATGGAGCTTTAAATTTCCAAAATCATTTTCTCAACTGCACACATAAATTGGCATTATTGACAGATAAACAAGAGGGTAACCATGGCAGACTGAGGTAGCCATAGCAATCTTCAATTTGATTAGTACCTATATTTTAGTGAACTAGCTATCGAAGTAAACAGCTTGGCGGTTGAACGATTGGAAATGAGTGATCTTGCTGCAAGTTCAAATCCGGTTGTTAATGTTTATATTTTTTTTCATGCGTCGTTTTTCTTATATAAGTTTGAATTTTTTGATACCCAAGTTCAAATCTCAGTAGAGATAACTCTTTTTGTGTTTTCCTAACGTATCGTTTTTAAGTAAAAAAATATTTGTAACATTTTGTTGTATTTTTAGTCGCAATAAACGACATCTTTAAGTCGTGAATTTTTTCTCAACCGATATTTAAACTTACAATTATTTAGTGTTTGTATTTACTAATCTCCGTAGGTAAGTTTGTTCCTTATTGCTGATCATGGAGGAACAAACGTGCATGGCATATACCGTAAAGTGATTCAGGCGTAAATGTCCTGGCCATTTGCTTGGAAATTTACGCATTCGCTTCTGACTTGAAAACGTAAGCTTCCCCGTAGATCACTTTATAGTTGGTTAAAAACTTTAATCCACTTTTAAACTATTTTTCCAACATAATGTGTAATGTTTTCTATTGGTCATCTATATTATATTCCATGGACAAGATCTTTTTGTATTTGTTATTTATTTTCTTTTACCCAAAAACCCAATGATATTTTTATCACACAATCTTTAGTATGTACTACCTCTTTAATATTCTTTAAAAGGTAGCTTGCTTCTCATGTAGGTTTTTATGCGTACATGACGTTTTATTTATGTGTTTAAATTTCATAAAGTTTTTGTACCCTATTACCGGAAGTTTGGGCCAAAACCCTAAATAAAATAAACTTTCTATCGCATTCTCTACATTTTAAAATATATGTACGGTATAAGCCCATCACCTTATGCTGCACCTTACACTTAATTAAGCGAATTGTACAGGATACAGCCTCTGACTTTAATCAGGGTAGAATGAGATTGTCCTTGCAACACAGGTCAGCTATTACTTAATCTTTCCAAACAAATAATTTATAACACAGTTTTGGTAATTCTGCCACTGCGCCTCTCAAACCGTACGTCAACTTTTTGTAACTACCTCCTCTTTCAGTTTCATGGGTCTCATGTCAGTCACTGCCTATCTGATATCCACTCTCAATTTAACTGCGTAGTTCAATTTCGAGGTTTCGCACCAAAACCTCGCGCCCAGTAGTGTTCACTAGGGACTACGGTACCAACGAGAACTATAGCATAAAAAATGGACTAATTTGATCTTATGGATTCGGTTTTTGGGTGCCCTTTGCCATTTACTGCCTAGAGCGACAGCTGCTTTCAGTAGACTCAATACAAAAACATTGACCTTCAATTATTGTAACCAACTGGGCAACTAAAGCACAAAAGAGAAAACATACTACATATATAAAAAAAGAAGATAAAAGAGTCAGTTCAAAACTGCCCAAGGTAGACATATTTTGGACATTGACATCGAAAGCCACCATGAAAATTATATTTTTTTCTCACGGTTCTGGACTTGGAAGATAAATCTAAAATTTTTAAACAAAGTAGCATCAAAACCAATCCTTAAAATTTTTAGCGGTAAGCTAATTATATAATTATGACGATGGTACTTTTTTATTTTGAGAATTTATACAAACAGCAACATTTGTGACAAAATTTACTCGGCAGTAGGCAGTTCGTGTTAGTGGCCCTCTATATCACAGTCAAATATTTATTCATAAAGATGAATGATAGGTATATAAGCGAACAACGTCGCGGGTACAGCTAGTCTATATATATATTGTGACATAACTATAGTAGTTAGACATGTAGATAATTATATGTTCTACAAAGACGTAGTACATTATTTGGTTCTATAATATAATCAATAGTTTTCGTAGCGCACGCGATGTAAGAAAGTTTTTTGGTAATTTTTTCACACCTTGGGTTACATTATTGGAGTTTTTACTAAAACTCAAGGATCCTTAACTTTTTTGAAAATTTAATATAGCCTATGTTCACCGGAGATAGTGTAGCTTCCCAACAGTGAAAGAATTTTTCAAATCGGTCAAGTAGTTTCGGATATTAACGACATCGATATTAAGACATCGGGAACGGAATATAGGTATTAACGCGGGTGAAACCGCGGGGCACAGCTAGTAAAATATAAAATGTAATAGAAAGATACATAAAAAATAATAAAAAATAACAATAACAATCCAATTTTCTTTATAATGAAATGTACCTACTCTTTTTTTGTACCCCGACTCAAAAAGGTTTTTGTGTATGTGTATTAAAATTAATATATTTTGAAATTTTTGTTTAATACCCACGCGAAGCCAGGACGGGCCGCTATAGATAAATGTAAAGGTTTAGCATTATTTTTTTATACGATACTAGCGGCCCGTCCCGGCTTCGCACGGGTATTTAACACATTATTAAAAAGTACGGATTGAAGGTTTCTGTGTTATTACTACTATTCCGCTCTTTATAATATTAGTATAGACACACCCGTACCTCAGTGATGCTTAAATCGCATATTTAGCCGAGCAGAGTGAGCGACAATCACGCGACTTTTTTCTAATTCTTATATTTTAAACTCGTGATATCTTTCGAAGGGAATGTCCGAAGTGAATAATTCAAAAAGTTACATAAAGGTATTGAAGCAGTCTTGACTATGAAGTAATTTATTTCGATAAGGATCAATACCAAGTAACAAATAAAGAGCCTTTTCTAGCGGCGTCCTTTCAATAATATTTTTTTTAATAAAATATCTCTTATTGTGACCTAACTGTAATAGTTAGACATATGCTGTCGCGACACTTTTTGTAGATAATTATATGTTCTACAAAGACGTAGTACATTATTTTGTTCTAAAATCAATAGTTTTCGCAGCGCATGCGATGCAAGAAAGTTTTTTGGAAATTTTTTCACACCTTGGTTTACATTATTGAGGTTTTAGTATGGATCCCTAACTTTTTGAAAATCTTATATAGCCTATGTTCACCGGAGATAGTGTAGCTTCCCAACAGTGAGATAATTTTTCAAATCGGTCAAGTAGTTTCGGAGCCTATTCATTTCAAACAAACAAACAAACAATCAAATCTTTCCTCTTTATAATATTAGTGTAGATTTGCGACAATGACGACTTGTTCTCCCTTTTCATTAATTTACACCACGTATTTCTTACTCTTTTTGTCATTTCGGACATAAATAAGTTTCTAATATAAATTCATTTTTAAACACAAGCTTAAAATACGGCTAAGCGCACAGTAATAGTGTAGACTTATCAAACAAGCGCAAACGTGATGCGATTACGTCGTTTAGTTACAGACTTCCTCTGGCCACCTTATGGCGCCATCATCAGATCAGCTAGAAAGTACTATAATATTGTATTGTCATCCAAACTTAACATACGAAATTTCAGCTCAATCGGTTAAAGATATCTGCTTCAAAATTAAGTTGCAAAATTCCACTCGTAGCTGTAGGTACAAACGTAAATACATTGAAATTTACATAAAAGCTTGTAAATATATATTTTTTGGCGTTCCAATAGTTGTATTAGTACAAAGAAGACTATGCAGTATCTATACGCTAATCTTTTTTCCATATTTAGCAAAAACTCGAAAAATATTCGAGTAGTTAACATAAAAATACTGCACGAGATCGTATATACGGCGACGTGAGTCGTGACGGCACGGCGTTGATCGGGCGAACCGAAACTAAATTTAAGAAAGCCCGACTCTAAAAATTCGTAAAAATTTGAGTTTTAGATATATCGCAAAAAAAAATTATCATTGTTTTTCTAATTTTTAGTTTGATTTTTCTAAATGAAAAAATATAGTTTAAAAAAAACTAAAAAAACACGCTTTTAAAGTACTTCTAACTAAAAAAGTGAAAAATAATTCCTAATGTAGGTAAGCTGAAATTGGTAATGAACAAAAAACACTAGTATTATTGTGAAAAAGCGTGGGTTGCTCGATAGACGAAAAATATGGCACAGAGTGCCCCACGCTTTTTCACAATAATACTAGTGTAGTCTACCAAACGTTTTGACAGTTCTTTAAAAAGATTTGTTGCACAACTATTTGAGATATCGACATAATTTTTTCGCAATTATTTTTTATTCACCTACATTTTTCGATAAGCCAATAAAAATGCGGTTTTTTTTATTTACATCTTCCTCCTTCGACAATATGGTTTTTTTATTCGTGTGTGCGCGATATGTCATTATACCATCAAAAACTAAACACACATGACAAATCGCTCGACTAGTCTAGCAACCGGTCGTCCAACCAAGTTCGGTACTCCCCTCAATAGATGGCGTTGTGCGTTGACTCGCAGTTTCTGAATCGCGCTATGGTTTCGTTACACGGACTCACTGAAGACACAAAAACAATGATACAATATACAATAAATTAGTTTCACATGAATTACTTGAATTCATTAGAAATTTTTGGGAGAAATCTCTTTATCGAGATTTTGTAAAACCTAATGAGGAAGATGAGCATGTTTTTTTAACACGCTTCACTTGTATGTATGTATGTATGTATGTATGTATGTATGTATGTATGTATGTATGTATGTATGTATGTATGTAACTGACTCATTTGGACTCGATTTTGACCCACTTTAAACGGACAGATTTAATTGAAACTTTGTAGACTTATCAAGAATCAGCGACAATATAATAATTTCATAGGTTTATCTCATTATCCTGATTAGGTACACCAGGATTTAATAAATAAAAAAAAAACAATTAAAAAAATTTTAAGTCCACAAAGTAATACGTTTGAATTCAGACAACACGTATTGCTGCTAGGACTAAAAAGTGAAAAATAAATATAGTTTAAAAAAAACTAAAAAAACACGCTTTTAAAGTAGGTACTTCTAAAATCTAACTAAAAAAGTGAAAAATAATTTTATTCCTAATGTAAGCTGAAATTGGTAATGAACAAAAAACACTAGTATTATTGTGAAAAAGCGTGGGTTGCTCGATAGACGAAAAATATGGCACAGAGCGCCCCACGCTTTTTTTTAATTGATTTTTTTTTATTTATTAAATCCTGGTGTACCTAATCAGGATAATGAGATAAACCTATGAAATTATTATATTGTCGCTGATTCTTGATAAGTCTACAAAGTTTCAATTAAATCTGTCCGTTTAAAGTGGGTCAAAATCGAGTCCAAATGAGTCGGTTACATACATACATACATACAAGTGAAGCGTGTTAAAAAAACATACTCATCTTCCTCATTAGGTTTTACAAAATCTCGATAAAGAGATTTCTCCCAAAAATTTCTAATGAATTCAAGTAATTCATGTGAAACTAATTTATTGTATATTGTATCATTGTTTTTGTGTCTTCAGTGAGTCCGTGTAACGAAACCATAGCGCGATTCAGAAACTGCGAGTCAACGCACAACGCCATCTATTGAGGGGAGTACCGAACTTGGTTGGACGACCGGTTGCTAGACTAGTCGAGCGATTTGTCATGTGTGTTTAGTTTTTGATGGTATATGACATATCGCGCACACACGAATAAAAAAAACCATATTGTCGAAGGAGGAAGATGTAAATAAAAAAAACCGCATTTTTATTGGCTTATCGAAAAATGTAGGTGAATAAAAAATAATTGCGAAAAAATTATGTCGATATCTCAAATAGTTGTGCAACAAATCTTTTTAAAGAACTGTCAAAACGTTTGGTAGACTCTACTCGTGATCAGAGAGCTGGTGAGCACAGAGAATCGGCATAGCCATTCAACGTGGCAATGCTGCCAGCCTTCTGGGCACGTTTCCCGCCATTGACAAGGATGACGATGAGTTTTTTGACGCGTGTTAGTTTTATTTTTTTATATAAGATTTAATTTTAGTATAGTTGTAAGTGTTTATTCTTGTATTAGATGTAAATAACTTCAGTAATAAATAGTCATTTTTTTAATTAATTTATCAATTTCGTATCTCCCGATAACTTTTTGAGCCGGCCGAGAACCTGTCGTGACGTCACATCGCCGCGCCGTACCGCAGGCGACGGGCGCTCGGGCCGGCCCGTACCTAGTTATTTTAAAATTATGATACCTCCTAAGACGTTGATTGAAATCAAGTAATTTTGGCCACAATTAAATACTTGTGATTAATATCAAATTTATTTGGATAAGGATTAATATTATTTTGATAAAACGCCTTCGCAAATAATTCATTATTTTAAAACAAAGATTTACATAAAATACGGTTATAGTAAGGAAATCTTGAAAGATAGCCATATGTCGTCGCTGACTTTTTTTTTAACTTTTAAAGAGGAACAATTTCGTCATACATGATTTTTGCCTAACTTTAATCGTTTACGCTGCGAACGCAACGGAAGTTCACAGATTGGGATATTTTCCCGTTTTTGTTACATTTTCCATTGATGCTTCGCCCTTTTGGGTGCAGCGCGGCAGCGTAGTGTTATAAAGTCTGAATCAGTAGTTCCTAAGATAAGCGAGTTCAAGAAAACAAACATACTCTTCAGCTTTTTAATATCAATATAGATAGATAGATTTCTCATGTTAAAAATTTTGCTCATGTTCGAGAACATGAAAAGCAGCGGAATGCTAAATATTCAGTAGTATATATGCCCCAATGTTTCACAAAATCCCCTTTCAACATAAATAAAATTTAAACTTCCTATTGCATTATCTATCTGTGACTGAAAGTTTTGTCAAAATTGGTCCAGCCGTTTCAGAGATTACTCGGACAAAAGACAGCCAAACAAAAAAATTAACATGTTTTTTTACGTAAGTATAATAAAAAATAATAATAAAACGTTTATTCCTTCCTCCACAAATTACACTTAATAGTTAGAGCTTAAAGATATCATGACAGTATACATAGTGAATTTGTGGGAGACTGGCACCTAAACTAAGCCGAAGCCTGTATTTTAGGATACCAGGGACTCCCTCTACAGGGATACTTTGTATCATGAACACTTAACATGAACACTTGAGTTTGACAATTTTATTCGACATTTATCTCGGAAGAAATATAAACTAAAACCAACAGCAATATTAGAGCAAATACAATAATAATAACAAATTATTTGTGGAGTGTACTATGGCTAGTGTGTGTATGTATGTATGTGCTGTATAACGTGTATGTGTGTGAATGTAGTGTTTGGCGTGTTCTGTTTTGTGTTTTGAAGTAGGTAGTATGTATATTTAATTCAATTCACTCAAGTTTGAATGATAAGTAGCTCTTCCGTTTTAATGTAGTCTAGCTTTAGTAGATAGTTGTTATTATTAATTTACATTTGGTTTTATTGTAATAATTGAAGATCCTTAATTCTTTATTTAATTTATTGTACAGTCTAGGTCCACAAAAAGTATAAAACTTTTGCGCGAAGGCTGTCTTAAATTTTGTTGTACTGCATATAGAATACTGCCTCCTAGCATTCAATTTGAATTAATAACAATTTAATTTAATTTAATTGTTGATCATTGTTGCGCTATTGTAATGTTATTTCTTTTTTTTTGTGTTATTGCTTTTCATGTTATTTGTATTGTCTAATGTAATGTTAATTATTATTGTTTGTATTGTAAATTTTAAATAAACATAATACCGTTCATTGTACACGCGGTGTTAGCCTGTAAGTAATTGTTACACCTGAAATGTATATTTAGACACATAAAAGGAAATGTAATGTGTAAACAATTGTAGGTTAACCTTAAATAAATAAATAAAAATAAATAAATAAATTTGAAATGATCAAAAGAGATTTCATCTGAATGCTGTAAATTTGCCTAACCGTCAGAACCTTAGCTTCTTGATAAAGAGCTTTTTGTCACTGGTCGCTACTCGTTGCTTAGTGGGATTGCGTATGTGTACAGAGAGAAATAATACTAATAACTATATACTAACGATCCGCGTTAAGTTACGTCTCACTTTTCCTTAGATTTACATTAGTAATATTTCAACAAATAAGCCCATTTGTACTTCAGCAGCTTGTTTTGTCAAATTTTGTAAAGAAATTACGCAAGTATTGTACTTTCCCAAAATCACCAATATTTAAGCAAGTTTTTAAGATTGTTGTACAAAACTCCTACATACATTTATTTTTCACCACTACAGTTCAAAGTTCAGCAGTAAGAAAACTGAAAAGTGAAAATTGTAGAGCGAATGGCTTTTGTGTCAATACATTCTTCTTTTAGGTAAATATGAGACTTACTAAAGCGTAGAGTAACTATTCAAGATTAATTTGATGTACAAAAAGTATTACGAAAGTTATTAATCAGCAATAAAAATGGAAAAGTCTGATGCAAGGTAGAAAATTCTAAAATTTCAGGTATCAGCCACCACAGTTTGTCGGACTATTAACCGGACACCCTGTATATTTTTTGGCGTGCTAACTGTTGTATCAGTTCAAGGAAGACTATCCAGTAACTACACGCTAGTCTTTTTTCCATATTTAGCAAAATCTAGAAAAATATGCGCGTAACATAAAAATACTGCACGAGATCGTATGTACGGGAGCGGAGGACCGGCGATGTGACGTCACGCGTTGATCGGGCAAACCAAAAGTAAATTTAAGAATACTTTAAAAACTTTTACTACTTTAAAAATTCTTAAAAAATTAAGTTTTAGAGATATCGCTATAATTTTTTTACCATTGTTTTTCTAATTTTTAGTTTGATTTTTCTAGATGATAAAAAAAAAACATGCTCATCTTCCTCATTATGTAATTACTTCATTAAATAGTATGGAATAATTAATATGTAGCCGATTAATTCATTAACTTCAGGATACCACAATATGCTGCAAATATCTTTGTATAAAACGATACTTGCAATCTGGGCTATTACCTAGCAACTTCGAAGTGATAAAAAACTAATTACACTTGCTCTGACCTGGAAATCTAAGTGAAGATCTGTCGCTCTCCAGCAGCGCTCGTGACCGCGAAATAAGTCCAACAAAAAGCGAAAACAAAAATTTACGCCAACAAACTTTTTCAGCCTGTAATTGCTATTTAGCTCAAACTTATGCAAACCCAAAAACATTACCTAATCACAAAATAAGGCAAAAATGTTCTTGGGAAGTTTGAAAAAATCCTGTAATGTAACTCTTGCCGATTCGGTAGCTGTTCTTATTTACATTTATATTATGAAAATATTTTATAGTTGTGTGACACGCAAACTAAATTGTGAGCCAAATCATAGCATATTTCTTTAATATGGCGGTAGAAGTCTGATTAGAAATCTTTCCGCTCTTTACGTTCCCGGTTGCCCCAAATACCATGTAGTTATTCCATACCATTTTTTTACGTTTATACTAAATGTTATTTTACTTATACTGAATATTATTAGTTGAGAGACCATCCAGAATTCGGTGTCAATTCCACTAATTAAAACGATATTACCTACTCTAATAATGCAAACTAATTTTAAAATGATTTTTACTTTAAAATATGTATATTAAAAATGTTCCAAGGCCGCATGACCTTTTCGAATATATTGTCTCCTCAGCGGAATTTTAAGACTTCCAGCGTTCATTAAATTGGACGGGTTGCCAGATAGCTGTAGAATTCCAAGATAGCAACGTTGTATGTACTAAATTGCGACTGTTTAGTAGCCTGTCTGCAAACACTACCTTGCCTTGAATCAACCAAGAGATATATTGCGACCGTTTATTTGATGCATTGTTTAAATTGCTGCTTTTTTATCCAACATTTATTTTAAATGTATCTTCATGTTAGCTGAGTATATATTATTAGTACTTAGACATAATACGCCGAGATGAAGCTTGAATAAGAAATGGATTGTGCGAGGCGTAATATGCTCGTGAGTAAGAAAAACATGAATGCCGAGATGACGGATGAAAATAATAAATAACTAAGTTAGCAGGATTTTCAATTCTGCACGACTGAATGAAGTAAAATCTCTCAGCTTTACCCTTTGAAACTTCAGTAAGACTTATTCAAAGACCGAGTAGTTTTACGTAATATAGGTATAGTTTGTAAATGAGCACACATTAAAAGCAGTGCATACAAAACTGGTACGAAACAATTTGTACTTCGGAGCTGGTAACCACATTATCAAACACCAACTCAGAACTTTAGCTAAGCTATTGAAAATAAAATTACAACACACACATACCCTGCATTATGTAATCGTCTCTCCGAACTTTAAACCGCCAACCAAATAAACTGGAGGCTGAGAACAATAATTACGGGCAATGTTCTGGTAAATGTTGACTCGTTTATGTAACTTGTTAGTCAAAACCTGGTGTTGATACGTTTGTTATTTTCAGTAGTCAATTATTTTTCGGAACCCGACTAGTTTCGATGTCAAAAAAAGACATTAATCATGTGGTAATTTGGTCGTTAACTGCACGCAGACACGGTGGATTATTTATTTATGTAAGTTTGTTTTGATGAGCTGACTGTGATGACAGGTTTTTAGTTTCAGTACAGCTATTGTTAATGATACAAATTATAGGATTTGAAACAGCTCTAGATAAAGATAGTTTTATTTTAATTAGTTATTTGTAGTTTCTGCCAATTAGCATTTCTAATTTCTTTTATCTCCTGAACTTTTAGGACTGATGAGGTGAACCTAATTGTATCGTAGTTAAGTTAATTTAGAAATTGTAAAATTATCTCGAGTTATACGAAATGCCTCAATCTTACATAAGTTTGAAAAACTCTAGTGATAAAGAAAGCAACCAGAGTTTAATGTTCTTGTTATAACAAAGCATAATCTATATATATAAAAGAAAGTCGTTATATATATAAAAGAAAGTCGTGTTAGTTACACCATTTATAACTAAAGAACGGCTGGACCGATATGGCTGAAAATTGGTGGGGAGGTAGCTTAGAGCCAGGAGACGGACATAGGATACTTTTGTACATTTAAAAAAAAAAAAAAACAATTAGGTAGTAGGTAGGTAGGTAGTAGGTAGGTAGTAGGTAGGTAGGTAGGTAGGTAGTAGGTAGGTAGGTAGTAGGTAGGTAGGTAGTAGGTAGGTAGGTAGGTAGGTAGTAGGTAGGTAGGTAGTAGGTAGGTAGTAGGTAGGTAGTAGGTAGGTAGGTAGTAGGTAGGTAGTAGGTAGGTAGGTAGTAGGTAGGTAGTAGGTAGGTAGTAGGTAGGTAGTAGGTAGGTAGTAGGTAGGTAGTAGGTAGGTAGTAGGTAGGTAGTAGGTAGGTAGTAGGTAGGTAGTAGGTAGGTAGTAGGTAGGTAGTAGGTAGGTAGTAGGTAGGTAGGTAGTAGGTAGGTAGTAGGTAGGTAGTAGGTAGGTAGTAGGTAGGTAGTAGGTAGGTAGTAGGTAGGTAGTAGGTAGGTAGTAGGTAGGTAGTAGGTAGGTAGTAGCTAGGTAGTAGGTAGGTAGTAGGTAGGTAGTAGGTAGGTAGTAGGTAGGTAGTAGGTAGGTAGTAGGTAGGTAGTAGGGTAGGTAGGTAGTAGGTAGGTAGTAGGTAGGTAGTAGGTAGGTAGTAGGTAGGTAGTAGGTAGGTAGTAGGTAGGTAGTAGGTAGGTAGTAGGTAGGTAGTAGGTAGGTAGTAGGTAGGTAGTAGGTAGGTAGTAGGTAGGTAGTAGGTAGGTAGTAGGTAGGTAGTAGGTAGGTAGTAGGTAGGTAGTAGGTAGGTAGTAGGTAGGTAGTAGGTAGGTAGTAGGTAGGTAGTAGGTAGGTAGTAGGTAGGTAGTAGGTAGGTAGTAGGTAGGTAGTAGGTAGGTAGTAGGTAGGTAGTAGGTAGGTAGTAGGTAGGTAGTAGGTAGGTAGTAGGTAGGTAGTAGGTAGGTAGTAGGTAGGTAGTAGGTAGGTAGGTAGTAGGTAGGTAGTAGGTAGGTAGTAGGTAGGTAGTAGGTAGGTAGTAGGTAGAAAAAATTGCATTGCAACGCATGCCGGGTACAGCTAGTAATAGCTAAAATTTCCGCAATCAAATGAGATTCGGATGATGATATACGTTCACGTACTTTGTACCGCTAGTTATTTGTAGTAATGAGCACAGGCGCAGTGAAATGGGGAATGGGATTCAGTAATGTAATAATGACGTAGGTAGTTCGTGGAAACTTTTGTAAACTATTCATGTGTGATGTGATATTACTGTTACTTTTAAACCGTCATCCATTTTTTTAGGCCATAATTTTTGTACATTATTTTTCTCTTTTGCGAAGTTACATGCAAATAGGCTCTTATGTATAATTTCATATGCGCTTATGTTACTTATACCTACAAAAACATTTTTTAAATAAAAAAAATATAATTAAAAATTAAAAAACACGCCTGCCATGTAAAAAAAATTAAAAACAAGTCAAATATTTGCAGTCGGGGGACCTGTAATGAATTGTTCCAAGTAACCGACCCCGACTGCAAATATTTGACTTGTTTTTAATTAGTGAACAACAAAAAAGCAGGACACAACACAAAAAAAAAAATTCGTTCGGAACCCTTTGCAGGCGATTTCGACTCACACTTGACCATTTTTTAATGTCCACATAGCCTATGTCACTCGGGATAACTCAAAGCTTCTAATGATACCACAAACATTAAAATCGGTCAAGCCTTTTAGAAGTTATGGTGGAATAAAGAAACTCACAAACATACATACATACATACATACCTACATACATACATGAACCCTGAAAACATAACACTCCTTTTTGGGCAGTCGTGTAATAAATCTCTCTCACACATACCTAAAGGGGCATATTTTTAAAAGTCGACATAATCGTCAATTGTTTTTATCTTCTCTAAAAAATATGAGTATTTGTAAGTCTCTAAATCACTGTCCAAAAAAAGACTCATAAATAAATGATAAATGTATACGACTTTCCTCCCGTGTATTTTATGGAGAGGCTTGGGTTTGTCTCACGACGTTGCCGCGTGAAAAACTCATGAATAAAGGCTCCGGTCCTAACGGAAACCAGTCGGGCCTACTCATGAGTAAAGCCGTTTATATTTATAAAAGAGGTCAGAACACGCAAGACCTTCCGGCTCGCTTAAGACGGAAATACCAACTACAGGACAATTCACGGCGATTAACTCGAGTATTTCATATTAAAATATTATTTTTCATGTTAATAGTTTCTCTTAAAGAATTAATTTGCTATAACGTTAAAATTAAGCTAAAGGTAAAGTTTCACTATAAAGGACATCATCCACTCTCTATACATTTTTGGTCCTAATTCGAAAGTGCCGGCCAACAAAAAAAAATGTTATATTCTGACAGAGTTTGTTCTCCTGAACATTTCTGAATATGGCACCAAACCTGTAGCACCGCTGCACGTGATTTTATCCAGGGTTAAAAATTCTGAATTTTCATACATTCTTCGATCACATGCCACGATATTATCGATAAAATGAATTACTAGGAGGACAGAGCTTGTCCTCTTAAGCACTTTTTTAATATGGCACCAAAGCTGTAGCACCGCTGCACTTGATTTTATCCAGGGTTAAAAATTCTGAATTTTCAGACAATTTTTCGATCACATTCCACGATATTATCGATAAAATGAATTACTAGGAGGACAGAGCTTGTCCTCTTAAGCACTTTTTAATATGGCACCAAAGCTGTAGCACCGCTGCACTTGATTTTATCCAGGGTTAAAAATTCAGAATTTATATACATTTTTTGATCAAATACCATGATATTATCTTTTAAATGTATTACTAAACACAAATGAAAGGTTCTGTTATGGATGCTAGCTCATAGTTAATGATTGGGGGTAGTAATAAAACCAGGGATTTTCTTTTCAAAGACGTTTAATGCATCTTATCGTCAAAACGTCTTGCGTAAAAATGATATACTCTAATCCTAAAGCTGGTGGTTATATTTTGTAAATGTAGTGCATAGCTCACATAATATGCACATTATGTGAGAACAGCACCCAATTAGCCTTTTTTTTCTGGGATTCAGCATTAATCGTGAGCGATAGCTAGTCTTTTTGATAAAAGTTTGGACCACCACAATATATAATTCGCAGCTATATTGTATACGCGCCGTTTTACAAGATGGTGCGCCGGATTACAAAACTTCGCCGTAATATAATGGGGCGAACTGTCGTTCATTCGGATTACTATTCGGCTGAAATAAAGTACGCCGCATTGTTTGAGCGCTTCTCGTTCGTCTTGGTAACGTGGCGTCTATTTACAAACTGGCGCATTGTAGATACGCCACTTGGAGAGTTTCCGTTCCTCTCTCTTCAGTATTTTCAGATATTTTAAATTATATGATGATACAGACTATGCCTTTTTTTTGTAATCCGGTGCACCATTTTGTAAAACCGGCGCGAATACAATATGGCTGCGAATTATATATTGTAGTGGTCCAAACTTTTATTGAAAAGACTAGCTATCGCTCACTATTAATGCTGCATCACAGAAAAAAGGCTAATTGGGTGCTGTTCTCACATAATGTGCATATTATTATGTGAGCTATGCACTACATTTACAAAATATAACCACCAGCTTTAGGATTAGAGTATATCATTTTTACGCAAGACGTTTTCGACGATAAGATGCATTAAACGTCTTTGAAAAGAAAATCCCGGATTTTATTACTACCCCCAATCATTAACTATGAGCTAGCATCCATAACAGAACCTTTCATTTGTGTTTAGTAATACATTTAAAAGATAATATCATGGTATTTGATCAAAAAATGTATGAAAATTCAGAATTTTGAACCCTGGATAAAATCAAGTGCAGCGGTGCTACAGCTTTGGTGCCATATTAAAAAATGCTTAAAAGGACAAGCTCTGTCCTCCTAGTAATTCATTTTATCGATAATATCGTGGAATGTGATCGAAAAATTGTCTGAAAATTCAGAATTTTTAACCCTGGTTAAAATCAAGTGCAGCGGTGCTACAGCTTTGGTGCCATATTAACAAGTGCTTAAGAGGACAAGCTCTGTCCTTCTAGTAATTCATTTTATCGATAATATCGTGGAATGTGATCGAAAAATTGTCTGAAAATTCAGAATTTTTAACCCTGGATAAAATCAAGTGCAGCGGTGCTACAGCTTTGGTGCCATATTAAAAAGTGCTTAAGAGGACAAGCTCTGTCCTTCTAGTAATTAATTTTATCGATAATATCGTGGTATGTGATCGAAAAATGTATGAAAATTCAGAATTTTTAACCCTGGATAAAATCACGCGCAGCGGTGCTACAGGTTTGGTGCCATATTAAGAAATGTTCAGGAGAACAAGCTCTGTCAGAATATAACATTTTTTTTTGTTGGCCGGCACTTTCGAGTTTGGACCAAAATGGATGATGTCCTTTTTCAGTTTAACGGAACTATTAAAGTACTTTGCAGAAGACATTTTACTTAATTTGCCTGAAATTACTGGAGACAATGTAGCAAGTTAAATTTTTTGTAATATCTTCAAACTTAAAAAGTTATTGTTCTTGAACATCATTTAGCGTTTTTACTATTTGGACTTTTTTATGTAGTCACTAGCTGTGCCCGCGACTTCGTTCGCGTGGATGACGAAACTTATTAATGAGTTTTTGTGTAAAGTGCTATTTGTGTGGAACGTTATCTATCGAGCATACCTCTGGCTAGCCTCATTCGCCTAGCGTGTCTCGACGTAGCAAAAAGAGATCGTCTCTTTCTGGAAGGCATCGTGTTATAAGTATATCCGTATTAAAAATAAAGAAATCATTTAGACTATTTTTATAGAAGAGCCCTAACACCTAGCGCCTACCTACACTTATATATATATACCAATAAATAAGCAAAATCCCTATAAACTAAAATCTATACGAATAACTAATCCTACCTAAGAGTACTAAGAATAACCTACGTTACACACGATCAAATATACTACCTATACTTGAAATTAAAATCTATACGGTCTACGCCTTATAAAAGTAAACCTAAGTACCTACCTAATAAAAAAAAAATAAACTCAACGACAGAAAATAAAATATCTACCTACCTACCTAAATAAATCTATTTCTGATGATAACTAATTCAAACTCAATAAATAAGCATCCCTAAAAACTAATATCTATACGAATGAATAATCCTACCTAAAAGTATTATAAAAAACCTACGGTCACTATGTATACTATCAAATACACTACCCATACTTTTAAATAAATTAAAATCTATACCTACGACTTATCAAAATAAAACTAAATAACTCTACCCTAAAGGTGACGTAAACTACGACAAACTTATTATTTGCGGTTAGTACAGTAATTGGGTCAAAGGATCGAACCGCAAAATTAAGTTTGTTTTTTATTGTATATACTTTTCCGGGATAAAAACTACCCAGTGTGGTGCCTAGGATAATAAAGAATAATTATACCAAGTTTCATCGTAATCGAACTGGTAGTTTTTGTGTGATGCCTGAACAAACAGAAAGACACAGACAAAAAGTTTTTTAAGCACATTTTTGTGTTCGGTGTCGGTCTAGTAACACCCCCCGCCATTTTTTTTTTTTGATATTTTCAGTGTGCAGAATGTTCAACTCTACAGATTTATTATAAGTATAGATATACGGTTCGACTGTCAGTACTTGAATCATTGTAGTATGGTCCATGTACTGACTTCTGTCAGAATATTATTTTAGTTAACAATAATCCATGTATTTCTAAATTTGATGTTATATTTATAGTATATCGTAAATTAATGTATTTGTAAATAATCTTTGTTTTGAATTTAAAATTTTTAATTGATGTATTTTCATTTATTTATTAATTTGTTGTTATTTATTGTGAATTCTTCATTTGTTAATTAATTTGAATTTATAATTTGTATTACACTATGTTATTGTTTAATTATGTTAATTGTGAATATGATCCTAGTTGGTCGAAATAAATAAATGATAAATAAAAAAAAAAATACATAAAACGTTACATACCCTAAAGCTCAATTCACTAATTCGCTATACTGTTGTACTCGTATGTGTTTCTATATAATTCAGGTACAACTTATACCAATTACCTTAAAAAGGATCAGAATTATGAGTTCAGATAACCATATTTTATTGACGTACTTAACAAATGAACATCACCGGCCCCAAAACGAAAACATACAACATTTCCAAATGAATACGGATATTCTGACATGATCATACTTTAACATATTCAACCTCAATTCCAAAGCCGTAAATTAACACGCACAAATCCAACAAAATATAATTAACAAAGATACATTCTATAACAGGGCGAGCCTAAAATTGTGTTTATTTCGAAATTTTATTTGGTTTTCGTGGGTACATCCGACGAATGTGAGCATGAATTAATTAGCTCTCAGAAATAACATGCGAATCCGTGATTACGGATCCGGCCCGTCGTAAGTTGCTAATTGTGGGCCCGCAAAAGTTCGCGATGCCTTTGTTACCGAGCCTCCCTAGGTCACGGATATTAGGCATTAAATTGCCTTATAATTGAGCAAGTTGCTGACAGATTAGATTTTAAATAGTTGAACTTGATTGGGATATACTTTTAAATTTCCTTTTTAGGCCAAAATAGTTAGGTTCTGTGATTACTTTAATGTAATTTTAACTAACGGAAAAGTTTTTTGTTTGAATAGAATAGAATAGAATAGAAAAATATTTATTTAGCACAGAACACTAGACAACACAACGAAAATAAACACAAACAGGCAACACAAAAAACAAGGTAAATAAAAAATAATTACAAAATACAAATACACAATACTAGCAGTGTTGTCGAGCATACAGTGCCAAAAAGGTCACCAACTCAGCATATTATGCTAGGTGTAAAACACCCAGCGCTGGTTTTCAGTTGGAACCCCACAGTGACACACGGACGAAGGCGAGCATATTTTACACATAAATATTTGTAACGTGTTAATAAAATACTTAAAAAAACGATACAAAGGTAATTTAAAAATAATATATTTTAATGCAGCTATGGAAAAAACAAAGATATGGAAGGTAAAAATAAAATAAAAATGGCAGATGGAGGTAGTATGCCATTTGATTTGGTATAAAAGGTAAACCAGCACGATATCGCACTCTTTAACAAAGAAGACTTCAGTTCGTGTACTTCTAAGGATATTAAGTAGTTTAAATTGAAGTGTTCGTCAGTGCACCAACTCAGCCTGTAGCAAGCGGGGAATTTCGTAAGTAGATACGAGTATTATTAATAATTTAAATAGATGTTAACAAAATAAATGTTTAGTTCATCTATTTTTATAGGAACAACAAAAATAATTAATTTCCATTTAATTTCAAAGCCTGAATTATATACCAAAATATATCAAACTCCATCATAATATTTTTAAATTAAAGTGAAAAATAAAATGACAAGGCGATTTTCACCAAAATTTAATGATGTGACACAATTTTTAATTTCATCGTTCGGTCGCCTTAAAAACAAGGTGTTTAACAGAAATTATGCAAAAAGCTGGTATTTGTTTGCTCCAAACCCTTACTTGAGTAAATCCACATGTTTTTTGTGTCAGCTAGTCCAGAATGTTTTTGGCTCCATATGTTATGCAGACCCAGTTTTTTGCTGATACGGTTACAGTATTCGGAATAGTCGGTTCAATTTAGTTTTTTACTTATATGTTGACTTGACATTTAATCAGACGGCAAAATCAGTTTGACATTACATTCCAATCAATTTTTTCTATTTTTTTCCTTTATTAAATTATAATTATTAATCTTAAAATATTTACAATAAAATAAAAACTAAGCCTACACAATAAATAAGAAAAATTATAAACTAAATAAAACTAAGAACTAAAATATTTTTTCTAATTGAATACAACTTCGTTACGAAGAAATTTCAATCAGACACCAGCCATGTATCAACTTAGTATTTATATCTTGTATAAAATATAAAATGTATCATAGTAGACGGCGTCATATTTTAGCTGTATTTATGAATATAACTCAAAATGTATTTCCAATCAATTTATTTCTACATATTCACAAAAAAAATTGTTTTGTTTTATACTAAATGAAAAGAATAAATAGCTCTGAAAATGTTAATTATGCACACATGAACTGACGTCACAACTGTCCTGCTTCTAACTAGCTGTCCGATCTACTAATTAGCCGCTGACAGCCCGCCTTCCGTTTTAAACTAAAGTAGTAATCGAATGGTTAATCGGATTAATCTGAGTCAACCCTTGCTTTGTATTAAGGCTAAAGTGATTAAAATAATTGTGACTCTTTAAAAGTATATTAAAAATTGTTATTGGATTACTATTTTTATGGGCGATTTCATAAAATATAATAAAAATAAGGCATACAATTTTATATTTCAAAAGTGGCCTTTAAAAATCTAAGTCAATCACACAATAAGATTGTCAAAATTATATTATTGTTAAATATAAATAGAAATCAAAGGCACGAGAGTTCTAGGAAGTAATCCTTGTACTCTTAAAAGAAGAAAAACTATTTAAGCACTCGGTAAGTAATACAGAATTGCAATAATTTGTTCTTAATTGGTCAATTTTTAAGTATTTGGACGTTCGTGCCATATTTACGTTTCTTTTTCTTTGAGTCTACAGTAAAACAGCCTTATTTACTACTGAAAGGAAAAGTTAACTAAAAGAGTAGTCAGCCTTAGTTGAAAACTTAGCCAACTAATCACACACAGAAACGTGTAGGTACCACATCTATACTTATAATAAATCTGTAAAAGTGAAAATTCTGTACATTGAAAATATCAAAAAAATAAATGGCGGGGGGTGTTACTAGACCGACACCGAACCAAAAAGTGTGAAAAAAAAAATTTTTTTGTCTGGCTGTTTGTTCAGGTATCACGCAAAAACTACCGGTTCGATTACGATGAAACTTGGTATAATTATTCTTTATTATCCTGGGCACCACACTGGGTAGTTTTTATCCCGGAAAAGTATAAACAATGAAAAACAAACTTAATTTTGCGGTTAAAAACTCATTAATAAGCTTCGTCATCCACGCGAACGTAGTCGCAGGCACAGCTAGTACTTTAATAAGATAAAAACTATGAAACGCGTATTTTCCCGTTTAAGGAGGTTTTATCAAGCAGTCGCCAAAACTTTTTTATTAGGTATGTTCCTAACTTTATAAGCTGCGTACAAAGAAGTTGAGTTAGAGAAAGTAATACTCATTTTGACGGAACTATTTATTGATGGAATAAATAGAAACTAAGCGAAGGGGAAGGAAGTTGTGAGTTACAAACGCTCGACAAATATGTTTGTTTAAATATGTTTTTGGTTTACATATGCTGTTGACAGAGTTGTAGATAAATAATACTTTAACTTGTACTGCCTACATTGAAAAATAATATTCAAAATTGAGAATTTTGTGTTAAAAACAACTTAAAAACACAAATACTAATATTCAAATCAGGATCTTTAAGGTATTTATTAAAATCCTCACCCGTTCTACCAAAAACTTTATAAATCTCAGACTTTATTTGATTTTATATAAAGTAATAAATATACCTTATAAAGTAAATATTTGTGCAAAAACGAAAACATTATTTCTCATATCTGCTTTGTGTTATCATACCCTCGGATCCTTTGCTCAAGATCATAATAATGTGCTTGTATTTATTATTTTCTTCTAGACGACATTACAATCTCCGCCGTCTTAAAAGACTCAGCTTCCAATCCTTTAGTACCTACTTAATAGTTATTTATTAGGTACTAAACTATGAAGTTTCATTGGATCATTTATTTACTGTAAGACGAAAAATTTAATTTCCATAACAGTATGCAAGTGTAACTAATTGAATTTTTCTTAATTATATCTGCGTAATTATTAGGTTTTCAAGTGTTTTTATTGACTCAATATCGGAGTACGATGCGAAGGTCTTTTAAAGCTTCGTTTAATAAACCAATACAGCAAAATTTTACTCACTTGGTTGCATTTTAAGTTCTTAAATAAACTGTTTCGTGTTCCTCACCGCAGTTTTTAATTAGGTTATAATTTACTTAGGTATGTATTTTTTACTGTGCTGTTACTTGTGCTGTATAATAATATTTGCTTGTGTATGTATTCAATTTTGTAGTGTACAGTAGCTATTTGGACGGTGTTGGTTAAACCATAATTGGCTAGTGTGTGAGTTTTAGATACCTAAGTTTACTATAAACTATGTTTATTTATTTATGGTTATAATATAATCAACTTTAAAAAAACAGTTTTACGCCTCTAGACACAGCTAGTGAAAGAGACAAAACCATGTTAATGTTATGCTAAGCTCGGCCACGCACGTAAAATGTGAATAATGTAAAAGGTTAGCACTAAAAGCCCTCCTTCCCTCATTATTAACGACCTCTTTAGTTAAGCGACGGAAAACGGAATTAGTGTAGAAAAGTTAATCTCTTATTTTGCCACACAACGAGACGCTGGATTATAGGGATCTTAGTTGATAAAGGCTGGGTTTTACAGTGTAATAGTATTATCATTTACTTTGTTGACTTGTTGTTCACAAGAATAAAACGGTTGTAAAATAATTTAATTAAATTAAAAACAAAAAGAATTCAAATATATTTTAAATTATGTCATGTTAGCATCATTACAACTGTAATTGATGTACAGCTACGTACACATATTTACATACGTAGGTATACTGTGAGATTTCGTTCAGAATGCAAAAAAGTTTATCTGTTGCACCACAGATTTCATAAATATGTAATAATGTAACGTGTGTCAGTTTTATTTATGTATATAAGTTTTAATTTTATTGTGAAAAGAGGCCCACGGAGAGCCACTTCGCTACGTTGAATGTAAGAGGAGGAATGGATGGTAAGGTGGATGAAGTATGTCAGATGATGGATGTTGAGACAAAAATTAAGAAAGGTATCTGAGATGGTTTGGCTATGTCGAGAGAATGAATGAAGAACGATTGACGAAAAAAGTGTAAAAGGCGAGTGTGAATGAAGAAAGGCCAGGTCAAGAGTACCATAAACCGAACAGCATGTATGAAGGGAATAATGAAAGTGGACAAAGCGAAACAAGTGTGTAAGGATCGTAGCAAGTGGAAAGAAGTGGTCTCTGCCCACCCCTACAAGGGAAAGAGGCGTGATTATATGTATGTAATTTTAGTGTAGTTGTAAGTGTTTGTTGTAATATTAGATTTAAGTATTGAATTGTAAATAAAAAATATAGCTATGTACCTAATAATGTAATAAATTCTCCACTGACTGATTGGTATATATTATTCAGGTAATTTTAATTTCGCACAATTCCTGCAAAATCTAAGCATTCGACAAAACTATCCTCATTCGTGTTAGTCTATACAATGACCAAAAAAACTTGTTTCCAAATGTAGTCCCAGTTGGGGACCAGACAAAGATTGGCTCGATTGGCTGCAGGAAGATATTGAAAGTTTATGTCCACAACGTTTGAACCGAGTTTCGTTTTATTAATAAAAAAGCTTCGTAGACAATATTTAAGCTTGACTTTTGTTTTTTGAGTACATCTTGCATTTGAGTAGGGACTACAAAAGAAAGGTAATCTTATTCTTTTTGGGAGTAATCTTTGCATTTGTAAAAGATAAATCTGAGCATGTGTTATAGATGTTTTAGTACATTATTGATTTTTAAATAAGTACATAAATAGCGTGGAAAAATTAATAAGCATTATTTCCAATAAATGGCAATTAATGGTAAAATTTAATATTTTTTTATGAAATGATAATCAAAGTAGGTAGGTACCAACTTGGCATATAAATAAAGATTTGGGATATATACTCCTTGCTACATCGTTACAAATTGTGAAACTTCAGAGAGCAATAAGTAAGAAAAACTAAGTTTTGGACTTGGTTGCTATCCAAAATGTTACAATTTGTAAGGTTTTACTCCTACTTTCAAGAACTTTTTTAATTTAATAGCCGCAAAGTGGCGATGTTAAATATTGACAAACTAATAAAGTTGGTAACATTCTGTTGAGTTTAAATTGTGTCTATGAATGGCGAAAATGTTGGAAAATGAAAAGAATATGAAAGTCTCCAACGAAAAAAAATGTATATTAATATGAACAAACTTTTGCAACCCTAGAGTAGAAAAAGTGCCTTCATTGATGCCAAAAGAACTGCCTACCTGCCTAGTGTTTACTGCAGCTGAATAATAGAGATTTCAATTCAATATCACGTTTATTTACAGTACTAAATCACAGAAACACAGCTGAAATTTGAAACATACATGTAGGCAACATTACCTTCTGTAGACTTTCGTCGGCAAAGCAACGTAAGGGTATCGGAACCGGAAAGTGACTCGACTGTTAGTCCCGGTAACAAAGTTTGCGGCATCCAGTCTTTTGGCATAGAATATGTAACATTGAATTGAGTGGAGTCGCGTGTTATAACTAATGTGCTACAGAACAGAATTTATGGACCTATTCATACCGTATTGTCTTAGCCAAGAATAGACCGCTCCATTATTTTGCCTTTGTATCACAAGAATAGATTTTTTTATACAGATTAAGAAACACGATGCTTTTGTTTAGTACAGTATGGAGTTTCTTGCCGACTCTTCTCCATAGGAAGGACACTTTGGAACCGAGCAACTAGAGTCAGTAGATTTAACGTAACGTTTCTTAAGCGCCTTTTTTGGTTTATGAGAAATAAAAATATTTTGTTTTCGATTTTACATTTAGCTTAGTATAAAAGTTAAAGTAATTTTTCATTTTAGCGGCAACAGAAAATTTCCGATTTTAAACAATATGACTCCTAATAGTCATAAAATAAAATATTTTCAATTACAAAACGTAAAATGAAGATCAAAAAAATACATTTATTTTAATGCTGTAACCAAGCACTCTGAGGTTCTTTCTCGTTGTTGGATATCTTTAAAATGATATCTCAGTTTGAATATAGACGATCTTGTTAAGCTTCAAATAGGAACAAAAGAAATGAACAGAAATAATCGTATAACTATGTAAATTTTATTTGAACGAACAAAATTATTCTTACATTGTAACTATCTATATTCTATTCATGATCTTCATTTATAGCAAAATAGGAGTTCTCTGGGAGTTTATGCAAATCTTGTTTTAAAATATCAAACATATTTTGTTGAAAAAGGTAGGTATGTATGCTTGTTCGAGTCAATGTACCTTTGTAGACGATTTGCATCCAGTATACTGTAAGAGATTTGAAAATATGTTATACTAGGATTTCATACCATAGAAATGTTTCATTACTGTAAAGTATTTCTACAATATTCTGCATACCTACTTGTTTTATAAAATCTGATGTGAAAATAAATACTTTTTTGGTTCTTATTATCATTTGCCAATGCCCATTTATAGATAGACCTTCACCTTTAGCTGGTAAATAAAAACTATTTACTTATTGTTGTAAAATTAGCCTAATTGTGCCCAAGAAAAGACCAAGGCTGTTTGTTCAAAAATACATCAAATTGATGTGAAAAACAAGATTCTTTTTTATAATCTCCGTAGTGGGTAGTATTGTTACCAATAACCACAAGCTTTTAAGGATTAAATTTGCGGCGTTAGTGTTCCATTTCATGTGGTTATTGCTGTTTACAGGAGATTAAAGTAGATTTTATAGAAGTAGGTTTTATAGAGGTAGGTTTTGTAGATATGCAGTGTAAAATTAAATTAATGAAATGTCGAGCGCACAATCAAGTGCTTTGTTCGAAAACAAGTAAGCAAGCTACAAAGTAATTAAAGAAAATTACGTCTGACGTAGCTTTAGGAGATGACATGCAAAATATAAAAAAAATAAGGTTTACGAGGTTTTAATTGCTTTTTTTTACAAAATTATGAACCATTTCTTGCGTATTTTTGAGAAAGTTTTTTTTATATTTCACAACAATGTATTTTTTTTAGTCCGTCATTCTTAAAAGTCTTATTTTGCCTTTATGATAATATGGCAAATTGTTTTACTGAGGAGATTTTCTATATACCAGTGCCAAATAGTCTTGTCAGTGTAGCCTCTTCTTCATATACACTATTCTCTATTACCAACTCTTAGTTTTTACAAATCTATCAAATTCTTGTACAAAACCCATACAATGGTGCTTCAAATGTGTGTCCATCAGTTGTCTCCTAGAAAAATAATGAAAAAAAAACGTTCCTCTCACAAAAGAAATTGGTAACGAAATATGATACCCATTATATTTGGTGCTGTTGTTACCAAGCAAAACGTGAGGGAACAAATCTCTACGGTTAATTAATAGTACAGTCACGAGCAATAATATGTATACACGTGGCAAAATCGTTAAACAAATTTAGCGTGATTTATTTGTTGTGAACAAAAAAAAATATACATGATTAAAAAACTGTTTTAATTATTTCTTTATAACTCGTTTTACAGTACTAATCTAGAAGGGAAGAGAAAATCAATTAAAAATAGCGTAGTATATACAATCCTGACTATCCTGACTATAATATTATAAATGCGAAAGTTTGTTTGAATGTGTGGATGTTTGTTACTCTTTCACGCATAAACTACTTAATGGATTTTAATGAAACTTTACAATAATGTAGCTTATACATTGGAATAACACATAGGCTATAATTTATAAAGATAGTGTATGAATTGTAATTCACAGGGGTGAAACCGCGGGGCACAGCTAGTTATAGTTATGCTCGTGACTGTACATCTAAGAGGATTTTCTCTAAGACAAAGGCCCGTTACCATATATATTGCTCCTTTCTCTGAGGTCATAATTAGCTATTCAGATCATTGTGCGTTTACATCAAATTTCTAATCGGTGATTTATGATCATAGCCTTAGAGCTGCCTCTGTTCCCTTTAGTGAATAGTAATCACTTTTCGTAACTAAGGTTTAAATAAAGAGTAGTAGCACAAATACCTTTTATTTACTCACTACGAGTATAGATTTTTATATTCTTTAAGAAATATCAATTTTAAAGTCAAATTGTGTTTTTTTTAGAACAATAAACTACACTTCTAAACAGGGGTTTAAAAAAACTCTATTGTACCAGTGATATATTAACACCAACGAAAAGTATCTTCTCTACGTTTAATTTTATAGTAATATTACTACAGAAAGATTTATTAAAGAAAAAGAAAATAAGTTAAATTTTTGGATAATAACCATTACAAATTAATATAAATACGTTAGGTAAATATAACATTTGCTAGTACAGTAACAAATTACAAATGAACATCACAAACGATTATACATAGTTTTCCCATTTAACATAAATAATTTACATTGCACACTCGTAAAATACGTAGTGTCATTACACATACATTACACTTGTATGTTTGGGTTTAGTAACAGCTATTTATATATTCCACCAAAGTTATCAAATTATACTAAAATATATCGAATATGCAAAATTAATGTCAATACATTTAATTTATCCTGGATATATTCAGCATACAAATTATTACACTTATTGTACATAGTAAATTGTTTTTAAGCCATTATGTTTCAAATTTTAAAACTTTAGTGTTTGCCTTTTGAACTTGCTTCTTATTTTCGTGTCAACGGTTACATTCAATCTGACTAGGCCATGTCATGTCATGAAACAACTCCCAAACAAATCAGAATCTCAGTCTTAAGATAACATCAATTTAGGTCATACAAGTTCCACGACTACAAAATTGCAAAAATTACAAGCATTATTTTTGTGCACTTTTTGAAAACAAATTAAAAGCCTCCAACAAACATTAAGCGATGCCTGTAATAATTTGGTCACTATATCAAATAACTTCCAAGCTTCGAAACCTTTTACGATTGTGCTCCAACAAAGGTTATATCACATTACTATGCGGAATTAATAAATGTGTTTTTGGGTACGTAAAGCACTTAATAACTTTGTTATAGCTGCCCAAACGACGTGACGTACCGTGCCCCACAGCTGCGTAAGACATAAAAAAAGTAAAAATTAAAAAGTAAGATCCGGGGTCCGGATACCTAGTAATAAATCATTAAATTAAAAAATTAAAGTAATTACGGAAAGTTATACCTTTCCCAATTATTATCAGGTTTTGTTTAAGGTAAAGTTTTTGATATAAATTACCTTCATTAATTGTTTACTTTGTATCGGAATCAAGTAATAATTAACGTTTGTAATCGATCGACTGAACTGTTGTTAACTTTGTATGGAATCTGAGAGTTGTTTGGAACAATTATGGTTTACACGATAACATGAATGGCTAATGGTATTTAATATTGTTAATTTCCATTGCACAAATATTAGAATTATGCTTTGCTACAGCACCTAAATGCAAGGTAAAAGTTTGCCAATCGCCAATGTTTAATATGTTACACTTATTTGATGAATTAATTCCACTGGATATTCAAATACAAACAAGGCTTTTGTACAGGAATATTATTTTTCATTAAAACTTTTATCTGTCAATGTTTGTAATCAAAAATATAACCTTTATTAACCCCCGACGCAAAAAGAGGGGGTCTTTCACGTTTGCTTTAGTTTTTACACCATCAATTGTTGTTTGGCAATTTGATATTTTACTGACCTTATGAGAATACTCAGCAATAATTTTAATATACCCATTAGTGTTGCTAAACATTTGAACTTGACCAAATAACTCGTGATAAAACGAAAAAGGATCAGTACAGTTAGCGTAAGTTTTAGATAATCTTCCATAACGAGATCTTAATAACTGTTTGAAAGATTTAATAAAGGTCAAGTAAATCAAATTGCAAAATAAGAGAAATACTGTAACTAACAGGTCTTTAAAGGTTAAATACTTTATCATCAAGTGGTGGGCTTTGATTTGAGAAGAGATTGTTAATTCAGCGACTTAAATTGATTTTGAAAAACAGTCTTTCCACATCCATTGCTTTTGAAGAGAGAACAAATAGGGTGCTACAAAGCTCATACGGCATGCGGGTAAGGGTACAATATAACCAACAACTCAAACAGACCCCTTAGCCTTACTTACCTATAGCGTATGGATACACCTACTGCATGTAGATCCCTTGATATTTTTGACAGAAATTTAATGTTTTAATTAGTTTTATTTAATTAATTAATTTTATTATACTTCAGTAGATAAATGAATTTATGTATACAATTTAATACCGCTAAAGTAACGCAAAACTTACTTAAAAATATTTTTGGAATCATTGTGAATGATTCAGGATTAAGGGAAACGGGAGAAGGAAAGTGCATCAAAAATATGACTGAAAATGATTAATCAATTTTACAGTTTTTCATTGTTAACCTTAATTGAGCTTAGGTATGGCCAAAAGTTTGTAAGCAAAAAGTATTGTTACTGTAACAATAAACTTTAATCTCTTTTTTCTACAATATGTACTAATTGATAGTTTCGGAAAGCACGTTAAACAGTAGGTCCCGGCTGTCATACATACTTCTTTGGCAGTCGTTAAGTCAATTCTGACAACCAGTCTTACTATGGGATACTGTGTTTCCCAGTAAAATGGGTTGTAGGTCAGATAGGAAGTCGCTCCATGTAAAATACGGTATTCAGCTGAATCCGGTAAGACTGGTAGCCGACCCCAACATAGTTAGGAAAAGGCTCGGGAGATGATGATTATGTACTAATTGATAGATTAATTATTTTTCAATACCTAAGTTGAAATGTATAATTGTTGAATAAGTTAAAAACTCTTTTCAAGTTATTTTCATTAATCTTTTATTAAATGTATGTTGTTTTTTTAGGAAGATTCGTATTTAAACACGAAGCATTTTTATCTTCTGACATGATATATGTAACTCCTGCTTAAATTTGCCAATTTTTGGAACAGCCTGAAAGTTTAAGATTTATTTTTCAAATGGGCTATTTTCCATACACTTTTAGGTTACGTAACTCAATTTAAAGGAGGTAAATTCGTAGGGTTTGCATGTCAAACAGTAGTTTATGTCATAATTTTGTATTATATGTAAAGTTTGATTCAAAACTCATTATAGTAACTCTTTTTTTCCATTTGTAAGTCTAGATTCCACCGTTCCCTCCAGATTGTCCGTCCATTTGTTCGTTTTCCCATGTGCTTCCAGTATTTAAATACGCTGTTTACATTGCTTTTTTTTGTGCATTAAGACTATTTATATTTAAAGTTTTAGTTAATGCAAGCCAAGTATGTACTCTACTTAAGAGAAGAGAAAGGTGTTGTGAATCATAAATAATGTGTAAACTATTTTCTGTTTTTATCAGGCTTGCATATAATCTCCAAGTAAGGTACAATTGCTAAGTAGGTAAATGTAATATTTATGCTATGTGCAATTGAACACCCTGCTTCAATTAGGTTTCGTTCTAAGTTTTCTGACGATGTAATGCAAGCTGACTAAAAGAAAATAAAACCTGCAAATTGCTTGAAACGTTTAAAAATAACCGTTGTAAAAGGTAATTGATATTAATTGCGTTATTATGGCGTTTTGACGTAATTGCATGTTCCTGCAAACTTTTATAAGCAGTGACTTTAATATGCATGTTGTTATAAAATACAACAGTGTTACATTAAATAAAAATTGTGCTTTTAATATATGTATCTGTACATCATAAAGTAGTACCATTTTATCTATTCTACTTGATAGTTCATATTCGAAAACAAAACCTTTCATCAACTCAAAAAAAAAATGTTACATGGATTTTTACTCTTCTAAGATAAAATAATAGAGCAACTTTCTTCTAAGATAAAATAATACACGTTAAATTTACCCAAAACGTTTATTTATTGTAACATCGTAACTTATATTTTCTTAAAGCTCTGAGTGTTCTCAGAGATTACATAGCAGTAAAAATATTTACTAATATCTTTAAAAGATCCGCTTAGCCTTATAAAATATTTTAGGCACAGCTGTCTAGAAATCACAATTTCGTTACCGTCTGTTATTTATTTTGTCTGAAGATAAATAGGATTTTATATTTGGGCAGACGAAATAAAGATACTTAGACTTTTTATTAGGAGTGTTTGGCTAGTAAATACATTGTACAACTTTTTATGTTCTCTTAATCTGGATTTGTAACACAGCTAACATTGTTTTATTTCATCAGATTAGGGATAGTAAGTCTATTTTATTTCGGAGTTGAGTAATCAACTTATTTTTTCTAGTTACCATCTTTATACGAACCATCTTTTTACCACCGTATCTTGTAACATTTTAATGTCGCCTGTCACAAATATTTATTTTTATCATTAGAAATTTTAGTAAATCAATCAACTCGCCGCCGCCTTTGATTTACTGCAACAAAATAACTCTCTGCCAAGTTTCGCAAAATCTGGTTTTCTGCCTTTCGCAATTCAAATTCTAATAATATATCCTGATAACAAACAGAATGTTTTAAGGTTTTTTTCCTTTTGACTCATACCTGCAATAAATTTAACCAACTTTTGGTAGTGTGCAACAATCACCGTGACCTTCACAAGAGATTGCACTATATTCCCTGAGATGCGGTAAGCCAAAAACTTTAAGTCAGGAACAAAAACTTAAATATCTTGTTCGGAAGATACGGGATTATTTTTTCATTTTGTATTGAAGTTTCATCATCATCATCAGCCTATAGCAGTCCACTGCTGGACATAGGCCTCTCCAATTGCACGCCACTTAGTTCTATATTCGTCTTCCGCATCTAGCTCCTACCAGCCTTTATTGAAGTTTATTTGGCTTAAAAAAACTTACGCTATTAGACTTCCTTGACAATGTATCGTAATACATCGTCGTGTATCTCGCTAGCCCTCATCGTAAGGAGGGCTAGCGAGATACAAAAAATTGCTAGGGGAAACAGATTGATTTTATTTGGAATTTGCAAAAAATAATACCCTTATGCGATTGACATCTACCGTACCATATAGCGTACATGAAGTTTAGTTTAAGTATCCTTAGCTAGCTTTTCACAAAATTGAGTCAAGATACAAAGTCTGCTTCCGCAGTTCGGAATAGTTTCCTCACGTCATTGATTTTTTTTTCGTTTTGACATCAGAACCTTTATGGTATAAAGAAAAAATGTTCTTCATGGATTTTTTATAGATTTGCAACTGAATCCGGTGACTAACACAATTTATTAACATTTGCGTTGCTTGGAGACGGCAAATGAACATACCAAACTCTGTCCCGAGTGTTATCAGAATATTAATATATGGGTATTACACATTGGAAGGTTTCCAAGAATTTAGTATAATAAATGGTCTCCTTAACAAGCTGTCTAAAATTACAAACGAAGCGGGTCAGGATTATGTTGTATCATATCAAAATTCCGAACATTCTACTACTAAATTATTTAATAATAATATATTATTATTAATTGTTAAATTGGACGACAAGTTATTTGATACATTATTTTAACTATGTAGTATGGTGTATATTATTTTAATAAAATACATTTCTTTCGGATTATGTTTTAGGTATGAGTTGAGCATCAACAGGCAAACAAAGATAAATCGACAATAATATAATATCCTAGGACAACTCACACTTAGACATTCTGATCCCAAGCTAAGCAGAGCTTGTGCTATTACATTTTACGATATCTCGAACTAAATGTATAATTCTATGAGTCCAAAAAATAACCTTAAAATCGTATCAAATGTGTCAAAGGATCTCTTCCTTCCTCTCTTCCGCATTTTGTGGTTGCCGCAACGCGACTTATATCTCCGCGTCAGAAACAACTGACAATCAAACGCCCGGTTGTACCCCAGGGACATAACTGTCGCCAACGTGGTTAGGTGACGTAGGGTTAACACTTCTGTTTGTTTAACAAACTACATTGGACTCTTAAAACTCGCCTGATACACGTGGACTTATTATTTTGACCCAAATTTCTTTTGCACCTACATTCTTTATAATAAATAAAATAATAATAAATAAATGCGGACAACATCACATACACTGCTCTGAACCCAAAGTAAGTTGCTAAAGCACTTGTGTTATGGAATTCAGAAACAACGAAGGTACCACAAACACCCAGACCCGGGACAATGTAGAAAAGTGGTTTTCTACATTGACCCGTCCGGGGATCGAACCCGGGACCTCAGAGCTGGCGAACACCTTGTAAACCGGTGCGTACGCCACTCGACCACGGAAGTCGTCAAATCGTCGTCGTTTATGCTCTGATCTACTCCTGTTAGATTTGTTGGTTATCCGATTTCCAAATTCATTTTACTCATGGAAAGCTACAATATTAGCAGAGTATTCTACGCTAGATTTTATGTAAAATGAAAACAAACATGCGAGCGTAAACTATTTTTAACCGACTTTAAAAAAAAGGAGGAGGTTCTCAATTCGGATGTTTTAACAAATTAATTCAATAATTCAGATAAACAATATTTTGCACGGAACACATTAATGAACTATCCGATTTACTCCGGTGAAAGTCGAACCAGGATATGAACATTGTTAACATTAAATATTTGAATAACGTATTTGTAATCCAGTTATATTTGCTCCAAATTCAATAAATAGCCAGGAAATAGAGCTACAAAAGTGCTACAGTACAGTCAAAAGACGAATCGCTATAAATAATTCTAAGAATATCGGAAGTCGATTCTCGACGGCTCTCATAATTCAATCAAATACATTCAATATTTTTGGTACAGGATAAAATTATGTGAATATTCTTCTTATATTTATGGATAAAGAAATAATAAAAAATCCTACTCAATTTTTTATTGTACGCGATTAGGAGAACTATGTGAATAAGTGATTATTTGTAAGAACCATTTAGACCGACAGACGATTAAGGTTATTTTGGGAACGCATCAAGAGCTTTCCACGAAGATTTTCATGAGTGCTGAACGCTTTACGTGAATTGCCAGTGTGCATAACACGTTTTTGCATACCTACCTATAGTATGTGCACATCATATAGTAATTAAGTTTTAATGCCAGCTTATGTGATGATTTACGTCTGAATTCAATAATTGAGCTACTTTAAAATATCCTAAATTATTTCGAATCTTACGTATTGTCAAAGGTCAATTATAATTATAAATACCTTGAAATTTACTGAACCTTGAAATGAACAATACTGGATTTTCAATCAATGGCAACAGCGTAATTGCTAAACTGTCTAATTTTAAAGTTAGATTACTAACAAGATAATTGCTTCAAAACCGTTCAATTATCGACACTCGAAGAAATCTCTAACAAAATAATTATTCAATTAGCATTTTCTTCCAAGACTATGAACAAACTTGTTAATGTGAATCTGATTAAACGGATAGCCGCAAGGGATTAAAGTCGTTTGATAATACAAATTATATTGATTGAACTTCTGTTCTGGTAGAAAACAATTTTAAAGTTCGCCTTTTCACTGACCGCAATCAGAAAAGTTTGAAACTTCACGGCTGTCCTTACTAACCTCGCCTAACTTCTTATCAATGTATTCGCAGTTTCTCGGAGATAAATGAGATTTCTCATTGTTCTATAATCGCTTTGTCGCTATGTGTGCGCAGATTTCTTTCAAAGCGAAAGCAAATATTAATTTGGGTTATTTCCTTAAAGATATAGAGGAAATGAGAAGCTTTGTGAAGTTCAAGAAATGCTGTGAATGCTTTCTAGAAATTCTTTGTAATCTAATTATTTTAGAGATAGCGTGCGTGGTATTATAAGTGTTCGAACTTTAAGAAGCTATAAAAGCTTATTAAGATTCGTTTCCGTAATTTCTGTCTGAAATAGGTATGTATAATATATTAGCCTTACCAGAAAATTGATTTCTGGTAAGCGCAAAAATAGAATATTTGGCTTTTACGAGTGAGGTCATTTCTACCATTACTTGATTGAAATGCTGCAAGATTTATAGCCAAAATACTGAAAATGTGTATTTATAGATGGAGAAATACATCTTTCAATTCAGAAAAGGACCAAAAAAATCCAAAATTAAAAACCAAAGGGTTCTAATAACAGAAATAATGACGTAGTTTTATGGAAATGCTAAGATCGATACCTATTTATAACCTTATGTCGAAACAGGCTATGTTATCTGAAATCCGATTCATTTCATAGTTAACTCGTGTAAGTACCTACCTTATTTGATTTTATTGATTACATAGGAATCACTTTCAATAAATAACGAGTAATCGAATCATGTTTGTTTCTGACGCTTCGCTTATTATCATAATTCAGACATACATGACATGTATTTTATCAAAATGCCTTCGAAATAGATTTTATGTGGGTCATTCACGTAATTGGGTTTCTTGTTTTTTCTACACCAGTAGCGTCAATTTACGAAGATTTTATTATGTAGGTATTGGTTTATTTTCGTGTCTAACGTCTAATAAATCTGATTAGGATGGTTTGTGTTGTTTTATGGATGATTGATTTTGGTCTTATATTACTGGTATTGTCTGAGAAATATTTTCCTCGGTTTACGACATAGACATGGTTAGAAAAAAGGGAGTTAGTGTAAGTATTGTCAAGAAAAGCTTTATGGTGTGTTTTCTGAAAAACATACTTTAATATTGCCCCAGATGCCTACTTAATGCGACAGCAAATGACCTAAAGGAGCCTAATCAAAGTGAAAGTACATTGGTAATTTTGTAGGACTGATCCAATTTAAACAAAGAATAACAATCGACACGAAAGAAGAAGAAGCTCATGTTGATACTTGTAATTTTTGTCTTGAAGACTAATCTATAAAATATTTCCTCAATTGCTGCCTAAAATAAAGTCTCTTCTTTTCAGATAAAACAAGCCGGTAACATCAAGAGCTGTGGCAATCGAATCTCTTTAGAGTGAGTGTTCTTCGGGCCGCCCGGAAAAGACTGCAGCACCGATGAGGCTTGTGAACCATGAGTGCTTGGTGCTGCATCGCGATCATGATGTCTACTATCAGTACGAGTGTTCTTTCGCCGGCACCGCAAAAGACTGAGGCTAAAGAAGCTTATGGTAAGTTGTATAAACAACCATAACGATGGCTCAAAAATGAGTGCGCTTTAAAGCTTAATTTAATGTTCAAAAAGTAATAAGATGTTCTTTCAAAGAAAGAGACTGATACTTGGAACCACTTTTAAAATTAGGTTTTGCTGTGTTTCTTTTTTTTTTCTCTCGCCCTTATTCGACGTAAAGTTTCTATCGACGCGGACGTAAAGCTAAAATGTAATATGATATGTAACTTTTTAATTGATAAATGTATCCATCTTGTAAGTAACTAATAGGTCAAGTATAGCCTAGATGCTATTTTATATTATGTCTTAACAAATGACAAATAAATTCAATTCAATCTCTCACATTTTCAACTAAGTAGCATTTTGCTAATTATGTAAATGTCAATGGTATATATTTTATTTGAACTCATTAAGTAGGGCAAACAGGTTAATCATTGGTAATTGAAGCACCACGGGGTGAATGGCAGGCTTAGTACAAGATAATAACATACATTTATGGCCCAAATAAACAAAATGCCAGGCTAAGCACCCAACAATATTAAGGGAATTTAAATAATAGCATCAACACGGCTATAATGACTTCCAGTTGTTTTCGTTCTGATTAAATACGGTCGTTTTTCATTCGCCACTGGAACATAATGGAGTCAGTTCACGAAACAAATATTTGATTCAACGTTTGACGTTCGACTTAATTAAAAACATAGATAAAGTATCATTATAGTTATGACAGTTTTTGATAAATGGAATGAAACGTGTTCTAAATTAGTTACCTGCCCACTTATTTTAAAATACAGTTTAAAAATATCAATAAATTGTGTTTTTAGAGAACCCAATCATTATTTCATCAGATTGCAGGCAAAAAAATATAAACAAATTTAGTAGAAAAGAAATTACCAAAATAAATTAGGTAGGTACTGAACCCAGTTATATCGACAACTTCCTTCTGTACAGTCGTTGGATAAAGTTCAAAATATTAATTCAGAATAAACAATTCGGATCGCTTGCAACTAAGAGGCTTCCTAGAATCCCACAAAGTTATTCATTCATCTTTGTCTGTCCCCCACTTCGCATTTCGTTTGTCGCTCGTTGAGAAACTTCTGCACGGATGGTCCTTTCTATGCTACGATGGCCTTTAATTTGTGGACGTTTTGATTTAATGTACCTAAATATTGTTGACAATATTCCGAGAAACTATGTTCATTGTAGACCACGAGAGTTGTGGTAATGGAATATCTTGACTGAATATTGAAATGGCCATGTGAGGTATTGTATGAATGAAAGGCAAGGTTCTGAAAATTAAACGAGTTTATGATTTTAATATATATAATATAATATAACCTAGCCGATAAACGTCCCACTGCTGGGCACAGGCCTCTTCCCATATAGAGAAGGCACGAGCATTGATCACCACGCTTGCTCTCTGCGGATTGGCGATTTCAGGTCCCAAATTTTGGAATGTTTTCCTTCAGCATTAGTCAGAAGTGTCTTAGAATAATTAAGAAAGTACATATAACTTTGAAAAAGCCACATTGGTACTTGCCTGGGTTCGAACCTGCAACCTTGTGCATATAAATCCGTTCATTGAACCGCTAGGCCACCACGACATTTTCGCTAGGCCACCACGACATTTCAAATGATTTTAATATAATTTTCTCTAATTATGTACTTTTTAATAAGTATCTTATTTGTTCATAATTCAAACGCATAAATCCTGAAAAATGTATCACTTTTCCGACTTCAAAAGGAGTAGGTTCTGATTTGGACGGAGTTTGATTTTAGTTTTAATTTTATTTGTTTGTTATGCGATATTTCGAGTAACTGTATATCGATTTCAAAAATTATCCATGTTAACGTTATACCTGAAAGATACATACACATTTTTATAGAAATTGGTTATTATTTACTTCTTTGTGTAATCTTGTTAATCAATGAAGGATTCTAAAGACATTTATTTTAGGACAGATACTTTTGTTCCAATTTAATACAGGCTTCTATAAATAAATTTGTATGTATGTCCCTCTAATATACTCCCCAAACTAATCGTATGCCTCGCTGTATAATGTTGAACGCAAATTAATGTATGGACCACTAAAATTCACGTTTCACCAAGTTTGGTGATTCTGTAACTAATGAGTTTATGACTCATTTTAATTGATAGGCTTATTAAGCAGAAATATTTAGTCGATCTTTCGTCATTTTCTAAGTAAAGATTCTCTTATTTTTTTAATTTGTTTATGCCGATGAGGTGGCTCAAGAGTAATTATCTAAAAATATGAGTACTTTAAGTGTGTTTTCTCTTCACAGATCGCCACTACTGGTACGCACAGGCGCAGGAAACGTTGCAGAAACGTCTACAGTACGCTGCTGACAAAAATCCTGTTGCAAAGTGAGTATTGCATAGAGCTGACAAAAATAATCTTTAGTAATTATTATTTTTATTCAAACTCCTAATCTGGCTTCCATTTGCCCAAATTCTTAATATAAAAACAGAATAATCAATCAGCAACAAAAACCCATGTATTAACAGTTTTTCAACATTTTGGTCATTATCACTACTTCCAGACTGATGTTTTTTTCACTTTAAAAGGCGGTTTGTAAAGATTAAAAACGTCCGTATATGAAACGTGTGAAGTACTTGACCGACATTCCCACAATAGCGATGCTCGATGAAAAAATCTCCGTCAAACTTGAATATTGGCAAATCGGACTTTTAACTGAAAAGCTGTGGCGAGTAATGATTAAAAAAGAATGCCGAAACACTGAATGTATTGTAGAATGTACTCGTAGTACCTACGTGTCTAACTTTTGTAAAGCTTTTGTTCCTATACGTTTTCAACTCTTTACTTTTTTACATGGTAATTTACTGTTCTATCAATATAGAGCTGATTTTGGTACTCTAAAAATTATGGTAAAAAGTCTAGTACTATGATACCCACTCTATAACAGTAGAATATGAACAAAACAGTCAAATCAGTTTTAATTACGAATGTTGTCGACTATCGTATATCTTTATCAAGGGTCACAGGATATCATTTGTAAGGCAGTACCCACGTAAGCAAAACAAATCACAATGCCTACTACAAAATTCCATTCGGCTACTGGTCCTTTTATTTTTCTTTTTCCTCACATGTTTATTATCCACCAGCCTCATTTCCTCAAAGTCCTCGGGACAAGCAAAAGACTAACTTTCACACTTGTTTCCTTTATTTTGTGAACAAATACACTCGACCCGAACTAGCACCGACATAGGCTCGGAGACAATACAGAACAAACAATGGAAGAACTAGAGATAAATGTAGGATGTTTTCTATGTAGATAAATAACCTTTGTTTATGTAAATAAATAGATAGTACTTGAAGGTTTGTTTGAGTTTTGTTATGTCCGAAAACAATGATGATGAGAGCCTAGATATGTTATATCCTGTACTTTGTACTTCTTTGACAGGAGTAGTTTATTTGTTAAGTCCATTTTTTTTAAACATAAAATACCTATCTTCCTGTAAAGTTCATATTTTAAGTAGGTATTTAACACAAAGCTAAAATACATTGCCAGTACGATTAAAAACAAAGTGACGTCTTTCTTTATAACACGCTTTTAATAGCTTCATTCCGTAACTACGTAAAAATCTAGGTAGACTTGACCCACTTCCCGGTTTCGGACTAACCTAAAATTTTGTAATTCTTAGTTTGGATCGAGAATACAATGACATGGCTAGCATATACCAGCTTTTTTTTTACTTTTTATTTTACAGATACTGTACTAAGTCAGTGCCAGTATTCAACAAACTAGTAACAATTTCTTCGTCTTACGTTTTGACCTACTGGTCTTAGAATATAAAAGAGTAATGAATAAGGTTTTATTCTCAAGTTTTTACGACATCCTAGAATGTAAAAGCTGTTACATCGAGGGCAAGGTCTTGTTTATTATGCAATCCCCGTTTCTGTAGTTAGTTATAATAAAGGTTAAGACGTTTAGTTTATTTACCTACTTAGAATGAATGACTCCTTCGAGAATTACATCACATATTTATTACACAGTTTTCTTAGCGCTTTTATTAAGATACTACAACAATTAAATAATAGTACCGTTTTATATTCATAAAACATTTTATGTCCATATTTCATAATATACTTTGGTTTTGATCATGAGTTATAGTGATTTCAGTTTGATTTTGGTCGTGACATCACCCTTATTCCAAAGCAGTAAAGCCTATTTTTGTACTCATAATTTGTTTTAATCACTGTCATGTAGTCGTCGGTATAAGCCGTAGTAGGTATTAGACCTACTTCTGTTTATTATAATTAAAATAAGTAATTTGAAACTGTTCGAGACATTTCAATTTAAACATAATAGCGGTTACTGTAAACGCTATTATTTTAGCAATCATTTTATAATAAATTGTAAGTAACACAAATTAATTAAAACCATGTTGTTTCTTGTTCGACTGAGATTTAGGATGTTATATTTCATAAAAAATATCCGAAATGGGTTTGACATTTATTTCCCAACAACTTATTTTCCGCTGTACTTTTTAAAAAAATTGAAAAAATGAATTTAAAAAAATATTTTAAATTAATTGAGACACGGATACGATAGGTTTAACCTACCCAATTTCATGCAAAAACACCCGAAAAATTATAAAAAAGGGTTTACTTTGTATAAGTAATTAATACGTCTGCTTGCATCCATAAACGACTCAACCTTTGTCGGGAGGACACCTTAAGCTCTCGGACCCTTACCTGGAAGTACATTAGTCTTTACGAACTTGACTTTGATAAATGTGATTCATAAAAATAGGAAAAGGATATCTTGCCCTTTTATAGTACTGTATATAAGGTATTTATGCAAATATTCGGTAAGCAAGTTCCATTCGGATTTGGTTATCAATAGTATCAATACGTAGGGATTTTGGGAGCTTGAGCTTTGAGATGTAGACACCTTTTGTACGGTACTGGTACATTATCAGTTCGAAGAATATTCCAATGTTAATAATATTAGTGTAATATAAGATAACTGATACAAGACTATTCAAAATTGTAAGTTCTCAAACAGATTAGGAGTTAGCTAATTGAATATTAATATTTTGCATGTGGCTTGGTTTGCGTATGGGTAATGTGGGTACTTTGCAAGGAATAAATGGCTGATAAATTGGTCTTATGTTTTAAGGTACATATTTATTTTTATTATTATTATAAAGGGTAATAACTAAAAGTAAGAACGGTGCTTTTCATTTTCAATTCTCTTTTAGCGAACTGATTCTAAAAAGCGTTCTTGTTGAGTTAAAGCAATTTAAAACGAAAAATTTATTATCAGTCACTGATAATAAATTTTTCGTTACACTGATAATCAGTGTTTATAAAATAATGAGTAAAAATGGCTTTTTACCTTTATATTTAGGAGATAGCTAAATATTTTATCACAAAAGGAGTGAGGTTTGAAATATTAAAGATAGTTTCGGAGCATCGCAATTGAACAAGGTAATCATGTTGAAACGGTTGCTATAGTGAACTCGTGATCGCAATTCTGAACGAAGTGCTTGAGAAAATGAGGCATAGAGGAAACGTGATGTTGTATTGTAAGATAAGTATTATATTATTTTCGTAGTCGGTGTCTAAAGCAATTTTCTTCAAGTGCTTGATCGTATAGCGGAATCAGAGGTCCCGTGGTGAATGGTTCTGTACTGACAGATAGGACCATCTTCCTTATTATACCATTTTTTTTACAGTATTATTGTTAACATACTGCTGGTGAAGGGCTTCTATTTCATCAACTTTCTTGTTAACAACATGTAAAATATATAAATAAATGAAAAATGGGAAATAACCTAACCTTTGAAACAGCTCTGAGTTCAGGTATAGAATAGTACCTACGTCCATTTTATTTAATACGCTTACTATGTCTGGGGAAAGCCGGTTTCCCTCAAGGGGACGAATGGTCACCGGTGCGAATCACTGGAGATCTCCCTTACATGTCCTAAGGGAGGACTAAACGGGTTCTATAGGAATCCGATATAACCTTTCACCTTTCTAGAGACAAAGGACAATATGGCTTCCATAACTAAACAAAAGACGGTGTGATACTTAGCGGTCAAGGTGAACACATAAGGGACTTATGTAAGAGTTATCTTTTACTTACATACTCCATGCTGATATTATTGACGGGCCTGTTGGTCTAGTGGTTAGTGACCCTGACTGCTATACCGGAGGTCGTGGGTTCGATTCCCACCCAGGACAAATGTTTGTGTGATGAGCACGATCATTTGTTCTGGTTGTCTGGGTGTAATTTATCTATAATATATATGTATTTAGAAATATATATGTATGTTTATCAGTTGCCTGGTTACCATAACACAAGCTCTGCTTAGCTTGGGAATACTTGGGATCAGATAACCGTGTGTGAGTTGTCCCGGAATATTATTATTATTATAAAGGAGAAGTGAAAGTCTGTATGTGTGTATGATATGCTTTCACGCCAAAACCAGATAACCAATTTTGATCAAATGTGGTATTTTATTTTTATTTTATTTAATAGATTCACCAACATTTAATTACACTATACTAATACATACTTAAACAAAAGAGATTATAGACTAACGTATCAAATAATTAAATGTGGTATGTAGTTAGCTTAAAAAATTAAGAAAGAACATAGGCTACCTTTTGCCGCGAAAATCGAATCGTAGGAGCCGCGGGAAAATACAGGCTAACTAAAATAAAAAACGAGCCGCGAGCGAAAGCTAGTTATAAATATTTTTTTGATATTTAACGTCGTCACTAAATAAACACCCGCTTTAGTTCGTGAGCTCATAATAAAGTTCTGCTACAAACTCTAGGGACAGTTATTTAAATGGCACGAGTATCATATTCATTGAATGATTACATTTCTATTTGACTTCGGACGCGATGTAAAAGTTAGTTTTTAAAAAGGTAATTAAAGGAACGTTATTATTTATAATTACATGCCTTTTTGTCATCGTTAGGTTGAATTTTGTATTTATTTTACTGAATGAAAAATTAATTAAATTAAAATTAAATATCAATAAAAAAACCACAGCAAGTTATATAAAGACATGTTTAGTATAAAACCTTAAATTCCCTATTTTTATTTATCCTCCACTTACATACGCACACATTTAAAATATCTCGTTATTTCTATATTTGTCTCTTAGTAACATAATAACTGGACTTTAAATAAAACATTGTAACTATCCACGAATATAAATTTAACGTTTATTTCTCAAACAAAAATATTTTTAATCAGCAATGTTGAATGTAGAACAAAATTAGTTTCAAACTATTTCATTAGCAGAAAACTAATAAGTCCCAGTTTTCCAATATTATTAATAGGTAAGTAGACAAGTAACCTAGATTTACGAAATAATTTAAACAATTATTTAGTTTTCGATATTACGATACACTAAGAATTTTAATTTCGCTATAGTAGGTACCTAGGTATTTAATTAAAAATTCTATAATATTTTTTTAATATAAATAGCAACCTGTGTAAAGTGTTAAATCGATACTGAGTATTCGTTTAATAGAAAACTCAGTTAAATACTGAATTACGTTCCAAATTTAGAAGCTGTTGTAAAATAAAATCAGAAATCAAATACCGCAATATTTGAAACAGAAATACGCTGAGTATTTATTAACACTAAAATCTGCGTAAAATGTTGTTGATTGAATGCAATCTATTGAATTTGGAATTTTATTTTTGGGCATTTGTTCATTTGTATGTAAAAAATTCGTTGAATTTATTTAATTTGATTCTTTATTGCAAACGTGATGGTTGTATCAAGTTTGAATTAAGCTCGTAATTATCAAGATTCCCGTTTTCCTCGTCGTAACTCTTCGTCTAAGGAAGAGCACACTTTTAGAATATTTTTTTTTTTTCGTTTTCAATGTCTTTGCGTCAAAAAGGTTAAGCTCTGGTTAATAATTTTGTATAGTTTAGACAACATAATAACTATTAGTTATTACTAATTTACATTGAATGAATAACACCTTTCTTCTAATCAGAAGATATAGAGGAAACTATATGTTTATTTTTACTTAATAGTAACAGTATCAGAATTCAGTCTTGGTAAACAACGTAATCAATTCCACAGGAACGTGATACTAGTAGTGGGTGACGGAATGAGCCTGACAACGGCTACTGCAGCCAGGATCCTGCGCGGGCAGCGGCGAGGACAGTCCGGAGAAGACACAGACCTGGCGTGGGATACATTCCCTGCTGTGGCTTTAGCTAAGGTATGCATTATGTATCTTGTATAGTACCATATATCAAAAGGTATTGGTTTCTGAGGTCTACGCGAATGTTAGACCAGTGGGCAACAGCTCGCAGACCTCAGAAAGTATTCACCAATATGAATGTGTGGTCCGAAGGTAGGTTAGGTAAGTTTTATATCAAGCATTCTGCAAAAGTAAAGTAAAGTATAGGATAAGTAGGTAGTATACAAAACCAGTAAATGATATAATATAATAATAATAATAATATACCTTGGGTGTTGATAGATTATACAGTCAGCAAGGATAGTTAATTCTTCTATTTTCACAAAATAATACATTTCTTAAATAAATCTCAAACATAACGAAGTGGATATATTATAACGAAAAAAAAAAAATATTTTACTTATATTTTTATATTTCAATCTACTTATTTTCAGTTGCTAACTTACAGCTTTTAAAATATAGCACTATGTAAAGTTAAATAATTAAAGCTAACAACTTTATACTTATCTGAGAAAAACATAGACATTACTCAATGTTGTTTTGTAACCAATGCAACAATCGAAACCAAACTAGGTTAGCCCGGTTTTACAGGAAAATGTCGATTCTCACTAAAACTTTTCTAAAGCAACCAAACTGTTAGAACAAGATGTCCCTCTAACTAAATAACACATTGGTTTAACAAGATATTTCTGCAGAATATTCCAGAGAATTTCATTTATAAACAATCTTATTCTGTGTGCCTAAGCAAAAAGTAGAAAAAGCATTTACGAAACAAAAGAAGGTCGCCAGGAAAGGGTTCTATATTTTGAAAAAAGAAAAGTAAAACAATACGTTGTTCAATTATTTTTAGTAGCACCAAGTACCAACACAATGTCATCACATAGTTCCTTTTGAACTGCGATACGTGATCTTCATGATCATGAATTTGTTTAGGCATATGATAAAATCCAATTTGAATTCATGTAATGTTGATACAAATGAAACAGAACGTATAAAATCTACATGCATTATGCATATAATCATGCGATAACATGCTAAACAGTGGAAATAGGACGCCATTTTATTTTATCTCTCATGTCTCTTTATTGCTACGTTTTGCTAATATTCGGCCTTCAATTTCCAGTAGGTAGTTCCGTTTAGCATGATTTTCCCCATTTGATTGAAGTGATTTTTTTGTATCGACAATGTTCCATATTGAATTGAACTGTAGTTTGGAACTAAAATTGGAACCAGTTTGTAGAATTGTTTACTACCATTGTAACTTTTGACCCGAATGTTAACTTTGTTCCCTAAATAGGTTCCCCAGAAATGAGAACAATTTTATAATCTTAACCATTGTGAAGTATAAAGACGTGCTTGATAAAACACATAATTATTTTTGCCCTCACTTAAGTTTTGAAACGACACGCAAAACCAATGAAAATTTTTGTGTATTTCAAATAAACAGTTATTATAAAGCTTTCATAAAAGCAGCCATTGTTTTTGATGAGTGTCGTAAGAGGCGATAAAAGGATTACCAGGACTGCAGCAACCTTTGAACGAATATCATTTTATTGCGGTCCTTTCCCAGCTGCGTGAAATGATAATAACAATTTGAACTCAATTTTAGAACCATCTTATTCGTAAATGATGCAATATTTCTCTATCACTGAGAAATTGACGCTATAATTAAGATAATTATAGCGCAAATTCTTTAACTGTTATTATCATTAATGAATTTATATATAACTGATGTGGTCGTCAAAAGTCTATACTTTTGGATAGTTATGGTCAAACCAAAATAAGGGAAAATTATTTGCTGACTGAATCTACTATTAGAGGAAAGAAAAAGTAGCTCTGGGTTTAGGAATTAACTCAACATAATGCAATTAAATTGTTTTAATTGAACAACTACATTAAAACTAATCTACCTAATTAAGTTAGATGTGATGTGAGGACTTAGTATTGCTAAGTCCTCACATCACATCAAACTCAAAAAGCAAATTTAACTTAGCACGATTACATGTGCTAAGTTAAAAAAAGGTTCTTTCTATCTTTTTATTGTAGTCCAAAAGGCGCTACTTATTCACTTATTAAGAACAAAATATTCTTCATTTTAATCTTACATTTTTTTCCCCAGACATACAACATAGACGCTCAAACCGGCGAGTCTTCAGCTTGTGCCACGGCCCTCCTGTGTGGGGTGAAGGCGCGCTACGAGACCCTGGGCTTGGACGCTGGTGGCAGGTTCAATATCTGTTCCTCAACTATCAACTCTAAAGTCACGTCTTTGGTTGATTGGGCGCATGAGGCTGGTAAGTAATTTCAACTGATTTCCAAAAATGTATTTTGTTTCAAAATATATTGTTACGCGATAAAACTGATAGTTTTGAATTAATTTCAGAAATGTTATTGTCATCATCGATACTTAAGTATACTGCAATTTTTTGCAGTCAGAGGGTTTTATTTTATTTTAATCGATCCTCTTCTTTTTACATGTATATTAAATATAGGCCGACTTTATACAGATAAAAAAAAATCTTGTCAGATAGAAATAGTTGTGTAATTACTAATTTATTTTTATCATGAACGTCAATGATGGTCATAATCGTTTAAGTAATGAAACCACTCTAATAATTACACCATATTCAATTTTAAATATTAATGTGATCCTTAATCACCTAAAATAACAGTTAGTATTTATTACATTATGAATTACTTAAATATACATGGCTTTATGTCAGGGTTAACAGATAATGCGTTATGGCAATTATGTAATAAATAATATTTCAATTTATATTTAAGTCAATTACCAATATTTTTGTGAGATGTTTGTATGGAGGCTAATTTTATACAAATCCTTAATAAAGCTACTTTCTCAAGATAAAGTCACGTAGGTATCGAAAAGTTACTTAATAGCATGCTTTCGGTATATCATTGGGTGCATATTAATTCTGTTAGATTACGAATTTGATTTCAAGGTGACTTTTATTTATAGAATGTTTCGTATTAGATGCTATTACTAGCGTATGTTATAATACTATACAATGTACATACTCGTATGCTCGATTAAAAAATACTTTTTTTTTTGTGTTTTAGATTATTGCCTTGACATCATTTTTGATAGGCTATAACTGCTGTAACCAGAGTGTATAATCGCGTTTATGATAAAAAAAAGCCTTGGCAATACGTTGAGACTAGTTATTATAACATGAAGTTTGTTCCGTCCCAAATAAGTCGTCCTCATAATAGTTTGTTTGTATACCCTTAAGGGTATGTAGGTAAATGTACGTAAGTGCGCACATAAAGAGTTGTGTTTAAACATCGTATCATTTTAGTTGAGACTTGTTTGCCAAGTGAGGTCTGTCATTATCCCTCAATTCAAAAATAATTATTGGATTTTTAGGAAAATCCTAGTTAAGCCCTGGGGTTTGGAAACGTGCCCGGTACATACCAAAATACCAACAGGGTCGCTTTGTATCCCAAGTTACTTAAAAACCTCATTGGCGAAAAGCCAACTACCTAAATTTAGCCAATCACCAATTACGGTTCCGACAATTCTAGCCACTGTTTTAAGGAAAACTAGGATACCAACCTATTCTAGTTACTTGAATAATATATTTATTTTCTTGATCATTTTGTGGCATTCAATTCCACCGTAAACATTTTGAGTTACTGCTATTTAACACTAAACCAAATTCCCAGAATTCAATGTTTAATGAACAGGATAAATATTAACTCATAACAAGCACAGTGCTTAATTTTTTAAGTTGTTCTGAAAAAATTGTTTGAATGCAAATTATTGAGAACCAAAAAAATACAGGTTTTGAGCGGCAAATACCGAATTAATAAATTCCATAATAACTTATATAAAAAGTATTAAGTAATTGCTTTTCATTGTCTATTTCCTTCATTAAAAAGTAACATAAAAAGAATATGATTACTATTGTTCAGTAACTTAAGTTATAGAAGTTGTTTATACATTGTTATCTGACGTCAATCCTAAGTGACGACTTATAGCTGTCACAAAACAACATTTTATTACACTCTTTAAGGGATACAGCGAAACTGTATATTTATGTTCGAAAGAAAACTATCCTATAACAATGATATTTGCCCTAGGGAACGTCGTACATTTGTAAACGAGTAGATATCGCTATTTTTTGTAAATAAATCCAATATTTTGCATCTGATAGTCACTTGGGATTAAGTTAGGTTATTTTAGTGTCTCTGACAGTAGTTTGACTACAGCGTTATTGTTATTTATTGTTTGTTATAAGCTAGGAAGAAATATTTAAGAACAAATATTATGCATATTTGAAAACAGTAACAGTTGGATAAATTTATTTTTCTTCTGAAAATATAGCAATACTTTGAAATAAAATAAAGGTAATATTAAAGCGCACATAAATAAAGTACACCATCTTAGTAGGTACTGATAACCGAAATTAGAATTGACTAATATGGCGCGTTACTATTACCGGAATAACGAACAACACTAGATAGCAATATGTCATGGCGGCGCGTGCGATTCTCGTTGTAGTAGTCTCTTGCATTATATAAATTAATAATAATCATGGCGTCGCTGGCCTTTAAAAGTATTGTAATTGTAACGTTGAATCCATTCTAATGATAATGATATATTGTAAAGTTTAAAGTTTCAGTGGTTTCCTTTTAATAGTACAATAGATAATTTGAGTCTTATTCCCAAAACCACATTTCTTTCTTCAAAATGCTGATACGATAAGTCTAGTTTATTTAAGATCATTTTATAATAATCCGTTTAAAAAATAAGAACCTATGCAACCTCAAATTTAATTACATAAATCTAAAAAGAACTATTATCATTGATACTGAATCCACAAGACTGATCCAAATTTGTTTTATAAAAATGAGTCAGCGTATTTCGTTCGCGACAAAACGGGTTGACAAATGTACTATGTGGACATGATTTTAATGGAGAAGTACATAACTGGGGCATTAATAATTTCGATGTTCTGAATATGGTAAAATTGTCGCGTTTGTTATAAAATATGGGTGCAGCAGTTCCGTAGAGTGCTATTGTGCGTCGAATTCGCTTCGGTGACTGGCACTCAATGGAGATGTCTCACAGATGTCTAGCTGTTGAATGTATGGTCGTATGTACCTATTGTTGGTAAAACAATAGGTTTATTACCCGAAATATTTGGTTGTGGAAATTCCTCAAATATGTTCTTTAGTTTTTTTTAAATTCTTAACGCCTTTTTGAGAGTACGTGGATTTTAAGGTCGAAATATCAGATTTAAGGTTACCTAGTATTAATCAAGCACAAGAATTTAATTTGGTATCAATATTGTATAAAGGAATTCCGGAAGCCGCTTCCTTCCATAAATTCCACTCAACAATCAACAGAAATCGAAATTCAATAAGCAACGTCAGCAAAATTATTAAATAAAGCGAAGAAATTGCCGCCTACAAATCAACATTTTACGTCTACATCAAAACCGTTTCCAGTCCACATTTATTTTGTAAGCCATACAATTTCTACTTCGTCACGGCGTACCGCATTCCTCGCGAAACTTCTTAGATCATAACCGTAAACCTAGCAACGAGTGAAAGCAAAGTTTATGGATATAAACAGTTTGGCATCAACAAATAGGCTTTCAAGCCTTCATTGTTAAGGTTTGCGAGTTTGTTCCTTAAATATTCAGTCTTTTCACTTAACATTTTTGCATATTTGCGAACGGGGATGCTTAAGTGGATGAAAGTAACCTGGCGCGCATTATTTAAATAATATATGCGTAATATGATAGCTAGGATTAATGCAACCTACACAATATATACAATATGTTTGTAATATTACATTTTGTAATTATGTCTTGTAAAGTTAGAGGTTTTAAGATTCCATACCTCAAAAGGTAAAATTGAGTCTGCGTTCTCTTTTACATGTGAAATGTCATCTATGTAACGTTTACGGGACACAACATTTTCTGATTCACTGAAAATAATACGCTTTTATCCACACATGTACATATAATAACATTCATCTATTCATTGTATAGGTAAATCCAGTGGCATCGTGACAACCGCACGGATCACGCACGCGACTCCTGCGGCGTTGTACGCGCATGCGCCGTCGCGATACTGGGAGGATGATAGTCGAGTACCACCGACTGTTAGAAAAGACTGCAAGGATATCGCCATGCAGTTGGTAGAAAATGAACCGGGGAGAAGTATGAGTGTAAGTATTGTGTTGTATAATTGTATTGCAACTATATATGTTAATATTAGGTGTGTGAAAAGTATATATACTTTTACGATATCTTTTTGTTTTTATGACGTAAAGAGTAATATGTTTTTTTTTTGATGAACCTATATATTTAATATTTTTGATTACTATTTATTTCGGAAGTATAATATGAATGCTTCTTCTTATATGCAGTCTTATTAGTCCAATATGTAAGTAATTTGCATCACAATAACCCCATTTATTTATATCTTCCAACATAATCTACTTTTACAATTTTCATGCAAAATGCGCACTAATTTCGTACAGTTCATGCTCACGAAAATGTTTTCGAAACAAAATACAGCGCAGTGTTTTGTTAAATTAAGGCTTAAGGGTAAAAACTTGCAATGTCTCCCAAAGAAAGGAAAGAGTTTTTACTTGAATTTTTAAAAAAGTATTCGGGCAGAAATCTTTTATTGTTATTAATAGCTCCTAAGAGATGAATTAAAATGAATTCAGGAATTTTACGAAGGTCTTTTGTTAATTTGTGAGCAATGTTAATTAGACGCCAGCACTTCACCTCGGTGTTAGGATTATCAGCAGTAATTATGATGTAACTAGGTTGCGCATTTTAATTATTTTAGTACAACTTTATGTGACGTAATATTCTGTTGATGCAATTAACACTGACGACTCGTCTGCAAAGGGGCTTGTGGAAAGACTTTCCCGTGTTATGCGGAAACAAATTAAAAACGGGCATCGCGCAAATTAAAATCACGTCTGAAGTCTCTTTGCTTAACCATATTCTTGAGACACATACGGCAAATACGATAACATTTTTCAGATAATATATTTGTATTATGTTCACGTCCTGAAATTACAATTTATGTAAATTTACTTATTAGATATAATCTAATGCTTCACTTAGAATGTAAATGGAATGCATTAAAATAATATTGCCAGCAAAACTTAATAAAATATACACGCTGCAGAACAGATTTACTGACTAACAAAACATAATCAGTCGCGTTCTCATTCGCGTTCTTCGCCGCAATCCACAGAACTGCATATATGAAGCACGAATTCAATGGAATACGTTTTGGTAGTTAAGCGTTGCAGAAATTTCTTCGAAACACTTAGAGAAAAACGTGTTAAAGTTTGCTCCCGAATCAGAAACTTTAGTATTCCCCGAATACTCAAATGCAACTTTTTTTTAAGACGTCCTTAAATGTATATCTGCCGTTACATTATACCTTAAAGTGACAGGGATCGCATGAGACCTAAAGGCTACGTAAGCATTCAGCCATTAGCTAGGTTTATCATTGAGGAAGCCGAGAGCTATAATATCCGAGACATTTGCATGGCCTTCTTAGTATTCGTATCTTAGGTATAGGTCCTGGTATAGCTGTCTGAATACGGCCAAAACACCTTTTGATGAATAATTAATTTCAATTGTATGGTCTTATGAAGCAAAAGCTTCCATTTCATAAAATTTAATTTAATACCCAACACTAATTAATTTGTCTTACTATTTCAATAGGTGATAATGGGTGGTGGTAGAAGACATTTCCTGCCGACCGTCACGCCTGATCCAGAGCATCCGAATAGAGAAGGGAGAAGATTAGATGGAAGGAACCTTGCAGAAGACTGGGCGAGAGAAAAGAAGAGACGGCGGTTGAGAGCACAATACATACATACTAAAGAACAGCTCGCTAAGCTAGATCCTAGGACAGTGGATTATTTGTTAGGTATGTATAAAGATTCTAAACCATAAAACTAATAATAGTCTGAATAGGGCAATGTGAAAAACAGATAACATATGCGGAAACGAAAAAAAGGAGGTTAATAACTTTTTAATAAGTTTTGCCATTTTTGTCACTTTTGTACTTTATTGTAAATGTCAAAATTGTCTACCAAAAATAATTATTTCTATTAACTTTGAATAAGTTCAATTCTCTATCCACAACCGTTTGAACGATACATATTTATAATTATTAATACTATGCAAACGGGTTCTCGTCAACTATGCGTTTCAATAAGTGTGAAAATCAATTACTAATACATTTTTAATGGTTGGTTAGCGCTTAAACGGTCGTAGCATATCATTTACTAGGCTGAACATTTCAATAACACAAATCAATAAAGTTATTGAGACTGATGATTAATTTGAACTTTTGAAATAACTTTTTTATTTAGCTTTATTGTTGATCGACACTTTATGACAATACTTAAGAGATTGGTTGACACAGCTGAAAATATATTTAAAACATCTGCAGCCAATTTTCTGTCGCGTGGTTTCATAAAATACTGGACAGAAAATACGTAAAGAATCTGAACGAATTCGATTTACATAATAAATGCCAAGGTCGAGTAAAATATGACGGTAGCACAATTGCCGGGGTAGGTCATAGAAAAGAAAAATTCAATCTTCCCAGCAAACCCTGTTTACTTGATGTGAATGGAGATACAAATCACAATATACCCTTATCGACACTATACATTTAAATGAAATGTGTTGTAGCACATACATAGGCCGAAATATCGACGATTTTCCTATCGATGTTATGATACATCATTTTCTTATCGATGTTTATTTGACACTTATAAATACTGAAATGTATATTGAACTTGACGTTGGAAGAAATTAACTAGAAAATTTCTTTGACCTTTAAAACGAGCAAAATAATGTACGCTATAAACGTTACAGGTCTCGTAATCTAAAAGTATAATAGAAAGCACACCAATATATTTCTCGGAAATAATACAGTTTGTTTGCAATAACACGGTAAAAAAAAGATTAAACGCGATAGGATCGCCAAAATCGCATTATGGTGGAACGAAGAAAATCACATTAAACTTTTACTTGCGGAAAAAACTACGAAAAAAGTCTTTATTATGTCTTTAAATTATGAGTTAAAGGTACAGTTTAAAAGCCATTACTTTTACGAAACTGCGTTTTTATACAAATTTTCTAAACGCCTCACCTACCGGTAGGAATATTAAAGAAACCGGACCCTTTTGCGTGCTTTGTTCGGTTTGTTTAAGGGTTAAAGCTTACTCAACAATTTGAGTGCCCACAAAGCCTATTTTGGGTGACCCCTGTTTAAAGCGCGTACACAATGAATGAGTATAATTCAAAAGGATCGGATCAACAGTTTGGCTCTACTATTTGTATAAATATTATTTAGATAAGTACAATATTATTTCAAAGCTTTTTTTAGGAATTAATTTACTAGTCAAAACTTTTCCTCAGGAACGGGAAATCTATTCCGATCTCGTACTTGACAAAATCCCTTCTAAGTTATCTATTAAGAACAACAAAGTAAATGGGGCTTCTTGAACTCAACTTTGTCCCTACGAACAGATTAGGAGACGATAAAAATTCAGAATTCCCCTACAAAATTAATATAAGAGAGCCAACATGATTCCGTAAGTCGAGACTTACTTAGTTCAAGGAAAGTTGGGCCAAAAAAGCTTCCGGCCTACCTTCTTTGGAATTTATGAAATATTTACGTTCCCCAGATTACATTTACCGAGTTTACATTATCAGTGCGGCGCCGTTCTGTAATCCCATTTGAATCCTTTTTAATCTCACCCGCCCGACATAAAGTAGGTAGCATTTGCATTTCAAATATGGATTAAGCTGTTACCAACATTCTTAATTCAAAAATTGTGTATCACGCTCCTTAGTATTTTTAACCTCTATTTAATTACTCATTAACCGCTTTGAAAGGATAATCTTAATTTAATATAACATCAAACAAATGAGGTTCCTTGGTCAAGGGATGAAACAAGTGAATTTGCATTACAAGTAACAAATGAAAATAATGATTAACGCAAATTAAAAATGCCTGACGCAGTTCCGAGTATTTCACAGTAATAAACCAAAATAGGACGATTAAATCATAAATACACAACGTAACGTACTTAAGCTGCAGTAATGAGATATTGCAAAGTTTTCCGGTGTGCGCTGTGTTGTACGTGACTTTAAACTCCATTTATCAGCATCAGTTGGTAGGGATGTGAAGTATGTGTAGTGTGCACGCTGTAAATAAGGGCGATGTTAAAGTTTTTAATTACAGATACCGCATGTTTGTGTGCAATTTTGTTTACTTTTCTTTACAACAAGAAATATAAATTGGCACGAAACATGATACAGAAAATGAGCATATTGACAGGCAAAATAGTAAAAAAAGCCTTCACAAAATGACGCAAAAAGTTCCTCTCTAATATTGTCCGTTACACTTAGCTTAGATCTTCAGAGTGGATTTCCACTTCAAAACCCAGAAAATCACTTAAAAAAAAAAGTAAGCCAAATATTATTTCTGATTACACAGGTTTGTTTGAATACTCCCATATGGAGTTCAACGCCGAGCGCGGGGCCGTGGCAGATGCTGAAGAAGGCTCGGCTACGACGTCAGCTGTGAAGGCAGACGACCCATCCTTAGCTGATATGACTAGAGCCGCTTTGTCAATTCTAACTAAAAATGATAAAGGATTTTTTCTACTTATAGAAGGTAAGTTGGGAATTTGAGTTTAATGTCAACCAATTTTCAAATAATTCATTAAATAAATTTCTATAGTTTTGGCATAAAATGAGAAAGGAAAAACACTGGTCCATTTTTCAAATGAATTTAAAAAGAGGATGTTCTTAATTTGTCTGTATGTTACGTGCAACAGAAGGATAATTTTAAGAATACATTTTTTTTCCTATGTGTATCTCAAAGTAGTCTCATATAAATTTCATCAAAATCGATCTAGTAGCTTTTTTATATCTGTGCAATCAATTATATAAGGTGCTATAAAAATATCTGCCACGGCTTTAATGGGAGGTAGTATTGTGTTTATAGATTACAATAGTGAAGAACTTTCGTACCCCGGAACAGTTAATTAAATTTGAGAGACTAAAATAGTTAAATTAACGTTGACTCTATTCTGCGTAACGTGGTTCACAAATTACGCGCAATGTGACGCTTAGTCAATGAAAACAACTGCTATCTCTTTCCATCTTTTCTGTGAATGAAAACTGTAATCAGCTGACTAGTTCGTCACTACATAATCAACTAGGTACGCAATAATACGCAGGCATACAAGTGTTTTAAAAGTGCAACTACTTACACGGGATGGTTTTATACTAATAAATCAATTCAAATTTATACGTTATTTTTTTTGTATGAAAAAAAAATGATAAATAATGAATAATTTATCTTCACTATTGTAATCTATAAACACAATACTACCTCCCATTAAAGCCGTGGCAGATGTTTTTATAGCACCTTATATACTGGGTGGCGCAAAAGTACTGGCACTAAAGAAAATACTTTTTTTTTTTTTATATGACATTTTCTGTCATTCTGTTGTTGAAAATTGTGTAGTGAACAAATGTAAAATACACTGAAAATAAACATGGACCGTTTTACTCCCCAAGAACGTGGAATAATTGTGTCAATGTTCTTACGGAATAATTCATCAGTGATAAGAACACAACGTGAATTTCGTCGACGATTTCCCCACCGTCCGGCACCGATTGGTCGCACAATTCGACGCTTTGCCACACGCCTTGAAGCAACTGGCTCAACATTGGATAGACCTAAGTCTGGGAGACCAAGAACAGGCCGTTCAGCTGAAAATATCGATGCTGTGCGCGAAGATGTGGAAGAGTGTCCAGAAACATCAACGAGGCGACGTGCCACGCAATTGGGCATTTCCAGACGGACCCTGCAGCGTATTTTGGTGAAAGACTTAAAGATGTTCCCGTATAAAACTCAAATGACTCATCAGCTGCTGCCTGCTGACCACCGAGCTCGTCTAGATTACTGCCAGCGCGTCATAAACCTCAACCTTGAAGAGGATGATTTTCCTTCAAAATTGGTTATGAGTGACGAAGCGCATTTCCATCTCTCAGGGCATGTCAATAAGCAGAATACTCGGTTCTGGGGCACTGATAATCCGCGCATTATTCAAGAAACACCTCTACACCCACTAAAAGTTACTGTATGGTGTGGCATCTGTGTTGACAGAGTGATCGGACCCTATTTTTTCGAAGACGCTGGAGGCAATGCGATTACTGTCACTGGAGAACGCTACAGAACCATGTTACGTGAGTTTTTGATACCCAGTTTGGACGAATTGGGGCTGGAGCACATCTGGTTTCAACAAGACGGCGCTACGGCACACACAGCGCGCGACACTATGGACTTAGTGAGGGACGCTTTTCCAGGCCGAGTTATCTCTCGTTTTGGCGATTTGCCTTGGCCTGCAAGATCACCCGATCTGACCAGTCCAGACTTCTTTCTTTGGGGTTTTTTGAAATCTCGGGTGTATGTGAACAAGCCACAGACTCTGGCAGCTCTAAAAGAAAACATTCGTCAAGAAATAACGAACATATCGCAGGAAGTGTTACGGCAAGTTATGCAAAATGTCATAAATAGGGCTCAAATGTGTATCAACTCTGGAGGTCACCATTTAAAAGACATCATCTTTAAATCCTAATGGTACGAAATTTAATGGCACAAATATACATTTAAAAAAATCTAAATCTAGTTTTCTAATTTAGAAAAAATGTTATAGCTGAACCAAATAGGGTCTTTACTTTTGCGCCACCCAGTAGTACTAAGATTTATATTTCCTATTCTCATGTATTGTTTTATTATACCTATTTAACGTTTTATTTAGGTGGAAGGATAGACCATGCACATCACTACAACAATCCATATCGAGCTCTCGACGAAACTTTGGAGTTAGAAACCGCATTGTTGGCAGCATTAGAGAGGGTTAATCCCGCTGAAACTTTGATCGTAGTCACCGCCGATCATGGACATGTAATGACTTTTGGAGGACAGGCCACGCCGAGGGGACATCCAGTTTTAGGTAAAATTTTCAACAAAACGTTATATTTTCCGACACTAAAGTTGGCAGAAGTAGTCTAAATTAGTTTTTGGAACATCGATCTTTTTTAGTACCCAAGAAAATAATTTTAATTGAAATCGAGTGCTGTAAACTTTTTGCTTACTTAACAGAACTTTAAACCCGTTTCTATTGTTTGTTTAGACTTTAGAAAATTAATTAAAGGGACTTAAACTTAAGAAGCCTTTTCATCCAAGATATTTGGGGCTTTTAGAATGATTAAAGTTTCGGTTGTTTCCTTAGGTGCGGATACTGTAGTGTCTGATATTGATGGGCTGAGGTATTCTACGTTGCTGTATGGTACTGGGCCGGGGCATTCGGAGCCTAGGGCCTTGCCGTTGAATACTACGGCATCTGCTGCTGCTTCGGCGGATGCTGTTCATGCGGCCGCAGTGCCTCGGCAATGGGCTACACATGGTGGAGAAGATGTCCCTATTTATGCTCTAGGTAAGACTTTTTATGTTTATGTAACGTTTTTTGTTTATAATCATCTTTATTTGTAACTGTAATTGGTATGTAATGTATCCAGGTCCCATGGCAACAATATTGTTTGCCGGAGTAGTGGAACAGAGCTACATACCTCATGCGATCGCGTATGCTGCGTGCATCGCCCATCAATCGAGAAGATGTCAAGAGAAAATCAACTTTACCCAACCACCGGTAAGCAAAGAATAATAAATCAAACGGAATTTCCCTATTTTGTATCTCAGTTTTATGAATATTTCGGCCTCTATTTTAGCATAAATAACTTTTCAGACAAAGGGAAATATGGACGAAGTTTACAAGTTTTTATATTATTACGTCGAAGTTTCGTGCTCACGTCACTATTGTTGTAAAAGAAAATTAACCACTATATATTTTTTGCTTACTTAATTCAATAGCTACTGACAAAATACTAAACAACTTTATTTTACAAACTTTTGAGTACATCGTTTGTTTTGAAGATAAGAATATTACCTAATATAGATAAGTAATGACTAGCTCGGATTTCAAACACTCATATTGACAAAAAATAGAATAGTAATACATATTAATTTTAGCAGGAAAAACCTCCGAACTGCGTACCACCCGAAGTAAGCAGCGTTTCGGCAGCCGAAGAAACTCGAAACGACGGCTCAAGTGGCCGCCGAATCGTAGTCGCGTCAAGTGTCATGGCGGACGAAAGAGCTCCACGCTCATCCGCTCCGCCTATGAACACACGCTACCTTATATCAAGACTAACGTCATACATTGCTCGCCTAAGTTTAATTTTATTTGTCGTTAAATTGTAAATATATCAAGTGTAAATATTTAACACAAGGACATTCGCCCACGGATTTCTGTTAGCATAATTGACTGTTTCTAAAATAGTTGGGTGTGAACTGTGTTCGGTGTATCGAAAACATTTTGTACAGCCATTATTGTAAATACACGGTGATCCGATTATTTATAAGATAGTTATTGTAAATATAATTGGAACCATGATTGGTATTTATTTAGTCTCATCATTAAAATAATTTTTAAATGATGTATGAGTTTTATTTTCTCGATCTTCTTAATGTAAATAATAAGTGGGTGTAATAAGAAAGTTTCATCATGTGAAAGGTTTATTCAATCACCTATACTTAAAATAAATACCTCTTCTATATAAAACCAAGCGCCAAAAATAAATACTAGTTAATAAAAATACATGTACAGAGATAAATAATAATATAAAGTAACTGATTACACATTTCCTTGCCGCGTTAATTTATCTAAGGCTACACTTGAAAGGCCCGACTCCTCGCTTACACAATTAGTTAGGGTTGTCACCGCGCCAGCTATTGGATGTCACACCGCGATAACGCAATTGTTACGTCAAAATGGACGTTGACAGCCTTTGTCCCGGCTTTCTCGCACTTTCCGCTTTGTTCCACGATAGATGCTTTCAAGGTGTACAGATTTATATCTAGATAATAAGTTCTACAATCGTATTCACCCTGTGTAATGAATAATATGTGGCGCATGCGTGCCTCTTTAACCGTTTTGTTGAATTTTAGATGCTTTCTTGTTTATTGATTGGAGTTTTATAGGCTTAGGGTGGGTGTACTTTCATATTTAAGAAGGTTTCTTTTTGAACAAATTGATTAATTTGTAATACTTTGAGGGTTGCAAAGAAACTTGATTTTTGTGGGCATTTTAATTAATATTTTGTGGTATGGTTTCAATCATTATGTGTATTTATAAACCAGTAAAGTCAAAAACAGACCGCTTATAGGTTATTTAATTAGCTACTATAAAATATACCATGAATACATTTTTTTTGCCGGATATACTGTTACATAAATAGCACAATTTATTCATATAAGGCTGACTGGCATAATTCTTCTGGTTGGAATATCTCGGAACACATTCCATATTTCTTTTTTAATGATACTAAATATAAAAACGACAAGCTTGGGTTTAGCCTCAGTCAGTTGACATACAAAATTAAATAAAGCGCGGCTCCCGTCAAATTTTTTCGCGTTACCATACATTTTCATTACATTTTGGGCCACGTTTCATTTTAGAGTGCAATAAAAATGTCATAATCATTTTGGGCTGTAAACCCTTGATTTGGCTGAAACACGTGCATTAAATATGCTTTGGCATACACGCCGTGAGCGGATGTGGCTACCTCCAAAAATTGTTATCGAGGGGAATATACGGCTTCATGTAACCATTCACTGCTTCACACAATCATTTTACTGTAATTTTGATAAAATGGGATGAAGATTTTATACTTATTACTGGCTAAGCATCATAAATAATATTTTTGTTCGTTAAAATCCTACTTAAAATTCATTCCTGAAACGTAAACTGCATACCTTTTTTTATAAAGACACATTTACTATTTTAGGTAATAGGTATATTACTAAAAACTACTACTAGGCATTTTTGAATTATTAATATCTACTTAGTTAGCGACATAATATTAGTTGTTTTAAAGGTTTGAATTAAAGAGCGGCTACCCTCATGTCTTCAAGTTAAACCATAATATAAAGGAATTATTTTATTTCATTTACAGATACCTAAGAATAGAAATACTCTCGACTTCGTACATGGCAACACTTACATCTGACAGCGTTAACTCAAAGAAGTTGGGGGTAGATTTTCATAAATCTTAGTAACCACTAACTCGCGGTCGACACTGTTTTAAGGTTATGTAGAAGCCACAGAATCGCTGTAGGCTGGTGTTTAAGCAACGTAATTGTGTGAATAGTGCCTATTTCAGAACAGAAAACCACTAACTACCGGATAACCGTAAGAAATAACTAACAATTCTACGAAAATCTACATACAATATGTATCACACGTTTAATATTATTCTGGGTAGGTACAACGTCTACTGGGCCTCGATTCGGCTATTTTAAATGCATGTCAGTTGTCGGTCAGTTTACTTTTCATTGTGCCTAATTTTCGTCTTCAGATAAGCCTACAATAAAATCTCATTGAACTCTCGAAGAGAATGATCTTAATGAACAATTAACGATCGTAATGACAGTTAGCAGAATGCCGATTATCGTAAAAATGACCAAATGAAGCAGGTCATTCAGTAAATTCAAGCAATTCTTAAATAGCGGAATGAGGCCCCAGAAAGATTTTTACCTCTATAAATAACATAACAAAGGTATTTGTAAGAATTTTCCGAGAACTGTAAATAAATAAGTACCATTTATAGATGCTTCCGAAATACATATTTAATGTAGTTTTTCTTGATGTTTACGTGCTTGTATGTTTAGGGACTAAGTAAATCTGTTGTTTTTCATTTACTTAAGCTATCTTTTATATTATATAGTAAATTATATCACCTTAAACATGCAGCGCCATAGTTTAAAAGTTAGTGATTTATATAGTGTATTTTGAGTGACAAAACATGTGTAATTTAAGTTTAGCCATAAAAATAATTAGTTATATTTTCAAAGCATTTAAAGTAATTTAAGGGTCAGTGTCCGGTGTTTTACCATCGAATTTAACTAAATGTTCTACCTATTTGGCGCTGTGACTTTGGTATAAGTTACAAAAAGGGAAAAGTACTGCTGAGGTGCGGCGGCAGTGGTGGCGGCTTGGCGTACAACTGTAAGTAGATAATTATAATTCATAATTTATATACATACCTACTTAACATAACATTATGTTGTCCTTTGACAACGAGATGTTATTAAATCAAAACACGTATTTTATACCTATCTGCGATACAATATTGATCATATACAGAGATCAAAGACCCAAAATCTCGCTAGCTGCCTCTAAACCATTTTCGTACCGTATCGTCGATCTAAAAATTCTATCGCGTTCATATTTTTTTCAGAGTGTTTACCTTGCCGACCCGTAAGTCGGTGCTGGCAATAAATAGAACGGACGTGGCCACGTTTCGGGGTTCAACTTTGTTTTATAAGGGCAAACTGTAGAGGGGTATGAATAAGCCAAGCTAGACAATGTTGCAAGTAAAGGCAATGAATAGGAGTAAAGCGTATTTTATTTATACAGTAAACTGTTTTATAAATAAGTGTTTTCAAAAATGTATAAGAGCTTCAGTTACAATAATACTAATTTAATTTAAACCACTGTGTTCCATCTTTTAAATACTTTATTATCAGCAAACAAGTTCTAGTTAAGTATAATTAATTTTTAAGTTATGTATACTGACGTAGCTGTAATAATTACGCGAGACGTCTAAAATAAACGTTCCTTTTAATGATTTTGCGTAATTTTCTTTGACTAAAATATATGTCCTATTTAAATTGCCGTTATGTCACTTTTTACGTAGGTAGTTGATATTAAGTTGCCCTTATTCATACTTTAACAGCGGACTTTCAAGCTACACGTATAAGTAGTAGTTCTAGGTACGTATAGTTATACTCCGTGTGATAACACAGGTAATCTCTCTTCATAGTTTCTGTTATAAACTTTGTTAGTAACAATAAAGATTTTTATTAGAAGCCATTATTGGGTTATTCGAAAGTGCGATATGGAAGGGTTAATAAAATGTTTAGTTCTAGATTTTTAGGGTACGTTAAAAGAGATGGATCTCTCTTTTAAAACAATGCCATGAAAGGTGGTTTTTCTTACTATTTGCTTTATTTATTTGTTTTTTACATTTAATTTACATTTCATATTTTTTTTTACCGTACTTCGCAATCGGCTTGTTAATTCTTTTGAATTTAAACAATTATCAAAAAAACTATAAATGATAATGGAGTTTCTCGTCGATTTATAATTCCGATAGTTTATTTATAGTTTTTCTGAAAAAAAAAAGACAAAAAAAACAAAAAAAAATACAAATCTTACAAATAGGTTTACAGAGCGCTATGTTTTGTCTATGGTGAGACATACAAATATTAAAGTAGTGGAATTTAAACAAAAAACAACAAACAGTTAAATACAAAATTATACAATATTGGAAAAATTATAACATTAATACCTAATAATATAACAAAAAATTTAAATTAAATAACAATATACCTAATATAAAACACGACAAATGACTTCAAGCCAACAAAACATCATCAATATTAAGTTTATCATAACCGAAAAATTGTTACCATACCTCATAAAACTAGGGGTAAATCTCCCGATATTCTCCCGATGATGTCACCAAACTGTGGCTGATCCTTTTTGGTGACCGACCATCCCTTTGTAAAAAAGGTTGTATGTCTTTATAAAGGTGACAGTTTAGTTGACGAAGATTTACGAGAAGACGGACAGTGAAGGAAATTCCATAAGTGATTAACTTACTGGGTTTCGTCACACTGAGTTTTGGGTTATTTTTCATATCAACTATTTGCTGTGTTTGGTGCTATAGTTTTGAATACAAGAAAGGCGATTTTTAGACGCCGTTTATAAGTTAGTATTTCAGTATTGCCGTTTTTTTTTTTGTTGGATTATTAGATACATACATAGAACACGTATAAAACCAAAAAAAAACAAACGTTTTAAAGAAATACTTGCCTACGCAAAAAACGAAACCACAGATATAAGACAAACTCAATTGCACAGATTGCACTGTGACTTCCAACGCCAGTTGTCCAGACAAAACTTACTGTAGAAAACAATTTGAGCTCAAAATATAAATTCTCAAACACAATGTTTCAACCTGATATATTTACTTTAAAAAAAGAAAACTAAACTAACAAATTGAACTGAGCTTGCCATTCCATGTAAGTTTTAATAACACACGCTAGAGAAAAGACTAGGAATTTCCGAATTAGGTTTTTGTTCCCACAAACTGTGACGAAACTTGCCCAACTTTATAGCTTCAGGTTTAAGGATACTTACAAAATGAATAAATAAAATGGACTGGGACATAAAGAATTTATTTTATAAGCTGATAAATCTTTTACATAATTAAATGCATTCAACATTGGAAAGACCCAAGGAGTCCAAAATAATCACAAGGAACTTAGTGATACCTTATCCATCCAGATTGGAAATATATTTCTGACGTAGGTGTCTTACTATATCAAACTGAAATAATTGGTGAATTACATAATAAATTAATATCTAAAGTATGAACCCAAGTTGTAATGTGATTGGATTCAATAAAGGCCGAAATAAAACTACATGAATAAAGCCAATTAGGTACTTACAATATTATGAGCAAAATTCTATCGCGTTCATATTTTTTTCAGAGTTCAACCTGGAAAATATAAGTAAGCATAAACAAAATAAACATTGTACAAAAGAAACCTTCAAGGATCTAAGAAGATTGTAATATAAATGTTGAACAATGTCACCAAGGATTAAATCTGGTCCTGTTTCAATAACAATGAAAGTGCTTGTTCTAAGACTGTCAAGATGAAATAAACTGTTATTAAAAAGCTTGCTTTAATAATAGACTCAACTCTTAAGGATTGTTTTGTATCGGGGGGCACGGCAGTGCCCCCGCCAAGTCTTAAATATACCTAATTTGAAGCAATATTAGTTAAATATAAAAAAATGGAAGAATATTGTTAAATTTATCCCACCAAAAACATTCAATGTAAAAAAAAGCCAAGTCTCTCTATGCAATTCTTCCATCGTAAAAAGTTTTGAGATCGCATAGGAGCCAAGTCCTGTTCAACTTAATTTGTAATAATAAATCAATATTTTGTGACTATATCAAAAGTTTTGTTTACATTACAATAACAGTGACTTAGCCATGAGCACAAGTTAAAGGTCGTTTGCTCCTTGTAATTACGTGCAAATACCGTTGAATTTATATATTATATATATTATGGAAATGATTTTGTAACTGATTGGAATTTGAGATCACTATGGACTAAACATGCGCCATAGTGTATGTGCAGTTCACTGATCTTGGATGATACTGACTGTCGGTTAAGGTGTCCTGATATTATTTATTATTTACTTGCAACTCCTCCAAATATGCCGCTTTATATTTGTATCTTATTGTGCTCATGGCCAAGTCACTATTATTGTAATGTAAACAAAACTATTGATATAGTCACAAAATATTGATTTATTATTACAAATTAAGTTGAACAGGACTTGGCTCCTATGCGATCTCAAAACTTTTTACGATGGAAGAATTGCATAGAGAGACTTGGCTTTTTTTTACATTGAATGTTTTTGGTGGGATCTCATTTATTTTTTGTAGGTCTCTTTCTTTTCTTTTTATAAATAAACAAAATTGCTATAAAAAATATTTGCTTTTTGTACATAAACAAAGAACAAAGTTAACAATGCAGTCAAAATTCATATACCATGTTCTTGTAAAACCGCAAATATAAATTTGTTTTATATTATTTACTAAGGTATATAATTTATTACCGTTTTTATAATTTTCCCTTTACATGTAGCTAAAAACCTATCTTGGTGCCAAATTTGAAGGTTCTAAGTTTGCTAGAAGTACCTTAGATTTTTGATGATCGGTCAGTGAGTGAGTCAGTGAGTGACAAAATGGTGTAACTTTGATCGCTCATAACTTGTAAACTATTGGTTCAAATGTCATGTAATTTTGAGGCTGAGCTTGTTTTAATACTTACTCTAGGTCATCGAAAACCTAAACCCCTAGCTTTGTCCGTATCGATGATACAGGGGGGGTGAAATAGCCGCGAAACGCTTCGAGAAAAGAATGGTACGGCCGTGCCCGTTTTGCTCGAGACTTGGCTGGGGCACTGCCGTGCCCCCAGATCATTTACTTTCTTTATTTGAAAACTTAGGCTAGTGTTTAACAAAAAAGGGTAGATGATCAGCGGTTTTGTTAATGAGTTTTATTTCTTTATAATTTCTTAGATATTTTTTATTTTATAAGAATGTATCTGAAATCGAAGCTGCTTTACAAATATACAAATAATACATACGTTAATGACCACAGAACAGATAAAACCTTTCATCTGTTCTGTGATAATGACAATTAAAGAAATCTTCAGATTACTGAGTGCTGAGTATCACGAACTTTACTCCTAATGGTTTCGAGGCTTATGTTCAGAGTAGAAAACATTCAAATTAAGGAAATTCTTTACAAGTGTAACACAAACGTATGTAGGCTATGTTCACAAAATTCCAGAAAAGCTTGAGAAATGTCCTTACATTGTTCGTCGCGTCGTTCAAATGTAATAGAATTTTCTAACAAAACATCTCTTTTCAAGGAAAACTTGAAAGTACACAGAATGCTACTAAAACATTGCCTCAAAGGGTTTTTTCCTGAGAATACATACAATTTACCTAAACTTAGCCACGAGGGGCTCGTGGCTAAGTGTAAGCCGTACGGTTTGACCGATAATACATGTTAAGCCGCGCTCGCCGCGGTTGGTCCGTGGATGGGTGACCATTTATAACATACCAAGACCCCTCCGTGTTTCGGAAAACACGTTAAACCGTAGATCCCGGCTGTCATACATAGATCTTTAGCAGTCGTTAAGTCAATTCTGACAACCAGTCTTACTATGGTATACTGTGTTTCCCAGTAAAATGGGTTGTGGAGGTCAGATAGGCAGTCGCTACATGTAAAATACGGTATTCAGCTGAATCCGGTGAGACTGGTAGCCGACCCCAACATAGTTGGGAAAAGGCTCGGGAAATGATTACATACAATTTACCTACATACCTACTCGTGTGAAAATTGTGTACCTAACGTAATTGAGTATTGGAGACTTTTGGCCTTGAATAAATATATAATATAGTAGCATTAGGTCTAGCAATAAAAAAGTAAAATCTCTATAATGATTTGTTATTATTATTATTGGTAAAGACTTTATGTGACGAATTGATTAAAAAAATTTAAAGGCGAAAAATTCTTAGCTAAAACTGGACTAAGTTTTAAGTTAGAATAAAATTTTATCTCGCAAGCCTTTAAACTCCTAGTAAATTCGGTTAATCTGTATCAACTACTAAGTAAAGATTTTACCTACTAGAGAATCTTGTAGAGTTGTACATGCCTTAAGACCTCATTGCATTCGTAAAAACTATAAAAATAAAACAGTAAGTAAGAGGAAGCAATTCGTCATCTGCCAAACAATAATTGGAACTAAGAATATAACAATATATTGCTATTGTATTTGTAGATAAGTAGGTCACGAAGATTTTGAGTGGATGTACTACAAATGAGCAAAGGCCAAGATAAATGGAATAATAGAGTTCCAATACCTAAATTGAATAAGTATATCGGCTATTGTAGAAATGAAGAGTGGTTGTCTCAATTAAAAATGAGTTAGGTAGACGACTGGGTATGGTAAGAAAGAATCTATATAGACTATACAGATTATGTCTTATAGATATATATATATGACGAAGGGGTAGGGCGGGCGGTCGTTGCTCAGCTCTTCTTCCATCGTGAATGTTTTTAGGAACGCGGCGAAGTCGGTTTCCTCTGTTCGCTTCTCGTGCTTTTCACCCGATGTCAAAACCACACTCCCAAATTTGGCAACTCGCACGATGCTGCCAACATCTGATCCCGAACACACCCAAGGCGGTTAAACCTTGACGCTCCTTTTTACACTCTCCGACACGGCCATCTTGACACGTCACACGTCCCTGTGTGATGCTCCTGTAAGAAAGAAAACCAACTGCAATATCCAAAGGCCTTCTCTCGGCCAATCCTGACCAACATTTGTTTAAGGGTCCTATTACGTAACAAAGTACAACACTTTCACAGAGAAAACAAAATAATTTATTTCAAACAATATCGCATACACTGTTTACCCATACTATCGCTAAACGCTTAGCATTTGTCAGATAAATTATTGTTCTATCTCCTCAAAACTCTCATCAGCGTACAGTATCACATCAGTAAACAGTATCCCATCACACATTGTTCGTTACGATCACCTATATCGAGTGAAAGTAACTCATGCCACCTATATCGAGTGACGATTACACACTGTTCGTTACGATCACCTATATCGAGTGAAAGTAACTCATGCCACCTATATCGAGTGACGATTACACACTGTTCGTTACGATCACCTATATCGAGTGAAAGTAACTCATGCCACCTATATCGAGTGACGAAAACCTTGCCACCTCCATCGAGTGACGAAAACCTTGCCACCTCCATCGAGTGACGAAAACCTTGCCACCTCCATCGAGTGACGAAAACCTTGCCACCTCCATCGAGTGACGAAACCACAACGCTAAGAACCATCTCTATCAAGTATCATTGCCTCCATCGAGCAACACTACAACCATATCACCTAAACCGAGTGATATGTTACATTGCTAACAACTGTTCGCTAATCAGATAAAAAAACACTAAAAAGTTTCAACAAATCAGTCAGTTACACTGTCATTAGACTCAACATCTACATCACGTCTTAACAAAATATTCATTTTTCATTCAACTTTCTTAGGTTAGAGAGCACTGAGCACCGGAATCAAAACAAAATGAAAGCTTCTCACCGGATTCAACTGTTAGGTGATCAGTGGCTGGCCCCATAGTGCAGGCACCCACCCGGCGCTCTACGTTGCCGCTGCTAATCTTGGTGTCCTTTTCCGGGCAGCGAGCGGCGATGCGACCTGGCTCGCCGAAGCAGTTGCACGCAGGCGACAATGCTTTGTTTGGTACACCGTTGCCCTGGGTATCTTACTGTTTATTTGTTGCTGAAAAATGAGGTTTGATATTAGTGCTGGTATTACGCGAGTCTTTAGAGAGGCATTCGTTCGCCATGTGGCCTAATCTGCCATAATTGTAACATTTCTTCGGTTCATCGCGGTTTCTTAGCGTCACTGTAAGTATTGGACTTTTCTGGCATCGGAAGTCCTCTTTTTCGATAGGTACACGCCATTAGTTCTTGTTGCAATTTCATTCTAGTATCAATTCTTTTCAGTAAACGCTAGTCTTTGCAACCGTGGTTCGATTTTCACTGCGTGAGCCAAAGTTACAGCAATCGCAATTTCTTCAGTCGATCAAGAATGTCATTGGTTCATTAATGTACTCAGAAATCGAGAAGTATAGGCCGACATGCACTCCAGCAAAACTATTTCGAGCCAACCACGTAGCTGCCGCGCCCTTGAGTGCTTTGCTCGTGGCGATAAACAGAGTACCACTAGATAATTGTTTTTCTTGCATGCATAAGTCTACAGTATTACACTATGACCGGGCATCGGCGTTTCGAGAATCAGGATTGAATTCTGAGAATGCTAGCTTTGTATCACCCGTGCTTGTGTCCTTTACAACACGTATTAATTCCATCATGCTACGTTGTTGCATTTCAAACAACGTTTTCCAACTGTCAGATTCACTATTTAGGTTAGAAACAATACTCTGACAATATTACTGGGCAGTTGCTGGTAATCCCACTTCTGATGACGAAGGGGTAGGGCGGGCGGTCGTTGCTCAGCTCTTCTTCCATCGTGAATGTTTTTAGGAACGCGGCGAAGTCGGTTTCCTCTGTTCGCTTCTCGTGCTTTTCACCCGATGTCAAAACCACACTCCCAAATTTGGCAACTCGCACGATGCTGCCAACATCTGATCCCGAACACACCCAAGGCGGTTAAACCTTGACGCTCCTTTTTACACTCTCCGACATATATATATGTTCAATAAAAACTAATAACAAATAAATGTTGTCTCAATTAAAAATGCGTTAGGTAGATGGGTATGAATGGACTAAGTCTAATTAGTCTGTCAATAAAATTAAGTAATAAATGAATATTGGACGCATATTTTTATTATTTATTTCCAAACATGTACAGTCGTTAGTTGTTGGTTGTGAAAAAATAACAAAATTACGAGTTAATTTTTATTTATTAATCGGAACGAAATAAAAAAATTGTCGTATACCACATTAGAGTATACTATAAAATATCATATAATTTGATATCAAAATGGAGCTAGAAATAATTATTACCCTGGCAAGTAAATTATAGACGAAGAATGTAATAATAGTTGCTACAAATGTACCTAATGATATTTTTTTAAGTTAACCACTCTACTTTTTACTCAGATCTAAGCAACTCAATTAGTTAAGTTATAAGGCACTGAAATTTAAGCTTAAAAGCTATGCCTAAAGGTTCTATTTTGAATGAAAATTAGCTTAAATAATCTACGATACCAAGAAGTACTTTTGTACTGAGATGACGTAACTCTAGAGATAGGATCGGCCGTAACATGACAAATGAAATCTTGCGTACGCCTACATCAACACAGAGGATTATATGTAGATAAATTTGCGATGCCTGAATAGGGTATTGTGTTGTAATTGAAATTCGACGTATACACTCTAATTACTTTGTTCCCATTAAGTCTGAAATGTAGACATACGGAATAGAATACAATTATTTTAATGTATTAGTCTGACAAAGCAAACAAATTAGATGTGACAATCATTCAAACGTTAGCTACTGCTGACTGAAAGTTGTTTCGTATTCAAATCAGATGTAATCAGGTTTGAATATCAGCCGGTAATTATCGCCATTTTGCTTTTGGCATTATAAAGCTACTAAAGCTACGTATCGATGGCATATTGATTGCAAAGTGCGGTTTTGCAATTAGGCCTCCTTTGGGGATATAAACATTAATATCTCTTAGGATAATTTGGTTTGGGATCAACTGCCCGTCGAAAACTTAAAATGTATAATAATAATAATAATAATTCCAGCCTCTAAACATCCCACTGCTGGGCACAGGCCTCTTCCCATGTTGAGAAGGCACGAAGTTTGATCACCACGCTTGCTCAATTGCGGATTGGCGATTACTTAAAATATATTTTAAGTAAATTATTTTATAAATAAATAGTGGAATATAATTGGCCCCTTACTGGGTGACTTATGTTCATTGCAAGTAAAAATGAGGTATTATCACAATATTTTCAATCTGGTATTATAGTCAGGTATTCGTTAATTCCTTAAGACGTTATACCTTTAAAAAACCACTAATGTTATTAACGTGTTATTTGACACACATCTTATCTCAAACCTAGTGTTAAGACGAGAACGTAACTTAGGTTGTTGGATAAAGTTTGAGTTAGGGATGCAGGCGACGTTTCGCTTACCAGTCATAGTAACTCGCTTCACCACATCTGTGGCTTGCCATTCAGCTACTAGTTAAGGATGTGACTTAGAATTAAGTTATTATTTATTTAAGTGTCGCCTATTTTACTATTTTGATTAAATAATTTTAAAGTGTAATTCAATGTATAAAATAACAGCTATGGTTCATTAGCTGATTTTATTAATGCTTAAATGTGGACAAGAGTAACCCCATAATTAGTTGCTATCGCTTTATAAAAAGTAACATCTTTACACTATAGTTTTATATACCTACTATTATTTTTATTATATTATTTTAATCATACGTCATTTACCTAAAAAGACAACAAATAAATTAATTAAATAAACAAAACAAGCCAATCCGCAAAACATGGTTACACTTAACCAGAGTCAATGTTATAGAAGGTTTTATGATCCGACGCAACCTCTATAGCAATAAGGAAAGAATAACAAAAGACAAGCAAAAAGATGCAATGACGTTTATATGACGAAATATCGAGGGTAAGGGCTGATGTTATTTAGCCACGGATATAGAAAAGAAGGAAGAAATTCTAGTTCATAGTTTTTTTTCTTGTGATTTCTATAGATATAATTCACGTTTGCCAGATTTTGTATTGAAAAGCTGTCAAAAAAATTATTGCTTTGATAAAATTATCTGACGTTGCAAAAATCAGTCCTTAATCTAAAAGAAACGATAAACTAACAGAGTAGAATACACGAATAGTAAATTAATTAAAAAAATAAAATATTTTTCTTATCTTTCCAGTCTATATAGCAATGATTAACTTACTTAATTATCGAGTTATGAGTACAGATACTATATTGGATTGGATTTTGGATTTGGCCATAATTATAACGCTAAAGATAGAACACGCTTCTGCAAAATATAAGTTTATTATTAATAATAATTATTGTGTCAATAATAGGTATATTCACCTTCAAGGTTGTTATAAACCAAGACTAAACACAGCCTAAACCTGACTTACAGAAATTAAATTATAGTGTAGTTAGGGACGATTGGGACGCGAACTTAATCGGTCTAACTCTCACGAGACATTCTGTTATTGCTTAACGTTTAGCTTCGGTATTATAGTACAATACTCGGGTAAATCATGTCGTTAGGCTTGTTAATATGTTCTTGATTTATTCATGACTTTATAGAGGATTACTCTTATCTTTATATGTAAAACGAAGTCAGGTAAGTTACAACATTTGTAAATTTAGAACCAGTGGAAGGAATTCATGATCTTTGATTTGTTGGGTTCGTCTCGGAACGGAACGGGCTCACACAGGTGAAACCACAGGGCACCGCTGGTAATATTATGAATGTCAGATTGTAAGAGCGGTTAATGAGTATCCTTTCACGCTAAAGGCGCTGAAAAAAATTGGATAAAAAGTGGCACACAAACACATTGTGATGTGGTCTTTAATAACACATAGGACCTTTTCAGTCTAAATTAGAAAACGTGAACATACATACATACATATAGTCACGCCTCTTTCCCTTGTAGGGGTAGGCAGAGACCACTTCTTTCCACTAGCTACGATCCCTACACACTTGTTTCGCTTTGTCCACTATCATTATTCCCTTATACATGCTGTGCGGTTTATGGTACTCTTGACCTGACCTTTTTTCATTCACACTCGCCTTATACACTTTTTTCGTCAATTCATTCATTCTCTCGACATAGCCAAACCATCTCAGCATACCTTTCTTAATTTTTGTCTCAACATCCATCATCTGACATACTTCATCCACCTTACCATCCATTCCTCCTCTTACGTAGCGAAGCGGCTCTCCGTGGGCCTCTTTTTGCCCCCGCGAGAAACGAGACGTGATGGGTGGCGAACCACATCGCCGCCATTTTGGATAATTAAATTATTTTTATGATTGTCCATTGCGTTCCTGCGGGAAACAACTAATTATCATGTAACGTGAACATAATTATCACAAATTTGTAACTTAATATAGCTACCTAATTAATATGGACCTGCTTCCTAGAATAAATGATTGCGTTATTAATTGACCATTAGTAATCCTATTTTATTTGACTATAAATAAATTAAGTTTCCTGGTAATAAACATTGCTTAATTAACTGAACATCAATTTCTCCTAAATATTATTAACATAGCTGTTATATTCCTCCTTTTTAACACACGTTATGTGGTTTAAAATAAGAGGTTTTCATGACATCGTTACGATGCACAATATTGATTTAGTACCATATTTTTAGCAAAATATTAAAACCTAACAATTACCATGTTTTCTTATTAAACCAATTCTAAATATACTACACAAATCTACGTGTCTCTTATTTGTCTAAGTTCCTGCAAATCTAATTTCTTACATCACAAGCAAATTCTCACATCAGACAAAAAACATTTACCACGACCAACTCTACGATGTTTGTTTGTTTCCGGGTTTTAGCGAATGTTTCTCTTTCCTCATAATACCGTTCATAATATCATCTAACATCTTTAGCGTTATGTCGCAAAGAATTTATGAGGCTTTTACCTCCTCCAAGCATTCGGCCTCTGCGGCCGAGTTTCGGGTCAGCCCTTCTTACGGCCACAAGGAAGCTATTTGCACGCCTTTACATTTTTTATGAAACAATCTAAAAGGTTCTTCACGTGATAACTATCATGGTTTGGTTAGTAAAACGCTTCGTGGTTCGCTGATGGGTTGTTTCAATATGCGAGTAGTTCGTAATATTTTCGTAATCATATTGAGGCCTTTATTGCAATTTCATGTATGAGACTTCCGCTATAAGAGTCAAACTATGCATGTTATTTTAAACGTTCTTACTGTACCTAAGTATTTCATAAATTAGTAGGTATAACATAATTGCTTATAAACGTATATAACGTCATTTCCTTGTTAAATAATTTTAATTTTATTCAGCTTCATTTAGAATACCTTAAATAGTCAATATACAAAAAACGTTAATCAAAAACCTAATTTTTCCTCCATCGGGACAAGTAAAATTATTATATTTGTGGTTAGATCAGTCTCCATTCATTGTCGTCCTATTGTTAGTGAGATTGTTCTGGTATCATGCCGGTAAATTGGATATGCCAAGAATGAGATCCAATAGACGCCACAATGGAGGCGGCATATTAACTTATAGGTACTAATATAATAAAGATGAGGAGTTTGTTTGATCTTACTAAACTTTGTACTTACCAAACGTAAATAAAATATTTTTCTCATTTTTTACTTTTGATACACTATCATAGTATACTTAGTTAATGAAACTGAAAGATAAATGATGAGAATAATATTTTTAATCTGTTCCTCTACATGTTTGTTAACACATCACACAAAAACTACGACACTTAATTGTCTGTCATTTTCAGAGCTCATTGCTGAAGGTCTAACTTAAAATAATGTATATATTTCATATTCATACACCACCTACAAGTTAAAATATTGTTGATTGAAACTACGCGAAGTTGTGGGTAAAAGCAAAAGTACGAAATATACCGCCTCCTTCGTATAACAATGATGAACAAGACCTCTCTCCCTACATTATGTTATGACTCCTTTTGGTTATTGATTAAAGACCTCCCAGTTTTATCGAGGGTCGTGATATAGTTTAGTAGGGTTCAGAGTTCTGGACTAAGTGTTTTCTATCTTCAATCTAGAATAATTTTGAGATATTTTATGCGCTTCACAAATATACACGTAAATATTATTTGGTTTAAAGTAGTACCTCTCTAGTTGAAATGATTAAATAAATTAAATGATGCAATATATAAAACTCGACACACAAACAGAACAGTCTAATTTATAGTAGAAATAAACTAAAATATACTGCCTATCGGTTGTTCTATAAGTTATGTTTCATTTCTAACTTGCATAATTATCATTATTTTACTACATTAATACTACATTTGAAAAGTTCTGTTGGGGAAAATAAATTATAAACATATCAAGCTACAATGGTTAACCAAAAATCAACCTTAATGTTATGACAAAAAGGTGCCATTCACGCGGACATTAGTATAGTCTAATGCTGTAACTGATATCTTTCCAGGAAGATATTGGGAAATTCGACATGGTTATGGATATGTATAAATATATAACCATAGTATTAAACTGATTGTGCTCTTAATTAAATCAATATTACGACGACCTCCGTGGTCGAGTGGCGTACGCACCGGTTTCAAGGTGTCGCTAGCTCTGAGGTCCCGGGTTCGATCCCCGGACGGGTCAATGTAGAAACCAAGTTTTCTACATTGCCTCGGGTCTGGGTGTATGTGGTACCTTCGTTGTTTCTGAATTCCATAACACAAGTGCTTTAGCTACTTACTTTGGGTTCAGAGCAATGTATGTGATGTTGTCCGCATTTATAAAAAAAAAAAAAATATTCATTTCGTAACCCTCGCATTATTTTAGGGATCCCAGTCAACAAACATCACAACAGATTGGTAATTAAACATGACTTAGAAACCTATCATGGTTTTAAAATTCATCCTTGAATGAAAGATACCTTTGACTCATCAAATGATTTAATTTAGTGTGTCTAAGATGGGCTTCGAAATTTATTTTTATAGTTTTACTATTTCATTGTTACGGTTTTGATGAGGTAAGTTTTAGTTTTATGCCTATAATACAAACAGTTTTATTTCCTTTCATAAGATTAACGTTAACAATGTTAAAAACAGAGGTTAGGTACAAATTATTAGACAATAGGTAGTGCAAGTTTCATGCAAACTAGGCCCGTAGTTATAAAGATTTTTAATCTATACTCATAATAAATCTGTAAAGAGGTCAATTCTGTACATGAAATATATTTTCAAAATAACTATCAGGGGGTGATTAGTGATCGATACTGATGCCAAAAATGCAATCAGTAAAATTTTTGTCTGTCTGTCTGTATGTTCCTTATAGAAACAAAAACTACTCGACGGATTTTAACGAAACTTGGTACAATTATTCTTCATACTCCTGGCCAGGTTATAGTATACTTTTCATCACACTGAAATCAATCTCTCTCGAATCAATAGTAATAAGTTCTTCATTCATTGATAAGTTTCGTCATCCACGCGAACGAAGTCGCTGGCACAGCTAGTGTTTAATAAATTAAGAGGAAAAGAACTCGGATACTTAAATTACAAAAACCTGTTAACAAAGACCTTACTTTCCTGCAGCTATAATCTCAGATTTTCTGCAAGGTAATCAATGACCGACCAATAAAATCGCGGTAACGTGTAACAATACCCAAAAAAAATCCCGGTATTACGGGCTATGCTAATGCTCAAGCTGTGACCACAGCGTTTTGTCGTTATTCATTCAAAAACGCGTCGGAAAAACAAATGGCCGGAATTGTTTCATGTATGTACTAAAAAATGCAGGATTTTTAATGGCTGCACTATGTTAAACTTAGCTTATATGTTACAGCTTACTACGGATTACGAATTTAACATCAATATGCAAATTAAGGTAGCACCTACGGAAGTAAGGTATTTCTTCATATTATCGAACATTGCAACATGTATACAATGTTCAATAACACTCACTTACAACTATACTAAAATTAAAATTATATACAAATAAATAAAACTAACACGCGTCAAAAAATTCATCGTCATCCTTGTCAATGGCGGGAAACATGCCCAGAAGGCTGGCAGCATTGCCACGTTGAATGGCTATGCCGATTCTTTGTGCAAGGAACAAACCAATAATATATACAGCCTACAAGCTACAACAAAATTAAAAGAAGAATGTCATTACAACACATAAGAAAAGATGACCAAACTTCCTCACTGCCATCAAACATGGCATTTCGTCAAAAGTATATTTAAACACAGCCAATAATAAATATTTATATCACAAAACTCATTACAAAGGTTCCTCATATAGACTTTAGATACGTTAGGTCCATTTAAAAGAGTAAATGACAAACAATTTAAAAGTTTGCAACTCTCATTGCCCTTGGTTACGATCGCACAAATATTAGATCTGACGAAACCAAATTCGGACCTCGGTTCGTCAGTGGGCAAATTTGGGACCTTTTCCAGAACATTTTGAAGCTACCGCTTAGATTACCCGACCCTTGATAAGGGTGGCTGAACATTGGGAGCTGAACAAATAATAAAAATGTAGTATTTTTCTAGAACCATTTTGATTTGTGAACTGAACTTATTTCGGTACTTAATGCTGGGTCAAGATAAAGTAATCTGATAGTGGTTGTTGTGAATAATGATTATAATGGCAAACTTAGTAACTTTTGCTGCCCACGCACGAAATAAATAATTTACACCAATTGTATTGACAATGATGAATTTTCCTACGTTACTGTCTCAATTTGCACTGAAAACTCATAGAAATAGCCATTTCTCCTTTCAGTTTAAATACTTAATTGAAGGGTAATTTTAGAACCACGAAATCAGTGAATCATTTAGTATAAAATGTTACCCTAAAATTAAGTCACAAAACACCCAAATACCCGACATTATCAAGCAGTAAATATTAAAAAAATCCTAATTTACGGGCTCGCTTTCGGTAGACGTATATCCTAATTTAATGCGGAGTTGTCCGGCTACGGACAACGACATACTCGAACAAGTCGCAAGCCCGCTGACACGACATGAACGTGTTAAAGGACCTCCTCGGTACACTGAAAAACGTGGTGACTCGAGTTGAGTGGACTTGGGACGTGGAACGACCATTGTTTTACGAATAGTGACGCCTGTCTATTCAGAGGTGCGTTTTTGTGCGCCTATACGTAGAACTGAAATAGGTACGCATAGTATAGTAGATTGGAATGTGTTCCTATCTGGTTTCCGAGAAAGATGGCAACTTTGTGACTTTAGCAGATTTAGGTGACGCAAGTCTCCAATACCCATCGACTTTAGCCAGCAACAATATAGGAACCTATTTCAGTTTGCATGGCGGTAGTTGCTTGTATACTAAAATCATCGGGTATTGGAGACTAGCTTCGCCTCGTTTACTAACAGACAGGTTCTTCTATAAAGAACCTTAGTAGTTTCACCTTTAACTCTATGAGAATAGGCCCTTGCCAAGCTGTCACAGGCCTGTACTTGTACACACATAGTAGGAGTGGATATAAATATGTTTTGAATGCAAGTCGTGATGATTCTGCTACTGGGAAGATTAAGAGACGTGTCATTCTAAAACCTCTTTAGTTTTTTTTTTCTTTTTACCAGAGATGCGGGAAAACATTTGCAATCTACTACGATAATCTTCCTCCAAACTCACCTCAATATACAAAAAGCTATTCCAAATTTAAAATGTTATCGTCTGATCTTTTCTGGCCATCTATTTTGCGTAATCTCGCAGCCTCTTTTTCGACACTCACGTGTAGGAAAGTTGCCTACTCATTTCCTTAAACTGCTTTGTTTCGTTTCATTTTTCAACAGCAATGAATTGCAGTTACTGTTCTGTGAAAAGTGGTCCTTCGTTCACAATCTTTTAAATCTGCAAATAGTCAAAGTAAATGTTTGCATATTTTAATTAATAATTTGTATGTAATTGATACTTAACTGTTATCCCCCTCTTATTTAGACGAATATTTTTTTCATCTTTTTTATATTTACCAACATGGTACATTTATCGATATAGCTAATTCACCATAATTATCACTAGTTACAACTGAAATATTTACCTTCACATGCATCGTCGCTGTATACAACTAGTGGCTCGAGTTAAGTGGACTAGTGACGTATATCCACCATTGTTTCTCGGATGTGACGTCACCCTATTCAAGCTTGCGTTACTTTCCAACTACAGCTAGCTAGGGTTTTCGTTTTCTCTTGGCACGTCTGCAGTGAATATAACCATGTATCATACGGTATGGATATTAAATTATGTTTTCGAGATTATTTAAAATACTGCTCGTTGGTTGGCTAAAGAAAGGTAATGTTTCATTTGCATGTTCAGTAGGTTTATTTAAAAACATCGCGATTTTATTCTTTTATTTATTTTCTCTAGAATAACTACTAGTTACCAGGTTTCGAGTGTATAAACAAATCTGAAATTACCAAAACTCAGGAAAGTATTAATTACATTTCACAAACTGGATGGATTTCGTTCTTCTGAACAACTTTATCAGAACAGTAATAACATTCATATTCGATAAAAAAAATAGAATTAAAAAAGTCCTTCATTACGATGAAATCTCGGAACATACATTAATTAAAAACAAACATCCGAATTGAGAAGTTCTTCCTTTTTTAAAACTGAACATTGAACAACGATATGGAATAATTTTACAATTTCGAGGAACCAAAGTCAAACGGTAGATTTTATCAACTCTACGAGAACAGTAAACAATATTTTTGTTTTTATATTACAAGTATCAATAATGCATACTTAAAATTGAACACGTTCGTCTTTTTTAATTCAGACTAGTTTTTGTCAACGTCTTTCGTTTTTTTTTTGCAGCAAAATGTAGTCCATATCCTTTCTTTTAGACCCAGCTTGCACCGTCCAATTTTTTTCAATATCGGTTCAGCCGTGATAGGGTAACAGACAGAAAGCTTTACTCTCGCATTTATGATATTATTATGGATAATTACCTATAACATATTTTTATTTAGTAAAATAATATAAATTTAAAGAACACAGATTGTGTGGTTAAAATTATTTAAATTCCAATTCTATATTCATAAGACAAACATACCGCACTTAATTCCTATAATCAGCATATTGTTTTATCTACAGAGTCAGTCGCGTACTGCAACGTGAAACGCTTAATCCATACGTTTCCGCAAACCGTAAACAAGTGCCGACAGACCTATTGTTTCCGAAGTGAATTCTTGGCTTTGATATTACGTAGCTGAGTTTTTAAAGCTTAGCAGTTGTTTATAAGGTTTTTGGCACTAAGATTTTGTAAAGAGAATGTACAAAGTTGAGGACGCTAGGGAAATTACGCTTGATTAAGTTTTAAATGTGTGTTTGGTCGAGGATTGTCGTCTGTCTGACGAGCGTTGACTAAACTTTTCGCGAAGATATTTTATAGCCGTGTGTCGTTATGTCGCAAGTAGGCACTACAGTACAGTTATTATAACACAACCCTTTTAAAGCAGGTATGTGTGCCTTTGCCAAAAAAAAAATGTGTTGAAATAAAACTACTTTTACGCGCTGCCTCTCAAGACACCGTGAGCTCATATTGCGTAGGACGGAACACAAATAATTAATAAAATTATGAAGGTAGATCGAGCAACAACAACCATCAAGACGAACACCACCTCAGTCTGCCCGTGACCTTGATACCTGCAAAGGTGTCGAAACGTCGGGAACTAAAATCTAAATACAAACCGCGATAAAATCCGTAAAAGTAGTTTTATTTCAATGTCTGTCCTAATGTGTCCAAATGTGTGTAAAAATGTGTCTCTCCCATTTTATCGTATGAAATATTTTACTTATTTATTTAAACTTGATGCTCGCAAATAAGTAACATGGCGTATTTAATGCCTAACGCATGCTCTACCCCAACTTAGGCATGAACCTGCACCTAAACTATTAAATATAAAACATAAAACACGAATTAAAACTCAAAATAATTGCAACAGCTTATTAGTCTAACACATACATACAAACTTCAATAAGACACATAACAGATAGCTACTATTAATACTTCTCAATGAATCAGAACATCCCGACAGTAAACATAAAAACAGCTACAGCTTTCCAAACAAAAGCTTTAAGCCCATCTTACAATGTCATCGTCCTTTCTGTTCCGAAAACCAACGGGCTGTTATTGATTGATTCTTGTCAGCGACTGACTCAACTATTCCAACTTGCAAAACATCAGATAAATGGTTCAGTCCGCAGCTGTGCTTAATTTACTTTGTTTTAACGTGTATAGTATTCAAAACTTGTTAGTTACAGTATCCGGTTTCAATCACTGAACTAACTGAAATCTACTCAAGGATCAGGTTATAAGAAATGAATAGTAGTAAGTATTGGGTTTGAAGTAACCTTTATACCAGGTATTTTTGTATGCCGAAGGAGCACAACAATTAAGAAAATTTAACTACATATTCCTACCAGTGGCACATAAATAAGAAGAAAGAAACTATGTTCATAGAACAGGTATAATTAACACATGTGACATTAAAAAAATAAAAATTGTATATTTAATTCATGCTTGTGCCATCTTAAATTTAAAAACTATTTCAAGTTCAAATTTCATCAAATATTTTAAAATGGCAATTGCAACCAATGAAATCAAAATTAAATGTACAAAGGAAAAACTTTTTAAGTTATGCTTGTGGGCCCTAACACTAGGCTCTTGGGTGCATATGGCGCAGTTAACTGAGCGCATGCCAATAACGACTGCCATTATATCACTTACTTTTAATAAAGCCTGTCCGATTTTGGTTCTTTCTTTGGACCATTTAAAGGTGTAGGTACACCTGCGAGCAATTACTGCACTCAAGGAATTTCTAATGTGTTTCGTTCGTGAGGATTAAATCAAATCTTTTACATGTTTTAGCTGTCATTTAGCAAAGTTTTGGTAAAACAAAAAATGATTTTCTTCTGTTTCAATAAACATACAATTTGTTTTAAGCAACAAAGTTATATACAAACATATACTTTTTACATTTTTATTACATATATATTATAGTTCTAAGACAGTGCTGTAAACCTTATGAGAGCAACAAATTTATTCTTATTCTTATTTATCTCTAGAGGTAATCCAACCTGCAGCTTCAAACACAACTGTCTTATCACGAGGCAACTGCTTACCATAATTATTTTCTCTACTAAAGTTCAATAATAAATAATAATAATAAATGCGGACAACATCACATACATTGCTCTGAACCCAAAGTAAGTAGCTGAAGCACTTGTGTTATGGAAACAACGAAGGTACCACAAACACCCAGACCCGGGACAATGTAGAAAAGTTGGTTTCTACATTGACCCGTCCGGGGATCGAACCCGGGACCTCAGAGCTAGCGACACCTTGAAACCGGTGCGTACGCCACTCGACCACGGAGGTCGTCAATGGTCTTATCCTCCTTAATGGTTCATAGGAAAAACAAAAATCTAACGATATACTGACCTTTAAACCGTATGTTAATAAATCATAGTAGTTCTTTAATCGCAATAAAAGAGACACGAACACTGATGATATATGTAGCTTAACGTAAAAAACTGAAAATATGAACACAGCCAGACCGACTTTATCAAAACGTTTCAATCGTAAGGGTAAACACATATTTCACGGCAATACCATATTTTTAGTAGCCGTAATTTAGTATTCAATCGTTGTGCAAACTGTGGCGGAAACGAGTAAAACCTTTTAAACAGCTTTTGTTGGATGCAACTACACGTATTTTATCCGTAGAGAAATGGATAGAAACAAGAAAGCGGACAAAAGGTGACTTATCCCTCTTATTTATTATCACACATTACAGAAACGTTTTCATTTAATTTACAAGGTTAGATTTCATGGTCTTTCCTTCAACTAATTTAACATGTTTACTAGAGATATTACTACGGATGATATAAGGATGATAGTTTTAAGGGACTTTTCCTCGAGGTGGCATCAAAAAGTACCCTCGAAAAACATATTCCGTGGTATCCTAGTGGTCTTACAATTATGATCAGATTAATTCGCACAGTAGTGTACATTTATATATTTATTCGAGGTTATGTACGGTAGCATTCTACAAAGTGAATTCTATATGATATGTCCTTTTTTTCATGAACTTATTGAAGTACACCTATGCAACACCTATGTTTGAATATAAATTCAACAAATTGTTCAAAAAGCTATTATGTAACAAAAAACTATTGGTAATAACAATTGATTACTTAGAGTGCTGTAAAAGAGACGCCACTGTGCGCTGTGTAATGCGCCGTCTCGCATTAACAATAGCAATAGGCCTGTTTTAAGAGCTCATATTACAGGCACTGGTTTACTAAAACACTAAATAGATCAAACCACAATAATATATAAACATAATGAATAATTATAACAAAACGTTTCATCAGAATTATCTGTGACGTACTGTTGGATGTAAATTACGAGTACCTATGCTGAAATGAGCCAGATAATTTAGATAGGTGAGATATTTATTATACAAATTAATTAATACACTTTCGAGAATCGAAAAGCGATTATTCGCCATAAGCATTCCCAGTTGTCAAACTATGTTCGTCGACAGTCGTTTAACCCGTTGTATGTCGGAAGCGCAGATGTACGCGAGACACAATTGAATTCTATTGTCTTATTTATTGCGACAGACGAGAGGTTAATCCTCAAAATTCCTGTACCTATAATACATAGGCATATTGATATTGTATTATGAATGAATGAAGTTAAATTGATTGTGGATGTGGTATATTTGCTTTACGTAATATACTGGTAGTCAGTTGAAATCGTTGAGATCGGATGCCCCATGTCCCCAAGGCAATTTGAAAAAATGAAAAAAATAATGTCTTGTCTTGCTTCTACCGTATCCATATACTTTCTTCAGTGTGTGGCCTTACCTAGGAATGAAAATAGCTGAGTTTCGATAACCGTTTGTCTAGATTACTAGGATACCTGTCATGTTCTAAAGGTTGTGGGTTCAGGCTCGTCGAGTGAACACGTACGTTCTTTATTATTGTGTTTTTTACGTTTACTGTAAGGTATTGTTTTATATTATTGTACATTTCGGTCCTATTTGTACTGAATTGAAGAGGACATTGAATAAATAAGTAAAAAATAAAATATCAAAATTTCATATCCAATCAAAGTCTTTTTTCATTATAAATGTGTTTGTGGACACATTTCTTTGTATATTTATGTACGATATGTTTATCTTTAAGCAAATTAGTAAGAAGTCTTTTCTCTATACAAAATTTACTTACAAAAAAAAAAAAAATGATGTAAAAGAAACACTCAAAGCTTTCTACAAGTACAAACCAGAGTAAATAAATTAAAAGACAAAATAAAATGGCGCAGTGGTACATCTAGGTTTCTAAGACAGCAGTATTACGTAAGTAATGTATCTTATTGACTGCAGGTAACAGTGACCCATTTACCGAACAGTTTTAAAACAACTTTGTCTGAAGTGGTAACGAATGCACATGTTTCCGATTTTATACAATCTGCGGTAAGAGTTTTTAGTTCTTTCGAAGACTGGGATAAGTTTGTTTCCTTGCGTATCTTATCTATTATATTGTTTATTGCAATAATGAATATTAGACATTTTCAAAATGTGTCATTACGTTCCTTTTAAGACAAGAAAAGTTATATGATTGATAAAGCCATTTTCTCCAACACTCAATGACACAATACCGTTCACAAGATACAAAATGGGTGATAAAAACATAAAGTAAAACGGATTTCCATAAATGCATACTTTTCCCGATTTTACATCGATTTAACACATCGGCACTTTTATTTAAGCTTAATTTCTTGGAACGAAACATAAAACCTTTATGCTCAAATAACACACCCTTTATAATGCTTTTAGGGTAACGCTGTAAAGAATGTTTCACGACACAAGCACAATTCAATCTTGAGATCAATCCACAGATTACGTACGACTAAATAATGTATGAGGCGGCATATACTGACAATATTAAGATAAGGTAAAAGCTTCTTAGCTCAACTCATCGCAGGAGATGTAGCTTGATAGGGCTGTAGCTAAATGAACGGGGATCGCGGGGGAAAATTGTATTACGTAATAGGTTGATATCAGGCTGACATAACTAATATAACTATATGAGAATAAGATGGAAAAAGACCTACAAAATGGGGAAAGAATGGTTTGATGCCCCATTTATGCCCATTAAATGAAACTGAATGAGTGCTTGTAATAGAATTTGGTCCAAATGTTGTCCAAATGTTCACCTAATTTATAAATTGTTATGATATAATGCAAATCAAATACATTTATTTATATTACAAAAATATATAACAATCAAAAATAAAATTTTATATCACACATATCTTCGCAGAAAATACATAAATGACTTCGCTGCAACACTTTACAATTCAGATGTCTTATAAAGAGAGTTTACCTAAACTTAAATTCATTTAAGTCAACTGGGAAACTTTATACAAAGTGGCATTGAAATGAAGTGTTTCGACCTTAGAGTATAGTTAAGAACCTAGAGTGCGTCTATCAGGGTATGAATCGTAAGCACTAGTATGAACTAGTTACGTCGCACAAATTGTATCAAAACAGAGTGCGCTATTTTAATAAAGGTATCTTAAAACCTAATGGCTCCTACACACAGTGCCGGCGGCAAAGCCGCCGGGTTTATGCCGAGCGGCTATGCCGCCGGCAATACGAGCCGCCGGCACAAGCCGCGCAAAGCCGCCAAGCATCATTCATATTTACACAGACGTCACACAAACAAACCGCAGTAGTGGTGACAATTAGGGAAGGTACGTATTTACGCGACCAGGTTTTTACACCAGGTATTTGCTTCCAAGTACGTACACCAGGTACCGACCCGAAATACTTGCAAGACTTCAAAGTATTTTATACGGCTACTCGGACTCGCTCCGGTCGGGGCTCGACGCTCGCCCGAGTCCACCCGAGTCTCGCTGGACGCTGATTTCAGAACAATTTATTCTACTTTACTGGTTTGTCTTTGCAAGTATTTACATGTGAACGCGATTGTGTTTCTTATTTATAAGTAGTCACGGTTCAATTTCCTATGCAAGTATTTTTTTCTTCCAACAGGGCTTGGATTAAACAAAAGTAGAAACTTTGTCTTTATGTAGGTATTTGTTTGTAAACGCGATTGTGCTCCTTATTCATAGGAAGTCACGGTTCAATTTCCTATGCAGATAGAAAATACTTGAAAGTATTCTGAGCCCTGGTTTTTGGACCTGGTTTCTTATGATACACTTAAGTACTTGAAAGCCCTGGTACTCGATTTTGCAAGTATGACCCATGACTAGTGACAATGACAAATGAAATGACGCCGGCAAGCCGCGTAACCCGCCGGCACAGCCCGGCGGCCATGCCGGTGGCTCCTTTGTGCGGCAAAGCCGGCGGCTTTGAATGCCGCCGGACGCACGGCGGCTTGGCCGGCGGCTCGCCCGGCGGCACTGCCGCCGGCACTGTGTGTAGGAGCCATAACATTACCCTGATAATACCGGAACCATCGATATTTTCGCATGAAAACGTGTCTTTGCACGAAAAATAACATAACTCAATAAACAAATGTACTAGGTACATACAGCTGAAAGTGTGCTTACGTTCGGCGCAATGGGTTTTAAGCAATACTCGCACTCTATAGTTTCAACTCATACTCTACGGTTTTTACAATTTACGTTTAAGTTACGTTAACGTAATGAATGTCGGGATTGTCAAATCAATTGTTTATGTTTAGTCCGTGTTTGAAATGTTCAATTTATCCTAATATGATTCTGAAGTGAATTTCGCTTACAGTTGATTTTTGTTGTGTTTAAACAAGAATTAGATTTATTTATTTATCCCTGGAGTTGTATTACATTATATAAGAAGACGCGTTTTTTACACGAGTGCTCGGAAGGTTAACCTATGTTTTCAAGTGTTGTTTTATTTGCTTATAAATCATCTAAACAGTTTATTTTCTAGTTGCGGAAGTAGGTTTATGACTCCATGAGTTATCACATTTATTTGATTGGTAAAGTTGTTTTAATGTTTTAAGTTGTTTTAAATAAATAAATGTTTTTTTTTATGTTTAAGTGCTACAATAAATAAACTAAATGAACAATATTCAAAGACTGATAGGACTGACAAAATAAAGCCCTTTTCCCCTATTAATAAGTGTCTTCGTCATAACGATAACTCTAAAAGGCTCATTTCCCTCTTTTTAAATGTCTGAACGGACTTTAGGTCATTAAACAATTCCTTATTTACATCGCAAATTCCCGCAAATTAAGTTCGTTTAAATGCCGTTGTCTGTACAGACGTTTCAAACGGGAATTCCACTTTACCAAACGGTTCTCCGCTTTCATGCGTCCATTCAGTTTTTGTATCTCAAAGGCCATTGTTAACTAAATCCCCTTTTTATAATTACTTCAAGTAAAGCGCTTTGCCAAGGAAATAATAGCGTATAAAACACATAAAACAATTTTCATATGCACGCGTGAAAAGTTCCGCGTTCAGTCGCGGTAAACTAAGGTACGCATTTGAATTTCAGAAAATGAAGCCAACATTTTTAAACGCTGAATATACTAACACTCAACCTACGGTTTTTATGAAAGTTTTTTATGTAACCTACATACCGCTACACAAATCGTTGGCGACCGCAATTGCCTGTGAAATGTTGATTGCTCAAAACAACTGAAGAGCTGTCATGCTTGGAGCACTCTAAGCGACATCGTTTATGAATATTTAAGTCACAAAAAGAACCTATTTTGTGTCATTAAACAAAATCACTTACTGAGATGTTCTAAAAGGCTGCATGCGTGAATTTCCACTTTCGTGAAATGATTCCGTGGCTTGAATACGAACGTCTGAAGAAAATTTAATTCATTAGAATGCGCTTGACATACTTATGTAGTTACAGAAAACTATTGAATGCGGAGGAAAATCTCTAAAGGTGGTTTTCCTTTACGAGATTCTGAGCTTCTGAGCATTGTACGATTTCATTAAAACTGTTTATAACCTCATAGTATTATTAAATTGACGCTAACGAACAAGACGTAATAAAAGCTTTGGTTCAATTACAGCACATTATTTCAGATATCGTAAAGAAAGATTATATCCGAACAACTTCCATGAATTCTCAATTTTACCTGTTAAATAAATCTATGAATATTTACAAAAATAACTGCAAAAAATATACTAATCTAGCCACTTCATAAAGAAACCAAACTACAGCAATAAACATTAGCTAAACCTAATAAAACGCTTCCAGGCATAACAAAACAGAAAATAACAGTTCAGTTTTAATTACGTTTTCACTTAAATATATTGTACGCAGTCAGCATTTGAATTGCAAAAATTGCAAATTTTGTTGTTGGGTACGGCTCCATATGAACACACGGTACTCAGGCCAGGATTATGTACTCATTGTGCTTAATATTTTAGCGTCTGTTAATGAATATTAATGTGACTGTACATTTGTATATAACGTGTGAACCTTGATCCGTGAGCTGTGCAGTCGATGTACTATAAGCACTGTCTGGGATTCGACTTAACACTTCCAACCAAAACATGGAAAATTCAAAAATATGGTAAAACCTGGCGCACAAAAGTCACATTGAGAGGTTTTATAAAAAAAAACTGGCCAAGTGCAAGTCGGACCAGCGCACGAAGGGTTCCGTACCACCGTCGTATGAGAGCCCCCTTTTTTTTTTTTAATTTATTAATGAAGAACTTTGTCGCTTAGCGACAACATCGTTCTATAAAAACAACAAATATATATACAACACAAAGAAAAAACTTAAACGTAACATAAAAACAAAACTAACTACCTACAGCAATAACAACTAACTTATACAATATTTTAGCCTCTCGGGAGAAAGGAGAGGCTAGAGAGCCCCCCTTAAATATTCATTTTATGTGGTTTTTAGTATTTGTTGTATTAGCGGCAACGGAAATACATCATTTGTGAAAATTTCAGCTTTCTAGCTATCACGGTTTATGAGATACAGCCTGGAGACAGACAGACGGACAGACAGACAGCGGAGTCTTAGTAATAGGGTCCCGTTTTACCCTTTGGGTACGGAACCCTAAAAAGGTTATTTTAAAACATTATTATATTATTTTAAAGCTTATTTAGTAGCAAACAAAGCCTTTTATATAATATAAATCTTTAGAAATCATAATAAATATCTCTCTTTACTGCTTTATTTACAGAAAAAGTGTTCGAAATATCGTTACAAATTTCTTCTTCTTTTCTTTTACAAATTTCAAGTAGAAAATATAGAAGAGATCTAGGTGCTTCAAAATATTTCCCTAGAGCAGGTGATAAATATTTTTGAATACATGTTCGCAATACATCCAATATTTTCATAAAGCTTTCGCAGCGCATGCCGTCAGCTGGTCTGTAGACATTGAAACTTGATAAAATAGAAAATAAATTGAGTCTTCAATTTTAAGTTAAGTTGTTACTGTAATTGTTTGCAAAAAGTATTCTTGCTTATTTAAATGGAACAAAAAAATACCGTTATTTTGCTAGGTTCATCGTAATAGACTGCTATGTGTTATCTACTGTAGTTTGAAATATAATAAGAATATAAGTGACGATAATATACTCATGATGAAAGCTCGTATACAAATAAATAATGTAAAATAAATTTTCATAATTCGTATAATGAAAATTCATTTATATTAAGCCCTCCATTATCACATTTTACGTTATATTTTTACACAATGAGACCATTAAAAATGTTTAACAGAATAAACATTTTTAGGCTTCAAATAAGGGTTAATAGAAAACGGTTTTAGATTCAGCACAATACTTTAAAGGGCTTCAGGCTTCGCTTATCAAATTCTTGGTTGGATTGAGAGAAAAGAATTATTCTTTCGGGCTACTGGAAAGGGCTATAGATAAAAGGGATAGCCTTTGGGCAAGTCAGTGGAAAATGATAAATCGTGGGCATATCCCCATTTAACTAGTGAGCAGTTTATTGTGATCTGACGTGCGTAATGTATGTTTGCATGAATTTATTGTGATATTTTAGGTGGAGATAATATTGTCCCTTGAAAAGTACCTTTTTCAAGGTACTTTTCAAGTGACAATATTTTTACAATTTACTTTCGTACCGAACAAAAAAATTTGGAAGGCTAACTTTGAATAGAAGCAAAAAAGTATTAATTTCAAGATACGAATTATAATAATAATGTCATTTGCAAATTTTTCTTAATGTGTTCCGAGATTTTATTTTTAATTAACTTTATTTACCTACTTACATAATGCTTGACGATTAGTATCAAATGATACGTAGAAATAGTGTACCTTTAAACAATCGATTTAGCTTTTACAAAAACCTGTTCAGAAAATTAACTAATGAATCAAAGTTAATTCAAGTAACAGACACACCTCATTCAGTGCGTACCATCATTATTACTTTGATTGTTCAGACTTTGACACCGGCTTTGCATTCGTAATATCGCAGTGGTAGCGTGGACCCAAGTTAATTAGGGGCAGAATCCCGAAGGGTTAAATGTTGCGAGTGTACGTTGCATTATTGATGGGCCCGGCTATAAAACACGGAGAATAGTTCTGTTAAACGAAAATGAACTTTATGTGGATTGTGGAAAAGTGTATTTTAGTTTTGTGTTCAATCTGTTGTTGTATATTAGTGTTTTAGTTTTGAAGTCAGTGGAAATAATAAAAGTGGATATGTAAACTTGCTCGTTTATTGTATGGTATATGGCAATCTTTGAGTTGAAATAAAAAATAGAAGGATCTAAGATGTTTATAGTTTTGAGGTCTATTGTGAACACCTTATCAGCACAAACCCTTGTTTAAATAAATAAATATTATTTAAATAATACTCTTTGTAAATAATATTTTTCGTATATTTCAAACGAAAAATAACAAATCTAGGTAGATGTACTTAAACTACTTAGTTCAAGTGTCATGTAAGTAATTCAAGAGCAAATCCCATAAAACCAAGAGACAAGGAGAAAGACACGTAAGGATTGGAGTATGTTTTAATAATATCAGCTATGCAGATGACATGGCGCTGCTGAGTGCGTCGCCTTGCGGCCTACGTAAACTTATAGGCATTTGTGAAAATTATGCTCAGAATCACGGTTTGACTTACAATGTAAAAAAGAGCGAAATCATGGTTTTTGAGGCTAGGGGTAAGTGCCAAAATTCAATACCACCTCTGCTACTCAATGGCCACCCATTAAAAAGAGTATTTCGTTTTAAATATTTAGGGCACATCCTGACCTCTGATCTCAGGGACGATGAAGATGTGGAAAGGGAGCGGAGGGCGCTGTCGGTGAGAGCGAACATGCTAGCCCGCAGGTTTGCACAATGCTCAAGAGCTGTAAAAATCACTCTTTTCAGAGCTTATTGCACGTCTTTTTATACTTGCAGCCTGTGGGCTAGATATACTCAAAAGACGTACAGCTCCCTCCGTGTCCAATTCAACAATGCGTTCAGAGTGCTGTTGGGGCTACCTCGCTTTTGTAGTGCCTCTGGAATGTTTGCGGAGGCGAATATGGATTGTTTTTTCGCTACAATGCGTAAGCGTTGTGCCTCCTTAGTGCGTAGAGTGAGGGCCAGCTCCAACAGCATGCTGACCGTGATCTCAGACAGACTGGACTGTCCTTACTTGAGTCGTTGCTGTAAAGTCTCGCATGGGGTTGCGCAGTGATGACTCAGGTATTTATAATTGTATAGTTGTGTGGAGTTAAGTTGGTGAAGATGTTCTAGGATAATTACTAATATAGGGTAAGCATTCTGTATTACTAACACAAAAATGAGTCTTGTCACTTGAATAAATAAAGTTTATTATTATTATTATTATAACAATGAGGTATGGACCCATGGATCTTCCTTGACCAGAGGTGAGCGAATCTTTGAGGATTTTCCCATAGCAAAACGATGTATGGTTTGTGTACGATGTTAAGAAAACAGATTTCACAGATTGATATAGAATAACTGCTCTGGTTGTGGTTTTAGGGAGTTGCAAATAAACAAAACAGCAACTAGTCTGGTAGATGGTAAATCAAACAAAATTAGTTAAACGAGTTATTTTGATTTTAAATGTAAATGAAAATATTGAATCACGTTTTTTGTTAACCTTTTGCTATAACAGGCCTTAATTAATTTCATAAAAGCTTTTTAAACTTAAAAGAAAAGTTAATGTAACATCAGAGAACGCTTGATTTTTTTTAAACAGAACTTTACTCTCTATCCTTTTTTTTTAAACTTTACATTTTTTTTTTCATTTTGTATGTCGGATTGGTATGGTAAACAAACTTGTGTACTCTTTCTTTTTACAGTCGATAGTAAAGGACAGCATATATCTATCTTCCTTAGATATCTGAGGTGAGATTCAAAGCAACAGCCCCCATTGTTTGATCCGAAGAAGTCGTGTCTTTGAACAATAATGCTTTGGCAGCGGCATAGAAAATATGTGCACATAAATAAAAGAAAACGTTACCCTTTTGGCTTCGGTGTCGAGTAATCAAGATAAGGCAGATCAATACTACTGCAGATGTCTTCGGTACTGTACCGAAGTTTACACCCGAGGCGATGACGCAATTTCGCTTCTAAAATTATTGCGTTGCCTGCGAATTGTTTGAGACAACTTTCCTTCGTTATGTATCAGGGTTTGTTAGTAAAACAATACCTACGTTTTGTTAGCTCGGAAAAATTAAGTCCCTTGTCAATTCACGGTTTAATATTATTTTCAATGAATATCACGGTTACTTTATTTTTAACCGAATTTTAAAGGAGGAATATCTCAATTTGACTGTTTTTTTTTGCATACTATTTACTATATTGCTACTAAGGAAACTGTGAAAAAGTATTTTCGTAGTGAACTCACTACGAAAATACTATTTTTATAACTAGGTACTATTTTATTTATTAAATTTCACAAAACAAAAGTAGAACTACTGTTACCTAACAGTCACCTGCCTCAGAGGTGTTCCCATGTCAATTTCATAGAAATCGACTCTCATTACATTATCTCTCTCAATCTCAGTAAATGTATGTGTAATCACATTATTTATTTCATGATTTTTGATTATGTTCTTACTGCAGATTATAGTGCCAATAATCTAATTATTTATTTTATTATCAAAGGAGTAATGACAATAAAAAATCTCTGACAAACATGTGCCAACAAAAGCAGAATTAACAATTCTGTTTTCATCTAATCCATTCCACAGGGACTTTGCTCTAAAATTGATAAGTTTTCGCTTTGTTTGGAGAAGCTTATGAGCATGAAGATTAAACAAGAAGGTTTGTCAATGCATTCTCGTTAGGAATGCATTATGGAATATTCCGAAGAGACTCTCTAACGCCTCACTTAGTTTGATCACCATTTTGTATTCTATCGTCAGACGAATTCATCTCGATATTTGCTACAAAATGCTTGTTTTGAAATTATTGTTTTGTTTCGCTTTCACCGTTTGATATTCCCTGTATTTGTCTTTGTTTACTGTATCAATTCTGATTGGTGATTCACTGCAAATACCAGCTGCATAAGGTTAGTTTTATTTCCAGAATAACCAATAGCGTGTGACTGTTACTAATTGCCGTTAACTCATAGCGCTTTTTATTTATTTATTTATTCAGCATGGAAGACTTACAGCAACTTAAACACATTATTATCTTGAATAGTAATTTGACAGCCAGTAACAAGTCTTCACGTTTATAGCTAGACTAGCAGAAGAGAACCGTGAACATAAAGTTTAGGGAACAGAAGAATAAAATTACTTCGAGTCAGTACAGCGACAGCATTCTACTTCACAATTTTGTCTTTGAAAAATTCAAGACTTAGGCACCTCCTAGCCGATACCACACTAGTATTAAATATATCAAAATCGTGCTGTTTACATGAACTGTTGAAGTTTCTGCTTGCACGCACAATATAAGAGTTTTGCCTATAATTAGAAGAAGCAAAAGGCACACAAATAGGAGGATTAAATCGAGTCTTTGATGGTACATTAATTTTATTGGTCATTATTTATTTACCCGCGAATTTAACTCTCCCTGTTTTCATGTGGGCATTTTTTTATTGAACATGTATTTATATACATGTTTAAGAGTAAAAATAAGTACGTGTATTAGTCAAGAATATGGAGATTTAGTTTAATATTAATTGAGAGAATTATATTTTTTTCTAAATTCTATGTTTTAACCCCACCAACACAATTCTAGTAATTAATTGGAAAGTACGATAGATGGCCAGTAGAAATAGATTGTACAATTAATTTAAAAAAGTCATTACTTATTACTAGTGTACTGTTCATTAGTCACACTAAATAATGTTTTTACCTATTATCAAGCGAAAAAACAGTTGTCGAATTAAACTGTCCGTTGCATTGCACATTGCGATTATTTTTTATCGAAATATAATAACATACCTTGGTTCAATTTTGTCTTTTAAGTTCATTAAAATTGGTCCATCAGACTATCAATGTCAAGGGTTCAGTCAATTATATCAGCTAATAGACCCAATTACTGTTCGAACTTAAATAAAAATACAAGTTTAAGAGTTTCATTAGTGCTAGTTTGTTAAGAATTGAGTCGATTTTATAGCCAGATAACTTAAGCCGTAGATCGTTGATCTTTACAACTGAATAAAGAATTTTTTATTACAAAAAAATGTGTTTGATAAGTTGTGATTTTGGAATGAACATAACTTTAAAGGCAGAAAGTATTTGCCTGGCTTCACTAAGATATAATAAAAATGTAATATTTCATGCATGAGAAGAGTTTAGTAGCGAATCACTATCGATGTCTGTCGATCATTTTGCTTATAAAATATGTCCCATTAGTACTTAAATCGTAGATAAAATATTATTTTATCATTTATTTAACATAAATAAAATATTACAATCGCCTAAACAGGAATTTGTGATATTGTATAGAAACTTACTTTTCTATTAATAAAATTATTACTGTCTGTATGCTGTCTGAACAAAACAGGGCGACGGCGACGTTGTCTCATTTAATTTAATATTTAGACTTTTTTAAATTTTATTTATTATATATAAATTGTAGAAATAAATAAATATTAATTGCAAATACATTTTTATTTATATATTTATTTTTTTTGCTGGCCTATAATACCGCGCACTGTTTGACGTCCTTTATTTAAATAAATAAGTACTAAGAACCTTTCTATGTGGCCAGTTAAGAATAATTGATAATGTTCGACACACTTTGGGGTTGACACGACCTTGTCCGACGTCAGAACTTTTTGTAAATTGGTTTATCCCTTCTGTTCGAGGAAGTTAAAGTTGCACATGTATAAATATATGATTTATATTGTTTACACAGTAGAGTATGCTTACCTATGTATGTATGGTATGGTATGTGATGATAATGTGACCAAGCAAAACTGTAATTTTATGATGTTTAGTTGTCTTTGGATCTGACCAGCTCAAAACTTAGCTAGGTCGTTGATTAAATATTAATTAAACAATATGCTTAGATTTAGGTTTTTTTATTATGCTTAATGTATTCATTTACAATTGGTGTACAAAAAACCTACTCTATTGCTAAGGATGGTAAATACATGTTGCCTTTATTTAAAAATATTTAAAGCTGTTTTAAAATACAAAATATTTGTGTCTTTTACACCACTTTGAGAAAAAAAATAAGTTTTTAATTGTTGTACGTTGTACGCCCAAATATTTTAACTAGAACGTGAATAGTTAATTTTTACAGCTCATAAAAACAAACAAGATCTAAAATAGACACTAAAAGTTACAATTGCTTGAAAATGTTTAACAGAATTCTTTAAAATTCTTCGCGAAATACGAGTGACTCTTAGCTTTGCGGAGGGTAGGCGGTCAAAGAGATGCCTTGTCGACTCACGAAAATATGTGAATGTAAGTAAACACTTCTCACACGTACCGCAAACAGAAAACAAACGAGAATCTACGGTGCCTAGAGAAACGGCTAGAATATTCTCGTAAAAATACGTTCTTTCCAAAGATTTGGTAACGAAAATTGGTGTAGTGCTTCTCAAAACTCTTTGAGTGTATAAATAGATTATTTATACGTAGGATACAGAAAAAGATGCTAGTAATGTTAAATATTAGACACAGTAAATATGGTTACTAAGTGAAAAATCTTCGCACAAGTAGAGAAATGTAAAAAAATGATGCAATTGCATTTATATGTAGGCACCTCATACTTTTCCAACATCGAATTCCATTTTAAAAATATTGCGATACAAAACGCCATCAGAAGGAAAACAAGGTTATTTAAAATGAAAAGCCGCGTAAAGTGACTTCAACGAAGACACGTGTCAAATCCAACCTCTATTTCGACAGTCTAAAAAGATGGTTCATTTTTGCGCATTCAAAGCTACACGAGCAAATGTTATGTACGCTAGTGCCCATAGCAGTTTTACAGAGGAATCTAGAAAATCGACCTTAGCGCATTGATATAAAGGTGACTTCAGTGTCAAATTGTTAATCTTGCTGCTGTTTACTGTACAAACACAAACGTGTTAATAGTGTGTGTGAATGAAAAAGTACTCATAAAACACTAGAGCAAATACGTTTCTTTTTTAACAACGTTCTTTTGTTTGTAGTCACATGAAGTATGTCATGAAAGGACTAATTACACGTGTCACGTGTTGCTTTTAACGCGAACGACTATTTGAAGAAATATTTTACAAGAGCACTATTCTTCTAAAGCTTTTTATTTAAAAGGAATTAAACTAAGGTTTTAAAAATATGTACGAATTTATATCGAGAGTCAAACGTAATGGTTTTATTAAAAAAAAACACACATGAAAAGTTGATATAAGTTATGAATTCAATTTCATGTTTTATGTGTGTGTGGCGGCCTAGCGGTTCAATGAACGGATTCGTATGCACAAGGTGCAGGTTCAAACCCAGGCAAGTACCATTGTGCATGGGAAGAGGCCGGTCTCCAGCAGTGTTACGTTTATAGGCTGAATTATGATTATTATTATTTATGTCTGTGCAGGTTACCGTAATGTATGGGTAAATCAAGATATAATAATAATAATAATATTATTCACGCTCTTCAGTAATGAGGTTATATATCCCGCGGAAATGTGGGGGTCGAGGCTTTCTAAATGCTAAGACCCTCCATAATCGCGAGGTATGTAACCTCAGGGAGTATTTTCTCCAAGTCGACGTGGGGATGCATCGAGATGTGGTGGTAGTGGATAAGGGCCTAACACCGCTCTCCTTAGGCAAAGAGAACTGGCACAAACCTGTCGTACTGAGCGTCAAGGACCGCGAGGTTGTATGGCAAAGCAAGGAGCTCCACGGGCGCTACTACCGGACCCTTCATGGGTCCGATGTAGATTTCTTAGCGTCCGTAGCCTGGCTACGCTTCGGTGATCTTTTTGGAGAAACCGAAGGGTTTGTATGTGCAATTATGGACGAAGTTATCATGACGAATAACTATCGGAAATATATCATAAAGGACGGTACAGTTGACATATGTCGGGCATGTCACTGTCCAGGTGAGTCCTTAAGACATATTATTTCGGGTTGTTCTCGTCTTGCTAACGGCGAATACTTGCACAGGCATAACCAAGTAGCCAGGATTATCCACCAGCAGCTTGCTTTGAGATACAAACTTGTGGAATCCGAGGTGCCGTACTACAGGTATGTGCCCGACCCAGTTCTCGAAAATGGTCGTGTCACACTGTACTGGGACCGATCTATCATCACTGACAGGACTATTGTAGCAAATAAGCCTGATATAGTGGTGATAGATCGATCGGAGCGTCGGGCAATCATTGTTGATATCACTATTCCTCATGACGAGAACCTCGTGAAAGCTGAAAAAGAAAAACAACTTAAATATTTGGATTTAGCACACGAGGTTGTCGACATGTGGGAGGTGGACTCAGCAATCATTGTCCCGATAGTCGTTACAGCCAACGGCATAATAGCCAAGAGCCTCGACCAACACCTTAAGAGGCTCTCGCTTGGCGCCTGGGTCAAGGGTTTGATGCAGAAAGCGGTACTTCTCGACACGGCGCGTATTGTGAGGAGGTTCCTCTCTCTGGAGCCCTAACCACCGGCAGCTTGGGCCCTGTTCCCGATGTCGGTTGGAAACTACATTTTATATTTTTAAATGTATATTTTTAGTTATTATTGTATATATTTAAAAATGTATTTTGTATGTATTTAAAGAAAATAAAGAAAATAATAATATTCCGGGACAACTCACACACGGTTATCTGATCCCAAGCTAAGCAGAGTTTGTGTTATGGTAACCAGACAACTGATAAACATACTTATATATTTCTAAATACAGTCATACAAATTGTAGATAAATTACACCCAGACAACCAGAACAAGTGATCGTGCTCATCACACAAACATTTGTCCTGGGTGGGAATCGAACCCACGACCTCCGGTATAGCAGTCAGGGTCACTAACCACTAGACCAACAGGCCCGTGTATAATTGTGGTTTGTGAATACTTCTACCCTTATTGGTAAAACCTCGGCATCAAACATTCACCATTATTACGCAAGCTTTCTAATCTTCGATTCTTAGTTCCCTCGCAAACATCACACACACTCACAATAAATTAATTCCTTATGAGTGTTAATGATGACGTCATTAGTTTCGGGTCATTTAGGGTCTTAGTGCCGACCTTATCTCGACGCGTCTAATGGCGGCCATAATAATATTACGTGCTAAATGGTAATGAGTTTTTATTAGCGCCATCAGTTTAATTGTGTAAGATATGGCGGATGAACGAATCGATCCTTTGTTTTCGTAACACATACTTACTATTATTAGAACTGTTTGGTCGATACGCTAAGAAGTTGGAAACGTTATCGTAAGGGTACGTCCAGCTCTAACGAACGCGCACCGAACGAGCATTACACGAACAGATCGCAAGCTGCTCGAGTACTCGCGAGGCGGACGCGAGGAGGACAGCGTTATTGACACTAGCGCGTTTGCGCGGTGCACGAAAGCTGTTCGTGTAAGAATCTGACGAACGCGCGCCGAAGAATGCTTGCATGCTCGCGAGCTGCTCGCAAGTCACTCGCGAGCAGCTCGTGTAATGATCGTTCGCCAGATTTGGACGCACCCTTATGCTCGTTCGGTGCGTGTTCGTCAGATCTAGACGCACTTTTTTTAGGACTTTGGAACATCGAACAGTATCGCCATTTTAAAAATAAGTATGTTCATTATTCTTATTCTGGTAAGAGCATAATTGTTTTTTTTTAACATGTGTTTTGAATGTTTTTATATTTCAAGGTTTTATTATAATTATATAGCTATATTATGTATAGGTTATACATGTATTACATTAATATATTAATATTTTATGTTATTATAATTATTTATAAAAATGGGGACCAAATAAATTCGCTTATGCTATCATATAATATAGTTAATTATAAGTCATATCTTTGTTAATAAACAGAGTCGATGACTGAATATATTATCCTCGTAAGTAGGGAATATATTACGTAAATCCAGTAAGCAGACTGGATTAAGTCAAATAGGTACATCAGTCTAAGTCAATTATAATTTTCGCTGAGAAACGCAGACGAAGTATATTACTTAGACGTAATTTTCGTATAAATTACTTGAAACTTGAATTTAAATTAAGTTAGGACATGTTATCGTTGCCTAAAAACGAACAAAGGGTTACGAATTACAATTTCACTTACGTCTGTGGTTATAATTTTGTGAATTAGAATTGAATTGCGAATTCTATTACCTACCGTCAGTAGAATTTACCTATATTATAATTCTCATCATATTCTTATTCGCTAAAGCAAATACGTTACCTACGAACCTTTTTTTAAGTCAAAGTTTTCCTCACGAGTTTAATAAGCTTTAACCATTTTTTTTTAAACCTATGAACACAAAACAACGGGATCTTTTTTTATTTCTCTACGAAATTAGAAGCGGAATTATTCATTAATTTAATAATTAAATACCATCCTCATTTCTCAAGAGTTAATTCCATTACCACTTGTAACAGCTTTGAGACTTACATGCAAATAATCACTACGTCACAAATTAGAGGAAGCACAGAACATATACCTAGCTACACTTTACAGAGTACTTAATGTTTACTTGTACGACGGACAATAGGACCGTCTCTCGGACTGACTAGTTGAGGTTTTTTTTTTTTTTTAATCATTTATTTGATGAGGCTTTTTGCGCTGGTGCGCCAAGACAGCCTCGTAAGGTACCACAATAAATTAAATAATGAATTAACAAAAGTCAGTTGAGGTTGTATGAACCTTTGTCGGAAAAGTCGTTCATTACAGCAGACTGTTGGTGAACGACTGACGGCCGCTTAAGTAGTGCAGAATTTTATATACTTTGTAGTATCAGAGATATATAGTAAAAACATATTATAATTTAGTGTAATATTATACTTGATGGGGGGTTCAAACCCGCAACACAGGTGACCTATATCACCCGGTTATACGGAAAAACCCACTAAAAAGTTTTGAAAAATGAGTGTATTATATTTGTTATTAAGTTATATTACCTTTTTTTACAAATAAAACTAGGTTAGTAGAAACTGTCGTAAAAGTCATGCAACAGTTGAGCATAGCATTGCACTCTAAAATTGTGTCAAGGAACGACTGAAAACAATACAAATACTTCATAAGACTAAAACAAAATCTTATAATCTAGGAGTTCCATTAGTTTGTATTCAGTATACTAAATTACTATATCAATTTACACAAACAAGAACACAAGCTAAACTTACTCCAAATAGATCGTTTTAACTTCAGTTACCAAACTGACGTATAATACCGATCAAACTATTTAAGTTACCGTACCGCCATTTAAGTCACGGACGAACGAACTTCACAATCCAATAAAATTCCTTAATATTACCGCTTATCGTAAACCAAAGCCTGTTGAGGTAAGGGAAAAAGATCCGTAATTAATTGAATAAGTACCTAATTGAGCACACAACTTATTAGTTACGATTGGTTCGATTTAATCAATGCTTCAAAGGAACTATGTGGGTTCTAGCCAGCATGTTTGTAAAAGCATAACTGGGCTTTAATTTATTTACAAAGCATATTAAATGTGTACTGTAAACACTGTCCTTTTATCCTTTATTTTACCGTTGCCTGAATTTGCATTAATTAGAAGTTAAATATATTGATGTATTTTTTTTTTAAGAGAGAAACTATTAGAAATTATTTCATTATGTTACCATCGTATTATGGTTATGTGTCAGTGATTAAAGAAGGTGTATTATTTACTAGACTATAGAAAGCAATGTCATCTTGTTAAATAAATAGGCCAGAGCTTAAATTATGTAGGTACTCATCAAAATTTTCTTTAAAACACTGTCCTCTTAATGAAATAATTTCCTCGTATTTAAAGAAAAAATACTTTATTTACGAGGACCATTAAGATTTGAAGTCACAAAAATATCTTGAAAAGAAACGTAGGTGTTTAATGAGGCGAAAAAAGCTAAACTTGGCCAAAGGAAAAGTGAGTTGGCAAGAAAAGTTAAGCTTCCCGGGATGAGGTATACGGAGTAAATTTGCTGTAACGAATATTTAAACGAGGAACTGTAATTTTTCTTTTTGTTTTTAGAACTTCTTGAATGGGTGACTTATTATAGGGTTGTTAAGATGTTCAACTTATCTTTTGCTTTTTACTAGCCAATTACCAACGCGTTGTTTATTAAAGTGTTGGATGAACCGGTTGGAAAATAAAAACTTTGTTACCTTTTTTGTGTTCTTTGTGTTAGTTTGAAAATTGATTGAGGTATGGTAGGTACCTACATGTAGTTTCTTGGCGATAAAGACGATACCTTTTTGTATTGTAGAAATACTTTTATACCTACCTAATTATCGTTAGCAAAGTTTTGCTAAACAACACATATCTTCAAAGAAAAATTTGAAGGGATCAACTTATTTATACAGATATTATTATCGTTTTCCTGTCCCACATTCAAGACGAAAGCAATATATGAGCTTTTAAAAGAATTTAATAATTTATTAAAGCATCGAGAATTCCGTAAAAATCTTAATATTTCATCTATTTGCGGAACATAATCAAATATTTAATATCAAAAACGTCACCGCGAATTTTACTACGCTTAGCGATTCAGGAGAAACCTTTTATGGGTTGTTTTTACAACCTTAGCAAACTTAAACGTTAGAACCTTAGATTTTATGTAAAATAAAAATGGGTCTTTGTTTTATGATCTCGGTTATTTTACTTGGGTATTCTGTGAGGCATACAAAGTAGGGAAGCCGACACGACTGGGGTACTTACAATGCGAACGGGGTTTTGCAAACACATGCCCCGCGCCTAGCATTTGACATAATTAAGTGGTTTACGAACCACTTCGGTTAGCGTTGACTCAAACGATTACCAATTAATACGGTGCTTGACTGCTGACGCTCATTTTATGAAACTTGCAGTGGATTTAATATGTAGCAATATTAAGAGACATTGAGGACTTAAATAAAAGTACTGGGTAGCAAAAGTAGACTGGTACTGATTCATCATCTCCCTGCCCTGTTCCCACTGATTATTATAACTAAATAATAAAAATCGATGTTACACAAATACATAGTTCTATATTCTCTAAGAAAATGTAAATTCTTCAGTTTTCTGAGTAAGATCAAAAAAAGTTTTGTATTCAAGCCATATTCATCTATCAACTCAGCCTATAGCTTATGTATATCATAACACACAACATTTTAATTCATTCCAAGATAGGTACACATTCTAACGCCTGCATATACAAAAATCGGAGTATCCTAGCAACAATAAACATAATAATTATTTAATATGTGCACTTAGTTTATTAGTGCTTACAATATTAATGCGTGACCTGTAACCTAACCTACCCGCTTACCTAGTTTCTCATATCGATGTGTCCTATGTATAAGGGCCAGACTGCAAAATCACAACTGCAAAAACTACGTATAAGTCTCAATTTTACAATGTTACTTATTACAATGCCTAGATATTTTGGATAAAAACCAGTTAGTTATAACTATTGTTTAACTGTCTATGAATTTAACGAGAAAAATAAAAAAAAATATAAATCTAAAGAAATGTAAATATATTTGTAGGCCCTTATACGCGTCGAATGCTAACTATCAATGTTTTGAGTTTCAAGCGTATAACGGCCATTTAATATATTGGCCTTTTTACGTTTAAAATCACGCAACATAGGCCTTTCTACTACAGAAAAAAATACTATTTCAGTGTATAAATTGTAGATTTTTTTAACTCACATTATGAACCATACTAATAACATGCGTTTTCCATAAAAAAAGTTGAAATGGCCAAATTATTAGTTTGGCCCTTTTACATAGGACCCATCGATATCTAGATTGAGGCATTGTCTTATGTTAACGGCAACTAGTAACATAATTCAATTTGTATGCTAAATATGGTACTGAAGCTTATAACTTGGTAACCAAATTCTTGCGTAGTTATGTCACCGAAGGGATTTATATGAAAATGATTATAAATAATATTACGTAAAATATCATGATGAAACGATTAAATAAGTTCAAGAATCATCATGAAAAGTTATGTATTTGTAAGAAAATTACGCTTGGTAAAATAATAATTTTTGAATGAATTACTTTTGATTTTTTTAATTTCAGCTACATTATTTTCTTATGAAATAATTATACTGAAAAAAACATGTTTTTATATAATTTTAGATACTTTAAAAAAACCATCAAAATAAGTCAATAAATCACTGCAGATTTTGTTTTAAAGTTGGTATTAAAAACAGGAAGTTTCTTAAGTTTTCGAACTCAAAGGTTGTGAGCGCGATGATGCCCATGATTAGAAGACCCCGATAACCCGGTTCAAAACTATTCCAAGTTAAAGTAATAAAAGCAAGTTTCCGGAGATACGAACTGTGAAGAGTTCTGCTTTGGTTCTTCCTTCAGATCTATTACAAAGTATTTGTGCAGCACTAGGGCTAAAGAAAAATAATATTACGTAACTACTCTTTTTGGTTTCTCTTAACAATATTTGAAAAAAAATCTTGTCGTCGTCGTCGAGTGGATAAAGACAGATAAATCTGGAGTCAAATGAGGAAGACCTTTGCATAGCAATGAATAGGTTACATACGTAATAAGCCGATTGGTAGGTTTATTTCGTATGCATTTTCATGATTATGGTTTTCTGCCGATTTTTTTTTTTTATATTATAACCTGTAAAAACTATTTCTTTCAAAAAAAAATAACAATGACCAATTCCTTTTTTTATTATTTTAATATGCAATTTCGTATTTACTTACTTTGCACAAAACATATACTTAAAACACAACAAAGAAACAAAATACTATTTCTCAGTATCCAAATTTCTAGTAGGAATTGAGGATAAACGTTCTCACATCAACGAATTTTACTAAAGTAAAAAGAAACTGCAATATAAATTCAACCGCAATTAATCCATTTGAAATACTAACAGACTGAAGTAATCAATCCCAATTAAAGCAACAACAACTACTTAGTAACTTAGATTCAATCTAATAAATTAATTGACGTCTTCATGTTACAAAGTGATACAAATTACTTAAGACACTACATATGTGGAGGGCTGACAATATTGATGTATGTTAACACTAGGACCACTCTGTACAAGTAAGTGATCAGTTGATTGATTCGTTAGTTATCGACTGAATGCCTTGGATATTTTGTACAATCCTTTGGTTAGAAGATCTCTCCATATATTGAAATTTAAATAATTATAAAGGTGTGGCTGTTACACGATATATATTTTCACCTTATACGTAATAAAATCCTTGGACGGGATGTTATTTAATATCTATGAACAAAAAATATTAAAAAAAAATAGATTTTAATCGGACATCCATTTACAAGCTACGATGCCACAAGCAGAAAGACACGTCAAGCTATTAACTTCTCTTTTTTCGTCGGGGTTTGAAAATACATCACAATAATATGACAAATAACTTTTACTGGTGCAGGTCATGTAGAAACCCAAAAACCCCGTCCCCAGACCAAGCTAGCCCGAGCCGGCCAAACTACTCGTAGCAATAAAAATATCAATCAATCAAATTGATGATGATTGAAATCTATCCTTACGGAATTTAAAACGATTTCGCAATTCTTTTGTTTTTAAGATACGTCTGTAAAGTGCCTGTTAGTAGTGTTTGTGTATTGTCTAAAGTGGTGTAGATAATGGTAGAGCTGTACCTACAACACTGTTGCTCATTCAATTTTCTCGGAAGTGTTGTATGGACTAGAGGTGATAGTTTCTCCTCTAGTTACCTACTTTGCTATATACACTTGATCCTAGTTTGTATATTTATTTAAAAAATAAAAATTATATTGTTGTGTGTTAGGGTGCGTCCACATCTGACGAACGAGCATTACACGAGCAGCTCGCGAGCATGCCGCGAGCGGCGCGCGCACGTCTGGCGGACGGCTTTATTGACACTAGTGCGTTCGCGGCATGCTCGTGAGCGGCTCGCGAGCTACTCGTGTAATGCTCGTTCGTCAGATGTAAACGCACCCTTACAACTGCAGCGTAAAAAATCCCCGAACAAAATGGTCAATTTTTTAAATTAAATAATGATGAAACGGTGAAAATTTAATTAACAGCTATCATAGCTAATAATTGCTTAATGCTTACCCTACATAGTGTTAGCTAACAAAACCAGTTGGAATCTTAATAGACAGAGCGGGATGCGGATGTATCCTTCTTAGTAGGATCTTAGTACAAATACTAGCGCCTTGGAACGTCTGCAAAATGTAATTAAACGCTGCGTCGACGTTCTTGTCGTTCATCCTATTCGTACCCTTCTAGTTTGAATGACGAACGTTTATGTTGTTACGATTTTTGAATGGAGAATTGGATTTGAATTTGGAATTAATTTAGGGAATTTTGTGTAGATAATTAAATGTGTGTGTTTGTGTTTTTGTGTTCCTAATTATTGTGACCAAAATGTTTGATTTTAGGTATACTTTTTCAATATATTTTGGTACTAGAGAGTCTTACCTTGTCTAGAAGTCGATACATACCTACATAAAATGCAAACTACATATTATGAACATTAACGTATTTTTGTTTAGGATAAAAATTTTGCTCACATAATCCCAGATAGGATTTAAAAGTTTGTTTTAGTTTCAAATTATTCCAGAACTTTTCATGGTACCTACCTACCTATAAACAGTAAATAATTCAGGGGTCTTCGAAACCGAAAGTTATAAGTTTGTTTACTTTGGTTTTAAAAGCATACATTATAATTTAATTTATTTAAATTATGCAGCACCAAAATATAATAAATTTTTCGCTTGCCTAAAAGTGACGTTTTATGTTATCGTGATGTTGCATACGAAATACTTCACGCGTCCCAAAATAAATTACCTTACCCATCTAAAATGTCATCAATCACGGATCGTGATTGTGATGTAATCGACAAATTGGCACGTTCCAACCCTTTTACTTTGCATTTATTATGACATTCTGGCTTCAAAATATATTTACGAACTTGATTTGTTGCTGTCTGACGATAAAATATTGGTGGATATTTTTTTTAGACTTTTGGTGGTTCAATCATGTTCCTACTGGCTATGTGGTTTATTGTCATATACATAGTGTATTTTTGTTCTGGTGTTTTGTTAGTTAAGTCACAAGTAAAAGTCCACTTAAACAATATTGTTAGTAGCGGAACTCCCTTAAACCGTAGGCTTTAATTTACAACAGCAAACACAAAAGGAATAAACAAACAGAATTTCCAAGAAGCGGATCTGATTATCATAACTTGCTGATTGAAACCGCAAATAAAACTATTACCAACGTCACAATGTTGATCTAATAAGAAAACATAATAAATACTTTAAAAATTATGCGCCAAAAACGATTCATCTGCCAACATTACTGCCAATATTACACAGAGAACTAAGCGACGATGTCCGCCGAGTGAAGATAATATTGGGGATCTCAGAAACGAACTTTGGGACATGATTCAAAACTTGTTTAGTTCACAGAACTCTCGTTTGGATAAACTAGAGAGCTACATATTAGATATAAAAACATCAAACACGAAGATAGAAGAGACTTTCGTACAATTGGAAAGGTCTATGACATCAGTATCCGACCAATTAACCTCACTCGAGTCAAAAATTACCGGACTTGAAAAAGAGCGCAACGCTATGGCAGTTAAATTGACTGCACTTGAAGAAAAGGTGGAGTCTTTCGATCGTTCCCTAGTCAAAACTTGCGTCGAGCTTCGCAACGTGCCCAAGAGGACCTACGAAACAAAAAATATCCTATATGAGTCATTGCTGGAGCTATCAAAACAACTTCAAATTAAAATGCAATTGACTGATATTCGCGATATAGTACGACAGCCATCCAAGAAAGAAAATCCAAATTCAACAATAACAGTAGAATTTACGAATACGTTAGTCAAAACCAATTTCCTGGCAGCCGTTAAGAACCACAACAAAGTAAATCCTAATAACAAGTTGAATTCGACCCATCTTGGTATAGAAGCTCCAATAACGCCAACATACGCTGCAGAACAGTTGACTACCCACTCTAAACGACTTTTTTATCTGGCTCGTAACTTCGCTAAGATGAACCAATACCTGTACTGCTGGACTGTAGATGGGCGCATTTTGCTGAAGAAAAACACAGAAACCCCTTCTATAGTTATAAAAACTGAATCACAAATACAAAAAATGTCTGCATCGAATACCGTATGACTAGATCACTGTTTAGAAAGATCATTTTTTCCTCTTATGTCTAGATTTAATTTAGATAATATTGTTACTACTTCTTCTATCACTAAAGTTAATTTAATCAATGTAATCAACTATTTACTACACATGTCAAACACACACTCTTCATACAAATACCACTTACATAAATCACATCAAAAATTCATTTTAACATTTAAAGTATACATTCCTGTGCTCTGTTTTAAATTGTTCCTAATATATGAAAAAAATCTCTCACAATCAAATACATTCAACGTTGTGACTCCCCTTCTACCCTTAACATTATACAGCAATGTCTAACACTATTACTGATTTAATCTCAAATGTCGACCAATTTTCGGTATCAGAGACTCACATCTGTACTCCTGAAGAGACTCTATCGTATCTTAACAATGTAAGCAACTGGTTTACAGTGCTCACTCAAAATATCCGATCCATTAATTGTAATTACTTAGACCTACAAACCCTTATTCACCGCTTAGACATTGAATGTGATCTGATGGTGCTTACAGAATGTTGGTTACCGTGCTCTAGTAATTCCTGTATTCCAACCCCTGATAACTACACAACCTACTGTACAACAAAACACCTGAATCAGAGCGACGGGGTAGTCGTTTATGCGAAGTCCGCTTTGAAAACCATTTTATGTGAGGAACCCAACTTCCTCGGATCAGCCTCGGGTCTTCTTTTAAACTTAAATTCTGACGTGGCTATACTCTGTATTTACCGTTCTCCCTCCAATGACAACATTCATACATTTCTTACAGCCCTCAATAACATTCTTCCAACTCTAATTTCCTACAAAACAATAATTATAACGGGAGATATTAACTTAGATATCAAACCTTCAACCCAAGATACACGATCACACGAATATCTTAGTACCCTGGCATATCACGGATTTTTACCAGCTCATACATATCCTACTAGAGGTAAAAACTGTTTAGACCATGTAATGATTCGAACTAACACCAAGATACTGACCCTAGTCTACGACACAACGGTAACAGATCATTCTTCTTCTCTATTATGTCTAAATAACAAAAAAACAATTGCAACTCCCCAGAAAACATTTTCTAAGGTTGATTTTGATGCACTTGACTCCTCTATGAAACACCTAGATTTTACTTCTCTTTTCCTTACCACGGACCCAAATAATGCTATAGATACCCTCACAGAACTAATAAAAGATGCCCTATCAAAATGCACAACAATAGTCAAATTGCCGACTAGTAAAAGAATATTGAAGCCATGGATAACACCAGGATTGTTGCGATGTATACGAAACAGAGATTTTCTTCACAAAAAAGCCAAAAGGTCACCAGACAACATATCACTTAACATCACATACAAACGATACAGGAATTTTTGTACAACTATATTAAAAAAAGTTAAAAGAAAATTCGACTCTGAAGAGTTAACTAAGTCTATACACAACCCTAAAAAACTATGGGACACTATAAAAAACATTACCCACACACACAAAATTAAAAACTCCTCCATTCAACTCCTCTCTCATTCTCCCTCCGCTAAAAAGTCTTGTAATGATGTAAACGATTTCTTTGTCAATATTGGAAAGAAACTTGCAGAAAACATCACAGATGTCCAGTACCCTTCACCTCTCCCTCATGCTGCAAATCCCAATAAATCTTTCGTATTGGAAAAAACGGACCCGGATGAAATTATATCAACTATTAACCAGCTTAGGGCCAACGCTGCTACTGGATGGGATGGCATATCCCAAACCATCTTGAAACGATACTCTCGCATCCTTGCACCCATACTATGCCACATATTCAACCTTTGCTTTCAATCATCGATCTTTCCCACATCTCTTAAAAAGGCAGTCATTCACCCTATTTTCAAGGGCGGGGACGGGAGCATGCCTAACAACTATCGCCCCATAGCGGTTCTCAGTGCCTTGTCCAAAGTTCTCGAACGCCTTATAAACAAGCGATTAGTTCACTACCTCGAGCACTTCAAACTGTTATCTCCACAACAGTTTGGCTTTCGCAAGAACAAATCAACCTGCCAAGCGGTCCATATGTTAGTTGACGATATTGTCCAAAACTTAAATGGTCACAGGAAAGTTCTCACTATATTTTTGGATCTTGCGAAAGCATTTGACACGGTTCCCGTTTCCACTCTTCTACTTAAACTTGAAGGTTTGGGTGTCAGGGGTGCGCCACTAGACTTATTCAAGAGTTATCTTACAGATCGCTCACAAACAGTCATTATAGATGCCTACAAGAGCGACGAACTTCCCATTCAGTACGGCGTGCCACAGGGTAGCGTTTTGGGGCCTACACTCTTCCTAGTGTTCATTAACGACCTCTGCAATCTCGGAATTCCAAACGCTAATATAGTCTCATTTGCAGATGACACTGCCATCACTTTTTCTGCTAACTCATGGTCGGAACTCCAAGCCACTGCCCAAAAAGGCTTCAATTCTGCCTTGCAATGGCTCTCTTCTCACACCCTGACCCTTAATACCACCAAAACTAAATTTATTAGCTTCTCCATTACCAACTTCTCACAACCAAGAACGCCTATTACACTAAAAGCTCACTCTTGTACCACGCAAACCCAATTGAATTGTCAATGCCCTACATTAACCTCAGTGGACCAAATTAAATACCTTGGCGTAATTCTGGACAAAAACCTTAATTTCAAGTCTCACATTAACACTCTTTCCGGCCGCATACGCAAGTTAATGTACATTTTTAAAACCCTACGATATGTAGCGAACCCATATATCATCCGAACCGTATACTTTGCACTGTGTCAATCTATACTAATCTATTGTATTTCTTGTTGGGGTGGTGCTGCAAAGACCATTCTAAATCCTCTGGAGATCGCACACAGGGCTATTCTGAAAGTGGCCACGTTTAGAAACATATTATTCTCAACAACCGAATTCTATAAATTGTGTAACGTACTTAATGTTAGACAACAATATATTCTGCACATAGTCCTATTACAACACATAAAAACACCTTTCCGGCAAATCACCAAGCGCCGCAAAGACTTAATCTGCACTATTCCACCTGCCCATACGTCTTTTATTAAAAAATTCTCTCTCTACCTTGGCCCATCACTTTACAATAAAATTAACGCAATAATTCCTATATATGGCTCAACTTACTTTAACTGCAAAAAGATTGTTCGCACACACCTACAAAAACTTAACTATCATGAAACTAAAGTGTTCCTGAATAAATGATTTTACTACCTATGTTACACATCTATCACAACACACTTACGCCAAAACAAACACCACACACAAATAAAATGATCACGCACCAAATACAATAACAAACACACACCACACACACACACACATACACACTACTAACACTGCACACTTTTCATTTTATATTTTTTCTTTAGCTTAATACCGGCTAGAATTAAGAAAAGTATCCTATTGTTACATTTAACGGCAGTACATTTCAATTTTTATTTTATTTTGTACAATCCTTAATATTATGTTATTTTGAAACCATAACACGTGCTACAATTTAGTCATCCACTAAGATTGGGGGCCAGAACTGTATTTCCTAAACACAGGCTATTCTGTAGCCTATCTAGGAGAACAGTACTCAACCCATTTACTAGATTAATATTTACTCTGTGCCTGCCTATACTGTACTAAAACTACTTTGTCATGTAATCTAGTCCTAGTTACACAATAAAAATATTATTATTATTATTACTTTCCTTAACGTTAAATGAATACAGAATGAACTTCTATAGAGAGAACCAATCATCTGTGAGTTTTCAGCTTTGAGCATTAAAGATAATGATTAACTGGCAACATCTAGGTTTCATTCAGTAAAAGGCTTCAGAGTTATAGTTTAAGATTTATTTAATTGAAGCCATACTTTTACTTTTTTGTTGGTTTTCAAGGAATTTTTGTCTTTTCCCAAATAACGTGGATTTTAATATGGGAGTACCAGTGTTTAACAAAGAGCGAGTGACCACAACAACTTTATTACAGGTTTACAGAAAGAACGTTAATTACATATTCTGATAGTATAATTACTTCTTTTTATTTTATTGTTTAATTTAAACTGCTCATAATATGAAGTAAAATACATTAAAAAAGATATAGAAATATTTAAAAGTAAACAGTGAAATACTTTTTATTTGTGTTGTATTTCAAAACTGCTCAAATGGAAATTAAATGTTTACAGAAATATTTAAAAGGACACAATGAAAAAACAACTTATTGCTAATGGCAGTGGTCTTTCACAATTCTTTTTTGCGAGTCTTATCCTGAATCTAATCAAGGATTAAAAACAAATTAGTTATCAGGAAACGGCCATGTTTAACTGTTACGAACAACAGGGTGAAAAGCTCACGTAATCCATAAGATAGGCGGTTGATACCCACATTATGTTGTCATGAAAAAAGTCTCCTTTCAAATAGCTTAGCAAACCGCTTTATTTATCGCAAACGTTATTGCACGGTTGCTTAGGGTATTTCAACCCGAGACTTTTGTTTCACTTAAAGGGAGACGCATAAGTCTTTGTTGTTGTGACAATGTCAATCCTTGGGTGTAGTCGGTGTAGTCAATAAGATTTCGACGTAGGTACTGTAGGTGCGCTGAGGGACACTTATGTACGATGAACATCGATGATGATATTTTAACATTGATCAAGTTTCTCACAATTTGTTGTTATGTGCATTACTTTGATTGTTTTACTATATTTGGGGGTCAATTACCACACACATTGTCATGATTTTGATATGACACAGAAATCATTAATGAAATTTAATTAATTGACTTGGACTAAAATATATTATCATACCAAATTAAAAACGACTGTTTCAGTTCAGTATTTTTTTTAATTATTTACAAATTTTGATTTACTTAGTACTTATACTTAACACAATATTAGCTCGGAAAGTAAAATTATTTAGCAAATGATTGTCGAAGATCTTAATAAAAATCATACCCTTTTTAAAAATCTCCTGCAATCTGCTAGATCGGCAAGTATTAAGATATTATACCAAGTTCCGTTGAAGAAGAGTTAGGATGCACGGTATTATCTTGAGAAAAATAACAAGACTCATTCAATTTTCTACCTAAAACCATGAAACGTAGAGTGCACTTTTATGAGAGTCATAATTTTAAAGTTTGGATGTGCTTGCCTTAAACCCAGCTTTAAAGGTAAGTGAGTAGCATTTTGAACCAAGGTATCGATTACTTAGCTCGTGACATAAGTGTCTTAAATTACAACAAATATGAGAGTCTTAAATGCTCAAACATAGTCATAGATATGAAAAAGAAAGAAGCATATAAAAAGAATTTACATGAAATAAAATGCAACAGCGAATCATACAACTTTTTTAGACGATTTCACATAATTGAGATGAATTCCGGTGTTAGTATTATTGTTGTCATTAAACTATATTTTTCAGTATACAAATACATAAATTAATAGTTAACATGCAAAGTATTAACGAATAAGTTCGACGATAATAAGTTCAATTAAAGCTAACTCCATAATAAATTTTAACTAACTGCCTCGTTGGCCTAGTGGCGCTAAGCGCGACTGCTACGCTAGAGGTCTTGGGTTCGATTCCCAAGTCGACCAAGATGTTATTAGATTTTTCTATGAAATTCTCAGTAGCAGGTCGGAGTTTGGATTTGTGCCCGGTTAGTGGCAATAGGCTCGCCCCCTGTTACATGGGACCTAAACATACCGGCGAACTGTGGGTGTACATTGGTACACCTCTGCCTAACCCTTCGGGGATACAGGCGTGATGGTATGTATGTATGTATGTATAATAAATTTTATCAAAATCATTGGTATTAAAAAAAAGGTTGAATGATTAAGCCCTAAAAAATAACAGCTTGACAGACAGACTTTCACATATGGATTACATACCGTTAGGTACTAAATTAGGTTTTGACAAAGGATATCGCTCTCACTGAATTTGACAAATTAAATTCGCATTGTGAAGCATGAGTTCCAAGTGAACAAAAATGAAGGAGACACAAATAATTCAATTAGGGGTTACGCGAGTCAGACTAAATTCGTTTATTTTATTAAATCAGATTGAGAACGATTTATGTAAAAGAAACTGCTCTTACAACTTTAAATAATGACGAACAAACATTATTGAACGGGAAATTTAGCAAGAAATAAACTTTACTCTATTTCTGTTAAGAAACTGTATACACTTACTGTGGCGTTGATAATTTTATCTAGTCAAAAGACATAGAATTTTTGACCTAACTTAATTTTTAACAAACTCAAATACTTATTAATGCATTAAATTTATAATTACCCAAATAACTTAGTAACCCCTTAACTTAGTAAACATTTTACCTAAAGTAGAATAATACATAGAGCAGTTACTGTTATGAAACAATATTACTATCACAGGTAGCTACTATGGCAAGAACTTTAATATAATTGTCTGCGCTATCTTTAGTAAAGGTCAGCATCCAGGTCTGCATATTAATTCCAAGCTCAGCGAGGGAATCAGCCCGTGAATAACCTAAGTGTTATTCACGTTAAATTCCTTTATATTTTCATTTTAGTTACTGTGTTCTGGGCGGTATTTCAATTGTATGACTTGTGTTTTTCAATTGCGGATATATCTATGCAACGGTATGTTGTCTTGTCTGGTAAAACTGGATGAGGCAGGCAATGGATTGTGAAGATAGGCAGCCGCCCCTTGAAATAGTTTTCAGCTGGATATAGGTTAGGTTATTGAAAAGGTACTGAAAATAAAAAATAAATCCTACTTTCTTCTATTGACTTGCCTTTTCTATGTTAAGGTCGGCTTTCAGTCTTACTAATTAAACAGTATTCACCTAAATACTTTATTTTAAATGGAACGTACGCCTATTCGACCTCCACAACCTTTTAACAGGGTAAGAAAGTAGTATCCCATGGTAAGAATGGTTAAAAGTTGATCTAAAACTTTTTTTCGACTGTCTCGTTGGCCTAGTGGCGCTAAGCGCGACTGCTACGCTAGAGGTCTTGGGTTCGATTCCCAAGTCGACCAAGGTGTTATTGGGTTTTTCTATGAAATTCTCAGTAGCAGGTCGGAGTTTGGATTTGTGCCCGGTTAGTGGCAATAGGCTCGCCCCCTATTACATGGGACCTAAACATACCGGCGAACTGTGGGTGTACATTGGTACACCTCTGCCTAACCCTTCGGGGATACAGGCGTGATGGTATGTATGTACTAAAACTTTTTTTCTCTTGCTGAAAGTTACAATTATGCCTATTACATATTTCCTACTTAGGTTTTCTTTTATCCTACTGACACATAAATAGTTTAAACACTTTTAGAAGCTTCACAACAACACAACGTACAAACTAACAGCATTAATCATAGTACCCAAAATATCTCCAATTGCGAACATTTGAACTCAAAGTGGTATTAACTATTTGAAAGATGAATGAATTATTAGTAATGTTGCTAAGTAACTGTTGAGCTTAGCTTAGTTGTAGATTAGCTAGAATGTCGGTAGTTTGAGCTAAACCCACGGGAACTTTACCGCGAATATTGTTGACAATACTAACTTTGTGGTGCTGTTTAGATTAGGAATCAAAATGTTAATAATTTATGTTGTTATTGGGCGTGTAAGTATAAGGGGTTTTGATTACATCGGTGTATTGCTTTTTATAGTCTGACCCAAGAGTATCTTCCTTACATCTTTTATACATATTATTATTACTGAAAAGCGGATTTTCGAATGGGTTTCACCACATGATAGAATTAATCATGAATAAGGTATACGTGTAATTCATCAATGTTTTAAACGCTAGTAGTATTATAAAAAATATCAATGTTTTATTCAAGGACTTAAATAATCACAACTTGACGTGTATGTTTCAATTTTTACATCTCTTTTTTGTACCTCTGCTGGGTTTTAACAAACTTCCAAAACATGACATTTTATTTGTCATATTACCTTTTTCGTGACTTGTACGAGAAAACCTCTGTCTACGGGTGGTTCGGCCTTAAATATTGTACTTCCTATTTTTTTTTATCAATCTCTCAAACACCTTTAAACGAAATTAAGTTTAATACTAAATCATATTGACACTTGATCTCTGAAGCACGTATTGTCTAAATGCAAGTCACCCTCGGGACATTTTGTATTCACCTGCCGTTGTGCAGCGCAGGCATTGTGCTTCAACGATAAATACTTGAGTGATATGTGCATTACCAAAGTTATGGGAGAACGTGAAGATAATGCAAGTAGTTTATTAAAGTTCTGGTGGTGTGTGCATGAAAATAGAGATAAGTTTATATTTTCATTTTCAAGCGTAACTAAAGAACGAAACCTTAATCATTAATAACAAGTTGTTATAATTGATCGAATGAAAGACACAATATTTTGTAAATATGTACCTACGTATATATTTTTTTCTTGTTTTTTCTCTCTTACACCTAAATACCTTATGTTTTTGCCCTCTCTCGAATGCATCCTCTTTTTGTAGTTTGTCGCAAATAGGTTTGTCATATACAAAATATGGGGATATAAATTAAAAAATCTTTCAAAAATAAAGTAAATTAGACTACATTTACACCAGACAAAAACGAACAAAGAGTTGTAGTTTTATTGAAATAAGAATGTGATGAGAGAGTACAACTGCAAAACTTTCCACACTTCAAAATAGAAGAAAAACAAACGACTGTCGTTATTTTAAGTAACAGTCACTGTCTACATCCTCTCGTTATCAATAAACAGCTGACGTATCGAATTCATTCTTGCAAAAGATTTTAATTACTTACTTTTCTTTTCAGTAAATTGTAAATCCCCAGCTTCCCGTTGAAACTTTCCGCTTCAATGCTATCTGTTCTCTTTCAATCGTTCTTAACACCTCATTGAATTGATTTAACTATGAAAGTTTAAGGATGAATTGTGTTTCAATAGATTATTTATGGACTTATCTCTTACTTTAATTTTTTTGTTTCTACTATTTAAATATCCTTTTAAGCAACTATTTTGTGTAATTCTTATAAGCATTTTTATTAACACAATATTTAAATGATTATTCTTAGAACAGTCAAAAAATTAAATTATATGCCAAAATAAAGAAAAGGACGAAATAACCTCATTCTAATCCGATTAAGTATACAAGTAAAATTTGATAAACATTTAAACATAAGAACGTCATGGAAACAGAAGGCGGTGAACCGAGTGTTATGACGCAACTAGCCACCAAGTCTAGCAGTACACCAATATAAGATGTTAATTGACTGATTAAAATATTTCAAAAGTAATACAAAATAATACTAAGTTGAAGGACGAAGGTAGACTTGCCCTAACACCGCTATAAATACTGAGCGAGCAGCTGTTATCGGTCACTTTCCTTTGGGTTGAAGTTAATTTGAAGACAAAAATATTGTTATATTGTTACATATTCTTACGTCGTGGCCTAGTGGTTCAATGAACGGATTTGTATGCAAAAGGTTGCAGGTTCGAACCCAGGCAAGTACCAATGTGGCTACTTGAAAGTTATACTTAATTATTAACGTACTTTCTTAATTATTCTGTCAAACGGTGAATGAAAACATCGTGAGGAAACCTGGATTCCAAAATTGGGATCTGAAATCGCCAATCCGCAGAGAGCAAGCGTGGTGATCAATGCTCGTGCCTTCTCTATATGGGAAGAGGCCTGTGCCCAGCAGTGGGACGTTTATATCCTGGATTATTATGATTACATATTCTTGACTGGTAATTGGGTGAGCTATCCATATATCACTGAAATTGTGGTAATAAAAGGCCTGTGTTAAACATTAAAATATGTGTTCATAATTCACATCTGGGTTTTAATGATTTAATTTAGACTCTTATTTAATAATCGAGTATTTATATAAGCAATTCTACATATCGGCTTATCTATATTTTTTATATTTTATTATTGTTTTGAAAGTCTCATATGTTTTTTTTATTTATTTTTGTAATTAACTACCTGTTTTACATATCAGTTTAATATGGTGAATACAGCTGCGGAGGTTTATTATAAAATCTCTATAATTGTCAGGATAACAATCAAAGCGCTATTGTGATTAAAATTATTGTTCGTTATACACAGATACATACGTACATACATAATCCTATTCTAATACAAATTAGAATAATACTGTGTTACCCAATAAAATGGGTTTTAGAGGTCAGATAGGCAGTCGCTCCATGTAAAATACGATATTCAGCTGAATCCGGTAAGACTGGTAGCCGACCCCAACATGGTTGGGAAAAGGCTCGGGAGATGATGATGACGATGACTAAATTGCCAGTGATATGGTATCCCTTATCTCAGAAACTACTAAAATTAATCAAATAACTTTATTTTTATGTAAATGTTGCGAGTAATCTATTTCTTTAGTTATAGATACAAAACGCAATTTAAAACCTCTTTTTAGTGAATAAAAAATGTACAATATGATTGGCTACAATAAAATACGTGCCTCCTAAATCATTTCCCACATTATATCTGGCTTAGCGCCAGAACTTTTGAAGGCAATACGGCAATGCGTAGGTTATCATGAATGATCGTCGTATGACTACCGAATAGTAATGACTTATTACGTGTCTGTAATGTATCCATATTTATTTCGATACCATTTTTGACATTTGTCTGCAAGATATCCACTTATACGTGTAACTAATGTGTTTTTGATGCGGTGTTTAGCATGTGGATTGAAGTATGTTGGCTGTTACTGCCTCGTTGGCCTAGTGGTTCTAAGCGCCACTGCTACGCTAGAGGTCTTAGGTTCGATTCCCAAGTCGATTAAGGTGTTATTGGGCTTTTCTATGAAATTCTCAGTAGCAGGTCGGAGTTTGGATTTGTGCCCGGTTAGTGGCAATAGGCTCGCCCCCTATTACATGGGTCCTAAACATACCGGCGAACTGTGGGTGTACAACATTGGTACACCTCTGCCTAACCCTTCGGGGATACAGGCGTGATGGTATGTTATGTTATGTTTATTGAAGTAGGTTGGCTGTTCGGTTTAATATTCTGAATTGATGCCTGAATGTAACAAACTATGTCGGAGCATCGAATTCATGGTATTCTAAACTGTAATAATAACAATTTTAATAAACGGTTGGATGTTTCAACCAGGGATGTTATGGATATATAATTTCGGATCCGGATACGGATATGGATATTGGTAAAATATAATATCGGTTTCGGTTACGGTTATGGATATTAAATTATTTCGGATTATCCGATAGTTTCGGTTACGGATATTAATTTTTTAAGGAACTGTAAGTACGAATAGCTGTGCAAGTGTGCACCTCGCGCTGTGACGTCATTAGGTAGCGGGAGAGGTGTCGCATTCCAGCGGAGTGCACAGTTAATTCGTACGAGTTTAGTATTTATTTAGACTCCGCCCTATCCGAAACTATCCGAAACTTTTATTTCGGATTCGGTTACGGTTACGGATATTTTTTTATTTCGGATATCCGATAGTTTCGGTTACGGATATGGATATCCATAACAACACTGGTTTCAACTATATAAATTCATAATAAAATTGCTCTTCATTAATTGAACAGTTCATTTCAGTTCAAACTTGTTTCATTTAATAAGGAATCCTGGTTTAGGTTTTGGGGGAACTTTAGAAAATGTAAACTCGAGATGACTGACCCATTCAATTTTAAGTAAGCCAAGCATATTGACCGAATCTTGGAAGCAAACCTAAGATATTATATTAAATATATAAATAAATAAATTAACAGGCGTCAAAAAATTCATCGTCATCCTTGTCAATGGCGGGAAACGTGCCCAGAAAGCTGGCAGGATTGCCACGTTGAATGGCTATGCCGATTCTCTGTAGGTACAAGGAACAAACCAGCCCTCTGATCACGAGTAGAGTTGAGCTTTTTATTTATTTATGTAAGTTTTAATTTTAGTATAGTTGTAGGTGTTTGTTATATATATGAGAACATTAATAAATGTTATTTTAAACAAATAAACAAAGATATTACTACATCTATATAAAACAGTCAACACTTGATAAAACTTCGTAAAGCCAGATAATTAAGCGCGAAAGCAAAACACGGCGCGGCGTATCACTCACGGTGTGTCCCGGTGAGAAATATTCGGGCAATATGTTTCCGGGTATATCCGGAATAATCCGGGAACGAAGCGGTGCAATTTGTCGGCGATACCTCTGTGATGGCACGTGTCCGTAAATTCAAGAGGGTTTTTTTTTTTTTTTTTTTTTTTTAATTGAACTTTGTTTTTGCAAAATTTGTGAGTTGTGGCAGCTCACGCTATTTGATACGCTTGCTGCCGCAACTCGTGATGTCGCATTATGTGTTGGTTGCGGCAGCTCACGCTATTTGATACGCTTGCTGCCGCAACCAGTGATGTCGCATTATGTGTGAGTTGCGGCAGCTCACGCTATTTGATACGCTTGCTGCCGCAACCCTTGATGACGCTTAATGTATTAGTTGCGGCAGCTCACGCTATTGGATACGCTTGCTGCCGCAACCCGTGATATCGCATTTTGTGTGTTGGTTGCGACAACTCACGCTATTTGATACGCTTGCTGCCGCAACCCTTGATGACGCTTAATGTATTAGTTGCGGCAGCTCACGCTATTTGATACGCTTGCTGCCGCAACCAATGATGTCGCATTATTAATACTTAGGTCACATTATCCAACTTGTGAGTTGGATAAAGAATAATAAATAAATTATATAATATAATAATAAATGGCTAGAAAAAAAAATGTTGGAAGTTTTGAAGACTATTTTTAAGTATGATCTATGTTAATAAATAAATTTAGTGCGTTGCTTGTCCATAATCAGTTCGGGTTATTGCTTTGATTTTAAGTGATTTCACTCTAGGGCAAATGTTGGAGGTGGCTATGTGTCCGATGTCATGGGTGGTTTTAAATTTGTTGTTGTGCTGTAAACAGTTATAGCACTTAGGTGCGCCTTTCTTCTCGCGAAGAGGGCAGCTGGTGGTATCGTGCCCCTCTTCCGAGCAGTAGGAGCAGGGTGCCTGTGTCGCATTGCATTTTGTTTTTATGTGACCGAACTGTAGACATTTTCTGCACTGGAGGAAAGTAGAGAAGTCCTCTGCGTGCACCCGCTGGTGATCCACGCAGACGCGCTTCATTTCGATTATTTTGCGCCATATGGCGGGCTTGGCGATGAGGACGGCGTTATACAACTTGGGGTGGCGGTTATTTCGCTTGAATGCAAGCCGCAAGTCATCGCTGTCAACCGCAAGGGCAGTCAGCTCCTCGTTTTGGCCGCGGATGACATCGACCAGCTCTTCGGATGGCGTGTCCAATGATATTCCCTTGAGAATGATCATTGGCATCAGTTGCTTGGCCGGTTCAGCAGTTAATTGTGAGGACTTTTCTAGTTTTTTCAGTGTGTCATCGCGCTGTTGCTTAGTCTCGAACTCCACTGCGTGCGTACGAAGTGGTACGGAAACTGGCTGCGTTTTTGAACGACTGCACTACGTCCTGACGTGTTTGGGACGTGCAGTCGCCCTGCGGCGCAACAATCAGCGCGGGTTTATTACACGGAGGTGGTGGTGTAGTCGCTGGACGAGTGGGGCGAGGTGCCGGGGCGTTCGCCGCCTGCGCATAAGACCTAGGTGCGGGTGTGAGTGGTTTCGCGATCGTGGCGAGGTGCTTGCTAAGTTCCTCGCGCACGCAGGTTGCTATTTCCTGTCGCAGGTTTACTTCTTGGGATGCGCAGATTTCCTGCGGGGGGGACGAAAAGGTGGGTATTTTAGCGGCCACGCACCGGATCTCGTTCGCCGCGGAAGTAATGAGTCGCTTATTGACGGCCGTAACATTTTTCCCTTCGGCGATAGCAGCCGTGATGCACTCGGCGAGTTTGTTAAGCGTGCTTATGCACGACTCGAGACTAGTTGCATCTGCTGCATTCACCGGGAGAGACGGGACTTCACCGCTAGACGGTGCCATCCTGAGCGGGACCAAATATGAAGGGTCTTAAGGAAGAAGAGAAGTTTGTACGGTCGTCAAGAAGTTATACGTTATTTTCAGTTTTGTAGTGGTTCCTAGTCGAGTACAAGGGCGCCGGTGAGAGCAAAAATGTTCCCAACGGGTCCAGGATACTCCAGGGATTGAATTTCAGAAATAAAAATTTTTGAAGAAAAGGACCAGAATTGCCTTCCTTTTCCTATACAGAGCTTAAATGCGCCAAAAGGGCGGGTGCGAGAAAATGCGTTTTTTGCGAGCTAGCCGCACGTGGGTGGTGTCGTTAGAAGCGCCTCGGCGAGGGCTAGCTAACCGTGTAATAAACTAGACTAAGTGTAATATAAAAAATTAAAGTTAAGGTCTAAAAACTAGATTTTCAGTACAAAATTTACAGTTATTTATACAGAATTACAATTTATATGCCGAAACTGGTGGTTTCGAAGCGCACAATGCGATCTAGACACCGGCCCCGACAAATGAGCAAAGTTGAATCGCTAATCAGTACAAGTAATTAGCGCAAAACAATGAAATTTAATTAATTTTACCAAAAAAAACCTTATTTTGGACAATTTTATGTTATAAAAGGTAATTATTTCGCACCTAGACGGTATAAAACGCGCCTAGGGGTTGGACGGAGCCAAGGTAAGGTGATAGAAGCGAAAACAGCGCAGTAGTACGAGATTTCTTCTAAAAGTGTTTTCAATTCAAGAGGGTTTGGATAGGCTGGACTAAGACGTGACCAACGTTTTGCAAGACACGTGCTTATTATGCAAAGTCATTTGTAGGTCTGTCCTGGGACAAACCTCTGGACTTTGAAGTTGGTTTTACTTTTTTTCCATGTTTCAACGCTTTGGTGGCGTCTTAATATAGTAAGCTAGTTAATATTTTATTTTGAGTTTTTTTTTAATTCGTCTCTTTGTTTTAGTGAAAAGCGCGTTAAACAAACAAACTCTTTATAGATCTATTATATTATTTAATGTATTAATAAATATGGATTGTTGCTAACATCTCTATACAACAGAAATATCCCATTTCAAAGGTGGTGTAGATTAGTTTCAAATTCTCCTTTTAACAGAATTCCTACATACGATCAGAACATGTTTAAGCCAGTAGCCATTTAAGCCATGTTCTTGATATCTATTAAAGCTGCGAATATGCTACAAACATTATCAGATTACAGGATATACTAGAAATGGGAGTAATTTTGTGCTCATTGCATAGACCCATTGTTCAAATGGTTTTCGTAATATGGTCAATTCTGTTCGGAATAGAACAGTGTTGTTTCAGTATTCATATTATATTATGCTAAATGCAGCTTGTATTAGGTCTTGTCTTAAACATTTAGGAAAGATATTTTTAAACAATGGGCTGGTAGGAAAACAGAATTAACATTTTGTTAGCAAAGATTTAGATACTACTATTGTTGTTTTAATTTGTATTGTTTACTGACAGTAATAATAATAACAATTCATTCGCGACTATTTATTTTTCTATTTTCTGATAGTATAAAACATATATGTCATTTAGATAAACTGTTTGAAAAGTAAACTATGACAAGAATTGCCAATATCTGTACAGGGCTTTCCGCGTGTGGTTCCAGGTAAACGTTTGGTATCGAAATTAAAAAATGTAGAGCTTTATATTGGAAACTATTGTTCTGAACGTTGAATACCGATGCCGGTCGGGGTTTTGTTCTCGTATTGCGAGATATCCGTTAAATATTCACATTATAGTATTATAATTTTATCCATCCTGGTATCCGTGTTAAAAATTATACTGTACCCACGTAAGGATTTTCTCTTTCAAAATGCATACTGTTAAAACTAGTTTAAATTTACCTTATAGATAGGTACCTATAATTAGTACAAATTCCATTTGTGTAGAAAGTTTACCTGTAACTTATTATTTGGCCATTACGCTAAAAGAACCAAATAAAACATTACTTAAGCAAAAAATAAAAACAAAGTAATGATATGTATATATTTATATATATCTTTGTTTATATATACAATATAATATAATATATATATTATAATATAATATATATATATATTATATTATATAATAATATAATATATATATACAAAGATAATAATATGTATGTATTTAGAAATATATAAGTATGTTTATCAGTTGTCTGGTTACCATAACACAAGCTCTGCTTAGCTTGGGATCAGATTACCGTGAGTGAGTTGTCGCAGGAATAAATATATATATGTCCACTAAAACATATTAATCCACTAGAGTAAATTTATAACGTCTTTAATAATAATATAGCTGTCATAGAACTAAGAATACTGTCAAGACGATACACACAGAGTAACCAAAGCTATTGCAGTTTTAGAAGGTTTCCACAAGGCGAGCTAAACAAAGGACCGATTGTACCTTTATTGGTTTACCGTTTACAGAGTGCACTCAAGCCATACAACAAACACTTTACGTGCCTCAAGGTAATTAAATCGCGAATTGAGGTCTTAATTTTAACGTAAACAGTTACTTGATTTAATTTATTCATTGTTTTTTTTATGAAATTTTTAGTGTTAGAATAAATAGAATTAGGTAAAACTCTATACATTTTTACTTATTGTTTTTACTGAATTATATTGTTATTGTTATTTATATAATCAAAATTAAGTCTCCCAATTAAATCGCCTTAAAAACTTTACTTTCCAAATGAACTTATTTAGGTATTTTTTTAACTTGCTTCTAAAGGGCTTATTAAAAGTTTTTGATGTTTGCTAGGTCACTGACTTGTGTTCAGTAGCTTATACCAATTTCACATCGATGAAATGGTTCTAAAATTAAAAGAAAACTTTATTAAAAATAAAAGGTTATATTCGTGGCCATTAGATTGTACGTTTTATATTGCTAAATAATTAGTACATAACTCTCGACCTTTTTTATTATTCTTTGATATCTTGTTTCCAAGGTCGGGATAGAAGGTTGAGTAGGAAGAGGGAGGCCTTGACCCAACAGTGGCTACAATGTGGGCGTAGATAGGATATTATGTATATTATAATAGCAATATTTTGTAAGTCGACGACCTCCGTGGTCGAGTGGAGTACGCACCGGTTTCAAGGTGTCGCTAGCTCTGAGGTCCCGGGTTCGATCCCCGGACGGGTCAATGTAGAAACCAACTTTTCTACATTGTCCCGGGTCTGGGTGTTTGTGGTACCTTCGTTGTTTCTGAATTCCATAACACAAGTGCTTCAGCTACTTACTTTGGGTTCAGAGCAATGTATGTGATGTTGTCCGCATTTGTAAGTGCATTTTCATCCTTGACAGGATTCAAATTCAGAAATTTAGTTAAAAAAAATACCTAAACGGCTTTTCGAAAAAGTTAAAACCCTTTCTGAAATATGTAAGTCCTTATTCTTTTATAATTGAAATATAAAAAAAAATATGCCACAAGAGCTATAAATTCTTTTGTAGTTGTTGCAGTTGTAACTTAAACGCTAAGAACCTAAGTATTCAAGAAGTATAAAACAACTTGAAGATTATACGGCGACTTTAAATTAATTCACAAAAGAAATCTAAGAACAAAAACGTCAGTGGAAAAGACTTGAGGCTATTTTCTGACTTTTTAATCAGTCTTTGGTTGTTTTGTTGCAGAGAAACACTAAATTTTTAATAGATTAGGTATATTTTTACATTATGTGTTTGTTTGGGTAAAATCATGCAAGCTACATTTCTATACCTACATTTTTTTTTCTAATATTATTCGCTGAGAAGACTCAAGCTGGCCTTGGGGTCAGAAGGTGGCATTTCAACTCTGTAACGACTAGACGCGGTCAATCTTGCTTATATATTATTAATAATAAAAATAAACGTTTATTTCAGAGAAATCTCCATATTTTGGACACTTAAATCTAAAATCATTTGTGACTAAAACTAGTTTTATAGTATTTATAAAATAAAAATAAAATGGGAAAATAATACTAGAATAATATAAACATTGTGAAAATGTAAACAAAACACAACAAAACACAAAACAAATATTATATATTTGATTACAATAATATTTTATCTTGTTTAAAATTCATTTTTAAGGAGTGTTTATTCTTGAAATGTAGGTTATCCATGTCCATCACATCAAAATGAAATGCTTTAATTTATATTCTTCCCTTGATTTCTATAAGGCCTGTTCAACATAAACATTAGTTAATTGTCAGTACAATCCATGTCAAGGGTCGTGATTGGTTGTTAGTCTTTTGGTTAACCTAACATAATTGACATTAGATTTGTCGATTAAATTAAAGTGCTTTTTGAGTAAGTGAACATACAATTGAATTGGCAGGGACTAAGAATGATCATACAAAAATTATGAGTAATTTAGTAATTAGAATTCAAAGTGTCTTCAAATTTTAAAACAAAGTCATTACTTAGATGAAAATTTGAAAGGTCGAAATTCTGAAGTTTTAAGTTGCCTCTTTAATACTTAAGACATTTGTCAAGATGGCTTATTACACTAATGATTTTCCGTCGAAACTTAATTAGAGGAATCAAAATCTAAGTAATGTCCAGTTAACATGGAATAAAACAAAACATTTAATAATTGTCTTTCTTTTGATAATATTTCTAAATTGTACTTTATGTTGTTACTAAAGAGCTCTGCTTTTATTTACAAAAGAACAAGTGATTAAAAACATACCGGCTAAACATTTCAATTTGTTGATTAAAACTCCCTCCGAATTCACAAGACAATTTTATATTAGGTTGTTTGAGCCAATTTGTTTGATCCAATACCCACGATATCCTTATTTAAGTGGTGTATGTATTTTATCCTATTAACAAGACCACTATAGCGGTCCCATGAATTTCAGAGTGCATTGGGTTTGAGTGATACTTCGATCTACGTCCCCACAAAGCTATTATCTGCAGTGCTTTTGGTCATGTTTCACCTGACTCCACTATCCAAGCTTTATCGCCATTATATAAAACTTTATTTCCGTTTCACCAGGAGTTAAATATTTCCGGAGCCATTTTAGTACTGTTTTATAACTGCAGTTTAAATTTATTGTGCTTTGTGTATCTGTTGAACTGTTAGCTTAATGTCAGATACGCATCAATTTATGGTTTTGCTACCGATGCTTTATAAAATTTCCTTTTTTTTTTAATTGTAAAAAATAGTTATTTATTAATTAGTAACACTTAGTCTGAAACAAAAATTGTAGGTTGGTTTAAAATAGCTTCGTACACAAAAAAACACGTTTAATTATTATTTCTTTGCATTGAAATGTAAAGTTACGAAAATTTATTTATTTTGCTTCAAAGACCGCGAATACGAAACTGACACCAATGGTGCAGACTAGTTATCATTATTATTATTTTGGGGTGAATCTCCCAAAATCCTCATACGCGTTAATACAAGAGCAACAAGCCACAACTAACTATCTGTGAGAATGGCAAAGGATACTATGAGACCACTATCGTGATTCGTGCATCCTTAGGAGTTAAGCTACTGTTCTTCGTCCAAGCTGTAAATAAGGACACTTTTAATCGTAACGTAGACAAATATACTAAACATTTTCCGTGTGTTAAATACCCTAGAAGGGTACAAAAGTATCTGCAAATTATCAATTACTAGCTGTGCCTACCAGTTCCAGATGTTTCATGGTTATTCTGCTATTCGAGACGGAGACACATACAACAAATCAAATATCATGATATACTGTCCACCTATTCTAGAGCTACTTATAAATAGTGTTACTAACCCAACTTTGTTTTATATACGAAATATTTTGTACATACATTCTTTTAATAAAATCATTCTGATATCTGACTCGTTGGCCTAGTGGTTCTAAGCGCAACTGCTACGCTAGAGGTCTTGGGTTCGATTCCCAAGTCGACTAAGGTGTTATTGGGTTTTTCTATGAAATTCTCAGTAGCAGGTCGGAGTTTGGATTTGTGCCCGGTTAGTGGCAATAGGCTCGCCCCCTATTACATGGGACCTAAAACATACCGGCGAACTGTGGGTGTACATTGGTACACCTCTGCCTAACCCTTCGGGGATACAGGCGTGATGGTATGTTATGTTTATTCTGATATCTTTAGACGGACTAAAGATTTAAGACTTAAAACAAGGGAACATTTTCCTTACATCTTAAAGCGTCAGGCGCACGTTTACAGTCAATAAAGGATTAACAAGCGAGCGTTTAATTCAGGTCCTTTCTTTACCGATTTTAAAAGCGGTGAGCTAAACGTCGAGGATATTTAAGCCTATTTTTATATCTATAGAAGCGTAGGAAATGGCAATAGACTCTCTTTCTTGCATATTGTTGACTAGCTGATCCCCGCGACTTCGTCCGCGTCAATTTCTGTTATTATGACCACGATTAAGAAGTTAAAAAAAAAAGTATTTCTGCGTAAATGATAATTATATATAATTAGTATAGATTATGTTGATAAAACTCTGTAGCAAATAATTGGCAATAATGCATTAATTTCGACCAAATGATTACCTTAAAAAAGGTTATAGTGAGTCAATTTTAAAAGATAGACATATACTGTCGCAGACATTTTTTTAGATCATTCAAAGCGGAACAATTCTTTCATGAATACATATATTTTGGGTAACTCGAACCGTTTACGCAGCGCACGCAACGGAAGCTTTCAAGTATGAATATTTTCCCCCGTTTTTGTGACATTTTTCACTGCTGCTTCGCTCCTATTGGTCGCAGCGTGATGTTATATATCCTAAAGCCTTCCTCGATAAATGGACTATCTAACACAAAAAGATTTTTTCAATTCTAACCAGTACTTCCTGAGATTAGCGCGTTCAACCAAACAAACAAACAAACTCTTCAGCTTTATAATATTATAGTATAGATAATGCATTAATTTCGACCAAATGATTACCTTAAAAAAGGTTATAGTGAGTCAATTTTAAAAGATAGACATATACTGTTGCAGACATTTTTTTAGATCATTCAAAGAGGAACAATTCTTTCATTCATATATTTTGGGTAACTCGAACCGTTTACGCAGCGCACGCAACGGAAGCTTTCAAGTATGAATATTTTCCCCCGTTTTTGTGATATTTTTCACTGCTGCTTCGCTCCTATTGGTCGCAGCGTGATGTTATATATCCTAAAGCCTTCCTCGATAAATGGACTATCTAACACAAAAAGATTTTTTCAATTCTAACCAGTACTTCCTGAGATTAGCGCGTTCAACCAAACAAACAAACAAACAAACAAACTCTTCAGCTTTATAATATTAGTATAGATAATGCATTAATTTCGACCAAATGATTACCTTAAAAAAGGTTATAGTGAGTCAATTTTAAAAGATAGACATATACTGTCGCAGACATTTTTTTAGATCATTCAAAGAGGAACAATTCTTTCATACATATATTTTGGGTAACTCGAACCATTTACGCAGCGCACGCAACGGAAGCTTTCAAGTATGAATATTTTCCCCCGTTTTTGTGACATTTTTCACTGCTGCTTCGCTCCTATTGGTCGCAGCGTGATGTTATATATCCTAAAGCCTTCCTCGATAAATGGACTATCTAACACAAAAAGATTTTTTCAATTCTAACCAGTACTTCCTGAGATTAGCGCGTTCAACCAAACAAACAAACAAACAAACAAACTCTTCAGCTTTATAATATTAGTATAGATAATGCATTAATTTCGACCAAATGATTACCTTAAAAAAGGTTATAGTGAGTCAATTTTAAAAGATAGACATATACTGTCGCAGACATTTTTTTAGATCATTCAAAGAGGAACAATTCTTTCATACATATACTTTGGGTAACTCGAACCGTTTACGCAGCGCACGCAACGGAAGCTTTCAAGTATGAATATTTTCCCCGTTTTTGTGACATTTTTCACTGCTGCTTCGCTCCTATTGGTCGCAGCGTGATGTTATATATCCTAAAGCCTTCCTCGATAAATGGACTATCTAACACAAAAAGATTTTTTCAATTCTAACCAGTACTTCCTGAGATTAGCGCGTTCAACCAAACAAACAAACAAACAAACAAACAAACTCTTCAGCTTTATAATATTAGTATAGATAATGCATTAATTTCGACCAAATGATTATCTTAAAAAAGGTTATAGTGAGTCAATTTTAAAAGATAGACATATACTGTCGCAGACATTTTTTTAGATCATTCAAAGAGGAACAATTCTTTCATACATATATTTTGGGTAACTCGAACCGTTTACGCAGCGCACGCAACGGAAGCTTTCAAGTATGAATATTTTCCCCCGTTTTTGTGACATTTTTCACTGCTGCTTCGCTCCTATTGGTCGCAGCGTGATGTTATATATCCTAAAGCCTTCCTCGATAAATGGACTATCTAACACAAAAAGATTTTTTCAATTCTAACCAGTACTTCCTGAGATTAGCGCGTTCAACCAAACAAACAAACAAACAAACAAACTCTTCAGCTTTATAATATTAGTATAGATATGTTCAGAATAAATTAACTACATACTTACAGACCGTGTATTTTTTTTTAATACTGGCTTAAACGAAGAGGTAATTAATTGAGCACTGCAATGCTCATTTATCGATTCGAGAACACATACAGATCTAAACAAACTGTATCTGGAGCGGCACATTCTAATTTGAATGCTTAACATAATGGACAGGCCATTCAGAGATACATTATTAGAATAAGCGAACTCTTAGTAACGGGAATATAAATAAAAATAAAAAAATATATTTGCTGCAATCTCAGATAGTTTGTTTATTGTTGGTTCTAGATTTAATTTTGCTACCTCACAGTTTAAATAAGACTTAACTACGAATTTACTGAGCGTAAATAAAATAAAAACGGTAATGTAAAATAATAAATGTGAAGCCAAGAAATTGGTATAGCAATTTACAGTGATATCAATATTGATCTAAACAATCACAGTAACAAAAGACGATCGACAATCTATTCGATTCTTCTTACATTTACTCATATACCACTTCGATGTCGGCATTTACTAATGATATCTGCCTATTACATTATAATCCTCAGGGATTAATATTTGATATCTTGGGTTAAACAACTGTCAACGGATATCAGAGAAGATTATTAGCAGTTAATGTATGGTGAACCGCAACATACCTAGATTACTGGTTCATAAATCATGTTATAATACGCCTGTCTAAGATCTAAGGAAGATAGTAAGTGAATAAAGTAGATAAAACTATTCGTTTTCGTTTGTAATTTATTGCAATGTTACATAGAGTAATGTACCTAATGAACGATTAAAAATTTGTGAACGGATTTGAATGAAATTTAGCCCACATACAGTTCATAATTTGCAGTAACGGCAATGTTTATCCCGATAAGTTCAGAACGAGAATTACGTGGGTGAAACCGCAGTGCGCTGCTAGTATTAAAAACGACTGAAAGCCGATCCCAGCATAGTATTTAAAAAATGTGTAATAAAACGAATAAAAACAATTTCTAGGTAAAGCTTCTTCATCTACTACTTTTGTCACTATTCTCTTTAAACGTTGAGGAATATAATCTTTTTAGGTACTATTTAAGATCAACATATTTTAGGTCTTCCACGTCTTCTAAAGCCTAAAAGAATAAGAAATAACAAAATTATGAGATCATTGTGTGAAGCAAAATCGGATTACACAAAAAATCTTCCCTGCTCGGGATCCTTATATCTAATTCACTCCTTTATTCAGCCAAGTCGGCGACACAAAAGGTTGATCCTTGACAACATAAAACACCTGAGCACCTTCCCAGAATGTCAATAGTCTTACCCTCGAAAGATAATTCGAGGAAAGTAAGGACGCGTCTCTAGTGCTACATTTTAAAATAATAAATTAGATTAATTTAATTTTGTCAATAAAATTCAGATTGATTGATGTCACGTGAAAATTTGAATTTGGATTCCCACAATCCTGCAAGTAGATAACTCTTGCAGAACAGGAATAATAGTAAGTGTCTATAAGAATTATTTTAAACATTGTCTATGAATCAACCGTAGGTGATATAGGTAGGTACATCATAGTATACCTACGATACTTGAATTCAAGATCCACCTCTATAAAGACGAGACTAAATTGTAAATATTTATTTCCAGATACTGTTAAAGAAGACAAAAGATAGATCAAACGGAAAGGTAAATATCAAATAACAACGTATTAATAATATTTTTTTATTTACTCATCAAACAATATTTATTTGCTGTACCTACTGAAATCAGTTGAGCGATGATGTTTAGAAATGCCATATTTGTAAGAAAATCCTTGATTGAACAAAAGTAAGGAGGTTCTGCTCATCGAAGCTTGTTGACTTTCCTTCTAATAGCGGTTTCACAAACAAAGTCAAAACAAACTTACCTATGTGTACTGATAAGAACGGTAATGCTTTGACATAAAGACGAGAATTGCGTGCTCAATTTGCTAAATGAACTTTCTAGGAGTACATAGCGGACTTGTAATAGTGCTTTAGTTACATGCGTTGCAGTATTGATTAGTTCACGTACCTTCCATATAAAGTGATTATTTATCCAAATAGGAGAACAGAGAAATTAAAGGTTGTATAAAAATGTGGACAATAGGTTCTTATAAGAAACAAGGAATAGGAAATCATTAACACGATTTTCACCTTACTTGAGAAAATGTGTCGAAAAGTTAATTTATTACCTATGTGTGATCGAATAATTCTAAATGTGTACTTACTATATATAATACGTACCTTATAATATTTATTATAGATTATTTTGCTCAAAAATGGACTGAATAGATATAAAAACTTTGCCAACTGATTTCCTAAAATGCAATCAAAACTCCGAAATTCATATAGCAATGACCACGCATTTCATACTCGTACGTTGTTATCGCGAGCTTCGAACAATGTCGACTATCGAAATTCACAAACAGCAGGAAACATAAATTACGAGGCGTGTCGCATATACTTCATTTCTCCATTAGTAGGGTCATGCTACCTTCGCTAAATTACTTGATGATGGATGGCTTGAAACAGTCCATTACGAATTATAGCACCTAGGCGCACACTTGCCAAATTCTGACACACTTCATATAAATTAACATGAATTTACTTAGAAATTTTGCAGGAAGGCCTTTCAATACAATTAAATTTTGTGTTATTATTACATTATAACAATTATTTTCTCACTTCAGACAGCGCATTTTTCGTAGCAAGATTATGGAATACGTACCAAGACTTTGCATCACTTTTATAAGATTTTTTTTTTTCTCGTTACTTATATCAGTAGAACTAACCCTCAATTAAAACTATTGACAGATTTTATTTCTTATGTAGAGAAATGAAATCTGAGGTATCAGGTACGTGATTAGTATACTTCATACAGGCTACTTTTGCCCATGTTATCTTTAAACATTTACAATAACAGAAATGACTTAGTAGCTTCAAACTTTAATTAAGCATGAAATTATAATAAGTATTTTAAAGTTAGTATAAAGATTTCTATTGTAACTTTTTATGAAACAACTTTCTGAACACGGCTCTAAAAACAGCCTATAACGCTTGGCTATTTAGAAAGTATTTAAATATAAATTGCCAAAGTTTTCTTTGACATTAAATATTGTGAATATTTTACAGGACATAATTACTATGTTAATTATCCCTTATTTTTGTAAGAACGTTTAATTATAAAAATATGGCAACTGATGACCATAACAGTACGCTGAATATTTTTTTATTTTACTTCTGTTGCTGGTGATTTTGTAAGCTTAGAAATGATACTTAAACGTTAACATTGTGGTTGAAATCTACGGCAAAGTTTATTGAGTATTTACTTATGTTGACCTAAATATTTATATAAGTCAATCTTAACTATTTCACCCATTCGATCAAACTAATTGGAGAGTAGCTAACAGCTGCATTAGTCAGCAACAACAATAAGGGAAATTTAAAAAAATACGTTTAATTGTTTCTAACTATAACATAACATAACATACCATCACGCCTGTATCCCCGAAGGGTTAGGCAGAGATGTACCAATGTACACCCACAGTTCGTCGGTATGTTTAGGTCTGTGAAATACTAACATATAAAAACTCCTTGGTTACAGAAACATTTGAATAATACAAAGTAATTCAGATTTAACTTCCTCGTTTCTGTACTTCACTGGTACGCATGAGCGACTAGAGGGACGTACCTGACCTTTCCAAGATCTTCAGAGATAAGTGTCCTTCCCCATGTTGTGAATACAAATATTTTGGAACATGTAATTATTATTGCGTGCATACAAGACTTATGTGTGATAAACCATGGTCAAAAAGCTTTAGAAACTGAACTAAACCAAACTAATTTTCATTGAGTATTAAGGTAACACAGTTTTGTTTAATAGTTTAGTTATAAACATTATTAAATGCATAAATATTACTGTACAGAAAATTTGGTAAAATATGTACTATAATTTCTGTCCATTTTAGTACAGTATAACTATAAAAATAGCCTAATAGCTGCCTAACAGATGGCACCATTTTAAAATAATTCAATGGTTCAAGTAAATGTAACATCTTGGCATTTCCTCTATTTGAAAAGAAATAGTACCACAATAGCCTGATTTAAGATGTTTAAGTATCATAAAACTTGGATAAAGATGCGAGTAACAATTACGTTGGCATCGGATCCACTTTAAGATTAATAGTCGAGTAGAATAAGGGTATTGCAATAAAGAATACGAACAGGTCAATGTAACATTATTTTAAGTTCCTTAAAATACTAAAAAAAATACTATTAATTTACTATTTTTTTATTTACCATTTTCAGATATAATTTCATATATAATAACAATAATCCAGCCTTTAAACGTCCCACTGCTGGGCACAGGCCTCTTCCCATATAGAGAAGGCACGAGCATTGATCACCACGCTTGCTCTCTGCGGATTGGCGATTTCAGATCCCAAATTTTGGAATCCAGTATTCCTCACGATGTTTGCCTTCACCGTTTGTCAGAAGTGTCTTAGAATAATTAAGAAAGTACATATAACTTTGAAAAAGCCACATTGGTACTTGCCTGGGTTCGAACCTACAACCTTGTGCACACAAATCCGTTCATTGAACCGCTAGGCCACCACGACAACCTGACCTAATTTTATAATAATCTGAAATATCATCAATCATTATTTGTATGGGAAGCGGCCTGTGCCCAGCAGTGGGACGTTTATAGGTTGGTATTATTATTATATTACTACAGGACAATGTGAGTGACCTCAAACCAAATTAAAAACTTAGTATTTAGAGTAAAATACCCATACTTAGCACAACAGTATTTAGTGTAACCACATCTTCCCTAATCTCACGCAAAAACAAATGCAAATCGTCTACATTACGACCGTTCAAACAAATCATTGGCATGTAAACAAGAACAATAAAGTGTGAACTAAATATACGGTGTCTGAAGTTAAATTGGGGTGCCACGTCAAATACGATGTGGCTTTCCTGTCTAACTGGTACCTCTTTATCTCTGCCATCGAGCTAAGATAACTTCGCTTTGTTCTGGAAGGGATTTTTCCAGTTTTTAGTTTGAATTAGATAGTGTCGCACTGTGTTTAGTTGATTATTAAATTGATTGTATAGTGAGTCAAAACTTATGTTTTCTTGCAATTTTTTCTAAACTTAATTAACATAAGTAAGTTATTAAAAGTTTATTTGTTTAATTACCTGCACGTTAACATTATTTTGTTCAAGTGAAACTTGAATTTATTGTTTTTTAACTGAAACTTGTATTTATCTTTTTAATTCCATGTACTTTTTTGTACATAAACAATAATACACATAAACTGATCTTTATCCTTTATGATACGATAGAAAAACTTTGGGCAATTTATTATCACATTGATCAAAAAGTTTTATTACACAGGTGATAATACAAAAATAACTCCAAATACAATCCAATATTGCTTCTGTTAAGCAAATATTTTCACGGAAATGAATCTATCAATAAAGAATAATTACTGTGATGTATTTATATTTCCTAAGTCAATGTTGCCTAAACAAACGATGTTCGTGAGAAGTGGGCCATTCCATACGCTTCTTCTTTGAACGAAAGCTTTCTCTCCTATAGAAATTGGCTCGCTATTTCGTTTATCAAAAACTATCTGACCCGATGGTCTTTTTCGTGTGAATCTATAAAATTATCAATAGCCAATCAGTTTATTCATGTAAAAATACGGATGCTATACATATACTTTTTACCTCAGTTCTTTTTACAAAATTTAGTTTACAAGCTTAGCCCCAATTAAAAAGAACTGTCTCTTCTAGACCTGGGGTAATTGATTTTTATTTGGGTATACATATAAATATTTATGTCTGTATATAGTTAATAGAACAAGATAACTTCGTCTTTTGAAAAATACATGTGATTGTAAAATCGCATGGTTTTTGCACAAACATTGTGTTCGTCTTATAGGGAGATTAAACCCGAAACACGTTTTACATTGAGCGGTGACCACGCTTTTACATAAAAAGAAAATAGTATTCGGAATTCCTTTCGTGACTCTAACACAACATAGGACGCTCTTCAGACTTGAGGTTGCGTATAGGATAAGAGAAATGGGATTAAAAGTGCACCTGTGTAAACGAACAGGCTTGCGCACTTTTGTCTTCTTCATAGCTGGCTAATCTTCATTGATTCTCAATAAAGAATCAAAAGTCCTTTTAAACAAAGCCTACACATTTTTTCTGTTATATACATTGGAGCAAAAAAATGAAATAAATTGAAACCAATTATTCTGCAAGTCGACAAATCCTATCATTTTACTCTGAGAAGAAATTTCAGGGATTCAGTCCAGGCATATGATGTTTTACGAATAATATTATGTAAACAAAATTATCTAAGTATAGTGAGCTGTCAATAACTCCTAGCATTAGATAACTCTTTTCAGCAATTTTTTTAAGTGACCTGGAGGAATTTGGAAATATGAGCATCTTCAGCCATCACACATATTTTCCATTCCACATGTTATTTGTATAAGTAAACTATGGTTAAGTATCTATCTTCTTTTCAACCTGCGGACTTAAATATACTTATTATCTAAAGTGACACGTAGGACAATCATCACCCTCGGGAAATGTTGATTATTCTCGTTGGCACCGTATAGTAAATTATACTTAATTGTCCCACGATTTAAACGCTCATCAAAGCTCGCTTGACATTAAAACAGTGAATTTCATATTTCATCGTTTATGTCAATTAATAATGAAGCATAATAGCTGTTGTGTAATTATCGGTTGCTACTGTTAAGTGTTTTGGTTGTTTTTCGTCTGAGAGCACTAAGGGGTTAATTGAAATAGCCTATTAAAAAATATTTTAACTAAAATAATATCCTAGAAAAAAAACTTCACACCATGTTTCCATAAATATGAACTAAAAAGCAAGTAAAATATAGAACATACTGTATATATACAATAGTGTGAGACAAACTATCTAAAAGTATTTCTATACGTGGCTACTCCGATGCTTTTCAGAAACATAGTTTAACAGGTTTTGCATTAAGAAGAAAATGCAAGTTTTAAAATTCAACACACAAGTTTTAGGAGCATTGTGAAAGCACTGCACTGTTTAAGAGCTAGATTAACAAACTTTTATTTTAAGTCATATATTATTCGAATGTTTAAAATTGTGGAACAATGAAACTAAACTTAAAAACTTTACTATTAAAATATTTATTTATAAATTTTCAATTGTATACTATATTGTACTTTCTTGTTTGGAATAGTAACAACGAAATCATTAAAATGATTGCTCAAAACACAATCATCATTACTAACATTTCGTCGACGCGCAATCAGCAGGATAAACACAAACCAATCTACTGTGATCGATTTGAAAATCCTCAAATCGAGGCATAACTTGAACAATACTACACAACATTTAATTTTCACCCTTATCCCATTAAGCTTAAGGTTCAAATTACGTAATCAGGTAGTCAGAGCAATATGGAATTTCTAGCGCCTAGTGATCAATATTTAGCAAACGTGCAACAATTGTTCTTTTCCATGATTGAGAATCAATAAGCGTGGGATTAGCATTGTCTGTCGTTTTAATCGTTATGGAAATTTCAGATTAGTCTCCCTTAATTAATATTAGATTGAAGTATGACTGCTTTCTAATAAAAAATTGAGCAAATTTTTTAGGTTGACTTAACTTTTTGTACCTACTGTTATTTTCGTAGTAACACGTATACCTGGTACATTTTTTTTTTACTAGTGTTACCACCTAATAATTGTTATGTTGTTATACTAGTAAAACAATAAAATTCCAACACGCTTTAGACGCGTAAATCGTAACATTAGTTATTCTATTCCTAAGTAAAAAATACATATACTCTATTTGCAAAAGTCATTTCCAACTATTCAAAACTTTCTCTTCTCATATCCAGATTTTTTTTAGTGTCCGTCAGTTTCATACAAATAAATGTCCGACTTTGATAAAACAAAAAACACGTTCGACCTTCTGATAAGGAAAAACTTAGAAGCCTTTTTACTGTCCACTAGTGTGGGTTGTCGTTGAAATGTAACAAAAATGTACTTACTTCGTAATGGTGTGTAATAAAAATAATGTCAGTCCTTCGTAAAACGAAAGTGACCTAAAACGATTATGGCTAATTTACGAATACGGTTATGTAATACACTATTCGGATATTACACTGTTTAAAAAGCATATAAAGGTGTTTTAAAATAATTGACCCATTAGATAAGAGAACTTTAATAATGTATTAAACTTTTTATTTTATTAGGGAAAAATATCTAATCAAGTAGAGCACTTATATTATGACTATAACTTTTTGTTTCATAGATCTATAATTTTGAGACTTAATTTTATGACTACTTAAAACATTAAGCGAATAATAGCAGTCATATCCTAAATTGTTACTATAATATGTCCCCTTTTTACATTATTATAGATATTGAGCTTTGACATACTTATTCCACTGAGTCACGAGTCTATTATAATAATATTTAACATCAATAATATGTAACATCAAAAGAAATGCATGTTTAAAGTTTGTTCCGAAAACAGAAATAAATTCTATGAAAAACTTGCACAAAAAATATATAAGAACACAGTCATATACCTACAACCATTGAACTAGTTTTTTTAATGCCATGTAAAACCTGGTAAAAGAACAGGATTATAAGAGCATTAGGTGGTGCTTCGTTAAAAAGTTTTAAGTAAAAACTAAGAATTCCAAGTAGAAACTGACACATAACTCATACTTTCCTTTTGCTAACTTCACTTAATTAAGTTAACTCAAGTCAGGACCCACTTATTAATTTAAAGTTTTAGATTTAGTTTGTGGCTTACTCTTTTATACATTAAGAGCAAGGATTTGATGACCATTCTCCAAAAAAAGTTTAGTTACAAGTCTGTTCTTTTTTTTATTCAATTATAAAAATTCTGAAAGGTAGACAATGTAATTAGAACCTAAAAACTGATAAATTTTAAAAGACATAGTGTGGTTCTTGTTCTAGACATCACATAGTGTTATTAATTCACAGACATATGATGTTCACACCGCTCCATCATTTCTTACGATGCCTTTGGGAAATGAACTAGTCTTAGACAATAGCACCCCACGTTGCTTGGTTATTTACTTCGCACTCTAAAATGAATAGGCAATACATTTATTCTACACGTAACTATAATAAAACAAAGAATTAAAAAAACCTGGCTGAAAACGAACAAAGAACTAAAGCAATATGTGAAAAATAAAGTAAATTCAAAAATAAAACGCGATTTATAAAGGAGCGTCCACATCTGACGAACGACCATTACACGAGCAGCTCGCGACCTGCTCGCGAGCAGCTCGCGCGTGTTTGACGGACGGCGTTATTGACACTAGTGCGTTCGCGGCATGCTCGCGAGCTGCTCGTCCGAGTCCGCTATTTTAAGTCAGTGAGTGGCGGGTTAATAAACGTTTCAGTGTACTTGTTATTGTGCCTAATTTTCGTATTCAGATAAGAACAGTCCCTTGCAATCCTACAATGACAACAGTGGTAATTAGGTGTACATTTGTCATTAAACTAAAACTATATGAATACGAAAATTAGGCACAAAAACAAGCAACAAACAATACTGGAACATTTATTAACCCGCCCAGTGGCGGATTAAGACATTTGCCGCCAGTAGTCTATTCAAATTTTGCCGCCCCTGCTGACCTCTGCATTTCGATACCCTACACGGAAAAAAACGGTGGAAGAAAATATTTTAGAATTAAAAGACTAAAAAATGACTCTTTGTTTAACAAAAAATTATATCTTATGAAAAATTAAGAACAGTCATTCTAAACCTGTCCAGGGGCCCGATGCCGCTATTTTTACACGACTGCCCAAAAAGGAGTGTTATGTTTTCAGGGTTCATGTATGTATGTATGTAGGTATGTACGTATGTATGTTTGTGAGTTTCTTTATTCCACCATAACTTCTAAAAGGCTTGACCGATTTTAATGTTTGTGGTATCATTAGAAGCTTTGAATTATCCCGAGTGACATAGGCTATGTGGACATAGGCTATGTAGAAAATGGTCAAGTGTGAGTCGAAATCACCTGCAAAGGGTTCCGAACGAAATTTTTTTTTGTGTTTTGTCATGCTTTTTTGTTGTTCACTAAAAGGTATTAAATTAAAAAAAAATAATTAAAAATTAAAAAACACGCCTGCCATGTAAAAAAAATTAAAAACAAGTCAAATATTTGCTGTCGGGGGACCTGTAATGAATTGTTTCAAGTAACCGACCCCGACTGCAAATATTTGACTTGTTTTTAATTTTTTTTACATGGCAGGCGTGTTTTTTAATTTTTAATTGTTTTTTTTTTATAAGTCAGTGAGTGGCGGGTTTAAAAAACGTTCCAGTGTACTTGTTATCTTACTTGTTATCGTGCCTAATTTTCGTATTCAGATAATTTTAGTTCAATGACAAATGTACAACTGCTTGCTATATTATCTAAGGGATATTTTTACAACCCTCGACTTAGTGTAGGTTACACAAGAAGTAATTTGATCACAGAGTACCTACTTTTTACCCGACTGCCAAGAAGGGTTATGTTTTTCGCGCGTATCTTGTATGTATGTATGTATGTATGTATGTATGTGTGTGTAATATTCTTTATTACCTCATATCTTCGAAACGGCCGAATGGATTTCGATAATTAGGGTATCGTTGGATTTGTATCGATTACCCAAGTGTTCTTAGATATGTCACGTCAAACAAAAACCAACATGGCGGCCACGAGGTGCCATAGATTGAGGTAAAAAAAAATAAAAAATATATGTTTGCTACAATATGGGTATCAAATTAAAGGGCTTGTAACGAGGATTCCAAAATGGTATATCATTTACGTATAAAAAACAATACTATGTGAAAAATTGTTCTTTATTCAAACTAAATACTCGAATGCCGTACGCTAGGTGGATTATGATTTTAACTAAAAAGTGTTAAATAAAAAATAAATAAATTTAAAAAATAAAAAAAAAACTACTGCATAAAAAACACTTTAAATAAAAACTGAAAAGTAAAAAACAAGTTCAATAAGTCTAGAAGTGTAAATAGCAATGTTACTGTCACAGTCGGGACCCATAATGAATGATTTTAGTCTAGCTTATTTAATGGGTGCATATGCAGTAGGGTTTTTTTATTTTTTAAATTTATTTATTTTTTATTTATATTTGAATTTGATTTCTGAGCTAAGAAAAGTTCAATCATGTATTGCTTATGAATGAACACAGATTTCAGAATAATTTACATTCGGTAAATGTTGTTAAATATTAGATTGCACCACTTAACCTGTCAATGACAGGTTAAGTGGTGCAATCTAATAACATTTAGGTATTTATTTATTTTTTATTTCTGTAAGACAAACAACATTTTTTTGGGACAAATATGCCGCCCCCCAAAATCCGCCGCCCTAGGCTCAAGCCTACTCAGCCTGCTGGTAAATCCGCCACTGAACCCGCCACTCATTGACTTAAAATAGCGGACTCGGGCCCTTGCTCGTTCATCAGATGTGGACGCACCCTAGTAAGAACATATCTCAGCTTCATTGTAAAAGCATAATAAGATTTTCAATTTGAAGGTGTTCTAATTTTGAAAATTTAAAACAGTTCCTGGTACCTTGCATGACGTCATTATTGTGTTAATTACGTCACACAAGGTAACGTTTAGTATTTAAGTACTACCTAGTAATATAGAAGTCAACTAAAATCATGAGCATGAATACCCTAGAGAACTATTTCAATAACCTTTATGATAAATTAGTCTGCCTGACACTGGGAGGTTGTGTCGTGACACTCGTGACACAATGCCTTTGAAATTGAAGTGCACTCCAGTATAATAAGGTTAGGTTGTAGTATGATATTTAATACATAGGTAGTGTGTTGTATTATTATATTTATGACCTTCTTTGAGAATAAAGTTATGCATTTCAGATTATTAGAGAGAAGATGTATAATTATTTATGACATGAAATTAACGTTTTTTTGTTAATACACTTCTTTAATTAAAATTATAAAATTCTGCATTAAGCCTAATAGGAAAAGCTTTAGTATAGTTTTAAGTTGTTTAATTACTGCTTTTCATGATACATGCCATTAATGATCATAATACTGATTACAATCAATAATAAAATAAATCCATTCTCTAAAATTCCGAAAAGCAATCTCTATTTGTCTGTGTTTTTAAATTTGTTCTTCGTGATATGCTAAACATTCCTGACAAGGTTTTCTGTCAGAAATGCTTCCAACACTTAGTTTTGTAGCAACTTTATTCCATTCTAAACAAAGTTTCAGTCCAAAAAGTATTTTCAAAGAAAGTAACGGCGCAGAAAGATAATGTATGAGGGAAAGTTTGCATCTGCATTGTGAACACAAAAATGTGGTAAATTATTCACATTTTAAAGCAAAACCCTGAAGGTATGAACGTATTCACTGTTACAGACCAAACGTTCTGGAGAATGTATAACGTTATGATCCCTTGTTCGAATAATTAATGCGAATGTGTGAAAACACTTTTAAATAAATATTGATCTTATAAATTTGACACACTTTATACGTAAACATTGTCGCTAGCTTAACATGACCTAGTTTAAAAAAACATGGTTTTATTTACTTTGTAGACCCATATTACTCGTATAAACACTGAAGTAAATAATGAAACAAACAGTTTTAAGCCACAATTACTTTTTGATTACGGCTTTTCAGTTTAATATAATTACGTTATCATCATCAACTTCACATGACCCAACACCACCTGCCGGCATTAAAGTAATTAAGTTCCTTTAGTACTAAATTAATTATAGAAAACTACTCCCGCACAAGGGAATTTCAACCTTATTTCGCGGAAATTTACAAACATTCAAATCACACGAAACACTCGTTTAAATAAAACATTTATATTTGTCCCAAGCGGGGATCAATATATGCTGATTGCTGTGCTTCATGAGCTATACCTACCCCCTCAATGATCTGGTATATTCCACTTTGTTTGTGAAATGAGTTAACAAAATCAGTGTAATTTGTTCACCTTGGGCCTTTATCACCAGGTGAACAAACGCGACTTTTGGTATTATTTGAGTGGACTTTTATAAGCCGTATACAAAATAGAAAAAGTTAAATATAATAATAATAATGGTTTTATCAATATTAAAAATTATGTTTTATTTTACCGTTCTTTACTAATACTAAATTCATCATCAAACTTTCCAAGACAATGACAAATACTTTTTAATTGCTATTACCTAACTAGCGATAGCAATGGCATAACATTTGTCAGGTTAGGTACCTAATACTGCAGTCAGTTAAGTACTGAATTACCCCCCGAATTTAAGTTAAAAACAAACTTCTCATACATTGCCAAATCAATTCAAAACTCTTACGTAATTAGGAGCATGCAAATAAGAATTAGCACTGATTAAAATTACACGGTACTCTACTCAACAGTAAATAAAATATTCATGGAGTCGGCGTTGTTTGGCTTCAGTAGGAACTTATTTTACACGAGTGAAATCGATTTCTAAGGGTACGTGGAAAACTTACATCTGATACTTCGAGTACTAAAGAAGTATTCTGAGAATTCCATAATTTTGTTTCTTGTTTGAGACGTGAAAGGCAACGATTATATCTAGCCTTACTTTTCTTGTTTTAAATTTTGAGGTTTTAAGTCATAGTTTATTTTTATTGCCTGAAAATGTAGGTCTTTACTTTGATTATTTCGTTACACCCATTAATTTCTTTATCGTAGCATCTTTATAAGCACTAGTTATTACCATCCATCTCACATAAGATTAGGACGTAATTTGAAAATGAAAACTCATAATTAATTTTATATATTTTTTCTATTTGTCCATAAGACAAAGCAAAACTGTTCATAATTACTGAAAAAAAATATCCTGCTTCGAATACCATTTAACATCTGTACGTGTTTATGGGAAAACTGGTCCATATTTTATTACACGGTAGGGACTTACTTGATGTATACCATAATTATGTACGAGCCTTGCTAAACAACATAATTAAATGTAAAAGCTTAATGAAGTTTTGTTTAAAATAAAATAGGAGTGTTCATGTTTCTTAAACGTTTATTAAAAGTTACTTTAGAAAATAGTGCAGTACTATGCAGGTTTGCCTATAACTTCAACCCTTAATGAAGACTCCTATAATAAGTTCAAGTAACACACTGTTTTTAATCTAAAAAAATCTACCAGAACAAAAAGAAACAATTTTACACGTTAGACTAACAAGGAACCTGAGAAAAAGCGGTTTACAACGGAAGATGCTACGTACTCATTACATTAAATAGCCGGATGGAATCCCTCGTCCCCTATTTGGAACGAAACGCTAAGGCCACCCGCACACGGACTGCGCGAGCTGTCAACCTCTCTCGCGCGTCACGTGCGCCTCCTGCCCCTCACTTTTTCAAAACAGTCTAAACAAAAGCATTCGATATGCGTGTCTACTAGGCTGTGTGTGCGCGGCCTAAATAGTTTCACCAAAACTTTTTTTACTTACTATCTAATCATGCTGTGATTAGGTCTACAAATTGGTGTGTCACCTAAAAGGTCTAGGTATTTACGCGTCCGTAAATGGGTTCCCTTTAATGATAATTTAGGTTTTCGTCTTCAAAAAGAATCTTTTTCGTGCGAAATAAGGTCGACCTCATTCTTTAAAACATCTGGAATGCCTTGTACCTAGGATTTCAACATTTTTAGTGTAAAATGCTTGAGTTTAATATACGTCTTCCCTTTAAAACAGCTCACAGGCTCTGCTATAAAATATAGCTGAGCTACGCGGTTTTATCCGCTTTTTCTCTTTTTCGTAAGATACATATTTATTTTTATTTATTTATTTTATTATATTAATATTTAACTATTATTCTGCTATTTGGGGGAAAGACAAAACCATAAGACTGTCCACCTGTTATTGTGGTATAAAACGATGTAACTAACACGACTTATGTATCTTTATTTATATGTTATATCTACTACATCTTGTGTATTAATCAGTTCCCATCGTTTATTAATACATCTGACGTTAATTACTCACTAATCACGATTGCGGTTAATAACTTTTGACGCGTCTCTTGGGAATTGTCGTCCTGATCGAGCACTTACCTCAATCTGACTTTCTGTGGCAGTTGCGTTAACTAATTGCTAAATTTATTGATTATGTACAACATAATATTTTTTTTATACGTATTTTTTTTATACCTACATACTTGTTTCTTCTAGAACTGCAACCTAAAATGTAGTCAATTTTTATAATACCCACGAAAAACAAAGATAAATTATTGCCCCTTAAAACGGTACAATACGATAAATACTTAACAACAAGCTACTTAAACAATGATGGAAGCAAAATTGTTTCGATATAAAGGGAATTATCACAACTTTCTACACGCTTAAGCCTATTGAACTGGCAGGAAACATACATGGTAACTTATTCAATTAGATTAGGGAGAATCTAAACGTGAAATTCAAACCATAAATAACAAGGAAACGAGCTTCTAAATTAAATAATTTGCGACTCGTGTACGACAAAGACGGTCGAAGAAATTCGTGTAAACCTTTGATCAGAGTTGGGATAACTGCATTTATATTGTCTTTGATGTTTCACTAAAATTCTATTGTAGCACTGTCATTTCTTGAACCCTTTTAAGAAAACGTGAGGTCAAACGTGTCTTATTTATAAAATCGTTGCAAAAAATGCTTCTTCCTGCAGTTATAGAGAAGAAACGAGCATTTATGTAAATAACCATAACCCTAAATCAAAAAATCTGGTATCAATAGAAAAATAACCTTTAAATTAATATGTGGCAAATTAAAATTTTCTCTCGAGAATGCTTGGTGTCGTTGAGCGGAATTCGGATTCGAAATAATTTCGCAAAAGAAAAGTATTTTCGTCTCCAACCACTGCGTTCAATCAAGGACAAAACTTATTTATAAAAATAAAGTAATACATTTTGAACAACGTTGCATACAAAATCAAATCAACTCTCACAATAAATAGTTTACTTACTACAAGTTATCAGGGATTCTATATGAAAAGTACATAAAATTCAAGATGGCGAAGCATGAATGCATATGTTCATTCTAGTCTTACTCAGAAGTTACAGTGTTGACTTAACAGACTTTGCTGAACATGGTCTAAGTTTGATTAGGGTCCAAAATTAATTCTCCCACGGGACGAGCTGATCTAATTTCGGGAACAGTTATCAAGTGACTTATGCATGTTTGGATGTTTGAGCTCCTAATTTGTAACTAGACAAAGGCAGTGCATTATTCAATTAAGTTGTTCAAGTATATCATCTCGTACATGGTGTTACGTAACTATTCGAAGATTTTTTCATGCTGTTTATTTTTCATCCTCGGCACTGTAAGAGTTCCACTTAATTTTTTTGTTTCGTGTAATTCATTTAATATAAAATTAACTTAGGTAGCAAAGATTTTACTGGCCTCAATACAATATCTCGAGCTTATTCTAAGTCATCTGACATTTTTCACCAGGAATTATTTATACTCCAAAGCTTACCAAAACCAGGTGTTCTGTAGTACAAAAAGTTATGTACAACAAACATTTTAGGCGCGGTTAGGATCACTTAGCCTTTTACAAAATGTAGGCACCAAGTTTTGAGGACGGTAACTTATGTTTTGTTAAATTGCCTATCTCGAAAGTGCCACTCAAAGCTACGTCTAGACCCGTAAAAGGGTCTGTCGTAATTTCAATATATTTATGGCTGTTGCTTCTAGATAACTTGGTAGCTTAAACACTAAGAGACACCTAGGTTTAAATGGATGAGATTGTTGTAGGTAGTGCTTTTACTTAAGGAATATAGCTAAGAACTTCGAGTACATAAGAGTGCAGCAAGAAATAGATGAGCTTAGAAATTTTCAGAAATAATTTTGCATAAAAATATACATTTTTTCCAAACCTATATGATCAACAAGTGGTTGACTTAAAATACTAGGGAAACAGGAGCAATAAAGGGGAAACCAGAGAGTATTATGTTAGGTTACCAGTGACCGACCGCAGGCAAATCTCGGACGCTGCGAGCCTTCCGCTAAATAGATGGAGACTGGAGAGTGCCAAATTCAAGCGTGGATATTTTTAACCTACTTCAAAAAAGAAAGATTTTCTATCTTCAATTATAGTATTTATTTCAGAACATTTTCTGTTCAATGAGAAAAAAAGAATTGGAAAACGTTTTTTTTATGAACCCCAAAAAAAGGGTTCTTAAATTTATTTAGTTAAGTAGTTGGTACGACAAATCGTTATTAACCGACTTTAAAAAAAAGGAGGAGGTTCTCAATTCGGATGTTTGTATGTTTTTTAAATTGATCATACTTGCTCTGTATCTACAAGAATTGGTATATTGTGTTACCTTTTAATTAAGGCTGTTGAAAAGCCGAACCCGTCAACCGATAACTATTGATCAGGTAAGCCCCAAAGGTATCCATAAGATTTAGTGTAACAGCCAATGATTTGGGTAGTTTTAATTTAATTAGAAGTGTTAGAACCAACGAGGGTTGATGCTAAGCTGACAACAATGGGTGCAAACCTAGTTTGGCAGAAAGAGGAAACTTTGGTAAAATCTCTGTATCGGAGGTCTTATAGTAAAGCCTTCTTAGCTAGTTTCGCAGGAACTTGTTTTATACGTCATAGTTACACACCTTCGTCTTTCCAATAATGGCAATATCGAAACCATATGTTACGCGCGAGCGGTCATTGACCTCGCTAGTGTTATCGGTTTGATGCGCTGCCCGTGCGCAATTAACAAAAAATGTCGAATACAGTAAAATGTGCATCGTGTAATATTGTTATCGATGAGCTGTTAGCTTACATTCAAAATAAAGTATCCATCGCAGATGAGGAAAGGACAATGGCGAACTCCCATACAATTTTTTGTTGACATTATTTTGTTGCGTCTACTAATAAAAAAAATCTTAAAGTATGGAGTTTGAATATCTGAACAATATTGTCTTAAGGTTCCCTGATGAACGAAGTCACGAATTAAAGATATTTAAGTTTTAAAGACTTTGAGGTTAAGTGCATAGAGAAAAGGGTTAGGTGTCTTGTCATTTAAAATTAGTTCAACCTAAAAGAAATTCAGTTATTTATGAGTGAAATTAATGGGCTCCTGTAAGCAATTAAATACTTTTGCCCGACCTTGCATTGATATGACAGAAATTCATAGGAAATATGTTGAAAAAGTCTCTGATTATGGAAAAGTAAATCTCGTGAAATAGTCACTAACTATTCAAAAGATTTAATGCGGTTATTTCATAGTTATTTCTATAGTTATAATTAAATTAGGTTTTCCCTGGTATCGCTTTGATAATACTTATAAAGAATAATAATCAAAGGTATTTTTTTTTTATAATCCTGACAGAATATGTTAATGTTTTCTTATAGGCTTTCTTGTTAGATTGTTAAATGCACAAAAATCGTCTATAAAATAGCTGACCCACTGCATGAATGAAAAAAACAGCATTAATTCTAACAGGGGATTGTCAAAGAAATTAAACAACATAGGTACACATATTTTTTATTATTTATTTTTCATCCTCCCTTATCACGATATCATCCAGGAAACCAGCCGATGCTGAGAGGCTTTACACGACTTCCCATCGTGAAAAATAAATCGTCTTTTACACGCAATAAAATCCAAAGTAAGAAGCAGAATCGGAGTCAAAACTTCACAGCAAAATGTCGTCGTAAGTGGTAGGTAATCGGAATCCTTTGGCAAGCACAAGGCACAGGGAAAAATTAGAAAGTCCATAAGCAGTCTAGGTCCCAGGTCAAAAAGAAAATAATATAAATAACACATGAAAAAACACAAGTAACAAACGTTTGAATTGACAGATCACAGACAATGTCACCAATGTCAATTGTCATGACGCAAAATGTCACAATGATTGTATCCGTCCTTAGCGTTCATACGCACTATGCGGTTACCCGCAATGCGGCTAGCCGTCCGGCTGACCGCAAGCACGATTATGTACGTAATATTCATTTCAATGCGCACTGCGATGCGGCTACCCGCAGACCGCTCCGGTCGCTCGGACGGCTGCGGCCCGAGTGACGGCCACCCGGACAGTTGCTATACGCACTGTGCGGCTCAATCTGCGGCTGCCCGCCATTGAGTGAGTGTGTGCGTCTGGTAAAATGGAATTCGATACCGAAAAATTCATCATCGAAATCCAGAGTCGGGCAGCAATTTGGAACACCAAATCACCAGAGTATTCTGATAGAATATTGAAACTAAAATATTGCAAAATGCTTGCTCTCATCTCGTGTTTGCAAATAAGGATGCACCCAGTACTTCTTTCTCTGTTTTTTCTTCTTTACGTAACGTGTGTAAATGTAGTAAATAGCTGCAACTTCCTCTACGTCCATCTTTGAAAAGGATCGATAAGACCGCAAATCGCAACGGTTCTTCAACCGCACGTTGCGGTTACCCGCAATGCGGCTAGCCGTCCGGCCGCATTCGCAACCGCACCCTGCGGTCAGCCGGACGGCTAGCCGCATTGCGGGTAACCGCATAGTGCGTATGAGCACTTAGATTATTCATGTTCATAAATCTTCAATTTATTTTAAAAACAAGCTAACATTTTGGTTTTTAAGCCCAAGATATTCGTATGACTTAGTTTAGATTTAATGTTCACATTGCAACACTCAAAGTACATATGGCAAAAAGACATGAACTCAAATTAGAAAAAAAAAACAATAAATAAGGCGACTGAGAGTCGACAATAAATCAATTGTATTTCCATTTAAATATATTTTTTTCATGGACTTAGACGCTATCTAAATAAAACTTGAAAAAACGTAACAATTTATTTCATGTTAATCTGTGATGATGACGTTTGTAGACGCATAAGAATTAGATCAACAATGATTTCGCCATTGTCCTTTGTGCTTCGGCTTTTACTAGTGAGCAAATCCAAAGATCTAAAACGCTGTTGCTAGAATCTATATCAACTGATGTGCCGAGTACAGCTCGTAAAGGAAAGGGAAAGGAGAATCGAGTGTTAAACGACATCATTGCTATCTTCAAAACAGAACCTGATGCGTTGCCAGTGTTTGTGGCTCGAGATCTAAATAAGTTACCGCCGATCACTTTCGATCACTTAGATGTATCGAAACTGCTAAAAGATCTCATTCTGGTACAGAATGAAATAAAAAACATCAAGTCATCGTACGTGACTCAAGATGAATTGCAAGATTTGAGGACAAAATGTGATCTAATTTCATTATCTACAAATCTTACCGCAAAGAAAGGTGCATATTGTTCAATGGAAGGTGGGAGTGAAAAACTTCCGCGATGTGAAGTGTCTGCCACCCGCGTTAGTGAGAATAATGACAACGCAGCGAGTAAACCTGGTGGGAATGATGAATCATTGCTACCGTTATCAGCTGGCACTTGCATGTCCGTCGAACAGCTGAGTGAAACAACGAGAACTACAGCGCCGCCGCCGATCACACTCAGTCAATCGTATGCTAGCGTGGTTACGCAACAAAATAACGATGAAAATAACGATGGATTTACATTGGTCCAGTATAAGAAAAAACATAACAATAAATTTAAAGGCAGTATAGGTAGTGTAGTAGTGGAATCGACTGAGAAGTTTAGGTCTGCGGATCGGAAAACGCCTATGTTCATAACCAACGTTGACAAGGCTACATTAGAATCAGATATTACTGATTACATACTAAAGAAAACTGGAGAGAACGTGAATTTAGAACGTATAAATATCAAACGGCAATGTGAACACAACGCATATAAGTTTATAGTGTCACAAAGTAAGCTACATATGTTTTTGAATGATAAGGTATGGCCTGGAGGAATTATTTTTCGACGATTTATACATTACAGACCGAAACGTAATAATGAGACGTTAGTTCACGGCACACACAACACCAATAATGTGTGATATTTATAAAATAGTATCTTTTAATTGCAAGAATGCCAAGCGCTCCGTGCAAAGTATCCGTGATTTATGTAAACATTCGGATATAATAGCTCTTCAGGAAACCTGGTTAATGCCTGACGAAATATCATTCCTCGACACTGTGACTCACGAGTTCAGCTGCACTGGAGTATCAGCTGTGGATACCTCATCGGGTATTCTGCGAGGTAGACCACACGGTGGCGTCGCCCTACTGTGGAGACGAAGTCTGTTCCAGGATGTAGTGATAGTTCAGTGTGATAACCAACGTATTTGTGCTATAAAAGTTACATTGCAGGATAAATCTATTTTAGTGTTTAGTGTGTACATGCCCACGGACACGGAGGCTAATCTAATGGATTTTACGGACATCCTGAGCGCGGTGAGTGCTATTATAGAGAACTGTAATATTGACTCTGTTTATATAATGGGAGATTTTAATGCACATCCCTCTGAAAAATTTTATGATGAATTATCTGCATATTGTGATGAACAAAATTGGACATGTATAGACACAAAATTGTTAGGAATAAGATCTAGCACGTACACCTTTTTAAGCGAGGCTCATGGGTCAAAAAGATGGCTCGATCATTGTGTGGTTACAGAGGCTGCTGTGAGCTCGGTTGAGAATGTGTATGTGTTATATGATGTTCTATGGTCAGATCACTATCCTCTGGTAGTGGAATGTAGGTTAGAGAATATAACTGTAAGGAGATCTGAAGTTATAATTAAATGTAATAATGTTATGTGGGGTGAGAGAAGTACTCATCAAATAGAAAGTTATCAGAAAGAATGTCATAAAAGATTACGACTAATTGATTTTCCTCAAGAGCTGAGTAAATACTGTGATAATGTGTGTACAGATTTGAGTCACAGAGAAGTGATAGATAAATTGTACGCGTACATAGTAAATGCGTTAAGTGAAGCGGCATTAGTCGGTCGGGAACGCGGAATTAAACGTGCTAGGAGAGCAGTGGTGGGCTGGAACAAACATGTCGCCGAGGCTCACAGTGAGGCTAGGCAAAAGTTTTTACTGTGGGTTGACTACGGTAAGCCTACTTCTGGACATGCGTATAATGAGATGTGTGAAGCTAGAAGAGTTTTTAAATCTAGACTAAAATGGTGTCAAGATAATGAGAACCAAATAAGAATGGATATTCTAGCTTCACATCATTCTAAAAATGATTTTCGTGGCTTCTGGAAGCACACAAATAAACTTAAGGATAGGCCGCCAATACCTGTGAGCGTCGGTGGTGTGAGTGAACCAGAACAGATCGCTAATCTTTTTAAGGAACGGTTCTTTGTGTCTTCGCCGTTAGGACCGTCAAGGTCGGTGCTCGATGTTGAGCCCGGCATGAAAATTGGAGTAACATTTAAATCTAAGGACATTGAAAGGACAATTAGATATATGTCGCGAGGTAAGTCTCCAGGTCATGATGGGCTCAGCATCGAGCACTTGCGTTATGCAGGCGTCCACATGTCTAGAGTCCTCTCAATGTTATTTAATATCTGTGTAGGACATAGTTACTTACCAAGCGATATGCTGCGAACGGTAGTAGTTCCGATTGTGAAGAATAAAACTGGAGATTTAGCAGATAAGGATAACTACAGGCCCATCTCCTTAGCCACTGTTATATCGAAGGTATTGGACAGCATGCTTAATACTCAATTAAATAAATATGTAAGTCTGTATGACAATCAATTCGGATTTCGTTCAGGATTGTCAACAGAGAGTGCAATTTTGAGTCTTAAGCATGCTGTAAGATACTACACTCAGCGCGGAACAGCTGTTTACGCGTGTTTTCTTGACCTGTCTAGGGCATTTGATTTGGTTTCCTACGACTACTTGTGGAATAAATTGCAAAATATCAAACTGCCCACTGAAATAATCAACATCTTTAAGTACTGGTACGGGAACCAAATCAATAATGTTCGATGGGCCGGGGCTTTATCTCTTCCGTATAGGTTGGAGTGCGGGGTGAGACAAGGGGGGTTGAGTTCGCCTACGCTCTTCAACCTGTATGTGAACGAACTGATTGGCAAGCTCAGCAGTACCAGGGTCGGTTGTTTCATAGACGGGGTGTGCGTAAACAATATCAGTTACGCAGATGACATGGTGCTGCTGAGTGCATCTGTCTGTGGCCTAAGAAAACTTGTGTCTTTGTGTGAGGAGTACGCCAAATCCCACGGTTTGGTGTACAATTGCAAAAAGTCTGAAATCATGGTCTTTGAGACCAGGGGTAGGACACATGATAATATACCACCTGTAATACTCAATGGAACACCATTGACAAGGGTACACAAATTTAAATATCTTGGCCATGTGTTGACGCCTGATCTCAAAGACGATGAAGACATTGAGCGAGAGCGGAGAGCGTTGTCTGTTCGAGCAAACATGATAGCTCGCAGGTTTGCACGATGTTCACTTGAAGTTAAGCTCACTCTTTTCAGAGCTTACTGTACCAACTTTTACACGTGCAGCCTGTGGGCTGGATATACGCAAAGGACATACAACGCTCTCCGTGTTCAATATAATAATGCGTTTAGAGTGCTTGTGGGGCTGCCTCGCTTTTGTAGTGCATCGGGGATGTTTGCAGACGCACAAATAGATTGTTTTTATGCAACAATGCGTAAGAGGTGCGCATCCCTGGTGAACAGAGTATGGGTCAGCTCCAACAGTATTCTAAGCATGATAGCAAGCAGGCTTGACTGTGTGTACTTGGGTCGCTGTTGTGCGGTCTCTCATGGGATTTTGTGACACAAGCACAAAATGTAACTACTAACATAGATATAAGTCTTACTAACAATTTTTTGTATTAATTTTTGTATGGTTATGTTTTGTTTATATGAGTCAAAGGTACTCGAAATAAAAGGTTTTATTATTATTATTATATACCTAGGAAACAAAGGTAGCAATAAATAAATAGGTTAAACCTTATTTACATTGGGTTATCATCACGCGTCAGTTGTGGTTGAGTGGCTTAACTCTAAAATATGAATCGGTAATAATTAATACGACCAATCTACACGAAGATTTGGCCATCACTATTTGCCTATGTATTTGAAATCAAAAACTTACCTAATAAATGCAAAATAGTTTTAACTATAATTCCCAGGCGAATTGAAACTAAACACAAAAGAGAAATAAGATCTTTTTCAATAACTCAGAAACTTGTCACTCCGAGATATTACTTGAACAAAACTTGTTAAAGTAATCAAAGGTTTGGACAGCTTATTAAAGTGAACATCTGACAGTGGAAATGGAGTTTCAAAAGATTATTCCAGTCGGCTTGGGAATTGCACAACACATCTAACTATAGATTAAAATGGAAACCCATGCTGCCATGCTTCGCTTTAGTTGAATCCCGTATTTGCATTACACAGAACACTGGCAATTCTATAGATCCCGGAGAATTGGTTCCACTTCCCGTTGCATCCTTGATGTATGGCCTTCCTTAGTATTCTTTCGGCGTTCTTCAACAAATTCCCGAGTTTGTTTTGATAGCTGCCACCATAAAAGATGTCAGCCGTAAAATTACTTCATACTTTCATTTTGTCGAAAAGCTGTAAACAAAACAAGTTCACGGTTTATGAGTCCACATTGTGTATTATTGCGAGTTTTATCGTCATCTCCATGTTTTTATTATGCTGGTAGTGATGCTTGTTGTTATTCGCGTGGAAGGATCTGTGAGGTTTAGCGTATAATAATGTACGTTACATGACACTCAGTTTATATCTGCTTGTTCATGCGGTATGTTTCATTAAGATGTGTTATTCAACTAAAGTTAACCTTACCTAATCAGTTAGGTATTCCAAAAACACAAGCACTTTAAATCAAAGAAGAAAACTTTGGCGGACAATTTTTTATGTCAGTCTCAAATCACACACGTTAATGTAGACGAATAAATATTAGAACACAAATTGAGACTAAACCATCTTAAATTTTTTTTTGGGAAATTGGCCATTATAAAAATATAAGGCACAATGTAAAGCAGCACAATAGTCCGTGAAATAATGTTTGGATGATAACACATAACGACATTTGGAAAAGTTTTAAATTGGTACTCTTTTTTAATACTTTATGGTTATGTCCATTTAGTACCTACTTGATATCCACCCAATCACAGTTATGGTTAAATAAAACAATGTGCGATGCAATTATGGTATCAAAGTGGAAATGTCTTGTCGCAGTTATAGTACTAATTAAATGTTATGAAGTGGATTCAATTGTGAAATACACAGTGGCATTAAGAAGCATTGAACCGTGTCAAACACCAAGCCCTCCATATGAAAAACAACCACAACTATTACTGAGCGTAACTGCCTACAATAAGAGTGGACTATTTTATTTTAGAGGTAACTTGACCATAAAAACAAATTTAAAAGGATATTTTTGGAAAATTAAAACTGGTGTTGAAAAACCTGGTCGCGGGATAAAATTTACGAATGATTATAAGAAGATGACGTGTAAGAGCATGATACCTAAAGTGATGCTCGTTGCATCTGGAGTCAGATATGATGAGAAGACTTGTGACGTGTATAAGGGTAATTATACCTTTGAAAAGATTGATTTACATAAGTTAGATCCTACCGCATATTATTTTCCTCTCAAGGAACTTGGTGAAACGGTCGTGTACTTCAGTTATTATAGCAGTAAAGGAACTGGCTTTTGTTTTATTTCTCATTACGTTCTTAAAAGTTAATTGATTGAAACGTATTTTTTTTTTAAATCAACATTTCATTTTTTTAGTTTATATTTGTAATCAGGTTTGTATGTAATATTGTCAGTGTAATAACTATAATGTGACGATAATATATTAAAAAACATTTTTCACCCTTTTGTTTTATTGATAAGCCTTTAATAGTAATTGCCTTCAATTATGTATGTGCAAACATAATAATATTATTATGCAACAATAAATAAAAGAAAGAGAAGTTTATTATGGGAAAAAAACAACTAAAGTATATTTTGTTTACAAAATGTATTACAATAAAACTGTTATGAGAAAATTAAACTGTGGCCAGTAATAACATAAATACACAATCATTCTTTATGGAGTACATTCGAAAATTCTGTGGAAGTCAGGTAGGCTATCACTCTAAGTAAAATACGAAGATGAACCTTTGACATTGAAAGCAAATCTGTATCAATCTTGAGAAAAAAGCCAGGCAGAGAAAAAAACAAAACTAATTAATTAAGTAATTTTTAATAAAAAATATTTACATAAATAACTGCAATACAGTTTTGTACATCAACTTTCTATAAGTCAAATTATTTTGTACTTAAGGTACATAGGTAACGTTAATTTTAGTGTTCTTCCTGAGAAACTGGTTTGGTGTTCGCCGGCTCTTGGACTATAACCACATGTTTGTTAGCACGTCTCCTTGCGTGCGGTCCCAGTCGGATTCTAGTTGGCTCCCCATCGGTTTCTGCCGAGACCTGTTGCATTGGTTTATAATCTTTTATTTTTCATTCTAAGTAAACCATAATTGACACGATTGATTTCAGTGCAAAATTGTGAAATTAAAAATATATTATGATAAAAATAAATGAGTTTGAGTAGTATTGAGGTAATAATAGTCATTTAAGAATGCTGCTTACAAAATTACGTGGTACATTAAGGAAAATATTTTTTTGCAAACTGTAAGTAAAGAACTTAACAGCAAAAATGAAATGCAGTTTTTTTTTATTTACATTATTATCTTGTCAGAGCAAATTGCTCTTGCATATTTTAGTTTTATATTACTCAGAGCAAAAGTCGCTTTTATAAATTGAATAATGGAACGGAAAACAATAGAAAAAAAATTACAGGAGGCCAATTTCATTTTGCCGAAGGTTTAAAAATTGGTTTGATGAAAATCGTGCGTGCCTTTTCACAAAAATATAAAATATTTATTCTTTACCTGAACTCTTTTTCTCCCTGCTACATTGTTCTCTAAAAATTTGTTTACAGCCGACAGTGTGTTAATTGGTATCTATAAAGTAAAATTATTTTTATTAGACAACCGTATTGGTCATTGTAAATTGAACTTTAAAAAACCATAAGTAAAGTGCAATATTGTACAAAGCAGTACTCACCAACACCCAAACCTTTTAAGCACCGTTCAATACTTTGCGATTCAAGACGTGCTGTACACAGGTATTTACTTAAAACTATTCACAAAACAAACTATTTACACTTAAATTAACAAAACTGCAACTCTGTGAAATAATGTGAAAAAATGTTCCTCCACCCAAAATTTTATGAGTTGTGACAACAAAGATAGCCCAAATATGAACTACAATCAAACCTTTAAATTACCGAATAAATTCTCAGAAAAGACTTTCAGTGTACAATTCCAATACAATATTAATATTCATTTATGAAATGTTGCCAAGGGTTTATTTATTTCCAGTTAGTCCCTCTCATCGGACACATAAAGTTGATAGATACAATTTGATGCTAGTGTTAATTTGAAGAGAAGCAATCGTCAAAATTCCAATGTTGATCCTTCGAAATTAAATTCATGAGAAACCCTAAATGACATGCTTAAAAATGTTTGTTTTGATATACCATCAACCGCCACCATTTATCAGATAGCGTTTAGAATTCTGAATATTATTTAAAAATTCAACATTGTAATAATTTACAAAAAATAATATTCTAGAATAATATTAATATTGAGAGTACTAATGATTTTATAATTATACATGCAACACAAATATTATCACTAATGGGACATGAATGAACGTGAACTTACAGCGAAAATGTCATCGATTATTTTGGAAGCACTCGGTGTCTGTACCGATATGTGTGCCTCCGAAGATGCAGATGATGATGGTTGGACATGTTTCGATGTTATCAAATCTGTGTCTGTAGAAAACAGTAAAATATTAGTCAAAGAACTAAAAGAAACTACTGAAAAGTGAAAACAAGCGAAATTAAATGAAACACACAAAGCTTCTGGTAAATGTAAATCGATTCCCTACGATATTAGGCATTAGGATTATTCAAATAACAAAACAAATCGCGTTGAAACTAATAAATGTCCCCATATATCCTTTTAATCGCGATACATTGCCAATAATTTACTGAGCCTAACAAAACATCTGTTTGTTACGAAGGTAAAAAAAAAAGTTAAAGAATGAACCTAATAACATTTGAATATTATGTGCTAAATTGTTGGGTCTTTTGTTATTTTAACAGCTTAGTTAAAATAAACAAAAAAATCTAAATTAACGAGAGAACGTACAATTGAACGTCTAAATAAATTTACAAGTTTATTTTAACTTTAAATACACAATAAACTCAACAATTTTACGGGTTGATGCTACTGTTATTTTGTGTAAATTTATTTATTCTTTTAATAAGTCTACAGAAGGCTCCTTAAAAGGGGTGCTCGTAAAAAATAAAATCGTAATAAAAGCTAGGAGATAAAAATATCGTGAAGATTACGGGAGTAAAGGAGAGGCCACGATTATATAGTGCGACGCTCAGGTCGCAGAGAGCTTATCACATTTTATTAATGCTACATTTACTTAATGTGTTCTTCATGAAAAGTATTTCAAGTAGAATTCAACTATCTTGAACCCATGATATTATGCACCCCCAGGTCTTAAATAATCTTAGTGACTCTACGCTGCTAAAATTGAATTAACAAATATTTTAATCAAATTGAAATAAATTGTTGTTTTTTTATTTTTATTTAACTTATCACCAATTTTATGAATAATTTGTTCTTATCAAATCTTACTCCTAACATAAAATTTACAGCTGTATCTTAATAATAGTCTGAATATTTGGCGTGGCCTGAGTATCCAGCGTTTGCGAACAAGTCCGAATGGCCGGAATAGCCTGAGTAACCACCTGCTTTGACTGAGCCTGTCTTTTGTACTGAAACACTAGTACTTCCAGCGGTGTTAGTCAGAAAACCGCTCACTGCTTTCAGAGTAGAAATGGGAATCTGAAAATTAAAATCAAATAATTGCCTTTACAATAAGAAACAAAAAGAACTCGACATCTGTTAGGTAATAAATCTCATTCTTTTTATCAAATCCTTTTATATTAAATTCAAATAATTCGTTGTTCCGTGGGAATTTGTGTCTTCACTAGCATGTTCTATTTTAAAATAATTCATTAAAATTAAGAAGTATTCCGTTCATATGTAGCAAAAACCTTGTTCTAATTACGTCAGATGGTTAGCAACAAGAACACAGCATTAATTTTTGCTACATAAATGCAATATACTCGTAACTGTGAGTCATGCAAAGGTCGTTAATGGGAAGGTCAGCACTTATCCCGGTTCCCACTTTATTAAAGAACTCTTCCATCAATGGGATGCAAATCAGGGTACATAGCTTCGCGCTTTGAACAGTTCAAATAAAAAGATTTTATGGAGATAAAAGATGATATTGGGAAAAAGGACTCGCATTGATCAATTTTGTTTTATAATGTTTGAAAACAGAAAACGTACACTCTACAATACTCTACGTTATGACTTCGCTTGTCGTTGTTATTTGTTATCCTATTTAAGAAAATATTGACATATTTTTTTGAAACGATTGTAACATTTTAAAGCTTATAGATACATTTTAATGAAATAGGTAGCGCCTATAAGGCTCTCTTTTCAAATGTTTGTTAAGTCTTTTTATTTAAGGGTCTCAATGGACAATCTTCTTATACAACATAAATGCCTCATTAAAAATTTCGGCAATTGACCTTTTCGACGATGCCTATTTTTAGCACGTACCCATAATTATCGAAAGAAAAACACTTATAAAGGAGAGTGTTCATTTAGATAATTTTATACAGGGTTTCATTTTAATTAGTTTTCTACCAAAACCTTTTATGCATAATTATATAGGATATGTAGGATGTAATAAAAATGGAGTTATTAAAGTAACAGAATTCAATTGAACTAAAAACACATGCACATAAAAAAAAACAACTTACATTGAAAATGTCCTGGAAAAAGGTGCTTGGCCGGCCTTGATTATGAGTGACCACAATTTCCTTGTTATACGAAACCTTGCCTGGTCCTGAATGCTCGTTATTATAGTTTGCTTCTGATTCGACGCCAACATCGACTCTTTTCTCGATAGGCTGTGTTTTGACCACTGGTGCACCTACTTCACCGCCTGCTCCCACATAACCTCCAACGTATACAGTTTTGTGGGCGTGGTGACGATGGGGCTTGTGTTTGCGGATAATAACTTCGGTAGGCGCAACATTTACCTGTATCCCCACAAAAATATATATTAGGTAAAGTCCTTTCATAGAAGAGAAGACACGATGACGTCAGTAGGAAGTATCTGGTAACGGTCTGTCTCGTATTCGCCTATTATATCATAACTTATTAGTGAATCGAATCGAATTAGTAAGTATGTAGTGTCGGATAAAATACATTATAATCCGCAAGATAGGTTGCTGTCTCAAAAAATAACAAAGAATGGTTAGAACATGTGTGAACATGCACTTATGGTCTTTCCAAGACTTTTAAGTGCTAAGTACGTGAAGTTATAAACAAAGTTACATGTAAGTGCTCGATTAGGTACGTAGCTGTCTTCAAGCCTCTCGGTGCACGTTCATCCTCTTATAATCACAAAAACGAACCTGATGGATGTAATTATAATTTCGCGGTACCGCCCAAATTGGCTGATAATACTGTCTCTGAGGGATCCTAAAGAAAGAACTCAGTAAATCTTGAAAGTAATCCGGTGTGAAGTGATGTGTATTGTATTGGGGACCCCTCCATTTACTCACTTCTTTGACGTAAACAGCCGGTTGTGTGTGGGCGTTAACGTTAGCATTGACATTAAATCCTGCGTCTGCGTGAGCTTCGACACCAGCATTTGCGACTGGTGTTATCTCATTAAAAGCATCAATATTCACTTGACTGTGAACTTTTTTGTGAACCGGTTTTTCTTCTTCAACTGGTACATTCGAACCGAATGATTTATGGGCGGTGAATGAATATTCAGCTCCTCCAGAACTGCCCGAATCTCCTTCCTATAATTAGAAAATTCGTATGAACATCGATTATGTTTTGATATTTTGTTATTACTTCATTACATGCTAAGGCTGTACAAAATATTGTAAAGGGTTTTTTGTACTAGGCGTGAAGATCATGACATCTTTATGCATAGCCTATTCAAAACATGCAAGGTACTTTGCAACGTTACACAAATAGTGAAAAATGGGGTTCCAAAAATGAGAGTCGGTATGACAAATGGGCTTGGGCGTGCATTGTGAGTGCATGCACTGAGAAAACTTGGTACTTTTACCTTATTCCTGTAAGTAAAGTCTCGTTAGTCTCAACTACGTGACACATTGCTGCTAACTTCTGACAGAATAGTAGAAAACGATCAAGAAGTCATGTTCCTAAGGTTTTTGGTACTTTATTAATTGAGAACACATACGTTACCAAAACTATTTATTACAAAATGGAGTATTAATTTAGAGTATTATTATAAGTAAATTACAAAAAAAAAAAAACACCACCAAAAATAAAACAAAAAATTGGATTAAATTGTTAATATTGGGGATATAAGAATTCCCAAAAAAATTACATCCATAAACGTTTAAGTATGTTATCCAGTCTTATGATTAGGTACTCGACACTATTTTGTACGTACTCAATGCTATTTTTTGCGTACTCAACATAACAAGTTGAACACTGAAAGAAAAAGATGTATGTTTAAAGTTTCAAGAATATACAAAACGTTTATGAAGGGTTTAGTTGAACATAAAATTGAGAGAAAGAGATATATTTTCCTCCACCAATCAGTGTCCTTTCAGCGCCTTCTGTAACTTTTTCAATTCCTTCAATCTACGCCTTTCTTCTTTCGTCTTGGCCTTTGCTGATTGTTCACCTACCAGGACAGCAGTAGAAGAGTGGGGTCCTGCTTGAGCTGTTGCGTAGCCACCGCCTACTGCTTTTCCAGCACTTACAGCGCCTCCAAGACCAGCTTCTGATTTTACGCCACCTCCGGCAGTCGCACCAGCGAATAGTCCACCTGGTATAAAAATAAAAACATTATTATAAATACTTAAAAATAAAATTAATCTATTGGTCATTTTTGGATTATGTTGCAAGGATAACGCGGTGAGGCGGTGAATGGATTTATGTTTGTGGTTCCTTAACAAACGTCATAATATAAAAAGTACATGATACTACATATATTTCTTTGTCTTATCAACTATCAACTTGTTTAAATCAAATAATGTAATTAGAGCTGGAACTATAATTAATCTATAAATACTACTAACTATAATTTAAAAACATACCTAACACATTATATTTTTGTCATGACTCCAAGTATTACTCAATGTAACCTAGCATATGCAGCGAAGACAATGAGATTTTTACCTCGTATTTCTCAAGCGTCACAAACTAATTGCAACCCGACTTCAAAGGTCGAGGTGGAATTGACGTAGAATTAATAGTTGCCGAGATCATTGTATTAATTCCAGCTAGATAAAATACTGTCTGCGATAAACTATTCAATTCCGTATAATAATATTATCTTCAAAACCATTTAAATGTAATAAATTGATATTGTTTTAGAAACAGGTCCTTTGGAAATGATGTCTTTAGATATTTGCAATTTTAGGGAACACCAATTTTCTTAATAATTAATAAACTATAAGCATATTATTTTGTCTGAGAAGATTATAGTCAAAATTAAATAATGTTAGCAGATTTTCATTAATAACAGAGGAATTCAGTAGATAGGCATATCTTATAGAAAAAATTGCCAACAAAATTAATACCTAAAAATATTTATTTGGAAGATAATAATGCTTAATTCCTGAGGGCACCAAATTACTATGCTGACAATAATTAGGCCGGGTGCCACGTATCAAATTACATGCCTGGGTGAACATTATTAGGTAAGCGCTGAAGCAGAATGGTATTTCAGATTCGATATTGCATCACAGTGACAGGGCCTTCTATACTGTTATGAACCTAATTATTAAACTAATGATCTCACATATTCAATATATTCAAGACCATAATGCCGACACTTCGTGTGCATTAGTTTTTATATTTTGTTGTTGTAAATTGTATGTATTAGTTTATAGATATTGTTATGTTATGTAAGTATTGTATTATCTATGGGCCCTAGTTGCCTGAATTAAAGGAATAAATAAAATGAAAAATAAAAATAAATAAATAATATTGAACCTAAAAGGAATTGTTGCTATGTCGTGAACCGTGACCGCAGTTATTACATCACATAAAAAAATCTTAGAATAAACCTTTGAGTGAATAAGAGGAAGTCCTAATCAACACTGATATTAGTAAAAAATCGAAAAGAAAAAATTGCGAGGAAGCCTGCCTCCCAAAATTTGGGATCTAAAATCTTCAACCCACAAAAGTGTAAGCGCAGTGAAAAACGCTCCTTCCTTCTCTTTGCAAGAAGAAACCGTTAGACAGCAGTGAGATAAAAATTACAAACCTATATTATTATTGTTACTGTTAATCCATATTCTTATAATATTACTTACCGATGCTACTCTTGCTGTCAACGGCACCACCGAGTCCTGCTTTAGCCGCTTGTCCGAATGGCGTACCGGCTTCCGCGAACAGACCACCTCCACCTCGGCCATTAGCACCTAGAACAATATAAATCAAACTCATAAATATACAAGCTTACCTTCGTCCGTGTGTCACTGTGGGGTGCCAACTGAAAACCAGCGCTGGGTGACATAATATGCTAGGTCTAACCTAGCATATGCTGAGTTGGTGACCTTTTTGGTGCTGTATGCAGGACAACTCAACTAGTATTGTGTTTTTTTTTTGTTTTTAATTATTTTTAATTTTCCTTGTTTTTTGTCTTGTTTGTTTTGTGTATATTTTCTGTATGTTGTCTTGTGTACTGTACTAAATTAATGTTTTTCTATTTCTATTTTTACTTTAGTCAAAAAAAAAAGAATATAAAAATCAATATTATTTATTTTAGACGGATTTAATATTCTCTACTGAAAACGGATAGTGACGAAAACGATTTAAATACTGGATTAAAGGCCAATTTACTTGTTGTTAGTAAGTAACGCAAGTTTTACCGACAAGTGTAAAAAAATAATTATTAATTAATCAATAGTATTTCGGGTATAATTCCTTGTGTTTCGCGTAATTAATGATTGTACATCTTGGATATTTTAGAACATTATTTCTACATGAAACGCTTTTTCCATCCTTGAACTTATTTATTATTAGTACGTGTACTTACTACAAAATCTTATTCCGTTTACCCAAACATTAATTGATTTTTGTTTGCTTTGATTTAGCGAAGATAAAATATTGGTAAACGTTAGCTAATAGAAACCAATTTCATGTACGTTATAAGAATCATAAATTAAATGGCCTTGTATAAATCACAAAAATATCCACTTTAAATTCGGGCTCAGTCATTTGGATAATAGGATTAATAAATAACTTTTGCAAATCATTCACGTTTTTTTTTTTTTTACATTTAACTTAAGTGTAGGTAACTTACATCGAATAATTATCATGTAAAGAGTAGGAAAGCAACTGATTTTGTTAATTTGTTACTCTCAATAATCAACCGGCTTTAGATGATATTTTAAGCAAAGACTAAAATATTTCGTCTAATTGACACGTTAAATATGTTTTGAAAGATTATGATGTATTAATTAAATTATTACCTTGACCCCCAATACCAACGCCCGCATGGTATCCAGCAAAGTTCACCCCCAACTTTCCATCAGTGAATGTAATGAACTGTGGAGCCTGTAAAAATAAAAATAAGAAAAGTTATTACAATGTATGTATTATTTTTCCCTTTTCTCAGCAGTTTAATAACCAATCGGTGCATGTGATTTGAATGTATGTAAAAATGACACTAAGTTTCAATTCCTTAGTGCGGAAGGAAAATAAGAATAATATTATTCTTTTTTTTTTAAGAGAAAAAGGCATTTTTCAATACCAGCTATTAGTTTTCCTTATTATAATTTTCTGTAAAATTTTACATTGTGCAAGATTATAACCTGATTAAAAATTGTTTTTATTGACATTATACATTATTACATTTATTTTATGTACCCAAATTCGAAAATTAATTTGTAACATTAAATTTTACAGAAGTAAATAAAGTAATCCCACGATACCAATTAGGTACCCAATACGTAATTACACAAATTTTACAATACCATTGGATTAAGAGAAAGGACAATAAAAGACTTGCTTTACACAATAAAAGTAATCTTTTTCTAATAGTTAATTATGATTAGCTTTAGTAGACACATTTATGGCAGATATTTAAGCGAAATTCGACTCAAGAGAGTATCTAATTGAAAATTTTATAGAGGTTGAGCTATAAATATTACTTTAAACGATCTACTTCGTAATTTATTGGTTTTATTAAAGAGAGTTCATCTTGTATTTGAAGCTTAAGCTTAACCAACTGTGAGGTAATTACATACTTTTGTTGTGGGGGATTAGGGAGATTTGATTCTCTGACCGAGTGCGAAATAATTGTGTCTCTAATACAACGTAATGATTAATTAACGGATAGAAGTACTATCTGTGATTAGGTTTAGTCCGTTTTTGTTATGGCTCGCATTGTTTCCGTGACCGAGTGGGAAATAATTGTGTTTCTTTAGAGTAACTTAAAATATTTTAAAAGAGAAATAAATAAAACCTTGGAGTAGAGATTTAGATGTACAACACATTGAAACAAATGGCTAAATATTCAACTAGTAATATAAAGTTTGAGTTGTTATATTTTTTTCAAGAATTAAGAATTTGATACGTATTTAATGTAACACAATGAAGTTTATTTAACAACAAACATTATGTCCGAAAATTCTAGAAATAAATTGCTGTGAAACCTGCCGTTTTATTTACGTATATTTTTACAGAGCCACATTAGGTATTTACGACAAAAACTAGATATTTAAAATTAATAATTTGTTGCTAACTAGTCATAAACAATAGGACATTAAAATTCAAAACCCTGATATTTCTCAGCACTAACAATTATACTAATGATCGTTGAAAATTCGCCTCTATAGACACTTAATATTAATTTATACTGCTCGTTAAACATTATTATGACGTGACTAAAATGTTTAAGTTTTTTCACTTTAATGTGTAGTTTAAATTATGTGTCTACACAATAACAAACTCCTAATTAAATGTAAAACAACAAAAGGACTTATAAATAGAAAACAAGGCGTTTGAATTTAATAATTATTATTATGCGTAAAAGAAAATCTTCTTAAAGCTCTTTACAAGCTTTTATTTATTTTTGGTAAATATGATGCCATATTCTTATGTTTTTGCTTTAAATAAACAGTTGTAATATGCTGTTGTTTAATAGGATAATAAACAAATAATATGTTGCATTAGTACGGTAGTGAGCGAATCAACAAATAGCCGCTAGTACCAACTGAAATCTATTTGTCAATTTTGACCCATTGCAGGCCAGTACCTTGTTTCTTATTGGGATATTACGAATAAACTGTAATCAAGACAGATTTTTTAAATCCTATATCCTCCATTGAAATACTATAAATATTATAACTCCAAAATTAATAAAACAAGTGACATACGCAAATTTTAATATTCCATTAGGAAGTTGACAAACAGCTTTTTATATTTGCATTAGATTAAATAAATTATAGGAAATACCCATACTAATACAAATGACTCACAATCACACGTGTTATAAAATCATATTCCGCGTTTACCAGGATCTCTTCAATTAAGTCTATTGCCGTTGTGGAAGCGAGACGCTGCTATGTATAGAGTATTGCTGTCTTGCTTCCACAGTGGCGACAGTACATTTATAAGAGTTCATAGTACAGGAACTGAGTTGCGTTCTGCATTAAGTTGATAGTAAGTATAGGAGAGGTGGCATGAAAGGGACACGTATTGAAAGGGACAATCCAAATTACCAGCAAAATAAAAATCGCTTCGAAACGACACTATTATTGTTGTATGGCAACCCCGATGCACATCCATTAGTGCCTAACTTTAAGCTCCTGTCATTTCTAAAATGGCGATGTCGTGCGTGTGTTTATTTTTCTAACCAAAACTTTGTTTTTTGTAATTCTTTGTTAACCTTTTGACAAATGCTGTAAATTGATTGTTTATTTGTTTACTATTATTTATGTCGACTACATACTGACAGATACAAGAACGAAAGGTAAGTGAACTTTTATTTAAAATTATAGATTTTGTGGTTATGTTTTTAATTTGTGTATGATATTTATGAAAGGGACACAACGAACGGTTATGAAAGGGACGTCCCTTTCATCAAATGTTGGTTTTACAATAGCTTATGATCATTTATCTTCTTTGCAGTTTGAAAATGCCACTTAAAAAAAGAACGCGTGTCGATGCACACATAATTGAAGAAGCTGTGAATGAAGGCTTACAGAAATAAATTACTCTTTAATGGAAGAATTATAAAAAAAATGATTTTTGTTTAATTTTTGTTTAAAGTTTATATTTTCTAGTTATCGTCTGATGAGAAACATAACACTAAAAGATGTGATTGTAAAACAGTAGTCAAATGTATTTGTCTTACATTACATTTAGAGAAGGATTTTTAAACTGTTAATTTTTGTTTGAATGGTTTAAAAATGTTAATTATTTATAGTCTTTAAAATGAGAAATTAAAACTAAAACAATGTGATTTTAAAACATAAGGACAACTGTGTACGTATTTTCTTATATTTAGTTTAAGTAAAACAATGTTGTAAGGTGATTTTTCTTTGATATTTTGTACTGTCCCTTTCATAAATTATCGCGTCCCTTTCAATGCAGTCCATTTATGAAAGGGACATAATACACATTTTTAAAAAATGCGATAATTTACAACTAAGAATAAAGAAAGGTTTAATATTGCATTTTATTTCAATAGTAAAGTAATGTAGGCTTCCCATTCAGCTCTAACTTGTTTAAAATGTTGTCTAATTTATTTACTAGAGCCTCTGCAACAAAAATGTCCCTTTCATGCCACCTCTCCCCTACGTCAGTTAACTAGTGATTACAAATTACTACATTAAAGGTGTAGGTCTCGACGTACGTATGAGACAATGGCTTTTGTTAAACACCGTAAGAATCTTGCGCAATCGTAGGTTATGGTAGAGTTTATTGAAAAAATCTCATACATTCTGTTAGTTGTTTGTTAGGTTGTTGTATTATAACAACAAAGAGGGATTTTTTTAATTAATGGAATTAATTACGGATAATCATTGACTTGCAGCATCGCCCACGAGTTTTGGACCTAATCTCTTTAATAAACTGTGAGCTTAATTCTCGACAACGATCATCATTTATTTATTTCACTTATCAAACCTTAGTCACCTCCAACTACCATTACAGATATTTAAAACATAAATAATTTTCCAGGATTTTGGGATATGTTGTGAGTATTCTTATTTATATTTCCTTTTTTTTATCATTCGATCACCTCTGCAATTGTTTTCAAAAATCGACTAATGAGCTTCCTATAACAGACAGTATCCTGTTATAGTTAAAATAAGTAAAAATAGATAGGCACACAAATAGGTATTACACGTGTAATATATTTTTTTTTTTTATAAAATTATTGTTTTAACACATTGTTATCAACTCAATCTCTCAGTCTCTAATCCTTTTATTAGCTACTTATTTATGTGAGTAAATAACACGTATTATTAATATTAAATTAAAGTTACAGCTTTCGGCTATCTTTAAATAGCTTTTCATCTTGTTATAATTTTAACCTTTCCTTTGTGACTGTATCTTAATTTATATCAACCGACCTAACTAAGGGCTTCAAACAAAACGAGTGTTAACATCATTAACCTTTGTCATGCCTAATTAGTTAAAAAAACATTTTATCTTAGCTCGGATCCCCTTTATAAAAGCCTTTTCAATTAGCCAAGCTTCTTAACTAGTCTTAGCAAGCAAGGATTTTTCTTAAAATACTACTACTGTGCTATTTATATCTATACTAATATAATGATGAGGTAAAATTTTCTAGTTGTTACTTTGATTGTTTGGGCTTATCGTTGTAGCTACTAGTCTGATTTTCAAGGTTCTTTCACTGATAGAAAGCCAGATTATTCCTGAGTGTCATAGGCTATAAATCATATACTATACGTAGGAGGAACCGCGGGCAACAGCTAGTTAAATATAGAAGTTTATGCGTCAACTTGTTTCTGTTGTTTGTTTAGCCCTTAGTGCATGCGAGCAGCGGCTGTCAGCTTAGCTCGGATGCTTGGTAGCATGATGCGTTGTCGTCCTAAGTAATACCTCTCACACAACACGTATGTTGCTGTATATGTAGTACAATATTGCATGTCGAGTACCTATTCAAGGAGAAATATTTTTTGCAGTATTCAGGCATTTAACATAGAACTACAAAGCCCTTTATAAACACAAATAGTACCTAACTCGGTACATAAAAGCTTTTTGAGTTGGTAAAATGGCATTTTCACGTCATTGCACGTCAAAGTAAACGTCAAAAATATAAATTAATAACACAAATATGTCACTTTCATATAAAATCCAGGGTTGTCGTCAAAAACACCTTATCAAATAATCTAGTTTTCAACATACTAGACACACCACAACATATTCTGAAATGTGGTTTTTGCGGTCGCAACGACAACTAAGGCAGTTCATGTTACCACATAAAGTCTAAATCTTGTTATACAATTTTCTAGACGTAGGTATAATACCTACGTCTAGAAAATACATTGTTGAGGTAAAAAAAATCGGTAAAGCTAAATATTTGGCAAATCTCTCTTTTCAAACAGAATTACCTAAATATCATGTTAGCTTTTAGTAACAGAACATTATTCTTAATACTTTCTGCTCATATAAAACACACTTTTTTCGAATAATTATGAAAGATGGAGAGAAAACTCAGAAATGAGGTCTCTTACAGCAAATTTAAATATTGAGGCCAGGGTCCTACAAATGACAATGTTTTACTAGGTACTATGTGTCGAAAAGTAGGCAGGTAATATATTGTATATCTAAAATTATAAATCCAAAAATGTGTCTGTTACGTTTTCAGCTAAATCACTAAACCAATTTTAATATATCTTGGCATGGGGTAAGCTTGGATTCCAAAAAAGAACATAGGCTACTTTTTACCAGCAATGGCTTGTTAAAAATATTTTTGAAATAATTTGCATTTATTTGAAACAAAGTGTAACAGAAGCAATTATAGCTTCAAAAATTCTACAGCACAAATTTATTAAAAAAATATACAATAATATAATGTTGCTTTTGTTTGATTACACGTCGAAAATATATTTTTATGATAAGAAGAGTACTTTATTGTACACTATGATCGCATACAAAGTACTCGTCAACTAAGAATCCCTTGATGTCTGGGATATATGCTTTGATGTTTTATATCTTACCACTCAAAGTATCGTATAGACTGAAGGCAGTATCCCAGTTATTGGGAGACCGTTAACAGGCAGAATTTACGACGGAATGTCTACTATTAAATAATAAATTGATAGATGGATAAAAGCGTCGGATTTTATTGGTTTTTCATTATTTTGTGGTTTCGCCATTCAATGATATATATTATGTTACTGAAAATAAATGCTCTTTTGAACCTCCTACTCAGATTGTTTGCTATCACATATTTAAATGGTGTGATGAAATTCCTTATTTTCCTCTAAATATAGTAACCTCATAATATACTTGTAAAAATAATAATAATAAGTTAATGTTTATTGAATTATAAAATAATTCTCTTACAGTATTTTCTTTGTTCGATTACCTAAAATAAAACAAAAGAAGGTAGATAATAGTAGTGAAAGATTGTTCCCTTAAAGAAAGTCCGTGTCTAGAATTACAATAGATTAAAATGGATTAATTAGGCTTATTTTGTTAGTATCGGTATTTCTTATCTATTTTCAAGGCATAACACTAATCATAAAACTTTTTAAGGTCGTTATTTATGTACGAAAACCTCGTACTAGGATATGATGCAAACTAGCGAGCCCAATTACTTATTACTCAAACATCGTTACGAGCTAAGGCAATCACGAACCAACTTTGTTGTTTTATTTAGGGCTATTTCAAACAACTAAATAACTCATGCCTTGCGTCAAATTATTTTACACATCTATCAATAGACATCAAAATATTTTATAAATATTGCGTTATAGCGATATTAGCGATAAGACCGCCATTGTTCGCTTCACTATTACTTGTGTTCTTTACTATTATTATTTAACTATAAATGTGTACATATGTACGATAAAGAATATAATTATTAATTCTATTCTATATTTATTAAATGTTAAAGATGATTAATTAATTACTCACGGGTTAATGCCCCTTTTTTTATTCATTCGGAAAGAACGACCGCACTATTTTCATTATCTAGGTATAAAGGTAATCAAACTAGCTATCGATGAACTAGATAATCTTATCCTACAGACGCACAGAAAAAAAAATATAGCAGAAAATAAATAAATAGTACTGCTGAGTTGTTATTTTATAAATTACATTTTGGTCAAGCGTGGATATTACACTGTCGGTACAGTAATTAACAAATTGCTGGTGCTCTGGGTTTGAGCAAAACATTAAACGTTTTCAACTGCTCATACAACTATGAGAAACAATTTTACTGGCATTGTTTATGGCAAGTCATTATACAAAACAAACTTTCATCGTAACTAATGTATCATAACAACGCTTAAGCCTTTTGAGATATTGTTGTATTGCTCTGCAGCAGATTGTGTCATTAGTATAAACAAATCTTGAGAATTATAAATTAATTTCATTATTCCATCGCAATTTTTATTCCATATAAATTAAAATATTTAATAGATATTTAAGGAACCGATTAAATAGTACATATATAATTGTATTATTCAATATTTATAATTTACTTTTTAACATAAAATGATAGCTGAGGTACAAAAGAGATTTGATGATTGTAGGTTATACAGATTGATTGTGTCAATTGTGATTCACTTAATTATTTCAGGGTATTATACTTAAATGAGAATTCTCTTTGACGAGGTATAATCAGTAGTAATTAATTTTTAAATAACAGAATTAATACAAATATGTACGATGTACATAAAGCATACAGTTTAAACATTGGATATAATTTAAATGGACCATAATTCGATTTCAGTTCTCTATTTTTAGCAACTCATCTGCCTAGCCTTTTTCCCAAGCTATGTTGGGGTCGGCTACCAGTCTTACCGGATTCAGCTGAATACCGTATTTTACATGGAGCGACTGCCTATCTGACCTCCACAACCCATTTTACTGGGAAACACAGTATCCCATAGTAAGACTGGTTGTCAGAATTGACTTAACGACTGCCAAAGATGTACGTATGACAGTCGGGACCTACGGCTTAACGTGCTTTCCGAATCACGGAGGGGTCTCGGTATGTTATAAATGGTCACCCATCCACGGACCAACCGCGGCGAGCGCGGCCTTACCTGTTTTATCGGTCAAACCGTACGGCTTACACTTAGCCACGAGCCCCTCTATTTTTAGCAACTAAATAACAATAAAAATAATACTTCATGCCATTACAAAATGTAACTGGGGAACTCAAACCTATAAATGTTGTACGTAACTAAATATAGGTCCTGTATGAATACTTTTATGAACATTTGTTAGTGGATAAAATATTAGTGATATTTACTTTAACTACAGCACTACGGTGACTACGGTATCAGGTCAGTAACCGTTACGAATATTAGTGATATCTAATATCTATTTACTTTTACTATATTACGGATTTAGGTCATTATTCAAGGTTCATAATTCACGTTTTTATACGCAATCCGCTATTCAAAATTACTCATGCCTGTCTGACAGTTCTTTAAAGTCGTTTTAGTATTTTGATGCATGGTTGTGACACCCATTGTTCAAGCTTGGATGTTTCCATGGGCCAGTCACAGACAATTACCGAACTTAATTATCATATAGCTAATATTATGACACGTTACTTAGGCTTGCATTTGGAAGATTACTGTATAATTTGGTTGGGTTTTTTTCTGGTTTCTTATGCAATGGAGGTCCAGTTAGCTCTAGTTAATAATTAATTCATGGTGTAGTGTTTTAAGCTGTCAATGCTCGGACTGCTTGAAGTTGTCAGTAGCTATTGCTTCAAACTGTAGACTTCTATGTACACATATACATGGCCTACTTGAAGCAGATTGACTGCTTCAAGCGGTCAACAAAACCAGCTCGAGCTGTTCTTATATTCGATGGCCTTGTACAAAATTTCAATTGGCATCGACAAATATAATGCATGGAGCATTCAATATTAGTGTGACACATAAATGTTTGTCAAACATAATCGAGACCACAATGTGACATGTGACAGATCATCATGTGTCTCAATAGTCTTAATTAATATTATGAGATAAAGCAATCCAACATCTCTTTAAAAGCATTTATAAATATTAAATCACTAAGAAGTTGTTTAATGTAATTGTTTCATTTTTATGCAACACACAATATTTTAAAGGACTAGCTTACAATACCCATTCAACAGAGTACAATTTACTCTTTATATAAGTATTTTTTCTATACTTTACTTTGTGTAAAGTATAGAAAAAAAGTACTTTTACGTCGGAAGTTTTCTTTTTATTAGTTATAAGAGTTCTTCAGAAAAGAAAACGTGTAGTATATCTTTTGCCTGCATACGCCGTACAAGCAACTTATTTCGAAACAAAATGTGCTCTGTTATAAACTAAGTCTAAGGTGTTTTAAAAAGTTTTTTATTGCTTTCATTTATTTTAAAAATGGCCAGTACCATATGAGTATTATAAATATAAATAAACCTGTAAAAAGACAAGCGGTTGCTGAAAAAAAAATTTATACAATTGTTTTTAGTTTAACGTTTCAAATTCTGAGAATGAGGTTTGAAAATGGACTACGAAATGTTTTTATTTTAAAGGAGATCTCTGTGCCAACTAAATAAATAAAACACGCAAAACTAATACTTTCAACCTTTCTAACTCATGATCATGATCATATTCAGGATAGTTCTGTAAAATAACACGAATTTAAGAAAAATATTCTGAAACGATAAAAATCGACTTTTTTTTTATTTAATTATTTGTGTAGGTACAGAAGTTATAATAGAAACATATCATCATCGTCATCATCATCATTCAGCCAATCATAGTCCACTGCTGGACATAGGCCTCTCCCAATTTGCGCCACAACACACAATAGAAACATATATCATGTTTAAAGGTCCTACTTATTTCTTTAGTATTTCTTAGTATTTTCTAGCTGTTTAAATCGATCTTTTAGAATTTAGGAGACGAGAGAGAGAAACGATTACATTTTCATTAAAAAAAATAACCGACGGCCTACACAGTATGTAATGTAGAAATAGGAATGTAATCAAACTACCAAATAAATTTCAGTTTTCCCTATAAGGTTTAATATTTTTCATTTACTTGGTTTTGTTCCCCACTTTCTAAACTCGGCCTCACCTTAAAAGGTCGTGGCCGTGATAGTTCTTTAACTACGTATATTAATTTGTGTACAACAGGAAGTTTTTTACTAACCAACAAATCAAATGTACCAATATTGACGAGAATGCTAATAACATCCTGCGAGTTCAGACAATAGTTTTGTAAGTTCCTTTAGTATTAGCAAAGTTAAATCGTTAATCATTCGAACAAAAAATACACACTATATCACTTGTGTTTCTTCATTATTCCTATTAAAATTGTATTTTTCTGTAAAATACGAAAACAAATCTTCATTTGTTTTTTTTTCATCATTCGAAGACCTTTCTTCATTTGTTTATACGCTTCATATTTTCATATAAAAAAAAATCAACATACGTTTTTGAACGAAATGGTGATGTTAATCAAATTGCTGTTTAAATAAAAATATAAGCTATTCTGCTCGTACAAGAGTATATAATATAAACATTTTCAGTCCTTTTTCGGATCGATTGTGTTTTTATCTTTGTATTATTTACAGTGTTTATTTAAACTGCCTCGTTGGCCTAGTGGTTCTAAGCGCGACTGCTACACTAGAGGTCTTGGGTTCGATTCACAAGTCGACCAAGGTGTTATTGGGTTTTTCTATGAAATTCTCAGTAACAGGTCGGAGTTTGGATTTGTGCCCGGTTAGTGGCAATAGGCTCGCCCCCTATTACATGGGACCTAAACATACCGGCGAACTGTGGGTGTACATTGGTACACCTCTGCCTAACCCTTCGGGGATACAGGCGTGATGGTATGTATGTTATGTTATGTTTATTATTTACAGGAATAATTACTATGTTCCAATAATTCACTGAAAATAATCTTGCAGCCATGTAAGAGACATTCTAATTAAAACAAAATATTATATTACATATTATAATTTAATTTCGAAACAAGCTCAATTTCTTTATAAACAATCTTAGGTTACTTAATTCAAAATGCCACCAAGATTAATTAAGTTTTCTAATCAATTGAAATTCTGTCCTTGGCACAAGTTTTCGACTGCTTTTACCTCAAATTCTTGCTAGTAGTCATCTGGGAAACACAGTTTTTAGTAAACCATTTAGATTACAGTTACTGTATCTTTCCTCTTGTTTAAAGACATCTAACGGAACTTTTAACCGGTAACTTGTTTATTAGTCCCGTAATTAAATAACCGTATGTGTAAAGCAATATATGAAGAGCTAAAGTAGTTTTATCGAAAAGAAGCAGAGCATACAAGTACTAGTTAGGGTCTTTGCATCGGTAAACAAATAAAAAATCCTCTTGAATCACTCTATTCATTGGTGACAATCATATGAAAACCGTTGTAAATGTTCGGTAGTTTTTGTGTTTCTCGTGTTCAGATAGACAGACAGTCGTGCGGGGGATTTTGTTAGGAAAATTTATAGATTCATACCTAAGTTATTACCTATAACTTTTGTGTGCTGAAGTCATCAATTCTATAGACCATCGAAATCGCAGAATAGTGACATTTAAAAATAGTAACTTTGGCTTTGAATTGTCCATTCAATGAAAGTCCTGTTACTATTTGAGTTGGCTCCAATTCAATATAGCCCGACTTTTTTTTACCCAAAGTTTGTTTTTATGTTTAGTTCTGTTCTGTTTTTCGGCAAATAGTTTTCCACCTGACCCTAATATGCACGGATGGCGTTTGATCCCTGTTAGAACTAAATTAAAATCTGAATGAAGTTTGTAAATCATAGTTTCGTGCGTATAATAATTTCAGCCTGTAAATTTTCATCACAGGCTTTTGATAAGCCGCTTTGTCATAAAGCCTATTTAAACTTTGAATATACTGAACTAGGTGATTCGTGTGCTCGTGTTTTACATATAAATTAAGGTATGTTACAACTAAAAAATAATTAAAAAATATAAAGCTGATCTTAGTATTTGACAATGTTTTTAAACTAAGAATACTTATTAAATTCTTATACTATCATTATTATCGTTAATTAACTCTTTAATCAGTAAGTATCTAGTTAAATTTAATCAACAAAACTAATCATAAAATAATTCCTTGACATTCCTCATTTATTTAGCTTTACATTTCATCTCATAACTCAGAAAATAATTTTAGTTCCACAAATATGCATATCTCAACAAAAACAACATTTTCCTTGATATAAGTTATTCGGATTAATGTCATAAATGTTCCGACTGAGATGCGTTTCATTTGTCAAGTTGCACTATAAAATGTGTTTAGTGCGCTAACATGCAAATGCGTTTTTTTATGTTTCTTTCATTAAAAGTTCGGATAAAGTAGAATTAAAATTCAAACTTGTATAAATTAAGCACTGTTTTGAAATGTATATTTCAAAGATGTATATTTTTTTATTATTTTGGAAGTTGTTGACCTTTAATACTTTGGTTATTTCAATGAATTTAATATATTGCAACATATTTTTAAATTCATTTGTGCATTTGTCTTTTTCGCCCTTGCTTACTCACCCTAGCGATATTTAATCATAGTGAGAAGTAATCGGTTTTCAATTCGATTAACACATAGTTATGTCGTTTTTGCTTAGTATAATTGACGTTATTTAATTACAGTTGCAACATAATTACAGTAATTTGTTTGATAGATAATTAAAACCTGTTGCTGTTGTGTAAACAATGGTGTATTACGTCATGTCTCTCCATTATAAGTGTGTTCTAATTTTAGAGATCAATTTTACCTATTCTACCAACGTTTTAAAATCAAATCTTTTAGAAAATCTTACGTGATTTTAGACATTGGTACACACTACCTACGCATTTGGGCTTTCACTGTAATTTCACTATAATATCACAAGATCACCAGATGCATAAAAATAACTAAAGTTTTATTTCCTCACCCTCCCATAAATCATCCCATGGGTGAGCTTCGGATAAAGGATACTTTAAACGTCAGAATAAAGTTCACTACGAACAAAACCAAGGGTAAACCTTGTTATTCAAAATACCCGAAAAACAGTTGCCGAAGCTACCGGGTTGGTGACCGCATAATATTTCACAAGTCACAAAGCGCTCTTGTCCGGGTGACATTGACAAATCGTTCAATTCTACATATGAAGTCGGGCACGCAGGCTAGTCTAAATAAACAGGCGTTTTTAGAGACAGCGAAATGTCTAGGCTGCTAAGGTAGAGCACATAACGGGGCATGGGAGCTTGTGTTTCAGTCGTACACATGTAGGTAATAGATTTTTTGTTTCTAGTTTATAGTATGGAGGCCTTGATTCATGTATACTGTTGCAGATAATTTTGTATCGCATCCCTGGTTTGGTTGCTTGTTTGTGTCGTATTTATAGTGGTACAAAATTTATCACACGAAGTGCAATAGATATATTTCTGTTAAAATATAAACTAAACTACAAAAGGGAGATTTATTAATTAAGAATATATTATTTAGATATTCTCTACTAGAGAATTTGATTACTAACTTTTTAGGCCTTTATTCTTTAAAAAAATACAAATGGCTTAAGATTTTTCTAGAGCAATGTAGACCAAACCTTAGACCATCATGTTTCCTCTCACGGAGAGTCTGTTTGTGACAGATTGATGACTAACTAAAATAATACAAAAGGTCGCGGAAAGGAACGAGAATTGCGGAAATAATAAGTATGAGGTTTGCTCAAATATATTATAATATAAACACTCGTTTATGTATCACTCATAAGAAAGAAGAGCCTACCAGTTCCATTTCTTCGAATGATTAGATGAGAACAATTTGTTTCTATACATATTGACTGGTTGAAAAAAAGGCTTTAATTTATTTACTTATTGCCAAAATCTATTTCAATATTTATTTCAGTATCGTGTATTAATTGTTTTATTGGAACATCATCTACATAAATAATTCCATCTAACATTCCAAAATATACAATATTTTAACAACCTGTTGTATATTCAAATGTCGGTGTTCATCTCCTAACCTTATTTAGACGTTCCATCCATCTTCGTTAATACTGAAGATTTTACATCCTCATAAATTTCACAAACCTACGTGACACATCGTAAAAGAACAAATTTATAATAAATTACAGCGAACATACACTCAAGGAAATCTCTCATTAATTAAACGAGAAAATTTGTATGCTCTGGGAATGTTATTCCAATTAACTATGGGTAGGAACAAAGATGTATGTATAGGAGTACATATTGAAGTGTTTTGTTTTGAAATCCCATTAAATAGCATGATGGATCAATATCGGAATAGGAATGTACCTTTTAAACTTAAAGAGAATCGCACATCATTGGTCATAACTTTAAGAGGAAAGGGGAGCGGCCATTTTTCCATACAAACGCTCTCGTCTGTTTTCTCACTGGTTTCTGAACTTAGGGCTATGATTTTTTGCAGTAATATAAATATAAACTAGATCTATGCCCCTATTTTTTCCTTTTTTAAGATAATTTTTATTTAAAGGAACTAGAACCTTCTAAAAAGTGTTTCAGACGCGTTTTTTTCGAATTTGACAACAATAATCGAAAAAAAGAAAAAATAGAGACACAGATTATTCTTTTCTCGTGCAGTACATGAAATATCTTTAAAATTGGTTAAGAATTGGGGGAGAAAACAGACGAGAGCCAAACCTCGATTTTTCGTCAGTTTTTCGGTCTGAGCTGCAGTTGTCCTTATCGCACGAATTAGAGGGCGGGGGGAATTAGAGCGACAGCAATACTTTCTTCAAAAACAAAAATGTCCGCTCCCCTTTCCTAAGTTAGTGCCAATTTCAAGGAGTTGTCATTGATGAGATGACTTTGTAATTTAACGTAGATCTCTGAATGCAGGTTAAATAAATTATTATTAATTAAGGAAATTAGAAAAATTATGAATTAATATAATGTAAAATCAAAATCAAAATCAAAAATTTAAAACGTTAAATTACTGACTCTAGTTGCAGGTTCCAAAATGTCATTCCAATGGAGAATGGTAAAAATGTAGATAAACGTATTTCGAAAGTATTGTTGTAGTAAGTTATCAAATTAACAACATAAAAATCTTGATGATTGGTGAGGTTATAATTAAGGGTTTAAACCCGAAAACTAGTCTAATTCCAATATCATAAGATATTATAATATCTAAGTGTGAGTGTAAACGGTTAAGCTATTTTAATAGTTGTCTCACGAAAGATGTTATATTCATCATCATCTCCCGAGCCTTTTCCCAAGCTATGTTAGGGTCGGCTACCAGTCTTGCCGGATTCAGCTGAATACCGTATTTTACATGGTGCGACTGCCTATCTGACCTCCACAATCCATTTTACTGGGAAATACAGTATCCCATAGTAAGACTGTTTGTCAGAATTGACTTAACGACTGCCAAAGATCTATGTATGACAGCCGGGGCCTACTGTTTAACGTGTTTTCCGAAACACGGAGAAAGATGTTATATTGTCCCTAAATTATAAATTAAGTAAAGCAAATACGGCTAAATCTTACATCTACCATTTTATAAAGTTAATATTTGTGGCGTACCAACGTTGTTACGCAACGTAAACAAGTTCTATTGTATTATTTTGTTATTGTAAAAGTTTTCTATGGGAACCCATATAGTAACCATCCACCATAAATTTGTATAATATTACGTAAATGTCGTTGTAACTTAATACTTTTATTTGATACAAAAACAAATTAAACATTTTTACTTTTTAGGATCTTATGTTAAAAAAATCGATTAGCCAAGTGACATAACCCAAAGCAAAATATGGTATAATTGTTTATTTATTTTCTCTCAAGATATACAGTCAATTTATATGTATAGTGATACTAACTGATTACTTGCTTAAAAAACTGCTTAAATGTATCTAAAAACTATTACTATCTAAAATGTAAGTCAAATATAAGACCTACAATATTAGATCTCGTACATTTATTACCATAATGTATTCTAAAAGTTATATCCAACGTATAGAAATATCGTTCAGAAATAGACACAATTATTCAAATTTATTATTCAAGTACTTTACGCGTACAATTTTAGAAAAAGGCCTTTTCGTGCCTAAATTAATAAAACCTGTACGAGGACCAAAAAGTTTCAAATACTTTACATATTTTCGCTCAAACTTCCACAGATAGTTTAGACACTCACCGAATAAGCTTGTACAACCAGCACCGCAAATATTATTAAAGTTGATTGCCCCATATTTCCTGAAAAAGAAAAAAAAAAATCAATTTGGTACAGAGATTTCTGATTATTTTAACCAAAAGTAAACTGAACCAGCAAATATACTTTGTTGAACCAAGGACACTTGTCTTACAAGACTGGCTATTTACACTAGCACGCGATCTGACAAGAAACCATTTCTTAAGTTGTTCCACTTTCCACAATTACCTTACACTTAGACATCTTTACAGTTCTAAAATAAGAAAACTAAAGATACAAGAAAAGATCTTCCGAGATAAAAAAATACTGTATAAGAAAGGAATTGGATGCAATTTTAACAAGAATCTCTTACAACAAAAGTTTTAGACAAAACTAGCTGACCCGGACTTCGTACTGCCTCAATCGATAAATAAAAGCCTAAAATTTTGTATAAAATAAACTTAAAACAAATAGTTTTTTTATTGGTTGATATTTTGTAAACTATACATATATTGAAATTTGTTCAGGCACCAAATTCATTTTCTGCACATAGCTTTATAAGGTGTAGACGTGACGACATGTATGTATTTATGTAAACTTATTTTTTGAATATTTTTCGTTACAAATTATCTGATTGCTTGTTTAATATCGAATGGGAGACAAATATTCGATTACTTTTATTTACATATCATAAAACCGTTTAATGTTTAGTATTTACTATTTTGAGCATAAACGTCATTAACATTCGTACAATTTTAATGGGAGCTAAGAACTTTGTTTGTTTGAACCTCACTTGCATTATATTGCTGTGGTTGAAGGTTGACATAAAGCTTTCGCAATGAATATTTAATATCTACGACTGTCTTGAGTTGGAATACTGAGCAATCATAGATATTTAATACATTTGTTGAGTCATGCAGACTAAGTATGATTAAATCACTCAGCATTACAAATTCTACCATTATTATAAAAAGATCATGGCATTAAAAGAATAAAAACCCCTTTGAACATACAAAAACATAATGAAATGATAAAAAACAAATATACACCAATCATTAAATAATTTTGTACAAGTTTTGTATAAAAAAGACTGAAGTACACAATTCTTTACTTTAAATTAGAAAAAATAACATGTTGAAGATTTTTAGCATTCGATTGACACACGAAAAAGCTTCAATTTGAATATGACAAGCATCACAGGAATCGGTAACAAAGGTCTGCGATCATTAAGGGCAATCTCAATACCTTTATTCATGAGAACATCGCACGTTGACCCCGTAATGTACCTTCATGGAAATTGCCTAGTTCGAATTTCAATAAACCGTCCATAAAGTTGCCTAGCTACATTAATGATTACAATTGGGTAGATGACTAGGTATGAAAAGTCAAAATTTATTTAGTCCGCCATTTAGATAATCAAAATATAATAGACACATATTTTTTCTTTTCTCAAATAAATTACAAAATACAAAGATAAACCGCTGTAAAGTTCAGGAGTGGGGGCTTGTGACGTCACGGCTAGGTACAATTTGTACTCAAACGTGACGTCACGAGAGAATTGTACTCGCTGTATCTTCGTAATTCTTTGTTTACGGGACTAAACAAAAAATACGTGTCTAATATTTTTTTCTTATCTAAAAGATGGACATAAAAATAAAAATTAGTCATCATCCCTATTGAGATGTTCGAAGAATCATTAGGATCCATTTAGGTATAAAACCTTTTTACTAAAATGAGATCATAACTCGTTTTGTAGTCAGCCAGTGCACTTACTATGAGCTCTTAAAGCAGTATTTATTCCGTCGTGTGAGTGAGACGCTGCTACGCGCAGTGTAGTACGCCGTCTCGCTTCCACAGGAGCAATAGTCCTGCTTAATTTCATGGTACAAGTACATTATAATTATTATTTATATTTTTTTAATTTAAGACTGATTTTGCATTGTTAAACACGCATCACAATGTGTTGTCAGGTATTTTGATTGTTTAACGTGACAATGAAACTTATCAAAACACTTGATGTTATTGACCGTTTCCTAATTGATATTCAAATCGCGTAGCTTCCAGTATAATTTTATTGTGCTACCTTTTATTTCCTTCTATAAACAAGGTCGTACAGGGTTCTAAATTTTACACGAATATTTTTTTATCTGTTCCTAAATTGGTTGTGAATTTTAGGCATGTGTATTTGCAGAGTATTGACACAATAGACTGCAAGTAGCTGTAGGTTCCCTATGCGATATAAAATTCCTGCTTTGTAATGTCAGTCAGATACGAACAACCATTATGTAAATAAACGTGTTTTGTCCGTCGCTGGTGGCATCGAATTTTTAGTGGTGTTTGTCTAATGGATAAAGTTTTTGATTCTAATAGTTCCGTACTGAGACTACAAATGAAGCCTCTGCTATCTGTCAGATTTTTCAATAGCGCTGTATCTTAAAATGGCTGCCGTAATGAACGTCAATTTAACAAGAAAACTTTGATACAAAAAAAATATGTATTGTATTATTCAGAAACTCTCGTTGCGCGGTCTTACTTGCTCTTGTTCAGTTACTTTAATCAGCATATAATAAACGTTATACGAAAAAAAAACAGTTACCATTCCATATCGTAGCACAGAGTTAGTTAAATGAACTGATAAAATACCAAGAGGAGAAGAACACAAAACGAATTCAGTAGATACAAAGCATTTTCGTCTAGAGCGGAAATTGAAACCAAACAATGCCGAATGCCACAGAAAATAATCAGGAACTTTATTTTTATGTACATAACTTAATTTAATGTCAAGTGTTTTGGTCTCAAGGGTAACCAAATAATTGTTTTGTATCTTTTTTAACGAATTATTTTCAAGTATCTAAATTAAAGGTTTTTATAAGGTACTAAGATGTACGAAGTACCATGACCCTTTTACTGTCTTTTAAACAAATCAAATACTTCAATCAATAGTATTATAAAAATACTTTGCAAACATATTTTTCGCTTTGCTTCAATCTTTGTTTCGACAGCTTTTAGTTCTTGCTTTAATACATATTTTGATTTGGCACCTTCAACCTGTATGTCTATGCATAATCAGACAAGCAATCGTTTTATACTTCAAAAGCTTAGTAACTATTATAAATATTTATGACATGAATATCAATCAAAATTAACGATTTAGACATCGCGTAAAATCGTCTGGCAATACAATTAGGGCTAAGCATACTTTTACGTTATACTTCACAATATTTATAATATTTGACGGTAAATTTTCCAGGCAATTAGCGTTGATTTAGTGTCGACATTGTTAGGCATAAAGCGGCCCAATTTTACTGAAACACGTGTACTTTTACCCTCAGGGATATTGCCAAATAACTAACATAGACACCTATTTGATTATATTATTATGATAAGAAGTATCTTGAAGTTAATAATATTTTTATTTTTAATTTCACAGAACAAGACGAAATAGCCCGAAAGAGTTGGGAAAAATTTGCCCAGCCCAGAACTGGCATTACTATTCTGTAAAAAAATCTGTTTTCTGTTCTAGCTTACTGTACATTTGGCTGCTTTAGGTATATCATATTAAAAATTATGATTTTGACATGTACCAAAAAGTATTTCTATCATTCTTAAGATCTTTTACTTGACACGGAATATTATTGACTCTCAGTACATACATACATACATATAATCACGCCTCCTTGACTCTCAGTCACCGAACAAAATGTTGAACCGTATAAATGTATTAAATTAACAGTTCCAGTCAGTTTCAAAGGTTATTGAATTCCTGTACTTATTTCTGAGTCATACGGTTCCAATGTTCAGCGCTAGCCGTTGCATCAATCTCAAGCCGTGACGTCACGTACTTTCACTTGTTTACATCATCTTATAGTTATTATGACACATTGGCTCGGACAACAGGATCTTAATTGTAGGTTTGTGTAAATCGTAGTTAGTTTTCGTAAGCGACGCATGTGTTAAATGAGTAATTATGTGTGTGGAGACATAACTAGAATTACCTACGCAATTATAACGAATTGGACGACATTTATAGAAAATGGATTCTATGAGTTATGTTAATTTAGTTACATTATAAATGAATTAATAAGAATGTTTGTGCATTATCCATTCGTATAGAAAGAAATGATTTAATGTTGAAAAGGAAATTTACTGAAATACTGACGTACGTAAAATATACATAGTATTTATAGATTTTTGATTGAAGGTCTTAACAATCAACAAAATCTTCCATAAGAAGTAAATTAGGAAAGCTACTGTCAATCCTCCTGTCAATTAACTGACAATAACAATACGGACTATAAATATCTGAAAACAAATCAACAATTCTATAAATAAAATAAAACTCAATACTTCATAATAGAGGTTTAAAAAATGTTCTACAGGATGTAGAAGGTTTCCAAAAATACATGGCGTTACAAAATGGACTCTTCGTTCAGCTTTACGAAAATTCCAATTTTCTGCGAGAGTGAATCCATTAGTCATACCTGTGCTGATAACAAAAGGCCCGTCCGTCGGAGACATGGCGGAAACCATTACATACAGTCTGTTCAGGCCTATACTTCACTGAGTTCGGTGACCTATGCTTTATAGAGGATGACTTTTTAAGCAAGAGGAACTTTATTTATAAAGTTTTTAATTAAGCAAGCATTTGCCTTTATCTAACAAGATTTTTTGGGAAACAATCTATTTACATCGTTACACATGATGACAGATGACATACACTGAAAATAGATCCTTCGACATTCAAAACTATTTTAGCAAATGGTCAATAAAACAATTTTAATAATCGGATATCTTCTTCTTATTCTTAACTGGATATTTTATTACATATATTTTTATGAAAAGTTTAGGACCATAGATTATTACTATAGCATAGCATATGACCTACATGTTCCATCATACTACAACCATATATGATATGCCAACATAGAGATGCATCGTACTAGCTTTCAAGGAACTTAACTAAATTTTACCGCCAAGAGCAATAATCTTTTTAGTGTTACCAGCTTATGGTCAAATAAAATGATAACAACATCTTTCCGTTTACTTAATTTTATTATATCTATGTGAATTGCCTTACTAAGTAGAAGTTTTTGTATAAAAAATGCTATTCATGCCTAAACGGATATTTGATACTGATGTTAATTGAATTTATAGCTTTGAAGTTTTATTTTATTTATCAAATTTAGATAAAAAATATAGGCTCTAATTACTACTAAATAATATTGTCGAATTTGTAAATTAATGTTTGTAAGAACAAACTGTGAATGGTAGGTTTTATTACACGAGTATGAACAAATAAAAATAATTACGTAAGTAGGTATACGATGAGGCCTTGCTCTGAATAAAGGCAATTACTGTCCAGTCTTGTTGTACACCATAGTTTTGATGTTAAGAAATAGTTGTAGCTCAGCAGTCAAAATACAGGCCTAAATGTAGTGAAATATAAGAACTTCTAAAATAAAAATAAAAAAACTACAAGTCATTGGTGGTTGAGCAAAATATTATGATGAAATATTTAGCAACGTCAACTTACATGGGATTTTTATATCTCATTTAATATAGTTAGTATGGTCTCGTTAATGAATAAATACTTTCTGATTCTATGAATAATGTCTGTTTGTTGCGGTTAATCGCTGAAACGGCTCTACCAATTTTGACAAGAGTTTCACTGGCAAATAGTTAATGTTATAGAGAGTAACTTCAAATATTTTATTTATTTTCAAAGATTAGGGCATAAGAGCGCAAGTTTGAAAATAAAATTATTTATGTATCTTTACAGCTTGACAACAGAAGTCAAATATTATGAATTCATCTGACAAAAGTTACTAAACAAAAACTCTTTAAGAACATTGTTAAACCAGTGTTATGAAACTCATTCAATATTCCATTATAACAGTCATGTAGGACCGTAAATTTCCTCAGCATTGTCTTTATAGATTCCTCGACCGATATTGTAAATTGTAATTAATATTGCTATGTTCACAACAGCAGAGCATGGATGGCAAGTGGAATATTAATCACTGAATAATACCGCAGAACATTGTTGTTGTCCTCTTGATAGTTATTATTCCTTAGGGTGTTGGAAATATGACAATACGATTGACTTTATTATATTTTTTGTATCCGGCTGCTGGGTAAAGACCCAACTTACTCATATAAAAACAAAACACAGACGAATTGAGAACGTCCTTTTTTGGAGTCGTTTGTAAATAAATTCTTATTGCGTCTCTGATGGCTGTTATTGTTAATTCCTCACCATAGTAATAGGATTCAGAAACATTTCAATTTTCAATATGTATGTAGGTTTATGTTTACACAACTATAAAAAACCTAAAAAGGCAGGAACTGGGAATTACTAGTAACGGTTACCAATTGATTATCTATCATTATATGATTGACTATGATATTAATTAAGACTTGATTATAATAGTCAAAGTAATAACATAATTATTGTTCCAAGTGATTAAACACTCACCTAAAATGTTTAATTACAGAACTATAATTAGATTCAATTAATAATATACTTCATTCCATATACTAAAGACCTATCATTAGAAAGTGTAGCTGTAACATTTACGGTGCAATAATAATAACTGCATTTACCTATAAGGTAAACTGAATTACCTAGTAAAATGGATTGAAGAGGCCAGATAGCCAATCGCTCCATGTTAAAGTACGGTGTTCAACCGAATCCTGTGAAACTGGCGGCTAAACCCAGGCTCGGCCAGGATTTTCTATTAGTATTTTCAAAGTAAGTAAATTTATGCTATATGGTATATATACTATATGTAACAGTATCCAATTAAGTAAGCTCTAAAGAGAGGAATATGTATCACGTTCATTAGAATATGATGAGGATGTTCATGATAAAGCTTAAATAAGTTATGACGCAATTAATTGAAGCCTTAGAAATTGCTTTTCAATGTAACTTGAAGGATCGCGCTCGTATGTGATTTAACTTAAGTAGCCTTTTAAGTCAATTTACTGAGAATTCTTTTCTTATGTTGAAGATATATGAATGTATAGTGCTTTGGTATTACGGAATTTGTGTTAAATGGAAATGAAAGCTTTCACGTAATTTTATTTTATTTTTTTACTTATTGAAAAATGAGCGGTCCTTAAATAGAGTCATCTTATCCAAAATTAGAATGAAATGTGTTCTAAATAACGATGTAATAACATGAATATTGACGAAATAAGAAATTTAACTTCAGCCATGCCGTCCGAATAATAATATTTACTTTTTTGTTTTTAAAAATAATAAAAGACAACAAGACTCACACAATAACTCAATTCACTACAACATTGCATAATATAAAAAAGCCACTGTGCTACTAAAAATAAGACACATTTTGCCTGATACACACGTTCATAAGCTTAAGTTATTAAAATGTAGATTTAGATCGCATACCGGAATCACACGCGACTCTCACGCTAGGTGCGTAATAATTGAACTTGACCTGGGTTTTGTGTAACAGTCGACAGTCGATACCAGTTACATCACAGCTCCGGCTCTCATAGCTGCACTGTTATGACGAGATTATTTAATACTTAAAACCGACTAGCTATCCGGAATATCTCGGCTTTTCTGTACTATATAATACTGTATTATACGCATAAAACATCTTCCTCAATCACCCTATGTATTGCTTAAAATTCGTTGCGTAGTTTAAAAGATCTAAGCGTACAAACAGTGTGAGCGACTTTGTTTTCTACTATGTACAAATGACGCAGATGAGTATCGGTAGAAAAAAATGTCCTGATTTACATGTGTCATTATGTCATTGTGTCTGAATGAAACAGATCATTAAGAATGTTCGAGACGGAAAGTAACATAAATAGACGAAATTACATTATTGCCCGAATTTTAATGCCTCAGATTTCCTTGATTGTATATATCACTGCTTATAGCGACGTTAAGTATATACATTTATTTTATCCTACTCACCATTTTCGATGACGAGGATTATAATATCTAGATTAGTTGTTTTTATAAGCCCTGTTATGGGCGATTTACAAAGAATAAGGTTTAGTTAAAACATATATAATTCAAAGGTTAGATTATTGTTAGATTAGTAATAAATTTAAATATCCCAGTATACATATTATACTATCAGTCATAAATTAATATGCACTTTATATACACAGACTTCGCGTCACAGCCAAATACCAAAATAATATGCTATACATTTTAAACTGGTTTGTGGGACGAGATTTCAAAATCTGATTATTATATTAAATTTATTAAATTAATCTGACAGACAGAAATAAATTAAGACTCAAAAATAACAACTACGAGCAATCAACTACTACTAACATTAAAAGTGTCAATACCAACTTGAAGGGTATTAAAGGATATATATAATAATCCAGCCTATAAACGTCCCACTGCTGGGCACAGGCCTCTTCCCATATAGAGAAGGCACGAGCATTGATCACCATGCTAGCTCTGCGGATTGGCGTTTCCAGATCCCAAATTTTGGAATCCAGGTTTCCTCACGATGTTTTCCTTCACCGTTTGTCAGAAGTGACTTAGAATAATTAAGAAAGTACATATAACTATGAAAAAGCCACATTGGTAGGTACTTGCCTGGGTTCGAACCTGCAACCTTGTGCATACAAATCCGTTCATTGAACCGCTAGGCCACCACGACACAAAAAGGATTTAAAAGGTTACATATAAATTAAGAAATTTAAATATTTTTCAACCTTTTCTGTTTACCTTTCTCTATTTAGATCAAACATCAGTAAATGTACTAAAACTTGTAAGTTTGTAAATATAGTTTATTTAATTTAGGTGTTTTCTACGTTACTATCTGATTGCTACATCCATTAATTACCGCATCTACTAATTATGATTTATATTGCAGCAATAATGTTCACCTGTGTTCAATATGTTTTAAAACACTGTTCCATGAAAACTACGTAGTTCCGATATTGTTTATCTACTTAAAAAGGCTAGACAATCAGCGAAACGAAAATATACCTATCAGTATTAAAATAAAATATGTATTTTACTATTTTGTGTGTAAATAAATAATAATCTCACTTTTTTTTAATCAAAGAGTATAAATTCGCAAATATGTTTCACTAATTAACTGAGTCTTAAAATAAACGACAGAAAAAGCAATCGTCTGTAAAGCTGTCAGTACTTTAAATAAAAAACCCAACTCAAATTAGTAAATAATTCTTCCGGAAAACGACAGCACAATTAACAATGTACGCAAATGACAAACGAACAAACGAGCTAAATGCAAGGAATGCCAGAGTTTAAAGTGAAAACGTTTAATTAAAACATTTTCCATCAAAACGTACAGATGGACATGCACATGCACATGCACATTGCACCTATTTGTGCAGTAATTAGTGTGTGTATTCTGTTGACGGTTCCCATAACGTGAGCGAAAGCCACATAATTGAGAATGAAATGTTGGATCCAAATCGTATTAACACATTTCTGAAGTGAATAATTACGTGATTAGGTTGGCTTGGGAACTATTTAGGTTTACATTTAATGTAATGAGGCAGTTAAATGTAAGCTTCACGAAGTTTAAGTGTATCACGCCCTGTTGGTCTGGTGGTTAGTGACCCTGACTGCTATACCGGAGGTCGTGGGTTCGATTCCCACCCCGGACAAATGTTTGTGTGATGAGCACGATCATTTGTTCTGGTTGTCTGGGTGTAATTTATCTATAATATGTATGTATTTAGAAATATATAAGTATGTTTATCAGTTGTCTGGTTACCATAACACAAGCTCTGCCTAGCTTGGGATCAGATAACCGTGTGTGTGAGTTGTCCCGGAATATTATTATTATTATCATACACGGGAATGGAAGCATGTGGGTGTATAAGTAAGTACCTACTCTAAAAGAACTATGTAGCTGTTTGCGAATACTTACATACTTAATTTAAATGTCAAAGCTTTAAAATGTAACTTATTTTTAGTAGTAAATGAAAGAGTACTTAAATCTTTTTTTACAAACAAAATAATATTTATTTTATATTTATTTTGGGGTTTTTATCTTTGCGAGTCATAACTTAGCACAAATTTAATTTCAATAGATATTCACATGTTACGGTTAAAATCCGACTGGTTGTTTTAGAGATTAACTCGTTAAACCAAAAACTCTATTTATATTATTTTATTAGTACTTATAGGTCGATACTACCTTAGTAGTTGGTCAGTAGTATTGAATGAACAAAGGCACACTATAAATTATGCTAAATGCGTCCATCGGTTCGTAAGCAACTTAAAGAATACAAGATCAGTCTATTGTTTTGACCTTACAAATAGTAATTTTAATGGTATCATGGATCAATAAAATGTTGAGTTATTTTCACTAGTTTTCCTTTTCAATACTGTATAGTAGTCACGACAGTCACAATTTTAATTATTGTCATCTTCTACTTATCTTACTGAATATTAATTTCACTAGAATCTTAATTAATCTTTACTTATTCAGATTTACAAATAATCCCAAAACATAACCCATTCCTAAGATGGTTACTACAAAACATCAAACTTTGTGATTTCTTCAATATTCTGCGTTACTATTTAATTAAACATTGTATAAGCTGCAGAATACTTTTAAAAAAAAAAATAAAAAGAGTATATTTATTAAATTATACAATTAATATTTAAAAGAAGCACAATGGATTTTTTTTAGTCATATCTGATCCATAACAGAGACGTAAAATTTAAAATACATAATATTAATTCATAATTAAAATCATATTTTATTTTAATTACTAAGACAACTCACCTTATAAAACGATCACTTCACAAAAATACAGTTTGATCACTATTTTATTTTTTGAATTTCGAACTTTCGAAATATTTCATTCGGTATCGTCGCGTGCGCCGACAGAGGCTTTGCTAAACAAACTATTTACTTGTAGAGTAGGCCTTGCCATTCTCCTGACCGAACCAGCGTGCAACCGGTCCGTTAGATCTCATTTACACCGACAAACGATTTATAAATCTAGTTTTAGTGGATTTCGTGGTCTCAGGTGCGAAATTGTGGATAAAAATAGATATTTTATTATATGTATAAACATAAATATCTAATTAAAAGACAACACAAGTTGATAGAAAAGTTTTTTATATTATAATATATAATATAATATTCTTTCAGTATTTTATTAAAAGACCCTCAACATTTTTTTTTTTAATTTTTATTAAAGTTCAAAGTTATCTTTCAACGAAGCTGAAAAATGAATATTTTTGATGATTATTTGTAGGTACTGTAACATTTAACTAGTAGAGGCGTTTGTAAGGATTCTTTGCAGATTTTTGTTACGCTTCTGTGTAAATGTAGCCAACGGAATATTTTGTAATTGACTTGCGTAAATGAATTAAAAGAAATAGGAGGTGGGATTTCCTTGTATCATTTTATTGGCAATAAATACACTAGGGTGTAAAGTCTAGTATCATACACGTATGATATTAAAATAATTTTTATAAATATTAATTACAATTTTAATGAGATTTCTTAGTCACAATAAACAACTAACCTTACATTCAAGTACTTATTTTATTCGTTGAACAGAAATTGAAATATCGTTGTAGAAATATATACGCGTATCGATATTATCAAATTGAATGACAACATTTCGTAATTCGAGATAAACTTTTCATCTAAATGTATTTTACAAATTTATTCATGTTGAATTATTTACTTTTATGTTTATTTAAATACTTAAACATATGATTAATAACCGTCTACTGCACCCGATTCGGTTCGTTGACCTGAACACAATAACTTATTCATTAACTCATGGGATAATATGAATGATTATAATATTTTTAATTCGTTGGACTTGAACAATGACGTAAAATAATCTTATATATAAAATTATCGTGTCACAATGTTAGTTACCATACTCCTCCGAAACGGCTTGACCGATTTTTATGAAATTTTATATGCATTTTCAGTAGGTCTGAGAATTGGTATCTATTTTTCATACCCCTAAGTGGTAGTAGGTAGGTAGTAGGCAGGTAGGTAGTAGGTAGGTGCTAGGTAGAAAAAATTGCATTGCAACGCAGGTACAGCTAGTAATATTATATAATTTCTATGTATGTAAATAATAATAGGTACTCTACGCATAATATAAGCCCCTATTTTAAAATTTAGTTCATCAGGAACATAATGTCAACATAAAGTACCTTCGAGTAGTTCATTCATTAAGGATTGTTGTGACCTTTTATAGTGAAATAAGCTCACTCCAGTATGTAGAACACATGTAGGTAAGTCATTCAAAAGTAGCAGTAGAGTGAAGAGAACTGACAGTAGAAAAAAAAACATAGAGCTGCTCCGACTAGACAAGGAATTAGAAAGGCTTTTGAGGTAATTGCACCCCATTTAACAGTAGTTTTATTGTAATTGTCAATAGATAAGTAATCGATTAAGACAAGTATATCTCAAACATGTCACTTTTGTTAGTTTATTTTCTGGAATCACATGTAGAATTAATGTAATTAAAAATGTAGTTCTCGGTAGAAATGAAGGGATAAGGTACATTAGGAACTAATAGTAGGTACCTGGTACACTACCTCGCTTTATAAGCCTTAAACACAAAATTACACAAAGGAAATTAAAGCGCTCTCCTTTTATGCCGTAACATACGGGGCATTAACGCTGCGGATAAAGCATAAAAAATGAACGCCAAAGCAACTGCAAGTAATTAATAGTGAAAACATGTTTCACTGGTAAATTAATTACTCCACGTTTTCCTATGTTTTGTGAAGGAGTTTAAAATATATATAATTATTTTTTAATTCGTGATATGCATTTTCTTTCAAATTTTTTTTGCTGTCTTATTACTTTTTGGAGTACTTAATTTGGATAGTTAAATAACTTAGGTACATATTTTAGATTTTCTAAAATTAGCAAAATAAATTATTGCATTTTTATGCATAAATACCTTTTTTGGGTATGGGTTCAGTCTGCTTGCGACCACGGCCGGTGTAACCCGGTCGAAACGTCAAGCCCCAAAAAAGATATTTATGCATGTACGCGCTTATTCCCGTGAATTATATTACTATAAACATGCAGCGCGATAGTTTAAAAGTTAATAAATTATTGCATTGGTAGACACACCACACCATTGCATAGAAATAATAGTTCTTAAGAATCTTGGCATGAGTAACATGTCACTTATTTATAATTTTCTACGAATATAATTTGTAGTTTATTACTAATTATTTTCGACATAGGTATTTTGTAAGAACATGTGTATTGTGTACAAGATTTGTATTTTATAATTTTCTTTTGGTTTGTTCGTTCTTTATGTAGAGTTGCGCAGGCGACGCCGGCGGCGGAAGCTACCGAGGGCACTCGATAATATCCGAGTGCGTGTTGTGGTAGCTAAGTGTGCATCAAGTGGAAAAACAAACTTTATGTACTTGACTTACATATTGATTTTCTCTAACATTATATTTTGTTGTTTAAATGCTGAACCCATGATCCTTAATTATGATTGATTTAGTATTTATTTACTTCATGAATATACGAACGTATAACGTATAATAAATACCTATAGTTTTTTCACCGAGTCATTGCGTTGCGTTGTACATTGCTCTGCACTGCTCCGTTTATGGATCCTTGTCCGAAGGGTTGGACTGGATGCAGAAGATAATGAAGAAAATACGGAGTGCGACACTTAAAAAAGGATGTGTTCATTGGCATTTGATTTGTCTTTGTCACTCTCATTGACAATACAAATAGTAGTAGTTTATAACCACTTCACGATTCACTTGTATGTTATTAAATAATAGAATTAAAAATTTGATAAAAGTAACACTACATGAGGAAGTTTATATTTTAAATCTTTGATAACTATAAAAATGCTTTATAAGGCTTGTAGACAGAAAAAAACGATTAATTAAATCGCTTTAACATTAAATATTCATCGTGTTTAAATCAAAATAATTTTATGAAATCAAATGTAATTAATATGTTAATTATTATTAATTATATTAATTATGTGCCTTCTCTATATGGGAAGAGGCCTGTGCCCAGCAGTGGGAAGTTTATAGGCTGCATTATTATTTATTATTAAATGTAATTAATACAATTTTATGTGGCAAATTAAACTGAGCTAAATATTTATTATTTAAGTTTTCCGGAAATTGATTTGGGATTATATGCTGATTCGATTACTTTTATCCTGTCATATTCGTTTGTATAAATTATTATAAATCGGAAAAACCCGTATCATAGCGAAGCTGCACATAATAAATAATGATGAGATCAAATTCCACCTACTGTGTATGCATACTATAGTATATGCATAGTTGGCTCTCTAAATCACATAACAGGAAACAAAAACACTATATAAATATGTACACAAACAAAATGTATGAAACTTCAAAAAAATACATTATTAATTGACGCACGAATCCACAAGAGGTTCTCGTCCTTAAATCCGGAAAACCCAAAGTGCTATTAATATTTAACTATACATCGCTGTACGTGCGACCAAATCCAAAGATTAAGAAATACACACAAAGTAATGGACATCGAAATTTCTTAGATATAAAAAACGATGATCAGCAAAATCCGTGGTACTAAAAAGCTTGATAAATAAACGGTTTCGTGAGAAATAAATAATTGCGAAACGTAAGCTTGTTATCTCATTATTAAAAGTGCCGCTTCTTCGTTTTTAATTATTTTGGGTTTTTACTAAAGAGACTCTACACACATAATATTTGTCATTTGTTTTTGTTTACTTCGCCATTCATCGAGGCTTAAACCTTTTTGTACATTTATGAAATGGTAATTAAGTTTATTGAATCACTACTGGATAAATTATTTCCGCGTATGTAATGTTATAAGTATTGAACACCCCTTCGCCTATTTGCGGATTCACATACATAGTTTAAAATATAGATAAAGATAAAGATCATTTTATTTGTAAAAACATGAGTGTGTACGAAGTAGCACAGGGTGTTAAAAAAATACAATAAGTTGCACGTTCATGTTTTGCCTATGAGGCGTACAAATATAAAAAGGGGGATTTGCACAAATATTATTATAACAAATAATCCAATGGAGTCCAAGTTTCCTCAAAAAAAATAATAGATGCGACGTTGTTTTCACACATGTACGTATTTTTGATACAATATAGTGAAACCTAAAGGCATAATCACAACATAATTATCTAACAAATCCGCCATATTTCAGCTATAAGACCTCGTTGCAACTCCTACAGGCAAATGCCTCGGAATACAAAATGTTCAAGTTAAAGTTTCTTCGCCTAAGACTATTACATTATCTAAGTAGAAAAAACCTCAGCAGAGCCACTTTGTGATCGTTCTATGAATGTGAGTGCGGAAACTACTTCCGCAGATTTCTATCGGTAGCTGTCCTCGCTTTAATAAATTAGATCGCTTGTTTTCTTTTCAATTTACTTATTTTTATATTAGGTCAGATTTTAACATAGTGAGGAAGAAATAGGATTGGTATTTTAATATAGTTAGGAAATATTCTTAACGATACTTTGTTTTTACAGAAAAGGTATCACTACATTTTGAAACTTTGAAAATAAAAATTGGCTGCGAATTCTAATTTAAATAGTTCAGTGACATGCAAGTAATTACATTTCTCTCAATTTTTACAACAAATTCTAGTATAATCTAACATTCGACGAAAAAGAAAATTAATACACATAATTATGTCGAAATTCTAATGACATTAATCAAAACTTTATCATTTTATTTATAGATAGCGAATTAAAACGTAATTAAGTGTTATAGTCAACACAAAAGCAACAACATGAGTTCATCCTAATTTACTTGCAATTCTCGTTTAGAATTTCCCAAATATATTCATAAATGAATTAACAAAGTAATTTATGTCTATTTAATATAAATAGCCAATCAGTTGCAGAGATTAGCTTGTGTTTTGTCCTTGTTATAGTGTGAATTATATCATAATACACTATTTATTTGGTAATTTTCTTGTTTGTGTTATTTCACATTATATTCATAATCAGTTACAAGGTCTTGCTTGGGTGTTTTACTAATTACAAAAAAAACACCAGCCAAGTGCGAGTCGTACTCGCGCACGGAGGGTTCCGTACCATTGACTATATATTTTTTTGGATTTGTTGTTAGTGGCAAGAAATGCATAATCTGTAAAAATTTCAACTGTCTAGCTATCGCGGTTTTTGAGATACAGACTGGTGGCAGACGGCTGTACAGACAGCGAAGTCGTAGTAATAGGGTCCCATTTTCACCCTTTGGGTACGGAAACCCAAAAATAATGAATTAACAGTTAACTACAAAATTTCAAGAACAGCAAAAAAATATCTATATAAATAAATTCAGTTTAACATTAATAATAAAATTTATAATAATAAAATTTATTTATTCAGATAACTTAGATCCATACATGAGATATTACAAAACTAGTACAAAATTCCAAAATTATAATTAAACCAAGAAATTGATTATAAAAACAATATTGTTACTTTGTACGATAGTAACTATGTGATATAATTTAATGTATTAGATGGAATTTGTTACTGCTAAGAAGTTACGGCGCCGCGCCGGCTCGCGAAGTCCGAGTTCCGAGTTTGTTTATAAGTTGTCAAAGAACCATTCGTTGTAAACTAAAAGAAAATCTTGGACAAATGTTTACACTGTCAAGTAAACCCGTTACTTTTCATAACTAGTATTTATTAGATTAGTAGGTATCAGAGAGTAATATTGCATAATCAAAGTCTTTCTCGATAAAGACTGAAATCTTCATTTTTCACTCATTTGTCATTTGTCGGGCCTGTTGGTCTAGTGGTTGGTTACCCTGACTGCTATACCGGAGGTCGATTTCCACCCAGGACAAATCTTTGTGTGATGAGCACGATCATTTGTTCTGTGTCTGGGTGTAATTTATCTATAATATGTATGGATATGTATTTAGAAATATATAAGTATGTTTATCAGTTGTCTGGTTACCATAACACAAGCTTGGGATCAGATAACCGTGTGTGAGTTGTCCCGAAATATTATTTAATATTATTTATTTCAAAATGTACTAAAAGACTGTATTTCTTGTAGATATCCTATTTCCTCTTGTCTGTGTTGCCTAAATATTTTATTTCCGGACAAAAAAACAGGAAAAGATTAGGTAGGATTGTGTTTGGGACAAAAATAACTATGTATTGGCTGAGTTATAAGTTTTGTATTACAAAAAGGTTCACATAATCTAAAGGTAGGTAGGTACATTATTATGGTAGGTATATAGTAAAATCATCGTATTTAGTTAACCGGACCCCTCCATGCCACTGAAAGCACGTTAAACCTTTGGTCCCGAATGTCACACGTCGATCTTTGAGTACCGTAAAGTAATTACACTTCTGGGAATCGGTCTTACTATGGTATACTGGGTAACCAATTTGACTGCACGGATCGCCGAATGGTACAGATCACTACGCCAATTACCATTCTGCATGATATGCCGCAGGTTTGATCCCCGCATGTGACAATCATTTGTGTGATCAACAAATGCCTGTTCAAAATCAAAATCAAAAAGTTTTTATTTCTCATAAACCAAAAAAAAGGCGCTTAAGAAACGTTACGTTAAAAACTACTGACTCTAGTTGCTCGGTTCCAAAGTGTTCTTCCTATGGAGAAGAGCCAGCCTTCCAAGCCTTGGTGTCCTTAGTGCATGTGATTTCAACGTTTTCAATACCCCCAGGCCACCAAAATTAAATTTCATAGTACGAAATTGTTTTGACAATAAAATAGAGTAAAAATATCGGTTGTGGAGGTCAGATAGGCAGTCGCTCCATGAAAAATACGGTATTCACTTAAATCCAGTAACACTGAAAGCTGACTCCAAAATAGCTTGGAAAAAGGTTGGACAGAAAAATATTATCAATATATTTGGTACTAACTGAAACAGTATCTATTTTATAATAACACGAAAACCTGATTCTCTATGTACACAACTAGTTATTGGACTGGTATTGGAAATCAGGATGCAAATGCAATTCACACCACACAGTTAGATCCTTGTGCGTCAGTACGCTAACTCGTTTGTACTTAGAATTATGTCAATACAAAACTTAGTAATGGAAATATTTTTTTGAATTTATACATCCAATTTATTTGAATGAAAAATGAATCAATAAAATTATAAAACACGTTTTTAAAGATTTTTTTTTTTTTAACGAGTGATGACTTTTTTTGTCGGACTGAAGTTGTTTTGATCTTTTGGTACTTGAGCTGTATAAGAATCTATATATATAAAAGAAAGTCGTGTTAGTTACACTATTTATAACTAAAGAACGGCTGGACCGATATGGCTGAAAATTGGTGGGGAGGTAGCTTAGAGCCAGGAGACGGACATAGGATACTTTTGTACATTAAAAAAAAAAAAAAAAAAACAATTAGGTAGTAGGTAGGTAGTAGGTAGGTAGTAGGTAGGTAGTAGGTAGGTAGTAGGTAGGTAGTAGGTAGGTAGTAGGTAGGTAGTAGGTAGGTAGTAGGTAGGTAGTAGGTAGGTAGGTAGTAGGTAGGTAGTAGGTAGGTAGTAGGTAGGTAGTAGGTAGGTAGTAGGTAGGTAGTAGGTAGGTAGTAGGTAGGTAGTAGGTAGGTAGTAGGTAGGTAGTAGGTAGGTAGTAGGTAGGTAGTAGGTAGGTAGTAGGTAGGTAGGTAGTAGGTAGGTAGTAGGTAGGTAGTAGGTAGGTAGTAGGTAGGTAGTAGGTAGGTAGTAGGTAGGTAGTAGGTAGGTAGTAGGTAGGTAGGTAGTAGGTAGGTAGTAGGTAGGTAGTAGGTAGGTAGTAGGTAGGTAGTAGGTAGGTAGTAGGTAGGTAGTAGGTAGGTAGTAGGTAGGTAGTAGGTAGGTAGTAGGTAGGTAGTAGGTAGGTAGTAGGTAGGTAGTAGGTAGGTAGTAGGTAGGTAGTAGGTAGGTAGTAGGTAGGTAGTAGGTAGGTAGTAGGTAGGTAGTAGGTAGGTAGTAGGTAGGTAGTAGGTAGGTAGTAGGTAGGTAGTAGGTAGGTAGTAGGTAGGTAGTAGGTAGGTAGTAGGTAGGTAGTAGGTAGGTAGTAGGTAGGTAGTAGGTAGGTAGTAGGTAGGTAGTAGGTAGGTAGTAGGTAGGTAGTAGGTAGGTAGTAGGTAGGTAGTAGGTAGGTAGTAGGTAGGTAGTAGGTAGGTAGTAGGTAGGTAGTAGGTAGGTAGTAGGTAGGTAGTAGGTAGGTAGTAGGTAGGTAGTAGGTAGGTAGTAGGTAGGTAGTAGGTAGGTAGTAGGTAGGTAGTAGGTAGGTAGTAGGTAGGTAGTAGGTAGGTAGTAGGTAGGTAGTAGGTAGGTAGTAGGTAGGTAGTAGGTAGGTAGTAGGTAGGTAGTAGGTAGGTAGTAGGTAGGTAGTAGGTAGGTAGTAGGTAGGTAGTAGGTAGGTAGTAGGTAGGTAGTAGGTAGGTAGTAGGTAGGTAGTAGGTAGGTAGTAGGTAGAAAAAATTGCATTGCAACGCATGCCGGGTACAGCTAGTAGGTAATAAAAATAGATGACTTGTCAAATTTATAGAATCAGTGTGCCAAATATTTTTTTTTTTTTTAAATATATCCTTTTATAACCTCCTTAGAAATACAAACAGATTTGTTATTAAATGTTGACTAATAAAAAGCTATCGTGATACCACATTGCCACAATCAATTACCTCGGTATATTGTAGTGTTGATTTCTTCCTGTTTGACTTTGTTATAATTATAAAAGTTTCATATAAATTATATTCCAAGCAGTACAGTTTTAGACGTCATAAGTAGTTATTATTCCATATAATGTTATTTAAACAAATACACAATAACGTAAGTACCAACAACCAACTTGAAGTAAAAACCAACAAACCGACGATACGATAACTCTTGACGTTATAAGTATTCTCAAATTTATGTGATATTCGAATTTTCCACAACAATGTAAACTCTTTGGTGGGAATGTAAATATACTCTGTGGTCTGTCAGTGGCTTGGAATAAGCCTTTGGCTAATCCCATCGATGTGCGAAGGGAAGTATTTTATTTACTACATTCCTATTTTTCATGAAATGTTTTCTACCTATGTGTTGCGCTTTTAGAACAGTTTTTGGAATAGATTTTGTATTTGTATCGAATGTTTGTGAAAAAATAGTGTTTTGTTTTTTTTTTGTTCGTTATTTGGTTATTCGTTATTCGTTCTTGTCTGGTTTAGATAAATATTTGTGGTGTGCATGGCATTCAACAGATTAAATAATTGCGGGGTACGTGAACTTTATTTTGTTCGAATCATATAAGGCTTTTGGCCTTCATTTCCCCGTACACGTTAGGCTTGTAAGGTCTAAGCTTTAAAATTTAACTTCAAATTCTTAAATTAATTTTAAAAATTATATTTTTTTTTTAGTTAAAATAAAACTGTGTTCATTCTAAAAGTTCTTGCCTAAAGTAAAAAAGAAGCATGATTCCCATTTGGAGAATGAACAGCAATCAATGAACATCAATATAGCTCAACCGAAATTAACTTAAATACCTACGTTACTAATTATTTCAACTTCATTAGAGCTTTATAAACGTGACCGACAAAACACCTAACCTTTTTGAAAAAATGCCGACAAAATCATTAAACCATTCGTATATCCTTAAACACAATAATTACCAGTCATAAAGCTAAAAACTAAACGATTTTTAGATTAAAAATTAAAAAATATAAGCTGAATATATACAAAAACTAGTCTTTAAAAGTTTAAATTATGTCCAAAAATTGTTTTCCTGGTCTTAACCAAATTGAGCTGCAATTTTTGATTAATTTTATCGCACATCTAAATTTGAAAACCGATTATAATATCACTAACTGTTTCCCGCGAATTCGTACGCTCCAATACCTATCTGTTATTATGATCGCAATTAAGAAGTTTTTCAAAGAATATATTTTAAAGTATTTCTGCGTAAATGATAATTTTAGTAATTATTATTATGTTGATAAAACTCTTTAGCAAATAATTGGCAAAAGTGCATTAATTTCGACCAAATCTGATAACCATAAAAAGGGTTATAGTGAGTCAATCTTAAAAGATAGACATGTACTGTCGCGGACTTTTTTTTAGATAATTTAAAGAAGAACAATTCTTTTCTACATTGTTTTTGTGTAGCTCAAAACCATTTGCGCAGCGCATGCAACGGAAGCCTTCAAATGTGAATATTTTTTCCCGTTTTTGCAACATTTTTCACTACTGCTTCGCTCCTATTGGACGCAGCGTAACATGTTATGTATCCTAAAGCCTTCCTCAATAAATGGACTATCCAAAACAAAAATAATTCTTCAATTCGAACCAGTAGTTCCTAAAATTAGCGCGTTCAAACAAACAAACAAACAAATAAACAAACAAACTCTTCAGCTTTATAATATTATAGTATAGATATCGTACTATCTAATTATTTTGGACTGGTATCAAGACGCTTTGATCCGAGTTTCCAATCTCAAGTTTGCCTGTCAGAAACCCAATTTGTGTACATATGCAATTAGGTACATTCCAATCGAGATTCTGTTTCTTGTTATTGATGCTTGCGATACTGACGGTCTCAAAGGTCTCGAAACGTGTAATTCGGTAGAGTTTATTAATTTATGCATTTCAATGTAGATGCAGAAATAAATAAAACATGTTTAACACACACTAAACAAGTCTGCCCGTGACCATGATACCTGCGTCATGATACATGTCATGAGTCGAAACATCGGGACCTAAAATCTAAAATAAACCGCGACATAATGCGTTGTTTCATTACAAACAAGTTGTTTTATTTCAAAATAAATAAAATTTAAATACATAAGTATACTATGATCATTAGAATGATGTACATAAAATGTCTATAGGCACCTAATTTTCTTCTAAAATTAAGTTGAATTCATAGATTGCTTTATGTGTTATACTGGTATTTAAATGACTCTTTAAAGGTGGAAGCCCAACCACAACATAGTTTAATAAAAAGCTTTTGTGTAAAGTTGTAGTTAGTACCAAATAGTAGTAGATGTCGCCTCTCAAATTAGCATGACAATAGAATGATGATTCCAAGATTAAATAAAGAACATTGTTATAATTAGCTCCTATTTACAGAAGTTTGTTACACCTCTACACCAATCTAGGTTTTTGTCCGTTTATTTTTAGCAAATGTAATTTCCAGAGTTATCTGATCACACACTTATATGTGAAATTTACATACAAAACAAACAAAAAAATGTTTGTTCAAAGTTTCATACATACATACATACATACCATCACGCCTGTATCCCCGAAGGGTTAGGCAGAGGTGTACCAAAGTACACCCACAGTTCGCCGGTATGTTTAGGTCCCATGTAATAGGGGGCGAGCCTATTGCCACTAACCGGGCACAAATCCAAACTCCGACCTGCTACTGAGAATTTCATAGAAAAACCCAATAACACCTTGGTCGACTTGGGAATCGAACCCAAGACCTCTAGCGTAGCAGTCGCGCTTTAGCGCCACTAGGCCAACGAGGCAGCCAAAGCTTCCGTTGAGGTAATTGTACTAGTTTCTTCCAAGACAATTTATTTATAAAACTGGTTCGTGCTACCTTTGTCTCAGAGATATTATAACTTGATATGTCTGAAGAAATAAGGTTTTGAAGTTAAATAAAAGCGGTTTAACTTTAATATGATTCTTAAGGTGCAGACAGACTTAAGCTATCACTTGTAATGAGCATTCTAGCGAATGTTACGTTACTATTCACAAAATAATCTAGAGCCTGCTGGCTTACAGAGTGCTTTCTAGTTTCAATCCTAGCGAGTATTCTTGCGAAACGACAGTAAGAGTTCGAGCTTTTGGTCAAGCCGATCAATTTTGTCACTGTTCAGCCGCCGTCTATCTCCTGTAACATTTACTGTGTTTCGTAGAATGATCATTATATAGCTCTGTTCATTGTTCAGTTCGACAAATTTAAAAATAGCGAATGCTCGATGTTCTATTACGACTGAACGCTAAAGTCTGTCATCACCTTAAATATTTATAGTAGGGCTTCTATTTAATCTCCTATTTCTTTGATTTTTTGACAGGACGTGTCTACTTACTTTCTTAATATTTTTACGTCTTCGATATTTGTACTCTTATTGGTCTTTTAAATCTAGAAAACATATTTATTTAATTCAGAAAATACGTCTTTCTTTTCTAATAAAATAATAAGAATGTCTTTGAGCGGAAATTGTAAAGATAGCTCATTTCTTACTTTTCTCTAAAACTTGAGGAAAACAAAGCTTATAGATAGTGATATTAATTAAATGGAGATGATGACGAACATAGAGCAATCTGCAGGTTAAGCAGACAGTTGTTTGACCTACAGCTACTTTTTGTGTTTATTCAAATTTGTTTAGCGTTCAGGATATGTTTAAATCATTTCTTAATGTATTCATGGTTATAACTGATGACGTACAAAAAGACAAACTGCGAAGACGCGTTGAGGAAAAACAAAAGCATCTTTCCGTTTTTTTTTTTTTTAATCATTTATTTTTTGAGGCTTTTTGCGCTGGTGCGCCAAGACAGCCTCGTAAGGTACCACAATAAATTATATAATAAATTAACAAAAGTAAAAATAATCTAATCCTAAGACTAAAAGATAACTTAAAACTAGACACCCCGTTGGAATGTAGCGCCTTCTACAGGTCACAGGCTAGAAAACTACAGACCCTACGTCCAAATAAAAACTAAAAAAAAATTACGTATCCCTCCTTGAAAACACTCCCCTTACAAATTTATAAATTTCAATACTCTGTTCCGAAAAAGGCCTCCCAAGCAAAATATTAATCCCACCACTATACACATCGCCACGGAGCATCCCCCCCAAGAATGGCCTCGAATCATCAAAAGCTAGCGCTTTTGATGAGTCGAGGAGATACATTTTGTTGGAGTGTAGCCACTCCAACAAAATGTGATACAAATCATCCAATTTATTTAAACAAAAATGACAAAGAGGGGATGGACTTACACCCATCAAATGTAAATTGGCAAATATAAGGATAAGGAGTTCCAATAAATGCATATTTTCTTCTCCTACTAACAGTAAATAGTCAAAATAACTACCTTTCTCTTTATTCATTTATATACTAGTAATTTCTCTTACGCGAGAGTTATAAATTATAGAAAAACAATCTATTCAAAAATCTCTAAATAAATTTTATGTTTCAACATTTCTTTCATTTGTCACATTTATTAATAATACTTAGGTGACGGTCACATTTTTAATCCGTTTTATTTTTCGCTTTCTTAGAGGCTTTGGTGTCGTTAAAAACTCGCAAAATCATACTTGTTTAATTTTGAAATGCATGAGAACCTTTTTTCATGGTTTCAACCCTTTTAGCCGACCTTCCTGCTTAATTAATTTAGGTTTGGGACCATTTATCAAATCCTTTACCTGCTTACTTATTTTAAGTCACTTGATACGACTTAGAAAAACCCGGTTGATTTATATTTACGTCGTAACTCCTAAATTCTCAAGGTCAGACGATAGTACGCCCCTTCTTCTTTAAGTGCCATAATAATATAAAACTGGCAATTGTTAAAAAATATAATACAGACAATGCATAATGTAAAATTACATAGGTTTCTGCTTGGATTGCAACCTACGCATGAGTCTGGCCAGTGAAACACCAGGGCCCTGTTTAATAAAGCTGACAATTCGACAAATATTTCGAAAAAAGACAAAATTGTAGAATTGTCGCGCTTAAGCTGTTTAATAAAAGTGACAAATATGTCAAAAATCGACAGGTGAAATCTTGTCATATTGGTCATGTAAAAATGCGTTTAATAAAACTCGACATATTATGTCAGAAAACCACTTTCAAAATATTTCTGACAATTGTCGGTGACAATTGTCGGATTGTCGTGACAATCTGCAAATATTTTTATTTTATGATTTCGCGACAGAGGTTAAAGCTCCTGTCAGAATTGTCGGACAATTCTACAAATATGTCAATATGTCATGACAATTTTCTGTTTAATAAAGCAGATTTGACAAGTTTTTCACGACAAATTGTCACCTGTCACCTGTCGCTTAAAAAGTTTTACAAAACAGAAAAATGTCGGATTGTCGCGACTATCCGACATATTTGTGAATTTTCCACCATGACAATTTTGTCGCTTGTAAGTTTTATTAAACAGAAAAATTGTCGAATTGTCCCTTTTTGACATATGTCGGACTTGTCGCATTGTCAGCTTTATTAAACAGGGCCAGATCTACAATAAAAAATAAATATTTTCAAAAACGGAACTCCCGGAAAAACAAAATGTATTCCTTTTTACTCTACATACACAGTGAAGTCCTCCTGTGTATCATAAAGTATTCGATTCGTAAAAACTACACTATGTTAGGCAAAATAATAATTGAACTAGACAGCGCTCAATAAATACGGTCGCTTTTTTATTATCAAATCGTGAGTGCTTTGACATGTCGCCCCGTTGTCTGTATGTTTATAGCTCGGAATCTAGCAACTTTATAGTTCTGTTAGATAGTGAACTAAAAATTATCTCACTCGCTTTATGGCACTGAAACTAGTGTCACTAAAAAGAAGGCAATTTATTGAGTCCTTGACATTTAGACGTAAGAGTAACATTTACTGCGGTGTAAAAAATAAATCACATTGATTCAAGTAGTCATGTAAATCTAGTGATCCATGTACAAGACGTGTAAAGGCGTTTGGTATTGAATGTGTATTAGTACTAGAATCTATACGATACTAATCATTTCCGTGTTTCGGAAAGCACGTTAAACAGTAGGTCCCTGCTGTCATACATAGATCTTTGGCAGTCGTTAAGTCAATTCAGACAACCATTCCTACTATGGGATACTGTGTTCCGCAGTAAAAATGGGTTGTGGAGGTCAGATAGACAGTCGCTCCATGTAAAATACGGTATTCAGCTGAATCCGGTAAGACTGGTAGCCGACCCCAAAATAGTTTGGGAAAAATGCTAGGCAGATGACTAATCATTTTAGACGCGTAGGTCTTTCTTAGAACTTTCTCTTACAATTTAGATTCTAAATGTCAACCTTTAAGTCTTACTAAGAACCTAGTCTAGAGTGCCTGTTTTGTGCCTTATTTATCACAGTAGTGATATAATTATTCTCCTAGTTAGCAGAATTTAACAAAATTCAAGAAAGCTTAGATTTCGTAAGAACTTGGTTTTAATGCCGTTAGGGAAAATGACAACTAAGGTCTAAGTTTAAAGTCAATTATATTGGAAGGTTCCCCTTTTAGGTTTTTCACACAGCTAAAATTCAGTACCTTTTTTTGAACCAGTTTAATTTATTTTGGACATTATTCATATTTAGGAAGCCGGCAGAATTCTGGATTCTTAGCGACACTAAAAACAGCGGGCTGCTTCGCTTTTACCGTTTCTTCCTTTTGGTATATTTCAGGTTCTTAGCGAAACCTAATCTACTTTAGGTTACATCTAGAATATTCGAACGGCCAAAAGAAAATAGTTTAGATGTTCCTATCTCATCATCTCCCGAGCGTTTTACCCAACTATATTGGGGTCAGCTTCCAGTCTTACCGGATTCAGCTGAATACCTACTTTACATGGAGCGAGTGCCTATTTGACCTCCACAACCCATTTTTACTGGGTAACACAGTATCCCATAGTAAGACTGGACGTCAGAATTGACTTAACGACTGCCAAAGATCATAGTATGACAGTCGGGACCTACGGCTTAACATGCTATCCGAGGCACGGGGGGACTTGGTGTGTTTAGAAATGTCACCCATTTACGGACCAACCGCTGAGAGCGCGGCTCAACCTGTATTGTCGGTCAAACCGTACGACTTAGACTTAGTCACGAGCCCCCAATTTTTCTTATTAACAAAACGACACTAACTGATTTGCCAGTAAAAAGAGTCAACATAAGATTTAAAGTGATTTCTGACTTACTAACCTTGTAAGTAAAATCTAAGTAAAAAGAAAATACTCCTTGCATTTCGTGTAAAGTTAAAATGCAAGTCTCTGAAGCAGACTTTTCTAAAGAAATCCTTGCTTTATTCTAAGGTATAAGTCATGGTTTGGTGGACTTAAGACTCCACTTTCCACATACATTTACGTCACAAAACTGGACTAGCTCTAGGTATTGCGAGCATTGAACTCGGATTTCGCAACGAGCCAAGACGATTTAAATAAATGAGGTGGCTCGTTTTATACTCACAGGCACTTTGAAGCGTAAATATTTATATAAACAAACGACAAACAGAGCGGCAAGAAACTGTAACAAACGTTTTTACTTCATTAAAAACTGTATAGTAGTGTTGCGACAAAGGGTTTTACACTAGTCGTTCTGGATACACTTAGTTAGGACTTAACGTATAAATTATGCTAGTTTATGATGCTTGCAGCTAAGTCTGCAGGTTTCTTATTTAATCTTGTTGACGGCACATAATCTTCTCGGAGTAATTAGCTTTAGATGTTGTTGAAAATAGATTAATTAATCGTTTTTTTATAAGTGTAGATGTAGTATAGTATTTATTTATCTTGTCGTGTACATGTCATTATAAGTAATTTAATTGCCAAATGATTCAATACTATATATAACACATAATAAACAATGCAACACAAACCAAATAAAGTGTCAAATAAGATCAGTAACTCTCTAAACAATAAATTTGAAACCGAAAATATGGGAAGGTAAAGCTTAATACCTCATATTTTGAGACGAGAAAATAGTTACTTATCTCTACAACGATCGGCAGGAGAAAATGTTGTAAATCTTTTATGAGCTAATCCATTATTTTACCACTACCAGAACATTTTCGTTAAGGTATTATAGTATTCACGTGTTAATGGAAGACGGATACAATATTCATTATAATCCAGTTATATATATACATCCTTCTTAATGCCTCCTAAATTGACGGGCCTGTTGGTCTAGTGGTTAGTGACCCTGACTGCTATACCTGAGGTCGTGGGTTCGATTCCCACCCAGGACAAATGTTTGTGTGATGAGCACGATCATTTGTTCTGGTTGTCTGGGTGTAATTTATCTATAATATGTATGTATTTAGAAATATATGTATAAGTATGTTTATCAGTTGCCTGGTTACCATAACACAAGCTCTGCTTAGCTTGGGACCAGATAACCGTGTGTGAGTTGTCCCGGAATATTATTATTATTATTATAAATGTTAAGTTTCATAAATAAGGTAATTATATTAATTACATTATTGTACCACAAACTCGAAGGCGAAAATGGTGGTGTCATATTTTCTAGAGAATTAAGGCCGTCTTTACACGAACTACTCGAGCAGTTAGTCAGTGATTAAAGTATACAGACTGTGAGAGCGGCCAACCGTTCTGGCGCGTCACGTGGGCCTTCCACCCGCTTGCTCTTTGTCTTACCGCATATGGCAGAACCACTTTATGCAGTCCATGTGCGGCCATTGGAGTTTATATTTTACCATGTAGTCGCAGCTTGAAGCAGTCGATACTCCTTCGATCATTCTGTGTATAGACAGCCTAAGTCTCCGTTAACCAAATACCGTAATAACAAAGCACTATTAGGCAACCTGGGCCAGTACTGAGAAATACATAATTGAAGCACCATTACAGTTTACCGATTCTAATCGAACTTTGCAATTGGCAGCTGTTTTAGACAACTACACTATCAACGAGCATTCCACGAAATTTTGAATTAATCACAACCTGAGAATGTCTAGTGGTAGAATAGAAGACCTGACTAACTATAAGTACAAATTAATAAATTAAGAAACACCCACAAAATTTACGAAGATTACTGATAACCTTCAATATCATGAACAGATCTTCACAAGTTATAGCTAAGAACCATGTCGTTAGTTTAAGAAAATATCGCATTACGATCGATCCATTCGTTTAGTATTGCTGGTATCCAGCAGAATACCAGCGTCAGGTATTCTACCTGACACATGCTGAGCTGGACTCCCATTCGGTGCAAACTTAAGACACACAGCACCACACGGTCATTTAAATTTTGTTCACTTTCTGCCATGCTACCGTCAAATTTGTTCTTTTAAACTTCTTTTTCTTCTTTTAATTTTTATGTTTTAAATCTTTTGTATCCACTTATTTTTATTTCTCTTTTTTTTCTCATATTGTAAATAACCTGTGTCTTGTTTTGTGCTAAATAAAAGTTTTATCTATCTATCTAGTAGCTACAATGCCACACGCAGACACACAGACCTAAACGTCAAACTTATAACAATCCTCTTTTTGCGACTTGGGTTACAAATAGAAAACATCGGAATTAAATTATATGCAAAGGCAGCATACCTACAATAATAACACAGCGGCCCATTCCATAGCCTTCAATATGATTATTCCGGATCATTAAACGATATTGTTGGCCCAAATTAAATTAAGAAATTATTTTATATTACCCGCTAAGCATAATTATAATTAAATCTCTTATAATATTATTAGGTAAATATTTTTAATTTAATTATCGGTATTGAGAAATATAAATAGGATACTTTTAAAACAGGTTATTTTTCTAAAGTTTTGTGTTTAGATATATTGCATTAAGTCTTTTAATTCAAAACACATGGAAAATATTAAAAGCACTCTTATTTTAAAGGTTGAATTTTGACTGTACGTTTTTTCTTGTACTAGTTTATATTAAAGCAAAATTTAATATTTCTTGGTGTGAATGATGTGTTATAAAAACCTATGGTCATAGTTTGAAATATTGTTAATACGAATATAAGAGCAGTTTTTGTTTACAATGAGATAAAAGAAACTGTAAGTCACAAGGGCCCTGTGGTTCCAAAATCTCATTTATTTTTTATAAGCAATAGTCATTTCTGATTTATGTGCTATGTCGATTGCTAGGCACAGTAGTTAAGCTATCAGTGTTTTGCTATACTGTGATTATTGAAGTCTCAGGAAAAACAACTGGTACGTAAGTAATAACACCGTGTAACACTGCGTGAAAGGATAGTTTTAACCTCTTACAGTTTCATAGAATCGAAACCTGCCCAAAAACTTCGGTTGCAAAACTAAGTAGGCTAAAATGCCAAATAGTTCAGGTAAGAAAACAATTTGGTTAAGAAAACCATATGCCATAACAGGTAGATGCTTTTCACCTACATAGTACCGATTTTGTCGCTTAGTACTCTTATCTCAAACGAAAAAATGTACTATAGGCCGTAGACTACGCACTTACTAGATAAGCGAAAGAATTTAGTAACAAAACTCTATTCTCAATATTACGCACAGAACATCAAGCCACAAAGCTTATTCCATATTGTCAGAACATGGAACAACTCTATAAAACAACCGTTACAAGAATGTAACATCGTACGAATAGAATACTTTTATGGCACCTTAACACGTTTGACGAAATAAGCTTTCATCGCGAAATATGTGTCACGTATGTATCTAGCTATAAAAAATTATGCTGAACGTTCAACTACGATATTAAAGCGACAGGAGAATGGAAGGAAGCGCGTGTAAAAAGGGCTTTACTTGTCATGTTATGTAGCATACGATTTAATCAAATTGTTTTGTGCTATTGCCAATGTCAAATTGCACAAATGTTGACTGAAATTGTATTACTTTTAGGTTTCTTAAATAAAAGTGTTCGATCATCGTGCAGTCTTTTTACCCGACTGCTAAGAAGGGTTATGTTTTTCGCGCGTATCTTGTATGTTTGTATGTATGTATGTATGTATGTATGTATGTATGTGTGTAATATTCTTTATTACCTCATATCTTCGAAACGGCCGAATGGATTTCGATAATTAGGGTATCGTTGGATTCGTATCGATTACCCAACTGTTCTTAGATATGTCACGTCAAACAAAAACCAACATGGCGGCCACGAGGTGCCATAGATTGAGGTAAAAAAAAATAAAAAATATATGTTTGCTACAATATGGGTATCAAATTAAAGGGCTTGTAACGAGGATTCCAAAATGGTATATCATTTAAATATAAAAAAAAATACTATGTGAAAAAATGTTCTTTATTAGTAATTATTTATTACTTCCACGTAATACTAAATGGTACGCTGGTGAAACAGCTAGACGTATTATGATTTTAACTAAAAAGTGTTGAATAAAAAAATAAATAAATTTAAAAATTAAAAAAACCCGACTGCATGAAAAACACTTTAAATAAAAACTGAAAAGTAAAAAACAAGTTCAATAAGTCTAGAAGTGTAGATGGCAATGTTATTAGTACAAAAATTAAATAATCAATATACAATCAATCTAATGAGAAACATAATGGACTGTAACAGTCGGGACCCATTAAATAAGCTAGACTAAAATCATTCATTATGGGTCCCGACTGTGACAGTCAATTAGGTTTCTCATTAGATTGATTGTGTATTGATTATTTAATTTTTGTACTAATAACATTGCCATCTACACTTCTAGACTTATTGAACTTGTTTTTTACTTTTCAGTTTTTATTTAAAGTGTTTTTCATGCAGTCGGGTTTTTTTAATTTTTAAATTTATTTATTTTTTTATTAATTGCTGTTTACACCAAAAACAGCTAAGAAATATGATTAGTTTTAAAAATATGTCAAAAATTAAACAATAGTGATTTAAGTTCTGTGTAGTGAAAGTGAAATGTAGTGTTTTTAATTTCTTAAGGGTTTAAGGGATGTGTGAACAACAATACAATGGGCGCAGTAGTGACCGACGGCACAAAACTTTTATGTGAATATGGCATTCAATACTCAACCACGGATCAGGCAACACTATTCACAATAATCTTTAAAATATAATTACGATGAACAAAATAGTGAATAGAAATACCCCACATATTTAGGGCCAACTAACATTGCATTTTAGTGACAGTAGAATGTGATCACTATCAAAAAATTCCATTGCAGCTGATCACTGGCGCTTTGTGTTCGTTTGTAGCTTTTCCGGGATATGGAACAGTCAGCAAGTCAAATTCCGTGTGTGAAATTGGGTTTTCAATTCTCGCCAATGACCAAGCGAAACGCCGCCACACAATATTGCTAGTTCATGCCTGTTCTGTTAGACTTAATTGGTTAGAGACAGCTTATTTCCGACCACGAGATTGGTTTTTGTTTGACTAAATAAACGAAATAAAGTAAATTTGGTTAAGTTAATGTTTTAGAGTGATTTTAAAGGGGTGTTGTGATTGTTCAAACTACGGTTTGATAAGGATAAGTATTAATGAACTTACATAGTTAAAGCATTTCAACCATGTCTGGGTATCTTAATTTTTTTTAATATACTGATGTGTTAAGATAAACTTTTTGGAAACGAAAAATAAGTGAACATATATTTGCTTTGGGAAAAACTTTCATCAAATCTTAATTCTATTTTCGATAAAATCTCTGTAAACGTATGGAAACCTGTCAAATTATCAATGGAGGAATTAGGTCGAGACGTTTCAAGGCGAGTGTCATTTATTAGGCTTCAATAAATCAGGACGTTTCTAGAGAAATATCAATTTATTCTTCGTAAATATTATTTGAATAAATTCAAACAAAACTGTGTAAATATTGGACAAGTTGCTTGTATTGAACTGTCGAAATAAGTAAACAATTAAAGGTTAACGTTTTATTTACCTAGTTTAATTACGAAAATTTTGCAATCACTATATTTTGTCAATATTTATATTGTTTTTTAGAGCTGTAGTTTAATACAGCTATAGAATTATATTTATTCACATGCATGGACTGACATTAGTGTGATAGGACACTAAAATGGTACTTCTTTACACTCCAGGCGCCACATTAGGTAACTAGAATTCGCGCTCATATAATGCATCGCGAAAAGCTTATGTATTAACATTTACAAGTAATTTAAAGATTAAGTACACTAAGCATACTCTTATTTATATCAACATATTTGTTTTGTATGAAAGTCTAATTTTAATTTAGAGAAAAATATTTCTCTACTTCCTCAAAGTTTTCAACATAATAATATATTATATCTTATGTTGGAATCTCTAATAACTAATTCAGATCCTGACTATTTGAATGTTCCATCGGACTTAACATCGAAAATATAAATGATATTAGTTGTATGGGCTTTTATCAATACATTAAGTGATATATAAAGCATCGTCATAAATATTAACACCAAATAACTATAACTCAATAACCAATCCTTATTCCCTCAAATTGAAACCAATATTATATGTAGTTCACCTGAAACATGATTCATTGCAGTGAATTACTCGCTCTTTCGACCGTAAATTATTTACTTACTGAAACACAAACTTATCCACTTTATAATTTTCTCTAGCAGTCAAAATACAGAGCTTTAACACTGTATTAATTTTAACCCACCGAAGCAGTTAGTGTAGCTATTTGAAATTCAATTCGCCATTTTGTATTAGTTTGTGTGCGACTGCAGACTTGAATGTTGATCAGTTTCGTTTAATTAACAAGTTATTTAATCAAATTATTGATGCATCATAAACTATAGAATAAGGAAATGTTTAGATATGAAAATAATAATGTGGCTGGCTATGTCAAGGCAAAATTCATTTAGTCTGGCAGTTGCTAGTTGGAAGTAAAAAAATAGTAAAGACGTATTACTTATCCAAGGAACATAACAAAAATGTTTTTCCTGCATTGCAGTTGTGAATGTTTGGATTTTGGAGTGCCATATAGGGACATTTATTTTAGCATTTACAATATTTTTTATATAATTCAAACCCCTAATCGCTATAAGGTTTCCTTAACCATAAGATATACTTCTTTTCCAAAACGAGGAAAGGTCGAGTATTCCGCGGTCCCAAATTTGAGAAGCACTTAAGAGGTTTCCCTTTTGTGTATGTTTGTACAGTGTACATGTTGTAATAACCCGACCGAAACTAAATTTTGTAAGAGTTTTATGTAAGAAAACATATTTTATTCTGAATTCCCAGAATTAAATAATAGTGTGGGTTTTTTATTTACGCTAAGGGTTTTATCGCTGTTATCATAAATAACTAGGTATTGCACTTGCAAGTTTCTCGGATGATTATTATTTAATCCAGATATAGCATAGCCTTGTTAAGTTTAGGAATATAATTAGGTAATAAAACGCGATATGTTGTTTAATTTGTAATTTAAAGAAATGGTAAGTTCTGTCTCTAGTGGCTATTTTGTAACTGCTGTTGTTAAAAAAATATCTCCTGAAACAAAACTTGCTTCATCAGAAAATTTAAAGCGATTAAAACAAATAAGTAGCTAAAACAAAAACACACCAAAATTCAAAAAGATACGACGGACGACTTTTTGTTTTTATAGTAGCAAAGCCACCCAAAAGTCAGGCGAAAATTGCTTTCAGCTGAGTAATAAAAACTGAACAAAAACTCTAATAACGAACGTGCAAACCAGAAACTGAGTATAAACAACAGCTGCTCATAACCACCGATAGAATACTGTTAATAAAACTGTTTGCAATAAAATTCCTCAACGTTCCCCCAAGGGGTATATAACTAGTAGAAAATTTTCAAAGCACTGAAAACTAACAGTACCTACAAAGTAAAAAATTTCGTTACTGCAACTAAAGAAGAAATTCTAAAGTGCAAACTTCTTTTAAAAGATTTTATGGAACGCTACGAGATTGAAGCGTGTTTTTAAACTTAGAAAACAAATTATTATAATCGGCACTTGAAGTAACTATTGTGAATATAAAATAGATTCGTGTCTACAATTTTTACAACAGCATCCTTAGGCAAGTACATTATTATTGAATGCTCATGTCTATCAAGACTTGAGCATTCAATTGTAATGTGCATTCTCGCGAATGTTACAATTCACAAAATAAAAGGGAGCGTTTTAGCGAACTTTCTGGTGAACGTCAGTTTTTTATCGAGCACAGCAATTCTGCCATCACATTCTCGTGAAGAACTCATTTTTTACATTAACTAGTTAGTAGATATGTTTAGCTCTGCTTAGCTCTTTTCGTTGTTCATGTCGCAAACTTAAATATTAGCCATATTTAAATGTTCGATGTTCTGTTACTTATGCTTAAGAATATCAGCACCATATAAGCATCTGCAGATATTTGTGTAATGAGTGTGCACTGTATGCTTAGATTAAACTTTTTTTTTTAATAACCTGTAGGCCGTATCAATACACTGTCTAGGCCTCTCCGACATGACATTGAACTCGATCTTTAGCTTTTAAAATTATATGTCAATATTTATTTACACCTATTATCTATCCACACAATCACATAGAAGGTCATTGGTATATACTATACTTATACTTTTACGTAAGAATTTCGTTCAAATAGAACCGCACAAAATTGAATTTCTATTGAAAAATATATCGTAAATCGTGAAACTTATGAAGCCGAAATTTTACACGTTAGCGGCTTTACCCATCCTGTACGCTTGATTAACCAATCCGTAGGTGTACCGCACACCAACAGGTCGCACAGACAATATTCTGATCTTTATTTTGTTGTATTAATAAGTAATCGATTTTATTTTACTACGACTATAAATGTTATATTATTTAGTATTAAATTTAGTTTAGTTTACAAAAAGTATTCCGTGTTTAGGTATATGCAGCCTCTCTGTAAATTAGAATAAATAACAAAATGTATCAATTTTAAGATTGTTGTTTGTCTCGTTATATTTTGAGTTAGTTAATAGAATATTCAGCACATAACAGGTTACATATTTAAATACCATTAATTTAGATTTTCCACTGAATGCTCTCTATAAAATGTCTTTAAACTACTAACATTCAAAGAGACGTACATGAGTCATAGAGCGATAGTAAGTCAACTCTCCTACTTCTAAAAGATTTAATTGTTTACTTAGATCGATGTAAGCAGGCCAAGTCTCATAATCCTGAGAGGTGGCTTACTTAAATCGATAAAAAGAAATCCCTTTAGTAACAATTAACGTCTCTAAATACGGTACTAAAGTACGTATCACTGAAAAGACCTTTGTAAAGCCAAAAAGTTAGAATATAATGTAGCAAGTTAGCAATCCAATAGTAATTTACCTAGAGTAATTTGTAACCGCTTATTGAGCGCTTTCAACATAAAGTTACAACGTTGTCCAAACTACTCCAACAAATTCCACTTCTAATGCGGGTTATCATTATATCACCATTAGGATTTGCGAAGACATTTCGACTACAGTACTTCTGAAATATTTGGCCAAACTTCTTTCGTGTAGAATATATGAATACATTAAACCGTGTGTGGATTGATGTCGTGGAAATCTGATTGCCTAGTAACAGTTAGATTTAGGAGCTTGCTTTGATTTGGTAGTCCAATATTGCAATAAACTTGTGAATATTCTAATCTGCATGCGGCATTCTAGACTGCCTTGTTGGCCTAGTGGTTCTAAGCGGGACTGTTACGCTAGAGGTCTTGGGTTCGATTCCCAAGTCGACCAAGGTGTTATTGGGTTATTCTATGAAATTCTCAGTAGCAGGTCGGAGTTTGGATTTGTGCCCGGTTAGTGGCAATAGGCTCGCCCCCTATTACATAGGACCTAAACATACCGGCGAACTGTGGGTGTACATTGATACACCTCTGCCTAACCCTTCGGGGATAGAGGCGTGATGGTATGTTATGTTATGTTTATATTCTAATCCTCTTATGCCTACGAAATTAATTCAAGAAACAGACTAAAGTTTACGTCAAAACTAAGGGAGTTTGGTCATAAATTAATGTAAGTCAACAATTTTTCAAGTAATAATGTTAAAGAATACAATTTGTCAGTATGAACGGCTAAAAATATCGTTGTTAGTTCTGGCTCGGTCCCCGCGGCCTGGCCAACCGTAGATAATATTATCCTTGACTTGTTTGTACATTTTTTACACTGTAAAATACAAATATTCATTTCTGTGGCCATAAAAAGTACTGCAGTCTGATTAAATGGAATAATTGGATTAATAGTACTGGGATTTTATTATCTCATATATAAAATTCTCGTGTCACAATGTTAGTTACCATACTCCTCCGAAACGGCTTGACCGATTTTTATGAATTTTTATATGCATATTCAGTAGGTCTGAGAATCGGCTACTATCTATTTTTCATACCCCTAAATGGTAGTAGGTAGGTAGTAGGCAGGTGCTAGGTAGAAAAAATTGCATTGCAACTCATGCCGGGTACAGCTAGTATTAACTATAAATAAGTCAAAAATTGGGATTTAAGATTGAGGCACAAAAGTAATTTGGATATTTGCAATATTTCATAAAACTTAAACAAACAAAAATCTAAAATTAATCGTCGAACTATGATAAGAATTAAATACTTTTGAATACAACTTTACAACTAAAAATTATTGTAAGCTAAAATTAAAACCAGCGACACAAGATCGACTTTTATGAATTCTTACTTCAAAAGGTTCGTAAAATATAATTTAATGCGCAGGTTTTGTGGCACAGGTCAAGTGATCTACGTGAGTGAGTACGTCTAGAATATCTCTGCGGGCCTCAAAACATCTTAAGGTATTTCGCATCAATGATAATGCGGCTTCATAAGAGACGATTTATTGTCAAGACTTTTAATACTATTACATAGCATTTATAATATAACAACAATTATGATTTTACATACAACAATTACTTAAACATGAGAAGTAATGTTCATTAAAAATATCATGACAACAAGCATACAAAATATGTATAATATTGATAACATAACATTATGTAGGTACCTATCAATACTTGATTTTTAATGATATTTTTATTGACATTAATGCTAATGGTCTACGTAGTAACTCGGTAAACCCATTACAAAAGATGGTCTAATCTTGAAAAACCGAGGTTTTAGAATAGCCCTGTCTCTTTTTGTTATCCTTACTTCCTTACTTCCTTACTTATATTATAAATGTGAAAGTTTGTTTGGATGTTTGTTACTCTTTCACGCAAAAACTACTGAATGGATTTTAATGAAACTTTACAATAATGTACCTTATACATTGGAATAACACATAGGCTATATATAATTTATGAAGATAGTGTGTGAATTGTCATTCGCGCGGGTGAAACCGCGGGGCACAGCTAGTATGACATAAGAAAGTGATGGGTATAAATTTTAAACCTGGGTTTACCTAAGTCTTGGTTTAAACCATCTTTTGTAATAAGGCCCATTGTGTTTCAGGTAAATATTTGTATTTACGTGATTTTTAATGATAATTTTTTTTTTCACTGGGAAGTAGTAGTTCTTCAAATAAATCAATTAACAAAATGATTTTTTTACGTCAAATCGATAGATTCCAAAACATTCCCCATAAGGATCATATTTTGTGGAAAAAATATTAGAGGGCGCTAAGGAAAATATATGTATTTCTGTGGAATACCGAAATCTGTTATCAGGCCCTAGAGCGGTTATTTGACGTTCATAGGCACCATAGGAAGGAAAGTGATGTTGATTTATATTCTAACACTTATTGAGTTGTCAAACGGATATAAATTGTTTTCTATGATTATACAGGCGTTTGGTGATTTATTTGGATGTAAACGGCGAAATAACATTAAAAAAAATGCATTTCTTTTTATATTTAGTATACATTTAATATTTAATATTGGGTGCATACATAGGTAGTGTACATATCTTATTGAATTAATGTATAACAAAGTTTTTTTTGTTCAACTTAACAACTTAATTAGAGCAATGGAAAATATTATTCATTTAAGATGTTATTTTTTTTTGTATTCTATGTGTGTGTCAGTTTGCATATTATTCTATAATATGCAAACTGACACACACATATATATAGATGAAAATTTCAAGCTTATTTCACATAAATGAGAGTATTAATTTTAATCAAACCAGCTAATTATCCCGAACCTACTTTTAGCGAATAATATTCTAAGGTTCTAAGCTGTACTTTCCCTAATAACCGAAGAGGATTTCAGCCGAAACACTAAGACACCTCAAGTAAATCTGTTTATCACAACTATAATACCTTGAGAAAACAAGTTTCCAGACTGAATTAAAACAACATTGTATCTTTAGACTAAGGTACGGTAACCCGCGAAAACAAAAACAGTGTGATCATATTTGTATTGTTATTTTATTGTAGAGTTCAACGTCTTGTAAGGAGTCGAATACCTTTAAGGTTTATATATTGTACAATAAGTACTAAGCTAATTTGTATATTGTGGAGAATAGTTATCCGACTGCCGAAAAAGGATTATGTTTTTATTTTAGTTTTATCTTTGACAACATCTTTATCATGTTTCTTTGTTTGATTATACAAAATGATGAAACTGTTAATACATTAAGCCATAAATCATAATACATAAATTGAATTAAAAATCCACTAAGTAGTTTTACTTTATTTTATGTAAAATATTGTAATAGAATAGCTGAATTTTATATGTTAATTGGATTTGCTCATAGTTATTTCACTATACATAGTTAAACAAAACGCCTTAAGACATTTACCAGGCAATTACGCATACACGTGTCACGTTAATATGCTATTATCATTTTGCAATAACACACTTGCTTAAACACTAATCTTATACACATAAAACATACTTAACACTTCAAAAGAAATAATAGAATTATAGCTTCGTAAGTCAGACCGTAGAAGGATAAGGCTAAGGCCGCACTACGGCTAAACAGCCGCGGATTTTATCCGCCTGATTTGGTAAGTAAAGGAAACTAATGGAAGCGGCCGCACTGACGCCATGACGGTTAGTTTCCGCGACTGATTTTTAACCGTATTGTTTGCGTTTCGGGCGGTTTTGCGGTTTCACGGTTTGCCGCTTTCGGAAAAAACCGTAGTGCGGCCTTAGCCTTATTATTTAAAGTTTATTATTTAAAGTTTTAATTACTATTTCAGACGCATGAAGGCTAGACACAATCTCATTACGTCAGCATCGTATGAAAATAGTGGTTTTACACAAAATGAAGCAATTTAGTTTTCAAATTTGTGGGTGGTTAGATTAAATCCAATACGCTCAACATTTCCAACCATCATTAGTAATGTTATCAAATTAAAATTAATGAGTTAGAATCTAATTATAATTTAGATTGGAGAATGTTTTAAGTTTGTTAATAAGAACTGTAGGTATTGTAAAATGGTAAAAAAGGGTTTAAGTTATAATATGGTAGGAAAATACCTTAAGAGTTTTTATTATATACCTTGTTGACTAGTGCATAATGTAAAAAATATGCAAGTATTTGTCCTCTGTACTTGGTAGAAGGTTAAACTTGGATCCCAAAAATGAATAGGGGTCGTAATTGTGACGCACGGTAATAACTTGATATTTAATTTTATTCCGTGTTTATTCCTAACATTTTTAGTAGTATAAGTTCCAAATCACTTAAAAAACTTTATCCATAACAAAAACATTAAGGTCAAGTTTCCTATGTCGTTAGTCCCACTACATACACACAAAACGTTTAAGAACACAACGTAACCCGCAGTACAAGATTGACTCTACTTAACAGATACTTGTTGCTAAGTGTGACTTTGAGTTAAGTGACACCAACGCAATTAGTGTTACTACTCGACTGTTTTAATACCTTCAGGGAAAACGACGGGAAATCTGGAAATGTAAGCTTTTGTGTTTACTCTTGTAATAAATGTTTGATGTAGGATTAGGTACTAATGTTTTCAACATAGTGTTTTCATCAGTAGCGTTAAATATTTTTATGTTAGGTCTCTAAGTGTGTTATCTTTAGTAGGTTTAAAAACATGAAGTGTAAAATTACTAAACGTTTATTGAAATTTATATACTGTGTAGATACTATTAAGTGAATAACAAAATGAATATTTCTATTACTTGTGCTCTTCAATTATGCATCAAATTCGTCAATAAGTCAGTTTTTAACAATGGACATAAAAGTAAAACATTAACATTACAATATAAACGATCTAAAGAAATCTCAACAATAAATTTTTTAAAGAAATAAAACTCAACAAAATAAAACGTTAAGTAAGAATCAGGGAATCAAAACTCAATACGGTCCCTTTATAAACAACTTAATCTCCCCTAAGCCGGGCAACACCTAAGACGAATAATAACTTAAGGAGTCATATTCTTCGGACGACGTAATCTCATTGAAGCCATTACAGTCGCTGGCGTGAAATTTAATGTCGGAAAAAACACGTAATTTGTATAAGTGGAGAATAAAAGCTTTATAGAGTGGCCCACCTCGACAATAAATCGCTTAACGACCCGGGCGTCTATGGAGCAATTTGTAAACATAATAATCCTCCTTTCACATTTCAGCTATTAATTGTCGCCTAATTGCACAAACGAATTACCATTTTGGAATCCCACAACGCGGATATTTTTTCTATATGTATTAAACATAAACCGTATTTAAATGTCTGGCGATTCTTAATTTGCTTTTTGTTTAGAATTATTGTTTTAAGGAAACGCCAACCTAATTAGTAGGGAGCGTTGGGTCGTTGGGTTTTGTGATTGAATTTCTGTGTTATGGTTTTAGGGTCCACTTTTAATGCAGATTTTTATTTAAATACTGTTTTAAGATTCCTTTTTTTGTGTTGGATTTAAATATAATTTATTTTTATTCTCCCATACAAAAACCTCTTTCTTCTCTAGATTCATAGGAAACGAATTGACAGTTAAAATGGCAGAAAATCAAGAACACAACTTTAAAGTATTTCCCCCTAACTGCTTCTGTGTGATAGTCAACCAAAATACTTCTTCGAAAACTAAATTTTCCAAAACATTTATCGTTAAACCAAGGAGTATGTTTGGCCAATAAAGTTGACTTCAGTACTACTCGATGCGTTACGATGCGTTGCGATGTTGCTGCGGCGCCGCTGCGTCGTATTATGTCCAAAAGGCCTTGAAACCTGTAGCACGGCTCATGACGCGACTCTTTTAGACAAGGAAGCGGGCATCCAGAAGGTCCGTTCATGTATTAATTTTGATATTTTTTCTAGACTATATTTGGTACCAAAGAAAATATTTAAATTTTTTTTTTATTATATTTAAATTATATTAAATTACCTGTCGGCTTGTTTGTCTGAACGCAGTTAATTCAAGAACTACTGAACGGATTTTGACAAAGTTTTCGTAGAGATTCAAAACGAAGATTTGTCTACCCGCGCAAAGGTTTTTTTCAATAAAATGTTGCCTTTTACTCAAAACTAAAGTTCTGTAGTGTACTAGTTTTTTACGCTTTCTTACATTTGTATTTAAGGTCATATCATAAATATGCAAAACGAGAGAAGCCGACAAAGTAAGTACATCTAATTGTTCTTCTCTTAAACTATATTCATCTACAGCTACTAGTATCTCTGTAAGTCTAGCACTAATTATTATTATATAATTATTATTACTTCGCATAAAACGAAACTTCTGAAATTTAATAGAGGTTTCAAAGGAAGAAAACATTCGGTAACGCATCGTCGGAGAAGTGACAACGCCTTTAATGCGGTGCGACAACGTGGCAATGCGACACCGCATTTCTCTATGAGCTACCTAATCAATGCGCAGTGACCTTCTATCTCGTAGCCCTTGGTGCCAAGAGTATTATAACCGACTTCAAAAGGTATTTTTTTTTCATAAATAATTCTTATGCTATATTGCCTACAAATATATTATTATTATTATAAATTGACTACAAAAAAAAATATTGCAATCGCAAACATGTATTAGACCTCAGAGTTGACATATAAATTTAACTGCAGTCGGTTCTTCTTACGTTTATATTTTATCAATTATGTTATATTCATCTTAGCATTTATAAGTCCCGCTTAACATTCCTTCCACCTCTTTCTGTATTCATCTACCTGTTCCTATGTCTATTGTATGTATTTTACATATGTGGAATACACAATATGTACCTAAAACATTAATTCGTAATAATGAGGAAGGTGATCGGCTTTACATTAAAACTTGTATTCCTATTTTAATTCTTATTATTTTTTACCTCCTACTAATCAGCCCATCTTCATTTACCTACCTTACTCAGTCCTTTATCACTGCCGATCCTTATGTCAAATGTCAAACGAGTTTAAAACTAACTAAAGTTGGGGTATCTCTTGAATTCAAACGAACCACGAAACTTAAGCAATCTGATATTCCGTGTTCGTACTTCATTTGCTGATTAAAGATATAAGTCTTGAAATGTAATTAGTATCATGAAAACCAATTTTATGGATCGCATAAAATTAAGTATTTGTACGTTTTTCTATAATGAAGTAGACGTTCAATCAATGGATAGCTGAAAATTATCAATGAATTTTTAATTTACGTCATATGATAAAAAAACTTCGTTAATTCGATAAGAAAGCTATGTAATTTAAACCATGAAGGTTATCGACCTAAATTTTATTTGAAAAAGTGGCCTAAAATATGATTCGAAAATCCTAGGCACGGCAGAATTAAAGCAGTTTGGAGCAAGTAATTACAAAATATTCATTTTTTTATCTGTTTATAATTGCTTTAAAAAGTAATTCTATTTCAGCCGTTTCTATTATTTCAGTAGAAACATTTAGTTTTATTGAATGGCTTTTAAATTTGTTTAGTTTAATAAGTTTAAATAATCTTGTATACCTATCGAAATTGTAACTATTAAGAATGGTTGTATTTTATTTCTTAATTTCAATTATTATTTTATTTTATCAAATTGTCTCAAAACTTATTATTTTTTATAGGTTTTCCATCAATCGAGAACTCTACATATCTTTCATAGTAGACAGATGTATATTTCATATACATCTGTCTACTATGAAAGATATGTAGAGTATAAGATATGTATCATATAAGAATATGAATATTTATAGCACCCATCTTACACGGTAGGTTTCTATTTAGTCAGTAGGTATCTAAACCAATGACAAAGGCGGTAACATACACACACTAAATTATTTATGGTAAACCAATTTTGTAGTACGACTGTAGTACGTAAACGCCCGTAGACATAGCACCATTTCCAAGAATTGTGCTTGAAGTTCTGCCAAATGCGTGCATAATGAACCCGTCACACGAACTTAGACTATTTAAACTAAATGAACTTTACATAACAACTTCTGTGAACTTAGAATTTTACTTAAGTGCCATGAATTAATCAGTTCCCGACTTCCAGTGTCAAAAGTCCCAAGGAGAACCTGACAAGATTATGTTATTGGATTCTTGAACATTAAATGCGGGAACTCGGGAAAGTTTAACTACCTTCAGATAATAATATGTCCACATTAGTTCGATCAAATAAGTTCTTCCATCAAAGTGAATATCGAAAGCAAATCAGATCCTTTCAGATTCAGATTACATACATACAAAGGACGACAGGTACATACCAACAAAAAGTACTAGAAAGTTTTTAATGGACTCTGTTTAAATATACATGGCAAAGTTTCTATCTAAATCCTGAAAAAGGTCCTCGTACGTTCTGAGTTGTTTACTTTGTGATACAAACTGTTATACTTTTGTCCCAAGCAAACAGACCCAGCGTTAGATTTCGATCGTCTGCTATATATAGTCAAAGCCAAGGCTGTATTGCCAAATAATTCCGATTTAAGAGAAAAAAAAAAACTTTCGAAACCGACACTCTGATTTCCAAAATGTAAAATTCCACGTTACACAAAGGAGGCCAGAGAATAATTTAAAATATAAGTATGCCTAACATCAAAGCACAGTATCAGAATACCTTTGTGACATTCAATAGGGAAATTTTATTGGGTTCGCTACCTTTACAATGAAGGCGTCGATTTTTTCAAAAACCTCCACATTCCTGTAACTTTCCAGGCTCACGTTAATTTCAAATGTTCTGATTTCAGTTCATACATAGCTGACGGAGTTATGAATTTAATCTGTCTGGCAGAGAGCCTTGTCGGAGTTCACTTTGAGCCATTCATAGATTACGTCTAGCATTAAATATAAAACGAACGGTTTCGTAGTTGAGCCAGCATGAATTAGTGCAGACAATTCTCTACACAGATAAGCTCAACCGTAAAAGCAATTTACTTTTACTACATTGAAATATAACTTTGTTCTTTGATACTTCAGAAACAATGAAAGGTCAAACTTGTTGAAATATAAAATTCTGTTGCAAAGTTGAATATAAAGCATACGTATCTAATGCGGTTCTTAAATAATGCAAAGATGCACTTTACGATACTTGTTCTTTATTCAAAGAAACTTGTTCTCAGAGCGCTGAATAGTTCTCTCTATGAAAATATATTGATATTCAATTTTAGCAGTTGTGATAAATAATGGTTTCGTCATAGGAGCGAAACTAAACTACTTGAAACACCGTGTAGTCTTTAATACCCAGAACATAGGCACTGAATATCCACATATAAATCCAGAATGTTCTCCATTTATTTTATTAGCCTAGAGATCCCGAAAACGATAAGGCTCTTAGAAATCCTTGCAGACAATTATAATTATCTATGTCTCGGGATAAAGCGATTTGCTTCCTCGCATTTGTATGACGGTATCCGGAATTTAACATTTCAACATGTCTCACGTATCGGCAGACCGTCTATCAAAGTTCCAATCATTGATCATCCAACGAATTTCAGTCTGTACTGAGATCACTTAAAGCAAGTCCGTTACCGTTGTGAATGCGAGACGCAGCTATGTATCGTGTAGTGCGTTGTCTCGCTTAAGCAACGGTAATAGTCTTACTATAAGAGTTCATGGTACGGGTTAGGGCAGGATACATCTACCTCACTTGGTGGATCCATTGTCCATTATCTCGTGTATTTTACGTCAGCTAGGTGGCTTATTTACTTTGTGCCAGATTTGAATTTAACATTAACATTATTAGACCAAAGAAGGATGTAGACGTGATGTTGTTTTAATAAGCAAAATCTTATTTCTTTTGTGACTATTTTTGATAGTAATAGCGTTTTGTATAAGTTTTAAGTACTTTAATAACTTTTATACCAATTCTTCTCATGAGATTTAAAAATGTTCTCTCAAAAATATTATTAATTACTGAATCAGTTTTCCAAAACAATTAATATTATTATTGTAGCAGGTAAGCGAGATACTTACAACTACACTACACGGGAATCTAACCCGTATAGTAAAGCTATTAAAGGCTATAATAGCGAGCAGGTATAGCGGGAATAATGAATGTGAAAGACGCGAAATGAAGTATGTTATTTAGCTTTGTGATAAATGATTATATTGCACGATTAAATAAACATGTATCGAATAGCACAAGCAAACAGAAAATAAGCGGGCCGACAAAACAATATTACGCGCGCACGAACAGTGAGGTAGCTAGTCAACGGACAACTGACGACCGGTCCTCGGCGCTCGCGCCGGTCGGCTCCATCACGCCGTCGCGCGTCGCCCCGTGCGCCGCTCCAGTACAAATATCACGCGCTCAGTGCGTGTCTGCGGCGCGTGTAAGTGACGGCCATCTACGTCACACAAGTGGTTTTAGGCCGCGGTATAAGATCATAAGCGGTAGCGTTTTTTGCGTCGATTATAAGGCGGTGGTTCAAGTGGCGTTCCGCCACATGTTCCCCCCGACCAGACTGTGACTACGGTCGATAAAAATCGGGGAACTTTACTCGACGCCCGCTTCTCGTCCTCTTCTCCTCAGTTGTCGTGTTGGTGCTGATAGTGTCATCTGTCTTGATGGGTGTCACGTCCTGCGCCTCCTCACGCGTAATGAAAGCTGGTTTGAGTCGGTCGACTGACACGTTGTTTGGCTTCCCTCGTATCTCAATCGTGAAGTATTTTGCGTGCCTTTGTAGAACCTTGTAGGGTCCTGCATAAGGTGGTTCCAGCGAACGTCGTACGTAGTCTCGACGGAGGAAGACGTGGGAGGAGGTATGAAGATCTCGCGGCACGTAGAAGGGCGATGTGGAATGCCACGCTGCAGGTTTTGGAGTGAGGCTGGCCATGTAACGTCGTAGACGGTTTGCGTACTCGGTGACGTCAGCTGTGGTGAAGTCTGCCTTCGTAGATATGAACTGGCCGGGAAGCTGTAGTGCCTCACCGTAGACGAGTTCGGCCGGCGTAGCTTGGATATCTTCTTTCCACGAGTTACGCATGCCGAGAAGTACCAGCGGAAGGGCTTCCGTCCACTGCGAAGAGGTGTGGCACATGATGGCGGCCTTCAGCTGTCGATGCAGTCGTTCCACCATGCCGTTCGCTGCTGGATGGTAGGCAGTGGTGCGAAGATGGTCTGCCCCCAGCAAAGCAGTAAGAGCCTTGAACAGGTGGCTCTCGAATTGTCGACCACGGTCGGTGGTCACCCGTGCTGGACAGCCGAAGCGGGCCACCCAATTGGCCACCAGCGTGGCTGCGCAGGTTTCTGCCGTGATGTCCTTCAGGGGGTACGCCTCAGGCCATCGAGTAAACCTATCGATGACGGTAAGGCAGTACCTGTAATCAGATGAAGGGTTTAAGGGTCCTATGATGTCGAGGTGGATGTGTGAGAAGCGAGAGGATGGGGTCAGGAAAGAGGAAGGCGGGGATTTGGTGTGTCGAGTGACTTTAGAAGTCTGGCATGGCAAACACTGCCTCGTCCACTCTCTACAGTCTTTGCGGATCCCTGGCCACACATAGTTTTGTGTCACCAGTCGCACTGTAGCTGAGCATCCAGGGTGATGAATACTGTGCAACGATTCAAAAACTTGCTTTCTGAGCTGTGGTGTCACATACGGGCGGGGCTTAGTAAATGTAGTGTCACATAAAACTTGTGCTTTACCAGTTGGTGTAGCGATCTTTTCCAGCTTTAGTGAGGACCCGTTCCGAATGAAGTCTTGCAGTTCTGGATCTGTTTCCTGAAATTTTGCAAGATCTTCAAAGTTTATAGCCGGTGACACTTCTTCAACCCGTGACAATGCATCAGCAACTACATTTTCTCTGCCCGGTATATACCTAATATCAGTGGTAAATTGTCCTATAAAGTCTAGGTATCTGAATTGCCTTGGTGAGTGACTGTCTCTGTTTGACTTGAAGGCGAACACCAGTGGTTTATGGTCAGTGAAGATTGCAAAGTTCCTTGCCTCAACCATATGTCGAAAGTACTTAACTGCTTCATATGCCGCTAACAGTTCGCGGTCGTACGGGCTGTACTTCCTTTGAGCACCATTCAGTTTGTGCGAGTAAAAAGCTAGAGGTTCCCAGTTGTCTCTTTTTCTTTGTTGAAGGACAGCGCCGATGGCAGTATCAGACGCATCAGTGACGATGGCCAACTCGGCTGCTGGGTCTGGATGAACGAGTAAGGTTGCGTTAGATAGTGAAGTCTTAATGTCTTCGAATGCTTTTAAAAGTTCTTGAGTCATATTGACTGGATGAGCTCCTTTAATTTTAGGACCGGCAAGGATAGCGTTCAATGGGGCTTGTAGTTTAGCGGCGTTTGGGACAAATCGACGATAAAAATTTATGACACCTAAGAATCTACGAAGCTCCTTGACCGTCTTGGGGACTGGATATTCTTGGATAGCCTGTATCTTGGTACTGAGAGGTTTGGTACCTGCGCCTGATACATGGTACCCCAGAAAAGTTACTTCTGACTGTCCGATATTACACTTTGAAGTGTTTACCACTATACCGTATTCTCTCAAACGGTCGAACAACTGCCGTAAATGCTGTTCGTGCTGTTTATTAGTCTGTGAGAACACGAGGATGTCGTCGATGTACCCATAACAGAAATCCAAACCAAGCAGCACTTCGTCGATAAATCTTTGAAAGGTCTGAGCGGCGTTCCTCAAACCAAAGGTCATAAATGGGAACTCGTAAAGACCGAAAGGCGTCGTGATGGCGGTCTTCGGAATGTCGTCTGGGTTTATTCTTATCTGATTATAGGCTTTGACGAGATCTATGGTGGAGAATACTGTACACCCTGATAATTGGTAGGAGAAGTCGTGAATGTGGCGTATAGGGTATCTGTCCGGTATCGTTCTAGCATTAAGTGCCCTATAGTCGCCGCATGGTCTCCACCCGTCGTCTTTTTTCTTCACCAGGTGGAGAGGGGCGGACCAGGCACTCTCCGACCGTCTAGCCACACCACTCGCTAACATGTCTTCAAATTCCTTCTTAGCGATTAGCGTTCGAACTGGATCCAGGCGTCGAGGTTTGCTTGCTACAGGTGGACCTGGAGTGGTTCTTATGTGGTGCAACGTGTTGTGCTTACCCAGTACATGTGTTCCTGGTGGACGGGTGATTTCCGGATACTCACGAAGTATTTTATGGTAATCTGTATCACCAACCACAGCCTTCACGGATGCAATATCGTCCGCTGACTTGCAATGAGCTCCTGGAACTGATAGTGTCGTTGTATTGTCTATCAGTCTCTGGTTTCGGCAGTCTACAAGTAAGTTGTAGAAACTTAGGAAGTCGACCCCTATGATAGGTCGAGATACATTAGCTACTGTGAATTTCCAGGTGAAATCCCTTCTGAGACCTAGGTCGAGTCGGAGCTGTGTCGGTCCGTATGTGTGTATCACAGTGTTATTAGCTGCAACTAAATCAAATTTTGATTGTTTAACAGGCGTTTTAACTGCCGATCGAGGGAAAACACACAAGTCCGAGCCAGTGTCCACAAGGAACTGCATTTTCGTAGCTCGGTCGGTTACGAACAAACGGCCTGTTGCAGGAGGGCAGTCGTTGGCCGCTACTTGCGACCGCCCTTTGAGTTTTCCGAATTAAATGTGCAGGGTTGCCGACACTTGTTAGCCTTGTCCCCGTAGGTGTAATGGTAGAAGCAATGCGGGTGGTTTGAAGGCGGCTGCTGTGGTCTAGAGCTATTAGAGTGATTGCGATCATACCTTTTTTGGTTATGTCGGGACTGTGAGCGTGAGCGGGAACGACCTCTCCACTTATTGTTCATCTGAGCTGTAAGCCGCGCAACTTGCTTTGAAAGTTCGCTTACTTCTTTGATCAAGTCTGGTGAAGTGCTGGCAGAGGCGGAGGCGGCAGCGACTTGTGGAGTGCATGGTACAATTTCATATACCCGGTCGGCAATCTCGGCTAGCTTTTCTACCTGTAAGTCGGCAATCTGTGAAGCAATAACTGTTTGTATATTTTGTGGCAAGCGGTTAGTCCATAGGCTTTTTACAAAGTCCGAAGCTCCAGCAGGTCCAGCTAAGTTTTGCAGGTGTCGTAGAAACTGAGAAGGCCTGCGATCACCTAGCTCCTCATGAATCAATAGTTGCTGGATCCGCTTCTCCTGTGACGCAGAGAGGCGATTAATTAGCTCAGTTTTTAATTTTTCGTACTTATTTGTCTCCGGCGGCTTAGTGATAATGTCTTTAACTTGCATTGCGTACTTTGTTTCTAGCTGTGTGGTCACGGTATAGAATTTTGTAGTGTCACTAGTTACTCTCGTGAGGATAAATTGGCCCTCTAATTGGGCGAACCATAAAGCCGGTTCCTCTGGGCAAAAGGGAGGACAACGCATTGGAAGTCCAACCTTCGATACTTCCCACGTGACTGGAGTCCCTGGTTCTTTAGCGTCTGCATCAGCAAAAATCTCAGGGTCAGACATTCTTCAAAAAAAAATTTATATAAAATCGCTCACCGCTTATGTTTTTGTACCACACACTTTTTCTTCGCTCTGACGTAAACACTTTAGGACCACAACCTGAACCACCGTTCTTCTTGCTTCCCTGGAACTGCTTGTTTATTCCTAAATCCAGGTCTTGAATATGCGTGGTAGTCGGGGTCACCAATGTAGCAGGTAAGCGAGATACTTACAACTACACTACACGGGAATCTAACCCGTATAGTAAAGCTATTAAAGGCTATAATAGCGAGCAGGTATAGCGGGAATAATGAATGTGAAAGACGCGAAATGAAGTATGTTATTTAGCTTTGTGATAAATGATTATATTGCACGATTAAATAAACATGTATCGAATAGCACAAGCAAACAGAAAATAAGCGGGCCGACAAAACAATATTACGCGCGCACGAACAGTGAGGTAGCTAGTCAACGGACAACTGACGACCGGTCCTCGGCGCTCGCGCCGGTCGGCTCCATCACGCCGTCGCGCGTCGCCCCGTGCGCCGCTCCAGTACAAATATCACGCGCTCAGTGCGTGTCTGCGGCGCGTGTAAGTGACGGCCATCTACGTCACACAAGTGGTTTTAGGCCGCGGTATAAGATCATAAGCGGTAGCGTTTTTTGCGTCGATTATAAGGCGGTGGTTCAAGTGGCGTTCCGCCACATTATTATTTTAGTCCCTAACTTCATTGCATAGTTAAAGCTTTGTAAGCTAATTTTATATATATTGAAAAACGATTAACTCTAACTGTTTAAATTTTAATTGGCAGGCTTCCAAATAGCCGTTGAATACATGTATCAGATTATCATGCGATATAAATTTAATTTCCGTGCGTTTCGCTACCATTTACAGCTGGCATGTTTTAAAATTTAACTAAGTTTTTGTTTATTAACTATTGTTTTTTGAAACTATAACTTAATCACAATTAAAAAAACATAAATAATATGTTTTAAATTTTCTGATAACTTGAGAAAATTCTGGTTTCTAAAACCGATCAGAAAACTTTATCGATTGAATGACTTTTTCGCATTGTCTTATCTATCCTGATATTAATTTGTTTTCAATAAATCCGTCGTATTGTTTCTTCTGTATCACATAAATATCAATTTAAATAATGGGAATTCCAATATATCGCAGTTGTTGGTGTGGCCAAACTGCTCAAACACCTGCACTATGGCGAATTAAAACCTTGCCAGTGACATTGCGAAATAGCCATAGAAAGATTCTGGATAGTAGGATCAAAGTGATTAAATTAGATTGATTTTAAGGCACGTTGCTTTAAGTTTAAAAAAATAACTATATTTATATACTTCATACGGTTGTATGAACAACTGTTAAAACTACTCGTGATCAGAGAGCTGGTTTGTTCCTTGCACAGAGAATCGGCATAGCCATTCAACGTGGCAATGCTGCCAGCCTTCTAGGCACGTTTCCTGCCATTGACAAGGATGACGATGAGTATTTTGACGCGTGTTAGTTTTATTTATTTATATAAGATTTAATTTTAGTCTTTGTTTGTTCTTGTATTAGATTTAAGTATTGAATTGTAAATAAAGAATAAATACTGTTAAAACTTAAAATAATAATATACGACACATTTAGTTGACATTCGTAGGAAAAAAACATCAGTTTCAAGAGATCTCTGGCAGCAACGAATCGCACGAAAACCTGACAAAATGGAGTTTAGAGTGCAAATTGAATGACAAAAGCTTGCTCCGTCAAATCAAGACGGATAACGGTGTCAGTTGTGTCTTAATGCAGCAGATGGAATTGCTTTGAAAAACATTGCCGCGCTAATTTGAAAACTCGCACTCGAAGTAAGACTGTTTTCGCTTTATCCGACACGATATCGGTATCGGACCCCGATATGATACCGTGGCAAGAAAAAAATATGAAAATCTGAATCCGATATCCGATATTGGACCGGATAATGTGAAAAACAGGTACATTCTTGCACATATTTTATATATTTACTTGCACCCGATGTCGTGTCGGATAATGTGAAAACACTACAAATACACTCGGGTGAAAAACAAAAGACGGCGTTGATTCCGTCGGATTATTTCGATTTCTCAGACATGACGAGACTCGAATTACGTAAAATAAAATGTTGAAAGCATTTATTTATTTCCCGCGTGACATTTAAGAGTTCGTCGGGGTGAAGTTTGAAGGTTACATTTGAATATGTGAACGTTATTTAAAGACAACGATTACATTGAAACAATTGTTGGTATTTTTGTATTGATTTATTTACTACGGCGTTTTTTTTTTTTACAGTTACTATTAAGCAGATTAGGTTAAAATAACGTATTACAATTTTCCAAGAGCAATTTTTATTAATCCATACTCTAAAATGCTATTAGCTTGCAAGTTGCCGATAACTAGAAAATTAATGCACTTACTTACTACGGCTACGAGAGTGGCGAATTTTATTAATCGCTATTTTATTATCACTTGCTACAAGCTCTTGAATTTTGGAACAACGAATTTAAAAACATTAGCAGTGAAGTCACAACCTACGAACTCCACTTTCGTATTATTGACTTGGGACGTTTAACTTATTGACTAAAGCCGTGTACCGTTGCCAACTCTTTAACAGTATGTTGAAAACGTTTGCGAGACCAAATTGTGTACTTAGCTGGTAACTATGTGCTTTTCCAATATCTTTTAGGAAACAGCCTCTATAAGTTACTCGTAACCCTGTTTGTTTTGTCCACAGTTTTTGGGTAAATTTATGTAGTTTACTAGCGATGTTTTTCGGAATCAGTGAAAGAAAATGGTGCTAATTTAACACGAACCTTATTTTGCTTTTGTTTTTAATAAAACACCTATTTAATCACGCCTCTTTAATGAAATGTTTCCCATTTCACGCTGAGTTGTCTTTTAGATGACCTAAAAACTTCGTCTAAGCAATGCTTAGGAAATGTTTAGAACAAAGCGCTTTTAAAATTGAAGAACAGAATATAAAGCATGAATCGCTCGGGCACTGTTCGTATTTTATAGTTGAAAAGTTCCACGATTTGTCGAGTACACCGCCGAACTTTGACTATTTGTTATCACTCTTTGGGATTTAAATACTTGGACATACTTTACAATCGTAAATCATTGCGAAAAGTTTGACTTTTGTTTTGGTAATACGCACTTTTGTATTGGAAGAGCACACTGTAAATTATGACAATGGTTTGGTTTTCAATAAACTTATTTAAGACTGTCACCAAATCAAAACACATTATGTACCTACTCTCTAATTTGCAACTATTCTTATAAAAAAACACTATACAGACAAATTGCTTATACGGTTTTGTAGGGCCTAATTTTCTAACCGTATTCTATTTAATTATTTTTAATAAAGACCATAACATACTCAGCCTTAAATACTTTATTCTTTTCTACTATGTAGATATGATGGTTATGTGTTTGTCGTATGTATGATAAAACAAAAGCACTTCCATTTTACAGTTTCGTCCTTCAACTAAACAATTTGGAATCGCGACAACATTATTACAACAGCTGTCCTAGGTATGCCTTGTACCAAAGATAAATTGGAGAACCATCGATAAAGTTAGCGGGAGCTTGTCGAAACTACTTATTGCTTGGCGGGTTCCCAACAAAGCAACTTAAATTAGAACAAATGAACTGAAATGTTAAACTTGTCATACTTAGCTGGCACGAGACCTGTTTGAAAATGTTATGTAAAAAATAACATGGCTGATTACATTTCTTGGAGATGCAGCATTATAAAATGTAATTTACCAAACTGGTGCAGTAGTAGCGACATGATTACTTTTGCGATTTATTTATTCAACAAGAAAAGTGCTGTTGAATAAACAAGTCACAAAAGTACTATGGTATAAAAATTATGTAATAATAACGTATGGATATAATAACGTAATTTTGCCGATAGGTAGGTATGTATATTGTGTATTTTGCACTAGGACGGAACATTTTTACCTACTATCTATTTTCAATATACTAAAGTAACAAATTATTTTTTTTATTTATCTTTGGTCGACCTGAATACGTAACCATACCAAAATGTACGTAAATAAATTCGAAAATGTACAAATGTACGTCACTGTTATCTGGCATACCACTTGCATAGTCATCCCACCATCCATCCAGCACTTATCTCCTATCTATCACCCTCGTCGCCTGATGTTTTATTGGAGCTAGATCCTATGCGTTACTGATTCAATCTGTACACTTCAAGCTATTGCAGTTTGGTACGATTTTATTGAACTGAAGCAATAGGTCATTCATTGTTTTTTTTTTATTTATTATATTTTTTTATCTAAGAAGTTGTCACAGTTGTTGTTAATTATACCAAATTTTCTAAATGCGGTAAAATTAATGTTGACATTAAAAAAAATGTTCTTATTTATATTAAAAAGGGACGTGCTTTTCAATTATATTAGCATTTTTTTTTGTGTTACATAATCTTTAATTAGGTGATGTTTCAGCCTTTTTTTAACTGATTTCATCGATTTAAATAGTTATTCAAAACCAATCTCATATCAAATTAAAAGGAAAATCTAAATATAATTAAAAACTTACATTTATTTAAGTATACAAAATCAAGTATTCCAGTTATAATAAGTCTCCTGAATTCTCAAATAGTAATCATCAAATCAGTTCTATAAAGAAATTCTTATATCAGATACCACTGTTAAGATACGATTAGAATCGGATCAGGAATTGAAATTCTTTAGGTCTGCAACCTCCAATGAATCGAAGTCGTACGATTGAAAACTGCGAGTAGGCAACCAAGTTAAATTGGCTCTAAATCTAAGATGCTTTTCAATTTGCTTAGCAGACGATATTTTTTGACTTCTGACTTCTTTCTTAACTTCCATAAAATGTTAAAAGTTTTTTAAATTATAGCTATTTTATGATATACTTTATGGGCAAAATGGTCCTATTCGTTATAGTCTTCAAGCAGATTTATATTTAAATCAAAGGAATTAATGAGAGCAGAGTTGTGTCATTTACTTGTAGTTATTTCAGAAAACATGACCTTATGAATAACTAATATGTGTAAATAAGAAATACGTATGTTATATACGTGTATGTTTTCTCATTCTTAGTATTACTTTGATAAACTTTTCAAACATTTCACATGATGACTGAATCATTTATTTACTTTTTGATACAATTATAATCTACACTACAATTATAATCTTTCCTCTTTCAACTGACGTTTTGAAAACGATTATTTATTATTTCTTAAACAATCCATTATGCTTGCATAACTTATAACTTTAAAAATAACAAAAAAAATGTTACGAAAACTACAAACAACAATAACATAACACAACAAATTGAAACGGAATCACCAACCCTAAACAAATTAATCCTACATTCAATTCCCTCTACAAGATGCAAAGCTAAACACGGCGTCTTGAGAACGGCACCTAATTTTAATAAAATCGCGTCAGACGAACGATAGCGCACAAATTCAATTTGTCGCCAATAGACGCAAACTTACCCCGTCATCTATTCCAATTGCCTTCCTTCTTAGCAAATTAGATGGATATGAAAATTCAAACCAATTAGGCACGTCTAAATCCTGGCTTTAGTAACTATATTGCTAATTGAATGGCAACAAATGACCTACTTCGCGTTTCTTGAGTATATTACTTAATAGTTAAAGCTGAGGTCAAGTGAGTTTGTGTGAAACGTGAGGCAAATTAGAGAAATAGCTTGCGTTGTTCGTTGAATATTAATTAAGGAAACTTCGGCGGTAAGGAGGGCCTGTATCGTGCTCGAGTTTGACGCGCTTAATAACTGCTTACATGTAAACAAACTTGCGAAGTATGTTTATAATTATACTTAGTTTTCATTGAAGTGTGAAATTAATTCGAACTAATAAACTTTGGTTAATACAATTTATCGTTGCAAACGTTATTGAAGATATTGCAGGCTAAATTACTTATCGTTTGAACTACGAGTATTTTGCAAAACACAAGCAGAAACTAAAATATTAAGTTCTGCAGCAAATAGGTTGTCAAATCCCGCGAGTAAAGTATACAGAACAGTTAGCAATACTTACTTTTCAAAGACCAATTCAGTGCAATTCCTGTAACTGCTATTCCCTCCTCTTTCATTAAATCCTATTACTACCGAGTAGCGAGTCCAAACACAAACATTCTCGCTAATTTGTAGAGGCGAGTCATAGTAGGTAGTAATACTAGCGTTGTGAAACTACATACATACCAATTACGATTATTATCCCCGAAGGCGATATCACGTGCTCACAGATTGTGACTGAGAATATCCACATTTTAGTAAATGAATATTAAGGGCGGCACGTCACAGGAGGTCAGCTTCTAGCCATTATGTTATTTTGAGGTGGAACTAAGATAATTTGTTCAAGTACAATTTTAAGCTAATTGTCAAAAAGCATGGTATCTTGTACTGGGCTCAAAAGGTAATCTGAGGTATTATTTTCTAACATGACAAGGAAAATTAGGCAAATGAAATAGGTAAGAATCTACATTGAAACAACATTTAAATTATTATATATCATATAATTAAGCTACTATTATTAAAAACAATATATTTTGTTACAATCATCATGTATAGATAACGCAAAGCCTTTTGGTAAATGAATTAGTTCGCGTCCCTTTACAAAAAATCATAACAACAACACAAAAATGTCTTCTCAACTTTGATACACACACATTTCGAATAGATAATCACAAAAACCAGCAGCATAAGTATGACAAACAGTACATAAAGAAAAACAACATCGGAAATGAGAAAAGATAAAAGCAACGTTGTTTCGACGTCGAAAGCAGAATCTATTTCTACGCAAACATCGGCTCTTAATAAAAACAGTATCGGGTTTACAGGGAACTACAAAACATTTTATTAACTGAGATTAAATGTTAATGTTTTTGTTCTGAAGATATCATTAAATATTAATTGGTATTACTGGCTAGAAACTGTACGAAGGATATTATCATATTCTTGAAGAAACCTTATCTTAATAGAAGTAAAAACAAAAACATTAGAGAAGTAAAGAGAAAATCAATTATCTAGTTAACAATTATTAATCCTTAATAATAATAATTTTAATTAAGTGAGACATATTTCTAATAAATTGAAATCGCAATCCTTAATTGAAATTCAAATTCTAAATAATACTATTCGAAATAATATTTTTTTGCTGAAAATTATGATGAATTCATTTAGACCTCATATGATCGGTTATAATATGCCTACTTTTCAAGAACTTGGAAACAAATTAATATCGATGAAATTGACTTTGAAACTGGCTTTTTATTTTACAACTTATCTTTTTCATACTTGTACCCAAATGTACAATAAAAAACTTAAATTACTTTTTTGTGTATGTATACGTTCTTGCGAAATGTTGAGATTTTTTTATGATTAACTAAATTTCACGCGCACATAACATAATTAAAGTGTGTATATTAAAATGTGTTTATTTAGGAACATTTTATTGAACTACAAGCTTTAATTAAGACTTCAGTTTTCATTTAATAAATATAAGTTTTTTACACAATCATATTTGCTTCTGCAAATGTAGCTTTAAAGTTTTCATTTCGTTTGCTTTAATGATTATAAAAAATATGTATTTTTTTATTTTTTAAAAGAATTCATGTTATAAGACACTACAATGCTTACTAGAATCCAAAAACAGATTTAAATAAATAATTACAAAATTAGTTTACTCCATCGTCATCTACTTAGAAGAGCGATAGAGAAGAAAATAATTAAGTTGAAATAGTAGGAAACTAGGTTATTCCAGTTACCAGTGACATAAAATCTAGGAATTGAGAACATGAGTAGCTTTGCGTCTAATTCAATCAGACCAGATTTAGTTAACTGAAATACTCGTGGGAAAATGTACGTAAAACAAACATTATAGGTACTTAAGTGTTCATGACGAAAAATTTACAGTTTCACTAACCCCTGAGTATGGGAGTTAACGTTTTACGAAGTGTTCACGATCTTATCTTAAGTATCTCGCAAATGGCGAGTCGGTGAATTAAATACCTAAGAGAGATTAGCGCAATCTGCGAAAACGGCCTTAATGTGAAAACATGATCCTAACTTGTTTTATTACGTCATATTGTAACTGTTACGGAAGTAGGCATACACATGCAAAAATTTTAAGGTTTAACTTCCGATACTTTACTGAACATTATAAAGTAAGGCATCTTAAGGCTAATGGGCAACTTCAAATTACTTCTTTTGGTACAAAATAGGTGTATGTAAAAAATACAATAAATTAAGTACCCTAGCGTTTATGGAAAACTAGCTGTGCCCCGCGGTTTCACCCGCGTGAATGATAATTTATACACTAAGTTTATAAATTATAGCCAATGTGTTATTCCGATGTATAATCTACATTATTGTAAAGTTTCATTAAAATCCATGCAGTTGTTTTTGCGTGAAAGAGTAACAAACATCCATACATCCAAACAAACTTTCGCATTTATATTTTTAGTAAGGATAAGGTTTTCAGTCACTATTGCGCTGTCGAAAAGCATACAATCATATTCCTTACTAACATACTCCGACTTGTATATTGAACAGTCGTTTAGCAACATTGTGCCTTGGGGTTTGCATATTCAAGCACATTTCTCGATTGCTTCACAGGTGAACTGTATTGAAATGTTGAATGTGTGGAAAAACGATACGGCGGCTAGTAATAAAGCCTTTATTGAAACGACGGTTTCAAATAATTTGCGGGTTTTCAACCAAATTCAAATGCTCTTTATAAAACAAAATGAGAGTAACGGCTTCTGTTTTTAATTAGGTTTTCCTAAAGCTTTTTATTACAATACGACACTTTGGATAATTCTTAATATACAAAATGGCTGTTTTTTTACAAATATACTGTAAAAAAACAGCCATTTTGTAGTGTATATGTTCTATGCTTCCCAAATCATAATTTAATAATGTCAAATGTAGTTGTCTATGGAACACTAGTGCACTCAAATAAATTGTACCTTTTGTAACAAAGTCCTATAAAATATTTCAACAACTCTTTTAGCTGTATTGCACCGGGATTTGAATATTCAACTAGTATACCTCGATAGCGTCACCTGCAAACTGTGCTTTTCATGTCGAGGAGAAAACAATACTAGAACTAGATCAAAAGTTGCGATTGATTTGAAATTGTGCCAATTTATTTTTAAATTCAATCCAAAAATTTTGTTATTCACACCTAGCAGTTGCTTCACAAAACTACCGTTACATATTTAAACTTAGAACTTCTTCCATTGGCAACACTAAACCGCAAAGCGATAACATTTTAGTGTTCCAAATTCGAAAGCTACCACATTTGGCGAGCACTTGCAACTTGCGAACATCTCTAGCATGCAAACGGTTACACGTATAATTTAAATGAGCTGCCATTTCGACTAGCTTCGTTTAAAATGTCACATTGACATTTAAAATTAGAGCTTTAAGCTTTGAGAATAGATAAGAAACTATAGAGTGCGCATATCAGGGTATGAACCGAGAGTACTAGTGTGAACTAGTTTGGGCGTAAAAATTGTATCAAAACATAGCGCCCAGTTTAAATAAAACTATATATCTCGAACAATAATATTATCGGAACTATCGATATTTTCGCATAAACGTCTGTCGATGCACGGAAAATAACTTAAATCAGTAAACGAACTTTTTTTGCTCTATGTTCAAGGTACGATACAAATTATTCAGTGGTCGAGTGTAACGTAAAATGTTCGAGTCACCGGAGATGCACTTCCTCTTGTTATCAGAGCCACTTTACTTGGAGATGTCTAGATGCGATTTGAACGTTTGACTGAGATTTTAAGTGCTTCTTTGAATTCTAGGTTTCTCTTTTATTGGACTGATTCCATTATTAATGTTGTTTGTTTTGATATCAAGCCTGTTAGTTAAATGAATTGAGTTGAGTAAAATGAGTTAGACCTTTTCTTAAATAAAACACTTATATCAAAGGTTACAGACGGTGCCAAAATAAGCGATTAAAAGCTTTATTCAAGCAAGTTTTTCAATTCATATTTAAATTGTATACGTCAATTTAAATATAAATCTAAACCACTGAATCATCCAATATTAGAATCTTTTATCAAAAAACCCTATGACGCGTAGTTCTAATCAATGTAATGCATGCCCGATTCCCTATAAAAATCTATTTCACGACTTATCTCCAACACATTACACTTTATATTAAACTGTTTGTATCGAGGGCCACGATGTGTGTCCCGTACGGCCCACTTGTGTCCAATCGATCTACATAATTGCAATCACACGATAACCAACCCTAAGTTTTCAAACCTAAAGTTCAAAATCGTTTTAGAAAGGTATTGAACGGTAAGTGTTGCCGATAAAAATGTTTTAAGCTCAAGAGGATGCTTCATACGCATACGCCTACACTTTCTTTGAAGCTGAAACATTATTCTGAGGTTAAAACTTGGATGCTTAAGCTAAAGGGCTTTTCAATGGACCTGGTTCAAATATTATATATTGATGGCCTAACATAAGGAAGTTATCAAAAAACAATCAATACTTTTTATTTTCGATCTTTTCTCACTAAGTGCATTATACAAATATCTCACTTTTGCTCACTGTATCTTTCAGATAATTTATAATCATTTGCTTGTCTTTAGGTAATCTGCTAAGTAAAGTTTCTCATTACTTAATCCCAGTATTTAGTAGTAGTTTAACGGTTGGCAAGTAGTATCGAGTTTAACGATAGTACTTGCCAAACATTGTCTCTTACTTTCCATACTAACGACTTGAGATGAGTTCATTCAAATTAGTTAAGCGGCATACGTACGAGTGCTAACTCCATTTCCTAGAATAAATAAAAACTGAACAGGAAACTAGAAATAATTTTACTATCTTCTCTATTAATATCCTAGTGACCGTTCATAAAAAACCTGGTCCAATTGTTTTTAGATTATTATATAATAATATATCAAAATTCTAAATAAAAATCACAAATGTTTTTCCATTCCAATTGTTATTTAGCTAGATATGTTCTAGTAAATAAGTGAGTCGGAAAATATACATGTGTAGGTTCTACTCATGCACACCTCCACTCTCTTCTTGCAAAGAAGTCCAAACTAAGACGAATGGAATCTGAATGCAACACCGCATACGGAATACGTCTGCCATTATTACCATCATATTTCCTAACAAATTATTCAGAACTCTTGAAATGAAAATCTGTGAAGAAAAACTATTTGAATGTAAGCGTTGAACGCAGTCGGAAAGACGCAACCACATATCACGTTGTTTGGGCAAGAGCCAACACACTCACGACCCAGTCGACTTCGCGTCACTATTTATTATGTACCGGACCAATCTTTGTTTTACGTTTTAGGTGTTCAAACCATACTCCAGTTTCGAAACTACTTGTTTATTTACGCACCTACAGATTTATGGCTCTTAAAGTTTCTGTGAATTTGAATTTTGGGGGTTCATATTTATTTAAGAGCTGTTTTTTTTTAAACTCTCTGATTCATCAAAATAAGTTAATTAATTTAAATTTATGAATACTACAAAGGTTTTTTTGAGAATCTGTCAGCTCCATATTATTTTTATTAAAAACCAATCTGAACCAGACCAGGTTCTAAGTAAAATATATTTTGTTAAGTGAAACTCTATAGTCTGGTGTTTTCTCTTTTCATATTTTTTTGATGTCGGCGGGCCGGTCTGTTATTTTTCGGTAAATTAATAAACACTGTACATAATTAGTTCATCAATTAAAGCAGAAAATTATGAACGAAAAATTTCGAAAATTTTAAAGGCCCAAATTATTTATCGTCCGTAAAATTAACTGTCATCCGGGAGTTTTCGACAAAGTCGAGTAAAATTTCGGGTTAGCTATATTTAAATGTTTCACTGATTTAGTTTAAAATCTACTTAGTCGCCACAAAATTCTGACAGTTATATAATTATTTAACTTCAGCTAGAGTATGCGAATTCTGACAGTTCGGTATAGGTGTTTTTATGTGCAATAAGGATTTTGGGATTTTGATAAAAACACATAAACTGAAATGATATTTAAAACTTATTATTTACAAATCATTTTTATTAGACTAGGACTACATCGGAATGTATTTTCGTTATTTGGTTTTAAGAAACAAACTTACTAAAAACCAATCCTGTTGGCAAATACCCTGAATTATTTATAAGGATTTTTCTGGCTCCTATGAATTTTGTGTTATGAGAAAAGTTTTCATCGCACATTTTCCGCTAGCTACTCACAATTGATTTTGCATTATTACTCTACAGTTCTACATGCCTCTTATATTTGCCGAAACTTTTTTGTATTACTTATACGCAGAATTAATGACAAAACAATATGACATTAACTCTGGCTAGAATAAGGTTTTTCAATCCGAACAATATTGTCACTACCCTTTCGAATTCCCTCGATTCGGTGTCCTATTTTTAGGAACTACGACCTGAAATAACTGGGTAGTGCAATGAATGTTTCCCTTCCATTCCCAAACCGGCATTCAAACTTCATTGCACGAGTATTCTGTTTGGTTTTATCTGTGCGGCCTTGCGTGACAACAGTCTGAGTTTATTTTTCATTACGCTTGAAAATCTCATTTCATACTTAATTAAACACGACAAGTTATGACTGGGTACGTTCTGGTTTACCCACCGCAACATTTGGTGTAATGTGTATACGTACGTTTCAGAACTGTCACGTCTGTGGTCCCTGGGATGTTGGGCAGAGATTTAGTGACGTAACCTTGCTATCGCGATGACGAAAACCGCTCCCACATGGTCGAGGGTAGCGATAATTGCATTATTTCAATCACGAGCTGTCGGAGTATCTAACTAAAATGTTCGATAGCTGGCTAATTGTAACTAGCTTCAAATAGGGTGACGTTCTAGATTCGAATGTATTTTGTAAATAGTTTAGCTACTGCAGTTTACATTTACAGAACCTCGATATTATATATACACTAGCTGTACCCGGCATGCGTTGCAATGCAATTCTTTCTACCTAGCACCGGCCTACTACCTACCTCCTACCTACTTAGGGTTACCATGAAAAATAGATAGTAGCCGATTCTCAGACCTACTGAATATGCATATAAAATTTCATAAAAATCTGTCAAGCCGTTTCGGAGGAGTATGGTAACTAACATTGTGACACGAGAATTTTATATATAAGATGTATCATTGTATTGGCCTACTTATATTAAATTTAGATTTGATAATTACTATTTACGAAGAACCTCGTTTAAAAGCACATTTTAACAACATTGAATAAACAGAACTTTGAAATACTTAGGCATACTCTTTACAAAAATAGATCATAATCTGATAAAGATTCATATTTTTTCATCTTAAAATATTATCGATAGTGCCAACCAACGTAAGGTTCTCCTGATATCCTACACTTCAAGCACGTAATATTCCTTTATATAGTATCCCCGATGCAGTAATGGGCGTTGTCTACTTAACGGACTCGTTACTCCAAGATTAACTGTTACTACGAAATTGGGTCTCTACCCTAATGGATGAATCTTCAAAATGCGGACTTAGCATCTTCGCAACAGACGTGCGAACGTTGCATTTCCGAATAATTGGACGATGCCTGCATTGTCGTAATTGCTATTTTACGATCTGACAGTTTGACATGAAGTTTTTAGTTTTGAAATGACTGCAGCAATCAGACGCAGAGGATTTATCGTGTCGTATGTTTGATTAAAAAGTTTTTGCATTTGCTGTTTTATTTTTATGGGTGTGTTAAAATAAAAATATTTTAGTAGAAATTACTTAGGTAGAAATTATTTAGATTATGTTTCAAGAAAATCTAGTCCAAAAGAATGCTTATAAAATTAGTTTATTTAAGATGTCGTTGTGTCTGTGTAGTAGTGCAGAAGAAAATTAAAATAATAATAATAATATCCTGGGACAACTCACACACGGTTATCTGATCCCAAGCTAAGCAGAGCTTGTGTTATGGTAACCAGGCAACTGATAAACATACTTATATATTTCTCAACTCACTCACTCAACTCATACTTAAATACATACATATTATAGATAAATTACACCCAGACACCAGAACAAATGATTATGCTCATCACACAACATTTGTCCTGGGCGGGAATCGAACCCACGACCTCCGGTATAGCAGTCAGGGTCACTAACCACTAGACCAACAGGCCCGTCATCAAATCTTTACATAATGACGAAATGTTTCATGTTGTAGTAAATAGTACCTAACAGAATATCTGGAAGTAAATTAAAGCGAAATTCCGCTTACACCTGTCCAAAGTTCGAAAACGAATGCTTATTCCACAATAACCAGTACATTTTGTTTCCTCGTGATTATTTATATGGGTGCGAGCGTATGTTCTCATTTGTGTTGCAGCCCAAATCCGAATATTGCCGCGATGTGTCTGTAAGATAAGCTCATTTCTTATCACGCAGGATGGGGTATGAGAGTAACATATGACGTCATTAGTGTCGTGCCGAGAAATTTGTCATTGAGCACAATGATTCCGTGCGTAGGCCTATGTGTGGGACGCCGGAAAATTGTTGAACGTGATAAAAGTAGCTACTATTTATTAGATTTGAGGTTTTCCGTAAACAAATTTATGTATGGAATTGTGTATGAATGTAACAGAAAGGGTATTATACTTACTTCAGAGTCTCATTTTGGTCATAAAGTGATAAAACCATTAACAATACACAACATTTATTTATAAATCTTTTGATTTTTTAATTTATCATCTTGTACCACCTATTATCATTACCAAAAAAATCCAACTCGCAATAACATCATCTAAGTACATACGTAGGTAATCTTCATACAAAGCTACCAATATTTTAGCAATAATACTTTCTTAACTTACCTTTACTAAGAAATAACATATTAAACACAGTTGTCGGTAAACAAGGAAAAAATTATATTTGGCTTGATGATTCTAAGAAGGTAATACAAATATTACGAGTATTTTCGAAACGCAGATATATTACCCTTCTTGTGACTTTGAAGATACAAGTAAATCATAAGACTTCAAAGAAATTATTAATATGTCGAATGCCTGAAGAGTCAACGGAGCCAAGATTTTTGCCTACAATATTTATCTCATTTCGATTTGTCAAATACGAGTTATAATTTCGCTGCAGGGTAGGATCTTCAAACCGAAGAATTTTTTTTGTTATTTGTATACCTAAACCACGATAATGTTTTTGATAACTGGTAAAATCTAATCGTCTACTTTTTAGTCTGAATACAATTTAAATAATTAGGTTAATTTTTGACGAAAGCTTGTTTGAATTTACTTGCCTGAATTTCTATTAGTTAATCACTGCACGACTCATCATATCATTAGTGATTTTGAAATTTGAAGTTTAAAAAATAAAATCTTAATCGAAATGCATATAAGGTTATATATTCCGAAAAGACCAGAACTTAGGTACAGATTTTAGTTCATACAGTCATTAAAAACTGCACCAGTTCTGTAATGTAAGAGCGCAGTATTTCCTTTGGATGAACCAATTTTAGGAAAGAGCAGGAATCTAAGAATTGAAGAAAATTGAAGTCAACAAGGCTTTAGAACTAGAACATTCAGTTTGCCGTATATTTTAGAACATGAATAGAGTCGAGAAATCTTCATGTTGTGCCCAGAAAATCGTTGAACTCAAGTAGTTGATATTTTATTTCGATATATAAACAGGATAGTTTATAACTCTACAATATCGGAAAACCACATAATATAGGCTATTTTACGGTACATTCTAAAAAATAAAATAAAAAGAAATCCTGCACACCTAAATACACCTTTTAATAACCATTGAGAATAAATAAAGTCAGCAAATAGATTTCTCTAAAATATTTGAATATAAACTTAAATGATACCAATCCTTAAGCACATTCTAACTACTTTAGTTCCAAAAGTTTGACAAGTCTGAAATTGATGACACAATATTGAAAGTTCAGCTTACCTCTTCTTGCTATATCCGCTTAGACTAATATTAAACCAAGGCTTCGTGCAAGTACTGCCTTAATTATTGTGTAAGTGTTTTGCTGCGTCCCATGCGGCCATTTATTAAACTGTCTAGACAGGTCTTACCGATAAGTACTTGCATCTGCTTTTATTTCTTCTATCTATAGATTTTTTTTAATTTTTTTCTGCTTTTTTTTATTTCGCTGTCAGTGTCACATGTGTAGACCCGTAACGAGTATTTAATGATTGCAAAAATCTCACTTTTTTCCGTGGTTTATTATGCTCGCAGACACTAAAAAACATAATTAAAATGTTAAAAAACAATAATGTTGACAAGGATGACGATGAGTTTTTTGACGCGTGTTAGTTTTATTTATTTATATTTAATTTTAGTATAGTTGTAAGTGTTTGTTCTTGTATTAGATTTAAGTATTGACAATAAAGTTTAAAAAATGTATATGGCCATATTTTTATCGCCAAATCAGCTACACTTCTTATCAAACCATAAAATTTTAGTACTCTATACGTAACAGAAATTGGATAGCATCCATCTAAAATCTTTTTAATTACGAATCACGTCGCGTCTCTCACTATTTCACAGCGTAAGACAGGTTTTTAATCCATTTATCACTGAAATTAAATTCCAGATTTGTATGGGGTGAGTGGTGTGCTGTAATGCCTTTGGTCACGGACCAGACGACTGGCTCCAAGCCAACTGGGGCCATGGAAATAGGATGCAGCGTCAAACAAATATGGGAGATGTCATCAGAATTCATATTGCATCTCTGTGAGCCTGGTAACTGTTTCTAAGATTTTCAACAACTTGCGAATGTGAAAAGGTTAAATATTTTTCTTGTAGACTTTTTAGTCAGTACCTTCAAACAGAATTTTTAAGGCTTTGTCAAAGTCGCTATTCCTAGAATGCTTAAAGAAATTAATGTAAGATTATTGAAAAAACCGTCGAAAAGGTTGCTTCTACTAATCCTTAACTGGTTGTAGATTAAATACTAGTATAAAGTTTTGATAAATATTTTAATACATCAAAACAAACAACGTTTCAGCAAAAGTTCTAAACTCTAACAAATATTTATATACAACACTATATACGCACTCCTATGGTGATATATAGACGGAGATTTTTTTGTATTAACCTGTTTAAAATAAGTCCATGTCCATAAGTTTGCCATGATTCACACTATATACTTTTATTCTTTCATATACTTTAAACATTACATTAGGTAGTAGTAGTTATAGGTAAAGCTGCTTAACTCTTTTGAAAAGCAGCAAGCGTCTTGGTAAAGTCAAAAATTACCTATATGTTTTTCCTACTAGTTACTATTCTATATACTAAATATATATACTATAACTAATTATATACTAAATCAACTTTTTCAACTACATTGCAGTTTTCTCATTTCTGAAATTTTATTAGGTACATAATATTGCTGAAAAAAAAAACAATGCTTAATTACTGCGTCAAAAGGGCAAAAAATATCATCTTTATTTATATTTCTTTTGTTCAGTATTAATATTAACACTCGACCAACGCGCAACGTCCAAGCATTTTTATAAAATAAAAGTATTTTTTCGACGTGAACTGAACACAAAGGTTTCTCTTTTTTGTAAGTAAGACAGTAACGTTTACAAAGAGAGTATTGATGTTAAAATTAACAAGTTTTTTTTTTAATTTTGTATTGTTTTTGCAAGCAACTTAATTATAAGAATGGCCTTAATTACGTTATAATGATACTTTTGATGTTGCTAGTCTAGATCAAAAGATGAAAGCGAAACGTTATACTAATTATTTACCTATTTAATGTGTTAAACGCAATTACGTTACCAAAATTACAGAAAATAAAAGCTAATTATAATAAGCAAAAAAAATAATAATTTTAATTGCCGTTGCTCGTTAGAGTTAGAACTCGATAGGGTGGCGTCATTATAATAATAATAATAATAAATGCGGACAACATCACATACATTGCTCTGAACCCAAAGTAAGTAGCTGAAGCACTTGTGTTATGGAATTCAGAAACAACAAAGGTACCACAAACACCCAGACCCGGGACAATGTAGAAAAGTTGGTTTCTACATTGACCCGTCCGGGGATCGAACCCGGGACCTCAGAGCTAGCGACACCTTGAAACCGGTGCGTACGCCACTCGACATTATTTACCACATACATAGCATTAATTCAGCTTCATGTCATAATGTCTACGCATGTAAAATTTCAGCTTGAATCGGGATCCGTTAAGTGAGTCAATAATTTAGCTAGCAAGTTTTGATAATAGAAAGTTACTGATGTTACTAAATAAAGTCTGACTTAATCCAGTCAGCTTGCGACTACTGCCGGGGTAACCTGGTCGAAAGGTAAAGCCCAAAAACGTATTCATGCATGTCTCGCGCTAATTCCCGTTCAATTATGACGATATTATGATTCGATGATGATATGATTCAACGACCTCCGTGGTCGAGTGGCGTACGCACCGGTTTCAAGGTGTCGCTAGCTCTGAGGTCCCGGGTTCGATCCCCGGACGGGTCAATGTAGAAAATCACATTTCTACATTGTCTCGGGTCTGGGTGTTTGTGGTACCTTCGTTGTATCTGAATTCCATAACACAAGTGCTTTAGCAACTTACTTTGGGTTCAGAACAATGTATGTGATGTTGTCCGCATTTATTTATTTATTTATTTATTAATTATATAACTGTAAACATGCAGCGCGATGGTATAAAAGTTAGATAATTTAATTTAAAGTCCTGCACATGCATTTTACCACATCCAAAAAATCTTTACTCCTGGTACGTATTTGTAGTGGCACGGCACCTCTGACAGTTGCACTTGTCACTGCAATCCCGTATTGGAGTATCTGAGTATTTTACGATCAGAACATCTGCAAGGAGAAAACAATTAAATGGAAACAAGAGCGGATATGTTTCAATTATCCTCGTAATTAAATGGAATGTCGAACAAAGGGAAACGTATTTTTCAAGAAGATGAAAACACAACATTATTGAAATCGTCTTTTTTTAAGAACTTTGAACATTGTAATTAAAAGAGGGAATCTGTGGCAGCACTTGTGCTTATGTGCCGCATTATTTACCTATAAGTTTGTTATATTATTGTTACGTTACACACGGTATAACAAAAACAACAAGTTTATTTAGATTGGTTTAATGTTTTTATGTTTTTTTAGGTACTAAATCAAAAATGTATGTCCGTATATAATCTTTAAATACTATAATAGTAAGAGTGGGGATGATAGAGCATTTAGATCATTTTATCGTTATTAAATATGGTTGTTATTCATTTGTTTAAACATTTATTTTGACCTAAACCACAGACTTTCAAACATCGCAACTATGTAAAACACATCAAACTTATTTCAATGTATAACCAACCTTTTAAACTAAATCAAACCCATCTACAACTGCACTCTTAGAACCAAGATCTTATTTACGTTAGATTCTAACAATTATTCGGCTCGACGGATTCGATTTATCGAGAGCTACCATGACTTGGCATACTTACAGGAACTTCGGCATTTACTTGCCTATCCATATTACCACCTGGCCTTCCTCGAATTACAGGCAGAATAGCGTGCTTTAAATTGGGTTGCTATTATGTGAAAATTGGTTGTACAAAACATTTATGTTGGATTTATTTTGTAAATAATTCTCAGGCTTGAAATAGACTAATTTAGGTTTGAGATTAATACTAGCAGAAGCAGCTAACGCTGAGGATAGGGTTGGTTTAGATTCACAATTTTTTTCTTGTGATAATGATTTTTCAAGGAAAAAATATTTAAAAAAAATCCTCTAAAATATTGTAGCACTTAAAATAATGTCGTCAATTCGACTGATCTCTCTCAATCTAACCGGAAAAATATTCCTACAGTTTATTTTTATGTTTAAAACATAAACTTCCTACTATTTATGATGTTAGTCGTAGTCCGAAATTATTCACTCAGTACATATAAAAATTCTTATAACGGCAACTATGTCGAGCACTTAACTTATTCTTCATGAATAAAGATCGGAGTCAAGCGGTCCTTCTCCTTATAAAAAGTCTTCGCTAAGTATCTATTGAAATAGTTTGAGTAGAAGGATGAAATTGTCTTACTCAATGTAATTTATAATCAGATAATCCTTTTAGCTTTGTTACTTACTTTTATTGAGTTTCATAGATTTAGGTTTGTAGGTTGAATTTCTAAATACAATATTGTGGAATTAATCCGGGTAAGATATTTAGTATAAAGTGTGTTGATATTGTAAAAAGTGAATAAGGAATTGTTTTAATTTAAGTTAGAATTGACTTATTTACGAGTTACGGCGCGATTAAAGGTACTATTTAAGTAATTAAATTCATTTAACAACCTAAACTTCAGTACAAAAATTTAATAATAAATTGACTACTTGAACTTGTGCAAACCAGAAGTGACTTTAAGATAAATGTATTCACAAAAGAAAAACAATATTTAAAAAAAGAAAAACAAACAGTCAAATATTGAACATCCACCCTTTGGTAGTAAATTAAAAAAAAACTCATTACAACAATCAGTATCATCCTATCATTACTATATTCAAAGGACATGTTTTGTAGTAAATTGAGAATACACCAACCGTAAGTGCTAAAATATCACCCGAAATGCCATTTATTCCGGTGCAGTGTGTTTGTGAAAATTCAAGAGATAAACGTACAAAACTTAGGTAGCGTTGTGCATCCATTTTGAAAATTTATGCCAGTTGTGCAACTACAAAAATATCTGGCCACCGTAAATGCCACGTTATTATTTTAGTTCGGATATAAATATGGAAATTTGCAGTTATACCCTTTGTAAGTAGTCATACAATAATATTTTTAGAAGGAGTAATTTATCACCATCAGATTGTTTACATGTCTTGCTCAAAAACAACCAATTAACCTAAAACTAGATTACTAAACAAGCTTCCAAATAAGATTATGGATCTCAAATTATTTTTACACAAGGGAATACTTCTAAAGATTTCAGTGTTTTAATTGTTGTAAACAAAATCTTTAATCTGGCTATTATCAGCATGATATAGTTAATGAGTTTTAAGTTGTTTCTCAGTAAACTAAATGTAAACCTTAGAACAGGAATAATATAAAAAGCACCTTACATAAAACTAACGATTTACATCAAGCAGTACGTAAAAAGAAAACATTGAATTGTTACTTGACATATTATCAAAATCAACCAAGGTGAATCCGTCACTAACTCACTTCGAGAAATACCAGGTAAATAACATATCTCATGATATTAAAATTCATACAACATTCACTCCAATTTGCCTCACGACTCATGCGTAAAAAGTCAACATACGAGGCTCTTAAGAATAACTTAAAAATAAATCTCCGTTTTATATCCCAGTAATCAGTTTACAGCGACATACTAACCTATTTCTCCCGACTCCAAGTAGGCCGAGTTTTCATATCTTTTCGTTTCATTAAAATGAATAACAAAAGTACATCACTATGTATGTAGACATTTTTTGTGCCCTAGAAGTCAGGCCACAAAAAAAGACACAAGATTGATGGTTAACACGCTCTCAACTACAGTTCGGTATTTCAAAAATATTTACTTATGAATAGTGTAATGTTTTGTGAAACACAACATTCGTTTAGATGTTGTGTCAAATGAAAAATAAAAGAAACATCTATTTCATTTAATACTTAGTTTCCTTCCCTATGTGAAAAGTTGACCAGCAGTAGGCAAGATCTAGGTTGTTATATATTATTCACTCATAAACGACGATTAAAAAAAAACTCCCTCCTATATTCACCTCCAATAACCGAATATATTTTTTTGTATCATAAACTACAGTTCTTTTAGTAAAATCTTATCAATGAACAAAATCAGCGCATAAAAATGTAGCATTCAAACAAGTTGTTTCTTCTGTCTGCATAGGATATGAAGAATAAAATATTCCAAAGTCACGTCTACCAGAATGTTCGGCCAATATCTAGGACATAGAAACAAATATCAGAAACGCTCACATAAAACGATACTTTGCATCGCAATCGCCTTCAGGAGGGATAAAGTGGTAAGAAATAATATCACTGGTAACGTTTAAGATTGTAGAACGGAAGATTTTGGGGGCCTACTAAGGGTAGGTAAATCCAAAGATACGTGAAACTTTATTGAATTTTTAAATGTGTTGCGTAGACATACTGGCTTTATTTATAATCTTTGCACGTAATAAATATATTTAAAAATTTGCTTTCGACCAACTGAAAACCAAAAATTATCATAGAAAAAATCCCTTTTTTTGTCGAATAAAAAGCAAATATTGGCATGGGAATGAATGTGTTACGTGTAGAATTTAATTGAAAAGCATTCTTAATATGTAAGAACATACTTCACTCTAATCAAATTTTTCTGATGTAAATATATGCTTACCCACCTTTCAATTTCCACCTTCGAAGTAATTAGATCCCGATATATTCAAACATCACCTTATGTTAATACAAGGGTATACCTCCTTACGTTTGACGCACTTTAGCCGACTCACACTTGGTGATATGAGTACGTGCCCCGAATTTCGGGAATATGTAGCCAGCGGGCTCCAAACGTAAAGTTATGGGCACAATGGGCCCGTCTGATTCACAAATGCGGAGTACAATGCATTTGCAGGACAGAGAACGAATTTAGTGCAATATGTGTTTGTTTGAAATAAAGTCTATTAAGTGAAATTCTGTACAAAAAAAGGCACAGTGTATTATATTTTCATTTTACTGTCTTTTTTATTGAATTAAAAAATTCAGGATAATTCTTCTGGTACACAAAACTTTGTTTAATTAAAGAAACTTTAAGATTACTTTAAAGAACTGTAGGTCTACTCGTAAATACATAAATATCGTATGTTTTAATTAGCACTCAGTGTGTACCAATATTTATAACAACTATCTCCAATAAAGTGCCTCCGCGTTGTATTACCTTGATACCTAGCTTCTTACCTACGTCTCTTGATAACGAAGTAGAAATGAAGATTACAAAGTCTAATTTCGAAACGAAAAGTTTTCTCTTATAGAAAACACCCAAGAGTAATATGTTTTTTTATTTTTTTGTATATAATTAGAAAGATTGCCGTATGTATTGTCTTATTTAAGAACACGTTTAAAACTTTTAGTAACAACACTAAAACTGTTTATTGCCGAGGGATTTGACGCCAAAGTTGTTTTATTTGCTTTATTTTTAATAATGTTGCCAATACTAATATAACAAATCTGGAAAGATTATTTGCTTTGTTTCAACTTGCTAATCTCTAAATTACCAAATACCTTATACCTACCAAAAACTTAATTTTGTACCAAACAGCTCATGTTTTATGCTGACTAATATTATGAATGCGAAAGTTTGTTTGGATGTTTGAATGTCTGGATGTGTGTTACTCTTTTACGCAAAAACTACGAAATTGATTTTAATGAAACTTTACAATAATGTAGCTTATACATCGGAATAACACATAGGCTATCATGTATAAAGATAGTGTATGAATTGTCAAACCCGCGAGTGAAACCGCGGGGCACAGCTAGTTAATTATATGTAGAATATTAAAAATATGCCAAGTAGAAGTCACTGATGGAAAAGTACGTAATACATGATGAGGGCTATCTGTGGTAATACATAAGTAAACGTAGGCAATCTTAATCGCTACCTACCTACTACGTAAAACCACACCTTACTTCGACTAACCTATATGACCTCTAACTTTCTTATATAATATCTGGCTCCACGTAATATCAAAAGTATCGATACCAAAATCATTAATCACTGCATCAAATAAGTTAGTTCCGATATATTGAAACTGTCTTCGACATTTATCAATACTATTGATACGGATAACTTCGCAAATTGATTAGTTTCTTGATAGGGTGACCTAATGGCGAAACCGAATACGATAGCTTACGAAGAAAAATAATGGTCCATATATTTTCGATGTAGCTTCTTTTTGTATTTACGGGTATTGCCCGTTTTTGGGAGCAGCCTTAAATTATACCTGAAGCGGTGTGCTCAAATATACGAATTGTTCTTTATACTGATAATAAATTACGATAAAACATACACAGGTAAACATAAAAAGTAGATACAATGTATCTACTTTCGTAAAGTGTAACTATGTCATAGTTACACTTTAACGTTAACGTTGACATTAAATGTATCAAGGTCAATGTCTGTGTAAACACGTGTATACATAATTATATTAACACAATAACACATACGAAAATAACAACCTTAGTATGTCATAATTGGTTTTATCACATTAAACAATTACGAAAATTAAGCCTTTATAATTAATGTCCGTAAAAGTCGCTAATATTTTGTCACAATATCACATTTTCTAATCTGGCAACCCCAGACTTCTATCTCGCCTCGTCAGTGTCATCCAGATGATTAATGAGTCTGTGTGAGATGTGATGTCACCTAATGTACCACAATCTCTGAGCTTAAGGCACTAAATAAAAACAAAATGCCAAACATCACTCTAAGTACCTAATCCAATTTAAGCCTTAACTTTTTCGACATAAAATTTATGAAAATTTTGCAAATTTGTTCTTACATCTAGGATTGAATAAGAAAATTAATGGTTCTTTAGTCTTGTTTAAAAATTATTTGAAGTTAAATAATTGATATTTCGAACATTTCTTAATTAGAAACCTAGAATTTAAGTTTAATTGGATCTACATTTTAACGCTTAAACAAAGCTAGCGTAATTTAAATAAGCGTATTTATATAAGTACTAGCAACAATATGTTAATGAAAATTTCAAGAACCCGGCGTTAATTTACCTATACTTAGATGGACATAAATATAAAATAGGCGATACTCGCTCTAATTTGTCAAACATTTGAGAAGCATTGTGTATATATGCAGGAAGACAATTCAGGTAGCACCGTCAACAATTTAACATACCTACAGCATAGACCATTACACACAAATTAAAATTAAACCTTTTTTCTTTTTACATCTGAAATATCGTAGCCATCATCCGCTTCCACAAAAGTTTCATAATATGAATGCATGACCCAGAAACGAATGAAGTTCATTTCTTTTTTGCATTAGTTTTAACGTGGGCCGTACAAACGCCATATGTTTTGTGCACGTCGACGCCCCCAAGGAATAAACCTGTATTATACTGTTACTGACTTTTTACTGTTATATCATTTTCGGCATCTATAGGTCGGGATTCACCTATACAATTTTTTTTATTTTTTTTCTTCGGTAATTTCTAATGATTTTCCTTATAACACTTTTATTCTTTGGAAATTTTTCATTTTTTATTTACTAGAAAAATAACGTAATACATTATTACAAATTAAGTTCTGTGGCTACATTTCGGTAAAGTAATAATACTGTTAAATATATCAGAAAAAAAAACTGGTTAATGCGATTACAGGTTTATTATCGTTAATATTGTGGTAGCCATTTTCGGTAATGCACTGTTATAGTTATCATCCCGGTAAAAATTCATACCTTTTCTATACGTATTGGCGGGAACTTGCTCGCGCTCGGCGAGTCAAGGACGCGTTTCTATATTTAAATAAATAATAATAAATGCGGACAACATCACATACATTGCTTTGAACCCAAAGTAAGTAGCTGAAGCAATTGTGTTATGGAATTCAGAAACAACGAAGGTACCACAAACACCCAGACCCGGGAAAATGTAGAAAAGTTGGTTTCTATATTGACCCGTCCGGGGATCGAACCCGGGACCTCAGAGCTAGCGACACCTTGAAACCGGTGCGTACGCCACTCGACCACGGAGGTCGTCATTGTAATGCACATGTAACGCACATTACGCACACTAATAGATGATCAAACGAACTTACCTGATGTTCGATCTTTATTATACGAAGTGCCTCGTTCTCGATATAAGTTATTTACCATGCAGCTTTCGCTTGGCAACTAAACTCTTTCAGATCCAAAACTAAACGAAGTATTAGTGTCACACTGTCTTTTTTCTCCTGTCAAACTTCATTCCTTTAGAGTCTCGTAGGTTATCTCAATTTTACCAAGGGTGGGATGGGTAGGGAACATATATCGAGAACGAGGCACTTCGTATAATAATGATCGAACAACAGGTTCGTTTGATCATCTATTATACACTCCATGCCTCGTTCCTTCTCGATATATGTTATTTACCATGCAGATGTTCCAGAGATGGTAAAGTTGAGATAAAACTTAAGATAAATAAGTAGGCATGTCCTATACATAAATGCATACTATGCACTTGTGCAGTCAACTCTTTCTAGTTAGATGCAATCATTTAAATAAACTAAACTTGAGTTGTTCTGTTTTGAATTATCCTGATCAACAATCGTAGTCACACAATGTTACAAAATAACCAGTATTATTTTTAGAATAACAATCAATGTCTTATGACACCTCATAGCAATCCTGAGAGCAATAGTATTAAGTTTAAATTATTCTGCATTAAGCGCAACAAAACCTGGCTAAACTCTAATAGAAAATTACAAATCTTGCTAATGTTATTTAATATATTTATCTAGCAGTCTGTGTAATTACATCTAGTAGTACAAAATCTTTTTGTCTTAACCATAGGTGCAGAAGCATGGCGTATACTATATGCCCTGAAAAAAACATAAGTATCAATACCGCCTAATGAAACAGTAGCTACTTTCTAATCCATCTTCTACTAGTGACTGAAGACAAAAAAACAATTTAACTGTGTAATTTTTGTGTGAATTTAATCGTTCTTAATTAAAAAATGTGAATGGTGTTTTCTTTCTTAACTTGTTTCAGTTGTTGCGCTGCATAGGTATATAAATTATTTAATTAAGTATTCTATCTCTAAAATCTTTAGTAAATATTAGGCTGAGAAAATCTCAATTTATCCAAAAATGCTAAGTAAAGATTTGGCTGCGTACAGCCCATTGCCAGGTTTTTAAAGTTATCAGTAATGATAATATTGACACAATCTTCACTCAACTTCACTTAACCCATATTCAGTCATCTATTTATTTTAATAAACATAAGTACACTATATTTTAATGAAAGAAGTTTGTGCCCGCTGTGCTGTGCTTAGTGCAAGCAAAAAACCATCCGATTCTTGGTGAGACTACCAAGACTTAACCATTTCCCTGTCCAAGTCTGTAAAGACTCACGTCTTTAAATATGATTTTGATGAGGCATATTCTGAATTAAATATTTCAAATTAATTCGAAACCAAACGACGTTGGCGAAAACCTTTGAAACCCAGATGCTTTGATAGAAGATACTGTATTGGAACGTCCTTATCATCAACCTCTTCCTATAAGGCATTTTTCATTTAAATTCTTTGTGGAATAGTGGTGTGATTCCACGGTATTACCACAGATTTTATGAGTCTTTGATTTTTGTAGAAAATTGTAATGATCACGGCGATAATAGTGAGACCAATGATGATAATACTGATTAGTTATTAATGTTTTTACTTGGCTACTTTTTATATTTTGACTGATTGTAATTGTTTTTTCTATGAGTACTTTGTTCCTAATAAATATTATAATTTTAATACATTTTATGAGTTTTTTTTAATTATTCTCTTGAAGATACCGATAGCAAAATTATTTTACATACTCAGCTTTTAATGATTACGAAAATATGACTACCAAAAATTTCCTATAAAATACGGGTTACATTACTTTACCTTCTTATGGTTATTTGTAATTTTACCATAATAAGTCGGTAACTGAAGATTACAATATCTCTCTGTAATGAAAAAACACGTTGAATAATCCCGTAAAGCACTATTATGCCAAAGATTTTTAAGAAAGTTACTATAATAATTCGGTAAGTAAACATTACTGAAATAATATTGATAAGTCAGAATCGTAAGATATCAGTACCCTAAAAATTGTTTGAAACCATTTTCGGTAATATGTATTTTGGTGAATAACTAATTCTGTGTATATCTAATAGTTACACTTAATACTTTAAACTGTTCGGGTAAAAATTAGCTTTCCCGTCATATAACAATGTTTTCATTATTCCCCTTTGTTAAAGAGATATACTCGAAAAACACTAAATCATTTTTCCTGTAAAATTTGATTTTTGCGATTACCGGTTTATTCCCCGGGGACGTCGACGTGACGTTCTGTTATTGCACTAATATAATTCTTCTGGGACGTTGCAGTACAGTGAAACTTACAAAAGTAATTGGGTCAGTTTCTTTTGAAAAAATATTGTTGAAACAAATTGGTTATAACCATAACATTTACATCTAGATCATTTACATATTAAGTTAGGTAAAACTTTAATTACATTTACACAAATTTTACTTTTAACCAACTGCTGTTCTAATTTGGATGAGCTGATTTAAAATTTGTATGCCATAGCCAATCGTATTTTATTTTGGCAATTGGCTATGGTTTCCTTGAAAGAGGTTGGTCACTTCTATAGGTTGAAGAACTTTATTAAATATGACCTGGAATTCTGTAGCACTCTGTACATTTGTCAAAACTTGGATGTCTTCAAAGCAACTAGTATAACTCACAGGTATATATTTCAAAAAGAATATCTGATATTACGAAGAAAGCTCATGCACTGCAAACTTCTGTAGTCATACGCCGAAGTACCACTCGAACCGTTAACAATTCTTGAAGTTATGAAAACGATTGTACAACAAAAGTCGCTTTCCAAGGGACCATTATTTCCACAACTGGGAATACAAAATAAAGCCGGCAGAGTAAATATAAATATTTGGCTTTAATGAAAACTTCATTAAAACTTGCCATGGCTTAACCGAGACAGGACATCCAATTTGTTGACGCAAGAGGTGCAGGGATTTAACGCTTGTTTTTGTAAGCCAAATGGCCTGAGGTTCATTCTCTGGTAGAATAAATTATAGTATTTTGTGATTCTCTAATTACTAAAATATGGTATATATTTTTCTTCCATATACTGATTAACAAATACGTGATACGTTTTTTACTCATAGGTACTGATGATTATTTTTACCAAATCCTTCATTAGGTTCCTATATGAACACAAGGCCGACCGTGGAAAAAGAGTCAACAAAATGTCCTATTGCTAGGCAAGGGTTCTAAAATAGCTAAAAGCAATTAACCAATTTAATGTTCAAACAACTAACTAAATATTAGATAAAAATATATCTAGCCTATATTTCTCTAAACTTCAAATAAAATTATCAGAAGTTAGCACGCAACTCCAACAAAAATCCAATTTAATCTGAAACTTAATCCAAACTGGCGTCTATCTTAACATCTTAACTAAACAATCAATTAAGAAGCCGTTTATTTAGGTGGAGTTTATTTAGGTAATAATTTCACGTGAAGTTAAGCGCGGTGACGTCACGTTTCAGGATACACACATGATTAACGAGTGAACTTGCCGCCTTAGCTGAACTTTTGATGGACGAGAAAACAGTTACCTTCTTGGACAAGGCCGACTTGCTTAGTTGAGTTTTCATAATGTGTGTTTGTCGCGCTATTACTTTGATTTACTTGTGTTTTTGAACATTGTCATTTGTAGATTTCATAGGTTCTATGTCTACAAGGTAGAGACCTCTTCTCGTACTAAAAAGGAGTTTAGAGAAGACAAACAAAGCTATTTATCTTAAGAAAACGATTAAGGATAAACTAAATTAGACTTATTTTTACTTTCTAATGAAAGTTTATTTAACTCAGTTTATGTTCTTAATAATATAATTGAATAAAATTATACTCTATCAAATAATTATCTTAACTGTAGACTCTTGTTGTAAGTTTTAAGTAGTTCAGAACTTTGGATAAATTCGATTGTTATCAAGTAAACATATTCAAAGCATTTAAACGTAATCTACCCTTAAACAAACTTAGGCGCTTATTTCGTTCTGCAAGGTTTTGCCTAAAAATTATTGTATGTTAGAATTAACAAAAATAAAGCAAATAAACGCATAAAAATGTTCTTTGTTTAACAGTAAATAAAATTAAAAATGTTTTAGTTTTAAGCGTTTGTTATCTATTCTATGCATGAGTGACTTGGGCAGAATACCAGCAGAGCAGCATGGTTGGTGCCAACATTACATTGTGTGAGTCCAAAATATATTTGTCTCAAAACTTATGTTGTTGGCCGTAAGTCCAAGTATATTTGCTGTTGCTATATTAAAACTTATATTATTTATTTTAGAAATTAAGTAATGTTTTTGTGGATAATTTGAGACTAATCTTTATGTAACACATTGTTTTGAAACTGAACTAATTATTAAGTACACAGTTATTAAGCAAAAACAAATGATCATGCTCATCTCTCAAAGATTAGTTCGGGGAGGAACCGAAACTACAACCTCCGGTTTAGCAGTCAGGATCTAACCACTAGACCAACAGGCCAGTCATTGAAAGACAATGGGTCAATTTCAAATAAATTATTTTCGGATAAATTCGCAATGTAATCTAGAATACCTACAACAATTTATCGATTTATTTACCGAGTAACTTTAATTCAATTTCCGTACATTGGATTTCTATTTCCCAATAAACGGTGCGATCTACCTTACGTATGCAGGAGTCACCTTCTACCGTTTGGAGATTAGAAAATTCAATTTGCTACTGGGTTCCACTGTCCAGCAAACATGTGAAGCACGAGCGGGGGCGAATTGCTCGAATGCGAATGTAATCGATACCAAAAACGATTTCGATTTACATATAGATACCTATTTAGTATCGATATGAATTCGAATGGCACTTTACAATGTTTTTAATGTGAATGCATGCGCACTTGATTTTTGTACTGGATTTTTATGTTTAGTAACTAAATGCTCAAACCATTGGAAAACACGTTTATTTTTGTATAACAATTTAAGATGCTTTAGTAGTCTCTACGTTGCTTTAATTCTTTAAGATTCAAAAATAAAAGCAATTAAATGTCTTTACACAAAAGGTACGTCATTAAAAAAAGTATGTCGAAACATAAAAATATAAACAAAAAATATAAATAGGCACATGCTCATTGCTCATCAGCGACCAAAACATCAAATTGTTATGAATGGAAAGCTCAATGGATTTGTCGATAACCCAGTGCCTAAATACCATTTTAATTAAACGGACAACATTCGCATTACCCCGGGCCTCTCGAAAATGGGCACGTTTACAACACCGTTTTTACAGAACCATTTTAACACTTTTAAATGTTTTCTGTCTGACAGCTTTATATGTGATTTATACATAGGTTTATGATAAAAATAACACGTCACGAGGTACTTTTAAAACATCTGTTAGACATTGGACTTGACGGCAAGGACGTGCGAATCATACAAAATCTGTATTGGCATCAAAAAGGGATAGTAAGAGTGGAAGGAGAAGAAACTGATGAAGTGGCTATATGTAAGGGTGTCAGACAGGGTTGCATATTATCGCCGCTTTTGTTTAACATATATTCGGAAGCTATAATGTCTGAAGCTTTGGAGCATAAGGAGTGGGGTGTCGTAATAAACGGCCAAATTATAAATAACCTTAGGTATGCCGATGACACGGCTCTTATTGCTTCCAAGCCAGAAGATTTGCAAAATATAGTGGATGCTGTTAACGAAAGTAGTTTAAAGGGTCTTCCTATAAAAATATTAAAGACAAAATACATGGTGATATCGCGAGACCAAACCCTTAATCCTCGTATAACAGTTGCAGGAGCATCTCTCGAAAGAGTCCAAAGATACAAGTACCTAGGCGCATGGGTCAATGAAGCATGGGAGTCCGACAATGAGATCAGGGCCCGGATTGAAATAGCTCGTGCGTCTTTCAATAAAATGAAAAAGGTATTTTGTAATAAAAAACTCGACGTAAATCTAAGAGTACGAATGCTTCAGTGCTACATCTGGCCAATAGTATTTTATGGCTGTGAGGCATGGACCATTAAAGAGCACATGCGCCAAAAACTAGAGGCCTTAGAAATGTGGTTTTACCGACGAATGCTCCAAATAAGCTGGATTCATAGAGTCAGGAATGAAGAAGTACTTCGACGTGTCAAGAAATCCCGAGAACTCATGAAAAATATCAAGAGAAGAAAAGTAGCCTATCTGGGACATGTATTGAGACATGAGCGTTATTATCTTCTCCAGACAATAATGATGGGAAAGATTGAGGGGAAAAGACGCGTCGGTAGAAGGAAAATGTCTTGGCTCCGAAACGTTAGACAATGGACCGGTATCGCCAACGTACAAGAACTTTTTCGTCTGGCGAGGGACAAGGAGAGATATGCGGAGTTGACGGCCAACCTCCAGTAGTGGAGAGGCACCGCAAGAAGAAGAAGAAGAAGTTTTCAAAAAAGACCTGAAAAATTATAATTTCAGCTTTAAATTGTTTAAATTCTTTTCATACGTCAATCAAAGTAAGGTAGGAAAACCATCAAACCATACTCCGTTAATTCAGAAATCCGGATGTGGGTTGCCGTTAAATCCGTTTCGCGTGATTCAATATCCAAAATATTATAACGTAGCTGTTAAAATCGGATCCCATTACGGAATTATTAATTGACCGTTATCGACAGATGTTGCTTGCTGCTATTATCGTAATAATAATGGTGTACTAAATTTTCCTACGTAGTCAAATCGATGAAGATATTCAAAATACAATTTGACAAGAATTGCATTGTTGTGGCTTGAATAATATAATCACATAATGGCTTTGGAATAGGTGAAGGTTTATATTTTATTTTTGTATGAAATATCATGGCATCTTTTGCCTAGTATTTTGCCAAGCAATGTTGGGGTCAGCTTCCATGTTTAACCAGCTGAAACTCTAACTTGAAACTGAGCAACAAAGTATTATTATTATTTAATTATTTTCAGCCATTATCGTCCCACTGCAGGGCAAAGGCCTCCCTTTCTTTCTTCCACGGGGAGAATTGGAACACAGTATACCATGAGATAATAATTATTAGTCATCCCGAGTTTTTCATTGATACCCAGTGTCAACCGTAGCCCGTCGTAGTGTCGCAACAAAAATTGAGTTTAGTACAACTAATTCTTATTTTATTGTTTAGTTACACTACTAACAGTGAAGAAAAACAGTGACTAAGCCGGGATTGAGTTCTCGTTTGTTTTCTTTGTGAGGAGAAAGCTTTTTGCAATCGGATAGTTACAGAATGTAGGAAGTATCACATTCATTTATTCAGACAATGTTTCATTGCTACTTGCATATTCCTTTTAGGTATCCTTATAATATAATTTTCTGCTAAGTCTAACGTTTCTCATTACAAGAACAGATGCATTATGCATCTCTCAAGTTGAATAGCTAATAAGTAATTGCAAAAATGCTTCCACGATGTTTTTTTCTAGGTTTTTAACAGTATGTTATGTGGCATTGAGGTTTTAATTAAAGTTTCCTGGAAAGTGAAACAGTTTTTTTCTGAACATACTAATTTATCGTGCTGTTAACGAACATTTTGATTGGTTTATTCTTGTCGTCTCCAGTGCTTGATTAAGTTATGTGATTTCCTAATTTTAAAGCAACAACTGTTCCAAATATTGTCTGTTTAAAAACAAAAAAAAAATATCATTCGCTTGAAAAGACGTATTACATTACTTCACTTACTTAAATACCTTCCAAAACCGTTTTCACTTATAAAATTGTATCACACATTTAATTACAGTCTGGCTATGTAAATTAATGTTTTGCACTTAGTCTACTAAACCTAGCTATTACAACCAAACTTCAATTGTACATAAAACAAAGCGTCTCTAAACGCTCCCACAAAGTTTTCAATGCAAGAAAATACACAATAAAAAGTATGTACAATATCACTTAGAATCATTTATCAAAACTTTAGCACAATACAAACAAAGAGGCATATAACAATACGTAAAACAAATGAACATTACACGCAACTTGCAACATTTGTCAAAACATGTTATCGAACAAAGAGAAGGCAACTTATCTGTGAGCCTAAAATTTACATCTAGACTGGGGCCCGATGCCGCTATTTTAAGTCAGTGAGTGGCGGGTTAAAAAACGTTCCAGTGTACTTGTTATTGTGCCTAATTTTCGTATTCAGATAAGAACAGTCACTTGCAATCCTACAATGACAACAGTGGCAAGCAGGTGTACATTTGTCATTGAACTAAAATTATCTGAATACGAAAATTAGGCACAATAACAAGTACACTGGAACATTTATTAACCCACCACTCACTAACTAAAAATAGCGGCATCGGGCCCCTGGTATTAAAATATGTTTTATTTGCAACATTCAAGTTGTATATAGACTGTGTTTCTCAGAGAACAGAGGGTGGATACAAACAATGGGTTTATTTGGCAAGATATACGTATGTGACACAGAAAGGACTAAAAAGTTAAGGTACATACACATTTAAGACGATCGATAAACGTTTACAGTTTATAAATGTTTCAAAATGCAGTTCATACATAAATAAACCAAGACACAGAAAAAAAATATGATCATGCTTATTGACACAAAGATTTATCGTGGGTGGAAATCAAACCCGGTTAGCTGATCAGCACAACCTCCGGTTTAGCTGGCAGTTACATCAACAACATGACTAACAGGGCAGACCAAACATTAGTAGAATACCTAGATCAGATCACTGTAGGGCCTTAGATGTCTTGTCAAAGGACATCTGTGATTGAATGCATTGATCTTGGGTATTGGGCCAAGGCATCTTGAGGGAATGCGATTGAAACACCTTACTAACAGTTAAGCAAATGTAGGATTTGACGATTGACCCGTTTGACAGTTACAGCTAGGTCTCAGCTAAATAACATTTACTTAAATTTATAAAAATATCAGATAAAGCACTCAAATACGTTGTACTACTATTAAAATACCGCCCAAATTGTTTGAGCTATAAAATAAAAACAGTACCATAACGAACAATTGAATTCATACAAATATATGGTTTTGTTTTTTTAATAGCAATCTAAACATTGAGTTTGTTTATGTATTATTTTAAATTGACTAACCAGAACGAAAGGGTTAAGCTACACAATAGGAAAACATACGTATGGTCAATTAATTGGTGGGGAAAAAACATTGTATTCCTCTGCAAGCAAGAAATAGATATGGAATTGCTAAAAAAGTTGGATTGATTTGTCTTTATGACAATAGTTTTCATGATAGCCTATGTTTTTGTTTAATTACCACTATCATATGACATGTCATGTCACACTCTAACTGTGAAACAATATGAATGTAAGCGTTCTTCATTTGAATCAATCGGCCAAGACTATGACGTCACAATTGTTAGCAATGAGTCTACCGGTTTGTTTTCCCTACTAGGGAAATTTAATTTAAAGGATTTTAATTTGAAGAGGTGGAACTATGTTTTAATAGATTAAAAAAACCGGGTGGGTTCCGTACAAACCTGTGTGTGTGTGATTTAACTAAAAATTTAAAGTTTTCCGAATTTTTCCTTTATATGTGCTATTAAATATTGCTTCATGCCAAATTTCAAGATTCTAGATCGACTGGAAGTACCTACCCTTTAGGTTTTGATTCCCTCGCGAGTACTTGCGAGTTTGAAAATATGCGGCTTAAATTGCTATTTATTTTTATTGCGTTGACATAAACATTTTTGATTTTGTTACAGCTTCAAGGTATTATAGATCTGAGTATTTGATATGAATTTCAATTTAATACCTCTACGCGTTCATGAGAAAAGAAGTAGTAACTTTAAAATTTTCAAGAATATTTTTTATTATGATGTAACTAAAATTTACGGTTTTCGCAATTTTTCTGTACAACAAGTGATCCTATAAGGGTTTCGTTTTTTTCTTTTGAGGTACGGCACCCTAAAAACGACTGTCCACAAGTACTTTAGTCGTCAAACATTTATAAATATCGCTTAGCTTTAAGAGGAAAGCTGGCTTTGGCTCGCTACGTTACGTAACATTTTACAAAAAGTGACGGCAATTAAATGGAACTGACATTAATTCGAGTAATTGCTGACCAACCGCTGTAACCAACGAAACATTTACTCGCGAGATGTCACACGGAGGGTTGTCGACCATTATATTACATTTCTATCACAATTATCTAAAGAAGTAATTAGTAAAGGGTGTTTATTTGTTCAGAGTAATCTTTAAAACCACTGAAACAGACGTTTTGAAAACTTATTTCACTAACTGAAAGCAATTTAATGCTCTGTTTCATAGGGTGGACTTTAATTGCCATGACAAAAGCCTATGTGTGTATTAGTCGTGTAAGTCATAAATATTGGCGGTTAAAGCTCCTTGGGACATAATGTACCAACAAAAATATTAAAAAAAGGCTCGTTTGCCCACACATCGAACGTAAGCGTGTTTCGAGAGCTTTCCCCGAGGAGTTGCTCGTGACTGGGACAAAGAGCTCGAAATCTGGAGCACAACAATTTTTAAAACTTTCTCCCGCAAATATCTTCTTTGTGAGCGAGATCGGAGAATCGAGCGTGGGATTTTTATTGAGAAACTACGGTTAGTTTGTTCACTGCTTATTGTTTCTTTTTTAAAGTTGTCTCCAAGGAATCGATATGCTTTGCGATTGTAATAGTCTCTAGAGTTTGCTGAAAGAAAGCACTCTAGGTTGTACGTTGGGTCCATAAATTATGTTACTCTGTGACCTTTCTTAACTCGATTCAGTGCTTTCAGTCCATAGACATGAGGTAGACCTAAATATAAACGACTGGATTGATGACTTATGTATGTTACAAATTGTTTGAATATTTATTTTTTTAGGTTATGAAGCTATGTAGTACTAAACACAACACGCCGCTTAATTTACTTTTATTAGTTATGGTTATACTGGTATTAGAATAGTCTTATAAAACACCTTGAATGAAATCAAATTAAAACAAAACTTGAACCCAACCTCGATGCAAAATACGTTAATCGAATTGAAAACCAAAGTTGTTGACATGACTCGTGAAATAAGTAAGTTGAAGTGGCAAAGGCTAGCCATGTTAAATCAAATTAAGGTCAATCCGTTTTTCAAAAAAATAAGTAATTTTAATATTTTGCGATTTCTTAGAAAAGCGTTGTATGAAAAGTTTGAAATCTACAAACGCTACATTTATTGTACCTACACGTATTCTGATTTAGCGTCACTTTGGCTTTAAATGTGTTAGCCAGAAAAGTATCATTCTTTGTGTAGCGCAGTTGGTTAAAAAGTATGACAAAACATTAAAATGATGAATAAAAAAGGCGGTTCCTTAAAATTCGTGATTCGTGTCAATTAAAACCTTTTTCGAGGTAAAAGAATGAGTATAAAAACAGACGACCATTTTAAATATTGTTCTAAATTCTTTTGTTTTTTGTTCAAGGGCTATTTCATTCAAAACCTTGTCTGAAGAATGATGGTATTTCATTGCCAAAGCTTAATTAAATACTGTTATTTTTTAGGCCAAATTAAAAGCAAAACGATGAGGCTAAAAAAAAGGTTTTATTTTAATCCGAAGAGTTAACGTTCTGACATCGATCGGAAGGTTTTAAATAAAGTGTTGATAGGTATTTATAAATCGATAGATACAATTTTTAAAAGTCACTTAATAAAATTACAAATGTTGGAGTAGCGAGTTTGAGTACAACTGAAATATATTTTGTGGAACTGACTGTCATCCTTTACTAGATTCAGGGGCACTACAAAAAAGGAGGTGCACATATTATCTGTAATTTTTTCAGTAACAATGCATCAAAATGTATTTTGATGATGATACCTAACCTAATATGGGTTTACCTAACTGGTTTCAGAACTGTTAATTTTAGACTAAGTATACCATTTGAAACTACAATAACTAAAGGTGTCAAAGTTCTATGCTGAGATTATAGTTTTGTGACTAACGTAGATCTCGGAGGAAACCGCTGACTCGCTTTTATAGTTTTACACCGGAATCAGCTTAGTTTGGTAGACCTCTGGGTACTTACCTAATCCTTCAGTTCTAACTAACTAATGTTACAGTTCTAACTAATGTTAATTATTCCAAAGTTGATCGATTCCAGGACTCAAAAATACGTCCATCTTATTAGTGTAATAAATAAAACGTACCATTTATTAAATAACAATAAGATTTAATGTAAATAATTAATAATACAATTATAGAATAAATTCAATTTATGAATAATAAAAACTGAAACTGACCTGTAATTTTTGTAGCTAAATTTATTAATAACGTCTCATTAAATAAATAAACGATTATTGAATTAATTTGGCCCATAACAATTTCAGTTTAGTATCCATGTAATAACGTTAAGCCATTTAATTATAATAAGTACGTAGTTTGCATATTATTATAATTTAGAATAGTTTATGCAGCTGATGATTTGTTCTTTGCTCAGTATTAAAGAAATTATGTTAAAAAGTATTTTGTGGAGTAGTAAAATAATATTCTCGTATTTTTGTGCGTTTATTATCTTTATAAGATGAGCTGTAAATAGGAGGGGCTCGTGGCTAAGTGTAAGCCGTACGGTTTGACCGATAATACAGGTTAAGCCACGCTCGCCGCGGTTGGTCCGTGGATGGGTGACCATTTCCAAACATACCGAAACCCCTCCGTGTCTCAGATAGTACGTTAAGCCGTAGGTCCTGACTGTCATACTATAATCTTTGGCAGTCGTTAAATCCATTCCAACAACCAGTCTTACCCAGTAAAATGGGTTGTGAAGGTCAGATAGCCAGTCGCTCCATGTAAAATACGGTATTCAGCTGAATCCGGTAAGACTGGAAGCCGACCCCAACATAGTTGGAAAAAGGCTCGTGAGATAACGACACAAAGAAATTATAGAGAAACTAAAGTTACGAACAAAGAATTTTCATTTAAAAAAAATATCTTAGTAGAGCTGTTTGTTTATGGTTTTACTTTTTATTCTTATCTTATAACTGGATCATTGTTTCATAACGGTACGTGTGTCAACGTATCACTCGTATATCCTAGATAGTATTGAAACTCGATTATCTTTAGAAAGTTTTACATAACTACTACAGAAACAGCAGTTTCGTTAAGTGCACTAACTCACCAGTCAGCCAGAACGAATCTAGATCGTAAAGTACATTCGTACTTGCAAACTAACTGAACTTCTACTTCTTATTAGCGGGTATCGGTTACAGTAAAGTTAGTGGGGAGTTACATTGTAGAAGGTTTAAGGATATTTTGTAAACAAGTTACGAAGATTAAACATGTGAAACTTTTTGTGCATAAAATAATGTCATCATGTAATATAATTACATGCAATAAGCTACTACAGGGATGCGGGATGTGTGACACTTATTACTATACTAACTATTGTTAATTTATATTTATTTAAAAACTGCTTTCATATAAACGTGCTGTGATAGAGAACACGCTCCAATTTATGATCATCATTACATGCTATAAAGTTTTGATGTTTTCATTTTTTGTAAAATGTTGAAAGATATTTTTCGATAAGAAATATTGAGGTGTTTAGTATTGTTTGATAAAACGGTTTAAAATATTAAACCTCCGCCATTCAGTGGTTTGGTTGAAAAGGTTTTAAATTACAATGAATCAATTGCACCAACCAGTGGGCACTCTACCTAATCAAATGTTCCAACACTTCCGACCGCCGCCGTGCGGGGCTCACTGCGAAATTGCACTATCATCGGCCTTAAAAGCGAATGGCCTGCAACTAAATTACTTAAAAGTTCCATTGTTTTTGCGCATCCCAACCACTCAACCAATTTACACTTTATCTTGTTACCTATTGTTGTCATCACATAGATTTAGGGTCGCTAGCTATGTAGCCCAGGTAAACAAAACATAATTTTTTATTCAAGAAAGACGAGTACGTAATTGAAAAATTTATAGACAAACATAAAATGAAATGTCATTTTCGTTAAATATAGCTCTCTAAATTGTAAGATGATCACTCCGAAATGTGCTAACAAATCTCGAAGCAGAACGTAAAAGAAGAAAACGCCAAATCAATATTTTCAATATCCTGTAGGTACACTTTTAGAAAATACTTAAGGAAATATCAGAGATCACTTCTGGGCTCTTCAAAGACGCCTTGCGGTCCTAAAGGGCATAATAATCTTTCGGGGTTCCTACTGCGATGGGCTTTATTTGAGAAAATTTAATATTACGGCACATGGAGAAGATATTTAACGCTATTGAAAGGATAAAAATCCAACCCAGAAGGATCTAAGTACATAATATGTGTGGGTATCGATAAGGATAATGCCCATAATTGGTTAGTTCTTTATATCCCTATAAATTGATAGACGAAATGTTTTACAGTTATGACATCAAGAAGACCCAAGCGTTTACCTTACAGACATCTTAATAAAAAAAGTTATTTGAGCTTATCTTTTAAATACACTAAAACAATAACGAACTAAACGTTTAATTTACGATGAGTTATGAAATTCCACAAGCAAATCAAGCAAAGTAATGTATCAAAATTGTAAAGGTTAAAACCACTCTTATACTAATCGGTATTTTCATATTCATCACAAAACGTTTGTATTATTTCTGTGCCATCCGAGTGACTGAAAAAGACGCAACGTAGACTTTTAATATTTCATAAGCAATTGAATTTCATGAGGGATGCCGACGGACGGACTGCCAACAACGAAAGATCGATGAAAACCTCAATGCCTTTTTCTGTCACCGATGGGACTTAGTCCAAAAAATATTGCTAAATGTACAGCGCTATTTATAAATAAGCTAAGACCACTTAAGAAAATATCTTCAAGGCCTAAAAATATTGCTCATAATTTTTTTTTCCTCTTTTTCTACCTGTGACCTCACTTTGTATTTGATCCAATATAGATTCTTTAAATATTGAGTTCTGAGGTTTACGCGAATGTTAGACATTGAAATAAAACTACTTTTACGGATTTTATCGCGGTTTATATTTAGATTTTAGTTCCCGACGTTTCGACACCTTTGCAGGTATCATGGTCACGGGCAGACTCACTGAACTCAATTTTTACTTTTCTAAAACGTATGTACTAGAACATAAAATCTTTACAAATCTACATTGTGTTTCAACTACAATAAAGCACTATCTGAATGTCCAACGAGCATTATTCGCGTAATGCACAATGCACTTACATCTGAAATAGCAATAAAACAAATGGCTTTGCAAATGTACTGTTCGATGTTATCGTCAAAGAAGCTACAGCTTTACATTTATATTCTGATAGTTTCAAATGTTCACCCAAACATCGACATGATTTGATTTATCAGTTGCTTGATATTTTTATGTGTTTTATTTATTCTTTAGAATTTAGAAAACTTAGCACAGGTATTGTTTTAAGAAAGCTAGCAATCGTTGAATATAAATTTAAGTATTTTTTTATAAAACGACATATTTAACGCTAGGATAATAGCCATCTGGGATTTAAACATTCTCTCGTTTTTTACAGCAATCGATTAAGTGGTCAATGTGTGATACTTTTCCATCCAATCTGACCACCGGATCAAAAATGTTGTAATTTACCGTTTTATTATATGTAGAGATAAATATAAGCCCTTTCTATAGAGTAGGCAGTGTTTGCCGTCAAAGTTTCAACAACCTGAAACTATCCGATTAGCTAAGTGATAAGCACACAGTTACGGCCGCCGATTTAGAAGTACGAAGGTTAAATGAAAGATAAACATTCATTGTACTTAACTTAGCCAAATTCTGTTCTGCCTATGTCTAGACGTTGGATCATGGGAAATAATAATAACAATAAATGATTAAAAGCCTGCTGTTACTATGAACAAATGTACTAAATCCAAAATAAGACTTTGAAAAAAAGGAAAGCCGGGATTAGGAAATAAGGAAGTAAAAACTAAAAATTGGATGCGAAAATAGACCTTACTACATTGGTATAAAGACACTATCAAAGTATATTACTATGAGGTCTACTGGAGTGTTTCCAAACTCTACATACAATAATCTCATATATGAAAGCACTCTTCTAACTAAAATTCCTAGATTGTTATCAGTTCCATCAATCAAATATTTAGCAAAATCAAAAATCAAAATCCTGTTTTATTTTACGATAAATACCTAATTACATATATTTTTTACGTTATTTGTTTATTCTATATTAAATGCGGACAACATCACATACATTGTAAGTGGCTAAAGCACTTGTGTTATGGAATTCAGAAAAAACGAAGGTACCACAAACACCCAGACCCGAGGCAATGTAGAAAAGTTGGTTTCTACATTGACTCGTCCGGGGATCGAACCCGGGACCTCAAAGCTAGCAAGACCTTGAAACCGGTGCGTACGCCACTCGACCACGGAGATCGTCTATGAGATGAGAAGTTAATTAGTGTATTGTAATGTAATCGAATTAGCTTATTAACATTATGAAACCTTTAATTTAAAATTATGTTAATGATGTTGATGATCAATATCAACACGATGACGTAACATAATGTACTTACAAAAAGTAGGTACTGTTTCGATCTGAACTAAAGTAGCATGATTTTATTATAATAAAAACGTGTAATGAATTAGTTAAGATAAACTAGACTACCAATTTAAATATTTCAAATTCTATATCGAAATTATACAAGTAAAAACCAACAAAAAAGCTATATTTTTTGTTTTGTTTTAATTATTTAAATTAACAATACAACAATCATAAAAGTAATGGTTCTATTAAAAATTATAAAAAAAAATGTTTTCCGTATTTTTGTGTTAACATTAAAAACAATTACTTCACTCGAAGTGACGAAGTTCTAAACAAAATGTCTGAAGTGTGATTGTAAATTATTTCTCGTTATTAATATTTCAAAATGAGTCCCTTTTGTTGGTAAAGAAAGTTACCCTCGGGATATTGCCGCCGTTCTCGTGGTTTATGAACGAAGTATAAATGTAAAGATTTTCTTTTAATAAACGTTATTAAAAGCATATTAATTAATGTATATTATAAGGATATATTTATGTTACACGTGTTTTTCGAGGGTATCGTTAAACATCCTCAAATTATATATACTATATTATATGTAAGTAATGAATTTGAATGCCAAAATATAAATATAACTGTCGTATTTTTAGAGTATTTGTTCAATTATTATTTACTAAGAATTTTTAAATGATCAAAACACGATAAAAATAAGATGATATTTTATTTAAACATTCTAGGAATTTGGCTCCTTGCATAGGATGTATTTATAGGAATAAATTACTCTTACGATATTAACATTACATAAGGTAGCTACCGCAATATTTATTTACAATATACACATATTAGGCCTATATGGCTTATTTTTAGTCAATCAAAAAAAAAAGAAATTAGTACAAGCGACAGTAACTGGTTGGTTAATTTTACCGAATACGCTAACTTTCCAATTTAAGAAAGTAAGTTGACGAAAAAGGTATTTTGCAAAACCAAACTTTTTATTTCCTCTGTACCTTAAAGTTACTATAGTAGGGATTACTTTAAGCTTACAACCATTCTGTAATAACGGTTCAAGATTGTTCGAATGTTCGCCAAAACTTTTATTGGTAAAACCAGTACGTGTTCTAGCATTCTTTAAGAACCACTAACCCATGAATAGTCGGCGTCTGAAACAGGTACAAATTACGGACGTGACTTGTCGTCCACTGAAAGGAATAAATTTTAGGTCATAAAGAAATCTGATCAGGTATCAAGTTAGGATAACATTGTAGGGTTAAGCAGCTATTAGACGAGACGATTTCAGTCTGTCTTAATAAGACAACTCAACGTGTAATAAGAGTAAGCCAGCAAGCACGCTAACTAGCGTGCTTCCTCAGTGCGATCGGTAGCTCACCGGTTTGTTCAGTCTAGTGTCGTCAACTATCGATAGGTATTTGCTTTGTCGATACTATACTGTAGTGAAAGTATATATACAAACAACACAAAGCATATATACCCTTAAAATATTTACAGGAAAGCTTATAGCGCTGCGGCGCGCGGCGGCGCACGGCGCCGAACGGTTCTCGTATTGAATGTTTATACGCGTGATTACTAAGAAATTAATTATCTAATACTAGCGACCCGCCCCGGCTTTGCACGGGTGCAATGCTGATACTAAATATACTACATAAACATAAAGTGCTGTAGCGCGAAGCGCGGCCTTCGACGCACTATTTGGTATAGGCACGCGCCCCCGGCCCCCGCCGGGGCCCCCCGGCCGGTACCGCCGCAACCGCCATGTCCCTGCATTTTAAATCTTCGAAAATATTCATTTAAATTACATGCTGTAAAGGGCCATATAATAATTGGATAAGAATTAATGCTGTAGTGCTCTAAATCGTTTTTTCGTAAATAATTTATAAGTAAAGGATAAAAAAATGGTTATTGTGGGTTAACCCCAAGAGATAGACATATACCATCGCGGACTTTTTTTTAGACCTTTTTAAGGTGCACAATATTGTAGTACATTATTTTGATCTAACTCGTAGGGTTCAGCCAGCGTTTGCAATGTAAGCGCAAAAAAATGTGTTTAGTTACGACCTTACATTAAAAACCTCTAGGATTATCTGTGTTTCTCTACTATATTATGCATGTATTATACATATAATATAAACCTTCCTCTTGAATCACTCTATCTATTAAAAAACCCCGCATCAAAATCCGTTTCTTTGTTTTAAAGATCTAAGCATACAAGGACAGACAGACAGCGGGAAGCGACTTTGCTTTATACTATGTAGTGATAGTGATAATAATATCCTATTTGAAAGTAAGTACCTACTAAACACTATTTCACTGCTTCATAAATACTCTTTATAACAAAACTGTTAATTTAAATAAGATTTAATACTAAGATACGAATTTATCAAAGTTCTGTTTCTACCGGCGATCTAATTACATATTTTAGGAACACGAAGGATACTATTATGACTTAACTATGATAGCTAGATATAGTACCTCGCGGACTTATTTGTAGGTAGGAATGAGTACTTTAATCACGTAGAACATATTTTTTATATATCATTAATAGTTTTCTCAGCGCACACCAAATAATGAATTTCCAGTACTATCGAAACCTTTAAACTTGGTATAAAAAAAACCCTTTCCTGTTAATCACATTAGTATCGACAGTAATCTGTAAAAAAAAGATGTGGAGTGGTTTATAAATGGTAACCCTACACCACGCAGCTAGCACGCAGAAAGTCTCTGTAGACTTTCTCGAAAACCAGCAAGCACGCTGCCGCACTGTTTAACCTTGTAAGCACGCGATTTGACCTCTACGGGCCGCCCGACGAATACACCTAGGGTTGCGATCTTTACGTAAGACAAGTGCAGTAAACTATTTCATGCAATTGTTAATAATAGGATAAAATTACAATATACCTTGATTACTTTTCTATTTCATGTTTTGGATTTTGCGATTTGACTTTTGAAACTTATTATTTTTTACACGACTGCCCAAAAAGGAGTGTTATGTTTTCAGGGTTCATGTATGTATGTATGTATGTATGTATGTATGTATGTATGTATGTATGTTTGTGAGTTTCTTTATTCCACCATAACTTCTAAAAGGCTTGACGGATTTCAATGTTTGTGGTATCATTAGAAGCTTTGAGTTATCCCGAGTGATATAGGCTATGTGGACATTAAAAAATGGTCAAGTGTGAGTCGAAATCGCCTGCAAAGGGTTCCGAACGATATTTTTTTTTGTGTTGTATCATGTTTTTTTTGTTGTTCACTAAAAAGTATTAAATAAAAAAAATATAATTAAAAAAATTAAAAAACACGCCTGCCATGTCAAAAAAAATTAAAAACAAGTCAAATATTTGCAGTCGGGGGAGAGACCTGTAATGAATTGTTCCAAGTAACCGACCCCGACTGCAAATATTTGACTTGTTTTTAATTTTTTTTGACATGGCAGGCGTGTTTTTTAATTTTTTTAATTATATTTTTTTTTTAGTACTTCGTTTTAACTTCTCGATTGATATCTGCTATTGAAAAGCATTTATCGCTATTCAGTAGTTTTTTTTGAGACTAAAATATCTATTATTTGCTTATCTTTTATATGATTTTGTTAACTAAAAGTAATTAATTAAATTTATTGAAACTAAGCATTGCCATGAATGTCTTATATATTACGTTAGTGCAAAGATTCCAGTATATTTTTAAATATTTGAAAATAAAAATGTGCTACAGTTGATTTACCGTTGAAAATGTAGTACCAATTTTTCGTACCATATTATTTTCCTATTATATATATTACAATTTACTGTATTATAATGAACATAGTACGATACTATATAGTAAATTGCAGGAGGCAACCCTACACCACGCACCTAGCCCGCAGAAAGTCTCGACTAGACTTTCTCGCGACGAGCAAGCACGCTGCCGCACTTTTTAACCTTGTAAGCACGCGATTTGACCTCTACCGACCGCCCGACGGATACACCTAGGGTTGCACAATCTTTACGTAAGACATGTGCAGTTTCAAAACTGCTAAAATAATTCACATGTGGAAAAATAGGATGAAATATAATATACACTATTTAGGATTTTGCGTTGATTGCACCTTCGAAACTCATTATTTTTATAATTCTAATGGTTATTTTTTTTAACTTGTCAATTCATCTCCACTATTGAAAAACATTTGTAACTATTCAGTAGATTTTAGACTATATATCAGCCACATTCAAGAAATAATGACCGTGCTTTGGGATTATGAACCTTAATTCAATGACTAACAGTTCAGTTTCCATCACATTCAAATTACTTTTAGGCCCTTTTCGGTAATATTTGTCATTCTAAAATGAACTTAAACACATGTTGTCAAAGTTGATAATTGCGTAATTAGTAATAACGTTTCATTCTCTTTCCAGATTGGCTTTAGTATAGACATCTATTATTCGCGTACCTTTTATTTGATTTTATTTTCTGTACTTAATTTTATATGTGTTTATAAAACAAATAATTATATTTTTCATAATGCGAATAGGTACAACATAATATTACTTAAAACTAAATCTTTGTCTATACGTTAAGTATGTGTAAAAATGTTGGTAAACCTAAATTTATTAAAAAATAATAACTTATTAGCGCATTACTAAAAATATCGATATCGACATCGTCCACCTTGTTTACCTGACGACCAACACCAAAAACTTCACACTGGCGATTGAGTAGCATGCGATATTAAGTCCGGTGTAATAACGAGCATGCTAGTTAGTCTGTCAGCCAGGCTAGCTAGTCTTGACTGGAAATTGTCTCGTGTAATTGCCCCTTTAGGTTGTGCAGAACTTGTTAAATAAGCTTAGAGAAAATTTTAACATTTTTTAGTTAATCATTTAGGTTATTTATAAACCTATACCGAAGTTAAACTACAGAATATACAGGGTGTACGGTAAAGAGTCCGACAAACTGTGGTGGCTTATACATTAGGTCAGGCCATATCAAATGAACACAACATAATATGTTCCCGAAAAGTTACGGGTTTCGAGTTACAATCGATTTTCGGAAATTTCAGAATTTGCTACCTTGCATCAGACTGACAGAATGGCTTTTTTGTCAATACATTCTTCTTTTAGATAAATATGAGGCTTACTAAAGCATAGAGTAACTATTGAAGATTAATTTGATGTAAAAAAAGTATTACAAAAGCAATTAATCAGCCAGATAAATGGAAAAGTCTGATGCAAGGTAGCAAATTCTGAAATTTCCGAAAATCGATTGTAACTCGAAACCCGTAACTTTTCGGGGAACATATGTTGTGTTAATTTGATATGGCCTGACCTAATGTATCAGCCACCACAGTTTGTCGGACTCTTTACCGGACACCCTATAGATAGATGGTTTTCTCTACAAGAAGAATGGGGTAGATAACAGTTTTTATAATGCCCTTTCGATGGCTTATTAAAACATATTTCTTCTTATTTTACCTAACCTAAATTTCATGACGATACATTTATTTGATTTGTCGCATGACGTCATAATGTAGTACGGTATCGTGCAAAATCGTGACTTCATTGGATTCCTTTTGAACTTTGATTAGTTGTATCTACTTGGTATTCATTTAAAAAAAAAACATCGATCATAATTATGTCATAAAGACAATAAAACCAAATATTATCAAGTCCGATATGTAAATGTAAGAGTTATCTTTGACATTTTCACAATGGAGACCGCGGGTCCAATGATGTGGTTAAACATTTTGTTAATGATTTGCTGCGTAGTTCATTTACAATATTTCGTAACGTAACAACAAAAACAAAAAGCCAGAATTTTTATGTTAGTGGTCAGACGAAAGCTATAAATTGGTTTAAAACAATAAAACAAACCATTTAATTAAATGTAACGGTTTTTCGTTTATCAACTCATAACTCCATAACTCATGCTCCAACTCAATCCTGAAGATCGTAGCGGGAAGGTACGATTCTCCTTTGTTAGGTGATGTTGTTCAAAGATGTATTGTTAACAACAGTCTAGTTTCTAAATAGATAAGTTATAATTTAGTTTACTAACATAAGGGGCAATTACACGAGACAATTTCCAGTCAAGACTAGCTAGCCTGGCTGACAGACTAACTAGCATGCTCGTTATTACACCGGACTTAATATCGCATGCTACTCAATCGCCAGTGTGAAGTTTTTGGTGTTGGTCGTCAGGTAAACAAGGTGGACGATGTCGATATCGATATTTTTAGTAATGCGCTAATAAGTTATTATTTTTTAATAAATTTAGGTTTACCAACATTTTTACACATACTTAACGTATAGACAAAGATTTAGTTTTAAGTAATATTATGTTGTATTCGCATTATGAAAAATATAATTATTTGTTTTATAAACACATATAAAATTAAGTACAGAATATAAAATTAAGTACAGAAAATAAAATCAAATAAAAGGTACGCGAATAATAGATGTCTAGTCTAAAATCTACTGAATAGTTACAAATGTTTTTCAATAGTGGAGATGAATTGACAAGTTAAAAAAAATAACCATTAGAATTATAAAAATAATGAGTTTCGAAGGTGCAATCAACGCAAAATCCTAAATAGTGTATATTATATTTCATCCTATTTTTCCACATGTGAATTATTTTAGCAGTTTTGAAACTGCACATGTCTTACGTAAAGATTGTGCAACCCTAGGTGTATCCGTCGGACGGTCGGTAGAGGTCAAATCGCGTGCTTACAAGGTTAAAAAGTGCGGCAGCGTGCTTGCTCGTCGCGAGAAAGTCTAGTCGAGACTTTCTGCGGGCTAGCTGCGTGGTGTAGGGTTGCCTCCTGCAATTTATTATATAGTATCGTACTATGTTCATTATAATACAGTAAATTGTAATATATATAATAGGATAATAATATGGTACGAAAAATTGGTACTACATTTTCAACGGTAAATCAACTGTAGCACATTTTTATTTTCAAATATTTAAAAATATACTGGAATCTTTGCTCTAAGGTAATATATAAGACATTCACGGCAATGCTTAGATTCAATAAATTTAATTAATTACTTTTAGTTAACAAAATCATATAAAAGATAAGCAAATAATAGATATTTTAGTCTCAAAAAAAACTACTGAATAGCGATAAATGCTTTTCAATAGCAGATATCAATCGAGAAGTTAAAACGAAGTACTAAAAAAATAATAAGTTTCAAAAGTCAAATCGCAAAATCCAAAATATGAAATAGAAAAGTAATCAAGGTATATTGTAATTTTATCCTATTATTAACAATTGCATGAAATAGTTTACTGCACTTGTCTTACGTAAAGATCGCAACCCTAGGTGTATTCGTCGGGCGGCCCGTAGAGGTCAAATCGCGTGCTTACAAGGTTAAACAGTCCGGCAGCGTGCTTGCTGGTTTTCGAGAAAGTCTACAGAGACTTTCTGCGTGCTAGCTGCGTGGTGTAGGGTTACCATTCATAAACCACTCCACATCTTTTTTTACACATTACTGTCGATACTAATATGATTAACAGGAAAGGGTTTTTTTTATACCAAGTTTAAAGGTTTCGATAGTACTGGAAATTCATTATTTGGTGTGCGCTGAGAAAACTATTAATGATATATAAAAAATATGTTCTACGTTATTAAAGTACTCATTCCTACCTACAAATAAGTCCGCGAGGTACTATATCTAGCTATCATAGTTAAGTCATAATAGTATCCTTCGTGTTCCTAAAATATGTAATTAGATCGCCGGTAGAAACAGAACTTTGATAAATTCGTATCTTAGTATTAAATCTTATTTAAATTAACAGTTTTGTTATAAAGAGTATTTATGAAGCAGTGAAATAGTGTTTAGTAGGTACTTACTTTCAAATAGGATATTATTATCACTATCACTACATAGTATAAAGCAAAGTCGCTTCCCGCTGTCTGTCTGTCCTTGTATGCTTAGATCTTTAAAACAACGAAACGGATTTTGATGCGGGGTTTTTTGATAGATAGAGTGATTCAAGAGGAAGGTTTATATTATATGTATAATACATGCATAATATAGTAGAGAAACACAGATAATCCTAGAGGTTTTTAATGTAAGGTCGTAACTAAACACATTTTTTTGCGCTTACATTGCAAACGCTGGCTGAACCCTACGAGTTAGATCAAAATAATGTACTACAATATTGTGCACCTTAAAAAGGTCTAAAAAAAAGTCCGCGATGGTATATGTCTATCTCTTGGGGTTAACCCACAATAACCATTTTTTTATCCTTTACTTATAAATTATTTACGAAAAAACGACTTAGAGCACTACAGCATTAATTCTTATCCAATTATTATATGGCCCTTTACAGCATGTAATTTAAATGAATATTTTCGAAGATTTAAAATGCAGGGACATGGATGGCGTGGCGGTTGCGGCGGTACCGGCCGGGGGGCCCCGCCGGCGGCCGGGGGCGCGTGCCTATACCAAATAGTGCGTCGAAGGCCGCGCTTCGCGCTACAGCACTTTATGTTTATGTAGTATATTTAGTATCAGCATTGCACCCGTGCAAAGCCGGGGCGGGTCGCTAGTATTAGATAATTAATTTCTTAGTAATCACGCGTATAAACATTCAATACGAGAACCGTTCGGCGCCGTGCGCCGCCGCAGCGCTATAAGCTTTCCTGTAAATATTTTAAGGGTATATATGCTTTGTGTTGTTTGTATATTATTATATACTTTCACTACAGTATAGTATCGACAAAGCAAATATCGATAGTTGACGACACTAGACTGAACAAACCGGTGAGCTACCGATCGCACTGAGGAAGCACGCTAGTTAGCGTGCTTGCTGGCTTACTCTTATTACACGTTGAGTTGTCTTATTAAGACAGACTGAAATCGTCTCGTCTAATAGCTGCTTATAGCAGCTATTAGACGAGACGATAGGTATAAGGTATCTTTTTGTTTACTAACCCATATGGATGTTGCTTATCCGAATTAAAGATTATTTTATTTTTATTTATTTATTTTTTATAAGCTTGTTTCTATTACCAGTATTTTATATTACATAGATAACAAAAACAATCTATTGATTGAAAAGGATCAATTTTCAATTATTTGTGCTACAAAGACGAGGCTACGTCGTTAGATATTTGGCGGGAAAATGTCTTGAAAAATGACTCCACATTCCGGTCCCTTCCATCGCGCCTTTATTACATCAATATCCTTGGTCCAGAAAGACTATTTATTTTAGGATAGCGCCAACCTAACCAGGTATAAATTTTGTGATTGGACCAGATTTCTGGGTGATATCTTTGTGACTAAATCTGTTCAGCAAGCAACCTTTTAGGCAGTAAATCATATTACCACGAAGATTTTTATGAAAAAGAACGGTAAAACAAATTAAGATATTTTTAGAAATGTTATTTGACTTCAAAGGGAAATAAAATAAGTTTTTAAATATAGAAGCCTTCTTTAAGTTCGAAATGTCACTGACTCAATTCAGGGTTAATACAATTGCTACTAGAAGTATTTATAAGACGTCAGAAACAAAAATTAATTCTATATTTAGAGCGAGAAATTCAATTTACGTTTGTTATGTTTTCCTCAAGCTGTTCGTTCTTGAATGTTAAAAGCACTAGGTTGTATAAGCCTTAATAGTTCCTGCGACAGATCAATTTGTTACTGCCACGACGATCTAGCTTCCACACCAGATTTCAAGGTTTTATTGGAAAGCCAGTAGCCCGTCGCTACGTAAGATAAATAATATTTTTTATTACCTATTTCCTAGTTTCTTGTTTTTTGCTGAATGGTAAAGAGAGAGAATCGACAAAGCTTCCGTTCGATTCCGTATTTTCCGAGCCGTTAAGAGCCTGACTTGTCTTAATTAAGGTTGATTAAGACAGAGAATTTAATCTTATGTCCCGTCGCTATAATTGCGAGAAAACATTGTCATGAATAAATAAGCCCAGCATATTATTCAAACTGAAGTAGTAATATATTTTAAGGAAAACGTTTATATTTCATGTCTGTTATATAATTATTTACGGCAGGAATATTAAAAAAATAAATTGGTTCAAAAATAAGTTGATTCCACCATTTTCAAACCTTGTGTCGAGATATTCACACATAGACTTAAAAAAGTCATTTTCAAATCCACAAAAATATTTGTGCCGTGCAGGGATCGAACGCAAAGCACATCACGCAGTACTCTTTGGCAAGGCGACGCGGCGACGCATAGCACTCGGCTATTCGTGCAGTCTTATTAAGAGTGTTCTACAACGATTGTATAACGATACAACGCCTCCCTAAGCACTAACCAACAAACTTAACCGTTCAAATGAAATTATCCGCACGTTTGCAAACAACAACCAACTACTTACATAATTGCACACTATTTAAACATTGACAGAAGTTGGGCAGCGTTTACGCTAAATAAGACGAGCTTCTCGTTACTTTAAATAATCGGTTTAGTGTTTATATACTCCTCGTATGTCTGAGACTAACAACACATAACAATAGCTAGTTCCATAAACAGTTTAACTGCTAAATATTTAGTAAGAATACCTAGTTCACACCTTTCTACCTCTGCATTATTATCGAATTATTATATTGTATTTCTTGTCCTTATGTTCTAGGCTTGATATTATTTTAAATGCTTTGTATATAACGTTTACAGTTGAATACTTTCACTATTTCTAATAGTACCTAGTATCGTCTGCAATTTCATATTCAACCCGAAAACCTTTCAGTGATTTATTCCGTTTCAGTATTTAATTGTTCACGGTTATCTTACCTAGAATTAAAAATATAATGTCCAAAATACAATTAATTAAACAAATTTTCAGAAATTTTATCTTAAATCATTTTTTCTGGTTATAAGATTTTTTAACACTTCATAAGTTCCCAGACATATTTCTTAAGACGGCGAAAGAAAAATTGTAATCGATTTGTCTGAACGTCTGTACATTTGTAGAACATGTGATCGGTTCGCTCGGATAAATCGTTACGGCTCGTAGCCGCACTTGTATCGAGCTTTTAGTACCTATTGCTCAAAGCCGCATGTTCAAAATAAATGGGTTCTCTGCACCAAACAATAGTGGCCCAAATAGCTGATAGGCTCTTCTACAGGGACTATGTCACTATGCCTGTAACATAAATGCATTGTTTTCATGTTTTCCAAAAAACTTGAAGTGAAACTTAACACAATATTGGCAGTGGAGCTGAACTAACCCCATAGTTTGTCAAAAGCTAGGCAGAAGAAAAAATATCTAATCTTCTTCTTTTCGTGTCGATGGTAGATTCAAATTAGATTACATGGGCCCAGTAAGTTGCGACATTAATGGCAGCATCGTTAGCGTACTTTAAGTCTTCCAAAGTGCAAGTGTACGGAGCCTTTAGGGAATTCTGAAAAACCTTCAATATTGATTGAGGTAACTGTGAGGGCTGGCTTTGAAAGCCGGTGGTGTGTGCCCTTTGACAATGTGATGTGGTTTGGCCCTGAAAAGGGCCGTTGGTTATGGCTCTGATAAGAGCTTATTGGATCTACCATCGTGGTGAAAGGATTAGTCAGCTAGACTCTGCGTTACCGAGTGCTAGCTGTCCAGGGTGCGCCAGATGTTTGGAAATCGAATTATGATTTGTGTTAACACCGCTTGTGGAGGCTCCTTTCATGCACCCTAATAAAAATATTGTTTAGTTTTAGATGACAGAAATTATATTTTTTTTATGTTTACGTGTATGTACTTGAATTAAATTGCAGTCTTTACTTACCTGTATTTAATATTTTTTGCCGCCAATGCGTAGGGTAGGAGGAACGATAACATATAATATGTAACAATTACACAGTTATGTCACATAGGTTAGATTTATCATTTCAACCGTGCAACAAAACACAGAAAAAAATATGCAAATAAACCGCCCTAATGGGCGGTTAACAAACCTTTTCTTTTATATCTAACTTGGTTCATTATCAGTAAATTGGGGCATCGATAGCTCCAATAACACGTGTAGCAGGTGATATGATTAATGGACTCGCCCAACTTCTCTTGTTCCTAACTTCAGTGCAGGTCGAGTTACGAGTTTCGAGTTAATAAACGCGATCACTCGTATAATGATTAGAACCTCTTTGGTAACGATATGAACAAATTTAATTGGAATGTGAGTTGAATTGGGTGGTTAATATTATATTTGTTTTGGTGAATGTGTTTTATTGTTTTTTAGTATTTAATGTTTTTGCATCTGAATTTAACGTTTATAAAAACTCTTCTACACGGATTAAATTTTTAAGTGCGAGAGTCGTAATAAAAATATAATTCAACAGTTTATTGTCATTAAAATATGGTGCAAAATGATTAATGTGCGTGTTAATCAAATATAAAGTAGTTATATTGTTTTTGTATTGTAGAATCCCAAAAACACTACACGTAAAGGTAGGACATTTGAAAGTAAAACTTCCCAATTTTTACGTATCAAATCTACGTTATAGACTAAATAAACCACGAGATAAATTTAAATACCGCTACTTCCAACTATATAACACCAACCAGAAGTATTCATTTAAGTATGAACGGCAACTGTAACGCCGTCTATTTATTATCCAACCACAACTAAGAACTTTACTCTAGAATAAGTTAAATTCAGTTTATGCCAATCAAGCCGGGATTCCGAGGCTACATTAATCATCTTAACGACACCATAACTCCTACAAAAGTTATGTTTTATGGTCTGCTTTATTTCATTATTATGCAGCTTTTTTTGTTTTAGTTGTCCAAAAACGTGTAGTAAAACAGAGGTCACGCAAAAACTTAATTGTACAATGCTCCTAAAATTACGGCTGGATTTTCATTCAAACTTGGAACACATGGAAAAAGAAGAAAAATGCGTTCTAATTATTGTGTTAAACATTCCGTTTCAAATTAGAACCCTAGTGTAAAGGAAAAAAAAAGTAAAGACTAAAAACTACATGGTAAAACTTTTGTGACGTTTCCTTAAACGGCGTTTAAGGAAACGTCACAAAGTTATGTTTTATGGTCTGCTTTATTTCAATATTATGCTGCTTTTTTGTTTTAGATGTCCTAAAACGTGTAGTAAAACAAAGGTAATGCAAAAACTTGATTGTACAGTCCTCCTAAAATAATGGCTGGATTTGCATTCAAACTTCGAACACATGGGAAAAGAAGAAAAATGCGTTCTAATTATTGTGTTAAACATTCCGTTTCAAATTAGAACCCTAGTGTAAAGGAAAAAAAAAGTAAAGACTAAAAACTACATGGTAAAACTTTTGTGACGTTTCCTTAAACGGTGTTTGGTCTTTGACTTCTTTGAACTCTATTTACTTTTAATACTGCCGTAACCGGTCACAATGTCCTATTACACGGACTGTTATTTGGTTCAGAAAATTTCCTGAATTATGTTGGATCTAGCAATCGTATGTTTTGCGACGACATATCCAATTTTCCGGGTGGCACTGCAGCGAGCCAGTACAATGGTCCGACGGTCTTTGTTAGAGCTGTGCAATACTGCACTATGCAGTATGCACTTGTAACGCTACAGTACCGTATTACGTAAATATGCATAACTGACCATTTCCTAGATAACGAGTTTAGTAAATTGCTTAATAGGAAGTATGAAATATGTTTTTAGTTGTTTGTTTTGTGGTTATAAAAATTATGTTTATATTATAAAATATGTTTTTTTGTAAAAAATGTATCCATTCGGATGAGTATTGAAGGACAAGCTATACATGCTATATAAATTAAATCTCATTAAACCTTATGGAAAGAAAAATATGAACACTTTACACACTGCGAATATAAGAAATATGTCCAAATTATTTCAAATCAAGATCTAAGTATTCATTTGAATGATCAGATTAAATTCTTTATTTGCTAAATACAGGTTCCTTTTAAGTTCTATCAAATAACTTCAAAGGCATTCACTGTGGACTTTTCATGCACAAGCTTAATACTAGACTTTTCGATAATTAGTTTTATTTTCAAAAGCATAAGCATGCTCATGAAAAACTGATCATCCATAGCAATTTAGGATGATTCTTTTCCACGTGTTTTTTTTTTAATAGAAGCATGTGTTAAAATGAAAAAAAAATCCTTTTCTTTATTCTCTACCTAAATAAATGTTGATGGAGTCGGAGGGTATCTTTTAAAAATAATTATTAATACAATATTCAAAATACTTAGTCTAAACTATTGGTGTATTAATTAATTTACGAAAATGGTGGTAGTGTTGTTAGCAAACAAATTGCTAGCGTTCTATTTTAGAATCAACTGTTCAGACGTCAAATTTTCTGTATCAATGTTATTAACAACGCCCGTCCTCGCTATAAATTAAACCAGTAACAATCCAGCCACCAAACTAATCCGCTGGCACAGGCGAGAAAATATTTATAGCAGTTTCCAACACCTGATTTAAAGTAAATGTACAAAATTCAAAAATACATTTTGAGCCACCCGCCGACCATTCCGCTTTGAATACAAGTCCAAAATTCTTTAATCGCAGCTTAAATTCAGATGAGACGTAAGAAGCGAGCCAAGACTAAAAATACAGAAAACATTTCTGTTTCATCTAAACACGATTATCATGCGAAACGGACTGTGATTTTACAGAATCTTTGTCTCAAGTATAAATAATTATCGCTACCTCTCTTTTTTGTTAAGGAAAAACATCTCTTCAAAGCAAAATACTTTCACAAAAGTGTTTCTAAAAGGCCCTGCACAGCCATTGCCAGTAAAAAATGGCGTGAAACTAAAAAGCGTTTCGGCTAAGATACGATCCTCGTAATTTACGACTAAATAAATTATATCCTTTAAGGTAAATAGGTACTAAATACGGAAGTCTTTTGGGAGTACTTTGAAGCAGATTCAAGAATCACTTAAGAGAATTTGATGGAACTCAAGACTTAGGTAATCAGAATACGTTAGTTGAACTGAAGCGAAATCTTTCTAAGGACAGAAGTTTCATCATAGATATTAAGTGCTTCCGTCATAGCAAGATCCAATTTGTCAGACTACGATTGTAAGCGATCGCTAGAATGTAACAATAGGTTAGGAGCACATTCGTATCAATTCTGCCACGTCATACAACGGAGAGTCCACAGTTGAGCGACTCCCGAATAGTTTGTGCTACAGACTTAGTCGGACAAAGTTAGATTGAACGTCTAATCTAAGCTTTATTGCTTCTATATATAAATACCTACCAAGATAGAATACCGTCAACAAAAAAATACAATCATTTTGTCCGTCGAGCTAATAAAAATATAATACATCCCTCTAGGGACCAGATCTAAGATTGTCTTTGTAGCTAGTGTCCTTTCGGAAAATTTGATTAACTTTTGTCCGACCACACTATTTATTGCGTCGCTATTACTTTTTGTTTCTATAAATATCGATATTGTAAAGGCATTTCGTGGTGGCCTAGCGGTTCAATGAACGGATTTGTATGCACAAGGTTGCAGGTTCGAACCCAGGCAAGTACCAATGTGGCTTTTTCAAAGTTCCGGGACAACTCACACACGGTTATCTGATCCCAAGCTAAGCAGAGCTTGTGTTATGGTAACCAGACAACTGATAAACATACTTATATATTAGCTAATAAGTTACTTATATATATGTACTTTCTTAATTATTCTAAGACACTTCTAACAAACGGTGAAGGAAAACCTCGTGAGGAAACCTGGATTCCAAAATTTGGGATCTGAAATCGCCAATCCGCGATTGAGCAAGCGTGGTGATCAATGCTCGTGCCTTCTCTATATGGGAAGAGGCCTGTGCCCAGCAGTGGGACGTTTATAGGCTGGATTATTAAAGGCATTTCAAGACATTTGTGGGTTTATAAGCTTAATATAGCATACATATATTCTGGTCCACCGTTTTAGATTATGTGTGATAAATTTGAATATTACCTTTCGGAAACCCCACCTTATGTAAATATGTTGTGTATATATGTCGGGGATTTGTCACCGGATGGTCGAGAAATCGTGGAGACACGAAATAATCCTCGCAAAACTTTGGTTAACACTTGTAATTGTCTGTTCACAAAATTAAGAACACAAAATAATCACGTATGCCTATGATCTTTGTTGTTTAGAACGTTAGGAACGCGGGAAGTATAGCGCGGAGTAATCGCCAACCGTGTCGTTCCGTGTCTCATCAAAAAAGTCCAGCCGTTCGCACCTCCATCATTGTTCACCTATTCCTTTTTCCTTAGAGAAATTACTAAAGCACCTTTTTCCCTGTGATTGTCAAAAAAGAAACTGACAGTTGGTTATTCGTACAGTACTGTCATTACTCCGCACTAACCATCCCCAAGTTAATACTTGACGTTCCTAAACGAACAACTAAATAGTTCCTTAATCAAGGTTAAATGGCATTAATTTGAATGTGTGCATCGGCGCTTCAACATATAAATCATTTGATATATTTAGCTTTTAAAGTCTGATTTAATCAAACGGATGATATATCAGTTCTAGTTTCTGCTAACTTCCTTCAAAGTATCTGAGATTTTCTGCAAACTTCAACCCGTTGAAGATAACTCTTCAGGGATTGATATGTAAATTGTTTTATTTATCCTTTCATAATATTGTCTATTTTTTTTAAGTTGCTTTATTTGTAAGATTTAAATTCGATACCCGAACTACAAATGTAGGTGTTGCATGTCACTCAGGCTGACCGCAAAACATTTTGAAAAATATGAAATAAATTGTATTTCCCTCCATTTAAAAAAGAGTATTTCGTCCACTACAAAAATGGCATACTTTGCACCAATTAATAGAATTTCTTCATATAAAATACCTATCTCTTATTTGATTTAAAAACAGCGAAGAGAATACAGCTTCGTAAACACTTCACTGCCGAAATCCACAATAATCCACAGAAAATCAATCAAGACAAATCTGTTGTCTGAGCCACGTTTAATCTAAATCTCAAAAAATCTAAAGTAATCCTTATTCAAAGAAAAAATACTAAGCTCCAGTGCGAAATCATTAGCAAGTATAATTCAAGCTAAGTTAGCACGACCTCATGGTTGCAGTACTTTGACACTTTGTAAATGAAAGTGCTTTTTCATAGCAACCCGTTTCTCGCACACAAATTGCTTGCTTACGTATAATAAAAACTTTAACGGCAGCACACCTCAGAGCCATTTAATTGCAAACTTAGTCTCACGCAACTGAAAAGCATCCAAGTTTAGATAGAAGTAACCTGTATGAACTTTTGCAAACTAGATGCAGGAGTTTTAGAACATAATCGAGTCTAGCAAGAAAACAATCAACCTGCACATAACTTAGTGCTTTAAGTGTTAGCCGTTGAACTGCAGAACCAAAAATACGGCAAACATTAAAAGGTATACAATTAATTGACATGGTCCAATCTGAGAAGTCTAAAAAAATAAAACAATTGACTACCTAGTCAATTGTTTTATTTTTTTAGACTGAATTAGCAGTGAACCTTCACTGCTAATTCAGTTATGAAACAATATTATACGTACTATTCTTTGACTTAGCAATATTTCCAGCTAAAATAAAGTGTATAAAACTACAAAATTGATATTGATGAGGCCTTCAATCTTTAATTTGATATTTGAAAAAGTTTAAGTTATAAAACTTTCGTTGGCACAAAAAGGTAAAAGAGAAAATAAATGTGAGGAAAGTTAAACCGATGTCAATCAAAGATCGGACGTTGGGGCCCAAAAGGGACGTTAAATCAATAGAAAGTTATAAAGGTAGGTGTACCTACACATTTTTGAGCGGCCCAATATTTGCGGATGAACGTTTTAGCGCACGTGTAGTCAGAATTAATGCAAAGTTATTTGTAATTTGAGCATAATTCTTATTTATTACTTTGTCTAAATAATAAAAGTATTCTGGCTAAATACGGTCTATACATATTGATAACCGAAAGTAGAATCGACTAATACGTCGCGTCACTATTACCGGAATAACGAACAACACTAGTTAGCAATGGTCAAGGCGGCGCGTGCGATTCTCGTTGTAGTAGTCTCTTGCATTATACAAATTAATAATAATCATTATAGCGTCGCTGGCCTTTAAAAGTATTGTAATTGTAACGTCGAATCCATTCTAATGATAATATATTGTAAGGTTTAAAGAATCAGTGATTTCCTTTTAATAATATATAAGGTATCACGTAACTAGACGAGTTATGAGTATGACTGTGAATGTGAAAACCAAAAAAGAGATCGATGGATTGTGTGAAATATGATATGAGAAAGAAAGGAGTGAATGCTGAGATGACGAGTTGTAGAGATGAATGGAAGCTGAATACGCATTGCGCCGACCCCAAATAATTAGGAACAGGGCAGGGAGACGATGATCTGGCTAAATACGGTAACACTGGAAGCAGAAACCAAAATATTTGAGAAGAAACGAACTGATAATTTTGTTTAAATGAATCAAAACGGTCGACTACAGCGGATCCGACTGTAAAGAAAAGACTCCATAATGGGTTCAGAAAACATGTTATTTATTTCATAATATTAAATATTTCACAGTAAAAACAGCGTAAGGTTAAATACATTATTACCTTAAAATTAACACCAAGTAAACGCGTACACTATTTCCTTTGATGTTCACTAGAGCCCGCTCGACGATAGAATGACCCGAATAACCGGCATGATTACCCCCACAACTCCAAACTCCCGCCATAACGCGTGCCTCGCTCTGATTGGTTAGATATGCGCGGACCAATAAGAGCGATTCGGCGTTGCCAGTTCATAAAAACTGAAGCTTGCGAAGTAAAGTGTTGCCAGATAATAAATAAAAAGGTGTAATATAAAATACAGACGCTAACAGCTCGGCCATCCTGCGAAAAGCGAGTCCCTTCGCGACACAAAAAAAAGTAACATTTACATGTAAAATTCTATTTTAAGTTACAAGTTAAATTAAATAAAGTCTTACAGGGGTAGATTCCATACATAATGTAAGTACGACAAACTCTAGTACATACATAACTCTAGTACACTATTAACCTTGGAATCTAGTTAAAGTTATACAATCATAAATCATGGTAACATCGCCATCTTATAATAATAATTAGTACTAATATTATAATCTTAATATATAAGGTCCATCAGATTTAACTACATAATCTAAAAGCAATTTTATTTTGATAACCTAGTTGACAGCTTTATATTTAACCACCGGGGATTCATCTTAAATCAAAATATGACATTAACTAACACTTATTTTCATAGTAAGCATAATAATAATATAGCTATAAACAACATGATGTTATTAATTCCAATAATATTGTCTTAAATATTACATTAATGCGTTGTAAGTACATACTTTACTTTATTAAATATTGGATTATTTATTACATTTCCTAAATCAATTTATTCCAACCTAGATGTACTATCGTTAGTATGTGGTAGGTACTAATTGGTACGTTCATTACAGTCCTGATTAGCATTATCTTCGGACTCAGATTCTGTAGAGTCATAATTCCGATCGAAAGCGAGCCACGGCTTAATTCTATCTATCGCTATTACATTTTCGTATCGACGTTGGCCATGATTGTGGGTTAACGGCGTATCTTCTATTAAAAACCTATCGTTAGGCAGTACTTTCAAAATTCGGTATGGACCCTGAAATTTTGCCGCTAGTTTTCTCGATTTGCCATCGCTTGGCACATCTCGCTTTATGCTAACTAAATCGCCCAAGTTATATTTGTAAGCGCGCTTATGTCTAGTATCATATCGGATTTTGTCTTTAACCTGTTGTTCGGCAATGCGTGTACCTGCTTTGGATCGTACCTGGCCCAAATCATCTGTGGAAAATTCTCTAACATCGTCTATAATATCGCTTAGAGCATTTTCGGAGCCACTACGTATGTTAAAACCAAGAAGTAGTTCCGAAGGGCTTTTGCCAGTCGTCTTGTGGACAGTAGTGTTCAAACCGATCTGTATTTCCGGAATATACTCATCCCAGTTCTTATCATCTTTATTGTCCGTTTTAGAGGTGAGTGCACTTAAGATTGTCCGATTGTAACGTTCGCATTGTCCGTTTGCTCGGGGTGTGGCCACAGCATTAAGTATGTGCTTGATACCCATGGTTTGGACAAATGCGCGAAAGCTGTTACTGGTAAAAGAAGTCCCTCTATCGGTTATCAGTCTAGACGGTGCCCCAAAGTAAGTAATATGCTCTTTAAGGGCTTTTATTGAGGTAGAACTTTTAGTGTTTCTGACTGGCTTTATATTTATGAATTTCGTGAACCCATCCACAATTACTAATAGGTAGCAGTTGCCCTTTTTGCTCTTCACAAATGGTCCTAGATGGTCCGCGTGAATTGTATGAAATGGAGTTTCAACTTTAGGGATCGGATGTAGTTCGCCTTGAACTTTCCCTGTATGGTCCTTACTCCGTGCACATTCTAAACAAGACTTGATATATTTTTTTATAAACCGGCGCATTTTGGGGAACCAATAGATTTGCTGAATTCGCGCAAAGGTCTTGTCAAAACCGAAGTGGCCTAGGTCATCGTGGTTTATTTTGGCTATCTGCCACCTTACCCCCTTAGGTACCACCCACCTTAAATCATTTACTTCCTTACCTACAATTCGATAAACTTTACCGTTTTTCAATTTATAATTTTTTATAACATCTAGCACCTGGTCCGATTTAGGGTCTTTCAAAATCTCTCTAATACGTGCTATTTCGTCATCACTACTCTGTACCGTAGCTATCCAATCATCCGTACCTACTGTTAGAACGTCTAATACGTGCGACTCGTCCTTAGCTTCCCCTACCGGATTCCTACTCAGTGCATCCGCATGGGACATACGACACCCAGGGCGATATTCGATCTCGCAGTTAAATTCCTGAAATTGAACCCACCAACGCGCTATGCGAGGTATAAGATCTCTTTTTGATAGAGTCGTTCGCAGCGCGTTACAATCTGTCAGTATTTTAAATGGAACACCTATCAGATATACACGGAATCTGTTGAGGGAGGATACAACGGCCAGCGTCTCCAACTCAAATGAGTGGAGCTTTTGTTCATCGGGAGTAGTTTTCCTACTAAAATATGAGACTGGCCTCAAATGACCAGCATCATCTTTCTGCAATAGAATTCCTTCTATCCCGTGCTTACTAGCGTCTGTATGTACCTCCGTTTCGCGTGTTGGGTCATAAAGAGCGAGCAAGGGCCTCTGTACCAGCGTTGCCTTAATTGTTTCGAACGCATTCACTTGTTCAGACCCCCACTTCCAGGTGGTATTCTTTTGAAGAAGGTCCGTTAGAGGCTTTGCGATTGTAGCAAATCCTTTAACAAACCTTCTAAAGAAGCTTGCCAAGCCGATGAATTGCTGTAGTTCACGTTGGCTTCTGGGTGTACGAAACTTCGAAACGGCTTCGGTTTTCCTTTCGCCGGGTTTAATACCATCAGCATTAATTTGGAAACCCAAAAATTCGATGCTATCCATGAAAAAGTTGCATTTGGATAATTTAAGAGTAAGACCACCCTGTTTTAAAAGGGAAAGTACTTCTTCAAGCCTACAAAGACCTTCGTCAAAGGACCGTGCTGGGATCAAAATATCATCCATATAGACGAGAGCGTACTTTATTTTCGCTTCAGAGAGGATCTTATTGATCGTTCGTTGGAAAACAGATGGTGCATTTACCAATCCAAAAGGCATTCGTGTATACTGAAACTGGCCATCGGGCGTCACAAATGCGGTTTTATCTTGCGAATTCTTTTCGATAGGAATTTGGTAATAGCCGGACGCTAGATCCAATGATATGAACAGTTTATTACCTGCGAGCCTATCGAGCTGGTCGTCTATTAGAGGTAAGGGATAGTGATCCTTTTTTGTGCGTTTATTTAAAGCTCTATAATCTACGCACAAGCGTTTCTCTCCGGTTTTTTTCTTCACCAGCACGATTGGACTCGCATATGGCGAAGTGGATTCGGTTACAATGCCCGCATCCATCATCTCCTGAACCATATCTCTGACCAGCGCTCTTTCGCCGTAGGACATGCGATATGGCCTGTATACCACTGGCTCTGCATCGTTAAGCTCTATGACCATTTCTGTTGCAATTGTGAAACCGAGATCTTTAAGACCAGAGGAAAAACAGTCTTTGAATTTCGATAATAACCTTTGGAGCTCGAGTTTCTGCTCTGAAGTGATGGTGTTACCGCACTGTACGGACTCATCCAGGGATTTATCATCGAAAGTTACTGAGTATACATTTTGTTCGTTCATGGTAGGGATAGCACGTGTCAGTAAAGACCCCTGTTTTAGACTGACCGAACTACCAGAGACGTTTTGTAGCAGCAAGTTACCAAAACCACCGTGTAATTTATACTCGCCCGGGAGTAAATAGTGTTCTTTACCTGTGGTGCCTCTAACGGAGCCGTTCACATACACGAAACCGGTAAGATTAGTTCGTGACTTCACAGGTATCATAGTTAATTGTTTTGGAGCAATTACTACGTCACCTTGAGTCATGAGGAATATCTTCTGATGGAAATCCTGTTCGAACACTACTTCGTTAGGGGTCTTTATGATAGTAATACCGGGTTTTTCTGTAAACGTATGACCCAAGAGGGCTGGGTGTTTCAAAGCGGCGTCTTCAACAATGAGAATCTCTATATTCTCTTTTATCCCTTGGACAGTTACGTCGGCATTACATTTTCCCAGTGGTTCTATGTGAAAGCCACCTATACCTCGCAAGACTGGTAATTCGTCCAGGCTTGTATTCAGCTTCAAACGCTTTGCTTCTGATTCCCTAACCAAGGTACACTGGCTCCCTAAGTCTATTTGACAATTGATCGGCTGGTCATTTACAAATATTTCGAGGACGTACTTCTGATTAGTATTATCTGAATAGTCTACTAGAGCAACCTGCTTTTCATCCTTAACTTCACTACTAGGACGTTCAGTGTTTTGGATAGCGTGCCGCTTAGATCTACAATACAAATCTAAATGACCTTCGCGGTTACAAAGAGTGCATTTTGTTAGGGGTTTATTGCATTTAAAACTCTTGTGTCCTTCATCATTACAATTGTGACACTTAATGACAAAAGTAGACCTCTTATTCGCGTCAGATTTGTTCCGATTGTTATTTGACAAAGAGTTCCTTTTATCTTGCCCGGACCTATCCGCGGTTTCCCTACTAGTGGCTGGCTTAACAGTTTTAAAATATCCAAGCACATCTTCGGGTCCACGAAACCTAGCCGCTTGTGCTCCTATCCGCACCGCCCTATCGTCTACGCCGTGTAATAAGCAATCGACTGCTTTTCGACCTACGATACCACATCGGTTCAGGAGATTTATCTTTGCGTAGTAATATTGTTCAAGGGATTCGCCGTAACGCACACGCTTGGCCAACATCTGAGTTAGTAGTTCCGCATAGTCGTACCTACAGGGAAAAGACTCAATAAGCTTCCTTTTCCATTCTGTCCACGAGTAAAGCATCGTGCTCAGGCCTTTATACCATGTCTGAGCAAGTCCAACGAGTTTTGGTAGAGCAAAATGAATTGTTTCGCGTTCATCCCAATTATAAATCTCCGCGGCTTCCTCGACTTTAGTTAACCACGTTACTATAGTTTGTTCGGTAGATAAAGGATCGAATTCCGGAATCACGTTTGTTAAAGAAAGCTTAGAGGTCGATTGTCCCTTCACATTGTTGAGGACATTCAGGAATTTATTTAAGATGCTATGAGTGGCATCAGGCATCTCAACTTCCGCTAATTCACATTTTGTACGACATGAGGGAGAACGAGTTCGTCCTCGCTTCAATAAGCGTCTAATAGGAGTATCATAGCTATCACTGCTACTGCTGCGATGACGACGTCGTCCTACCCTCGTGACTTGGATTTTATCATCAGACGAATTGTCACGAAACCGTTTCCTACTACGATAATAATCACTAGAATCATCACGAAGTCGAGTTCTATCACGACCTTTATCGACAGGATCGTCGCGATATCGGTCCCTTCTACGACGGTTATAAGGTCGGTCCCTGCTACGATTTCGTTCGCTACCGTCTCTTCTTGATCGCCGGTTGTTAACATTTTTATTATAGTTTGGCTTTAAAAGAGAGTGCTTGCGGCTTTGCCTGTCTCCTACCAGACTCCCTTCCGCTCCCTCACTCTCGTTATCAGAATTACTTATTAAGCGTTTACGGACTTGCCTGATATTCAGACTCCCTTCCGCTCCCTCGCTCTCATTATCAGAATTACTTATTAAGCGTTTACGGACTTGCCTGGTATCCAGACTCCCTTCCGCTCCCTCGCTTTTACGAATTTGGCGTCGCTGCGGAGTCCGCCGTGGACCCTCGTTACGATCCAAACTTATCGGCTCATCCTCGTTATTGCAGCGACGTCCATTACCACTGCCCGTAGGCGATGAATCCATTATCTGTAATTGTGATTAAGATTAATGTATTTAACTTCAGTTTAATGATATTATTATGGTGGTAAGAAGATTAATTCATAATCAAAGTAAAATATTCATCGCCCAAGCAAGCATAGCATTTCCAGAGTGTAGCCCTGGCGAAATGAAATACCTGCTTTAAAACACATTATATATCCACGAGAGTACCCTGGCAATATATAATATGCTCAACGTAATTAATCAAGTCAATAGTTGTATTATGTGTATAAGGAAAGTATGTACCACATATCCAGAGAGTTGCCCTGGCAATATGGGATACATGCTTAAAATAGTCCGTTACATCTCCGTAGGAGTGCCTCGGCAAGATGCAACAAACCACCACATGACGATTTTAAACATAACCTAACAATTAAAAAAGTATGCATCCCATTTCCAGAGTGTCGCCCCGGCAAAATGGGGTGCATGCTTAAAATAGTCCGTTACATCTCCGTAGGAGTGCCTCGGCAAGATGCAACAAACCACCACATGACGATTTTAAACATAACCTAACAATTAAAAAAGTATGCATCCCATTTCCAGAGTGTCGCCCCGGCAAAATGGGATACATGCTTAAAATAGTCCGTTACATCTCCGTAGGAGTGCCTCGGCAAGATGCAACAAACCACCACATGACGATTTTAAACATAACCTAACAATGAAAAACGAATGCATCGTATTTCCAGTGTCGTTTTGGCAAAAATGGCATGCTTTATAGAGGGTATTTATAAACTTTGTAAGTAAAACACGGCATAGCAGTTTCGTGAATTAGGTATCTTAAACATGATGGCGTGTCTTGTGACAATTATAGTCTTTTGAATTTCCAATAAATTAAAATGGTACTTACGTGACTATCGTTGTTTATCACATTAAAACACTTTATGGAGCTTTTCCTTTACAATGTTTGTCACGAGTGTGAGCAAAAGGATAAAAAGAAAAAATCTAATAAGCGTGGACGGGATTAACGGATGGGTTTAAACTGTCGTATTTCAAAACATTTTTTTTTTCTACGAGTTAAAATCCGCTGATCCCACTTCTGAAATGTAAAGAAAAGACTCCATAATGGGTTCAGAAAACATGTTATTTATTTCATAATATTAAATATTTCACAGTAAAAACAGCGTAAGGTTAAATACATTATTACCTTAAAATTAACACCAAGTAAACGCGTACACTATTTCCTTTGATGTTCACTAGAGCCCGCTCGACGATAGAATGACCCGAATAACCGGCATGATTACCCCCACAACTCCAAACTCCCGCCATAACGCGTGCCTCGCTCTGATTGGTTAGATATGCGCGGACCAATAAGAGCGATTCGGCGTTGCCAGTTCATAAAAACTGAAGCTTGCGAAGTAAAGTGTTGCCAGATAATAAATAAAAAGGTGTAATATAAAATACAGACGCTAACACGACCAAACTTAAAAAAAAACACTCTATTTCAACTAAAGGCATAAATTATGCACCTAATTTACTAGTTTAAGTAGTTACTCTAAGAATTTTTGTAATGATAATATTTGTTTGTGCATTTTAGTTCTGTAGACATTCTTTTCATCAGAGGTTAAGTTTGAAGGTCAACGGAGGAGCAAAAAGTTATCTGTTATTAAATATATATGTATGTGTCTGAATATTCGGACGTGCCATTTTTATTTTTAACCTTATCTTATTGTGTGGAATATCTTAATCTTATTTTATGACTCGTCGAATAAGATGGCCAAACAATCATATTATAAATATTATTATGGTATTTCAAAATTCTTAAGTTTTTTCTTTTTTAGTTTATGACTTTAAGGACTTTGGAAGAGGCTTTTCAGGATGCAGTATTTAGCTTTATAATAACCTACTTCTTAACTAAAAAAAAACATTTTAAACTGAAGCTTTTAAAAAGGAAATAAGCATATTATTGTACGAAATGTTTGTTGTTCTACATAACACTTATTTAATAGGCAAATGTTAAAACGAGTTCATAATGTATTAGCGCATACTCTGGTCCCACTTAACTGCAGAAACGTGGTTACTTTAATCTAATAATTATGTACCTAATGTATACAGAAGTTGCTATATTATCGAAATAGATGTAATTCTAAAACCATTTGTGTCTGTGTCACTCGTATGTCAAGCTGATAAAGTAACCATGTGGATATTATTCTTAATACTTTTAATAATCTTTGTTTTGTATCAAATTTCTAAATACAAGTTTGACTATTGGGAAAAAAAGAAAGTGCCGTATCTCAAACCAGTTCCATTACTTGGTAACTATGGAGAATTTATACTACTAAAAACCTTTGTAGGAAACGTTGTTAGCAAGATTTGTGCCAAGTTTCCTAATGAACCATACATCGGAGCATTTTACGGCACTGAGCCGACACTCATAGTACAAGATCCAGAACTTATCAAGCTTATTCTGGCAAAAGACTTTTATTATTTCCACGGGCGAGAAGTCACAAAATACACTGACAAGGAACCTATAACCAAAAATATCTTTTTCACCCATGGAGATAGCTGGAAGGTCATACGCCAAAATATGACGCCGTTGTACACGACTGCAAAAATGAAAAACATGTTTCCCTTAATAGATAAATGTTCACGTGTATTTGAGAGTTTATTAGAAGAGGATTGTATCGCTTCTGATTCCATAGAAGCAAACTGTTTAATGTGCCGTTTTACTATGGATTGCATCGGCTCCTGTGCATTTGGTGTGGAAACGAACGGTATGCAAAAGGGATATCAATTCAATCCATACAGAATTATGGGTGCACAGATATTCGCTCGATCAACTATAAGGGGCATAAAAAATATAAGTCGTGCTATCTGGCCTTATATTTTCTATAAATTAGGATTACAAATCTATCCGGAATCCATTTCAGATTTCTTTATAGATTTGCTTCGTAGAATTTTTAAACAGCGAGATTTTAAACCGAGTCTGAGAAACGATTTTGTTGATTTCCTCCTAACATTAAATAAGGATGAATACATTACTGGGGAAAGTATAATGACGTACAAAACCGGGGAAACTCAAACAGTATCAATGAAGGTTGACTACGATCTTCTGGCTGGACAGTGCATTTCGTTTTTGGGAGCAGGGTATGAAACATCAGCAACGACACTAGCTATGACTCTGTTTGAAGTAGCAAAGAATGAAGAAATACAAAGAAAGGTATTGAAAGAAGTAGACGAGTATTTGGATAAACATGACAACTTGCTAGACTACAGTATTGTAACAGACTTGCTTTATCTTGAAGCTTGTATCGATGAGAGTTTGCGATTACACCCGCCCCAAACAAATCTGACTCGTGAGGTGATGGAAGAATACACGTTCCCCTCAGGTCTAAAGGTAGATAAAGGTATTCGTATTCACATACCGGTATACCATATTCAACGACATCCAACTTATTTTCCTGAACCCGATACTTATGAGCCAGAGAGATTTCTACCTGAAGCAAAGAAAAACATTAAGCCTTTCACGTATATGCCATTTGGAGAAGGGCAGAGACTTTGTATAGGTGAGCTATTTATTCTATTTCGCGCTATTTCAACTCCACTAAAGGCTGGCCACAGATAGCACAAGCATTTTGGACCAGGCGTGATTGGCAACTTTAATATTTTTTTAAATGTAGGTTAAATATATTTCAAGGTATTTGCCTGCCTTGGCTTAAATTTTCCGACCAATTTCAGAATGTTAGGAGTAAAGTCCGTTTAGGTTCAAAATTATTTTTTTCATTACTACTACAAATTTTTGTTGAAATCTCAAATTTGGGGAATTTTACGGCAAAAATGGTTATTTTAAAATTCTTTATTCTTGTTACTATCATAATTATTCCAAATTGAATATTTAATTTGGGCATGTGATTGTGAGCCATATTCACCCTTTCTTGTCGGACAGGGTTGTCTTAACACCTTGTATAATACACAATGTAAGTATAAATAAATTTATTTAACAGAATATATTTCATTCCAGGATTACGGTTTGCAAAAATGCAAATGATAGCAGGCTTGGTGACAATATTCAAGAGTTATAGAATTAAACTGGCTGATGGCATGCAAGAAACGTTGAAGTTTGACCCTAGGGTCCTCATACATGTACCTAAAGATGATATTAACATCAAATTTATACCACGAAAGGATGGAAGAAAATATAATAAAGTGTTATGAGGGAGTTGTATCAATTAATTTGCTTTGCTAGTGACAACCCTGATACTGTAGATTATTGTCACGAGCATTATGCATGTACATACAGAAATATGAACTGACTACAGTTAATAGGGTAGATGACTAGGTATGAAAAGTCAAAATTTATTTAATCCGCCATTTAGATAATCAAAATATAATAGACACATTTTTTTTTTTTTCTCAAATAAATTACAAAATACAAAGATAAACCGCTGTAAAGTTCAGGAGTGGGGGCTTGTGACGTCACGGCTAGGTACAATTTGTACTCAAACGTGACGTCACGCAAAAATTGTACTCGCTGTATCTTCGTAATTCTTTGTTTACGGGACCAAACAAAAAATACGTGTCTAATATTTTTTTCTTATCTAAAAGATGGACTTAAAAATAAAAATTAGTCATCATCCCTATTGCTCAATCATACAAAGTATCATTCGTTGGTTGTTAAAATGTCTGAGTTATAGAATTTACGGGTATGATAATAACAAACTAATGTTATAATATTACAAAGTTGATTTTATTATACTCTACAGTGATACCTTATTGTGACACTTGTCTCAGTAAAATAATACGTATGAGTACCTACCTAATTAGTCAAGGATCAAACAATTACCTAAGTGTATGAAAAGTGATATTAATTCCACAAACTCCTTCAGAACAAAGATCAAATATGTCTCATTATGTTACAAGACGTTCAGGTAGACACGCTCTGATTCTGTGAAATATGACCTTGACCTTGATGTATAAATAATATTTTGGTATCTAATCTAATAATTATTCAAATCAAATCAAAATATTTTTATTTCAAGTAGGCCTTTTTAAGCTCTTTTAAAACGTTAAATTACTGACTCTAGTTGCAGGTTCCAAAATGTCATTCCAATGGAGAAGAACCGGCAAGAATCTCCATAGGTTACTAAAAAAAAGGTTAACATCAATGTAACAAATACTTATCTTATATATAAAATTCTCGTGTCACAATGTTAGTTACCATACTCCTCCGAAACGGCTTGACCGATTTTTATGAAATTTTATATTCATATTCAGTAGGTCTGAGAATCGGCTACTATCTATTTTTCATACCCCTAAATGGTAGTAGGTCGGTAGTAGGCAGGTGCTAGGTAGAAAAAATTGCATTGCAACGCATGCCGGGTACCTACAGCTAGTTATATATAAAAATATACAAATATGCGACAACACCTTAGTTTATTGTAAATGATAACATCCAAAATGGAAGAAAAATGAAAAGGTACACACAACAAATTTACATTGTTGTCACATTTACAAAGGTCGCGTATGCGAAAAGAATGAGAATAATAAAAAAAAAAATCGAATTTCAAGAATTTGTCTTCAAACCTTGAGTAGACATCGAATTGATTCTTAGACCACAGTAGCTTCTTAACGAAGTAATTACCTTAATAGTTAATTTCATATCTCAGATATTACCTATACATAAATTAAATTTATATAAGTAAACATAATTTATTTAATGAATTCAAAAAATATCTGCTGGTTTTAATCCTTATAATATGTATTTTTTTTTTAAGTTATTGTATTTTTAAGCAAAATAATCTTGATGGATAAAATTATATTCTTGTGTAATCAAGCATCATTTTGGTACACTTTAGGTATAAGATACCTTATTGACACCTAAACTAAAAGTTTACATACAATATCCGCTTGATGAACTGTGACTAAATGGTGTCAGTGACGACCACGGAGGCGACGACCGACAGCACGTTGGGTTGATGACATATTTAAGTAAATAGGAAACACCTGGATGTGAGCCAGACAAAAATGGCAAATTCGTGCTAAAATTACGTTAAAAATAATATACCTACTAGGTACTTAGTATAAAACCAATCAACCATATAACATTGTTTGAACTTTGTCAGACCATTCGATCGATTTTATCAAACCGTGTAGTACAACAGAATGATAAATGTAAATCGATTGTACAATAATAAATCACCTTAATATTAGGCACTCAATTGTTATCAACATAAGAGCTTGTGATAAATTACCGAGAGTAATGAGTATAGCAGTCTCGTCTTCTTATTGTCTGGTTGACTGTTATTATTTAGTTTGCAATCAATATCTTGTAATACTTAGTATCTATTGTTTATTAAATGTTAAAGTTTGATACTTAAGAAACAGTCTAGCCGTTAAAGATGAGGCTGAGTATAAGTTATTGTTAATACAAAAGAGATATACACGGATTTTTGTACTATTTTATTTATTTAGTATTTTATTTATTATAAATGTGATTATTTTTCGTCTCAATGTGATGCATTACTTTTTTTTAATAATTACAAAGTTTTATAAATAAAATATCTATTAGTTAATATTTTTTCAATCCTTTCGTAAATTAAAACACGGGTAAAAAAGTTAAGAAAAAAACGAAGTGATCCAAAAACACATCAAAGAAGACTTTCTTGACTTCACAGAAAGGCTTAAAAGGTTGCCCGAATTTCTAACTTTGGAAGAGGAAAATTCTTTGAAAATAATAATTTATTGGCGTATTATTAAAATTACTTTGTTTTTTGTTCATTATAATTTACTTGATTGTTAATAAATTTCTTCGGTCATTCTAAGAAAGAAAGGACAATCCCTACTAATTAAACAAGGCCTGTTATTTTCATGAATCAAGCAAGTTCTTATCTTGAAGTAAATAATTAGATACGTACTACATGCCTTGGCCTCTTATTTATTTTCATCTTTAATAATAAAATACAGTTAACTATGCCTTAGAAAGCGAAAAGTAATATAAATAGTGGCCTATGGTTTATATTATGGAGTAAAACTTAGTAAAACAGTGCTGTCCAAATTATGGTTGTTTTGCCACATTAACACTGCGGCACGATAAAACAAACGACTATAAAATTACTGATAAAAATATATGACAAATCTTAATTACATCATTATCGTAATACAAACATAACATTACATTTCTTATCTGCCGTCAAGTTCACGACTAAATTATACCTACACGCAACTTTATAAGAACTATAAGAAACTTTCTTAGTACATTAATGTTTCAGCAATTATCTACATCTAGTCTTGCTTTCAGAAATCTTGGTATGTTAGCTATGTAAGCTGCCTCCATCTAATGGCTCCTACACACAGTGCCGGCGGCTGTGCCGCCGGGCGAGCCGCCGGCCAAGCTGCCGTGCGCCCGGCGGCATTCAAAGCCGCCGGCTTTGCCGCACAAAGGAGCCGCCGGCATGGCCGCCGGGCTGTGCCGGCGGGTTACGCGGCTTGCCGGGCGTCATTTCATTTGTCATTGTCGCCACTACTGCGGTTTGTTTGTGTGACGTCTGTGTAAATATGAATGATGCTTGGCGGTTTTGCGCGGCTTGTGCCGGCGCGCGGCGGCTTGTATTGCCGGCGGCATAGCCGCTCGGCGTAAACCCGGCGGCATTGCCGCCGGCACTGTGTGTAGGAGCCATAACTCCACAAACTAAACACCAATTATCTTGTTGAAAGCCTATGTTATGATTCAAACCTGCCAGGTATGTTTCATAACATAGTTCAAGACGAATTAACCGAAAAGTAATACGTAATACTACGAGGACAGTGTGCAGGCGTAGGTAGACATACAGCCTTATGTGATATATATACCCTATGTAATACATAATCCTTATGTATTACATTCTGCCTTATGTGATACATACCCCCATGTAATACATACTACCTTATATGATACATACCCCCTATATAATACATACTACCTTATATGATATACCTCCTATTTAATACATACGGCGTTATGTAATACATCCTTATGTGATACATTCCCCTGTGCAATATATACAGCCTTATTTGATGATACACAAAGCAATACGTATTACTTAGGCAGTGTGCAGTTAGGCACTGTGTTTAGGTTGTACTTAGAAAGCATTTCAGGAAGTCCCATTAATGAAACCACTTGGTCTTGGGACAAGTAGTTATTAGCCAACAATATGGTTTCTTAGAAATGTAAACCTACGCAATGAGAATTACCAAGGAAGATAGTACAAGTAGGTACATAATGCTGTGGGTACCTATTTAGTTAATCCCGATAGCCATAGTAAGTACTAAAGATAGTATTAGATAGGTAATAGACTTACTTAAGATATCACTTAAGTGTTGTGATTTTCTTTTAGTGTCTACTATAGTTTCATCGTTTAGGTTTTTCCTTCTAAGTTACCGACACATGTTTTGGAAATGTGCGCGATGTCGCATAACTTTTTAACCGACTTCAAAAAAGGAGGAGGTTGAGTACCTCCACCTTTTTTGAAGTCAATTCGACTGTACTTTTTTATGTTTGTTACCAAAGAACTTTTGACTGGGTGAACCGATTTTGATGATTCTTTTTTTAATTGAAAGCTGGTGCTTCCCATGTGGTCCCATTTTATTTTGGTCCAGTTTTGACAGTGATATCCAAAAGAAATAAAATAATATAAGACTTATTTTGAAGTCGGTTTTTTTTGTTAGAATGATCGAGGAAAGAGCTCGTCACGTACCGATTTTCTGAAGGTCGTTTACCTATCAAGAATTATTATAGTATACCTTCCAGATATTATATCGTAGCGGTTTTGGATGTCAAAAGTCAAACGTACAACGAAATAGTTTCGCTTATTGAGTTCCGAATCAAAAAGTTTAACTTTATCGATGATCTTCTTACTGCATTACATAGATACTAATTAATGGGCACGTTCCACTTGTAAAAAAATTAAACATCTATTTAGTCGATCGGTTAAATAATAAAAAAGGCTCCTATTTTGTTTTTTAAATTTATCTCTAATATTTAATAATCGTCTAATATTTTTTATTACGTAATGGACTGTAAAAAAAATGGTCAGTATCCTACTATTGTCCATAATAATATGTTATCTTCTTAAGTTGCGTCTAATATGCATGGAGTACAAACTGGGGCGGACCAACAATCACTCAAAACGGTTATCTCCGAATCAATTATGCAGTACTTGTACTCAGGCCTGATAATTATTAATGGGTCCATGGGTCGACACGTCACCCTTATTTGCATCGTAGATCATAGTGAATATATAATAATTACGCTTCCTAACGCCTCAAGATTTATTCTCGTCGTCACTTGAGAAGGTTTGAGTTTGATCAAGTGATAACATGGGTTCGAAGTTTGGAAGTTTACGTGTTCTTGATAAGGATGACGTCATTGTGACCCCCGTGAGTCGTGCATTGTTGAGTGGACTCCTTGGTGGTGGGAAATTAATCAGTGCCTGAAACTTAGATCCACTAAAGAAAAATAAATGGGCAGGTAAAGAAAAATGAGAATGTAACATACGCTTTTTAAAAAAGAAAATAGTATGAACGGCAGATTCTACTTATCAATGGTTGTTCACAAGACTTTTACCTTTTATAAGAACTGATTTCGTGTATTGTAAGTAATTAATGATTGATTAGGTCAGTGAGCAATAGATGTGTACTCTTTTTGCCAATTGCCATATTTATATTTAAGGACCAGGCTGGCGGTTTATGGAGACAAAAAGTAACTGAAATTCTTTAAATCATTTGTGGTTTGAAATTCAAATATAAGTTAAATTTTGAGGTTGTTTAGTTAAGGGCTGTTAATTTGATATCTAAGAATATTATTTTTATATAAATTTAAGCGGTTCTAAGAGCTCGGAGCGGCTCGATATGTCAAGAGTGGTTACCTAGACTATACTTGACCGCTGTTGTCTATGTAACCTTGGAGATGAACGGTGGGTACTTTAGTAGATTAACATTATGACAAAAGGTCCCACAAGCACTAGAAACACGTAAGTGTATATCGATTTACCGTCGAATGTCGTTAGGTGCGGTTACGGGCTAGTATATTTTGTATTTTTTTTTTACTTTATTGAAATATGCTAATATTAGAATATTACTCAAACGAGGAACAATAATGTCTGAAGGTCAAACTAATATTTTCGTGTAGTACTACTAGTTATATATTAGCTTAATGGACTTTGTCACTCTTGTGAATTTAGTGCAACAGTTTTTTTGAAAACGAAGTACGTTTAAGATTTTTTTACCTTGGGTAATAAAACTTAGTAAAAAAAAACGAGTACTAGTAAAAGGTGGAAACTAACAAATTAGTAAAAGTAAATGGTCTGCTTTGATACCGTACCTAACACCATTGTTTCGTACACTCGATAATCAAACGGTTATCTCTTGACTACTACAGAGAGCCCAACCACTAGACCGCCCAAGGCGTGATTTATCAGTCCAATACTGTACTAGCACTGAGGACGGCGTCATGCAATAATGCACCACTATATGTTGTTGTTCCGCATCTGACTGTAACGTAACCCTTTAGAGTTGAATATTGAACCAAAGTAATCTTTCGTTGGTTCCTTGTTGCGTAACACCGTAATTCATGGACTTAAGTAGAGCAAGAGCTAGAGCTAACATATATATAAATGGCTCAATTATGAAATGCAATTTTAATTAGAATACTAAATAGAGTTACACTTTTTGTTCCAGGAATACATATAGAATCAAATGACCTATAAACACGATAACAGCTGACGTCACAAAAGTTTTGTGATTTTTAGCCGAATGCATTAAATTCTTTGTACCTATGTCACAATGCTCTGATGCCTGCAGAAATCCTCATCCACCTCCATATTACGTACACGTGTAGCAATGCAACTAATACAATTGTAATTAACACATACACAATGCCTTTACCTCATAAAGAGACATTGCCAGCTCTGAACATGGCCGATATTGTCACTGTCTTTCAATTAGTAAGACAATATGGATTGGATTGCCGCATAATTTGTACACAGACGGGTTCATTGTGGCCTTAATGGAATTACAGGCGACGTTACCCAAATAACAATATGCAGCTATAGTGATTAACGTCTCCCAAAGGAAGTAATTGATTCAGATAATCGCGAATATATGAAGCAAAAAATATTACTTATTTGACGACTGCCTTGGTTGAGCGGTACACACTGGTTTTCAAAGGTCGCGAGCTCTTAGTAGGGTTTGATCCCCGGAGGGTCAATGTAGAAAACCTCTTTTCCAAAACAAATGTTATTTAATAACCTTGAGATTTTATTTAAATCACTCTCTTTTGTATGTTTGTGAAGCTTTTTTTAATTAATTACTTGCATTAATCATGCCAATAAATCTAGACCCCAATTTCAGCTTCTACTTAACGTTAAACACAAATTTATTAAAAGCCTTTCCTTCAAACTAAATGTTTCTTGAAACATTCAGTGTGAAGGCAAGGCTTTCCTTTAAAATATTTTAAGTAGAAAATAAGATGAATACTAATTATCATTAAAAATGTTCACTTCTTACAATTCTATAGCACACAAGTTCAACGGAAATACCGCCAGACCTCAGACAACTTAATTAGTTTACTGAGTTAAGAGCTAAGCTAATTATTGTTAAAGAAAAAGATATAACGAACCTATCATTTACAAAATTAAATCTTATTACCTGTAAATAAGATTTGAATTGCTGTGACGTAAGGTTTACGTAATTATATGATCGGTTGAGAAAACCACATGAAAACGTTTAACTTATCTTTAGCTGTAACATTCTTAAATACAATGTATTTTTATTTAAAATATGGTTTTTCTTTACAATCCTTTTTAGTAACTAATCTCATCCATAAACAAAAGAGATTGTATTAAAACAAACTTAATTGATTCATTAGTTTTACGAGATGTGTCTTTAATAAAGTTTATTATTTAATCAGCGAGTACGAAACAGATATAATAGACATCCAAACTACGTAACTTAGTTTAGTAATCTAAAAAAGTGTTACGATAAATGGTACCCTGAAATCCATCAAGACCCGAACACAAACGCCTAACCACTGTTGCCTTACACTACCAAATAGATCTCGACGCTGACCGCCGGTACATTTCAACCGTTACCGTAGAACGCACGCAAGATACTAGTATGTAATCCACAACACAAGCATCCGTCACCCAAGCTGCGAGGACCAGCGAACTGATTCGACAGACCATTAGGCCAGGGGTAGGCAACCAAGCGATTTGTAACACGATTTATGTACCAACCGAAGCCAACCAGCTATATGCTCAGTCCTTGTTATTACATAACGTACGTGTTGTGCCTACTAACGTTTCAAACCTTAACATGTGGACCAAAATTGGAAGTCTCAAGACGTTAATTAGTTTAGACATTGAGTTTCTGAATCAGATATCTTGGCTTTAGCATAATGAGCCAAGTTCTTGTACGGATACTACACATATTGCCAGTATTAAACTCTCACCTCAAAGAACTTCTTAACTTACCAATACGTTTAAATAAGATTTCAGCTAGAAATCCAAAGAGGGACTATTACTTTTGTCTGTGACTCTCAGCGCGAAGAAGATTTTTCAAACAAAGAAGAAAAGATCACTGATCATTTGTCTCCCTTGCACTTTGAAGTCTTCCAAATAGATTGTAAATTATTTTCTACCATTTGTTATCGGAACAGCTACTTTTACATATTTTATTTTATAATACGCAATTAAATGGGTATTTAGAGCAGATTAAAAGTTGAAAAGATAAAAAAAATTACAACAATTATTTAAAAAAAATATTTCTGCTAAAAATGTATAACTCATTTGTTCTTCAGTCGCCCTTTACTCAAATTGAACATTTCAGGGCCAGTCATCAACCCAGTTAATTCCAAACTATATAAATGAAGCATTTCATCGAATGGATTCGATTCATCAACGTCAAACGTTCCAGATATAAAACTTCAATAACGTCTGTACAATTTTCTAGGACTTTATTTACAAAAAAAGCTTTAAGAAAATTCAATTTCTGAATATTTAAGTAACAGGTGTAGGTGACGGTTAAAAGTTATTACACCTAGTTGGACTTTTTAGAGCGCGTTTTCTTAATCAGCTCCTTGTGTGGGAAATGAGATCGCGTGAATATACGACCTCCTTCGCTTAGCGGGGGCCCCACTATCTTATCTCACATGTAATTTTGCACACTTGATATAAAACTACGTTTGGTTAAACGCCGACTATTAACTTTAATGGGTAATTTAATTTTATGAAGGTTTATTACGTTAATTAGCGGTTTCCAAAATTTTGCGAGCCGATAGGAAAATTAATTAAGCCCTATAGAAACTCAATTTATCCGATTTAATAACGTTATACTCTGACGGAAACCCTAAACGCGTAACGCTGTTAACACCACATGCCGACCCTGACTGCGGAAAAACAATCGCACACATAAAAATTAACGACGTACCCAAAACGTTTTTTATTGCTTATATTTAAGCCGCCGAAATAAAAAGGCAAGGACCTCAGTTGCTAATATTTTGGTACGCATTTTCACTTAAGATAAGCCCCCTCCCCAGACCGTATTTCACAAGATTAAGTCATCCGCCGCACCCTACCCTTTGTTTTAATCCGCAACAGATCCAGAGATAAATCGACCATAACTGGCTTGGAATCTTAGACAACGTTTGTTCACAATGGCACGATAAATAGTACCTACTGTTGTTTTTACACCGACTTCACAATTATCTGTACAAGTATTACAATTAGGAGTGGAAATATCTCCTTTGTTATAGTTTGGATGATTATAACTTGTTTAATGTTAGAAATAACATCTGTTTAATATTATTGTTGTTTGTTGAGATGTTATCTAGTAGTCTCTACAACTTTTTACAAGCCTTAATTCTAGACACTTTACTAGATGTCTCTTCGAGATCATTATCAAAGCTCGCCTCGCTTTATCAAAGACGATCAGGCACCACAGTCGTTTGTAAATAAAAGAATCAAATATATTTATTTCAGCCTCCATAAAAAAAAAAAAACATTTTATTTTAGTATTTGTGTGTATGTCTGCACGATATTACTGGTCTTACTCCAGCCTTATTTATATCAAGGAAGGCAATACAAGTTTAACAAGCTACAAGTAATTTAAACATTTAAATTAGGTTCCACTTGCTTCAATTACCTATCTATTTTAAATTTTCAAATCAAATTACATCCCGCAAGAACTGCTGTAGCTATTTGAAATTCAGTTTAAACTTAATTTCCTCGCAAATACGAATTATCACTGCCATTCGATCAAAGTGCAGGCCGAAGGTGCACTATGGGCGGTTACCGAGGAAGCATTTTGACAGAGAATTTATAGCTCTCCCGGGTGAATACCAGGGTATTTTAGAACTGTTCGTGCATTAATTCTTACGGTGCACAAACTAGACCTCTGTCGACTGTATGAATATTAAGTATCTACAACAAGATTGAGTGAGACAGGCCATTATTTGAAGCTTTATTGCACACTTTCACGTGAGTACTAAATTATGCCTTTATCTTCGTGTGTCAGAATACGCAATTTCTTTTTTTATCTTTCGAATTTGTTTATGACTGAAATTATTTCTTGAATGTCTCTACTTCGTTTAACTCGTGCCACCCTGAAACAACTGTAAGTAATAACATTATTGCTAAAGAAATTGTATAAATTTTTTGAGCTTTATATCACTGTCGTGCAAAAAATAATGAATTTGATAAAGTTGTTAGTGATGCGTTCCGTATAATATAAGTCCTTGAACCCTATGTACCTAAGTAGGTAAAAACCTAGATGTGTTGTCAGTAAATTAATTCGACTAAACGAGCCGTAAACAAGAGTTAAATATGCTTGACCATTGCATTATTGACAAGTGACATATACTATTAATTAAATTATAATAACGTTCATAGTAACGGGAGGTACCTAAACACAACGGTGTTAATGTCATCAGAAAACATCGTGAGGAAACCTGGATTCCAAAATTTGGGATCTGAAATCGCCAATCCGCAGGCCATCAGGCCTGTGTCCAGCAGTGGGACGTTTATAGGCTGGATTAAAAATAGACACCATCAAATCGTTTAAACGGAGGACAACAGGTTTATTCGCTGTATATAAAGCAATCGAATTTCTCGGAACCAGTAGCAAAGCTTTTATTACTTTCATTTACTAGCTTTTATTATATCTACCTACACGGAATACAAAAAAATGCTGAATTAAAAATAACCACGCAATATATTTTATTTCATATTTATGATATCTATTAATTTATTTAGTAAAAAACAGCAATTTACAGCACATGTCTTGTATATATTGTAAGTTAATTATTAGTATGATTCTAAACAAACAATAACAATTTATTATTGTAAGTAACATGTTTCCTAAAACACAACAATTAATTCACATGCACTAACGAATGTTAAATAAATACAAAGTTAATACAATATTCTTTCATGGCACAATCAAAAAAGATAATTCCTCAAAACATTTAATGGGTTATCTTACTACCTTTAAATAATTGGCTAATCTCATCATCTCCCTGCCCTGTTCCCAATTATTTGGGATCGGCGCAATGCGTATTCAGCTTCCATTCATCTCTACAACTTGTCATCTCAGTGTTCACTCCTTTCTTTCTGATATCATCTTTCACACAATCCATCCATCTCTTTTTTGGTCTTACTCTGCATGTATACCCATCCACATTCATACTCATAACTCGTCTAGTTACGTGACTTTCATCCCTTCCATCACATGTCCATACCACGACAAACGGTGACCTCTTATCTTTTCATTCACGGGCGCTACTTTCAAGCTTCCTCTAATATACTCATTTCTTATCCTATCCAATCTCGTTACTCCAGTCATCCATCAAAGCATTCTCAATAATTGGCTTATCTACCTAGTCTATTTATTCATGACTGACAGGTCAACCTACCTGTCTACCAATTAATAATTGACTGGTCTACCTACGATGAAAATTCGCGGTGAAAATTTGTAATTGGAAATTCAACACGCGTTACTCCATAATCTCATGACTGGGATAGTAAGGGCGTTCAAACAAAGCACCCTGTTGCTGATGGAAAATCATTTGAAATTCATCACCTGATATTTCCATTTTGACGTAATAGACGTCCATTCCTGAATTTGATTTTGTAACTAACGGTTGTATGGTGCGGCCGCTGCGAGACTGCGTTCCTGACAGCTCGTGGTCAACAGGAAGATATAACTGTTATGTGGCGAGCAATTTACTCCTAATAAATTACTATTAATTAAGTATATGTCCTATGAACGAATAATATAATTCAAAACGATATCACTATGCCAGGTTACAATTAATAATATAACAGTCTTTTATTTTGCCATACAAATCAAGAACAACACGTGTCAGGAACGCATTTTCTCAGCGGCGCGGTGGGATAAGGGCGGGATCATAGTTCTGAAAATTGTTTTGACAGAGCTTCTAAAAAGGTTAGACATAAATAGAATGTATATCGCATTTGGATTGCAAGCAATTCGTTCATGGGAAACCAATGTGGGAACCAATCAAGTGATGGGATTTGTCCTTCCATTCAAATAACGCCGAATAATTTTCCATTACAATTCACCCTACTGATTTCCATTCAAATGTGTTTTGCTTTGACAATAGACAAGATTATTTATCTGATCTTTGTTATACTGTTATACCCATATAGGTTCTTTACTTAAAATGAAAAATAAGTAATTGTGAATTCAATAGTAAAATAAATATAAATGATTTGTTGAAATAATACATTTGTTGTAATAATTAAATACTGTTGGTTTTATAGCCGGTAGCTCGGTACCAAACTTGGTCACAGAAACATGAGATACGTCGGTTTACTTCGAAACATGTTACAAATTTAGGTGACCAGCTAATCGTAAACAAGATTCAATAATCCAGCTGCTGCTACCAAACGATATTTTACGAATAATATCTGAAGTGTAAAGTGTCCCAATACTCTACCGGGAACATAGACTTTAGATATACTATAGACCGCTAGTATCGCTAGTTTCCCTTTGTGCCAAGCGAGAGCACTTTTTTGTCTGTATCTAGAACATTCGTTCACTGATTTAAGTTATTTTTCGCGAAACGACAGACTTATATGCGAAAATGTCGATGGTTTCGGCATTGTTAGGATAATATTAGGATTTTAGATAGTTTTATTAAAACGGCGCGCTCCGTCTTGATACAACATTTACGAGAAAACTAGTTCATACTAGTGCTTACGATTCATACCCTGATAGGCTCACTCTTTAGTTTCTTATCTATACTCTAAGACCGGGAATAATTCAACAAGCCAGAGGAATCAACCGTGTAATATCGATGCTATCGTCATTTTATAACGACTTTACTTACTTTAAAAGGTTATCGTTCAACGTAGCTCCTTAAATTAAAAAGTTTTATGACTTAGATAAACGTCAAATGTTGTTTATTCGACATTTAATAAACGGTATCATGATTTAATTTGTGGATTAATTATAATTACACTTGTTAAGTTTTGTTTTGCTCAGAGTTTTGGAGTTATTTACGTTTCGCGAAGTTGTTTCGCAGGTGTTATTTTCGTCTTTAACTAATTATGTTTTGATGAAGTTAATTAGGAACATGCATCTTACTTGTTTATTTTAAGAAACTTCGAAATTATTTGCATTTTGCGAACATGTTTATAAGGTTCATTATTTTCTATTAATTTCACCAAATCCACAATGGATCCCACAAAACCACTGACGACCACGTGGCAGGCCCAGACGGAGATGGCGAGATGAGCTGGATTCCTATATGAAGGACTGGTCCACGTTTGCCCTCAATAGAGAAGAATGGAAGGAAGGGAGGGAGGCCTTTACCCAGCAGTGGGACCGCATGGGCTGAAATAATAATAATAATAATAATTCACCAAAGAAACGAAAACTTAATGCTTTATGGGTTTATTCAAAATTGTCAAAGCAATCACCATTACCTATGTAATACTTGTCGAATTTATCTTTTCAAACGTGCTTTGATCTATACCAACAAATACTTTTTACGGTTTTTGTCGCGGTTTATTTTGATTTTAGGTCCCGACGTTACGACACCTTATCAACTTAACAAATAGTTTTCTCACAATATTATGTTTTCACATCACAGCGTACAGTTTACACAACAAAAACTCGGAACACTGAGCAGCTGAAAACTTTAAGAAAAGAAAAAACAAGCGGTGCTTAGCAAAAGAACTCACAGTCACGTTTCACCAATACCATTCGGATACTTTTTATGTGTAAAGGAATTTCCTCCCGGATCCTACCTACGAGACTGTCTCCCTTGGGATTAAACTAAACTGAGAACCTTCTACGAGCATACATTTCATAGATTTACAAAAAACACCTGCGATAAGGCCCGAAAATTCCGTAATTTCCGCTAAACACGTCAACAGAATATAAAAGGTATTATAGTAAGGTTGAAACGTAAAACGAAGATCTAGGTCCAAAATGTGTTTACACGAACCCTGGTTTGTACGCATGAGTTATGTGTAAATACAGGGTGTAGTTTGTCGTTCAACAAAGTTTTACTTGACGAGCAAATTCGCTACATGCATCGTGATGACGTCACTGGTTCAGGAATGCAGGCAAAGTTTGCTCGACCAATGTATATACATAAACGTACGAGTATGGTGACGTCCGAAATTAAACACTCTGTATTGGGAAACACCACAGACATTTAAGATGTAGATCATCCCATTCCGAAGTCTCACTGGGATAACATAAGGTGAACAATAGATTTTAAAATCATATAGTTACTCGGGTACTTTTAAATAATTCACAGCCTTGAATTTAAAAAGTTTGTTAAATAATTTTAATTATCTTTTTACCTAATTAATTAACGCTATTTAAAAATAGAAAAGAATTTCAGACTACAGTCATTAGCTATCTAAAAATGTTAATCTTACCACGAATTGCTTTTAGGAAACCTATCTCAATAAAAATGAATCATAATTAACCTGAAATATACATGGAATAGCTTTTAACTTCGGATTTAAGCCCACCCTATATTAATTCAAAATCTGTTAGTACATTTGTATGACTGATGAACAAACACTCTTGTTTATCGCTTTCTCACTGATCGACGTAAATAAAATAAATGGCGCTGTACATTACGTTTTATAGACTCATCGAAAGTTCATCAGGCGTTCAAAGTTGACGTTGTATCTTGCGTAAGTAAATATTACGGTTCACTGAAATTTGTCACAAACAAATGTTTTTACAATGTAAAGCGAAAGTTTTTTTGGCCGATCAGTAATTATATTATAATTATATTGAATCAATAAACACAAAATATGTCTGGTAATATTTATTTTTATTCGAACAAAATTTTATTTACAATGCAATACTTAAATCTAATGCAACGACAAACACTTACCTATACTAAAATTAATTCTTTTTTTTTTAATGGTATGTGATGTGATGTTGTCCGCATTTATTATTATTATTAAAATCTTTTTCTTTGATTTCGCGAATACGAAATGTGCTTCTTTGAATTAATATCAGAGAGTATGTTAAAAAACATGACACAAATATTTTCAATTTGAATGCTATACACGTCTTCTACGAAATTCAGTCATCTGATTGTTATTTCTAGATTGTTATTTTGTGGAAATAAGCAGCAGCATTAATCTTTGTAAATTTTAGGTGATCTTTTAAAAATGTTTATTATTCTATTCAGCCATTTTATTTTAGAACTCCAACGATTTTTTCGCCATAATCTTGTAAGTAATAAGTGTATCCAAATGTATTGAAAATCAGTTTACTTGAAGTTAGATACTTATTTTATTAGCTATATTTTGCTCACACATTTTTTGTGTTATATTTATAAAATATGTTTGTTTTTCTCTGTACTGACTGCCTCGTTGGCCTAGTGGTCCTAAGCGGGACTGCTACGCTAGAGGTCTTGGGTTCGATTCCCAAGTCGACCAAGGTGTCATTGGGTTTTTCTATGAAATTCTCAGTAGCAGGTCGGAGTTGGGATTTGTGCCCGGTTAGTGGCAATAGGCTCGCCCCCTATTACATGGGACCTAAACATACCGGCGAACTGTGGGTGTACATTGGTACACCTCTGCCTAACCCTTCGGGGATACAGGCGTGATGGTATGTTATGTTTTTATGTTCTCTGTACCATAGTTATGTTTATGTAATACATAAACGGTATATGGGTGTAATATCAAATAATCATCTATTAGCATACGTAAAAACGTGATAAAAAGCTAGAAAATATAGAATGTTTTCCCTCGGGATGTAACAATAATGAAAAATTTACAAACAACTCGTCCAAATGGAACTATTGAAACATTTTTCCAATGTTCCGTTAATTGACTGCTGGTCTACACGTTTGTAATTTGGAAATATATTGCACACCAGAGGGCAATGTACTGAAACAATACTATTTTCAACAATGTTGGAGAGTGAACCTAACAAAGGGGTAAATGACTGTATTTATTTTACGAAGTCTAATAGTTGAACTGCCTCGTTGGCCTAGTGGTTCTAAGCGCGACTGCTACGCTAGAGGTCTTGGGTTCGATTCCCAAGTCGACCAAGGAGTTATTGGGTTTTTCTATAAAATTCTCAGTAGCAGGTCGGAGTTTGGATTTGTGCCCGGTTAGTGGCAATAGGCTCGCCTCCTATTACATGGGACCTAAACATACCGGCGAACTGTGGGTGTATTGGTACACCTCTGCCTAACCCTTCGGGGATACAGGCGTGATGGTATGTTATGTTTTAATAGTTTAACTAAATAACTTTAATTTTGTATCATATACATTACTATGACTAAAAAGTACAGTCTTGAGGTGAGTATGCATTCCCAAAAGCCTTTATATTATCGTGAATACACGAACTTCGTAAATTCAAATAACGTTGTACGGAGTTACCGTTGCAGTAAAATCTCAAACTTCAATGTATAGCGAGTGTTCACGCTTCGTTTTCAAAGAAATCTGGCTTTGCTTTCACAGAAGAAAACTTAACACGATCAACAACTCTGAATACATAAGTCGGTACTTCTATGCGTAAATTATACGTTGGCCTAGAATCAAATAAAGTTGGGCACGAGATCTTGGGATCACTCAAACAGTTTGGACGATCGCCAAACAGTATAAGACGACTAATCTAGTACTTCGTCATGAGATTACAGCAAATAAGTAATTTGAACAGGATTTTAGTGTCGAAATATAAATTTCACATTTTACGCGTTTTCGAATGGTCCGATCCACCCATAAATTTTGGGCGATACTATCCGTAATTTAGTAGTTCTACATTTGATTTGGCCCAATTTAAACTCCATTACATTACTTACATCGATATATGTTAGGAATTGTTTGAACTTCATAGAAATAATTATTTTTCCTATAAACACTTATAATATCGTACTCAAGGCAAATTTTCTGCTTGCGCTGATATAATATTAAATGTTGAGTACATTTATCAAACACGAATTGAGTTTCTCGGAACTAAGAAATGCTTACATGCATCAAAGCTGTATCTCGTAGCACACGTAGCAATCATTTTGCTACGTGTCTACGAAGCCTACGCTAATGTTCAACAGAATTCATTTGTTGCTGTAGTCTGCATAAATTTATCCTTGCAAAGTTGTTTATATAATGCGATACTATTATTTTTATGTCGCTACCAGTTTTTTTTCTGCAAACAAACTGAGATCCAAATTGAGTTACGTTAGTTAAGTATGCCCAAATAACCGCCTAAAAATATGTTTTGATATGTATAACTCAATAATGAATGAAACAAAAATATAGGGTGAAAGAACGAACAATCAATGTTTTTTCAGAAAGATAAATAAATTTTAATAATCTCATGGCCCAATAACCCATACTTACACTAAAAAGATTAACAACAGTTCATCGTAATAACAAACATATCTTCGTTAAAACAAAAATATGTAAAATTCGCCTCCATACATTTACATTAAGTTTGTCGCATTATTATCAGATGTTCGACTCTATGATATTGGTGTCAGTGGGAATATTGAATTAATTTTGTAACTCGATAACCGGTGCAATAAATATTCGTTTCCGGACGCTCGAATGAGTCTCGACTGCTTTATAACGAAACATAACTATAGAGTTGGCAACATCGAATATCGGCTAGTAACTTATGATGCTTATTTATTAAATACATTTTTAAATTTTAAAGCTTTGACGATAACGAAATTTGTGTAATGAATTTTCAGTATAAAATTAAAAATTATTTTCGGTAATTTAAAATCACCGCTTTGAGTGAAGACAAAAATATTTTTTTTTTTGCTTTTTGTACTTTAAAAACTGATTTAGTTTATTTTGTACTCGCAGTAATATTAAAAATAAAATTCAGATATTGAGCTTTTTGATAAACGATTGATTACAATACAGAAAAATATTACAAATCTATTTTTTTTTCAATATTCATTCAAAGCAACATTTGTAAATACGTCATTGAAATAGGGTGTATTACGTTGATGGCAATAAGACCCAAATGATGGATGGAGTCTATCGAGGCACATATGGCCTAATTGCATTCGAGAGCAATTGCGGTACAGAAACTTCCAACAGTAAACCGAGTTAGACTCCACTCTGGAGTATCGAATTCAATGCTGCAAAACCCGCCGTACAAACTTGAAAGCTTGAAGAGAAAGCTCTTAGTTTTATTTAGTGTCGATTTTTGATAAAAACAAGCTATTTACCTACCTAAACTATTTGTATACGTAAAAACGTGTCACCACACAGCAAGGTTCATATTATCTTCTAACATCATCTATCTAATATTTAGAAAGTGAGGTGATGTGCAATGTGCAATCCAAATGCTTATGATACATTGCTCCAGTCGTTGGGTTATGATTTTTGGTGTCAAGTAATTAGTATCAATTATTTTACTGACTCATTTAGAGCTGAAATTTTGTAAACTAACTCTCTACTGGGAATACTCTTCACTCTTTTTGGATTGATATACCCTTTCGGTAACACCTTGTATACAGGTCATACAATTATAACATGCTCCATATACAGGTGTTTTGCCATGTTAAGTCTGGAAATACATCTCTTTGACATCTTTCATTATTTGCATGTTATATATAAATTACAGAAACCAATATTCTTCGCATCAAAAAGCATCGCCAAAAAACCATCGTTGAAAAATCAAATGTTTCGGAAAACTTTAAGACCCATTTGTTTTCTCAGGTAGTTTTTAGCTTGTAAAGCCAAGTGCAGTATGTCTATTCTGTTAATAATTTCGGTGACAGGTGAAAGTGAAGTGACAATAAAGCTCACTTCAAAAGTGAACCCAATTGGCCTTGATTTAGAATTCAAATTCGAGAATACGTATTTGACATCTCACCGCGGATTCCGCTGTCGAGACATGAAAATAATGTTACAGAATAGCACGGCTGGTATTAGTGCATTAGTGAAGAGCAAGCACATTACTGTGAAATACAGCCATTTAAACTGTTCCGCAGTTACAACTCTCGTTCAGGTAAAGTCTTCTCACGAATATTTTTTACTTTTGTTTAGATGGCGTGATTTTCCAAGAAAGTACTCGGTATTTAAAATGTAGTACTTTATTTTATGAAGACCATTTACCAGTCTGTGCCTATCTCACGGTAGAATGAATGTTTTACAACAATATAGCAACAAATGGTCTTAGACTGGCGCTGGGCCGAAGTGAATGTAAAAAGAGAGGCCAGCCCAACAGCGAGATGATCAGTTTTGTTGACAAACGATTACAGCCTAGTGATTTAAACATAGGTTACTAATTAGTAGGTAGATGTACAGGTTAGTGAATTACTTTACTTTATATGAGTAAAGAGACTAGGAAAATAATGGGGCTAATATTATTATGGCGAGTTAACTTATATGGCTGAACATCACATTTGGGACCGGTATCAGGCGTTGAGAGTAATGGAACAGATAGTGCACCTGTGTTTGCACATACACTGTGTTATAATACCATCCCAATACATCTTGCGGAGTTGAATCGTGTCGGTTAAGATTGACCACCGTGACCGAAATTCAGTCAGAGGGATTTATAGCTGGTGTACCAACAAGACAGTTTCGCCAGGAATTAAAATTTACATAAGCCTCTATATCTACAGTGAGCCGTATACGCTCATTGTAGATATAGATAACTAATGTTAGAAGTGGTAAATTATTCCAATGAATGTAATGCTTTTTTACTTTAATATCTTGATTTTTCTTTTGTGTTGTCATATACATACTAACGACAGTTTTTAAAGTGAGAAATTTTGACAATATACTTGACTGTTTAGAAGGTTAGTTGACTTTGATTCAAAAATGTTTCTTTTCAGATTTATTATGAATAATACGACTCTTGAGAATAAACACTGCTCAGTTTCTGAATAATTTTCTTATCTTCTAAACTTACTTTAAACAATACAAAATCTTCAAAGTTATTTTTAAGCGACATAAACATAAAATGTATACAATATGAAAACAATATGTATACAACATATATACGTTTGCAAAGTATAAAATGTAACTACATATTTATATTTTGCGTTAGGAGTTTAATGAAAGAACATCAATTACTTAATTTTACAACCCTACCAAAATTTTAAGAGCAACAATCTATTACGTGCTATTCATAGCTAATTTATTTACAACCTAATACTAACGTTTTAAATTAAGTCGTTAAATCGACACGCTATCACTATTGCAAGGTATGTAAGGTACGAGTATACTATCGCCTAAAGACCGGATAAATAAACTTTACAACTTTACGGGCTCTCGTACGGCGCGGCGTTTACATAGTATTTTATTGAGACATAAAACCTCGTTAGCAAAACAGAATACAAGCGGCAAACATAAGGATTGAGCTTTAGTGGTTGTCAACGGTGTCTTTATTGACGTCGTAAGGGCCGGACTCCACCAAAGCGGAGATGAGCGGAGCAGAGCTTAGTTTTTTTTTAGATACCCAATAGTAATTCATTATATAGGACTCAATAGCGATGTATTAAGTTCTGCGCACCGCTCCGCTCCCCGTGCTCCGTCTCTGCTTTGGTGGAGTCCGGCCCTTAGTGGTTGTCAAAGGAGTCTTTATTCGACGTCGTAAATGTAGACTATCATCACACTATAGGGTTTAACTTTATAGAAATATTTGTAAAAGCGTCTGTTCTTATCCTTTTAGTCTTTAGTAATAAACGCGACAGTTCCATCTTTTATGGTTGAACGCGGATAGAATATATGATTTACTTTTTATTATTGCGTCTGTTTCAGTTCATTTTTTAGGGTTAACAAATTGACTGAAAGCTATGGCTTTTCCATGTTATAACCACTGTGTGTGTACAAAATGAGACAACACAAGCTACAGAAAAAATATTTGCACAGATATTATGTTCTGACGGAGTAGGACTTTAATGTAAAGTTGATGTATTTGTTGACGTTATTTTTTAAGTTAAAAGTAATTCCAAAAAGCGTAGGCAGTTTTTAACGAGCGTGACGTCAATCGTTTAAAGTTCGCATTCGTTATCTCTATATTTTCCAAGATAAGATTTGAGTGATCAAGCCATAAATAGAAAATTTATAATGATACCGAAACTTAGTTTATTAACATTTATTTTTTACTTAAGGCTTCTTACCTTTAAAATATTAATACCTTTTCCAATATCTGTCCAAACTTTGTTAATTATACAAACTTCAACGAAAACTGGATAGAAAAGCGCAGTCTACCTCCCTCATAATACAAGCACAGTTCTAAAATAGTAAATGAATATATTTTTATACAACAGTTTCTGACTAAAACTACAAAATCAAACATTTCAATGGAAATGCTTTGGTTACCCGACGTTTCAAGTAGCTGCACTACAGAAAGGAGTAGGTATAGGTAGGTTGACCAAGTTTCAGAAGATTCCAAAAACTAAAACTTTTGTGAGTGCCATCTTATATACTCGTACCTAAAAAGAAGTAAGCAAAATTCTTTCTATACCAGTGGGCAACCACTGGCTTTTATTTATACAAACACTTTTTTATGGCTATTAGTAGGTGCAATATTTTAGAGAGACTGCTGTTAACAGTGTAAACGTCTTCAGCCTTTATTTAAAAATCGTACATACATCTGAGTTTCCCGTTATTAACATAATACGCTACTTACGTTACTAACGTATTGCTTTACATCGCTTTAATGTGTTTTTCCCCTCACTTTGCTCACACAATTTGCATGGAAGCTAAATTCCAACTGAACATTAAACTTGTTACATGTACAACGAAAAAAACTATGTACTTAACGGTCCACAATGTTGGGAACAACGTTTGTAGTTTTTTATTATACACAAGCTACTCGAGTTTACTTTCTGTTGGTTTAATTTGAACGGCGAAGAAGTCATTGCAACATAAATATACTGCCGGACGCAGAAATCGAGCCACCCAGAACTTTCTGTACTAATTACTAGAACTTTTTTAGAGTAATTCCGTATTTAAATTTAAAACGATAGCAATTTTATATTGAACAGTTTTATATAGGAGAGTAGCCCCGGCCAGTCAACCTCACTCTCACTATATAAGGCGATATTTGTGTGATGAATAATAATCTTGGCTCGTAAAACAAAAGCAAAAATGAATCAGTGCACAAAGCAAATAAATGCTTTTTTTATTTTTTATATTGTGAAGTGTCTAGAAATTTTAAACATATTACACATACTTAAACGCTCGATGGTTCACTTTAAGTGAACTTGAATGAAAATAATAAATCTTTGTATTTTCTTAGCTTTCGAAGCTGAAAATATTTCTTCGCAGTGTTTATTTCGGTCGGCGAACCTAAGGATTCTTTATGGTCGTGACACGCGAAAGGGCTACATAAAATAGCCCACGTGATAAGCACGGCCCACTCAAATCCTCTCCTAAGTGTTTGACCCAGCTCCGTATTTATGGTTATAGCAAACATTATTGGGAACTACACTCGTTTTTATTTAGAAGGCAAATAGGACGGAACTTAGGCACTTTATATATTAAAAGTGATTTTCTTTACTGAAATTAATAACAATGGTAGATCAATACTACAGTTAGTATTCAAATTAGAAATAAGGTACCTAATAATACCTATAATCAAAATCATTGAAATACTGTTATTAGTTAATTATTGGTTATATAGGTCATATTTTACTGTCGTACTTGACGTGTCCATATCTGCCACAAATGCTACGTACTAAACGACCAGCAAAAATAATTTTAACCTTTGCTAAATAAACTAAAACCCATTATCTTTCATGGCATAATTGTTGTCATTTAAATCCTTTAGTTTCCTTAAAATGCCAGTAAACTTCCGGACAAACAATACAAATACGCAACGCGGACGTTTTAAAAACGATTAAAAAACCATTTTCTCTAAATCTCTTGAAAACGCGCTTTCAAATTCAAGAGCCTTAGGTTATTACTTGGTCGTTCAGCTATAGACCTTTCGAGAACCTGTCATGGCGTCGCTTAGAAGACGCCGCCGAACAATGACCTTTAATATGATTTGAAGTCACAATACCAGTACTGTAGTCTGTACGTACACTAGCATCCATGACTTCGTACGCGTTTTTATGAAGTACCAAGTATTTCTTGATTTCTAATTTTCTTGACAAATACACAAATATTTAAGAAAAGGTATCAATTTATCTACTTCTGCTTAAACATTTCCTATTTAGTCATCGATCAGTTAGTTACAGTTTACATAATTAAACTGTGTGTTCAACAGATCACAAGATCATCTCAATGATTAAAAATGTAGGATGAAGTAAATGTATACTTTTGAAGTGGATAGAGTATCGTATATGAAAATTTTCAGCAGCACTGTTAGGCCTAGTCGTGCGTGCATAGTTATAATATACGAGTTGCAGTAAAAGCTAAAGGTTGAAAGGAAACTTTTTGCTAACTTTTATCATACGAGCTTTATAGGGACATTCATGTTTATTACTGCTACTTCTATGGTCATGTGAATATTTAGTAGGTCTTGTTTTCTAGTTCATCCACGCTTTAATGTGATATATGAAAAATGTTTAGCTGTGTTCAAAGCTTTTCAACAGTAAGTAAAAATCGCGTTAATTTAATCGATGTAATTCACTTAGGTGTGCTGTTATGTTCTTAACATACGGAATTGAAGTATGTTAAATGTATTCAATAAACCAATCCTATTATTATCTTACACTATCTTTCTCAAAAACATAATTAATAAATAGAAATGGGTTAAGTACATACCTTCTTAAGTACATAATTTTAATGTCTTAAATGTATTAGTTGTAGTCCATTATTTGAATACCGTAAAAATAATTAATTAAGCGGATAGTTTTTCAAATACTCTCAGAGTTGTCACAATATAATAAAGTAGAATTCAAAAGTTTGTCGTGCAACGTCGGCCACCGATTACACGTAATACGTCATGTTCATTATAGGCACTTCATTTTAACGCTCGGCTGATTCCACTGGCTCCTTCCCTTTAAAATAAGCTGAATTGCGAAAGTCTTTTTCCTTAGCACTAAATCTCTTCGTTAATTTAGATCTAGGCGGAACTTTTGGATTCATTCTAGACAATAAAGATCCTCCTTTGGGGTTCTTCGTAGCTGCGATACAAACCATTTTTCTTTAAGATATAAATATAATACAAATTTGCATAAAGCATTAATAATGGTTTAAAAGATATTCCTGAAATATTCAGATACTTATAAGAATGTTGTCTGCAATTCTTTTGTTCTGATACTTTGTTCATTTTAAATTGTCGAAACTTGAGTAAGCTAGCATTTAGCTTGGAAGCGTCGTGCTTAATAAAGAAAGGAATGCCTTTGTGCCGCAATTTACTTTGGTGCATATGTGCATACCTGACGAGGAGAAAAACGAGCGCAATAACACGCGACCTTCATACATCCTCCCTATTTTGGGTTTCATAACCCAGCTTATGAGATTCCTGAACAAATTTTCAAGTAAAAATATTGCATAGATGACTAGATCTTTATTTTCGTAGTTTTTGCAAAGAATTTGCTATGTCATTTTTATTATAGACTAGCTGTGCCAGCGACTTCGTTCGTGTGGATGACGAAACTTATCAATGATTGACGAACTTATTACTATTGATTGTAGCGTGATGAAAAGTATACTATAACCTGCCCAGGAGTATGAAGAATAATTGTACCAAGTTTCGTTAAAATCCGTCGAGTAGTTTTTGTTTCTATAAGGAACATACAGACAGACAGATAGACCAAAAAATTTTCTAATTGCATTTTTGGCATCAGTATCGATCACCAATCACCCCCTGATAGTTATTTTGAAAATATATTTCATGTACAGAATTGACCTCTCTACAGATTTATTATAAGTATAGATAATACTTACTTACTTGAACTAACAAAATTTTGATTTATTCTTGTCTACGGGTATTACGAGAAATACTATCAAAATGGCTTGGTAGGGATTTGAAATATGCGCTAAAAACAGGTATTTAATTTCCAAAAAATATTTCCCAAAGATAATAAAAGCACTCCTTCTAAAATAATGTTATGGCTATAATATAGTTCAGAACCCGTTAATTTAATCAAGCAATCTACGCTGTTTTAAGGGCACAATGTTTCAACTAATTATTCGGCTATTTGTGTCTTTAGTCTGAAAATACGTAAGCACATTTCTTTTACAGGGTCCGTTTAGGGAGCTAATGAAACGAATAATTTGTTACAACGTAAACTAATGGTCTATCGAGCTTAACTTGTTTTTAATTCAACATGGCTGGCTGTAGTAATAAAAACCCAAAACATATTGTTTTCAGATTAGCTAGTGCCGCTAATTTAACGATAGCAACTTTATGAACGTTTATGTTTATGTAGTTTATTTATTTTATCAGTTAGTTTAAGCTATATAACTTGTGTTACTTAGTTCTAGAATACTTTGTTTTAAAACAAAAGTACGATTAAAGAAACACTACCATAAGGAACTAAAATTTGATTAGGCATAGAATGACAATGGCTGAACCAATCACATCTTATTTTAAAATAATATTTGCGAGGTTTAAAGTAGTATATTTTTCTAGGTATATCAGTAAGTATTTAAATCCACTGTTACTTTCACCTACCCTATAAAAGTTAAAGATACCGATTTAAATAATCTCCACCATTTAACACCATTTTGTCACCGCAACCATTTACCCTAATATTATTGAAACGTTAAGCTGATTCGGAATACATTTACCTTTATGTGTCACCCATTCAATAATCAATTTCAAACCCTAGATCGTACAAATCGTCCTAATAGCCACAAGGGTTGCGATTAACCGTACCAAGAAGACATTTCTCTAACAGATATTACATAACCTCAAAGGATCCGTTAATATTGAGTCAATTCCCTTTATTGAAGCTCTAATGCCTACTTATGCGGTCCTAATATCGTGCTGTAGGCATCCCGAACAATATTAGGCTGTGTATAATTAATTCGGGGCGATACCCTTTGAAGAGTCTTGGAACCCAATTGGGCATTAGTTATGTCACTTATGTCGGACAAAGATTATATAATTATATTATATAAAGTACATAGATGGAATTTTTGTTAAGTAAATTATTGTAGTTCGAAAATTAATGCTGCATTTATGGGTTTTGTTTCGAAACAAAATACTTCAAGCCCTCACGAAATACACGTATAGAGGAAATATTTATATACTGCCAAATATGACAGCTGACGAATAATTCCAGGGGTGCCAAGAGCTTATATTTACCTACGCACACCTGACTCAAGAGGTTTACAAAGTCACCCCCCTAAATATACATACGCGTGAATTGACTTTTCGGGATTTTTCCATCAAGTGACATAAATTCGGTAAATCTAACAAGATTTGATTTACTATCGAAAACTGGAGATGGTGTACTCAATCGGTTTGTTTAAAAAAATAACTTTGTAATTTTGTTGTTTTTTGCGTATTACCGTAAGAATTTAGGCTTTTAATAAAGCTATAAAGTCTGAAGACTAGACCGTGCCTAGACCAGCCGTGGGCCGCGATAGACTGAATCGATGAATTGAAAATGAAGCCAATATAATATCATGCATATCCATATTTTGTTACAAATTAGTCTAGGCTTTATGGGAACTGATACTGACAATAAAAAACAAAATGGATTACATTATTATAATCACTGAATGTATCCTTTTGTTATATCTTAAATATAAATAACACCCTAAAGTTGCACTTTAAACAATGCAAAGTTAAAATATGTCGCGGCTTACGACAAACAAAACAACACTAGATCGCAGTTAGCTAAGCTCACCTATAGTTAGTTCAAAGCGTTTCTATTTTAACACCGCTCAGTAAAACCAAAGCTTAGTTTTATTAGTTCACAGTGAACTACACTGAATAGCAGTATGTTACACAGCTTAGAACTAACTTGATCAAAGTATTAAAATTTTAAGTAAATGTGCAGATCTGTTTAGTAGGTACCTAAGTCAAAAGTAGGTACTTAGTTTGGTAAAAATATTTCGATTGGTAAATATTTGTTTCTCTAACACGTACTTTTGGCGATACTACATCCAACGTAGTAAGATAACCTAAAAGACGTTTCCTTATAAATAAAAAATCTTGAGTCTTGGAAAAAAATCGTTTTACAATATCTTTTTATGATTACAACCAACGCCGTTTAGGATTTATTGTCATTACGTATTAAGAAAATAGCCATTGGTAAACTGAAATATAAACCACCACAAATTTAAAATGTAAACTTATCACAACCTTACATCACAGAATACCTAGTACTTTAAGAAAATATCTTTCAAAAATATTAGCGTTTAAAGCGATACTTTCATTTTTAGATTTCAGGTGTTAAAATGAGAAGCAATAACATAATTTTTATATCCCATCGTGACATTCAACCATTTATCACCTACAAAATTCTAGTACGAACTTAACCTAGATATTATCAATCTCATTCGACATTTAATTCCGTCCGACACTTACGGTAACAGTATTGTAGTCGTAGCCAAAGTTCACTGGACACATAATTCTCTTCCAACCTACTAAACATGGACGTATGTATGTACTTAAATAAATTTTATTTTATTGCTAAATATTTTTCCACAACATCAAAGATTAAGTCTAGATATTAATTAAAGTAGTACTTTAATTCATATTATGTAATTTTACGTATTCTAAATCTTATTTCCAATTAGTTGGAATAAATTATATCAATTTGGGTTCGCAAATATATTGTATCATTGAGCACGTAACAAGAAATTTTCAGTACTGATACTTTGTGCAAAAGGTATAATAATTTTCTAGGAATATATTCGTATATTCACGTTCGTTTCGAAAATAAATTCTTGTGTAATTTGTCCTCCTTTGGTATGTGGACCTTTATAAAAACTAAACAATATTTGGGAATACGCAGAAATGATGTTGATACTAGTATTGAAAATATAAAAATTCTTAACTGATTGGAGCACTGAGTTACGAAATAAACCTTTTCGTTTGAATGAAAAGTGGAAGTATTTAACTATTAGATATATATCCACTTTGTACTTAATAAAACAACCATAATACGAATTCCATCAGGCGCTAATAGATTAAAAACAGGTCGTTAAAAACGCTCAGACGTCGAAACTGCTAAGTGATTTAAGAATGGTAGGCACTAAACCCAATATAAAATTTTATAATTTCATGCTCAATCCTCAAGATTGCTACAGTGAAAAATGACGTCATTGCGAGAAGAAAACTTATGTAACCTCAAATAAAAATACCAACAAAATATAAGGGAAACAGTGAAAGAACTAAACGCAAATAGGCATGATCCCCAGTAACCTACTTTCTTTGTTTTCCTCCACTTTCGTAGCTCTTGTCAAGCATTCGTCTTAGATTTAATATTTTATGCAAGAAGTTTGTTTTGCTGTTTTTCTGATAGCTGTTTAGGTACAACTTAATTAAAATAACGTTTTGAGTGCATTTTTGCTTTGAAACTAAGTAGGTATATGCCTGTAACATTAAGGATAGATCAACTGCCGATTGAATCAACGTGAAAGATATTAAGGTAAAAAATTTGTACCTTGCACTGGGTATGGGCTAAGTCAAATATATCTCGCAGATTTTGTAGAAGTCCATAAATATACCTAAAAAATTAAAAAAAAATATAAATTATATTTAGGATCGCGCTTATTATGAACTCAAGATAAAAAAAAAATCTACAACCGCATAATATTAACGTAGACAGTAGTCACCAACATTTCAATTATTCTTTCTGGCGAACATAGTAGCTGAATGAAAAGGTTTAAGACAAGCTTGGAAATAATTCAAAAGGTTTGCGACTCCGGTCTTGCCACGTCGTACATCGCTGGCATGTCGCGATCTTTCCGACAGACTAAAGCTCCGACCGAAATGGAGAGAGCTAACCTTTTATTTATGTATTCTCTAGACTTTCCTACTTTGACACACTTTAGGATTCTCTTACTTCATTGATAGTCGTTGATATCTGTTTAAGGTTTGCATATTTTTTTTTATTAGCTTTGTGAATATGAGGTCATTCATAAAAAAATATGATTGGCCTTGAGACCTTTTAAATGCTTTAAAAAAGTAAACCTGACAAAAACGGTAACAATTATTATGTAATCAAAATAAATCTGTAGAACATGACAGCATAATTTAAGATATATTTTTTACATTAAAAGGGACTTAATAACGGAACCAGCAACTACCAAAAAGATAAAACTTCACATTTTCTTATTTTCAATTAAAAGGGAGTGGCTACATACATTTCCTAACTTGCTTTACCGTGACTATTATCGAAAGGAGCACCCATCTACTTGTCATCTAAAACTTTGTACACACTCACGACATAAGTACTCCCCTAAACAACTTGCAACGTATCAAAACCATGTCAAAGTTGAACACAAAGCAGCGATGGCTGCAAGTATCGGAGGAAACTTCTAGCGCTGTACTCAAAGGTCTTACAACTGCATAGAGATCTCCAATAATGAACCACACGATGTATTGAATTTCATGAGAGACTCTCATATTAAACTTTTGAACATATTGAACTTTCAAATTACTGTTTCGTATCAAATGTGTACAAAATAAATGAAAGGTTATATGAATAAACTAGCTGTGCCTGCGACTTCGTTCGCGTGGATGACGAAACTTATCAATTAGTTTTTAACCGCAAAATTAAGTTTGTTTTTATTGTTTATTCTTTTCCGGGATAAAAACTACTCAGTGTGGTGCCCAGGATAATAAAGAATAATCATACCAAGTTTCATCGTAATCGAACCGGTAGTTTTTGCGTGATACCTGAACAAACGGACAGACAGACAGACAAAAATTTTTTTTTCCCACTTTTGGGTTCGGTGTTGGTCTAGTAACACCCCCCGCCATTTATTTTTTTGATATTTTCAATGTACAGAATTTTCACTTCTACAGATTTATTATAAGTATAGATAATTGGTTTACAAACTAACTGGTTAAATAAAGACCACATCCTTCTTTGTGTTGCGAAAGCGGGTAAAAACGTCTTTTAAAGAAGAAATCTCTCTCCTTCTGGTACAAAAGTAAAAATTAAATTATACACACATTATTCGCAACATATAATCGAATGAAATAAATAAATGAAAAATAATAAAAATAAATAATGTTTAAGCACAACCGAACCTGAAAAAAAAACATGGTTGAATTATAATTATAAATGATTGTCAATTAGGTAAGTAGGTAAGGACCTAGGTATTAAAAAAAAGTAACATGAAGTCATATGTATGATACATAGATCAGTCAAACCTATGTATTCGAAAGGATTGTATTTTTGGTTCATTGTACCTTTGCCCTTCAGTCATAGAAAACATTTTTAGTTTAAACGTATTTAATATAGAACTATCAAAGAAATTCTCGAAAGAGTGGATTTGTAAAGGTCGTGGGACCCGCATCACGTACTATCGTGTACAACTAGTTTGTTCTCTGTAGATACTGTGGGCCCACTAAAGGGGTAGCTTTTCAAGAATACCGTGCAAAAATTGGAACAACAATTAAATTAATTAATTTGGTCATTAATGAATATAATGTAATATTTACATTGTAAAACCAAAAATAATTATGAATTTTAATTTAAAGTTACTTAAAAACGTCACCAATCAATTGATGGATAAAACGATTAAGAATTAATTAAATTTGCGTAAAAAATTGTTTCTACGATTGACACATTTAGCTTTTAATCTTTCAAACGATTTAGGTTCAGAAAAAATTGTGATTGATGAGCTAAGATAATTGGGACTTCGATCTTAGATATATTCGTGATATTGTAAGTAGATGTAGGATATGTATTATTCATAGATATGTAATACAATAAATATGAATAATATGGTAGCATTAAGCAACAATTAAAAAAAATGTTATGCACCTTGAATTACCACTTCTTTAAATATTTCCAATATCAAGATTTTCGTTAAATATGTATCATTGCATCAAAACCATTAATCTCTTACATCTCTGGCTAGTACTCTCGATCACGTAAATACCCAAACAAGCGTGTTAAAATACGAGTAGTTTCGTTGAAAACTATGCTAGGCCTTAATTAAACGACACGCAATTCCAATATCAAGATTTTCGTTAAATATGTATCATTGCATCAAAACCATTAATCTCTTACATCTCTGGCTAGTACTCTCGATCACGTAAATACCCAAACAAGCGTGTTAAAATACGAGTAGTTTCGTTGAAAACTATGCTAGGCCTTAATTAAACGATAAACGTAAGGCCAATGCGAAAGGCCTGCCGAATGCCAGTCCAAGCCTGTTTCATTTATTCACGCAGTTACACGAATGTCACTGTCCAGTACTCACAATGGTACAGAAATACTTGTTATACTCCAGTTTTTATTGAGGAAAACCGTTGTTGTTTGCCAGCCGTACAAGTATGCTAGCGTGTGTGCCAAAATACTAGGGTTTATTACGAATGGAAATTAACTTAACGTTGTTTACACAATATTCAAGAAGCTACAAATTCATTTGCAAACATATTTGCTAAAGTAATTGTACAAAAAAAAATGGCCGACTCATTTCACAGGTTTCAATTTTCAAATATTACATAATTATTTTTTTGGTTTTATTCACGTACCAGCCAGTGTCTGTAATTATTTATTTATTAAAGTTTTTTTTCTTCAAATCAGTTCTAAACTCAAATCTTTATGCTGCAATCACGGCTCAGTTTTAGACACAGTTACATTCTAGTGACAGGTTGCCTGGCCTCCCGCCAAAATCTAATAGGTAACAACTGAACGGAACAATCCGCTCCTCTCAATTGCACTCACAATTTGCATAATTCGATGATATTGTGTAAACTATACACTACGGTAAAGGAAAATGCAATCACAAAGCTATTTCCGATTGTATAGTATAAGCCTTATAGTAGATAATCATAGGACACTGAAAAGTAAAACATTTTACCACTGTGTTTAAACATGGACGTAGGTAAGTGGCCAGTTACAAAATAATTGTAATTTTTTTATAATCTTTTTTACTCGCAACTGAGATTTTTTTTTTTCTTAATTAGCACTTTATTCTCAGACGATTTAGTTAAAATAAATAGGTGTATATTAGGTATTTTACCTCATTAAATAATTTGAAAGTGACTCATTTACAGAATAATACAAACAAAGCTTTGTAGACAGTTTTAATTACTAGCATTATTAACAGTTCGTTAAGAATATAAATAACCGCCTCGCTGTACGATCCCCCACAGGGTCATGTGCCCATTAGCATAATCAAAGTTTGCCTATTTAAATATGTGTATTTTATATAGTTTAACAGTGTTTAACTTAGAAGCTTGAATTATAGTTGCTTTCTTAATATCCATTTTGAATTTCAAGAAACTTTTACCTAAATATTTATATTTTAATTGCTAAAACCGTATAAAATCATTTTATACAAGAAAGACCTCTCATTATTTAAAACCTACTACCTACATTTAATAACCTTATATTACAATTATACTTGTTCTATAACCCACAGCTTTCGAAATTTGTTGTCCTGGGCCTCGATTCAGCTATTTTAAATGCATGTCAGTGGTCGGTCAGTGTACTTGCCATTGTGCCTAATTTTCGTATTCAGATAAGCCTACTATAAAATCTCATTGAACAGACTCTCGAAGAGAATAATCGTAATGACAGTTAGCAGAATGCCAATTATCGTAAAAATGACAAAATGAAGCAGGTCATTCGGTCAATTCAAGCAACTCTTAAAAAGCTGAATCGAGGCCCTGACATGAATAAATAAACTATAATGTAACCTCATTTTGAAAGGAAGCCCCCACTGCATTGTCGCAGTAATGATTGATGATTACACAAAACACACACAGCCATAATGACTATCGTATGCTAGACTTATTAAATTCAAGATAAATTTTTATGTACCTAATTGTACCTTTTTGAGAGAAATAAACGTATTAAGCTTAGATGAATGATTGGTCTCGCGCGCTCGACTAGATACCGCACTGTCAACAAACAAAATGTCAGTCGTTGCGGCGACAATTGTGCTCCCAGTGTCCTTCTTATTATGTATAGTATTGTTTTTACACCATTTTACTACGCAAGTCGGCATTTTACATAGAATTGCAAACACAATAAAATAAAATGTTCCGGAGGTCTAAGTCAAACAAAGCTGTCAAAGCTGTCAACGTGACTAGCACGGGTACGCCGGGCGTACTATTTTCGCCGCATTTAACGAGTACGACGGCGGTATCTAGTCGAGCGCGCGAGACCAATCATTCATCTAAGGTATTAAGTATTATTATTATTAATAAATAAAGTAAAGAAAATTAACAGAATTGTTTTGGAAGTATGATAAATTCGTTTTCTAATTTCATTGCAACTTTTTGAGAACAGTTGGTAGTGTCATTGATATTAACGTTTAATTTATCATTCGGATTTTTTATTTAGGTAGGTACATACCGAACTAAACAAATAAATCACTGTTTTTGGCAAGACGCGAAATTCCTCGAAGTCGCTTATTACAGGACCACGAGATAAATAACTATTCACGAAACTTATGATAAATAAATACTTTAATTTAGATTATCAAGGACTTGTTGTTTATGTTAGTCTAAAAAGTCGGGTCTATCATAATATAAAAATATTTCATATAAAAATACGGCTAATGGCATTAGGTATCTCAAGAAAATATTTACTTAAATATCTTCTGTATTTAAAGGATTTTATATTTCCAAGAAATAAGTGTTTCATGATTTATATCGTCGAGTAAATTTATGTGAGCGAATGACGTAAACTTGATTATTTCTACTAAATATAAATGTAGAAAATGATTATACATACAAAAACATTTAGGTAAGAATGTGAAAGGTTTATGCAACTTTGGCTTTAAAATCATTTTTGTTTCAATCTTTATTTTTTATTTGCTAGTGTCGACGGACGGCACCTTTATTCGCTTGAACTGTCCACATTAAGTAAAAGGACGAAATAATTATTATCTAAATTAGTACCTAAACCTTAGATGAATGATTGGTCTCGCACGCGGCCTCTTCCCATATAGAGAAGGCACGAGCATTAATCACCACGCTTGCTCTCTGCGGATTTGCGATTTCAGATCCCAAATTTTGGAATTCAGGTTTCCTAACGATGTTTTCCTTCACCGTTTGTCAGAAGTGTCTTGGAATAATTAAGAAAGTACATATAACTTTGAAAAAGCGAGCGCGCGAGACCAATCATTCATCTAAGACCTAAACATTAATTAAAACCGAAATTCAAAATGTGAGCGTATTAAGGAAGTGTGTACTGGCCACAAAGAAAGCAGGACGCTTGCATTAAAGAAAAAAATACAACCCAAATACATTCCTACACGTTAAATTATATCTCAGTAATACCTAAACACGAAACTAATTAACCGAGCTCAAAGCAAGAGATTTCAGTCTCTAATTAAATAGGCAAAGTTTTTCATCACACACGCTTTTCAAGCCACCCGGACCCGTGAAGGAACGCCTTTGCTAGTCAAAACGTTCGTTATAAATTATAACTAGACCCACGACATACTGTGGCCCTCAATCCATTCATTATGAAAATCATCTCTTTCTGCACGACTGCGTTGTTAAAGTTTTTAATCACTGGAATCAGTATTTGTGGAACTGTAGAAGACTAAATTTTGTAATGAAGATAGGTGAGAAAATATTTATTTTAATGAGACTTTGAAATTGTGTTTTTGTCGTTTACAAAAACGTCAACATTTTCAGATTTAATTTTGAAATAAGTAAATGATAATTTTTGAAAGATAAGCTAATTTCAATAAATAATAATGTTTTTAAATAATTAATTACTACCTTACAATGGCCGTGAGAAAACTCTACCCTATTCTGAGTAACATTAATGTTTAATTTCAAATTAAAATAAATTACAAATTAATAAATCTTTGACAAAAAGTCTTACAACATTTTAATCATCGAAGTTACTTAATCAAAGTCTTGTCGGGACATTTTGTTATTCATTAACTTCAACTAAAGCGTAAAATTAACCGCGAAACAAATTTAAAATTACATTTTCCGCTAGGAATTTACAATTGGCGAGATTACAGCAGACTTCCTGAATAGAGTTATTAATCAAAGGGGGGTGTCGTGTGATCTTAGACGCTTTGTTTATAAAATTGACCTCGTAAGCATCCTTTGTCTTTATCTCAAGTACCATCAAACTTTTGTATGGATTTTACGTTTAATTATTCACCAAGATTTATTTGAAGGTTAATGAAAATGTTGTGTAGGCACAGCCGACTAATATGATATTTAAGTGTAATTTTTTAACATCCTGTTTTTAAATTCCTATTTATAGATTCCCGATCTACTCTATCAAAACCAATTTCCTGTTCCAAATAAAAAAACGCTAAAATAAAGCCACCAAAGTTTTTAAATTAGAGGAAAGTTTTTTAAGTTAAGAGAAAGTTCTTGGTTTGGTGGTTCTTCATTTACAGGTCCTTAAGTTTTAAACTAAAATATATTTGGAATATTCAGTCAGGCACTTTTTATTACTGTACTATTTTATTTATCTTTCTTCTACTATCGTCACTTAATACTTAACATGTTAGTATATAACGCGGTATAGGTAATTAACAGTTTTTATAGTGTTAACATTTGGCAAAAATAGCCTACATAGTCATTTAAAACATCCCCTCATTAACTTTCTGATAATTGGAAGCTGAAAGTACTGAGTATGCCTTAATATCCGAGACCCTAATACAATAAAATTAATAGAACGAAGAAATTATCTTCAAAGTATTCTATATTAAAACTAGAAATAATAATAATGTTAATCCTCTTATATGATTTAAATATTATTCAATATAGAAAATCACTTGTCAACATTTTCCCGGGTCTAGGTGTTTGTGGTACCATCGTTGTCTCTGATTCCATAACACAAGCAACTTACTTTGGGTTCAGAACAATGAATTTAATATTATCCACAGTTATTTATTTGTAGGTAATAATATTATTGTAAATAAAAGTGTTCTGCTTACGATGTTTTGGTAAGTAATGAGGCGCATCCGTTACGTTCATATAACAAAACCATATTTTTTAGCTGAACAAATAAAGGGCAAGCTGCAACCAAAATTTGTCGTATAAATTAATCTTGTCAGGTCCCGTGCAATATATCAGAATGAGTGTGCCGTAATACACCGCATTATGCATCGTTTGTACGCGGTTTTGTCTGACTGGTTGCAATTTTGACCGTACTATTACGTAGTTTTGTTGTCGTGGAGAAACAAACATATATTAAATTATACAAACAAGTTTTTAAACAAAGCAATAAATCATTTTTATACATATAATTTACGTAATAAATATTTGAATAAATTATTTATTTTTTTAATGTTGGTAGCGAAGGTAAATATATTTCATTAGCCAAGGAAAAATTACCGACTGTAGCAAACGAAAACGGCACTATGATAAAATCGGAAAAATCCCAAACAACTCTTATAAAAACAAAAGAACTTATACTAAATACACAATAATGACCAACAATTTGCCCAAAGAACGCCATTGTATCTCCATTTCCGTATTTTATAGACACACATTTTGTTTCAAAAACAAAAACCTACGAGCTTACCGATCCATTTGATAAATTAACACAAAATTGCTCGTTTACTCTTTTTGTTTCTACGATACAATACTCCGGTACACGAGGACTATAAAAAGTTTGGTTTTGTTCCAAAAGTAAAAGGAAACCCGAAACATTCATGTTACGGCTTTTTATCTATGACCCGCATGGATCACAACCCAAATTTGTTCCCGCTTAGGTTTGATAAAAAGTTTTTATTAAGTCAAAATGTATTCTGATAGATGTTTATAAGGAAACACTATTCTGAAGCCCGAATAGCTTCGACATAATATTCTTATTTCGTATCTCAGAATGCCACTGGCACGTCGTAAAGGCCTCTGTGTGAGGTACGTATATTACGAGCAAGCCCCAAGAGAATATTTTTCGTATATTTGCAAATTCTCGTATCAATAATACCGAATTTCGTACAGTTCCCGTGAATTGAGTGGACGGATTTCGTTTGATGTACAAACTTTTGACAAACTAAACGTTTTGACCTTTTTATCATACCTGTAGCGTTAGGTTGTATAAAATAAACTTTATCTTCATTCTGAAATACAAACAACTACCGGTGCCTCGCGGTTTTTCTGATGTGATTAGACAAATCGGAGAAGAAAATCGGTCCACCTGTTCTTAACGTATAAATAATTTAACCGACTTTTTCCTATATATAGACTTTTTTTCTATAGATAGATACATATACGTAACCGAGAATACAGCTATTAAGGGTAAATAAAAATATAAATTCCTTAATTAATACTGACCCTGATATCTCTATCAGGTAGCAAATACCATGTTCACGAGTAATTCGACAAATGTGCACCAAATTAATTGTCAATTCCAAAAAGCAATCAGTAAAAACCACAATTCGTTGACCTACTAGTGCTAATCCCGAAAATGAATGTATAGGTCTTTAACGAGATTAGTGAATAGAAGTAATTTACGACAATTTGTACGGTATTCAAACCTAAGGCATTATTAATCGGGCCGTTCTGAAATCAATGACGCCGACCATTTTGATCACAGTTTAACTAATAACGGATAGTTTAATTATTCTATGGATAGTTTAATTATTCTAACCTTGTATTAGAAACTTAATAGTTTGAACTATAATAGATAGAGTCAAGATTTGAAGTGGATTCTTTTTGCCGACTTAGATACTTAAAGTGGTCATGCATTTTTTTTTTGTGTATGTTACAGTTATTTGTGCTAAAAATATATTCACTAATTGTTAACCGATTTTAGTGATAATTTCAAACAAATTTATTTACCTTGTGTGATAAATACTTATTCTTATGACTGCCAACTGTCACTTTCTGCAGCACCATGGGTAAGAAGTAGATACCTACTCGACTCTGAGCATTTCCTTCCTACGTCTAACCAAAGATTTACGACGCAAATAAGGGGTAGTAGAAAACATTTGAGTGTGAACAAAAGCCAAGTAATATCTACTACATAAAACTAGTACATGGTTCCTAAGTCACGTATCACTAGCCACGTATTACCTGCCTTAAGAAACAACGTATTAATTTAATTTGCGCAGACATTCGTGAAAGCACACTATTAATCGCTGTCTCAGCGATTTATCTTAAATGCTTTAATGTGCAGTCTCTTAGATAAGAATCTTCTTACATTTTGTGGGTGTCTGCCGTCTGGAGATAGGTAATGGATAGCTGTGAAAATAATTAAGTAATATTTTTTTGATTTTTTTTCACACACGGTTATCTGATCCCAAGCTAAGCAGGGCTTGTGTTATGGTAACCAGGCAACTGATAAACATACTTATATATTTCTAAATACATACATATTATAGATAAATTACACCTAGACACAGAACAAATGATCGTGCTCATCACACAAACATTTGTCCTGGGTGGGAATCGAACCCACGACCTCCGGTATAGCAGTCAGGGTCACTAACCACTAGACCAACAGGCCGTTAAATTATTAAGTATTCTAAGAGATGTTTGAATACTGTTATGTATGTACTTGTCTTTAATAATACTCAGTAATAAGAGGTGCATAGTTATATTTTTAGTTACTTATACAATGACAAAATATATTATTTTTAAGTTTTTTTCCGTCAAGTCGTCTTATAACTACCATTTAAGTAATGCCCGATTGATAACAATTTAATATAAATTCTTAACACTGCAAGTTCTTGAACCTTTCCAATCTCAAAAAACTTCTTGAAACTGATTTGTGTTCCAACCACAGTATATTCAAAAATATCTTTGTAGTTGCCGTTGTAAAGGAAAATACTTTTCACTATTTAGTATTTACGGTAGCACTTTCCTCTATTCTGGTTTCAGTATTTTAAATTGTTTTCGCCATTACCGGTTGCTGAGTAACGCTCACAATGAGCTCATTAATATCGCTACAGCTAGTTTTCTGTTCTATTTAAATATTATATACAGGCTTATCTTTTTTTGTGCTTAAATGATAGGTTGTTACCGTTATGTTGTTCAAAGAAACAGTGAATCGTTATAGTGTAGTTTAGGAAGGTTTATTCACATTCCAAGCAGATATAACAAATTGTGAGTTAGGTGCCTACTTGTTAAATATCAACGGTACTATTTGAATGTAACATACAATTTTGTAACGCACATATGTTGGTCTTTTGTAATGTATTTGATGAATTAGAAAACATGTAATGAGAAGGAAATTAAAAATCGCTTTCAATACGAAGCCTAACAAAAACTATGTATAAGGCCTATTTCGACCAGCTTCAGTAATTCCATCCAATAATCTATACAGATAAGATCGTAACCAATCGCATTAACGTTGTAATAAATTATTACGATAACATCACTTGTGAAAATCAACGCGCCACAAAATCTATTTACTTTGAATTCAATTTAACATATTCGCTGTAAAACAAATAAATTGAAGTTTTTTATTCAGACAATAAAATGAGTATTTTAAAAAAGGGTTATTTAATTTTGCAGCCATTTTAATGTTAAAAAAATAGACGTTCGAGATTTAAATTTCACGTTTTATGTTATAATTTAAACTAGTTTCTAGTACAGCCATATTTTTTATTTACGAACTAACGAAGGGATGTGACGGGCTCAAACTAAATTTAACGAAGCAACAGGAAAGCTTATCTCAACGCGGGTTTGGACTCCAGCTTACGGTATTACTGGGCAAAGCTAGGCTGGTTTTAAACATTTATAAAAAGAATTATATAACAGAGGAACAAACTCGGAGGAATTTTGGAAATGCGGTCCCGTCACACAAAATGTGTGTTCCATGTTTAAATGTTCAAACACTAATTGTCACACGACCCGGTCATCCTTTTAGTTTGTCAATTGTTTCTGGCCTTAATCTGAATTCGATTTTAAATTGGATCAACTAGAACATTGCTGGCTAAGTGCGTATCGTAATCCCATTAATTATTCTGAGTCCTTGTTTACGCCGCATCGAATGATGAATTGTCGATCACACGTATCGACTTGGAGATCAAACTTGATTCCAGTCTCATGTTATGCTGCTTTTCTACTTAGGAAGCGTTCAGGTAAATAAATAAACGGTTTCAAAATTTTTATTCGATCTTAAAGTACAAAAATAAAATAATAAAAATGAACCTAAAATTTTAAATGACTAGAAACTTATAATCCTGTTCACATACCTTTCAACTATACCTTTACGTAATATTTGTTACATTTCCTTTTAAAATGATTTTGGTAGTCAAAGGCTCGTTCTTTTACATTCATCAATACAGCCGATAGATATTGAAATACTTTGACCTTTCACATTCGAAACCCGAGTAATATTGAGTATAATTCCAACCTTTATATTGTAGGTACCTGAAAATTGACGGAGTAAAAATAGAGACAAGGATTATGTTTATTATGCTGTAATAAAAATAGATGGTAAAAGCTCTTTTGAAACGACTTTTTTACTCGCTGTTAGAATCTTTTTCAAACAATGGTTTTTATTTTAATGATTCTTGGTGAGGCAATAGTATAACAGTCCGTAGGTCAACAACTATCTTCACCAACCAACAAATCCACTATACAAATACGTAAGGGGCCTCAAGTCAACCGCAGAAAAGGTCCACGCAAACCAACGTTGCAAACAAATGAAATATTTTCAGGGTATTAGCTTAAAACAAACACAGACTAATACCCCTATATTTAAACCGTATCATTAAGCGAGCTGACACAGTGCCCAAATTAGCTAAGTACGTGAATTTAAGATTCAATAAAACGTAAATTTGTTAGTCCGAGTTTTCACCCTTTTAATGTCGGGAATAAAACATTTGAACATCTGACCAAGCAGAGTTAACGGGGCTGGTTCCGATTTATTGTCCATAAACCGTTTCAACAAGCTGCAGGGGTTGCGTCGCTGTGACATTTATAGTTACTCTCAGGGGACCTACCACTTGTGATCTTCGATATTTCTAGTTCTGTTCGTGATCACTTTCTATCGTGCATGGAATATGAATGGTAGAATTATTTGATTGGATTGGGTGAATCTGGGGTTGATACTTGACGAACTACTTCTCAGATTCTATGGTTAAGTTTATCTAAATGGAACCGGAAAAAATAGAGCTCTATCGAAAGGATTATTTGTATCATCATGCTTATATTGACACTGCATCTTGAACATAAATAGTAAGTGCCATTTATATATCTCAGTTAGTCTGAACGATTTTGTACCAGGCAATGATATCAAGGCTTGCAACAAGAAATATTCCTAATATAGGGCAGTGGGGCAAAGGAAAAGGTTTCATGTCCATTAGAGAATATCTATATCCAACTCTTAACTCACGCCTTGCAATCCAAATCCTCACTTAGCAGCCCAGCAAGTTAATACGATTAAATAAATTAAAACGTACCATTAACGTACGAATAATGGTCCTTAAAGAGAATCCGCCAAAATTGTCCTTCTTTTATTGCTTCCGTATTATGGGCCACAATTTAAAAGTTTCGGTTTATTTTTGTGATGAAAAATGTACCTAAATTATAGGTTCTATTTTTTGTGTAAATCATGCCATATGTTCAAAAATCAATTTACAATTTACATCAAATAATTTACATATTAATCCATAGGTTTCATACACCAAATATTTTATATAAAAACATTTAGACGAAAAATAAATTAAATCCGCATTAGTCCGTTATAAAATTTTATCTCGGCTTGCTCACGATCCCTCGTAGCATAAAATTTATACTTCTCTGACTTTCATCTTACAGTCGAAGAATTCAGTTGAACTTTGTGTTGAAAATCAGAATGCTTCGAGTATATCACTTAATCGCTGGGAATAAAATTAAATAGCCCGTGATATGGGACTATTACATACGATTGTATGACTAGAAGGGCTACTTTAGAGAATATTGTTCGTCTAGGAACATTGTGAAATCTCAGTTTACTTTCATTTGTTTAGACTGCATACAAAGTGGAATGAACAACTGTTAAATTATTTTGTAGTTTGCATTATGATGGCTTATATTTTAAGTAGTAGCCAGTAGGGTTGCTTTTTGAAAAGCAGTTTTTATTGTCTTAGTCATCTTGTTAATTATAGTATTCTACTACTTAACAAGAATTTGAGCTGCCAACAATATCTTATCTATCTGTATATATAAAAATGAATCCCTATTTCCTTTGGTCACGGCATCACGCGTGAACGGCTGGACCGATTTCACTAATTCTTTTTTTGTTGTGTTTGTTATTGTCAGGAGAAGGTTCTTATGAAAGAAAAAAAAATTGGAAAAGATCGCGGAATATTAAAAAAATTAAGAATACTGAACCACCGTATACAATTATTTCTAATCCAACCTAAACTTTTTTAATGTAACCTTATGACGCATGACATAGAATTGACAGAATTCAATATTCATAGTTAAGACCTTAAGACAGAACAACGTCTGGCTGGTCAGCTAGTCAAATATAAAAACCGCTGAAAATTAATTAACTTCGGCACATAGGTATGAATTTCCTGGAATATGCTTAATTAATACAGGAGAGTACCTACAGTTATTTGGAATTGGTAATTTCTGTTAAATATATTGAAATATGTGAACGCAATGTAATACCAATTATATTAATAATTGGTATTACTATATTTACTATATTATTAATGTAATACCAATTATATTAATAATTGGTATTACTAGGTACTGGGCTACTGAACCTTAAAATTATTTAAGGTTCAGTAGCCAATGTATAATTTATTTGTAGATTTTTTCATAAAACAGGTAGTTTTTTTAGTATGCAATATTTATTTAATGTCACAAATCTCTTTATTTTCATTAAATTAGTATAGATGATTATATTATTAGTAAGTGTACATTGACTTATCTATGAGAACACCATCCCTGCTCCTTGGAATGTACCGAAGCCGTGGGTGTCTAATCTGTCTCCAGTCGTATCAAATTGCCGTCCCATCAGACTACTATAGTGACGGCATTTAGTTTCTAAAGATAACACCGTCTTGCGACAAGTATAAAGTTACACAAGCACCAGTAATTTTTCTATAGAAAATAAACCTTTGAACTTTGAAGACCGACGGGAATATATAAAGAATAAAAAATAATTAATATTATAAAATTGACGAAAAAGGATAGAGGAAGCATTATTTAATTGGCGTTATGAAATATTGGCAAAGCTTTGAGATTGGACGCTCAAGTAGGTAAATTATATATTGCATAGTCGAAACTAAGCAAAATCGCTCACATGACCACTACATATTCAACAAATAAAAACACTGCGTACCTCCGTTTCACGACAGCCAGTTTTTATCGACACCATTCAGTTATTCATTCACTCACACTCCATGTTCAATCGCAATCGAACTAAAACAATATCGTTCAAAACATCATTCGTATAACCACATAATTCGCAACAAAGCGTGCCCACAAAGATAAGTGGTAAAGGTGAAAAATATCTTTTTTTATTCTTTTCTCTTTGTGTAATCTGTCGAGGGATCCGGAAACAGCTAATGAAATGGCTCAATGCGACGTGTTTTCGTGCGTAAAGAATATATTGCCACAGTAACGATATTAACTTGATTTCCTTTGAGCGTTTGTTTTTGTTGTCGACAGGAATGGTAATAAACCAGCTCAGTGCATAAACTGAGTGACAAGTACGACAAGAAATATTGGCTTGCATATAACCGTTGTTTTTTCCATCTCCGAATCTAATAAAACACAAACATTGTTTTGTTTGTCTGTTTTTCATATATTATTTTGTTGTTGAAAAAATGGTAGCCAGCAGACATAGCCCTCGCGGTATGCAGTTGCTAAGGTTGTATAGAAAGGCTATGAGCCTTTGCTGAGCTGTGGGACAGGAAAGCTTAGATAGGGAAAAACTCCTTATTTTTTTTATATTTCTTCGAAATAAGGAGCTCGAATATTTCTTGGCTTTTTAGTAATGATAAAATCTTCTTTACACACCCCAAATTGTGCAACAAACAAACCTTATCTAAAGCACTCCTAGAGTCTTCTGCTTATTAAACAACAAAGGGACAACACAAATACCCGTCATTACAATGGCTATCCGGTAGGCTTAAGACAACATCACAAAACCAACATTTACATTAACAAATTAAGATAATAATCAACATAGACAGACCAGGATCCCCCCAATTTACTTAATTCATGAAAATACCAGATGCGGGGTGAATGTACTAAAATGTTAAAGTTCATGTTTTGTATTCAGTTTTTAGTTAGGTGGTTTGTTGTCTGAATTGATCGTAGTATTTGAGTACAATCACGCTTTGAAATTAAAGTTAAAACCTACTTAACAAAATGTATTTAATAAGTTCCATGGTTCAATCTGGATGAACGAAGGAAATAGAAAAGAGAGATTTGACCTGCGCTATGAATGTAAACACAGTAAACATATTTATAGTAAACAAGGTTAATTATAAATATATTTATTTTTGCAATGTGGATTCGTAAAATAACTGATTTTACGAATCCACATTGCCAACTTATAATCAAAAATAAAATGTTATTGAACTCGCCATTCTTTAAGGATTGCCCCACGGTGGGCGACAATAGCACCACAGTGCAATTATTCAACAACATAACATCAAGAGATTATTAAAAAGGTTGTATACAAAAAAAAACAAAGGCTGGCGTGTCCAGGTAGACGAAAGCCTCTTTAAAAAAAAAAAAGATACATCGACTACATATTGAAGGCTCAGATAAACAGAAGCTCGCTCCGAACCGCGGTGCGTTATAAAAACAACAGGAAACAAACTAAATCTGTGGATCGCTACATTTTTCACGTTTAGTGTCGATTTCCGTGCTGTATCGTACCCGGGTAGTTTACAGTGCGCAACATGCGAAATTAATCTTCTGCGGAAACGCTTATATCACACAGATAGTTTTGTTTGTTTGGGATTGATTCATTTTTCAACCACACATCTATTTTATCGACTTATATTGTTCCATTGTTAAACCTGTTAGAACATTCAGTACCTAAAACCTAACGGCATATGTACGATTTAAAAAATGGCGGTATATTTGAGAACACTGCTTGGTTAAAACAGCCTTTAATACTCACAGTAACACATCATCATTAAAACTTCTATTGCAAACGATTAGGGGTGGGCATTATGGTCCATAACTGCTGAATTAAACACAAATGTACCTAGTTATTAAAATGTCAAACACCTCCCAAAGTTCTGAAAGTCAAAACAAACTTAGACAATAAACACATGGCCAATCCTAAATAATCTCGCGACAATCCATATCTCATTGTATACAACAAAACTTAGTTCAAAATAAACAAGAATCAGACTCAGATAATCTCTGACTTTGCAGACCTATTGTCCCTTTGAGACAAACTGGAATGGAATTCTGATCTTGTCCGTCAAAGTGGCCCGTAAATTACGAACGAGTCTATTAAGCCCACCCCTAATTAAGTCCAAGACCTAACGCAAATAATGTTACCGTTGGGACGAATACAAATTTGAAACGTGATGCTATTTCATAAATATTACGACGGCGAATGACGAATATAAATAGAACGTTAATGTGAAAGATTTAGAGCGTTACGTTGTATTTTCATGTAAATATTTTCATGAGGAAGATGCAGCATATTTCGTTTATATTCGTCAATGTTAATTAGCAAAATGCATTAAATAAATAAAATAGACCGGCCTTAAAACGTCCCACTGCTGGGCACAGGCCTTTCTATAAAGAGAAGGAACGAGCATTGATCCCCACGCTTACTCATTGCGATGTTTTTTTCACCATTTGTTAGTAGTTTCTAAGAACAATTAAGAAAGTATAAATATAACTTTGTAAAAGCCACATTAGTTCATTGAACCGCTAGGCCAAGACGACTTACTCGTACTCACAAAATTATATAGTGAACTGTAAATTGTGACCGAATGACTTGGTTTGATAATTGGATTTCCTTTTGTAATAAAATCGTACGCAGTTACTCGTATAAGCATTTATTCTTTCAACTGAACTTTATTTCGAGTAATCTAACACGTTCCAGTAGGTAGTAATCCATCCATTACTAATCGTATTACGCTACAATATAAGCACTATAATACAAGCAAGTCAGGTACAGAAGCAGGTACGTTCGTATATACCTCGCGAACATGAATTCCGAAGCTGGTCCCAGAAGATTTGAACGAATAAATCAGTCCGTTGATCTGTACAAAGATTGCGGAGGTTTGTCTACCATTCACACGTGCTGGTAAAAATTACCAAGTCAAGTGAAATCTGACTTATTCCACGAGGGACCAGTAAAAATATGATAAGTAATATTTTGATTACAACCCTCAACACTCAACTTTTATATTCGCAATTCACATTTATATAAAATGTGCTCTGTTATCGGAGTGTTTAATAGGAAATCCAGTCACAATCTAAAGGCTCATTTCTATATTTTTATTCGGAACTTGGGAAAGCGATTCCGCTTGAATCTATTTTAAATGTATGGAGGTCACGTCCTTTGTAAAGCAGGTTAGGGTCTGATAACTAAATCAAATTTATTCGCAAGAACATTCCGGGCGTTGCAAAGCACCCCTAACTTTTATAAGATGTTTCAAGTGGATTTGGACAACTTTTAATCAGATAGGAATATGGAATTTGACGTAAACATGGTACATTATGTGCGTGAACTCAGCAAGTAGGTTGCATATGGGTAGTGGAAATGCGGACGCCAGATAACAACTTTTCCGAAACATCCAGACGAAACAATGTAGATAACAGTACGATAAACGCTGTAACAATATCAAGCCTTAACTTTCTCTATAAAGGAAATGGTTATTAGTTTCGTGTTACTTCTATAATTTTCGAACAATTGGTTTTTATTAGGAGTGTCAAGGTAATTCTGTCTGCCAGCGAGAGTTTTGCATTTAATTGAATTATTTCTGGAGTCTGGTAATAAAACCCGACAGAACCAGAACTTTATATTCAAGACAAAACGTTCGTGTACTTTGACTTAAAGTCACAATATCAAAGTTTGACTAAAAGGATTTTATGTTTAAAAACATCTGTATATTTGTAGGATTTCATCCTATGATTTGATGAACATCACAAGTCTTACATCGGAACATTAATTAGTAGCGATGTTAGTTATTTCCAGTTGTATAGACTTGATAAGTGTGGGGAGGGATCTAAAACGAATGTACCAGAAAATACGTAATAAGCTCGTTAAATATTCCGCTATGCTTCCTCGAATTAATTCCGGGCACGATGCAATTTCGACGAGACGCCATGATGGAAACAAGTGCAATAGTCTCTGCAACGTGAATTGTTACATAAGTACCTATATTCTAATGTCGATAAGACAATGGAAACATTATTTTTGTACCTAAATCATGGAACAAAGAACACGGTGTTTATTGCTTTTGCTATTACTGCGAAACAGACAAGATATGAAATAGTAAGGAGGATTATGGTTAAATAATTTACATGTCCAAAAATTTATTTTTGTTGCCCAACGTGCCCAACTAACTAAAAACAATTGTGTCTATCAACCCTCTTTCAAATTAAACACGACTGAAACAAAAATATTCCTCTACATACTAAAATTACAAAAAATATTCGTAGCGTTATAACTAGGTACAACACTTTTAGTGTTTCTAGAAGTTGTAAATAGAGTGTTATCAGAGCCCGAGGTTTTACATAAAACAAAGTATCAGTAGTAAACATTTACAGGCTAATATGACGAAAAGCTAGTAAAAAAGTATGTGGGTCGAGATAAAACAAAACAAAGTATTATAGCTGGGTTATGTTTGAATCTACTGCAGTAACCCTTCCCTTATCAGACATCCGACTGTCCTTTGCATAATCTGTTCTTGATCTGTTGTTACTCAAAATGTTATTGTTTTGTGTTAAGAAAAAACCTTCATAGTTCGCTGTTATGTTTTATCTGTTTAAATTCGCTTTCAGTTTTTTTTATCAATGGCTCCTACTTGTTTTAAAGTGTTAAATAATAATTTACTGGCATTGACAGCATAATAAACCCACTTTGACAAACAATTTTAAAATACTGTTTGTTTTTGTCGGATTATTTCTCTTTTCTATCTATATGACACGGAAGGAGACTCGATCAAAAAGTCCTTCCAAACTTGCCACCCTATCTTACAAGATAAGACTTTCAAACTTCCGTGAACCGCGCAAATAGAACAAAAATAGTTTCTAAATAAAATGTCTAACATATTACTATATTAACATGTCCGCGGAAAATACGGAAAACGTTTTATTTTATGGCAATGATGTACATTTCCCGTCGACGGCTGTGTCCGTTCAACTTAATAGCCACTTAAATTCACTGAGCTCTGTCGCGAAATTATGAACAGCCCGTGATTAACTAGAGCAAAAGCAATTTAGTGTAATGTGTGACTTATTGAACGGATAACCGTTAAGATATTTTTATTTTATTTATTAAAGGTTAGGTTGAATTTTGTAGCGGTTTTTTCTTTTATTTTATTGTTAATTAATTCTTAAATGAAGAGAAAAAAGAGAAAGAGGTTCAAAGATACTTTGCTTAATTTTTTGTCGTTTTCTCATTTAATTTATACTTTACAACCACTGTAAGAGTGGTTTCGCACTATGTCCGATCCGAATCCGTTCCGAACCCGTGAAAATATTGCTCTAGAAATCACGGACCGAATTCACGGATCTAGTGCGTTAATTACCATATAATAGTTCTACGGCTACTACGGACCATATTTTCACGGGTCCAGATCGGATTCGGATCGGACTTCCTTCTTTTCCGAACTCTGATATTGGCAGAATCGTCGTCCCAAAGATCCATATTCAACAAAATCTAATTTAATATATTACTCGCTACAGTTATTGAAAATGGGGTCTGAAAATCAAAGTCGTTGGGATTTCGTACTGTTATTGATTTATTTATTTTAGAATTAAGGTTGGTTGGTAGTCATTGTAGTCATAGGTAAGTATTATCATATAAAATTAAGTAGAAACTATTTACATCCAATTTAAAGTATGATTTAGGAGCTATTCAGTAATGGTTGAAATTATTTTAATTGAGGTTGATTAATTATTAACAACACATTTACATTAATGACAAAAAATCCTAACTATTGTGAAATTTAAATTTATAATAGATGGGATTTAAGACTGTTTGATTAAATCATATTATTATTACCTAATTAATTGAAATGCAAATGTAATTATTCTTAGACAATAGGTATAGCCAGCCTGATAATATACAGGGTGTAAAGGATTTCCTTTACACCCTGTATATTATCAGGCTGTGTGGTTTTATACTGTTTCTGCCCATCTTTAAGTTCACTCGAATAACATATAAATTATTTAAAATTATAAAAGAACTGATCAAAATTAGATTACTAGATCCAATTTTTTTTCAGAGTAATTTTATTTTCTTGGTGAAAGTTACAACTATGGGCAGAACCAGTATTTTAAATATGACCACGTATTTCCGTTACACCCTTTATAATACGTGAACAGCGCAAACAAGAAATTCGTCACTCGAGGTTAAAGCTATGTATTACGAATGTCTGCTATGTGCGAACAATTTATGGGGGCCTTAAATACCGCCAACGTTTGGTTCAGGCAATTTATGTGTGGCAACACTTTAATGTTACCAGATTGGACAGATTAAAAATTGCTTGGATTTTACCTGTAGTGTATAGTTTACTAACATTCCAGATAAAATACAGAATATGAGTAAATCCAACAACATTATCGTACACAAATACGTTAAAATTTGTAAATGCAATGTAGGTTTATATTGGCCTTTTCATGTACTCTCAAAAATGTTTGCTTAAAAATAAAAGTTTGTACCCAGGTCTTTTATATTTCTTTGTTGAGAACAAACACAGAGTATTCTCGTTTTATAAGTCTGTGTAGTTCACTTAATTATTAATTTCCATTCTATATTGTCCAACAACAGGTCAATGGCCTTCTCAAAAGACTTCATAAATATTTAGCAGAAAATAATTCACGTCTAGGTAAAGATAGTTTTGGTTCCAAAAAAATGGTTCCAAAACTGGCGCTAACGCCCACGTAAACATAGTCTCCGTAGAAATATTTCATTTAAAATTCATAATTTAGTAATTAAGTGTTAAAAACTAGTGTAGTCAATAAAATAAGCTCCAATAACTATGTGAAAACGTTTGCAAGTGTTTAAATACGTGTATCTAAAAGTTATAAGCCAAAGAAATAATAGTGCTTACAAGTGACATTTCTGATACAAATATCAAGTGAAATTATCATAAACTATTCGAAGAAACCCCTAAACAACAGTGATACAGTGACGAGTAAACAATAAACGTTTGAAATTACCTCAAAAACAAAACAATATAAGTGATCCTAACAAATTAAAAACTTGTTTACGATTTTTGAAATGCAAAACCGTTTTTTCTAAAACAACCGTCATTGTTTGAAAAATAAATCAAACTTAGATACCAAAGACTAATTTAAACTATTTGCATCAAGTGAATGTGGCCGAGTGGTAAACACTGTTGCTTTTTACTTCACCTATTTATCATCAATGGTCATACGTTCGAAACCAAGTGGAGACAAAGTTACTTTTCGAATTATAATACAAATTATTTCTAATAATATTTGTAAAGATTTAAAAAGATTATAAAAATGAATTTCTTTGAAAATATTACATTTAGGACTACAAAAACAAGGTCAATAAACCATTCACCAACCGATGATTATGATGATATAAGTGGGACAACACTAGATGGCGCCACCAACACGCCTAAGGAGTTTAATGAAGATATTCTATCAGATGATGAAAATGAGCTTATATGTCGACTTAAAATTCAAATAGAAGAACTTAAGGCTAAATTAACGACTGCTCAAGAAGAAATAATTTTTTTACGCTCCGAAAACAAAGACCTTCACAACTCATTAGTAAAGAATAAAACTTGTGTAAATGAAAACAAAAACTGCGATAAGCCACTCACATCGTGCGTACCCTTATCTCTATCACCACCATCGTCAGAATTAAAAGCTGATGAGAATACCTCCGAAGAGTCGTCTCGCCCAGACACAGAGGGCGCCACTGTTACCCAAGTTATGCCTGAAGTAACGACTCGCTGCCGCGCAAAATTAGATAATGGGAAATGTTTGAAAAAAGTTTGTATAATTAGTGATAATAAAACTAATAGTATTTTAGAAACTGCTGAAAACACTTTTAAAAATGCTGAAATATTTCATTATTGCATGCCTAATGCAGGCATATTAAATCTCCTTGCGAAATTAGAATTAAAACTATTAAACTATACTCTAAAGGATTATTGTATTATCCTAATGGGTGAAAAAGACTTTCATGTCTCTAATAACTATGAAAAATTGGTTAACAACATTAAGAGTATACTTGAAAAAATAACACATACCAATATCATTTTATGTTGTCCTAACTTTAAACTGAATAACAACGTAATTTTATTTAACAAGAGAATAGAAGCTTTTAACCGTCTTTTACATTTAAGTAATCAAAGATATGAGTATACGTTCACATTTGACAGTAATAAAAACCTAAAATATACATATGCTATGTTCACTAAATATACAGGTAAAGTTAACAATTTTGCAATATATAATATCTTCACGAAATTACAAAAATACATATACTACTTAGACGTATGTTACGAAAACTGTAAAGTTACAATGATTAAATACGAAGAAAACAAAATTAAAATGAATGAATGCAAACCAGGGACAATTCCCTACTACTTTAAAAAACTTAATAGTCACAATAGTAAACGAAACTCTTTAATTAATTATAATTGTCCTCCAACCAATACTCTACAAGTTGAAAACTTAACTTCTAATCAAAATCAGCTTTTTCGCATATAATCATCTTATAATTCTACACCAAAATATAAACGGTCTGATGTCTAAATCAGATCTTCTCACATTGACTCTTGATAATGAGCAAAAATCTATAGACGTATTGTGTATTACAGAACACAACATGATTTTGAACGACATAGATATGTTAAACATTCGTGATTATAAACTGGCTTCCTGTTTCTGTAGAAAAAGCCGACACGGTGGGTCTTGTATTATCGTTAAAAGATCGGTCCAGTATGCTGCAATACATGATATTACTAAATGTTCGATAGAAAACATCATAGAGTGTTCTGGTATTGAGCTAATTGAGCATAACATTTTTATAATTTGCATTTATAGACCCCCGAGATCGAATTCAGAAGATATAAATAACTTCTTCACAATTATAAATTCAATTTTAAGTCGTTTTTGTTACAAAAAAAAGAAAGTAATTATATGCGGTGACTTCAACATTAATATACTTACAAAAACATTTGAAACAATTACATTTAAACATATTCTAGATAGCTATAATTTAAAATTAGGTATTAATGAACCCACGCGGCTGTCTAGTAAGACGTGTATTGATAATGTAATTTATAACATCAAAGGATGTACAGCAAAAGTAACTGAGCTCGCATTATCAGACCACACAGCTCAGTTAGTCACCTGCCCAGTCCAAACAAGATTCTTGCTTAAATCTTGGAATGTAGAAAATCGAGACTACTCTAAAGAAAACATAAATAAATTTAGAGACTGTATACACTCCCTTAAATTTACAAGTGTATTTGAGAGTACTGATCCTAACCTAGCATTTGATGAATTTTATGACTTATTTTGCTTGTTTTATAATCTTTGCTTCCCTACGATAACAAAGAAAATATCGGCTAGGTCGCGTCCGCAATGGATAACAAAGGGTCTTAAAGTATGTTGTAAACGTAAACGACAGCTACTATGGGAATACAGAAAAACACCCACTGAATTAAATAAGACAAATTACAAATCATTATCGTCAAGATTAAATCGCGTTATTAAACTCACGCAAAAGTCACGTAATGATGATTACATTAACTCTGCAAATAATAAATCGCAAGCGACATGGAAGATTATCAATGCTAATAAACTCAACATACCAAAGGATCAAATAAAACAAATTATTTCCAATGGCAATACGATAAGTGATCCTGAAGAAATTGCGAATCATTTTAATAATTTCTTTATCGACCAAACTACGAGTTCCGTAACAAATTACACAAAATGTTGCATCCCATCTAAATCAAGTTCAATTTTTGTACATCCTACTGTACCTGAAGATATTAATAGAATAATTAGAAATTTAAAAAACACTAACAGCACCGGTTATGATTATATATCAACAAGAATTCTTAAACTTGTATCTATAAAAGTATCACATATTCTTAGTCATGTAATAAATTTAAGTATTTCAAACGGAGTTTTCCCAAACAAACTAAAATTAACTTTAATAAAACCTTTATTTAAGAAAAACGACAGAAATGATATGAGTTGCTATCGTCCAATAGCTCTTGTACCAATTATATCAAAGATATTCGAAAAAGTGATACATGACAGTATATATAATTATTTTGAATCAAATAATCTTTTTTGTAATGAGCAAGTTGGGTTCCGAAAGAACAAATCAATAGACATAGCTGTATACAATTTTCTCCATACAGTATTAACCCAAATGGATAAGGGTAAGCAATCTTGTGCACTATTCATGGACCTTACAAAGGCTTTCGATTACGTTAATCATAAAATTTTGCTGGATAAGTTATACGCCTATGGGATAAGAGGAAATATTTACGAACTAATTAAATCTTACTTAGATAATAGAACTCAAATCACCCAGGTCTCTAGAATATGTCCTTCTGTGAAAAAACTTATTCACTACTCTTCAGCATGTAGAATCGTTAGCTCTGGAGTTCCACAAGGGAGTGTACTGGGTCCACTTCTATTCATCATATATATAAATGATCTTCCCAAGATAACAAACTACAACACCGTTTTATTTGCTGACGATAGTACAGTACTCTTTACAGGTGACAATAGATTGCATATGGAATCAGAAATAAACTTGACCCTCAGCAATATTATAAATTGGTTAAAAATAAATAATTTAAATATTAATCTTAGCAAAACAAATATAATAACATTTAGAAGTAAAGTTAATAAAATAACTAACATGAACATAAATTACAATAATAATAAGATCCAAGAAGTAGAGGTAACTAAATTTCTAGGTGTAAATATTGATAATACTCTAAACTTCAAACAACATGTGGAATCGTTATGTTCTAAACTGAATAAATACTCCTATTCTCTGTACATACTTAGACAAACAGTCAGTAGCTCAACTTTAATTACAGCCTATCATGGATATGTTGCTCCCCTTCTAAGGTACTGTGTTATTTTTTGGGGTAACTCCACTGATAAGGAATCTGCCTTTAAGGCACAAAAGAAATGTATACGTGCAATAACCAATATTAAGCATACGGAGAGTTGTAAACCATTATTTATAAAATTAAACATTCTTACTTTTCCATGTATATATATATTAGAAGTTGTATTATTCGTTAAGAAAAACATGTGCTACTTTAAGAAATTAAACAGCGCAAGATTAAATTGTAACTTGAATTTACCGGGTAACAAGACAGCGTTACTGAATAAAAGTATTTTATGTATGGCTCCACGCATTTATAATAATCTACCCAGATCTATTAAAGAAATTTCAAATATTTATGTATTCAAAAATAGTATTAAGAAACTGTTATTAAAGAAAGCTTATTATAGTATTAGAGAATATTTAGAAGATAAGAGTATTATATAAAGTTAAGCATAATGCGTTAGTTGTAGTCATTTTGTATATTGTTAAGTTTGCATACCTTTTGTGGTAGAATGTGGCTAATGTGCACTATTAATATATAAGAACTTCTCTGTACCCATGTTCGCAAACGAATAAATGATTTGATTTGATTTGATTTGAAAATGCTTTACAATTTAAATCTAGAATTCATTAAACGACGCGCGACGACAGTTACTTGTTCTCAAATGTTTTAAATAAACAGCTAAGTATACATCTTGTTACTTGTGCAAAATGGTAATTTATTTATATTTTATATAAACACAAAGTAACATAAACTATAAACAACTACGCTTCCTTGAAATCTCAACAAGAAACCTAAAATCTCTTCAGAAACAAGGAAAATGTATAAAGAAAAAGCAGCATTTAAAACGATAATGATACCAGTGTTATATTTACGTGGATAAACATTTCTTAAAGACTTCCTCTCTGCATAGTTTGAATGCATCTAAAATGTTCCCGTCATGGCACGTTAACCGCGCCTCGACTGACTACCCTAATTTATTATTCTTTTTGCGTTTCACTATTCTATGCATGTGTTAGGATAAGACTGGTATTTCGTGTAGCAAAATTCTAGCTAAGATCTTTTTGCAGTTGAAGTTGTACGCAAGCATTTTGGACTCACAAATTGAAAGCGTATATGTATTAAAATTTGGTCAGCTAATCAAACATAAATTCAAGTCCTTTGGTCTCTCAGTAACAACGAATTGGGCTTGTAAAAATATAAGATATACCTACGCATATTTTCTAGAGGTTAATTTCTAACTTTAAAGGTAAATGTTAGTTATAATAAATTACAAATACTCAGGACCTAATCTAGTTCACCAACGTCGTTCCTAATGGCTGTTAAAAATTGCCCTTGTATTTATCTCTGAATGCAAACCATACCATTACCTAACAACGTGTTTGACCAGGCGGGATAAACAAAACCCTCATTGACTTAAACACCTACTTAAAACAATAAATAGTGTCTATTATGCCCGATCCCAATAACAGATTTTGCGAAGCATAAATCGCAGACAACCCGACCGTTATTCAGCTCTCCGTATATTGCCTGTGGAATGGAACTAGGATTTAGGAAGCAATGTAAAATAACCCCTAATACAACTGGATAAGATTCAAGCAATATGCAAGTGAAAGTCGGTAGTTTTTAACGTGCAGTTTCATAAATCGCGTCCCGTAGCCGCCAGTGAGCATCGCGACGTACACAAAACAAGTCTCACAAATTGCCTCCTGACATCCCGACGTAAAAAGTTGTGAAAATGACTTATTGTACCGGATTTATAAGGTCGTAGATATGAGACACCATGACCGTGCAGTTGTCCCGTTTAAATAAAATGCTGGCAGCTTGCCTGCAGCCTTTAAAACCGAAAAATGCTGATTCGCATATTCTTGGTTTCCAGTATTTGACCCTATTATGGATGTTGCGAGACACAGCAAATGTGTTACAATGTCTTCTGTTATACACTACATTGCCTCTTCACTTCTAAATCTCTATCTTCTTTGCCGAAGATTTTAGTCGCGTATGTCTGCTTACCGTACCTTCGTGACCCGGAAATGCTGAAACGTGGAAACTAACATGGAATGGCGTTAACGTTGATCCACGTATAGAGTCACTAAAGGCGCTGCAGAACAATATACTAAAGGAAGAGATCTGAAAGTATTCGAGAGATCTGAAAAAACTAAAAGAAGTGTATAACTAAAATTTTTTTTCAGCGCAATGCAATTTCACATTGAAACATAATAAGTATTCAAAACCAATAATTTTGGAATACGAAGGTTATCTTGTTTTTGAAGTCACTGCAAACGATCAAATATAAATATTTTGAACGTAAAACTTTTTAAGACTTCGATTGAGGTTTTACGAGGTGAGATTACCATATTTATTTATAACCTGATTCCGAGAAGTATTTATCGCTAATAAATAAATTTTACGTTTAACACATTTAAGTTTATAAGATAATAAAAATAAAATACAAAAATAACATAGACAAAAGCTTTTGAGATCGTCTGGACATGATTTGAGCAAAAATTCACTGTAGTGAACTTTCTAAAAATGTTTAGAGTTGTACAGTTATATCTTATTTTCAAAGTATTAAATATTTTATACCTTTATATTCAATACAACAAAACATAAACGTGAATGCTTGAAAACTCAACTATAACCGTCTAGTCCATATAGTCACAATACAAGTTTGGGGTTATACCCTGGTTATACCTCATATCCTAAGAGGTCTATTCAATATTTTAGTATCCTATTGTCTAATAATAATTATTCTAATGTTATTAATATCAACATTTTACTTTATCAAATTAAACCTATATCGATTCAAACCGATCATTTGAAAACATATATTTCCAAAATACCATTTGAGTCGCAAAGCCAAATTAATTGTAATAAAAATCAAATAACACGCAAGCAAGTCACGTAAAGGGTTGAAAAGGGTATTTCCCGGGTTTCGGTGTCCCATGTCTCGTAAGACGACTATCTTTCGCATTGTTTTAAAAGATAATGTTCGCTAGTGTACCTTTACTCGTTATTTACGATTTAATTTTGTCTGTCCTGTATTTTGAATAGGAAACAATATTGTTTGGCTATAGTAGGGATATTAGTTAGCATTAAACAGGTGCGTAAGTAAAAATGAAAGAATCATTAAAAAAAACTATATTGAATTTTGTGGAAGTACCAAGTATCCAAACAAAAAGTGCGTGAATGCTATCAGATATAATCTTAAATACCGCATGCATATGTCTGCTTTGATCCAATCAGGGTAGGACTGAAAGCTTGCCAAAATTCATTCAGTTTTCGGTCCAGATAAAGCCGAGACACTGACAAATGATCGGCCGAATGGATCGGTCGACGCGCAAGCCCGTGCTCGCGATCCAACCCCCCCACATAAATCTACTTCGAAAAACTCAAATTAATCTTAGTAGGGGATGTTTAGCTATCACTCTAAGATTCCCGAGCCCAAAGTCACCGTTCAACGTAAGATTTATAGATTGAAATTGAAAAGTGTCTCGATCTATATTAAACAAATCGTTGGTTGGTAATCCAGGATTAGTAAGAGTGAGCAGAATTTATAAGTAATCAATGCTACCTGAGAAGTAATTTAGACTAATTTACTGTTATAAATTAATAACACAAACGTGTAGGTACCTTATGCTTAGTACGATATAAAACTTAATAACAGAACTTACATAATAAAAACTAAGTTTAATATAATTAACAAAATTTAAAAAACACGCCTGCCATGTCAAAAAAATATTAAAAAGTGAACTAAAAAATTAAAAACAAGTCAAATATTTGCAGTAGGGGGACCTGTAATGAATTGTTCCAAGTAACCGTCCCCCGACTGCAAATATTTGACTTGTTTTTAATTTTTTAGTTCACTTTTTAATATTTTTTTGACATGGCAGGCGTGTTTTTTAAATTTTGTTAATTATATTTTTTTATTTAATACCTTTTAGTGATAAATAATATTTTATAGAGCGCTACAACACAAAAACATGACACAACACAAAAAAAAAATCGTTCGGAACACTTTGCAGGCGATTTCGACTCACACTTGACCATTTATTAATGTCCACATAGCCTATGTCACTCGGGATAATTCAAAGCTTCTAATGATACCACAAACATTGAAATCGGTCAAGCCTTTTAGAAGTTATGGTGGAATAAAGAAACTCACAAACATACATACATACATACATACATACATACATACATACATGAACCCTGAAAACATAACACTCCTTTTTTTGGGCAGTCGTGTAAAAATACTATAAAACGCAGTGTTATTTTTTATCTGGGTTTTTTTGTAATCCTAAAACATTTACTTGATGGTGCTTATACCTTCATTGTTTCTGAATCATACCAAGGTTGACTAGTAGAGAATGCCTTATGACCTGTGCACAACTTGCATAAAGAATCATAAATGTTACTGCAAAACCTATCAAGCAAATTGTGAGCTTAGCGACTAAAAATATACGCAATATGCGTAATCTGATAACTACGTTGGTTATGCTATACCTACTTATACTAACCTACAGCTTTTAACATAGCGAGACTACAGCCCCAACTTATATAACATTGTAAAATAAATGTGCAAGTAAATTTTGTTCACAAAACAATAGGCTGAGCATAAACACAAAACAGTGATAACGTCAAAGATATGAACTCAAGACATAGGTACAAGTTACACCTCGACTTTACCTGCTCGTTACGTAAACTTTCATAAAGTTGTAAAAGTAAATTATGTGTAATTATTAACTTAATTTCGCTTTTGTGTGCAAAATGTTATATTAAGTTACCGGCGTTGAAGTTTTAATGTGTTACTTTGTTTTAAGTAACGATTATCGCGTCAAGTGCCTAGTATGTTACAATGAATAAGTGATGCCATATTGCCGTCAACTTAGTTCTTTCAAAAGTTTCTGACATTCAGATCGTTTAGCTAATTTACTAAATGCTTTAGGCAGTTCTCTTTGATTAGTTATGAAATTACTGGCCAAGGTACTCTGAAGGTATTAAAATTTAGACTAGAAGCTCTACAAGTTAATGTAAAATGTTTATAACAAAGTATACCTTTACTAAAACATTATCTTTAAATTAATTCTGATTTAGAACTAAGAATAAAAAGTGTATACTAAAGTTAAACATACCTAACTGATATAAAATAAACACATTAAAAAAAAGATAGTATCGGGTAACGCATTCTTTTCATAAAAAACCGCGAAAAACATATATTTACCTGACACAAAACCTAGGGTAATTTGACACCGTATGTCGTTTAATTAAGTTAAAAGAATAGTTACATTGGTGACAAGCGACGCAATAAATCTTCCTTTCGGTACAATCTTACTTTGGGTACCATCTTACCAATTTCACGGCCGCGAAGATTTCTGTCGTCGTTAGCAGATAAGCCTAAAACACGACGGTATTACTTAAGATGACAGATTTTATTGCCATCTCGTTTTCATTTTTATGACACACGAATTTATTGCAGGAGCAATGCTTAATTCTATTTTTTATGCTCAACATTGTTCGAAGTTTCCTTGTAAAACATTTTTCTGATTTAATTTTCAGATGTAACAAAAAATTCAGTAATTTTAATTACGTTTTGGATTTACATGAGTGTGCCCACAAAAGATATGAAGGATTGATTGTTTTCTATATTCCATGATCATTGATTGATCTATCGCTATGTTTAGCACGTGCTTAGAACAAAAAGATTTAGGTAGACTTTTTTTTTATAAAGCAACAACCCTAATTTTAATTAATTTACAAAACAACCAGTTATTGCTATATATAACAAAATTTCGAACTACGAAAATTGTCAAGCAAAGTCATGTAAATCAAATCATATATTTACAACGAATACACGCAAGTATTTTTACTAACAAAACATACCATCACGCCTGTATCCCCGAAGGGTTAGGCAGAGGTGTACCAATGTACACCCACAGTTCGCCGGTATGTTTAGGTCCCATGTAATAGGGGGCGAGCCTATTGCCACTAACCGGGCACAAATCCAAACTCCGACCTGCTACTGAGAATTTCATAGAAAAACCCAATAACACCTTTTACTAACAAACACGTTAAATACGTCAATATAATTTATCTACACTTGTTCACACTCAATCCAAACCAGCGTAATAAGCTTCTTACCTGACTTTGAGTTGTGAAGCCGCGGAACTCCAAAGTTTACTTAAACAACCTGACTTAAATGTACACTATTGTAGAAAAGTAATGTAACTTTAATGTTCTTATTTTATGATTTTTACTGTTAATCAATTTGTATAGTGAGAGTGTTCATGCTATAAGTGACTAATTCCGATTTTGAGAAAAATATCTACTACATTATAATACAGGGTGTTGCCGAAAGGGTATATCAATCTAAAAGGGGCAAAGAGTACGTACACCAGGTATAGAGACAGTTTACAAAATCTTGGCTTAAAATAAGTTAATGTAATCATTGAAATTATTTTTTTCGTATCAATTATATTTTTTGGCAACAGAAGTCATAATAAACGTGTCCCCGCCCTGCAAGGGTCAATATCCTATTAGGTCAATTGCTAAATATTAATGATACATCGCTTCAGTGGTCTGGTTATTATTGGTGTCAAATAATTAATGCGAAAAATTGGGTATCAATTATTAAACAAATTCTTTTTGAGCAGAAGTTTTTTACCCCTTTTGGATTGATACCCTTTCGGTAACACCCAGCATGTATAAATTTATTTATTTCGTTGAAAAACAATTTAGTAATATAAAATTTATTTTAATTTATTGCAAAGCTTAGAAAAAAAAACCATTTGAACATTGGTAGTTAAAACCTCAACAGTTCACATTGCCTTTTTTGGAAAGACGAAAGCAGGTACAACAAAAACAATGAATATTTGATTTACATGTATAATTTGTCAATCAAATATCCCTTTGAAATAAACATTTAAAAACTTTGTAAATATTTCTACCTTTATATGTAGTCCCAATTAATTCTTGCCACACTTGGCTCGGAACTCCTACACTGTCCATTAATTATCCCTATTAAAATAAAATTATAAGTTAAAAATAAGTCCAATTATTAAAAATTACAAAATGATATAAAATATTTAAATTAAACTTTTAAAAATTTTTTTAATAAATATAAATAAAAATATTGTGATTTAGTCCGGTCAAAGAATAGACAAAGACATCAGAGGGAGGACAGACATTCGCTACCAGCTGAAAGTTAGAAGGATTGTTCAAAACACATAAATTAAATGTTAAAAGTTCTCATCGATCCGATACCTGGAAATAAAATAACTCGAGGTCAAAGTACAGGTTTTCTCGTGATTTCCAGAAAAAAAACTGTTAATCTTATATATTTAAATATATATAATTTATATAAAGTTCTCGTGTCACAATGTTAGTTACCATACTCCTCCGAAACGGCTTGACCGATTTTTATGAAATTGTATATGCATATTCAGTAGGTCTGAGAATCGGCTACTATCTATTTTTCATACCCCTAAGTGGTAGTAGGTAGTAGGCAGGTAGGTAGTAGGTAAGTAGTAGGCAGGTAGGTAGTAGGTAGGTAGTAGGCAGGTGCTAGGTAGAAAAAATTGCATTGCAAGGCATGCCGGGTACAGCTAGTTTTATCATAAAGTTTGTCTCGACAAAAATTGTAGATCTTTAAAGAATGTCTAAATGCTTTTATCCTATGAGCCACTCTTTCTGAGATATAACGATTAAACAACCAATCATCATAATATATTTTTTTTTCACGTCGCGCCGCGCGCGTCCGTTGGCATTAAGACTTAACCGAAAACTGTAGGATTTTTTTTAATCTTAGACGCGCTCTCCTGTAAAGTTGCTAAATATGAGTTACGATGTTATTCCTTGCAGGTGTTGACATATTCATATAACACTGTATCGATAGGTATACGATAACACAAGTGCTTTAGCTTAGAAAAGCTCGTTTAAAATATCATAGGTAGGTACTTAAAACCTCATTCAGCTCACCTTGTCTTCTTTAGTAAAAACGTAAGTAAGTATAACAAAAACAATTAATATTGTATGTATACATGTATAATTCGTAACAAAAATCCTTTTTAAGAAATCATTATAGAACTTCGTGTATTTTTCTAGTGTTCCTTTTTAGTGCTTTCCCAATTAATTCTTGCCACACTTGGCTCGGAACTCTTACGCTGTCCATTATATGTCACTATTAAAATAATATTATTTGTTAAAAATAAGGATAAAAATAAGTACTCTTATTAAAATTTTAAAATTAAGTAAATAACTCAAATCTAAAATAAACCACAAAATCTGTAAAAAGTAGTTATATTTTAATTAAGTAAATATTTAACTATTAAACTTATTTCAACTTTAACAAAAAATAAATAGAAATATGTTATTTTTTTTCTATCGCCAACGAGTATTTGTAAAACCCTGCACATAATATACTATGTAGACCGCATGGACACAGACTGTTTGAAGCAAAGCAGTCGACTCAGTGTGATATGCTTGAAGCTGATCCATGATGAACTATAGGCCTTATACATCTATCTACCTTACAAGCATGGACACCATATATGAAAATCTATATAATAATATATTATATAGAAGAACCTTTCTTTCTTTCTTTCTTTCTTTCTTCTTTCTTTCATATAGAAGAACCAAGAAAATTTAAATTACGAATTTCAGATAGATTCTAGTTACTGCGAAATAATCATATTATTCATTTCTCATTATGTATATATATATTCTGAAGTTTTATTTCGATTAATTTAAATAAAAATGTAATAAATGCAATACTCAATATCAGCGAATTAAACATAGAAATATAGTCGATAAATATCAATATTATTGCACTTTAAACAGGACACTAAAATTTAAGAACCTACTTACTACCATAAAAACCTACGGGTATTATAGGACGAATAATATACGGAAATAATGGTAAAGCTAAATAAAGTTAAAGCGAAATTATAATTAAAGCTAAATAAGTTAAATTAAATGTTATCAAGTACTTAATCTAGATAAAGGTATCTCGGAAACGGTAACAGGTGGTGGTCTGGGTGCGACACATAGTTCCAATCGAAAGCTTTTTAGTTCCATCGCAGTAGGCATGTCGTGACGACTCGGGGCAGTCAGAAAATCACTGCCAATCAAACTGCCAATCTTCAGTACGGCCTGAGTAAAGAAATATTTTAGAAGTAGCATGATAACGACTTCGCATTGATTTTTAAAGCAAACGACAAAATCACTTGCAATCATTGCTACGTCTTTGAAGTAATTTGGGCCCATCAAAAGTTTTTCAAAAATAACCCCTTCATATGACTAAAAATTGTCATGTGCGGTACATGACAATCTATAGTCCTATGTCTATGTCTACACTCGAGAGCAATGAATCCGGGTCACTTAAAGAATGTTAAAAATCTCGGAAACTAAAAATGATAGGTTAATGCAATAAATTGTATTTAATAGACAATGTAATACTCCTTAAATGAAAGTAAAAAAAATATGAGTCACCATACATTTTATTAACACAAAATAACATAAAGAAAAAAACTGCTGATCTCTCCTTAAAACAAAAATAGGAAACATGAAATTTTTGAACTTTATTACGATTTTCTTGAATTTTAATACTTCGTATTGCCTCCTCGTGCTTCCATTACTGCGTTTACGCGGTTTGGCATGCTGTACACCAAGTTCCTTATACGATTTTGGGGAATATTCTCCCATTCCTCTGTGAGAGCAATTTTGAGCTCACGAAGCGTGATTGGAGGAGGGTTTCGTTGTTTTACGCATCTGCCTAGCTCGTCCCAAGCATGCTCGATCGGGTTGATATCCGGGCTGCGCGCTGGCCACTCCATACGAGTAATGTTCATCTCTTGAAGGTAGTCATTCACAATCCTACCTGTATGAGGTCGGGCATTGTCATGCATAAATATAGCATCCTCACCTAAATTGACCATAAATGGACCAACGTGATCATTGAGGATTTCTTCCACATATCTTTCGCTAGTTAAAGAGCCGTTTTCTATGATCACCAGCTCTGTGCGACTTTCAGAAGAAATTCCGGCCCACACAAGTACAGACCCACCACCGTAGGCTACTTTTTCTTCGATGCATGCTTGCTTGAATCTTTCCCCTGGTCTTCGATACACTCTGTGTCTTCCATCGTGCTTGTAGAGCATAAATTTTGATTCGTCGGAGAACATAACTTTTGACCAATCTTCAATACTCCAATTTACGTGGCTCTGGGCATATCTTAGTCTTGAAATACGATGCCCACGCTCCAGTTTAGGGCCGTTTGCAGGTCTAAGGGGTTTTAAGTTAGATTCAGCAAGCCGACGTCTTACTGTCCATGCACTTGGGTTACTTCCTCCGAGGCGTCGAAACTGATTTGTGAGTTCAGTTCCTGTGAGAAAGCGATTTCGAAGCATGGTGTTCACCAAGTATCGGTCTTCTCGTGCTGTGGTACACCTGGTTCTGCCCGTTCCTGGTCTGCGTAGGTTAGAACCAGTTTCTTCGTAACGTCGGAGAACTCTTTGTACTGTTGACAGCGACACACCGACAGTCCTGGCTGTATCGCGCTGACTCCGGCCGGTTTCCAGCATTGTAAGTATTCTGGTGCATTCTTCAGGCGTAAGCGACATAATTTCAGCTTGAATAATGAATATAGAGAATATAGAGCATCAACATGGTTTATGTACCCACATAAATGACAGATTACAAACAAAAGCAAAACCAAATGCTGTAATTTCGTAGTTCCATCTTCGAAAGTGGCCCTTTTTCAAATTTGATTTTTTTATGATATAACTTTACAATAACTAAGAAGTTTTAATACCTTCATTTAAGGAGTATTACATTGTCTATTAAATACAATTTATTGCATTAACCTAGCATTTTTAGTTTCCGAGATTTTTAGGATTCTTTAAGTGACCCGGATTCATTGCTCTCGAGTGTATTTTTAGTTCCTGATCTAATTTTGCTTGAAACTATAAAACAATCACTTACAGAACGGGTCGGTAAAGGAAGAGCCGGTCGGGCGTAAATCGGTGTCAAAGCTAATATCACTGAAAGTGGCACAAACATCTTCAAAATGTTAAACGGCATGGCAGCAAGCAGTAACTCTAAAATAAAAATCTAAATTAATACCTAAATATATTTTTTTGCACATACATAAAGTCAATTGGTTCTACTCACCAGGATACAAACGACTAAGATATTTGGCTGAAGTAGAAAAAACTGGTTTTACTTTTGGATAAAAATCTTCAGTCATCTCCCATACTTCTAAAATCTTTCCATCTTTTGGACCTTCCACGTACAACATGACTGTGTCACCTGTATCTAAACCAAATCCGGTCAACAAACCGTCTGTGTGACCGCTTAGCAGAACGGACTCGTTAACTTCTGTTATTCGACGTAGAATATTCATTATTGCCTCAGGGCAGCTGATGAGACAGTATAACCTAGAATACCGCTGAGGACCTTTTTGAGGCTTACAACCAGCCAGCCCCATTGACACTTCCAACGTCATCTGTGCTTCCAAGACCCTGCCTGGTTGTATAAACAATTCCGGCAGAACCTTAGCTCTCACTCCGTTTATATCATTGGTACAAATTCCTTCACGTTCCAATTTTACCACGGACACTTTTGGTGGATATAATGGAAAGTCTCCACGAATAAATCCATTAATTTTTGATAATAATTTGGTGTCAATCTTGGTGCGAGCGATTAGAATATCTGTATCCTGATTAGGCAGCGGCGGTGGCATAGCTATGCCAAAATCTCGGTCTCTTTTTTCATAGCCAAAGAAGTTGGGTTTTTCGGAAATAGGTGGAGGTGTTCTTATTCCACGAAGCTAAAATAAAAAGTATATACATATGAACCTGTGATTCAATTTCTGCTAATGATACATTAAAATTTATTAAGCATAGTACCTACCTCAATTTCAAAAGGGTCATCCAAAAATGTAGCCATGATATCCGACGCCAAAGTGACATTTAGTGGTATTGAATGATGGTCATTAAAATCTACTTCAGTTTTAGGCGGTTTAATAGGTTGAGGCTCAGATCTATGTTCCTCATCGCTTATTGTCCACCTCGTATAAAGATGTGTTATTCTGTAACCGATGGCAACTTTGTTTATAATCCACCAAAAACTATCTAATTCTTCTGTATAAGACAAACATTCAATCAACTAATTTGACCTGTTATTCTTGAAGTAGTCAACGGGATAATCTGCAAGAACACCAACGTTTACAAACACCACAGGCAGGTCATCTTGTGCCGGCAAATTGGTGCTACCTATCAGAACTATAACTTCTCCGAGATCATTAGGCCGATCGCCAAACGTTTCAAACGGTGTTATTCTTCCGATACCTGTTAATCAATTATGGTATAAAACATTATTCAACAAGAATTAGTATTTTTTATTTATCAAGAACAAGACGCGTCGGTGCGTTGGGTGGTTTCTGTTTAGTATTTAATAAATAATTATTAATTAACTAATTTAACGATTAAGGTAGTACCTAATAATTTTACATGAAAAGGTTGGATTACACGTTGGGTTGGAACACGAATATCTTTTCGAAACGTTACCATTTTAAGGACAAGAAAGCAACCAATCTATCTTCGACCCTTAACACGGGATTTGAGTGATCTTTGTTATATTATATTTGATTAGAAAATATAAAGTAAAAATTAAGAACTAACTGGGCTTTTGTATTTGTTCTTCATGGCTACAAACATTTTAATTTAAAGAAGGCAGGTATTTTTAAAGTTTACCAGCTAGAAGTGTATCTCCAGACAACTTTATTTCGAATTTAATCTTTTGAGTTTCGGCAGGTTTCTTCTTATCTTTTGATTTGGAATCTCGTCTCACTTTAGTCTGTTCCTGAGCCTCGAGAGCGCGCGCTTCTTCTTCTTTTTCAGTTCGCCTTAAGATCGCAGTCCGAACGTGGTATAGTGCTGCATCTTGGTGTCTTATTTCTGTAGAGAATAAATACCATATATAACGTAGCCTAGAGACCTAACTGAGGTCTGCAGGTGAAGGATGACGTCAATTTGTATCATTACTACGACATATAGGACGATAACCTTTTTTATGAACTACTGTCCAGTAAAATGGCGTTTAAAAGCCAGTACTAGCGATAGATAAGGATAAAGTCATAAAGTCTGGTAGCCCCATCTGTTTCACGCAATCGAGCTAGTGTGGCAATAGGACTAGGTACATAAAACAGCGTTTTTGTCCACGAAAACTACTCGTTCGAAATAAGACAGACAAAAGTTTGTCCCATACGAGAATCGAACCCTCAGCAGCTACAGAATGAAGAATGTTACTAGGTATGCCAAATCCCTTGAAATTGTGTCTCAGTAAAGCCTGTATGTATACAAATACACTAGATTTTGTCGTAGTCAAAAATACCAAGTAGTTTTGATTTTATACGCATTCAAAGTTTCGAAAAATATCGAGTCCCGCTTAGTCACGTGACCGCTTGTGACGTCACGTCACAACGCGCCGCGCCCCCGCGCTTAGTAGGTATCAAGTCGGCAGCGCTGTAGTAGGTGTGCTTGCGCAGTATTTTGATGGGTTTTCGTCCGCGAATTACGTTAATAGTCCTGTTAATAGAAACTGTACTTTTATCTCCAAATGGATCTAACCTCTTCATAGCTTTTATCCATTTTTTCTCATTTTAACGTCCTTTGGAACTATAAAAAACAACTTATCCGGCGAATTGGTAGTTGTATTTTTACATTTAGGCACAACACATGATTTTCTGGTATTTGGATTGGACATTTTTAAAAGTATTTAATTATAATTTCGACGGCACGGGCGCGCGATCGCTAGCGGACTGAGTGAGCCAGATTGAGCGTGTTGTGGTGTGACGTCACACCATCACCGGGCGTTTACAACTTGTTTTACTTCTAAGGGGCTGTCCATTAATCACGTGAGGCTCGAAAGGGGGGGGAGGGGTCCATAAAAAATCACGAAATATCACAAAGGGGGAGGGGGGGTAAAGTATTATATCACGTGTACTTAATTTTTCGGCAAGCGCGACTTGCAAGATGCTTATCCAGTTATTGGTGTTGAAGAAAGTCTTGCTAATCCGTGGTCCGAAAATATTGTACATTAAATAATGTTCATGTAGCTACTAGTACAAAAAACTTTTTCGCATTTCTTTCATTATTTTTATGTCAGTCAAAAACTAACTGCAACCTTTCTGTCTACCTCTGAACGTTTATTATAGTAGTCTTTAATTTTCTATAATAAAATTAGATGATACATATACCAGTATTTTTTTTATAAATAGAAAAATTGATTCTTTGCAGGTACGAAAAAATACACGTGATATAGGGGGGAGGGGGGAGGGGTAGTCTTAAACCTCACCACGTATCACCAAGGGGGAGGAGGGGTCAAAAAATGCCAAAAAAAACATCACGTGATTAATGGATGGCCCCTAAATCGGAAACTAATTGACGTATCGAAGTAATTTTTTCACTAGTATTTTTTTATTTTTGACAGAGAATATGGAGTGCTAATAATCAAAATTAGTTAACATTCTTCATTATGGAAAGACGCAGTAGAGTGTAAAATATTTACCTGCCACAGGATATGGCGTATCAAAGAGTAGGTCACCGAACATCATCGGTATATAATACACCACGCATCTCCAAATCAACTCAGAGATAAACTCTTGCGTGGTGTAATCGTCTGGTTCCAGTACAGTTGCGAATTGCCGACGTTGGCCAAACGACAGCGCAGGAAGGTATACTTCTGTGGTCTTGTCGGCTTTTGCACTAGGTTATACAGAAGAAAGAATATACTGATAGTAACTATCTTGAGATAAAGATTTTTGAAAAATACTTCTGAAAGTTAAGAACTAGCCGACAAAAATACATCTACGAAACCATTATTGTGTACCTTAGGTTGTGAACTAATATTAATCCTGTTATTCCAGTAAATATGAATAATTATGTTCCACTAGCTGTGCCCCGCGGTTTTACCCGCTTGAATGACAATTCATACACTATCTTTATAAATTATAGCCTATGTGTTATTTCGATGTATAAGCTACATTATTGTAAAGTTTCACTAAAATCCATTCAGTAGTTTTTGCGTGAAAGAGTAACAAACATCCAAACAAACTTTCGCATTTATAATATTTGTAAGGATATAAGGTAAAATATTTACTTAGCACCAAGAGCTCCTAATCCTGAATGAGCTGATACTGTGGCAACATAGTTTCGTAAGTCGGTTACTCTTACTGGATACCAGTGGCGTACCGAGAAAGCAAGCCATCTTCTTTCTAAGAACTGCCAAGTTCGGACCCACCCGTAGTTTGCTCCACAAAATATCTAAAATAATGATCTCAAAATAATAATAATTGATCAAAAAAATATATGGAATAAAGTTCGCAAGTATCTACTGGTTACAAAAATAATGAATTGAGATTAACCGTATTCATAGCCGTATTAAAGTACTTTTTAATAGCAAAATTGATGATAAAATGAATAAACGACAGTTTAACAAATACCTTAGCAGTATGTGGCCATATTAAAATATCTAATTCAAAGCTTTGTCCTGGGTAAAGATTATATTGTATTCTGAATCCCTGCACAACAGGTCCCAGATCCAACCACCCTTCATTACAATCATGCCAAACTTCGATCCCAACTACTTCCACCACAAAAGTAATAGTAAATGAACTTCTGCAAAACCTGGACAAGTCTACCAGGGGGACTTTCGGTGCTTTTTCACCTTTACTCATTGCTAATAATTCACGAATTCAGTGTGTAGGTATATTATAAATAATTCAACTTGGTTTGTGACATAGAGAAAAGTAAATAAGTAGGGTATAGAGAGACCTCTCGTGGCTAAAACGTGTCGCCCTAGCAAGCGAGCGACCTCTGGTGTTGTTATTCCTAAACTAACGTACACAGTACACACACATACGCAATCCTATTTTCTTTGTGTGAGTGATGCTACAGTAGCGGCCTCTGGTGGTTGCTATTATAAACTACCGTATACGTTTACACACACATACGTAATTTGATTTTCTTTCTATGTATTAAATAAAACCCACTAATTCATTTTAATACTGTAAAGTTTATTAAATAATTTTTACAAGTCTTAAAGCTAGTATAACTTAATAATAATAGGACAATTTAGTTATTCTTACAATGTTAAAAAACATAAATTAAGAATCAATCATAACATCTATAAAAATATGAACTAATATAATAACATAAAGCAACATCAGTATAAAGGAAAATATTATAAACCATATAGGGCACAAGTAATAACAATCATTATTGCACAATTATTCGTTTGCTAACAATGTTATAAAACTTTAATTATAAATCATCAAACATAACATCTATAAAAATATGAACTAATATAATAACATAAAGCAACATCAGTATGAAGGAAAAAAGTTATAAACCATATAGGGCACAAGTAATAACAACCATTATTGCACAATTATTCATTTGCTAACAATGTTATAAAACCTTATTTATAAATCATCAAACATAAAATTTTTATGAACTAACATAATGACATAAAGCAACATCAGGGGCCCGATGCCGCTATTTTAAGTCAGTGAGTGGTAGGTTAATAAACGTTCCAGTGTACTTGTTTTTGTGCCTAATTTTCGTATTCAGATAATTCTAGTTTACAAATGTACATTTAACTGCCTCGTTGGCCTAGTGGTTCTAAGCGGGACTGCTACGCTAGAGGTCTTGGGTTCGATTCCCAAGTCGACCAAGGTGTTATTGGGTTTTTCTATGAAATTCTCAGTAGCAGGTCGGAGTTTGGATTAGTGCCCGGTTAGTGGCAATAGGCTCGCCCCCTATTACATGGGACCTAAACATACCGGGGAACTGTGGGTGTACATTGGTACACCTCTGCCTAACCCTTCGGGGATACAGGCGTGATAGTATGTTATGTTATATGTTATGTTACAAATGTACACCTACTAGCCACTGTTGTCATTGTAGGATTGCAAGTGACTGTTCTTATCTGTATACGAAAATTAGGCACAATAACAAGTACACTGGAACGTTAATTAACCCGCCACTCACTGACTTAAAATAGCGGCATCGGGCCCCAGTACGTAGGAACAAATGATGAACCATATAGGGCGCAAGGAATAACAATCATTTGTAATTATTTGTTTGCTAACAATGTTATAAAACATCAAACATAACATCTATAATTATGAACTAATATAATCACAAAGCAACATCAGTATGTAGGAAAACAATAATTTACTATAATTATGTATTTTTTTTTGTTATTTCACAAGTCGCTCTAAAGCTAGTATAAATGAACACTTATAGACCCTCTGGGGCAATATTCACACGAAACTTTTATGAATTATACACCGAACACTTCTCGTTCAACCACTTTATCGATTTTAAAAAACAAACACAATTTTCACAAAACTAATTAACGAATTATGTACACAAAACCTTTTTACTGAATGTCCTTTGGTGAAAACCGTATATAAATTAATGTATTTATCTTATTTTAATTATTTTATTAAAATAATTTTGAAAAAGATTGTTTTCCGCTTGACAGTCTTTAAACCACAGAAAAATTACACAAAAGATAAATTACGGAATACGAAATATAGATGGCAGCACCATTTTTGCGAAATCTTCGTTGTATGAGAGTTTCACCCCCCTGGTTTGTGACATTGTCACATTGGTTTGTTTTTTAATTGTTTGATGGCCTGTAGATACTGCGTACAGTCTTATCACAGAGTACTTTTTTTATATTATGAAAAGTCTTATGCAAAGTAACATGTAGGCTAATTAATATAATCGTAAATAAAATAGTCTTCGTGGCTGCGCATGCGTTTAAAAATAAAGATAATTTATTACACTTGTTAGGAACTCCGCACGGGTGAATTTTGTTTCCAATACTTTTTGATCAGTCTCATCAGTCTCATCTTATCTAGTCCGTGGATAGGATATGTATTGAGAAGCGCGCACTTTACGACATGTTTCATTATATCGATGGGTCCTATGTAAAAGGGCCAAACTAATAATTTGGCCATTTTTACTTTTTTATGGAAAACGCATGTTATTAGTATGGTTCATAATGTGAGCTTTAAAAAAAATTACAATTTATACACGGAAATAGTATTTTTTTCTATAGTAGAAAGGCCTAAGTAGCGTGATTTTAAACGTAAAAAGGCCAATGTGTTTAATGGCCGTTATACGCTTGAAACTCAAAACATTGTTAGTTAGCATTCGACGCGTATAAGGGCCTACAAATATAATCACATTTCTTTAGATTTATATTTTTTTATTTTTACTCGTTAAATTCATAGACAGTTAAACAATATTAATTATAACTAACTGGTTTTTATCCAAAATATCTAGGCATTGTAATAAGTAGGTATGTGACTTTGAGACTTATACGTAGTTTCGCGTAAAATAAATTCAGACCGAAACTCACGTAAAAGGGTCAAAATGTAGTAAAATAAAAACTTAAACATAAAAAAAATAATGACCTTGTTTTACATAAAGAGAATAGCTTGCAAAGTAAGCCTGCAAAGTTTCATTAAACTTGGTTTTACCATCTTTAAGTTATACCATATTGATACTTTGTAGGCCCCTCCTGTAAAGTTGTGATTTTGCAGTCTGGCCAGTGGCGGATTTACCAGCAGGCTGAGTAGGCTTGAGCCTAGGGCGGCGGATTTTGGGGGGCGGCATATTTGTCCAAAAAAAATTTTGTTTGTCTTACAGAAATAAAAAATAAATAAATACCTAAATGTTATTAGATTGCATCACTTAACCTGTCATTGACAGGTTAAGTTAAATGGTGCAATCTAACATTTAACAACATTTACCGAATGTAAATTATTTTGTAATCTATGTTCATTCATAAGCAATACATGATTGAGCTTTTCTTAGCTCAGAAATGAAATGAAATTACTTCTTGTGTAACCTACACTAAGTCGTGGGTTGTAAAAATATCCCCTTATATAGCAAGCATGTGTACATTTGTCATTGAACTAAAATAATCTGTGTACGAAAATTAGGCACAATAACAAGTACACTGGAACGTTTTTTAACCCGCCACTCACTGACTTAAAATAGCGGCATCGGGCCCCTGGACAGGTTTAGAATGACTGTAATCAGTTCTTAATTTTTCATAAGATATATATTTTTTTAAACAATGAATCATTTTTTAGTCTTTTAATTCTAAAACATTTTCTTCCACTGTCTTTTTCCGTGTTATTCGAAATGCAGAGGTCAAGAAGGGGCGGCAAAATTTGAATAGCCTACTGGCGGCAAATGTCTTAATCCGCCACTGAGTCTGGCCCTTATACATAGGACCCATCGGTATTGAAAATACTATGAACATAATGTATGTATTGAATAAACAGTAAATCACTGTTTTTAAGTTCTTTAGAGAATGTTTATTTAATTTTATTAGTAAAACAGATAAAAGAGTTTACAAAATTAGTTCTCGATATCCATATCAAAGTGTAGGTATCTAAACACTACTTAGATTTCAAAAAAGTATGTTTTTTTTTTATTTTATCACTGTTAGTGCGCGCTCTCCGCTTTGGTGATGTGACTTACCACAAAAAAAAGTTTAATGTCACCGTAAGAGGGCTTACGCACTAGCGGTTGGCCGCCTAGGCGGTTCGTTTGAGCGGCCAGCCGCCTGATGCGGTTGCCATAGCGGTTGACCGCTACGCCAACCCCACGGCGGCCAACCGCTATGAAACCGCGTAAAGCGGTTGGACCGCTTGAAGGCGTGTTTTGTCTAGTAAAGAAATGGTCGCCGTCGAGGTAGCTTGTGTTATCTATTTTTACTACCGAAAACAACGAAAGAAAAATAAAAACAGTTACTGGATTCACCCTTTACTAGAAACACGCAACTGTGAATGCGGCTAACCGCGCGGTTTCCGCGCATTTACAGTTTAATATGCAACCGCTTGTGATTGTACGCACTTAACCGCCACAAAATTTCAACCGCGGCGGTTGAATGGATAGCTGCGGCCCGCTTAGCGGCTGGCCGCCACTTTGTTTATACGCACCTGGCGGTCCAGTTCGCGGCGAGCCGCCCATAGAGAAAAGTAAAAAGAATGGCCAAATTCGTTGCGTGTTTCTGGTAAAGGGGGAATCCAGTTACATCTCTTTTTATTTTTTATTTCGTTGTTTTCGGTAGTAAAAATAAGCTACTTCGACGGCGTCCATTTCTTTACTAGACAAAACACGCCTTCAAGCGGTCCAACCGCTTTACGCGGTTTCATAGCGGTTGGCCGCCGTGGGGTTGGCGTAGCGGTCAACCGCTATGGCAACCGCATCAGGCGGCTGGCCGCTCAAACGAACCGCCTAGGCGGCCAACCGCTAGTGCGTAAGAGGCCTTAGAGGGCTAACAATAGTCACCCGCGGTTCCCAAGTTGTATTTTGTTTCATAAACAAACAAAAAAAACTATTGTAATAAAATCACAAAACAATGGCGTACAAACAATTTTCTTTGCAGACATATTGCCTACAATTTAATTTATTTATTTACTTATAAACCTGTTAACGAATTGAGAAAGTATACTAAAACAGTCTTATAAATACAAATAATACAGAATATAGTCCTCCTTGGCATTGGACTGCAACATGTCGAATGCAGTAAAGAATGGCCACTAGGTAAACTTAGGAACTATAAAGGCTACCAAAATCTTATGAGAAAAATTTCGTTTAAACAAGCCAACCCTTTCAAATGTTATTAGCTAAATACTGCAAAAAACACTAGACTGGGGCCGTGACGGGCTGGCAAACCCCACCTTGACAGAAACTTAAATGTCCAGTCTGACTCCGAGTGTTTATAACATAACAAACACGGTAAATAAAGACAGCAATGTCCTCAATTCCAAGACGGTTCTCCTTCCGCTCAGACTCTAGGAATATACTGAGAATATATAAAGACGAAGTCGTAAAAACATTAATTTAGTACCAGTTATCCGTACTAACGAGCGAGTTCCATTTAGTGAATTCTTGTCGACTGTATCATTATACATATTTTTTATTTGATTATCGACTAAAATTAATATTCTATATTTTTATATTTTATATTCTTATTTTTATATAATATATTTTTAATAGGCAATATTACTTGTATTTGACATACGAGGCGAGAGGTTAGAGGTTATGTGAAGCTTCAGTTAAGTCAAACAAGACCACAACAAGACAAACATTACCGGTGTTTATTTATTTCCAAATATCTAAAAGCGAAAATGTGGTCTTGCAAATTTGGCAAAAGTGTAATAAACGGGACTAAGTATGTACATTACAAGTTTTTTAGTTCTCTGTCATAGTAATAAAAATTGTCCGTATTACTGTGATGATTGTGTAAGCTTATTTTAGTTTGTAATGGTTACAGAAATAGTGCAATAATAAAGCCAGTTTGTTCTGTATCATCCTGGAAACCTGTGACAAACACGAAGCGTTATGCACACTCGACGATCGATGCCTCTGATGTAGAACTATTCTCTAAACAAATGAAGGATTGGTGGAATCCAGACGGATCGGTTGGTCTGCTACATAAAATGAATTTAATTAGGTATGTAAAATATAATTAAACTTATTTATTCTGCAGTGTTTAGATAGGTTAGTATATTTCCTGACCTAATTTTGTATAGCTTTTAAATACTTTTCTTAAGCCTTCCTACCTATGCTTGTGAAGCAAATTATTATTTTTGATGCTAAGCTTAATTTCTTAGACACAACTACTAATCTTACATTAAATTGAAGGTTGTATTTCTAAATTTTTTCTCCCAATAATCTTTTTCATAATTTTTAAATATTTTTCAGAGTTCCGTTTATAAGAGATGGTCTAGTCAATACTACTCAAATGGATTTGCACCCTCTCAAGGATAAAAAGATTTTAGATGTAGGCTGTGGAGGTGGCATTTTGTGTGAGGTACCTTATCTAATTTTCATAGAAACTTAAAGCCTTTTTCTAAACAATTTTTTTAATTACCTTGCCGATAATGTAATATTTACATAATCTACCTTGTGTTTAAATCTATGAAAACTAAACTATTGTATTCAATTGTATCCTAAAACTGCTTTCAATTTTGTTTCTATCAAGTAGACAATAGCATCTAAATGTTTGCTCTAAATCTGGTTGAGAAACATTATTTTAATACTTAATTGAACAAAAATGTCAAATTAGGAATCTCTCCACTCAATATTATTTCAGGGTTTAGCACGACTTGGTGCTGATGTCACAGGTATTGATGCAAGTAAAGATTTGATTGCTGTTGCAGAGCAACACAGAAATGTGGACCCCAAAATAGCAAACAACAAACCTAACTACATTAATGGTACTATAGAGGTAAACAATTTTAAAAACCAATTTTACCTATATGAGATGTTTTGCCTTTTACCGATCACCAAAAGTTGTTGTTATATCATAATGTATTGTCTTTTTTTTAATATATTTATTTATGTAGAAATTTAGAGATATTTCTCATATTTTCTCATGTGTATGAGTCAATAAATATTGAAGAAATTGAGTTTATTTTTTTTACCGTAGATAATTATGTAATAATAAACTATTATAGGACTTCTTTACTTGCACTCATTAACATTACAAATTTGTTATTACAGGATCATGCCAAGTCAGTTACCAACCACTATGACGGTGTTGTCGCCTCAGAGGTGATTGAACATGTAAATAACCAAGAATTGTTCGTCAAATCATGCATACAGACCCTAAAACCAGGCGGCAGAATATTCTTTACCACACCAAACAGGACCAGATTATCACAACTCATGATCATATATCTTAGTGAAAATGTATTGAAATTCGTACCAAAAGGAGCTCACCAGTATGAAAAATTCATTACACCTAATGAACTCACTTTTATCTTGGAGAGGAGTAAGTACAAACAACCAATTAATTTGACTATATGTAATTTTAGTGTTGCTGAAAGATGTCAATAGAGCCCTATTACTTTGCTACCGTCTTTATCCACCTCAGCGGGCTGCTAAATTTATTATATTATCAGTAAAGTTAATTTTTTCAGAGAGTGGGTAATTCTTTAGCTGCTAAAACGACAAAAATTAAGAAAGTGTTACCTTGTAAGACACACAATAATACGGAACCCATTGCGTGCAAATGTGACTTGCAATCAATCAGTATTTATCTATTTCAGATTATGTTTAAGATCAAGCTTTTTAAAGATTAAGTACATTGTTTCAGATGATTGCCATGTGGAACTAACATACGGTATAATTTACAATCCGGTCACTCGTAAATGGGACTTCTCGCAATACCAAAGTTTGATGTATGCTATACAAGCTGTAAAGTTAAGTTAATTTGAGTTACTAAAAATATACCAAGAGAACTTAAAACAAACACATAATGTATTTAAAACGTAATGTTTGCAAGGAAAATGACTGAAGATATTTTTGCATAAATTTGTAAATATTTTGTTCTTATTTATACCTGTATAAACAGAATTTAATATAGTTATGTCGGTTATTTCGTTGAGATAGTCTTAGCACAGCACAGCGCATTAAAATATGGTGAGTAAATTTCTTATTCAACTTGTTTTTTTGCGCTATCTTTGTTTAGTTTACTAATAAATCGAAAATATTACAATGGTGTTATTATTAGTTTAAAAGATACAAGATATCGCCTTTTTGCACCTACTTTTTATGTGAACTTGCCTTGCATCTTACGTAAATAGTATTTTTGCCACATTTGACAAGTTGCGTCGGCCGCACGGTAAAGCGGGTATAATTTAAAACATACATACATACATACATATAATCACGCCTGTTTCCCGTAGGGGTAGGCAGAGACCACTTCTTTCCACTTGCTACGATCCTTACATACTTGTTTCGCTTCGTCCACTTTCATTATTACCTTCATACATGCTCTTCGGTTTAAAACATGAGTGCAATATATATTTTTTTAATAACTGCCTATTGTACCGAACACAGAGCAAAGTAATATATTATCCAGGGGAACATGTATGGTCTGATGAGAGTGCAATTTATTATAATCAACTGTCTTGTGTCGCGTGGAGTCGTGGGTTCCTGAAAAAATATTTTAAATTGAGTATAAAAGTATTACAATGTTGTTGTCTAAGAATATTGGTATAAAACTAGTAAAGTGCAGACTTGGTAAATGTAATGTGGGTATTGCAGCCATATTGCACTTATTGGATCTTGTTTTGTGGGATAAGTGCAAAACGTTTATGACAAATCTTTCTTCATACGATGAATTTCATCATTTCTCTCCAGCCACTAGCCAGAACAACCCAGATCTTGAAGCCACAGAGCAGAGTACCTACTTAAAATCTGGACGTACTATGGATGGTAGGGGTTAAAAATAAAATTATGTCAATCAATATATTCAATTTTAATGGCTGGGTTTTCCTTACTTATGTTTTTACATCCAAATACACAAATATAAGGTATTACTTAGCACATTTGCGCCAGGGAATATAAATCGACTTAATTATAATAAATATAAGTTTGAAAAATTCATGTTTTCACTTGACGCCATCGACCTAAGTACTTAATTACTTTTCTCTATATAATATAACTAGCGGCCCGTCCCGGCTTCGCACGGGTATTTAACACATTATTAAAAAGTTAGGATTGAAGGTTTCTGTGTTATTACTACTATTACGCTCTTTATAATATTAGTATAGACACTCCCGTACCTCAGTGATGCTTAAATCGCATAGTTAGACGAGCAGAGTGAGCGACAATCCCGCGACTTTTTTCTAATTCTTATATTTTAAACTCGGTATATCTTTCGAAGGGAATGTCCAAAGTGAATAATTCAAAAAGTTACATAAAGGTATTGAAGCAGTCTTGACTATGAAGTAATTTATTTTGATAAGGATCAATACCAAGTAACAAATAAAGAGCTTTTTCTAGCGGCGTCCTTTCAATAATATTTTTTTTAATAAAATATCTCTTATTGTGACCTAACTGTAATAGTTAGACATATGCTGTCGCGACACTTTTTGTAGATAATTATATGTTCTACAAAGACGTAGTACATTATTTTGTTCTATAATCAATAGTTTTCGCAGCGCACGCGATGCAAGAAAGTTTTTTGGTAATTTTTTCACACCTTGGTTTACATTATTGAGGTTTTAGTATGGATCCCTAACTTTTTTGAAAATTTTATATAGCCTATGTTCACCGGAAATAGTGTAGCTTCCCAACAGTGAAAGAATTTTTCAAATCGGTTAAGTAGTTTCGGATCCTATTCATTTCAAACAAACAAACAAACAAACAAACAAACAATCAAATCTTTCCTCTTTATAATATTAGTGTAGATATAATCTCTATATAATAGTCATTAGGTACCATTACTTTTCTCCTTTTCTCTGTGTTTAAATTAGGAAATCACAGACCAAAGTAGGTACCTATGTATAAAATATACGTAATTATCTAAGCAAAAAATTTAAAAATAAAATATAAAGAAAAAATTAAGACGTAGGTACGTCTTCACGGAATAGGTATTTCAAATAATATTTAGGTATATATACGTACCTAGCTATTTATTTCTTAGACGGCCGTTTTGAAACCAAACGTAGCACGTAAATACGACAAGTTTATTTTATTTCCATACGTATTCACCCTAACCGAAAATACGTAGTAAATGCCGTCCAGTTTCCCGATTACAATGGGGCGGGCTCACGGTGAGCCTGTTCACATTCGGCGGCTGACTTTACTATACGTTAGGTTTGAACACGACCTAAACCTTTTTGCTCTAAATTTATAAAATATTTTTTGTCTATTGTAAACTTTATAATGTCACTGTGGTAAGTCAAATTTCAGACATTTCAAGTCATTTGTCAGTTCGAAGAAATTTCAAGAAATCGAAGAATACAAAATTGTAAACGTAAAAATGCTTTAACGTTATTATGAAAGAACTTAATTTATTAGTTTTTAGGGAGGGTTACAGTGATATGCATCATCATGTCACTGACTAAACTCTTAAAGGCGCCTATAAAATTATTCAGGAAAGAAGTCATAACATTCCTTGTCATACGACGATATGACTTGGGCGGTAAGTACAACAGTCCCTTTCTTACAGAACAGGGCACACTAGTTACTCAAGTTAAGAGTTATTCAGAGCAGTTTCCAAAAAACGACATGTTTTAAAGTAGGTATTTTGATGCACCTGGAAAGCGGATGCCGGGCATAACGACACGACATCTATACTAACGACTTGTTCGACCAGGGAGCCGGATGCTAGGCTTTGAATGTGTTCTAGGTACTGATATATTACCTACTGAAATTATTTTGATCCATTTAATATAGACCGAAGTATATAAATATGAGTTTCACTTTTAATGCCCATTTTGTCTGGCATACATAAGTAGATTTGTATCCATCCCGATTCTTAATTAGATATCTACTTATTTAGTCAAAACCCTTTTAGTTTTCGAAGACAAGCTCCGGTACATTGCTGTAAAACCTTCCGCGTCCATATCTGTTCTACGGCAAAAAGTGTGGCAAATACTCGACCTCCCAGATTACTGTGAAGAAATAATCGTACTCAAATCGAATGTTGATACGGTGATACCATTGATTGAAATGCGGAAAGGCAATGACCCTCAACATCCCTATATACTCGAAGTATGGTTGCCGGGGAAGCGGAAACAATGTAAGTTTGTTATTTCAGATAACAAAATTGTGCCCTTTTTTTATGTACCTAGTTTAAATCCTTATTTTCAGCCAGCTCTGTTAAGGATCGTGCGTTTGCAAAAATACACATCGTACCTAATATCCCGCCCCTAAGATTACCAACTGTTTTTTTTTTAATTTTCTGACAATTTCCAGGGTAAATTTGGTCATTTCATTCTGTACGGCATCAGTTTCATACTGTTTCAATACAGCTTCTAATCCATTATTCCGCAACGCCGCGCCGTACACAAATCATGCGACAAGGGGAAAAAATCGAAGGTTGCAACCCCCTCTCTTTCCGTGGTCCAGGGGTGATTTGAAACTACATAAAATTAATTTATTTTGAAAGTATTTTATGCATAGATAATATTTTTTTACATGCCGTTGTTTTTCGTTGGTCATAACGTATTTGAAAGAAAATTTTAAAGTGAAAGAAATGTTCAAGAAAAAGAGCAAGAACGTGTTTGTTTTATTTGGGATTTTCCAGGTGATCCGATTGCTTACCGGATAAAATGTATGTCAATCGCAATTTAAAAAAAATGCATCGGTTCAATTGAGGTTAGGAGTAAGCAACAGTCTAACGCCTCCAGAAGATCCTTGATTGTTGCTTCAATTCAATTACCGAAAAATCTTAAGGAAAAAGGATACCATACCACAGGAACTATGTGTGAGCGAGCGCAAAGGAACATTTTACTCGGGTCCAAGCCGAGTACATCCGAATAAAATACGTTATGACCAACGAAAATGTACAGCATGTAAAAAAATATTATCTATGCATAAACACTTTCAAAATAAATTAATTTTATGTTGTTCAAATCACCCCCCGGACCACGGAAAGCGAGGGGGTTGCAACCCTCGATTTTTTCCCCTGGTCGCATGATTTCTGTACGGCGTTGCGAAATAATGGATTAGAAGCTGTATTGAAACAGTATGAAACTGATGCCGTACAGAATGAAATGACCAAATTAACCTTGTAAATTGTCAGAAAATAAAAAAAAATACCGACTTTGTGGCGCACCATTTTTTACAGCACTGCGCGCTTTCTTATTATTTTTCATGGATCTATCGATGGTAAAAATGCCGTACAAAAATAAATGACCAAAATGTACTCACTCTACCTGCACTTTTGAATTCTCACCAGCACTCAGTTGGACTGCTTACAAGTGACGGCATAGTGCTGAATCTTATTATTTTATGCTCTTATATCGTCCTATATACGTCACCTGGTGGTTCATATGACCCATCCATTTTATTGATGGGCCAGTAGTCTATAAGTTTTTTCTTAAATCTTGATAAAAGTAATAGTATCATGCTAAACGATTTATTACAAGTAGGCCTCGTTCAAATAAGTAGTTACCTACCTACTCTTTACTGAATAAATTATACCTAGGTATGCATATACCTACTTGCTACTAAAAACAGGTTATTGCCCTTTATTTTGTCACAAATCTTGATTTGATATTTCTTTCTTCAACAGCATCGACATTTATACACAATAATTTGCTGACTATCGGCAATGGAGACGATCGGATACCGTGTGGTAACACAGGACCATCTACTAACACAATTTGTGATGGCAATCTAGACGCTGACGGTGACTGTGGAAATTGCTTTTGTAAGTTCCCATATAATATATAGGTACCTATACTAGGAACTTAAGTTATTAATTATATTACAAATTTATAACTTAAGTTCCTACAAATAGTTTTGGGTCTAGTCTTGCTATTACTGCTGGGCACTATCTGTTAATAGTTAAAACCGAATAAGAGTTTTAGCTAGTTATTTTTGGTTATCATTTATTATATTGGTGCAGTTCAACTAAAAACTGCTATTTAGATCTAAGTGTGTGTAAAGAAGTAGGATGCCAAAATGAAAGTAAAACGATCCTTAGTCAGCCAGGAAACATTAATATTAATGCGCTTTCTAACAAACCATCCGTTAATTATCATATTGGAAAGGGCTTTAGCATTCAACACAGTTGGCTGAAACGTCTGTTTTAATAACGATGCGCAAGTCAACCAATTGATGCCGATATTTATTTTCTCGGGAAAATGTGTCTCACTAACGAAATCTAGGCTACACTAGGTAAACCACTGATTTACCTAGTGTAGCCAAGTGGCCCAAATGGGATTAATATTGACTTAAACTGAGATAACGGTATGAATAAGCCGTATATAAGTAGAAAAATAGAAGTAACATTTTCCTTGCAAATAAATAGATACATTTACTTTATTTTCTGGTATTTTCAGCCCAATCCACAATATCCAATGAAACACTGGCTTTAAACAAACTTCGCGTCTCTGAAAACCCAAAACCGGCGACCACCTTCATATCAGACTTTAAAAAATGGGATATGTCATGTCGTATGTCCAGCACTTCAATTTTTAAACTCAACGCTAAGAGAAGCCGCGAAAATTTCGCAGACATTTTGATTAGAATACAAAATGATTTGAATATGATAGGTAATAAGCTAGACAACTTGTTACTTAAAGTGGAAAAAAAATATTGAATTCTAGGTAGGTATTCAGCAAAACACCAAGTTGTTTCTTCGTTAAGTCATATCTAAATTAGATAAGCAAACGAATTAACTATCTACGTCAATTTCTTTTCGAGAAAATTTCGTGGGTGAAATTATCACGTCTTTTGCCCTTGAGTTATCAAAGTCGGTCAAAGTGCTAATAAGACTATTTATCGCTTGAAATGGAAAAATCACGTTTGCGAAATGTTCTGTCGTCTTATATTGATGTCACAATTAAACTGTGCGTGTCCAATTTGTTTTTTGTTTTTTTTTTTCATTCATATACACATCATCATAATAATCATTCTCTCCTTATGGGCTCGTACACAAAACTGCGATGCGATCCGATGCGAATTCGCAACGCAGAAAATTACGACACGAATTGCTGCGATGCGATTTCGTGCGACAAGGCGTCTCCCAGGGTGCCAATTCCTTCGACGACCGTCAACCGTACTAAACGTATTTTAAATTGAAAACTAGGTCGTGACATGGATCGTAAAAATAAGTGTGCACTTTTGTTATTGCTTAGGAGATACAGGAAAAAGAAACAAAGAAGATTTAAAAGAACATCGCAGGAATGCGCGATGCGAATCAATTCGCAAGTTCTTGCGATGCGTAGAGGGAGCTCGCAGATTTTTGCGATACGACGTCGCATCGCAGTTTTGTGTACGAGCACTATAACATAAATTTACTAAGATTACAAGCACCAAGATGCAACTTAACGTTTGAAACAACTAATTACCCCTATTAACATTGCCTACTTGTTTATCCAAGACCTTGTATTTCAGATACGTACAAGTACGATGCGCTTTCACTCACACACACACACACAATTTTCAATTCTCCCACATGCAATAATTCACAATGAAACTACAAATCCTAATAAATAAAATACATATATTTCAAAAATAGAATTTAACAACGTTACATACATTTTACATGGTATAAAATAATACCTGATTTTTATTTACAATTTTCAGTTATACATAGGTTATGTACAAACACCTGTCAATTCGAGGTATTAATTGGACTAGTGTAATTGCTACCAGTTATATTCATTGTCACTTTATATACGAAAATGGACTGTATTTATCGGATATATTATTATCGTGTCTTATAATTATTCGGATAAACACAACCAAAGCACTCCTATTTTTATGCCTACATATTAGAATGTAATTCCGTTGCGTTTAAATATTTTATGTTAAACAAGTTTAAAGTTATATGAAAAATACTATAACCACTATATAAATAGGTAGTACATAAACTCTTTCATTTGAATACACAGACTAGTCTCCGTCGTCGATGTAACTATAACACTAAAACATTGATGGGATTCTAGCTTCTATAAGGCACAACAAATAGAGAGGTTATAAAAAATCTCGTATATTACTAACAGACTTTTGTGCAGAATCCATTTAAATTATTTACGCGCATTACGCTTTTAATTCGTGTCAAGTTTTATTTTGTAACTGCATATACTAAGCGTACGAAACGTACGGATTTTTAGTCTGTAGCTGTTCTAGCGTTATTTATTCTCATCGAAAATTCTCGAAACGCTAAATAGTTTGTTTTTATTTACAATATCCTAAAGATAAATAACATTTTTATATTTTTTCATAAAAGTGCATATTTATCAACATAGAAAGCTAACTGCCTAAATATTTAAGAAGGTACTATAAGTCTAAGCTTCTTGTGACTGTTTTCAGACTTACAAACCCCTTTACAGTTTCCATAAGATTTAATATAATTCGCTATTTAATTGATAATTTAAAATTTAAATTTAAATAAAAACTGTAGAGATATAACAGTACTAATGACCATTTGAACTTCAGTTTTAAAAACGTTTTCTTAAATATGGAGGTTGAATTCTGAAACAAAAAAACGTAATAAGTAAAATTTACACCTCATATTCCGTTTCCATTATTCACTTGCTATAGTACGCGCGTTATCATTTGAGTCGTCAGGTCATAAAAGTCAAAAAAGATAGGAATGTGCAGGCGCCGAACCCTAGTTATCGATAAACGGCTACCTGCGCACGTTCTAACGATGAGTCGCTAATTATTTGTACGATTCTGATGGGTCGGTTTCCAATGTAATTGCAGTGCGTTCGACTTTTTTTTTTTTTTTTATGTACAAGATCCTATTTACCCAGTGCCGGTTTTAACACTACCAGCGCCCTGGGCGAGATTTCTACGGCGCCCCCAACTGCAATTCAACTCCATACAAAAAAAAGGAAAGGATTATATGTATAACAATACCCAATTATTAAAAAAATATATATATTTATAATAAAAAACAACCCTTTATTAGAAAAACCTAAAATAATTAAATTTTTCTATGTTCACTTCTGTAAAAGAAGGCGGCCACCGGTCCCGTCCTGAAATCGACAGAGTTACCGGTTCGGTGACCGAACTCTTGCCCGACAAGCCCGCGTCTCCCATCCCTCAAAAAATATTTCTTTGGGAGAGGAGAAAGGAGAGGTCCTTCACTAAACGGCTTCATAAGACCCATAAGTGCAAGCGAGATAGATATAGAGAAATGATTTATGGCCCTAAGACTCAGATGATAACGCGCGTACTATAGTGGCAAATATTACACAGGGTATTTTAATGTTATGATATTTACGTTTTAATATTTTTTTTTACTTATACTACATACTAGAAAATATATGAATAATGTATCGAAAAATACAAGGCCAGTTAAATTATAAAACAACCTTCAATGAGATCAAACGAATTTTTTTTTCAAAAACGAATTTTCCAGAGAAATAAAAATACGCAATAAGCATTATTACGGTAACTTACAGTATTAAAAAAAACTTACCATGTATTCAAGGTTGTATACACTCTGAACACAACACTGGCTCATGACTACAAAACCGCACATTCGATCTTGCATGCCAAGCGCGTACTCTATGCTACGGATAAGATCGTTCGTTTTTAAAACAAGCAACGCTTGCCTGTCTACGTGCTCCAGACATTGTGTAATATAGTGCAAAATGTTTGGTAACTCATTTTGGAATGTTGATTTCTGAAAAGAGTAATTTTGCTGTAGCTTTAAGTGGTAAGATCATCAACGGTCAACATACATTTATCGATTGTACAATATATCTATCTACAGTAGTATTGTAACTTAGCCCTGTTCTGAAGGGACAGACACATGATTTTGAATAGTTTATAATACAAAATCTAATAGGTTCCTCAAAAATTAAGGTCTAGGTAAAATGCAAAATTATTTCTCATATTATTATACCAAAGGTCTAGAGATTAGAGAGTTAAACTAACAAACACTATAAGTATAGATTTCACCTGTTGGCATACAGCAAAGTACTTTCAAAATTGACACAGTGTCTATAATTTAGAATGTAAATAGTTGTCAGTGGATTTACGAAAACATTTCTACAAGAAATACCTAGAGTGTTATACTTGCCTCATCAGACGTTGGTCTCGTTTTACCAATGCCTTTCATTATCGAATCCCACGGCCGTCCTGTCACCATGCAAGCGAACAAACCATACAGTTCCGTCCGTATCCCCAACTCTTCTGCATGGACTTTCATCTGATCTCTGTTCCGATCGATTATTGATAGCCACAGTTTGGAATAATGATACCTAAATTTATCTGTCAGTTGCTGGAAAAAAAAAACAAAATTGTATCAGTTGAAATAAATATAACAGTTTTAGAGAATTTGTAAATTAAATTTGACATAATGACCCAAATGGCTGGCAAATTGCCAAGAACCGTTTTCGTCCATTTGCCACCCATAAGAAGTTTTGTCATTTGTCCAGTTGGCTATGTATAGCATAGTATATGACAGAAGACATTACCATTGTTCTAATTGTTATATCCATTTAAAGGATACTTTGTAAACAATAAAAAAAAAACTGTGTCCATAGCAACTCATATATTGTGTCCTTTGTTGTTTAATATGCATAAGACATATTATGGAAATCATAACTTTATTGACCTCCAATTTTGAAATCAAGGTCTTGGTTAGTGTCTATAGTCTTGACTAGGTGTACACTAAACATGTACCTACAATGCATGATATAGCCAATACAATACTGCTTTGTATTTAAGTTGAAAGAGTATTCATCTAACATAGTACATGATATTATATTTAATGTATGCATACAGGAAATTGAATGCAAGATTAACACCTACAACAATTAGAAAAAAAATACAAGTGAGATGTCACTATTAAATTTGAAAGATGTCTGCTATAGTAAGTCATTTATAGGATTTAACAGCTTCACCGGCATATACCGCTAATAATCAAAAGAATACCCATATTAAACACTTATCTACAACTTACAGCATACAAACCGTGGTCCAGCAAGTAGACAGTGACGTCTTTGTCCTTAGGATCCTTCTTCACAAGAATATTTCCAGGATGTGGGTCACTGTGCACAAACCCACTGATGAAGATCATGTGAGAATATAAATCTCCAAGCTTTTTACACAAATCGAACCTGTTGATTTTGTGGCTCTAAAATAAAAATATTGAATTATAGCTTATTATTTAAATTATTTTTGCTTCACCTTATTACTTTTTGGGTTTAAATGTTAAAACGTAATTTTTGCAACTTTAGTTAAGCACTTCAGTGCTAATATACATGGTGTTTTCTATTGTGGCACTTCATTTATTTAAAAAGTATATCTAAACTTTAAAAAAAAAAATATGTGGAAAACAATTTAAGGTCATTAGTTGATAGACTACTTAATGTAAAGCTTCATTTCTTAATGTATGTATGAGCAATAAGCAAATTATGTTGTGAAATAATGTTTTATACTTACATCAATATATTCTACATCATTAACTTGTCCTCCATTCACATATTCCATTACAAGTACCCTCTCAGTACTATAGTCCCAGAAAATCTTTGGTACCTTTAACCATTTGTAATGACTAAACAAACTGGATACTCTCTCAGCATTCCGACCTTCTTGTATGAAATCCAGTTCTTTGGCAATATTCTTCTTAGTCTCATCTATCAGCCATTGCATCTCGAAGTCAGGGAATATTTTGGACATAGTATTGATTATGAATTCCATCCATTTTAGGTCAATTTTTACATTATCTCTGACAAAGTAGTGTTGTACCTTAACAGCCACTTCAGTGCCATCTTTTAACTTAGCTTTGTGTACTTGTGCTAAAGATGCAGTTCCAAGGGGTTCTGGCTCAAATTCATCAAACAACTCCTTAGGCTAGAAATGTGAAATAGTTGTGTAATACATGGTTATAGGTTTCACTAAACAACTAAGCATTTTCTTACTTAATACAGTTATATTAATGGTTAAGTTACATAAAACTGAAATCTACTTACATCCTTCTTTAAGTCTTCTCTTATAACTTTATACAATTCCTCTAGAGTATTCTGTGGCGCATCTTTATGCAAAATACGCATAGTAGTCACGTATTCGTTCGGCAGTAAGTAGTCCAACGCTCCGACATGCTGCCCGACTTTGATATACACACCTTTATTGGCTTTACATAGATCAAGCAATTTCGCTGCCCCAATTTGATGAGCTTGACTCTTGACCTCTAAATACTCTTTCGAGGTTCTATCCCATTCCTTGCTGTATAACATAGTCTTGTATAGTCTCCCAATCTCCACAGCAGTACATGCTGTCCTCGTAAGTCTGACGATCGCCAAGGAATCGTAATCACCATCATGAAGTTTGACAGCAGTAACGGAACCTCCGATGGCTACACTTCCGTACAGCCCGTACTTAACCACGCGTGATATTTTTCTCGAGAACATCTTGGATACCTATTCGTAACTGCGTAATAGTCACATATTACTGTTTAGATCACTATTTTCTACGTAACTGCACTGTACAGCGCATGCAAATAGAACGTGAACAACCAGCCAATGTCATTATCACTCACTGACAATAGTGACAATAGGGATGGCGATCTGAAATCGATTAATCGAAGAATCGATTTTTGGAGCCAAAAAGATCGATTTTTTAAATCGATATGTAGTATTGAATCGAATCGGTGAATCGATTTTTCACCCTTGAAAATCGACGTTCGATTTTTTTTTTTTTACCATAAAACTACAATTAAATTAATTGAATGTTCTCGTATTATAAAAGTGCTGCCGGTTAAAGAATTAATTATTCAAAAACTCGCGAGATGGCTGTATGTTTAGATTCCTTCGCGTATTTCGATTTTTTCGATCATGATCGATTTGATCGATTTTTTTTTGTATAATCTGCCTCTGGACTGACATTACTTACGTCATGCCGACATTTATTTTTGGTATTTCATTTGTTTATTGTTGATTGATTGAATTGCCTGATTTTACTGATAAGAGATCGTTAAATTATATTATGTATCTTATTTTTAATAAAATAGATATATATATTACATAATGAACAAAAATTTAAATAAAAGATCGATTAATCGGAAATCGATCTTATAGATCTCGATTTTTTTTGAATCGATTCATTAGGTCACGATTCGAATCGATTTAAAAATGGATCTTTTTCGGAAAGAATCGCCATCCCTAAGTGACAATCTGACTTGTCTGACTTTGACACCAACATGACAGCAGGATAGACATACGCAATACGCATACGCGTTCGACGCGTTCATTGATGCCACAGATTGCCAATACCTTTCTCCACAAAGCAAAGTAATATAAGTAGCCTTTCTCATTCATATCTCAACTGATCTGAGTTTCTCATCAAGAAGAACAATGAAATCACATTGTCAAAAATCAAAATCATTTATTGGAACCAAGAAACAAGATAAGTAACATTAATAAATTGTGCGTTACCAGCTACATTAGTTTAGAAAAAAAACTGTAATTGTAGAACTAGACTAGCAGTATCCCGCTATTTCAGCTGCGTCCATGCCTAGTCCCGTTAAAAATAAATGAAATTCCTAAAATAAAAGAATCCTAAATTACTCTTTTTAATATAAAGAGAATATCAGAACAACCGTTTAAGAAATATAAACTTTAATTATGTATTTTGTGAAAAGCTGTTAATAAGTACAAACAGACACTTTTATATATTAGTCAGAAAATAACAAGGTAAGATACCTTGTTATTTTCTAATCTATACTAATTGTGTATTAAAATTTCATCAATTATCATATTTATATTGAGATAATAGGCTGGTTTCCATTAACCTTCAAGCGGGCGCGTGGTAATTTGTAACGATAGCGGGCGCGCGTAACCGAAAAGACCTATGGGATTAATAAGACAAATAAAGCACTAATTATTCAATATTTATTTATTTATTTGTAACATTTTAGCTTAGTAACTCAGGTGAGTACTCACCTGAGTTACTAAGCTAAAATGTTAAGAACATAAATGACGTTTCGGACATATTTTACACAGCGTGACGTCACGCATCTGATTGGTGTTTTCTGTCACGTGACTGAAGACCTAATTTTGCTGAATTTATTTTTCGAAAATAAGAATGATCTTTTGGTTTTATTAATAACAATTGTGTTGTTTATAATGTTCACATCAAAAGTAATCCATGGAAACTCTTATATATAAAAATGAATCGCTAAATGTGTTGGTAAGCGCATAACTCAATAACGCCTGGACCGATTTCGCAAATTTTTTTTTTGTTGTGTTTTTTAACCATCCAATTTGCTTCTAATGGAAACAAGCCTATTTTAAGATCTAGACAGATGGATAGTCAAGAAAAGTTCGAGATAGATTCGGCTCTGCTTTAAAAACATAATTATTATTTTCAACAACCCACAGCAAAGGCAAAGTTTAAGGCCTTTTTCCGTCACCTATTTATTCAAGTAAAATACTCAGTTTCAAAGTATATACATAATAATAATAAGTACTTGTTAGTTCAATATCCAACCATAGGCATGCTATTATTTTGTTTTAGTACTAAATAAATAGTAAATGCGCTGTATTTTTTTTGTATTGCAACATTATCGACGCGCCATCTTTCTTTTACGTTACTGTTCCGCTTCCGTTGACAGATTCTTTCAGATCAAAACCTCCGAATATGAAGGCTAAGGGAGAGGTAAGTTTCAATAAATTGTCTGGTTTTAATGAAAGATTGTTCTTAATTATGGTCCATTCATATAACGAAGCCATAGTCTGTGTCTGGCCAACATAAAGCAGTGAGTTAAAAGTGATAATATCGGTATGTGTGAGGCGTACACGTTGTCGGTGCATTCGGTTTTCAATTTCTCAACGTTTTCTTTTCTACACGCAATAGAAACTGCATAAATGATTAAATATAAATCTATATCCAATATCTAAGCCATTATGTCGCAAAAGTCTGGTGGATGTGGCTCGTTCATTATTGAGTGTTTATAGGTTATGTCATGTTGTGATGCCGTTTGTCCGTTCTGCATGTGCCTTATTCATAATGCCACTTAATATGAACCTGTCTACTTCTTTTAGGTACCTAATTATTTATACATGCGAATGATATTTTATTCTATCAACAAGAACATGAATTTTCTTGTACCGTTTGCCTAATGTTTTGATAGTAGTTCATGAGCTCACTGGAACATTACCATTGTCTTTTGCAGTTGAAGGAATATGAGGTCATTGGCCGCAAGCTCCCTTCGGAGAGCGAGCCTAAGCCGCCTCTATATAAAATGAGAATTTTCTCCCCGGACCAAATTGTGGCCAAGTCCCGTTTCTGGTACTTCTTGCGTCAACTGAAGAAGTTCAAGAAGACCACTGGTGAAATTGTCTCCATTAGGGTGAGTAACAACTTATATTTTAGATATTGACAACTGATATTTTCTGTACAATTGTTTTCTATAATTCCGATTTGTACTGTAACAGATTGTAAAATGTTGTTTATAGCTAGTTAAGTATGTACCAATGAATTTAGTACTGGATGGGATTCTATTACCAATGTGTCCAGAATTCTTGGCTTCAGGTTGCTTTTAGTATGTACTTTTCATATTTATTTTCACTAAACTGATTATGATAGAAACTATCCAATTTAATTTATAAGTACTGTATTGAATTTTTAGTAGTAATAGTAATGTTTATTGGTAATGTTACCATTTCCTTTTAATTTTATATGCTCCATAAATAATACAGTAAGTAAAACAAATGTTTTTAAAGAATCTTACCCGAACAGGGTTGACCTTGCAGAAATTCTAAAATTCAAATTCAATTAATTATACTTTTCAGGAAATCCCAGAGAAGAGCCCTATGAAGATCAAGAACTTCGGCATCTGGCTGCGTTACGAGTCTCGTTCTGGAGTACACAACATGTACCGCGAGTACCGCGACCTCAGCGTCGGTGGCGCCGTCACTCAGTGCTACCGCGACATGGGAGCCAGGCACAGAGCCCGTGCTCACTCCATCCAGGTATTACATGGATTCTTTTATACAAGTACTACTTAACTTTCAATGCAGAACCAATTCAAGAGAAAACCAAGTCTCAAAATTGACTGTGTTGATTGGTCAGTCACATAATTTTAGTATGGATATATACATAGTGATTTTCTTATGATTTTATGACTCGCCCACAGTATGCATTTATTTTACTAGTCCTTTCAGCATTTAGAATTTTTTTTTACTTTTTAATTGAGATTTTAATTTATACAGGGTGTCCGGTAAATATTCCGACAAACTGTGGTGGCTGATACCTTAGTTCAGGTCCTATCAAATGAACCCAACATATGTTCCCCGAAAAGTTACAGGTTTCGAGTTACAATCGATTTTCGGAAATTTTAGAATTTTCTACCTTGCATCAGACATTTCCATTTTTCTTGCTGATTAATAGCTTTCGTAATACTTTTTGTACATCAAATCAATCTTGAATAGTTACTCTTCGCTTTAGTAAGTCTCATATTTATCTAAAAGAAGAATGTATTGACAAAAAAGCCATTCGCTTAACAATTTTCACTTTTCGTTTTTCTTACTGCTCAACTTTGAAGTGTAGTCGTGAAAAATAAATGTATGTAGGAGTTTTGTACAACAATCTTAAAAACTTGCTTGAATATTGATGATTTTGGGAAGGTACAGTACTTGCGTATTTTCTTTACAAAATTTGCCAAAACATGCTGCTGAAGTACACATGGGCTTATTTGTTGAAATACTACTAATGTAAATCTGAGCAAAAATGAGACGTAACTTAACGCGGATCGTCATTTTACAATGAAATTAGGTATTTTCTTCTCGCCATTAACTCTCTATGCCAGATTAAAACATGTTTTAGTGTAAAGTTACCTTTTCCTTCAGTACTTTCTTACTAGATGAATCGATTTTATAACACTTTATTTTTCATGCAACAACAATGAAATAGCTGGTGTTGGACGCCCAATCCATCTGCCCTGGTACCTATCCCTCATTAGAGGAGGCTCTTACTTCAGGCCCATACTGCACTTAGCACCCATTTTCCCAAACCATATTGTATCGTTCAACTTGCCTAGAATGTATTTACGAAGAGTGGGTCTTCTAAGAAACCGGTCAAGTTGGAGATGGACATGCTAACGAAGGGTTCCGTAACTTTGCAAAAAATTTAACAGCTTTTTTTTTTAATTCAATATTTTCCAAATTAAAATTGGCCACAATTATTTTGTGTAACTAGTTAGTCGCTAGAAGAAAATACCTAATTTCATTGTAAAATGACGATCCGCGTTAAGTAACGTCTCATTTTTCCTCAGATTTATATTAGTAATATTTCAACAAATAAGCCCATTTGTACTTCAGCAGCTTGTGTTGTCAAATTTTTAAAGAAAATACGCAAGTATTGTACCTTCCCAAAATCACCAATATTCAAGCAAGTTTTTAAGATTGTTGTACAAAACTACCACATACAATTATTTTTCACCACTACAGTTCAAAGTTCAACAGTAAGAAAAACGAAAAGTGAAAATTGTTAAGCGAATGGCTTTTTTGTCAATACATTCTTCTTTTAGATAAATATGAGACTTACTAAAGCGTAGAGTAACTATTCAAGATTGATTTGATGTACAAAAAGTATTACGAAAGCTATTAATCAGCAAGAAAAATGGAAATGTCTGAGGCAAGGTAGAAAATTCTAAAATTTCCGAAAATCGATTGTAACTCGAAACCTGTAACTTTTCGGGGAACATATGTTGTGTTCATTTGATAGGACCTGACCTAAGGTATCAGCTACCACAGTTTGTCGGACTATTTACCGGACACCCTGTATATTTGTTAATGCTTTGTAGGCAATATATTTTTTTTAATTATAGGACCATTTCATCTTAAATGTATCACACATTAAAAAAACCCCACAATGTATAGAGCCCTACTGGGAGATTTAATTTAGTAACTCCTTGCTGCTTTACCTTGTCCATCTAATGTGACATCATTTGAAAAATAGATAAACAACATGTGTTGTACTCCATTTTACTTGAAGTTTGTAAAGATCATAGGTAAAGATAATTCACTTGTTGGACAGAGTTAGAAAAGTATACCTTTAGCGATAAGCCAGAATACATTCTACATTATGCAGGTCATGTTGTTTGCTTCTGAATGTAAAGCAAGCACGAGTCTCGGGGCCATTCCACGTTTTTGAGGGCCATATTAAGTTGTTGCTCCACTTGTCTCCTTGGTGTATAAAAATATAAACCTAAACTATGTTTTTTACTGGAACAATTTCCTGGCTCAGTCATATTTTTAGTCCCATTGAAGTATTTGAAAAGTAATAAACCAATTCTTTTTCACAGATCATTAAAGTGGAAGTCATCGTCGCTTCAGCTTGCCGCCGGCCACAGGTGAAACAGTTCCACAACAGCAACATCAGATTCCCGCTGCCCAAGCGCGTGCACCACCACAAACGCCTCAACACCTTCGCATACAAGAGGCCCAGCACCTACTTCCTCTAATTTTATTATGTATGCAACTATAATAATAAAATCCACATCCTGATGTGGGAACAAATTTCTTTGTTTCATTTCTTAGATTTGGTGTCAATAGTGTAAATATCCCTTTTATATAAATAAATGAAATACTTTGTATATTGAATAGGAAGTGTTCAATAAAAATGCGTGTTGTTTTTTGATTGGTAGATTTAATTAAAAAAACATGTTTTTGTTTGAAAAACAAATCGGGCTTATAAATTAGCGACCGAAAAATATTTGCGCCTCGACTGAGTCGTACGAAATGCTTTATTGTTAAACTAGCTGTGCCTGCGACTTCGTTCGCGTGGATGACGAAACTTATCAATGAGTTTTTGACCGCAAAATTAAGTTTGTTTTTTATTGTTTATACTTTTCCGGGATAAAAACTACCCAGTGTGGTGCCCAGGATATTATACCAAGTTTCATCGTAATCGAACCGGTAGTTTTTGCGTGATACCTGAACAAACAGACAGACGGACAAATTTTTTTTTTTTCACACTTGGGTTCGATGTCGGTCTAGTAACACCCCCCCGCCATTTATTTTTTTGATATTTTCAATGTACAGAATTTTCACTTCTACAGATTTATTATAAGTATAGATAATAAATCCGCATTCTCATATAAAGCTTAATAAAAACATATAACATATATTTCCTACTCGTCATATTAACTGATTTTTAAAGAAAAAATCGCGCGGTTATTGTTAAAAAAACAACACACCGTCCGTTCGACACTGCGGTACAGCCGTGACCTATGGCCGTGACTGTTTGCGCACCGAGCGCACCCCGAGATCGAGGCGCATAGGTAAAGCTCGCGTTTCCGTTTCGCGAGCCGGTCAAACTAGAATCAAAACAGTCCCCAAATAATCAGTCATTGATCCAGCTCTCTCTTGCTGTTTTATTTGTTGATCGTGAGCAACGAACTAAGTCGAGGTTCGAACCCCGCAGGGGGTGCCCTTAGCTTACGTTGCCACAACCCTCTTTTAATTTGTAGCTTCTGGCTGGAGGCGTATTAGTATTGTCTCGCCAACTTAGTCCGGTAAAGCAGTAAAAGCCTCCATGAGGCTAACTGCGGCAGCTCTCCACAAAAAATATCATTTCACGAGCCGCTCGCGAGCATGCCGCGAACGCACTAGTGTCAATAACGCCGTCCGCTCGTGTTATGGCGGAAACATACTTACGTGTCGTGGCGTGGCGTGGCGCGCCAGAAACATTTCGGTTTCATACATTTAATATGGTTAGAAACATACTTACGTGTCGTGTCGTGTCGCGTCGACCATATTAAATGTATGAAAGCGATATGCTTCTGGCGCGTCACGCCACGCCACGACACGTAAGTATGTTTCCGCCTTAATGCTCGTTCGTCAGATGTGGACGCACCCTTATATTGCTCAAGAAGGTACAATCATATAAAGAGCATTGTTTCCTATCTCGGTCAGCTGGGATGGCCACTGAACTATGAGGAATTATTATGGGAATGTGTACTTATTTAATTAAAATGTTTTGTAACTAACATACAGTCAAGTTGGGTAACTTTAAACTCTTTATTTTTATGGATACTGAAAAAAAAGTGTACTGTTGGACTACGTTATACAGCGTATTGAGTGATCTTTTATACTCAAATTCATAACTATTTAACCAATACGATGGTTTAGTAAAGAAATGTTTGAGTAAATAACGTTTTAGTAGCCATTCAAAGTTACAACTAAGTTTGGCTTACTTTGAATTGAGTAAAGGCTCCCCCCACACAGGTGCGTTATTATAGGTCGATAATATCGCATGCGGTATTGTGATAATGCGTCCCGATTCCTTGCACACAGCTGCGTTTTTATCGTCCGATATTTCTTAATGGCTCCTACACACAGTGCCGGCGGCAGTGCCGCCGGGCGAGCCGCCGGCCAAGCCGCCGTGCGCCCGGCGGCATTCAAAGCCGCACAAAGGAGCCGCCGGCATTTGTTTGTGTGACGACGCGCGACGGCTTGGCCGGCGGTGGCTCGCCCGGCGGCACTGCCGCCGGCACTGTGTGTAGGAGCCATAAGAGAGCGCCGCGCCGCGACGGCACTATTATACCATCTCTCTCAGGTATGCAAAAAAGTCAACGCAGCGCACGCACATGCAAGGAAGACTCTGATGATATGATATCCATATTATATAAAAGTTTTTAGGACACTCATACAGTCATGTAACCACTCTCAAACTGTCGATAAAACCAAACGTCCTACAAGTACTAACGTTATTATCGCAGGTGTGTGTACGGTCGTTTGCGTCCTGCTACAAAACATTCTAGAACTCATATTGGAATATCGCAGGACGGAGAAACGCAACGTCCTACTTCCATTGCGGCGTTATTATCGCAGCAGTGTGTAACTACATGACCATCCTAATGGCTCCTACACACAGTGCCGGCGGCAGTGCCGCCGGGCGAGCCGCCGCCGGCCAAGCCGTCGCGCGTCGTCACACAAACAAATGCCGGCGGCTCCTTTGTGCGGCTTTGAATGCCGCCGGGCGCACGGCGGCTTGGCCGGCGGCTCGCCCGGCGGCACTGCCGCCGGCACTGTGTGTAGGAGCCATAATACAAAATGCTGAAAACAGATATCGCAATAACGCATGCGATATTATCGACCGTTAATAACGCGTCTGTGTGGGGGAGCCTTTATCTAGGATAACGAAAATCCTCTGAAATTCTATATATATTTGATTTGGGTAAGATTGAACTACTACAGACAATAAAATGCATAGGCTTATAAAGTTATACGACAATTCAAAGTTACCCAACTTGACTGTACCTTTATTGCATATAAATTTAATATTCATTTACTTTTCTAATTTTATTCAGCCAATCGTACATAAATTTATTTTACATTTAGGCTAGTAAATTAAAATAAAAAGACATTCAATTTAAACGTGGAAAGACAAAATTTAAAAAAAAATTCACAATAATAACAATCTAGTGCTTGGCCGAGGACAAAATTCTTAGAATTAATTAAAATATTCAGGAATACCTGGGGTCCGAGTAAGCTATTTTAAGTCAGTGAGTGGCGGGTTAATAAACGTTCCAGTGTACTTGTTTTTGTGCCTAATTTAGTATTCAGATAATTTTAGTTTAGTGAAAAATGTACACCTACTTGCCACTGTTGTCATTGTAGGATTGCAAGGGACTGATCTTATCTAAATACGAAAATTAGGCACAATAACAAGTACACTGGAACGTTTATTAACCCGCCACTCACTGACTTAAAATAGCGGACTCAGGCCCCTGTACAAATGCATAGACATAGAGAATGGATTGGACGTTTCCTATCCAGGTGTGAAGGAAATACAGGCAGAAATTGTGAGAGGATAAAGCGACAGTGCGGCCAGTAGCTTTCCAGTCTCTTTTTAAAATAATGATTGGCCCTCTTCGCTTTGGCTCACTGTAGCTTTGTTTCTACAGACCTACCGAAAAGAGGTATTGGCCGAACTGTCGCTTTGTCCCTTTCTACAGAGCGGTCAATTTTGTGCGGGTATTGCTCATTCCATTCTTAATGTCTATAATAATAGAAATAATATTAAACGCGCGGTATGAACGCTTTTAAGAAATTGCTTTATCTTTTTGCAAACTGTCAGAAGCGCAAACGTATATGTAAGTAACCTCATACATATTACATAAAATAGGTACCTACATTATTGCAATTATTATAAAATTTCAATCGTGCAGATATCACAGAAATTCCAATTACGAAAATAGGATTGATTAGGTATCTAGATCTACTATATTTTTTACCTAATGAAATTATATAGAAAGACATAAAATATTCAATTTGACGATAAACATAGATGTAAATATAATTATGAAAACAAAATGGTAATGTCGGGTTACCGGACATAAAAAATCGTATTGCATAGTCGCTAGTGTCGCATCAAGACACGATTCATTTATTTAGGAGTTGCATGAATTGACCGAATGACCTTCATTTGGTCATTTTTACGATAAATGGCATTCAGCTAACTGTCATTACGATCATTAATTGGTCATTACGATCATTAATTGGTCATTACGATCATTAATTGGTCATTACGATCATTAATTGGTCATTACGATCATTCTCTTCAAGAGTTTAGTGAGATTCTATTGTAGGCTTATCTGAATACGAAAATTAGGCACGACAAGTACACTGACCGACCACTGACATACTGAATCGAGGCCCAGGTGTATCTGTCATTCCCTACCAAAGAGAGAAAGCACTGGCCTGTGATTGGTGGAGATTGACAAAGAGCTTGTTTGAGACTAGCGATCCTAGCGGATTCTTGATGCCCAGTAGCCCCATTTCTTTAATATTAAGCTATCTATTTAGTTACAAACATTTCAATATTACCAATTAAAAATAGGTCCATAGAGGTTGCCTCGTAAAAATCGCCGTTTTGTGAGAAATAGAATCACATTTTAATTCAAGAACAAGCTTCTTTATGTAAATAATAGAAGTAAATTCATATCTCGACAGCAATCATTATGCATAATTCAATACTAAACTACAAACAAATGCACATGCAAAAAAAGGACATTGTAAATAAATGAACGATAAAGAATTCAAATCGGCAAGTCAATGTAGTCTTATAGACATTTTTACGTTCGAAGTCTCTGTGCAAGCACATAAAAGTAATAAAACTCGTATTTCTTTTTTTCATTATCTTACCTTCTAGTCAGTAGTCACACCGGCATGGCTTTAAAACCGTTGGCCACTACTTGAATCTCACTATGAGATTCCTTATCCAATATTGCGACAAAGAAACCCATACGGCAAGACTATACACTATTTATTTAATTTATACCTTCTTTAATATCTAATTCCATGTAAAATCTCCAAATACTTACGTACAATTTAAAATAAAATCCTATACAACATCAAATACACAAGTTGAGTTAAAACAATTCTGTATACTTCCTTATTTTTATTCTCATAATTTCTTCCCGCGACTTTATCCACATAGGACTTCGTTCTCGTTCGACTTGTTTCCGAAATCGAAGTAAATCAATAAAATATTAAGCCGTGACTTTTATGAAGTTATATTGTAGCGGGAATTGCGTATGAATTTAGTTATTTAATTTTTAAATATCACATTAGATGTGTCTATTCCCAATTTCGTTGAAGTTCTACGTGGACAAAGTTGCGGGTAAAGCGCCGAGCAAAAGGCGAACAATTATTCTGCCGTACATAAATGACAGGGACCGAGGCTGCCATAAATTCGACAACCGCAGTGTGCACAATGGTTGCCGTGCGTAATAGGGGATCGGACAGTAATCAGATAAAAATCTAAAATGACCTTAGATAAAATTAATATCCTTTTTTTATGATTATTTATCGAATAATAATTAAATATATACCATTCAAATATTTTAAAATGAAGAAATAAGATTAAGTTTTATACAATATTTTTAATCTGTACTGAAACTACCAAAAAGGGTGTGCCATCTTTTGTGGGGAATCATTGCCTGCACGGGTACTACAGATTCAACTTCCCTCAGCTATTTCTACAATTTTGTTGAATTTCTGAAAGTTACTAAAAGTTAACTGATTACCTAAAAAACTTCTCGCGAACTTATGCTACGCTGTTCCACTACAGCTGTTTTGTTATGAAACACATGACGTCAATTCCTCTTAGATCACGAATGTGGCGTTTTGACGGCATTTTTAAACCAACAATATTAAAACAAGGTTTTAGGTACCTAATAGTCTTTAAATAAATCAAATATTATTTTTTATGGTAATAAGTATCCATGACCAGTAATTAACACATTCTGAAAATTTGTCCGATCCCCTTATTTCACGGCAACCCGGCGAACAAATTGTCCATGGTCTGCTCAGTTCCTGAACCGAAGACAGTGTTAACATATTGACATTGACAGCGCCTTTATTTCAAAGTAGTATAAACTTTAAATGCCTAAAACTTTGAGTGCCATTTTAGCGGCGGCTCGCTTAGCTTGAGATTTGTTTTTGCCGATTCCGAAGACGGTGTGCTGCCAGTCGTTCTTCGTGATAGTCACACCAACCTTTATCTTTGGTATGTCAGGATCCACCACCAACGCTTTGCTAAAAAATAGAAATTGGTTTATTTGTACGACTATATTATTCGAGTTCAGTTGTATACACCATCGATTTCGACATATTCTATAAATGGTAAAAAATTTAAACATTATTTTTGAGTTAAATATGTGTAGTGTTCTAATAAAAAAATATTGCAATGTAGTTAAGTAGCTATTAGAAAAAAAAAATCAAATAAAGGCATAGCTCAACAGGACTTCCAACTGCCAGATGTTTATTTAAAGACTTTGTAACAGTTTGATTTTAAAGTATTTTTCGTGTTAAATGAAGATGCTATACGAAGAAAGCTAAACCCTTTCGTTATTTATATTTATTTTCATCCGGGTATGCATATTTACTCTGTTGTACGGTACTTACTTAAAGACTGGACACGCATGGATCTTCTCATAAAGCACTTTGACCGGCTGTTGCGGTATGCGGCAGGAGAACGCGTGTATTTCCTTGAACATGATGCGATAGACCAAAGACCACACGGTTTCTAAGTTACCGCCACTGTCCAGGTATATCGCTCCAACTAACGCTTCAAATATATCGCTGAGAACCTGTAATATAAATGTTATTAAAGAAGTGTAGTTAGGTTAGGTTAGACATATGATTAATAAAAAACATTTGCAGACAGAAAGTCTTTTAACGCCATTGGTTGAAGGGATAACGTTGATCGTGAACCCAAAGCTCGATTGGTTGTCGCACTCAAATTGCCCGGGGCAATCAATACTGAAGTGCGGTCTTTTTGGTCTGATAAATAAATTGTCCATCGTCAGCGCAACCTTTACTCTAAATATACATACATATTATGTACACTGTATGGATATGGATATTTTAAGTCCGAAATAGTGTAATTTCAAAAAAATAATAAATCATATTATGTTATTAAGTTGCATAACAATCGAAGCTTTGTGATGTTAAAATAAATGACGCACAAATATTATATATTTTTCAATGCCGATACCTCGATTAAGATATATTATGATTATTTATATCTATCAAAATCAACCTCCAAAGGTATGTAGCGAAATTTGCAAAGTAACGCATAGACTTAACTTTTTATCTGGCTGAGACCAGTGGGGGCTTGTTATGAATCTGTCATTCTCGCCATATTATAACATCGATATTTTTTTAATCAGCGATGATATTTTCTGTATTATTGTGATTAAGATTTAGGCGAATGTCAGAAATTGAAATAGAACTACTTTTTAAACGGATTCTATCGCTCTAGCGCAGTTTATTTTAGTTCAAAGTCATGGTCACTGGCAGTCTACCCGTGACCATGACACCTGAAAAAGCGTCGGAACATCGCTCGGGAACTAATATCAAAATAAACCTCGATAGAAACTGCTTAAAAAGAAGTTTTATTTCAATTGATTTCATTCTCTAAAATATCATTTATAAAACTCTTTATATCGATAGTTTATAATCCCAATTTACAATCATTTAGTTTAAAATCTATAATTAGCTATGTCCATGTGCATCTCCTGTCTCTTCTCAGCCGCATTCATACTACTCATATTTCCTTATAAACAATTATACATAATTTTCTAAGTTCTTACCTTAGGAACTTCGACGTATTCAGCAATATGGCACTCTTCCTCATCTATGAGATAGAGTACATCTTCCACAATCTCATGATCTCGCTGTTCTTGATGCTCAACGAAGGTGATCACGGCTCTGTCTAACGTAGGGTTCAGCTCTGAACACAGGAATCTGAAATAACCCAATACTATATAAACAACTGACACCCGTTTTCTAAGAAGTTGATCAACGAAAAAGTTTATCACCTGTCAAACCTCATGTTAAGCTCTGTGATTGGTTCTTAGTCTTTATGGTCAACCAATAACAGTTGTGATCAGTCAATTTAACAACAGATTAAATAGATCAGACTTTCAAAAACTGGGGGTTAATTTGCTACTTTTAGCATCGGTTATCGGCGAAAAAAGGCGAAATAGCCCTACTGTACTTCAATATCAATTTTAACTTACTTATGAAGTCCCAGCTTAACGACATAAGACGCGAAGGTGACATTATTCACAAGCGCAGACCTCAAATCCGTCATCTCTCCAGGTTTGAGGTCCCCACAGTTCTCAAACACATGAGACGTTATAAGGAAGTCCAGTATAGCGTCGCCGAGGAACTCGTAGCGCTCGTACGAACGGGTTAAGCGGTTTCTGATGTATGAGGGGTGGGATAATGCCTGAAAAACAGCTTATATTATAATTGTGATAGTTACTATGTATGCATGTCTGTTACGGGTAGTAGGTGCACCGATTTTGGTGAAAATTGGTATAGTGTAATCTTGAATCCTGAAAAAGGATAGATTAAATTTTACCGCTACAAGTAAAAATTTAGATCTACGCGATCAAAAGTTGCGGGCAAAAGCTAGTAATAAATAAACAAAAAAAAACGTGACTTTCTATTTATCACATACTTAGGTAATAGTTTACATTATGTTGCTTAATATCATATTAGGTAAATTTTGTATGTTTATTTGAAAACAATAATAGATTATAATCAGTCATTTCTGTTGTTATACAATGTTAGGTGCATGCATCATAATAGACGCTTATCACAATCTAATATGTACCTACTCAAATCTTATTGAAATCAACCGCAATATTTTTATAAACAGTAAATCATATGCTTTAGTATCATGATACAGCGAATACTTTTATTGTGTAAATACGCTAAAATAAAATGTCACGTTATGTACTTAAATAATAAAAATAGAAATAATTATATTAATATCAAACAATCAATCATAGTTAATGATGTAAGTAATCCTGCGTACATAACAAAACGAGGAGTTACAATGACAAAACATTTTTAATTTAAAAATGCTCTATCTTGAATCCGTAGTCACATTTGAGCGCGTTACTAAGTAAAAAGCTTACAGCACTATTACAACGTAATTATTACCTAATTTTATAGATAAAAAAAAATGCTAGACTTTGGATTACGATTCAGAATAATCTATGTTATCAGAATGTACAACTTACCTCAAGTAAATGAGACGGATCTTTGAACTTGTAGTTTAAAATTTTCTCGACGTCTGGCCTACAGTGACTTAATAAGAAATTGATGTCAGTCTCGGTGGCTCGTTTTTCTGAGATAACAGTCGACACTTTTCTGTGAAGATATTCCTCAAAGTTGTCCTGAAACAAGATTATGTATATTAATTTAATTTAAATAGAATGATCGAAGCCAATAACACATTTTAGGACTAATAGATAGAGAAATTGAAATAGATATTATGTGACTGCACAGATAGGACAGTTATATTCTCTCGCTAAATACCATGGCGAACGTCAAGGTGCGGGTTCGATACTTGTATTCCAAGTCCAGGGGCCCGAGTCCGCTATTTTAAGTCAGTCAGTGAGTGGCGGGTTAATAAACGTTCCAGTGTACTTGTTTTTCTGCCTAATTTTCGTATTCAGATAATTTTAGTTTAATGACAAATGTACACCTACTTGCCACTGTTGTCATTGTAGGATTGCAAGGGACTGTTCTTATCTGAATACGAAAATTAGGCGCAATAACAAGTACACTGGAACGTTTACTAACCCGCCACTCACTGACTTAAAATAGCGGACTCGGGCCCTAGGTGTGCTTCGTGAAAGTGATTAAATGATTATACCCTTTGAAATAATTACCTAGTGGGAGTATTGGGAACAATAAAAATAAACACATAGTGGAACATGGCACTTCTACTAGTTGTAATATTTACAACAAAACATAAACGTGGAGGTTAAATGTTTTTTGGAATGCATATGTTGAATAAAAGGGTTTTTGTTAGCAAATATATACATTAATTAAAGTCTGGTATGATGTGTTAATAATATTTACATATCTAGTACCTAATATTATCATGACGCAATTTAAGTGTAGGTTGTCAGACAGAAATTGATGATGTCTGGTCTCTTAGTCTATGTTTATTCTAAATATGTTATAAGTTAGTTAGAGGTTCAGAAAACTGACTTATAAATAGGTTCGTCGGAAACTTTGAGTTTTTTTATGGTAATTTATGTTCCATACCATCATCACGCCTGTATCCCCAAAGGGTTAGGCAGAGGTGTACCAATGTACACCCACAGTTCGCCGGTATGTTTTATTCCTATGTAATAGGGGGCGAGCCTAATGCCACGAACCGGGCACAAATTCAAACTCCGACCTGCTACTGAGAATTTCATAGAAAACCCAATAACACCTTGGTCGACTTGGGAATCGGACCCAAGACCTCTAGCGTAGCAGTCGCGCTTAGACCCACTAGGCCAACGAGGCAGTTTTGAATTTATGTTCCCCACTATTATTTTTTTACGAATACTATGACTCGAAGTTGTGTTTTCTTTTAAAGGGTTACCTTTCCAGGTAATCATTAGGCATCAGGATCTGGTAATAGCATACGAGGAAAATCAAGATCAACACTAAAATTTTATAGGCACATATTACGTGTTTCAAGTTTTTTATTGATTTGCTTGTACTTTGAAATAAATATTACTTCTTAGTCGGTTTTCTACACAAAAGTACCTATGTGTAATTGTATATACTATTCAAGTTTTTTGTGTACATAATATAACGTATGTCACTAGATTATTACGTACCTTAGGAGGTATAACCCTCATCCACTCAAGGACTTTGATAGCGCCTGTGATTCCACCGTTCAGTAAGTACGTACCGATAAGTGCTTCCACACAATCAGCAACAGACTGCAAAAATAATACTATAATTAATATTTACATAGTTACACTTATTTATAATTATTTGGTTACAGCTTCTATTGCCATTCATCGATATGGATTATATACAGAGTATATATTTGAATGTCTAAGATTTTTTGGCATTTCAATTGTTTGCTTACATATCTATATACATTATACGTAGGTACTTAGACTTTATTTAGTTGCATCAATTAGGTATATTAAACACATAAGATATCAAGTGGAATATAATCCGTTTTGGTGACGTAGGACTGGGTATAAAAGGACGAATTCGATCTAATCCGTCAGGTACATAATAAAAAACCAGGTAGATAAAGCGAATCAAAGTTCAGGAGTGCGGACTAATGACGTCATGCGACATTTTTAATACTTAGATGTTTCGTCATTACTTGGTTGCGTAAAAAAACCGTGTCCAACATTGATGTATTTAAAAGCGGTAGATACGTTACTCAGTCACAGCGCCTGGTCCTACTCAACTAAGTGATTGCCCGTAGTTGGCTAATGCGATTTCGCTCGCACGACAGCGCCGGCTCATAACTCTGTCCTTGTCTATCAGTGACTGTAGGTGTGCGACTGTGATGACCGAGTCCAGGTTTTTTGATTGCAATGTTAGCGCGTAACGTACCTTCCTCCTTTTAATATATCAATGGTGTCCAATATTTTTGAATTATCTATCTGACGGACATTAGAAAAATTACTCATCTACCCCATTAGTGCCGAAAAAGATATTTGACTACATTATTTGTACGTGATGAGTGGCACGTGACATGGCTTCATTTGTTTTTTATATCTTTGCATTACGTCTCATTTACACGTGTAAGTTGAATTATCAAATACCCGGGGCAGACGAAATGTCAGTGCACTATCAGAAATGGCACGTGTAAGTTTTTGTAGATCCATAACAAATCGCGGAGTGACGGTACAGTTATTATTAGGCGAGCTTAAGCTTATCGATGCTTTTTTTTAGTATTCCTTAAAAAAATATAGCAGAGCGAAAAACTTCGCGGTAATTAATTATAAGTACATACGTTTTTCTCTAGGTACCCGCGAAACGTATTTGGGCGATATGAGAAAACTTGTTTAACAAGAACTTATAGTGCCTATGTATGTATTAAAGGAAAGTTCAACATTATTTTTGTGAAAGTGGATTTTAACTATTTTCGGGAAAGCCTAGTAGGAGAAACATTATTGAAGCAGGTTTACTAAGTTTCATATTTTGTAAGAGACAATATTACTAGATCAAAAGCTAAAATAGTGGAAATTATTATAATTAGGTGCAAACAATTTTAGGTAAATATGTTACCACCTACATGAAAAGTAACACGTATTTGAAAAGCGACCTTCGGAATTATTTATTTATTTATTTATAACACACCATTAGCTGTTAAATAACATTTTAGTAAGATCGACAGCACATGAATATCAACAAAGAATTATTATCAAAACTCTTTTTTCATTACTACCTTCTTATGTAAATATAAATAATGGCCAATATAACCCCAGCTAATCAAAGACCGATACAAAAAATATAATTAATTAATGATTTGATAGTTTATTTATCAGCCATTCTCATTCGTTTATCAGAATCGGGGGTAAGTGTCGCATACAAACGAACAGTCGACTGAAAAACTTTTTTAAGAAAACAATAATTTATAAACTAATTAGCTCATCGATATTCAAAAACTACATGAGCCGCATAAATATTTTTGCCTGCATAGACATAGCACTCCCGACTGTCATATGTTGATCTTTGGCAGTCGTTAAGTCACTTTAATTCTGACAACCAGTCTTGCTATGGGATGGGATGGAACACAGTAGTGTTACCCTGTTAAATCGGTTTTGGAGGCCAGATAGGCAGGAGGATCCTTGTAAAAACGGTGTTCAGTTGAATCCGGTAAGACTGGAAGGCGACCCAAACGAAGCTTGGGAATAGGCTAGGCAGATGATGACATAAGAATAACATAGAAAGCTAAAAAACAATCTATAAAAGTCTTTGTACCTTGTCAGCCACAGCTTGCGAATGGATGTACAACTGCATGGCATTTTGTGCCTTAAATTCGGGTTCGTTTTCCGCTGTGCCATCGCAGTCATCGAATCTGTCTCGTACTATCGCCATGCTTTCTTTAGACAGATTGCCGTCGAAAGCCTCTGATGTAGGGAAGTAAACGCCTATTAAGAATGTTGGACGAATCTGTAAAAAAGAATGTAGTTTAGAGAGGTTTATTACATAATTTTGCATATTGCGTATCTGAAAAGATGAAGTTATTTCTCTTATTATTCGTTTGAAAAAGCTCTGAAATCAAGTACGTGGTACACATACAACCTTTTTGACGCCAAGCGTTAAAGTTGTTGTATATATAATAATATTATAGGTAATATATAGACAAGTTTAATTTGTGAGTGTCTCAGAAAACACTGCACCGAATAAATTACATAATTAGCATTCAAGCTAAACTTGCAAAGATATTTGTCATAGTAGTTGAAATATGTCTGGGTTGAATTAAAATATTTATCGGAGATCGTTATGTTGAAACAAATAACATTCAAAGAATGATTATGAAGAGTTAATATTTAGAACCTTAGAAGATTTTTTAATTAAAACCTCCTTTTCAAACCCAAAGATTGAGTATGACATTCACTCGGTATACAGGTTCAAAGCATATAGTATAAATAAGTATATTACCAAATACACTAACTAACTTTAGATGATGGCATAATTGATAAGATCCGGCAGGAAACTACAGAGCTTGGCGGAGATCGCGTCAGTGTCCAATGCGGGTAAAAAGAAAACGGTTCGTCATACCCAATACTTATTTTTCATCCCGGAAATCTCACCAGGACTTTCATCTACCGTATTTTTCTGGAACTTAGGTAATAAGAATAACTAATGAATTTAACCCGCGCATTGTAGGGATATGTCCGTGTGTATTGACACCACCTTGGCAGGAGCCGAAGGATTGCTTACGCAAATTTGCATCGCTCATAGTTAGTTCAAGATTTTTATTTTTATTATTTTAATCATTTTCATTTAATGTTCCTTTTTATGTTTGACGCAACATAAGATAACCGTGGCTGTCTAGAGGTCATGTAAAACCAGCAAAAAAAAAGCCTCTGTATATTTACACTTATTAAAATTACTAGCTGATCCCCGCGACTTCGTCCGCGTCAATTTCTGTTATTATGACCACGATTAAGAAGTTAAAAAAAAGTATTTCTGCGTAAATGATAATTATATATAATTAGTATAGATTATGTTGATAAAACTCTGTAGCAAATAATTGGCAATAATGCATTAATTTCGACCAAATGATTACCTTAAAAAAGGTTATAGTGAGTCAATTTTAAAAGATAGACATATACTGTCGCAGACATTTTTTTAGATCATTCAAAGCGGAACAATTCTTTCATACATATATTTTGGGTAACTCGAACCGTTTACGCAGCGCACGCAACGGAAGCTTTCAAGTATGAATATTTTCCCCCGTTTTTGTGACATTTTTCACTGCTGCTTCGCTCCTATTGGTCGCAGCGTGAGGTTATATATCCTAAAGCCTTCCTCGATAAATGGACTATCTAACACAAAAAGATTTTTTCAATTCTAACCAGTACTTCCTGAGATTAGCGCGTTCAACCAAACAAACAAACAAACAAACAAACAAACTCTTCAGCTTTATAATATTAGTATAGATAATGCATTAATTTCGACCAAATGATTACCTTAAAAAAGGTTATAGTGAGTCAATTTTAAAAGATAGACATATACTGTCGCAGACATTTTTTTAGATCATTCAAAGCGGAACAATTCTTTCATACATATATTTTGGGTAACTCGAACCGTTTACGCAGCGCACGCAACGGAAGCTTTCAAGTATGAATATTTTCCCCCGTTTTTGTGACATTTTTCACTGCTGCTTCGCTCCTATTGGTCGCAGCGTGATGTTATATATCCTAAAGCCTTCCTCGATAAATGGACTATCTAACACAAAAAGATTTTTTCAATTCTAACCAGTACTTCCTGAGATTAGCGCGTTCAACCAAACAAACAAACAAACAAACTCTTCAGCTTTATAATATTAGTATAGATAATGCATTAATTTCGACCAAATGATTACCTTAAAAAAGGTTATAGTGAGTCAATTTTAAAAGATAGACATATACTGTCGCAGACATTTTTTTAGATCATTGAAAGCGGAACAATTCTTTCATACATATATTTTGGGTAACTCGAACCGTTTACGCAGCGCACGCAACGGAAGCTTTCAAGTATGAATATTTTCCCCCGTTTTTGTGACATTTTTCACTGCTGCTTCGCTCCTATTGGTCGCAGCGTGATGTTATATATCCTAAAGCCTTCCTCGATAAATGGACTATCTAACACAAAAAGATTTTTTCAATTCTAACCAGTACTTCCTGAGATTAGCGCGTTCAACCAAACAAACAAACAAACTCTTCAGCTTTATAATATTAAGTATAGATATATTATTATCTATCATGTTATTTTATTAAAAAAAAATACACCCACATTTGATATTTTGTTAAAAGGCATCTTTATAATATTGCAGTAACAGTAATGTAACTGCCACATAATTTAAAAATAAAATCATAATAAAATACATTTTTTTTTATTTTAATAATCCTTCCGATACGAGATCTGATATCTTATGTACGGTAGTGAAAAATATTAATTACGAGTATCAACTTTACTGCCATAAAGGCGCTATTTCTTTCCAGCTTATGTGCACTCACAAGCTAAATCTTTCGATAAATGGGGGTAAATGACAATTTTTTTGAATATTCCGTCTATAAATTATTAAAATTCTGCATTCTTATTTTACCTTCTTACCAAGTACTCTCGTTTATTCATAGATTGAAATGTCGCATTCCGTGGCATTTTGTGCATAAGCATGACGTCATAACTCATTAGCTCTATTCCTGAACTTTGATTCGCTTTATCTACTTATGGTTTCGTTCTTTTTTTTAAATCAAAAATACATGTCTTAATATTTTTTATTATGTAACTGACGGAGTAATGTTTTTTTTTTATATCTACTACGTCACACTTACATACCACATGTCCACAAATAATATCTATTTACATTAGTTTATGAGAGGTCGGCACATTCGCAACCTAAGCATATATGACCAACACCGCATGTAAAAAGACGATTGTCGCAAAAAATCCGCATAATCATTTACAATGTCATCCCATACTAGCAGGTTTGTGCGAGTTTGAGTTACCGGTTAATCGCAAGCAGGCTGAGCCGCGCTATCAACAAGCTGACTCATCTGTACTCTGTAGTTTACCTACTTCCTACTTTTTACAAACGATAGCATGCAAACCTAAGTATATTCGATTGGATTCTTTTTATACCGTTGCACATTATGTTTTAATAATTTTGCGGACCTATTCGAGCCCCACAAACAACATTGTCATTAGATTCTTTAAGTGTACCTCGCGTGTCAACTGCGGGTAGTTAAAAATATAATTCTACGTAATTAATCTGTTGGATCACAATTCTAATTATTCTTTATAAGATCATAGAAACAACCTTGATGTATGAACTAAGATAATATAACAATCAATTTATAACCCCATACATAAGTGCAACATCCATTCATCCTAGATAATTATTAGGTAGGTACATAAGATTACGTAAATATTTTATAACTAGAAATACCTAACAGTTTATTTATAATCAATTACTACAATTTATTATCAAACAATTTAGTTGATAAGATTAGAAAATTAAATAATTTTGTTCAATTACATTTCACTTTTAAATTATTTAAAAACGGGTAAGCTTACAAAAATACACCAATCTATGCGGACTATTTCATCAGGAAAAGCAGAGGAATTTGTTTATCTACAGACAGGCTAATGTATTTATAACTAGAAGAAACTTATGTTGATATATGTATGTATATTTGCAAACGCTCAAAACTTAGTATACCTACCTAGGTTGGTATTCCTACTCAGCTATTATTATAATTATTAAACTTTGCCCATAACAGCAAGCGCATTATTGATAATTATATATTAATAAATCTAGGGTCATTATGAATCGATCATACATTCGATTAGAACTAAAAACAACAATTTACGTTAGTAAATATTTATTAGAAGATCGGCGTCTATCGATTTAAGTGTACCGTAGTCTGTAACTGTTTTTGTTTTACATAAAGTGTAGCGTATATTATTAGGTTTTACGTAAACGCTTCGTAGTCAATATAGGCTTAATAAGGTCAAGGTTGGGGACACGCCGGTCGGTGCGGCGAACCCGCGGCGAACACAATATTATTATGATTTCGGCGGTGACCGACATCGCACGTTACCCGCTAACTACGAACAAAAGACATCCGTTCGTTAAGTTTCGTGTCCATCAGTGTAATTGAAACTCGCCGCTACATTAATATCTTTAAAATATTCGTGATAAATAAAAGTAAATTAAATATTTGTTAGTGGTGAAAAACAACAAAAATAACAGTGAGTAGTTTTATAAAATTTTGGGATTTTAGCAAAAATGGTTTTCCGTTATTAGTGTGGTTGTAATAACTGGTTAATCACGTTTTTATTTTTTTTAAGATGAAAAATATATACTTACAGTATAATTGATCTTATGAATATTTTAACGCATAATCGATATATTTTTTGTGATACCGACATAGCTTCCATTGCGACGAAAAAACCGCGTTTAGTCCGGTATGTGAAGTATCATTTGGCCGACAGACAGATTAGCAACGATAAAAAAATTGCTGAGTAAATAATGATACTATACCTACTAGATTCAATGATAAGATTAAACAGGAATCAGGAATTTTATTTTAGGATGTAGGTAGTATTCGATTACATAAGTAACAAATAATATTTTAAATATAGGTAATGCAAATTTAATAAAATAAAATTGCGAAATTATTATCTTATCAATAGGGTTATATAAGAAGTTTGCACGAGCTATATAAACGAGCGCTAAATATTTTTCTTCTACCTTAATAAGGTGCTAATTGTTGGAAGGTCAAACCGTAGTTAAGCAACCACGTGAAAAAATCTTACAACGGTAATAAAATAATTCGAAATAAAGATACATTTATTTTTTATTAATCTATAAAATAAGTAACTCAGGATGAAATTAATTAACGTGTTATCGATCTAGTTATCAAGCTATTAAATTGTAATAAATGTAGGTATGAAAGTAAAACATAGAAAAAAAAATTGCAACGCCTAATCTTCGACAGGAAAAACTTTTGCATTTATTATAAGATGCCTATAACGGGACATGGTTTCTCTGCTTGTTTGATTCATACATCTGCGTTACGAGGAAATAGCTTTAAATAAACCAGTTATCAGTTAAATATATAAGTTAAAAATAAATATTTAAACGCATGTATTTTTAATTTTCAGATGAAGTTTTTACTTTTAACCTCAGTGTTAATTGCGATATCTTTGCGAATCTTCTACAACTACCTCACTAGTGTGCCGGAACGGCCAAACATAGATCTGCAAAGATGGTGGGGAAGTGGCCAGAAACCGGCGAAAGAAGACGAGTCAATCAGGCCTTTCAAAATCGACTTCAATGATACTGTACGTACCACAAAAAGTACCTTGAACTTTTTCTGTAACTAAAGCAATATAATAATATTTCAATCGTTATTTCAATATACATCCATAATATAAATTAAAAATTATGAATTTCTGCTAAGGTGGGATTAACTAATCTAATTGGTGTTTAAACTCATTCCAGATGATTCAAGACTTGAAGCAAAGACTAATCAATAGACGGAGGTTCACAAAGCCTTTAGAGGGCATACAATCCGAATACGGAATGAACACAGATTACTTAAATAAGGTGCTGAATTATTGGGTCGAGAAATATGACTTCAAGAAGAGAGCGGAGCTGCTGAATCAGTTTCCTCATTACAAAACAAGAATACAGGGATTAGATTTACATTTCATTAGAGTAAAGCCGAATGTTAACAAGAATGTAAAAGTCCTGCCCCTCCTTATGTTACACGGATGGCCGAGTTCCTCGAAAGAGTTCGTTAAAGTGATACCAACATTGACAACTCCACAGGAAGGTTATGATTTTGTTTTCGAAGTAATTGCTGCAGATCTGCCTGGATTCGGCTTCTCAGAGGTAAGTTTTAGTTCATTTTGTGAGAGTAATTTCAGAGCATTGTGTTCAGACAGTTTTATTCATTGAAGCGAGAAGCATAAAATCTGCCAGTTGCCTCATAGAAAGAATGATACAAAACCTTGAAATTTATTTGTCGGTCAACTGAAGTCCATTGCCTGTTCCACGAGTATTTTTTATCCTTATCCGACTTTAGCTATCTTTTAAGCCGTAGGTAGTGACATCAGCAGAATATTATGATTCGTGAATTATTTACATTATGTACCTAAGTGCTTTGGTTTTCCGGTTTTGAAATCATAAAAAAAAACAGGCTCTGTTAGCTACATATTTTTTCTATCAATAAATCTAAGTAAAGCTATAAAAAACACAAAATCTGATTATGGAGATTTTTGATCTCAAATCATTATTTTTTTTTGTTTTTGATGATATTTTAAGTTATTTTTTGTTGAATTAGTGGATAAATAAAACTTATATTTTTAATACTTATACGAGAGGTTTAATTTATTTGTATTTTTTATTTCAGGGAACAAACAAACCAGGTTTAAACCCCGTACAAATTGGAGTTATGATGAGGAACTTAATGCTGCGTTTAGGCTTTAAACAGTTTTACGTTCAAGCTGGAGATTGGGGTTCCCAGTGCGCCACTCACATGGCAACACTGTTCCCCGAAACCGTATTAGGGTAAGAAAGTTGATACTTGTTATATCAGATAGTAGTTATCGTTTCGGTATTTATTAACCTAATCGAATATCAAGTTGATATAATGCGAATATTGTGATTAGACCAATTACCACATGTAACTGATTGACATTCAATAGAAACGGAATAACCTTGACAAGTCAAAGTAATTTTATCCTACAACAATATGTCATAACGTCATGCTTCACGGAGCCTAGATGGGTGTACTGTGGCTCCGTCTATTCAGTACAAAATTAATTCATACAGAGGCGGGCAAACCTATTTGATTCTCATCATTTACATTTATTTATTTTTCTAGGTACCATATTAACATGGCAGGATCTATAAGGAGAATAAGTATGGTGAAGCTATTAGTAGGATCCCTGTTCCCAAGTTGGGTTGATTCGGTTCGCCCCGAAAGAGTATATCCTCTATCCAAATATTTCACCTACATCTTAAGAGAAAGTGGATACTTCCATTTACAGTTTACCAAACCTGATACTATTGGTGAGTCCTAAATATATATTGATTTTCTTTACAGTATAAACTAGCCTAAGCTTAACATTCTATTTATAGATTGACTACTGTCGTATTAGGAATCCATTTAACAAATTAGATTTTTGATGTCTAAATTACCTAAACCGGCTTACGTCATAAATTGTGTATTCTAAAGTCGAGCAAAATAATTAAATATAATTCAACGGGAATTAGCGAGCACATGCATAAATACCTTTTTGGGCTTGACGTTTCGACCGGGTTTCACCAATATTGGTGTATATACCAATTACTGTAAACATGCAGGGTGATAGTTTAAAAGTTAGTAAAATAATTAATGCTTTTGTTTTCGTAGGTGTTCCACTCTCTGATTCTCCAGCCGGTTTGGCGGGATATCTTATGGAAAAGATAGCCATATGCAGTAACAGAGATCAAATGGACACCCCACACGGTGGTTTGGAAAATCTGGATCTAGATGACGTGTTGGATACTGTCACTATTACATGGGTCAGCGAATGTATTGTCACGTCCACAAGACTGTACTCAGAAGGCTTCCGTTGGGCGGAAGATTACGCACTCCAAGAGTAAGTATTCAGTATAGAAATGTTATATTATCATGCTTATTATTTTACGAATATGACTTATACGTAATTATTTCGTCTCATTAATTTATTAAACGCAAAAATAAACACATAAACATAATTTCATATTGCGCTTAGTTTCACACACCGCTAATTAACTTCCTTACTTTTTCAGCACACCGACAGAAGTGCCAACTGCCGCAGTCAAATTTTTACATGAAGTAGTTTACCAACCAGATTGGGTACTCAGAGATAAGTTCGTCAACTTAGTCAGATCCACAGCTTACGATTTTGGTGGACATTTCGCAGCCTTACATAACCCTAAGGAATTCGCCGAAGATGTATTTGCTTCGGCGGCCGAGTTCCTTAAGTTTCACAGTCAAAAGAAATAAGACTTTCTAGAATTACTGCAACTGTGTAAATAGGTTAATTAATCAGTACGGATAAATGTTGTGATACGCTTGCCTGACCAACTTTTTCTTTTATCATAATTTTATGCGATAAATAAACAGTTACTTAATTTCAATATGAAATGAAATTTCTTGTCATTGAACTGAAATAAAAAGTAACTCAGTAAAACATGTAATTGATAGAATAAAATAATTTTAAACATTGCCTTTTGTGTATGATCAAAACGATATTATAAAGCATGAAAAAGACTATGTAAATGAAATGTTTTTATTCAGTAAGCATGTAGCGTGAAAATGTATATTATAATAAAGTTTAGTCATTACTTTTCTTTATAATTACTTGCAACTGTGATCTATGGATTTTTATTAAGCCTAAGATACACTAGGGGACAAATATAGCCACATTTTGCAAAATAAGTCCATCAGTAACTACGTATTGTGTCACATAACATGTTGCAGGACATGTGAAAAATGACCTGCAAAATATTATGTGGAGTGTGTAACACTTATATCTGAGAGATAGCGTCATATTTTCTCTACAACATTTTGTCCGCTAGTGTATTTTTTGCTGTAACTTTGTTGTAACGTGCTTAAATAATGGTACATATTAGCTTAAGACAGTAAGCAAGTATTAGGAATAAATATAAATAAATGGTTTGTATAGCACTAAGTTATGTTACATTGATAATTTGTAAATAAATTAAATTAAAAAATGAAATCATTCAAAATTTTAACTTTTTAGGTGAAAGTGTTAATCATAGCCTGACTTTTTACTATAGTATTTTAGTAAATAGTAGTCTATTTTAACTTTTAAAATTCTTTTTATATTTTAAATTGATATGACTAATTGACTATGTAACTATAGCCAGTCAAGAGTGGTGATTGTAATCAAATGCACAGTGCACGAAAAGATACTTAATTTACAAATAAAAAATATTTTTAAAACATGCCCCTTTTTTTATTTTTAACCTGGTTTATAGAATGTGCTTTCCTTTTCTGTATGTAAATATTAATTTAAAGATACACAATTTTACGTTATTACCTGAATAAATAGTATAGACAAAATCACATAAATTTCTTGGAACCTAGTGTAAGTAGCTGAAGCAGTAATGTTATGGAAATCAGAGACAACGACAAAATACCATAAACGCCCCGTCCGGGGATCGAACCCGAGACCTTAGAACAGGAAATATCTTGAAAATCGTACAATTGTTTACCATTGAGTTCGTATATAAATATCCTATTTATTACAGTGTACGCGGTGGCGCGGCTAGGAAGCATGCTTTCTGGCCGCGCCACCGATTATGTTAAATATCTCGGGAATCTTTCAAGTACTTTTTTTACAATAATGAACATATTGTGTACATTTATTCTAATTAACCCCGATTCAAAATGCGACTGTGGCGCGGCCAGAAAGTACCACTCGTGTAGTTAGTAGATTAATTGCATTTGCATTATTCTGAGTTGCTCTGGCTAAACATCTATGTACCAAGAAAAAGGGGTTCATTACGTCTATACGGACTTCACCTTTTTAAATTTTTTTGAGGCTAATCGCGTCTTTCTATATTTTAATATAAAAAAATAAAATTATTTTGTCTAACAAAAAAAGGTTATTTTAACAGATTAAGCAAACTATTCACATAATATATATATTTAGGGTTTTCATCGACTTGAAAACCAACACCCTAGATATAGCTAGCAAAAAAAAGAACATACCTTTTTCTCTGCAACGAATGCTTCAACTTCTTTCGGTGCGAAGAAACCAGGCACCATAAAGTCTTTTCTAGGACTGAACTGTTCCACTTTCATACGACCGGCCAAGTTGAAACGCTCCCCAGCGTAGTATAGATTCCTTTGGGTAACAGATACAAGTATTAGTTTCTATCGTTATTGTAATACATAATGAATTAGTTGAAGTTCATATGTTTGGTGACTTTCACACAGAGCTGCAGTAGCCTATTTTGAATAAAAGCATTTTCATTTTGATTTAAGTTTCTATTAGTAGCGTCTGCGGAAAGCGACAGAGAGCGTTGCTGTGTTTAATTATGTATTTTGTATGTTGATAACACTGTTGCGTCATTATGGTACGACTGTAAAATCGGAATATTTCTAAAATAATGCACATGCGTTTACGGATTTAAGAATGGCAAAATGGCAAAGCAGATATCAACTTAGTTGTTTATGAAAAGCAATAATTTAAGTACACAATAAAGAAAAGTTACCTGTTACTAATTAATCTGCCCTTAATATTCGTCAACTGTCCCTCATTGAACTTCGGAAACTTATGGAATAGGTACAGACTGGCTGCGAATTTCAAAAAGGAGTCTCCAAGCGTCTCTACTCGTTCCAAGTTAAACGTATCGTGCGACTTAATAGTTGTTAATGCTGTTAGTATGTCCCGTAACTCAGGCCCGTTGCCGGTAGCTGTTAATTTAAGGATTTTGAGCTGGTCGTTGTACCTGTGTGAAATAAATTATAGTTAATAAATAAATTTAAAAAATAAAAAAAACCCGACTGCATAAAAAACACTTTAAATAAAAACTGAAAAGTAAAAAACAAGTTCAATAAGTCTAGAAGTGTAGACAGCAATGTTATTAGTACAAAAATTTATAATCAATACACAATCAATCTAATGAGAAACATAATTGACTGTCACAGTCGGGACCCATAATGAATGATTTTAGTCTAGCTTATTTAACAGGTCCCGACTGTTACAGTCAATTATGTTTCTCATTAGATTGATTGTGTATTGATTATAAATTTTTGTACTAATAACATTGCTGTCTACACTTCTAGACTTATTGAACTTGTTTTTTACTTTTCAGTTTTTACCCGACTGCCAAGAAGGGTTATGTTTTTCGCGCGTATCTTGTATGTATGTATGTATGTATGTATGTATGTGTGTAATATTCTTTATTACCTCATATCTTCGAAACGGCCGAATGGATTTCGATAATTAGGGTATCGTTGGATTCGTATCGATTACCCAAGTGTTCTTAGATATGTCACGTCAAACAAAAACCAACATGGCGGCCACGAGGTGCCATAGATTAAGGTAAAAAAAAATAAAAAAAATATGTTTGTTACAATATGGGTATCAAATGAAAGGGCTTGCAACGAGGATTCCAAAACGGTATATCACTTACGTATAAAAAAAAAATACTATGTGAAAAATTGATCTTTATTAAAACTAAATACATACTCGAATGCCTGCCAGGAATGGTATTGGAAGTAGTTCTCTTGGTACGCTGGTGAAACCTTATATATATATTGTAACAAACATATTTTTTTTATTTTTTTTTACCTTAATCTATGGCACCTCGTGGCCGCCATGTTGGTTTTTGTTTGACGTGACATATCTAAGAACACTTGGGTAATCGATACGAATCCAACGATACCCTAATTATCGAAATCCATTCGGCCGTTTCGAAGATATGAGGTAATAAAGAATATTACACACATACATACATACATACATACATACAAGATACGCGCGAAAAACATAACCCTTCTTGGCAGTCGGGTAAAAACATGGGAGTGAAGAATAATTTAATATAATTATGATCTATTTTTTAACAGACATCTTTAAGAGAAAGTTTTCAGCCGACTGTTCTTTTTGTATGCTCGTTACACGGTATTTCTATCAGTTGTAAACCAGTTTCTTCATCTTTGGAAAAGAGACTGTCCATTTAGATACAAAGACCACTACATGCCTTCAAATTAATATTATGTATTTAGTAAATGCGATTTGGAAATCAGATAGGATAATGTGTTATATAAAGCTTAATTATTTAGCTTTTTACTTTATATTCTACATTTTTTGACAAATAGTCTAAACAACAGAACTAGTGAATAGACTCTTATTTACATGGTCACACAAAGGTTCATTTATTTAACCTTACTTGCACTGTAAGAACATAGGCAGACTCAATATCTGAAGTAATTGTAAACGTGACTAATTGTAATTGTGAACTCTTTGTAATTGGTTTTATATTTTCATACTTCTAATCGCTAAAATGCACCAAAAACGATACATACGTGGCCGGCGCCGCGGATATGGCCGCTGAAATCTTCTTGCCGCCAATAATCCTCGGCGGCGAGAGCACTCGCATCGGCGACGTCGGGTGCACGAGCGGCGACGACACGAACTCGTCGTAACACTCTATGTCCATCACTGTTACTGTTGATAGGTTGCGTTCAATGTCTATTGGCTCCATTTTTTCCTGTATAATATTAACTTGAATTAAAAATTTGGAATTATCCCACTAACGTCAAATTTCGAAGAAAAAACGCATCATAATCGGTGTTTTCCTTTTGGAGTTTCGATGCCACGGAGGGACACTTCAAACTTATAACACCCCTCTTTTTAAGTCGGGGATTATAGATAACAAAATTCACGAAATATGATTATTAAGAGTTACATAACTAGACAGTTCAGTTTCAGAGGTTTAGGCAAATATAAGACATCGACAATTGTTTTTAGTGGGTTATAATTGAACGTATTCTATCGCAATGATTATTCCAAAGGAATGAAAATGTCCTGAAAGCCAATTTTAGATAATAAACTGTTACTGAATCCAAACTATCCTTACGGATTTTCGGTCTATTTGATTATTGCCCTAATTAATCGAAATCATCGTGTCTTGGATAGCCGCTGTTGACAATGGACTAGGCATTGTATCCATTATTTATATATTTTTCTTTATTACTTATTTCCAAACCTTTCAAGTAGACGGCGAAGGACAGAGGAAAAACAACCTTAATCACCATAGTAATAAGATACAACTTACGTCCCAAGGATACTCTTTGCTTAGTTTTTTCTGTTGCAGCTGATACAAGCTCTGCTTTATCGACATTATGTTTGGCCGACGTGGGTTGTCATCGTCAACAGGGTTGTTTATCCTACAAACAATATCAATCAAAAAATTATATGTCGTGTGAGAGTTAAGTAGGTAAAAAAATTATGTTGGTGAACCAATTTCGGTTGACCGATAAATGGGATATCTATTATTTATTTGTGCTCTTTAGATTTATACTAAAACAGGAGTGTGATTTCTCCAACATGCAAAGACTAAATGGTGTATTTTAATTTAAATTGCTCAAAATATATTAGGAATTTATTTAGTGTAGACTTTACAGCCAATGATTTTTGTTTCCTTGATAAATATTTTGGTTAAACTTAAAAATAACTTTATCTAACATGATTTGGATCATAAAAGTTGCTTTAATGTTTCTGATTTTAATTACCTGTCGACAGAAGTGATAGGAGTTGGTTCTTCAACTTGGGCCAGCAACGACAATGTAGCTATTTGCATGTTTGCACCTACTGGAAGCCATTCGTTGCCTAAAATATAAAAACAAAACAATTCATATAATATCCAAATTAAAAAAAATATGTTAAAAAATTAACTTTAAGAAATTTAAGGAGTTGTTGAAAATTATATTCAATCAATAATCACAAAGAAATAGGTAATTAAAAAAAAAACTAGGTACCGTTCAAAAGATACGCAATTATTTGCATTACGCGTAAATAACCTAATATGCGCACCGTACCTAGGCCGTCTAAGTCCCGCTTGCCGCGAGCGACACTGAGCGACAAACCCTTCCCGCTCGGCAGATATTAATCGACTGACGATCGGTAAAGGGTAGCGCTGGGGAGAGATCCGAGTCGGCTCCACTACCGAAACGTAGCCCCGCGTACAGTGTGCATAAAATAATTAAAAAAAAAATGACTTTATTTTAGTGAAAAAAGAAAATCGCGCAAAAAAAATTTTTTTTTTTTAGTTATGTTTATTTATCGACACCGAGCATCCTCGTAAATTGTTTAAAGTTAATTTTTTAACACCTTATATAATATGACCAATATATGGTATACTGGGCAAATAAGACAATAATGTTTCTCGTGCTGCATTTATTTTTTAAAGTAAAAATACTTGCCTTTTCTGCGTCGTGGATTTCCATACTTTGTACCTTCGGATATTTCCGTAAGGAGTTCGTGTGCAACCAACAGCATAAATACTCTGAAAATGTATACTCGTTAAAATGTGTATCTTACCTTAAAAAAAAACTTTATATCACAACTGTGTAATGGCTCCTACACACAGTGCCGGCGGCAGTGCCGCCGGGCGAGCCACCGCCGGCCAAGCCGTCGCGCGTCGTCACACAAACAAATGCCGGCGGCTCCTTTGTGCGGCTTTGAATGCCGCCGGGCGCACGGCGGCTTGGCCGGCGGCACTGTGTGTAGGAGCCATTACACCTTTAGGCCAAAGTTACTATTTCATTTGGGACTTTAATCTAACTATGTAATCTACATATTTTAACCTTTTTAAGATTGATTAATTAATTAAAAATAAAATTCAGTGCCATCTAGACCTTTCTTCTACTTTTTCAATCAGTACTTTCTATTTACTTTTCGATAGTCATAATTATGTTTACATAAATGTTATATTCTGGCCTTACCTGTGTACGATACTCGGTAACATAATTGCTTTGTACCACAAAACTCCGGGGAAATCGTATTTAATACAAAACTCGGCCACAAATATTTCAGCGAACCCCCTGTTAGTTTTATCGTCACCTTGTGAAGCGGATACTAGCTTCTTTTGCTTGTCGGTTAATGTGTTTATAGTTGCCGCTCTAGGCAACAAACAGTTCATTCTGGAACTTATATTGCGTACCTATAATAAAAAGTTTATTTGTAAATGATGATACGTATTTCGTTGCCAATAAGGTCGATATTTACAATGTATGAAGCTGCAACTTATAATTAAATACAATTTATTTACTTGTAAATTCTACTTATACTTTATATTCCGCTAACTGGTTCCAAACACAGTTTTCACATACAGAAAGCGAATAACTTCAATACAGAAAGATTTATGTATTTAAAATGGCTAAATAAAGGTTAATAAATGTCTCCCGTGCGAAGCCGCGGCAGCTCACTAGTTAATGAGGGCTAAAGCGTGTGAATTCGCCGCTAGAGGCGCTAGTGTAGCGTGAGGTCTCCAAAATGTCACTTGTCACTTTAATGGGTGGGCTGCGCGGTTTTATTTATTTCATTTAAGTTTAATTTGGAGGTATTACAAAATATTTAATTTAAAACATCCTTATTATGGCAAATACGAGTTACGGGTCAATGAATGTCAATGCTTTAAAAGTGGAACTAAGAAAAAGAGGTGCAAAGTTAAGCGGACTGAAAGAACAGCTAATTCAGAGTTCTGTTTACTGTTTACAAACAAAATATTTTGTCGAAATTAAGCTTCTTTGCCGAGTTTACAGCTATGTTTTTCATTTTTTACAGACTTTAGATCTTTAGATCGGGACCTCACTCGCCAGTGGCGCCAACTGGTGGGCACAAAAACGGTAGCCCTCATTCTAAATCACGTTATAAAATAAATCAAATGACATGATAATTATGGTTAAAAACAAATGAAGGATAGAAACAATCTAAATTTTACCTCCAATAAAGGTTGTGTTTTATCACCAATGATTTCTAATTTATATTTATCGGCATAATAATCAGCGAACGTTACGTATGAGTCTGAATCGAAGTGAGATTGAGGTGTCATATACTCCAAAACCCTCGACACAATGTACCTGAAAAATATTATTTCATAAGCTCCACTGGTCGTAATAAAGCAGGCGGGAAAATGGCCGAGTACGGAATAGCAATTAATGAAAGTGCGACAGTGGCTATACAGCATGTATAACACACCAACATAAAGCACATGGTGATAAACAGTAGTAAAAAATCCTTGAGATTTGGAATCATCGTTTCTTTGTCAATATTGGAACAGTATTTAAAAATAAATATAATTTTGTACATAAAAAACGGTAAAAAGAATAATGGACTTACCTATCCGGCAGAACTCTGTACCACGGAGTGACAACACAATCCTTGTACGTTTCCGGGGTGACGTTTAAATTTATCCTGTCCTATACATAAATAAAAAAGAAATTAATTGTCAAGTATAACATATTTCAGCATAAGTAATTAACTTACATAATTGAACATATGAATATTCGTAATTACGATTCCAGGGAGGAATTGAATAAAATACTATTTAAAAAACATGTACTAAACAATTTAATGAAACTATAACTTATTTCGGAATGCTTTATGTAATCTATAAAAAATTATTTATCTAAAAACAAAAAGATAACCCTAAGCTATGCTCTAGCACTAGCCAATGCAACGAAAAAAAAACAATAATGTTATAGAAATACCTCATACGGTGGTGGAAACACTGGTTGTATATGATCATGTGTTGCCATCACATTCCAATCTATATTGTATCCGTTATCTTCCTTTACAGGTACGACATATAAGCAGTTCACTTTACCCTCGAACACAACAAACTTCTTTGCCACTGCTAATACTTGATCGAACACGAAGAAATGGAATCTGGAATTTATACAAAGGATTTAAGGTTACTTTTCGCGTGACATTGTAACACAAGTTATCGGAATGATATAAGGTGTTTTCGAGTGACTTTCATATAAAAACATATTATTTAGAATTATTGATATCTTTTGTTCTTGCCACAGAACAGGTCCACTAAATAAATATTACTAGTTTTCGTTTGCTGTTGTTTGTTTTCGATGGATGATGATTGTGATTATCGCAGCAAGAAATATATATTTTCTTTCTTGTAGTTAATTAACTTTATGTTTATTATAACAGTTTATATAACTACTTCGAGAGTTTTATGTAGCTGTAAATAAAAATAATATGCAAAGAAAACTTACTGTTTCACCAACTGAAGAAGCTTATCATCCAACTTTATGACTGCATAGTTAACATCTAACGACGTCGACACTTCTCCAACAGTCATGAACATTGGAAAGTCGCAGATCGCCGGCAAAGGTTTCTGGGTTAAAAACCCAAAACCTTCCGGCCTACGAAGGAGGTCATATAACGCCTTTTCACGCGTATCCTTAGGCTCTTCAAATGCAGTTGCAGTCTTTATTATGTGTAAGTAGTATACACTTTCACCGGGTACACTGTCTAGAACTGAGGGGAACTGGAATAAAATAAATTAGATGTTTTAAAAATACAATTGAATCTAGAAGTATCGATATAGCAACAAAAAAAGCTCTAAAATGTTCAGCAGATCTCACTTTAATGGTATATCTTGCACTGGCAGCCTCATTACTTTACAAATAAGCAGCCTTATTTCAAAGTAGTAAGGTTGATTTTCATAATACTTTATACTGATAACTGATATGCAGTATATTTTTCAGTAGTTATGTAACAGTAAGTTTTAAAAGTATTTGGATTCCATAAGTGTACCAAAAAAACAGAGACTATAAAATATTAAGTGCTTACTAAAAAAATATAGTTATATTTACTGTTTTTGATATTAACCTCCTATTCAATTCTTTGACTGTAATTTAGTCTCGTAATAATACAAACCTGTATCCTATGTTTCCGTACTCGTGCCTTAGTACCGGGATCCGGGCAGTCGGGGTCGTTGTGACGTTTTATATCGTCATTACGAAAGTTCGGGAAGCACGACTGTACGTCGTTATCATCAAAGTCCACGGCCCTGGAATTTTGAATAGTCAGTAATGTATGGGATTTTATGGTTAGATTATAAGGAGGTAAAATTCTATGATGAGATAGCTAAAATTTATTTGTTTGTAATAATTAGATGAAGTTGAAGAAAAAAATTACAACTAATATATTTTACCAAAAAAAGACAATAAATCGTAATCATTGCCCATCTTGTTACTTTATGTATCGGCTGTGAGAGTTTTTTTTTATATCTTGAGATCTTTCTCAAATCTCTCTTTTCTCCAATCTGTTCCTACCCTGTATACCTATACCTACAAGGAAAAGATAGCAATCCACAAATATTTGTTTAGTTCATAAACAAAACATTCATCATCACCATCACCTCTGTAGTAGTAAATAAAATATGTTTAATTATAATTAAAAGTAAATACATTTATACATACGTATATCGCATTGGTAGCATCGTTATGGGATCCAATTCCCCTGCTTCATAAAGTTTGACGCACGCATTGAGAGCAGCTGATCGCTTCGCAGCTTTTAAATTGTATAATGGTACACCCTGCAATAGAATAAGTTAATTATTACTTGTTATATCATTATTATCTTATATAGACCAAAGATGGACCTAGTCCTGCGGGATAACGAACTTATTTGAAGAAGCAATAACTTTTAGAAAAAGGTCCCAAATTAATGGCCTTATTTCTCATGGTTTTCTTGACTGCTCATAGATGGCGCTTATCCATACCCACTGATAAATATTTATTCTTTTTTTTTTGGTAGAGATCTTTGCAGTTAGCCTGAGCGCAGTCTTTGACTGCTTCACCGGACTTTTGGCGAGGACCTTTAGGCTTCCAGCCAGAGCAAAAGGAAAAATATTTATTCTTTCCGTCTGTCTGTTTGTTCCGGGTTATGTCCAAAACGGTTGCACCAATTTAATAAGATTGGACTGGCAAGTGTGGCTGAGTATAAAGGACTAACTTAGAAGTAAATTTGGCTTATGATAATATAAACATTATTATAGGTATTATAGGTAATTAAGCCATTTATATTCGGATAGAAAAATGAGTCTTCAGCCTGAAAAATATAACGAAACAAGGCATGGAATCAGAATTTAATGAAATTGTAGTTAGTATTATAAATCATAAAACCTGAAAGTTTATATTTATGTGTAAGTATCTAAGATTATTACCTTAATTTCTTCCTTAATAGGGCAAGCGATTGGCATTACAATAGTTATTAAGCTGCAAACAATCTGATGTTTATTTGTGACCGTTTCCTTTATCCACATGGGTGTTATTACTGTGAAGTGATCGTGTGGCAACACAGAACAGTAGCGGTTCAGTAGGCTTATAGCTGATGTGGCTGTTAAGCGACCTGTATACAGAAATTTTAATATGAAATGTGTTGATACAATTCTTCTTCCTGCCCTCTTCTCAAACTAATTGGGGTCGGCAAAATTAAGTCATTATATCTCCCTAACCTTTTCCCAAGCTATGTTGGGGTCGGTTTCCAGTGTCACCATATGTTGACACACTGTGTAAAGAATTACATTACTAACGATTAACTGAGAATTAATAAAGCGATTTATAATATAATCGTTATTTTAATCAATGGCTTCTGTAAGGCTGATCGATACAAACATTCGTTAATCACCTGTCTTACTTTTTGTTATTGGCTGTGATTGGCAGTTAGGCCACGCTCGCGTGGATTTCTCTAACGAAAACATTTTGTACATGTTAAGGGTGCGATCGACGGAAAAGCCACGAGCTCACGGTAAGGGTTGCAGCTGATTACACGCAGCTCATCGTGCCTGATACACGGGCGAGCAAAACTATTGTTTTAAATGCACCGCACAAAAATATATAACATATGTGACGGGCAGCAACCCGGCTCGCCACCAAAAACACGCGGTCTTGAGGTGATCCACGAACAAGCTTTACCGTTATACCAACAAAACCAGGGTAAAGCTCGCTCGTCGATCACACGCTTTATACACGGGTGCAAAATGTTGACATATTATATCATAAACCTATCTATACTAATATTATAAAGCTGAAGAGTTTGTTTGTTTGTTTGTTTGGTTGAACGCGCTAATCTCGGGAACTACTGGTTAGAATTGAAAAAATCTTTTTGTGTTAGATAGTCCATTTATCGAGGAAGGCTTTAGGATATATAACATTACGCTGCGACCAATAGGAGCGAAGCAGCAGTGAAAAATGTCACAAAAACGGGGAAAAATATTCATACTTGAAAGCTTCCGTTGCGTGCGCTGCGTAAACGGTTCGAGTTACCCAAAATATATGTCTGAAAGAATTGTTCCTCTTTAAATGATCTAAAAAAATGTCTGCAACAGTATATGACTATCTTTTAAGATTGACTCACTATAACGTTTTTTAAGGTAATCATTTGGTCGAAATTAATGCATTATTGCCAATTATTTGCTACAGAGTTTTATCAACATAATATTAACTAAAATTATCATTTACGCAGAAATACTTTTTTTTTAAACTTCTTAATCGCTGTCATAATAACAGAAATTGACGCGGACGAAGTCGCGGGGATCAGCTAGTTAAAAATATAACAGTAAAGCGTTTAGTTTCGTACCTCCATTCGGTGATATAAAAGGAGGTACATCTTCATCTTTATAAAGGTTTTGATCAATGTTTTCTGCTGCTGGCTCGTCACGGTCGTCGGTGTTGCCTACTAATATCTGAAGAAATGAAACATAATATTATGTATACTTTTCTGCTTCTTAATCCTAAATCAGATTGGAAAAGTAGAAAAATGTCTCAGAAACTTGTAAGACGTATTAGACTAAGAGTGATTATCTACTATGAACTAATAGTTGGTAATTAATATTAGATTACAGAGTAATATAAAATGCCATTAATCGATGCGCTGAGAAAAAGTATAATAGGTATCTATATATTTCGACAAAGAGTATGAAGAGAATTTTGTTTAAAAAATAGTCTAATTACATACCCGTTGAATAAGTCGTTCTGTGTCTTGAAATTCCTTATAAAGTGACATGAATTTTCTTTCGTCTTGCTTATTAACTAAAATAACGTAACTCGATTCAGAACTTCTCGCACGACCTGGTGAATTGAAATTATATCATTATAAGGTATTATTAAAATATATAAATAATAATATAAGAAACATGTTAAAAATTAGCATAAAAAAAAAATATAATTAAAAATTAAAAAACACGCCTGCCATGTAAAAAAAATTAAAAACAAGTCAAATATTTGCAGTCGGGGGACCTGTAATGAATTGTTCCAAGTAACCGACCCCGACTGCAAATATTTGACTTGTTTTTAATTTTTTTTACATGGCAGGCGTGTTTTTTAATTTTTAATTATATTTTTTTTATTTAATACCTTTTAGTGAACAACAAAAAAGCATGACACAACACAAAAAAAAATTTCGTTCGGAACCCTTTGCAGGCGATTTCGACTCACACTTGACCATTTTTTAATGTCCACATAGCCTATGTCACTCGGGATAACTCAAAGCTTCTAATGATACCACAAACATTGAAATCGGTCAAGCCTTTTAGAAGTTATGGTGGAATAAAGAAACTCACAAACATACATACATACATACATACATACATACCTACATACATACATACATGAACCCTGAAAACATAACACTCCTTTTTGGGCAGTCGTGTAATAAATAACCTAGAAGTACAGTTATGTTCCATTGAAAAATAAGTAGGAACAAATGTGGTCATTATGCAAAAAGGCTGGCATGTATGTATGGCTTTAAAATTGATGCGTAATCAATGACAAAGTTATATCACTAATGGGCGGTAGTACTGTAGCCAATTAGGTAAATTGGTTTCAATTTTTTTTTTGTTCTATGTCAAGATTTTTGAGCGGGAACTATATTTACATTAAAAATTAAAATGTAGTTTCTTCAACGTTGTACAAGTTATAAGAGAAGAAAACAAAGACATTACATTATACAAACCTTTACTCTGTATGTAAGAGCGGTATTCCAGAGGCTGGTCATACCGCAACACCAACAAACACTGTGGTATATCTATTCCCTCTTCTATAACGCTTGTCGAAATTAAGCAGTTTAGGTCACTGAAAATACAATAACATTACACTGAAACTGCATTTGGAGATTAAAAGTATATTTAAATGTGAGTCTAAGACCAGAAAAGTCGTTCGATTGATTTGATAATTTGAGATATACTTCCACTTTTATACATTAATTTTGTTTTTCTTTGTCCCCACTAAAGATTAATAAGACCACAAAAAAATAAATAAAAAAACTTTCAATAATTCTCAACTTAATTGTTTTGGTGCTATTCATAAAGATGATTGAGGAAGAGATTTAGGAATTAAAAGTAATATAATGACGGCTCAAATGTTGACAGCTCCGGTACCTACAGTTTGCTTCCTTCCTTTCTATAACACGAGACACACAAGGACAGTCATTTAACGAGGGCGATATAACAACAACGGCTTTTCGCTTGCTATCTCTATGTATCTCCGTAGAATTTTGATAGTTTATATTATTTATCTCGTCTCGTTGCCTTACCTTATATAAAGAAGCGTTTTAAGTTAAGGGCATTTTGGTATACAAGCAATACTTACTTATTTCCAAACTTCAAGAGAGCCTGCTGTCCAGTCTTTTTAATATAATATTCCTCTCTAGTGCTTTTCAAAGGGTTCACATTAAAGCCAACAACGAAATCGTGTTTAAGGAAATCGAACTCTTCAGGATTCGCGTCCCTTACATCTTTTAGTAAGTTATACAAAACCTTTGCTGTGAACCTCTGCCTAGTAAATATGATAGCCGAAAGAGGTTTCCTTGCATGATTCACTTTGAATAAATCTGTAAATAAAATAAATAAGAACTAAGTTATTCTTTTGCCTTTTTCGCCAATTCAGTTATGACCACAATAAGTGGCCGCACCAATATTTCAGATAAAGTAATATAAAAGCAATAAAAACGTACAAGAAAGATTTACTAGCTCCAGTGGACGATAGAAATACATATTGAGAGATGAATGAATATTATTTGTGCCTACATTATTGCATTTCGCGAAATAAACATTACTCTTTACTCTTCAGTCGAGGTGAACTATTGATGTACTAATGACGTCCATATTGATGTACATTGAAAATAACGTGAAAAATCCCTGTTTGTGTTACATACGATTCGATAAAGTTGATTAGTTTAACTAAATATGTAATTAGCAGATTAGCCTAGTCAGTATTTTTTATAAATTTAATTTTCCCATATCCCGCTCTGTAGTTGTTCGAACACGGTATAACCTCCATTTCACGTAACACATTAATTAAATACCTACTTATAAATTAAGATCGACTTACTTCCAGGTGCTGTCAATACTGCGGGATGGTATTCCTTCAAGATGTTTAGAGTTAGCAATACCTTTTCTGAAGAATACTTTACGATCTTTTCATAACCTTCAACGTCACTCATTGCAGATAATAGCCTGGCGCGAGCACTGAAATAATGTAATCAAACTCAATTTTGGCCTCTATCATATTTGATAGAAGGATTCGCGCGAACTTATTTACATATCTGTACAATAAAGGCAAAAATAATATGTTAGGAGCAATTGCTTTAAAATTGAGAAGGTGCGTTCGCAATTTACATGCCAAACATGTAAACAAACACGACTTTTAAGAAATTACAAATGTACCTTAAATGTATGCAATATTTAAGGTTCAGCTGGCAGTAAAGCCAATTGTCAGACTAAAATGCACTTAATCAACACTTGCATAAATTTGATATCTAAAAATAGAATAAAGATATTCATTTATACTATTACAATAAAGCAATAAACTTACTCAATACAGCATGTAATAACATTTTGATAAAGAATGTCCTCTTCCTTCGAAGACGCTCGCCGTCTCAGTCGCTCTAACAATATGACGTAGGCCAGTATCCCTAAAGCGCCGCCATACATTCCCAGCTCATTTAAAAACATTATCATAGAACTTAACATATTCTTTACACCCTTGACAATCTGAAAAAGAAAAAAGGTATCTACAGTGGAACAGAAAATAGAAAATAAAATCTTAAAAAAATAACATTTATCTTTGCGAACGACATCAAAAAAATATCATGTACATTGTACAATCACGAGCAAAAGTATGTATACACTTAGCGATATTGTAAAACAAACAGCGACATTTTTGTGTTGAAACTAAAAAAGAAAAATATGTATAATGTACATGATTAAGGAACTGTTTTCAATAATTTCTTCATAACACGTTTTACAATATTAATCTAGAATTTAAGTAAAAAATAATTAAAAATTCAAAAATTTATACATATTTTTGCTCGTGACTGTACTACAAAATAAGCCTTTCCAAATACCTTCTTGGGACTATCAGTTATGTCCTGTTGGTTATATTTCAATTGTATTAACTGTTTGCCAGTAGCGCGGGGTAACTTCACATTTGCAATAAGTGACTGGCGTGCCTCTAAAAGTTTTATAACCGTGTTAGTGGTTTCCGAAGGCGGTGAACTTCTATAGAACTGGACCATTTCGTTTGGATTTGTTGAATAGCTGGAATAAATGTGTTCATTTATTTAGGAGGTAAGATAGATCACGGACCAAAAGGTAAAATTACGTAAACAAAGGCGACGATTAACATCGAAGACAAAATCCGTACTTTTTATTTAACTACTAAAAAAATATCAAAAATCTGTCTTAGGATTTTACTTTTGTACTTCATTTCGTTAAGTATATTTTTATTATTATTTAGAGCCAGAACTATCTTACTGCGGGGCTAAGGCCTCCCTTTCCTGTTTCCACTGGTTTCTATTGATATTTTTTGCCAATACTTTTTGTAGGCGTACAGTTCATCCCTCCATCTTCGCCTGGGTCTTCCTCGGTTCCTTCGAAATTCGGCGCACTACGCATTTGCAAAGTATGAGTTTAATAAAATGGTACGTACTTCAGGACTTTGCCGAGTTCGTCAACAGTGGCGATAGTCGCGTGGAATGTAATCTCCAGTTCGTGCAACGTATCCTCTACCTTCCCTGACTTTACGTTTGCGTTCAGAAGAGTCGCTGTTAGACCTGAAATTAATAACGGGTAAACAACGCGAACTTGAGTATTCTTAATTATTTATCTGCTTTTGAATACATCACTACCTCCTGTTGGGAGCCTTAAATATATCTTTGGTATATAGGAGACGGGCGTAAAAAGCTGAGTTTAAGTTAATGATGGTCTAGCATAAAATTTTATTTTTACACTATATAATATATATTTGCAAAAGACAGGGTAATTCTTAAAATATTCTCTATTACTTTAGGACCATTCTTTAAACAAACTCTACAGATTTCCATTGTTCCTCAATTCGGTAATAGGACAATAGGGCAATAGGACGAAAGCCCCTAAAAACAAAAATTGAGTATCTTTTAAGTTTTGCGACATTTATTTATAGCACAAATATCGTTACAATTGAATTCATTCCTAAATTCCAAACAAGACATAGTATATGTCCTCCCTTTATGTTTATAACTTCCTTTATAATTCTTAGAAGCAATAAGACGAAACATAAACATGGCGGTTTAATAGTATACTTGAGTCTCGACTTCACAGAAAAAATTGACAATGCTTATAAGTATCCTTAGAGTAAATAAGTAATAACTATATTATAGAGCGAGCGTATCGCGAATATTCCATTGTGCAGAGCGTATATTTGGCTGTCTGTAGTACCCTCGTTTGCTGTTTTTTTAAAGTGTGTGATGTTACCTAAAACTCGTGGCTGATTCTGTTTCGGGCATCCTTCGAAATGCTTCATGATAACCCGCATGGGATGATCTTCAACAGCGTGGTGACATTCATCAAATATCAACAGATTTATATCTTCTATTCTAATGAACTGATGGGTCAACATGTCATTTAATATCTGACTCGTCATAACGATAACCTGCAAAAAATATTACATTTACCACAAAATTGGTGTAAACGGCATCAGATTGGCTACCTTCTAACTTTATTACACAAACGCCTGTAAAGACAAATAAATCAATTTAGAACGTCAAAAACATAGTAGCTATAAATAAAGGCACCCCTATCTCAAAGCGTTAAGGTTGAGTTTAGTCATTTCTAGAAGCTACTGGACATTTATGATCATACCACAGGACCCAGATACATAATGAAACAGTATTCCCTTTGTATATTGTTTTTATTACAACAATAGGCATTAACTAAAAATACATGAGACAGTGTGTGTTATTATCGACAAATAACTTCATCGAGTCGTGCTTAAGTTTATTACGTATATCCAAAAACCTATGAGATATATGTTTCTTACCTGGTTCTTCTCAAGTTCGGCGTCCCATTTAGCCTTGTCCCAATAATCGACTCCATTTTCACTGCTATAAGCCCCTACTCCAGATACAGCACATAACTTTTCTATTACGTTCTTCTACAGAAACAAAAAAATTCTCAGTTACCAATCGTGATTAGTTTTCGAAGATTTATTACCATTCTGTAATAAACCTACTTATTTTACGAAACACAGAAACCAAGCAGTGCATAATAGAGTTTTTGTTTAGTGTATTTTTATATGACTGGTTTGGACAGGTAAGTATTTCTAACCCCATAAACATTTTGTTTGATACCAGATCATATTGACAACGAAGAAGAATCTTATACATACAGGGAGTTCGGTAGCGAATCAGAGGAATCTTTTTCATCGTTCAGGAAGTTTCCTCGGAGGACTTTCGTTTTAGCACTATAATCATTAAATGTAAAATATACAAAAAAAGTACGTTAGGTACCTACTAAAACACTTAATACTTACGGCAAACAGCAATGACTAGTTCTAAGGTTTTGTTATTAAAGGACATATTTTTGTTGCTCTTTTGGCCGGCTCGGGCCAGCTTTATCTAGAGAAGGGGTCAAATTACGTAACGGGAATTAGCGCGAACTCATGTATATCATCATGTTTCGACAGGTTCGATGAACTTTGAAGGGTCTGCCATGGCCAGTGCAGGTGCAACCCAGTAGAAAAGACAAACAATTATAGGTCATCTACCCTATTAACGCGAGCTAATGCTAAAACTTTTAGCATTAGCTCGCGTTCGCATTTCTTGGGTAGATGACTAGTTACGAAAAGACGAAATTTATTGAGTCCATGAGTCAGATTCTGATAGTAAAAGAAATATAGATATTTTCAATAGAAAGAATAAGAAAAAAAAACTAAGAAGATAAGCGAAGCAAGTTATGGTACTTAGGTTTTACACAAAACGTAGGTACTAAATTGTGACGTACGGCATAATTTTAAATCAAATAAGTAGTCGTCAGTTTATACTTACGAAAAAAAAAAACAAATAATGTGTAATATATTTAATTATATCTCAAGGGCATAAAAAAACGTAACTAGGTACTTGTATATTGTATAAAAACAAATGATTTACTACCCACCTATTTTTAAATTACGTTTACTTTGAAAATAGCCTAAAAGAGCACAAACATAGAGTTGAAGTCAATAAAATTTGAAATAAGATAAGGTTCCTATGACTTATCAGAATATAAACTCCATAACAACAGAGCTCTGTGCTAGCCTCAACGCTTGTTGACAATTTCAATGAATTACTTTTATTTTAACACGCTTTTATTAGCTTTACTTGTATGTATGTATGTATGTATGTATGTATGTAACCGACTCCTTTGGACTCGATTTTGACCCACTTTAAACGGACAGATTTAATTCAAACTTTGCACCAGGATTAAATAAATAAAAAATACAATATATTTTTTTTAAGTCCACAAATCAATACGTTTGAATTCAGACAACACGTATTGCTGCTAAGACTAAAAAGTGAAAAATAAATATAGTTTAATAAAACTAAAAAACACGCTTTTAAAGTACTTCTAACTAAAAAAGTGAAAAATAATTCCTAATGTAAGCTGAAATTGGTAATGAACAAAAAACACTAGTATTATTGTGAAAAAGCGTGGGTTGCTCGATAGACGAATAATATGGCACAGAGCGCCCCACTTCCAAAAAAACAACTTCGATTGGCTTGCGCCAAGCGAAGTTGTTATAACTGCCGGCAAATAACTTGGCAAGAGTCGTTAGATGCGCAGAAATCGTTTTTTAGGTCTATTTGGTGGTCAAGCGGGACGCGGGGTATGCGGTAGCGCCGATCCGAGCGCGCGATTGGTGCGTTAGTCAACCGAGTCGCCGATCCGAGCGCGCGATTGGTGCGTTTGTCGACCGAGTCGATTAGAGATTGGTGAGTTAGTCGAATATGCGCGGGTTTACCCCCACTACGTCAAAATCTTGCCAAGTTATTTGCCGGGAGTTATACACATTATAACATGCATCTATATCTTAATATTAACGCCACGGCGCCGACCAATGATAGTTCTAATAACGCAAATGTATATGTTAAAAGCTTTGAATATATAATGTCTAGATGGACGGTCAAGTGCGCGCAGACCCGTCAAAAAATTGCAACCAAATTTGGTTGTAAAGTACTTTCCCGCCAACCAGTACAGATCGTGCCGCTTTCGTGTCACTACGTTTTACGCGCTCTAAGGAATAACCACATAACAGCGAAAAGATGACAGTATGTGCTTTTAAAGTGTGCCGGAATTATAAAGGAAGGCTAAAAAATACCAAACACATCACCTATCACCGTAGACAAGACACCAAGAAACTTCATATTTATTTTAGTTTTTTTATGATTACCAAATTACGCCATATTTTATCAGTGTTGCCAGTTTCTGTTTCTTATTCTCCCATTTTTTGAGGGTAAATTTTTTGGTTTATCATTACGTTTATAAAATTTCGTTGATGTAGTTCGAACGATCGCCTGTAATTAAAACTCATTCCTAATTAACGAGATGTGATCTTTCATTTCAAATTTCAAAATCCTAACTGCTCAAAATATTGTACTAACTTAGTTGATTTAATACTCCATTCAAACACACAAATCCATTTTTTTTAATTATTTAAAAAAGTAACTACTTAATAAAAATACACTTAAACTGAATAATACCACATAAGTACATAAAACTAAAATATTTTTTATTATTATAAATTAGTCTTTATTTAATGTGATTTATGGGAGAATTTGTAATAGCTGGTAACACACACTTGAAATTGTGGTCTCGTTTTTTTTTAAGATTGTAGGGCGACGCTCCGTCTAGACATTAAATAATCAAAGGTTAAAAGCTAGGTTAATCATATTATGAAAATATCACAAAGAAAAAGGTTGAATATTTTAATGTTAATAGGATTGAAATGAAAATATGTAATTAATCTCAGTAACATTTTAAAATTTTCATGACAACCAAAAATAAGTAGGCTTATTATTTTTAGAGACCAGGAAATTGCTTTCTTAAGTAGGCCCGTTGTTGGCAATTTTGTTAATTATAATTCTGATAAAATGTCAGTACATCATAATTAAAAATCATGCTGCAATATCACCTTACTGTGATAAGAAATATAATTATTTACTATCAAGCTTTGTTTAAAACACTCGAAAACTAATCACTCTACGAAAATCGCGGAGCATAAATGAAGATTAAGCGGTCAATTGGAATTGCTCTATTGTAAGAAATACTAATTTTTTATATGACGTCACAGACACGTCCAGCAATTTAAATAATATCGTTAATAGGAGTGTTGTTTCATATACCGGAACATCGCATTGAAGGGACTTATTATCGACACCATAGGATAAAATGGAGCAATTTATTAAAACAAAGTATGTCGGGAAAGCGATTGCCAATTCATCCACTAAATAGTCTAGATTGAACCAATACTGGAAACGGGCCACTATTGACCCAGAGTTCCTACCCTTCGTAAGTGTGTATATCTTTTCTGTTATCAAATACATCTTCAGTTCATTCAAAGCATGCAAGAGGTCCCGAAAATGCTTATCCGAATTTAAATCACCTTAGTGTCGAGTGTCATAGTTAGTGTAGGCACGGTAATATTATAAACTAAAGATGCTGACGCGCTGCATCCAAATCATATTTTTTCCGAACCCTACATAGATATAGAAAACTATGAGAGAAATTACGGATAGTCCATATTATTCCACCATGGGAAGTAACCTAGTTAAAATCCGCCATTAGCGCCAGCACAGTGGTTAAACTAAGTCAAAATAGTTTTTTTAGAAATTTCAAGCAAATGAAAACATGTAGAAATAGCACAGTGTTTATTAAACCTTCATTACCATGTTCTTCGAAAAACGGATGAGATTTAGTGCACCGTCGCTAATATAAATTCGGCTAATTATTAAGACTGCCATTGAAATAAAACTGCTTTTACGGATTTAATCGCGGTTCTTGTTTAGGTTTTAGTTCCTGGCGTTTCAACACCTTTGCAGGTGTCTTTGTCACGGGCCGACTGGTTGCACGTGCCAATGACACCTGCAAGGGTGTTTAAACTTCGGTAACTAAAACCTAAATATTAACATCGATAAAATCCATAAAAGTAATTTTATTAAATATCTAACATTCGCATAAACCTAAGAAATAATACGTCGGACAGCTATTTCTCAGATTCGGAAATTATATCTTCATATCGGACGCAGCGCGCAGACACTCTTAAGCTTTGTGCCGACAAACGTAAGTGGACAAACAGAAAGCAATGCAGATACTTACCACCTAGTGAGGAATGATCTTTATAAACCACTATTACATAAACGCATAGGATAGACACGTAGTACCATGAAGTTTATATTATACTTCGTGAGAAGTAGGTAGACGCGGCTTTATGTATTTCATATAGCTATCTACAAGAGTCGTTTAAACATGAGGCAATTATCGCAACTGAGTTAATTGCTCTGGTCGAGTTTTACACAAGTCGGGGATTCCCGAGAATAGAGTATGTTGCTTTATGAGCTGAATATGATTTATGACAGACATAGTACAAATTAGCTCGTTTCAAAGCAAAAGAGTAAACAAATTACCTACGTAGCCGTCATAATTTATATCCTACTGTTCCTTATGAACCATCTCCTGTATGAGCTGAAATAGTTAATTTGAAAGAAAAGATTTTACCTGTTGATTGACCAATGGAACATTGTTGACGAGGAAAAATGTCCTTTTCCCACCTTTGCCCCATGGCAATTGCAATGATTCTCGAAACCTTTTGATTAGGCATATTGCAATAAAAGTTTTTCCAGAACCTGAAAAAAATTAAGCTACCTCAAAATTTTGAGCTTATCTTGCGAAAAAGCCTTAAAATATGCTAGGCTTTTGAACATAAATAATAGAATGAAATTTAAATTTAACGCAGTACCTATGTGTCATAAAACAAATCAACTTCTCGTTTATCGGAACTAACAATAACTCCTTTCGTAGTAGGCACGCGGCCTAATCAAAAACAAACAGTAACTCGTTATTTGTAGCAGTATGCATAATGAGTTTAAATGAGTCATCAGGCATCGAAACAAAAGCGTGCGAGTTACTTACATAGAGATTATATTATCGAATTATCGACGATGTGCAACGTGCACATTACTACAAAACCATTTTTTCGTGCTCTACATTTAGATATTGCTCATAAATCATATAAGTTTTAAACTCGCCGTTAAACTTATTTTACAAGTCAACTTAATGTTTCGATCTAGAATGAAGTTTTTTTTTATGAGAATAAATTATTTTAAATTAAAATAACACATTTTAAAATTACTTGAGCAAAATAAAGTCTTCTAAATTAATAAGTTCCTGCCTTATCTTTCCTGCACATTGTTGTCCAGAATGAATTGCTCTTACAGATAAGATTGCCACTGAACTTTATTACTGCAACATTGTAAATGTTACTGTGTCCAATAAAGAATATTCTATATTACTTACCTGTAGGTAAATATATGATAGTGTTATTTCTAACAGCTATCTCTTCGAGCTGAGCTTGATAAGGCCTTGATTTTAATTGCTCGACACCATCTGAACTGTCGTCCACTTCCATTTTTATGGGGCCCTTGCAGAGTGAAAAAGAAGTATTAATATTTAAGTTTAAAACATCTTGATACATCACACTAGGATTTCAAAACATAAAGTTGCAATTAAATTTTGATGATGAAATACAGACCACAATGGCAACATTTTGCAGCATGTTTCAATACTCAGAAAGTTACAAGTTAAATTAAGACGAATCTCCATTACATTATAATTATTGACAAAAAAATCCAGTGCAAATGTGTTAAGTATTATTGATGTAAATACTGTTTTGTAAAGTCACTAAGCCTTTAAAGAACCTACATCTTAAAAATGTTGCTGTAATTATTTGCCACTTGTCGCATTGCGGGAAGAAATATCTTATAAATAAGCTGTGTGTTTATCTCATTATGCATGTATATCATGGATAATAGTAACACAAAAATAAATAAAACAATGCATTTTTAAAGAAACAGCTATATAAAGTCGTTCGTTAAAATCTAGAAACAATCTAATTAATAAAATTCTTAGAAAAAGAGTAGACTTACTTAAGACAAAGTGATATTATGCAATCTAATTTATTAAATATCATTAAAATTTTAATGCAGTTGCAATACCTGCCAGTATTACATTAACATTTCTCACTATCCAGAAAATAAATAACCACTTTTTTTTTGGATGTGTTTTAAAAAACACAGGCTTTTCTTTATTTGAATACCTAATGTATAAAATTATAACTGACTGACTGGCAATTGAGTGTGTCCTTTGTGTTTAAATGAGACAATTTCCAATAATAAGAAACTTATTTTGTATGATCAACTCATAAAAATATGCTTCACTGCGTTACTTTATACATGATTCTTCTCGTCTCACAACAATTTCAAAAAAATATTTGGTGTAAGAGTTACCGGTGCCTTTATACTTCTTAAATTTAGGTAGAATTCCAAATACGCGCCTTTAATGAACATTTTTTGGCGGAAATTAATTTTCTTTCAGTAAAAAAATATATGTCGAAAAGATTTAGATGAAAGGGGAACCTAAACTGATCTGAACCGAATAATAATTTTGTACCTACTTCTTACTTTTAAACACTAACTTAATTTACCGGCAATAACAATAGCATAAAATAACGTAGAAAACAATAAATTTGTACCTGTGTTGACGGGTGATGCAATATTTATTTTTTCAATTAATTTTCAGGAAATTCAGATGAAAATAAACTTTACTTTCACGTCCACTCAAAGCTAAACAAAATAAACTATTACTCTTGTGGTGCTTACACATTCGGTTTTTGTTGACAGCTAAAGGGTTGCCCTCCTCCTTTGTAAAAGGTCCCTCATCTCAACTCATCTGCGTCATATCAGCGTTACTAAACATCATTCCTGTGCGAACTGCTGCGAAATACATTAATAATTTTAAAGAGTATATTTTTATCAGTTATATTTTGGTGTGAAACTTTTTATTATTGTTTACTCCTTTTGTTAATTAGTTGTGGCACTTTATTCACTGTTTTTCGATCTCTGTTTTTTACCAAAAGGCAAAACAGGGCAAATGCGACAAAGACTTAAGAAAAGCCTTCTCACTTTCACTATATGGAAGCGTTGAAAAGATTAGTATTCAATGTTCATATCAATATAATAATAAATATATGTATAATTATCTTAATTATATTTGTACGAAATTCTCTGCCCTCTGGTAAAGTTCGAATTTCCCTACAAAATGGGTATTGGACTTTAGTGGATTCACTGAAAAATGACTTTTAACATTTCATTCGACGTGTGGAATAGCACATCCACCACTCTATGACTTTCAACTTTTGAACTTTGGTTTTACATGGGTTGAAGACATGTTTTGAACACAAATATTAATTTTTTTTTTGACCTATCGCAAAAATTAAAAGTCTTACGGGGTTTTTAAGAAAACACCTATTATTTCCTCACGGAGCTTCTCGAAGCTTTAGCAAAATGAAACGTGCCTTACATGATACGGTATTTCCCGGTACATAGACTATCAAACAAAGGACACGTCATTCATACCAAGTTCATACCGTAGACCGTGGATAGGGAGACAAATCACTATCGTACCTCTTTTGACTTTTTTTCAATTATGTTAGACGTGTGCCAAAGTGGCAGGAAGGGGCTGGATGCGATTGGCACGGAACCGCAATACTTGGCGTGCTCATGAAGAGGCCTATACCCGACTATGGGTGACTACAGGCTGAAGAAGAAGAAGAAGACGTGGTTTTGGAAAAGATTGCAGTTTAAAAAATTTTATGCTTAAGTACTAATTCGGTAAAAATTTGGTTTTTGGTGCTAATAAAATATGCAACTGTAAAAGCCATATATTAGAGGGGCCAGTTTGTGACCACTTTGCTAAGTCCATGTCTTCATCGCCCTTTTAATTTTGTCATATTTAATTGTTTACCCAGCAGCTACCGGGTACTCTTTAGGAGGTGTAGTATTCATTGCACTGGTTGTCTTCATTTTTAACCGACGAAAAAAACTGAGGAGGTTCTCAATTCGACGCGTATATTTTTTTTTTATGTATTACCACGCGTAACTTTTTACAGAGTAGTTCGATTTTGATAATTCTTTTTTTATTGAATAGGCTGTACCTAGAAGTTGGTACCATATAAATTTGGAAAAAATATTCCAATCCTAAGGGTAGAAAAACAGGGATATATTGATTGTTTACTAACTGATTGTAATATATGACCAAGCGTAACTTATTACAGAGTAGTCCGATTTTGATAATTCTTTTTTTATTAGATAGAGTATACCTCGAAGCTGGCCCCATAATAATATAATCTTACCCTAAGGGTAAGAAAATAAGGGTGAGAAAATAGGGGTGATTTATTGTTCACTCACAGATTTTAATGCTGAGTTGTTCAGAACAATGTATGTAATGTTGTCCGCATTTATTTATTTATTATATATATATTATGTTGAGGACTCTGTCGCGTCTTTGTAGAAAATATCTGGATATTTATAAAATTATGTTAGAAAAAGTAGGAACATAATTTTCAGACGCCGCGCGCCGTCTTCATACTTCGGTGGTTCTCTTTCTGCAACAAGTGTAGACAATAGTTCAAAAGGCTAGAGCTTCGATACAAACAAATCTTGTGCGCTGTCAAGAGCTGTGGTCAAGAGTGTCATGCTGTGGTGTCATCCGTGTCATGTCAAACAAATTGACAAATGTCAATACATAATTTTATTGTCAAACAGCAGTGTACATATAAATGTGTCAAATAATTAAATTCAATTGTCTTCTCGTCCGTCTAATAACTAAAATTGGCGATTTGCAAAGCGTTTGTTGCTATGATTATTTTAAAATATAATTCGAGCAAAATGCTTGTGCCCTTGTATACTATCTTAATATTAATTATTTTCATAAGCGCAGTTTCGCCCGGTGGTAATAACATTTTTTTTTCAGATTAGGTTATGTTTGATTAGGCATTTATTATTTAAGATGAAAATTATTAGTTTGTATGAGACATTGGTACATATAACAAACCAAAACAACTTAAAAAATATACTGCTATATCATATGTACTGATTTTTTATTTATGTATTATTGTATTATTTAAGTTTATAAAAAATTTCAGCAAACGATTTACACTTCTATGACGGAGTATCTACGGCAGACGTGATCTTCGGTGACGTGTTTTTCGAAATATTAGATCCTCCTGAGCTCAGATACTCCTACCGAATTCGACCAGCAAAGGATTTTGGTACACCTTTCGTAAGTTTCATAATGTAAATAATAAACAAATGAGAGATATCTGGCTGGTTGCTACATGATGATAATTTAAAAAAGATATTTAATTTTCAGAATGAAAGTGTGCAGTTCCAGGAAGCTAGGCTTGTGCCAACGGTACCTCTGCATAGCTGTTCTGACATAGTTAATCAAGATGATATAGTTGGGCAAATAGCTTTGTCTGAGAGAGGGTAAGGTTGCTCATTTTTATGTGTATAAATACTAAGAGTAGTTAAAAAATTTAAGTTTAGAAAAAGGTCATATACAATCATATCTAATTCTTCTTTATTTATTTTTGTCTATCCATTTCTGTCCCACTGCAGGGCAATGGTGTCTCTACCCTCCTTTCATTTCTCCCTGGTTAGGGTGAAATACTTTAACACAATTATATTTATAATTTCAGGGAGTGTTCATTTGTTTTTAAAACTGCCAAAGCCCAGCAGGCTGGAGCGAGGGCAGTCATTATAACAGAGTCTATAGACAGATGGGATGACTCACTTGACCATTTAATAGAAATGGTTGATGATAAGTAAGTTTTGCCATTTACTCATAAATAACTTAACATTTTAAACTAAAAAATAATAATATAATTCACGGGAATAATTGCGTACATGCATAAATACCTTTTTTAGGGCTTGACGTTTCGACCGGGTTACACCGGCTGTGGTCACAAGCAATAAGAGTGCTTATTCAATTAATAAAAGCAGTTATTAAAAGGAATAATGGAATCATTATGATTGAACGCCTATTTACCATATTAATATAATTATATTCCTATAATTGTATTTCAAAAAAGTTTTTACATAAAGACTTCAGGCACAACTATTTTCTACATGCTAATATTTAATCTAATAAGTTTGTATTGTTCTACTGTGGGGAAAGTCCTTCCTCTCTTTGCGCACTTGAAACCAATCTGTACTAAATGTGATTCAAATAAAAATTTTCAGGATGGAGCTAGATGTGAATATACCTGCAGCATTTCTGCTGGGTAGAAGTGGTGCGACAATACTACATACATTAAGAAATTTAAAGAAATCATATGCTGTTGTTAATCTACCAATAAATATGACACATGTGCCATTTAGTAAGATGAATCAGCCTCCTTGGATTTCATGGTAAATTGCACTTTATATATTTAGTTGTACATAGTCTACAAATGTTAACCAGAATGTGACTTATTCAAATGACAAAAATATTACTGTATTAATAAATTTGTTGATGACTTTACACACATGTTGTAAGTGATTTCATATGAGCAATAATTAAATAATACTAGCTTAATTTGAATAGGCAACGTAAGCAGCCTATTGTCTTATGTTTCAATATTAGTCTATGAAAAGAAGGCACATAGGTGACACTACAATTATAAAACTTTTATACTGTTAATATACATAATGAAATCAAGCACCAAGCAATAAGTTTTCCAAAATGTCTATGTTGTTGTTACTTATAAATTCTATGAAAGGCTGATTAATGTAAAAAATGGTTAAGCATTTGTCAAACATCATTAAAAGCGCTAAGATAGATTGTTGGTCTTTTGGTAACCTAATGATAGTTTGGGTATTGGCCCTAGGTTCTTGAAAGACTGATCCATTTAATTTGTTGTCAAGTCTTCTGATCACAACTGGGATTGGTTGAGCTGAATGCTAAAAGTCAATCACAGGTCTTGACATAAAGTTAGACAGTTGATCAACCAATTTATGTAGTGTTGTAATTAGCTAACACTAAGCTATGCTAAGAACCTACTTCTTGACTTATAATTATGCATGCTGTTTTTCTTTATAGGAATTAATTTGATCATAGTTAAACCAACTGGTTTTATAGAATTTTATTACTATGACATGTGTCTTGTGTGTAAATATAGATGTAGAATATTTGCATTTCAAGTTTTTGTACAATTCTATTCTATTAATTTAATAATTCTGCAAAACGGTAGGGAATCTGTTAAATTATGCTACCAAATATGAAGTACAATGTCTTTTTATTTAGCAAATAAAGTATTGAGTATTTTAAAGGTGTTATGTAGTGACTAGTTTAAAATTCCTTGTGCAACAAAAAGTGTATGTATGTTAATGAATAATCTAGTCTTTGCCACTATGCTCAAAATGCTAGCTTGCATACTATATATACTTTGTTATTTTGACACTAAAACCTTATATCTATTATCTCCCATACCAGTTTTCAATCAGTTGTTGAACTTTTAAAACCAAGATTATAAAATAGCTCAGTTAGAATTTTTATGTGGTTGTGTTGCAGTAGTATCTAGAAGTATAACAAAATAGTTCGAAATAATAATAGCTTCTCTGTTACTAATAGAAATAAAATAAATGTGACTGAGAAATTAACTATGTTATGAGTATTTATTAGTGTAGTTCAATGCCTTTTACTTTGTTTACAGATTCTATAGACAAAGCATAAATTGAGTTGTCTGAGTACACAAAAATATATATATTGTTAATATCTTATTCAGTAAATATCTATCACATTACAAAGAATATAGTTTTTATTGTGTGAGTGTGTAAGGTAATGTAATGTGTGTAAGGTTACTTAAATCAGAGTATTTAATTGTATGTATTGTGAAAAATCTCAATTTAAACACACTGTTTCTTTTTTTAATCCTTAGATAAATGCCTATGTATTTACAAGTTGTCAAAATAAGATACTCAAATATGTAAGTTACCTACACAAGATTGATTAAATAATAAATTTTCTTAATTATGTATATCTGTAATTCAGCGAAACAATATATTTTATTACTATGTAAGTTATATGGCAACACAGGGGCTAACGCGAATCAAAAGTCCACTAGTGTCGCTAGTTTCGCATCAGATCTGTCATTTTACACCTATCAGTGACTAGCTTGTCTCTCATTGGTGGAGAATGACAGTTACAACCTATGTGACAATATCAACCTTAAGTGGCATTGTTGAGTTGCAATACACCTCATCAAACCATATTAGGATAATATTTTATTGAGGACAATATCTAATATTACGAACTTATGGCACACTTGTTAGTTACTTAGTTATTTTATGTACAGGCGTTTGCATTGCTGAAGTTATATAGGTGTTTACTTAGGTGTTTACTAGAATATAAACATACATTTTGCCAATTTTTGTACATCAGTAGTTAGGTACTTTTTGTTACTTGATGCTAGTTTTTAATTATTATATTTATATGCTCATACTTAGATTATGTAGTTGCTGTTTTTTTGACGATAGTTATTTCTTAATATTGCAAGATTTTTGTAATTTTATTATACCTTCAGTATAAAATGTGTTACCACATCTTGTGAAATAATTAAGTTATATATTAAATATTTACGATGACAGTCCGACCGAATATGTACATGTAAATAAAATTGGTATTTCGACAGAAAGGTACAAACGCAATACTCTTATGTAAAGGTTTTATCGATAAAACTAAGAGTAGTTGATTAAAGATTGTGTGTTGAGCCTTATCTAAGTGTGCGTTAACTGCGTGTAACAATTAATTAACACCTTTTGCTTCAGGATTTTGTAAATAGATAAGTTGATTACTGCCTGGCAGAGGCGGCTTGAAAACTAATTCGCTTCGAAGTAACAATCTGCCGAAATACACGGTCGGTGACCGATGAGGATCTCATTGTACATAATACATTATAATGTTATTTAAATCATTTATTGCTTTTGTAATTTATTGTGTGATATGTAACTAATACAAACTAAATGCTCTATGAATGTCTTGTTAATTTAATCGCTCGTACACATTACCTATCCAAGTACTACGTGAAAGGTTTAGTTTACGCTACAACTGCATTATTATTTATAACTTTTTAATTAGTAAAAGTCAGTCTAAAATGGACTTTATTGACCCTGTGATAATGTTGATATTTATTATTTTAGGTATTTATTTAAATAACCTATACAATCGTTAGGTTTTAAGACATCTGTGAGTACACATTAGTATAGTACGCTATATAGGTGCGTAGGGACATATATCATAATAAACACATATCTCGAAAAGTGTAAGGCTTTACCCTGACTTCCAACAAAAAAAGGCCAATATACTCCAGTGGTGTTAGATGATGAATAGTCCCGTATCCTCCTTCGCTGCAAGGTTGAAGGATTCCATAAGATAGAGTGTGTCAATAACTCTACTAAGTTATTTATCACTGATCTTATATTGATGGCAGTTGGTATCTATATAAATGAGTCTTCACAGCAAGGATGGTGTAAACGGCATAAGTGGTCCCAAGTGCCGAACGTGCCTTTGTCTGATTAACATTGGTTAGGGCACACCACACTGGCGGGGTTCAGATATATTCATGATCCTATATTTTAATAAAGCAGCTGCCTATACCTATGTTTATAGATGAAAATATACCTATTACGTTTCTTATTTTATCATGTTTCCATTACTACGTTCTGCAATTAACTCAAAGTAACTATGTCGGTCTCCAGCCTCATTAGATACCTAGACTAAATAATGTAATATAACTTTGTGTAAATAATAACAAAAAGTTTATACAAAGCAAAAACTTTAAATGACATATTCGCGTGTCTTATGCACCGCATGCGATCTGGGTATTACCTACAGGTGTTACTTTGTTAAACAAACTTAGATATTATGTTGTCCAATAGACATAATACTGGCGTATTATCAACATTTTGAATTCTTTGTAGAAACACATAAAACCCCATGGACCTAAATTACCTTAGCAGTCTCTCGTATTATCGCTGTAGTTACATCAAAAAGAAAAATATCTACCTAGGTACCTACTTATTTATCATTTCTGCTTAACTATATTTTGAGAACTTAAATTGAAAAAATTAGGTGAGTTTGCAGGCGAAGCTGAAAATAAATTGCCGAGAGTAGGTACCTACCCAAGTAGACGATCTTAAACAAGTAAATCAATTATCACTAGCTATTACAATTTAGAATATCTTTTAAAAATGGCACAGTCATCGTATTGAAGCTACAGCCTACTAGAATTATTAAAGAATTATAATGATACCTTGCTTATAATAGGCACCTACATACTTTATGTCATGTAGTCTGAAACACATGCGGTGCGTGTCTCGGCTGACGTCAGAACTTGTTACTAGGAAGGCATACAATCAATTATTTACAAAGAAACTGTTTTTTATTGACGTTTGAAGTAAGTTCAACTAACATTAATAGAAGTAGGTATGCTTGTGCTTCATTGTACAGCATTGTGAATTTATTTTATTTATTTATTTTTATTTGCTCGAAATATGGTCTTTACAGGTCTTACAAATTAGTACAGTTCTTCATATTTCGCCTACTTAGTTCGGCATGCATACGAAGATATAAGTATTGATCAAATGTACCTAAAAGAACCGTTGCGCCAATCTAAAAATACTCAGGGAAATTTACTGTATGCCATTGCTGCATTTCTTAGGATATTTTGGGATTTCAGGAGATCAAACAACGAAGTGGTGGTCCAAATTACCTTCAGATATATTGAAATTAGTTACCATTACTGGACCGTTCGTCAGACAAGTAGGTAAGTTAGTATTCTAAAAAAAGTAACTCTTGATTCATTTGCCTTATTATTGTCTTTATTTCTTTAAGACAGGAATGTAAAACACACGCATTCATTAAAAAATATTTAAAGTTTTAATAGCAGATAGCATAAACATCAGGCTTAATAAATAGATACTACATACATAATATAACGTATGTTATAAATACACTATAACACCTATGTGTTCGGTTTTGTGCATTTACGTATCTGCACTACCTGCCTACAATCGCATCTAAGTAGGCATATGTATGTAAATGAACAAATTAGCACCTGTTGGAATGCATCAAGGCGCAGAGGCAAAGCTGGTAGCTTGTAACCTACTCTACGACACGTATTAATTACTGATTATGTATGCGTTACGTATCCATTACAATCATGATAGGCAAAGCAGTGCCGGTTTTAACACTACCAGCGCCCTGGGCGAGATTTCTACGGCGCCCCCAACTGCAATTCAACTCCATACAAAAAAAAGGAAAGGATTTTATGTATAACAATACCCAATTATTAAAAAAAAAATATTTATAATAAAAAACAACCCTTTATTAGAAAAATCTAAAAGAATTCAATTTTTCTATGTTCACTTTTGTAAAAGAAGGCGGCCACCGGTCCCGTTTTGAAATCGACAGAGTTACCGGTTCGGTGACCGAACTCTTGCCCGACAAGCCCGCGTCTCCCATCCCTCAAAAATATTTCTTTGGGAGAGGAGAAAGGAGAGGTAACAACGCCCGTCGCCACGATTCGGAATATGTCCGAGGCGAGGTCTATTTTCTCAAGATGTGATCAGTGCCATATCTTTAGCCTTATTCCATATTGACCGCTGGTAGTGGAATAAACACCCGGTGACTTTTGCGTTGGGGTTTACTTGCATCCAGTACAGCCGCTTATCTAATTCCTTGTATCTAGTCCGAGCAGATCATTGATTATAATGAACTAGCTGTGCCCCGCGGTTTCACCCGCGTGAATAGCTAGTTCACGTTCCCGATGTCTTTAATTTTTAAATTAATATTTTTTGATCAGCTGTAATTTTGTGCAAATTTTTAATTAATAATCTTTAATTAATAATCTTGTCTGATTTGTTTTATGTTTTTGTACATTGTTTGTGAAATAGCTGTTGTTTTCGTAATCAGCGAGCTGATAAACCATAAAAACAATATTCATGTTGATTTTCAGAATTTTGTTGCCACCCCTTTTCTACCTTTTAGGGGTTAATATCTGAAAGAGCTTGAAACAGTTGTTTACTCATTTATTGATAGGAGTACTACTGTGAAGAATCAAATAAAATAGTTTGACTAATCTTGTTTCCCCATACAAATTTCAAACCCCCTTTTCACCCACTTAGGGTGTGAATTTTGAAAAACCCTAGGATACGTAATTTTTTATTTCAAATTTTTAACCTAAAAACAAAGTTTCAGGCTTCTAGCTCTAAAAATGACTGACTTACATTCAAAATATTAACCCCTTTTTTACCCCTTATGGAGTGAATGTTCAAAAATAATTCTCGTCACTACTGGCTGTATGCTAATTTACAGCAAAATCCGTTGAGTAGCTTTGGCTGTGCGTTGACAGATGAGTCGGTTAGGTTTGCCTTTTATATATTTAGATAATAATTGTGCACAGGGTTTTTAAGAGTAACTAGACCTGGAACTTTGAGAGATGGGCAAGAAAGGGGCGCTTGCGGCGCCCTTTTACTATAGATAATAATTGTGCACAGGGTTTTTAAGAGTAACTAGACCTGGAACTTTGAGAGATGGGCAAGAAAGGGGCGCTTGCGGCGCCCTTTTACTATAGAAAATAATTGTGCACAGGGTTTTTAAGAGTAACTAGACCTGGAACTTTGAGAGATGGGCAAGAAAGGGGCGCTTGCGGCGCCCTTTTATTATCTATACATATAATAAATCTGTAGAAAAGTCATTTTTGTACATTAAAGAAATTGAAAAAAAAAATAGCCAGCGTGTTAAAGGATAACTAACAGAACCCATTTCCATCATTTTTGAAATTTTTGTCTGTTTGTCTGTTTGTCTGTTTGTCTGTTTATATGTTTGTTTGTGCACGCATCACGTAAAATCTACGAATTGAATACAGACAATGTTTATATACAAAAATTATACACAACTTGAGGTATAACTTAGTTTTTGTTTCATCGAAATCGGTTCACTCTATCAAAAGATATAATTAATTTAGTGAGTTCAAGAAGTAAAATATTACAACACGCAATTCAGTACAGTACTTGCATTACAACTGTCTTTTGCCGGGGGTCAGATTTCATGTTACAGTATAAAACATAAACTACTTAATCGAATGGTGTAAAAAATTGAGAGGTGGTTTTCAAGAAATCGTAGATGGTTGTTAGCTATGTTGAAACATGCTATTGAATCTAGCTGATAAGGGGAGGAGCTTTAAATTTCCAAAATCATTTTCTCAACTGCACACATAAATTGGCATTATTGACAGATCAAAAGATAAACAAGAGGGTAACCATGGCAGACTGTGGTAGCCATAGCAATCTTCAATTTGATTAGAACCTATATTTTAGTGAACTAGCTATCGAGGTAAACAGCTTGGCGGTTGAATGATTGGAAATGAGTGATGTTGCTGCAAGTTCAAATCCGGTTGTTAATGTTTGTATTTTTTTTCATGCGTCCATTTTCTTATTTAGGTTTGAATTTTTTGATACCCAAGTTCAAATCTCAGTAGAGATAACTCTTTTTGTGTTTTACTAACGTATCTTTTTAAGTAAAAAAATATTTGTAACATTTTGTTGTATTTTTAGTCGCAATAAACGACATCTTTAAGTCGTGATTTTTTTCTCAACCGATATATAAACTTACAATTATTTAGTGTTTGTATTTACTAATCTCCGTAGGTAAGTTTGTTCCTCATTGCTGATCATGGAGGAACAAACGTGCATGGCATGCACAGTAAAGTGATTCAGGCGTAAATGTCCTGGCCATTTGCTTGGAAATTTACGCATTCGCTGACTTGAAAACGTAAGCTTCCCCATAGATCACTTTATAGTTGGTTAAAAACTTTAATCCACTTTTAAACTATTTTTCCAACATAATGTGTAATGTTTTCTATTGGTCATCTATATTATATTCTATGGACAAGATCTTTTTGTATTTGTTATTTATTTTCTTTTACCCAAAAACCCAATGATATTTTTATCACACAATCTTTAGTATGTACAGGTAGTACATACTAAAGATTGTGTAACTTTAATATTCTTTAAAAGGTAGCTTGCTTCTCATGTAGGTTTTTATGCGTACATGATATTTTATTTATGTGTTTAAATTTCATAAAGTTTTTGTACCCTATTACCGGAAGGTTGGGCCAAAACCCTAAATAAAATAAACTTTCCATCGCATTCTCTACATTTTAAAATATATACGTACGGTATTTAAGCCCATCACCTTATGCTGCACCTTACACTTAATAAAGCGAATTGTACAGGATACAGCCTCTCCTTGGACAGCTATTACTTAATCTTTCCAAACAAATAATTTTAAACACAGTTTTGGTAATTCTGCCACTGCGCCTCTCAAACCGTACGTCAACTTTTTGTAACTACCTCCTCTTTCAGTTTCATGGGTCTCATGTCAGTCACTGCCTATCTGATATCCACTCTCAATTTAACGGCGTAGTTCAATTTCGACGTTTCGCACCAAAACCGCGCGTCCTGTAGTCTCACTAGGGACTACGGTACCAACGAGAACTATAGCATAAAAAATGGACTAATTTGTTTTTATGGATTCGGTTTTTGGGTGCCCTGCTGGGTGAGCAGCTGTCGCTCTAGGCAGTAAATGTTTGCCATTTACTGCCTAGAGCGACAGCTGCTTTCACTTTAACTCAGAGTTGGCGCTGCCAGTAGACTCAATACCAAAACATTGACCTTCAATTATTGTAACCAACTGGGTAAAGCACAAAAGAGAAAACATACTACATATGTAAAAGAGTCAGTTCAAAACTGCCCAAGATAGACATATTTTGGACATTGACATCGAAAGCCACCATGAAAATTATAATTTTTTCTCACGGTTCTGGACTTGGAAGATAAATCTAAAATTTTTAAACAAAGTAGCATCAAAACCAATCCTTAAAATTTTTAGAGGTAAGCTAATTATTATTATGACGATGGTACTTTTTTATTTTGAGACTTTATACAAACAGCAACATTTGTGACAAAATTTACTCGGCAGTAGGCAGTTCGTGTTAGTGGCCCTCTATATCACAGTCAAATATTTATTCATAAAGATGAATGATAGGTATATAAGCGAACAACGTCGCGGGTACAGCTAGTAGATAATAATTGTGCACAGGGTTTTTAAGAGTAACTAGACCTGGAACATTGAGAGATGGGCAAGAAGGGGCGCTTGCGGCGCCCTTTTACTATAGATAATAATTGTGCACAGGGTTTTTAAGAGTAACTAGACCTGGAACTTTGAGAGATGGGCAAGAAAGGGGCGCTTGCGGCGCCCTTTTATTATAGATAATAATTGTGCACAGCGTTTTTAAGAGTAACTAGACCTGGAACATTGAGAGATGGGCAAGAAAGGGGCGCTTGCTGCGCCCTTTTACTATAGATAATAATTGTGCACAGGGTTTTTAAGAGTAACTAGACCTGGAACTTTGAGAGATGGGGAAGAAAGGGGCGCTTGCGGCGCCCTTTTACTATAGATAATAATTGTGCACAGGGTTTTTAAGAGTAACTAGACCTGGAACTTGGAGAGATGGGAAAGAAAGGGTCGCCTGCGGCGCCCCTTTCTTGCCGGCGCCCCGGGCGGTCGCCCAACCGCGCCCTGCCCTAACGCCGCTACTGAGGCAAAGGAACAACGCAATACCTGTTAAGCATATGCTTGATTAGCTACTACTAGTATTCAATCTATTGATGTATTGACGACCTCCGTGGTCGAGTGGCGTACGCACCGGTTTCAAGGTGTCGCTAGCTCTGAGGTCCCGGGTTCTATCCCCGGACAGGTCAATGTAGAAACCAACTTTTCTACATTGTCCCGGGTCTGGGTGTTTGTGGTACCTTCGTTGTTTCTGAATTCCATAACACAAGTGCTTCAGCTACTTTGGGTTCAGAGCAATGTATGTGATGTTGTCCGCATTTATTATTTATTATTATTAATGAATGCAATGGAAAATAACTTCCGTAGGTACTCTAAAAACATAAAAAAAAAATTGAAATAATTTGCTGGCCTTAGCCGATTTACAATTTCTTTTTGCGTATTTTGCATGGTTTTGCGCTAAGATTTTACCTGTAGATATGTGGAAAACAGGGTTGCCGGTATAAGTAAACACATAGGCTTATACATGGTAAACAAATTAATAGTATGATTATAAAGACACAACCTTCACATAGGCACTTAGGAACGCTTTCGGAAGGCTGGCAAATAAAACATTAGTCACGATAGAACACTGAAGGCAGATTCCTTTTCATTAATTTCCATAAGACACCCCTTTGTTAAATTAGTTCTTAGGTGTTCTAGAAAGCTTCTTTATTCTTTTCGTGCCACATTTCTTGAATATGAATTACGAATGCCGTACGTTAGACAGTCCCTCGCCGACCGTATCAAACATTCAAAGCTATCGACTTTCCACACCCATTTTGTCGCGGGACACTACACTCGCTTGCCTGAAACAGTTCATTAATTTTGTTATGAAATTCGTTGTAACGTGAAGAAAAAGGTTTGTATGGAAATGTTGAGCACATTATGTACCATGGTTATTAGAATTGAGCTTTGAAACAGTAGGTTCATATCTTACTGCAATCTCAGCATTGCGAGTTTGAGGATCTAAGTAATAGGTTTATTTGGAAAATGACTGATTTACCACTTTCAGTAAATAAGTAATGGAAGAAGCCATGTAATTTCAAGACATAATCTTCAGCATTTAAGTAACTAGGCAATTTAAAAACTTTAGCAATCTTATACCTCGTACGTACATAAGTACATACTGAGTTTTCTAGGTTCCTTTGACCAGACCAATCTCTTTAGCACGGCTCATTAACGAAACTGTTAAAAGAAGTTGTTAATGACATTAGATATCTACTCAATTAACTATTACTTACATAATAATATCTACTTATAATAAATCGGCAGGTACATAACTTGTTTTAATAACGCATGGAATGGCAATGGAAAGTTTGCTCCACTTTAACCCAACAGGCAATTAATAATAAATACTATTTAATTTCACACTCAGAATTAATAATTTACTATACTAGATTAGGGATACTTTCGTATTATAATAATGAAAGGGCAGTAAACGACATTCGTGTCACAAATTATTGCGTGTTCAAAGTAGTAAAAAGTAAAATAAACGGGTGAAAAGTATTGTTAGAGGCGTTATCAAACTGGAACAAATGTGACTTGCCTAAGTGTTGGTTCAGTCAACTTACTAAGATGGACTGCACGTCAGAGGTTACTATAAATATAAGAAATTTATATTCCCACGGTGGTGATAAATAAAAAAAAATAAACCGATTTCCTGCTTATATACAAAAAACACTGTCCAATGTGTCCATGTTGACATGTTGGAAGTAACGTCTGGTTCTGGTGGTATTTAAAAAAATATTTTAGAGACTGTGGTGCTATAATATTTAGTTACTACTTGTACTTATCTCTAACTGTTATAGATACCTAAGCTCCAAAAGAACCTATGTTACAAAATATGTAACTCTAGGTACCTAAGTTAGAATAGCTATAAAATAATAAGAAAAAAGTAGAGACGTAACTTAGCCAAGTTGAAAAGATTCAGTAATTTGTGGTTTCAGTAACATCAAGTTACCCTTTCAGATTTTCAGTTTCAATAAAAACTTCAAAGAATTGGCGGTACGGATAAACTTGAATTTTTCAACTTAGGTACCTACTTATTTGAATAAAAATTGTTCCTCTTATTTTTCTCAGTAGGCATAAACGGTTTCTAAGACACTATTTAAAGTCGTTAAACATTAACGATGTTTCAGGCAGTAATCAGATGTTTTATAGCGTTCCTTACTTTGACTGATAAAACCAGTTTTTGGTAAATTACAAGTTTCTCCATAGGTATACATTTCTGAGAAAAAAATATATTTAGCTACTTAAGTTTTACTTAAATATTATGTAGCTACTGCTTAGACTATGATTGATAGCTGATATTAAGAAATTCATATGTTCGCCTGGGAAAACACACACATGGTCTGTTGTAACCTAATGAAAAACACGAAAGTTTTACTGGTAGGCTTATAATTTATTTCAATCGTCAAATACAGTCATGTCAAACTGAACAAAGTGGACGGGATCGATACGTAGACGGTATTAATAGGCCTGTGCGAATAGAAACACATGCCACAGGCCACAAAGTTTTCTTCTACCTTTATGGAATATTAAATGAATACCAACGATATACTTAATTGTTTTTGTATTAATAATTAATTTCTATTGATTTTTTCTTTATGAAATATTTAGTAACAATTTTCATATTCGTTTTCTATTAGTGATTGTAGAGCTTATGTTTTCTTTAATTCTTATTTCATAGATTCTTATCACCTAGTGAAAAATATTTAGTTACTGTTAATTTGTGGAATTAACCAAACCGATCGCTACATCTTGCATCCTCAAGAAAAGGAAAGACAGATGATAGTGTCAATTATTGTTCAAAATCATTGCGTATCTATGGATGATTATGCTGGTTTTATATAACTTGCATATTGATAAACCTAATAATGATACTGCTGTAGAACGAATGGGGCTGCTGTCTAGCAATCCATCCTACTAAACTATAAATATTGATCGTCTCAGCTTGAGTAAAACTTAGTATTGTAGCTGACAATCGATAATGTCTACGGTACCGTACATACGGGCTCATTGCGTATGCGCATCGGTATCATGTAATTTGAATAGATGCGCCTGAACAGGCTTGAACAAAGGATAATCAACCGGAAGCGATAAACAAACGGGTTCCGCACTAAACGATGTTTGTTACTATAGTTATACTTATAGTGGTATAGTAGGATTCAAACTAGATGGCGGCTCTGAATACGAGGCGAGTCGCTGCGCAGTAACAAACTCATGCGCCAACGAGGGTGCCGCACGGTGGACCGAAATGGGCCGGTAGTGGACTTAGCATTGAAAAAAAAAAGTTGAATGATTTTTTATTTTTGAATATAGGGTTGCATCAACCTATTGATTATAAGAAACTATTTCGGATGCGATTTTTCAGATAACTTAGTATTTTCGGAATTATTAACACTCAAACTTATTTTTGTATGAAGCAAAACAAAAAACAATCAAAATCTCGGAATTCTCAAATTTTCTCAAAGAATTGACTTTACCTATGCATAAAACATATTTTTGTCCTATTTTATCGCCTATGCTCGTGTCCCGTTTTTTCCCGTTTTGGCCGCAATTTCAACTTTTGTTCTTAATTCCACACCACCCTAGAGGTTAAGAACTAGGCGCGTTTTATTTTTTGTAGAGGTGTCCCCTTTAGGCCTAATCCATTAGGAACCGATAAAATAAATAATAACAATTATTAATAATCATAAATATATATTCATAACCATACAACTTAAAAACAATGTACAGATACATTTAACATTATTCTATAAATTACATTATCACAAATTCTCACACTTCACACACTTCACACAATTCACACACTTCACACACTTCACACACTTCACACACTTCACACAATTCACACACTTCACAAGTAATCACACGAAATTGTATTAACTTAATCACTGTCAAGACTATCTACGTTAACGAATTCAAAATTTTCCTGATCGTCATCATCAAAGGATTGTGTCTGTTCAATAATTAATAAACTTTGCGCTTCTTCAGACAAAGTTTTATGTTTTCTGCAAAGTTTGTGGCGTTTTGTTGAAATTAGTGGATCAGAGCTGATCAATAAATTGCTCAAAATATCTTCATTTGTAGCTATTCTGTTGCATTTCCTGGAATGGTTTTGACGGTACCTACGAAAGTCTTTATTTCTAGCTTCGGCCGCTTCTTCAGATAAGTGTCCAATTGGTATTAAACCGAAACTTTCAATGATAGCTGCACCATGCATAAGGACTTTATGAACACTTGAAGGCATGTAATACCAGCTGTATAATTCCAAATACAGTTGCATGGTGGCTTGAGCATATTCGTGAAATTTGACTGTGTCAATATGATAGCCCGACGAAATTGCTGCTAAAATTGTGGAAAACCGCTTAATTAGGTCCTCATTGACACCAGTTATCTCAGCAGTCACGTTTGGCTTGCAAAAAATCTTCTAGCGGTGTTTCCGTCATTGGTAGAGCCATGACCTTGTTTGACAACGTCAATCAAAAGTCCCATCCTATTTTTAAACGCGTCTTGTATATTTTTCTTTCTGTTTTCCATGATGCACTTGTTGTCTCCCTTTACAGTCCATGTCTTTATCGTTAATCTGTAAGCTATATGCAAAAATGCATTCCATCATTCGTATCCAGATGTGCAATGATGACAATCCATATTTACAGAGATCTGGATCAACTTGTTTTGACATTATTAAGGGCAAATTATTCATCTCAGTTGGAGTGGCTTTGCAAATATCGCATCTCTGAGATGAAGTGTCACATAAAATTGATGTTACTTTTCCGTCTATCATCGTCATTAATAAAGAGTGTGAAATCTTCATTTCTCCAACTTCTGTTTCTTTTAAATTAGCAATCTCTTCTTCAATAGCACTTTTTTCCCGCAATATTGTTATTTTGTTTTCTTTCATAAATTCGAAAAAGATTGGTCGACACCAGTAAGATGAATTTGGTGAATCATTTTGCCAAATATCTTGTTCGCCGCAAACCAATTTGATTGGTACTAAACTTCCCATGAATATACTTGTATCATCAAGTTGCTTATCCAAAGTTTCGTCGTCTGTTGAGATTTTTTGCTTGTAATTGGCTTGATTAGAAGCACCATCGAATCCCCACTTACTAATGAGTGTTAATTTTTTATTATCATCGTCTATAGTGAGAGGCATCATTATTATTTTTGTCGTTATATCCAGTAAAGCTTGTAACTTTATTTTGGCGGAAGTTTCTGTAATTGTGATATATTCTTTTGGAGGATAGCATTCCATTTTCGCGTGTTGCACTTGATAATAGGATGGAAATACATTCCTTTCTTTTTCATTAACGCTTTTTCTTAAAGTAATATATTGCCACTTGGTCAGCTTAAGTGATAAAAATAACCCCAAAGCTTCATCCGGAGAAAACGCAGCAGGTTTACTTTTTTTAACAGATATGAACTCCTTAACTTTTTTCACATCTTGTGGATTCTTAAGTAAATGTTCTACTATATCTGCAACATCTTTATTTTCGTCTGCTTTTAACTGCTCAAAATATGCATATTTTATTTCGTCTGAAGATAAATGAAAGTTATCTGCTCGTCTTTTTTTCTGTTTAGGAGCTAATTCACAAAAAGGTTTTCTAGGGCTTTGCTCGGTGGATACACTTACAGAAACTTTTGCTGGTGGCACAGACTGAGTTGATGTACTGGGCACTGAGCGATCTTCATTACTGCTTATTAAACTCTCAATAAAGTCTGGCCAAATAACGTTTTCTTGTAGCCACACGCCATTTTTCGTTTTGAAAACCTCTTCTCTCTCGTGAGCTTTTTGCCATCGTCTATTTAAATTAAAACAATACTTTGCACAATACGATTTCAAGGCCTTTATATGTTCATCACTTAATTCGACTAAAAGTTTGGACCTTATCTCATCGAACAAGCCATTACTATTTTTAATACTACCACTGCCAATGTTTTTAAGAGTAACGAAGAGATCAAGGTTTGTCACAAAATTTGGAAACATCTTCACAAACGCGGTTATCATAAATAAATATAAATAAATAATTACAAATTATCACAAATTATCACAAATTATCACAAATTATCACAAATTATCACAAATTATCACAAATTATCACAAATAATTACAAATTATCACAAATAATTACAAATTATCACAAATATTGAATAATATGTAGGAGTAGTGCGTCTATTGCGTTGGATAATAGAACACTGAAGTGGATTTGAATGCAACTGAATATCATGTGCAATGTTGATGCACCAATCACGTTACGACACGTCATAACTTGTGGTTGTTCACGTGCACTCTTATCACTTAATTCTCGGAAATATGTGTCAAAACAAATGACGTCATAGGGTGATGTGGAAAAAGTTGAACATTTTCAAAACTTGATTGAACACTATGTTATGTAAAATGTTCACGAGGTAGTTTAGTATAAGTTATTGTAAGTTTTATTTCATTAGGTACACTCTGTCAAACTTCTCTGCGAATTATGAAACAAAAAAAAATTTTTTTTCTTTAAAAATAGAAATGCCTATATCTCCGAAACTACTGGTTAAATAAAAAAAAGTTCCAGATGAGAAAAGTTTATAAATTATGCCTAGATACCAAAAATATACATTTCATCTCTTAAGTCCAAACCTTGTAATATCAGCCCACTGCCGCCGCCGCGCGCCGGCGCGGCGAGGTTCTGCGCAGCGTGTAGCGCACTTCAAAGCCGCCAAGAAGTTTGAATCGCACTATACTAAACTTGTGTTAAGACGTTTTAAAACTATGATAGACTTCAAACCTTAGTAAAGTAGGTATACTATTAATAGGTATATATACTGTAGACATATTGTGTACACAATATAGTGATACAAAAGACCACCATTTATTTAATACAAATGTTAGGTACATTATAAATTATGATAATTATGGTGTAATAACGTATTTGTTATGTTAGTTTTGGTGACATGGTAGTACTAATGTAGACCACTACTATGCCTTTTAAACAAATAGGAGATAGGCATAGAGTAGGTACAGTATATATTATTATATAGATAGATATATTTGTAGTGTTACTGCCATCTAAAATAACCTTGTGCCAGTGAAAGAGGAAGTTAGGTAGTTGGATCTCTTCTAATAACGGAACTATAATAGCAATGCCAATAGGACTTCATAAAACAATTAATTGAAATATCGACATCCATCAAGATCCAATTTCAATTATTACACCGTGGTCTGGATCAGGTTTTCAAATTGGATTCATTAGTACTTAGTTGCAAATTCAAATCTAGGCTACTAATGCGGCTTATTCTGTTTCCTATTGCGTTAATCAGTGGCGTAACTATACCATCTGGGGCCCGTGGCAAATTCTTTTGATTGGGCCCTATTAGTACATTTTTTACGTTGTACTTAGTTAAATTTTAATAAACAACTAAAGTATTTTTCCAACACGAATAACAATTTTATTTTCAAGAGCATGGATTTATCCCTATACACAGTTCTTTTTTTAATCATATCAGATCTTATTTTTGGTCTAGAACACGGGAAGTAGGTATAGGTAAACTGAAAAAAAAACTGATAGTAATAGAGAAAAATGTTTGGGCTATATCGAGGAAATGGTAAAACAGTCCAGATACCACTTCTTTGTCCTCATTTTTATTTTTTCACTGTCCCAGGAATGAGACGAGCAAATCGACTCTACCCATATACTGATTGTAGTTGCGTATAATAAAATAATAATAATCCAGCCTATAAACGTCCCACTGCTGGGCACAGGCCTCTTCCCATATACAGAAGGCACGAGCATTGATCATCACGCTTGCTCTCTGCGGATTGGCGATTTCAGATACCAAATTTTGGAATCCAGGTTTCCTCACGATGTTTTCCTTCACCGTTTGTCAGTAGTGTCTTAGAATAATTAAGAAAGTACATATAACTTTGAAAAAGCCACATTGGTACTTGCCTGGGTTCGAACCTGCAACCTTGTGCATACAAATCCGTTCATTGAACCGCTAGGCCACCACGACATTCATTTATTAGTTGCGTATAATTTGAGGGAAATATATTTCTTTTGTTTTATTATAAAACCTCCTTATGTTGTGAATCTTTCTCTTTCGTTTCTCGCTCCCACTTAAACAATTTTCTGGAACTTGACATTTTAATATCTAACTTTCTTACTTTCACAATCAACTTTACTTTCAAAGTGCCTACTTTATTTAATAAATTATCTCAATATAGAAGTATATAGAAATATAAAAATAAACATGAAAATGTTATTTATTTCTTTAAATCAAATACGAAAAATCAGAGATAAGACAAAAATAATAAAGATCGTTTAGGATGTGTTGAAATGCATAACCAAATTTGAAATTGTGTTATGGTCTTTAGTAGACTCACTTTACTTGATTTTAAGTAGAACGTTTCATGGAAAATAAAATCAGGGGCATAGCTACCGCCGTATCTGACGTGACAATTATACCGGGCCATGGACCACGGGAGCTCCCGACGTGCGTAAACCAAAATTTACAAAATGTAAATAAGAATAAAATAAACTGATAAAAAATGTAACATTTTGAACTTTAATGGGACATGAATACCTGACAGACCTGTGACTATTGTCCATTGAGGCAGAAACTTAAGAAAAACTAAAGTCCTCATCAGGTATAAATGATACAATAAATAAGTTTGCCGAAAAAAGGCAAGGATGTGTTACATATTTAATTTAAATTGCTTGTAATTTTTTTGGAAAAGAGACAAATAGGAAATTATGATAAATAAGTATTTATTTTAATTTTATGCAATTTTTTCTTTTGTGAGTATTCTTTACCCTTCATAAGGGCCCCAAAACAATTTTGTATGCGGGTCCAAGTCACGCTACGCCAATGAATAAAATACTCAGGTATAAACTTAAAAAAAATAACTGAGCTCGCGGCCTTATGGGCCGGGGCCCTCTTGGGTCGGGGGCCCGTGGCATTTTGCCAGTCCTGCCACCCTGTAGTTACGCCACTGGCGTTAATGTCTGAATGCAGACTAGAGGCTCTCTCATATAGAGGACGAGCATCAAAGCCTATCTATGCATATTTAATAATTAGAAAACTATAAATGACGTATGCAAATCATATTCAAGAGCACTTAATAACAGTAGGTACCTATGATACACCAGTTTTGTTTTTCTTGTTAAAGGTACTTACTGATTGCTGTAATTTTCGAGGTGACTTGCGTTTTGTCCTTCTACATACATTAGAACAAAGACAATGTCATTTCAGAATGTCACCTCATCCAGTACAGACACATTATCATATTCACGTATTGTACATTTATACGTTATTTTACCGTATCACGCTCTAATATTCTCTGCGTTTAGCTTCGTACAACAATGGCCGCAGTCACGCCCGTCGATTTCTCTACGGAGAACAATGTTTATGTAGAAAAAAACTGTTTGCGCTTCAGTGGTCAAGCGTAACGGACACGGCGTGCGCGCAGTGCTCTATGCCCGCCATCTTGGAAGCGCGGATTGGGTTGCGGCGCGAGCGCATACCACGAACACTCGGGGTTCCATTGACTTACTATACGGTTAATGTGAGTCAAAGTATTTTTACCTTGAGTTACATTGTATAGGAATTACATTTTCTATTGGTATGTTTGCATGAAACACATTTGGGTATCCATCACATTTGATGTTTTCGCTGAAAGAACCTGCATTGTACATAATTCGAAAATTCGACGAGTTTTTGGTATTCTTAAATAATGAAAGCTATATACAATCTGAATATACACGTATGGTTTATGATAGTTTCGTATTTCAAGATTTCCTAAACCTACAACATTTCGAATAGGTAGGTACAATACCAACAGCAATAGTCCATTATATTCTGCTCAATATTGTGATTTCCTTCAATATGGCTGCCATATCCGGCCCTCAATTACACAATCTTGACAGAAACGTGGTACCTAATGTAGCATAGTATCGTGTTATTGTTCTTCATTTAGGACATGCTGTGTTATGCAACAATGCATCTCAGGTGGATTTCGGTTGCAATTAGATGTTACTTAGATACTTTAGTACGAGAGCTGAGTCCAACTTAATCCACTTATCTAATTAGCGTAAGCGAGTTAAGAGAACTAGTTATGACTGTTTTAAATATTTTACTTTAAAATTAAAACTACATACAAATTATGGTACTTTTTCTCGTCACAGTCTACTTTTACTGTTACATTTTACATGAGTGATATATTTCAACGAAAGGTCAACGACACTTTATTGTTGAAATGTTTTGCGATAGCATTCAGTTTTAGTGCTGTAAAAAGGTAATAATTTTATTAAAGCTTATCTTTGTAGCCTGTACCTATGCATGCTATATTGTGCAACGTAATGAACATATCGAAATGATTCAGGGTATTATAATAGACAGATATCAGGTACACACAGGTAAAATGTTACTTGTTTATATTGGAAATAATGATCTACAGGTAAAGTTTTGTATAAAACGATCATCAAACATCAATTCTTCATACGTTTGATGCTTTTTATAAGTCAGCAAATATTTTTCATAAACGGTCAATAGCGCGGCACAAAAAAAGTCAGAATAAACCAAAGTCATAAAATCGAATTAAACTCGGCATTACCAGTCATTTTTCAGAATCGTCACGCAAATATCAATCATGCAATTCAAATAGTTTTCTTATGCAGTGAGGTCTCGTCCACTATGACCCAGTTGCTTTTCACGAATGAACGATAATTTTGCTAATTGACTCCCGGCCTAGCAGATCTCTGCTACTAATTGTTTTTGGTAGCACGCAACCCGTTCGAGTCAGATTTCTAATTGTTTCTCTTAGCGGCCTTATAGTTTCAAGGCTCATATAATTTACAGTAAACAATGGATAATAACAACAGATTGATATTAATATTCAACCTTCGTCGAAATCTGATATTTTTGTGGCGTTCTATTTTGAATTTGATTTAGTACGGCATTTTGTTCATGAGTATTGATGCGTTATAAAAATTGTGTATTATTGTTACTACATGTTGTATAGTTTGTTGGAAATATCTGGGAGCACGGTAGTGCCCCCGCCAAGACGAGCCAAGCGAAGCGCAAGGGCACTACCTACCTTTTCTCGAAGTGTTTCGTCGTTTTTTTTGAACCCTCATAGAGTTGGTTTCCGATGTACCAGATAGTTCATATTCGCAGGATATGATGTCAATAATAGACTTATTAAACATACAAAGTCTCAATTGAATAGCACCACCAAAAACATTTCATGTAAAATGTTGCCAAGACGACTACATAAGGTTTGCCCTGTGAAAAAGATATCAGATCACATGTAGATCCAAGCTTCTGAATCTACACGGCCTAACTCTACCGACCCTAACTTCACAAATCCTACATATCAGTAAAAATATGTGGCTTGGCTGTTTCGTTACTTACTTCAGAAACTAAATATTCGCATCAACTCCACGACGGTAGCGAAACGGCGAAGCCATACATTTTTACTGATATGTAGGATTTGTGAAGTTAGGGTCTGTAGAGTTAGGCCGTGTAGATTCAGAAACTTGGATCTACATGAGATCTGATATCTTTTTCACAGGGCAAACCTTATGTAGTCGTCTTGGCAACATTTTACATGAAATGTTTATGGTGGGATTTTTATTTTTCTTGTCGTGCTTTTTTTCTATGTTAATACGGTTCGTAAATGCCTAGGTTAAATTATTGTAAAAAATACTTATGTACGACTTCCAGTCTATAAATGTTTATAACTTCCAGTAGCAAAAGTTCATTGACCTGTAATTAAAGGCAAATATAAACCGAAAAACAGAATTAGCATATCAACAAGCATCAGACAATAAACATGTAACTTCGACCCTACCCGCAGTTATGCAAACAGCGTGCGAACGTCAGCTGATCGGATAACGTTTTTGAAAATTAACTCTATATCTATAAAATGTTAACCTTTTTAACGTCCGCAGATGTGGTCCCTATTCCACGTGCGGTGTCGTGCAATAATAATGACGCACTAAACCGCGTGAGCAGGTGAGCCCTGTTCTCAATTAGGCTGCCGATAATATATATTTTTTGTTTGTGCATGCAAAGAGAGTTGCCGGCTTGTTTTACTGTTGACCTTATATTACCATTTTTTTATGAGTATCAAGTAAATAGTATGGAAATATGGTATTTGGTAAAAACAATGCATTCAATAGTAGTTCATACAGAAATATACTAGGTTTTTTATTTCATGGCGATATACAGATTCACGATTTCTATGTTTTTTCTGAATTGGTTATTGTAAGCAAGTTGATACAATTATTATAAAGGAAGATATGAGGCATAAATAACGACTACATACTAAGCAATACACATATTTATATTACGTCTGCCGTCCCTAAGGACAAAGTTTGTGTGTTACATTATTTTTACATGAAGCCAAAAAGCTTTAGGCAGCCTGCGAGCAAAACCTCAAGAACCCTTTAACTCTTAGATTGTTGTTTAATTATTCTAAAAAAATGAATTGATGTACTGTATTTCTAACAATATGTTTGTAAGTCGTCGGTTACAAACCGTGTTACGATCAATCAGATACAACTATTGTTTCTGATTGAACTGAAATTGTGCATATGTACATTATATTGGCGACAATATAATATTATGGTACTTTCGAGCTGGTCTGATGATGAAGCCCGAACCTAGCTATAGGAACGTCAAAAACAACACAACCCCATGGTGTTTAGGCCTGATTGATTTGTCTTCACTAGCACTATGATCCTAGCTGATTCAAAAGATTTATTAAAAAAAAAAACATAAAATCTAGTACGATTAGATTTTACCGAACTGGTAACATACCGAAAGCCAGCAAAACGGACGGAGGCCAACGATATCCATTTAATCTTGAACATTACCGACATGCTTATTCTTCAATATTTATATAAAATGTAAATTGTTCAGGGGCTCGGGGCCGTGACTGCTATACATATTAACGTTAGATACTCGTTTTTTTTTCGTATAAAAATAACGTGTTCCGTAGAGGGTACACGATCGTTGACGTTATATTTTATATAGCTGGTTAATGGTTTGAATGTAATTGTGTTTGTAATTTATTTTGCTTTTTTATTAATTAATTATTCATATTATGAAAAAACTTAGGTGTAAAGGTTGCAGTATAGCTTTGGCCTTTGACTTTTGAATTTCTCATAGCCAAAGAATCTTTAGATTAGTAGTAACTGATAAGGTGGTAAATTAATATTATTAAGGACTGATATTTTTCAGTAATTAAGCAAGCCTTTAGCATCTAGGTACTACCAACTGATGTGAAATGTGAATCTAATAATTATCGTCTCTACATCAAAAGATGATAAAATTAAGTTCCTTAACTAATAAAGTAACGTCTAATAAGAAAGAAGAGGCAATTACACGACCCACAATTTGTTCTCCATAATTGCATTATCATAATATATCATTAATAAGTTACACGAGTTGTGATATGCCTCAGTGGTTCAATAAGGTCTCATGTTAGAATCCAGGATAGGAGATAGAACTGTAACTTTTTAGGCTTAATATACTTAATAAACACTACATGAACTGTCTTGGTTATTATGTGGCTGATGGTAAAAGAAATCGTCTTAAGCTATACTTAGTATACTAAAGCTAAAGAGTTTTTTGTTTGTACGCACTACGCGCAAATCTTTGAAGTTACTGTCAAATTTCAATAAATATTTTTGTATTATAGAGCTCAATTCTCGATGAAGGCTATTTATTTAACATTACGTTACTTGCATTATGGAAAATAGAGGCAAGTAAAACCGCGGTGCACAGCTAGTGTCTATATATGAGCAATCTGAAATCGTCGATCCGCAGTGAGCAAGCGTGTTGAACTATGGTCGCCTGGCCCCTTTGTAGTACAAAAGGCTAGGACTATGAAACAGTAACAGCCTGATATTATAATCTATCATTAATATGAACATTACATAACTCATAGACATATATAGTTACGTGGATCATTATCATAACTGTACAACAAAGCACAGTAAGTTCCGATCCATTGGTCGTTCACAAAGAACAATAAACCATTAATTTGAAGACAGTTTATTGCGACCATTAAAACAATGCATTGCGTACTGATGCCGTGCGTGGTACAATATATACCCTAATGTTATTGTTGCGTATGTTACTGGCTTAGTTCGACTGTTACATCTGATCTCTTTGAACTACTTTGTCCTGTCGTTCTATGATTTCGTGTTTAGGTGTTTTAATGCCTAATTTATTAATCAATTTTGGCAAATTATGTTTTCTAGATCACCGTATTTTTGGCCCGGTATGTTAACTAAAAAGTATGATAACTTAGAAAACCATGGCCTAAGTTTTTGCTCTCCTTTTAATTATTCTGAAGTACTGAGTAAAGACAACATCCTCTTAATTGTTTTTAATAATCTTCGTTTTCTTTATAATTAGATAACATACCGAAGAGTTAGTCCTGCAGTGGGACAGGACGGGACTGGGACTTAATAGATGGAATATACCGCTACCTTACCTTAAAAATATACCATAAAAATTATAGAAAGCATACTGCGTTTTAGTTAAATATCTTATCCCGAGGGGTAAAGTAGGGTAGTGTATACATTTATACTTATGTAGTGCAATGTTTAAATGTCGGCACGACAACTCAACCATGAGCCTGTCGCTTTTTTATTGTCCTAGGCTTTTACTTTATGTCTGCAAAGTATTCTAAGAATAAGGGCGACTTTATTAGCAATATTTCTTTTTATTATAGTTTAGCATTGAAATAAAAAATGAGTCATTCTTTTACCTTTTAACGTAAAATAAAATGACGACTAGAATAGGGTAGATGACTAGGTATGAAAAGTCAAAATTTATTTAGTCCGCCATTTAGATAATCAAAATATAATAGACACATATTTTTTCTTTTCTCAAATAAATTACAAAATACGAAGATAAACCGCTGTAAAGTTCAGGAGTGGGGGCTTGTGACGTCACGGCTAGGTACAATTTGTACTCAAACGTGACGTCACGCAAGAATTGTACTCGCTGTATCTTCGTAATTCTTTGTTTACGGGACTAAACAAAAAATACGTGTCTAATATTTTTTTCTTATCTAAAAGATGGACATAAACATAAAAATTAGTCATCATCCCTATTATGATTACAGATAAATACTTAGGATAAAGTATCAAGTTCTTTTATGTAACAAGGATGTATAAAATAGGTTTTTAAGTCTACTTAGACTATTGCTATTTAGTCACTTAAAAATTATCATGACTGTTTGTTACCGTGGTACATGGCTCCCTTTACCCATATGAAGTTTTAGGATTTGTTGATTTAAAGTAAAAGTATCGACTGCGCCGCTAAATTTTCTTTGAGTTAGTGGCAGATCCAAAGGGACCCCAGATCTATCACTGACTCAAATTAAACATAGTATTAGAAATTAACGTAGCGACAACAAGTTTTTCAAAAATGTTGAAAGAAAGTTGAAAAAGAAAACAATGTACAGAAGTTAGAGCTAAGAATATAAAGTATATTCTAGGTTTCCTTAAATTGTATCAGTGGTTACGACGTTGACGAGAAGACGAATGATGCTGTTGTCTGAAAGTGAAATCTCCGAACATCGTATATTTGTGTGGCGTGAAGTTATTTTACCCCAGTCTCAGTGTTTGTGCGTGAAATCGTGAATTCTAACTACCTCAAAAAGAAACAAATCATTTTTTTCAGTCACACGAAACATTATGAGTTGATAAACTATTTTTCCTTATATTACCAACTTAGATTATTTTTATAGTTCACAATTACGGGTCGGACTTGGAAAGTAAGGATTTAAAAGCGAACGTTATTGTTACAGTAAAATTCTTTATTCATAATAATCACGCGATTTGAGGTCATTTGCTCCTAGAAAATGACCACAAGAAGTGTTTCTTTTAATATTTTACTTTTCTTTAACAAAGAAAATGTAATAATATAAGAAATGCTGTAAATTGTCACGCTATGCATACAGAAATAGTGGCTAGTAAAGTACTAGAGTGGTCAGGTCAAGCATACTTCGTTTTGATATTTATCTTGAAACATACGGGTTTTTCTTACATTTGTGGTATAATAAAATCTTACCCATTGCTTTTTATCCACACTGTAATGTGACTTAATTGTATTCCGCTTTTTATTTTACATCCGCAAATAGAAGTTTCATGTGGAGTATAATTATGAATTTTAAACATTTACGTAGTAATGAGTATTTTTATATGTTGAAAGAAATGCGTACGCATTACGAAGGTTATTTATTTCCTTCAGAAAACCTAGCTAAAGAAATATTTATTCTACGTATTATAAAGTTCATTGTTATAAAAATCAGGGGTTTGCGAGAAACCGACAACATTTTGCATCTAAGTATATCGCAGCAAGTTGTTATGATAGGGTGTTCAGCGAGTCGTTTTAACTCGCCGACGTCGCGAAGCACTCGCTCGTGGAAATTGCACCATAACTAGGGCGGGCAGCTTTTCTCGTTACCGACCCATGCTATTTACAAACATACCCCACAAGCCAACTCGGCGCCTGCTTTACCGACATCTTGATGTTACTTGTCAAAGGGGAGGCTACTGCGCATGTGTACGCCATGTGACACATCTGACATTTTGAAGCTCGCTTAGAAAATCACTGCGAAGCAATACACCCTAAAAACAGAGCAAAATAATAACTGCACTACCATCAAATCAACTAAAAAGTGCATTTAACATCCCGCTCTAGTTTTATTGTCGCCTTTCTGGCCGCAGTTACGAGTAGATAATTAGCTTCAGTGCTTGTTTGTAGGCGGTTTCCAAATGTAACCAATCTAAACACATCAAGTCGCCATAGCCCGGACGAATCATGAAATAAGTGATAATAACATCATAATCATCAGCAATGGACAGTGTTACTCAAGAATGTTAATAAAAGTGGACTCTATACAAACTCCTTTGAGGCAGCCTTGAAGAAACTGTTACTTAGAACCCGCGGCTATGAGGCATGGAAACAACATGTACAACCAAGATATTATGACATAACAAAATAAACGCAATGAATCAACTGAAGTGAGAAAATATCAATGACTTAGCATATAATATATTATCAAACAAATACATATCATTACTGTGCCTGTAGATTAAAATATCCTATATATTTACCTTAAATTTATTAATATTGCATTTTAAGAGCATTTTATAATAAGTATTTTGGCAATTTTAAATAGAAAATTATTATATTGACATGAATAAAATATAAGTGAAATCGAACTGAACTTGAACATTCTACAAATTACCTTTTTTTGGAAGAAGAAATTATTTGGTAAGTACATCTTATTTCTTTCGTAGATTGTTTACTAATTAAGGATATTGACGTATTGAATATTACTGAACTGGATCCTACAACCCTATTAGTAGATAAATATATATATAACCATAAAATATATATATTTATCTCATCGTTACGCGGAGCAACCACGTGACTGGTGGAATTAAAGGATAGTTGAAGGTCTTATCATTAATTTAAGTGCTTAGCTCTTGTCTTATAGCGAAAGATCTATCTATGCCTATTTACATAGATAACTTACCGCACATGGGTGATCAAACTTGACCTAAAAATGAAAATAGCCTTTATTTCCAAGCAGTAAGGTAGAAGTTTGTAATTCGGTATGATTCACGAAATCACGCGAGCTTATCCTAACCAAAAATCACAGGTTAAAACATGAATATATTAGGTAGTTTTGGATGTCACCCTAAAATGCAAACTCTAGCCATGCAAGTAAATGATTTATCTGTGTTCGTCACGCAAACATTATAGCAAGTCTCATGGTGAAAAGTTTTTCGTGTTTATTAAGATATCAGATAGGTATTGTAAAATACACGTCGAGGTACATACATCGATTTCTTTATGTTTTGTTATAAATAATCAAGTGTTTTTAGGTTAATTCGAGACTTGTTTTTACATAAGTAAAGTACGTAGTCAGATAATACTGAAACTGTACCTTCGCCTTTATTTCAAAGAAGTAAAGTTCACTTTCGCAAATCGTCGTGCCTACTCATCTGCTAAAGGTGTATGAATACATTTTAAAACACATTTAAAAGCTAATGATAAAACATGTATGTTAATATTAATTAACTGTTAATTGATTAAAACGTGCATCATGGACGACTCATGAATACATCAAACAGGTGTTCAGTTTCGCAGTTTGACATGTGACAGGCTGTCTATGGTATTACCAGTTTTCACATGTTATTCCAACAAAATAAAAACATAACATCGCAAAAGGTACCAATCAATAAACGTAGTACGATCTCTAAGTATCAAATTACTATTTAGCATCATTTTTTAACCTAAATATTAACTAATTAAATATTTCGTAGCATCTACAATTTCACATACTACAAAATAAATTTACGACCTAAAATATTCCTACATACATAATTACATATAGTTTTAAAATGTTACCATATTGCGTTGCTTACTCAATTTGTATTTACCAAGTTGTTTCCCTGATGGACTGAAAATTTGGGGTAGTGACGGGAAGCCAAACAAAGGTGAGGAAAGACAACACGAGGAAATTCAAATTATGTTTTTCCGTAGCATCGCCGTCGTCTACATGGCGGAAAGTTTTCAGGATAAGGCTGTTTTCACATTGGCCGCGTATCTTTTCTATTAGGTCTTTTGTTAGTTAGGTTTTCTTAAGAGGTCTCAAGTCTCTTTTGTACTTAATAGATATAGGTCAAGTATAGTGGAGCTATTTAGTAACTACAGCCATTTTTATACCTAAATAAAAGGAATATATATTTTTAAGTTCAGGTATTTAAATATAGTTGTGTTTTATCCGTAGTTTTGAAGATATTTGTATAGAACTTTAATGAAGTCGATTTAAAAATTGAGCAAATGGCCGACCGCGTGTCTTTTCTAACCTTACTATTTTTAAGTTAAGCTTTTCATGAAAAATGCAACCTTGTTTGGTACACGTGGAAAAACAGATGAAAGAAATAAATAAACTTATTCCACACATAATCACCTATTAAAATATAATTTATTTTAATAATATATCGTCGCCGATGCCATTACAGCTCGTTTTCAAACGTATCCAGCTACACAATCGTCCACTTACTGAGTACGATTAACGTCATTGTGCTCACTTTATAACCTCATTATACCTTATAATGCCGTCGCGTGTCGAAACTCTTAGTGTTTTAATTTTTTATTTGATTGAAGGAATGTTTACGAGTAAGAAATAACTACGCAACTTCCAACATTCGTAGCAGTGGAGCGGTTAATCCTGACATTCATCAACCCATTTATTCGAAACTCGACAGTTATGAAAAAGAAAAGAATTTGTAAGATTTAGATACAGAGATTGATTTAGAATTTTTGCCTCATAACGTGCATTGATCAAAATAACTGTAGGAAATTCATCTGTCATGGATATTTATAGGTCTATTTTTAAATTACCTAAAAGGGTTAAATAAGTATATAAAAAGTACTGGCCACTATTTGGAATCAGGTTTTTATGGATATACAGATTTTTGAATGTATATTTAGAAAATACAATATTGAAGCTACTATAATAACGAATTATACATAAAGTCTGAGTTTCCGCGTCTCTTACGTCACAAAATCTACAGCGCTGCAATTTATTATTCTATCAATTGTTATTAATGTTGAGCAAGTAACGCTTGATATCACTTACTTCCGTTGAATTCAATTAATCTTATAAATAGCTATAACCGTATACTACAAGCAATGGATTTCACATAAAATAATAAAAAGACGGATATTGGAGGACGAACGTCGTCCTGACAATTTCCTTTCGCGCGATTTTAAATTGATAACTATGTGACGCCGCTTCACTCGCACTGCGGGTACTTTTATGAGCAAACAAGAACGTTATGTCAATAGCAGAAAACATTAGCTATTTCCCCTATAAAATGTCGACTGGAATGGAACACGGGCGCGGTTCGCGTGATCGCAGGCGCTTGCGTTTCCCTCGCATGCTGACGATACCTAACCTCTATAGCGACTGCCTACATTTTTCCACATTTTAGTACACAGCCAAGCAATTATGGATATTGACGTTCGTGCTTTCCTATATTTAGGCATCCAAAGAAGAGACGTAGTTCTATGTAGGTACGATTGTGTACGTAACCCAATTTACCCAATTAGTACAATTAGAATTACTGATACCGAAATGAATTTTAGCCTGTGGTAATTCAATAGAGACCTAAGTAAATGCTTTTCGTAATCGACGTATTTAAGATTGATAAGAATTTCGCCATTTTGCAAGAAATATTTTGTAACATGTAAGACTTTTGGATTATGCTATTTAAGTCTTGTAAAGTGTGTTCGTCTAACGTGGATCACTTGTAACTTAGTTCAAATGATGGATTGGATGGCAAAGGCGCAAGTAATAAAATACGTATCTTTATTGGTACCAAAAAACTCGATCGACGTTGGATAATAATCTTAGAGAGCTATCGTAATACCTCGATAACAATCTAGTATGGCAATTTCAATTATATTCTATTACACTTCTGATCTGTTTATCTACGAGAGACCAGAACAGCAGGGTGAATACTACAACGGTTTGGTTTTTACTTCACACCTACGCTGACAGAGATATCAAATGATAGAGGCTTACAGACTTGAACTAACTTAAAAACTTAATATGATTATTTTCTTTGATGTTCAATACAGACATCAGTAAATTTTCCTATACCACTAGGGAGTTACGTACGATATTGCAACAAAGAAATAGTACATATTTATGCATTGGTTGTATAGGCGACGTGAGTTGAATGATTTAATACTGTTTCGCGAACATTCCTTGAAGTATGTCGTTCAAGTTCAGATGTATGTAGAAATAATGACATACTTGTGACGATAATTACTTGAATCCGAGCCAATTAAATTGTGATTTGATCTCGGACCGGACCTCAAGTGTGTCGGTCAAACAGTTCGTATTTCTTCTAAAGCTCTCCATATTCCTAATTCAAAATGTATTTCTTGAAAACAAGTACGTACTCATACAATATTCATATTACTGTTTTGATGTTGTGTACTTCAAATACTAAATGTACAAGATGAAACTTTCGGTAATTCATTATAATGAGGGTAATTTTTTATAGAAAGAATATTATTTTATGAAAATATTTTTCAAAGTTTTTTATACCATATTTGTGGAGAAAACCCTCGTATTAATTTAGGTGGTTGAACTATTGCATCAAAATACACTATAGATTAATTTATTTGTCTTTTCTTTAGTCACGTATTCTATTTATTTTTGCAACCACTCGATTAATATAAATCGATGAGTTGATTAATCGATTAAGTAAGTATAATTGTAACAGAGCAGGCGCGGCCAGCCAGACCGTAACGCATCAAAGAGCGTCCTAATTGTTCGGTTGCGATTTCAAATCCGGCGCGGGCGCACTGCCGTGACCGACCGGCAATTCTATCTATTTGTAAAGCAATCATTTCAAAATCCGTTTCATTTTCTACTGTCAAATACCTACTTACTTTTGCACGATAATTGTGGCTTTTTAATGAAAATAGCGCATGACGAAATAATTATCTTAAATGTTGTTAACTTGATTTCCACGGTGTTTTGCTTTCTAATAATGTTGAAGATCAGATCGGTGCATAAAATTAAAAGATACCTAAGTTCACAATAATACTGAATCCATGCAAAACTAGACCTTCTTTATGCTAAGTAGTTGTAATGTGATAAACGACAACGTATATTTTCTGAACACTACCGTGCACGTTACGGTTGAAATGTAAGTTTTATATTACAGGCTTTATACTACCTTCCTGTCTACAACTTTAATAGACGTATTGGTAGTTGCGTAGTCTTGGGTCGTTGCGCTCGCTAAAATATGGATGAGCTACACGATACAAGTACAGCCTGTCAGGAGTACTCAAGTGTAGCTATTTGTACTCAAAGTACTTGCCTAGACGCTAACATATAAGAATTGTTAATTGTAAGTAATTATATAATACAGGAATGATGTAGAGTTTCATGGTTTTAAGTTGTTTCTTCACTATAGGAATGATTAGTTAGAATATTACTAGGCATATCATACCTATGTGGATCATTTAAGTTCAACTGACACCTGTTTAATAAGTTAGCCAGTTATTAAACAATGACTAGGCGATATTTTTTTATATTTTACGGTATTCTTATAATTTAGCCATAATGTGTCATAGATTATAGCAAACAAAATAAAAAAGATAACATGTTACAAATACAGTTATATCAAAATATATGAACATTGAACAATAACAAGCGTGCGCACATCGCACAATAGTTCGGTCGGACGGTCGGACGCGATTTCATTTCCTGCGCGTGCGCCGACCCGTGGACCAATTTCCGGTGACACTGTGTACCAACTGATTTATACTATTATTGTATTGAGGGCAAATTAAAAATCTATTCGCGATTTCACTGCACCCTCATGCATTCACGAAAATTGATTTGAATGTTGCTGAACTATACTCGTTTAATTTATATATCTAATTTATATGTACTCGTATATTTTATAATGGTATCTACCATTATAAAATACATAATACAACATACACAGTAGTTATATGAGATTTTGGAATATTGGATTTCACGTTGTAATTTAGCGACATAGCGTTTTCGGAACAAGTGTTCTACGCTAGTAATATGAGTCACGTAATATATAAAACCAAAATATTACGGTAAATAAATGGTTAATTTTCATAAATAAAATAGTTATTATTTTTGTTGCGTGCCCGAGCAGAATGACAGATTTTGAGATTTGGCGTGTTACACGCAGCTCCATACCGTCTGTCGTACGTTGACATACGACAAAATGGCGTTTGAAAATCGGGCATACACAGTCACAAGTTATATTGTGCGACGCAAAGAGTGACAAACACGTCCCAAATATATATGCATGTATGTATGTATGTCTGAAATGTTCACTTTATTTATCACCGAGAACTGAAAATGTGTGAATTTTTTGCGATATCGGATTGCAGATTGACTCTTTGTATGCAGTCACCATTTTATTTCGGGTTGTAATTGCCATCAATTTTATTGCATATTTCTGGTAGCGTTTTTTGGTGATTTATGAAATGGATGTTAACATGGAGATTGACCCGAATGTATGCAAATAGATACTAAATAATTTTACTACGGACAGCTACAATATATTAAATTGCTTTTTTTACATCGGTATTTAAAACCTTCCGGCTCAGTTTTCGTTTTTCATATAGTTTTACCGTACGCTTTTGTAATGCCAGTTGGAGTACGTCAAAAGTTTATTTGCCTTTATTATATTAATGTAAGAAAAAAAAAAATTATATATATATAAAAATTAAAAGCTCTCTTAGCATCGTTATTATTCTTAGAATAATTTGATTTTAATAACGATTGAATGTAGAGCAAATTAGGTTATTTGTAAGCAAATAATTGAGTTTTTATTTCAAAGAGTTTATGTTGAAATACTGAAACGATTATTTTGTATTATGCAATTTTAATTGATTTGTATATAAATCACACAAATGTCGGATTAAGTATCTATTTGATAGTAGCTCTAATCGATTATCTGCAACGAAGATTCGAGGAACGCTAACCAATAAATACCAACATGTTGATTACTCGTACCCAGAATTTGTAATTGTTTAAAATAAGATGTTTCACAAACAGCTGGGGCCGTATCATGATCTCTTAAAGCAGTTCTCTTGTGGTTGTGGAAGCGAGACGGCGCTATACACTGCCCATAGCGCTGTCCCGCTTACTCAACCGCAACAGTCCTTCTTTAAGAACTCATGGTAAGGGCCCTGAACTAACGTATGAGTAATAGATATTTTTTTATGCTGACGTCAAATTTGCCGTCAGCGGTAACAAAATGAAATTCTTAACATATCAATTTATCATATAAGCCCGTAAACGTCTGATGCTAAGCTGGCGCACTAGACGGTTACGATGAACGGTTCTAGAGAACATTGTTGTTTTCACACGTTTAGGATTTCGTGGACTGAGTATTTATTAGGTTAGGTAAGAATATTATGTGGGATTTTGCATGGTTATGTAAATTTTTGTCTATAAATCCGTCTATTTAATTTTTGTGAATAATTTTTGTTACTGGCTGGTATGTAAAATTCTGTTCGTATCGAACAAAAGCTCTAGGTTTAATAGAAGAAGTGATAACATTTTTGGATTTAAGACTTATCCTGTCGTAATGCAAGAAATACCTTTATTGTTTAAACTGCGAAACGTAGCTGTAGCCGAAGACACTGACCATGTCTCTTCTCCGTATGAAGTCTTACATAAAACTTTAACTGACGTTAAAAACATGTTTTTCATTTTGTTTGTGATTTGGAAAAAAAGTTATTTTAATCAATTAATCTCACACCACCGCACGTTAATAATAATAATATAATTATCCATTTATTTCAGGAATCAAGGCCCATATAAATATATACAATACTATACTACAATACAACTTAAAAATACTATAAATATATATAACATAACAACTTTAAACTTACTGGCAATTTTGTTATTAGCCTCCATGAGTATTTCCATGATTCCACATGACCAAAGAAGTCATACATATATTCCTGAATAATTCCACCTTTCCATCCTAACAGAGAACGAGAAAACTATTGTTCGTTTTACGATTACTAAGGGACCTACGATACTAAGATTATTGAAAAGTCAAATATACCTAGATTTCAATTTCCTTTTCAATATGACAATATAATTTGCATACCTGTACCTTACTGTTCTTAAGAGAAAATAATATTTTGTGTGCTGATTATAGCCGGCAATGTGAAATAAACTTCAACAACCTATCTAGAGTACTTAGCTCATGGTTAGGCCTCATACTTTATAACTGCGTCACACATTCCTAATTAACACAGTTAAATGTACATACAGTAGTTATACCTACGAATGTAACCTTATTAATTATTAGTAAAATAAACACGCGCAATAATAAAGAATTCATTCTTAGTTGTCCGCGCTCGGTCAGTGTGCGTGTGAGGCTAACACAGAATTTGTTATAATAACGGCCGTCTAGGGTAAACTACCTTTTATAGCATCAATTACTAACATAACGCTTCTGTAATTTCACCGAATATGTGCTTCTGAGCAGTAAGAACGGTCGGAAGGTTTCGTAGATAATTGAATATACAACTAACGTATGCAATTGCTACAATTATTGTAATTAACTGAGCTTTGTTGCTTTGAACTGAAATGTATGACGAATGGATTAGTAAGCGAGTTTGTTTCTGTGCATGTAAATGGGATCAAAATTCCTTCAAACTGTTCGCTAGTATTGTATAACAAATAAAACCGTTGAAATTTCATGAAGGCAGGAAATTACAGGAACTAATTAAGTAAACACATTTTGAATCGCTCGTTCTAGATCCAATTTAATATGGGAACGAGATAGACAGCTCTCTATTAACCTGCTTGAGGTTTCGGCTAATTACTCGACGTACACTAAATTGTTATTCAAACGCCGGTTCTATGGCAAAACTTCAGGCCCTATTAATTTAGTAAATACACGGCTAATATTCCGAGTAACGTACGTCTGTACTACGTTTTTAAATAATAAAACACGTTCTATTTCCCGCGCGTATATTTATTCGTTCGTAGGTGTTTGCATAGATGTGGATACGTAGATATGTGTGTATGTGTATGTTGGCGTTGCAATCCACGTTACAACCAACAAACACATAAAACATACATAATAAGGTACGTTTGTGTGTGGAGCGCGGTCGGCGCCGCCGCGGCGTGTTGTGGGGCGCGGTTGCCATGGCGACGCCCGCACCCCTTTCCCACACCCCCACAGGTTTCAGCTGACCCGCCGACCTCTAGTGACGAGTCGTAACACTGTCAGTGTTATAGGGATGGGACCTTACCGCTATCGATTACTTTTACAGCTTTCTGGCTAATTACGCTATTATTAGCTTATTTTTTAGATTGCTGAAGTGTAGTTGTTGTAAAAGTGACAGGAATTCGTTTTAGTATGAGCTTTTTTCAGTTGTACGTAGAAAACTTTTTTGTATTTACTGACTTCGTATTTTTCATAACAAAAAAATTAATATTTAACAACTTAAGTAGTTTTCCACATATTTTTATTCGAGCTTAGTATATGACGATTTATCGTTTATTTCTACATAATTATGTAGATTCGGCACCGTCACTAAATGGAATAATCATCATTATTAGTTATCAAAGCTACATGAGTCACGGTTATTAAAACGTTATCGACTCTTGCCGGCTGTATCTCGCTTGGCTACATCACTACAGGACGAAGTCTAGTCTAGTTCTCGACGTCCTCAGCTTTATGAATACTTCAAGCTTCAGGTGCTTGCACATCGTACACTCTGGGCCAATAAAAGGTAATGTCCCAAAAATCCACGGCTTACCGGTTAAGCAAAGAAAATCCTACTTTGAGGTCACGTTTTAAAAATTCTAGGTGTATTTCTTGGTCGAACTTTCAGTAGATCGATAGACTCGGTAATGACTTGATTCCGTGTACAGTATGGCTAAACGAATACAGTTCTATTGTACGAATAAATCGAATTGAAATGGATTGTTGGTAAAAATATTACAAAACAATTCAATTATAATATTATCTTTTCAGTTTGTTGGAATAGGTTACTGTCACGCTTTAAGCTATGCGGTAGCGATTTGTAACACGACCCGATCCTTAGAATGGTTATGTTATTGCCTCACATGTATCGACTCGGCAATATGGGAATTTATTTTATGTTTCGCGTCCCGAGGGAATTACTCCATAGTATGTGAATAATGTTAATTTAATACAGTAAAATAAGGTGAAGGGTGATTCTGTCCACCAGTGTAGAGGACTGTCATATTTTCCACGGCAAATGAGTAGGTAGCTCACCTGTTTAGTTCAAAGGGATAATTATGTAGCGTGTTGCTCGTTTTTATGCAAATTCTAATTAAATGTTAATTTGTATCAATGTATAATGACTGTCCTTGTGCGATACAGCTGTTAAATGCCTAGGATGACAATAGTATTTGAATGACATAGTGCGTGAACTGAAATCCTTTAGATCGATGTGTGATTAGCCTCTTGTTTAATCTCGCATTCAACGTTTGCACAAGCTAATATTGTTACTGGAACTGCATTAGTGCAAGCGCTTCTAAGAAATTTTCCCTTCTAGTGTCGTAACTACGTAAAGCTTAATTTGTATGAACGAACTCGTACTATATGAATATTCTGAAATACTTGTCAGGGAAACGGTTTATGTGATAAATAAATAATCCTATAAACTGTGGGTGGGTATTTAAGTAGTTCATCAAAGTAAGTTTTTATTATAATTACATGCCTGTCACAAATAGTTCGGTTTGTCATTGAATTTTATTAATTACTACGAGTAGTAATCAAACAACCCACCCTAAGTCGTTAATTACTTCGCCCCATCATCAGGTAATGTTAGAGACATTTGTAAGCCAAAATAATTATTAGGAATATGGCCTAACAACATCAGGCACTATTATTATGCGTCTAAAATACAAGTTCATTGAGTTTACACAATCGATATTACCACGCGTACTCTACTAATAGTGTCGTTTATTTTAACGTTTTGTTTTCTCTAAATAATAATGTAATTGAGAAAATAAATGTCCATCCATTTGAATGGCCGCTACATGCCCTCAAAGATTATTATACCGCAACAAACAAAAATATTGAAAAAGGACAGTAACAAAGACATTGTTTCCCTCAATAGTCTGTATCTACAACGCAATCGCAGTTGCGTCGTGTTCTACATAAAAATAAAAAACTGTTGGCTTTTCAAAGGACTTTTCATATACAAAAGGATAATTTCGCTTTAGTTCCCATTATGTACGGTGGCCATTGTTGTCCGATGCCGTGGTTTAAACACACCAATTTGCAAATGCGCCGCTTTTAATTTTACCTAATTGACCGTTTTACGTAGCCACCGAAGGTTTCGTGAATGTGAGGCACGAACCACTTTTGTCACCGCAGTCAAAGGGTTTGACCGTAAATGTAGCTCATTATATGGTGATCCGACAGATCTCGCATTCTCCGGAATTAAGCTCAGGTTGAGCAACAAGTCAGAGTGTTTGTTCGTCTGGATTTATGACGCAGGTATCTATTGTAGCCTTGCAGGTACTGGAAAACTATGTGCATATATTTAACATTGAAGCTCAATACTTTTTAGCCACATAAACTAATAGCTTCTTTCCCCCTGAAATGGCTGATGAAAATGCAACATTTATATAAAATATGATGACATTCCCCTATTATTACTTACAGATAGCTGTGCCCCGCGGTTTCACCCGCGTTAATACCATTAATAATTCCGCGTTAATATTTCGTTCCCGATGACTTTATAGTTACTTTGTTATACGGGGCGGAGACGAATCCAAAAAATTAAAGATTTTGAAAATCGGTCTACCCGTTTTTGAGTTAAGAATAGTGTAACTAACAGCTCGCGGTTCCATACCTATCTTGTACTACCTCTTTAACCCCGTTACGTCTTTAGTTCCTTTACTAATTTGTTAATAGTAAACTTACTATGGAATAATAAACATTAACAAACAACTTTTATTCCCGAAATGCTAAAATGCTATTATTATCAATTCGCTTATTATTATGGTGCCGTCTAACAGAGCGGGCGTGAGCATGCGACATTTTTTAAATAACTTACATTTTTAAACTTGTGATATCTTTCGAATGGAACGTCCAAATTGAATAATTCAAAAAGTCATATAATGGTATTAAAGCAGACTTAAATATGAAATCATTTATTTTAATAAGGATTATTTCCAAAGTATAAATAAAAGAGCTTTTATAGCGGTGGCATTTATATAAATTTTAAAAAATGATTAAGACACTTATTGTGACATAACTATAGTAGTTAGACATATGCTGTCGCGACATTTTTTGTAGATAATTATATGTTCTACAAAGACGTAGTACATTATTTTGTTCTATAATCAACAGTTTTCGCAGCGCACGCGATGTAAGAAAGATTTTTGGTAATTTTTTCACACCTTGTGTTACATTATTGGAGTTTTAGTATGGATCCCTAACTTTTTTGAAAATTTAATATAGCCTATGTTCACCAGAGATAATGTAGCTTCCCAACAGTGAAATAATTTTTCAAATCGGTCAAGTAGTTTCGGAGCCTATTCATTTCAAACAAACAAACAAACAAACAATCAAATCTTTCCTCTTTATAATATTAGTGTAGATAATATTTGACATAAAAAGCTTTGAATGATTGACTGACCGGTGGATTAAGTACTCGTCTATCTCATAAACTAATAGCAAACACAGCGTTACAATTTCCACGTATTTCCCGAGATAGTCTACACAGTATTCTGAGAAGATACTAGGAACTGATTCACTGAATATTGGTTTCCTAACTTGATTATGAACATTAGGAACTTAACGTGTAGAGTTTGTAGAACAATATACATTACGATAGCTACCGGCACAACTTGTATCAACACCTAGTACATTGCTTAATTAACTCGTTAGTTAATGTTCTTGGCGAGTCAGCAACCTGTCTCTACATTTGTGCTCGGTCGCAATCTTCGAGTGCAACATGTTTTATGGCCGTAATTAACCAATCCTTGGTTTTTCTTACTAGTGGTAGGGCTCCATGCAAATAATGGTAATTTCCTATCTTCGTGGGTTAAACCTGGTAGCTACATTATATTTCTGGCGTTATATTTTTGTGTATATTCTAAACAAGATCAACCCTCATACGATTGAGATCGGAGAAGTTCATGATTAATGATCATTCTATTCGCTAATCTTTAGAAAGTATGTATTACTCTTAAAAGATTCATATTATATGTATTCGAATAACCAAATGTGTATTAATAATATATTAATTTACTTACATATTTACCCGCTATAGTTCGTAGAGACGATGTTTTCTTACTACTTTCTTGGAACGTGAAATTACTGAAACGAGAGTGGTTTATCCAACACTAGTATTAAGGTGAAAAAACACACTACTAACTAGATTTAATTCTAAATATCTGGTTGTAATCGAGACCCGGAAGTTACGTAATGTTACCATTAGATCCATGGTTTTAGCGAGGCTTTTATCGCTTTTAGAGCCCGCGCACATACACTGCACGCGGCGATCCGTTCCGCATACTGTGTTCTTGGTAATGTAGGAATTTTCTAGACCGTTGTACGTTCCTCACTGTTAGGCCAAACGAGCCCTTCAAACTTTTAATTAAAGATTCTTGATAGGGATTGATGTAACATTTTTACCTAATTGAAATGCTCATATTTAACAGTATTGAATCTTTTTTTAAATCAGTGTATATTTTTAGCTTAAAAGCTGCTTAACTGTGGAATATTTTATGTATAACGACGATTACTACTTCGCCGAAGTACTAAGCTACAATTAACTACATAATTCATTTTATATTTCGTCTATCTCTCCTAAAACAAGGCAGCCAGTAAATTTATCTATTGACTTTTTAGATAATAACCCCCTATGACTTTTGTGGGGAAGTTATCTTTGACTATCGAACACTATCCGATACCGCAGGTTTCGAATCGATACGATAAGCCGTTGCCATGACAACTCCTAATAGACAAACATTATTTATAAACAAAATGAGGCCAGGTTATTTTAGAAATAACAGTTGTATTTAATGTACTCACGTCAAATACGATTCACTATCTATATTGTTGTTACATTGTTTGTTCTGAACTAATACAAATTGATGGAAATGACTCAATTTTTAATTTCTTAATGTATTGCTTTTTATTGAAGACCTTTCTACGTATCTAATTAGATTTATCTAGATTGAAGTTGGGGCTATGCAAATACTAGTCGTAGCTAATGAAGCTGGGCTATCTAAACATTTCAACTAACTTAATGGCGCTCTAAGATCCGCTTATTTCGGAATAAACATTAAATATACAAATACGTATATGCAAAGGCAAGGCTAATCTTATTAGGAGACTCACTAAAACCCATTACTAATATCTTCGAGGCGTAATCGTATTATAACACGTTTTCCGCCAAATACAGGTGAAACATGATATAAACGAAAAATATATTGTTAGTCGAATTGCTACGAGTAAATATATTTTGGTAATAATTGGTTATATTCCATTTTAGCTACATATAAGTATGGTTTTGCGTTGTGGAAATATTTGATTTAGTACTTACCCACTGATACATCGGTCTTTGGGAAATCTTTATATATTTGAATTGTTACTAGATTTTTTTTCAGATATTTATTACGACCTAAATGTTGAAAAGATTTTGGATGTATAGTATACTTATATATGTCATTTATTAGGTAATAAATATCAGGAAACTCCGATGGTTACTTATTAAGTATCTATTATACCTACCTAGGCTACGCAGTTTTATTTCTAAGTCTTGCTTTGCTTTAGCTCAATATTTTTATTCGTCATTTGATATGTGTGCCGACACGAATGTCAAATGCACGAAATACTCCTTCAGAATCTGTACAAATAAATACATTTCGGATCTTCGTGACATGTTTGCCACCATTCAAGATATTTCATAAATATTGTTAAGAACAGTTGTTTGTCGAAACTCAGATATTTTGTTATAGCGTTGTTTCATTTAAAGTAAGTATAATAAATTGATTGCACGTAAATGTAAAAAAAACTACTTCAATAAAAAAAAATGGATGGATCGATTTAGAAAAAAATTATATGGGACCGCCGTGAAAAATACCCTATTGATGAAAACTTCTATAAGATTTTTTGAATTGGATCCACAATTTACGTAGGTATCATGTAACAAACAAAAAAGCGTACACACGAATTGAAAACCTCCTCCTTTTGAATTCGGTTGAAAAGATTGTAACAAAATTATATTACATACTAGCTGTGCCTGCGACTTCGTTCGCGTGGATGACGAAACTTATCAATGAGTTTTTAACCGCAAAATTAAGTTTGTTTTTTATTGTTTATACTTTTCCGGGATAAAAACTACCCAGTGTGGTGCCCAGGATAATAAAGAATAATTATACCAAGTTTCATCGTAATCGAACCGGTAGTTTTTGCGTGATACCTGAACAAACAGACAGACAAAATTATTTTTTTTCACGCGTTTCGGTTCGGTGTCGGTCTAGTAACACCTCCCGCCATTAATTTTTTCGATATTTTCAATGTACAGAATTTTCACTTCTACAGATTTATTATAAGTATAGATATCGAAAAACACATCTATTTTGTTGTGGCGTTTTAGAAGGATACAAGCAAAAATGTTCGTGTGTATGTAAGTCGGATGGTAATTTTAATGGTATTTGTGGTATCATTAATATTTCGTAACGTAGTTGCGTTGGCAAATTGTTGCCTTTAACACCGCATTGCGGCTCGTTTTTTTTAACATTTATCATTTCGCACCGGACTACCGACCCGCCTAGCCTTAATAGGCTTTTTGGAACATTACCAGGTTTTGTTTGTTACCAAGGTTTGTGTTACGCCTTAATTTTCTTAGTACTTTTTTTTCACGTGATTTCGTATGATTAAAAATGCATTTTTTGAAGTGTAAATAGGGATCCATGTGTTGCATAGGCTCTTTTATGAACGCTATTTCAGAAAATATGTTAATTATTTTTGATAATATTTGGAAGTCAAGTTGTTTGCTAAAATGTATTTCCTAGAATAGTTTTTGTAGATGGTATTTAAATGACACACGATTTATTTTAACAAATGTATTTACTTAATAACGAATATCCACAGATTAAATATAAATACAACTAATTACAAAATCCATTAATTCGGTACTTAGATACATATTTGAGTATCAGTTAACTATTTAACAACAAAAGGGTAACCTAACAAACAAAGGCAAACATTACTTCATAACAGTTACATTGTTTCCTAGAATCCGAGCTAAATTCCGGATAACGAAATATTGTATAACACGGATGATACGTGGAAGTGCCGGCTATCGGATAATTGGGGTTATTATTAACTTATTAAGGTTATAAGCACCTCTTCATACTACTTTCATTGGAATTCGATTTTTATTTTTCCTCGAAAACATTGAGTAGGTTTCAACTGTTTTATGTGGTTTTATTCTGGTTGTTCAATTATTATTTTTTTACTTAAATGAGTTTAAATAAAATGTAGTTGTAATTTATTTGTGCTGCATAGTGAGGTTTTCGACTTTTAGTAAAAATGCTAAAGAGAATTAGCCTCAAATAAAATAGTTTGAATTTAACAGTCACTAAGCCTAGGACGTCCAACAAAAAAATATTTAATAGTTTCTAAATCGGACAACACAGAACTCTAAATAAAAAACATGGCTTTTAAACAGTGTTTTTTAAGAAAAACTAGTGCTTTTTTCAAAATAGGAATTTGTTTTTCCCACCAGTACGTAAAGTGCGTTCGAATTCTGGATTCGAAATCCAAACGTTCAACTACACCAATCAGATAATCTAGAAAATTGAAAACAGCCATGATATTTCCCAGTTGGAGTATTTCATGAAACTAGAAGTGCCTGTCCAGATGCAGCGGAATTTTATTATTTTACTCAAAATAACGGATAATTATACTGGCGAATTCTGAGTAAATAAGCTTTATGCTTTTTTATATGGATTCTCAGAAAGAGTTTCTGTTTCCTACTAATGCACCTAGATTTATGTTACATTGCCAAGTTTCTTCTAAGTGTATTGAGAGCAGCAATATTCCCGTAGACAACCCTTGTTGCGTTAATAACTTCAGCGGAAGGCTTTTTTCTTAAGCTTGGATATTAATAGGCTGTTGCGAACTAACAACTTTCAAGTCGAGAAAACTCCACGCTGTGGCTTGGGAAAGTAAAAACATTTTACTCTTTTCTATTGTACAGCGGTTTTATTTTTACTTGAATCCCGTATCTACGTTAAAATTCAATCAAACATTTTATTTTACAGTTTGCTTTGTAAATAATGTAAAGCGAATTATGAATTGTTTGACTGCCATTTTATTTACACGAAACATCTGCTAGTTTTGTTTCTGTGGTATTTTGGTTGAAAAGATGACTATCCTTTTAGTGTTTTGTATTATTCAACATAACTCGCTTATAAATAAAAAAGTCCTTCACAATTTTAAGATTTATTGTAGTTACTACGTTTACTATCTTACAAATTCATTGCCACGATTTCAGTTGACTCTTATAAACTAACCGGAATGACAAAGCAACCCTTGTTTTCTGTTTATCTTCCATTCTGGGATCAGTGTGGATTCAAAGACAATATTATTTTAAGGACTGCCATTCCCGGCAGCGAGAGTTTTTACAGTGTGTTGAAAAAGAAAACTAGTTAGGAATATTGCAATTTTAATGCGAGTTGAATCGCCCAGAGGTTTGAAATTCTTGCTTATTTGCGAAAATATTGTGAGAAAATTATCTTTTATCTGAAAATAAGAATTTAAGAGGGTTGCTTCAAACAAAGAACTGTGATGTAACGGGTGCATTGAAAGGTTTTCATTGTTTTATTCAGTTTGTATTTTATACTAAGTATATGTTTGACGTTTAAGTGATGAAAATGGGAATCTCAGATAAAAGCAATGTTGAATAAAATATAACGAATCTGTTATGTGGTGTGATCTTATTTCATATTCATTTAGCTTTTATGCTAACTTTTTCCTCATAACTCAGTCAGGATAATCAACATTAACAGTTTTTTGACGACTTGCAAGACTCGTAAAATTTTAGACGGCGGAATTTCCAACGATGAGATTTATCAAAGGTTTTGGTTATTTAAACAAGATGGGGAGAAGAAAGTTATCCTCCGGTGATTGAACTGTCCATCCCAAATTCTTATACTTAATCCTGGTTGTGCAGCACAGATTTTGTTACTTGCCATCATATGGTCTGTGTAGGAATATTAGTATATGATATATTGAAAATCATTAGATTTATGTTAATGCTGTACAAACCAAACTTGATGACGTTTTATCTCTTAAATATTTTATCAAGTTCATTTTTATAACGACATAGAGTATGCCTGTTAATACCTTAGCCTGCCATAAACAAAAGAAGCAATTATTCTTATTATATTTAAGGTAGGTGTAATAAAATGAAAATGTGAAATTAAATTATGGAATAAAAATGTCGAGCTAAGTTGGAAAGTCTTTATATGAACGAGCTCGTATACTACAAAGAATGATTGACGACTCACCGCTCTTCGGTCGATTCTTTAAATTCTAAGCTGATTTCATTGCAGAACGTTGTCGCCTTTATAAGGTTATGTCACCACTTTTACTTTTATCGCTTCGTTCTTGTTTTTCAGACTACTTTTTTAAGAGTGCATTTACTGCATTGATTTCAGAATTTTGTTTTTCTTGGTAACCTTGTGTCAAACTGTGATCGGTTCTATTTAATTAATATGAATTAACTTTTTTTTACTAATCTTTATTTTACAAATAACAGCACTCGTCGCTAATAATGCATTTCCTTATATCAAACGTCAACTCTTAACTAATAAATTTTGATAAGCTAATATAATGATAATTTAATCAATTTCGTACATTTCCCCCCGTTCGCTCAAACTTGATTAACAAAACAAGAATTATTTTGAAGGAACCTGAACCTTGTAATGGGTGTTAAAATAATGTTTTCGCAACAAACAGTGTAGCCAACATTAATAAAATTCTTCAGTCAAGAAACGCGAAACTTTTTTTTGCTCTAGTTTTCTCGCAACAACTTGGGAGCATTTTTTCCCCCTAAGTTAATAAACGTAAGAAGAATTTAATAAAAGCGTCATATTTTGAGTACGACTTTTTGTTTTCCGCGAGATAAGAATATTGTGTAGATGCTGGACTAGGAATTGGGAATTTAATTGTCTCGGCGCCGGATAGCTTTTGAGGAAATTGAAACACTGTTTAACAAAAACTGGGAAGGAATGCTTTAGGCAACAATTAATGCTTATTCATTTATGAATCAAGTTATGGTGTTTACGAGGGCGTATTTTTTCTATTTTACTGCTAAACAGACTTGTTTATCTTTCTTCGTTGTAACCTCTGGCATTAGCTGTTTCCAAGTAAACAAGTTCCATGCTTTTAAGAGATTGTACGTTTTTACGTAGTCTCTCATTCTTTTTACCTATCGTCTGTGTTTTGACTAGACCCTGTCGATGTCTAGATTAACTAACTCCAGATATCGTGATTATTTTAAAAAGTTAAAAAGAAAACATACTGGGCGGAACCTAAGTACAGGGTTCTTTTACATTCTGCAATTGCTACGAATTTGAAGGGTTCTTTAAAACACTTGTGTGACTGAGTACAGATACTTTCATAATGTATTCTAATACATTCTGTTGGAAACACTGTAACACAGGATGTGAAATTACCCATTTCAATACAATGTTACTGTTGTTGAAATAAATTAATATTATGTAAAATAAAATGACGTTACACAAACAAATTAGCGTGTGTACTAATTGGCTATAATTTAAATGAAAGATACGAAGGTTTGATAAGCATCGAGGCCGCATAATAAATTCAATGAATTTATTTATCGTTTTGGTATTGGCTTGAAATATTTAGTACGATTGTTACAGTTTATTTTTCTATTTCATGTTTTGATTATTTAATGTTCATTTATTATTCTGTTTCAATTAAAATATTTTACTGTTTACGAAGGTGACTTATACGACCTAAGTTATTTACAAGGTTTCTGCTAAGTAGCCCTGTTTACGGCGAATAAGTAAATATGAATTTTCTTTAGTTGTTTTCCAGATTTTTTTTTGAAAACAGACTTAAAAAAGGGAATGGTAAAAAGAAAATACAATGTAATTGAAATCCAGGTGTTTCTTGTTTAGTGTTTTGTTTACTTGTTTTGTCAATAAATAATGGAACATGAAAAATAATGCTGCATAAATCTATGATTTTAGTACTAAAATTAATGGGTTATTTTAGTGCCCGAATATTCGTTACAAAAAGATTGACTCAATTCTTCAAACTTTTGCAATTAACTGTAAAAAAATATAAAAGTCAGAGTACGCGGTTTAAAATTTAGGAAGAGCAATAAAGAGTATGATCTCTTTACTTTTAGAAACTTTATAAAATTGTCTGGCGTTTTCATCCAAAGGTATGGCAGGATATAATGAATGATAACAAAAATGAGTTTTGTGTAAATTTTATACGTCATTTGATAGACCTGTGTAAATAATTTAAATTTACAAACAGTGGATCCTGGCGTGAACGTTGGCGCACTTGGCCGTCTAACTGGGATCACATTCGAGAAACTTTTAAAAGCCGGTAAGCCTCGGCTCGCTACGAACGAAATCACAGCCTACTAAAGTATATTTCACCCTTTTGACGACACATTATGTACATTTGCAGCGCGTAACGACACGGGCACGGCTCACAATTTCCATTAAGGCGCGCCGTAATATGAACAGCCTAAATTTAAAGTCGCACGTGCAAAATTCAACCCTAAACGTTCTTCCATTGCGTTGAATTTTGGTTACAGTTTAGATACATTTGTATCCAAAGAACATTGGGTTGAAGCCGCGCCCCGTGTAACACATATCGAATTAGCAGAAGGACGGTATCTTACTGCAATTAGCTTCAGCATATTAGGAGTGCCCAATTGTCCGTTGTACTTATTCGGTGTATGAACGTACCCAAAAATATTGTTAGACCTATTTGGAGCGTATCTATTTTACGCATGACATCCTGTTTTGATGACTACGTGTAACTATGGTACGATGAGTTGAGTGTTGTCTATTTATAGCACATATATTGATTAAAAGTATATTTTTTATTAGTGTTCATAAAATCTTGGGTCTTCTAGCCTAGTAACGTTTATTGATTAATTTAAAATAGAGCCAAGTGTTTCCAACTGAGAATTAGAGCATGTTCGAAAAGATGCTTAGCTTGTTGAAAGTTAGACAACTGTTTTACCTGTTTAGTTAACAAATACATAATATGTAATAGTTAGTTCACTTCTTGTAGGGTTTTAATATATTTTTAAAATATGTATCATAAAAATGTAACAAATAACGGATTTTCATGTAAGTGCTACGCCGTAGCCAAATGCTGTTAAATGTATGATGTTGTTGTTTACCATAAAGATTTGAGTAAGTTTTAAGTCCGACTCAGTATGTAATATTATTTCGTATTTACTCCGGCTGCAAACACAAAAAAAAAAAAAAACAAATTAAAACGCAATGCAAATTGACTCTCTCTTAAGTGGATTTATTAGTAACGAATTAAGCTTGTATCTGTTTATTCAGAGAGGCACCGACGAGCATAATTATTTATTAAAATTGTTACCATACTCGAAGCGAGTTGCGACCGTTTCGCAACGTATTAGCTACTGTGAAATTCCCCGGATGAAATGTAGGCGAACCATTCATCTGACCCTGTTTCGAGGATGAGATTTTTATTTCACCCACTGAATTATGCATTATCATGCTTATTACTACATTTACGTTAATAAACATACTAAATACACAGGAAAGTTGTGCTTAATATACGTAGCGATGCTTTGTGGAGCATAAGATAATCATATTCATTCCGCAGTCAAAGCTGTTTGCTTGTTAGCCGACCATTTACCTACTCTGTTATGTATTAAAACGGTAAATATACTTGCACCGTGCATTTTCCTCTTTTGAGTTTATTACAATTAACGGAGTGTGTTACTGTACTACTTTACTAATTCGCTTAATTGTAAACGGTTGTTCTTAAATTCATGTTAGTTAATAACTCGCTTGGAAAATTATTCAGCACACGAACGAAACGCATGCTTGGCGGCAGAACAAGATACAATACTTAAAGTAACAAGCATCGTACATGTTAAAAAAACAATGGCATGGGTAAACAGATTCGAAATACCGCGAGAAATAAGAATCTTAAATCCTGTTTTTCTTTAATTCCCGAATCTGTAAGCAAGACAATATTTTCCTGGTTTTACTGAAACAGAAAATGCGCAACGATTTGCATTTATTTTTAAGTCGCGGAGCAATGGAAAAATATGTCCCAACTCCCACGTCCTAGTAATGTATTTTTAGGCTTCTGGTACGTTACAAGTCGTAAGGAAATGTAAACTCGTGTTTTATGTACGTAGAACCTTGGATGGATCTAGACTTGCTAAGGCTTGTCAGTAAAAACGTCTTCAGTTTTTATTGCACATGTGTGTATGAGCCTAGTCATAAATGTTTTGGGATGCTTTTGAAATTATCAAATGGTAAGGTTACTTCTATACGGAAGTAACTTGTCCGAGTATGCTTACTTCTATACGGAAGTAACTTGTCCGAGTATGCTTATAAAGCTTATACTAATATTCAATCTGAACATAAACCTTTTTAATGAATGTTTGTGTCATGCATTTATCGAGGTTTTGCTACTTACGTAATTAATTACCTTCATGTATTATTGTCACAATGGAAGCTAAATGCCGAATATCATTGTTCGCGGTTTTCATTAATAATGTAAGAATTAAACATATTTTGTGGTTTCACAAATTAATTGGAGGGCTGTTGCAAATAAAATTGGAAACATAAGTTTGTTTCCGTTTATTGGCAAATGAAGATAAAACCTGAAAAGTAACATATTACATTGTAATGAATAATAAAGACGATAATTTCTGACTTACTGTAATTTTAAATCGATTTTAACAAGGTAAGTGATATTTATATCGATGTTAATATTAATGGTAGGTACATACCTATAGTATGTATGTAATAAGTACCTAATATATAATTTCGTCCCGACCAACCATTTACATGTATGTAAAGGGAGTTTTAATGCAATCGGTTGGTATCAACATTCCTTGAAAATTCTCAATAACTTAATAATTTTCGGATCCAATTTTCTAGCTCGTCATATGCAAGTGCTTATATTTAGTTTATTCAGCACTCTCGCGACCAAGACGGTGTCTTGGCAATTAGCTTTATGGTCACCATACACAAAGCGGAGACATTATTATGTTGTTGTCACGTTGAGAACGTGACGAAATATTTCAACAATTTCATAAATGGCATTGCTTTATTTTCATATTTTTTTTACATATTTTTAGAAGGGTTTTATTTTTGAAGTATTAGGTTTATTTAGAATTTTGATGAAGGCTTATGATGCTAGACCATGGGCAGTAATGTTGCAATTGTTATTTCTCCATACTTGGTTTACGTTTCTAATGGGAACTAAGAGTAGTATGTAGTGAAAGCCGACTGGCTTGTTATTCAATATTTATGTCCTAAATAATAATTATACACAGTACTTGAATCAACTCCAAAATATATATTACCTCGCACTTACGTAGCTCTATATTTATTAATATTTTATCTCAAAAATGTAAAATAGGCGATATTAATATGATATAGTGTGTATTATAGCATACTATATTAGCTCAAAATTTCTTCCTTACTTAGAATAGAAGAGAGTCGCTTAATAATTCAGTTATATTTTATGAAAATCTTCCTCATAACACGCTTCGCTGTCTAACTTTGTAACTCTGTATGTAGATCGTAGGCCTTAAATTTAATCTCTAAGTGGAGCACATCACATAAACGCAACGAAAGTAAAAGCCCTTAAATAAGAGAATGAAAAACGAGCAAGAAGCTCACACGATAAGCGTTTAATCTCTTTAAGTGTAGCTACATATGTATACACAATAAGTTTGTGGGTACACAACACACGTGAATGCTTTACGTCAGTCTGCTGTTAAATAAGTCTTTGTGAAAGAGTTTTATAATATTGGTAGGTATAAAGGGTTGGGAAACTACGCCGCGGTTTTTCATATTTCTCAATTATGGTAAAACAATTTGTGACTTGGCGCACGAAAGATAAGAAAGATAAAATAATTATTTTATATTTCTACTCTACGCTGCTTCTCGCAAAACGTATATTTATTATTTACTATTGATAAGCTACCATTATTTCTAATTCACTTCTACCGTTCTTACTTAAAGCTCTTGTGCCTATATTCAAGCACATTTTTGCAAGACTTTCTTCTATTGTCATATTGTTTTTGATAATAAGAAAAAAAATGTACCTTAGCAATTCTGATAACATTCTAAGTCTTCCAAGAAAAATGGTTACTTTGTTTAACTTATTCTATGAAAACATTACCGAAAAGATGGATGAGTCTAACAACGTTGTACGGGTAAGAAATGGGCAATGAAACGTAAAAAAATCTAGAAGAATTTATATTTATAATAAAAGTATATTGCTAAAGAATAGTAACTAGTTACTAAGTGGGTAGAAATGTTGCGTGATATGGATAAAAAATTAAATTATAAAATTGCCATATCCCGGTTGCGCATTGCAAAATTTAGTGAATGCCAACAATTTGGCTACGTAACCTAGGTGCATTACATTAATTTCTAGCTGAAAGCTGGGGCATTAATTTGCGTCTGCCTCCACAGGGAAACCGCAAAATACTAGTTCCGTTGCTATTCATAATAAAACGGGTGCAAGCCGCTAAGTGCTCCAACATCTGGGCGCAACGAAATACTATTATGATGACAAAGCCCATGAAATACTACCGCTGTTAAGGCACTCTTAGTGATAAATACGGCATATTGTTAATTAAAATAGTTCGACGTCGAAATACTAATTGTTTGACACTAGTCTGGATTTATTTGGGGGTATTGTTCATAAGTTGTGTTCTTGTTAACCGGAGCATGTCGAGGTCGTTGCATTAATAATGTTTTAACACATATACTATGATGTTTATATACGCAATCAATTAATCATACCGACACAATATTTGTTAATCATACAGTCAGCAATTTTTTTCAGTGGTTTTCATAATGTTTAAGTGATATCAGAATTATATGTTATGCTTCAAAACTTTAAATATTTTTTAATGTTTCTGTGAGATCTCAGTAGTTACTTTTGAGATAGAAATTCATAACTGGTAAATGTTGTAAGTTTCATCGGAAAAAAACGGTCATCCTAATCATAAAGGCAAGGAAAAAAACACGTCAAGTTTTTTTCCCTGCCGATCTGGCAAAAAAACAAAACACGAGCGTGAATTTAATAATAATTTTCTAAACTCGCTCCAAAGTTCTTTTTAGAAGGCCCGAAACGGTTTTTCTTTATTACTTCAACAGTGATTATGATGTAGTATAATATGGGTTAAATAAAAGGTACGGAGTAGGCCATCTTCCCCTACCTTAAACTTTAAGGTTTTCATTTCTAACTTAATAGGGAACGATAATTCTATGTAATTAAGGAATATTGTTTATAATAACTTTTAGTTTTTTCAATACTAGGCATATTATAAAACAAAGCTTTATTTAATTTGCCAAGAATAAAGTCTACGGCATAATATAAAAATTTGTGTAGAAAACATTTTTGTAACGTAATTTTCTAGGGCTACAAGAGGATAAAAAGAAATTGCAAACAGTTCAAAATTCCTATTATGAATTAACGCGTTTAAATTATATTCTCAAGTATGCTTATTACTTCAGTACATTAGTCACTCGACTCGGAAACCTTTTGCCTCTCATTTCATTTTAATAGAAAAAGCAATGCTCGCCAAAACGTGGCATGTTCTTCTGAAAGAGTATAATTTATTACGTTTGCTGCTTCGGAGCCGCGAACGCTGAGAAAAAACTTCTTTTGTATATTACATAAGGTTCGACAAACGGATGGCAGTATTTGTGAAATCAAATGGCTTAGTTCTATATAAATACGCAGACTCTTTTTTAGTGACAACTTATTTACTGTACACGACTTTATAGTTTTGATAAATAATTTTGCCGGTATAAGTTCAATTTTTTTAATTTTTTTTACAAATTACCTACAGCCCTTTAAGAAAAGTTTCTGTGACTTTAGAATCCCACACCACGTTTTTGTGAGGAAAACCGTACAATATTTTAGCATGAATAGTGCGTGATATTTTAATTATGAATTTAAATAATTATATAAAATATCAATTACGGGTTTAAAAGTAGACAGAGTTGTGAAACCTGTTCGAAATTGTGTATTGTGATCTCATGCAGAAAATTTCATTAGTGACCAGCGCTGTTAATTGCATGAAATTATGGAAAATGAAAGCTCCATGCTACAAACAAATATTACACAATTGTTTTTTAATTATTTTATTTTGTTGGTATCATGTACGTTACGCAGATTTTATTTACTCTTAATTCAGTACGTTTTGTTTTCTGAATACTGAATTGAGTTTTTAAGTATTTAAAAAGTTATATTTAAAAGTCAAATAATAATTTGATTATATTGAAATATTTGTATTTTCCACTTCCATTTTTTATTGAGTAGAGGTTCGAAAAGTTATTTCACGTGGATTAACAAATTTTCATCGGCTCCTGTCGATGGCAATCCGCCTGTCAAAACGGTTTACATATCTGTAATAGGTAGATTAATGCCTCCTTTACCAAAAAACCCCCTGTTTCCATAACAACGGCACTATTTCAACTAGATTTCCTTTTGTGTTTTCCTTGGCCATATGGTTACTAAAACAGAATATGGCCTACACAAAGTCTTTATCAAAGTAATTAGCAGAACATAGGTGGACAGTAAAGTGCGGGCAAGTTGCGGCCACTGAGATACGATTGGCTTGCGGCTTGCTCCTAGTTATGCACTGTTCCGATGTTTAAACCCCGCGTCTTATAGCCGTACGTGGCTTACGAAACCGCAACGCATGAAAAATTTACCGCGATTTGGGAATAAGTTTAGATACCGACCTTATTAATAGTCGATGCGGTAAAATATTGGCGGAGAATAGATGTTTAAGTTTGTACTTCAGAATGTCTAGTTTAAAATGGGTCTGGAATCAATTTTAAGTTCGTTCAAATGTTTGAATGACTCATCGAATCAAATTATATTAGTTTATATTTGAGTATCTTCTTGTTTGCTAGAGTTTAAAGTTAGTTTCAGAAATGCTATGATATTGAAGGTTTACCTAAGGTTTAGTCTGTATAAAACGATAAATATTTGGTTTTAGAGCTCTAGTCGTATAGTATTTTATGAAGACGTTTCGTTCTGCCAAAGCGATCCCGATAACGTTCATAGGTAAGTGTGACTCAAGTTATAGTGCGCGCCATAAACTAGGGTCGAAAGTTGTTGGCGTTGGGATCGATACGAAGGTTTACTCATCCACGGACGCACGGGCCGGACACATCGCGTGCCACCTTTAATACAAAAATATCGATTTTTCCACAAAGCCGCGTCACCGCAATCAATATACCTTTCCGCCCCGTGCCTAATTACGCCCGCCTACATCACTCAAACATCCGTAAAAAGCCCCGTAATCAGGCTCGCTGTGTACACTGATGATATCCACCCTGAAAAATAGAGCACACTGAATCATTGAAAGCGCACAGGAAAACGCTTCATTGTAAACGTTTTATTTAATTTTCCCTCCATTTACTTTTTATAATTTCTGCCGGGCATAAAAAACGATCCGCCGCCGCAGGAAGCGCGCATACACGCGAAGCCAGCCATATCTGGACGCACACAGGGATAGGAACACCTGTCTCGGGACCTAAAGGTGTGCTCTAGCGTGTGGGAGCGAAACGACCGTATGGGAGCCGCGGGCGTAGGACAGAGAGGCGTTATGCGCGCGCAGAGTGTTGGCACGCCCGCCGCGCGTCCCGCTCGCTCGTAATTCCGCCCGAGAGCCGTCAGTCTATCGCGCGCAGAGGCAGCGCTTGTACGTGCCGCCCTTTGCTCTGACGCGACCGACGCAGTGTCCGTAACCGGTGTTCGGAAAATTGTGCATGTGCGTTTTCCGACGAATGCAGTGTTTGTGCTTGTGAGATGTGCTATTGTTTTCTAGGTAACGGAGACTCTTGTTTGAAAAAGGCAATCGGATGCAACGTATTAATTGATGCACTTGTTGGCGCGTTGTTAATTTCGCTTTTATTAATATTTCCCACGGAGGTATTGTTGTATAAACCGCCAGGTTAATAATCACACAGTTACCTACAGTTTATTTGCTAGTAAATTTAAACATAGTAGCGTTGTTATGTTATCAAAGTTTTGTTAAAGCGCGCAACTCTTTATTAGTCACGATATGAATTTATGATCCGTTAATTGTTTGCGCCGCTTTAGATAAGCCTAACAAACTGTAAATGTTAGCCGATCTTGTGCAAGTACAGAAGCTAAAACTTATCAGAATCTTATAAGAGTTCAAAGAAAGCCTAGCTTATGAACGAGATGGATTACATTATTGTGATAAACTGATGTAAGTTACACAAAAAGGAAAAAGTTATTCTAAGAAAATAAGACTCGAAATGAGAAACACGCGTCGTCATGTCATTCATGTGATACACAAAAGTCACAAAAGCGAGGCTCACAACAATAGCAACGTAGAAATTACTGCCAAGTATCGACAGCGGGAGCACTTTCAGAAACCACTACGCATTGTACTGAATCCAAACAATGAGAAAACACATATGTAACGGTTATTTATCATACCACTAACTTGCCTGATTCCATGGGTAATAAACAAAATTTTGTAACTTAGAAGGAAAGCAAGAAAGTTTTCTAAACTTGCCAGCACTTGAGAAAATGGAAGCTTTGCATTGAAAACAAAAAAAATATGACGAAAATGAAAATATGATACATCATATCAACTGATAACAAAGTTTTTTTACGGAGAAAGTTTCATGTGCACTGATTTATTAAATAAATATCAGTTATCGTGCAATTCAATTGCGTGAAACAGAAACTAGAAAAAAAGTTTCGAAGTTCTAGAACAATATAATTGTTTCTTTTCTAAAACGTAAATTAGGCACACGTGGTATAATTCTAACTTGATGATCAAATACAAGTGTATAAGAATAACATGAGGCGAATCGCATCATTGTTAATACCACTGATTGTTTCGTTACCGAATTGTATTTGAGATGATACTGCTATTGATGGCATTCTTTCGCAATATCAGTTACAATAGCCGTAAACAATGGCTCTTGTTACAAAGATTTTGCATAACACGAGCTAACAAGACCACTGCTGTTAGTTAATATTTTAACAAATTATTTGCATTGGAAGCCAGTGGCATGTGGCATTTGTGAAATGAAGTTGATGTAAATGGATCACTTTTTTCACGGTGGATGTTAAATGCAAGACAGACGAATGAACACCCTCGCTCCGGTCGAATAAACGTCGACATCGTTAGATAGACACGTACAAACATGAATAATGGGTGCTGAGACACCGACGGAATCAACACAATTCGACAACACAGCAAATAATGTCCCAGATAATTTTTGAGGTCACAATGAAACCAATTCTCTATTCTTCAATCTATCGACAAGAAGAAATAAATTATTTATGATATGCTGCGGCGTCCTGCCATGATAGCTTCAACTAATTGATCTCAATAAATGAAAATGACCTCTAAAATAGCGGCGTGACCATTAGACTCCCTACCGTAAGAAATGAGAGGTTAATTGAGTTAATGGAAGTATTCTCCAGTGTGGATTGAAGCACTTTGAGGGCTAGGCGCACCTATTTAAACTTTTTTATAAATTAGTCGAGCTTTTTTGCTGATTGTTACAGAGAGATACCACCGTGTATTTAGTCCAGATCTTTCCAGTTAAATTGAAGTATCACTGTGAAAGGTTGCTCTTATATCTATTTTTTTATACTCTGAACGTGCGTGTGAAAATACACAGTTAATGTATTCTGTTTTCTTTCGTTCCCATATTTGGATGGAAAATGTTCTCAAGGAATGTAATCGTAATCACATTATGTCAACAATGTTAACTACAAGCAAGTGGCTAGTGCACAAATTGCTTATTGGTATTTCAAATTAGAAACAATTCATGCCTTGTGAAATTTGCTAAAGATTTTTCTGCAAACAGTACCATTTTCTAATCGTTGCTATTCTCGTTGGCTACTTGAAAGTACGAGTGTAGCGGTAATTGTCTTCGATTGAGATCTTGCTCCTAGATGTTCGACAATTCCTAATTATATCTTCCACTTAGACGTGTTCTTCACGATCTTAGTATTGCTTTTATTATTTTCATCCGAAAACATTTTATTTTCAGAGGTTGAATTTCGATCATCGTTGAGTACATATCACTTTTCTCTTGTTTTTATTAAATGTTGAAGAATTTTTCTTGTCTCTCTTAAAATGAAATTGTTTAGTCACGATGTCTTTGATGCTTGAAGTGTCATCGGATATATTGTTCTTCGTTTGTATCGATTCCACGTGTCACTTATTGGTTTGAAAATTGCAGTAATGCAAGTAAATTATTCCATCCTCCTCAACAAAGTTGCTAAATGTTTTTGGGTCAAAGTCAGTATTACGAAATCCAGCAGATAATTCAGACGCTATATTTCCAGTTCTGTTCTAAAAACAACGATGTAAATATATTCGCGTCTTATTTATGAGTCACTGAAAACTGTTTTAAGTTTGTTTATCATAATTTTTGTCGTTGGACCTGAATACAGTTTTTCAAAATGATAATATGTCTTTATTACATTTTGCTTGAGATCTATTTTTGGGTAAGTATTTGGTTAGTATAATTGCTGCGAGACCGTTTCAAATGGTTGTAGCCGTACCAAGGCCTGCTATTGTGGCCGTTGCGTCACTTCGTGTCATGACTGTACTCCATAAGGGCGGCTAATAGCCGCTTGTTAAATTAATTATAGACCTGACTAAATATAGATTGATGTGTTCTGGTCACACTTTTGTGACCTTTGCAGGTATATTTTACGTACAAACGTTTTGACATTAAATTTATTAGTAAGGATTAATAGTCTATGAATATAACGTTAAATATACCAAAGATATCACGTTTATCCAAGATTAATGGTTTTTTAAGAAATAATATTTGGAGTAACATACCGAGAAATTTCTCGTAGTAGTTTAATGAATGATAAATATTTATTATAGGTACTTTGCATGGAAACTTTTATAAATATTATGTAAAGTAAATATTAAACAGGATGCCATAAATCTGTTGAGAAAGTCTTAAACTTCCTTAAGGTACTTATGTGAAATCGTTAACAACCAGCAATAAAATTATCTTCAAGATCGATTCCTGTGCTAAGCCGATACTGAATTTCAGTTTAAACGGCAAACGTTCTTAATCGATTTATAGACAGAAAAAAAATCAAAGGTAACAGTTACAGAACACTTGGCAAGAGACATCAAAAACGTGTCGCATCGCATGGCGCATAGGTATAAAATAGCTTTGATAGGATTTTCGCCGACTAGCAATTTGTTTTGTGTGTTCCGGAAAACGATCGGATAGCATTGATTTGCAATAAAAAATATTGCTTTGTCATGTTTCCGCGGTGTGGCCTCTTTCACAACACAACAACCGCCTGCAGTGGTCGCTGCCCGTCGTTTAATGACCAGCAAAATGTTACAAATGATTTTATTCAGTTTAGTATGATATTGATATCCACAGGTGGGCGATGTGATACTAATTATCTGGTAGTCGAGCTGTGGTTATACTTATACATTTTATAAATATACATACGATTTCAGCTTTATTTGATGTAAACATGATGCCACACAGAATACCGCGTGCGATCTATAAAATAAAACTATACTTTTGGATAATTCTGAAGACATCAGTCCACACTCAAAGATTTTGATTCTCATACATTCATCTGTCATTAAGAAACATTATTTATAATCATATTATTTTATTTTTTGCAAATGAATAATAAATTTATGTGTTATCACCGAGAGAAAAGTGTTTGACTTTGAATCAGGAATGATATATTATTATATTTTTTGACAAATGCATCTACTGGTTAACACATCACCAAACTTCTGTTTTATGAAGCCTGTCAGTCAAGAAACAAATGACCGTTATTCACACGTTTTAATTTGTAATCACATAATCACTGACATGTTGAAGTTCGAACATAATAAAACATAACATTTAACGTGTCTACAAAATTTAAAATAAAGAAAGGAGCAATCGCCTCTCTCGCAGAAATAAACTGGAGCGCTGGTTACAGACATCACTTTACTGCAAATGTAAATATTTGCGGTAATAAAATCTATTTAGGTGATTAATTCAATGTAGGATGACGTGTTTCTACAGCATACTGAGCACGTGTCTTAAACAAATGGAAAAATGTACATAAAAACCTTTTAAACGATCGAATTGATGGCCTACCGTGTTGAGTTAGGACTACCAAACACGATAGTGCGATATTTTAATTTTCTAGTCAATTGTTTGTTAATGTATTATCTTTTGGAGTTTATGGCTTTTGGTATCGCTACTTGATGCGAATTGAAATAACAAAGACTTGTTTATATAAATGAAACAGAAAGTAGCTATCGTTGTTGGTAATTATTTTGTCTTTTTCACAATTTCTGTAAGCGGGTCGATTTCTAATTTAGGTAATACATAAATACTTGTTAAGAAGTTTTAAACAAAGTTTGGGTTATTGTAGTGTGGTCATATGTGACGTTCATATTGTACTTCATATTGTTAAGTGGACAATTAATATGAAGTTGACAAATAATAAAACAAAATCATTTTTTTACTAGTTTTCATTTTTTACTTCAGTCCTTGTTGCCGTTTAGTACTCGAGTTTTTTTATGATCGGAAGTTGAATTGTCTAGTCTAGAGCAAACACGATAGGGGCAGATGGCACTTAATGAAGACGGTCGCGCGACAGCTGATGTCACCGTCTCGTGAAAATTTCATTCCATAAACAGGTGGTCTGTGGGTGTTCAGTATTTCTGATCCTAAATGGGTAAATAGGTGCAATTTAGGCCACAGCTCCACCAGGGCCGACCGTCTGATTCAACACTTCGTTGCGGCAATTAGATTCAATTTGCGGGATGCTCTGCTCACTATGAATATGGGCCCGCGTGTAACAAAGGTTCAATTCTCTCTGAATTACTCTGAATTTAGTACGAAGAGACGCTAATTTCTCTGTAAATGTAACTAATTAGACACAATTGTAGAGAAAGTTCTTTTCACGAATGTTTTCGACGAAATTCATTTTGAACTAATTTTCTAGGAGAAAGCGTTTAGAACGTGAAATTACATTTTAGATGCTGACCGGTAAAAAGTCATTATAAATAGCCCAAGCTCGATGTTCTGTCCAAATTTCATTACGCGAATGGCTCTATCGGTCGTCAGGCCTACATTGTTAATTGAATGGACTTGTTTTGTAGCCACATTTATGGAATAGCTTCGAATTGTCCGCCATTATTGTTTTTAGCCTACATGTTCCTATATTTATTTTGTAGCACCAGTGCTAATCACATTTTGTATGTTCTCATATTTGAGAGAAGTTTTTTTTAAATCATTCTGTGGGTAGTAAACATTTTACGTAATCCATAAGTCCATCAAAATGTACATTGAAATATTGACCATTAAAATTCTGTTTCGCATACTAAAGCAGTTTACTCTTTTTACAAATAGAGTAATTTTAAAATGAATTCACATGTTAATCACCGCAAGTATCTATAAATCTTTCAAAACTGTGTCATTTCTGTAATTTACATCAAATAATTTAAGCATAATGCGTAATTTAAGTGATTAAATCTTGAGCTTTACGTAATCTATTTAGGTTACTGTTATGTTCTTCTAATTTATTTTATTTAATTGAAACAACATTATTTGTAATGATAATCTTCTAAAGTCGTCATTTTTGCTTTTATTGCAAGAGCATGATGCCATAACCGGTACGATACTAACGATGTTTTGAACTGAATTTAATTTTATGGCACTAGTCAACTTGTATACGATTTCATCTCGCTATTTATAACGATCTGATCTAAAGAATTTATGCTTTACTCAAAAGGCCGGAGAAAAAGCTTGTCTAAAGCATTTTCTTTTTTATGCCCGTATTTTAATGAAGTTACCCTCGACCTGTCTCATAATATAAGGGTTGTTTTTGTCTGGTTTGCGAACTTGAGCCACAACTACACCTTTGCATCGTTGCGAGGGCTCGTCTAACAAACCAAACTATTTCTTTGTGTAGGACCCCATAGTTTTCAAATTAAATTAAAGTAGTTTGTTGAGGCAATATGAATACTGTGCGTTGACCGCACGATTTAACTTTAAGGTTTTGGGATAGACCCCGAATAATTATTTGATGAAGATTAAGTATATAGCAATAGTTGCTAGTTAATCTAATAAACAATAATTGGCATAGAGTATGGTTAACACTAATCAGGTTATTCGTGAAATTTGAACGGCTTCCGTCGGCACTAAATATAGTAAGAGATTTGTGTAAGGTATTAATAGCATTGCGGAACACGGCATGTTAAATCGCGTATTTATTTGATCAGTACAGCGAATGGAGCGAATTAAACGTTGCTCTCACTTCATCGAGGCGCGCTTATTGATTTTATTCCGTTATCAATAATGACGTTACCGTCCTATCGAATAATTAATTCACAGTATTTAACATCGGTTAATAAAACGATGACATTGTTTACACGTATGTAATTTAATTTATAGACATAATGTATCCTCTATGATGACACCGTAGGTAATGAAGATATATTATAATGAAGTTATGCATGAGATTTCAATCTAAGGACTGTTTATTGCTCATTTTTTACAAAATTTTTGAGAAATAAATATTAAAAATGTCCAATGACTGTTTATTACCAGTTTTTAATAGTCCTAATTAATTTTGATTTTACAAAAGCATGCCAGCCATCTATTTGGCATTTAAACATTTTTTTTTTTGAGAACTCGCAGAAATAATATTAACTTGATCCCAGTTGGTTTAATTAAAACTTTTCGAAGCATCGTATAATCCTAATCCGACGTCGTTTCCTATAGATAAGTATCTCGACTGATTAACTGTTAACACCTTATGCAAATATAATTAAGACTATTTTTTTCTTTCAAGTAACTCGTTTACTTCTACATCTAAAACGCTTATATATAAATATAAGTAACTGAATTATCTAAACTACAAAACAATGTTCTCAAAATGTGGAATTAAAAAGGAGAGGCATCTAGTGAACATACATTTACCTATTTGTTTAATCTTATAATCATCACGAGGTGCAAAGTATTCCTAAAGGGTAATTATCGTTATGATTCGTCCGTTTCAATCTACTTATCACTTATTACCAACTTCTACATCCCATAGGTACAAAGTCCCGTCGAAGTCCCGGACTTAGTAGTTATAACAAATGGAAACTGTAAGAGTTGGCCGGGACTTATTTACCGACACCACCGCAGCATAAATACACGACCGGATTAAAGTATTCAGCGAAGTAGGAAATATTTCACGGTGTACTTTTCTGCGAGTGTGTACTTTTCTGCGCGCATGTACTTTTCTGCGCGTGTGTACTTTTCAAGTATTAAAACTTTGTTCGGTTTACGTTGCGTATTAGGTGCCGGTCAGTATTTGGTTCAGATAAAATTCGTTGAAACATGTATAAGTTTCAAATATATCTGTAAAGTTTCACGACAGTATTGCTGTTCCTTTGTCAGGGAGATCGGACTGAAACTAGGAATACAAATCTGTTGTCGAATGAATGAAAAGTTCATGTTGTTGTCCCCTTTATAACTGTTAGCTTTTGTATAATACTAGCAAAGTTGTGTAAAAGGAAATAAGCAAATGTTTATTTCATTTAAACAGGTCTTGACCTTTTTAAACTATTCCAACAATAACAAGCTACAAATCAATAATATTAAATATTGGCCTTTTGTAAATGATTGGAGCTTTGATTGGAATTAAGAACTTGTAAATGAAATCGATTTGCAATACGAATGATAATTACAGTGTCTAAAGTTTGAGGTAAAAGACAAGTCACGAGAAGTTTTGCATTATTTAAATTTTAAACACGTTTCTGTTTTGGTCCATCTTTACTTTGATAAAGTCCAAGTAAATACAAGTCACTATCGAGCAATTTGTTTAATTGTAATAGACAGTGATAGATTAGAATATATTTTACGAAATGTATGTCAGTCCACTATTGTTTAAGTGTACTATCACTTAAGTAGGACGAATATAATGAACATAATTAGTTAACATCTTATAGTCAAGTTTGATTTATATGTTTTTTCTCAGTCAATTTATTCTGTCCAAAAAGTAATTAGTTTACAAAGCAACATTGATAAGTTCACACGTTTAGTTGAACACAATTAAGTAATTTTGCGGTCGTAGTAAGGACAAAACACTTGACTTAAAGACTGCAACAAAATGTATCTCAGTTTCTTTGTCCGACAATAACTCATTGTGATTCTATTATTGTGTAACTTTAATAGATTATGTGCAGAGGAACTCTGTTATTATATATATATCAGGGACATTAAAACGTCGGTCTCAAATGGCCTTACATTGTGCGTACGTCACTGTAATTTAAGTTGAGATATGTATGATCGTTTTTGAGAATGTGTATGAGTTTTTTACTTACAATCGTGGCTTAGTCACGGCTTCGAAGCAAAAAGCAACCTTGGACTAACTAATGGTCTTACACGTGATTGTTACATATTAAGTCTACGTCCGGTTTTAGTATCGCTTTTGAAAACAACGACAAGTTATGTTCAAGTTTCTGCTTATGGCGTATTGTAGTAAATAATAACAAATTTTCAAGGTAGAGTTGATACGTTTTTGACTATCTACCGGTGTGGTAGATTCAAAAGATCCTTTTTATCCATTAAAAGATACTAGTTGATTGTAAAATGTGACCTCCTCCTAGAGTAGTATGTCGCTTAAGTAAATTATTGTACTGATATCATCAGTCTAGTCCATAATTTAGACGATTCTAGATACTTGTTGCGATGACTAACCGTTTAAATGGTTGACTCCATCCCACACAATAGGAATCGGTACTCTTTGACATGATATAAAAATATCTATTTTTATACAGTGTAAAATGTGTCTCGTTTTATTTATCAATATTATTTGCGTAGAAACTATACATGATGATACTATGTACCTACAGACAGTATACTTTAAAGTTTAGCTTAAATAAATTATTAAAGTTAGATATTACCTACATAAAACAAATATAAACGAACACTATTAACCTTATTTGATATGAGCAAAAAATGAGAATTGAGTGTATTTTTGTGGGCTTGTCGAACTTATTGATTTTTACAAACGTCGCTCGTATTTATAAAAAACTTGTACGCACTTAAACATGTTCATATTGTACAGCGGCTGGTGATTAACATTATATTATTTACCTATTTGGTTTGAAGATGGAAATAAGTACGTAATTAAATTGTAAAAGTAAGCTCATTGAGAAGGAAAGATGGCACTCATAAGTCTTTATATAAGTGATACGATATATTTTTCGATGGAACCTACTCATCATGTTATCGTACTCGCGTTCAAGGAGGATTATTTTCTAAATTAGATCTAATAATATTTATATAACGTTTGAAAACTTAAATAAGTGTGTTCATTATGCGTCGCATCATTGCCTTTTACAATTGACCAGTAGCATTAATTTATTTACTTAAAGTGTCTAACTATTTTTTCCTTTCTTTTCAGGAGTGGTTTACAAGCAGAGAATCAACTTTTGCGGATGAAAGCAAAAGTGCTACGGCGCTAATTTAAAAAACATTCGCGAATAGCAGTTCTTTAACTATCTAAATTGATAAGTCAATTAAAATCGCGTACCACAACGAGCGTAGAGTTGCGCCATTGTCGATACGTCGATATCGATACCGCGACGCGTCGCGCGCGGTCCCTAGCCTGTCGCTGCAATAGTCGGTGCTCGCCAGAGTCACGTGACTCTGCCAGCACGCCCAGCCACAGCCGTGGATAACCTCGGCCAGAGCCCCCTTCCGGTGAAGAGGCTGCACGAAGCGCTGCAGAGTGCGCAAGTGAAGCGCCAGCGGCTCTCCCCTCCATACCCCGCACCCCCGTCTTCTCTCCACCCCATCCATCAGCTCGCAGTGCACCAACACATCAAAGTGCAGCAGAGCATAGTGCAGCAAAGCATCGTGCAGCAGCACCAGTTGAATCTGGCCCATCAGTCGCTGCAGAACTTGCAAGCGCAACAAAGTCTTCAAGCTCAGCAGAGCTTACAAGCAGCCCAGAGCCTCCAGGCGGCTCAGAGTCTGCAGGCGGCGCAGAGCCCTGCAGCTACGGGCGGTGCAGGCGCGCAGCAGGCGGCAGGAGCGACACAAGGCGCGCTGGTGCCGCCGCAGCAGCCTTCGCCCCGACCTGCTTCTCCGCAACACAAGAACATGGAGCTCGCGCTGTGTCAGAGCATGGACTCCGTCAACACCGCCACCACTGAGGAAGAGGTCAGTTATCTTGTTATTTAACTTTACTAAATAAATTGTTATGTTATTTCTTAAGAACAGCGACTAAAAGAAAACTATAAAATTAATTATTATAGTCGAGCTATGTGACAATCGAAATCGGTATCCGGACCCCTCCTACAATTCATTTTCATGGTTCTCGTAAATTAACAATAGAAACTAGAACGCGCCAAATTCCCCTTTCGAAGAGGACTTAATGTATCGTTTCGCTTTAGCTATTTGTCATCTTACAATTGTAAAGTAATACCGAAGAGGTGCGGCTCCGTAGCTGTTACAATGGGGAAAACGTTCGGATATACAATAAGCATTCGCTAACACAATAAAAGGAAATTTTCCTCGCGACAAAGGCGACTTCGAATCGAAAGATTATATCGCTCTCACCTATCATTATATTGTAGGCTCTATTGCTTCAGACTTAAAGATCCTATTTTGAAATTGATATCGATATTTCAAAAGCAACTCTACAGGCCACGCGGCGCCATGTCACTTCCGGGCAGAATCGCGGGTTGTTTTCTGCAATTACGTCGAATTGAGTTTGGTGAATAAATAATTAATTTTACGCGTTGATTATTTAGGGATTCGTATTGTTTCACTTTTGTTTTCTATTTAAGTCAATTCCAAATATAAATGTCAAAAGGCGTAATATGAATCTTTAGGAATAAATACGTAATCTCTGAAAAAAATCTCCTTAGAGTTAAACCGGTTGTTTCTAAACCATAACGTCAACGGGAAGGAGTAACAACCCTAGAGAAAAAGCGATAAAATCCTTAACGCAAACTAGGAGGAGGCGAGGCGCCGAGAGAAGTGGCCAGCGGTTGTGTTAGCCGAGACAAATAGAGTAGATGTCGCTTCACCGCTTTCAGCCGCTCTCCTGAACGGACAGCTTTATAAATAGCTTGTTTTATTGTTACATTATCTTGTATTTTTGTTCCCGTTAAGTGAAGAATGGATAATAAGATGTATGTGTAAATGAGAAGTGTAAATTACACATACACAAACATTATGTGGATGAGATAAGTTAGCTCAATCGAACATAGCCGATGCAAGAATGTAGGTAATGAATATTTGAACTGCAGAGATAAACTCAGTACTTAATAGAAATAATCATCAGGTCGAAGCTATGTGACATTTCTGTGTTCCAGATGCTTTTAATGTTTACATACCGTTATAAATTTATACCTGGCAAAAATATCTACATGATTCGTATGAAATTCTTGAACTCAAAATAAATTGTTTTGATGATATTCATCTGATAAATATTTACCAGTGCAAACTTCATATTGTAAACATTGATCATATTATAATAGCATTAATAGTATATATTTATGCAGATTTGGGTCTAGAAAATATTTCGATCTACATCAGGCCATCACAATGTCAATGATACAGTTTTTTTTTGTTATATATGCTTTCTAGAAATTTTACACGATTATTATATGTTTCTATATAATAAAACAGTTCTATATTTTGCCAAATTATGTTTTCTGTGAATCTAACAAAAATCTCCCGACATCATAAATAAGCTACAAAACAAAATATCACCAATGTTGTTAGTTGTACAAACTTAGTTCAGTACTTTTTGTGTAAATCCTTTTCATAATGAATCCGCCAAATAAATACGGTTGTCTGTGTCCAGTTTCTATTGTTTGACAAGTTAGTGTTGATTTCCCACTTCGCTTTGATGTGAGTCGGTCCGGCGCGCGGCGCGGCGGAGCGCAGGGGTTGGTTTATAAACAGGGTCCTTTGCTCACATAGCGTGGATGCATTCATTCATGCGGTTCGCTATTGCTTGTACCAACTTACTACAGCCCCGCTGTGGAGCAACATGTGCGTCCTTATACAGTACCAACCTTTGCGCCTGTATTGGACATCGGAAAACGGATTAAAAATGGATCCAGTATATTCTGAAATTGTTTCCACGGCTTTTTGCTTTTGGTTTCTATCTTTTGGGAAGGGAAATTGTATGACGAATTTTTGTTTGTTGTTTTAAATACATTCCTGGCTTTATATAATTCCTGTATAGTCCCTGTTCTCTATGAGTTATTTTAGTAAATCATTTTTACAAGAAATGTATTTACTTCATCGCATTATCATAAGTCTTTTCAAACTCAATTACGATGAAGCCGGTTTGGAAACGTTTCATATAAAAATTTAATTATGTAATATATTTTGAGTAGGGAAAAGTTCGCAATCATCTATTTTTAAACCAGAACTCGTTTCGAGTTAATCTTTTTATTTGTTCGTTTATACAATCTCAATGAAGTTTGACGTTCCGTGTGTAGTCTCGCGGGGTTACGGGGAGTGCGTTCGTCTGGTGGCTCCAGACGGCGACTCGGTGGCGCCGGCGGGTCTACCGCCCGACACCACCGACTATTTTCGTTGAACAATTGCGTGTAATAAAATTATTTCCTGCAATCTACTTTTACCTACTTTATAGTGGATCTTTTCTGATTGGGATATCGATACTTAAGTTTATGGTTTTGATTTTGATATAAAGTTTAATAGCTTAGAATTTAATGTGTGCAGTTTACTTAGTTGATTTTCGTCCTTTTAAGGCTAAACAAATAACATGAAATAGAGATTTTCAGAAATCCAAAAAACAACTACTGCTTGTCTTCGAAATATTAACGAGCTTTGACCATTACTATGTAGTGACAAGAAAGCCTATTACTCGTTGTAAGCATAATAAAAACATCGATCGATTGTTTTCCCCTGTATCCGGAGCGATCGGGTGGCAAGTCGGATGATACGTGCCGGTCGGCTATCGGCCCTCGCAGACAACACTGCTATGGCTTCCTGAAACCTGTAACTAGTTTTTGTTGAACGGTTCGTTCACATTTCGTCAGCGAAAGTTACGCGACGCGGCGACGGCTCCCTTGAGTCTGTAACGTGGTTCATGTATACCGAAATATGTATAAATACTTATGTCGTATTGTGTACAAAACATTGCTAGTATTTTACTTATTTGGTTTATTATTGATATTAATTTTCCGACTGAGATAATATTGTTTCTTGCGACTCTACGTCGCGGATGTCGAAATTTTTTGTCTATGTTCTGCAATTTTCAGGTCCATTACATGTATTTACTTTTATGAGAAAGTTATCATATTATAGGGTTTATCAATTTTTTGAGGATTAAATCAATCTGTTCTAAAGACGGCTCTACAGGAGAATTGTATTCTATTGAGTATCATATCTTAACTTAATTTTATCAAAAGTCCTCGTAAAATGTAGAAGCCTCAGTTATGATTCTGTAGATATGTTCGGATTGTGTACTTCAATATCTAGGTAAGCACTGCTTATCTGTTTAAAGTGCCAACTCAGTTACAATAAATTTAATGAAAGGACTCTCATAAACATTCCTGTTAGGGACTATTTGTATTTCCCGGCCGTGCTCAAATAAAACAAAGCCTGATTTTTATTCCTTGTAGCATTGTTCTGTGGTCTTTGAAATTAAGACCTCAAATAGAATCACTAACATTGAATTGTTGTTGTATTTGTCTTAAAAAGGGTATTTTAGTTCTCTATCTTAATATTTATTATTGAACTACAAAATGGTTTAAAATTTTCCGAATGTAGTTCCAATAAATTTACTGTTTAGGTGAACCATTTCCAGAGTCTCGAACCAGTAAATAAAAGAATTTAAAGTATATTTCTAGATCCAATATGCTGTTTCACACGAACCTTACTCTACCAATGCGTCCGTGAGTGGTGTAGCAACACTGCTGCAAGATCGCAGACCAATGTTTTAGTAATCTGAATCCCTAATGGCTACAAGTTCTTCGTAAGTGTATTAATACAGTCCAGAGGGAAAACATTTACGTTAATGCTGATTTTGTGGGTAGTAGTAGGTACTAATATTACATGAAAATTGTGAATATACATCATGAAGAAAATAAAGTTATGATTTTTAAGACCATGTTCTCAATAAATCGTATTTCTTTATATTCGTAAGTAAATAGCATTTCACAAAAACACTTTTGTTGTTTCTACAAGTTGCTAGTAATTGATCTCAAGTATTATTGGTAGTTTAAATATTGATAAAATCCTTGAAATACACAGATGTCTTACTATAAAAGCATAAATAGGTTATGTATCTTTGTTCAATTTTACTCATAGAGCAACTTAGTATTCTACCTAAAAAGCATAGTACCTAACTTAGATATCGACAAAATCCAATAACTTGTAGCAATAAACAAGCAATATAGATAAACTGAAAAATGACAAAAGATAGAATGTTCGTATACCTAGAAGATATCGCTTTCGTTCTTGAAAATCCTTTAAGTATCTGCCAATAATACGCAGATCGAAGGAACATCTCCATGGGAACTGAAGAGAAAATTATTACCTCGCTCGAGTTCAATCGCGGAGACATTCTCTTTGGAACGATTTTAAGAGAAGAATTTCCGCAGAGTGGAATATAGACACCTCGACCGTTTCAACAGTTTGTCCACCTAATTTGTTCGTCGGCGCTCGACTGTAAAAACAAATAGCTGCTCCCGCATTTCCCCTTACAGAACGATAAAGATAGATATATTCTAACTAAACGGGGAAAAAGAAGGGATAGTTTTCCAAGCTTCGCGTTTACGGGTCGCTTCAATGAGCGATTGGTGTTTACGTTCAAGCTTTTGTCTAGTTCAGTTGGAATCTTGTTTGCCGGGCATAGCAAAGAGGTTCCTTTGTCCATTAACAGAGTAATAATTAATCGAGCTTTATCTAATGTTCTTCGGTTTGAGTTACCCGTAAAAACTTTTAATTGAATTTGTTGGTCGATTTTCGCTTTTTGACGGGAGCGTATTACAGCTTTATAACAATTTTTAGGTAACGCTTACCTAAAGTTTGACTTGCAACTTTTACCTTTTCGCACAACTTCCGAGATGTGTCACAGCTTGTCACTATATTTGCGCCAAAGTTAAGTGATCAAATAAAAAAAAAAACATATAAACTTTTAAAATAAATCGTAAACTATACTTAAAAAACATGATAGATTTTAAATATTACCGAGTATGTTACATAAATCAAATTTATACTGACATGTTGACAGAAAATATGTTTAGGAAATCTAAAATTGGTTTAGTGATTTTATAAACATTAATGTGACATATAGACGAGACAGTTGTAATCGCTGCTATAACTCACGTTAGACACTCGTGCACAGCTACATTTTACGACATCCTGGGGCTTTATAAATCAGAGCACATCACTAAGGTCAGCTCCAGCTGAGTACACTGGACTGACCACGCAAACATAGACGTTGTACGTTGAATAACTGTTTTCCAATGCGCTGATCACAGCCTCCCTATCGCCTTTGCACCTCGGATTACCGACGATCGTCTGCCGACAAAAGAGGACAAAACGTTCTCGTTTGATGTTATAACATCCAAAAAGGAAATTTAAAACGTGGAGGGTAATTATCCGTGCTATTCCATGCGTCTGGCTTTAAATTGGTCGAGTGCATGTTCGTTAACACAATTTTTCATTATCTACTTATTTTTCAAGTAATTGAACAACATTTTACTCACCAGCCTTGCAATGCGTATGCTTTATTTAAGTTTTAATAAGCGATACCGGTATTGCTTATGGCAGCTATGTGCTTACTTACTGTGTGAAAAATAATTAAGAGTAGTTGCAGTAGTGAGTGTTCATTGTGTATTGTGCAACCAACTGGCTGTCTGCCAAAATGGACGCACCCTAAAGCTTTACGAATCCTACCAATGTTAATTCGTAGATATTGTTAAGTAGTCTGACAACTGCTTAATATAAAAGTATGCAATTTTGCACTCGCAGAAGTAGCGCCAAAGCAACAGAGGGAACCGAACAATATAGACGCAAACCGAATGGACCGTGGAAGTATAATCCAGAATGCAAGACGAAAATCGACGCCCGCATTGTGAGCAGAAAATCGAACTCGAATGTCGCGAGACGAAAGGCTCTTTGTGCGCAATCAATGGGCCCTCGATTGCTGATAACTTTCTTTGAACCCAGGGAAGTTTGAGTTCGAATCTGCTGCCCGGGCATATATTTAACTCTTCACTTAGTACTATTAAGTACTTAGTTTTACTTCAGAATAGTTGTTTCGGAAATACAATGATTTATATAGACTCGAATTTCTTTAGTTGAGCCATTCAGATGCTGGTCACGTTTGAATTCTTCAAACTTTTTTCACCATTGTAAGGACAAAATGGAAAGTGTATTTGGAGAAAAAAATTAAAACGGAGATATTCTTTGCTTAAAATAACTTGTAAGAGAATCTGATTATATAATTAGGCATCTATTTAATAAGTTACGTAATTTTAGGAGACGAAATTAAATTTGTTCGCATGACTCGTAACGATCAATAGAAATTCATTTATGAGGATGTCTTGCGAGAAAGTTTCTTAGATTTGTTGTAACGAGGGACGGTATCACGACGTCGACGTCGGGGGTTCGTGTTCAAACAGAGAGCATTAACGCGGCCAATAATTCACAATCTTCTTGTTACTGCACAAATTAAGTTGTTGCCTCGTTGCGGTCACGTACTGGGTCGCCTTGTTTGAAATACGAAGGAGCTCATCGGTCGGGCTCGTTAAGCGTCGGAGCGTGCTTTTATTACAGCGAGGCGTGCGCCGCGGACGCGCGACACTTGAATATTAAACTGAACGCCACTGGGTCATGCATATTGTCCCGCACCAATAATAACCGGCCGTGGAACTCGACGCACTATTCGATTTGCGGTATTCCATCGGCTCCCTGAATTACAGGTGGCTTTACTGGTCCGGTGTTAATTACGAAGAACCCACCTATTTTATATGACGGGGTGGGAAGTATCATCATTCCTAGAATCCTTTTATTTATCAGGACAGGTTTATTTTTCGTTCTCGCGTTAAATACTCAATCACTATGAACAGATTAGTGTCGGGATTCAAAATGGTTTTTTTAATCTCTTGGTTTTATCACTGCTCGATTTCTTAGTATCAAAGCTAGTCAATTATGCATAAATCAATGTTGCTTTCTTTCCATTAATCTTCGGCCATAGAATAGACAATGCGCTATAAAACATTTGTCGATCGGTTATTGTGCCAATATGTAAAGTTTATCACTCATAGTATTCAAGCAATACATATCACTTACATACATATGCATCAGTACTATAATTTTATTGCGGTACAAACATCGATCGATACTTAACATCAGTTGTTATAACTAATTAAATTGTTTATAACATGTTCAAGGATTTATTGGCTTGATAGGTATATTCATTGTCATTATGCAATCCCACTAAGTTGGTAGTCGTGGGAGTAGGACAAACGTAACACTATCCTTTAGTTTCGACGCACATTCGCTATCGGTATGCGAATCGGAAATCATTACAACAGATTTATTACAACGTCTATTAACTACGCAAGAGTATATTCAATTATTGTATGATAAATAGCGATGCTTATAATGGTCCAGTCGTTATAATTGACGCAACAACGTAGCGCAACAATTAAAATGCGCGGTGTGTGCCACATTTGATCAACTGATGATTGGAATGAGGTCATGCTTCTTATTGTCTTTATTTATTGTTTAGATTATATATATATAACTGCACTATATAATATTACGTCTTGAGAATATTTGTTAGCAATGATATGACGGAAAGTGGAACTTATCGATTTTGTAATAAGTCATAGCAATTTAATTTAATACGTATAATATACGTAACTGTTTGTTGCATTACATATGGCTGTAATTTATTTCAAGTTAAGCGACATTTTAAGTACATGATATAGTTATGATAACTTAGATTTTTAATTAAATTCAAGTCTTAGGGAAACCTTAATAACCCTTTAGTTTACATTTAGACGTCATAAAAAACCGGTACGATGTAATTAATACGTGTAGAATAATTGTATAAATATTATACTTCTTACACAGCTCCATTTTTACAGCAATTTGTCAGGATTGATACGTTTTTTGTAACGTATCAAAGCTAGGTGACATTAAAACTTATTCACACGCCATTTTGAATCGTCGCCGTCAATAAGACCTCATATAAAACGAATTGGCATAGCCGTTCCCCGTATGGTAGGAGTATTAATAATTCTAATCTATAGTAATGGTTGGGGTGCTCCGAGGGCCATGGAATCCTTCGCATGGCGCTCACCTCACGTACTGTCTACCTGTCCCAACTATACTATCGATTTATAGTTTCGTGTTACCTAAGAGCTGTGCTAACGGTAAGTAAAAGCGTATCGTACTGTGTGCTTAGCGATATTTTACTTAGCGAGTTTGATGAATGAAGTTTTGTTTATAGTGGTGGAGGCGGGAACACCTGGATTATGTTTGTTTTGGTAGATAAGTTTTAGATATTATTCAGAACGGTTGAAACATAATAATCTGACTTAGGTCATGTTATAATATGCTCTCAATTGATTTTTATTACTGTTTCTTTTTTCATTCAGTTCTGAACGACATTTATTTACTTTTGTTAAATGGTTTTGCTATAATTAAGTAGTTAACAGTCTATCCTACGCGAAAACAATTTTGCATTATTCCAATTTTAAGAGGTAAAAAATTAACTATTACATTACATTGCAAAATTTAAAAATGGTCATATCTTTTTTTACAGTACTTACCAGGCAAACATTACTGCGCGGCGTAATCTCCACAAGGAAATTGTTTTATTCCCTGCACGTCTTCAAAAAGTTATCCTGAATCAATTCAAGGAAATCGCATTTTCATGCACATTGACTTTCAATAAATCGAATAAAGAACGTCTTAAAAAAGTAAATATTTTTAAACAACCGTCAATATTAATGTTTCGTTTAAATTAAAAACGTTCCGATTTTAGACTTTATAAATCATGAATACCTACATAAATCCGTTTTCGAAAGGTGCAAAGAGGCCATTATTCTTCTAAATATAATGCATAATAGTGTTGTCATGGATTAAGCGAGTTTGGCAACATTCAAGGTGTCGCCATGTCGTACGATTCGGTAGTCATGTGTGGACGGTACAGTCACCGCAAAAGGTGCTATGATTAATGGCAATGGGAGTAAGGACTGCGCCACATTAACATTCGCGCGGCGTGCCCGACAGTGCGTTTGTTGCCTTATATTGCGACTTGAGGTCTAGTTGAGTCATTATTGGGATGTGCCATGATTTCACGCGCTAACGTGAAACGCTTGAATTCTTCATTTAAATTGTTGTAAGAAGAAATATTAGGCCTCCTCGGTTAAACATGAATTAATTGTGAACTATACAAGTTATAGCATCGACTAGAAGTTTTCTCATACCAGACTATAATATTATTATGTAACACTAAATACAAAGACCTAATTTATTGTTTATTTTAAAAAGATCAAAGATATTTTGCCATTGTCTAATTGATTGGTAGTTTAGCGAACAGGACGCATATAATAAATAACGTATAATGTTCCGTTTTAAAATTTATCGGCTTACCAAGTCTGTGGATATTTTATAACGAGATCTGAGACATATTATTTTTAGAGCAGTATTAATGTTAAATTGTGGCTTTTTTTGTTGGCAAATGTCAATTGTTAACTGAAGCGTAATTATAAATTGGTGGGTGAGTTCGATTAACGTCGGTATCGGGCGTCGTCGGTACGATATTACGCGACATCGCGCGACAGTTGGCGAGCGACCAACGCTGTGTCGTTGACTGCGGACTGACCATTTGCTTTTATTTTATGTTCTCTTCAGAACCTTTATCGGGCAAGTTAGTGGACGAGGGAGAACCGAGCACCTAATTTCCTCTAACGATTTCTACGGCGCCTACGTACTTCATTAATAACGTAATCGTATTCGCAATGAAGCCTAATTGTTTCTCATTATGTGCCTTCACAACACAATCAAAGATTTCTTATAGACTTTGTTTACTAAATAAATTACCTTAGGAATTCATTTTCCATTTCGATAGTACGGAAAATCAACTCGTAAAACTCCTATAAATAGAGTATTATCGGTAAATTGCTGTTATAATAATACCTTTTGATCGGCAAAATGGATATTGTTTTTTCCATTGAAACTGTAAACCGTAGTTATTTTTAAAGAGTAGTAGGTACGATAAAATATACGATCGTTTTACCACGTTATCGCTCGCAAAACGGCATTTTATTTAACTAACGAGAGTTAAAACTAGTTTGCCGCGGATATTATTTAATAGCGTATCGTGACGTGACATCAATGCAACTAAATCGTACAAACCAGATTATCTTTCATATCAGTTAACCCGCAAACGCTGCTATGAATATTAAATTTACCTCGTTGTTATCAATGTTTGATTCAACCCTCTCCACATAATTTGTGAGCGAATTGAATGAAGTAAAATAATAACGAATATCTGAATGCATCGGGCATGGTACGTATGCGGGCGAAGGCTTATTATGTAAATGCGACCCATCATGTATGTTGTTGATAAAATTGCAGGCGCCTTACGGACTACACGATCCAAATAGGAATAGTAAGCTATATAATAGAACTTTATCCGTGCTGACCGGCGGGGCAGCCGGGTGGGGGAATTCTCCACACACGCAGACATTTAGACTACTGACGTTACACAAAACGATTCTAAAACTTCTGGAGTGTTTGCCTCCGACCCGATTCTTAATATTTAATGGAAAATGGTCCGAAAAGATTGATAACGTTTCGCTTCCTGCTTCGAATGGGCGAGCATCGTCAGTTTCTATGGCTATGTTCGAGTATATTGACCCAGCGGCGCACCATTTGCTTCGAATTCCAGTCATTAATTAAATCGGTGTCCGCGAACAGTACTGTCAGTCAGGGCGGATTGCGCGGCCTGCGATCTCATGTGTCCAGCGGTGCATCTAAAATTTCCCACATCGCGTAATCGAACCTGAATATGAGCGCATAATTGCTTATTTGCCTCATTTCGGATTCATTCGCGGCCGGAGTACGTAGTGTGGGTATATACGGACATAGGGTTACGAGTGAAATTCGCTTTTGTCCTTAGTGATGGAGGGTAGGGTTACCCCTTCGTAGGATTACATACGTTCGACTAAGAAGGGACAACTTTTACGTACGTATGCACATAATCCTCAAAGTTTTATGTTAGGCCACTAATAGTATTACCTACTAGATGTGTTTTATGTTCAGTAGCATAACCCGTGAAATATTATTTATATACAAAATTGAATAATACATAAAACTTTATTTTTATTGTTTCAGGTAAGCATCAATTTCGAGTTTAGATTTCAGCGGTAAAGTATAAATTATTATAAGTGCCAACCCTATTTTCGGTAACATAGACGGTATGTCCAGTGAGCAGGCCAACCGGCACTTACTCAAATGAGAAATTCATTACAAGCGCTGTTTTTGCGGATTTTGGTAATGTTCATAAAGCCGACTGTGCAGTTTGCAGTACTCTGCAAACCCCTTTGTTTGTGCTCTTAACACTAACTTGCTCTGTGTTCACAATTTCAAAGCATTACCGGTTTTTTTTTTGCTTATCAACGGCAGGTAATTACGCTTCCTTCAGATAAAGCATGCTTTAATGAACAATTTTAATGCTTATTTTGTATTCTATGCAATATCAAACATGCATGAAAATAGCACTGTTCACCGAAAAGAAAATCTATTTTTAACTGTAGGTATTTGAAATGATGTAGGTAAATATTTTGTAAAAATATTTTCGAGAATAGTGAAACTTAAAAACGGCTAGTCTGATGTCGGTGCAGACACATTATAATAAATTAGTTCTGAATGCGTAGGTACAGTTTCATGTATCAGTAATTGGATAAATGTATTCTCTTTTGTGAATAACTGAAAATAGTGTTGAGTTGCCAGACATTTCAGCACTTCACCTATCAACTGTTTCGCAGGTATTTTACTTGTAAGTAATGGCTAATAGAAGTCATGCGAAGAACAAGCGCATTGTAAATAACTAGAATGTTCCGTTTAAAACAACTTGTTCGATTGTTTGCACGAATGTTTGGAGTGTCTGCAGAATTAATGGCAAATACTCCGCGAACGTCATTGGTTTTATTTCTTCTTGATTGCAAAACTAAGATTTCGTGCTGGCATCGTTGCCAGACACATCTAACTATGAAGTTACAGAGTCAGTTTTGGGGTCAAACTGTAAATTTGTTAATGAAAACATCAAAGGAAGCTGTAGTATAAAGTTCACCTCAATCTAAAGCATCAGTATATTGTATAGTTGCGTCTGTAGCACCTACCTGTCAAACAATTAATTGTTGCATCATTACTGATTTGTTTATAGCTAGCCTAAAACTAAAATATGGTTCTATTCAAGCCAAATTAACTCATATTGTTCTTGTGTCCATACACTGGTTTCTATGCTCTATTGGAGAGGACGAGCTTGATTTCCGTGACGGATCGCTAGGTACCTGATTGGACAACGCACTCGTGCCCATACTCATGCAGTCTGTTTCGCACAGTTTGTGGACAAACAATTGTCCCGTGTGAATGTTGTAGCGTTTATCTGATTAATCGTGACTCAAATTCGGTTAAGTGCAACTTCAATATCTTTACTCGCCCTAGCTTGATTTTGGGTTGGTAACTGGCTTTAATTTATTCTGAACTATACGTTCATTTTTCTTCTGATAACATTATATTCTAATCTACATTTATAAGATTTTTAGTTTCATCACTATCAATGTCGAGATTTGACAATACATAAAAACAAAATATAATTCGTTTGCAAAATGATTACAAGGCTAAATGAGCACAGACAACATGGTCCTGTCACTTCAGTGTTCACAGGCTTAATTTATTCTCCCATGCCCTTTTCGCCTGTTTGTTAATGTGAGTGTCTACACACGGTGTACGAATTATGCGATCCGCTGAGAAGTGTTTTTTATTTGTCATGAGAACACTCAGGATTGGGGATTTGGATGATGCCTCTCATATCGGAAAATGCTTTTCCATTTGCTAATTGATCTCCTTATACTTGCAGTATCAACTTTATCCCGTCCCTTCGACTATTGTATGAGCATCGCTTGTTTAGACTTTCAAGTGCTCTTGTCTAGCTCAGTTCAGCTTTAATCGAAGCAAACAAAATACTTTATAACTACGTAAGCGCATTATTCCTCATTAATTCACGCTCAAGGTAAAACTTGCATTATATCTTTAATTATATTCATAATGCTTTGAAGGCTAGATTAGATTTAAATTAATTAATATTATATACTGAGAATATGCAAATTCACTTGATGGTATTAAGGGTTAGTAATCGAAATGTAGGATTAACATGTAGATGTAGGTAGACATATATAGGTTGGTCGTAGGTACTTGCGTAAGGGATACAAAAGGTTTGTATGCTTCTCGTATCACTTGAAATATTGGGACGTCGATGTCCCTTCGTCTGTTGCTTGCATACTAATGTAATTTGGAACACCGATGTGCCTACGGAGCCTTATTGGATCTTCGTTTAGTATTAATTAACTTGCCACCTTTGGTTAGACAGGGATCACTTATAACGTGTGTTCGACTATTTATTATGTTGGTATTAGCGGTTAATACAAGCGTGGAATAATTTGAAACATGATTAATGTTGTAATGACACCAACACATGGATTTTAAGACTGACTCATCAGTCCCTGTATACTTAGGTCGTACATGTTATACTAGTGCTACTTGATTCGTTTATCAATAAATAGTTATGCACTTATGCCTGAAACTAAATTCTACAAAGATAAAATTATTAATGAAAATTTTCAAATGTTTAGTTGGCAGAACTTAAATATTGTGTAAGCCAAATGTGTTTCTTATCTTAAAATCAATGTATTGTCTATAATAAACCGTCATTGTTTTCTCTCAAAATTGAATGTAAATAGCCTCTACCTTCAGAAAAGAAAAGAAAACAATAATCTTGTCAAAAACGAAAACATACGACGCAATTACATTCAAGTATCAACATTCTTTATTAGATACAAGTTTAAAAGAACTAGCATAATGTGGCGTTTACGAATTCCACGGCATATGACAATGCATAACTACAAACATACTGGCAGACGGACGCGTCTATACAAATGTTTCGCAATCGTTGCGAATTCAGCAATATTGCACAAGAAAACAACATTGTGCTTGTAACAATGCTCTGGGAATCTCGACTAACACCCGTGAAATATTACCAGTCTGTTCGTCGTGCATGTTACGTATACATAAGCCTTAACATTTTAATATGTTCGTTTGGTCGTCCGCACTTGCCGAGATAAGACGTGCAAGTGTGAGGAGCGAGGAATGCTGATTCAAGCCCTGCATAGGCTGCATACAAGTTACTATTGCGAAATGCACTAATACGTAAAATGTAACGTCGGCTAAACCGTGTTCTGGTTACGTCAGTTGATCATAATTTCCGAGTAGTTATGCAATGCAATTAGATGGTGTTGTGAGCCCTTACTATTCCTGTTTATTATGTCTATAATATATGACTCATTCGTACCTATAATTAAAAAACAAAAATACCTTGTTAGTAAAACAAATATATATCATATTTTTCCTTTAGCTGTGGTGATTGGTTTTCAATCTATACAGCCGTGTGTAGCGGCTGAAATCGCCACAGTCCAATGAATGAATTGACACAATAGTGAGAAAAAAAACACTGTAATTCAATTTAGATTTCAATCTGTTGCGACCTTAAGTTACTCGAAGTGTTATTAGCACTATTTGTAAAACAATGTTGTTACAACAAAAGATATATAATTTTCATGTACCCGCGCGTGAGACGTTTTGTCTTTAATATGTACCCTAAGGTGATTTATGTCAACGATTTTTCACATGGCTTTGTGCTAAGTCACATTACAGCAAAGTACTAATTTACAATAGGACTTTTTTATGGCCAGGAACATAATGACAGGTTGGCACATTGCTATAACCTGCCTAGGCATACAATATACTTGCCAATTAACCTACATTATAACAAAAATTGCAAGTAAAGCTAATTAATTTCACAAAATCTTAAAATGTCGAAATAATTAAAAAGTAATTCATTAGTTTGAGTACGAAATGACCACCAGCGTTATGTTAATGTAAAGGTGCGGCCACACAGCAGCCAACACGCGGGGTAAAGGCGCGCCCACACGCGAGCTCGCCATTAGCTCCTTCGGCGATATTTCATACGCGCTCATATAATATGTAAGTGACGTGTCCACATTTATGACACTTTGTTGGGTGACATAGAAAAAAAGTATCATTTCGTGACAGAATTATTTAGTGTGAAACGTGTCATAAAGAAAATAGTTTAGAATATTTTTTAGTTTGGGGTTATTTACTGCCCCAATGCATGTATTTATATTTTTTATGACGTCTTATAATTTAATTTCAAAGGCATACTATTTATCAAGCAAAGTTCGATACGAGAGTTTTGATGTTAATGTCCTGTGTCCCTTCGAAATTGTTAATGGAACGTTAATGTCTGCTATGGGGTGTTAAAAATAGTTGTTGGCGGTTATGATTTTAGAACCATGACACGAGTTTTATGACAAATAAATAACATTAAAATTAAGTGTTATATCTGAAGTATGATGTAACTCTAAAAAATACGTAAAATATCTTGGCCGAAACAGGACTAACGTTTTTTTTTTGTTACCATATTCTATGCAATATGTCGCTTATAAAATAATATCACGTGAAGCGAAGCAGATAAGTTAATAAAAGGTTAATGAGGTAGAAATCAGGGTTTGCCGAGGGCCGGCCATACAAGATAATCGTTACACACCCTCGGACATTTTCCTTGTGTCTGAGAGCCAAATTAATTGGGAAGGTCGTTAAAACATTTTGATTAAATTATTAAAAGTATCCCACCCTATAGATACTTAATTTACCGATCGCTATGTTCACAAGTCACTTATTATTTCTGTTGAAAATTCAATAGCGTTATTATGTTTTAATGGACTTGATGTCAGTTTAATAAGAGATTATTAATTTTGGAAAGGTTTTTTACCTTCTAATTTACAGGATAAAGATTAGTCCACAAATTATATAAATTGATATAGCTTAATACAAATAAGTGTAATGTGTATTTTTTGTTAGTAGCCTACACGTCTTGTCCATTGGATTCCGTAACTGCCAATCATTTCTCTTCGGTATGGGATTGCACTTGCAGTGTGTTAGTCTGATAAGCCAGTGAGTGATGAGTCTGGTAACGAATCAGGTGAACAGTAGCTAGTATTTAGACGCAGCCAACATCGATGTACCTGACAAGGATAGATGAAACTGAACACTACTTGTTTTATTATCCATCTCGCTCCAAACCATGTTATAGCGTGCTCACACAACCTTGATACTTGCAAATGTTACAAACATTCGTCTAAAATACCTCTTTTCGTAAATAAGTAACGTGTTATTACGCTAATTTGCGGTATGCGTATCGTGCCTACAAACTAATACCCGGTTTCAACACCGAAAGTTATTATTTGCGTTTAGATGCCCACGTATTGTTTCGAAGCGAGGACAGAGAGCTGTTACAAAAGTTACATTACGGTTTATTGATCCTCTGATAGCTTATCGCTTACATTTATCTCCACACGATAAGTGTAGTTGCATAAAAATAATACTCTTTAGCATATTGCTTTTATACAGATCAATGTAGTGTTCAGACCTATTGTTGTCTGTCTGTCAATATCACAAACTATCATCTTTTTGAAGTCTGAAAGGTAAGATGTAAGAGAACATAGTTGCTAAGCCGAATTTAATTAACAGAATAACTTTTTTACTTAGCTACCTAGTTGCTATACGAATGGTCTGAACACACGGAAACTGTGACGCGAAACTGGAGCGAGGCAAAACGACAATAGCGTCGACTAACTCAAAAGCCAATTTTTTGAAATGCATGACGCGACGGATGAAAAGTCATAACACGACTGTACCTATATCAACTCGATGCGTATCTACCTCCCTTATAAATCTAATACGAAAAAATACTAATGTCAACGTACGAACGGGACGGAGCCATTTAATGCGGGGGAGTGAAAGAGACGAAGAGCTATTGTTCTACACCTGCCAGTCGTCACCTGGTGCGGGGTTTCGTCCATATTTGATTAGGTTTTTTCGGGGTTGTAGTCTCTAACTATGAATGCGAGTGGCGAATTGAATTGTTTAGAATTTTTGAACGCGATATTTTTAAAACAGCACTGGCCGTGTCCACAATTCAACTGTCGAATGTCGTGGAATTAAATAAATTCATAACATGCTGACGTATTTATATGAAGTTATTACACGACTGCCCAAAAAGGAGTGTTATGTTTTCAGGGTTCATGTATGTATGTATGTATGTATGTATGTATGTATGTATGTATGTATGTTTGTGAGTTTCTTTATTCCACCATAACTTCTAAAAGGCTTGACCGATTTCAATGTTTGTGGTATCGTTAGAAGCTTTGAGTTATCCCGAGTGACATAGGCTATGTGGACATTAAAAAATGGTCAAGCGTGAGTCGAAATCGCCTGCAAAGGGTTCCGAACGATATTTTTTTTTGTGTTGTGTCATGTTTTTTTGTTGTTCACACAATGTTCCAAAAAAAAATTAATAATTAAAAAAATTAAAAAACACGCCTGCCATGTCAAAAAAAAATTAAAAACAAGTCAAATATTTGCAGTCGGGGTCGGTTACTTGGAACAATTCATTACAGGAACCCCGACTGCAAATATTTGACTTGTTTTTAATTTTTTTTGACATGGCAGGCGTGTTTTTTAATTTTTTTAATTATTTTTTTTTTTTTGGAACATTGTGTGAATAAGCAAATTAATAGTCTAAACGTAATAATTTACTTTTTTTTGTTTGAATGCTGTTTATATATCATTAAACATCATAAAAAGCTCAATCAGCATAGAAGTAACACTCTACTAAGTCAATAGTATTCTAGTTAAAATGATTTAAAGAATAATTTCCTTAAGCCCAAAACCGTTCTGTAACATCTAGAACAATAGTTATGATTATTCTTTATGTTCTAGTACTACACGTTGAATGTAGTAAAGGACCTTGCTATGAACCTGTTGTTTATTGGCCGCCGGTGAAATTTCTGCTTGTTTATTGTTATTGCTAGAATGCCACTCACCTTTAAAGGTCGCGTAAGTTATGTTGACTTAGAACTTAACGCACTACTTGTTATTGAATAAATTAATTAACGTTATTAATTTGCTTAAACTGCAAAATATTTAAATAAACACAGAGCGTTAAAGTATTCGCATGCTGAATGTCAATTTTATGTTTCAGTAAAGTTCAAATTCTGTTTTTAAAAACGTAATTATTTCATTTAAATGTCGACTCCACAGTCGCTACCCTGAATTTTATTAATAGTATTATTTATGAGGCTATTATGAGTTATTGTTCAAAGATTTTATAAACCATTGTTCTTTGTATAATATTTATAAAGTAAATAAACAACGCTTATTTTATCTCCTCATAAAGTAACCAGATATTACGGTACTAAATTGTCGTTATGCTTATTTCCCTTGCGGAGTAAGCAAGCGAAAATGCATTCAGCCTTTGCCCGTACTTTATGCCAGAACTGAATAAAATGCCAACCAAAACAGAATGAGGATATATACGGCCTTATCCAGGTCTTTTTATTGAAACAACGAAATGTGTTTACTCGACGCAAACATCGCTAAGCACGTAATTTTCTGCTTTACACAGTAAAACGTGAATTACTTCTGTGTATTCATTTAGTCGTTTGAAACGTCCGTAATCCAAGCCGACTGAGGGTTGGTGGTTTACCGCAGCCGCTCGCCGACTCACAACTTTTGCCATGGCCACTGTCAACTTGGAGCGCCGACAAATTATTGGTTTAAAGAGCTTACACAGAAATTAGCTTAAATACCTTTTGTTTTTACATCGGCAGGCCGCACCTTCAACGTGCTATCTAAGGTTAACAGGGAACCACATTTCGGCTGACTGAAGATAAGCCGGTGAAATACGGGCCGCCTTGTCTCGCAATTTATTCCAATCTAAATGTTTTTCTACATACGCTTTAGTCGCGTGTATGTCGTTTGTGACTTCCTTTTCTAATGTCCTTATTGGTTGTTAAACCGAGTTTCGTACTATTCCCTTATTATATTGTTACATTTTATTCCCTGAACAAAGACCAATATTTATATTGTCTAAGTTACATTAAGACATTTATAGTTTAGCATGTGTGTTCATATGAACACACATGCTAAATTGCACTAATACTTATTTGTATCTTAAGTACCTACTCTAACTGCTCGATAGGAACGGTTTTTGTTCTAGACTCTACAAGAATTTACTTGAATGCCATATTTTTCCTTAGTAAATATAACGTGGTAGTCACTCTTATATGCATTGGTAAACAAGCAATATTGGGTCCTGAGCTGAATTCTCTTGAACGATTTGTTTAATGAACGTAAGATCGCAAGAAAATTGTGTATAATGACTTTTAAGTATACTTACTTCGAAAGTCCCTGAATTATTCAATCAGTCGGCACAGCATGGTAATGATGTCTAGTTCAAAAAAGTACAGCTGTTGTAGCCTCACGAAGTTTCATTACCGGTTTTTTTATGGTTCAATGTCACTGAACCAGAACCTTTTGTATTTTTTCCGACTTTCCGACACTGAATAGCCTCAGCAAGAGACAGTCAAATTTATTCTTGAAGACAGTTTAATGGCGCGTATAATTTGTTAAACGTAGTACTTCTAACATTCGGTTAGAGTACAGTCAGAATGCTAAGTGAATGTTACATATTACTTGAATGTCGGCCATTATCTTGTTGTGTGTTGACTCAATTTCGTATGCACAATCGGAAGGTATTTGACTTTGGCGATACTAACGTATCTAAATGAACAGAGTGTCTGCGATTTACTAAATAAATACTTTTTTTAAGATAAAACAGGTATATTCTCTTTACATGAGTTTCTAATTAGAGATACTCAAATCATCTTTGTTGTAGTGAGTTTATTAAAAGCTAAGAAGAGGAACAGGGACGTGAAAGTAATATAAGTGAATTTCTTATCGCGCTGCCAAGGTTAATTCAACAAGCCTTGAGAGTACATAAGTATTCTGTGCTTGGCGAATTTCTCCTCATGATTGTGTCAGAGCTAATTTAAAAACCCTTGGGGCGCCATTCTCTTATGAACCAAGCTTTTCATGGCACGAGTAGGTAGGCACTTTATTTAATACAAACCCGAAAAGTTTCAGTATATACCATCTTATATTGGCAAAAATATGGTATGTATTATTATTCGTTCCCGGCCGTTATTTGTAAACTCCCGGCAGAGTTTCGTTGACCGGAAGTGCTTGCGGGTGGGAGCGCGGGATTTGACCGGAAGTTGTGCAACCCCCGGGTTGATGTGTTAAGCTTTAGTACTGGGGCTTAACTGAGTTATTAATTAATGACCGAGAGCATCCGGCTCCTATCAAATGTGCCAACTTTTTATACCGTTTTTCATTTCTCACATCTTTTATTACTGAGCAAGAAATTTTAATGAAAATACAGATTATTTAATTCACAATGAGTAGTTCTCGTAATTTCTCCTTTTTTCTTTTCCTTGCTTACAGCAACAAGTGCAGGCTTTTTAAGTCTACGAAGTGCATGCGCTTTTTGTGCCTGGCCGACCTTTTTAGTTTTAAGCAAAAGCTGTTACGGGTTAGTCATATTTTACATAAAAAACTATTAAATTGTGCTCGGAAATCGTTTAAAAAGATAAATTAAAATTTGATGCTAAAACTTAACAGGGTAGTAAAGCGTGTCTATTATGGACTGGTGGCCATTATTTTAATATTTTAAACGATCAGCTGTTGCCGTATCAATAAAGCGGCTATGTTTATGTAAAAGCGGGGTCGTTGGCATTCAGGGGAGGCATATGTGAAGTCACCTGCCGCGTGCAAACCCCTGCCGTAACGATGCCCTCCCCCGACTTGGAAATATTAAATGTTACTTGTTTGGTAACTTATGTGGGTTCACTTCACCTTCGCTCACAGAATGTGCCGCTGTCTAGTGGATTTTTTTATTCGAGATTATATCTTAGCGAATAAAGTTACTGTAATCGAGCTGCAAACATCTCAGGTCCGTTGAGGCTATAAAGATCTGAAATTATTCGACCCAAAAGATAATTTTTAAGATAAAAGAGAAATTTAGTTGTTGCTACAGTTTATCTGGAATGTAATAAAAGAGAGGACAAAAAGTAGCCTGATTTTCAGTAAAGGCGGTGACATCATGTTGTCACAAAACACATAAGTGCTGAGCACACAAGATAACGTGTGGTCGTAAATAAGGGCATAATTTATTAGTATTGTGTAGGATACTCGTTAGAATATTAGATTACCAACAGCGCGGCGAGCGGAATGGTAAAAATGTTTATTGGCACTTTACTTAATCGTGCACAAAGTGGAAGCACCTATTTTGAGAACCCTACAGTGCGACATAAAAGAGTAGAAATTAAATGAGGGCGCCACAATAGATCAGGTGGCAACCCACTTAGTACGACCCACATGATCTTGATACTTGAACACCTAGCATTATTTTTTAATAGCTTTACATCATGTGTCAATGTTTTAAATAAATATGTTTATGAATCAAATGTTTTCAATAACTTCCGCGTAGATAGATAGATTGTTTGGAATGTCGTAGTAATAAAACTATAACTTCAAAAATATATATATTTTTATTAATGAATTTCTTTCTATTATTTCCGCAAGACAGTAGAATTGGTATATAGTAATAAAATTAAAACTTCACTCAAATATAAACTTAAATTAATGAGCACACTAATCTAATAAATCAAAATCTAAATATTCTACACCTTCTATGTGATCTTGAGTTGAGTTTAAGTCGTCTATATTAAGCTCTGCCATTGATTTGTCACTGCTTTCTGAACCAAACTCATCGTCACTGCTGTCTGCACCAACCTGAATTACTAAACGATCTATGTCATGGTACAATGTTCTTCCACGATCATAATACTCCTTCTCAATTTTCTTAACATGCTCACAGCAATTCTTCCAATCCTCAGCTGTTATCAAATTGAAGGCTTCTTCGGTTAACTCCTTAATGTTTTTTGCACCTACATTCTGTGAAGCGACCTTTCGCTTTGCCAGTGCCCAAATTAACTCGATAGGGTTAAGATCACAGTGGTATGGTGGCAGCCTTACCACTGTGTGACCAAATTGCGCAATAATCTCATCAATTTCATATTCTGGTTCAGGCTTGTGTTTTTTTACCAGTGCCAGAAGCGAGGGTTTTCTCAAATCTGGGTCGAAAGACACGTTGTTTTGTTGTAGCCATATTTTTATTTCATGAACCTTATTTGATGATGTCGGAGCTTTGTTCTTTACAACAGAGTGGTAGGGTGCATTGTCCATCACGATGATTGAAGGCTCTATGATGTTGGGCATAAGTTTTTCTGTAACCCATTTAGTAAAATTATGACAGTTCATTTCAGAATGATAATCTTCTTGTTTATTCTCACCGCTAAAGAGTAGTAGAGCATTAGGCACAAAACCTTTTTCATTTCCGGCATGAACTATGATCCATCGCTTTCCCTTTGACATATCAGTTGTGAATCCTTCAGTTTCAATCGACTGCCAGCATTTTTTAAGCTTGTAGCTGGAGTGGATATAACTTTCGTCCAAATATATTATATCTCTTTGAAGCTCTTCGGGCAAGTTTCTGTTCTCCATAATCAATCTCAAATATTTTTCTCGCTTGTGTGCAATAATAGGATTTTCCATCAAAGCTTGTCGGTTTGTTTTACATTTTTTATATCGAAATCCAATCCTTTTTAGAAGTTTCCTCAAATGTTCCCGACTTCCGTCATAGCCGATATCTTCCTTTAATTGAACTAACAATTTACCAATTGTTGGTACCTCTTTCTTCACAGTATAAAAAAAATGAATCTTCTGCCGAACTGCACATGTGTCAAAGTCGTCTAATAACTTTGAAGGACGACCTTTTCTATGTTTAGCTGGTGTCGAGAATTTTCCATCGTTTTCCATACCATGTTTCACAATCCTGCGCACTGTGCTTACAGAAACACCTAAAACAAACAAAAAAAATGGTATTAATATAATAATTATAGATACAACTTTTAATGAATGCTTATTTCCCTATAATTATTTAATCATTGTCATCATTGAAAAATTTATAATTTCATTATGTGAAAATATTTTTAATTTACGTTTCTTTAAGTCACAAATATGGTAAAGCAAAAAATGTATTTCGTAATACGCAATAAATTACATTCATAATTATCAACGTTGATAAGTCGCGCTATAATTGCAACGATATTTGTTTATCTTTGCTTAACCTCAAAAATGGTACACAAATCATATTAAGTCCGGAAATTTTGCTCTTAGAATGTATTAATCGTTTGTAATTAACGTTTAGTGCAACTTTCAATAGTTACTTACCAGTAAAATCTGCCGTACGTTGGTAAACATCTTCGAAGTTAGATAGCTGCTTCCCAGCTTGAAATTCGGCCATGCACCGCCCATAAACTTTAAAAATTATTTCACGGGCTCCTCCACGAATTACTTTATTCATGATATGTCACTGTTTTTCAGTCCACACTCAGAAATAACACACAAAACCAAAATTCTAACAAAAACGAAACCGGTCGAGTAGAATTTGTCAGTATTTGACAGTTCAAGTACTCATTTTAGATGTTGCCAGAAAACGAAAAAATATTAGTTCCCAAATATTTAATTTCTACTCTTTTATGTCGCACTGTACCTAATTTGATTTTGAGCGTCTTATTTCAATAGCGTTCTTTTTCATTTTTGTCGTACTCTTTGATAGCTATTTTCTTTATGTTCCCGTTTAATGTTCGTAAAACATGCTTTAACAAACGAATATACATAAAGATTTATTAAGTGTACATATTCATAGATATGTATGAGGATACCAATAAGAGTTACGCCTCGTCATATCTACGCTATCCTAATGATATATTAGCCATTAGGATTTAATGCAAATGTAACATTTGATTATCAGGGTGGGTAGATACTGGTTATCATGCGAGGCAATAAGTTTAACACCTGGTAAGTTCGCTTCAGTTTTAACGCTCCCCCAAACAGAGGGAAGTCGTGCCAGCCGGTAGACATTGGCTGATTAAATAGATAAAAAGCCACCAACGAATTCGGGGAATGCTAAAGTAAAAATTACAAATAAAATACTGCAGCACCCTAATTTAGGGAATGGTAAATACTGAATCGTTGATAATGATATGAAGCGAATTGAAAAAACAGCGGGGAAATCTGTAAACGGTATGTATTTAGGGGTTCGGGCACTCGATTAATTTTTAGACCGGCAACATTTGCGTCAAAAATGAAATTTATTCAACAAATAAGTGGCATTGGTTAGTACTTGTGTATTCATGATAATTTTTTGTTTACCTCGAAATTGACAGTGTCAAATTTTAATGAAATATATATAGCAAAAATGTCTTCGTACCGTAATGTGAGAAGTTTGTAATATAAGTAATAGCTATTGTGTTTCGTGATCATATAACATGTAATTACGTAGGATGCTGATAAAGTTTTATAATATCCACAACACGATTTGCTGCGAGCGATAATGAGTCATAGTAAACACGTATTCAATACATTGAGGATTCATCGGAAAAAAAGATTTTGTAATAACTTCCTACTTAACTTGTGCTTAAAAAGAATGCTGAGTTGTAATTAATTGCTGGTTATTAGAACATAATATTTATTATAAATTAAAAACAAATACTGACTTTAAAAGCTAGCTTGTATTTTGTTAGTTATTAGCTTTAGGGTCTGATGTTCCTTGTAAATTGGTATTAAGTTGTAACATTATTTAAGTTAAAATAATAATTTTATGAAAGTATTTACAAATTATTATTTCTAAAACTATTTGTAACTTGTGTTCCCTTTGAATTTTGTTGATGAAGTTTTTAACTCTGTTTACTCATTCAAATGAAACTAGCCTTGAATGAATTTACTGAAAAAACTTTTAGGCTGACGAGTTAATACGAAACCGATTAACGATTCTAAAGGCATCGCAGAGTTGAGGCCTAGAGTATTATTTAGTATACTAATTCTAGTTACGAACTCAGTTCTGGCTTTGCAACGATTTCAAGGCATTATAAATTGAAACTCGTCATTTAATATTGGCTATCAGGGGCCCGAGTCCGCTTTTTTAAGTCAGTGAGTGGCGGGTTAACAAACGTTCCAGTGTACTTGTTATTGTGCCTAATTTTCGTATTCAGATAAGAACAGTCCCTTGCAATCCTACAATGACAACAGTGGCAAGTAGGTGTACATTTGTTATTAAACTAAAATTATCTGAATACGAAAATTAGGCACAAAAACAAGTAGACTGGAACTGGAACGTTTATTAACCCGCCACTCACTGACTTAAAATAGCGGACTCGGGCCCCTGATTGTATTGAAGTAAGGTCACATAGTAGGTAGCTTTATTACCGCAATACTAAACGCCTCATGTTGTTAAAAATTGGTTAACGCATAAAATATTTCGTGTTAACAGTTAGAGAGATGCGTGTCGGGTACTTTATTATGGTGAATGATACAATGTTGCGTCTGATGCAAAATGTTATGGGAACTAGACACGCTCGCGAGCGTTCCTATATAACGGAATAATTATGTGCTGTGTAACAATAAAGTAGAGAATGCAGAAGCTTACTTACTCGCTTTATGCACTAACTTGCTGTTTCATATTTTGGAAATTTGGATATAATAAAATAATGTGTAATACATGTATAAAAGCAGAGACTGTAAATGTTTCTTTTTCCTCTTCCCTTTTTCATTCTAGAAATCTAGACACACAAACAAGCTTGATGACCATGCTCACTGCCGCTTGTAATTTTCAGATATATTTTGTTAATAGTGTGATGTGGCTAAGAACAATAGATAAAGGAAATATGTATAAATGCATAATATTACCCAAAAATATCAAGGAAACTAGCCATAGAACAAGGTAGCAAAATTGAACAATAGTAACATTATTATATACGATACGTGCTGACGCTTTCGCGTTTTATGTAGAATGGACCTTCTGACTTCACTCTATGTGATAGTGACTCACCGAGTAGGTTAATTTCAAGGTCGACAAGTACGTACACGATTCACTACCTACTTCAGGAGTTGTACCATCTAAGTTTGAGCTAAACTCTTTGATCATACACGGTGTGCGAAGAATATTGAATTCCTTGATAGCGAGTAACAGAGAACGTTGGCATTATATTGAAATTTTAAGTACAGCGTAATTGTTACTTCAGAATATACGCGTTAGTTTACGTATTAGTTTATAATTAAAGTAATTTTGTGTTATTAAAATTGTTAGCGTTTGTGGTAGGACTTAGAAAAAAGATTAATGATGTGTTTTACCTAATTGAGCTTTTTTTTTTAATGTGATAATTCTTCGTATATATTTTTTTGTCTTTTAAGATTGTACTGATACATACATACCTACAATTTAAAAGAAAAAAAAGGGTTTCCTCTTATATAAAACTATAGCAAATACCTATGTATCTTTTATGTACTTACACGTACATACACAAACTGCACTGACAACGGGCTAGTTTTATCACATGGCATACAGCTACAAATGTATTATCTCTATACATAGTTATGCAAGCTAAATGTGATGTTTCGCGGTACCTACGTTGTAGTCTAATAAAAAATTCCATTACAGCACTGTACGCCACTCTGTTCTTCACGAGTCATATAAAAATAAACAAAGTTAATTAGAACTAGTAGGAGAGAGATTGGTACAAAGATCATAATTTTTTCGGTGTGAAGTAAAAGTAACTTTATGGTGGACGTCACAGTGAAGTTTAAAAATCAACCTTACTGCTTTGATATAAAGGTTCTGTCAATGTGTTATCATGGATGCGGTCGATATATTGCATACCTAGTTACTAGTACTATGATGGTCTATGCATCTGGTACTTTAATTAAACTAAGCCATGAAGTAAGTCATCTGACATCATTGAATGAAAGTTTTCTCTTTCCGATTGTGAGAGAAAGTCTATATGAGAAATTCTTATGCTTGCTTACTGATGACTTACTTTACTTTTTTACCTCTATTATTATATCTGTATTAGAAATTTATTGCTGGCCGAAGTCACAAGGTATATTGTGTTTGCCTGAGGTAACAAACTGTGGTGGAAAATATGAGCGCAATTTTCATAATGCAAAATCATCCAGTTATCTAAGCTGAAGGCCATCTAACGCTGTCGATACGACGGTCTTTACCATGTTGAGAAAATCTCAAACTGTCATCGTTGCATATTCGATTTTCTTGGCATGCTATCAGCTATCCATATGATTAATCTTTCATTACATACGAACTACGCTCTTGTATGGAGACTCAGTTACAATACTTGTTATCTGTAATACGGTATGTTAAAAAGCTCTTGTGAAATTGAAGCGTCACCCCGTCAAGTGTAATTTTGTTTTGTTTCAATAATTTGTCAAAGCTCGAGGTAATGCCATCGATATTGCGATTTTTGAATAAAAATAAGCCGAGCAGAAAGCTTTTGCTCTGAGTAATTGATGAAAGACGATTTTATTTTTTCGCTCCTTCCGGCCCACGAGAGCTGTCTAATATTGTGATTTATCGACTTAAAGTTATGAGGCGAGGGGTGTACTTTACAGACAGACATTATTTCAAAATAAAATATTCTTTATTCACGAAGGTTTCAAGTACCATAGAGTTATATTTTATACTCTCCAAGCGTTCTTCAATTCTGACAAAGATGCTCTCCCAATGTTATATTACAGTAACTAGTTAAAACTTTCATGTAAGGTACAAAGTTGGTAAAGGACTTTAACTTTCGTCTGCATGTTGTTAGGCTTTTGTGAAAGAAAATCTTCGTAAAAAGGTTGTACGCGAACTCTTTAAGCTTGTAAGAGGTCTACAGAATACTCAATTTTCATTTTAAAGTACTCAGGGCAGGAAATAATGGCGTATATTTGAATAGCGATCATGTAGCAAGGTTGTTATCTTGTCGGAAATTTCGTAGTGTCGGGTTCGTTCCACGTTCAATGTCGTTTATTTGAAGTTCTAACAATGGGTCACGGGGCAGGGCCGATGCCGTAATCATAGATTTTAAAGTAACCGTCTATAGCGTAGTAAATGGGGTAGCGATGGTCCGTGTGTAAATGGACAGAGGGTCCCTTCATTATTATCAATGAGGGTTCCTTAACAGGTGATTACAACAGACTACAGCTTGCTTTCCTGTAGCTCATTTGCTAGATAATTATTATGGTGTTGTTTTGTTGTTATGCAAATAAATATCTGAAATAAATCCTTGTTTTTTTATTGAACGAAAGTTGAACATTGATTACTAAGCGGCCGAAGCTGCGGCGTTTCAAGCGGTTTGCATAATTATTAATATGCGTAGGTTCGTATTTTATAATATTTAGCGAGGTTCATAAGCCACGCGGTTACTAGACTCGGCGCATGCGCGTTCTGTTTGTTTGCTCACTCGCGTTTGTTTGTTTTAGTAAAAATTTATAGCGTTTCGTAGAGATTCGCCGCGCTTGAGACGCTCCTGCCTTTGAACTGCTTTACGTGTTTGCACCGAACATGCATTTATCTTTTTACTTTGTACTGTCTTAGTTCCTTGGTTATTGCGCATAATATGACCATTAACATAATTATATCATGGCGGGTGTAGTTAATGCCTCGCAAAAGCTGAATATTTGTACTTTATTCCATTTATTTTGTCAGCTGCCTCTTCGTTTGTTTGCTAATTAAGTTTGAGAAGCAGTCAAACTGCTCGTTATTATCGACAAATCGTTTGTGTAAGTTCATTGAGTTAATTGTTTAGCAAACACCTACAGTTGTGTAGTTACTATCGACTTACAATAGCGTCAATACAGCAGATACGTAATAGAGTAATAAGTTACACACAGACAACTAAGCGAATGATCATTAATTACCAGATTATTGCCAGGGAAAACAATCAAATGGACTTTAATAGTTAAAATATTTTCATTAGACCGCCCATTTAAGCCGTTGGAATCACCGTTCATTCCGATTTATGCACTGTTATTTTTATGGCTGCTTTTGTGAGCTCATTTATTTGTCTCGGTTTAGGGTTGCTTGTTCAATTCAATTAAGAGGAATTAATTAACAATTAGGATTTGACAGACGGAGAATTATTCCAACATATTCTCTTTTATATTTATTGCCGTGCGCCTAATAGGCTTACATCAATCACAATATCTTTATAAGCGTACGAACAATGTAAAAAGGAAAATACCGCAGTATTTAAAACTTTTATTGTGACGAAATTCAAAGGGCTTTTACCTAATGATCGTGACAAGGCATTGTGTGTGTAAGTATAATGAAAATGTTAATCATTAAAAATAATAATCACTCTGAAAACATTTCTTCCATTTGGGTACAAATATGAATTTACATAAACATGTGGACGAAAAACCTCAATTATGAGCTATAATCCCGGAGATAAAGAGACATAAAATTAAAGTACGTTATTAAAAAGAGTATCACCGGCCAAATGGACTCGATAAAGTGAGGTTATGATGTCCAGCGAATTGCAAAATGGCTGCTTAAAATTAGTTTAGTCGCTAGGCCGACTCTCTTGAACATTTAATGGAGGCAATTAGCATTTAGGCAGCAAGTGTAAATTACAAGAAAGAACCGGTTTTTTAAATGTGCCCGAACTAGCTAGAATGTTTTATCGTTATCGAGTTAGGTGAAACACAATTTGCAATTTCGCGTCGTTCGTCGCGCAACATCCTCTGTCGATAAACGGCGTCGTCGTCTGACACCGCACTGTTTGATATCGGGGCTCCACTCAAACTAAGTTTTATTTCAATGGAGGTAATAGTCATTTTCCAACGCTAGTAACGCACTATCCACGCCGCACAGGTTACAGGTTGTCACAACGAATTTGTCGAATTAGATAATGCTTTTATAGATTTTTATTTTTGTTAAATATTCAAGCAAGCTTGTTCTGTCGAGGATCAGAATTTTGAAAGGTAATTTATTTATCATGGTAACTAAGTGTTTTATGGTGTCTTACAAGATTTGAAAATAGGGCTCTCTTGCAATTAGAGCTTTTTGCTTCTGGACGAGTTCAGTAGTATAGTTATTTCTACTTGCAATTGTGCCCATTTAAAGATTTGTTATTTAACTGTCATTGTTACATCATATAATATATTGGGAAGGTGAATACTTTTTATCACCAGTAAATTCCTTGAAATATGTATATTCAGTAAACATATCTTCGAAACAAACAGAAAATTTATTTAGATAAACGGATATAATAGAATTTTCATCTGCTTTTCTTATTGTGGCCTGTTTATTTCAATTTGGGGCTCTGGGTAATAATTTTCATTTTGTCATGACAACGTTGAGCGCTTTTGATGTGTATTTATTTACGCTGGAATTCCGCAAAAAAGAGACACACGCATCTTGACAGTTTTACGGACGAAAAATCCTTTACATAGCAATGAATACGTAACCGGGCCCCTTCCCCGCTCCCCTCGTCCCATTCTCATCAATTGTTTCGCGTGTTTGTTTGTGTTTATTCTCCGTTGCTTGTTTTCATAACACACTGTCTGTCTTTGATGGCGGTGTGTGTTTGTACAGCGGTTGGATTGCTCCGAGAACTTATGCTTGAGACACCGAATTTTCCGAGTGTAGGCTAAGAAACGTGTTGTTTCTCTTTCTGCGTATTCTGCTATATTTGCTGTGAATGCCGAAATGTGGTTCGTGTTTTGTTTTAGATATAAAAATGTTATTGCTCTTTTCATTTGTTTTATTTTTGAACCTTGTCACTGTTATGTTTTTTTTTTGTGGTGTGTGGTATTTTAACATGCATACACCAATTAATGAGATCATAAATCTCCAGACAACGTATGTGTGCGGGAATCGAACCACTTTTACAGCAGCTGTAGAAACGAAAATGTATCATAATGATATAAAAGCAGCCAAATAGCGTATGTAACAGTTGGTTAAGAAATTAAATAGTAGTAGTTGATTATAAAACTACATACTAAAAGACAATATTATGGTAACCGCTGCCACTTTTGCTCTGTGAATGTGGTCTTAATAATTAACATTTCACAGCAAATGTATGCTGCTTATCAAGACACTCCAATGCGGTTGGCTTGGAGTTCAGTGAACAGAACAGAACTTCGCCTTTCCGAATCTGAATCTAAAACTATGTTTTTATCTTGAAATTCCTGGCCCTAAAACTTAAAAAAAGATTTAAGATTTTTAGAAAGTCCCAGTTCTGTGGTCCGTAATATGAAAAAGTTTTACTAAGTCTCACATTATTCCGCTTCTATATTTCACTTGGAATTCTAAATCCGCAGAGCAAGTGGTTCTTAAATCCGCATTTATTTCAACTGGTTTTAGCCTTTTGCTTTGCCGTTGAGACTAGGCAGTAAGTATAATTGGTCATCACATTTACAATTACTGTTGTGACGACACGCTAATATATTATGAGAATATTAAACACAATCATATTTAACCAATTAATCACACATGATTATCGGTGTCTTTGGTCGCCTACCTCACCATTGTTAATCAGGACATTGTTAATATATTATGTCTCATTAAATATTCGCCGCAAATTATCTGCTTACCAAATTGTTAATCCGCCGAGCATTACGCGCTCGGCTGGAGTTTGGCTGCCGTCCACTGCATGAATCTCACCTACTCTCGTGTTCTTCGCTTTGTAAATCCATTGTTATTTATAGGCTGGAAACCGCTCTCTCAGCTTTTTCTGTACTTGATATTTTAATGGGAAATGTGATTTGTTTCTGTTTGAGATTTTCGTGTCGCTACATCGTGTTTAAGAGGTCGTTTTGTCTTTGCTTGGAATTCTCTTCGTATGGATATTTGAACTTTAAGGCCATATTTTAACTACTGAGTTGAGCATTTTAAAGCTTATAATGTGTTTTCCGAGCTATCAGATATATATTTTTTTATTAATAAGGTATCGGATAGATATCCGATTGTTAAATAGCATCGTGTTACTTCATAACGGTATTTTTACAGTTCCTTTTTTTTAATGACAGTTGCGTTTTAACCATCATGATTAGTCGACTTATCTATTCCAGTTACAAAGATTACAAACGATAATTGCCACAATTAAAATTAGTCGAGCACTTAATTGTAGAAGCGGGATGGCCCTCGCATTTTATAATAAGTACAGATATGCACAATTATCATCTCCGGTAAGGTGCCGCTATGCTGTTAATAATAGGGGGCGATGTATCGTGTCTGCAGACGTGGGATGAGAAAATGCAGAAGGCTTACGATTAGGGCATCGAGAACCGGCCCTATTTTAGGAACCGGTTCTTTCGGTGCCAAACTCAAGCTGGAACCGGGTACCCGGTTTTTTCGGTTCTTTCGGTTCTTTTTAAAAGCTTTAGTTGATAAGCTGTATTTCTACTACCATAACGAATAAAGGAGAATGGATAGAATACACTTTATTGGAAATCACATTGTTTATAATTTTTATAATTATACTCCTAATTACAACATCGTTTTTAAGTAACATTTAACAATAATCAGTACTTTTAAATCAGGCTTTTCGTAGTTGTTTATATTTCACTATAGAAATTGAAAACTATATATGAAATAAGTCATCATCAGCCGGAAGACGTCCACTGCTGAACAAAGGCCTCCCCCCTAGAACGCCACAATGAACGACAACTCGCCAATTGCGTCCACCGGGTGCCCGCAACTTTGACGATATCGACAGTCCGCCTGGTGGGAGGCCTGCCAACGCTGCGTCTTCCGGTTCGTGGTCGCCACTCGAGAACCTTTCTTCCCCAGCGGTTATCGGTTCTTCGAGCGATATGGCCTGCCCATTGCCACTTCAACTTGCATATTGTTCGAGCTATGTCGGTGACTCTAGTTCTTTGGCGAATGTCCGTATTCCGGATCCTGTCGCGCAAAGAAATCCCGAGCATAGCTCTCTCCATAGCTCGTTGAGTGACTCTGAGCCTCTCCAAAAGGCCAACCGTTAGAGACCACGTCTCAGACCCATATGTAATCACTGGCAACACACACTGGTCAAAGACCTGCGTCTTCAGACACTGCGGAATTTTGGACGAAAAGATGTCGCGTAGTTTCCCGAACGCTGCCCATCCGAGTTGGATTCTTCGGGCGACCTCTTTGTCGAAGTTGGACCGGCCTAACTGAACTATTTGTCCAAGATAGACGTAGTGGTCGACAGCTTCGAGAGTATCATTCCCAACAACAACCGGTACAGGTGCGACATGGACATTGGACATGATCTTCGTCTTGTTCATGTTCATTTTAAGGCCCAACTGTTGGGAAACGATACTGAGGTCGCTGAGCAGAGTATTGAGCTCCTCCAGCGACTCCGCCATGATCACTATATCATCGGCAAAACGAAGGTGAGTGATATATTTGCCATTGACATTGATGCCGAACCCGTTCCAGTCCAAGAGCTCGAAGACGTCCTCCAAAGCATTTGTGAACAGTTTCGCAGAAATAACGTCTCCCTGTCTCACACCACGCTGCAGTTGGATTGGTTTCGTGCTCTCGTCTTGTAACCGGATCGACATGGTGGCGTTACTATACAAACACTTCAACACCTCAATATACCTATAGTCGATATGACATCGCTGGAGGGACTGCAATACAGCCCAGGTTTCGATTATAAATAATGATTAAAATAATATTAATAAATAATGGTAATTTTGATGTCTTTTGTAGTGCCATAATTAAATACAATGTACTTAGATCGGCAGAATGAGATTAATGCGACGTTGAAACTGATTTCACAAATGTAGCTGGAATCTGGATCCACAAAAATTATGTGGGAGAGGCAAGTGAAAATAATATTATATGATAATAACTTGATATTTAGCATGATTTGAGGTATTTCTAAATTTATTTTAAGAAAGAACCGAAAGTACCGAAAAAACCGGTTCTCCGATTTACAGAACCGGTTCTTTCAGGGACCCTCAGAACCGGGAATTCCCGGTTCTTTTGGAACCGGGAAAACCCGGTTCCTATGCCCTACTTACGATAAGTTACGCCACTAGTGATAAAATATTGTGAAGCAATTCATACCTTTTACAGAAAAAAAGAATAAATTGTTTAGTTTCAAATTAAATTGTTTTATGTGAAGTAAAAATGAGTTAGCAACAAGTCAGGGTCGTAAATATAGTAAACGTTTAAAATTGGAATTAAAAATTAAATGGTCGCTAAATGACTTTTGTTAATAAAATTAACGAGTATTTGTGCTGCGGTCAGTGCTGTGGTAGATGCTCTGTGCTGTTCAGTACATCTTGAATAAACATGTGTCAGAACCTTGCACCTTGAAGGCTCGTGCGTGTGCTCGTTATCACCTGTAGTTAACTTGTCTTTCTGCCTGATCTTATTCAGTGGTACATACTGGTTGCATGGTTGCACGCCAGTTGCTCACTGAACTTGAAGCGGAACGTCTGCTCGCGTGCTATGCCGTGCACAGTTAGCTTTTGTGTGCTCAGAGGAAGTATAATAATTTCTGTCGTAACAACACTGTACAGTTATTGTTACAGCTTCAGGTAACACGAACTTAGAGGGGTCGTAAGATGTTCGCTTGGACGTCATTATTTGTTGACAAGACTCCTGTCTAACCACTGATGTAATGGCAAAGAGAATTCAATGAAAACTTGTAAGAATTTCATTAGAATGTACAAAATTGAATTCATGCTAGTATCAGGGGCCCGAGTCCGCTATTTTAAGTCAGTGAGTGGCGGGTTGATAAACGTTCCAGTGTACTTGTTTTTGTGCCTAATTTTCGTATTCAGATAATTTTAGTTTAATGACAAATGTACACCTACTTGCCACTGTTGTCATTGTAGGATTGCAAGGGACTGTTCTTATCTGAATACGAAAATTAGGCACAAAAACAAGTACACTGGAACGTTTATTAACCCGCCACTCTCTGACTTAAAATAGCGGACTCGGGCCCCAGGTATCGCGACGAGCAAAATTCAGCAGCCTTAATATGACCCGATATTAAAAGAGATGTGGTACTCAACCTGCACCACTCCTCAGACACGGACAGAGTTCTCAGGATTCTAAGAAGACATCTTTTATTAAATTTATTTTCTTCCTCCTTATATTTTTTTATAAACGTATGAATTAGATAGCATTATGTAACTTAGATTTCCGAGAAGGTTTTCTCACCAGATATTTTTGATTAAATGTCTTCGTAAAAAATGGAGCATGATTTTCTGTAAGGTCGTAATACTTCGTAATAGTGATAGCAAGTCGTGACTAGAAAAAAAAAAACAAAATAACATCGATTTGTCTCGGATGACGGACACTAGAGTAGCAGCGATAGCGGTCGCGATTGGCTGCCCCTGCGGTCGTTGACTCGGCGGGAAACATTCCTATTGGTCAGATGTTCTCATTGAAATGACAGAAAATGTGGCTGCCGCGCGTGCGGCCAGTTATTTACAATTTAATGTAATTAAAAAAGTATTAATACTTTTTTATACTATTTACTTGTTCAGTATTTTTTTATCAAGAGTAATTAATGTATCTATATAATTACATTTTTGTTAGATAATGTGATGTGACACAAAGAGTTAAAAAAGTTATACCTATGGCATGACAGCTATTTGATATCCCGTAACTCTTTCTTATTCTAAGATTCGTAAGTATTCTGTAAATCCTCTTAAAAAGCTGTTTATCTTTATTCTCATCATAACAGCTCAACAATATCCACACACGCCAATTTTACACGCATTCTCCTAAAACGTTTACACAAGAAATTCTTTAGAGATATGGTTTGTATTTTTTCTTAGCGAAGTGCACTTTTCCAGTATTCTCGAGCGTCTGCGGAGTAGAATCCATCAAAGGATTATGCGGCAAGGAGGGGGAGGAGAGGGGGGTCCGGTATCCCGATTGGTTTATCGTTATTTCCTGGGATGTGGAATAAATTATCTACCACTTAACACCATCTCGCTGTTAACACATACCTAGTCAGCGCAAACAGAGTTTAATCATTATTTTTTAATAATTTTATTGTAAAAGCAGGAAGCTGCTCACTGCTTTCAATTTATAAGTAGAAAACAAAAGAAAATATGAGTCATTGTCGTCTGCCAAATCTGAACGCGCATACAAACATTGCCCTCACAAAAACTCTTATAAATTCATATTATCTCATACATATTCCGGCAATTTGTTATGTTACGTCATTCTGTGTAATTCACATGTTATAATAATGTAGCGCTATTTCATATTATTTGTTTGATCACATCCGTGACACAATCGACTGTGAAGAATGAAAGAACTATTGCATTACGTATGCAGTCATAACCGTTCACGAAACGTCCGTCTGGAGCGAAACGCCCGGCAAGCACAGGCGCGTTTCAATCAGTGCAGATTGAGGCCCACCGCACACAGTGGCACAAACCGGGGGGATTATAGAATGCATGACGCGGCAACATTAGACGGAGCCGTCATTTCATACAGATGGAAATTGGATGTGGCTTAATGGGAACGAACTCGGGACGGTTTTTATAAGTAATTGCTGGAATGGTGATCTACTCGCGCAATATTCTGCCTCAAGTACATTTAAATTTCGTGGAATTATACGGTTTCTCTATCTTTTTTGCTTAGCCGAGTGTCTTAAGCCGAATTAGATTAGAGTGTTTGGATTCTCTAAAATAATATAAAAAGCAAATGGTCTCATGGCTTATCTTAAGAAGTTAAACAGTGATTTGAATTTTATTACATGAATGTGTTAACGATTTGTTATTGTGTAAGAAAAATAATACTGTTCTACTAATGTCTATACATTTGCAATGTTATTAAATTTCTCGTAATTTTGTTTAAGGATGCGGCAATGTGTAAATTATGATGATCAGCTGTTATATACGTCATTACGCCCAAACTAAATTTATCCAACGAAATGAGTAAGATCTGTGAATTGTTATAACTAGCTAACATTCATATGTTCTTGTTTGCTCCACGTCTACAGAAAGCTAACTCGGTACTTAACACGATCTAATTTCCAATTTGCTTACAACTCCGAGTTGGCGTAAGATCCTTTACGGATTTCGTGGTATTGCATACGGGGTGCATTAAGGAAATACGTTGAAATCTTGCAACTAGTTTCTTAAGCGAGATTGGTGGGCACGTGCATACTTGCAGTATGTTGTTAATTTCAGTGACTTTCTGTAGCATTTTCATTATGCTCTCGATTTTGTTGGTCGCTGTTCCAAATGTGTTTTAGTATTCCGATTCGCATTATTGTTCCTCATTCCATACGTCATAAGTTGTTTTGTGTTTCGTTTTAGATTCACTTTGATCGCACTGATACTCTGCCGGAACCGAACAGAAATGATGAGTTAATGCGGCTGATATTTCACAGTGCAGCACGGTCCGCGATGCGACGACGCTGTCACAATCGCTCTCTGATTACGACCTTCCTCTGTTCACAATTGTGTTCCGATCAAAGTGATTCCGATCACAAAGGGTTATAAAACGCCGGCGTCACCGTCGCAGGGGTTGCCATCCTACCGATTAATTGTACCTCCGATACGTTAGTGGTTCGATTGTTTGGCTCTAAATAATTCCCTGTTATGTAGCTTTGAGTTACAGTTAAGCCATTGTTGATTTTATGTTATTGAATCGTACCTTTGATTATATTAGTGTGAATAGTGCAATATTAAATAACAATTTTAACGTTTTGATAATTGTTAGGTAATACCTAAATATAAAAACTTACATAAGATTAATGAAGTAATCTTTACTAATCATTATAAGTTGTCTTTGTCATTCAGCTTTGAATTTTGGATTGAATGCAGAAAGTATTTGGAAATGACGTTTTAGTTGTCGGTAAAGTCGACTCAGACTAATTAAAAAGTTTTGTAAAAGCATTTATGTTTGAGAGTTTCCGTTAAGCCAAAGCGAATTCACGTGACATGTGTAAAAAGCCGTGACTAACAAATAATTTTGCATGCTATAAGTAAGTATCATTGACCGTGTAAGAATATGTTAATACTTGTTTGATTTTGATAAGTAAGGTCGCGATAAAGTAACTAAATAACAATTTACGACTAAACTGTTGACGGCTATTTTCACAAAGCGTAAGAAACTAAGCGTTGACTAAACATTGTTTGAATGACCTGCTCTCTGACACTACTGCAGATTTAAAAGATCATAACATGGAGTTCAGAAAAAAATCTTTTTTATTTTATTTAAACGAATGCACTGAATTGATAAGAAGTCGTCACTGTCATTTTCTATCAGTCAATTAGAAGTCATGTTGTAGAGGCAACCACGACAGGTGTAAGAAACTTCAAGAATATAAATATAGTTTTTGTTTTATTATTTTGTCGTAACAGTAGTTCATTATTAGTCCACATATCGTGTCTCGCTTGCAATTGACAGCAAGAGTTTAACTCTGCATACTTGGAGCGCGCACCGTTGACGCGTAATTAAGTCAATGCAATTCGGTGCGCGCGCGCACGAAAGTGAGTGGCCACTATCGATATGGCACATGGAACGCAACTGCTATGTATTAGACGTAGGGTTGGATATAATAAAACTTATATATTTTTTTTATAAAATGTAATAGCTTAGTGAGTAAATAGATTCAGTTATAGGCTCCTAAGTGGCCACTCTTGATAGTTAAAGCGCTTCTAATTTTTCGCCGACTTTTTTACGACTTGCGGCGATCCTCTAAATACACTGATGTACACAAATGGCAGTTTTTGGCTGAAACATAATTCCTATAATGTACCTATATTTTACTTAAACCTAAATTAAAACATTGATTTAAATAATATTTATTTTCTTTATTGCCTGAAATTAAGATATAACTAAAAGCTTTTAAAAAGTAGTACTCAAATCAGACATGTTGCAAATAGTTATTACTGTAATCACTTAGTCATGTACTTATATCTCCATTAATGCAGATATTCCAGATATAAAAACTGCACAAGACAGCCCTAGTACCAAGAAACGCACGCCACGTCGCACGCGCATTCTCTTTTTGTAAGTCTACTGCCAATGATGTACTAAGAATGTACCCATTAGTTGTTCTTTGTATGTCAACGACGACTATTCAAACTTATCTGTCTTATAATGTGAATTTACCTCGTAATCCGACAGCTGGTATCGTAAAACTTTATTTTTTATTTAAATCGAATGTATAAATTAAAGTTTTAATTATTACTATTAAAAAATCGAATTAGGAAGTTAACCGGAAAGGAAAACTTTGTAAAATATTTTAAAGACCACAAAAGTCTTGCAAAACTTCCTTTGTACTGAAAGTTAAATAATCAACAAACAAGTTAGATAACAAAATATTTTGAAAACATAAACAATACTCTTAGATTTCGTGGGTAAAACCACATACTTGTGTGAATCTCGCACACAGACGCAGCTGTGAACCAAATATCTGTAGACCGAATAAATATTTGTTCCCTGAGGGAAACATTCCGATACCTAATGCAGACCGCTTTGCCGAACTATTATGTCAATCAAGGCTTTAGTAGTTTGCAGGCCGTATGCTGGACAAACTAAACAACTGATTACGAAACTCACAAACAAATTTTCTTTAGTTATTTAGTCTAGAGGGTTGGTCTTATACATTGTTGGATTGTCATTATAATATATATTGGTGACGTGAACATGTAAGTTAGTTTGGGAACTATGCTGCCTACGGTGAAAATTGGTCGGACGGCGACGGCAACTCATGTAAGTGCCGTTAACGAAACATATTAGAAATTAGTTGCGTTACTCACCCTAATCGACGTGCGCGAAGTTACACTATCACTTTGATGGTATACGCAACAACTTGGGCCCACACGCGTGTTTGTTTAAGTGACGTAGTTTGAAGACAAACGATATTGTTCAGGTGATGTTACTTGTTTTGTTTAGGCGAATTGATGCCTCGTGAACGTGGAACACTAAATTCCTAGCGTTAAATATGTTTGCCTAAAGAATCTGAAACTAACTGTAAGCGAGAGACAAAACGCCTGAGAAAGTGTCACGATAATAAAATATTGTTATTAATATTCAAAAGCATAATAATAAATATTTAAATTTCTGCAAATCAAATTAACGTACTAGTTAGTAGAGAAACGAAACCAGGCGACATTCTCTATATAATATCAACAGCAATTAAGTGAAAATTCGTGTTTAGTTTGCGTTCTCAGCCAAATGAACTGCTCGATTCGTCGACACTGGCGATGGCGCCGGCAAGCATTTCAATTTGAGAACGTCATTTAAACTACACCAATGTTACTTTGACAGTTTGCACAGACATCCACCGCGGAGTTTGATTGAATTGAACTCCATGTTTACGACCTACATGGTATAGATGGAAGGATTGTGTGATGCGAGGGCCGTAATACGAGAAACAACATAATTTTAATTAGTCTTCCTGTGCGGTTGAATAAGTCCCTTTACGAAACAATTTTGTTAGAGAAAGTGGAAATGTTGAAAACACACAATCAAACAGTTCCGTTTGATTGCTTCCATTATTTTTTTGGGGATCTTGCGAGAATTTATCTAGAACTATAAACAGATCTTCACGTAATTTCTCACTTGTTTGATATTACAAAGGCAGCATTTTTAAAAGTTCATATGCACTTTGCTTTTAAAAGGTTATTAAATATTTTATAAGTAGTTCATATTTAAATCGCACAGGCATAGGAATAAAAGCAGTCATTCACTGAAACGGAAAAGGCTATTACTAATAGAGGTGAAGTAATAGCAAAGACGAAAGATTGCGTGTGTCTCTTGCACGCCATTTTGTTCAGTAATCCAATAGTGGGGAAAAGATAAAAGCGAAAAAGATAAAAGGGGTGGTTTAATGGAATTAAACAACGACGGGAGGAGTTGGGGGCGCCTCGCCGCGGCCGGTGCTGTAAGCCGGACTTGTGGAATGTCTTTGTTGGGATTGCTTTATTATAATTTCGGCTCACGACTTAATTTTTTCTTTGTTTTTCTTGTGACGATTACAGCCGGCTTTCTTGTTAAGCCTTGCGTCTTGTTATATATTGTATCATTGTACGTTATGTAACTTATTTAATAAGAAGATTGCACATAGATTATTTATGAGTGTGAAAGGCAAGATAATAACAGTTACTATAAAAAGTAATTGCTTGTAATGCGATGGTTTCCGATACGAATTGCCAAATAATAAGACTGAGCTCATTATAACAGGAATGTATTCGAGCAAATGGTTTGTAGCAATCAAATCTATTTGAAGTAATTTGCCGGCTTAAGAGTGTCGGCTGGGTGTAATAAATGCGTAAGTTGGTATTTATCTCGAGTGGATAGTGGGCTAGCTCGCTGTTCGCTGCTCGCGGCTCGGCGCGGCGGCCGCGGCGGTCGGCGATTAGTAGGTCGATTAGCACGCGGCCAAGAAGCCGCCATGCTGTCGATATCCGATTATTTACGCAGGGATGCCAAACGGAACTTGATCGATTAGTTTTATTTTGCATTATAAAGTTTTTGATTTTTTTATCAGTGTAGTCTTATTCCCCACGTTTATAAAAGTTACTGAAGACCTTCCCCAATACAGTTGTTATTGCCAAGAACGAGCAATGACGCGGTTGAGCTCCTAATAATTTCAGGCATCTAAAAATATTTTAATATAAATAAAAATGTTTTATATACAGATTTAGACATACAGGTTATATTTAAAACACGGGGAATAGCAATGTAGTCTTAATGCTATAGGAAAACTACTGTCACAATATACCGCTTTAATCGCAAGTTAGCATTAATATAACCCTACGAAAAATAATCTGTGTAACATTTGCACTCAAAATCTATCAGCGAGCTATACTGTCAATTGAGGAAGTAACAATCGATAGCATAATAATTGCTTGGATAGCTCATTAGTCGAAGAACAGTTGTGTCGAGCCAGTAACGCGTCATTTGTGCAAATTGCTGGGAAACTATAGCGATTAGTACTAATTGCTCGGTTTGCCAAATCGTTGGATCTATGGACCTTTGAGTACTACAACACCCCACTGTTCTACGTGATAAATGAATCACTTTAATCCAACATTAATTATCTCCATAAAAGTATTTTCGTTCCGTAACAATATTTAAATTGGATACAATATTTTTTTGACAAAGTATTAAAAATATTAATACATGCCACGATACAGTTATCAAAATTTTTAACGCGACCATTTATTTACTCATTGGCGACAACAAGTAAGATAATTACAATGAATTATGTCTGCTAAAAACGTATAATGTTCATCGGATCGTATAAAAGCGTCATTGGTGTGTAAATTATAATTTTATAAAGCTATTGGTCGCGTGCACCAGCCCTAGGGCGCACCTGTCTCGACCGCTCAGCGCCGATGCGCCGGCCGGCATCTGTCGGGGGCATGCACTTCTTACTTTTTTCTTCTCCTTTTTCTTTGCCTAATTGCATAGCAACAGCCAAACTCCAAGAGTTATTGTATTACGATACTTAACGATGTTTTACGACGTCGAATTTATTTTCGAGAACATCTGACTGTCATAAGACGTTATCTAATATCTTGATCGGCTTAATTATGTTATTTGCGAAGAAAAGGAGGAATATTTTTATGAAAATACAACTTATATTGAATTTTATGGGATGTATTTAATCCTTGCTTTGACGTAGTTGAGTCTCGATTTTGTAAGACTAGCTAGAGTTGCCCGTCTAGGCAAAATATTTATAGAGTTATAATCACACCTGTCATACCTCAGTGTTAGTAACTGTTCTATGATTAGTGCCGCCTATTAAATGAAAGAGGTGTTATGAAGATAAATTGCTGTTTATTTTAGTAGCTGGTGTTAACTTTGCGTATATTTACTACGGGTTTGTTGAAAATTTTGTAAAGATGTGAATATTATTTAATGTATTTTTTGTTCTGTTTCAGGTAAGTTAACTTCGGATAAGATTATGAATCGAAAGGGAGATGAGAGATATGTGAGTAGAAAATAGATAAGTATCACATAGTTAGCTACGAAAAACATCCACCTACGACAGAAATTAATCATACCGAAGCATTATTTCAGATAAACTAACAAGACGATGGTATCGTACATTTCACACGAGCGTCTAAATTTATAGTTAGTTATTTTAATAATTACATTCGTCGCCCACAGTAAAATATTTTTGTTAAATATTATTCGAACAAAATTCACAATATTGCGAAATGTATCTACTCGCTTTTACTGATGAAGCAAATTTAATATTCGGCCGAGACGGCTGTTATGATGGCTGGGGGGTCAAGGGGAGGGGCTTCCGGAGAAAATGCTTTTCTCTTGCGGCCCTGTGTATCAATCATTGTCTTTTTCATTTTATCCATCTACATCTCGTTTTGTTATATTTTACACCTGATCCAAATTCAGATAACAAACACGTCATTCTGAATTCACTTTACGTCGATCAGTAAAATATAATCAAGAATTTGTATTGAACTTATATAAAATATGAGGTTTAGGATCAAAAAGTGCATAAGAAATATTTAACGGGAAATTGCCAATTTGGAAGGCAACGCCGAAATCAAAAACCGATTGTAAGTCCCCTTCACTCTAATCCTAGTACGCCCTTGCGACAACCTGTTGTTTTCGCGCTCCCTTTGTGTCTATTGCCAATAGATTCGGTTTTACTCGACACAGGCCCGTTTCTTGGAAGCCCTGATAGTAATTTATTTTCCCTAATTGCGTAATTTTCGTTAAACCCGATGAGGAATTTAATTCAGCAAGACAGATATGCTTTACTTTTTTATATTGTTCCGCAACTAATATTACAAATTCAATCTAGTCCGGTTATAATTGTATCCAATTTTGTAAGATCACGATTAATTAAAAATACAAAATGGAAAAAATTTGAACGTGGAGTATCGGAAATTGAATAAAGAACAAAGTGACGTTCGGAAATTAGCTGGAAGAGTAGTTGAATTCGGTTCGGGCAACTCGAGATCCATGACCGGAATTGCGTCAGTCCGTTGAGTTTCTTAGAAGTTTGTGTAAACTGTACGCAACACTGCACGTATTTAGTGTAACATTCGGCTCAGGTAACTAGCAACTTTCATGCGTAAAATGTATCTAAATATAACTAGGGAATTAGTGCATCTATTATTACGATTTATATCTTGAAAATTTCTCTTGACATTTCTGCTCATGCAAACAGAATGCCGGATATTTATAAGTGAGAACAGCATTAAATGTCAAAATCGCAACAAAACTAAAACCGCACGGCATACATTTGCTGCATACGTATTAAATAATTATATTTCATATCTCAATGTACTTAGTTGGTTCTCTCGCCTTTATTGCTTACTTCTGATCTATTTCTAATGTTATAAAAGCGCGGGTGACATCGGCCAAGTATCTGGAAGTATTGGGGTCTAGTGTTGAATCGATACGCGGCGTGCACACCCGATCGTTTGCCGTACAACATGTGAGCGGGATTACCCTCCATAACGTCTTGATGTCGGACATCTGCTGCGTGCCCGGACGGCTCCGGCCACATGTTTTTATCGGACGTTTTTTAGCTTACGATTCCCGAATTGACAGATTCGATCCGACATTTTTATTTTGGACTAGAACTGTCCGCAGATAAGGTGCCCATTTCTCGCAGCTGACGTATTTGCGTCCTTCGAATTTGGTTCATATGAAAATTTCTTATTCATATGCTAGTTTCACGTGCAACTATAAATGCTATGCCATTGTCAAAATATATAAAGACATTATCTATTTCATGAATACTAAGTAGGATATTAAATGTATTTTAAGTACTATTGTTCTACAAACGACCGCGTCACTGTTCTGTTAGAGCGTTAAATAGCGGGTGACACGGCGCACCGTGGATTATACATAGTTTTATTGCAATCACGTCAGATGAAATACGTTTGAGAGTAGCACGAAACCGGTGCATTCGAGTTCCGCATGTACTACGCGTTACCAACATTGCGTTTATGTGAAAATAGAGCCGGTTCCATACAAACCGTTACCTGTATAGTGCACTAGCATGTTGCTTTACCATTTACCTATTTTTTTAGGCTCTTGGCTAATACAGATCTGTGATAAACTGAAATTATATTGTACGTTACATTTTTTGTTCTGACATTCAGATACTCTAGCTGTATACGATTGGTGTTATTTTTGTCATCGCAATCTACAAGTCAGTCTAACTTAATAATTATTTATTATTCTAGTCTCTATCTGTTCTTTTAAATTTTGTAAACTTGCGTTTTGTAAAATTTAATAGTTTCATGTTGTGACAAAACTCGTTCACACAGGAATACTTAGTTTTTCATTTGCGTATTTTTCTTGAATGTGCTCATAATTTCGGAATCAATGGCAATAAACAGAAATCATTGTAATTTCCAGCAGTGGGTCTTAGAAAAAATTGCTAATGTTTGTACATTAAAATTGAAAAATTGGACATTTTATGTTAAATCGATTTTTTCTTTGCATTCGTTTTACATCTTTCTGCTATGTCACACATTTTGCCGTAAATAAATAAACATAATTTAGGTTTGTTAAGATATTCCTACAAAGCGGTTAACCGTCCCATTATATTTAAAAACTCATTTGTTGTATGTGCAGATCTTATATTTATCTCAAATCATACTCATTACGCCGACACAATCTCTTCAAGCTTTACGATTAGACGTGTAATCGTAAGAATCTGAGAACGTTATAAAAAAGTAAAATATAACTGTTAACCGCAATAAAATCATAGTTATTCGACACACATTGCCGCTTTTACACACATTTTTAGAATATGAATATCATACACAGCAATGGTCAGCGAAATTCGGTTCACAGCTGAAATGTAACATTTCAAATCTGGACAACGTCCAACTGTATTCAGGTGCGAGAAAAAACATTTTAATGATATTTATTACACCTTTTAAAACAATTTCGGGTGAAATGTAGGATAATTTATGACATTTTTAGATGCGCGATGGAAATATATTATTTTTATGAAAACACGTAAACATATCGTTGTGATTGGCAAATACCAAGGGATTATTATGTGCGCAACAACTGACACAGTAATTTAAACGGATAAACAATTTATCCCTTCACCCGTCTGAGAATATCCACGAGTGTTAATACACTTTGATACGTAATTTTAATTCAGAATGTTGACCCACTTTTGATAAGTAATTAAATCTGGTCGGATTTATTTCTTCTAAATATTTGATTACATTTTAACCAATCACATGTAAGAGCTTTGTCGCTGTATTAAATTGTCATATTGTTTCACAAGTTCAATTTATTTAGTTCATTCCTACTAATTTTATTTTTATTACTACCTACATAAGGTTTTAATCTGTAAAATTACTCTTTATTTTATATTTTTATTAAAATGTACACCACTCGGTCACATTGCAAATATATAAAATTCATTCTGTAAATACATCCCAACAAAAAGAATATCGTTCCGATTACTATTGTAAGTTTATTCAGGTAAGAAATTCAATTTAAAAGTAATCCTAGTTATTTAAATGTAATGTTTAATAAAAAACAATACTTCGTTTAACTGAATTTCAATTTCGATCTACATTGAAATGAGCGTAGCCCGCAACACCTAATGGGAAGAAAATTATTTATAGTGTTGTTATAGTAATATTTAAATATTTGAGAGGATATCTTTATAAAGATACATATTATCTCGTTAAATCTGCATCTTGTTCAGAACAGCAACTGAGTGAATTCACGCGACCGACGGCTATAAAAAGTTACGATTTTAGTTAAACAAGATGAAATTTTCCTTGTAATGTCACTTCTCACAAGCTAATATAACTAGGGTCGTCCCACAACTTGTTTTAAGAAAGACAGATTTTTAGATAACGCTGGCAACTTTTTAATGGCTACTGAATTTGTTTTTTTTTTCTTTAGAAGTACTTTTTGTTTTACCTCTAATTACTTTTAAGAATTATGAGTAGGTACTATTATAACGCATAAATGACAAACAATTTGCTATCAAATTATTTGTTGAAAAGTTTTTTAATGTGTGTCAATTAGTCGAGATTTTGAATTTCATAAGCCAACTTATTAGAAAACCGATTTAAGAGTTTATAATAAATATGATAAGTAAGTGCATATGCGACATGTCTAAACATTCTCATCGTGTGGCATTTCAGAGAAATAAATGCTGTGTGAACTTTTTCCTAGATTCTTTGAAATCGTTAAGCTGTAGAACATCGTTGTGTTATAAATGTAATCATATCTTTATTTACACTTCTAAACTTAAATATTAAATTCTCTTTTTTTTTTGGATGAAATATGAATACTTGTAGAGTTCCAACGTTAATCAAACAAAAGAGAAAATTAGAGTTTACCAAAATAGAGTACAATTTATTATTTGCAATTATGATTTGTTTGCCAAATTGTATGGTGAACCGGAGTACTGGGACCTCCTTTTTGTCAGAAATACGTGTTTTGACTCTTGTGCTGTCGACATAAGATCTATATTCTCACGTATGTTGAAACTGAAAGTTATATTCACATAGTGTTCGTATGTAGTGAGTCGTTCGCAGCCACTGTTGTTTGTAAACGCTGCGCTGCAAACTAACTAGTCGTTGCTGCCTATCGAGGCTGTGCTGTAAACAATGTCGATAAATACATTTCATCGACTTTTTCCGCTTTCCAAAATAAAGTAACGTCAATAAACGTCCAAATTTTGCCCAAGGCTAATTTAATTAAATTTTTATTTGTTCGTTAAGTAAAATATTATTCCAATATAAAACGTAATTAAACGCGTCCATCATTCTCTTGCCATAAATTCGGAAAGTACCTTTTGTCTCTAAAATTATATTAAAGGCTCTAAGTTTTAAATTTTAGATGTTAAGTTCTAAAACCTTCCACTGAAGGTGATTATAGAAGGTTAAAGAATATTGTACCTGTAAAATCCACAGAACGAATTTAATTACGTAATTCTTTGCTTAAATTCTTTTCTCATATATTCTTTAGGTTTCTTTCAAATTGTTATAGGAGTTTACTCAATTACTTAAAGTTAAAAAGATTTCTATTTTATATAAACCCATTACCAAAATTAGGGATGTCACTACTTAAAAGTCTAAGGCGCACTAAGCAAGCATTTTACGTAAAAAGCTTCTATGAAACTGTTTTAAATTTAAACTTTTACGGTAAGTTAATATTACAAAGCTAAATTGTATATAATATTTAATGTACGTATCTATTTATAATTAATTCAATATACTGTCTTTCATTTTATTTTCTGCATCGCCCTAAGGTAAACTTGCAGAGCAAACCTTGTGGCATTAAGTCGGCCTTTATGCTAAAATTTGCAAAAAAATAATAAACAAATTAACTACCTATTAATGCAAATAGTTGTATACTATACATTTGTTATCCATTTTTCTTCAGTATATTTAACAACTTAGGTAAATTATTTTTTTGTCGATAAGTTGAACGCTAGTGCGTACGGCACTAGTCGACCGGTGCTTCCCACGGCCCGGTTCTAATGAGCCGTGTTGTGTTGAGTAACAGAGGTGAGGGAGGAGAGGGACAGACTTTTTGAATAACTAACTATTCGCCATCGTCAAATAGATAATTAGGCGTGATTCTTATTTGTCTCGCCGTGTTTAGCCATTCACAGCCATTGAAGAGAGCAAATAGTCTTCAAATAAACAGTCTTTGCCTTTAGTGTATTGAATGAAAAGGTGACCATTCAGTCGTATAAGGTATTAATAATGTTTGACATTGTAAATAGACTAAAAAAGACCGTCTTAATTAAGTACTTAAAATGAACATGAACAAAATTAAAGAAAAATTTAGATATTTGAAATTAAAAAATTACATTAAAATATTTCTTTTGAAATGTATGATTAGATTATGTATCTCTAAAAGGCATTATCTATCTCCACATTGAAGTCACTTTGTGACCGTTACAAATTACGTTGTTCAAGAAATACCTTAAAAATGTCAACCGGAAAAGCAGCCATAAAAGCACCACATTGCGAAATAAAGCAAAACAAGTGCGTCCTTTGTTTGGCCGGGGCATGTTGACTGTTCCTTATCCACTATCGCCTGAACTAGAACTCTGCCGTACAACGACCCTACTTCTTACCATTGAAACTCACTCACAATCCGATTCGACAACCTCTCGAGTAGCACAAAAACAAAGCTTGAAGCCATCTAATTTTAACAGTCAGTTAACTACCTCCTTGTTAGATTTATTTTACCGAGCTCTTTATGATGCTCATAAAATTTGTAGTTATGCTTTGACCTTTAAATTTTGCTTTGTTTTTAATTTGATTGTTTCAGACGACTATAATTACATACTAAATAGGTCGCCAGATAGGTTTTCAAAAGATTTAATGGTACACTTAAATTACTCAAAGAAGATGACGTGCGAGTTGCTATGGTGACATTTTTAACAAAGAGTTTTGACCACCATCATGCTTTGTGAGCTGTTTAGAAATTGAGTGTTACCATAAGTGTAGTGTAACAGTTTTATACAATGGTAATGGTCATCGTAACTTTCTCGGCCATTGTTCGTTCTTTCCGAGGCTATGTCGTTGAAGTGATTACGCGCATCTTTTTTCTTTTTCCAACTCTATTTGATGCATTACGACTGAAAAAGAAACACTATGAAAGTGTATTTGATTTACCGAGACTGCTTTTTTAGGTCTCGTGTTTAAAGAAGAATTAAGTTTTTGTTAGATTTCTTTGAAACAGACTGCATGCATTTTAAATGGTAAATAAGAAAATTAAATAACTATAGTTTCTAAATTGAGTATTTCAAATAGAAAATCATGGACAATGCTGCCAATATCTGTAACAGGCTAAATCAAGCGATTGATTGGCTAATAGACAAGGCAAGGCAATAAATGGACGTTGAACTGCAGCAGCGTTACATAAAAGATTCTAATAACAATAAACAGTTTAGAAAGTGCTCTAATGATTGATGCGGTCGTCTTTTTTTTGAGATGGCACGATGTTGAAACTCGTTTTTGCCGCTTCATTTTGTATCGTCTGGACGTACTCGTGTGCCCTGAAGCGTGACGATTAGAGATAGTTATTACTCTACCTTCACATACTTGGACGTAACGTCGATAATGATAATAATGTTGTGTAATTGTGACTGGAAGCACCGGCTATCATAAGTATAGAAGCACGCAAGCTGTATTACGCTTTAAAATCTTTAAATGTAAGATATCATTCTATTAGTCTTGTCTACCTGTTGATTACAATTAACCCTTGTTTACCTTCCAAAATATTCCATGTCGCAATTTCGTTCCAAATTCCAGACCTTTGTCCTAAAATATGTAAATTTTGGACGTAACGTCCGACATTATTAACTTATTAACAGCAGGCAGATTAGGGGCCGACTTAAAACGGTAGTTAGTTTAAATTGGAAGTAGTTACATGAATACGTTATATATATTCACGAAAGTCTTACATATCGTAGCGGTTGGCGCAGATTCTTGGACCGTGTCAGCAACGTTGCTCCGTACACTCTACACCTCATACAGTCATTTTGCTCTAATGGTCTCGGCTGACGCATGTAACGCATGGAAAATGTTTTAAATCCTCCATGACCACACACGCTATTTCCATCCTTATTCGAATACATTAAAACATACTTTCCCATATAACCATTTATAATATTTAACCCTTACGTGGTTGGATGTACGTGCAGGTACGCCAGTTTAACAAAGTTGAGACTTGCGACGCACTGTTTAGCTTATTCAGATTTGAATATCATTTACGTCTTTTCAACGGCGCCGCTATGAAATAAATCTTGATTAAACTAACTCAATCTTGTTTAAGGAAGTTATTTTCGTAAATGGTCGTTGATTAATTTATAACCTTACATGTATTTGACGATTGAAATACGATGCTTGTAAACGTTTCTACACTAATTAATATTGGTTTTAAATTACTTGTTATTGATAAATGAACAGCTGGACAGATTTCAAACGCTGATATGCTTTAAGAAATTCGTATTAAATGGATTGCTTGGCTTGTATAGCGAAGGTAGTATCTATTCATTCGTTGCCCACAAGATCGTGGCTTTTAATATAAGAGTCGTTTCAAATCAGAGTTATGCTGCGCCAGGGCTCACCTTACTTACTACGTATTTCCAATAGCGAAAGGGGGATTAGAATTGTGATACCATTTCTCTTCTATCTAACCCTCTTCGCAGAAATGAAGGACAATCTGTAAGTTAATGCTACTTGTGGATGTTGAGATATTTACTTAATATAAAAATGTGTTGGGTATTAAAGTTTTACAGAATTTGTTTTGCAATCTTATCTTAGAAAAAGATTTGTAATATTTCCGTGTACTACAGTGGCGTCAAGGTTTTTAAGGCTATTACACAAATTTAACTTTTACTGAGTTGCTAATTTATTTAAATACCTAATTACTTGCGTCGTGAGAGGCAGCCGTGACTCCTCAGATTTGCCAACATTCCGTAAAACCTTAACCAAGTATTTAGGGTGGCGGAGCCCTACAAGTTCCCTTATTGTAAGGTGAATTCGGTTAACGATCATGACTTGTCGTTTTATTGTTCTTTCTCCTGATAATGACTGATGGCTTTCTCTGCGTGTCTTTGTTCGAAGTTGACAGTGACGTGAAAATGTAATCATAGCGCGACGTTCTGGCCAAAACCCGCGGATGCAAACAATGAAAAATGTATTGAAGTTGTACAGGACAAGGCAATTAATATTACAACCGCTATTTATAACTTGGGCGAAATTTATATAGGGTAACTGGAGGCGGGGTGGTCGTTTTAAAGGTTATCTGGTAATGTATATTTCTCATAATGATCGTGAGATTAAATTTTACCTGGAGTTATTCGTACTGAAATTTAATTGCGATTGTTAGAGGTAGTGTACAGTTAGTATGAAAAGTAGCTTAATTAAAGGAACGGTAGTTGGTAGTGCGTGCCCATTTAATACGAACGCGCGTAACTGTTACGGTGCATGTCGTTTATTTACGCTCTGCAGGTTGCGCACGCGCCGCTGCGCGCGAAATGTGCGCATCTTACTTACAATAATGAACTTGACGCTGGCGTATAATGTTGCAGCTTGCTAGGATCCATGAAGAACGTAAAGAGAACAAAATAATTAGTCTGTCTTAGTGTATCAACTGAGATAAACTGCACTAAATTCGACTTTGTTAAAATTGCTGAATATACCGCCTTTTTGCCATATATATTATGACTCCATTTAATTTAAATTTGTAATTCTGGAATTGAGCCACAGCGTATTCAGAAGGGATTACGGAGACGTGTGTAAAACTGTTTCTCCCAAAATGTGGCGGTTGCCTTTATAAACTTAACATTTACACGGCACTTTAATAACACAGTTAAATGAACACTTTGAAGATCCCCTTTGATATTCGTAGAGAAGCTTATGATTTATTATTCAACAGCTAGACGAAACATTCAATTTCAGATGCTTTGCTGTTGTTTCTAAAATTATTATACACTTTACTTCTAAACTTTATTTTCCATGGGGTATAAATATTACAGTACGTTATATTGTAACAAGCCGGTCGTTTATTGTTTTGCTACAACAAATACTAGTAACCAAACATTTCGTATTTCATTGCTTCTCAAACTGTGTCTCAACTGTACCTTATGTATCTAAAGTTTCCTAAACTTGACTACTGAATTAAGAAAACCTACTAACTTCTAAAAGTTTACCGAGTGAATGTCGAATTAATTACAAACAAGCGAAAAAAGAAGAAAATCGCCGATAAAAACAATGTTCCAATTATTTCCAAGACACTTGCAATTTTGCAGCTAAAACCGTGTAAAGTAGGTAAAGACGTCTCGATTGAGAATAGAGAGATTAGTTGAAGGAGTAACGGGACTGTGCAATGACAAAAACAGTACCAATTAACTTTTTTCTTTTCGAACTTCAGACACAAGTATTTCCAATCGCTTGGAGCATTCCGTCCGAGAGAGCGTCTTTAGTCGTGCGATTTGCTCTCGATAGGATAGAGATCGATTCGCTTTGCTCGTTTTATTCCGATTTAAATTGTATCGATGCTAGAGGCGATTAAGGCTTCCATGCTTGTATGCAGTGAGAAAGTAAATTTGTTGTTTCTTAAATTTGTACCATTGGCACTTTGTTAATTTTTCTGTTATGTTGTATTGTCATTATGCATGAGTAAATCGGTAGGGTCTAATTTTGCTTGCTCTGTCATTCAATCAATTCCAGTTAAGTACTCTCATGCGTGCCCGCTATTTACACAATAACTCAGCATGTATGTATTGGAATATCATTGCGTTGGAAGCATGTCAATACGAAGTTGGACGTACAGAAAATGAATTCGGCTTTTGCGGGCGACAAATGAAAAAATTACAGCCGTTTATTCGGTGATATTGGGGATTTCATCGAGTATCGATTGTACCTATGAAAGGAAAGGATAACGGAATTGAATTCCGATTGGTATTGAAAATTGATCACAATGTATTGAAATGGACGTGGACGAAACATTCGTGAAAAGGTTGTAAGGTGACTATTGTAGTTACAACCAAAAAATAACAAATAAAAGAATTTGGAAAACCAACGAAATATTGTAAAATGTAACTTATGACAAAAGTCAACGAAGAAAACTGTTTGTATTTTTTAGTATGTTTCAATTTCCAGTTTTCCTAAATTACTCTATTTTTTTTACCTATAGTAAACCGACACTGAGGTATTTAGCAGAACAATCAATTCGTCTTCAAAGTGTGACCGTCAAACTGTACAATTCAATTTCACAAAAAGAGTACCTTTAAACACGAAACGCGAAAACAAATCATTTGATCGTAAAGTGTAGCTGTCTCTATAAACGTACGTTCTCAGTTGCTGGGTGGATCGCGGCGCCATATAAACAGAACAGCTCAAATAAAACCGCTAAGGACGCTCCTCGTAAACAATGAAAAAATAACACTTTCTCATGTGTTTCTCACACACGTCACCCTTAAGATAAAGTCGAACACTTCCGTTAAAAGTTAAACAATATGTCAATCTACGCTTAGAACGCAGAGGCACTGGTTTTAAGCGTCTTCCTAACTTCGTGTAGGGGATATAAAATGACGCTGCGTAACGAATGGTTAGTATCTCCTCACGGCTCTTGTATGTTTAGGTGTAAGTGTAACAGTATTGTTAGTTTGAAGAAAAACAAAACTTGAGATGTAAATACTTGTGTCTGTAGGTATCACAGTTAATTAAACCTGATCAACTTCAAGATTAATAATTTTGTATTGTTTATTTAATTAAATGTTACCTTTTTATAATCATCCACGGAAACAAAAATGTATTATTATGACCTCAATTATCAAATTCACCATAAAATAAATTATCCAATTTTGTAAATTCAAAGTATTCATGGAGAATGTTAATTTGAAGTAATTAAGCTGTAAGCACGTTTCAAGCGCCATTTTAGCTTTCAAACCGCGAACAATGTAGTTTACAGTTCACGACGCAGATGTTTAAAAAGAATCAACAGTTAACAACATCGTAAAAAAGGTCGGACGTAAACAGCTACCGTTGAAATTTCACAGTCACTGTTTCCTTGTTTTTTCTTACTCTCCTTTCAACGTACTTCAAATACTTATACATAAAAACTAGGAAATGCATTCGATATAAATATTAATGTGGAGTCGGTTTACAGATTTTCGCGTCATTACACCGAAATTTACATTTAAATGTACGTTAAAATAAATGGATAGAGATAGTAACTGGGACGCGTTAACGTGACTCGTTACTTTGTTTTAGTTTCACAGTCGGATAAAAATGTATCTAATCAGTCTGAGTGCACTGCATAAAGTGTATATCTGTGCAACTGGATTCGATCGTTGCAGCATTTTTGGCTTCAGTACTAACAGTCGGGCGAATTGGGCAATGGTAGTAACCCTGAACTGATTATATCTGTAAAATATTTATCCGTAGTCATCGTATATATTTAGGGCGAGTAGCAGAATTCGAGATATTTTAATCTTCAATTCACGCTTACATTATAAAGAGAAATTTTATGAGATTGTTTGTTGAACCTAAATCACTGTTATGTATCTAGTTGTTCTTTTTTTTCAAGCTTCCATTATATCTGTCGTTGGATAATAATTAATAAAATTTTATATGTTTTTAGATTTATGGTAACTACTAACTACGTAGGTACCTATTACGTAAGCAAGCATTGAACTGATAAAAAAAGCTAATTTGACAGCAGACGGTCATCGTAGTATGTTGTCACCTAGAAACGACTGGGGTTATAAAAAATAATCACCTATGTTTATAACTAGGAATACAATATAAATACAAATACCTCATGGTGCGTAGTGTGAAAACTGAAGAATTTATAATTGGTCACTGATCAGTTTGTGTAGTTTCCTGCACTTTAGATATTGCTTTCAGTAAATTTACTACCTTAATGCTGTGCAGTGCAATCGGTAAATAAGTTCACCCTCAAGGGTTTTGATCCCACCTTGTGGTATTAGGGTAAAGATTAAGGAACAAACACAAGGCATTAAATTATAAAACGCTTACAGAAATAGAGCTCAGTATGCAATGAATAACCTAATAAGGAAATGTAACTAACTTCAATACGCTCTTTAATATTTTGTACGGTCGTTAATCACAGATAAATAACATACCTCGTAAACTAGATGACAGTTACAAACACGCAAACATTTCTAACGCATTCCGACGGCGAAAATGAGTATGAACAAAGTCATATGTTCCTTATTGTTATAGTTTCAACCTCAAGGCGTGACAGCCACGCTCTTAGCAATTTCATTAAATTACAAATTGGATGTCTTTACTAAGAGTATTAGTGATTCATTGCGGTTTCGATTGCCAATACGTTCTGTGCATTCAGTGTGATAATCTAGCACCGCTCTGCGATAAAATCAATCATTGAGAGGCGACGTCAACAACTATAATTGTAGATTTATTTGACTCATTAGAAACTTAAAACTGTGTTTACACAACAAATAATGTGAGATACCTTTCTCCTACGATTATCTATCTATAGAATTCTTATCGATGTAAAACAAGACATAGTTATTTTACTATGTCTAAAATTTTGACCTAAACTTAGTAATCATTCTGTATCCATTACGTTATAATGCTGAATGAACAGATTGTTAATTATAGTGTAACTTTGTGAACTACTGAGAGCCTAAAATTTTGCTTCCCAAAAAAACTATAAACTTTCCCCTGGGCTGAAGCGGCGGGCTCAGCAAAGCTTGTTGATCATAAAGTTGATTTACCTATAGATTTGTGGTATGGATAATTCGTTACCAGAATAAAGGACAATTTCCCAAAAAAGAGGCTTTAAATTCTCCGTATCACTCCTCATTGGCAAGCTGTCTAGATAGCTAGCTGGCAACGGTGCCACATCGGATAAGAAAGTTAATTTTCTGGCAAGTGCCAACGTATTTTTACTAAGTGATTATTAACCGAACCAAGTTAGGTACTCCGAAATTTAGTTGTAACATTCTATTAACACTTCATCGTCTTCTTTTACGCTAATATTGGAGTGAAAAGATTTTTATGAGAACTAGTTTCAGTCAGTTAGCTATCGGTAAATGTGACTTTGTTTTTTTGAGATAAAGTTCTTGTTTTATCAATTTCCTTCTGGCTTACGTGGTTTAAAGTGGTGACGGAGATAAGCGAAGCGCGCGTATTTCTTTAGGAGTTGAAGAATATTCGGAACAGTGATCAGATGTGTGACGTGTGTGGTAAAGTGACGAGGAAGACACACATATGTGTACACGCTGACACTGAAAGCATTGAATTATTATTAAGGTGTTTACTGAACACTGAAGGTGCTACTAATAACGGTATTCAAATCATATGGATTAGGTTCTAGATATGTACTTGTTTCATATAGATACTATTTATAGTAGATCTACTGTTCGAATAGAAACTGCAATCATTTGCGTGTACTTTATATAAGACAACACTCCTGAAAATGCATATTGTGGCAACAATTTGCAGCCTATTATTATAACGTCGTGCAATTCGAACGTTACATTGCACGTCTCATTATCATCAAAGGCAACTTAAATAGTTCGTATAATCAATTGGTTCACAATAAAATTAACTGTTTCTCTCCGGCCCACACGTTCTTATAAATCTGTCAACGGTGGCGTAAGGTGCGCGTAATTTACCGTGCTTAAGTGTACGTGCGCGGGTGTTACTCCAATTGGTACTTATCGAATACATTCAGTATAACATTGTATCAATAACATCGTCTTCTGACGCCGCCGGTGCGCATCCAAAACAAATACTCCACAAGGCTGCTGACATTGCCGTTTGCCAAATAAATAAAGATGATCAAAGCGTTCAATTTTCTTTTGTAACAAATTGTTATGTTTACCGGGAACCAGTTGGCGCAATTAATGTATCACCTTCAAGAACGTTTCATTTGGGTTCTAACGACCCCTCATATTTTAGGTCAGACCTTGTTGCCTGTTAGAAACACATGATTTGTTGACACAGAAATTATAACAAAATTCTTTACTGCGAGAATGGTTGTTAACAACATTGTTTTTCTCTGTTTCAGGTAATAAAACATTTTGTTATGATACACAATTAGAAGTTCAGAAAGATGAATGGTGAGTAGCTTCGATCTAATTAGAAAGAGCCGCGAGGTTATCGCACTTCCGACTAATGACGAAAGTACTATTAAATATTTTATGAAATTCGATCCCCGAGGGAGCGGAGAGGGGTGGAATAAGCTGGCGGGCTCGGCGGTTTCCTAGTTGTTTATAATTTGGAAAGGTCGCTATTGCACGGGGAGTTCTTCGACCTTGTTTTGACATTTCTATCCTATTGATTTTCCTGTTGCGACAAAGCTGCAGGCCCTATATCATTTTTATTGCTCCCGGGAGGAGTACGGCGGCGTCGTGCGACTTTCTGTCCGTCCGCCCGCGGCACTTACTTATGTATTTTTTATTACGGTTTCATATGTCTACGACGATATTAATCTCTTTTCGTCGAATCTACTTTCGTCCATAATAAAAAATATGCTTGTTTCTTATTTAAGCTGGTTTATTTTCTATCGTAGCCTTTGTCGTGATCTCGATTTGCTTTATTATCCTTATCATTACCGAAAAAGAAGTAAACGAAACTTAATATTTCGTTTATTAACAGTACGATATCACCTATTTATGTTTTATCTTCTCTGAATATTATTTTTATTTACGTTAAAAGCGATATAAGCAATAAAGCAATAATAGCATAAAAACTTCGAATAAATGATCGTATTGAATTAATGTCGGTTTGTTTGAATACGACACGAATGTATCGGACGGACGTAGGAACCGCAGGGCGGGCGAGCCTTCTATCCGACCGTCATTGGATATCTGACAACATTATGTGGCCGGAAGTTGCATAGTGTACAGTTTCACTTACTGTAACCATGGGCCGTGGTCTCGATTTCACCACCGCGTGGATTGGACCGTGTCGGCTCTGTGAGCCCGCTGATTGAGTTTCAGATTAAACTCTTAGACACCAGTTGTGTCATTCTTTTGATCTCACTACAGATAGCCCGTGGCTATATTCGTTCGTATCGAATTTAAAAAGTTTGCAGTTTTACGAGCTTTGAGAATAGTTTTGTTCTTTATTTAAATTAAACTTGCGACATAGGTAGGCTGTTATAGTATTTTCGCTAAGTATAAAGACAATGTTTTTAATGAAAAATCATGTAACGTGGACTAGAATAGTGAACGTATGAATATACTGATGGGCATTAAGTATTTGTATTTTAGACACATGATACCAAGATTATTGTTTTAGCATAACGTTCTGAGTCACCAATGCTTAGTCTACAGTAGGTACAGTCAGCAACGACGCGTTAACGTTTATTCAAATATAAATCAATCTGTATAATTTATATTTATCTCCATGTAAGTAAAGTAACTACAAAGAAAATAAATGACTTTATTATTTGTATACTTTTGACATTAAGTCTGAGTTGCTTTTTGTTTTACTATTTTTCTTAACAAATTGATATTAATATTACAAATATAATAATAATATAACTTATCAGATACGTACACTTTACTAAATAAAACCTAGTTGCCTAAGTTTATTCTTACAGCTTCACAAAAATAAACTTAATATAACCATGTGTGTGCTGACCGTACCCTTTGAATATGATTGAGTGAGGTTGTTCTGCCTTACGTCACGTATTTACGGCTTCATGACAGGAAGACAAAACGCTGGCATATAATAATATCTGATAACTTAGCGATATGTTGTAAACTCGCTTGGTTGCATAAGGTAGGTAGCTACTTGAACTAGTGCGGTTAAACTAGTTTATATTTTTATTAGATTTGTGTCGTATGTCGTATGACGTTAAAATTACCTACAACTTAAGAAAATGCGGCTCTGCAAAACAAAACCGATTAATCTATTGGTAAATAAAATAATTAGCGCAAACAAAAATGACAAAAAATTACTTGTCAAGTTTCTAAAATCTTCTGATTATATGTAGTTAAATTTACGCTCTATATCATGCATAAAAATAGCAGGCATATTTATCTTAGTGTAGAATAAACTTTCTGATACTACGTACACTACGTAGAATCTTTGCACTAGACCCACACTTTATACCTTTTACACAAAACATGCTGTTATCAAAGATCGTGTCTTACCGCTAGATCTTAATGATAGTTGTTAAGATTAACCGGAGATTAATCTGTGAACTAGTTCAGCGGCTCCTTGCTCAACGTTCGTTGGTTCTCACGACATTGGATAAAATTACTGTTGTTTGTCGAGCTCCCGGTGCAGACAAAACACGATCATAATGATATACTCGGCACAATGCGCCGTAACGTTTGTCAAACTACTTAGGACATCGTAAACGTTTACTGAGACGATAATACCCCTTGTAGGTGAAGCGAATTAGTGTGAAACTAATATTCACGGTTATAATATATAGGATATTTATAGCTCTTAATAAAGGTTTTGATACAGATATTACAGAAAAGTAGTGAACTAGTAGTGAAAAGAAATTCCCTTTTATCTTACTTTAGTATTACCACCTACATAGTGTTTTAATACAATAGATAAGGCTCTAATAACTGTCTTTAGTGCAGACCAGACAAATGTTTCTCTTATCATTATACTTACTATTTTTAATTCTTTACTTAAGTCGTGTCTTCTGGTAGAACAGAAAGGGCTGGAAGAAAATAATTATATTTAATTGTTATAACGTAACTGCAATAAAACAATCGCCATCTGTTATTTAAACAAATGCAAAAATAGTTGGTAGTTAATAATTTATATTACCCTAGAGTTGTTTATGTATATTCGCCAACAAGTTTATAATACTAGATTTTACGAGCGGTTTCGCTTTGTGGCATTTTTTATAACTGCATGTATGTTCCTATTTGCTAGTATGCTTTGCAGATGTATGCTGGGAACTTAGTTTTAATGTCAACAATTTTAAATACTTAGAGCTAACGATCATTATAAGTTAAACAAATTAAATAGTTACGATGTTTAATTTACTTTATACTAATACTAAATGCGAGAGTAACTCTGCATGTTAGTTATGTTTCCACACCTAAACCACTGGCACGATTTTGATATAATTTGGGACAGAGTAGAATTTAACCTCAGGAAAGGATTTAAGCTTATTTATGCCACAAGAACCGCAAGCTAGAGTCTAGATAAAAGCTATATCTCACTCATGCGTATTGCACAATATACACTAGAATTTTAGTACACTTTACTTATTGCTTGCATTTAAGCTTTAACTTTACGTAACACAGTGTCCACAACCAATTTAGTGTACAACAAAGCCTAGCCTAACAATGTCATAAGATCTCCGACCTCGGGCAGTCAACAAGACGGGCTTACTCGATTCTCTTTCGTGTACCAGCTGATCGCCTGCAGACCTCGTGTAACGTCACCGAACAGCCGAAGGTACGGCCGTGTTATGTCTCGGTGACAAGGACAAACAAGCCATCTACATCTAGGTACATAGATATCTGTATCTACGCCATTGTCCGCAGTCCGAGAGCAGTGATTACTGCGCCTCGCCCAAGGCCGACTATTGTTCTAAGCTGAATTCTTGCACGTAATCCTCATGTCGTTGTTCGCGGTTTTTTGCAGCTATTCATTATCTTGGGTCAGTTGGTTTGTTTTCGTTTTGATTCATATTTGCTAAAAGAAAGTTGCTTTTTGTGTTTTTATTTCAGTATCGTAGTAGTCTCGTAACTATTCTGTTAATCTTGAATGTTATGTTAAACACGTTGACCTAATAGAAAAAGTCCATTTATATAAAAATATTATATGGAGTATAAATAACCGCATAAACTCACAGTAAATTTAACAACTTTTAGTTTATAATTTTCTTTTTAAATAGGCATTCATAATGAAATATCCGTGGAAAAAGTTTTATCCGATAAATACATACACCTATGTACAGCGAGCAATCTGCGACCGCTATCGACAAACTAGGTTTACGACTGTATGTCATTGCCCTATCCTTGTATATTACAACGTGACGGATTTGTATTACTCGTACATACGTTATGTCAAACGAACGACAGTACAGACTGGAGTACAGACTATTCATTACAGATTTTACGAACATTCCAACTGCACTATCCAGTGATTACGATGTACTTGTCTAATATGTGATGTCCAAAATACGATAAAGCGGTGACAAATTTGTTCTGGCACAAGCTACGGACAGTTTTCAATGCCCAAGTAAATGTATTTCTTGTAAACATTTAATAATACAATGTTAGTGTGAAAACTCAGCGCAACAGTGCCATAGTCACTTTCCTTATAACTTTAACTTCTTTATTAATTTACAAACTTTCAAGATTCAATATTAAATCGTGTTTCGTATCTCTTTAATAACAAGGGATGATAAATTTAAGTCAATATTAAATTTTATTGAGTTTTCAGTTGTTGTGTTATGAAGTACGCTTTCATCTCTTTTGTGTTTAAGTGATACGATATTAAAACTCCTAGAAGTATTTTGTTTGTGCTGCCATCTAAAATAAAATGTAAAATTTAATTTCAAAGTGAAACGTGACACCTTGTTGTTTAAGTAAGCGTTGTTTATTTTTACCTTACTTTGTATTTTCTTGGTAAAAATTGTTGCCATAATTAATTAAAAAGAAATAGACCCTTTTTTGGAGTTTACTTTTTCAAAATTGACCTGTTAACACAAAATATTAAAGCTGCTGTCTTACTTTGGTTTTGTAGTCATTTTCGCGGAAAAAGTACGTTTCATTTTATTTACATGTATTCATAGGTTTATTACTTCAATATACTAAAATCAAAATTTCACTTGCTTAAGTTTAATGGAATGTGTCAAGAAATATGTTAACATATTTCATTCTTTAGAAAAAATAATAAAACACCAACGTCAAGTAAAGAGTTATCAAAACAAATCGGAGTACCGCTACGTCAGGTCGCAATAACTTCAACCCGTGTTCACTGACCAAGTATTCCATGGAATTAAATAGACCGGATAAGCAGCTAGGGAATAATGGAGAATAAAAAATTCATCGCGCCACTGACCAACGGTATTGTGACAGTATTGGTGCGGAAGCGACTCCGTCACGACTATCCACGTTTAGCTTATCCGGCACGAATATTTGATGTCTATCCTTGTGTGATGTGCGAGTAAGACGGCGTTACGCTTACAGAATTGTATATTAGCGTGATAAACAAAGGCTATGTTGTGATGACAACACGTACTTTGCTGATTACTGATATCCGTAGGTACAGAATATTCTAAACAGTGACTCTACATTCTAAATGAAATATTAACGTGAAAAAAAATTGCTCTTTCACTGTACTCTTACCAGTCATTCAGTATCGTCAACTATTTCAAAGTAATTTTGCATGTACTAATAATTTATGTTTCTTATTTATTTATTTACATTTTATCGTAACGTAACAATGACTATATCTAACAATTCACTAAGTAATGCTTACCGAGATACAGAGAGACATAACACTTGGCCTACAGTCTGTTTCGTAATCCATCTCAATGTCACAACCCTTTAGGGAAAGGCTTTAGTCAATAAGCGAGGGTAGTATCTAATAGAGAACATGTCACTACGTATTTACATGCCTAGATGCACATTGGATAATCCGGAATCCGGTCCGTTTTCAATGTAATTTTGGGCCGAGCTTAATGGATATTAACAAGCGTTGTCAGCTTTTAGAACCTCGCACTCGCATAGCTTGTTATCTTCTGATAGCACATACGTGATAACTAACACATACTATTTAGTTTGATGTTTTATTTACCACAGAAAATTTATTCACAAAAATACATCAATAAAGCAAGTTTGACTTGCATGAAGTAACGTTTCTAAATGTAAATAGATGTTTGCGTTATGATGACTTATATCAGGCCTATTCAGCCTTTATAATAACGTATTTACAAAGGTATTCTCCCCGTACTTTCGTCACCTGTCTGTCGGACGGGCTGTCTATTTGCATGCAGCGGCGCGCGACCACCGGAAGCGGGGCGTGCCCCCAAACTGCTCGCTTCCGGCGCTACACGACCGTCGATCCTCTGTCGTCAGGTGCTATACCTACTTTTAATAACCTCTTTTACTTGCCTGAAAGCTTGCATTTGGGGCGGGTGGAAACTTACGCGGTATTTCTGTGCGAACACCAAATCTTTACTAGACTGTCTTATCTACTGTAAACACGAACTCGGTAGTAACTTCAAATCAAACTTACATGATTTAGTACGATTTAGTGCTAGACCTATAGTTGCAAATACTACAAGTGACAACTTTGAAATATGAATGTCCGATGTTCGTAATAGCATGTCAATACATCTTAGCCTTGACTGTCAGACCAAGGCTGTCTATAAGTTAGTCATAACATTGCGCAGGATAATATCTTCATTATATTATCAATCTTACTAATATTATAAATGCGAAAGTTTGTTTGGATGTTTGTTACTCTTTCACGCAAAAACTACTGAATGGATTTTAATGAAACTTTACAATAATGTAGCTTATACATCGGAATAACACATAGGCTATAATTTATAAAGATAGTGTATGAATTGTCATTCACGCGGGGAAACCGCGGGGCACAGCTAGTCGTCTATAAATTGTACAACAAGTCACCTTCAGTTAGACAAATTGCTTAAACATTTACTGGATGCGAATTTAATAAGCTCCAATCAATTTCGATGACATGTGTTTCTTTCGTTGTAGTATATTTTATTTCTGTTTATTCGGGCTTTTATGAAAAAGGAAGTAGGTATGTAGCGTTATTAGTTGCAATTTCCTTATGTACCACTATTGCGTGGTTTTAAGCTTTTATTATTAGTATTTAAGTAGTATTAAATAAAGAGTCAGTTCTATTACGTGGTTTAATGTTTTTAATATTCGCTCTCTCTATGCCAAGTATTTATTACCCATTCCAAAAATATACTTAGTCAAAAAGTTAGACTTCTACACGTTGGTATGTAAAATTACACAAAATACAACATATTTTTGAGATAAATATAAGATCATTATATTTACGACTTTGATGTCTCACCTCACACATTTTTACAGCATGATACACGTGTATAATTTCGCTATGATTGTTGTCACAGCAATATTCTAAGGCTATACGTACACATAATGACTGTAATTTGCCAGCTGCGTAATTTGTTTCGAAAAATGATCCTGCAGTGTACTTAGGCTGATGACAGTGGTTGAGGCTGGTCTCGGAGTGGGGCATTACCGGCGTTAAGCCGCGCTCACACTCGCCTCGCTCGCCTGTTGCGCAAGATGACATCCGAGCCACAGATTAGCATAACTAGTGTTGCGACACTTTCATCGATGTTGCTTTGTTTTCTATTGCTTTATTTTGCTGGTCGATAAACAGCTTTAAGTGTGATAGTTTATACGATACACTTTTGCACTATCAAAAGTAAACTATAACGTAGAAGAGTATCATTATATTTAAAATACATTTACTGTTGAAGTTATATTACGCAAGTCTACCTTCATATTGTAAATTTCCCAGCAACGTTAAGAACTTCGCAAATAAATTGTCTAAAGGAAGTAATGCAATTGCTGCAATGTATTTAATAGCAAGGTACAATGCAAACGTTTCAACTAAGTACCGGCAACGCAATTTATTGACTCTTGCTGAATTTCCTAAACACTTTGTTGTAAATTAATGTGCGATTTCAACGTTCAAATTAAGCAGTTTATATTTTTTGTGTTGCAGTACTTAAATTTTATTTTTGGCGGAGGAAACATTTTAGTACCCTTATTTCAAAATAAGAATAGAACATTAATTTTACTGTTGACTCGTGAAACTTTGACAACTGACAAAATACAAATTAAGATGTCAATTAGGGATGAAAATGTAGAAGAAACAAGTTTATCGGTAATAAAAGCGTCTATCGACATATAAACTGGGCACAGTGTGTCACTAGTGTTAAATTCGAGGTCGTAATAATGTGACATGACGGAGTGCGCATGATTCACCGGCGCACGTCGCGGGCGCGCGTGCGCAGCTCTACCTAATACGATGGAAGTGTGGTTCACAGTACGCGATCGTGTTTCTGGTCTAGACGGGATTTTGTGGTCAATTTTGAGTGTACTTTGGTATGTCTTCAAACATTTTAGATTTACGACATAAAAGGACGTTTCTAAATCCTTTAGTTATAGGTAATATCGGATTTTAAATGTCCCACTGCCGGCCCTCTTCTTAGTTATAGAAGGAACCTTTAGTTGATGGATAAGATAAAGCTGAATATGATTATGTTAAGCTGGTGAAGTTCAATTATAGCAAGTTGATTAACAATGCCGTTGCAAAGAAAATCATTTTCACAGAAAAAGATGCGTTGACAGGTTACAATGTACCGCTATTATACTTTTTAAATTGGCTATTGTTACGAATGTTACGCGTGATTTTAAGTGTCACGCCACGTACCGATTGCCGTCACTGACTTGGCGGATATCCTTTTGCCTTGTACGGCAAAATGCTTCATGTCTATGTATCGTATCTATAACCTGCGTATCTACAACCTGATATCTATACACTGACATCGCGAAACTCTTATTACCTGTACCGTTAAATAAAAACGCGAACAGCTGAAGCAATGAATAGGGTTCTCCTAAAAAATGTCTGATATAATGTCGTTTTATAATTCTAATGTTCCATTCCATCCGCGACGCTTTATAATCGTGCCGGATATTTTTAAATTTTTATTTCGGACAGTATTTTGATGGGTTTTCAGCACAAAATTGATCGCGGCCCGACGACACGGGAAGTCATAAAATGCGACTATACGCGTGTTGCGGGCCTTAGACTACGCTCTCACTGATGCGAATATTTCTCCTTGTTAAATTCTTTAGCGGCGCCTCGTATATTTAATTCAATTAGTTGATGACAATCTGGACAGTCTCTGCTTTGACTGTTGTTGAGATTCTAGTTAAGATTTTTTTTTTTGTTTTATTTTGGGTCTATGTTCAAGCATTATCATATGTAAATGATGAGAAGTCGTGAGCTCGTTGGTTTTGCGGAGAATACCTTTAGTTTAGCTTTGTATAATAGGTAAGTATCATCCGAGCCAAATTATTAAATTAACCCCGCCTGCCCTCTACGTGTGTAGAGTCTAAATTCACTGCATTAAACTTTGCTTTTAGCCTCTATTATGTAATGTTTTATTATTTCTGTGTAATTCCGTGGGTATGTAGATTGAGGGCAACTTGTAGTGTATAATTGTGTTCCTGCTGACAGAGTTATGTCGATGGCGGTAATATAGATCTTACGCGATATCTTTTCGGATATTCTTAGAGTTTTGACGTAATCGTTCTTCGTTATTCTTGCTTGTATTCAAAATTATTGATGAATACAGTCTACCATTATTATTTATGTATATTCTTAATTCCTAATTCTTATCATTTAATATTCTTATCTCCTCCACAACCGCTATTTCTTGTCTACGTAGTAATTTTCAACAGTCATCAATCCTTTAAAATAATAATAAATATTTAGTACTGCAAATTACTGCGTCTGTTTTACCCCTAAATTTTGGCATAACAATATTCAGTCCTATGTAAATGAGTAAACGTATATTTGTGTAAATTATACATAAACAATATTCAAATAGATGAGCATGAAACAATATCTTTTAAAGTATTTTCTGCGGTTAACGTATCATTTCAAACGAAAACAAATAATTATATTAAAATAATTATACTCACGATGAATCTGTTTTCGGTTTTGCGGTCTTAATTAATATTTTATGCTAAAATGGATTATAATGTTATGTAAAATTCTGCGTTCAGTCGACCACAGCGGCCGTCTTTAACGTGGAATAACAAAAAATTTGTAGCTGTAAAGACTTTTTGTGCTCCATAAAGCCGGTAAAAAATAAATTTCAATACCCAACGTGGGTTCACGTTCTATTTTCTGAATTGTGGAATATTCTAGATAGTTAAATATATAGCGTGTTTATTTGATTGACTGTTATGATACAATATGTGTTATTGTCGCGTTTATGAAAATCTTAAACACATGTGCGGTGCGCATTCCGCTAAAGTGGCTAGTCGGCCTGCTTTCCAGAAAATACGTAGGTATTCCAATTAATTTGGCGTCAAATCCTCATTACCGTGTGTCCTGACAGATATATTGTCAACAAGGCGTTTATCGGGCACTACACACCTACCTACCGGTACCGGTTAACGTTCGCAGATATTTCGAAACCGTTTTCCATGATTTATGTGCCGTTTGATGTGGATTCCAAATATAATACTTAATGTAACACGGTGACTGGTTTTTTCCCGTACTTTTACTAATAAATTGATATATCCGACATCTAATTGTTTTCCTGTTACTTTTTTTTAACACAATTAATCCCTTCCGGTCTCTGAATTGTCCGTTATATTCTTGTATTACTTGTTTCTTATTTATTAGTAACTTCGCACACTAATTAGGTTTCTTAACTGACAGGATGACGAGACAGAGATTGACTCAAGACTCAAGAGTGACACATTTATGAGTAAAACTTGTTGATATATAACAGTTAGTCAAAACTTGGTTTTAGATTTCCTCTGGGCTAGCCAATTTTCTCGAAGCGGCTCAGTAGGCAACGATGTCAGTAATTTCACGTTCCAAATTGTATGTTAACGATCTGCGTTGTATAGTACCTACGGATATTGAAATTATTTGTAATTTACTGGCGATATTTTTTTCCAAGTTTATTTACATAGCGAAAATATTGTGCTGAATCTTTTTATTTAGTTCTGAATATCATATTTGTTTTCGGAATAAAAATCATATAGATTAACTACTCGAATGCACATATTGTTATTTTTCATAAAATTCCATTTTCGTTGTGTTCTCGACGGCGGCGGCGGGCGGGGCGGTTCGAACGCGGGTGATTGCGATGATTCCCGTCATCGAGTTGTTATGACATTATCAATCGACGTCATTGCAGATTTCGTTGTAAACCGTTTCATTGTTCGGATGTCAACAGATTTCTACAAACTGAACGTCAAAACGTTACACGAGAATTGACGAGAATAGTGAAAATCGTGACAAAGGTATTCGGAATTCGAGCTAAAGGGGGTTAGTCGCGGTCCCCGGTCACAGGCCGACAATGTGCGCCGCGATTTGCAAACACTCGCTGTACGTATGTAATCGAAACGGATTTTATTACGGCCAGCACGTGAATGTGTCACACTTTCGAGTTTCTTAATAGATACTACATATTAGAACGTTCGTATAATGCTACCAACCTACATAGTTCCGCTCGCGGGCGACCGATGTAAGAGGAAAAGCATTCTTTCCCCTTTCTCATGTTTTGTGGAGATGTACGCGACTCCGTAATACAATTATGAAACCCTCATTTAGATTAATTCAGAGGTTATAAGGCTCGGGATAATAGCTCTACAACCAAGTAGGTATTGAAATAATAAATCGGTTTATGAATACGTAACCAACACAATCAACCTTATTCTGCTCTTTATGGAAAACAAAATTAGGGTTGCACGTTTAATATTTGTTCGGAGTCTGTCGGCATTTGTTCAATGTGGAAATGTCATTCAGGAAATGTACCTAAATAGTTACGTTATGTTATGTAGACTATGTGTATTGTGTTTCTAAGCAAACTTACATGCACCTGCATCGCAAATACTTTTCGCACCTTCACGTCTATTAAATCTCAGTTGAGAATCGTTGCGCTTGACTTTCGTTGAAAGAACAGCACATTAGTACGTGTAGCGCAGTTGGGTGTAAACGCACAAGTGTCGACACTTCAGTGACACGTGCTCGATAGGACACGCTCCTGCAGTTTTGTGCACTGCGCACTGATTTATTTGCACCCGCATACCGATCGGCGCCGCTGCATAGACTAGTCTCATTTAAATATTTTATTTCAATACCTACAGTTCGCTCGATTTACGCCATTCAAACAACGTTTACAGTTAAAATATCACTATTGGATATCTTTTATAAAAATGTTGCCGTATTTTCGTGATAAAATTCGGCAAATGGCATAACGAACCGTTGACCGTGACGGATGTCAGCGCTAAAGACAAATCATTTTCCAATAAAAACGCTGTAAAACGATGGAAATATTTGATAACAGACGCTGAATGCAACTTTTATTAGTTTTTAGTTGATTCATGCTGGTTCTAAGTATAATTTAAACTTTCTCAACAAATGGTTTAATGGAGTTAAATGAGTATGGAAATACTAGTTGAAAAAATACATGTTGCCCATGATCGCACATAATATGTTTATATAACCCAGTAGTAGTAAGTAAACGTTCTGAAAGTGGAAGCGTTCATCGATTCTGGGAATATCATAATGTAATTTCGCCATAAATATAATATCTGGACATCAGAATCGCTTAATACATAGGCACTCATACCACTTGCATTTCACGCTGTTTATCTATACCATCTAAATGCTCTGATGCTTGTGTTAAATTTAAATACAAATAAACGTTGTGAGTATGTGTACCGATGATAATCTGATTCACACTGCCGTTATGAGACGCACTACCACATTAATTATGATCATTACGAACGATAAAGCTTGTAAATCGCCGCGATGTATAACTGTGGCCAAGGCTCGGTTGGATATTGAGGTTTGAGGTTCGATTGCCGAAAATTTCCTGTGTTCAATAAATATACGAAGTATACGTGTAAACTTGACTACCCCTGTATAGTAAATGTATGTACCTTAATCGTGTAAAGTGAAAATAGGTATATCTAATCCTATTTGTGAGTTGTGTAATTAATAGCCAAGGAAAGGCAAAAAAAGCTGTCTTCCTGTTCCAACGCCACACGCGGCGGATATAATAATAAGGGTGTGTAATCACCGCACACGTCAGTCTCACTTCAATACACATCCTTCTGGCGGCGAGGGTAACCCTAGATTGATTATGTCATCCCCTTTTCCCACTTCACCCCTTTCACCCCTTTTTGCGTATCACCGTTAAAGTAAAAAGGACCCAGTTTGAATGCTTACGAACGAACGGAACATTTATCATGGCTGTAATGAATTATCGGGAATTTTCCAATAAGCCTCTGTAAAAGCAGTGTTGCTAAGTAGGTAAGATAACTCCTCGACTCCCCTGCCCCTGAATTTCACGATTTGAAATTCGATTTGTTAAAATAATATTGATAAACGTAATAGACTCTACCTATAAACGTGTTCCTCGTTTTGTGGGTGCTGTGCCCTTTCTCGTTTGTTTGTTTGAAAGGGATAAAAATATAAAAAAGGTAGATTTTCGTGTCATAATATCAAATATTTTCCAAAATATTAATTTATTTATGAATGAGGGCAACATGTGCTGCAGTTTATAATCTCTAACAATTTGAAACCACAGGAATCCGGGGACACCATTCGGTTGGGATGAAACTTCGACGGCACAGCACCAGTGTAGACACAGATTGGTCAGAACTTCGGAAGTCTCTTCGCAAGCCGGTCCTGATCGAAATACCTCAAGCTACTCAGACTTTAGATCCTACAACATTGAAATTGATTACATTCACCTTATGCTGATTTCGAAGATGTAACTTGATGTGACTTAACTTTTGACGCGATGACAAAAGCAAAAAGAAAGCATTAACAACGTCACCAAACACAAAAATATTTTTTTTTTGTTTGTTACAAACAGCCTAAACAATAGGTTTCGTAAAGAATACTGATACTCAAGGTATTTATGTAACGTAATACGATATCGATGCAGTCGCAAAAATAGCGGTCGCCGATATGAAAACTATGTTCATTTCTATAGTGCATGTAATGGGTAAAGTTAAGTCGAATTGCTTTAAACAATGTAATTTTATATAGCCATAGCACTTTATGGTTATTATATTTTTATGACTCTTTTCATGTTTTCTTGTCAAATTTGAAGGTTTATTTCCGTAAATAATTATTCTGACAAATCATTTGGTGGGATTTTTAACAGTTAGGACTAAATCTTAAAAAAAAACCTAATGCAGCAATAAAGAAAACATACAGATGTATGTACGTACGTACATACATGCTTTCAATATAAGTGTGTATCGAACATTTACGATAGGAAGTAAAATCATTCAGAGTTTTATAGGCGGGGAGCCGGTGAATTTTTTTATTCGCCGGTAATGTCGTACGGAAACGATGTAATAAAAACGAGGTCCGTAAGTTATATGTCATGCACGTCTTGCTACAGCTACATCATTAGCATTCGAGTAATTAGTGAGGAGAAACCTGGCTGAATAAAATACGAATAGAAACCTTTGTTTTGTCACCTATGCTGCTACTTGCATAATTAAAGTTAGACTTGTTTACTATAAAATCAAAGTTTGTGAGTCGTCGAATTTCGTTATAGTCCCGGAGCGTAAGCCTGGCTTCCTTATCGGCCTTCGATACACCAGTTGAGAGAGTTGGCGGAAACTTCTCCTTCTGAGTACCTGGCTCGGTCACAGAAACGTATGGAGTAGTGAAAGAGGTAAAATAGTATATTGTATAGGATATGGTATAAGAGTAAGACATTAAGTCGTTTTTAAATTTAATTGTTTAAATTATCCAGCCAGATATCTTTTTTTAGTTTAATTAAACGACTACCGCACTAAGGATCTAATTCTTGTATCGTGGGAGTTTGAACATTAAAATCACATTCATAAAGAACACCCAGACTTGGAACAAATATTTGTGGATTACAATTTTTTTGTCCCATGTGGGGATCGAACCCGCATCACGTCGCACATAGTGTTATTGGCAAGGCGACCTATACCATTCGGCTTTAGTGCAGTCGAAATATTCCTGTCTATATCATCTTTCCATTTATTACAAAGCATTATGAATTTACTTAAACATTTAATAAAAAATACACTTTTAAATATTTAAAATAACTTTAGCGCTTATATTCCACGTCATCAGCTGTACCATTTGTGATTTATTATTAACGGCGAATGCGCTTTTTATTGAAAGCGGTGCAGTTGTTCAGGTGATAAAGGGGACATAAAAATGAAACGTAAATCATAAACCGCTATAAAATTTAAAGCCATTAAAATGGCTACACGAGCTTCCAGCTCATGCCAGGTGACTACGAGTTAACAGTTATAGCTAATAAATGATTATAGACCCTAAATATTATACAGATAGGGTATAGTTCTATTTATTTATTTCGATACTTATTTTAGTACGCTAATTATACTTAAATATGATTGTACCAAAACCAATGTTCTTCTAATCAGTAAAGAAGTGCTAAAATATTTAATAATAAATTATTTTATTTATATTTTAATGAAGTGAATTTTTCTTTTAGTAAAATACAGTAAAGTAGAGAACTTCCGCCTTTTGAAGTTGGTTAAAAATTAGCTAAACAGCAATATAAACTAAATAAATACTTGCAGCCGCTGCGTGCTAGTGCAATACGTAATGTAATCAATGATGTAATGCAATATCGTTGCATAGGCGCATATATCGCTGCCAAATGACAGCAAAAGTTAACATGTGGACTGAAACCGCACGATATATTATATCTTAATAACCGAAATAGGTTGCATTACATAAAGTATACATAACAATGTGAAAGTATAATAATTTTATGTACTCTAACCAATAAATATGTCATAATATGTCGATGCTCACAACTTGTCGTAATAATTCCTAAATAAAAAAAAACCGACTTCAAAATAAGTCTTATATTTATTTCTTATAGATCCCGTTGTCAGAATTGGACCACATGGTTAGCACCAGCTTTTAAATAAAAAAAGAATCATCAAAATCGGTTCACCTAGTCAAAAGTTATGCGGTTACAAACATAAAAAAAAAATACAGTCGAATTGAATATCTCCTCCTTTTTTGTTAGTAAGTCGGTTATTTAGATATAACTATGTTATTTAGATATAACTATGTTACGTGTAATATTATTCGCGAAGCATATTTTCAGTTCTGTAAATTTTTTTTTTGTCGCCACCAAATTTTAGACAGCAGTCGTTCTACGTGATGCGACTGTAAAACGCAAGTGTCGTGCGACAAAATCTGCGTTTATTTCGTGACTAAAATGCACATGATTGTTAGCCTTACACCCCTATTCTCAAAGGCCGCAACGTCTGAACTAAACTTATTGTAACATTGATCGGTGTAATCCAATAGCCTTGCTGACTCATAGGCTATTTCATATCGCTTTCATTGTTTTCGAGTTAAGCAACATTTTTAGAAAACATTTCAAACGTTATAACGCGAAACAATTCCTAGCATAACATCAATTTCCATTCCGTTGAACTTTGTTTCCCCGAGTGCCGCTTGTGTTGAATTATTGAGCACTTTTGTGTCATGAAATTATTATAGGATAAAATCGATATTTAGGCCAACGCTATGAACCTACTTATTATAATATTGCTTGCCGATTTTTTTTTCCCTACAATCTATGTTTTACGTCAAAAGTATTCTACAGAACCCGTGAACCGAGACAAATGTAATCTCACAAGATTTCAACTTTACATCCACGCGAAAACATCAGATAACAATTTTTTGAAGTTGCTGGATATTTTCGCTTGAACGCATTCAGAAGGACTGTAAAGAGAGGCAAAGGTAAAGGTTGACGTCACGTTGGACGGAAAGTTGTGTTACTTTGGCCTTTCCTTCTTCACAATAACGTACAACGTGGCAAAGAATGAAACGTAGCCGTCGGCAAAATTATTTCTGTGCGAAATTTTACAAGTTAACAAGGAAAACATGAAACTTAGGTCATTTTCTTAAGGTATTTGTATTCGGTAAGCTTTTGAAATGATATAGGTACCAAAATAGATAGGACCTTTATTATGTTTTTATTTGTTAAGTATTTGATTATAATCTGCCTCAGTTCCAAAATTATATACATACAACATTTACTCAAATCAAGTTACAACTTTTTTAAATAAGCATAAAGTATCATACATATTTTAACCCGTCACTAAGAGCTTAAATCCATGAATATATTCCTTACAAATTCTTAACAAAAAAAAAACCCGTAACTTATAGCCACTTAACATCGCCGACATAATTGTGCATCCCTCGCAATCAGGTGATAGCTCTTGAACTTGTCACCCCAAATTTATTTATAGATACAGGTTAAACTGTATACGTTGTGTAGAGCAGTGTGGAGTAGAGTAGCGTAGTTATAGAGGTGGCGTGTATATGAGATGTCATCTCATCTGTGCCCGCGGCGACAAAGCAGGCAGGTCAAAGGGTGGGGCGGCCGCATTGTTAACTTGCGACTCGCGCTGAAGGGCTTTTGATGACGACACTTGCCTTGTACCTACACGTCACTCGCTCCACAACTAAAAAATATATTCCAACAGGTTCCGTCTCCTAAAATAGTATACAACGACAAGGATAAGGAAATTATTATATTTTTTGGTGTGTTTCAGTTGTGAAATTAGATATTATTATATTATTAATTTTTATATTTTCTTAGAAATATGTCAGGTAACATTTCTAGGAAAAGAATGAGTAGCGGATGACAAAAGATGTTTCTGTATTTAAGTGAATTATTTTTTATTTAGATTGTTATGTTCGATAACTTTAGTCAGTTAGTTGGTAAACATATAAAAACTTTAATTATATAAACCTACTAACCTACATTTTAATTGGCTTGAAAAAGCCAATTTAATTTAAAAATCTTATCACAGTACTTCAAAGTACCAACCCTCACGTAAAAGCTCTATGTATAGCTGTTTATATTTTCCTGTACCTCCAAACTAATCGTCCAAAACTGAAGATTTCTAAAACCCTTCCATCACAAAAGCCCTGTACCCTCAGCTACGCACACCCTTTATAGGGTGAAACCACCTTTAAAGGGTGAAACCAGGTTACATTCTGAAGGTGCTATTTTTCACTTTATCAAAGGAAGACGCCCTTCCTGTCCCCAATGTAAAGGTCGAGAAGGGAACATGCCATAAAACACTTTTTTTTTTACTTGAAGGCTAACTGAACCAATGATTCGATGAAAAATGGTGATATTATTCATATTATTCACGAACTTTAATGTTTTTACAGTAGATAATATTGAGAAATGTTCGAAGTAGCATTATCTACCCAATTGTTTTTCTTGTTCAACTAACGGTTTTCAATGTTATATATTTTTAAGTTGGCAGAATTTTAGTTTTAGAGAGGGAAACCTATGTGTTCCCCTGGCTGTCATAAAATGTCATCATATAACGTGTTGACGGGTCCCCCTTCTGATTCAATCATAGATAGGCAGCAACCTGAAAATAGGAGCAAGTTAGTTTTGTTCAATCTTCGTTATTAAATTACTGATTTTATAACAAGGGATAAATATATAACTACAAATGTATACGAGCCTTGTCTATTTCCATTTAATTTTCTAGAGAAATTTCTGTCTACAGTTTTTACACTCGAACAGGATCCAACCGCAAATCTGTCGTCAAACTGTATCCCATCTCAGGACTAGTTTCAATTCAAACTTAGCCTGAGACTCAACTAAAGTAGTATTCTTGTGAAGGCTGAAATGCTGAAAGCGGGCGCGACAGACGGATCTTGACTCGCTGAAATTAATCCATCTTCCCTCTCAATAGCAACGAGAAAATGTATTAATGTTGGCGTCGTCGCGAACAAGATGTGATACTTCCCTACTTACCTTACTTGCCTAGTTTTAAAGGGAAAGAGGTAATTTTAGCGTGGTATAATAGACTTTAAAATGAACTAATAATTAACAGCTGTTATAACAGTTATATTGTATAGATTTATTAAGTTACAAAATTGAATGATATATATTGTTATTATTATTATAAATGATGATATATTAAAGTGTTGATATATTTACGTGTGTATGCTAGTAACTATATGTTATGTAGTAAATAAATTTAATAAAATATTCATTCTTAAATAGAAGCCGAGTATAATAAAGATCTTGAAATACGTATGAGTAATAAACATTTATCAAATAGTCATTCATACGTTAGCCCCTGCAGCGGCACTTCGCTGCATACAAATGCAAACAAGTTGCTCAATAAAGTCGAGCAGGCGTTTAGACGACACCGCGTCTTGTGTTCCAGCAATTTATAGCGCAAGGACAGTTTTAAATAAAATGTTTTATGAATGTCTATAAAATGCTTTTAGTGCAACATGTGTTTACTCTTACGTCGTTAATCCAAACTTTGTACAGTAACAAGCGCCGGTTTATGGGAGGAAAGTAAATATTTATGGCGCGGCCTCATCTGTCATCAAGTATTTAAGTAATTTTCCGGCTCACCCCACGCTTCTAATCAGCTAGTGCTTCGAGGCCGGGTGCTTTCCCTAATTTTCGCGACACCCTATTAACCAGGCGCAAGTTATTGCTCACTCCCGAGGGATCACAGCCTGGTTGCCATGGTAACGGGGGATTGTGTGCGTTAACACGCAGTTTTGTTTGTGTGGGTGTGAAAGTTGTAGTCTGCGGTTTCTAGAACTTGTGGATTCTTATCTATCGGTTTTTCGTATACGGCGCTCGGTATAGTTTGATCGTGAAGCCCGAGATTAACCGAGCAACAGAAACTTTGGATATGGACGAAGACTTGAGCTTGGTTTAGTTGAGTTGAGTGGTTTCTTTTATTTTAAGTTTTATATTTATATGAGATAGGTTTTTTTTTAATTACATACTTAGTGTCGACAGTACCTAGATTAGATATTTTAAGAAAATGTATACCTACCAGTATATAAAAAAATTGTCGTATTTAACATACATTTTAATTGTTATTTAACCTGTAGAAGTTCATAAATATATCTGTAAAACTTTTCTCAAAGAGAAAATTATCAAGCATTCTTTTCATTTTCTGAAATTGAAATATTTTCCACGGCTTACATAAAATCCTTGTATCTAAAATGATAAAGCGCGAAACATCGTTCAGTGACGGGATCAAGACGATTCGAGTTCGACACGAAGTAGGCAATATAACGCAATAGGGCGGTCTCTGGGGATTGGGGGTGTATCGTAAGTGTTGATACGAGCAGTTTTGTGTCCTCCGCGTCTTGTTGGATAAAATGTCTCGCTGACGCTCCCGACACTGGCTTCCCATTATATTGTTTAACGAATACAAATATAGAGCTTTTTAGAAGAAACTGTATTTTAAAATACCTTCAAACCAGATTAAAATGTAGAATATCAAATTACTTTTTAAGAAAATTGCAGATTAGCTTTATAAAGTAGAGCAGAATGAAACTCTTTCGTCCAAGCCATTACTGCAACCATTTTGTGAATTATACAAAATGCAGTTGAATGTTTTTCTCAAACTTTTGAAAGACGTGATTTACTCCAAGTATTTCTATTTAATGTTACTTTAACTACTGTTCATTTGAGTTACTTACAGCTTTTTCTCATGTCTTAAATCGTTTTACATTAAACAGAGTTCTGCGAAATTGTAGCTTTTAATAATAAACCTTCTTAATATAACTATCGATACAATCTTATACAAACAAATACCAAACAATAGCGAGCTGATACTAAATTAGTACCCATTTATTTGCAAATAGCTGTGACGGGCTCAATTCCAAATTAACAAGCCAGGTCCTCCGAATAGGGCCAATTAAGTCAAACAGTCGCACATATTTTGGAGGTACCTACGTTGACTACGTATATAGATATACGAATAGTTGCACCAAAATTGACGGTCACTCATTGGCTCAAATTTGAAAATTAGGGTTCGAGAACGTTATCCATGTCCATTAAAACAACAGTCCTAAGTAAACAAGGCGATGTGTGGCGACACAGATAAGTGTAGCGACGCCATCTATATTTTGTAATTAGAAAATCCCATGTGTGAGTAAATTTATTAACTAGCGACACGATCCGGCGCCAATGTGTGGCTGCGGTTTATGTGATGACGTAAATGATGTTTGTGCAGTATTACCGATATTTGAACTCAGTATAAAACACGCTGAATTAGAGCGGATAATAAGCGGTGTGGTTTGGACACCTAGATAACAATAATTTATTGTTTAAGTTGGTCTAATTTAATATATTTTCTTTCTGCTTACCACCTTCAAAAAATCTTATTTAATTTCAAGATAGAGTACGGATAACTTCCTACCCATGTCTCCAAAACTGAAAATAATTGGCGGAATTTCTTGCGAAAGTATTAGCAGATCAAGGAATGCGTTTATTATGATAATGTGGGTTCAATATTCTTGGTAACGTTCTCTTCAGTGGGTTGATGAGAATTACTTAAGCACATCAGGAACAGTACAGTCTCTCTGGTCGACTAATAGCGTTTAAGTGCAACTGCTATATGCTCAACGGAATGATCATAGTTTGTCGTTGTTATGTCGTTCAATCCACTTTCAGCTCATGTTTAATCTTGCAGAGGAATATGAACTCAATTGGTATAGACTTAGAATTCAAAGTACGGTGAAAGGTGAAAGTAATTCTTAAAAATTGATTTATTAAGTTAATATGTAAGCAAAATTTCCATTTAAGTTGTACTTAGTAACCGAACAGCTGCCAAACACTGATAGATATAATCTGCTTTAGACAGGACACTAATATAATTTACTCCGGCCCTTCCGAATCGGACCGTCCCATATTTTATGGAACATCTTGCTTCCATTTTATGGTTTTTCTATTTTACCTACACTTCTTGCCATAGCCTACATCATAATTTTATTGATGTATTTTTTTATTTACATTGAATAATTAGCTAGCTAGCTTCTTAGAATTAGTATTACCTAAATTAATTAAATTTTGTTATAGATCGAAACACACAAACAAATTAGTTTCACATAATGTTGTTGTCGCTTGTTACGACAGTCAATTATCACATTAATTGTGTTCAGGAAAGTGTTAGTATTATGGCTGGTGGACAAACGGGCGACAATCTGTAGTTAGTCTGCAATGCAATTACACACCCACACTTGATGCCGGTATTACGTTCACCTCAAAGCTATATGTTTACAGATTGGTACAAATATCTGGATGTGTCTTGGTATACCGTTTCTTAAATTACATTATCATATAAACTCTACAATAATATTGATTTTATGTCAAACTCAGTTGAAATCAATAACCTTGATTAAATAATTGTTGCGATTCTGAACCTTCTATTTCATATTTATATGTAACGTACTCAACCTTATACGAAGCACTAAAGCAGATGTCTTCATAAGAGCAACATCGCGAATGACAAGGAGAGAAATGACATCGAATAGCACAAGAAACGGGAACAATAAAATAAAGACTTAAAGACCCTCATATTTCAGTTACGGGGAGTGACGTCGTATGGGGGAGGGGGCATGACCTCTCCACGTTTCCAATAAAATTCCGCGATGTATGAAATTCAGTGAAAGCGTTTATAAAGTAAGCTTCATTACTTCCGTGAGAGACGTCTATTTTTGAATATTCCTGAGGAAAAATGTGGTGTGGAGCGTGTCTGTGAGGCGCCGTAGTCTGAGTCTTTCACACGGAGTTCAAAGGTGCCGCACCCGACTAACGCGCGGTGACCAATTATAAAGTCACTGACTGGGACATAGTGTTCGTTATTATTGATTTTTATTACGACCGCAGTAATTTAAGTCACTAATGTTCGACACAATTTACTAGCTAAGTGGGACGAGCGAGCTATATTATTTAATTAACTCAGCGTGTAGTTTATTCAGCTTTATCTCTGTACGTTATTTGGAAGAATTGTTTTATTCTTGGTTCTAAATTTTAAATTAACTTAAGGCGCTCCCCCGAGCAAAATGCGCAAAAGCCGTGTTTTACTAAGCTATAAACTCGATATTTAAAACACATATCAAATTAATTGTTATACCAAATCATTCTCTAACATGTCGACTTTAATTTACCTGGATATTTTTTTTTTTAATGCAGCAAATTTTCGGTATTACTCATTTTAAAAATGGCCTATCAAAATTTATTTCTTGCGTAACCTCATGAAGTACACGTGCTTTTTGAATGTAACTTATACCAATTAATAGAGAATTTAAATCTAAACATCTTCTACGCTTCTGATTTTCAAAAAGGCCAACAATTTATTTTATAATTCAAATTATTCCTAAAAATTGTCAAATTCACAACAAAAATACACTCGCGGAGGCGAGGCGGCAGTCAGCCGTAGGCTCTCGACGTGAGAGCACGTCTCATTTTTCTTTGAAATGTCATTTACAATTTAATATTATGACAACTGTCAAAAGGTCATTGCTAGCACTATGTAGTTTTACACACGGCACTGGTGATAAAATACAAATAGCATGGAAGACATATTTATGTTATAAGATAACTTATAAATGTCAAATTACATATTTGTTTAAATTACATGTATTTATGTATGTTTATGTTAAATTATGTACAACTATCAAAATTTATTTAATGGGATTTTTAATTCTGAATTTGAGGTTTAAATTAAAACCTTGATTTTTCGATGGCAATGAACACGATTATAACAGGTGATGCCTGGATTTGAAAGAATTCTAGTCCTACCCTTTAAGAGGAAAGGCGGGCGGCTTTTGAAAATTCGGTTTTTGAAGCAAGTATTGCTGTCGCTCTACCGCACGGTTTGTGAATGTGTGCGTAAGTTGACAGTGTTTGTGTCAAAGCGCGCTCGCTACGTGTAATTGTCTACTTACTCACCAAAATTATTTTACCATCTGCACACGTGAATTGGCATTATTGATATATAAACAAGGGGTAACCATGACAATACAAGGTAGCCATATGATAAACTTTTTGATTAATTTTCTGTATTAGTAAACAGCTTGGTGGTAGTACGATTGGAAATTATTATTCTGGCTGTAAGTTCGAATCTCAGTCGACACATCCTTTTTGTGTATTATGACTTTTATAGTTTTTTATTTTGTAAAATTTGGTTGATTTTTTACGACATAAAAATAATTTTGATTGTTTATCTTTTTGCCGTGCATTGTTTATTATTTTGTAAAATTTGGTTGATTTTTAACGACATAAAAATAATTTTGATTGTTTATCTTTTTGTCGTGCATTGCATAAACAATGATTATTTTGTGTTAGTGTTTACTATTTTTCCGTGGTAAGTTTGATGCCCATTGCAGACCAAGGGTGTGATATGCCGTAAGAAAAAATATGTTACTAATGTTATATCAGTGGCATCATTTATAGTATTCCTTTGAAAATAAATAATTTATGGTATATTTATTTGTGATTGTTTTTACTTATTGTTTTTACTCAAAACTCATGACAACATTTCATGAAAAAGTAAAAACACAGAAGCATAGTCTATAATTTTCTTATTCGTATGCAAAATAAAGGTCTAATATTAACAATAATAATAAGTTTTAGCACACAAATAAATATACCAATAATTAGGTATTTCTTGAATAAAACTTCTTTTTACGGATTTAGTCGCGGTTTAGATAAAAAGATTTTCATAAACAATTTATATTATTATTTAAATAAAAGCAACTAAATGTAATGAAGATTTAAACTAAAAAAGATATGTTTTAAAACTCAAAAAGGGTAGCTCAACCGAGATTTGAATTTGCAGCAAAAATTTTATGTCCAATCGCACTACCACCAAGCTGTTTACCACAACGATTACGTACTCAAAAAGTTAATCATATGGCTACTTTGTAGTGTCATGGTTACCCCTTGTTTATAGTTCAGTTGCCAATTTACGTGTGCGAAGCATGGTGCGAAGAGAAAATGATTTTGGTGGTAGTAGAAGTATTACTTTTCTCTATGGTAGAAGTAGACAACTACATCATGCGAGCGCACTTTGACACACACACTATCAACTTACGCACACATTCACAAATCATGCGGTAGAGAGACAGCAAGACTTTCTTCAAGTCTCTCTGCCCACCTTTCCTCTTAATACGTGCCTTGTTAGATTGATATTTTTGAGATAAACAACCTAACCAAATCGACTGATTGTGAAAATTAGCACCAAAAATATCGAATTTTTCATCAATTAAAAAAATCGTAGTCAATACCAAGTCACTAAATAAAGGTAAAAAAAAAAATCTTGTAAAAGACATGAAATACCTTTCTGACTGAATAACTTTACATCATTAAATTATTCACTTAGAAGTTTTCAATTACTTGGGTGATATTCAATTTTAGAGAAAAATAAAATATATTTCACTTATCTTTTTTTTTTAAATCTTGCGGTCATGATTGAAGATATTCTTGTCTATAAATTCATAAGTCTACTATTTTTACTACTTAGTACGTAAGTAAATCAACAGATGGCGTTGTTTTTTCATAAAAAGTAGCGATGTATATATAGAGGGGAAATGCGGGGGGTTTAGAGGTCAAACGCTGAAGGGCATTTGCTCGGGGGAGCGCCTTAAGTAAATAGTTTTGCAAGTATGCACCACATCGGTATAAGACAAATAGATCAATTAAATCAAAACCTTATTAAAATTCGAGGCAATTACTTTTTCGTCATTCTATTTAAAATCAGCATAAAATGTTCTGTTTGGTTACCCTTCAAGCAAGTTAGGAGTCTGAAAGCGGGCTTCATACGAAAGGCTGCAATAGCGTTGACTCCGCAAATATTCCCCATAAAGGCCGTTGACGAAACGCAGGAAACGCGGCTCGGGTGAAATATGGACGTCCTAGTATTGCCATTCCGTAAAATGATTCGTGATTTACGCGCCTCGCTTTTGATACATGAGCGAGATTTGCGTCGCAGGTGACGCGGAGCGCCGAGACCCCGTACACTCGTCTCCAATTGAATTGTTGTTCTCATATTGAATGGGGCGTCTATATATAAATATTGAACTATTTTTCACATTATTTCTATTAGAGTCTAAGCCAAAGGATTTATTGTGGTACATTTTTGCGGCAACTCTCATTACTGAATTGAAAGCGTGTTACGGATTTAATAAACCTGTCAAACATGTTTCTCACATTTCTGTGATGTTGAAATTGGTATTTTGATACAAATCTACTTTCACAATATTTTTAATAATATTCTAGACATTCTTCAAATTTTATTCAAAGAATTAAAATTTGAAGTGCTTCCACTTGCGTCATCGCGCCTTTGGAATTTTTACATAAGCTGGTCTGAGGATTATAAAACAGAAAAATACGAGTATAGCATAAATACATACAAGTGCATTGCTGTTTAGCTACTGGCCCGGTGGTAGTCTCCCCTAAGGAGGGCCCAGCGCGACGATGTGGTTAATACCCGCGCGACCGCAGCAAGCCTCGCTAGGGGGACAACAGGAAAATACATCCGTTGCTCGATATACCACGTCTAATGTGGACTTGTGTAAATCATGTTCTACTCTCTAAAGGGGTGAATAAATCTTTAGTTTGTGACAATAAAGGAGGAAGCCAGCCAAATAGGTCGACACACTGTCGCCTATTTGCTCTACATTAACTTGATACTTCCTTTTATTCTTCTAATCTGTGAGTGTGAATTCTAAACGAATCTGTCTGCCACAATGATCAAATTTTGTTCATAAGATAGTGGTTTTGTGGCCCTGTGTGTGACCTGAAAAAAATTAAGAGTAAATCGAGAAAAGCGAGGAAAAAGGAGAATTCCCTATGGATAACATGATATACAACGAGGCAAGGAACGCGTGAACTCATAATGAAATTGATGAACTTAGTAAGTTACGTGCCGACTTACAAATACTAACATAATAAATTCCTTTCAGTTTTAACAATGTTCCCATTATTCAAATGTAATCACTTCACAGCGAATAAACTCACAAATTAACCGACACGAATTAATGAAATCTATATTTAATCAAAGCAAACTCACGTCGGCATTTACATTTGCCTAAATAGTTTGCTTTTGATACCACGCTGATGTGTATCTTATATCAAGCTATCATTACAACCACAAAGTCGAATTTCTGGGAAATATTAGCGAAGTGGGTCAATAAACGTGGTAGATAGTTTCTGTAATAACATTTGTCGCGGAATTTGCGGCGGGTTTGGGGGGTGGGGGTGCAGGGTAGCCGGAATCAATCCACTCACGTCAGGTCCGTTGTCCAATCAACTGACACACACTGTTCACTAGGGATCAACGGGCGCGAGTGCGACCACGATGTACGAAGATAAAGAAGGTTTTATTTTTCACGTGTCCGCTGGCTAGAGACGTTGATAAATGTCGCCGCTTAATTACATGTTGACGTCTTATCTAAATTATTTCAGACGTCCGTGTACTACAAGTGCATAAAGCTTTTCTCGGAAAATGTGATTGCATGTGATTGCTTTCTTTTTGTAAGCACTTAAATAGATTTAGTTTGTTCCGAGAAAGGAATGCTATTTTAAATGTCGCTGAATCACAAACATTGTGCTAAATTCTGTTTTCTTTTGTTTTCAGGTAAGTTTCAAACACGTGTACAACACCACTAACACCAATTACTTCTGCTATCGGTAAGCAATAAACTACAGTAAAATAATTTCCTAATAGGCACCTTTGTAGTTTCATTGGAAGGTATACAATATCAGTGGCCAATATAAATACGAACTATATTCCAACCATCAGCCATGATAAATAATAAAAAAAAAAAAACGATTTTCTAAAATTACAATATTTACTCAAACACAACTCGGAAATAAACTTATATACCTATATCTAAATAACCCCACTTCATCGATTCAAGTTACAAAAAAGTCCCAAAAAAGGCCGGATTATTAGGGTAGTGGTTGACCACACGCTTCATAGCTCGGCGTCATACAGCGGCTCGTCGCTGTGACAGCGAGTGAGTGTAGCTGTCCCCCGGTGCGGCGGCCGACCCCCGCAAACAATTAACTAGCCCCGAACCCCGAACTACAGTGTACACTACTAATAGACATTTTGAAGATTTAAATCTGGGTATAGACGGTTATTAGTACAATAGAGCTTGGGTTTGTCGTGATTTTGGTTTTGTGTTCGGGTTTTGTTGTTTGTTATCTTTAACAAACTTTAAATTCTTATTTACGTTACGTATTTTAAACATGGTGGTTTTAATTAACAATGTTAATAGTTTGTTATTTGTAAGTACAACGAATTATTTTGTCGGAGTTTTATTAAATGCTGGAAGAAATGGTGCCATATAAATGGAGTACACAATAGTTACTAATGGTTAAAATCGATATGCTAAACGTTTAAACAAAACTGACACGAAACTGTCATCTCAACCCAAATCCAATATCGTCCGTCGATATCCGATCTTGACACGAAAATAAATTTCAAGTAGTGTTTATACACAATAAGGAGCGTAAACAAGCTATGTCACCCCTTACACAATTCTGTCAGTTGGCCGGATGACAGGTCATATCCGGGGCCGGGCGGTCAACCGCTGGTCCGCTGCCTCTGTCGATTCTATTACACTGTGCCAGACAGATTGAGGTGGCCGTGCCACGCGTACACTGACGGCCATTCGACTATTCACATCTAATAAATCTTTTTTGAGGAAAATTTTATTTAATCGTAAATAAATTGTTTGATTTAGTTTTCGGGATGAAATAATAAATATTCCTAGGAATATTTATTTATATTAGATTCTAACCCGTGATAGGTTTTACAAATGATAAATTGTGAATACCTTTGGTTTCTAAATAAATATAAGATTTATAGAAGTAATGTTTGTCAGAGCTTAGCTAAGTTCTTCGGGCGGTATTTGGCAGATCTCAAATCTAAATAAAATACACCACAGTTCATTATATAGTACACATCACTCTGTATAAGGTAAAGTAGAGTAGAAAAGTCAAATAGACTTTATTCGTACTCTCTGTCGTATTCATTATTGTATACGGCGGATCAATACTCTCTACACTCTAACAAGGTGCAATACATTTGTGAGTTAACAAGGCGATAGCAATAAATTCAGTTTGTTGGTCCACTACGCTCCGGATAAGAAAAATAACGGCATTAGCCTTAGAACAATGCTCAAGTCTTATTGCCTATTTTTACATAATATTCATCCTTGGGAAATAAAGTTTCAGCACTGTCAATTGTCAATAGTGAACGAGAAACGTTTAGTCAATTTAAAATATAAAGTACAAAAATGGAATGGAATGGACATTAGCAGAAAACAATTAATGAGATCTAAACACGTAACACACAAAACTACGTAATCGATACAATCAATAAAATAAAGTTAAACTACTTTACCCTAATTAACCTATAAAATAGATAGGTACTAACGCGTTACGAGTTGCCATTAATGTTTCACTTTACGTGCGTTAAACCTGAAGGGAACAATAAAGGCATGTGGAATAAGAACGGCGAGCCGAACAGAATGGATGTAATAAAGAAATAACCGAGAAGGAACATGCTTTCGCGAATAGTTCTACCTTCGACAGTCACAATTATGTACATAACTAGAACAGTATCAAATATCCTCGTCACCTGTTCCACATCTCTTGTCAACGAGCTTTATATTCTTCAAATAATTGTCATTCAACCCTAGTTTGTACTTCTGACCGATGTTTTGTTCCACTTTTGGTTCCCTGAAACCTGTTGTGGGAACACAATCGACTCAATTAAACTTTTCCTTCAGATATAAGTGGTGTTTAGCCGAAATGTACCGAAGTCATTTCGTTTGTGATGTCAAATGGGTTTAGCTTATGAATAAGGGATTTCGGGATGAGACCGTGACTAATTTTGTTCGTCCAAAATGTGCCTATGAGGGAATATGGAATAGGGCATCGCTTGGTTGTAACTTGTTTCTCGATAACATCATTGGATATTACATAAGCATACGATTTTTTGCTACAAAACTCATTTGGGATCCTACTTACAAATTTTCTGACCCATACCCCAATAACACTACATATTTAAGGAAATGTATTTGTTCTAGTCGTGAACATAAACCGTTGTTATTTACGACTACTACTATTGATAGGACAGCAACTTTGACGCTAGCAACTTGTATTTTCCCTGAAATATTTTCTCCGAGATTGAATTTCATTTTTTACATGTTTTGTATTTGTAGTTCAAATCAGTGAGTGATCGATACCCAATCTGCTTTCCCTATTGAATCCTTTATAAGTTCGTGACTTTGGTTCACCTTCAAGCAGAGTTCGACGGGGCCTTTTATATGTCAATCATTCTTGTGTTTGGATTTTCTTTACATGCCATATACATAACAGGTACTCCTATATCTTTAAAAATGTTCAACCATTATCCTTTTAAGATATTTTTTTTAATACTGTAGTCTAGAAAAAATATGTTTTGAAAGTTAAACGGCTAACTCCATTATTAGTGTCCGACCGAAATTTCGGTTTCGGTTTCGGTTTCGGCCAGTTTCGGCCAAAAAATCAAGTTTCGGCATGAGTTTCGGTTTCGGCCAAACACGGCCGAACCCTTCGGCCACGCCGAAACTTACAACATCGTACCTTCGGGTCGCGCTCGGCTATGTTGATCTCAGTAAGTATGTCAAAAATACTGTTTTTATTTATAATTAGATAATTAGTTATAAAAAATAAAAAGTATAAGTATAGATTTGTTACTATATTATACTTGTTGATTTGTTATCATAACCTATGTTATGCACCTTACATAATAAAAAAAAGGTTCGCTAAAATGATTACCAAAGGTGATCAATTTGATTATTTTGATTATCTAATTATATTTGAATTAGCCATTCGAGGCTAACTGATTGTGATATTTGTGAGTATAATTAAAATGTAAGTAACTGAAAATGTCGTGGTGGCCTAGCGGTTCAATGAACGGATTTGTACGCACAAGATTGCAGGTTCGAACCCAGGCAAGTACCAATGTGGCTTTTTCAAAGTTGTATGTACTTTCTTAATTATTCTAAGACACTTCTGACAAACGGTGAAGGAAAACATCGTGAGGAAACCTGGATTCCAAAATTTGGGATCTGAAATCGCCAATCCGCAGAGAGCAAGCGTGGTGATCAATGCTCGTGCCTTCTCTATATGGGAAGAGGCCTGTGCCCAGCAGTGGGACGTTTATAGGCTGGATTATTATTATTATTCTCTTTATTTTCTTTAAATACATACAAAATACATTTTTAAATATATACAATAATAACTAAAAATATACATTTAAAAATATAAAATGTAGTTTCCAACCGACATCGGGAACAGGGCCCAAGCTGCCGGTGGTTAGGGCTCCAGAGAGAGGAACCTCCTCACAATACGCGCCGTGTCGAGAAGTACCGCTTTCTGCATCAAACCCTTGACCCAGGCGCCAAGCGAGAGCCTCTTAAGGTGTTGGTCGAGGCTCTTGGCTATTATGCCGTTGGCTGTAACGACTATCGGGACAATGATTGCTGAGTCCACCTCCCACATGTCGACAACCTCGTGCGCTAAATCCAAATATTTAAGTTGTTTTTCTTTTTCAGCTTTCACGAGGTTCTCGTCATGAGGAATAGTGATATCAACAATGATTGCCCGACGCTCCGATCGATCTATCACCACTATATCAGGCTTATTTGCTACAATAGTCCTGTCAGTGATGATAGATCGGTCCCAGTACAGTGTGACACGACCATTTTCGAGAACTGGGTCGGGCACATACCTGTAGTACGGCACCTCGGATTCCACAAGTTTGTATCTCAAAGCAAGCTGCTGGTGGATAATCCTGGCTACTTGGTTATGCCTGTGCAAGTATTCGCCGTTAGCAAGACGAGAACAACCCGAAATAATATGTCTTAAGGACTCACCTGGACAGTGACATGCCCGACATATGTCAACTGTGCCGTCCTTTATGATATATTTCCGATAGTTATTCGTCATGATAACTTCGTCCATAATTGCACATACAAACCCTTCGGTTTCTCCAAAAAGATCACCGAAGCGTAGCCAGGCTACGGACGCTAAGAAATCTACATCGGACCCATGAAGGGTCCGGTAGTAGCGCCCGTGGAGCTCCTTGCTTTGCCATACAACCTCGCGGTCCTTGACGCTCAGTACGACAGGTTTGTGCCAGTTCTCTTTGCCTAAGGAGAGCGGTGTTAGGCCCTTATCCACTACCACCACATCTCGATGCATCCCCACGTCGACTTGGAGGAAATACTCCCTGAGGTTACATACCTCGCGATTATGGAGGGTCTTAGCATTTAGAAAGCCTCGACCCCCACATTTCCGCGGGATATATAACCTCATTACTGAAGAGCGTGGGTGATGCATTCGATTTGCGGTTAGTAGTGTTCGGACTCTCCTATCCAAGGCGTCTAACTCAGTCTGAGTCCACTTGAGTACACCAAAGGAGTACATCAACACTGGCATGACCCAACCATTAAAGGCACGCACCTTGTTGCCGCCTGACAAAACACTTTTTAGTACTTTGTTCAAGCGGCCAAAGAAACGTGCCTGTAATGATTGTTTCACGTCAGCAGCGTTGATGCCTAACGCCTCTGACATACCCAAGTATTTGTAGGTCTCCGTTGCAGAGAGCGACCTTAGGTTTATGGAATCCGAGAGCTGTATACCCTGGGATTCCACAACCCCACCTCGCTTTACATGCATGACCGCACATTTGTCAACACCAAATTCCATTCTGATGGAATTACTGAAGCTTTCAGTGATCTTCAGTAACTTCATCAGCTGCAATCCGCTGTTGGCAAAGAGCTTAAGATCATCCATGTATAGCAAGTGGGAGATTACCTGGCTCCCTCTCCTCAACGAATAGCCCAGCCTCGAATTCTCAAGCAAAGTGCTTAGAGGATTCAAGGCTAAGCAGAACCACAGAGGACTCAGACTGTCGCCCTGGAATATTCCCCGCTCAATCCTAATTGGTTCCCCACCCTGTTGGATATCCCGACATCCTGGATAGTGAAGCACCGTACTCCACTGCCCCATACATGACACCAAGAAGGCGCGTAGAGTTGCATTAATTTTATACAACTCTAGCACCCTCATGAGCCATGTATGCGGCACCGAATCGTAGGCCTTCTTATAGTCTATCCAACATGTCGACAGATCTTTTTTAGAGCGGCGAACCTGTTGGCAAATAGCCGTGTCTATAAGGAGTAGCTCCTTAGTGCCACGGGATCCACTCCTACATCCATTCTGAGAAGCAGACATAATAGAAAAACTAACGACATGCTCGTTAATTTTTGCTCTCAGAATGGACGTAAGGAGCTTATAGACCGTTGGTAAACAAGTTATTGGTCTATAGTTCTTTGGATCCGTGGCACTACCTGTTTTATGGAGCAGATGGGTAGATCCTGTAGTCAAGAACTGTGGGAGCGAAGCCGATTCCACAGCAGACTGGAATTGAGAAGCCAAGCAACCATGTGAACTCCGTAGCCATTTTAACCAAAAATTTTGCAGTCCGTCCGGCCCCGGTGTTTTCCAGTTTGCCATCGGGCGGACTGCATTGGCTACGTCTTGGGGGCTGATGGTAATTGCCCCCATCTCTTGTATAGGTTCACATACTTGCTCAACCTCTCGCATCCAGCCGCCTTCGGAGTGGCTGACGGGCACCGACCAGATGCTGCGCCAAAATGAATTTGTGGCATCACCATCCGGCAAGCACCCGCCATCCACGCCTGAAGCCGGCCGCTCCCACGCTCTATATACCCATCTTTGATCTTTTTGGAACATGCGATTCAGGTAAAATCGTTCCACCCGACGTTTATAGCGTCGAATACGGCTTGCCCATGCACACACTTTCTGTTTAAGCAGGTCGATGCGCTCTGTAACGCGGGCAGTATATTCACTGGAACTGATATCAGTCCCAGCAAATGCACGCCTTACAAAGCGCATCACTCGTGGTCGAGAATTACCTTGTTTAAAAGCAATTAACTTTGCAATGAGTGTCCTAGCCTCAGCAACACGCTGCTCGATCCTGCACTGCCAAGCTGGTACGGCTGGTTTCGGTCGTGCAGCTATGTTACTATAACAAATTGCAACATTAGCTACACGACATGCCGTAAGAGCCGCGCAGTACAAAATCGAGTGCGTGTCCCTAAGGTCTTCACTGCTCTCAAAGTAAATGGGGAGCAGTGAATCTAGGGCACCCATTATTGCTTTGTTTCGGTTATGCATGGGCAAACGGGGTAATCGAGGCCTTTGGTCGGGCGGTGAAGTCCGATAATCCCGAATCGCATCTTCCAATGTACTCCTTATTAACTCACTGCACTGGGTACTTACAGTCATAGCCCCATCATCCTCTTCCCCATCACTAGGGGCGGTGTGCGAAGCACCAGAAACTGGCGCTGCTGCTGGAGGCAAGGTGTTGGTGGCAGGGCTACTCTGTACTTCGGAGCGCAGTCGATCAAGCGTAGAGTCATCCAACCTATGATTACGTTGGATGACCCGTACCTGATCCGACAGTCGTTGTGCCGATACGCTGACGCCCGGTTCAAGAACCTGAAACAGAGACAGCATTCTCGCACGGTACGCAGTGAGGTTAGTTCCTCCCTCTGTCGCCCCGTAATATGCGCGCATGACGTTCTCGTTTATTCCTTGAGTCCACTTCATGCGCCGCACATCACCACCGGGAGCGGGAGCCCTGTTCGAGGCCGGTTGGCCTGCGGGCGCCAAGCTGCTCGGTGGCCGGCGTCTCCCCTGCCGACGCACAGGTGTTGGCGACGTCGGCGGGGAGTAATACTCGTCGCTGGAGCTCGACGCGACTGCAGGTGCCGGTGCTTGTACATGGTCCGGCAGCTGGGAGGCGGAGCTCGGCGACGAGTCCGGGGATGGTGGGCGTGCTGGTTTGCGTTTTCTGCTTCTCGTCAACATTTTACATTTAGGTATCCGCTCACATTTATTATATTATTATGTTCGTGATTTTTGATAGAGTGACGTCTGTCAACTCAGAACAGAAAAAAGTATTTATATATAACATAAACATTTCGTGAACTTTAAACTGGATATAGAATGTTAATATAAATGTTATAATGTCTGTTTAAACAGATTTGTTAATAAAATATAATATTAAAACACGGATAAAAAATTTGACGTGTTGACGTTGACAGAAGCTTTTATTATTATTATTATTATTAATATATGAGCATCATATATTTTATTTTAATAATAAATTTGTTTTATTTTACAGCACCATTAAAAAATCGCTAACTTTGTGTTACAAATAATGTATTTTTTTTCACTTTATAGGGTAGTTAAATTTTCAAACAGAACCTCTTAGTGCTGAAATTTCATTGTGATAAATCTTTAAAAGTAGAAACCTATAGGTCGGCGAGATATTAATTTTAGAAAAAAACGAGCTTACTAACATTTTTTCGACTTTTTAAGGACTTTTTTTTTATTAAAGGTTCGGTTTCGGTTTCGGTTTCGGCCGAAACTACAATGAAACCGAACCTTCGGTTTCGGTTTCGGTTTCGGCAAAATAACATGTTTCGGTCGGTCACTATCCATTATATACTAATCCAAACTCCCTTTATGCAAACCCCTGAATTGAAAGCACTTTGACAGGTATATATTATTTAATTAATGACTTGTTGAGTGGCCTACTCAGCGAGCCCTGTGATGCACATACCGTTCTCCAATAATATTTAGGTAATTGAGCGTTAATTATTGATCAGCATGCTCTGTCAATCTGCGGTTGATTAATTTGAGGTTAGGCTGACGCTAAACTATGTAGTGAAATTTTGCTGATGCGAAAATTCAGACACGTATTTGATTGATCTATCGCTGAATTTTGGTAGATATTTACATTAGAGCAGCATATCAAACGGGTCCACCTAAAGGTTAGTACTTTAGAGTTTATACTAAAACGGGACTGAATAATTTTGACGTACTCTATCTTATACAAACAAAGCCTGACCATGCCGCAAGGTCAACTACAAACGATTCTATAACGACTATTTATGATACGTCCAACGACAACATTAGTATGGAGGACACAAAAGTAGGCCAAAAATTATTTATCGCCAAGCTTTGACACCAAAGAGCAACATTAACAACGCTCCGTCGCCCTTTCACAATTACAGATGTTGTTTTCATGATTCCTCAAATAAAAATATTCACCTAAAGTCCTCTCGTTGATGAATGTAGGGTCTCAGCAATGAATAATGGGTGTCGCTTAATAACGGTGGCGTAATTGCGTTATCTAGGCACCGAGTGGGCGGGTGAACCTCTGCTATCCATAACTGAGAACTCTCATAATTGTCACCGACAGACTACCGCCGCGCCGCCGTCCCGAGTTATGGCTGACATGCCAATATGACCGATCCTAATTACTGATGATTAACCACTATAATGACATCTGACTAACTAAATAAACGGGTACTACATCAAAATACATCGTTTCTCATAATGTCAAAGGTCGTATGTGAGAACAAACACATTTATTATTATTATAGGTTTATCTAACATGATAAATGAAAAAGATTTATTGTGCCACAAATTTACAATTTAATTAATTAAATGTTATTATTTTTGCTTCGGATCCGTTAAATTAAATACGCGCTTAGTATGAATAGGTAATTATGGCTTTATGTAAACCCATTCAGTGCCTACTGTAGGCCTGTTAAATTACCCTCACTTGTTAGGTAAGCCAACATAATGAATGGTTTAATTAAGTTAATCAAAGTATTTTCAGACTCGAAACACAATTCACAAATTAGTAATCACAGTTCCGAAAACCGCAACAAGTTTCCAACTCTATTCAATAGACTGAGTTCGCATGAGGTGCAAATGTCTAGCTATTTGGAACGTCTGCCTTAATTCCAGTTCGAAACAGAGAATGCTTTGTTCCCTAAGGAACGAAGGAGATGTAAGTTAGCACTGCCGAAGAACGTAATTGATCACGCTAATTCTCGAAGCTTTGCGGAAAAAAATGTCCACAATTTGTCACGTTATAACGAGCAGTAGATTTTTATGTATTGCTTTCTTTGAAGTGGAGAAAGCGATTTTTCTTTTTTTGCAGATTGCTTAACTGTTTAAGGAATAATATAATATTATAAATTTCAAACTATGACAGCGTGTACATAAAAGGAAGTGAAACAAAACTCACGTGATTTTATATTTCTTTGGACATAATAAAACGTACTACTGTATGCTGTATGTATGCAAACCAACTTTAATGGTTTTAACATGAATGTTTGTAAATCCGGTAACTATCGAAGAGGCTTTTATATCAATTCATATTGCCTGAATGGTTGTATTAAACAACATGCATCTCTGGTTTCCAGGAAATCCGGTTATAGTGAATTATCAGCAGTGCAATCACACCACTCTGAACCGAATTTCCTAAAAGCAAATTTTGCTATGTGCAGTGTCAGAACATTGTGTTAGTTAGTCTGACGCATATGCGCAATTCAAATTCAACTCTGTTCCGTTTTGTAAAGGATGATTTTAATGTGGTAACGAATGCTACACGATCGAGGTGCGTTCGGGTACCCTAGAAGGTGGATGAAATATGAAGGCACAAAGGAAGAATCTCATTCCGTTCGTGCCTGAAGCGTTGCTCTAGGAGCGGCAGTGATGTTGGATATTGAATGTATGAATGAATGAAATTGTACAAAGCAAATGAAGTATATAGCTAGGTTACTCTGGCGCTCAGCATTGAGTTACAGAGTTTAATCTGCAGAACATTATTTATACAGGTAAGTAATACCGAGTCCTGCAGTGCGCATAGTTAAGCGAATACACATTCGTAATACAAGTTAGGAAACGTATACGCATACTGATATATTATGAATAGTAATCTTCCCAACAGTACCAAAGACGATTTGTTAGACAATTTAAGGATTACACAACAAGAAAACGTGTCAGGACCATTCTCGGCAAACCAATAAAGAAACAACAGAGAGTAGAAGTGAATCGTAAAAACAACACTAATCCCGACGTGTCCCCAAAATCCCGTACCGAAAGTGCCCCACCCGGCGTAACACCGAAAATATCGTCTGTTTTGATTTATGTGCCTTAAAAGCGGCCCTTGCCTTGCCTACGCCTCGAGTTATTGTTTTTCCCCTTATGAAAATGGCGTATTTTTCCCACCCGCAGTCCAGTGTCGGCGAAGTTTCTTCGTGATTTATTCACCATTAAAGTTTGTGTAGCGAAAAGCCGAAATATTGTATTCTGACCTTATTGCTCCTGAAAATTAAATTAAATAGCGAAGCTAAATTTAAATTTATAATTAATGAGCTCATGCAGATATCATCTACTTAAATAATTACTGTAAAAATAAACACTGACAGCCAGTCTTCACAAAAACATCTAGTAAATAATACATTATTAACTTGGTATATAAAAGATAGATCCTCCTTTATTAAACCTTTTCTTTCATTTTTGACCCCCTAGGACTCTAGAAGGTAAAATAGTGTACAAGGTTTGTTTGCACCAAAACTATTATAAGCAACTTTCATACTTACGTCCACATGCGGCCGTTATTAAATCATGCACCGTGTTGTAGAAATTTCGTTAAAGTTGCCGATAAAAATTTTCACAGCTGGATTTTTTTTATATAGAGTATATTGATAAAACTTTTGGTCCATAGTTTCTTGCAAATATAAGATCTTTCTCGTGTGATAAAATGCGACTAAAGGGATTATATCAAGAGGATTGCCATCAGCGTTGAAAGCTGGAGATTTCATAATCTTATTAATTTAATAGTCTATAAAGTGCTAGACTTAAGCTTAAGCAGCTACCTATTACGACTCAGCGGTGTAATAGATGAGCACTTGTATTAATGATATTAGGATCAATTTGGATATCCATATTACAATGGTTAGGTACATCGGAAGTTTTCTTTATATTAAAATTATTTATTATGGAATTGAATGTTTTTTAAACTTTATATCTATTTATTAATTAAAAAATAAATATAAAATGTATCGTTTAGATATTTTTTAAACCTGTCTAAGGTTTCCGAATTCTATGGAGACCGCGATCGTAGGAACATTTATCTTAACACAATTTATCTTCCGTTTGATTTTTACACGTAAGACATACACCTCGTTCCCGGTAGAAAGGTGATAAATTTGACACGTGCCTGTCATCTAACATCTTTTCAGGTAATTTCAGACGAATAATACTGTCACTCATCGTTAACTCTGTAATATAAATGATCTGTACATAGCAATAGGTAAAAAACTGCCATATTTGAAGGGTGTTTTTTTACGTAAAAATTTCAAGTACATATAAATATTTTCAGTATTCAATATACTACAATGTGAAATTAGTGGTTATTAAAAGGAAATATTATTTGCATATCCATCAGAAAATGTTCGAATGCGAGCACCGCCTTTGAATTTATAAGATGGAATATTTTACAGTATCTTTTCTAATGTGATGGATCAAAATTGATGGATAATAAGTGGGTTTCAAAAAATGTTGAACAAACATATCTTTCATGCGGTACTAGAGGTAGCTTAAAAGATAAGTTCTATTAAAACGAATAGTGTGTTAATAACCTTACTTATTCGTGGCTTGCATTTGGAAAGTGAAACAGAACGCTCGTCGAGTTGGTTTTCGTCCAACCCTTTTTTGGCTTCACACAGCAGAATAATTGGGTCTTTTGTGGTTTCCGGCAACGTGTGTCCCGTAATGGGCATGGCTTTTTGTGCCTTTGAGCCGTACCAGTGTCTATTGGGCTCTTTACGCCGAACATTGGCTCCTTTACTTTTTTAGAAAACATTTGCCTCCGCACGCTCACGTAACTTTTTTCTACGATTTTACCCGGATAAAATATTAACGTTCATATATGAAGACTGTATCCTGCATGCGAATATCAAATGGAGGTCAACTACGTGTTTTATTTTTTGTAGACATCTTGAATTCTCTATGTATCAGTGTGTACAATTTGTTTAACGATCTCATTGTGTAAGATTGTGAAAGCTGTTAGGAATAACAGTTTTTCCAAAATTACAATTCTGATAATCTGACAAAAATAAAATTCTGATAGATACTTTGATAAACCCTATAGTAATGAATCCTACGACTGGCTATGATCCATGTCGATATCGATGCAAGACCTATAAAAAAATAACTTAGGTGTAATTAGATGCGTACTAGTAAATAATTATTAGTATTATGTGTAATGCTTATAAAGCTTCCCATTAACTTTATCAAATTGATCGCATACATTTTATGGACGTTATATCTAATAAGATTTTATCTACTAGCAACATATCGTTAATCATCTAAAAGGGAGCTAATAACTTGAGTTCGGTGACAATAAAAATTCCATAACATGAAACAGAAAATATTTCATTAATATTAGAAACATTACTGTTCCCCGTATTGTCACAGCCTTGTTATATTACACTCCGCGTAGATAAGAGCGCTGGCTTTCCGCCGCCCGAGGCTCCAATCTAATTCTCTCTTGTTATGATAAATGGTTTACGCATTTCCTAAACATTGATGTATTATTCTACGTTTAACATTTCAACTAAATTACTTCACGTCTTTTACTTTAAATGTACAACTAAAAGCTGATAACATTAATATTCTTTATTTTTATATATGTTTAGGTAATTCCTCGGCTAAAGTAATTGTGTGCCATAATGTATTTTCGGAATTGACATTCCGGGTATTATTTTTCTATTCGAGGGTACGGGTGTAGGTATTCCAGGAGTCACGACACATCGCGTGATGCTCGCCCACGCCATAATCACGTTACATCAGCCAAACAACAGGGAGCAATAACTGTAACCCATTACTTTACGTTCTGGTAAACGTGCAAGTTTGCGTTAATGCCGCTAATGCCTCTTTACGTTGTAAAACGCTGATGGCTTTTATGTCGTTCGCGAGTGACAATATTTCGTGGTGAAATATTCATGGTATAAGTGCTTAGTGACTGCATGGGTGGCACTGCTGTAACTTTGCCGCGAGACTTTGCGTTCTTGATGCCCGCAGCGGGTTAATTGGACTGCGAAAAAGACAAAGTTTTGAGTAGCAAGCCGTATATTTGCGAAATTATTATGGAATAATAAAGTCTTATACGTTAAAGATACTGTGACCCCTGTGACCCCTGAGGTGGCTTTAACATTTCTTGTCAGTGCCTAAGTCACTTCTCGGAAAGGAAATGCTTTAGCGTGTTTAAAAATAGGATAGATCGTGAGACCTACTCAAAGGGATCAGGAGTTGCAGTAGGATTATTAAACAGCATGTCCTTGAAAGCATCTCGCCGTCGCGCGTCGTTCTAAATCCCTCTTACACCAGTACACGCACATGTAGAAAGGAATAGTTCGTTAACAACATGTTACATATTTTTATTATTTGATTGCATCGTAAATAATAGAGTAAAAACATTAATAAATCAACCATCAATATGTATTGTCACATTTCTTGATTATAAATACATAACTCATTTTCTTCATAAATAACCTCGAAATAAAATGTACCTACTTGTTATACCTGAAAGAAATCCCGCAATTTCACAATATTCTGAACAAAATTAAAACCAAACGTTTGTCTTGAGCCAGCGAAATTCTCTTAAAATACACGGAGCCTTGTTTGGGTATCAAAATTGATTTAAAATAGCTAATATTTACTTTAGTCTACCTGAACGCGGTATATCGATCTATGCAAACGCGTCATTAAACTTGCCCATTAACTTTTTAAGGTTCATTTTCTTTATACAAAAACAGAGCTTTGAGTTAAAACCTACATAATGCGAGGCTTGGGTATAAAAACGACTTAAAAGGGATAATTAACATAAATGATGGAATGTATTGTCTTATGAGGTATTACGCGGTTAATTTGTGATGTTCTATACGAAACATTGTGATATAAAAGCGGTGTAATTTGTGTATAGCTTGTGTTTGCGCCTCGTCGCTAGGTGACTACCGACAGGTGTTTTATGTCCCGTATTATATCGATTTTGCCTATACACGGTAATACGACGATCCTATTTCAATGATATTATACGTAATTGGCTGTTTCATTCGTATATAATTATTTGATATTTTAAAATACAATTTCAAAAAGAAATTCATTATAAGTATTTCTATTTTTTATATTAGTTTTAAAACAAGAAAAGTATCCCTTTACCCTACGATGTTAAAGAACTGTATTCCTTGTAAACAAGTCTAAAGCTATATACCTTCAGTAAGACTTAAGTACGTTAAGAGGGTTAGCGAACCTTCAATAAAACAATGATTCGAATGAACGAATACGACATTCAATACAGAGCGTATTCAATCTTGAAGGGAAAAGGTGCGTTACTACGTTACTTAACCTAACATATGTAGTTTATATCGTGTAAAATGTACAAGAATCCCCATCTGTTATCCTCGACCTGTTAGTTACGGATAAAAACAATAGTTACAGTTCATTCGGCACAACAAGGGCATTATTTCCACGCACTACTTTCGGACAAAAAGTTTCCCGCTCTTTAGTGAAGATATTTTTGAAATATCAATACAAGGCAAATGGCAATGGCAATATGTTCAGTGGATAGTCATAATTTTTTATTGTAATATATTTGAATAATTTATGTTCTTTAGGTATAGGTACTTTAATAATAAACATCTTAAGGTATTATGAAAGAGGTTTGAGGCCAAAAATATTAAAATTTGGTAAATATCAACTCAGACTATATTTACGTAAACTCATATTTTATTAAAGGTTAATTCATTATCGTAAGTGCTCACTGACATTATAATCCTAACTTTTTCAATTACTTTGACAGTTGATCAAAGTATATTGAAACTTAGATGTTACTTTAAGTTTTTCGCGATATTACAGGCTGATATACCTTTTATAAGTTGAGATGGGAAATCCGCATCGATCACCGCAATTCCCTGTAAGCCGGCCCTACAAGGGTCGCGAGAAATCTTCGTATATTTTGTAACGAGCGTAACAAATACGCTGTACCCATTTTATGTTCGTTCTCGTAAGTATTGGAACAAAATAATAAATAATAATGCGGCTTTTTATATAATGTATAACATATTTCATCGGATTTTTTTTCTTACATTAGGAATAATGCTTTGTGGCATTTGTTTATTAATACCGTATTAAAATTAGGGACGGAAGTTGGATTTCATTATAAGACAGTGCCTTTCAACTTTTTATACAATATCCATACGACAACATAAGACAACCATGGATACTTAATAAACAAACCATTACTTATTCATGTAATCCATCGATCAACTAAGTGACAGCATTTTTTAATGTAAAACTGGTATATTCTCCATCGTTTTTCATGCGATTTTATCATGCTTAATGTGTCATGATTAATAACTTAATACTTTATATTTGACCGTGAAAATATGATAAGTTATTACATATTATACGGATAAAAGTCGTGCAAGCATGTCCAGAGGTATCCTGTGCTGTATCTTTAATATTAATTACCCTAAATACTCCTTGGGAAATCTTTCTAAATTCACACTAAACTGTGGTAGGCAGTTAGCAATGCCCACCTACAATTCCTCAATCATCGATCGTGTAAATCCCACGTAAGCTGCTCTTGTGACTCTTGGGGGACGAAAGGCACGAGGGGTGGAATAACAAGACTAGCACTCTTTGTTACAAAGGAAATTCCAACAATATACATACAGTTAATCACACACGAAGCGGAATGTAACGACACCCTAAAGGTGCTCCGGTTAGAAATTACCCCAAGTAGAGTAAATGAGGCCGAGATGAAGGACCCGCCACTGACAGAAACATACAGATGAAAGCACCTGTGGCCACAAACTCGAATTAAACTTGTACGCTCATAACAATATATGTATACTCCCATATAACTGCATATTACGTTGAGACGTTAAGCCTCCGGTTTTCTCAGATGTTCTTTACTTGCTCCGTAATAGGTGCGCCGCTAAAGTCAAATATATCGCCGCGAATGAAACACTTTACGCTCTTAACCCTTCGCTCCCTTCTAATGCTATTAAAATTTAACTTGATGCTCTTTTAATGGCATCTGCTTTATACGAAACTAATCTAGAATCATGACAGCACTCAGGAATTTGACTTGTCACTCACAAGAAATTTGAATAGGACCATTCTCGGTGGACGTATTGTTTGAAAGTTGTGAAACATTTTGACATTTGCTTGTACATTTTAATAATTTTATGGATCTGTGATTATCTGCTAATACCTACGCAGAAAATATTGGATAGAATATAAGCAATAGTAAAATAAGTCTCAATAAAATAATCTCTAATGAATAGTATATTTTTCAGCTAATTAAACACCTAAATACCAGTTAATAAGAAATAACACTAGTAAACTTTTAAGATCAAGCATCAAACCACGCTAACTACTCCAGGCAAAGCCTGCAGGAAAAAATATAACAGCCACCCTTAATCTGAACGGCAGTGTATAAGTATTTCGAAGAGCTCTTTTGTTTCGCGGAGTATTGTTGCTCGCCTCCCGATCTGTTGTGTGAAAAGTTGGAGCCAAGTCGGCCGATTGAGGCAAGTTTCACTGAAATCAGACAAGTTACATCGTATTCCTGGCGGCTTTTCACTTCCAAGTTGGTTGTTGCGTGACGTTGATGCGACCCAAGTTTGTTCTTTGTCCATTGAGAATTTAATTATGGTCGGTAGTAATCAAAATGCTTTTTGCGAGTAGATCCATTGGGAGTTCCACTTTAATTTTGAATGATCTTTTTATATGATGACATTACTTTTTTTTTATATTTGCTTTCATAAGATTTATGTCTCGTACTTCTAGCAATGGGTAACAATCAAATTACGTATTATTCAAAATCAATAAAATCATGGTATTCTCGGCCGTTTTTCCCCAATCATGAAAGTGCCGTTTGCCATTTGCCCCACCTTAGCTCCACCCATACATTATGTGATGGGAAAAGCCCTCTTCCGGTATATTTTTACTTGTTTGTCGAACCTGAATACGATATGGAACTTATAATGGTAGTTTGTGTTATTAACACGTATTATATTATATTGCGTGAACATTACCTTCGTCATTATATCATTAGTCAATTCGGTATTGTCAACCGATTCATCATTATAATCTATGGTGGTTGATCTAAAATGTATAGTCGATTGTTGGCTTACAATCCCCGGTGCTATTGTCCTGCTGTTCAGTAATAGCAGCCTAAGCAAACAAAGTGTAATCAGCATCATTTGCATAAACATATATTGAATGTGTAACTAATCATTGTCGGTCTAAACACATAATATTGTAATTGATATGGAATCATTTTATGCATTCCGAATTAATTGTTTGTAAATGTGTCATTAATATTTATTAGCATAAAGAAATATCGAATCGCTTTGCAGGCAAATACATTCAATAAAATCTAAAACTGTAGTTAATATAATTTATCGGTTTTGGTAGGACCAGCGTATATTTTTGCAAAGTTACCATATCATACACCGATGCCCTTTATCAATCATTCAAGTTTATAAATTAAATAATAGGAAAACCACATTGTAGTCCTAGCATAAATGTAGACATTTTTAGGTAAAGTAAAATATGAACAATCCGTTTTCTTACAATATTTTATTCTAACAATTAAAATACATAATAATTATATACGTAATTTACCTGTGGCGTGTGTGTAAATATTTAAAAAGACTACCAAAATTAATCCCTAATGGCAAATTAATAGGCTGTGCAGAATAGATGCTATTATAATTATTATAACTGCTGTCGGATTAACGATAAATCGCTTAGCAAACGTTAACCACGACGCTTGACAATAAATAATCAGCGCCGCCTACTAAATTATTTTAGCCCATTAGCACGACAGAGCCGACACAAATTAATCACGGGAATGACAGCGAAGGCATTTAACACTTTCCTGAGCAGCGAACAGCCCAGAAAAGTAGCGCAGACACGACCTAATGCCCATTATGATGAAAAAGGTGTTAATAACTAAGCAACATTTTTCCCTCGAGATCCGCAATCAAGAAATAATCAGCCTTGATATTACCTCTCTCATGTATCTTTATTTATTTACTCACGTGATAACCGGTAAAGCTCCCTTTCCTTTGTATATTTTTGTATCGCTATTGTGATAGGTTTAGGTCGTTTGCTTTTGATGTAAGCCGTTATAGATGGGCGCAAACTTTCAATAACCTAGATAAAATATCGACGAAACACATCGCTCTTTTTAGATAAAAGTTAGCCTTTGGGAATGATCTGCATAGAAAACAGTGAAAACAACAGTCTTTAGGTAAAGTTGAAGACAAATCACCCGTGCGATATGGCGTCTGCGTCATCTGTCACCATCGCAACTGTCAAACTGGCCTGCTAAATCGATCACGCGCGAACTAATATCGAAGTTGTGTCGACAAGTCGCGCGATTTGGCGACCGGAGGCCCGACTAGTCGTACACGGCCAAACTTTTTACGTGCAACCGGCGTTCTATGGCACACTTCGTTTTATTGGATGTTTCCGAGCAAAGTTGGCTCTGTCGTCTTTTTACACTCCTTGAGGAATCGACGTGATCTTTGAACAGTATTTTGAAACTACTGTTTTATGAACGGCTATACTTAGCTCTGGTTTTCATTTCGTCTCTACTTGCTACAGTAGCATGCTGCTTTAGTAACTTAATCTATGGAATTTGTTTATATCCACTCATTGATTTTATACTTTGTTACAAGACTTACATTACGTTACGTCGTAAATATATATATTGTCTGCTCGAAGACGTAACATCATAATTGTTCTACAAATCAAATGAAACAGAAATAAGAATGTTGTTCAATAGCGGGATATGTTTATCTTACAATGACATAATAAATAATCTTCGCCTCTCATAACACACTCCTGAATATGGTGTGCAAAAAAGACGTTTATATATTTATATTTTGATGTCCTCTAGCGACTCAACAAAGCACTTGTGTAAAGGTCTAGTGAATCTCGGGGTTCGTCGATGTTTGCCGAAGGATATCCCGGGACAAACGAGTCCGGGGCTGGCGATCCCGGGATCATGGCCGCGTTTAGGGACAACAATAGCGATGGAGGCACCCTGATACCACGATATATATTATCTTTGTTGACACCGCATCATGTAGGTCGTTTTTTGTCGCCAATTTTCTCATTGTTGTTGTAAAATAACTTTAGTCCCGGGAAATGGTGTTTCTTTTTGTAAAGTAAAAGGATTTTGGTGCGGTTAAAAATGTTACATTCGGCGACCTTTCAATCGTGCACAAAACGTTTGGCCCGGGAAAAGAGTAATTCTATCCAATTTTTGCGCTTTGACCTTTGACGTTTTGTGTGAGAATATTGTGTCTATTTCCAACGAAATAGAAAAGCGGGCTTGGAAAATTGTAATATTTTTCAATATGTAGTATTATATAATGTGTATTATATTGTGTCACGCCATCTCAGGCAGCTGTAAGAACAAGGTTACATTGATCCGATCGCTTAGTGTTTACTGTGAGAGATTTGCAAACATCCTTTGTGTGCCGAGCCGAGGTGATAATACTCGCAACCATTTTTGGTCCCTTACACACAATAGGGGTTATAACACGGTAGCTTTTAGTTTACCTTCAATATTTACAAAAACCTAATGTTCAATTAACTCTTTCTTTTGCGTAGTAAATACTTTTAACATACATTTAAGTTACGTTAAAATCAGACAAATTTTATTTCGTTATAAGACGCATGTAATATAATTAGTTCCACTTTGCACCTACTGGTAGATGACCACACAATTAAGCCACTTGACCCGGCCGCGCCCGTATGACACCGGGTTAATAACGCAGGGTCAAAATGTTTCAACTTCATTACCTAGTCGATGGAATGCTGATGAATCATAATTTAATTTAAGCGTACTATAATGGTATTAACTTAACACATACGGGAGAGATAAAGTTACAAGACTTTTATGACTAGACATAGACTTTTTCCTAATTATCGAAATGTAGCTAACTAAATATTTTGTAATGAAGAACTTTAATTTGAAAGCTTGAACTATTTTCTAACCGTCTCAATTTTCATTTACCGTATAAAAGTTCTGTAATGTAAACAGACGTAAAGCCTTTGGTGTATTCAGTATAATAGTGTTAATATTCTGTTTTGTATTTTTCAGGTAAATGTTTTATATTTTAAGAGGGCAACGCGCTGGTGAGTTACAAAACATATTTCACCTAAACGCTTCGTTGCCCCGCCGCCGGCCCTTCGGAGCTCCCTCCCAAAAATCTCATTCATAAAAGATTTTCATATTATTCAGCGACGCACTCACAAAGTTATGCGCCATAAAGAAATGAAGAGGAATATTGTATGTTTCTACAGAAAAAAATGTGTATTTTGCAAGTTGTAGATCAAAACAGCGGTGTCCTCCCTGGAGTCAGAGAAATATTAAAATATTTGTACTTAGGGGACGAATACACACGATGTAAGAAAAGATGAGGCGAGCTCAATTTTGTCGATTCGATGTCCCCAATTCGTTTGCTGAATCCATAATGGCGCCTTGGGGTCGGTTTCGGAACGTAATCGCGACACTTTAGTATTTAATCCGCGTTTCGCCGCGCGCCCAACTGTGCATCCCGTATAACTTAAATTTAATTGAGAACCATTTTATTAATTCCATTTAAATTAATTAAGTTTTTTGTAATTTTCTATGTTGGAATTTTAAGGAAAATTTGATTTCCTGGTCTCTTCAGTAGGCAGAGTTCACTTTCCATTTAATTGTATTTAACAGTTAGCTAAAATTTTAAATAATTTCCTATATCCTTTTTTAGTTTATTTATTCAGCCATTTGTTTTTCAAACACATTTAACTCGTTTAAAACTAGTTCCGACTAGTCCTGTATTACCTACTCAAAAGTTTTGGATATAACAAGTAATAATAAAACCACTTTTACGAAAACTCATATAAATTCATATACCTACATACAAAACTGTATTTAAGCCTCAGAGCTCCGCATAACATAATAATATGATATGTAGAAGTTTTATTAAATATACTCCTAACTCATAACGTTGATTCTCTGAATTTTGAATAAACTATTCGTATCTACATTCGTGGAAATCCTGCTAACATTAAAATCCTAGGCTTACATATTTATGGAAACTATTTGTATTGAAATAACAAGTGATATCGGCTCCATACAGTTCAAATGGGTATAATCCAGTGCTTAATTGCAGATTATTGTCGTTGATTAATGTTATTTGTTTTGCGGAATAACACGCGAACACGTCAAACAATCGATTAGGGGATAGTTATCTAACACTAAATAGATCTCAATGTACACAGGCCTTATTAACACATGATACTGTATCACTTGATATCCTCGGATTAATTAGGAGTAATAAGATAAAGCTGGGCTTCACTTAGCTTCTAAATATAACGTGCTTATATCACTATATTAGTACATTTTTGTTAAACGATGTAGAGTTACTTAAGACTATTTATAAAACAGTATCCACAGAAAAAGGATCATATAAAACATTAAATTTGTTAGCTATGTTTATAAGTATTTGTTCTGCAATTGTAAAAGTAATTCATAACTAAAACAAAGGAAAAGTTATGGCAGTTTAGATCGACTCCAAAATCTTTTTAAAGCCATGATTCCCTAATTGAGATTGATTTGCCAGGAACTCTAAACCTTTTGCTTCATTCATCCTGTTCATTATAAAACTACACGTATTTAAACAAGTTATATCCTCTATATAAATCTTTACCTCTTTGGTTTACCGACCGTTCCAATTCCCGACGCAACCAGTATAATTGATCTACATCGTCTACGAGATAATTTTGTTCCGACTCGATCCCGTCCTATCACTTGTCACTGTTTTATTGCCTACCCTCGGCGCGCGGATTGCGGCTTGCTCACGGAAATGTCAGCGCATTACATGCTTTAATCGGTTAAGCGTGTTTAATGAGGCTTAGTAAGCTTTGAGTCAAAATACCAAGTTTTAATATATTTTTTTTAGTTTTATTATTTTTAACTTTTGTTTCGTTTATCGGTCTTCGAACTTTATTTCACTGCAATTTTAAATGACAAACATACCCATCGCCTGCATATGTAATAGAAACTGTATATAAACATAGCATAAACATCAACAAAACAATTTGCACCTCTAGTTATTCTGAGCATTAAACACACAGTCATCAACCGTAGTCTCTATTGACTCTCTTCACAGTACACAACAACATGTGGGTACCATTTAACATGTTCAGAGAATACAATTAGTATTTCATTTGGAGCCGCGCGAAGATTACAAGACGAGTGGGAGTACTTACTAAAATATATTGCTTCTGTACGTGAAGATTTATATAGACACATTTATACATCACACTTAGTACGTACTACGTAGGGATCAAAATGGAGTATTCGCGTGACTGCGTACTCAGCGGGCACCATTAGACACACAATGATCGATAAACTAGAACCCGGATTTGCTAATCCGGAGCTGTTTCTGACGCTTTAGTATTGAGTAAATAAAAACTTAGGACGATAACGATGACAATATACCAGTAATAAAAGCAGAGGTTGAGTCTTTAAGTGGGGAGCGAAACGACTGTCGTTGAGCCTCCACTACGCCTAATTGGTCTTACGATTACTACCCTCACAGCAGTCATTTTAAACAAAAAGATGTTTAAAATACGCAACCGTAAGGTCTGTATTTCAAAAAAGGCATATTAAAATAAAGGCCTCCTGGAGAGCCGTCCGCCCTTTTTCCACGTGCTCGTTGTCAGTGTAATTGATCGTCTCTGGCGCTGCGAGATAATTCCGCTGTGACGTGATCCGCATTGTTGTGACCGTTTTATTACGCCCTCACTGCTTCCGAGATGCAAGGGAAATGCAAAACAAACAGACGTTAATTAGACTGGATATGACTCAATATACTATGCCGGCCTCTTTGCGACATTTTGTACCTTTATACCTAGGAACCTATGGTAGACATTATGCGTTGTGACAATTTGTATGCGACATGAACCCCTGATTTACATAGATTATATGGAGATCACATGAATGATGGTGGGATTATCAGAAGGGAAATCACATATTTAAAGTTATGCCAACGATAAAGCTTCTTCGACCACATTTTGGAAATTGCCTTAATTTATACTTTAAAGTTGGGTTATCACAATTATACTGAAGAAAGTTTATATTCATAATGTGCAATAAATTATGTCTTCTTACATTAATCAATTGCACTTGAATTTTATAAATAAAATTAAAAAATAATAAGTTATTACATAACCATTGGTTATGGCTGTAAGTGGGAACTTCTAATCAGGCATGTCAATCATTTCGAGGATCATTGCCTAAACCCTCTGAGGCTTCCTTTATTTCAGCAACACGAGCAGAAACAATTGTCTTTGAGGTTGAATACAAAGTTACTCCGATTGAATTAATTCAATTGCTCTGTTTCATCTCGAGCAACAAATGTTAACGTTGTACATGACTCCCGTACTTCTTTTGTTTGGCAACCTTGAGAATAATGCCTTCAAACAAGTATATAATAGGCTTCCCATACGATTAAATGGTTCTTACATTATTGCTACCTATTATAATTTAGAATACAGAAGTGTTTCACTTATTCACTTAAAGACTCAAGCGCTTAAATACCATGAAAACTTTCTTCAGTTCAATTCAGGCTTCTTTACTTAAAACAATGTTCCTAAGGCGGATTTATACAAGTATATCTCGTTGTTGCATAACTTTTAAAATGTTATTTTGTTGGAACGTAGTCTTAACCCCACAGGGTCGGTCAGTAAAATAATTAAACAGCGCTTCAGTGTGTGTGTGTAATGTAGCGTGTTTCCATTTTTTGTAAATCTCTCCAATACCGGACGTGTTGGGGTCGCGTAGTGGTTTCCATAAATTATTACAGTGGAAGGTTTATTCCAGATAAAATTAAATTCGCCAAACGCTCGTCCGTTGGAATTATACTCGCTAAATTACCGGTCATTGCGGCACAAACCCGTTGTTGTTATCACAATTATTCCCGATGACGATATTCGCGCAAATATTGATATTGATTTGCACTTCAATTTCCCCCAATACGGTTTTTGTTTTTGTTTCATCACATTCTAAAAACAAACATACCATTGGAATATCAAATCTCTCTACATCACTACAAAATACAATCCAAATATTTTGAGTACTAACGTTGCGTACATTTTGCTGGTTGTATATTTTAAATATAGTATTGTTATCAAAATGTTATTCGTTGTATCCATATTTGAAAATGTAGATTAGAATATATCCTGCGGCTCTGCGCCGAGTTACGAACGGTATCTGAAAAAGTGACGCTTGTTTAGATAGTATATAGCTGTATTCTGTATCACATTAGTGGCTTATCGTTGAACAGTATTGTAGCGATACGGAACAAAATAGCGCCTTAAAAATGTTATCCTAAATGCTTTCATTATGCTCAGCTTAAACTCAGCCGCAAAAGTCCGATTAAAAACATCTGACCATAAAAATCCACTAAATTACATTAGGATGAAAAGTAAAAGCTCTCTCTCATAACGCTGAACTTAAAGTCATTTCAACATAAAAGAACAAACTTGAATATAATTTGTATTTGAGCCAGTTCACCCCGGTTCACATCGGCGTGTCGGTTGTAGACCGGTTCCCAACTTTGTAACTGTGTAGCAATTATAATAATGGGTTACACATAAAGTAAATTGGGTGGAAGTTCATTCGATTGTTAGTACAAATGTGTTCTACATCGGAGCAGCATGCGACCCACATAATTGCTTTAGAGGTGATCACACAAGATTGAGGAAGTTTTTTATTGCACATGTAGCTGAAGTATTAAATTTGTTGATCAACCAAAATACTCATACAACATAACAATTGTCATTCAACTTCTACATTGTAATTGGACTACATTTTCAATTTAGTTTTAAATGAAACAAATGTTTTTTGGGCAAACCGAAATGTGTAGGCATTTCATTAATCGAATTTTCCACAGTATTCCACAAGAATAAATACCAATTTAAGCGTTTAAACCTTTAGAATTGCCTCTGTTTTATGATTTACAAGTTTTCATCGGAACTTTGCAACGTTCAACGCACAAGGGAATTATTATTTATTACTACAACACCTGCGACAGGACGTGGAAAGTTTCCTTAAAAGTCTCACTCGGCTGGCCTGGGGTAATGGGGGGAATAAGTCTACGTTCCTTGCGCCTAATTTGGCAACCCGACGCGCGGAATTTATAGGGGTGGGGCTCTACAGCTTGAAATATTCGAAGGCTCCACTCGACCGTGAGTTATGAATGAATCCCGTTAAAGAACCCGGAAAATTTCTAACGGCACGCGTAACGGTTTTGACATGGCGCGGGATCACTCCACGTCTTATTACCGATATTGTCTTTACTTTATATTAAAAGTTAATTTTACGAGGTAAGCATGTTTTCCGCCCTTCCATACTTCTCTATGCATGTCGAAGGTAAATGAGCTCATGAATGTTTAATTTATGCTAATGTTTACGTAGCGTGTCTACAAAATTAACGAAACATTGCGTTTAAGTGATGGTCTCGGTTATATCGCCGTGGGGTTGTTGGCATAACAGTAACTAGAACATGTAACTAAGAAAGCGAATCCAAACAATCATTTCTGGCGAATGGAATATGAAAAAAGGATGAGCTTTAATGGGCACTACATCGGTAACAGGCACGACGCGGCGGTCCGCATTCAAATCTGTTTGATTTATGCGAAGTAATCGCTTCGGCGCTCCTGCCTGATGGGAAACTGGAGAAAATGGCAGACTAGATTATTTATGAGAACTAGACTGCGTTTAGTCCGTTGGTCAAACAACATGCAAGAATAATAAAGAGACAGTAACACACCAGTAGAATACTAGATACTTAAATTCAGGTAGAGACGAGTAACATTTTGTGCATCTATATTCTAGGAGTACTAAAAATGTATACCTAAGAGTACGGGCACTGGCACCTCACGGCGCCGCCGCCGGGCCGACGGAACTACAAATTACCATTGTGGTCAATGACAACGCCGCGTCTGGCCGGCCGTCTGCTCCGGCTTTTACACTTATGAAACAAACTAGTGTCTTTTAAGTTCTGATTCTGCGGTCGTTTCGTTTTTATTAATTGTGTTAGGGTCGTAAAGTTTCAAGGCGAAGCTTGACGAACGACCAACTTGCTCGCAGTTAGTGTCAACTTAATAACAGAAGTTGACTAAAAATATGATCGTTGGCCGTGGTCTCGGTGCCCGTATAATAATAAAGGAACACTAAACTACCATAATACTTTCACGGTGAAAACTTCAAATTGAATTTCCAGTTGTGTGAATATTTCAGGCTCCCACTGTTGACTTTAAAACATTGTTCCCTCGGCCCGTACATAACATTTACAATGTAAACATGTGGTTTCACTTTTACAGAAAGTTTTGATTAAAACGTATACTGTTAAATTTTAATTATTATTTGAACGCGTAGCATTTACAGTTTGGTCTGTTTTATTTTATTAGTCTTCTTTAGTCAAATAAATGAAAAACATAATGATTAATATAATCACTGAACAACTGCATCTAAGCTCTCTTGTCAAACAGAGTAAATTAAATGATCCACTTAAAAATAGTGGATATATATCCACTATTTTTAAGTTCTAGCTTCAGGATTCTTACATAGTATTAAACAACGTACTTTAAACTCAACAGCTCAAAGGATATCTGTCGTTTGTTATGAGCTACTCAGTTAAACATTCCACTTAAGTATTGAGGTTATAAAACGCAAAATAATATATACAATGTAAGTCGTTTACTCCTAATACAGGAATTTGTAGGTGTTCACCGAACATGCTCCATGTAACTCGTACATTTTCGCTCTAAAACAACTTTACAAAGATTATCGGAAGGAAATCGAGTCACGTATCGGATTTGCTGGCGTTAAGGTACTTCTTTCAGATTGGGTGCAGATCCATCGACAAGATATGAAGGGCACACTCATTGAAAACAAAAATTGAAATAGATTACACTTGACAACCTCTCAATGGATTCGTTATTATATTTGTCCCTTTTTTCTGTACATTACGTTCTATAGTTATATCTATTAAAATTGCTAAATCATTTTAATCTTATAAAATATTGGCTATTAGTGCCATCTTTGTTTCATCTTGGCGGCTTAAAACTTACTACATAATTTCAAAGATGTTCGGCCCCTTATATCATTCTTGGATGTAATATAAACATAATTTTAACCCCATCAGTACCCGTAATTGAATTATTTAGAAACTTGATATCTCCCTTTATTTCATTAAACATTTAATTTTAAAGCTATTAGCGCTAAATTTGCATTCCTTCATTACCATTAACAGACTTTTTTACTCTACCTTTATGTTTGAAAGCGACCGGCGCCAAAGACCATTTGGCAATCAAGTAAAAAAACGCGAAAGCTCAAGCATTGCATTTAAACGTCGACTGCATTTACAGTGAAGGTAGAACGTTGCATTCATTACCAAAGCGTCCGATATAGGTGTCTGCACCAACACCGTAGTTGCACCATCAATAAAGCAGGCGACAGGCGCGCAGGGCAGCCACACGCCAGCTAATTTTCATACTAAACGAGCGGGTGCATTATTAAAATGTGCTGTGACGTGACAACCCTCTCGACCTCAGCGAGCATTTAAACTTGACTCGGTTACTGAGCTGTTAAGTATTTAAGGTGTTTGCTTCAGTGGGGTACTAGTTTATAGGACCGGTGCAGCGCCAGTAACGTCGCTGTGAATTGTGTACTGCACAATGTTGCGGCTCTCGTTAAAACTTATAACGTAATAAACTTTGTGGCTACTTACACCCATACATTTGTCTAATATTTTAATAACTTATTATGTTTCTAAACAAAGTATTTAGTTCCTCCTTTAGATATGTATAATCAATGGTTCTTTTACTTTTTCTCTTAAAAATATATAATCTCTTCAAAACTTTACTTTTAGTTGATAATTCCGTTTAATAAAACGGAAAACGTTAACATTCTTATTGATGTTCATTATAAGCGAATATTGTGACAGTAAAGCAGCTTTGTGTACCGTGACGTACCCTTGTGATATTCCCAAACAACACTTGCGAACAACAATTTAACACTTAGTTAAAAGCTTTCTCAGTGAGACTTACGAGAGACTAAAACAATACATTTTCTTCAGGCGAGTCTCTCGGCTCGCAACTTTGAAACAACTGCCTTTACTCTTGACATGTTTGCGCCATCCATCTAACAGCCGTATTTTCATACTAGCTGAGAGCAGGTGTCAAAACTAAGGGACGTTAGGCTAATGTATGCAGATTGCATCTTTCGCTACTCCGGCAGATCGGGCAGGTCGGGAAGCTACTCTGTACACTACTTGCATTACCGCATTAGCCTTACTTTATTTAATGCTCTATTGCGGTGCTGTTGTCTCGGAAATATTTTTGCACCTGCCTAATTACTTGCTGTTGTTGTGAACATTTGTATGCTTTTGTGGTTGAAATGCAAATAACTAATGGTGTGATGTAATAATGGAGTGTACACATTTATGTAGCCATTTGTCACCAGTTGCTTAAACCTTTAGAACAATTATATTAACTGTCGGGTTCAAAGTTTAGTGCAATTTAATCTTTAAAATGTAAAAAACTTAACACTTTTTAGTTTTAATAAGTTCAGGTTATTTCTTCTGATAATATCTCCATGTTTTAATTCGCGATCCGCCTTGATACAAAACACATGGTAATGAAGTGAGAATGTAGGTACCAGTTAATGATACCCATAAGAATAACGCGTGCTTATAAATTAAATAGGCTACATAATTATGCTAGACAGTCAGTCGCCTTTAGCAATGTAACGAAATTAAATTAATTATTTAATTTTAAGTTACATACATGTGCACATGTAAATGTCTCACAAAGGTATTGTATTAATTAAATTTAGGATTTGTACTCTACGGCTGCAAAATTTACGTACCAATGCAAAAACGCATTAAAATATATAACACGATAAACTGAAAACCTGAAAACATAAAAACCAATAGGCGTTTCGGAAAAAAATATGCTTTTCAAACACTCCACAAAAATAAAATCTTATTTACCATTATTATATAAACTGTATAATTATAATGTTGTTTGTGTAAGTTACTGTTAAAAACCAAAACGAAAACAATGCAATGGATATAACAATTTTAATTTTAAAATCCCGTGATCCAAACAAGTGGAATGCAAACACAATTTACATTGACACCGTCAGCAGTAATCACAGCTCTTGATTTTAATTGACTGGCTATCGATTAAATTGTCGTGTATCTTGTTCAGGTTATTACATTAAATTACCTTTGTATGTCATATCGAAATTATGACGATATTTACGATGTCATTACGTAAATGAGCACGGCCATTTTGTGTATCCATACCATTTATTAAAATACTGGATTAACATACATTTTTACTTTCACGGAATGCGTGTGTTGTGGAAAAGGTATGAAAATAACATAAGCTCAGAAGAAATTGTTTCGATTGGAGTTCCTTTCTTAAATATTAATAAAAGCGCCACGGCACTTTTGAGACACTTTCGAGAGTAGAGACGGCGCGATGCATATTTAAAACAAAGGGGTTGAGGGGAAACAGCCCGCAGTGTCCCTCAATACTTATAAGGTGTAAATGGTGTGAAGAAACCTTTCCCTAAATTAACATTTTCCTTTATTTCTTGCGACGGTAAAGTTTTAATTCCTTAAAATAATCTTAACGTTGCCGTTGGTTCAAAAGTATCAATAATAAGACGTCTTGATGCTCAAACCAGACATATTTAGCCGAGTAAATAACCCGTGACAAAGTAACAGAGCTCGAACTAAACTAACACGATAACTTACAGATTTAAATCGTGGTGTAATCCTCGTGACGTGCGGGGTCCACACGATAGTAGAAAACAGAGCTCGTAGCAATTTATCTCGAGATAAATCCGACCACGCGTACGACACCTGTCAGATGGCGAGACGGGCGCCGTCTTGTCTCGTCTCCACGAACAGCGAGGGTATTAGCTCTCGGGGTAAATTAGAATATTTCCAACATAAATAAAACGATAATTAACGTTTAAACAAACCGAGTTGTTGGGATCAATTTTGTCAAGTTGTCGTCTTGTGACTTTATACCTTGTTTGCAGTTGCCGCCTGCGGTTTTGATGTTTTAATAAGAAATGATGCTTTGATCGGGATATTGCAGACGGTTGTTTACTCTGTTTAGTGTTACGCGTATTGTTTATTACTTATTTACATAGTGTGTTAGACATTATTGAATGATTTGCTACTGTAACTTAAAATCTTATTTTAAAATATCTACAATCGGCTAAATTTGGTAGTATATAACATGAACTTGCCCGATATAAATATTATATTTTTTTGTTGTCTATGTTCAATCATGTAGATTGAACATAGACAACAAAAAAATTGTATACGCTCTTATGTAGATTTCAAAATTTAATTATTATCAGAATATCAAGCGTTCCCTTAACGTACGTAAGTTTATTTGTTTGGGTCATAAGTAAATCAACACTTCTAAGTTACAGTATTATACTACACCACACAGGATTCACGGGACCCGTCTCATTCTCAAACTCAGATCCAATTTGCAGAATTTAAGATACATTGTGCAAACATATTAATTTAGCAAAACTATTGCGCTGTTGTGTCTCATTTGTACAAAGGATAGCAGAACGCCAGTGCGCCGACTCGGGCGTTGCAATTTGTCCCGAGATAAATTCAGCCGTAGACAGATGTCGTCTGTACCGACCTCTCGCTTTTTATTTTACTATTGTTACTTTTAATTTTAAGGAGAAAAATTATAACCTGCGATGTATAATGTAATTTAAAACGGAATAATTAACACAATCATATTCCTAAGCACGTTTTATTACAGTATTTGTCGGCCCTCGCGAACATAATAATAAAACTTCATTGTGAGCAGTTTGCGGTTTGTTACTGAAATATTCGTCTCAACACAAACACCGGCAGTAATCGTCGTGTCGGTTTCTAAAATAGCTTTACGACCATTTTCTAACACTTCAAAGGAGGTCATTAAATGTCGAGGGACGCTCATATAAATTTCGATTTCCGAGACGTGTGCCGTTTGCGACCGCCACCTGGCAACTGTCAACATGAACTGCCAATTTGAATTCGGAGCCGCCTAATTGGCCGACAGCTCGTTCCAAATATAAATATTAAAGGTCGAAAACGGATATCGCGTAACGAGGTGGACGGGGATGTAGGAAGGGTCGCAGCGTGAGTGCCTGATAGGCGCGTGCGATTTTTCCACACCGAGTTTACTCGTGCGTCAACCCAAACATTTCGTATGCAAACAATCGCAGAATTTTAATGCCACGATCTCTCTTTGCTCGTTTACCTAAGCATGTACAATTATAATACACTGAATAACATTAGTTACGTTAATTTATCAAAAAAAATTGTTTAAAATTACCTTTTCTTGTCACTGCCAAGCCTTAGAATTAATTAATACTATCATAGACGCAAGTTTTACAACTTCGGTCAAAAAGTCGCAAAGATTCGCAAAAAGCCACTTCTTTCTAAAAACGAATACAAATTCATTTACATTATAGTATATTACCTACTATAAAAACATTCATGTATTCATGTACCTCTTTAAGTTAATCGAACAATCCCGTTGACTTTAAGGACTAACCTTTCGTGGATCCCTCAAATTACGTAGCATATGGTAACGTGATATTTCACATAGGCCGGGGTCCGAATAGGTAACCTTTCCGATTCACTGCGACCACCGCTCGTAAAATAGGGGGTGGTATTCTCCAAGTCATGAATACGTTAGTTCGTTGGAGCGGGCTGGTTTAATAGTTAAATAGGCAAGCTAGAGAGAAAGGGGTACATACTTACGTATGCCTAAGTCGCCCCCAGTCGAGGGAGGCCTGTTCACACAAAAACGAAAATAATTGTCTTTTGTTGAGTTCCTTAATTAGATACTCCTTTTATTCTGTTCATACCTTAATATAAATAAATTGAAATAAAATTGACATGTATCTATCTCATAAATACATTTTGCAAATATGCCTTAAATTCCTTAACTCCAAACATCATGTGCCAATTTGCATATGAATTTAGTGTGTAATCAAAGTTTTGGATGTCGATATCACTAATTGTACACTTGTATCGAGGAGATCGGAATGCGTGAGCGGCATTCGCAAACAAACCCTTTTGGGAGCACTTCGCTATCGAAATTCTATTTGCGAGGGCAGCTTGGGCACAAACACCCTCACACGATGAAGATTTCCAACTCCTGCTCAAATATTGTATGCTAACGCAGCAATTTGAATGCCGCGAGTTGTACGGGACCAGATCTCGGAGTAGTTGGTATGGACAACTTGGGAAAACCCTCACCGGTCTGCTAGTATTTACTATTAACTTTTATACCAGGTGGGCGGATTGCTGCTACTACCTATCCCAACGTTAATACTAAACGAGATTCACTTTAATACCCTATAGGCTTAAGAATTTTATATTCTTAATCACCCGTTACGCCCGGATTACGACCATGACAAAAAATATGTATGTGTTAATTGTTTAGTAATAGAAATAAAGTAAAACTTTATTCAATCCAAACAGAAGTCCATTCAATATTACAAGAAAGCAGTAATTAAAATATTAACAACAGTACGCTTATAAAAGGCCGGGATGGGCGAAGTATCTTTTACACGGCAGCAAACAAAAAGTACATCCCAACAATAGAGACATCGAGACAGATAAAGTTCAAAGTGAACTGAAGTTGAAAAGAGGTGACTATCCTTAATACTAAGCTGAAATGAGGAAGTTGTAGGCAATGAGAATGGCTTATAAAGGAGTTGAGAGTGTTCCAGAAATGCAGAGAGCTGTAGAGTGCTACACGCGTTCGACACTCGTAGACACTTGTGTAGCGGTACATACTACGTAGCCAGGCACTATCGAAGACTAATGAACTTTTGTTTCTTGCGCATTTTTATTTTAAGAGATGATTACTGCGCTCATTTTCAAGGTTTAATATTATTAAAAAGGGATTTTTATATTATTTATTTTAAGTAGCTTTGAGCTTTTTAGTCAGATTAAATGTATTAATTTTAATCTGATTATTGAATATATAAGTGTATTTCGAAAGCTAAGTGTTGAACATAGTTCAATTAATGTGCTCTTGACAGTAAGTGTGAAAGAAAACTATCTAACGCATATCGGAAATTATGAGTGTGTACCAAAATGTTGTTAAGTAATAGAAAAATTGAAATAGGAAACATCGCAAAATCGAATAAAAGTTTACTACCTAAATGGAAGCATGTTTATGTACGGTTGTTATTAAAGTTTTAAAGACATTTTCCCTTATATAGGCGCCTCAAATATGTACGTTCGCTATGCACATACAAAGATTCTCATTTGAGTTTTATAGCGAGGCTTTGACTGCATATTCCGTATTTTTATACCGCACAAACTTATTTCAAAACAAACGAAAATTTGTTTTCGACGATTTTGGATTTCATTGAGCGTTTGAGGTTGTTGTTGTTATATGCAAAAGTTTCGTTTTAATTAAATTGTATTTAGTATACGTATAAGCAGAACAACACAATAAAATACGGTTCCGAGCATTGTTAGCACAGCTAGTGTTAATTACCCGGTAAGATTTAGAGCTTTCGCGGAGGTTATGTATCTCGCGTTATCTGCTTAATTGCCTAACAAACTGTTTTAATGTAATTACTTAGTACAAATATTTGTCACTTTTGTTTAATAACCATGCGACAGTCAGAATTAATAAAACAAACTCCAAGTATTTGAATAAACAAAATCAGGAAAATTATTACAATTCGCTATATTTTTTACGAGTTTAATTTTTCTTTCCTTAAAACAAAAGTTACGTCGGTACTTCGGTAGGTCTGGTACTTTTAATTACGCTATTCAATTTGACAGATAAAAAACTGGCGGCAATAAATCTTTGTCACTTCCCTAGAGTACAATACGACAAATAATTGGTTGTACGCGCCGCGGTGGGTAGTTCGTTACTCACATAACTACCCTCGACCCAAAACGGGAGAACAAATCGAGGAGCAACACTAAACGCATTCGTTACCTGAAAACCCACTTTAAACAAATACAGTTACAGTTCCTTTAACGCGTGTAGGACACAAGAATCCCGCAAGGCAGAGCCCATCTCATGTGAATGATGCCGAGTGCTCCACGCCGCGTTGTTAAAACTCAAGTCGTGTTGAGTCGCGCGCGCTAATTGTGCTTCTAGGTGGGCCAACCCTCCCCCCCCACTCTGCCTAGTGCTCTACACTTCTTGTTTCGGAGACTTATTGTATGGAAAGAAAAACTTTACAACTGTTGACATTGAGCTCATGTAGCTTCCATGTCATGTGCGCGAAACGCGAACTGTCTTTTTAATTGTGTTTCGTTGTTAGTTGTTGCCGCCTCATTACTGATAGTGTCCAGTTTAATTATTTGTGTGAGTCAAATTGTTCGTTCATTACATGTTTCAGAAGTTTGTATCACAATAATATGTGTATTAGACTCCGTTTAAATAATGTCAAATAAACTATATTAGATAGAGAAGATGCCCCTGTTAGTAGGTATAATAATCATAACATCTGTCTATATCTGTCCGACGCTTATAACAAATTGCTACTAATAGAACTTTTTGTGTCACCAGCGCTACCAACAAAACTAATAAATGCCGGACAAGTATTGCTAGTTTAATCGCAGCTGCACAAAACGCGGGCGACAAAACCAACCTCGGATCCGAACCACAACAACCGTGCCGAAGTTTAATTCAATCGGTGTGCCCCAGTGAGTGTTGGGAGGGTGGCAGGAGGGGGGCGGGGTGCGTGCGGGGCGCCGGGCACGGAGGGGGGGGGCGAGCTCGCGAGGCGGTGTTAATTACTACTCATGTGGCAGGCCACATATCGCGAACTTTGGCGCCCAACGTGGGGCCCCCGCCACCGTATTTATCTTTTAATGTCAGCTGAGGGGGCCTTGTTTAATCTTGTTTGTTAACAATGTGGGATCATAGAAAAACTTTTATTTCATTACCAAATTAGTTTTGGTAATACCTACATAATTTCATTAAAATATTAACCCAGAAAATTTCTAAAACTAGCTAGCTGATCACGTTAAAGTTTTGTGAATTCAATAAAATACTCAAGATATCTTGCTGAAATGATTACACACAATGGAATATTGTGACCCGAAAAATATATAATCAAGAAAACATTCGGTATTAAACACGTTCACGATTTCAATCTAATATTCGTGTCGTATTCCGCGCGCTTGCGTCGGATACCTCAAACATTCCCGTCCCTTGTTAGAGACAGTCCCGGGTCCCGACACAACTCTAGGAACGCAGCCCTCTTTCCCCGATGCTTTCTCATGTAAATTTTGCAGATTTCCTTCCCAAATTCGATATATAAGTTAAACGGTACCGGCGAACTTACTTGCCCCGGTGTAGGTATTTCAAAATACATATTTAGAAAAAAATATTATTTTATAAAATAGCAAAGTAAAATAGATATTTTTTACCAAGAAGATGCTTCACGTGAGTAACTTCCTTTATTTTATATATTTCAGTAATCTGAAATATTTTGAAACAAAGGAAATAAGATATTTCGATAATTAGAGCCTTTGAGGAGGTACCTTCATACGTCACGCTATGATTGAAATATCCTTTGCTGATCATTAATATAATTAAAAAAAAAAACATCATACTGGCGCCCAGACTGGGGTTAAATATAAAAACCGTGTTATGTTAACGTGAAAAAGTAAATAAATGAGAGAAATGTTTTCGATAATAAAGTATATCATGGTTAACATAAAATGGGTTGTTTGAAAATTGAAACATTTATAGGCTCTAGGCGAATCGATATCGAGCAGAGCGCCTCCGTGGGTCCATCGACATAAATTCGTATTAGTGCCACCTCAGATCGACTTTACGACGCCTCAGGCGTACTTATTGCTTGGTCTAGTTATTTACCCAGCACGTTAAATGTTTAATGGAAATAAAAATAATGTTATTTGATGTTTCCTCGGCGAAAGGTAATTTTGACTCGAAATTAAATTCCATAAAATTCTTTAGCATTTATTGCACTATCAAAATATTTGTTTACAACTATTATTCGTACATCTTTTATAACATGTCTTACGTATAAAGACTTTCACAAAGCTAAGGAGGAAAATGAAATTTTAAGAAGTATTTGGAGAAACACCCGACTAGTGTCTTCAAAGTAAGTTTCTTAAAGATGAACTTTTAAGCGAAGAAGACATCGTTAGAGGTGTCGAGAAGTTTCCTTTAATTTATCAGGATTCTGGCCTGACACAGAAAAATGCTAATTTAATGTTGTAGCTAATTTGTTGGAATTTAAAGCTTTCAGTGTTATACATACCACAGTTGAAGGTATAAACAGCGGCAGCGTATAGTACACCTATACCTATGGTTGTACTAAATGCTGATAATAATCATTATATTGACCACACCACGTGATATTATTAGGCAAAAGCCGCAACTGCCTACTAATTAACCTTTCCTACTGCCCTTTATATTGTCCTTCACATTTATACAAAATCTTACAGAGTATGTCAGTTGGTACTTATGAAGTAGCGTTGACCTACAACTTCGTCTGCTTGGTGCATATGATTAACTGGCACCATTGTAGTTAAATGAAAAGCGAAATATTTTGCATATTAGTTGTAATTATTATAGTAAATAGTTATGTGACACGTGGCAATATTATATCACTAATAAGAATTGTAAATATAAGAAGAAAAAAAATATTACTCTATAAAAAAGCTGAGGAAATGAATTCAGGAAGATCTCCAATTCCAAAACATAAAACTTTGAATGACAAACAATAGATTTTCACGAAACTATACCAAGTTGAGACAGGCGCTGTATAATAAATAAGTGTCCCTCTTAATTCGCCTGTCAGCTTTCAACCGTCCACTACTCAGTGTTTCGGACAACAAATATGGCAAGACATCGGTCGGTGCGAAATTAAGTGAGTTTGCTAAGTGTAAACAGGGATAATCCTTGGCTTGACTATGATTAGCATATCGCGGCAGTCGGCGTTCGTTCCCGAGGGGCATCTGCAATTTAAATCAGGGACTTGGCGGGACGGGCCTCTCCTTAGCTGCGTACTCGGAATTTGAGATTTACTACGATTGGATGATTTGGGGTTCGATTTTCTGCTTGTTTGGACTGATTGAATTCGCTTTTTAAATTGACTCATATAACTGATGTGACTCTGAATTTATTTTATAATTTGACCGTGTTCCATTGTTTCATTTTAAAATTGTTTTCCAATAATTCCTTACACCGAAACACAAAATGATATTGATGAAGAAAAGGGACGTGTTTTCTTCCCCCTCAAGATTATGACTTCCTTCCTTCAGCAAACATAATGTATAAACTCCCCAGTGTACAAAGGTTATCTATCTTCGTACAAATTCTATAGTTGTGGAGATTAGTGCCATCAATCAGATGGTCTGAAGCGGTTGCTGAGATACGGCGATCGGTCTGGTGCAAGTTATAAGCAGGTTATATTTTTGATACAAAGTAAATAAAATATATGAAGTTGATTTTATTAATAAACAACAATTTACATTATAAATTTTAATTTAAGTAATATCGAGGCTAGGTTAACAAAAATGTTTATTAAAATAAAACCCGAACATTAACTAAAGGCGCTTCACTGAACGTATTAAAAATAGTTTTGCGAGATCTAGCTTAACAAATAATTTATCCAACAATTACCAAATACCTCAATACTTACCAAATACGAAAACGTTCACAAAATATGATAGTACATGTCATGATTTATCGATGTACATTAACTTAAATATTGTACCAGAGCACAATGCCGTGCGTTGGGATATACAGTTGTGAAAAATTGCCGTGGATGTAGACGTCGAGAGAGGAATTCTACCTCCTCTACAGAATAAAGAATTTAATCGCGGCCCTCTTACAGCGCTGCTAAGAGCTTTATACGCTACAAATTATATCTCGCCCGATAAATGATTTAATGTTTCATTATTTGAAATGCTGTGATGAGAGTTTTGTTTTATTGTTTCGGTCTTGGGCTTTTGTTGCGTTATATTTATTTTTATGATATAGTATTTTTAGATGAAGTATAAAATACATTTTTTGGAAATAAATATTAATCACCCATAGTATATACCTACGTTTTATTTCGTTCTGCATAAGTTAATAACTTTTAAAACCTAGTGTTATTCTTTTAAAAATAAAAGAACATATCTTTATTTTTTCCTTTACTATATAATGTCTACTTTTGTATGTCGATTTTTTCTAACTTTCAGAATAATCTATTTCTTTTATTTCGTATCGTTGGTTTTGTGCAGATAATACCAGTACTTAACAGCCCAAAACGTAGTAAATAATTATTATTTCTTATGTCAAGTAAAACGCAACCCACAACACAACCAATACTCGACGTATAGCGTCATATTTATGAAACCTAAAAATAAGTGAACTGAATACTTGATAGCTATGTTTGACATTTCCCTTCTCCTTCCTTATATCGACTTACCGACCGGCGCAAGACGCTAAAATGAAATACGATATGAATGCTATTGACAGATTCCTTCACTCAGAGTTCTGCGAAGGTAATCATGTAATACCAATACTATATTTAAATTCCACATTTCAAGAATAGCATCATAAGGTACTTTATCAAATAGATACACGGTGCAAGTTCCGACGGTAGATTCAATTGAGGCTGGTAAATCTAAACCGTAGAGGAAGTTGGGCCCAATCGTATCCTCACCTGCACACGGATTTGAAATTCAAATAGGATGAGACAAACCCAGTTTCCTCGTAACCCTGTAGGTTTATCGTTGCCAATAGTTTTCGTTAGAGACAACCCGAAGATATGTTTTGTCTGTTCCGAGTTACAAAGAGATTATTTTGCTTTTATTGTAAAAACAAATATAGAATACGTTATCAAAGAGAAATCTCCCTATACGTGTCTCGCTTTTGATGGTTTATGGAAAAGATTATATTTTGTAAATAGAGATTTGTCAATATGAAATATCTTTATATGTGCTCTCATAAAAAGCTTCGTAAAGTACCTACTCAACGCACTTTCCTCTGCTCGTTAATTTAATAAAATGGAAAATTTTAATTGCAAGCGGCCCTCTCTTTGGGGTTCCATTAAAATAATACTACGGGGCTCAAGTATGTTTCTCTTGAGGATAAAATAGCAAGAAAGTCAAAAAGTTCTCGCTACGTTAGGTGTCATAATGATTAAATATAATAATAATAGATGGAAATAATACGAATTGTACGTTTTATTAAAAATATTATATTACATCTTATGAGAATTCTTTGTTTAAGATCCTATCAAGCTTTGACTATTAATAATTTATAAATGCTATTATATTTTAATGCTCCTCCTAGCAGTAAATTAAGTAAAAATAAACCTCTAAATATCAACTCGTAACAATAAAGTTCGGAACCCAACTGCCCTTTGCGGTGTAGAAAATAAATAAAGCGGATACTGACAAAGGGCCAAACAAATAAAGTCTCCATCGCCAGGTAATTCGAAAGGTCAACTGCGTAAAAATATCGCATCATTAGTCGTTTAAAGGTCGTTAAAATGATATTATCCATGCAATATAGCTTTATAATGATCGATCTATCTCGATAGACCTTCCATTGTTATTGAAGTGAACAGGGACGATTAATTATCCATTGAACATAATTTGGGCGGACCAGCGGGCCAGTGCTGTAACGGACCGCTCCCTCCAATGTGAATTGATATCGGCTGTTGTCTCTTCATTATATATTATCTTTAGCTATTATTGAATTAACCAAACCCAAGTTTTCATTCAATGTAAATAACCCTGTAAGTCCATTTAATTCTCGAAGTAACTTATTGAACCCTTTGTTGAACACGGGCACCCGATTGTCTTTGAATGATATCAAAATTTTGCGGAGCGCAGCAGAAAAATAGCGCTAACTGCATTACAACAAATAAATAGTTACAAAGAATAATCGTACATCGAGCATTTTAAATTAGCGAATTCTTAGAGATTCTTAGCTATCAAAGGAAATAATAAATTGTTTTCCACCCACCTCCCAACAAGTTTTGTCTGCTTTCAAGGCGAAAGGCATCTTTATCGCTGTAAAACTTTTTCTTCCTTGTGTAGAGACGGAGAACCCCTTTTAATGAAACTTAAACCGGCCGTCTGCAATTTAGATAAGTATCCTACTTGCCTTTTAATTAAATATAGCTGTTCATCAACTATGACTGTACGACTATTCTGTTAAACAAGCTTTTTCTCCGAAACAATTCAATCATTTTTGTACCAGCCAAGTATTCGTAAATTCTTCTTATTATTCTATTTTTAAAATTCCGTTCTTTATGTCCACTCGTAAATTGGGTTTATACGGCGCACTCTCATCAAAAATGTTATTATACTTGTACATACTTAGCTAATTTAAATATAAAACATACCCTACAGATTAAAACTTTCACAAACTTGGGCATTTACTTGATGTTTTCGCTGTAAATCGTCTCCCTTGACTTGTTTTCCAAGATATTTATAATCAGCGACTTTCCCCAACTTAGTGTCGGCGTCGAAATATCCTTTTAATGGTCGGCGGAGTGTTGGGTCGTCTGCAATTTAGATTAGTCCTTTAATTAAATTAACATTATGATCCCTATCTCAGCGAAGCAGGTGGTCGACAATATTGCTCCGTTGGAACTCTCTCTTTGCTTTCGTTTCTACTTTTATATTGTGAATAACTTATTTAGATTGTTCATTTTCCAATTACTGTTATTGGCTTCCTTGAGTTCAATATTTTTGTTAGATTACAGTATTCATAATAATATAATTTGGTTTAGATTAATCAACAAGAAGATTATAAAATGAAGTTTATTGCAACTGTATTCAGTGTATTTTCAGCAGTTTTAGATAACACAATATTTGTTTGCTTGTAATTAAATAATAATATAAATAGTTAAAATATTGGACATGTTCACACATGTGTAAATAATTAATTTAAGTGCGTGGTAACTGTGGCAATAGATAAGCCAAAGGTCCGGCTTAGTGGGGTGCTGTGAGAGCCTATGTCTAACAGAGGACTGACAATGGCTTAGCATTCGTTGACAGTTACAGCCACTCCAGCATCCCATAGGTAGGATTTTGATGACATAAATTTTAAAGTGTCACTTTTAGGCATTGGTGCGGAAAAAGTTGTGGTTTAGATGTCGGTGGTCGGGCCACCTAAAAAAGTAACAGTAGTAATAAAATGTATATTTTTTGGTTGAGAAAAGACATTTATCTGAATAATGGATATCAAAACTTTAAGGTAGTTTTGTATACATGTTTTTATAAATCAATATAATATACTAGAGGCACTTCTACTATGACTACAGTTGCTTTTTTTGTAGGATTTACCTTCATTTCAATTAAGAATTCTTTAAGTTCTTTCATGCTTCACCATCCGTCAAATTACATTTTGAGATCCATTTATTTATACTAAAGTAGGTATGTTATAAGAGTATTGATACTTTATGTAACGTACAATATCTTCGATCGTATTTCTTGCAAGTAATCTCCGAAAAGTGGCCAGAGTTATTAATGATAGTGGTTAAATAGACGTCTGAGGGCCCGGCGAGGGATTCCTCAAGAAAACGTTACTTAGAAAAGAAAATAGCAGGAATAAAGTAAATAATAGGCATGTGATCGATATTAGGCACTAGGTAGAACACATGCTGAATATGCGTGAATACGGTAGTTTTAATTAAATTCTGTCTAGTTTCCATAAATTTTGAAAGATAAATTCAAAGTCGATAAAATAATAAAGGAAGTTATGGTGGTGGTGGTGGCAAGTTAAACAATATTCGACCGGATTCAATGATTTCAATTAGCTGGTATATTCTTGTTCGTCGGTCGCCGCTTTTTCTACTTTTCCAGTCTGTTTGCGTTCGCTTTATCTATTTTCTTAGTGCTACAATCTTGGCGTCGCTGGTCGACCGAAAAATTAGAAATATCTCTATCTCAGTCAATCGTTCAATTCAACCGAAGCGTTTTGTTTTATAGATTGAATAGTTATTTTAGAAAAGAAATACAAGCATAACGCGGTTAGTGTAAAAGAATTTCGGTATTTATTTTAAAGTTAAAGTTTCTTTGAAAATAATGTTGTATTTTTTGTAACATTAATAATATACATGATAGAATTCATTAACAGTGCGTATATTGCTTCCAAAACATCTTTTAATATTTTAATGAAATAAGTACCAAACGGTGAAGGAAAACATCGTGAGGAAACCTGGATTCCAAAATTTGGGATCTGAAATCGCCAATCCGCAGAGAGCAAGCGTGGTGATCAATGCTCACGCCTTCTCTATATGGGAAGAGGCCTGTGCCCAGCAGTGGGACGTTTATAGGCTGGATTATTATTATTATTATTATAAGTACCTACTTAGCAACAGCCGAGTTAAGATTGAAATACTCAACACAATACCTTAAACTCAACCCTGACAATCAAAGTATGACAAGTAATATTAACAGAGGTCTATTTATCAAACTCTGATACAATCTTTAATAAATGGCCTAAATAATAACTCGGAACTATATACGCACAAATTGGCTTAGTTGGATACCTCAGGAAGCTTCGCATTCAAACTGGGATTCTGAAGTCCCAGCGGCCATCGATATCTACACGGTTTTAGCTAAACTTGTGAAATATTGCCTCTGACATTGACGGCCCGAAGAAAAATTGCCTCCGCAAAGTTTCACCACTTCATTTTGCAAACTTTCTCAACGGTCTGTTATCGCTCCGCTTTCAGTTATTGATTCACGTTTAAACAGCTTTATTACCTGCACATGTACACTTACGCATGTACACTTCAACATATCATTTGATATTACAATACTGTTACTATTTATAAAAAAAATCGCTACTATAAGTAAATAGTGTATAAGGTGGCGTCGGATTATTTAAGAAACTCCAAAAATCAGGGAAAAGAATTTGATTGCCAAAAGGGCAAGTAATCTAAAATGCAACATCAAATAGCCAGCACCAAACAATGCGTCAGCAGTGGTTACTTTTTCATTCGGCGATCCGTAAAAGGAGAAAACAAATGAATTGCCAAAGTTCTCGTTAGAGTGGATAAAACAAAAGTTAACCACCGATTTTCTATTCAGCGCACCCGCTGTTTCAATCAACTACGAGAATAGAAATGGAACAACATGACTCTCAGTTACTGTTAACGTGTATAACCAAATATCTGACTAAAATTTGTATCTTTAAAATTCATTTAATTATCGGCATTGACTTTCAATTCATCATCATGTTTATTTATTTATTAGCAAAATAATCACATTTGTTTTAAACCTATTATGCAGAAGGCACAACAATAACTTAGTCTTCATCTTAATGGCTCAAATAAATTATTTACCGTTCGCGTAATTAACCTTGTACCTAATTCAAAACAACGAAAAAACATTGCTTGCACTATACTGGCTTCTCTCAGTCAGCAATGGCTTCAGAAGGAGGAGGTTGAAACAAAGACCGCTATAGTCCTCCTGCAACAATTCCAACAGTCAGGTAAAAATAATAAATGAATAATTATTTATTTTCTTTATTGACATCAGACGCCTGACATTTAATTTCTATTCCTCTTTGTACTTTGTACCGTTGTTTCGAATGGAAGCGTTTTCATTATTGTTCTTTTTTTGAGTACAAGTGGAAATAATACGTCTGCCACCAGTAGGCACGTGACAGGGTCGATTTGATTACCCTTTTGTTTTGGACCGCTTTTAACATTTATACATTTTTAAATGTTATTCCGTCTCGTATTTTGGAAATAGATTTAGGACAAATCTATTCACATTCTATTTTTCTATTAACCTTCTCGGTTTTACAGTTTTGTTGCAAATGATTCGTCGTTTTTATGAAATTCATCTCATAAGAGCAACTGCAAAGTAAGCTCTCTAAAATTCCGGAAGGTCATGACTAGATCGTGTTGCAATTTGTCTTGAAAATTTTATCTATTTTACTTTACTTATAAGTGGAAAATAAACATTTTTGTATTTCAGTCTATATTTTTTTTCTGTTCGGTCAACGTTTCACAATTAACTCCACCCGTCGTTTATCATTATAAATGCATCTTCAATCAGATTGGTAATAGTTATTAATCTCATTTGGTAAACATTCTACTGTGCGAGATTGCATGTTGAAACTTAGGTAGGTACACTCTAACGTATGATAAATTCGCTGTGCAGTGCCCCGGGCGTTTCCGCTCCAATCGCTTCGGATGCACGCCCGCGCGATCGATCGTGTGAATACACCTTTATCCGTATTTTATTTTTATTTTCATTTATTTATAGGCGGTATCTATTGAATGTCAACATGACCCGTTTACTTTTCAGGTTGCCGGGTATATTATAAAACGTAATTATAGATGTAGCTTTCCTATATTAATAGACTATAGTGATAACGGTCAATTTCCATGCGCTTTTACACAGTAAAATTGTACCTACCCGTTAAATAACATTATTTTTGTCCGCCCAGGATATTAATATAAATAATAAACTACGAATTCATGTTTTAAATATTAATTAACACAGATATCAACAACGGATGTAATTAATTTAACGTTTATATGATAATATATTTTAATAAACGTCGGAGAATTAATAATTTTATTTTCGAAATTGTCGATGCATCGGATCGGCTTGCCAATTGGAACGCGCAATTACTATTATCACTTGGACCAACAGTCGTTTGGTATTAAATTAATATTCAGACGCGCGAGTGCAATCGCTCGTCAATTGCATCACACCGACCCTCGAACGCGCCTGTTCAATTACCACCCTGTTGGACTAGTCACCCTTCACGCAATCAACAACATAACTAGGACAGCAGTTGCCAGAAATAGTCACAATTCAATAACTGCGAATCCTGAAAATATACGTTCAATAAACAATTTTTTATCACATAAAGCTGGGAGAACGTGATTCATTTTTCAAAGTCAAATTGACAAAACATATTTCAAGAACTTAGTAGGTATAGGAGTTTTAATGACAACGATTATTGAATAAAGTACTCGAGTAAACCACTAAGAACGAAAGCAAATAATACCTGTAATTTTATGCACAAAGCCAAACGATAGTATCCAGAGAATCTATAACAGGAATTTCATAATAAACATATATACGTTTCCTGGTATAAACGAGACTACCTCTGGTTCGGTTGGCATGAGTACAATTAGTTTAACCATCTAATGTGTTTACGCTTTGACATAATAACAGCTCATTTACACTTGATTAGGTACCAAAGCTTTCATGCAACTAAACATTGTGGGGTGCACATTCCACTATGATTGTTCATTCGCAGTTCTATAATGGCACAATAACTTGTTATGTTTAACACGTACTATATTACGTCAGAAAAGAAAATTATTTTCCTCCTGTCGTATTAACGTCGCTACTTAGATCGTATCGGTCTCTCTAGACAGATCAAATGTTCGTTTCGTTTTCAAAGCCGTAAAAGCGTAAAATTGAGATAGAGATAAGCTCGAAATAGACCACTTACAACACCGCATTTAGTTCCACAAATAAACAAGTTAATGTTTCAAAACAAACTTTATTACAAAATAATAATAATTATTATTTTCATCCCATGCTGTCCCACTGCTGGGCAAAGGCCTCCCTCCCTTCCTTCCATTCTTCTCTATTGAGCGCAAACGTGGACCAGTCCTTCATATAGGAATCCAGCTCATCTCGCCATCTCCGTCTGGGCCTGCCACGTGGTCGTCTGTGGTTTTGTGGAATCCATTCGGATTTTGTTTTTAAAATTACAAATTAATTACAAAATTATTAAAAATCAATATTTATTTACGAAAACAAAAAAAAAAGTAATGACTAAATCGTACGTCTAAATATGTGATGCCCTAGAAAATTTTAATCGTACTTAAAATTCATTCTAGACCTTTACAATTTAAAACGTAACAAACAGATAAAACACGAATTTCAAAGTAATTACTAAAACGACATGTATAACATTAGCGAAGCCTGTTTTTTCAACGAGTTTCGCAAAAAGAAAACTTGTTTCCACTGCTAGCAAACTTTTCAGTGTCTGCGTTATTCGGCAAAATTCCCTTTCTCCAGTCTCGGGCCGAGTATGAAACATAACTCAATAGTGAGCGTAGGGATTCGGGGGCAACCGAGTGTAAAATGGTCGACATGGAGGGGTTTTCAAACTGACCGGACAGTCCCGACCACCCTTTGCCTCCCTGAAATATGTTAGGTGTGCCGGTATTTGACGTTCTTATATCTACGAGGCATTAATACAAGTGTTGGAATGCTTTATAGATTTTCTTTGACAGAATACTTGAGTGTGGTGACAAGATTTTTGTAAAGTTAAAGGGTGTTTTATATTTTTATTGGAATTGTAAAATTCTGTATGTTTTTGCCGATTTCTCATTAATAAAACGATATTGAGACCTTTATCTACGTTTGCATGCTATGTAATGCTTTTAATCTATTTTTCAGTCGATTTTACTTGATATGCTTATTTCAGTATAAATATTTCTTCTTTTATCTTCAGATTGATTTAACTCGATACGAGTTATCCCTCACGTTAGCAAATCCAAAGTGATTGCATATAGCACAAACAGATATTTATTAGTCTCCCGGGAGATAAACTTACGACTCCCGCGATAGCAACGCCGACACACTGTGTTCCTTCCAACGTAATCTATTATATATTTCAACTACAGCTCTCAGCGAAGATTGTGTTATTCCTTCGATATATAAAATAAAAGTTACACGTTGAAAAATTATAGATAAACCCGTAAAAAGTATATAAACAGATTACCGCTGATCTGCGGCACGTAATTGAGTTTCACATATTTTTAAAAGTTTAAAAGTGAGGATAGGGCTCGAGGCTTATAATTAGATCTTATGACGCAACCCCCATGCTCAGGTAGGCGGCTATAAATAAACTTACATAACAGTCGCTCTATTGAAACTGAGACCTGACCAAAGTTAGTACATAGCCTTAAGTTAAATATGGACATTGGGTCCTAGTGTTTGCATTATTGTTTACGTTCAAACCTAAAGATTGTTTTGATAATAGTTTATATCAACAATATTAGATCGTCTTATGTTTTGTTAAAGTGAACGACTTCTGTGTGTCGATGAACCTTTCGCAATAATCAAATCAGTAAATCCTATGAAACCCTCATTAGACATGAATACGACCAGAGTTTATGTTATAATTTCCTTTGGTATCCCGCAATATTAAAAATGAGGCTGTAAAAATATCGCATATCGCCGAAACAGGGAATTCCCGTGCATTCGACCGGAAAATAGCCGACATAAAGGTCCGACATTTTGCTTGACCGGGGCACGGACGCCGATAAAATATATACGAGGACCTCCCTCGCCGCAAGTGTCCTAATGTTGATAAAACCTGATAAATCAACACTCCCCGGCAAAATGGCTCGGTGTCTTGCACTGATATACATATAAATACAATGGAATATAATCATTTAGTTGTCAGAGCTTTGCTTAATGTTTGCTAAGGTACAGAATTGTTACATAATGTACGTTATTTTTCTTTATTAGAATTGAGATTGCCGTAAATGATAACCGTAAACACCATATAAACCACACATACAGTATGTATGAATGGTGTCTGGTTGCGCAGTAACGTAATACTTGTGTAACATTATTATGAACTAGTTGAACTAGTGCAGGATATAGCAGAACAATATTAATACTTACCTATGGTATTTTTATAATTATAGATTAATTCAGGTACGTAATGATGACTAAGATATTCTTTCATACAAATTGTTTGCAATATGACTAACTTCGCTGCATTTTGCCGATGTTTAGAAAACCCCTTAAATCATATCTTTATTTAATGCACATATCCGGAACACCGTTAATTACAGAAAACGGCGCATTTATTTAGTGCAGGCGTCACTTTATCCACATACCAATCATTTTAAAAAGTATAAGGTGGTACGAAGCGCAACTCAGACGCATAAATAAAGCGCGCAACAAGATGGCGTCACCGTCGGCGGCGGTCCGTGTTGCCAGCAATTAATCTCCATTTCCCGCACGCGCCAAATCGCGCCGCCATTACTGCCTCTGTTTTATTTCATTAAATGGACCCGCCGAATTAATGCGCTGCACCGTTTATAAAACCGATGAAAGAATCGAAAAAACCGGCATTGAAAGATTTCTATGCCTCCTTTGTATTTGTGGCTGTTTGTGAAAATTGTCCGACGTTTTCTTTGTTTATTGAGGAAAATAGTCTGTTAAGTCTTCCTCTTTTGATATCTTTGTTGTTTGCTGTACCTATTTGAGCGGTGGCAAAGTTTGTTATGTATGAATATTTATTTTATTTAGTTTTTGTGCTGATAAATAAATAAGGATAGTTGCAATACTTTTAGCGACGTCCCCTTACTTTCTTTTAACATTCGCTCTACTTAACAAATAGGTGAATAATCCATTATTACAATCGATTCGGTCTTAATGTTCAATTAATGTAGAGTCGGCTGTCAATGTCAAAAACAAAGTAAAGTAAAATAACTTACACGTGAAAATATAACACAAAGTCATTATAAGCTTAGCCAAACTTTAACAATATTTATACATACATTTACAAAAACATAGGTTTGCTTTTACTTAGTAATTAATCATTGCTGAGTTTTGAAAACTTTAAAATGATGACGGTGTTTAATTAGTTATTTGGCTCATTTAAGGCGTTACGCATAACTTTTACATATAAATAAGTTTCTTTAGCCACGAACGAGAATGTGGTAATCATTACCATCGTCTTGAGCTCCAATGGTACGAGTATATACAGCATGGGCGTTGATGGACTCTACATTTTGAAGTAAAGTTGTTCAATAATCAGTATTAAAATGACAATGACACGTAGGTATGTCATATCTCTTTGACAGAACCTTATGGTTTTTTAATTATTTGTGGCTACTACTGTTGTGCGGTAGATCATACAACAGAGCAATGTGTGTCCCTTAGGGATGTAATAAAACCTTGATGACACCCAACCTGTGTGTAGCCGTTAAATGAACAAGTATGTTAGCAATTCCCGTCAATAGCGTGTAAAATGTAATAACATATTTCAATGTTCGTTGTGTATTGTTGCAGGTGCGAACATTGTTCGTCAGCGGGCTGCCCATGGACGCGAAGCCACGAGAGCTCTATCTACTGTTTCGAGCGTATGAGGTACGGTAGACATTAATTAAATCATTTGTTACATAGAATTGTGTATTTATGTTGTTTTGTAGCGCTAATATTTTATTTTGAATTTGAGTATGACACACACACAAAAAGATGTTTAAATTAAATTAATTTTTGATATGTGCTCTACATTGCCCATCAAGTAGTTTAGTAGTATATTTCTATTATTACACTCGAAATCAAGATAGAGGTTATTATACCTTGTCACCTTATGAAAACAAACACGCAGCTTACCCCAGAAAGCCGAGGTAGCTAGTGTAAATCCATCCTTACAGAACATCGGAAACTAATAGAAATGTCAAAATATTTATCTAGAGAAAATAAAAACGGAAAGCACCATCGTTTTCGTCACGCGACTAGATCTCGATTCGGATTACCGTGCCGTAAATATCAAATATCATGCTCCGATTCGTAATATTCGGATTGAATCGATTCTGTTTACCGATAAGGGGGATTACACTCGATCCTCGGCTGGCACGGATGGTACCACGAACATAAAGGTGCCTAAAGTTAAACCGAGGGTTAGTTTTAGTGTGGGTATCGCGTGACTCCGCCGAGCCAGGCACTGCCACGTACCGACTTTTTTCGTATTATACATTATTACGTCTGTATAGAATTTTACTGCGACTTGAATAACAGCGACTATTCAAGTATTGTATACTATGTTTCTATATAAAAGATTATAAAAGCTTGCTCGTGGATGTGAGTTTTCCTAACAAAGTTAAAATAACAATTATAATTTTGTTTACACAGGGTTATGAGGGTTCCCTGCTAAAGGTTACCAGCAAGAATGGGAAAACAGCCTCGGTGAGTTTGTACTAATAACATACTACATTTATATATCTGAAACTATGTGTGAATAAAATTAACCTAACTTTACATAATATAATTTAAGGTCCCACTGTTTTTGATGTAAAGTAATATAACTTAATCTGTTATAATATATATTGAGGTAACAGGTATTGAGAAATGCGGAAAATATAATGTGCATGTTGTATAACATAACAAATATGTCAGCTACGCCATTAAACATGATATCTGTTACGCTACGTATGTTGCACTACATGGGTGTATTTTTGCAGCCGGTTGGTTTCGTCACGTTCCACACCAGAGCGGGCGCGGAGGCGGCCAAACAAGATCTTCAGGTTGGTATTGTCACATTAAGTAACATAGCATAGAACTTAACCAACATCGCTATATAACTAAGCATTGAGTCCGACCCAATATGAAGCCCACATATATTATAAACCGCAACATATTGGAGCGCACTCAATTAATGTATTTTATCCGTAGATTACAGACAGATAAATTCTATGAGATTTTACTAAAATGATTTTATGTTTCCTACAAAGCGGAAAATCACAAAATAACAAAAATACCACGAACACTACAACGCCTAATCAATTTGAATGGCTTCAGAACACAGTAAGATAGGTAACACAAGGGCAATAGTATCTCAATGAAAGTCTGAGATACGTACTAGGTATATGAAGCTCAATACGCTATTGTAAATACTAATAAAACATGTATATCGCACGGTGTTACTAAACCTCTTCTCATCACATGCCTCAAACACAGCCAATGAGCACTATAGTTAATATTCTCATTGTAGACTTGGAATAACATTTTCCTGACTCGAGTAACCGCATCGTAAGTTATGCTAAACCCATGCACATACAGAATAGACCACGTCGGGTCATCAAGTCGGTGTTATTGAGCTATGGGGGCCAAAGCCGGCCGACACCGGCCATCGCCGGGCTGAGATCGATAATTTTATGGTGTAAATAAGCAATGCATGTCACTGTTTGACAGGTTTTGATGTCACATCCCGAGCACTGTGTTCCGTCACCTTAGCAGGCGCAGGCGCGGACCTCTCGAATTTATCGAATCATTCAAATCTAAAAACAAAAAGCCTGTAACAAAATGATAATAGATACTTCCAAACCTCAACACACATACTGTCCTTGATAGGTTATATTTTTGAACAAAAATGTTTTTGGAATGTTTAATTTAATGAGATACTAGTTAAAGAAATATATGATATCCAAGTATTATGTCGGACGACGACGCCCTCCCTTGTCGCGCTCTTATTGCGATGGCGAGCGGTAGCTCCTCGGCATGGCTGGAGCCCGCGGCGCCCGACCTTCCATCGTCATTATATCGGAGCGCCGCACCGCTCGCGGCTGTTCACAGCAGGGCGTCCGGTTCGACCCCGACATGCCGCAAACCATTCGGCTGGAGTTCGCTAAAAGCAACACGAAGGTCAGCAAGCCGAAGCCGGCCGTTGCCACAGCCGCGCCAGCTGCACACCCCGCATTGATGCACCCACTCACTGGACGTAAGTACCGCCGAACGCACACACCGCCTGGCGCTCGCTCGAAGCCCCTTTGTAACCCATACTTTACCTCGAACACACTAATAAAGTCGCACGACCTGTGTCTGTGCCGATCCTTACACTATAATGCTCGTATCCTAACTGCAGCCGCAACGTTAGGCTTAGAGAGGATGAAGTAGCTTCGTGGCTACTATCGGGGCGTCGAGCAATCGCAAAGGGCAAGTATCTGTGACCGCTTACACGTACCACGCAAGGCCTAGCTCCGCGAAGCTATTGATTGATCTGTCGGGTTCTTACCACTGTTGTCAACTTTTTACATGTTTTCATGATAACACACTTAAGGGACTTCTAAAGCATTTCTGTAATCTTAACTCATCATTTACGATGTGATAGTACGCATAAAAATTGTAGTAATACATTTTATATATTATAATCAAAATGAAAAATAACTTGTCAAAAAGTTAAGTTGATATATTCTGGAAAACATGACTTAGTATGCATAGTATAAACCGTGAAAACATGTCATAAGCACATTGTAAATAATAATTTTCTATAGCAGTATTCTAATATCACATACATAGTTCGTCAATGAACATTGAATTCTATAACAAACTGACATTGCTTGTGTATTTGTGATGTACGGCATGGTGACGTTGATGTTATGGTGGGCAGACCTAGCGAGTCCATTCTTCCCGGGCGGCGGCGCTGAGCTGTGGCACCACCCGCTGGCGTACGGCGGCGAGCTGCAGACGCTGTCGCACGGACTGGTGCACCCTGCCATCCACCCGCAGATGGCGCCAGTCCGCTCCTACCTCTGACTAGCTGCCGCCGATAGGCCACACCACGTATGTACCATTACCTCTTCATCTACAAAAACATACTATATAAACAAAAATATATAAAGCTTTTAATAATTTTTGCTGGCTTATATTTTAATTAATGTTTGGAATAAAAGAGGAAAGTTTTTAGTGTTCTGTGCAAAGTATGCAATTTCTGAAAATAATGCGTAAGGGAAAGCCTCACCGGTGACTTTGCATCCAGAGCATAGAACACTGAACGCTTCTCTCTCCCAGACCGTGTGGATACTTATGTTATTTAAACCTCACTAGGAGTTTGGACCTTATTATCATGGTAATAATGTCCAGACCCCCCTGACGCTGGGTGCGTGTGTGCTACCAGCGCCCGCACTAGGGTCGCCGGGCGCGGCGGTGCCGGCTCACGCGGGCGGACCCGCCGCGCACCCGGCGCACCCTGCTCCTCCCTGCTCGACGCTCTTCGTCGCAAACCTCGGACAATTCGTCTCTGAACATGAACTTAAGGAAATCTTTAGCAGGTACGACAACATCCCTTGTAATACATGTAATCGTAAATGTGCAAAACGCTTCAAGCTTTCGACTGGAAATAGAGACACATAATTTTTTATGTGGTACCAATATCAAACAATTATTTAATATAGCATAATAAATATATATTTCCAGTCGAGAAATAACACGATGTTATGTGCATGATCACGCAACACGTATGATAATTAAAACATATGAAAACATAAAAAAATACGTCTCAAGTTAATAAAATACAACTTTTCCACAGTGCATGTTGCACCGAATATCACAATGTCGTCCACGTAAACATTGTTAGGTTTTAATTTTATGTTCCAATTTTGGCTCTTCTACGTCTCACACAAACTATTTTTTTATAGTACTCTTTAAGCTAAACTAGTCAGTTGTATGTATGTAGTTTGTGTGAGACGTAAAGCCTGCACCCGTACCACCCTAAGCATGACGAACGTCACTATATCGCCACAGTTGTCACAACTAGTCGTACGTTAGCACTATAACACCACACAATATGAGAGCCGTGAATATTACCTTTTGTGTTCTATATTATCGTGCAGCACACACCAACCGCGGTATTTTATCCGCAGCATAAAAGTGGATCACTACTTCGCACCTTTTGTTTATACTTATAATATAGACAAGTAAAACGAATGAGATTGGCTTCTGAAATAGAACAATTATCCTATAACATTCGTTTGGCCGAAATCCTTCACAACTGTGACATTCTCTGTATTTAGCTACAAGAATCAACTACATTAGATCAGATTTTAAGACACACAAAGTCATACTGAGGGGGGTACGAGTGGGCACAATAGAGTATGATGGTACAGCTGCCCGGGGTTCTCTCGGCTGCGACTGCTGAGTGGTGGCAGCGGCGGCAGCACTGGCCCGGTGGCCTTCGTCGACTTCGCTAGCCCGACGGACGCGGCCGCCGCGCTCGCCCGCCTGCAAGGCGCGCTGCTTCTCAGCTCTGAAGGCGCCATCCACCTCGAATACGCGAGGCATAAGATGGCACACAACGGCTGGATTCTCGCACATGAAGTATGCACGTGCACTATGTTTACTTCTGATATCCATATCGATAGATATTCTCTCAAGTCACTGGCGCTTGTCACTCATTGGATCTTGTCTTTACGTTAAATCAGTCAAAAGCAGTGACGGCACGTCCAAAATTTTGAGAAGAGAGAGTACAAATTAGTGTTTCTTAAGTGCTGTGTGTTATATTTGATGTTGCCCCGGATCTCATAAACGAGTCTACTTGTTATGAGTGCCGGAGTTTCAACCCTACGTACTAATGTTTCACCATGCACCTCGCACTACATAGCATTAAATAATGCCTGCCTAACACGTAAGCCTTAGAGATTCGCTGTTGATGTTTGATTATTGAGTAACACGTGTTGCATTACGCAGGGAGCCAAAAGCGGAGAAGAGGGCGAACAGCATTAGCTCGTTCGTGGCTCTCGGCACTTGACAACCAGCTCACTGAGGGACGCGTCAGGATCCTCGCAGCGGACCTGCCGGAGACCGAGCGCCGCACCCCCCACGTCCTCACTAGACCAGCTCTGTCTCCTGTCTGTTATGTTACCCGTCCCCTGCGTCAGAGGTGTGCTGTTATATCGTTTATACCAAAATTAGCAAGTGTTAATTGTATTATTATTAACATTCCAGGTTTATTGTTTACTGTTCATGATAAAAATATTATTATTTAAATTTATTAATTTCCTATAAATGTAGCCTGTTTATTTAATATTATTATTCAATTTATCTTGTAACATAAGATTTATTTACAACTAACTTATTATACGGTAAAGTTTGTATATTTGTTTTACAAGGCCGATGTATACAACTGAGAGGATTTGTTATGAATATAGTGTATTATCAGAAATTAAACATTTAAGGATATATCTCATTCGAATAAGCTAAAAACCAAAGGTGCCCTTCATAGAAAGATTACGTTTTGTTAAATAATATTTCAAGTTGAATGATTTAAATGAAGTTGTATTTAATAATACGATACTTTTGTTTTAGCCTCGATAGTGTTAGCATATTTAAATGAATTTCATGACTATTTCAAATTATATTTACCTAATACTTTCTTAGTAATTTTTATAATGTTCAATCACTCGTTAAAGCGCTGGCACTCTAGTGTTGGTCTTACGATCCTTTCTATCTGTAAATGGATTTATTGAAATAATTATAAATATGTGTAGGACTTGACGCGATAGGACGGAGGCCCTCGGAGCCGCTTGTCGAGTGCAACAAAAGTGTCGCTGACTGCGCACGCGCACCCTCTACCACTTTTACATCACTGTTGCGTTTGTTATGTCCCCTCTCTATTTAGGTGACAAACCAAATTTCTTGTGCCTTGCGAAAAAAAAATCCTAAAATCGAATTTGGATACTACTTCAAAACTTTGTAAGGACTTACATTAGTTTCGAGTGTTTGTTTGGTAGCTCTACAACCTACAGTGTACCACAACAGGTCCCCACGGTCGCGGTTAGCATGCGATGCGACACAATCGAGATCGGTTCAGTCTTGTCTCTTGTTGCGAGAATTTAGCCTTGGCCTTATGAGAGTTAAATACTTAAATGTAATCATTATATTAATTAATATATAGTTATAAATTAGCCGGCGACGTGCGCGCCGACGCTGAATAGTGAAACATTATTCTACTATCTGCATGCTTTGACGAGCTTTTTGGTAATAATCTAATTTAAATTTAGTAGTTACTTTAATTGTGTAATCGTTAGGTGAATAATATAATATTAGATAAGGGTATTTATTGTAGACAATCAGCATAGTTACATTACTATTTAATGAAAGTTATTCATACATAATAATGAAACAATGTAATGAAATTTAAATTTACTGAAATGTTAGGATTAATTAAAATGAAGATTAATATATTTTTTATTTTTAGCTAGTTGACTATCGCATACAGAATGAATACTTAGTTACCTACGCGTCGACGAAGCGCTGACGACATAAGTACACAAACAGTGCGAGATAGCAATAAACCAAAAATGAAATATTAATGTTATTATAGGTATTTAGTGACGTATTCTGCTGATGTAAACAAGTAAAATTTACAAAAAAAAAAAGTAAAAAAAAATCCCTGCTTAGGCTATAATATTAAGGTTTCGGATATTTGGGTTACAATGTTGTTGCGACAGAAATCTATTGAGGTACTCACGCGACCGTTGTCGGTCGGTGGCCAGAGATACCGCATGTGAATTCTTATGAAAATCTCTTAGTCAATATTTAATAGAAATTTCGTCAATTTTTGACTTAGCAAAATTTTATACATTGTTTATAGTAACTATAACTTCACAATGTACCGAACGTCGTGGCGTATAGACCAAAGATAAAGGATTATACATAATTTTAATACTAACCTCAGACCGTACCAAACATGTATTTTGTAGGCATTGTGCTGCAATGTTTTAGTGAACACAACAGTTTTGTTAAAGCCACAGCAGTTTGTGCAGACTTCATTTGTTACGGAGCTAAGTTAAGGCTTATGCCACAACGGTGATACATGAGGACTCCTAGGTTAGGCATCATATTACTTATACTATTTTAATTGTTACCTACTTTTGCTAATGTTAGATAAAACAATAACAATCAATTAATTGAAATTATATACATCTACATTCAGTTTTATATCCAAACAATTATAATTAATTAAGAATCAATCATTATGTACAACAATTAATATGTCACATACATCTTCTGACAATTCAGATTTTCTTATTATTAATTATTCATTGTCGGTTATAATAATTAAGCTAAGTCAATGTTCACTTATTTAATTCGATATATAATGCTAATTCGTGTGTAAGTAATTGTGTAATAATGTAGTAGTGATCTCCCATACCTTCGGCGTGCGGCGTCCACACAGCATACGAAAATACAACGAAAAGTTTGTTTTTTCTTTTCAGTTGTTCTGTGTCACACTAACGATGGCTTTAGTGGGTCGATGTCGATCAATGTTATAAGCTCTCTTCAAAAATATGTGTAATCACTTTTTGAAATCTCTATCATAGTTTTAATGTTAACTCTGAAGCCACCGATAGAGTCGACGTTTTGGTTAGCGCCCCGCCTCCTCCGGGCACGGCGCGTACGTTCGGCCATGCGACGCGCGCAGTGCACGTGTCGTGCGCGGCGTGCCCGGAGGAGCGTGCCGTGCGTGCGGACGCCGCCGCCGCCATGATTCCGTCCAACAACCGTAGATAGCGAGTAAGAGACGTCCAGTGGCTGCGGACACGGCTACGTCACCTTTTGCGGGACTACTCGATACATATCATCATGTAATATTTAATGTGTAATTAGGAAATAAAAAAGCGGTTTCATAGAGACGTTTATTCTATATCTCGTCTACTACTTATAATGCAATCGGCTATATGTCACGCTAAACTCACTTTTGTGTTTCCGACAAACAAAACATTGTTCGCTTTGCTGTTCTTGTATCTTTTTACTCGGAATTATCTCCGCTTCAGAATAATTTATTACTAAAGAAAACCTCAAAAGTTAATGTAAATCATAAAATAATATTTTCTTAACGTTTACTGTGAAATCGAGTAGATGGTGTTTGGATCGTCGTGGTTTATGTAAGACGCGTGACATTGGCCCGCATGTGATAGGGTAGAGTAGGGGTGTAGCGTCGCCTTGCAAGTTAGGTTAAGTGAAGCGGTATCACACAAACGCCGTGCATCGGAAACATATCAATTCTGTGCCCCTTAATAAATTTAGTTAAATACTATTCTAAGAGATACAATATGGATAGAATAATGAAGACAAAATAATCGGAGTATCAAATACCTGCTAAGTGTTGTTTTCGTACGTTATAATATCGATTAGATTGTGTTTAAACGTGAATCATACGCGTAGTACCCGAGTAGTGTCGCGCCACTTTCCAATTGTTTGTCGCTGTAGACTTGTATGTTACTTTATGGTTACTTTAGAATTATATTAACATGGCTTAATTACCAAATTACTTTAACAGTTCGCTTCGTATTCAGTATTAAATGACATTTTATTTTTATTTCGGTGACAAGAGTTAGTACGTTGCTGAAAACTTATTTGTATATCGAGCAAAATAAACCCTACAAACTATGTAGTTAGTAATTAATTGTTAGATTTGTGTGACTTGAATTATTTAAAATGCTTTTAGAGCAGAGGTAAAGTGTTATTGTGGTTTAAGAAAAACATAATGACATTGTATAAATAGTGATAAAGTTAGCTTAATTATCATTATTACAACTTTTATAGATGTTCATTACTTTTCTTTTCTTACTTCATGGAGTATTGTGGCATTGGAGACGTCATTGTTAATTCAAATAAATTTGAGCTCATCCTCAAACGAAGTTTTTATTGATCTGAAAACCCTGTGTAGCCCGCTACTGATTGTCTCCAAGTGATGAGTCAAGAACAACCGACATCTCAGACACAGAAATCTCATGATATCATGTTTTATAAACTAGCCCTTTAGGTGACAGAACGATTCATGAAATATAACCATTGTTTTCTCAAATGAACTTATGTTCAATATTATGTGTCTAATAGTAAATAAAAATAGTACTTTTATAGGTGTCTAGTTTAGGATAACTGAAATTAGATATAAAATTGACAGTTGAGCTTTTAAAACTTTGCTTTGTAGACTTGTCTGCTTCTGTGCGTCCTTCTGTAAAATGAATTCAAGAGATATCCATGAAATCAATGTTTTCTTTAATTTAGTTTACAGAATGGACGTAATATTATCGATTTAAACTATAAAATCTCTGATTTCGATAATAATTATTGCAATGTTGTATTTATGTTATTATTAGTTTTAAAGCATTATAGGGTCCAAAGATTGGGAATAAACATTATGTGACAATTAATGTTTTTGTTTCTTTTAATGTGGTAATGATGAGGTGAATGACCTGAAAACTTTGGTTGCTATAGACTGGTCGAAGGTGGTTCCTACTGAGGGTTATTAGTTGAGAAGTTTCATAAAACCCAACAATAGGGTCCGAACTCTGGTGTTCCAACAAAAGGGGTTACTACAAATAAAATTAATGAGAAACCCTAATAATGAAGCATGAAGCATAAATTCTTAATTTTTCGTCCAACCCAGAAATTACGGCATTAAAATAGTTTTTAATGTCAACTAACTTGTTTAATCTAGCAACAAAGTAGGTGTGCGCAGCGTCATTGGGGAGTTAGTAATTATTTAGACAGTCGAAACTTGGTATGACCTCGTTCCTGCGGCCCCGGCCAAATTAGTATGAATATCATTAATATCACATTAGCCACGACCAACTCTACGTATGCCGGTTGAAATTGCGTTACCAGTTAATTTCAGGATGGATTTGCATCGGATTTCCTCTTTAGCTTGAAATGTTTTGTAAGAACCAAGTGGATTGTGTTGGGCAAGACTACTGAACATGTAGCTGTTATTACCAAACAGGTTGTACAGTTCAACTACTAAAATGTAAAGTAACTGTTGAGAAATGGGATATTGAAATATTTATGAAAAAGTAAATAAATATGCTATTTACATGCAACTGTCAAAACTTTATGTTCATTGGGTTTCGATGCCTGATAACTAAGTATATTTTGTATTTCAATTTGTGTAGGGTAAACAAAAATAATGCTTCACGGTGCCAGTGGGTACTACGAAGACTTCTTCATCAAGATTAATATCATACTACCATCCTTTAATATTATTATGGGAATGTAGTGATATCCCTTCTGTTTATCAGTTGAATAGTGTATAGAACCTTCAGAGAGAAAAAACGCATTAACCTATATCTAAAATAAATAATTGAGTAACAAGTAGGTATCAAATGTGAGTTGTGATGTGTTACGTGTAAATTCGTCGAAGATTTGTAGACAACGTTGGAGAGCTGAAATAAAATTAAGGATTCGTAAGTATTTGGTAAGAATAAGATTGCAATTAATATTTTAAGGTTAAAAAAATAGATTTGAATTAGAAGAGTATGGATATTGTATCGTTATTTTTACATTACAGCAATGTCCCCTACTTCTTTAAACAATAGTTTTGTTTACTATACTACAGAGGCAGCAGTATAGCTTATTAATCTACAGAAAATAAAATCGACGAGGGTTCGATCCTGTTCGTAGATTATCCCCCACGTAGATTATATCGATACAGAATTACAAGACTAACTTATAAAACTCATTTTATAAATATGAAAATATTGGTTTATCTTACTTAAAGAACGGTTGCCATTATTGACATAAACGCATTGATTACTTTGCAGCATATATTATTTAATCAGAATACAGTAAATCTAGTAAAGTTTTATATAAAGTTCTTAGCCTCCCGTGTACTAATGTGAATAAAACAAGTTCTACTCCAGTGGTTATGTTCCTCTTGAGATTCAACTTTGAAAGGACTCGGTTTTCTCTGCAAATTGCCTAGGTTTGTGCCGTGCATTCGTTAAAACTGTTTCACGGTCTGTAAGTACTTAAATAACGATATTTACTTGCTGGATTTTGTTATACCCACAGAACACCGGTTTTTTAAGGTTATATAAAACATTAAATTGTACTAGTTGTGTACCTACTGAAACTTCAGTCTCTTTTTTTCTAAACTCTGTGTCATGAAAATTGGATTTCATATACATTATTTAAAATTTCAGATAAGACATTATTTAAGTACATATATTTTTTTTAATATGTAATTATTACCAGTAATTTTAGACATTATCGAGTTCTAAAACACAAACTCTGTAACTTTGACCAACTATTCATATTTGGGTTAGTTAAAATTAAATGTAACAAGATATTTATAAACCCATTATTCTGAAAATTACTGTTCTCTACACAGAGCGGTTAGCTAATCCTTCAGCTCTAATAATGCTAAATATATACGATAGTAAATACGATTCCGGGAATCTTGTCTGTAAGGTGTCATTTAGTCCAGCAATTCTCAATTAGGCCTATTTTACTGCTAATTATTGTTGACGTGAAATACATTAAACAGTGTAATTCTATTTCATTCCTAAACTTTGCTACTATGTGTATTTATGTAAATTTCACATAAACGAAGTATTACACGGTCGTGAACAGTGCTAGTAAAATGTTCAGTATACTTGTTTTAGTTATTCTTTAGGTCATCAATACGATTGAGTCCGAGTAGCGTTCAGACTTTTCTTCAACAAATTTATGAAGTATTGGCTTCTCTTCCAGTACGTAGGTATTAGAAGAAAATATTATTATTATGCAATTAAACTAAAAGTCTATACACTACTTTAGGTCAGGCAAGACCTTCGTAATCATTTAAACAAACGTATAAAGTACTACTTTACGACCTTAATCAAAAGATATTTACGATCCTTAGCAATGTTCTCACATGAAAAGAGAAGAGTTGTCTACAATATAGTAGAACAGGCTTAGCAACTATAGAGAGTTGGTCACAGGCTATAGACGAGCAATAAAAAAATGCATTTTATTATTGCTTACCTATCAATAACATTTTAATCGACAAATAATAACCACAAACGATATCAAGTGATGTCTAGTTTGGCTCTGGTGGATCATAATGCGTGCAGGGGATTTTACACGCGGGGCAGCTTTGAGGTAGATACACATCAATTTTAGCATATAGAGAAATCATCCTTATTTCAAACCAATAAGGTACATTTTCATAATTCATATTTTCCCATTGACGTGTGGTTTACTGTACCTGGTATATAGCTAATGATAATAAAGGGCTTTACAAACAACATTATTAATAAGTACGACTTTTCACTTTTTTTAATAAGGTTAAATGTTAATCAATATTTCGTACTCAAAGCAAAGTCCAGCAGTTATAACAAAAATACACAATATATAAACTCAGATTTTTCATGTTACTTTTATCTATGCTAAAGGAGTTCTCGGAACAGAACAGAAAATCATCGTCTCGGAAAAGTTCAACTCTATAAAAATAAATCTGTTACACTGGTATTACTAACTTTCTTAGAACTAGAGATAGTAAACAATCCAAAACGAAAAATTACACAACTTTGCTCACTGAACTTTAAAAAGTACGTAGGTATGACTAAAAAATACCATAATAAAAAATCCTTGACAAGGAATTCCAATTATTTCAGTTTCTTCAACATTAATTCAATATCAGTCATATATAAATAGATGTTTAAATATTTTGACAAACAGAGTGACAACGATGATTACGAAACCTTATTCCTTTGAACTCGATGGGAAATGGCGAAATTAAATGCCAATCTACTTTTCATTACCGTCGCCCTAACTAACAAAACAGATGGTACAAAATGTACAAATTGTTATTGTTTACACACACCTAATGTTATTAACATAGTATTTTATTGCCGTGTTTCACTGAAGTGATATTGGCGGGAGCACGAGTTATTTTGTCTGTTTATAATTATCGTAAAGAACTGCTATTTAACGGATCGTAATGTTTTTGAATAAGTAACATGAATGAACAATATATAGGAATATTACTGAGAGAGCTCTGATTCATAATATGTTATTTCGGAAACATATTTGAGTACGTTGTCCTTATGAATAGGTTCGTGAAAACTCCTGAAATACATTGAAATGTAATGTTTGGTATCTAATAATAGTATTAATATCAAACTTTGTGAAATATATTTCACGTATAAAATATTTATGACAGCGGAAAATGTTAATGTGTTGTACTCGTTTTTGTAAACATTTTAGAGCGTAAAATGTTTAGCAAATATTTAGTTCGTATCGATGTCCTAGTAACAGATAAGTAATAGTTCTAGTAAAAGCTAAAACTTTCGGTACGAAGAACACATCGATGGAGTTCGTCGAAAAATGAAATTGACCATCGAAACTTGATATTCGAAAATGTAACTTTGTTTTCTCGATATTTTGTACGTCACGCATGAGTTGCGTACATTAATATTAAACGCAAATATTGCCCTTATGAAAGTTTTGATACATCTATTAAGTAGGTATATGCTATCGTCCGATGTAGTTATGATTGAATCAATATCTATTGCAGGATATGTATAAGATACCCATATAAATATTTCGTAAATAAATCTGATGTCATTATCAGGCGCAAGTGTTTAGAATACGATAAAGCAGTGATGTCATTTAAACCTTTTAAAAATATCCATTAGACTTTATATTTTTGTTTACTGTTCTAAATTCCAATAACATCCTGTTTTTGATTACTTTCATAAATAATCAAAGAATTTAACTATATTAACAAACAGGATTTGGCAATTAAAACAACTGTGATGTAAATTCTCAAAAAATGTATCATTAAATTTTATTGAGGAAAACCTCGGGAAACACTAATGCTGACAAACTTTTAGTTTTAGAAATGGTTTAATAAAAACAATGACACATTTAAATTATTTCGAAATATTGAAACCTCGAATCGCTATTTACTGAAACCCAACAAATTTTATTATCTTTTTAGAATCCAGGTACCTACCTAAATGCGTCATTTTGTACATTAAATAATTAATAATTATAAGCTAGGATCCGATTTCCAACCAATAAGATTAAATCGCCATAGAAACTTGAGAAGCAATTTCCCAGAATGTTTTGTTGTAACTGAGAAGATTAATATAATTAGTCTTAACAACAATCTTAATTTACGACGACGAATCAGCTGCTCTATTCAGGTAGTTTCCAGTAAACTCTTTACAAATTCGAAAACCGGGAATTTACAAATTCCTGGAAAGGTATCCTCGGAAGTTCTCGTTTTGCAAAACGTTCGTTCTCAAGAATCTACTGAATTCCATACCTCATATTATGTCGTCTAGATATTTGGAATATATTTTTATTTATGTACAAGTAAAAATGTATATATGTGCATGTAACTAAATTAAACTTTATGTGAGATAACTTTTTTTGTGATTTTCATTCTATTCTCGAAACTTTCTTAGCCAATGTAGCTGCACTATCTTTCACGCACAAGTCTCAAATCTCGTCTACGATACAGCATACCAACATTATGTATATTTATAAGCATATGCGCGGAATATTTTCATAAGATCAACTGTAAACATAGCGTTGATCCTATAAATCGCGTATCATTTCACTCTTCGACATGTGAGAGACACATCCCAGACGTTTCTTCAAATGCTGCCACATGAAAGCCCTCTTTTAGTTTGGTTCATCTCTTGGAAACTCTGAAATTACAATTTTATTAATAAAACGTCCTTTGAAGATATAGTCGTCTCCGGATTTGTTTCTCAAGAATTCTTAATCTGAATTTTGTTTCATAAGAATTAAATTGAAATAATAAGCATTGGTGTGTTTGTTTTGTCTATCAAAATGAATCAGACAGAGCTAATTCGCTAGAAAATCAGCTCAAATTTTAAAGAAAATGGAATAAATATAATAAAATTTGGCGAATAATAAATAATGACGAATATGACCTTTAAGTAATTAAAACACGTACTTTATAATACTTCCCGACAGTGCAGTATTATACACAGAGTAAAGCTTCGAACAAGCAACAACAAGTTAACTAAACAGATAAAAAACTTGGAGTACACGTGTGCACTGTTCAACTACTTTTATTAGTTTCGGATCAAAGCTTTACAGAACATACATTCTAACTGGTGGTTCCGCACACTTCATGTTTATTTTTTTTATTTGACGTCTAACGTTCATTTTTTAAATCCAACTTAGTGTAAGAGCTAAAGAAACGTCAGTCTATAGATAAGAACCTTTGTAAAGTAATTATTCAATCTGAAAGTTGTTATTTCTAGGACATTTCTTATCGAACAAAAATACTTTTTAGGTATAAAATTCCAGATTAAACTAGTCTACAAATATAGTAAGAGTACTTCGTCCGAATATTATTATATTAAATCCTGCAAATGGTTTACACTAGCTTATCGAGTAGATATTTGAGTGCTACTTAGATTGAGACTCTAAAGTACTTTCAGAAGTACACGAAGTTAGGAACAACACGGTAGGTATGTAATCAATTCCAAGTTCAAAGTAAGTAAATTAACTTAACATCAATCCTTAAGGTCACTTATGAATGCGGTTGCACGGCCCTAATTGCCATCCCTGAGGGAATCGGAAAGGAACCACAAAGCTAAATTCGTCTTAGTGAAGCAACACCGCCAATAAGGCATTTGCATTCGCTAATAAATATTAAATATCCTCTAAATGTTGGCGATGTAATAACGATACTTTATAATAATAATAATATAAATAAATAAGGCTTGCAGAAGGGTCACATAAAAATTACCTTAACAAAAAAAGTAAATCTGGTTAAAAATTCTCCACAAGTGGATATTTATCTGGTATTGTGGTATTTGACATAGGTACTATGTTCATTTTCGGAAGGGTTTTTTTCGTTATTTACACTTCAAAATCTGTATGTGTTAAATTTCATCGCTAACGCGTTTATTATTTATATTTTACCTACTACGGACGAGGTCAACGGAGACAAAGATAGGATATAAAATGCAGGCGTTAAAAGCTATGTAGCAATTAAAAACGATCTTTATTTCAATGTCTGACCCTTCAAGCGGCACGCGTCAAAAAGGTTCTGCTTTTCGATGTAATTTACAAAGTTTAACTTTATTCATAAAACCTTTGAAAGCAAGCATGCTTAGCGCACGGCATCCGTCTAAATGAAATTAAAGTCGTATTCGTCGTGAAGAACCATGTCCATGTGTATGCTTATGAAAAAAAAATACCGCAGTAATAGTCGACGTGTCGTAAAAAAGGTCAGGGTGATACTGAAAAACGGAATCGAGAGCGTGTTGAATTTTTTATCGCAGCTTCTATCTTGTAAAGCGAGTGTTATAGGGATGTCTCGCCTCTTTACATAACGAATCGTACGCGAGGGAGATTGCTCCTACTAAATTTAGAGGCGTTTAACTTGTTCAGTTTCGACTGCGTAAATCTTTATTTGCATGTTGAGACAATAACAATCCGGCCCTTGCTGCTGATTTAGGGGAATCCGATGTCTATTCTTCAGTTGATATGTTTTGTTCTTCGACTTTTTGTTGGCCTTTTTCAATATATCACTAAAGAGTACGCTGTACACTAAAGTGTAAGCTGTAAAAGTTTTAGCTTATTTGGATGGTGCACAATTAATTCAAAAAATATTTCGATGTTTTTTTTGGGCATCTTGTTTTGAAATATTATCTATACATAATATATCATGTCTAAACATTAATGGGCTCCTTGAAATGATTAGTCATATTCCATCTTAAAAGCCAAAATATTTTTGCAACATCATAATTCACAGACAACCTGAATAGTTTGTGTTGTCTGAATAAATAAGGGTAACGAGCTCATTCGGTAACGAGTAATAAATTACAGCAGTTATGGAGACTACATCAAAAGGGAGCTGTTTTAAAAGAATCTGCCAACAGCTCATAAAGTTAAGTAGAAGTGACATGACCTAATAACACTTGCTAATTACATGAAACTTTGTCAACGTTTCTGCTTGCGAGAGTGACGCGTATTTATTGACATAAGCGAGGACCAACTTTTCCGCGCTCTCATTCTTATAACCGTAAACTTGCTATAACTTGGCTGTAAAATGTAATTTTATCAATCCAGGGCTGCGTAAATTTTAATAGCTTATAGTTCCTATTTTATTTACTTTTAGTCACATGTAAGTCACTACACTGAAAGGCTTGAAGTTACTAGCACAGAAATACTTATGCATGTGAGCTTGTATAAAACATCCATCATCAGCTTAATCAAAAGTAACTCTCGCGTAAATCTGTAACCAGTGAAAATTTTAAGTAAGTAGGATGGTAGCGAATTATTTAAAATTCTGAATAGCGGTGGGGTTAGCAAGCAACAACTACACAAATCAACCTGAAACTAAAAAAAAAACAAAACACGAGGATGCGATGCGGTCGGCGGAATCGGGGTTAACTGGAACGTTTTGTTTACATATTTGGTTGGTTTTCAAACTGGAGAATTGCGAACCACTGCATCGGGATGTTTTAATTACCGACGTTTGTTTTACAATTCATTAAACCGTAATATTGTGTGGATATCTGTTTTTGTAATGGTAATATTTGACGTTTATTTTGCATTCATATTTAAATTTTGAAACCATGAATGAGAATATTAATGCTCATTATTACGCTTTTATCCTCAAATAAATGAATTATCCGGTGAGTCAATAACTTACTGAATTATATACAAACTTTAATTTTGTCGGTAACAGGTAGCAATTTGTATAGGAAGAACAATAAAATAAAATATGAGGTGAGTTTTAATGTGTTTATACCATCAAGCCGGTAATGTTATCTTTTATCATGTTCGGTTCTGTAGCTGAAATAAAAACGCGATTAATAAAAGACTCGATCTCTATTACATCAATAACCTAGGAGTATGGTAAACCTCCTAATTCTTCTGCATAGCTAAGGAATGTTGCCAAGGAAAAAATGTATAGGAAATAACAAAGTTCAGGATCCTAAGAGCAGCCGGTGCCGGGGTGAAATGTGGTGGGGTGCTCGCACGAATATCAAGTAGCGAGCATTACCCGCCGAGCACAGAACTACACAGCGCCGCACGTGTAATGGCGGGCGTGACGTCACGTCCGGATACGGCACAACGCGGTCTCAGTCTGTATCATGAATTACATTACCCACCTACGGCATGCAAAAGTGGAACATTGCCCCCTCATTTCTTAAAAAAAAAACATTGTGTATGGCATCCTTCCATAATTTCAGTAACCTTTTAGTGTTCCCAGGAGTCGAAGCTACTGTAAAGAATTTTTAAGGCACGTGCGTCAAAGGGGCTGTAAACAACTGGGAGTTGTGAGACTACAAACTTGTTAAAATATTTCTTTGTATCTGTCGGCTGCGAACATCACTAGTGTGAATTACTTGGAACATAACTTTTATATTGGACAAGTTTCTGCCCTAATAAGAAACTTGAAAATTTAATAAATAGTTATAGCAATAGCGCGTTTAATAAAGGTGGGAGGTTCTTGTTTTGTGATAAAATATTGAAGTAGAAGAGTGAAAGTGCTAAATTGTCAGTAGTTTTAATTATGCCCTTATGATTTAAAAATGCCCTAGCTTGCAAAGAGAAAATATTCAAAACCGACAGACGTTTTCGGCCCTAATATATATGTCAATCCATAGTGTGTATGGAATAAAATATATACAATGCCAGTCTTGTTAGCAAATAGGACCCTGGAACTTCCAAAATAACTTTTTGTTTATCACGACAAAAAGCACTGACAATATATTAAAACTTGCTTATACAACACTAGACATACAGTGAAAGGAAACTGACTTAAAACACTACTTTTTAAATTATTTTGCAGACGCATAACTTTTATTATACCTCTTACAAATTTTTACCATTTTTTCTAGGCGCGTACCTTTTATTACACTTTTTATTACTACAAATACAAGCTAATCAATCCACTGTGTATATTTGTAACTTCCTAGTTAATTGCACGCGAATAGCGCAAAAGAATAAATACACTACCAATTGGTAGATTCAGGAATAACAAGTTTACTTATTCGTTTTGTAAAAACTGCACCGGCCGCATTCGCTCGAACAATTTATTGACACTCAGTGAGCTTCGAAAAACAGCAACTGTCTGGACCGTTTAATTTTAAATAAGTATTTAGAAACGAGGGAATCATAATACTATTGGGTATGATCTGGATAATATTGTAAGTCGATTTGGTGTATTTTTGAAAACCCATTAGTTGGAAATGTGGAATATTAAATATTAGTATCTAGACTAGCACTAAAGTAAGTTTAATCTTAACTAGAACTGACTAATATTTTAAGTTATTATTACGACTCTTATTTTTATAATTTAGGTTATCTATATATATAAAAGAAAGTCGTGTTAGTTACACCATTTATAACTAAAGAACGGCTGGACCGATATGGCTGAAAATTGGTGGGGAGGTAGCTTAGAGCCAGGAGACGGACATAGGATACTTTTTTACATTTAAAAAAAAAAAAAACAATTAGGTAGTAGGTAGGTAGGTAGTAGGTAGGTAGGTAGTAGGTAGGTAGGTAGTAGGTAGGTAGGTAGTAGGTAGGTAGGTAGTAGGTAGGTAGGTAGTAGGTAGGTAGGTAGTAGGTAGGTAGGTAGTAGGTAGGTAGGTAGGTAGTAGGTAGGTAGGTAGTAGGTAGGTAGGTAGTAGGTAGGTAGGTAGTAGGTAGGTAGGTAGTAGGTAGGTAGGTAGTAGGTAGGTAGGTAATAGGTAGGTAGGTAGTAGGTAGGTAGGTAGTAGGTAGGTAGGTAGTAGGTAGGTAGGTAGTAGGTAGGTAGGTAGTAGGTAGGTAGGTAGTAGGTAGGTAGGTAGTAGGTAGGTAGGTAGTAGGTAGGTAGGTAGTAGGTAGGTAGGTAGTAGGTAGGTAGGTAGGTAGGTAGTAGGTAGGTAGGTAGTAGGTAGGTAGGTAGTAGGTAGGTAGTAGGTAGGTAGTAGGTAGGTAGTAGGTAGGTAGTAGGTAGGTAGTAGGTAGGTAGTAGGTAGGTAGTAGGTAGGTAGTAGGTAGGTAGTAGGTAGGTAGTAGGTAGGTAGTAGGTAGGTAGTAGGTAGGTAGTAGGTAGGTAGTAGGTAGGTAGTAGGTAGGTAGTAGGTAGGTAGTAGGTAGGTAGTAGGTAGGTAGTAGGTAGGTAGTAGGTAGGTAGTAGGTAGGTAGTAGGTAGGTAGTAGGTAGGTAGTAGGTAGGTAGTAGGTAGGTAGTAGGTAGGTAGTAGGTAGGTAGTAGGTAGGTAGTAGGTAGGTAGTAGGTAGGTAGTAGGTAGGTAGTAGGTAGGTAGTAGGTAGGTAGTAGGTAGGTAGTAGGTAGGTAGTATGTAGGTAGTAGGTAGGTAGTAGGTAGGTAGTAGGTAGGTAGTAGGTAGGGTAGGTAGGTAGGTAGTAGGTAGGTAGTAGGTAGGTAGTAGGTAGGTAGTAGGTAGGTAGTAGGTAGGTAGTAGGTAGGTAGTAGGTAGGTAGTAGGTAGGTAGTAGGTAGGTAGTAGGTAGGTAGTAGGTAGGTAGTAGGTAGGTAGTAGGTAGGTAGTAGGTAGGTAGTAGGTAGGTAGTAGGTAGGTAGTAGGTAGGTAGTAGGTAGGTAGTAGGTAGGTAGTAGGTAGGTAGTAGGTAGGTAGTAGGTAGGTAGTAGGTAGGTAGTAGGTAGGTAGTAGGTAGGTAGTAGGTAGGTAGTAGGTAGGTAGTAGGTAGGTAGTAGGTAGGTAGTAGGTAGGTAGTAGGTAGGTAGTAGGTAGGTAGTAGGTAGGTAGTAGGTAGGTAGTAGGTAGGTAGTAGGTAGGTAGTAGGTAGGTAGTAGGTAGGTAGTAGGTAGGTAGTAGGTAGGTAGTAGGTAGGTAGTAGGTAGAAAAAATTGCATTGCAACGCATGCCGGGTACAGCTAGTTTATATATAGGTCACACACTCTGCAATATTTGCCACTGCTTCGATTACGGTCCTGCTTCACGAAATACCTTATGAAATAAACAGTGCCTTTATATACTTATTATCTCACATCGAATTTTACTATTATATGTTTATAAGTGTGGCTTTTTCAAAGTTAAATGTACTTTCTTAATTATTCTAAGACACTTCTGACAAAAGGTGCAGGAAAACATCGTGAGGAAAACTGGATTCCAAAATTTGGGATCTGAAATCGCCAATCCGCAGAGAGCAAGCGTGGTAATCGATGCTCGTGCCTTCTCTATATGGGAAGAGGCCTGTGCCCAGCAGTGGGACGTTTATACGCTGGATTATTATATTATGTTTATATAAATTATTAATCAAATAAAACTAATATGAAGTGCACTCTCAGCATTCGCGATGAACATGGCTCATTCGACTTTATGAAAAGATAAATTTACCCTGCAGTGGGACAGTTACATCTAGTATATTACAAGTCAAACAGAATTTTCAATCTGACTAAGATATATAAAATTATGATTCATTCATGCGCTGCCGGAGACGGCTGACGCAGCTCTAATTAGCAATCACTCCATTCACTCGGTATCTTCAGAGACACTTTAAGATTCTGTTTCAACGACAAACAATGTTCTGTGCCACTTGCGACTCTTTGCCACATTTAGCAACTCTTTGGAATTTTGGGTAATCAAGTTACACCATTGTTTTTGTCTGAGAAAAAAGAAATAGGTAGCCACATATAACTATACTCTTTGATAAGTAGGTACGTTTTGATACCATATGCAATGATAAAGAATGCATTAAAATTTGTCGGTTTTTTAACCTACAAAGATTTTTCCTACTTTATCTTGCCTTTATCTTTAAAAAAAAACATACATGACAATTAAAAAAAAAAAAAAACTTTTCAATCTATTTTTAAGGAACCGAAAACGTAAGCTTACATGAAAAGCGTATTTTTTCGCTTCTGTTTTGCTGGGGGTGCGGCCAGTACACTGAAAATACGGTCACGTTCGAGGGGTTAAGGGTACAGGGGTCAAACGGTAGTACTGCGTAAAACCTGCAGACAGAATGAAATAGACGGTACGCTTAATAATGAAAACAACTTTGTAGTACGAAGAATAGCGGTACGGATTTTTGACAGTGGACGGGTGTAGATTTTTCCGTGTTCAAACCTCTGTTTGGTCTGTCATAAAATTTGTTTCATGATGCCATTGTATTGGATAATCATAATACAAAATTGGAAATTAGAGGAATCGTAATGTTAACGCTACTTAAATTAAAACCTTTATTGATCGTTTTCAATACGAGGTAATTCAATACAATACAGATTTTAAGAGAAAAATTAAAGCACGGTGTTTTTATTAGGATCAATTAACAGTGTTCGATAGGCAAACACATGACAAGCCGGAATATAACAGGTTCCATTTCAACTTTTGCATTTCGGGCACGGGACTCATATCAATTTGTATCGATAAACCAATATATACCTTCGTTAATAACAATAAGGTACAATTTCCAGTGAAAATTTAGTTAGTTCCTCGGTACAACGAGCTCTTGCTAATTCCAATTCGCATGTGGCGATGACGGCAACTTTTATTTTTTGGTACCTACTTTCCTACTGGAATAGTAGAACTATGAACGCTTAGAGTTGTTGCGTTAGTTTCTTCCCAACTTTTGTTTCTAAAGGATTTATAACTTTCGAGATCCAGCTAGGAGCAACAAATAAAAAGAAAGTTTATAAACAAGAAACACAAAAACAAATATTTCCTGCACAATATACTAAATTTAGGGGAGATAAATATTAAACCAGATACCAATATATATTTGAAAAAAAAAACAAATGTTTATTATACTTTTTTTATTTGAAATGAAGGCAGCTTCGAACTATTTTCAAGCATAATAAATAAGTACTTAAAGACAAATTTAATGGCAACGTGGAAACTTTGAATAAATGTACAAAACGCTGGGTACGTCCTTTCTGGTGTAATTTGTAAATTTGGTATCTGCGTCTTGTTCGGTTCTAAAAGTTGTTATGTTAGGCGTTGGTCGCCGGCACAGGCACGGAGTTGTGCGCAATCGGCTCTCCCTAATTACCGCCAGTAAAAACTAATTGCAAACGACTGAGCGCCGCGCCGCCCGCTCCTACACCCAGCGTAACGTATTCACAAATATTGTGATTTATGCACTGTTTACACACTCCCAGAATTAGCCACGTAATACTTCAAAGGGATTGTCCTGTTGACTTTGTTGACGGGATAATGAGGTACCAACGATAAAACCACGTTGTGTGAACCGATTGGATAATTAAAGTGTGTATTAAAGCTATATTGAAATAGTGACACAATTTGCGCTTGCGTGTGTGTTTGTCGATCGTAGACAACTTGAACATTTTAAACTGTTTTCTTTTAAAACTTTTTACCATTTATATCATAATTACTGTTTGCATAACTATATGCAAACAGTAATTCATATAGTTATGCAAATCACTCTTTTATCATTTTATTGGAGTGCCTACTAAGGCACTCCAATAAAATGATAAAAGAGTTATTGATTGGCTAAAAGTATTTGCACCATTTATTTACACAAATTTTAAACGCAACAGTGGTTTTCTCCATGAATGTTCAGAGCTAAATACACATCGTTTAACTAAACATCAACAAAAACGTAGTTTTTATTTTTTTTGCACACCTAAGGTTTCCGATCTGTGTAAGTAAAATCCCACGCAGAGTGAATGCTGTGAGAGGGAACATCAAAGACGTTACCACATAAAAACGGATTTTCTCAAATGAATACTTATAAATGTTTACATAAAGAAGCTTACGATGTTTTCTTTTTAAAGATAAAGACGGTTCAGATTAGATAAATTCCTGCTAATATATTTAGCCGATAGCGAATATGATGTTTTTAGAAATAATGGGAAACAGTTCAATCCGTCGAGGTCGACCTCGAGTCGTACCCTAATCATGTACTGGGATACTTAATCGGAAAAAAGGTTTTAAGGGATCCCGGCTGGCCCTTATCAACAGAACATTAGAAAAGAGGAAACAAAGAAACATATGTTTTGTAAGTAATGTCTCACGTACTCATTACACAGAAAGAGATAATAAATCTACGAACCCGATGTAGATAATGTTCCTTGCGATAGTACGTTTGTTTTAGTACCTTATAAAGTGAGAATTCTATACGGATTCTATATCAACTATTACTAATCATTTTTCTTGTCAATGTCGAATTTTCCATGTCGGAATCTCATTCTTATCAAAAGTATTGATTAGTATGTGCATCACTCAATTACATCGAAAGTTCACTAATACACCAAGACATTATAAGAGTTTCTATTAATCCAAAACTTCTAAAGTTTATAGAGTTAATGCTTATGCTTATGTTATTATAAACAGATCTGTTGTCTAAACTAGATAGATATGTGTATGTACGTAAATATGCAAAACATCAAGTTGGTAAACTACGTGTTTATCTTGTTCGTGTACCTAATACTAAGTTGAGATTCACTCGCTAAAAGTTCTCTGGTGTAGGTTACTCCGAAGGTTAATGTGGGGGCTATCGTTACACACGTTTCTGTGTGTGTAGAAAGCACAAACTTTGTGTATGTGTGAGTGTAGTGGATGCTAACTACACAGTGGTTCCTGTAATTTCTTAGAAGCAAAAAACATTAATTAGATTACGTTTAACATGAAATTATTTCTTTTGATATATTTTCTTATATTTAAAAAATAATAAAGCTTATGTTTTTTGTTACTTTGGACCCATTTTTTTCTAATAACGATTAATACATCATTAAGCATTTTCATCAATATTTTGAGCCAGCAACAAAATTTGGTCTGATTATTGGTTCGAAAAAAAGTCTGACTTTTATTTTATAACCTAACCTACCACATTATTTAACTAAGAAATATTCTAAATGAATAAGTTTAGTTTACTCAATAAAAACTCATTATTATGATCAATCTAAGGCACAATATAATTAATTAATAATATAAATAAATTGTAATTATAATCAGCATATGGCTCAATACAATTACAGATGTGCGAAACCTTTTTGTGCGGCCATATATTTTTGTCAAACAAAATGGCGTTTACGTTATAATAATTCGTAGTAGACACGCGGTGCCACCTGTTTTTAATTACAAATACAGCGGTACCTATGCCGGCCGCTGGATTATCCGGCTCGAATTGAATTAACTTAACATTGGACGTCAATTTGTATAGGCCTGATACGATAAAATAAATATGTTTTTTTTTTTACTCCATCTCAATGTTCACGGTTTTCCTTAGGCTTAGGCTTGGTCTGGTTATGTTTGTGTAGATTGTTAGAAGTGTTAAAAGGAAACCACTGATTCTTTAAACTTTACAATATATTATCATAAGGATGGATTCAACGTTACAATTACAATACTTTTAGAGGCCAGCGACGCCATAATGATTATTATTAATTTATATAATGCAAGAGACTACTACAACGAGAATCGCACGCGCCGCCATTATCCATTGCTCTCTAGTGTTGTCAGTTCATCCGGTAATAGTGTCGCGACGTATTAGTCGATTCTAATTTCGGTTAACAGAAGATAGGAACGTTTGATAAGATTAAAAAGGAATTAGGCTATAATATTTAATGACAGTAGGAAATTGCAGAAAAAAAAGCAGTAACTTTACCGAACTATACCAGCCAGCAGCCGCATAAAATATGCCAGACTATCAATTCTTCTGTTTATCTGTTCAGATCAAGTACTCATTACAACAGGTATACAAATCAGCTCATGATTTTATAACGAAAATAATTTGACATGCCATTAAAATCTAAGAACTTACAATAAGTACTAATTACATTCAAATAGGACCCGTATTTATCTCATCTTTTATAATTAAAGGTCTTGTATAATTATAAAGAAAAATTACGAAATAGAAAATAATATTCTTGTACACCATGAAAGTGACGTCATAAAACAGTGCGACATAGACCACACAAAATAGAAATGACGTAACGAATCCATAGGAACAGTAATCCTGGCACCAAATAAAATTCCATATCACAGAACCGTAAAAATAAAATGACCGGAATTTTATAACGTATTGTGTGGACGTAAATCCTGACACCTGGGTTATGAGTAACAGCCTGTCAACATTTTACAATGTTCCTGGGAATTAAATTACCCGGGCATAGGCTTTGTCCGATCTAAACATAAGTCGTATGTACCTGGATTTTTATTATGTAATTTATTGAGAGGTTATGTCAGAACGTTAACAAAATAAAACATAGCGCGTTATTTACTTATATTAATTTAATTGTTAAAGTTATCCTTAATTTAAAATTAATGTTATCCTTAATTAATTTTGGTATTCAATGTGCAATTATTTTAATTTTTGTTTCTTACTAAATATTAAAACATAAATAATTTAATCATAGGGGATGGATTATTAAAATTAAAAAAAAAATATTTCATCGTAGCTCTCCTATTAAAATATATTTGTATTGTTATTTGTTACCTACCTACGTTATTTATCGCCGATATGAAATATCAAAGAACGATACTTTTATAACTTGGTTATAAATAGCGGTGAATTTACGCAGTATTGATAGAAAGTAAAGGGCAGACTACTAATTAATCGCATGGCTGGGCAACGACGTGTGGACGATGTTCAGAAATAAACTAATGCAGTATAGCTTTTTATAAGAAACTTGTTTGTGCCCACGCTACCTTGTTAGCACGTTATATAAATACAGACTTTATTATAATTAATCTGTTATACTATAGTTGAGGAAAAACTATACACTACGGCTTTAAACGGCGTAGCATTTAGAGGTACCAAAGTGTAGCTACACGTATGCTACGTAGCTACGCAAAAGCACCGATAAGAGATTTTCGTAGCACGTAATTCATTTAGGCCTTAGGCGCCAAATTAGTAACATTGTTGTCATTGTAATTTTACCAATTGTGAATCAGTTGATCCTTTCAGAAATCATAAGCGTGACGTAAGTACGGCTGTTACGGGGCTACATCGTATATCACTCATGTAATCCTATTTTCGCATGCGTACAAATCCGTAAACCTCATTTTAAGGTATATTCAGTTAGCGTTAAATCAGTGAGAGCATGTAATAAATTACACAGCATTTTCATATCCAGTTGAACATTTAATTAATGGTTTTTATTCTATTTTGTATTGTTTACTAGGTTGTTTGTCATTTGTCACAAGCACCATATTTTAGCTAGGATTTGTTTTAACTGCTATTAGAAAATTAAAATAAAACATTATCTTTATATTTAGTTTTTATATCCTTATTTTTTTATTGCAATTACAATTTCTAATATCCTGTAAATAAAAAGACACCATCCAAGCTCTTTATTTATAAAGTTTTTAATATATATATATATATATATTTAAAATATATACCTAAATCAATGTAAAGTTGACGTAGATAAGAAACATGATTCAATGTACTAGTATTCTAGTTTCACTACCAATAGATACTCAATCACAATCCATCCATGTCAAAGAGTAGACTATTGATAGACATCAAAATAGAAATACCAGCTCGATATGATTAAAATCTATTACAATAGACCCCAATGGAACACCACAATAGATAGTATTTCCAGTAAAAGCAATTTACCACACACATGATATGAAACTTCAAAAAAAAATATTTACGTGGAATGGAAGCACAAAAAATTAATAACAATGTCATATTTTAAGCCACGTCCTACTTTTAGTAGATACAATAATTGGTATTCAATATGGCATCAATGTTGATTGCGGGCGCAACTTTTATAACTATTTTTGAATGCTAACATCCTATTTTTTGTTGACCATCACCTGCTATTACCTGCTATTATTTTGATGCATACAATAAAATAACTATAACATCCTACGGTATTTTTTAAATGTTTTAAAATACAAAATTTCATGTAAGCGAAATACGTGAAGGTAAAAATTCTTTGAATGATAGTAGATCATTGCGTAATATAAAAGTTTATCAAATCTTAGTTGCTTTGACTATTGATGAAATAGCAAGTAAAAATATGCATATTTATAACATTCATAATAAATATCAGGACACAATACTGTCAACTTTACTTCAAAACTGTCGAAGCCCTCATAGCGAGCGATAGCATCATAACCCAAAATCCATATCGAAGCATGACTTACTACCGAACTACTTATTTACAGCGACTCGTAAAAAGAACTTTGAGCTATAAATTCAGGAAAAGCGTGCCGTAACCCGTTGAGCCATCAATACAGTTATGAATAAATGGAGCCACAAAAAACTGATGTCGGTCCTGAGGGAATGAAAATTACGTATATTTCGCATGCAAAAAAATATTAATTACCCTGAAAATACAGAGCTTGTATACATTTTGCATTCACGTGACCTAATTTACACAATACCTGCAGAACAAAGATGTGTTTTATATAAAATGTTGTCTAACTCTATTCTGCAACAGGTTTCGGAAGAGTCGAGTCCTCTTGTTAGTTCAAACGGACATTTAATTTTTTTGTTTGCTGCGGAAATCATGAATATTTTCATAATGATATTATGGTTTACGGTGACCTGAGGTAAACCCTTATGAATGTCAAAAAGCATACTTTCAAAAATCTTCATGTTTACCGTTCTTGTACAAAAAAAACGATGAGATTTTTAGTACGAACAAGCCCTTTCTCATCGAGGAATGTCCTTAAAAATAACAACGTTTCGGTATTAATAGACCTTAATTTACAATACATTTGTAGGATGGTATGACATACACCTCGACACCCTAATCTAAGAGATTATTCTTCACTTCTTCATACCGCTCTTATTCATTGATTGCATCATCTCCTTTCTGCTACATAATTAAAAATATGGGCTCATCGCTTCCGAAGTAAGCAGAGCTTAACAGATTACATATGGTGATGTTGATACCTCACCATATATAATCTCTTAAGCCGAGTGAAGTGCATTACGTAATTAAACAATATGAATGCGGGTGAAAAACCGCCATGTCGTGCGTACCGTAATACGTAGATACAATATTTTATGTTTCGATCATATAACGCGGAGCTTGCAACCTCTGCTTTTACGGCAAATATGGTAACATGAAGTTGAAATTAATGCCAAAATGTTTGTTGCAATAATATTGAAGCTGTTAATTAATGCATAATATTTGGCATACAGTTATCACTTACTGATTTTTAATGAAATTTCACTGCCTGTGTTCAAAGTCGCACTGTCATTTTCAGATTTCCTCTTATTTATGTAAGTTCCTAAATGCAAACGATGCCCTGGCAATCGTCAATTTTGATCTATACAGTCTGCCATATATTCCTTGTTTGCTTCTGTTCCAAAAACTATCTAACTACTCTGTTCTTAATTACAACTCGACATAAAAACAAACGACTGTGCATAGAGAACGCTGATCATTTTTTTGCACGCGACATACAAACCAGATCTTGCTTTCATAACGCTGTTGTTCTGGTAAGTCTATATGAGTTTTTATAGTGACTATGAAAAACTTCTTCCAAAAATAAAACCAAGTTTGATATAATACCTTAGAGTTTATAAACAAAAACAATAAAATTATTTTAAGAGCCCAAGGGTACTACACCCACGCAATATTTCTCGTCAATAATTCTCTAGAAATTAATTAAGTTCGTTTAAGTAAACAAGTAACATTTACATTGTATTTGCAATAAAATCAAATAAGAATATAAGATTATCCAATACCAGGAATCGTTACTGTGTGCCGCTAATGTTAGCAGGCATTGAGTATTGCGACCTAGTTTAAGTGCCTACTTTGTTGTGAAACATCTTTTACAAGTCGATACTTAACACGTATCCATTCAAAGTAATTTAGAGTTAGCAACAAAGTCTCGTGAGCGAAGTTCAGGCAGATACAGGTGCAAAACTTAGCGTTCTCAATCAAACATCAATCCGACGTTACGAACACGTCCATCCTCGTTACTGAAGGAAAAACTTTTTAATTAGTCACTCTGCTTGCTAACTGTGTTGTGGACTTCCTAATGTATCCAATTAATTGGCGTAATGCGTAAAGTGGAATCGAGTGGACCGAAAGTCAGTAACTAAATGTACAAATATATCGGTTTTGTTTGTTCCCCAGGTAAATACGCATACCGCTTACTTGTACGTCTCCGAACACATAACTAGGGGCTCGGCTCGCTCCACTGAACTTGATTCAATTGAAGACATCACTGAAGACATTGTTCACATAAAACACTTTCTCTGCGTGCTTAATATGTGTGACGTTTTTATATTTACGAGTTTTTTCGTTAAATGACATTCATGGTGGTGAAAAGTCCGCCCTTAACGCTATATAAAAGCCGACACGTTTTTACGGCGAATGGAGATGAGGCATTTATTAAAACTGGCGTCCGACATTCCTGCTCAAATATTGTAACAACGTGTGTTCTGAATTAGCCGGGCATTGTGTCGAGTTCATAATAACTTTCTGAATCTCGTGTTAGCGGTACGGCGCGCGGCACGCGTCGCCTGTGGCTTGCTAAACTGAAATAACATTCAAATTGTTGTTTAACTATGGATTAGTCCATATTTTGTGAAATTAACACCTGGAGCTTTATGGACAGTCAACTTAGTTACCCTAGTGCTCTAGCGAGAAGACTTGATGCTCTTAAATAAAAGATAAGAGCACTGTAATTAATCTGGTTGAATGCTATATTTCGATATTCATCTGTTACTGAAATAATATGTACTCTAGGTATCTACTTGAACAAAGTAGCTAGCTAAGATCAAGAAATGATTTGTCAAGTAGGTATTTCTATTTTACGCGGATATAAAAAATCCTGCACCAGCAGATGTGTTGAGTACGTATACATTACACACAGAACGCCGACTCAGTTGGTGAATTTTATTCAGCAAATATTGCCTGAACGTGACTTCTGCAGTGCTCACACACACATGCGCGCGAAATTATGTATGTGTTCCATATATTGTTCTTCTACATTTTTTGTACTGTACATCTAAAGCCGCGCTAGTAACTGCAAACTTTTTTGGTCATACACCTATTGTATGACCACAATACATAGTCACATGTGGTTTTCTACAACACCTTTTTCTAGGGTCTGTACGATATAACGCTTTATTCATGAAGCTGGTGACCGATGCGGGATCGTTTTACGAGCGTCGATTTGCAAGTGTCTGGTTCGATTCCCGATGCAAATTCTTCCGTTTTACTGCCACACAATAAAACCGCTCGCTTTCATAATACATTTTCTTATAAGCCAGCCGCCTCTGCCAAGAAATTTATATTGGTTTTGCAATTGTTATCAGATGACAGTACATAATCTGAAGGTTGTCTGCATCTTAAAATTCTATATCTATCCATAAATATATTACACTTCTCAGAGAAAAAAAATGAATCCGACTTTTACGTTTTTTTTTTTACAACAATCAATTTAGTTGTTGATCCTACCCACACCCGAAGAAAAAACATTTTTACAATATAACGTCATTGGTATATAGTGTCACCGAAGAATATGTTCTATGTCTATTATATTTCTCAAATGATGAAGTAGATGAGCATCCAAGTTCTGACCACATGTGGCGTCAGAAAGATAATGCACGCTACGAAAACGCAATTTAGGTGAACGCCGGCGGCCCCATGTTGGGCGCCATTCCTTCCCTACCAAGCTAAAGTAATAAAGTAGAAACTTTGTAATACTTATGTTCAGGTAAAACGCTGTTACAACTATATTTTCTCACGCGAGTGGACAGTTTTCATAATTTATTCTGAGATTCTTCAATAATTGCACTATTTTAAAAACAATATTCGCTGTAAGCAAAAACAAAGGTTCAGACGCAATTGCATAGTCCACGAATGAAATACTGGTATGAAAAAGGTAGACAGAAATAGCATGTATTTTATTCACGAGCCGCCAGTAAAGCTATCAGACATGTCCAAACTTCGCTGAGTGCAGCTTGCTTTATTTCCGTTTGACCTGTCCCGTTCGACGCTATTCCTAGAATACCACGACCCAGACATGTTCATTTCACCGACAACCCGAATGCAAGTCCTGACAGCGCCGCTGCAGCGACACGTCTCTGCACTACCAAATTTGAATATTTAATTGCGATTATTTTAGCTCGAGTCTGACTAATTAATAACGCAAATTGACAGCTCTAGTGTTGCTCGCACGTACCGCTCTAATGGAAAAGGTTTATTCCTAGACATTTCCGATCCGAAATGAATCAATTGAATTTTAAATTCGCCACATTTGCATATACGTTGGTGACCGGCTACTTTACGATTGCAGACCGGTTTCGTATTCTTTGTTTGGTGTTTTATTTTGTGCATTTCCGAGTGAGAAAGGTACGTGATACGACCCGGCCCGCCTCGTTCCTGTCTCTTTTCATAAAATATTTTCAGCTTGACATTGTACAATTTCAATTGAATATCTCTTTGAGGCTACCTACAGCGTTTGTCAAGGTGACATTTTGTTGTATTATTATTTTCTAGGTTAGCAAAAAATATACAATTTTGTTTGTTTTAAAAAACGTAGTGTAGTAATGTTGCAGTGGATTTGTTGGCCAAAAATTCGTTGTTGGATATGTCGCGAGAGACACATATACCGCGACCGAGCCAGCTCTAACTTAAACTTAACTTAGATGTAGAGCCTCCAGGGGAGCGCATTGAAAACCCAGGGTTGACATTACGTTCGAAAAACATATTCATTGCAGGATAAATGTTCTTATTGAATCATTTTGTTAACCTTTTATTCCCGGGTACATGATTTGAGGTGGATTTAGAAGCGTTATATAAAAGAATCATAGACGAGTGATATTTGTATCACGGGTTTTTTCAACCTCTTTCAATAATATCAGTAAATATGCTTTGTTCAAACCAGGATTACCATCAAGACATAAATAAAAAAAAGACAGTTACCAGCTGAAAACCCAAATCCAGATTCTTGCTACCGTCTGTCTACCTTTATAGCTTTTTATATAGCGTTCATTTTACAATCTCATTCGTACTCTTGAAGAAAGTCTCAATTGCTCATTAAATTTTCACGGAACAGACGCACGAACGCATAAATATTTCATGATCAACTTTGAAGTATATCTTAAGGGCAGCGACGTCTAAATGTCAAACAATCGTCTGAAGTTCCACGCGTTGTAACCACCGCTTGACAAGATAAAATCGACTACGCGTTTCGCCTTCCAGAATGACAGCCAGATTAAACTTTTACTTCCCTTTAACTTCCATATAATAGGGTCATAGATAGAAAATACAATACTATCACCCAAATAAAGATCTTATGCGTTTTCGTAAAGGATATCTTTGCCTAACATTTTCAACTTCAGAGACAGCGATATGTCCTTATTTTTATTTTCGACAAAACTGACTTTATTCCAACAATAGGTGGCTCGCCTTAACCTTATTTATTATACTGTGCCATTGAAAGCTAAGGAATTCTCGATTTCAAAGGCCAAGTATCTATTTTGAGCATTGATATAAAATTAAATGAAGGGTATTTCTTTATTTACTGAGGTTGTCTTTTATTTATTTAACATTAGCATGAAAACTACAAAGCCGATTACATAAAAAAAACAGAATAGAAAAAGTTACTGCTCATCAATAAAATTAAATTTATGAATAAAGTAAGAGTACCAGTACCGCTCCTAACCACCGAACCGAGTGCTATAACGCTCTTCCAATAAATTAATTAGAGCAATAATAATTAAAAGTCCACATTGGTACCGGCGATATAGGCGAACTCTAATATTCCAACCACAGTTCATTCATCGGGAATCAGCGGTGCGCGAAAAAGAGCTGAATGTGTAGGTCCGGTCGAATAGGCACCGCGAATGAAAACCCTCTCAATTGAAATGTTTATTCAAACACAATGGGATATACGTATGTCGACTGAACTGTACATAAGAGAAAAAATCATGAATTTTGGAAATAGAAAGGGTACGTTACAATCAGTACTATTGCAATGGTCACGTAAAATGGTTTTGTGTTATTATTTGTAAAATTATTTCGTTACGAAAAAAAAAACGGGTTGTTAACGATTTTTTTATAAAATTGACGGAATACTTTGGAATATAGAGTCGATTTATCTTTCAAATATAACCACTTTATCCAAATAACTAAATAGTCCTGCAAATTGATTACAAAATCATTCGATTCCTGTAGTCAAAACAATATCCATCAAAAAGCTAATAAGAGTCGGCTCGGCTGACCAATTAGTCGAGTGAATTTAAATTAAGAACTCCGATGGCGCCGACCAATCGGCCGCGTAATTTGACAAGTCTTTAGATTCGGATCAAGAATTCCTTAATATTACTGAAGAGTAACTTTTCCTTTTCTTATGTTTTGTTAAAAACTCCACTTTTATAAGTTTATAAACGTCGCCATTAAATAAGGACTTCTTTTTTATTTGTTTCACACAAATACAGCGAAGTTGGCGTGTTTTCTTTGCCGTACTTTGAATATTGAAGCGACGTAAATATTTTACAGCCAAACTAGTTCTACTTTACAGGATCGCTCGATCGTCGCTGTGTATAATTTGGGAACTTGACTGCTGTTTTCAGTTTTCGTATTAAATTTCCTAATTAAGTAGTATGTAGTGAGTTTATTTCTTAACTTGTAAACTATATTTCTGTAAAAATTTATATGGTGCAATCTTTGATTATATAATAATAAGTGTAATAAGTACAAAAATATACCCGAACTTTTTTTATGCCTGCTGAAGGCATAAAAAAAGTTCGGGTATATTTTTCATACATTTATAAGTTATGATCACCAAGCCTATACAATTTTACCTGAAACGTGGAATAGAACGCGGTATCTTCCGAATATATTTTAATTAAAATGGCGCCTAAGATTTAAACGGCGGTGCGATCAACGCTTAAAATTAACCGCTCTAATTAAAACTACAAGTACTCGGGAAGGCTGCGATAGCGACGTGCTTAAATCTAGTTATAAATTACGTTAAGACATCATGCGATAACTTATGCAATTTTCGCGATCGGTTATAGATTTTATGAAATAAAATGTCGGCGTCGGGGAACACAATGGAAGGGCCTTTCATTTTATTTTTAGAACCCTTCATTTGAATTTAAATAGAGAATGCTTTTATTTTCCTGATGGATTGAGAGCCTTCTTTCTTCAAGTGAGCTCTGAATTATTACTTTATCAGTGTATTAGAAATTTTTACCTATTCTTAATATGCCAGCAGTTAATTGTAGGTCTGATGAAAATTGTTCAGGGGGTGGATCTAGCAGTTATCTGTCCGACAACTGGCTAGATCCACTACGGGTACGCGACCCCGGACAGCCCTAGCTGTTGCTGTCACATTCATTGTACCTCCGTGATGGTAGCATCCTATAACCTATATATATATCCTTGTTATTCTTTCCAACGTATCCTTTCCCAATTCCTTATCCCGCAGAAACGCAATGGACAATCATAAAAATAATTTAATTATCCAAAATGGCGGCGATGTGACTCGCCACCCATCACGTCTCGTTTCTCGCGGGGGCGAAAAGTGGCCCACGGAGAGCCGCTTCGCGACGTTGAATGTAAGAGGAGGAATGGATGGTTAGGTGGATGAAGTATGTCAGATGATGGATGTTGAGACAAAAATTAAGAAAGGTATGCTGAGATGGTTTGGCTATGTCGAGAGAATGAATGAAGAACGATTGACGAAAAAAGTGTATAAGGCGAGTGTGAATGAAGAAAGGCCAGGTCAAGAGTACCATAAACCGAACAGCATGTATGAAGGGAATAATGAAAGTGGACAAAGCAAAACAAGTGTGTAAGGATCGTAGCAAGTGGAAAGAAGTGGTCTCTGCCTACCCTTACAAGAGAAAGAGGCGTGATTATATGTATGTATGTATGTATAAACATTAAAAAAACACCTCAACGTAGGAAATACAAAATTTCGTTTGTTGGCAAATAATAATTGTTCGAAAAAGTTACTCTTAAGAGCCAATCACAGCGGTGGCCCTTCAAAGCTAGAGAAAACCCCGAGTTGCGTTTAATTAATTCATTTAATTGTCAGAAAGCGATGGAATAAAAAAGTTGAACCACCGACACAACGGGCGTGCTAATGAAAAGTAAAGATAGAGCTGTTCAAAGGTTCCGGTCGATGGCATTCTCCCGTCGGTCAGATGGCGCTTCTGTTCACCTAATTTCCTCACTCACAGCTCACAACTTCTTTCCTAATTAGCAAACTAACTCTTGATAGTTTAATAAAGGTAAAAACGACACCATTTTCTACAATCTCTAGAAGCTTCTATAATATAATTAGTTGGCTTCAATCAGTTCTAGGGAAAGACATTTTCAGATAAACATTTTTGTAAAAATATATTTTCCTAGAGAATTATTTTAATCTGTGATTTCCTTCTTGTTATTTTCTGGTATATAATCGTTTAAAAATGCCGTTATATCAATTCACTGAAATTCTTCAGCATCAAATAATATCAGAATTTTCCGGAACAAAACAAAAATGAAATAACTGAAATATCAAAATATCCAGTTTGTTAAAATTTGCGGGTTTATCAACGAACTAAAAAATAATTAAAAATTCTCTGTTATAATATACGTCAAAACTAAACTAAAAAAAAGAACTGTCAAAACGTTTGGTAGACTCTACTCGTGATCAGAGAGCTGGTTTGTTTGTTCATTCAACGTGGCAATGCTGCCAGCCTTCTGGGCACGTTTCCCGCCATTGACAAGGATGACGATGAGTTTTTTGACGCGTGTTAGTTTTATTTATTTACATAAGATTTAATTTTAGTATAGTTGTAAGTGTTTGTTCTTGTATTAGATTTAAGTATTGAATTGTAAATAAACTAAATAAAGCATATTTGTAAATATATAAATATTTTGTACACACATCTGCACACAGTGACAACGATTCTTACCGCGCTGCGGGGATGCGTAATAATAAAGGCATACCGAAAAAGAAGAGGGATGGATATCACACAGAAAGGAAAAAGTAACATGGAACGGTCGAAAGCAACGATCCGTAAAATAGTCCCGCGTCCGTTCCAAGGAATATCCACAAAAACAGACGTAATTCATATGCTGAAAATGGCTGCAACAACTTTAATAGTTATGACGGAATTAAGTACATACATTTAAAGCAGAAAGTGATACTTATATTATTAAAAATAAAGCTCATGCATTCATGAGCTTATATTGTCAGACATACCTAAAGTTAATACAATCACTGCCCGGCTAATTAATATAGGTATGTATTGCCAGAATTCAAAATTCGATTTTGGCAGCATGAATCATGTTGGCTACTCATGTTTATTTCATGAAATACACACACAGAGAGAAAGGTGATCCCATTGTGACATGGCGTAGTCGACACAGTTTCTCGGAATTAAATTAATTAAATTCACATGCATTTCATCAACACTTTGAATCGACACGCTTTGTGGCCGTCAACTGTATTGGTTACACAGAGAGTAGTCTGTTCTGCGTATTGCGGTACTACACCTAGCTGATGCCTACGTCTCAGTTGGTCAAAGCAAATGCTAAAGATCAGCTCTTGAACATAACTTCAAAGCAATAAAGCAAATTTTCAGAATAATCGAACTAATGTTTTTGATCAAATAACTGAAAAAAAAAACAAAACATTATTAAAATGTCCATAGATAAATTGCTCTGATGTAAGTTTTAGGAATCCAGTTTAAAATGTTAATAAATAGTCATACTTCTACAATACTGGTTATTAAAATACATCGTGGCATTATATCCAACAAAATTGTAGACATTATGAATAAAACATATTTAATAATGATTTTAAAATAAATATGATTTCGGAAAGGCGAAAAGTTACGCTGGTTCATTTACACAAAAGGAAAACTGACCATTTAGCAACTTTACTGAAATTGTGTAGAGCTTTGCCATATTGATTTTTAATTAGCCTTAGCTGCCAACATCTGATTACTCTCGTGTTTTTATTAATCCAAATCAAATGTTCGACGTTAATCAAACATTTTATAGTACAATTTGCTTTTATCACTACTTTATATTGCAATAAAAGTATATTTTTTTTATCTTCTATACTTATAATAAATCTGTAGAAAGGTCAATTCTGTACATTAAATATATTTTCAAAATAACTATCAGGGGGTGATTAGTGATCGATACTGATGCCAAAAATGCAATCAGTAAAATTTTTGTCTGTCTGTCTGTCTGTCTGTATGTTCCTTATAGAAACAAAAACTACTCGACGGATTTTAACGAAACTTGGTACAATTATTCTTCATACTCCTGGGCAGGTTATAGTATACTTTTCATCACGCTACAATCAATAGGAGCAGAGCAGTGAAGGGAAATGTAGGGAAAACGGGAGAAGTTACTCAATTTTTTAAGCTTCCTTTGCGTGTGCAGCCTTAATCGTTAAAGACTCATTGATAAGCTTCGTCATCCACGCGAACGAAGTTGCAGGCACAGCTAGTATCTAATATTTTTGAATTGTGTAATATCTTAAGCTTATTTATAGTTTGTATCGAAAAAGTACTTGTTTGTGATAAAGTAAGATACATTCTTACCTGACGAACGAACTATGCTTTATTTAATGACAAATGATAATTAAATCAGTCTGTATACCTACCTAACGGTATCTTTATGTATCTTATCTCATACAATAATAACGGCACATGGTTAGAAATACCCACATCATGTTTTCAATATTGTCCGTAAGAAATCTTATAAATCATGATTGTGACGAGTTTACTAAGCTCGAAAATTTTCGGTCTAGTATGTACATTGTACAATCGTGGCTCTAACCTAGTTTTTTCTCAGAGACGACATTAAGTCAGACTTTTAAACTCATCAGGCACAGTTATATCCCAATGTCTTCCACGAAACGACTACCTTCTGACCTTCATAACCCGATCACTGGGTTATACGAAATTTCCAAACTTGTGTGACCTACACAAAACCTTTGTAAATGTAAATACTTTAGCCGGGCTTAGCATGAAAAATAGAGTCGTCATCGGAATGACATCGGAACTCAATACGACGTAGGTTCAGCGTGGTCCGCAATGCCTGTCATTGGAATTGTGTACATACAACAAACAGTCGGCCGGCCGCGGCCGCGGCGACAAATAGCACCCTGGCATACAAGCGTTACGGCAAACTATCTTGTAACAAGCAATTTTTACCACACCTAATCTTTCACAGAATAAGTGAAATTATATGATGAAGCTTACATGAAAAGTTAAGTTAAGTAAAATTAAATCGTTAAAGTAATACACATCAATACAAAAGCACAATTAAATTTACTCGCACTATTCATTCGCATTATTTAACCTGCTATTAAAATGTATCCTTGTCAATCTCGATAAGAAAAATATACCACAATGATTTATTTAGAGATTATATTTGATGAAACATTCCAAAACGAATATTAGAAACCACAACAAGAGAATTGAAACTGACAAAACCCCAAAAAGAACAAATGTAAACAAAAACGAAATAGCTATTACCAAACATCCTTTTTGAAAATCGATTGGGAATTCCGCCCCTTGTATATCCCAACAGGAAAATTCCATTTTCCAAATACAAAACTGAGAACAGACGACACAAACCTAAATACCTTGTAAGTAAACGAGGCGCAATAAGTAAATAGCATTTTCTGCTTTGAGGAAATTTCAAAACAAACGGGCTATGAAAAACTCCAAACAACTTTTAACGGATTGCCGTCCCACTGACGAAGTAAAATTATTATTTAGTGGCCTATCGATTCCAATGAGCCTTGCTAGTTTTCCTTTGCTTCGTATATTTTAACGTTTGGGTTTTAGTTTTTTCGAAATTTATTTTCACAGTAGATTTTTTTTTATATACGGTGACTAGTTACTCGAAATTAATATACCATTCGCAAAAAACGAAGTAAAATATAAAATAATACAAGAGACATATAAATCTAAAATAAAAAAAAATCGTTTTAGAAACCTTCCAGCTAAAGTTCACGTTTACTCAAAGAATTTACCTTCTACCTATTAGTTGAACTTTTATGATGTCCATGAATTGTCGTGGTTTTATATTTGTTTATGAAATATGTTCAAAGTCACTTAAGTTAATGTGTGACTTCACTATACGAACAAGTATCGTACTTAGCAGTTATTATGAAACTTCAGTACTAGAAGCTACCGTAAAAAGGGAAAATTATGTTACTTTTAACATAGCTATGTAACTACACTCGAGAGCAATGAATCCGGGTCACTTAAAGAATGTTAAAAATCTCGAAAACTAAAAATGATAGGTTAATGCAATAAATTGTATTTAATAGACAATGTAATACTCCTTAAATGAAAGTAAAAAAAATATGAGTCACCATACATTTTATTAACACAAAATTACATAAAGAAAAAAACTGCTGATCTCTCCTTAAAACAAAAATAGGAAACATGAAATTTTTGAACTTTATTACGATTTTCTTGAATTTTAATACTTCGTATTGCCTCCTCGTGCTTCCATTACTGCGTTTACGCGGTTTGGCATGCTGTACACCAAGTTCCTTATACGATTTTGGGGAATATTCTCCCATTCCTCTGTGAGAGCAATTTTGAGCTCACGAAGCGTGATTGGGGGAGGGTTTCGTTGTTTTACGCATCTGCCTAGCTCGTCCTAAGCATGCTCGATCGGGTTGATATCCGGGCTGCGCGCTGGCCACTCCATACGAGTAATGTTCATCTCTTGAAGGTTCATTCACAATCCTACCTGTATGAGGTCGGGCATTGTCATGCATAAATATAGCATCCTCACCTAAATTGACCATAAATGGACCAACGTGATCATTGAGGATTTCTTCCACATATCTTTCGCTAGTTAAAGAGCCGTTTTCTATGATCACCAGCTCTGAGTGACTTTCAGAAGAAATTCCGGCCCACACAAGTACAGACCCACCACCGTAGGCTACTTTTTCTTCGATGCATGCTTGCTTGAATGTTTCCCCTGGTCTTCGATACACTCTGTGTCTTCCATCGTGCTTGTAGAGCATAAATTTTGATTCGTCGGAGAACATAACTTTTGACCAATCTTCAATACTCCAATTTACGTGGCTCTGGGCATATCTTAGTCTTGAAATACGATGCCCACGCTCCAGTTTAGGGCCGTTTGCAGGTCTAAGGGGTTTTAAGTTAGATTCAGCAAGCCGACGTCTTACTGTCCATGCACTTGGGTTACTTCCTCCGAGGCGTCGAAACTGATTTGTGAGTTCAGTTCCTGTGAGAAAGCGATTTCGAAGCATGGTGTTCACCAAGTATCGGTCTTCTCGTGCTGTGGTACACCTGGTTCTGCCCGTTCCTGGTCTGCGTAGGTTAGAACCAGTTTCTTCGTAACGTCGGAGAACTCTTTGTACTGTTGACAGCGACACACCGACAGTCCTGGCTGTATCGCGCTGACTCCGGCCGGTTTCCAGCATTGTAAGTATTCTGGTGCATTCTTCAGGCGTAAGCGACATAATTTCAGCTTGAATAATGAATATAGAGCACTATCAACATGGTTTATGTACCCACATAAATGACAGATTACAAACAAAAGCAAAACCAAATGCTGTAATTTCGTAGTTCCATCTTCGAAAGTGGCCCTTTTTCAAATTTGATTTTTTTATGATATAACTTTACAATAACTAAGAAGTTTTAATACCTTCATTTAAGGAGTATTACATTGTCTATTAAATACAATTTATTGCATTAACCTAGCATTTTTAGTTTCCGAGATTTTTAGGATTCTTTAAGTGACCCGGATTCATTGCTCTCGAGTGTAGACAGAAGTTTATTCAAGCATTATCAGTATATATAATGTGATCTGTTTTTTCTCCATGCCGAGAAGAATATACCATCTAAATCCAAATTATTTATTTTTATCAGTTCAATTCTTCTCATGTCAAGCACACTTCAATTGTTTGTTTTCGAATAGAAATGTTAACCCCTTATTGCATGAATTATGAAGGAGGCAAAAAAAAATTTTTTTTTTACTGAAAATGTCTTTTATTTAACCTTATATAATAAGTTGAGATGAGAAAAAAAAATAAGTAATAATAATTAAGAAAATAGCCAACGAAGCCATATATGGCTTCGTATGCATTATAGCAAAACGATATGAAGCCATATATGGCTTCGTATGCATTAACAATTAAACTTTATGAAATTCCAGAAAACTGTTGCGTTTGTCATTGAAACATAAAGAAACCTTACATTTTCCACATTTCGTGAAGGAACGGTATTTTAAGCAGTTTGACATATTTGTCGATTTGTCTTCATCCATTCTGGGTAATCGAACAGAATCCAAAGGTAACTCTTGGTGTCTAGCTGGAGCTTTTCGTGCCTTTTTGGAAGGCAATGGCGACTCAGGCAAGCTAGACTCATTGCTGCCTTGGCTTGAAGTCTCAGGCAAGTTGAGACTCCTGAGGCAAGATGGACATCCGCGTTTTTTTGCCACCGCGCTTGCTGGACTACCGACTTCGCTAGTGGGAGTAACGGCTCGACTTGAGGTCGGTGTTCCAAGGAGACTAGCTGGACGACCACGATTTTTGGTCACTGCACTTGCTGGACTACCGACATCGCTAGCGGGAATAATGGCTCGACTTGAGGTTGGTGTTCCAAGAAGGCCAGCTGGACGACCACATTTTTTGGCCACCATAACCTTTCCAGCTATGCGCATATGCTCCGACACTGCAAGTTTGAAAACAAACAACAGCAAACTTTGAATGCATATGAAGCCATATATGACAGACTGTGAATGTGACTTGACGCATACGAAGCCAAATATGGCAATTGAAAAATGGGGCCCAAAAATCAAACAAAATAAAAAAAAACACTGAAATCTGAGTTATTTTATGTTTATGAATGTACAATGAAAGCATTTAAAAAATTCAGCATTTTTTACTTACCATATTATTGCTTTTTTTCCAATTATAAAATCAGCACTAAATAAATTCACTTTACCGATCGGAGTTGCTGAACATATCCTCTAATAACTTGACAGATAGACCTTACCATACACAACTAAAAATCCGTTGCGTTTCACGAAGAATTCTATAATATTTTTTCTTAGTTGGTTTAGAAAAAATAATAATTTTAATATGTTAAAAAAAATAAACAAAACCAGAAGCCATATATGGCGTTGTATGCGGTAAGGGGTTAAAATGTAAAAATAGAATTGTTAAAATAGTAACTTTTAAACTACTGTCCTGCATGTTTATATGTAGTAAAATGCTGTTTAATATAATAGTAATATATATTAAACAGCAATTAGCGCGAACATGAATAACAAAAATACCTACCATAACAAATACCTGCCGTACCCGCCGGTGTAACCTGGTCGATACATCAAGCTCTATAAAGGTATTTATGTATGTTCGCACATATTCCCGTTTATTATTATACTAGAATTGTTAAATCAGAAACCCGTGACACAAAAATATTTGGAAAGTCAATAAAATACCTTAAATACCACAGTACCAAAAATAAAAAATAAGCTTTCAGTTGAATTCCATCACAGTATTTAAAAAATGTACTACATTTTTCAGTACCATTCGCTGGTCTAATTGACGCAGTAACTATACGACGTCGACTGTACGACGCAGTAACCATAACACAAGCTCTGCTTAGCTTGGGATCAGATAACCGTGTGTGAGTTGTCCCAGGATATTATTATAGTAACTAATCCGTGCACTAATAGGATCGTATCGTCTGGCACGTCAATTACTAATGCTAACTGCATGAACACACGTAACGTGCAATAGCCCGTAAAACCTGTCATTCCTGTAAAAAGTTTGAGATGGTATTACATAGTAAATACTATGCTTTAGAACGAGGACATTAGGTACCTTTGAACCTTGGAGGTTGACGTCTTATGAATAAAGGAAGCTACTTAGTTCATTTGACGTCTCTCTAACACTTTTAATTACAACACAAATATTGATCTATGGTAGGCCTTATATTATCTAAGCTAAGGTAGATTAAGAAAGCATCTACTTAGTCCTTTATAATGAGTAGATAATAGTTAAATCTTTACGGGTATTTAATAAGATTCCCTAGCTACCGTAACTGTAGCGAGTTTAATTTAAAAACAACATTAACATTTTTATCTTTATTCCTTGGATCTTGATTTACTGAGTAACGTTAGCGAACAATCTGTGTAATTAAAAGATACTAAGGTGGTTATAGTAATGATTTGTAATGCTAGAAATATTCGTTTTATTGAGTAGTATTAGTGATGTGGTGGTCCATGAGGACGGCCAGCGGGGGGTCCTTGTGGCCCGGGTGGGGGTCCATGGGGTCCGGCCGGAGGTCCATGGGGTCCATGCGGGGGTCCATGCGGATGCCCTGGATGCACATGCGGAGGTCCATTATGAGGGGGACCGTGGGGAGGAGGTGGCGGTGACATCTCTAGACATAAATAATATTTTATTAATAAAGTCCTATTGACTAACTGTAGAAAATAGAGACGTTTTAATCGACATACTTATCTGATGAAATGTAAACTATTATTAAAACATGACATCATATGATATACCTATCTACTAAATATATTAATTTAAAGATATTCTTGAAAATTGACAACAGAAAAACAAATCATTTTTTTATTTTTATTGCGCATTAAAATCTATTACAAAATGGCCACACAAGTTGTGACATTGTCACATAAATATATATAAATACATCATCGGTTGAATATATTTGTATTTAAACTCTACCAATACATCTACCTAAAATAACACTTCAGTTTAAACCACACAACGTTCACTAGTTGCACAAACAAACAAAAGCCGATCAATAAAGCTTTTAATGCTAAAACAACAAGCCAACTCACCTTCGATAAAAAGGTTGTTATCAAATACTAGTGGGATGTGTTCAGAGTACTACGTCGGGTTTTATACTAAAATATTATAAGCAAAATGAGTAGTATTCCCTACAATTTATTATTCTGTGGTAAGATTACTTCTTATATGATATCGATAAAATAACAATCGTTGTATTAAGAGCTGTATAATAATATCTAATCGCTTCGAAGAAATGTTTATAAATATTACATCATATTTATTTTAAGCTATGAAGATAATGGCTTCGTTAAAGACGGCTTGACTGCAACCAACATAGGATACATTTTATACTTTTTTCTGTGACATAATATAACTACCTGTGTATAATGGTGCTTGCTTCCGTGTAAGATAAGTGGACATAAAAGAGGCTCTCTTGCTACGAACTCGACATATTTTTGCCAGTTTTTATCATTAACATTTTTGTTTTTAAATATTCAAAGTATGATATAAAATCTTTTTGGTTGTGTTTACTTAAATGTTAATGAGTGACTCATTGGCATAATCAAGATATTACTGTAGTTCCGCAATTTGAAAACAACATTCTAATCTATAACAATACTAGATTAAACAAAATGAATCATTGGTTATATTACGCAGTACATATGTACCGCTTTAAAGGAAGAGCTTATGAAAATACGTTTTTTATTGTACATTTTTATTACCAATTTTCCCACGTAGGTATTTTGTGTTGAAAATTCTCCAAAGCGTAGTGAAAGACGTGTAGGCTAACAGATCCTTTAAATAAGTAGGCATTACACCATATTTACATACGGCATACGGTCATATTTCCGCACATCTTTATTCAATGTAACAGTATAATAAGCAGACCAAAACACTAGAGAGGAATCCCGTTAGAATTGAATTGTTGGATGAATAGGGGCTCAACAGATAGGGCTTATCCAATGAATAGGAAACCTACACTATCGTGTACCCAATAGTATTCATTAAGAGCTAATGATTCCAACATTTCAAATAGGTCAAATTGATTAATTCATTGTTATGTTTAGAAAGGTGCCTATTGTTGTTATGTAATTTCTTAATTTTCGAACATTTTTGCTATTGCAATGGGATGTTAAGATTTCAGTATATTTTCTGTTATTAAAATAAACACTATTAATTATCAAGTAGTAATAAAATAATCATTCAATCAATCATAGTCAAAAATAATAAAAATAATGAAAGAAATAATGTCAACTTCTGAGATATTTTATGTCCGTTTACTAATATGCTTAAAATTACTGTTCACAGATATTTAATGATTTACATGCTCTTTTGCCTTTTGTCACCACTGACATGAAATAATCCTTTATAACCATTAGAAATACCCATATTCTTCATCGGTAATACCTCAGTTCCGACATTTTTCCTAAAACATTGCATTAATCACCCACTCTACACCTTATCACTTATCAGGTCCGTCTGATAACAGCCAGCTTACGAACAAAGCGATAAATACGTTAAACTATCGAACCATTATCATTCCGTGTTAATATCACAAACTGTCAACAAGTTGTTTTTATATTTTAGTTTTTGTGAACAAAGGAAAGCGATACTAAGGTAAGGATACTTTAATAAGTTATTAGGTGTTTTTGTGTGCTTTTAGAGTTCTGTATGAAGTAGGAACTTTAGGTGCTTAAGTTTTGTATTTTCATAATATATTGCTCTCATGTTTATTGTACTTCCAAGAGCTGTGTTAGTTTGTTATTCAGTGCATTTATTGTTATGACAGCACAAGTCTTCGTACGTTAATATAGCAAGAGCTTATTTAACGTTTTGAATTTATTTTAGTTTAAAGCTACATACTTTGCATGGTGTCTTCTTTTATCTTTTTTTTATATGTTATATGAAATCCATTTAATTGTGATATAAAAGATCAGTTCGACTCCTAGCCCCAAATGAATGTATTTTGTCGACCTAAAGACCTTGCTTGTCTAGGTACCCTTCATTTGAAATTTGACTTAAGTAATGTTTTTTTTTTATGTTAGACTCTTATCCTTGTATTAATTAGTGTAAAACAATGTGATAATCACGCTATCAGTGTAACACCTTGAGAAAGCAGGTAGGGGGGCCGAGGAACTGTGTTTTGTCACGTACACAGTACTTAATTGATAAATGTAAATACGCAGTCACAGACTATGACTCATTTTTCTTCTGACTAATACTGATAATAGCCGTGATATCAATATTGATTAATAATAATATCTTGGACAACACACACACAGCCATCTGATCCTCAACAGACTCAAAACTTATCCTACTCAGCTCCTCATACAACCCACGATCTCTAGGTAGCAGTCAGGGTCAACAGGCCAGTCAAGTAATATATTGTTATTGTTTTTCAGAAATGCCGCCCCCACACGCAATGCCTTGCGGTCCTTACTGCGGGACCGGGAACTGCGCGCCGCACTGCTACCACCGCGCCCGCGTGATCGTGCACGAGGCGCCACCACACTACCCGCCACCACACCACTACCCGCACCAGCAGCCGCACTACCCCCATCCGCCACCACACCATCACCATCCCCACCCACCACCACCACCGCCGCCTCATCATCACCCGCATCACCCTCATCATCCCCATCATCCTCATCATCCCCATCACGCACCAAACCACATGCTGCGCTAATTTTTTCAAGATCAACGTCAGCTCCGAGTGCTTACTCGACCGAGCTGAAAAAGACAGATCAACAAAATAAATGAACTACGTGCAACTACTTCCATCACCACAAGATGACCGGTACCTGATCACTGATGGATAAACCTACCATTTTCGAACAACACTAATTCTTGGAATATTAAGATCTGCATATTGAATGTATCTTACAAAATTGATTTTTTATCTTATCGTTTACGATAATGTTTTAAATGTACTTAATTAAAGTGCTCAGTATACTCATTGTTTGAATAACTGTTATCAGTTCTTATTAAAGACGTTAACTGATATTGATTGTATTATTTATATTTGAAACTTATAGAACCAAATCCTGAATAATGGCATCACGACCTCTAAGAACATAAAAACTCTATTACTGTCACAGAGCAGGCTTAACAAAGTAATGAACCTTGTTTTCTTCATGTCGTTATAAACACAAGTACCAACATAATTGATTATTTTTCCTACTTTCATTTGCATTGTTGATTTTAGGAAAAATAACGAATGAATGTAACAAACAGTGCTTAGTTCCAGAAAAGACAATATGAAAAGACTTTCCAAAAATAACACTAAAACAAGAGATTCTTACCTCTTACCTGAAAATTACAAGTAATGTATACTTACAGATCCATCATTATTCTCTGAAGCTTGTTCGAGATCTACACACGTAATGATTTGGGAGCTATATAAATACGTTTCTTCGTATCTCGAGAATACTACAATCCATTATTTCGGAACTAGTCACGTAATAAAATCAATTGGATCACAACACTAGAGAAACAAGTAATTATTCCATCGTTTCCTTCAAGGTTAGAAAGAAATAGCAAAGCAAACAGCGTTCTTATTAAGAAAGTTTTTCTTCATAACAAGATTACGTTCGCCAGATGTGTTGGATTGCACGGTATAAATGTTAGGAGGGCAGCGATACTATCTAGCGATATTACTTTGAAAACTTAGCTAAAAAACCTAGGCCCGCGTAGGTTTGAATAAAACCTTCTTCAACTGGTTTTTAGGTTTATATTCGTGCTATGTGGAACTTTATTTAGGAAATTTATCTGAATATCAAGATATCAGATAAATCATGATATATATTATTTTATATATATATGTTTTATTGTTCTAAATGTCAATTATTTATTTATTATTTGTGTTCTTATTGTGATCTACGAAAGGTTGGACTGTTAACAATAACAGGTTATTAATATGACAACTGACATTTATTGCTAATCCTTGAAAAGGCATACTAAAATATTTATTGTCGATATTTAAGCTATAGTCTCATTATAAAGAAGTTAAATTGTTTCCTTCTTAAAGGTAACCTCGAAACCACTGATGTGATTTCAACGATAGATTGCTACCTAATCGCTAAGTGTCACAGGCTATATTTTACCTTTGAATATGATACGTGCGTGACTGTAAGGCAGTTTCAGTGAAGCCTAGGTTTGTATGGAAAGCATTACCTTGGCAACGGGTCCGCGAAGGTCACTTAGCGGTCGTGGGACGGCACTCATCACATGCTACTTCACACACGACTACGCACCAGTTTTGAAACTGTGAATGCTTCCAGATACTGTCTGTGAATTAAAATGTTTTTTTTTTTATGTAAGTAACATTTATTTAATAATGTTATTTTAATTGTATATAATGTAATATAATATAATAAATAAATCAATACATAATAATATTATACCGAGGTTAAAAAAATATCAGAATAAAGTAATAAAAACTTAAAATAAAAGTGATAATATCTTATAGCGATAATTATTTGTGTTATTGTACCAGTTTAAAATAGACTGCTATACAACAAAAGCTTCAAAATTTAAGACTCGGATTAAATATGTTTATAAACATCTAAATGAAGAAGATTATTTTAAGTAAAGTGCTTTGATTTTTACATTTTTCAAGACGATGAAGTTGAATTATGCTTCGTTTCCCTAACGTACTTACTATCCATATTTATCACGTTCACTATTTAACCGACGAGCGAAGTCTGAAGTAAAAACTATGTTATTACGTTCTTGGCACATATCGCATGATTCGGTAACTAAAGGGCTATCGGATTTTTACGACTGTATTCTATAACTAAACTGTAATTTTCCTTAATATACTTTCTCACGAAACCAGAGTCCATAATCCAGCAATATTAATCTTTGCTCTAATTAAAATTAACGACTTAATAACACGATGTTTTTCAACAAAAAGCTATTTTCAGTAGAATCATTATTTTTTCATACAAAAGCGTATTTACCTAAGTCAAAATGAATCTACTTCGTTGATATTTAAATCCGTGAAAAGTAGTTTTATTTTAAATGTTTCTAATTTATAATTGTATTTTTATTGATTTACTGATTTATATAGCACCAGGTCCAAATAAGAACATTAAATTAGAAAAACCTATCACCAAGGTTTTATCATAAAATGGAATGTAGGAAATGTGTCCAAATAAAATAATTTGTGTAAAAATATGTTTGAAAGACTTTTTTTACTGTAAAATAAATTAGAAAACAGTGAAATAAAACTACTTTTACGGATTTTATCGCGGTTTGTATTTTGATTTTAGTTCCCGACGTTTCGACACCTTTGCAGGTATCATGGTCACGGGCAGACTACAGACGAGGTATGTGACACTTGACCATCTGTCAAGTGTCACATACCTCTACAAGATGCAGGAGTTTACAAACTAGATTGTGACTGTGGGCTCTCTTACATCGGACAAACAAAACGCAGTATAGGGACCCGCGTAAAAGAACACATAGCTGACGTGAAACACCGCCGCTCAACGAAGTCTGCAGTCGCCGATCATGCTGAAGGCTCCAGCCATTACATTAGATTTGATAAGCCACAGATCCTCGCTAAAGAACCTAAATTCCTACCTAGGATGTTTCGCGAGGCTATTGAGATTAAAAAACACCCTAATTTCAATAGAGAAGACGGCTGGAAGATATCACCTACTTGGGATCCGATAATTAACAAACTCAAAATCAAACCCAAGAGCAGCGCTGCAAGACCTCAAGACACCGTGAGCTCATATTGCGTAGGCCGGAACACAAATAATTAATAAAAATATGAAGGTAGAACGAGCAACAACAACCGTCAAGACGAACACCACCTCAGTCTGCCCGTGACCATGATACCTGCAAAGGTGTCGAAACGTCGGGAACTAAAATCAAAATACAAACCGCGATAAAATCCGTAAAAGTAGTTTTATTTCAATGTCTAACATTCGCGTAAACCTCAGAACTCAATGTTAGAAAACAGTTTTCATGTACTCTTATCGAGAATCAATGTACCATCGAGAATTTTCTTAGACGATATGTACATACATTGTACCTCTATATACTTTATATAATTTCATAGTTCTCTGAAACAGTTTGAGGTAAGGCAATAGTGTGATTGTTGTCCAACAAATAAGTTTGCCATGTAACAATGGTTAGATTGAAGCAATTGGAAAAGCAATTCGCTTTACGTCAACGCATTGCACGACAGTGGCTTCTAGGAATAAATGCTTGTATAGACTAAGTTACATCAACTGTTAGTGTAAAAGGTGTGGTTATTTGATATTATTGAATATCTGTAAATCATGGAAGCACAACAAACCGGTTAATACGTATAATCGTAAACATAACTCAAATACACAATTAATAATCAAAATGCAACATCAAATAAAGTTAATTGATATTTGATTACATTCAATCTGAAATAAATAATTATTTTATAATTATAATACTTGCTATACAAATTAAAGATAATTAATATAATTAAATATTTAATCAAAACTACTACCATATACAATTAAAATTTATATTTTTATTAAAAGAGTCATAGCCGTATAAGAAAATTAAATCTTTAGACTGTAAATATTTGTAACCCAATTTTTACAGGTCACTGGCTAGTGGTAACTTTTATACGACATGGCCGCAGCTAATAGCAGATGCCCATTAAAAATAATACGACGTATATAATTTGTAACAGTTATTTGCAAAGATTACGTGACCCTGAGTAATAACAGTAAACCCGTTTATTATAGCTGTGTACGCTTTACTCCTCTCTAAGAAATAATGTTCTCGCAAAAAGTGAGAACGAAAAACTCCATAAATATCACATTCGCACACAGTTCGTTACCCGACCAAGGAAACGGAAGAAAAGTCTTAACTCAACGAAATTTTGCCCTCGGCTTATTCTCACAATGTTTTTTTATCAATACATTTAAGAAGAAAAACTGCTTTGAATATTTAAAGACTTTGTATCCATTGACTCGGTATTGTCTAAAGATATTGTAATATACAGTGTCTTTCACCGAATGAGCTTAAAGCTTGTGGCTTCTAAAGTTATGTAGTACAAACGTGTTAGATCCTAAAACAATATACAGAAAAAATACACATAATGACTACAACACATGGCATCTAACACAAAAAATGTGACACATAATAGGGAACTATTTTGTTACAATTTTGTAGATAGTTGGGAAGTCCAGTAAATTTTAATGAGTACATACGCTAGTGCTTTTGTGGCCTTACTTGAGGCACAATCCCGAAGCCCTTACGGGTCTCTTGGGAGACAAAGGAGAGCCCCGTGGCCGGGACCCGTACCACTAATATTATTCTTTATTACAAATCAATAAATGTACGGTACCTATGTATATTACTACCCTGCTGCCTCATATTTCGTTTTAAATAAAAGAGCTTTTCTGCGTAGGCGTTTTGATATCTCACGAATTAGTAGTACAATAAATCAGTAGGAGTTTTGTTTTGTTTTTAAATAGTGAACTTAACTAAGTAAATATCGTAATGTCGATCGACACGAATAGTTTTATGGTTGTTATTAATATGCCAAGGGCATTGAAATGTTATTAAGTAGTAAAATCATAAAAATAAAAATACCCTATCTTTTAATTTTGGACCTTATAGCTACAATGAAGTATGAACTGGACTATCCCATGTTAATGTAAAAAAATACTTTTGTTAAAAAACTAATAACTTGTTAAAATCATTACTATTACAATCGATGGCCTTTTACCAATAAACTATTAATTTACTAATGAAATCTACAAGAAACACATGGAACTGAGAAGTAATTGACGACCTACATCACACGCCAGTTCAAATACCCAATAAACTACTCGAAACTTGTGACCCGAATACGTTTAATCCAAACTATATAGCCAAAGTTAATCGCAATCAATCGGGCGGGCTGTACATAAATAGGTGTACATGTAACATCACTTTTGAACGCAGTCGGATGCTATGTGAGTTACGGTTATGGCGGTTGCCGGCTCTCTTCCGGTGGATCTCGCCCTCCGCTATCCGCTGCGATTGAAACACGCCTCTTAAATTTTTATAGGCTTTTAATAAGAAATGAGCAACGCTTGTAGAACAGGTACAGCAGGCCGCCTATTTTTACTGTGACTGCGTGAAATTAGAACAGATGTGTTCACGGTTTTTTTAATTTTGAAGGTTTGATTTTTTTTTGGTGTTTATGTATTTACGAGTATATATACCGGGGTCAGTTACCAAACTGCTTCCATTTTCAATACTGAGAGCTCTCATTTTTTTATGTAGTGTAAAAAAAGGTTAATCTCTGTTCTACCTTTAATCTAATTTATGACTGCATACAAACGCAATATCTATTTTGGTATGCGATGCATTTTTTTTATTTCAGTTTTATACCATTTCCATCTAGGTATATTTAAAGCATTCTTTGCACTGTCACATCCTTAAATATATGTGTATAATCCATACTTATGTTCAGTCAGACAAGGGATCATCACGTACAGTACAGTATGTCTCAGAACGTTGGAAAGGCTCAAACCGACCGTGTTCGACGTGCTAAGCTACAGGGGTTAATAGCAATATGCATAACACTTTGTTCAATTCTTTCCCCGTATTACATTACTTGTTATGAACACGTAATAATATTTATACGAATAACAATACCGCAATGAACAATGCCCTGCTGTGCCGTACACTCGACGTAAGATATTAGAACATTACTCGCTTTTGTCATGAGACGCATCAAAACGAGTTCGCTCACGTTCCTATTCAGACAAATTAAATTTTGATGAAATCGTCGTAATGACTGGGGACGTTATAAATTTTATATTTCCTTAGCTTCTGAGCATTAAAAATATGGGCAACGTCTTATTGCCGTGTTAAATTAAGATTTATTAATGATGAGGTGAATGGAATAGGAAGTCTGTAAACTTGTGTTACGTTCGCTTTGTTTGACGTCGCTGTTAAAAGCTAAAAAATATATTTTCCTTTCTTATTCCGAGTACTCTGTTTGTTAGACGTCAACTGGCTTAAAGCCAATCTAATATGGCAATATTGAAATACCTTTTAGTCACGTAGGAAGAACAACGGATTATCTTTAAAAAGACGCGGAGAGCTTAGCTCGTCGCCTGTAGTCACAACGAAGCTAAGAATTATTCGCAGATCATTAGTTCACTATTGCAAAGCAGCGTAACAGGATTTAAAACAAGTACAAACCATTTATTCGTGTTCTATTCTTTGGTAAATATTCCGGAGTAAGTCCGCTTTCCGACTGATTTTGAGATTCTGCGAGATTACAGACCGCTGGGAATTCCGTTCTTCACTTTAAAAGATTGTCGGTAAAACATATAATTGGATTGTTCTGTTTTATAAATCTCCGTCCTCGACTGTCGTCGAAAGCTAGTTATCTCACGACATTGAAAATGTTTTTTGGTTGTAATTAAATTACTTTGTAGTTTTAAGATCTAAAACATGGTTAAAATGTAGGTAAATCTAAGGGTGCATCCAGCCATCCATACAACTTCTCGCGAGCAGCGCGCGAACGCACTATTGTCACTAACGTCGTCCACCAGAGGTGCGCGCGCCGCTCGCGAGCTGTTCGTGTTCGGTGTGCGTTCGCCAGATCTGGACGCACTTTAAGTCCATAAACTATCGGGCCTATAGTACGTTCTATATTATTGATAGCATTTTGATTGCCATTTATTAAGTAACTAAATCTATCGAAATTCTTCGAAACCTTTTCTTAAATACACATGATACCTACGTCTAACTTTTTTTTCTCTAAATATATACCTACCCGTATACTGATATTATTGAGCTTTTACAAAAGGACTGACATATAAAAATATTTTATTCAGTAAAGCATGACCAAGAATATTCAACCCAAGTATAGCTTAGCCGCATCGATCCCGCAAGCCATGTTGCCATGAACACCTTTGCCTACACACAAGTAATAAATCGATAAAACAGTACTTTCTAAACGTTCGATACATTTCTTAGAAACCATAAAACCCTATACTTAACATAATTACGTAATGAATTGATACTATAGCACGAAAGGTGGTCACGGAAGGTATATTCCACTTTGTTCACCTGGGTGATATCACCCAGGTGAACAAACGAGACTTTCTTGAATAAATTTTAATATAATTTTAATGAACATCTTGCCACTTTGTATGCGGGTGATATAAGTCGACTAGAATAATTCAAAAAGTCGCGTTTGTTCACCTGGGTGATACAATTCCAAGGTGAACAAATTACACAAAAAAGTCGACACATTTCACCCAGGTGATATCACCTGGGTGAATTGATTCCGAGGTGAAATGAGGAGACACAAAAGTCTACTTTGTTCACCTGGGTGATATCACCCAGGTGAACAAAGTGGAATATACCTCACGGAACGCGGCAAAGCCAGAAACACCTTATTAGTACGTGAATAATAGATTAGTTCTACGTATCGTAATAACAGAGGTTTCAAAATGGAATTATATATACTCGTCGCTTGATACATGACATATGGAAATATTTCAAGCCCTAATATTATATTTTTGTAAATGCTTTGTAGAACAGCCTATCGTGAAACACAAAAGAGATGTGGATCGTTTTGGGAATTCTTCAGTACTGTCAGTTATTTTCACTGACAGTTATTTATATACTATAAAAACAGCAGCTTACCGTTTTCGTTTAGTCTCTTTAATCTTATAGTCATTGTTTATTTTTTTGTGTGACAACAGAACCTTTGTATAGGGATCAATCGACCACAAAATCCCGCACTGCCGCAAAGGGATTATCTTTCTTGTTTCTCTTTAAGCATAGCATAAACTGAACAGGATATGAAAAATAACCTCAATGTCCTATAAAATGCATGTAAAAACCTGTAATTTCTGTTGCGGGAAGAAGCAAAAGGTATGACGGAACAACGCGACCCCCTACTTAATTAAAAACTTCACAACAGGTTGCTTCCCGCTGTGCTGAAGAAAAACGAACACTATTCAAACCGCTTTACTTTACCTTATTCACCTTCCACTCATCTGAGCTCGAATCCATACGCAATATAAACAAAACACTGCTCAAAACTTTATTAAAGGCTATATTCATTTTGACAGTTCATTTGGAATATCTTCGGAAATACACTCAATTTTTTCGCATATGTGTTTTTCCTTTGTAGTCAAGTCGTGTTGATTTATAGGTTTTAGTCTCACATTTACCTCGTATGCTTATGTCGTTGTAGTTTAGAGTTTTTGTACCTCCTTTACATACATAGTATGTAACTTATAATGAACATGATTTATATAACTTTAATTTCGTTTACTCCTTTACCTATGACGTAGGTAAAGTGTAGTTTAAATTTCAATAAATGCACGCTTATATTACTGTAGGTAGTGTAGTTTAAAAACACCTTAATTATTAAAAATGCACTACATGAAAATGGCGCGTAGCACCGTAGCACGCCAGGGTCTACGACCGTAACTGCTGCCATAAACGCGTCACGCTCGTAGTATGTGTAAAAGACAATTCATAGAACAAATATGAGCATGCAACATACGAAATTAAAATAACGGGAACCATACAAGTGAATTTATTAAGCTTGTAAGAAACAACAAAGCGAATCCGGTACGTTATTGCGGCCCGTTTCGATGCAAAATGCCGCGTGGTTGAAATATGCGACACCAAATGAAATCATAAATTCCAGTAAATATGAAAGCAAGGCGAGAGGTGCATCACAATGTCCCGTAGTTTTCTTATAATATGCCCGTTCCTACATTGTGTTTTTATGAAACCTGCACAGATATTTTTTTATTGAATTTCCGCTCTCAAGAAAGCATCCGTTTTAGAGATATAGTAAAGAAGAAATTATTTTTATGATTGGCGCTATTTTATGAAAGTAATAGATTAATAAATTATAAAGCAAATTGGGCTGTATGTTAAACTACAATTGTCACACTAGATCCAATATGCTAAGTTTTCATCGAGGAAAACACGATAGTTTTTTTACGCCTGAGTGCATAAATTCCTAATCTTTTACAAATACACTTAAAGCTAAATACTTATACCTCGTAATCTCACATCATACCGCGTCCAGCAAAGCGCGTGTTTTATAGCTCACACGGCGAAATGGATGTGGTCGCAGTGACGGACATAATTGTCCCTGTTCGGCACTGATATGCGAACCGCAATGTAGTGGTCTCTCGCGCCATGTCGCCGCCCGATGCCCGCCCGACGCCCTTCCGACTCCCGCTGTACGGCATGCCGGTATATCTTGGAACTCTAATTATGTTTTAATCAATTTGGCTAATGTATTTAGTGTTAATCTTGATGACAAATCCAAATTTTGTTCCAAACTGGAAGTTTCCCTAAATTATAGGAACACTAGTAAATTGAGTATGTTATAATTTGCTGCAACCCAGTGGATGCAATTGGCGAGTTGACGTTTATTGAGGCGTTCTAGGGGGGAGGCCTTTGTTCAGCAGTGGACGTCTTACGGCTGATGATGATGATGATTCCCGCGATATCCTGCGTAGCAATTAAATCAGCATGATACCTATTCTAAAAAATCTCCAACTTATCCTTGACAATTAAATACTTATATCTTCCACAATTGAAAGGTTAAAAGTTAGTACACAATGAATATATCTCAGTATTATAATAACGCATCACAATTTAGCCCGAAGTTACGCCATTATCGTGAACTTTGTTTAGCGCGGTGATCATGCGGGCTCTATTGTCTCATACCGTTTACAGTTAAATAAACTTAGAGATTAAATATTCAAAGTTACCTAAAAAGCTAAGAAAATCAACTATAATTATAAAAGAGAAAACAAACAACTCATCAATATTATTATTTATTGTGCTCAAGGAATTTCCGAAAAGTATTCGACAAGGAATAAAAAATTGAGAATTGCAATCAAATTGTTTAATTATCCAGTCATCTTTATATCATTCTGTAGTTTTAACTGAAACAGCAATTCATAAACATTTATTAAATTCTCTAGAGCTGTAGCTTCTACTTTAAATTTTAATAAAATCATTTTTCACACCTCAACCCTCATACCAGGTTCGTAAACGGGATCCAACATTTCATGAAGTCTTATACTTATGTCGAGGTTTCTATGCATATTCCCTATAAAAATGGTTTATAAACATACAATTCTAAGGCAAAATTAAGCATATCTTTACTACAAAATTGTACCATTGCTGTGCAAAAACACCCTCCACGTCTTTGTCAATAGATTTTAGTCATTATGCTTTAAATTCAAAATTACGGCACCACAAGCTTCCTAATATTTAAAAGTGGGCAATATATTTAAAGTAGGAAATAAGAAGGCATAATTTCAGTAAGTAGTCCATCGCATTAATATTATGCAGGAGGGCAACGCTCAACACGTCCGTTCCGGGGTCCGCTGCGCTACAAATGCGAATCTAATGCTACTATAAATCGTTCCCCCTCTCCTGCGCATACCCCCACCCCCTAAACCTCCAATAAGTAGGAAAATGTACCGAGAATTAGTATCGATTAGGAACCGAGCATTTCAATCTGAACCAATTCGATAAACTAGAATTTCCATGTGAGTATATTTTTTACGTCGTACTTAGTTTGCCGTCGGTGTAGGAAACCAAATCGATTTTTATACGAAGATATCTTTCTATGGTAAAGGTACCGTTTACCTTATTTAACAGAAGAGTGATATCTTCTACTAAAAAATACTTAACTAAGTTCACATAATTCAAGAGCATGTAAAGAAGTATGAAACGTAAATTAAAATCAAATCTTCTTCAACTATGAAGTAACTTAGTAACACAGAAGTCTATAATAATTACCTTAACATCTTCCCTTATTTACAAATAAAATCATAAACAAAATTGTTATTTAAATTACAGTTTGACTTCCGTGGCGTTCTAAATAAGAAAGTGTAGAGATGTACAATTCTCGTTAGTCGGTACGAGACGAGAGCGAGTAGCGAGCCCGCGCATTCCGCATACATTACGTAGAGAGTGCGCTTTCTACAAAATTAAATTTTGATGGCTGCCCGGATAACGCAGGGTAAGCAACTCATTTTTTCATAACAGTCGTCCCGGAATTGGATATTATATTTTTGTCAACGTTATATCTTTGGGTCACTATCCTTTAGTTCAAGTTACATTTGCTTAATGAAAAGTTAAATAAATTCGTAGCTTCTTTATTTCCTTTTAGAAAGCATACTTCTATTAGGGTCGTCTGACAAAATATATAATTTCTTGTATATATAATTGTAGTGTAAATGTATAATTTCTTCTTGTATATTTTTCTTATCTATACCAGTAAAAATGTAACAAATAATAGTATTTACAATATACAAACGGCCTCTCGTCGACATTGTTAAATGTACTATTATATTACATTTCATGAACACCTTTATAGTTTCATCGTAAAGCCTTAGACACTGCTAACTAACAGTCAAGGCAAACTTAATAGTCTGCAGAGGTAGCCAATGTTGGCGTGGTGATCAATGCCGTTACTAAATCAATTCGCAGGACACACTAAGCTTCTTTGCCTCTGTGGCTCTGGTAGATCCTAATTTATACGAGTTCCATTGATAGGTTGTAAAGGTGAGATAATTCCAAAATAAAAACTGAACATTTAAGACACATAAAAAGTTCGCATGTATGTTTAGTATTTTGTATCTGCTTGGATGACTTTGATCACCGAGGAAAGCTGACCATATGTTTAATTAAGCCTTTATGTATGTAATTCTTAATTAATCTCAATATAAATTGTATTTAATTAAACTATGTTTTTGAAGAAAAAAAATTGTTTACGCTTTTATTTAAATGTGCATATATTTAAACAAAATTAACGAAGTTTCTAATTTAACTTAATATTAGACAACAGCCGCGTAAACCCCAGTCGTATCAAATGTTCAGTTAGTGGGGTTCATACAATTCCTTATAATGTTTATTTGAAATTTAAACAGCAAGGAAGCAGCAGGAAGCTGCGTCGAGGCAGAACTAACAAGTTTCCAGGAATTAATGCATCGCCTTCAGACAATGTTGGCGTCCACTGAATATTTTGGAACTATTCGGCAATATTAAAATATATTTTTGAAAACAATAGACAATAGGTAATACCAACTAATAGCTGGTGAGAAATTACACAGATCGCTACTTCCAAAACTCTTTTGATGAATGTAATTTGTCGAGTAATAAATGTATGTAATATGATTTTACATCAATAAACAATAAGTATGTCATATGAATTTGTCATCTCACGAATGATTCAATTCGACATTAAGCCCGTAATGACTTCCAGGAACAGACTGCAGGATTAAAGGAATCAAAATAGCAGCTGCTCTTCGTTTTCTAAAATAATAAATAATGACTATACATATAAGTAGTAAGTAGTCTTGTACAATATCCAGTTCCAAGCAATCCAATATAGTTACACTATACTCCGTGAGTCTGAAAGACCTCACATCAATACAAGGACTCTTCAAAATGTAAAAAGCTTTCAATATCCAGTACGTTGGTTTTCAATATATAAAGTCAACTATTACAAATACAATGATCTATTCGTATCAATTTCTAAGGACTACGCAATAATTGAAAATTACATTATGTCCGCCTGTGTAGAACTTGCATAAAAGATAATTATAAATTATAATATATATAACTTTGATTTCTTGTTCAACCAATAGAAGGTTTTCTTAGAATCAAACTAGGGTTTGAACGTTTTCTCGGGATTGTATCACTGAAACAAAGAATGATACATCATTGTGTCAAAAGGATTTGCCACCAAAATTCTTCATTCCTGAATTCCCACAAAAAGTAAAATAGTTTAAGATACAAAGCAAAGAAATAAATAGTACTTAATAATTTATTCCATGAAACTATTTTAAGCGTAACCTTTTACTTTTCTGAAAGGCCAACAAGAAAAATATTAATGCTGCAAAAACTGTTTTAGTTGTTTAATCTAAAAATACCCGAAAAAGTTATTTTATAAATGTTATATAAAACGTCAAGGCTTTTTCATTGTAATAATAATGTATATTTTCCAAGAAATCTACACAATTTTCTTGGTAAATCTGAGTTTGTCGTTTCTGTTTCCATGTTTCTCCGGCGGCAGTGGAAAACCGCCCGGAAGGCGCAAATGTCCCCCTTTAGCCGGCACTCGGCGCCACAGTCTAATCTTTATCCTCAAACAGTATTGCAGTGTTAATTTAGCACTTCTGCTGCAACAGCGCCACCAGCTTATTATAACTGCTTACTGCCACTCTGTATCTAGACTACGTCTCAATTATCACGAATGCGTGAATGTACTTGTAGTGTAATGTTGACAGTTCTAAGTGTGCTTTGTGTTTTCGCAACGTAATTTAAACACTCGTTGATAAGTAGTACCTACTTCGTTACTACACCTAAATGTTATTGCGCTACTCTAGCAAGGGTATAATGTAATTATGGCAACTCATATGAATTATTTTGAAGATAAATATCAGCCTGCAGCTATCCCTCTTTTTCCCAACACTTTTTCTATTTAAAACCCCGATTGATAGTCATTCGATTATTTCATATTACGCTCTAGTAGTAAACTATTTTAAGTTATATTCATATGAAACAGTTTATAAAATAACCTTATAAAAAGTCACGGGGAAACAAAGTGGGTGTTTTGCAACTACATGAAACTTAAAATTTTCATCCGTTTATGTTGCCGCGGAACTCCGTTCAACTCTCTACAATAACCGGTCGTGAGAGGAAATTGCTGCAATCACCACGTTTACCAAACAGATTTGTGATCACATTGCTATCAATATTAGGCCACAAGCCGGCACTCTTCATGCAACCCAATCAACAAATTGCGCCCTATTTTAAGCCGTATTGAGCCATTTTCAAAGGAAAACTGCGGCATTGATCCCTCAAATTCGGTAATAAGACGTCGAAAATATATCAATACAAAATAACCCAACCAGTATATTAAAGAACTTGGAAGACTCCGTTAATTTCCTGCCTTTATTCTCAAGCTCAGTTCGAGAAAGGCCAATTTAAATTAGTTGTTTCTCTGACTGGTAAGATTGATGAAACTGTCGCGCGAACCGAGTTCAACACTTCCAATTATTTCCTTCGAAACTTTTGGGTAAGATTTGCTTATTATAGAGACCAAACAAAACCTTATTTCAACTTAACATTTCCAAAAGACATTACAATCTTTAAGAATTTATAGCTAGTTTAAAAATACCTAAATAGGCTACAGTCTTCCTACGCCGTAGGTAAAGTGGGGAATTACTCAGTAAATAAATTGCTGGATTTTTTGAAGGCTTTACGCGTTACTGTGATCAATGGGGAGGCTTTACAGTTTGTAATGGGAGATACTTACCTCTCTCTCTATTGTGTTGGTATTGATATCAGTTGTCTCTTTCTCCAAGTCTGAGGCTATTTCGAGAGGTCGTATAGCCCATAAGTAAAGTAAAACAGAGGGTTGTCAGTTCTTGTTAGCGGGGATTTCGGTTGTTTTTACTGACTAGTCCCCGGCTAATTTGATTGATTTCGTGCCCTTTGTCATGTATAGAAACATACATAATACGAATTATTTATTTAGACTTTCCAATGCTCATTAAAAACATAAAAAAAAACACACGTTGAAGTAACCAAATAAAATATAAACCCTGTGGCTACTTTTCAATAAACATATTTCATAGCGAAACAGTCAAAACAAATACCAAAACGATCATATTAATTTTGAAGTGTGTAACTTTGTAACAAGCGACACGAACGTCACCATGCACTTTACGGTCTAAAAGCTGAATAACAATGGCTGATGCATTTTTAAATTGCCAAAGCGACACATTTAAGTTAATTAGTGACTTCGGGTGGAAATAACCTGGGCTATTAAAGATTCAAGCGGTAAAGTGCAAATCGGTGTCGCTGCAGTCGGCGCTGCATTTAGCCTGTCGCGACTGGACAGGTCGAGGCTATGCGGACTTAGGTACATATGCCCAGACTGCTCCTCAAATAGACGCGACTCGCGACGCCAGCCTGGGAGCTGGAACAACCACTATACATATTAAATTAGCCTCTTGTTGTAGCAAATTAATGTCAGGCACTTGATTAGTTGATCTTAAATTTGAATTATGTAAGAAACGTGGAAATATTGCAATAGAAGCCAATTAGTCTAAATCAATATTTCTACAAAAGTATTGCGTAAAAGCGTGGCCTGTGGCTGATATGAAAATAAGAAGCAGCAGAAGGTACTTCATAAATAGAACTGTCATTATTAAAAGCATTTTAAGCTACTTACGTGTATACCAAACTCATGTTTTAAGGTTATTTTCGAGAATATTGCATTTTTATTTCCAGACTAAGTCAAGTTTGAGGTCCATGCTCCTGGCCTACACCGAATGAATCCAGACTGTACTGAAAATAGCGACCTGTAAACGTGAAAATTGATTTTGACACATAACTCTATATCTGAACCAAAGTTCGGAAAGCCTCTTGTATAATGCAGAACCTATTTCCGGAATTTACCTGTCTGCTCTCAAAATATGACAATTGAAATATTGCTCCGCCATTAGCTGGCAAACTGGCAAGACTACTTTTGGATTGGAATAGAGTTTCAATTTAAGGTATAATTGGAAGTTAGACATGTTTATTCTCGAGCTAGCTTTTATCTGGGATAGAATTGACTTTATGGTACAACGGAGCAAATTGAACTGAATAATAGTCTAAGATCCCGTTAAGACCGACCTTCACCGAGATGCTTATTTAATGAAACGTATTTTATATTTAATTTAATATGTCAATAAATATAATGCATATGGGTTGCCTAGCAAATTTCAGTCCAGAGTATATTTAATTAAAAATTAAAAAAAAAATTTTTTTAAACATTTCACCGGTATGATTATTAGATAAATTCTATACCAATCGAAAGTATGAAGCCCATAGAATAAGCAAACGTTAGGTTGCCTATTCTTTTCCGGTCACAACTATAGACTCGTAGATACTATGGCAACCCTATAAATGTGACCGGAAAAGAATAGGCAACCTAACGTTTGCTTATTCTATGGGCTTCATACTTTCGATTGGTATAGAATTTATCTAATAATCACACCGGTGAAATGTTTAAAAAAATATTTTACTTTTTAATTATTAATTAAATATACTCTGGACTGAAATTTGCTAGGCAACCCATATGCATTATATTTATTGACATATTAAATTAAATATAAAATACGTTTCATTAAATAAGCATCTCGGTGAAGGTCGTTCTTAACGGGATCTTATACTATAACGAATAGTAGTATTTTAAGCTTTCATATTGACGTTTGGATACAAATGTTTTGTTTTTTCTTAAGGACTGTTATTATTATTTCTAATTACTTCTTCAGTAATTAAACATGATTATACAGTTTTATTAAACATTGTATTTCTTCTGTTTTATCATAGAGAAAAGAAACCATTCATTCATAATTCAAGTATAAATTTGAATACCTCGAATATCTTTTTTTTTTGTTCGTATTAATTTTGTTCAAGTCATGAATCAAACCTTGGGCCCTCAACAAACGCTTACGGCCACTTGACCAACGGGTGGTCCTGTCCGTAATAAATGATGATATTTGAAAGCCTGCGAGAGTTTTTGTTTCCTTTGTTTAGGAGAAAAGTCTGAATTAATTTTGCAAAGTTACAAGTTAGGTATATTTATTTAATGATCCAACTTTGAGGTCGGAAGACGATGAAATAGAAGGGTACTCAGATAAATTAAAATATCTGAGCCATACTCTTATTGAATCTAATTGAATTGAGGTACTTTTGAGTATGATGTTCATAAAATATTTCGAAAGGTATCATTCAAATGTAGAAGTAATATATTCCAGTTCAGCATCCAAAATTCTTGTTAGAGTTTCTTGATGTTTCATACATTGAGTCAGATTCCGCCGACAAAGTTTCGACTTGGTAAGGATGCAATGACAAAATATTTAGGTGGGGAGGAAGGGGGGGGGGCGCGGTCGGGAATCATTGAATGTTTCCTTCTCTCACAACTTCAGCCGCGCGGACGATCTTCCAACGAACAAGTCTTGTTTTCATTGGTTTGTTGTACTTCACCGCGACTGACGTGCCTTTCCAAACTTCGCCGTTCCTGCTCGAGTGAATACTCGATACATTGTACAATTTGTGTCTTGTGCCCGCCGACTTTTGTACTCGTTTTACGAACGCCTGAAAACAGAATAAGTTTTCCAATGTTCATATTTTAATCCGTACTCTTACTACCAAAGTATAGTGAACAAAATATTTACTTTATCTTAATATAACTATGAAAAGTAGCTGGTTAGTGGTTAGTCAAAAGTTTAAATGAACAAACTAAAGATATTAATGCTAAATACATGTAATAGCCCATATATCTTCCATTAATTGACATTGCGCATTGTACCTATTCGCCGCCTCGGCAACGTACCGCAACTAATACGTATTATTGTATACGAAAACTTGACTGGCCATTAATTTAATAACTAATCTACCATTAGTTCATTAACAAGGGAACCGGCTAGGAATCTATTGTCCAAAGGCTTGAAACGATCAATGTGAGGTTTGCTTGGGGGCTGTGAAGTTAGATAATTAATTACAGTTCCATAATGCCTTGGTCGCTGCCGTTATAGTGCCCAGGAGCGTCGTAGCCAAACTCCGGCCATACAATACCCTATTGAATCTAGGTAATACGTTTTTGAAATACTACCAGAATAGATTAGCAGCGCCGGTGGGACGCGTACAGGAAATTTGAAGAGCGTCTGCAGCACAAGTTGGATTACCGCCGATTGATTTATAGGTCGCTACTCTGTGATATATATATACAGATCATATATTTAGCACAGGAAAAGGTAGCGTATTTAGGGAGGAGTAAACAAACGTATCGGTATTACACTGGGATGATGTAAGTATAATATAAATAGTATCAGTCAATCTTTTTAACATTTATGACGACAAAAATACCTTCTTGTACATCTCATTTTAAAAACATTAGAGAGGCGAACTTTATTAATCACAAGGGCTTATTAACGTAGACAAATTATAGTAAGAAAGTTCAAGATCTAAAAATTTAAGATCGATCAATCAATCTCAACAAAATCTGTAGGAAAGTGTCCGTAGCCGAGTGTCGGCTAGTGTCAATAACGATGGAAAAACGCTTCACCGAGAGTACCATGCTGAAGAGAAGGAAAATCTGATTTATTTATTATTATGAACTTTTTGCTAATTCTTAGGAAAAAGTGGTAAGTATGTAAAAGACATTTCTCGTCTTAAATGTTATGGAAACAAATTTATTTCTGTATTATATTCGATATGAACTATTTCATTGCTGAAAATTAATAAAATATTGCCATACTACAGGTTTCACTACGAAGCCACTATCGGCCTCTATAAATAAACACATGATAAAATAAATGAAAACTTCAAACGCAAAATGAAACAAGATTTTTTAGATGGCATTAAATAGAAGATTATTAAATTCATCAGCGTTACTTAAAAGTTAATTATGAAAAATTGACATTTTCGTCGTCTAAGAAAACTTTGTTGTATTTAAGCAGTCAACATGTTTAAACAGAAATTAAAAGGTGGCAAGAGGAAACGGGTCGGAGGCAAATGGCAACGTGCTCTATCTACATCGTAACGAAATTAACTGGATGCTTCCATCTTACCTCTGTTACCCTCGCCTGTACTTAGGTAAATGCTATAACCGATTTTCATAACAATGTAAACTCTATTTGTTTGAAACAACCACGCTAAAGCACTTTTGTTCCTAAGCACTAAAAACTAAGCAATATTTACTAAGAATGGTTTTAATTTTGATCACAACAGTACGTTTGCACTGGCAAACTGATTAAATAATTTTTACTTAGCTCAATATTTATCCCTAATAGACAATCCATTAGCAATTACAAGAATTAGTAATTAGAAGAATAAAAAAACAAGCAAACAATTCTACGAAGTAAGAACCCCTCTAACTTTGTAATATATATTTTATGTCTCTAAATCTTTTTTATTAATGTTAATCCCTTTTACCTCAATAGATCGTTTTGGATGTATGTATTTGTCAGTATGTCAGACAGAGCATCCGAATATTATAATAAAACGTTTATTTTAACATATAAAATAATATTCTAAACGTAATCCGGATATGGATGGATACGATCCTATAAAACCATTGTCTGAAAAATATAAATATATAATATATTTCTATATATATTATTTTTTTACGGGTTACAAAATTTATAGTTCCCTACTCAACTTAAGAAAAGAATCAGTAATGAATGAATGATGATAAAAGTCCCAACTGTAAGTCACAGCGGCACGTGCGTGCTTCGTTGACATTCATTACATCTTCATCATACCTGAAACCGTAATTACCACAGCATTAATTAATACAGCTGTATTTGTAATTTTATTATTGCAAACTGAAAACACATTAATTTTTAATCAAGTGGAGTGCAGCTAGTGGTATTCTAGCTCAGAGGAATTGACAGGGCCTTTGGGAAATCAGCGCTGTAGCGACATGCGAACCAAGCCTAATTCAACTTTGTACCTACATCTAAACGATCTCGACGTCACCTCATTTTAATTGCTTTAAATACGCAATGCTTTACCAACTATGTATGGGTCGTTAAGCGCGTATGTAAACGAGGCAAGCAGAATTCCTAGCGATATTATTAACGTTAACTTAGGATTGCTTACAAACATGTACAGTCACAAATCTTACTACTTTGTCGGTTTAACTATGTACTTGTGACTTGATTGCGTAATATTGCTTACAACTGCATGTTAACTTAATTATCGTTAGAATTTATTTTATTAAAATTTTACCTAAAACAACAAAACTAAATTCTTACCGAACCAAAACCTAAAATAGCCGTCTTTGATGCATCAACTGAAATAAATATAAACGTATCGAAAGAAAAACACGTCGATTGACGATTGAAATAATTCTAGTAAGTTTGTATAAAATGAAAACATTATATATCTGTGACACGAAGCACTCTACAGCGCTCACCAGCTCCCAGGACAATTGGTTTAAAAGCATCGGAAACTTGATGCTGACTTACATTATTTCAACAACTTTTGTTTATCATATTCAAAGTTTTGCAGCCTAAAAGGTTTTAGTTCGAACAGAAGTTATTATCGATGTAATTGTTTGAGATTCTTCCTATATACAACTTTAGCTAATCTATTTTCAGATGCATTGTACCTCAATTTGTTAACGTTGACTAGACAGATATCTAAAGGAAGTAAAGGTTGACTGACTGTACCTACTGGGTGAAAAAAAAAAGTATAAGTCTCTGCTACATAAATTTGATTCTTATTAAATAAGATTTGAGTCGCTGATTACAATCTGCCTTTACAGATGTGTCGTACTCAACATAACTTGATTCCGTTAAAAAAATGAAAAATATCAGCCTATATATCAATATGTATGTAGTTGGTTGCCCAATGTAGTCAAGAATATGATCCTCTTCAATGGGTCCCTTTATGCCCTGGATTATGACCTAACCTAAGGTCATATACCTTCTTACAAGTTGCTCAGTTGATGCCATAAAAGTTAACTAATGACGTCTTTTCTCTTGTAGTATTATGAGCTAAGTTATCTTTGTTGCATACTATAACTTCAAGCAAAATTAACCACATTGCCGTTGACGTTCTACAGTTTTAATGGAACTTTTCATGCTGCAATAACTTTGTACGAGCGTCGTTTTTGTAGGTACAAATTAGGATTATACCATTTGTTTTATACTTATTTATGAAACTGCAGTATTCATTAAATGCGTATTATACTCGTATTATACGTCGAATAAGTATTCGAAATCAGTTTATGTAAGGTTTTCGAAAATGATTATTGATATAATAATAGGTAAAAGTACAGGTTTTAAAAATAAAATATTTATTAAATTTATTCAAGTGCTTTGTGACCGCCTTTGCAACAGATTTACCAACAATGTTGATAGATTTAGGTACCTACCCCTATTAACGTTCTACGATTGAATGACAATTCAAATAATTGTGCTACAAATATTCCTGTTTATTAGGTTCTGTGTGCCTTGAGTCTATTGTATAGCACTTGAAGCAGCTTAGCTGCGGTTGCCAAACTGTCATGCAGAAACCATAAGCACGCAGCCCGCAACAGACTTAGATGGTCTGTAATCGATATTGATATTATCGATATTACAAGTAAGTATAATTTATCTTATGGTTGTACATTCCACTCCTGATAACCTTATACTGACTGGATCGCACTGACTTTTCCGTATAAATTTCTATAGACCTATTTATATTTGTAATGACAGAAAATCATTTAAAAAAAAATAATTAGCAGAAATTATACAGCTATTTTTTGTGTTCTTTTTACTATCATTTTATAACCAAATAGTAAAAAAAAAAAAAAGGTGGCCTGATTAAACGGTCCAAACAAATTTATAAATAAGAAAAATAATACCATGAAACCACAACACAATCCCAGAACTCTGTCTTTATCAGCAAGTTCGATAAGTTCAAACAATCCCCTACCCTTTAAGTTCAAATTAAACAATCGTAATGTAGAATGCAAACCCTTTGTGGAATGTTGCGGTGCCGCTTTGAGCCGACGCCGACGCCGCGACGCTGCGGCTAAATGGCCCTGTAGTGTAAAAATGTCATTAGATTCTAACGATTGAAGACTTTTTTATGTGATTCTATTTTATTATCCTTATTAGTATTCTGACTGTACCTTGCATTAAGACATCTGTGACGTTTGTAGCACATGACATTTTAAATTGATTGCAATTAATAACTTTGACAGTAATATAGAGATATGTATCCTACTAATATTATAAATGTGAAAGTTTGTGTGGATGTTTGTTACTCTTTCACGCAAAAACGGCTGGACCTATTTGGTTGAAATTCGGTGTGTAGATAGGTTATACCCTGGATTAACATATAGGTTACTTTTTATCCCGGTCAACAGGGGTGAAAGCGTTTTAAATTTCCAAAATCATTTTCTCAACTGCACACATAAATTGACATTATTGACAGATTAACAAGAGGGTAACCATGGCAGAGTGAGGTAGCCATAGCAATCAAATAACTTCAATTTGATTAGTACCTATATTTTAGTGAACTAGCTATCGAAGTAAACAGCTTGGCGGTTGAACGATTGGGAATGAGTGATCTTGCTGCAAGTTCAAATCCGGTTGTTAATGTTTGTATTTTTTTTCATGCGTCCATTTTCTTATATAAGTTTGAATTTTTTGATACTCTCTAACTCTTTTTGTGTTTTACTAATGTATCTTTTTTAAGTAAAAAAATATTTGTAACATTTTGTTGTATTTTTAGTCGCAATAAACGACATCTTTTGGTCGAGATTTTTTTCTCAACCGATTTATAAACTTACAATTATTTAGTGTTTGTATGTACTAATCTCCGTAGGTAAGTTTGTTCCTCATTGCTGATCATGGAGGAACAAACGTGCATGGCATATACCGTAAAGTGATTCAGGCGTAAAAGTCCTGGCCATTTGCTTGGAAATTTACGCATTCGCTTCTGACTTGAAAACGTAAGCTTCCCCATAGATCATTTTATAGTTGGTTAAAAACTTTAATCCACTTTTAAACTATTTTTCCAACATAATGTGTAATGTTTTCTATTGGTCATCTATATTATATTCCATGGATAAGATCTTTTTGTATTTGTTATTTATTTTCTTTTATCCAAAAACCCAATGATCTTTTTATCACACAATCTTTAGTATGTACTACTTCTTTCATATTCATTAAAAGGTAGCTTGCTTCTCATGTAGGTTTTTATGCGTACATGATGTTTTATTTATGTGTTTAAATTTCATAAAGTTTTTGTACCCTATTACCGGAAAATTGGCCCAACACCCTAAATAAAATAAACTTTCTATCGCATTCTCTACATTTTAAAATATATACGTACGGTATTTAAGCCCATCATCTTATGCTGGGCAGAATAAAGCGAATTGTACAGGATACCTCTCAGGTCTAGGATGCCTCTGACTTTGATCAGGGTAGAATGAGATTGTCCTTGGACAGCTATTACTTAATCTTTCCAAACAAATAATTTTAAACACAGTTTTGGTAATTCTGCCACTGCGCATCTCAAACCGTACGTCAACTTTTTGTAAATACCTCTTTCAGTTTCATGGGTCTCATGTTAGTCACTGCCTATCTGATATCCACTCTCAATTTAACTGCGTAGTTCAATTTCGAGGTTTAGCACCAAAACCTCGCGCCCGTAGTTCTCGTTGGTACCGAAGTCCCTAGTGAGACCACTAGGGACTTCGGTACCAACGAGAACTATAGCATAAAAAATGGACTAATTTGTTTTTATGGATTCGGTTTTTGGGTGCTCTTTGCCATTTACTGCCTAGAGCGACAACTGCTTTCACTTTAACTCAGAGTTGGCGCTGCCAGTAGACTCAATTCAAACATTGACCTTCAATTATTGTAACCAACTGGTTAAAGCACAAAAGAGAAAACATACGACATATATATAAACCAGAAGATAAAAGAGTCAGTTCAAAACTGCCCAAGGTAGACATATTTTGGACATTTACATCGAAAGCCACCATGAAAATGATATTTTTCTTTTTCTCACGGTTTTGGACTTGGAAGATAAATCTAAAATTTTTAAACAAAGTAGCATCAAAACCAATTCTTAAAAGTTTTAGAGGTAAGATAATTATATAATTATGACGTGTAATGGTACTTTTTTATTTTGAGAATTTATACCTACTAACAGCAACATTTGTGACAAAATTTACTCGGCAGTAGGCAGTTCGTGTTGGTGGCCCTCTATATCACAGTCAAATATTTATTCATAAAGATGAATGATAGGTATAAAAGCGAACAACGTCGCGGGTACAGCTAGTAAATAATAACAATAACTCTATTAATAATATTGAAACTTTAACTAGTGTAAATGACTGAAAATATAGCTGCAGTAAAAATGAAAGAGATAATAAAACCCCATTTAAATACTAGGAAACCCTCATTTTCATCTAAAAACCGCGTACAAAACTGAAACAATATGTGTTGATTCATTCATTATACTCGTAACAAAACCTACGTAGGTATGTATTATATCTATAAATACATCACCATTCTATTAATTAATACAAGCTTATACTAATCCATTACACTAACAATGCTTGATTGTGATTCTCTTTTGTTTTGACGGTGCGTTCAGAAACAATAAATTGTGGTGGCAAATCAAAGTGCGACCAGAGAATTGCTCAAGAATCCGTTTTAGTCCGTGGTCACAGTGACAAGCCTTGGGTTGCGTAATAGCATTGTTATAACTCTACCCTAATGAGACCCTTTATGTGAACTGTTTGGACACAGTTGTACCACTAAACTTTGATTGAATGAAATACTGCTGTTTCCTGAATCCGCACATGGACTTACTACTTGTATCCTTTTTAAAACAATTTGTTTATCACGGTAATTAGAACAAGCTTTTTAATAAGTACAGATGCCCGCACATTACCTTATAATTTTAAAATTAACAGCCCGTTTTTATTCTAGAGAATTGCCGACTGTACTAAATACATGCATTCTGAAAATCTTTTTTTTCAAGATCCAATATTCAAACCTTTCTTTTTACGTGTACTAAAACACCTTCAAGCAAACATACTTTGACGACATATTTAAACTAAATATATATATAAGCTATAGCTTGGTTGAGTTAAGTGCTACATAACTACAAGTCAAATGTCAGGGGTCAATTTAAATTGGGATCCGTTTTGGTCTTGCTGGGTCGTGGAGGGTAATTAACGCTTCTATCACATCAACCGCTATCATTACTCGAATGGACTGACCCACATATCAATGGGAAACCGCCTCGCATTTGTATCAATATCGTTTGACCACTTGATTTTAATTTAGATATTCAATTAATAAACGGTGGAAATATATTGAAATTTAATAAACAGAATTTAAGTCACACATTCAATTTCATACTTAACGTACTTGTGAACGTGTGTAACAGTGATGTCGAAATGTAACTGATCTCTTTTAATTCATTTATTAGTGCGAATGTCAGTCGGAACGCTGTCTGTCTTCCCTATAGACGCCCCAGGCTTGTCCCAATTTCAGGTCCGTCCACTACAAAGTAATCTAAAGTTACTCATCCATTTGGAATAGAAATATACATTTGGGTTAAATATAATATTTACATAACAACATTTCTATAACAATTCCATTAAAATACTTTAATTCCAGCGATTTATTAACTTTATGACGCAGTAATAAGGCTAATATAATGAATCAAAATGGCATCATTAAAAAGTTTAATGAAGCTACTCGGAGTTTTCAATGAAATTTTAATGATCTAAAATATACCTTACAAGCATTACAAGTATCCGCCATGTTACAGGAAAACAGTGAAATGGATTCCGTAGCCAACATTTACAGCTCCATCCAATATTTCACTAAACTGTAGATGAAGGGATTTCCAATAACAGTTTACGAGGTCTCTGCACAATGAGTCATCAGTCACATAAAGCCGGTAATTCAACCAGGACGTCGCCATGTTATCCGGATATAACGCGGTAGCTAGATCCTGAGCTAGGTATCTAGTCGGCACTAATCGTGCACCGTCGATAGATGGTAAGCTTTCAGACTGACTGACACCACTAACCCTGCAATCTACCAAAATGTTAAGCGTGACATCTACATTTTAGATAAATGACAACTTGAAACGCATTTCAAAGTTTCGTACACCTTAAATTTACGCTACATCCGTTATTTTGATCGGATTACTGAAATCCTGAGTTTGTTCAATTAATAGCTAACAATCATACTAGGATTGTCAATTAAATCAGTAGAAAGCGCTTTAATCCCGGTCGGATACTGGACACAATTATTCATCAGTAGAACAAAGCCGGTTAATCCGGCCATATTGACCGGTTTGGTGGCGTCGCCGCACCCCTTTCGTTGTGTATACCTACTCACCCTTATTTGCCATTCAATAACGATAATGACAGTAGGTGTCCGGACATGACCGGCCATCCTTAAATTTACTTCACTTCAGTCACTTTTTATTGTTACTGTGTCGTTTCATTTCGGTATTTCAATAATATTTACATGTCCATCAGGCATCAATAGAAGTGACATGTCATCGCGCAGGCTGTTAATAAAGCAAAAAGCTTTTGTAAATATTAGCATATTTCAGGAAAAACTAATTTTTATTTTACCTTTATAATAGCTTTTAGGTTAATAATTTACGCCCGGCTTTACTTGGATATCGCCATTACTTACCTCAAGGGATTATTGGTTTCCAACGGTTAGGTTAACATGTTTGGAAGATGAATATTATTGGATAGGGAAACATAAAAATGATAAAATACCACCGTAACTGCACCATATTCCGCTTTATTTAATCTAATTAGGTAGTGGTAACCTGGTAACAGAATTAGCGTAGGTAGTAGCGACAGAAAATAAACACTTCTTAAAAGTATTTAATTAAATCGGCGTAGGTATGAACTTAATGAGATTATATTTAAGCATTAGATTTCTTATGAGATGGCGGGACGAACTTGACTCCTATTCGAAATTATGAACAAAAGCCCAAGACCGTGTCAATTGGGCGGAGGAAAGGAATACCTGTGGGAGGATCGTGATTGAAAAGAAAAATAATTAAATTTCGTTACTATTTTTCCTCAATTTCTATGGAAAATACATTAACAAAATGATAGTTCGAAAATAAATAATATTATTTTATAAAACAAAATCTAAAGGAGCTATCTAACTTCTTAAGGATTCTATCTTCTAGTTTCAGAACTAAACTTTTTATCTTGAGCACATAGGTACTTAAGTGCTGATATAATGCGGAGAGACGTAAGCCGTATTTTCGTATGTTCGGTAGTACATCGCTGGGATCAGCACTAAATAGCACTAATTTTTCAGTCTTACGCCACTTCACATCGTTAAAGTTATATAGTAATGACATTGTACACAACACGTTCATAAAGTTGTATTTGAAACATTAAAGTGCTTCGAGTAAATAAAATCCATTTCTATACGAGTATTCTTATACGAGAGCTATCTTCACACAACAGATAAATAAAAAATAACTTGAGTCTAGCGCTAGGTGGAAGGCTTTCTAGCAAATGGCTTTAAAAATATTTTATTTCTGGAATTGTTTCGAGTCAGAAATAGCGCCAAGTGACAGTTCAACTGATGTGTTCTGCTGCGAAACTGGGAGCGGTACATTTATTAAACGTCGCCCGTTAAAAACGAACAGCTAGGTTAGACGAACTCATCTGAAAATGTGATAACATAGCTTCTCTTTAACCATCAATAACATTACATAGATTAACTTTACATAACAAAATAATAACGCTACTTATTTAAATATAATATCCAATAAAATTACATTGTAAATTGTATTTCTTCTATCGTATTCAAGTCTCTCGTACGAAATGTTATCGAGTGGCTCGTACAGATGTAATAGATAGAGATATATTAAAACTGTGTTCCGACGCCATATGTAGCAAGCAGGACCTACGAAGCAAAACGTGACTAGACTTGGAAGAAATTCGATTGCTCGCGCGGTTGCCCCGGACGATCATCCCGAATCAATTTAAGATTAGATCTAAATTTCACATGAAATCGATATTACATTTAAGTTTAAAATGAACGCCCGACATGGGTGTGATTTATAAATTAGCCACACTATCTCACTATCTACTTACTTAAAAATCTAGCATAAATAATTCTCGCTTATTAGCTTCTAAAACAATGGCTGACATTTCAGTATCAAAGTACAATTACTTATTACTAAGCTATCAAGGTTGAGAAGCTAGTTTATGGCACGTACATATTTAATGAGAATTTCGCTGTATTCACAATCAGCTTGTGTTAAGTTTCTTCAGTTTATGTTTTGTTGAGTAGGTACATTTGCCAACGTTTATTTATTCTGCGGTCGAGAGCTTAGCCTTGCCAGTTGAATAAAGCCAGAATGGTCTAGATCGAAATGTGCCGTACTATTGACGTAGCTACACAATGTTGTTCTGTGTTGTAGGGAAATAATGTATAATTGAAAATTGCGTCGATTGACATGACAGTTACTTCGAATTAAATGACACAAATATTTGCAACATATCTGTAAACTTTAGAAATTAATAATTCTATGAACCAATTCTCACGGGAAGTTTCAGTCAATATTTATTTTAATATTTAGGTAAAATGCATATTAATATCATTAATAAAACCTAAACTATTCAGCCCGTGGTTTTTCCGCGTACCTACCTAAGTAAATACCTAAAATACATTTAAGATTTATGTATTAAAAGTACCTATGCAAACACGACATAAATTCATTATAACACAATTCTAATTAAATAATCCTACAATTTGACGCAGATACAGTTGGCTTGTCGTGTCATGTCGACATTTCAGCATCAAGTTAATAAGAACAAAGGGTTCCAATATCCATTATAATATCTGAACCAGCTGTGTCAAATTAACCCTATAACTGTTTAATTAATTTTCATCTTGCTAGACCCCAGAGAGGTGTGTAGAACTTTGCTTGTATTTAAGAGCATTTTAACACAAATTAAGTTTTGGATTTTACATACAGACTAATGCTATGTGAAGTATCTGTTTTAATATAATGTTAAAAGGAAATAATGATGAAACATCGGATTACAGCTTGAGCTATTATAATGGGGTAAAATACAAATTAAACCGTTATTTATACCCTAAAACCAAAGCGCTTTAAGAACTATATTAGTGTGTTCATGTACCTTACATTACGGTGCTTTAAAATTTAAGTCGGTCATTTACCAATGTTAGGTACATATTGCTTATTTACAAAATCACACATCTTGCAACATTTAATCTTTAAAAAAAAATAATCTCGGAAGAGGTCTACGACAATTAGGCTGAACGCAGGCTTTGACTGCTTCGCCGGACTGCAAAACTCTTCTTACTTAGACTAGTATATAGGTATTTGCTACCTTAACTTGCTACCATTATTTGCTTCAGCAGGTTTACTTTTGTAGAGCATGACAAAACGAGGCAGGCAGAATACCAGCTAGATACTAGATAGTACGGATGCAGAGCAATGTTTATCAGTGCTGTGGCTATTGTTTATGTTAAAGCTCGAGACGGCTCGAGCAAAGCTAAGATGAATCGGGGCTTTGCGACTGCCCACAGACGGGGACCGGGAAGACGCTGACGGACACTACGCTATTCTATTTATTGTTGAATTTAACACGTTTTTTTTGTTCGTATTTTAGGTGTATTAACAAGTTGTCGTTATAGTGTTGGAAATTAATAATATAATATAAATAATAACATAACATAACACACCATCACGCCTGTATCCCCGAAGGGTAAGGCCAACTACTGTACCAATGTACACCCACAGTTCGCCGATATGTTTAAGTCCCATGTAATAGGGGGCGAGCCTATTGCCACTAACCGGGCACAAATCCAAACTACGACCTGCTACAGAGAATTTCATAGAAAAACCCAATAATACCTTGGTCGACTTGGAAATCGAACCCAATACCTCTAGCGTAGCAGTCGCGCTTAGAACCATTACAGTACAGTTACAGTTTATAATATAAATGTATGGTTATTTTCTCTTTTTATGTTACCAAAGAACGAAATTAAAATAACGAATTCCTAGCAGATAAACTTTTTAATTAGACGCCAAAATCCGCAGGTTGAAAAAAAATATGGTGACTAGTAGACATAAATAAAAATATTTCAGCAACATCTTAAGCTTGCCACAAAAACTGAAATCCCGACTCACTGCAATTTTAGCAAAGAAACCTTAATTCATACCTCAACTTATTTCTTTTTCAAACGACAAAATGAGGCTTCCCAAAGCCACGGGCGCGAACGCAAATCCGATTTGAGTAATGAAACGAGACTAATTAAAAAGTCGGAAGAAAATTTATGCGAAAACAAGGCTTTATTCGAGAAGCTATTTAATTTTTTCAACTTATAATGCTTTTGAAGTAGGTGTCATAAGTCCAGATTTTCGGACCTACTTTGTCACTTAAATAAAATATGCCACTGCGGTTGAGGAAAATTCCTGTTAATTGTTTTATTATTGGTCCGCGTAAAGGTGGAAAGATAAAAAGGATTAATTATTTGTTTGAATGTAAAAGCAGAATAATAAATGGAATAACTTAACAGAGCCTATCCTAAGGTAGGTTTAGCTACTTACCTAGGCGAGGCTAGTCCTCGGACTGGTCATGTGCGTTACAGAATTTATGTTCCACTATTAAACTTTAACAATTTAAGAATGGCCCTGAATGCCTCCCACGTCCAAAAAACCAGCTTTTATGGGTACAAACACATAAATGTTTCCTAACTTCTTAAATATTACTACTCTCTAATATACCTACCTATGTACTTAGACTCGGAACAAATGTCTACAGTTTACATAAATATACGAGCACTGTAAATGTCTACGACTATTCGTTAAAACTCGATATCAACGCCAGCACGTGGAATTGCCTGTTACTTCCGAATAGAGTTCTTATCACCCCCTAAGGAAACTAGCGTGCTAAAACAAGCACGTAAACCAACATCGGAGCGTTGTGCTCATGCGTGATTTTATATCGTGACCTTACAACCTTACTGAATCGACGGTCGTCTACGAATTACAGTTGAACAAGGAAGCTATAAACTTTCAAAGCTGCTCTACGAAAGGTGCGTGCGTTAGATCGCGTGTAGCCCTGCCTTTACGTAAATGCCGCCTATAACAATATAACTTGTTCACCTTGTTTTGATCTTGCCAAGTGACTTACGATCCCCAAGCGCCGAATTCGTAGGTACTTATGTCTACGATAGTTTTTTGTTCGGAAATATGTCGATATGTAAAACTAATAATGGCGTAGGCGGGTTATGTAGCAAGAGTCGTACCTCGCACCGTGCCGACACAACCAGGTCGTGTTAACAAAATACATGCTTGTTTAAGGGGTGAGGTTGCTAGCTTTAAGCCTTAGACTAGTATATTCTGGTTAGCAACGCAGGCTCAGTATTATTCTGTTTGAGCCATGTTTGTGCGCATACTCACAAACATGTTCTTAAAAATATCTAAATTTATGGCTGGTAACTAGGTAAATCTAGATGCACGCACTTGTCTAAATCTAGATAGTTCATGTGTTAGGTCTTGCCGGAAGTAGGTACAGTGACTTTGTCTGGCTCTACGGTACCTACTACAAGATATGTGATTACGAAACAATTCGTTTGAGGCATCTTCTACTCTAATTAAAATAACGTTTACCCTTAAAAAGTTTCGCTCATATCTTTTCTAGGATATCTGCACCCTAACCTAATTTTGTATAATGTCGAATGTCGTAATTAACTACACGTTCTATGATTTATTATGGTAATAACTGGAACATTAAACTTTTTACCATAAATAATTCGTTTACATTACTAGTCATTACCCAGTGTATACGAACGAATCGAATATCACGGCAGGCTAATCTCACAAAAACGGTAAAGTTAAAAAAAAAACAAAATGGTCGGCGGTAATGTACACGAAGGTATGTCACGCAACAGGAACTTTTATTTAACAACTAGTGATTTATTTTATAAAAATGAAATAACAATTTCTGGCTTACCTTACCGCAATTGAAAGTAATAAAAGCCATTATAAAGAATGATTGATGATTGCCTTGGAATAATGATTGATTGATTTTAAGTACCTACTAGAAGCGATTGCCCGCAATATACTCGAGTATTTACGGATTTAGCTTATAAAAGTATGTACTCCATAGTAGGTATAAAATTTCGTATCTACAACCTATAATAAAATTACAACAGATTTACACAAATTCTGCTACGACGATTTCCTTCAGCAAGTATTCTAGCTACGTTCCTTTGTCTGCGTCAGGATGGCTGGACCAAGAGAGATTTTGGAAGTTTGAGCAATACCAAGTTCTAGTACCTATTTTGTACTATTTGGTACCAGATATCAAATAATTTGTACCTCGCTGAAGAGGGAAAACTATTACGAAGAAAGTGGCCAGCCATTCTGACGTCAGAATGGCTGGACCAAGCCGGTTTCACCTAGTTGTAGGCGTTATATCTACTTCATCTTTTAGTCAATTTTGACTTATCGAAAAAATCTCAGAAAAGCATAGGTATGTGGAAAATACTAAATACTAATACTAAATTTTGATGAAAAGATAAACTAATTAGCTATAATGCCTACAACTAGGTGAAATCAACGTGCTCCAGATTACATGCAAAATTTCTACAAGGTGTAACTTTTTTTTGGCTTATCGAAAAAATATAAGAAAAACATAATTATGTTGAGGTACCAATGAGGTACGTACAAAATATTGACGAAAAGATGAAGTAGTTATAACGCCTACAACTAGGTGAAACCGGCTTGGTCCAGCCATTCTGACGTCAGAATGGCTGGCCACTTTCCTCATAATATAGTTTTCCCTCTTTAGCGAGGTACAAATTATTTGATATCTGGTACCAAATAGTACAAAATAGGTACTAAAACTTGGTATTGTGGGTCTATTTAATTTTATTTTGAACTTCTCTCTCTCTCTGAATATAAATACAGGCAGGCTAAAACTCTCATTTTCTTAATAAAAATAAGTACATAGGTCATAAAAGGTCATCATCTTTATATTGGCGGATAGCGGGTAACCCAAGTGCAAGTGTGACATTTTCAGGCATACCTGAATATTTATGTCTCACAAACACCACTAACTTAAGGTTTATAATTATTAACAGTAAACTGTAAATTAATATAAACTGCAACAGGAAATGTTTTTAGTTTTCATTATCATGTGACTTTGACATGTGGTTTTAGGAGTTTGGGGTACTTGATTTAATAATCGTTATAAATGAAACAAAACAGCATCTGGAGTTTATATCAACAATATTTATTAGTTAAATATTATTTTTGTGGTATATTCTGTGCTTAGAACTATTATCATATCAAGGATTTAAGAATAACTTATCACTAAATACAATCTTATTACTTCTGCTCAATTATATCATATTATGCTTTTAAACAAATTGTCTTCCTTTTCAATGTTTTTACTGTTACCCAAAATATTTTCAGTAAGTCTTAATTATTAATACTTAAGAATATACGCATATACAATTCTGAAACTAAAGAATAGAACGCGTTTTAAAATAAATAATATCACATAATCCACATCGGAAAGTGTCATAGAGTCACTCATACACTCAAACGAACTGAAACTAATTACAAATAATTGACGATTTCTGTTGTATAAGTCACAAAATGTTATGAAACGGTCTTATCAAAAAGTATAATAAAATTATCTCATAATAACAAAAATATTAGTAAGTTACATGATTATTTTTACGGAAAAATAATTAATAACATTAAACCGGTACTAGGACAGAAAATACATATTCTTATTGTATGAAGATTTTCTAAATTACAACCACTCTTACATTAAATGACCTACGCATAATACGCCTACCAACAATGGAATATAACAATGGAAAAGATTTACGATGTTACATTTAACTAAACATAACTTAAAACAGAAATAGTAAATCAAATTTCCATTACGGCTTCGCTCACACATCACCTTCTGAGCAACTGTCAAAAGCGATCCCTTCAAGAACAAACCCTGTAGTATCAAAAATTAGACACAAAATCATACGGCTAAGTATTAGATAGTGTATAACGTATCTCGTCCAACTAACGCGTACGCTGCGTCAAACACGTGTTAAGTAACGTGTGTTATGTACTCCTCAGTTACGCTATTAATGTAGTCATAGTAACCTAACGCGTAACAAGTGTTGTGGTCTCACATGGACGTGGGAGACCAGAAGTTCATTTCGCGTAGCTCCGATGGTTTGGGTCTGAATGTCTGTGGTTTCACAGACTTGGCTTGAGCGGCCGGCTCGTGCGACATGTTGTGTAAGGTTTTGTTCTTAGGCGAAGGACCGAGGTTTTCTACTGATTCTGCAAGATTACCTGTAATGAGATGAAAATAATTTAGTTTTAGAAAAAGAATCGCCGAAAACAAAGACGGTTAAAGATGACTGTATATTATAGCATATGGTTGATAATATGATAACAAAACAAAAAATGACTAAATAAAGGTATGCGTAATGTTAGGTTGTCGCCACCTACAATCATCAAACGTGACCAAGCACAGCTTAGCTTACTACACGACACCTAAACAGGACACGTGACGAGTCACATTACCGATACTATCTCTAATATGACGTCACTGTTATGCAAATGGTGCCGACAAGTGATGATATTATAAGGCAAATATTGCACCAAGTGACTGAAATATATAGAAATTATCAAAATATTTAACTACGATTAGAGACACATATCCGGCTCATTCATTCGGCTCAATTAAATGCTATCCGTTAAAATATGTACCTACGTACTAGTTATCTAATCAATTCGTTTAAAGAGAAAGTCTTACCTCGCGAAAGTGTCAAAGTGTCATGAGTATCTTCTTCGGCTAAAGTGGAGGTAGAAGTAGCGAGCTCCTTCTTCAGGCCTAGCAGGGCCATAGACAACCAGGATCTAGGCGTGTTAGGGTCCTCCACCGGCTCGTACGGCGATGTGAAGAAGCTGTAACAAAAATAATATTATTTAGCATATTGGTAAATGGTTGGCTTTCACAATAATATCGCGGGATGATTATAGGCTAACGAGGTTCACAATACATATTATGATAATATGTTATCATTAAATTCTTCTTTTCGAGTCGATGGTAGAAGTATTTACTATTAATTTTCCCTAAAAAGTAAATTTTATTGCTATGTAGCTATTTAATACTTAAAATGCATATCTAAAATGCAGTGGAAAATGGGAATCGACAAAGCATTATCAGTCAGACGACTGATTACCTGGAACCTTGTCACTGACCTGTATTAACTGAAGTCGAAGGTTTAATGTGCTCTCAGTACATGATAAACACGTGGGACAATGAAGTTTTCTATCTAGTATTCATAGTGCTATTTTCTTTATTTTTAAATCACGCTTTAATACTTATCGAATTAATTGTGGGTTTAACACTCAACAATTACACATAGCAACTTAATGTATGCTATAATCTTATCTGCTATGTTTTGCAAATGAGATTAAATGCTAACTTTAAAGCATAACCTTGATTTTATAAAATAATAAAAAAGCTGTCGCAAAAAGACGACTAATTGAATATTTAATCAATAATAAACAAAGAAATAATGCAGACCCAAAGCGGTTTGAACTAGACTCATGCTTGTCATTATTAACATAACCAGAAAATCTATTTTGAAACATGAGTCAAGTATATCCTGTCTACCTGATGCTACAAGTTTAATGCTCGATAGAATGTGAATAAGGACAAAGGAATAAAGAAGACATGAATTTATAAACTGCAAATTACTGAACAAAGAAATGTGGTACTTTATTAAAAAAAATGTTCTATAGGCAGGTGTGTAGGTATCATTCATAAAATAGATAAATAAGAAACACGTGAAAAGGAAACAAAACAAATTATTATGAATACCTTTGAAAGGAAGGTTTGTAAAGAATAATAACTTTATGAACCATGACTGGCAATGCAAATAAATCTACTTTAAGCAAGCTATCCCAAGAGGTTTGATATTGATCAGATTTTAAATAATGTGTTGTTTATTTATAGTTTATTTATGTGTTATCTTTATTTATGTGGCAGAAATATAACATACAAACTGGATTACAGAGTATAATATCGACTTTTCCCATTGCAACGCGATTATGAACTTGAGTAAAAGAGTAGCAAACATCCATCGTGTCCATCCATCCTCACATACTTCCACATTTATATTACTAAATGTGCTCCCGGTTTCCTTGACTTGCTTTTCTCCCAAGGCAAGCACTTTGGAAGATTTGAACCTCGCTAATGACGCGGCAGTGAGTGTGGCCAACATTTTGGGCGCATCAAATTTGAATAAAAGATATACCATCGACTCGAAAAGAAGGTTTAAAAGACCGCCGCTGTTCTTGATCTTTGATTTGTGAACATCGGGAAAGGGTGAACGTGTGAGGACTTACACAGTTGACCGCGGTGGACAGCTAGTCTACAATATGTGCAGGAAGCATATAAGGTCATAACATACCGATTGCCATTCATCCTCCGCCTCGACGTGGGGCTGGCGGGCGGCGAGTGCGCGGGCGTGGCGGGCAGGCTCTTGCTTCCGCGCCGGTGCATCAGGTTGTACTGGTGCATGTCCGGCGCCACCGCATGCTCCTCGTCGTCCGGGGAGGCTACCGTGAAGCCGCGAGATGACTTCGATGATATTATCTGGTGGGCTACCTGGAATTCAAAGTTTTTTTGTGTTATTTCATTATTTTATATTATATTCATTTTTCACTGCATAAAAGTCTCTACTCTTATTGTGTCTTACTCCGTCTGTCTAAGCAATTGTAAGGTATTGAAAAATGACATGCCAAAATCAGTGGTTAAACAATGGAATTATGTGTTTTCAAGAGTTACGCGCCGATATCAGACCAACCATCGTGTAACGTGTCGGTCAACTGTCGCAAATCTGGGTACGCATTGAATCACTCATTCTAATTTCTGAGTTATTTCTTCGTCTTACTTTGAGGGTATGTTGCCTAATATTATGTAAAGGATTTTAGGTATTTAATAATAAGATTTAAAAGTTTAATAATAAAATATAGTTATAACATATTAATGATATAATGGAAGATAATCCGTATATATACAGCTGTATAAATCAGAGTACAGCTATGCATAAGGTGGGTATTATAATATATTATGGTTACAGAAGCCAAGACTCCAAGAGTTACCATAAACACGGTCAGTGATTTTAAATATTGTTTTATGAATAACAGGCGGAAAATGATAACTTAAAACAGACTATATAATATGCATATCAATAATCATCAATTAAATCAGCGTATTAACAGATAAGTTGTTTTGAAAATAGTACCTACTTAATGAGACTGTAGGTAGATACCGTATATATCTATACACAAATAGATATTCGTGTTTTAGATGGCTATCATAAAACGTAATTTCACAATTTTTGGTTTATATAAACAGTACGGTGGAAAACCCAGTATGAAGTACACGTTTGAAACAAAGACTTGTTGGTTTAGTAAACATTATTCGAGATTCTTTGATAATGATATCGTTATCAGTATATATAAACAGCACGCACTAGGAATGTTTACTTACATTCCTAGAATACCAATAATACTGTTGTTTTATTTGTATTGCACTTGTTTTCCAAACACCTAGAAAATGATGTAACCAATGCAAATATTACTGGACTCTAATAACAAGTAGATAAGAGCTCATTAAAAACATGTCACACCCAATCACAAGACCGAGTTATCAACCTACCAGAGATACGCGGTGTTGAATGATTACAATAAATTTATACATAATATTTTCGAGTTTGAAATATAACCAAAATTGAAAATATTTTCGCCTAGTTTAATAGCTACATAGAACTTTCTAGACTATTCCTTATTTTAGTGTGCGTTAAGGACGACTAGGGAATAATGCCAACATGATAATGCGATTGCCAATCCGTTGGCCAAGTGCAACGTCGTATTTATAGAAGTATAAACTCGTATGCAGGTCGTTAAGACTCCTATTTAAACTAGTTAACGAATTCCGCGGTACTGTTATGAAACAAACCTCTATTGAATGACCTGACTTCTTGAGTTATTAACTTTACCTATTGTGCCTATGAATTCTTAAAAACCATAGTTCGCGCGTTCGTCAGTCATAAATTAACAATACAATAATACTTCTTTGAAAATCAAGTTAAACCTACTAGAACAAGTATTGGTAGAGCTCACCTTGACAATAGAAGTTCCGCAAGCTGCTCCTTCGCCTTTAAACCCGTCGTCAGTCCCAGCTGGCTTCGGCTTAGATGAAGCAGACTTCACTGTAAATAAAACGAAAACTTTAAATCATAACATGCATTTACTGCATATTGCAACAGAGCGATAAACTCATAATACGATTGTAATATTTTACGTCACGTTCGTGCTTAGCGTCATACTGACATAGATTGAATGTTTAGTTTCATTACAATATTATGATAATAGATAACTGGATAAAACATTGTTACTCTCACACAATGGGCTTTTAAATGAGCATTACCTAAATGCAATCATCACCGTGCTTAATCAATGTATAGAGAACATATTCTAGTGATTTCTCCAACAAATAATAACAAGAACAACTCGGACGTTTTAAAAATAATCGATTCCATTTATAAAATGTAGCTGTGTAGGTACTGGCCAATGTCAATGTCATTCGATAACCTTTTGAAATACACAAAGCGGTCTTACCAGCTGTGTTGATTGGTGCAATGCCGTGGAGTACGTCTTGACACGGTTTCGTGTGCTTCGACCAGTCCTTCTCCTTGACTACGTTGAACGCTGATGGGGCTTTGACTTCGGTTGGCTGTTCAGTAAATACTTTCGGTCCGGCAGCGTCGAATTTCGGCTTCCCGAATAGAACGTCGGGTTTCGGGTATCTGATGTAGAAAAACGAGTCTTCCGGAGCAGGTGGCGAGCTTGCGAACGGTTCGTACTCCCTGAAAAAAATAACGATGATTTAATACAAACACTAACCAAAACTGTTAGATTAGATAACAAAAAATAATGTTTATAGTAAAGCATAACAATTATTATTAACAATGTAATGCTACAATACAACAATGGAGGTCAATTGTTAAAGTTGTTAACATTATTGTAGGCCAATCCGAGGGCAATCAACGACACTCACGATAAGATGTTGTTGAACTGCGCCATCATATTCCTTTTTCTGAACATATTTTCTTTTTATTTAATTTGCTATTCTTAAGTTCAAATTGTGGTACAGAAATGTACTTGATACGGTATCAAAAAATGATATTCAGACGATACTTCAATAAGAAATAGTATTTAGAAAATATTATCTCCGCTAAAGTACAGAATCTAGCGGCATACACGCTCTTTGCAAAATAACTGAAATTGCACGCTCTTGTATTGCTTTTTATACAACCTAGAGATAGGCACTAGCTCATGATAAGAGTACACATAAAATAACAACGTCACTTTGAAAATAAGTTGTAAAAACAAGCCTACGTGTACGTCACGTTGTCGCGAGCCAATGAGAGCGACTCATTAGCGCACTCCCTCTTTCACACAACATCACGAGGACGTACGTAACGACTAGAGGTTGAAAACACGCTGAGAATAGAACGGCGAGTAAACGTATGTTGGCAGTCATAAAACTGGTATTTCCATCCACATTTCAACAAAACAATATTCCATGAAAGTGTCATTAACACTGTCATGTAACGCAGTTGTGTTACGTACCATTGGTTAGACTAAACTAAAATAGAAGTGGCCACGACGTGCCAGGCACGCTAGCCAATATCCGGAAAACAGATACAAGTTTATTACTTTGCATATCCCACAAGGTTTAAACGTTTAAAAATCTCTCAAAGACTGAATTAATTTTGAAAGGTCTTAAGACTTTCATTTCTTTTTAATCTACCTATAGATATTTTTACTTCACAAGTGAAATTCAGGTCAGTAAAGGCCTTTTACAAGTATTTAAACTTAAATAAATAGCAATGTCAATGAACCTTTGGCTTAATTGCTTGCCAAAGCACGCATTGGTGTTAGCCAATCAAGGCTCCGTTTCAGAAGAGGTTTAATAATTAGGTATTATTTAACTATGGTACAAAAAACTGATTGAGATATTACCGTGGATTGACACTAAAGATAACTGAGAAAGAAAATATTTACCGAAACCGTAACGTAAACAATATACATGGTAGGTAACTTAGATAACAGGGATTCGACATTTAATCAGTTAAATAAACCATCTAACAATAAATAATAATACCTACTTTAATTATCGCTAAAACAGTTACCATAACATAAAGAGCGATAACACTACGTGTGGTATGATATGAAATTAGGATTCCTAAAAAATATATTATGTCACTCATGCTTATGTATATTGTAATAAAAGTCATGACGAATCGATACCAAATGTCCTGGAAACCAGGATTATGGAAATATTTAATTATGCGGGAAATATAAAGAATGATTTTGTCTTTGGAATACTGGTTTATTTTATACAGATTACTGATACTAGTTTAATTCAGCATTTGGGAAATGCGCGAAGAATGGACTTGCGACCAGATGCAGATGTGGGCAAAACTCCAAGAATATTTGTGAATAATGTAATGGTGCATAGATTGGTATTCAGACTTCCAAGAACTTAATCAACACATTAGCTTAAAATAACTACAGGTAATAATGCGCTGCATTTTATGACCTGCGTTTTAGGATTAAACAAATGGCAAATGCCTCTTATACTGTGTTTTTTGAATATAGGAAAGGACTCACTTGAACACTGGGCATTGTAACCTACTGTTGGTAGACTAGTGACACCGGTGACACGTCTTAAATGCCAAAGCTACAAGGCAGTAGAAATTCTAGTTTATATCAAAAGGCGGATCATTCTCAGAATATGAAATTTGTATGAAAAACATTCTCAGTCTGTTCAATGACTATTTTGCTTTATAAATAGAATCATGCCAAGTCAAGCTTTCATGCAATAATACTATCGCAAAAAACAGATAAGCGTGAATTTACTGTCAGTTCGGACGAAAAAAGAAGGCTTACATCATTTTGTATAGTCTAAAGTAGAAATCAATAATGCTAAACAAATATGGTAAATAATATAATTATGTAGCAGCTCTACACAACTACATGAAGGAAGGAATTGCAGGTTAACTTTTGTCCTGAAGTGGTATGAAGCGGGTTAACGTCAGGACAATAATGTCAATACATTTTGATGGTCTAAAAAGACGTTTGGGAAATATTTATGATAGAAATATATTGTAGCGTGGTCACACTCCTTTTTTGTGAAAATATGCTATAGTGGTTACAACACAACAAGTAATTATATTTAATTATTTCTTAAAAGGCTATTATCGTTAAGAACATTTGTGTGTTTTGTGTTCACGCTTATCAAATTGACAAACACATCGACGTTCCTGACGTGTGACATTAACTGGTGTACATTTACAATATTTATTGAACACTATAACAATTGCACCTGATGGAAGTAACCAAAATATTAACAAGCAATTGTTTAAATAAACAACGGTTTGGTTACGTACCGTTTTACTGTTTGTATTCATTAATACTAAACGACTCGCTTACTTACATAATTTGCTTTGTTCGTGTTTGTAAATGAATATCATTAACTACGGGTTTTTATTTTTACATAATTATGTGTTTATTTAATATAGGTAATTGGTCTTCACAAAATTCGTATTTATTTGAATGAAAAGAAATCTGCATAAACCAAATGTTTTGTTATTTGTTGAATTATCTGCAGCTGGCAAAATGACATTATCAAGGATTGATTGTTCTACGTCATTTGTTTGGATGAAGAATATCCAAGTCTTAACAATCGTTAACAACACTAAAGCTAGTCAAATTCAATATTATATTGTTTGGCAATGTCAATTATCGTCGCTTAGCATTTTAAAACCCGTTTGTTGTTTACGTAGAGACACGCCTTCATTCCGTCGCATTAAGTGGTCATACCACTCACTACACCAGCTGACCTCACCGGATTGATTAAAGAGTATTTGTGAAACAAATGCCGACGTCATTCGGACCTGCATTGACGTATTCCTGCGATCTAAGTGACATTTAAACAACAATTATTTATAGGACCATAACATGCTCAACCTATGTTGCAATTAAATAAGACATGTTTGTTTGAATACATTTAACTATTTAATTTACTATAGGTACTTTAACTTAAAACATGCAGGATCAATAGTCATGTGACTGTATGTCTTTTGGCTTTACCAAGCATCGTTGTGAATAAAACGATGCAAGATGCATTTGTAGGCGCTTCGCTATTTCTAATGTTAAGAAACGTGAAAAGGAACTGCTGAAACATGACAAGCGGGTTGACGTTTCTTGACACTGACGCAACTCCGGGCTCTTTTGCTTGCGTCCGTCGGATGAAGAGGATCTGGTGGCTCAGCATTGAAGCAAAACGTGTTCGGTGGAGTGTCGCTGTTCTTAATTCTCCTCGCCTACCCACGATAGCTCGGCAATCGCAATGAACGATGATGATAACCAAGTTTCTACACATTATTTATTTTACTATAGAGACTGCGTGGCAAGTAAAACATGTAACATAAAACCTTATTGCATCACTCATAATAATATTCTAACCTAACCGGCCTACTCTTACGAAACTTACAAGGCAAAAATTTTATGCGTTCTACGAAGTTTTAGAAAGTATAAAATGCCTAATGTTAATGTCATGACCACTATAATAATATGATTAAATAATTGATGATGGTATTCATATTATCATTGTACCACAGCGTAGGAAATTAAACAAATATATTTTTGGTCCAGAAAGAAATGTTACACTGATGTTTTTTCTTTGGAAAGTAACGTCAGATTTAATCAAATAGTCTTTATAACGTAGTCATGGACAAACCTTTACTACAACATACGTAACTATACAAACAACCTGGAAATAAGCACCAAAGTGGAAATGTAAATAAATATGCGAGCCGTCGTGACTCGCAGATCAATTACTGATCAGGTACAGAAATAACCTATGATAAGCGAATCACTGAATTTCACAATCTTAAATGTTTCGGTTATCTAAGACACAACATGCAAATGTATCGCAGTCGTGTCGAGTTTCATGAAAAAATTGAATTACAACACAATGCTATCCTGTAATCATGTTATGGTTAAGTCGAACAATGAAAGAATATGTAAGTCGCTTTTTCTGTCTGAACGTAACTTACACAATGTTACTAGGTAAGAGTATAATCAAAAGAAATACTTTGTTATCGGGACATTTGTCGTTCATAGGGTTTGTTTTCTACTTATTAGGTTTGTTGTTACAGGTAGAAATACAAACAAAGCACCTGCATAAATAATATAAATTGTATCTATTATTCTTTAGTAGCAATAAGTTATGACTAGAAATAGGTCTTTGTTATTGTTAGATGACATTGAACGATGTTATAACAAACAACGTTCACAAAGAGATTTCCTGAAAGCGATTTCATTTCTTCACCTGTTTAATTCTTTTATTGGTTTTCTATATTTGTAAAGGTATATTCTTTACAATTTAAGATTAGCATGGCACATAACTACCTAGCCTGCTGCGAATCTATAGCAAATTCTCCTTGATTTTCCTAGTTTACACAATTGTCTTCGCAAGACATAAAACTGAATTATGAAAATAACATGTTTTCGGCAAATACAGAGTAACAGACAGGAAATAATAAGATAAGGAAAGACGGATGACTAAAACATGAAGGATCGTCATCCACAAGAGCAAAAAAATATTTTATCAAATATTTTGAAAATGTAGGTAGCTATGATATAAGTGATTCCAGCTTATAGCTTTGGCAAACCTGTAGCCGACAGGTTTACCAAGCTGAAACCATATTAATAAATAAAAAAACATACGGAACGCTCTCGATCTGTAGCTTTCAACGAATCCTATTCAATACTTAAATAGAAATATTATTTGAGCGTATTTAAAATACATTAAGTGTGAAGCACGACGTCATTTGTTATCATAAGCACAGCCAACTTTCTGCGCTTGGAAACAGATAACGTGCTAAAGATAATTAAAAAGTAAAAAAATACTGTTAAAATGGCCAGAATTAAAACGTCTTATCTATAGTCAATCACAGAATTTGAATGCACGTTATTGTTCATTTATGACTACATAATATTACACTTTGAGCACAACAAACAAAAGAATTTATGTTTTGTATTATACCAGATTAATCTCACAGTTTTAAAGTATTGTTTTCAGGCAACTCCCATTTGTTTGAAACTGTGGGAAATCACAAGACAATAAGAAACAGGAAGGCGCGGGAAAGTATCGAAGGTTAGCCAGCATGGTATTTTTGAAGCCATTTTAAAAACACCATGCCCCTTTAAGACCCATTTTTAATGTCCTTCAGCTAGACTATTAAAAAAATATGTAGAAACGTTTTATTTTATTTGGCAAGCATAAACGACGATACTAATTGAAATTGTCAAATACTTGTTTTGTGAAATATAGATGATAGAAGAAATGCGGACAACATCACATACATTGCTCTGAACCCAAAGTAACTTGTGTTATGGAATTCAGAAACAACGAAGGTACCACAAACACCCAGACCCGAGGCAGTGTAGAAAAGTTGGTTTCTACATTGACCCGTCCGGGGATCGAACCCGGGACCTCAGAGCTGCCTTGAAACCGGTGCGTACACCCCTCGACCACGGAGGCCGTTAATTATCCTGACATAATTATACCAAGTCCTCATATGTAAATATTTCGCATCATCTCAATAGTTTATCTTATTTCAAAAAATAAATGAATAGTGTATAATTTGATTTTTTTACTGTAATATAATGACGGATTAAATACATTTTTACATACCCAGTCAACATCCCTATTGGTAAAGAATATTAAAAGCACCAAAGTTGATATTGATAAAAATATTATGACTCACAGTTAGACAACTATGTTCAATTTAGACTGACAACAATTTAAATGTATTAATTAATAAAATGCACTCACAAATATAATTTACAGCCTTCCTCTGCTATTTCTCCACAAATACACAACTTTCTACTACTTGAAAAGCAGTTTAAGTATAAACTCTTTAAGGTATACGTCCTGAACACTTATAAATTAACGACCGCTACCAGTCCATGTTTATAAATCGTATACACGTGCCCGCGACGCATGTACTGCCAATCGTATGTCGTTTTAACACAGGCATTATATATTTTGTGGGCCTTTACATCATAGCTAATAAGGGCGATTTTTGTAATTAATTGTTTTGATTATGAAATTATAGAACCAACTTAGAGATAAAACTATTACCTTATTTCAAAAGCATTGGATCATTGTTTTTCATTGTTAAACCTTAAGGAATTACCTATTCGTTATGTCTTTTTTAATACCTAATACCTTCCTAATATTTTAATACCATGATACCTAACTAAACAATTTTAGTGGAATGAAGTTATATTATTTCATTTTTAATAAATTAAATAAATGGTAAGTTAGTGTACATACTCAAAAGTCAATTTAAAATATTACTATGTGATGTTAATTACTGTTATTTATACTAAACTGTATTTTATTTTACCTATTGTTATCATTATTTGTTTGTACAATCATTATTGACCAAAGCCTGATGTTGCAATGAGACTACTAGCGTTACCTTCATAGTTGGGTAATGCAACACAAACTAAAATATATTAATTGGCTTCATAATGTTTTTAAATCAATTAACACAAGCATTAATTAAGTTAAATTTAGCTTTGGAAAAAGTAATACTAAAATAATACTACTTAACAGTCACTCCTTCAAATTACACTTACAATTTACAGTGTTGATTTGTGTAATTCCAAAAAACACCATGCCCTAATTTTACTGTCATATGTTTATAAATAAATATAAAAAGTAGTACTTACTTCACTGGTTTGGTTTTCATCCAAGTAGGTAGAGTAAATCCATCCTTAATTTCAGGGTCACTTGAAGCCATGGTGTCTTGTTGATTAAAATGAGATATACAAAAAAACTTTTAGAATATTACTTTTAAACTAAGAATGAAAAGACAACTGTCTTGATTATACACTAAAAACTGAGTGGTTCTTATCTTGAGCAGAAATGATAAGATTGTTTTAGTTGGCAATACTGTGTGACAACATTAAAAAACATGAAAGAAAAAATAAAGTGAAGAATAATATCAGAAGAAATATTATCTAAATTAATTAACAAAAGTAGTGCTCAAGACACCCTTTGGGATTCACTAGATTTCATTGAAAGTGTAGATGAGGCCATCTGAAACAAACAAAACGCACATAATTAATAAACACATATTGGATGGTATAAAAATAATTAAATAATAAATGTTTTTTTTTTTTATATAAATCTACATTTTATTTAGATAGTTATAATAAAGATAAGTAATAACTAATTCCTACAAACAAAATACCAAGTCATCAAAACAAAAATTAAGAAATAACCATGACCTAGATCTACCTATAATATTTATTTAAGTTCAGCTATGTTTTGTTTTCCTCGTTTTGTGAGTTGGCAAGTAGATAATTTCCATTGCTATTATTTGTTATTCATTCACTGGCAATGTAAATCAATTATGAGTAAGCACCAAAGAGTAAAAACCCACATGTAGGTATATTCTTTTTTTCTCTTTATTCTATGTCTAAGCTAAATCCATTTTATATCATACTAGCTGTACCCGGCATGCGTTGCAATGCAATTTTTTCTACCTAGCCTACTACCTACCTACTACCTACCTGCCTACTACCTACCTGCCTACTACCTACCTGCCTACTACCTACCTGCCTACTACCTACCTACTACCACTTAGGGGTATGAAAAATAGATAGTAGCCGATTCTCAGACCTACTGAATATGCATATAAAATTTCATAAAAATCGGTCAAGCCGTTTCGGAGGAGTATGGTAACTAAACTAACATAGTGACACAAGAATTTTATATATAAGAAGATAATTGAAGAAATTTTCCAGACTTAAAATTATTGCAAACTTGACCCAATTAAAGAAAAATATTAAAGACAATACTTTTACAAACTAAATGAAATAGTGAACACTTTGTAAATGTTTTTCACACAATAATATACCATAACAATTACTTGAAAACTTTATGGATATTATGAACTTATCTTTGTGACCAACAAAAAGGATTTACTGGAAAATCAATTATTACTATAATTCTGTATTCATGTTATCATGAGTTAGGTACCAATAACAATCAATGACGAATCACGAGGCGGATCCACGAGACATGTAACGTTAGTTTCAATGCCATCTCAATTACATTCTAATAAAGTAGTTCACATGCACATATACATCTTACCTGCATTTACTGTTTCACAAAACAACACCTTTATACTGTGTGTTAAAAATAACACGAAGTTATCTTGATCACACGAACTATTAGTACATTATTCTTAAGAGCATCAAATTTTTTTTATAAACAATTCACATTGTACACATACACAAAACATAGTCATAATTTAATACAACCAGCAAACATGCGGTTGATACGTAATAACAAATTATGCATATGCGATGCATTTAATGGATGAACATTTTAGCCATTTGAAGGAACAAGATGTATATACTCACGGTTTCAAGCATAATATCTGAAGCACAAAACTTATTCAGCATTATAACGAATTTGAAATGCATACAACACTCAAGTAACACCAAACCAAGGCAACCTTAATTTACCTTAAGGCATTAGGCAACACAAATGGCTGCGGCCTGCGGCTAGAGTGTTTGACAAGAAATAGGGATGTACTGAAAAAAAATCGCCTATCGTCAATGATTCATGATCTTTTAATGTTAAATACTTAGTTAATTATTTTAAGTTACAAACACTTTCCCTTTTTCCATTAATATTACTTGTAGCTACACTTATGCAAGAAGTGGAAAGTTTGTTTATTAGTAACCTCTATTCTTTCATTACTGTATACCACAGCTGTATACACAGAAACAGATCCTAAGCATAGTAAATGGGCATTTTCACTTATAAGTGTACCCTGTTAAAAATACGTACTTTTTTTTAAAGTTGTGTTTTTAATATGTTTAAAGATTTCAACCTGTACTTCATAGTCTGACGGACTGGAAATACTATTTTATTTTTAATTAATTGGGTGTTTTCCTTATTAAAAACGGAAAATAAATGGACATTGTAGTGAAAAAGTGGTCAGTTTGGTGACGAGATAAAAATCATCCTGTTTTATTATTTTAAGTAATATGACTCAATTTCTATTTTCTTTTGCTACGGAATATTATAACTCATCGAAAAAAATTGATACTAACATTAAATTAAAAACTCATTTCTCTAAAATGAGGTTTCAACTTCTGTTTTGTGACAAGTGACGCTACGAAGATCGTTTTTTTTTAATTCGCTTGATAAAGGGCTTAGTTTTTTTAATAAATGTATTTTGTAGTGTTAGATATTGCAACAGCCTAAAACAATATTCAAACAAATATAATAAAACAATGAAACAAAAGTTTAAAAAAATATATTATGTTCACATACAAATTGGGACAGTCACCATACTGACACATTGAAAAACCTTAAGCTGAGATTACATGATACAAAGTAAAACATAACGTTGGTAATTAAGTCTTTATTATTTCACAAAAACTTGAATTTTACGGGCTACCACAGTGGAGCCACATTTATCTGATAAGTTATCTTAGACAACTAAGGAATTTTGTTTCTCTCGGCTGACCTTTTTATTTTTTCTCCACTCTTCCCTTTTTTGTTTGGCTTCTTCTGGCGTCAATTCTGAAATTTCTTCTTTTTTTATTTATGTAATTTTTTCCAGGGCGTTAGAATTTCAGTTTTTCCCTATATCGTTTCGTTCTTTCCGCGCCACTTAGTGGCATAGTGAAAGTTATTAAAAAAAATACCTGAAAATAAAATATTGCATATTGTAGCTATGTAATCCTAGCTTTATGTGTCAGTTTGGTGACACTTGTAGTCAGTCCTATATGTGACGGAATAAAAATGTCACCAAACGGACGTCACAATTCGCGGGTATAGATTAAAGAAAAATGTTTTCTAATCACAATTAAATATTTAATAAGAATAAAACATGTCAAAATATTAGTAAGTTGTATCTGATTCCGTTGAAACAGTTGTAGGATGTGAAATGTTGTATATTAACTAGGAAATAACGTCACTAACCTGACAAAAAAACTGGAGACATCTGCCAACACAAACAATAACACCCCTTCACTCGAGATACTGGCGCAAAACTAGGGTTGTGTAGTACATGTACTATGTACTATTAGGAATTAATTCCCGACGCTGACATGAACGAACTATTCCCTTTCTTGTCTAGTACATCATTCCTTTAGTACTTCACGAGTCTCTGGTTCTGTACGAACTATAGAATGAACGCGACTGAATGAGCGGGCGGGAACATGGAATCAGTGTACTAAACGTAGTGAATAGTACTTATATTCTTTGTGCAGTGAACGAAAGAGTGAGATACATGTTGTTTTTCACCTATCAACTTTGATCTCTTACAACTTCGCTTTATGAAGTTATTTTGAACTCTAAGTTAATAACTTTAGTGATCATTTTAGTTTTGAAGAAACTATTTGTCGAAATTAGAAAATGTCTTAGTTTTTGAAGGAAATTAATTTACATAATGCTCAGTAATTAAATTTAGATTTTAGTACTGTCAGTTGTACTACTAATTGTGTTTTGACAGTCCTAAGCCTGCAAAGTATGAAGGAAAATCGAAATGTAATAATTAATCAGTCATTCAGTGTCCTACTGTACTAAATGTACTAATAGTACTAGAAGACCGAACTAGTACATTTGAACGATTGTACTAGTACGGAGCGATCCGTTCAATGTCCGAGCAAGAACAAGCCTACGCATAACCGACATTTAAAAATTCTGGCCGTGATCTTCTTCACTTAATGTTGCCATTTTAATTATTATGAGTTCCTTTAGTAATTATTTTTAACAACTGGAACCGTCACTAAACTGACATGTCCGACCGGCTTCAATTTCGAACATTTTTTGAAAACGTATTTTGGCCTATGTTATTAGAGTTTGAATTGTATAAATTTTATTTATGTGACGACAAAGACATACACTATGAACACACCAAAAATTTTAAATATATTCGTAGTAGTATTTTAGTAATTTCGGTCAATTCAATGTTGGCAAGGGGTGGGACATGCCAAAAACAGTTACTCTGAATATTTGAAATACGTATAAATTTATAATTTAAACGTGTTTTACCTTGATTTCTGATGAATTCGTCAATTTAATTAATAATTTACACTTTTATTCCTTAAATTAAACCATATGCCCATTATTTATCTTGCTTTAACATTTTGAATAAGTGGGACAGTCTCAAAATCGCGGGTACACTTAAAAGTGAAAATGCCCAAATACATGTGAGTAGTATCATAGAGTAGTATCCTCTGCTTGTGAATAGTTGTGAATGTGATTACCCTACTTATTTACTTTTCTCTATGAATGTGATGCTATCCTTTAGAGATGCTATCTGATCTGCGGAATGCCGAAGCTGTCATTCATCATTGCCCTGACAGATGACAGTGAAATGAAAATATTTGCAATGCAATAATTTTTTTATTTGAACATATTTGACCGTAAACTAGTAAACGACTACCTCACGAATAAATTTAAGAAAACCTCAACATGTCTAGTGATGAACAAGAACCTACCGATTTGGATTGGGTGCAGCTCCGAAAGGATATGGGAGCGCATGCACGAGTTGAAACAACAAAAGAAAAATTCTATCGAAAATTTGGCGAGAATCCGTTTGTGCCTATAGGTATTCTTTGAATATGTGTTTAATACAAATGATTTCTGTAATTTGCTACCTCCACTTCATATGTAAAGATCTATGTAACTACCTACTTACCTCCTCAATAGTAAATTAGAAAAATGTAGGTACTGGAAATATCTCATCTCATCTCATAAAAGTATTACTTATTATGCAATAGATGTTTAATAATTTCGGATTGGTGTATTATATACAAATGCTGCTAGTAATCAGAATTATTGCTATATTTGCTATACATATTTATTACCCATATGGTAATAAATAAAACATTGGATTGATTGCAGGTTGTCTGGCAACTGCAGGTGCATTATCATATGGTCTTTGGAGCTTCAGAACCGGGCGTAAAAGGTTATCTCAGAACATGATGCGTTTGAGGATTGTCGCACAAGGATTTACTATCACTGCTCTAGTTGTTGGTGTCATGATGACTTCAGGAAAAAGTCTCGCCAAATAGATTCTCACATTGTATATTTCTGATCTTAATTTTCTATGGTGCAATGCATAATTAAGTAGACGTTTTATTATATAGATAAATTTTAAAAGTTTTTAGTTTTATTCAGTTTCTTATTCTTATAGTTACTGGCAAACCTTCATACCAAAGTATGTAAAACGTCGCAAAGGTTTTACCTGTAGAACAAAATATACTTAGAGATCAAAAATAGTTATGAGATCAATGTAACTGAAACTGTTTTATTTAAATACCCGTAAATTGTAATATCTATATGTTAGTTGCCCAACAGCTGTATAAGAAGATAATAATTTATTGTCATTGGAAGAACTAAGAATGTTGATAAATTCATTTCTCAAGATTCACACTTAATTATTATTATCTATACTAATATTATAAAGCTGAAGAGTTTGTTTGTTTGTTTGGTTGAACGCGCTAATCTCAGGAACTACTGGTTAGAATTGAAAAAATCTTTTTGTGTTAGATAGTCCATTTATCGAGGAAGGCTTTAGGATATATAACATTACGCTGCGACCAATAGGAGCCAAGCAGCAGTGAAAAATGTCACAAAAACGGGGAAAAATATTCATACTTGAAAGCTTCCGTTGCGTGCGCTGCGTAAACGGTTCGAGCTACCCAAAATATATGTATGAAAGAATTGTTCCTCTTTAAATGATCTAAAAAAATGTCTGTGACAATATATTCTATCTTTTAAGATTGACTCACTATAACCTTTTTTAAGGTAATCATTTGGTCGAAATTAATGCATTATTGCCAATTATTTGCTACAGAGTTTTATCAACATAATATTAACTAAAATTATCATTTACGCAAAAATACTTTTTTTTTAAACTTCTTAATCGCGGTCATAATAACAGAAATTGACGCGGACGAAGTCGCGGGGATCAGCTAGTAAGTTATATGGGGTCTTTAAGAAATTGTAGGTGACTCCTGATCACCTAAAAAGGTAAAATAACAAGGTAAAACAAGTATTAGTCCATGCGAAAAGAGAACCGTCGCGTCGTCGCGTAAAATGGAACGAAGATTAAAATAATTGACAATGAATGGAAATGAAATGAAGACATCTAAAATTTTTATGTCGTAACATAATTTTATATGTATCCATATATAATAACTCAATAAGGTTTAAAACTTAACTTATACGGTTATAGGGTGTTTTTAATATCGTGCGGATTTCATCACGCGTGCGGGATTGCCCCGCATGCGTAAGGGCCCTTTTCCTGTCACGCGTATTTTAGTCCGCACGCGGGTCTCGTCCGCATGCGGGTGATAACACGCTCCGCTCCGGGCCACACGCGGGACAAGATTTCGATTGCTGCTGCAGTGTTGCGCGCCCTCAGCCAATCCGCGTTCCGCGCGCGTGCTACCCGCATGTTAGGAAAAACATGTATCAAATGATAAGCGGGCAGTCCGCATGCAGGCGAGACCCGCGTGCGGGCTAAAATACGCGTGACAGGAAAAGGGCCTTTAGCCCCGCAAATTTTAATGCTTGGAATACGCACGCATTAAAATAAATACTTGTATGAAAAGGACATTTGCGGGGCAATCCCGCACGCGTGATGAAATCCGCACGATATTAAAAACACCCATAAGCACAGCAGCGCCCTCAATTACATGACGTTAAAAAACAAATTCGCTTCTTGTCAGTCTGCCCCTATGTATGTGTGATGTGTGCTTAGATCTTTAAAACTACGCAAGGGTTTTTTTTTTTAATAGATATAGATAAATTGTTATATGTATAATACATGCATATTATAGTACAGGAACACTGATCATTTTAAAGGTTTTTTTTTCACACGCATCAACTTTCGATCACCAAAACCCATGTACGAAGACGCGGGGCGTCGCGCGCGGGGGTTTTGGTACATGAGGTTGATAGATAAGGGGTGTGTGTGACTGGTCTGTTCCATAGAGGGGACACCACCTCGCACGGCGCACCTGCCTTTGTAGTGGTATAGAGGTGCGAGCGTTTGCAAAATGGTTGAAAACCATTTTATATCAATGGAAAAGCTGTGTCTAGTTATAGAGTAGAAGATATCAACAATTTTAAGAACGCCGGTTTTTCTTTATATTTCTGATGTCTGGCGGGCCGAACATTTCGTCCCGGTGAGCAGTGGTCGTCGGGCGTGTGGTGAATAAATTGTATACAAAGATATCCTTTAGTATATACTAATCATAATATTATTAATCACTCCACACTGCCCCATTTTAGTATGCACATTGCACGCGTGCGTAGTCGGGGTGTACCGCTAGTTATCATAATAAATATAAACTGATTTCTTTTGGTTTAATGTCGATATCAATATATACCTGTGTATACAGGGTGTCCGGTAAATAGTCCGACAAACTGTGGTGGCTGATACCTTAGGACAGGTCCTATCAAATGACCACAACATATGTTCCCCGAAAAGTTACAGGTTTCGAGTTACAATCAATTTTCGAAAATTTTAGAATTTTCTACCTTGCCTCAGACTTTTCCATTTTTCTTGCTGATTAATAGCTTTCGTAATACTTTTTGTACATCAAATTAATCTTAAATAGTTACTCTACGCTTTAGTAAGTCTCATATTTATCTAAAAGAAGAATGTATTGACAAAAAAGCCATTCGCATAAAAATTTTCACTTTTCGTTTTTCTTACTGCTCAACTTTGAACTGTAGTGGTGAAAAATAAATGTATGTAAGAGTTTTGTACAACAATCTTAAAAACTTGCTTGAATATTTGTGATTTTGGGAAGATAAAATACTTGCATATTTTCTTTACAAAGTTTGACAAAACAAGCTGCTGAATTACACATGGGCTTATTTGTTGAAATATTACTAATGTAAATCTGAAAAAAATGAGACGTAACTAAACGCGGATCGTCATTGTACAATGAAATTAGGTATTTTCTTCTCGCCATTATCTCTCTATGCCAGATTAAAACATTTTTTAGTGTAAAGTTACCTTTTCCTTCAGTACTTTCTTACTAGATGAATCGATTTTATAACACTTAATTTTTCATGCAACAAAAATGAAATAGCTGGTTTTGGACGCTCAATCTATCTGCCCTGGTATCCCTCATTAGAGGAGGCTCTTACTTCAGGCCCATACTGCATTTAGCACCCATTTTCCCGAACCATATTGTATCGTTAAACTTGCCTAGAATGTATTTACAAAGAGTGGGTCTTCTAAGAAACCGGTCAAGTTGGAGATGGACATGCTTACGAAGGGTTCGGTAACTTTGCAAAAAAAAAACAGAGCTTTTTTTTTTTTGTCATTTCCATATTTTCCAGTAACTAGTTAGTTGCTAGAAGAAAATACCTTATTTCACTGGACAATGACGATCCACGTTAAGTTACGTCTCATTTTTCCTCAGATTTACATTATTAATATTTCAACAAATAAGCCCATTCGTACTTCAGCAGCTTGTTTTGTCAAATTTTGTAAAGAAAATATGCAAGTATTTTACCTTCCCAAAATCACCAATATTCAAGCAAGTTTTTAAGATTGTTGTACAAAACTCCTACATACATTTATTTTTCACCACTACAGTTCAAAGTTGAGCAGTAAGAAAAACGAAAAGTGAAAATTGTTAAGCGAATGGCTTTTTTGTCAATTTATTCTTCTTTTAGATAAATATGAGACTTACTAAAGCGTAGAGTAACTATTTAAGATTAATTTGATGTACAAAAAGTATTACGAAAGCTATTAATCAGCAAGAAAAATAGAAAAGTCTGAGGCAAGGTAGAAAATTCTAAAATTTTCGAAAATTGATTGTAACTCGAAACCTGTAACTTTTCGGGGAACATATGTTGTGGTCATTTGATAGGACCTGACCTAAAGTATCAGCCACCACAGTTTGTCGGACTATTTACCGGACACCCTGTATAGTAAAAAAAAATTACAATTCAAAGGCGGCCATTCATTGGGCCCTTAGTCTTGTAGATACACACGCTAGAACCGTAGCAATGGCCGTTCCATGGCTAGTAATTCTTTGACTTTGACATGTGGCTGTCATCATTAATTGACATTGCCGTCATATTGCTTGCATCGCTGTGTTGCTGTTGCATCGCCTCATCGAGTGACATCGAGTTCATCGAGCGACCGACTTCTAGTCTTCTACGGTTCTACGCCCGACACGAGGGCTGTTTTGTTGATTGGATTGCTCTACTTTGCAGATTACTGGCACGCCTTATCTGATGTTTTCAATGAATTGTCAAGTTATGGTTAAAATTGTATTGATAATGACGACGAGAGTAAAATGATACTGGATATAATGTGATTCTGGTTTATAAAAAGACAGATTAGCAAACATTAACAATGAATGGATTTATAGCTGTACACTGTGGTAAACAACATATTTAATTAACGTTTAAAAATTTTACTAGTGACAATTAACATACCTAACTGTAAATAAACATGAATGTAGAAGGTAGGTACTTTTAAGTTATTGCTTGTGACATAGATTAATTTATTATTTTCAGGGGCTGGGTACCACAGCGATTCTATGAAGAAAGAATATCAAAAGACTTGCTTTTTAGCATGCAGAAAAGCCGCTGAATCTCTTCAGCAAGGTGGCAATGCCGTAGATGCAGTGGAAAAAGCTATCATAGGTTTAAAGTTGTTTTATTTTCATGACAGAAATGTATTAAATCAAAATAACGTAGGTTGAACTTTTTTTTATATTTACTACCCTTTTCGTCTTTTTTTCAGAATTGGAGAACAGCCCACTAACAAATGCTGGATATGGATCGAATTTGAGTTGGAATGGATCAGTTGAATGTGATGCTTCAGTTATGAATGGCCAAACTCTTCATTTTGGTGCCTGTGGAGCCGTATCAAATGTCTGGAATCCTATTTCTTTAGCTAAACATCTTTGCATAAAGCAGTGTGACAATCTATCATTGGGTCGAGTTCCTCCTTGTATACTTACAGGAAATGGAGCAAGGACATGGGCTGAAAGAATGGGACTAGACATAGTAGATGATCACAAGATGGTATCTGCTCGTGCATTTAGAAACTATAAACATTGCAAAAGAAAGTTGAAAAGATATTCCATACAAAATGATGTAAAATTCAGTCCCTTGGATACTGTTGGGGCTATTTGTGTTGATTCCAATGGTGTAGTAGCCTCTGGGGCAAGTTCAGGTGGTGTTTCCTTAAAACATGAAGGAAGAGTGGGCCAGGCTGCTTCATTTGGCAGTGGTGTGTGGGCTGTGATGAGCAGAGATGGCACAAAGCCCTCAGTAGCAGCATGTACCTCAGGCTGTGGAGAACATTTAATCAGGACACAACTAGCCAAAGTTTCTGCTGAGAGTTTACTGGAGTCTTCCCCTGTTCTAGGTCTTGATAAATGTTTAAAGGAGAATTTTTTAGAATCACCATTTTTATGGGATGTTCCTGAAAGACTAGGTGGCACATTAGCTTTAAAGTTTGACTCTATAAATGGAGAGGGAGAGTTACTTTGGGGTCACACTACTAAGACCATGTGTATTGGATACATGTCTACAGAAAATGACCGGCCTAAGGTATATCATTTTGTTGCTTTTAGATATACAATTTAAAACCTGTTGAGATTTTTATTTATTTGGCGTTTGTTTTCAGTGTGTCATATCATATCTACCACAAAAAGTAGATCCTGGGAGGAAAGCAGTAGTTTCTGGACAACCTTTTAAAGTTGCAATGCAGGCTTGTCCGGTTTTGACATGGGAAGTAAAGGTAGAAGGCAGCTGTAATGGATCTCTTTGAGTATACCTTGTAAATGACATCCCACTTGGATGTCAGATGGAATAAAAACAGAGATAATATGAATAACATGTTTTTCCTTTTATATTTTTATTTAATGATATTTTATAGTCTTTTTTTTATGGGCAACAGGGATTTCGAGTGCTTAACTCACTTGTAAGGACAATATAAGTAATTTTACTAGTTTTGAAGCTCTCCTGAATGAAATTACTGACTGAGACTATTTACTACCTACATGTTTAACGAATAGTTCTCTGTTTATATCTCAATTTTATTCAATCAAAAGAAACTTATTGTTACTAAACCACATCATATAAATACTTCCCAGTAAACCTAGCACTGTTACTTAGGACTAGTAGAAATAATAATCAATTTAGTGTTTATTAAAGAAAATGTATTCAGAAGTTAAATGTGTGCTAAAATATAAATTCGGTGAGAGGCATTTATTAAGTACCTATATTTAAATAAGTATATTATTACATTAAAATACAACTGAAAATGGAACTATAACACAAATTATTTTCTTGTTCAAAGTAATTAAATCATTTCCGTATTTTGTGATGTAATGCAAAATAGATTACATCTGAAGTTATTGTAAATTATTTTTAAGTGTAGTTTTTACTTTAAACAACCGGACAACTGAATCCTGAACATAATTTTTTAACAAGTTTTCATGTTAATATTATTAACATTTATACATGAGAGCACCATATTCATAGTACCAATAATAAGGTGCGATTGTCAACCACTAAACAACAATAGTTGCGCAGAAAACAATTGACAAGCAATAACGCGGGAAAAGGTACTATTCTATAATAATAATGTACTTGTTCTTTTACAATACATCAAATGAAAGTTCTGACGATAATTAGATAATTTGATAATACTACTCATATTACAGATCCAATATATAATACAATCATTGAATTTCCTAGTGTTGTCCAAGTCAATTGTTTAGTGATGTAAATTCTAGCTAAACTTACAAAACATAATAATTGCCAAACGTTGGCTAAAATTAAAAGTAATATTAACTTAATCTAGTTATGATTGTTATGTGTTACGACATAATATTTATTACGTTCATTTGTACTAGAGCAAAATTATAAATTGTATTTATGTGATAAAAAGCTCGTATGGCTATAAATATTACTGTAATATTTCATTGCGTAAAAATATAGAGAACACAAAACAATATTGTTTAATTACAATATATTTAGAAGAGCGACGTTTTTTTCTTGTTTTAAGTTTCTAGACTAAAAAAACTATGCAAAAAGTTCTACAAATAAAAATTTGCAGAAATCCGAATAGCAAAAGAAACAGTTTTTGTACAGTGCTAAGTATATTCTAACATTATTATGCTTAACACTTAATTAGAAATATAATTAAATTACACAGAAATAAACATGAAATAATATCAGTAGTCACAGTATCACTGGCAAGGAAATATTACTTATAAGAATCACAAAGTATGTCGAATCAGATAATATTGATTTAACTTATATTTACAATAAAATATTTATAAATTGATAATACGCGTAGCCTCAAAATACCATGAGTATTAATCTCAAATTGTACGGTAAATAATATTGATATACATTAACGTAAATTGATTGTAGAATTAATGTACGCAACCTCATTTAGTGCCAATTATTTCTTTCTTTACAGCATGTGTGCTATTCGGTTTTAAGCACCCATGTACATACAGCTTCGTAAAGAGAGACTATAATTTTTGTACTTTGCCACATTCCAAAAAATATATCAATTTATGCTGCAATCAACTGTTAGTTATCTTTACCTACTCACACTAACCACTTCTAAATACTAGTCGATAATATTCATTGCTTATTATGACATCAGTTTACAAATTATCCTACTATTCATGCCACTATCTTCACTGGTATTCACTTTACAATCGTTTACGTTACAGGTTTAAAGCTTAAAAGGAAATTTATTGTCGTTCAACAAATTAAATGCCAACTAATACTGTTTATCAATAAAATAAAGTCGGTTAATAATAAAAAGAGACTTATCACAACATAGTCTAACCAATGCCAATTGTCAAAGGTAATAAATGTATGAATACTCAACTCCAATCACGCGTAATACAAGGCATCATATCAGTCTAATACATTTGACCCTTTCATCCCAATATATTTCATAAACGTTCAAAAAATACATCATACACAACCATATTCGTACCAAATAGCCGATTCTTTTGAATTATCTGTCTTCTCATTTCGATTAATAGATCTTCTGTCATTTCTAAGCTCGTCTCTTTCTTGTAAATTCTCTTCGACGGCAGTCCGAGAATGTTCGGACATCGATCGATTTATATCAACTGGTCTGTCATTATTGATACTTTGACACGCTCCATCACCGATAACGGTGGATATCCGATTGTAGACCAAGTAAGTAGGATTTTCCTTAATAGGGGTGCTCTGCGGTTTTGAGTTGAGGTTAGCACTGGGATCGTCATCGGCTACGTACACTGTGCGGCGAGTGCCGGCCGTTCCAAAAGGTGTCGGTGTTGAAGCTAGAATGTACAAAAGAGAAGATAAATTCCTTGCTACCTAATATTATACAGTTTAAGCATATATTTTTTTCTGATCATTGAATCTATATTTACCTGCATGTAGTCCTGTGTCTCCTTCTATGCCCTGGAAACTATTTCTGTGCGAAGGAGGCACAGTTTTGTGCGGACGCCTTCTCAACGACGCTCTTATAAGAGCATCGTCGCCGCCACCGCTGTGAATCGATGTTCCAGAGAGCCTTCGTACGAAATTACTTTCACTGTTTAACCTAGTCGAATCCAAGCTTGGGATTGAGCCACTCATGTCGATATTATCAGATTTTTTAAGCAGTTTTTCATCGAATCTTCTAACGAAGCTAGAGTCTATACTATGTCTCGGCGACTCCGCGCTTGGGTTCGAAGATCCTTGATCTTGATCAGAGTTTTTAGACAATTTCTCAATTTCTTGGCTTCCGGGGTCGGATTCTCCCGACTCTGAACCAGCTAATGTTAACTGAGACTTGGATCGGCTTGCATCTTCAATTCTTTTGTTGTTTCTAGTAGGGACCTTATTGATTAGATCAGTGCCTGCTTTGCGAACTCTCTTCACAAATGACGCCCCAAAGCCACGTCTTTTCGTTGTGCAATTATCTAGCTTTTTGTAATGTTCCATGATTTTTTCTTCAAGCTTTTCTTTCTGGCGGCACAAAGCATTTACTTTATCGGCAAACATTTTCTCCTCTTCATGGTAATGTTGTTTGTCTTTAAGTGAATGAGCAAGTAGTTCATGGTATTGGGTCAGAAGCTGTGACACATGATCCATCAAAGATCGCCTGTCGGCATCGAGACTCTTGTTCATTTGGATCAACATTTCACAATGTTGGTTGGTCTTATTGATTTCTAATTCCAGGCTAGTAATAATTTCAACCTTGGTGTTCACTTCCCCAGATATCTCAGTATTTCGTAATTTTAGCTGTGTTAGCTCACTTCTAATATTTCTATATTCTTCTTGCATATTTCTATATTCGTTTTTAAGCCTGTCACTTGCCGTAAAGAGATTTCTAAAATCATCCTTCAATTTCGAATGCTCAGCTCTAAGGTTTACTAGATTTCTGGATTCAATCTTCAAGTTTTCTCTTTCTATCTCAAACTCTGACACTTTTTTCTCGAAATGAGCCAGCTTTTCTTTTAGTTCACGGTTTTCTAGTTTCAAATCTCTGACTGTTACTTTAATAGGCTCTCTTTCACTAAGAAGCATTTCATATTCAGTGTTGAGTTGCTCATGCAGAGTTTGTAAAGCAACCTGATCTCTTAAAAGATTGTCCTGTTTGTCTTTCAGAACTTCAAGTTGTTTGATGATTTCCTCCTTTTCAGCGGCAAGTTGACTATTTGCCAGTTGTAAAGTCATTTGTTGGGATATTAAGGAGCCATTTTGAGAGTTTAATGTAGCAATGTTCACTTGTAATTTGGCATTTTCAGCCTGACTATTTTCTAATGAAGCTTGCAGTGTCGCAAGATCTGATGTGAGCTGCTCAATTTGAGGGTTTATAATACTATCAACACTATTAGTGTTTTCATTGTCATGATTGCAATCACAGGGTACCAACTTCATTAGATTGGCTTTTGCAGCAATTTCAGATATCAATCCTTCATGGTCAACATTCGTTATAATTTTCTCCAACAAGTCTTCTATATTTACATCTCTATTAAGTATGTCAGTAGCATTTACTCCTAGTTTGTCCATACAATTACGGAGCTTATCAAAATTAACTTTCTCTGATATTAAATCTTTTTGTAAAGTTTGTATAGTTTCTGAATCGACTTTCTTTTGAGACTTTAGTTCTTGAGTCTTTTGTTCCAGATCTTGGAACTTGCTCGTTATTGTGTGGCTTATTTCAAGTTCTCTGCATAACCTTTCAAGTTCCTTTTTCTTAAGTTCAATTTCTGTAGTTAATTTATCTAATAAAACATCTTTTTCCTCTACTGCTTCCCGTAATTTGTTAACTTCTCTCTGTAAATTATGTGAGTCTCTCTCACTGTATGTTAATTTAGTTTTTAATTCCTCAGTAAGAATTATAAGTCCCGTGACTTTGTCAGCTTCAGGCTTCACAATATTAAGTTCTTTAGTCCTAGAATCTAAAGACTTTTCTAAATCATCAGCTCTCCTTTGAATAGAGTCACATAGCATTTGAATTCTCTGCTTGTCTTTAGTCAAAGATTCTAAATGCTTTTCGAAGTCTTGTAATTTGTTCTTTTCTGAGTCCCTATCAATTGATTGACGATCTATGTACGTCTTTTGGCTATCCAGAGAATCTTGTAACTTTCTATTTTCCTCCAAAGCATTTCTGAAGACTTCTTCCAACTCTGAGTTTTGTTGCATAAGCCTATTAGAATTTTCCTGAAGTTGTTCACATTTTAACGTAAGTCGTTTCTTTTCTTTTTCTAACTCGAGTACTTTGTCACTACTTTCTAATAACGTTTGTTCTCGTAGGCTATCTATAGTTGATAACAGTCTCTTATTTTCTAATTCGAGTTTTAAAGCTCTAGCCTGTGCGTTACTAGTCAGTTGTTCAGATAAGCTATTTTCACCTGATTCCAGAGTACTTTCACCCTCGTTGTCCGTATCTAAATTACTATTATTACTTTCACTCAAAACTGATTTTGTAATATATTGCAGATGGTTATTTTCTTCTATTAACTCTTGGATCTTTTGCTGGTCTGCATCTCGTTCCTAGAGAAATCAAACATATTAACCAACCTCTTTCGTGTTACATTATTTACTAGTATCATATAAATTAGGTTAGGTAAGTTACTTACTAAAGCAATATCATTTGCCTCCCTCTTCAGTTTGATCATAGCGGCCTCTAAAGTGAGGCATTGTTCAGCGCGTTTCCTAGCCCTTTGCAATTGTTCTTCTAAAGCATCCCTAGTTTCCATTAAAGCTTTGTTATCTTCGCGTAATTCTGCTACTCGAGTTTTATAGTATTCCGCATCTGCGAGACGATCTCGATAACGCTGGATTTCCTGTTCTAATCTATAAACAAAACTCTTTTATTATGTGGCCCACATATTTCAGACATGTCAGGTCAAAGTTTAGTTTATCAAAATAAAGTACTAACCTACTTCGGATATATTACTTAATTTTTATTAATATTGTGTTTAACTGTACCTGTCACCGCGTTCCGCTTTTTCTCTAAGCGCATCCACTTCGTCTCTATAGCCAGCTGATTTCCTAGCTTCATTGAACCACTCCTGGCTTTCAGAACGCAGCTTAGCCAGCACTAACTTAGTGTGCTCTAGTTCTTCACGACATTCCGACAGCTGTTCAGATTTCTCTTCCCTAAAATGATAAGTTATAATGTCAGAGAAATAATAGCAGTTGGTAGTTGAGAGATTTAACTCAGGTAGGCGGGCAGTAGTGCAACCAGTATGGCATTGTCTAAGCATGCACTTTGCCCCAAGTACCTGCACTTAGGATAACAATTACGCCGCAACTAATGCTTTAAAGGGTGTATCAAATTTAATGACAACCATTTCAAATACATTCTCATTAGAAATATAAGGAAACTCACAATTCTTGTCTCTGCTTCCTAAGTCGCGCTTTCCAGTCGGCAAGTTCCACAGCAAGATGTTGACTGTCACCATTATTTTGATTGACATTCTGTGTTGATCTATTCTTGCCGTTCTTATTTTCGTTGTCATTCTCGCACAAGCCTTCGTGAAGAACTAAGGAAGCCCAGTTTTGTAAATAGTGATCGCGCTCCTTGGCCAGTCGTCGCATGTGATTGAACATAGTTGGTGATTGGAAGAGGTCTATTGCGTCTGGAGTCAGAACTACGGTCTGCATGTCTGTTACCTTTAAAATTATAACATTTAAAGAAATTAGGAAAACAAATAGTGGGTTGAGAAAATAAAAGAAATTAATGTTAAGGAATGGCTCACTACGTCATACGGCATTTCAAATCAATTATATATGTAGAATTATTTCGGTTCGACTCGCGATACCGCCGTCAGCTACTAATGAGTCTAAAACTTGTCGCACGATCCCGAGAATGCGTGTAAACCGTTTAAAATCCAAAATAATTATGAATACGCCTCGCGAAAGTTATTATACAAATGTCGAAGATTTTGACTATTTACAAAAGAAAAAAATCTTATTCAATTTTATTAATGAAGGACAAACAATTGTACTATCATATTATTATATATATTGTATCATCATCTCTATTGTACATTCTTGGTATAATAGTCGTCTATTATACCTAGAATGTACAATGCAGCTTGTAATGATAAATATTTCGTCAGATTAATAACACAGCATGAATATATATGTACTCGTCAGAGAAAATCATTAGTGAGAAAAGTGTCAACAGAAACTACAACATTAAGCAACAAGCCAGTAGTTGCACAACTGGTGAAGCAGTTTATAATGTCAAAGGTTCATCAAGGTCATTCACAGTTTGTTGACACATTTTGTAAGTGACCTTTACATTTGTAGTGTAAGTAAACAAACTTCGATTTTAAAAATACTGTTTGTAGGCGATCAAATAAACTTTAATTGATTTACATGTTTGCACATAAGTTTAGTAGTTAGTGCACACTGTTTTTTTGTTATGCAGTTTTTATTGTCCTGGCCAAAATTTAAAAATAAATTTATTGTAAAAAGTTTTTTTCACAAATTAGTTTTTTTTTTTATCAAATGTTATTTGTTATTTGAAAAAAAAAACCTCTAAACATAGAACATAGCTATCAGTTATCTTTAACTGTACATAAGCCATTTAACATACTTTTAAAAGACAATTGTTATGCAAGTCATGGCTGACTGGTTCATTTATCAGTTGAGAGACATAGGCTTATGTAAGTGGACTTCCTTATACAATAAATGGATCAGTGACTGCTTTGTTCACAAATCTTTTAAAGGTATAGTATAAAACACCAGTATGGTACTTCAAAGACCTTGAGAACCTTATGCAAATTGTGAGTAAAACTAACATTCAAGGTTGTCTTAAGATGTTTAGGTATAATATTATTAAATATTGGAAATAAATTATTAATTCAGGGTGGTTAGAAATCTGTGCTATGAAACCTTTGCCCAGCGGTGGGATATGAGAAGAGGCTAGTTAAAACAATGTAATACTCAGGTCCTATATGTATACAAAAACTTGTAAACAATAATATAGATTTGTTCCATAGAAAATAGCTATAACAATAATAGAAAACATCATACCTGTTTTATACATTCCACAATATTATGCTGGAGATCGACATGTAGTTCTTTAATCCTTGTTATAAACAGTTCCTTGTTGGGACACTGGACTGCTGCACCAAGGAGGAGCAGTATTAAAAGCTTCATGGTTTCAAGCCCCTCCCTTGACTCTGGAGCCTTTCCTAAGCATATACACTCCGGCACCACCAGCAGAGTCATGCCCAGCTCTTCCTCATACAATCCCTTCACATTTTTTATGATGGCATCAAAGTTCTTCACTCTGCCCAGTATTAAGGCTTGGTCTTCTAAACCTGCAAGCTTTGTTATGTGACATGATGGTTCTGGATCTATCTGGAGGTAAACTTGATGCAGGACATCTCCATTGAATAGAGATGAATATTCTGTTATGATTTCTGGATTTGGTAAACATGATTTTAGCTGAAAATGTGAAAGAGAAATTAAGAAAAAAAAATTACCAACACATTTTTCGACAGATTAATAACACAGCATGATTATAAATGTAGTCCTTAGAGAAAATCAATAGTGAGTACATATTCATTATAATAGTGGAAAATGATAAGGCACATAAGTTCAAGGAAAGTGACATTGTCTTAAGTTCAGAAAAGACAATATCTTCAAATTTCTCTTTAAAATAATAGTGTACTCTAGATTCAATGGTATCACACACCAACAATGTATCAATGAACATCTGTGGGAACTTTAAACTTAAGTAGTACACATGATATTGAATACATCACATTATAGTATACTCAACATAAAGTGTATGAAAAAATTTGTAAAATCTTTTTTTGTATGTATTAAAATAATCATCATAAAACATTTATAAATTTAATATTTTAATTCTATATTATTGAATGGCAACAATACTTAAAAGTTCTTTCACATAAGTTTTATTTATAGACAAGTAGTTGTAATCATCACAAATGTAGTAACAGCTGGGTGGATAGAAATAATAACACAAAAGACAAAAATTAAATAAATGCAAAGGGATATAAAGTACATAGTCAAACAATCATCCATTACAAAATAACTCAATCACTCGAGTGAAACAGCAGAGAAAAAGACATTCATAGTAGTTCTCTCACCCTTTGATGAAAGACTAAAAATAAACATTGAAGCACTGCAAATCATGCAAAAATGACAAAATACCGAATTCATTCATATGGAACGGCTATCTAAATCCATCTCACGCTTCATTTTTACGCGCAGAGTAATAAAAACAGAGGTATGAATCGTTGTGCACTCACCCACGAAACCAGAGGCCCGTTCAAGAACTCGTCGATTTCGGTACCAGACGCGGCCATCCTTGCCATGCGTTAGGGTGATCGGAACCTACTCCTTTGGGAATGCCCGGCACGCATTGCATCGAAGCAATGCTCTGTGATAAATCGAGCAGAAATTTCACTTAACATCTGCAGCAAATGTGAAAGAAATCTGTACTACTTTGTACCACAATAATTGTTCAAGACAAAGTTGACATTTGTTAATAAATGACATCCGTTGCTAAGTACAGATAAAATATGAAACGTGCTTAGTCGATTTTAAGACACAGCTGTTATCTAATGTCGATATTAATTATAATTAATCATATTTTCATTCCTTTTTAAACCATACCAAAGTAAAATTTTAGAATATATACTCCCGTAAAATGGGATTAACAGGGACTGTACATACCCACTTTGGTGAGCTTACCTACATGACCGCTAGCACAACAAATGGCCGCCTGTAACAGGGTATAAAATAATGTTAGAGCTTTAAGCGCATTTATGATTTATTTTATTTTGGAATTTAACAAACGTCTATTATTATTATTATTCAAATCACTTTACATTTAAAACAATAATGCAGCTGTACTGAAGACTGCTAGTACTGAAGCTGTGTTTTGACAATTTACAAATAGCGTGCCCTAACAAGAGACGGCATATATTCGTTTTAATATATTATATACTAGCTGTGCCTGCGACTTCGTTCGCGTGGATGACGAAACTTATTAATGAGTTTTTAACCGCAAAATATAGTTTGTTTTTTATTGTTTATACTTTTCCGGGATAAAAACTACCCAGTGTGGTGCCCAGGATAATAAAGAATAATTATACCAAGTTTCATCGTAATCGAACCGGTAGTTTTTGCGTGATACCTGAACAAACAGACAGACAGACAGACAAAAATGTTTTTTTCACACTTTTCGGTTCGGTGTTGGTCTAGTAACACCCCCCGCCATTAATTTTTTCGATATTTTCAATGTACAGAATTTTCACATTACAGATTTATTATAATAATAATAATAATAATCCAGCCTATAAGCGTCCCACTGCTGGGCACAGGCCTCTTCCCATATAGAGAAGGCACGAGCATTGATCACCACGCTTGCTCTCTGCGGATTGGCGATTTCAGATCCCAATTTTGGAATCCAGGTTTCCTCACGATGTTTTCCTTCACCGTTTGTCAGAAGTGTCTTAGAATAATTAAGAAAGTACATATAACTTTGAAAAAGCCACATTGGTACTTGCCTGGGTTCGAACCTGCAGCCTTGTGCATACAAATCCGTTCATTGAACCGCTAGGCCACCACAACATTATAGATTTATTATAAGTATAGACAATATATTATTATATTAATATCGACACCTCCGTGGTCGAGTGGCGTACGCACCGGTTTCAAGGTGTCGCTAGCTCTGAGGTCCCGGGTTCGATCCCCGGACGAGTCAATGTAGAAACAAACTTTTCTACATTGCCTCGGGTCTGGGTGTTTGTGTTACCTTCGTTGTTTCTGAATTCCATAACACAAGTGCTTCAGGTACTTACTTTGGGTTCAGAGCAATGTATGTGATGTTGTCTGCATTTATTTAATTTAATTATGACTTCATAGATATTTGAATGATCGACGACATCAATGGTAAATTGGTAAAATAATAACACTCTCCTACCTCTATTTTAATCCGCTGGACTGGCGATCTGTACAATCCTTTACCCTACTAAAAATGGTCAAGCTGAGAGAAACGTTCTTAATCTTAAGCTGTGATACGATGACTTTCACAACTAAAACACTTAAATTATAACTATAGTTAGTAATTCACACTTTTGTTTCTATCACCTATACCCATATATGGTTTATTATTTATTTATATTTGGCAATCTATTTTATGTTATTCTTCAAATCAGCACAAAGCGTAATCACATGCTAGAACGATTAGGCAGTCAACTGCATTATAATAGATTATCAGTCTTAATTAAGAATAGGGCACCTCCTCTAGCTTCTGTATTCCAAGAGTTGAATGCAGTAGTATCGCTAGTTTTCCTTCGTGCCAAGCGAGAGCACTTTTTGTCTGTATCTAGTACATTCGTTTACTGATGTAAAGTTATTTTTCGCGCAATGACAGACTTATATGCAAAAATATCGATGGTTTCGACATTTTTAGGATAATATCAGGGTTTTAGATAGTTTTATTAAAACGGCGCGCTCCGTCTTGATAAAAATTTTACGATAAAACTAGTTCATACTAGTGCTCACGGTTCATACACTGATAGGCTCACTCTTTAGTTTCTTATCTATACTCTAAGTGAATGACACTTAGGAATGACATATCGTTTGACATATAACATGTCAATGTCTTCTTATCACTCTTAGACTATAGATAACTATAGACCGATAGTATCGCTAGTTTTCCTTCGTGCCCAGCGAGAGCACTTTTTGTCTGTATCTAGAACATTCGTTTACTGATTTAAAGTTATTTTTCGCGCAACGACAGACTTATATGCGAAAATATTGATGGTTTCGACATTGTTAGGATAATATTAGGGTTTTAGATAGTTTTGTTAAAACGGCGCGCTCCGTCTTGATACAAAATTTACGATAAAACTAGTTCATACTAGTGCTCACGGTTCATACACTGATAGGCTCACTCTTTAGTTTCTTATCTATACTCTAAGTTATCACTATAATCAATCAATCACATCGACTTGTTTAGCTGCAAGTCGCTTTTGGTCGCGTTTTCTTACGACACCAACTCAAATAAACCGTACAATGATTAATTAAATAGTTAAAGTGTATCTGAAGCCTAAAATCATGTTTAACAAACCTTATAATAAGGTGAAATTCCAAGACCAACAATTGGATGACTATGTGCTTGAGGTATTCATTCATATATTTAAACTTTTATGTTAAATACTTCGGCTGCAAAGGCTAGTTGGAAAACGTTGTTTGAAATGCAACAACGTGGTATGAGTTTCATTTTTAAAAAGTAGCCGACCAATGGATTAATTATTTACATTAAAATACACTTATTAAATGTCTAATTCATACAATAATATTCTGTAGTCTGGCAAAATTATAAACACTGTGAGAACATACCATTAATATCGCATTTTTTTTCAGAATTCGGTCTTAAAAAGTAAATTACAAAGTAAGATTGATGCTCTGTCAATAATGAACAGAGAGCTCGACAAGTGCAGCATGGAGAGAGACAGGTATAAGGTTTTGGTGGAACAGCTCATGTGCAAGAAGACGGCCCCTGTTAAATCTAGTCCTAACAGTGTTGCATACAGACTAACCCCAACTAACACTATCAGTGGTGGTGAAATGCTTGCTAAAACACAGGACCATAACAATATGCTAAAGTTAGAGGTAATTCATTAACTATTGTAATTGTTTCCTAATTTTTAATGCAAACTAATTATTATATTGACTCTTATTAAAAAAATATTCATCTCTTTTTATGTGCATAAATGTCTTTACAAAAAGTTGTCATTACAATTATAGGTGGAAACTTTAAAAAGTAAGTTAGACGAAGCTACAGGAGATATACTGGCACTCAGGAAACAGTTGCAGAAGAGGGAAAGTCCAAATGATGAAGTTAGTGGAAATAAAAAGCTGTCAACTATATTCACCTATTCTCATAAGGACTATGAGCAGTTGGTGATAGAACTTGAAAAGTTTCAGAAGAAGGTAATGCTTTTATAAAACTTTAATTTATTTTATAGTACTTGAGCTGTTAACTACAATTCTAGATGATAGTATCACTAAAGATATGTGTATTTTTGTTTAAATATTAGTTTTAAACTTTAAAGCTTCTTTTTTACTTTTATTTGTTTAATTTGTTTTTGTTTTTTTATTTATTAAATATTAGTTATTTAGTTTATTTATATCTCGAAAACCTTAGGTACTTATTCAACTAAGTTTCAGTGAACTTTAACTAAAATTCTTTATTGCAGTACCAACAAATACAGCTAGACTATAGAGCAACATTGGATGAAAAAGAAGAATTGGTGTCCGACAGAGATTACTATAAGAACAAAGTTCAGAGGCTAAGTCATCAAATCAATTACATACTATCTAGTAGAGTCAAATCACAGGATGGTAATGACATTGATCCACCTAAGCCTATAGTTGATATTGACGCGTTAGTTACTGAAAATAAATACCTACATGAAAGAATAACACAGCTGCAAGTAGAAAAAGAAATTTTGAAGAGAACACTAACCAAATATAAGGTACGTTTTGTTTAACATGCCCTAGTTATCTTGGGCAGGAAGTGACAATAGATAAACATGTAAATTTTATTGATTTTCAGACATTACTCGACAATAGAAGTAAGAACTACACTATGCATATCAAAAAGGGTTTCGCAGATGTCATGACACAAAAACAAGGTATTTTGACAGTTTACTTGTTCAAAAACATTGGTTCTTTATTATTCTTTATCATGATTGTTAATATGAGGTATTTTTTAAATATTTTTGCAGTGAGAGAGTTTTTGGATAATGTCAATTCTAAGACTGGATTGAAGCAGAGTTCAGCAGCTGAATTAAAATCCCTTTGTTTGGGGCTATTTGAAGCACTAAATGACAAGTCTGTGGCATTGCAACATCAAAGAAAAACTAATCAGTATGTACCTATATTATTTAACTTAAATACCGTTCTCGTCTTTTTACTCATTACATAATAATATATTATTTCAACTTTAATGTAAATCATGAGTGAAATCTATACTTATAATAAATCTGTAGAAGTGAAAATTCTGTACGTTGAAAATATCAAAAAAATAAATGGCGGGGGGCGTTACTCGACCGAAACAGAACCCAAAAGTGTGAAAAAAAAAATTTTTGTCTGTCTGTCTGTCTGTTTGTTCAGGTATCACGCAAAAACTACCGGTTCTATTACGATGAAACTTGGTATAATTATTCTTTATTATCCTGGGCACCACACTGGGTAGTTTTTATCCCGGAATAGTATAAACAATAAAAAACAAACTTAATTTTGCGGTTTAAACTCATTGATAAGTTTCGTCATCCACGCGAACGAAGTCGCAGGCACAGCTAGTAAATCATAAATTTTTACATCCTTCAATTTCAAAGTCAAAACTAATTGATAGCTTATCTCTCATCCTTTATCCATTTCCGACACAGTTAAATTTAGTTATCATATAATTTAACATTGTCCTAAAATGTGTTGTTTTCTTTTAGAATTTTAGCAAACAGAATAACAGAACTCGAAAAAACATTAGAAAGCTGGTGCAATGGTCAAAAATACATTCCAATATTCCCATCGCAAATGTTACTGGATGAGATCTTGACAGATTCTGGGTCTGTAAAATCGAATGACTCTAAAGAACAGTTCAAAACAAATGACAGTTCTGATTATAACAGATGCAAGTATTCGGACAGTGATGACGATATGGCTAAGGGAAGTAGTGAGGGGTCGTCAGGTGATCTGGGGAAAACATATGACGGTAACGACTATCAAGAAAATGGCGACGGCAGAAATATAACTAAAACGGAACTGCCGCAAGACTTACAGGACTTGGTCAAGGAAGCACTCGCGGAACTAAAACCTTCAGGACACATTAATTAACTAGTCTATTCCTTTGCAATGTTTAAGAGTACAATGTTTTGAGAGCTATTTATTAAGTTTGTAATTCGTGATATCACCGTACCAAAGAAAATTATCTTAAATCATTCTAGTCTATTCCAATCAATTATATTGTCTAGTCTGTTATTATTGATGTATGTTTAATTATTGTTATTGCAATTTTATGTCGTGTATAATATATAATATCATGATCAAAGACGTTTTTTTTATTTTCAAGAAAACGCAAAAACTTTCACAAAAATAATTTATTAAATTAACATTACATACTATCTCCCATACTCCAACATTAAAATCTCATTTCATACACATATCAAAACTATTAATATAATTGTCTTCTATATTTCACATTACTTTTTCAAGGTAATTTAATTTATTGGTGTTTTTAACATTTTTATAAGTACCAGTAATCTATAGTCTGCATTGGGACTATGTAAAATAATTATGTATATTAACTTCTAAAAATACATGGCCAATAATATGTATGTACATCATGCATTTAAAACATCATAACTCAAATAGTACTTAAATAAAGTTGCATTGTATAAGTCTATGGTTCGATTAAAAACATAAATTCTAAATTATGATATCAATAGGGTAACAAACACTAAATAATAAAAACTTAAGTAATAAAGAAAAAGGTAAATAATAATGCATACCTTATAATAATTAAAAGCAAACAATATGTTTTAGGAGTAAGTCCCAGTATGTGTCAGTGTGATTATCAACTGATACACTTCAAATCCATTAACTTATCTTGTTTCCACTATATTCTATAAATGTAGTTTTGTTTGGATATACATAACTTTTATCTTCAACATTTTTAATAAGCAATGATTGATTTAGAATTAGATGAGTCATGCAAACATTATAATCTTCTATTAATCATATTATTGAAATGTTTTAGCAGGGTTTAAAAAACATATTTCGACTAGATTCCAAGCACAGGATAAGTAAATTAAAGAACTGAATCTAAGTTTGAACTTCGAATAATCTTAAAGAGGAATTATATCAATTTGATTTTATTTCGTTGTGTGGACTGAATTAATTAATATATGTAAGGTACAACACCAAAAACGGATATGCTGTATTGTTTTTGTTTAAGCCGGGTCCAGACTCAAAATAGGAGCCCGAATTCTTAGTTCAACAGACGAATATGTTTACATGTGGGTCGTTTAACGTTATCAGTCGAAAAATACTCGCAATATTTTCAGGGGCGTGAATGCATACATTACAGTCTGGACCCGGCTTTAGGCGTCACAACACTAAATAGCTTTTCGTACCCAAACATATTAAGTCCATATTCTCAATGTTTTCAAGAAATGCTAGTGTAATGTTCAAGTGCGGCCGCAGTGTGGTGATGCAGCGCGGAGTAGTCGCTTCTCTGTCTTGCCGCTAGGACTAAGCGAGACAGCAATGGTCGGTGGTCCCTCTCTGAATATCGCTCGTATGACTCCAAACCTTCTTGCAACTTCAATATGAGGCTGTCGTAGTTCTTTCGGACGACTTCTAGAATCTGCAACCGTAGACAATTATTTTTAACTGTATATATATTTTTATATTATATTCATTAACTGATTACTATTCATTATCTATCTGTAATTGAATCAATCAATTTTATAAAACAACAATAAAATATAGACATTTGAGGCATGTAACAAATGATTGGGAATTTATATGTCAATCAAAAAATATATCAATCGCATCATATCTTATCTACGCTATATAACATTATATTAATTCTCACCTGATCCTCAGTTGGCGTAGATAGGTTTTGCGACGCTAACCAGGCTTCAATCTTCGGTGAAAAGTGTTGTATGATAGCGCGTACATTGACTAAACAGTTAGCTAGTCTCAACGCTTCAGCTTTGAATTCACCGTCACTAGTCGAATAACGTAACGCTGTTGATTACAAAAAAGATTTTATTACACGTTAACCTTATTAACAAACTATTCGTAATTATAAAAAAAATGCTTACCCATATAGAACAGATTATCAAAAACTTGATGCATCCGAATCAATTCGTAATATAATTGGTCGTAAGACGCAGGAGTTGGCAAGAAAGTATCACCAAATGTTATGAATAAGTTGAAAATGTTGACAACCTAAAAAAGAAATCAATTCATGAGAAACAAACAAAATTATTAAAAAAATATATTGATTATATAAAATATAGACATACCTGTTGGGCCATAATAAAAATGTTATGCCTCCTAAGTAAAGTGCTCTCGTTAGTAACTAAGAACTTCAGTAGAGCAATGAGTGCGGCCCAAAGGGGTCGCCAATCTCTCGCGAGTCTTACTCGACATCGCTTTTGGTAGCTCAATAAACGTAATAGTACTCCCACACATAACTGATACAGTTCACCAGGGAACTTCTTCAAAAGATGGCACATGATGAACTCCACGAGAAGATCTGTAAATACATGATTAATATACTTTCGGGCACTTTTAGCGAGCCACCACGCATTGTCGTATAAAGATACTTATGGCTAGAAATTTGTACATAATTATGAAGCTTTAGTTACTAATCATTGATTTGTTTGAAACCGCAAGAATAAATCAAGGATTATACAAAGAATTGAGTGGCTCGACAAATATGACCGAAAGTGTAAAAATTTTATATATTCGATTTTTCTTTATTTTTACTTCTGTTACTTACCAATCAAAGTAGAAGCAAGTGGTTGTGAGGGTGGTTCCTCAAGGACTATTTTCCTGTGGCGCATTGGGAGCCTGTACAACTGTACCTATAATATAAACAAACCATTATTAGACTTCAACTTAAGCTTCCACATATAAAAAGTATATTACATAAGGTAAAATACAACATTACCTTAAATGTAAGATTTTGGTCATGCATAATAGAGTTAGCAAACTGTTCTTCCACTATACAAGTAAGAATAATAAAACAAAGGCTGCACTTATTGATGCTTGATTCAATTCTTGTGTCAGCCATTACAATGGAGCTGAAACGAAAAACATAATATAAAGTACAAAAGTATTTTTTTATATTATTTTGACATCAAGTTATATTTTTTGAATATTCATAATGCATGAAAAAGGCTAAATTTCTTTTAACATATAAATTATAGTATTCAAGTACTTACCAATACTGAAAGAACGTGACTAGTAGATTTGTTGGCTGATCATTATCCAGCGCCTGTATTTGTGTTAAATTTGGTGGTGTCTGTAAAAGTAAATCACAAAATTCGAATTTTGAAATCATAACATTACCTATAAACAAAAATGTGTAATAAATAAAACACTAGGGAAAAGTTGTGTTATTAAAACTCAAACTTCTACTTAAACAAAATTCGAAGGATATGGGGTGGATATGAACTGTATAGTTATCAGTATAAAAAGACTTTATTAAATTATTTGCACACAATGTTAAGACTGACTGGAATAAGATGCCTTAACCAGCCTAATCCACCAGCATTTCAGTTATTGGAAAGTGAACCTTATAACTCAAACATACAATATCTTTTACCTGGTGCGGTGGAAGCGTCGCTGGAGGAGAAGGTGGCGCTGACGAAGCTGCAGCCGACGAGGAATGCGCTAACGTCGTCATGAAGTTACGGTTCAAGTGAGCTGCCTCGTATAGCGCTAGTAACATGCCTTCTTCTCCATTACTAAGATACAAAATTACAAATATATACAAAATATTATGAGGCATTCAAATGTGGATTTAGTAGGATAGTATTTGCCTTCAAGGCTTGCGAAAGCTAAACTTTCGCAAGCCTTGAAGCTCTTCCAATTATGGACGATTTTTTTTTATATATTATAGTTAATAACCTTAACTATAACATATATAAATATACGTATTAGGTATTTATAATATTAACGTAATGTATATAAATAAATACCTAATATGTATCAAAGCAAGAACAATGCTGATAAAAATATGATTTATAAAAGATCTCTAAATATAATAATCTAAATAAGTCCAGTATGATTTAAGTAGGCAATAGGTTCTCATGTTTCTTTATTCTAACATATTAAAATAAGCTTTTATAAAAAAAAAAAAGTAAAATTGTTGCAGGTAAATAATATTTTCACTGTGTTTTTGTACCTACAAATCATAATCGTAAAACACTATTTTAATGCATGTTTCCAAGAAAGATAAGACTGCTTATCTGATTAGGATTTGCAAAAACCTCATGTTATATTGAAATCATGGTTCTAAGACTCAGTTAATATCACGAAGAAATATAATAAAGTTAAATTATGTAAAGTAAGAAGCCAAATAAAACCAAACAAACAATACTGACTGTATTATTATATATTACACATGAATGATTATGTATGAATTCTCTTATTAAATGTGTTTAAACAGATGTTTCACCCATTATTTACTTGTTTGACTTAGCTCAAAATAGTAATACTGAGTCTTTTTTCTGTATTACTAATAATTTAATTGTGTAGTAACGAGTTTGTAAAACATAATCTCCTTGGTAGACAACACCTACCTAACCAATAAAGCCTTAATCTTATCGAAAAAAAATAAAGGCTTTAAAAACGCTACTGATTTCTACCAACGCCACTTTTAATAGGTACTTACAATCTTTTTACGACTATAGTATGCACAACTGACCACAATAATCATTATTTGTATAAGTGAGTATAAAATATATACCTGTTCCTCTGTCCCCTAATAATAGGTTGTGTTTCGTCACTCGTCAGAAATATACCGCCGACCATACTTGTAAGGGAAGAGAGCCAACCTCCGCCGCCGCCACCTCCTTGCATGCCACCGAATGTGGACATGACGTAATCGTTTAATGCTGCCGTTATTACTTGGCCATACCTAAGTAAAAAAATATAATATATTGACTTTAGAGGCCAAATATTTATGCTAATGCATCTCAAGGACAGGTAAGAGAACAATTGGGATAAGGAATGAATGTTTTCCCAGCAGTAGCATGGCAAAAATTCTTATGTTTAGCCTAAACTGCCTGCATAGGGCAAAAGTATCCTTGTCTTAAGTTTTCTCTATCATTAGCTATTTCAGGCCATACCAACTATAAACATTATTAGCTGTAAAGTTGAATGGATTATGGACTATTATTGCATAGTGTTGTCAAGAGAAAAATGCTTACCCATTTAGTGCCAATTCATCATCTAATATTGATAATTTTACAACATAAGGATTGGCTGATTCCTGTTTCTTGTAATTTACAAGAAACATCAATAGCATTACCACATCATACCCTAAAACAGACAGACAATAAAATATACTGATATATATGAAGAAAATAATAGTGTCCACGATTAAAGTTCATCTTAATACATTGCTTATGTTGTAATATATAACAAAATAGTTTATATATGACTAGTTATAGCCTTCTTTAATATGTTCAAGTAATGTTGTTTTTCTATGTGTCTAAATAAAAGTGTCTGTTGTTAACCGAAAGTGCGTGTATTAATAGGTTATTGGCCCAGCACGCTTCCACTGTTATATCATGGCAAAGCAGGAAGCAGAAAACTGTATCCTTATCCAGTACCGAAGCTGAGTATGTAGCATTGTCAGAGGCAGCTAGGGAAGCTACATATTTGAGAAATGTGATGTATGAAATAACAGGTAAATTAGGCATTGTTAAGTTGCATTGTGATAACTAGAGTGCATTGAAATTATCTTCTAATCACCAGTCTCTGAATAGAACTAAGCATATTGATGTACGCTATCATTATATTAAAGATGCTATAAAGGATAATGTAATTCATGTGAAATATGTGTCAACTCTAGATATGCCTGCTGATCTTTTAACCAAAGGTTTATTATCAGCAAAGCATTATAAATTTTTAGGAATGATAGGTCTTGTTCCTTATTAAAATTTAAGTTTGTTTATTGTTACTTGAGTTATTTTTTAGAAATATTTTGTTAAGTAGGGGTGTTGTAATATATAACAAAATAGTTTATATATGACTAGTTATAGCCTTCTTTAATATGTTCAAGTAATGTTGTTTTTCTATGTGTCTAAATAAAAGTGTCTGTTGTTAACCGAAAGTGCGTGTATTAATAGCTTATACCTTCAATAAATATTTCCAAATCTTAGGAAATGCCACAAATAAAAGTTTTGTGATTTTGCTTAGCTTCAAATGTAATTTATGTAATACATTGCATTGTATAAAATTCAAAGGAAAAACACACAACACAGTACAATGGGAATATTATGTCCATAGTATTCTATTGTTGTAAGTAGGATAATGGGCACTGTTATTGACCCAATTCTAACCAATAATGGCCCTAATGGAATAACAATACTATTCAAATATATTACCATGATGTTGTCTCTCAGTAGAAGTGCACAGGAGTTGTATAAGTGACTCAAACAATGAGTTCTGCATAAAGTATTCTACCAGAGGATTATCATCAATGTTGTCTATGCCAGTTGCAATTACCAAAAGAAGTTTTAATACCATTGACTTCAGACTGTCTGGTACATCACCTGCAACAATGAATGTTCATCAGTTCATGAGCTGTTCCTAATTTGATTACAATAATTCATAAAAAAAAGAACATCAATAATAATAATAATAATATTATTATTTGTTACACAGATATGATAATTGGTAAGGAGGTTTCTTGTTATCAATATAAATAAGCCATTAATTAACATCTATGTGTGGCAGTGTTAACTTAATAGTAAATATTTATACAGAGTTTAGATGTGAAGTGTTACATTTAAAGTATCTTCATTATCAATAGCAATATTGTGTAAATAAAGATTTTAATCTCACTTTAATCTAAGTAATCTTGTCTTTTAATCTTGACATACAAATATATTGGTGGAAATGTGGTCTTACCTGATAATATAGTACTACAGTGTTCAAATAACTTTTGCATTTTACTATCAGCACTCTCTGATCCAATTGTTACAGCTTTGATATTTATGTTAGAGTCTTGGCCAGCTCTTTGGTACATTGTAATTAGGAGTGCACTTAGGGTTTGAAGTGCATACACTAATCTGTAAAAAAAAACAATCCATTTTATTATCAAACTGTATCTAGTCCAAATCTTTTTTCAAAATAACAGGTTTTTATAATCAACCAATATGGTTACAATATTACAAAGCAATTGTACTACTCCAGCTAGTTGAGCTGGGTATGTCAATGTTTATTTACCTTATGTGATGTTCTTGCCCCAACATTTCAATACATTGAGAAACAAGCAAGTTTATACTATCTTTCATGTTCATAAGCTGTTCTACAGACAGTTTGTGAATCTCGGCTTCTAACTGGGGAATTTTAGGCTTTAAAAGGAAGAATTCGTCCCAGAATGTTGCATTATCAGTCGTTAAATCTTCGCCTCGAAAAAAGGATTCGTAAATCTGGACCACCTTCTCTTTAAGATGTCTTTTAGACCCTGATCCACTTCTCTTGCGTGTAGCCATGTCTGTTGTGTTATAAGAAGAACAAACTATGCACTCTTTTCCTATAATCACCTATAATACGCTAGCCAACGATGCCTTATCGGGCTTTAATTTTCTATAACAAATTTATAGTAAATAACATATCAGGAAACTTAATTATGAACAGAATATTGTAGCTTGATAAATGATTATAGCAAACTTGAATATCAATGATCAAGTAAATGTAATTTAAAAACTTGTAATTACTGAAAAGTCAACAAAATTGTAAACTTTCGTCACTTGAAATTCTGACACTCAAGTGATATGTCAAAAATGACATTGGTGACAAAACATTTTAAAAACAATTTGGTTGCAGTGTTGTCGTTGAGTAGATTTGGAAGTGGCAACATTAGGATTAAGGATTAACCCTATTTTGTATTTAGTAACGTTTGCACAGAGCAAATTAATAAGTAGGGTAGAATTTTTTTTTTTTCAATGTGCCATAAACAATACCGATCAGTGATTGTGTTGTGTGACGTGCGTGACTGTACATACAATTTGTCTGTAGTGAGGTAGTGAGCCAGCCAGTGAGCCTACTTATTACTTTTCTCTATGGTAGTGAGTAGTCTGTCTCCACAGACGTACTCTTTTAATTACTCTAAGGACCTAGGACGTACGGACGTACTAGAGATGCTACGCAAGTACGCATTCTGTCTCTGTCTGTAGCACAGTCCATAGAGAAAAGTAAATCAGTGAAATTAGTCTGTGGGTGGAGGCATAGAGAAAAGTAATTATGGGTGGAGGCCATATGTGCTTGCATTTTGTTTTTGGTTTACTTCTTCCATAAAATTATTATAAACTATAAAGTGCATTGCATTGTGTATTTGTGTTTACCGTAAAATATCAGCAAGAACTTAAGAAATGAAGTCTAAGAAGCGTCATCATACATCATCCGAGGACTCGGATGATTCGGATGGAAGTGGCAATAGCAGTTCATCTGGTAGTGATAGTGATGATTCTTCTTTGTCGGAACACCACTATAGTAAGAAAAAAAGGAAACGTGCTGATTCTTCGGATTCCGATAGCGATTCCGACGACCAAAAACGTTCAAAGAAGCGTAAGCATAAGAAGAAGAAGAAGAAGCATAGTAAGAAAAAGCGGCGTTCTGATTCCGTGGCAGCGAGTGGCTCGGGCGCCGAGGATGTGTCGTCGGTCAGTGAGGGTGAGATTTCTTCAAAGAAAAAGCGCAAACATAAGCACAAACATAAGCGGGTTCGAAGCTCGTCGGTCAGTGTTAGAGGTAAGATTGAGGCGAGCGAGATAAACTGAATTAACTATGTTTACCAGTGTTGTACATCTCACGGGTTGCTCCATTTACGGAAACTAACATTTAATGTTTCAACTTCATAGATGAAGAGCAACTCCAACGTCGCCTTCACAGCGTTGTAAAAGAACGTCGTGGTTCTTCCGAAGAAGCTAATCAACCAATCCGAACATACTACAATCAGTAAGATGAATTTTCTTATTTTTAAGCTTGGTACTTTTATATGTGATATTATAAGAAATCATTTACATTACAATAAGACTACTAACAAAGACTAAAAGATCATTAAAATACATTACCTACATGCATAACTTAGTGGACTATGTAATTTAGGAAGGAATACCAAAGATCAGTGTCACCTGCGGATTATGAAAGGGAACGGGAAGTGCAAAGGTTCTACCGGGGTTCCAGTAAAGAGAGGAGGCACCAATACCAAGATCAGTATCAACATTATGATAGGGGGGAGCGTAATGACAGGTAACTGTCTTTATGGTATATTATGTAAACATTGTGTAATTCTTCATTGCACTACTTTATTACATTATTGCAGATATTCATATCGCCATGAAAAAAATGATAGGAATAGAGAGAAATTTGGTCAAAGCTCACAGTATAATGATGGAAATGAAGAGTATAGTAGAAGGCAGAAGGATTATGATTATAAAAGGTACCTCACAAGTACTTGTAAATGTTTGCTTGTGTCCTACAAGTTACTTAAATGCTATTTTTTGTGTAGTTAGTAGGTACTCTCTGATGAAGTAAGGTTAACCCATTTGTAATCCATAGGAATCAGAGGTTTGAAGATCACAGGTCTCCAGACGAAGAGTATCAAAGGAGGCCCAGAGAACAAGAAGAGCGCTATCATCAAAGAGAAGATATGAGAGGTTAGTCTTTGTTCTTTTTGTTTTGTTTGATCTACATTAACCTAATTTCATCCTTTATCATGGATAAATATTTAGTATTGTTAACTTGGTGGATGTGAAAATAATAAAATAGGTTATCTCTAATTATTATATTTTATTGATATAATACAAAGCCTGACAAAATCCTTATATTTTGGTGGGATTTGGTTTTCTCGTGGTTAGAATAAATTGTAACATTATCTCTTTTATGTAATATGTAAATGATGATTCTCATGACTTATTATGTTGCAACAAGAATAAAAGCTCTCAATTATACTACAATCATCATTTAGGCTGTCTGTTTTATGTGGTTTCCATTAAGGTTTTACATTACATTAATAATTCTTGTATTGTTACCAGGTTTCAACCGTTACAATCAGTATGAAGATCGAACAGGGCCTAAAAGACGGGAGTTTGAAGAAAGGAGGGAATTCCGTGGTGAAAGGTGACTATGCTATTATTTAGTTGACATAATATGTTAACTTTCCTGTTTCCTATCATCACTCTTCATGAATGATAATATTTCACAGACTTGTGTGAGCAAGAAATGTATTGTATTAGTGTCCTACAGTATCTTTTGAATACCTATTAATAATCACATTATGTAATTAGACATATAATTAGATAATGAGGTTGATTATTATAGGTATGTTCAAGCAATTATAGAAGTTCAAATTTTTTTTACCCTCATCTAATTATTATTAGTTCCAAATTATTTCAAAGTAATAATACCCATTTAAAATCTTGTTGAAGACGTGGTCCACCTGAGAATGAGCGCAACCGTGAGAGAGAGTACCCCGAGAAGAAGGAGAGATACCATGAAGAGGCCTACTCCTCAGACAGGTATGTAATTAGTTCCTGTTCTCTCACTACTAGATATAAGCACTCTATATTCATAAGATCATAGATTGTAACGCATAGCTGTTAATGTTTGATAGAAAGGAATTACATTTAATTCATCAAAACATTTTTACACTATAAATATAATTAAACACAGTGTTATTATATTGCATGCAAGTAAGCTGGCCCCAGTGGTTGGTGACAGTGTGTCTGCAACGTTAAATAACTATATTTATTTTTACAGTGACCACTCTACAGAAAGATATATTGATCAGAACATATTGGTGTTACAAAGATATTTTAATACTTGCACCTTAAATGATAATTGCAATAGGCACTTGTGAAAGCGTCAATAGTTATAGATTTTTTGGAGTGCTAATTAGCAACTGATGGATATTTTGTGGATTGTGCAGGCACTATATACTGCTTTTATGGAGAACAAACATATATTTAATCAAAACAAATATTTACATAGATTTAGAGTATTACCAAAAGCTGTATAATCATATTTAAACATAGAGATAGATGACAGCTAAAGAAATAATTAAGAAAGGATCAATGGATGGACATTGGGAAGATTCCTGATATAATATGGGAGAACCTTTTAAAATACCAAAGATATTCAGTATTTAAAAACTCTGAAGCAAATGAAGGCAAAGAAAATTACAAGATCTTTTAGAAATGTTAATAAGAAGCATTTCACTATAATGAAAAGTTTGGATCACAACATTGATGGATTGATTAATATTGAAGATTTGATTTTGCATGTACAAAATTCATGATTATTTTCTTATGTTCGTATTTATTCAACATACAGGATAAAATTACATATATTATGAGGCTGGAACAATAAGTTATGATTTCGAACTTAATTAAACAGACAGTCAACAAATATTATGTTTGATATTTGACAAAGTGCCAGAAACAGATACATGATTGTTATCACCATACTTCCTTTAGTAGATTACTACGTATTTGGTTCTGTCATTTCTACTCTTCATTTTCATTCAAAGTACAACGTCGAAGAATTGATATTAAACCAAGCTTGTTTATTTTTATAATAAATGAGATACGTGTATTAAATTACTTTTACGAGAAGCCCAGAAAAGCTAAAAATATTAGATGCCAAATACATAATTGTACCTAGGATTGTTAGATTAGAACAGAGGAATATGAAATCATATAGAAATCTTGAGACTGGCTATGATATCCTATGAGAGATAATGTTACTACAAGCAAGCAACATAAGAAAAAGAAAATTTGTTGAAGCCTCAATAGCAATATAGAAATGAATTGCTTGCTTTAGAAAGATCCGAGAGAAGAGATACGGAAAAAGAGATACCACTGGTCCATAGCTTGATTTTAAAGCTGACCAACTGGATAAACAAAAACCCTGTAATTAGTCGAAAAAAAAGAGAAATCCACCAATAGCTGAACCTAGTAGGTATGATCGCGAACTCAACATTGTTTTACAAAAGTAATGGTAAGTGTACGATTTAAAGGAGTGTCAAAATAATTGGTTCTTCGTGTTGGAGATAATATAATCAATATATTGTTACACTGAAACATTTACTAGCTGAGGTAATTGTCTCTAGCATACATTCTTTTATTGTAGGTCGGCTAAGTGTAATGTTATTTTCTAGCAGTTTGACTTTGTAAAATTGTCATGAACACATGAGCTATTGACCAAGATAAAAGGATCTCTGGTAGGGCTTTATTTTAGGTAAAATTTCAGTTGTATAAAACAATTTTAAAGTACTTTGGTTGTATTTTTTGTTTAAGCTTGAATATAATACATGTGGTGAATATCAGATTGCACTTGATGGCCATTGTAACTCGTCTGTGAGAGGAAGTGTGTGTTCTGTTGATCAGTTGTGATGTTTATCGGTTGCAGACCACGCGAAGCTCGTCGTGAGAAGCCCATGAGCACAGCTGGAAGACCAGACAAGCCTTCAGCCTCTAACACAAGGTATAGTAAACACCACCAACCATTGTAATTATTTACTTGCTAAATATTTAAAGTATCTTTCTGTTGGTCTAGTGGTTACTGACGTTAGTCGTGAGTTCGATTCTTACCCAGGACAAATGTTGTGTGATGAGCATGATCATTTGTTCTGTTTCTGGGTGTAATTTATTTATAATATGTATATATTTAGAAATATATAAGCATGTTTATCAGTTGTCTGGTTACTATAGTACAAGCTCTGCTTAGTTTGGGATCAGATGACCGTGTCTGAGTTGTCCCAGGGTATGGTATGTAGGTATTATTAAGTTATATTTTTGATATAACAAAGTAGAACAAGCCTAAGAGGAAATTTCCGGTCGATAATGAATAGAAAAAAAAGAAATTATATGTAGGCAATGAAATAGAAGCAACACAATATGCATGAATTATAACTATTATAAGGACCCTTAATTTGGTCAGCAGTACCGCAAACGGTATACATCCAACTAAACTTATTTTCCTATTACAGAGAACGTTCAAGATCTAGAAGTCAAGAGGAGCGCTTCAAAGAGCAGAAGCGACGACCAGAGAGGCAAGAGAGGCCAGAGAGGCCAGAGCCGCGGGAAGAGCGGTACCGGGAGGGGCGCGGCGACGAGAGGCGGGAGCGACCCGCGAGGGAGGACGACCGGAACCCTGAACGAGCCAGACCTCAAGTTAAATCTGAGCCGAGAGCGCGAGATCGGAAGACGAGGTCAGTGAACTTATATACTAAAATGCAATTTAAAATTTCCTTTAAGTTTCATGTAGCCAAAATAATTAAATGATGAAATATGAAGCGTAATATTAGTTAAACAGTGTAATTTTTATATAAGGTTTATTTCAACACTTGTGCACACATTATAAACTACAAAAGTTTCACCACACAATTATTACCTTGAAATTACACTTTATATATTTATTAAAATTGGTACTCTACAGATTTGCTGATGCAGAAGACAACAAAGAATACAGTTGGGGTAAAGAAGACGTTAAGAAAGAAGACGGGAAAACTCCAGCTGATAAAGAGAAGCCAAACTTCGGTCTGTCTGGTAAACTAACGGCTGATGCTAACACGGTCAACGGAGTAGTGATCAAGTATACTGAGCCGGAAGACGCTAAACAACCTAAAAGGCGATGGAGGTACACACAAGAAATATATTTAATTGTGCAAAATAGGGTTTATAGCTTGTAGTATAATTACTACAAGCTATAAACCCTATATATATATGTATAGGGTTTATAGCTTGTACAGTGTATATCCTCAGTACAGAATGAAAGATCAATTTTAAAAAATTATGTAGTTGCAATTTTGCCCTCATAAGTGGTGAAGTCTAATCATATGTGCTAAGGCAATACAAGTGCTTTTTTGATTCTCATCAAAGAAAATTTTATTTCTCTTTGCAGATTCTATCCTTTCAAAGGTGACAAGGCGTTACCGATCTTGTACATTCACCGTCAGTCGGCGTTCCTAATCGGTCGCGACAAGAAGGTAGTGGACATAGCACTCGAGCACCCATCCATCAGCAAGCAGCACTCCGCGCTGCAGTACCGCGCGACGCCCTTCACGCGCCCCGACGGCTCGCAGGGCCGGAGGGTTAGGCCCTACGTCATTGATCTTGGTAAGTTGATGAAATACATACTAGTAACAAAAATGCGAAGGCAATCTGACTGGTACTCTCTCATGACTTAATCATACATAGGTTAAAATATGTAAGGAGTTAGCTTAAACACCATAAAAGGTTTAGTAAGGCTACTTTTGGCTACACAATAAAAAATGTTTGGGTAAACAATATCAAATGGTGGTTTAATTATTCCCATAATAATAATTGTACTTGACTCTGGTGTTATAAGTCTTATTCTTACAGAATCGGCAAACGGCACCTTCGTCAACAACAAGAAGATTGAGCCGCGTCGGTACGTGGAATTGCTTGAGCGAGACGTTGTCAAGTTCGGGTTCTCACAGCGGGAATATGTGTTGCTTCATGAGAATAGTAAGGACGATGCTCAGGACGACGACAATCAGGATCCCCCAGCTATCGGCGGCAATGTCACCACCACCGAACAGTTGAAAAACGACAAAAGGGTCAAACAAGAGATAGCAGAAGATGGTGACTAAATAACATTAAGTTAGATACTTTAGAGATTTTTTTATTTAGTTTAGGAAAGTATATTTTATTTCTACTTTTTTTCTGTATCTACGCTATGATGGTATCTCGTCGAATAATTTACCTACCTCGTTTTATATTTGATAAATTATGACGAATATGATACTACTAAAACTATTAGTTAAAAATTATAACTCAGATCAATTTCTTTTTTCAATTTTACTCACTTGCACATCTTTATTAATAAAATCCGTGGTTGGTCAAAATTGACTTATGAATAAATAATCAAAATATTATATACTTTTTGTATAGATGTTAGATAAAATTGGTGTTTACTATTGTTAGCATTACTAAAGGCAACTGGTCAGATCCATATTTTAATGTAAAATTTATTCTTAAATTAATGCGACTTGTATATTCCTTATAAAACCATACTATTTCCATTTTTATGGTTTTATAAGGTTAACCAGACCATTTATTTCTAAATGGTTACCATGTACGTTACGTACATTGAGGTTACATACCTACGTAATTAAATATGCACTTTGAAAGGCATATTAGACTTATAGCTTGTCTAAGGACACTTAATTTCATAGTTGGTTGTAAAATATTTAAGTAGTCAGTAAATTAATCGTTTATTAAATAAAAAGATACTTAAACTTGTTGTTTTTTATTGTCTGTCTAAAAAAGATTTAAATTACATTTCAGTAATTATATAATTTTGAACCCAATATTCATTAGATTAGAGAAAATAAAACAGATGTTTGCTTTGGTTGATCAATTTATTTAAAAGTTAAAATAAAAATAAAAGTAATAAATCGTAAGGCAATATATTTATTTAGTGATTTTTAATAAATGCATTTACATGTTATCTTGTATAAATGTACTCTAAAGTTGCGTTTATCGCCGTACCTCTGCTTATACTAATATGTACAACGAATTCATTCACCTCTATTTACATTGTAATCTAGTGAAAATAAATAATATTAAATATTCACCTAAATCCTACGGCATCCTCTATCGGTGGAAAAATTTACACATTGCATCATATTTTTTCTAATATCACAGTTCAAAATGGAGTCTTAAATACGTGTTTGTCGAACTCTAGGTCCACACGCGGCTGTTGTCGTGAAGAGCTCGCTCTTGGTTCGCGGGAGCTAATTTCTTCGCAGAGCGATGCCCGCTTTACTATACCATTCCGTAATGGAATGATTGTGGCGTTTGGCGGCCGCGTGTGAGTTCGTAAGGAATGTGTTCTGTACAGCGGTGGTTTGATCAGTCTATTTGGTGCGACGCCCACGATGCTATGCCTTGAGAAGGGAGGCATGTACGTGATGGGTGCCCTGGGTATCTCGTACCCGTCGCAGACGGTGCCGTGGGTCGAGTCGCTGTCGTACATGAGTTCCAAATACTTCGGAGCCCGCTCGGGCAGCAACCGTGACGGCTCCATGTGGTGCTCCGGGAAGTCTTCGTCTGTGTAGATAACATGTTTTTATTACTATATTTATGATAATGATGTTGACTAATGATAACATTCAATGAAGTAACGAACCTAAGCAGGCGTTGTCATTCTCGTCCAATAGGTAGGTGCGGTTGTCGACGGCATCTGAACATGCAGGCCATGCACAATAAAATTGGTTAGTTTATCATCTTTTTAGTTTTTTAAAGCAGTTTTGTTCAGATTTCATATTATTTTCTATACATGCTGGTTTGGTATGTAGGTCAGTAGGTGAATTAGTTACTGTGTTAATGGAATGGAATGTTAATAAATAGCATTAAAATTTCAGCATCTTTAAAAAGGCATTGCTTTTCTACCTTAGATTTTAAAACTGTTATGTATGATTTGTGTAAAGAATTGAAGCATAAAATTAAAATGATTCAATAGTATGATGAATCTAAAAAAATCTTAATATTATTCCATTCTTTCTGCGAATCATGCATGTTTTGCCGATGACTATTAAAGCTTATGATGATATGACATGACAGGTAGTATAACAAGTTACCGTCTCCGAGCAGCGTGAGGTAGTGCGGCGCGGGCGTGGCGGTGGCGGTGAGCGTGATGTTGGGCGAGGTCTTGTCGCGCAGCGTGCGGACCACCTCCAGGCAGTGCCGGAACGACGGCCGCCCTTCCGCCGAGTAGCTCCAGCATTTTTGAAGTAAGTCGTAGCTGGGGATTCAAGATTAATGTTAAATAACGTAATATGTAGGTTGGAGGTCGAAATACAGTTGCTTCACACGGCACTGGAAGCCGAAAAAGACCAGAAAATACTTTGGAAAATGGTCATAAATAGGAGAATACTAAGAATAATTGACTTGATTAAAAAAACTACAATGTGCTGTAATAGTTGTAAAAATAATGATACACTTCATAGTTACCAAGTTCGTAAAAGTTTCACAAAAATCAGTTAAAACAAATATAGGTCTTATATTATATATACCCAAATCATTTGGAGTCTGTAGAATCACCTACAGGGTAAAAATAGAATTATGTAAATTATATATTTAGAGGGGTCTTACAAGGCCGATGGACAGTTGGGCGGGCGGTCAGGTGTCCCCCCGGCTCTAACGTAGGACAGCACTTGCCGGTTCGTCCGCGCTGGGTACGGCTGCTGGCCTAGTGATAACACCTGAATAGAACCGAAATAACTTATAAATATAGAGAAAAAACATGTACAGCAAAATGGAAAAGCATAATTCAATTCAGCAACGTGCCCCTATATTTAAATTTCCATGAATTGTATTCTTACCTCCCAACATAGGACGCCCCACGCCCATACATCAGATTGACAAGAAAATACTCCGTCCACTAGACACTCTACCGCCATCCATCGCACTGGCAGTAAACCTGGATAAAAAAACAACATTTTTTTTGCGATTGTAATAGAATCATCTTATACCTACTATTTAACTTAATATTAAATCATACATAGAATACAAAGAAATGGTAATATTATAAAACGAGGATTAGCGCGTACATGCTTAAATACCTTTAGGGCTTGACGTTCTCCGACACCGCATCTCCAGTCTGCTTGTGATCACGGCCTTTGTAAACCGGTCGAAATGTCAAGCCCTTAAGGTATTTAAGCATATACGCGCTAATCCCCGTTTTATAATATTACTATAAACATGCAGCGCGATAGTTTAAAAGTTAGTACAAAGAAATGATTCTAACAGAATAGTATATGCATTTCGGAAGAAACGCGAAATAATGGCATGTTTCCCATAGCCAAGCACCAAGTAAAAAACATTTTAGAAAAAAACCGTACCTTCCCCTTCCTTCCTATAATAATCATTCTTGTAAATATCTCTAGCGAGACCAAAGTCGCCGATCTTGACAACCCTGCCGTTAGCTCGATGGGCCACTAAACAGTTGCGACAGGCGAGGTCGCGGTGAACGAAGTGCATCTCCTCCAAGTAACGACATCCTTTGGTTACGTCCACGCACATGTTCAGTAAGTCCAGTAGGGTTAGGGATTCTGGAGTGTACTGTGGATAAAGAAAATATAACCATTAAAGTAGGTTTTTTTTTAATTGTGAAGAGAATGTTCAGTTTCAGGTTAGCATATAAGTTTTCTTAATAACTACATATAGTTTATTTATTTATTACGAAAAATTTAACTGGTCTCACAATGAACTAGTCTATTGGTTGACACTGGCCCCTTACTAAGTATTTCCGCTACAATACGGTAGGAACCGAAAAGAGGCCGATCTTTGAATCAAAGACTTCATCTTTTTCTTATTCTTTAAATGTCAAAATGTATTTGCTTACCAGTGAAACTCTCTTCGCCCTTAAGTAGCTGAGTAAGTCGCCTCCTTCCATGAGTTCCATGATGATATAGTTCGGGTCGTTGTCGAGGCACACGCCGAGGAGGCGCAGAATATGCTCGTGCTTGAAGTTGGACATCAGCGCCGCTTCCTTCAAGAACTCTGTCTTTTCTTGTTCAGTAGCACTCTTCCGTAATGTCTGTAAATATAAACGTGTTTGATTGTTTTTAACATAATGGAATGTCAGTAAAGTTTTATTAATCTAAGGTGGGTAAATACAAAAGTTGTATTTTCGCCTTGTCTATGATTAATGATATCCCACTAGATAATGGCTGAGGTTAAGCGCACAAATTCCTATCCCTCGAACTTAGTATTCAATAATATAATAAATAACTAGCTGATTCCCGCGACTTTGTCCGCGTCAATTTCTTAAAATTGCGACTATAATTTGAGATTTAAACTATCCTATCTCTCAAGTTGGATCGAACTGCACATGGTGTGCGAATTTTATTATAATCGGTTAAGTGGTTTAGGAGTCCATTGAGGACAAACATTGTGACACGAGATTTATGGTTTAGGAGTCCATTGAGGACAAACATTGTGACACGAGATTTATATATATTAAGATTTAGCTACTTTTAAAAATCTAATTAATAGGGTTTAGTGAAAATATAATATATATACGGGCCTGTTGGTCAGTGGATAGTGGCCCTGACTGCTGTACCGGAGGTCGTGGGTTCGATGCCCACCCAGAACAAATGTTTGTGTGATGAGCATGATCATTTGTTCTGTGTCTGGGTGTATTATATATATAATCTAATCATACTTATATATTTCTAAATGTACGTATTTAGAAATATATAAGTATGTTTATCAGTTTTCTGGTTACCATAGTACAAGCTCTGCTTAGTTTGGGATGCGTGAGTGTGTGAGTTGTCCCGGAATATTATATTATTATACAGATATTTAAAAACTCACTTTAACAGCCACTTTGGTATCAGCAGTACTGCCATTGATTTGCCTGGCAACACCTTCGAAAACCTCGCCGAAAGCGCCGGAGCCCAGGAACTTGCTCAGCGTTATCTGTTCGCGGCGGATGTGAGGCAAACTCGCCAGTTCGGCGTCCGTAGGGCAGTGGACTCCCTGAAAATGAACAAAATTAATAATTTAATCAACTATATAGACGATTGGAAACGCTGTAGAAAAGGTACCGACAAAAGATAAGTTATTTATTAAAGTTCACATAATTTTTAAAGCAATTCATGTATCCTTGTGATAAAGATATGGAGATATCTGTCTGTATAGCTCTCTCTCTTTTGCACTGCAAATAATACGTCATTATGTGTACATGTTCAGTTCTTGGTGTGAGGGGAATATAATATGGCGTTTTGTAGAATACTCGCCTGATTGTATAGTATGTTAGTAGAATGTCTCGTCGGCAGTTGTCTTAAGGTTGCAAGTTCCACATCAGGACCTCTTCTTATAGGATTGGTGGGGATTTGATTCTCGATAGCTGCCTTCTTTCTAGCCCGACTGTTGTAAGCTGTTGAATTATTTACATGGTTTAATGACAAGTGAAAAAAATATTTTCATGTGAAAATAAGAAAAAATACGTTACTTAATTTTTGTTTAGTAATTTGAGGCAACTGTAATCTGGCGAAGTTGTTTAGAGAAATAAAGACTTGGTTAGTTTGAGCCTATTATTATATTACATAGCACATGATTGAGGATGGCTAAAGGTAATTTAACATCACACTACCGGCAACGCCTCTTAAGCACATCAAAATTGTTAGCCAAACTGCAACCTAATATATCCACATAAACCTATGTGAAGTCAGGGTTATTTCTGTCCTTGTCCTTCCACAAACTTACCATAGAAGACAGCAGCAGCTACAGCGAGCAGCAACGCCAACAACGCCAGTAGTGCGAGCGCGAGCGCGGCGGCGGGCGGTCGGTGCGGGGCGAGCGCGCCCGCGTCCAGCGCCGCCGCCGCCGACAGCGCGCCCCAGCCGTGCGCGTTGCGGGCTTGCACGCGACCCACCCAGCCCGCGCCTACTGACCCGCCGCTTAGCAGCCAGTATGTTTCTGTACAATTAATTGACTTCTATACTGGATTTTTTTTTTTTTTTTTTTTTTTTTTTTGGTAGAGATTTTTGCAGTTAGCCTGAGCGCAGGCTTTGACTGCTTCACCGGACTTTTGGCGAGGACCTTAAGGCCTCCAGCCAGAGCAATAGGAAAAACTAACTACGTCAGCAACGTCTACTAAGGGCACCCCCTGCGGGGTTCGGACCTCGACTTAGTGCGTTGCTAACAATCTTAATAAAGGAAAACAACAAGGGATGGCTGGATCTAAGTTTTTATTATTTAGGGACATATTTTTATTGCTAGTTTGGCCGGCTCGGGCCAGCTTGGTCTAGGGACGGGAGGATAACATTTACGTTACTATTATTTATAATACGCGACGGGCCTCGCCGGCGAGGACGTAATATACGGCGGTTGTGTTGTGTAATGCTACTGCTAGCTAAATCGAATGCTCCTTGGAGAAGCGTTGTTTTATCGTCAGGGTAGGAGAGAGTATGTCTGGGGCGTTTAATCTTAGATATTACGGAAGGTACGTATCGCGCGGCCGCTACGATTAGCGGGTTACGGTGGCTTTCGGAGGAGTTGAAGAATCGGATCGCGGCGCGTTTCATGAACTGCTTGATTGTTGGCAGCTTTAAGTCACAGTGCAACTGCAAGTTACGGACGTAACCTGGAGCGCCTGTGGCTCTACGCATGAAACGGTTTTGCAGAGTTTGCATTCGTTTGAGTCGATAATCGGGTACGTGAGAGAATACGACGCTGCCGTAAGTCATGATAGGTCTCACACACGCAGTGTGAATTCTCATCTTACAATTAAGAGAGAGTTTACTGTGCTTGTTCAACATACAATGAAGTCGGCCGAGAGCGAAGGCGGCTCGCGCGCGTGCCGCTTTAATATGAGCTATGAAGGTAAGTTTCCGATCAAGGATTACACCCAGGTATTTGGCTTGCTGCTCCCAAGGGATAGGCTTGCCGAAGAGGGTTATAGGTGGAGGGGGAACAGGAGGCTGCCGTTTCTTGCTAAAGAGCACGGCTGCGCTCTTGGTAGGGTTGACTTCGATTCTCCATTTCGTGAACCACTTCCCGAGGGTCGTGACCGCGGTCTGGAGAGTTCGACCTATCGCTAAGGGGCTGGTGCCTGAATAATAGATGGCCGTATCGTCGGCGTACATAGCTACTTGGGGTTTGCCACCGCGAGGAATGTCGCTAGCGTATAGCGTGAAGAGGAGTGGAGAGAGTACGGAGCCTTGAGGGACTCCGGCGCGGATCGGGTGAGGGGAAGAGAGTGTGCCCTCAACGCGATAGCGAAAGGACCGATTCGACAAAAAGTTTCGGATGATAAGCACGAGACGATCTGGCACCTCGAGTTGGTATAGCTTGAAGATCAAGCCATTGTGCCAGACCTTGTCGAAGGCCTTTGCTATATCGAAGAAGAGCACGCCAGTGAGCCTTCCACGCTGAAAACCAGCGCTTATATGCTCGACTATGCGGTGGACTTGTTGGACGCACGAGTGTTCGGTTCTAAAACCGAACTGCTCGTCTGGTATGAGACTCCTGGACTCGGCATAGTCCATAAGACGGGAATAAATAATTCGCTCGTATAGCTTCCCAAGAACCTTGAGTAAGCTAATGGGGCGATAACTAGTAGGCTCAGACTTTGGTTTACCGGGTTTGTGGATGCCGATGACTATCGCCTCTTTCCACTTATGTGGGAAGAGATTGTTTCCTAATGCTGCATTGAAGATGCCTGTTAAGAGAATTACTAAAGCTGGGGGGAAGAGTTTAATCACCTTATTGGTGAGACCGTCTGAACCTGGGGCTTTACGTGGATGCAGTTCCTTGATCAAAGAACGTACCTCGTCTACTGTTACCGGCGCGAGTGGGTGTTCCGGATCCTCAGAAGGAGGGAGCGAGGCCTTACGTTCGACTTCAGCGTCAACTCTGGCGAGGTGAGCTTGATCGACCGGAAGGTCGCTAGGCGTACACTGGACCTCTAAGCTGTCGGCTAGGCATTCCGCTTTCTCGTCGTCTTCGAAGGCAGGGCTCTGATTCGGACGGTTCAGCGGGGGCATAGTAACTTCGGTGCAACTACGTAGTTTACGTTGGAGATTCCAAAACGCGTGATGATTGGGCTCTAATTGATCGAGAAACTTATCCCAGCGTTCCTCACGCAATTTCCTTATGCGTTTCCTAAAAGCACGCTGTAGAGAGCGCATGCGGACGCGATTGGAGTCGCAGGGATAAGCGTCATAGGCGCGTATAGCCGCGTTCTTCTCCGTCAGTAGGGCACGGGCGTCGTCCGGAAGGAGCCAGCGAGCGTCTTCTGTCACCGGTACCGACCGTGAACACTCGTTCACCAGGGACTGCACGTGCTCAGTGAGGGAGTCGATCGCGCCTATAGCGTCTGTCGCGGATTCCACGTGGTCTGGGATTGAATCGAGATGAGCGGATTGGACTGACTTAAGGCGGGTCCTAAGCTTCGTCCAGTTCGTAACTATCTTGGTGGGGATGGGCTGACCAGCGTCTGGGGGACCTACACGCGGACCGAAAGACATGATCACTGGTCGATGGTCAGAATCTAATTCCTGAATAACTTCAATGGACCGAAGCGCTAGGTTGACGTTTTTAAGCAAAGCTATATCTAAGATGTCGGGGCGGTGATTTACGTTAGCGGGAAAGTGCGTAGGATTCATCGGCGCGATGATGTCAAAGTTTAACTCGGAGCTAAGAAGGTCTAGGTGTCTACCGCGGATGTTACGAGTGTGGCTATTCCACGCTTCGTGTTTTGCATTCAGGTCTCCCGCCAGAAGGACGGAGTCGCCGAGAGCAAGAAAAGCTTGCAGGTCAGGTCGTAAGTCGACCCCCTGAGGTGACGGAGGGATATAAACTGAGACTAAGAACAAAGGTCTATGACCGGTCATGCCTAGCCTACAGACAGAGGCTTCAATGTGCGACAGCGTAGGTGGGTCCATCGGAACACAGTACAGTGACCTTTTGAAGTAAATGAGCGTGCCGCCGCCTGCGGCTCTGGTACGATCGTTACGGACTAGGTTATAATTCGCGATTCGCGGGTTTCTATGAGACGGTTTAAGAAAGGTCTCCTGTACAAGAAAAACGTCGAGTTGGTGGTCGCGGAGAAACGTTGCGATTTCATCGCGTTTATTATTAATGCTTTGCGCGTTAAAGAAACCTAATTTAAGGGAACGGGGTTTGAATTTACCGGCGGTTGTAGCCATTAGAACGCGGCGGCTTTGTATGCGGCGAATACGTCGCGGAACTGCTCCCTAATGAAAGGCGCGTGTAGAGGCGAGGGGTTGGCTCTAATCGCCTCAGCCATAAGGCGGATACGATTAAAGTCAAACGACTCGTATACCTCGATATAATTTTTAACCGACGCAGTGATGTCGGCCGAGAACGTCGGGGCCATAAGGGCCGCGGCCGACGGTGATGCGTGCGCGGGATTCGGTACAGGCGCGGGTTTGAACGCGGCGAGGGGTATGCGTGGGACAGAGGGTCCTTGGAGCGCGGTGATCGATTTTGTCTCCTTCCGAGGAGAGGCGAGGGCCGGGAACGCACGGAGATGCGTTTCTCTATTCCAGCAAGCCCCGGTTGGGCGTTGCGGACTAAGACGCGGCGGAGCGGTCGCGGGTTTTTGCGCGGGGGCCAGTGCACGGGCGACAGGCCGTTTCGCGACGGTTTTGGGGGCCTTTGGACAGCCTCGGTAGTTTGCTGGGTGACCCTTTTCGCCGCAGAGAACGCAGCTAGGGGGCTCAGCGCACTGGGTGTGGTCCTTGGGCCGGGGACAATCAGGCGTTCCGTGCTCACCGAGGCACTTCACACAACGAGGGCGCGCGAAACAGTTACGCTGCGAGTGGCCGTACAACTGGCAGCGGTGGCACTGACCGACAGTGCCGGTTTTACGTGGCGTCTCAACTTTTATCCCGGAAAGTTGGCAGACGGATTTAATGTTGAAGATGGACTTACCATCAGCCGATCTCTCGGTGACTGCAAGGACCATCTCATATGGCAACTTGCCTCGCGAAAGGTACATCCGATGTACCTCGAGGGCTGGAATGCCCTGCGAACAGAGGTCCTTGAGAATGTCGTCTGAGGACAACTCAACGGGGACGGATTTAATTACTACGCGGAGGACGCGTTCCTCTGGGAGGGTAAAACTATGGTATGGCAGGGCTCTCTCCTGCAGCATACGAGTAAGCGACCGAAAGTCGGCCGCTGTTGGGACAACTATTTTAATGCCGTCCTTGACGGAACGGGCACTAGAGAAATTAATGTGGTGCTGTGTGCACCACGATGACACCTCGGTCCACTTTCCTTTCTCCTGAAGGAAGATTGGAGGAGGGACCGGGCCACCCTTCTTAGGGGCTGACGAGTCGGACTGGGAGGTATTGGTCGCCTGAGGGGCAGACTGCGAGGAGGGTGATGCCGAGAGGGCTACTGGCTGAGATGCCGAGGCTTCAGCAGAGGAAGGAGAGGCGACGGTTTTAGCCGCCTTGGAAGGTACCTGTTGGGACTTAGCCTTTCGGGTACGCTTCTTGCCCTTACCAATGACTTCAGTAAAGCCATCAGTCGAGCACGACGAGTCGGATGCGGAAAAAGCATCGATGGAGTAGTCGGAGGCGTTGGCCATCTCGGCGTCGACAGGGGACGGAGAGGCAGAGCGGGGGCGGGAGGTGGATGCCGGTGATGCGTCACACGCAGGTGTGCAACTTGGCGAAGTAATTCTCGGAGACGAGATAATAGAAATAGGAACAATAGCGTTCCCAACAATAGGTTTCGACATAGCAGTCGAGACAATGGGCCTTTGGCGGACCTTAATCCCTTTGTCGGCGCCGACAAAAGGGCCCGGGCTATCTAGCTCTGAGAGCAAGGAGGGGTTTTGTTCACGGGTCCAAGCCTGGAAGAGGTCTTGGATGACCTGTGAGTTCTTCATCTCCTCGATGAAACGGGGCCACAGGGCGTCCATTTTCTCGAGAAAACGAGAAGTAGAGGGTTAACACAAGTTAAATTAATAACCTAACATAGGTAATGACGAAGGGGACGCGCCTAGTAACAAACTAACCTAACTAAATCTATCTCCCCGGGTAGGTACGCCCGGGGATGTGTAACCCTCCCTGCTGGGTTTAAGCAGGGAGGTGAGTACCTAAGGTGTGCCTTAAGCTGTGATGTACCCGTCGCCAGTCTTATTGTGCGAACGGGGCCCTGACCAGTCTAGCGCGAAGGGTGTAGACACACCCAACCGACACTAGGTGAGTAGCTGAAAAGGAAACCAGATCTCTAGGATTGACTAGGAGACCCCCCAAGGCCAATACACTAGGTCCCTTCCAATTGACTGCTTTGCCTTAAAGAGGCTCAGCGGGTGTGATTGGGCGCAACACCCACTCGGTTCCGTTGGCACCGTTAGGATATCCACCGAGGACCGCGAAACTGCGGTTTTATCCTGAAGGGACAAATGAATTTAATTCGCGAACCAAGAAACAGTGTTTGATCTGCCACCGCCTTGAAAAAGGCAGCTTTAGATCTATCGATGTGCGTAGGCGGGCTACGCAGAGCGTTACGCAATCGTAACAGGTAGCAAGACGAGTGACGAGAGCGAGCGCGCCACAGAGCGACACGTCCGTTCACGGCGAGCGTCGAGCGGAGAGTTTCTATACTGGATGTTGTCAACTAAAACGTAGCAACAATTCTAACAGAATTTAATTCTTGTCTTGGACGTAGAGATTTCACAAACATCCAAATAACATAGAAAAGCACTTGCGGATCACAAAAATGTTGGTAGCTTGCGGGTATCACCCGCATTGGGAGTTAACTACAGGACAGAATCAGTATGAGCGCGGCAGCTTCTAACTCTCTGGCGGGGAAAGCGCGTTCGTTGTGAGCGTTTACGAAGGCCACCTAGCTTTAACCACTGATCTACCTATTAATTTAATATCTCTTTCTATGTAATATTTACGTACATAACTTCCATGTACTAACTTATAATACTTAACCAGAAAAACACAAAACACAATAACTTACCAGTTCCATTGTGAAGCAGTTCAAGTCCCTCCTTTGCGATGCGCATTTTCATCTTGTCGTCAATATCTGAAGGTAGATTGGCTGGCAGCAGCTCACTGAGGTTCTTTGTAATGTTGTCACTATTTTGTACAACCCTAAAAAAAAACATCTTATGAGTTGAGATATAGTAAAATACTCTTAGACAAATTTGAATTTCCTTCGAGGTTGTTTTTTCAAAAACAGGTAAAAAATATAAAAGAGGAGTGAAAGTCGAAAATAGTTTTTGTTCGCAAAATAAACAGCATGAATTTGAAACTACCAGATTAGCCAGGCATTTGCTTTCAAAATATTCCAAGACTATAAAATATTTCGCAGATTTGTTAAGTATAAGAACATGATGTAGACTTTCATATAGCCAGTATTACCTATTCTGCGGCCGTCCCCACACACGGTAGTAGATGACAGAAGACCCTCGTGGATCGGGTTCCGTCCACCACACGCGCAACACTCGGTCGCCTACGCTTTCCACACGTAGCGGGCCGGGCGGACCGGGCACGTCACCTGAACAAAATGGTACATAATATTATAAGGGTTAACTTTATGAAGGTTTAGGTATTACATGGAAAATAACAGCTTAACATTGACACATGAACGGCAAGAGGGAATAACTCTGAATTTCTGTATTACTTTTCGAGTAGAGTTATCTATAGATGACAAAAACAATAATTTTAACAAAATGTTGTATATTCTAAAGGTTAATTCAGTGCTAACTTATTTTGGTTATATTCATTAACACTAACTGCCTCGTTGGCCTAGTGGTGCTAAGCGCGACTGCTACGCTAGAGGTCTTGGGTTCGATTCCCAAGTCGACCAAGGTGATATTGGGTTTTTCTATGAAATTCTCAGTAACAGGTCGGAGTTTGGATTTGTGCCCGGTTAGTGGCAATAGGCTCGCCCCCTATTACATGGGACCTAAACATACCGGCGAACTGTGGGTGTACATTGGTACACCTCTGCCTAACCCTTAGGGGATACAGGCGTGATGGTATGTTATGTATGTTTTTATGTATGTTCATTAACAGCTCCAGGTTTCACATGCTGGATATGCAAAGGTTTTTGCGTATCTTATGGCTCCTACACACAGTGCCGGCGGCAGTGCCGCCGGGCGAGCCGCCGCCGGCCAAGCCGTCGCGCGTCGTCACACAAACAAATGCCGGCGGCTCCTTTGTGCGGCTTTGAATGCCGCCGGGCGCACGGCGGCTTGGCCGGCGGCTCGCCCGGCGGCACTGCCGCCGGCACTGTGTGTAGGAGCCATTATTCCTACATATAGGACTTATAAAAAGTTATATTTACTTCAGTTTTGGATCCTTAATATTATAAAATACCGCTAAAAAAATAAATAAATCTTAAAGTTAACTTATATCTTACATACCTAGAGTTTCAAAAGTAAAGCGGTCGTCATGCGGCCAGTAATAGGGTGGGGCGTGCGCGACGTACTGCAGACGTATTCTGAAGCGGTAGCGGGTGCGCGGCCGCAGATCCTTCGCTGACCACACGTCGCGCTCGTCGCGGTCGCACGCCTTCCATGGACTGGTTGATGGAGTTGCTTCTGTGAACTCCACTTTGAACCTGGTTTGGAAGAAGATATGAAGTTAGTATATTATATTTTGAGGTAAAGGAGTAGGTGTTTAGCTCCCTGATGGCCGCAAAATAATAAAAAATGTATGTTCTCATTCCAAGTGCAAGGTATTACGTAACTTTACACAAGGGATAACAATGAACATTAGGAAATTTGTCATTAGTCCTGATTTTCATTCAACTCCCGTAGTTAACTTATATCACACTGCTGAGAGCTCAAAACTTCTTAGACTCGTGCTTAATAAATCAAGCCATTCTAGACGATTACCCATAGTTTATTAATAAAATTAAATAATCCTCACTGATGCAATTGATAAGTCGTCGGCGGAGGCCACAGCACGTGTATTTCATACGGGGTAACATTCTTCAGTGCTAGCATTGCAGGTGGTGGGTATGTACGCAGGCGGAGCGTGGGCGAGTCCGCGGTGACTGCGCTGTGGTTGGACCGAGCTCGCACCCACACGGTGTAAGACGTTGCCGGAGATAAGCGGGTTAAGTTGGCGCTGCGACCTTCCGATACTTCGAATGTGTTGTGTTCTGTTCAGATACATACAAATCATTAAACCACAAAAAAAAATGCTGGTCTTATAATCGACAAGCTCGGAATATAAATAAATATCCTGGGACAAATCACACACGGTCATCTTTTCCCAAACTAAGCAGAGCTTGTACTATGGTAACCAGACAACTGATAAACATACTTATATATTTCTAAATACATACATATTATAGATAAATTACACCCATTGATATAAAGATCAAATACTACAAAATAAAATATATTTTGGATGTGAAAAACTTTATACGCCACATAATCAGAAATATAGATGTACTATTACATGAATATGGTGTTATCGTACAGCTTGGCAGAGACCTACGACCATCAGTGGACCGTAGATAGGCTGTTCGGTTATTTTGATCAAAGTTCTGTGACATTTTTACTTAAGGCGCTCCCCCGAGCAAATGCCCTTCAGCGTTTGACCTCTAAACCCCCCGCATTTCCCCTCTATATATACATCGCTACTTTTTATGAAAAAACAACGCCATCTGTTGATTTACTTACGTACTAAGTAGTAAAAATAGTAGACTTATGAATTTATAGACAAGAATATCATCAATCATGACCGCAAGATTAAAAAAAAAGATAAGTGAAATATATTTTATTTTTCTCTACCTAAAATTGAATATCACCCAAGTAATTGAAAACTTCTGAGTGAATAATTTAATGATGTAAAGTTATTCAGTCAGAAAGGTGAAAAAGGAAAGGTGTTCATGTCTTTTACAAGAATTTTTTTTTTAGCTTTATTTAGTGACTACGATTTTTTTAATTGATGAAAAATTCGATATTTTTGGTGCTAATTTTCAAAATCAGTCGATTTGGTTAGGTTGTTTATCTCAAAAATATCAATCTAACAAGGCACGTATTAAGAGGAAAGGCGGGCAGAGAGACTTGAAGAAAGTCTTGCTGTCTCTCTACCGCATGATTTGTGAATGTGTGCGTAAGTTGATAGTGTGTGTGTCAAAGTGCGCTCGCATGATGTAGTTGTCTACTTCTACCATAGAGAAAAGTAATACTTCTACTACCACCAAAATCATTTTCTCTTCGCACAACAAGGGGTAACCATGACACTACAAAGTAGCCATATGATTTACTTTTTGAGTACGTAATCGTTTTGGTAAACAGCTTGGTGGTAGTGCGATTGGACATGAAAATTTTTGCTTCAAATTCAAATCTCGGTTGAGCTAACCTTTTTGAGTTTTAAAACATATCTTTTTTAGTTTAAATCTTCATAACATTTAGTTGCTTTTATTTAAATAATAATATAAATTGTTTATGATAATCTTTTTATCTAAACCGCGACTAAATCCGTAAAAAGAAGTTTTATTCAAGAAATACCTAATTGTTGGTATATTTATTTGTGTGCTAAAACTTATTATTATTGTTAATATTAGACCTTTATTTTGCATACTGAATAAGAAAATTATAGACTATGCTTCTGTGTTCTTACTTTTTCATGAAATGTTGTCATGGGTTTTGAGTAAAAACAATGTAGGTATGTGCGCGGGTAATTTAAGGTAAAAAGCGTATGCACAGCACCAAGTCCACAGTTTATTAAGAAGGATAAAGTTCACAGCAGTTCACAGTAGAATAGAATAGAAGGAGACACAAGAAAGATCTAGACAGTAAGAAAACTAAGTGGTAGGTATATCGCGAACATACGACGCGCGACGGAGCGGCGAGCGACATGCAATGCGCCTCGAGACATGTATTCGACTGGCGAGGGATCACGAATATTCACGAACACGGCCGAACGGTGCGCGGGCGATCCCACCGCCGCAATAAAATATCTAATATGAAAGCTCGGTCGTGTGTCCTACATTTACGTACAAAATTTATTTTACATTATATTTAGATATATTTGTCTGCGTAATACAACATAGTTATTAGAAATATTTATTAAACATTTATTTGTATAACATATATTTTTATGTATATATTTATGTATTTAGGTATAGTATAATATATATATATTAACATTACAATTTCCAAATATTAGACTAGGTGCTTTATTATAGTTTAGGTTAAGGATAGTAAATAAAGTGTTGCCACGCCACACTGCTCCCCCCCAGAGACCGGGTTAAGGGCGATAATGGTCTGGAAACCTGACCCTTCGTCCGGACCTAGATGTCTTGACTACTTTTTCTTCGGTAACAGGTAAGTGTTTTGTCTGGAGTGGCGTTTGTGTAGCATGAGTATGTGTTATGGGTGGTGGTTGTGTAGTTTGTGTATTTGTTGTTTGTGTGGGTGATGTATGTGCTGTATGTGAGGTGTGTGTGTCTGGGTCATGTAGTATGTAGGCCGGCTTAATGCGATCCACAGATACTGTGACAGACTTCCCATTCACCATTAACTTAAAGACTTTGTCACCACGCTCCAACACTTCATGAGGCCCCGAATAGGCAGGCGTAAGGGTTCCACCCACTGTGTCATCACGCAGGAAGACATGAGAGGAGGTACCCAGATCCTTGAAAATAAATGTTGCACGTTTGCTAAAATGCCGTGACGCTGGACAAGGTTTCAAATTGCTTGCAAAACGGCGCAACCCTGAAACAAAATCAGGTATGGAGATGGTGGTATCTGTTTGTGGGTTTAATAAGTCTCCTGGAAGACGTAATGTTTCCCCATAAAGTAGTTCTGCCGCGGAAGCCTTGAGGTCTTCTTTGTGAGCACAACGGATACCTAGTAAAACTAGTGGTAGTGTGTCTACCCAGTTATTAGTAGCGTGGCACTTGATGGCAGCTTTCAGATACCTATGGAAACGTTCTACCAATCCATTGCACGCTGGGTGATAAGCTGTTGTGCGTCTATGATGAAACCCGATCATTTTCGACAAGTTCCTAAACAACGAGGACTCAAACTGCCTACCACGGTCTGTGACTATGTTGGTGGGACATCCAAAACGCGATATCCATCCACTGACTAAGGCCTTGGCCACAGTGTCTGCAGAAATGTCCATTAGTGGTATCGCCTCGGGCCATCTGGTGAAGCGATCCACTGCTGTGAGGCAATATCGATAGCCTTGACACTGTGGCAAAGGTCCTACCAAATCAATGTGGATGAACGCAAATCTGGCTTGCGGCAGCTTGAAGTTCCCAAGGGGTGAGGTATTATGCCGCGACACCTTCGAGCGCTGACAAGCTATGCAGCTACGCGTCCACTCCCTGCAATCTTTCCTGATTCCCGGCCATACGTACCTATCTGCTACCAGTTTGGTGGTAGCGTTGGCCCCTGGATGGCTAAGGTTATGGAGACTATCAAATACTTGCCTACGGAATTCTCTAGTCACATACGGTCTTTGTATATTATTATACTCGTCGCAGTATATTTCGACATCTGGATCCAACAACGTTACCTTTTTGAGCTGCAAAGATGTATTATTAGCTAAGAGGTGTTTCAGCTCTCCATCCGTAAGCTGGAATGCCGCGAGCTGTTTTAGATCAACTGGTTGTGTGATCTCTTCAATTCGCGACAGACTATCAGCTACAACATTATTCTTTCCTGAGATGTGCCTGATATCTGTTGTAAATTGTGATATAAAATCAAGATGTCGAAACTGTCGCGGTGAACAATTTTCTTTATGCTTCTGAAATGCATAAATAAGCGGCTTGTGATCCGTATAGACAATAAAATCCGCAGCTTCGATCATATGGCGAAAATATTTAATAGCCTCATAGATCGCTAAAAGTTCTCGATCATATGGAGAATATTTTTTTTGTGAGGGACTTAGCTTTCTCGAAAAGAACGCCAGCGGCTGCCAGAAATTACCTTGCTGCTGTTGTAATACTGCTCCCATCGCTGTATCCGAGGCATCTGTTACAACAGCGAGTTTAGCCCCGCAATCTGGATGGGCCAGCATGGTCGCCTGGCAAAGCCCATTCTTGCAGGCTTCGAAGGCTTTAAGCTGATCCTCATCAAAATGCACAGGGCTAGATCCCTTAACGGAGCCGACCAGCAGTGCATTTAGAGGGGCTTGATGCATAGCAGCGTTTGGTATGAACCGTCTGTAAAAATTCGTCATGCCCAAAAATCTGCGTAATTCTCTTACCGTCTTCGGTGCAGGGTACTTTTTTATCGCTTCGACCTTCGTTGCCTGCGGTTTTGTGCCTTCTGCCGATATGGTATAACCTAGGAAAGACACCTCAGGGGCGCCAAAGACGCACTTAGAAGTGTTTATAATCATACCATATTCTTTGAGCCTGGTGAAGAGCTGATGCAGGTGTTGTTCATGGGTCTGCTGGTCCTTCGAGAACACCAAGAAATCGTCTAGATATGGGAAGCAAAAGTCCAGTCCCCGGAGCATTTCGTCCACGAAGCGCTGAAATGTCTGTCCGGCATTACGAAGTCCGAACGTCATGAACGGAAATTCATAAAGTCCGAACGGCGTTGTTATAGCGGTCTTCTGGACGTCTTCCTCAGAAACTGGTATTTGGTTATATGCTTTAACCATATCAATTGTCGAGAATACTGTACAGCCTGAAAGATTGTGAGCAAAATCATGAATATGGCGAATGGGATATCTGTCAGGTATGGTACGCGCGTTCAACAAGCGGTAATCACCGCAAGGACGCCAGCCATTGTCTTTCTTGGGCACAAGGTGAAGGGGTGACGCCCAAGGTGACTCTGAAGGACGACAGGTACCATTCTGTAACATCGCCTCAAACTCAGCTTTTGCGATCTTAAGTTTGTCAGGTGCGAGCCTCCGTGGTCCACAAGAAACGGGTGGCCCGGGTGTTGTACGGATGTGGTGGGCGGTGTTGTGTTTCGGTGTACGGTGTATACCGGATGGGCGAGTGATGTCTGGATAGTGTGCTAGTATGTCATGATACACTGTGTTACCAAACAATACCTTTACCGAAGAAATATTTTCCGACGCTCGGACAGGCAAAGCCGCGGTCGAGAGCGTAGTATTACCGTCTATAAGGCGTCTACTTCTAACATCTACAATTAAGCCATAGAAGGATAAGAAGTCTACACCTATTATTGCCTTAGTCACGTCCGCTACAATAAATCGCCAGGCAAAGTCGCGGCGCAACCCCAAGTTAAGCATTAAATGAGCATAGCCGTATGTATTTATTATTGACCCGTTAGCGGCACATAATTCAAACTTTGTTTTTGTTCTATGCTCCTTTAATGCCTTACGAGGGAAAACACACAAATCACTGCCGGTATCCACTAAAAATTGCACTTTTGTATTAATGTCTGTAACAAATAAGCGACCAGTAGTTGGACAGCCGTCGGCCGCCATAACCGACTGTCCTATGCTTTTCCCGCGTAGTCACAAGGTTTAACACACTTTTTAGCTTTTTCGCCGAAACGGTAGTGGTACCAGCACGTTGGGTACCTGTTATAGTTACGCTGGGACCTATTCGATGACGAGCGATCGTGGCTGCGGCCTGGACTGGTAGACCGTTGTCTTGATCGCGACATCCTGTCGACCTTCGATGACAGCTCCTGCACCTGTCGTGTGAGCGCTGCTATTTGGCACGCCGTCTCATCTGACGGGTTACTCTTGGAACCGGACACTGCTGCTACTTGTGGGGTAGTGGGTACGACGTCGTGAATTCTGTCTGCCAATTCCGCGACCTCCTCCAGTGCTGCCTTGGACTGGGACGCTATGATAGACTGGGTGCTGCCTGGTAATCGGCTAGTCCAGATTGTTCTCAAGAACTCTTCCGGCACGTCTGGTCCCGCTAAATGCTTCAGGTGTCTAAGAAACTGAGACGGCTTTCTATCTCCTAGCTCCTCATGGGTCAGGAGCTGTAGCACTTTCTTCTCTCGCGATGCGGAGAGCCGTTTGATGAGCTCAGCTTTCAGCCTCTCGTACCTGTTCGGCATTGACGTAGCGGTGATTATGTCCTCCACTTCTGTTGCGTATATTGGGTCGAGCTGTCCCATGGCGTAGTGGAACTTAGTTGCGTCCATGGTGATACCAGCCAAGACGAACTGACTCTCCAGCTGCGCGAACCATAATCCCGGTTTTTCAGGGTAGAAGGGTGGCATTCGCACGGCGACTCGATGTAGCTCCAGAGGGGTGACAAGTTCGGAAGCTCTGTCACCAGCATGTTGATCTCCGCTTTTTTCTTGACCTTTCCTGTCCATGGTCGTGTTCGTACGGGGTCACCAATGTAGGTATGTGCGCGGGTAATTTAAGGTAAAAAGCGTATGCACAGCACCAAGTCCACAGTTTATTAAGAAGGATAAAGTTCACAGCAGTTCACAGTAGAATAGAATAGAAGGAGACACAAGAAAGATCTAGACAGTAAGAAAACTAAGTGGTAGGTATATCGCGAACATACGACGCGCGACGGAGCGGCGAGCGACATGCAATGCGCCTCGAGACATGTATTCGACTGGCGAGGGATCACGAATATTCACGAACACGGCCGAACGGTGCGCGGGCGATCCCACCGCCGCAATAAAATATCTAATATGAAAGCTCGGTCGTGTGTCCTACATTTACGTACAAAATTTATTTTACATTATATTTAGATATATTTGTCTGCGTAATACAACATAGTTATTAGAAATATTTATTAAACATTTATTTGTATAACATATATTTTTATGTATATATTTATGTATTTAGGTATAGTATAATATATATATATTAACATTACAATTTCCAAATATTAGACTAGGTGCTTTATTATAGTTTAGGTTAAGGATAGTAAATAAAGTGTTGCCACGCCACAACAATAAGTAAATACAATCACAGATAAATCTTATATATAAAATTCTCGTGTCACAATGTTAGTTACCATACTCCTCCAAAACGACTTGACCGATTTTTATGAAATTTTATATGCATATTCAGTAGGTCTGAGAATCGGCTACTATCTATTTTTCATACCCCTAAGTGGTAGTAGGTAGGTAGTAGGCAGGTGTTAGGTAGAAAAAATTGCATTGCAACGCATGCGGGTACAGCTAGTATACTATAAATTATTTCTTTTCAAAGGAATACTATAAATGATGCCACTGATATAACATTAGTAACATATTTTTTCTTACGGCATATCACACCCTTGGTCTGCAATGGGCATCAAACTTACCACGGCAAAATAGTAAACACTAACACAAAATAATCATTGTTTATGCAATGCACGACAAAAAGATAAACAATCAATTTATTTTTGTCGTAAAAAATCAACCAAATTTTACAAAATAATAAACAATGCAGGACAAAAAGATAAACAATCAAAATTATTTTTATGTCGTAAAAAATCAACCAAATTTTACAAAATAATAAACTATTTATAAGAATAGGTCATAATACTCAAAAAGGATGTGTCGACTGAGATTCGAACTTACAGCCAGAATATTAATTTCCAATCGTACTACCACCAAGCTGTTTACTAATACAGAAATTTAATCAAAAAGTTTATCATATGGCTACCTTGTATTGTCATGGTTACCCCTTGTTTACATATCAATAATGCCAATTCACGTGTGCAGATGATAAAATAATTTTGGTGAGTAAGTAGACAATTACACGTAGCGAGCGCGCTTTGACACAAACACTGTCAACTTACGCACACATTCACAAACCGTGCGGTAGAGCGACAGCAATACTTTCTTCAAAAACCGAATTTTCAAAAGCCTTTCCTCAGGGTAGGACTAGAATTCTTTCAAATCCAGGCATCATCCTGTTATAATCGTGTTCATTGCCATCGAAAAATCAAGGTTTTAATTTAAACCTCAAATTCAGAATTAAAAATCCCATTAAATAAATTTTGAAGTTGTACATAATTTAACATAAACTTACATAAATACATGTAATTTAAACAAATATGTAAATTGACATTTATAAGTTATCTTATAACATAAATATGTATTCCATGCTATTTGTATTTCATCACCAGTGCCGTGTGTAAAACTACATAGTGCTAGCACTGACCTTTTGACAGTTGTCATAATATTAAATTGTAAATGACATTTCAAAGAAAAATGAGACGTGCTCTCACGTCGAGAGCCTACGGCTGACTGCCGCCTCGCCTCCGCGAGTGTATTTTTGTTGTGAATTTGACAATTTTTAGGAATAATTTGAATTATAAAATAAATTGTTGGCCTTGTTGAAAATCAGAAGCGTAGAAGATGTTTAGATTTAAATTCTCTATTAATTGGTATAAGTTACATTCAAAAAGCACGTGTACTTCATGAGGTTATGCAAGAAATAAATTTTGATAGACCATTTTTAAAATGAGTAATACCTAAAATTTGCTGCATTTTAAAAAAAAATATCCAGGTAAATTAAAGTCGACATGTTAGAGAATGATTTGGTATAACAATTAATTTGATATGTGTTTGAAATATCGAGTTTATAGCTTAGTAAAACATGGCTTTTGCGCATTTTGCTCGGGGGAGCGCCTTAAATTAGTTGTGTTATGTATTTGTACCTTTTAATTTGTGTGGCATCAAAGACGGCGAGTCTTCAGTTTGCCAATGGACTTCATAAGAGAGACCCGGATCTGGTCTCCATTCCACATGAGCTAGCACTGGACTTAAAACCATACCCGTCACGTCTTTAGGAGCCGTTGGCGCTAAAATATAATCACAAGTTTAGTATATTCAAAAATATGTAGGATGTAGTATAAAGTACTTTTTGAAGATCAAATTTACCTTCAGCAGCAGTTTGCAATATCAACGGCATTCCTACGAGAGGTTTAACTTCGTTTAACTTCGCGTAATAATTGGTCGCTTCCAATATCACGGTGTAGTTTGTAAACGGCTTCAAGTCATTGATCACTACATTTGTATTTGTGATAGTGATGTACGGACAAGATTCTTTATCACATATCGAGGTGTCGTTCTTCATTTGAGCTCGGTAAAGCACCGTATATTCCGTTGTCGACATTTCATACTCTAAACTATGACATCGGTTCGGTTTTTCTACAGGTGGTAAATGTAGCGTTATACTGTTTGCCGAATTAGATATAACTCTAGGTCTTAAATGCTGTATTTTAGGGAACAAACACGTTGTCGGAGGATACGGTTGATTTCCCGGATCTAAAGCCATGATCTTATATCCATAAGCAGTTTTCCTCTCTTCGATTTTAGTCTTATGATGTTTGGTCGTATAGAATATTTCTTTTTGAGTAGAGTTGAACCAGTAGACATATCGGCTGTCGACCGCGATTGACATGGGCGTAAATCCGTACTTTTTCTTTTCGGTGGCATCGACGACAATTCTACATTTGCAAGCTTCCATATCGGCAGCAATAATGTGATGTACCCAAGGATCGATCCAGTATAGATCGTAATTACTACTTCTTGTCATATCTATAACAAAAGCCCTCGCTACTTGTGGGTTTTCAGGACAGTTACAGTTACGGCCAGATGCTTCTGAATGCCCGAAGAATGTTCTTACATCAGAACCGTTTACGAATGACGTCATTATCGTGCCTAGACCTGGATGCCCACTTTCCTCGTACCAGAATAATGAACTACAAAATTGAAAAAAATGTTTAGTGTGAACGTTTTGAGCGTCAACATTTTTGATGTTCGCTAGGACTATAGTACTTACTGATGTAATGGTGCTATTTGAAGGCTGTAGACAGGTTGTTTTCTTGCCATTACTCTAGTGAGATGTGGTCGTGTATTAGGCATTCCAAGATCCGCTCGGTACGTGACGTAAGACTCAATCGATGTTATTTCCAGCTGAGTCCAATAAACGGACCTACTGACCCAATCTACGCACATACTACTTGCAGAACCATTAATAGATGTTAGCTAAAACAGGTAAAACGTAGAATTAGCTTATTATGTTTTTTACAATGCAACTAAGTCGAACATATTTTGTAATTGTTTACCTTGAAATGACTGCTGCTGTCAATTCGGGATGAAAATATTTCTTCTAAGTTATTGACCCAGTAAACAATATTTTCTTCAATGGAGACAGCAAAGTCGACAGGAATCCCAGTACTTTTCGGAATCATTTCACTCTCGCCGGAGTCCAAATCAATTATTTTAATCGATTCTTGCGAGGACACCATTACTTTTGGTATAGGGTTCACTTCGTCTGATGATGTTGAAACTATTTCGGAATATTGTCCAAAACCTGCGTCAGTGTGAGCTCGTACCTGCAAATAGTTATTTCAGCGTTACGTTACATACCTACACCTAAAATTATTTTTATTTTTTTTAACACAATAGAGAACTAGATTTTTGTCTGTAACCACTAAGACTATTGAAGAAAAACAAAATGAATGTCCGTCCTTTGACGAAAAGACTTATACGACATGGCATTACGATAAAAGGGATCTCGGGGAACATATCTGTAGATAGTTTTCCCTACTAGAGATAGTATTTTGACATACATGTCAAACAAATTACGTCAAGTGTAGATCGCTAGTTGGAAAAACGATTTCGAGACATTGTATAGAATTTAGTAGTAAATAGAACTATTTTCTTCCCAAACCAAAAAAGCTCTATCACCTGAAAGTAGTATTTACTGTCGCGCGTCAAGTCCCTCAGCATGAGTTGCGTATGCGAGGGCGAGAGGTGTGCGTCAGCGCAGGCGGACGGCTTGGTGGGGGAGACAGAGTCCGTGCCCGTCACCCAGCATTGAGCGTCGTAGCCGCGGATGACGCCGTTCGCACGGGCCGGACTACCCCAACGGAAGATAGCTGATAGAGGTCCACCACTGGGAACGAAATTGTAAATATTGGATATTAGTTTTCTTAATGAATAAAAATGTTTTTTTATGTAAAGTAATTAACACGATGCAGGCGATACGAAAAAATGGCTTAAGATGGCAGTTCCAAAATGTTTTTTTTTTTTTTACGTTAAAGATAATGTAGCATTATAGAGGTAAGTAGCACTGTGAAAAAGAAAGAACGCTTGTATATCAAAGCTATCAGGCGGGTTTTAGTGATTCATTGTCCCCACTAAAGTTTTTTCGACAAGCTCTTATGTAGTATAATTGATTAGAAAATAGAAGCAGGATATATGTTATTTTATGGGTGAGTAGCAAACTTTCATTAAATTTTAAAACATACATTGTATACATACCTACTCTTATAATCTCATTCAACCGAGTATATTCACACTAAACATATAGCACGATATCACAGATCATAAAGAAAAAAAAAAAACAAAATCTTATTCTGCTATTTGGGATGGGGACTAATAATAGTTAGAACCTTACTTAGTCCAAAATGGAACGCGAGCTTGCAGAATTGCAGATATGTGCCATGTTATTAGCCTCAACCCGTCATTGTTTAATATATTTGGATTAACCTACCTCCGAGCAGGCTGCACATATATCCTAGGCGCTCGGGGCGCGGACGGCGGGGCTTGCGGAGAGTGCAACCGCGCCCTCGCCGCCGCGCCGCCGCCCCAGTGCGTGTGAGCGCGGACCGTCGCCTCCATACTAGAGTATGGCGCGACGGATACTGATTCCACCTCTACCCATGATTCTTCTACTGTTCTCTGTGGAATTTGTTACATGTTACTACTATATTATATTATATTTCAACTAGCTGTTGCCCGCGACTTCGTCCGCGTCGATTTCTGTTATTATGATCGCGATTAAGAAGTTTTTAAGATTACATATTTTAAAGTACTTCTGCGTAAATGATATTTTTAGTTTTATTTTCTTGTGTCAGAAGAAGAAAGATTTTATTTGGGATGGCGGGGCTTGCGGCTTGTGCAGCCGCACCCTCGTAACGTCACGTGATACGTTATACAAGCTAGAATTTTTGGAAGCACGGTGTTCTGGTAAGTCTTAATAATTGACTATGATCATCGTTGTACATAAATATAAAAAAAATTTTTTTGGTCATAAACATCGTCATCATCAATCTATACCTATCCACCTAACAATGTGTGGATACGGATTAATAATATAAATATGTATACTTAGCATACATTTTTAAAAGGTATAAAAAATATTTGTCAAATTTCTATATCAAACTTATGTACTGAATGCTGAGTTTTTTATTTTGGAATAGATCTTTGCAGTAAGCCTGAGCGCAGGCTTTGACTGCTTCACCGGACTTTAAATTCTGAGTTACCAACAGCTAAATTGCTCAACACAATGACACCAATAAGCACTAAATTAGATTGTACTTACCTCAATTTTGTATTGTCCCGGGAAGTGCAGGTTGACGTCGTAATAAACTCTGCTATGATTGACGTTGACGCGCGTGGCGGGGTCCCACGTCACGTTGAACTTGTCCCATTCGCCTACCACTTTGATTGATGAAGAGTTTATGGTTTCAGGGATAGCTATCAAGGATTCTGAAAATGAAGTAAATAAGGTTTATATTAGCTATATATTGCTTTTAGGGGTAGAAAAACAAATGTAGGTTTAAATGAATATAAAAGTCAGATTTGAAGGTTACTCTTGTGTTAATAAGAAGAATAAAAAGATTTTCCTTAACCATTTTCTACTTATACGTATTGATATTTTAAAGTCCAATTTATTGCAAAGGTAACTTCATGAAAAGATTATAGGAAATTATATTTACCACTATGAGCATGTAAGGTGGGGTCTCGAACTGCGATAACATGTACCCTTGGCACTAACTCAGCCGTATACCGACCAGCTAGATCCGACACAACTGCCCTGGAAGCGTCTTGTACCCACACGAGTCGGCCGCTGAAGTAGCATAATGGTCCAAGTGTAGCACTGCCTGATAACCTGGTCACCAGCGAACCAGAAACCTAGAAGAGTTGGTTTATGGTTATATATGGCCAGACAAAAAAAGGGAATAAAACAAAAGACGGTAGTACGATGGAAAAAAACAGTTACGCAAAAAAAGGCTTATCGCATTGTAATACAGTCGTTTTCGGTATGCGGTCGACTAAACAAGCATGAAATATGAAGAGACTTACTTCACTAATTCCATGCGATATTTGATCTGCAGTAGGAGCGCGATGAAGTTCTGAACCATCGTAACTTCTTACTAACCAATAAAGCCATTTCTTTTCCAAGTCTGCCGTAAGTCCCATTACTATAAAAAATCGTAGTTTTATTATTTGCTTTATCTACAAGTTCTATGATGACGTATAATAATTTGGGTAATTTAAGTTCAATTTTACCTTGTTTGCCACTAAACAACTGCGCCGGATAGTATATCATTTTATTCTCGCCGTTTAGTCTGGCCGCCTCCACCGCGTGGCCTGTATTCCAGTATATGTAGGCGCCTAACGAGTCTATTGTAAGTTCTTTAGCCACAGTCACAATTGGTACTGGCTCTCGATTACCTCCGTCTAAATTGCCTCGAGTGATCTAGAGAAATCAGTTTTGCAGTGTTGTAGGTATTAAACAATTGTGGATATATTTTTACCATGCAGTTCTTTAGGTCTCCTTACCAATTGCTGTTTTGGATTCGACCAGTAAATTTTCTTGCCAACCCAGTCTACGGCTAGACTTCCGACATTGTCCATGTTTGACATAAAACCTTTTTCGTGTGATGTAGTGTTATACCACATTACGGTTGAAGCGTTTGTAACCAAGTAAAGTTTGTCACGATACCAAGAAATATCGGTGATGTGAAAGTTTTTTAAATGAGCTCTGAAATAAAATTAATGATTTGTATCGTCAAAACATAGGTATATCCAAAATTGTCTCTCCATTTAAATAGAAAGTGTTTATCTTACCTGTGGATAAGGATTTGTAGATTGTCTCCAGTGAGATCGGTTTGTAAAAGTCCATCAGGGCCCGACCATAGCAAAGTACTATGTAGAGTGTTCGGCGAGGATGCGAGAGTTTTGCCCACGAATTCAGAAGACCAAGGACCTACAAATTGCGTCAGTCAGTATTTATATATATATATACAAAATCAATATACCTATAGTTATTTATTCATGTATTTAACAAACTTTACCTGAGCCAGATTCGGTAACAGCAGCGACTCTTATCACATATTCGGCGTCTTGTTTCAAATTTTCCACAATGCAAATCGATTCGTTTATATTTTTGCTGGAAGTAATCATAAAATTTAGTAAAGAAACTCTGGCATGATAATATATATCCTCCATATATATGAGTATAAGACTTACATATCAATAACGTCACCAGTTCCAACATGCGTAAGTTGAAGATGATAGGTCCATTGCTGCCACGCCCCACTTCCTTGATGGCCCAACAGGTGAGGTGGGGACCACGATACCTTCGCACGATTGATTCCCATCACACTCTGCAGACCTAAAGGGGGATTTACAGGCACCGGTATCGGCTGACAGCTCCGTAACGCGACCAACACTTGACGTGTGGCAATTGTCTTAGTATTATAAGCTAAAGGATATTCGTTGTGGAAGTAACTGTCGCTTTGTTCATGGTACTCTTCAGTCAACATTTCTTTGCCATTTGTCCAGTAGAAAAGACCGCTGGCGTAGGCTATGGAACGCGTCGATAAGAACATCGGAGTTTGAGTATTCGCCCGGAAATCGGCAACTTCTCGTCTGCAATATAGATAGAAATTAAACTGATACCTACTTCTTAAAAATGATGATTTTCTAAAACTTTATTGATTGAATATTCTGCTTACCCATCTAAAGACACAGCTAAAACTGTGTTCCTTCTAAGATGTGCGACAAGTATTCTAAAATCTGCATGGTCTACAGTAAAAGCTCCTAAGTGAGCATCACGAACGATTATTTCAGGGGGTGCATCGTGACGAACACCGTTAGATATATTTGCTAAATCGAGTCTGTATAGACCGCCACGGTCGCCTCCTTGTTGAGCCCAGAACAAATACCTAAAAATGTATAAAGAGGTTAATGATAAAGCAAGTGTTTCGGCTTAAGTAACATAAACTTATATGTAACAAGGTTACCCATTATAAGCATCGACTTCAAAATGTATTGGACGTGAGTTAAAGCCAGATAACGCAACAATTTGATTCTTTCCATCGAAGTCGCATCGTATTATTTCCCAATTTGAGAAAAACGTCATGTTGGCCCAACCTTCTTTCGTATAGTAAACTTCGCCAAGAACATACAAGTGTCGATTTAACCAATCTACTGACAAGTCTTGAGGCTTGTATGATATGTTTTCAGCTGTCAGAATCGGTTCAGAAGTACTCTTTTTGGAAAGGGAGCTACGGTATACGTAACCGTTTGATACAGAGATGAAAAGAGAGTCACTTGATATATCCAAACCAACACCTGAAAACAATAATATTAAATGTATTTTTGTTTAATTGATCGCTGAGAATTTTTACACATAAATAAATAATAAATAAAATAAAAATGTTTATTGCATAAGCTTGGATAACTTTACAGTACAACTTACTTAAAGACCTCCTTTTAAGTATTTTGACACTTTAGTTAGAAGTATATAATATAACAAGTTACCTGAAATAGAATGTTCAGTACTATATAACTCCACAGGATCAGACAACATATCATTTGCGGGAGCTGCTAGGATATTTTGTTCTCCACCTAATATTAGGATGGGCTGCTGACTAGGAACGGCTGAAAAAAAATACAAAAACGTTAATTTTATTATTCATACTTTTATACATTGTATTATAAACCACATAAGGCTAAGAACTTACAGGTAGGCAAAGGAGGCGTGGATATTCTAACATAAGCTCTTGGTCCTTCCCCAACTGCATTACGCATCGCCACTGACACTTCGTACTCACAAGCCGGAGACAAGTTTTGAAACATGTAAAACAAAGTGTTATTTGATGCTGGCATATCCTGAAAATACGAAATTAATTAAATACAATTTTTTAATTAAAAGAAAATATGTTATAATTTATCAAATTGTAGTGAGAACTACCTCAAGAGCATCGTTTGTATTAGGCTGTGTGTTTGTAAGTCGCAATACATAAGATATAAGAGGCCCATTAGGAAACGGGCCTGGCTCCCAGGAGATGGCCACTCGGCTAGGATCCGGAGCAGCAGCACGAAGGGACGATGGTGCTGAACTAGGTTTCCCACTCTCTAACGTTGAGATCACTACTGAAGGCGCTGAGTAAACAGGCTCACCAGTGCCGCCGCGACCCGATAGGAATATTGCCACTCGAAACTGATAAATAAAGGGTATTTTTAAAAACACGTCACAAAAAACGGTTAAGAATAAAGTCAACTGAACAAAAAACGTTCTCATACCCTATATTTAGTGTAAGGCCGTAAACCATCGACGTGAATGATTGACTGGTCCGAATGACTAGTGTTAGAGTAATATTGCCATGTGCCCGGCAACTCTTCGTAACGCCATTGCACCATGTAGCTTAGATTGCCTAGATTAGGTGCTTCCCACACTAAGGAGAGAGAGGTGGCAGTCAGACTATCAGCTACCAAGGCCGGAGCGGTTGGAATCCCGATCAATTCTGAGGAAAAATATATTTTCTTTATAATACTATACAAGGTGAAATTCCTAGACATTTAGAAAGTTATTCAACGCACCTCTTAATTTTTGAAAGTAAGTATTCAAAGCCTCATTGCATCCCATCACACAGTAGAGTTCCCGCGAAAAAACAGTTTCCGATGTAACATTCTGTAAAGAAAATTCTAGGGTTAGTTGTCGACATCGTCAATATTACACACATATGAAAATGATTACTTACGCAAACGATTTGACATGATTTTTCCAATCCTTCTTGCCATAAGCTACACCCCAGTTTGCACTAAAACAATAAATTAATTAATTGCTACTATTAACTTGAACACATTTCAGTAAGCAATATTTACCAATATCATACATATTTACGCATATATTATAAGCAACTAAGCACAATGTGGTTCAATGGAAGTTGTTGCTACTATGATCACAATTAGCCAATACCTACCTCATGGTCAAAATCATGGAGGGACTCATACAGTAAGTTCATTGTATTTTAACTTTTAAGTATATCTAGTACAAGCTAAGAATAAGAAAATAGTTAAGTATATAAATCCTAAATATTTCTAAGTCATTCTTCCTACGTAAAAATACGTACATTCTTTGTTGATTTTTAATGAGATTATATAATTAAAATTATCCAAGCATCAACAGGATAATAGAGATAATAACTAAGAACTTCCTTATTAGGAACATGACTTGTGTTGTCACATATTTAATGGTGCGGGTTTTAATCCAATTAAATTACACTTTTACAAATTCTTTGTTTATTTTACGTTTGATAAACTTTCAGAATAATTTTGAGGTCATTAATCTTATTATGATTTCGCAGAATTCGATCAATGTTATAAACTCCTTTTATTAGTCTGATTCATGCGTTGATTGGTTCACAAAGACTACTTAAATTTTGCGTATATTTACGTTTCACACGTGTTCGTAAATTCGTTCTTAAGCTAAACAGACATGAAGTAGGTACAGACTCACTCGAGACGCAGTTCAAGCGCAAACAAAGCTGTTTTATTGCTTTTTGTTTTGAATTTATAATAACAAACCCTGAAGAAACTGAAAGTGAAGTGTAGTGTGTGTGACGGCAACCACTAGGTTAAGAAGGGTCTTGTAACGGACACTTTCATTCTCACGGATGAGACGTTATAAAATAGGGTTCGTAACGGATTTTCACGCTCCGGTAACGTCCTTTACGGAATGGCAAGTGACCGGAAGTCGCAGGTGTAACCTCCTCATTATCTCACGTATTTCTTAAGGGTAGAGTCAAGTGTCAACTGTATTTTGATTGGACATGACAAAATAGGATGGGAAAACGTCTCATCAAAAAAATAAAAACGTGATGAAACATCATGACACTTCTAATTATGTTGGCGTGTTTTACTTAATAATGAATTCAATTATGTAATTTATAAGCGGGCGCCCTTCATTGGTAATTATGTTATCAATGAATTATATAATCCATTCGCTAGCTAATGAGCTACTTAGCTTGATAGACAGTGTCTCTTTGTATAAAATTCGCTGGTAATTGGGAAGTTCATTTCCGTTGGATATCACAGCAGGTTAAATACATAGCCCCCAACAAAACGATGTGACGCAAACAGAGATTATTTGAGTCATGTCCATTCAGTGTGATGAACAATGCGCGCAATAATTAAAACGGATGCACGGGACAGCTCGCAGAGGCGGGGGCGCGGCGGCGCGCGATGGTGCGCGATCTGTGCCGTTTGTTTCGGGTGTATAATTGCAGGTCGTGGCCTGCGCACGCACAACCATTAGACAGATCATTCATAAGTAGTGTATGGTTTGTTCCGAACACAGAGGATATACTGTGATCAATCCCATTTGAATAGGGACTCCATTTATTTTGAAGATCATTTAGTTTCCTATTAAAATGAGATGACGACCATGTCGCTCTTGCTTTTTTTTAACATCGCACTGATGCTTTTTGGACTTCGCCTGTTAACAAATAATTTTGTATCGATATAATTTGTTATGGCATTCAGGATAAAGGTAGGATCCCTTGCTAACGCGCCTCTTCCGCCATAGTTGTCACAACATCACGCCCAGACGCACCCTCCGTGTCCAATTTATTAATATTTGTGACTGACGGATGAACTCGTTTTTGGACATATATTTAATCAGATGCTTGTTGTCAATTTCTATTAAAGTAGCGACAACTTGATTAGGAAGCGGGATGTTCGAGATTTCACAGGAGATAGAGGACAAGACAATAAGTTAGGATTAACAAGCACATCAAACAAATGTTTCAAATATTAAATGCTTATTTATTTACTTTAATAGTCTTTTGTGAGAGATATAACTTTTGTCTTCCTTTACGTGATCTCGTTGAAAGAATATATCTCAAGTTTAGGTTTTATCCAACTATTCAGCACATGTAGTTCACGTTTACTCAGTCAACCAAGGACGTATTCGGCAATTAAGTACTTTAGTTCATTGTTGTCACAAACCTACTACATAATAGAGCACGACTGACATTGTAACAGACCTAGACGGAATACAAGACTAATGTATTTCTATTGATTTAAAGCAAATGAAGGCGTACATTGCGTGCCCACTGCACATAATAGAAAGTTAAATATAATAAAGTAACTTAGTAAATTAAGGGCTAATTACCCTGCTTCCTGTCTCGTGCCGTAATAATAACAAAACAATAACTACTCCCTTTAGTCATTAAAATTGTCGCGTCAGTTCATTGTTGGAGCGATTTCGGAAACGCGCTCGGAAGTCCAATTGGGAGCGCAAGAGCACGCCGGACGCAGGGCGCTGTGAAAGCACTTACAGATAATTTACTTGTTAATTGCTTCATAGCAAAGTTCTCTAATAATCATACAGTCTTTGTTTGTGCAAATAACCTAAATCTGTGTTTAAAATTGGACAGATTGGATAGGTAGCGAAATAGTACCCCTTTGAACTGTAATATTTCTGTTATTAGGTTAAATCCGGAGTGATCTCATCTTAACATAACATAACATACCATCACGCCTGTATCCCCGAAGGGTTAGGCAGAGGTGTACCAATGTACACCCACAGTTCGCCGGTATGTTTAGGTCCCATGTAATAGGGGGCGAGCCTATTGCCACTAACCGGGCACAAATCCAAACTCCGACCTGCTACTGAGAATTTTATAGAAAAACCCAATAACACCTTGGTCGACTTGGGAATCGAACCCAAGACCTCTAGCGTAGCATTCGCGCTTAGAACCACTAGGCCAACGAGGCAGTCGGCAGTGATCTCATCTTAGACATGGTAAATAAGGCTAGTGTGTATTTATATAGTCAGATACAATCAAAAGCTGTAGTAAAAAAGCAAAGAAAACTAAATAGAAAACAGATAGTAACAGCAGGAGTGAAGAATAAACGAATGAAAAAAGTAGTGTCTTATAGAGTTATTTGCAAACCTTATTTTCCAAAAACATCTAAACACATTCTAACTTTATACGAACACAAACGGAAAAAATAAGAAGTTTACATTTTAAGAAAATATATAAGTATCAGTGATTAGTAACGATGTTATTTTTATAAACTATTTAATAAACAAAACTGCAATAGGTTAAAGTATTTGCCATTCCAATTATTGCAACTCCTTCGACCTATGACCATATCATTAAGATTATATTAATTATACTGACAAAGAGTGAAAACAGTTGCACTTTTTATACCAATTAATTGAATGACAAGAAGTTATCTCGCTGAATTGTAAATAGGCGCCAGTGGATACTAACTTGCGCGATTCCGTTTTTCTAATTCCGTACGTTACTGACCTTAGATGAACTTAGATAGAGTATTCCGTATTTATTTCACAAATTGTTTATTAGCAACTTGATTTATGTTTCTAACAAGTAACACGAGTTGATCAGCTGACAATGGCATGTGGAATTGTTATCAACCATTCAGGGCACATTTTATTCGACTTGGTGGAAATGTTTACTCGTAATTTTCTGCTCTCATCGTGCTTATCACATCACTATGGCGCCTAATGTACGTAGGTACACATTTTCTCAGAATAGTTATACACGTACAATATGATGATAGGGATGTGATTACTTGTAATGAATAAAGATGCAAAACGTTGTTATGGGTTAATATATGGGACAATCGTAAAATCAAGAAGTGAAGAAACAATAAAGTCGACACAATCGGAGATTGATAAGTGGTAGGAAAATCTCGTATATAAATAGCTATACTCATGTCACTAATTATTCTCTGAAGTTCCAATTCCAAGTGTGTTATATGAAACATACAGTTTCTTGTACATTTGCGGTATAGGGACTGGATATTTGAGAGCAGGTCACGCGCTGGCCCACGCCAACCATTTTATTCTGGCAATTGGATAATGCTGAGGCAAATTGGGGCCCACCGGCGTGCTTCCCGCCGCCTCTGCCACACTAGCCTCGAGAGCTCTCCTCTTAATCTACCGCAATATTGCTAGCCTTTATCAGTCGAATTTACAATGGCTGGATATCACTTAACTATTTATTATTATTCACTAAAAATAGACGTTAAGTCAGATCAATGAACATACGGTTTTTGCTATGCAAACATAGATTTGCAAAACAATTGCTATAGATGCAAAATTTTACCTAATTTTAGGAAGATGTCCCTGTTTAGTTGCTTTATTTAAGTTAGAGTACAATTCATCGACGATCATTTTAGCAGTTTTGTACTTCTAAAAGTTACAATGACATCATCCTGATCATAATGGCAAAGAGCCGATCTCTATTTGTTTTATTTGAGCATCCAATAAAAGGGCAATAAATCACAACACTTAGCAGAAGCTGAGTGCACTCTAGGTAATTTCTCTCAACAGATTGGTATCGTGGAGTGTTGAAGGGGCAGCCGGGGGATAATGGCGCAGAGCGCAGGGGGGAGGATACTTGTTGAATGGGCGCAAGCGCAACTCGCAAGCGGGGAACGGTCCACCTAATGAGGAAATAGGAATTAGCGGGCGACGACGAAGCCGAGTGCAGTTCTTTATCATAAGCGAGCGTCTCTACATGATTTATGGTAAGCATTCACTTTGTTTGGAATTTGAATACCTGTCTACTGATGTGGTTGGATATAAAATATTTATTTGAACTCTCCGTTAAGTTATGAGGCACCCTTAGCCACATCACCACATGGGTTTGATGTTTAAGAGTCTTGATTTTCTATTAATGTGTTTTAGAAGGAATGGATGTTCTAAAACGATTGAATTACCATTCAAGATGTAGAAAACTTCAAAAGATCCCGACAAGGAAAAGCTATAAAAATGAAATGTATGTATGGGCATTATATGTATAAAAATTTGTTACTATTATCTTTCGTTATTGTGCAGAATTAAGTTTTGAACGTGCCTAAAAGTTTTCTAATTTAAAAATATTCTTTTACATTCTTCATGCAAAAATGTAAGTAGCTAAATAGTCTGGACAATGGGCAAGAGAGATATTTGTTTGCAAGCTGCGTTTCAGGAATTAAGCCGTCTGGCTTTCAATTAACGCTAGACAAACCACAGAGATTAGCGGCGAGCAGGTTGAATAGCGAAAAAGTAACAATTGAATTAGCAACAACAATTAGTGTTGCTAAAATTAGCACCATTTATGGTGACTTAGAAATTGCAAGGACTTGTTAGACTAATTTAGGAGCATGACACTTGTATAGTCGTCTGAGAAATACCAAGGTATTTCAGAAAGCTGTTAATGAAATAAGTAATTTTTTAGAATGAATCTTATATATAAAATTCTCGTGTCACAATGTTAGTTACCATACTCCTCCAAAACGGCTTGACCGATTTTAATGAAATTTTATATGCATATTCAGTAGGAGTGAGAATCGGCTACTATCTATTTTTCATACCCCTAAGTGGTAGTAGGCAGGTGCTAGGTAGAAAAAATTGCATTGCTACTCATGCCGGGTACAGCTTGTAAAATATATATAAACAAATCGGATCTGTGATTATGATTTATTTATCACATCAGTGCTTTAAAATCTTTAAATATTAATTAAGGTTTTGCTGATTCTACAAACTGACCAAAGATAAAACCAAAAATAAACAAACATAATCAGCGTTTATTAGCTAATGGAAGCGCCGACTCGACTTCATGTTGCACTTATTACAATTACGAATTAATCTCGTAATTGTTACAAACACGATATGAGGTCTTTGTTCGTCTTACAAGAAAGTTCTCATGAGAAAGCTTGTGTATTATTTGTTGACCTTCTTTCTTAATAATATTGTCCGAATCGGAACTAATCAAAGCACTTTTAAAATATGCTTATATACTTACTTCATTGTAACATCAACCTAGACTTAAATAAGATATTCATACTAGCCCTTTCATCTAATTATATATTTGTAGTGACTTAAAAATCGTTAACCAAATGACAAAATTTATTCAAAAGCCATAAAAACCCACATTTTCACACAGTTAATTCAAAATTATTCAGAATATTCATGAATGCACCTGACGCGGAACGCGGTCACATATTAATTCCCTACGAACATGACTACATTAAACTTTTGGAACTTATTAACACTTACTTTTGTTAATGTTTAGTCCGAATATGCGTCAACAAATGCACTTTTAAAGAGACATCATTGAACAGATAGGTTGATTATAAAAGTTAATAGTAAACTAAGATTGTTTGGTCTACTTACATCCGTCATATTATATTAGATTTCGTATTAATGGCTTATCTTAACTTTGAACTCATGATTTTATTGACGCGAGATGCAATTCTTACGTCAGAGGGAAAGTCATACGCTGCAGATTTACGTTTAGGTATACCACGTAACATAAATACGTAATTATGAAATAGATAAGGTTACCGATATTAACGTAATTCTAGTCATCACTGCGTTACTCTATCAAGACTTTTACACTCAGGGTGAGTGTAAAAGTCTTGATTTTCAAAAATGAAAGTCAGAACCCCATGCAATGTTTTGAATGGTCGTTCAAACAGAATTGGCGAATTAAAATGCTTTAGTATCTATTAAAACAATATAATTTAATTAGTCTCTTCTAGTATCTAGTATGTCTAGACATTAGACCGCATTATGGAAAACAAATGAATGTTTTCTTCGAATGACTTTATAGTATTTTAGTGAAAGCCCGAGAAACCGCATTAAATATATTTTAACATCAAAAACTATTTATTAATTATGGTTAAGTATTTGTAGATAGTCTCCTATAAAATGCACCTGATTAAGCTTTTATAAGACAGAAGAAAATAAAATATTCAGAGAGTGATGTATGCATAAGTATTCCATATTACACATACATGCATACATTCCATATGAACATATCTGTATGAGATGTGCTCTTACCCAAAGTTTAAACAGTTATAGGCTGGTATTACTATACCCTTACTTATTATAACTATACGTTGAAGTTCTCTAACTTCAGACGAACGTGCTATGAATAATGAATCCTTATTTTACATTTTCCTTTTGCCTTGCCTGCTTTCAATACAATGAAAGTGACCTTAACAAAGTAGGTACAGCAATGAGGTTACTGTAAGATGGCGTAAATTATTTATGTTTACAGAGACTTTCCTTACATACTTGCAAAGTTTAATTATTATTTAAATATGTATTATTAAAAAATCAGTTATATATTTTCTCTTTTGAAAATTTCGACGTAAGCTATCATGAAATACATTACACTTAGTACCTACACATGAAACAGGACATAATTTAAAGCATCTAATTTACTTTTCGATACAGAAACATCTAAATAATTTGTCTAAGGCTCTGATCCGGATTTACTTCTACCATATTAGATAACATAATTTTTCAATACACTTTTTTGCCCTGTTGCTCAAAATCCGAGACAATAAACACAAATGCCAACACACAATTCAGTTCATTTTCACACATAAATTATGAACTAATCGCAGGTACCTTTACATCCGATAGGTGATTGTTCATTTCCGAACGCGACGCAGCGAACCGCACAGGGAGGGGATCGAATTCCCTTACATGACGTTCAGTATTTGGTCACTTTACGGTACACTTGACTTCTCATATGAATAAATTATTAACATTTCCCCATTTTTTGTGGAGTCTTTTGCCAATTATATTCATAATACATAATTTGTTTAGAAAAAGTTTCCTGGACATTTTTTCCTTGGGAACTGTTTCGCTAGACCAATTTGCGGTGGTTTTGCTTGTTGGACTCCGTTTATATGCCAAACTAGTCGAGTGATAATAAATAATAAATAAATAAATGCGGACAACATCACATACATTGAACTCAAAAGAACCTAAAGTAAGTTGCTAAAGCACTTGTGTTATGGAATTCAGAAACAACGAAGGAACCACAAACACCCAGACCCGGGACAATATAGAAAAGTGGTTTTCTACATTGACCCGTCCGGGGATCGAACCCGGGACCTCAGAGCTGGCGACACCTTGAAAACCAGTGCGTACGCCACTCACACAGATAATATTGTAATCACATACATAAACACGATCACTTATTAGACGCATGCATCTTTCATTTATATTTACAACTTTACATTATAGGCCTTTGACTAAAGGCCATCGGAAGATTTATGTAACACGCTGTGAGCAGCGTGATGATCAGAACCTATGAGATATAGCCTGTACCTTGCACAAAGTAAGACGATAAGAAGTCTTGAACACCTTTTATAAAGACATTTTACCTATATTTAGAAGCAGATAAATAATTAGGTTTTGTATAAATCTTAGTGTAGTTATGTAGTTACGGTAGTAAGTGTTTGCAAAATATAGAGCACTTTATAAAGCAAGTTTTTTATTTATATAAAACACAAATAAATTTTGATTAGGTTCTTTCTGGAAAGCAATCCAGCAATAATAAAAAAATAGAGCATCAAAGATCAAGATATTCTTTCAGAGAGATCACTACGCTCATTGGTCTCTTATTAAAAAGCATGTTCTGTGAAATGATAGAATAAAACGAATGAACTCTAAAATAGATCCGAGGGGAGCAAACAGCCAACTAGAAGCTTCCTTCCTGCGTCCATCCGGCGTCGAGTCTCACGCGACCCTTGTGCAGGCGCAGGTCGCCAGCACCATGGCACTGACCACCTAACTCCATAACTACACAACTGACTTCACTCACAGGATGAACATAAGTAACCGTCGAATTGAATTGGATATCATTACATAGATTTCGATACTCTTTTAAATCATCCAAGAGAGATAAGTTGCTAATTTTAGGAAAAACTTAAGAAACAGGTGAGCGCTGTTTTGGGTTATTCAAAATGTAGAATTTAATTAATCAAAATCCTTACCAAGTCGCAACTAAACTTAAATAAATCACATAAGACCCTAGTAAAAAAAAAACTTTCACAGGAAAAAGTATGTAAACAAATTGTCTCAGAAGGGCAAGATGAGTTTATTTGGCAAAGAGCAAAAGGACTAGCGGTGCACTCGAATCTTTCTGTTCGACACACCTTACGAGGTGTTAACAGACGTTGAGCACAGCCTTGCAGTTGCAACGTTCAGATAAATACATTCCCATGGATACCGGAGGTGTAAAACACTTTACCGTAAACAATCCAATAATTAAAATACAACGAACGTATGTTTACATAAAGCCTGTTGTATCTCAAGTAAATATACCTACACTAGAAAGTCAGAAGTTGTAAGTTATCTTTGAAATTGATAAAGCAGATAGAATTCGGTAGACCGCAAATGAATCACTAGAAGGAACCTTATTACTTCGAAATTAAGGCGTTGTAAATGTCAGTGTTTCCAATAATATGCGACCGTCTGTACAATAAAAATAAATTATCGTAACTTGTGCTCCATATTGCTCATTGTTATTGAAATGGAAACAAATAATAATAATGGAAGCAAGTCAATTGACTTCGTTTGTGGCGCGAGGGGTGCGCGTCCTACCCGCCGCCGCCACTTGAGCTTTTTTGCGCTGCAGGGGCGTAAATTGGAGATAACTGATAATTTTGACATAAACCAGTAGTAACTGTCACTGTTTAGATGGAATACGGCGTTTTATGTCTGTACTAATACTAACATTTTGATGGATAACGGAGCTTGTAGTTGTGTACAATCACGGACATGTGTTCATCTATTGGGCTCTTCTAATATTTTTATTTTTCTACTCCTGATGCTTATTTAGTTGTTGGTACTATCTCAAAGTCCTGATTGATAACCAGATTGTTTTCAATTACATAATTGATATTTATATATCATTAAAATCTAGGGCACTCTAAGTTAAACAAAAGATTTTATATTCTAGAATATTTTGTTTGGTAGACGTACAGAATTACCGTCAAATGTGAACCAATTGTAAAAATATTGTCCTTAAATTATTTAAACAAAGTTATTTGCCAACAATAGAACTGGAATAGTTTCATGAGTCTGTTTTGTCCATGTAACACGGTCTAGCTAACTTCAATAGTATTTAGTTAACAAACGTTCTTTTGTAAGGTTATACTCTGGTCAGTTTTAGTTGCGACATACCCTCCAACCAGCAAATAACAATATGTAGGTACCCGAAGTGGCAACTTGTAAATACTCGTAATCTTAATGTGCACTTATCTTATGTTTTGGTAACAGTATTCATTAAATACCTTATATCTTAAACGAGGTTATAGGTGAAACGCTGTGATTTGACTATCGCACAGTAATTATAAACTTTTTGTAAATTATTTTTAAATTTTGACTCTTGATACGCTCACCCAAAAGTACCTCTAACAAAATATTCCCAAATAATATTTTAGATCAATGCCTACATAATAATTTCCGCTACAGGGTCGTTAAAATTGGGTTACCCAATTCTGAGCTACACAACAACATAAATATACTATAAACAATCTTATCGGACTATTGCATTTTATGATCGCTTGCGTAGTTATGGCCGATCAGTTATTGACTCTACAATGTATGTGTGAAATAATTAATTGTGGGTGGTAAACACAGAACAAAATAACTTAATCACCTAGGATAACAGATTTTTACTATTAAAAGTAAAAGATAAGTATAATATTACCTAGTTATTTATTATTTATATTTATTACTTATTATAAGAGCTTTATTATTTCTAGAGTTAATGAACCTATAAAAAAGGATTTACGAGAGGCAGAAATCATTGGTCACTACAATTCTGATTGGTCCTTATTTGCCATTACAGATATGGATAAAAGTGACATGACTTTGTAAAATTGAATATTTAGCGAATAGCTGATCACAATCGGTATGCAGAAGGACAGACTTGTAGATTGAAGAACAAAGATATTTAATAGGAAAGGTGCACAGACACGTGCCCTAATGTTACTTTTCAATAAATCAGGTGTATTTGAAAAATTGTCGCTGTATGTTGATGAAAATGTTGCAAATAGATGCGAAGCTCTTAGTGTCAGTTTATGATATAAGCGAAATATTAAATAAGAGTAACGAAAGTTGAAGTAAAAACTTACCTGTTGCACGCTGCAATCGGACCCACAACTTACATCGAAGTGGATATCACCGGTGCGATTCTGTGGACATAAAGAATAATAACATAATAATAATATCCTGAGACAACTCACACACGAACATCTGATCCCAAACTAAGCAGAGCTTGTACTATGGTAACCAGACAACTGATAAACATACATACTTATATTTTTCTAAATGCATACATTTTACAGATAAATTACAGATACAGAACAAATTATCATCTCATCACATAAAGATTTGTCCTGGTTGGGAATCGAACCCACGACCCCCGGGCATTTAGGGTCACTAACTACTAGACCAACAGGCTAAAATCTCGTTTTAAAAAGTGTTTAGGAACCGGTATTTGATATAATAGGGTTGTCACGGGATGTTCTACGGAGTCAATCCATTGCTTCCGTTGCGACACGGTCGGCGCAAACGCAGCAGAGCGTGATACGTCATTAGTGCTACCTGTGCTTGCAATTAAGGTCTGATTGATTCGTATTTTAACGTTTTACAGCATTTAGGGGACCTTAATTTTTGGCTATATAATCTGTATATGAATGTTTTTTTAAAGGTTTTCGATCAACAATATCGAAGACCATCACATTTCAACATATTTCCACTTTAAATGACATCAAACCATTTTAACTTATGTTGAGGCCCATCAAGGTTTTATTGGTGTAGCTAACCTTAATTAATGTTCGAAAATATATAGGAAAATGAGGAGTTTTATTTTCGCTTCTATAATATTTATTACCCTTCCGGCAATTTTGACTACTTTAGCTTATAACATGAAACAATATTCCATAACTCTAGTGTAAACTTCGTTAACGTTTAACGAAGTTTTGTGGCTGATGGATTTCTACGAAGAATTAAGACCTTTAATTGGAGCGTATAATATTTGCATATAAATAGATACTTGCAGCAGATGTTAACAAAAGTTATCTATGTAGGTATTGAAAGTTGTATTGTAAAGTAGTATTCTTATAATTTTTAGATCCTTGATTACTTAATTAATTTATACGAAGCTATATATTTACAGGTGAGGTTAGAAGCTTGATTCTTACAAGTATTATTCTTTACGACACTTCCTAAGAATTATCTGCAATTTATATGTCCTAGGTTGCAAACGTTGTTATCCTTTCATAATCAGTTATCTACAAGTAATTGTATGCTGCTTTGGAACACTGCTTCACCAGGTTTAAGCAAAAACTGGATAGCGTAACTTAAATCCAGTTTTATTCATAACCGCAGTTGCAATAACAACGCCATAGCAGTATATAAAACAAAAATAAAAAGCTGCCTTTATCCTCTTTTTATATTTGGTCAGTTTTTGCGATCGTGAGACCGGAATCCGCAGGGTGGCACCTCAAAGGTTTCACCCCGAAATGTGATCCATCCGTGGTTTTAACGTTTCTGATTCACATGGGTACCATATAGTATCAATCTCGCATATTGCGGTGTGGAAATAAGGATACATTACGGGACATGCTTCATATAATATTAGAAGTTAATATTTAGTTTCTGTTTACTATAATTTTGGAGTTAGATATGTATAAGGAGTAGACCTTCTCATTTTCTAATTACTAGACAAAATTACCATTTCTATTATTCAATTACTTATAAACTTATACAACTGTTAATTTTGTGAGGGTTTAATCCTTTAACGACCAACTCGCTTGACGTTCGGACACGCTGCTCTATATTTAGCGTGTTTGCGTTGATTATAGTGGATCGCTAATTGTCGACAATTACTTAGATGTGCGTTGAACCTGCACGACTGTCGCCGCAAATAAACTACATAATAAATTAAGATCATCGTTTTATCCTCGACCAATAAACTGTACATTGTAATCCTTATCAATGAACGCACGAAGCAGGAATGTTGTATTTATGGTGTCATAGAAATATATAAACAATAAATTGATCAGATTTACGGAACTTATGAATGTAAGAGTTATTTGTAGGGTAAACAGTATTAATTTATCTTAGCGAACCTGGAACGGGCATTTTTCATAGCATCGAGCTACAGCTTTCGCTCCAAATTTCTCGGTGATGGAACTGTAATCGCAGCCAATTGTCCGAGCGGACAAAGCCAATCCGAGCAGCGACAACACTAGCCATTTGTGCCAATTCAGCGGCGCACTCATTGTACCCGCCGACCACCGCCACTGTTGCTGAATTCACTCTTGCGCACCTTCACACGAGTCACACATCATTTCCACAATATAGCATAACTATTTATCAAAAACACTGTATTTATCATACAATTTACTGTGATCAATCAGTCTTAAACCACTCGTTCGTAGTCTACAGTTTAAAGGTATACTGTAAAATGTTTTTAGACAATATTATGTACGCGACGAGTCAACATAATCCTATGAGTTCGTAAAGCGCGGCAAGTGTCCGTTCGGTGCGCGTACGCAGCTAAAGCTACTCATGGACTGAGTCGCGAGCATCCGCCCGCCGGCGCACGCGCTACGAGGACGGTTAGTTTGGGCGCTACAACCATTATAACTGAAGCCCCTACCTGCCGACAAAACGCACTTGTCGCACCTATTATTCCATGTCCTTACGTGAATTGTACACATTTTAATGTATCAACTGGAATAGGCTGAACTCTCATGAATGGTCGAATCATTTATTTATTGGGAAATGTATGTACATATTTTGTTTTGGGAATTAATTACGACTGTTTACTACAAACATTGTTTATATGACGATCAAGTTTATAAATAAACTGAAATTAGTAGTTACCTTATTTAGGATCGTTAGTAATCGACAGGTCAAAGTTTTATTTCAGCGTCTACTATATTTTCTGTATTTAATTATTAAAAAAAAAAAATATTATAATTAAGTGTGTTTATAATTTGAAATTTAAGCATTTAACCTTGTTGATCTTAATCTTGAAGTAAAGCAAGCTTTATGCTGTCGTATATCACAGTAAGGAGCAAGGCCGTCGAATGATACGAGGACTGACGCGCCATTACACGAAGAGTTCAATTAATTTAACAACGTACTCTCCATATATGACTTCCCACGCTTACCAACATTCCATTCGTGAGATGATTTCATTTCTTATAAGACGTTACTTTTAAAGTTTTTTGTCCGAAATAATTTCTTATACGTCAAAGCTTAATACTATCTCTAGTCATAGTTTTTTTATTTTAATTTTACTAATATACTTCATCTTTATTTAACAGTGTCTTTACTGGATCTTCTTTACATCCAAGCTTGAGAAGGAATCAAAGATCATCAAACACGTTATACTTATATTGAAGATATTCTTAGGAAACTACATTTTTTAATCACAACTTACCTTCACAATTTACATTACTCCATTACACGGTGGATGTCACCGTAGACTTTGAAATGTCTCACTTCCCGAACTTCGCCGAACATCCCTGTTTCGCCAATAGGTCCCCGATTGTTTTTGATGATAGAGGAAACTCATTGCTTTAATACGAAGCCAACCTTCCTTGAACCTTGAATCCAACTGGCCAATCGTTGACGTTTTCTGTAAAAAAAATAAAGACGAAAACATTTTGGTGCAACTTAAAGAAACCATCTATCAAGCAATAGATAGCAAAGGATAGCAATGCAAATTAGCAAGTGGTTGGTCATCGATAAAGATTATGAGGAAATATTTATGTACCTGTTGGAAACAATTTTCCTTATCTTCTCTTGTTTTTGAGGAAAATTCATCCGAAAAAAAAACAACTGAAAATTTCAGAAAACATATTTCATATCTTTTATTTCACTTCCTTTTACCAAAGTAAAAAAGTCTTCAGGAGTAATTATTCTTGTTCTTGTTGTGTAAAATACAAAATGCAACAGGAAAACGTCATAATTATATGAATAAATTATTATTATTATTAAAAAAAATAATAAAAAAAATTGTGTATGATCCAAGGTTTAAACAATAACGGTAATAAATTATTATAATCGGGTTGCAACTACGGAGAATCCTTGGGCCGTAATATCCAAGATGACTTGTCTGGTGCACTTACTTTATTTGCGCTAATCTTGCTAGGTAAGAAAATTGATAAAATAGAATATATTCTTCTTTGTACACCATAAGAGATACATCATTAAAATAGTACACAGCAGTGATAGCACAGCTATGAAGTGATTTTTTTTTCTATTTCTGTACCCATTAGATAAATGTTTTTTTTAATCAAACCGACCCAATCAACAAAATATATAACCCAGCATTAACAGAAGTCAACGAAAAATACTATGATATCACTTTAAAATATTAGGTACGCAAAATCATACTGATAAAGCAACATATTTCAGTTTATAAAATAATTACAATATTTATCTACACAATGTTACTTACTTGACTTCAATTTCAGATTCCGATGATGCGATTACAGACCTGAAGAGTTTATTATCGAATATATAATCGTTTGACCTATGTAAAGTTATTAATTATATTGTTTTGATCCATCTACTAGTCACTAGTGTATGTATGTCATGGACAATAGACAGCGACGTTTTCAGAGATAGCGGTGCATACCTGTTAACATGGAGCAGGCAAACAGATTTAATTAATTAGTACTTAGTTAAATAAAAAAAGATGGCACAAAAAATGGAAAAATAGGAGTCCCTCAAGGATCGACTTTGGCCCCCTAAGGCATGTGACGGACTTCTTACCCCTCAAAGATCATTAAAGATCCATTTACCCAACCCCAACACATAACTCCACAAAACAACAGAAAAGGTAGGATGGTTATACACACCACGCACCTTGTGTACAATCTTCCAATTTAGCTATCATAGGTCTGGCGTTATAAATGCCATCTCTGATTTATATGAAGAAACGTCATATGTCTTTATGAGGATAACATTGATGCTATTCACATAAGTGGTAACGTCCACCCAGTTGTGCGCTTCCCATGCAACTACTAGATGTCGCTACAGGCACTAAACAATGACTCTGTATCGTGTCAATAGATAGAGCTACTGCATAGTCAGTTTTGCTTACTAATGACGATGATCGATCATAAAATTAAACTACCTACGTCACTCTTTAATAAAGATTGTGTAACAGTGGCAATTTTATACCCATTTAATTTTTATAATTTAATGTCTTGTTTTTTTTATATACTGCCGTCTGAAATAAGCATTCGGGTATATTTTGTTTACAAATCAAAATTTTTTGACCCATGAGTTATCATAAAGATTCTTAAGAAAAATTTTAATACATTTGTAATGGAAAAGTACTAAGACAGCCTATAACAATTAAAGTATGTATTCAGTTACAGAGGAACTGCCTATAATAAAATATAATGTGTTTTCAGTTCCTTATTCGCGCTATTCTTCATACTGTAAGTAGTTAAATACTTCACCAAGTTCCTTTAGTACTAAAGATCAATAGAGTCCGTCACGCCCACGACGACTTTAGACGGGTGTAAAAATTAGATACGGGTACGTTTCCTGTAGCTTGACATATCGGGGAAGTTTTGTTAACACAACTGTTGCAAACAAACCGGATCTTATCAGGAAGCAATACATAATTATTTTTACTATCTACGTTCAAGGACTTACTTAATCCTATATTAGCGCAGAACGCGTCTAGGTAGACGTCTAGGTCACATTCTTAAGTAAATTACTGGCTTTTTGTTCGCAATTGCTAAGACCGATGATAAGATATATTTTTCGATAGACTTCAGTATGCAGGTTGATTACAGAACCAGGAGTCAAATCTAAAGTGCAATATAGTTGTAACTCCTGGTTCTTTCCAATACCAGCATTACAGTAACAGCTCGCGAGCTGTTACTGTAATGCTCGTTTGGTGCTCGTTCGTCAGATGTGGACGCACCCTTAGATAAATCTTGCATTAGATCATTATTTTATAATCCATTTTAATAAAGGTCCAAGGTATAAACCTTGAAGCATTCCTGCTTTTTATATGCTGCGAAGTAGATAATTATTAAATAAAAAATTATTAGATAAAATAAATGGTTAGTTATATTTCTTTTTTGTGACAGCCTGGTAAAAGGTATAAACTTCTTTAGATTTTATTTATACCTGATTTGTAGCACTCAAAGAATGACAATATATAGTTAGGTTGGGTAATCTATACCTACTCCATTTTCCTTAACTACGACGATCACTAGAACAAAACCATAAGGAAGGTAATATAAGGTAAGATATCGTTTTTAAAACTTTAATACGAAGCCCCAAAACTACTACACCTACTTACCCATCAAAACAACGTAGTCATCATAGCTTGCTAGATCACTTAAGGACGTCATTTAAACTTTATCTTTGTGCCAAGCGTCTCTCAAGCGATTGATGGGTAGTATTGTATGATTTGCACCATAATTTATTCCTGAGATTAATCTTCAGATCAATCATGTGTTGATGATCAGCTGCACTGATGTAAGTTCCACACGCCAGCAGTTCATAGTTTTTATTTAACAAAAATGTATAAGTAGTAGTGCAAGAACCACAGCAATTTTTTTCTTTTTTTCCAGCCTTCGGTATAATTCTAACTAAATTATGCATACTATTTTATAAAGTTACCTACCTAGTACCTACTTGTCATTTACAACTTTTTGACTGAAACAGGTATTTTAAAACTGAACGATAAGAGTTTTATTAGTTAGCATGACGCCCTCCTATTATTTTATTACAAGTAATTACAACCCAAGAAGTATAACTAATAGCGTATTACTCATCACTAATGTATTACCTATCTCATTTTAAAAGGGTTTTGTCATATTCTAATTATTCGGTTCAACGTTCCAAGAAATAAGTGTGATTTACGGTTATAATGATCTATCATAATATCTTTATTTTGATGTTTATTGTGAAAATTATACTCATCATGCAGAGGTAGGAAATATTGATAGTAATGGACGGTATATACCTACCTAAATATAGAAACTCCACCACCTTATTTTATCTTTATCAAGAAAGGCATATTGTTATGATTCAAGGAAATGCGCAATCTTATCTAGCGTGCTGTTGACACTTTCAGGTATTTTTTTGTATCAATGACTTGTTTTGAAAACGTTTTCTTAAAACAAGTTTTAACTTTAGATGAAGCAAAGGAAGCATGTGTTTTTTTATGTGAAAATTTAACTCACAAAAAAAAACATAAGTAGTCTTAAACGAAACACTAAACTTGTCTGCTATTATGGGAATATTTTTCGTTCGTTACGTTCGTTAAGAAATCAAACATGAGATTGATAAAAAATCTGCAGCATCACCACGGTAAGTAAATATAGTACCTAACCAATAACGAAAATATGTTTATGGTCTTTATGGTTCTGTTTGTTTTAATTCAGAAAGTTTAGGTAATTGATAGTAATCCTTTTACGCATTTATATTTCAAATTAAAATTTATTTAGATGATAGTTTATATCGACTTATATATAGTGCCTCAATAAATTGATAAGTAGCTCATACCATAAAATAATAATATAATTTACAACAAAGAGATACCTACGAGTATGTTGATGTAAAATGAGTATTAGTAACAATATCCATGTTATCCAAACATTCATCGTAAGTTGAATCAAGCTATCATAGAAAGGAATAACATCAATTAGGTGTAATGAAAATACTAGGAGAAATATTTTCCAAGCAAGCTACCACGAGGGAAAATTGGAATGATGACATCACAGATGACCCAGAGCCACTCATTACAGATCTTAAAAGGAAAGATCCCCGAGTGTATCATACAAACAATGTAATAACAATTTAAGTCCGCATTTAGGAAGGAAAAAACAGTTATTTGATGACTCAATGCACAGAAGAGACTGGTATTTAGACATAGAATTGTCCATTTATTCATCATATATGTTCCTGTGTGTACATCAATAAAGAGGGTTTAACAGAATCAAGAATGCCTGCTTCACTCAAGATTGCATCAAAGATGGATAGCAGATTAAAGGTATGTCATTGTAATGATTTAATTAACAGAGAAAAATAGACTTATTTGGAGCAAAAGTTTTGTTGAAACTGGTTTTGGGCCCATGATCTTTTATGTTTAGATAATATTTTATGTTTATAAATGAATACAGCAGCTTAACAGCAAACACGCTGAATAGTTCTTGACCTTCGCTTCAAAATAATTATAGTTATTAAGAATTGCTTAACAAGTTACAAATAACACATTCACGAATATTAAAGTAAACTGTGTAAACGAATAAAAAAAGAACATAAACTTCAACCAATAGGAATAAATTATTAAAATTTATGTCGGTTAAGAAAAAAGCGAAGCGCCTGTAATGTAATCAAGAAAAACAAAGGTCACTCTGATACCATCGCGATAAAACTTTAACTAGAATTAATTGCAATTACTTCTTAGAATCAACTCTATCTAAGCCCTCTTACGCACTAGCGGTTAACCGCGGGGGCGGCTAGCCGCGCGGTTAGCCGCATTTCCAGTTTAATATGCAACCGCTTGTGATTGTACGCACTTAACCGCCACAAAATTTCAACCGCGGCGGTTGAAATTTGACATTTGGCGGTTGACCGCTACGCCAACCCCACGACGGCCAACCGCTATGAAACCGCGTAAAGCGGTTGGACCGCTTGAAGGCGTGTTTTGTGTAGTAAAGAAATGGACGTAGTCGAAGTAGCTTGTGTTATCTATTTTTACTACCGAAAACAACGAAAGAAAAATAAAAAGAGATACTGGATTCACCCTTTACCAGAAACACGCAACGAATTTGGCCACCCTTTTTACTTTTCTCTATGGGCGGCTCGCCGCGAGCTGAACCGCCAGGTGCGTATAAACAAAATGGCAGCCAGCCGCGAAGCGGGCCGCAGCTATCCATTCAACCGCCGCGGTTGAAATTTTGTGGCGGTTAAGTGCGTACAATCACAAGCGGTTTCATATTAAACTTAATTAAACTGGAAATGCGGCTAACCGCGCGGTTAGCCGCCCCCGCGGTCAACCGCTAGTGCGTAAGAGGGCTAAGGGTTAAGCGTAGCCTCACTTGCTTTCTTTCAACCGTGTCGTACAGTAATTATTACAATATTCACGATTACAGCATTTACTGTACTCAGTCCGCTTGTAGTTTGACCACAGAAATGGACGCGTGGAGTTGAAAAGCCACAAAAACATATCCGTTCAGATTTTCATTTTTATTTTATGTCATACTGTTTCAAGAAGAAAAAAGACAAGAAGTCCCAAGCAAAAATACTTTGTCCTATACATCTCTCGTGTTTTAAGTCTCGTCTTCCACAACTAGTTTGGGAGAGCTCCAACATTCGTTATTTCAGTGCCAAAGAACGATCAGATCAGTGACTGTTACCTAACCATAATACTCGCACATAATTTAGTTCTCGAGGACCACCACGACCAAACAAAACCTTATCAATACATAAAAGTGAATTTATTTATTGTTCCTTTACCCCAGCGCGTTTAATGACCGTTGTTTTATACTTCATGTGTATGTAATTTATCTGTAATTCTCCCGCAATTCATTGGACGTAATTTAGATAAAGATTATACTGTGGTAAACGTCAAGATAAAGGATTTTATTGTGGAGCATCATAGAAAAGACGTGTTGAAGAAATAATCGACTTATTTCAATATTAACTGTGATACGGAGTGTGTCGGTGAATTTCAAAAAATCTTCCAAGACGGGGATCATGGCTTCAGACTTAATAGATTACAAGGTAACTACATTTAATTTACCTGTATAATCACATGAAACTATTATTTTAATCATGCACCCAAGATTGGCTTATTTTCAATTACGTAACCCCGTACAAGACTTGCACGGGCTAGTAAGAAATGTTCGCAGCATAAAGTTAACTACGCTATTATTCAAACTTGTTGCGTTAGTAAGGTGACTTGTGAATAATATGTATTTTACATACGTTTAGAAAAACAAGGGATTATATTTTATGTTACGCCATTGTTTGTGAACTAAATTGTTATTTTAAATATTATGACGCCTTCTAAATCTAACACATCATCATTTAAAGCATTTTTTTTTGCTTTAAAATATTACTTGACTACTTGTGTTGTTTCTATATCTATTATTATAATACTTTTGTACGATGGCGATGTAACATTACAGAGTATTGATAGGATGTTGTTCAGAACAACGGATCAACGATCCTACACATTTGGCTTCATGACAAAGATCCAGAATTTAGCGTCGCCCGTAACGCCCTTACAAAAAGAATAGACGTATGCTAATATTCTATACGTACTGAAATACGAGTAAGATATACAATATTTCAATGACACGTAACGTAACGAGCATATTTATATGTTAATGTACGAAAACACACGCACGAGTCTAATATTTCAGTCCTTTCTAATATACTACACGGCAGTTATTAAACAATGGAAGATTTTCCACAATAACACAAATCACAATATTTAACGCCTGAAAACTAAGAAGTCTTAAAACCTAACGCATATACATTTATGAAATGCTATACATATTTTATTGTTTGTTAGCGGGTAATCCCCACATGAGGAAAACAATTTCAATAAAGCAGAATTGGGTTTTGCAGTGTTCTACAGTACAATTAGGTTTAAAATGGCGTCCAAGTATGCCAATAACAGATTGGTCTTGTATGTAAACCTAATGGTTAATAAATAAATCTATTTAATCTGCCACATACATAAACATAACACAATCTGGATAATTAATTACATCATGCATTCGAAGTCCAAACAACCATTTTCCTCTTACTTGTAAACATGCAAAGTTCCTCATGCTAATATTCTTTACAAAATTTCTACCTACCTTCGTAACTAATTTAAATACCTTTGTTTTATACTTCCTTCCAAAACAAAATAATTAGCGTAAAAAAGCATTCAAGTGCAAAAAAATGCAAATTATTTAAATACTCTTTTAAAGTGAAATACATAAAAACATTAAAATAAATGATTTTAAGTGTTTGTCAAAAAATCATGATTATTATCAATCTTCTAAGCATTAGCACACGGGATATCTTAGTTCAAGAGATACAGGGTCCGTAGGTCAATCAATAAAATATTGATCTTGATATATTTGTGTACCTACTCAATAATATTATAATCGATCTTCTTGGTAGTCAAGTTTCTGTGACCCTATGTAGGTAGGTATCATATTTTATCGATATCGTCCATGTATTTTTCAATACCAAATATTTAAATTAAATAATATCAAAGTTTAAATAAATTGAGCAATGATACATTTGTAAAATGTACTTAAACATTAATAAAAAACATATTTGGACGGAACTATTTCACGGTTTCGTACACTTTCCTTCTTCAACTCTTATCACTGACGTTATTTTTTGTTTTAAGTCGACAAATCTATTTATTCTCTATATTGCAAAACAGTAAAGTTTGATTCCATCCCATGATTATTATTTATTTATTATTTTGAGCCATGATCGTCTCACTTGGAGGCAATTGGCTTTTCTCTTCTTCGTTCAATTATCTTTCATTCCATCAAAGGTGTTTTTTCTTGGTTTAATTGATTCTTATGACATCAATCACTTAGGCCCTAGGTACCTAACGGATGTCATAAAGCATAATTTCTGGTCTTGAAGGCGGCATTGTTTCAAGTAGATAGGACAGTTCTTGTTCTTTATCTGACTGGGGATGTTATTCAAAGATAATTCAAATAAATGCTTTGTTATATGTAAGATAAGCTTTATTTAATCTAATGAGCATTGTCGCATAATATCAGCATTAAGCTACGGTTGTTCTATTTGACAAGTCTATCATAATTTTCCGCTATACGTTCTAGGGAAGAAAGGTCGCACGTGCCCTTCGTTTAGACTGAAAGTATGCTGTTGTTTTGACGTACTTAAATCATGTGCTGACGTTAGAAAATAGAACGTAGTAGATAAAGCTTAGGTACGTTCCAAATACGGTAGTAGGTAATAGTTGTTGAAAAAAGCAAGATTCTCGAGAGGATCTCATTCAGAGGATTTGTTCAGGTTTACAGTTTAACTCCAGGACTAAAAAGTTCATGAGAAATAAAGGGCCAACTAGATAATGCATATTTGCATCATATATGCATATTTTTCACAGTGGAATGGTAATCGGTACTTCAACAGGGACCAGTCCTTTTATTGAAAGAAATTAGATTTTCCAAATCGACACCACCCCTTGGAATTTTCCTATAACGCAATCAGAGGCTTTTGAAGTTATGTACTAATTTTCATTACGTCTAATAAGAAACGTATGTTTTAGCTCGTGGCTCGTACTATGCGTCACGCACTGCCAGTGGTTGTGGTCTGATATGTGTTACGAAAACAAACACCTACATGTTAGGGGGCACGTCACCACATCGGCGCGGGCGTCGCAGTCACACCCGTGGTACTTATCAATGTGCGGTATTAATGCACTATAAACTATGCTCTCGTCGAATTCTGAGGCAAGCATTTTGCAATACTGACGCAAAAAGAATTTTATATGGCGCCATTGTGGAGTATACTTATTCATATATTCTCTTATTATTTAATTTTTTTGCTTCGTTTTGATAGTTAAAGGTAAAAAGGTTAAAGGGAATCTATTTCATATAAGTACTAACTTTTTAATTGTATTCTAAACATAGCTGCAACTTTATCTGGCGGTTTAAACATACCATTATTTAAACATACATGATTATTATTTTCTTCACCTTTAGTTTTTTATTACACTTTATTTGATTATATTATCAAAGAATAGAATTTAGCAATATCTATAAAATCAGCGAGTCATGAAGTGTATCATTTGATTTGATAGCTTACCTCGATATGGTTTAACGTTAATCAGGCTGACTCGCAATCTTACTACTTGTAACAAGTACATTACTAATATGTATGTAATTTGCTTGCTATCAGAAATTATAATATAAACAACGCAATATGATTTGCTTACATCGTTGCAGTTCTTATCTACTAAGAGATCAAACCAAGCAGGAATAGGACTTTCAGAAATTTTTAAAGGTAAATACGTTGTTATTAAAAAATACTGACGCAGTTTAACATGAAGGGCATCACGTGAGCAATGTTGGTATTCTAGCTATAGTAAGCGCGGAACCGGGTGGGGGGGAGGGCGTACGCGTGTGACGTCACGTCGGCGCGGCGCTCGGGTTTGGCGGAGGGAAGGGCGCGGGGCGCGGGGGAGCGGCGAGGCCGAGGGTGTGGTGCACATGCGCCGCAACTCGCGTCGTCCCAAGGTGACCCTCGGCTCGCCAAGCAAGTATTCTGCGTGGCTCACGACACTGTACTACGTTCCTTTCACTTCTGAACGGCTTAGCGGTCACCGATACCGGTATTTGCCAGAACGCGGATACAATTTTTATCTTGTGCCCAGTTAAATTTATGACAGCACCCTGTGGACTCCAACGTTACTCGTTCATCACCTTTTATCGCAGTCATCGCGACTGACAAGACAAATCGATATGCGTCAAGCACGAGATGTCGTAAGTACCAACGTAGTTAAATATTTGTTCCAATTAGAATTTTTCCCAACTGTTACCTATACCTACCAAAACCAAATGATCTTCATTAATTATCCTTTCCAAACTGTACTTTTAGGTTAGAATTCAATTCTGAATCACAAGAACATTAAGAAATTCGGCCGGGAATTTACTAACGAAAAAACATTTTGTCTGCGTGCATAATATATACAAAGATTTTAATAGTAGGTGATTGTAAAATTATCTACACTAGGCTTATTTAAAATTAATTACTGACCTTGCTTGCAATCAGTCCTACAAAACAAATGCATAAGGGGTTCCCCTCACTATCAATGAATCATTAAGGTTATGATTCAAATGTCATCATCGTAAGATTTATAGTAGTTAATCGTGGAACGAAAACATTTAGATCTGTTGTTTTACGTTTTTATGTATTTAGTCCAAATAATCAAAATGTTTTTATTTCGATTTCCTCTTTAGACACTTTTAAAACGATAAATAAATTGCTTCAAAATGTCATTCCTATAGAATAAGGAAAATCCACCTATGCATTTAAATAAAGCTAAAGTATATTTGATGTTTCTAAACTTAGGTACATAATAATATTATAGTTTATATTAGTGCAATTTGCAGTATTCATGTAGAAAGCAAATTATGAAGGTAAATAAAAACTAAAGTTGCAATTTGCACTTACTTACTTACTTATCTGTTCTGTACAATTAAGCCCTTATTATTAACTTCACAACTCCCTATAATATATGATCAACAGCAATATTTATATTTTTCTTACACGGTATAAGTTTATATTTAGCTCTGTATTATCCGTGTATAATATACCGAACTTGTCCATTTGTTTCAACAAATATATAAACATCCGTTGTTTTGTATTCTAATTTAATTATCAACTGTACAGTATCTTTTAATTAAGTATATTATTATGTATATAGCCATTTCATCATCGATTATGTTAGCTATTATATCGCAAAGTCTAAATCAATCGTGAATTATTTGTGGGATAAAGTTATTAACACATTCCATTAGCAAGTTTTCATCCGGATGTAACTAGTCTGAACTAGTGGATTGTGACTTTTAAATCTGCTAGTAATTTGTAACTCATGAATTCTAATCATACCGATCAAGGTTATAAAGAAAAATAATTTCAGATAGATGAGGATAAACTTCATAATATCATTGTGATTTTGATTTGGAATGCACCGTGAAAGGTGTTTTAGCTATGATTTTCTTATTTATTTTTGATTAGAAAAGTAAATGGGAATAGATTTATATGATTGATAAATGATTTTAATTTTGTATTTGCAGTGCATAAGAGCAACCTGTGTAGTAAGATCAGATAAAGATAACTTTTATATTATTATTGCACAACTTTTTTACGGTATGTCATCGATGTTACCCTCTACGAAATAAAGCGCAAATTGGTTTACCTTTTTCAATTCTGATTTGAGTGTAGAACACTTAAAAGATAAAATCACAAAAGATAAATAAATAATCTAAATATGATGCGGTACTTTATCAGAATCGGCCTGAAGTTGTGATAATGTTGTCTAGCCATCGGGCGCACCTACTTTTGTTTTGAATAATACTTAATCAAGAATAAAATCAGCCTGGATTACGTCATATTTATATTTTTTTATATTTCATACTTGAGTTGGAACTTTCCACTGAAATTATTGTTTGCTAAGCTTATTGCTTGGTTGCGTCAAACGTATTGAAATATAAGTAGGTGTTGCGTTGTTGTCGTCACATTCAATGTACACAACTACCCAAGTATCAAAAATAAACAGACACACTATGCCAAGACAGTCCTTTACGTACGTTTACCCCGGAACGTCGCAAAATAAATTCTTACACTTACTTTTTCAATAAATTCACGTTCAGTATAAAAAACTATATTGCGCTCTCTCTCTGGTTATAGATAAAATAGAGAAGGAGAAAACATGCTTCCACCTTTTCACTTCACTACTGTTACGAAGCATTTTTGATAACTTTGTTAACTGATAACAAAATTAAACAATTCCATAATGAATATTCATTAATTATAATAAACCATTTATTTCGACGCTTTTATAAAATTTGATAAATTCCAGATCCAAAGGCAGTCCATGTTAAAACAACACTAAATTAAAATAACCACTTTTGCTTATCCTGGTAATAATGTTCATTTTAGATTTGCATGCGTGCATTAACCATAATCAACTTTTACACACATTTAAAAATAACAAGTCACCACTACTAATGCAAATACGAACATCGAGGAATGCCATGACGTCAAGAGCGAGCCCACGCGCTAGCCAATCAGATTCGCGCGCTCAGGGGCACGACTTGGGAAGTGCGATAAAATACACTTTAAAAATTTAAAATATTTTGGACCCAAAGGCTAACCAAGCATATCTTTGATACATATAGAATGCCGTTGTTGTAAAGGATTAAGCGATATTATTTCCATAAAAATATGTTTGTCATATGGGTCTTCTGTACTGTTCTAGCACAAGCAGAATGAACTCACTAAAGCGAGATGACACTAGTTTAATATCATGAATGAAAAAGACCGCGTCTGTATGCGAGCGCGTTCGACGCAGTGCTGACGGCAACGTCCGTTAGTATTAGTAGCTAGAGCCGTATTCCTCATTTTCTTGCGGATCAGGCGAGACGTGTCGTCGTACTTAACCTTATAAACCGCGCAGTGTTATATTTTCCTATAACTGTCAGAACACAAGTGTTTCAAAATGGGCATAGTTATAAATAATTTACCAAAGGTGAGTGCAACGCATTTAAATATATTATTTTAAAGCCGGCTTTGAATTGGAAAGCAACGGTAGTGTTGTAATGACCGCTTTGACCTTGTGAAACTCGCTCGCGATAATGAACAACTCGCTCGTACATACGTCTGAAAGAATTGCATTTTGTTATACAATAAAATATATAGTTATAAATGTTGAATAGAATTTTCAGGACTGATAGGTCTTACAATAAATCATAACAATGCATAAAATTTATATCATAAATAGTAACACCACATACATTAAACAATTTAAAATAATCATTCCCAATGCAGTTTTATCAAAAAATAGTCGCAACAACAAAAATAGGGTAAGCCGTAAAGAAATTGTAAAGAATCTTAAAAATAATAACGTAAAGATAAGTGCACTTAAAGTATCACCTAAAACCTCTGCCGGCAAACAACCGGTTACAAACATATCTAAAATTACCACCTGCCTGTTTGTCTTACGTGTAACGTTAGCTTATTATTTATTGGACACATTTTTTTTTTTCAGATTCGCGAAGAATGCGAAGTCTTACATTTGACAGATAAACAAATCAAGGAGATAATGAGCAGACTCCACAATGATCTGATCAAAGGACTTGGTAAAGACACGCATGCGAACTCCATTGTCAAGTGCTGGAACACTTACATTCAAGATTTACCCAATGGAAAAGGTAATATAAATCACCATTAATTTAAACATTAAAAAAAGAACAAGCAACCACGAATAAACACATCGTAATCATCTTTCATTTACTATATTCAGCATTTCTTAAATTTTCTTGCAGAACGCGGTAAATTCCTTGCTTTGGATTTAGGAGGAACTAATTTCAGAGTTTTAATTATAAACTTAGGAGCAAATCATTTCGATATGCAGTCCAAAATTTATGCTATTCCAAATCACATTATGACTGGTACAGGGATTGCTCTATTTGACCACATAGCTGAATGTTTAGCAAACTTTATGAAGGTGGGTAATAGCAGATCAAATTCCTAATTGCATTATGTTTTTACAACAGCTTACAAGTGTTCTTTTTTACATATTTAATATCATATTGTTTTTATTTGAAATAGGAGCACGATGTTTACGAAGAAAGATTGTCACTTGGTTATACGTTCAGCTTTCCTCTCAAACAATTGGGCCTTACAAAAGGAATTCTACAGCGATGGACTAAAGGATTCTCCTGTTCAGGAGTAGTAGGAGAAGACGTCGTCCAGGGACTACGAGATGCCATTGCTAGACGAGGGGTGAGTCCTTCAATCCAAAATTTCATAGAATATAATAATTCCAAATCATACTTTGACTATGTGATTCACAAAAAGCCTAAAACAAGTGACTTTTAAATAAGTTTTGAATTGATACAAAAGCATTAGCATGATTGATCTTTCCAAAACTTTTAAGCATGTTTTCTGGTCCAAGTTATAATCAAGCAGAAATTTTACAGGACCTTCACATAAATGTGATGGGCATTCTTAATGATGCTACTGGCACTCTCATGACATGTGCACATAAGAACCCAAATTGCCGAATAGGGATTATTCTTGGTGAGTTGATGATGATTAAAGCTCTCTTTTACTAATGTAAAGCATGATTATTGGATTCAGAATAAGAGAGCCGTGTAGAGGTTTTCAAATGAGTAACAACTCGGTGGATATTGCAATCGACATAATAATTGATATGGATGACAACTTCGTTATGTTTTTCGTTCTTCGTTATCTTTAGCTGCGAATTATTTAAAATTGGCAGTATGTTGGCCATAACAGGTTTTATATAAGGAAACTATTATTACCTAGAAAAAACGTATACAACGGCGGCGTCTAAATGATACGATGTTACTAAATTGGCTCTTTTTGTCAGCTAAATGCTTGAAATGTAAACAAATGCCGATTCACTTTAAGTTTGAACTTCGAATTTAATTTGGCAAAATATTTTGCCACTCATCGCGATTAACAAACGCTTATACAAAGATATTTTATCAACACATTGTAGGTAATATACCTACAATACCATTGTTATAGAAACGTGCGCGTTTGCCTCCATACTTCTGTATTACCTACCAACACGAATTGTCCATAACAATTGTTTTAAGCTTCATATTATTATATCGATACATCATATTCATACTATTGCAAAATTTTAAACAAACAAAATTACATATATTGATTGTCTCATATTTTCATGATTATTTTTATATTGTCATTATAAGTGGGTATTCTTACTGGTATCGTATTGGAGTGTCTTATCAGAATTGAGTCATGTGCATGGAATAATCCGATCCTTTGGTAGCCTTACTCGGGGAAATTAGACAAACGCTGCTGAAGCCATTGCAATATTTCAATCGTAATAAAACGGGACACCAACTGGGACAAGACGTCTGCACGATAATCACTGTCGCAAATATCGTACTATATAAGGAGGATTGCATGAAATATAGGATTCAACTATGAGGTCAATGTTAAATGTGTGCAATGCTAAGGGCAACGGATATTGTTGGTTCTCAAATTATTATTAATCATAATCTCATAAAGCATTATCAACGAATATTTAAGGTATTGTAAACATTATCTAACGAGTTGATACACCGCCTCTGAAAGCCTCTACAGATCAATCATCTTCAACCTAAAACAAAATATTCAATCATAATCTATCATATCTGATTCTGGAATGATAATTATCTACTTTCTCGCATCTAAAACGCATGTTTTCTCACTCTTGTAGGACGTACAAATTGACATATGCGCTATTCTGAATGATACTACGGGAACATTGATGTCATGCGCGTGGAAAAACCACAACTGCAAAATAGGACTCATCGTTGGTAGGTTTACCTTGTTTATAGTGATGTTCGATGTCGCTTTAACTGTAGTCGTGAGTTTTAAGCTTGCAAATAACCGTAACAACTATTCCAATCTGTGTAACCTGTTGGTAATGAATTGGATTTACACACGCCTCGTATGTTACGCTACCTTATGTGAAATTATTCATAATATTTTGTACGCTTGGGACTTTGGCATTGATATGTGGACAATGGGCATGGTGTGCTAAAACATGGTGGTGTGCATAACATCATATTTTCTAACAATCATGACATTGGGTATTAAAAGCATGTATCCTTAACAACCTTAATATATTATAAGTAAATAGATTGATAAAAATCATATTATCAATTATGTGGATGGTGGGGTTAAGGTTATATAATATTGGTCACCGTCACTGATTATGTTTTACGTTACGGTTGGCTGGGTAATTATAATCAAATAAGCATTCATTTGTAAGCCATTATTGTACTTGTAACAATTAATTTAACTTGATTGCAGTTAAATTGCCTGAGTTTTGTGTCGTATATTTTTCACTACCTATACAGGGTATTAAAAAAAACCCTGTCCGACCCGAAAGGGTGATATAGGGTCCACAATCACATGCCCAAATAAAATATCAAATTTGGAAAATTCATGATAGAAACAATAACAATGAATTTTGAAACAACAATTTTTCGCCCCGAAATTCCCTAAATTTGAGATTAAAACAAATACTACAACACCAATTTCGTTGGTATTTTTGGGGGCCTTTTGTTAGGTAATTAGGTAGCATCTTTGATGACGCCGAGTCTCTGTCTCGATTTTTGAGAAAAAAAAATTTTTTTTAGGTTAGGTATAATTTTTCTTTCTTTTTTTTCACATTTTTGTAATCAGATATCGATACCTAACAACACCTTCAAGGGTCGGACGGGGTTTCCTAACACCCTATATGTGTTCTGAGATTAGATTTTTGATATGTGTTCTCATATTCTATTTTTTAATAATCTAGGTACGGGCAGCAACGCTTGCTATGTAGAAAAAACGGAGAATTGCGAACTGTTTGATGGTGAACCAGGAAAACCTGAACTTCTCATAAACACTGAATGGGGTGCATTCGGTGACGATGGAGCCCTTGACTTCGTTCGTACGGAATTCGACCGAGAAGTCGACAACAACTCTATCAACCCCGGAAAACAAATGTAAGAAATTATCTATCATGTATACAGATTGTTGCCTCGCCCTCTACCTCCGATTTCAAATGATAACTTTATCGCTACGTGTAATGACATCATGTTTAATGTAAAGGTGATGAATCATATCTGATCGATTTACACAAACAAAAATGTAAAGGAAAACACACCCATAATTTATAATAGGTACCTATTTACTCCAAGATAATTTGTTTATGTAATTAGGTACACCTCCAATACTCAAGATCAAGTTTATCCGCCCGTTTACGCCGTTAACAATTTATTAGTAAAATAACCATAACATTCGTATTACAGACAAGAGAAGATGATATCTGGAATGTACATGGGAGAACTAGTTCGTCTAGCGCTAGTAAAGTTCACGAAAATGGGACTGCTATTCGGAGGACGCGGCTCAGATTTGTTGTTCCAACGCGGCAGCTTCTACACCAAATACGTTTCGGAAATTGAGTCAGACAAAACCGGAGACTTCACCAGTTGCATGGAAGTGCTTGAAGAACTCGGTAAGTTCCTACACGTTAAAGCTTTCAAGATATTACGTTATTAGAAATAGTGGTGTAGGTATGCTCTGCCTCGAAGTTGTATATGTTAATGATGAGTGCATCATTAACATGGTGTAGTGTAAACAGATACAGGGGGACCCTTTGCATTAAAGACATAGCAAGAAAAAGACATTCCTAAACCAGACCTTCATAAATCTGGGTATCCCTACTAACTCCAAGACGATTCCTATAAAGTGACCACAGTCCGAAATATAATCCATATTTCTAAATAAATGTTATGTAAACTTCGCTAATCAAAGCCGCATAACAAGAATCTTTACATGTTGCACAACTCTTTCTGTTGGCAATAAATTACATAATGCTTGATATCTACATACGTACCAAGCCACACAAGCGACCTACCTATAGGTTAATGTCCAATGTACAAGCCGTAAAATATAAATCAACGCTTATACAGTTATGACTATTGCATTTCAATCGAACTAGTTGGTAATTAAATATCTGTTATGATCTTTTATGCTTATAAAAGTAAAGGTTTTATTGTTATTTTTTTGCTTGGGCACAATAGTAGTTATATTACACACATGTTTAAATGTATGTATATTCGTAATGAGTCAAAACAATATAAGGATATATTTTGAGAAAGTGTCAAAATAACGAAAACATGACAAGCGGAGGCAAATAATTATTATGCAAACCCACAAATAGTTGCTTGTGTTATTCGAAAAACAAAATCCGAGCGCTACAAAACTGGACTGCAAAAATTGACCTTGCCTATAAAAAGCAAAACTGGTATAGTATGCCGATTATTATGTACATAAAACTAGAAATTACTTAATTCCTTGACAACTGGTTATATAAGTGTACAACAATATTTTAAACTAGATTAGGAGTTAAGGAAACCAAATAAGTATCCGCATTTCAGGTTGCTTTATTAACAGTGATGTACCTAACAGGAAGCTTTAATCTTGTTACTATTCATTTTCATAAGTTTTGTTGGAAAAATAGTCTATTAATTTATTTGTCGTTATAATAAAATTATAATGCACAATAAAATAAGTAAAGGGTCAACAGAGCCTTGTATCAAATTTGATATGCGTAGTAGCTGACCTTATAGTAAAGGTCCGGATTTGATTAACAATATATTAAGTTTTAGGAAATAATAACTGATAAAAATTAATATAAACATTAATAATGAGACCATTTAACAATGATATTATGACGTAATAAACAGTTGTTTTTTCCTTCAATACCCTCAATAAATCTAAAATACAGTTTTAGAAAGACTTGTCGAGGGTTCTCTATTTTAGCAAAACTGTACGTGATAGAAACACAATACTGTAAATATATTTGGAAAATAGAATAGCTACTATCTTCTCATATCTTTATTCTAACTTACATACAATATAATTTAAGTGACTTTGTAAATAGACAATGGTGTCTACGTCTTTAAGGAAATGTAAAGTAATAAAACATGTTTTCTTGTCATAAACGTAACAAAATAACCACATATAGCCTACAACTGTGCAAACTCTATTGTCAGAGGTATTACCATGTTAATTAGTTTATTTAACAGGTATTGACTTGACATTGTAAACAGCGATAGTATTATCATGATGCTCTATCACCTGGATGTGTCTAGAGCTCCTTAACATTAGTGCCTGTCATCTTAATTATATTAATATGTATTTGCTAAATACACGACTCTGCTCGAATGGAAGTATGCAAGATTCAAATGAATTCTGACTTTTGCTATTTGTAATGCAAATTACTACAATGTGAATACATGTCCTTTTCTTTTTCGGTTTCTCAAATTCGACTCTATGTTATCGTTAAGCCTTGAAAGTGTAAATAGACAGAGATGGCATTTAAATAGTATGGATGAACGTGTAATAAACATGACATCAACATTAAAAGTTGAGCGAATTAATATTTTACGGCTTTATTTCGCGCAGCGTTAGCCGAGTCAAGGACATTTTTATGTTAATGTATGTATAGAGTATATCTGTATGTATGTATCTACGTTACACACATTTTAGTGTGTGAGAGTATTAGATACCGTATCACAACAACTAAAACGACGAGTAATAATCAAGGCCACGACCATGCGGGAAAAGTTTAGAAATAGTTTTATTTTCACTTCTTTTTATTTTGAATCGTTCAACATCAGCAAGGTTAAGACTTTGCTGAAATACCTAATTAGTTTTGCAGAGGAGCAGCAATGCATAGTTTATTTAAGTTAATATACTTGTAGTATCTACAATGTTGAACCTTAGTTTCTTAAACTGGTCTATGCGTTCTTCAGACAAGACACATAACCAAGGATATATACTTATTGATTTTATTGCATCCAAAGAAAGAGTAATGTATAGATTGATTTCTTTTTTCTAGGTCTATCACACGCGAGTGAAGCGGACATGGCTGGAGTAAGGCACGTGTGCGAGGCGGTGTCGAGGCGCGCCGCTCACCTTGTGTCGGCCGGCATCGCTTGCCTGCTCAACAAGATGAACGAGCCCCACGTCACCGTCGGCATCGACGGCTCCGTCTACCGTTTCCACCCACATTTCCACACGCTCATGTGCGAAAAGATCGCGCATCTCGTCCGGCCAGGCCTAAAGGTTGGTAGCTCACTGTCTTTCTTATACATATCTTTAATTTCCTATACATCCCTCTAGTTTATAGCAACATGTACAATCGCTTTTACTATAAAAACGTTAGGTTTATTTTCGTACTTCATTGCTATTTTACGTCTAATCAAACATACGGAATCAGCTACAAATTCAGTAAGTGGTGATTCGTCCGGTTTAATTACAATCTAATCACATCTAGCGATAGGCAAAATGCGTAAAACGTTATCAAAAAATATGCTGGTCAGGCACCCTAATGAAATCGAAGCAATTAAAGCTTTACAGATAAACGTTTTGCTTTTAGTTGATGTAAACGTGACGCACTCTTTTTTCCCACATAGTTCGAAGTCCAATCTGATAACTAGTATTATTGTAAAATATTATTGTTATTATACGCATGTAGAGCGGGGCGATGACTTATAATCTTATTACACGACACGCCCATCTCAATAGTTTGCGGTCACTTGGTCAATCATCGCAATTGGTAAATACAATTACGTATACCGTCAATTAATATCAATGTAGTTGTGTATCACAATGCAATTGACAAGTCGAGACATTTGATAGTGGTCAATTACTAAATTGTCGACCTGCCTTCGCGTAGGTATCACTAACCATTGTACAATTTACAGCATAGAATCATTAGTTTGTAACATAAATCTACAGAATATACAAATATTTATAACTTGCGGAAATTGAACTGGCGACCTTTAACGTAGAAGGCGAATCACTATTCGCGTTGTGAGCAAAAGGTCGCGGTTTCTAAATGACGCTGTGGCTAAATCTAGCTATAAGAGATATTCAGATCAACTGCTTTGATTCCTGGCTTTATTCGATTAGTCTATCTATATGTTATCAACCAAAATAATTACAATAGTTGTTAGTTATGATTTATAGATAAGAAGAGGTCTGACCTTACAAAACGTGTTTTGTCATTGACAGATAGGACTTGGGTAATTTACCAAAAGACATTTTGAGATATCTCTAATTTTAATTATTATAATTAGATGCGTAATAGTATTAGTACCGAGAAATATGGAAATATATTTCCACTGATGATAACATAAAAAAAAACAATTAATTTAACTAACAAGCGCGTCAAATCAAAAACAAAATCTTTATCTTTGAAATATGAATTGTCATTACAAATATTTGTAAAAATCATTCCAAGTGATCAAGTCTTCGATATGTAAATAGGTATTGACATCGACACCATATAATCAAATCACTTGACTTGATAACTTGAAGCAAAGATAGCCACCACCATGACTTCGCTAACCAATTATCAACAAGAACAAAAAAAAGGTTTTATCATTGTTACCAAGATTAACAATAACTAAAATAGGATTCTATTACAAAAATCAACAAGGAAATTGCCATCTGCGAGATTAAATACGTGTTAGGCTTATATTTAATATGCGACATTGTGCTAAAAGCCTTATATTATTTTAACACTGAATATAACGTACCTGGTAATACAATTTGTTTTTAATTTTAAAAAGTCTATTTATTAGGACCTATCACTGCGCACATCGTTATAACTGGGGCCCGAGTCTGCTATTTACACTCCGTGTCAGTTTGGACAGTTTGGACTAACTTAGTAGAATGCCAATTATCGTAAAATCGTCCCACTATGAGCACACTGACACGGAGTGTAAATAGCAGACTAGGGCCCCTGGCCTCATCACGAAACAAATCTACGAAAATTTAAATTTAAAGGAATAAATAAATTATGTGCTTGACTAGAAAATCGCAAGTTAAACACTTCTATACCTATCTTCTTTAGCTTTTTCCCAAGATATGTTGGAGTCGACTACCAATCTTACCGGATTAACTAACTACCGTATTTGACATACTTTAATTTTAAAATCTTCTATCTCTTCTATTATTAATGTTTTTTTTTCACTCTTTCAGTTCGACCTAATGCTATCAGAGGACGGCAGTGGTCGTGGCGCCGCGCTCGTGGCCGCCGTGGCTTGCCGTCAAAGCAGTACGTAGTGGCGTTAGCCCCGCCCGCACCCCCCCTCAGCGATCTCTCCGTCGAAGCGCGACGCCCGCGGCTATGCAACTCTGAGCCTTCGCATGTAAGCCGCAACACAACAGACACTGCAGTGAACCTATACATACCAATATATTTTTAAAATTGTTTACTATATCATATTTGTATATCGTTCAATAACATAATGGAACATGTCACTGTAAGTGTCAATCACTAAAGATGAAAATAAGGGCCGGAAATTCTTTGATTTAATTCTATGAAGTTTTGATCACTGAACATTTCGTTAAGAAAACCAATACATAGGCAGACGGAAATAAAAATGTATGGCCTTAAGCTCGCGGCTGTTAGCACATTTACTAAATTAATTATGTAGATAGTATACAATGTATACATGATATGTATAACTAGCCACTGTGTGCTTATGGTTTCACGGCTTTCATGCATACGCTCTATGTTGAAATTCAAGTTAGCTTTATCGCTGCATACAATTTAGAAGAACTATTTCTTCAATGTTGTATGTTAGACACTAAGATTCAACATTTCGGCCAACATATTACTTAAATCTTATCTTGTGATTTGTTTGTACTTAAGTCTAGTCAGGGTTGTAGGGGTCTGCTATTTAAAATTCGTTTTTTTATAACATTGTATGTTTTTTGATCTTTTCACATTTTGTTTTTGAACAGAATAAGACTGATTTAGGTGAAGAACATCAACGACGTAAATAGTCAGATTTGATCTTGATCTTAGTGTCCATCGGTGTACAGCAATAACATAAGCATTTCCTTGCCAGCACACAGTAATATGGCTCAGAATTCTCTTCAGTGACTTGTGTTATATTAGCAATAAGTAGTTTTATAGTATTGTATATTTTATCGGAGAGAAAGCTCTTATATTGTTAAGTAATATGTAATTTTATATACTAATAGCAACTGTTGAAAAAATAATTAGAATGATATTATAAATTACTTAATAACTAAACACTTAATGCAAAGTACTTCATGAAATGAATTGTTTGATTAGATGTTATTGTAAAGTGCAACACGTTGAGTGCATTATTTCATATAAATTGTGTACATGATTGAGTTAAATTAGTACTATAAAAAGTTTCTCCACATAAGGATTATGCATAATGTTGGCCAGAATATTTCAGATATTGTTCCTTGTACCTTCTATAAGTTTTGTAGAGTCGTTTGGATTATGATGTTTGGGTGATTACGATTGTAATTAAAATTAAATATTTGTCAAATTATACAAGTTATACAATTTGACAAATAGTTGCTTGTCTAACATCTAATCTACATAGAAGCTGTCAAAGCTTTTCTGAATGCTAGCTTATCCTTAAATCAGAATAGGCCGAGCCAAACCTGTTGCATTCGCTGTTAGAATCTCATACATGTAGATCCTTTTTCGTTGTTTTAATCATTCCATTAAAATGTTTATCAAAAAGAACATAAATAAAGTGAGATCTATCAGTTTAAAATTTAATCAATTCGAAAAATATAGGTAAACAACACAGTAAAGTGTTGTTTCGAAATGTGGAGTGTTTCAATAAAATCACAGAAGTTGCTTAAGTGTTTTGATATTTTACTGTGATAGAACTAGGACCAGTTCAACTATATTATTTTCTTTGCTAAATTTGTTGACTCTATTCAGCAATAATACTGTTCGTGTGCCTATATTTTGACTTGTTTAAATAGTATCCATTTACCTACAATAGAATAAACGCCATTTGTTTTTAAATGATGATTGAAACTATAATAGCTAACCACTTATCAATTATAATCGGGTTCACGGTTTCACAGTACACATCACACTCAATTATAGTTCCTAGATTCATTATATAGGTGCATTTTAAGTTATGTATGCGATATGTTTCGTTACAAGTATGTGTGCTGCACGCTGTTACGAACACTATTAGATTTATTTGTAAGTAATCATGGTGGAATAAGTGTACAGTGTTAGAATCTATGTAAGTACATTTAATTATTTAGTTGAACTAATACTTTGCGTTAACAAGTTGAGCTTGTAAATTTCAGGCGTTTAGTTTTCATATCAACAGTTAATATAAAATTATATAGTAGAAAAGTACAACCGAATGTTTTTATATTTATAACACATAAATGCGGATAAAAAATTAAATAGAGTTTGCAATGCCTTGTTTATAAAACATAATAAGTTACATACCTACAATAAAATATATGAAAAATATTTGATTATGTCTACTTATTTGCTCAAATTGTGAATTTTATTACGAAAGATATTTATTTGTAAAAACGCGTATATGTTAGTAAGAATACATTATGAATTCAATAAGTGGCCTTATTTTAATTCTTGTTGTGTTTATCAAACTTCAGTTACATGCATTATTAAAGATATGGAAACTTTCTGCATCAAATAACAAACCACATTCCACATGTATCTGGAGGGTCATAAATGTGTGTTGATTTTATTACTACCCGCAGAAAATGTACATATCAAATTCCTAAAACTAATAAAGGCGAGTTTACGTTTAGAAATATATTAACCACAAAATGTATATAATACTTTTGTTCTAAAATCTGGACATACGATGCTTATATTAATTTGTTGTTGTTTAAATTATGGTATACTTTTTAGTTGTTTTTAATATAAATATTTTTATAAATTCTACACATGCTTTGTAGATAATTATTGTGTCAATCAAATTATGTTTTGGGCCAGTTAATTGTAGTCCCTAATCAGATTAATTTTATGTGCAAGCTCTAAAGTCTAAGGCATAGGAGCTACTAGAAATGTTTTATTTCAGAAATAAATTTGTATAAAACCTATGAAGTTGTATTCTTAACTTTTAACACGAGGAACTAATGTTTTGCGCATGATCCAAAATAATCCGTATTCCCATAACTTATCCTTAGAAAACGTAGAATATTTTTAAATTTCTGCTTAATTTTCCGACGACACGTGAAATACATTTTCCTTAAATCTTCGTTCTGTTGTTCTTTTTTTTAATTTAAAATATTTTTCAATGCGTTTATTTCATGAAATATTATAGGACAGTTTTTATTGAATGTGTAAGTCGAATAGTACAAAAGGTGAGTACCTGCCTTTAATACAGGGGTATTAAAGGCCTATCCTACGATTCACCAAAGATAGAAATGGTAAGTTAGCAAATACTAATTCCGATCAATGTATTCAATAGAAGCTATCTAGGATGGGAGCCAAGTGTCAACTATCAACAGTTATGTATGAAAATTAAGTGTGAATTATTTGAGGTGCTCCGACCTAGAAATGACAACTCTCTGTCTACACTAAATGAAGAAGCGTTATGATAGCGTTTATAGTCCGGCAGTTAAAGACAGCACAGAATAATTGCGGAATATCTTTTTAAAAAAAAAGTTTAATACATAGCTAAAAACTCTGAAAGCTAAAAACTTGCGATAAGTTGGTAGTAAAAAAAAACAATAATGAGATTATAACTAGTTTATCTCACAACCTGACAGACAGGACCACAAAATGAGTGCAGTGAAATAACATATAATTACAATGCGATATTATCCTAATTTACAATCACATTATAGTGTAGCTATACATAAATTTATAACATCCAGACAGATCATACAATCAGATCTCTTGAAGGAACAATTCCATTGCCTTCTTATACTTTTGATACTTACATTATTAAAATAACTACTAAATAGTGAGACAGCAAACAAAAGATTCTTAAATAAATTCATTATCTGCCTGCAGATTATCCATCATATGTAACATCCCAGTTGTTTCAGACGTGACAAGCACAATCAGACGGGGTCCTTGCTGGTTTCTTAGGAGCGGCGAGTCTTTTAGAAGTACCGGTACCATATTGTATGCCTGAACCTATTCTCTCGGGATCCAATTCCCCTGTTTCAATTTTAGCCAAAATCGTTTTGGAACACTTCAAAAATGCTTCTTCTACATTTTCGCCTGTTTTAGCACTTGTTTCCAGAAACATCAACTCTGAAAATGAATATTGGAATTGATCATAAAACAAGTGTAAGGATCAACTTAATAGCGCATAATAAAAAAATATAACAACAACAATAAACACTGCAGCTACCTGAAAGTGAAGTTACAATTTTAAATTTAAGTCATACTAAGAGAAAAAGCCTGAAGAAAATTATATATTACCATTTTCTTGTGCAAATTGACTGGCTTCTGTAAATGTGACTTCTCTAGCTTCCTCCATATCTTTTTTGTTTCCCACAAGTAAAATAACAATATTCGGACTTGCTAGTGTTCTAGCATCTCTGAGCCAGTTGGCGAGGGCATTGAATGAGTCCCGGGATGTAATATCATACACCAGCAATGCACCAGCTGCCCCACGGTAATAGGAGCGTGTGACTGAACGAAAACGTTCCTGGCCAGCCGTGTCCCATATCTGCAGTTTGGTTGACTTGCCACCTATATTTACAATTTTGGACCCAAATTCAACTCCAATTGTGTGACATCTGTCTTCTTTAACTGTAACAATAAGAAAGATATGAAACAATATAAATATATACTGATTTTCAGTGACATGTCAAAAAATATCAAGTCAATAATTTAATTATGAATGTATTGTTGTACTAGGCTTTAATAATGTAAAATGAACTTACTGTGCAAAACAAAAGGAGATCAGTGACAAAGCAGTGTGTTAAAGTCAACCAGGTGATTTACCACAAAACAAACTTCTGCTACCATTTACCAAGCGTGACCAGAGGTTACAAACACTATATTATGCATAAGCAAAAAGTATATTTAATGAAATTATTATGCCATGCACAGGAAAAAGTTTATTTGGCAAATATACACAATACATACTAAAAAAAAACCATGCAATTTATGTTTCAATGTAGCAGAAAAAATACCCTGTAATGGGTAATAGTAAAACATAATGCTATTAAATTAGTAGCTACTTACTAGCAATAATTAAAGCAGTTTTATAGTATGTAACAATGAGATGTGACCAACAAAGATGCAATTTCAGCATTCATAAACACAATAATGAATCAATATTAAAATGCACACACAATCAATACCATTATTATACTGAGTCCCAATTATAAAGAATAAACCAGATTTAGATACCAATCTGTAGTGGAAATATAACTAATTAATGAAGTAGTAAATGATTGTATTGCTTATTTTCTTTGTACATTATTTCTTATCTTAATAAATAGGTACATGATGCATTGCAGCATAGTAATTAATTCCGAACAACATTTGAAAACTGCAGGTTTGCTATGAGATATTATGTTCTCTATTTAGGCCCCCACAGCCCACAGTAAAGATGCCAAAACAAAAAATAACACATGCACAGCTTGTAAATAAACATTTTAATGATGTTATTCAAAGCAAACCTTGTTGTAAGGTTTGAGATTAATGTTTTTTTATAACAATTTATTGAAATTATGACAGCCCACTCCCACACAAAATGTTTGCAAGACACTTCCGAGAAAGCTTGTGGAAGTGTATTGATTGTATAAGGATATAGCTACTCACATTTATTTCCAATAAAATTATTGAGTAGACTCGACTTTCCTGTGCCAGCACTACCAATAACTAAGAATTTAAACAGGTACTCTGAAAATTAGTAAACAAGGATAAAACAAACCTCTTTAATATATCATAACACGGTTAGCGTAGCAAACATAATAAATACCTACAGTTGTAGGTTTACCTACCGTAAGATTCAGACATCGTTCATTGATTAATAACAGCAGAAAGATAAATTCATACGTGTATCTAAGGCTGGAAAAAACTAGAATTTTCAACTCTTTAACTATACAAACTGTAGTAACTACGAAGTTTCATTATATTATCAAGCGGAGACACAGATATAAGTAATTCTAATTTCACGACATACTTTTAAGTTGACACTGTTGACAGGTTGAATGGTACTGTCAAGTGTCAACTGTCTGACAGCTCCCAAAACTTAGACTATAGATAACTATAGACCGATAGTATCGCTAGTTTTCCTTCGTGCCAAGCGAGAGCACTTTTTGTCTGTATCTAGTACATTCGTTGACTGATTTAAAGTTATTTTTCGCGCAACGACAGACTTATATGCGAAAATATCGATGGTTTCGACATTGTTAGGATAATATTAGGGTTTTAGATAGTTTTATTAAAACGGCGCGCTCCGTCTTGATACAAAATTTACGATAAAACTAGTTCATACTAGTGCTCACGTTTCATACACTGATAGGCTCACTCTTCTAAGCCCCAAAACCATGCCCAAAACCTTAGAATAGAATAGAATAGAATATTTTTATTTGCTTGAAATATGGTGTTTACAGGTCTTACAAATTAATACAGAACTTCATATTTCGCCTACTTAGTTCGGCATGCAAATTTATAACAACATGTTAAGTTAAATTACACAATAAAATCAAATTTATAACAACATGTTAAGTTAAATTACAAAACAAAAAACATACACTGCAATTTACTTACGAGTCTACTTAAATTTTTAAATAAAATAGTTTTATTTTTAACATTTTTTTTTTTTTTTATTAAATATATATATTAAATACAATTTCAAATTATTGGAAACTAAAAGAATATGTCTAGGAATCTATTATATAACATTATTAAAATATTTTATATAAAAACTAAATCTTTAAACAATTAAATAGTGAATCAATTAAATTCTAACTTTTTACTTATTTTATAATTCAAAAAATCATTTATTGTATAGAAACAATTTTCACTAAGCCATTTTTTTAATTCTTTCTGAAAGTATTTAGTTGGTAGCTCTCTAATGTTTTTAGGTATTGAATTAAAAATCTTCACTAAGCACTCCATTGACTATGGTAATTAAAAAAAAACTAAAATGAAATTAAACTTACTTTTCTCTATGAAATAAAATACACATCACACAATAATATTATGTTCATAGAGAAAAGTAAATAAAACCTCATTACTCATAGCTGACTTATTTATAGTTATCTGTGGTTATAATAACGTTTAAAATCTGATAGCGCTGGTAAACTACATTTATATAAAATAGAGTTCAAAGCCTTGAAAATCCTATATAAATCTGTAATTTTCCACCAGGCTATGACACTTGTTTTTCTTACGTAATCTTTAAATATTCCAAACATCACAAACACAAACATGTCAATGAATGTCAAAGTTGTTTTCATATGACTGTGAATGGTGACTACTGCGATTAGAGTTTGATTACAATTTAATTATTGAAGATGCTGCATACACTGCGTTATGTAAGCGAAACTCCAGTTGCACTATGTATTAATTCTAAGGAGATCTTGTTTAATTTACATTTTCTTTGTGCACAGAAAGCAGTTGGTGCAGTTACTGGCGTAACTCCCAAAAAGTATATTCCGAGAAACAACCAAGTTAGATATTTTTGGGAGTATGTAAATATGATGTTTAATAAGCCAGATACAGATCGCATTAAAAAATTTGGCCCAGACCGTTCCTGTGCTGAATGGGTCCTAAGAAATGGTGGAAAGATTGTCTGGAGCAATGGATCAAAGATATCGGATTACAATTTGCTGCCACCTGAAAAACTAGGTGTACCAAAAGTATTAGAAATTGATGCATCAGACTCTTCTATATCTCATTATGGATTTCCTCACTTAAGTAGGTAAAGTGTTCATAATAGCTTTTTGTTTTCAAATAAAACTATCAGTTGTTACAATACTTATTTTCATGATCCAATGTAAATACTTCATAGCATAATAATATGATTTTAATGGGCTTCTTAATTGAGCAATTCTTATTTGTGTAATATATAGTACCTATATCTATATATATTTTTCATACTGTACATTTTGATTTTAGTGGGATGCACCAAGTTGACCAAAATTGTTCTTCACAATGATGACTATATTGATGACAGAGCAATAAAAGGCCTTTCATATGGAAAAAGCACTTTAACCCATGTTCAAGTGTCGAAATGTGTCAATGTCACTGATGCTGGATTGAAAGAAATAAAAGCTCTTAGGAAGTTACAAAATTTAGTTCTTTTCGAGTTGATTAGTGTTGAAAACCTCGAAGAATGTAAAAACATCATTCAGGCACATTTGCCTAACTGCAAAATCCAAGGTAGGCAATAAAAAATACTTTATAAGAATGCTATAAACTGTCTTATTATTTATTTATAATTATTATTGTTTCTTACATTTGTTTTTTTTTCAGATTCTGGTGAAATTAAAGTCTAGTATAAATAACTGAGTATTATGTGTAGCCAAATAAACTAAGATATAGCCACAAAACAATCAATTTAATTGTTTCAAATGCTTTATGTAGTAGGGATAGAAATTTTTAGTTATTTAACCAAAGAATAAAGTACTAAAACTAATAAGTATAACATTAATAAAAAAAAACATGAACTTTTGCCTTGCAAGTGGCATAAATCAATACATAAATTAAAAAAAGAGGTTTGATTAAATAATTTAAGATATATGTGAATTTAGAACTATCCCTTTGTTTAACTCTTTAAACAATGAAATGTATATTTTTTTATAACAAGCATAAATTCTATTAAATTTATTTAATTCCTTTACCAACTGCTTCATTTACATTACTATAACCATCTCGTTCCAGTAGTTCTGCTAATTCTGTTTTAATTTTTGTTACAACTGGCGGTCCATGGTAAATTAGTGCCGTGTATATTTGGACAGCACTTGCACCTGCCAAAATTTTCTCATATGCGTCTTGTCCGGTGAATACACCTCCTACACCCACAATAGGCACTTTACCTGTAATATGTAATGTATATTTAATTCATGTGTACTATTTTTTCTTCTATGAATATAATCTTTTCAGCTTTGAATTTTGTTTTTAATTATGAAACCTATGTGTTAGTATTTTTGGGGAAGAATTAAAAAATAACTTCAAAGGAATATACACAATGAAAGTATTTTTAAGCTATTAAAATAAATGCTACACTTGTTTTTATACCTTTTTACCAAAACAAAGGTGGGATTTGAAAAAATCAATATTAAATAAATTGTAACTAGCTAGCAGTATAAACTATACAAGTATTAATTTTTTTTAATACACAATATAAGCAATGTCAAATACCCAAGTGTACCTAAAAATCTTAGATTTGAATATGTAAGATGGAGACAGCAAAAGTACCCATTGTTCATCTAGCTCAAAGTAAAAATTCTTATGTTTTATATGTGATTCAACATGACTCGCAAGAGATAGATGAGAGTGGCCTTTAACACAGCCAGGCCTATGCCTAGCAGTGTTTAATCCTTGGCTGAAGATGATGATTAAGTGAAATGGCACCCAGACACATAGAAGGTTTGTCTTTTACATTATATTTGTAGGACTGCATACCTTTCGTCATTTTATACATCTCCTTTATCATTTCTGTGGACTTATGGGTCAGAGGTTTACCACTTAGACCACCTTCTTCTTTAGTATGTGCTGTACTGCGAAGCTCAGGTCTGTCTATGGTTGTGTTTGAGATTATTAAACCATCAACATGGCATTCTTTTCTTAATATTACTGATACTACTTCTTGCATTTCATCATTAGTGAGGTCTGGTGCCAGTTTCAGGAGTAATGGAGGTTTCCTTGCGGTCTGACATGCATCTCTTGCTTTGTTGATTTCAGTGAGAAGTTGAGACAGCTCCTCTTTTTTCTGTAGAGAACGCAAGCCTGGAGTGTTAGGGCTGAAAGATTGATTTTATTTTTAATAATAAACCTGGTGTTTGTTAGGATATGATTTAGAAGAGGCTCGGAGCATTGGATACACAAAAGAAAAAAAACAAGTACAATATAAACTAATAAGCTGGTACCTGCTTATGTTTATAACAAAATAATCTGCTACATTTGAGAATTTTTTAATTCCTAAAACATAATCTTCAATTGGGTTTTCAGATAATTTATTTTTTCCTAAATTAATTCCCAATAGTCCTTTATCCAATAATGTTTTTTCTAAAGTGTCTATTTTCTGATACACTTTATCGTGTCCTTCACTATTAAAACCATATCGGTTTATAACAGCTTTGTCTTCAGGTAATCTAAATACTCTTGGCTTAGGATTTCCAGGTTGTGCCTCTGGTGTGATAGAGCCAATTTCCACGATAGAGAAACCTAATTTTCTCAACCCTACAACAGCATCACCATGTTTATCGAAACCTGCCGCAATTCCAATTGGGTTATTTAAATCGTAATTGAGGAATTTAGTTTTCTGTAAAATTAAATTAAAATTTTGTAAATAGCAATTAAAATAAAAAAAATACTTTAGCAATTTGTCAATTTACCAATATTAGCGGATCATCCGCTTTCTCGGCAGGAAATAATCCATACTTTATAGCTGCCACTCCAAGCTTGTGTGCCACTTCAGGGTTGAGATACTGACTTAATGGTTGTAAGACATTAGCATAATAACCATTGAAATCTTTTTTGTAATATATGTACTGATAGGCCACACAGCCTCCAAACGTTACATAACATAATGATTTGAGTTTCCTCTGAAATATTGAAATAAGTTATTGCAATATAATAATATTGTACGATTTAACAATATTGTACAAAATAATTAAGAGCCTTTTTGTAAGATATTAGCAGTAACTTACTAATGCCTGCTCTTTACTAGCCATTGAAATTCTGTAAGTAAAAAAACTATGAATAAAATACTCGTATTTTAGGTTAGCCGTTAGAATGATCACTAAAAATAGGGGAAACTGGAAAGTTAAGCTTGACATGCTTGTCAGATAAAATTTATGACAATTTGGTAAATACGGAAATACATAGAGTAAAACAAATAAAAATCTGTAGAGCGCGCGTATCGCTAAAATCCCACTGTGGAGAGCGTTATTGGCCGTATGCTCAGAGGAACCATTTACCTAGAGCGAGTCTAACGTTCTTTGATCCGAGAGCACGGGTATGATCTCACACCAATTTCAATGTCACGTCCAATTAGTGTCAAAACTGAGCGCGCCGCGTTTGAATCTCCCGGTACAAATGACAAACATTTAAATAAAAAATGGTGAATTGCGTGGTGCTCAGTTGTAAAAACGATTCAAGAAGGAACAATAAACTAAACAGTGACATTTCCTTTCATCGGTTAGTAGTATGTTTATAGAAATAAACGTATTTTTATAATTATTTAGTAGGGTGAATCAGGGGGTGCGGGGGATCGCGAGGGGGGGAGTCCGCTTCAGTCCCCTCCCCCCCCCCTCATAAATCCATGCGACGAGATAGTGCGAGGCATTTACGTTTAATTTTTCGATAGTTATTTATTGTCGCAAGCATTTTGTTTAAAATTAAATTTGTGTTTCTTGAATTGATTTATTTATTTATTAAAAAATAGTTTACCAACAGCTCCTGTATGTTCATGACATCATGTAAATAGAGGATAATAAAACTTGTACTTACACTGTTGCGAATTACCAGCATTTACAAAAAAAGTGATAACAGGATAATTTAAATATGAATAAAATTAGAATAATAATAACAAAATCTGATTGATAAACAATATTGTTCAAAAGTTTTTAGAATTCTACAAAGACCTTTTGGAATTATTTAGTTTTATGTTTCTGATTGGTAAGTATGCTTGTATGGACTTTTTCAGTAACTTTTAATTAATTAATTTGACGCTGGTATCGGCTACATTAATTTATAAAGTTATATTTTTAGTTCATTTGTTTTTTATATTATCTCAAAACCTAAAATCCATTTAATGACTCTGTTAATATTCACAATTATCGATATTCACACATGAATGTCTATCGTCGCACGGAACATCCCTAAGCGAGCGGGAACCAGCGGGAACTGACAGCTCATGAAGTGCTTTCGTTATTCGTATGTACCAATCGTAGACAGAGTTTCTCCGTTTCTCTGTCTACGGTACCAATAGAAAACTAGCAATAGTAGCAGTCTATAGATGATACTACGTCAATGGCCGTATGTAATACCTGCCTGGCAAATAAGAATTTGGAGAAATAAAAGGCGCTTCTATGGCGCTGTCTCCACGAGCGAGACAATCGCACCATAGATAGAGAAAAGTAAATAAGTAGGGTAAATCGCACAAAAAGTAGAAAAGAACAGATTGCGATAGGAACTAAATATGTCATAATCTATACTTAATATTATAAAGCTGAAGAGTTTGTTTGTTTGTTTGGTTGAACGCGCTAATCTCAGGAACTACTGGTTAGAATTGAAAAAATCTTTTTGTGTTAGATAGTCCATTTATCGAGGAAGGCTTTAGGATATATAACATTACGCTGCGACCAATAGGAGCTAAGCAGCAGTGAAATATGTCACAAAAACTGGGAAAAATATTCATACTTGAAAGCTTCCGTTGCGTGCGCTGCGTAAACGGTTCGAGTTACCCAAAATATATGTATGAAAGAATTGTTCCTCTTTAAATGATCTAAAAAAATGTCTGCGACAGTATATGTCTATCTTTTAAGATTGACTCACTATAACCTTTTTTAAGGTAATCATTTGGTCGAAATTAATGCATTATTGCCAATTATTTGCTACAGTTTTATCAACATAATATTAACTAAAATTATCATTTACGCAGAAATACTTTTTTTTTTAACTTCTTAATCGCGGTCATAACAACAGAAATTGACGCGGACGAAGTCGCGGGGATCAGCTAGTGATAAAATAAAATATTACGATTTTTTTTCGCGCATGCGTGGCATTTGTATGACATGACATTTGTATGCTTAAATATCGATAGTTAAGATACTAAATAATAATATTACTAAAGGTAATATTATTAGGTATGTGATATTAAAAAAAAAACAGCGCGCTTTGCTTTGAAACTATTTTTCGACTAATCTAGATAGATCATACTAGTGCTAACTGTTCATACCCTGAATTGCGCACTCTGCATCACTTAAAAAGTGTCACAAAAACAGTGGATGGAGCTGTCATTGAGGCTGATTTTCAATATTTTTCAACTCAATAATGTGTTTTAAAGTGGAATTCGCTTTTAAGATCTAGTTATAGAACTATAATGCGAACGTTAGTTTGATACGTATAGCCATTCTTATTAAGCTGTTTTTTTCCAATTGAAAATATTGTTAAATATATAAAAATGAAGGCTGCTTTGATATTCGATAGTGTTAATGATTTAGTGTTTGGAAAATGGGACTCTACCTTTATAGAACGTATGAAGACATTTGGTGGTCAGGTAAGTTAACACAGATATATAAAAAAAGTGATCTGTTGTTTATTTTGGACAAACATTTTTATTTATTATTGTAAATATTTATTATACCTATATGAATTATATTCTAGGAAACCCAAACTGATATAACAGAAAGTGATACAGTATCACAACTTCTGGCTCCTATTATTACATCCCAGCGGGTTATGGCTGCACAGTTTGGTAATACTTACTCCTCAATACAGTGTAAGGACAAGACAACAATAGTTTTTGATGAGGTAATTATGACTTAATTTTTTTTTTCTATCTATCTGTTAAGGGGTGAAAGAACTTCATAAAAAAAACTTCAAACGTCTCTTTTCTCCACAGTGGCTTGATCATGTGTTCATGATTATCAGTGAAGACTATGTAGATGAGGCCCATAGAGAATTGTTGGACTTCAAGACATTTGTACAACATATTTGTGGACAGAATATAAATTTGTAAGTACTCTAGTTTTTTTTTTCTAATGTAATATGTAGTTGTGTAACACTCATACACACAGCCAAAGTAGTAGCTGTTGGCATGCTGACCTCTTATACCTTTTTAACTTTTTCTATTGAGAATCAAAGGCAAAGGAATAATATTATGTTTTGATGTTTCAGCCTCCATTCATCAATCTACCAAGACTGGCTTTCAGTGCTGCTAGACAGCCGCACGAAGGGTGACACAATACCTGGTGCTAATGGGGTGATTGGTGAGAGTGGGGCGACCATGGCTGCCCTCAATGCCCTTAAAGCTACTTCAAAAGATATCAAAGTGCCACACCAACATAGTCATTTAATGCTGTTTGTTGGGGATAAGCTGTTGGCACTATATTCAAGGTAACATTTTTTTTATTGTAAGTAGTAGCAATTATGGCAATTAGTTATCTCACAAATTTTAATATACTGTTTCTAATTGCTGTGTGATTGTTACCATTTTAAATAAACCTTTTATGTTATGTAATCACATAATTATTTCATTGTGTCTTACTAAGTTTTATGTTTTAGTCGTGGAAGTGAAGACTTATCTCCTCCAGATTTGATTTTATTGAGCATACAATGTATTGCTGCTCAAGAATATTGGAAAGATGTCAGTGATGAAGATTCTAACGATGATCAAGAAATTATAAGATTACCTTGTGAGTATTATGATGCACAAAAGTCCTGCATAAACTAAAGATATTTTTTACATTATGTACTTATTTAATTTAAAATTGAATTAGATAGTAATGGTAAATATGTTTTTTTTATTTACAGGGTTGTCAACAGAAAATAGTGCTATCGTCAATTTGTGCGCCGGGTCGGCAGCTAGTCCATGTGCACCACACTCTATACATTTAGCAGAAGTAGCTCCACGCATTACATTCGTTGTCGTCGTTGACATGGACTTAAGGTAAATACATTTAAAAAAAATAACATTATCATTTATACAAAATTGATAAGCAAATAAATAATAAAATTAGTGTTGTAAATGCAATAAGAAATTAAGTGCAGCTGATATTTGCTGAGTTACTAACTATTTGTTAATATTATAGGGAAGTTGGCATTGCTGCATACATGTCTAACCAGATCCTGGCCAATTTGAGAAGACTTCTGTTGCAAAGGAACTTGGAGTTGCTGCCTAATACTCTTGATGCTTTGGAGACTTCTATAAAAAAGGTAAGTCATTTCTCTCAGTTCTATACTCAAGATTAATTACACCCAAGACTACCTTGTACCTAACAAGGTATTCTTATTATTATGTTATTGGGGCTAGAACACATTTTGCAATATATTATGGCCTAATGCCAAATATATTCTAAGATTTTTATATATTTTTCCAAAATTTTATTATTTTATTTTAGACAACAGATTCCTTACGCAAGAATAAAGCGCATTCTAATCTATGCGCGCGTTTATCAAGCCGTATGTTGGAACTGCGGAAGTCTTGCACCACAACTACGCCACTGACACCAGAAACTACCGCAACAGCCATGCATACGGCACTAGAAGCTGTTATAGAACAACTCAAACCAGATATCCCAAGCCTCAAGATGGAACAACCCTTGAAAGATCTAAGAGGAATATTGGCGCCGTACGTCGAGTTTCTTTGTGTGAAAGCGAAGAGATTCTTCAGTTTGGGATCATATCCTTTTCAAATTAGTGACCTAGTTGAAAATAAATGGCTTTATGCATTTTTCATTTAAATTCTAAATGCTTAACCTGTGTTATTGCTGTACCGAACTTTGATAATAACGGAGATAAATATTATGCTTCTCTGTCAGTCGCGGGTTAGATCCCCGCATGTGTAAATATTTTTTTGCTTTGTCCCAGTACATAATTTTCATTATAAAAAAATACGTAAAATTAAAAAGTCTTCGCAGAAGACTGTAATCATTGGCTTAAACTAATCGAAGTAATCATTAATTAACGAAATGTTAAAAAAACCGTTGACAACATTTTTTATTATTAAAATTTAACGAAAGGAGTATGTTCCACTTTTCTCGAACTTTTCGGGAAAATTGTATTCTTATTACCATAAAGCGCTCATTCAGGCTATTCCGAAAACCACCCAAATCGGGACATCAGTTTTCAATAGCTTTTCATTTTAATAGATTTTATGTCATTTTGCTTATTTTAAAACACTAATATACTTACTTACCTAAACTTACTTCAAATTGTTTTGTGATTAAGATTTGAATTTATATCGTGATTGTATTTCCATTTATTAACATCAACTTACTTTATTATGTTCAATGTACTTAATAGTAAATCAATCATGGTCACAAAGTAATTATCATCAATCATTGTTGACTGGATTATTTCGCTTAATGTGGCTTGTCTGGAAGAGCACGGGCGAGACAGATGCGAGTTGTTCCCTAACGCTGCACAAGTATGTGGAAGAGTTCCCCGGTCTCATCCACTTTATATACGTGGACCGCACCGTAGGAAGGTTCCTGGCTCCCGATATGGCGGACTGCGCTGATATGTTGGCGCCCAATACGGTGAGTAAGGATTTAATTTTTATATTGCAATTGATGTTATTTATGACGTGGGTAATACTTAAAGTAACGACATCTACGAAAACAAATTCCTATACCTCATTGAATAACTATTATATAACAAAAATGTATGGGTAGGTAAAGGGGTAGGTACCTATCTACCTAGAAGACAAGAAATTATAAATCAAAGCCTATCTGAGGTGCAGCTGGCTGAGTTGATAAAAAGGTGGATTTCAGCTAGCACACAGGCATATTGGCCAATGATGGTGGTTGGCGAGACCGTGTAGAATTCACTTTTTGATAACTGAAGATCTTATAATATAATGCGTGTCAGGTGCGTCGCGCGGTGTGCCGCAGCTTCGCGGTGGTCCGCGAGGGCTACTGCGCGGCGACGTGGCGGCGCGGCGCGCTGCACGGCTGCGCGCTCGTGTGGTGGGAGCGCCGCGGCCAGCCCGTGCGCCCGGCGCGAGCCCCACATCCCGCCGCTGTGCGAGCCTTGCCGCCGCCAGGCGATATCCTCGGCTCTTTTTACAGGTATAGTAAGCTAGGCGGCACTACTTTTACTGTGCTCACCAGTTGGCGCCACTGGCGCATCAGCTGTCAAAGCCCACCAATAAACCCATGTAATTTGACATTTCGGACATCACATGCGACTAGTAGTAATATTATTTAAAGGTATTTAAGCAAATTCCCGTTATATAATATTAATATAAACATGCAGGGCGATAGTTTAAAAGTTATTACATGCGACTAATGTTTCAGTACTGCGCCCTTATTCAAATGTGTGTAGTACTTGGCACTTGCCCCATTAGCCCCAAGTTACTATAAATGATATGTCAATTTTTCAAGCGTCATACTCTGTTACATGCAACAATATATTTTACAGGCAACTGCTCGAGCTGGCGTTCCCAGGCGATACCCGCGGAGTAGCCGTCAAAGAACTTATCTGCATTCACCTGGGCCTGTTACCTGCGTCAACAGCAGTCCAACAGGCTCGCCGGCTAGCACACTCGGTTCACGAACTGGCAGGAGAAGTGTCCACTGGGGCAGCAGATCTACTGTAAAACAGTATTTACATCATGGTACCTACAACATTCAAATGAATGCGTACATTCATTCTTAGGGTTAAATAAATTCAGATTAAGAGTGACAATATACCTGTATTTTCAAGTAGTAGATAGGTTACAGCCTTACTGGTACCTAAAATATACCTATCAGCTTGTGATTTCCAATGTTTGTATCCTATGGTACAAAAGTTTTGTAACATTTCCATTATATTAGGTAGTATAACATATAGTATTACTAATGTGGGTATTACTGTCAATCTAGTAGTTTAGTAGTCATTTTATCTTAAATCGTTCCATATGGTGGTAGTTTATATGACAGCTATATGTAGAGATGTTTATTGATATTACCAAATTAGGGTTATACTTGCTTCATAACTTTTGTCACGGTAATATTATAATACAGTACTCCAACTTCATACAAACGGACGAAACGCGAGCTATACCTACGCGCTCGATCTCGGGGTGCGCTCGGGCCGCAGACAGTCACGGCTGTACCACAGTGTCGAACGGACGGTGTGTTGTTTTTTTTACAATAACCGCGCGATTTTTACTCTAAAAATCAGTTAATATGACGAGTAGGAAATATTGTGCTGTTTTTGGTTGTATGAATTTCCCAAAACAATTTTTAATTAAGCTTTATATAAGAATGCGGATTTATTATACTTTAAAATTTAACAATAAAGCATTTCGTACGACTCCGTTGAGGCGCAAATATTTTTCGGTCGCAAATTTATAAGACCGATTTGTTTTTCAAAAAAAAACATGTTTTTTAATTAAATCTACCAATCAAAAAACAACACATTTTTATTGAACACTTCCTATTCAATATACAAAGTATTTCATTTATTTATATAAAAAGGATATTTACAATCACAAAACTAAATAGAAACAGAAAGTAGGTAGATGTAATTAAAATGCTGGAGACGGGCAGCCCTGACGCATGTTTACGTACCGCGCGGCTGTAGGCATTTATTTCTATCATGCGGCCGAGTTACACTACTGTATTATAATATTACCGTGCTTTTGTAATAATATTGAAATAAGTAGAGATTAATACTTAACATTCCAATTAAAATCGATTGCACCCGCATCAAATATAGGTGTGCTCAATATATGTAAATAATAACATATCTATGTGTCCTATGTTATTTGTTAATATTGAAAAACATTAGCTTTTAAGTACCTAATTGTCTTGACGTTTATGGAGAGGTGGTAGGTACATAAGACTCAAAAACATTCTTGCCAATTACCGACTTCAAAATAAGTCTTACATTTATTTCTTATGGATCCCACTGTCAAAACTGGACCAAAATAAAATGTAACATAATAGTCTAAGATCCCGTTAAGACCGACCTTCACCGAGATGCTTATGTAATGAAACGTATTTTATATTTAATTTAATATGTCAATAAATATAATGCATATGGGTTGCCTAGCAAATTTCAGTCCAGAGTATATTTAACTAGCGGCCCGTCCCGGCTTCGCACGGGTATTTTACACATTATTAAAAAGTTAGGATTGAAGGTTTCTGTGTTATTACTACTATTACGCTCGTACCTCAGTGATGCTTAAATCGCATAGTTAGCCGAGCAGAGTGAGCGACAATCACGCGACTTTTTTCTAATTCTTATATTTTAAACTCGTGATATCTTTCGAAGGGAATGTCCAAAGTGAATAATTCAAAAAGTTACATAAAGGTATTGAAGCAGTCTTGACTATGAAGTAATTTATTTTGATAAGGATCAATACCAAGTAACAAATAAAGAGCCTTTTCTAGCGGCGTCCTTTCAATAATATTTTTTTTTATAAAATATCTCTTATTGTGACCTAACTGTAATAGTTAGACATAGGCTGTCGCGACACTTTTTGTAGATAATTATATGTTCTACAAAGACGTAGTACATTATTTTGTTCTATAATCAATAGTTTTCGCAGCGCACGCGATGCAAGAAAGTTTTTTGGTAATTTTTTCACACCTTGGTTTACATTATTGAGGTTTTAGTATGGATCCCTAACTTTTTTGAAAATTTTATATAGCCTATGTTCACCGGAGATAGTGTAGCTTCCCAACAGTGAAAGAATTTTTCAAATCGGTTAAGTAGTTTCGGAGCCTATTCATTTCAAACAAACAAACAAACAAACAATCAAATCTTTCCTCTTTATAATATTAGTGTAGATTAGTGTAGATTAAAAATTTAAAAAAAATATTTTTTTAACATTTCACCGGTATGATTATTAGATAAATTCTATACCAATCGAAAGTATGAAGCCCATAGAATAAGCAAACGTTAGGTTGCCTATTCTTTTCCGGTCACAACTATAGGGTTGCCATAGTATCTACGAATCTGTTGGTGTGTGTGTGTCGTTCTTAACGGGATCTTATACTATAACCATTCTAGCTATTTTACTTTTAGTACTTTTAACTTGACAGTATACAGAATGTAAAATGAGAAAGTTAAAAGTATAACTCCCGGCAAATAACTTGGCAAGAGTCGTTAGATGCGCAGAAATCGTTTTTTAGGTCTATTTGGTGGTCAAGCGGGACGCGGGGTATGCGGTAGCGCCGATCCGAGCGCGCGATTGGTGCGTTAGTCGACCGAGTCGATTAGAGATTGGCGAGTTAGTTGAATATGCGCGGGTTTACCCCCACTACGTCAAAATCTTGCCAAGTTATTTGCCGCGAGTTATATCTATGGTAACAAGTTAATTTTGATCTCGTTATCATAAACACTCCTCATATTTTGAATAATAATCCATTGTACTCATGGTATTGTAATTATTTTAAGATTTATTTACTTATGTATTTTTTCGTTTTAATGTGCCATATTTTATAATTGTTATAAATTAATTAAATACATAAGACAAAATACATGCTTTTTAATATGCTTATGCAATTTCTGTCTGTTTAATGTTATCAAGGTATTAGTATGGGAGCTAGCAACGTTTGGAAAGTAAGAATTTTAGGTCAGCTGATTTTGTGATATGTTGTCCTTACTCTTTCGGTTAGAGTCTGGGCTATCTGGCTGGCGGTAGCGGTTGCGTTCATTAGTGCGCATCCCATTTATTCCATAATGTCAATATCAGTCAATAATATCACAAAATCAGCTGACCTGAAATTCTTCTCGAAAACGTTGCTAGCTCCTATACTATATAATAGAAGTTAATATCCTCGGTGATTATTTATATTATACCTTATATACATTTTATTAATATAACAAGGAGTAGGTACTACAAAAGTAAAAAAATCAGGAAACCCAATTTCACATGCATTTAATGAAAGAGAAAGCAATATTATAAATCTTTGTCTATGTAGCATATAAGTGTAGAAGGGGCTTGAGGAAATAAAAATTCGTATTTTTCATTCATTACATATTAACACCTGTATGCAGTTTCAAATAAAAAGGTCTGTGGGTCATGAAAATATAAAAATACTTGCATTAATAAAAAAGTATTTAATAATATAATGATTGGTTTATTGGCTCACATCAAACTAGTAGGTTTCTTTTGAGGAATATATGGATTTAAGTTGTATTTATAATTACTATAACAACATGGTTTTTACAACAACATGTATGTAGACTGATAAAAATAAAATTGCTTAACTTCTCTATTTACAATTAGTACATCTATTAAGTATTCAGGCAAAACAGGAAAAGAAGTCTGAAGTAAATTATATTTTTCCTGCTGATAAAAAAGTTACATAAAGGTTTTTGAATTTCAAAATCATATTTAACACAGGTATACTTAAAACTAAGTAGAATTAACGTTTTGTCTTTGCTGGACAGAATGGTAGACTCCCATCTTACAGATCAAGAAGCACAAAATTCATGGTTGACTTTATTGTCAACCATGCAGCCAAACTTTTACTCAACTAGCTACATAGTACATACTCTGCAAAACTGTCCAGCTAAGAATTTGCTCATAAGTTAGGTATAATTATGATAAAACAACATTGTAACATTCTGAATTAAGTGAAGTTTGAAATAAACAAGCAATATGTGCTGAAGAATATTATGTATATTATCTTTAGAAAAGACAGAATTAGTTATATAATGAGTATTATTAGCAACAAACAAAACAATATTACAGGTGAAAGTTTTACTTATATGGTAACTTATATAATAACTAAACACTTAGCTGAAAAGGCACTTGTCAATATTCAGGTGAACTATCACCACACTTGTCTTCATTTACTATCAAAGTCTTTTTTGTGTGTTTTTCTTCAACATCAAAGGAAATCAAATCTTCATTAAAAATGTTCCCTTTCTGGAAAAATATAATTAATATTAAAATTAAAACAATGACCATGAAACAGAAAAGATGATCAAAACAAAAGAATAACCTTTTGATTACATTTACTTTAACAGAATACATAGAATACTTACACTGGTAGATGCCACTTCATTTTTATTTTTTAATGCGGCAGCATAGTTTAAAACTTGTTTAGTGGGGCCCGTTAATACCAGCGGAGGACTTGGACTGGTTTTTATAACATCATTTTCATCAAATTTATCAGAACTGTCAATATCAGTACTATTAGTATTCATGGGAACATTAGTAGCACTCAATATGTCGACTTTCAGAGGCGTCCTCATTGCTTCTAAACAAGCCTGAGCCATTTCAGCTTCTCTGTTCATTAATTTCTCTTCTACATACTTATTGTATGAAATCTGTAAATCAGCTGAGTGCTTATCAGATAATATAGTTGCCATTTGCTTGATTTCGGCTTCTAGTTCTCTGATTGTACACTCATTCTTGACAGCAATCTTAGCTTCCTTTAGAAGTCTCACATCTACAGCTTCTTGTATACGCAATATTGCATCACTTGTGTTGTTACTTTGCACATTACTCTCTTTTACAATCTTATTAAAAATGCTATGTGGTGAAATTCTGTGTGATTTTTTATACCCAGTATACTTTTCACCCAAGTTTGCTGTTATATCTTCAATATATTCATACATGTCAAAACAATTGATCTTACCAAACCTGTACATAAATGTGTGCGTAGATCCTGATGAAGATATTTTATTGGATAAATTACATGTAACAAAGTTCTTCTTTCCATGATACTTTTCAAAGTACTTTTGTAATCCTTTAGATATTAGCTTATCTCTAAATGTTGGTTTGATGCTGGTATTCTTTCTATATTTGTACCAGCCAACAATATCATTAGCGGTGCTGGAGAGTAAATCAGACAGTACATCTTCCTTTATTCTCCCAGTAGGTAAATAAAAAAGTGAAACTGACGGCAAAGGCAGCACAGTTCTAACTTCAATTTGTGTGTCTAAACGGGCATTATCACTATGTAAATCGGATATGTGGTTGGTTATTTCCGAAGTCACATCGCCGATAAGAAATCCTTCCTGAAAGTTAATATTTATGTTAAAATCACATATGTAATAATCAAAGACATATTAAAAATTATAAGACTTAGAATAATACATTACAACATCAGTATCATTGTAATTACAAATATTAACCTGACTGTTAGCAGAGTTTACGCATTCGTAAAACAAAAACGACAAAGCAGTGCTACTTAATAACACCTTCTCTGTATAAGCCATAACTACATTGGCAGGGTGTATTGTAGCAAGTTCTAAACTTTTGATAGCAATACACAATCAAGATCCCAAAATATATACAAAATTCTAGCCAGTTGCAAAGTAACCGAATTGACGTGACAATGACTGCTGCTGTGTGATGTGACGTTTCAATTCAAGACAGATTACAAAATTTGGCTTTTTAAATTATGTCACCGGGATTGGTAAGCTTATGTTTCTACTTGGGGCGTTTTTGCTTCGAATTTATTAAACAAAGATAATAATAAATTATTTAATTTTAACACTTAATATATTGAAGCTTTCATTTACATAATAATATATTGTTATTTGATTTTTTTATCTTTTCTTGATAGAAAATCCTTTTATTTTTATTATAAGAAAATATTCAAGTAAATTTTAATTGTTTTTTTTTTATGTAAATTAATGCAAAATGAGATGTGGTTGCCCAGCGTTATCTTTAAATTAACTACAATTTGAAAATTCTTAAATCCTATTATGGAAGTCAAATAAACAACTTACGCATCCTAACTATTCCTAACCATCTGAACGGGTCCTAATAATAAATTTCCATCGGCCATCCTTGTAGATTTTCATGTTTCTCTGTGTTTCTCTGTCTCTATTATAGCCGCAAGTCGCGACTCAGCCGATTTGTGATTTTGTGCGAACAGTCAGTGGAAATCGTAGTTTGTCTGTCATAGTGCAAGTTTAAATTCGCTCGGTTCACATCTATGTACATAAAATCGAGTAATACGCTAACATACCTCCGGAGTATTTACTAACGAATCTAATAATCTGAATAAGTGCAGTGGTAAGTTTATTTTGAAATAAATACGACGATGACTCATTAAATTATATTACTTCTAAGCTAAAATTAGTGTTTGGCACTAAGGGCTAAAGTAGAATATTATTAAAAGATTCCAAACAGTTTGTAATAAATGCATAGTGCGTAGAGCTTAAAAGAAACCTTGCTGTTTGCGTTTTTCTCAGATGGTTATCTAATAACTCATTTATTTTTATTCACGCTTTTTTCATCCAGTGCGGCAGCATTTATTTGTTTGTTGTATTATTCTTGAAGGTACGATATGCCTTACTATTTTAGATTATTACATTAATATAACAGTGTATCCTGCAATATTTTATGAACAATTACTGTCATTAAAATTCTTATCTTTTAATTTAATGCATACCAAACAAGACATATTATAGTCAACAAAAATTGGTTGCAAAGAATCACTATGGTTGATTTAAAACTGTATTTCATGTTATTGAATGAGCCAGATAATCATTACATATTTAATATTAACTATGATTACAAGAATTTATCCCAGAGATTTACCTTACAAAGGAATTGTTGAAGATAGTGAAGATACTAAATCAATGAAGTATCTGAAGTGATGATTGATTAGTTATTTAATTAGTTTTACTAGGCAATTCCACTGTTATTACCTGCTTTATTGGGCTATTGTTTAATGTTTCTTGCTTACAGCTTTGAATATCTTTATTTTGCTTGTTGAGCTGATATCCACAGATATGTTCCTACAATAATAAAGTCCATTTATTCTATTTAAAGACAATATTATTTACATACTTGAGATGTGGAGAGCGGAAAAATACCAAATCCAACAGACGCATCTTCATAAAGATAAAGATTCTGTATATGCTTGATAGTAGAGTAGATAATGGTTCCATGTTTACTATAATATACTTGTATTTATTTTTTAGTTATCTTGGCTGGTCAGCCGATAATATCAATATTTATTAAAATTTTCTTTTGTCTACAACTCCTACCAATTGGAACTTATTCACAAATATAAAAAAAAACTTGATTTAGCTTTGGGGATAAATATAAACAACAATTTACCATGTTGAATAATTATATAAATGAAAGTATGTATGTTTAGTGTAATCTAACAGAATTGAAATCTTGAAATAGAATGAATGTGGTGTTAAATCATGAGAAATGCAAATATGCATTAAAAAATCAGTTATTTACATTCATGTAAATGGTTTTGCTGTCATGTATCTAATGTATGAATAAACATCTGAAAGAAACAAAAACAGTACCTAGTTAAATTTATAAATCTTAGTTATTATTTTTCAGAGATAATAAGAAATATTTATTTTTAGATAACTAATCATAAACATAACAAATCATTGCCTATGCATGTTCAAGTTACCAAAAATAATCCTAAGCTCCTATAATAACAGAAGATTTAACAATTTAAGTGTTCCTTTATTTATATACAAGACAACGAAAAGGATGGAAACCTGTATCAATAAGGCATGTGTAATGAGCCAAGAAAATAAAAAGGTTATGTCGAAAAAGTATTATCGACGTGCAGAACACAGGTAAGAACAAACATTACTTATTATTTTTCAGAATAAGGTATAACAAGGCTATAACAGGGTAAGTCAGGGAAATACAGAAATAATGTACTCAAACCAAAGCGAAAAATCACGTGAACCCTCTGACATGTCTATATAAAAAAAGATTGAATATAGGTAAAGTATTATATATATATCCCGAATTGAAATACTCCTGTTCACCCATCTTCCCAGAGACAGCGGGACGAGCCGCTCTGCAGAGTAGTTAAGGAAAATCTAATCTCTTCTTCCAATACTACTGCTGAGCGTGCGCGCTTACTGGCTGTGGGAGAGAGGGAGTCAGGCCTTTGGCTTCAAGCATTGCCTTCGTCGAACATAGGCACCTTGTTCGACGACACTGCTTTCCGCCTCGCTGCTGCTCTACGCCTAAGGGCTTCGAGTTGTACCCCGCATCGCTGTCACTGTGGCGAAGTTGTCAACAGCCTCGGACACCACGGCCTATCATGTAGCCGTAGCGCGGGCCGCATGGCGCGGCATGCGAATATAAATGACATTATTCGACGAGCTCTTGTCGCCGTCGGCGTTCCGGCTGTACTCGAACCTAATGGCCTGGCACGCGACGACGGCAAGAGACCGGACGGCATGTCTTTGTTCCCGTGGAAGGTGGGTAGGCCTTTAGTGTGGGACGCTACTTGCGTCGATACTCTTGCGCCATCCCATCTTCCTAGTACGTCGTGCTGTGCTGGCGCTGCTGCTACGGCTGCTGAGAACCTCAAGCGGCGGAAATATACCAACCTAGTTGGAAGTTATTTATTCGAGCCGATTGGGGTTGAGACCCTTGGTCCGTGGGGTCCGAGTGCACACAGATTTTTTAAAGATTTATCCAAACGCCTGGTTGACACTTCGCGTGACCCAAAGGCTGGCTTCTACCTAGGTCAGCGAATAAGCATTGCCATACAACGTGGCAATGCTGCCAGCCTTTTGGGCACACTCCCAGTCGACAGCAAATGTGGATGAATTTTTAAGTTTAATTCCATTAATAAAGAAAATTACACATATATTTAAAAAAAGGTAAAGTAGGTAGGTAGGTACCTACTATGAAATAAAAACGCATAAAAAATTACGACAAAAAAAGAATAATAATTAAGCATGTTAATGTGATTGGCACTCGTGTTATGATTTCATTTAAAAAACACGGTTCTACATCGTGCCCCCCCCCCCCCTTCTCCTTTTTCTAATAGACTAATAAAATGTAGTCAAATGTTCCTATTGATTGATGCTGTGATTGGTTTACCAAAGCATTACTGTTTATATTCTCTTTGTTTGCCGTGCAATTTGTAAGCAAATACGAGGTGAGAAAATGTATAAAAAACATGGGAAGGATGTATATCAGCTTATGCAGAACCCGCGCTTCCATATGGAACTGAACCTTTTGCTTTTAGGTACAATTGTTTCAGAAATTCAGAAATGCATTTCCACAGCACCTGTAACTTAATTCTACATTCTTAAATCTCTTATTTTCTGTTATCTATTTATATTTATCATTCACGCTTATACATTACGCGGATACCTACTCGAAATTCACATACCGATAATCTCAAATATATATTTACGTCTTCATAGATTACAATAAATCCATAACAATATAATTACAATGCTGTTTTCAATGTCATGTGTGAAACTTTTCTTGTTTATTCAGAAATAAGTACATGGTGTCTGCCTATTGATCTATCATCCAGGGAAAAATGGAATTCTAAAATTCCGAATACTTAGTTACTAATATATTTTTTTAACGGTTACTCATTGTAATTAGGTACATACCATGTTAAAATCAAGTTAAATCGTAATTAAGTTAAGCAATAAAAAAACAACTGTAACGGCGCTATCGTATTTTTTTCGATGGATTCGTTTAACGCCCTGAATTACATTATGTTTTCAAGTGCCAATTGACGCGAACACAGAGCATTCTAACTTAATATTTACATCACTTGTTGACCGGGTCAAAAGTTATCGTTGCGTGAGGTTATCATTATCGTCCTCTTGTTTTTTAAAGTGTTGTTCTTGTGACGGCAGTTGTATTTGAGCATCAGAATCAGCTAGACGTGTTAGTTATCAAAATGCCAGACGCGTTTGAGTGTGCGTACCCTTTATCGCCATCAGTGAATCCTGAAGATATAAGAGCACGCGCTAATTCATCATCGAAGAATAAACGGCCAACAGTTACGTTTCTTGCTGGCAATGAATCTCTAGAGATACCTGATAAGTCAGAGTCTGGTGTGGACAAGCCCTTTTTCAAGGGAGAAGTGGAACTTGATAGTATCGCAGTGTCTTACTCTACTATGCATTCAACCTGGCTTGACAAAAGAGTTCTTGAACATAGGTCTGTATTATATCGAATTCTATTTTATTTGTCAGTGTCAGGAATTTACATAACCTTGAGATTAGACAAGTACCTATATGTGTGAAGAAACACAATAGTGAAGTGAATTCACATCTAATCTCAACATTGAAAGGCGGTTCTTCGTTTGTTGTTATTTTTGCTAAAGAATATATTATTTCGCTACCTATTTTTTAGGACACGGACAAAGATTACTGGCTCTTATGGTTTTTCGATAGTTTCGCCAAAACGTAATTTCTGCATCTTTCTATTTTTTGTTTAAGTTGCATAGCATGGCTTTTTAACAAACATTTCTATCCACTTATTCCATTATCTAGTTATTCCAGGATTTCGTTGCGTTGTCATCGTCTTCCTTTCCACCAATACCTTAATTTTTTTCTGCATTCTCCTTTGCACACTCGTAGCCTTGTGAAATAGATTTTTTTAGATCGCAACTTCTGGCCGTTTTTCGAGTCTCTTGTGTTTCTGTTTGTATCCGGTTGGTGACGGTCGTGTGCATTTTCCCTTGAATTCTATATGTTCTTCTTTTCTTTTAATTCTAGGAGCTATCTATCTTGTCAAAATCGTCTTGTAGCATGCCATAATCCTCTGGTACACAGTGGCATTTATTTCATCGCCTTATTGTATAAAATCGAGGTACTGGAATGCGGAATAGGTCTGTAAACTCCGATTTTGGTCGCTCGTGGCAAAATTATTGGAAGTGTACCTACTGCGTGTCTAATTAATTATACATAGATCGCAACCTAACTCAGTCGATCACTAACAGATTTATGTAAGTACGTAGGCGTTTGTCAAGTCCGATAAGGGAAATGAACGAAATGGCTTGTTTAATGTTTATACAAAACTGCCCTAATGTGAGTGAATTTCGCAACACGTAAGAAAATTTGAAATTCATTACAGTTGCTTCAATTTTGTTTATCGCATTATACAAAAGATAATTGCGGCAATGAACAATTTTTTTGTGAGTTTCCTATGCCTGTGGTTCCTATGTGAAATGCTAATCTTGATAAAAATAAATGAATATGAATTTATTGAATTTCAACCATCAGTGCCGGTTTTAACACTACCAGCGCCCTGGGCGAGATTTCTAGCGCGCCCCCAACTGCAATTCAACTCCATACAAAAAAAAGGAAAGGATTTTATGTAATTATTAATTTAAATTTTATTAAAAAATATATATTTATAATAAAAAACAATCCTTATGTATTAGAAAAATCTAAAAGAATTCAATTTTTCTATGTTCACTTCTGTGAAAGAAGGCGGCCACCGGTCCCGTCCTGAAATCGACCGAGTTACCGGTTCGGCCGACGGCGACCGAACTCTTGCCCGACACGCCCGCGTCTCCCATCCCTCAAAAAATATTTCTTTGGGAGAGGAGAAAGGAGAGGTAACGCGAGCTACGATTCGGAATATGTCCGAGGCAAGGTCTATTTTCTCAAGATGTGGTCAGTGCCATTTCTTTAGCCTTATTCCATATTGACCGCTGGTAGTGGAATAAACACCCGGTAACTTTTGCGTTGGGGTTTACTTGCATCCAGTACCGCCGCTTATCTAATTCCTTGTATCTAGTCCGAGCAGATCTTTGATTATAATGAACTAGCTGTGCCCCGCGGTTTCACCCGCGTGAATAGCTAGTTCACGTTCCCGATGTCTTTAATTTTTAAATTAATATTTTTTGATCAGCTGTAATTTTGTGCAAATTTTTAATTAATAATCAATAATTAATAATCTTGTCTGATTTGTTTTATATTTTTGTACATTGCAGCATTGTTTGTGAAATAGTTGTTGTTTTCGTAATCAGCGAGCCGATAAACCATAAAAACGATACTCATGTTGATTTTTAGAATTTTATTGCCACCCCTTTTCTACCTTTTAGGGGTTAATATCTGAAAGAGCTTGAAACAGTTGTTTACTCATTTATTGATAGGAGTACTACTGTGAAGAATCAAATAAAATAGTTTGACTAATCTTGTTTCCCCATACAAACTTTCAACCCCTTTTTCACCCACTTAGGGTGTGAATTTTGAAAAACCCTAGGATACGTAATTTTTTATTTCAAATTTTTAACCTAAAAACAATGTTTCAGGCTTCTAGCTCTAAAAATGACGGACTTACATTCAAACTTAAATTCATGCTGTAAATTAGCATACTGGCTGTATGCTAATTTACAGCAAATTGTATTAGATAATAATTGTGAACAGGGTTTTTAAGAGTAACTACGAGTAGACCTCGAACTTTGAGAGATGGGAAAAAAGGGGCGCCGCAGGCGCCCTTTTATTATTGATAGTAATTGTGTACAGGGTTTCTAAGAGTAACTAGACCTGGAACTTTGAGAGATGGGCAAGAAAGGGCCGCGCTTGCGGCGCCCTTTTATTTAGATAATAATTGTGCACAGGGTTTTTAAGAGTAACTAGACCTGGAACTTTGAGAGATGGGCAAGAAAGGGGCGCTTGCGGCGCCCTTTTATTATAGATAATAATTGTGCACAGGGTTTTTAAGAGTAACTAGACCTGGAACTTTGAGAGATGGGCAAGAAAGGGGCGCTTGCGGCGCCCCTTTATTATAGATAATAATTGTGCACAGGGTTTTTAAGAGTACCTAGACCTGGAACTTTGAGAGATGGGCAAGAAAGGGGCGCTTGCGGCGCCCTTTTATTATAGATAATAATTGTGCACAGGGTTTTTAAGAGTAACCAGACCTGGAACTTTGAGAGATGGGCAAGAAAGGGGCGCTTGCGGCGCCCTTTTATTATAGATAATAATTGTGCACAGGGTTTTTAAGAGTAACCAGACCTGGAACTTTGAGAGATGGGCAATAAAGGGGCGCCTGCGGCGCCCCTTTCTTGCCGGCGCCCCGGGCGGTCGCCCAACCGCGCCCTGCCCTAAGGCCGCTACTGTCAACCATCATATAGGATATTTCCTACACAGGCATATTGATTATGTGGGATATTCTGGACGTCGTCGTGTTCTTGGTTAGAAGTACTTTCTGGCATATATTTTAATGCTTTCATCATCACTAGGTACTCCTTTTTTAACCCTATTGAATGAAAATCAAAAACTTACTTATCAAAACTTTTATCGTTTAGTACTTTTTATACCTTATTTTCGTGGAGTTATTTTATTTGAGTAAATTTAGTCCGAGGATTCGACCTTTTTTGAAAAATATTAATTCATTGCTGCATTATGGTTACCCCAGATAACTTCCAGATAAATTAACAAAAGTCATTTATTTCAATGTCATTGTGAAGCAGATAATTGTTGGCAGCTATTAATTGTTTGGTGAAAGTTTTAGATTTTCTTTCGCTTCATTATCAATTTGGTGAAATAATTATTACCTTAGTCAAGTGGAATCCTACGTTTCCGATTTATTTTTTCGATATCTACGATTTTTGCTAGTTTTTCTCTATATTCACCATTAACATCCAAAAGAATTCATGCTATTCTTGTTGACGATATTGTGATAATTAACATATTTGTTGTAGTAACGATCCTCAAAAATGGGTTGCATAGATCATACAAAATACTATAGTGAGTTTTAACAGTGAAAGTAAAGTGTATATGTAATGAGAAAACACAGGTTTGTAAGTTACATTATTATGATGTTTAAACGTGAATGCGGGAAAGTAATTGTAAAAAAAAGTGTTATGGGGATGTCATACAAAGCCCAAAAGATTCCTAGCAAAAATATAGCTAGTTTTAACATTTTACTGGTAATGAAAACTTAGTAAAAGCATTCCGGATAAAAATTAGTAGTTTTTGATGCTAGCCTAATACTGATTAATGTTCTGTGGCTCTGTGAGCCTGTCGAAGTTAGCGAATCAGCTGTTCGGTACGGTCGCGGGGGAAGTGATTGTACTGGGGGCCTTAGGTATAGGCGACCGTCGACCCGATATAACGTCAGTATACGCGACGCTCTCGCCGGTCCATATCGCACGCACATACAACCTAATTAATTTATAGAATTCTCTTATCGCCGCGAGTTTGATACCAAACTTGTGAATCTATTGTGTAGTGTGTCACCTCATACGTTTCCGTCAAGTAAAAATTATTCTCAAACATATTTGCTCCGACTGTTTTGTGATTTATGTAAAATTTTATGTTTTTAATAAAATACAATACATATGAAACGGTTATTCTGACAGTAACAAGGTTGTTATTTAAGCGCGTAGGTGCGAGTCACACTTTATATTGCGCATAATATTCATTCATAGTCTGATTTTGTTTTGCAAGCGATGATTTCTAGTTTAACTTGTTTGTTGTCTGTCCCAGATGTTTCAATGTAGTATTCCAGTGGAAAGTATTCATATCACTCGATAAGTGTGCTACATGGCATATGAAAATATTTTTAACAATCGGGTTCCAAATTATGTTGTCTTGTTAAGTTTAAATGTATTTGTGAATCAAACTTTGTCTGTTTTTGCTGTTATCAAAAGCTTGTAGTCACACAGAAAAGTACAAGATCAAATTATATTTTCCTAGTACAAAGTACATGGATAAAACATAATATTTAATTAAATATAAAATTTTCTGATCTTTCATAGTTAGGATAACAAACCCCGCCCGGGTATTATGAAATAAAAATATATCAGTCACCGCGTTATACAGGAAATTTAGACATGGAACTGTGAACGACACGTGGGTAGTTATTGTTATAGTCTAGGCGGTATTATAGTATCGATTTGTGTTTCCTGGCAGCCTCTCTCCCATGCGCCCATATACTGCATTCACCTTAGACATAATACTAACCCTTTTCAGGCCCTTTAAAGAAATTCAGATTTCAATTGCGAATAAATAATGTTTAAAATGAGCATTATATATTACCTATAGTCAATTATGTATATGTATGTCATGTAAATAATACTGTTGCAAATCGCAGTTCATTTCCAATTTAACTGACACTATAATTTTGAATAAATTGCTGAATCCATCAATATCCCTAGTTAATTTTTGTTAGTGCTACCTGTCAACTACGTAGTAATATAATACGGAATTTAGGTTAGTATTATATTAAGATGAGACATAGATAACTTACACCAAGCTTTGTAGGATTACCTACGAAATTAGCTTCCCAAGAAGCATAAACGAAGTATGAAACAAACCTAAAATTGATCAAACTAATGAGCAATGCATTGATGTTGCTTTGTACATCAATGACACTTATTTCTTTGAAAGCAGTTGTGTCTGGAGGGAAATGCAAGTCGTTGGCCTCGCCGCCGAAGATAGAAACCTATCTATTGATACCACTGAATGCTTAATGTTGTGATTGACTGTTTGAATTCATGAATGGCTTGATTTCATGTTTAGTACTGCTTATTTTGATCCTTTTTTTATCAAGTTTGAATAACTTTGTAAAATGTAAAAGGGAAATGAACTGCTATAATAATATTATTTATTTGCATAGTCACTTATTTGTTTGAACCTTGTAAACTGGTGTGGAGAATATAGCACACATATAATTAGTAAAAACATTAGCCTTCTTTAGCACAGTTGCTGTCGGTCACATTATTCTAGAGCTATACGTAATGAATAAATAATGTTGTGAACTAATAGCCTTGTACGACTAAAAAACAATGAAAAATATGCAGTTATAACGTAGTAGCCCGCACTATGTTAAACCTAACGCCCGTCAACCTGAATGTGTAGTTAGACCGGTCTTTTTAACCTTGTCACTGTCAAGGATATCCACTCAAATGCTTCCTGCGTTTCACTAAAACGATTGCAGTGAATCATGAGTGACGTGTGAATCGCTGAAATAAATGTTTTGTTTTTAGTAAAATCGAATTACCTCTCAGTATTCAAACGATAGTAGTGCACATTTTTGTTTTGTGGTGTATGTAACGGTGTTGTGAGTAGTGTTATATCAGTGATATATCATGAGGATAGAATTTGCCATGGCAAACGGATCTGCAAGTGCCTCTGTTGATCAACCCACTGCCAACGGTTGCTCCTACGGAAAAGGGGACAGATATACGGCAGCACCGAATGAGTGAGTGTTTGTTGCTGGATTTAAAATTTATATCATGATGAAACAGTATAAACAGCATTCGTATCATCGGTTAATGTGCTGTTGCTTGTTTAAAAAGATGTTTTGCCAGTCGGTATGCCTTTGTTTTATGCATATAATGTGACGTTGCCCTGCTGCACGTTTTCTACATATATATTGTTCCACATTTGGATAGGTATATTTTTGTTTTCAAGAATATAATCACTTTGTTTCTCTTTGTTGTTTTTAACTGTCTTGACTCCTTACTTGTCTTTAAATATGAAATAGTGTTATGTGAAGGAAGGTACTTGACTTTCCAATTTAATTTCATTATGATAAGAAATCTGACATAGTCAAACTTGTCTATATATAAATCTACCTGGGTATGTCCCAACACAGAAATGATATGCATTCACAAACATGCTGGTTTTGCCAAAATAAATTTGAGGACAAGAATATTGATGTCACTGGAATGATCCGTTATAAACACGCTGTTGGCATTTTGCTGGAATTTCACTCAAGAGTTGCGTGCTTGCTGTAGCCGTGTTTGATACAAATATTAAACGCCTGCTTATACATTAAGATTATTGAAATTGACATCAAACTGGAGCCAACGGCTAGGCGTCGTTTTGGATTATCGTCTGACTTGCATAAATTTTTCACCTTGTGCGACACTTTGTACGAAAATATCAAACTACATTCCTGTTATGACAACCATTTGCCCGATGCTGCTATAAGAACACTAATTTATGGTTATTCAGTCAAATGAACTAATTTTGAATAGATGTTTTTGCAGAAAAATGTATCATATTTTTTACAAACGGAAATAGAACATTTAGTTATTTAGTTTTATTTTTGGAATAATGTATGGGCAAGGCTAAGAGAATATTCCACTTTTATAGGGTCGCCACTCGCCTCTGTTGATATTCTCGCATAGTGACAAAAAGTTTTATCATTTAAAAACAAGCAATCTGTCATTTATGAAAAATATGCGAGGAATACCGTTAATCTTTAATGCGATCTCAGTTTTCCACAGATATAGACGATAACATGTTTCCAGTCACTCATTTAAATATCTATAGATAACTGATAAGTTGTGGCTGCTACTATGAGTAGGGAGGCATGTAAGAATTCTTATCAACAGTCGTCTTGACGATGACGTCATTCTTATCTAACTACTTGAGTCTCGAGAAACAACGGAGCGGATGCGAGGGTTGCGTGTTAGCACTAGTTAGCTACCCATTCGCCTATATACTTAAATCAAATTACTTAGTAGAAAAGAGCTCCTCGACTGATTACGTTACAGTCTGACATCGGTCGCAAACGTTTTTACTAGCTGACTAATGGAAATATACTTACTGTAACAGAATTTATTTAGTAAATAGATTCAGAAACTTGTTATTTTTGCCAAGGTCGTAGACCCAGAGTCGTCCATCCACATTTTATCACTCATCAGTTAAATAGTTATAGATAGGCCATTTATATTTTGACGAATGACTCGTATGTGATGAAATTATTTATTATTCAGATTACACAATACAAGAAGTTTGGAGGTCGTTTAAAAAAAAATCTCGAATATCCGAACTTCACACTTTGTAAATAAAAAAGTTTAAGAGCTAGGTACTTGAGTTTAAGAAGGTCTATAGAGTTAGAATAAATTACTTACGTTATCATTAACGATAACAAAGGGTTACCTACAATTTTTTGTGAAATACAATATCGAAGCCAAATCAAATTACCTACATATTACGTTTCCTTGGGTAGGTGTAGTAATGTAGTTAGATACTTTCGTAAAATTTTTGGGACTTTTCCTTCAGTTTTTGTTATCTATGAATGTGATGACATTTCTGTATTATCACTTCTGAAAGAAATTCACGTGTAAATGTCACATAGTGATAGTTTTATCTGTCCAGTAATGTACCTATAAGCACTTTAAACAAAAGTTTGTTTACATATCCAAAAAGATAACATTGACCTCTTGCATTGTTACAGAATCTTTGTAAACAGATCGTTACATTTAGAAAATGTCCAGTTTTATGGTTTTGATATGGACTACACACTGGCTGGTACGTTCCCTTCAATTATTTTTATTATATAATTATATTTAAGAAAACGATCGATTTTGTATGTTTTCCTTTTTTTCCAGAATATAAATCGCCACAGTATGAAACTTTAGGATTTAATTTAACCAAAGAGAGATTAGTGTCCAAGGGTTATCCACAGGAAATATTAGAATTCGAATATGATCCGTCATTCCCAGTTCGGTAAGTAATAAGCCATTTTACAACACTCGATAATTTATTTATAAGTTTTTGTACACACAACGGACATACAATATTTAACATAGACAGGTCAAAAGGTACAAAGCTACTGCTAATTTGACATGTTAATTAACAACTTTATTTTTTTTCCAGAGGTCTATGGTTTGACACGTTGTACGGAAACTTATTGAAGGTAGACGCTTATGGTAATATTTTAGTATGCGTACATGGATTTGAATTCCTAAAACAGTAAGTTTACTTCATCACTTCTTTGTCATTTCATGAAAAATATGATCACAAATATATCAACACGAAACAAGACATTTGCTTTGATGTGCTTGTTCATTAAAAGTAACAAAAAACGTGACATTTGAAATTTAATATCTATTTATAATTACATCCGTCTACAGTAGGTAGTGTAAAAAAGCTAATAAATCTCACGTTTGTTTCAGTTCACAAGTATACGAATTATATCCAAACAAGTTCTTAACATTGGACGAGTCTAGAGTGTATGTGTTGAACACATTATTTAACTTACCAGAAACGTACCTCATAGCTTGTTTGATAGACTTCTTCACTAATTCTCCTCAATACACAAGGTAAGTGACACCCAGAAAAACTAATTGTCAAATATGTTTGCATCTAATTAGTTGTTAAAATAGTTTATTTGTTCAAAAGCACCTACAGTTAATGTACTCGTAAATTAGTCAGGTACAAAAATAGCACGATTAGCCGGATTAATTGCTTTTTGCTGCTGTTGACGCTTGGTCTAGCAGATGCCATATATAACTCGGTAATAGCTCTCCTTTTGAAAGCGAGTGGTCAATAGTCGTTCACACGTTACACGAAGCTATGCATTGCGCAATTCGTACTTCACTCGTCGACCTACAAACGCACTACTTGGTATGGCAGGCCCAGTTAATTTTAGAAGGAAAAAATCTTCAGACGTAGTACATTCTCGGTCATTAAAGAAAAACCAAATTCATGATCATCAATATATAAATTTAATGCTTATATTTTCCTCGCAGAGAAAAAACAGGCGTACGATGCGGAGATCTTGCAATGTCATTCAAATCAATCTTCCAAGACGTCAGAAATGCGGTCGACTACGTTCACATACATGGAGACTTAAAAAGCAAGACTATAGAGAATATGGATTTATATCTAAAGAAAGATGACAGACTGCCCATGTTCCTGTCTAGGATAAGGGACAGTGGAGCCAAGATCTTTATATTAACAAATAGTGACTACAACTTCACTGATAACATTATGAATTATCTATTCGATTTTCCGTACGGCGCAAAGGTAAATAATCCCAGACTACTCTACTGTAAATAATATTTACATATTATGTACACATTATAAATAATATTTTTATTACGACTATATTACATCAGCTGTTGTACGAAATGATTGATGACGATTTGACAATTAAAATCGTTGACTTTTTACTTTTATCGTCAACAATTATGATAATAAGCTTCAATTTTATCATTTTGACACTTTATTTAAGTAAACACTAGGTACAAATAAAAAATAAAAGATCAAGATTGTTTTTTTTTATATGGTAGGTTCAATAAAATATTTATACATTCCATAAGCAGTAAACATCGTCTCATAAACGTCGTTAAACACTAACTATATAAAGATACATTTAAATCACAGCAGTAGCTATAAATGTTTCGCAAAGTAAATTGTGTTTTATACAAATATCAATAGATTTCACCACTAGAACATTACGCCTCATCCATATCTTTAAGTCACTAAGAGAATCGGCCAGCCCTCCAACACTAAAGATGGTCTACTATGCACTGTGCCAATCAGTAATTGGATATTGTATTGTTGCATGGGGAGGTGCCACGAAAACTAGCCTTCTTCGTGTGGAGAGAGCACAGAGAGCTGTTCTCAAAGTAATGACAAAGAATCCTTATAGGTTTCCTACAACAGAACTGTACTCAACTTGTAAAATTCTCACAGTACGACAGCTTTTTGTGCTCCAATCCACCCTCAAAAGGCACAAAAGCTTTCCACCAGCAAATCCAAATAAACGTACATATCTTCCTCCAAGTACTCAACACAAGACCACCTTTGCGACACATCAATATTATATACTTAGTTCCCACATCTATAGGAAAATTAACAAACATTTGGATATCACAAACTTAAACACACACGCTCTAAAAACCAAACTTACAGACTGGCTCCTTTTGAAGGACTATTCTGAAACGGAGTCTTTATTATTATACAGTGTCTAAGACGCGGCACTCCCTCAAACACACACACACACACACACACACACACACATATCCTCACTCACATACAATAAACATACCTCCAACTCATTACTCACTCCCACTTTACATTCATGCTGGCATGCTTACTCAACCATGTTAATTTTATAGTTCCATCTCTCATAAAAATAAGTCTATCCATATTCATTTTCTTTTTAATTTACTTTTATCCTAATGTTTTAAGCCAGAGGGCAGACTGTCACAGTCCATTTTTTATGTTTTTGTGGTTTTTCTTATACTGTATAATATTAGCCGAATACTACCCCTTAAGATACAGGTAAACCTAGTTTAAGAGGTAGAATAATCACATTTGTACAGATTGCAACACAAACTCTTTCTCTGTAAATAAGTACCATGTATAATAATTTATGTACCAATCTGTATTTCTTTGGCTTAATAAACATTTTTATTATATTATTATTATACTATATTTCCAATTACCATACATATTTACTACTACTACATGTACGAAGAACTAGGGTCACATTATTGTAGGAGCTTTAATTATATTTAAATACGATTTTCTTTTATCTCATCGTCATCGAGACGAGCTTGTCTCATACTTAAGACCTTGGATAGTAGCGCACGACCTTATCGAATGGAAGGAGGAAAAAGGAGGCCTTTGCACTGCAGCTGGACGATCATGTCAAATAAATAATAATATATCTATTATTCAAAACTCATTATTATTATCTATTAATACTTTTCAATTTACTGTTCGCTACTTTTTTATATTTTTGACTAGCGACGAAAAAAATGGTTGTTATGAGTCTACGACGCTACGTGCCTGTGTATCTGTCTGTGGCAGCATAGTTTCTTAACGAATAGACCGATTATGATGCGGTTTTTAAAGCTGACGTGATGGATGTGTATTTTTTAGTATTTTGACGAAAAAGCAAATTTTTTGTAATATATTGGGGGTTTCTATAATTGATAATTTATAGATATGATTATATTTCTAGCCCGGCGAGCCCCACAGGAACTGGAGGACGTACTTCGACTGGATCGTGGTAGACGCCCGCAAGCCGCTGTTCTTCGGCGAGGGAACCACGCTGCGGCAGGTCGATACCAAGACCGGCGCGTTGAAGATGGGACACCATGTTGGACCGCTACATGAGGGACTCGTGTATTCAGGAGGTAAGAACAATCATACTTAAAAAAATAAATTAAAAATATAAATAATACCAGCCTATAAAGTATAAAGTTAAAACTCGAAAAGTGATAATTTCGAAATTTTGATGTTTATATATTCAGTGTGCAGTATGCAATACAATCGGGTATTGTTCCAATTTATTTTTTCCGTTACTTTATGTCAAGGTTAATTTAGACTGCTGACTGAAAAAGTTTTAGGCAATATGGACACAACTCGCTTTAACTTATAAATATTTCTATTAGCTTCATTCCTAAGTCTATTTATAGCATAAATATGCACGTTTGTATACAAGCAAATATTTATACCTTGTAATCAAAGATGTCATGGCCAATACCCAGTTACGCGTACTCATTCCAAGTAAAAGTATAGTACTTCGTATATTATTTTAGCATCAAGATCAAATAAGTACTTAATGCTATTTATGCTGCTATTTACAAGTGTTTGCGAATTACTCCCAAGGAGAATTTGAACATCTTAAAACTTGTTTCAAATCAAGGATTTACCTCGCGGTCGCCTGCACAGTTATAGAACCTAAACATATAAATAATTTTATAATAAGTATAATTACTCGTTATATAAAATAAAAACTAGAGAGAAAAAAAGTTATATTCTATAATCGATTTTATAGGGACTACAGTAAAGTGACAATACGACACGGTCCACGGAGATTGTAAATAATGTTATTTGTTTTTGTAATCAGCTTAAAAGAAAACATTTCTTAAGAATATGACTAATTAACACACTTCTGAGCAATTAGATTTAAGTACTTAAGATAGTGATAATGATTCATTGATAATTCTGTAACTACAAAGGCTCACATTGGGCATATCTATTCTAAGAAGCGATAGTCATCGTTCTTGGTAAACCGTATAACTAGTATGTTCGAATTAGACTTACATTTTAACAGTCAATTCTGCGGATATTTTATTTACGTTTAAAACTATTTGAAGTCAGAAGTAGATATTGGTAGAGGTTTACAGATCACTCGCAAGGTTGCCATGTTGTAAAGCTCATTTCATACTGTGTGATGAAGCGTTCCGACTGTTCCGAGGCAGCGATGCGACACTGACGGCATTTCACAAGCATCACTGTCGCATAACCGCATCATCTATTGTTAGCCTTTTGTTTTGCTCTACCGGTTTTCATCCGCCGCGACTCTTACGCACTCGCTCGGTATGACAGTGCAACACCGTCCTAATATTGATTAAGATCAGAATAACTAGTACTTTGATAAAATGCGTGTTAAAACATTTTAAAAATTGAATTTAGCTCCACACATCCTCTGCATGCGCGCTGTAGCGACGTCATTGAATTCTAAATCACGGTGTACTAACGCGATTATATGACGTAAGATGTTCCATATTATCGGTTGGTCACGCAATCCACCATGCGACAAACATGCTGCCTTGTGTTCTCCGTCGAAATAGAGAACCTCGTCCATCCACTAAAAAGTTACGATCGTATTACGCGATACTTAAGAGATAGCTAGCCTGGTTATCAAATCACAAATAGTGACATAAATTATATAATTTCATTGCAAATGAGTAGAGATCAACATGTGCGTGTTATCACGTAAGATTATGATTCTTGCTTGAATAATGTATACGCTACTGTATATCTACATCTATTACTTAGATTAAATTTGATTGAAATTGCTACTAATAAACGTAGTTTATATGCCAAATGATAACTGCATTTTTTTTTTAATTAAATTGATGTTAATTATTTTTTGAGTTCGTGGAAGTTTTAGTAGGTAGGTACTTAATATCAGTTTGATATTTAATTTTGATTAATTTGACCTTTCGAATCTTTGAAAAAGCGATTGCGTAATCAACACCCGATTCGCTTAAAAAAGTAAACAGAAAACAGTCGGTATCGGTAAAAATGTTACATCAGGGACAACGAAACTCAGTTGATCTTTAAAACATATTTCATAAACTCTTTAGGAATGAATAGCAAGGTAAAAAAAGCACCTTCACTTTTTAACTGGCTTCAAAATTCAAAAGAAGGAGGTAAAGATAATGATGATGACATATTGTCTGGTCAGAGTTAAATATAACCAACTAAGGCAAACTAAACAGTCTTAACGAATCATTATAACAATAGGTAGACATATATCTTTGATGGAGTTACAACTTGAAGTGTACAGGTGTAAATCTTCCATCTTATTTACTATAGTATTTTCCTTATTTTATAATTACTGTCACGTACTAAGGTCTAATGACGCCCAATGCTGTAAATAAATGAACAATTAAACATGCCATGATGAAACAAATCAGTAAATTCAGTTTGTAGCTGAAAATATGTTATCTTTTTTTTTATTACGATTTCACAGAATATATTTTGTTGTTATGCTAACTATTTTATTATCTGTTCACGTACATTACACGGTATTCACTAATGAACTTTTGTTAAGGACAAAAGGAGAATTGTGTTATCGTTTGACTGTACTATTGGCAATCCTTTTATTCTAACTGCCTACACTAATCGTCTCATACCTGTGTACCTACCTGGGTAACTAATAATTGGGGAAAATCGTAATGTCCTTTATAGCTACATCATTTATTATTATTATTATCATTGCTCATGACCTTAAAACACAGTATTCTACGAAGTAAATTTGATCAGATAGTAACACAATACTACATTAGGACTTTTATGAACTCTAAGATTGACCTATTAAATCTATTCATGTGTCGTTTTCTGCCATCTATATGCGCGGCCACGGACCAAAGCTAATTTATAATCTCTATGCAATGTAAACAACAAAAGAATACATTTATTTGGTCATTAATCAAATATTTTTATTGTTACAGGTTCATGCGACGTATTCACCGAGTTGATCAGTGCAAAGGGTAAAGACGTGTTATACATCGGAGACCACATATTCGGTGACATCCTCAAGTCTAAGAAGATCGGCGGCTGGCGCACCTTCCTTATCGTACCTGAACTAGTTCAAGAGCTACACGTGTGGACCGACAAGTGCCAGTTGTTTGCGCAGCTACAGAACCTTGATGTGCAACTAGGTGATATGTACAAGTAAGTGGTTTTCTATTAGAATTATGATTGCCTTTTGTTTGTGTTAATTAATATTAAATTGAAGAACTCTATTAGTGGTAAAGTCATATACTTATTACTTTTGAAATGAGTTAAGACTAGACGATTAAAAGTTATTTACTTGGTATTTGGTCAGTATAATGGTTAAAAATCTACATCAACTTACGTTAATGAGCTAATTTAAACTCTCTTACTCTTTTTTCGATATTAATAATCTTTGTGTAGTGATGACCCAACTCATTTATGAAATATTTAATATATCTAATTTAAGATCACACTAAAATCTTCTATCCCTCCTCTCCAGGCTCCAAAGGAGCCAAGCAATAAGGTGTCCCTAGAGGACGGTTAAAATATTTTTGATCATAATATGATTTTCTAACACACACCTTACTTTATAGAGACTTAGATTCAAGTACAAAGGAGAAGCCGGACATCTCGAAGCTCCGCATGTCGATCCGTGACGTCACACACAAGATGGACCTCGCGTACGGCATGCTGGGCTCCCTGTTCCGTTCAGGATCTAGGCAGACTTTCTTCTCGTCACAGGTACGTTAATCACACATAATAAAGACTATTTATATGTGTTGGATGCTTGAAAGCCAGCAAAGATTATGGCAAGCTAGCCAGTTGTATATTGTGTGAAAGTATTATTATATGTTCATTAAATAAGTATTATTTTTATTCATGTAAGTTGGATGTCAAATTAAAACACTTTAATGTATTTTATGGTTCGTCGTTGGTTTCTGCTGTCTAGTAAAATATTTCAAGTAAATAGTATTTAATCCTATAGTCATTATAAAGAACTGTCAAAACGTTTGGTAGACTCTACTCGTGATCAGAGAGCTGGTTTGTTCCTTGCACAGAGAATCGGCATAGCCATTCAACGTGGCAATGCTGCCAGCCTTCTGGGCACGTTTCCCGCCATTGACAAGGATGACGATGAGTTTTTTGACGCGTGTTAGTTTTATTTATTTATATAAGATTTAATTTTAGTCTTTGTTTGTTCTTGTATTAGATTTAAGTATTGAATTGTAAATAACCTATATATAATATGTTTATGTTTTAGAAATATAAGTACCTATGTTTATCACTAAAAAAAATAAAAATCCTATAGTTAATCAATATTCATGTTTTGCTATTGTCATTATCTGTTGCAGTTTACGCAACTTAGGTAGATACATAAATAAGTAAACCTGTCTAGAAACGCGTAGGTTTTCGAAATGTAGTCTAGGCGATTTGTTGTGAAACTAGTTGTCCTCTAAGATTTATTTGGCAATAGACTGGTTAATTACTGTCACTTCGAGTATTAGCCTTAACATTTTGTACTAACATAATGCAATTTACATTATAATATCTGTTTAAAGTGCATTCCTAACAACGTCAAGTAAGGAATTCTATAGCCAAATGAATATTTAATTGATGTAGGTCTTACACCTTATATTAAAATTGTATTAAAACAAATGTTTGTAAATATAAACACACTTTAATTTTATATAATTTGTAAGAAATTTAAATGTACAATACAAGTCTCCAACGTTGGCGACGTCGCGTACCTAGTTAAGTATGAATACCAACTCGTTGTCAGTAGATTAGTCACACCATTTCAGTCACTTGGTTACGCTTTACGACCGAGTTATGAGTATACCGTTATCTCTTTATTGATAAAGAGCACACGCGTGGTACAGGAAGTGGACACCTATTATGTCTGAACTTTCTCACTGTACTTACAAATAATGATATACGAAAATCAATCTTATTGCTTTGACATAAAGGCGCTTTAAATATGCAGTTGTGGGGTGTCCATCGCTTTTGTTCGACAGGATATCTCATATTGAACAAGATTTGTTTAGTACACTAATTACTGTTAACAAAAATGATACCTATAGGTATAAACAAATATCAACTTACATTTTTCTTATTTACTAATTCATTAACATGTTTTTTGTATTAGATGTACTTGTAGAGTTCAAACAAAAGTATCTATTGCAATTGAGATGACAAGAATTAGTTAAATTATTTACTAAATTGTGTAAAGCATCAATTTTATTAGGTAGTTAACTGACTGGTATATGTTCCAGTATCATTATGTTGTAGGTAGAATACTTCAGATGCATATTAGCTTATCAATACATATTAGCTTTACTGTTCATTTAAATAAGGTATATTTTAACTTTCCAGGTAGTGAGGTACGCGGACCTGTACGCGGCTTCGTTCCTGAACTTGATGTACTACCCGTTCTGCTACATGTTCCGCGCCCCGGCGATGCTCATGCCGCACGAGTCTACCGTCGCACACGAGCAGAGGTTCACCGTCGACGCACCCACTATCGACAGGTTAGCATACTCATTACATCACTATGTATCTTATTTTACCTATATTAATTAAGGTTCTAAATTGAAGTCTGTCACGCGACTCCCTAGTGCTAAACTAGCCTGGATCGGGTTGTAACACTTCTATTATGCTTAGTAGATTTTTTTTTAATTTGTATATTATTGATCATGATGAACAAATGATAAAGGGGTATTTTTTTATTAAATGTACTGCTGTCTACTGGCTTTTATCGATGGCCAATGTGTGGTTTCATTCTCTTAAGCAAATTGTGATAAACTTGTAGGTCCAGACAAGCGGGACGCAGTTTCAGCCTGCAGCTTGGTATCGGCGAGGATAGCTCTGATGACACTTCTGCGACTAACGTTGCTACTGATTCTGCCGAGAAGGTACGTACCACATTCATTTAGCTTTTAATATGGATCTCGATACCTACTAAATACCTACCGTTCAACTTAATTTTAACGGTGTCTCTAAAAACAAACAACAAAAAAGAGCACTTTTAAGTTTCCTGTTTATAATTTTACAGTCACTGAAAAAAAAAAGAACAGGGCAAGACAAGGATGTTGAAAAACACACGGACAACTCTGTCCGTTAAGCTTTTACATTGACAGTACAGAGAGAGTTACTTACCCTCAAGAAACTTTTTGCCGCAATAACTAACAAGCGGACGGGCGGAGCCGCATGGCAAAGCCAAGTAAAACTATAAGGTGCGACTTCACAAGTTACATTTAAAACTGAGTTCCAAGAAACAAAATTCTCAGTGATAGATGATAAAATTTCAAATTTTGAAGTGAAATTAGAGTATTTAACTCAATTGATTGTGAGATTGTATCCGTTACATTAAGCTATGTCCTGTTTAGTGAATGTATGTGGGATATGTTTGCAGCAAGCGCAGGGCTCGGTCCCGCACGTGCGGCCGGAGACGCCTCGCTGCCTCACGCACACGCACGACGAGGACTGCTCCGACGACGACGACGTCGCCAAGACCGCACACGTCAAATAAACAACACCATACATACGTCTTCTCATGATTACGTAACGCCACGGCCAGCGACACCGCAGCTCAGTTCAACGGTACATTCAACAGGACAAGTGAATTTATTTATACGGGACCGTCGAACATGTAATTATGATGGAATCATGCTCAGTCCACGTCCTGTATCTGTACGACGATGAGACAACGTAAACATAATGAAGTATTACTATGCCGCGATATTTCATACATAGGTATTGAAAGATTCAATTTATTATTCTATAAGTAACATATGCAGTTCCGAGTCATGCGATTAAGAGGCTTTGTTAATATAGACATATATGCGTTTTATAAATGTTTATGTTGAATAATTGTTTATGATTTTAGATGTTTTTATATTACTTTATAATAAATGTGATTAATATACAATGATATTAAATGGTTTTTATTTACAGATTGTTTTAAAATTGATTATTATGGTTATATTTGTTTGATCGAATGGTTGGCAGCAAGTTTGTTACAACAACCATTCCCAGCCTTAGTTTAACTGCTATTATTTCCAGGTCTGAATGTGTTGTTAGAAGTGGAATGCAACGTGCAATTATTAATGATTCAGTATGTCTGCATAGTCTTTAGCATTACAATGAATATACATAGCTCGTTTTTGCTACATACTTATAATGTTTTTGTAATAGCGGTTATTCCATTTTTACATAATAAAGTGTTATTATATTGTGTAATAGGATGCAATAAAACGATTTATTACAATTATGTGCATTTTTATTTAATCTTATTTATAGTAGTAAATCTTCTAAATATTCCTCGAATTCCTCTTCCCTAGACTTTTCTTCAATCTCTTGTACACCTGGAAAAAAAGAAAAATATATTAACATTTTAAAATAACAAATATATCAGGTAAAAAATAACTACAAAGCTCTAAATAAGAGAAACAATAATGTAAAGAAAGTGCTGGGGTTGCATTTCTTTAACAGTTAAAATCTATATTTATAGAGAGATTTTCAACGACTCCACCCTTATAAAGTATCTATCTAGCTAAGAACCGATGTCTCGAACACATCAGCCTGTAAGCAGATAAAACCGCATCAAAATTGGCCCTTCCGTTTAACTAAGAGCTCCGGCCTGATGCGATAGACAAAACACACGTTAAGTCTCTTTTTTAACAATCATTACATGTTGTTATTGCTTGAAATTTTCATAAAAAATAAGGTACATTTTAAGTATTATTTCACAGATTATCACTTTAGGTACAGACAGCTGATTATGTAGTCATAAGATTTTCACATCACCGAGGTTTCACGGGATGCGAGAATACCTGACGCACCTATTTGCGCCGAAATAAATGGGAATAGAGCAGCTACCAGGTATCATATCACCCAGGTGATATCACCTGGGTGAAATGAGTCGACTTTTTATGTGTAATTTGTTCACCTTGGAACTGTATCACCCAGGTGAACAAACGCGACTTTTTGAATTATTCTAGTCGACTTATATCACCCGCATACAAAGTGGCAAGAAATTCATTAAATTATATTAAAATACATTTTTATTTTACTGACTGTTCTTATAATAAATACAAGAAAACATTTTATGTACATAGTATAAAAATTAAATAAAAAATTATTAACAATTAAATCAAAATATGCTAAAAATTAATAATAAATAGGTGATTTTAACAGACATTGGAGTTTTTTATAGGAGTGATAATGTGTCCAAAAATATTTCCTCATTTTTTTTATTAAAAAAGAAAGTATTTATAAGCAATAAAACCCGATTTATTTTAATTTTATTAACATGGAATATCGTTTTTGTAAGTACTTGAAATATTTTCTTGTATTTAGTATAGGAACAATCAGTAAAATAAAAATATATTTAAATATAATTTAATGAACTATTTGCCACTTTGTATGGGGGTGATATAAGTCGACTAGAATAATTCAAAAAGTCGCGTTTGTTCACCTGGGTGATACAGTTCCAAGGTGAACAAATTACACATAAAAAGTCGACTCATTTCACCCAGGTGATATCACCTGGGTGATATGAGTCCGAGGTGAAATGAGGAGACAAAAAAGTCTACTTTGTTCACCTGGGTGATATCACCCAGGTGAACAAAGTAGACTTTTTTGTGGACAAACACACAAAGTGGAATATACCGTTCAAACCACTTGTGTTTTATTACTCGTGTTTTCAGAACAAAATTTCCTACGTTGAGCTTTAAGTAGCTACCTACTTGATTTGCTGCTCAACAAAATATGATCGATAAGGCTGTGTAGATAGATATACTAATTATTTCAAGGAAAGCGAGTAAACTACGATTTCACGCTAATCAAAACAAATATGTATAAAACAATATTAGATTGGAATAAATAAAATGTTATTTTCCTTAGGTACTTTAATATTGTTTTATACACGTGACGCTGTTAACTACCTAACACAAACATTTACATTTTAAAAGGCTGATAATGTTTGAACTTTAGCCCAACCGACTAAGCGGCTACCTACGCCTGAACGCTTCTTCGAATATTGTATTTAATTTACTTAAACAATGCATTTATCGGCACTAAGGTCCGTTAGATTACATGGCCACTTTCATAACACTGGTCACCACGGACAGCGCCTTTCGCGTTCCATTGTACCGTACTATCAGTAAATACTTAATGTCCCATAATAATTAATTATCCCACAAACCTTTTTTCCATAGGGACTCTTCTTCGGGTTGTGACGACGTTGTAACTTCAGTTGAAGTGGACGGTTCGATGACCTCTTCAGTACTCTCCAGACTTGGCTCTTGCTGATCCTCGTCAACTTCGTTGCTTGGCTTTTTAGATTTTTTATTTTTCTTATGGCTTTTCTTTAATCTTTTAATTTCGCGCTTTTTTGATCGGTAGTTCAACATATCCGAACATTCCGGACATAAACCTGACAAAAAAATATCTTTAAATCTTTTTTATAATATAACGGTCACTTACATTGGAGTTGTTTGTGTGTGAGTATGCATTGTGTACATTACATTCTATACAAAGTAGAGGTAACAATAGAATTATGGAACCCAGTCTCAAATGTGGGTACAAGCCTTCCCCTGGCTATACATGTAACGAGACCCAATTGGCGTAATTACCTTACATCCGTCTCACCGCGTTTACGATCAGCAGATAGGGAACTACTGTAAGGGTTGTTGTGTACCTATATTACGAATTTGTAGTTTAGGCACAGGCCTAGAAAGTGGCATTTCACTTGCGCAAGGTGTTTAAAAAATATAAAGGTGTCAGTTATTTAAAGGGTTTTGAAAAGCACTTATTGAATTGCTCTTTAGTACCTAGCCCTTTTGTGCCCTACACGTGATAGACAAAACAGAGGTATCAGTAACCTCTGTTTTATCGACCAAGTGTGCTATAAAAAAATTCTAAATTGTCGCCCTAATTATCCCGTATCACAACATCACGAAAACACCGCAGGAGGTAGCTGCGAGAGAAGCTATAAATAAAATACTTATTAAATATAGCCACTTAAATCCCTTTACCTCTGGATCTGGATTCGTATGCCAGCAGACTGCGACTTGATTATATTAATAACTGACCTCGGCAACGGATAAAAGGGCAACACTATATCAGTAGTAGGTATGCAGGTAATATAGGTGTCTAGATTAAAATGTAGGTACCTACGTCAAACTATGGGGACGATCAAATATCAGGAGTTTATTGTTATTTTTTAGTTATTAAGATAGTAGAAAAGGATTGTTTGTTAATGCAGAGAGATTTTGGTCTTATGTCTATTTACTCTAATTAAAGCTGTTAAGCTCGTTACCGTGTCAACACCTCATTAGCCACATTCAAATAACATGGATAATAGATAAGTTTGTGCAGATAAGATAATATAAACTCACGAAGCTTTACGAGTGCATTTTTCTTCTCGTTGTCTTCTAAATAAGCGAAGTTGACCTCCCACGACTTTAGATCACGATCGCTGTGGCACGTCTTATTACCGCATTGGAATTGTCCCTTTCCGAGCACAACTTCTCTCTCAATGCGCCATCGCAGGGCTACCTATCGTTTAATACATAGATAATGAGTTTAAAAATAAGCTTATGTATAAGCGATACCTACCTATAGGTACTAACAATACCAAGTACCAACATTAAGTGATGTATCAGCTTTTTTACGAAGCCTGCGAATTTTGCATTATGTTTCTGTATCTTTAGACGAGTAACTGTAGTTAAGAGAAAGTGGGCTGTAAATCCTTAGCCCATTCAGTAATTAGATAGGTACCTATATAAATAGTTCATAACTTAATTACACAAATAAGTGTATAACGACTAAGAACATCTAATGATAAAGTTTCCTAATGCCAAATATTGATAGATTTAATCTTTTTTTGTGTAATATAACAAACAAGAGAGCAAAGCGTGCCTTTTTGTCATTGATTTTGTGAGACAAATGGGGATCGGCTGCGGCACGAATGGCCAGATGTGCGTTACTGTGTATCAATGCGGGTGAATGTATAGAGCTATATTTAGCCTACAGAAAGGCAGCACGGCCTTTGTTGCACTCCCCAGTATATCGCACACAAAGGAAGGTCTCGCGGGCAAAAAAGGCAATTATTATATAAGGGGTCGGCCCCATCTCGCAGCCGTGCTTTAAATTAGGGGAGAACCTTTAAGCTCTTTCACATGGCCTTTGCACCGGTTTAGGAGGTTTCTATGATACTATACCCATATATTTGTTTGCGATATTTTAGGCTGTTGCTGATTTCATTTACTCGTTTTTTGATATAACGCAGACGATAAGATTCTCACAAAGGCCTTAAAATGTTTGTAAACTTACTTTGTTTTCTTTATATCTGCTCAAATCGCAAATACAATACTCTTTAAAGAGCTTATCGTAGTATTTTTTTGCTAGTTGCTTTTCCCACGTGTCAGCAACATCATCTTCATCCCATAAAAACTTGTAGTTCTCTCTTATGATGTCAAGATCAGTTCTGTCTTTAGAGGTGTCTCGTTTTAAAGATGCGGTAGAACCCTTCGTATTGAGACAGTATACATTAACTAAGTATTTATGCAATTCATAGGGGTTAAGGTTACGCAATCTTGCAGACATCGTAAGTGCAACCTAGAACAAAGGGAAAGTAATTATTTTATTCCGAAATAAAACATAATTTGCAACAAACAACTCTTTAATAAAATCGCAATTATTATTACACATTTCCATAAAATATTTTCAATTTATAATCAAACGGCTCTTATTCTAATTGTCATGATGAGTTTTTAACAAGGTGCATTTTTTGATAAATAGTACATTGCAATAAACAGTATGAATAAATAATTGTTTTTGTGCACGAGTTATAACTACTCTGAATATTATCGTCAGTCTTGTAGATTTTTGCGTTTTTATTTCATTTGGCTCAATATCAATTTCTTAAATCTACAAACATATCATGCAAAGTTAAATATCTAAAAGTTAAATATAATAAATATATTAAAATATTATTATTGTCATATAATAGATTTGATAAATCTAGACAATATTTTAAGGCATTACATTACAACCAGATTATGAAATCCAAGTGGCACAAAACAAGTTAATTTAGCCTTTGGTTTTATAGCCAATTAGGAATAAAAAATATGACAATACATTATCTTTGGGATTTTAGTTGCTTATTTTGGTTCTAAAAGTCTTACAGCAGAGGGAGATACACCCTTGTATATAAAATAGTTTATACTAATTTACTAGTGTTCCTTAACAGTAACAAATAAATATGTGCACTGTTAAACATTTGTGATGTTTAATCAAGACCTCATTGTATAAAACCTTAACTAATGTATAATTATACTTGTTCAATGTCTTAACTAACAAATTTTAGGAGACCATCAAGAAGGAAATATTATGTTCCTCTTTTTATCCACTTATGGAAACAGTAACTGCTAGTTACCTTTGATTTTTAATTATTACATCTATTAACACTATTATTTAAATTATTTGGTATACATACTCGTATTTATAATAATTATTATAAAGAATAGGCACATTAAAAATGTTATTGCTTTGGTTACAACACAGTACAGTAATAAATCACTTGAAATACTTATCTAAAATTTGGCAAAGTTCACTTTAACTGGTAGTTTAATACCTTATAGTATAAGGTTTACAAAAATATATATATTTTATTTGTGACTTATTTTTGAATAGGCCCCATATTTAATAACAGACATTCCTCTATCTAATGTAAACATTACAATAAGGCTATCGGGACCTTTGGACATTCAACCTATATAAATATTAAAATATCATTTTATCATATCTAAAAGGCAACATTGGATTGAGATATGTGTGACCTTATTGTAAAGCACCTGCAAAGACATTTTACTAAAATCCTAATATTACCCAAACATGCAGTTGAAAATCATATAAATAAAAAAATCTAGAAAGCAATTACAGCAGCACACATGAGTGTGTGTTAACACTCTCTTAAACACAGAAACACACCATAATGACTAAAATATGAACTAGATCATGATAGGTTTAAATTTAGTATAAACAATGTAAAAGTTCTATTCGTAATAAACATACAACTAAATTTTTGGCAATAAGAGAATCAGAAATCATAGCTAGTTGAAAAGTATTATACCACAGTTTTGGCAACAGAATATGACCAGACACAATTAACTTTGACAATTTTGTTATTAAAATGCAATTGAATTGCATGTTATATTATGACATTGTTCACAGTACTATATTCTCATTCAGTTCTGTCAAAAAAGCATCTATCCATGAGTTTTCTCATGTTTCTTCATATTATCAGAGCGGGTGAATGCTTTGTCACACACACCACAGTAGTAGGACTTCTGCTTGGTGTGCACAGTCATGTGACGAGATAGTTCACTTTTAGTTACAAATTTCTTTTCACATACTGTACAAGCATGTTTACGCACATTGAGGTGGAATTTCATATGTATTGACAGTGAGCTTGATTGTGAGAATGCCTTGTGACAGAGTTCACAGACAAATGGTCGCTCACCTGTGTGTTTGCGTAAATGATTCATGAATCCTGTTTTAGTGTAGTCTTTTTGACAGAGATGACAAAAGCTTGACTTAGATTCCAACATTCCAGGAAAATGGCTACTTAGATGTTTTCTAAGATCCCAGTAACTTGGAAATTTTTCTGAGCAGACATGACAAGGGTATTTCTTTTCTTCGGTGGGTTTAGCACTGCATTTGTGTGAGGCAAGTGAATTCTCATTAGTAAATATTTGGTTACATTGGTTGCAAGTATGACTAGCCTCAGAATCAGTTGACAAAGTGACTTCCAAGTAGTTTTCAATAGACATAACATTCCCGTTAGAGCTATCTGCATCGTCGATTTGGATCTGTGACATACGATCCTTTGGTGAAATATCTTTCGTATCCATTTTCTCGATATACTCTCTGTAATCTAACGACTCTTTACCTGAATTATTATTATCAGGATCTACGAGACGTAAAACAGGCGATTCACTCTGCTCCCTATCTGGCGACGTAGTTTTTTCGTTGTCAGAATGATCGGGTCTGGAGGACACATTATTATCAGACTCCCAACCATTTTCAACTATTTCTACATCCGAATCGGAGTCCTCTGCGCTTGAAACTGTATTGTTGACTAAGTGGAATCCAATATCATCAAATCGTAGTACATTTGGGGGCAGTTTAACCCCAACGATAGCCTGAATCGCCTGCCATGAAAGCTCCTGGGGGTTGTTCTGCATATTAGATCGCACTACTCTAACCTACAAACGAGTATACATAAATTACTGAATCTGAACACTTACACGAATAACAAAATTAAGAAAGAGAATATAATAACATTTACCTTAAATGTACACGATCAGTGATTATTTTTCTAATAAATATTCAGATGACACCTTTGATTTCTACATCTAAAAATATTATGCTATGCCTATGCACTACTCTACAAAGAGTTAGTTTGTTTATGCCAAGCCTCTTTTTGTCTATGGTAAGAAAAACAGTTTTTGCTTTAGGGATGTGTTAAACTTCAGTAACTAACTGTAACTCGATAATACAATAGATACATACTTAGCTTCTATTAGAATATTTCAGACACGAAAACCGAAACATGAAAATTGACATTGATTTATTTGTCCCTAATTTAAACTTACCACAACACAACCCATGTCAAAAATGTTTTGGCGCGAAACAAAGGATTCATTTTGTCAAATTTGTCAAATGTCAAGTGTCATGTTAACTGTTTCGGACAGTGTTTCAAAATCTTTACCAAATAATAAACATTGAAATATCTAAATTTTTACATAACTGAATACTTATCTACTTATCCATTATGGTGAACTCTTTACAAGAATTACAGGAGTTCATAAAATCTAAGAATAATTACAGTAATTTCATCAACTGTTCCGAGGTGCCTGAAGTGTGTAAAACTGAGCCATGCATGCTTGGTGTCGACGAAGCTGGACGAGGGCCTGTACTAGGTAAAGAATAATTAAATATTTACTAGATAACCTTACTAATACATATACAACATTCTATTATATATATATATGCTATTCTTGAAAACGAAATGCATACCTACTAAAATATATATTTTTTGCAATCATTGTAAAACCTTGCGTGAGACCTTACTTAATCCTCCACTAAGTGTTATTTTTTTTTATTTTATATCCTTCTACTAATATAATAAATAAATAAAGAGCATGGAAGCTGTTGAGAGTGGTTATGTCATGAAGGTTTTTCTATTAGAAAAATAATTCATAAAAAAGCTTTCAAATGTATTTTCAGGTCCGATGGTGTATGGAGTTGCTTACTGCCCAGTGAACCAAACTAAAATACTTCACGACCTTGGTTGTGCAGACTCAAAAGCATTGACTGAAGAAAAGCGAGATAACATCTTTACCAAAATGCTTTCTGAAGAGAGCTCATTGAAAAATGTTGGTTGGGTTGCTGAAGTAATCTCACCTAATTATATATCTAACTCTATGTACAGAAGAGCAAAACATTCTTTAAATGAGGTATATTCCAATATTAATTTTGTTTTCTTTCATACTATAAACAACATTTAGTATTTAGATTAGTTATTTATGTAAGTATGAGAAGATTGAATTCTTGTCTTTATTTTTAATTCCTGTGCAGGGTATAATTTAATGGATAATTATTTTTACAACTTATGTTTGTAGAATAATAATTAAGGATCATATTATTTGAGATATTTGTGTATTGATTTGTATTGTTAATTATAAACTAATCAATGTTAAACAATAATAAAATTTATTATTTAAGCCTGTAAACACTAAAGTCTACATATAAATATTAGCTTATAAGTTTACATAGTATTTTATTATGATATACTTCATTTAAATTCCAGGTATCTATGAACTCTGCAATAAGTTTAATTAAAAAGGCAGCTGAGAGTGGTGCAAATATAACTGAGGTATATGTTGATACTGTGGGACCTCCTGAAAAGTACCAGGCCAAGCTATCAGAGATATTCCCAGACTATAAAATTACAGTAAGAATAATTTTTGTTAACTTACTACTGTACAGCATATTATTATATGCATGTATTAAATCATAATTAATTAGAACTAGCATCTCCCCTCTTTATATGAAACTTAAAAACGAACTCAACTGTTTCAGGTGTACTTGAATTGAAAACATTAAGATTTTATTATTACCTTTTAAAATGCATTCTATTGCATAAAAATATAAAATAAAATGCCATCCTAAAAAAACCAAGATTATAATCTTTTCATAAATTGATTTCTAAATTTAAAATAGAGACTTAATTATAAAACTTATTGCCATTGCATTATTACATAAATAACTTTTAATAAAAAATGTAATCTTCTTATATATAAAATTCACATGTCACAATGTTAGTTACCATACTCCTCCGAAACGGCTTGACCGATTTTTATGAAATTTTATATGCATATTCAGTAGGTCTGAGAATCGGCTACTATCTATTTTTCATACCCCTAAGTGGTGGTAGGTAGTAGGCAGGTGCTAGGTAGAAAAAATTGCATTGCAACGCATGCCGGGTACAGCTGCTAGTCTTATACATAAAATTCTCGTGTCACAATGTTAGTTACAATCTTACAATACTCCTCCGAAACGGCTTGACCGATTTTTATGAAATTTATATGCATATTCAGTAGGTCTGAGAATCGGCTACTATCTATTTTTCATACCCCTAAGTGGTAGAAGGTAGGTAGTAGAAACTACTTTTTTCGGATTTTTTCGCGGTTTATATTTCGATTTTAGGTCCCGACGTTTCGACACCTTTGCAGGTATCATGGTCACGGGCAGACTGAGATGGCGTTTGTCTTGACAGTAGATGTTGCTCGTTCTACCTTCATATTTTAACTAATTATTTGAGTTCCGACCTACGCAATATGAGCTCACTGTGTCTTGATGTCTTTATTAGTTAAAAATATAAATATTGTTTATACTTTCAGGTTGCTAAGAAAGCTGATTCAATATATCCTATTGTGTCAGCAGCTAGTATTGTGGCTAAAGTCACAAGAGACCATGCTCTAAAGGTTTGGCAATTCCATGAAGGACTGGAAATGTCACATACAGAATTTGGAAGTGGATACCCTGGAGGTAATAATGTTGTGTTATTGCATAAAAATTATTTAAATCTACCGACGACCTCCGTGGTCAAGTGGCGTACGCACCGGTTTCAAGGTGTCGCTAGCTCTGAGGTCCCGGGTTCGATCCCCGGACGAGTCAATGTAGAAACAAACTTTTCTACATTGCCACGGGTCTGGGTGTTTGTGGTACCTTCGTTGTTTCTGAATTCCATAACACAAGTGCTTTAGCTTCTTACTTTGGGTTCAGAGCAATGTATGTAATGTTGTCCGCATTTATTTATTTATTTATCTTAATTAAAAGTAGCTTTTAAGTACATATAATTTAAAATAATGTTTTGTTAATTCTCACTTGATCTGCAGTTTGATTTATGTTGGTGATCTATATTATGAGATTTTCAAAAATCAAGGCTTATATAAGTATTTACTTCCATGCACATAGTATTTGGCATATACTCACAGTTAAACAGGATATTTTGTACCTAGACCCCTAAACTAATAAATTTGCTTTTTTCAGATCCACTCACAAAAAAGTTTATCCGTGATCAAATTGACAATGTATTCGGATATCCAATGCTGGTCAGGTTTAGTTGGTCAACTGCTGAACTGATGCTGCAAGAGAAAGCTGCGACTTGCACCTTCGAAGATGTGGATGAACAAGGATCTACTAAGAAAGCCAACACTAAAACAATTAGCTCATTCTTCAACAAAGCTGATGAAGGAAAATCGAGGAAAAGGCACAAGTTTTTTGAAGAAAGATACCTGAATGTTAGTAATCCCTTTGAGTAATGTTATTTTATATGTAGCAATAAATGTTAGTTATTTTTAAGTTGTAGTTATTATTTTATAGGTTTAGTAGTATTTTTTTTGCTTGTCTTTAGAACTACCTGCTTAATAATTACTTAATATATAACTACATTTTCATTTTATTATTATTATTAATTACTAAAGTAGAGTCTAGGTTCTGTATACCTTGTGCCAATTTTTTTATATTTGATGTTTTTAATTTTTTAGCATTCCGATTTCTCAGCTATGCGGTAATCGATTCGTCAAAGTTTCTTCTTGCTATTTATATTCTTAAAGCGATATCTCTTTGTACGCACCACATTGTTGTTGACAGAGAGAAAATAATACATATTGTCATTCAAAGAGAATGGAAATTGCAGTGCATGCAACGGCGGTGGCGCCTGCATTCAATTACCTACCAGTTTAAAAAGTTTATAATCCGGTTCGCATAATTTATTTTCGTAATACCAAAATAAAAGAAAAAGCCCAATTGGTAGAAAGACGAAAACGACAAGCACAGTAATAATTATGTAAAAATTGTCTTCAATACGTGATAATAAAAATTATTAGGTATGGTTTCTATATAAACACTGATAGTTGTTTAAAAAATATACTATAATAATAAATAAAAAACTCTCTACTAAAAAAATATACTATTACAGATTTTTCATGATAAACACGTTCTTTTGCTGCCCTCGCAAAAAATTTGGGATCGAACCAATGACTTCAGCTAATAAAGCCAAACACCAGTTTCCATACTGTAACTTGGAAGGAAAATGTTTGTATACAATTTCCTATTCGCCGTTTTGTTGGTTACTTATTCAATGAACTGAGTAAGCAACTGATTATAAATGAGATTAAGAACATTTAAATTTAAAACAGTTCCGTTGGTATTGTTTACGAATGTACATTTACTAAGTAGGTACGCCGGTGTATTACCAATAGATTTTCTTTACCTCTTTTGTAATATAATGGGTATGTTAAATAATTCACCTTTTACTTTATATGAGTAACTTAGCCGCGTCAAATAACGTTTTAGTTTTTTGTTAGATTTATTTATTTATTTAATACAGCATGGAAGGCTTACAGCTAAATACAATTCTAATAAAAACAGTTTGTGCAACAGTGAGCCAATTACAAGCCCTCGCTTATAGGAGATCGCATAGCAATTAAAGTTTTGTGAGCAAAAATAGGTAGAAGAAATATAATAATAACAGGAAATTACTCGTATTTAAAGAATTTTTGGCTTATGCATCGTCTTGCCGCTGACACACTAGTTAAAAATGGATCAAGATTTATTAATGTATACCTACAAATATAATATAGCTAAAGAGTTATTTGAACGGGCTACTATATGAAATTACTAGACGGGTTTCAGATGAAAAAATATTTTTGTTTTGATAGCCCATTCTCGAGTAAGCCATTAAACATCACGGTACTTGCCTTAGGAGAAAAGCAAGGCTACTGAAACCTCGGGGCACATGATTGATGATTCGGATACCTCCAATTGTCTTCTGCCGCTGGACATCCGATTATATATCTAATCTTTCTGGAACACCCTGTATATTTAAAATGAAAACTGTAGGATCTTAAAAGAAAGTCCAATGTTATACAAGTCTGTGTTAGTAGTATTGAAGTAACATCCCAGGTTGCTATTGTTACCGTAATTATGAAAACCAGTCCCCCTTAGTAAGCTGAAAAGGTATTTAAGTTTCGTTTAACTTAGCAAGTGAAAATGACACAGCTGTGCATTGCTGATCAGTAGAAATCGACAACAATTTAAATACAATTTATACGGTAGGTTTAGCCATACCTACAACTTGTGTTTTATCATTTTGGAGTCTTTCCCAATGCTTATATATTATGTCGGAAATGTTGGCAAAATGTATTGTTTCGTGGCATGAAAGCTAAATAGCTTGAACGGTTATTTATATCTGCAACTGTAACAACATACAACTTACTTTTTTAAGCTGTTGTTGGTTTCTGTGGCTTTGTTAGTAATTGGAATGGAATGCGATGTATTCAATAGGATTGCATTTATAACGGTATGTGTTTCTTATTTTGATAAAAGTGAACATTATGCACATTTTACATCTCATGAAGTTTATACCATTTTTTTACTGAAAGCTCAGTTATCATACAATATCAAACAGGCTTATATTATATAAAAAACAGACTTTAAATATACACTAAGGTGGCTTATTGAATAATATATGTCTGCATTCTACGTGTGTAGAAAAATATTGTATGTATTCTGTGTAGGTACATATATTTACAAAAATCCAAGGGGTATTTTTATATGTAACTTTTCTTTACGTGCAATAAAATACAAGCTTTGGTCAAATATAAAAATGGATAGTCAAATATCATCAGATGATTTTATCACCACCGATAAAAATGACGATAAAACTTTCACAAACCATCTGCGGTCCATTTAAAGATTTCTTTACGCGATAAAAGGTCCCGATGTTTGGGGAGGCTCATGCCGGCTCATCCAACAAGGCCGGGCTGGCCGGGCGATCGTCTCTAACGTGCATTAGCATGCGAGCCAGCACACGCGCGCACCTACTTACAATGAGCAATGCGGAACGCGCTGGGCTCACTCGGAGAATTTAATTGTGTTCCATTATCATATTTAGGTTCTTTTACGGTAAGTCAAAAGTGAAAACTGAATGGGAGTCAACGTCGCTTGTCATTCGTTTGTTGCGATCGATGGCGACAACTTCTTGCGGACGGTAGACCGACGACAAACGGCGTCATGGTGATGTTCAAGTATTTTGCTGTAGTAGTAGCATTTAGCGTGTGTGTTTCTGCGATTGTTGGCCCTGGAAATGAAACAAAAACATCTTTATCAAAGACTGATACTTATTTAGATGCTTATTCTAAATCGCGTGTAGAAGCTGAAAAGTCAAAGCAACAAGGTGTTGTGATAGTTACGGCAAAAGATGGAGAAAAAAAGATTGCGAACCGAGAGGACAGCTACCAGTCTGGGTATGATTACTCGCCGCCGTTCTCAAGTGACTCCAGTTTCAGTTCGCCAGGATCTTCTAGTTTCTCGGGGCCTTCAGCATCTAACAGCTACTCGCCACCATCGTCGAGTTACGGGTCGCCGGTGAAGTTTGAACCAGAAATAACGTACAACTCTCCTCCGAACACATATGGACCACCTTCTTCAAATTATGGTCCACCCTCAAACAGTTATGGCCCACCAGCGCAGACCTACGGGCCACCGGCGCACACATATGGACCTCCTGCGCATACTTACGGACCCCCTGCACAGACGTACGGCCCACCGATCCACAAACCCTTGCCACCACCCATATACGGCCCGCCTCTCAAACCTTCCTATGGAGTTCCTTACACGGCACCAGGTTTGGGCTTCTTGGACAAACTTTCGTTGAAGCTCGACATTTTGACAATTGCTAAACTACTGCTGAAACTCCTTATATTCAAGAAGCTTGTGACCATGCTCGCCGTCGTTTGCATGTTATTGGTGATCCCGAAACTAATTAGTTTCAAGAAAGATAGCAGCGGCGGTGGTGGTGGAAATAACGATGAAGATGAAAGAAACTTTGGTCGCAAAAACTGTAAGTACATTTGATTATATTTATTTAATTTTGTTGTTTGTTAATTTATAATTACTTTATTGTATTATCTCTGATGTCTAGAATCTAACATTTAATACTATAATTATTATATTTGTCTGTTTGAAATAAAATATTGTAGGCCACTGAATATACGCAATGCGCACAGTATTTAGCAAAATCTTTCTTCAAAGAACACTTGTTTTGCTCACATTTCTTGAGATTGATTCATATGACTTACGGTAAATTAGCAAATATTTTTTGGGTTCTATCAGACTCCGGTTGAAATAATAAACGAGTTAATCAGTCTTTGCCATTAAATACATCAGAAAATATGTGCGAGTTATTCTGAAACTTAAAATCCGTTGATAAAAACCCGGAAGTCAAAATCTTTTTTTCCAAACATCTATACGAGCTAAGTCTATATTATCAGGCGTTTTTTAATACCTTTTTATTTAAATAAATATGATTTTTATGTAAACATATTTTGTTTCGGTACAGTGGTGGAGCTAACGAGTGTGCATCAGCTGTTGGAGCGAGCTATCGCAGTCTACGGACAACAACAGCCGGGCTGCAGCATCACGTGTCGCATGCGCAGAGTCATCGATGACATATACGAATTTCAACCTTACTTCAGGTAAATAGAACTGAAAATTAAACACCACTATTTGTGCACTATGATTGAAAACAAAGTGAAACTAGTTAGCACTCATGTAGCTAATTGCTGCATTTGATATTAAGATTTTAAGGTCATATTTATAATGGTTGTTTATTTTCCAATTGTACATTCCTCTTGTAAAGTCGATAGATGGCGTGTAATTCAGACATTCTGCATGTTAGGATTTCCTATACACAACAATAGTTAAATACTATTATTTTTGTTTCAGGGGAAACACATCACCAGCTTCCTAAGATGTAAGCGCGATTTACAACATTATTATATTGGTTTGTTAGCAGGTGCCATTGAAATTAGTCTGATTCAAGTCAAATCGTCAACGATGAACTATTTATTTAATTTATTTCTAGAAAGTAGGAATTGTATATTATAAGTAATAAATATGTTATTTAATTACTATGTAGTTTTGTATCTCATATGTAGACGCTATATATTTTATAACTCTTAAAAAGCTCGGTATTAAAATATAACTACTTTTTACGGATTATTAGTCGCGGTTTATTTTAGACTAGCTGTACCCGGCATGCGTTGCAATGCAATTTTTTCTACCTACTACCTACCTACTACCTACCTACTACCTACCTACTACCTACCTACTACCTACCTACTACCTACCTACTACCTACCTACTACCTACCTACTACCTACCTACTACCTACCTACTACCTACCTACTACCTACCTACTACCTACCTACTACCTACCTACTACCTACCTACTACCTACCTACTACCTACCTACTACCTACCTACCTACTACCTACCTACTACCTACCTACTACCTACCTACTACCTACCTACTACCTACCTACTACCTACCTACTACCTACCTACTACCTACCTACTACCTACCTACTACCTACCTACTACCTACCTACTACCTACCTACTACCTACCTACTACCTACCTACTACCTACCTACTACCTACCTACTACCTACCTACTACCTACCTACTACCTACCTACCTACTACCTACCTACTACCTACCTACTACCTACCTACTACCTACCTACTACCTACCTACTACCTACCTACTACCTACCTACTACCTACCTACTACCTACCTACTACCTACCTACTACCTACCTACTACCTACCTACTACCTACCTACTACCTACCTACTACCTACCTACTACCTACCTACTACCTACCTACTACCTACCTACTACCTACCTACTACCTACCTACTACCTACCTACTACCTACCTACTACCTACCTACTACCTACCTACTACCTACCTACTACCTACCTACTACCTACCTACTACCTACCTACTACCTACCTACTACCTACCTACTACCTACCTACTACCTACCTACTACCTACCTACTACCTACCTACTACCTACCTACTACCTACCTACTACCTACCTACTACCTACCTACTACCTACCTACTACCTACCTTCTACCTACCTACTACCTACCTACTACCTACCTACTACCTACCTACTACCTACCTACTACCTACCTACCTACTACCTACCACCTACCTACTACCTACCTACTACCTACCTACTACCTACCTACTACCTACCTACCTACTACCTACCTACTACCTACCTACTACCTACCTACTACCTACCTACTACCTACCTACCTACTACCTACCTACTACCTACCTACTACCTACCTACTACCTACCTACCTACTACATACCTACTACCTACCTACCTACTACCTACCTACCTACCTACCTACTACCTACCTACCTACTACCTACCTACCTACTACCTACCTACCTACCTACCTACTACCTACCTACTACCTACCTACTACCTACCTACTACCTACCTACCTACTACCTACCTACCTACTACCTACCTACCTACTACCTACCTACCTAATTGTTTTTTTTTTTTTTAAATGTACAAAAGTATCCTATGTCCGTCTCCTGGCTCTAAGCTACCTCCCCACCAATTTTCAGCCATATCGGTCCAGCCGTTCTTTAGTTATAAATGGTGTAACTAACACGACTTTCTTTTATATATATAGATTTTAGGACCCGACGTTTCGACACCTTTTCAGGTATTATGGTCACGGGCAGACGTAACGTAAAAAGTAGTTTTATTTCAACGTCTAACAGTCGCGTAAACCTAAGAAATCTCGGTATTATTTATATTAACTACTTATTATGTAGTTAAGTGTCTAATGCATGTGTAATGTCAGAAAGTAAATATTCTGATAAAATAGGTAGGCTTTCCTTAAGTAGATAGAGATGAATATAGATACCCGTAACTAGGTGTTCCACAAAACATGTAGTAGGTACATTAATAAATTTTTATTTGAAGCTTGTTTATACTATTTTGTAACACGGTGTTTTTTGAAAGCGAAAACTGCGCTTGTAGAAAAACTTAGGCACACGAAACGCGTACCGATTTATCAAACATATTGTGCAATTTACAAATTTGGTGAAAATCTACTTTCTCTGTATTTAGGATCAAAGACCGAGACCTCGCAGGTCTTAGCGTTAACTATGCCACGCACGGTTCCGTATGCTTACAAGCGCTGAATAGTAATGCAGCCGTCAATGTTTCATTTCATTGTTCGCTGTCTCAGGACAATTAAAGAAAATTAGGTGACATTGGACTGTCCAATATTTAGTATTCAGGATCCGGTGATCGATTTGCTGAATAGGGAAAGTGGTGATATGAAAGTTATGTACTTGCCTGATTTATTAGTTGGAATGTTCTGATTATGTTGTAGATAAATCGGATATAAACAACACGACTACTAACTATTTTACTTTTGTTTATAAATTGCTTTCTTACCGCTGGATCATTACAAAAGAGGAGTGCTTGTTATATTCAACTGTTTAGTTTTTTAACCGACGAAAACGGAGGAGGTTCTCAATTCGACGCGTACCTATATATATATTTTTTCGACTCAAGATTACTTAGGTATACTTACATTAGTTTAAGAACTTATTAGTTATTAAGATTAAATAAAAAAAGGTTTGTTATTTTTTGCTTTTCAGTTTTTTCGGCGGTTTAATTTTTTTGTTAAAAAGTTTGGATAAATCATTTGACCTATCTTTATGTGAATAAGCGTAGGTAATGAAGTAATGAGTACGCAATTCCGATGATACAGGGACGTCCCACAGTTATTCGTATACCGCATTACCGCGATAAATATTTAAAGACAGCTTTTTTTAAAACTGCATAAAATGATAATCCTCTTTTTGTGGTTAAATATTTAATGGGCGTCCCCTCGTCTGATGGGCAATTAGTCAGCTATAAAGAACGTAACCTAAATGTCTTCAAAGAAAATAAATTTCGATACGTAAAATATCACTGCTGTTTTCGCGCAGGTTCGATTCCGGAAAAAAGGATAATAATGATAAGATATAGCAAAAATGTATAATAATTTACACTAGATCTTTGTCTCTACTCATTTCAAAATCACCATACTAAATTAAACAGAAGCTAAAGACGTTATAAATTAATTAATCCGCCTAAATAGTTCGTAGAAAAACGACAACGATATTCTGACATCAACATTAATGTCTGAGACTTATCCTTATTTCAATTGAATCATCTAACTTTAGACTTTTGTGTTCACTGTTAATTTAAGCCAATTCAAGCAATTGACATGTGCTCGAGAGGGCAGTTCATTGGGTGCAAGAGATTTGGATGTGGGATTTATCGTCGGGCTAATGTACCGTTATACTTAACTAGCTTTGCCCGTGGCTCCGTCTGTGTTGACGTCGGTTATTAGGTCAAAAAGTGACCAATGCTTTTTTTACGTCTAAGCTAACTTTAGAATATGCTTATTAAATTAAAATAAGTAGATAAAGTATAATTTGTAACGGACAGGCTGTCATATTTATTTTGTCATTTATAATATTGGTACATATGAAAGCAGGTATGGAATATCTTATCGAATAAAATACAAGAGTTCAGTGTTCAGTTGTCTGTCAGGTCTTTAAATATTTTTTATAGATCGGACAGATAGCTAACTAAATAAGAAACAGATGTTATGCTACACTATCTGAAATACTCAATCGATGTGATAAGAAAAATATTTTTCAGTTTTATTGAATGGCTGCGTCACATCACGCGTCGGTTGAAGTTTTCAAGTAGCATGTACTTTAGCATGTACTTTTGTATTAAAAAAGTTAAAAATAATGTATAGTATGGATACAATACCTCTCACCGATTTTTGCATTGGTGTTCCTTGATGAGTGAACATACATTTAGGACAATTTTATTTGTGTGTCAAGTGTTTTACAAATACGAACGCTACAATGTGCCCGCAGCTTCTAGCACCGGATGCATTGTCTCGCGTATTACTTCCTACGTTTCCATTGTGATACAGTGGTGTAATGATCGATATTTACATGGATCAGCTGTGCTCAGCCATAGTGAAAGTGATTTTTACGGTAGTAGAGCTATTGACGTAATTAATATGAGATGATATCCCTTTAGGTAAGAAACCCTTTTTAGAGTAAATTGCATAAAACGAAGCACTTCAATTACAACTGGCTTAACTGGATAGTGCTTATTGATGATTAACCTACATTTAATCGACCTTTAAGTACCTAAGTAATCTCAAAATGACTCACATTGTTTGATTATAAATAGGTAATCGTCATTATCTTAATCTTAACGATTTGCAAACAGCTCTCGTTATATTTTATCATCGCTTATTAAAAATATTTATTTTCCACTGTCCTATTTATTAACAGTTGTACTTGTAAATTTTGTGTTTTATGTGTATAAAAATTCCAACAACCTTGCAATTAATCAAGCGTTGACATAATAAAGGCGTCATCGAAATATCCTCATTATAATTTGTCCTAATTTAGCTTATTGTTAATTACCGGCACAAAAATTATGAGTTGACTACAGGTTCCATAAATGTGTACCTACCTTATATGAGGATTTAAACCCAGCATATCCTGCGAAACTTGTTAGAGACTGGTACAGGCAAGCCTAGTCGTAAGATTAATGTAACATCCTTTCCATTATAATTAGTTTAACGCTGACCATAAAACCATTTACAGTTATTTAATAAGGGACTTGTAAGTGTTCCTAGCTTTAGTATATATTCAGGCCGGGGTCACATTAGGACACGAATGCAACACGCCTGTGCGACAACGACAATGAACTTGGCGGAAGTAGTTGTCACGCCCGCAGCGGCGAACAATGCCCCACGAACACAGATAATGGCAATTAACTATTCCACGGTGTTAAAAATTAGAACGGCACAGGTTCAGGATCTAGTACCGTAAGTTACTGCAGTTAGTGCTATGTAGAGTCATTTCTGTTCATAAATGTTACATAAATATTCGTAATTGCAGCCACGTTCATCCAAATGCTAGGCAGGGGTAACTTGCTAAATGTTCACACTTTCCAAAAGTCTTGCGACGTGAGGGGCGAGTCATTTATTAGGCACAAGAGAAGTTAAAGGTGTGCATACTATAAACCCCATATATACACGATTGATCTAATAGCAATGTGTAAGATAAAAATCGAGCAAAAATACTTATGTACCGTAGAGTAATTAAGAAAATATTCAATGTGCAATGTCGTCAATTAAATGATTTTATGACATAACAGTTGGAGGTACCTAGGTACTGTTTGATAGTGCAAGCCGGCGTACTATTTAGTGGATGCTCTATTTAACCTATTGTCGGTGGTGGCAGGATGGGCCGGTCCGTGGATATTGCTGGCTGAGTCAAGTGCAGGAGCATTCGCCTGGAACGCTTTGTGTGGCTCGGTGGCTCACTGTGGAATCTGCACGTGCCCTAGCCACACGTGTGCCTTGACGCACCATAACATCGGGACTGTGTATACTTATTCAGTGAGTGTACGCGATTCTTTACATCTTAACGATGCTTGTAATGTGAAATAGCCGATATTCAGTGAATATTGTGTTAATTGAAATATTATTTAGTAGTAACAATAAGTCATAAAATGTAAGTTCATTTTCTGTTTCTAGTTTCGTTCCTGGCTTTGTCTGATCAATATTAGTGTTCAAATGTGTTCAGTGATCGTTGAGGGCTAAGGTGTACAGAAATAGGAATAAATGTAAACATATCATCTAACCGCATTCAAAACAATCGTAAACTAAAGAGATAGATACGTTTATGGGTACCATTCCTAGTACATACTTTATAAAGTCGAATTTCGTCATGGTTTATTTTAAAGTTAGAGGTGATTAGAATTTCAAAACACATAGGTAAGGCCTACATGCTCACTCAGGTGCCGAGAATAAAATTACGTAATATGGATAACGTTATTCAGTCTACTTTTACACAATACATTGTGTTTGCGTTCGGAGATTACAACTGAGGACGAGCGCGACCTAATAATGGGTTCTCAATCTGACAGTAGTTTCAAAATACAGTTACAAAGTATTTACTATAGGTGCGAATACGAATTTATCTCGATTCTCTTGAACGATATATTTTATCTGTTATCAGACAGTCTCCGCATTGTTTGGCAAAGAATGTGTTATTATCAAACATGATGTCTTCGCGACAGTAACTACAAGAAAAGAGTTAAAAAGTCTAATTTGATCGATTATTATAACCACAAGCTGAATATTAGTGACGTGCGATATATTGGAATTCATGTGCTTACGTGAGTACTATTTTTAATGTTTCTCTAGAGGGCTAATAGCTATGTATGTGTAGTCACAAATATTCTAGTTATCTACTAAACTTTCGATACTTTGAACGATTCCCATACAAACAAACCTAGGTATCTATTGGTTATTTCTTATCAACATCTGTGTGATTAAATTTCGATGGTTCCGACAGTTCCTGCGTAAAGTACTTGTGTTAATAGCTGTGTGCCGGTGATAGGATATAAAGGTTAGATAGGTAGGTACCTACACGTTGTTTCGGAAGGACGTTAGAAATCGCGGTTGGCACTTCCTCTCTAGTAGGTTATTACAATTGTATTCACTACTCAGGCCCCGTTGACCTGGCTTATTGTTTAACCAGCTTTTGTCTTGAGCTATCTTGTCTGACTATAAATAATCTACCAAAATTGTAATAACTATGTCCAACCTTACAAAATTCATGAAAAAAGTTAATTTCTAGGAATGTTGATTTTCCTACCTTGTTGTTTCGCCGGAAATCTATTAAGGATAAGCTCAATTTAACGCTCCATTTCAATTCCAAGCCTTACATGTTACATTACATGGAATGACTTAAGTTAACCTTATCCTTACATAGCTGCCAGAATGAAAAGTGAAATACATTAAGTATACTTTACACATTCTAGTATGGTCGAACTTTGTCGATCTATATATTAAAGTGTATACACGACGTACTTTACTGTAAATATACTTTGCATTGTGTCATTTATTGAATTTGAAGGGCTTCTACGTACCTAATTAGAGTGGTTGATTAAGTAGGGCACTAATTGAAGGAACGTCGAAATGCACAAGCCTTTCGTGACTAAGTTCATTAAAATGCAAATGTTTCCTTAGATATAGGTACCTACTACGATAAATGGGAAGCGATTATTTTAAGTTTTTTATTGTTTTGTTGCAGAAATCAATGCAATATCGAGAATAGTATAATTGTTAACCAAAGAAACCGCCAAAAACTGCTTTATTATAAAATACTGATATTATAAAGAAACATCAAAATGCCTGAGATAGGACCGATGATGCGCGCTCTCGAGCTGCAGAGGCTGATAGAGGACAAAGTCGCCGAATGGCGCGAAAGGTCAGCGAGGGTCGCCGGAGCAACCGTAGCCGACTCTTATCAACAGCCACTCAACTTTAAACGACACACATATAGACGCAAGAATAACGCTGAAATCAACAGAATTATCGCAAAGTACTCAAAGCCCACTAAGCGAGCGGACGAACCCTATTCTGTAGTGCGCAACACGCCCGAATCTATCCCTAAACGACCACCGAGGACTAAAAAATTAACGAACTTAAAAGTGCTATCTAAAAGTGAAGATAATTTAACAAGCATTGGAGATATGGAGCTTGGAACGGATCCAAAACAAGAAAGTAGACCTTATTTTACATTATCAAAATATAACACAAAAAGCTGCGAAGATGTAACCGCATTTGTGGACGTTCATCACAACGTGAAGAGCAAAAACTTTGAACAAAACAGTATATTAAATTCAAAGATAGTGGTAGAAGTGCAAACGAGAAGGCCTAAACTTCACAGTATCTGCGAAGGTGTCACAGATGTATCAGAGTTCTCAGACAGTGGTATTGAATATGATAAATCCTTTAGTACATCGACCCCGTTGTCAAAAAGGAAAACGTGTCCATCAGGAGGGTATGCTTCATCTATTGATTTTGCAAAGGTTTCTATGAATTCGAACAGAGTTGGTGATCTTAGAAAAGGTGTCTCCGAACCCAACATCCTTAGTGTGGATGCTGGTGGAAGTGCAAGTGCTAGTGCAGATTCAGTGAATACAAAGACGATAGATTTTAGAAAGCGGTGGAAAATGTTAAAGCCCCCTTTCAAAAAAGGGGCTTTCGATTGTTTACTGCTGTGGCGTGGGAAGAAACAAAACACGGCAGAGACCAGCAAGCATCAAAAGTAAGTTGATAACTTTTTGTATTGTTGTATAATAATTCGTGGTAGAGCCCAAGAACTTCAAATATTTTGTGGAGCTTAGCCAGTGCGGCCTTTGAAACTAATACGAGCGAAGTCTGTTAAATGACAATTTCCAGCTTTTTGAAAGTAAAAAAAATATAGGCGCGTGAAAAAATAAATAACACAAAAATATAAGCCATGTAGAAACGCTAGCTTTTACTTATAGTACGATTGGGAATATTTGCTTTGTTTCCAAAATTTATATCTTCTTTGTTTGTTTTTCTAAATACGTCACTTTCACAACATTGAGTAATGAATGATGCTTTTATTTGCTTCCTTCTGATACGATAGTGTCAAGAGTAAATTCTAGATTACCGTGTCGCTTGATCGTCCGCGAATACATGTGCGGAATGTTTATTATTGTTACGTGACATACATAGTCATCTGGTCTAAAAACAACTAATTGTACTCTATTCCTAAGTAATTATCTTGAGAAATATTGCTCATTACCAATTAGGTACCAATTTGTAAGATACACTACATTTTTGAGTTATCATGAGTACTTCAAAGTAAGTCGATAAAGTTATTTGGTATTATCAATTATGTAGTATCTAAATGAGTATGCTAGAGGTTATATGAAGAAAATGTTTAAGACTCATTCGCAAACCAACATTAGACGCCAAATGTGAAAAAAATAATGCGTATTTAATGTTGAGGTATGTTTTATACAAATGAATAAATTATCTAATAAAGTATGTGTAATTAAAAAAAATTGTACCTACTGATTGATAACAATAACGGGATATAGATACTTAATATTGCGGCAAACTTCCACTTTGTTTTATTGTACTTATATATTACTTGTAAAATCGGGTAATATCGCGGTTGTATTCGCAGTAAGTATTAGCGAAATTAATGAAGCATAGATTTTATGCTCAAATTACTGTTTTAAATTCAAGGGAAGATTGATAAAACTTGTATGTGATATTTTGAAGACTAGAAAATGATTTTTAATGCTGATTAAAAACATAAACATGCACTTATGCTAAGATATCGCATTCTGAGAGATAAATACAAAATTTTCTTTATCTTTGTAAAGTTGCATTCCGAAAGTTAATCTGCCACTTTAACTTATAGATACGGGATATTAATCTTTTTTCTCAAACGCCCCCAGTTCACGTTTATCTCACAGCACTGCCAGCTTCATATAATTTAGATCAAAGTACACCCTACCGTTCTTATATATCTACCTTAAACATACATTACAAGGAGCACTGGGATCCTTGGACCCCTTGTTATTCAATCGCAATTTCTTCGTTAGGAGACCCAGTAGTTGTCTGATTGACGACTCAAGTCTCGATAGGATGGCGTCTGGATGTTGCGATATGCTAATAACAGCGTACCGTTTAGTATCATCCTATCAACACAGCATTAAACGTTGTTCCAGTTATCTAAGAACGTTGATAGAGGCAAAGCATAATCTATGATGTAACTGATGTCCACTTTAGGTTATTCAGACCATATCAATCTGTAGAGTGGGTTGTCCTGTTGCGCAGGATCTGGTATATCTAAATGCATACAAGACATTTTCTAACTGAATTAGTACTCGACTTGCTCCTGCTAAGAGGTATTTTTGAATTATTGGAATATCGGAATCAAAGCATTATCTACGCAGTCATGATGACTGCGATAATCTATACCTTCATTAGCGCTGCTTCAGTATTATAACGATAGTTAATATAACAATACTTTACCCATAAAGAACTTTGTAAATAGAAACAAGAAAGATGAATGTTTAAACTTGAATTACGCAAGGCCTGTCTCAATTTTCGTATCTTAGGTTTTAAATTTACCTAGGATCTACATTTAGATTAATTATGTCATTTTTAAATAATTATGAGTAAATGGAGCAGTTCTGTATCCCCTCTCATCTTTACACTGATTGTGTAAGCGCAGTGAATTACTAACACTTATTTTAATTATGTGCAGTTCTACTGCGATGCATGCCACCTGTCCCGACTTATTAATTAAGACTGCTTCATATTTGTCTTAAACACTCAATAATGGAATTTACTGTAAACCAAGTGTAAGTAGTATCTTTTTATTAAAGGAGCAAATATTATTATAGTTCGAGTTATTATGTTACTGAATGTAATTTGTATATAAATGAGCCGTATTCGCTGATGGTCATTAAAAAAATCCATATTGGTATTAAAATTACATATTAGTTGAATAATTATAAAATATTCAGTTAGATTAATTATCTAATTTATTGCAGCAAAAAACATTTCATGACTAGATGCGCAAGCGCCTCTGACGGAGAACGTTCAGAAACAATCGTTTGAAACAAACTTAGTTCGTACAATTGTTTTAAAACAGCCATACAGATGGCGTTGTATGATACAGTCAGAAACACCGCGAAATACTGTGACGTACCAAAATAAACAAAACGTCCTTAGTTTGAAAAAAAAGTAGAGTAGTCTTTATTTTTAAGACTAGTCCACAGGTTGACATTTTCGCGTTGACCAAATTAGCTCAGATTTGCATAACTAAAACTAAAGCAAAATTTCTGTCTCTGTATATGGTTGCGTCCTCCGGTTGTTTTAGCTAAACGTAGGTAAAGCAAAAAAATGTTTCTCAAAAACATGTCATTCGCGCTGACTAATCTCCCGACCTTGGGTTTGGTCATCCACACAATAGTGAACAGGTACCTCGTTTACATTACTGCGTGGTTGTGTAACATCAATGTGCGCTCAAGTAACGACTGTTATTATGGCATTTTCTATGTTGCTATATGAAAGAACCGATGGCCGATAACAGGCATGGAAATCATAGAATAAAGCGCGTGACGCATATTTTATTATTTTTAACCATTTGTGTTGTTACAAGAACATCATGATTGGTTTACATAAATCTTATTTTATATACTGTATATCATGTGTTTTTCTCTATTGACGTTATCTAGGTTAGACATCTAGGAACACATTAAGTGTAATAAATGTGCTAAATCTTATTTCACGCGAACGCGCCCGTACAGCGCTCGCCTCATCAGCATCATGATAAACATCTCGCTGTCTAAAGAGAGACTCATTGTTCGTTATAAGTGGCCTTCTTTGTCTGACTTGTAAACACACATTTCATCGTTAAACGCAGATATAGATAATTGCATCAAAACGGACTGCTTCCTTTGAAAACTGGATGGTCCATTACTTAGAAATTGCGGGAACGTAACTAGTTATACAAGCGTGATAAATGTTTACCGTACGGTATGATAACGAGGTGCAAGTTCTTTTATGTAAACATTACTTTTTTCTAGCCATCGCTCATCCTGTTTCCGTCACATCAATCACATCCGAAGCCAATAACTAGTCCTTATGTGATATTTCTATTCCTTCTCGGAGACATCTATCTGCAATCTAAATAACACGCTCATACATTATATTATGTGTAATTTGATTTTCTAGTGTCACAATATTTACTTTCTTAGTTATTTATAAGACATGACTAACGGTCCCAGTAAACATGTGATGAATCTTTAATGGCTTCAAGTAGCTTTTCAGTAATGAGCTAGCGTAGCGATCAATGTCCGTCGTCCGTTCCTTATCTGCATGAGGAATTAATTGTCTTTGCATAGCAGTAGGACAATATGGGCTAGTAGTTTATTATGAACAGAGCATCGTAACAAAAACTCATTGTGTATATAATTGCGGAATAAAAATAATAAAAATATATAAACGCGGAAATTGATGAGAACGCAAATGACTTTTATAAATAAAGGAATAAAATTGTAATATAAAATAGTAAAATGTTTTTCATTATATAGCAAACATTGCAATTCACTTACTAATAACTGCTTTAAGTATTGAGATCATCAATTCATTAAAGAAGGATGACCAATGTTAATGATGTTGACGTACTGCAGGCTTTCAATTAACCTAATATGTTCAACATCAATTCTAAGAACCCAGGCTATATTCAACCGCATACCACAGGTTACAATATCTATGGTCTAACAGCGCTTTTATCTCTAAGACCTAAAGTTGAATATTGCAAGTCCTTTTAACCACTGGAGTTCCATCTACTGTATGTAGGAACGAATGTACTGCGGCGGAACAACAATGCCAGCAATACAGCCAAATGCAAATTATCTGCCCACGGACAGCAGTCCGGGAATGCTGACAGTTTAAGTGATGATGTACACACATATCTCTATTGTTAGGCTGTTGACATACATTATGTATCATTACTTCTATGCTTTGTGATAACTCTTTAGACAGTTGAACATGTCTCATTATCTTGAAGAGCATGGTTATTTCAGTCAAATTAAACAAAATACCTTTTTGGTCATAGTGTCGCAATCTTGTCTACCGTAGAATACTAGTACCTATATCTAGAGAGTGTCATTGCTATACCGATATTTGCTTTTGTGAGATAATGTAGCTAGGTATCTCCGTTAATTTTCCCATCATTTGTTATTCTCATTGTTGTATGAATGGTAGGTCAGTACCTACTACTCAGTATGTAAAAGGGGAAATTTAATGTCTTCATAGTCTGCAAAAGCTGTGACGTTTACGATCTATTCTTGATTAATCTCGTAATTATTTGACTGCTTTTGTATGTTTATTCCTTCTGTAAATAATTTATTTAACGAATTCCATAAAAATATCAGGATCTGACTAATTCTTTATATAAATAAAAATATTTTGGTTCCTAAGATTACAGTTTCAATAAATTCGTAAAGTTTAATATAGGATCCATAATACCAAATATCAGTGTAGAGCCACTTCAAAGGTCATGAAGCATTTTTTGTTTAAGCCATCTTGTACTAGACTACGACTTGAAAGAGCTAACGACCCTGAAATCCAGTATTTATTCAATGTTCGAATAGACTTAATCGTATCATCAACACAAAAAGAATGGAAAAAGAGGTTTAAAACTTAATAATTCTTACAAAAAAAAACCGACTTCAAAATAAGTCTTATATTTATTTCTTATGGATCCCGTTGTCAAAACTAGAGCAAAATAAAATGGGACCACACGGGAAGCACCAGATTTCAAATAAAAAAAGAATCATCAAAATCGGTTCACTCAATCAAAAGTTCTGCGGTAACAAACATAAAAAAAACAGTCGAATTGAGTACCTCCTCCTTTTTTTAAGTCGGTTAGAAAGTAGTTATAAGTTAACTTAAGGACTCATGACTACATAAGATGTAAATAGATCATGTCTCAAAGCATACAGATGCTTACTCATAAATATGAAAACATTGTTGAAAAAATGCAGGCTGCCTGCAGGTGTTTCCGGAAGATTTTCTTACTTATCAATGAGTAACCATTTTATGCACGTGCATTAAATCATTACCACTCTATCTAGTAAATTTACTCTTTTTGGTTTACAATATGGCTTATTAAAATTTAACTCTTTTCGAGCTGTAAAAAGATTTGATTCCTTGAAAAATGTGCTTCATTGACTACATCCTTGATAATACTTTTAGCAATTTAAATTTTTATAAAATTAGGTTCTATTAGTTCTGAAAATGATTTTTTATTTATTTAATCATTTATGTAGACAGATAGTACACAATGTTTACAGATAATAGTAACATATAACATGCGACGACATAGGTGAAAAAGCACTGTTTATTTCATAAATTTCTACCCGCAGGCCCGTGATAGGAGAGGTGGCAAATAAGGGCAGTCAACAGTGCGCAAAGAAAATAAAAAGTAAACGTTATTATGTTTCGGATGATGACTAGGTCTGCAATAATAACAAAAATACGAAAGCGCTATAATAAGGTTACGATACTCAGTATATTATATTCGTGGGATTTTCCTGGTTGACATCTATTTCCATTGTGATGTGGATCATTATTGCAGGATAACATAAATGTTAAACCTAAAAAGTAGCTTGTTTAAAAAAAAAAACAGTAAATACTTTTTATAAAATTAATATTTTAGGAGATTTATGCTGAAGTACGCAGTTGTTAGTATTAACTCTTCTTGCGGAATTGCGAAGTCCCTAAGTTGTACCAGTAGCTAATGCTATTCCTAAAAAAACCCAAGTATTTAGGAAATGAGCCTCTAAAAATTCATAAATGACTCTTAATTCTGTTGAAATAAGGTTCATTTATATTTTTTTCAGAGCTAACAGACTGAATTCTCGGTCATCGCCCCTCCCGACTAGCGGTGTAATTGTGGTCGTTTTGCTATTGTAAGTAATACGAATTATGAAAATCCCCTGACGTTTAATTCAAAATTTCCATTACAAGCGACGCTTTTATGTCGTGGTTGTTTCCCACGAGTAGATGACAACTTTGAATAACAAGAGATGGTTAGAATCTTCTGACTAAACAAGTCTAAAGTTGGCGCCAGTCCTTTATCGATGCGAACATGTCGTTATACTTTAGTCGTTTAGCTTACAGGCGATGAATAATAAAACAAATGTTACGTAAGGCACTGTTTTTTTTTCATTCTATGATTCAATAATTATGGGGTTTTCTGTCTGGGGTTATGTTATTTAACGCGCTAATTAAATTCTCTCAAGATTATAGATAAACTCAAGTGTAAAACCACTAAGAACCTGATTCTAATGACTCCATTGTTGTAAATGTTTTGTTCTTGCTCAATAATTATACAGCAAAGACAGGATTAGAGGAAAATCCTCTGTCAAGTAAGTTAGCATGATGGCTTTATAAGTATTTTCTGCAAAGTTCCGTACCGTTCGTATCTACTAAGAAAACCTTTAAAATCATAATTATTGCTTATTACGTCTTAAGTTGTTAATTACGCTAGCAGACGTTAGTAATGTTGTTGAATAAACAATTTAAGCAAATAAATCGTTTTTTTTTTTTCATTTTGGCTTTTTTTAATTAACAATAAGAATGTTAACGTGAGAATATCAAGCCTGCCAAGTAGATATTAAACAATTGAACTAACAAAAAAATGGTTTACGTATAAACCTTGGAACTCTAAAAAACTGGAGTAGTTAAACCTCTAACAAACAAAGCTTGCGGCATTGCAATTCAGTCGGTCAGTTGCTGACACCTCGCGCTGTCTACAACAGTACAGCCTGAAAAATACCGTTGTGCGTACAAGGAATATCGTGCAGAGATTTTTAACTTTCAGTTACTAAGTGTTTTCATAGTGTTTGATTGTGTTAAGACTGGGGAGTTTTTGTTGCCAAGGCCGTGGATATTCAGTGAAAATGCATACAAAAAAGATTGACGATCCGTGGAAATTCATATATAAGAAGTTACAAGAAAAGGAAATAATTTCAAGAAAAAAGTGAGATAGCTTTCATATATGCACTTGTTTGATGTTATTTGTTTTAAAAATAATATTAACAGTCGATGATATATCTTTGATTATCCTGTTTTTGTATAAGTAAGTGTGATAGGTATCACAAATACTATACCAAATTTAATGTTCATCAGATAAGTATAAAAGAAAAAACGGCTAAATAAAATAAGAATAAAATTGGGTATGTTTTAGAGTGATATGTGAATACGTTAAAAATATACAAAGTAAATGCAAGTAATGAGACCTCGTTAGTTCCAGGCGTGACTATTTAGTTGGAATGTAAAATATTTATCTAGTTAAGTATGAATTTCCGTGATATTCTGCATTTATTTACAGTTGTGAATGCTACCGAGAAAAGCCCTTTGTGAAAGGTCAGTTACGTTATAATTATCACAAGGATATGCACGTTGCATCTTTACAATGAACAAAAACGTTTTGGAACAATAATTAATAGCTAGATACTTTTAATAATCTCAAGATACCGGAATTTTCTAGAATTACCCATAAAAATATTGCACGTAAAAATGTGAATAGCGTGACAAAATGTATTTAATATCGAATAATTAAATGGGATATTTCAGGTTTTTACCTGTTTATTCTATTTTTAATGATTTAAGTATAAAGTTACGTTATTCAGTACATAAAATAGTACCTATCTGTGGGATGTCAGTAATGATAGAATCCACAAAGTGCAAACATTTAGTGGAACGAATAATATATCTTGAAATATTTAACACTAGCGGTCGCCCGCGGCTCCGCCCGCGTGGACCATTGGATTTATTTTGGATTTTTCCAAAATGAAATTTAGCCTATGTTACTCGTGGATAATGTAGCTTTCGAATGGTGAAAGAATTTTTAAAATCGGTCCAGTAGTTTTTGAGCCTATTCATTACAAACAAACAAAGTTTTCCTCTTTATAATATTAGTGTAGATGTAGACAAGCTGTTTCAATGTTAAACTACAGACCAAATTCTAGGTAGTGTGACTTTCTCCACTTTAATTAATTAAAATTAACCATTACAACCAAACAAACTGCGTTTAGCTTTTAATTTTACCATGGCCTTAACCTTTTTAGCATTCAAATGCCTTATGTTATGGCTTTTGGCTCATTGCCGGGCGCGTCTGGATCGATCGTCCCATTCCACCACTGTTGTATGAAAAACAAGCGCCATAATTTTATTATCTACGTAGATAACATAAATTTTGATCTCGATACACAATGATGACGTCTTCTATGACTAAAGACAAACAAATTCCTGTGTAAAATGAACGCTTCCAACAAAACATAGTCAATTGAGTAAATGAGATTTAGCGTAGGGGTATTATGTTAGAAAAGAAGTGGATAATGTAATGGCCTGTAATTGTGTGGCTGATCTATTTACACAGCCAATTAATGGTAATAGCTAATACAATTGATCGAGTATTAATAGTCACTATGGGAATTGTTTAATATGTTATTGAAAATGTATATAGTTTGAAATTATTATACCCATCTAATTAAATGTATCTAGGCATACATTTTATAAAAGGTTTCGACAGCTATTTTTTTTTTGTTCCTTGTGTAATGATCTCATATTATGTCAAGTAAGATTATTACAAAACAAAACACCATAATAAAAATAAGTTGCAATGAAACCGTCCCTAATCCATAGATATTCTAAACATAGACGAAAATTGACTACTGCATTGTTTTCAGTATTAAGCTAGCTAGCTGCGAGTTTTCAAGTCGGTTTGAGTTTATTCAGGATGTTCACAATAAATTAAATGTTTCTTACATTTTAATAAGCTAGCAAATAGAGCGTCTTACTGGGTACTTCTCTAAAAGTTCGTGCGAATGAATCATTTACGTCAACCAATGGGATTTGGGGCAATCCCAAAAATCGAGCAGATTTTTGGTACACTAAAATGGTAACCGTATGTTAATTAACTAAATTAGCACACTGTATTTAAAGATAGCCTATGAATAATAAGAGGTTTCTATGGTAATTAGTACTTAAACATAAAAAATAGTCCTGACTCATTTGAATTGTGCGATACAATACGTACCTAATTATGGTTGTTGCATTTCGTCGACGTCTATCGTGCGCAGGATTTCCTTTAAATGGTAACTACGTGTTAGTGTAAATATGTCGAGATTAGTAATTAATTTCCATGAATCATTTTATAGTTAGGCAAACATTTTAATTTACTTCTGACGCTACTAATATTGCTGAACGGAAAAGTATTCAAACGTATAAAGTGATACAATTCAACCAATTGGCTTGTTTTGCTCTTTTGATGCGGGTTGGATTTCGCACCGTAAACTTAATACGTATATTTTTCCGATGCAGTTATTTATGGTTAGTTTCGGTGATGATTCAAATAAATATACCTAATGTAAGTAAGGGTGTTACCACACCAATCGATCGATAGTCGATCGATGCCATCGATCGATGGTAGAATGGATTAGTCGACGTCGATCGATAGTTTCTACCACACCAATCGATCGATAGCCGATAGATGCCATCGATCGATGGTAGAATGGATTGGTCGACGTCGATCGATAGTTTCTACTAGACTCGAATTTTCTCGAGAATCGATCAACGTCGACCGATGTCGATCGATGGCATCGACCGGCAATCGATCGATTGGTTAGTCGACCGGTATCCGTCGATCAATTAAAGCTACCACACCAATCGATCAACGTCGACCGATGTCGATCGATGGCATCGATCGACTATCGATCGATTGGTGTGGTAACACCCTAACCCGTAATATTAAAAATACAAGCCGGAACAGAAGGCACTTTAGATACCTTTCGTACTTTGATATGAGATACAATAACAATGGGTAAAGTACGTGGACCGTAAAGCCTGTAGAGCCTCCCTGTAACCTCGAGCTTACCGCGGCCTTGAAGGTTCAGAATTCGGCTTCACGTTGCGTTGCGTCATTTACTTTGCTTAGGGTTCAATATCATTATCACGCGTCAACTAGAGCGATAATGTTTAATCTTTGCTAATAAAAATATTAACGAAATGTGTGTTCCTGGATTATAATATGGTCCTCTATTTCATATGTATGATAGAATACATTAGATACGCCTACAATGAAACAAGATACAGTTATTCATTAGTCAATGGCGTAATGGCATAGTCCAATTCGTTCGTTTGCATTAACGTCTATAAAAGGAGTCGCTTAAATGTGCATAGATGTACCTAATTAAAGCGAAATTTCACGGATTAATAACTGCACAAATATTGAGTTAAACTTAAACAACGTACAGGTTCTATTTTTTTTTCTGAAAACACATGTCTTTATGACCTTAGGTAAACGTTCATATAGCTTACTTATTAGCCACATTGACTAACTGCGACTGCAGCGTACTGCATAGGTACTTCATTGGACACGCAATTCTATTGTTACAAAATACCGCGGAGACATAATTATTGGATAAATGTGACAAATGTCTCTTAATTTTTAAATGAAAAATGATTTATGATAGTTATAAAACATGAATTTTACTTACAATAAAAAAAATTGACTCCTGCTGTCATAATATTTATTGGAACCGAATTTATCTAAATATATAACGCTGTAACTAATTAGCTGCAAATGCATTCTTTTCAAGATTTATCATGATAAAATGTTACAGGATTATGCTGATAGGGCCATTGTCAAATTGTTTACAGTCTGATTGTGTTTCTTTACAAAAGCACGTGTGCTAATGCAGACCATTTAGTTTGCACATTGCCGCGGCACGGTGAGCGCAGAACGTTCGACTCGCTCACAATTAACCACCTTGAAAAGTCTCGAATTACGTCACTGCAGCCCTGTTGTCGTTACCGAAAACAAAACAAACTCTAGACTCGTTAACATATAAACTGTGTGTAGGAGACGTGATATCTAAAAATCTTATAACATAAAAGTCAATTTGAAATTAGTGTCACTGAACTCCTAAGTGAAGTTGGAGCCGGTTGCTCTCGAACCGCAGTGAATAACGTTATTTCCGTATCAAATCTTAAGTCTTGAGTTTACTGGTAGTGTTTACGTCATTTTCTTCCAGGCCATATGACTCGATTACTTTTGTGATTCATTGTACATCGATGATCGTGGGTATCTACATATTATTTTAGTTAGTGTTGGTGGCCAGTTGTCTTTTGTTTGTGTTTTAATACAAGGTTGGAATAATATTTTGATTCGAGTTGAGTGTAATAATTTGTTATAAAAATGGATGAAGAATCTATGTGGAAAGGCTTTTACGAGAAATTGCAACAGCAAAAATCTATTGAAGAACAAGTGCACGATAACAAGTAAGTTGCAAAATGGATTAAATAACTACCAAAAGGAATAGACAATTTACAATCTTTTTAGGGTCAAAATATAGTGTAGATTTAAATATTGGCACTCGTTTTTTTGTGTGTTTTAATTAAGTTCGTTATATTATTATCAGGCTAAAGGTTAAGATGCTAGGTGACTAAATACTTATCGGTGCACATACTGGTATTATGATATAAAACGTGTAGATAAATTATACCTACAGTCGGATAAGAAAAAAAAAACTGAGTTTTTTAATTTGTATTAAGATTCATCGTCAATCTGCCCGGTTCAAAATTATTTGGGATCGTCTGAGCGATGTATTCTGTATTTACATTGTTTCACATAAATACATTATCATTAAAATAATAGTTATGTACCTACAGTATTTTTTTTATAGGTTTAGGTACACAGCAAAAGTTTAAAGACAAGACGTGTATATGTTTATAAAAATAGTCTATAATGCGTATACCTACTCACCTTTTATTGGCATTAAAAACACTCTAAATAATTTTGTAAAATTACCGCGTTTTTGCATTAATTGACTTTGAGTAACATTCAATATAACGCCATCTAGTTTCGTTACTATTTATCTGAGTTTGATGTTAGAAAAGTTTCTGTTTGTTGTTCTGCAATAATGTTGATAAAAATTAAACTTTATTACTACTATTCCAAGTTTAGTAACACGTTGATATTTTTCGTAGTTATTAATTCAGTTTAATTTTTGATTTATAACTTTCGTTATACGTGAGAAAAGGTTTGTATAACGAAACGTAGCTGACAGTACTAAACGTCAAATTGTATACCACCAACTGTCAGGCTTAAGTCATTGTCAAACTTCGTAGAAGAGCTCTCGTCTTTGATGCAGTGTTATGAAAACGATTAAATAATTGAATGAATTGTTGCTTGAAATGCGCGTTCTCGCCATACTGAAATTGTTTGATAAACTTGTTTGCTACACACGCGGTCGTATGTAATATATACACTCGAGGTCATTGATAAAAAGTGTAAAGGCGACAGTGAGATAATAACTACAAAGATTAAATCGACATTCGCATTTAAGCTTCACTAAAAGTATGAATATCGTACGTGCCGGTGTATCTAAAAATTTTAATGTCTTCACGACTCAGTACAGGCAAATGAGTTTGCTCAAAAATCAAGCGTATGTTAACGGTAACTGGGTTACATCGAGGAGTGGAGCAGTGTTCCCAGTTTACAACCCCGCTGATGATTCAGTCATTCAGAATGTACCGGACATGGACGGTCACGATGCTAAAGGGGCGGTCAATGTAGCTGCTGAAGCATTCAAGACTTGGAAAAATGTCACAGCCAAAGAGAGATCAAAGATCATCAGGAAATGGTTTGATGCTTGCGAGAAGCATGCAGATAAGATCGCAGCAATAGTGACAGCTGAGAGTGGAAAGCCATTAAGTGAAGCAAGAGGTGAAGTTGCTTATGGTAATTCATTTTTGGATTGGTTTGCTGACTGTGCTCGCCATATCAATGGAGAAGTTATCCCAAGTCCATGGGGCAATAAACAGATACTGCTTTCAAGGCAGCCTGTTGGTGTAGTATCTGTTATAACTCCATGGAATTTTCCTTTTGCTATGATTACTAGAAAAGTAGGAGCTTTGATGGCCGCTGGATGTACTTGTGTCATAAAGCCATCTGAAGATACACCACTATCAGCTCTTGCTGCTATGGAGCTGGCTGAACAAGCAGGTGTCCCCAAAGGAGTTATCAATGTTATCACATGCAATAGAAGTAATACTGCTGCAGTGGGGAAAGTTTTATGTGAAGACCCAAATGTTGGTTGCATTTCTTTCACGGGTTCTACACATGTTGGTAAACTATTATATGGACTTGCAGCAAAGGGTGTTAAAAGAGTGTCTCTTGAACTAGGGGGCAATGCTCCATTTATTGTATTTCCTAGTGCTAATATTGAGCGAGCTTTGGAACATGCAATGCTGGCAAAGTTCAGAAATAATGGACAGGCTTGTGTTGGAGCCAATAGGTTTTTAGTACATGAAGCTATATACAATGATTTTGTTGAAGGATTTAAAAATCGAATCAGTTCTAAGTGTATTTTAGGACCTGGCATGAAGAAAGGAGTAACATGCGGTCCTCTTGTCAATATGGAACAGGCCAGAAAGGTGTCTAGTTTAGTAGATGATGCAGTGAAGAAAGGAGCGCAGCCATTAATTGGTGGCAAGTTTGCAACTGACCTCGGTAACAAGTTCTTTGAGTCCACATTACTGGTTAATGTTACCCCAGATATGAAGGTATATAATGAAGAAATATTCGGCCCAGTGGCTAGTGTTGTTAAAATTAAGAGCGAACAGGAAGCATTGCAAATAGCTAATGACACTAGAAGTGGCCTAGCTGCATATGTTTTTACTAGAGATCTTGGACAAGCATTCAGAATGTCAAAAGAACTTGAATTTGGTATGGTTGCCATTAATGATGGAATATTATCAGCTGCAGAACCACCTTTTGGAGGGATCAAAGAGTCAGGTATTGGAAGAGAAGGCAGTCTGCATGGTGCTCAAGAGTATACAGAAATAAAATATACTCTGATGTCAGGCTTGGAAGATTGAATAAGAAACTGTGTTAAACTACATTAAAATGTAGTACTAAGTACATATCTAGAATGCCATAATCAAAGCTATGTTTTATGTAAACATTGTAAACTAATTGTAGGTTTCAGTTAACATTGCATTTAAACATAGAATTTAATTGTATACCTATTTACTTGTGTCTATTTCACTGTGTATAATGTTAAAAAGATTTTTTATCTTGTATTCTGATGCCAAATGAATTATATTTTGGCAGTGTAATAGGAGTAAGGAGAACTCCATAACTATAATTTATTATTGTTTGATTTATGTTACTATTGTTGTTACCATATTTATATGTTGTATAGTAATAAAAAGACGTAACTATTGTTATGATTTATAATGAATGTATGATTATACCTATACATGAAAATTAATACTGCATCCAGTGTTGTGAATTTAGATCTTGCCTATCATTCCAGAATGAACTAAAAAATATGACAATAATGTTCCTAGGATTAGTAAAATAAACGTATCTTAAATGTTAATATGTTGTATCATTTACCTTAAGTTGTTATTCCTTATGTTTTATAGGTTGATGGTGACACAGTCGGTATAATAAACGTAATCGCTAGGTAGATAACTTTTTCTTGCAAAGATGCTTTCAAACTTATACTCAAACGTCATTTCAAAACAAATTTATTTTGCTCCATTGGTCTCCCAACATAATATTTAGACAGTAATGTTTTTTAAATAGGTAGTGAAACTTAATAAATACAAACATAACATAGACTGTGTGTAGATCGACAGATAAATCTTTGTTCAGGACCTAAAAATACATGTTTGAAAAAAGCGAAACCAAAAACGGGGCACATTTCATTTGAAAATAACGTATGAAGACATGACATACGTTACCTATATAGTTTAAGAAATAGGTAATTTTAATTTCTTACTATTGATTAATAACTCAAGTCCTCTTTAATCTAGCATAATTATATTACTTGTTACAGAGTACAAGAAGTAGACGACAGTTTCTTCGAAAAGTTCGGGTCCATACTTAAACAAGCTTCGCAGCGAGCTGCATTGGAGGAATCCACACCGTTAGCACCTTTGAAGGAAGCTGAAGAACAAGATGGTGAACAGAAGATCGAAGGTGACCTTCAAGCTGAGAGTAGGAGCGTCTTACGTGACTCTGACAGCGGGAACGAGACCTTACTCGATACAGACTCCGAACCAGACGAACATGAGAAAATAGATCGATATGCGGAGGCTGTAGGTTGGAACGTGAGTACTAGTAGCTTACTTTCATTTTATATTTTAAAATACAGTCGCTTCGTTTTTTTATAATGTGTCGTTAATATCGGTAAATCGAATTTTCAAATGTAAAATATACATGCATATAGAAGGCGATTAGGATCACTTACCATCCGTATTAAATAAGCAATACTTATATAAAAAAATGTTTGCGACTGTATTTAGTTCTAAGTACTAAGTAGGTAACATAAGTCCGCACATATTAAATTATCAGTCGTTTCATTTCAAAATTTAAGTAGTGGTACCTACTATAAAGATAACGTAATTTCCATCATATAAATCACGTGAATTTATGTATGTAAATTCCATTTTTTATATTGTATGATTAGCCTTAATTTACATTAGCAGTGCGAATTACTATGTTAGATAATAAAAAACTTGAAACCAGTTTTAAAAAACGGGGAAATACCCAAAACACGGTATTTCCGTTTTTTGGTTAGGCCCAAAATGTTATGGTGCGAATTTTTTGACATGGGTTCTGACATTATCTTCTATTTAAATGCAGCTTTATTCCGTTCCTATTATTAACCACTAGAGCACTTGTATAGAACTAGCCGTAATGTATTTACACGAATCGACCTATATTCCTGTGATGGCTATACAGGAAAGTGCAGACAATAAACGTTTCATCGTGGCGGAAATCGATGATCTCGCTAGTCGGCTACCCAAGTGTCGTGGTTGCAACATCACTTGTATTTTTAGGTCAAATAGAAGTGAACTCCAGTCAGTCCTAGATTCTAATTGAACTAGACATTGGGCTATACCTATCCTGGGAAATTGTGTCACAGTTAATTTTGGGCTCCGGCTGTACGATGCAGTGACATTAACCTAAGGTATTTGCTATCATGGGCAATATTCCAAGGTGGTGTTACGATTGCATAGCTTGCTTGAGTAACCGTGTTATTGTTATTTAGTTCTTATTATTTGACAACAAGGGCTCTTTAACACCTCTTGTGTACATTTATAAGAAACAAAACGTTTCACACAAAAGAGTTTTAATTGCGTTACTTTTAATTGTCTGTTACGATAGAGTGACTCAAACAGTTGAAGACTCATAAGGCTGTTTCTTTGATTGTACTGATATAATATTTATTGTATGTATAGATCATTGGGATGTCCTGTGGGTACAGGTTGAACCAATTTACGTTGTGTGACCTCCTCGTATTCTCTGTAGATACGAGTTGATTGTGTGGAGACGAGCGCACACAATGCTCGCAATACTCGACCGTGTTTCTGGCACAGTCCCAGCTCAGTTTTTACTTTTCTCATTTTATTTTGTCAACTTTTTCACCAAGGTTGATCTCAATGACCGTCGTCGTAACGAATGCGTGGTTTCCAATGTCATTCCCCTTTTGTTAAAGTTCACACCATTATTTTGTGTGATAATGAAAGTTATATATTTCTCATTTTTTTTGTTTTGACTTATTTATTATTATTATTTATTTATTTAATTCAAGATTTCCGATAGTGGATGTGTTTAATGTAGCTAGTTCTGAAGAACATGAAGTGTTAGGATAAGGAATTCAAGTTCAATTTCAAAGCAAATAACTAATTGTAAATACATATTCACTTAGTGAATGGAAGTGCTTTAGGTTTGGTTCATCTAGATCTAGACAGTTATGCGCTTGATGTATTGCCTGGATATTCTCAAGATGCATTAACGTAATCTCTTATATGATAGTGATTCTAGACTTATTTGCAAAGTGTAGGATTGAGTTAAACATAGATAGGCCGCATTAGGATAGCAAAACATGACTGTCTATGTTGTGTATATTATGTAGACTATAAATTATGTAGTAGCTGTGCAGATTCCACCTGCCTATCTGTATTACGATCGATATTTGTAATATAATGCTTCAAACCAAGATTACTGCTACTTGTTCGTCCTATCTTAATGGCTAATCAATGCATATTAAAAATGTATGTATTTAGGGCGTTCTCTGATATCAAACTGTTCCAAATAGGCAAAAAATTAGCTAACATTAATTTTGAAAATTCATATTCGCGGTAGATCATAATTTATCTGTAACAGAACATCTTGAATTCTAATTTTGTTGTGAATACACTTAAACAGTACGTACTTTGTGCCTACTGAAGTTCAGTTATGTAAATAATTGGCAATAATGTAAGAGAGAAGTAGTTTCCGCTCCCGGCTAGCCCAAACGCACGCGGTTAATAAAATAAATAAATCGTTCAGCACGCGCGCCTGTTGCCCTGTTAACTGGGAACCTTGGCTTTTAATTGTGTGCTAAACATGACTTAGTTTATAATAAACATTGCTAGTTTTAGCAAGCCCAAAAATCATAGTTACCTTTATTATCTTTCCTAAATCATTACAGTTGTTAACCAAACGATAGACTAGTTAGAATTAGATAGATCCAAGATACTAATAATATTTATTGATGGCTATGATATATTATGTACTACATAATAATTATTATAGGCTATATAATGGCCTAGCTCATAATTTATAGTTCTGGTTCAAGTGTTTAATGTTAGTTGTTTTTTATTATAATGTTAGTCAAATGCATTTACAGTTCCATTATACTTTCGATAATGTTGCTCGGCCTATATCCTTTCTTGAGAGGCACATTATATATCAACTATTTCATTTATTATAGAAGTGGATAAAGTTGACGTCAGTTTCCATAGATACCTGGCGTAATACTCATAGGTTTCGTCAATAATGCGTTGAATTTTATGTTACTTTTGAGTGAATAGCCCAAAATATTATGTAATTATCTTTCATGACACCGTTACAGTTTTTTCGGTCAGCGAATTTTAATGGGCATATTTTTTTCTCTTTACGTAGACAAACCGGAAACTTGGTAATTCCAGTGAAGATGTTGGTTGAGTGAGACGTCAGTGGCGTCTTGAAATATTTTGGAGATTTTTTTATTATTTAGGTGTGCTCTCTCATTCGTCTTCGCTGGCGGCGCTTTGCAAAAATAGATTTTGGCGGCAGTGCGGGTTCAATCCCGAGTCCCGGTCGGCCGGACTCCGCCAGTGCACCGCCAGCTTCCACCACATTCATTTCTCTTCACTTTCCTTCAGATTTTCGTAATAGTTTCGATACCAAAGTGTCTACAATCTTTTAATGGAAGATGACGAACTATCTGCGTTTTGTAATAGTATGAACATAGTGCTGCAAGAGATGTGTTTTAGTGAATGAATTTGTGAATATGTAATAGTCAGAAATGACTGAATACTTAACAAAAATGAATGGTATGGGGACACTTCGAACTAAGTTCAGGGGAGTGAAGAAGGAATTGTTAGAAAGACAGACGAGTATGCTGATCCAGTCTATGACAGTTTGTACACCTTAGTAATTATTAAACATTTAAATAATGTAAACTTTTGAAATTACATACTTAAAGTAAACACACATACACCTACCCACATACTAATTATGCTTAAGAAACGGCCTAAGGATATGTGATTGTCACCAGTGCGCCTTGATTTTGTTTAGTGGTTTAGGGCACTTTGTTTAACTTTAATGTTTTTTAATCTATATCCACAAATTAGGCTTTGTTGGTAATCAAACTTTTTTATCGCCATTATTTAAAACTCGAAATTAGTTAATAAGTTGTAGTATTTAAACTCTATCGAAACAATGCCTAATAATTAGTAGCATGTGTAGTGTATTTTTATTCGCTTACTATCTATTGAGTGGTACTTGGACATAAAAAGTGAATGAGGTCGTAAACAATTCACCACTTTCTTACCTGGGCAGCTAGCAATATATTTATAAATAAAAAACTAAGTCATGAGTCACAGTTCAGAGAAAAACGACCTTAATATAAAGTTCACTGGGTAATTGCTCTTGTGGTCGGCCAAACAAATACAAACCTAGTTATATCGTAGCCAACCAAGTGGGTAATCGAAACCACCACCAACTATCAGATCGATAGTCTTCGTACGGCGGCGCAGTAACCCTGCTATATTCAGAGGGTCACTATAACCACCGTGTCAACTGTTTCGGTAGTGTCGTTTGTGTTCGGTCGCGGTGGCGGGTTTCCGGTGGTGTCGTTACCAGGACACCCCATCATTCAAAACTTGATGATTCATTCGGTTTTACCTGCAGTGCAGAGAGTGTTGTTGTGCAGTTAAGCTTCTCGATTTCGTCGACTGGTTTATGAAATTGCGGTATTATTACGATTCTTCGGTGAGTGTTACTTCGACGTTCAATATAACTCAGATGCATGTATTGAGAGTGAAAGTTGGTATAGGTACAACTATCATTCAAAAAATCCTTAAGCTTTAGATGACCTTCAGAAGTTTCTTTGAAAATGATAGTAGTCACGTTTCAATTGCGTTGTGAAATTTGTAACTTAGATATAGTTAAGGTAAATAAGTGGTAGGTTAACTGCTATCTCAAGTGGTTTGTGATATTATACAGTAAATTATAAAGTAGCATATTATCGAGAAAATTATCTTGCCACTTGATATAAAATGTTAAATCAGTTTGGACTATTTAATCTTACGCGTGTATTGAAAAGAGACTTGTATTAATTAGTTGATGAAGTTTATTTAATTTTAGAAAAACTATCTATTTCTAAATTTTGTGCGTTTGTTTTTTCCTATTTATTGATTTTGTATGTAATTTCTGTTATGGTGATGTTTTTGCAATTCGAAAATGCTTCTGAAAAAGTGATTAAGATTGTATATAAGTCGCAGGTCTGGGAATTTACGTTACTTTTATGAAATAATTAGTGTGGTCTGTGTCTTAAGCCTTTGGAGTTTCATGATTTATGGATTTATATTTAGGAATTGTAGATGTCAATATTGAGAGAAATCTATTGTCAGACTTGATTACCTATAAATTGTAAAGGGAATATTTTTAAATACTTCCAAATATAATAATGCTATGAGAGAGATGTTATAAAATAAACCGAATAACTACCTATTTTTCGCTTCTTCCGCGATCGTCACTTATGAGATTTGGATTGGAAAGCAAAGCGCTAAAGCACAGAACTAATTGTCTTCTATTTTTTGTTAGTTTCATGTGGTGAATAATAATAATAATAATAATAATATTCCGGTACAACTCACACACGGTTATCTGATCCCAAGCGAAGCAGAGCTTGTGTTATGGTAACCAGACAACTGATAAACATACTTGAATATTTCTAAATACACACATATTATAGATAAATTATACCCAGACACAGTAAAAATGATCGTGCTCATCACACAAAGATTTGTCCTGGGTGAATAACGTTCATTTAGTCATACATTTAAATTTAAAAAAAAAATAATAAAACAAAAATTGTACCTATCTTAACATCTCATCGAACCGTGAAAACTTACAATGTATAGGTATCGATTAAGATAATTGAGGAAAACCTAGGTTTATCTAACACTTCTCGATAACAATAGGGTCGATAGATTACAAAAAAGTTAGAGATGTTTTTATGTAATTGTAGATTATAATTGAACAATTACACAATTTAGCTTTTTATGGTATATATTCTCTCTATTAAATTGATCCTATGTAACTAACGGATCTATTTATAGCATTAGGTTTTTATTAGGTATCTATTATTAACATGGGCAGTGGTTCTACATTCATACAATTCAAACCTCTAGTAATATTTTCCGCGTGAATTCGAATAAGCAAATTGTAATTTACAGGTCGATGAACTTTATTTGGAAGTACTTTACGAGATTTTACACAATGTCGGGGGATGTGACGTAAGTTGCGACGTGGGTCAGCTAGCGATGCTGTCCTACGTACAAGAAGCTTTTAAGATAGCGAACGACAAGCACACAGAACTACTCACACAAGCTGAAGCCAAAGAACCTCCAGAATTGATGTTAAATGTAGAAGTAGTGGAAGCAAAAGATCTAGTACCTAAGGACCCAAATGGCCTGAGCGATCCCTTCGTCACAATATACTTGATGTCGAACCCAACGCACAGGTACAACACATCGGTAAAGTCTGGCACTCTCAACCCCCTGTGGGAGGAACACTTCTCATTGTAAGTATACTTAATTTTGTCTCATAATCTATTTCCGTCCATAGGTCTAGACATACGAAAATTCACACATGATGAATAATACAAAAATAAAAATTACGCTGAGACAACACGGCTTCTTCTCTCAAACATTCTTTGAATGCAGTTCTGAGAAATGTATATGTATAATTATGTACACAAACCAAAGATGGGGGCAACGTGATGGCCGACGATGAAGTCATGTGCAAAATAAATATGCAAATATCTGTTGAAAGCATATCGACCTAAATGCATAGCTAGATAACCTACCTCGGTCTTGATAAAATTGATACTATTTGAATTTTCAAACAGGATCTCTGTACATATTCTAAAGCTGCAAAGAAATATAATGTATTTAATTTAACTACTATTGCAGTTACTCTCTTTGTCTTAGTAGATTGTCTTTTACCTAAAATGTGGTTTATTTGTTTGTGAAATGTACTCAGACTTCTTATATTTCAGACCAATGCCCGGCAGTGTTCAAGAAGACTCTCTCGTGCTAGAAGTATGGTAAGTAAAAATATTGAATGAAATTGATTAAACATGCGTGACCAAAACAATGTACTTATTTACTAGAAAAGCCAAAAGTGTACCGAGGGTGTTTGACCTCTCACACCGATTAATGTCGCGATTAGTGATTTTAAGTAAAACAGTTCATGTTTAATGTTAATAGTGTTAAAGTATTACATTGTTGCACGCAATAATATAATATGTAAATACCTACATGTTTTCATTGGCTTAGGTGACATAAAACTACAGTGATTGACGTTTTTATGCCTTAGAAACAAATGCCGTTGACTTTGTTATTGTTATGAATGCTTCTTTGATAAACAACTGACAAGTGTTCTCTTTTTAGGGATTTTGATCCTGCTGAGACTGTCAAAGAGAAAATGACGAAGATATTTGAGGTGAAAGGCGTGAAAGGACTCCGGAAACTGATGAAGGAAATAGCTATCACTGCTTCAACGGGAAAACATGATAATGAACTAATTGGCACATCTAATATACCACTAAAGGTAAGCTTTATATGGACAAACATCAGCTTATTGTGAAACATGGATAAAATTTCATGTTGAACCCCTCATAAACTTTTGGTTACTTTTTTTAATATTTTTTTTTTTTATAGTCTATACCCGCGGGCGGGATGACCATGTGGTTCAGTCTCAGCAAGAAAAGTAAACTGAGACGTCAAGGTGTGGTCAAAGTGCGTCTCAACTTTTCTTCAGAGAAGAACGCCCAAGTCGCTGCACAGGAACACAGACATCTACTTAGAATTATACTTCTACACGAGCTTGAGAACTCTAAGGTAAGTCTACTGCGTAAATGGCCAACCAATAAGGGACACTACTACAGACACAAGGACAGAAGTTCGTGATATGCATACCGATTTATTACGAATGTTGAACTTCCAAGTACATTGCTACTCGAAGCTATAAACGGACAATGTTATTTAATGTATTGCTATGACATAATTATATCGATGCCTCATATAAAATGATCTCATTATGCAAAAATATGCAATTATTACTTTGTGTCTCATGATCGCGGAAGTTGATAGTATCAATTCTACATAAGTTCTGTTCCATTTGAATGGATTACTTACCTAAATACCTACTGCCTAAATAGTTGAAGGCTATTTAGCTATTTCAGTACGTTTTGATGCATCGTTTTATTGACTGACAGTGATACGAAAAAACGGTCGTAAACTTCTTGTGAGGTTGCAGCTATCGTCATTTTACGATGTATCTAAGAAACTTTTGGATACAAACTGCCTGAATCTTCGTCATATAATCGAAATGTTTAGTTTTATGTACGCAATACCGTTAGAAGTTTAACAGATATACCGCATTAGACGTAATTTAAAACTGTACATATTTTGGTCGTAAAACGATTTACCCAAATAGATCTCATGAAATATATTAAATAACATATAAAACTTATGTAGGTACACTGTAAAAAAACTTTCAAAAGTGGTTTTAAACGACGTCCTTTGTAAAACCAGTTTTGTGACAATGCGTTTGAACACGTAGAATACTTTTTGTCAATGCGTTTTTATGTTGATCGTATCGTTGTTGATGTATAAACGTAACATTTGGAACTTCACAAAATCAAGTAAATGGACAGTTCCTTTATGTTTTTGTTTCTTGCTCTATGACTTTGAAACTACCAGAAGACGGATATGTAAAATCTTGAATTGGGTATAATTTAAAATTTAGAAAAAAAGGGGGCGAAGCTATTAAACATGATATTCATTTCTGCAGAGAAATCGTGAGATAATTACGTTTCCGGTAACACATCTCGTTACATAGGTGGCACCTTACTGGTGGCTTTTAACACTAGTTTCGTTTATAAATGGCACCTTACTGGTAGACTTAAACACAAATATCGGTTATAGGTGGCCCCGTACTGGTGGTGCGGCAACTTCAGCGCGGCGGCCGAGGCCATCCTCACACAGCACGCGGCGCAGAGCGGGCTGAGCCAGGCCGACAACTGTCTCGTGCAGTGGGCCGTGTACTGCGCCGTCACGCCCGACCACCCGCTCAGCTTCGCACTCTTCAATACGCTGCTCGATAAGATCACCAAGCCCTTGCAGTCTGGTAAGTACTCTACAGTATATGTGTTACCAGATAAACTGGTACTTAAGAGACCGGTATAGTTTTAATTGAGAAGTTAATCTTCACAACGTAAGACTATATGTGAATTGGACGAAAGGCTAACAAAAATGAACTACTATGCAATAAAATGAGTAATTTTTTTTCGTAAATTAAATTGTGTTTTCAATTGTTTCCAGGTCTAATTAATGAAGAGGACGTCAAGCTGTTCTGGGATGGTGCGAGAAAACTGCTCCCAACGTGCTACAGCCACGTTAGGAAGCTCAGAAAGAAGACCGCGGGCGACAAAACTGTCATGAAAACACTCAGAGAAGTCCTTAAAATCCTATATAAGCTGTCCGTTTTGGATGCTCCTGAAAGTATGGACTTGTTCCCAGTGAATCTGTACGGTTGGCTAAGAGACGATAAGAGCAAGCCCACGATCCTTGAGGTATTAAATCAGGCGGTGATACAGGGGGCTTCCGATTGGTTCGTGCACATATTAGACAATAACGAGGTTAAGGACAACACGGAAGACACCAGGCTACAGCATTTGATCAGAGTGATACAGTTAGTCCGATCAGACCTGCAAAGAGCCGTCGAATATTACGACCGCGTATTTGTTGAGTAAGTTGCAATGACTATATGATTTTTTTAATAAGTGTCTACTCACACATTAGTCATGTCTATTTAAGCTTGTGTGTTCATAATTGCCGTGATCATCATTTAAACGGTGTATTTTGTTATTTTTCCAGGGTTATGAACTTCCCCTATTCAAAGGTGTTGTACGGGCTTTATGAAGGGAAGATAGCCTCATTGGTGGAGCCTGAAATAATTGAGGTGTGCAAAAGCCTTAAGAGGTTGCGGTATAGCAGTGAGGGTTCCACGACCACCCTGGCTGGTGGTCTTAATGGGGAGACCGGACTTGGTTCGTCGTCAGTGGGATCAGAACCTCTGACTATGGGAACAACGCTATTCGAATTATATCTTACACTACAAAGGTTCTTGACGTGAGTATCCATTTATGACTTGACGTATTATGCACAAATATGGTTAGTGCTAAGTAACACGCTAATGACTAAACAATGTTTTTCTTTTTTATAATTGTAATGATAATTTTACATAGAATACAAACTGTAACTATAGTATATTTTAAATGGTTTATATCGTCTTGTTAAACATAAAATTATGTTGTCGAGTGTAAACAAACAATAAAAGTAATTGGCCTTTCCAATTTCCATGAGAGCATTGTTTTACGTAACTGAAAGTAAAATGCCTTTGGTCAATAAACAAAGAACATTAAAAACTCATAAAAGTGTCACAATGCAAATACAAACCATATGTGTAATAGATTTAAACGTTGGTAATGAGTTACGATAATATTACCGTTTCTTGTTTAATTTATGAAGAGTAGTATTTATATGTAACTAGCTGTGTCCCGCGGTTTCACCCGCGTGAATACCTAGGTCCCGTTCCCGGTGCCTTTGTACATAATAACAGACAAATAATTAGCAATAAATTAAAATTGCGACTATAATTTGAGATTTAAACTATCCTATCTCTCAAGTTGGATCGAACTGCACATGGTGTGCGAATTTTATTATAATCGGTTAAGTGGTTTAGGAGTCCATTGAGGACAAACATTGTGACACGAGATTTATATATATTAAGATTAGATGAACAATTGATTAAATAGCCGTGTTGTCGTTCCAAATATTTACGTGACAAGATATGCCCCTAATTTGTCATTTTTTGTCACACATGTACATTAACGAAAGTCATTAAATATGGCTTATTAAATTTTATGGTTGGTTTTTGTTATACCACTTAACTCTTTTTTTTTGCTCTTTGTGTAACACATTAAAAAAGCCCGTATGTATTTTTCCATTTCCATTTATCACTCAGCAAATAAAACCAAGAAACAAGTTAAGTATTTGAACAGTAATCTTTAAAGCTAATCATCTGTTTACATCCTTTATTTGTACTCCAGTATATGGCAAACTTATTGTTATCATTATAGGCTGGGCCAAGGCCTCAACGAGACCGACTGGCAATCATATGCCATATCCAAATTCCATGCGTGGTTCTTCGGCGGCGTGGCTCAATGGCTCGACATCGCCGCGTACAAAGCACTCACGCGCATTGAAAAGGCCGTGGACCTTGATGACTTGGCCCCAGTGGACACGAATGTTAAATACAGTAGCTCCGGTGTCGACACTTTAGCTATATTCTACCAGATCAAGATATTCTGGCAGCAGCTAGCGTGGCCAGATGTGGAAGGATGTTACACTTTTGTTGCGAAAATTATTGATGTAAGTATTCTATTTGATAGAAATTTAAGTAATTGGTTGATAAATGGAATTGACCTTCTGAACTATGCACGTGTGGTATGTTATATTATCACATCATTAAAATAATTATTTCACAAGAAATAAGGAAAAATAAAACTATTCATTAGGCTACCGATCATTCTGGATTTGCTTCTCCGTTACCGCTTTATTGTTCTTGCGATGGAGAAGACTGAACCGGCAATGGCGCAACGGCAAGATAAACTCGTCGTCTCTTACGAAACATACGCAGTTCATTTTCGCAGCGTTGGGGCCTTTGTTTCGCAGTTTTTGAACTTGATAACAAAAATTGTTGAGCAGGACATTTGCCGCTGCTGCGTGTTCTACTCGGACAAGATGGCGTGTCGCGTGGAAGGCGCGGGCGCGGTGACGAGCGTGTTCGAGGCGCGATTCGAAATCACGACGGAGTGGTGCGTCGCCATCAACAACATCGACTACGTGCGCCAGAGCCTCACGCCCTTCGTGCAGGAGCTCGCCATGGACGATATTATACATCGCATGTGTGAGGCTCGCTCGCCTATTGAGGCGCAGAGGTAAGACGAGAAGCTGACTATATGTGTATTAAATCGAGTATTCTAAGGCCAATAATATGACCAAGTTCTATGAAAGTATATTTGAGATCGACTATCGTCACGGATAGTAATCCGTAATTATATAACTTTAATTGAAATATGTAGTTATAAATTTACCTGATCTTAAGATCTATTTCATAGATAGTTTCTATTAGTAACTGAATCAAAAAACTTTAACCGACTACAAAATATTCTCAGGAGATTGGTAATTAATTAGAAGATAGCTAGCTTGTAGTGTTGTCCAAAAAATAGCTGTATTAATCTTATTTTTTCTCTATTTCAGGTGCAAGGAAACACTTCAGAACGTCATCGCTAATGCAATAGATACTGTTAGAAATAAAATTGTAGATCTTTTAGAAGTTATGGTTAAAAAGGTAAAATTACAACAAATTGTAATGTGAACATATATGTAACATTTTTTAATTTCCTCTACACAACTAGCTAACATCTACATACTTGGTTCTATTTCAGATGATGCCGTCAATCACACGTTTCTTGATTGAGGGCGCTGAACTGTTACACCAAGACTGTTCAAGCATGGACCGCGTCATGCGCTACTTAGAAGCCAATCTCGACACATTATACCAACATTTAAACAACGAAAACTTCACGAGAACACTCGATATCGTATGGGATCAACTTGGAAAAGTACTTTACGAACTCATACAGGCTAATCTAGAGGTTAGTTGGATTTTTCTGGTATTATCTCACTCCCATTATTAATAGCATATCCATAAATAGTTTTCACTTAAGATAGAGATAGAAAATTTACATAAATTGTATGGCGCTGCCAAAACTCGATCTTTATAACGAAATACTACTTAAGGATATGTTTATTAATTTTGGACCCTAGTTGTTTTTAACTTAAATGCTAACAGCTGTAATATAGCATAGTATTTCTAATTTTTAACAACCCTTTGGCTGTACTTTACGTCTTAATAAAATACTAATACAAAGAAACACGACAAATAATGTTAATAACTAAAACCTACATACACAATTTCATACACATTCCACATAACTCATACAAAATAACTTTCCTTCCAAATTACTAACGCATTATTAATTTTCATTTGTAGAATGAGAAACTAGCCACCCGTATTCGCTTGTTTAGGCGTAGATATTTTGGAAAAAACAAAGTGTCTCCCAACTTTCTTTTGTTCAGGGTAAATAATTTGTATTTGTATTGCACGCTATTGCAAACTATTAGGTTTGTGCACTTTACATATTTAAGTGCCTACTTGAGTGATATATATTATTATTGAGTGACTTTTTGTTATTTAGTTTTGTGCACTTTTTTAGCAGCAAACAAATTATATCTGATGTAATTTATATAGATTGAATGGATGAATGCTGATTTGTATTTAGAATATAACCAGAAACAAATGACTGTAAAAATTCGTTTACTCTTTATTTTTATAACAATGCCGTATATTGTGTTCTAAATGTATGTATTGACCAATACATTAAGAACATAATGTTAATAATGTTACAATTTACTATTTTTGTTGTAAAGTTTATTTTCAGTAATGAAAATTGTTTCTGGTTGTAACATATATTATTATTAGCGTAGTTGTTTGAAAGCTAAGTGTTACCTTATGTAACACTGCTAGACTGCGTGCGCATTTTATTTAAAGTTATGTTGTTGTTTTTAATAGCACCGAAGGGCAAAGATAACTCACTATATCGACCCGCGACGCTTGAGCAAATCGGCCGTCGCCAGCCTCGACGCGGTAAACCTCTATATAACAAGCACCCTGTTTATGTTACTGTATTATGTTGCTCTTATCCCGAGTTTACACATTATTTTATATACAATGCGAACTGCGAACTATAAATAAATGTAGCTAACGTTCCACGTGCGCAGTGTATACAAAATATCTTGTGTATTTCTAATCTGGCTTCAATGTTTCGTGTATGGTCATTAGTTTACTAGTTGATGAGTTTCATGGACTGTATATATGTTAGAGGTCTCTGAACATTGTACTCGTTTATAAACATGTTTGTATGCTTCGTTCGCTTATTGTCGGAAATTTTCTGAACGGGTCATTGTAATCGTGTATTGATGGAATCGTGTGTGACCCAAATTGTAGCATGTGTGAAACCAAAGTATGTTCTTTAGCTGAAGCGTTCATTGTTCGTATATTGTTCGCATTTATTCATAATTTATTCTCGTGATGTGCAAATTAAAAATTTTGTTAAAAATATAGATATAAAATATTTCATAAGTTCCAGTATGGCTTTGAGGAAAACACATAAATCCTTCCTTTTAGGCTTAGCCGCAGTCGGGTAATAAGCTTTGAGTTGGTATTTAATCACGTCAACTTTGTTGACGTGACCTTGTTAGGTGGTATAATTAATATGATGACTAAAACACGTTGATACAACGTTTGAACTTTATACCCATAGAAAATGCACGATCTGCACGTATTTATAAGAATCATGCGAAAATAAAATAATTCCTAAGCCCTATCCTTTACATAGCATGACCATAAGGTGACAGTTTGAACTATGACCGCTTTGTATTGTTCAATATGTATAGCATCATGGTGATGGGATATGTCTCGCATAAGAACTTATAATTGACTTAAAAATAATATTTTCTTTAAAAATATTTCAGAAACGTCGTCCACCATCTTTCTTCTCGAATCTCCACGAATGCCTTAAGATAATGATAAGGTCTTTCCGTCAAGATAACAGCGAGGCTTATTCGTCTGACACATTGAAACGTGTGGAATACTTACTGAAACTCCATGGTATGGAGACGAGAGAACTCATACACCAGTTCCATTTAGAACGTTGGCAAGAACAGCAGACGATACAGGAGCCTAAGATGGGAATGCTGACTGTTAGGGCACAGTTTATAGATGATAATTTGAAGATTGAAGTTATGAATGCGAGGAATTTGATGCCTGCGGATTCTAATGGTAAGACATCAAAATTTCATTTGTAACTTTTTATATTAGCGTAAGAGAGAATGAGACATTTACTGAGTTTTTAGGCTTCCTCTCCTAAAAGATACGATTTAAGGAATGCAAAAACTTTAAAAAGCTAAGTGTTTTTTTTTACTTTAAAGAATATTGTAATATATAACACATTGGACATATTAGGACCCTTGTACTTTTATGAATAGTGTATTAAATATTTTTTTTTTGTTCTATATAGTCTTCCTTCAAACATAAATCTTAAAACTACACTAGAGGTGAAGTTTCTCTCATTAGTTTGCATCTGCATGTACTTTATAAAAACTCAAAGTTTTTCTTCTTCCGAACTTACTGTAAAACATAATCTATAAACATTTCAGGTCTCTGCGATTCGTACGTTCGAGTGGCCTTACTTCCTGAAGATACGTTTGCCAACGTACAGAAACCGAAAACACAGACACATAACAAGAATTTGTTCCCGCTTTATGATGAAATGTTTCTCATGTAAGTAACTACATAAATGGCTACTATTTCACAAAAAATATTATTATTGCCGGTCCTCTTTTTCTATATAAGGCAATATTTGTGGGATAATTATTAAGAGAATAAATACTACACTTTCGTTTTTATTGTTTTTGTCCTAATTTTTTACAAAAGAGAATTAATTCCATGAAAAAAAAAAAAAATTGCGTAAGCATAAGTCTTGTATTAGCTATATTTTATTTAATTTCATATAATCTTTCTTACATAGGCTCCTTCGTGTTTTAAAATTCTTGCATAAGACCTAAGTGCAGTTTTCAAAAATGACGTGGATTGACTGAAATTGATTAATTAGTACTGAATAAGTTTTTACCTCACATAAGTAGAGTCACATGAAGCGCATGACAAAACGTAACATTCGATTATGAAATGCGTCGACAAACGATTGTGTTTTGTTATTTATATACTCAAACAAATTATTTAACCTTGCCCTTTTTAAATAAAATCATATAATGCGAATGAATGAGAATTGAAATGAAATTATTATTTGTAAATAGGATAATAAAATCTCTTTTACGCGTCTGCTTTTAAGCTAGCTGGAATCGACATTTCCTAACTACCTTGAAAAGAAATGCCCAAACAAACTCTATATTTATTTGGAAATTATTTGTAGTTCTAATTTTATATTAAATAAACTTGAATTTTTTGCACTTCTGAGAACAATGACATTGAGACCGATACATCTAATATTGGATTGAAATAGATTATAGACAGTGCAGGCCAAGTGATACGCATTACTTGGCACACTGCCGCGCTGTTTATCTTTTAGCTACTCTAGTTTTTTTATTCATATATTATTAAAATAATCATTACATAAAAATCTTTGATATATATGTATAAAAATGAGGGCAATGTTTTATATACAATTTTTAAAGCTTATTTTTGTGTTAAAAAGTTTTTTCAAACAGCAGTCTTGAGTTAAATTTAAGACAAACCTGCATATCAGTGTTGTTTATTTTTACATACCTACATAACACAATAAATTAAACCGCAAACACTTACCTATTCTAATCGTAGAATGCTTTAGCCTCTATTTCCAGAATAAATCGCTAAAAGTAGACTTGACCGTGAACTGTTTCTAAAACCAATGCCATTATGGGTGCAATCTTATAAACAGGAAACGTGACGTTTGATTTATGATTGCTTTGACAATCTTTATAAACATGCTTCAAATGCATTGCGTATGAGTCCGTGTGACGTAAGAAGTGGCTAAAAATGAGTTTTTATTTTAAATCTAGTGCATAGTTTCTGTAACATAAACTATTTACTGAATTTCAAATATAACTACATAACCATAAATTGCTTGCAACGTGCGGTCGACCGAAATTTGTACTTTGACAGCATTATTACTTAGCTAACTATGAAAGTTAACCATAATGGTTAACTTTCGTAATCTGAAACTATTTAGTAGTTACCCCTAGCAGTAACCCTTTCTGTTGCTAATAATACACTATACATGCAAAATGGAGATGAATAATACTGTGATAAAGCACAAAGATGCTTACATCTATCTATAGGCATACGTATAAGACAAAGTCCGACTAATTGCACCATTTAATAATAAAATTAAAAGTTCCCGTATTATTATGAATTGTTATTTGTGAAATATGTTTTCGTTTTAAAAGTGAAGAAAAAAAATAATAAAAAAATATAAACTCCACGAAGAAACCCATAAATTTATCTCTTATGGAAACAGTACCAACTTACACGTAAAACTTACTGTAAAACTGTGGGGGCAAACCTAGGGTTAAATATGATAACACACCTGCATTATAAAAGTTTAACTTTCCAAATGTTTTTTCCAGCCCTCTCTCATCCGAGCAGCGTCGCACGGCAGACGGGCTGATCCACCTCGTGATAAAGGACAAGGACATGTTCAGCGTCAGCAACACGTTCGTGGGCGAGGCCTACCTGCACTTCAGCGAGGTGCCCGACACGCCCGCACCCATATCCAGCCTGCCGCAACAGCTGTTGCCGCTCTCCAAGCCAACTAGTATAGGTAATTATATAATATAATGTGTTATGAGTAGCAATAAAGATTACAAAAAAAAAATGGTCCATATTTTACGTGCATATTCCCCATTAGTAACATTCTGGGACAACACACACACGGTCATCTGGCAGAGTCTGTACTATGGTACCAGACAGCTGATCAGCACACGTCATAATATATGTTACAAATACATACATATTATAGATAAATTACACCTCGAAACAATAAAAGATGATGCTCATCATGCCAAGATTTGTCCTGTGTGGGGAATCGAAGCCGAGAATCGAAGAGTCACTAAACACTAGATCAAAAGGCCCATCAAGTACTAGACTACTGCTCATTTTCAAATAGTCATACTAGCCTATGTACACTGACTCGCAGTACAGTTAGTGTACATAGGCTGGTAGAGTCAGCCTGTATACACTGTTCAAATAGAGGGCAAAGGCATTTTCGTCACTGAAAGTATTCTTTGACGTTATGCTTGCTTAACGCGAGTTGATTAGCGCGATGTTACATTATTATCTCTGACCAATGGAATTAGAATATTCTGAAAATTAGAAGTCATAAATCATAAAAAAGACATGGATGGTGCCTCAGCGTACTAGTAACTGTTTGTTACATAAAAAAATGTTTAAAAAATGGATTAGGAAAAAGAAAATCCCCAATAAATATCGTCTTTTAATACACCTAAAATTTATCATATTTATTACGTTAAAGATAATGTTGTTAACGTTTGTTACAGACGGTGAAGCAATCAAAGCACTAGAAACTCGACAAGGCGACAAACAAGCACGAGACTTCATTAAGAAACAGAGAGCTAAATTCCCAAGCAAGCAGTTCTTCTCACTAGGTTGAGAATATCTTAAATTATAAAAATACAAATGTACCAGATGTATAGCAAAAACGACAATATCTAACCTCTTTATAATTGGCAATGCTTGAACTGATGTGGTGAAGAATTTTCTACTCTATGACGGGTATGTGCGACTTTGCATTTGTATACGTTTTAAAACGAGTATTTTGTACATTATATTCGTTTAAAGAATGAAAAACATAACACTGTTAATATCAAACATATTATTCAAAGTAAAGGTCTAGAATTCTGGCTTGATAGCGTTGTTGTTGTTATACTATTTTATTCATAACACGGTAATACAATATGTATTAAACATCGATATGTAAACCAATTGATCCACATGTTGTTATCAAGGTTATGTATGTCGCATTTGCTATAAACATCTTAGAGGTTATATTATTATGTTTTAAACCTATATAATATGTTCAAGCAATTTTTAATTTTCACAATTGAATATGGGATTTAAAATGTCATAATATGCCTTGGTACTTCCTACACCCAGTTGAAGGAATGCTAATTTATAGAAAGTAGTTAGTCATCTGACAAATCTGATGCCAAGTTTGGTGGTTGTTGATTATCTTGATCAACCATCACATTAGTTGACAGGAGATTAAATGATCAGCCTTTCAGGAACCTGGGTATCGACTGTACATAAAATGCTTGCTTATAACGCATAATAGAAGCTTTAGGCTGTGGTATGAAGCTCCGATAACCGAGCATTCTTATAACTAAGTAAGTGATATTTATAATGTAAATTAGTTCCAGTTTTATAAATAAAATTGTGAAAGTGTATACCACGTTTCCAGGTGTTTTCGAATGTATTTAATACTCTTATTTTTGCGTAATTTTGTAATAATATGATGAGTATGTAAACCTGCCATTATGAATGTGAATAACGTCTGTGTGTACGTGTGTTACTCCTGTTTGCCTGGTCTTGAAGACATACTTTGAAAAAATAAAATGTATGATTGAAAAGAGAAATAAATGAAATTGTGTCCGCAATATATTGTAAACTTGGGTCGGATTTTATGTGCGGTCTGTTTGTGTTAGCAAAATGAGTAATATTCTATATTGAAAATTATACTTACTTCATACAGACTTCGTTCTTTAGTTAAAACTTTTTTAGACTCTCATTGATACCATTTGGCAAAAAAAAATGTTATTTCAAACGTTTCCTTAATGTTACTTAAGTGTCGTATTTCTTTGTTTCGGTTTAAACAAAGTTTTAACTCTAAAAAAATCAAGAGCTCAAACAAATTTTAGATCTAGAATCTCTATTTCACATTTCTACTTAGATAAACTATATAATATTTATCAAGTTTAGGTACTTTGCTCTAAAGATACTCTTTGATCCAGCTTTACTTGTAACTATTATTACGACACATCATTACTTTGTCATCTGTGAAGGTCAAAGTGCCGCTAGCGGAAAGAGTTCAGTCATTAATATTTTTTTATTAAAACTTTTCGTTAATGTCCTTAAGAGGTACCTTAATTGCTTTATAAAGTACCGCAATAAATTATATAAAACATTTAGTACATCATACATTATTCGTGTAAATATATTTTTATAAAATTATATTTTTATTACGTTGTAAAAAGAAACGTGTTGCAAGTAACTTGAAGATGGGTAAGAGTAATAAAAGTTACGGAGATCGCATCAAAAACATTGTTAAATAAAATTAACATACATTTTTGAGGTTGGTAATAAAAGCAATAAACGGCCTAATAAGGTATCATGTAGTTATAATTATTACAAATATTGAAATCGGCTATATTTTATTTGCGTAATAATTTGAATTGTATTTAGTCTTCCTTTTAGGTTGTCATTATATTGAAACAACGTTTGTATTTAATTGTATAAAATGTTTGTAATAATTTCGATTACTTTGAAAAGGGTTTGTAGCACAATTTAAAGCTTTGGCGGCAAGAGTAAACGTGGAGTTATTAGTACACGTGTGTTTAGCGATAGAAGTTATTTGTACAGTGAGTCGTGACACTAATGGTGCGTGTGTTCAGCCCTTAATGTTGAAACATCGTGACTCACGGATTTAGAATCTCGAGGGTTTCTGACACCACGTAGGGACAATAAATTATCATTATCGTACATTATACATAGTGGTAGGTTCGTCTTGCCATTATTTAGATCTCATCTCATCAACATCTTAATTGTATCTTAGTTTTATATTTATATTCAGTAATTTATTGTTTTTACAGCTAGGTATGTATAGGTGATTTTGAACGTACTATTAAAATTCCTAGTTATTTTTTCTTTCAGCATGCAATATTCTAAACATTTCTGGTACACATAAACTTTTGTATGTAAATTACATTTAAAAATAGCATACGGTACATTTTAAATGGTACACAAGCTATGGATGTCTAAATTTATGTTTACCTAGAGTAAGGTTGTAAGTAATTGTTCCTTATTTATAATATAATAAAGTACAAGTGAAAATTGTATATAGGTACATTTTATACTGTTGAATAAATTGTATACAAGTTTGTAGTAGAAAATTAGACGATGTGTTCTGTGATAAAGAGAAGTGCCTTATTTTTTATTGAGTCTACATTCATCTTAAATTGTACCTATATAAGCGCATATTATGCTAACACCTTCAAACCATTGTGAAAACTGTTCTTGGTTTTGTTATGCCAAACATTTTTATTTTATTATTGTGGAAGTATATTTGAGGGAAGAGATTGAAACCTATTCCTTTGTCTGTTAATATTTATTTTGCAAATAAATGTATTTAAAAAAACACTATCTTTATTTGATGACTCCTTTACCTTTACACGCGCAGTTTTCTTATGCAACCCAATAAGACATCGACAAAAACTTTCAACTACCTACTTATATTAATCGATAATTAGGGTATAACAAAAAAGTACGTAAGTATTGTTGTATAAATGTAAGCGCCTGAGCGGTTCACTAACGTCGCGTCGTAAGTATGATAAAGCAAAGCAGGAATGTATAGCTAATGCGAGTTGTTTATGGCAAATTAATTACACAAGACGCCAGTAGACGCTACTCTCAAAGGTACGGTGTTATTGCTTCATGCATATAAAGTAATAACTGCTACAATCTCTGTGTACTATTTAGTTGAGCTCCACAGCTATATACGGTACGGTTCACCAGATTTAAAAATGGTTTTATGGTCGTGAAATGAAGTATATATTCCTTAGACATACATCAGCTGATAAAAATGGATTTACATATCACGGGTATTGGGCACGGAGAGAATACAGAGGGAATCTAGGAACTCAACCATATATTACTTTACTCTGTGATCTCAACGAAGATAATATAGAAGTTTGTGTATTACTTAATTATTATCAATGTACAAAATAACAATTCAAAACTAGTAGCAATTTTATGCTCGTCAACCTACCAGTTTTCACATCATATTATGTATTTCATTTTAAGTCCCATCTTGGACCATTAATGCGTCATCATATGAACACTTGGCCTTCGTCATTTAAATCTGTAAACGTGTCATTCAAAATTAAAATCAAATTAATTAAAATGTCACACAACAAAGGGCCGGCGTAACGTGACGGGCGGAGGTGGAAACGCGGCTCCGAATGAAACATCTCGACGGACGGCGGCGGCGCCTTTCATGTTCCTCCCCTCGCTTTGATCGCGCCGCGCCGACAATCCGCTCGACTACTTATCGGTTCAGATTTATTGTGATTCGGAGGCTGCGGCCCGCGGGGAGTCGCTCGCTACTGCTCACTACTGCTCTACTCGCCCATTCGTACCTCGTACAATACTTACAATGGTTATTCATGTGTAATCAGAAACAGAAGTGTAGCCATTGTTTATAATCAACTTAAACTACCGCGTACAACTGTTGAGGTTGACAATTAACTGTTATCGTTTCCGTTGGGACGTTTTTCAAATTCGAAGCAAATTCGAAGGTTTTATGAGCACATTAAATGGGCCCTTAAAATTTAGATTTTATCACTTCTGCTAAAAAGCAGCGTCAGCATCGCATTCCGTTCCCCGAATTATTTAATTAAAAAAAATATTATTAGAAATAGATTCATCTTAAAGATACCTACCTATCTAATAGGTATTTGAACTTTGGCGCAGTTGGGGTAAAATCGGATGCTTTAATTTAGAGTATAAACATATAATTTAATTATTGTTGCGTTCTCCAAATTGTACGTCTGCTACGATAATTTATTACCTACTTAATCGCTTACATCTATTATATTATCCACTGTACTTTATAATTACTGTACCTCATTTTAGCATATTGATGAAATGGCAGGTAGGTACAGTACCTACATGTACAATAAAAAAAAAACATTTTCAAAGTAACGTTAACGAACTTTAAACAGAAAGGACAGACACACAGACAGTAGTAAACTCCAACCTTCGTCAAAGTAAGAACTCTAATTCTAAATTGTAGCAATCATATTAAACTTTATAAATTAAGTTTAATTTTGAGCTCACAGTTGTAAGCAATATAACTGTCACGAATGTGATTTCTAAAGGTTATTCTCAAAGGCATAAAGTGAAATAAGTCCTTTGACCGTTGACGTTCACCCACGAAATAGCTTGGTAATTTATTTTGTGGTCACTGACAACGATTACCTCGACAGGCGGCAAGCCTTTTGCTATTTACCGAGTACCTACAGCTTTATTTTGACCCAGGGATCACGTAGAACGTAACTCTAACAGATAACGAGTAACTAATGAATAATTACTTTTGATGCCTTTTTAGTTTATATTTAATTGTTTGCGTGCAATATGACAGAACAGCTGCATTAAAATAACTAGATACATTGACTAGGTTAGTTATTTTTTGGCTTATTTTTCCTTTTCTGTTACACATATATTACAAAAGCAGTGTGAATAATTTTGTAACCTCATTTACTTATTGTTACCAAAATACTATATCAATATTGTTACTGCAGCCCACTTTACATATTTACGTAAAACACAGCAGTTTGTATATTTATCAACTGTCGGTATAATATCTACTAAACTTAGTTATTTATAACTTGAATCGCAAACTTCTAAGAGTTTATATCTGAACATGAAACGAGCTAAATGTGACTGATGTTGTTGTATTATAAAATTAATGTGCCGCAATTTAACGCCAGCGAGAGCTCAACATTCCAAAACAGACTTGAAACGTGTTCGCGATAGGTAAACAACTAAAATAAGCTTTAAATTATTAAGTAACTAACAGAATATAGAACAGAAATACGAAACTAAATGTTGTAGTGAAGAAAGCATAAATGCTGTAGCTAAAACGCTGGTCTGTAAATAATGGATGGTAGTAAGCAATCCGTGAAAGATAAGGTGCATTTGCTTTTGCAGATTCAGTTGTAGCATATGAACATACATAATATAATAATACAGCATATAATAATTGAATGATACCGCTTTTCTGTAGGATTGTTAGTACAATGACTATGTAAAGGGAACACAGCTGATAGTTTCTGAATGGGTTCTCACCTAGGCGTAAACACGTATTCTCATTGAAAGTTGCAGTTACAAGCATGCAGGATTTTCGTATAATAACCTTCAAGACACCATTATTACGGTTGAAATAACTAATATACTCTACTAAGTACTCACGCGAAGATATCAGAGGTCCTAAATCATGAGCTCATTGCACGACGGTATCGCTCGACAAAATCAAGGGGACCGTTTGACAAAGATTTCTACAACTAATTATAGTAATTACAATTAACTAATAAATTACTTACTAAAACAGTTCCAGAAACTTTGATTTCTTTATCTGGGGCTCAATTCCGCTAGTCATGAGATTCCTCCCTCAGTTCCAATGTTATTCTTTGTAGATTCTAGTTCAGAGGGAAGTAAAAGTACTGTCTGCGGGTAGTTATCCGGAATACAAAGTAGCTTGTGTCGTCTTAACAAAGTTTTATTGCCATCCGCCACTACGTTACGTCAAGATTGAGTAACAATGAACAGTGGCTGGCTTAATGTGAAAGCTTACCCAATTTTGGGATACGTCTTTCATCCTACTAAACTTTGGCGTGGCAGTGGAAAACTAGGAAAATATGACGTAGAGTAAGTTATTATTATAAAACTATTGTTTGTATAGCTGTATTGTAAATACATTTACGATACCTTTGTATTGTTTCATACTTTTCTTCTTTTAATGAACAGGCATGGATCTGCTTATTGGTTGGTTACATGCTTTTTGGTTTTTCTTTTCTGATAAAAATGAAGTGGACATTAGTTTTATAGAAAAATGGAAGCAGGAAAGCAACATTCCTTTTTCCTGCCAAGTAGTAGTAACATCATGGCTGAAATAAAAACTTTTTACTAATTAATGTCTACATTTGTTTTTCTGTATTTCGGAATCTTTGCATTTAAAGATTGATGGGTTATTTAGCTTATCTCGTCAACTTAGTTTTTTTTTACATGATCTATGTTTTACTACAAACTATTAATACTTACACTTAATATTTATATTTTAGAGTTCATGTTCATGACCTTACAGTAAGATGCCAACCTTAATGTATACTACTATTAGGTACATATTTTTTATCGATATCTAGTGATCATTATGAGTACCCACAAATACTTATATCGAATACAACAAAATGGAATAGAGAAGCGCTCTGCGAAAAACCGTCATTATCGTGAATTGCTTACTAATGAACGTTGTTTCTTAACAAAATGGATTCAAGTTGTAGGTTCGAGAGCAAACAATGATTTCTTTTATTTATTCGTAGTTTATTATACAACGATAATAGTAGTGCCCTCGTTACTAAGTGTACTTGAGTGTTCTTAAATAACGTCGTATTAGCGTTGTTAGTACATTTGCATTTTCCATTACGGAGAGAAAAAGAGCGTTAAAAGCTAGCTTTATCTGAGAATGACTTTAATAAAATTAGAGGTCAGACCTTTTTGTACGATGTTATTGTTAAATAAACAAGCAGTTTACGTGTACCTTTGAGGGCAACTTGATAATTGTATTTTTATTACAGCTATTTTACTCAAATGGTAAAGGCACCTTGGTTTTAATATGAATGATAAGCTCGACCAAATTAACAAAATAACTAAATCAAGTCTTTATTAAAACTAAAGGGATAGCTTTTGTAGGTATTAACTCAATTGAATGGCTTGAGTAGCTATGACAAAAAAACCCAATTGACATTAAAAATATTTTTAATCATACTCCGATATATCTATAATTTAGAGACAATGTTTAAGGCAATAACATAACAGTCCTGGCAAACAGCAAAATATTCCGTTGTGTTATAAAAATATCCTTCACTGCCTATAATGATTTAATAATAAGCAATATAAAGAAGGCATGGACGAAAAAAATATTATGTTCATTGTTATGGAAAATGGGCTGTATAATGGTCTTTTATATTAAAAGCTCTTTTAAAAGAGGCCGTCCACTAAGTCTTTAATGGGATTGAATAATAAGCTATAAGATTTTGAATGGTCTAACTAAATGGTTTATTCTTTCCGGCCTGTTTGTGAGCGGTAGTCGCGAGTAATTCTAAGATGCCTGATTTACTGGGATAGCTAGATTGTTGTATTGGGAGTCGATAAAATAAGCTTAAATGGGTTCGGCTCGTATATCAGAGTCGGCATCATAAAGGTGGGTACCAACTGTCAAATGGCTCATTGTGGCGGCTTGGCTTTATGATGGCATTTTTACAGGCAGGTACACGCTTTGAACGTCTGCCATGCCGACCGCCAATTATATTCTACTTAACTCGGTGTCCACGTCGACTTTTATACACTTCGGACAATTTGCTTTCAAATAACACCTGCGGGCCATACACATGTCAAATCATACGATAAAATCTTTATTGACTTTGAAACTCGGTTCGTTTACGTTAAAAGAAATTATTTTACGGCTCCTTGTTGAAGTCTGCTCGTAAAAATATAGAGTGATTCTAAATCATTGTCACTCTACGGAAAGTCCTTAAACTTTATTGAGCATAAGTTAGCTACAAAATAGCCGTCAGTCACGTAGTAACTTAAATGTTCAATTAACAAAGGTGTAGAGGGCATTACGTAGGTAAGTGCCTTCGTACGTAGCGTGAAAAATATTTCCTACTTTATTTATAACACATTTAAATAAGTATTAGGAATGTAGTTATTAATATGCATCAATAATAAGCTTAGAGGGCAATATCAAATTGCTAAATAATGTTCACTATTTAGTAGTCGTTGTCTAATGTTTGTCTTAGAAGGATGGAAATTAAACTTTACATTCTCCGTCTACATACTTCATTTTAATTCTATCATGAGAAGCTTTTATGCAAATATGCTTCATCTTGATTCTATTCTAACTTTGCTCTGATAGGTAGTCAATCTATAAGCGTTCGAGCTTTTAAAAGCTCGTTTTTTAACTTAATAAGTTGAAGAAAAAGCCTTTAAGTAAATTGGTACCAACTACTGATGTTAAATGTAACTACATTATAAAATAACTATTATTTTTGTTTGATATATTTTTGTGTTGTGTCGTACGTTTGTATGTTTTCGTTATTCACTTTTGAGGAAATGTCTGGTTTCTTGTAAAACACCTTTTGCACGGTTTAATAGTTCCTCATGCAAAATAGCATTTCACGGTAAGTAAAAATAAATAAAAATGATGAGGTATAAATGAAAAATACTTTTGTTTTTTTTTTTCAGTTTGGCGAAGAATACATACACAGCTGTTATGTTATATCTATTTAAAGAAAGTAATTGGATTAATTTAAAATTTGAATAAAGTCTAGACTATGTTTATGGTAGAGCAAATATTTCAGGTCAGTAATAGGCTGGGTCGGTTCAGAGCCGGAAATAATGGCACATAAAAGAGGAAGCGCATGGAGTCGTAGGATGACCAGATTTTTATGTAAAGATGTCGAGATTTGAGCTTCGTTCAATGAACTTTATTTTTTAGTTAGGTGTTTAGTTCTTTATCTACCGAGTAATTTCTGTTACCCATATATTATTATTCACCAAGTTCATTTCAAGTTCCATAAATTCCGACCAAATGATGTTCGCCAAGCTTAAAGGTAATAAATAAGGTGTAAAATTATGCCTAAAAAGCTCATAATACGGATGGCTAATCTGAGAAGGAGCCGACGGGAGGGCACAGGGACAGGCGGTCGTTTTGTTCGGTGTCGATGCCGTTGACAGGTGGAGGGTGCAGGGCCGGGGGGCGGCGCCCGCGCAGCTCGCGTGGCCCTCTCGCCTGAGTCACGCGCGCCTCGTAATGCTTGCATAATAATAATGACGGATGCCGATCGCGCGGCGGCTCCTTTGATCTGCGGCTCGTTTGATGTAGCCGCCGGAGCCGGTCCCGCCGCCCCTGCCGCACAAACGAGCCGCCCGTTCGCCTACTCGGTCGGGCGGCGCGCGGCGTGAGCTCGGCCCTTCGCCCTCGCTCTAAATAGAGGCTTTATTTTGTAAACAGCGGGAACGCTACCGTGCGGCGCGGCGCTCGGCAGTGGAGCGGCAGTGGAGCCCCTGCGCCCGCCAGTATGGGGTGTGCTGCGGCCCGCTGTCTGCGCGCGCGCTCGTGTGTCCACGCCCGGGAGCGATGACGCGCCACCGCGGCTCGCTCCGCTGCCACCATTGGATTGTTTGGACACTCTGTGTACGCATTGCTTTATTATTTTGTGACATGTGTTTTTACGCTACGGGTTGCAGTGATTGTCAATAGTGGGGTATTACGGAAGCTTAGATTACAGATTGTGGTTCATTGTCAACAACGAAATAAATATTGAAAGTTATTATTGACGTTGAAAGCAATTATTGTTTTGATATTGAATCACCGTTGTTTTGCGTTTAGTTAACAAGATTTTCCCAACATATTGAAGTATTTACTTAATTAGATTGATTAAGTGAAAGCCCCGAGGTTTTCACTTACTGAAGTTTATAATAGGCGTCTTGCTGATAAGTAGTTAACGAATGTTATAAAGTTTTGTAACTAGAAATTATATTTTTTAAACAACTTTTTACAGTACTTGAAAATGACCCGCTACATGGGTATATGGTATTTTTAATTTATTTGAAAAAAAAAAAAGAGTCCGTTTTTGAAACTATCCAATGAGAATCTTTAAATAAAAATAAAAAAACAGAAAATAACACACAACTTATTATCAAAACTTCGTAAATAAAAATAATAGTTTTGCGACTTCGACCGTATGATAAAAACTGTTCCTTTAATTGAAAGTAATCAAGTTATTGGTGAACGGAGATAATTCATGCATTATACTTGGCTTACTCTGATCCAATCAACTACGAACTTTATTGCACCTCTCGAGTTCATGAAAAATATCCAATCTACCGGTTTTTGCGGGCCATTTGTAGTTTCTTTATTTTAATATCCTTTAATTACTATTACATGAGAGCAACTGGCTATATCGAAAGATGTATCATTTTATTGTGTACATTATATTCCAATGATAATTTTGATAGTAAGTACATTAATATTACTTCTATCTGTCTCTCAGAAGTTACATACCTTTAAAATAATATTTCTAACATTTATTTGTTATTAAATTATTCCTAGAAGTTGTTTGTTTGTCAGAGTTCGCTAAAAGCTTAGCTTTCCTTGACCCGTAGATAAGGTAGAGCCTCATTTAACCGTTCGTTTCTGGGAAGTTCTTAAAGTAACTTATGTCTAATTGCTAATTTGCTATTCGTATACTTAAACGGTTTTCACTATTAGTTCAGGTGTGTTTAATGCGTACTTGAAAACTGTAGATATACGTGTACAAACACTACGGTCAGGTATATACGTTCTTATGTATCAACATATAAAATATAGTCTGTATAAATTATTATATTGGTACGTCACTAATTAATGCGCATTTTCTTTACGCAGAAGATATAAAAGTAATTCAATAACTATCTACCAATTGACATATTCAATAATATTTTTTAACTATTAAAAACTACAATACAGAAACGCGTAACTCCTTTTTAATAATTTATAAAACTAGGAAATTATCCTTTATCAAGAACACGGAATCAAAGGTATATTGTCATGTATAATTATAGAAACAACAAGACTTCCATAAAGATAATACTTTACAAACGAGGAATATGCAAACTGCATTCTTGTATGCAAGGTTATCGAGTACTTGTACTTATAAAGTATCTAATTATGTTTTAAATTGATTGAAATTATATTTAGTACGGATAGTTTGATTATTAGTCGCTTATTAAAGTAGTCAGCCAAGATTACTGCGCATGATAGTAACAGTAGGAATCTTGTAAATAATTTTAATTACTAATGAATCGATAATATTTTTTTTTGTACACTACTACTATACCATTAGAAGACTAGCTAATTTAATTGAAATCCGACTCATCTTAATAACTTTGTTATTATTTTACTTATTAAATTATTTAAATCTTTTTTCCGCGTAGACAGCTCAGCAATTATTTTATTAACTACTTACTTTCATTAATTTCACCTGCATTACTACATTTTACCTGTATAAACCTTAGCTTTAAACTGTAACCGTGTAACCTGTAGCAGATCTAAACCAAGCCGAAACTCTTTTCAATAAAATATACTAAGTAAACAAATCTTTAAGAATAAAGTTTTGTTCTGTTTTGAATAGAGATACAAGACACCTTACTTCCTTGCTTGTTCATCATGTAGTATTACTACTTCTTCTTATCATGTTGATGGCAATCTATATATATTGTATAGTAATACTTATACTTATGTGTTTTGTTGTTCAGGTGATACTGTGTGGCGTCTGTGAAGGGACTACCCCGCCTGACAGCCTGCGCCTCATCTGGCTCACGAACACCTCTCTTACCTGCAACGATGGCTCTCCTGCAGGGTACGTACTCATTAAATTCTTAATTTATGAGAAAATATGTTTACTTCCCACTACTGTAAGAACACCGTAGATTATGTTATTTCAGTATACCTTTATCGGTACTTAAAATAATGTAGAGTCATGTGTTACAATATTGTTTTGAACAGTTTATTAGTGACACTTTGTATTTGTATAGTGGCAATTTAACCTTCCTCATTAACAAGACGTGTTTACTTAAACAAGACTAGGTTTATGTACCTTTGATTCTGCGAGTAGTCATACTTGCCGAGGCATGCACAGTACATTCCACTATATATAAACTATTTCAGGTATTACTTCCGGCGCGGGACCAACAATGACCATTGGGTGGTGTATCTCGAGGGCGGCGGGTATTGCTGGGACACAGCGTCGTGCAACGCGCGCTGGCGCCGGCGGCCCGCGCTTATGTCCTCCGCGCGCTGGCCGCGGGCACGCCGCGCACCCGCCCTGCTTTCCGCCGACCCTGCCGCCAATCCGCTGTGGCACGCCTCCAACCACGTGCTCCTACCCTACTGCTCCAGCGACATGTGGGCTGGCACCAGAGACACTCGTCAATCTAGCACGAGGTTCGTGTTCTCCGGTCGACTCATCGTCCGGAGTGTCCTTTCTGAATTGCTTCATCATGGACTCACAGGGCGAATGCTACTCGTGGGATCGAGTGCTGGAGGCGCCGGCGTCATGTTACACGCGGACGCGGCAAGACGCGCTCTGCGGTCACGAGGTGTTCGCGTTGCCGCCATCGCCGATTCCGGCTGGTTCCTCGATCGTCCAGCTAAAACACGACGTGCCCCGGCAGCTACAGTGGCTAAACTTGGTCACACTCTGTGGCGCGGAAAGCCTCCGACGTCGTGTGTACGGGACCACGCTGCAGAGCCCTGGCTCTGCTATTTCGGCTACCGACTCTACGCGCACATTCGCACGCCATTATTCGTCTTTCAATATTTATTTGATTCGGCACAGTTAGCCGCTGAGGGAGTACGCGCTCCTCGCACCAGATCGCAGTGGGACGCAGTGCATCAGACAGGAGCGGCATTGCGTTCTAGTCTTAGTTCTGTGCGGGCAGCTTTTGCTCCTGCATGTTTGGCTCACGGAGCGCTCGCACGTCCGGAATGGCAGGCAATTAATGTGTCGGGAATAACATTACCACGAGCACTAGCTTGCTGGGAGCAGAGGCTTGACGGAAGCAAGCGGAGGGCGCGTGGCGGCTGTGCACCTCGGCGGCTGGTGGAGCGCTGCACGTGGCCGCAGTGCAACGGCTCGTGTCCTCGCCTGCGGGACCCGCGCACCGGCGAGGAGGTGGCGCTGGCCTCGCTGCTGCAGAGCTTCGGGTTGGACGTCCGAGGCGCCGCCGCTGCGATGGGGCTGGACGCGCGAGCTCTGTCCCGCATGAGTCGAGCCGAGTTACTGCCGCTATTGGCGCCCCATATGTGACTCTACATTATTTAATCTGGACTTATTTTGTGCTTCCAGGCACGCTTAATCTACCTCGTTTTTTGTTGCACAAGTACAAGTAATATTACGTATAGTTATTTAGATATTATTTATTGTTCGTCGAACTCATTGTATTTATAAGTAAAGGGCTGGAACTCTTTTGTATTTCGTTTTATTTAAACCTTAGTTCTAAATAATAAATAAAAAAAGGCGGTTTATCTTTGGCACACTTGTATTCTATGTACAAATTTATTTCGATCCTTTTTGAAAGACCGGTAGACTAGTTTTGTTTTATCTACAAATTAAATAACTAAAATTATCTCACTTCTGGTCCACTGGGCGCTCTCTGTATGGCAGTGATGAGGCGGATATACGCGATCAGCAGGTAACTAGATAAATTGGTCGGGTAAGTATAGTCGGCGCGGCGGTTCGAAGCGGTTCCGAACGCGCGGCAGCCACGGCGAGCGGCGGCCGGCGGCGGCCACGCGGCGACCTGATGCCTTCACATGGAGTCCGCCGCTTCGAAAGCGTCTGTGGCGACGTCATAAACGTGACGCGCGCTCGTTGCTGATCATTATAGATAAGTCGACAACATCGTTGCCCAGGAAGAAGTCAGTCGAGATGATGTTGGCTTGAGTCCGCCAGCGCGAGGCGAAGCGTGCAGTCACGTTGCGGTTGACGGCATCAGCGTTTTCTCGTAAAGATCCGCGGAGAAACAGGATGTCCAGCACTGTGGGCGTTGTCTGAGCCATCGCCGAGAACAGTGGCGAGCGTGCCGTCGGCTGCGGGGACATCGAGATCGCCGCGTCTAAGTACTGGAACAGTTCTGCGGGACTGTTCGTGTTCGCCCACAAGTGAGGCAGAATAGGCCACAGCCAGTTGTTCTCTGAAAGTACACAAAAGTTATAATAATTTTACATAACACAAGGTACTTACGTGGCATGTGGAATGTAAGAACTTCTTGGACAAATATTTACCAAAACCTTAAGGTGCCATATTCAAAACTAATTCGAGAGAGGTGATGAAACCTCGCTAGTTTACATAACATTTGACGGTAACGACTTAGTACAGTGACACAGTGGCTAAGCACTTTGAGCAAATTAGGTAATATTTATTCACAAAACATAAAATTTAAGACCGTGGTAATTGTTCTTGGTTTAAAGAGGATATTGTTTAAGTCTTCAGTTATTTTTGCGCAGTAAATCAGAAAACTAATATTTGCTAATTAACTTTTTCACGAAACCATGAATAACAAAACAGTATCAGGAACATTTTCAAGGTAATTTACGACTATACAACACATCTCCTTAAAATATATGATAAAACCTCACTCAATCTTTTAACATGTAGATCCCCAATATCAAGTAGCCTATGTGTCTAATTAGTAAGGTACCTTGGCAGCCAAATTAGTGTCCCGTAGTTAATGTTATTATACAGGATGTTGCCTCGTTATCGGATACAATATTGGTACCGATCTGATAACTCTAATAACATAATGTTGTTATATCGGTTTCTAAGGAAGTGACTTAGATTCGAGCCGAGTTTCAATTTGGTTCTGTTTTTTCCTTAGTCTATTTCTTAAAATATATACTTCAAACAATATAAAAAAAATATAGAAAAAGGTTCTAAATACTCACCACTAACTATGGCATTATCGACATAGCTAAACAATAGACGTTTGTTGGAGTTGATGAGTGTCTGTAGCGTTGGTCCCTTGGTGCCAACACCGGTCCCATATTCTCTGGCTGACGCTAAGTGCGGTCCCAGTTCCCTTTGAATGATTTCTAGTAGTCCAGCATGCACGCTGCGGATTGGAGCGCCATCTTGCTGGTAGAAACCGACTGGGAAGTGATGGGCGTCTAGGAATACTACCTGGAAATAGTAGGCAGAAGGATGTTATCATAACAGCATAAGTAATATAATTGTTAGCAAGAAAACTGAATCAAGACAAGAGACATTATATCGAAAGTAGGAACTACATCTTAAAATTGTGTGTTATTTTGTAATGTCTACCAAAACATTGTTGGATTGAAATTGATTGAACATTGTGGACGCTCGAATATATTTAAATATGGAATATTTATAACGTGCTTAGACAAATGAAGATCATATACATAATGTACGACTATGGTACTTTATATAATATTCAAGATACTAGGTCAGACTTACCTCTTTAGTGGCGTCAAGGAAGGCTCTTATTTCTCGAAGTAACGGAACTAAAGGACGGACTCGAATTAAGTTGTGATTTAGCCAATATCTGGAACACACAATCACGTTTTTTAATGTCAATAAAACTTACGTCAAGTTTGGGCTCTTTAGTGGTATTAACACTATTTTCTGCCTAATACTCTAATGACATCATTAGAGTTTTAGGCAGAAAATAGAGTTAACTAACACGCTAACAAAAAATAACTTTATACAATGATTGATAGATCTAACTCATTGAGTATCCTTTACCATAATACAAACTCATCTAAACCTGTAGTAACAATGAATCTTGAAGTATATGTATGCCATTAATACCGGTCATCTAGTGACTCCTACAATTACACTAGTGGAACCGCTTGGTAATTGAAGCAGCCATGCGAGACTTGATCGCCTGACCGTTGAACGTTCTGTTGGTATTTAGAACAAAAGGTTTCCGGCCGTAATATCTGCATTAACTTGTTACATCACTTCCAAGCAACCACAAATTACGTGCTTTGTCATACCAAAGCGTAAACAACGTCAATTGTGGTGAGTGTTTATTTTCATAAAGAAGGTAATACATACTTGTTTATGTAAGGTACACATTATTTTCTTGTTAGCTTTGCTAAGTAACATTCGCTTTTCAATGTAATCAAAAAGTCTTCAAAATAGGTCGAAATTTCGGAAAAAGATATCGTTGCTGTATGGAAAATAGCAAAACAAAATTCACTTAATTTACTTGAGTAAACCTAAAAAAAAACAAGAAACACTAAAAGTAGCAATATATGTAAATTAGTAGGTATTGCTTAAGTTCCACATTTTGTAAGTAGAATTTTTAGCTACACATTTCATCTATTTACTTTGTTATGGATGATCAGTCTGATCGTGCAAATAGAGTAGGTACAAGTACCTGTCTTCCTCATTTCCATAAAACTCGTAGTACGCGACTCTGAAGTCAAAGTATCTGATGCCATGGACGAGCTGGGCCCAGATGGACCGGTCCTGGCACAAGACGAAGCTGTCTCGGGACACTTGGCTAATTTCGGTGTTGAATCGCCAAGCCCCCGCGTTGTGTGTGCCGGCGATCGCTAAGTCACCAATGCGAAGGTTGTTGATTTTAGACCTGAAGTTTAAGAATAAAGTGAAGGAAATTATATATAAAAAAAGGGGTTTGAAAAATATTGTTTGATTGATTTGGGTCAGTATGTATATTTGATATTTTAACCACATAAAATTGAATATATGCACTCTTGTTGAATATTGGTAAAGAAGGCTCAATATGAAACCATTTTTGTTTCTACAAAATAAAAGAGACTTACGCGTTGTCTTCCATCCAAGTGGGCTGGATTTTCAAGCAGTTGTATGCTTGTATGTTAGCGCTATCTCCTGCCCCCACCCAGGGCCACAAGCATTGGGGACCCTTAGAGCCCACACTGTTCTCCCAGCCGGCGGGCAACGTACCGCGACCCAGCGACATGTTGGTGATCACGTAACCTTCCACCGAAGGCACTATGAACACCGACAGAGCGTTCAGCCATGACTGGGGCCTCTCATCGAACAACCCGATCTGTGGATTAAGAAAACAGAGAAAGTAGTAAATAGTTACTTTTCCGCGTACACGACAACGGGTATTCACAATAATTATGCATAAGCAAACCTGATGACGGATACTAAAAATTATACCCTTGTTCCTATCTGATTATATTGTACCGTCAATATCTATGATTGTGGCAATACGTAAATACAGCTGACGGGAATTTATTAACGAGATATTTGTATCTGTCCGTTGCTCTACGTAGCTAAAACGTCATACATGAGCGTTGATTTCCTGCGTTTACATTCACACGCAAATGTATTTGATATGATCATTCATCGGCAGGCGACACCGTGTAAGCGAACACACTTCCACTATTATTATATTTCGTAATACGTAGTATTTGTACTGACTATGAATGGCAGTGAATAAAAATTGATAGTCATTGGATGGACTATCGTACCTGTCACAGATCGTTCCGTAATCAGATGATTTGTAGTGTATTATAAGGAGTACTGCTTCGTAATGTTTTGTAATGGTATATAACTTTTTAGTAGAACTAACACAAAAAATATCTTCGCTGGCTATCTCGTATGTTCCCGTTTTTGTAAACAAGTTTGATAGCGTTTTAAAAATAAATAAAATGAAATATATTTTAGCTTTATTACGTAATTATATTTGACATAGTTGAATATTTTCTCATATTAGAATAAAATAATCCAAAGCGATTGTTTCGTGACAATGGGCAGAAGCATTTCTGTGAGTGAGAAATTGTATTAAATAAGTAAATTTTATATAATATGATGTAATTCTAGGATATTAAGTTATATTTTTCATTAATTATATACGTCTCAAAACAATTAAGACTCAAAAAATAATTGGTTTGAATCCAATAAAAATTATTGCATGTATTAAAAGTAGGCTAAGATCGCGTAAATCTAGTTCTCAAAAACCTTCTATTAAACTTGTAAGGTAATCTTAGGTATTAAACTCGGTTCGTAATGTTTGAGCATCGGTCAGGAGAATGGTGAACAGTTGCAGTGTTATGACTAACGCGGTTTTATTAGTATCAATTTACTGAGGCAGATTTGTTATAATGTTTTATGGTACAAAGGATGTTGATCGTGAATTCAGACTCGATTTAAGTCTTTGAGGTGTCATTCATAATTCGGATATTAAAATTAAGAAACATTACTTTTGGTTTTTAGTCAGTGTTTCATAAAGATAAATTTCTGATAGCTGACCCATTTTGTTTTATTTATAACCTACTTCAAAAGAAGGAGGCGCTCAATTCGACTGTATATTTCTTACACAATATCTATGATAAATGTGAATTTAAAAATATTTGTTTTATTATTAATATTTTGTTATTATATTTATATTTTGTTGTTATTTATATATGGTATTCGAAGGTGGATTGAGATTGAAGTCGTTTTTTTCACATTGATGTCTCATCAACAATTATTTATTTATTTTACTGAAAATATTTGCTTAACAATTATTATATCATACTTAAATACACAGTGGATTACTTTTATCTACATTAACTTGAAATTGTGGCTCGTGCCGTTTGGGAATTAAATTAACATCGGGAATTCAATAATTTGGTTGTAGCCTACGTTTGGTGTAAAATTGAAATGATCATTTTTTATTTCAATCTTGTTATGAAAATGGTATTGAACTTTTGACTTCTCGAACGACACTTTCACTGTTTTATTTAAATAATTAACATATCTCATTTATTACATAAATAAAAGAATATTGTAATTCGATCAAATCGACATTAGATTGCATGCTTGCTAATTAGATTCTAGAGAGCTATCAATTAGTGTATTAAACCAAAGCGAAACACTAGGATCATTATTTAGATTTATCTAAGATTACATAAGTATTTGTTAAGCATGGTAATTAAGGCAGTTTCCTCGATTTAAGCAGTTGTTTACTGCCTGCTTAGATAAATAACGTCACACTTACTTGTGTCGGGACTGTGGAACATCCATTGAAGTCCCAGTTTAGTTCTAAGACGTCTTGTAGTATGGTTGTTGCCTCGATACGGACATCTGGCGAGTGGACCGTCAACCAAACTCTTCCACATGAAGACTTTTCTAATGTCTGATTATTTGAAGCTGGAAAATTTAAAAATAAAACAATTTTTTATACAATTTAAAATAAATTAATTACGAGATACAATTAATTTGTATGTACAGCGTTAGTTTAAACAATTATTTACATTTAACAATTTATTTTTTATTAGGTAAAAAGCTTATGTTGGAAAATATTTTCTTAATTTAAATAACGATACATTTATAAAAGCAACATATTTACAAGTCGTAACGTTATTCTATGGTAAATGTTAGGTACACTTAATAAATAGGTCCATTCCCGACATTTAAGATTATACCTGATTCATATCATGATTTTACGTTTCCAGCTTATCGTTTATAGCTTATATTACCTATATGATATTTAAGTAATATAATTATTAAGGTATGTACACAACTTATCACAAAAAGACATAAGTTTAATGCTTGTTTAACCAAACACCGTTTTTTTTATTTATTCAGCATAAAACGATTATTCTATTTACAATATAAGTGCCACCATTAACCAAAGTGAGTTCCTTGTCCGTACATTTTACGTACATACACGTTTAAGAGTCCGTATGACGCGGTTTGGGTTTACGGCACTTTCGGGAACCAGCGACCCCTTGTGTTGTTTATGTGGTACTAGTGAAACTGAAATGGTACATGACTATAAAGTGTGACATAAAGTTCTCCCCATATGCGTTTATAAGTATGATTGTAAAATATGATATAAGAAAGAATTGGTACAGAGTATTGCAGATGATGTTGGTATTACTATGAATAGAAGGAAATCGTGCTTTCTGAAAAAAAACCCCTTGTGATCTTGATGATTGTAAACTGTAATTTGGTTTATTTTATGTTCTTTAACAATAACTTAAGATAAATGAGCATCAACTTAGAAAAACATTAGTATGACCTACCTTAACAGGGTTTGTTATATTAATTTATTTACCATTTACCACACAGTCAATTTAAACTAGTGCGCAGTCAAAACGCATCGATTCACCCGCTCATATAAACAGAATTCGCGGGCACTAGCATTTCTTCGATTGTAAAGAATCAGAACTCGCTTCGACTCTGTGCTAGTATAATTTGACCCTTAGCAATAATATCCATTTCAGATCTTCACACTCAGATCAATAAGTACTAAATAGCCAATCAACATTTACCCGCCAAAGAAAAAATGAGTATGTCACCGTTTCCTGGCGTTAAGTAATGCAATTCTAATTACATAATTGCTTGCCATGTGTAACGAAGCATATTTAATTATGTGTGTAGTAAATCGTACGTGGTCCTCCTTGTACGGAGGTTGTGTAAGAGTTTTCGTTACCTCCTTTGACAAAGAACTGTATGAGCCAATGTACCGGTGAAACTGGATATAATCGGATTGTTTGGATCCTTGAGTTGATCCTCTTGTTGTTTTGAACATTGGTATAGGTAATTTAGTTCTGCGCTTATTTTGTTTTCGTTAGTACGTTACACGTTTCCTATAGGTTCTTTATCTTTTATAGGATTAAAGACAACATATTTTATGGATTGTACAAAGTCAAGCTTCAGGTGTCACCGTTGATAGAGGTACATATAAACGATTGTCTCTTACTGAATGTTATGCTTATAGCATTTTAATAAAACTTTATAATTCCATTTCTACTCAGAACAGTCGTATTACATACGACATTCTAAATGTGTCTCTTTTACATTTCAAGTGTGAAATCGATATTGTATTGTGGTAAAAACAGATTAAATCAATGCAAAATTAATCACAAATAATTAATTACTTTTAATAACAATGGAACAACTAAATCACTTTTGGTACGTGATAAGCAAACGATTCTGAGATTTTTTGTTATGATTATTTTAATCTCTTTTCTTATCTTATCTACTTACGTGATTATTAAACAAAACAATACGATTTATGTACGTCATTATAAGTTTAATCGATTTGATTGAGATATGTTTACTTAAGTTATTTTGTATCACCATTCAATTTCATTCGCCGAATTGTTATAGAGTTTGTTTTAAATCTCTCCGAATACATCAAAACAAATTGCCAGTATTTTACAGCGTTTAGCGCCTTACTCCCACCTCATGGTGAAGACTACAATATATAAATATGAACCAATATAGGAAATAAATAAAAAGATAAGCCTAATTATCGCTTCACTTTTATTGCACTTTATTTTTAACTATGTAACTTTAATGGTGTACAATAAAGAATATTCTATCTATCTATCTAAACCAAATGTAGTACTTCTATGATATTGTGCTGTTGTCCACCATTCTCTCTACCAAGTGAACATCCCTGTTGTAAGAATAATTTAATAGTCATTATTATTACAAGAAAAAAACACCACTATCTAATATTGATCAAAGTAATAAATTAGAAAAGACCAGCATGATATAATTGCTACATGTTCGACACTTTTACAGAGGTGTCCGGTTTAACAGTCACTTGTTTTTTTTACCTACAAAAGTACTACATTTTATTCTATATTATTTTGTGTAGCGAGACTTTGTTATTACTAGATTTCGTTAGAAAGAGTGCTGTTTTTTCACACGCCTATTTACAATTGCTGAATAACCTTTGACATTTTCAAAGGACCTTATATAACGATACGCGATCACGTAGTTTGGCATACTTTTAAAGTTAAGTTGAGAGCACTTTGTACTTTTATCATTAGAAACTCAAATAATGGGTTGCTTAATAAAAAAGTGGTACAGTTAGTATTTAACTGTCTAGACTTCCGGATATGGAGTGAAATACAATAATAATAATGTTGCGCAGGCTAATCTGTATTATTACGTAAATAAGACGGAAATAAATTTATATCGCATAACCATAACGTCTGTAATGATATGATAGAATGTTTACATTTGTAATAATATTATCACCACAGTATTATGTGGGAGTATTTTACGCATAACATTTAGGAATTAATAACAATCATAGATAATAAATAATGTGTCCAGAAATTGATGTATTTAGTATTAGTATTTCGTAGTATTCATTATTAACAGTCTGATTACTGTGTCCCAAATAGTCAATGTTATGGAGGAGAACCGGTAATGAACTCATTAACCTAACCTAAGTAAGGAATGGGATAACAAAAAGTAATTAATATTTGCACACAAAAATAATTAGGTAAAATGGCAGAACAAAGATTATTTCTATACTTTTCTTATTTATATTTAGTAGGTGTAGGTTGCCAACAAGGAGATCCTCTCGGGCCGGTCATATTCAGTTTAGCCATCCATCCCATTATTAAAGAATTGAAATCAAAATTTAATGTTTGGTATCTGGATGACGGAACTCTAGGAGGCGATGTCAACACTGTAGCAGATGATTATATATCCCTTAAAACAAATTTACAAAAAATTGGTCTTGATTTAAACACAAGTAAGTGTGAAATATATATTCCTGATACACATTTAGATAAAAAATTAGCTTTACAAAAAATCCAAACAATAGCCCCTGAAATTAACATAGTCAATAACTCCTCTCTTCGCCTTCTAGGGTCCCCAATTTTAGAAGAATCATATGAAAATTTTATAGATGATAAAATTGAAAATTTTCAGTCAATTTCGAATAGACTTTTCAAAATCTCTTTACATTCTGCTATTACTTTAATTCGTTTTTGTTGTTTTGGTCCAAAATTTACATATTTTCTTCGTTCTTCACGACTATGGAAACATTTGCCGCTTTTGGAAAAAGTCGATAAAATTATTCGGTCCACGTTAACGTCAATTTTTAACGTAACGTTGGATGACCGAGCTTGGACCCAAGCCACGCTGCCGATCCGATTTGGTGGGCTTGGTGTACGTAAAGTTTCCAGTCTAGGCTTACCAGCATTTTTGTCTTCGGTCCACAGCACTGAAAAATTAGCCAGGCAAATCTTAGGGTCTTCTCTGGTTGATTTTCAGATTCTGTGCATGACTGAGGCAGTAAATAGTTGGGAATTGTCCTGCCCGGGCACAGATCTACCCGAGCAACGTTCTTCTCAGAGGCAGTGGGACGAGCCGCTTTGCAGTTTGATACGGAAAGAATTAATTAATACGTCAATCAACACTGCAGAGCGCGCGCGTCTCCTGGCTGTGGGAGAATGGGAATCGGGCCTCTGGTTACAGGCACTTCCGTCAACCACTCTTGGTACGATTTTGGATGACAATACTTTCCGGCTCGCCATCAGTTTACGTTTAGGTATACCTTGTGTCGCATGTCATCGGTGTCAATGCGGTGAAACAGTCGATTGCCTCGGTCACCATGGCCTGTCCTGCAGCAGGAGCGCAGGACGTATATCCCGTCACGCAAATATTAATGACATTATTCGTCGTGCTCTTGTCATTGCCGGTGTACCAGCTGTTTTGGAACCCAATGGTTTGGTGCGCAGCGATGGTAGGAGACCTGACGGTATGTCATTGTTGCCTTGGAAATTGGGTCGGCCTTTGGTGTGGGACGCAACGTGCGTCGACACCCTTGCGCCATCCCACGTTCTAAGTTCGGCGGCCTCTCCTGGAGCTGCTGCTGGAGCAGCGGAGACCCTTAAACGGCGAAAGTATAATAACCTAATGGGTAATTATATTTTCGAGCCGTTTGGGGTTGAAACGCTCGGGTCATGGGGTCCGAGTGCACGAAATCTTTTTAAAGAACTGTCAAAACGTTTGGTAGACTCTACTCGTGATCAGAGAGCTGGTTTGTTCCTTGCACAGAGAATCGGCATAGCCATTCAACGTGGCAATGCTGCCAGCCTTCTGGGCACGTTTCCCGCCATTGACAGGGATGACGATGAGTATTTTGACGCGTGTTAGTTTTATTTATCTATATAAGATTTAATTTTAGTCTTTGTTTGTTCTTGTATTAGATTTAAGTACATATTGAATTGTAAATAAAAGTAGTAATTATTTAGTAGACAATATTAAGTATAGCACTGAATACATTGAACTTACGTAAAATCATATTTAATCATATAATAATAAAAATTGGTATCGTATTCTAAAATAAATCAATTGAAAATTTAAACACCCAAAAATTGTATTGTTTCGAGGCAAAGTATTACGTAAAAAAATATTACACTGAATTTCAAACAACACTATGATTCAATAATATTTATAATGTTAGTGAAAAACATAAAAACTCACGTGCAATTGTCGCCCCGAGCGCCGTGACGGCGAGCGTGAGGACGGCGTACAACGACACAGCCATCTCACTGCGTGGCTCTCGCGCCACTGAACTAACAGATTTGGCGTTCTTTCGCTACTACTGATTACTGCGCAGGAGACGAACACGACCACCACACAAAATCATACCAAAGATAAGCTTGACTCATTTCTGCGCACGTAAATCAGTTCTACTCTCACTTGTATAGCAATGGATTGCGTTTAACGAAAATTGTCGTGGGGTTCAAAATGTCATGAAATACGCAGACGGTAATGGTAGTGCGGGCTTCCGACGATTCCCTCATTTCCGATTGGGTGTCGCATGCGTCGCCGCCGCAACAGGCTGCGTCCAGCACGTGCAGCTCACCGGATGCCGCTGATCAACTCACAAAACAGCTCAAACAGATATTTGTTATATTGATCGGATGCAATTCACTAGGCTTTAGATTTGTACGCATTGAATAACTCTCTTGTGAAGTCTTGTGATGTGATGGACCATACAATTTGAATGCTGGACGTGACAGACATTAAACTTTTTATGTGATTCAATTTCGCATCCTTCACGGATGTCTGAATACAAGATGGAAACGAATATATGTATATTGATCGGTATTTTGCCAGTTGTAATGTGTTGCGTAAGTACATACTTTTGTATTATAAAAACATTTCTTTGTTTAACAAGTGCGTATCTCACACAGTGTTTAAATCATTAAATTTTAGGACCAGATTCTTAAACTGTTAACTCAAGAAATTCTTTTCTCCTTACTCTGATTATGTTTAATGGGCCTTATTTAAAAAAAAAAACAAAGTTAAATCACTTTGCCGCGAAGTTCAAAGCAGCCTTGTACCCGCATCAGGACATTAGTGAGTCAAAAGAAGGTCCAAACCCCCAAACAATTTCCTGTTCACACAAACTGATTAAATTACAAAATATTTGTCCTCCACTTTGGGAAATACAAAAGAACTTAACTTAGTTCAGAAAATCGGAAGTCATCTAACTTCGAGGGGAAAATTGAAACTCAATCTTAACAGTTCCAAAGTGCTTAGACGGTAGTAGTGGGTGATTAATGGTTTTAAAAGGCTACTAGGGCTTATTTGCGGTATGTAACTTCAGCTCATTTTTATACTGTTTACAGATAAGCAGTTACGTTGCATCTCTTTTGACAATATAATAGACTATCTGTACCCAATATTACAGCGAAATCACTTTTTTTTTAAATTGCCGCAGCGGTCCTAGTTAGAGAAAACTGAAAGGAGAGCGTAAAAGCCTGTCCATATAAGAGGCACATAACTAGATACGTATTTTTGTTTATTCATGAAATCCTATATATATCCTCTTTTCAGATTCTGAATAAATAAATAACAATTCGCTTTACAATCTATTTAAGCCAGGAAAATTTACAAAAAAAGTTGACGCTTCATTTAATTCAATATACGATGATTGCGCTGATAACGTTATCAATCGATTACTTGGTATTAACAAAACAATATAAATTTCAATATTAAAATTCAACCAGACCCCAAACGGGCAATCAGCTCATGTAAATGAACTTTTTTGCTAATAAGGCATCTGCAAAACTATCTGCAGCACCAGAGTTGATCGGAGGTCACGTAGATGCGTAGATGGTCTTAAAAATTAAAGAATTTTCTATCCTTAAAGGTCCTTAAAGCTTAAACCGTACTGGTAAGTTTTCAAGCCCTTGGTCTCAGCAAAATCATCCCAATTATACATATTATACCTACGTCTCGAAATCCGAGATGATTTCTCATTTACAAACTCGAAGGTAATAAACTGGAGGAAGATAAATCAAGACGGTGAGTGGATGTACCTAATATACGAAACTACTTGAATAGCATTATTAGCGTAATCAGTGCCAAATACACGCGACATCATAATGAGATCCATAATTCTTGAATACCGTGTAAGGAGGAGTTTGTGTACGTACAACATGTTAGATTACATTGCATTTTGAATGTTCAAACTAAACCAGTCAAAGGTCAATGGTTGTTTAAACTCTGTGTAGCATTTTAGGATTAGGTTATAGGGATAGCAAATAATTAAATACAAACCAGAAAATTATGTGCTTTATTTATTAGTTTATTTTGTGTTAAACAAGTCTACAAAAATAAAATTATTATGTTGTTAAGCCTGAAATTCCAGAAGTTACAAAGACAAATATCATTTACAAAATTGGGTATATATCTATTTATTCATCTTTTATAAAGGTTCCTGGAATTTCTTTTTGGATTTGTTTTTTTTTTGTCGTTTATTTAATTTTCCTTGTATGGTCTTTACCTTTAACCGTAAATCTCTATTTAAACTTATTATTTTAGGACCTTAGATTTAAGACCGACATAATTATAAATGTAGATTTTCGGGGTTATGTTTATTGAACTTCTTTTTCTAACTCCAAAAAGTTTTCTATGGCGCTAGCTTGTTTCTCCCGCCTGTGGTCACTGCCAGATGAGGCGATAGATGGCGCTCTGCTGGGGTTGCGAAGAACTGGCTTCCTTAGTTGGAAGAAGTTTAGAGACGCCTTCAGTTCCTTGATAAACACTTCCTTGTGTGTCACCTGAAATTGTGATTAAGTACTAAGTATTTATTATTCCAGAAACACTGTATCTACAGCACAGAAAAAAACAGGACACGACCTCCTCGTTTATTAATAAGAGGTTAACTATTTGGAAAATAGTTGTCTCTAATCTTCGCTGACTTTTATGTTTTTTTTTTTTTAATAAATGGACTATATTTTAAATTTCAATTATGTTAGAAAACAAATAGCCTATGTATTCGCAACGTACCTGCTCCTGGACTACGATATTTCGGACTTCGTTCATAAACTCTATGGCCGTCATAAAGAGACAGAACACAAGACCCACGACAAGGACAACGAACGCACCAATCAAATTCTCCATTTCAAGATCACCTTCTATGTCACTTTCGTCTGTGGCTTCCTGCAGAAAGAGGATAATTAAGACTACATATTAATATTAGGAACAAACTTAAGGTTAAGTTTCTGATACTGCTTCAAGGTGGGCTAATGAAAGGATTAAACGCTACCACATTGGTTTTGTTTAGTCACCAAAAGCGTTGGATTAGACTTAATAGCATTTGTTTGATGAGTGAGAAAAGAAAAGACGATACGCCAAAGTACCAGTCCACTGGTGACCCTGGTCAGGAAGGTGGCTGAAACGTCAAGCGAATCTAATCATAAGTATACATAATGTAATCGCGTGATTCCAGACTTGAATCATATTAGACAGCGCAAAAATGAATGCAAACTAAAATTCGGAACTTGGGAGATTATGCTATGAGATATAAGGCTACGCAATTAGGAATATGCATAGTAAGGAATATACTGACAAACATGTAAGGCGTCGTTATCGTGTGAGATTATCAAAATCTATTGGTGCTCGGAATTTTACAAACTATTTACTCAAATTTTACATGCTTTCAATATCTTGGCATACTGGGTCAATAACCTGTTGAATTAAATCAATATAATATCTTTCGAATCTCAGTTTTAGTTCAACGATACTTACGTCACATTTTTTTGCGCCGTACTTATCTTGCCACCATTTTTTTTTTATTTTATCCAATTTAGTGGATTCCTTTAGTTTCAAAATTGCCCTGTTTATATCAGTTCTGAAAGGCGAATCTGAAATAAATTAAAAATAACAAGAGTGAATAGACAATTTTTTTTTTATTCTAGTAACCAAACCATTCCAAGATATAAAATGGCTCTGTTATATTACTTACTAGCAGGCATTGCAATCCCATAATCTTTGCTGTCCAATTCTCCTCCAACTTTCTTTAATAAACAATTACGTTTTAATTTGTATTCAATGGTGCAGGATTCCATAAAGAATGCGTATTTATTTTTACTCTTCAAAACTCTTTTCTCTCCTTCATCGTTGCTTCTAACCAAGACAACTGGATTTGCTGCCATATTTTCGTACATGTGTCGATACGTCTTATCTTTTGAGGACTGAAAATATAAAAAGATTTGAAATTATGTTACTTTTTAATGTAATTCTATGAAATAACGAAAACGTACTTTAAAGAATCCAAGGGTTGATCCCCCGGCCAACGCTCCATACAAGATCTTGGTTTGCTTGGCTAAGTCATCGACGCTATTGACTGGTTCGTTTTCCAAAGCTGAGGTCATCGAAGCTGACAACTGGGCAATGTACGTCTGACACACGATCACAGCAAAGAACCACCACATGCCGCAAACCCATCTCGTTCCAATAGCCCTAAAAAATAATTATTTGATAATATTTATAGTACGATGAAAGAACAACAGTATCTCTAAACACAATTTTAGCTGAAACGGTAATTTGAGCTGGATACAGTCTTATAAAAACTATGCCAGTAAAAATGATTAAAGATTTAGCTGGGAATAACTAGTTGATAGACCTAAAAAAATGTAATAATGCCTTTACCGATTAAAATTAACACTTGCTGCAGGAAAGCGCCTGATAAAATACAACAAGCATTACCTACAGCATGTGATATGCTTGGTGTTCAGCTAAAGGCGTATTAGTAAAAAGTTAAATGTGTGTTTAAGCAACCTCAAGTTATGACTGATATTTAAAATGTATAGCTATTTATCAATTGTTACTTGGTCTATTGCTTTGGTCGGTCAAAAAATCACGAACATATAGGTAATTTTATCTTATCCATGATTCAAATATTAAACAATAAAAATATCTAGTGATACAAAAATAATTACTTGGGTAAGATATCGCATCCCTGTGTCATAATAGATCCCATTGTCAGCCAGACGCAGTTCTTAAACGTCCAAATATTTTCTAATTCCTCCGGATCTTTTTCACATGGTTCTGGATTCTCCCAATCGGCTGGCGATATTCTAAAAAAGGCATAAAATCTTTTACTTAATAGACTTCAGTGTTGTAAAATATTTGATGATTGTGACATAACGAAATCAGAACATAATATTTTTCGATGAATACAAAAATCCTTAGACATATACAAGAGTCCTTATTTCCCTCTTTTTATTATAATGTCGGATTCACTTTTAGCTTGTTACAGTATAGTTTTTTTTCTATGTACCTGAGATAGTCTTCAAAGTAAATAGAACAGTATGTTTTGTAGTATGGTTTTTTTACGGTCAAATATTATAAATAAAAAATATATTAATAATTGTATAGTAGTTACCTTGCACAAACAAATAGCACGATGGACACCAAACAATAAGCAGTAGCCGTGTACATCCAAACTTCAAACGTGTACGGATTAAGGAAGGAAAACATCCCCGGTTTCACTTTACGATCCTGAGTAAACAAAATACTTATTCCTAGAGTCATAAATGGTACTGAGAAGTCTACCACTTTCTTTCGTTCTTCTGTTATGGTGAGGTCACATACTGCTAAATCAGCTTTCTGTAAAAATAAATGAAGGTTATATTGAGCGCTGCAATTTAAGGGACACCTATAATTGGAGTCTATTGGGCTAAGTAACCTTGGTATATGGTGTTGGATCACGCGAAATATCAAGAGAAAAATTTGACTATGCATTTATATAATTAACCCTACCCTTGTTTGGTCACTAAAACTGCACTAATTGCAGTGCAATAATTTTCAACTGATACATAAATGTTTAAATTATAAGACAATTTACTTTTAAATTGTGGTCTGTAACTTTAAATGAAAAGACTACTAACTTTATCCAACAGATGTCCAATAAGGCCGTTCCATTTCTTCGTAACTGGATCCAGCTTCCCGTACTCCATGTCATCATAGTAGACAAACTTGTACGTGTAATTAAACTTTTCTTCTTTGAGAAGCTTGAATATATTCTTCACGAGATCTACGGAAAAACCTTCATATTCCTCATTAGGATCATCGTCTTCATCTTCTTCACAATCATCGCCTTCACACTTTTCTTTGGGATAGAAGTACGGTTTCGCTTTACGAGAAATTACCTGGCAATCAATTAAAGTGCAAATGAATTTTTGTATAATTTATGTATTTTTTTTTTTGGATTTTGAAGTGGTTAAAGCTTTAAAGTGCAAACTTATCCAGGTAAAAAGAACATACGTATGCCTTTTCAAATGTGCCTGTTGGGGTTTGATTATTAGTTACTAATTTTTACCCAATATTAAATTAGGATTGCAATTTTCCCTTATGATTAGTCTGAGGTAATGCGCATACTAAGTATACTTACAATAAAATGCTTGCTAGATTGTTGTTTCCCAATAGTATCTGATCGTAATGCAGTTTCAATAATAGCTGAACTATTAGCAGACTCCCACATACCGATGGTTTTTCTGAACCTTACATGAATCTCATTTACATAGAGGCTATAATTGATTCTTCGTCCTCGTTGGTCGAACTCTATATTTCCAGTTATGCCATAGGTTTTAGTCTGAAATTTTAATTTAGGATTCTTTTTATACTCAACCATATTTGTTCCTTAGCAATTGGATATCATGTAAATTAGATTAAAAGTTTTTATTGTTAGTAAGCATATAATAATATGTTATACTAAAAATTCGTAAAATACATAGATCCGTAGAGTACAAGACCTCTTAAATAATATTATATGTACTATCAAAATCACCTTTAATATTTGTCGCTGGAAGGCTGCACCTTGGTCCCAAGGTTCTTCTTCTCCTGAACAGCTGAAGGAAGGAGGTTGCCCTGAGTTCTTCAGTTCTTCCTCACCAAGCGCCTCTACTAAGTGGTTAGCAACGTCATCCATTATCAAGGCTTCGAGCTGTGGTAATATTTGAAAGTATCATGGTTTATTATTTTTAGAATAAAAATAAGCTGTACGCAATTATCACAGATCATCGAGAGTCTCTTAAAGCGTAATTAAGTGTGGTAGTTGAAGGACTAAAGATATTTTATTTAGTTGATTAAAAAAGGGTGTTTGCTTATAAATAATTTGTCAAGACATATATTTATAGATGAGATATAGGTATATATAAATATTTATAGATGAGCTCATTAGAATAATGTGCTCAAAAAATCTAAGTATCAAAAACTTGCCAAAATGAAGATTGGCCTTTCAGATACTGCTGTTCAAATCGATGATGAATACATCATTCGTATCTTACTTACTGGAAATTCTATAACAGATGATAATTGCTCGGTGGTGTTCCAGTTACCAACTCTTGTTGCTAAATAATGCCTCTCGTCCTTGACATTGTCATAATCCAACAGACTGAGCCACGTCACATTCGAAGGTAGCTTCACGAGCTTCTCAGCTACCGTTGTTGCATCCATTGATACAAGAACATAATGCTGGAATTGAATAAAATCAAAAATAATATTTAAAAAATAATTGGATGCACATAAATATAAAAAAGAAGCGACTTCAATGAAATGTATGTGGGAACAGCTCGCGGTATCGATGAGAACAACCTTTTTTTTTAAAGCGATTTACAATTGGTGGAGATATCGCGTAACAAACATAAAAAACATACAGTCGAAATTGTGAACCGCAAACTTTTGATGTCGGTGAAATAAGAGAGATAAAGTACATTGCACAGAATAAGTCACATACCTGGTATTCGTTAATTAAATTTGAGTTTGCAGCTTCATTCAAATATCGTAAAATGCGGTCAGAGTGGCAGTCCACCAGGAATCGGCTTATTTGAGAATCCAGTAATGCTTTGAAAATCTGAAAGTTGATAAATAATTAGGAAAATAGACAGAAACGAGCAACAACGTTGATCAAAAGATCAACTTCTTATCATAAAACAGTCACAGGCTAATCACAGTAACGTTAAACACAATATATTTAATACGGCGAAAGGATAATAACCTAATAGGTAATTATATTTTCGAGCCGTTTGGGGTTGAAACGCTCGGGTCATGGGGTCCGAGTGCACGAAATCTTTTTAAAGAACTGTCAAAACGTTTGGTAGACTCTACTCGTGATCAGAGAGCTGGTTTGTTTCTTGCACAGAGAATCGGCATAGCCATTCAACGTGGCAATGCTGCCAGCCTTCTGGGCACGTTTCCCGCCATTGACAAGGATGACGATGAGTTTTTTGACGCGTGTTAGTTTTATTTATTTATATAAGATTCAATTTTAGTCTTTGTTTGTTCTTGTATTAGATTTAAGTATTGAATTGTAAATAAATAAATATATTTAAACATAAAATTAAGGGGTGAAAGAAACTTTGTTGTATTGAGTCTTACTGCAGCATACATACACATTAATGGTTACTTAAGACAATCCTTAGTATCGATTTAAGTAAGTCAACTCAAAAAATCTGTATTGTTGTTTATTTAAATCATATTTGACGCTTGACTCCCCACATAATGTACCGTCTGTATCTTAGCTTAACAGGGGATTAGAGAGTTTTGTTCGAATCTAAACCCTAGGGCTTTAAAATCGAGTGTTTTGATACTAAACGCTTAGCCAATGACCGATTTTCAGCCTAATCCTGACGTTAGCTTAGGATAAGTGTCAGTATTTGCATCTGAAGCGCTCGCAATCTGAACTGTGCTATTGCATATGTAAGTAGGTATACAAGTAGGATTAAGAAGGTGCGTTAATATCGTCGTATCGTTAATATCGTTGCTCGTAGTGTGTTTTATGTGCCAAAAAAAAGATTTTTATATAAGCGGCAGAATATATGCGATACAAGAACTGATACTCATCATATTTATTTATTTAAGAATAATTCTTACTTGTCGATTGTCTCCATTTTCGTCCAGTTTGTACACAAGAACTTGCGAATCGAGTGAGACTTCAGACAAAATCTTCTGAACTCTTATTAAACCTAAAACAAAGTTTAACAAAGCGTCCATTTAAAAAGTAACTTAAAAAAGTTATGTATAAAATTAAATAAAATTAAATTTTACTTTACATACCAAAGTTATCTTCGTAGAGCGCCGCGAAATCTGTCCATTTATAATACTTGAGAAGTTTTCCATACGCTAGTGCAATTTCTTCTGAATCAGGGTAAAAATTGATGGAGATTTTTTTGAAAGCCAATTCAGCTTCTTCGTCTGCCTCTTCATCAGTTTCTGGTTCCTCATTAAGTTCCAGGTCTGGGTCCATAGGTTGCCAAGTGGCCTGTATATGTGGTATGTTCATCTTGGCACACTGGTCCCGAACAGCCCCATCCGATATTGCATTTTGTGGACCAAATATCGCGACCGGGTTTATTGCATTGCTTGAGCATACTGGAATCGTATTACAAGGAAAACGTTTGTAGTGGTTGCAGAAATGAAATCAAATGAAATATTTTGTTGGTGTATTATATTCCTTTACTTTATTTAGAGGTCTTGTGCTTTGTTCTTCTTATTTATTTATTTTGAAACTCTTATAAATGAGAGTTGTATTAAAAGGAACGAAAATATTGCGCAATAGGACCCAAACATGATAATTATAAAAGTAGTTATTACGTTTATATCTTAAGTTACTGAAAGAAGTTATTCACTAGAATTTTATACGACCTAATTGTTTCAAGATAAATCAATTTTGTTTGTAGTAATAACGTGAAAGAGTAACAAACATCCAGTTTGTGAGGATGTATCACAAACTTCCAGGTTTATGTTATTTATAGCAGTTCAAATATATCATAACGTTTTCCTCTGCATACTCACATTCTCTCCATACAGAATAGCTGTCAGTCCTGAGCGGCTGCAAGGTGACAGGCTTGATGCGAACCTCGCCGAGATGGACGTGGTTCAAACTGTCGTTGAAGGCTGACAGACAGGTGAACGCATCTTGCTCGAATATGCCCGCTGTGTAAAACAAAAATAAATAAAATAAAATATATAATTAAAAATTAAAAAACACGCCTGCCATGTAAAAAAAAATATAAACAAGTCAAATATTTGCAGTCGGGGTCGGTTACTTGGGACAATTCATTACAGGTCCCCCGACTGCAAATATTTGACTTGTTTATATTTTTTTTTACATGGCAGGCGTGTTTTTTAATTTTTAATTATATATTTTATTTAATACCTTTTAGTGAACAACAAAAAAGCATGACACAACACAAAAAAAATATTAGTTCGGAACCCTTTGCAGGCGATTTCGACTCACACTTGACCATTTTTTAATGTCCACCTAGCCTATGTCACTCGGGATAACTCAAAGCTTCTAATGATACCACAAACATTGAAATCGGTCAAGCCTTTTAGAAGTTATGGTGGAATAAAGAAACTCACAAACATACATACATACATACCTACATACATACATACATGAACCCTGAAAACATAACACTCCTTTTTGGGCAGTCGTGTAAAAAAAAAGTTAGGTAAAGCGCTTCCCGCTAAAACGTTAAAAATGGTTTTAGTTGCACGGTTAAAAAATTACATTGATATGGAAAAATCCCGGCAAGAGAGACCATATGCTAAAACATAAACTCGTTTGTATAATAAAATTGAGGTAATTATATATACTACCCCATTAATTACTAAACTTCAAGCGTTTATTAAAAGTATAGAAAAGCATTAAATACTGTTAAGAGTATCATAACTCTTGCAAGAATGATATCTAAAGACAACAACATAAACAAAACTCACCAATTTGATAGGAAATTTCAGTAGTTTCCGTATAGTGTATTTGAGAAGAACATGTTTGAATACCAAACAGAAGTATTAGTAAATACCAGCACATGGCTAAAACTTCAACGCGAACGCATAGTTTATTGAATAAAAACTACTACACTATAAGTTGTGGGCGCACCGTTTACCGAATGAACGTCTGGCTAGATGTTCACTCAAATAAAATTAACTTCTTACGGAGTTAGAAAAAGTGGAGGAGGCAAATTATTAAATGGAAATGTATATTAACGAATTTATTGTAACTATTTAGTCACTTATCATTTGAGTCTTGACTCGAATCGGCGATTAGTATTGAATCAACGTCTTATATTGAGATGTAATTAGTTAAGATGTCATCGTTAAACTATTTCCGCTAAATCTCATTAATAACAGTCTAGAGTCGCGGATCTGTGCGTGAAACCGCGGCGCGGCGGAGGGCGCTACGGCGACGCGTGACGCGCACGCGACGTGACCTAAAACTGCTTTCCAAAAATACCTCAGACGGCGAAGAGGCGGTCGGCGCGCCGCATGCCGCCCAAACATTTTAGAATCATAAAACAATAACATCCACAATGATTACTTTAAAAACTTTTCTAATTGTTCTCTCTGTGTACATACATTATGTCTCCGCTATCCGTACAGTCACGTTCCCCATTGGTATGTTCAAAACTTTATAAACAAAACATTAGAATAATAACATCTATAGGTAAAGTTGTGTTTTTTCAGGGGGACTCTTCAATCGCGAAACATTGCCGAGCTCCATGCGGGCGTTTCAGAATATGATTGAACAGAATAGAATGGCGACTTACCACGGCCGCTCTTTGGATTCAAAGGTGGTGGACAGCTATTCGACTTCACTAGAACGTAAGTGACAACCATAATATTAATCTAAGAGACTGCCTTAGAAGATTATGCTGCAAAAGACAGATGAATTGCACTAGCCCTAACTGACATGATTAGAAGTCATGTTTCAAATTGTGTACATAAGAATAAAGCTTGCGAGATGTTTTCTCACAACCTTACCTTTTGTTATTGAGAAAATACCATATGAAAATGTAATTTACAACCTTTTGTACCTGAACTACTTTTGTTAATAAGTAATAATAAAAGTAGTTCAGGTAGACAAAATACTGTACTTGTTAGTATCAATCCTAATACCAAATACCTCTAAGGTTCTACGAGTAAATTAATGAAAACTATACGAGCATTTTCCTGTTTCAGTGTGTCCATTTACTTCAGACAACCAAGGCATTGTAGCTCTAATAGACGCCCGTCCGACTAAAGGCATGTGCGACACGACTTGCTTGCTGTGTAATAGGTTAAATGTAAGTATTTCTCGAACTCTACTCTCTTTAAAAGGAATTCATTAATAATAAGTTTTTAAACAATAACAACTTTTTAAGGAAGCTTTACGCTTTCGGTTAAATACATAATCCTATAAACCTATATAAAAATTAAAACCTTGTGAAAATCTCCGGATGTAATCACAATTATATACGTTTATGTTTACTTATAACCGAAAGCGAAAAAGCTAGTAGCATATAAGGAAAATAACTCTGTTCGTCTGTGGTAACGACGAAACCAACAGCCGGATGGTTAACTTAAATTATAAGAAAAAACAATATGTCCCGATAACGGACTGGCACGAGATAAGAATAATTGAGAAAGCCCTTGCCAACAATGGGACGGTAGAAACCAGAAAAAAAAGACATTTATTTGCATGCATGAAAAGGACTAAGATGCATGAAAAAAATACATCAGTGACAACTTTTAGAAAAAATAATTTGTTATCAAATGTTTTCCAGATAACCTATTTGTCTTTGGGATGGGAACCCATGGACACGCAAAATGAGGATTTTTACACATTCTCTTATCACCCGCCGCCAGAAATAATATCTAAGGCTTATGCGGCTCTTATCAAGGATCTAGGGTGGGACAAATTTACAATACTTTACGAAGATGATGCCAGTAAGTCTAGTTTATATTTATTTTGACTCGAACTTTGGAACTGAGTTGTTGAAGTACCAAATATTGAAGTAAATCAGGATTAAAAATATGATGATGAATTTCACTGATCAATGTGGATTATAAGAATAAAATAAGTTAAATAATACATTTACCATTTTTCAAGGATGTTATCTTCAATTCGATTTGCTTGTTTTAGGTTTCATACGGCTTGAGGAAGTTATAAATTCTTGGCCCAACGCAATGGAGCCAATTATATTTAAAAAGTTAGATCCAGAAGGTGACAATCGTGAAACATTTAAGTATTTATTCAAAGTGGCTCACATGAACTACTATGTCCTAGATTGTAATGTAACTAGTGTTCATAAATATATGCAAGAAATTACGACGGTAGAAAACTCCACGGAATATCGAGTATGTATTTTGACCTTTAATTATAACAACTACTATGGTCCGGCCGCTGAGAGAATGCGTTCCTGACACATGTCAGTTGGTCATGATTTGTACGAGGAAATAAAAAACTATGTTATATTATTAATTGTAACTGGGCATAATGAATAGTTTTGAACGATATTGTTCGTTTATAGGAAAAATAAGTAATGGTAATTCATGTTAAGTAAATTAATCGCAACATTAAAGTTATATCTTCCTGTTAATAATTACCTCTCGTGAACGCATTCTTTCAGCGCCCTGATCATCAGGAGCAATGTCGAGTCATTATCAATGAAAAATAGTATGTCACAATAAACTGTATGTAATATGTAATATCCATATTCTAAAACTCAGGAATTTATTCCAGAGTTTTATTTTAGTGAACCTTGATGCGTATACTCTGGATTTTAAGAATATTCCTGCTCTGATGGCTAATGTTTCTACACTGCATTTGACCAAAGCCAATGACGTGCGGTGGAAAGATAAAGGAATGGGTGAAGACAGCGCTTTAGGGGTAAATATGTAAATGTTATCTATGGTAAGGTAGTAGGTAAGTAAGGAATTGTAATTGGAGAGAGCAACTTTATATTCCACGTAAATCTTTAAAAGCCTAGGTTTCGCTCAAAGTTTTTACAATCCTGTTCGTTTTTGGAAAACCAATTGCATTATTTTTTCATTTTTTATTATTCTAATATAATTTGTAATTATTCAGTTTAGTATTCTAATTTTCAATTTCTATGATTTAGCTTGAAACTGCATTGGCAGTTGATGCATTGGGCCACATAGAAAAAGCAATAAGGAGCATGCAGATAGAGAATAATTTGATGGAGCCTCCTGCTCTTTGCTTAAGAGATGAAAAAAGAGAATATGAGGAGCTTGCATGGCCTTTGGGATATGATCTACGAGAAGCATTACGTAAGGTATGGGGTGAAGCTCAAAACAAATCGTGAGCAATGTAAGAAAAACAAAATACGTCTTAATTATAATTAAACTAATAATAAACTAATTTGCCAATCTCTATTATTATAAAGTTTGAATAGAAATATAATACCATTTGCAAGAAAAAAATCAAAAAACAGAATCACTGCGATTGTTCCGTTCATTTTTAATTTTGTTTTACGAATAGTATGAAAATGCTATTTCTGAGAATAGACGATATTACCACTAAGCAGATCGACACTGTGTAATTGACATGACTATTTCTTTACCAGACACAAGTGAAAGGCTTTACAGGACACATTGAATTTGACGATCAAGGAAGAAGAATCAATTTCAAGTTACACTTTTCTAAATTGAACAAGGTCAGCCAATTTATTTATGCGGGCGATTGGGACTTCAAAACGAATGTTATCACAAAGGAGGATGTCGACGATAGGTCGCTCGCCTTGAAATCCAATTCGATAGTACGAGTAAGCATTTGTTTCATGTCAATACCAAAATCGCTGCCCCATTTAAGAATTCCTTTCTTTCAAATGCACAAATTCATTCGAATTTTTAAGAAACGTTGTAGAATCTAAGCTTTTAGTTGTACCAGAGTAAAATTTCCTATTGTCCTATATTTTATTTTATATTCATCGTTAAATATATTGTTTTTTATTTTATTTAATAATTCTTAAAAATATTGTGTATACATACACAATATTTTAACAAATATTATTACATATTATTTGTTTTTAACTTTTGTTCGAATACTTCCGTAGGTGGTGACTCGTGTAGGCAAACCATATTTTGATACGGTAGAAACTGAAAATGGGACAGTATACCGAGGTTACTGTGTTGATTTAATTGATGCCATATTTAAGTACATAAGGGAGGCGAATAAAGTTGATTTACAGTACGAGTTTTATATCGTACCCGGGAACGGTTATGGAAACCCGGTGGCGGGAACGAAGAAATGGGATGGACTGATTGGAGAAATATTAGATCATGTAAGTTATCATTATGTTGTTACGTTATGGTATTATTTTGGCTTTGCTTTTGTAATCATAAAATGTGGTTAGTTTATGATTTACGCAAAAAAATATTTTTCTGCTATTACTGCGTTAGAGTATAAGTTTTCTATGCTCATTATTGACAAACTGCTCGAGCAGTAAAACTTTTCATACATTCACTTTTTCGTTTATATTTCCACTTAAAAAGTTTTATCCCACCAAATAATGTAATACAATAAAAATAAATAAACTTTATACCACAAAATGATTTACTAAATATGTCTTGTAATAAAAAAAATATCCTAATAATTGTATTATTCGTTCCAGAAAGCCCAGTTAGCCATATGCGATCTAACAATTACGGCTGAAAGGAATTCAGTGGTCGACTTTTCTATACCTTTCATGACCTTGGGTATCAGTATGCTGTTCCGAGAAGAGGAACCGGAGGCACCTGACAAGTTTTCCTTCATTAAGCCACTGTCTTTAGACGTTTGGTTATATCTGGCTACTACATACGTCATCGTCTCGTTTGTGCTACTGATTTGTGCGCGGTTAGTATTCAAAATTATGTATCAGATCCCGTATTTTGATTTCAAGAACTAAAATTGTTTTAATGACTTGAGATTGTGCCATAGATCGATATCGCTATCTGTTTTCACATTTAAATAAGAATAGTGTTTTGAAAACTGATGACAACACTCATTATAAAATCTATTTTCTTGTTCTATATTTAGGTGGTAAGTACCTAATATAGATTTATTATAATGTATTGCTGTTTACTTAACTGATTTTAGAATGTGCCAAGATGACTGGGTTAATCCTCACCCGTGTAATCAAAATCCAGAAAATTTGGAAAATATATGGAGTCTTTATAATTGTATGTGGCTTACTATGGGCGCTATCATGACGCAAGGATGTGACATTTTACCAAGGTATGAACTTTAAAAACTATTTATAGTATATTTATTCCTTAGTTGAATTGTGTCTTTCTGTATTTAAAAAGAAAATAAGTGACAACATTACCAACCAGGAAGAAATAAAATAGCAATTCAAATCATATTAACACATGTTTTTTATACTCTAAATACTCTAAAAAAATTTTATATTCAACCTGATGCGATGGGATATTTTTTTTCTATTAAACTGTTGACCACCAAAACGTTTTCTCCAATAATGCGAAGTCTTTAATCTCCAGAGCAGCCGGCTCCCGCTGGATCACAGGCATGTGGTGGTTCTTTGCGCTGATCGTAACCGCCTCGTACACCGCCAACATGTCCACCTTCCTCAGTAACAGCCGGCGAAGCAACGCGATCACTGACGTTAAGAAACTCTCTGAACAAAACAAGATCAGCTATGGAGCTGTGTACAATGCCTCCACTTATAAGTTTTTTGAAGTATGTATGTTAAAGTTGTTTATCTAAATTGGTGATAAGCCGTAAAGTTTGTGACTTTCAACATACGAGGCAATCTTTGAAATTAACCAATTAAAATGAAATATTATTTTACTGTCCGATAGGGTAAAAAAGCTATCTAGCATTATTAAATAGTATGCATCGCTCAATTAGAATATTGGTTTCATTTTACATGGATTAAATACACAATAGCAGGTATATAAGTTGTTTGAATGAAATTGTTACTTTTGGATAATGAGAATAATGTTTTTTTACATAAAAAAATATGATATTGTTTGAATACGCATGAATATTAACAGATACATAGTTATTTAGTGTTCTTTCTTTGCAGACTTCAAATGATACCGTCTATTCAAAGCTTTGGTCTGTTATGAGCTCTGCAAAGCCAACTGTTTTCACCTACAGCAATGAAGAGGGCAAGGATCGTGTTATAAGGAGCAAAGGAAAGTACGCGTTTTTCATGGAATCCACCTCTATTGAATATTATGTTACAAGGAACTGTACGTTAAAAATGCTCTCATCCAAATTGGATTCTAAGGAATACGGAATCGCTATGCATAAAAGTAAGTCTTTAATGATTAGGTATTAATTGGAAGTGTAATAATTGACGTTTGATTTAGTTAGTGTATTAGTATTAATGAATACATTTTCTTTAAATATTCTGTGTACAGTATTATAATAATTATATGTACATTCTTAACAATATATCTATGGCACTTTTGTTCCCGTAGAACGTAAACATATCGTCTATAGTATAAACAAACATTTAACAAAATTGTATCGCACTAATAAATACTTATTTTCCTTTCAAAGATTATCCGCACAAAGGTTGGGTTGACAACGCAATATTATCATTGCAAGAAAAGGGCGATCTTGTGAAACTTAAAAAGAAATGGTGGGAAGATGAAGATAACGTTAACCACTGCGAGGTTTGATCACGTTTTTGTTTGAAATTTACCAAAACGAGCAGAAAAATAAACAGCTTTTTTTGTTTTCAGAAAAATACTAAGGAGGAGGATGACAGTGGCTCCCTACAAATGAAAAACACGAGTGGTATATTCTTAGTGCTCGGTTCTGGAGGCCTCGTTGGTATTGTCGTTGCAGTTATAGACTTTATGTTCCATGCGCGGCAAATAAGTGTTAAGGAAAGGGTAAGAGTATTAATGTTTTATTTTTAAGGAGTAAATAGATTTATTTTAGAAAGTGATCTTTCGCACAATACATTCGTATAATAATATGATAAAAAATGGGTGAATACTGAGATGACGAGTAATAGAAATACGCATTACGCCAGCCCCATATAATTCTGAACAGGGCAGGGATGATTCCTTCTTATTTTAATATGGCCCAACTTAGGAGAAACCTATTCCCAACAGTGTATCGCTATAAACAGAGTTGGTTCCTTGATATTTAATGTTATGTTCTTACAGGTGACGTTCATGGAGGCTCTAAAGAGCGAATGGCACGCGTCTCTCGACCCTCGAGAGCGCCACAAGCCTGCAGCGCCGCCTCGCTCAGCTCCGCCGTCGACTGCGAGCCCCTCACCGCAACGCGATCGAGATGAATCCAGAGCAGTTTCTGTGCTTAGAGCGGCGTCATCTTTTATTAACTTTGATGAAATTTATTAATATTAATAAATAAATAGTTAAATTGATTAAACATTTTAAGCCGAATAATTTATTTTAGAACACTTTTTATTTTTCGTTTATCACCGGTATATCAGCCCGTCATCGCAGCGCGATCTTGACGAATCAAGAGCTGTCTCTGTACTTAGCGCTGCGTCTTTTATCAACTTTGATGAGATTTATTAATATTAATAAACAATTAGTTAAATTCATTAAATATATATAAATATTTAGCTTTAATTATTTACTTTAGTACTATTAATTATTATTATAATTTAATTAAATGTTTTCACTGTTATTTACGACCCCGTCACCTCAGCGCGATCGAGTTGAATCCAGAGCAGTTTCTGTACATAGAGCTGCGTCGTCTTTTATCAAAGGTGAGATTGATTAATATCGATAAAAACATAGTTAAATTAAATATTTTTAGCATTTAATTAAAATTTTATTTTATCTAGAAATAAATAGTATTATTTCAATGTAATAAATGGCCAACTACTGGGCGAAGCGTATTTAAACTTTAATGTACAAAATTACCATCGACTCGAAAAGAAGAAGAAGAATGTAATAATGTAAGTCGTTCATATTGTTGGTATTAAAAAGAAGAAAAAAAAAGGTGCTTATTTAATTGCAAGCTCTGCTAGTTGAAGGGCAATAATAATGAAAGAAAACATATTTAAAAGGAATAAATAAAAAAATACTGCTTTATTTAAGTTAAACATGTTTTAACTTATTACAATTTTAATTTCCATGAAAGTTATTTAAAGACATCGAGGTGGAATAAGTCAGCGGCTGATCGTAGTACTGAGGATGCTCTGGACGCGCTGCGGGACCCAGACGCGGTGGAGGATGGACGCGAATGCTTCACCGGCTTCTCAGTCTCCCAGAAACTAAGAGCAAACGTCAGTTCTGCCCAAAGTGCTTCGGATTGAGTCATCTGAAATTAGTAGAGAATGTTACTGTGTGACGTGATACATTCAGACCTTATGGAGTTTAAATTATTTATCGTTTCTTCAGTGGATCTACATTTGCAGTTTTATAATTTTATTGATAATCTGTGTATTATTTTACTGACCTATGCTATATGAGCACAATAGACTCACTAGTATTTTCTGAATTTGCCCATTGCTAGTCTTAGGTAAGCCATTCTAGTTACATGCTTACGTGTTTTCAGGTTACCGGCCAATTCAACGAAATTATTATTTATTACAAGTATGTATCACATATTTATTTGTTAACAAAGCGGTAACAATATTTTACTTAATTATGTTACGTTATGGGATACAACCCACCTTCTGCTCAATAGCGACTTCTCGAACGTTCCAGAGGAATTCGAAGATTCCCATGGCGGCGGCCATGCTGCTTCCTATAGCCAATACAACAAACACACCGCCCACATTCTCCACTCCCAGCTCTGCTGCTGCACCTTCCTCACTCACTTCTTCCTCCTAGATTAAACGAATAAATCATACGTCACAAAACTGATTTGTGATGATGCCTTAAAACTTTTTACCTGGTGGTTTCCAGTTCGGACCTTGAAAAGGAAGACGTCTTCCTTATATGAGCTAAGATATAATTTTATAAAACAGGTGTTTTATAAAATTATATGGGCTATGATTGTATAAATCGGGATTACTTTCCACTAAATAACTTTGTTTGTGTATTATGCAAAAGTATATTAATAATTTTGTCTATATATATATATCTATGACATAGCAAAAAAGTAAATAAATTGCTTTCAAAGCTCTATAATTAAAATGTTATTAAGGAGTTTGTGTTTTGTGTTACAAATTCACTTACCTCACATGCTTCTGATTCGGGAGCTTTCCACCAACGGTTTTTAATTTCCACTAGCTTGCCACTTTCAGCTAATTTTAATAATGCATTATCCACTGCTGTTCGATATGACGAATCTAAAATAGTTTAATCATATTTTAAAATTCATGAAATATAAACAAGAAATAAAAATAATTAAATTGACTAGCATTAATATGTACTATCTAGGTGTATTAAATTGTCTCTTACTTACCGAATGGCATAGCTATCCCGTAACCTTTGGAGTCCAGCAACCCACCAACTTGCATCAGGTCGCAATGTCTTTCCAACTGATACTCAATAGCAGTAGACTCCATGAAATAAGCATAATCCCTTTTGCCCTTCAACACTCTTTCTAAGCCTTCGTCATTATTTTTGACGAATACTGAAGGACGTGCTGATTCCATAGCTCCATACATTCTTTGGTATATTGACACGTTGGAACGCTAGAAAACACAATAAAAAATAAAAAAATATAACTGTGTCAAAAAATGAAAAGAAAACATATTTTATATTTTGATAAACATAACCATACTTTGAAAAATGAGTAAGTAGATCCACCCTTCAAAGTCCCATATTTAATTTTGGTTTGCATAGCGAGGTCTTCTACCCCTTTGATGGAGTCATCCATTGCAGCGTTGGTTAAGAAAGCAGCTAGGTTCGCAGTATACGACGAACACATGATCAGGGCAAAAAACCACCACATGCCACATACCCATCGTGTTGAATAACCCCTAAAATAAAAAAAAAAAAGAGAATAGAAACAAAAGCAGCAACAAATAAGTGAACGATCCCACCATAATGTAGACGTAATCAATTTTGTTTGTCATCGATTTCAACTTACTTCGGTAAGATATCAGAACCTTGTGTCATAATTGAGCCCATTGTAAGCCAGCACGAATTCTTAATGTGCCAAATATTCTCCAACTCCTCAGGTGATTTATCACAAGGATGGGGGTTCTCCCAATCATTCGGCGCTAGTCTAAAATGAAACAATGTTTTCATCAGCTTATTAAAAGTAAAAAAAATATATTATTGCTTGTTCTTATAATTACCTAGCTAAAATATGGAGTAATAATGACACCATTAAATATGCAGCTGCCATATAAATCCATACATCAACTGAGAACGGTTTCAGAAATGAAAATAGCTCCGGTTCGGGGGGAGTCGGTTTTAAATATAGAATACTTATCCCTAAAGTCATAAAAGGCGTTGTAAAATCCACAGAAGAACGTCGTTCATAAGTAATGGTTAAATCACAAATGGCCAAATCAGCTTTCTGAAATAAAAAGCAAAAAACTTTTAGAAACATCTCATACATTTTACTTATCTCATGATTATATAGTTATGCCAGTCACGAACCCTTTCTAAAAGATGTCCCACTAGACCGTCCCATTTTTTCGTATCTTTGTTATACGACCCATAGCCATTACCAGGTACAATTTCGATTTCATAATTTAAGTGTAGTATTTCTTTAAGTATTTCCTGAATTAAGTCTTTTGAGTATCCTTCATATCGATCGTTTCCCACAAGTGTTTCACCTTCTTTAGGCGTCACTTCGACTAAATAGGGTGCCCCGATACGGGATACTACTTTGAACGTTTTGTTTTGCCATTTTTCCGCCAAGCGATTCGATGTTTCGTCTGCAGATCTAACATATTCAAAACCAGTCTCTGGATGCCACTTGGCAATACTATTAAATCCGCTGTTAGATAATTCCATTATTTCCACGTTAAAGTTCGTTCTTTCACCTGTTACGTTGTCTAATGTTATTTGGTTTGTAATACCGACAATAGGATTCTGGAAATACAATTAAAAAATATTATTATTGACTTCCAAATGGAGACATTTATATTTTCATTTTATTATGTTTACCGTCAGTAAATGGTTTGTGAAATCTTCGCCGACTTCCCATTGATCTTCGCTGTCACATGAAATTTCCTGTGCCTCTAATTTAAACTCCTCTGGAGCACTTTCGACCGCATCAGTTATGAGTCTTGCGGCATCACTGGCAAGAGCTGCTTCTACCTGAAATTCCAACATTATTTTATAAAACTGTTTAAAATATGTGATTTTATTATCACTTTATTAATTGTGCAACATTATGCAGGACGACATTGCTCCATACATATAAAATTATATTGAGTATCTTTGACCGTGTTAATGAAGGCATTCTATTTTGATAGCCATTTTTTTATGATGTGTAATAATATATTAATAATAAATTAAACAAACATACCGTGATTTCATGTGTCTGGTGAGGAATTTTGACATCACTAGAACCTCTTACTTTCCAGTCTGCTAGATAAGACCTGGTCCTAGAATCTGAGTGATCAAAAATCCTTAAACACGTTACGTTTGACAATCCATAACGAAGTTCTTCGAGGTCTAGAGTATGAGCATCTAATGACATCAGCACATATGTCTGAAAGTAAGAAAACTCTAATAACATGGTCACAGAATATAATCTAGTTTATTAATATTTGCACTAGTTAGTATAATTTACTTTGGTGCTAAATTGACCTTATCTACGTCAGCTGTTTTAGCTTTGTATTCTCGGCGGATATAAATGAGGTCCAAACGAAGTGTTCAACAAGAAGGCCAATACTCATTGTACTTTGATGACCAAGGAATCAATAGGGAAATGAAATGTATTTATTTTATATAATGTACCTAATTATATCGCTTGCGAAGGGGTTTGCATATCTTTATTGCATCAACTTGTATTTTCCTCCATAGAAAAATGAATTTAGGTCAATGACGAATATAATGACAGTCAGCACTCAAGTGCGCTATTTGTTCTAGTAAAGTTGAAAACTTTTGCAAACGATATAATTTCTTTCAAAATATCGAAAAAGTATCGCTTACCATATAATCTTCAAAGAATTTAACCTCGTTAGCTTGTCTTAAGTATTCCAGTACTCTGTCAGCGGGACAATCAAGGATGACTCTAGTTTCACCGGTGCCTCTTAACGATTTCAGTAGAGGTCTATTGTCTTCACCGGGAGTCAACCTCCGGACCAACCATTTTACTTCGGGGTCCGCATGTTTTAAAACTTCTTGTAGCCTTATAAGTCCTAAAAAATGTGAAAGAAAGTACACCAAAGTATTTTTTTGACTTATAAAATATTATAAAAAAAAAATCGCCTGAAGGTATTACATATTATTATAATATGTTGTGTTTCTTCTATTTTACATGAAGTGCTCATAACTAGAGTGTAATTTTCACCAACGAAGTCCCCTAGTAAGTTCATTAGGTCACCGTCCCCAAATAAAGTCCTAGCTATAACTTAGACAGAGATCGTTGATTTACATTAAATAAAATTTATTTAATAATATATCTGTATTAAAAAGGTATTTCACTCGTCAAAGGATAATGACATGCGGCGAGCACTCGGTGAGCCGTGGCGCGGCATAATTGAAAAATACTCGACGTGCCACACGTTGATCAACGAGTTTGTATTAAAAATTACGTAAGCACGTTCAATTCATTAAATTTATGCCATACAATTTTATGGTATAGTATGGTATGACTGTCATAAAGTTCTTAAAATCGAATGTGTTAAATAAGCTTAAGATTATTTATTATTGACAGTAGTAATAACCAAGAAAAGAAAATGCTTTATTTTTAAGATAATTAGTTTTTACTTTTTATCTTTCATAGTACAATACTTATCTTAATAATACCTTTACCAGATTTTTGATAGATTTCCAAATTAGATATCTTAAAAAATAATTACGTCTATAAGTGCAGTGCAGCTTTGGAAAACTTGTCTCGGAACTAAAATACTACTATAATTTTAGAAAATTCTATAATCTAAAGCTATTTGAACGCGCGTGTGTTGCAGGGGGACTCAATTTGTGACGCTGTATGAGAATTGTAGGCAAACCAATGCATGAAAGTCGGGAAATACAGTTGAATTTTCCAGTTTTATTTGTGGATATATAAAAAAGTTACAACCCGTATTTGTATGTTTACATAAACTGCAAGCGCCAAGAGTGTTAATTTTCAATGTAAAAAGAATTATTGCGTGTTCCAGAATTAGCTTTGGAATTTATTAAGCATAATATTTAGGATGAGAGCGTTGCTTTTGTTGCAAATGCTGGGGTAAATGTAAGTTTATTAGTGATGTATTAAGAGCGTTTAATATTTTGTTCAAACCATAGTTCATTGTTTTATTAGCACAAGAACTGTATACGCAATGATATTTACCTATATACAAAAACGAGAAGATATAACACTAGGGTATCAAAACTGATGCCTATAAAATCCGTCATGCAGTGTTATTTTATCCATTTCTATCACTTTCCGTCTCGCACATTCTATACTATCTGTTTCATTTACTTACATAATGACAGACATGTAAATAGGAATAAATTTTTTCAACCTCATTGCGGTCACTCCAATCATTGGAAACAATAAAACCTACTCACCATGATCATCATCATACAACAGAGTGTAGGACCTCCAGTCACTGTCAGCTATGAACAGTGCAATCGCCTTGGATAGCGCCACAGCTTCAGGGTACAAGTTGATGCCAGGCGGGGTCGGCTGCTCGAGCCCTCGCATTGGCGGCGGCCTCCAAACCGCCTGGTAATTAAACTTGTCTTTTACACGTCGCTTCATAGAGCCCGATTTCACCATGTAGGTGCATTTTAACCGGAGATTGAATGAACTAAGTTCTCCGCAATAAGGTTAAATATCCGTATCATACTAACGGACCCGGTAGCCTTCGTCCTGTCCGGAAATGCAGCGGCACCTATCGGATCCTATTGTGTTTTCAAACTATCCAGAAACCCATTAAAATCCACATATTAAATTTTATCTCGATTGCTCTAGCTGTGTATGAGGATATAGGTTACAAAAGATATCAAATTGAACTTTGCTGGAGTCAAAGCGTCCCTTTTTGCTTATACTAGGTTTAGTTTATAAGGTGAAATACAAATTAGATTATAAAAATCAGTTAAGCACGAGAATTGATCGCATTCATAAGCACCCGTGAAATCAGCTCTAAGCCAGTGGATAGGATTGGTAGCTCCACGACAGCACGTTATTTATGAGATCGATCGAATGGGGTCTGTAGACGGTTTAATGAAGTTGCCAGACTAGAGCGAACAGTTTAATTTTATGAAGGTTTCTTTGTTATTCTACATTGTTTTGAAACTGAATATTGAAGGACCAATAACTTAATACAAAGTAGTAGATCGGTTAAATACCTACACTTAAAGACTCTTTATGTTATTATGTGCTAAGCAAAACCCGTTAGTTGGTGATAAATTGAACATTGTTTAGACTGATTCGAAGATATTTCCGACATCAACAATTTGTCGATGTCGGAAAATACTTGTCTTAAATACTTTCATGTCTTTGGTTGAGTAGTTTATTATAACTTCAAAGCTTTTCCCTATAAATCATAACCCAATATACAAGCAAACAGTAAATTAACAGTATAAATAAACTAACTTGTATATGTGGTACTCTTGCGGCCCGGCAGTGAGCTTCGACGGCTGATGCGGACACCGGGTCAGTGGGCCCGAAAACCGCGATCACGCCGCTTGACAGTAACTCGCAAGCTGCGAATATACACCATAATAATATGTAATTATGCTCTCTGAGGTTTATGCGAATATAAGATATTAAATTAAAACTAAACGCATTCTATCACGGTATAAACCGTGATAGAATGCGTTTAAGTTTAAAGGTAAAAAAAGTTTAAGAAATAAGTTCTATACAACACGATGCCTTTTTGGTGTCATTGCCAGTCTGCTTGTGACCATTACACCTGCAAAGGCGTCAAAATATCGGCAACAAATAGAAATATTAAATTCTGTTTTTTATAGGTTTTTTTTTTGTTTTATGTCTTTGCGATTCCCGCACTATGCAATTTGACCCGTGGGTTTATACATTGAAAAGACAACCACACAAAACAGCTAATCTTTTTGAAATAAACAATGTCATCTTAGATATAATAAAATTAAGTAGTTAAAGGCGAGATATTTTTTAACGCAATAAGGTAATTATTATAATAAATAATCTATTAGTACAAGTACAATACTCAACAATATCATAATGGCAGCAAATTAATACAAGATCAATAATTTCGTGGGTAATGGAATTATATTATTGTTAAGTTGATAATAATATATGAACAATTGAATCGTTTTGTCTAAACGTATTGTGATCGGCTCATGCTAAATTGATCAACCGATGCTGTTTGCTTAACCCGTATTGTGTTGAATTAATCGCGTAGCTATATTGTTTGTTTCAACTAAATAATGTTGACATACATAATATTAGTTGATTTTGGAGTATGGTTACGTAATGTGTTTGAACGATGCTCGTTAACCAAATTATTAGTGAAACCTATGTGTTCAGACATAGGAGGTGTATATATTATATTATGACCAGGATTACTGTGTGGTGATTGATGTAGATTGCAAGTTTTCGCATACCTGCTTTAGAAGCTGCAAAACTATCACCAAATGGAGCGTACACAGCTTTCATAACGTAATGGTATCGCTCGCTTTCCATCGAGGCCCGAGCCAGCGCCGACGCGAACGCTACTTCCGTCACCGTGTTCGGAGGAAATATCGCTCCTGCAAAATACATCATTTAAATTTGTATTCACAACATTCGCAAAAAGTTATATCTCAGCCGTAAACTCACTCACCGATGTTAACAGTCGTCTTCAGAGTTTCGAATTTCCGGAATACGGCTCCAGCATTCCCAAGAATTAATATAATTATTACAACCGTCACGTACACACCTGCAAGAGGAAAATCGTACTCGCAATTTGTTTTGATACTCGCAGTTTATATGTGACCGAGCATTTACAAAACTTGACTTTCGGTCGATGTATTAAAGTTAGGAATATAGGAGTAAAGTCTGTATACTCGCCTCGTCGCTGCTGCATTATAGAGATGAGATTTTCCGGAATAAAAGTAGCGAATTGGAACAATGAGATTCAGCGCGCGCAGCTGTCGCATTACAAGTTTGTCGGTCGTTCGTAGGTGTTTACTCGACACATGGCAAACATCACATGGGATTCGGAACCCGTATTCCCACTATCACTATATCAGACTGTTCGCACCGTGTTTGCACCGCGGGATGCACCTCGCGAAACTTTAATGCACACATTATCACAGCTGTTTTGCCAACTGGTTTTGGCGACTATTATTAGATATCGCTAACTAGTATAATAGTGCAATGCCCTACATTCAGGTTACTACGACTAAATACGATCACAACATAGCAAAATATATCATAAAAATCATATATCTATTCATTTACTAACGCATTTTCCCCAACCTATGTTTCTGAAACAATGCCGCTAGTTTTGAGATTCAACCCCCTCGGTAGCATAAAACTGTGACAAGGGAAACTGAATTGCGATATCTTTGTATTTCCCGAGGTTTTGGTGGAATCATTCCGGCCGACCGGCGACCGGCTGTGGTCACGGGCTGGGGCCGACCCGTGACCGGCAAATCGGTGACATTTTTATGCGATTTAGGTCCGTGTGTAGAGCTAGACCAATGTAGAATAGAATTGATAGTTTAATGTTTTAACTAACCTTATCATCTAAGTCTTTTTATTTACATTAGACGTTTGCATATGAGTGAAACTTCGGTTCATTGATACCGGATTGGCTGCGAACTAGTAGATTAATTGAGTTGCTAAATTCATTTCGTATTCATTACAAACATTAAGTAAAAATAACAGCCTTATTACAGTCATAAAAAAGAGGGCAATATTACCAAATAGTTAAAAAAAAACACACATATTGTGTATTTGCAAGTGTAGTGCTGAACGAATGAGGTGAACTGAATACGCCATGGTCAGAGCACTTGGCGCTGTTCCAGTGTCGCGACGCACTGTCAAGTGTCACTGCTTATTATCGCTTCTGAAGTTATAAAATTAACTGACCAACTTCGGTTCCTAGGATTTTGTGGTACGACGGCTATTGGGGTCAGAATATTATGTAAAGTTTTAGATGATTTTATGTGTTAAATAAAGCATAATCAAACAGTTTATCTAAGTTTACATAACAATTGAGTTTAAAAATGTGGTGAAGGATGAAACCTTCGCCATATATTTTTTTATTTATTAGATTTTTATTTGACTTACCTATATATTTTTCTATCTTTTCGAAGAGTTCCAAGGTATATTTCAGGTTAAGTACTATTCTATTCTTATACTAATGTGTATAATGTATATTATATTTTAATATCATTTAACTAAATCAGGTGAAGATATAACAAAATGTTTTTTATTTGTAAATGTTTCGAATAGAGCAGAATTCTTTTAACCAACCTTTAGATCTGATTTAACGAGAGCTGGAATTCACTCCGTAATTATCGCGAAATATTCCATTTTTCGTCATAACTTGTAACTAACGAATACAGATCCACCATTGAAGTTATTTTAATGAGGGTTACATTTTATACACTAGAATTTATTTAGGGGCCCTTTGCCTGAATATTGCACAATAAATTAGATTGTTCTGCCTAAATAAAGGTTACCTATGGATGTAAGATAGAAATGCAACATCAGTCCTAAATGTTTGAAATTAAATATTGTTAGCTAAATAATGCATGTTTTCCATGTCTTAAAGGGATCTGGAACATACTATACGACCATTATATTATTATTTTTTTAACTGACAAGAGTAACCAGAAATTTAAATAGAATTCATTTAGGTTTAGATGTACTAAATATATATAAAAAACTTTTAGTCGATTACTACTTAATCTTTTACACACGGTAAATGTAAAGTTTCTTGTTAAACACGGTTCAATCTTTGTTCCAGGGAGTGAGGATTCGTAGTGACAATTGCTTTGTCAATAGTCTAACTAAGCGTGTTTGCTCTGAACACACGGCTCCGTGTTAAACTAATTAACATGAATAGAAAATCTATTGTAAGTTATATAATTATGCTTTAATGTAAATTGAAATAAGAAGGTCTTTACTTTATTTAATTGCAAAGGTACTTACTTGTCTTCTCTCCATTTAGGTATATTTTAATTAGAACGAAAAGTTGACTTATTCATGATATCTATGACACATACCTACGTCATTATGTTTTGCAATACTTTTTAAGAAATTGGTAAACTATTAGGAACCCAAAGGTCGGGAAAATAACAGTTACAGTTACTAACTAATAACCTAAACAAAACGCGATCAAGGACTAATGAAAAATACATACATATAATCACGCCTCTTTCCCTGTAGGGGTAGGCAGAGACCACTTCTTTCCATTTGCCATAATACTTACATATGTTTCGCTTTATCCACTTTCATTATTCCCTTCATACATGCTGTTCGGTTTATGGTACTCTTGACCTGGCCTTTTTTCATTCACACTCGCCTTATACACTTTTTTCTGTTTTTTGTTCTTCATTCATTCTCTCGGCATAGCCAAACCATCTCAGCATACCTTTCTTAATTTTTGTCTCAACATCCATCATCTGACATACTTCATCCACCTTACCATCCATTCCTCCTCTTACATTCAACGTAGCGAAGCGGCTCTCCGTGGGCCACTTTTCGCCCCCTCGAGAAACAAGACGTGATGGGTGGCGAACCACATCACCGCCATTTTGGATAATTAAATTATTTTTATGATCATCCATTGCGTTCCTGCGGGATAAGGAATCGGGAAAGGATACGTTGGAAAGGATAGCAAGGTAGGAAAGGGTTATAGGACGCTACCATCACGGAGGTACAATCAATGTGACAGCAACAGCTAGGGCAGTCCGGGGTCGCGTACCCATAGCGGATCTAGCCAGCTGTTGGATAACTGGTAGATCCACCCCCTAACGAGAAAAATAATCAAATAAAAAAAATTGGACATATAATTCGATAGTTATAACTTCAGACATCCAACAACTAAGAAGCACATCTTTTCTTTCAACCTACTAACATCCATTTTATTCAGGAACTTAATTATACAAGTTTGCGACCTTCTGACGGCACTTAAATGTTTGTGAGAAATAAAACTAACCGCAGGAAACTTCCCTAATTGTCTCCCGGCGTGGGATACTCACATACAATCCCAAACTAGAGCAGTTGACAAACTTATATTGAATTTAAAGCTGCAGCTATTAATTTTGGTGGCTTCTCTATTTATTTGTTTGATGAGACTTTGGTTAAGCCAATAGCTAGTCGGTTCATCCCTAAAATGCTCGTAGGTAAGCAATAATAAGATAAACAAATTAAGGCGAATTAGTCTTAAAAAAGTAACATTACAATTATGGTTTATTTAGGTTTAACATTTCTTGATAATGTGAAACTCTATTATAGTTACCTCACAACTTCAGGTTATACAAATAGGAACTAAGAGTTTGAGTCACGCTCTTTCCTATGAAGTTAGAAGTTAAAAATTTGGTTTTTCTATTTATAAAACCTCTCAGTGGTTGAAAAACCATAACGTCGTGTCAATCTCTCGCTTGTAAATTACCTACTAACAGTAGACAAATCTTCGACACATAAAAGTTAAACAGTCAAAAGACAGACTTACGACAAGTCACAAATAAATAATTTAAGTGCTAAAGTCGCCTGCACTGGTCGTTTTTACATTCGCGAGTCCAGCACTAACTTGTTTTCAATGCCTTGCCCAGATATTGTAGCATAAAATTTTATAGACTTGTGTAAACTCGGTCGTGTTAGAGTTGGAAAAGTGGTAATGGCACCGCGAGGAGTTTTCAGGGATCCCGCCCAGGAATATAAATTGAAAATAAGAAAATATTCTTGTGTAGATAACTCGAAAGAGGTAAATAGCAGTTTAAAGCCCTCATTATCTTAGGATAAACATGAGATCTACAACATTTTTATATAGATTTTCAATTTTGACCCATGTATTTGTAAAGTTCTCTAATCATTTTTTGTTTGAACTCTTTAATCTTCGAAACTAACAGTGGGATTTGAAAAAATCTTTTTGCCTTTGACATCCCGATTTTTGATGAAGGTTATAGATTAATCATAGATTTTATGTGATTTTTCTATATAAAAACTGTTTGAGAGCCTTATTTGTTAAAATAAACATGATAAAAATATTCAAGTTTGTCTTGCAAGTAGCGAGACGATGTAGTTTTTCAATTGTCACTCTGCAAGTGTTCGCTAACTAAGTTGTGTGTTACTTGGTCTGGAGAGAAGCGGCTCGTGGCTCGCCAGCTGGCCGGAACTTGAGCGTTTCTTAAACAGCTTCATTACTATCAGGAAACTTCTAACGGCGGCTGAAATCGCCATGGAAACCAGCCATCTGAGGCCGTTAAGTAATTGCGATATATTTTTCAGATTGTATTCATTACAGCTTTCCGTAAGTGACAATAATGTTGTCAAGAATATGTACACACTAGCTGTGCCCCGCGGTTTCACCCGCGTGAATGACAATTCTTACACTATCTTTATAAATTATAGCCTATGTTTTATTCCGATGTATAAGCTACAATATTGGAAAGTTTCAATAAAATCCATTCAGTAGTTTTTCCGTGAAAGAGTAACAAACATCCACACATCCATTCTCACAAACTTTCACATTTATAATATTAGTAGGATATACACAAATACGTGTATCGATTTATATATAATAAAAAACCCTGATTTAGGTATTATCATTATCGGAAATAGACTATTCTTGGTAAGTATATTATGAAAAGTGGTTATCAAAGCTCAATCCTTGTATATGAGAAAAGGCCTGTGCAGAGCAGTATGACATATATAGGAGAGTAAGAGACATAAAATATAATTATATAAGAGAGAGAACATAAGTATATAAGAGACATAAAAATAATACTTAGACCTCAGATGAATGATTGGTCTCGCGCGCTCGACTAGATACCGCATTGTCAACAAACAAAATGTCCGTCGCTACGGCAACAATATTATGCTCAGTATGCTAGAATAGTGTTAACAGCTGCTCAACGGTTACCCCAGTTACCTAATGGGAAAATATTTTATGCTATGGAAGTTGTTGCTTGATATAAATTAAAAATGTTACTTGTTATTATTATAAATGAAGCTCAAAAAATGCAAAAAATAATATTAAAAATTTTAATTTAATTTTACACTTTTTGCTCACCTATGTATACAATATATTAACATATATTACAATAGATAACATATATTAACTTAAAATAATATAGAAATGGGTTATTTATATGTTAAATAAGAAGGTTAGATAAATGAAATAGGTTATATAAATAAATTCACATTATTAATATCTTAACCATGAGGAAATTGATTCTTGCATACACGGCAACACTGAATGACGTTCAGAGTACGTATTATTTTATGTTGAAATTTCGAAATTATACGATACTTTCTGATGCTATGTGATCCCAGTGCCTTTATTATTATTTGTAGTGTTGTTTTTAAACGCAAACCGCCATTTTACTTCGAATTGCGACCAAAATATAATAAAATGTTCGAGACGTCTAAGTCAAACAAAGCTGTCAACGTGACTGGCACGGGTACGCCTGTCTGGGCGTACTATTTTATGCCGCATTTGACGAGTATGACAGCGGTATCTAGTCGAGCGGGCGAGACCAATCATTCATCTAAGACTTAGACCATGTTGTTTATTTTTGTTTTTGCATATTCTTCATGTGTCTTTTGTCAAATATTGTTTAGGACCTCGGCCTTTTTCTCCTTGAGTAACATTTTAAATGAATATAACAATATTATCATTCCAAATATTGCCTTTCTGTTGTTCCCTAGTTATTTCGTTATATAAACTAAAAGTTAACAAGAAGAAGATTCTTCTGAAACTTTCGTGTTTGCTTTGTATTTTAACGAGGTGAATAATCTGTTTACTTGATAGTTTTGGGAATAACAACAATATTGAATGTTACTTGTGAAGATTATATTTGCATGAAAATCTGGCGTTAGTAGTTATTGTAGAGGATATTAGATATGTAAGTTTCCTTGTAACGTATATTAGTAATATGTTTATCCTATATCAAATGAACTGCGAGTGCAAGTCAATAGTAGGTACAAAGGTTATCGGATTTTTTGCTATAAGTATTCTATTTACAACCTCTTTTGCAGAAGGATGGACAAAACTGAAAACAAAAATAGTTGCTTTTTCCATTTTGCAAACGTTTGTTTTGTTCATTTGTTTAATAAAAACAAAACATCGATTAACTTATCCAGATAAAGTAACAAAAAAAAGCAGAACCAATGTTCTGCTTTTTTTTTGTTACTATATCTGGATTGATATTTGCAAAAGTATGAAACAGACCGCACAAAATATTTTCTCATCTGTTCTTAAAGTAATTTCAAATGACTTCGGGCATTTCTCAGACATGTCTAAGAGAGAAGCATCTGCATGCCAATCGCGTCATGTCGTTGGCATCCGGCCAGTCCTCGGTAGGACCACGAAGAGCTATCGAAATCTATCTCCGATGAACACCTACCAATAAACCTTTACCTGTTGAATAATGGATGCTCCGATGTATTTATTCCTACTCCCAAAGCTCCCTCGAGTCCACTTTACCTACTCCTTATTTGAATCGCATTTAACGATGTTTACGACAATAGACCGCTTTGGTACCAGAACGATGAGGGCCGAAAATATTAATGGATTGGGAAACTTATTATATGGGAAGGTTAACCCATTTACTCGTTATCCTTGAATCATGTACATAAAATATAATTTCCTTACTAAAACACAAATAAAATAGATATGTCAGATTTTTTCCCATCTAAAGGTAACATAATGGTTTCAGAAACTAGACTACATAGAAACTAATAAAATCCTAATAGAAGCTTACCTAGACGTTACGACGTCGTATAATATCTAAGTCTGGACAGTCAGTTATCCGGTTGTAAATGTTACTCGAAATAGCGGCATATATTTTTTGACGATCTGATTGGCTATAGTTGTAAGCTTGGCCGCAGCACAAAGGAATGGAATTTGAAAAGGTATTTCTGCATATTTCGTTTACCTATTGAGCAACACTCAGGTAATATTTGAAGTCTGTATTAGGTAATACAATAAAAAATCGAAGGGCTGCTTTTGCACTTTTACATTACCACAATGCTTTTGATTCATGATACAAAAATAATTGCTGTCACAAAACAAAATCTTTGCAATTCCATTGAATGTTTTAATAAAAGTTTACTTTGACATATTTTGCTGATGACATAATTATATTGTCATCGACAACACACCTAAAAGAACTGTTTCACAAAATCACCTTAATAAAAAACTTACTGTACATACCTACCCATTATGATTTGCACTTAGCATCGTTTCTATACCAAAAAAAGGCTGATGGTATTTATCAAAGTTTTCTGCCAGGTTTGGTCAATGAAAACTTACCCTGCAAACTCAACGAACGAAATTACGCAAAAAGCTTCGACCCAAGAAGAATTTTAAGTATCATTAGAAAGTTAAATTACGTAGATTAGATTGATGACTGCCTAAAAACAGAAGGATTGCAAGGCGTTCAAGTTTCTGTCTTACATACCTGCAATTGTAAATAGTTCCGTATTTTACTTAGGAAGGGCCGTAACGGCTTATTATTACCATATTTTTTGTTTATAAGTTCCCTACTTAGAAGCTCAATGAAAAGGTATATATGCGTGAATGTAGGCTGTCTATAACAACTAAGTTATAATTAAACTGACTCTATTGATGCCTGGAACTATTTCTTTGTTGGAAAAGCAGTTGAATAATGTCACGCATTTATACGACCAACATAACGAAGTTTGTACGTTTGTCTCTTGAATCGAGTGAACCATATGCCAAGTCAGGCATGACCAATGTCTACGGAATATTGCTTGTTCAGCAGTTAATACTTTCAGGCTGACGCCGACCAAACTCTGTCCAAAAAGCTTACACATGCCATATGCTTGCAAACGGCGTGGAAAAGTCTCGAGTACAAATAAAGGATAAAATTTTACTACTGAACTGTGGAACTCCAAACGTATATCACAATAATTCAAAAGAATGAGTTAAATTAAAAACGTTTTAGGCTCAAAGTTATAAATTTTACAGAACTTTTGGAGTAAAATTGATTATATGATTTACCATTACTCAAAAGTAATCTTTTCGCCAGTTCGTTTTTTAATCTGCATATTTATCAACATTCTAAGCCGTTACAGGGAATTGATTTTCAATTTCTATAGATTAAGCTGTATTACGTATTAACTGCTGCCAAATGTATTTTATTCATTTAAAAAACAAAGGGAAATACGTTACAACTTAACCTTTTAAGCAATAATGTTAACCAAGAAAAAAACTGTGGAATTATTTCGAAAAAATATTGTTTTCGTAAATTCATACGTCATAATAGATCGTTCAGTTTGTATATGACATACATTTACGAGACCAATTTAGTGTTGTATCTGTAATACAAGACGCGAGCGTGTCACGACGGGAAGCTGGGTGCTCAAGTAGACGTGACAACTCGTAAGTATGAATACGTAAGCGTTCATTACACGCATACAAATTTGCATCTCGCTCGGGTGCCGTAACTTGACTCAACTCAATTTCCTAGTACTCAAACGGTTTCCCGGTCGCAGGGCGAGGCCGGCTCGGGCCATTCTCATTTCCGTGTCATAAAGCACTTGTGCCATGTTAATTTGTTTACTCTTTACAGCACAAATAAGGTAATAACACTCGACTGCTAATTTTGAAGCACGTTATTAAAATTGTTAAGTAATACGAATGCAGTATTCAACATCACGGTTCAAGCTCCTCTCGAGCGAATTAAATGAGGCACTCTAAGCGAGGTAGCATTGCCATTTTATTTTCCCAATTTGTATTTACATTTTAGGCTTCGTTACATAATATCTGGGTAAATGAAAACGAACCCTCGAAGTTATTTAAGAAGAGAGTAGAAGGGTTTCAAACTATTTCAGGATTTACTTACGAGTATTGTTTATGGATTATACTAAACCCCGAAAATGTTATGTAATCTTACGAATATTTTATCATAAAGGTAAAAGATTTAATAGTATTAAAGTTGGAAGATGAGGTCACAAACATACTGAATAACTTGTGTCATATGAGTTATGTTTCTCTATTTTATTAACAAATTAAAGTATTCAAAGGAAATAATGTTTTAACACCTTTGACGTTCAGGAAACCCTTGATTTATTCTACTATATATTTTTAACGTATCGAACCAATACCCTGCCAAAAGAGTGTACTACGTGAGTTCGACAAATGGATGTGCGACTAACGCTTATGCGACAAAACTGTACTGCGACTCACCGTAGTTCGAATGCACGCTAGTGCGACACACTGAAGATCGACATCTCGCTAGTGCGAGAAACGATTGCGCGACAGTAGTTCGACACTACGGTAGTGCGACACTACGGTAGTGCAGTACGTTGATGCAGTATTACAGTAGTTTGTTAATAAAGATAAATTTTGAATTACATATATCGTCGACATTATATTATATAATCAAAGGTCGTCGCTCGCTTCGCTCGCTCTGTTGCAAGGTCACAATATCTAACCTAACCTAACCTATTGATCTCTGTCACAAAGTCGAACCTAACCAAGCAATGGATTTCTGGGCCTATGTCGGTTCTATATTATTATGTTCTATGTCGCACTAGCGAGATGTCGATCTTCAGTGTGTCGCACTAGCGTGCATTCGAACTACGGTGAGTCGCAGTACAGTTTTGTCGCATAAGCGTTAGTCGCACATCCATTTGTCGAACTCACGTAGTACACCCCTGCCAAAATTGACGAGTGGACGTGTATCTAGGTGATATATTGGTTAGCTACCTACACACATAGACTTAGATATGTATATTATATTCCATACTATGCACTTATAGAGATTATTTTTATAGTTAACTGTAATGGCATTATGATTCCATATGGTTCCAGGTTTTGATTATATTTATTGATTCTTTAATTATCATTATGTTTAAATTAATCATTATTTCAATAGTATCTACTTATCATACAATAACTTTTGTGGTTATGTAATTAAAAATGCCTTACAAATTGCTGCTAACCATTTTTCAAACAAAACAATTGACTACATGTTTTATAATTGACTGTGATTTATTTCGTTTAAAAGCTTAATGGAGTGGGTGATTGTTAAATCCAGTGATGTCACCAAACTCATCCGTCAAATCATTCTATTGGAATAATCTGGAGTATTACAGATTGATTTAAAGGCGCTATTCATGTAACCTGCTATAATCTGAACACTTTCGCTTAAACCTTAAGTTATAAGAAAAACCTTTTTAGTTTTATTCGTTTCTATCGCTCATAGTAACACCAGTTTCTGAAAAAGGTTTAATAACAGTATTGTATAATTAGGCAAAGTTCATAAAAAAACTTAATAAAATAAGTTATACAAGTTATTTTCCAGTTTGTGTAATTTGAATCAAGGTCAGAATGTTCCAGTTTTACAGTCTTTATATAAGAAGAATTTTATTTCCATCGTAATAATTCACTAATTTTACACCACCTTATTTTTAGTGAAACTTATTTGTTTGTGAATCAATTATACGAACGAACTATTTTTAACCGACTTAAAAAAAAGGAGGTTCTCAGTTTGACCTGTATGTATGTATGTATGTTTGTCCGCGATTATCCCGCGATTGGCTGAACCGATTTTGATGCGGTTTTCAGAAAATAATAAAGTCAAATCAGCTACATAATTTATTACTATTTGTACAAAATCTTTTATGGGTAAATAAATTATTATTAATATTTATGCAAACATTATTTGCAAAATATTAATATTTATCACCTACCTAATTTATATAACAAATTATTTAAAATACCACTTAAATTGGTGTTTTTAATTTATTATTTACATTATATAATTAATACGTTATTTACATAGTTTACTATCGCTTTAATCAATCTCTAATTTGATTTCAAAGTAAATAGATGGTAATTTAGGAAAACGTCGACAGCCAATCAATTTACTTACCTTTTAATACCCACAACAATGCTTAGTCTAGACAATATTGATTCATCTAATCAGCCCTGTTCAATAATTCATCTTGAATAGTTTATCTTTTCTTTATCCAATGTCGGTTATTCCGTAAACCAAAGCAAGTAAAATGTATTTACCTACTACAGTAGACAATATGATTATATAATCAACTCAATCATATCGATGAAAACTATGTGATAGTTAACTTTGAATTGATTTTAACAGACAAATGACTGTTACCTACTGTCATTTCAAATGAATTTGTAGCTTATGGATATTTATCAATTCAAACAAAATGTATATCTACAATTCTACATATACCTAAAATTTACGGGAAATATCGCCAAAGAAATCAATCATTTATTTATTCTGTGAACTCCTTACTATTGTAGGTACTTGATGTCTATGCGAATTTTTTTCTTGCTTTGTAGTTCCCTCACTAGAGAACAGGTGTCATATCATCCGTCTAAGAAATATTTAACGTTGAGTATGTGAGATGAAACAGAAAGGTGTTAAAAGAGAATATCAAACAAAGGGTATCGCTTGCCGTTAGTTCCACAATAGCTCTCATAGACAATAGACTGCGTAGGCGACACTTTAACTTTCATTGATGTATTATTAACTCTTTCATATGGCTCAAGTAAAAAGAAAACGTAACAGACGTGAAAAATCACAGTTAAATTGCAAAAATGACAAGAAATAAAGACCTCATTTATGAAACCGTGTTATTTGTTTTATTACGTCATACAGAGGTAAAAAATCTCATACAATTTAATTATACTGCCGACGGGCCCTTTCAAAGCGTAAGATAAATGGCGACGTATTGAAGACAAAGGTCCCGCCTAAATATAAGGTCACATTGCGAGGACATTAGTCAACAACCTTTGGCGTCGATGCTAAAGAAATAATATACTGCCGGGATCGCCCATTCCCGGAATATGTTTTTATTCCCTGTCGTGAAAACCTTTAACGATCCTACTTCGCTTTTTATTTTACGGCTGGTTTTAGTCAGCTGTGTAGGTTGTATCGACAAATGTAGCGGAAGCTAATGACTTTACGCTACCTGCTGCTTTATAGGTCTAGACACAGTTTTGTTACCTAGTCTGTACTTAAACTTTGTACCTACGTTACCTAAAAAGTTTGTTCGTTTTTTTTAGGTATAAGCACCATCTATTTATAATATACTAGCTGTGTCCCGCGGTTTCACCCGCGTGAATACCTAGGTCCCGTTCCCGGTGCCTTTGTATATAATAACAGACAAATAATTAGCAATAAATTAAAATTGCGACTATAATTTGAGATTTAAACTATCCTATCTCTCAAGTTGGATCAAACTGCACATGGTGTGCTAATTTTATTATAATCGGTTAAGTGGTTTAGGAGTCCATTGAGGACAAACATTGTGACACGAGATTTATATATATTAAGATATTATATAGCAAACAAACAAATAAAATATTTCACAGTTCTTCAAGTTAAAATAACAAACTAATAGGAAAAAGGTGGCGCACGAATGCAACGACATTTTTAATAGTTAAAAGTTTGGATTGCAAGAAGAACTGGACTGGGCGATGCAGAAATAAGAAAAATATGGTTGAAGTTGTTGGCCGTCGGCAATGGCGAGGGACCTAGCGCCTCGGCAAACAACCATTCCTAGTTAAAGACTCCTTCTTATAAACGTTTACCATTTCGACTCTTCGTTTTTGCATACTCGCCTCACCTGCCATTAAAAGAAAGATAGTGGTAGCCTTTTTGACAGCACTCCCTAATTATTATTAATTGAATTAATGTACTTAACGTACATCTCTAACAAGTAAAATAAATTACATTGATTTAATTACATGCGTACGTTATAACCTAACCTTAAAACGAAAAAAAATTTTTTTGCAAAAAAAAAAACCGACTTCAAAAATCGATAAAAGCACTAAAAAGTTAAAAATAATTCTATAACCTACCTATATTAATAAACCTAACCTAAACTACGATTAACCAATAATACAATTTAACAATTTTTGGAGTCGGTGCCAAGCTGAGTAATGAAACGACTGGTAGGTAATTCCTGAGTATATTGATGTGTATTGTGTTTGTAAAAATATATTATTAATATTGTTAAGTGTAAACGTTAGAATCTTTTGTCTTTGTGTCTTAATATTAGGTAATCTGTCATAAAGTATTTTTGTTGTTTTCCGATTAGAATTAATATTTAGAAGCTGTAAGTTTTGCATATTGCTTGGCCCCGACTCCAAAAAATGTTAAATTGTATTATTGGTTAATCGTAGTTTAGGTTAGGTTTATTAATATAGGTAGGTTATAGAATTATTTTTAACTTTTTAGTGCTTTTATCGATTTTTGAAGTCGGTTTTTTTTTTTTGCAAAAAAATTTTTTATTTGTTTATTTTTAGTGTCATATTTTTAATCTTAGATAATATGGGTAGGTCTTCAGCTGACACCCTTTCATCATCCTCATGATAATTTCCATCAAACGAAATCCACAAACGGCATCTCACATCCAACGAATTCCCGCTACATTCACAAGGTCATCTTGGCTTCATCATCAGATCTGATAGTAGAATGGTTCTTATTGAACGTAAATGCTTCACTTGTTGTAGAAAATACCAAAATCGCTATACATTTTCCTATAAAATTTGAAGAGTTCCCTCGATTTCGCCAAGATTCCATCATCAGATCCCGTCTTGGTGAGTATGGGACCATTTGGGAAGTATATCCTTTCCAACAAAGAAAAAATATTTCAAATCGGTTGGAAAGCAACGGAGTTATGCGCGAACAAACATAAAAAAAAAAAAAAAAAAAAAAAAAAAAAAAAAACATACAAACATCCGAATTGAGAACCTCCTCCTTTTTTTTAAAGTCGGTTAAAAAGCTTTTTATCTCCAAACGGCTATACTTTTAAATATCTAGAGAAGACCACAATTATCAGGCTTAAAATAAAGCCGAGTAAAATGTAACAAGCAAGTATCGAGAGAGGCAACAAAATAAAACTTGCGATAACATGTTGTAGAATTAGTCTCAACGCTTCTATTGGTAGATTGGGACTTACAATCGCAAACGTAGCACAAAAGAAAACAAATGAAAAACAAAAATGTTTTTATTCAAGTTATTTTATGGACCAGAAAAAACAGACAAATGTAGGTAGAATAAAGATCTAGTTCAGTAGTAGAACAACATCATGACGCATATATTTCATTTAACCATTTTCTGAGTAGGTTTATCTTTGCGCCTATCTTTAAGTTATTAATCAACCTAAATAGTGTTATCGGAAAATCAAGGTATCTAGTATTATTTATTATATCTGATCAACATGTGTCTATTTATTAGATAACTTAAAATCTTGTTATGTCTTATAGACTCACTCCTGCACAAAAAAAATATTTTATAAATTCTAAACTTTCCATAGAGTTACGGGTCATGTACTTATATGGTCTCATCTTATTGATGCACAGTTTTAAAGGTTAGCTATAATACATATTACGTAGGTATGTATCCCTATTAAACATGTCCGTGGCTCATTTATTATTCGTGTCGAAGATATTGCTTGTACCCTTGTTGAGCTAGACCACACTCCTTTGTAACTGTATCTGAATGTTGTAGGCAACAACTTAACACTATATTGTATGGATATACCCAAAATAAATATTTAAATGAAATTGGCACAAGGATCTTTACAAGCATTTAATGAAAAAAAAAACAACAAAATTCGTTCTTTGGTCTACATAATTACATATCTTTAAATGTCAACAAAAGATTCAATAATTTAAACGACTTTTTTCTTATTACTTGAATCGGAAAAATAACTTAAGATCTCACAAATCTTGGTTTCGTTTGGCAATCAAATGGCACTTTACGGAAAGGTCAAACACCCTAAGGAAATCAGTTCGAAAAATAATTAAAAATTAAAAATAACTTCTCTTTGTTTCGATGACTACCTCTTTACCTTAAAGGTTTTATTGTGGTACCTATATGATGTTAGTACTTATTACTATGTCAAGAAGCTGAATGTAATATGCAGAATAGATGCTTGATGAGAAAGCAGGCTAAATTGTTCTCTTAATGAGTTCTCGAACCAAACTTTGGGCATAAACTGCTCTTTTGACGAATTAATTTTGAAGTTTGACTTAATGGTCTTCAACAAGACTTTTTGCATAAACGAGGCGTATTATTACTTTTAAATAATTTTGTGCCTAAAAGATAAAGCAGATTACATTGTCTGCATATTTTAACAATTTCGAACTTAGTAATGTTGTTTCTTATTGGTGTTTTAATATTATACAAAGCTTATTCATTGGTTTCTTACTTTGAAGTATTAATGTGTAGATACTTGAAATCTAAAAAGGACGAAAGAGGAATTTAGGGTAGAAAGTTAACAATCATAACTACTTAAGGTTTTACCTTAAGGAAAAAAAAGACTTTGAATCGTTCATTAAAGTGTTTGTTAATAGAAAACAGTCAATAATAAATTCAAAGAAAAATGTGTAGGCACTATTTTCGTAGATATACAGTGGTAAGAAGCTGTCGTTTAAGATATTTGCGCTATTGTATGATTCTATAGTTCCTTTCTCAAACCAAGTATACAAAAATTATGAAAATAATTCCAAAATAACGCTCTTAATTTAGTACAAAAATTTAAAAATAACAGCACTCCTGTCTAAAATAAAAGGCCGCGTCAAGTTTCTTTCTGGAATATTTTAATTAAACGTCACTTAAGTTGTTGCAAAAATGGAATAAGCAGTTTTGGTGTTGACAGTCAAGTGGTGACCGCTTGGATTGCGGCCAGAGATACGAATTTCGCTCCCATTTTTACACTACTTTTGAACGATTCGAGGCGAGCGTAACTCTCGCTTGCCCATAACTGGAGCACTGACTTTATATCTACATGTTCCGAGCAGTTGTAGGGTTGAAATATGACTTTTGTGAATGGAGGAGTTTGTGCGGTTTTTAGGAAGCTCCACAGCCCGTAACTTGCTCTTTGAGTTGCATTCTGGATTGCGAACTTTTAGAATTTTTTGTATCGGTGCCACTTGCAAACAGTATTGATAAACTGAATCGCACTACGCTTAACTATTCAGTTTTTAGTCATACTTTCAATACTGTTTCATCTTGCTGTAAGTCTTCAATGCTGTACAAATAAATAAATAAATAAATAAATAACTTGATATAATTACAAAATACTCGTATATATTGAGAAAGGAACTAAAACAAAGTTCAAATCTTGTAAGGATCATCTAAGGTTATAATAACTGATTTAAATCGTATAATTAAACTACGAGGTTATCACATTAATTACTCCTCTAGTAATATAATTTAATTTGGGTTTAGTTTGCCGGTTGTTGGTTGCTGTGTTATTAATATAGGTGGTTGCTTCGAAGGAAGATTTTAGTTACTAAAAGTTTAACTAAATTTAATGTTTCTTAATATAAGTTAGAACTTGTTAACAATTATGTAGTGTAAGATCTATGCGTGCGTTCAATTGAATAAGACTGATGAAGGAGAATAAGTCAGAAACAGAGTAAGTTATTTTCGGGATACTTAAAGAACAAGGTCAAACAATCAAAATCTAAATATTTTTATTTTAAGTAGGCCTTTTTAAGCTCTTTTAAAACGTTAAATTACTGACTCTAGTTGCAGGTTCCAAAATGTAATTCCAGGAGAAGAACCGGCAAGAAACTCCATAGGTTACTCTTTTAAAAAAAAGGTTAACATCAATGTAACCAACACAATTATATAAAAAAAAATATGCAAATACGCGACAACAGCGTTTATAGCAAAATGTTTAATTTATTGTAAACGATATCATCCAAAATGGAAGAAAAATTAAATGGGACACGCAAATAAATTTACATTGTTGTCACATTTACAAAGGTCGCGTATGCGAAAAAAAATATATACATGCAATAATCCAGAACAATTTACAAGGTAAGTCAAACTGTATCGAATGAAGGAATTAGTATAAATATTATGTGGCATGTAATGTATGTATTTTCGTCTTTCGCTTTTCAAGAGCACTTTCGACACGCCTCGTGGGATAACAAGCGTGTTCGCAATATTCCGCAAATTACCTACTTTGAAAATATACGTATAGAATATCCTTTGTTCGTATCTCAAAGGAATAATATCTATCAGATCGTAGTTGTTCTTTAAGATAACACGTATGTAACGCCGATCGTTAAGCTCTTTTGGTGCTTTAAAAGAAAAGGAAGCAATAAGAATAGGCAGGACGGATTATTTGCGACTGAATAAGTTGCGATTGTGAATAACTAAAGGAAACCAAAGTACTTTTCCTAATTTGTTTTGTAGGCCCAAAATTGAAATCAAAATGTTGGAATCGCTGGATGGCAATGAAACACAATTTTTTTATTACTATTCTCTGCCGCGAAAAAACACGTTAAATAGGTCAGTAGAAGATCGTAGCTTCAAGAAAAACAAAACATTGATAGACAATGTACAGAAAGGGTTAGTACCGTTAATCTGAAGGCAAAGTGTGATGAATTGATTGATTCTGTCTTCGCCGGATAAACAACATCCTGCCAAGAAATATCCTGATTAGTAGGGAAGCGTACTATCTATTAAGACCAGTTCTTCCTGACCTGTGAGTGTTGTTTGCTTCCTTAGTTTATTGTATAGGAAACAGTAAGCCATAGGGGTCACAGTCACTGGTTGTACTTCCCCACTGATGTTAGGTTTGGTAGTTGCGGTTTTAACGTTTATCCGTTCATTTGTTCTTGTAGATGTGTTCAGATATAAATTGCAAGTCGCTGTAATGCATTCGTGATTAATCTAGGACTTGTTACATCAAAGAATTACCTATACAACGTTTTGGTAAAAAAAAATAGGCATGACATGTATATTCTAACAATATTAAGTATACACAAGAATGAACATAATATTTTATTACCACGATCAAAATTATATTAAAGCTTTGCTTCGACGAAACAGTTCTAGCAATTCTAGCAAGTTCTAGCAAAAAGTTTAATTTGTGGTTTTATATTCAGTACTTTTAAATTAAACTGTACCTAACAGATACGAATTCTTTGTATTTGATTGCGTTTTCAACTTACGACTTTATTTACTTTTCTTTTAAATTTAAATAGAATAAATTAAGCCACACATATTATTATGCCATAGCCATATGTTCCTTTAAAAAGTTTGCGAGTTTATTTATTTTTTTTTTTCATTAAATGAGTAATTACTATTATTAGAGTAGTTTGGAACTCAGAACCGTTAAAATTATCAACCGTTAACATCTCATAATAACCTCTTCCCTCTTGTGTAATAAAAACTTACATCAACCTTTTTTTTATAAGCACGAATTAAGTAGTATTTAATGTAATATGTCTTTATAACTGGCCATCTACATTCAACAGCTGCGTAAAGAAATGAAAAAATACATTCCATATTTGAATCTACATATTATTATATTCTGCAACAGTTTATGGCTTTGATAACTATGCAGCGAACGAGTATTTCACAGCTATCTATCCCAGTAACGACGACGAAGCTTTGTAAAAAAACCATTGAGATTTTCCTGACGGCTCGCGTGCAACGTACTGTCCCGTGGAATTGCTTGTATGTGGAGACCGATTGTCAAAAGCTTTAAATAGATTCCACCTGTCGGGCTAGCCATGGTATCCGGAAAATAGGAAGGCTTAGTAGATGTGCGGTCTTGTATAGTTCGCTTGGATTGTTTTGTGATTATTGTAGAAATGTGGATAGAAATATTAGTTGGATATTTCGATTTGAATTTGGAATTTCGTTTTGAAAGATGTGTGCGCGGGTAGTTTTAAAATATTATTTTAATGTAGGTACTTATGCCTAGATTTGTATTACGGTTTGGAATGTATCATAAACACTTCTTTTGGCTAAGAAGTGTTGTTGCATGGGCTTCATTGTAACTAGTCGTAATAAAATTATAATTCAATACGGGATACATACAATTACCCAAATATATGTATTCGAAATCAAAATGCTTTTTATTTCTTATAAACCAAAAAATGGCGCTCAAGAATCATTACGTTAAAATCTAGGTTCCTAAGTGTCCTTCTGGTATGTTTATTTCTCATAAGAATACAATGATTCACTTATTGAGAATGTAAATTTACAATAATAGGTATATTATTAAACGTACAGAAACATCTAAATTAAAAGTAAATTTATAAAAATATTTATGTAGGTAGGCGATCGCAAAATTGCTTGCCACCAACCAAGTAAACACAGATCTAGAGTAAAGGCTTTGATTATATAATGTCTAGATGGAGCGTCGCCCTACAATCATAAAAAAAAAACAAGACCACAATTTCAAGTGTGTGTTACCAGCTATTACAAATTCTCCCATAAATCACATTAAATAAAGACTAATTTATAATAATAAAAAATATTTTAGTTTTATGTACTTATGTGGTATTATTCAGTTTAAGTGTATTTTTATTGAGTAGTTACTTTTTTAAATAATTAAAAAAAAATTGATTCGTGTGTTTGAATGGAGTATTAAATCAACTAAGTTAGTACAATATTTTGAGCAGTTAGGATTTTGAAATTTGAAATGAAAGATCACATCTCGTTAATTAGGAATGAGTTTTAATTACAGGCGATCGTTCGAAGTACATCAACGAAATTTTATAAACGTAACGGAGAATAAGAAACAGAAACTGGCAACACTGATAAAATATGGCGTAATTTGGTAATCATAAAAAAACTAAAATAAATATGAAGTTTCTTGGTGTCTTGTTTACGGTGATAGGTGATGTGTTTGGTATTTTTTAGCCTTCCTTTATAATTCCGGCACATTTTAAAAGCACATACTGTCATCTTATCGCTGTTATGTGGTTATTCCTAAGAGCGCGTAAAACGTATTGACACGAAAGCGGCACGATCTGTACTGGTTGGCGGGAATTGCGGGAAAATACTTTACAACCAAATTTGGTTGTAATTTTTTGACGGGTCTGCGCGCACTTGACAGTCCATCTAGACATTATATAATCAAAGAGTAAAGGTAAGATACAAGATGTGGCATGCAATGCTCCAGTACCAATGTTGGTTTTAGTTCTTATATAATATATAATTTAGTTCTAGTCCTTCCTATGGAGAGTCGATAAGAAACTCCATAGGTTACTGTTTTAAAAATTTAAATTGTTGCAATTTGTACATTATAAACAAACTACGTTAATAAAATAAAGAAAATTTAAAATAATTTAATCTGAAATATCATATCTATTCATTTTACAACTATATTTATCCAACGTTATGTGCCGTAAAAGGCTATAAACATACTGGAACACAAAAATATTTCCAAAAAGCTTACTAACTCGTAAATCGTGACATATTTATATCTGTAAATTTTGACGTTCGTATACGCCCATACATTGATAGAACTGAGATAGAACACGAATACTCACGCGTTGATTCAGCAAAAAGTTTGTAGTCATGAAGGCTACAACACGAAACATTAATCTATTGTAGGCAGCTAATGTTTTTATGCCAAGACCTAATAATACTGGCCGATTCATTGTTTCCAAGTTCTACCAGGTAATAATTATATACACAAGGTTAGAGAACAGATGTACAACTAACTCTAGAAGACAATTAATCCATTACAATGGACCTACACAAAATGTAAATGAATAATATGGAAAGTTGAATGTTATTCTCATAATTTTACACATTTATTTTTAATTATTTTTTTACAAACAGACAACAACGATTTTTCGTTGTTGTTAGCGTAGCGATTTGTGTCAAAGATCAAAAAAGTTTATTTTCCATTTACTTTCTAAGATTTATATAAATACTAAAATTCCATTTATTAACTTTAAAGAACTTTCTTACTTTGACCCGACTGGTTAATGTAAAGGTTTAGGGTTATAGTATTAATGGATTAGAAATATATTTATCAATTTTATAATACTGGACCAGGGACCTACAATATTATTTACTATTATATACCAACCAATAATTTATCAGTACAACATAGGTTAATTTATAGCTGTTTAATTTGGGAAAATTTATTTGGGTCGGACTGTTTAGATATCCACTTTAATTATATTAAACGGGTCATAAAGATACTTTATAAGGCTCGTTCATAAAACAAGGTTCTGTATGAACGGTCGCTTGATAAACTGGATTTAATATGGAAATATACATTATAACATAAATGTATTTTGAAGTAATTTAGTAGTTGTTTCTAAGGACCTTAGTCAATAATCACTTCGAAGTGAGAACTATTAGTACTTGTAAACCTCTGGGGCGATGAAGTTTTGGTGTAATAACTGATTAATTGTTTTCCTCGGATTTAGAGGTATTGAAGACAGTTCATGCCATGTATTAATTTGATGGATTAATATCACTGGCGAATACCTGTTATTAGTTTAGAGCGAAGCATATCTTCGTTTCTAACGGGACGACGTTTGCTTATTGTCTGATTCGAGCTCGCCTTTACCGTAACTGTTGTATGATAGCCTCATATCGATTGAGTAGTTTATGTCAGAACACATAGCAATTATGAGAAACAAATCTCATGCGATACTTGCTCAGTTTCTTAAGCTTAATAGAACATTACTAACACACGGTATGCAATACATCATGAATACGTAATAAGTTAATGTGATGCGTTAATATTAGCATAGCAGTGCCTCTCAGGCTTTCAGCAGTAGGTACGCAAATACGAGTAGCAACATGTCCTAAATAATTAGTGTGCCTTGCTAATAGGTTGTGGCTGACACGCTAACGAGCGGTTCTATACACATTTGCGAGCGAAGCGTGGTTCACCATCTTAGGAACTATTTATCAGACTAGGGTTACTACCAATATCACACCCGCAACATTTCCTTTGATCAATTATGCATGTCTATTCTAGGGCCGTGTAATGAACTGTTGAAGTTCAACGGAACGGTTTTCGAAGTAAAAAATGTATAGATATATCATGCCTTTGACAGAACAGAAAAAAGGTTGACAGAGCGTTTGGTACACAAACAAAAGCGAATGACAAAATTCGCTGACAGAATTTGAAATAAAAACGCGTCAAAAATGTAAGTGTATAAATTAAAAGTACAAAAAACGGGCAGATTCCAATATTAATTTTAAAACACGCTTCATTTTAGAGTAGTGCATCTAAAATACATTTTTTCTAAATCTTTACGAGCCATGTTTGTATAACCTTTTAAAGTCACTGCAACAGACAATATTCTAAATGTCATAATATTGCCTCCGGCATCATATCATCGATGTTTTGACGTAAAATAACGTACGCTTCACTGTTTGACATTCGCTAAAGGAACATTTACATGAAAAAGGGAATATGTTTACACTAAAATAAGTTTATTTGAGACGCTTTATGCTGTTTTGTAACATTTATGATGTATTCTCGAGTAAAAGTGAGGGTAAATAAAACAACGCATAAAACAAAGGTGAAACGTGTCAGAATATGAACTCGAAAATAACAAGTTTATAGAGACGTAAAAGATTTTCTTGGTATTTATTTACACAGTTTATCGATAGTTGTTATTTGGGTCTCTTTGAAAGGCTTCGAATGTTTAAGTAGATAATAGTTAGAGACTACACTTTTCAATTAATTAAGGCTTCAGACTCATTTCGTTATTTTCTAAGTCTGTTAATTCTAAAGCTAGGTTAATTTCAAACAAAATATATGGATTTATGTAATTGTTTAAATATAAATTTTCCCTCTTGACAATGTAAACTGTGGATCAGAAATTATAAATGTTCCTAAAATTGATTAAATTCTGTAACAGTGTACAAAGTCTTCATAAAAAAATATGTAGTTTCGTGTTTTTGTAGGCCTGTACAAACGTAAATCCGAAAAATTAAATATTGACCAATTTTTTATTGACGAGATAATCTTGACTTAAGAATTGATAGTAATATTTTTATATCATATTCAGCGAATTAGTTATTTAAATGGTAAGCTAAATTCTATTTTATGCTGCCCGTCTTAACTTAAATTGTTAAAGTTACTTAAGTTAGCTACTATCACTGTATCACCCTCAGCAGTGCTCAACTTAAGCGACAAATATTTACTTTACGTTGAATAGCTTAAACTGCTTCGCAATGTTTTCTTAGGAAAAATTCCGTCATTATTTTAAGCCGAGCTCAATTTAATTCCTAAAACAAGTCCCTTGGGCGGATCCCTACAACCATTTGTAAACAAGCGGATCTTTTAACCGGATCACAACAGCAGCGAACATTTTCCTGTAAGTATTCTTTGTTTGCAGTATCTCCTAGTCAAATGAAAAATATCCGGGTTTTATGTGCAGACGTATTATATAAGTTATTGCTCAGTAACGATATTTCAGCTTCGATATCACATGTCTAAACTTATTTGTGAGAATGCCTTCCCCGGGGCGTATTCTAGCGTCGTCAATTTACCCATCCCTCCGGCTCGTCAAATCGTACAAACTTGCCTGGTATTTCTAACGCTCTGCAATCACCTCCCTAGGGGTGTGACGTACTGCCTGACATACTTCGTGCCACTATTGTCTTTAAGAAGTGCTCTAGCGGCAAGGCGCGCCTGAAAATTTTATTCGTATTCGTAAGAAACAAAGGTCTATAGAGAACGTATGATCTTCGCAGACTTACTATAACGACTGTCTTTTGTTCTGAATGTTTGAGATAATGATGCGGTTAGCAACTAATCCCTGTCGTATCCGATACTTTGAATACGTTTGCAGTATTAGTATAATTGTATATAGAATGTATTTGTATACACGATACATGTATCGATACATGGAACCCCAGAATCAAATTTTAATGTACCTAACTGTCTAAAGTATAAATATACCGCTATGTTCTTTTGAAATCAAAGGTAGTGTGGTGTAAATCACGAACATAAAGTATTTACCAAACTTATTCTTTGAAATTCGGATTCGGATTGCGAAATTTAATTTTTCGGTCAAACTTTTCACTTAGTGAGAAAAAGGTAGATCTTTTTACTGAAAGGCATTGTGTAACAAAGGCACTATCTACCTATACAAGTTTCGTGTGATGGAGAATAAAGTCTTCCAAAGCGGATTTGAATCTTTACAAAATACCTTTTTCATGTTTGTTTTGAGAAAATCCTTATACAGAAATCTTATTAAAATGCTAATGTTTTAACAAAGATGAAAGATGAAAGAATTTTTGTTTAAAAGGAAGCATAATTATATTTTTTTCTGCAGGAAATGATACTAGATGTTACGTTCCGCGACCTAGCTGCTCCTCGCGGCAGCTAGTCCAATTTTCCTTAAGAATGTAAAAAGGAAACGACTGTTATATAGTTTTCATATTTCGTATAATTTGTATCCTAAATTATGTAAGTGTCGCTTCAGAGTAAACTTTGTTCAGAGCTTCGCAGTCAAATGATCATATTGTAATTCATGGAATTCATAATATATGTGTAACTTTTGCGAGCAAGAAGGGAATCCTTTGATAAGGTTTGCGTCATGAAATATTTATGAAACCATGTGTGATCATTTTAACAAGATTCTAAATGAGATATTAATCTAAACACGGCTCATTATTTATGCAATAATTTATAATTTAAGCTTTGACTTACTTATTCTGATACAGTCTTTATTTTTAAACGCGAGCGAACTCAAATATATTTTTATTGAAACTTTAGAGGTAGAAATTCAATAATAAATCATGTTAATAAATAAATTGATTACATAATAATATTGATTACAGTGCCGGCAGCGATGGACGGTCGGAACTACAACGTGATTTGCATTTAAAGTACCTTTCAGCGATAGCAGTTTGTGAACATATCTATACTAATATTATAAAGCTGAAGAGTTTGTTTGTTTGTTTGTTTGTTTGGTTGAACGCGCTAATCTCAGGAAGTACTGGTTAGAATTGAAAAAATCTTTTTGTGTTAGATAGTCCATTTATCGAGGAAGGCTTTAGGATATATAACATCACGCTGCGACCAATAGGAGCGAAGCAGCAGTGAAAAATGTCACAAAAACGGGGGAAAATATTCATACTTGAAAGCTTCCGTTGCGTGCGCTGCGTAAACGGTTCGAGTTACCCAAAATATATGTATGAAAGAATTGTTCCTCTTTGAATGATCTAAAAAAATGTCTGCGACAGTATATGTCTATCTTTTAAAATTGACTCACTATAACCTTTTTTAAGGTAATCATTTGGTCGAAATAAATGCATTATCTATACTTTAATATTATAAAGCTGAAGAGTTTGTTTGTTTGTTTGTTTGGTTGAACGCGCTAATCTCAGGAAGTACTGGTTAGAATTGAAAAAATCTTTTTGTGTTAGATAGTCCATTTATCGAGGAAGGCTTTAGGATATATAACATCACGCTGCGACCAATAGGAGCGAAGCAGCAGTGAAAAATGTCACAAAAACGGGGGAAAATATTCATACTTGAAAGCTTCCGTTGCGTGCGCTGCGTAAACGGTTCGAGTTACCCAAAATATATGTATGAAAGAATTGTTCCTCTTTGAATGATCTAAAAAAATGTCTGCGACAGTATATGTCTATCTTTTAAAATTGACTCACTATAACCTTTTTTAAGGTAATCATTTGGTCGAAATAAATGCATTATCTATACTAATATTATAAAGCTGAAGAGTTTGTTTGTTTGTTTGTTTGTTTGGTTGAACGCGCTAATCTCAGGAAGTACTGGTTAGAATTGAAAAAATCTTTTTGTGTTAGATAGTCCATTTATCGAGGAAGGCTTTAGGATATATAACATCACGCTGCGACCAATAGGAGCGAAGCAGCAGTGAAAAATGTCACAAAAACGGGGGAAAATATTCATACTTGAAAGCTTCCGTTGCGTGCGCTGCGTAAACGGTTCGAGTTACCCAAAATATATGTATGAAAGAATTGTTCCTCTTTGAATGATCTAAAAAAATGTCTGCGACAGTATATATCTATCTTTTAAAATTGACTCACTATAACCTTTTTTAAGGTAATCATTTGGTCGAAATTAATGCATTATTGCCAATTATTTGCTACAGAGTTTTATCAACATAATCTATACTAATTATATATAATTATATCATTTACGCAGAAATACTTTTTTTTTAACTTCTTAATCGTGGTCATAATAACAGAAATTGACGCGGACAAAGTCGCGGGGATCAGCTAGTACCGGTATATAGGGATTATGGTCACAAGATATAAATAACATCGGATGTTAACAACGTTAACTCTTTTGTTCTGAACATATTGAGGTAATGAGGAACATTGAAATATGTAACTTCAGCTTTTGCTTCCGAATGTGTCTCATATTTCTTATGCATATTAGTTTTGGTATTGAGCTAAATACATCGAATTTCTATGACATTTGGTCGAAAAAATATGCCGACTACACCTTTGAATTAGGATTAATGTGTTGAATATGCATTATTTGATGTTGTTTTGTTTTGAGCTAAACTAGAGTGAGCATAATAATAATATGATAACTGGAGTTATTACCGTACCTACAAAGAAAGGAACAGCTGTGAATGTAGCGGTTTGTGTGTTGTGCTAAAAATATTTCTTCCTCAAAATTTTCTAGAATCCTTTAGTACTTAACTGAAAAATGTTACATTAGCGCAAAAACTAAGGGCGAGACATTCTTCGCTTAAGGACATCTCCCAACAATTTAGCCAGACGAGTGACCTATTTTTTGCCGTAACCAAAATGCCAAATTTTTTGCAACGAGGATAAAATAAATGTTCACAGATTAAAATAATGGTTGCCCACTTTAGACGTTGAATAAAAACCAGGGGCGTTAATACATTTAAAGTGCCATATTTTGTTTCCTATGATTTTACACAGCTGTATAGGTGTTAATAGTAGGAGAGAGTTTGTAGGCGTATCGAATTATGTGACCATGCATATCTCGCTGTAATTACCGTGATGCCAAATAATGATGTGTAAACATTGGTACATATAGACAGGTAGGTATGTTGTTTTTCTGTATGTATTATATTATGATTCCAAAGCAATGAATATGTGTCGTCTATTAAATAAAAATAATAAAATTTGAATTATCGTCGGATGTTCAACATACCGAGATCTTTATATCTAGCAAATAGTGAAAGATTTATCAGTCTTTGTGAGACCACAAGATGCTTCCAACCAGGCTTAAAAATGTAATTAAAGCGAGCAATAGCGCAGCTAAAGACAGCAAGCACAACTAGAATCTACTAAGAAAAAGTTAGTAGAGTTGCAATTTTACAGTCGATTTTGTGTTACCTAATTATTAGTGATACCTAGAATCTTATAAAAACATTTAGGCAAGTTTAAATCAAAGCGCAAAAAATACTGTAACCTCACGAACATCATTAAAATGGTTTGTTTCAGTAGACATTCATCAAGCGGTAGTTTAATTAAAACGGAAGTCTTGTGGCAACACTTTTTGCTGTTGACTGACCCAACGGGGTAATGTGATTACACCGCGGTCATTAATTTATACTAAACGCTGGCCGGTAACCCGGTCGTGTAAACATAATGACGCCAGATGCATTGGGGAAAAGAATTTAAATGTAAATTTGTTTTGGCCATTCGCGCCGCTTTTTTTGTTGAGCTACATTTACAGGGATTCAAGGTCGAATTTGAATGAAGTAGGTAACAGAGGCTGTGTGATTACGGGAGAACTGTGAGTGTAAGCGTATGTTTATGAGCAGGTGTTACGTTTGTTGGCTGTCTGATAACACAGAAATGTTCAGTTATTAAATAAAAAAAAAAGAGTGTTCTATCCATATTATGTAAAAAGTAGAATTGTTAGTATTTATCGTCGTATACCTAAATATCATTCCCTATAACGCCAAAACAGAACAGTACACTTTTATAGTCCTCTTGTGGCGATAAAATGCATCAATGGCGACAATTCTTCGGCCAAATATCTATAAATTCGCTTCAATGTGTTTCGTTTCTATGTTGCTAGTATTGACTTCGGTAGCTTTGTTCTATACTATTTATAACAATGGCTTACCAAGAGTCCATTCCTATTTATTGCCTTAGGTTGTTAGTATCAGATGGCAACACTTTTAATCCAACATTAATTCACAAATACAAATCTGGCCAGGGGTATTGCATGTAAGCTATACAAATGTTTATTAAGGAATCAAGAATTTGGGTGGCATTGTGTAGAAGGACAAGCATTCGGGTATTTCGACAATCGAAACGTAACTACCAATTATTAATTAATTATATTACAGTACTCAAAATTGACCTCTATTGTGATTGACATATGTCAGGTTATTGAATGCATTAGAATTCAAAATGTACGCATAACGTGAGTTCACTGTGAGCAAGATTTACTATAGATCAAGCTAGGAACGTTTGAAATCGTTGCGACTATTCAGGCCAACGTTTGGCACGTTTGCATCATCAAATGAGTTTGCATTGTCCTCGAACTATAGAACAAGGGCCCTTCGGCAACGAAAGCTTCGCACTCTTGTACGTGATTGTTACGCGTATACTCGTTCTACACGACTTGTTGAACAGTGAGAAAAGAAACATATAAATCATTCCAATACAAAAATCAATACTAAAATAACGTTATAGACGTGTACGTAAAAGGTAATTCCGAAGGATTTCACTGAAATAACCACTTACGAAAGGCTCGTAGAATTCAGGTTTATAACATTCATACTTGAATCAAAATGAAGACTTTCGTAGTAAGCGAGCAATATCGGAGATACTAAAAGTATAAGCTATAAAAACATAAATTGCGTAGCACTGTAGCAGGTGCTACGAAGCGTGAACGTTGGTTATTATCAGCGGCCGGGCCGTCCCAAAAACCCTTATCCTCTTTACCGTCTAACCGGAAACCGGAAAGCCCGTAGCTACTCAATGGGTTATCGTTGGAAATTGTGATTTCGAAAGCGTGTGAGCTTTACACCTCGTATTTTATATTTTATCGTGTGAGTGCTTTTAAGATTACTTACGATTAAAAATAAATTGCAATGAATTGTTGGTATGATAAGTTATTGTATATTGAATGGCAATTCACACTGTATATAAATGTTATATTTATTTAGAAACGTACAGTGATGTTTTTTTATCATAGACAGTTGCAAATATTATTTTGAACACCAAAATTTGGAACCATTATTAATTTTCTATTCTGCGATCGAATTTGTAACCTAAACCAACTCAATTTTAAACACCCATGAACAGACATAAACTAATGAACATAAAATGTCTCCTAAAAGTAAATAGATATCCATGTTCTTAATAATGTAGACAAAACATGTCCTCTCCGCATCTGTGCTCCACAAAATGTTAATATAACTGACATACCGTTAGTAAGCGTGGGACGTTCGTTACAAAGAGTAAACACCGCTAAATATACAGGGTATCCGAAGCATGCACGCTCGCGCCAAACACCGCACCATTTTGTTTTGGCTAATTAACGTTGAATTGTCACAACCCCCTGGGGACCTTGTTAATGTACCTATGTTGTTACACGGTTACAATTTTATATTTTAACGTACGTACACACGTGTATTATATTATGCGTACTTACTTTTTTATGTATTGTGCGGGACTAAAATGTAGTACAGGTATGTGTAGAGTAGTAAAAGTTGGGTATTTCTTCATGGTTTTTTTTATGGTGAATTTTTTAGGAACATTGTTTTTGTTTAATGCTTAATGTAAACAAGACCTTATTGCAATACTTAATTAAACCATGATTATCATCAGTTTCTTAGCTCACTGGTGGCAAGTGCTTTTGTCGTCAAACCATTACTTAAAATTTGAATAGTAAATATATATTTTAGTTAGTAGTTCGAGCATAGTGTTATGGCGTACTTAAATTGTTTCCTGCTTTTATATCTTGGTAGAAGTTTGCTTTGTCTTTGTCCGTGTACTCACAAAAAAAAGCAATTACTTAATGTTCCTTACTAAACATATATGGAGTAAAAAGATTAGTTATAGTATGCCGTCATCAATATGGTAATAACCGTGTGGACCTATTAGCTATGTGATGCCTATACACGATGCTATTATGTGCTATATCTAAGTGCGTTAGGTACCTATGTGTTATATTTATGTACCTACTATGGAACTGTGTACTTACCATCTAATAAGTTTGCTTATATTAGCACAATGATTGAAAGCGTAAAAATATTCCTTTTACCACAAACTCACCTCCACTTGCTAAAAATCTCGAAGCCTGATATATGATGCCATAAGCAATTCCTTTTGTACTAAAAACTTGATGTATGTAAAGTATCGCTAAACTCTGGTAACTTGAGCTAAGCGTTATGCGATAAGGGTTCACAATTTCCAGGGCCATTGTAGGGTTAGGAATGGTCGCATTCCCTATGTATGCCTAATAGAGTAGCCGTCACTGAACGTAATAAATTGCTAACATTTTGCTGTAATAAATGGCCTATTATGTAAGAAAGAAATGGTGTTTGCACGGACTTCGTAACAAAAACTATTCAATTTTATCTGGACCTTTGACTTTTTGTGGTTTTATTGCATGAGATCTTTTTGCTGTCATAAAAAGCAGCTTCATTTTTAGAGATGCTTCAGTAGGATGATGTATTACGACATATTTTATATTGAACCTACATACACAATATTTTACTATAGGTATTCTTAAAGTAAAATCTAAGCACCTTCAAAATTCTTCAAATGATGTCCCATGCTGGGTGCCACTAGATTCACTTAAAGAATTTTTTTTTTTTAAGTCTACTCTATTCCCGAATATTTCTCATTAATCACGTTTCATTATTATTTTATATAAAACTTTTCCTGATTGTTGTCTGAATGAATCGAAATTAAGTGGCTTAAAGTTAATAACACTTGCTACAAAAAATAAAAATCGCGTCTGATAAGGTTTGTAACTTACATTAGCAAGTATTCAATGAACTATAAAATTATTATAAATGAGTCCATTTTGAGAGACTAAAGGAAACAAAAGCCCCATATAAAGTAATATGTCTGTAATTTTACGAGAACCTTAACAATACAGTAAATACTGCAATAGGAAATACAATAATATTTTATTGTAATAAAATATAGAAAAACACTTTACGTCTTTGACAAAGCAATATTTGATAGGTGTTTTGATTTACTGCTAGGGCGGGCATAAAAGGTATGCCTCGTATAAAAGAAATAAAATCCCTGTAAATGGTCGTTGACTGAATCATGCTTAATATGTCTAGCTCCTTTACTAGTTATTTTTATGTCTTACGTCTATTCTAGTCATGATATTGGTAATAAATGACTCAATTAAGACATGAACATAGCTACTGATAAAATGAAACAATAATTTGTTGATTTAATCAAAACTTATACATGTCATAAGCGTCAAACGTATAGTCTGTGTATGCCATGCGTCATTTCGATGTATTAACGACTTTAACAATGTAACTAGATTGGATGCGGATTTGCAGAAGGCAGAAGACCGGCTGCTTTGGTGCAAACTTGGGCAAGGTCTATTCCCAACTGTGGACACACCAGGCCTAGCCAATAAAAATAAGTAGGTACCTAACCAAAAAAAAGATTAAGAACAGAAATTACCTAATCATTAATGAGTTCAATGTTATTATTCTTTTTACAAAATCGTATTTCGTATTGATAAAACAGTTTTAAACATACTGAAGCCTTAACTCGGTTTTTCAATATTTCCACAAGTATCAGGTACTTAATAAATGGTAGGGTAATTTTTCATGGTGGAACCTGCGTAATGTATAATTTAAAGATTTGATTAGCACAGTGACTGGGCGGGAAACGTAGGCTTAGGGAGCTTGATATCTTAATAACTTACCTACTCGGATATTTTATACGTCGTGTATCACGTGTCTATAATATGGTTGTGATATTTTAAATGGGATCTTGAGGTAAGAGTAAATAATAGGATTTTCTTTATTAATTTTAAGATACGATCTTACCGGCCGTGGTCGCAAGCAGACTCACTCACCAGTCTGCTTGCGACCACGGCCGGTGTAACCCGGTCGAAACGTCAAGCCCCAAAAAAGGTATTTATGCATGTACGCGCTTATTCCCGTGAATTATATTACTATAAACATGCAGCGCGATAGTTTAAAAGTTTATACGATCTTAGATATTGTAAATTTTTTAGTTCTTTGAGTAGTAGAAGCAGTGCTGTTATGCTTGGGCCAAAAAAAATGTTGAATGATGATGATGATGTCGAATATCATATCTGACAAATATTATTTGTAAATTAATTAATTAAGTTAATTATATGAAATGATTTATTTCGCCAGATCATCTGACTGTTTAAACGCATTTACGGTTTCGGGCGGTAAAGTAATTGCTATGGGGTGGTGGTTAATAAATACAGCGGGAATATTAATAAAACAATTTATTTATTTAAACTCGGCAATGTAAACTTACAAAATATGGTACAGACAGTGAACTGGATATTTGGCACATTTTGAGCCGCATTGAAGTCCCGATATCAATGACATCAGTATTAATGTAACACATGCTTTATGTAAGGAGTTCTTCATTTATTTTCGTTATACACTAAGTTTATATTCAATTAACATTATTATCATTAAAAATTTTCACAAGAGTTTGTTATGTCAATCTTTTGTTTCGGCAAAAACAAATAAATAAAGTTATCCGTTGTATTTTGCTAGTAATTATTTCTACTTTGGCAGTGCCATTGTATCGATTTATTTACATATTAATTTAATTGGAATTATTAACATTTTCGTAATCTAGTTAATGAAATGTCAATTTATTCTAATCGATTCATAGATATAAAACATCGATATACCTACTTATTTCGTAACGCATATCTCAAATCGATATAAATGTATACAAGAGTTAAAAATGTGTGGATTAGAAAATAACGTCAGACTTGCCAAGTGTCAGGAAACACCAGCGGGAATGTAAATATAGTAAATCGTTAAATTTGGCACACGATTATTTGGCAAAGGGTGTCACTACAAATCATGATTTATTACAAAAGGAACTTTATATAAATAATATATGTAACGTTCGGTTCGCTTACATTAGCAGCACTTAGTCTACACAAATAAGATATGAATTTATTTACAATAATATATCGTAAACATCTACGCTACTTTGAGTCGACAAACGAACCTTCTAGTTTGAACATTTACAGCAGGCCGTACACACGTACTGGTGTTGAATGTTCAGGCGACGTGTGGGTTGTGGGAGCGTCCGCCGCCGAGGGCCTACACGTCGCTGGGAGGTGAGGCGGCGGGCTCCGGCCGCTAGTGCAGCTGGCTCTTGGTGCTAAACCCGTAGTGCAGGTAGGGCGAGCCGGCGCCGTCGCGCGCGCCGCCCGGCCCGCCGCCGCCGCCGCCCGCGCCGCCGCCCGGGCACTTCAACGCCGAACGCAGTTCCGACGCCATCTCCGAACACAGCGACGCCTACACACAAAACTCATGCCGTACAGAACGCCCACTGGATACTCATCGATAACATGTTTAGAAAAGTCGTACCTCCTCCTTCTGTTGTTAGTGCAGCAGGGAAAAACAAAATAATATGAGATATCGTCCAAAAATGATGGTAAATACATCTCCAAGTTATCCTAGCTCATTACGTGGTTAAGGTCAAGTCAGTTGCTTCAAAAGAATAATTCTCTAGTTTATATAATCTAACTAAAACTAAGCTAAGAAAACAAACCAAAACACATAAAACAGTCGTGATAGCTTCTACTTAATACGGTCAACGAACTCACAGAAAATAATATCACCAATTAATTTTAAAAATAAACCTAGAACAAAATAAATATTTAGTTAGTCATCAATGTTAAATAAATGTAAAAAGCATGCAGCGGCAACGTAAAGTAAAATCACATTCGTCAAAAATGACGCTCAAATATATTTTATTTGTCGAACATTCTATCGGCAATGTGCCATTTGCCAATTCACTATTTTGCAAATTGTTCTGACAGGTCCAACTTAACATCAATAAAGTAAATACCACTTTGCCAGATGCCCATTATTCGAACCAAGGATTCAAACAAACAAAAAAATGCTGCGTCTGTAAATGTGTACTCATGTTGATTGTGGTAGTTTTAGTATTTATAAATATGAATCTGCTAAAATATCCTCTTTGATTAAGTAAATCAAAACACTAGTCGCTGAAAAAAATATGGATGGATACTACGACTAGTCCGAGTATGATTTGAAAGGACTCACTCTTTCGTCGACGGCAACTTTGCGCGACTTCCAAACAAACTCGCAGACGGCGATAACGCAGGCGACTCCCATTCCACCCATTAGTACCACAAACACGCCGCCGACGTTCGCCAACCCCAACTCATTTGCCGTTGACGATGACTTTGATGTCTCGTCCTGTATTATAAATATATACCTATATAACACACGCCCTCGCCCCACCATTATACCCTATAAACGTTTAGTGATGAAACGCTTCCCGAAAAATGTGAGATACAAGGAAAATCAGTCGAGTTCTTTAGATGCCGCAAATTAATACGATGGGCTTTTAATAAAAATTCTTGTCTTGAGGTTTCCTTTTCAGTATTTTCATTAAGCTTCAGTGGTCGAAAAGTTATACAGCTAATTAGAAAATGAATGTAACAGAAAGTACTTGATGTAAAATATATTCTGATGTTTAGATGTTATTTAAAGGGGTAAAAGTAAGGGAAATATTAATTACATATTAAGATCAAGACAACATTGTAAAGGAAAGACTTCGGAAACTCTTATAACACTTAAATTCCGCAGAGCACATCACATTGCTAGCTAACGACGTCGTTTTCCTTTTACTTACCCTACAAGACCCTCCGCCACGTTTCTCTTTCCACCATTTTGTTTTCAGAATGTGCAATTTTCCTTCCTCTTGCAGTTTCAAAACAGCTCCGCTTATGGCAGTGCGGTAAGGAGAGTCTAAACATAATTTGGCCGTTTAATATAGTCATGAAGAGAGTACTTCACATAAAATTGTGAAATACTTCAAGCCCTATATAAAAATACTTTTGCGCATGTCGACAAACCGCGTCCGTAAAAGTTTATATTGGTATAAAACTACGTAATTTTTGTCGATACAGTTGTAAAAGTTTTCTCATTTATTCCGAGCATAAGTTAGTATTGTTATCTTTGAACTTTTGAGTTTGGTCGTGTTTTATAGTTTTGTGAAAATAGAATTGGAAATGTAACTTTTAATAAATTGTTTCCAAATCCAGAATTTAATTTACTAAAAGAGCGCAAGCATCATTACATGTGGTTTAGTATTGAACGCGCACGATTTACGAACATATTGTAACGCATAAGTAAATGAAAAATAAAATAAAAAATACCACTAGCGAACAAGACCGATTACTTACTAGGTGGCATAGCAATCCCGTATCCTTTAGAATCCAGCATGCCACCGACTTGGGTGAGATCACAGTTCCTTTCAACCACATACTCAATAGTAGTTGACTCCATAAGGTAGGCATATGCACCTTTGCCTCGGACCACTCTTTCCTCTCCTTCCTTATTGCTTGTCGCGAAAACTGAAGGCCTGGCTGACTCCATGAAAGACCACATTCGTTGGTACGTGGAAAAGTTTGAATCCTGTTTAAAAAAAAAGTACTTTAAACATGTAACCTCTTGCGACAATTTCCAGCTAGTCACGTAATTCTATTTTTAAATTGTGGACAAAAATGTACTATACAGGACAAATTTTGGAGAGCCCAGATTTGTGTTGCGCGTGTAACACTGCTCTTAAGTTAAGAACATACGTAAGATTTGTAAAGTACTTAACTTGCTTTCTTATTGAAAATTATTTTTTTGTAATCCTTGGATACTAGCTGCAGCCAGTGTTACTGGCACTAAGGTAACTCTGAGTTTTTATCACTTGCTTTTGGCTTATATTTCCTGAATTCTATGTTTTTTTCCTTTTCTTGTTTTTAATGAGGCATGCAAATATATTAAGTGCAAATTACTGTAATAACATTGTTCAGTGATCTGTTGCCACTGTCGCGAAGAATAATCGAATGGCTTACCATGCTAATTGGCTCATCGTTCTTTCGCTTACTTTGCTTTCATTAAAACCGTTATTATTATTATTATTTTCAGCCATTATCGTCCCACTGCAGGGCAAAGGCCTAATTAAAACCGTTAGTGTAAATAAAATCTATTGCTTTAATTTCATAGCTAAGGTTTTGTGTTTTGAGGCTGATAATGTAATTATTTAATTAGGTCAGATAGCAGCCGGTTCGCGTAAGAAACGGATGTTCAGTCAATGCTTGTTAACATAGTTTATAACTGAGTTAAATGGCAAAAATAGTTGCCAACGGTATATTAAAAAACATTATTTTTACCGAAATAGGGCACATTATTTTGTTAGGTACGATTAGGGTCAAATAGTGGTAAGATTTAAAAATATATTTTGGCAACGATTTTGTATTTCTTTAAGTTAGTCCAATATAAAATTCATAGAAGACGTTTATTTTTCACAGTTATATGTACCAAATCAGTCATTTTCCACATTTTCATTTTAAAAACCTAAAGTCAAAATTGTAAACAACAAAAAACAAAAGACATAAAACTTACCCTGAAGAAAGCAGCAGTGGAACCGCCTTTCAGTGCTCCATACTTAATTTTCGTCTGCTTAGCAAGATCTTCAGCACTCTCAATAGGCGAGTCCATACGCTCCACAGTTAGGAAGGCGGCGAGGTTGGCAGTGTACGAGGATATCATGATCAGAGTGAAGAACCACCACATTCCTGCTACCATGCGGGTGGAAACCGCTCTGGTGCAAACAACATTGTATTAATAACTAGGTTACAGCACACACAAACGAGCTCTTACGTGTATAAAAAATCTAAGTCACTATGGAGCTGTAAAGAAACTTAAACTTTTTTTTATTCATATTATTTAATAGGAAATTCTAAAATAAAGTTTCAAACAACTCCATTGGGATCCAGTGTTATGTCAATAATGCAGTTTGTGTATCTCTAAATTAACATAACTAAATATTAATTTCACATTCAATTCTGAATACATTGTTTTCGCCACGGTACTTGAATGTAAAACCAATATCTACTTATTTGATTAATATCTAACAAACTTTGATGCAGCAAGCTGTGGATACTGCACAAGCACAGAAGTCATGTCAGGTGCGATATCATTTACGTTCACGAAACTAGTTGTTTATTGAGCTACTAAATCAACTGTACGTATTTAGCTAAGTACTGTGAAATGGAAACCAAGGCTAGTCGAATTGCCGGCACGTCTCTATTTAAATTGGACGCTCTAGGCGACTACCGATGCTTGAAATTCACAAAGGGCTGTGGTCGCTTTGAAACTAATTAGTAAAAGGGAGTTCTTCATCCAAGCTCTGCAACTGAAGGCTACATTTCCGTTTTATAATTACCGCGAGATTGCTCTTTGAAACAATTTTACCTATTCTTATTAGTTGTGATTTCGTTAAATGGCGAACTCGCTTAGGTATTTATTGAATTCGTTAAGTAAATTGTAAGCCATTTGGTCTACTGTAGCGGAATTGTAACCATCAGTGGCATTTGGGACTTACTTCGGCGCGATATCCGAACCTTGCTGCATCAAGGATCCGATAGTGAACCACAGCGAGTTCAACAGAGTGAACTGATTCTCCAGCACCGGCGGCTCGTCTAGGCAGTTCCTGGGGGAGTCCCACTCGTACGGGCTGAACCTGCGCCCAAATACTGCCTGTCATTCATTTAAAATGTTTCTGTTGATCTTTTGCCAAACTACTTAAGAGAATATTCAACACACGGAACTGTAGCCAACAATGCCAGTTTACCAAAAACATTATAAAAGTTAAGAGGGCTGCGCATAAACTCCTGCCGTGTCTTCATTTTAGTACTTTGTAAATAAAATGTTATGTGCGCCCCGTGACCCGACGCGGCGTTTGGCAGCCTCTTCAAACAACTCTTATTACGTTATCTTTGAACGTTACAAGAGTGTAATTAATTCGATATAGGATAAAAGTTATACATTTCAAACAGGCGAGTTCCGTAATTGAAATTCACTTCCGAGTAAGTTGGCGAATGATTGAACGACCCCTCTTTTATGTTCTTCTTGTGGACTTCGCTGAGTTCACTATTTTTTTATTACCAGAAATGAAACGCGTGTTTCGAAATCCGAATCAAGTTTTTATTAGTTTTTTCTTTTTCAGTTTTAAACGAAAACATGCTTAATTTCATTCCTGGTTAGAAACTGCTTGCTGGCAGTTTTGTACTAATAAAAAATAATTGTAGGGGTCTCTAGATTATCTTACTTGGGCAAAAAGTCACAGCTTTGTTGCATGAGAGATCCGATGGCAAACCATAAACAGTTTGCTAGTGAGAAAATGTTCTCCATTTTTTCGCCATCTGGAGAGTGCATCTGATGCCATTCGTATGGAGTAAACCTATTAGATAAATACATTTAGCAACCTGATCGCATTCAGCTTTATCATTTTTGAGTCGGATGTCCAAATATTGCAGAACACGATACTGATATATTCCTTAGTACCTAATACAATATAGTGTGGTGTTGCACAGTTGCTTCAGAATACCTATAAAATCTTCTTGAAAGATACAAACCATAATCTCATTATGGAATCGTCGTATTTTGTTGCAATGTGCCAAAATAGGCGAGGTTATAATGCGTGCGTCATTGTGCCTACAGCGTGTCTACGAGTACGTACCTAGCCAATATAAAGAGCAGCACGGACACGCCGAGATACGCCGTTGCCATATAAATCCACACGTCGAGGGAAAGCGGCGACAGGAAGGAGAATAAGTTCGGCGGTTGCTTAATCGGTTTGCGGTAAAGCACGGAAATACCGAGATTCATGAACGGCATTGTAAAGTCCACCACCTGCTCCCTGTTCCAACAAAATAATATAATGTATAAAACACAATGCGCTTGCACGTTCCACAAAAGGTTGCCGGCCAAATGCTAAGCGAGAAGAAAACAATACTGCGAATAAATACAAGCATTGTTTTACTCTCCACAAAGAGAACTCAAATATATTATATCGAACACGTGTTTGTATAATTTTCGTATATATTTTCATGAGTACCTGTCGTACGTAATGGTGAGATCAGCGATGGCGAGGTCGGCTCGTTGTTCCAACAATTCCCTTATCATTCCGTCCCACTCTTTAGTCTCACGGTTGTAGGACCCGTATCGACCGTCAGGCGCCAGCTTGAATGTATAATTGAAGCCCAGAATTTTAGATATCTCGTGAATTAGATCAATGGCGTAGCCCTCGAACTGAGCGTTACCCGTGAGCTTCTCGCTGGCCTCTCTCCTCATACAATACGGCGAACTCTAGGGAATTAACAGATTACATATGTAAATGTGTTGAAAAAGAATTACTATATTAGTAAACAGAGTTTACATACTTGGGGAATACACGTAAAATGAATTCTTAAACAGCGAGCTCGGAGAAATTCGAGTGATTTTTTTTATTTAAACACAGGTTTGTCTGTCTTCTGTGTTTCTGTTTAGAGCTTTGCATGTATCAAGTCATGAATACGGATATGTCTCGCATGAATGTTTTCTCTCTGGGAATATATTTTTACTGTGTGCCAGTCTACATAAATCCCCTCTTCGCTTCTCGAGAGAACATTCATATATATGTGTGATACGCTAATTTTGCTTTTGTGGGCCACGAGAGAGCAGTAAAATGTTTCCAGTAGATTAATGCCTATATCTTGAGTGTAATTTATTACTTACCAAAATTGTTGTTACAATAAGGGTTTTATTCTGTAATATTTCTACTATCTGTTTCTGATTCTCGCCGTAGGACCGGGTGTAGTTGACTCCTTCAGACGAGTTCCAAGTCCCAGCTTTTTGCAGACCGTCCCTTGTTAATTCAATTATATCTAGAGTGAAATCGCTTCTGAATCCTTGATGGTCAAACTTTATCACTCCGGTTAAACCCTTCATTTCGACCTGTTCATTGAATTAATGTATTAGTATCAGATTTGAAATTAAGTTCTGAAATACAAAATAATCGTACTACTACTGCGAAGTTTTGGGACGGATGGAAGTTATAAGTAGAGAAGGAATATCCTCTCTCGGGGAAATACAATATGATTCGTGTTAATCATTGATCTATTTGTGTAATTAGTACGTAATTAATTAGACCGTAAATAGAAACACCAGAGTATTATTTGTGTAACAAAGTTTCCCGGTAATTCCCATGAAAGGAGAAATCCAGTGGCGCTGAAGCTGAACACAACTGTAGCAGTTAATCCGTCAGCGCTCACGTACCAACACTTAATCCCACTATGTTGGTCGCAGCTTTGTTCAATGACCACTAAACTTCTTTTTATTTTCCGAACTTCAGTGCGCTTTAAACGAAAATGGGAGTTCGTTTGTTTATGGATATGCCTTTGTTTTAGGCATGACTATTAAATAAAGTTTACGAAAACGCTGGGTTTCTTTCTTCTGGGTTTGAAATAAGACTTCCATATATTTTGTTTCATAAATAAAATCGGTACCTAGCTAATTTTCAAAGAAAGTACCCTAAGTCGTTAAAACTTTTAATCGAATTTAATAATTTACACAAGTTATATCGAATAAACTGGCGTTAAAAATAAATATTATACCAGCACTTTGTTTCACAATGTATACGCTCTATAATAAATGATGTGAATGAGTGTTATATAACTCACAATTTTCATGTAGTTTATGAGGCTATATCCATGGGGCCATGTGTCTTCAGCTTCACAGGAAAGAGGCCTCACGTCTATTTGTTGTGACGTATCAAGATCATGTAAGGCTTTAGCGAACAAATGGACCGCGTCGTACATTAGAGCCGTTTCCGTCTGCATTCATGGAAAACATTAATCTTAAAATCCAAACTTCAAGGAAATGTGAAAATCTAAGGTATTATATAGCAAATCATATACGAGGATTTCAAAGCATAGAATAGTAATGTTATTTTTCTCTTTCTCACCTTAATAAAAGTCATGTTCTCCTGCAAACAAACAATCAATATTAATATGGCACTGTTTTTCGGTTTTCTTGCACAAATATGTTTATCATTGGCATACATACAAATAGGTGATTACCTTGGCGGTCGTGTGTCCCAGTTGTAGTTTACGTCCTTTTCGGGCTTCGTCGTAAACCCAATCCCGTACTACTCTTTGGACATCAGCACGTTCGGGGTCAAGTAATCTTATTGCTGTAATATTTGTGCCGCCATATTTGAACTCTTCCAAATCTACACTGTGGAGGTCCTGTTAACAATTTAAATTAATGAACTGCAAAATTTTGGTCCAAAACATCTCGATATTTTCTATATCTAGGGAAAACCATAAACACATAATAAGGTTATGTCTTGGCAAATAAGAACTTACCAAGGAAGTTATCAAATAACTGTGGTAGTCGGACATCATTCCAATTTGTTGCGCTTGTTGAAGAACATCCCTAATCCTTTCTGTAGCGCAATCCAATACTATGTGTGACTCAGCCGAGTTCTTTATTTGTTTTAAAAGTGGCCTGCAACGGAGAATGGACATAAAGACTGCTACCTTAAGAACCAAATTAGAATAAACGTTTTTAAAGTAAGTACCTGTAATCATGAGAATCTGGCAGTTGTCGCACTGCAACAGGCAGTTCCGAAGGCCCGTGTGCTTTAAGTAACTCCTGAAGACGGACTAATCCGTCGCTGTTTTCGTAAACTATCGTAAAGGATCTCCACCCCCATGCTCTCACTAAATCCACGTAAGCCTAAAAATGTACAGAGTTGTTTCTTTTATGTATTTTTCAAACATGCTAGGGGTATCTTAGAAAACATTTTAAATGCTCGACAGAAATTTGTGAAAACAGGTAGGTAAAGTGTACATTTTGTGAAACATTATTTATAAGATTTTATATTTGTTTGAACTGATTTTCGATTTTTGTTCTCATTACGTTTCATTCCTTTGTTTTGTATGCTCGTACGGTACAAATAGATTTAATTGCGGATGTGTAATCTTTCGGATGGTTGAACAATTTCATTTTCTCAATCATTAAGTCACAGTCAGTTCTATTTCTAAATTCAATTGTAATGTGGATATAATTAAATTCTACCTATATTTTATTTTCAATAGTAAACAGTATTTTTAGTTAATATCTATTCATTTGTCATTCCACTTGTAGTGAAAGTTTTCTATTTGAATTTAGTTAATTTCGACTGGTAAATAATTTACAATGTGGAACTGACAGCCACTGACAGTTTTTTGTTTTATTTCTGTAATTAAACGGTAAATAACATAGGTATATAAATACTTTTTCGGATGTGTATACTATTTTGCATTTGTATAATGTTTTTGAAATATCATTTCTTATTTTAAGATATAACTATTTTGAACAAAATAAATCCGTTTTAGTTACTATAAAACCACTATATGGATTTCGATGTACATGGTATTCATAACAGAGTATGAATTAAATGTAACAACAAATGATGTATACCGAGTCTCCTGGCGCATTGTAATTTACAGGGAAACATTTTTCCATACACCCGCCTGCATTTTCCTTACGAACCGACTAAGCCTTGCATGAAAACACTTTCCGCAATTAACATTATTAGTCAAGAAAGTTTCTCAACCATTCTCATAACATTCCATTACTCATTTCAAACAGTCTCGTTTATTTTATTGCTTTTATTACCTACAAAATGGCCAGCATTTTCTAAAATATTTTAGGTCCGGAGTGACTGGAAGTAACTGCCAAAATCCATTTGAATTTAGCAATCACGATCCCAATACGTGCGCAATGCACCTTACCTAATCCTAGCTCCTGAGTTATATAAAATATCGTAGTATTTTCATCTCAAAAATATATGAATGCCAACAATATTCCGAAGAACAATTTTTATTTAAATATCAAATTTCTGAGTTCGTCAGTAGGTATAAATTATGTAATGGTATCAAATTTTATCTTTAGGTTTTATTTTTAGCCTTCGACGCAAGTAGATGTTTGCAGATGTATAAATTTCTTAATCAAAATCTCTTTGACATAAAATGAGATATAAAATGAAGGCTGTTCAAAGGTACTTACAGGCAGTATAGTTAAGGTCTTAAGCCTGCTAGAGATAAACTTACTACTTTATATTTAAACTATGTATGTCAATATTAAATAATTAACTACCTACACAAGACAAAAAACTTAACTAAATAAACAGTAAGATGATAAGACCCCTGTAAATTCGTTCAGTGTACACGAAAATATATCAATAAAAATAAATGTAAAAACCTAATAATAATTAAACACAGATTGAATTGACCACGATAACCAACTAGGTACTTACTCGACTCAAAGCAGCTGGATGTGGATAGAGGTTGACTAGACACGATTCTCGTCGCGTTCGGTAGTCCCACCGCGTTTCTAGATGAGGCAGCTCCATGGTATCACATATGGACTGGACGTGCGCCGCCGCTGGAGCCGACTGGGGTCCAAAGATGGCCGCCACGCCACTACGTAGAAGATGGCATACTGTGCAACAATAAAAATTTGCTTAGAAGTCATAATTATAGATACCTATACTAGTACTGACTAAAATTAAATGACAATTTCTGAGAATCTCTCATTATATAGAATAGTGTAGGCACTAATATAGTAGGGATAATATTATTGGTACCACTCATTAGACCTATTTAATGAGTGATACCTATTATATTGTCCCATAAAAATATTATCCTTTTTCAATTCGCAGAATGTACAACCTACGTGCTTGTTAATAAATAAAAACTTATAATTATTAGTTACTTTTCTGTCTATTCAAAGACGAATTGAAAGTATTGAAAAGCATATGCTCCTGTAGTCTGTATAATTATAATTGTTGTAACACTTATAGCGTATAGTAACCCTTAGAAGAGCACAACAAACAAATACCTAAAGAACCGGGTATGGCATTCCATGTTCAGATAATTGATATGGTGTTACAATAGGACGAAGCGGGTGTATCTGAAATTCGTTTCCATACGGGTATTACAAGTGGCGCGGAGGGTTTATTTGATTGTGTTTACATCACGTTCCGTTGATGTGTTAGGGTTCGGTACTTCACGTCGTTCCAGTGGGATTCGGAAGCGTCAGTAGCAGAGGATGTTATATTTATATTTTTTGCTCATCAATTGTTTGTCCAACCATAATATTATAATGTTTTGTCAATGACAGTGCTCCTTTATTGCGTTCTAAAAGAAAGGAGTGCTAGAAATAGTCTCTTGTAAATAGGTATGTAACGGGTCTTTGAATTTTGAAATAGTTTCCTGAACGCATTCCCGCAAAGCGTTCAATTATAACCAGGAATGTAGCAAACTATGATAAGGTTCTGCTTGGTGCACTCTCTATACCTTTAAGCCTATAGTCCTATGGGACAGCAATCTGATACGGAAGGATAGTGCGGACATTAGATCCGTTACTTACTCTTAAGGACAAAGGGGTATAACAACGCCGATAACGGCCGATATGGCACTTTAGGGAACGTCGATAATAGATAGTACATGGATACAGTGTCCAAGGGGTATGGTTTGTCATTTATCTACAGATGTTATTGAGCAATTAATAACATGCTTTCTCCATTGAGATTATGTCAATCACCACCACTACTTTTTATCTAATCGAGTAGTTAAACCTATCTATCATATCGATATGCAAAGTAGCAACTCTAGTTATGACAAACTGCCCTATATGACATGAAGTAATATAAACGGAAAATCTTGATGAGCATTAAAGTACTACTAAAAGGTAAAGTTAAATATTATTTTGCTCGATGTTAGTTGATGCTGGGAAAAAATAAAACGGCGAGTTACATCAAAGTATAGTCGAAAACAAAAGTGTAACATCCTAAAATATGACAATACTCGAAAAGAGACATAAATTGCAAGAAAAGCATCACGTACAGTCGTGTTGTCACGGCAGTGTGTTGGACGTGACCGAGGGGTAAACTATTACGTCACAGCATTTGAAAAGTGATTGTATCCGTGCCGGCCCTGGCAGGACGGCCCTAGCTATGTAACTGGGGGTAAAATTGGCGTTATTATAAGAAATACATTAGTTTCGCCTAACAAATATAACAGGAAGGTAGTTTGTCGAGATTTTTTCAAAGACCTCTATATTATAGCGAACGTATTACTTTACAGTAATAAGAAACTTTTATCATGAAAATAACAAAAAAGAAGATGCATAATTATAAGAGTACCTAATGTATAATAATTCTATGTAATTTTTCGTTTGTCTGCAAAGTATCATTACATTTTAAATTCTCCTAATTTTGGAAACATAAAGGTACATACACGTATGTACTGTTTCTGTAGAACATTCTATCACCCTGTTTAAAAACAAATTTTAAGCATCAAAACTTGATCGTGCAACATGGGAGCCACTCCAAAGTGGTATAAAGATGACGACCCATCTATCTTCATTAAATAAAGGGTGAGAAGGATATAAAGAAACTTCGGGTGATATATTATGGTGAAGATTATAGCTTGAGACGGTGACGGGCGATAGCGTTAGCAACACCCCACTTTGAAATTTGCTTTCCTTAACAACGAAGTTTGCTATGGAAACTGAAGGATGGTGACAGTTTGCACTACGATCAAGTGACATCAAGTTTTATGGAGATTACTTTACTTTGTTTGAAGATATGCAAATAATAAAGTTTAGTTTTAGCTTTACGTGATTGAGAGCCATTGGCGATTAAAAAATAATCCTTTGTCTATTGCGTTTTATTAAATAAGAAAGGCTTTTTACGTGAAAATAAAAATAGAACTGTTCCAGAATTGTTAATTACAATTATATCTTAAATAACTAAAACTTTTCCTTTCATAAAAATCGAACATTGTCACTTAACGTAGCGTTTAGACACTAAATCATCATTGCCTTTATTTACCAACAAGATATATCATTTATAAAACGTCTGGTACACAACATTAAAGTTCAATCAAAAACTAGTGCGCAAATAAGCTGCTACTCAAAAATGTTTCTTCAAATCATAAGTATACGGTTTATATTACAGTGTTAGTTTAACAATTACCTCGTTTCGACGCATGGAAGCTGTCCTGCGGCGAGATGGTCTCGACCTGCGCGAGGAGCTTGGCCCGCGGCAGCACCGCGCGGTCAGCGTTCACGCGCTCCACAGCGTATCGGAACGCCACCTCCTGCTTGTCATCCTCTGGGTGGAATAGACCACCTGGTACAAAAAAATAGAGTTAGATAAACAAAGGCACAATATATGTCATTTGTTATATGTATATACTATAACTTAGAAGATGGTAAGAAACAACTTAACATTGTATGTCTACTAAAAATACAAAAAAATAAATAAAGAAAAGGATTTTTTGCTGTTTTGTTTATCTATCCTACTTATAATAAATCTGTAAAAGTGAAAATTCTGTACATTGAAAACATCAAAAAATAAATGGCGGGGGGTGTTAGTAGACCGACACCGAACCCAAAAGTGAGAAACAAAAAAAAAATTCTCTGTCTGTCTGTCCGTTTGTTCAGGTATCACGCAAAAACTACCGCTTCGATTACGATGAAACTTGGTATAATTATTCTTTATTATCTTGTGCACCACACTGGGTAGTTTTTATCCCGGAAAAAACAAACTTAATTTTGCGGTTAAAAACTCATTGATAAGTTTCGTCATCCACGCGAACGAAGTCGCAGGCACAGCTAGTAATTACAATAAATAAGCTTAGTATGCCATGAAGGTACCTAAAGGTTTTTTCGTTGATATAATAAACTCGGTAGGTACCTACCTAAATGCAATGCTTAGATGATATAGTCAGAGTTTCATGTTCTCACAAAAAGTGGTATCGTAGCCTAATGTAAGTGGTGTACATAATGTCGATTTGATAATTTAAATAATGTTCTAAAATACTCACTTTTCCAGTTGTGAAATAAATGTGTTTCTGTCTAAAATCTGTCTAGCTTTTATTCTACTGCGTAATGTAGCGCAGAAGTCTATTTTCGCAGAAAACATCGATTATTATCAATCATCTGCGTCCCACTTAGTCGTAACATCACAGTCTGTCTGGGAAAGTCCGTCACTTGTAACTATCTGAATGATTGACGACTCAATGGGGACAGTGACTAACAGATTGGGATTGAAATTTCCCTACGGTAGTAGCTTATTTTTGATATTGCTGGATAACGATGTGAATGAGAAATTTTTAATACTCAATTGTGTTTGATTGGTATATATTTAATAGGCTATTAATAAACAGAAAACGATTAACCGGTCAAGTTCGTACCTACCATCGAAGAAAATACAGCACCATTCACAGAAATTCATATACATATATAAGTGTCTTAGAATAATTAAGAAAGTACATATAACTATGCAAAGTTACAATCACTCACGTAAATATTGAAAGCATAAACTATAGCACAGAAGTGTCATCAGTAAGCAATTAAGTACTATCCAAACTGGTTTCATTATAAAGAGCTTAATGCGAAGTGATTGTCAAATATCACGTTCGTCAAACTTTGACGACAAGTACTTCTCAAAGACTTTATGAGATATAACATATCAAACGAACTTTAACAAATTACCTCGGGCTGTTACTCTGGCAAAGTTGGTGACTTCAGATAGGTTGATGTTTTCCTTTATTGGGTTTGAATTTTAATATAATTTTCTTAACTATTTGCATGATTGAACTACTGATCTATTGAGAAATTTTCCCAGTCGACAGCGATGTGGATGAATTTTTTGATGTTTATTTTAGTTTTATTTAGTTTATAATTTATTTCTAGTGTAGGCTTAGTTTTTATATTATTGTATGTAAAGATTTTTTTCTCGATTTTCGTAATCAAATGTAGTAACTGCTGTTGAAACATTAAGTTATTATTATTTATGATTTCAGTCTTAAATTTTATATTTTTAATTTAATCTTCTTTATAGATTCATTGCCAACATTACTACACAGAATAATGTCAATAAATAATTGAATTTACCTAATCGAATTTGATTGATTGAATTTGATATTGATAAATTATACCCAGTAAGTGGTGATGACATTTGCATTACCACTTTCTACGAAATACCCATGGGACAACCGACCTCTTTATAGGTAACCTTTCAAAGGATGAGACTTTAAATAATGACCTTACTAAATTGTACAAAAGAGTTGGCAAAGCGTTTAATCAGATGAGGGTATAAAACATGGGCGTTCTAACTAAGTTAGTTCATAAGTGAGCAGTTTTCGAAATTTTCAAGCTCGGTTAGTTTCCAACATGGAGACGATGTAATGCACAAACTTTTGCAAACTTCATTACACTGCACAAAGTATCCTTTCAATCAAAGCTTTAGCAGTATTCGAATCAAGTTACGGACCTAATTACTGCATTTGAGACGCTTTTGTAAGCAAATTATAAATATTTGTAAGATCCACGCATAAGAACCAAGTACCTACAGTATATAAACTGAAATGAATGTACAAGGAAACTAATTAACGACATCGAAACAATATAAGAATAAGGCAGCTGTACAAAGAAATATTAATTATACAGTACAATTAAAATATACAAACTTCAAGCAACGAAAATAATTTAGTCTAGAACAAAACACCTCTGCTTATAAAAGGTCTAATTATATTCAGATCATTATATTACCTTTATTCATTATGTAAATTTTAACCACGTTTAAGAAAAATCTGCGCTAAACCTAACTGTTATTTATAGCTTATTATAATTAACTTAGGGCCGTTTTTTCAATCGACAAATAACTTTAATTCGAGAGATAAAATTCGCGACTGTCAGATTTTGTATTGAAGAACTGTCAAGAAATCAAAATTGTTTCTCAGATAAAATTATCTGGCGTTAAAAAATTCAGCCCTTTTATCAATCCTTACCTATTCGGATGGTGTCGGGCAAGGCTGATAGATGGCCAAAGAATAGAATAAGAAAAACAGCTTTCGCTCCTCTCATCCTGAAACAAAAAGATAATAATGTTATTTTTATTGACAAGGCGGTATAAAGGTGGATTCGAGAATGACCGATTGTGGTTTACTGTTGTCCGACTTCGGAAATATTATTTTGTATGCTTTCGGTTTTCTTTTATGATATTTTTATCGCTCCTAAAATGTTGAGGGATGAACATTCATCAAAATGTGAAGATACAATATTAGAAAACTATGTTGGCGTGTATTGGTCAAAGGGATATTATTAGATGATACGAAGTATTCTATTGAAACATCCTTTCTCTGACGCTTCTTTTATTGTACTACTTCTTCCTCTTTATTTTCCGTCAGTTTCTTATAACTGTGGGTTCCGTACAAATATTTGATACTCACGTATTTCTGTAATCTTATTATTTAGTTTTCTTTTAATTCAGGGTGATCTATAGTATTATATTTGAACGTATAAAGCCCTAGTAGCTGGAATTAATTCAATATTCCCTAATCTCCTTACGGACAAAACACCGCATTAGTTCACTCTAGAACATCAAATTCTCGTGTCTAATTACACATACTAGTAACTGGGCTAACTGAAACTACACGTAACTAAAGCACGTCAGAGAGTCCTCAATAGTAAAATATCAAAAATATTTTCAGAGACTTTATACAGTTTAAAAACAGTTAAAATTGTCGGCAATCAACTTAACCTTCACGAGTTCTTCTCCTTTCTTAACGTTATTCTAGATATACGTACATATGACAATAACTTATTAAGAGCAATAATTTTTTTTTTTGTTGCATCTTACTTGCTACTATAATATGTGATTTCACATGGATCTCAGGATATAATCAACACGGAGATTAATATAGCGAGCTTACTCAAATACCAGCAAATATTGAATATTCAATTACTACATAATACTAGATTAATCGTCGTTCATACATGGTATACCTAGATGGGTATATCAAATAGGAAAATAACATACTCGTACATGAAATAAAAAGTTTACATCGGTATAGCAGAAAGATGCTTATATATTTTATTTTAATTTCAAGCTTATTTTCCTTAAAAGACAAAACAAAGCAACAAAGGCTTGCTTTCTCGTAAGAGTAAAATGTTCAAGTAATTTTGCAGTATATTTATATTTCTGCCTGCGACTGCAGAATACGATCACCCAGACTGTTTGTAATATCTAATCTGAATTACATTTGGTTTCTGTTACATACCTAAGGTATTAGAAATTGTAAGACTTTTAATAAATATGCAAATTCGATGCGATGTCTGGAGGTTGAACACTAAAGCTGGCAATTAATAAAAACACAGACGTATATTTAGTGTTGTTATGTCTGTATTATTTTTCAGATATATATGTTGTACTCCAAAAGCGTTGAAATGTAAACGTTGAAGAGGCATAAAAAAGACAAAATAACCCTCGTTTTGAACTATGCTATAATAATTACTTTTAAATCCTTTATAAGGTAAACAATTCCGTATCTTGCGAAAACAACAAAAAAATGATTTAAGATTAATATCTGTAACTAAAATTAAAATTGTTTTTTACTTTTCCTTAAAAACGTGATGAAAATGAAAGAAAACATTAATTAATGAAATTTTATACCTGTCTTGAGTTAATCCAGTTTAAAATAATCCCAGATCAGAGAACCTTTTTCAATCATCCTTTTCAAATACCAACGTAATGCTGTCATGATGACAATGTGATGATGATGATGATATGATGTGATAAATAGACGACAAAATACAAATAGAAAGACATCAGACATTCGTTATAATATTCTAACCCTAAAAGTCATTACAGGTCAAAGGTTGTGGAGTTACTTAATATTATGTAAGTGTAGTCACGTCTCGAAATGAAGCGAAATTCGTGTAGCGAACTTCACACACGGTAAGCAAACGAACTGTTAAATACATTAAACATATTAGCGCTCTGTGCTTTCAATTACTGATGTAATGACTTGCTCCGTGGTAATGACAGTTGAATGTTAATTAGTAAGGTATTGTTTAAGAACGAGAATATCTTGACTGTGTTTAAATTTAAGTTTTATGGTGGTGTTAAATACTACATGATCACCCATCCATAAATTGCTTTTCACTATAGAAAAGCTATGCTGAAGAGGTTTTACATACCCAAGATGCATACCGGCACTCACCAGCACCCTTGTACATACAGTTGAATACACTAAACCGCCAAAACATCTGAAGAAGTTTCGAGACTAATCCCTTATAAAATCAAAGATTTCGTGAGAAAAGGGGAACAAGAATAATGTTTTGTTTCGCTCATTTCATCTCGTTTGAGAATATCTCGCCTCGTTAACTTAGCCGTCAGCCATCCCGGCTATTATTTTTTAAGCCCAGCAATCAAACTCGTTTGGGAATTGGGATTTTTTTTTGAACGGAATCTGCAAATGGGATCGGATTTTGGGATCCATTCGGAATAAGCCCCTGACATACATACTCGTAGGCAAAGTGTTTGCGTCTCTTGTTTATTATTTTATTGATAAATCTGTGGAACTGCTCCATATAACCAGCCATGTTTCGATGAATCGAAAAAAAAAAAAATAAACATAACAACATTTCATTAACCAACTTTTCCGTTTGTTAATTAATAACAAATTGGGCATTGTTAATATCGTACTTGATTTTCAAGTAGGTACTACTCTTGAGATGTCTTAAAGCATTGAAATGCCAAACATAACATAATAAATGGTCCACAATAACAATAGTTATAACAACCATGTTGTATTTTAATTACCTACCAGGACTAGGGTCTTCAGTACAATAAGATAGAACAAGAAAACATAAGAGACGTCTCGACAACACTAACAATATAACAATAGAGTAGGGGACGGGGATCATCCCTTTTTGTTACACAAATTAATTCTTAATACTTCTGTACCTTTACCACTCTGTCTCAAGTACTATCTCAGTTACTCATACATAATCCACTGAAAAACTGAATACGTTATTACATACTGCGGTAATTATCATTTATTATGAGACCGAAAATGGGCTTTACTGATACTAATCTCCACCTCTTACAGAACATTAAACTGACCGCATAATAAAATTATACAGCTAGGGTAGCAGTAATATTTAATTTTCAATTACATCATAAGGAAAAATTCGAAGCTCTAAAACCTGGTTTGATAAAAATACGAATGAATTACAATGCAGTAAAAATGTAGCGTATAAATGTTTTCATGAAGAAGTTATGAATTAAATGCTATTTTGTGGTTTTCTATTACATAAAGGACACAAAGGAGCGTTCTATTTAGCTTCATTTCTTCCCACGGTATCATTTGCTAACGTGACGTCAGGACGTTTCGTCTTGACATGAAAACAGGCCTTATCAGATTTCAGGCTATTTAAGAGGCATGATACCAAATGCTCTCGAAAGTGACGCGTATACGGAAACGTGCCACTTACGTACAACAAATACAGAATTATTTATTCAAGAATTTCAGGCATTCCTTATCTAGGGAAGCGGAATGGAACAACAAAAATGGAAAATGCTAGCACTCTTATAAATAAAAAGCAAATTGCTTCTATTTGTTACAGCCTCCGTTGTTTACGTATATTCCGTAATAACCTTAGAACCGTGTTTTGCTAGAAGCAAGGAAATACTTATTTGTAGCCAAAGAAAATAAGGCCCGGAAATTCATGAATGAAAATCGTGGCTTAAAAATGTTGTGTATAATTAAACCACGTCAGTTTAGTGATAACATAAATGGGGTACGTACCTGTAAGCTACTCAATGTCACTCACACACGGAACACCTGTGTTATGTACACATCGTCACCAATTAATTTCCTACTACACGAATACACACTAACCATTCACTAACACCAATCACAGAATACATTTTCACGTTGTAATTAGCGCGGCTGTATGTAAATGTACGCAAACCCGATAATTGTTGCGTTTTGACTAAAATATTCGTTTGGCACGTTATTCTCGGCTGTATTAATCGAATAGGTATCGATTTGTATTCGAGAGGAGAATCGAGACATGTGTGTATGTAAACCGGTAGAGCGTCCGGCGTCCGCCCGCGCCCGTGGCGTCGTCGAGCTGACGGCCGCGGGCAGGAGCGCAGAAGCCTCACCGCGCCTGCGTGCCGACACCCTGCTACTAGTCGCCCATCCACTCAGATCGTTTACTACACTCAAATTATTGCCATTATTTTTCTATCTAGAAATAGAAAACGGAAACTCTTAAAATAAGTCATAAAAAATATGAAAATCTAGAATTTACTACACACACATTTATACGTAGCAAAATAATACAAAAATTATTAGTCATGCTTTAAAAAATATATTTTCTTAAACGTTATTGATTACAACAGTAAAATACGATTTTGATAATAAACATTTACTAGATTGGAAGGCGGTTTTTTTACAGATTAAAACAAGCACTAGATGTAGGTTCGCGGCAGACTAGCCCGCGTGCTCCGTACGCAGCCCGCCAACGTCCGTTGAACTTACGCCGAGGATTCGCATCGTCAACGCAAATTGTCTTTTCATTATTCACACCGCGATTATTTCGCCCTTTGACAGCAGACAATAAAAGTTTGTGTACAAGAATAAAGCGGTTTGCCATCACAGAGGCCACAGAAATCTAATGCCTGCTTCTGTTCAGGAAATGAGGCGGAACAAATATAATCATTGTATATTATCATTTCATGATTTTTTTTCCGTATTTACAATGAATCCATTACTTTAAATGATTGCTAAAACAGTAAATAATAATTAAATTATTGTCGCATAAAATAATGTTTAAAAATATTAGCAAGATTGATCACCACTATTTTATAGCTGGTAAACTTGTAAGATGAAGTTTATCTGATATTTATTTCCATTACAATAAATATAGGTGTGTTCGATTAAAATACGTGAAATATTTGCAATGATTCGAATTCATGATGGAATTACATGTGGTAAACCCTAATTGCTAGCGGTTTATGAATTTGTAACTCTATTTCGACGTCAAAATAATATCTCTTGATATTTTTTGTATTCCAATGCCCAATGAAATCAAACATTTACAGCTGCTATTTTTATCTGGTATCTTTGAACAACAGCAGATTTATATCTCTTTTATCGAACAAACCCTTAGGAGAAAGCTTCATAGGGCAGAAAAGCATTAGAATAGATATCAAAGGAACGGGATTTATAAAACGCGATGGACACAGGTTGTGTCGCTGTCATTTCCATGTTGGACCCCGGCCAATTTCGATAACACTACCTACGAGTTTTGCACTAAAAACATATAAAAAATCCCAAAAGTGGACAAAGCTTGTGAAGTTTATTACGAGACAAAAACAGATTATACGGTTACGACGTGACGAATTTATAAGGGTTTTATTATTAGATTTTCTTATAAAAGCGAAAACTTGTCGACGTTTTTGTGCAGAACACTTTTAATGGAAAGGTCGGAAGGTCATTACGTCAGAAAATAATGGCTTAAAACAAAATTCTCTTGGGGTTTTGAATCGGTTGTGAAATTGTTTCTCTTTACCCCAACTCGTCGTATTTGCGTAGGTACGAGTTTCATTTTTAAATTACTACGGTTGTTTCGATGAATATATTTTGAGGTTGTTGGTAAATGTTCTGTAATTCGGTCTTTCCATTTCTTTAGTATCTAATAGGGGTATCTCAAGAATAAATTGCATTCTATTATAATAGCTATTTTATAATACACGAGGTGTTATTTCAAGTAGTTACAAAGAACAACAATTTGAAAAGCGACAAACAGAAGAAAACAGAAAAACGCAGTTTGCACGGAAAGCGACAATCTCGTTTTAAACTGCACCGCGAGTATTTTCAGTAGTATCTTAATGGATATTTAATCGGAAAGCTTAAAAAGTATGCTATTAGTGGAAATTTTCAATAGCACCGTGAGGGCACTAAACTTGCCCGACAAGTTGAGTACCAATCCGACTCTGGCTCATTTCCAAAAGATAAAAGAAAATTCCAGTTCAGAAAGCGCACACCGCACCGCATTTTATCAATTTCCTGCACACGTTTGATATTAATCATGCGTGTTAGATTACCTGCTTTTTATCAAGAGGAATACAACATTCATTTTATTCATATTTTTCTGTGTAGAACAAAAAAACGAGCGCTGTATTTTTTTTTTATATGTAATAACTTTTTAGTTTAGATTTTTTTCTCGCTGTCCCAAGATATTATTGTTACATATGTTATTTCTCACGTTCAGATTGAAATATTGGCTTATTAGATTAGTGATAAAGGTATTCTTCTAGTGCCGTTGTTGCGGTGACGTTTCTGTTGATAATAGAAAGTATGCTAAACCACTTTTCAAAAGAAGAAGAATGCTGTACCTAAGGGATATTATGGCATTCATTTGGACTTAGATTGATGTTGTTTTTAAGATGTTTCTCTTTTGTACTTTTCAGGTTTTCGTAGTGTTGCAAAAGTATTTTTGATAACTTATAAATTCATATGGCACTCTGAGACAAAATATTTTTTAAATCGAATCTTAATTGCAGGACTTTTCGCGTAATACACAAATTACATAGATTCACATAGGGAAACTCCTTTTGAATTATTTTTTTATACCTATGTAAAATGATTATATCTTGTAGTTGTGTGAGATATAGAATTGGTAACCGTCCCCACAGGTATATATAACACACAAAAAACATTTCCAATTGTTCGAAACTTGGTCCTTATACCGCAGAAGTTCTAGATTTGTTTATTTTTCTTTTATATAAATAAAGTTTGAGTAGCTAAAGTTTCAAGTCTTTAAACATTACAATGGCAGGGTAGGGTATGGAGTATATTCCGAGAGGCACAGTAACGAGCAACTGAATGTTTTTCACAGCAAACGACCGAAAAGTATACGTATTTGTTACGTTTTATTATGTTTAAGCTTCCCATAAAAGAAATCAATAGTTTCTAAACCGTAGCCTGTTTTCCTGTTTCTCTCAACCTTTTTCAAAAAACAAGAGACATTTTAGCTTTTTTTTTCTGTAGTTGGCTTTGTATTACTCGATATAATGTACCATCGTACTTAGTAGACCAGAATTATGTAATAAAAGTAAATGACCAATATTTTCATGGTTGGATGGATTAGCAACAAAACGTTCCCGACGTTTAGTCTAAATCATTATTTCTATACAGCATTCTAGTAACCTTTACGGAAAACTTCGTTGTTGTATAGGTATCTCATGAGTTATAAGTATTTTTATCAAATTGGTAGTTGATCGCAACACGAAAAGAACCAAACCCGCATGGGACACTACGCTATTAAAACTTTTTTATTATGTTCGCGTAACTTCTTATCACGTTTAAACCTATATGCACGTACAAGCCTGCATCTATAGTTAGCTATAGTTAATTTCAGGAGATAATCTGTGCAAGGAATAATTAATAACGTGCTAACTCGTAAAGCGAACTGCTGTGGTTTGTATTGTCTCGGAACTAAAGTTACGGGTCGCACTGCGCCTATGTTTCGTGTTATTATTTTGCTCTAGCTTTTAAAGCTTTGAGAGTTTGTGGTTTTGTATTAATTTGTGTGTTCAACATGGCTGTTATTAAGTTTATGTTTTAGTGAATGCGGAGTTATAGTAGTGGACATCAAACGTTTTTAATTTATTGAATTAATAACATCTAAATGTAAGCACCTAATGGTCTTTCCAGCTGAGAATTTCTCATAAATATTTTTTTATTTTAAACAAGTACTTAGAATATATAACATTCAAAGAAAACACACAATGTATAACAACACGTGTTGTCCCCAAATAAAATCAAATGGCAAATACTCAAGTTCTTTAATCTCTTAAACTTCGTTGCCCTGAAAGCATTCGTAGGTAACTGTTATAGGCATCCAAAATGGAAATGAACCATTAGGCGGATAATCTAGTTCGACCAGGAATTCAATTACGTAACTATTATGTGAATACATCTCCATTCAATTGCCATCATGGTCTATCGGTTAGATTATTTAAAGGTACTTTTAAGATATTTAACTAGGTCATATTGTACTCTAACAGAATTTTATTTATAAGTAAGCTATGTCTGAAACCACAACCATTAAATAAAGTACAGGTGATGTTTTTTTGGAATACGAAGAATAGTTTAACAAAATACTATGTTACAATATTTTATTATCTAAAACGTTGTGTGTATGACACAACCCTTTTCATCTCTACCATTTAAGTTTTCCACGAATTCAAACAAAGTTGTGTTCCCTATATCAAAGAGAAATAATTCATTTTATATTTGTCTCTTACAAATACCTGTACGTTTAATACTAGGAACAGCTCTAATACATTATATATCATCCTTTTTTTTTTAAACCGTTCATCAATTACCCTTCATGACTTAAATTTAAAGTTCATAATTTATGTAAAACTTTATGCACAAACATTTCTGGTTAAGTGCTGTGTGACTGTGCCTACAAAATGTGAACGAAGCGCGATGTCCATGAAGCAATTAAATCTGTGCCAGTAATTTATGCTATCAAATATTTCAGAGTTTTAATGAAAATCGTGGGGCAGTAACATTTTTAATGGTATTCAAAGTTTTTGAATAAGTTAAGAGTTTATTTTGTTGCAAAATGCTGAAGTTCTTATTGATTGGTCTATACGTATAGAAACACACATTTTTTTGCTTAATTACTATAAGGAAATTGAAATTTATCAAAAATACAAATATATTTTTGTAAACCTTGGAAGAGAGATTTGTAGCGATACTTGCGTAACTGTACAAATAGGAACATGATTCAATGGTCAAATTAGAAGGAAAAGGAAAATCTTAGACGATATTTACAAATGTTTATATATAAAATAAAAATGTACAAAAGTAGGTACTGCTTATTCCTTTGAAATTTCTGTCAGCGAGCTACCAAACCTATACTTAAATAGAAACGTAGGCTCAGTGTGTTATAAAATAAAGTGATATGAACAAAAACAGCTAAATAATAAAGGCTAAAACAACAATATTCTTCAGAATGTGGTTTAAATCAACTCAATAGGAAACTCATTCAGGAAAAGGAACTATTGGTCGAAGCTGTTTTAAGGCTTCAATAATTTCCCAGAATTCGTGCCACCATTAGCTGATAGCTCAATATTTAATCAGAAGGCTCTTCCGTCGACGACTGTAATTGCATTTGATAGCCTTTCCTGTTTGCTTTGTACTTAAACGTGAATGAATTTCCACTAGTGATTTGGTTTGTAGAGGTAAAAGTAACTAAACAGAATAAGGGTAGGGTAAATTAAATAGTTCATTGACATAACATTGTCAAACATTTTTAAAGCTAGAACTTCGAGAGAGAAATTCGAAAATTATATTGTATATTTACTAGCCTGCTGTACCCGGCATGCGTTGCAATGCAATTTTTTCTACCTAGCACCTGCCTACTACCTACCTACTACCACTTAGGGGTATGAAAAATAGATAGTAGCCGATTCTCAGACCTACTGAATATGCATATAAAATTTCATAAAAATCGGTCAAGCCGTTTCGGAGGAGTATGGTAACTAACATTGTGACACGAGAATTTTATATATAAGATTAATTTTCAACGGACTTTTAAATGAGGAGGTTCTCAATGCGGGTGTGTGTTTTTTATTGTATGTATGTTACAAATTTCTTATTGTAGAACGATTAAAAAAAAAATCATCGATAGCACCCCAGCGATGGTCTCATATAAATTACATCAACATCGATGAGTTTAGTACTCATTGTATCAGTAGTATCAGTTAGTCTTGTTTTTTTCTAATTAAAGTTGTTTTTTTTTTACATTGATGTGCAATCAATGATGTAAATCATTAGACGCTAATAAGAACATCTAAAAAATAGCTGGGCGGGCTTAACGTTCAAAATAAATTTTATAACAGTTTAATACATTAGAATTTATGAAACGAGCCAGTCAAGAAACAATGGCAGAAAAATAATGACGTAATTTATTTCAGGCAGCAGTTGCAGGAACAGAATATAAAATAGGTAAGACTCAGCGATGCGCATTTTAAGAGTTGAGCTTTAATATCCATATTTTATCATGAACATAGATACTTATTTAACATTAAACTTACAATGTAAGATAATAGTCAGTTTCTCTACAAGTATACAGCTACAATATTATCAAATGTAAACTAAGCAGACTATGTACATTTCAAGGCAGTAGGTAAATGGGTAGGTAGTTAGGTCGGCTTATTACAAGTTAAGATATGCTTATTAAAGGCCTAGGGGCCTCGTTACCTTCTTTAAAGGTCTATTAGTGTTAGTAAACCAACAAGATCAATAATGTATAAGTTCGATGGAAGCATAACGTTGACCTTTTCAAAGTTCCGGTGAGGTCGCCCTGGTGGCTTGTAAGATGAGGGTATTAGACCACCCTTCTGTTTAATTAATGGAGGCTTGACCCCCGTCTAACTTTCTCAGCCTGTATTTAAGAGAACGTTATGTATGGAGGTCGAAATAGTTGTTCTTTTGTAGTTGTGGTACTGGGATTACATTTCTTACTAAATACAACCCATCTACTGTCAAGATGAATCATTATTTCAGTGAAATAATTAGTAGGGACTTGCTTTGTGGAAACGGTTCATTTGAAGAGAGAGCATAGTACCTACAGTATAGGTGGCCAAATACTCTTAAATATCTAACTACTAACCGAACTAACTACCCTTCACTCAACTAATCTTTGAAATAGAATGTAAGTAATATTTTAACTTACCTTTAAAACGTAACGTACGTATTCATGACTTTCAAAACACCTAGAAGCTCAATTATGAATATTTATGTAAGAGCACATGAGCTGATGAGCCCCGCTCAGTAACAGTAAACAAAGTTTATGCATACGAAACGTCGTCAAGTCGTACATCAAGCCAGCGTCGCGACAATTTTCCTTGTTACATAAATTCGTCGAGTCTCTGAAAGTAGACAAGTTAATATGAGATTTCATATCATACGGCGGAAACAACGGTGCGTTTCGCTCGGCGCTAATGAATAAATAACACGCTTGTATGTCTACACCGCTCGATCTCCCCCGAGCTGGCATAAACAGGATTTTTCTTTGAATTGTACAAAGTAAATAAAGCATTCCCACATTACCATTTGTGAAACATACTCATGTTTTGTGGCAATTAAAAATCAGCATGTGGTAAAAAGTTGACGTAAAAATGAATTTGCATTTGGTGTATTTTGCTGTAATTTCATTTGTTATGCTAAGCTTACCGTAATTCTCAATGGGGCGGTTAGTGAAATTAATGTATGTTGCGTATTTAACGAGGAGAAATCGGAAGCGGTTGCTGTAATGTAGAATATTTTGTTATGTGTGTGGTTTACAACCGAATACACAAGTTATACTGTATGACGATTGTGCGCTGAAGCTAATTATAAAATGTATGCCGCCTCCTTCCTACATTGTCTAAAAGTCTGGTTCTGTTTTGTTATAAATATTTATTTTTCGCATTATACAATAAGCATATTTCAATATATGCATATAATAATAATTGAAACAAAAGATAAGGACTAAGACTCTTTTCAAGATCGGTCTCATTAAAACCTACCCGTAAATCACTAGGCAAATACATTACCAAATTTAAAAAGAAAATACCTTCCTTATTTAAATCCACAGGTCCATAGAACAACGGCGAATCACTGAAGCCCCATTTACCAGATTGGCAACTGTAATTTGAAAGCCAAAGCCTTTACGATACCGTAGCCAACTCCGACCGGTAAAGAATTAGTTAGCCAACTAAGCGGTATTTCTATGCGATGTTTAACGGCACAGATCGGTGTAGATAGTGTCTTAATTGTATTTAAAATACTAAAAGAACTTTTCTCTTTAACAATCCATTACAGCGAACAAAGTAAGATGAAACGGACGTCTTATAAGTCGCCGTTTTAATGGTCTTTCAATGTTTTAAAGTTACGAGAGATACTTGAGAAAGGATTACTTTGTAATGTGTTTTGTCTTGTCTTCATTTATAATGGAAAACTTTTCTCGTTACTCTTTCAGTGATTTTTTTAAATTCGTTTCTTTTTTTCTCCGACAAAAAGCCATCAATCAGTACAAATCCGATGTAGATAGAAATGCAAAATTGTGCGTTATCCATTCTTTCTTGAGAAAATTCATCACCCTAAATGGAAAAGGAAAGATTTTTTTACATCAGTCAAAACAAATGCAGTTAGGCATTATTAGCATCTACCACATTGTGGTGCTGCAAAGACGTCGTATTTTTTAAATCACAAAATAATTTTGTAGCTAACTCAACAATCACGTACAGTAAGACTGCAAAAAGACAGCACTCAGTTGTACCTAGTTGTATGGAACCAAGATCACAGCTGCCCGAATATTTGTGCAATTGTTCCCAAAGGCACAACCGAGAAAATTTAAGTACTTTTAGTTAAACAACCGAGGAAATTCTTAAAACAACTGGAAACAAAGACGCTTAATTTATTGTCTGCGGAAATGTAAATTTTTGTTAAAAAAGAGTTTAAATATTAAAGATTGGACTCTTTAACACGTATTTCTTAAGACATTTTTTCTTTGTACTTTTATGCGTAGGTATTTCCTTAGATTGCCTATCGTACAGTAAAAAGTCGTAAGATACCTATATTTTAATCTATGTACAGAGTATATAAATCAATTTTAGTATGATTCAGTAATTCACCTCAAAGTGTAGCGTACTTCATATGTTAACGAAATAAACTGTGTTAGCGCTTTTAATAAATAATGCTTTTACAATCTAACTAAAAGTCGAATACCACCTACTTTTAACATGTAATTTTTTCGTTTAATTACCCACAATATAATGGGGACATGACAGGAAGATCATAACAATGAATGAAAGAATATAGAAATCAAAAGAAGCCCGCGGGAATCCATTATCCAAGCATTGTGTTTAGCATTAACGTCGGATAAAGGTAGAAACATTTTGGGACGCACCGACTAAGATTACAATGAATAAAAAATAAGATATTTTACAAGGCAGCCTCCGTTATTTTTGAGTTGATATTATTTCAAGGTTGTGGTTTCATTGCTATTGTAAGCTAGCTTAAACTAACCACATTTCAGTGTGGTTTAACTTGATGTGAACTGTAGCAGAAAGTAGGTAAACGTAGAGCCTGAATGCTAGTTAAAAAAATGCTACGAAAAATAACTCATGAACTAATAAAGGATTGTGCTATTTTATTTAAAAATATTTTTCGACTTCTAGGGCGTTAATCGACTCCTACAATATTTTATTCAGATCCGACTTTATCTTACGTTGGCGTAGGATATCTAAAACAGTCTAAAATTATACAATAACACGAAATTAAATGAAAGGTGAACAAAGACCGAAATTCACAGTTTGTATCGAGTTTGTTACTGTAAAAGTTTTTATAATACTGAATAATACCAATATAAAATTTACACTAATGTAATGTTTTGTTGATCTGACACCCAATAAAAAACCTTGTACCAACCGATAGAATTATAGTTTTTTTTCTAATCATTTTGAGTTAGTTCGTCCCTAAAGAGATATATTTTATACTTGAAAAGTAGGCTTTGAATAGAGTATATGAAGTGATGCATTGCACATTGTAACGTGCTATATATCTATGTAAAATGGGTATACAGACACGTATTCGAATAATTCATTTTAATGGCCACCTCGGGGATACTAGTAAAGATATACGTCGTAGCGTTAAATATTTTATCTTTTACTATTCAAACAGCTAACAGCTAAGAGTTACTTTTGTTTTGAGTAATACTCCAGAGTATTGCAAAAAAAAAAGATAATTGCAATATACCTTTTAATCCGTGGGTAAAACTTAATAATTAAAATGTTCCATAAAATATAATAACTTAATTATATTTTCTGAAAATATAAAATGTTAACTTGCAAAAACTTTATATAACTATTGCTTATTTCAGGTTTGATGAACTATTTACTATTAATCAGCTCGTATAGTAACATTTCAGCAACGTTATAACGTTGATCATGTTGCTTCTAGTTAGTCTCTCAATATTTTAGTAGTTTTTCAAGTATTTGACAGTATTAAAATATCTGCCAGCACTGCAGTATAAATAAGTTTAGTATAGTTGTGAGCAGGTGATAATAAAAAAAAAACAATTATTACATTACACAAAAATGTAATAAATGCTATTTTTATTCAATTAAATGTTTATGGGTCTGAGGAACGAGTATACACAATGGATGTCAAAAATATTTTTAAATTGATCTACATTGGCTGTCAGATCGAGTAGCAAAAGTACAAAAACTATGTATACGTTTGAAGTTTATTAAAAATTGAATTTCGAATACAGCCTTGCTATTCTGTAACATTATTTTCATGTCTCGACAGCGGAATCCGCAGTGAGATGTCAAATACGTATTCTCGAATTTGAATTCTAAATCAAGACCAATTGGGTTCACTTTTGAAGTGAGCTTTATTGTCACTTCACTCTCACCTGTCACCGAAATTATTTCTCGAATTTGAATTCTAAATCAAGGCCAATTGGGTTCACTTTTGAAGTGAGCTTTATTGTCACTTCACTTTCACCTGTCACCGAAATTATTAACAGAATAGACATACTGTCCTTTTTTGTAAGTGTTTGTAAAGATGGACAAAATAAAAACTGTCGTTTTTAATTATATAGATACAGACTTATCTGTATTAGTAACAATAATAATTGTTGTGTAAGCTTTTATCTTAATCAAATCGAATGTTCTCAGTAGTGTCGTCGGTCGTGGTTACGACAGGACAACATTGTTGTGGACACATTATGTTGACCGGAGGCTTTTCGGGAGATACAACCACGATACTGCCGCGTTGATTGGAACATTGATTTAGTTAGATATATATTTGTTTAAATAATATTTGGTTGTATTGATACTAGGACCTATATTAATATTCTTGTATTTAGATCTTAATCACCAAATAGAAGCACAATAGTAAAAGTACCTCTGAGTTCTAAAAGCTGAAGATAGTATTATAATTTAGTTTCATTTTACTTATAAAGGCTATTTTTAATCTTAATGTTATGATTTTCCATACGAAATAATTTTGTTCCCCGCCTGTATCAATACATCTGCAGAGTTTCATGTGTATAAGTGAAAATTTAATCTTATTATGCTTTATTTAAAAGTAAGAGCATATAGATAGCTATTTTACCGACTGACTAGTATACAAATATGAACGAGTAAATCACACAAAATCTCAGACATAAGCTTAAGTTATAAATAGACTTATTTTATTGCGAATACTTACTATATTTGGATGAAATTGGCAATTCCTAACATTCATTATGATATCCTTTTTGTGTCATGTCTATGTGTAAATGATCTTACATAATACTAATGAACCAAACCTACCAAATAATAATAAAACGAAACCCAACAAATAATAATGAAAACTCGTAGCAAGTTGAGGTGCAGCTCAATTCCCGCAATTTTTTAATACTTTGCTCTGTATAAATAAATGCATGCATATATGATGCGTTATTACTTCTACTATCATTACACATGGACTAGTCAGTAGACAAACTATTTAAAGCTACATATGATTTCCTTCAGTGTCTGGAAAACAAATGTAGGTTCGAAAAGAAATAGATGTGGAAACTATTTGACGTTGTAGGTACATTTAAATGGATGCTAGGACCATCTACCCCCGTTGAAATGGAATCACTTGACATGTAGGTTGTGCCCATCTGTTGAAGCTTCTTGTTTTTATTTCCGTCACAATTTATGCTAAACATGTGATATATTTGGGTTCAAACGATCCGCCCAGAGGCATTTCTATGTAAACCAGGACAACATCTGTCGTGACTTTCAGTTGACCTTACTTACCCTTTTGATTTATACATAAAGTTTTGAATTTTTGGTCCCCAGAGGCAAACCTTGTCGTACTTCTTCTTCTCTTCTCCTTCGCACCCCTCTTCACTCCTCTAGTCGTTACGACGAATCGTTTACTATTCGTGCTGTGCGCCTCTGGAACTCACTTCCACATTCCTTGCGTAATAGCCCTTCGCTGAACGTTTTTAGGAGAAAGATAAAAGAACATTTCCTTTCTATTTGAGTTTTGTAGTCTATGTATGTCTATATTTAATATATATCTTATTATATACGTACTATATGTATTATTTGTGTGTATGTCTATTAGTTTGTTGTACACTTCTGTCTGCCTCACAACTTGTTTAAATTATTTCACTTTCACTCAAAGGTTTGCTGGAAGAAAACTCAATGTTGAGTTAAGCTCGCCTCTGTACATCAACTTTTATTAATGTATATCTTTAAAATGTTTAAGTGTGTACAATAAAGAATTAAGAATTAAGAATTAAAGGTTTGATGTGATATTGTTTTAATTTTTATACGAATCGTTTGATGGAAAAGTTATGTAACACACATGGTTCGCTCATTGTTGTACCTATAATTTACCAAACTTCGGGTACATTGACTGTAGGTAGATTCTTTTAAGTTTCTTTGCCAATTAAAGTTTTTAAAACATTATATTTTATACTAAGGAATGCATTATGTAACTGTCTGATTCGCATAGAACAAGTCCAACAACAAAATGTGGAAATTTCGTAGACACAACAAACTCATGTTGAGTGAAATTAATTACCTACAAGCTTAAGTTCGTCTTGTTTATTAAGATAACTTTAGCTGGAGGTGCTCTAGAATAATAAGCTCTCCGCACTAATTTAGTAGCAGACTGATAAGTAACAAGTAAGCGCTAAATTAGAATTTGTATCAACAGTTTCTTCAGTCCAAAGCTATTTCCAAAATGCACAGAAACGTCTAGCTTAAAAATAAAAAAAAATGTTTAAAAAAACTTCAAGGAAACTGGATAACGATTTTAATGTTTGAAATGTTAGGTCCCTACTTACCCACATACACAACCACATTAAAAGCAAAATAAAGCAATTTTTCCTAATAAGAATTTATAAAAATGCAATTATAAATGACTTAATACTAGTCTTCGTAACCACAGTACCTACAGCAATTAGTAGACTACAAAAAATAAAATCTCAATTAAAAATTCCCTCTTTTCTTTCTTAATACCTTAATCCAAGATTTTGCACAGACAGTGCTTGCGTCCTTTTACATTGCTGGTTACCTATTTTAATTCTTCGGTAAACTCGTCATTAAGATATTGAAGATGTGTTGTATTCCTATTAATAATATAAGTAAATAATAATATTAGTAAATAAAACATTCAGAGTTTTTATTTTGTGTCATGCAGTTAATCAAAAGCCGTTGTTATAAGAAATTTTATTTGCGGACGATATTGTAGGTAACAGATACGCCATGGAATGTGCATATCGCAAATATTTGAAATTTAACCAGTCTAAATATTAACTTAAATAATAATTCTCAAAGTAAATAGGTAAACATCTAGGATTCACCTCGATTTTGTCAATTTCGGGTTTAGAGCAAGCGCGGTTAACGGATAGCAACAAAAGCCGCTGCCTCAGAATTTACGATGCGATTCCAATTTGCTCGCGCCAAAGAGCTTTGTTTTGCCTGAAATACAGGCACTATACTAATTATTGGTATCCTGGTAGCCTACAGCACTGTACCGCTTACTTGATTGGAGGTACCTACATGTACATATAGGTAATATTAGAGTGTCCTAGTAAATTCATACTCTACTATTGTATTTTGTTTTTACTGTTACATATTTTTACTAAATTTTTATCTTTTCTTAACTCTTTTTCTCCCTTATGGGTAAATATTTTGTATAACGGCAAAAGCAATGTTTGGTGTGTTGTTTCGCAAAACACTCAACTAGGTAAATATATTATGTTTTGACCAATATTTTGAGTCAGTAGAGCTAAAAGCTAAAGCTACTCTCATAAGATATAACATGTTTTTAACAGAGAGTGTTAGCTAATAATTTACGTACAATGTTTGTTTTTTTTCTTAATTTATCACTTTTCGGAGAATCAATACTGGCAATTTTAAACTGTTTATGAGAATTTTCTATTAAATGATTACTATTTAAGTAACTTGGATTAAAAAATGTACTCGTGAGTTATTGAAACAAACGGTAATAAATAAATAAAGTGGTACTGAGAATTTTGGTTATTAAATAGTAGGTACATCAAAGGAGTATTATGTGTATGGCGAACAGAGCGTTCTAATTGATTAGAACTCTACTCAAAAATTAGTAAATTAAAAAAAAAACTACTATGAAGTCAAAATAGCTCATAAATGGAGACAAATTCAAAATAGTCTCTTATCTTTTTGATTCGATTCTACATCGTTAACATTAACATGCTTTAATGCAAAGTCACCAAAAATGACAAATTATATTCTCTCCTACACAAGTCACCCGTTAAGAAACAATAATAGTATATCAATTAATTTACGCAACCACATTCATCCTAATTTCTACTTTCTGGCGCCATCTAGTGTTGAACTGTGAAAGTGCTGAAGAATCGCGTCCCTTATAAAGTTCGTGAACATTCCAACCTCGAATCATTGAGCCCAAAGTGTTCTGCAGACTTTATAAAGCTGACGCAAGAGGTCGCAGCAAAAAGTTTGTTATATTTAAAAAAAATGCCTTCTATTTACACCTGTTTAGAATAGATCAAACTATTTTCTTTTAAATTTTTGTTTTCGGTTTTAATGATAGACTTTTTGTTCATTATGTTACGAACTATACTTTAGAAAAAAAAAACTTCCTGTATTGGCTTTAGGTATATTAGTTTTGTTAATGTATTGTAAAAATGAAAGCTTTTATACCTGCCATTGAATTTCAAATCCTAGTAATTTTATTAAACGACATGCGGATTATTATATAGAGTTAATGCGTTCAAATTGAGAGCGTCGCTAATTTTAGCCGTGCAGTTAGATATTAGAGCCAGTAGAATAGCATTCGAAACAATTATAGTTAGGGCATCCGTTCCCACAGACATTTAGGTCAAGTAGCTTCGTTTGTTGAAGAGATTTAGTGTCACAAAACTGGATTGTCCACAAGTTAATAACAGGAAGAACTCAATGTGTTGTTTGGTGTTTAATTATGCATACAACAAACTTCTTGTTAAAATGGATTACAACAACTTTTTGTTTACTACATGCCCATGGAGATAGGACTCTAGGTACGTGGGGTTTTTATTACCATACTGTAAAGGGTATTTTATTCTGAGTAAAACCTTTTTAGTGCAACTCTCCTTATTAAAAGATTGTAGCTTTTTGTTTTTATTACTCTTTTTTTTCGTTGTTTGCACTTATGAATATAAAATGTTTTATTACCGACTTAGGTGCTATTCTCGACGACGGCACATTTTTATTAGAAGCCGCTTTCAACATTGCACTTAGCGCGGCATCCGATGATGCAGAAAATCCATTTGTAGCAAGTGTCGTACGGACACCTCCTGGTGATATATTAGAAGCAGAAAATGCGATGTGCACGCTTTTAGAGGTAATGTAATCTTCAAGTAAACTACTTATGTAGAAAGAGAGACTTTTTCTGTAATGAAAATCTTATTTTTTAGAGCAATGTATTCGGAATAGTCGGTCCGTCTAGAAAAGGTTCGCTGCAGCATATTCAGTCTATAGCTGATTTTCTTGAAATACCTCACATAATCACGGAACCAGTAGAAACACAAAATAGAAATTGGTCTGTTGTTAATTTATTTCCACATCATCTTGCTTATTCCCAGGTACGTTTAAATATCATGAATTATTTATAATTAATATCTATATATGTACCTATTAAGATGGGCTCGTGGCTAAGTGTAAGCCGTACGGTTTGACCGATAATACAGGTTAAGCCGCGCTCGCCGCGGTTGGTCCGTGGATGGGTGACCATTTCCGAACATATCGAGACCCCTCCGTGCCTCGGATAGCACGATAAGCCGTAGGTCCCGACTGTCATACTATGATCTTTGGCAGTTGTTAAGTTAATTCTGACAACCAGTCTTACCATGGGATACTGCGTTAATACCCAGTAAAATGGGCTGTGGAGGGTCAGATAGGCAGTCGCTCCATGTAAAATATGGTATTCAGCTGAATCCGGTAAGACTGGAAGCCGACCCCAACATAGTTGGAAAAAGGCTCGGAAGATGATATTTATAATTATTATGGTTCCGTGACTATATCAATTTATGCATGTGACTTCTATTAAACATAATTATTAAAAAAGAGCATAATTTATTAACCTTTATTTATTTTGACAGATTTTTGCCGATCTTATAGAATTAAAAGGTTGGACAGAGTTTACAATAATATACGAAGGTGCTGAACTTTTGCCATTTTTGGACAACATTCTTTCAATGCAAGACTTGGATACGGGTCAGAAAATATTGATTAATATTGTGCAACTACCCGAGGGAGACGATTTTAGGCAGGTACTAAAACAAATAAATTCAAATCTTTTTTGAAACTATTTAAAAACTTTTATATTTTTTATTTATTTTAGGACACAACTAAAATTTATTAAGCTCTCGGGATCCGTTAACTACTTAATCAATTGTGGCAAAGATACGTTACCATTGGTTTTACAACAAGCTCAACAAGTTGGTATAATGTCAGATGATCACAGTTACATTATAATGAATCCTGATTTCCAGACAATAGACATAGATCCGTACAAACATGGTGGTTCTAGTATAACAGGTAACGTAAAATTCTAGATAACGAAAATTTTCAGTTTGATACTGAAAGTTGCTCATTTACTTTTCATACTTCGAGTGATAAACATGTTGACATGTTACATTGAAGAAAATCTTTCTCTTGATCAGGAATTCGCATGTTCGATCCCAGCATAGAGGTAATTCAAAACTTCGTCACATCTTTGAATGCGAAAGTGGCTGAACTCTCCGAAAACAACATCGAAAATGCGATTGCAGAAAATGCTCTGACTCTAGATTTAGCTTTGTTATACGATGCAGTCACTTTATTTGTTGCAACGTTAAATATGATGGGACTTGAAGAGGGTTCTAATGTCACATGTGATGGAGCAGAAAGCTGGAATTATGGTTCGAGCATCGTAAACTATATAAGGACCGTAAGTTTAAACCCACTATAACTCTTTCTTTTATTTAATAATATTATCTAAATCCAAATAATACAGTAAACTACTAACGCTGAACTATATTTCAGATGGAAATAGATGGATTAACAGGAATTGTAAAATTTGATGAGGATGGATTTCGATCTGATTGTGAAATAGATGTCCTAGAAGTTATGACATATGGCTTAGATAAGGTATTTATGAAATATAAAAAAAAATAAACCGCTTGGTTTTTGTGTGGTAAAAATATTAATATAAAATTATGAACTAGGTTGGAACATGGACCTTAGAAGATGGTTTTACTGAAACTAAAGTTGATGTCCCCGAAGCAGAACAAGAAGGAAGTGAATCAATGAAAGGGAAGCATTTCATCGTTTTAACTGCATTGGTATTTACTTAATATAATGTAGAAAAAATTGTAAAAAGAATAGTCGTTATATGACCAACTTATTTAAACTATTTTTTGCAGAGCGCTCCCTATGGCATGCTAAAAGAATCTCCAAAAAAACTTGAGGGTAATGATCGTTACGAAGGCTTTGGTATTGAAGTAATTGAAGAACTAGCAAAAATGAACGAATTTAATTACACGTTTGACATTCAAGAAGATGGTGTATACGGCTCATATAACTCGAAGACTGGCAAATGGAATGGAATGATGGAGAAAATAATGGACGGTGTAACTATCATTTGTCTTCTTATGGAACAATTTCACAAAATTTGTGACAAGTTTTTATCTGGTATTGAGTAGTCAAATTTCTTAAAACCGCAATCCTTTCACCAAGATATTTAATAATTATTTTGCACAAATATTTTTATGTTACAGAGAGCCGATTTCGCTATCACGGACTTGACAATAACAGCAGCTCGGCAAAAAGCAGTTGACTTCACCAGTCCGTTTATGAACTTAGGTATAACTATTTTATATAAGAAGCCAACAAAGGAACCACCAGACCTTTTCTCTTTCATTTCACCATTTTCGATGGGAGTAAGTATCTGTTCCTCTCTCTCTCATATTTAGTTCATACTTATTTTTTATTTTTATAACCTTATTATTTTGTTCACTTTATGTTCTAGGTATGGGGTTGGCTTGCCGGAGCATTTGTTAGTATTTCTGTTCTATTATTTATTTTGGGAAGATTAGCACCGGAAGAATGGCAAAATCCCTATCCGTGTATTGAAGAACCAGAAACATTGGATAATCAATTTACCTTAGCAAACTCATTTTGGTTTACACTAGGAAGTGTGCTTACTCAAGGCTCAGAAATTGCACCTATGTAAATATGAAAACATTTTTTTTTAACGTATCATGAATTTATTTAAAAAAAGGTAGAATTAATAATTATCTTTAAAAATATTTCAACACAATGGTTTTAATTCCAGTGCTGTATCAACCCGTATGGCTGGTAGTATGTGGTGGTTTTTCACTTTAATCATGGTCTCGTCATACACAGCTAATCTTGCTGCCTTTCTCACGGTAGAATCGAAGTTTTATGCCATTAAAAGTGTAAACGATCTTGCGAACAACCCGTACGGAATAACTTACGGAGCTAAGAAAGGAGGCGCCACCTTTAGTTTCTTCAAGGTAATAAATGTTCTATGAATAATAAGTTGACCATCGAAGGAAATCCTTCAAGGATTTACATATTGAGATGCAGTAAACTTTATATTCAATTGAATTTATTTATTATACAGGAATCGGATAATTTACTGTATCAAAAAATGTACCAATATATGGAAGATCACCCTGAGCATCAAACAGCTACTAATGACGAGGGGCTTCAAAGGTAAATAATAATAGCTTCACTGATGATACCTTTCTTATGACGTAAACTTTTTTCCTTATTATATTTATCATTGTTTACTTTTAGAGTAAAATCTGACAACGAAAACTATGCATTTCTGATGGAGTCAACATCAATCGAGTACATGGTTGAAAGAAATTGTGACGTTGCACAAGTGGGCGGTTTGTTGGATAGCAAGGGGTATGGCATCGCTATGAAAAAAAGTAAGATAACGTTCTTAAGATATCTGTGAGTCCTTTGAAAGTGATTTATTGTATACCCGACACCACGCTTCGTCCGAGGCGAGAAAAGCCCCGGAGTGAAATACATTTGTAAGAACATTTTATAACAACGTGAATATATTGCATTGCAGTGCAACATTTATTTTCAGTCTTGATGCATGAATAAACAATGGAAGGGAAATTGATTTGTTCAGGGCATGTTAAGATATAAATACGTATGTATTTGAATAAGTAATGTAATTGTTGTTGTAGACTCACCTTATCGTCAACCAATGAGCGAGTCTATTCTACAGTTACAAGAAGAAGGTAAACTGACCAGAATGAAAGATAAATGGTGGAAAGAGAAAAGAGGAGGAGGTGCTTGCACGGTACTTATTTAAGTTTTTTTAATTTCGTCACTAACCAATAGTTACTTTAGCAATTAATTACTAACAATATAAAAAAAAAACATTAAAAAAAACACGCTCATCACCGTAGCCTGTTGTTCCGTTTATCGTGCATGAAAATACACATTATAATTTAGGAAGATTTTTAGTTGTTTGTGATGGTTCACCAATTTAAAACGCCTTGCATATGTTTACCTGTGTAACTATTTGTGCTTCCTAGGATGATGATGCCGGCGGTGGTGAAGCCCAGCCTCTGGTGTTGGCTAACGTTGGTGGTGTGTTCATTGTTCTGGCAGCTGGCTCCAGCATGGCTGTGGTTTGCGCATTCATGGAAATGCTATTCGACGTCTGGATGATTTCACACAAAATGAAGGTTAATTATAATAAGGGTGTGGTATTTAGCTGTCCTCTGAGTTTCCGACTTTTTGAATAGAAGTAAACTGTGTTATAAACAGCCAACGATTACCCTACATAATAGCTTTGAAATCAAAATCAATAAATTTTCTATTAATTGTAGACTATTATTTTGTGGTCAATACATATTACATAAGCATTTAAAAATCTTTTGCTGTTTATTATGGTCCCAATTTGCGATACCTATTTTTATCCTTTTACAAAATTAAATCTATTGATGTAGCCAGACACGCCAAATGTTGACAATGTAAATATGTTTTCTTATTTTACCAGAATTGCATGATCCAGTGTGACCCCTGCCCCTCATCAAAATGTAATAGCTTGATGTCATACTTCATAGTTAATATCTCTGCTGGTAAGTTTAGTTCCTACCTGATCCTGTTTTGTTCATACGAGTAGTTCTAGAAATCGCAATCACTCTAAAAGTCAGAGCAATTCAGGAATTGTGGTTATTTTACTAACACAGAAAAATGGTGATCAAAGCATCTAGTTGGTACGGATGTATTTCGAAAAAATGTAGATCGTTCTCTATTTTAATTACAATATTTGATACAATTATTTATGTATATTACAGATTTCATTCAGAGAAGAATTGATCGCTGAATTGAAATTCATACTCAGCTTTAGTGGAGATACGAAACCGGTTCGTCACCGAGAATCTACTGGCAGTGGTTCAGGCTCATCCAAGAAAGTTGAAGACAAGGATGACGGGGATCCAGAGTTGCCGGATGATGATGATCGAAGAGCTCCAACACCAAGGTCAGAGAGGTCATCACACTCTCATCATATCTTGCATAGTCGGAGACAGAGTAACGCAGTACAGATGGCTAGAATGCGCAAATACAGTTTGAGAAGTGGAATATAAATCAACACCTTTTGTATAACTTACTATATTGTAGTGAAGTTATTGGAATTTTTTGACATTGAAGAAACATAACTAAGGACCTATTTTTACTCCTTGTAATAATTTTTCTTGGTTGATCAAAACGACTTTTAAAGCTTTTGCATACTATTGCATTGTATGGTACATGCTTAAATAAATTAAAATTCCTTGATGTTTTTATTTAATTTATCTTAAGCATTTCAAAAAGGTTCCTTTAATCACTGGCATGATGTTAGAACTGTATTTGAATTATGTAAAGTGTATAGTTACTGAAGCACAAGGTAAATAAAAAAAATCTATGTATTATCATCCCGTTACAATCTTTACTCTTAGTTGAAGTTAGTTTCCGAATAAGAATTGAGCATAATTTTTGTATTTCTTTATACGTGTTGCCATGGCAACAGCCAATACACGAAAAACAAAAACGAGTCTCAAATTCAGTCCATAAACCAGTTGATAGTGTACGTCAAGTTGTTAATTAGTACATGGTTTGAGAAATGCCGGACTGTCCGTCCTTGTAATGTGTCGAGCGTGAAGAGGGTACGGTAATGAAAGCCGCTTGATTGAGGAGACACCTCTCCTTGAGGTCACTCCTTATAATTCAGAATTGTTGACAACTTGCCTAAGGGTAGTAGAAATGGAGGTTTATTTCTTATTTTTTTACCAAGTGTAGTAAATATTTTTTGGTAATTATGTTAGAATTTAAAACATGAACCAAGTTAGCCTACACATGCGGTTGACCGTGCAAGAAACTTTACTCTTTTCAATAAAAGTGTTAATTTAACTACTAATGACATAATATATTTACATACACAATTCAAATTTAAAAACAATTTAAATCAACGGTACAAACATCGAAATAGAGCAAATCAAAAGCCAAAAAAATACAAAGTATGCCAAAACTTATCGCTTAAAGGAGCTAATATAAAACTTCAAAGTTTTATATAACGCGCCTTAAAAATGAAAATTAAGGCCATAATAATGTCTTGCTATAATAAATTAACGAAGCGATAACTACGTATAAAGTTATAAGTTGGTGTCGGCAATTTGTTAAGCTAATGGAACCACTGTGAGAGATCGTGGTCACATAGGTCGGTGTCCATTTCGCGCCGGACACCTAAATAATGGTGGTATGTATCAAAACTATGTACTTGTATTGTTGGTTACTGAGGAAGAATCCTTTGGGTGAATCTACTAAGAAATTAATTAAGTTTGTTTAAAAATGTTAGGCTTACACAATATTCATTTAGCGAAAAATTTACTTTTTCAAAATATTTATTTATTCTCACTTATCTTAAGTTAGAGTACTGCAAATGTCAGTTAAAAAAAATCGCATTGTTTAATCAAATTTGAGAAACCTTTTTAAGTTTGCATTTTACTAAACTGCATTGACTGTCCCCTCTGTACGATTCTCCATAGCTCTATGCCGTAATAGGTATGCTTATTTTCTATAATATATGCATGCAACGGCATACATGGTTCTAGTTTTCAGAATACATTGTTCATGAAGGATATACTAAGATCCAAGTTATGAAACTAAATACGACGTAAATGATATGATTAATTTGAAAATATATTTTTAGCGAAAAATAAGGGAAATCATAATAAACACTCTGTTTTCTAGATTAAGGTCACAGAATGTTGGCTCTCAGTCATAATGGGAGCATTAGAGAGATAAAAAGTAGGTCTCACACCTACTTCCCATCTCCTTTGATATTAATCATAAATTATTTCAAAAGGCGATGACACTTTCAAGGGTAAATACCTCGTTAGGTTTTAGTAGCTGAGGCAAATCTGCCCAAACAATTTTCAGGCTCGACGGTCGGGTATTTTATTGTAAACGCTAAATATGATTTAACATTTAATATACATTATTTATTTTATCAACGATGTAAATATATTAAAAATGTAAATTAACAAGCTTCAAGTTTTAAATAAACTAATATCAATATTTAATCTTTTCATTTAACGCAAACAGCAGAATAAATAAAACAAAAGCATCTGATCTAATCAATGATGACAAACAATTGTAAAAGTATTGATTTGTGTAACAACAATTAAATAAATAATAATTTTATATTTCGTAATAAAATAATAAAACGCCACTTAAAAATTAAACTTTAAGTGACAAAGTAAAATCACCTCTATTCCTCTAGCTATAAGATCGTCTTTTAGCAAACGCAACACTAAGACTGCGTGACGAATGCCTGGAGCTATGCGAGTGTTGTGTTCTATGCGTGTCAATAGACTTTCCAGAGCGAATGGACCGAAGTGAACGAATCTCGTCCTTTCCTTCTTCTTTAGCGAGAGATTCAAAGCTGCTATCAATGTTAGCTTTCGGTGGCCGCTTCACTGGCTTTATACTGCCGCTGAACTTTAAGGCGAACTTCAACTCTTCTACTAACTCGTATTTGAAGGTTGTCTGTAAGAAACACTGACATATTAACCTAGTTATAATACAAGTGACAAATGAAACTTAGGCATTATTCTTAGAAGGACCTTTAACTTTGTAGTAACTTGCTACTACAGACCTGTGAGAAAACCTGAAAATTACCTTAAATGGAAAACTTAGCAATCTAAAATACACTAAAATACATGGTTGCGATATCGTTAATTCTCACTGCTCACCAATAAAGTTGTATTGAACAGAACATACAAACACATGTTACTGTCTGCTAGCGAGTATGTTTACGATTTTAACGATACAATAGTGCCGAATAATTAAAGGATATCGACATTCACGGGTAATTGGGTCACTGTAGTCAGTTGCAAATGTGTTACAACCAGTTTTTACTTTAACCAAACCAACAAAATATCGCGTGGAAAACCATTATTTTGAAATTTGTACACAAAATGTAATGAAAATTAATTTAAAAATAACTCGTATCCATTCATATACAAATGTGAAGAAAATTACAATACAATACAGAAATTAAAATTGGTTTAATATTTAAACAGTAGAGTCTATTGTTATGAATCCTAGAACAAGAAGCATGGTAAACTTTTTTATCCCTTTGCCCAACAATCTAATGATGTAAAGTAGAATAATAAAATTAAATAAAGACAGATCTTACAAAACACTATATAAACGAGTGTATCACGAATCTCGTTATTGTGACAACACGAGCTTGTGCAATTCACGAGAATTAACATGCACTGTCAAGTGTTCCCCGGTTTTGTCGGAGACACTGCAGTTTAATCAAGAGCTGGGACAAACACTTGTGGAGGTAAGCGGGTAATGCGGTAACGAAGTGAGACAAACTCACCTTAATCTCACCAAAACTTATCTTACAATTAGGATTGTGATAAGGATAATGCAGTGCAAGTAGCTATTAACGTTCGTTTGTTCTATAATCAAGTCAAACTTGCCAGAACTGTGTCAGTAACTAAAGTTGATTATAATATTGTAATTGTCTGTTTAATATATAGAGAGGCCTTTGCCTTGCAGTGGGACAGATATGGCAAGACAAAAAATTGCCAAGTGTAGAGAAAATTTCGCAAATAAATAAAGTCGCATCCGATGAATTTTGAATTTTCTTTCTATAGACTTAAGAGCTAAATTATTTTAAGAAGATGGAATAAAAACAATGTATTCATACGCTATATTTAACGGATCGCTTGAAGACCCCCCACAGCATGTCAATGATAGATATAAAGAATCCTATGAGGCAGCCGACACCGAGCACGACGAAGGCTCCCAGCATGTTCTTCATACCGAGCTGCTTTTGTTCCTCGTCACGTTTTTCCTGATCAATTACAAGTTATTAGTGTAAAAACAAATAATAAATATAACTAAATAAATAAGTAGATGGGATTTTATGGTAATAAAGTAAGTAAATGCTTCTTTATATGAGATTCAAATGTCAATTTAAGAGAATAATATAGATGTAAAGCTGAGCTAATGATACTTCACCGAGTTATGTAAAGATGAATAAGAAACTCACCCCACACTTTCCTCCGCCTCGTTTTTCTTTCCACCAAATATTTTTCATTTTTTCAATTTCACCGCTCTCTTTCATTTTGAGCAATGCATCGTCTATGTATTTTTTGTACGGCGATTCTGGAAATAAAAATTCATTTAAAGTATCATGTTTGATGAAACACAGTTTCTAAACAGTATGTTAAGTTGACTAGTGTCAGCAATAATATGGACTTTAATTATTGTTAGTGTAACAAAATGTTCATTCCTGAGATATTATAAAACATTTCGACATACTTTTCTTCATCCCGATTCCATAACTTTTAGAGTCGAGTAACATTCCAATTTGAAGTAAATCACAATGTCTTTCCTTGTAATATTCAATTGAAGTCGATTCCATGAAAAATGCATACTGCCGGTTTTCAGCCCTGTAAAATGTTAAGAGAAAATCTGAGACATATTATCAAATTTTAATCCACAAATATAATCTAAAAAAGTACGAACTCTTGAACTCCGATATCGTTTTCTTTGACAAGCCATTTGTTAGCCACCATTTTCCTATACATATCTTTGTATATAGGATTTTCTGAGTCCTGAAATAAGAAATAATTATGTAAAGTATCAAATAACACTCATTGTTAGCATTTATAGAGTAGATATAAAAGTTTACCTGAAAAAACTTGATTGTTGATCCTGGCTCTTTAGCTCCATAAGCAATAGATTTATGGTTGTACAGTTCTTCGACCGTTTCGAAGGGTAGAACGTTTTTCTCGACGGTAAGAAAAGCGACCAGTGTACCGACGTAGGACGCTACCATCACCATGGTGAAGAACCACCACACACTGGTGATCATACGCGGAGCTAACGCACTGAGAAAGACAAGAAGGATAAGATTGAAGAATATCACACATAAATTATATAGGTATTTTCCTACCCATAGTAGGTATATAAGTACCTACACTAGTCGTAATTAATAATTATTAGATGAAATCAAAATAGTAACGAATGCTTCAATAGTACCTTTGCAATGCTTAAATGAAACTATCAACTGATTATAATTATTATTGTATTCGTCTTTTTTCCCACGATCCATATTTTTTTTTATAGAGATCGCTTTAACTTGATTAGCAGTCTATTTATACCTACTTACATAGGAGCAATTTCCGAACCCTGCTGCATGACAGAACCAATAATAAGCCAGACGGAATTAGCAAAACTGAACTGGTTGCTCAACTCCTCAGGGGACTCTATACAAGGCACTGGGTTCTGCCATTCCTTGTGCGAAATCCTGCCCACGAAGATCATGGTCCCACCCAAAGCCAGTTGGATGAACATCATGTAATACCACACCTGAAAAAAAAACAATGCTTATTTAGGCATATAATTTACGAATTGACGACCTCCGTGGTCGAGTGGTGTACGCACCGGTTTTCAAGGTGCCGCTAGCTCTGAGGTCCCGGGTTCGATCCCCGGACGGGTCAATGTAGAAACTCACTTTTCTACATTGCCTCGGGTCTGGGTGTTTGTGGTACCTTCGTTGTTTCTGAATTCCATAACACAAGTGCTTTACAGCTACTTACTTTGGGTTCAGAGCAATGTATGTGATGTTGTCCGCATTATTTATTATTTATTTACAATTAAAACCTCAATTACTTAGATTTAGGTAAGTTTTCTATAATATAAAAATCAAATCGATAAGAATACGATTTTTTTGCCCACAACGATGTCTGTTGAAGAAAAATATGATAGGACAAACTAACATATCTTTCGCTTATCATAAACTAGTCACCAATAGTAGTACGCGCCAAGCTAGATTTCTCGTTCTACCCAAACCCCGAACAAATTATGGCAAGTCGATGATCACTTTTGAAGGAGCATAGATTTATAACAAAATACCCTCAACCATTAAAAGTGTTAACTCATTTAATGTGTTCAAAAAGAAACTTGCTCAGTATATTATCGCCTAATTAAGTGTTAAAATATTGTTTGATAATTATTGTGAATGTGTGTTGTTGTTAGTGTGACGACGAACAGAATTGTTTTCGTGTAACTATGTTCTCATGTAAGTGACCATTTTGTCTTTTTTGAAAATAAATTTCTTTAAACCTATGTAAAAACTTTAGATAATTTGAGATGAATATGAGAAAATATTCGATCAGCAGTAAATTAACTACTTCTGCCTGATTTATTTTTAAATATCTGCTGTGTTGACCCAGATTGGCCCAGGTGCCCAGTTAGGACCATAATAAACAAAGAGCAATCAGTATGACTAGGTTTTTGTCTACACTAATATTATAAAGAGGAAAACTTTGTTTGTTTGTAATGAATAGGCTCAAAAACTACTGGACCGATTTTAAAAATTCTTTCACCATTCGAAAGCTACATTATCCACGAGTAACATAGGCTAAATTTTATTTTGGAAAAAAAAATAGGGGACCGTGTCTTTCCTGGTTAGGCTTTTTGCAGCGGTAACCGACATCCACGCGGGCGGAGCCGCGGGCGACCGCTAGTGTTAGATATAGGTCGAATCTGAAATAAACCACCGAAACATAAGAAGACGGTCTCATTGTTTTTTTTTCATGTGATACCTACCTCCTTAGAGAATACGGCCATAAAAGAGAACATCTCTGGTGGCTGTTTACTGGGCTCCTTGTACAAGATTCCAATACCGAGTGTCATGAACGGCGTTGAAAAATCTATTCCGCTTTGCCTTTCCGCAGTCATAGTTAGGTCGCATATAGCGAGGTCAGCTTTCTAAACAAAAAACTTTTTATTTATACAGTTTCGTTATTATTTGAATAAATTAAGTATTGTTTCATTATATCAAAATCCATCACAAGTGAGTTTTTTATAATATGGGACTAGTAAATCACGACCACTGCTTAGTTGTTCTATTGCAATTTACTTACTTTTCTTAACAATGAAGATAATATTTTGAGAAAAGTGAACCATAAAATAAACTATTTTTTAATTTTTGTTTAATTTATCGAATATTTTCTTACATCTTCCCTGAGTTGTAACGCCATGCCATCCCATACACCGTTCTTTAAGCTTCCATACTTATTTTCAACCGCAAATTCGTAGCTGAATCCTAAAATGTCACTTAGTCTGTCAATTAAATCTATGGTGAAGCCTTCGTATCGATCGTTGCCTTCTAACTTTTCATGTGAATCTTTGAGGTAGCCGTACGGTGCTGTCTGAAACCGTTTTAACATAAATTATTAAAAATTAAGAGCCGAGGTGTCATTTCGGCATAGGCAATGTAGCAATGTGGCTATGTCAAAGTTTACTTTATTAATTATGCTAAAACACTATGTACACTGACAAACGGTAAAGGAAAAAGAGCGTGGAAAACTAGATAAAAAAAAGGAGTCTAATATCGCCAACCCGCAATGAGCAAGCGTTGTGATCGAGTCTCGTGCCTAATGCCTTCTCAATATGGAAAAAGTTTATAAGCTGGTACTATAAAAATCGGCGATAGTATTCAAAATTATGAACGTAATACATTTAAAAGAAAGTTAGGTAATATAATAATTTGATTATTTATAAGAGAATTTTCCTTTCAAGAATGTAAAAAGTTTCAATTAATCAATAACATTAATGTAAATGTAATCGATGTGCTGTATCCTATTGTAATAGACAACATTATAATAATATTTAAATTAAAAATATACGTAATATTATTACCGTCGAAATTAAAACTTTTAAAGTTTTATTCCTGAGCACCGATTCTTGTGTTATTTCTGCGTCAGCTACTAGGGGTCTGTCCAGAACAAGCTCGTTCCTTTTCCATTGACCGATCTAAAAAAATACAATAATACGTCAAAATTAATCAACCACGTTCATATTGGTTTCTTAGGTTTACGCGAATGTTTTAATTGAAATAAAACTATTTTTTTTACGTGGTCACGGGCATGACCATGATACCTCGTCGGGACCTAAAATCAATATGAACCGCGACAAAATCCTAAAAAAAAGGAGTTCAACCATGTTCATTTAGAAATAATTACTTCATCAAGTATGTACTTACTGTTTGATTGCCAGCCGATGTTAATTCCAATATATCGAATGTGACATCGGTCCTTTGGCCTACTCCGTCAAAAATTAACGTTCTTGTTAATCCTTCGACTTTATTCTGTAAATAAATCTGAAGTTAATACATATTTAAGTACCTGTGAAGATTTCTCATTAAAATGCTACGCCGTTTTGTTTTAGCTTTCGGATCAACATTTTTGTTAGTGAAAGATTTTAGGCAAACTGTTCCGGTAATAATAATATGCATTATTTAATTATTTATTTACTGTTTTAAATGTTGCTAAGAAAACTTATAAACTAAGCCCCACAAAACCGTAGTAATGGTTTGACTGTGGGGTCAAACCATTACTACGGGCATATTTTTTCGAATTCTTGAACCATTATTACTTTGCATATTTTCCTTGATTATACGTTCCCTTCAGGTATCGTTTCAAATAACTTTTGTATACTAATAATATGACAGAAAATTCGTACTCACAGTTTTCATGAAATTAATTAAAGATGACCCATAAATCCAGGGGTCATAGTTACTGCAGCTCAATTGTCTAGCTTCAACATTAACTTTCTTTATGGCTGCGGCAAATACTTCAACCGTATCGTATATGAGAAGCAAACTTGTTTTCAGTTCTACAGGCTCGTAGGTTTTCCCAGTTTCTTGGTTGAATAAAATCGTGAAGTTCCATAGTCTTGTGTTTTCTATATTTTCTATGTTTACAAGACGGAATCCTGGAAGTGGGATGTTTGAATTTTAAATTTTTATAAGGTTCTTTCAGGTAGTAGTTTTTTTTAAACACGTGATCAATGAGTTTTGTACTAAAAATATTTTTCTTTATTTTTATAATTATTTTATTCGAATGATACAATATCTTTGCAAATTATAATTAAGTATCAACCTAAGTCATTTAATTATGATAGAATTATAACAATATCTTTAGCTTGTCATGACTTTTGATTTTTTTGATTACAATAGTTTGGGCTCTAACTTAGTAATCTACACAAGTCTATATTTAGTACTAGTTCTAAGTATAAATAAATAATCGTGACTTCGCAATGAAATTCGACAAAAAACGCTCTATTTTAAGAGCATGAGTAATCGTATAATAATATACGTAAGTGTCTAAACCAAAATCATTATTCAAAATCAATAATCCGTCACCTAACCTCGCAAATTGGTTCCATAGGTCAAGAAATTCCCACTCACCGGTCATGTTAACTCCGCCGTACCTGAACCGACTCATGTCTAAGGTAAACAGGTCAGGCGACACGAATATGTACGAATGTTCGTCAGCCATCATCCCGACTTGCTGAGCGTGCAGCAACATTTGCTCCAAGTTTCGTGACGGACAATCCACCACGAAGTTTGTGTACCCATTGTGTTTAGCGTCTATTAGTACTTCCCTGAAAATTATTTATTCACATTGTAAAACTAATTAGTTTATAATATAATGAAGTATGTCACAAAAAATCCCGATTTACGATATAACTTCTGAACGACTGCACCAAATATAAAAGAAATAGGATAATTCTTTTTTTTGTGTTCCTTATTAATTGTGGGACAACTAAGGAAAAGGAAAAACGTATGGAAATCTTATGAAAATCTCGGAATTGACAGCACATAAATAAATTCCTGTTCTCATTCAAGTTTTGATTGCAAAAACTGAAATTCAGATTGTTAATTTAACAAAGTTTCACCATACAACTTCGTAACATGTCTATTTGCTTTGCAGTAATTAACCTGCTTCAGTGATTCGTTTATATGTATATACGAAAATATGTACTTATTAATCTATGTATATGGATTTCGAATAATAAAGGTGTTTTCATTAATATTTTATGCATGGTAGCAGTAATTATAAATATACTCCTGAAATAAGCAACATAAACATTACGATGCGTTTTACGAGTGTCATAAAGATATTCAGTAAAGAGATAATGCCCTTATGTTCAGTAACACGTTGTCATAAACGCTAATATGACCCTTATGTTATTATAGTATAAGTAGGTACCTGCGTGTGTTCGACTTTGAGACTCCATGTTTACCAATGAGGTTTTAACTAGAGTAGGTCGTTAAAAGGATATTTAAGAATCATTGCGTTTTTAGACTCGGTAATTATTAGTTAACCCCAAATGTAAACAAATGAGTTTATATCCTTAACAACTAGTAGGATTAAAAAAAAACATTTTGCGTTTGACAGCCAAACTTGCAGCGACAGCGAAGACTGTATAAAATAATTTATAATCACACTACCTACGGGAGGCAAACAAAATGGCGGATTAAACCTGCTCCTGTTTTAAATAAAAAAATACAAACAATGGTAACATTTCCTATCATTGTAATTCTATTATTAGAACACAGCAGACAACAAAGCGTTGTATTTAAACTACTTAACAGGAGTTCTATATAGTTCGGTTAGTTTGAGTACAAAGCGACGCCCATACAGAAAAATAAACGCTCTGTCACCTCGTCGGTTGAGAAGCTTTCTGCCCACACTTGAAACTACAAAGAGAAGCTTTGGAAATAAATCGTCAAGTAGCATTACGTCTAGTCGCGGTTTATACATACTTCGTTAATGTTTGTGTGTACCTGATCATGTGACTAACGACGAAGATTTTAAAGGAATTTAATCTTCTATCATTAAACTAATTGAGCTACGCGGATTTACACACATATGTATAATTTAAGATTGTTTTTTTTAACGTTATTCTGTGTAGAGACGGAAAAATTACACAAAGCTAAGTTTTAAATGGGGTTTCTAACCCGATTTTGGTTAATACATACCTACTTATATTAAATGAATGTTTGATGGCTAAAAAAATGTTTATCTACTAAACTGTCCGGCGAAAATCACGACTCTAAGTTCTAAACTTAACATCTGATCATTAAATTAATACAGTTCGTCGGTAAGCCTACATTAATTAATGATACTCATTACTTATGTACCTGTAATCGTTTCCGCTAAGTTCCCTTATCGTGGCTATGTACGGGTATGTCTTGTTGCCCATCTGAAGTAAGTCACTAACGTGTAACAAGCTGTACCCTCGTAGGTACAGTACAGTGAAAGTCCTCCAATCTTTCAGTATAACCAAACTTTGTAATGCCTGAAATAAAGCAGTTTAATTTTATCATTAAATTAAAAATATATGTTACTTTTTCTTATTTGATCCATGATATTAAGAAATACATAGTTATTCAAAAAATAACCAAACTAAATAAGAGGTAGTCAATTATGAAGAATATTCTAAAAATATACATAGGTAAGATACATAGACGACTGACGAGAGATACATAGACCAGATACATAAGCCAAATAAATACGCCAGATACGTAGACCAGATACATAATGCTAGATACATAGGCAACATACATAGGCCAGATATATGCTTACAAAAAACGAATGTACCTAAAAGTCGTCATTCACGATTCACCAGTCTACTCGTGTAATGAGAACAAGTAAGATAATTCGTAAAAAACGTTCAAAGTTGTTCCGTAAACCTTCATAAATACCAGGACATAACGACTTATGAAAACGGGAAGGTGGATAGCCATCTAAGTAAGTACTTAAGTAGGAAAGAACTTACCAACTTCCCTACTTTCTGTTGCTAAGAAATATTAATGGGTTTCAACTGATCTGATAGTATTTACTTTAAAGATTAAACGTGTTTTTCTGAATTTCAACTTACATTTTAGAGAAGAGGTCATCAGGTTAATACGTATTTGTACCTGTTCAGTTCATTTTTAATTAGGAAATTTACAACTTTACAGCTATCTTGTCAAAATTACTTATGTTTTACAACGCTTACATAGGTAAATAATTTGTAGAATTGATATCTACTTAGACAAAGTTTTGCTCAACCAGGAATATATTTTATATTGAACAATAAAGATTATTGAACAATAAAATTACCTTATGTAACCTGAACAAATTGTTACAAAATTATAAATCGTAGATAATTTTAAGTCGTACATGAAAGGGGCCCATGAAAGAATCGTTTAACAAGACATCGACAAAAACAAGCCCAACTGTTTGTTAGTACGAAAAAAATATGAAACATCTGTTCGCGTGATACCTATGATAATAATAAATTTATGTGTTAATGTAGGGAATGGGTTATTGGTATTATGAAACTGTTTTATTCTTGTCCGGGTATAATATTTGCAGCTATTTCGTTATGACTAGGGAGATAGTCTAAAAAAAAAACCGTAGTCATAATTATCTCTTTAAGGCCATTGTGACATAATTTAAATTATGCTCAAAGTCTGTAATTTTTTTATTTATTTAACTTATTTGTTTATTTATATCATTGCGTAAGTATTGTAAATAATCAGTTCGCGTAATTAAGAATGTTAAATTATTTTCCTAACCGTACCATTACTAGGTATAAACGTAACGCATTTTTAAGTAACTTATTATTCAGATTGCTTACAAAGTTTGATAAATGACCAGGCATTTATATTATGTTTTTCTTAGACTCGAAGGAAAAACATTGTTACAAACTCGTGCGAAAAATGTGACATAAACAATTATGGTGACATGGCGCGGTGGTACCTAATGAGACAGTATTACCTTGTGGTATTACAGAACCCAGTCACCCAGTAATTGACATGACATAATATTTTGGTTTTACATGCAAGGTTCTTGTGTACTGAACATTTTTAAATAATATTTTGGAAGTTGAAACATTACATAAATGAAAGAATTATATTTGTTACATATTCTCATTTGATTCCTTACGAGCTTTCTCTCAATTTCTTAAACGAAAGTAGTATTTATATTTTCAGTTATGACTCTTCTATTATAATTACTGTAAAATTTCATTGTAATTAAAACAGAATACAATTTATAGATCCATTAATTTTTGTTTAGGTTTTGTAAACATAACCTATTATTATCATAAATCAGTTTAATGATACTTTATTTCTGTTCCACAAAATAATACAGGAGCTTTTATGGGCTTTTAAAAACGAAAGTGTTCGGTACAATTTATGAAAGCAATGGTCATTTTTATACGTAAACCTACATTGGTCTAATGTTAAATGTAAACTTAAAAAAAAAACAAATACATAATTACTACATGATGTGGCGGTAAAAAGTATTAAGGTATGTATAAAAATGGGTAAGATGACTGGATTTAAAAAGCTAAAATCTACAGAATATCAGCGGAAATGCATGCAAAAGCCAGATGGAAGATAAGAGTCGGAGATTACCTATTTTTTTTTAATCATTTATTTGATGAGGCTTTTTGCGCTGGTGCGCCAAGACGGCCTCGTAAGGTACCACAATAAATTAAATAATAAATTAACAAAAGTAAAATTGTAAGGGCTGGCTTCAACATGCAAAGGAAAAAGGATCACTACCCACTAGACCAACAAGTCAGTCTGATTTGGCTCATTTGGCTTAAATTTCGCAAATGTGAATATATTTTACCTTATTATAAACATCAGGGCTAGGATACATGTTCAAGGCGGACCAGTTGCTGTTATATAAGTCGTTGTGTTCGGTGACTATCACATGGGGTAATTCGAGCATGTCACATAATGCCTGAATGTTCTCTGTCGCTCGGCCGCCTGTGCCATCGATGATCCCGATTACGCCTTCCTGGAAAATTATTATATAGAGTATAATTTATAAAGTTAATGTACTAAACAACTGATTTTGCTTGATATAGGTTAAAAATAAATGGGTTTCCTTTGTGATTCCTAATAAAGTATCTATAACTTAACAGTACATCGTAGTATTTAGGATGAGAAGTGAGTTAAAGTGATTATTTATGATGTTGTTTCTAAAATAATTGCGAAATTGTAGAGATTACAGATTGTACTTTGCGTTCAAAAAACAGGTATATCCATAAAAGTAATTACTACTAAGTCACTTATTTGGTTTGGTACCTTCTTCATGTATTATTGAAAATACATTATAAACCAAGCAACCATAAACCCGCAAACTGTCAAAATATATCACAAAGACGAATTTGAATTTAAATTTCATAAAACGAACAAAGAATTTTCAGCTTTTGCTCCCAAAATTATACCGTAAAATAGGTGGGCAATGAAACAGAAAAGAACAATTGAATTAAACTCATAAAAAAACTTGCGTCTTTGTCAGATCAATGAAACAATTGAAGTAGATAGACGCAAAGAAATTGAAAAAGGTATACATTTAAATCTCAGGATCACATTATACTTCCACATGAATAAATCTGAATTGAATTTGCAAATGAAGTAATTTATACGAATATCTATGGGGTGTTTTAATCTAATATGTATTTTATACTTGCTTGAATTTTTATGGGGGCAAAAAACATATGTGTAATTTTTGTGCTTTTTAAAATTTGTAATAAAGTTTTAGTGTGATAAAAGCTGTAAATACAATAAATCCTGTCTCTATTAACTAATATTCCGTGTAAGAGCTATATTATGTCAAATACCTGGACCGATTATGTATGACTAAAATGTTTACCTATCATTAGATAAAATTCTTCATAGAAATAAATTTAGAGCGTATTATACACACCTCAGCAAGTTCACAAACATATTGACTGACTTCCAGAACCTCGCCTCGTTGCGATACCTCCTTCACTGAAGTTTTGAAATCAAATAGTTTTGCGCTCACTTCTAAGGCCACCTTCATGTCCTCCGAGTCTTTGTAAAATATACCTCCTGAAATGCAAAATAAGTAATTACTAAAAATCAAGCTATTTAGAAATTGATTTAAAAAAATTAAAAGATAAAGATTGGATGGCATTGAGCCTAATAAACTAGGTAAATATTTAATACAATATATTAACAAAACTGTAAATGACTAAACTATTGTTAAACATCTTAAATTATAAATGTAATTATCTTGTAAATTTGTATTTGTATAGATAAATATGAATATAGATGTGTATTAGGTTACAAATATGTCGCTTATTATAAAGTCATAAGTACCCTCAATAACAAAACTCACCAAGGGTGGGACCTTCTGCTTCCTGAGACAAAACACATTGCGATGACAGCGCTAAGACAAACCAAACCACAAACATGTTGCTATACAAATATGTCACAACATCATTTTAAAATAAACACTAGAAACTAGCACCATCACAACACTGCACTCCATCCTATCACAGTACTCGTTAAACTTAATTATAATGAGTTTACATTACGAACTTTGTTGGTTTAAACCTTAGTTAATCAACGTTATAAAACATTGGCGTAATAAACGTTGAAAGTTTAGGCGGTGTGTCGGTAATGTGTTTGGATTGGTATTGGACGGCGCGGACGGCGCGCGACACCACGCGTCAGAAATAATCCCGCGCCTATATTTAGGACGGGTTTTCCACAAAACGACATACTTTATCTCGATGCCGTCTGTCGCCGTCTGGAGCGACAACACCGAAAACCGATTTAGAAATAAAATCAGATTTTCAGATTGATTCAACTTTTACAGAGTTAGAAAAAATAAATTTCTTTAATAACAAAGGAAATCAAATCATTGTCTAGAAAACTTTCGTTAAACTGTCAATACTATGCGAGTATTCGTTTACATTAGCTCCATAATGACTTTAATACCAAGTGCATTGTTCCATTTGTTGACTGAAAATTAAAGTAATTTTGAACACATTTAGTTTTAATATAATTAACTCAATATTTAATTGTTTAAAATTCAGCGACGTTTGAGGTTTTAATATGCATGAAACGACAGGAGCTATTATGAAATTGACCAATCAACTTGATGGCTCCCGTTCTATAAACAACGTGCGTTTATACGACACTTCAGATTCAGAGCAATTTGGTTTGCGTTGACAACGAGTATTAAAAAAAACTTTTGATAAAAAAATATATCATATTTAGATAAAAAAAAATCTAATATATGTAAGCTTTGTTACTACTGTTCTGATATTTTGCGCAAGTAATATTTTTGACTGGCGAGTTTTTTGCCTTACTTTATATCTCACCTCCACAGACCATGTCACTGAAAGTCTGAATTTAGCGAAGAACTAATTTATAAATGTATTATTTCGTATAGGCTAAACGAAGCAAGAAGCCAACAAAACTTCCATTGCTCAACTTTCGTTAAATTTACGACAGGTAAACAGCTACTGTAAAAGGTTTGCACTTTGTTGAAACTGGGTCGTCATAACACGCCTATAAGGAAAACTCGCGTAGTTCCATTTGAGCGGAACCCCCAAATCCAATTGTTCAACATTTCGCTAATATTAGTTAGTATGCACGAGAGCATTTGAGCGTCGACTCACCGACGTGCCGTGTGTGCTTAGGAAGTACACAAACTTTTCACATACGAAAAAACTGAACTTTAATTGAAAACTCCGAAAATATGGAAATGACATGCTATCGCTTTCCCTGGAAGTAAAAAGTGATAATGAGGAGTGTCTTTAATAAATTATATGTTTCATAAATAAGTTAATATATATTACATCTTTGCGTCACCATGCAAAGTAGTTGAAAATACAAGCTGCAGAAGTCTTATAAATTTTAGAACTCAATTTGTCTAAAATAAACTCACTTTTACACCAGTATTGTTTTTACATGAATAACAAGACTAAATAACAATACAAAACAAACGAAAATATATTTATTATTTACCTATATGTATCTAATTTAGTCGTACGACTTTGAAAGTCGTTCGCGTGGATTGGTCCTAAATAAACACCAAATGGAAAGTTACAATGGCTCGATCGATGGAACCCAATAAAATGTTTACGAGCGCGATGTCGAAACTTCTGTTTATGAGTGATCCTATTGCTTCATAACACAGACTACAGATTGCAATACACAGTTGGAACACAAATTAATCCTATAGGTTTTTTTGCAACAAAAAATATAACGAAACTGAAGAGGGACATGGCAATTTTAAAATCCGGGTTATATTTGTTACGTTGTGACAGAAATACAAACATTTTTACATAGAAAAGTTGATTACCGAATCACGCTACATACCAATCATAAATTGTTTCACATTTTTTCTTCATTTAATTAAGGTTTCGTTGCTGTGGTTCTGAGTTTTACGTATCTTATTATTGTTCACATGCTGATTCACAATTATTCGGCTGCAATCGCCAATCACTGAAGGCATTTCATCACCAAACTTAATCAATAGTTACCACTTCATTGTGTTATGTGCTTAATAAGTTTTTTTACAAATTTATGTTATTCTGAGTAATACCACAAGTTTACTTTATTAAAATACAATAACCTATTTCATTGTTATACTATAACATCTATATCAAATACGTTGCAAAAACTAGATAATATCTTTTGCTAATTTTGTTGAAATAAAACGTGACTATGTAATAACTGTAGCTATGACTGAAAATAGTTTATTCCGTTTAAAATACAAATAGCTACTGTTCACTTGTTCTAAATTTATAACACATTCCAATTTATTAAGTACAAAGTTACAAACTCGCAATCCTCTTTTAACGATTTTATAAGTTCAATTCACCTGTCAACAAACCCGCTTATTTTACAAAAAATACAAATCTTTTTGCGCAAAAATTTTATAGGAAATCAGAAAACGATACCTTCGCTATCGTCGTTCAATTTGAAATATAAACAAGATAGGCAATCGTCTGAAAAGTGTTTGGACGTTCGCCTCTTAACTTACGGTTGTTATTATTTTTATAACGCTTCAAATATTTGGAAGTAAAATCAATTTGTTGGTGAAACACTGTGAGTATCGTTTGTTGTGATTAGAATTTCCTCAGTGCGTAAATCAACAGGGATTGGTTTATGAATTACAAAACCAAAATTATTAGGTACGTATATTTTTGTACTGAAATAAATGAAAAGCGAGTTCGATTAACTTAATGTTATATTTAGAACACAACATACATTAATGAAATTATCAAAATATAAACGTTTGAAAAACTCTCATATATTTGTCACCGCATCAGCCGCCAGTGGCAGTGGGTGTAATCATGAAAACTCCTATCAATCTCATTGGCTACAACTTAAGATAAAATTACCAACAGACACGCTTTTGCTCACCGAATCCACATTTGAACTCTAAATGAAAACAATACATTTTTACCGGTTGGCGGACACATTAGTGTATTAAGGTCGAAGCACGTCCCACTGAGTGAACTTCTTGCGTGAAACCGTTCAATTCAATTTCCCAAGGAACGCTCAACGACTTAAAAGGAGGTTAAGACATCTTTTTACGAACATTATTTTTTATCTAAATATCCTATTTTAAAACAGAATAGAATAGAAAGATTGGTAAGATTTTTAATAATAAAACATCATATTATTTAAAACTTGTTGGTAATTGTACAGGCTGGAATTTTGAACTTCGAATTAGTAGGAAATAAAAAACTAAAAATATTTTTAAATTGTATTTACCCAAGTGAATACAGACTAAAAACTTATAAATAAATAAATATAAATTGAAAGAAATTGAACGTAAAATATACTACTAAGAAGTAATTGTCAATCATAATTATTATTCATCGACATGACTATCGAAGTACCTAATAACGACGCCATTAGCATTTAGCCGGAAAAAAAGAAAATTGAAAACCGTTAACGGTGTCAGAAAATCATTTTTATTACCGGCCAGGTGGTTCATGTTATTTAAATAAAGATCTTATAGTCGATTAACTAGAACCTACTTTATAAACAGGCATTTCTAATGAGCGGCATCCTTTGTTATTTTATTTTGGAAGGGACTCGAGTGCAACTTTAGTAAATTCTCAGAAGTCGCACTTGAATTTCTTCTAAAATGCGGAAAAATCTATGGTTTATTAATGAAATCCTCTTTCACGGCAACTAACACCCTACTGTTTTTTGTTTAATCAAATAAATATTTTCAGCAGAAACTCAATATATAAGGCCAATGATAAACAATATTAGTGATAATGCAAACCTATATGAAAATTGTTTGTTTGTTTAGGAAATAATGGGATTGAGTCAAATAATAATATATTAACATTACGAGACATGATTATCTGCAAACATGCCTATAGACATAACTACTCAAAGTTTGCGGACCAGCGTCTAATTTAAAATCATTTAAAAAAGGATATTGATTTCATGCGTCTGCAATGATTTTTTTACCTGATTTCTTACCATTCTTAAAAAAAACTGGTCAAATTCGAAATAATACAAAGTTCCAAATAAGAAGTCCATGTTGTTAGTACGAGGTCATTAGAGCAACACTCGTGCTCGCGACAGCACGTTACCGGCACACGGGCCATCTATTGGTAGCGGTGTCGTCGTAATTAAGCCATTTCTGCAACAGACGAGAAACGCGGACTTACGGCACGCAAGTGCAGCAAGCTTAACGTATTTTTCTTATTGTAATCCTTAATGTTGAGGTAAATATTTGCATTAGTGTAGCGACTGGACACACATGTGTTTGGAGTAAAGAGCTTTTATAGAAACACGCAGTTGGTTAGGGATTTTAGGGAATTTCCTTTTTATCAAAGCCGGCAAAAATAAAAACCCAAACTTTTTTTTCAACGTATTACGTGGATTTTTAAGATTTTCTTGCTGCATTTTCGGACACACTGCTGTCAAGTAAGCTATCTATGTAGATTTTTATATCTCTTGTACCTAATATTACAAACGGTTGTTGTAAAATTAAGTTACTACGTGCTTACAAAACTTTATAAGATGTTTTGAAGACAAAACTCTTGATGAATTGCCCTAAGTTTGTAATTATTCTCACATTAAAACTTTTGAAGGTTATTACGAAAATGAAGTAATTACTACTTTTTGTCCTTAATAAAACTTTTTTTATTAGGGCTTTTGAAATAAAAATCTAGGTAGCAGTATTTTGGTGCTCCACGCTCGAGAGATTTAAATCATCTGAACAACACAAGAAAAAATAGACAATAAGACAAAATTAATTTTTAGCCTATTAGAACCAAAACACATATCAGTAGTTACTTTAATACTTTAAAATATTTTCTTGTTCTGGGTTTCTTTTGACAGTGTTTCCCGCCATGTTGCTGCTTGCAATTCTGACAGTAAGTGGATTTAATATGGCCGCCAGGTCTCGCGTGCGCCACTAGCTGACTACCCACAATGGACCACTCTAACAACAGTTTATTCCAAGCGATGGTGCACGATCGTTAATTAAACTTTGAGGATAATTGGATACTTCCCGTGGTGGAATAATTAGTTTTTGAAGATGTTGAAAGGATTTTTACACGTTTACGCGTAATGGACAATTGCAGTTTAGATACTTATGAATAAATATTCTATGTAAGTAAAACACAATATTGATAAAAAAAAAATAACTTATCCAGTAGCATCTACTGCGGCTCTGCTAGCATAGGGCACAGGACTTTACTAAGTAGTCTTACGCTTTCAGTCATTCTCAACAAACACATCGTAGACCAAAAAGTATGGCTTTAAAAAAAATTAATTGTTAACCTTGTTTTTGACCATGATAGCTAAAAAAATTAATTTAATATAAAGAATCCTGAGGATTAAGTATGCTTAGACCAAAATCTAAATATTTCCAGAAAGTAAACGTTATATCTAGTGCGCTGTCTTGTACAAACAATTTCATTTTATTACACCACATAAGCCTCTACGAGAAGAAAGAATAAAAATAAAGTATTTTTTAATAACGCAGATGTTGTTTTATTGCTATTATATTGTCCTAGCAGTTGGCAGACACGCGATGAATATGAAAATGCGTAACGAGACGTGATTTTCGATGAAAGTATAAACTTTATGAGGACTTGCAAATATCAATAGTGCATCATGAGGGATAATCCACTTTACTAGGCGATCATGCAAATCCTAGTCTACGAAAGATAGAAATAAATTGATCATAAATAAAGTCTTTGACCTTCGACTTAAGTTTGAACATAAACAAATAAATCAGAACACTGTGCATGTAAATATTTGAAATTCTACCAAAATATAGTATTTGATGCATTTGCATAATTTTGCAATCAAAATCAGCGTTCGTTATGAAATAGCATTTGCGATATCTAAATAATAAAATTGCTATTAAATTTGTGGAGTGATCTATCAATCAATGTTTGTAGATAAATAATGATGGTAGCATCAATCGTCTACGTCAGTGTACATCACAATAATATATCTTCAAACGCTGAAGAAAATTATCAGGATACCTGTATCTGTTATGCAAGTAGAAAATAGAATAACGGCCCTTAGTTCGGACCATTGCATTGTAAACAAGCTGATGTGAATGAATGCGAGTGAACTCAAGGTGAACGTTTGCAATAGCTTTTAACAAATTAATGGAAAACCTGGAAATCTTTTTCTTTAACAAACAATACTGCACTCACCTCTTTGATCTCCGTTGTAGTTATTTACTTATTTACCTTTAGGTTAGAAATCAATTTATGTAATGAATGACATAAGTACGATATCATAAACAGAAGAATATAGGTACTAAGCTATGAGTGAGCTGCTTACATACCTAGGTATGCGCATGTCATCATCATAAGATAATGATGTTGAGAAGGCTTAAGCGAGAGCTTTTGAGAACCTCTAAGTCATATTGAAAAAAAAAACAGAAGTCAAAAAGTTATAGAAACACTTACATGTGTTATTTTTGGTCTGATAATAATCATCGTGGCTCTACCAATTCATGATAAGAATAATTTGCAATAAGGTAAAATAGATTGCTGAATAGAGTACCTATTTACTAAAGCATAACTACCTTTATGGCACATTACTGTAAACGTTTCTTGTTCTTTGCGGTACTATTGATGTTTACGTCTAGACATTGCTGCAATTCTTGAAATCAGATGTCTTACTATCAATGACATACGCTTAATGCTACAGCTGTAAAACGAAATTCGTTTCGTGACGTAATTGCCAGATTTGATCCTTTCACATTGTATAGAAGTTCGCCAAACTTTGGACAACTTGAAGCTTCGCTATCGATCTAGAACAAATATTGTCTAATATCCGACCGAAGCGAACTTTAGTTGGTTTGAATTACTTTTTCTGAGTAAACAGTTTTAATGAGAAGTGTGCAGCGAGGGACAGGACCGTGTACACTATGGCCAATGTAAGTTGGCCCCTTTAAAGACGCTGCCTCATATCGTAGTCTAAAGCTCTCTCTATTACTTACAAATCCTAGGTCTTTTTCCACCGGCAGTTCGACCGTTTGATGTTCGTTCAGATTCATCCCGGCCAGAAATAATCTCGTCCTCGTTGACGACCCTGTGTCGCCGGCGGTGGCCATACGGCTTCATTCCTCACTTCAAAGAGGTCAGGTTACCTTGGATGTATTATACTGACATTTTGCTTTCGAACATGTAATGTATACCCAAAGAGTTTGATGAAGCTCTTCACCTCTATGAGTCTTATCTTACCAAGACCCTTAAAATCAATAGCTTGGTTTATGATTTCAGTTGAGACGCATCAATCCACTTGAAATACTATTAAATTTACAAGCATTGTGAAAATAAAGCGAGTCTTTCGTTCTGCAATATAATATTTTATCGGGACTGATCTATTAAGCTACATTATTTATTGATAAGAGCGAATAATATTTTGGTAGTTGTATGTATTGTCATGCTGTATTTTAAAATTATAGGGTAAATACATTAGATTTAATTTTCAAAGAGATTTTCTTACTCAAAAGGTTTTGCTCAAATAAGGTGCACTTAACTTCTCAGTAATAAAGTAAATATTAGTATTTCCTGACTGCTATCACTCTTGGCCTACATTTCATATACTTTGTCTTTACGCTATGAAATTTCTACCAACAGGAATTTACTTATTATATATAATAATAATATAATATTCCGGGACAACTCACACACGGTTATCTGATCCCAAGCCAGGCAGAGCTTATGTTATGGTAACCAGACAACTGATAAACATACTTATATATTTCTAAATACATACATATTATAGATAAATTACACCCAGACACAAAACAAATGATCATGCTCATCACACAAAGATTTGTCCTGGGTGGGAATCGAACCCACAACCTACGGTTTAGCAGTCAGGGTCACTAATCACTAGACCAACAGGCCCGTCATATATTTATTTTCTCTTAATTTTGCAAGGTAAATTATGCAATTAATTTTAATCTTTATCTGTTAATGGATAAATTACTATTAAAAATAGTAATTTATCAATTGATATTATTTTGTTACTACTCTCATCAAAGATATATTTTCTCACCAGACACAATCATGACAATCGTCTGACAATGTGTCACAGAGAAGCTAACGAGACAATCCTAAAAAGAAAAAAACAGCATTACAACTATTTCTGAATAATTCAATAAAAATCGAATTTAGACGTGATAGACACTGAAACATATCGCAACGTGTCGGGACAATGCACGAATTATAATAAAATATTGAACTTTTTGCATGACAACGAATGTGACGAGCTAGACAAAGGCGAGTATTAAAATCCTTTTTATGACAAACCTCTGTTATATCATATTTTGATACATCGTTATTTTTTCAATTAGGTTTGTTTCATTCGGAACAAATATACCAGTGTCGACTTGGTTCCAAAACAATTATAATAATATAATAGTAAAAAATATCTCTCTTTAAAATCTTCTGAAACATGTAATACGTGCCCATTATATGTGACGGTTGCCCTTTCTTTCCCTAGGATCCCATCAGATCCCGGCTTGAAAATAGGACCACCTTAAAAGAATATACTTAAGGACAAAAAATACACTATAATTTAGCGAGAAATCATTGAAATTACATAAAAAGGTAAATTAAACTGATCAACTATGCTGCACTTTCCATGCATTTAATTTTACGCCCATCGCAAATGACAGATAAAACGACACTTAAATAAAAGCTTTCAAGACAATAAAACCGACAACATTTAAAACAATAACCTGATAATAAAATTAGTTTTAACGATAACCATGCACTTAACACGCTGTTATCACGACCCTAACTTACTTAATAAAGGGGAGCAAGACTTCACCCAAATATCACAGCATTAAAGTTTACGACAGGGCTATAAGTAAAACCGTAAAACGTTTGTGTGAAGTAGTTTCTGCACAATCCATTACCGCAAATAAGAGGGCAAGGTTAAAATCGTCTTTGAAAAACTTCAATGTACTTCGATCGTATAAATTCTCTCATATGTAACCATTTACCTATTTTGTGGCATGGTCATGATTCATTCACCCTATCAACAACTAGTAACGCTGCTACAAGTATGGCTACTATTAACTCAACTCTTATATATAATATAATCAAAATAAAAAATATTTTCACATGTATCCAATAAAAGCAATAAGTAATTAACAAATGAACGTTGTACAAATCGTATAAAGTGAATTATATTTAAAGAGCAAGTCGTCAGTCGTCAAGTCAGTCGCTCCAGGTAAAATACGGTATTCAGCTGAATCCGGTAAGACTGGTAGCCGACCCCAACATAGTTAAAGAGCAAAAAGTACAACATATGGCATTGGTAACAGACTTCAAAAAAAGATAGCCTAGGTCCTCAATAAGTCGGAATCTGAATACAATATATCTTTTTATATATTGTATTGAATGACTACAATTCCTTTGATGACTGGCTTTCGAAATGCTAAGTATATATATTTACCTTACACTTCAATTCATATAACTCTGTTGTAATGTTATTAAAGTTTATCATATACATATTGTATAAAAACTGTAACGGTAAAAGTCCTTAGTTCAGCGCAACTTTTAATATCAATGTTATAAAGTAAAGTGGCTGTGTATTCGTGCACGTGCATAGTATCAAGGTAAATGAAATCCCTTCTGCAGTGCTGCAATATAAAATTGTATTTGAGGTAAAAGTTGAATAAGGACAACATCAATTTCGTACGGTACAGTTTTATTCCGCAGCTCCTGGTTAAGTATTCCCATTCATTAAAGAACAAGAAATTTAATATAATACCCGAATATAACTGTCCCACTGCAGACCTCTTGTCAAAATACGTCAATATAACATGTACCAAACACAGACTAAGCGAATCCAACTCACAATGCGTCTCTATATTACCATACATCACGATATCGATATACCAATAGATATTAATTGTTACCAGAGCTTATTATAAGCCAAAATTGATGCAGCACCTCATTCATTACAAGGTTATAAATCGCTGCCATTACATAATCTATATTTGTGTAGCTCGGCGTAGTGTTACGCTGTGTACTGCGAGGCGATGTCAACTCTACACTATCGTAAATCAATCTAACTTAACCCACAACACAGATTGCCCAATACATACCGGAAATGCACTTTCGTTGTCCAAATAATTGCACATCTCCGCTATTCGTTTGTCTATAAAATCGATACAATTTCCGCAAATTACTTTGAAATAAATTAACCCAATTTGCGTTTCCTTCCAAGTAGAATAAGGACGAAGTCGCTTAGAATACAAACTTGAGCCAAAATCGTTTTCGTAGTAAATAAACTATCGATCGGGGATAGTGACTGAATGTAATATGCATGAACGATCGTGTGTATAGGTTGCGCTACGCAAACCAGCTTACGTGCAGACCATCGATTAATCAGTAAATGGAGTGTCCAAAAATCTTTAAGTACTCCATGCTATTTACTCCACGTTTGCACATAAAAACATCGTTCATTGTTCTGCTAATGCGTGCTTCAAATAAATACTTTGCAAATGTGCAGTATGTTAACTTTTAAACTATTGCGCTGCATGTTTATATAGTAATATTATAATGCACGGGAATAAGCGCGTACATGCACAAATACTTTTTTTGGGCTTGACGTTTCGACCGGGTTACACCGGCCGTGGTCGTAAGCACACTCAAACTCAATCTCTCTGTCTGCTTGCTATATTATGCACTTGTTTAGGCATCGTAGAAACTACTAAATTACTACAATTAGTGCGCGTATTTACAGCTAAAGAAGCAGTAATTAATAAAATTGGATATAAATACATACATGCAAAAAATAAAATGTTGCTACGTTCATTACCTATTTTCGAGTTAAATTCTGTTTTCATATAATAACGGACAAAAAATATAAAATCACTCTAATCACTCACTACTCTGTGTACATGCAAGCTTCTTAGACACGTGTACTCAACACAACATGGCACGATTTAACGTCCACATTGGCTCGGTTAGCTGTATGTAGAACGATAGCCCGCCATCCATGCAACAAATACCCCTTACAACTTGGCATTGTTTCAAAACTTTACACTTATTTGTACGCACTTATTTTCTTGCACAAAGTTTCCTTATACACACCTTAAGATAGAAGATATTCCTAAACAATTCATCCTTTCGAAGAGTTAAAGGTGCGATTAGTATTTCGATATTCACGTAAAGCATGCGTAAAGGCTACTATATAATACTTCATATTCTTTTAAGAGCAGAATAAGGAGAAAACAAAATCAAGGACTGTTGTTCAAAAGGGCGGTGATTACAATCACGTGACTCGCATTCTCACTTCACTTTTACGCCATGAAAATGTTATGTCAAAAAGGTGTTATGTAAAACACAAACCTATTTACAGTACATTACAATTTTATTAGTGAATGAAGAAGAGGAAACCGAACTGCACTAGGATGACATTATGCTTTTATATCCAGGGTAATCAACTACAACAATTTAATAAATGCCCTTTTATTAAACAGCTCATCAATCATTTTTATTTTTAGACCCTAACCATTCATATTTTTAACGAATATTAATCTGTCGGCCACTCTTCTCCGATAATTGTGGAACGAATTTAAAATACCAATGAAATGATACGTTCGACCCGATTTCAATAAATAAGTGAGTAAGTAGGTGCAACAATGGCGCAGAATATAAATAGTATTTAAACACGACTAGAATTGTTAAAAACTAGCTGCTACTGAATTTTATTACGCGTTGCGTCATAGTGTTGCGTGAAACAACAAAACGGATCACATTTACATATTTTTGAACGGACTAACTGCAACTATGTGCAGTCATAATGTAGCTGGTATTCCATTGTTCTAAGAAAAACACGTTATGTTCATTATTGTCGTAATATAAGTAAAAAAGCACGTTTCTCTTGTTTAAAGAAGATTGTTTTTAAATTCCGTGTTTTCTCCCAATATTCGCACGGAGATGTAAAGATACAAAAACTCTTACCTTGAATTTACTATACCACCTTATTATTTTCACGTCGATGATAAGTGTAGCATTATCTGCTCAGGAAATCCGCACTCGTACTGGGTCAAAAGGGTCTGTGATCCTCCATTTTTTTTTAATTCTCCTTACTACCTGGTTCACTGGAATATAACATTGAATAAAGATTAACATGTACTATTATTGCGGAAATAGGCTCAAAGAACAATAAAAAGCTAATAAACATCTTCTGTTATAGTGCTCCTATAAGTTTTAATATTCTGTTATCATACACTAACATTTATGACTATATATTGCATACAATCTCTCAATCAATAAGGAAGATCGTAAATATGATGGAAACATCGCATCCTTCAAACTGTTATTGGATTTAAAACAGCTTAGGAAAATACAACACTGGAGTTGGCATCCTTGTTTACGTACACAAGTACTAAGAAGCTTTTTAATGTTAAGGCAATCTAAAACTTACAAATGAGAAACACATTTTTATGTATCCGTGCGGTTAGTAATATTTGGTACATATAGAACACGTGGAACACTAGCTTTAGATCGTAGCTTCACCCGCATGAATGTCAGTTACTGAAGTAAATGGTAGGCCATGATCCTTTCTTGGATTTGCAACCAGCTTCTTATAAAATACATATAATATAATCGGTGATGTTTGACTAACAAAAATATTGTAATTGGGAAGGTAAGGCTGTACATTTAATACAAGCTGCTCATTACACAAGTCATTAAAATCCGTTGGAATAGACGTTTCATATTTCATCTAACGCTCCATTTTATCTAAAATGTATGTATGCTGTATGTAATTCTAGGCGAAATATTCTAAGGACATAACCAATCGGGTGCAAGATTCATTATGCTCCTGTCATCTAACTTAGCCAATATTCCCAACTTGGTCAATACGCTTGCTCTAGAAGTTTATTGAGTATTCACGTTCACTGACGTATCACTGATCAATGCCTCCGAACACAGTGGCTTTGTTTGTTTCTTAACTTTTACGGAAACAAAATGTATTTATTCTGGGACAACGGACCATAACGCACGGTATTTATTAATGGTGTCAGCCTTGTTCGGCCATTTGATTGATAATAAACGAGGAATTATGACACTTGAATGCCTCATACTAATAGTGGTAGTGATTTTAGTTGGTATAAACATGTTATTTAGACGAACTAATCATGAAAATGGTATTAATCAATATCAGTGTCATATTTGAGATTTATTATTTACTGTATTCCATTATAACTAGACTTACTGATTGGTGTGTACTTTATTGCAAAAATAATATTATACAATTGCTGCATTTTTAACTTTTATTTTTTGTTTCAGCGAAAATGTTAATTACCTCATCAAATCCATAATCAGTTTCAAAATTCGTAATATTCCCTAATTCTTTTTAATTTTTATTATTCTGCTAAAAGTCCACTTTTACTTAAACATTATAATTACCTTAATCTGAAGCTCTATGCAAGGTAAGTTCCTAAAAGCGGTCATTTTTCTTTAGTATTTTCTAAGCATTCGTTAATGTTAATGTTCATTATAATATATCACATATCCACCAGTAATTACATTGTGATTCGAGTGATCGAGTAGACTCATTTGTCGTACGAAAGAAGGACTTCTATTATTAACTTTCTATCTTATTGTGTAGTAGGTACACAACCGGTAACTAATTAGTAATCAATGTCCAAATAAACTAAACACTTACTGATTTGAAAGCAAATGCGGTGGCAAAAGTGTATCTCTATCAAGTTCAACGGCTCTGATAAGTGATCTGGTTTATACTTTTCATTATTAAGGCATATAAAAAAGATATAAACCTGACTTCAAAGACAGCCTAATACAACACAGCGGCTTATTTTTAATCCACGTTTTAACAATTCAATTGAAACGTAAAACCTTTCGTGATCTGGAATAAATTTCATTTATTCATGAATAGGGGTTTTTACGTATGTCTAACCACGTTCAAATTAGGACAACATCAAATGGTTCATGAAAACATCGATTATATCGCACCACTCGGTTTATTCACGGCGTATTACCTACTCTTCTCGCAAATTACTGATTCGATCATTTTCACTACATCTACTTTGAATTAGAGAGGTTTTTCCCTTCATAGCTTTATTTCTTAAGACTCGACGACCGATTGACGGAGTGACTTAGTGTTTGGCCTTCTTAGAATCAAATAGAATATATTTCTTTTCGTGATCGATGGTATTTGCTATTTATTCGTTATTTATTTTTCTTGCAGAAAAAATTTTTTTTTTCCGTTCCGGAGGACGGATATACTAAGCAATGTTCAGTGCTGCAAAAAAAGAAAGTGGTTCCTTGCTTTACATTCAACTTTAATTCTTGACTCCTGTATGTAAATATTGTAACTGTAAACCGTTTTATTTTATTTTACTATAGTGTATTGTTGTTGCCCGGATATTATAGTGTATACAGAACCATTCAGGTTATGTAGGTACTCATCTCGTGTCGAGATCTCCTGAGCTCCGAAACACAACACTACGTATAATATTAAATACTCTTCATTATACATGTACATACACAAGCAGATTACCGTGCACTCTAATCAGGTTAATACGAGACAGAGTATGTCCATTTGTGAATTAACTGATCAACTGTGATTGCATCATTTAGGTAATATTTTAATGTGAAGTATGACTCAATTGCGAATGTACCCCGGACAAAATACCAAAAATTGTTAATAAAACGTGATATTTTGTCTAGATCTAAACAGCATTATTTTAACCCTCTGAAGTCTGAAGAGTAGATACACAATACTGTACCATGGTTTTGAGGTGCTTTCAAACAGGGAGATGTATGGTAATATTCCTTAGTGTTGCATGTAAATGGTGTGTCATAGTATAGTGTGTGGTCTCTATTCTCTTACTAAGAAAAAGGGTGTGATCTTAAAGATATGCAAGCAAGATACCTTGAGAATTTAAATGCCTGTTAGAATACTCGAAGACCTCAATTGTTGGAAATGGTCGAGTAAGTAACCTGTCTCCACTAATTATGCCTATATACGGCGGCCATAGAGCGTCAATCGTTATAAAGTGATTTCTTATTTATATGGTTTATACAAAATGTGCTAGTTTCAATCGAATATCCATATTAATGAGGCCCGAGGAATAATTTACTTCTTACTTCAATATTATCTTGTCGTATAGATAAGATATAGGTATTACTGCAACATCAAAATAAATCATAAATTTAATTAAAAAAAATAAGGCGAAGTCATACTCTAATAAGCGCTAGCATTAAAAAAAACTTAAAGACTTGTTATAAATTATGTCATTGAAAATTTTCTTGAGTTGGTCAACAAAAAAGATTTTCATACTTCGTTAAAGAAACTCAGCTAACTTTTAAGTAAAGAACCTACCCCCATTAGGTTATCTCGACTCAATTGAACTGCCAGAAGTATTCTCATACAACAGAACAACCAGTTTAATATAGACCATTATATACCAATTTTATGCCAAAAAGCAACACAATAAAATATCCCATCGGTTGAACTCGCCAAGTAACCTAACTAAACTTATCGTGAAACATTCAAATATAAATTTGAGGAGAATCGACCAAACGTTTTAAGAGTTCTTTAAAAAGATTTCTAGCACTCGGACCCCATGACCCGAGCGTATCAACCCCAAATGGCTCGAAAATATAATTACCCATTAGGTTATGTTCGTGATCACAGGGCTGGTTTGTTTCTTGCACAGAGAATCGGCATAGCCTTTCAACGTAGCAATGCTGTCAGCCTTCTGGGAACGTTTCCCGCCATTGACAAGGATTGCGATGAAGTTTTTGACGCGTGTTAGTTTTACTTTACATTAGATTTAATTTTAGTATAGTTGTAAGTGTTTGTTGTTATATTAGATTTAAGTATTGAATATAAGAAATTAGATTCTGCGTTCCGTCATTTTGAGGATGTTTTACATTAGAAATAATAATAATTAGGGGTAAAGCAACACTTACATCACATGAGTAGATAAACGGAACAGAGGCAAAGCTTCTTAAGAACGTGCAAAATTGTTACCTATTTTGTTAGGGTTGTCACAATAGGTGAAGACAAATCAAACAAAACGTTTTTTAAATAGTTTTAATAGTCAGTATGATAGAATATATAATAGTATGATAGAATAGTTTACAAATTACTTACTCTAAGAATTTTCTTTTTATAATTTTTCTTTTTTTTTATAAAAAAATACCTACCGTGTTGTACAAATTACTCTCTTCTTATTATAAAAAGGATCATACAATAAAATAAAGGTACTTGCTTGAAAAAGTAATAACCAAATATTTACTTACCTAATTGTACTCCTTGGGATAGTTAAAGTATGATATATTTTTGTTTTCTCTATTATTATTCATACACACGGTACAATAAACAACCATTATTATTAATATAATACCACGTTTTTACAACTAAACTTATAAAAACTTAAACTTGCAACTAACAAAACAAACAGCGTGCGTCGGACTGACCCTTAGATTGTACACTGGCTGTGCCAGCGTAAACTGTTTTTTTCCAGTCTCGCCGCGTATGTGACAAGCGGCCAGTGGTCACGCACACATGCCCCGCGCGCTTGTGTGCGTGCAACCGATTCGAGCGGTTGTTCGAAGCTTTGCCTCTGTTCCGTCTATCTACTCATGTGCTTACATAATGTATTCCGTTTTCATCCTTCCTTAATACTGTAGTATAATATCTCCATACAAGTGATATCTTCAACTGAATATGTTAATTATTAAGTACTACAGATCGTGTATGTAAATTATTGCTTGGCTCTACGTGGCTTCTAGTATTTCCCACTGTCAAACTATCACAGGTTCTGTTCAAAGATTATTTAATTTAATATGTAAAATTATATAGTGGCATTTCCATTTATAAGTATTAGGTACGCATTTTTTACATATTGTTATCCAACTGTGGTAAATCACCAATCACCAATGATATAATCTATATTCCCAGAATTCGATTCCTGTATCGATGTGGATTATATTTTCGTTATTTAAGTATAATTCGTACTAAATAAAAAAAGTTTACCAAGTCGCTCCTTATTTAAACAAAAGAACAACTCATAGGAACAGAAAAAAATATGAATAGACAATAGCACCTATATATATACTAAAGCCAATCTGGAAAGAGAATTAAGCGTTATTACTGATTACGCAATTATCAACTTTGACAACATGTGTTTAAGTTCATTTTAGAATGACAAATATTACCGAAAAGGGCCTAAAAGTAATTTGAATGTGATGGAAACTGAACTGTTAGTCATTGAATTAAGGTTCATAATCCCAAAGCACGGTCATTATTTCTTTAAAGTGGCTGATATATAGTTACTAATCATGCTAAAACATATCTAATTTATCATTTTCACGGTATGATTGTATGTGTCCTACCTCTACCTCTTTACTCACTCTGCTAGACTACAGTTAACTGAATCCAGTCCTGTGTAAGTTAACAGACGAGTAAATCCTCCGTTTAGTATCTCGTTCGTCCAAGTGAATGTGGTATGATGTTGTCATCAGTAAATCAGAGATTCCGTGCACATTAACACTCCGTCAAGTTCCGTATTGCGTCTTGATCAAGCTGTTAGGATAACGAGAGTGTTAACTACTATCGAGATGACAATACATTTGAATATACCTTTCTGAATATTTACGACTTTCTAGCCTCGCCAATAGACACAAGAGTTAAATAATGGAATTGTTTGTACGACTCACGGGACTGTTTAATTGTTAAAATAAACGTATCTGTTTTAAATAATTTGTACTTACCTAAATAAATGATAAATTAAATGTATGGAGCCGCATATACCTTTTGCAGTAGCAGCTGGTCTAAAATAATGGAGGTATGTGGGCAAATAACGAAAGTTGGAGTAAAGAATTACATAAACAAAATAATTTTATAAATTAAAGAATTAAGAACCAATAGAAGGTACTATATAATACGATAATTAAAAAAACTACAATTACCTCATTAGTTAAAACAATCTACTACTACGAACTAGCGTTGCTGTATATAATGTTTCTACGAGAGTAATGTCAATAATGTGTATGTATATAGCGTTTCCATATTCAAATGTCGAATTTAATATGGACGAATAGTAATTTATGCCGATCATTGAGTATACTCTACGGTATTGGCAATAAATACAAATAGCCAATGTCGTATAAGATATTGGCTATTTATTGCTACAAATTATAAACAATGCAGAATTAGATTTTTTCTTATATGCTTAACTCCATTTGATAACCTAAAACTCACAAGATAGATACGCAGATAATGTAAAACGAAAGGTGTGATGAAAGATAAAATAGAAAATGGAAGTAAATTCATACGTTTTAAGCCTGCGGTGAAATATTACATCACTACAAATATAGTACTAAGTATTTCTCTTAACTATTTTTTAAAATGCTAAATTATAGATAAAATCGCTCACATACATATGCACTAATGCGGAAAAAACCAAAGCAATACATACGTTACTTAATGGCGCCCAGTTGCAAAAAATCGACATCTGATGAAGCACCATAATTCTTTTCACTCATTAACCGAGTTACTTGTATTCCGTACACTCGAGACCCTTGCAAAACACATTATTAATTAAATTGTAATATAAATCTTTTACATGTCATACAAAGCACACTTTCCTAAAAACATAAAAATTGAATTCGTTTTAATTACAGCTATATTCTGTTCCAAATTAAAACGAAATCGCCGTTCCCATATTTGAAAACAGAACAACATTTCATTTTTGTATAAACCTATTCGTTCTCCAACTGCATCCAATTTGCTGAAATCAAAACGTCAATACGAGTGAAGATTACAAAGCGTAATATCTCGCAGAGCTTTATTCCCGTGACAACATGCAAAGCGATAAAGGTACATGTACCTATAACCTACGTGTATGTATTTGGATTCGCTATCAGTAGCGTTTATCAGAGCCAGTGCGAAGCTGCCTCTGGCACGGGACACACGCGCGATCCGCCGCGCCGCGAGACGATCTCGCGATTTACGTAAATGCGATCGCGAAAAGTTTATTTATCAAGCAAGTAATGTGAACTTATTGGTAAGTTTAATTATGAAATAATTATTAAAATAAATTAAACCATTTTCCCGGGTTTTTACAGAACTTTTTCCAACGTTTTATTATAACAAGTTCTAGATGTGTAGTTATTTTGTAGAATGATAAACCTCTTCTTGTGTCATGTAGATAAATAACTTAAAGTATATCAAACTAAATAATTCCAAACCTTTATCAATTTCTGAAAAACACATTTTATTTTTTAATTAAAGTCTTATCAACATTTTGGTGTTGTGATTAAATTTCAAATAATTAGCAAAATCCTGATATCGAATTAAATAGCAATTTTGACATAATGGACGTCGGCTCCGTTCAAAAACAAATAACATGATACTTTGATATCCGTTTCGGTGTGGTCCTCGCATTTAAAAGATGTCTATTTAATTTCATAATTTATGTCAAATTATTTATTTACTACATATACCATACCACACACACACACACACACAAAACCATAGCTTTAATTGAAAAAGAAAGATACATTACCTAATCGTTTATAAGTAATAAATAAAATAGCTAACGACGTCGCATGCGTTTATATTGCATCGATCATTACAAATTCTAATACAAAAACAGTTTAACTCAAACTAAACTAACTTTTTAATGGCCAATAGAAAGGTTTAATTCAACTTGAATGTTTATATTTACAATGCAGACAGCCAGTATTAAACGCTTTTATTTAAAGCTCAAAAAGATTTAAGAAAGATAATTTTCTTAAATCTCCTAAACTAAGTTATTTACGCTTAGCAATTTCAATTTGTTTTATGATTAAATGAAAATGAAAGAGCGTGGCTTTAATTAAATATAATTAATTACGTTATTCTTGATAATAATTATCAAGATTATGTTTTAATTTTTCTCTTTTCAAACTGTAAATTTAAACTGTGGGTCCGATGTATTCAAATATTGATTCAGATTTATATGAAATTAAAAATAAATAAACATAATATAATTCGCTTCATACTTCAGTTGAGAAACCTCTTTTCAATAAAATGTTGCTCCACTTCTAATATATTATCTTTCAAGGAAGCTTAGTTACGGTAATTCCACGCTCGAGTGAGAAATAGCTACCAAAATAAAGCCGTTTGGCAATAAGGAATAAAATAAAGTTTTCTTACACGAAAAAGGTCGCTATATAAGCCGCATTTCCAGCGCCAGTATTTTTTCTCAATGTAAGTAGGGGCTTGAGAAATGAGTAGAATGACTGACCGCGTTCCGCGAAGAACGAACGACGAGAGAGTCTATGGAATACCGCCGCTAGGAACCTTATTAGAGTCGTTACAGCCAACACTGCCACATTTCCGATATTTCTCATATATTTTCTTATCACGTTACACTTGACGTATAATTTCCGGTTCTTTTGTTCTGAATATAATTTACACCTGCTTAGTATGCGTAAATTCTCGCATTGCGTCCTCATTCTCATTTCATTGCTAAAGAAATGAATGAAAACATTAAAGAATTATTTTACCTGCATTTGTTTTGCACTGACTGTAAAATTCTTTTTTGTAGAGTTAAAATGTCAGTGGCGTAAAAAAAGAATTTGCATTGTGAACGCATGTTAACAAAATATGACCGTCGGAGTTAACATAACTTTTGTGCCTACATTAAACGCGCGAATAATTTGGTCAAGTCCGAAAGGTATAAAAATGCGGAACGTTGCGCTCTGTGGAAATAAAACAATAGTAAAATTACGTACGCTGAGCTCGCATTGATAAAATAAAAGTTAGTGCATGAGAAAGTTTTGCAAAATTTGCAAATGCGAACGGATAGCTATCAATGTAAACTTGAGCTCCAGTTTTGGTTCAGTTCTTATGCAACGAATAAAAAAAGTTATAACCACAATAAAATGTTATCACTGGATACAGATGACTCTGGTTTCTATATTCGAAACACAAGTGTTTTGTTTACCAAGTTTTCGGTAATACCAAAACATTCCAATTCCAATCTGAATTTTACCGACAAAGTTAGTAGCGAGTAGGGACTTTACACCGGTAACGCAGCAATTACCGGTAACCGGAAACCAGACATTATAGTGTTAAGTTTAATCCTAACCCTCTGATGCTAGTTTTCAACATAAGTATTATATAAAGTATATAATACAGTTACAGCAACTAGGAAAATACTTACGCTCAGAGAGACATAGAAGAAAAACTTCATATTTTTCAATGTGAATGACACAGTGGGCGACGAAGTTACTTACCTAATAATATATCTACCAGACTAACTGCTCTGTTAAATAATAAAATTGTATTTGCTCATAAAGAAGGACTGAGCATACATCAGTTCTACACTTTTACTCTGATAATTGTTGATTTCAGAGATCCGAATACGTTCATGATAAATGGAATGTATAGATTTTACTCACCTATTTGTTTCATATTCAACTATAGATCTTTGCAAATTCTTAAAAAATATGTATCTACTTCCAATAATCAGTTACATTTTATCTATATTATTTGGTAGCATGAAGTTGTTCGAACTCACTATTTGTATCTGAAATAAATACTTATTGATTACTACTCAAACCAAATGATCATTCTCTTTTTTACATGTTTATTCGATAAAAGAAGGATCAATGAGGGTTTGTCCGGAAAAAGATTTGATAGATCTAATTGCCTTATTTTATTGATTTGTGTAAGTCGAATAAATAATCGTATCGGCCAGATTGCTCGCGGTATATTTTCAGTGCTCTCTTTTGTAAATAAATTGAAAAAACTCTGCAAATACTTGATTTTACAATCAGAGGAATGTATGCTATCAAAATAATTAAAATAGGTTTAGGATAGGATTAAAGTCCTGAAAATACTAAATCTACACCGCGGTACCGACAAATATTGAGCTAACGATTGTTTGGGCCCGAAACTAGTCAGACACTTTCCATATACTTGCATGAGAACAGTCCTTTTAGTGTTTTTAACATTACTGAACCAGTCTAGACCTAGCTAAAATATGAAGGTATCATAAATAAGCAATTAAGGCGCATAAAACAAGTTGAGTGCGGCTCCCGGTGGTACCATATTGTGTCATGTTTTGCCGCACTCCAACCAAAATTGTTTAAAGTTCAGATTACTGTGTTAACAGTTGGTAGGTCCTTGTTGATAGTTCTATAGCTTTTTCAGGATAAGCATGATATTGCAAGCAAATATAGCTCATTGTTGGGTAAGATTTGTTGTCAAATTTCAAAGTCAACCAGTTTTGATGGCACATTGCCATAGTCAGCAACGGTCACCATAATGTGTCATGTCAACGATGACCTGCCAACGACTGCAACTATTTACTATGGACACAGCAAGATAGTCAGCAAATAATTACCTTTTCCTAGATAAAGGGCAAAATGTTACTGGGAATAAAATATATTCAAACATATGACAGAAGTGTAAAAATACGTCGTAAGGGTATCTAAAATATATTTAAAAAAAATTACATTATGCACCGTTTGCAGAAGATAAAAGTTACGTCAGTGTTTACCAAGACAAACGTGTAAAATAATACCTTTACTAAAACCTCCTTCAGAATTTATTACTGATACCGCTAAAAGGCTGTCGTTAATATGCGTCACACCCAGACCTCGTTAGCGCAAACATTATTTCGAAGCAACTTGTATTTGTGACTGAAAATGGATATTCCACATTAAAAATACCTACCTAAAAAGATATCAAGTGTAAAAAGTGAAATAAAACCCTTTATTCGCGTAAAACAAAAAACAAAAAAGAGGATCAGTTATTGTAGGATCTGTTTAAAACCCCAAAAGGACTTCTCCGATTTAACCAAGCGATTGTAGGCATTTTGCGTTTATGGACGTTCAATATTTTACATTATTATGTATGCCTATATGACAATTAGACTACGAACAACGTTGTGAGACCATTTAGACGTTGTTAGAGATATTACAAATCCTTATGTTACGCAATTACAGAACATCTAATATATCATTATAAGTAGGAATAACATATTTAATTGGTTAAGTTTAACTTTGTTGCTTAAGTCGTTACCTTTTCGTGATTATATCTATTTCTAATGATCACTAGAAGTTGTCCGTGATTTATTGGTACTTTATACACAGGTACGTTGTTACCAACTATTGTCAGTTCTTTTATGTCTTAGCTAATTCCATTAACGTAATTATCCAAGATTTTATCGTTCCCACAAATTTTATGACTTATCTATATACTTATAATAAATCTGTAGAAGTGAAAATTCTGTACATTGAAAATATCAAAAAAATAAATGGCGGGGCGTGTTACTAGACCGACAACGAACCCAAAAGTGTGAAAAAAATATATTTTGTCTGTCTGTTTGTTCAGGTATCACGCAAAAACTACCGGTTCGATTACGATGAAACTTGGTATAATAATTTTTTATTATCCTGGGCCACTGGGTAGTTTCTATCCCGGAAAAGTATAAACAATAAAAAACAAACTTAATTTTGCGGTTTAAAACTCATTGATAAGTTTCGTCATCCACGCGAACGAAGTCGCAGGCACAGCTAGTTTTAGATAAAAGAGATAAATAATTGTACAACCTCTTATTAACCTGCGTTTCATTTCAAGAATTTAAAAGATAATAAAACAGCAGAGGAGGTATACATTTTGACCTCTAATTTAGGTATCAAAGAAACTGTATCATGGAAAGTAGAAAATATTTTTTATTTCTAAGAATTAGATAACTTCGATTTACAAAACAATTTTATTCATAAAATAGAATTAAAGTTGCTAGGAAAATTCTAATGTAGCTAAATAAATTGCACATAAACTGAAAAAGTTTAGCATGAACGAAAATTGATACGGCATTCAGCAGAATCTGGTCTATCTGGAAAGCACTCAATCGACTGCGAACCCAGGTAGGCCGCTGTAAACACAACCTTGCAAAGTGGACTTCAGTCTAAACTGAAAAGAAATTATATTTTAGAAATTAAGTTTTAAACAAACTTCGGACAATATTTATGAGAAAAGTGTTAAAAAATAAAAACCTTTCTAGCTAACATCTTCTTTTGAATGTTTTTAAGAATCTTTTGTTGTGAGTTGTGACACGCACAAGAGAATTCCGTGACAACAAAAAATAAATTGGCCTACTCTGAAATACAAAATTAGACTCTATTTAAATTACATTAGAGTATAATTTATGAGCTATTTATTCTAACTATTAACGGCGGATTTCAATTAAGCCGGTGCGGTGGTATAGAGGAATAATGTTGTCAGTAGCTTCATTTTCCGATACCGTGATGTCATTTTCTAACAATAGACCTAATATGCAACGAAAATGGGAATATGGCCGGCCTGTTTTGATTCAAGGGAGGAAAATGTAACCTGCCCACGGCATAGGCTTATTACCTCTATTCAAAGATACCTTTTAATAGCTGTGTTAAAAATTTGCAACTGTAAATAAATTATGCTAAAAGTTTTCTGATCTAATGCATTTTGTAGAAAATCCTTGTGTAAGGTCCGATTAAAGTTTCAAAAAATCTTAATCAATTTAACGTACCGACTACAAACACCCTGGTCGCGTCTCTTCCTTTGGCCGGGGTAACAGTGGTGTCTTTCTCAAGGTGTGGGTGTAAGAAGCCCACCCGTCACTCTTGAGAACGCACGTGTGGGACTACGCGTTTAATTCTTTGCCATTTACCCACACATATGTACCTCATCAGACAACATAAAATAAACTCATAACTATATCAATTGCATCATAATACCAGTCTGATGTCAAATATATCTATCTATCTATATTTTCATGGAAAGTACACAAAAGCCCATACAAATTGCGTATTGTCCTTTCTATCGCGAATCGCGTTCCATACGCGTCCGGACCGAGTGTCCAGAGGCATGTAATTTGCGGCTCCCCTGCAGTAGCAGTGCAACACGAATACTGGAGCTCACATTCTACGATAACAACCATGTACAATTATAGGATATAGAAAAAAAAAAAACAAATCTACAGTTAGGAACATACATATTACAAACAGGCTTCAAAAACGCCAATAGGCATTTGATATCCATCTGCGTTTGGCAGGCATGAGACTTATTTATGAAATGCGTTTATATAATTATTATCATCACATGATATCATCACAAGAAAAATATATTACCTTTTTAGTATTTAAAATCCTGATAAAATTTCCGATGTTTTAATACTACTAGAACTACTAGAACTAGACTGTCTTATGATACTCGTAAAGACTTACGACCTGGATGGAGTCCTGACATGTGTAGTTTGTTACACCGTTTCTTCTCTACAGCCCGAGCACTTACGAATCGGTGAAGGGTGAGCGAATCAAGGTGCTGTCTCATTTATTGACATTCAAAAAGTAGTACCTAAAAGCTTAATTTAAAACACATGTACTTTGAATTTTTGCCCTGTAAAAATAACAGGAAAAATAATTTCTTGCTCCCTCTAATTACTCCAACAAAATTCTTTATGGATTCAGCACTCACCGACTATGAGCACCTTTTCGTGAGCTATTCATTACATCATAAATTCGGTTCCGCGTTCCGAGGAATAAAATAAAGCACATATGAATAACAATGGCTGAAAATTGTAATATTACATGAATAACCTATGGTCTATGAATGCATATAACGTGTTTTAGTTTAATATATGTATCTGTTTGTAGACGTGGCTATCTGATACAGTTCTGCCGGCTACAGGCTTCTCTCTAGTGTAATCGATTCCTGGAGATTTTACTAGGAATTTCAAAGGTTACCAAGTTCAATACTGTAGTGTATCGTTATTGATAGAGAATTAGTCCATTATGTGCTAAAACCACTAAAACTAACAGAAATATTCTGTTAGTTTCGTAATAAATTATTTCCTATTTAATGTTTGAGCGTTGGCAACTTGTATATTTATTGTAACAAGCATAGTAGACTTAACTGAACAGTTCTTGTTGCTCTATTTCATAGAAGGTTTTTATTTTGTTGTATATAGGAACCAAAAGTTTTTTTCCAATTTACAGTTTTTATTTTATTTATTGTTATTGTACAATAACTTTATATTCAGTAAATAAGCATCTAGTAAACAAATGCATGTCCAACCATCGATTATGGCTTAAGGGATTATTTGCGTCGATAACAATTATTACAATATAGGTCAGAATTAACACAAAACGTATATTAAAAACGATATCGTTGACGTTGTGTCGCAATATACGTACGTACACGTAATATCCCATCCACAGTACACAATCAAGTGGCAGCCTGCCCACATATTGTCCTACAAAACCCCATTTACTCCAGTTTTAAACGGCTTCATATGGCGAAGTATTTTAATACCGATATGATGTACCTATTTTAATTTAGAACTTACCATAATGGCCTGGAGCATTAATATAGAGTATGAATGTGACTTCTTATAGTTGCAGCTGTCAAAGTTAAACATGACCATAAAGAGTAATATCGGTGAGTGAGGTCGCCCGTAAATCGCTTATGAGAACTATTAAGTGACACGTAAGGGTTAAATAAATAAACGAAGTCTATTCTAATGACGAGTACTTATATGAGAAGCAAGGATGCTTCCGACTGCAACCTTAGAAATATGATCACCGAAATTAAAATTCTTTTAAGCCTGTTCGTACGTGAGGCGACGAAAGTTCCCGATACCTGACGATATAAGTATCCAAGCAATTACCACCCTACAAACCGTATGATAGAGGTTCGTACATAGGCACGCGTCATTGGACGCAAGTCGTCGGGTATCGGATAACTTGCGTTACGAACACGCGGTACTATAAATAAAATTATAACATAAACCAACGGTTTTCTAAATTCCTATATCAATTCTAGACAAAATATATAGCCTACTTACATACAATATATATAATAGTCCTAGTCTTCCAACTGCAGCATCTGAAAAAAATACTTTGAATCAACTAAAAATCTTGCAACAAACATACCTGAATTTATCGGAAATTTGATCAGACCGTGAATCAAATCCTGCTGAGTGCTTCGTTTTGATAATCTCGTACTGGCATTGCTTTGTGTTGTACGTCGGATAAATACTATCCACTCATGCCTTAAGTAGAGCAGAATTATGCGAAAATATATAGAGCTGAAATATCTGTGAACCTTCAAAAGTCATGTTTACATTATTTTTATATCCAAAATATGTAAATATTTTCAGTACGACTGTTACGTTTATAGCAACTCAATAAAACAATAAAAACAAAACATACAGAGGGTACAATACCTCAATTTACCTTAAATTTAATTAAATGAAACGATAATCCTTGTATAGTCCTAGCGTTTAAGACTACGGCTAATTAGACCGAGGCTCGATTGGTTCTTAAGAAATTTTAATCTTGTAAATTCCTTTCTTTTCTGACTTCTCTTTCTGCAGAAAATTTATCAAGTACTTATTTTCCTGAATTACATACAGTTATTTTATCGTTTCTACACAATTTATTTGGTATAATGAAATAAGTATTGTTGTCACATAACTAAGTATGTACGGATAAGTGTTAGAAAAAGATTATCTTACATGATGATATTGTGATTTAAAGCCACTGACAACAATGATCAACCACATCTCAATAAATAATACGTCATAATTCAGTTCCAACATTCTAAAGGGAATGTTGTTTTCACGTCATCTTGATGTTAATTAGATCTGCTTCCATATAAACGGCTGAGACTTAACAAGATTCCACAGCTTAGAGGAACGGTTAGCTGAGGATTCTCCTATTACTTCAGATTGTATAATGTAACTATGGTCCTTATTTAGTATAACTTTATCAACACTTTTACCTATAGGCAAAGAGATCATAAAAGCACAAAATATATTAAGTATAGGAAAAAGAAACAAGTAAAAGGGGCTAAAACAAATGATCCACTTACAGGCATAGCATTTTTCATGAAATTATATTATTTAATTATTTGTATTTTGTCTACAGGCTGAAAAAAGTTTTATTAAGTATACAAGGAAAAGATTTTTTTGATGTTATTTGAACACCTAAACCTTGGTATATAAAAAAGATAAGATTACTATTACATAAAATATCTCCATTTGAAGCGACTTTGATCTTATCAGTAGCTTTTATGTTTCTTTAAACAAAAGTTGAGGTACGAATCATATCTGTGCGGCTTAGCATTGACGTTCTGGTTAATGCAACACGTATGCACGAAGTTAGGTTGATTGTGCTCTTGTGTACCGATCTAATAGACTTCAGTTCCACCACAGCAAAATCCAGACCACTTGATTTTACATTACTAGCTACCTAGCCAAGCCAACAAATATTGCTTTGTACCAAATGAATAAATTCCGAAGTTCGAAAGAACTTTTGTAACTAACAAACGATCAGTACAAAATTACTTGTGTCGATTTTGGCTGTTACCATAAATAATTTATAGACATACCTAATACAAGTCGAGGGCTGAGATAAATGGCTCTTCCTCCAGCCTTGAACTTCAGCCGCAGTTCGTAATGAGGATCCTGTTGACAATATATAAAAAAAAAGATTGATGTTAGTTACAGACGATGATTTAAAAATAAAAGCGTAAAAATAGTTTATACGTAGACGGTAGTATCGAAATGGTAATGATAGATATTTGAGTATTATTGAAATGTTTTTAACACTCTATAAGCAAGCATATACATTAAAAATATCGTTATGTAAATAGTCATTCTTATGCATACCATGCATAAGAAATCGTAACAGTGACCAGTAGATCAGGTAGAGCATGTTTACCTCTGTAAAACCACTCTCATTTGTTAATAACATAATCATATAGCATTAATATACTTTTTTTGCTACTAATTTAACTATTCAGTACTTTTCTTAACATTAATTTGAGTGAAATTTAAGAGTCTTTCCAATTTTTTTTATACAAAATTATTGGAATAACTTACTGAAATTTTGTGTTATGTCAAATCCAACGTTAACGTTAACGCAAATACAATTGTGTTATGTCCCTCACGTTGAAGATGACGTCACAATCCCGATATAAGTCCTAGTCTATTTCTGGTTTAAATCTAACAATAATCAATCTTTGCTGATAATTAATGAGTTTCCTACTGCGACACTAACTAATAGTAGCTGGTCGGTCTAAACGAATCATGTGGATGTAATTGCCTCGCTTTTGTACTGTGACATCTATTTAACGAGAATTTACATCTTAAGATCAAATATAACCTAAATCTTTACGTGGGTAGCCATGGTAATTACTATCGTCATACTTATTTATATCCCAAGCAACGACCTACGGTGTTTCATAAAAAATTTGTAACAAACTTGCAACGTCTGAAAGTTATTTCGGTTCTAAACACGGTGTTTTCTTAGTTTAATTTCATGATATTAATGAAGTGCTTCAAATGAAAATGAAAATAACTTTCTGTTTACCTATATATTTAGTTTGCAAATAGAATATTTCTTAATCCACTTGCAGAATTAACTTGCGTTCAGACATACGAACAGACAATCGCAGTATTTTGTTTTATAATAATTATAGATGATAATAATAATTTAGTTTCTAGGTAAATCTTTACTATGTAGTTATTTAATTCCAATATTAATTAAACTAAACCAAAGTAATTTATTTTTGAAATTGCAAACAGTTTCAGCTAAAATAAGTGAAAAATGACAGTAACATATGGATTGACAGGTTTCGATGAGCAACACGTTAATTAAAAAAAATTGAACCTCGATAAATTGATCTATAATTTAGAGACAGTAGTTTAGTATTTCATTTAATTTTCTCGTTTTAGCAATAACTAAATACTTTATAAAAAGTTCTTCAATAAATCATTGTTAGTCGCTAAAACCAAATTTAACTTTAAATATTTAGAAAGTGTTCAATTTTCATGAAACATCAAATATAAGAATTCTGTAAGAGGTCGACAGTTGTTCCAAATTGTGATTTAAATATCAGTATTAATCAAAGTCAGAACGCCACGCCGAAAAACAGTTCGGTTTTCCAAAAGAATAAATATTTAAATCTCCTAAGTTGAATTAGCGGCGATCCCATTGTTATTTCTTCACCCCATTTAACCCACAATTAATGAATTTATTTATCACAGATTATATAAAAAGCAGTGTTAGTAAATATAAATCTCAGTTCTATTCTCGCGATAGTCCCGAGCAGTTAACTTTTACGAGGGGCAGATTTAATCCTACGTTGTGTAAACGGCACAAATAACGAAGGATTAATTCACCTTTACAGTAATAAGGAATTTCTAACACTGTACTAACAATGTAACTTTTACATATAATATTTAATAACAGAAAATCTTTTCTATACGACCCCAGTTTAAAACATTTATAATAAAAGTTTCCCTGCTATAATAACAATTTGAAACTAAAAATTTAAAGCGTTTACGAAATGCAATCATAAATAAAATATTTAAGCCCCGAGGTTATTTAAATTCTGAGTCTGTTATAAAATTAAAGAAAACTTTTTCATCTGTTTAAGCGTTTTAAGAAGTTTCAGAGCGAATCCAAAGAGTTGTTTTCATGTTTAATAAGTCTTACAATAAACATGTACCTACTTACTTAAAAATGTATTTAAACTTTGATATAACAGTTATAGCTGACCATTAAATATCACAAACATAAACCAATATAGGGGGGAAAATACAGATGACTTGTATTTCGGCTTTTGATTGAGTTAAGTATTTTTAAGAGCATGTATCTGATATTTATTGCACATGCAATTCACGATCCTACAAAATATTTCAAAGTAAAATTCACATAAAACTTATCTGCAATTTCTAGATCGACGCACATTACTCTTATTCCTAATTTATATCTCAGACACATTACAATACACTAAGCAGCACTTATTTCTATAAAGCCAGCGTTAGAGCGTCTAGGATTCATCCAAGGATTCCCAAAAAGGATATATTCGAAATTCAATTGTCTGGCAACGCGAGCAAGAAAAGAAGCCGCGCATGTAATTACCGAGTATGAATCGCAAACAGAATGGAATGACGTCTGAAAAGTTTGGCACTTCCAACATTCATTCTTGTGTTAGTTCACTGTTCATGTTCAAATTACAGTTTTTCTTAAGCTTCTTTTAAACTGTCTTGCAAACGTTTTGATTGTATTAAGCTTTTACATATGAAACATGCTTTGATTTGATTAAATTTACTATGTTTGATGTGATGGAAGCCAACGATAATTTAGGTAGCGACTTTTTAGTCAAAGATAAATTTAAACATCATTGAATCGAAAACAAGAAGACTAATTTTGATTCATTTTCAATAGCTGTTTCTTACAACAGCTATTACATAGTTAATTTAACTGTTTGACATTGAAACATGTAAAAATGACTTGAAGAGAAAATGATCGTGTCTCGAATATCGATGTTAAAATAATAAAATTTTAAAACAATCTTTTTTCTAGTCTAAAACTTTGCCCACAAACGAGTTTTGATGATTGAAAATTTGTCAGACTTTTATCTAAGGCTTAAAAAACCACTACAAAAGCTGTTCCATCCAGTATCATAACTTTCGACATGGAAAACTTTTGAACACAAGTTTTCCCAATGTTCATTTTATTTCGCTACTATATTTAAGTACATTTTTCTAACGATCCGAAATGTAGTATCAAAGAGATATTTATTTCGCGATAAAATCATGACCACATCAGAGTGAGTCAGCTATAAAGTTTAAGATTTAAAAACACTCGTATTCTGAATCAACGTTTTTCTTCAGACCTATTAATAGTCAAAGGATCACTATCGCTCACAAATTATTGCTTTAATTGTTTGGAAAAAGATAATGGGGGGTAATCTTCTTCGTAGAACATTACCCCCAACGTTTAGTTAATCCTGAATAAGTCTCTCAATGTATTAATATATTTTGACTGTGTGCGAAATGTGAATTAAATTGATTATTTATGTAAAATTTGTGTAAGTGCTAGGTATATAAAGATTAAGGCAAGCTCAGTCGCTCACAGTGCATTCTTCAGAAATCGTATTTCTGACAATACTGTTCTTTATTATAATAAACCGGTAAGCATCATTAATCATCTTAGGATTACTTTGAATACATAAATGTTTAACATTTGCAAATCTCTTTGAGATATCGGCCTATTGCCTTCAATTTCCTAAATCCTCTTATTTACATAACATTTAGTGAATTTATGAATATTTCATCCGAATATTAATAGCCAAGTATTATTTTACCTCACTAAAAGACCTTTTACGTAATGTAGGATGCTTATTTCTCTTGTAATTCATGTAATTTACTCCGAAAATGAGGCTAGAAAGTCGTTATCGTAGTCCATGTCACTGTCGCCAAAGTTGAGATCGCTCAAAAAGTTGATACTTTCTTAGCCAACTAATATTTTTGGCACATTATCTTATTTTTCTCACTACTATATTATTTTCTTTGTTACAGATATATATATTATGAGAAAATAAAATAAAAATACATGTACACGGTTGTTGCTGCTTCAAAAATGAGCCCACTAAATCTAAATGACAATGACGCTTCGCCGGTCTGACAGCTTGCCCACGCGACTACGGGCGGCGCCTGTCCTATCAGACCCCGACTACGTCCGAGCAGTGGAGAAAATACCCGACTCCAACACCGTCCCGAACATCAGTGACACACCCGCACGCGAGGAAGTTATCGCCACTTGGAAATCCCTACACACGGATGTCAAGAAAATAAAAAATGGATTCGAACCTAAAAACGAGGAACCAACTAGGGCTGAAGATAAAAACGATTACGTTACACAAAGTTTTATTAGGAATAAAACTTTTGCTTCTCATGGTAGGGACGAAAGAAAGAAAATATCCTATGAAAACCGACATGTTAAACTCGAGCCTAGTAGTAGTAATCGCTGTCCATCTTTTCTTTTGGATACGGGCCAGACGGGAAACATCGAGTGTGGAAAAAATCCAGTGCATCGGCGGCGGTCGCTCCTGCAGCGGCTTTTGTCCTGGAGAACTCCAGAATGTGACTGTCAGGAGAGATACGTACCGAAATACCAATCTGCTCAAAGACAGCGATCTGATGACTTATTGTGTACGTGTGGGGTCAGTGGCAAACGGTTTAACCAACAAAACAAGTGCAACAAGAACCAGGAGCGGGGTCGCTCCAAAAGTGTAGGATATGAAGCAGCGCGTGAAGTGGCTCAGTTTCGTCGGTTAGTGCAGTGTATAGTATATAAGGTTGTATAGTTCTGCCTACTGGTTGGGTACTGGTAGCTGAGTTCTGTTATTGGTGTATAAAGTGTTTTGGTGCGGTAGGTGTGCGAGTGCTGGCGCGACTGTGGGCGCGGAGACGGCGGCGGCGCTGCGGGCGCGCGCTGCGCTCACACTCGCCCGCCGATACTACCCTGAGGGTGGTTGGGGATGGACCATTACAGTAGTCGGCACGATCGTGCAAATACTCTCCCATGGCCTGCAACTTGGCGGCGGCGCGGGGCCTATAGCTTGCACGGCCGCAATCAAGTATCAAGTATCGCCTTTGTATACACATGGTAAGTGTATTTATAATGTTAAACTTCTACCTTCAATTACAGGCTGATTTTAATTCTATCGAACAGGGAATGATCATTCTAAGGGATGGCACCCTTAGACCGATCAACATTTTTTTAAACTAAATATACTTTCTCGTTACGTGTTTTTACCACAATGCTCAATAGTGATTCGAAATAGATCGCCATAAACGTTAGCCTACTACGTAGATGATTTATTTTACCCAAAAAATATAGTGCTTGTTGTGTTAATAAGTAAACATACGTTTCAAGCTGAGTTATTGGTTCTAAATCACTAGCCAAAATATTATCGTAAACACAAATTGCCTCGTTACTTATCATAATAATATCGTTTGTTAGGCGGTGTGAAAATATGCTGAAATATAAAGATTGATGTATGTCAGTCATCGCAACGTACGCTTAGTACCTACTACTGACAGTGATGACTAACACTTTCAATAGAACCGAACCCATCTCAAAATATTATCCACATATTTTACATTTTACTAGAACGTATTATTTCATCGTATTTCAGCGTACTTTTTATTTTACACCAATCGACAATATTAAATGTTTTAAACATTTTCAATTAATTAATTCGTCAATTATTATTATTGACGATTTACGTTATTGCTAAAAAGATCCAATAAGTAAATGAAAACTTTCAAGAAAATTTTAAATTAATGTTTTAGTTAGATGTTTATTACAGGAAGACAAAGTATAAAATCTTTTACCACAACATAAACACAAAAAGTCTAAACAGCATTTTGTGTGAAATAGGTTATTTTTATAAGCGTTACCTTATTTACAAAAACCCTTTTCAAGACACCTTTTTTTATTGCCGCCATTATTTCGTAAACCTCACGAAAACCTTACCGTAATTTAATAACGTCAATTTACACTTATTTTTTATAGACTTAAGTATAAATTAACCCCAATTTATTCCTTTAATTATTTCCTTACTACGATTAATTCAACAGGCTTACAAATTTTAGTGCAACAATTCAAATAAAATGCAATTTACACGAAACGGGATTATTACTGACAACGATATACTTCTAAGAATTTCACAGCAGAACTGTTGTTCTTTAATTTAAGAGGAAAGCTCTTTCAGCGTTTTCCATATACTTATGTCAAAGGCCAGTTGTTGGATCTCCTTCGCATAACCTTTTACACAATATAACAAAGTTTTACTAGTAGTTTTATTGGACAGGATATTCTATACGCCAGAGAATTTCTGTGCATTTTATTTGAATTTGGTTTTAACAAGTTTAAAATATTTTTATAAATACATAAAATTCGAAACCTGTGTGCAAAACAAACGAGTCAAATATATCAAAAGAAAAAGATTTAATTCATCTAGGTATTCATATTTATCATCTGTAAATTAAACAACACATGATTTAGGAAATAAAATACTAAAACGTTACATACAAACGCATTGAAAGATTAATGAAGCAACCGCTAATTTATCATGTAACGTTTCATAATGGGCTTTCACAGAAGTTGGAAGGATCGAGACAGTTCCTCTGATCCCGCTCTGACATTGCAGATCACGCGATTTACAAGCCTCCTTCCTTTCCTTGAGGTGAATGCGTCAATTTCAATGCGTATGTTTCATGTTTTGGGCTATATTTTAGAAAAAAGTAGGTAGGTATAATACACAAAAGAAACTTTGATAACCTGACTTTTAATTTGATGTGTTGTGTTAATTTTATCATTTCAATATGATGTCAAAAGCTTACTCTCCCAAGAGTGGATCAAATTATTCTGATACAAACACGAAATATAAAACAGATGAACGTACAGTACCCATATCACAAACTCTGTCAGCAGGACTGTTGCCGTTGTGGAAGCGAGACGGCGCACTAGACTGTACATAGCAGCGTCTCGCTTACACGGCATAAAGAAACGCTCACAGTACAGCCGACGCAAAACACATTTCTTTATACATTTCTGGTTTATAATTCCATTCGAGTTTTAATAACATCTGTGCTCAAACCTATCTGCAAAACCACGACACAGGAAAAGTTCTGGCGTGGGACGGCATTCATATACATACGTACTCTATATTTATAGAGCTCCTCTGATCGCAATTGCATTCAAAGAAAACTCGACGCAAAGCCAGCGTGGGCGAATGTGGTAGTACCCACTGTCTGGTTTCCAGACATAAGCTTAAAAAAAGACAAAATTGAAATTTAAAATTTTAACGGCACTCAAATTGCTTTTACTTGGAATGTGCATAAAATAAATTACCTACTTAGTGTTTTAGATATTAATGTAAAATGATATACTTCAAAGAGAAATTAATGACTACTTGGTCAAAGAGAGTGTTAATAATAATTTTAGACATGAATATGTTTATACGTGTGAATTTTTCGCATTTAGTTTAATAAATGTCAGTAGTTCGTCAGAAGTTTTATACTATTCAACTTAATATTAGTGTTACGTGGAATTGGTAGCTATATGCCTTAGATCTCGTTGGTGTGAATGTGGTATATAATATCTAAATTATATTGCAAATAACGTCTTATAAACTAGTTCAGTGAAATATGCGTTTGGTGTATACACGAATATGCTATCGATATGAAAAAAAATAGTTCTTATGAAAATTATTAATATAGATTTTTTTAATGAATATTATTGTAATTAAAGCACCATTTCATTAACAAATGATGCGCTATGAATAAATAAACCGTGTTTGATTGAATAAACTACTTAAATTTATATTTACAAAACTGTTAAATATTAGTTGACTCGTATATATTCGCTAGTCACTTATACGTAATAAAATAAATTCCAGTTTTATTAAACTCATGGTAACTGTATTACACTCGCAACGTCACAAACAAACTGCAGTTGCAAACTTCATTATATTTAAAGCATTTATAACTCGCCTCTATGCACTAGTGAACTTTTAAAGAAAAAATATAGGAAGATATAACTTAGTTACTTTTCTAAAGTTACCTCTTTACACAAATAAACGTGTCATGCATCATCCGTAAAACTTTGGTTTATTTTAATCCAACAATTATTAAAATAATCCTTTAATATGCCTTTCCAGGGTCAATTATTATCGTATATGCCTGCCAGTGTACATCAATGGTTTTATGGCAGCGTAAGTTCAAATTAGCGTGAATTTTGTTCAAGCAAAGAATTGTAAAAAAAAAAAAACAGATAGGCTTTGAAGACTGACAGGACTTACTCGAATAAAATTTGACACATTTTAAGAGCTTATGTGTTACATACATCACATTGCTCTTGATATAATCATTAAAAGTGGCTTCTATATACCTGATCTTTGGTACGATTAAACACGAAGTGAATGAACCAATCAAATCGAGAGTTCCTTATGATTGACGATCACTCACGCAATTTCTCTTCGTTTCGGCCACAATGGCAAAGCTTTAGGTTATTTCTGACCTCCTTTGTAACAATGAATAGGTATAATAGCAAAAAATACCTGAATATCAAAATATATTTTACTGAGGTTCACATTTGTGACATGCTTTGTTACCTTTAAGTACTTAATAAATGATGGTAGGCTTATTTTTTTGCTAAACTTTTATTCACAATTATATCACTTTTCGCGACCTAAGTGGTTTGGACTAAAACCCTGAAATTGTGCTTTATAAAATAAACTTACAAAAAAAGAATCTCGTCTGTCTCCGTATTAAGCTTGGAACTATAAAACTAGGTATTTATTACATAGATAAAACAATTTGTAAAGAAGAAAGGACCTTTATACGTCTGGCTGGATATATTCTAGCTTTTGTTAGAGGCATCTTCCGGATGAATCTTTTTCACTCTGTCTTGGACAATAAAAACTTTCATACCCACTCATGTACAAAGATATAATACGTCCCAAGTAGTACACAGCTTTGTTAATATTTTGTCACTCTTTCAAAGAATATAGCATTATCTTGATAGCTGTTTCGTTAGACCCCGTGTATTTTTTCATTGGGTCCTTCACGATTTGGCCTTGTAATCAGTCTACACACAATGTTACTTAAATACAGTTTTAAGGAAAATGTAAAGTCTGAATATAATTCCGTTTTACAGTTATTGTGTTATAATTATATCAAACCAGTACCCCTCCACTGATGGGCAAAAGCTTCCATCCAATATTTCAAAAGATCGCGGTCTCACTTTAAATAATAATTTTAATAACCTACATTTTAGTGAAATATATAAAACTATTCTAGTATTTTATGAAATAGAACACTAAAATCGTATTTTATGAACTAAGTTATTTTTTATGAGCGGTCGTTGTCAGTAACGGTTTTAACTTTGCATAATTTTGGAATCTCCTTCAATACAGGAAAGATCGTTTGAATATGATATGTGCTAGATATGTTTTATAGTTGTTCTCTTAACTGCTTTCAGATAAAAGTACTACTCAGTATTATACATAAATACTGGAATATATAGCACATATAGAATTTTCCTTTCTTAGAATCCACAATAACTACATCATTAACAAGTTTCATTGAAATCCATTCCACAGTTCAGATGAAAACGTTACAAACAAACAGAAAGACAGACAGACAGAGTTCCTTTCATATTTATAATAGTAGCATGTAAGTATGGATATCCAGAACTGCTAATCTACAGATTTTTCGGAATATTCTTTGTTTTGCAGTAGCAGTAGTGTTATCATTTTCATATCGTAGTACAGATAAAACCAACCACCCTGTACTTTAATATCAAATATTATAAGCTATAAATTACCACGTTATATACAATGTTGTTATCTATGTCATATAACACAGTTAGGCTGTTAGGCTGTTAGGCAGCCGCGATACAATTGAATTACGTCATAATAGTCTCACTCACTGCCTGTTAAAATAGCATATTCATGCAAATTCAGCCCGGCCCTTACATTTAATTAATAGCTACAAGGAATTCTCAGAACTGAAATAATTTCTGCATTGAATTTCTTTGTTCCTGTGTTTACTTAAAAGGCTGAGTTGTAAACGATATTTACTACCAATAAGTATTGAAAAAGAAAATAATCTCTTAAGAGTATTTCCTCTTTTAAAGTAGGCTTTATATGAGGAAATACTCTTAAGACGTCTTAGAAGATCTAGAATCTAACAATTTTCCATAGACCTAGAATCTAATCATTTTCCATAGGTTAAGTCTTAAGCAATCACTAACTAAATTTGTATCCGCAACTCGTAAATTAATTGTAGAACTAAGATTACCGAAAGATACTCAAGATCTTTAAATTGATTTAAATTCACACAAAAAGGTTTTATGCATACGTATCGATATTAGGTGTATCATAGTGTTGCAATACAATTTTTTTTATATTATTTACTTTTTACACACATAAAGCAGATTTCATAGTGCAAATACGATAACGATGTGGCAGCCGTTTAATTACTCGTTTAATTGTAAATTATTCGACCATAATTACATCACTGAACCGCAATGTCAGAATTATGTCATTTACGAACAGTATTCACCAGGGGTTTGTGTCGAAGGAAATAAATCAAAATTCCAATATTGTGGCATTACCCTATTTGTTTCCCGATATTAAGAACGTGATCTGAGTGTTTTTTTTATTTATTGTGAATAATATTTGGCGGTATTTCTTGGTTTTGCATCGTATTTTATTAAGTGTTAAATCGCGACTGGTTTACGCAAAATCCTATTTCGATATATCTCCTACAAATTTTTGTACGATATTTCAACAAAGGTACTTTAAATATATTATATATTTGTCCTTTGAGACTTTTGTATTCTTGTGCTTAACTTTACATGATACTCTTCTAGAGTAAACGTAAAAAGAATGTATTGTTTCAAGTAGATCATACTTACTAAAAAATGTATAAAGTTACTCAGCATTCTCTGAATTATAAATTTTATCAGCCATAGCTTTTAGTATTAAGAATCTGAAATATTTAGAAGAAGAATAATTATCCTCATGTAAAATATTGTTTATAGAGTGCAAATATAAATACTCAATACTCAATATTGATTGCACTACACGAATAGTATCGAACCCGAGGCAAACAAATAGATTAACATTTTCTGTACACAAATACTGGACAAAATCCAATATTTCCAAATAAAAAGGTACCTCCGAAAAAATAAAAAAGCATAAAAACCCAGTTTATTTTAAATGCAAAGTCAATACGGCGCACCGTGTTTTTAATTTAAATATATCACAGTATTAACCGCTCGTTTAGACCAAGGCCCGTTTAGTACTACCCAAAAATATTACTGGACTACGGTCAGACAGTTGCCAAAAGATTAAGGCATATCAATACATATTTATCATAGAATACCGTCACGTATGGCGGTCGTTTACCTGTTCGAGACGTGCCAAAAAAGTACTCGCCAGTAATCGTTTTATAGCTTGAACAGTACTATTGACCGCCATTTTATTGCTTACTCGTAATAAGTTTGATTTATTCATTACGCGTTCTGTAAGAATACTTTGATGTTTTATTTGCTTATGTTTTAGTTCTTCTTGGTACTTAGGTAGGTATGTTGGTGACTAAACTTTGCAAATTATTTACCTTGCAAGTTATTTTTCGTTCGTTGTAAATGCTGGCATAAGTAGGTATGTACCTCGGTTTTTCTTGAGTCATTGTGTGACTGTTCCATTTCACATTTCTGTAAAACTCGCAAGGAATTATGTAGAAATTTTATCATCAAAGCTACTACGGATCGTTATTAATGAAGTCGACATTTCTCTTGATTTATTAATAGATGATGAAGAAATGTTAAGCCTAATTAAAAACATAGATCTAGTTTAGTATGAGACGGCTATGAATCGAACATATGAGACAAAAAAAAAATCAATAGTTATAAGCCTAAAAAAGAGCTACTTTAGGTAATAACCTTGCTTATGATGTTATTACATCCTGGTCTGAAACCTTACTGCAATATACACATAAGTATTATAATACCACAATAAAAAAATATCACATTAGGATACCTGAAAACATTCTACCAACATTCTTTTGAATTACTTCGGTCCACGAAACTTCTATAAGTACTAAAAAGATAGCAGAAACAGTATGTTTGTTTTTTGTAAGATAATATCTGGTTTGGGAATCAAATAACAATAAAGGAAGCTGAGTTATTGCTCCTTGTAGCCGATAGGCTCACACAAACATAGACAGTATTTGTTCAACTCAGTATGCTCTGTAATGAAACTAGGGGCATAAAAGAAAGTTTGGCTTGTTCTACAAAAAGATAGCTTAGGCATTTAATAAATGGTAGTTATTATAAAAATTACTATAAATATGAACACGCCTAAAAAGTTAGTGTTCGTTGAAATACTCAAAAACTACAGTGCTATTAAAATACGTACGTATAGTAATTACTCCGTACTATACAGAGTTGATATGACAGAGGGGCATTAAATTACACTACGTACCTATACTATACGTGTTTAGTATTAATTCGATACGGTATAAAAATAAAAAGCGCCAAAAATGAGAAAATATTTTTTCCCAACAAACTAAATAGCTTACAAATCAGAATAAAAAGCAGACAACCTGTGTAAATAAATTTGACTGACTTACTTACTTGTGACATGCTTATGTCTAAGCATTGACGCATGTCAGCTGTTAGGAAAGATACATCGTGTTGAAACGGTGCAAAATCTTAAAAAATCATTTGCGACTTATCTACTGCTCCTATTTAATAGATTTTTGGTACAGAGCTTGAAAATGGTATCTAGTATAGGCAGTTTAAAGAAAAGCCCCTCTGTCGTATCAACTTTGTATATGTATATTACTTAACTGATATTATAAAGTGTCAAAGTAACTCTGTCTGCCTATCTGTTACGCCTGTTATTTTGTACACAGTTTGCAACAAGAAAAGTAATGATATAAGAAATACTTATTTTAAATTGAATATTCATTATTCGGTGACTTTAAGTTTCAATATTACCTTTGAGGATGTGTTTCTACTTTTCTAGTATACGTGTAATTACGGACTCATATTTACTTACATAAGAATGAATTTGAAGATTGTCGTTACTATATAAATATCGTCTTCAATGTGGAAGTGAAAGATATATATATCTCATCTCCAGTGTTAGATAGAGGGCTTTAGTATATCACTTGCTTGGTCTGGTATTCTCGACTTTGAGTAATGCTAGAGCTCTTCGCTACGTTTCTGCTGGCAACTGTAAAATGGAAAATGTAGGTAGTATAAGATAATTTTTAAAAACCAGCTGTCGACGTCCTCGAACCTAAAAAAGACCGGAAATGTTGAAAAAAAAAATTCAAAGGTAATGATTAGTTGAGATAAAAAGAAATATTCAAGTACAAAGGCGCATAAAACACGAACAATTACCAATATCGAATATCTATATTTCCTAGGAAGTAAAAAATCTGTTCCTAATATTAATTCCACGTATCAAAAAGATTCCTAGAGTCGATTTTGTAGCTCACATGTTTTAATCAAATTGTGCTCATCAAAAGAAAATTAAAACCTTCCTCGAAATAAGAAATTAAATACTGATTTCAAACCAGGCAGCTGTTATTTCCAGCTAAGATAGCTTAGTAAATTGGCAAGTTTGAAGAAGTAGCTTATGTATTTTGTAAATCTAGTGGAAGAAAAACGTAACGTGATTAATCTTCTTTACAAAAAATGTGGTACAAAAGAGAAGAGAGTACAGTAAAGCAAAACACATTTAATTTTACACATACTCTTAATACGATGTTGGGTGTGGTGTCCAAGTCTACTTCTAGCAAAACGCCCTCTACTCGACTTGTTTGTTTGTTAAATGTTTTGTTTTAAATTATCTAAGTTTGTGTCTGTTATAAAATTAATATAAGGTATATATGAGTATAGTTTCAATCAGTACAAGGCCTACAGATGAAGTAGGTATGTAATATGAAATGGTCACAAAAACAAATCGTTCCAAGGAAGGTCACGGTGACTAACGTTGTCAAAACCAAACTCTCCAGGCCTCCACATTATCCTCAGTAATCTATGGCTTATCTTAACATAATGGGCCTTAGAGCCATCTCCTCACAGCATGAATTTCCTCCAGATTTATATGGTTTTATAGACCTAAAATATCTTTCATATCCTTTGTAACTGAAGTACGTAAATGTCGCAACTTTTACTTATTTATCTTCAGAGTTCAGCTACATTGAATTCCAAAGGTAAGCTTATTTTCAGATGATTTCATTTATAAGATAGCCGTAAATAGATTCAACATAATATTATTATAATATACACTTAAGGAAAAAAGTATAGTTTACTCCTGTCTAAGAGACCTAGTTTATACATGGAATTCGATTTCAGAAGCAATATAGAAAGTTAAGCACACTTCAACAAAAAATTACCTTAAAATGTGATTGGTTTAAGAAAATAACATTTCCGATACATAATCTTGATCCTCATTGTTATCATAGATTATATGCCTGGATAATTTGTTATCAATTCCATAAAGCACAACTGAACATAATTTATGTCATTCTCAATCAAACCTCATAGCGCAAAAGTAGAGGAAATATTTTAGTAACACATATTTCATATCATAATGTGTAATTAATGTGTAATAGGCACAAAAGAGCAGCTAAGCCGTGCTCGATAAATCCACAATAACAATGGCGACAGTAATACAAAAGCCAAGAACAAACGGTAAATCTTCCGCATATAATAATACTACTGTAGGAATACTTCTTGGCAGTACAAGTTGTAACGGAAATGCGTAGTCATATGAAATACTTATTCTACCCATAGAAGTGAACAACTTTCTACGTAAACTCAACTTAGTAAATAATAAAAATAAAACTTATGTAGAAAGAAATGTCAGTAGGACACATATTTATATAACTAAAGACTGTATCTTAATTTTATAAACTGTATCATACAGTAATAAAATAAAGATAAAAAACAGCAAACTTTCGAGCGGTTAAGATATATTAAATGCGTAATTAAATATGCATTTAATTACCTGTCTAAGGTCGGTTTCATAAGTGCCGGTTTTAAAAGGTATTCGACGGAAAATTTTATACATTTTACGTAAATAATTGACAGGCAAAGAAGGCTTAATTAGCTCATAAACAGAATACAAAATGTCTCGTGTATAAATGATATGGAGTAGATAACAGGATACACAATGTAGTTTTACGATAAATATAAAAGATCACCGGTCACCTATACTTTAAAATTAAAATCTATACCTACGACCTACCTACGACTTATAAAAATAAACCTAATACTACCCTAAAGATGACGTAACCTACGACAAACTTATTATTTGCTGTTGGTACAGTAATGGGGTCTAGAGAACGAACCGCAAAATTAAGTTTGTTCTTTATTGTATATACTTTTCTGGTATAAAAACTACCCAGTGTGGTGCCCAGGATATTAAGAATAATTATACCAAGTTTCATCGTAATCAAACCGGTAATTTTTGCGTGGTGCCTAAACAAACAGACAGACAGACAAAAAAAAAACACATTTTTGAGTTCAGTGTCTGTCTAGCAACACCCCCGCCATTTATTTTTTTGATATTTTCAATGAACAGAATTTTCACTTCTACAGATTTATTATAAGTATAGATAGATCCCACTGCCAAAACTGGACCAATTGAAATGGGACCACACGGGCACCAGCTTTCGAATTAAAAACAATCGAATTAAAATCAAATTAAACATAAAAAAAACCAGTCGAATTGAGTACCTGCTCCTTTTTTGAAGTCGGTTAATAAATAACGCGATAAAATCCCAAAGATAGGCTTTATTTTAAAGCTTATAGAATAGATATCTATACTAATATTATAAAGCTGAAGAGTTTGTTTGTTTGTTTGTTTGGTTGAACGCGCTAATCTCAAGAACTACTGGTTCAAATTGAAAAAATCTTTTTGTGTTTGATAGTCCTTTTATCGAGGAAGGTTATAGGCCATATAAAATGACGCTACGACCAATAGGAGCGGAGCATCAATGAAAAATGTTGCATAAACTGAGAAAAATATTCCTTTTGAGAGCTTTCGTTGCCTGCGATGCGTAAACGGTTAAAGTTACACAAAAATGATGTATGATGAAATTGTTCTCCTTTAAATGTCTTAAAAAAATCCGAGACGGCATATGTCTATCTTTTAAGGTTGATTCACAATAATCTTTTTTATGATAATCAAATTTGTTCTAAAATAATGCATTATTTGCAAAGGTGTTTTTATAAACAAGATATTAATCCATATCCAAATAAATATGTAATTCTATTTAATTTTGAACAAAATAGCTCTTGACATCATTTGAATTCAATGAATTTCCTCGGAGATATCATAGATTTTAAAATAACTCCGCACCAATTAAGCACGTTGGAATCGATTTACGACAAGGTTGTTTTACACACGGACAACGATGTTTTGTTTTGATTGTTTTACACGCGGACGAAGTCGCGGGCACAGCTAGTAAATATATATAGGTACATATCTAGATATTAGGTACTAACCAGTCTTAGCCTCCTTACAAATTGTAACACAGCTGTATATTTTAGTCTGTTGATTTATCGCAATCCGTTGCCCAACTTTGCCTAAATAAAGCCGAATAGCCAAGTTTAAAACAATGATTTTGCAACATTTCCATGATCGATGAGTTTTCTATGGAAACTTTTGACTTCTGAAACTCTACTATCTATTACAGACAGTATGCGGTAATTTAATCTCGCATTTTGTAGTTGATTGGAAATTCTTCACATTATTTTTTATTTATTCAACAACATAACATCTTAACAGTATAGGTACACCAAAGCGATGCCATGAGTACTAATTCTTGTGAACTACATTACATTTAATAATAACAAAACTAGACATATACACATACAGAATTTAAAACAGCTAATAAACTAGAATAGAAAAAAAAAACATTTAAACAATATAGTAGAATTTTTCAAAATAGACAATTAAAAAATTGTTGTAAATAGACACCTTGTTTTCAAAACAAGGTGTCTATTTAAATCTACTGGTATCGACAACTCGAAAACTTCTTTCTATAACGATAGGATATGTAAAAATAACTTTATAATCCTATAGTTTCTGAGCATGTATTTACAAATATCTTTTATCGAATAAAGTAACTAAGGCTATTTTTATTTAAATTCTTAAACTACAAACACTCTGTAAACACGCAAGATCTAAATATTATTGTTATTGGTAGGTACGATTTAAAAATAACATAAAAAGCCAGTGATCTTACAAGCTATATCAATGGGCTTACTCATAGCCTGAAAGAAAACTAATTTTATAGTTTGCTCTAAAAACAGTTTCAAAAGCCAAGCTATTATTACAAATGCGAAAGCTATTCGGTCTGTCCGTCAATTCAGACGAAACTTGGTATCAAGTAACTAAGTAAAGTAAGCAGGAATAAGTATATTTGTTAACAATAAATATGAGAAACCATCGTCTTTGTCATTACTAGAAATTGTGGATTTTTAGAACAGCATGATTCAAAAATATTACGGTGAAAAAAATGTGTAAAAAACTGAGTAGGTTTCAACATCACCCACACTGTTTTCATGGAGCTAATATACATAATACTTGTTAACAATTTTCTTTCATTCCAAATGATTGCCAAATGAATGAACATTACAAATTCCCATATTTTGTGTTACTGACTGTATATACCTAAAAGGGTATATACATGTATGTTAAGAACTATTTGTTCTCGGCCGCCTTCATAAATGAGTGTGCGATCTTCAAGGCATATCAGAGGGTTAGTCTATTAAGAAATTCTGGGTTGCATTCCGGCCTGAATTGTGCATGATACGGCAAGAATGGTTGCCCCTACGTGAAATGTGGGTATTTATAACAATAACACATTTCTTCGCATCTTTAACGAGAATACGCGAGGAATGAAATACCTGCTTAAATGTATTTTCATAACTTGAAAATATGAAAATAAGTTTTAGTATGTTAACTACATAATTTGTTATTTCTTATTCGTTTTGAATTCACATGAAGCAAATATTTCTGCTGAAAAAAAGCAAACAGATACGACCTATTCAAATAAATTATCTCAACGTACTAAATTACCATTGTTTATTGAAACCTGAAACGTTTTGAAATAAATTATACGCTTCAACTGTTAATTACGAATTAAAATGAGGTCACATTAAGCCAATTTGATGCTACGTAATACAATAGGACTTTGAAGTTCATTCACAGGCTCTTTGTAATCAATACTTCCTTTAAATTTAACAAAAGGACTAGCGCAACTATTATTTAAATGTCAAACGAAGGTAATATTTGTCAAAGAAACAATTCCCGCGCGTAAAATTGAATATTGTTATATATTGCCCATTTATAGTTATTGCTGAAAATTAACAAATAAATTTTAATTAGACTCGAGGGCTAACTCGAAACGTAAATGAAGTTTTTGTTGTTCATTGTAAATGTATATATTTGCAAGTTTCTATTGAAGGTCCCGTTACGTCAGAAAATTACTAGATTTGAATACACATGCGAGTGCTGTGCACGTCTCTAGTAAACAAAAGAAAAGCTAGCGTCTGTATGAAAATGAGTGCCTACATTTGCAAGTACCATGGACTCTATTTTTCAGAAAACGTATAAGTTAGTATCTTTTATCGTCTTTTCTCGGAACCCTAACGTTTTCCTTGTAACCGTTTACGTATACATGAGCTGTCTATCTTAATTATGCTACGCTTCAATCACCTCTACTCAGAGCATTTCTCTGTTGGACAAAACAAATACACTCGAGAGCAATGAATCCGGGTCACTTAAAGAATGTTAAAAATCTCGGAAACTAAAAATGATAGGTTAATGCAATAAATTGTATTTAATAGACAATGTAATACTCCTTAAATGAAAGTAAAAAAAATATGAGTCACCATACATTTTATTAACACAAAATTACATAAAGAAAAAAACTGCTGATCTCTCCTTAAAACAAAAATAGGAAACATGAAATTTTTGAACTTTCTTACGATTTTCTTGAATTTTAATACTTCGTATTGCCTCCTCGTGCTTCCATTAGTGCGTTTACGCGGTTTGGCATGCTGTACACCAAGTTCCTTATACGATTTTGGGGAATATTCTCCCATTCCTCTGTGAGAGCAATTTTGAGCTCACGAAGCGTGATTGGGGGAGGGTTTCGTTGTTTTACGCATCTGCCTAGCTCGTCCCAAGCATGCTCGATCGGGTTGATATCCGGGCTGCGCGCTGGCCACTCCATACGAGTAATGTTCATCTCTTGAAGGTAGTCATTCACAATCCTACCTGTATGAGGTCGGGCATTGTCATGCATAAATATAGCATCCTCACCTAAATTGACCATAAATGGACCAACGTGATCATTGAGGATTTCTTCCACATATCTTTCGCTAGTTAAAGAGCCGTTTTCTATGATCACCAGCTCTGTGCGACTTTCAGAAGAAATTCCGGCCCACACAAGTACAGACCCACCACCGTAGGCTACTTTTTCTTCGATGCATGCTTGCTTGAATCTTTCCCCTGGTCTTCGATACACTCTGTGTCTTCCATCGTGCTTGTAGAGCATAAATTTTGATTCGTCGGAGAACATAAAAGTAGCCTACGTGGTGGGTCTGTACTTGTGTGGGCCGGAATTTCTTTTGAAAGTCGCACAGAGCTGGTGATCATAGAAAACGGCTCTTTAACTAGCGAAAGATATGTGGAAGAAATCCTCAATGATCACGTTGGTCCATTTATGGTCAATTTAGGTGAGGATGCTATATTTATGCATGACAATGCCCGACCTCATACAGGTAGGATTGTGAATGACTACCTTCAAGAGATGAACATTACTCGTATGGAGTGGCCAGCGCGCAGCCCGGATATCAACCCGATCGAGCATGCTTGGGACGAGCTAGGCAGATGCGTAAAACAACGAAACCCTCCCCCAATCACGCTTCGTGAGCTCAAAATTGCTCTCACAGAGGAATGGGAGAATATTCCCCAAAATCGTATAAGGAACTTGGTGTACAGCATGCCAAACCGCGTAAACGCACTAATGGAAGCACGAGGAGGCAATACGAAGTATTAAAATTCAAGAAAATCGTAAGAAAGTTCAAAAATTTCATGTTTCCTATTTTTGTTTTAAGGAGAGATCAGCAGTTTTTTTCTTTATGTAATTTTGTGTTAATAAAATGTATGGTGACTCATATTTTTTTTACTTTCATTTAAGGAGTATTACATTGTCTATTAAATACAATTTATTGCATTAACCTATCATTTTTAGTTTCCGAGATTTTTAACATTCTTTAAGTGACCCGGATTCATTGCTCTCGAGTGTATATGTTTTTACTGCAAAAAAATGTTTAGAGCTTTGTTGCTTTATGTCGCAGTTTTACACTTTACCATTTGGACTCGTTTAAAAGGTAAGGTAGTTTTATATAACACTTTTAAGGAGATTGTAGAGTGCTCATTATTTAGTTTTCATTTTATTTAGGGTTAAATGTTGTAACATAACATTACACATCCCAAAGTAATTTAGTTCCTCTAGTAAAGGACTCTAGTTTACAAGGCTTAGTCCAAAACTATTTCAGGATACATAGATATGTACTAATTGCCCACCAAGTAATCCGGATGCCAAATGTAGTCATTATGGCTTTATCCACTAAGATTGATGGCCGTCGCTATGCAAGACCGACGACGTACACTCACTCACTCATTCACTAATGAGCATTCATTCATTCACAAACGATGTTGAAAGTTGTGAATGTCCACTGTTTTACTAATTATAGGTACACGAATGCTAAACAGTATTGCAATGGTAATAAAGAAATGGAAAAATAAACCTTGTTCCATTAAAATAAATGTTAATTTGCTCTGAAATTCATACTTATGTTATCTGCTGCAAATAAAGTTAAATAAAATTATGTCTTAAAACTTGTATCTCATGTGTACACTTAATATTTGGCAAGAAACTTAAGCAAATGTTCGGGCTAACTCGTGTAATGTTATTTATATGCGTCGAGGACATTTAAATTTTCAGTCGCAGTTGCTAAAGACTAAACATTACATTTTATAGTTTTCATTAACGACTTACAAATTAACTAAACTTTAGACATGCATATTAGTTTGTTGTTCTCATTATTATTATTATATAAAGAGGCATGGTTTAAAATAAAATAAAACAGTATTTCGGTTACCATGGCAATTATTACTGTAAATATTATACCTAAAAATCTGTCAATTTTAACACTAACTGTGACTTGTGACGTAAACTATTCACCGTTACGTAAATCGTTTATTTTACTAGTCATAAAACAACAAAAAGTAAATTTGGGCAATATATTTTGCAATGGTTTAATTTTTTGAACAATTTAATGGAGCTTTTACAAACAACAAACTCGCAATCCGACTAATGGATGACGCTTTATTTTCGTTATATTTGCAAAGTGCCTACCAAAATTTCACTCATTTCTTCCTTAATTCCTCATTGGATAAGTATAACGTATATTAAATTAGTATATTTTACATAAATGACATAGGCCTAGGCTTTGTATATTAGGTACTAAGTACACTTGTGTTAATCGTCTTATGTTTAGGCTTTCATTATGACGCTTAACAGCTACTGTCCAATTTGGTTCAACCTTAAACATATTTACTTAATGATCCAAGTGTGCATAAAACAACATGTAACTCACAAGATTCGGTGCGATTGTATTTGATCCGATCTCAAATGCAAAATAAACGTTTAACATCCCCTGTGAAGTATTAGCTTAACTTATTAATTAAACAAGCTATAAAAATATAGATGAATTTCTCATTAAAACAATGAGATACCTATGAGAATATAAAAATGAATCAAATTAAATTGAGACTAATTCTTTGCGTCTGAGTGAACAATACGCGAGTGATACAAAGATAACTAGAATGAATTCAATTGTTTCATTATTTTACTTTAATTCAAAGGATTACTTTAGTTCAATTTCGAATTAATTTGATTATAATTCTTTGATAGCTGTAAGAATTAAAGCACTTAAAAGTAAATTAAATGTTGTAGAAAGCCGAAGGAGTTACATAATCGAAGCACTCTAATTTAGACCCTAAATGAAATACTTATTTCGAGGGTAAAAATACCATCTACCAGATATTTAATCTGTGTAAATATCCTAGATACTAAAGTTTATACGTAGATATAATCTATTAAAAACTAACGAACGAACAAACAAATAATATAGACCACATCCTATTATTTTTCTCCTTACCTTTACCTACCCAAGTTCTAAAATACATTTATGACCAAAAGCCCCATGGAACAGTCATTCCAATTATGACAGTTTGTAAGTACGTTTATCTTTTGTTTTTATTCAACTGTTTCCATTAGGAATGTTATTACATCGTCCCGTCCCACACTGTGCGTAGGCAGTTACTTTAATTTCCTGTTACACAACTTTGCAAATTTTGTGCCTCTAAAAATATCACAATGCTTAATAACACTCGAAATCTTTACTGTCAAAATACTTTTCCACGTATATAGGCACAAGTAACGAGAAAATTAACATTGAATTATGCACGCCTGGTATATTTCAACCGCCTGCTTTATAAATTTATTTTTGAAAATGTGTTTTCTATTTTTTTTTCGTTTCGTTTAAAGTCTATTGCATTATAACACAATTCAAGGGGATATAAAGACATGTTCTTGTAACCACAACATACGCAAAAACGTTACGCATAGCTCAGTATGTTCTGTCTATTTTACAAACATCTGAACCCAAATGAAATTTCCCAAATAACCGGCAATAAATACGTCTGTCATTAAATAATTTGGTTTGCTATCAAGTAGATAGGAGTTGTGTAATCGTTGGCCCGATGACTGGCCTCTAGTGATGGATGGTGTTGCCAACGATTAACTCGCTCCTCTAATGTGGGGAAAAGCGTGATGCGGCAGATATTTCTATTTACCTATCTGTCCATCATTGGATGTTATGTAATAATGTTTTAGTTTAGCTGGATTTTAATTGGGCTATGGAATGAAAATGTGTTATTCTATATCGAGCAGTTATTAAATTTAAATAATAGGTGGATAGTAGATATGAGTACGTAGGTTTGTATGTTAATTTTTAATCGAGTTTTTAAATTGGGTCCAATAAATGTACACAGTACTGAAATTGACCAAATATTTTACGTTACACAGGTAGCTATGTAACGTTCCTATCGTTACATATACGAAAAAAGAGTTTACATAAAGGTTCGCCTTTTTTATCTCTCAAGTCTCCTATCTGGCTTTTTTATCTTAGTCCACAAGAAGGTAATTTTACGTTATAAATAGGTACCAATATTACCTATAATCTGCAGACAATGCAACGCATTATCTAGTAGATGGATAGGTAGCGATTTGAGAAAAGAATTGTTCAGCTAACGCTAAATAAATCGTGTTGCTGCAAAACGAAGTTAATCAAATTAATGTTGTAATTATCTCTTTGAAGGTTTGAATTGATATCTAAATTTTTTCTTCAAAGAGAATTGTTAATTATTTTTGTAACGTGTCTTTTTTGTTCGTGATATAGATTTACATACATTACATTACATAATAAAGCTATTATTATTTTTTATATTTCATAAAATTTTAAATCACTTTATACTTTTATGTGCTTGGTGGTAATATTCAAATTAATCATAAACGCTCACCTGCAATATTGTTTGTCTAACACATAGTGTATTTATAACTTTATTATGAAAGTTGATCTAAAAATCAAATCCAAATTTTAAATAAAACGAAAAAAATTAAACGCTAACACAGTTGCCTGCAATGTCCCTTTTGTGTCGAAAACTTTTATAACTGAAGAAGCCATGTGCAAACAACATGAGTAAACCTGACAGCATCTATAAAACACTTCCGCTCAAATGAGTTAAAGCGCTTTATGCGCTAAAATATTCAATTAAAATGGAACGCGTCTGTAATCTGAAGAGTTGTAATGATGCTTGATATATCGGCTTATAGTCACGAACTAGTAAATAGAATTAAGCGCTTTATTAATAACTAGCGGCCCGTCCCGGCTTCGCACGGGTATTTAACACATTATTAAAAAGTTAGGATTGAAGGTATATATATTATTTATTATTTATTATATATTACTACTATTACGCTCTTTATAATATTAGTATAGACACACCCGTACCTCAGTGATGCTTAAATCGCATAGTTAGCCGAGCAGAGTGAGCGACAATCACGCGACTTTTTTCTAATTCTTATATTTTAAACTCGTGATATCTTTCGAAGGGAATGTCCAAAGTTAATAATTTAAAAAGTTACATAAAGGTATTGAAGCAGTCTTGACTATGAAGTAATTTATTTTGTTAAGGATCAATACCAAGTAACAAATAAAGAGCCTTTTCTAGCGGCGTCCTTTCAATAATATATTTTTTAATAAAATATCTCTTATTGTGACCTAACTGTAATAGTTAGACATATGCTGTCGCGACACTTTTTGTAGATAATTATATGTTCTACAAAGACGTAGTACATTATTTGGTTCTATAATCAATAGTTTTCGCAGCGCACGCGATGCAAGAAAGTTTTTTGGTATTTTTTCACACCTTGGTTTACATTATTGAGGTTTTAGTATAGATCCCTAACTTTTTTGAAAATTTTATATAGCCTATGTTCACCGGAGATAGTGTAGCTTCCCAACAGTGAAAGAATTTTTCAAATCGGTCAAGTAGTTTCGGAGCCTATTCATTTCAAACAAACAAACAAACAATCAAATCTTTCCTCTTTATAATATTAGTGTAGATACTGAAGATTGTGCTCACCGCTGTATTCAGCACAAAAACATTTCTAAAATCTCCAGCAAATAATGTTTTTAAGTAGTAAGATCTGTTTAAGTAGCTAATGTAGTAGGTACCTTTAAACAGCTTCAATCGTTTTAAATCAATCAGTTTTACGGCAAACAATGGATTATAAATGTACAATATTATTATTTTCAAAGCAGAATCCAGAAATCCTTACATAAGTCTAAAATTATAGACACTTCCAATAACTTATAGAATATATCGCCAGTAGAAAAAGGCTGTCATTTTTTCTTGGGAAAGACAAACGTTATGCAAATTGAAAATATTGGATCCTTGTGTATTGAATCTATCAAAATAAATGTGAGAATAATATCGGGGCGTCCTTAAATTTGTGGGTCAGGGTCATGCGTCTTGTGATCGTGGAGTTCTTAAGTCCCTATAAATTACGAGCCTAACCTACGTCAATTTTCCTACTGACCCTCTACGCTATACTTAAATGGTTGGTTATCCTCATGTGTATTATGTAATAGTCTTCGCAGAAATTATAGCTTTCGTAAATTTTTATTCATTGTCCTTTGGGTGTTGTTGTTTAGTAGTACATTACAGGTATAAAGTTGCTTACTTAACTTAGAACAATATAATAGCATGACCAATATTATAGGGGCCCATAAATGTTCCACAGCTAAAAACCAGGCTTCTCTCATGCTTGCTCACTTGCGGATTGGCGATTTCAGATCCGAATTTTAAGCACGACGAATATAATCTTTTTTTACAGTTTCAAATTGATATTTGAAATATTTAAATATTACAACATGATTGCTGTAATATTTAAAAAGCCAACTTTATTTTTATAAAGTTACCTCCAGTAATAAACATCCGTATCACGTAGCGAGGTGACGGTATAATAACTTTCCCTCCAACGCGGGATGTCTTAGATTCTGGCCTCAGGGAATCAGTCACGCAACCTCTAGGGCCACCAACAATTTACGATTATCAAACATTGTTCGGAGAAATGCTACTTAGGTCCCAAGAGTTGGTATAGATCGTTGGTATAAATCTGATTAAATCTATGTGTATGTGTACCTTATTTTTTCTTTATACAGGGTGTTAAGAAAACCCTGTCCGATCCGTAAAGGTGATGTTAGGTATCCGTATCTGATAAAAAAATGTGAAAAAAAAAATGAAAAAAAAGAAAAAATGTTATAAGCAACCTAATTTTTTTTTTTTTAAATAGCCGAGAGAGAGAGTCGGCGTCTTCACAAATGCTAATAACCAAACAAAAGGCCCCAAAAATACCGACGAAATTGGTGTTGTAGTTTTTGTTTTAATCTAACATTTAGGGAATTTTGGGGCAAAAAATGGTTATTTCAAAATTCATTATTATTGTTTCTATCATGAATATTCCAAATTTGATGTTATTTGGGCATGTGATTGTTATCCCTATATCACCCTTTCGGGTCGGACAGGGTTATCTTAACACCCTGTGAAGATGGGAATGCTGAAAGGCTATATATGTATATATTCTACTTAAGATTATTTTCTGAGATTTACTTGAATAGACTACTACGAATACTTTTTACGGAATATATCGCGGTTTATTTTAGATTTTAGTTCTCGGCGTTTCAGATCCTTTGTTGCACTTTGGTGTGCCCAAAAACAAAATCTAATATAAACCGCGATGTAATCCGCAAAAAGTAGTTTAATATTAAAGTCTATATACTTTTTTTATTAAACTACTTGAGTCGACTGGATTTTGTTAAATTAACAAAAAATCGGGAATCATAACACTAGCTTGCACAATAACAAAGTCAAAAACCGCAACAGACAAGATTTTATGTAGCCTCCGTAGATAGCCCTAATATTCATACAGTTAGCCGTCGTGAAAGCGGGCGGATTTTTATTCCGGTATTTTTAAAGTAAGGGCAACACAATAAAGAATTCACGTTGTAAAGGTAACATTTTCTTATTTACAACAGCTCTGTATTGCCAGTTAACGTGACATTATAAATTAAAGGACATTTTCCTTATTTTGTCTTCCAATAAAAGTAGGTAATTGGTTTCAAAGAATGAAAATTTTGACGTGTAACGAAGTCCAGACAATTTTTGCAACTCTTTGATTCGTGTTTGCTTCAGAACTAAAGTTATGTAGTAAACAATACATCACGGTTCTCAAAGAAGTTTGGAGTTGTTTCGCGACACATAAGTTGTTGCTCAAATTATAACAGTTTCATTCTCAAACTGTACTGTACTTTGTAATATGTTTGTTGGCTGCTTCTGTGACTGGTACAAATATACCAGCATCCCGCATGAGCTCAGTGTAAGCACTAACAGTATAATGTTTATTAAGCACCGTGTAATTAAATAATCGTATTTTTAACGTTTCTTCATGCAAAATGATTGCGTATAAGTATATAGTCTTAAATTTAAGGTCTGACTTAGTTATCCTATTTATTTATGTACACACACAATAGTACTTTTGCAACATAATATAACAGAACTAACTTCATTCATCAGACACTCCTAAGATATACACAGTTTTTTTGCCATAATCACCATGGTTACCGTAATGAATGTTCATTGTGCGTTGTTTATCATCATACAAAACGCTTTGGTACCCTCGTGACGTAATCTATGTCTTACAACATCAACTAGGACAAGAAAGGTTTATGACATACTCGAGGACAAGGCACCAGTGTCGCTTTATATTTTTATTAAAAAATATATCAGAGGTGATAAAGTTGTTTAAGTCAGTTTAGTACTTTCAACGTGGCTTCTTTTAATCAAATTCAACTTTGGCACTGACAACCCAAATTTAGTAAAAGCTAATAATTGAGTAAACAAAAGGGAAGACGAAGAGTTATTTTTAAGTTTGTGTTTGACTCAATCGCGTCACGAGTGGATGGATTGGATTGATTAAGTTTAAGAGTAGATGGTGTCTGCGGTTGAAGAGACACTTCTGAAAACTAGCAAAACTTCTAAAACTTTAGAAATTGAAATATCATATGAATTAATCAAAGTAACCTAACTAAGTAACTGAGATGGAAGAGAATGCCATTTGACAATAAGTCCGCCTTCAGAGCATAAAGTAGGTACTAAATACTTATGTCAACAAACATAAGATAAATTATTTAACAATATATACCACAATGCGTGGACATTACATCAAAGTACATGACAAACAAAAAAATTGTTAGTAATTTTTAAATAGGTACTCTTTTTTCACAAATTCCATAATTATGTGTCTTTCTAGATCGCCTGTAGGCAAAAGACACAGAACATACAATAATATTTCTTCACAAGAGCTCATGTAATGAGGCAAATAGTCAACAGAATAGGACTTATGACAGGACCGGCTCACACGCATTCGTTACGGTTTACGGCCGACGATAAATACGAAGTGCAAGTGCTGGCAAACAAGTACAGAACAATAACAATGCTGTTACCCATTGATAGTGTTTTTTTTATAGTCTACGGGCTTATTAGACGATATCATAGAACGGAATGACTTTGAACGTGTAGAAGTTAGAAAATGAAGAATTTTTAAAAATAATACTTTTTTTATACGCCTCGTACATGAAGATCGCTCAAATGGGGTACAAGTAAGAGACCAATAGTTATTGGCATCATATTTAACACCAAAGGCTTTGTGAGGTATAACCTCTTAGATTAATATTTTCATCTGTAAATTACCTTCAACCAGCAATGGTACATTCATTATTGGTATATTATTTCATTGTAATATAACCATATTGGCACAAAAAGTATTACCAAATTCAAGCAAAAACAGTGTTTTTTGTTTCTCGGTATAAAAAGAACATTCTTCTCTTTAATTACACGCTTATCTAGTTCAATAGTTTTCAAAACATCTGTGAAAACACGGAACAAAAATTCCATTAAAATCAGTAAGAATGCAACATTGTGAAGGTACACTAACATTCCATTGCTTGAAGATAAAGCTCTTTCTTTATTATTGTTGTTATACTGCACGTTTATTTGCTGTGGTGCTATGTAATGGTGATGCGAATATAATGTTTAAAAACACTACTGTAGCTGGTACAAAGTTTGCAAGGATACCTAAAGCGATGCGAAAACTTGTAAACGCTGAAATTGCATCTTTGAATATTGCATATAGTTTTAAACTTTTTGAATAATTTAGAATATTAGATAACAGTCAGAGAGAAATAGGTTAATCTAAGAATTAAAACTTGATGTGTTTGACACAATCTCAGTAGAAAACCCGGTTACAAACCAATTTTACTAGTCCATTTTACAACCTGCGTAAACGACGCCTTGAAGTAATTTCCGACTCTTCACAAAAAGGCTACGCTATAAGGCTATAAAACATGCAATTACTAAGTTTTCATTAAGAAAACCAGTTTCAGTTTGTAATTAAATTGAAGCCTCGAACCGCAGGTACTTGGTTGGTACAGTTCAGGTACTTTTAGTTAGTTTGGTCTAAAGGTTGAAGGTTAGCATCAAAATAATAAAAATAATAATAATAAAATCAAACCCTGTGATTGTGGAACACAGATCGCTCAAACAGTCAAATTAATATGCGCAAGTGAAACTCTCAGCAAGCTTCAGTCCCTATTGCCTGAAATCCTTGAGATTGCTATTTCCATATCTTTACTTGACGTCGATTTCCGATATGACAGATACATGGAAAATACTATTTGTTTCACATATATATAACATTTGGATACTCACCCCGAATTGGTCTAGTTGCTTTTTCTCTTTTAACGGAATCACTTGAAATATGTCCTACGTTTCATTAAAAATGAGTACCTAGGAAGTTATACAAAAATTTACCGATCAATAGTTCTGAAACAGAACCTCTATCCTTTTTCAATATTGACTTAGATGACAACGAAGGTTGAAATAAAACGCAGATGGCAGTCACGGTTTATTTACTTGCGAAAATTGTAAGCTGCCTAAGGAAAACGATTACCTACCAAGTTGTCCTTTCTTATGCTAATAATATGACCGGCGTATTGCATTTGTTTTTTTGCCATCGAACTATAAATGCACATGGCCTAGTTTCGAAACTTACGAACGGATAACTATTATATGGTTACTTAGCATAGATATTGGAGTATGTACCTTCCTGTTTTATATAAAAAGGAATCCCGCCACGTTACAGGTTTCTATGGCTAGCAGCGGCAAATGCTGTCTTCAGTAATAATGGTGTCATAACTTTTCAGCAGTTGGTATAACATGATTCGAATGATTTTTTCCTATGTCTATTTTAAAGTCTATTTTGGAATAGAATTTAGAATAGAATTTATTTATTTGCTCGAAATATGGTCTTTAAGACTTTATTTATTCATTTATTATAACCAACTTGAATTTACAGTTTAAAACCACACACACAAGTTATAGTTCTGTACAAAATAAACATAACTTAAAAAGAACAAATTAAACATATTGACAAGCAAAATTATGAATATAAAAGAACTAAAAAATACTATTTAATGATAATAGATATTGCTGGAGACTGCTCTATCTTTCGACCTGTATTTTGACTTAGCCTTCTATTTCATGTAACACGATATTTTATATCTAACAGTTAGTTCATGCTTGCAGCAGAACTGTCAGACTTACCCCGGGTTTCTTAAAGGCTTATTATCTTAATCTGTTGTCAAATCAACCGATCACGTTTGTGATTGGTAATTAACTTTTTGTGTTGATCAACGTTTCAGAAACCGGGAGTTAGAAAACGAAAGCAATTTGGACTAAGTCTTACTTACATACTAAAACATAAAGGTCCCATACGTGACCTTTACCACTATTTATCTTTCCTTCGCTATCTTTAGAGTAAACAATTGATACAACTTTACTTAATAGACACGAATTCGATTGAAAAACAACGTGGAAACGTGATGTGAAGATTAATCAAATTGTTTTTGGGTACAGTTATTTTAAGGCTCGGTTTATCCTGTAGCTTGGTATAGTGACAAAACCTCCCACACATCAATAAATGATCAAACTTTATATGAAAAAATAAAGTATCTACAAACTTCCTTTTCTAATCCAGTGCGATATTCTTGAGTAATATAGTAATTAAACTCTCTAAATTATTTATTAGTGGGTTTTCATAATTATTAAGAAAATGATATTACAATCACTGTGAAGCTAAGTTATATTGGTAAAGTAGTAGATATGATGGAGGAGAAGAGGAAAAATTAAAAATTGCAGTTTCGTTGATAGTAATCGGGGTGGCGCTGCAAATTATGACACTATTTATACCAGTCTCGCTTGCACCAAAAGACTTGCATTCTGTAGATTTCCATTCCACTACATTAAAATTGACGTAGATAAGAATGTCATATTTTTAAAGATTTTAGTTTAAATTCATTTGAAAAAATGAAAAAAAAATGAAAAGTGTTTATTCAGAATTTTAAAAACATTACAATAATTTAATACTTCTGCCAAACTGCACAGCAGTTTGTTGGCAGACGTAGCTCCCTTGATTAAGTTATATATATTAAAATCATTGTTATCACACATTTAATTTCTTTTCTTGCTCTTCTTTTCAAAGGAAATCTTGCTTTTCTTTTTTAAAGATGTAAGGCTATTTCTTGCAATAAAGAAGATATATTAAAAATAATGGATTATGTATATGAAGGTAATTTTCGGTTTCCAGAACATAATAAAAACATAACTTGCCTTCCGGCGGACTCAGCTAAAAACAAAATCCATTGTCTTTATTATTATGTAACAATATTCAACATCTACCAAAATACCTAGTAGATACCTAAGAAAACTGACAAATAAATCAAAGCAACCTTTTTACCTAACCTTTTTAGCAGCTTAACTAAAGTGTGCGAAAGATAAACAATTTAGCCTAACCAAACACGTCCTAATATTTTGTAGGTACCTACTAAAGTCACATAACATTTCTTACCGACCTAACTTGGCAGGCGATTAAGAAAAAATTGTACAAAAGGAAAATAGTTTTTTCTTTCAGTGTAAACAGTAAAAACTCTTAAATAAAGCTTTTGTGCTTAAAATATGGCAACACTTACTCAGCCGGTAGTTAATTTGTAGTATTGTAAATGTGTCGTACTAAGTGCCTTCACTAACCTTGTTCTATGAATTAAGTACCTAGATGTAAAACAAGTAGACTAAGTTATGCCTGCCTACCTATCTGTGAATCTTGGTTTTATAAAGTCGATAAATCAACAAAAAGAAAAAATAGCTCTCCGGTAAACTCTCCACTTTTTTGGTTATTGTTCATAGTTATCTGTTTATTCTCATCATTTATCCTATATGTTATCCTATATTCTCCTATCTCCTTTATTGTATTCCATTTATACATAAAATGACCGTAACAAATACCGTTAAACCCGGTAAACAAGCTTTTATTATATTTAATTCAGCGCCATCTATATTTTGATTGTAGAACGAAACTTGCAAAGTCAAAAGAGAGACAAATGTGTCGTAGACTACATACTGTGGACACAGTGATATCGGTTCGAAAACACAGATGGCAGTATAATAATCAACTCTCACCACGATTAAAAGCTTTTTAAGTGACTATAGATGGCAGGTTTGAATTGATAGCTTTTTAGCTTTGGAAATGTCAATCTGTCTATTATGGAGTAAATTAATTATTGTATTAATTGTTTCATGTGTAGTGGCCATGTATAGTAAATTTCAGAAAGTTGATTATATATTATCTTTAACTTTAAAATGTTACCAGATACTTTGATTAGAAGTTAGGAAACTTAATTGGAGTAGTTCGGTGTTTTACATTATTTTATTTTGATATTATCGTACTATTTATATTAAAATTTTGAACTTTATTTTTGTAATGTTTGTCTCCCAGACCTAACGAGAAATATAATTAAAAATGTATAAACTTAATTAAAATAAATCGCCAACACGTTTCAAAGTACACACACTCTAACAATCTAACCTGTCCTATTTCGACATATGAAACATAACCCAGGATATCAGTGGGGACATTAATCACAACTATCAAGAACTACCGCCATTTCTCACATTTATTTTCATTAGATAGCGATTTCACGAAACTTCGTAGACTAAACAACACATAAATAAAACCCACGTAATTCTATCATAAAATAAGGATTAAAATTAATATTATAGGTCAACATCCGTACCAGTCAAATTTCTTAGTGAACCCGCGAATAAGTGACTATACTGTAATTATTATGTTCATCGCCTTATACCTACCTACTTATATTTTCAAATTCAGGCTAAAACGACATTTACCTCATAACTCTACACACCCTTCAGTCTACTGAAGGGCTGTTGTTTACAGTACCTACAAGCAATATGCAAGAACCTACCTGAATAAGAGCTGTTACTCATCTGACTTTCTTTCACATGAATCGTGTTTCAGGTAATAATTAAACATGTTAATTTAATGCACCTCTACATTCTACATACATAATTATATAAAACGTTTGCTCTCTTTTTGTAAAACATAGGATCGACCTTAAAAAGTATACAAAAACTTTATTTCACAGCTAGTGGTTACAGGCTAGCGGACTTCTTCCAACAAAAATACAGTCAGTTGCACTTCTAACAAGATGCGCACGGCTTCACTCTCCAGATGTTTATTGTTATGCAACGAATGCTTGTAGGCAGTGGCGTAACTACAGGGTGGCAGGACTGGCAAAATGCCACGGGCCCCCGACCCAAGAGGGCCCCGGCTCAAGAGGCCGCGAGCTCAGTTATTTTTTTTAAGTTTATACCTGAGTATTTTATTCAGTGGCTTAGCGTGACTTGGACCCCGCATACAAAATTGTTTTGGGGCCCTTATGAAGGGTAAAGAATTCTCAAAAAAGAAAGAAAAAATTGCATAAAATTAAAAGAAATACTTATTTATCATAATTTTCTGTCTCTTCCAAAAAAATTACAAGCAATTTAAATAAAATATGTAGGTAACACATCCCTGCCTTTTTTCGGCAAACTTATTTATTGTATCATTTATAGATGATGAGGACTTGAGTTTTTCTTAAGTTCCTGACTCAATGGACAATAGTCACAGGTCTGTCAGGTGTTCATGTCCCATTAAAGTTCAAAATTTTACATTTTTTATCAGTTTTATTTTATTATTATTTACATTTTGTAAATTTTGGTTTACGTACGTCGGGAGCCCCCGTGGTCCATGGCCCCGTAAAATTGTCACGGCAGATACGGCGGTAGCTATGCCCCTGACTTTATTTTCCATGAAAACGTTCTGCTTAAAATCAAGTAAAGTGAGTCTACTAAAGACCAAATCACAATTTCAAATTTGGTTATGCATTTCAACACATCCTAAACGATCTTTATTATTTTTATCTTTGATTTTTTCGTATCTGATTTAAAGAAATAAAGTAGGCACTTTGAAAGTAAAGTTGATTGTGAAAGTTAGATATTAAAATGTCTAGTTCCAGAAATTTTTTTGAGTGGGAGCGAGAAACGAAAGTGAAAGATTCACAACGTAAGGAGGTTTTATAATAAAACAAAAGAAATATATTTCCCTCAAATTATACGGAACTACAATCAGTATAATAATATGGGTAGAGTCGATTTGCTCGACTCATTCCTGGGACAGTGAAAAATGAAGATGAGGACAAAGAAGTGGTATCTGGACTGTTTTACCATTTCCTCGATATAGCCCAAACATTTTTCTCTTTTACCTACTATCAGTTATTTTTTCAGTTTACCTATAGGCACTTCCCGTGTTCTAGACCAAAAATAAGATCTGATATGAATAAAAAAAGAACTAATATAGGTTTCTTAGGTTTACGCGAATGTTAGACATTGAAATAAAACTACTTTTTACGGATTTTTTACTTTTTACGGAGTCTGCCCGTGACCATGATACCTGCAAAGGTGTCGAAACGTCGGGACCTAAAATCTAAATATAAACCGCGAAAAAATGCGTAAAAAGTAGTTTTATTTCAACTAATATAGGGATAAATCCATGCTCTTGAAAATAAAATTGTTATTCGTGTTGGAAAAATACTTTAGTAGTTTATTAAAATTTAACTAAGTACAACGTAAAAAATGTACTAATAGGGCCCCATCAAAAGAATTTGCCACGGGCCCCAGATGGTATAGTTACGCCACTGCTTGTAGGGTGAGTCGAACTCAAGGCTGTGCAACGTAACATCTATAAATAGGTACCTATTATAACTGTATTACTACTAGATACCTATCTATTATTTATCTTATGTCATCTAATCTAATAAGCGTTCATTATCCCACTGATAAAAAGTACGACACTTCATGTTAGTAACTACATTTGCACGTATCTTATACTCTTCTTAAAACTGAAACTGTACTAAAGTAAAGGACATTATTTTCAAACTATTAACAAACAAATGTAAGAGCAAAATACTTGGTGTCAAGTAAACCACGTCGTTATTTACCCTCCGTCTTATTACGAACTGCTGTATAAAACCACTGAAAAACGCAAACAAGGAAACAAAAAGCAATAAAAACACGACAACAACTAGCGTTTAGGTTTCCTGTCGCGACGTACCACTTGGTCATTCGGATTTCGAATCGGGATACATTTTAATACGGGTCGAAATAAACCAGTCCTTTCGCAAGGTGATTTATTGTCTGAGCGGTTATTTATCAAATAAGCGAGGCGGGCGACACGCGTGGCGACGACCGCGCCCTCTGCGTTCATTTTCCAGAGTTTTTGTATCGTCAGCGAGATAACGAGCAGTTCGGATATATTACGAGTATATTATTATGTGATTCTTTAAAGTAGGGATGTAACTTCTTCAGTTTTTGAGGAAACTTATAATATTTTTTTGATCTACTTCATTTTCGGTAGTCATTTAAAATAGGTTTTGTTCCGTAAAACCTAGTCTATCTGATAAATCATACCATCATCTAACATTGTTTTATTGAAGAAATTCTAATTGCTGGAATTAAATTAAAAGTCTTTCAACAAATCTGAAAACATGTAGGTTCCTATAGGTAATGACTAATTTTTTATAGTTAATTTACAATCACATAACCCACATGACACACTTTAGATTTATAGAAAACCTACATAATTTTATAAATACGCAAAAGATAGACAGGTTTGGAGGACGGAGGGGGAGGCCTTTGCCCAGCAGTGGGATCTGAGGTAGGCTACAAAAAAAAAAAAAAAAAATTAAAAAGGCAATATACTAGTATCTATTTCTCAGAATATTTCTCACAACACCTTTTGTTACATGTCTCATCCCTACTTGTAATAATTTGTTGTGCTCGCATTTTAACGCCTGCTCACAAAGTTCTTTTTGACGTTACATTTGCTTATGACATAAGAGTATTCTGTTAAAGATATCACAAGAGCTGCTGAATTCAGCGTTTTTTGACGAAGTAATGTTTAAGATAGTGTGGGTATCGCGCAGTTTATCGTTTCTCATTTTATTGTTATAGGACAGCTGATAATGTAAATTTTGTATAGAAATAAGCAAATTTCCTTCGAGCTTGTAAAAATTTGTTTAGATGGTAAACTTAGATGTATCTAGGGATTCTCTTATAGTTTAAGATTCTTCTTGATTAAAATATAAATGCAAATGTTTTCTCAGCATAACTAGAATATATTAGAAGTTAAGACATCTACTGTTTTCTCCTTATATTCGGGTTGGGACGACTCGATGAAATGGGCTTGCTCCCTGAAATCTTTCAAACAGTCTCGTCTTGTACAGATTGAATTTATTGGTGAAAGGAAAAAATATTTTTTTCTCTCCAGAAAGTTTGTTTTCTTGAACGCGTTATCTTTGATACAGAAATTCACAAAAAAGGATATAGGCTATTTAACTTCACGGTACTTGCCTTGGGAGAAAAGCAAGGCGAGTGAAACCGAGGAGCAACGCAAAAAAAAAAATCGTTCCTTATTTTTGCCTTTTTTTTTGCATTTCAGGTTGTATCTTATGCATATACCGAGGGAAACCAATTAGCTACGGTCATTCTGTAACTATTTGAATCCACACATGCATCTTGTTGTGACATAAGGACACTGAACAACAAACGTATATTTACATAAACAAACCATTGTGACAATAAATTGGCGTGTCTTACTATTGTGCGGAAAACAGCTTGAGGGTGTTTATTATAGTGTAACTATTACCACTACATGTTGTTACAAACACAAATATTGCCTATTAAAGTATTTACCCGTGTTAGCAAGTGACAACGGCGGCAGCGTGAGGAAAAATGTAAAGCAATCTTGAATTACCATAATAATATGAAAGTAGTAAACCTGTTTGTAATATTGTAGGCATTATTAATACCTGTGGAGTACCTAACAACATTTATTATGACGTCATAAAGTGATTTTGTAACTAATTTTGAACATGTTTTAAATAGCGCAAATTGCTCACATAGTTCCTGAAAGTCAGCCCATATAATTTTACAAATTTGTTCAAAAAATTAAAAAAATACATCTAAAAAATTACATGACGCCAAAAAATAAAAATGCATGGAGGTTTTTAGGTTACACATTTTATGAACAAAGTTTGTCAGGTCACAGTTTCATATAACAGAGCCTATGTGGGTAGTAACGAAGTCATTCATCACACGGCCGTTTAAAAATAAAAACATAAAACTGTCGAATTTGTCGCTTGTAAAACGAGACACATAGGGGGGAATTTATACTACAGCACAGTCAAAAAGCATAGAAGCGTCAATCTAAAAGTTAAATTTACAAGTTCATCCTTAAACCACGTAATGCTCATATTACTTCTGAGATAAAAAAAACATTCGCTTTCATTTGATTGTGAAGAATATGACGCTTGAATGATGAATTAAGTCCTACTTTTTATACCGATTAAAAAAAAAGGGTTCTCAATTCGTCTGTATATTTCTTTATTTTTTTACGCGATATCTACGGCATGGTTGACCGATTAAAAAAAAAGGTCAAAATGGATCCGATCCAGCAGTTTCTTTTTTTTTAATCGTTTTTTTTACATTTTAGTGCAATCAGAGCTTTAAAATATTTAATAATCAAAATATATTGGAGCTAGATTTTTTTCCATAACATACCCACGGTGTAACCGACAACCTCTGATCTGATTGGGCTTGTTTTGTTTTCCTGTTGTTTTTATTTACCTCCTACACTTGTTATTGAGACGTGAGACTTTTGTTTGCGTGGCAATAAACTATCGAAATATGTACTAACAAATCAATTTACTCCTACGGTATCAGTTTATTGTGTATGTTTATTATTCCTTATGTGATAAAGCTATTCCTTGAAATTGCCAACATAATCTATTATTTAGGTCCTATGTATTTTTTTTTCTGCTAGTATGTGTTGATGCAATATTTATTTTGTGAAGGGCCAACATTGTAGTTACTAAAATGTGATTCGTTCACATTAATTTAAAATTCATAATTTAGCTTGATTTAAGTTTATACTTTACGAAAGTTGTACTACCAGAGACAGAAGCGAATGTGGTCATACTTTAAATTTAATACTATGTAGGTATAACGCAGATAGACCTCAATCAGTCAATCAAGGGCTCATTTTAACTTTGCAATTAGGTTATTTTGAATTCACTGTATGTAAACCAACGGCAGAGTTCATAACATTATCTGTTCTAAAGGATATAATAATAATTTTCAAGAAGTCATCTCAAATGCGACCAACGTTTAATCTGAACGGAAGAAGCCTGAAATTAACGCGTGGGAAGATTTCTGTCTGCTAACTTTGCAGCTTCTTAAACTTGAGACTAATTAGACTCATTTTGTTGCAGTACATTAACTCTCCTTTGCGTAAATACTGGTACTTCTACAAGTTTTAATAACAAAATATGAAGTTTCATTTTCCACTTGGATTTTCTACGCCCACTCACTAGTTTGTTGCCTATGTTGGAAATTTAGCGTAGGAGGGAAGGTACACAATAATATCTGTTGCTGTTTCTTGCTTACATTTTAAACCTACGTGGAATACCTATTGTTTAAAGTTTGTTCTGAACTGATATCATAAACACGATGTAAATAGTGCATCTATTTTAGTAAGCACTGCTACATTCAGTTTTTTAACGACTTTTGCACACACTCATCCACAAACTACATCGAAACTTATGAAACTTATACTATCTCTTGTGATCGAACTCACCTATTATATTTAAAAGCTGCGGTCAGTTACTGTTAATGATAATGAAATGAAATTTAAAGCACTGAGCTCTAAAACTGAGGTGCGAAAACAAAGTTTAGTTTCAACTTAGTTTATATATGAACTCATGATAGTGGCCGTCGGTGTTTGCCGTGTTAAAATTACTGGCGTAACCGAATTTCGGCAAGCCTTACGGCTTCTTGTTATTAATCGTATCAACACCATTTTACTGTAATCATGAGCTTAACACAAGCCTTAACCAATACAAGTAAAAATAAAACCAAGTAAATATTTTGTAAACTTGAAATTCAATCTACAAAATATTAAGTGAAAGCAGATAATTGTGTATAATGTCTCACATAAATTGCATTTTTTATCAGCAAATATAAATAACGTCTTGAAATAACCGACGGACATAATTAAAATTAAGTAAGTAAGTATGTAGGGACACCAACTCGCATACAAATGAACTGATAAACTCATTACTTTAATAATCGGAGTTCGGCTTTACAAAATTAATTGGGGACTGTTGAATAATAATGCAGGTGTTCGCTGATTGAAGGTAAACGATACTGTAAATTATATAATTACATACATATATTTACTTGTTGTATATTTTTTAAAGAATACCTAAGTGGGTAATTAAAAATACGCACCTGTGGTAAAGTAATAGTATCCCATAACTCCACTGTGGTTTTTAAGAAAATTTCACTTAAGTATATTTAAGTATATCATGTACAAAGTGTAGATTGCAACGCTTTTTTGATCACGAATGTTTGGATACACTACTTTTTCTTGAGAACCCATAATTCTTACATTTTATTTCAGAATTAAACTAAATGTTCACAAATTGTCCCACCAAGTTATTATGACTTTTATTGGATATCGAACTGAAAGTGTGAACCAAATTACTTGTAAAGACAGTAAAAACTTTTTACGAGTGCAGAGGTGTTGAATTTAAAACTAATTGCTTTGAAGTAAGAGTTTAAGAGTTTTTAACCTTTTGATGAAGCTTTGAGGTAGTACTATTAAACATGTTTTAAGCTAATTCTAACGTTTACAATCGCATTTTAAATGTTTTACTACTAAATAATTAAAGGGTTTTTTGAACTTGCCATGAAGACATAATAACTAAAAAAAATGTAGAGCCGATTAGTTATTGACGGGTAAACCACTGTTTTTATTAGTTCGATATTACCACAAATGAACAAGAAATTGTAACTGATTAGCTGTTCATGCAAATAAAAACATTATTGTTTGTAACATAGTGTTAAAAATCGATTGCTCTACTGTGCTTTATTGAATGAAGTAACAATTGGCTAACAAGTGAGCGGCATGTAGGGGACTCTTTTACTAATAGACGGCCTAAATGAAATCTTCAGTAAGTGGCGTTGGTGGTGTAATGGTCAGCATAGTTGCCTTCCAAGCAGTTGATCCGGGTTCGATTCCCGGCCAACGCACATTTTGGTTCGTATTTATTAGGTTACTTTTTTTTTGTTTCACAGTTATTTCATTAATGCTCACGAGTTCAATACGTCTAAATAATTATTTCTCTAACATTTCAAAATCATGAAACACTGCTAGGAATCTTTTATAAAATAGACAATGTCTATGTAGAAAGTCTACGAAACATTGGCAGCTAAATAAACAATGGGCAAATTACGTCACAATCTACCATCGTAAACGCAGAAATTATTTGTCGTAAAAATAACCCTATATGCCTTCAACGTGCACACTTTTATCGCTCTTATTAAATCGAAAGTAACAAAATATGACAATGTATTTTAAGAATTCTTCTTTTTTTATTCCTTCGGTATATAGTGGTATGTTGCACATAAATATATAAGTGTTCAATTGTACTCCTTTTACACTCCATTATTGATTTGATTTTGTTTCATTGAGTACGAGTTGTTTTATTACACGACTGCCCAAAAAGGAGTGTTATGTTTTCAGGGTTCATGTATGTAGGTATGTATGTATGTATGTATGTTTGTGAGTTTCTTTATTCCACCATAACTTCTAAAAGGCTTGACCGATTTCAATGTTTGTGGTATCATTAGAAGCTTTGAGTTATCCCGAGTGACATAGGCTATGTGGACATTAAAAAATGGTCAACGATATTTTTTTGTTGTGTTGTGTCATGTTTCTTTTGTTGTTCACTAAAAGGTATTAAATAAAAAAATATAATTAAAAAAATTAAAAAACACGCCTGCCATGTCAAAAAAAAATAAAAACAAGTCAAATATTTGCAGTCGGGGTCGGTTACTTGGAACAATTCATTACAGGACTGCAAATATTTGACTTGTTTTTATTTTTTTTTGACATGGCAGGCGTGTTTTTTAATTATATTTTTTTATTTTATTTATACGTTGCGGTTCACATTGCTTTCATAGGAAAACCTGAATAAATGAAGCATAGGATCTTATATACTTACAAGTAAAACAGAAAGTCTATATTGCGGTGATGGAAAACAGACTTCAGATTGTTTCCTTTTTGGCTATATGCTAGTCTAGTAACCTTAAACCTTAATCTTACCAAAACCTAATATACTGCGCGCTTAAAGACGAACAGAATAGAACATTCGTAAAAGAACGCCTTGGTCATTATTTCCTTTGCCTACCCCTGGCTCCTGAGTCCATGGGTAAAGGGGCCAAAGGGGTCCATGACGACTTCCGCTCGATAAGAATGATGGCCATTATATAACAAGAAGGGGTGATTCAAACATATAAATAAAAGGGGCAATAACATTTTTAAAGTGTCAGTAAAAACATTTGATTATTTTGGTCAGTCATGTTTCTGTGATACAATTCAAAGCTTGTATTTGATAAGTAATTTAATTTGAATAAAAAGAGTCACTCAACGAATTCGTAACATTATTATAATGTAACAATTGAATCTCGCAAGAAAAACGTCTCCTCTGGCTAGCTATAAATCATTGTAAAATTGATTTCTAGCGTTGTCATTAAAACTTTTTTAGCCATGTATAAATAAATGTTTCCCGCGGGCATAATGAGTTCATTGAACTCTCCCAGAGCTATCAGTTATCCTTACATTCCCTCCGTTACTGGATACCGTTAAAGATATTTGTTATGCGTTTAGTTCGCCCTAATGGCACTATTGCCAAATCTCCTCGAATAAAGAGGGTTACGATACCCGAGCCTACTTCCAAAGGATTTTTATCTTTTTTAGTTTAAATGCAGTAAAGATTATGTAACTGTATATTTGGTACGTATAACACAGTTCATAAAGCCCCTTTTATGATTCCATAAAAAGTTGTATGACTTATATATTTACAACAGCATCCATAATTTCAAAATTTTATATTATAGTACTATAAAAAATGCAATGAAACAAGTAAACGAGCTCAAATTTGGTTTCTGCTTTCTGAGGCCTGTTTCGGTATAACAAGATAAGCAGGGGTGTGCCAATTGAGGTCCAGTTTTAAAAACTTGTTTGCGACAAATGTGAAACAAAAATTTATTACCCGTCAAATTTTCATACGGATTATCACAATTTATCTAAAGTACGTATGTGGTCAAACATGGTCACAAGATTGCTATCGGTGTGTAATAGCAATATAATAACATATAATTTAAAGATAAATCAATCACTTTTAAAAGCTTCTGAAGCGCCTTTTAAAGGCTCTCAAATTATTGTCACTATTTACACTAGTAACTTATGGTAGGCTGTACTCGTGCTATTAGGTTTAAACCATTAAATATGTTTGACTTCTGTTTTTTTTTTTTTCAATAATTTAAACAGTAGGCCAATTCCTATTATGATTACTCTGCAAGTTGTTACACGAAGCCAACAATCGTACAATTCCTAATTAGTTTGATGTTATGACACTAATAAAATCTTCTTATATATAAAATTCTCGTGTCACAATGTTAGTTACCATACTCCTCCGAAACGGCTTGACCGATTTTTATGAAATTTTATATGCATATTCAGTAGGTCTGAGAATCGGCTACTATCTATTTTTCATACCCCTAAGTGGTAGTAGGTAGGTAGGTAGTAGGCAGGTGCTAGGTAGAAAAAATTGCATTGCAAAGCATGCCGGGTACAGCTAGTTATAAATAAATATTTAATTACGCTATTTATGGTCCGTGGAAGCAATCTTACATTTTTTTAATTAAAGTAGAGCTTGAAAATAGTGCTCAAATAAGGACTGCTAAACAATGTATGCCTTGAATAACAAATGAGGTACGAAACCAATTTAGAAAACAAGATCTAAGTAAATACAGCGCCAACAACAAAAATAATCTATTTTAGTACGTGATATCAAATATCCAATAACAGAAATATAGACGAACCACTAAAAATAGCACTGAAATAAAAATATAAATCAGAAGACTCATTGCACATTATTAATGTATTGCTCTTCAAACCAAAAGTGTAATATGTATTTCAGCTTAGTAAGATACTAGGAAGTGAGTCAAAAACATCAAAGATCTTTAATGTAGCTGCAGGTGAAGCTATAACACAATAATAAAAGCGTGTTAAAAGAGCTGCAACTACCAGAGAAATAGCGTGAAGCAATGTTCAAAAAACAAGTGAGTGTGCTGTCACTGATAGGGATCTATTCACACATCAGTGTCGGTCTGTATTGCAGTCGTAAATATTATTACGTGCTTAAGAAACATTGCAAACTTCAGACCAGTGTACAATACATATCAGTACCTAATTATTTATGTAAAAATGTATTTTCTCGTATATCTGTCGCACTCATCTACTTAACATTTAAAGCTCAGATTTTTAAGTTGAACTTTTGAAACTTAGTTCAAATTAGACCAAATTTTCATGTGGAACCAGAGTAGTAAAACTAAAATGTTAATAAATATCTTATCTTATCTAAAAATACTAAAATACTTCGTTGGTGACATCACTCATAAAACTCATCAAGAGTTAAGTCGCTTTCATCGTCTTATACAAACAGTGCAGTTCGATATTAAAATACTTACCTACGAATACTTTATTCTGACCGACTTCGACTAGGATATATCCACTTTGAAGTTAAATCGGGGACAAATGCAAAATTTATCTAGTTCCGTGTTAATAGAGATACCGACCCGAGGTGAAACGCTTTGAAACTTGAAACGGGCGAGTCGTAGGGTGGAACTCGCTACAAATAAAATAGCAATGCAAGAGGGCATCCGACGGTGAAATCAGAGGATTACCCGTGCAACTGCTTCTCTCGATCTCCAAACAAACTTCTAATAAGGAAAGTTGCTGTGAAATAAGATTATGAGAATATTTCCTGACTCTGCTCTCTCATTATTTACCTCGTTTTGCAGCGCCGCTGCACAAAGTTAATGATGTCCGATAAAACTAGTTTCTCCAAAGGACTAAGGTTAGTTAATGACACTTATTTTTTCGGATGAATGAACCCTATGAGATAGTAACAATATATAAGAAACCTACTCGAGAATTTCGTGATTAGCCTAGTAATTTTTTTTATCTCAAATAATATGTATACTATATTGTATACATATGCAAACTAGTATTACTTCTATGGAGAAGGCAAAATCTTTTTGCAATTAATCACTGTGCTTTAGAGGCATGCATGATGCATCTACTATATTTAGTTGGGCTTAGGTATGGCGATAAAAGGTCCTGAGTTTATCTCCTATGCATCTCATCATCATCCACAGTCATTATCGTCTCACTGCTGGACATGAGCTTTCATTTTATACTTGGCAATCTCTCCATTCCTAATTGTCCTGGGACCATATTTTAAAATGTAATTAAAAGTTCCACAAAAGAAAGCCAACAGATCGCACTTAATAAAAACACAAGTTTATATTCAAATCATTTATTCATATATCAAAGTGCACACTAAAATACAACATTATTTCTTAAAATCTAAACATATGTGCTAACATTATAATTGCCTGAACTAGGTTGAACCTGTGTCTCAAGCGAAAGAAGAGCTTATATGATAATTTGACAATATAAATTAACAATCTAATATATTAATAATAAAAGAGCTAACATCAATTAAAATACATATTTTTACTTATACCTAACACCTAACCTTATAGTTTTGTACCTGCTTATCAAACATCAAATAACAGGTCAATCAATCAGTCTATTAAACGAGGTGTGTTAAATATAATATCTAACGCTGTCCGAATTAACACCGACGAATAAAAAAAAACAAGTAACCGTAACATTAAGAGCATTGGGGCGTGCTCGAATATTACAGATAACATGACGATAACGTCTTAATGGACTCTGACTACTTGACAGGCGGATTAAACACGCCACCAGAGGGCAAGAGGCCAAGTCACATAAAATATCTTAAGGCACTGCTAGATGTCACGAAGTATGTGAAAATCGGTGTGAATGCGCGCTACTTATGTTTCAGTGCCATCATAAGGTTTAAAGGTCTTTTTGTCGAGTCTTTTTATCACGTTTTTCGCTCTCTTATCAATTTACCGAGATACCCTACCACAAACATGACTTAAGAAAACGACAAGTTTATGGTAGCCTGGTAGCCTATATCTGTAACGTTTCCATCTTTATTCACTTGGAACTTGGAATTTACTATTTACTAACTAAGAAGGTACACGAAGGACGACGTAACAAGCTTTTTAATTGGACTTGGACACTATTGGTAAGAGACTAGAAGAAGGGTTCATGAAATAGGCCTATGCCTAATTATAGCATGAAAAGGATTATAAATGATGATGGCAAAATACACAAATCCAAACATCAGTAAGGTTCCTACCTAAGCTTAACGCAGCTGTGGACTAGAAATACGTGCAGTTGTAATTCGTATGTTCTAAGCAGTGGCGTAACTACAGGGTGGCAGGACTGGCGAAATGCCACGGGCCCCCGACCCAAGAGGGCCCCGGACCAAGGGGTCGCGAGCTCAGAGATATTTTTTAAGTTTATCCTAAATATTTTATACAGTGGCGTATATTTGTTTGGGGGCCCTTTTGAAGGGTAAACAATTCTCACAAAAGAAAGAAAACGATGCATAAAATTAAAAGAAATACTTATTTATCATTTTCTACCTGTCTCTTTTCCAAAAAAAAAACTTAAATATGTAACACATCCTTGACTTTTTTCGGCAAACTTATTTATTAAATCATTTATAGCTGATGATGACTTCAGTTTTTCTAAAGTTTCTGCCTCTTTGGACAATTGTCACAGATATGTCGGGCGTTCGTGTCCCATTAAAGTTAAAAATTATGTATTTTTTATCAGTTTTATTTTATTGTTATTTACATTTTATAATTTTTTTCTTACCCACTTCGGGGGCCCCTGTTGCCCATGGCCCCGTATAATTGATACGGCAGATACGTTGGTAGCTACGCCCCTGATTTTATTTTACATGAAAACGTTCTGCTTAATTCATTAAACTAAAGACCATAATACAATTTCGGTTAAGCATTTCAAGAAATCCTAAACGATGTTCATCATTTGTATCTTTGACTTTTCGTGTTTGATTTAAAGAAAGAAAGTAGTAAGGTACTTTTAAAGTAAAGTTGATTGTGAAAATTAGATATTAAAATGTCTAGTTCCAGAAAATATTTAAGTGGGAGCGAGAAACGAAAGAGAAAGATTCAAAACGAAACGAGGTTTTGTAAAAAAAACCAAAGAAATATACTACCTATATTATTATCGACTTCCCTCAAATTATACGCAACTACAATCAGCATATGGGTAGAGTCGACTTGCTTCGTCTTTATTTTGCCAGGAATGAGACGAGCAAGTCAAAGAAGGACAAAGAAGTGGTTTTTGTGACTGTTTTACCATTTCTTCGATATAGCCCAAACATTTTTCTCTATTTTTTTTTTCACTTTACCTTTACTTCCCGTGTTGTAGACCAAAATTATGATTTGGTAAGATTAAACAAAAGCACTGTAATATAGGGGCAAACATGCCCTTGAAAATAAAATTGATGTTAGTGTTGGAAAAAAAAAATAGTAGTTTATTCAAATTAAACTAAGTAAAACGTAAAAAAATTACTAACAGGGCCCCATCAAAAGAATTTGCCACGGGCCCCTGATGGTATAGTTACGCCACTGGTTCTAAGATAGAAGATAAGATTTGGCTTGCTATATCTGTTGCGGTATCCTGATCTTGATGTTCGCATTCTTCAAAATTCCACACAAATGATACCGTTGCTCTACAATTAAGGAAGGTTTTCGAAAGTGAATGTGTTCAAAATCTGAAACCGGCTTCTCCCTTTAAACTTAACCTTTGCATGTCATTATTGACATTACGTGTTTGTAATTTACACCCGGATTTTCTTAAAATTTCGTTATTTTTATCTTAAGTAGATATTGTTTAAATGTTAACATTTAATTTACTTTATCGGCTGCTTAACATTTTGGCAGACCTGATACCGAGAACACTAGTCACGCTATGCTTCCAGAATGAAGTCGGTGCTATCAAAGTTGCTTATTTTCATACTAAAATAGACAGCAAAAAAATTACTTATTTTGGAACCTAAGCGCATTCAACCCTTAATCCCTATTTGAATGGTCTGATCCCAGATTTAAGATTTAATATCACTTGGAATTAAGTGTCCGGCTTTAAAACCAACAGCTCGTTTTCAGATAGTTTACGGTTCCCGGCGCCCTCGTAACTACGGGTCGTCTGAGCACCACAAATTATCACTGACTCAAAGCTGTCAGTTTATTGCGAACAAATAAAAAATAAATGTCGATCAGATAACGGATAAAGTGTGTCATAAAACTGAGCAATTCCGATTGATGAATTTACCTATGCAAAAGTCTTTTCAAGATTTTTGCAAACTGTGTTTGTATAACGCATTTACCGAAAGATTTTTTTGTTTTAACGTGTTTAAATATACAATTGCACGGTAAAATTAGTGGATGCTTTAAAAAAAGAACTAAAAATAAACAATATAATCAACCTCATACATAAAATTCGACGCTCACGTAACTAATTAAGACGTGTTATGACACAAAATGATACTAAATTCAATGAGGAATATCCTCAAGCAAGCCCAGTGACGACAAATCGATTAATCATCCCACATTACAGTGGTAATCTTATACAAATATGGCTGCCGAGGATAATAAGAAACATAAACAATATTTCACAAGATGATTGTGATTTATAATTTATTAAGGATCCTTGACATGAATGTGTGAAAATGGATGGTACACTTCTACCATCATCACTAGATTACACTATGAACACTATGAGATATAGTTTAGTTCAATTTTAATTTATTTATTGCAAAAATGTACAAAATTTTGATTTTTGAAACAAATAAAGTAGTACAATAATATAATTCAACGGAAATAAGCGCGTACATGCATAAATAGCTTTTTGGGCTTGACGTTAAATATAGTAGTACTGTAGTTTTGTTTATGTACTGTTATCCGGACATGTAAAAGTTTTTTTTTTTATATTTCTTGCAGTCACGATCCAAAAACTTTGAATATACTTTTACTTGAATGGAGAGGGACTTGACTTCACTGAAGAGCAAATCCAGAATTCCATAATACATGTAAATTAGAAAAGTTTTAACGTACTTTGTTCTAGAGTAACTCTTCTGTCCTACATTTCATAGTGTATGAAAAATAATACTTGAAATGTTTTCATCCCGTGACTGTATACATTGTACCGAATTCCCTAATAATCCTTTCGCATTTCAGCGTGATTGAGCAACACAGAAATTTTCTCATTAATCATATTTGTGGATCATCTAAAACAATAGGACGTAAATACAAATAATTTCCTTGAGACTAATGCGAAGAAAATTAATCAGCAAGTCATTATAAGCTCGTGTTCTTAAGATGCCAGTCGTATTCAATGAAATTATCGCATTTCAGTGATTAGCATGTTTTATATGTTTAAAGAATCTTACCTTAATGTGAAATAACATATTAACGCATTTAAAATCTTCTTTTTTTCAGAAAAAAATTTATCAGTACCTAGATTTTTTTTTTCATCAAGCTTGTTATTAAGAAAGATTATAATGTCATATCTGCCCATTAAGAAGTCGCAAGTTCAAATCATACTTAAAGTCTGAACTTTAAGTATGATTTGAACTTGCGAGTCTGAACGTCTGAACTTTAGCTTTTTAATTTTTGGATTTAATTACAATATCTCATCCCATTACAGATTTCACCTTATTGCAACTTATAACATAACATACTGTCATGAATAACCAAAGTTAGTTATACATTCTATAAGCGGAAAGCTGCAAGCTGTTATATAGAAGTCACCGTCCGCCGTTGACGCCACTTTACGCGGCTTTGAACTTTTGACACCGGCGTTTCGCTTCATTACGTACCATCAATCTTTCCGAGCGAACACGTCGCGGCGCGATGCGACACCGCGATAGCTATTTGTGTTATAATCAACGTATGTTTACACAACATGCCATAATGTCGATAAGAACTGAGTCAGCGAAAAAATAATAAATAACCTTATCCCCGTCTACCGTTCTGGCAACCTCTTAAATTCGACCTAATCCCTCTTGTTTCTTTCGCTAATCTCAGCGTTACCTATTGGAAATATATAAAATGTTTGGTTTACTACTTGCCATATAGATAGGTACGTACACGCAATGGAGTTGATAGTACAGTTCTGCAACTTTCACAAAAGGTATAAATAGGAAAAGGTCCTTTACGGCTTTCACTATTTGAAGAGTACCTACAAAGTTACCGTCTAACGAAATGTAAAACAAATGACTACTTAATAATAATAATAATAATCCAGCCTATAAACTTCCCACTGCTGGGCACAGGCCTCTTCCCATATAGAGAAGGTACGAGCATTGATCACCACGCTTGCTCTCTGCGGATTGGCGATTTCAGATCCCAAAATTTTGGAATCCATGTTTCCTCACGATGTTTTCCTTCACCGTTTGTCAGAAGTGTCTTAGAATAATTAAGAAAGTACATATAACTTTGAAAAAGCCTCATTAGTACTTGCCTGGGTTCGAACCTGCAACCTTGTGCATACAATTCCGTTCATTGAACCGCTAGGTCACCACGACATTTTTGACTACTTCCTTCACAATTATTATTGAAACGCAAAAATAAATGCTATAATATTTGTGACGAAACAAGACACAATATCATAAATTGAAAGAACACAATGTGTCTTCTATATTTGCATGAAGCAGGCGTGTGTTTGGCAATAAGATTAATTGTTCCTCCGTATACATTGAAGATGCCCCTTCGATGAGTTATGATAAGGCTGCATAAACAATATTTTGTACCCAAACCTTACCTTTTCTAAATATAAAGCCATATATTTTCTTTACCAATAAACATAAGCGCTCTATATCCAAGCCTTATAAACGATACCTTACTAAATCAAATCCGCTATCACGTTAAGAGTTGTTCAACTATCCTAGTTTTCTTCCACACATATTAAGTTCTTTCAAAATGAATAATAGCTTGGTAGCCTCTTTTAAACGAAGTCGGAAAAAAGCATTAATTAAGATCACATTAATTTACCAATAATTATTGAATGGTTCATAAATATCAATTCCATAGTTTTTAGCAGAATATGTGAAAAGCAGTTTTAAATAACTAAAAACAATTTACGAAAAATGAAACTGTATAAAATTATTAAGTCATAAATTCAAGTTCAGCTTACCGCAAGCATTGGGCAACTGTATCGTGAGTTGTTGTTCGTAAATAAATAATATGGACAATGGTTTTACGAGTTTATCTACAGCCCAACATTCATTTAATAAGTAGTTTTTGTTGGAATTATGAAAGTTTTAATGTTGCGAATCGAGCAACTGATATAATTTACCCAAAACGACTTATTGGCGAAGTCTGCGGCTCAATAATTATCTTGTTATTTGGGCTGAGATCCAGATTCTTGATAAATATTACGTGTGTTAAACACTTGGCGAGTTTCATACTGTGTGTTAAAGTTTGTTTCAGTAAAAGTACCTGGAAATATCTGAACATACCTTAATTATACATTATAGAAAGGTAAATAATTAGACAATTAATCAGCATACCTATGGGTACCGGATGAAAAAAGCGTTCTCACAATTCAAGCTTTCTCCCAATGCACACTCAGTTCTTCGCCTTCCGTATCTAGTCCAACCCAGCCATTTTTGTCATTGATTAATTGAAAAAAATATTATTAACAACTTAACTGTCCCGCCAGTAGATATATTAGTTATACAATGGGAATTTTAATATGTGACTCATTGGACAAGGAAGTGATTAAATAATTTAGCCATTTATTCAAATACCTATAGTATCTAACTACAGACTGTAAAGAAGCCTTCAAAGCAGCCTATTGCAAAACATGATATCGATAACGTAAATTAATCATGGAAGCTTGAATAAAGATAGAAGCTCAGATAATTCTATACTATTCTAATGGATCATAAATCAAAGATTAATTAACTACAGAATTATTCGCACAAACACCCGTACTAATAAGCTATATTTGTAGATCGTCATTTGTTACTATTTATGTACTGTACACCATTTATCTAAGAGGGGCTCGTGGCTAAGTGTAAGCCGTACGGTTTGACCGACAATACAGGTTAAGCCGCGCTCGCCGCGGTTGGTCCGTGGATGGGTGACCATTTATAACATACCGAGACCCCTCCGTGTTTCGGAAAGCACGTTAAACAGTAGGTCCCGGCTGTCATACATAGATCTTTGGCAGTCGTTAAGTCAATTCTGACAACCAGTCTTACTATGGGATACTGTGTTTCCCAGTAAAATGGGTTGTGGAGGTCAGATAGGCAGTCGCTCCATGTAAAATACGGTATTTAGCTGAATCCGGTAAGACTGGTAGCCGACCCCAACATAGTTGGGAAAAGGCTCGGGAGATGATGATGACACCATTTATCTAAAGCTGTAAATAAAGAGAACATAGCATTTTTATTAATTTTCATAATTATGTGTTGATAATCTCCCCTATAACATGATTGTAATCGTTGCCTGTATTTAGATAGATACCTAACAGCCTTACTCCCGAATACTGAAGCACAACTAAACTTTTAAAAGTTCTGAAATATATATCTCTCTCGATTATGCACCTTAAAATGATAGAGACAGCATAAGGACGACCTCCGTGGTCGAGTGGCGTACGCACCGGTTTTCAAGGTATCGCCAGCTCTGAGGTCCCGGGTTCGATCCCCGGACGGGTCAATGTAGAAAACCACTTTTCTACATTGTCCCGGGTCTGGGTTTTTTGTGGTAACTTCGTTGTTTCTGAATTCCATAACACAAGTGCTTTAGCAACTTACTTTGGGTTCAGAGCAATGTATGTGATGTTGTCCGCATTTATTTATTTATTATTTATTTAAGTCTTGACTGAAATTTAATATTCAACCAATTAAAAAGAATACATATTAAAAATGACTCTCCTCGGCCTCCTCATTTCTAATTGATCAATACGAATCTAATTTCACAAACCGCGTTCAATACTAAGGCACATCTAATAATACCACTGTTTTTTCATGGAAAGTACATTTATAGCGCGAAGCCTGCTTCATTGAGAAGTTGTTTTTCTCTCCTAGTTCCGGTTAATGAAAAACAAGGCAAAAACTAATAAATCATGTTTATTTCCACCTATCAGAACTCTAATATAGATCTATTGTAGTAACGTAGTAAGCAACGTATACAAAAAATAGTTTTATTATTTTACCATTGAAATTCGTGTGACAATTTATTGTTTTATTTTTATAACATGGATAAAAAGTTTTGTAATAAAAACTCAAGAAAAAGTAAACTTCAACTTCAAGACGCTTTCTGAGCAAAAAGTATAGTGTTAAATAAAATGTTTTTAGCGAAATTTCTTTGTAAAGTCATAGAAAAGGCTGCGGTGCGTAACGCTAGACAAATAGAGACACTTCGACGCCGTCTGTTTACCATTCCTTTATACTCCACCACAAACATTGCCTATTTAAAAATAAACAACGGTAAATTACTTATATCTTATGTAAATAACTAACTAATTTCATAATCGTGTAAAAAGTAGAGCCGTTTCATTGCTAAAAATAAACATGCTAGGTACCTTTTTCGGTAGGTGTTCTACAGGCAAACCAAATCGCTGCATTTTTGTTTATATATTTATTATGTATAATACTCGAACAAAAACTGTAACAATTTTATCACCGATTTAAATAAAAGTCTATTAAAAATCCATTCAATGATAATGCGATAAAATTTTCGCGGAACTAAACTAGATTAGTCAATTCGAGATGGTATTGCTGGCAACAATAATGCCATACAAGAACTAAGAAGTCGGATATTAATTGCATTCTTCCGTTAGCTCGCTACTGCAGAGAATTTTAAAACTCCCTCATTAATTAATGTCACCGAAGATTCTTGCGGACTCGCTTTAACAACTCGCCAAATTAGTTTCTTTATCTTAACTTGATGCAGTCTGTTTGCATGTCACGAAAACTCTTTAGAAAGTGTGCTATCTCAAATTATAATCAAAGTGAGACTACTGTAAGGACGGGAGCTTTTAAAACTGGTAACAGTTTGGTCAGACTTGATCAAGAGATATGTCATTATGGAAGCATATATTCACAATTTTATATTACGAAAATTAAACGTTTTGCTTTTAAAGTAGGTATTAAATAATTGCTTAAGTCATTGCTTAAAATTATCCTTGTCTGATTAATTCGAAAACCATAATTTATAAGACAGAAAAAAGCTCAGTATTTCAAAAGGGCCAAGTCCCGGTCTATTGAGTATTTTCTGGCATGATGAACTTAAAATCAGCGTCCTGAAAACTTACTACTTACTACTTATAGAACAATTTTCTAACAAAAGTTTATTAACTAAACATTTTAAAGTAAATCGATTTTTGCTTGTATTTGAATTTGATGTTCAACTGTAGACATAAATGTCTTCAAAATCTATAGCTGCAGACTAATCCAATGACGCAGAGAGGACCCCACCTCAAACTAGAATCACAAAGAACTAAGAAAATATAAACCTTGGATCTTTGATTTACATCTATTGTCTGTAGTAATTGTATTGAGTGGTGCACCGACACAAATCAAGGGGCACATAAATCGGGGAAGGAATCGTACTCTCGTAAAGTTCACGACGAACGACGCAGCCAGACACAGAACCAAATACTTAAAGTTTGTTATTTATCACACTCTAGATGTTTATTAGTATAGAACTTAAACATCGCATATAAACTTTGAGAAACTAAGCGTATAGCATAGGTATAAAAAATATTCAAAATTTTATCACACCACAGAAAGGCACAAAAACAAATTGCTTTGTAGACATTTAAATAAAACTACTATTTTACGGACACCTCAGACACCTGCAAAGGTGTTGAATTTATACCGCGATAAAATACGTAATAATAGTTTTATTTAAATGCATAAACAAAAGTTTAATAGCATCATTGTGTGTGTGTGTGTGTGTGTGTGAAAGAATGTCTGAAAATATGCTCCAGTGTATCCTATAATCGTACCTAAAGAGTCTATACTCTATGATATTTTCCGACACTTATGCAAGCACCCCTTTGTTCATTCACTACAAATCACGAACAGCAATAAATGATTTGATTTGAACAGTTTAGATTTTATTTTATTAGTTACTATCCTATAAAACGTGTGATAGCCTACACCCGATTTCGAGCGACAAAATTTAATAAAACCGGCAGAGATCACGTACTCCTCAAATCTCTTTTTTAAATTCCACGCGTGCGTCCGACAAATTTAGCTTTATTATTATAGTCAGTGATTTCGTGGATCGTACTTACAATGTTATTACTATACTTAAATGTTATTGAAATGCTTTGATCCCGACACAGGGCGTAACAGTCCGTTAAATAAAATTACTACGCAAGTGCGATTTAACCAGTCCTGGTAAGACGATCTGTCTAAAAAGTAATGTGGTATTTGAGTTAATGGTATTATTAAGTCACTTGAAGTTATTGGCTAAGTTCACTTTCAGTACCTAACCTCTTAGTACCAGCGGCCGTACTCTATAATATGCCGCTCAAGCAATTTTAATTTTAATGGAAATCAGCATGAAAATCTCTTCGATAAATAAATGAAATTATGTAGGTTTTGGTATCAGAAAATTCATTATCAAAAATAAATACATAATTATAATAAATCCGTGGTCACATAATGCTATCGACGAGCTGTGGCGGACGTGAGCCCTCCGGCGCTGTGACGTCACGCCCTCACTACGCCTCCGACCATGATTTGTAATTGCCGATAAATTCGCCAAGTACCATTTTTGTCTCGTAAATAACGTAAAAATTGCCAGTGTTGGCCATTTAAAATCATTTTAACATACCAATTAGTTAGCCATAATCTCACAATTCTTCATCAATTTTTCCAAAGCAATTAAGGCTGATTGCAATAAAATCATGTATTAATGTTACACAAATGCAGACTTAATACTTTTATATGGGCCTCCCGGTGTAATTGATTAAGGAAATAAGTACCTACTTTAAGTATACCGAGCAGTGAGAGGCTTAGCGGGCTGCATTTCCCTGATAATGGCGCTCGGTATTTGTCATTAAAATTTATGACTTTATGTATTACTTGTAATAAAGGTTGTTACTTTTGATTACGGAGTATTTGAGACTAATAAAACCTTATATGAGAGATTAAAGCTACGTAAAAAGCGTGTAAATATATTTTATTATATAAACACTTGGTAATTCATCAAGGATTCACAATTCGTATCTCGTGCAATTCATTTGTTTTACTAGTATTCTACAGTTTTTGGAAACGTGAATAATTTTATCAAACTAAACGAATGGGTCGTCACGCGCAACTATTACTCCAACTAAGTCCTCAAATTAAATAGTGTAAGAAAAATGGCGTCCAATTTTCAGAAACCGCGCATTTCTTTGCTAATGAAACTGTTGTTTTGTCACAAACGTCTTAATCTTGCCGATGTCTGTTTTTCTGCTTAACAATGCAATTTGGCTTTCTAACCACCTTTTTTTCTATGTCAGCAAACAACTTGTGTGAACGCAAATGCGACGGACATTTGTTAAGAGTTTCGTATGTCTTTAGGAGAATGTAATTTTTAAAAATATACATTTTTATTCAGTTTTGTGCAATAAAGATTGTTGTGTATGGGATTATAAACATAGCGAAACAAATAAAATCGTCCTCCAAAAGTTCCCAAACTCCATTATATCCAATAAAATGTTCATAATATGTACTGAATGAGAACAATATATTTTTTGTTTATGTTGCTTGTTCATTCCAATCCCAACATAAGATAGGTATCTAAACATTCTAAACTAAAAATAGTTTCAATTCAAGTCTTGCTATTTATAGCGAAAACCACTCGATTCAAATACATTTCAAAGTTTTCAAGTAAATTCACTCCGTTTACGACAATCGGTGACAGCATTAAAATTACAAACCCTATTTATATAGTTCAGAGAATTTAACTCTCCTTTTATGTTTAAAGTTTCAAGAAAAAATATTTTCAGATTACAGGAACTTTATTGTTTGTTATCGTATTAGAAGAATAACACGAAAGTATGAAAGACAATGTAATAAACATGGATAATACAAAAGATATGATAATATATTTCATTACATGGAAAATTAAGTTTGCTCTTAGTACGTGGTTATTGCTGTATTTTATTTTCTTGCTTATCTTAAATGAGACAATAACGTAGAGTCGGGAATATTAGCTACTTGCAAAATAATTTTACAAAGGAACATAAGCAAATCCTCTTTTTAAACATGCTTTGACACTAGACACCGTCTTTTTTTTAATAAATCGAAGCGTTACGTTGGATGTCGAGTATGTCGCGGTATCCGCACTCTATTTTTTTAGGAATGCCTTATACTTTTTATATACCTATACAAAGACGAAAGAAAATAACTTTTATGAGGTATCGCTTACTGCCAAAACTAAGTACTGTTGGTTTCTGAAGAAATTACTGCCCGCATATCAGCACCTGGATACGTAAATAGAGAAACAGAGAATAAAAGATATTATGTTTTCATTGCAAAATACTAAAATCCGTTAAAATTTATACGTAGGTAGCATATAGTTCGATAATAATCTTGGTCAAAATATATTTATTTTGACCATTGCTTTAGGAAAAACAATACCTTCTTATTTCAAGAAACTGTTCAGTAGTTTTTACATTCATTGTCGATCTTTTTTTCTTATCGCACCTCTTGTGATGGTGCAGAGATTGATAACTCAGCAAAATCGTATGAGATGAAAGCCAGGTGTGTAAGACTACATAAGGAACTGAAACTCCAGGAAGATAACACATGTAGCTTTTTAGATTTACACAAAGAAAAACCTTTTTTTCGCGTATACGTGTAATATCCGGGTCTCACTATTTTTTATTTGGTGGTAGTTTTTATCAGAAAATCTGTGGAAAACAAGAATATTAAAATCCTTGTCACATAACAACGTTATTAAATTATATATCTAAATTATGAATTCAACCAATAATTTAATAAATTTATGAATCATATTTTGAAGGCTTTCGACAGTCTAATATTTTGTAACGGCATATTTTCGTTCTTAGCTACAACATTTTTGCACTAATATGAAAAAAAACAGTGTCTTTTTAACCAATAAATAATAAAGCGTATTTCTATATTCACGTAAATTTTACTCAATATCCCATTAAACAATCGAACTGCAACGAAATATATGGTTTGGAAAAATATTGGGAGAAAAACATATAAACAATAAGAACAATAAGAAAATATATGCACCACGATTCATCTTTCATATAATAATGTTTTGTTTGAAAGATGATGCAAAATATTTTACATTCAATATTATTAATTTGCGTGTAGTATTTGCAGATACCATATCCACAATACTTGATTGACAACTTCCAGAATTGAATTTTGTAATTTCCATTCCAATACATACTTTTTGCTTATTACTGAACAAATAACAAAAACCTGTCGTTTAAATTAAAATACATTTATATGGTTAATGTAAATAATAAATATGGCTTTGATTAATGTATGGACATGAAGATGAAACTTTAAAAATCGGAAGATCTATAGTCCGGAAAACTAAAGACAGGCGTGACTACACATACGAAACATTTACAATGGCATCCGCTGAATATTTTGATTAATATAACAAACTCTTTAGATATATTTCGGACTTTGAACTTTACGACGCTCGAATGAATCATGAGACAGATACAAAACTCTCAGCGATTAGTCTATTTGTAACCGAACCGTTTGTTTGACATACTGTCTAAAGCTTTAACTTGTTCGGATCTTGATAACAAATCGTTAGCTAATACATTTCATAACAAACATGGAAAGTGTACTAAATTTACGATATTCAATCTATCTCTATCATGTCACAGAGATTAAGAAAAATATAATTATTTTTTCTAACGATTCCCGCAACACCTATATTCCTCTGTCGCGGCAAGTTTCACAACCATTCAATTAACATACATAGAACATTCTTGTAACAAAGATTATAAATATTTTGCCCATACGAGGATCAAACTTTTAGATACTGATAACACTTCGCCATCGGTGCAGGGGATAAAGTGAAGAACAAGTATCTAGTCACCCGATGGTAGAAATAGTGTCACGTTTCCCTGTAATTATTGAATTAACCCGATGGCGATGGCTCAACTTTGGTTAATTTCTAAGTAATTTTCAGGAACCTATCTATTTTAATTTGCATAGCTGATTACATTCAGCCTGTTTTATATGAATGTCTTTCTCAAAGCAGTAAGTAATGCTTACTTACTGTAAACTGGGTTTCTTTGCCCCGTAAGATTGAACGTCATTCATACTTTTAAATTTTTAGAGTAAGATTTAAGACGTTCACTTCGGCTGTGACAGGACGGGAAATTTAACACAAAATAATCTGGTTTTACCGCTAATTCAGGAGCTTGATGAAATCTTAAAAACATCATCCCGACTCCACCCCGCTGCGCTACTCAGATCTGAAGCATACTTACACAGTACAAACTATAAATAAATACTTTCAAAATTAAATTATCTTAATCTTATTTCATGACGGAAATGACTACTTTATAACGCGCAACTTAATTATAACTCTCAGTCGTCTGACTAACGACGATCGATTTTTTTATTTATATTTTGACACGATATGAATCATAATAAATGGTGTACAAACAAGTATAAATATATGTATTTCGGCGCCTTATTATTAGCCATTACAATTTAATTGTTCGTGTGCGATCTTTTGATATTTATGGAGTTATTCTTGACAGAATATCGTCGGTGAGATTGTTTGTCATATTCATACATTACTTTTGGTAGAATATTAGGAGCTATGTGGCAAAATGTCGGTGGTAGAATCATTTACATTTCGCTTACCAATGTTACTGCACATTATATATCTGTTATTGAATAAACGCTCAATAGACAAGTATTTATTTGTTGAACAGCCGAATGTACGTGTTTAAAGCTTAACAGAACCGCGCTCATAAATAGACTATAAAGATGTCCCCGAATGGCCCTATAAATATAGCGCATCGTTAGGAAAATTATCGTTTACATACACCATCAACAAACTCTATTGCTTTAGTAGCGCTTTATATACCCACAAGTAAACCCGCAGCGAACATTAAGAGCCTAATCTCCATATAACGTGCCGATTACTTTATCGTAGCTAATAAGAGCGAGTATCGTGTGTGTTGTGAAACAGTATTAGTACGTAATTGTATCGGACACGTAGCAGGTAAAGGTAATCCAACCAGAGGCAGAAGTTAACAGCCTGCAAAGTTGCCAAGTGTTATTGTGGTTGACGTTGCCGGCCGAGTAATAGTTGTGAATCTGTAATAGGGTTCACACGTGGTTGTACTATGAAAGCTACCGATTGGCGTCATATGTTGCTTAATTAAACATTAATCTTGAAGTAATATAATTGCTGTTGCTAAAACATGAGATGCTCAACTATTTTAACAAATTAACAATTTATCAGAGCTTTTATATGATCCTGTACGAAATTTTAACTGACTCTACATTTATGCTTATGAAAAGCAAGCTAAATTTTATTTGTTTTAACTTGAGCAATGTCTGCAACATACAATTTATTTATTTATTTATTTATTTATTAGGTATACCAACAGCATAACATATATTGTAAACAAAATTAACAGTAATGACAACATTTCTTATATGCATGCCTATTATAGGTACACACAGCATTTACAACATAGGTGTACTAAGGTTTTGTATTTAAAATATGAGTTATAAAATCACTAATACAAAAATAAAAAATCTAGAGGTAACAAAAACAAAATTAAAGAACTATCCTTCTAACAAAACAAAAAACGTGTATAAAATATTGAGGAAAAAAAAGAAAATAAAAATGAACAGTATAAACCAAATAATCCACAACTACTAAATTAAACGTGACAATCAATATTAATTAACATTAACATAGAAAACAATGTAGCTACTACTTAATTTGACAATGAAATATTAATATACCTATAACACCACACAACTGAAAAGTATGCTTGAATTTACTTATTGCGTTATAGTAATAGTACAATTCGAGTACACATGTGAGTGTCAACCCTATCAGTGCAGTGTACGCGTATCACACCGGTCGTCGAATGTGGAGCAGGCGGCGGGCCAGCGGCGATGCCTCCGACAAAAAATCAGTGTAAGCTGTACACCAAGGCGCTGCGGTCGCGCGCTCGCTCCCGCCGTCACCACTCGCCCGCGTGCCTGACCTAACACCGCACGAACTTGCACGTTCCCACAAACTTACTCGCAACTTTTAAACGATTTCCGCAGTTCGAAATTTTAAATTTAGAGTATTTCCCTCGTTACCAAAGTACTCCAGTGGAAATATAAAGTGAAAAGTGTCATATTGTTAGTTGGTGTGTAAGTTAACAACATATGGCCGTGGCCCGAGGTCCGGTCGTTAGGCTGCGATCGGTCGTGCCGCCTCGCCGATAGAATCACGATCGAGCACGTGTGTGCCTATTGCGTCTGGAGGCTCACCATTCACTTCACCTATTTTGTCTTCTCACACTTACATTGAACTGTTTTTATTTTCGAAAGTATCGATACAAACTACATTAGTACCGTGCCTAATTAGGAATCTAACAAACTTGAATTGAACGTAAACGAATAGCAATAAATACAACCATAGACATGATTTCACTTTGTTATGGACCTTGTGAGTCATATCTGTTAATTAAAACTTATATTTATTGAGAATTTCTCACAAGTTTTACATGTTTGTTCTTTCTATGAAGATTTATAACTACTTAAACAGTAATTGATACTCATAAATTTAAAACAAACAGCTAATTTGGTAATATCATAAAGCTAAGCTTACTTGTGCATAATTAGGCTATGATTTTCGTCTGTTGTCCGTTTCCCGTTTCAGAATTCCTGTCCCATTAGCAGAACCACTACTCAGCTTAAAGCTAAAGCATAAATCAACCATTTTTAAAGGCACTCTTGAAACTTGGCCCCTACAAATACCCTTAAATTTAATTAATTACTTTCGGTCCCCTAGACGAAAAGAGTGAACTCTTAACCTTTTTATTTTCGTCTTACATTCGCTTAGAATTTTTATTACCACTGTAGTGACGGAATTGCGGAAAGTTTTCCTCCTAAACAACTCATTTCCATTATTTTCATGGAATTCATCTATTCAGACCAAGGTTTTCCATGCCATTATACAAGTTTTAATGTTATTCCGTTATCGACGCTGAATTACTGATTCTTACTTTAACTTTAAATATAAAAATATCGTATTCAAATTAGATACCTAAAACAGAATCTGCCATTCAATTTCATACACTTGTCACGATCATTCAATATTTGCCAAAAAATATACGACTAATTTATATACACTCGAAAATAACCCGCTAAATACTTCGAACATAAATCTAAAAGCGAAGCGAAAACTAGTTTCGCATGTGTACACATATTATAGTTACTTAACATTGATTAAATATTACTAGGTCAATTAATTTCCGTTCTCATCATTTATGACGTGTACTTAGTCGATATTTGAATAAAAATAACACACACTGACAGTAAACACGTCTGATTACGAAATCAAAGATTAGAACAAAAATAAAACAAAAGAAAGCTGTAGAAAGCTGTAGAAAAGTTGAAAAACAAAACACGGAGATGAAAGACAACCGTGACGTCTCCAGAGACCAAATGTTCAAAATGAGACCAAATGTACATAATTAGTAGAGGAAACTTTGCGCCTTTCTTCCACTACAAAGGGCTTTTAGGTAATTAGTCACCTCGCAACAAGCATCCAATAACTTCCTCAATACAAAAATATTTGGCCATCGACTTCGCTCACACAGTCAATGTAAAACCTTATTAAACGTATTTACTTCAATTATAAATTACAATTAATGTCCAACCATTCTCAAGACTGATTTATTTGACTCAATACTCTAGGGAAGGCCGTTGTAATTAAATGGAATCATAAACTTAAGTTCGATAACTTAACGCCGGATGTACATAATAATATGTTTGTTTGTTACGTTTAAACTCCAGTAATTGAAGACCAGAAAAAATCTTTTTTGGGTAAATGGTGTATATCCAGGCCTTAGAAGTGATCCCAATTTCTTTAAAGATAATCGATCGTTGTTTTACTTTTCATATGCATTCGTATCGGAGTTTATAAGATCGGAAATACAATTTACAATGATCATAAATTATACTTTTAACATGATCAGCTTCTATAATTGGTGATCTTTATCTGTAATTATTAAGAGATATTTAATTATTATTTAGCATTATTTATTGCGTTGTTATTTTAGTAAAAAGTAGTCGAAAGAACAGTCAAGATTATAATGTAATTATTAGTTTTGCTTGGCCAATTATTAAGTTTATCAAAATAGGGTATAATAATCATATCTTATAAGTCTGTTTAACTTTCTCGAAAGTCACTTCGTGAGTTTCCAGCAAAAAATTCATTTCCATTCAGAATATTGGTTCAGTAAACCAATGTGCATTCAGAGCTTTATGCTTGGCTGTACGTAAATAATATGCTACGTTCCTTTAGTTTCTGTTGAGTCACTATTTTTATAACATACGGGGTATATTCTGTCCTTTTTTCCACGAAAACACTGAGTCTCGGAAAGTCCCGATTACTTTTCATGAACTTCAGTGCGACAGTGCAAAAGTTTTCCATATGCGGGATAGTCATGAATAGGCAATTCGGAATATTTCCGATCACGTATTGCCCCGACTTTGGGTCCAGGCCAAACGTCCCCAATAATTCTGATTCGGTACTTCGCTAGTCCGTTTTAGTCAACTTTTTGTAAGCTTGTAAACTTCGGCGTAAAAAGCTTAGACAGAAGACCGTTAAACTTAAACACAGCTTTAAGTTTCAATGTTTTGTTGAGAGACATCGCGTTTTGTCAAATTACCATCATAATATTTGTTATAAAGATTACTGATCGTTTTATATTTATTTATATTCAGTAGGTAACAAACTTATTCTATAAAAACACACACAGCGCACATATTTGACAAAATATAAAAACATGTTAACTAAGTGCCGAAAATAAGGCTACTTTGGCAATACCCAACACGCCTAAGGTTTTAGCTAGCGTAACACATTCCTATACCGCCTGAAAGGTGTAGGTGGATTTTTATTAAACAAGACAAGTTTAGTACCCCAAAATGTTCAGTATTTTCATAGACCTTTCCTGTCTGTCTTTGCGGTAGTAAAAGTCCGAGTGCCTGACAGACAAAAAGATCTCATGGTCTAGTATTAGCTCTTCGTCAATTGCCAGGTCTAGAAAAGTAATATAAAGCTTTCCGTTTAGTCACTATAAGTTCACTACTTTTTTATAGGCCCGATGCGGTCAGCAAAATATTAGAGTAAAGCTGACAAAAATTCCTACCAAATAAATAGTACAAAAGAGACTACCTACTGTTCTGATTAAAATATTCTTTGTTACAAATTTCTGACAACATGAATTAATTTATTTTTTAACTCGACATCGATATGTTTGCAAAAACCAATCAGGTTGTGTTAAGCATTGTTCGATGGTGTACAATCCAGTTCCGTCCACGGTACGTGATGTACTGTCGATAGACGCCTTCACGGCGATAAAGAAACACTAATAACGATGATCGCAATGGTATGTAACAAATGTTCCATTGTATTTACGATTTATTCCATCAGTTTTTGCTCTTCTTGTGCTGTACCGTAACCTGTCTTTATTTAAGATCGATACTCTGATATGTGAGTGAAATAATGTCGGGTGATACATTCAGCCAATCACTAACCGACAGATATATCGGAGACTCACTCGTTACTAAAACTTTATCACCAAGTCATAATTTTCAACGTCACTATATTTCGCCCAATTTCTCAAGTTTTATGAATCCTCACAGTTTATACTTTTATTATTCGCACGAGACGAGTCTGATTTCCGAAGGATTTTCTTATCTTACGAAAGTATCTGTGACAATGTCGCAATTATTTACGATATTCTTACAAACGTACCCAACGAATCGTTGTTCATTGTCGCATTGACACAAAAACATGATAATAAAATATGTATGATTTGATCATCCCTGGTCTTGCACCGTGGGACGTCGCCAGGCGAGACCTGCGGCCTTCCTTTAACGGCTAGTGTTCGCCAAATAAATTGTCCGAATGTGCACTTTTATCTGGCAGATTATGAAGTCGAATGAATACGTACATTTCGAAAACAGCGTATAGCTGAGTTTGGTCAAGCGGTGCTCGTTATAACATGGCATTGATCGTATGTCTAGAAGGTGAATAATGTAGGAGCGTCAAACTTTCGACGTTCAAGAGCTTTGTGATTGATCAGATTGTTTAAAACTTGCCACACTATTAAATCGTTCGTGCGCGTGAAGAAGTGTTAATCCTATTAGTTATATCTTATGCCTTGTAATATTTATCAGCGTTTTAAATTATTTACTAACATTACATAATACTTTATGATTTCTTTGTTAATGGAATTAAACTTAAAATATAATAAATAAATAATACTTTTGAAATAAATCTGTTAAAAAATCATAACTCCATCATTTTCAGATTCCGGCGCGTAAAATATCAATTAGGGCCGTAAATATTGATGACGTCTATAAAGAAAATTCATGTAGCAGAACATTTATCATTTTATTTCCTCTTTATATTCAGTTACGAACAATAGTCACCAATATTTTTATTATTTAGAAGAGCTATATATGAAGGTACTAAATTATTTTTTATAATCCATATAATTTAAAAATAAAATCAATGTAATATGTAGATACCTAAGTTTTATAAATTGCCCAAAATTGTTTAAAAAAAGAATATTTTTTGTTTACTTACTATAAGTAGGTAGGTATCTACTAATCAAACTTCATATATTTTTTTCGTATTCTAAAGGCCTAAACGTATTAACTGCAGTCCATGTCATGCCCTGAGTTTCAGCGCAGCTAGGCTGACCTAAATGCATGTGTTACAGCTTGATTCCTGTCAACCGCAACTCCTGTGACGTCACAAACCCTATCAACATTCATATTCACGTCAACATGGAACAAAACAAGTGCCGGCCATTTTATTGGCCCTTCTGTCCATATAAATATGCACCTGATACGAAAGATAGGGAGAAAATGTTGTTTCATATAAATCTATTTAAGCTTTATCGCTGCTTGTGTAAATATCCGCTTCTATTAGATACTATCTAATAGCAATATAAAGATAAAATGTCATTAGTGCTTACTAAGCTCTTAGGAACTTATTCAAAACTAATTAATGTAGATATTGCTTGACGGGACTTTTAATTACTTTCAGAATGTTCTGATAAAATAATAATCGCTTCCTTATAGTGTTAAGTTGGAAAATAGAAATAGCAAAACTAACCACATAACATCTTTAGTCTTCATAATAATTCGTTGTAATGGCCATAAACCCTATTTATTTTTTGTATTCAAAACTTTAGAATCAATGACCTTATTAAATATGGTTACCGATTAACTCAACATAATCGTAACTCTACAATATAGTGCTGAAATTCACTAAACGTTGAGTCATAAACACTGTCATAGATGATCCAACATTTATGTGGCAGTAAAGTTTATCAAACATTCGCGGCTAACTATATAAATATTTTGGTAAGATGAGGTAATTAAATAAATACTGTTATTCACTTTCAGACATTAACTTATTAATACTTATCTCTCTTAAGATAATTAATAAATTTTCGTAATTCATGAAAAGAAGTAAATGTAATTATAATTCACCATTCAAGAGAAAGATCTATTTATATATGAATATTATAAAACAAAGTCCTCTACCGTGTCTGTGTCTGATCGCAATAAACTTAAAAACTAATAAATGAATTTTCATGTGGTTTTCACAAATGGATAGAGTTATTTAAGGGAAAAGTTTATGTGTATAGTTCATTAATGTTTTGTATACCCGTGCACAGCCGAAGTAGGTCGCTAGTTTTAATTATAAAAGCAAGGTCTAATTACTTTTGTATTTTTTTATGTCACGTATATTTTGTAGGTAACTCTGTACACAAAATATGGCAATAAAACGCATAATATATGAGAATCAATCTTTATTTCCATACGTAAACTAAATTACATATATAAACGGTTAACATTTGATCATTGATTAAATTGAAGCTTTACATCAACTTGAGTAGGTAGAACAGTTGTCATAAATCGTCCTTTCTTGGTACGTAGAGATATGCGCCCACACAATTCTATCTACTTACTTATTGCTCAAACCTTTGCTTTGATTTCATTTCAAGACGGCAGCGGACGGCTTTGATGTTTCGATCTATAGAAACCCACAACTTATTTAATTTAGATACTAATTTTATAAATATTTATTAAAAAAGTTGCGATATGAAATTAGTATTCATCTAAAAAGTTGAAACTGAAAAATATGTGGAGCAAACTCTGACTTAATTTAATTCTGAATAAGAAAATGAACACATAAATTCATCTCATTTTTAAAATGCTTGGTCACAGTTAATTCTCCATATATTATACGTTCCCATTTTCATAAATTAATATTATACAAACGACCAAGACATAAATCATATACTTTGTATAAATGAAAACCAAACTTCCGTTCTTTTGTTCCAAATATATTTTACAGGACTGAAATGGTTTGGAAAGAATTATGTGGATGTAAAAGTGACATTTATGTACTCCCGAATAGTGGCGTTAATTAACTAAATAGTTCATTTATACGTCGTTAAGACGAGGTACAAATTTGTAACAATCACACCGTGAGACATTTATGGCCTATTAATTATTTTTATAAACGCAACATCTTCATAATTTACGCTACATAGATAACATGGGGTGATAAATTATCCTAAAATTAAATTTCATCTTGAATATTGCATAATAACTTCGTGAATTTATAACACGTGAAGCTTCGTTTATAAGATAATATTTTAGTCTCTTATAGCTTTTATTTTACATAAGGATATAACTATGTATACAAATATGGAACAATGTTGGTACTAAAAATTATTAAATTAAAAGCAGCCGTTATGAAAAATTAAATTTAAAATACCGTAACAAAAAGCAGGACTGGAGATGTCTGGACAGATCGCTTAATAAGGGCCCGTAACGAAACAGGGAGTAATCAAAAACAAGAGAAGTGCTGTTAGTGCTCATAAAAAGGTTTTTAAACTGTTCCAAGCTTCATAACTGACAACCGTTTAAGGCCAAAAATTTCACAATTCGAAGCATCTCAAGAAGATGTTCCGACTTCATTTGTTACAAAACATCCGAAATATTACGTTTCATTTCATTAATTCTGTTAAAAAGGTCAAAAATATTTCTGCCTATTGAAGTGTCCCAAATAATGTTAATTGGTATTCGTTATATAATTTCTCCTGTTGAAATTTCAGGGATGCTTTTGGCATTCCAAATAAACTTTATCCAACAAATTTAATTAAAGAAAGCTATTGCATTTCAATGAATCTTATTTGTCGACTGATAAACCCTGATCGATCTGCGTAAACGAGATTTAAATTTTCTTTCTAATTTATTATGCGTCTCAGTCAGATCCCTCGTGATAAAGCCAGTTGCCCCTGATGATTTATAATGGAAATTTTATTGAGAATTTATTTAAAAACCTAACCAATTTCATGACAGTTGGGAAAAATTATCACGCAATTAAGGGATTTTCTAATGGGAGCAAAAACGGAAAGTTGGTCCAAATTTTTATATGTTGTTTGTGGTGTTATATTATATAGTTATATAATAGCTAGAGTATGTAACGTATGAGGACGGCCAATACAATTATGCGGACCGCAGATGTTCCATCAGTCCATTAGTTGCGGACAACGAGGCCTACCTCCTATAAATACTCTATCATCGTTGGTATGGCAGATACATTTCTCTACTACAATATTTACTGACAAATATTGACTGGTAGCGCAACTAAAATAGATTAATAAAACTACAGACATAAAGATAACATACGTTAACGTTAGTCAGGAGAAAATACGTTCCATGGTGCTTTAAAAAATAGTGTTCAATATTGGTCAGAAAATATTATATATCTAGGTTCAAAAGTTTTAATTGTATGTAATTGTTTTGCGTTGTCGGACTTTGATTGGAAGTAATAATTCAGGGGATCGGAACCATGAAATTAAAAATATGTCGTCAACAAATAGTAAAGCAATAAGGCAGAGGAAACATTAAGGGCCTGAAGGTCTCCTAAATGAAGTCGGTCGCACCCTCGTCAGGAAATATAACGAGTTCTGTTTTACGAGCTTGTTTATCCGAGTTCCTATATACATTACATGTCATCTATGACATCTATACGTAATATATCAATAGGCCAGTGTCACACCAAGACCCGAAATGTCTAGGAAATGTGTAGCTCTCTGCGGGACTTTAGCTTAACATAGCGCTGCCAAAAATAAGGGTATATCTGAACCCGTAACTCACAATAAGTGTTCCAAAACATCAAGCAAATGATCAAAAACAACGGTGTGGGAACAAATACTTAGCTCCGCTGTCTCCGTAATGTTTGGTAATAAATTGCGAAGAACAAACAACCTTATCTAATTCGTACCGGTGGTGGTGGGAATCTGCGGCAACCGGCCCATCAACTATCTCTTCACAGTTTCCACGCCATTTAATCGACAAAAACTGTAACATATCATGTTATTACACAGAACATTATCTTCGTGTTATATTTAGTGTGTAATAAATAAGCCATACGATAGCTCTATTTGTTTCATTGATCGATCAGATTTTTACTATCTCTGTCAACGAAAGATCGATTACAGAGTTGTTTGTAGAAATTAAACAAGAAAGACATTCCTGACAAGCTTTATAACAAGCGTGCGTCATAATTATGATATAAAAACCGTGAGTTAATTTTCTCAATGAGGCACACACATAAATCAAAATGATTTTTGGGAAGTTAATGAACATCATCTTTATAAATGTATTAATTGCCGATGTATACTTAAAGGTCATCACGGAATGACGAACATGCAATTAATGATCTCGCGAATATTTATTTTGCGTTTAATACTGTTCATCGAGCTTACTTGTCTGAAACGCACCTTAATTTGTAAAAGTATATTTTTTATTATTTATTTAATGAATATTCGACTATCATATACTTTCACATCGTATGGATAACAGGACTACAGGGGTAAAATTAGTTTATTATTTCATTCGTGCACCTAATTTGATTGAATACATTAAATATTCATTATAAAGACTAATTCTGTTCTCATAATGAGCACATGTATTGTCATTCTGCAGTTACGTGAATCACAGCCAATAATTTATTCACTGAAACTATCGAACGCATTCGCGCATGTAAAATATTCATTCAAATAAAGCATTCACATGTGTGTTCATTCAAAAGGATTTTGTTTACGATTTACATTTATAAATTGTTTCGAACATTATAACTTTACATATTTCTATGCAAAATATTTCTATACTGACTTTTTTCTATGCTTGGGTAACAATTTACAAAAACATTATTCGTAAATCATAATATTTTGTTATAGCTTTTCATTTTGTCCCTCGGCTTAAATTTTTATGTGTCGTTTAAAACGACGCTTATAAATTGACGGCAAAAATATTTGGTATTGCTTGACTTTTATATTTTCATTTTATTTATGAGATCATAGAATAGAAAATCTTATTTAATACTTAAATCTAATACAAGAACAAACAAAGACTAAAATTAAATCTTATATAGATAAATAAAACTAACACGCGTCAAAATACTCATCGTCATCCTTGTCAATGGCGGGAAAGGTGCCCAGAAGGCTGGCAGCATTGCCACGTTGAATGGCTATGCCGATTCTCTGTGCAAGGAACAAACCAGCTCTCTGATCACGAGTAGAGTCTACCAAACGTTTTGACAGTTCTTTAAAAAGATTTCGTGCACTCGGACCCCATGACCCGAGCGTTTCAACCCCAAACGGCTCGAAAATATAATTACCCATTAGGTTATTATACTTTCGCCGTTTAAGGGTCTCTGCTGCTCCAGCAGCAGCGCCAGGAGAGGCCGCCGAACTTAGAACGTGGGATGGCGCAAGGGTGTCGACGCACGTTGCGTCCCACACCAAAGGCCGACCCAATTTCCAAGGCAACAATGACATACCGTCAGGTCTCTTACCATCGCTGCGCACCAAACCATTGGGTTCCAAAACAGCTGGTACACCGGCAATGACAAGAGCACGACGGATAATGTCATTAATATTTGCGTGACGGGATATACGTCCTGCGCTCCTGCTGCAGGACAAGCCATGGTGACCGAGGCAATCGACTGTTTCACCGCATTGACACCGATGACATGCGACACAAGGTATACCTAAACGTAAACTGATGGCGAGCCGGAAAGTATTGTCATCCAAAATCGTACCAAGAGTGGTTGACGGAAGTGCCTGTAACCAGAGGCCCGATTCCCATTCTCCCACAGCCAGGAGACGCGCGCGCTCTGCAGTGTTGATTGACGTATTAATTAATTCTTTCCGTATCAAACTGCAAAGCGGCTCGTCCCACTGCCTCTGAGAAGAACGTTGCTCGGGTAGATCTGTGCCCGGGCAGGACAATTCCCAACTATTTACTGCCTCAGTCATGCACAGAATCTGAAAATCAACCAGAGAAGACCCTAAGATTTGCCTGGTTAATTTTTCAGTGCTGTGGACCGAAGACAAAAATGCTGGTAAGCCTAGACTGGAAACTTTACGTACACCAAGCCCACCAAATCGGATCGGCAGCGTGGCTTGGGTCCAAGCTCGGTCATCCAACGTTACGTTAAAAATGGACGTTAACGTGGACCGAATAATTTTATCGACTTTTTCCAAAAGCGGCAAATGTTTCCACAATCGTGAAGAACGAAGAAAATATGTAAATTTTGGACCAAAACAACAAAAACGAATTAAAGTAATAGCAGAATGTAAAGAGATTTTGAAAAGTCTGTTCGAAATTGATTGAAAATTTTCAATTTTATCATCTATAAAATTTTCATATGATTCTTCTAAAATTGGGGACCCTAGAAGCTTCTAAAATTGGGGACCCTAGAAGGGAAGAAATTGGGGAATAGAAAATTGATGGCTACATCGGCGCTGAACTTACAACTTTTGAAGTCAAATTCAATGCTCGGTGTTTTACTATAATTGCTTACAACTGTGTTTTAGAACAATAATCTAACTAATGCAGGGGATAGTTGGTAAAGATTTAGTGTATTTAAGTGATGGTCGATTTCGAGGAGATTTATGTTAGTCTAGCCAGACAGACGCTCCTTTCGATGATCGTATCTAAAAGCATCCTTCTACACACACCACACTACTGCTACAAATATTTTAGCATCTAAATCTATTGGATAGTCTTAATTCCAATCGTGTTTACAGATTCGGTGATAAATTTATTGGATGCTACACACAAATTAATAACAGTGGCAAATGAGGGTATACAATATTATTCACAGTTCAATTCCCATGAAACAAATTTATTTTCACTTTACATAAAATGGTGATCCTCCAGGATATCGACAAAATAAAAACATTTCGTGATAACATAATTATGGTTTACTTAGGTATTAATTTATAAAAAAGACGTTAAATACAAACGGATAAAAAAGAAAAGTGTGAAAAAGTGATGTGTCGGACATGAGAGAGCACGAAGGCGTAAGTGCGGAGCGGCGGTGATGCGTTCGGCGCATGATGCGCTCGCGCATTGATGGAAGAGTCATGGTCGTCGGGCGGCGCGCCGCTGCTGCGCACGCGGTCCCTGCCGCTGGTGCTGGAGGCGGCGAGCGGCGTGCCCACGCGCCAGACCAAGCTCGACCCGCGTCAGCTACTCACCCTCACCCGCCACTACTACCCCGAGGGCGGCTGGGGCTGGGGCGTGGCCGCGGCCGCCACTCTCGCGCAGATCCTTGCGCACGGCCTGCATCAAGCCGCCGCCGTACTCGCGGTCGAGACCGTCAGACGCTTTGGCCCGGAAACCCGCATGCAAGCAGGTATACTAAGCTACTGCTTTGTTTACAACACCATCGTAAACAAATTTCAAGTAGGTAATTCTTAAAAATGATATAATAAGGTACTTAGGTACAAGTATACTGAACTAAAAAAGGGTTGATTTTGAGAAGAATAATCAAAAAAGGAAACTGAAGAAAAGGTAAACAATTTTATTAACTGTAAAATCAATAGACTAATCCTCGTCAAAATAGGCACGCGCAGGTTTTTTTACTTGCTTTGAAAATGAAATCTTTCCTAACCATTAGGTACAGTTCCGTAATTTGTATTTAGTATTTATTGGTACAAATTAAGTACATTTCCGATTGCGTTCTAATTCGAGCGTCTAAATAGTGTAATAAATTAACCGGAAAACACTTACGTGTTTAAATAAATTGCGTTTGAGTGTAAAAATAAATTAGTTTTTCCTATTTAGGGAGCCATGCTTTTTGTATTTTTATTAAAGATTATTCTGTTTTCTACCTATGCTATCTACAGCCTTTATCACTATCAATTCTATTTTGAGCCTTATACCTCATATATCATAAATGTAATAAATCATTGCGAATTGACATATTACTGAAAATATGAGACATCGCAAAGGTCAAAATGGTAACGACGTCTATGAGGAAAATACGCCGATAGTTTTTCTCATATAATAATAACTCTTCACAATATTTGTTTAAGTAACAAACATGAGTCTTAACCAGTCATCAAAACAAATAATATTAAAATTATAATTACATTTTATTTTAAAATGACTACACTTATTCCATCCCGAAAATAAAATTAACCTAAGATCATTCTTATTTACATTATAATTTATTATTTAATCTAAGCTACGTCTGTTCAAATACTACCGATTCAATGATCTTCTTCCGGTCATAACGTTCGACAATGTTTAGCTTTGACAAACATTGTCAGACACCTCCAGTAACTGATATTATCTTCCTAACAAATCAATATTTATTTAATCAAATAAGAAAATGAAATATTCTACCTACATATTATTTATGAAAAACAATCTTGTAAATCACTTCATAACGATCCATTGTTTTTACAGACAAATAAACCAATATTTTATGAAGTGTCACAACAATTAATACCATGTTAATTATTTGCCACAATATTTATTTTTCTGTCAGAATCAGTAAACATTTTATAACCAATTTGGATATCGTCCAATTCAATGAAAGTTTACTTAACAGAACACTTAAGTGTACTGGGAATTCTTTCCATACACAATATTTTTAGTCCTTGAATCTCATTGGTTCTAGTAAATAAATATGGGAAGGAAATATAAAATTATTATAATAATTACATGAGTTAGAAAAGTTGTATTTAAATTAAGCAGTCAGTCGCTTCAAGTAAAATACGGTATTCGGTTAAATGTATCCGGTGAGACTGGAAACTGACCCCACGAGAAAAGGCTAGGCAGAAGAAGGAGATAGTAAAGTTCTAACAATGTTGTTCCTCGTTATGTATGCTCCAACTCTTTTCACACTGATCATAGCCAATAACTTTCTTACAGTCTATGGTTTCAGAGTATGGTGCCTCAGTTCAATGCTCTCTCGTAGACGCTTTTACGATTTCCCACGTTCAAATATTTTTCTGTACGCATGTAAATACACTCGAGTGAATCACGAGGCCTCTCAAACTTTGACAACACGTAGATCACTTTACTTCGGAGAGGAATGACAACATATTTCATAAGCATTGGCTTTGTTATCGTTATTTGTCATCTGCAAAGGTATAACAAGTTAATGTAACACAGGGATGGAATCTTGTAACTCAGAATAAAAATGCAGATGCGACACTTTCTTATAAGAATTACTTAACAAGTTTTGTTGGACGGATTTATTTATAAAATCTTAATATAAAATCACGAAACCTAGTGCTTTTTTGACGACTTTTAGTTTAGCAGAAAATTTACAAACGTCGTTGAAAGAATGCATCATACACAGTCTAGAATATTAAGCTTTATTTTGCTCATACATAACTTAAAGCTTCGTTTACACGTTTTCAACACTTATGCGGAGTAACAATTTTAACAGGTTATTGCCCTCTGTTAATGTAAAAATTGAACGTGTCGCATATGAAAAAATGCTGATTATGTATTACTTCGAATAATTTTGCACTAGAGATTAGAGCACAAAAACTTACGTCGAGTGACTGTAACTAGAAGTGCCTTATATGAACATACTGTCTCATGAAAATAAGTCCTTTTTCATACTCAAAAAAAGTTATAGCTAAATGAAACATTATGTAACAATTTCACCACGAGCCTACTAATAAAAGAGATCGTATTACCATTTCCCGTAAAGGGAGCTCACTAACGCAAGTGTGTCGTAAAAATAATAGTCGATAAAAACAGATAATGTGAGTGCGTGATCCTCAGGAATCGATTACCAATGAAATGAAGCTGTTAGTTGTTTTATGTGGCCGGCTGGAACATCCAGTGGTTCTGTTCTATAAATAATATTCATTATTAGTGAAAGTATAGCCATATTGTTCATGCGAGGAGTATTTGTAGAAGTTTAAGTAAATAATTATTGTGAAAAACAGGGCATAACAGTAGGTAATTAGAATAATTATTGAAGTAATTAATATAAATGTCGATAATCGTACGTATGGGCGGTGATGTTACTTTGCCAAGGTACAACTATATTTATGCCTTAATTGTAGGTACTACATGAAACACCAAATTTACGATCAAAAATATAAGACACGTAAGATTTATCTAAAAAAAGACAGGTCTAGAGAAAAACTGAGATATCCATGAAAAAAATGTTCTATAAAATCCCCAACCACGCAACACCAAAAAAATGACTTCTCAGCATATCTGAAAACTGATACAGTGGGGTGTGCGCCCCAAATGTCAATCACCGACAATCGTTTATTAGGATCGAGGCGACGCATGACAGCCAAATACACGCCGAATACTATACGGCCGACGTAACTTGGCGTGTATGAATAGAACTACAAGACCGTATAAGTGCGATGCAAGTACACATAATCAGTGGGTGGAAATAAGACGGCGATATCTTGTATCTCATGTCAGCTTCACCAACTTACATCGGCCGTACAGTACGTATGTACACGACCTCAACGTACATTTATCATCTTAAAGAAGGTTTAATATGTTTCAGCCGGTTGTCAGACACCATGATAACATGAGCGAAGCTTTGAGTGACGAGAGATTATAATTCCTTCGTTTTTTGCTGATATTTTTTGAGCTTTTTATGATCGCCAGATTTATTACAAGTTTCGTCATCATTACTAACCAATTACTGTACCTCTTCACAACATCACATATACGCACCAACAGCACTCACTCATCAAGTAATGAGATCTCAGAAATTAGCTTAATCATCGTAAATCTAAATAGAAACAAGGTATTCAAAAAAAAATGTACGTGATATTTTTAATATTGTTGACTAAGTCTCAAAAACTTTATTGTATGTATAAAAATACTTATTTTACGTGTATTTGCTACGAGTCCTATTCCAAACTTTACAAAATAAAATATCAAAGTTTGTCAGTAGTTCTAAATTTATTGGGCCGTCAACATTAACTCAAAAGATAATACAAAGTCAGCTTCGGGTCATAACAACTTGAATACACAATCCTTCTCTAGTGAAATAAATTGAAAAAAAATATTAATGTTTAGAGTGGGTACCACATTTCACAACCTTCTACTATACATATTATTTCCACTGGAATACTCCAGGTAAAATCTAACAATTAAAAAAAAAAATACAGTCTAATTGAGTACCTCCTTTTTGAAGTCGGTTAATAAGAGGCCTTTGCTTAACTGTCAGACAATTTACCTATAGGCGCCTAATAATATAACTAAAGAAGGTACTTAATGGTGATGGGGCTCCCCATGTACGGGAGGACGTTCGTGCTGAAGGACCCCGCGGCTGGGGTCCTGGAGTTCGGGGCCACTCCGGTACATAACACAAAGAAGGTACTTTGTATAATTTTATTGTAGCGTCATGAAAGTTTTTCTATTTTCGTTTATTTGTTGTTTATGAATGTTAGTTCACAAGTTGGCTGACTGTTTTCATCCAAATATACCTTCCATCAAAAGATTATAATGCTCAAGAACTAGGTACTTCTTAAGTAGTGAATAAACAAGGAAAACTTTCACTAAACAAATATTTGAGTTTTTCATGAAATATTTCTTTAGAAAGATATTTATTTCGTTTATTTATTTTTATATCACTTATTTTAAACTACTAACATATAGGTAATGGCCAGGCAATAATGGTATTTACTGAAATCATTGTTTAAATTATATAACAGTATAGAAAGCATTCTCCCTACATAAATTGCCGTGAATGCTATTAGGGTTCTTTGTAACAGATCGCAAGCTACGCCATTCGGGTTGCCACGCCATTCGCATCGGGCACGAGTCCAGAATGGAAACTATTAAGTGATTACATAAAAGAGACCATTTTCTTCTTCCTTAAAATATATAAGGTGCTATAAAAACATCTGCCACGGCTTTAATGGGAGGTAGTATTGTGTTTATAGATTACAATAGTAAAGATAAATTATTGATTATTTTTCATTTTTTTTTTCATACAAAAAAAATAACGTATAAATTTGAATTGATTTATTAGTATAAAACCATCCCGTGTAAGTAGTTGCACTTTTAAAACACTTGTATGCCTGCGTATTATTGCGTACCTAGTAGATTATGTAGTGACGAACTAGTCAGCTGATTACAGTTTTCATTTACAGAAAAGATGGAAAGAGATAGCTCAGTTGTTTTCATTGACGAAGCGTCACATTGCGCGTAGTGAACCACGTTACGCAGAATAGAGTCAACGTTAATTTAACTATTTTAGTCTCTCAAATTTAATTAACTGTTCCGGGGTACGAAAGTTCTTCACTATTGTAATCTATAAACACAATACTACCTCCCATTAAAGCCGTGGCAGATATTTTTATAGCACCTTATATAACCAGCCAGCATTAACAACAGTTATTTTTCTATTAGGAAGTCATTATTTATCAAAACATAGTTATTGTTTTCAAAGTTGCTGGACTTAAATTGCATGAGCCAGTTATTTTTTTATCATTTTAATTTATAAACAGCTGAACTTTATTTAGTTACATTGTATGATTTGTGTTTGAAATTCAGGGAATCTAAGCGCATATTTTAAATAAAGCTCATTCAGTTTATTTTGCTTTACATGTGAATACTATATCAAAGCTTAGTATGAGGACGTTTAGGTAGGACATCCTACCCTGGGAATTTACACTAAACACAGCAATGTAAGTACTAAAACGAAAACCACAACATTTCCAACTGAAAACTGTTAGAGACACAGTAAACATAAAACTGTCCGTAAAATGCAGGCTGATGGAAACAGCTGCATGTGTCGCATCATAAAGTCACAGGCTTTCCCATTGCCTTCAACAATGGTAAAAACAAAACAAAACTTTATTTTATACATACAATTTAACAAGTAATTATTAACGACAACAACTTATTAATTTGAAGTAGTCACAACTAAAGACAATCTGGAGTGCCAAAGCAAATTTTGTAGAAGTATGTAATTGAGATACTTTTTCCATTTCATTTTATTGGGCCATGCCATCACATATTATCCGATAGTGTCTGATATGAGTCAAAATAACTTACAAACAGACTTTTGTCGATTTACAAGACGATGAGACTGCACATTTTTTTTTATTTCGTTTCGATTGAGACGACCGACCAAAATCTTACTTTATATGTCCCAGTATTGTCGTCGAAAGGATAAGCCCAACTTCTATTTAAAGCGATTTATCTCGTCTTTACAACTCTCTTTTCATACAAAGTTTCATTTTTAACCAAAGTAAAGACCCGTTTTATATAAACGTCCTGCACCCAACTGGAGTACAATTTGAATTTTCTGTTTTCTTTTCTTTAAATTCAACCCGCAATAGTTTTTTAAAAGACTGTACTTGAAATTGGTACCGTTTTACTTACGCATAAAGAAAATACAAGCCGCAATTTCGAAAAAAAGCGACAGATGGGCATCGCGGATTGCTCATCAATTCGTGAATGTAGACTAAACAATGTCTCGTAGATTTATTCGTCAGATGTGTGGCCGATGTTTCAGTGACGATCCTTGTTAAAATGTCGATGAACTTCAAAAACGTCTCGGTCGACCGTAAAGATTCTCTATAGGAATGTTTGTTAGATATAAAACAAAGCCCTCAATAAATCTCAACTGTACAGTGTTTCAACGTTTGTGTTATTTTACTTGAAATGCTCTTAAAGATTTCGCTCGACTTTGGTTCGCTTGATAGCATGACGAACTCTTGAAGTTTAATACAATCTGTCTTGACTAGGTCCTATTATTACAGTTTCATTCACTGCTGGAATTGTTTCGAATAGATAAAGAGCTATTTGAACTGTTCTGTCATTCATTGAATGCACTATTGTTTCGGCAGTTATTTTGCTTTCCAGCTCATAATATTTGTCCAGAAATATAATCGACTTTCTAAACATTCTGAAATTGCGAGAAGAAGTAAAATAACGACTTTATAACTCTAAAACAAGTTCTTTTAGAAAAATAGCAAAGTAAAGTCAGTTCAAAACATGCAGTCAAAGTTGATAGAAAATCATACATTTTATGGTAATATAATGGTGGACCAGGGAGTAGAAAGTTCAGAATAAGTTGTATTTCAACAATGTGTCGGCTCTTCCGATATTGAAATGCATAGAATTTACTTATCGGTCGAAAGCTTACGTGCTCGTTTTCGGAACGTAACTAAATAATGAAATTGTCATTAGAGGGGATTTGCAATACATAATGTGGGTAATATATTACTTAGCATGTAAACTCTTATCACATTCTTTAATGAGCAGTTAGTTCAGCATTTTGCTAGAACGACAATTGAGTATATAAAATTATTTTACTCGAGACTAATAAGTAGTCAAGCACTAGTTTTAATAACCAAAATGAAATACTTATACAAAGTGAAATTAAAAGTACGTTTCAATTGTTTTTCTTTTTTATTATGTAAGAAATCAGTGTCTTTTCACTGTCTAATATTTAGAGTTTGTACCCAAGGGATTTACTTCGACACTCGTGAGCTTATTTGATCTTCTTAAAACAACTGACGTGGACTTTTTGCGATCGCTCTAATCATATTCATTGAATTCACGCTATATATTCAAACAAGATGAAAGCTTTGAGAAAATAAGTCTACAATATATAACACTATTATTTATTTATTATTTTCCAAAGTTTAATAATTATTAAGAAAGAAAATTTTGTTTTTCTTTGGAGTTGTTAACTTGCTGTTTTTAGAACATTTGAATTCATATTTGAGCTTTAGCTACTTAATCTATTTAATAGCCAGATCGTACAAATATACGTGATATAATATTGTGAGGTACCATACTTAATTTATAGTTATTAAACAACCTTTATCACTTAACTTTTTCTCATACGTGAGTTGTTAAAATTATAACAGATGGGCAAGCGTCATAATGAATCTCTCGGTAGCGGTAATCACTCAGCTTAATGGACTATTTAAATAATAAAACTCCTTTTATGTCAATAATTTCCATTTAACGAACGTGTCAAGTTTCATATTAAGTGTAGCCATTGTCGTAGCACTGCTTAGGGCTGTGCCGTCGACGTAAAATACATATTTATGTATTTTATAATACAAAAATGAAAGGTAGATAAAATGTATGTACGACATAGCAACTTTTAAGAGTTCCCATCCTATACTCTATAAAGTAGCTTTACTTTTCTCCTTCTTTCATAATAATATTCAACAATATGTTCACGTAAAAAACCTAAATACTTGACACTGTAGTAACCCAAAAAATCAAGAACAGGTATACCAAAAAGGAAGACGGATCGCGAGCTATAACAACCACACTGTAAATTTCAAGCGCGAACACTTGATATCAGTTAAGCATATCACCTTACATTATCAAAACGAGCTGCAAAACGATACATTCAGTTCCAAAATAAATCACGAAATCGTATAATTCATGAGCGCGAAACAGCAAAATGCACTTTGTTCGCCCAAGTCGTTAAATAACGTCAATTTATATATGATGTCGTTTAACACATAAAAAGTTGTTCATAAATATTTTGCAAATAAATCTGGAGTTCGTCTCGTTTTTGACAGCCCTGTCAAAGCCACGCGTCCGTAGAAGGCAGCCGGAATGCTTGCACGCGAATCTTTACGACGCCGCCGACAGATAACAATAAACATCATGAGCTTTTTGTAGCCGACCGCTACTTGGTAAGCAAAAACGTGGCGTAGACAACTTGAGGACTAAAGTTTGACTATTGTTGGTAGAGAAAATATTGGATATATTGTAATAAAAGATCAAAATCTTTGTTTTGATCAAACTCTCTTTTAAAATCATAGTAGATGTTATAAAATGTGTAAGTATATACAACCTACTCTGAGTGTCATCATTTCCGCCATAGTTACTTCAAATTTATGTAAGAAATCTGCGCTGAGCTCATCACACATGTCTCCGTCACAGAAAATACAGTGTAGCCTACACTGTATTTTCTCAAGGAAGAGAAGTTCTGAGAGCTTTTCTAATTGTTTTGAAGTTCATCACAGTTTCAAGCTCATTCCGTTGGTAATTATTTAGATGAAAGGCATATGAGATGTTTGTCACAAATAAATCTTAATTCTGTATGTCAATCTTAAAGCGAGGACTAATTTTCAAATATATTTTGCACAATGTTAGTGTACAATTTGGGAGAGATATCCAACCGTGGATACATATTGATTTATTGATAAAAAATGGGTTTTATGTCAACTGATTATAATTATACTATATAATATACTGATTTGTATGCACAAGGTTGCAGGTTCGAACCCAGGCAAGTACCAATGTGGTTTTTTCAAAGTTATTTGTACTTTCTTAATTATTCTAAGACACTACTGACAAACGGCGAAGGAAAACATCGTGAGGAAACCTGGATTCCAAAACTTGGGATCTGAAATCGCCAATCCGCAGAGAGCAAGCGTGGAAATCAATGCTCGTGCCTTCTCTATATGGGAAGAGGCCTGTGCCCAGCAGTGGGACGTTTATAGGCTGGATTATTATTATTATATATACTGAGTACTCTACAGAAGGTGAGAAAACATCGCAGGGTGAATTCTCCAGAAAGGATGGTGGAAACTTCTGTGATACCAACTTTTACGATAATTTTTACAATGTCCGAAAACTGGGTCCACACCAAACGCAAAGTTCTTCGTGCCCCTCAGTCAGTCATTTGAGTACTTTGTGCTCCTCACTGTGTTAATGTTTAATATATGTAGCTTAACATACCACCTTTGTGTTGCAGGATGTCTGGGTGCGCTCTCAGCGGGTGTGTCCCTCGCTCTCTCGCCGGTAACGGTGGCGCTGTGCGTGCGCAAGTCGACGCGCGTCACGGCCGTGGTCGGCGGCCTCGTAGCCGCCCTCGGCTGCCTCTTTACTTCCTTCGCCACGCAGTTCCACCAGCTCTTCTTCAGTTATGGTCAGTATATAGTACAAAAAAATAGAGAAAGCTTACATAATAACCACGTTACACAGAAGTAACTACCGTATAGCGGTAAATACGTGACACTACATAAAAAGTCCCTTTTATAAACAGATGAAAGATAGAATTAATGAATTAAAAAGGAATGGAAACAATAATATATAATAATCGATCGTACATATATAAGTATGTTCTTAAAATAAGTACATACTTTGTTTTGTAATTATATGAAACAAAGAATAGTACGTTGTAAAATAACATTAATAACTTTTAACGATAAATTAAACCGCATACAACACAGCCAATTAAGTATTCTCTTAAATCTTACAATAAGCGCAATGTCAATAACAAGCCGAATTTAATTAACGATGAACTAAACCTCACTAAAATGTCGTAAGGAATCCAGTACAAGGCGTGCAGGTACACTTGCATTAACACAGAATAAATAATTGGAACGTTAATGCCTGAAAACGCAACACACGCAGATTCTGACAACTCAATTTATTCCAACAGATTCATATCCGAAACTCGTTTAGTGGACTTCAAAGGAATGCTTTAGTTGATTCGGTTTACGGATAAATAAACCGATATTTGTGATATCACACCATCAAAATTAAAACTTTATTATAAATTTAATGTCAGTTACTCAATTCATCAAATAATGAATCACTTAAAGTAATTGAAAATAAAACCAAACGTTTCGTTAAAATGAATAATTTATGTCTCTCAAAGTTTTCTACGTAGGATTTTGTTGTAAGTAAATAATTCAACAAAACGAACTCAGCTTAAACGGATTGTTTGGCAAGCAAGATCCAAATAAATCTCTGATCAAATCAAATCTGAATCTGAAGAATACTTTTTCTTTTTTAAAGTAAATGTAAAGCCAGCAAAGCTGAAGAGCGCGTTAGAGAAACTCGTTGCATCTTTGAGAGCTAAATAGTTTCATAAAAATAATTCTAAGCTAACTGCACTGCGTGGCACACAGTAAGCTGGTTCTATCTTCAAGGATAACGCGTTGGCGCCCGGCAGAGCTATTAGCATTTAAATTGGGACGCTACCGCCCCGTAATAGTACACTACTTCTATACTTTGACTAACCCGTGTTGGTATGCAACCCATTCAAACTTTAAGTTACACTGAGAATAGACTTAAAACAAGTAGCTATTTAAATAATATAGATACAAGACACAATTTGCTCTCTTATATAATAATAATAATAATAATAATTACTTCATAAATACATATTTATTCAATAAATACATTAATTAATAATTGTAATTAAATAATGTATTTTTTGATGATGATTTTGATATACTCGTAGTTTTGGTGAAATAAAATGTAGTAAAGTATCAAAGTCTCTTGCGTGGTTATGGCATGAAGATAATCGTACAGTCCTATAATTATTGTAAGTCAAACCTCTATTGCTTCTGCAATTGCGACCAGACCAGAAAACAGTTGAAATAAACCTTCTATTGTCGTACTGGGACTTACCGTTATAACCAATGTCAATGAAATATCGGATGGGTCGGTATTAATGCAATACAAACAGATATTTCTATTGACTTCGAAACGGCACGTTGCAAATGCAACGAGCAATGAATGTGCGAGTAACGACAGCACTTCACGGAAGCTAACATCGACAATAACATCAAACTAACTGGATATTGCTTCGATAATGGACCTATAGATGCGTGGTATTTTATTTGTATCGATAAATGAATCGATTCCGAGTTCGTTCTCGAAATAAATAAAGCGGGTGATGCTTATATAAACATTATTCAACACTTTTTTCATTATAAAATATATTAATTTTAGTATACGATGACCGTTAATCTCACCTCAGACATAAATCAGTCGATCCGTTTATTAAACTTCCATGTATTGGCAACATCCGCTTTGTTTGCTAATTCTTATCAATGAAGAACATCGAACTCGGATTAGATGGTTTATCGATATTGAAAGCGATCGGGTTACCTCGTGCCATCCAACCCCTAATTATACCAAGGCTAAATCTCTAACAGTTTTATGTGAATTCGTAATGTCGATGTAATGTAGGTTAGTTGCTACATACGACTAAATAAAATCCCAATCCAAGTACGTTAGTCAATTGCTGATAGGGAATTAGCTGAACAATCAGCTTTCATGTTGACCTCACTTTTATTATCTTCATTGAACGAGATCTTATTTATTAGGCATGATTTCACCTAATAACGACTTACTTAATACTGTTTACTTACTTTCGTACTTACCAACTTTATTTACTTAAAGGTAGATCTTAACTTAATAGACCTCCATCTGGAAATCGATGTAGATCTTTCTGAAGCAGTTGCTTTGTTTTTAACTAAAAAAAACATAACACTTACAACATTCAATAGGTAGGTACTTTATTGTTTCTTGCATGTGTAAAAATAGCGTGGAGAATTGGTAATTTTTTAACCGACTTCAAAAAAAAGGAGGTTCTCAGTTTGACCTGTATGTATGTATGTTTGTATGTTTGTATGTTTGTATGTTTGTATGTATGTTTGTCCGCGATTATCTCGCGTTTGGCTGAACCGATTTTGATGCGGTTTTCAGAAAATAATTTGTTAGTTCAAGGAGAAGGTTTTAGTATGTTTTATTTAACCGACTTGAAAAAAAGGAGGTTCTCAGATTGACCTGTATGTATGTGTGTATGTTTAAACGCGATTATCTCGACTTGACTAAACCCATTTTAAGTAAGTAAAAAAGTATCAAACACTAAAAAGTATTAAATAAAAAAAAACTTTAAAAAAAAAAGAGAACCGCCTTCAAAAATCAGATTTACTGAAAAGTATTAAATAATTTTAAATGTACTGCTTATCAAATAACCAAAATATTAGGATAATAAGTATAATTATACTTCAAGCACAATTATTGTTATTTTTGGAGTCGGTGTCTGTCCTTATAATATAGTACTAAAATTTGCTATTCGCGGCTGACACCGACTCCAAACATAACAATAATTGTGCTTGAAGTATAATTATACTTATTATCCTAATATTTTGGTTATTTGATAAGCAGTACATTTAAAATTATTTAATACTTTTCAGTAAATCGGATTTTTGAAGGCGGTTCTCTTTTTTTTTTAAAGTTTTTTTTTATTTAAATAATGCGTTCCATTTCATCTTACACTTTAACCCATAACTCGTGGTCGTAAATCGTTAAATTAAAAAGCCAATTTTTCAAAGCTATAACTTAAAGGTATAAAAATATCATCGGCGCAAATAAAGACGATATATCGGTTTGTATTCAATAGGTTTCTACGATAGATTTAGCCGTAGCCGCTATTCATGAAAATAAAATAGAGAACGTCTAGATGCCATCTGATGCAGCTCAATCGGAACAAAGAGCACTTACTGAATAAACATCATTGCAATGTCTATTGAACACATTACAAAAAGTCGCGTATCTATTTCTCACGAATTGTATTTCAACTGATTAAATTCAGTGCGCGTTTCTACGCGATTTAACTCATCGGAACATAGCCGAGCTTTAATTCTGTCTAACATCTGTCTGACTGTAATTAGTTACAGCGTCGAGACAAAGATGCTAAATTAGACACAGATTTTTGCTTTGTTTACAAAATACAGATGTGGATACCTAAAGTCTAACATTGCTCGATTTTTACATTTATCTGAAATTTTTAAGTTCTTACTTAAAGAGATAGATACATTTTTCGGTACCTAATGTTTCTTTTATATTTTTATAAAATTGTAACCTACCCATGAGTTAAATCACGAATAGGAGTTAGTTTGCCTAACAAATGTGCTTAATTTATGAAACCACGTTTACCATTACACCACAATTAACTTTCGTATCTATTAATTAATTTACATATTAATGTGTGTAATCAATCACGAATCTTTAATAAAACACAAATACAATCTATGTATTTAGGGTATCATTGATTTAAACATTAGTTTAATGGTGTTGCTTAAGTACCTAGTTAAAAATTTATTATACAGATAGGTAATAGTGTTTGTAAGCACTTATTTGATAGATATATGTAGGTACCTATACATATAATAGGGTCACCCTTGAATCAATTTGCACTCGCAATATAATAATCAAAGGTGATTTATTGCATGTCAGATGACTGCTCCCCTTGCGAATATTATTTATAACAAGCGATGATATCCTCAACGGATGAGACCAACCGTTTCCTGCTTGCAATGCGCAACACTTCCACTACTGACAGGGGCCAAATATAAACAATATAGGTAGTATCGTGGTTTTTTTTTGGTCTAGGTCTACCGCCGTTAGCTTGAGCAAAATACAAAGGTTGACATCAAATTAACATGATGATACCTTCATCAGAAATTAAGTATCTGAAGCTGTGGATGATTTTTATAGATGCATGGATTTAAAATAATTAAAACGCATTCATTGACCGTATTGTTATGATCAAAGCTTAAGAAAGCATATTGATTTTGGATACTTACTCCTGAATCAATGTTAGGTACTAGTTATCTGTAGCTACTCATTTGCATTAAACATCTACCTATCTATTTGCTTAGTTAGGGTTGTCTAAATTTAAATAAAAATAGTGATCTGCTGTATGCCACATATACACGTACTAAGTTGAGAAGTCTATCATTTCAATCAGACGGTTACGAGTTACCATTACAAAGATTTTATCGATTTCGTTCAATAGCTAAGTAGCCTTATTTTTTAAGTATCTTCGTGACGTTCGTGCCTAATATTGTTATTGCATTCTTAGGGACGGTGGTAGGTGTGGGCGTGGGCCTGACAAGAGACTGTTCGACTCTGATGGTGGCGCAATACTTCAAACGGAGACGGGAGCTCGTCGAAATATTTATCGTCAGCGGCAGCGGGCTCGGCATTGCAGTAATGTCCACGTTCATCAAAGGTGCCATAAGGTAAATATCAATACACTCCTTGGAAATGTATATTTGATCACTATAAAATATATGAAGACTCACTATAAAAGCTTTTTTTCTTGTAAAATGTATATAAAAACTAGCTGTACCCGGCATGCGTTGCAATGCAATTTTTTCTACCTAGCACCTGCCTACTACCTACCTATTACCTACCTGCCTACTACTTACCTACTACCACTTAGGGGTATAAAAAATAGACAGTAGCCGATTCTCAGACCTACTGAATATGCATATAAAATTTCATAAAAATCAGTCAAGCCGTTTCGGAGGAGTATGGTAACTAACATTGTGACACGAGAATTTTATATATAAGATGCCGTTTTTAATCCTACAGAGCGATAGGCTGGCGACTAGGATTGCAGGCTGTGACAGGAGTAGTATTCGCAACGTTTATACTGGGCACATTTTATCGTTCAGCATCACTATATCACCCACAAAGACGAGCGATATTGCACCTTAAGAATCAGAATAAGATCAAACGGAAGATGAAAGATAGAAACAAAACCGATGACCGACAGCCTTTCTTCGATTTCTCCACGCTGAAGTCAAAAACAGTGAGGATTTTGCTAATGTCAACAGGGATATCCGCGTTTGGAATAAACACGCCTATATTCTACTTGGCTTATCATGCTGAAGAAGAAGGTACTTACTTACTTACTTATTTGTAATTTAATAGGCTGGCACTTACTACTTAGCTCTCGTATTTGCCTGCAAAACGCACAACTATCAAGAATTGAACCAAAACTTACAAAAGAACATGATCATGTATTTTCCTTTTGGCTTTTGAAAATTCAAGTTGAAAAAAATAAAACCTCCACAGGTAAATTCCTAATGAAAGTGGTAATCAACATTTTCCAGGTCTGGGAGACACAGTAGAGCTCCTGCAGGCCTACCTCGGCTTGGCCTGGGCAGTAGGCTGCGCAGCGTTCGGGCTGCTGGTGCGTCAGAACTCAGCTGAATGCCGGATAGCCCGCCAGTACCTCACCCAAGCTGCCGTGTTTGTATGTGGACTCGCGACAATGGCGCTAACTGCTGTCGAGGGCTCGTACAGAGGATACGTCCTGTTTGCTTGGGTTTACGGTAAATATGATATACCTATACGGTATATAAAATACCTGATAATTAGTATAATTCTGGCTGTAAAAATAGTTTTTTTTTTTATAAGAATCTCACATCGCCGTTGACATAAAATCTTTGTTCATCACTAAATCATCAAAAAATCAAGTTTAATTTTTTTTTAATGAGTCTAAAGGATACCTCATTTTCATAACAGTAAATGTAAATGACTTACTATTACATGAAAAGATATGTATGATACATATACATAAATCAGTCGGCAGAACTACATTTAAATTTAAGTACCTACTCAGGACCCGATAAATAATGAAGAAATAAGAAGTGCTTGGACTTGAAGTATAGGAATTTAAGTATGTGTATCACACAAATCACTCGGAATGTATCAAAATCGAATCATGCAAAAATTTATAACTCCATCAATAACTTCCAGGTATATTTTGCGGCGGCTACCACTATTCTCTGAAGATGTACACGTACGAGCGAGTGCGGTCCCGCAACTTCGCCCGCACCTGGGGCTTCGTGCAATGCTCTCAGGCCGTTCCCATAGCCATCGGGGTGCCATTATCAGGTACTTTGAAATGATATTTAATGCAATAAGATTCAATTAAGATCTTATCTAACCAAAAATGTTTATGTACTGCGTGTACTGCCTAAGGCCAATTGATTATAGAGGTCCAATAACTGCAATTGATTTTTATTTTTGATTTTAATCTATTCTCTTTTTAGCTTCACGAAAGTCCTAAGCAAAGCTATTGTAGATAAGTAGGTAGGTACATAACGATTGAGCAAATGTGAAGTTATATAGGTATTTATACACACACGAGAACAGTTACCTACATTAAGTAACGAATAAAAGCACAATAATTGTTAGGTTCGTCAAATCGATCTAGGAGTCAGATAAGAGTAAGCTTCAAAATCCACTAATGACCTCCTTGAGTTCCAGACACAAATTAGATCCACTCGGTGCCGACTGGCAAGTGTGTAATGATGCTAGGAAGTGTTAATTTTTTGTTGTTTGAACGTGATAGGTAGATGTATTAAAAGGTTGTTTTTATGTATTACTTTAATCAGGGTACATAAACGTGGGTTGCGGCGGCAAGGCGGGCTACTACTTCAGCTCAACCTGTTCTCTCATCGGATCTCTATCTCTCTTCTGCATTGATCTTCATCGGCGCAGTGTAGCGCACAAACACACCAAGTATGTACCAATTGCATTACATAACATCTCCTACATAATCACCTATGTTATCACGCAGGAAATTAGATAAATATATATCTATACGCCAAAAGGATTTAAAGTTTACATACGATCAATTAAAATTCTTTCTTAACTTTCACTATACGACAAGAGATATAGTTACCTAGATTATTAATTATCCTACTATTTAAGACGCTATCACTTTGTTTTTAATTGCAGAGAAAACGGGGGTACCGCAAATTGCGAGTCGACGTGCGAGCCGTCGCGACGCAGCCGCGACCGGGAACCGCGCGCCGCCGCGGGCGCAGCCACCGCCTTAGGTAACATGTTCAAACATAGCTACATTAATACAGAATATTTGAAGCATTTTGGTAAGTATTATTATGCCGCACGATAATATTGATTAGGTTCCTTTTAGTACCTAACTAATAAGTATCTAACTTAACAATATTATCTACCTAATAGTTATATAATCTATGTATCTGCCTACCTAGTACCTACACTAAATGTAGGTTCAATACACAATCTGTACTATCTAGTAAGATCTGTGTACTTATAAACGTGTTTCAAACCACTAAGTACTTTCACCAAGAGTTCTAAACAACTATATCAGACAATAGAAAACTAAGATATTTTTCTCTATATTCGTACCTACCAATACCGGAAACCAATTTCACGGTTCCATTAGTTCTGTATTTGCCTATAATTGGCCAACCCTGGGTAAAGGCCGTATAACTCCTTCTTCTTCGGACGATAGGTATTATGTTTTGCGATAACTTTGAAAGTCACATAAGTAATTGGATTCCAACCAACCTGGAACCTTCTGCTTTCATTGACCTGCTGAGCACCCACGACTCTTCTACAAATCAATTTCTCTATCATGTACCTATATTTCATAGTTCTAGGAGCAGAATTAGTAGCACCAGGGCGCGCAGGCCGCGACCTCCTGCTGGACAGCATCCGGCCTGGCACGCTCGGCTCACCGCCACCGAACGTGCCGCCAGAGCTCACCTGCATCAGCGAGGAGGGAGGGCTGGACCTTGATCTAGACCTGGATATACCCGAGCACCTGCTTGAGGATCTAGACTGCGGGGGTGATTGTATCACTAGTTGTAATAAGGTAAGGTGTAATGTTTGGCTTGCCTGACTAATTTTACCATAGATTTAGTTGGTTCCTTTCCACTTCTGGATAAGGTTTGTTAAAATTTGCTTAGTACAGAACATTCTAGACTTCATCGTCACACTTAAGCATCCCTTTCACCTAAGTTTGAGGGCTACTGGAGGTTTTCAAGAAATTGTTTTTTATTATTAATCTATTTCTGTCATTATATGCCTAGCCACTTATTACGTAGTATAAAGTTATGTACCAATTCTACGCAAAGTAGGTACTCAAATTATGTAGAAAATATTACAGTTACTACCCTAGAAATACTTTTATTCCTTAAATTATATTATACGTTTTGTTTCAGGTGGAAAACTATTTAATGTTAAGTGAATACGAAAATAATCTAATAGCCGAACTTCCCAACCTGAACGAGCGGCGAGGCCGGCGCTGGTCCATCGTGGTCGCCAACTCCTCGCCGCAAGCATCCAGCATCCCTGAACGCCCAAACTCACCAGAAATCCACTCCAAAAACTCGTTAAAATGGAAGAAAAAGTGCCATAACTCAAATAATAGACTGATTACAGTGATCAATGAGGCGTCACTATAAACCACTAGTGAAATATTAATCAGACAATAAATAGTAAATTGGTTAGTGTATGACCTATAACCTCATTAATTTATTTGATGTGTGTGAATAGTAGCGATTGTGTAATGTTCAATAATTTATTAAATTATTATTACAATGGAGTTCTGTTATTGTTTCACCTAAACTATATATGGCGAAAACTGAAAGAACGAGTAAGGTTTGAAATGGGTTTGTATATCTAAATTCTAGCTACGTTATCAAAGGAGCGATATGGAAATAAAACAAAGATGTACAATGTAATTAAATATAATTTCATTGATATTTCGTTATATAATAATAATGAATACTGCACCAAAAATACAAAGGAACACAATATATTAATTACTTATTACCGTTGAGGAACCACAATATCTTCTAAGAACTGGGCGAAACAGCGCATCGCTTGCAGTAAGGCAGCGAGAAGTATTGAAAGGGATAAGCTGAGCAACTTCTGATTCTCGGTGTTTACTATTTCGTTGTTCACAACAGGAACTAAACTTTGGCTCGATTCTACACTAGGTATACTTGAATAATCACAATCAACGTATTTTTTTGTACCGACCGCCTTTTTCTTCTTCCCTTTTGATAAAGCACGAACTTTATCGACATCACATGTCAGATCTATCACAATATAATCTGAAACCTTGTTATCAATAATCAGATCTTTTGATTCGGCCTGGTAAGACCCGGTTTCGTCGTTTACAATATTAACACTTACATGATTAACAGCGCTCGAACAACTCGGAATCTCATTCCCGTGCTCAGCACATTGAGGTTCATTAGTTAGGCACTTTATTACTTCTTGTTTATCGTCTACAATTGTCAAATTACTTACATTTTTACTTACGTTATCATTATTGTTAGGGCTTAAATTATGTTTGAGAGATTCGTCGGTCTCCTCAGATGACATACCGCTGTCGTTATCATCGAGTACGTCACCGTCTTCTTGATCGTCATCAAAATGATTTTCCTTAATATTAATAACATTAACTTTAGTGTTGCCGAAGCTGCCGTACGAGAGAGATATGGGGGTTCCGGCAGTCGATTGTTGTAGTACCGTGCCCGTGTTGGGCACGGCCTCGGGTCAGGAGATCTTGGCGCAGCTAAAATTACCCTTTATGTCGATTGTACTAGAAGTTGATTCTTGGGCCCCAAATATGCTATCTACGTCTGACAATGATGCATTGTCCAACGAACAGCCGTCGTCGAGCAGAAGCTCTGATCGTAAACCCTGAAATGTAAATTAAATAAGCATTAATTCATACACATCCGTCAATAATAAATAATTAATCAATAATAAAGAGTTAATTAATATTCAATTAGTAATTGTTATAATTACCTCCGAAAAATATTGGTATTCTTTTTCAAAAGACAGTATAAACAAACAAAATATTGCTGCTAGTATGTTGCTGCATAAGGATTTTATAATGAAACAGAAGTAAAATCCGCTGGAACCACCTAGAAATGCAATTTTAAATTATAACATTTCAAGTAAATAAATTTAGTTTGAGTAGTGATTATTTATTAGGAAGCACTTTAATTAAGACGTTATGCTGTACGGAGCAAAGTAAGTGGAAACAAACTCTCTTAGATAGATAAATTAACAAGCATTTTTGTAGTGCAGTGTGAGTAAAAAATACCTTAAATTAATTTGGAGTGTTTATTGTATAATTGTGCATATCTAGTTATATACCTTTTAGAGTAAAAAATAAAAAGAATGTTAGGACTTAATAGGTAGTATGAACAGATATTTAACTTACTCATTGGTAAAAGCGATGTAACGGTCCCGAATATTGCCATTATTATTACAATAAGGAAGCTCAAGTTGGCCAGCCATTGTCGAAACACTGTTAACCTTTTATCATAATACAGAGTAGAGAGGTATGTTGTGATGATGCACTGAAACAGAAATAAATATATAGATGCAATTGGAAGTTTTAAAATAATTTCGGCTGCCCTAGTATTTTAAGTAATCTGTCTCAGTAACTAAGCGTAAAGGGCAATGCAGCAGACATTTTTATTCCTAACTTAGCTTATTCTCAACGATGAATATAATCAATAGATTTAATATCCTCTATAGGTATTTTATACTCCCTATAATTCTGAAGTCTGATGGAAGTGAACTCAATTCTGAGTTAAGCTTGCCTATGTAGGCACATTAAAATTCTTATTATTGTAAACCGGCGCATGTAATGTGTATAATAAATCATAAAAATATCATAAAAATATAATAAGATAAATAACTAACCGATAGAAATAAAATACGTGATGACGTACGTAATGGAAGGCAATAATTTCGTGCTTAACTTTCTACCACTTTCTATGCACCAGCTCAATTAAGCCTGATTGGTAGCTGTTCTCAATGATGTAGCATTATTTTATTTACTCATTTCTAAACCGACTACTTATTGCGAGAAACAAAACAAAGTTACATTCATTAAAGTAAGAATGTTATAATCTTAAATTTCTTCTGAATCTAATTAATGTTAATTATAATACCTAATAAGGCTGCAACTAAATGCTAAATTACACTATTATAGCGTTTTATTACTGCACATACCTGCATCCAAATGTATAAAGTGCCAAATCCACATATAAAAATATTCAATGCCGTTAGACAGAGATTATCAACCTGCAAAAAAATTACATAATTTATGTGTAACTGTACTTGTTAATGAAATAACTTCATGCTCATGAATTTGCAACTCACACTAGTATGGTATGTTATGAAAGTCATTATTATAATGCAACATGGTTGGTGAAATAATATATTATGTTAGTTTCATTTAATGATTACAAACAGTGTATGGTGTAATTAACCATTAAGATAATATGCAACCTTATTTTTAGTTGTAGAGTAAAACCGTCATATGGTTCTATTATTTATAACTGACTTCTTTGTATCATGTAAAAAATTTGCTTACCGTGTAAAAGATTAAAAACAAAATATAGAAAATGTATCATAAAAGCTCATAAATCTTGTTGTGTTGCCTTGTTTTTTGGGCAGAAACAAGTTCACAGCACTGGTAGTATATGTATAAAACAAAATATAACATGGTGTTGCAAACATTTTGGAAGACTATGCATTTAGCCTGAGCACAGGCTTTGACTGCTTCACTGGACTTCAGGTGTTAAAACCATTTGAATAAGTTTTGTTCATGACTTTGAGCCAACTATCTATAGATTTTGTATATACTAAATATAAGGTTGCATATAAATCCTTTTATTGTTATTCAATGATCTTACCTTAAACAGGAAAAGGAAGAAATATACCAGGAAGCCCAAAGAGAGGAATGAGGCTGAAAAGGAAGCTATCCTATTTGCGAAGGAAGTAACATTTGGATTTGGAGTTAATGAACCAAGTATATGTATTTGCTGGTATCTGTCATATAAAATTTTGCCAGCTGTAAAAAGACATATTGTTAGCACACATTCATTAGTAATGATTTGGGTCTAGATTTACCTGTAAATGTGATTCCACTCATGTTTAACATAAACTTTTTTTACAAAACATATTTTTGAGGATGTTTGTTTTATTAAAAATCTATTCTGAAATAGGGATAATATATTTCTGTACAGGTTAATCTAGACCCATATAAATAAATAATAATATGATGAAAATCATGATAGTTAAATGAAGTTAGAAGCATAAATGTCACATCAAACAAAAACACTGCATACAACTAAGTCCATTAAATTTTATTCTTTAATAAAAAGTACTTGCTCTTCGCAACAGAAGTAAATGGTATTTATTAATTATTCATATATCATATTTATTTTTTTAAACTAGTCTCAATTCTTTATCTGTTAGGAAGTAAAGACTTTATTATATCTGTATCAATCACAATAAAATACAGACAAATTTTATTTTATTGAACTGAAAACTTTAAATGTGAATATATGTATTATTATAAACAAAATAAGTAAGTTCGGAAACTCCTTGTTGTCTATAATAGTTAACAATTTCAGTCATTTTTAAGGACTTATTACTGTGTGAATTTTGAAATATAATATTTATTAGTATCAAATAACATAAGATACTAATCAATGTTTTAGTAAAAATGCCAAAAACAATTTAACTTAATCCACATTGATATCTAAACAAACATATCCCATATGACATGAATACCATAGTTTAATTTGTTAATCTTTAACTGTTACAAAACATCACAATGCATAAATAACATTACAAGTGTAACTGCACCAACAGTACAAGATTTCAACACTGACTTTATATAACAGAAATCCCTCTCACCTATTGCTGCGCTGGCTACATACAAAAAAGCAAGGCCAGTACCCAAAGAATTTGTCTCTTGCGAAACTTGAAAACAAAGTCTGAAAAAAGAAAACAAATTTATTATCTACCTATAAAAAAAACATCATTCCAAATGAAAGTGAAAGTACATACAAGGAATTTTTAAAATAATTATTGTATTTAATATCTAATTTAGTAGTATGATATTTAATTTCTAGTGCTAGCGTTTGGCACTATTTGTGCACTAATTACGCGTTACACTTCTTAGCTATTTCAGAATTATTGATATATTGACACAAAACAAAAAAAAAATGTTTTCTATTTACACTCAATTATTTCTCACTTCCGTGACATAATACTCACGATAAAATGTATGTGGATGTTAATATGATCAGCCCACACTTAAATATCAACATATTATGCTAACAAAATAAATTATAACGAAGATAATAGTTTCTACAGCAGTTCGTTTAATTTACAAAGGCAACCTGACAATCCTGACATTTTAAATTTGACGTTGACTAAACATCACACCACCAGTCACCAGACCACATTCGATTTTAAATATGTTTAGACTTGATACCAAGTCTTTTTAAATAACAGATTTCCACATCGTCGACGAAATTTCACGAAATCCTATGTGTTAAATTAACCTCCTTCTGGGCCTGTCGAGTATTGTAGTATTATAAAACCGTGTGGACAATTAAAATTCGGTAAAACCTTTATTTAATTGTCTTCTAAATTATTATTCATGTTGTTTCATTTTAGTAATATTATGACATAGGTAGTCAGGCTCAGCAGGCCTATTCACTAACTCTCGCGAGAGTGAAAATGTTATAGACTTTCGTAAAAGAACTGTCAAAACGCAAATTTCGTATTCACTATCGTCTGTGTCCAACGAACATGACGTCATCATGTGACGGTGTATTTGAAGGCAACTGTAAACCATTTTGACAGTCGTTTTTGTATCGATAATATCAATATTGCGATTCCGTTCCGATTCCGTTCCGATTTCCGTTGATTTTTATTGTTTTTCGTATTTGTCTAAAAGATTAGAACGTTTAATATTAAAAAAAATTGTTTGAGAAATGCATATATATCTTTTGCCATTTTTTCATCATTCTCTTTCACACGAAAAAATACTAAAATAAAATAAATAATAATAAAGTAATTTAAAAATTATATGGAAACAATAATCATTTTAAATATTAAACTCAAAACTCTTTATTAAATCCTACTTACTACTTAAATCACTTTACACATGGCGATGACGGCTCTTAGCAAAATAAAGATTATAAACGTCAGCCTTTTTCTTGTGTGTTTGTTTACTAAAATTCTCAAGAAAACATACTGTTTTACTAATATAAGATGTAATTCAATTAAATGAAATGGTAAATTTTATTTTACGAAGTTTCAAGAAAATGTGTTAGTCAACAAAACTCAACAAACCTAACTGAAATGGATGTTTGTTGTGTATATTGTTCATAAAATAATTAATTTTTCATTTTGCCCTAAGATAATATTGTAACTATGTGAATGAAATAAATGAATAGGTATATAATAATTTATTGTTTTAATCTTTTCAAACCTATAGGTAAGGTACATTTTTAGAGACAATTCATTGCATTAGTACCTATTGCACATAACACTATGACAAATGTTAAGGATTATACAATTATGTACTGCATCGCCAGAATAAGCAGGGGTGGGCTGGCATGTAGATCCTGATGAAGTGGTGGTACATACGTAGATCTCTGTAAAATGTAATAAAAAATGTTATTTTATTACATATACCTTTAACAAAATTTAATAAAGGGAAAATACTACTTTTATTCACATAAAATAAGCAAGAGGAATACATTTTATTTGCACCCACAAGAATCATTTAATGTAAATGCATATGAAATTAAATATAGGTATGTAGGTATACTCTATACTACTCTAGAGGTTCATCAAGTACCTATGCAAAACAAGAATTTGGACAAATTTTGAAGCAGGCTTACCTTCAACATTATTAAAATAATCGCCATCGTCTTTTCACTCTGCTGCTGCATTTTAAGGTTTTATATTGACTAATATTGATTGAAGTCCAAAGCCCGGCCGTGGCATGCGGGTGAAATGGTTACAACCCTCGAGTCTTGCCGAGGATCTTCTCAAAGGGCAGGATAAACGAAACTTTGGTACCTTGAAACACATTTTAACTCGAGCATATTCTACTGATATTCTGAGTAAAATTTGGTTTTCCATTATTTTATTACACGGATAACACTACATCGCTGCACTCCAGTTGCAAAATAACTCTAAGCAATAGTCAGGACCAATAATATTATGAAATACATAAGAGATTTAAACGTAACGATTGTTTGTTTTGACATGTAACGTAGTAAAAACCCTCTTAAATAAAATGTTGTCTTATAAAGACTATTACAAAGCTCAAAAAGTGTCACAGAATTAGGACGTATAATAGTCGATAAAAAATAGAGCCGCCTCGAAAGTAGTCGAACCCGAAGGAAAGCAACCGGAAATAGATACAGAGAAAACGAGTTAGTGAATACCAAAATTTTGACAACTACCCGCGGCAACGAATCTCGGTCGCCTTCGATTGAGCGAAAGCAACTATTGTCTATGAAGTTAGTGAATAGGCCTGCAGGTCATGATGCATTAATTTCTTTAGTTCGGCAACATTATTTGTTTAGATTATTTCGGCTTTTTGACAACCTTTGGTTGGCGGGATTTGATTTGGTTAACTGTCAAGCAAGTGTATGTTTTGGTTTTCTTCGCTGACTTTGTTCAAGTTGTTAGCAATATATAAATATTCATTGTATGTCTTTTAATTGACTTAATTCAAGAAAGAAAGACATATCATGTCGTCATTACAACCTATACACGCACTAAGCTTGGGTAAGTTCGTAACAGCAGATTAAACTTATTATTTCAATGCAATAAACTTACTAACTTATTTCATTCTTCAAACAATAAATGATTAAAAATAAAATGTTTTTATTGAATATTATGTAATTAAGACCCTTGGACTCGTAATAATCCCTTGTGAGGTAAAACATTGTAGAATATAAACAGCAGTTTTTTTTACGTGTTACATGATATTGAATAAACTATTGCAATGTTTTGCAAACATTGTTTCAGTTTTACTGTTGTGTTTCTATCCGCATATGTAGTCCCTTTTATTTTTTCACAAATTTATTTTGCATGGAACTTATTTTGTTTTCATCAATGGTAACTTGTCTGCCACCTTAGGACAAGTTTGCATGTAAAGATTGATTGAAGTATGATACAAATAATAAACAGATATTAACAATTAATTTCTTGTATAGAAATTAGAAAGTTAGTCAGGATTATATTTTCACACTTAGGTAGTATGTATAATTAAATTTAAAACATATAGTCTAAATGTTGTAATGACATGAGAATAAAAATGAATTAATAGGTTTGTCAATCTATTCATTTAATTATATCTTGATAAGAAATAGTTATTACTGAACTAATTCTAATGTAATAATTTATCATGCATAACACACAACACACCTGAGTGTAATAAATAAACCTCTGAATTAAAAAAGAACAGTCACAACACAAGTTTTATTAAATCATTTAATTCACAAAACCATTTGCAAACACATTATCATATTATTATAATATAAATCATCTTTTTTACAGATTCTGTCCAGCAGCAGGCATTTGTCAAATTATTTCAGTCTCTACCAGAGGTAATATAATTTGATTATTTAACGTTTTCACTAATCAAATACCTGGATTCACTATGTTATTTACATAATTAAATTAAGTGTTATTCATTAAGTTACATAAGTTTTATCACTAACATTATAATATGTATCATTATATTATTATGACTAGGTACAATAAGAATGATTACCGAAAAGGTTATAAAATTTTGTTGATTAACTTAACTTCCGAACCATGAAGAGATTTTACTTTTAGCTGAAGAAAATTTATTGCCTACAGACTTCCAAAATCCAGGCTTTTCAGTCTCTGCTTCTTTTGGACTAACAACTTCAGGTTTAGGGCTTTCTTGAGACATTGAATGTGTATCATTATTTTGTTTTTGTACATATACAGGTTCTTCAATTTCTGCTGGATGTGGTATATCAGGTTTTAGATGTGAGTTAGCTTTTGGATTTGTTGACAGTTTTTCCAAGTGTTCAGAGCTTAGATGTTGATCAAACTGTTGTAAATCTGTGTGATCTAAACTTTGATGTCCAAAGTTTTGCACAGATTGTAGTTGTTGTCCAAAATCGGGCAAATTTTGTTGCTCTGACATTTGCTGTCCAAAATCTTGTAAATTTTGTTGTTCTAAGTTTTGTTGCCCAAAATCTTGTGAATTCTGCTGCTCAAGGTTTTCGTGGGGACTAAACTCTTGCAAATTTTGTTGATCTAAGTTTTGTTGTCCAAAATCTTGCAAATTTTGTTGATCTAAATTTTCTTGCCCAAATTCTTGCAAATTTTGTTGGTCTAAGTTTTGTTGCCCAAAATCTTCTAAATTCTGCTGCTCAAGGTTTTCGCGGGGACTAAACTCTTGCAAATTTTGTTGTTCTATGTTTTGTTGCCCAAAATCTAGTAAATTCTGTTGCTCAAGGTTTTCGTGGTGACTAAACTCCTGTAAATTTTGATCTAAGTTTTCCTGCTCTCCAAAGTTTTGTAAATTTTGTTGCTCTAAGTTTTGTTGACTAAAATCTTGTAAATTTTGTTGTTCTAGGTGTTCGTGAAGACTAAAATCTTGTAAGCTTTGTTCCACGTTTTCCTGCTGCCCATAATTCTGCAAATTGTGTTGCTCTAAGCTTTCTTGCTGTCCAAAATCTTGCAAATTTTGCTGCTCGAGGGTTTCTTGATGTTTAATATATTCTGGTGTATGAACTCCGTTTATTTGGAAGTATTTAAGTTCATCGTCATTGCTTGTAAAATTCTGGTTAAACACTTGTTTTTCTACTGTTTTATTTATTTTTTGTGTACTCGTGGTACTGGTGTTCAATACACTTAATGTATGTTGGCTTCTTTGTTCCTCTGAATTGTGCTGGTTTAAACCCAAAACACTCAAGTCTGTTCTAGAATTATCTTTTCCTAAGTCCATCTTATTATTATCAATATCTGTTTTATGTGTTTGATCGTCTGTTGTGGTGATTGGATTCCTGTAGTGCTTATTGTCATCACCTAACTCTTGAGTTAAATCTTCAGAACTAATATCTCCACGGCCTACGTCTTGTGGCCTCTCAAAATTATGACTATTCTCATTTATAAATAGAGTTTCATTGGATTTATTTGTGTTACTAATAACTTTTTTGTTGTCTTGAGTCTGTTGTTGAGTTACAGTACTTGCATGATTGGTTTGTTCTTGTTGGATATTGTGGTAGGAATTTTGTGAACCAGTCTGATAATTGACGTTTTCTTTGTGTATAATTCCATTATCTTGGTTTGTTGATGATGGTATTGATAGTTGCTCAATATTATTTAACTTATTCCACAACTTTGATAGAGGTGATGAATTTGATTGGAAATTATTTACATACGACGGACTGTTTGTACTAGTTGATTGATCATGAGTACTATCATAAGCATTCCATTTATTGTTGCCATATGAATTATGGGATTCGTGACCTGAGTTTTCTTCTGTTTGCCCCTCATTGTGTTTGTTATAGGACTGCGGATTGAGATCTCCACTGCTTAGTATAGAATGCCCCTGAGTGTTGCTGTGTTCAACAAATTTGTGTGTTTGTTGAGAATTGCTCCACGAGCTATGAGCATGTTCTCTTTGAGAATTTGAATGCCAATTGAAATTATGTCCATCAAGAATTACATGCTCATCCTGAGGTGGAAATTGATGGCTTCCACTTTGGTATGATTCAAATGTATCCCATACATGCATGTGATGTGTATTTTGATCGGCATTTTCTTTTTGCAATCCCTGTGTAAATAAAGGAGATTCTGGTATGTAAGGGTGTTGGAAAACTTGAGTTTGCTCATTAACTTTATCTTTTTCTTGCTGTCCGGCGTTACTGAAATCCCATTCATGTTGTGATTCTTGACCAAAAACCGAAGGTTTATTTCCTATTTCTGTTTCCGAATCTTGAATTTGTTGTCCCACATCTAAATTAAGAAGATACAATTATTGTTTTTCTCTTTCTTAACAGTAGTTTCAAGGCTGGTTAATTAAACATATCTAAATTATTTCTAAATACTACCACCATGTTTAGTTGTGTATAAGGCACTTGTCTCTTTGCGGGCGAGAAAACGAGTAGGTAACTATATACTATTTTATCGTTCAAGAAAATACAATAAGATGTACCTAGACCCCGTGTAAATGAAAGAGATGACTATATAAATAGTAACTCGCTGACTGCTCACACTGGCCGGAGAGAACTCTCTCAGCTTTTGTTTGTTGCGACAAGAACTATCAAAAATAGAATCGCTTTATTTACACGCTCATCGCCCGCAATGGGACAAGTGCCTTAATGATTTCCGATTCCATGTGATATAAAGCCAAACACCAAATGAATCCACCACCAATATTTTTATGAATTACTTTACACACCTTGTACAAAAAAGTTAGTTATTTACACATAGAACACTCATTCAATATTTCTAATACATATTTTACCAGCATAATACAATAATTCAATGGAATCTTCATCAATTCAAACTTCAAAAGTTTTAATTTTATTAATACGTCAAAAAGTTTACTGAGCCTGAAGGAACTATGCACAAAGCTGATAAGATACGTGTATTGTTAAATTTATTAGTTACAGAGCAGAAAAACGTTATAATGTTATAACAAAAGTGATCATATTATTTTATCATAGCATCTGTATAAAGAGGCAGTTTAACTGGTAAATACAGATTCTAGATGGGGGCTTCTTAAGGTTCCTATTTATTGAGCCAACATTCTTAGATCTTTTTCAAGTTAAATGACTTTTTACACAAATAATGTTTTACAGTTAGTACTAGTAACTTAAAAAATAGTTAGATGATACGCAATAAAGTAACTATGTTCGATGTAAATACATTATTATGGTTTTTCGTGTTTGTTATCTTTACCACTTACTTTGTGTTTGTTGATCTAGGTTCTCTAATTTGTCAAATGTTTGGGTTTGTTGTCCTAAGTTGTCGAACTTGTCCCATGTTTGCTGCGTTTGTTGATTTAAATTTTCTGCCTTATCCCAAGTATTTTGAGATTGCTGTTGATCCCAATCAGTTACTGTTTGTTGTCCTAAATCTTCCGTTTGTTGTCCTAAATCTTCCGTTTGTTGTCCTAAATCTTCCGATTGCTGTCCGAAATCTTCCAAATTTTGACTTTGTTGCTGTCTTTCATTGTAAGAATTGGTGTTGTAGGAACGAGCTACTCGTATATGTCCGGTTTCATCACAGTCCGCACCACTTTGATGTAAATGTCCATAGTGTGACCCAGACATTGCATACCCTTGGTTCTGGCTAGCACTTGTCAATCTTTGAGATGATTGGCCATCAAAAATTCCAGTAGATGCTGGCTTTATTACATAAGGATCTCCCTGACGTTCCCATGATTTATGGTAAGAATAAGATGATTGGTAACTTTTTGGTTTCGAATTTAAACTCTCAACTTGGCTGTTCAAATCTGCAGCTGAAGCAGTATTGAGTCCTGCCGCCTGGGTTAATGCGCTTGAATCTAGCGCAGCTCCGTGGTTCATAGCGCCTCCATTGTATTGACTGCGATGATGGCCATATAAATCAGTTTCTGTTGCAACTCCTTGTGTTCCTGCATTATATCCAGCCACAGTATATGCATTTGAGTTAGCGCTGGATGCAGCCCTAAGTTGTTGCGTATTGTAATTTAAGTTAGATAGATGAGATGCAGATTTAACACCATTATATCCACCATACATGTTACTTGAGTGCAATCTTTGAGAATCAAGTCTACTAGCCTCATATCTGTCATTAGATGCGTGTGCGCGGCTATCCTCGTAAAGCTCACTGTTTCTGGGGAAAGGGTTGTCTGTAGACGTAGGTAACGGTATGGTCGCAGGAATTGTGTCATGTTTTTCCCATTCCTTACGATAGTTATAAGACGATTCGTAATGCTTTGCGTTACTAGGTCTGTAAATAGTGCGATGGTTGTCATTAGCTAAAACTTCAGCTTCACTATTGAGAGAATTTTGGTTTATCAATGCCCCATGAGCAACGTCGTAAGTTTGAGCAGATACTGGTATTGCGACTTTTGTACCTGGCCTGACAATAATTCTCACCGGTGTAGCACTTATCAGCCTAGTTTGAACATTTGAACCATAGTTACCGGAATGTAAGTCAGAAGTGCCATAGCCGGCATATGCCGCATCCTGTCTGTGGCTTGAATGCCTGCCATAATCGTACTGCGCTTGAGCATTGTCTAATGACTGCAGACTATCAGATTGTAGGTTCAATCCCGACGTGTGTTCAGCTGCTTGATATCCGGCGTATTTCGAACTTTGAGAGTGACTATTGCTGTACGCTGCATTATTAAATGTCGAAGATGAAAGCCCTGAATTTAACTGCGCGCTATCGTGTGTTCCGCTCTCTTGAAAGTTACGACCCGCAAGGTTGCTTAGGTCAAAATGTCTGGAACCAAAAGTACCTCTGGAGTTAGCAGCAGTGTATACACTTCCAGCCCTCATCTTGGCTCCGTCACCTAATTCTCCTTCGACTTGTCTTACAAGCCCGCTCATTTGATTCTGAGCTAGAGAATCCATGTTGTGAGCACGTTCATAGTTGCCGCCCATATTTCCCCTCTGAGCTCCGTAAAACCCAGATTTACTTCCTTCATCGGTTGAGCTTCTTTGGAATTGGAAATCTTCCTTTTCTTTATAAAGTTCAGGCTTAGCCACGGCTAGAGCCGTAATTGCGGCCAAAATTATAATTTGGCGCATTTTGAAGCTACTGTTCACACTGAAATAAAAGAAATACGTTGTAAATAATTTGGTCATCAATATGAATTCATGTAGGTAAATATACTATATTCTTGTGTTAATTAAATTGCTGCCTGCCTTTACGTATGCATTTACGTAACACTGTTACAAAACTTATGAAATAATTTACTAATAGTAAAATATTGAAAAATTAATTTATTTATAAAAAAACCAAAAATTTTTTTACTTGATGCATCCTTATTGTAATTAAATAAAAGTTGCACAAAGTTCTGCACATGTCATTCGATACACTAATAAAACTTGTAACTTACCTAATTAAAATAATATGCACTAACACGACTATTAAAACTCAACACCACGGTTGCCGCGTCGCATACTGACATTGGTTGTTCAGAGCACGCCAATTTATTGAGCTTTAGTTTTCTATCTTGTGCGCGATAACCCCCGACCGGAGCATGAGTGATCTTTTATTCTCAGAAACGGACTTGCAAATAAACTAAATCTTGAATCCAAAACCTTGAGTTGATCACTGTTATTTATATTGGTGATTGTCAAAGTATAGGTGTATACAAAATGATTCAGTGGCAGTGACTTCATTCATTACTTACGAATAGAGCCATTCATAAGGTGCTTAGGTTACTAAGTTTTGCGTAGGTGTTAAATAATTCCAATATGTTATGTATTATACTTTACAAAGTTATACACTGTAATAGATAATGTTGTCTCTGAAACATTTGATGTTCGTACTATTCTGGTTAGTTTGATGACCTTTGCATGCTCTTATCGTTCTTCGAATTACCGAACATGCATAACTTCGTGAAATAATTAATATTGAGAGCAATTTGATTAAATATTGATACTTAATTTGATTAAATTACTTTCTTTTACTTATAGCTTATTTTTTAGAAGTTAATTTTTAATTTGTTGTTCTATAAGCCCAAAGATGTGGAAATAAAATGTATCATAATAATTAGACAAAGTCAAGGCTAAAATATTACTTATAATAAAAAACAATACACAGATGTGACATTGCTCTTATTTAAAAATAGGACATCAACAAGTCGAGGAAAAGTATCAACCATATTATAAATTAATGTTATAAATCATACTGTATCGTGACCTTATAATATATTTTCTGCTTTATTAGTTCTTGATTTTTTTCTTCATGTTTACGTTAAGATTCTATGTAATTCATTTATATCTTTATTCTTAGCTTTATATTAGTAAAACTAAGAATTCTGTTTGTACACAACAATAACATATTTTAAAGTAGGTACATACTTTACATTTGAACAAAAACCGAGGGTTTACTCGAGTGTTTCTCGTAAATTACCAACACTTACGAAACTTCCAGAAACCAGCTACTACAGTGAGGATTTTCGACCGCAATGACTACTACAGTGTCCATGGCTCTGACGCAACGACCGCTGCAAGGGAGGTGTTTTCCACCGTCGCGAATATTAAGAAGATGGGCCTTGAACCAAACCGCCTTGACTATCTTGTACTCTCAAAAGGAAACTTTGAAATTCTCTTAAAAAAGCTTCTGCTGGTAAGTGGAACATACATAAATTTGCCATTATCTAATTAAGTATGTTTTTTTGTGGTTATGTTTATGTGTATAATTATGTTCAGTGTCAAAGGCATAAAGATATTATAGAACATTGAACTAACATGACGGTATAAGTAGATAAGGTCAATGTTATATTGATGTTTTAGCACCTAGTTGTAGGTATGTTGTAGTATTAAAAATGTATATTGCATTGTTTACAGATTTTTCTTGATTATTTTCTAACGTATTTACCTATTTGTAATCGGTTTTCGTGGGGATTCATGATTTAAAAAAGAAAATACTTTAAACTGATTGATAATATTGCTAAGTGCTTTGCAACCAAAAATTTTCAACCCATAGCAAGCTTGTGTAGAGTTTAGGGAAAAAATAACATTTATTCTCTGTATGAAAAGACTTAAGCCACACATTCTCTTACCTAATTTATAAGTTTATCTATAAATGGATGGCAAAAAAACATAGGGTATTGAGTACAGTGTACTGCACTATAATGATATGATGCGCACGAGTTAGATCTGCTTAGGGGATCGTGTATAGACACGTGACCTTAAACTTTATCAGGGCTATCTCTCATTTATCAGACGTATTCTCGTTACAAGTAAATATGGATCATCTTAACACGTTTTAATTGTATTTGTTACACATTCAACCGTTTTATACTTATCGATGAAACACGTTTTACGTATGTAATGCGATCGATTGAGCTGTTTATGTTCTGACAATTAACAAAATATCCATAGAAGAACCCAATTAAGTTTCAGTTCTTTTATACCAAGTTTAAAAATAAATAATTCATGTATGTGATAATATTGTAAGTATATTAAATATTTATCTCAGCAGGTCATCAAGTAAAAACATAGCAACAAAATCACTTTTTTCTCTGGTTATAGATTCTTGATATCAAGAATAAAATTGTGTAATATTTGAAGAGTTACGTCCGCTTTAGCCGTTTTAGAACCGCCTTCAACGAAATGCTGGTCTGCAATTACATCTGGCTATCGAATCACATTCTTCTATATACTAATAAAATTAATTTATCAAAATTGTTTTCAAAACAAATTACATCGTCCAACTATTTGTTTTTACAGGTGCGACGATACAGAGTAGAGATATACGTGGCCGAAGGTTCTGTGAAGGGCAGCGATTGGTCTCTCAAGTACAAAGGCTCGCCCGGCTACCTGTCGCAGTTGGAGGAGATTCTTGGCGAAGGCCTGGGAGCTTCGGACGAGACTACGCCCTGTCTGATGGCAGTGAACATCAAAACTGATGCGGTTACTAAAGTAATTTGAACTCTTTGGTGTATGTTGAGTTATTTATATGCTATAGGTATCTATCGTCTTTGATAGCGATACAATAGTGGTCGAAAAATAAGGACTAAATCGAAATTAAGCTCTTAGTTAATGACTATTTTCATCCTGCTTTCGTTAATGATAGACCAGTGCCGCCAAATTGCAGTCTTGAAAAAAAAGGTAGCATTAATCTCAAAATTGAGTTTACACTTCAATCATTGATGGATAGAATATTCTTTATTGTACACCCTTAAAATTACATAATAATGAACTAATAGCGATCTCTCATACATGTTTGGTTCAATCTCTATTTTCTTTTAATAACAATAAATTGAACACAAAAATTCTTGATGTAAAGAGTATATTCGACCGCACTTCAATGACTCCTTAATCTTAAGAGTTAAGGTTTTTTTTCCTTATACCTTGTAACTCACTTACGAACTGTCTTACCTACAAACTGTTCTTTGATATTTACATGATCACTACATAGTTATATTCTCTTATAAACCAGGGTCGACTGCTGGGCGTTGCTTGTGTAACCGCCGGTGACTACCAGATGTCTGTTACCGAGTTTACTGACGACGACTTGCTTACAGAGCTAGAAACTATTACGGTGCAGATGGCGCCCTCAGAATGTCTCGTACCGATAAGTGATAGCGATGACGTAAGTATACATACTGTATATAAGATTAGCTGATTTTGAAATGTACTACCAACGCAAAAGATTGTTTCGTAGCTCCCAAATGGATGAACTTATTTAGATATTTTTTATGAGGTGTACTTGATCAAGAGCGTTTTTAAGTAGCATTCAAGAAATCCTGTGTAATTATTTTAATACATATCTGCTCTTTATTATTTTATTGCTTAATACTTAATAACAGCAGATATTTCAGTAAATTTTAAGTTAAATGTCGGTCGGAACCAACTTGGATTCATGCCAGGCCCATAAATGCAATGTGGTAGGTTTGCAATCAACAAAAAGTGATATACCTACCTATAGATAATGATGTATTAACAATAACCTTATTTGCATGTTTTTATAGTACAAAGCACTAAAGAAAGTTATGGAACGCACAAACGTCACGTTAACGAAGTTAAAAAAGTCGGAGTTTTCAACTGAAGGCCTCATTCAAGACTTGAATAGATTGCTCAAGTTCAAAGAGAATCAGCAACAGGACGCCAATGCGTTCCCGGAAACAAGGAAAGATGTCGCCATGGCCAGCTTAGCTGCTGCCATAAAGTATTCAGCTTTATTGACAGATAGTACTAATTTTGCGAGGTAAGTGCAAACATTTTAAAAGAAAAATTAAAAAAAAAGACCGTCGTAAACAATGGATGTTGCCTGTTGGGTACTACAAGGTAGTTGTAGCTGTTGTAAATTAATAAAGAAATTTACATGAGAAGGCCAAGATTTATATAAAAATTTTAATACTCATGTTTACTTTATATATAATATCCTAAACAAATAAATACAAGTATTTTATTTCTTACCCTGTAAAAAAAATACAAAAAATATTTAAGCTTGTTCAGAAGGTGCGATAATTATTGCGAGATGCGGTACATTTCCGTCTATTATTATCGATCACTACGCGCGGGCCCTCAGTGTACCGCAACTCGCACGAAATTTCTCGTATCGCCTAACCCTGCCTTATTATTTGTCATTTTCAGATTCCGTCTATCAACAATACAAGCAGATTGCTTCCTTCACTTGGACTCGGCGGCTTTGTCCGCTCTCAACGTGTTTCCTGAGCTCGGTGATACGTCACACGCCCCCTCTAGGAGTTTGTACGGATTGCTCGATAGATGTCGCACGCAGCAGGGTAAACGGTTAGTGGTTTTAAATATTCTGGAAATAGTTAAAGTTAGATTCATATTTAAAGAGCAAACACTTGCTGGGTTGTGCCATATTTTCTTTGATTGTAAGCTAAATGTTATTTCAAACCCTGTCGCATAAAGTAAGCGGTGTTATGAGTCCAAAATGTACATTTGTGTGGTGTCGTACATCCCAAATAGTTACACTATTCTATTTCATTATTTTTACGGATAAAGAGTGATCTTGGCTAAAGTAAATAAACCTTATTAGGCGTTATAAAATTTGACAGCCCTATATGAAATATTGTCTCGGGGTTTTCACATATAAGTTAACCACATCATATTCATATAACATTCGTTTTTAAAAGCATTAATTTGAAGGTTACTTTTTATAAAAAGTTTCTTGTCACCTATTATGATTCATATGCCAATACACAAATTTTATATCATATGATTCATTTTAAGTAACAAGTAGGAATTTTGTAATTCTGAATTTTTGACATCATGATAAGATATAACTTTGTCGGTAAAGCATTATGTACCTAATGTAAAAATTATAATTCACCCATGTGTTCTTCTTAAGTTCTAGTTGATACAATGTAAAATATAGTAATTTGCCATGTCTCTGTTTGGTTTAGTCGAAGACTAGGCTGAAATGTAACTAATCTAGGCAATCAATTTTACTTTTATATGACCATGCTTTTTATTTTTATAACACAAGTATCACTTTAAGGTGTAATTTTTAATTAGTGTAATTTTTTGTCCTTCCCTAAATTTAAAAGGCCTTGTGCCCGGCAATGGGACATTTATAGGCCCATATAAGTGTTACAGGTATTAATAAAATATTTCATTTCCCAGTCTTCTAGCACAATGGCTACGGCAGCCGCTTCGCGACATAAACCTGATCAACGAGCGACAAGACATCGTTGAGCTGTTGATGAACAACTCACAGCTACGGCTGCAGCTACATGAGGACCATTTGAGAAGGATACCTGACTTACAAGCTCTGGCGAGGAGATTAACTAGGAAGAAGGCAAACCTACATGATTGTTACAAGATATATCAGGTACTATTTTTTATTAATTATAAAGTGTTCATGATTTGTAATAAAATAAAATACTAAAAGGTAAATTAAACAATATTATAGATTTCAAGTCCTGCCTGAGTTTTTTTTTTCTTTTTTAATTGTGCATTTAATTATATGTCTGATAGTCATGTATTAAGTATATCGCATAATATATGATATGTTTTTATTTAGGTTATCTTTAGCTTTTATAACTGACCTAATATCGACCTTCACCTGTTTGTTAACCGGATGAAATACAACTTTTGTTAAAGCTGGAATATAGACTACATCTAGAAACACTTGCCTATTAAAATATGGTCGTTTTACCAGGTCTCGCTTATAATAAGACTTAAATATAGGGGTTAATAATAATAATACGTTTATGTTACAGGCTATCAACAGGCTGCCAGCCTTATTACGCTGTTTAGGTGAAGCAGAGAATGCGACAGTTCACTCATCAATCACTGAGCCCATATCTGAGCTCAATGAGGACTTGGGGAAGTTCCTTCAGATGATTGAAACAACTGTTGATATGGATGCCGTTGATAGAGGTAATTTACAGCTTATTTATTCCCTTTGATTTTCAAATAAACAAAAACATGAAACCATGCCATGTAAAGGGTTGACTGTGACCACCTGCTACAGACATTCTTGTTTTGAGAAACTACAGTTCTCGTCCTTGTCATATTTCGCCTAAAACAACATCTTTACCTATAGTAATTTTAAAACTATTATTATCTAATGGATACTAACAGCTACTTACAAACTACAGTTATTAGAAGTAGCTTAACTTTAAATTAATCAATCACGTTTTCATCTCTCTTATTGTATTTAATTACATGAGACTTCGTAGGCGTTAATGCGTAAGAAATAAGAAAAAAATACATCTTACAAATGAAATAAAACTTATTATTTTATTTTTGATGGTTTGCAGGCGATTTTCTCGTGAAACCTTCCTTTGATGACCAACTGCAAGACTTAAGTCAACAATTGGAGCAGCTGCAGTCATCGGCTGAAAAGGAACTGAACAAAGCTGCACGCGACCTGAACCTAGATGCCGGCAAAACTATCAAGTTGGAATGTACTCCACAGAATGGATTTTATTTCAGGTATACGATTGTTAACCATAGTATCATATAATATGACTTGCGTAGAACTATGTATTTTAACGGTTTAAGGGATGTAAAGTACATATGTATAATACATGTACTTGAAATGCGTTTAAATAAAGATATTATTATTGCCTTGCTTCATATCCAGTTTCAAATAGCAAATGAAACGAAATGAAATACTTATTTGGATATAATTGAACGTTTTTGATGCACACAGTATAGTTATTTTAATAGGAACTAGCTGTGCCTGCGACTTCGTTCGCGTGGATGACGAAACTTATCAATGAGTTTTTAACCGCAAAATTAAGTTTGTTTTTTATTGTTTATACTTTTCCGGGATAAAAACTACCCAGTGTGGTGCCCAGGATAATAAAGAATAATTATACCAAGTTTCATCGTAATCGAACCGGTAGTTTTTGCGTGATACCTGAACAAACAGACAGACAAAATTTTTTTTTTCACACTTTTGGGTTCGGTGTCGGTCTAGTAACACCCCCCGCCATTTATTTTTTTGATATTTTCAATGTACAGAATTTTCACTTCTACAGATTTATTATAAGTATAGATGATGAGAAATTTTTTTTCGTCCATCTTTTCGATAATATAATAATATTAGACACGTAGTTTCGTTTGTCCCGTAAATAAAAAATCGTGAAGATACAGTGAGTACACGTCTAAGCAAAAATACTAAGCCGTGACGACAATAGCCCCCACTCCTGAAGTTTAAATCAGTTTATCTTCGTATTTTGTAAAAATACGTGTCTATTACATTTTGATAATTTAAATGGTGGACTAAATTGATTTTGACTTTTCATACCCAGTCATCTACCCTATTATCCACCATCTAATTCTTGTTTATTTTTTATGTATCTACAGAGTAACAATGAAGGAGGAACAATCTTTACGAGGAAACAAAAAATATTCCATAATAGATGCTGTAAAGGGAGGCGTAAGATTCAATACTAAAGTGTTGGAGAATATTACCGAAGAATATACTACAACTAAATCTTCGTATGAAAAGGAACAAGATAAAGTAGTCGCCGAAATTGTCGGCATAGCAGGTAAATGTTTGTCTGACGTAGTTCACAAAATGGACTACTTATTTTCCACAAAATAAGTAGAATAAATGGCGAAAGTAATACCTTTCTTATGTATTATGTATACAAACAACTTATTTTGTAATACTATTTAACGAAGTTAACCATATAAGTACTCGTACACACAGGCAATCCGAGTGTAGGATGTAATTTCTCGCGTTAACCTACGATATGGCTCTTACAAGATAACGATTTTGATCTTTATTTAAAAACTTGATCTTGTTTAAATAGTATGCATACAGAAATCTTACTATTGAGAACGTCCTATTAAAGAGATAACTTAATAAAGATGTTTTTCTTTTCAGCCGGCTATTCAGAATGTTTATTCTGTCTGTCGCACATTCTGTCGCGTCTGGACGTGTTGGTATCGTTCGCGGTGGCCGCGGCGAGCGCTCCCTCGCCATACGTGCGTCCGGTCATCACTGAGGATCTGAATGAACTGGTGCTTAAAGATTTACGACACCCTTGTCTTGAGATAGCAGAGGGTGTATCTTATATTCCCAATGATGTCGTGTTCAAAAGAGGTGAGATGAGAATACTGGATTTGTTATTGTTTTGCCTTTTCTGTTACAGAAGTTTTGAATTGTTTCTTTGGACCTAGTAATTATTACGCCTCACACAAATGAACAGGTTGTTGAATGTGGCTGAATATCATTTTTTAGACTGTCTTTGTTCATTTAGTGGTTTGTTCAGTATAAAGTGAGACATCTTATGTACAGAAACATCATACTCGTCGTTCAAAATCATCAATATCAACTTTATGTAACAAATTTTTACCAATAGTGTAATTAAATTAATATAAACTTAAAATGATTATATTATTGTTATCCACCCATCATTGCATGAATTAATTATTGTATAGAGAAATTGAAAATGCTGTGCTTACCTTTAATTTAGCTGCATGCAGTGCTATTGTATTTGTGAACTATACTATTCGATTATAAAGTAAGTTTGGTGTTACGCTACAGGTGAAAGCGTAATGCACATAGTGACAGGGGCCAACATGGGTGGCAAGTCGACGTGGATGCGGTCGTGCGGCGCGGCGTGCGTGCTCGCACACGCCGGCGTGGCCGTGCCCGCCGCGCTCGCCCGCGTACCCCGGCTCAGAGCCGTGGCGGCCAGGATCGGCGCCAGCGACGCCGAGGCTCAGGGACATAGCACTTTCATGCGCGAGATGGTGGACACTGCTGCTATACTCAGAGTGAGTGACACTCAACAGTAACTTGCGTGCCACATTCAACTGTTTGTGGTCCATAACCGGATAATACCCCCGAATACTGAAATTTTAATGCAAATTGACTTTGAGACATTGTCAAGAGTATATCTGTCGCTATTCTCGATCGAAAGTGAGACGTCATGATTGTCGTCTTTCTATATACGGAAGACACAACATTAGTATAAATGGGTGAAATTGTAAATCAAGTCATCAAAAACTGCACCCTACATCCCACAACCTTTGATTGTCGTTTTGGGATCAGGAAAATCGTTTAAATGTGCGAAAGTTAAGAAACAAGTAAACAATAACATGTTTTTACATATTTAAGGTCAAGTTTCCAAATCTTAAAACAATTTATTTATGTTTCAGACCGCAACACCAGACTCTCTCGTTCTTATCGACGAGTTAGGAAGAGGAACATCTACTTACGAGGGCTGCGGTATAGCCTGGGCTATAGCCGAGTGAGTAAATTGCATTGTTATGTGTCACATTTGATTATTTCTAGACTATGTAATCAATAGGTATATAAAGAAAACTTTGCTTTCTATGAAACCTTAGGTCTAAAGTTGCCGATGATGATTGCTTTCTGCAATTTATTGGGACTCAATAAATTGCAGAAAGCACATTATTGCATTTACTTTGACATTCTTCTTAATTACTCTTTTTCAGAGAATTGGCAACTAAGAGCAAATGCTTCTGTTTATTTGCGACTCACTATCAAGAACTAACACGGCTAGCCAGCACGCACCCAGGTGTGATCGTAAACTCTCACGCCGAAGCGTCTGTTGTCAACGGACAGCTGTTGCTGCTGCACCGCATCGCGCCCGGCCCCGCACTGCACTCGTTGGGATTACACGTGGCCAAGCTTGCTGACCTACCTGAATCTATTATTGAAGTAAGTTTACATATAGAACGGAATTGTATTTGTCTAAGTACAGTACAACAAAAATAGATGACCGGAATCAAATCTAATAACTAGGTATAATGCCCTACGCGCTTCTAAGTCTCTAGCACGGCACCCCCGCTGTCGCAAAGTTATATACTTGCCTCGCGGTAAGTAAAAGCCACCATCAAGTTTGAATCTCAGTATACAAGACAAATTATCTGTATCTTTGTATGTCTTTTTCGTGATTTTCCCCGAGTGTTTATAGTATTCTGCTAATCGGGGTAATGCCGACTTCTACAAATCATAGATGGATTGGTTTGATGGTCTGCGGACTTATAAATCGTGTAACTTACCCTTGAATAACATATATTATATCCCTTGATTGACTATTTTCCCTTATTTACAGTACGCCGAAGCTAAGCAAGCACAACTTGAAATCAACTTGTTCGATGTGGAGGCAGCTGTCGAATCACAAGAATCTACAGAAGGACACAAATTAATTGTGGATTTTCTACGTAAATGTAAGCAAATACAGGAAGAAACAACATCGGACGAAAGTATGATGAAGAAAATATCTGTACTTAAACAGGAGTTGTTGAAATCTAACAACAAATATGTGGAATCTCTCATGGCCTAATTTTTATTCGTCAAATACATTGTTTTTTTTTTTTACATTTATTTCGGTTTTGCTCTTTCAATTACTGTACCCTTGCGATATTACTTCCCGTACTTTTAAATAGGTAGCCTATAACTTTTCTCGGGAATTAGGTTATCAAATGCAAGAGATTCTGGGCGTCATTTCACACATATTTATCGATTACCACATACATAGCTACGGTCTCATAGGTTACATGTATAAGGGCCTCCACACAACAGACCATCGAACGTCTTACAACCCTGTATCACGATTACCTAGTCACAAAGAAAAGATTCTAGATTCGACTGTATGTATGTGTATTTTTAATAAGAACTAGCTTTGCCCTGCGGTTTCGCCCGCTTTACCTAAGTTCCGTTCCCGATGTCTTTATAGATATTCTGTTATTCAGGGCGGAGTCGAAGACTATTGTCTTAGATTTTTCTGGCATTGTTGAAATTTTTCTCTCCGCAGAAACCATCCTCGGAAATCAAAAAAACCGGCCAAGTGCGAGTCGGACTCGCGCACCGAGGGTTCCGTACAAACCTGTAGGTATCTATTCAAATCTATTGATTGCGTTGACATAAAAGTTTGATTTTGTTACAGCTTAAAGGTATAGACCTAAGTATTTGATATGAATTTCAATTTAATACCTCTACGCGTTCATGAGAAAAGTAGCAGTAACTTTAAAATTTTCATAAATACTTTTTATTTTGTGAAAACTAAAAATTTAAGGTTTTCACAATTTTTCCTTTATCTGTACTATAAGAAGTTACTTTGTACCAAATTTCAAGATTCTAAGTTCACAGGAAGTACCCTGTAGGTTTTGATTTGCAAAATGTGAAAATTTGCAGCATAAACGGCTGTATCTTTTGATTGCTTTGGCTTAGAAGTTTGATTTTTTCACAGCTCCAAGGGACAGTAGACTTTAGTATTAGATATGAATTTCAATTTAGTACCTCTACGCGTTCATGAGAAAAGTAGTAGTAACTTTAAAATTTTCCAAAATATTTTTATGTTGTGAAAACTAAAAATTTACGGTTTTCGCAAATTTTCCTTTATTTGTACTATAAGACGTTACTTCGTACCAAACAAGATTCTAAGTTCACGGGAAGTACCTTGTAGGTTTTGATTCCCGTGCGAATTTCGAAAATTTGCAGCATAAACGGCTGTATCTTTTGATTGCTTTGGCTTAGAAGTTTGATTTTTTCACAGCTCTAAGGGACAGTAGACTTGAGTATTAGATATAAATTTCAGTTTGATACCTCCACGCGTTCCTGATAAAAACAGTCTTGACAGACGGACGGACGTACAACGAAGTGATCCTATAAGGGATCCGTTTTTTCCTTTTGACGTACGGAACCCTAAAAAGAATTAGCGAAATCGGTTCAGCTGCTCTCGATTTGCGCTTAGCAACACATTCAGCGATTTATTTTTATATTATAGATTAGTTCATCTCCCACAGCATCTATCGACGTATTTGTAGAGGGATTTGGTAAGCCGGGTGCTTGAATTAAAAAAAAAGATCAGGTCAGCTTAGATTTGGCCGTAGGCTAGGCTTCATTAAAAATACTTAATGTCATGACCACATGCTTGGCCACTATGCAAGAGAGATGTTATTTACCTTTCCAAAAAAAAGGCAAATAACAGGTTTTCATCATGCTGTGGACAGATTTTTAAAGGTTTCTTAATAAAACAATAAGATGATTTAACAATTTTTTATTAATAATGAAATAGTAATTATATATGAAAAACAAATTTAATGCGACGTGAGAATTCTTTTATTCATTATTTATATTGTATGTCAAAACAGTAGAATGACCTGTTTACGCTAATATGAAACAGAAAAGATCCGTGAGAATGCAATAATATAAACAGGAGTTATCTACGAAAATAAGTTTTATTTCCCACTAATTGAAATGTCTGTGAACTTGTGAATTTAATACAAATAGACAAAATCGTTTAGGCAAAACAATTTCATGTACTTTTTGATAAATCCTCTTTAAGCATTGCATTTACAAATAACATAATATTTTGTGTACAAATGCTATCGTTATTTTATATATTTTTTGAAACTGTCACTTTTATTTTTCTAACTTCAATTTACATTATTAAGAAAATTTACTCTGTTTAACATTTGGCCAGCACAATAAACAAAAAGAATTTGTTTTAGGTCAATGTTGCATAATTATTTTAACCTTGTGCCTTCTTTGTAAATTGCACTGACTAACCTTTTAACATTATGTACATTTTTGTCGGTGGGACAAAACGATAAGCTAGAATATTTACATTAAATTATTTACATATGTCACAACAGGGGTACACACGTTGTTGGAAGTACTTAAATCAACCTAATTCATTTTAGGATTGTGTTAAAAATAGCAAATTATCACTTTTTGCATTTGTATCTAATACTTAATTTCAGACTAGTCTTTTTGTAAAATGTAAACTTTCAAGCCTTATTTTAGGTTTACTATTGTGTGTTACATTGACATATCTTTCCAACCGGTGCCTGTCCCTGTATTTTAATTAAATAATTTAAAATAATTTTAACATCAAAAAATTATATTGTCTTATAAATTATTACTGAACGCGGAGTTTTAAACTTGCCCCACCGCTATTAATTTAATAAATCACAGAGGCGGCCCCTGTAAGGCCACGCTTCCACAGTCAGAAATCAAGGGAAATAATATATTACTTGAAATTTAAGAAGAATGTAAAAACGTCTTGAATTTTTTCAAGCAAGTTTCAGTGAATTTTTGACATGTAAGTAACCTAGTCTATTCGAAAGCTGTTTAGAAATATGTATCAAATAAATATTGTTCTTTGTCACACCCAGTGTTAGAATCGTGATCAAAGTATGTAAAAACTATTGGCATCTTATTATATTTCATTATAATAAAAAATGCTTTATTCTTCATTCATGCTCCCAAGAACTACCTACACCCGACCAGCCTAACTGTAAAAGCGAATTGCTTTTATTTACTCCAGCGAGTTCCTACTATACTGTCAATATCCTTCAATAGGTTTCTCGCCTGTGGAAACGTGACATAGGAGAGCGTGTTTTAGTACTCAGCTCTGTCGGACCGTCTCTCAAGACTAGAATCGAGCCTTCAGCGGCTCTTCTCACGAGAAATATAATCGCACTGCATTCTGAAACGTCCTGCGGCACATCGGGCACTTGTCCGCCGCTAGCGCGCACTTAGCACACGCCACCACGTGTCCACACGGCACGAAGCACACATTGCGCTCCTCCGCAAAACAAATTTTGCACAGTTTTGAGTCGTCTAATGTATTCTCCTGGGTTTCAGAAGCTGCGACCACGCTGGGCTCGGTGGCGGGCCTCGCAGGCGCCTCGTCGCGTTCCGCTGCCGACGCAGGAATAACACAAGCCTCTGTCATCACTTTCTGAACGTATTCTCGTCCCTTCACGAGTTGAACGTAGGCACAGCGGTCGAACCACCGCGCGTGTTGCTCCCAGGGCACGTCATCATTTTCCCAGTCCTTAAGGCCACCGTCGCAATAAAAGCATTTAGTCTTGTCGCCCTGACCAGTGTAAAAGAATCCGGCTTCGGCTAACTCTTCCGGTTTCTGTCGCATGCATCGCGGCCAGTCTTTAAAACTGCGCAGGCGCGCGGCTTCAGAGGCGTAACGCGGGTGTACGGGGCCCGGCATCCGAGAGGGCGTGCTGGTAGGAGCTGCTCGCGCACCGCATTCGTCGCGGCCAGCAGATCCTGTGTCTGTGTTGGCACCGCCGCCCAATTTTCGCACAAATGGACACTGGGGCGCCCATCTTTGATGGTCCTTGGCTGGGTCATCACCCTCGACCCATCTCATGATCTCGACCTTACAAAAAGCACAACGGACCTCATCTCCGCGGCCGAGGTAATAGAAGCCGTTTCTAGCGAGTTGCTCCCCGGATAGAAAGGAGACAGGCCATTTTTCGAATGTTTTTATTCTTTCGTCTTCACGGCTCATATCGACCGGATCCGAATTGAAACCAAAGGTATCGTGGTTGTCGGTCTTGTCTATAGAGAACGAGGAAGACGATGAGGGCGTGGAGGGTGACGAAGCCGGAGAGCCGGCGTTTGAGTCGTAGCTCTGCGTCGGCAGCACTAGCGGCACTAGAGGTCGAATCTTAGCGTCGCGCGGAGCGTTCTTGAAAAGCGTTAATGGTGAGGCGGGGCCATTGGATGCCACTGTAAAGAAAGAAAGGTTTACATAAGTTTTAAGTATAAAAACATCATTCTATATTTGGGCAGTTTTAAATTAAGATAGCATCTCATCATTAAGATAATTCTTATAAGAAACCGCGCTGAAGATAACCCTGTGTACTGTACCGCAGGAGGGAATGAATTTGAAGCTTTTAATATCATTTTAACATACAAGATGCATTCATATGGGAAAGATAGCGGTGTGCGAGTGTGCGTTTAAAAACAGTTTCACATAACAACAAGTTCGCGGCCGCCGGGGCCGGCCCGGCTGGCTGCGTCATCGACATTCCAATGCCTGCTGCCGCCCCCCGTCTCTCCCGCACCGCTCCCTACATGCACTCAGTGCGCATGCACCGAATGACCACAGTTTTCTAACCCTAGTAAGACAGAACCAAAACAGTCGAACCAGATGATCAATGATGGCAGTTTGGATATCCTAAATTTTAAGTACATTTTAGTTACTTTATTCAGATTTTTAGTGATTAATAAGTATCCCTTCCATATGCTTATAAAGTATTGACTGTTATCATTAGAGATACAATTATTTCACCAGTTGTAAGGTCCATAAAAACTAGGGATATCTCTTAGAGATAACAAGCAAATATAGTTTTAGTAACTGATGCGTGAACCTTATTTGTTTACAGTTGGTAAAATTCTGGAGTAATCTTGAACTTTGGATGTATTATGTCTGCGTACAAAACGTTAACTCCTAAAACTCAGTTTAAATTTTGATAGAAACGATAAAAATAGTAGAAAGCTTTAATGTTTTTAAACACAATAGGCCTCCATAATAGCTAATGGCCGTCAGTCGTACACGGATCGATATTTACCATTTCTACTTTTCGCGTCGATTAAAAGCGGCATTTTGTCGGTGATTGTTTACAAAACTTTTCACGTAACACTTACACACATTGCAAGAAAACTAGAAACTCGAAAAAATATATATTTTGATGAATTAAACTGATATCGCGATATCGTACGGGTGAGTACGGACATCGTTGGCTAGTAGCTACGTACACTGTGCCGCCTGGTGGTGATATTGTGCTACAACGACCACCCCACGGCGCATGCGTACACACTTCAATACAGGGTTTAAATAGTCGGGAGTACAACCCTCCTCGCTACGGGCTATTGTCGTGCACATGGGGTGCGCCTTGCATTTTGTATTTCGCCATTTAATTATGTTCCAGTAAGCACAGCTGTTGCTTTTAGTCATACACACTGCAACATTATGTGATATTGAATTTCCCAAATTGTTGGCAACTCAGTCTGATAGAATCATCATGATTGCTGATATGTCTAATCTATATGAAATTTATAAAACTCTTTGTCAAACTGCTTAAAAATACTTAAAAACAAAAGCGATACAGTGGCAATTTTTTACATAACCGTCCTGTTAATTACCCGACTGCCAAGAAGGGTTAGGGTTATTTATCTATTACCGTTTGTTGCTATGGTGATCCTCGCCTACCTCAACGATTAACTATTTTAAGTAATCGAATTTTGTAAGTCCTCCCATAGTCCTTATTTAATAGTTATTAATACTTGCAAAGGTATTAAAATATTCTCCAAAAAAGTTATTTTTACCCTCATATGTTGGAAAATTAACCTGCGTCTAACTTTTATTTGAACTTTCATATAGCAACACTTGTAGTAAGTTCTCAATCAGGCTAGCGTCTGGTGCGACGTTGCCGTGCCGTTCACAGCCGACCGGATTTCATTCATATTTGAGACGCGACGTTGCCGTCTTCAGCGGAAACCGCGACCACACAGCGTAAAAAAAGGGCCTGTGGAATGTGGCAGTAGTTTACTGATGGGCGGGTCTAACACAACACCAAATAAAAAGTAGACAATAGTGGATGGTTGGAATGCGGACAGTACTTACATACTTACTTATTTTAGTTGATAATGATATAAAAAATATAGAATTGAGTTCAGGTCATTATTAAGAACTAAAATTTTACGCATGAAGCGTAAACCTACATTAACTGAAAATAGTTTTCAAAAGCTGATAGGTGCATGTTTGCAAGTTACAGATATTTTTATCGGTTAGTCAACGGCAGACTTGATATCATGTGCAAAGTTCACGTCACTCGGCGCAAAAAGCAAATGAAATTCAGCATTGTGCCTTAAGAGAGTGGCGAGAGGCGGCGCCGGGAGAGCAAGCGTGGGGAAGGGGACGGGGCCATGTTCTCATGCCTATGGGTGGTCGGCGCTCGGCTTTCGAATTCCAATGCCTCGCCTGTAGCGCCTACGCGCTAGACTGCTATCTATTTAGCTACATACGTCTACGTAGTTTCAGTACATTCGAATAAGGAATTTCCTCTAAATTATGGTATACTTTACCAATGGTTTACAGTAAACGGATTCATGTCTGAATTAGAATGTATGAATGAATTTTATGCTTGTTGTCTTAACTCAGTTCAAACAAACTATGGCTTTTCTCATCATAAAAGTAAGAAAAATAAACTAAAGGATAGCCCGGAATTGGTGTCAGCGGAAGGGAACATCCGCCAGATGGGGCACATACATATCAAAGAGCGTTGAATATAAAATGTAGGTACTGTGTAAAAAATATCCTGTCTATACCATAACAAAAGCAAGTGCCTATTTATGTACGTAAAATTGAGAATGTGTATGAAACTTATCTGACTGGATACCTACGACGACATTGCCAATTACGAGTTACATGATATACGTTGTTATTTACCTATGATGTATATCGTTTGATAATATTATCTTGACATAATAAATACATATAACACGGCATAGTTTTTTACATAATTATTCGATACTCTGATTTTCGTGGAATGCAATTTTTGCTCGTTTGACCCATAGATTGCGCCATTATAAACATATAAACAAACTAATTGGTTTATTAAAGCAAGGTAAAAATAGACTAGAGTGTACCTTGAATATTTACGATTTTTGCAGATAAAAGCAAAAAAATATGAATAAAACAGCAACTTTAACATCCATACATTTTACTTTATTAATTAATAAAGTAAAATGTATCATGCAAATATTTCTCACATTATGTAGGTACTATATAAATTAAAATTGCAGACATAAAACAAAAAAAAGTGTATTCTTACTTTTACTATTTCTAAGGAATTGCTTTTACATTAAATTAATTTGATATGTACATAGGTGAAATCAATTTATTTACAATCAGTACTTAACTAACATTGCTAACAGATGGCGCTACCAGTACTCAAAGAATTAAGTAACATCAATACCCAAGAGGAAAAAAGCAGCACCTAGGTACCTACTACTAAAATGGCACAAATATAAAGGAAACTTATAAGGATAATAATGGTTTTTCCTAATAAATAACCATAACACTTAGTCAACATGCAAAAAAGCATTATTAATATTAAACATTAAAACAATATTTAAAATTATTGCTGGGTAAATAGCATTATTAATTTCCAAGCCTATTGGTTGAGTTATCAAAATAGTAGTAGGTACTTCATGCTGCCTTATTGTACTAACAAATTTGGTAACAGCAGAACAAATCACCAAAGAGGCTCCATTGGGTATAGTGTAATCAAATGGCAAGGCCATGCGCAAACATTGGGCAACAAAAAATTCAACAACAGGCAGACCTCAATGTTTCTATAGCTTATTCACAGTTGATTTTTAAAACAGGAAGGTCTAGTATTATTATTCTTTTAAACTTAATTGCTCATCTATTAAGATCCTATAAGGAAAAAACTGAAAGAAATCCATTTTATCGTCTTTGTGATTGTGTATCTTATCTATATTATTGGTTCGGGGGAAATGTACATAAGTCAATCATATCTTGATGTTAACAAGTTCTTGGAAATATCCTTTATAGGTATTGTTTTAAAGTGGTATTTATAAATACTGTCCTTTTGGCTGATCAATGTTCTCCTTTATGACATCAGCACTTAATTGTAGCTTACACCTACATAATATAGATGGCGTTATCATACCTAATGTAGAATAGTGTTTCATTTTATTCTTTATTGAGTCTCCCATTGTGCTTATATTACAATTTGAGCATACACTAGTATTAGGCTGCTTTATAACATTTTTCTAAACACTGAATATGGCTAGGTACCATTTTACATTTTTAAACAAACAAAGAAGTCATTAATTACTATTTAACCAAAGAAATATTAGTTAAACAGAAAGAGATATTACAACAAACAAGTATTTGCCTTTAGTAATATTTGAAGTAAATGTTATTTGTATTGATAAGTCCCTAATTTTTGTTTTAGTTTGCTCTATGAACCTATGTTAAAACAAAAATTGTATTTAAATAAAGTATATATACAATCCACATTAATATTTAATTATTGTTGTCCCCTTCATTTAGACATCTTACAAAACAACATAATATTGACGGGTATGGTTAGAAGTGTAAAAATAGTTGTGAGAGAATTCAATAAACTCTTAAAAATCTTTTGATGGGCAAAAACAAGACGGCCGACACAATTATGAAAATAAGTGACGTTGCCCACAGCCCAAATCGAACATATGGTCATGGAAAGGTTATGTAAGAAAATTGCATTTACCTTTGGTTATATCCATTTGTGATCCAGATTTTTTAGTCTTTAAACAAGGTATTAAACACGACAACATCAAATTGATTGTCCTTAACAAAGTTCACTATCGGTCCCACACTCTCACTTGTCAAACTTATAAATGAATAAACAAACAACACAACTCTCCAACATGAGTGCGAAACTCGCGACTAACGAACTAATGAACGAAGTGACGTTCGCAATCGATCGCCCGGTCAGAGTAGTAGGAACGAACAGAACATGCGTCACTCGTCGACGTTCGGTAACTATTCATCGCACGCTAAGGTGGACTTTGTTATAAGTGTTGCCCGATCAGAGATTAAAATTCGTATCTCTACTATCTCAAAATATTCGTTATCTCATTGATAAAATTTCCAAAATTTTGGTATTTGATATAACAGTGCATACATAACCATGATAGTTTAATAACGTTGGTTAAGAGATAATAATATAATGTCGTGGTATTAAAAGATTAACTGTCGTGGTATTTAAAAATGAAATGATGTTTTCATTGCTTTTTTTCGTGTCAATAATCATTGAAAAAATAGTTAATTTACTTATCATTTTAGTTTTTTTTTAAATAGGTGCATATATTTGACATATTATTATTCTAATTTACCACAATTCACGCAATCTGGGAGAAATCCTGGCAACCCTCCATCGCTATGCGCGAGTTCGCGCTCTCGTATTGAAACACATAGTAGGGAGGGAGGGCTGAACCACCTGAAAATATTGTAATCTACCCTATAGCTCTAATGACATGGAATTTACCACTATTAAACATAAGGTAATTAAGTATCTTACTACCTACCTAAAACTCAAAGATATCATTTGGTAATGATTCCGTTCAAAGACAAGAATTTATTCTATAGGTGTTATTGTTTGAATAGTTCCATCTAGAAGTATCTAGTTAGTACATATTATTAAAATAATTATTAAGTAACGAACCGGCTTAATATTGTGTGATAAGAATCAGCGATATGATTAAATAACGAACGCTTAGGTACCTATAGGCTCAGGCACTTAGGTAGGGACCTACCTAGCTACTTCAAAAAGTTCACTTAGGTAAGTAAATAAATAAAACTCATGTCAGAAAAAATAATAATAAAATCATTGAATTTTATACGCAATTACCTAAAATAACAGCATTATTTAAAAAGAAAACTAAACACATTATGTACCTGAAACTGCCGACGTACTAGGAGTTATATTCTCCACATCCTCTTCTGATATGTCCTCATCCATGTTTACAGTTGAAACCTAACGGTTATATAAATTTTAATATTCACTTATCACTTTAACAATCACCATTTTAGGTTCGTTTACCTAAAACACAATATTTTAATGCAAAAAAATATGTAAAATAGTTTTCGACATTTATACACCCAATCACCACAGAGAATTAAAACAAAAAGTATATCTCCAAAAAGGTAATTTACCTGTAAACGTGTATTAATATAAGAACTAGCGAGCACTGCAGTTGTCGCTTCAATGCTACACTATGTCGAGATACGGCGATAATCATCGTTAGCTACGTAAATAAAACGTAACAAAACGTGTCCAATGATTAGCTCATACGTATTGCACGGCATTGTTCAATCGGAGTATCAGACTCTTGTGGCCCTGGTGTAATTTGCAATCAAGAGTTAGGAGTAGGTACCCGCCTACACGTGACCATTGCTTCTGATTCATTTTCAGTTCATTAATAGAACTCTGTAGGTAGGTACCTGCTTAGGAAAGATTGCACACAATTTTTCGAAGTGAGTTATGACGACGTCAAAGGTGCACCGAGATTTAATGAAAACTTCGGTTTAAAGGGTAAGTTCCTTCCTACCTACCTATTTATACTTCGGATATTATAATTTGCTAGCTTGGTTTTGGTGTCATTCTGCTTTCACATAAGGATAGCTTTAGTTTTATATCTTATGCAATCATAGTTTTAAGATAAGACGGTTGATAAAAGCCTAACAAACTACAGGTAAGAATAACTGACTAATATAATTGCTACCTATTTACTGATGTGGATTTGGTTGATACTCAAAATTCTATCAGAGCAGATGTCAAAATAAAATTGCTTTGTGAAGGTAGTATAAAAGGTTGATGGTGAAGTTGGCAGGTGCGTGCGCAGCTTGTGCGCGGGCGGCGCGCGGCATGAGCTCGGCAGCTGCCGCTCCACGTGCTGTGCAGCTGTCGCCCTCATCCCTTACACCTCACCTGCACCGCACCCCCTTAATTCATTCCTGAAATGAGATAAAAAACCGACACAATTTACTTGATCCACATCCCTATTCTCATCTATTAGACATATCAGTTAAAACTCCCATATATAGATATCTACGAAGGTCCTCGTTTCCTGTTCGGGTCTTCGACAACATTACTGATGATGATCATTACTGATGACCACAGAACATAAGATATGTGTTTGAAATAGGCTTGATTCCGCCAAAGGTCTGTCTGGCATCGGCAATTTAATGCACCACAGACGCATGTTAGTAATAATAAATGCATATTTTAATGAATGAACCCGGCCGGACGAGAGTGGTGCCTACAGCGTTCACTTCGTGACTTTACAGTGACCATAGATTAAAGGGTTACAGACACACGCTGGAATAAAAAAAAATACACATAGACTTTTGTTGGTTACACCTTCCCATTCATAGAAATGTGATTTAGGTATTCAAACAACGTGATATCGGTAAAAATACTTTACATAAGTATTTTTACCGATACCGATATTTATTTGTATCTCTCTTATTTGGTTCTTTTCAATTAGTGTAGATACACTTCAAAAGATTTTGGGCCTGCCATAAGGTAAAAGCTTGTAGCAAAATATTTGGCCCGGTGCAAGACTTATGGTTAACAAAGTTTTATAAACTAAAAGGGCCTAACGTGCCGCTTCTGAAATGTTGTCTTTGCGTGCGGGCGGGTACCAGGCGAAGCGGTCCAATAGCGGCTCGCGGCGAGGTATGCGGCCTGCTTTTCCCAGAACTCTTCGCTCCGTGCCGCAGCCCGCGGGACGGGATCAGTTGCACGAAGTACCAAGCAGGCCCGAATACACAATACTTGTTGGAGTTGTGTGCTGATATGACAAACTACCAAGAGTTTACTTGAAACAGAACTAGAAATAACACGGAATATTTGTTTCCTGTTGCCAGTCTCACAGTTACTGAATTACAGACAGAACAATTGATTGTGGATGTCAAATAGGTATCTAGAGTTGCTCAATAAGTTCGGCTGAATCTGGTCAGACTAAAAGCTGACCCCAATGAAGCTTGGGAAAATGCTAGGCAAAAAATCTACGCTGCTGACGTTACTAGGTTTGCGTTTAATCCATTCATAATTTATGCATGATAATGAAGGTATAGTAACTATACTTCCACAGTATAAGACGTGCATATAAGAACCATTGATAAGATGAGGATGAGTATATTGAACTCCATTCACATCTTAATCATGACAGTAAGTATCTTCTCGTTTACTTAATCAGAAAGTGCAATTTGTAATAACAATTAAGATAGTGTAGGTATCTTTCATGATTAAATGTTGTGTTATACACTGATAGGTAACTTCTAACAAACTGACGCAACCAAAGCTTGTAAAGTATATAAAACTATTTATTTTTAAATGAGAAAACGTTACGAAAACGTCTCACAATGGATGTCTTTACAATACACAATTTTTTCCTATCCAAATCCGTTACATTCCATTCCCCAGAGCCGCGGGTTGGGCACGGAGCTATCTCGACGAGATTTCGAAATTCCAAGAAAGGCAGAGCCTTATAAATTATCTCAAAAGCGCCGACGCGGCCCTGCAGCCAGAATGCTTTTTTTACACCACAGGTAGGCTGGCGCTAAGACGTCGAAGGAATTTATAGTTGGACCGTCAAATTTGACACTTGGTTTATTATATATTGTTGGTATATTTTCGTCAACTATGAAATTAATAATAGTACCTCATATAACGAATACAGGGCGATGTTAAATAAAATAATGATATTGATGCAAATGTATAAAACAGTATCTATTTTTAAGACTTAAAAGCGCAGTAACGGGATAAGTATTTAAAACGATTGATACTCAAAGCTTGAATACATGAAAAAATAACAGGCTTAAGAAAATAATAGCAAGTATCATGACTGTTTCTATCTGCCTTAAACGTACCATATACCTACCTAATACCGTGTAAAAAAATGTGCGTGGTACACGCGTGCAGCACGTTTCTAAGATAGCACTGTTGGAACAACCGAACTAATTCCCGAGACCAGGCAGCCCTGAAGGTCGTTCCTTCTAATAATAAGAACCATTTATTGTTAAATGGCGCCCGCAATAAATTCTCCATACAATACGAATATTCCTCATTTGGAAAATAAATGTTGTCGATCCCGTTTTGCGTGGCAACATGGTCGTTCTTTTCGAATCGCAACCGGCTCCTTTTAAGTTCGCTCCTATTGAAATTATAATTAAATTAAGGCCTTGTTAAATTTATCTGATGTCGTTGTATATCTCATGAAAGTCTAAACAACTATCCCGTGGATACATCGCTTTTCAAGAGAGTTACCAACTAACTTCGTTATTATATCTAAAATCTATTTTCAAATTGTAATATTTTCAGGCTTTTTAAGGAAATGTGAAAAATTTAAGGTATCTTTTGAAGAAAGAACGAACAACTATTCCTTGAACTAAAACTAAACTCATAAAGCATCTGCTAGACACTAATTCTATGTTATATCGTGCTTTGCTAGATCAAAGAAACAATGGTATCTCTTGATCTGCTGCACAACAAACTGGCTTCTAGGACTATGGTGCTTAAGTTTAAATTCCTTTGAGTAATCATTACGGATGGTGTGCTGTGGAATTTGGGGCACAGAGCTGACTCAACGATCTAGTCCCGTCCCTATCGCGAAGGTAATCTTAGTAAAGACACAGACTTAAACGGCACGGATGTGAACAGTTAGCTGCTTTCCGATTCCAGTTAAATTTAACTTGCATTAATTAGCTAACTTTTCTAAAAGAGGAAACTTACAATTATTTTCTGTCATCTCAAATAAAAAAATATCCTTAAAATAACTGTCGTCAGCAGCCATAGCTAAGTGTAATAAATTTAATTTAAGTTCACTTTGAATTTAATAATTTTATTCTGCAAAACATCCGTAAAACTCTACAACCAGTTGTAGAACCTTATTTTCTTTTTACTTGTGTAATGATTTTCAAAGCTTAGCTCACAAAATCGTTAATAATACATTATTCATCATCATGATCTGTATCATTGCCGAGTTTGCTATCATCCTGTGATGAGTCTTAAGATAGGAATATCAGAAAGAACATGCAATTACTGCACCAGACAAATTGAGACACATTATTATTAGAAAAAAATATAGACGTTTATTTTTCTAGAATAGGACTTCCTAGCTGCTTCCTAGTAAGCGATGACAGAAAAACCATTTTTAGCAAAAACATAAATTATTATAGTTGAACATTACAACATTTCCCGCGTCTGTAGAAATTATTTAGTCTTCAAGGAAAACATCGTGGGAAATCTCACGTGATGGTAATATAATTGTGGCACGGATAGATGGTTTCATCCATTGCCAAGTGTCCAACAGTTACTAGTGTTCTTGATTGAGTGAAGTCATACAAGACACATGTATGGGTATTGATGTGAAAATGTACTGGTCCACAAAAATCTAGCCATGATGAAAATAGTCATTGATCGACACGCTAAGAAGAAGATGTGAAAAACATTTATGATGACATGTGGTGCCACAAAAACTATCGTCAACGACCGATACAAATTTAAAAAAGTAGTTAGGTTTGTTAAGTAGGTGGCTAGGTGCCTAGGACGTACTGTATGAATGTTTAGGAAATTTTCATTACTAGGAACGCACCTACATGTTCGTTAAATCTAAGAATGATTGCGAGCTGCTGCTGCGATAAGGAGTCCAATATAATGTATCAATAAGAATATATGTAGTACTATCTAATTCAATAATCATTGGGACTGTACTCTTAGCTTATATTATTTGCTAAGAAAGCAAGTCTAATACATCATCATTTATAAACTGTCAGGCTTAGAGTAAGAATGATCGGAGATACTTCGTTGTCAATGTAATGTCATAATGGGTAAACTTCTTAGACTATAGATAACTATAGACCGATAGTATCGCTAGTTTTCCTTCGTGCCAAGCGAGAGCACTTTTTGTCTGTATCTAGTACATTCGTTTACTGATTTAAAGGTATTTTTCGCGCAACGACAGACTTATATGCGAAAATATCGATGGTTTCGACATTGTTAGGATAATATTAGGGTTTGAGATAGTTTTATTAAAACGGCGCGCTCCGTCTTGATACAAAATTTACGCTAAAACTAGTTCATACTAGTGCTCACGGTTCATACAGATACTGATAGGCTTTAGTTTCTTATCTATACTCTAAGGTAAACTTCCTGTCTGAATGATGTTGGTCCATATGGTATTACGGCAATCGCATCGTTTTGGATCCCAAGACTTTTTCAAACTAATACAATAAATGTCCAAACATTATCATAAGCTGAAGCCGTTATAGTTCAGTCAATAAATCACCCATAAGGGGTTGTAGAGTGCGTGAGCAAGGCCCTAAGCAATTACTTCAGAAAATTGTTCAGGGTGCTTAGAGAGTTAACATACTAAAAGTCCTGACATCTAGGGGGTGAGGCGGAGTGGGGGGAGGGGGTTAAAGTTCCCATTTTTCAGTTTTTCGCTAATATCTTTTAAACGGTGCGTCATGGAGATAAGAAGTCTTCTACGCAATGAAAGCTTATAAAATTATGTACAACTTTTATCTGATACACTTTTTCACATTCCTACCTATTTTCGAACTACACGTTCCGGAAAAGTGAAAATTGAAAAAAAAACTACTTGAATTGAACACTACCTCTTGTATACTTCTTCCTTCACGTTATTTGGGGATAAAAAGTATCTTATATCTTAAATAAACTCCTTCTATATCAATTTACTAAATTTAATCCTTATCTGTACAGCCGTTGGGATATCAAAACTTTTATCTACACTTGTCTTATACACTTTTTCCAAATTTTCACCAGTGTTCGAGTATTAGTGTGATGTGACAAGCATTACCGAATGTTAAATATGAGCTAGTATATAAATTTGGTATTTTATTGATAACATAAGCTGGGAGTACCTCCAAGCGGTGAAGGCGGTATCAGTTTGAGATCTCGTTTTCTACCAGTGGTAATGGAGCAGAAGCGGGTCGTCACTTTTCATTCCATATTTCCTGTCGTAGAAAACGAGATCTCACTGGCTAAAACTCCCATAATCATCCATGCCTTCGGGCTTATGTTATTGTTGTCGTTTATGATTCAACCTCTTTGGCATGGTAGCCTACCCGGTAACGCAGGGGAGCAGCCAGAACAGTTCTTTACTTTGTAATCGTCATTAGTTACGCAATTGGATTATCCATCATGAGTGCTAATAATAATAAGTGTCCTGTGTAGATGTAAGTGTTGCATCTACATCTCAAGAAGAGGCAGGCCCGTCTCAGCTCAGGTCTTCAGCTCCCTAATTAGACTTCATGACTAATTGTTTATTATGCGCACATACTGTAAAAGAAGAAACCAGAACGCTTTTGAGCAGAAAAAGAATAGTACATTCAGTTAAAATGGACGATTCTTGAGATGTGGATGCAACACTTACATCTTTTTAATTGTATCGGCTCGAGTGTAGTTTTTACGACAATTAGTGTGAATTAAAACGGATGTCAAGGCGCGGAAAATTTGGTGCTCATCATCGTTCCGATCTTTACTAGCTTTGATAAGGCCGAGTATTCCTTTTTGTTTCACCTCAGAAACATCCTTACTCCCTTTAACGATGTCCTTATCACACACTGGACACTTATTATTATTAGCACTCATGATGGATAATCCAATTGCGTAACTAATGACGATTACAAAGCAAAGAACTGTTCTGGCTGCTCCTCTGCGTTACCGGGTAGGCTACCATGCCAAAGAGGTTGAATCATAAACGACAACAATAACATAAGCCCGAAGGCATGGATGATTATGGGAGTTTTAGCCAGTGAGATCTCGTTTTCTACGACAGGAAATATGGAATGAAAAGTGACGACCCGCTTCTGCTCCATTACCACTGGTAGAAAACGAGATCTCAAACTGATACCGCCTTCACCGCTTGGAGGTACTCCCAGCTTATGTTATCAATAAAATACCTAATTTATATACTAGCTCATATTTAACATTCGGTAATGCTTGTCACATCACACTAATACTCGAACACTGGTGAAAATTTGGAAAAAGTGTATAAGACAAGTGTAGATAAAAGTTTTGATATCCCAACGGCTGTACAGATTTGGATAAAATTTAGTAAATTGATATAGTAGGAGTTGATTTAAGATATAAGATACTTTTTATCCCCAAATAACGTGAAGGAAAAGTATACAAGAGGTAGTGTTCAATTCAAGTAGTTTTTTTTTCAATTTTCACTTTTCCGGAACGTGTAGTTCGAAAATAGGTAGGAATGTGAAAAAGTGTATCAGATAAAAGTTGTACATAATTTTATAAGCTTTCATTGCGTAGAAGACTTCTTATCTCCATGACGCACCGTTTAAAAGATATTAGCGAAAAACTGAAAAATGGGAACTTTAACCCCCTCCCCCCACTCCGCCTCACCCCCTAGATGTCAGGACTTTTAGTATGTTAACTCTCTAAGCACCCTGAACAATTTTCTGAAGTAATTGCTTAGGGCCTAACTCACGCACTCTACAATGTCTTTGTTGGATGGACTATTAATAAAACATCAAATTCGTCAACCTAAATGATCCTTCGTTAATAGGTCAAAAAAAAAACAACAACGAAACTCAAAACGTTTTCTTCTACGCCGCATTTAATGAATTAAGTAAATTTCCATAATTCGGTAAACCTCTTATGTCATAATCGGAATAGTCCCCGACAGAACTGTGATGACTCATATTTATTTAGCTTATCAGGGTCTGGGCCTACTACAACGTAAATGTTGTTTATGTTTTGAGAAATGTGTATGATGGGATTGTGTCATTAATTACAAATGTTTTTATGTAATGTAGATAGTATTGCATCATTCTGGCCAACTAAGGATTCATTTTCAGTTCTTTATTAAGATCCAAATAGACTTTCCTCAGCTTTAAATTAAATAATTAATTAAAATTCCTTTTTTTCTCTTATTTACCAACACATTATTAAAATTTCTTATACATCCAGGTTTCTGTAATACCGTCACGAAAGAAAACGGACCGTAGATCAGTTTTCAGGTGCAATTGAAAAAATAAAACACGATAGTCTGAAACATATATATGAAATAAGACACGAGCAATAAGTGTGACTGAGATAGCGATGTACACATGGAAAAAATACGCCACTACTATCCAAAATGTATTGTGTGTAAACTGTAAAGTTCCACAAATGTTAGGAAGGAGACGACCTTGAAAAACAATGAGTGATGAAAGAATTATCAGAATTGTTTCCTTTAACATCATTGACTGATGGACCGGTTTTACATTAAAAGTAACAATAAATTCAAGTTTTCATCAATGCTATAAGTCGTGTTTGTAGGCAGTGTCTCGCCACAAAGCCCGCATTTTAACTCGATGGACTGGTCTCATTTCTTTTGTTATTGTCTGTACGAGTAATGTTGTTGTCTTTTGTTTATAACATGTAACGACTCTGATCTCATTACTGTCCTTTGCACATTGAAGCCGTCTATAATAGAGTATGATAGTCATTTATTAATTAGTACTTATGTCTGTGTAAGATAAACTTTTAGATAAGTTTGTTTATGTCAGTTGAACTTTGATTTTGTTTTTGATGGTACAACTAATTAGACTATTCTTATTGTACTAGACACACGAGTTTTACTTATTTTATTACAGTTTTTTAGGCTTATACCTAATAGAAATGTCACAAACCTACTGATTATGAAAATTATTAAAAACAGTTCTGTATCATGAGAACCAGTGTAAAAGCGAGACGGCGCATATTATTGCGCGTAGCGGCATCTCGCTTCTACGTCGACAACGGCTCATAGGAGGCGTGAGGTCCTAAATTTCGTTCAGTAATTTTTGTTTTCAGTACTTAGGTGCATACTCTCAAACAGATGTTCGGTGATTCAAGCGACTTTCTTCATTCTACGAAAAATGTTAACATGTGGTTAAATTTATTATTCTCTGAATATTTATAATTCTTCGGTTGAAGGACTTAAAGCGACCTATTTTTTTAAGTCCTATTCATTTCTTATAACTGCCTTTTCCCTTTAACTACTAATTGAGCACAAACTGATCGGTTGACTGAAACTGACCTTATCTTACCAAAAAAATTGATCTATTTTGTTGGTTTGTAATAATGGTGCTGCCATTGACGTTTTAGGGATCGACTGTTTTCTGTGACTGTTTAGTGTTATTCCAATAACCATGTAGCATATTTGGAAAATATGGTAAAAGGAAAAAAAACATGTAGGTAACGTTTCCTTCTACCTAATTAGGTAATGTAAATGTTTACAATGCGTTAATATTGGTACATTTCCATACCATACTGGTTGACACAGTAGTTTACGTTGCACTTATTTAAACTAAACTTAAAAGACTAAAAAGTGATTTAAAAAAATAATGAAAATATAAATAATATTAGTTCAGTATAAATAGAGTATCTTCCTTATTAACTAATATGTGACAAAAAATAAAAAAGGTCTTCTAACATGGAGCGTTAGTACAAATAACTATTTTGTTGTTGTTGAATGAACAATGGAAAAAAGAACTTGACAAGGGACTATCATTGTGTTTATATCCGTCGCTTATCAATTATCATTTATCTGTAATTATTTGATGACCTTGTTGGTCAGTCAACACAACAATGGATTTCCCATGGCGCGTCATACATAATTAATTATGTCGGTACTTAATTACAGTTGTTAAAATCAGCTTATATTGATTTGCGTCTCATTGGAACTTAGTTTTTTTTTCATAGGTACTTACTTATTCGTGATTTGATTTGTGATGTTAAATAAAGTTGGTAAGGTTATGTGATGGATCTTATTTTCAAATTAGAAAAACGGACGTAATAAAATCGTGTATAAGAACACACTTATTATTGTTACGTTATTTTTGCCTTGGCGCTAAATAACTGTTTACAGCAAAATCAGAAAACATAGTGACGTCATTGAGCACGGAAAAAAAAGAATATTTTGGTTAAGCTGATTTCGGCGTTATTTACATAAACGCGTCTGCTGCGCAGTTTAGAGGAGCTTCGACGCTTACATTACTACACATTGGAGGTCGACCGCCTGGCATTGCCAAATTTGAACGGGTGACGTCATATTCGAATCGCTTCGAACGCGCATCCATCTGTATCGCTTTAGGAACTATCCCACGATTGTTAAATAAGAGCAACGAGCAATGACACTCAATTCGGACAAGTAATGTACTTTAAATACCAAGAATACTCAATAAGAATGAACTTTGCACAATAAACATTAGATTGTATTATTATAAGTCGATGTAAAAACGGTCACGTTTCTTTTGCACTCAACGGCTGATGTCTCCTTGGGAATCATAAAGAGGTACTCATGTTACCCAGCTTCTTAAAGTAGGTAGGCAATTAGTAGATATCTTATTCCACCACACATTAACCTCAGACAAAGCATAACGTTACTGTTTATTTGTACATCTTATTCATACAAGTTAAAGTAGTTACGTGTGAACACACTTCGATATTCCGTTTGGCTTTAGATACTCGTGCAGCCTGAAAACGTATTTTCAATACGCTTGTTTGTGCCTTCGAGATCTGAAAGTAAAATCACATTTCAATGTATAATCGCTATGACAAGAACTGGTGAATATGTTCAATCGACCGTTGATCTCATTTTGAGGACACTTACATGTACTTTTAAGGAATAAATTGCTGCTTGCCATAGAGACATTTTGTAAACTGACTAAACAGATACTGAATAGGACCTACATCTGAAGTTGCATCTGATAATCTCTCCTTTTGTTAAGATGACTCATAAAGGATTACGTGATTTGTAATTTTACGGTAATTTTCTGAAACCTCTAAGAGATATACCTACATGCTATTTTATCCACAATATAGAAGTTGAATGGTTTATTTTCGTTATTCATTATTGATACCATTAGATGCCCTATTAGATGACTGCAGGGTAAAAGTGTTTCTTTTTCTATTTTGATGTTTGGGCATTTAGGATTGATGTCGCGCTGATGAGTATTAGTATTAACTAAAAACCTATGTATAAATGAGATAAATCTATCTACTTGGAGTGATGATAGTGTGACACAATATAAGTATATTCTACAAGCCATGCCAAGCTATCATCTACGCTCTACAGACAAGCAAGCATGCGAGGATCCTATTTCGCGTTTCGCTTTGGATATAGCACAATGCACATTGTTCACCGTATTCAAAGAAGAATGCTTGACGCTGATATTATGATACACCGCATTGTGATCGCGAATGCCTTACATGCACATGGGTACTGTTTATACAACACTAAGCCGATGGTTGAGTAACGCATGCAGTGCGTATGTACTCGTAGACCCAAGTAGAAGTTACCTAAAAAGTTATATAATGTATTTACCGACAGTGATGCTTCCACAACGAAAATGATTACTATAGAATTTCACAGCATCAATGATACGATCCGAGTAACTACCTATATACTTACTAATGCATAATATAAAGAATGGATGAATTTCAATGTTTCTCATTAGGCAATAACCAACTTCTACGGGAACGTGAACTACACTTAGTCTTGGATATATTTGATCAAAGACGCTAGTAAAATCCCGGGACAAAGTAAGTAAGGCTAGTTGCATTGTTAGATAGTAATAAGCAAGAGAGATTAAAATAATACGTACCTACATTCTTAAAGAACTGGAGGTTTTAGTAGATGTTTCTTATTGAAGTGAGAAATGTTTGGTCTGAACGTATAGAAATGAGCTATGGTGTTCTCATTACATAGCCCGTCGCTATAAAACGTCACGTAAATCGGAGGAACAATTGATAAAAGACACAGTAACGCAAAAAACAAGAGGTACAGCAAGTTACTTCTGTAGCGAAAATATGGGCGAGGAAATGACATTGTTAACGATAACGAATCACATATTTTTCTAATTTATCGTGGCTGTATAGATTGTAGAGTAAAATAAAACATAATATAATTTCAATCGTGTTAACTTAGTTTTTTCTTTTAAGAATAGGTTGTCAAACGAGTATTCAGCCCACATGTTCGTTTTTTAAATTGGATGTCAAAATACTACACACTCGTTAAGAAAATAATCATTTATGTTTGTTTTCTCAAAAATTATACACTAGAGTGTTAATGTGGGTAATGTATCTGCAGTTTGCTCACCAGCTTTCTATTTGAAAGGCTGGCTAGTTGTTGGGTGGTAGCTTTCGCAAGTCGATGCGTCGCCGGCAAACCGCGCGTTGCCGCTTCATGTTGCGGATAGAAAGCGCCGCGACCTCACTTTCACTACTAGCAATACTCGAGAATGAATAACGTCACCCTACACCACACCTAATTTATTGAGGTTAAGTTCATTCAACTTCGCCATATATTATTTTAATGTAATGTAATTTTGTAGGTCTGTGAATTGTCTTCATTATGTTGTTTTGCCTAATGATACTCGTAAGTCTTCTCGGTGATTTTTTGAAAATCAAGCTGTATCTACAATAATGTAGAATCTAATAATAATTTTAATACAGATTTCGATTTGAAACAATGGGTTTTTTATTTAATGACACGAAGATTAGAACAGACGTTGACACTTAAACGTGTCAAGATTTGTAAACTTCTTTAGTTACTGAGAAATGATTCAAAACATTACATAAACGAACGTGACGGTCAGCATGGATGTCACTTATCCAACTCGTTGAGTCAATTTACTTCGTGTCAATTGATTTCCAATAACAGTTTACAATTGAGACAGACGATGCATGCGGGGCCCGCTCAATTGTTTAATCAACAATCGACTGCAGCAATTTGTGACGCCATTATAAGTTTATAAAATAAAATGACTTTGAAGCGTAAACCTTAACGAAATATCAGACACGGCGGGAGGTCCCAAACATGACGAGAGAACGAAAAATTCGCACGAACCTTCACACTAAGAAAATTTACGGCCGTTGACTTGCAGTCAAAACACAAACTCTTGGAATCACAGAGTTAAATATTTGTTTGCTACGACCGTAACCAATAACATTATTACGGTTTCGACACAAACGATTGTTAGATATTTACAACATGTTCCCAACGTCGACTGCGACTGCTTTTATTGGCAGGCTTGAGGTCTACCAAAAATTATGTAAAGAACACCAAACATTCCTTATTTACAATATAAAATTAATAATCGAGCGCGAAAAGGCTTTAGTAAAGTAAAATACTTGGAAAATTATAACTTGTATGAGGCAGGATGCACGGTACAGTGGAGCGAAACGGTTGCGCGCTGCGGCACAGAATGTTCGCGAACCTTAAAATTATGTAACTAATACAAACAATTACATTTTAAACTTTATATCCAATTGCTAAAGACTTAAAGTTGTGTGTAAATTCTACGGTGCTTAACTCATTTACTCCGCTAACGGAGATGAAATTTCGTAGCCGCCAGCTCGGGAAATGTTACAACTATAATATTGGATTTTATCTCAATAGCTGAAGGTTGATATTGGCTTGTTATCGAGATGGTTCGAGAGCCGTTCTAGAACGTTGGAGTGCAGTTCTATGAACCGCTTCCGCCGCTGCTCCTTCCGTCTCGGGTTGCTGGATGCAGACATTCCTGAGGCGGACACCGGACCCGGCTCAAGAATGCTGACCAGACGGGGACGCGCTGATGCCATGATAGCTTAATGCTGCCTTCAAGTACGCGGCCCTCGCTGGAATTCCACACTAAACTATCAAATAGTTCCAGTCTCATTTGTAAGTTAATATTTCTTTAAACATTCTTGTTTTTTGGTGCTGTATAAATACCCAATACATTTAACTACTGGATGTGCATCTATTATTATCAAACATATTATCAGTTTTCTGCTAGATCACAACTCGCATCATAAAGTTTTTATCTGCTTCAACAAACCGTGAGAATGATTATGGGAGGCGGTCCCATGTCTTTGGTCCATTCATGGTGCGCTTAATACTCGGTCCCACGCACATTTGTGATCCATGTGTGACTACAAACGTCGCTTGCTGTGCATTATGGGTTTCAGCGGAATAGTTTTTTATAATGCATGTATCTCATCTAAATTCCATGAATTACCTAACCGAAGAATTTTCAGAAACATAATTCCTTAGATTATGTAGAAGTTTCCGTCTTGATTATTTGCAACATATGTTGTAATCTTGTCTTGTTTTTTGCCATCTGTCAGATAGATCATATGATTTTAGTTGACATCAATACCCTTTTTAGGAACCTTCAATATCGGGTCAACTATCTGCATGTTATATCAGTTGGTAACATAATGTTCCACTAAATCTTTTCCCGCCACACATGGTCTCTTTATACAGATATCTCAATGACAGACATTCACAAGTTATGGGAACATTTTTTCGGGAGCGTAACGGTTTTTGTATTATTTTTTGTCGCCTTTGACCGTGTGAAGGGACCTCAATGGATGCATGTGAACGACACGGCCATTTACAAAAGATCTATGGTAATACGTGAGCTACCCTCTGTAGACGGGTGTTAGCACTATGTTCGCGGGGCGGGGGGGATCTTTCTCCGTTGGTGTTATATTAAGCATCTTCAATGAGCTGTTTCTTTGAGAACCGTCTTCTTTCATAGCATTGTTTGATGTTTTCACATAGACTTGTTACCTACCAAGAATTGTGCAAGTGGTTAGAAATATCTGTTTCCCATGAAATGTTGGTACTTAATCAATGACGTAGTGATGCATGGTATTAACAATATTTATCTAATCACTATTTACGTGTACTTGAAACAATGTTTCAATGTATACATAATAAGTATAACAGTGTTGTTTTCAAGGACTTGTCTATCCGTATCCGTATTGTTAGTATTATATAAAAGATATAAAATGAAAAAGTCCGTAACGAAATGAACCCTTTCCCATTGCCGTGGAATGTCGGTCCGTCCGTCCTTCAAGCGATTATGGGACGACGACTCGGCCTAAATTACCATAACACGTTTAGAATCATTAAAACTAAATTAGTTAATTGTTTTCGAAAAAGAGGCTGATTGACAGATATCGAACTACATTCTGTTTGATCATTAGTCAAAACGTCATAAGAAATGTATTAAGTCGTTAATTACAGTAAATACTAGAAAACCAATTAAAGCCACATGATTGTGCTTTGTAAGTACATAATAATTTAATTATTATTTAATGTGTACAAGGCCACCTGGTGGACAAATAAATAATTTCATTAGACTTTAAATATGGAGACTGTAAAAACAAAATTTTATACAACCCTTGATATAATAGTATCTACTTACAACTTATTCAAATAGGTCCTCTCCTCACGGCAAGCTTTCCAGTCTCAGGATTCAGCTCTATATCATTATTTTACAACCCATTTCCTGGTACTACAGTTTGAATTACAAATTTTATTGACCAACTAACTTAAAAGACCACGTATGACAGTTAGGACAAACTTTTGCATTCAGCGTAGTCAAAATAAAATGGTTAGTTAGTTATATGTATAGTTGACTTTAGTGAGATATCCCATTAAAATAAATATGTAAGTAAAGTTTTTCGACTATGGTAAAAAAATGCAAAATATTGGTCCCAAATGTCCCGACAGCCATACGTGATCTTTAAGTAACTGTCCTTAAGTAATTACAATTCTAACAAAATATTACCAAGGTAAACTATACTATTATATTACTCAGCCGCGAGATATTACCTCTATAAAACATTTTAGTAAAGAAAAGTAGTTTTTCGCGAATTCCACGTGACCTTTCTGTTGGCATGCGAGCGGAGGTGCGCGGGCGCAGCTCGGTCGCGTTCTCACGGGAACGCGCGGTGATTGCACCGCATTACGCCCTGCACTGGGTCGGCCGACCGCCGAGACATACAGCCACCCGATGTCGGATAAGCCTTTATATTTCTATGTACTATCTAAGAAGATAACAATATTTTATTATTATATATTTGTTAAATATTTATTTACTATGTTCTGTGAAGTTTAAGCTTCATAATGATCTGTTATTTTTTTTTCATTTAATTTGGTTCGACCAAACCTTTAACTTTCTAGAGGTGTTTTATCCTCTAAATACGGCTGATATTTCATTCTTCAAATCACATTTAATAAAATGCTTAACTTCCAAAATTCGCTCGCATAATACAAGCACAGGCTTATTCGAAAAGAACAGTAAAAAGTTGTCTGTTATTAGGTTAGGCAAAACGTTAAGTTTTCCAAAGCAGTGATCGCAGATTGACGCTACGAAAATAGACAAATATTCTTTGAAGGACTTCAGCAAGATTCTGTCACACTCGTAGAATTAGAAATGTACAAATACTAACTATCTATATATATATATATAATAGTACCACTGATCTACTACGCAAAATAAATACTACATAAATCGTAGTATTTGCGTAGTAAAATTCGTAGTAGATACCTACGTAGTAAAGTGGTAGTAATAAGAATGTAGTGACGTTTTTTTAAATGCCTACCGATAAAAGGCTTTGTTTTTTTTTTATCGGATGTTAGCAACAAGGGTTCCCTAGATTTTAGTTCAAACAAAATTATTCATGTATTGTTATTGCCAATGGCGTTTTTGCTATAAATATCCTTGTTTGACATACCTACATTATTAGCTTATGTATGTTTGCGTTAGATAAAATGTAAATAAATTATGTAAATGGCAAATCAGAAAAAAAAAGATTTTAACGTTTTAGATACATTTTCACGTTTCCATCATCGTAACGTAACGAGACAGAAGTCTTAATAAGGTAAGGATCCACAAAAACTGCTGAATCAGAATTCAAAATAAATAGTAACTTGGCTGGGGCACTGCCGTGCCCCCAGATAACCTCTTACCTACCTACATGTTTAGTTATATCATTGTACTAGCTGTAATATAAAGTATGTACACGTTGCTATTTTCCCTAGCAAGTAACGCGATGTTAAATACCCGGAAAGTTATAATTTTTAAATGCAAAAAAAAAAAAAATCCAAGTAGTTTCAGATATTACCGAGTCGAAATAAAAAAAAAACTCTATTTTTTCCTTAAAGCTTCATTATTTTAGTATACTTACCAGCTCCATATAGTATTCGTGGCTTCATAAATTCAGTGCTGTGCGACTTTTCCCATTGGAGCGCGCGACCGCGACTTGTTTCCAATCAACAATGGAATGCGTTGACTTTTTGGTCTGCGCCCGCGCAACTGCTCTCGCGCACGGGAAGATCGAGTTTTTATCAACCCGGTGTTAACTCAATTGGAAACAAGGACCTTAGATTACCTTAACTGTTCTTCTAAGTAGCTTAGTATTGAATCCAATAAAATATCGCAGGATGTTGTAATTGCCGCTACTACGCCAGTCATTGCATTTAGATAGCAATTTATGACGAAAACAAGAACACTTTAATTCATAATCATTTATCATTGGTGACAAATATGTAAACGTCAGCAAACGATTAATTTACACATAATTTCGACATTTACATCCGTTAATCCCTTGTAAGTACAAGATAAAAAGTTCAACAATTTACCTATTTATATATTAAAATATAATAAACTGTTATGAAACATATAAAATTAACACTTTTTGTTTCATAATCGTTTATTGTATGTGATATGTGGTATTTATATGATATGTGGTCTTTCAGAACACAGCCTTACAACACCAATGATATTAAATAAAAGATTAATCTTTATTACACTATATTCGTTGTAATTTGTAGTGTTAACATTACATAACATTTTCTAGTTGAGTGAAATTTAATGTAAATATTTCCCACGCTCATCTTCCGTTACGGGGTAGGCAGAAAGCGGTAATGATGCAAGCTATGTTAGTACCGCATACTTTGAGCCTGCCCAGTTAGTTTTTAGCGTTAAACCGTAAACGGTATACGCTTTGAACTAAAGAAATGTATGTTGTAGACATGCGCTTGTTTATGACAATTGTATTAACGTCTTTGGTGTTCGTGAGATAATGTGTAAAGAACTGTCCATTTTAATCAAAAATTGACAATGCGGATGATGTAATTCATAAATTAATACATGGAATATTGCTATCTACCAATACGATGTAAAACGGAACAGTTGACTAATAAATACACAATGTGCAAAGGGTATTTTTTTAATGGATCTTAAATTATATAAAGTAAATTTACGAAATATTTACGTTAATTGGTCATTGTATGTATTTAAATATTTGTCAACATAATAAAATTGTTTTATATCCTAATAAACATTATACAACTATTATTAGAGGCAGAATAAATATCATTCTTAAGAAAAGCATCCAAGTTGCCTTGCTTGACACACATTGACCAAACTCTTGAAATATGATGGTCACTCTTTGGAACTAATGACTTGCACTAAAAGTGTTACTCATTAGATTTGAACTTTGATCTATTTAGATACCTACTTAAAACTAGATAAAAGGAAAAAAAAATATTCGAGGAAATATGCAAGGACACAGTATCTCAAACAAGTTTTCCTTACGAAACATTTGGCCAAGAGAAACTGCGATATTGCGGAAATAATAAAACGTACTTGTTAGAAAGATTCGGAATATAATATCATCGTACGTTTAATTTTATTATCAATAATTATAAAAAAAACTTCGTTACATAAGTACTTTTAACATACATACATACACATAAGCCGAACTCAAAGCTACCGATAAAAAAAAATTAATTAGTAACCGCTACACTACAGGGGCCCGAGTCTGCTATTTACACTCCGTGTTACTATGATCATAGTGGGATGATAGTGTCAACCCAATATGTGCCTAATTTTCGTATTCAGTTAAGCCAACAACAATCAGTGGCATACTGGCATGAGTGGGATGCGGTGTTGTCAATTTAAATTAAAAATAAAAGTATCAAACATTTTGTAATTATTAATAGGCAACACCGATTGGCACTAATTATTAATAATCGTTTCTTATGTTGCAAAAAATTGTATTAATTGTTTTTTGAATACTAATTAATTGTAAAAGCCCATACAATATGTAATTTCTATTAAAAACTTGTAAATAAGGATAATTATGTTTTAAAAAAGGAAAGTTTTCGTTGAAATTGACACATTGTCTATGAAAAATAAAAAATGTTTAGCCATAGATATGATGCAACTGCTGTCAAAAAATAGCGGAATACGAAATTGTACCGGCCATCGGTCATATTCACTCAACTCGCGGCTCAATCGTTCCAATGGCCAATTGTGACGTTTTGACAGTTAGTAGAATGCCAATTATCGTAAAATGGTCCCAATAACCCCACCCACTCAGACGATTCAAGCAAATGTAAATAGCAGACTCGGGCCCCTGTTCGATCAACCATTAATAATAGTTCTAGTTCATTGTCAAATGTTGAATTAAAATAAAACTAAACGAACTATTTCGGCTAAATATAGAATAACGAACGCATTGAGCAATGGTCCAATGGAATGCCATAAACTTGTGATACGCAATAAGTTAATTGAAGGTTTCGTACATTAGAATAATGTTATGGGACTTATGTATGAGTCAGAGCCGATGTGCACCCACGCGTCGACACTTGCTTTTAACATATAAATATATCGATACCGTATAATATCGATAAGATTATTTTAAAAGCGCCTGTTAATTCTTCGGTTGATAAGCTGCATGACATTTCGCTCTAGTTTTGTGTTAGATAATCTTGTTTTTTTGGTGTGAATGTTGTTTTCTTGGAACAGTTTTGATTCTGGGTTTTCCACACCCTGTATTATTGATTCGAACTTTGTGATAGGAGGACATACCTAGAGGTAGAGGCGCAGAGATTTACATGATTTGCATCATATTTGAGGATTTGATTTTGGAACACTACTCGATGATAATGATCAAGTTGACGTTTGCAATCGCAGGATCTGTGTTTGTGTTTCTTATTTTTTGTCATTGTTACTTATTTAAATATCATAATTATGCATCATCTTTTATTGCCACCTATTTGTACCACAACCTCATATCCCAGGCTTGCAGAAATAACCCACCTTTGTACCCTGTTAATTAATCTTGCGTCTACACTTTTATATGCTCACATTGTACATGAACGGTTAAATATTTTTTTTATACATTTTATTATCACTATGCTGTATCGTGGCCAGGCAACGGTCACCGCTGCGGTATCAAGCACAGGCCATGCTCATTGCTCACGACCTAGATCAAGTGTTTGCAGCCTGTAAATGTCGCCACTAGATATAAATGTTTTTACCACAGCTATACTTGTTTATTTTAAAACAAGTGGCTGTATGAAATATGATGATTGCTTGGTTTAATTGGTTTCTGCGAAAGGCCAAGTTCCATATATAATTAATACCTATGGCAATATGTGGATATAGTTAAGACCTTAAAAATATCTAAAACTAGAATAACAGCAGGGTTTTCTTAATAAATTATCACTTTACAAATACTTGTATGGCAATAAATTATTATTATTAGTTTAAAAAAATAAAAAAAACTTACAATCGAATAGTCAAACAATAAGGAATAACAACTTCCTGAGTCAGAGCTAATTAAATTATCGAAGGTACAAAGAAACGAACATCATTGGTAATACTTTACTACAGCGCCTTTATATCAAAGTTTTAAGACTCATATTACAGTAATTTACTATTATTATTTTCGTGCAATCGGCGGTCCAAATATCATAGAGAAGTCAACATTAATTTCCTTCTATAGAGTTTCGAAAGTAACGGAGCGACCCCGTTGCGGTACTATTGCCACTGCCAAAAATTAGACAAAAGTCTAGCGCACGGTCGTTAACCTTCAAACGGTCACTGTATCTGGGAATCAATGATTCACGCTCATGGGAACTTTTAACCATATAATGTCATCATTAAAAATGACCTCAACAGACCTCAAAATGTTATTTTCCTTATAAGACTCAGGTAACACAGCAATCCACCTCAGCGACTTTCTGACCACAATCTGACCGATTTCACGACTGTTTCTCATTGAAAATGTTTTTGTCGAATTAATTAAGTTCCACGTAACATACCTATAATACCGAATACTTTATTCCCATTTCGAATGAATAACACCAATTTGACGCAACCCGTGCCAGCCAAAATATAAACAAGGTTCAATTTCCTAGACAGCAAACAACGTAGACAAATATACAAAGTCCAAATGTCTGGCCTCACACAAAAACGAGGCAAGGTTTTTATCAAACGATTTATGGTAATGCATATTAGCAGCCGCAAATGAAATAATGGCCTATATTACACCCACACAGGATCGACAGGTCCAATTCGGGAGTTGCATCAGGGCGGCTGTTTATTTTGGTCGTATGACTCGTGAAGGCATGACGGAGCACCAGCATGAGATCACCAGTTCTCATTATCGACCAACTGAGAAGCCAAGCATGAAAAAAACAATCTCAATACGATCCGACAAATCACTTAACTTTTTTATGTCGCGGTCGTTCTAAATCTAAATATTTAAAACGATCTCTTAAATTAAATGTTCGATTTTCGAATTGTATTTTTAAATACGCGTTCATGAAACGAGTTATGACCATAATTAGTAACCACATTTTCTAAGTTGAGACTATTCCCCCACAGATTATAAAAACAGACCACCGCGAGCATAACGCTACATTTAAAACTGTAAGCGGACGTTAATTCCAGTATATGATGGTAAAGTTTGAATATGGACAGTTTAAATTCAAGTGGCATTAATAACACAAAAAAGTACAATAAAAATGTTAACTAACTTTTACTCAACGCGGCATTTTTACGTTATCAAATTTTGTAAAATCGAGATTCAAAAAGCGTAACTGGGTTCTTATTAAGAAGTATAAGAAACTGGTATTTGCGAAATGACTAAATAGGGTCGATAAGTAAATACCAGTTGATACATGAATTAATTTTGGTATTATTATCCAAAGTTTAAGAATTATATTTTTCGCACTCGAAGCAGTCAGGCAACTCAGAGCCGGAGACATAGGGCAGCATCTGGCTAAAATCATGTTGAAACTTGTTTAACACACGTGCAATTAGAGGGGGTCACACGAATAATATCCGATATTATTTAACATTTTCGCTACCCATTATTCCTCTCCCTAATACTGGGCCCGTACCAAATTACGTATTAATGTATTCAATCCAGTTTCTATTCATATGTAATTCAATGTTTTTGTAAGCTTTTTAGAGCAAGAACTGGGTCGCAGATGGGCGCTGGATTGAGAAATTTAAATAAAAACTTGGTGCGATCTTTACAAATATAACACCCATGAATAAGTAATAACAATGAAATGGTATGCATGTTTTATTTGAGATGTTTAGAATAACAGACATTTAGAAACATAACCGACGTGGTTTTACTCTACATTTCTTTAGATGTTGTCATATCAAAATTAAACTTCCTACGTCATGTATTTCGATCTTCATTTCTTTCTTCATAATTGTTGCATTTGTTTTAAGAGTTTATCGTTTTTTGTTTCTCAGGATTTGGGTGGAGAACACAGCGTGAACATGATAATTATATAAATTGAAATGTATTGATTTAATGAGTCTTGCTTGGACATAATGTGGGCTGGTTATGCGCGCGTGCACACGAACTAACTATTGTCACTCGCATCGTTCACTATTGTTCCCTGTTCCGTGACTTCACAAATAGCTTAGTAAAATACTAATTAGTTACACGCAAAATGAAATTATAATAATCGTTATGTATTAGAAAAATTATGGAATACTATAATACACTGGTTCCAGCCTGATTCTGCCCTGCAACACAACGTAACGTCAGAGAAAACCCATAGTGAAAATTGTTGTACATGTTACATCTAAACATATTTTATCTTATGCAGAAAAACTCACAAAGACTTAGTAATTTTGGAAGAATGAGTATTATTTTGACTTAGTAATTTTGGAAGAATGAGTATTATTTTTTCTGTGTCAAAATTTTACTTCTTAATTGTAATGCTTAAGTTGTTTACTAAGACAATTTAAAACGTTATATGTATGACATTAAGAACGCAATGTTCATTAGAGTCCAATGTCAAATTCATTTAACCAGAGAATTTTCCTTGTCGGCTGAAACGACTGGAGGATTCGGAGGTTAACTTGCAGAAATAACAAGAAAACAAGGACCTTAATTTGGCACAAATGGCTAGCTTGAATTACTCTTTGATGAACTCCATTTACAACAAAATAACGTGGGTATTACTTGAAACAAAACTTGTCAACTACAAACATTAAAGTACAGCCACGTAAGGTTTTGCAATACCTCGCCGAGTTATTTATCGTATAGCGAATTGCAAAACTGGTGAATGTCATTCAGTATGATGTATGTCCGAAATGATAGGAAAGGCATTAGCTGCATCGTGGTGTACCGATAGAGCGGATGGTCCCATTCCACAGAACGATAACGGTACTAACCGCCGCGCCGGCAAATATCTAATGGACCTACTGACAAGTTCCGGTCATCAATTTATTTAAATGTTTGTAAATGATAATATTTTATGTCCCATTAATAGTCAATGTTGTGAATGACGCGACAAAATACTATGTGATTCTAATCTGTTTTGTTATTCTGTTTATCATAATAATGTTTTAGAGTAGGTATATGGTTTACATACTGATTTTAAACGTCGTCATCTTTATTAATGGTATAGCAGATAAATGTTTTATAATGATGACCAATCAAATAGTAGATTATGTTATTTCATAAAAAAAAATTACCGAACCTTTCGTATTCTAGAGGTTCTAGAGGTATTCTAGTATACTAGAGGTAGACCAATGAGGTTCTTTTTTTTCTCTTCTTCCATGAGGACGTACCATCATATTCTGATCATCGACTTGTCCAACATAAGTTGGGTTCCACTCATTCAAGTAATAAAGATTGTTGTCGTGGCAACAGAAGAGCGTTTACGGCCGGGTTGAGAGAACTAATCACTACTGTTATGGTTTTACGGCACAATTTGTTAGATTCGTCTAACTATAAATATTCTTTCTCTATCATACCAAACTTAATTGTGATTTCTAACTGCTAAACAGCTGAAGTAAGTTGAATTTAGTTAAAAAAGCCGACGTGGCCGTAAACGGTGTGTGCGAAACGTGCGACCGCAACATTCCCAGTGCTCAAACGATGCCACTTGTGGCGATCGGCGACAGACGCCCGTTTATGGCGAGGACGATCGCGAAGGAATGTGGCCTGCTCTTCGTCTGGTCGGACACATGTGAGGAGTGGCGAGAGTGGCGGACTAACTACAGAGAAGACGTTGAATAGACCGAAACCCTAGAAAATGCAGACCCTTATACTTCTCTAGTCCGCAAAATAGAAAATCGAAAAATGTTGTTTGTGGCTTCCTAAAAGTTAATTCATGAATCTAAATGTCTTTGGTGGATACATAAGTAAGCCAGGGACCAGAGATGTTTAGTAGCTTTATAGCGAGTTAGGAAACGGTAAAATTTTGCTTCCATTTGTCTTAGCCGTTACTCGATTGCTAGGCTTTTCCTACTTCCATAAAGGGCAGATCGAAATGTCTGGATTAAGTTTGACATATTTATGTTCGACCCTTAGGCATTTCCAGCAACCACGCTTGACATAGATGTAGTGTGGTTTAGTGATAACAGTTCATAAAATTGCAATATATTGTGTCCGGTTGTACAGGATCTGTGAACTAACTAGCGTTCCTTATTTGGCCCAGACATGTTTGGTTGCAGGAAAACGTATTTGTTTGCCAGTCCAGTCAGTGTTCCATTTTCGTATAAGCGCAATCATCTTAGTATACTCCCACATATTATTTTCCTAAGATTATTTTAATATAACGTAAGAAGTTTTTTAAATAATATATTTTAAGCAATAAGTAAAGTTCTAATTTTAGGACAAAATAAAATTTATTTAAATTTGTCCTTGCCTCTCATTACTTACGCCAAATTACAAAATGACTCGACAACCGCGAGAATGCATGTTTGCCAACTACATACCCAAATGACACTCAAACTTATTTGTTTTAAATGCTTACTAAGACTAAGGTATTTACATTAATTGCTAAATATTATACAACTCAACTCTAATTGAGGTCCTTTCTTTAGCAGTTTTGAACATGTTCCATATACACCGCAAATATGAACCGTATCATTAACAAGTGCAGGGAACTAGGAAGTTCTTTGGTGTACCAAGCCTTGTACGGGTCAATGCACAAAGGTGCCGACGAACGACCATCTAAGAGTGTATCAGGCCCACAGTGCCCGCCGCCGGCTAACGGTGCCACGCTCAAATATTTTACCATTACACTGAGCATGAGCCTAGTCACCTAACTGTGAATAAATGGATGTAATCGTTGTACCTATAAAGTTAAGAACATGTAAATGTTATGTACTTAAGATGTGATATTCTCTGAAGATTTACATATTTAGGTTGCTAAGTGACAGCCGAGCCGGTTGCGGCGTTTCGGGCAAACTCAAAGAACTAAGTGCATGCGAAGTCCGTGCGTTCGTGGGCCTGTACAATGTCGACAACTGATGCGGGTAACGTCGAATCCTGTAGATTGAAACGTCGATACGATATGTGGACCCACTTCAATAAATCTACCCGTTTATCATAAACCAGCTCTCCACAATCTTGTGGTTAGAAACGACCATGTATTCATCAAACAAACTTCGCAAGTAATAACTTTTCCACCTCATAAACACTGTTACGTGGTTGTTTACGTATTGTGTTAAATAGTAACGGTTCCAGATTGAACGGCGCGTGCTAAAATGCGGCCAATCGATTGGAAACAAATTTAGCGCGAACAAACATACGAGTACGAGCAACTAGAATATTAGAGGCGGACTGGCAATCCTACGCAATCTCAAATAGAAATAATTGCCGATCCGCCAACGACGTTGAGATTTGTTGAATCACCAAACAATTTCAAAGGAGATTTCAATAAATCGGCGTCGTGGCCATCTTAATTTTGTTGACAAAGTTGATATTTATAATCAGGTCAATGAGTGCCAGTATTTTAAGATGTTGGGTACTTGGCATTTTAAGTGTTGTGAACCTGTGACCCTTTGAAATTGCTAAATATGAATTGTGTGGGTGTTTGAGTATCTAATGAGATCCTTATCTGCTATCCTTATCATGCTAGATTTTCACCTAAGCTACGTCTTTACGTAGCTTAGGTGAAAATCTAGCATGGTAAAATATTTTTCAAATGTTACCTATGCAATGAACTAACATTTTTTTCGCGAAAATTAATGTTATCCAAGAGTTCTGTCCAAGTTTCCCCTGATTTCATTGTTTCACCTTCCTTGATACTTCGTCAATATTCGTAATCGAAAATTGATTTCCTGCCCAGTGATCATTGAATCACTAGATATTTATCGTTTATGTCGCCAATTTTTTCTACTTACAGATGATCTAATCCTAATTACTTGGTAATATTAATAACCGGAAAGTCACTTCCTTATGTAATGATATTGTCATAAGGAAGTGACTGGCCATCAAGATTCCTAGATATATACTTGTGTTATAGTTATACAGGCGTTTGTGTAATGACTTCATAATAACGTCATGCGAATTTGTCACCAGTGTTTGAACAACACAAGAACATATACCCACATCTACATGTTGCAAAGTTTTTTGTGTTATAAGCAGAAGTATATATTTATATTTCATACTAGCTGTGCCTGCGACTTCGTTCGCGTGGATGACGAAACTTATTAATGAGTTTTTAACCGCAAAATTAAGTTTGTTTTTTATTGTTTATACTTTTCCGCGATAAACTACTCAGTGTAGTGCCCAGGATAATAAAGAATAATTATACCAAGTTTATATATTATATTATACCATCGAACCGGTAGTTTTTGCGTGATACCTGAACAAACAGACAGACAGACAGACAAAAATTTTTTTTTTTACGCTTTTCGGTTCGTTGCCGGTCTAGTAACACCACCCGCTATTAATTGTTTCGATATTTTCAATGTACAGAATTTTCACTTCTACAGATTTATTATAAGTATAGATCAGATAAGTATTTATGTATAATAAAACTTCTATTTAGTAGTGCATACATTGTCAATTTGCTAATTTTGTGTCAGCAAATATTTAATTGGTAATTGACAAATATGAATTATACTGTCTCCAAATTTTCTCTGTGCAAAAAATTATTTCTGACATGTTGTAACGATTTTTATTAAGATCAAATTTTTTATGTAAGTTGAGTTCTAAGAACGTCGGTCACGTTGCAGCATCGTGGTATCAATCTTTTATTGAATAGACTGCACTTGTTATTGTATGTGTAAATGACAGCAATTTATTTCCCGTCTCAAGCGTCCAAGCGTCCCAGCGACGCTCCGGAGGTCTGCAAGCGACACATTCATTGTACACTCATGCATCATGCTCAATACGTTTTGCTCTTCGCTAAATATTTAGTTTATGTCGCACACTTTCAATGTTGTGCTTATTCTGTAAATAACCATATTTCTGTGTCGCATACTTATTATTTCTAGATGAAGTCTCCAGTTTCACAAGTTACGAGTAATTCGTCACTTCACTTTTTTTATTTTTTTGTTCTTAGGTATTAATTTGGATTTTACATTTCTTTAAAGTTAAATATGATCCTGGTCTAAAAATAGAACTAGTGAAAATATCTTCCAATGTTCTTGTAATAAGGAACAAGGAGGCGCTAAGGCTTGAAACAAATGGTTTAGCAGGTTTGTTTCTGTATGTAATGTCTTTTACGTGTCTACCGAGTTAGTACACTATCTAATTCTTCAATGGTTTCAGCTTAGTCGGCCCTTGCGTTGTATAAGATAAGCAGAAGGATTACCAGCATTCAAATAATACCAGTCAAATGAACAGCAGAACCATAGCACTGATATGAATTAATATGGTCCTTAAGACATTTCCGATCCAAGGGTCAACACTGTTACATGAAAACACCTTCTTTGCTATTTTAAGCATAGTGATAGTGGCAGTTAACCAGGAGATGCTTATGGATTATTTATTGCGCGCAACAACCATTTCTAATAAGATTTATGCTTGAAAGGGAATGCGGAACATACTTTCATTGTATATGTGGAACAGTAATAAAAAGTTAATAGTTTTCCTCATTATTATTGCGCATACCTGTAATCGGTACATAAACGTTATCAAAATCCAATATTTTCTTGATAATGATTGCTCTTTGTTAACAGTCACAAACAATACGGGCGTTTCAGTTTAAACGATAACATTGCTAGAACAATAGGGATGTTATCAACATACTATTGCAAAGTGAAATGTCGATCCGAGCGTTGACCGCTGAGTAACACTTGTTGCGATAACCCTGCTTTGTCTGTTGCTTTATTTCTGCTCTCCCTGGTGGTAAACATCCGTGCGTCATCCCCAGTGGTCTCTGATCTACAAATAAATAAACATGTGGTATCTTCCAGAATCGTTCCACATTAGTCGAAAGTCTCATCCACGCTAATACTAACAAACAGATTTTGCGATTTTTTTCCGATGTTTGGTTGGTCTTTGTATTGATAACACTTTTATTTATAAGCAGTATATTTATTTTTGCAGTAAAAGCGTCTCTTATTCAAGAATTATGCAAAACGCTACGTGTAAAACGTGATCCTTAGGTTTGTAATAGGTAGGTAAGTGTGCATGTTATTAGCAAGGATATCCATATGCATCTTTCGCTTGTGTTCAAAACAATGGCTGGTGTTGTAGTCGTGACTCGTGCGCTATGACATGCAGTGTGTCAAAGCAGAGGAGCATATGGACCGGCTCAAGACACTCCAGCACTGTAAACACAGAATGTACAGCAAGTCATTTGCAAAACAAAGAAGGCAGAACGCGGCCGAAATAAAAATATTTACGCAGCCACTGCTGACTCAAACACGGCTTTGTTTGGAAGGAGGAATAACCTTTTCACAGGAAAATAAATTACTGTCAAATCACAAAAACAACAAGGACATGATTATAATCCGCTGCATTTTACCCAAATTGGACAAAGGTTCGGTAAGTGAATTATACACGGGACCCTCTTAAAGACCCCACTACTTTTCTCAGTCATCAACGGCACAGATGTTATTCACATCATATTGGTTAGCAGCACAGCTGATGATGGATCTAAGAAACGAGAAAATCTGTTGGCTATTTGAGGCACGGAATTATAGCTATAGGAAAAAAATGCAATAAATACTTGCATATCTATAAACAACAGTATCAATTTACATTATTTACAATGACGGCGTCGGCACGCGAAGGCGACACGGGTCTCGCCGGACGTGAGGCATTAGTTTAATGAAATAACGACAATTTGCATGGAATAACTTGCTGCTTGCGTTCGTCGTCCGTGCACCCGCGGCCTTATTCCATGACTGCTCTCAATGACTGGCCCAAGCGCTATTTAACTCATGCTCAATGAACATGAATCTTAATTGAAGCGAACTGGCGATGTGAATTGTTGATGAATGTTTTCTTTTGTGATTCCGTTATACATACATTGGAATTTATATTTACATACAAAAAAAGGAAGTTGACGTTGTTTGTTTGAACTACTTGACATGACATACATTCACATGTGGCGCGCTGTTATTATTGTAGGACAAGGCAATATATTTTGATATTGAAGATTTAGAGGAGTGTTTCAAAGAGAGCAGGTAATTAAAGATATCCTCTATATTCAAGTGAGCTATTTTGATATAATACAAGCCTATCTTCAGATTAGTATAATGAGTATTGTTTACTAACCGGCTTAATTACCGTTTGTGTAAGATAAGATGAGATTTTCTGAAGTTTTTAGTATGTAACTAATTACTAAGATGACATAAAAAAATATACAGTGCTATTTATCTAAATAAGTATTGCCATTCTCCCTTAATAAAGCAAAACTAAGCTTTTCATGAGTGACAGTCTATTTAATTTTACGCACATAATATTGTATTAACATCCATACTTCAATTCTCAATTGATCAGATAATTCGGAACCTACATTTTTCAGGTGGCTAAAGCTTATTTGAATTGTAGATACAAACAGGTATTGTATTGTAATGAATAAAAAGCCTTTCAAAAGATGTTCATCATCTTAGTAACATGCAATACCAAAAAACTATATGTAACTAACGGTATCACAAGATTAGAAAAAATAACATAATCTTAAAAAATCAAAACTGTTGGCTGTTGTTGACGGTAGGTACCTACTTATTTAAGCGAAGACTAGTAAAACATGTCATGTTTTCTAGATCAAGACTACATGTTTTAAGATAACGTATCGAGATAAACTTGAATTTGTTTGTCTCAGTTGTTGGAACACACTTATAATAAGCAACTCCCCCTACGTCATGACTTGTAGAATTTGTTTCTCCCTCTTGCATCATGTATGACGCAATCAATGCTATATTAAAACAGTTAAGGGTGAAACCATGGAGGAAGTATTCAGTATGACCATCAATCCAAATCGTTGAAAATTAAAATAGTAGACCACCAACCTTAAGCTATTGATCAAAAAGGGAGAAAAGAAAGTACAAGCACGATGGCAACTTATAGATGCATTCCCTCATGTAATATTAAAAATGTATACATACATGTTTCTTCATGTGATTAATTTATTCGACAAAACAGTCACGCTTGAGCAAATTTATCTCGTGGTGTTGCCAACACAATACTTGTCGATGCACGGAACCCGTGTTGGTCTGGTGACCACATGATGAATTAACATTATTGCTTTACTGAATTACAATGTTACCTCGTACTTAAAAGTACGTATTCTTATCGAGACAAAATTCAATAACAAAGCAAGCAATTCCAGATGACAGGACGTTAGCAAACACCATTAAGAGATGAAGATTTCTGCTAATTATTATGCGTCAGGGTTTTAACCGCATAGCATGAAGCTTGACAAACATCAAGTTTACAGGTGTTTAAGATGCGTCCTTTCCATGACCGGTTCTGAACAGATGGCAGGATATGGGATTGCCACTCAGCGGCAAAGTCGCACAGATCTGAGGAACTACAGCAAAAAATCTAAGATTAGTTTCTTGTCCACCTATTGTTTAAGTCGACTGAATCTAAATAGCCTGTTGTTCTAATGGACGATTTGTGTTATTCTATTCACCTGCCTACTGTATCTTATTTTGCAGTTAGGTTAAGTAAGCTGTGTTGTAATTGATGTAAGCGCATCACAAGTCTACAATCTTGTAAAATTGATTTGAAACTGTTCGATATTACAGATGTCATCGCAAATCTCTTTCCATGAGATGAAGACCAGTAATTATCTTCAGTCACAGTCTTAATACTAATTGTACTGTATTTCCAAAACGTTTCGAAGAGTTTCAAAGCAATATTAAGTGAGCAACGAACGGTAGCCTAACAGCACAAACGTATCGACCTACACGATAGATAATTACATATGCTTAATGGTATATCTCGGAGCGTTGAAGTTCAATCGCCTAGAGCTCATAGCAAAAGCTTTATCGGCTATGTATAATTATTTGCCTGAGTGATTTCAGTTGATTTATGTCATTCCCGTTGGTTTATATTAAACAACATTCCTCTATTTCTATCTTAGAGTTCATATTACATTTCTTAAAGCTGAATAAGCACTCAACTTCCAAATACCTAACCCTTAAAAATATGGGTCGTGTTTCTAGTTTATAAGTTATCTCTATTCTACTGACGTCGGTCTCTTATGTAAATTAATTCGTCATATAATTTCAGAATGAGAGCCCTTGGCATGATTTCACCCACACTCATTTTACTGATGCAAACAATTTAGTAATATTCATCTGAATTGTCATGAAGATGCGTCAAGATAAGATTTAAGATGGATCGTATTGTGATGATAGCTAATCTCCGACACACCTTGAAGATTGCATTATCGATAGTAGCTGACCCGCGATCAGCGTTGTCACCGGCTATTTATACTCACGGGACAAGTTTTCCAACATTTTATAAGAATGCCGACATCAATAACAACGTTTAGTAGCTAGGCACGAGTACTTCTTAGAATACTTATTAGAAGTATGGCCAGGTATCTACTTGACGTGGATTTATTTCATCTATGTATTTATTATTAACATCTCGGGTTGTATGCGCTGTCATAAAACAGTAACTGAATAAATAATACTAACTTGGATGTAAAAATACCGATTCCAAGACTGGCGAAAAGTTTAATTTTACCGCAAACTTCCATCAAGTTGTGATCAAAGACCGCAACCTTATTTTTGTTATTCGACTATTTACAATGATCAAAATCTGCGTACAGGCCCACTTATTTATATAGTTTACATACAAAATACCCACAACTTGTGAACCTCTATTTTAAAGATATTTAAATTTACTTTTAGGCTTTATTTGAAGCGAATGATTTGCAATATTTGATTTAATTAATATTGCGAAAGGGAAAATTAAATTATTGACTGAGATTTTGTTACCGAAACTGAAACTTGATTTCTAAGTTGTAACTTGATTACTAATAGTGGTATTAGGTATGAAGAATCGGTTTTCCAAATTAACAGGCCAAGTTCTAGCTTAGCTGTAATTACTAAAAAGCAAAATTAGACAAAGAAACTTGATTCTAACTTAACGTCTGTTTTAAGACTCATTGCAAGACAAATTACGCATAGGAATTGCTTTATTTCTACCAGTGTTTAATTCTATATGTGGCAATATAATCCACCGGTGGCGTCATTTAATTCTAGGCATGTTATGAAAGTACCGAGTTAATACACAAATCAAGATAAACAACTAAGTATTAAATATTAAAATAGTCTTGCTATCAATATCGTCACATTTATTTTAAAAACAATAAATCGATTACCATTTAAAACAGACTTCGCATAAAAAAACATTTTCATCACTAAAAGTTAATAATATTTTGTACATGGTCAGTTATAAAGTGTATGGAGGATTGTTATCATGGAAACGGCCATATTTTTATCGTGTTTATCACGCATAAAATGCATGGAGATAAGGCTTACCCCAGCTATCGAACACACTAAAGTCTGGCGCCCGCGCCACGCAGCGCCGCAAGCCGACATTATGACGTCAATACATTGTTTGTTTCCGTTCTAGAGCAATACTTCCAACAATTATCGCATTTATCAATAAATAAGATTGTTTTCTTGTTAATACGAATTTAATCGGAATTTTATTGCTGTTGAATGTCACTTTGTACATTGTTATTGACTTATGTAAGGTTTAGGAGTCATCATAATTCATTGGTACTGTATACTTACTGCTCAATAAGAAGATAAGACTTTATAAGTATGTATTATTACATTACACACACTTATATTCGAATACATAAGTAAAAATAGCTTCAATTTTGTACTACTACTTTAGTATTTATTTATTAAGGAAGCTGGAAATTGTTTTTATTGAATAAGTACTTTTACCTAGCAGGCAATAGAAGTAGGGGAAAACCCCTACTAATATTAAATAATGATGAATAATGAAAGAATGTACAAGAAAAACACAAGTAAGTATTTATTTTATCATATTACAAAAGTCCGTCCCTGACCATGATACTTGCAAATATGTCGAAACGCCGGGACCTAAAATCCGACAAAATACGTAAAAAAGTAGTTTTATTCGCGTAAACCTAAGAAAACAATATATATTACCACGATAATATTATCTACCGAGATATTACTTAAGTAGTTAATTGAAAAAGGTACTTTCGTATAGAAGTCATGACTTTCATACCTTTACGAAGGGAGATTTAACACCATAAAACTACGCAATCATTTTACAACATAAATGAGTCATCGTAAACTCAAATAGAAGGTACTTATAATCGAGATAACAATTAGTCATTTCAAAAATGCCCCACGTTGGGCGCCAAATACAAAATACAAGATTTATTTTAAATATAGGTTAAAAACACGTCTGAAAATCTAGAATTAGGTTAAAAAATAGCACTCACGTGTCGAGTGCTCTTGAACACGTATAACATTTGCCTATCTGTGAGTGGCGACGTATGTTCAGATAAAGTTAATATAGATTAGATACAATGGCGGCGTTTAGCTATCTGAAGCGATCGGTATTAGCGCCAATGATATTGGGTTTTGATATGGATTGGAACTTACATATTAAAATATGTGACTTGGTAAAAAAATATTGTATTTACCTTTTCTATAAAAGTACTATAAGTGGAACCGTAGTAAATACTTAAATAGGGATAAATAGGACAACTATTTAATTTACGAATACTACTTGGTACAGGCTAAACACCTGCTCCCTACTTTTCCGTATACGCTTCTTCCCAACAATATTTTTTTAGTTCACTTACTTTGGAATTAAAAACACTGTTCACTTTGTGTCTTATTCTACTAAACCGTTATTCTTGAAAGTATTCAAAGGCGCTTACTTCTCAGTTTACGACTGGATTATACAGGAAACGATTAACTAAATTTAGGACGCCATGTGCTTCGTTTTTGGGCAACATCACTTTCGATAAAGTATTGAACAGGTGTGCCTATTTATAGAAAATGATTTTGTTAACGGTGCTCGAAGGAAAACTAAGATTTTTTGGTAGTTTGAAATAAAACCGATATTCAAATTACCTATGTGATAAAATAACCACAGATCAAAGAGAATTTTCATAGGTGACCCTCAATTTTAAACCATATTTAATTTTGTTAACATTTTGCAATGAACATCAACAACTTACGAGATCGGTAAGTTGTCAAGGCAGAAAAAACTGGAGTTAAAAAAGGAGTAGACCTTTTCTAAAATATATATATATATATATATTTACGAACGAATGACGGAGACTGCCAAATATAAACCAAAATACCAAGTTCTGATCAAGCACCGCAAAGTGTTTCCATTGTTTTCTTTTTGGGCTGTTGTAAATCTGTTGTGATATAAAAGTCCTTATCAACTTACAAAGGTACATGAAATTCAAGTATCTTCGTAATCTGGCTATGTACTATATTTCGTTACTGTACAAGGTTACTGAAATGTTTTATCTACTTATTATGTCAAAAGATTTTATAATGTAAATATGTCCTGCAATATTTTGTCAGACATTCAATTAATCTAGATATTAAATTTTTTGGCACTTAGTAACCTCTAGTCTTTTTCTTTATTTTCACAATTTAAAATCTTTCTTTCCTTATTGATATTTTCTGTCTCGATGGGAAAACCATTGACGGACATGAAATTATTATCTGATTTATTCAGAATTCTATGCAATATGGTAAAACTGACGATTGGTCGATACAACGTATATACGTATTAAGTAGGTCGGTAGGTAATTAAAGGAAAATCCTTAAGTGTCGCAGTATCGTGGAAAACAAGAGGTTCTTGGCTGATAAACAAGGTCTGCTGCGTACTTCGCGTGTAGGTGTAGCCGTGTAGGTACCTAGTAGGCTGGCATTCCATTGTTTGGATACGCAAGATACTTGTGAAACTCCATTGCATATACGTGAATAGCATATCAGAAAATTATTTGATGAAACCACCTAAGTCAGTTGAAAATATGCCATATGTACAGGTAATAGTTTGGCCAAGAGCAATGAAAAACTTCAGTTTGACTGTTTTCGGTAGGTTGCGCAATAGATTTGAAATGTTGTGTATTCAGACCCAGTAGCAGTGCTATTTTCTAAACATTAAGCATAAATTAATGACGAAATTCAAAAATGCGTAATATACATATTTTTTTAAATTAATATTATTTCTTGATTTTGCTTCTACCGCAATAAAATTTTTCAAAGGTCCTTCAGACCATAACTTAAATGTTTGTAAACAAAAATAACAGTTTTCTAACTGATAAATTTTTGTGTTGACCAAGTAAGTAGTCCATATTTCATTTAAAATGATGATTTCTTTACTATTATTATAGAACCTCTTTGTTGTCAGCAATTTGCATAAATGTATCTGTTGCCTTTGATGACGCGCCGATATACTTGATTAAATGGAATTACATACACGTGTCTTCGTACGTGCACCGCTTGAAAAATGTATAAATAAAGATATAGTGCAATAGGAAATACATATTTTCAAACAAAAACTAGAATTTCACCCTTAGTATCCTCGCTTAGGCTTAGGTAGGTAATTCAAACCACCACCTACTTCTAGATGTAATTTTGGTCTAGAAATGTATTTGCGTGGGATTTTATTAACACAAGTTATTCCTAATGAATGAAAACAAATAATTATGTATGGATTCCTCCTACGACTTCTCATTATGCATTTTATTGTTTAGTGTCGCCGATGACATCACTTGTTCAGATTTCTGATTGGCTACCAGTTTAATGAAGTCAGCTATTGAAGTGGGTTTAGCTCACCACTTGATACTGCAAGGTCCGACTAGCTCTATCTCGAGGGCAAGGACGGATCTAAACCGCAGAACCTTGTTATGTTATACGAAGATCATGTGTTACTGTCTGTAAAATGCGTCTCAACTTATATTGAAAGAAAAAAATATGATTTTAGCGATTCCTAAAACCTTTCAATACAAAGAAGGGTTTGTCTACTCTTTCATTCATGCACTCATTTAACACAAATCATTATTCTAGTCGCATGTAAAAGGTCATAAAGTTTTCAAAATTAAACTAACTAAACTGGTATAAGTAAAATTCCTTTCTGCTGACTAACGTTTTATTGTAGAACAGTAATATCTTCATAAAATCCGAAAGAATCAATAAATGTAATGAGTTTGGTCTCCGTGACACAGAAACGAAACAAGTTTATGTGCGGCCAGTGTTTGTGTTAATGTTAGTTTTACCTTAAACTATCTAGGGCACATGTGGCTTATTATCACGACACTTACAGTTTACACATAATTATCATGTGTCTGCATGTTATCTACAAAATGCGTACGATTTTCTGTTAACTAGAGTAACTGCGAAAACTATTATCATATCCAAATTGACACCACGACTTCATAAATATACAATTTTAACTCTAGAAAGGCACTAAAGTTGTCATATACGTAGACTCTAATAACTTAAAAGTTTCAAAGAAGTGTATGTGTGCCCCAGTGCTCAACTTCCGAAACCTGAAAATTAATTGTGCATAAGCCCTGAACTTCGGCAACTTTGAACTAAAGTTTCCTTTGCTGGTCAGTGATACTAGAAGAATGCTGTCGGCTATACTGATCTGTTTCATTAATACAAAGCTCATACAACAATGAGTAGACCCATTTGTCACACGCGCTGTGTCTTTACCCGTCGGAGGCCGGAGAGCTTTCATCCCGGCTGACTGATGACCTGATGGACATTTGAACGATTATCGGCTGATCCCTTTGTCAGTAAAAAGGTCGGTTCTCATATGTAACAATGAGGCGGCTTATCAAAGCGGCGGCTTAAAAATGCTGATGAAACCTACGATTTTATGTGGCTTTCGTTCTATTGAATGGAACTTTGTGTAAGTAATTTATATGTGAAAGTCAGTATGTAAGGCGGATGTGTATCCGTTTTTTACCACTTTAGTGCAGTTCACGCTTAAGTTTTATTATTTATTTATTTAAAACTTATGGTATACAAGGTGGACTTAATGCTACTACTAAGCATTTTCCGCCAGCACCAAACAAAAGAAACAAATATAACAACTGTTCAGATCTATTACATTAAAAAGTTTTCCACGTATTAAAATGAGAAAAAATGTATACATTTCAGTAATTTTATATGTTTGTCTGGGATGTTTGTTTTTCGACATACATAAAACAAATTCATGAGCTCTCCTATACTTGCTTATGTAAAAGCTCTATTTACAAAAAAAATAACTGTTACAACATGACGTTAATTTTATGAATGTGTTTGTAGTTGCAAGTTAATACCATACAAATATATCTCTTTATAGTTTGTTGTGGGCGTTGCGTCGCGTTGATTAGATAAATGACATTAATAAAATTTCGAAGTGACACTTATAAATATAAAATATTATAAAAACTTTTATTGACTCCTTTATTCTTTTGCGTAAGTTACTACTTACAACAATTTAGAAGTTGTACGTAGTTACTAAAGTTTTTATTGTACTAGTCTACAATATTAGTTAAATTAGGTCTCCTATCAAGGTATAGTGCGGTAGCATTGTTTCAGTTCGTCGACCTAACGTTTCTGTAACATTAATTGTTCGTGTTTGCGTGATGCAATGTCGGTCGCTGACGTCAATACTAACGCATGAAACCCTAACATTATTGAAGCTAATGTTTACAAATTAATCGTTAAATTATTGGAAATTGAATCGGCTATCGCAGATTAATTTAATAATTTGGAGTTTATTGTTTGGCATTGCTATTTTTGGAAAAATTAAGCTGTAATTATTACGTTATAGGTGACAGTGCAAAAAAAAATACAATTTAGTTATTAATTGAAAACTAGTTTTGATAATTCAAATAAATTGTTACAAGTTATTTTATTTATCAAAAATAAATTGATTGAGCGTTTTAAGGAATGTCAAATTACCACAACCTCTAGATTAAAATCACTCTTTATTGTTTTTAAAAATGAGTTGAAATATATCGAGGGCTTGTAGCAAATTCCTTTCGTTTAGGTATAGATTTTTTAATTAGTTCAAGTCCTAGCACAACCTACATTCTTAGGCACGCCTATAAATTAATAAGCTTACTCTCCAGTCTCTCCTGTTAAGGTAACACTACATTCCAATAAAAACGCACACAGAGCAACGACCAGTGTATATGTTTATTGGTTAGAGCGGAAGCTCCTTTGACCCTTTGTTTATCAGCAGCGGAGCGGCGCGGGCGCAAGCCGGATATGCAGTGTTGCTGACGGAAACGCGTCGTCAGCGCGCATCAATGGCCGCACTTGTAGGGCTGCTGCTTGCATAGGGCTGCCACATAACCGAAACATATTTAAAAATGCAGTTACTTGGTTATATGGTAAATTTGTAAAAGTTCGTCGGGAACTCAAACCTAAATAATACTTTAAGGTAAAACACATTTTTTTTATTTAAATAGGTTTACATTTGTTTTGATTTATTATTGTGTGGTGTGTAGTCTATAAAAGAGTATAGATAAATCACTTTGTGATAAGGTTAATTATCGTTTTCTAAAATAAATGATACCTATTTATATTTCGTAGGTTTTTTAAATACTTTTATATCTTTAGTTCTATTTAAGTGTACCTATTTACATTTGATAAAAGGATAAACGGAATGAGTTTGGCCAAGCGTCATTATGGTAATGATTAAATTAAAATGATAGCTAATGTTTAATGGCCACTTATCGATACGTTATTACGCAGAAGCGAGACTTAATTTATGCCTTACTGCAGTATTTTCTTATAAGCTGTTTGTGTCTAGATATCCTGTTATTAATTTACTTTACTTATGATTCTTTGACTACTTCTATTTATTGATCACGTAAGAAGTCGTAAGATGCGTTTGTGAAAGGTGACAGCCCTAGCTGTGTATGTACTAAGCACTTTATGTTATTGTCAACGCGTAGTTCGTCACGACCCAAATATCAAGCGATACTAACGAACAAACTGTATACTATACTACTTACTCCTTAACTATGTATGTACAAACATATTATACAGCTATTTACAGCATGTAGGCGAAATTTTCTTACACATTTTCATGCCTGCATGGTATCAAGTTGTTTTATCACAGGGTTTTTGCCTAGTAATATTTGGATATTAATAAAATCAGACTACAATAATGTGACGCCGAACAATAGCTATAAAATTACTTATTTTTTTCAATATCTTACAATCTTACAATGATAATTATTTATGGCGTCACCTACTAATATTAATTAATTTTGCATCAACTTACATTTTTTTACAATAACGAGGAACGACAATAGACGAATTTTACACACGTAAACCTTTAAACGCTTGACGAGATATTTTTTATAGATGTAGGTATCTATACCTACCTTATAATCGTAATGACGTTTCGACCGTAAAAGCGTAACAGACAAAGCCGGAAAACAGACAAACAGAATTACTTTCGCATTTATTACATTAGTATGGATGTTTCATGACACAAGACAGGTGCTTAAGTTATTTCTAGCCTATACCCATATTTTTCCCTTTACAAAAACTTCTTAGTATTATTATAGTTACTATTCAACTGACCTTAGGTCTTAGATGTTCCATCGCACATTCACGGTTCGTTGGTTAAATAAAATGGTTCAGCTCTTATGAGCGAGACATTAGACCCATGTAGAGTTACTTCTGAAACAATTGTAGTTGTATAAGTAACTTTATTTTTTTGTTGTATCTTTAATACTCAAGTATAAGGGTGCATCTACAATCTACATACCGTTTAAGCTCATGATCAGATTTGAGTAAGTTGATACTTTTTTCAGTAATAAAACTTTGTATCTTAAGGAGTAAACAATTAAAAAATATTTTATTGAGAAACTCAGTTTCAAAACAATTTTTCGGATCTCTCAATCTTCAAATTTGTTTTCTCATGTTTTGTAAGTGTATTATAATTAGAAACATGATATGCATAAGAAATTCGTGTTTTCATATATTCTAGCTGTGTCCCGAAGTTTCACTCCTTGCTCTTGTCCCAAGGCAAATAACATGATGTAAAACCAAAAACTTTTATGATCTAAGTTTTTTTTTATTACTATCTACTCTGGTATCTCAAATCATTTGTTTAAACAAAAATCTTTCGCTTTTTATATGTTTTATTATGTACTAACTATATAGATATAATTTTTAGGCCGTTCCAAGTTGTTCTCAAAAGATAAGTATTCCGTATTTTCTAGAAGCGTAGGTATAATGATAATCTGGCCAAGGAAAATAAGTATTTTTAAGTGGCTACTGTTTAGTTGTTTACGTGTTTATTACGAGTTTTTAACGACTCACGTCAATGCTAACCGTGTTTTGATTTTACTTCACATATCGTTCTATGTAAATATTATTGTAGTTAACCTCCTTTTTAACTTGTGACCTCTTTGGAATTTTACATGCTTCACTGGATTTTCTGAGTTCTTTCCCTATGGCTAATAAGTTTTCCCTTCATGAGCAACAAACCATATTATCCCTACAAGGGCCAAGCGAAAGAACGTTTTTTTTTCTATTAATTATGATAATTAAGAATCCTACGACAGAATAAAAATAATGCTGATAAACTTTAAAATTCTGAACAAAAATTAATAAAAGCAAAGAGCTAAGAAAAAAAATAGCATAATAATCCGTCTATTCGTTTAGGAGCTACGATGCCACAGTCAAAATGAGGCGGCAAACATAATAATATAACACTCCTCTTATTGCTTCTGGGTTTTAAAAGAATAATACCGTTGACTACCTAGTCTTTATAACTAATAAAATAAGTAAGTAATATTCCTAACAATTACATCATTTAAGGCAAATGTTTCGCTGATCTGACGTTCATATGCGCCATAAGTGTTAGCCCACCTGCAGCAAAGGATTAACCACCCACGACTGTGATGAACAAACATACTGTAACTACGAACTACTGAGAGTATTTGTACTAAACTCTGTTTACACCTCACACACCGTTCTAGGCTTGCTTACAAAATTGCTTCACGTAGATAAGAATGTATGTACCGAGTAAATCTTACATGTCTGCACATCTCACATTTATGTACCTACTTCAGATAGTAACTAGCTCATTTTGTTATGATTATTCCGTGTACATCAAACCGGCAGACATGGGCAGTACCTACTTTCTGCATGTTTTTAGGGTTCCGTACCCAAAGGGTAAAACGGGACCCTATTACTAAGACTCCGCTATCTGTCTGTCCGTCTGTCTGTCTCCAGGCTGTATCTCATAAACCGTGATAGCTAGAAAGCTGAAATTTTCACAAATGATGTATTTCCGTTGCCGCTATAACAAGAAATACTAAAAACCACATAAAATGAATATTTAAGGGGGGCTCTCATACGACGGTGGTAGGTACGGAATCCTTCGTGCGCGAGTCCGACTCGCACTTGGCCAGTTTTCATTTTTTATAATTTAAAAAATCGACAACTATTTATTTAACACTCTTCAAGGAAGCGTGCGCGTTCACCGTTTGAAATTGTGCCTAGTAGGCCTGTTAGCTAGAGGTTCAAGGGTCAGCTTTATAACACAACACAACCTAGTACATTTACTTACTTATTGTTATCTAGAAAACTAAGTCGGTACAAAGCAAAAAGGTTTGCTCTGGCAAAACAAATTAGGAAAGGAAGGTTAAATTAGGATTTCAATTTTTGTTAGATGAATACTGCATATGTACCTACGTGGCAGGCTAGCACATATTCCAATATGTTGAAGTTTGTTCGTAACAATCTTATAGAGCACTATAAGGCAGTCTTGTATCACGTGAGATAGCATTTAGTGGCGAGCGCGGGCCGGTGATAATTACGCGACCACGAGTCCCCAGCGCGGTCGCAAGGCGGTACCAATTAGCCGGGACCGCCGCCATTGACTGTGTACCCGGCCATTCATGCTCCTGCGGGAATCATTCATCCCTGTCATCACACTCGGCTTAGTCTTTGTACTAACTACCTCCACGACCAGCGATAGGAAATCCAACAGATTTATACCGTTGATTGTAAAGTTCTCATCGTGAATGCTAAAGATTTCTTATAGAGATTGCTTCACAATCCATTAAGCAACTGTAATGAGATTTGCTAAAATACTGCTTTATTGAGCGGGTAATGTGAGCCATGTTTATGTACCTAGCGGTTATTTATTCAGGGTAAGAAGCGAGCTTTTGTGTCAATAGGATATGTAGCACCGTCATTAAAATAACACTTAATCTTGAGTAAGGATAAGTTGATGATTCAGACTGAATACATAAAAGAGGGCATTCAGTGTAGGCTTTACAGAAGATGTTCATATCATTAAATATTTTTACCTTTTCCACGTTATAATGAATGCTGTAGTCGTAATCAACGTCTGAGTCAGGGAAGAGCTAGTTTAAAGATAATCGTGGCATTGTGCTGCAGGATACCAACGAAGACAAAAGTGAATTGTTATTGCAAGACTTTATCTCACACTCGTATTTCCGCGTGGTCCGTCTCAAGGCGCTCTTGTTCTAAAGCGAAGGGCCAACAGAAGGTCACAAAGTAAATGTATAAAGTGTTATCAAATAAAAATAAAAGACAGCGGGCACGCATTTGACATAGAACATAAACTTAAGGACATGTCAAACAAAATTGTTTCAACGTGACAGAAAACTATGTTTTACATTAGGAAATTCTCGCAAATGTGGCAAACAAAAAAATGCGACATAAAACTGAAAAACACCGTCAGGTTTCAGTTTATTATTATTAATAAAAATTCATACTTTACCCAGTCTAAGTACTAGATGATTATATGCTATATATGATAGATATGATTATATATTAAAACTTGATTTTATAGCAAGACGGATGCTAGATTTCTAATGATCTCAGCACCTAGCACGTATGGGGATCACAAAGCTATCTTGATAACAACAGACACGCAGTTCAGTCCCTATAATCAAATTATCTGAATATAATATCATAGGCACGTCCGAAAAAGGCAGAATGCAAAAATATTCACTACCCTCAAGTTTACACGGCAGGACCTGCTTACTACCCATTTGCGCCCCCGATTTAAGTAATTTTTGTTTAATGTGTTCTGGGTGCCAATCATCAGAATTGTTCGTGCGATAATGGGGAAGTATTTTATTAATAAATAAACCTAGCCTTAAAAAGTACTAGCTTGATTTAACCAACGATAGAAAAAAAATGGGAAGGAGGCCTTTATCGTGAAGTGGGGCAATAAGGGCAATAAATAAGCAAGAAATCTTTATGTACAGAAAATGTGCATACGGTGACGTCATACTACTGGAAATTAAGTAATCAATAAAGAAAACATTCCAGTTCTACTATGTAACAGACTAAATTGTTTCTGATTCGACTGCGACTTGTTAATTAAGACTTAGTTCTCTTACAATTTAATTGAAGGCTTCCTGTGGACTGGCTGACTAATATGCAATGTGTGGATGTATGGCTGTCTAAGTCTTTAATACGAACGGGTATTTAGATGACAATTTTACTATATTTAGACAGTATGTGTCTGATTCATTCCTATTACTAAGTAGTGATATTTTTTTGTTATGGTGCGTCGGTCTGTTATATTAAAGCTTAGCTATTATATTTTCCATTGTTGTGTATAGTTCTAGTATTTATTTATATGTAGTAAAGCAATCATATTATGTTGAGTGTAAAGGTCGCATTACTATGACAGCTAATGTAGCAGGTAGAGACAGGGATACAGGATGTCAGCCATTGAATGTAAGCAAATTGACTTACTCATTTCCGTAGTTGTCACGAACTTTGTAAAGGAATGGGCCAATTGCTATTCTGTCGTTTCAAATTAAAAGACCATGAATAATTATCAATTTGGTAATTTTATATTATTACATTCTTTTTTCTTGAATGTACCTATTTATTTCCTTATGAATGCTAAAAAAATCCCTCTTTAAAAGCATATTAAGTTCACGAGATATTGAGTCTACATTCAGTTCTCAATAATTGCAACACCGACGTTAATTAATAAGCCGATTTATGACTTGTCGCAATAAACGTTGCCAATAGATAAATGGTACAGTTTTAAAGTAAATTACCAAAAGTTCTGTTTTCGTAAATGTACAATAAAATTAATTTTCTTCGCATATTACTTGTCTAAATATATATATACTTTATTCCTACAGCGCTCTGCATTTCATCGGCAGTGAAATAGCGTCATTTTATGACGTAAAAAATGTCCCAGCACGATTTAAAAAAAAACTATGTATCTCAAAATGATAAAAGTGAAATACAAACCAAAATCAAGCAACAAAAACACATTAAATTCGGATAAAATCATTAGGTACCTAACATTTATTTTAATAAAAACGAAACATTTTAAAATACGCCTGTAATATTTCCAAGACAATGAAGATTGTATAACTATGTACCTATCTACTTTTATAAGAAAAAAATAAACTGTCGGTTAGTAAAACATGTAGATTCTGTAAATGATGCGTGTTGCTTAGACTTTTTTGATGTGTGTATATTTATATGCTACATGAATTTGGAAAAGGTCGCAATTTTTTTTTTGTCGATTGTATCAAGAGTTTTAAATTTCTTTGAATTACAAAGCTCCTAAGCCTTGAATATGTGTTTCTAGTTTTACATTTTAATTAGTACGAAGATTAATTAGGTACGCATGCTTTTGTCTACAATTCAGTCATATTCTCCAGGACATAATACAGAACGTTTAAAAAATATGCTTTTGATAACCCTGTATGTCGTGTCATTGGCGCCAGCGAGTCCATCTAACGTCATAGACAATATTGTATAGTTTTAAAATTCCTTTGGAATTACTCAACGAACGTGATTATAAAGCAAGTTATTATGGATATTACATACAGTACCGATGTAGTCAGCTGAGTATGTTTTTTTATAAATTCAAGAGGATATTGCAATACTTATAGAGCTCGTGGATAATAAACTCTGTAGGAAATATTTTAATAGGTATATCAAAGGATGATCAAGTTTAAAATGTATCTGAAATGTTTTGTTTACATCAAGCCGCTATTCAAGGATGAGAAGCGCTGTTGTGAAAATAAACTGCCAGTTGTTCCAACAGTAATTTTAGCATTTTTATTTTTATCCCAAAATGCAGTAAGTAGGCCCACGAGTACGGGTAAATGTACATTGTTTGTTCTCATTCACAGTGAAAGCCACACACTGTGGCGAGCGCTTGCAACACCAGAGTCTGCGAGTTGCGGAAGCGATACCGACCGACTTGCCCCGATGCTTGCCAAATGCTCACTTCGATTAAATGTGCCCAGTAGACACGTACCCCAGATTACGTCACTGTTGCTGCATGGCGCCATTCGTTCCAATTTAGCCTGAGTACTTGTTCATGAAAAGCTTCTTATTTTGATCATCGGGCAACGACTCTTAATATAGCTGCCAGTAATCAAAATACCGAAACGATTTCATCTGAGAGACTATTCTAGTTTACTCTGACAAAGCGAACGTTTCAACATAATCGATTGTGTTGCAACTGCGTCTCAGAAATTCCCAGTTTCCTTTCTATATTTAGAGGATTTCTTTCGGGGAATCCCGACATAACCAGTGTTAAGACTCGACTCTCTCTATTCACACGGTGAAGTAATTCGATATAGGTACTCTTAGTAAGTACCTCGACCGTTGGAATCAAAGTCAGACGAATTAAAATGACATTGCTATCGTGCATGAATGAAACGACTATTATAAACACAGCTGGTTAACCATAGTTATATATAGGTACATCCGCATCGGTCTGTTTGCTAAAGATAACGTCAAATATATGTCACGTTTGACCATATAAAAATGCAGCAAACTTGCTGCTGGGTAGGTACCTACTTAAGTACCTAAAATATGAATAATAATGCAGAAAACCAGTCGTCAAGGAAAAAATGAGATCTTTTTACCTTTACTAACGCATTGAGAGTAATGTTAATCACATTAAGCGGGTCGTGACTAGTAATATGTTGGGTCGAGACCATAAGCGGCTGGACTCGGTACATCCCTTGTTGGTACGTGTCTGTGAATCAGCGCGTGACTGCCCTGGCGCTGCGTGTGCGCCGAACACAACACATTGTTCCAACTAAAATACAATGGCTGATGTCATACAATAACGTGATACGTTTTAAGGGCATATAAGCAGTAGATCCTTCATTGTTTTGGTGAAAATCATTAAGTAAAGAAAGTAGCCTTGGATCAAACCACGGATATTTAAAGGATTAACAACATTCCGAAACAGTAGACCTGCAACAATGTTAGGTTTAGCCTTCGTTAATGGTATAAAACCTCTTGATCTTTAATTAACTGTTAAAAGTTTCCCAGTGGCAAATTTTGATACCTATCCACTAAAAAGCTACCAAAAACCTAACTATCCAAAAAAAACCATGGTTTTGGTCTCCGCAGGATACTGGACAGTATAAAGCAAAACTCAAAAACCAAGAAATAATTATAGCTTCAATCTCGGTACCTAACTACCAGTTTTAAAACAAAGTAAATGACTAAATGCCGCACAGTATATGACCGCAGCGGACTTTACCACTACCTACGAGCCAGTAATGTATGACATGTATCAAATGGAACTTGGTATGTATTCACTCGATAGCGCGGTTATCGAGTGACCCACTGTGACTCGGCGATAGCCCCAGAATGCAAACGTACCCTCATAACAATAGCCTAGTGGTAACAAAACAATCGTCAACTACTGTCACTAGATAGGATAATAAGGACATTCGTCTTATATAAAAAAAAATCTCTATTCATTACTTGAGTTTACTGCTGCTACGCTGTGAAAATCAAATAATACTTTTCGACCTTTAACTAAAATCTTTGTTTTGCTTATTTACATTTTTGATATTATTTGATATTAATTGCTATTAATACGAAAATCTTGACTTAATATGAAGCCAACTTATCTCGATAGTAGCGACATCTATGAACCATTTTGTAAACTTTATGAATATGAAATGAAACATGACTGACTGACTATTAGTTTATGTAAAAACTGTAGTCACCTAAGTAATAAAATTATATTATTTACGTGGTTACCTACCTAGAAGGAATACTTTTTTATTGGAAGATTAAAAGTGGTAGTTCTCATATTTAGAGTATCCTCAATGTTATGGGTTAATTTTACGAGGATTGTGCGGTCACAGGTGTCTTCAGAGTTCTCACGACCAGTCGGTATGCGGGCTTGGATCTTAAACCCGTTCAGCAAGGATACGCGCCACATTACTCAACGCAAGATAAAATCGAAATTAGTACGATAACGTCCTATCAATATTACGTGCCTACGTATAATACCCAATAATCGCTTATTGTTTCGATAACGATGTATTTCACCCGAATTATCGCAACCTCAATATCGAAAACCTTCCAAAAATTAATTATCAAGATTGGAAAACAATAAGCAAGTGTGGCAAAAACAGCATATTATTATTTAGTTTTGGGAACACCTAGGTACCTACTTCTCGAATTACCCACATAACATGAACACACATTTTAAAGTCCGATAAAGTAAAGGATGCGCTCAGGATAAATGCGGTAGATCACTTAACAACAAAAGGAAGCTGAAGTTTTATATAGAAAGTTTTACACCATAGTTGTCCGTGATCGCGGCACAGTCAAGGCGATTCTTTGATGAAGTACAAAACAAAATACCTACCTATTCCGTAAGGAGATAGAAAAATGTTTTGTACGTAACTAAAAATATATTTATGACTAAAAGATCTCGTCGGTACTTGGCTAGGTTTAAATCCGCCACTATGTCCAAGAATCCGGTCGAACTAGCTTGCGTTGCTATTTGCTGTGTTGTCACCTTGTGGTGAGCCTGGGAAAGTATCAAAGCGATTTCAATGTCGTTACGTTTATGTAGGTACTAAATAACCAGCTATAAATTAATTAGAACTTACGATATCTAACAATGATTTTTCCTACGACGGTAGTTGTTACTTATCTATCTATTCAAAATTCATTTGTGCAAGGCAGTTATTATATTAATTATGTGTTACCAGCATTAAAAAAACTCTAGCCATTGTTACCAGTCAACAGTTATCAAAAACAACAAAATAGACATCAAAACAAAGAGTTATAAATATACTGATTAATTAGCCTTACACACAAGAATACTTACCATTGTGTGAGGAAAATTTAAAAACAACTCATCGCTATCACACCGGATGTGCGTAAGCAGCTTGCGGTGATAAAAGTTTTCTTCTATCAACAAATCGCTTTGTTCTGCGATTAGATAATATACCTAACTAAGGGCTTTTTATCCTTATTGTCCTTGTCCAGTATTCCGTCGCATCTGTTGAACTGTAGCTATGTCAATTTTTAGTACCATTTACAGGGAAACTTGACGGGCATATGATACTCCGTTTTATTTTCTGTTTATGCGCTATCGTAAACAAAGACTTCTGTACTAAGTGGCCGTGTTGATAGCATCATCTCAACAGCGTTGATTAGATTGTCACTATACAAGTTTCACTCACTCCTTTATTTAACACTTGTCCTAGCTTCTCTTGGCCTTTTGTTGATTGCAGGCATTTCTTGACAAAGAAAAAGACGTAGCACACTTAGCCAAAGGCCATTACTTTGTTCTATAATGTCTCTGGTATAAGTACCTACTTTTATAAATAAAAATACTTAGGTAGCTAGCTTTCAGGTACCCCAGTACTAACTAATGTTTGTTCTATAGTTATTTGTTGATCAAGTGTAAAAATGTTATGAAATCAACTAGCTAAGTACTTGAAGTGGAGACTTGAACTATTCTACTTCCATCTTCAAGAATTCAGATGATACCTTTTAAGTGGTCAGTCTAGCTTATATTTTCCATCACATATCTACTAAGTTATTAGTAGGTAGGTACCTAAGTCGGATTTTATTAGAAGCTATGATTATCTCATTGACAAGTCATGCTAATATTGCATATATTGACGCGGCATTGATTGCAATTAATGATATAATCAGTGACACCAGCTCGGGTCATGTGTGTCGTGGGACTCATCAACTTCTGTGATCAAACTGCAGAACTCTGCAGACTGCACACCTATTTAGTTTTTAGTTCACGTCATCCGTTGCCAGTATAAGTCTCATCCAGGTCAGGGCAACATAAGGTCAATTGCTTTGACCTAAATACGTTTCTTTTGTTCCATTTGTTGGCAATGTTAGTTGACAGTATATAAAAATTAGAACAAATCTGCTTTTTTTCAAACTTGTTTGAAAAAAACAGGAATTTCGTCTCTTTTTTGTAGATTACATAAAGCAATTAAACAACCTACACAAAAGATTACTCCGTATTCATGTAACAAATAAAAAAAATATAATTAATAAAAATTAAAAAACACGCCTGCCATGTAAAAAAAAATAAAAACAAGTCAAATATTTGCAGTCGGGGTCGGTTACTTGGAACAATTCATTACAGGTCCCCCGACTGCAAATATTTGACTTGTTTTTATTTTTTTTTACATGGCAGGCGTGTTTTTTAATTTTTATTAATTATATTTTTTTTATTTAATACCTTTTAGTGAACAACAAAGAAACCATGACACAACACAAAAAAAAAATTTGTTCGGAACCCTTTGCAGGCGATTTCGACTCACACTTGACCATTTTTTAATGTCCACATAGCCTATGTCACTCGGGATAACTCAAAGCTTCTAATGATACCACAAACATTGAAATCGGTCAAGCCCTTTAGAAGTTATGGTGGAATAAAGAAACTCACAAACATACATACATACATACATACATACATACATACATACATACATACATGAACCCTGAAAACATAACACTCCTTTTTGGGCAGTCGTGTAAAAAAACCAGTAGATATTCAAGCTTGAGGTTAAAGCAACTTTACATAAGTGTTGGTTTGTTTTGTGAATAAAGTTCAATATGGTAGTAAGGAAGGGCGCAGCGCACACAATGCGAGTGGGTCGCGGCGCGAGTCTCGACTTAAGGCGGGTAGGCCAAGGAAGGAGTGCCTATGACTCACGCGCGGTGGCGCCCACGCCTTTTAAACTTAAATTCTACAAGACAGATGGAGCCGTATTAACTCCAGTCCATTGCTGCATTATCGCAATTGATTGTCACGATTATGTCTAGATTTCTAACGAGTAACGTCATTTACAAAAGATGCAACGGATGTTCAGTTACCTACTTATTATACCGAAATAAATAGTAAGTAAATAGACTTGTCTTGACTAACTCTAGCAATCATTTTCCTGGATATGAAGAGAGCTCTTTTAAAACTAGTATTTTCTTGAACTTGTAAAGCGAGTTATGATTGCAAGTTATAGCGATGTCACGCTAATTTATACTCGCCCTTACAAGTCATCGTCATAAACCGTGTGTATTAGTTTCCATTCTTAATTCAAAGACGGTTATGGTTGCGCCGGCGCCGGCGATTCGCTACGCGCCCACATCACCTCTATAATTGTAAGCCAAGATCGAGTGAACGAACGACAGCCTTGTCTCGACAACTGTCTATGTCCAAAAACATAGCTTTTATTGTATTTGAAGCAATTCAATCAAAATGTAATTAGGCAAAGCTTGATAGGAAACAAAGGAAATTGATAGAAGAGGGTAATTTATATAAATAATTAGATATTTTCCTTGTCCCTAAAACAGCAAAAGCAACCACTTTTATAAGAAGCTACTAGGTATATCGATCCATTTGTAAACAAGGTAGTTTTGTATATTCTCCATTTATCAAAGCTTATCGAATATATTGAATACTAAAACATTGAGTTCATAAGTCATTCTATTCCTACGGAACCCTTTCTAATGCGTAAACAGCCACATTCTTAACAGGTTTTTTAATGTTAAAATCGCACAGGACCGATTAAATACCTCGTTCAAAATATTAATTCAGGTTATACGCGCGAGAGGGCGCGAGGCGACGGTGCAGTGCGGCGGCGAGGCGCGCAGGCGCACCGCACGTGATCGCCAGCGCAGCAGCCTTGCAAGGACGTTGCGTCTATGCACCGGCAACTATCGTTAATTAATTCCACCTTAACGCTGACTCACTCGCTAGCATCACTTAGTACTTATAGGTAAGTTGAAAATCTGTGCTGATGAGTGATGAAACGAACGAAAAAAGCTAACGCAACGTAATTCCTTGTATGCGTTCATTTGTCATTGTGCTTAAAACATTCGGATATATGTAAAACCATGTCCATTCGCGAACTTAAGGCCAAACTCGGTCGGATTCCGAGAAATAAGCAAACCTGCAAAATTCGGGTTTTCCATACCGACCATATGGGGACATAATTACGGCCATTTCGTGCTAAAGAAAATTGACCCCAAGCTTTGAAATAACAAAAGTTATAAAGAACGGCGTTCAATTTTTAATTAAAACATTAATTAAAGTTATTTATACACTCGGGCATAACGATAAGTGAACATTGACGTGTAACGGGGCCAGACAATGATAACGTTTTCCTGGTTAAACTTAAAAGGATAGGTATACATAATAGGGCTTCTGCGAAATTCTGAATCAACCAAGTCATGTCGATTGCTATGCAACTCTAGTTACTCAACCTCCTTAGTATTCTTTATACTGCTTCAATTTATTCCCAAGATATTGAATGTCATGACAAGTATCAAATTATTCAGGCATTTATCATGCTTATTTGTTTTGAGTGTTACATCATCGACACCTGTTGGAGAAGGGCTAGTTCAATTGTTTTAGGGCCGCTTTCTATTCAGTCGATTATCTAAATTATTATACCTTTATTGTTCATTCTTAGCCACGTTCTGGTTTACCGTGCAAGTAAACTTACAAAAGGGACCGATACAATATATAAATTTATAAATAGGTGCCAAACTATTCTTGCTACCGAGTATTTGTATCCTCCACTTATTATTCAACCCCATTTTTAAGCAACTTCAGTTTCTCAGTATTTTTTTATCAAATTAATTACTTTAATCTGTATGTAATTAATTTATTCGCTGTAATTATACTTAGTATATGAAAGAATGCGATAAGTTATCAGAGAAACCCTAAATATATAATACCATTACTCAACTGCAACAGTAGCTAATTTAAATTTACATCTTTAAAAAAAGAGCCATTGCTTTTATAATTTACTCCCATAATAAACATACATAATTTAAAAACAATAATTACTTTTTACAAAATAACCATTAATTACCCACCTGCCTGAAAAGCTTTGTAGCAATATTAAAACAAAAACATAAAATTAGGATCATTTTTGTTGTCTAGAAGTGTATAGCACTGCGAAAGCATCCTCTGATCTGTCCAAATCAAAAGACTAGTTAAGTCCAAGTCCAGGCTTCACCTTTGGTCTAGAACTTTTTAATAATCATGCGTCTACTGTGAATATGAACTGTAAACGGGATATTCTCTTAGCAGTTTCATCTTGTGTCGATAAACTACTATGAAAATCAACGGCCAAAAAGCGTGTAACTCTTCCCTACCTGAAATTGTTCAATACCTTACAGAAGTAACCTGTAAATTTTATTTAATCAAAGCATGAGATAACGCCCATATACAGGTGTAAGCCAGTAAAAGCTTATGAACTAACAGGACCCTGCATAGCTCTCCCGTGAATCACTGCATGAAGGTGCGCGACTTTCGCATATTAATATTGTTCCAAATGCGTCGTGTCGTCGGTTGGCGTCGTCTGCGCTATTTCAGTCCGCGCCGGCCGCGCTATTCCGAGCCAGACGCCCGCCGCGGCGCCGGATCATGCATAGCGAACTTCTTAACACGCACTTCACCTTTATTCCAAAAAAACTCGCCTTTGATCTAACAAAACAAAGACTAATCCGGTTTGAAGCGTATCCGCTGTGATTGCGTGCATCTGGTACTTACACGCTCGGAATGTTCGTTTATGCTAATTAATTGTATTGAATATTTATTGTTATTGTATTTTTTACACTGGCAATCTTGTAAAGACAAGATTATTTTTTATCTGTACACCTCGGTTTTAATAATAGTAAATTTAAATTAAAACTGGCACAAATTTTAACAAAGTCATGCCTTTTGTGCCTTTGGCAATATTATATCTACCCCTTTGTATTGTACCTATTATATCCATCAGTCAGTAACCTAAAATATAGCACCATACAGGTGTTGTTTTTATCTGTGGAACAAGTAAAAAAAGGTTTTATTTTTCAGTACAAAAGCAAGTGATACCATCGGTAAGGTTTCAAACCATTGTATTTGAGTACCATGATATTAAAAAATGCAACTGCATTAAATCTAACCTACATACAATGTAACAATATCCACTACAATATAGTTTATGTTGACGTAAAATATTATTATCATAAATGGCGCTTACACATAATATACAATAGGCAGTTTGTATAAAGGCCGTAGTTCTTAAGTTAAGCGTTAAGCCATCTATACACAGTAACATTGTATAGGCACCAATGTTATGAGTCGCTTCATACTAATTATTATTAAAATTTTCATACATTAATTAAGATAAATTTACGGCAAACAGCCTTTTAATTATATTGACATTCAAATAATAAGCATTATCTTTTAAAAATATAATAGGCTTTCTTCTAGCCACTTATTCGTTTTCAAATAATAATGTAATTTGCATTCTTTAAACAATTTATTTGTGACATCAATAGTTATTAAGGATTTTACAAAATCTTTAATTAAGATTTGATGAATCGTGGTACATAGTTGACCCATTATTTGTAGAAATAATGCACGCCGTATGTGACTGTCCCGTGACTTAATGAAGTTAAATGTCACTTCCATACATTATATTATTAAGGAAATGTATTTTTTCTAACGGTGGCTATATAGAAAACACCTTATTGTTTGTTGGTATGAAGCAAGTTACTCAGTTGCAAAATCAGATCATTGTAATATACGACTACTAACTACATTACGACATTTTATTTTACGTCAAAAAGGCAAAATGTTTATTATACAATGACAATAACACCAGGGCCTTGATTCAGCTATTGAGTTGCTTGAATTCACTGAATGACCTGCTTCCTTTGGTAATTTTTTACGATAATTGGCATTCTGCTGTCATTACGATCATTCTCTTCGAGAGTTCCATGAGATTTTATTGTAGACTTATCTGAATACGAAAATTAGGCACAATGACAAATACACTGATCGACCACTGACATGCACTTAAAATAGCTGAATCGAGGCCCAGCCCTCTATGCCACAGCCTAGTAGTAATAAAACGGAAAATAAATAAATAAATAGTCTATATGCGAATAACATATAATTCCTTGCGTGTTTCGTATAATTGCGTTTCGTAAAATGGAGGAAAACAATTTTATATTCTACATCTTACATTCAAACATTGACATAAAATGATCCACATGACCATACATAGCTGTTAACTACAAAATTCTTAATTAAAGTTAGGAGTAACTATTATAATCACATTGGAACTGGGGTACGCTTAATCCTAAGTGCCCTTTCGACAACCGAGAAACGACTCAGTCTAGGCCTAAACTAATTCTCTCGTTGTAACAAGGGGCTCAGAATGGCTCAATCAAGGATAAGCATATTACAGAATATTTAATCTTAAAAATAATTAAGATTTATATTAATTACAAGTACTCAAAGAGGAAATATTGAAATGAAGGCTGTGAACTAGCTTTATATCTAAACTATTTCATTATAACCGTACCTTGGTTTTTTATTGTTTATTGCTATTTTATGAACCTTTTACGATTATATTGTGAGCGCCTATTCCCGGATATATTTATGCTTTTCGCGTGATTTAGTTCCTTTTATATAACACAGGTTTATAGTTGAACTACAATATCTGATATTCAAATCGTTTTGCAAACAGCGTTATTGAATAACTTAATAAGTACAACCATTTTTAATTTAAATTCTTTGACATCGCTCATAGGTAGTTACATGTTTTTGTTGAGCTCTTATAACTTTAAATATCTTAAAAAATAAATGTGGTATACCAATGTGTTTTCTATACTGTGCTACGGAAATGCATGGCACTAGTTTAAATACTGCTTCTGCCTATGCAATAAGAGCTTAAACGGAGGAAGTAAGTAGATATTCCGAAAAAAAATGTTGGACCTCTTGTTCTTAAATTTAGATCAGTTGATGATTTATTTTGATAGTAAGGCCAATATTTTTATTTTTAATATTAATTTTTTTCACTGTAATTTTCTAGAAGAAAATTTTCGTATTTTAAACTTGACCACGCCTTTCCGTAGCACCCAGTTTAAGGTAGAACAAATCATAAAAAGTGAACATAAATAATGTTGTTTAGAATATATCATTATCATCATTGAAAAGAATTTGGTATTAAATTGCAGGATTCTACGTCTATGTGTTATTATTCTAATCTCACAAATTATTTTCTTTTCAACATAATTAAGTTAATTATAACTTATTTGAACAGTTAATTACAATAATATAATTATTCGAAAATTACTGTTATTATTTTATTATTCGCAGACTGGACGACAATAATGCCACGAAATATATATATTATTTAATTAAAACTTTAATTAGATAAAATTTTATAGTTTTTGAGTACATACACATTTTAAATGAGTATCATGTGTCAACCAAACTGTTATATGTAGTTTTTTGCACGAATTTTTTGAAGATGTTTGCATTTTTTTTTTTTTTGTTGTGCTTTTTTTATTTTATTAACGCATACATCTAATGTAAGCCCAATAAATTAAGTAACAGTTTACATACATACGAACTGAATCTATGTATTAAAATTAAGATCTAAACAACCATCTTATAATTTTATAGAAGTCATCGAAACCGCAGGACACGTGTTTCATGTCCATCTGCAAAATAAAATGCTTTATTTTAAGATGGAACCCATATAATGAAATATCATGCACACGTAAATAAATTTTATAAGGAACTATCTTACGTACACGGCACCGCTCGCGTTGATTTTGGTTATAATATAGCTTATAACCTTAACTGGGGTTCAAGTTAATTCAGCTCTAAATATCTAGACCAGTTGTGTAGTTAAGCAGTGAAAGTGCAACAGACAGACAGAGTTACTTTTACGTTAATAAAACATAAGCATTGATAGGGGTTAATGGTTAGGATGATTTTTTGCAACAGGTAGGTATGTATGTTTTTATTGGTCCAGTACGAAAACGAAACTTGAATTGTTCCGTTTAAATTGGTATATGTAAAGTTTAATGTCCAAGTTACAACGTGGTAATATCTTACAAGTAATAAGTGGAATGAAGACTGATGCTTTTTAGAGACATTTCTTATCACGTGTACAATACTGTTGCAGGCAACAAGTGCGTGGAAGTACTCAAATATGTTTCCACCTGGAGTGGTGAACACACTTGTAATTTAAGAGACTTAACTTGTAATGTCATGCGATAGCTGCATGACTATGTGAGTTGCTGGTTGGAAGGCCACGTGTTCATAACGGCCTTTACGTACGTCGCGCCCGCACGACACCATGTGCCCGCACGGCAGGAACACTAGGCTCACTACGGAGCAAGGCTACAGTACCTGTGAGGGCGTGGCGGGTCAGGCGAGGTAGGCCCGCACGACACCATGTGCCCGCACGGCAGGAACACTAGGCTCACTACGGAGCAAGGCTACAGTACCTGTGAGGGCGTGGCGGGTCAGGCGAGGTAGGCCCGCACGAGCGCCCGCACGACACCATGTGCCCGCACGGCAGGAACACTAGGCTCACTACGGAGCAAGGCTACAGTACCTGTGAGGGCGTGGCGGGTCAGGCGAGGTAGGCCCGCACGAGCGCCCGCACGACACCATGTGCCCGCACGGCAGGAACACTAGGCTCACTACGGAGCAAGGCTACAGTACCTGTGAGGGCGTGGCGGGTCAGGCGAGGTAGGCCCGCACAAGCGCCCGCACGACACCATGTGCCCGCACGGCAGGAACACTAGGCTCACTACGGAGCAAGGCTACAGTACCTGTGAGGGCGTGGCGGGTCAGGCGAGGTAGGCCCGCACGAGCGCCCGCACGACACCATGTGCCCGCACGGCAGGAACACTAGGCTCACTACGGAGCCAGGCTACAGTACCTGTGAGGGCGTGGCGGGTCAGGCGAGGTAGGCCCGCACGAGCGCCCGCACGACACCATGTGCCCGCACGGCAGGAACACTAGGCTCACTACGGAGCAAGGCTACAGTACCTGTGAGGGCGTGGCGGGTCAGGCGAGGTAGGCCCGCACGAGCGCCCGCACGACACCATGTGCCCGCACGGCAGGAACACTAGGCTCACTACGGAGCAAGGCTACAGTACCTGTGAGGGCGTGGCGGATCAGGCGAGGTAGGCCCGCACGAGCGCCCGCACGACACCATGTGCCCGCACGGCAGGAACACTAGGCTCACTACGGAGCAAGGCTACAGTACCTGTGAGGGCGTGGCGGGTCAGGCGAGGTAGGCCCGCACGAGCGCCCGCACGACACCATGTGCCCGCACGGCAGGAACACTAGGCTCACTACGGAGCAAGGCTACAGTACCTGTGAGGGCGTGGCGGGTCAGGCGAGGTAGGCCCGCACGAGCGCCCGCACGACACCATGTGCCCGCACGGCAGGAACACTAGGCTCACTACGGAGCAAGGCTACAGTACCTGTGAGGGCGTGGCGGGTCAGGCGAGGTAGGCCCGCACGAGCGCCCGCACGGCTGCGCGGCACAGCGGACACGCGCCCAGCGCCGCGCCGCAGCGCCCGCACGATACCATGTGCCCGCACGGCAGGAACACCACGCTCACCTGCACAGATACCACATACTCTATTCACTCAACATCTGTGGTCAGCACGAGTGGCGCGTCAAATACCGCTTCCACAAAAAAACCGACCAGTGCTCGCGAGGCTGCCACACGCACGAGCTGTGCTCGTTTGGTGCGGCTGCGGCTATCGGTACAGGACGCGGCTACCGACGACGAGTGACGTCATGTGTATACGTAATACATCTATACTTCACACAACAGAGCCCTTTGGCTTATTTATTATCTAGTGTAATACGGATTACGTAAAAAAACAAATTTTACTTACCTCGGAATCCATACACACTTTACATAATCTAGCTTCTTTTAGCTGTCTATTCTCTTCTTCTAAAGATAACTTCTTTCCTTCAGTTTCCGTAGTAGTTTCTACAACATCTGAAGTACTGGTATTCTCAGGAGGTTTGCTAGCAGGTGCCGCTGGTGATTGCGTCTCTCGCGGGGGCGGCGGACTGCTGGGCAGTGGGTGATCGTCTTCACTTTCTGGTTCAGACTCACTTTCTACTAGTCGGTCCATTTGGTTGGATGCGTTATTGCGTCTGAAAGGTATTAAGATCGTTATTATAGAACCAAAAACCTCTTACATATCACATACATAAATTTATTTGTACCAGCTTCTCTAATACCTTCATGGAAAATTTCGGAAAGAAAAAACACTGTAAATATTCGAATTAACATGCTGATCTAAGATTACCTCATTGGCGTTGGGAAATCCCCGAATGTTTCAGCGAGTATGTCCCGTGCAAGGCGACTTTGTTGCGAAACACCCCAAGGTTCTTCGTTCAATTGTTCGTCTAACACTGCGTCTATCAAAGCCTCTGATGACGAAAATGGGACACCTGAAAAAATATGTTTTTTTGACAAAACATACTATTTAGCAGAACAGTCATTAACAGACCATGGGATCGGGTTTGGTTATATATTTTTAATGCTTAAAAAAAGTTCAGATTTTTTAATAATTATATACATATAATCACGCCTCTTTCCCTGTAGGGGTAGGCAGAGACCACTTCTTTCCACTTGCTATGATCCTTACACAAGTTTCGCTCTATCCCCTTCATGCATGCTGTTTGGTTTATGGTACTCTTGACCTGGCCTTTTTTCATTCACACTCGCCTTATACACTTTTTTCGTCAATCGTTCTACATTCATTCTCTCGGCATAGCCAAACCATCTCAGCATACCTTTCTTCATTTTTGTCTCAACATCCATCATCGGACATACTTCATCCACCTTACCATCCATTCCTCCTCTTACATTCAACGTAGCGAAGCGGCTCTCCGTGGGCCACTTTTCGCCCCCGCGAGAAACGAGACATGATGGGTGGCGAACAGTGGCGTGCATAGCATATAGGCAAAAAGGCAGTGCCTACCTACAAAATCCCAACTAACTATCTTTAAATATAACAATTTATATAAAATAAATCAGTCAACACTCATCATACATAATCATTAAATTACAGATAATAAAACTTGTATCCAAACATTTCATAACAAACAAATCAATAATGACGTCACATATGTCACATTCAAATTCATTCAATACTCAACGACGAAGTAGGCTATTCAAAAACTGCCTAGTTTCCACTCACACATTCAAACAAAATCTCCTTATCCATATACGCACGCACACTTAAAAAACAGAAAATAATACACCGCCATCTTGAGTTTTTATTATACGACAAAAACGAAAACCCTTTTTTGCAAAGCGTATTGCTCTGACATTTGACATTCGTAATTTTTTACACCTACAGTAGGCTTGCTTACCTGCCAATAAACAAGATTCTTTCTTTCTCTCATTCATTCTACTCTCATATCCGTTTTGGAGCAAAAGTCTTTTGGGTCGTTCATCGAACTTGACAATTCTTATTCCAGTTATTAGTGTATTTTAAATGAAACTTGCGTTTTAAAATACTAATAACTTGTAAATTAATTATCACAATATTATTTAGTTACTTATTGATGTTTATTATATTTAGTTTCAAATAACATTTTTATTGTTTTACTTCTGTGTTGCAACTTGGTCGTTTTTCGATATTTATTATCTGTGGCAGATTGTTTATTAAGTTTTTGATAGTTCGCGCGCGTGTTTTCGTCTTGTCTTTCGTAACTAGTTTCTATTTATTGTGATTTTGTGAAGTGGCTGTAGTTTAAGAAATAGGAGCATTAATAAACCGCTATGTGTATGAATGTTAAGATTGCGGCGAAAATGAAATATGTTTGTATAGCATACGTGCGGAATTACAAACTTACAATACAAACCCATCAGATGGGGTTTGTTGACAAAACTTTAAAGGTAAGGCTCATAATAATATTAACTCAAAATGTTGGAAACTATCGCCTGACTAGCGGTGTGCTGCTGGACGAACGATTCTTTTTGTGTTATTCGTCGTTTCTTGATTGTTAAATACGAAATTGTTGTGTCTATTGATACCTACGAGAACAACTACGACGAAAACATATTGTTGTTGATATTAAGTGATTGTTTTTAGTTAAAATCTTAATAAAAATGGGAGTAAATTAAACATACAAGATAATAGTATATGTGTGCACATTCAATAAAACGTCTGATTCTTTTTTTGTCTCTGTAATACAAAGGGTAGGTAAGAAAAATGTTGATCTCGAATGGTCATATTGACTATGGCTCAATATATTTACTATTATTTAGGTTCGGTTCCGAACCCTTATTAAGAATAATACACAAATAAAAGTCCTCAATCATAAGCTGACCGTTTACTCGTCGCGAGTCCCGCGAGCGAGAGTTAGCTTTACTAAGATTATTTTATACAAACTTATACCAACAAGTTGAAATAGTGATTCAATCAGAAATTGGTCGCGAGTTGCGCGCGTGCATTTTAAATTGTATCTTGCGGCCGCGTACTGCTCGCGAACAGTTCGGAAACGGCGTTATTTGCACCATCGTCCTTTGCGAGAGTTTCGCGGAGGAGGCGCACTAACATATTGCAGTACGAGTACCTAACTGCAGGCGCGAGCAGCGCATTCGGTGCGCGTTCGTCAGACCTGAACGCACCTTGTGATCCACAAAAATAATGCTTGTTCCATGTTTTTGGGAGTTCATTTGCGTATTTACGGTAAAGTTGCTACATGTACGAGTGCCTACCATGGCCGAAAACCAATGCACGCCACTGGTGGCGAACCACATCGCCGCCATTTTGGATAATTAAATTATTTTTATGATTATCCATTGCGTTCCTGCGGGATTTAATAATAATTACATATTATTATATTATCCTTAACACACGTACCAGTGTTTCGTAACCTTTTTGCTATTGCCCTGCGCACTCGAGCCGCGTCCAGGCCGGCTCCCAATGCAGCCGCCGCTATGGCGCTCTCCATACATTCCTCTACCTAAATTCATAAAGGAAGTGATATCTGTTTATGTTTGTTAATATATTTTCAAAAAGGTAATTAACTAAGACCGACTGCTTTATAGCACGACGTTTTTAATTCTCACCTGACTTTCGGTTATGGTATTATTGCCTCCGGTATTCCGCTGTCTCGATCGTTCTGCAGAAATCTGAAATGCCGATGCGTATTTTATTATTTTTAAACAGGTTTAGAAGCAGTTGCAGAATAACAAAATGTTTAAGTTACCCAATACATACGCTTACAGTGTGTTTCACGGCATGTCGGCGGCGTGTGGCGTCTATGAACTCCTGTCCCTTGACGAGTATGACGTAGCCGCAGTGAGGGAACCAGAACGCGTGCTCCGACCACGGCGTGTCACCCGCCTCCCACTTGCCCAGGCCACCGTCGCAGTAGAAACAACGCACCTGCAACATTATTACTTGGATTTGCTACATTGCTTAGCTACCTTATTGGTCGGTATGACACGTTGGACTTATTTTGGGCATATTGAGAAGCTTTTGGCTGAATAGAAACCATAAATAATTTGTTGTGTATTATGTGTCCAGGTGTAATAAGCTGTGCCCGGCACTTTCACCAGCGTAAGTAGTCTTTGTTGCTGTAAGAAGTCTTTTTTTTTAATATTTAGTTATTCGCTCTTCAGAGTGTAGAAAAACATGTATATCGGTCTACCCATTCCTGACATTTAATTAGTGTAACTAACCAGACTGTTTTATACATCAAGATTTTCCTATTTGGAAATATATACTTAAGCAAGTTTAAGGAGGGGCTCGTGGTTAATTGTAAGCCATACGGTTTGACCGATAATACAGGTTAAGCCGCGCTTGCCGCGGTTGGTCCGTGGATGGGTGACCATTTCCAAATATACCGAGATAGAAACATACGTGCCTCGGATAGCACGTTAAACCGTAGGTCCCGACTGTCATACGTACATCTTTGGCAGTCGTTAAGTCAATTCTAACAACCAGTCTTACTATAGGATACTGTGTTTTCCAGTAAAATGGGTTGTGGTCAGATAGGCAGTCGCTCCATGTAAAATACGGTATTCAGCTGAATCCGGTAAGACTGGAAGCCGACCCCAATATAGTTGGAAAAAAGCGGGAGATGATGATACCTAAGCAAGTTTATCAGTTGTTTTTTTGGCATAATACAGGCTCTTTTTACTATATTATTTCGAAGCAGTACCTGATCGTCAGTCCCCGTATGAAAGAAGCCCGCCTCGGCGAGCGCCCGCGGCGCCTGCGGGCGGTCGGCGGGCCAGCGCGCGAAGCTGGCGAGGCGCTCCGTGAGGCAGGCGTGCTGCGGGTGCCGCGCGCCGCTGCCCACCACGCCCAGCGCGCGCCACGTGCCGCCAGAGCTCAGCACCTGCGAGTTGTGCGCGGCGCCCGACCTGACGCAAACACGATTATATAACAACTAGCTGATTCCCGCGACTTCGTCCGCGTCAATTTCTTAAAATTGCGACTATAATTTGAGATTTAAACTATCCTATCTCTCAAGTTGGATCGAACTGCACATGGTGTGCGAATTTTATTATAATCGGTTAAGTGGTTTAGGAGTCCATTGAGGACAAACATTGTGACACGAGATTTATATATATTAAGATACGAAAAACTTTAAAACAACTAGATACTTAAAATCAGCGATCATTTTCAGACTGTGATTTTTCAGAACTCTAAAATTTCAATTTTAGCTTTATTGATCTTTGCACGTTTTTTTAACTCCCGACGCAGACTGAGCTGCGTTATAAGTTTGACGTGTCAATCTGTGTGCGGCATCGTTGATTTTTACGTATGGACCAATTATATGGGTTTGGTTTCTTTGAAAGCTGATGTGATTGAGGTGATTCTTAGCTATAATTTATGAAAGTCGGTTCAGAATTTGAAATTTATCAAAACTATTCTAATATTTGTAGAGATTTTCTTAAATTTCAATTTATATTTATTGATCTTTCAATGTAAGTATCGTCACTATAGCTAACTTCAAAGTATGATATGATTAATGTACCTGCTATATATATATATATGAACAGTTTATATGAAATTTATAGTACATAGAATCTAAATCTAGATATTATTTTCATCCACCCAGCAGTTAATATTATTTTAACTGACCTTTCTTCAGCAAAATCTTTTCTTTCTGTCAACAGTCTCTGGTATTCATTATGTAATAAATTGCCCATCCTTATAAAAGAGAAAAGAACTTTTATAACAATTATTGCTTATATCACTATAATTTGTATTGAAAAGATCTTCAGCCTCCTTCGAGATCGGTTTCTAACTACTCCATAACTACGACGATCATAGATTCGTTTTTATTTCCTTCCTAATGACTAAGTGTCAATGTTAACCTAATTTGCGGAAGGAACTACTTAACAAGGTCTCACTATAAAAAGCCGTTTTTAAGGCTAAATTATTTATAGCCTTTGTGTACCAGTTCAAATAATGATGATCACATTTAACAAACGAGTAGCTATATTTTTTAAGTACATACGATTGAGGCTGGTTATTCAAGGGTGGAGTTTCAGTTCTAGTCTCTTCATTTGGTGGAGACGGAGTCTGTGTGGGTGAAGATGGTTCAGAGAAATTGGTCGCCTGGGCCTGCTGCGTTGCTTCCAGAGACACAGCGTGCTGACACCGCGGGAAATACCTGCAATCAAACAATAACGTTATCTTATTTATTTGACATTTTATCTACATTTGTAAATAGAAATTTCTTGAGATACATGACCGTTGTCTCTACAAACTGCATAAAATCATGACAGCTTAATAATTATTCTTAAACTTAATTAGAACTCGGATGACATTGTCAATTCTTAATAAAATAAATGAATAACAATAAATTCAAACAGAACTACCTTTATGTTTTTAAATAGGATTTCCCAAGTCCCAATTAGATAAATAATTAATAAGATGACTAAACAATAGTTCTTACATTCTATGTACTTCAAGCGGAGGCTCAGATCTGAAATGGATGAAATTCTCCAGCTGGCCTCCGCACCATGCACAGCGGAGTAGTCCTTCGCCTGCGTTGTAGAAGCCCGCATTTACCAGGGCCTCACGGGAAACCAATGTATCCTGTATGGTAAAACTATCAAATTAATAGATTGTTGTATACTGCAACAATCTTTGAAGCATTGAACTGTGTCTACATCCACTCAAGGTTAAATAAGCAACTCATGGTAGAGGAAAAAGAATGTATATTGGGTCTTTTGTCACATAATATTAAAAAAGAATATGAATGTTAGACATTAAAATTAAACTCCTTTTAACTAATTTTATCGCAGTATATATTTAGGTTTCAGTTTTCAACATTTCAACACCTTTGCAGATGTTATGGTCACAGGCAGACTGACTTAGAGTCTAAAACCTAAATATATACTGCGATAAAATCCATAAACAGTAGTTTTATTTCAAAGAATCTGAATTTAAATTAGGCTGTTAGTAACTATTATTTATTTTCAGCCTAAGCTGTCCCACTGCTGGGCAAATACCTTATTAGGTAATTGATAAAAATTCTATTATAATTATATATTCTGAAATTGTAATGAATTTTAATATTCTTTTAAATGACATCAAGATAATATAGATGATGTGCTATTAAATTGTGATTATCAACATACACAGTGATAGCAACAATACAAATGGTAAGCTTGTGAGTTATTTTCTTTTTACCAAATGGTGGAATTCTGAGTTTTGTTCTATTTATATAGCACAGTGCAATAGGTTATCAATAATGAATTCAGGAACATTATCTTCTAAATGTATTTGTGATGGTCATATACTTCTAGAATTTTAAGCTTTAGGTCTTAGTTATGATTCTTATTGCATAAGAAAAAAAAATTGCAACATAACAAATCCTCAGTTTCAATTTTCACAGTACCAATTAGTGTGGGTCTATAAGCCTAGTCTAGTTTACGCTATGTTTTGAATTAATTACATACTTAGTTTATAGTTTTAATGACATCATCTATCATCAATGAGTAATAAATACCTACTGCAATAAATTGAGCAAAAACAAGACCTGAATGAAGAATGAGTTAGTAAATACTTGGAAAAGACAAATGTATTATTTCAAACTTGTGTATGGGAATACCATTAACACAAATAATATCAACCTGTTCATATTTCAATATAATGTATATCAGTCAAATATTTTCCTTACATCCCAATTAACAAATGACAGAAGTCGCAAAGCATCATTCTGATATGTTTCATCTTCTTCTGTTAGTCCGTAATCATGTGCAGTGTATGTGTGATCATTCTGTACATCCTCAGACTGCAGAGCCTGAGTGTTAACACTAGCCCTCTGCTCTTGCCCTAGCACTAACGGCACATTCCCTGATAAGTCGGGTTGCAACACGAAAGGGCAGTCTGGCTTTAGTTGCCTATGTCTCCACATCACCTGATCTCCATAGTTCCACTGCGATATTTTATTACCACAACAAAAGCACTTCACTTCTGTTCCTTCGCCGGTAGAAAAGAAACCAGCTTTCGCAATCCTTATAGGGTCTACGGGTGCTGACGAAGGCCAGTTGTTAAACGTATTAAGCCTATTAGCTTCATAATTCATTTTAAAATAAGGTGAACACAATTGCACAGATTGAAATGATAAACTATAAGCTACAGGTATTCAAAACTTGATTCTTACTCGTACTGTGTGTAATTGGTTTAGTGAAATAAATACACTAGAAAATATCTTACGAATTACTAAATGGTAAGATTTCTAGACAATAATTACGACGAAATAAACAGCCAAATCAATGAATAAATGAATCAATCAATTTGCAGGGCTGCCAACATAGCTGCCACTGCCAATGTCAAATATCTGTCCGATTCTGTCCATAAAGAATGTTAAATGTTTGTGATAAATCCTGAGATCTTTTTATTTCCATCATTTTGTTACTGTTTATTTCATTATTATACAAAGTAGTATTACAAAAAATATTTTTCGAATATTAATTAATAGCACAAAGGCTATCTTTTTTGAGTATGAAAAATTTCATAGAGAAAGTAGCGTCAAACCATAACACGCCTTTTATTCTCAAAACCTATTAGCTATTAGCCTAATAATATCGGAACCATCGAAATATTAATATATATTCATGGTTACATATTAAAAAATCAAAAATTTCTTGAGCAAATTTCAAAAGAACAATAAACGAAATAACAAAATTTAAATGACCAAATGTATTATTTAGAAAAATTTTAGAATCCCAATGTATGTGACATCAAATGAACGACTGATCAAAAGTTGCTAGATGTAATTTTAAAATATCAAATCATTACTAATCAAATTACATAATCACAAATGACGACTGAATAAATTTGCTAGATGTAAACCGATGATGTGCACCGATGGATTGAATCCCAAAGAGCGGCACGCACGCTAGATGAAGCATGCAAGCAAGCATGCAACATGCAGGTTTCTGTCACGGCTCCGGCGCTGCGGGCCTCCGGCGGCCCCACGCGTGCTAATCGTCGCAAACGGCTTTCGCTCGCCACCGCAGCTTCGGCTGACTGGCCGGCTTCACCGGCCAGCCTCAGCCGCGGCGGCTCGCTCGCAGCCGCTTGCTCCTCAGCCCGCGGGCCGCCTCGCCCCTCCGCGCCTACGCGACTCTAAATAACACTCTAGGGTAGGGCAGACAAGACTACGTGAAGTCGGTTTTGCAGCGATTCGGTTCTGTCACTAACTTTTGTAACACAACATGTAGAATTTTTAACCAACAATGTTATGTATATAAATAATTATAATTTATTAGTATTAATATTATTTTTACCTTTTTCTGTTAATCCATTTGATAATTAATAATTTATCCAGTAGTCCATTTGACCTTTAAACGATTTGGTCAAGAGTGTTAAAAATAATTTAAACATTGATACTAAAGACTTTGGTCAGCTGAACTTTTGATCAAATGACCATAGTTATTTTAAACTTTGTTGATTTGTACGTTGTTCTTTTGAAATTTGCTCAAGAAAGTTTTGATTTTTTAATATGTAACCATATTCATGCGAATAACTACACAAAGTAACTTAAATCAGTAAACAATTGGTCCTCCAACATGATTAGCGTTACGCGCACTCTATGTAAAAGTTTTTTTCTTTTTTTACTCGAGGGAGGGACAATGGTAAAGTGTCAATAACAGCTGGTGTCATCTGGTGTCAACTGTCACCTGTCACTCTCATTTAGTCATTTCCTGTTTCCATAGTTCCATTTGTCAAACGTCGGTCTGATTCATATTTTATAGCTTTTATAGGTTACGTAGTAAAAAACAAATTCAATTTAATTGTTTTACACCTATTCATTTCAAGTTTTAATCCTATAGATCTATCATAAACGTTACTTTGCATTACGTAAATGATTACTATGTTTTTATACATCTTCCTGTTCTTACTTGTGTTAGTCGCTTTGGGAGTTGTTATCCATTTTTCTTTAGATAACAAGATTAAATACAAAGACCTTAAGGGTAAACATGTTGTAATCACGGGTGGATCAAGTGGAATAGGAAAAGCTGCTGCAGTGGAAGCCGCTAGGCTTGGTGCTCATGTAACTGTTATAGGGCGGGACGTAGAGAAACTTACTTCCGCGGTTAAAGAAATTACCTCGCATTGCACTGATAAAAGTACTCAAAAAGTACAATATGCGGCCTTAGACGTCACTTCAGATTACAATGCTATAGAAAAGTGTTTCTCGTCTATAGAAGAAAAGTTGGGATCCATTTTTATGTTGGTCAACTGCGCCGGCATGTGTATATGTGGCCAGTTTGAGAAAATGAAGGTAGATGATATAAAACAAATGATTGATTTGAATTACTTTGGAACCGCATATCCCACACGATATGTAATGCCTGGCATGAAAGAAAGAAATGAAGGTCTTATTGTTTTTGTAAGCTCAGAAGCTGCTTTAATAGGTAAGAAAATGATTACTGAAGATTTATATAAATAGGTATAAACCTGAACTACCCTTTGGTTCAAGTTTACTATGTTATATTACTTTTTTATTACAGGAATATATGGCTACAGTGCCTACAGTGCTGGTAAATGGGCTGTCCGTGGTCTAGCAGAGTCTGTGATAATGGAGCTAGTGGGTACTAACGTAAGGTTGACAATAGCTTTCCCGCCTGATACTGACACCCCAGGCCTGAAAAATGAGGATCTAACTAAACCTGAAGAGACCAAGCTTATTTCTGGTTCAGCAGGATTGCACTCAGCACATGATGTTGGCAAGCAGATGATTCATGATGCACTTGTAAGTTTATAATTCAATCTATATGAACAACTTTTCGGAAAGAACTGCAGTCATGAGTTGTATAATTATTCATTCAGATTAAGACAGTAAATGAGAATGTTTTACTAGTCTTTTCTGATTATTGCAAAGGTTTATTAATGTAGGTTGGTCTTATCTTCGACACATTTTGCAAACTATTGATTATCTTTTTGTTTTTTTCTGATTGTACTAGCCGTAGGCACAAGTTATGATACAAAAAATGGTACAAAATATTCTGTCAATATTATCATAAATGGTGCACGAGTTTCTCTCATTTACTATTGCTAGCTAGACTAGTTATGTATTTACATATGAAGAGTATTAATTTGATTATTTAACATTTTTTAATTACTATTTATACTCTTATTTCAGGTTGGCAAGACATATTCAGTGTACAGCATCAGTGGCACATTACTTACAACATTGTTTGGTGGATCAATAGAAAATGCCTTCCAGGTAGTGCTACAAGTTGTATCAATGGGATTCTTAAGAATCATCATGGTTGGAATCCTAATTTCATTTAACAAAATAGTTAGAGATGGCCTTAAGAAGAAGAATGATGTAAAAACTAAATAGATCACATTGATGGTTGAATTTGCAGGTAAATAGATGTGAAAGAAACATTAAGGGAAAAAGGCTGAAATGCTTATAGTACATAATAATATAATATACTTACAATCAGTTATTATTATCCAGTACATAGGTTTATATTCCTAATCATTCTGAAATTAATAAAACTGCATTTATTTTTGTAATACACTTATTATGTTTTCATGGAAGTACATTTAGGTTAGTAGGGTTTTTAATAGTTTGTGATTGGGGGAGATTTTTATTACCTGAACACAATCAGTATAAATCTATTTTTTTATATTATATTTTTTAATAGTTGAGGTCCCCAGTCTACAGTACAGCCACCTTATTTTTTGGGTAATCACAATAATTTTATACAGTGCATGAGTGTACACAGTAAAAGGAATACCTTAAGCTATTTCATCCAAATATTTATTATAGACTTAATATTTTATATGCTTTTGTATTTAAACTTTATGTATTATTATGGACTCCATTACAATGTAATTTCCTATTATGTAAATTAAGTACTTATATTAATATAAATATGTAGAAATGTAAAGTACACAAATCATTTAATGGTACAATAAACATAATATTTAAATATTTGTTGTTTAATGTTTATTTACTACACGAATTTTGTTGATAGTGCATTTTGAAGCCATTGCCGACATACGATTCGTCTGAGCGAAACCATACCACGATGGGTCCGGCACTGTTATCTGAAAATTAATTAGTGTAGGTATAGTAAAATGCCAAATAACTCCAAAAATAACAAAAGGAAAGTTTGGACATTAGTCAGTGATCTGAAACTTAGTAGCCCTACTTATTTGCTCCGTGCTTAGTTGGTAATGCTGCTGGTGCGCCCAACCAGTAGTCGCGGGTTTGAGTCCAGATTGAGGTTTAAATATTTTTTTTCTACTATATAATTTTATCTACAAAATGTCTATATGTATTTAGAATTGTGTAAACAGTGGATGGTAGTCATAAAATGAAAATATCTCTTATGAGAATCAAACGCGATTGACTAATCAGTATTTTAGTTTCAGTAGTTCTTATACTGTAGTAGTGGCTACGACTACCCAACATTCTATTTGTTTCTTGCTATAACAACTCAACTGCACAAGTTTATGAACCTAGTTCCAAATTATAAATTAATGGTACCTGTAATAGGGGCATCAACGGTAAAATCTTGGAATACTGAGCCGTCATTCAGCCGATCGCCGCAAAGTCTGGTTGCAGCTATCAGCAACCAATCGCTAGGGCAATTCAGGATCTCAAGTCCAGCTTGACCAGGTGGGATTATTAGTAGCCCATCTATAATAATAAAAAAGGTTATTTTGCTAATGGCTACAGAATTAATTCCATTACTTATCTTGTTAATAAGTTCCTATACCTACAAATGTAATAAGTAATTTGGGGACTGATAGCCGGTAATATAGGAATCATAAACGCTTACTCATCCTAAACTGTATGTAATCATTAAATTGATTAAAAGTTATAGAATTATATTTTAGAATTGCATTTTTATCTATAAAAATAGTATGTACCTATATTTATTTAACGATTTAGTACTTGATGATATTATTGTAAATAGTTATATTTTTGATGTCGTAGTGGCCTAGCGGTTCAATGAACGGATTTGTATGCACAAGGTTGCAGGTTCGAAACCAGGCAAGTACCTATGTGGCTTTTTCAAAGTTATATGTACTTTCTTAATTATTCTAAGACACTTCTGACAAACGGCGAAGGGAAACATCGTGAGGAAACCTGGATTCCAAAGTTTGGGATCTGAAATCGCCAATCCGCATGGAGCAAGCGTGGTGATCAATGCTCGTGCCTTCTCTATATGGGAAGAGGCCTGTGCCCAGCAGTGGGACGTTTATAGGCTGGATTATATTATAGTTGTATTTTTAAGTTTCGGCCGGCCTAATGCTGCGTTTACACTTCGACACTATACAGTCACGACTTGGCTGAGGAACTTGTAGAGTTCGTGTGTACCTTTAGTGTCGCAGTATATACATAGCTTTATTATAGGTACTGGACTAACTTTGGTTATACTACCTAGTAGCCTTATAATACTTATTAGATGATGGAGCCTAATTAAAAAACAGTGTTTCCTATTGACTGAAATTCAGCCCCTACGAAAATATTTAGAGTAGATTACATACCCACCCAAGTGTAACATATACCTACCTACATACTTAATGAGTAGGTACCCATTATAGGTATCTATCGCGCTAAGTTCATTATTCATTCACCGTCTCGATGTCTATGTCGGTCGTAAAGCTAATGTGAATTAGTTCCATTACTGCTAACTCACCCGTGTCGTAATTGACTATCTGCATATAACCAGCGTTAGTGTAAGTAATACTGCAGGTTTCGGTCGCACGCTTTATGCACATTGCATAATTAAGATTGTTCTGAAATTGAAACGTGAATTAAGTAGGTAGTTAACAGTCTACTTGAATAGCAGATAATTCAGCTTGTAATTAAATGCAATCATGATTCGCTCTTGTATGGAAATATTTTGTTTGGGGTCAATTATCATTATTAAACAGAGATCAGAGAGAACAAAGATACCATAAACACAGCCATACAGAGCCAAGACAATATAGAAAGTGATGTTTTACATTGACCGGTAACGGGATTGAACCCAGGACCTCAGGGCTAGCGACACCGTTACAACCTGTGTGCACGCCACTCGACCACGGAAGTCGTTAAGGGCCATACATCCCGTATTTATAATAGGTTGGTACGCGTCTAGATTACGTCTCCGCTCTCTTCTACAGGTTGCAGAAAAACGATAAGGAATTGCACTAAGAAAGTAATTATCTACCTAGTATAGATTGTTTGCTAAAAGGCGTTTTATATAGCCGTTACATACGTACCAAGTAGGAAGGTGTTCTGGCGATAACGATGTCAGATTTATCCCTATAGTTAAAAGATTCTAAATAACCTTGAGATTCAGTTAAATATTGCAGGCAACCTTCGGGTGCGGCTAATTCGTCAAACGATGTCAGTTGAGTTACCTAAAACAATCAATAAATTATAGTTAGGTAAGTAACTATCCATCTTTTTTAGATTACCATTTTGCTCTCATCAAACTAAGTTGTGCAAAGTTTTTACCTTTATAGCAAATAATCTATTTTCGGCGGCGACAGTTTGGAATGTAAGGTGTATTGGTCCATCAACATCACCAAATTCAATATACACTGTAAAGAACACCTTGATTAGAAAGGGACAATAATGTCTCAGCAACATAGGTATTCTCCCATAAGATTTGGTGGTAATACTTAGTCTGGTCGTATCATCATAAAAAATCTAACTGACCTGAGTAATAAGAGCAAGTAAACTGTTTAAACAGTAGATAATAATAATATAGTCTATTATGTACCGTGTTGACCAGTATTAATACCGCAAAGTATTGGTACAATATTGTTCACATTTTGTCCCGAAATAATAAATTGGTCTTTTTGACATGCACCGTCCGTTGGCGGAAGTAACTGAAAAAGTATAATGACGGTTTATTTATTTAGCTGCATATTTTTTATACCGACAGTCACGAAGCTGAAGGTATTTAGTTACTATTATCACAATTTAAGTACCTACACAACGATAATATCAGGTAGGACTTACCTCGAAATTACGAAAGTCTAGACGAATCTGTTTTATATCATCAGATGCCTTATCCAAAGTAAAATCACAAGATAGTCTTTCGGTGCTAGGAGAAGGAAAATCTGGGTTTATGAACCAACCAGACTCTGCAGCGGACCGATCATTGCAGAGAAATAGTGCTGAAATAATTTTAAATTAGTGATTTACTTAAAACGCCTAGGCGTAAGGCCGTAGGTTAATCGATTACCTAATAAGCATATTGAAGGTATGTTAAATGGCCCGAATATTGAAGAAATTTGGTCACAGTGCAGAATAGATAGAGAGTTCGCTTGAATAATCAATGAAATGTGTAATAAACATTCTTATTTTTGTAATAATAATAACTATGTGATACTTACTAACACAGCAAGTTCCGTAGCCATCAGCACAAGTTCCCATTGTGGAGCCACCGGCGTCGGAACACTTGTACTCCGGGAGGCACGTCCCTTCTAGACCACTACTCGAAGTACAGGACACGTGGTCGAATTCCACCACTTGAAATACTTCCAGAAACCGAGTTTTACTTTTTGGTTTTGAATGCAACTGCTTCAACTGTCTCGACCTAGCTGAAGGACACTTTTTTACCACATGCTTCCTTTTTGGACGATTTCTTTTTGGCAGATTGTTCTCTGAAGTATTATTTAAATTCTGCACTTGAAAGGCCATTGGTTCAAATGATGATCCACTATTATTGGTCGATATAAAATTGAATATGTTTGCTGAGATATGATCCCTGCGCTTGTGTTCGTTTCTTCCTGGATCGATTAACATTAGAGGCATAAATCGATTAGCATTTTCGTTATCTTGAATGTAATCGGTTCTGAATCTTGAGTCGGTGGAATTGTGAAAATCCCTTTTCTCGATGATAGCTGCTGAGTACCACCGCTCAGTGTTGACTACTACTAAAGTTGTACTAATTAGATATATATGTATGACAAAAGAACCCATATCTGGTAAATGATTTAACAAGCTAGACAATCGTGTGAGCTAAGTAAAATGTTTACGCTACTGAACTGCTGTTAGTGTGACGATGCACTTGGCTTGTCCTGTGAGGACAGCGTGACGAATGTAATTATTGCCTAGAAATCGTTCTGGTTTACTAATTTGCCCCATAATCTGGATAGCGGCACTTTAAACCCACCCATGTCAGTAGGTACCTAGATGAATTTCTTTTGCAACATAATTTCTAAGTATATGTCGTCATTGTAGGCTTGTCTAATGTCGGCCTGTCTAATCGTGGGCAGATAATATGTCTGGCTAGGCTGACTGGTTTGGGTCACAGATCACTTTGTAATGAATAAAAGACAAGGCAAACCGCGCCCTATCTAACACGTGCTGATAAATATTATGGTAATTGTAAGAACTATTAGCGATACCCTACATTAGAACCTAACTTTCATGATTGATATAAAACCACCTTGTCTTATGTAATGTTAATGTAAGGTACCTATACCTACCTATTGGTTTTATGAGATCAAAAGTATAGTTAGTAATGGTTTAAATTATAGTTATTTACTAGTCTTAGTTTAGAAAACGTACCTGCCTTGCGCTGACAATGTGCGACACCAAAGAAGGGAGTCATGGAGAAAGGAGAGAACTTGTTGAATGTATAATGCTGTCTTAACAGGTGCCTCAAAATAACTACCAACAAGATAAAAATAAATAGTCTTAAATAAGAAAACTCTAGAGTTCTTATAAATGGTTATAGGCGAATCTAGGCCAATATAATAATCTATCAGTTCTATTATAAAGTACCGACCTAAGTAATTCACCTATGCACTTACAAAACTCGACGAACTTGGTCTAGTTTTAAAGAGATTATTGTTATTACCTATGTGATATTACCTTTCTACTAAAGCTTTATGTTGCTTATTGTAACGTAGGGAACGTTATTGCAAAAGTTGATTAGTCCAATATCTCAAAATTTTGAAGAATATAAATACAATATGTACATTCTTATAAAGGGTATTTTCTGTCAGGCCATACCCACTCTCACGGACCATAGTCTGAACTTAAGGCCGTTTGTCCACCGCCGCTGCCATCGAGGAGGGCCGAGGAAGATCAAGATGACGTGATGGACTTGCAGTGGACAGGCGGCTATAGTAAATGTATGTGTCGCTACCTCGAGCATTATATTAGTATCGTGCAAGTCCCGGCAACGACGGTGGAGTACTTAGTGGATATTTAGAGAGTTACAATTTTGTACTGCAACTGCCCTTTCTGCTCCAGCGCTCTTCACTTATTTTATTAAATATTCTGTAGCTCTACATAATTAATCAGATTGATGAAGGTAGATAAGTAAACATTTTAATTGATGGATATTATAAACAAATTACTATGATACATGACTAATAATTATGCATGAGCTCGAAGGTCGGTTAAATCTTAGAGCAGATAATATTTGTACTCAAGATAAGACAGCTGCAATTGAGATAATCAATGAGTCAATGACTTTAGTGGTCTTATAGCTTTTACGACTTGGTTTGAAATGAGATTTGTACGTTCAAGATTTATAAGGACGAGGTTCTTATTCTTAACTACAAATGGATTTTATTTATTTACAAATACGATGAAATCTACCATGATGAATTGACACCAAACAGTTATGATTATATTTAAAATATAATTTCTATCACTAATAATTTTATTCCTTGTGTCTTCTTACAAACCTAGTCCTTTTACAAACATACAAATAACATGCAATAAGAACACCATACTTTGTAGATCACAAAAATGCTGGTCCCATGCGGGGATCGAACCCGCAGCACGCAGTCGCGCACAGTGGTGACCAATCCAATGTACCAAGTGATGATACATAAGTAGTTTATACACTCGGTATACCAATTATGTAGACTGTACCAGATTGTCAGCTTCATTAGAGTATTTAAATGTGGATTATCTATCTCTGAGTATTTTTTTATATATACCTATTTTCTTCGAAATACTTAACTGGATAAGGTTTTAATAATACTACCATAGCCTCAATTAAGTATAATTTCAGCACGTGATCAAATGGCCGGCCGGCTGCGAATTGTCCTTGCAAGCCGCGCCCGCGCGCCGAGCTTTTTCTAAAGCTCTACACGCATACAATGCATGTTGCCATACAATATGTTACGGTCCTTATCACACATATGTGTTCCTAACATGTTGACATACTAGGGCCACTATAAAAGGCTGTACAAGCCCGCTAATTCAACATAGCATTCTAAGCTTTGCAGGGTTGAACACGAAACATGTTTTTAAAAGTAAGTAAATTACATAATATTTGTTCTTATCAAACTAAATTTATTTATTCCCATATTAAAGAAAAAACAATTTTTCCATACAATAATGTTTTATTCATATGTCTATTACTTTAATGGATATGAATGCGTAATATAATTGGATAAACCTTATCAAAATCATAAGACGATTACGAGTAAAGTGAATAGGCTAAGTAATGTAACTAAATGATTTCACGTTTTTTTATAGATATTCTTCTTAGCGTGCCTAGCAGCCGCTACCACCGCCGTTCCATACGGCGCTCCATACAGCGCCACGTATAGCTATGGGGGTTGGAACCCATACAGCTCATACCCTGCACAGCCGGCAATTGCTTCTCAGCATTCCAACATTCTGAGATCACCATTCAACTTGGGCCAGGTTTGTATAGCGAGGCATTTTCTATTTATTTTCAAAAAATCTGGTATAGTGAAATTCTAATTTAATGGCGGCTCTGAAGGGAGCTACACGCTGCGCAGTATCCCACTATAGACAATAAGTTGGCTCTTTTGTATGCTGTAGGTATTTGCAGTACTCTTTTGCATCTGGTATAGAGATTCACCAGTCTATATGAATGGCAGTTAGGTTGATTTCCCAGTGTGCTATGTAGAAAGTAGATATCGTCACTCAAATAGCTTTTTACTTGCACCCCATTTACTAGGAAAAGGCTCGAACAATCTAAAATCACTTAGGTACTATTCATGGTTTTTGTTGTTTACAGGTTTCGACATACTCAAAGGCCATTGATACTCCGTTCTCGAGCGTTCGCAAATCTGATGTGCGGGTGAGCAACCCTGGTGTTGCTATTGCGCCTGCGTACTCCCACTTTGCCTCGCCAGTGGTCTCCCACGTCGGCGTCAGTCCTATAGGAGCACCCGTAGCAAAAGTAAGCTTATAAGTTTAACCATCGACTATATAAAATGGGGCCAATTGTTCGGTTAAGCATTTTCTGTTTTATTTACCAATGTGATTTTTGGTTTCTCTTTCATAAACGTAAAGGATTGAAAAGAATATTCCATAAACAGAAAAACTGGCTATTTTTGATACCTTCTGTCCATATCTTTTTGTGTACCTATTATGATTAAAGTAGCTCTTATGTGTCCCCAAAAGGCACAACTACTAAAAATTTTATGCCGGCAAGCTCAGTACCTAAGTTAATTTTCTTTTTTTTTATTGTGTCTGTTTATCCACTTACAATTTTCTCGCTCAACTTACAGGTGGCCACGGCTGGTCTCCTCGGAGTGGCTTACTCGGCTGCACCTACAGTATCCCACATGACCTACACCAACGGCCTCGGCCTTGCCTACGCTTGGTAAACTGAGTTAAAAGTTAGATTATTTAAAATGTTATGTGCATAGAATGATTCCTCTTTATTTGTTACCTGTTAGTTGTTAACGTAAATTATTTACCTACATCGTAGTATTTAATATATTTTACTGTTAAATAAATAATGTGTTTATTTTATCATCTTGTCCACTAAGGTTCCAAAACTCCTGAAAAAGATAACTTGTAAAATATTAATGTAAGGCCCCATAATCTGATTCAGCCAGGATTCCCTGTTTTAGAACTTTATTAAATTGATTTGAAAACATACCTCTACTTTGTCAAAGGTATCTATCTACAGTTATATTTGGGTACCTACCTACGGTCGTTTATCAGTAGGCCTACGCCATAAGTCAGACGTAGGAATATGCGAGACTATATTTTAGTCCTTAGGAAAATGAACTTTATTAGGCACCTACCAACCAACAAGTTTAGCATGCCTACAAATTGCATACATTGTATACATAGTGACCTGTCCACCTACCTATTTTATTAAAAAGTTCCATGGCATTCCATGCATTCCATGGCACAACGCCTATACCTACATAAATGGTAAATAAATACATATTTATTCAAAGAAATAATTTCCCTAACCGTTGCTGTCTCTCTGTCTATCTGAAGAAAATAAGAAGACGAGAAAATAGTTCTTTTTTATTGTAAAGAAATTTTGGTAGGGTTTTAGAGCTCTGAGCCGGTTCGGGCCGCCCGAACGCGCACGAGTCGCGCCCGAACCGGCCCGAGTGCACCCGAGAGGGCCCGAGCGCCGCCGGACGATGCAACTGTGAGCGCACTGTTGCGGAGTGTAAATAGCAGACTCGGGCCCCAGAATACATGACAAACTGTACAGATGGGCACTGCTCTGCTGACCCTACCTTCTCCCTATAATACTTTACTCTTTGCCCTACCTACCTATAAAAAGTACTTTGTTTGTGCACTATCCGTTTCGTTTCATGCAACGCAGAAATATATTACTTTGCAAGTTTTTTACTTTTACTAACATAAATCCAAATAATTTTGAAATATTTTATATGGGTACCACAAATTAATATATATATTTAAATTTCAATGTAGGAAATATGTAATAAACAGTGTGAATCACTAACCTTATCTTGTATTATTGACACATGCTTACGTCATTAACGTCATAATCATAAATGTCATTTCACTTCGGAGTTTTGTTGTCGCGGTTGCCATTTTCCACTTGCCAAGTAACTAATCACAATAAATAAAACAAAAATTACCTGTGTGTATAAATAAAGATACGGGACAACACGTTTAATTAAGTCATTAATACCACCGGCCTAGATAGTTGTCATTGTTTGTTCACGTAGCGGGATTCTGTGTGCACATGTATTATATGCTGTGATAGTGGTCGTAAACATACACGTAAATTGTCTAGGAAATAGTTGTAGTTAGTGTGTAGAGCTGCAGCGAGTATGTCTGATAGCGGGGACAGTGACGTCGCATGGACCTACTACAAGGACCGCCCGGAATGGAATGACGTGGCCCCGGTACCTGAGGACGAAGGTCCAAACCAAGTCGTCGTTATTGCTCATTCCGAAAAATGTACGTATACATTAGTAAAACTTTACCCACTTTTACTAAATAAATGTAACACGAATTCATTTCAAGTATGAACTTCTAGCCATTAAGTTATAATTAAAACTTGAGCCCATATTTTCTAACCTTCAGTTTTGAAAGGGCAGTTAGGTCATCAAAATGAATGAGTTATATTTCCATAACTTGTTTTTATTTGTGTTGGTTATCTCTTGACTAATATATCAAATATTATGTCTCCCTTCAAGTAACTAACACACACCTAACTAACCAACAACTTTTGTAGTAATTGAATAATGTATTATATCAGGTGTGGCTTAAACTTAATGTAATATAGCAGTATTATATTAATCATTGTTTTATTTCAGTTGTAGATGTATATGACTATTTCCGAGCCATCCTACAAAACAATGAGAGATCTGAGCGAGCTTTACATCTGACGAAAGATGCGGTCGAACTAAATCCAGCTAACTACACAGTGTGGCAGTACAGGTGAGTCTAAAATAATACATTGTTTGTCTAGCTTTTAATAGTACCTGGTGAATACATAACATTATAATCAAATGGAACAATGGCCTATAAATTTATTGTGATTGGATCTCCGCCAATATTACCAATTAACACTGAAATAACTATCTTATTATGCCTATTAACATTTTAATTATGTAATGTGGTTTCTATTTTGGTATGTAAAGCCACTAATTATGCAAAAAGCTTCAAAATTTATCAGAAATACTGGATTTTTTGCTATTGATTTATCACTTTAAAAGTTATTGACAATATTGTAGTATAACTCCCGGCAAATAAGTTGGCAAGATTTTGACGTAGTGGGGGTAAATACGCGCATTTCGACCTAACTCACCAATCTCTAATCGAATCGGTCGACTAACGCACCAATCGCGCGCTCGGATCGGCGATTTGGTCGACTCGGACTAACGCACCAATTGCGCGCTCGGATCGGCGCTACCGCATACCCCGCGTCCCGCTTGACCACCAAATAGACCTAAAAAACGATTTCTGCGCATCTAACGACTCTTGCCAACTTACGTGCCGGGAGTTATATCTTGATAACTTCTTTCTTTAAGTTTTCTTATCAATATAATTTTATATTACAGGAGAGATCTACTTAAGGCCTTGGGTACAGATTTAAGATCTGAGTTGGATTATGTAGAAGTAGTTATAAAGAACTCACCCAAAAACTACCAGGTATGTATCTCAAACCAAATATAAAACCACGAAGAAGTCTTAGGAAATTTCATACCATATATTTCTATAAATCCATACATGATATGAAGTCGTATGTTTTACCATGCTTGGTATTTTATCTTCTATTTTAAAAGAAGTAGTCAAAAAATTAGAAAGAAAAGATTGATTGCTAGGGATGACAAGTTTTGAAAATTAATGATTTTGGTTATAGTAAAATTTCAATAAATTACTTTTTTACTAGTGAGCTACTGATTTATTGATTTCTTATGATATGTATTGTATAGATCGCCGCAGTCGATTGTATAAATAATGTTTATGACAGGTATGGCATCACCGGAAAGTACTTGTAGAGTGGCTTCAGGACCCTACGCAGGAGCTTGAGTTGACCCGAGATGCCTTAATGCAAGATCCCAAAAATTATCACGCCTGGCAACATAGACAATGGGCTATCAAAACTTTTGGGTATGTACTTGTTTCTATATATTAGAAAATAACCTTTTTTAAATAAACTGTAGACTATACAATAGGATATGAGAGATTTATAAGGGACTATTGACTAGTTCTGCCCATAAATGATATAGGCTAAAACTTCCCCTATGTCTCATTATACGAAAGACAATGGCAAAGTCTAGTTTAATATGATTTAAGAAGAAATATGTGTGTGGTCATAATATCTACATAAAACACTTTAGTTTCCTTGCTGATTTATGATCTTAATGCAATAATTTATTTACGTAATTTTAATATTGACTAATAGGATGCTCTTATGTTTTTATTTTACTTCTTCATTCTCTTTGAAAGCACTAGAACCCATCAAAAGTGTTCAAAATTGCCAATTGCGATTCATGTCAACAGAGGTCTACAAATTTGGGTGTACAAATTTGTCATTTTTGATCCAAATCTAGCTTCTTATTCAGTATATAAAATATCTTTAATTGGGTCCAATATTATTTGGAGGAAATAGGAATGAACCAAACCTCAAATAATTTTTCCCTTAAGCTGTTCAGTCAGATATATAATATATCATATTCGACGACCTCCGTGGTCGAGTGGCGTACGCACCGGTTTCAAGGTGTCCTTAGCTCTGAGGTCCCGGGTTCGATCCCCGGACGGGTCAATGTAGAAACAAACTTTTCTACATTGCCTCGGGTCTGGGTGTTTGTGGTACCTTCGTTGATTCTGAATTCCAAAACACAAGTTCTTTAGCTACTTACTTTGGGTTCAGAGCAATGTATGTGATGTTGTCCGCATTTATTTATTTATTTATATTTTTTATTTATTTCAAAGGTCTTTGCCTGCATTTCCTTTCAACTTTTGCCAAATTAAAATTTTTTGCTGGTTCCCGAGAACCGAAAGTTACCATTATATTATAGTTTGTACATTTTATTAACCAGATAGTTTCCTGTTCGGTTATTTATTTTACATAGATTACAACTTGGAAATGTATGTGGGTTTAAAATGTATCATGTCAATTATAATTAGAATAATAACAAGGTTTGTTCCTATGTTTACGTTCAGGATTTAAAATAATCATTAGCAAGGTCTTTTATAAACTCTAGTCGAGTGCTACTTAATTTTTAATCCTTTTACAGGCTCTACGATAGAGAAATGGAATTTGTTGATAACCTTATCACAGAAGACGTGCGGAACAATTCTGCGTGGAACCAACGATACTTCGTAGTCAACAACCATCTGGGGTGGTCTGACTTAAATGTTCAAAGAGAAATTTGCTATACTTTGGAAAAGATAAAATTCATCAAGAACAACGAAAGTGCTTGGAATTATTTAAGAGGAGTATTAATACATGACAAAAGAGGTGCCAGCGGAAATGCCGTTGTCACTTCTTTTTGTGAAGAACTTTATAAGAACAAATGCCGTTCTCCTTACCTGCTAGCTTTCCTCATAGATATTTGCGATGAAGCTATCAAAAAGGAAGAGACCAGCTGTCTTCACAATGCCAATAGAGCCGTAGAACTGTGTCAAGCATTAGCGGGGAAATACGACAAAATTCGTAGCAAGTACTGGAATTATATGTGTGAAAAATTCAAAAAGTTCCAACAGGATGATGATAATAACAAAGATACAGCAGATAAAATTGATGAATGATTTTAATACATATCATACAATATTATGCAGAGTTTAATTTTGAATGTTATAAAATAAATATTCTGTGGCATTATTATGCTTGATCACTGTTTAAATATTTGTACAAACTGTAAGAAATGGAAGATAAAAATAGTACAATCATTAAAAAGATTAACAGTTTTATTGACTTTCTGTTCTTTCTTGATCTTTTGATGAATCGAATCCAAAAGACGCTATTGTGAAGAAAAGCTAGAATTTTTTGTTGCATATATTATGGGTATTTGTGTATCATTTGTACAGTGTTTATCATAATAAAAGATCGAAATGGAAAGTGCAGTTTTTATTGGTTCGGTTGTCTTTTAAGATTATTTTTTTCCTAAGGCATCTTGCTTTGAGACTGAACCTTGCCCTGGGACATGACCTTGCCCTGGGACAAGACCTTGCCCTGGGACAAGACCTTGCCTTGGGACATGATCTTACTTTGGGACTGAAGCAAGCTCTGGGAGATCTTGCTTTGGGACTGAAGCAGGCCCTGGGAGACGACCTTGCTTTGGGACTGGAGCTGACCCATGGACGCGAGCTTGCTTTGAGAGTGTAGTTGGCCCAAGGAGAGGACCTTGCTTTGGGAATCGAGCTTGTTTTGGGATTCATTGTTTATGGCGCCATCCTTGATTTGATCTTCAGAAGTTTCACACCCTAGCGTCGTAGAGCTTTTTGTCATCGCTTCTATAAGCGCAGCCCGGCGATCCGACATGCCGATGTATCGCGCCACGTCATCACGAACTGCGCGTGCTACCACCTCGCAACTACATGCTTTATCCGAGATTTTGGCCAGAAGATCTGGATCTAAATAAGGCGTTTTGGGCTCAGCAGCAGATGCTGCATGCGGGGTCACCTTCAAACAGACACAGAAATCTAAAAGCCAGGTAAAGTGTTATGATAACGTATATATAAATTAATACAAGCATTGCGAGAAATTTAATTTCTGAAAATAACATTAGGTGTCGAAATTTAGTGCGGGAATTTACAAAGGTAGTTATTTACCTTTTGTTTTGATGGTCGAGAGCAAATAGGAACTTTGTTATTCAAATTGCTTTTCGACATGGTTGTGGAGATGTCACAATATTTAATAAGGTAGGTGCTGCCGCATTCTTTTTTTACATTATTTCAACCGTTATTCGTTTTACATTGTCTTAAAGATTAATGTGTTAGGTGTTATGTAACATTATTGTATACAAAATTATAATTTTACTTTGGAAACGTCACTACGACATGTTTACTTGGTCTTGATGACTTATTGACATTTTATAAATCCTCTTTTTCCTTCTCTTTGTCTACGGTTGAAACTTTTTGGTTGAGCATTCTTTGTAGCAGTCAGTTACGCAGTCCTCAGCATCTTTTGGGCCTCCTTCGTCTATATTTTTGGGGCTTATTATTGGACCAAAATTACAAGTAGTATCTGTCACAGTGATAGCAAGCATTTCCAGGATATCTGGGCAATTTTCACAATCGCAATCTCTGCAGTCGCAGAGTGCCTAAAATCAATGTAAAAATAATTAAATTAGTGAAGTTGCAGTAACCAGTAGGTAGTTGAAGAACTGCCCTTTTAAAAGCTTGGCTTACCTAGAGGGTCTTATTCATTTGACCCCGAAAGACAATAATTGATTTACCATCTTGAATAATATGTTAGGTATTTTAAATACCCCATATCATCCCGTGGGTGTCGTAAAAGGTGACTTAGGAAAACCTTGTAATTTAACTATAACTTGCTTTAGGTTACTCGGCAATGGCAATAGGCTTACCCCCTATTACATGGAGATCAAAGCGTGACCTGGTAAAATATAGATTTCATCATCATGGTCATAAACGTCATCCTAGGATGCGTGTTTGCGCTTGCGATGATAAAGTCTCTGCCTATCCCTTTTGGGATATACCTACAGGCGTGATGATATGTATGTAGGTATAATATATTAATCAACTGAGCCTATTTAGGTCTCTTAACATAGTTATCTAATCGTCTGTTCCAAAGGCCATCGGTCCTCGACATATATGATCAGCACACTACCACCACCACCACTTTAACTATGAACTTACTGTAAGCTATGAACCTACGTACATTATACGAAATCTTTTGGGTGCTATGAGCCTTGACTATGAGTAGGTACCTACGTAGCTAATAGAATGTTGCTCTTAGAACTAGTATACCACGTTACCTTGGATGTAAGAATGGCATCAGGTTTTTTCTCGGGTTTTACAGGCTGGCTGGGATTTGTACAGTTCTTGTGATATTTGGACATACTTGTACCTACACCAATTTTATTTTCTATTAGTATGGTTTTTCATTGTTTTCTTTGGGCTTAGCTATTTATGCGGGCATCATTTATGTATTGTATTAAAAGTCAGTGTTTACTTGCCCACCTTGCCCACCTTGCTTATTTTGACAAATAACATAGAGAATTTACTTATCGGGTCTTATCGTATAAATCTGTCATAGATAATTTAACCGAGTTAGTTTATGAACATCTTTATATTTTAGACATAGTTTTTTATTGTAAAGGCGGAAACATACTTACGTGTCGTGGCGTGGCGTGACGCGCCAGAAGCATATCGGTTTCATACATTTAATATGGTTAGAAACATACTTAAGTGTCGTGTCGTGTCGCGACACGTTCTGCCGTGGCGCCGACTGCTCGCCACCGATTGCGCCAGAGCGGTGGTGGGGGCTATGACGCGACACGACACGACAGGCAAATGTGTTTCTATAGCGGCGCGTGGCTCGTGGCGCGACAGAAGGTTCTTATGAAAGAAAAAATATGGAAAGTTGCCCGGAAAATTAGAAAATTCAAGAATACTTAACCACCATATAAAATTGTTTCTTATCTAACCTAAACTTTTTAATGATTAATAGGGTGAACCCAGTATCTTCTTTTCTTTTTTTGCTCTTAAGAAGTTTCATTGCTAAGAGATGTTTATCATCAAAATCACTATCCGAATCAGAAGAAAACATTATGTATGTTTAAACGCTGCGAAGGTTCGTTAAATACTGTTCAGAAATAACGCCAGAGTGCGCCACGCCACGACACGTTAATGTGCACACACACCGTCACGACAGTAAGCGCCACGCCACGCCACGACACGTAAGTATGTTTCCGCCTTAAGGGTCATGAGAAGCTTGTGTGAATTGTCTGGAGGGTCAAATCAAAGCATCGCGGGATCGCTAAGCATTCTCAGCGCAGCGAGCATTTACTTACCCAGGTAACAGTTGGACGACTTTTTGACAAAGTAATTTCAAAATCCTGTAATTTCCTAAGCAGCTTGCACCTTTATTTTGGACCTAGAAATGGTTCTTCCCTTATATAACTTCATGCTGCATGTTACTCGTGTAACGTAAATAGTTCAATAGTCGCTGTTATACAATAAGTGCTTGCAATTAAGTAACAGGGCGCGAGACGGACTACTAAAGAGAATATTTTATATTTCTGTACTCTTTGATTTGTTGACGTACGTTACCTACCTTTATACAAATTTCTTGACAGTATTTTTCAAGCAGTCGAAATACGTGTGTCGTACCATAAAACCATTTTTCAAAACACATAATCCACATAATGCAATAGCCATAAAATAAAATAAGCCGAACTACGATGATTCTGTGTACTGGCATTATTACATCTAACTAACAGTTAGATAGTGCCAGCTCCTTCAGCAACGATGTGGACCACGGTACTTACAAATCCCCAGTTCAGTTTAGAGCCCATTGAACTCCGCATGCTGAAGCGGCAGCTGGCTAACGTATCGTGTAAATGTGACACTTGCAGTTACTTGCAATTAAAAACTTTTCATCGAAACACCTTGTATGAAAAAGTGGCTCACCTGGCTAACAAAAAGGACAGGGAAGTACAAGCTGAACGATGTCATGTTTTAGAACCAAGATCAAGGTATGAGAGACACTTCAAGGATTCTATCTGTCCAACATGCTGCATGACGATGGATATCCTGCGCGGTGGCATAGTCAAAGTGTTGAAAGATGAAGAATCTGAAACACTCACATCAATGTTCTGCGCCGATAAGGCGACGGGTAAAAGAGTCAAGTGCGTGGAGAAAACCACTTCGGTCACAACGAAGCCACATCCGCAATTTTCCAACTTGACTTTATGTGATTACATAAGTGAGGACTCAAGTGAGGCCCCAGTCACAACGAATGCAACAAATACACCTCCCCCTTCCGCCCGGAAACGCTGTCATAAAGAAAAAGTGAAGTTTCTTGACACACCATCTCAGATATACAAAGCTGCACAACAACCGTATCCAGAATTTGACTGTACATGCATAGAGAGCTTTATTGATTCTATCAGGCCACCCTTGGATTTGTGATTTGGGTTTTTTTTTATACAAATTGTAGGTTCTGTAAGCACGTGTTAGATTTAGATGTATTTAATGCCAATACACCGACTCATTTTATTACTTATGTATGATACCGCTAAAGGTTTCCTGATCTAAAATGTAACCTAAATGAATGGTGACCAATGGTAAATACATGCTAAGGCTGGTAAACAGGATCGTTAGAACTTTACCCACAACTTATTTAATGATATCTACCAAATAATGCTTAGGTATCTTTATTAAAAGCTATAGAGAGCTTTAGAGAGATAGAATTTTGAAATTTATTGGTAGTTTTAGCGTGTGTGTACCTTTGATTCCATTCTAATTTCAAATATATAAATAAACAAATTTAGATAATGAATACCTATTCTATTATTTATAACCATTCAATACAGGAATAACCACATCACGCAAAATATGTGAAAGATTGTTATAGCCAAAGTAGCGTATCTATTAAGAGTATTAGATACTTATATGTTTAATTTAAATATGGTATCTAATTGCCAACCCGCAGGTAACGGAAAGTACCTAGTTTTATTTTCCAAACTATTTTCCACAAGGGAATTCAGCCCCTTTGTCACCGAAGCTTTGCTGACAGTCAAATTACCTATGTAAAAAAAAACCCTTAAACAAACAAAGGGGTTCGAACCCGAACCCCCAGCACGTCCATGTTATCGGAGCCGGTTCGGGTCAGTCAAAATTAAAATCCAGTGTCACTAGATTCACACCGCTAAGAAACAACATAATATAGTACGTAGGTAAAATATATACGCTAATGCGTTTGTTGTGGGATGGGATATTAACATATTTCACTCACCTTTGATGTAGATATTAGTATTTTGCATGTAAACGTTAGTTTATAGAAGCACGACTTTTAACATGTGATTGTAACGCAACAGGTAAACGATTAGTTTGAGGAAATCGGAGAACTTAACACATTCTTAGCTAATTGCTACTGGATTGCTTCTTTATAGGTAAACACTGATTCAAATCAATTGGTACCTAATGGGAGATATTGTTTTATAAGGAAAATAATAACTTTTATTATGTACAGCTACATATTATGGAAGCTACTTGTTAAGTACCCACCCATATTTATTTATGGTATTGGAGTGTATGGTGTGCCAATATAGGGATGATGACTAATTTTTATTTTTTGTCCATCTTTTCGATAATGTAGAAATATTAGACAAGTATTTTGTCGTTCGTCCCGTAAACAAAAAATTTTGAATATACAGTGAGTACAAATCTAGCGTGACGTTACGTCTATAAAGCAAAAATTGTACCAAGCCGTGACGTCACAATCCCTCACTCCTGAACTTTAAAGCGGTTTATCTTCGTATTTTGTCATTGATTTGATAAAAAAAAAAATTCTTGTCTACATTTTGATAATCTAAATGGTGGACTAAATAATAAGCTTTATTTCATTAATTACCTAATTCTTATTTACAATTCAATACTAAAGGGAAAACTAACACGCGTCAAAAAATTCATCGTCATCCTTGTCAATGGCGGGAAACGTGTCCAGAAGGCTGGCAGCATTGCCACGTTGAATGGCTATGCCGATTATCTGTGCAAGGAACAAACCAGCTCTCTGATCACGAGTAGAGTCTACCCAAACGTTTTGACAGTTCTAAATTGATTTTGACTTTTCGTACCCAGTCATCTACATATTTGTGTAGTTGTGTCTCTGTAACTGTCTGGGTGTCAGACACATTATTCTGTCTTAGGTGTGCATACAGCGTAATGAGCAAGTAGTATCTAAAAATTTAATAGTAGGATCATAATAAAAAGCTAATAAAATCAGTCTTACCACTTGACTCTATATAGCACAAATACCAAGTCTCTAGGGTCTCCTCATAATATATACTTATAAGATAGGCACCATAGTTGTAATTATTTTATGGTAGGCACCTATCAGGTGCACTTACCGACATTTGAAACTGTTATCGATTATAACTTTTAAGTCAAGAAGCCAACAAAAACTTAATTTAGGAATATGCCGAAGAGGAGATTAAACAGTATCTAATACTCGTATAATGCTTAATCCGTCTGTGCGCATACAGGTATAATCCGTATAATGAAGGTGCCTACTTAGTAACCAACTGGGAATCGGATTATCAGAGTTCAAACTGAATGCGTTTTGCGTTCTGCTTAGAATGACGGGCATAACTTTGCAGCACCTACTTGAATCGCTAAAAGTATATCAAACGCGAAAAATATTAACAGGTAGTAATATTATTGGTCACGCAGGCGTAACTTGCGTGCGGATATTTATTTATTGTATATCAGGTGGCCCAGCAGTAGCACACATAAAAGGTTACAAAAAAACCAAGTAAAAAAAAAGCAAACTTAAAGATTTTGACGACAAAAAATTGTATGTGTAGAAAAGCACTCAGCCTTTCTGTTTTCCTCTTGTTTGAATTTTCATAAAGTAGCGAAAATAAGCGTTGATCGTCAGTCTAACAAAAAAGATCTTTGCAAACAATATTTGGTCCAAATTAAAGATTTTTGGAAAAAGGTAGAAGAGCACCCTTGACGTGACAAGAATAAGTAAAAGCTGTATGTCAGGAATTCAGGATCATTGAAAGTGGAAACCCATGTTTCCTTCGTAGGTACTCCTGGGGGAAACAGGCGTGACTTTATGTGATGTGCATGAATAATCAAATGCCTACGTGTTAAATATTCAGATGCTCTTCAGTTAATGATTTTATTGGATCTCAATGTAAATGTTCCTACCAACTTATTCTGTTTTATTTAGAACTCAAGAAGAACTGTGTGTAAGTATGTGAAAATGGAAATTGGTTAAGTTTTCAACTTTTAAAAGGAAAAATATGGCTCAGGTTATTAAATAAATATAATCGTCCATCAGAGCTATAATAGATATTTATACGAATATGATTTTTTGTAATTTTTATTAAATTTTTCTAAAAGGGTTATGCGAATAAAAGTATAGTATATATAAATTGTATTAAATTTTTATTAACAAGTTATAACATAATTTTTGGCAAAAACATTAATAAAGAAATAACGGTACGTTTGTTTGGTGACAAAGTAATGAGTGTTAATTTTAAAATGTTGGTGGTTGTTTCTTAACCCCTGTTCTTTACGTGTTCGTAAATTTCGTGGCCGGTGCCGATGGCGCCAATGGCTCCAATTCCAGCTTTCTGTAACAAAAAGTAATAATTAGGCATTTTAAAACGATAGGTACGTAATAAAAAATGTCTGCCTACAGATCAATTTATAGGGAGGGTAAATTATTACCCTGTGTAAGGGCTGTCAAATTTATCAACAAATTTAATAAATTGGGATGGTTACAACAAGGTAAAGAAAATTTAATTTAGAAAACAATTATTGGGGAATTCTAAAATCGTCGTAACAATATCAAGAATGAGCTTTATGCATGAACAAATTAATTTAAGAAAGAAAAAGGCCTCACTGTCATGGATCAACGAAACAAATAAGTTACATTAAAAAGAAATACTTACAACTGCTTTGACTCCCTTCTTGAGGGCGCTTCCAGTACCCTTGGGGTTAGCGCTGGTACCTCCCAACAACATGGCGAATACAGCCAGCACGAGAACGACTAAACCGAACAGTTTCATCTTGAAGGAGGTCTGTAGTACTTCGCTCAAACAAACGAATGATAGCTTTTTGATACCCCACCCGGCTTATATACAGCCAAGGATGCGTGATGACTAACCTTTAAGGAGATTCCAACGTGATGTGAAAAAACCATAAAGCCATTTTCCTTAACATAAGCTCAAGTGCGCAGAGGATAAGTTTTACTTTACTAGTTTAAGTGAAAGATGAATAATATTCTTTAGACATCTGGACATCAACAATTTAGGGAAAATGTTTTCCTTATTGCTTTTGAGTGTAAGTTTACCTTTCGTCAATATTAGGTATAAAAAATGGATGCGAAAGAGATAAAGAAAAACCTTTTCTTGTATACGACATGGTTAAGGAAAATATCGACTGTAATTTTATTCAATATCAGTTATGTGTCTAAGATATAATTGATTTACTTGGAATTAGAAGCGATTAATTAAGAGCAATTGCAAATCAATCGATTATTTTAGTTAGGTACATAAATTACCTACACTTACCTAATATAGATACCAAGACATGGTACCCCTTAATTATATAAAATCGACCTGATTTCGGAGGGAATTACATTCCGGCCAATCCTACTGAAATTAACGTTCTTCCGTTGTCTATCCGGTCGCCGGATAACCATACCTAATGAACCTTCATAATACTCCTAAAATATTTTGTTTTTATAGGGAAACGATAGACAGAAAACATTTACTATAATGACTGCTGAATGGAAGCAAATTTCCAATACATAAAATTTAATTAAATGTGGTCGAAAATGTGGTTCATTTACTTTGAAAGTACCGATGCGTGAAACTACTTGATCCTAAGGCCGAGCTTCCATTGCAGATAACTTAACAAACGTTGCAAGCATTTACAAAGCGAATTTAAGTAAAAAAAAACTATTTTTGTAATTCTCCAGATGAGTCCTAAATTCGTTGCGTTTGATCGTTATAAAAATGAAAAGAGTTTTTTTTAATATTTATTTATCTGCAGAAAAAAAGCAATCATAAACAGCGCTTGATGAGGCTCCAATCGGAAAACAAACTGGCTAATGAAAGGCGGCATGAATTTAGTTGATGCGAAGTATATCTAAGTTCGTGCATTATCAGCTTGTTTTCAACTATTCTCACTCGCTCAGCACTTTCCGCATATCTGTCTTGGAGAATAATTTCTTTGAAAACTTGCCGAGTAAAATTTACCGTACGAAATCCGCTCGCATTGGAGACACGGCTTTAAGTTAAGCTTTCAGTCCGAGTTTTGCATAACTATTTGCCGCCGATGTTCTTTACCCGTAAGTTAATTAAAACTCAATATTTGAAAGTATTTCCGCAACATAAAACCAATTGGCAATTTATTCAGTAAATGTAGAAGGTTTCAAAGGTTAGACTTTATATATATTACATCTAACTAGAGTCATCATAATTAACTTTTGGTAAAATGCCAAATCCTTTCAAAGGACTGGGATTCTCATTACTGGGATAACCCGTGAAAAAAAGATTAATTTAACATAGATGAATAGTCAAATAAATAAGTACTTTCTTTGGTGAGTCTAGATAGTAAACATCTCGACAGTGGAAATAAAACAAAAACAATGCGTGGATATTAATGATCAACACGAAAAACCCTCCAATGAATCAATCCCTGTAACTATTAAGCAAGTACATTTATACTTTTCCTTGTTCTTTTAAGTATATAAATGCGCGTTGACACCTGGATATTGCCATTTGAATTTCATCTTTATTGTAAGAAAGTAACCATAACTGATCCACCATGAAGCTGTTCGGTCTGTTAGTGTGTGTGATGGCGGTGCTGGCGCTCTTCATGAGCGGAGCCAGCGCCGAGCCTAAGGGCATCGGCAAAGTGATCAAGAAGGGCGGGAAAATTATTGTAAGTACTAGTTTAGATATGAGGTACTAATAAAAAATTTGGCTTCGCTATAGTTTAAATACTAAAAATATTCTCCAAAAAGAGTAAGACTTTTTCTTCCAACATGGTTCCTACAGTATTGATGCTGTAATTTTTATTGAGCAGGTGTATGAAACACTGCATATTATGCACATTAAATGTAGTTTAATGATCATCCTTAATTTAATATGCAACAATTTTTAAACGTTACTTTTGTACCTAGGTACATGACATTACCATTACTTATTTAATGAATATTTTTCATTTTTTCAGAAACATGGTCTTGGAGGACTTGGTGTTATTGGAGCCGGCCACGAAATATATCAACAATCAAAACAATAGATATTATGTTTACAGCTATGTAGTGTGTATTATTTGTAACATATCATCAGAATTAAAATAAATTATTTTTACTTAAAACATAATTTGCTTTTCGTAATCTCTAGTCCAAATTGTTATAATGGGTCCAAAATCCTTAAAACAGCTGAGTTTGGAAGTAGATCTAGATTTTATTTCAATAGAATAAATGACGAATTACATACGAGTATATTTTCTCATGACCAATACTGTGTCGAAGGCAACTTTATAGCACAATTATTTGATATGATCTAAGCAAAAGATGGGTTGTTAGTTTTGTTGTGTAACCGCTGCCGCTTTGTTCCAAAATAATAAAACTTTACGTTTACCCGCCTTGCCGCCATAAATTAAAGATCAACAGACGATTTAAAGTAAATAACAATTAATAATCTTCAAATAGTATACAAACAACAACTGTAGATTAAGCTTAAAAGTTTGAATGTAACCTAAAGTTAACTAAGATCAACAACATAATCATGAAGATTTGCTTAACTTTGAGATGATAATAAGCGGTAAATAGCAGTATAATATAATTCAAGTTTGTGTTTAATTATATCTTGCCGGATTCGAACGGTGGCTGGTGTGTGTACAAATGTGACTTTTTGTTGATATATGTACTTTTTAATTCTGAGACACCACTGTTAATGCTGAAGGAAAAAATTGTGAAGTAACCTGAATTTAAAATATTGGACTTGGATGCTCTAAAGTCAGCCATTGCGGTGATCAATGCTCGTTCCTTTTCCATGTGGGAAGAGGCCTTCGCCCAGCAGTTGGGTATTCATGGGCTTGTATAAATTATAACTACTTTGGTAAGCTACAGACACAATCAAATAAAAGACAAATAAATGGTCATAACGAAATAACATTAAATTCTATAATATCTGCACATTTATGGGCACAAAATTATGGTGCCACTAAATTGTATCAGATTTACCTTAAAAAATAACGTTCAGATAATTAGATCTGATTACAACCAAGTTACTTGAATACCTACAATATACATAGGTATTCAAAATTCAAAATCATTTATTTAACTTAGGCTACAAAGTAGCACTTATTAAACGTCAAAAATACAAAAAGGACAGCACCCTAGGGGTCAGTTCATATCCGGCGGAAGAGGCTGCGCTCAATACCGGCCGCGCAACGCCAGAACGAACGAACACACGATAGAACATCCGACCTCCCACGCCAGACGCACCCACGCATCAGTTCAGTGTGAAAGGCCGAACGCTCCACCACGCGCCCGCCCGCCCCAGCGCCGCGCGACCGACAACACGCGCCGCCATCTCCGCCAGTCATGAACCGACCCTAATTCGCCCACCCTACACCGCTTCCTAAGTGCTCTGGCTGAGGAGAAGAAACGGCGCAACAAACTCCCCAGTAGCACGCTGTCTTTACAATAAGGGATCGTGCAACATGAACAAGTGTTTAAGGTAAAATGGGTACCATACTATTATATAATGAAAGGTAGAATATCTACAGAGACCAAGGTCAGCAGAACGACCAGTCACCGTACCAGTATTGCTAATAGTAATTACCACCCATGAATAACTCTCGAGGTACCTACTTGTACTATTAACTTTATTAAAAATAAGTTCGTTAGAAAACGCGCTTGAAATATAAAGAAACTTCTAATTACTAACTACAGTAAGTAACTAATTACTTACGTTACTTACTTACTTTGCATTACTAGTTTACTAGCGCCTAAAATGTATCTAGTTTATATACAAACTAGATTGTGACTGCGGTCTCTCTTACATCGGTCAAACTAAGCGAAGCATAGGAACACATAGCTGACGTGAAACACCGCCGCTCAACGAAATCTGCAGTTGCCGAACATGCTGAAGGCTCCAGCCATTATATTACATTTGACAAACCACAGATCCTCGCTATAGAACCCAAATTCCTACCTAGGAGGTACCGCGAAGCTATTGAGATTAAATAAAAGACACCCTAATTTCAATAGAGAAGATGGATGGAAGATATCAATTACTTGGGACCCAATAATACATAAACTCAAGGCCAAACCCAGGAGACTGACAGAAGACTGAGCTCATATTGCGTAGGTCAGAACTCAAATAATTAATTGAAATATGAAGGTAGAACGAGTAACATCTACTGTCAAGACGAACGCCATCTCAGTCTGCCCGTGACCATGGTACCTGCATAGGTGTCGAGACCAAAACCAATATCATCATCATCAGCCTATAGCAGTCTACTGCTGGACATAGGCCTCTCCAATTGCACGTCACTTAGTTCTATCCTCGAAATTGATATAATAGAGGTAAATAAAAACAGTCTCAAATATTTTAAAAAGGCATACTTTTTTTACTTAATAAATAATACTGACATTAAGAGTAGGTACAATAAATAATTACTGTTATCGTTATTTCTATTGTTGTTTTGATTCTTGGTATATCTGGTGGCCAGTTCCTATCAAACCGATTCCGCTGAGGCCATGTTTCTGAAAGGAAACAAAATGTTTAAGATTATTCATAAAGTAAAAAAACATATACAATATTATACACACAGTAACACAGAACAAAAAGACGGTTTTAAAACTTATGATTTGTAAATTACTAGATAAATATTTTCTTTTATTTTTTTACTAATCAGCGTTGAAAGGTCAAAAACTATCAACAGTGCGTTGCACTTGGTATTGAATGTTTAGAGAAAATATAAAGGTAATAATATTTTTTACTGAACTTTTGTTGATGAACCAGTCTATCTTCAAAAGGCTCTTTTATCTTCATGATACTCTTTATCGTCAAATAATAATAATAAATATTATTATTAGACGATACTCTTGCATTTGACAAATAAACATTTAACAAGTTAAAATATAATTAAACATTATAACAATTAGTCATCTAAGTATAAAAAATGAGTACTCACAATAAATTTCCCGCCCTTCTTTATGACCTTGCCGATGCCTTTAGGCTGTGCGCTAGCTTCCCCCGTCATCAGCGCTAGAACTGCCATCACCAACACCAACAGACCGAACAGTTTCATGGTGAAAATGTTTATGATTACTTTCCTCCAATGAAGATGATCCTCAATTGTTAATAATCCGCTGTCAATGAGCATTTATATACTACAAAAGTTAAGGAAAACGTCATAGGAAGTCGAAGGGATTCATTCATTTAGGGTTTTTTCAGAGTTTTAATGAATTCGTAGTAGAGACTACGATTAGGTTTGACGACGCATGTAGATTTTGATGACTTGTGTAAAATATTCATATGATAGTGGATTGGACTGCATGCAATATTTCGGAGTTAGTCCGTAGCGTCCAATTTTGTGTGTCTGCTTAATGAAGAAATATTTGTCATGGAACTTATTATTTTAGGTCAAAATGAGAAAATGCAGAGGCCGTCTAATCCTTCGGGAAATAATGTTGATATCCTTAAAGATATCAACATAATTAGGCGAAAGTCCAAGTGTATTTATAACAATGAGGAGAAAAGTGTAAAGATTCCTGATCTGTACCTTCACGTTCAATAAAATAATTTTTCCTTCTTAACTTTTCGCTACCGATATAAAAGTATTCAAGTAGTAGGTATGTAGTGATTTTGTTTGGTGTTCTATTGCGGAATTTTGGTGTTACTGTTTTGAACGCTTTCGATATTTATTTGTTACTTATTACCTACATAGTTTCGTGAACAAACGAATAGGAATAGTTTAAATAATAGTGGCTACAATTGGTTACCACAAATTTCAGCTAGAAATATACAATTCATAATGTATTTTAATATTGAAATGTTTTAATAATTATAATAATTATTTAATTTTAATAATAATGCATTTGGGACTAATTAAATATAATAATATATTATTATTATTATATTTAATTTTAATAATAATGCATTTGGGACTAATGTCCCAAATGGGAATTCGTATGCATAAATATTCATTTTCCGGTCAGAGAAATTTTAGGGACATATTCAAATACTAGTTTCATTCACAACAGTATATTACCTAATATATCTATAATTTAATTAAAAAACCTTTAGGCCTTTTCCTAATCTCAACGAAAAACCCTGAAAATAACGAAGTTCTGCCCTGATGACGTACACGGTTTTCCTTGTTTTAGACATATACATATATAAGTGCGTAATGACATGACTGGAGTAGTAACACTTGAAGTTCATCTTTATTGTAAGACTGTAACCATAACTGATCCACCATGAAGCTGTTCGGTCTGTTAGTGTGCGTGATGGCGGTGCTGGCGCTCTTCATGGGCGGAGCCAGCGCCGAGCCTAAGGGCATCGGCAAAGTGATTAAGAAGGGCGGGAAAATAATTGTAAGTACTAGTTTAGATAATGAGGTACTAATAAAAAATTTAGCTTTGCTATAGTTTAAATACTAAAAATATTCTCCAAAAAGAGTAAGAAAAAAGACTTCCAACATGGTTCCTACAGTATTGATGCTGTATTTTTCATTGAGCAGGTGTATGAAACACTGCATATTACGCACATTAAATGTAGTTTAATGATCTTTAATTTAATATGCAACAATTTTTAAGCGTTACTAGTAGTAGTTAGGTACATGCATTACCATTACTTATTTAATAAATATTTTTTTACATTTTCTTTCAGAAACATGGTCTTGGAGGACTCGGGCTCATTGGAGCCGGCCACGAAGTATATCAACAATCACAACAATAGATATAATTTTGCCAGTATAAGTATTTATTGTTTGTAACGTATCAGTATTAAAATAAAGTATGTTGATCTTAATTATTACGAGGTTTTAGTTATCTCCAGTCCAACTTGTTATGATAGGTCCTAAATTTCTAATACTGCAGTATTTGAAATTCACATGCTATTAAAATATTACGAATACTTTCAAAATTATCTTTTACATTTTTTTCTAAAGGCCAATACTCTGTCGAACATAACCTTCTAACACAATTTATTATCTTTATATACTTATAAGCCTTTTGGTTTGTTGTGTAACCGTTGTTCCAAGATAATAAACCTGCGTTTACCCTGTTTTCCGCAAGAACGATAAGCGATTCAAAGTAAATAACAATTAGCAATCTTTAAGCAATACATAAACAAAAGTGAAGATTTCGCTTAAAACTTTGAATGTTACTTAAAGTTAAATAAAGATTAACAAAAAAAATTATGAATCTAGATTTACGAAGTTTTGAAAGTTTTGGTAAATAGCTGTATAATATTAAACCTTGTGATTCATTAAATCTTGCCGGAATCCAAAACAGGCTGATGCCAATGTGATCAATGAGACATATGAGATATTATGTACCTACTTTCTTAATTTTAAGTCATCACTGAAAACGGCGATGGAAGACATGGTGATTTAACCAGGATTTTTAACATTAGAGTCTGAAATCCACCCGCAAGTCAACCATAGTGGTGATACTCAATTTCTTCTTCATATGGGAAGAGGCATTTGCCCAGCGGTGGATTATTGACAGGCTGTATCTTTTGATTGCTTTGGCTTAGAAGTTTGATTTCTTCACAGCTCCAAGGGACAGTAGTCCTGAGTATTAGATATACATTTCAGTTTGATACCTCCACGCGTTTCTGAGAAAAACGGTCTTGACAGACGGACGGAAGGACTGACGGACAACGAAGTGATCCTATAAGGGTTCCATTTTTTTCTTTTGAGGTACGGAACTCTAAAAAACAAATTTAGAGTTGTGTGTGTGAATGGAGTATTAAATCAACTGAGTGAGTATTAGGTACAATATTTTAGGCAGTTAGTATTTGGAAATTTGAAATGAAAGATTTATATCAAATTATATTGATATATTATTAATAATTACTAACAGGTGGACATGAAGTCGGTATCAGGAAAATTATTTACCTAACTTATCTATATAATAAACAACTATTTTTACTTGGCGTCGACTTCAAAATTACGTAAAGAAAGACATAACATAACATACATAACATACCATCACGCCTGTATCCCCGAAGGGTTAGGCAGAGGTGTACCAATGTACACCCACAGTTCGCCGGTATGTTTAGGTCCCATGTAATAGGGGGCGAGCCTATTGCCACTAACCGGGCACAAATCCAAACTCCGACCTGCTACTGAGAATTTCATAGAAAAACCCAATAACACCTTGGTCGACTTGGGAATCGAACCCAAGACCTCTAGCATAGCAGTCGCGCTTAGCGCCACTAGGCCAACGAGGCAGTTCAGTTAAAGAAAGACCTAATAAATTAATGTTATTAAATTACTCTAGGCACTTTTATATTGGTTTAATTTGCTTGGGTCTACCAAGCAAATTTATAATCATTAAAATGGGCTCATAAACAGAAGAGTTCTACGAGAATATTATTATAAAAAAGGAGAAACGAATTGAAAATATCCTTTCTTGAATTCCCCTTTTATGAAAAAGTAGATCAACGAAATTTTATAAACATAACGATAAACCAATAAAACCACTAAAAATGAAGTTAAGTTGGCAGAATGAAAAACAGAAACTGGCAATGCTGATAAAATATGGCGTCATTTGGTAATCATAAAAACAAAAAATAAATTTAAAGATTCTTGGTTACTTTCCGATGATAGGTGATTTGTTTGGTATTTTTTGCCCTTTTTTATATATTTCCGGCACAATTTAATAGCACATACTGTCATTTTATCGCTGTTATTTGCTTATTACTTAGAGCGCGTAAAACGTACGGACACAAAAGCGGCACGATCTGTACTGATCAACGGGTAAGTATTTATCAGCCAACTGTTGGCTCATATTTTTGACACGTTTGCGCGCACTTGACACTCCATCTAGACATTATAGATCTCATTTTAGTACTGGAACTTTTGTTAGTACCGTAACAAACCTAGACATGAAAGTCTTGGTTTAATCCCAGTACTTAAGAGTTTTTTGTAATAAGACGGTATATAATCAAAGGTTGATACCTAATTATATTTTTTGTTATAAAACAATTCAAACATAAGTTATAGAACAGAACATACTCGTAAAAAGACTAGTCGCTAAAAAATAATCTCATTCTGTAAAAGCTTATAAGTGACAAAGTAATATGGTATAGAAATTAAAATTAGCCTTATTTAATAGAGATTAATTGATATTTAGTCTTATTCTGTGATTAAGTAGTAGGTGCAAAATTATTATTGTGATATTTCTATTTATTTATTGATAAGTTAGACCAGGTACGAACATCGTCGTACAGTTTCTGTTAAACCTTAATGCCTGCAGATTTAGATGTAGTGTTATTAAATGCATATAATTATGGTAAATAAAAATATTCGCAAATATTCTACAAAGACATACTTTATTTAATTAATAAATAATACTGATATTAAGAGTAGGTACAATAAATATTTAATGTTAACATTATTCCTATTGTTGTTTTGATTCTTGGTATATCTGGTGGCCAGTGCCGATCAAACCGATTCCGCCGAGCCCGTGTTTCTGAAAGGAAATGAAATGATTAAGATTATTAATTAAGTAAAACCACATATCCACAAATTACAATAAGTACCTTGAATAAATAATTATGATTATATGATTAAATTACTAGTGAAACATTTTTTATTTTGCCTTTCTACCAATCATCGTCAAAAGATTAAAAACCCTTCTAGAAAAGCACTGCAGATATGTTTTGCTATTTTTTTCGATTATGAACTTGCCCGTCCTCGAAAGGCTCTCTTATCTTCATGATATACCCTTGCCTTTGATAAATAAACATTTAAGAATTTATCTATTTAAGTCTCAATAATCAGTACTCACAATAAATTTCCCGCCCTTCTTGATGACCTTGCCGATGCCTTTAGGCTGAGCGCTAGCTTCCCCCGTCATCAGCGCCAGAACTGCCATCACCAAAACCAACAGACCGAACAGTTTCATGGTGAATATGTTTATGATTACTTTCCTCCAATGAAGACGATTCTCAATTGTTAATAATCCGCTGTCAATGAGCATTTATATACTACAAAAGTTAAGGAAAACGTCATAGGAAGTCGAAGGAATTGATTCATTTAGGGTTTTTTCATAGTTTGTTTATAAGCTTAAATCAATTCGTAGTAGAGTCTACGACGAGGTTTGACGACGTAGGTACGTAGACTTCAACGACGCGGCGACGTATCGTAAAAAAAAATATGAAGGTAAATTGGACTGGTTGCAATATTTCCGTGTTAGACTGCAAACCCAATTTTGATCTTCTGCTTAATGAAGAAATATTTGTCATGAGACTTTAGGTCAAAATAAGAAAATGCAGATGCTGCCTAATCCTTTGGGAAAAAATAAAGAATAAAGAATAAATTTATTGTTCGTAATTACAATTTTTCTACTAGCAAAATTTACAGGTAATTATTTAAGTTTTTACACAGTACAAAACAGTGGTCCCCAAACTAAGCCAAAGCTTATATCTTGGGGGCCGGAGTGTGGAAGGTACTTTGAATAATATTATTTGTTGGATGTAGTGAGACGTAAACAAGTATTAATATCGTAGAACAATTTATAAAAAAAAAAATGATATCCTTAAAGACTTATAATTTAGGAGAAAGTCCAAGTGTATAACAATGAGTAAAATATTTTCTCTATCTGTACCTTAATAACAAAAATGTTAAATAAGATGAATTTGTCGTTTTTCAGATCTAGAGACTTAAAGAATATTCAAGACGTGCTCTTGTTTAGTATTCTATTACGAATTTTTAGTGTAACTGATATGAAATGCAAACTACACATTTGGTACTTAATACATTGTTTCGTGAACACACCGTGTATCGAAATAACTATAATAGTAGCTACCAAGAACCACCTGCTACCACAAATTTAGGCTGGAAAAGAAATTACTTTGATTAGTCTTAAAATTAAATGAGATAGTCCCGTATGCATAAATCTTCATTTTCCGGACAGAGTAGGGTAATACGGACTAATGAACCACTTTTAAATAATAGTTTCATTCATAACAGTCCATTAAAAGTCCGTTTTTTTAAAAAAAACCTAAAAATCCATTAGGCTTATATCCTAATCTCGGCGAAAAACCCTGAAATGAACGAAGTCCTGCCCTGATGACGTACACGGTTTTCCTTGTTTTAGACATATACAACTATATGTGTGACCTGGTGCTAAAAGGGCCAAAGTCCGTTTTTGTGAGAAGTGTGATTTTACTGCCAAAATAAGTATACTACAGCGCTTTTACACCTTATATATTTTTCTAAAACGGCATGGGCGCACGTAATACATTGGCCGTTTTAAAATAGTGTTTTTGAAATAATGTCGTTACACTTAAGCCCTTTTGTATATTATAATATACAGGATGTTAAGAAAACCCTGTCCGACCCGAAAGGGTGATATAGGGCTCACAATCACGTGCCCAAAAAAAAATATATATTTAGGTTCTATTATTTTTTTCTTTTTTCCAATTTTTTTCTACATTAATGTAATCAGATATCGATACCTAACAACACCTTAACGGATCGGACAGGGTTGTTTTTTAACACCCTGTATATGGTAGTAATACTTGAAGTTCATATTTATGGCACGATTATTAAGTTTATTTTATTTCCTCAAATTTACAATTTTATAACTACCTACAACGAAATTGTCATTTGATTAGGCTTTCATATAATATTACAAAATAACAATACACTTGTTTTCTTTTTGTATAATAAAGATGACAATATTCATAAATAAGGACTCCATCGAACGGATTCGCGTATAACGTTAGTTAATATTTTATGAATGATGATATTGTTTTACTTCCGTTTCAGCACAAAGCCCCGATCCCAGGATTAATTACATTACGGTCAAGTAAATACTGTGTTTCCGGTAACTGGCAGCCCGTATCCTCAACGTATATAATATGTACAGTAAGCACAGTAAAAGTTTATACTTACAGTCAGTGACAGAAATCTCGTATAACATAATTTTGTGTGTTGAATCGTCTCACCTCTATGAGTAACGTTATCTACGGGATCAGTACCGTAAATTTTTCATTAGTAATACTGAACTAGGTACTAATCAACCACTAGAGAATCATTAGGGAATCACAAAAAAAAGGAGGTTCTTTGTGTATTTTTTTTTGGATTACAGAGTGTTAAAATAAATAGAAAATTAAATTTTGATATACAATTAAATTCCTTTTTCTAATTTGACAAGTAAAATAATCGTATTAAAATACTTGTTGAACTAGTTGAATAGTGTATTTAACTTGTTCAACAGTCATAACATCTTAATTACGAGTAAGGGCTGGTTTACCTGTTCACAAACTACTAACTTGTATTTAATTGTTGCCAGTAAATGTATGGAGGAAGTATTTACAATTAATATACTTACTCAGTCCTGTATCTTATTGATAACATGTGTACCTATGGTCTTTGATTTGACATTATAATGATGCTAGTTAAATTAAATGAATGCTAAAAATGCATGTTTATCATAACATTCATGATTCGAATTGTGCCTTTACATAATTTATTAGTTGCACTGACATCAAATGAAAAATTATAGGTATTATGCAAAAAAAATTAACGAAACAAATGACAAACGCAATCGAGCCTAATGGCACATCGTTTAATTAAATACACCCAAAACGTTTTCACAGAGTTAAAGCAATTGATGAAATTTACAAAAACATTTTTAAACATACTCGATGAGTTGTTACGTAGCTTGTTGTTATTCGCTTCCCGTATCTAATTTATATTTAGGGGAAAGACTAATACTAAAATGTTAAACAATGTTTTTCCTACTTTGGTACGATGTAATTTGATACGAAACTCTTGGAACTATGTTAAGAGCTATGTTGTACTTTATGGTATCAAATTCGTTGCATTTCAGGTAAAGTCTTCCTGTTTCTTGCTTGTTTCAACAAACTTGCAGTTTAGTAACAGGATAAATTATGGGCATCTGATATGAAAAGCCATCTTACGTCTTCAATGTTATAGGTGAAGATAGATACTGTCAGAGTCTCGCAGGGAGTGCACGAGCGATCGCGTGATGACGGCCGAGGCAGAGAGGGGACCGGGTTGCATTCAGTCGGCGGAAGTCCGAAGTATCCCGTCGCCGTACCCTCGACGTGGGTTAAAGTCATAAACTTTCAACCCGTAAAAAAAAGGAAAAATAAATGGATAAGGGAAACCAAACGAAGAGAGAGAGAGAGGTCAATCCTATAAAGAGAAACTTGTTGTTTATCATTTCGGGAATGTCGAAACCAATCAAACCATTAAATTAAAATAAATGAAGAAAACAGAAGTGTAAAGAAGTGTAATGAATATTAAAATAATAATAAAACTACATAATAAATGAGTTTCCTATATCGGTAATGTAGGAAATTAAGGTAAGGAGAGCTGAAAAAAATTGTTTGATGTTGATCGTATATTCATTACTAGCTGCCCCGCGTTTCCATTCGCCTTGATTTTCTCTCAAGACAAATAACATGATGATAAATAGCCATTCGGCTCAAAATTGAAAAACACGAGAATTGTAAAATGGAAAGGATTTTTATAAATGTTACTTACTTTTAATTTAACACAAACAAAACTGTTTTGCGTTACTTTTATTATTGATAAAATTAGTAGCTTTTGAAGCAGTAGGTACACTGGTGTGTAAAGATCATTGAGTTGGATAAAAATAATAAGCTTGTTCTTGTTCATTCTATGAATTGAACTTTAATAAATATAATAGGCAAGAATTGTATTATTGTAGAATGAGTTACATTGTCATGTGAGACCGATATAATTTATTTTGTGTGTTGACTTGATGAGTATTGTATGTCATCAGAAATATACCTCAGGCATTATTGAACCCAAAACAGTAAATATTAAGTCGTAGTTTATGTAAAGTTAATAGTTTCTATGTAATTTTCGTATTATTTTTATTTACAATTCAATACCTGAATATATTATAACAACAAACACTTACAACTACACTAAAATTAAAACTCATAATAATAAATATATATTAAAACTAGCTGTACCCGGCATGCGTTGCAATGCAATTTTCTACCTAGCACCTGCCTACTACCTACCTACTACCACTTAGGGGTATGAAAAATAGATAGTAGCCGATTCTCAGACCTACTGAATATGTATATAAAATTTCATAAAAATCGGTCAAGCCGTTTCGGAGGAGTATGGTAACTAACATTGTGACACGAGAATTTTATATATAAGATGAATTGCTGTTCGTTAGTCTCGCTAAAACTCGAGAACGGCTGGACCGATTTGGCTAATTTTGGTATTGAATTATTTGTGGAAGTCCAGAGAAGGTTTAAAAGGTGAATAAATATGAAAATGTTCGGAATTAAATAAAAAAAAAAACAATTTGTTTTAAGTTTATTTTATACTAAAGTTTAGGCTTTTATTTATCGATTGAGGCAGTACGAAGGCTGCGGGTCAGCTAGTAATAAATAGAACTAACAGACGTCAAACAATTCATCGTCATCCCTGTCAATGGTGGGAAACGTGCCCAGAAGGCTGGCAGCATTGTCACGTTGAATGTCAATGCCGATTCTTAGTGCAATACAATGGCGGGTCCAGAACTTTCATTTTTGGGCTAACCTAGGCTTGACTAGTACAATAAAATCCTTATAACTTAGTTTGTGTAAATTGCACTTTAAGGTTTTATGCGGTATAAACGGGGGCTTGCTTCCTGCAACGGAATCGATTCCTATATACCAACCACAAATTGTTCAAAACAGTGTCTTTTGGACATAGTCAAAATAACATTTATATTTGTACAAGAGTATGTTAACGTGACTGTCCAAGCCTCTGTTGTCCATCCGTTCGTCCGTCTGTCTTTCATCGAGATGTATTTCAAGAACCGCGACCGGTATAGTAGACAGCTATTGAAGTTTTCCAAGAGCGCATTTTTAACCTGATTTAAAGAATGTGCTTGTTGCCATATTTTTTACTATGTTATACCATTTTCTATGTACGAGTCCGATGAGGAGTCAGCACAGTGGATTGGTTTTTATTTAATGTTTACGTAAGACTTTTGATGCATACTCATTTTTGTCTTCAGTATATTTTTTTGGAAATGTATGCTTCGCCATAATTCTTCTTTGAAAAGCATACATAAGCTACTTCAATATTATACATATATGAATTATTCTGTTTGAACAACTGTTTCCCTAAAGCTGGCTTAAGACTTTTGGAGAGTTTCGGAACAAAAGTGATTTATTATCACAAACATAATCCTTTTTGTTTACCACCCCTAGTCTCTATGTTATACACATAATGTGTGTTTTTGAGGCCGAGTTGATATCGACATTAAATCGATACGACATTGTTTTAAAATGGCTAACTAACATTTATTTAAAGTTAGGTATTTCGAAAGCTAAACCCATGTGTCACTTGTATATGCAGTTACAGGGTGTTACAGAAAAGGTATATCTATCCAAAAGGGGTAAAAATTACATATAATATAGAGTCATTTTACAAAATTTCAGCTCAAAATGAGTAAAAATAGTAAAAAAAAATGACCGGCGAATTATAACTTGTAATAATTTATCGTATAAAAGATACGGTTTTAACTTACGAATGATCCAATAAAGAACCGTAAACTGTGTTTTGTATTGTTATAAAACACAGTTTAAATGTTAAAAACTTCTTTACTAAATAGCTACAATGAATAAGTAACCTGACAAATGAAAATGTATTAGTAAACTGCGGTTTTCCATTTCGCAATACACATTTGTGGGAAACTAAATCCACATTGATGGTAAAAAACCCAGTTATTGAATGAAGTATTAAGACAAATTCTATTAGGTTAGCACTTAGATAACACATCCATTTATGAATTGTAAGGCTGTATTGATCAAGAAAGGATGTCGATAATAAGTACATAAAACTTTCATAAATTCTCATGTTATTAATTCCATGTTTAAAATTCAATGCTTTGACAAAAAATATTGGTTGGGCAATCACAAAATGAAATCAATTAAAAATCGTTACAGTTGTTAAATGAAAGCATTTTTTTTATTGGGTTTTGAATGCAGTTTCAAAAATGTATGCGTGTGTAATAAATGATCTAATATCTTCAATTGTTAATGTAAGTGTTTTGAATGATATTTGTGCTCTACAATGTACATACATTTTGATTCGTCATCTGTTCTACGACTAGCTAGGACCATTCTATTTTAAGCCAACTTCTAGTTTCCTTAAGTGTTTGAACATGTATTATAATTACTAAAGTCTATTAATAAAATAACATAACATAACATAAACATAACATACCATCACGCCTGTATCCCCGAAGGGTTAGGCAGAGGTGTACCAATGTACACCCACAGTTCACCGGTATGTTTAGGTCCCATGTAATAGGGGGCGAGCCTATTGCCACTAATCGGGCACAAATCCAAACTCCGACCTGCTACTGAGAATTTCATAGAAAAACCCAATAACATCTTGGTCGACTTGGGAATCGAACCCAAGACCTCTAGCGTAGCAGTCGCGCTTACAACCGCTAGGCCAACGAGGCAGTTTCCAGTATAATAAAATGTATACTGTAAATTGTTTATTTTGTAGTAAGTATTCTTAAAATATACAGTTTTTAGTGTCGTGACTTAATCCAAAAATGACAGTGATATCTTGAACTTTTAAATGCCGAAAACATTGTCTTGTGACGAATGACATCAATCCAAACTAATATTATAAATGCGAAAGTAACTCTGTCTGTCAGTCTGTCTGTCTTTGCTTCACGCCTAAACTACTGAACCGATTTGTGTGAAATTTGGTACAGACATAGTTTGGAACTTGAGAAAGGACATAGGATAGTTTTTATTACAAAAAATAAAATAAAAAATAAAATTTATTCCGGACATACAGCGCCATCTATTGGTCAAGCGTCGGCATCAATTCAGTACTGAAAATTCATCGGAAAAATGTAAATAAATAGTAAAAAGGTATGAAAATATATCTATTAGTACTATATGTGTAAGCCCCTTTTTGGATATAAATAATTTAAATTTGATCATGTTGGCGAGGTTAATAGAGGTTAATAGTTGTTTTTAAAATTTATAGATGGAGTTGCGCATTTTCTTCTATACATCTAATAAAACAGTAAATTACAACATTCTTTTGCCGGGGGTCAGATTTCATGTTACAGTATCAATTATGAACTACTGAATTGATAGCAGTAAAAAATTGAGAGAATGTTTTTGGTAAATCGTAGACGGTTGTTAGCTATTTTTAAACACGCAACTATATCTAGGTAATACGGGGTGGAGCTTTAAATTTCCAAATTCATTTTCTCATCTGCACACGTAAATTGGCATTATTGACATATAAACAAGAGGTAACTATGGCAGGCTACGGTAGCCATAGCGACCATTCTTCATTGTGATTGAAGTATACTTTTTGGAAAACTAGCTGTCGTAGTAAACAGCTTGGTGGTTGTAGGATTGGAAATGGATGTCCATGCTGCAGGTTCAAATCCAGGTGTTAATTATTGTATTTTTGTTCTTGAGTCCTTTTTGTTACATACGTTTGAATGTTTTGTTACTCAAGTTCAAGCTATGGCAGGCTACGGTAGCCATAGCGACCATTCTTCATTGTGATTTAAGTATACTTTTTGGAAAACTAGCTGTCGTAGTAAACAGCTTGGTGGTTGTAGGATTGGAAATGGATGTCCATGCTGCAGGTTCAAATCCAGTTGTTAATTTTTGTATTTTTGTTCTTGAGTCCTTTTTGTTACATACGTTTGAATGTTTTGTTACTCAAGTTCAAGTCTCAGTCGAGCTAACACTTTTTGTGTTCTATTAGGTTAACTTTTATTAGTTAAAATCTTTGTATCATTTTGTTGTTTCTTTCGCAATGAGCAACAACTTTATGTCGTGCATTTTTTACTAGACCGATGCATAAGCTCAAAATTATTATGTTTGTATTTTAAATTTTAAGTGTGTCGTCATTGCAGATCAAGCATGTCATATGCTGTAAAGAACGTCTGGCGTAAATGCCCTGACCATAGATATAAATCTATGGCACCGACATTTACTCCTGAATTGAAAAATAAGATTCCTCATAGATCATTTCGACGGGTCCTACGTATACTGGTGTAACCCGCAAAACAGCGAAATACGTTTTTTTGCACCAAAAGCCTTAAAATTACCTTAACTTTATATTCTGTAAAAATTATATTAAATTATCAAGTAATTTCAAAGATACAAACTTGTAAACTAATATAAGTGACATTATTTTCAGCCACACGACCATCTACACTGATATAAGTCACTTGCACCAGTGTAGGTAGTCGCGTGCGCCGCGACTCGTCAGCACAAGTGTCATTTACTCTAGTATGCGCGCGACTACGGAGTCGGGAGCACGTTAAACACTGGTATAACTGCGATGCGTTTAAGTTTACGTATTCATTTATTAAAAACTATTCAGATTTTGTTTGTCTTGAGTAAGTAGTGGTAAGAAGTCACAACAATGAAGCGCTCACGAGGTCAATTATAATAGATTTCAATCAAATAATGATAGATTTATTAGAAAATAAGTGTAGTAAAATAAACACTCCAGAAAATTGCAAAGGTAAGTATTAATTGATATTTTAAAATAGTATAATGATATTCTTTGTATTGTTTGTGTTGTGTAAGTATATACTACATATACTATATTTTTTTCAGCTTTCTTCGTAAATCGTAAAGGTGGTATCTTTCGTCTGGGGCCGCCACCAAAACTATTTAAAGCAGACAGACCATTTTACTTTGCACTCAGAGATAGGTCGCTGACTCTATTTAGTGAAGTTATAACTCAATCTTAAAATCAATTAAGACATTGTACTTATGTTTAATTACTCAATATTATTTATTACTAGCTGTACCCGGCATGCCTTGCAATGCAATTTTTTCTACCTAGCACCTGCCTACTACCAACCTGCCTACTACCTACCTACTACCACTTAGGGGTATGAAAAATAGATAGTAGCCGATTCTCAGACCTACTGAATATGCATACAAAATTCCATAAAAATCGGTCAAGCCGTTTCGGATGAGTATGGTAACTAACATTGTGACACGAGAATTTTATATATTTATTATGTAGTTTCGAATTTCCAGATTTTGAAGTATTTTATTTATGTGTAGTGTATGTAATTTTTCATTTAAATACGGGTAAGAAAAAGTATACGTAATAAATAATACTCTAAAATCTAATTTACCATCTATTTTCTACTTTATTCTTTCATAAGAAACTATGCCAATAAGAGTTTATTTATATTTTTTAAACGTTATATAAGCTATTTTATTTTTAATTATTCACGGACTGACAGAGACCTCACAAATGTAATTTGGTCTGCATATTGCCAAGTCATATGGAACCTACACACTAGCAAAATGATTATACTTTTTTTTCAGTATTGTTATGTTGTGATTACACTACATTATATTATTACGATAAATATTCGTCACAAATCGATATTTCGTTAAGTGCTGAATCTGCATGAAGTATATTATGTTACTGTAAAGGCCCGAACTACGGTTAATCCTTAGATTTACCAGTAAAACTTAAGATTTACCAATTCTTAATGGTAAATGTCCGAAAAAGTTTGCGATTCGTACTTTTACCACCATTCTCTTGATAAATCTTAGGATTTACATTAAAGGACGGTAAATGTTGAAAAAAACAAACAAACAAACCAACATCTACCAGCTGGTAGATGGTATCTATAAATAGCACGCAATTGTTAATAAAGATACTCCGCCCCTAAGATGACCCACTGACCATGTCGGTTCTATACTAAGTCGAGGGTTTGATATGCGCTCGATTTCGGTGCTCACGACATGATTTTTTTACCAAGTGAATGATGGTAAAAGTCCGAATCACAAACTTTTTGGCCTGTCTGTATCTGAAAGTAATAAAACTTTGAGTTTGTCTTGACATTCATATCAAGATATATTAACATCAAAATAACAACACCTATTAAGCATAGGTCTGGAAAAGTCATTTGTTTTAAATAAACTTCTGTTTTGTATTTTTAATGTTTTTATTTCATTTCCTGCCACACCCATTCAAATATTTGAGGTTAATAACAATGCAGAAAACTGTTGCAAGTAGTTTTTTAGTACTGAGAAAACTGTTGTAAGTGTTTAAAAATCGATAAAAGAAGATTTTATTGTTAATATTGTAACCTCATATTAATCAGTAGATTGGAAATAGCATGTTAAAAGAGTAAAAGCCTTAAATTTTCCTTTATTATAAGTATAAGCAAGTACACTATATACTGGTATAAGTGGCCACTTGTATCAGTTTACAGGTTTTACCATAGTAAAGAAAACAAGCTACATCAATGCAAGTGACGTTATTTTCCAAAGTATAAAAAATTAAGAAAAACCAATAATGCTATCTTTTTCCTTAGAGATTCAAATATAAGATATCAAAATTTCAAGTATTTCCATTAATTTATGACAAAATTACAAGCTTTAGAACCTTTGAAACGCTCTCCTGAACAGTTGTGTTTTTGCACTTGTACTAGTATACGTAGGACCCGTCGATTTTATAGTTGTGATCTATGAGGAATCTTATTTTTCAATTCAGGAGTAACTTTTTTAAATTATTTCATCAAAGTAATGTGTAATGTTTTCTGCTGGTCATCTATAGAATTCCATGGACAAGTTTTTTTTTGTATTTGTAAATTTTTATTGTTTTAACTCAAAACCCAATGATCTTTTATGATATAATTTTTTAAGTAAGTACTTACTCTTTAATATTCATTTTAAGGTAGCTTGCTACACGGGTTTTAATGCGTTGATCCAGATAAATCTTCTATTTTTTCGTTTACAAATTTCATTTAGTTTGTGTACCTATTTACTGGAAGCTTGGCCCAAAAACTAAAATAAAATAAACTTTCTATCGCATTCTCTACATTTTAAAATTAACATTGCATCATTTGAGCTCAGCACCTTATGCTGGGCAGTATCATCATCATCCACAGAACTTTTCCTCCCACTGTTGGGCATAGTTCTCCCCTTTTTCGTGCCATTTTCTACGGTCCTGTGCCAGCCTCATTCAGACTCGACCCGAGACTTTAACTATGTCATCGACCCATCTTGCTCCCGGACGACCGACGCTTCTTTTGCCATGCCATGGCCACCATTCTGTCACCGTCTTAGTCCACCTGCCGTCATTTCGTCTGGGCAGCATAAAGCGACTTTATTGTAAAGGATACAGCCCCAGTCCAAGGCTTTGATCAGGGAAGAATGCGGTTGTCCTTGGTCTATTACTTAGTTTCCAGTCATAAATAATTTTAACCACAGTTTTGGTAGTTCTGATCCTGCGCCTCTCTATTGTCAACGTTTTCTTTCAGTTTCACGGGTCTCAGGTAAATACCTTATTAAAATGGAGCCTGCTTATCTCAGTCGTTCATCCCTTTAAAAACAACACACTCGCACACTCTTTTGCCTTTCATTAGCAGCCACCATTACCAGACCACATAGTTCCTAGCTGCTAAGTTCCTTAACTTATTTCCACATATACTCTAGGCTTAGGCACCGCACTGACATCTGGTAGCTATTAACTAAGATGAGAACACTACCTTAGTCTTAAAACCGGACTTCACCAAAGCAGAGATGAGAAGAGCGGAGCGTAAATAATATTGATATCTACTTTCAATTTTACTGCGTAGTTCAGTATTTCGAATTTCGGGGTTTCGAACCAAAACCCCGATCTTGGTAGTCTTACTAGGGACTGCTGTACCAACGAAATACTATTGGAAAAGAAAAAAAGCGGTTAATTGTTTTTTTTGGCACGTGTCAAGCAATATTTGTGACAAAACTCTAGGTTCCACATCTGATACATTTTGCGTATAGCAGACTACTTAAAAACATTCATCTAGCGTAACAAGATAATATTGAAGTGTTCATGTGTTTTGTAAATTTTTAAATATATAAAAAGAACATTCTGAAGCCGTTGTCTAGGTAGTTCGTGATGGTGACCCTCTATACCACAGTCTAATTTATATTTATTCGCACAGATGACTGATATGAACGCGAACATCGTCGCGGGTACAGCTAGTACTCAATATATTTATTACTTGTGGAAGCAATAAATATATTGAGTATTGACCTACTACCTAAACATTATAAATACAAATTTATTTTATAGCCATGTTTGTAAACAAAAATCAGTAAATCGATAACAGTCGCAAAATCAATTTAATATTCGATAACATTCCTAATTGAAAATAACAAAATTTGAAGTTGTAATACAATAAGCAGTAACCAGTTATTTTTCAAGTGTATTGATCCTGTTTTGGGACCCTGCAAAGCCCAAGTAATACAATAAATTACGCGACACGGACCCCTATATATTTTCACGATGGACCCCTGGCCCCGTATTACACAACAAAGAAAAAGAACAAACATAAAAAATAAAAAATATACTTCAATACTTTGCAAGATATTTATTTTATTCCGACGCTAGACCGACTTTATTTTTTAACTACTGAACATATATGACCTAATTAGGTCCAAAACCCTGTACCTACCTAGAAGTCATTCTAAAATAATTATACATTTATTACTACTTTACAGTTACACCCTAAAGCATCAGAGAAAGCCTTAACCTTAACCACTCAAAATTAAGTTGAGTTTGAATAAAAACAGTCACACTTAGTGCGGCAACATTTCAAAAAAGTATCGGCCTTCATGTGTTTAGTGCGCAATGCATATCCGTCGTTCGTTTGAAAAATATTAAAGGACTTGGATTAATTATTATAATAATTAGCATTCAAAGAGACGGATATGTTGTGCTACTTATTAAAGACACTTTTTTATGTTACATCGATACATACGATGGAGGTGTGAAGACACATCCAGGTAAGGTTAGGGGCGGAGTTATTTATGTTTAAAGTGACTACTTAGTTTTTATATGTATAAATACTAGTTGTGCCCCGCGGTTTCACTCGCGTGAATGACAATTCATACACTATTTTTATAAGTTATAGCCTATGTGTTATTCCGATGTATAAGCTACATTATTGTAAAGTTTCATTAAAATCCATTCAGTAGTTTTTGCGTGAAAGAGTAACAAACATCCATACATCCAAACAGATTTTCGCATTTATAATGTTAGTAAGGATTGTTTTGGCTGAATACATACTCAAACATATTGTTATATTTCACTTTAATGTGTAAAGTAGCGAAAAATAGATATTTCAGGACGTCTTAAACTTAAGTTCCTTTAGGGAAATTGAGATAGTTTTTAGGTAAAAAATTAATGTGAAGAGTTGAAATAAATAAAATATTGTTAATAATTTATATTTTCATTACTTTTCATCACATCATGTGTTGTGATGAAAAGTGAAGTCCCCGGGGAATAAACCGGTAATCGCAAAAATCAAATTTTACAGGAAAAATGATTTAGTGTTTTTCGAGTATATCTCTTTAACAAAGGAGAATAATGAAAACATTGTTATATGACGGGAAAGCTAATTTTTACCCGAACAGTTTAAAGTATTAAGTGTAACTATTAGATATACACAGAATTAGTTATTCACCAAAATACATATTACCGAAAATGGTTTCAAACAATTTTTAGGGTACTGATATCTTACGATCCTGACTTATCAATATTATTCCAGTAATGTTTACTTACCGAATTATTATTGTAACTTTCTTAAAAATCTTTGGCATAATAGTGCTTTACTGGATTATTCAACGTGTTTTTTCATTACAGAGAGATATTGTAATCTTCAGTTACCGACTTATTATGGTAAAATTACAAATAGCCATAAGAAGGTAAAGTAATGTAACCCGTATTTTATAGGAAATTTTTGGTAGGTTTGAAAATTTTTATGTTCACATGACTCATCAACAGTGACTTGAATGAAACCGGGGTCAATGCATAGTTTAGCCACACTATAATATACATAGTTTATAGTAAAGACAAGTGTCTAAACTTGTCAATCAACAATACCATAAATTAGCGCGTGGCGTTACTACGAACACGTGCTATGAATATATTTAATCTGTGTTTTCCTTGAACACAAGAATCTGTTGACCGGAAAATACCTATATATTATTATTAATAGTTCATAACATACCATTCGAGAAATATATCACATACACAAAGGACGTACGTATTTTGTAACCTGCTTTTTTATTCGATTCTGAACTTTGATTGTGACCCCACTACCATTGTTGGGCAAGTGTGCCCCTTAATTTGGTGGGAACTATAAAGAAGATTAAAAAAAAAAAAACTATTAATTGGGGGTTCTGTTTTTCTACTAGTTATTAAATAAAACTTTTTATTTACCAAAGTTTTCCATATATTGTTCCGCTTAGAGAGATTAAGAAAAATTAAAGTATTCATTTGCGCTCAGTATGTTCCATAAGCTGTACCTACCTACTGCATAAAAGTAAATTATTAAGTTGAAGATTGTAGACCGAAGTAGGCATGTCAGATACGAGTATATTATTTTTACTTTATAACACGTAACTACTACATTCTTACGTGTATAACGCCTATAAGAAGGACGGGAATACTTCCAGAGCAATATCAAACAGTATAACGGAAATTAATAGGAGCCACGAGTACCAAGCGTTTTTTTGAAGTACAGTGAAGTACACTGTTGCTCAGTCTTTGAACGCAATGACGTAATAATATAGTCTTTTTTCGTATATATTTTTCTGATAGGAATATAATCCTTAGTAAAAGAGATAAGGATAGTTTCGACTTATTTTGTATCCAATTACTGGTATTCCACGTTAAGTTTAATAAAACAATTAAGTCCTGTCACGGCGGACTTAGTTCATTCGATCGCAGTTTTTTATTTAACAAATTAATTTCCTAGCTGCCGCACTCAAAGGTTAAAGGATTTAAGAAGCCGTTTACGTAACGAGGTATTGAAACAAAAGGAATTGTATTTTTTCAAAATTCAGCTGCGAATTGGGCGACAAAATATTTTCATTTTGACATTAAAGGCTGCCCGCCCACGTCCAATAATCGGTGACCGATTTTTTGTAGAAGAAAAATAGAACACTGATAGCAATAGTGCAACGCACACGTCCTACAAAAAGTAGGTCAGAATTCGGTACTAAGAATCGGCGGAAAAAATCGGCCCGATTATCTGAACTACAAAAAGTCTGACGTGGGCGGGCAGCGTAAGTAGGTAGTTGAATACACTGGTATTCAACGTTTAGAGACTAGCACCTAACTAGTTATTACCTACTTAGTTGCCTACGCTACTCCCCTTCCCTAGAACCTATTATGATTAAAATTGTTGAAATGATAATGTCACTTTAATTAATGATGATAATTGGGTTTGATGGTTGGAACGTAATAGGATTTTAAGCAATTCAGTAATTTTAAACACATTTGGTTATGCGACATAGTACAAAATCAATAAAATTGTAATATTTATATAATCTCATTTAAGTAATTTTTGAACAGGTTCGTACCAGTTATTATTTGTTTTATATAGCCGTTTAGTCCTTTGTCAAATGTACATTGAGGTGAAACAATGTATTTGTTTCATGTACTGACTTCTATCCATCTAATCCTAAGATTTACCCTCGTTTAGGGAAATTTTGAAGTAATGCTTTTTATCATATTTAGCCTTTTTGTTCGAAATATATTATTGTACTTAGTATTTTGGTTTGTTACAGGTAGTTAAATCTGGAACTAATGGATTCTAATTTAAAGAATTACAGAAAAATAAAGCATATTATTATATAAAATTATGGGTCAGTCAATCCTAAAAATAAATATTTTAATAACTATTTATAGGTGGAAACTCTTGGAAGGGTGCCGCTCAGTTGACAGGTGACAAGCGGTAAGAGCACCGCCTTCGGAAAATTCAAAGCCGCAGAGCTGATATTTTACATTTAAATTTAAATGTTAATATCGATATAGGTGTTTTCAATGAGTAAAAATGAAATGAAGGTTCTGACGTTATTAATTTTCAACACGTAACTATAGTCTCTAATTGGCGTGAGTTGACACTTAGAAAAGACGTAGATCTTAATAACATAAATTAGGGCTCCAACCGGTAGCTCCTGTAACAATTATAAACCAATTATATATTTACTTTTTATACCCGTAAATTATTTAGATTTATAATAATAATAATAATAAAATCTTTATTGTCAGGCGACTAAGGCCCATAGATATATACCTTATCAACTAACATACATATTTTATAAATACATTTAGATTTATGGTACTTCATCCAGAAGAACCTAATTCGATATGATCCGTAAACAAGTTCCTAAATCAAATCGTACTAATTCTATATGACATAACTATGTACCATAAAAACGAAAAACTTATATTTTCGTAAGGTATTTTAAAAAGCGCAGTCTTGGTTCGCTCGCAAACGTGTTATAAATTCCTCTAAATAACTCGCTGGGTGCTGTTTTCATGAATTTCTAACATTCGGTCGGAAAGCTATCTGGGGCATATAGTGTCGCAAACGACTCTCGGGGAGATGGCGGTAATGGGTTCGAATAGTTAATGTTACCGGTGTTTATATTGTATCATGAGGAAAGCAAAATTGTTACGAGTAGCCTTCGACAGTTTGGCGTGTCTAAATGATATTTTTTTTAAACGATAGGATACTTAGTTGTATATTTTATAGCAGCACAATATACTTAATCTATAAAATGTTAACTATGACATGAAAATACGCTATAGCGTCCTGCCTGCCTGCCTAACGAGGCTTTGTGAAGCTCCAAATTTAATAATTATAGTTTTGACAGCTCGGTTCGATGCTAAATGTTGAGATAGTAAATAGTATTGCTGGTAATCGTAGTTTTTAACATGGGTGTAATTTATGACAAAACTATGTAAAAAAAATCTTATGATTCTATAACATAGTTGTTAACCGCATCCGTGTAAACAGGATTTCCTTCAAAAGTTTCAGATAATAGGTAATAAAACGTATATTACAAATAAATATATGTATATTTCGTTTCTACCAAACACATTCATATAATAAATAGGATTATTGAGATCAAATTGATACATAAGTAAGTATCTATTTCTCGTACTCCAAACACATTTTCTTTGAAAGCGAAGGTCCTAAATCGAAATATTCACTTATACTCCTATAAGATGGCTTATTTCGGTACTTTCTTTCAATCACATAAAATAAATTTAATTGATAAAATTCCAATACCTGTGATTACAAACTTGATAAAAGAATACAAAGTTCATTGTTACAATTAGTATTACGTTTCTTGTAAATTTTACAGGACTTGCCATTGGTTACAGTAGAGTTTTGTTCCCTATTCTTATTGCGTTTTGCAATATTCATGCAACGTAAAAAGCTCGCAAAATATGCGCGCTTTGCTACATGTTTTTCAGTTTTATACGAAACTGCGCACTTTTTTAAAGCGGAAAACTGAAAAAGTGGAATAAAAATTTCAAACAAGCGAACCGAGGAGAATGTTTAACGTTTGAGTAAAGTTATTCGCAGTCAACATAACTTAACTAACATTACAGAGTTAAAAGATGCCTGTCATATTGTATACTACTATGTCACAGACACGCCATTCTTATATCACCTTTTGCGTCACCTGCGTCGTTCATAGAGATAATAGTAAAAATAGTAAAAGGTTATAGGTATCTTTAGCAAAACAAAATATAGTAGAAGTTAAACTATGAAACCAATTGAAATCATTTCACAAATTAGGTAGATAACACTAAAATACGGTTTCTGTTTAGAATGTACTGGATGCTGCTGATAAAAGACTGCACCCGGACTAACGAGATACATTTCGTGTGTAAATATCTAGCTCTAACCAGTATTTCATAATAGAAAGTCAAGAAGTTTATGTAAAAAAAATGTGAGCCGTCACGGGACGCCTGGCAGACGTGAAACATCGTCATTATTTTGTAAAAGTAATATGCAGAAAAGAACAGATTGCGATAGGAACTAAATATGTCATAATGATAAAATAAAATACTACGATTTTATTTCGCGCATGCCGTGGCGACGCGTCGCCACGGCATGTGTCGCCACGCCAGAAATCGGTTTTACGTGCGGCTATAGATGTTTCACATCAAAAGTTTTTTATCACCTTACATAACTTTAATATTACTTGACCCAGGCATACTTTATACAAGGGTTGTTGCTGCAGAACAATGCCCTTTACAGCAGTCTTTGTAGCCAGATTCAAAAGAGGGTTTTGAAAAACATCTGGCTTTAATGTAACTGACAAAACGTTAAAATTAGGTCTAGGTCTTTAAAACCTATATAGTCTGTTGTTCTGGTATCAGAGAGTTCAAGGTTGGCTAAATTAGATGGTATAGTGGGATCTTACAGGGTTAGTAACTAGATATAAAAGGGACAAAGGTAAATAAAATTTGTTTTAACAATATGTTTAGTTGATTTATTTACAATTCGTGAATCATCATGAAATGTTGCTAAGTCGGTTGCTGATCTTATTATATGTGATCCTTGATAATGTCGTGCACCTTCTCGGCGACTTTGAGACCATTTTTCTATAAAAAAAAATTCAAGCGTTGGTAACAGTTTATAGTAATTTGCTATTTAGTGGGAAAGTAGTTTATGAATTCAGGAAACTAATGATCTAGGCTGGAAAACCGTAGATTATGACGAGTAAGACAAATTGGTCTGATCGAAGATGCTATTACCTCCATTTTAATTTACAGAATTTGCTTTTTAAAAACTTCAATGTTGGTTGCTTTATTCATTTACGGAATTAGGTCCTGCTGCTTAACAAATTGAAAACGTTGAATATTTTTATGGTTATGAAATTTTAATACTCACAATGACTTTTCCCCACTTGATCTTAGGTTCGGGTTCGGGAGCGGCCTGCGCGCCCATCATCATGCTCAGAGCTAAGACTACGAAGAAGAACAGGTTGAAGAACTTCATGTTGTTGGTAGTTGTACTGCGGGTTGCTACACACGATTGGTAAAAGTACTTCTGTTGTAGTCTTTTATACTGACAGAGTATTGTATAAGTTAACGACCACTATTAGACTTATGTGCCAAATCAAGTTGAAAGGTATTTACTAATAGGATAGCGATAGTTAATTGAGATATAATTATTAAATTACACAAAATGGCAATTTTCGATTTTTTTTAAATATAATTCTTGCCATATAAAATATTTACCGATCTTTCATAGCATTTGGTATATCATAATAACTTAATGCACTTTTTAGTCATGGACAAAAATGCGTATTTATATAACTCTAGTACATTTAATATATTACTTATAAAATCCAACACACAGCACCCATATACAGGGTGTTAAGAAAACCCTGTCCGACCCGAAAGGGTTACATAGGTTTCACAATGACATGCCCAAATAAAATATTAAATTTGGAATATTCATCATAGTAACAATAATAATGATTTTTTTTTATTTAAATAACAATTTTTTGCCGCGAAATTCTTTGGATATTATTATAGCCTTGTTTGATCATTTGGCAGTACCTGTGAAGTCACCGACTCTCTCTCTCGCCTTTTGAGCAATGTTATTTTTTTTAGGTTATATTTTTTTTTCTGTTTTTTTAATTTTTTGTACCTTCACAGATCGGACAGGGTTTTCTTAACACCCGGTATATTGACAAAATTTTCTGTGGATGGGGTAAAGCGCTTATGTAAAGAACGAAGACACTGCTAATTTCGATAAAATAGCTAGAGATCGTATCACAACTACAGATTAGAATTTGACGTAAGTTGTATGGAATTCAACTCAAAGTTCTATCCACAATAGTAAAAACTATCATATAGTATTATGTTATTGAAAGTGTCCGTAAGAATGTTTTCACATTATCCGATGCGATATCGGTATCGGACTCCGGTGCAATATCGGGATGAATTAAATGTTTGAAACATGACCCTGTCTTTCACATTATCCGATGCGATATCGGTATCGGACTCCGCAGCTCCGGTGCAATATCGGGATGAAGTAAATGTATAAAACATGACCCTGTATTTCACATTATCCGATGCGATGTCGGTATCGGACTCCGGTGCAATATCGGGATAAGGTAAATGTATGAAACATGACCCTGTATTTCACATTATCCGATGCGATATCGGTATCGGACTCCAGTGCAATATCGGGATAAGGTAAATGTATGAAACATGACCCTGTATTTCACATTATCCGATGCGATATCGGTATCGGACTTCGGTGCAATATCGGGATGAAGTAAATGTATGAAACATGACCCTGTATTTCACATTATCCGATGCGATATCGGTATCGGACTCCGGTGCAATATCGGGATGAAGTAAATGTATGAAACATGACCCTGTATTTCTTCACATTATCCGGTCCGATATCGTAGTTAGTTTTGTAATTTTCCTACATTTCCTGGCCCCCGATATGTAAAATGTGTTGTATTAACTTGTATTGTGTCGGACAATAATAATTTGAAAACAGCCTAAGACCTCAAGTAAAAAAATTGTTTTATCAATTGGATCTGGGATCAGTTTATAAAAATATTCGATTTTCTCGTCTTTATTTTTTCAAGATTACTAGAATTAATTTAAACCTATTGAATTAAATTTGTACTGAAATCAAAGCTTAAAAACTGCATTGCGCTTTCGTATTCATAACTTCTTGGTAGGATGAGTATTCGAGCTAAATAACAAGACAATTCAAGAATACTACTGACTTTTTTTTTACTCTTAGCCCAGATTTAAAATCAATGTTCCTAAAAAAAACATCGAGTAACTTTTCCTTTCTCATTTTTAAATCATGTCTTATAAAACATTTCACATAACATGCCATTATGTTTGCTTTAGTGCAGCGAAGAAAATTTACAACCTGCCTAACAAATACATTAGTCTAATTCGTGAACTCGTTAGCTTATTCGGCTATTGCAGTATAAAAGAGCAGACAAGCAGTATCGTGGTACAATTCGTGTTTCGATCGAAGTATACACAACTCCAAACAACATGCATTTCTTCAAACTGTTCTTCTTCGTAGTCTTGGCTGTGAGCATGATGATGGGCGCGCAGGCTGCTCCCGAACCCGAACCTAAGATCAAGTGGGGAAAAATTTTGGTAAGTATCATTATAATGTTTCATAAGATTTACCCCTATTTACAAAAATGTTTTTAATTTAGTAATATAACTTAAAGCCTCTTATTACTGTTTTCCTACAACATTGTTAACTAAATCGTTTTAGACGATATACAATCTTTCCATATATTAACATGTTAATTTGATTTTCAGAAAAAAGGTCTTAAGGTGGCCGGAAAAGTCCACGACATGATTAAGGATCACCAGTCACAAGAATAGGCGACGACGAAGCAAAAAAATCATGATACTGAAGATAAAAATATTTGTATATTATTATGTATAATAATAAATGATAATGTACATTATTATGTATAATAATAATAATAAATGAATAAGAAATAAAAAATGACGTTTAATATGAATCTATATTTGCAATAGTTTCAAACACAAATATGAATACGATCAGTATGACATTAATTGATTTCACATAAATTTAAAAAAAACCGACTTCAAGGTGATCATTTCTAATTAGATAAGAATCAAAGAAAACTTGATACATGTGAGATGTAATCCTGACCTTGATGCTCATGGGATTCCCTAAGAAGTATACCCTGTTCCCTACCAAACAAAAGAAAATAATCAAAATCGGTCTAGGCGCATTCGAGTAATCGGGGAACCTAAATTAAAAACCGGCCAAGTGCGAGTCGGACTCGCGCACCGAGGGTTCCGTACAAACCTGTAGGTATATAAGTAAAAGTTCAACCATCACGACAATCGAGTCATAGTTATGGTATTTTAATTGCAAAATGAAATTTATAACATTAAAATTTTCACAAAATATTTTATTTTTGTACATACTATTAAATAAAACAAAATTATTGCTTATCAGTAAAGAATTCGCAAATAATTATCTTAATGGGTTCATTACTTTAATCCATTAGTCATTATCTTCCTCACTTATTGCCTGTATAAAAGCCCTGATCAGCGTTTTCGAAGTACAATTCATTGGTTGCACATAAGAACAATATACTTTCTTATTAAACATGAAATTGTTCAAAGTATTCTTATTCGTCTTCTTGGTTTTGACGATAATCATGAGCGTTAAGGCACAGCCTCTAGTGATATATAAATCGATAGTATGTAATTTGTAAAGTCAAATAAGTTTTTTGTCGTTTTCTACATAGACTTTTTAGTTTTATCACTCGCTTAAGTACCTTCGTACACATATATTTACCTCCTAGAAACCTAGATTTTGTTGTTCTTATTGCTAAGTTTATACTCTTCTTTTTTTCAGAAAAAGCCATATGTCATGCCCGAGAGTGTTCGCAACATGTTACGCAAATTGAGCTTATCTTCATTGATTTTCTTCATGACGGAAACTGGGTAGTAATAAGTTTAACTATTGTAATTGTATGCTAAAAGTAGAATTAGAGACTACACGATGTTCTAGACTTAATTATTAAATAAATAAATATTTCTTCATGTTCCCCATATGTCATATTTTTGTTTCATGAATACCTTATTTTTATGAGAGAAAATATTGACTTTTTAAAATCATTATAAGTCAGACATATTTTATGGACATTCTATTAGAAACAATGACAGACATATAACATAATATAACCATTGGATGCATTCGGAGTTGTCAAAATACTTTGGGATCTGTTCAGGGTCCTTTTTCAAGAGCAATGGAGAGTCTTCACGACAGTTATGTTTGTTTACTACATGATAGGTCTACCTGACTATACATATTGGAAAACAGTTCATTAAAATATTATTAATGAAATTAGTCTATTAATTAAAAATATCTAGCTATAACTCACGATAGCTAATTAGCGTGTAGGCCGAATTTGAAATGTAGACGTATAAGTAGACTCTTGAAGATAATTTACAATTTTTTTACAGTCTGTACGTCTGTACCATACAAGTTTAAAGGACGCCCAAAAAAATTGTATGAAGGCTAGCCTACCGAGCACTAAGGATAAGCGATATGTCGTTGGAAAGGATTTTCTGAGCTCTACAAGTTCTTGTTTGGATGCAAGTCCAAGTTTAAAAAAGTAAATTAGAGCTCTGACAAACGTTTTTATAACTTCAATGATTGTTTAAATGTCTTAAAAATTATTCGAATATCTAAAAATGTATGAACACTAAAAGTTCTCTTTTAAGCAGAAAGACAATAGCTTTTTCTGTTAAATACCCATTAGGTATAATAAATAGTGTTTGATTTTTCTACCCTGCTGGCCAGGTGTCGTGATGACCATGTTCTGGAAAAAAGGTACAAACAAAAAAAAAAGAGATATATATTATACATAAGAATACGAAAACAATGGTCAAAGGAGTGTGCATAGAAAGCATATCATTACAAACAATGTAATATAACACAGCGATTTGAAACGGCCAAACCCTCAAATAGAAACGAATTATATTATCACTTTACAAAAATATTGCGTAACAAATCAGAACTAGCAATTTATGTCTTTAGACATTAGTGGAATGTTTTAAGTCATTAACTAATACGTTTATTTAGTATAAAATACCAATCCTGAACTTACTAGGTACAGTTGTATTTTGTATCTCAACTTACTCAAAATGCATTTCTTGAAACTATTCTTCTTCGTAGTCTTGGCTTTAGCCATGATGACCAGCGTGCAAGCCTCGTTTAGAAGCACCAGGGTATGTATTACATATAATTACCATAATTTTATTTTCTCACTTAATTTCTCATAATTACAATAATGTCATTTTCCCGGAACTATAATGGGTTTTAATCCTTTTCTCCTGGGCTGTAAACCAAACTGTGGTTTGTGGATGTATTTGACTGGGCAGTCTTATAGTTTACTGGGTAGTCTGGGTATGTTTTGACTGTTGTAAAATGAAAGTATTGCTGTTTGATTTATTTTTAACTCTCTTCAAAAAACTGACTCAGTTCGACGTAATATTTGTTTTTTTATGTGTTTTTCTGATTGTTATTTTTCATGGGTAAAATTAAATTCTTTTACACAAATTTATTGTTATTTACTATAAAATTCACTCTTTGTTTCAGGAGGCTGAGGAAGCCCCTGCACCTGCCCGCCGCGTCCGGGCGTCGCGGAAGATAAGATCGACTCAAAGTTTTGTACTGCAGTGAGAAAGTAATAGTATAATACACTACATGTATAAATATATGTAGTATTAATTCATAGTGGGCTACTATGAAATAAATATGTTTTACATTTCAATAAATTGTTTAAAAATTAAACATTCTTTGTTCTTTTTACCCAAATGTGTTACTGTCAGAAATACGTTTAAAAAAAAGTAAATAATTGTTTTACAGAATGTATTGGTACATATCTTAACTACTTAATACGTTTTCATTCTACTATACTTATAATTATAATTTGCATAACGTAACTAAAGCTCTTACGACTTTGATATCGAGCCGCAAGCGGAGATGACCGAGTTGTTTCGGACCCAACCGGGGCCTAAAAAGGTTACAATTGCTAACAGGAAGAAGACTTATCTAATGGTAAATTAACCTACGATGTTGCATATAGCAGAATGTTGTATATAAATATTCAAATTTGTGGAATATTATTAAAACTTTAGATAAGAAGTCTTAAATAATGTTAGCAAATAATTTTTTGAAAGTAAATATAATAAGTCGGTCGTCCGGGAGCAAGATGGGTCGACGACATAGTTAAAGTCTCGGGTCGAGTCTGGATGAGGCTGGCACAGAACCGTAGAAAATGGCACGAAAAAGGAGAGGCCTATGCCCAGCAGTGGGAGGACAAGGGCTGTGGATGATGATGATGATGAAGAAATATAATAATTATGACACAGTTCATAAAATCGTTTAGCTGAGTTATAAAAAAACTAGCTGTACCCGCGACTTTGTTCGCTTAAATATTATACATCTTTATGACTAAATATTTTGACTCTTGTATAAAGGGCCACCAACACGACCTGCCAGCAGCGAGTAAATTTTTCATGTGGCACAAACAAATCGAAAACGGGGTGTTCTTTTTTTATTTCAAAAGTTCATAAAACACTATGCTCAAAATTCCAATACCTACATTGTTTCGCTGGATTCATGTTTCTATGTAGTCCACTATTCCCAAAATATATTTAAGATGTGTCACAAATATTGCTGTTAGTATGTATTAATTCTCAAAATAAAAAAAGTATCATCAACATAATTATTTAATAAAACTTGTAAGGATTGGCTTTGATGCTATTTGGTTTGAAAATTTTAGATTTATCTGCCCAGAACAGAAGTCCAGAACCGTGAGAAAAAAAATCTCATTTTCATGGAGGCTTTCGATGTCAACTGTTCTAAATATGTCTACCTAGTGTAGTTTTGGACTGACTCTTTCGTCTTCTTTTTTTATAGATTTCTATTAATACTCCTTTACCGTTCACGCAGTAAGACTTTGGAACTCGCTTCCGCCTGACATCCGTGATTCGAAATCTCTTTATATTTTTAAGAAACGTATTAAAGAGCATTATCTCTCCTTATAATTGAGTTATTATATATATATTATTTATTTATATATATATATATATATTCGTTATAAGTATTTGTGTATTTATATATGTATGTTTTATAATTCGTAGGTTTTATAAATTGAGTCGCACACTGACTGCCAATATTGACGACATCTCCTTTCGCGGGTCTGCTGGCAGAAATTTCTTAAGAAATAAGCAGTACCTTTGTACATCATTTGTAAATATTTAATATCTTTTTTTTCTATAAACTATTGTTTGTGTACATAAATCTATACATATAATAAATCTGTAGAAAAGTCATTTTTGTACATTGAAGAAATTGAAAAAATAAAATAGCCAGCGTGTTAAAGGATAACTAACAGAACCCATTTCCATCATTTTTGAAATTTTTGTCTGTTTGTCTGTTTGTCTGTTTATATGTTTGTTTGTGCACGCATCACGTAAAATCTACGAATTGAATGCAGACAATGTTTATATACAAAAATTATACACAACTTGAGGTATAACTTAGTTTTTGTTTCATCGAAATCGGTTCACTCTATCAAAAGATATAATTAATTTAGTGAGTTCAAGAAGTAAAATATTACAACACGCAATTCAGTACAGTACTTGCATTACAACTGTCTTTTGCCGGGGGTCAGATTTCATGTTACAGTATCAAACATAAACTACTTAATCGAATGGTGTAAAAAATTGAGAGGTGGTTTTCAAGAAATCGTAGATGGTTGTTAGCTATGTTGAAACATGCTATTGAATCTAGCTGATAAGGGGAGGAGCTTTAAATTTCCAAAATCATTTTCTCAACTGCACACATAAATTGGCATTATTGACAGATAAACAAGAGCGTAACCATGGCAGACTGAGGTAGCCATAGCAATCTTCAATTTGATTAGAACCTATATTTTAGTGAACTAGCTATCGAGGTAAACAGCTTGGCGGTTGAACGATTGGAAATGAGTGATGTTGCTGCAAGTTCAAATCCGGTTGTTAATGTTTGTATTTTTTTTCATGCGTCCATTTTCTTATATAAGTTTGAATTTTTTGATACCCAAGTTCAAATCTCAGTAGAGATAACTCTTTTTTTGTTTTACTAACGTCTCTTTTTTAAGTAAAAAAATATTTGTAACATTTTGTTGTATTTTTAGTCGCAATAAACGACATCTTTAAGTCGTGAATTTTTCCTCAACCGATATATAAACTTACAATTATTTAGTGTTTGTATTTACTAATCTCCGTAGGTAAGTTTGTTCCTCATTGCTGATCATGGAGGAACAAACGTGCATGGCATGTACCGTAAAGTGATTCAGGCGTAAATGTCCTGGCCATTTGCTTGGAAATTTACGCATTCGCTGACTTGAAAACGTAAGCTTCCCCATAGATCACTTTATAGTTGGTTAAAAACTTTAATCCACTTTTAAACTATTTTTCCAACATAATGTGTAATGTTTTCTATTGGTCATCTATATTATATTCCATGGACAAGATCTTTTTGTATTTGTTATTTATTTTCTTTTACCCAAAAACCCAATGATATTTTTATCACACAATCTTTAGTATGTACTACCTCTTTAATATTCTTTAAAAGGTAGCTTGCTTCTCATGTAGGTTTTTATGCGTTAAAATTTTATTTATGTGTTTATAAAGTTTTTGTACCCTATTACCGGAAGGTTGGGCCAAAACCCTAAATAAAATAAACTTTCTATCGCATTCTCTACATTTTAAAATATATACGTACGGTATTTAAGCCCATCACCTTATGCTGCACCTTACGCTTAATAAAGCGAATTGTACAGGATACAGCCTCTGACTTTAATCAGGGTAGAATGAGATTGTCCTTGGACAGCTATTACTTAATCTTTCCAAACAAATAATTTTAAACACAGTTTTGGTAATTCTGCCACTGCGCCTCTCAAACCGTACGTCAACTTTTTGTAACTACCTCCTCTTTCAGTTTCATGGGTCTCATGTCAGTCACTGCCTATCTGATATCCACTCTCAATTTAACGGCGTAGTTCAATTTCGAGGTTTCGCACCAAAACCTCGCGTCCTGTAGTCTCACTAGGGACTACGGTACCAACGAGAACTATAGCATAAAAAATGGACTAATTTGTTTTTATGGATTCGGTTTTTGGGTGCCCTTTGCCATTTACTGCCTAGAGCGACAGCTGCTTTCACTTTAACTCAGAGTTGGCGCTGCCAGTAGACTCAATACCAAAACATTGACCTTCAATTATTGTAACCAACTGGGTAAAGCACAAAAGAGAAAACATACTACATATATAAAAGAGTCAGTTCAAAACTGCCCAAGGTAGACGTATTTTGGACATTGACATCGAAAGCCACCATGAAAACTATAATTTTTTTTCACGGTTCTGGACTTGGAAGATAAATGTAAAATTTTTAAACAAAGTAGCATCAAAACCAATCCTAAAAATTTTTTGCGGTAAGCTAATTATATAATTATGACGATGGTACTTTTTTATTTTGAGAATTTATACTTACTAACAGCAACATTTGTGACAAAATTTACTCGGCAGTAGGCAGTTCGTGTTAGTGGCCCTCTATATCACAGTCAAATATTTATTCATAAAGATGAACGATAGGTATATAAGCGAACAACGTCGCGGGTACAGCTAGTTATTAAATAAATAAATAAAATAAATAGATCTAGTTCTTTTTCTCTTTTGTGTTTTACCGAGTTCCTGACAATCATTTAAGGTAAACCTTTTGTATTGAGTCTACTGGCAGCGCCAACTGTGGGTAAAAGTGAGATCCGAGCAGCAGTCGATCTAGGCAGTAAGGCCTTAGGGCCTGTCCGCACAGCGATATTTCACCGCGCGGTTTTTTTTTTCGTCATTCTGTAACACATTGAATCATATGGAAGTATCCGCACAGGCGATAAAAAAATCGCGCGATAAAAAAATCTGTGATTTCATGCAGAATTGACGAGATGCGGTGCGGAAATAAATCCGCGCGAATGTTTTGTGCAGTATAAAGTAGCTATGGCTATGTCCGCACTGCGAAATAAAATTCGCGCGTTTTGCTCAGTCGTGCAACGGTGGCGTTAAGGGGATTACCCCGCTCAAATCCCAAATACACTGTAACTTTAAAGAAAATTTTAGATGAATCCTCTCGTTCGTTTTCCATATAAAAAATATATGATATACTTAAGGTTATCATAAATAAATTGTATTGTTTAAAATTTTAATAAACTTTCCCAAAATTGGAAAAAAAATTTATTAAATGGGGCCTTTTTCAACGTAAATTGTAAATTATCTCAGTAACGGCTCAATAGTTTGGCGTGAATTTTGTACCATAAAATGTGTAATGACGTATTTCACAATTTGTATTGTTTTTTTTTTCTTATTTCTTCTCACATTTCTTAAAAATGAATAAAAACCCGAATCCTAACCAATACCCCGCTGAAGCACCCCCGCTACGGCCTGTGACGCGTACTCGGGAAGCGATACATCAGTGTCTCGATGACTCTTGTGACGGGTGGACTGTACGCGCGTTATTTTTTCCGAATAAAAACTAAAACTACTAGTTTTGAATGATTTTTGAATGAAATCATATTGTAAATAGTATAAATATAAATATTTCGTAAAAAAACAACAGAAATTAAGTTTGTAAATATATGAAAAGTAGTTTGTAATTTCGTTTAGTTTTTTGAACCTGTCATAGAGTAAGGCTAACTATGCCTAATATAAGAATAAATGTAAGGTGAAGCGTGGCCGAGCTCTCCAAAACTATTGGTGTAAGCTGCTCTTTATGGTACCTACCATAAAGAGTACATTATTTTCTAGTGTTTTTATTTTTTATTGTTGGAACGAAGTTACTTATCGCGCGTTGAGAAAGGGGGCTAGACGGAAAAAATTCTCACGAAAAGTTGGCATGACACTTTTTGCAAAAACAGCAACTTTTTAAAAATTAATTAAATTAAATTCAAATTAATTCTTCAATTAAATTAATAAAATTTTGTTTAAATTAATTAAATTAAAATTAATTAATTATAAATTTGATTTAATTAAATTTAAATTAATTTAATTCTTAAATTAAATATAAATTAATTATATTAAATTTAACTTAATTAAATTCTATTATTATTAAGTTAATTATTAATTTATTAAGTTAATTAAATTAAATTAATAATAAAAAAAATATATTTAATAATTTAATTTAACTAATAATAAAAAGTTGAGAGGTGTCAAGGGACATAAAAAAAATATAATATATTATATTTTTTTAAACTAATTCAATATAAACAAATAACAATTTTAGTTATAAGTGATTTTTTATACAAGCTTGCAGGACATTGACATTTTTTTCAAAAATTTAATCCACCGGCATAACGTTTTTATAAATAGCTGCTATGAGTGAATGTGCTATTTGACATAACTGCTAAGTGTACAGATAGCATAGCGGTAACAGACGTTGGGTGACTAACATTGAATAGGGTCTTGAATTCAAATCTCGACCTAGCTATCTGACTTTTTGTGTTTATTTTTATTTTTCTTTGCACAGTTTGATTAATTTTTCGCACAGAATTTGACTATTGGACAGTTAAACCAATTGTAATGGCAACAATGGCGAATTGTAATGCTTGTTATTCGGCAATAACAAACAGGGCTAATATCCACACGTCCGTACTTTCGTGGTGGATAGAAAAAAATGTAATGTAAAAATATGTTCTTTTTTATATTTCGAAACTATTATCGATTCTGAACCGGAAAGTTTGTTTTAAAAACAAACCCTGCAAATTAAAAATAAGGGTACCCGGTACATATTTTAATATCGAAAATTAAAATACCTACAGGGTAAAATGTCAATGTTCAAAAGATCGAAAACTTAAATATCGAAGGACCATATGACCGATATATAAGTTATAATATTGATTTCTGTTGTTTACGAAAGTAGACGAGCAACATCAACCGTCAAGACGAACACCACCTCAGTCTGCCTGTGACCATGATACCTGCAAAGGTGTCGAAAATCAATACAAACCGCGATAAAATCCGTAAAAGTAGTTATATTTCAACGAAAATTATAATTCTTACATAAAAAACGACTTCATAATAAGTCACATATTTATTTCTTATAGATCCCAAAAAGCACCAGCTTTCGAATAAAAAAAGAATTATCAAAATCGGTTCAGCCAGTCGAAAGTTATGAGGTAACAAACATAAAAAAATACATTCGAATTGTGTACCTCCTCCTTTTTTACAGTTGGTTAAAAATAACGAAAGTTTATAATGTTGTATCTACAATAGTAACATCGAAATACATAAATATCGAAAGTACAGAGTTTCGAATGGCCTAACTATCTAACTATCAATATGGGTATAGTTATTTTATCACAAAAGCGGGTGAGCCTTTTGTAGTTGTAATGCCTGGACAGTGTGGACACGCGCTCTTGTGTGAGTAACTATAGTCAGGGTTAGCAAGCTTGTAATTATACGACTTGGTAAAATAAAATATAAACTTATAAATGTTACAAAATGTATTACTATATTTTTATATTTATTTTGTACATAATTATGATGTTAATTATATTCAACCGTATTTCAAGTCGAATCTAAACAATTTTAATTTTTAACCGACTTAAAAAAAAATCATTTTTATGATTTATATTTTAATGATTTTAATGATTCCTTCTTTATTTGAAAGCTGGTGATTCCCGTGTGGTCCATAAGAAAACCATATAAGACTTATTTTCGGTTCTTTTTTGTAATAGGTTATATGGTCATTCGATATTTATGTTTTCGATGTTTTGAATATGGACATTTTAAACGTAGGTATTTTAACTTTCGATATTAAAATATGTACCCAAATAAACATCAATCATTATTTACCTGAAGAATAATATAATAATATAACATAATAAAGTACCATATACATATAAATATTTTCATGACTTAAATATTTGTAAGTAGTGACCCTAGTTACACTAGCTATCGCGCGCCAAAACGGCGCGGCAGGGCTTCAAAGCGCTCGAAGGAGGCGCGCGCGCTTCGTTTGCGTTGGCAACGGAGGCTCGCGCGACTCGATGTTTTGTGAGCCGACGCTCCGCGCCCCGCCCCTTTCTTCGTTTCGCAAGTATGACGGAGCCTAAAATTCATGTTTGTATGATTATAGGTATAAAAATATCTAAATATTTTCTTGATATTATGGATAGGTAAATATGAATACGTTTCAAAAATAATATTAAATTTATTTATTTATTAAAATAGTTTATAGAATAATGGCATGTAAAATCGAAATATTTCACTTTTATACTACTTTTTGGATTTTATCTTTGTATCAAATTTTCGTGTCACAATGTTAGTTACCATACTCCTCCGAAACAGCTTGACCGATTTTTACTAAATTTTATATGCATATTCAGTAGGTCTGAGAATCGGCTACTATCTTTATCTATATATTATAATGTTTTCATTATGTAGCAGCACCCGTGCTCAAGTAGATAAATGTTGAAAGCTAGGTCATCCTAACTATTCCCGTTACTGAGAACCAATAAGTACTTACCTGGTCATCATCCGACCTTCAAAATTCATCATGTAGTAGCACCCGTCCTCAAGTAGATAAATGTTGAAAGCTAGGTCATCCTAACTATTCCCGTTACTGAGAACCAATAAGTACTTACCTGGTCATCATCAGACCTTCAGAATTCATCATGTAGCAGCACCCGTGCTCTAGTAGATAAATGTTGAAAGCTAGGTCATCCTAACTATTCCCGTTACTGAGAACCAATAAGTACTTACCTGGTCATCATCAGACCTTCAGAATTCATCATGTAGTAGCACCCGTGCTCAAGTAATAGTGCATCGTGTAGTTCAAAATAAATATAAATTATGATGTAGGCAGATCCTCGTATTCCTCGTACAAGACAACAATAACTAGAGGAACAACATTAGGTCTCTCAGAGAGCGAATAAAATAGGCAAAAATTATGAAAACTCTGCGACACATCTGTGTTCTTGCTTAATCTCCACTTTTTTTTATTGTAGTATGGTCGTTGGTCGGTAGATGGCGCTAGAATAAAAAATACCAGTACACAGATCAAATCTTCAAGGTCATTGGGCAAGGTAATACCCTTAAGGAAAGGATGTCGCGCGCCTCTTCTCTTCTTCTGTTGTAGTAAATTATCGAAAGATTTTTTTGTCATTCTGTAATATCCGAAAAATTTTTCACCATATTTTCGCAGCTCTTGATATTTTATGTAAAAAAAACCTTTCATGGGTCTCAATGCCGTAAATGGCATTTTGTTCGATTGTCCATTCTAGACGTGCATCTCAGCCGGGAACAGCAATAAACTGACAAAAATCGCACGAATTTTTATTTGCAGTGCGTACTAGTGTAATTCCGATCGCGGAATATAATACGCAAGAATAAAAACCGCGCGGTGAAATATCGCTGTGCGGACAGGCCCTAAGTGACAAAAGGCACCCAAAAACTGAATGCATAAAAACAATTTGACAACACCTGAGACCCATGAAACTGAAAGAGTAGGTAGTTACAAAACGTTGACGTACGGTTTGAGAGGCGCAGTGGCAGAATTACTAAAACTTCGTTCAAAATTATTTATTTACTAGCTGACCCAACAGACGTTGTCCTGTCTTAACTATGAATATTGAATTCCGTCAATTCTATGTCAAACGTCATAAGGTTACATTAAAAAGGTTAGATTAGAGATCATTTTATAGGGTGGTTAAGTATTCTTAAATTTTCTAATTTTCCGCGCAATTGTCCAATTTTTTTCTTTCATAAGAACCTTCTGACAATAACAAACACAACAAAATAAGAATTAGCGAAATCGGATATATAGATAGATTTATTATTTCTAACTGTTTGGAAAGATAAGTAATAGCTGACCAAGGACAATCTCATTCTATCCAGATCAAAGCCAGAGGCTATATCCTATACAATAAAGTCGTTTTATTCTGCCCAGCATAAGGTGATGGGCTCGAATACCGGACGTATATATTTTAAAATGTAGAGAATACGATAGAAAGTTTATTTTATTTAAGGTTTTGGGTCACCCTTCAGGTAATTGGGTACAAAAACTTATAATGAATATTAAAGAGTTAGTACTTACTAATGACTGTGTTATAAAAAGATCATTGGGTTTTGAATCAAAACAGTAAGAAATAACAAATACAAAAAAATATTTTCTATGGAATACTATAGATGACCAACAGAAAACATTACACATTAAGTTGGTTAAGTAATTAAAAAAGGTTAAAACTTTTAAACTATCGCGCTGCATTTTTATAAATATAGTATTATAATTCAACGTGAATAAGCGCGTACAAAGCCGAAACGTTTAGCCCAAAAAAGGTATTTATGCATGTACGCGCTTATTCTTATATATTTTGATTACAGTTTTTAACCAACTAAAAAGTGATCAACGAGGAATCTTATTTCAAGTCAGAAGTAAATGAGCGTAAATGTCCTGGCCATAGATTTATATCTATGGCCAGAAAAATTACGCCTGAATCACTTTACGGTATATGACATGCTTGATCAGCAATGAGCAACAAACTTACCTACGGGAAAATAGTAAATACAAACACAAAATAATATTGTTACAAAATGCTAAAAAAGGTACGTTAGTTAAGCACAAAAACGGTTAGCTCTACTAAGATTTGAACTTGAGTAACAAAACGTTCAAACTTATGTAAGAAAATGGACGCACAAAAAAAACACAAACATTAACAACTGGATTTGAACTTGCAGCAGGAACATTCAAATTCATTCGTTCAACCACCAAGCTGTTACTACGACAGCTAGTTTCCCGAGAAGCATGGGCAGTTCAATCAAAATAAAGTTATTTGATCGCTATGGCTACCTCAGTCTGCCATGGTTACCCCTTGTTTATATGTCAATAATGCCAATTTAGGAAATTTAAAGTTCCACACCTCAGCTACAAGTAATAGCATGTTTAAACATAGCTAACAACCATTTACGATTTTTTGAAAACAACCTCTCAATTTTTGTCAGCAATAGATTAAGTAGTTTATGATTGATACTGTAACATGAAATCTGACCCCCGGCAAAAGAATATTGTAAGATACTGTTTTATTATATGTATATAAAATATAAATATAATATATATATATAGATAAGCAACTATAAATAAGAGGTACAATAACTGTTCCTAGTACATATACATATAATTAAGTTTAAATTGTAATAAATATAATTTATGTAATAAATAATTATAGTACTAATAAGTATAACAGATGTTGCTACACAATAACTAAATAATATTGTTACTCAGAAGCGCTATTATCTATATTAATAAATTAATGTCAAATACATTAATTTATTAATATAGATAATAGCGCTATAAGAAAATTTATTTTTACAAAAAAATAATACAAAAAAATCTTAAAATTTTATTTTCAAATGTCATCCGTCAGTATGCATTGATTGTACTGTTTCATATATGTATTGTTTCATGTACTGACTTCTAGCCATATAATAAGATTTACCCTCGTTTAGGAAATGTTGAAGTAATGCTTTTTATTATATTTAGCCTTTTGTTCGAAAGATATTATTGTACTTAGTATTTTGGATTTTTTGGATTCGAACTTAAAGAATGACTGAAAAATAAAGCATATTATTATATAAAATTATGGGTCAGTCAATCCTAAAAATAAATATTTTAATAACTATTTATAGGTGGAAACTCTTGGAATCGTGCCGCTCAGTTGACAGGTGACAAGCGGTAAAAGCACCGCCTTCGGAAAATTCAAAGCCGCAGAGCTGATATTAAGTTAGATAGATATATAATAATTAATAATAGATAGCATATTTAGTATCAGCATTGCACCCGTGCAAAGCCGGGGCGGGTCGCTAGTAATCTATAAAATGTTAACTATGACATGAAAATACGCTATTACGTCCTGCAGCGAACCTTTGTGAAGCTCCAAATTTAATAATTATAGTTTTGTCAGGTCAGTTCGATGCTAAATGTTGAGATAGTACCTAAATAGTATTGCTGGTAATCGTAGTTTATAACATGGGTGTAATTTATGACAAAACTATGTAAAAACATTCTTATGATTCTGTAACATAGTTGTTAACCGCATCCGTGTAAACAAGATTTCCTTCAAAAGTTTCAGAAAATAGGTAATAAAACGTATGTAGTGGTCTTTAGTAGTTTATTAACGGATGGCGAGAGAGCTTCATTGGCCATTGTGTTTGGTATTACAGACTGTCTATAAAAGGAAATACATAACAAACAGACTTCTGAGTACAAGCGAAGCCTTCATTGTTACAATTAGTATTACGTTTCTTGTAAATTTTATAGGACTTGCCATTTGTTACAGTAGAGTTTTGTTCCCTATTCTTATTGCGTTTTGCAATATTCATGCAACGTAAAAAGTTCGCAAAATATGCGCTTTGCTACATGTTTTTCAGTTTTATTCGAAACTGCGCACTTTTTTAAAGCGGAAAACTGAAAAAGTGGAATAAAAATCTCAAACAAGCGAACCGAGGAGAATGTTTAACGTTTGAGTAAAGTTTTACGCAGTCAACATAACTTAACCAACATTACAGAGTTAAAAGTTTCCTGTCATATTGTATACTACTACTATGTCACAGACACGCCATTCTTATATCACCTTTTTTTGCGTCGTTCATAGAGTTAAGTAAAAGGTTATATCTTTGACAAAACAAAATATATGTAGTTCTGTTAGAAGAAGGTAAACTGTGAAATCAATTGAAATCATTTCACAAATTAGGTAGATAATACGGTTTCTGTTTAGAATTTACTGGATGCTGCTGATAAAAGACTGCACCCGGACTAACGAGATACATTTCGTGTGTAAATATCTAGCTCCAACCAGTTTTTTCATAATAGAAAGTCAAGAATTTTATGTAAAAAGTTTTTTATCACCTTACATAACTTTAATATTACTTGACCCAGGCATACTTTATACAAGGGTTGTTGCTGCAGAACAATGCCCTTTACAGCAGTCTTTGCAGCCAGATTTAAAAGAGGGTTTTGAAACCAAATCTGGCGGTAATGAAACTGACAAAACGTTAAAATTAGGTCTTCGCAGCTACCGTAGGGTTAAAACCCAGTCTGTTGTTCTGGTATCAAAGAGCTTAAGGTTGGCTAAATTAGATGGTATAGTGGGATCTTACAGGGTTAATAACTAGATATAAAAGGGACAAAGGTAAATAAAATTTGTTTTTACAGTATGTTTAGTTGATTTATTTACAATTCGTGAATCATCATGAAATGTTGCTAAGTCGGTTGCTGATCTTATTATATGTGATCCTTGATAATGTCGTGCACCTTCTCGGCTACTTTGAGACCATTTTTCTGAAAACAATATACAGGCGTTAGTAACAGTTTATAGTAATTTGCTATTTAGTGGAAAAGTGGTTTATGAATTCAGGAAACTAATGATCTAGGCTGGAAACTGTAGATTATGACGAGTAAGACAATTTGGTCTGATCGAAGATGCTAAATTTGCTTTTTAAAAACCTCAATGTTGGTTGCTTTATTCATTTACGGAATTAGGTCATGCTGCTTAACAAATTGAAAACGTTGAATATTTTTATAGTTATGAAATTTTAATACTCACAATGACTTTTCCCCACTTAATCTTAGGTTCGGGTTCGGGAGCGGCCTGCGCGCCCATCATCATGCTCAGAGCTAAGACTACGAAGAAGAACAGGTTGAAGAACTTCATGTTGTTGGTAGTTGTACTTCGGGTTGCTACACACGATTGGTAGAAGTACTTCTGTTGTAGTCTTTTATACTGACAGAGTATAGTATAAGTTAACGACAACTATTAGACTAATGTGCCAAATCAAGTTGAAAGGTATTTACTGATAGTATAGCAATAGTTAATTGAGATATAATTATTAAATTACACAAAATGGCAATTTTCGTAATTTTTTAAACAGTGCTTCTGTAATTCATGCCAAATAAAATATTTACCGATCTTTCATAGCGTTTGGTATAAGTATCATAACAACTTAATGCACTTTTTAGTCATGACAAAAATGCGTACGTACATAATAGATTACTTGTAAAATCCAACACACAGCACCCATATACAGGGTGTTAAGAAAACCCTGTCTGATCCGAAAGGGTGATGTACAAGTAGGTTCCACAGTCACATGCCCAAATAAAATATTAAATTTGGAATATTTATCATAGTAACAATAATAATATTTTTTTAAATAACAATTTTTTGCCGCGAAATTCTTTAGATATCATTGCCTATTATTATAGCCTTTTGTTTGATCATTTGGCAGTACCTGTGAAGTCGCCGACTTTCTCTCTTGCCTTTTGAGCTATGTTATTTTTTTAGGTTATATTTTTTCTTAAAGCTATTGCATAGCTTTTATCTTGGGCTTTGAGCGCGGCGACCGAATGAAGAAATTCCGTAACGAAAATAAACCTAACACCCCCCACTCCGACCGGCACAGCAGTGCAGCGTTGAAAGCCGTGCATCGTCTAACGTCGTATCAGTTCGGCAGACTTCGGCACAGTGTTTGGGTGTGTGCGACTAGACGTATGCGTGTAGGCTGTACGAAGCTCGCACGGATCGAGACGAGCTGCTCCGAAATCGAACGAATACGTAAGCAGCTGTTTGTGAGAAAGTATATAAGTGTATAGGTATTTATCATATTTAGAGGATATCAAGTCTCAAACTGATGTCTCTTATTTCAGTTACCATAAACCTATAGTTTCAATGATAAAAATTCCTGAATAACCTACATGTATTTTAAGATAATAAAAATATTTTTAACAATATTAACTTCTCATTTATTCCATAAAAGAAAAAAAATTGTTTTCTTATCGGTCACCACGCTAAAAAAAGTGTAACTTGAATTAATATCAAAGAAAAAAAAATATTGCATAAATATTATAATTGCATAAGTTGATAAAAATGCTATGCAATAGCTTTACCGCGGCAGTCCCAGAGTGCCACACGTATTTTCTGTTTTTTAAATTTTTTGTACCTAACATTACCTTCACAGATCGGACAGGGTTTTCTTAACACCCAGTATATTGCCAAAATTTTCAGTGGATGTGGTAAAGCGCTTATGTAAAGAACGAAGACACTGCTAATTTCAATAAAATAGCTAGAGATCGTATCACAACTACAGATTAGAATTTGACGTAAGTTGTATGGAATTTAACTCAAAGTTCTATCCACAATGGTAAAAACTATCTACGGATATTATGTTATTGAAAGTGTCCGTAAGAATGTTTTCAAATTATCCGATGCGATATCGGTATCGAACTCCGCAGCTCCGGTGCAATATCGGGATGAAGTAAATGTATGAAACATGACCCTGTATTTCACATTATCCGGTCCGATATCGTAGTTAGTTTCGTAATTTTCCTACATTTCCTTGCCCCCGATATGTAAAATGTATTGTATTGTGTCGGACAATAATAATTTGAAAACAGCCTAAGACCTCAAGTAAAAAAATTGTTTTATCAATTGGATCAGGGACCAGTCTATAAAAATATTAGATTTTTTCGTCTTAATTTTTTCAAGATTACTAGAAACAATTTAAACCTATGGAATTAAATTTGTACTGAAATCAAAGCTTAAACTGCATTGCGCTTTCGTATTTATAACTTCTTGGTAGGAGTATTCGAGCTAAATAACAAGACAATTCAAGAATACTACTGTCTTTTTTTTTACTCTTAGCACAGATTTAAATTCAATGTTCCTAAAAAAAACATCGAGTAACTTCTCCATTCACATAACATGCCATGTTTTATGTTTGCTTTAGTGCGGTAAAGAAAATTTACAACATGCCTAGCTACATTAGTCTAATTCATGAACTCGTTAGCTTATTCGGCTATTGTCAGTATAAAAGAGCAGACAAGCAGTATCGTGGTACAATTCGTGTGTCGCTCGAAGTATACACAACTACAAACAACATGCATTTCTTCAAACTGTTCTTCTTCGTAGTCTTGGCTGTGAGCATGATGATGGGCGCGCAGGCTGCTCCCGAACCCGAACCTAAGATCAAGTGGGGAAAAATTTTGGTAAGTATCATTATAATGTTTCATAAGATTTACCCCTATTTACAAAAATGTTTTTAATTTAGTAATATAGCTTAAAGCCTCTCATTACTGTTTTCCTACAACATTGTTAACTAAATCGTTTTAGACGATATACCATATTTCCATATATTAACATGTTAATTTGATTTTCAGAAAAAAGGTCTTAAGGTGGCCGGAAAAGTCCACGACATGATTAAGGATCACCAGTCACAAGAATAGGCGACGATGAAGCAAAAAAATCATGATACTGAAGATAAAAATATTTGTATATTATTATGTATAATAATAAATGATAATGTACATTATTATGTATAATAATAAATGAATAAAAAATAAAAAATGACGTTTAATATGAATCTATATTTGCAATAGTTTCCAACACAAATGTGATTACGATCAGTATGACAATAATTGATTTCACATAAATTTAAAAAAAAACGACTTCAAGGTGATCATTTCTAATTAGATAAGAATCAAAGAAAACTTGATACATGTGAGATGTAATCCTGACCTTGATGCTCATGGGATTCCCTAAGAAGTATATCCTGTTCCCTACCAAACAAAAGAAAATAAACAAAATCGGTCCAGGCGCATTCGAGTAATCGGGGAACCTAAATTAAAAACCGGCCAAGTGCGAGTCGGACTCGCGCACCGAGGGTTCCGTACAAACCTGTAGGTATATAAGTAAAAGTTCAACCATCACGACAATCGAGTCATAGTTATGGTATTTTAATTGCAAAATGAAATTTATAACAGTAAAACTTTTCAAAAATATTTTATTTTTGTACATAGACTATTAAATAAAACAAAATTATTGCTTATCATTAAAGAATTCGCAAATCATTGTCTTAATGGGTTCATTACTTTAATCCATTAGTCATTATCTTCCTCACTTATGCCAGTATAAGAGCCCTAACTAGCGTTTACGAAGTACAATTCGTTGGTTGCACATAAGAACAATATACTTTCTTATTAAACATGAAATTGTTTAAAGTATTCTTATTCGTTTTCTTGATTTTAACGATAATCATGAGCGTTAAGGCACAGCCTTTAGTGATATATAAATCAATAGTATGTAATGTTGTCTAAAGTTAAATAAGTTTCTTGTCTTTTTCTTATAGATTTTTAATTTTATCACTCTCTTAAGTACCTACTTTCTCATATATTTACCTCTTAGCCTAACCTTGATTTTGTTTTTCTTATTGCTAAGTTTATACTCTTCTTTTTTTTTCAGAAAAAGTCATACGTTATGCCCGAGAGTGTTCGCAACATGTTACGCAAATTGAGCTTATCTTCATTGATTTTCTTCATGACGGAAACTGGGTAGTATCCGTAGTATAACCCTGGAATGAATATGATGACAATATTGGTAAATTTTCGCGGTTAATAATATAGTAATAAGTTTAAGTATTGCAATTGTATGAATGTAGAGGCTACACGATGTTCTAGACTTTATTATTTAATAAATAAATATTACATTATGTTCCCCTTATATTTTTGTTTCATAAAAACCTAATTTATATGAGTGAAAATATTGAATTTTTAAAATCATTCTAAGTCAGACATATTTTATGGACATTCTATTAGAAACAATGACAGACATAACTTGGATGCATTCGGAGTTGCCAAAATACTTTAGGATCTGTTCAGGGTCCTTTTTCAAGAGCAATGGAGAGTCTTCACGACAGTTATGTTTGTTTACTACATGATAGGTATACCTGACTATACATATTGGAATCCAGTTCATACAAATATTATTAATGACATTAGTCAAGTGATTAAAAATACATTTCTGGCTATGACTCACGATAGCTAATTAGACTTGAAGATAATTTTACAATATTTTTACAGTCTGTCTGTACCATACAAGTTTAAGGGCGCCTAATAAAACTGTATGGAGGCTAGCCTACCGAGCACTAAGGATAAGCGATATGTCGTTGTAAAGGCTTTTCTGAGCTCTACAACTTCTTGTTTGGATGCAAGTCCAAGTTTAAAAAGTAACTTAGAGCTGTCACAAACGTTCTAATAACTGCTATGATTGTATTAAATGTCTTAAAAATTATTCGAAAAGTCTAAAAATATATTAACACTAAAAATTCCTATAGTAAATGGTGATTTGAGTATAAATAAGATCACCTTGGCCTCTTTTAATCAGAAACACAATGGCTATTTCTGTTAAATACCCATTAGGTTTTAATTATTAATGTTCGATTTTTCTAATCTGCTGGCCAGGTGTCGCGGTGACTATGTTCTGAAAAGAAGGTATAAACAAAAAAAATGAGATATACATACATATGAATACGAAAACAATGGTCAAAGGAGTGTGCATAGAAAGCATAAGACAAAACATAATAAAATTAAATTTTAGAATCATACACAATGTAATGCGATTTAAAACTGGCCACTATAGAAAAAGTTGTAGAGCCTATCAAACGACATATTGCTCAACCTTAGTGCTCGTTAGGCCAAACCCTCAAATAGAAACGAATCATATTATCACTTTACAAAAATATTGCGTAGCAAATCAGAACTAGCCATTATGTCTTTAGACATAAGTGGAATGTTTTAAGTCATTAACTAATACGTTTATTTAGTATAAAATACCAATCCTGAACTCACTAGGTACAGTTGTATTTGTATCTCAACTTACTCAAAATGCATTTCTTGAAACTATTCTTCTTCGTAGTCTTGGCTTTAGCCATGATGATGACGATTATTATTTCTCATAATTACGATAATGTTATTGTCCCGGACCTATAATGGGTTTTAACCTTTTCTCTTGGGCTATAAACCAAACTGTGGTTTGTGGATGTATTTGACTGGGCAGTCTTATGGGTAGTCTACTGGGTAGTCTGGGTATGTTTTGACTGTTGTAAAATGAACGTATTGCAGTTTGATTTATTTATAACTCTCTTCAAAAAACTGATTCAGTTCGACGTAATATTTGTTTTTTTTTTTTTTTTTCCTGATTGTTCTTTTTATGGGTAAATTCTTTTAAACAAGTTTATTGTTATTTACTATAAAATTCACTCTTTGTTTCAGGAGGCTGAGGAAGCCCCTGCCCCTGCCAGCCGGTCCTCCCGGTCGTCACGGCAGATGAGATCGATTGGTAGGTCTGTAATAGAGTGAGAAAGTGTCTACACCTTAATTCATAGTGAACGACTATGAAATAAATATGTTTGACATTTCAATAAATTGTTTAAAAAAATTAAACATTCTTTGATCTTTTTACCCAAATGTGTTACTGTCAGAAATACGTTTAAAAAAAAGTAAATAATTGTTTTACAGAATGTATTAGTACATATCTTAACTATTTAATATGTTTTGCATTCTACTGTTATAATTATAATTTGCATATCGTAACGTAACGTGGAAGCGTAACTAAAGCTCTTACGACTTTGATATCGAGCCGCAAGCGGAGATGACAGAGTTGTTTCGGACCCAAATGGTAAATATTGCGTATAGCAGAATGTTGTACATAAATATTCTAATTTGTGGAATATTATTAAAACTTTAAATAAGAAGTCTTATATAGGTGCTATAAAAATATCTGCCACGGCTTTAATGGGAGGTAGTATTGTGTTTATAGATTACAATAGTGAAGAACTTTCGTACCCCGGAACAGTTAATTAAATTTTAGAAAATAAAATTGTTACATTAACATTGACTCTATTCTGCGTAACGTGGTTCACAAATTACGTGAATTCGGTGCGGAGCTGCGGAGCGGCAACAGCTTAGGACACGGGATGGTTTTATACTAATAAATCAATTCAGATTTATACGTTATTTTTTTTTGTATGAAAAAAAATATGATAAATAATCAATAATTTATCTATACTATTGTAATCTATAAACACAATACTACCTCCCATTAAAGCCGTGGCAGATGTTTTTATAGCACCTTATATGTTAGCAAATAATTTATTGAAAGTAAATATAATAAGTCGGTCGTCCGGGAGCAAGATGGGTCGACGACATAGTTAAAGTCTCGGGTGGAGTCTGGATGAGGCTGGCACAGGACCGTAGAAAATGGCACGAAAAAGGAAAGGCCTCTGCCCAGCAGTGGGAGGACAAGGGCTGTGGATGATGATGATGATGAAATATAATAATTATCACACGATCATAAAATCGTTTAGTTGAGTTATAAAAAAATAGCTGTCAAGTTACACGAAGCCCATATTATTATATCCATACATACATACTTAAGTAGGGGGTAGTGGTAGTGAAGTGGGGCTCATGGTTTATACAAACTGTTTTTAGGTTTAAGTTCAAAAGGTAAAGCTCGTAAGGTAAGGCTCGCCGACGCTGGACTGAGATTGAGTGACCATCTATTTAAATACTCTTACTACGACTATAGCTCTCAGTACCTCAAATAGCATTATTAGCTTTGTGTCGACTGCCACACACTACCTTTGACTATCGTTGGATAATTACATTTGTGCAAACAGTCTTACAAAGGGATAAGCTCTTCAGCTGAATCCCGTGGGATTTGAAGACTACTGTAACACAGTTAACATTGTCGCACTTTCACATTAAATATTTAAGAAACAAAATTGCATTTCATTAGAGAACCCATTAAAATAAAACAAGAAATATGTCTAGTTTTCAATCATTTACTTTTAATTTATGATTAATGTTTTACGTAATAAGTAAGGAGATAGTTTTCTACTTAGATATCTGATTTGATAGTCTCTCTTACGCCACATGTCACGTTAATATGTTGTAACAAGTAAATAATTGGTAGGTAATGCAGTTACTAAGACATAAAAAATAATATTTTGAAATTTCTGTAAACAAAAAAAACTACTCCAATATGACTTTTACCTCTAAAATGCAGTTTTAATTAGTGACAGAATTACTTCGTGTCACAAACGTAAAACATCAACATTTGAGTATTTATATACTGATTCAAGAAATACTAGGAACTAATAAAGTAAATATACGAAACAAATATTAAAAAATATTTTTGTAGTATTTATGTAATTGACAGAGCGGCCGCCTAATAATTTATGCGCCTATTTTCTTTGTGACTTGTACCTGACTAAGAACCAAGGAGACAAGGGAACTGTACTCTTGCAAATTCAAATTCATTTATTTCACATATAATAGGGTACATGATACTATGGTCTTACTTAGAACATTTTGCAGCCTATTTTATATAGACGTGCTGAGTATTCAGTTCAAAGAGCCAACGTTCGCTATTTGCTTAGAAAATAGACGAAGGACGAAGGTAGTAAGAAAAGGTCGTGTGACGGAGGTGTTCTTACCTCCGTCACAAGTTTAAGATTATGCTTGTACGTTTCTGACAGTTCGAAGCCTTTGCAAGTGTCATGGTCACCGGAAAAAGAAGACTTAGGGTAAAATATATACAAAAACTTGTGGCATGAGAATCATATATTATTATAAGTGTGAGCCAGGAGTTGTTTATCTTAAAACAATTCCTTATATTATTTTAATTTAATAATTTATGTAATTACACACAAAATGGTGCAGATGGTTTCGTATGTTTTATTCAATTACAAACTAAACTTTGAAGGTTACACTTTGTTTTTACATAAAGTTGTTAGAAATCAAAGCTTAGTTACAGTTTAATCACCCTTTTTATTATCATAAAACATAAGTGGCTGGATCCGTTTCGGATCTGGTCTCGCTAGATTCCGCTTCCCGTCTCATACTGATGCTGCGATAGTACCTAATTTGAGGTCTAAGAGATATTTTCTGTAACAAACATAAAACATGATATTATTACATTAGAAGTTGATTTTAGGATGTAAATAGGGAAATAATCATAGCAAAATGAACACTATGTCATGTATATTACGTATAAGTATTATTATCATTTGTACATACCCTGACACTTCTAAACCTAGCTTGCGCGCTCGTCAGCATAGTCAAGGCTAGGAAAACAAAGACGAATAGTTTTAAACAATGCATCTTTGATATAATGTTTGTAGGAGTTCGAATTGATGCACACGTTATGTACTAAGTGACATCTGGTCAGGTCTTTTATACTGATCAAAATTATAAGTTAATGGCTTAATATATTATACTAATGTTTTACGACATAAGTTGCTAGTTCTGCGTTGAAACACAGTATTTTTCATTTTCTACATACACGTACCTATCTACCGGTTTCTTTCATAGTAAAAAATCTTTCTACAGAATATGCGAATTTTCTCAAATATTTATTGACATTTACATGAAATAAATATACCTATGTTTATTAAATTATTATATTTAATTAGATACGAGTTTTGCTTATCACTGAACCGGTTTAGGTACCCATTAAGTACCTTTAATGTCTTAATACATTAGCTTAATATATATAAGAAAGGTATGCGACTGTAGTCAGTATAAAAGATTTGAATCGAAGTAAATTGTGACGATCATTTGTGTGTTACAATACGGACACAACCTTTTTAACAAAAATGCATTACTTAAGACTATTTTTATTAGCTATCTTGGCTTTAGCTATGCATGAAGGCGTGAAGTATGCACCTGAGCCACTAACGGCGTTCCAAATTATTTAATGTGAAACACAGACTCAATCTCTAAAATAAATATTTTATAATTATAAGATTTTTTATTTATAGTCATGGAAAAAATTGGTTTTTTGATAATTTATTATTTTGAATTCAAAATATTTTTTTTAGTAGATTTACTATGTAGGTTTCAGTCAGAAAAAATGGGGTTTATTCGGGTGAGTACCTCTAAGTGTCCTCTATCCCTGGGACTCGCTCGTCCATAGTATGTAGGACACCCTGTACACTATTTAAAACAGTCTTTATAAAATACTGCTCACATGTTTAAAAAAATTTAAACTACCCTTTCAGTTATTGTAACACATATTTATTGGTAACAAAGTTGCGATACAAAAACTTTTACAACTTATGTCATCACAAAGTGCCGCTACTGTGTGCTATGTGATGATTTCGGCCTTTTCATTACGGTTTCCGCTGTAACAAAATACATATTATAAGACTACACACAAGGGAGAGATACAGAGTGAGGTGACTTATAATTTCGAAAAGTTGTTATTTGGTTTTGTTTAAACGTTTCATTAGTTCTCATTGACCAAATAGGTGTCCTTATTCGTAAGCTGACGTAATAGTGTGCAGTATAGTGCAGTTTGGGTAATCTTGAAGGAATACACAAAAGTAAACAGTTTACACGTGAATAATTATGAATTCATTACACTACACAGATTAAATACTGATACAAAATATTTCAAGGCAAAATAAGTTTAAATAGTACTTACGAATATTGTTCCGCGCCTTATTTTTAAAGGCTCCGGTTCAGGAGTAGCATTTGCGCCCATTATCATGGTCAATGCCAAAACCGAAAACACAAACAGTTTCAAGAAATTCATTTTAAGAGTTGTGTGTTCTTCAAGTTGCAACCAAAGAACTGTTGCACGTTAATCCTGATCCAACCTTTTATACTGAGAATAATGCAATGTTAATGACTGAATGTATAAGTCTTCACTGATACACAAACTGCTGAAGTCTTTAAAAAAATTATCTACTATCCTATTAAGAAGTCTTTAAACATCGATCACGATACCTAAGCCTACTTCTACCTGGAATTATTACAGACCCTGTAACCAAGTAACATTTCTTCATTTGACTAGAGGGGCTAGTCAAAATCTATAATTATTGTTTATTAAACGTAATAACAATGACTTATTATGTAAGCTACAAGTGCCAACAACCTTTGCAAGATAAAAAAAATCGAATGAAGGGGTCCATGGTGTGCGGAAGACAAAAAGCAGGCCACAGGTAAAACAAGTCGTGATCACCTACATACACGCAGGTGAAACCGCGGGTATCTGCTCCCTATGTTCTTAAAATAGCTGAAAAACAATAGGTACCAAATATCTTGTTAGTTTTCCGTCAACTGGTTGAAGCAATGGTTGTTATTGTTGCAAATCGTCTCATTCTAACGGCGAGGGGCTAAAACTTCCTGAACTCGTCGGCAATAAAATGCCGCAATCGCTTTTTAGAGTACCCATTATAAATCCCTAAAGGATAATCAAAATGGGAGGGAGTTTTGTAAATAGGCATAACTGGGCATTAATAGTATCCTTATTGCTTATACAAATGTGTCGGATTATACTACAGGCAGCAATTCTTTTTTAACCGACGAAAAAAACGGAGGAGGTTCTCAATTCGTCGCGTATAATTTTTTTTTTTATGTTTGACCAAGCATAACTTTTTACAGAGTAGTTCGATTTTGATAATTCTTATTATATTGGAAAGGGTATACTCTAAAGTTGGTCCCATATAAATTTGGAAAAAGAATTACCACCCTAAGGGTAGGAAAACAGGGGTTGATTGATTGTTCACTCACTGATTGTAATGTATTACCAGGCGTAACTTTTTACAGAGTAGTTCAATTTTGATAATTCTTTTTTTATTGAATAGGCTATACCTATAAGTTGGTCCCATATAAATTTGGAAAAAATATTCCAATCCTAAGGGTAGAAAATTTGATTGATCACTAGCTGATTGTAATATATGACCACGCAGCAGCATTTTTTCTAGGCCTACCCATGTTGAAAAGCAAAGCCTGTTTTTTTATATTGCAAGTCTTCTAATTTTTAAGTACTACATAGATAACGTTTACCTGGGTAAGAAAATATGAAGTGCAGTATACAAAAAATAAGTCGAAAAAATGGCATTAAATAAAAAATAACGGTCGAAAATTACAGTATGGTTGCACCAAGTTACATTCTTCATATAATTTGATTGAAAATTTGTTTTGCCTTGAACTTGCTATGTAGGGAAGTGGAAACTTATATATTTTGCCTCCTTGGTGATATCATAGTTTAAATGTCTGGTAATCTATCATTTAAGATTCTGGCCTGAAACAATGCCTGGCTGCCGTGAGCTCACACTTACTGATCGCTGTTTAACAACTTATTAATAGGGTAGTTCGTTACATGTTATCTCAAAAAAATATTATGAAATACATTTGATTTTGTTTATCAGTGAAGACGAATCTTTAAACATATTAGTTTAATACAACATTGCATTATTCTTAGTATAAAAGGTCGGGCCAGGATTAACGTGCAACAGTTCTTTGGTTTCAACTCAAAGAACACACAACTCTTTAAATGCATTTCGTCGACCGTAGGTTCAATTGGGGTAGGGGACAAAATACGACTTTTCAGGAGAGCGCGACAAAGTTTTTTTTCGGACTAAATCAATCATAACTTTTGTTGCAATTAACCTTTTTCGGATCTGATTTTACACATATTCTTACATTTTAGTGCTCTATCTACCTATATAATATTTATTAAGGTAAATTAGCTGTTTCAGAAAATAGATGTCCCCTACACCAATGTATTTCGTTAGTAATGTCCCTTACTGACCAATTATCTTGTAGTCCTGTCCCGTAAGGTTCCATGCGCCTTCTTCAATCCTTGTCATCACGATATCTCCGGAATGGTGATCTATAGGGAAAAAGTATTGACACAATTTTGTAGATGATTGCATGATCTACAACTTTTGTCTGACCTATTTTGGCGATAATACTTGCCATTTATGAGGAAAATGCGAAAAGGTGGTATTATTGACATTGGACTTTGTGTATTTTTTTTTGCACAAGTCGGATTTTTAGGGACTTTTGATATTTCATTTACAATGGTGTACTTGACACCTCCACCAATTTTCAGCTCTATGCGAATTAATGCAAACTGAAATATCTATTTTGACTGGACTATAATGTCTAGATGGAGCGTCGCCCTACAATCATAACAAAGAAAACGAGACCACTATTTTAAGTGTGTATGCGCGCAGGCGTCGTTTTACACTATACGTCAATGTCTCTGTGTGCGTAAATAATGATACCAGCTATTACAATTTCTCCCATAAATCTAATTAAATAAAGACTAAGTAATAATAAAAATTTTTTTTTTAGGTTTATGTGGTATTATAGTATTATTCAGTTTAAGTGTCTTTTTATTAACTAGTTTTTTTTTTAATAAAAAAAACACATTTAGTGTTGTGTGTGTGAATGGAGTATTAAATCAACTAAGTTAGTGTTAGGTGCAATATTTTATTAGACAGTTAGTATTTGGAAATTTCAAATGAAAGATATAAATTATTAATAATTACTAACATGTGGACATGGAGTCGGTACCAGTTAACTTATTTACCTAACTAATATAATGAAGAACTATTTTTATTTGGCATCGACTTCAAAATCATGTAAAGAAAGACCTCATAAATTAGTTTTATTAAGTTACTCTTGGCACTTTTTAGTAAGACCTAAGTAAATGTGTAATAATTAAAATGGGGTCTTAAAGAGAAAAGTTCTTCGAGAACATTATTATAAAAAAGGAGCAACGAATTGAAAATCTCCTTCTTGATTTACCCTTTTATGAAAAAGTAAATCAACGAAATTTTATAAACGTAACGATAAACCAACAAATTTACCCACAAAAATGGGAGAATGAAAAACAGAAACTGGCAATACTAATAAAATATGGCGTAATTTTGGTAATAATAAAAACAAAATATAAATATGAAGTTTTCTTAGTGTGTAGTAGTTATAGTGATAGGTGATGTGTTGGTATTTTTTACCATTTCTTTATAATTCCGGCATACTTTAAAAGCACATACTGTCAATTTACCGCTGTTGTTTGGGTATTACTTAGAGCGCGTAAAACGTAGTGACACGAGAGCGGCACGATCTGTACTGATAGGCGGGAAAGTACTTATCAGCCAACAGTTGGCTGATATTTTTTGACACGTTTGCGCGCACTTGACAGTCCATCTAGACATTATATAATCAAAGGTAAAAACATGCCATCTGTTCACATTTAAAGACATAAAAGTGGTTAATAATAAGTTTAAAAATCAAAAGATTATTGAAGTTATTTCAACCCCGCCTTATTAAATGGTCGATAACTGCAAAATGCGCACCTCCAACAATTTTCCATCAAACCAATTCCGTCAATATTGCAAGAACTTTGTGGTAATAAAATGCCACAATCACCTGTTTTACGAGTTATAAATCCTTTGAGAATTTAATTTATTATTTTGCCAACTGGTTATAAGGTTTAGGGTGTTGCTGCAGATAAATTTATTTAATGGTTTCGTAAACTGAATTTGCGTATTACGTCAAATGATTCCAAACAAAAAATATACTTTATTTAAAGGCTATGAAAATGTTGCATGAATCTGCAGTTTGTACTAATGTTTATCATTCTTTTGGTATCTATAAAATGTGTAACTACTGCAAGCATTATTTAATGGAAATTTCGATACTAACAGGTAGGACTAAGTATTGTAGTTATCTACATGTTAAATTTGACTCAATAACTACCTCATATGTGGCTGTTACACTAGTCTTAGAAAACATCAATTGTTCTGGGCAGGGTTAAGTGGACGATGGCATAGCGGTGTTTTCTTAAAGGCTTTATTCAGCCAGTTCGTAAAACATAATTACCTTTTTTTTTTTTATTAACCTCTTATGTGTCAAATAAATAAATATCACAAATCGACTTTACTCACAGATTATTATCGGAGAAGCTCGACTAGTTTCAAACTCGACTGATATCAAGCCTTACTAGTTTCTAGCCCGACTAGGGACCAAACTCATAATCTCTCATTTTCCGACAATATAATCCGTGAGTAACTGTTTACTATCTTATAATAGTTATTTTTTCTCACGAAGGTTAGAATGAAAAAAATACAAACTTAAAATCATTATTTTATTTATTAGGACACGCATAGTTTTTCGCTTCAGTACATCTTTCTTTAAAAACTTCATAGAGTGGGTCCTGAACTCTTGGTAGTTCACCGTTTTCTGGAAATAAAATATGTCAATATAATAAAATATCTGTTCTAATAATATTTACTGAATTGTCATAATTATTTAAAATTTTGGGGCTTAATTAAGATAAGTTTAATTCCAGACTTAAAATTTACTTTCGTATAGTCTTTAACCGACTTCAAAAGAAGAACGTTTTCAATTCGATAGCATGTTTTTTTTCTATGTATCTATGCGATAATATCATGTCATCGATAACACATTTGGTAGGAAACGTAGGTACCTACCTACCCCGAGTTCATATAAATCTCATAGCATTTGGTTCCTTTTTATTACTTCAAGTTTCTTAAATTCATAATTATGTTTCCTAAAATCAAAACTATTATAGCGTCGTGTACCTTTTTTTCGTGTTGTGTTTATAAATTGTAAAATAAATAAACTAAACATTGAAGTTATTGTTAAACAAAGCTATCCAAAAAGCAATTGCATATATGTTTATTTTACTTACCCTGCTTTTCCAAACCTGGGCTTAGCTTGAGCGCCCATCAAGAGAGAAATAGCCAATAAGGCAAGCAAGAAAACCTTAGCGTAATACATTTTGATGAGAATTGTGAATACTTCGAGTTGCGACACACGAATCACCTCGTTACTCCAGATCTAGCCTTTTATATTCTCCTAAACCAAATTCATTAGGTTCTTTACCGATAATATTAAGATTAGAAACCTAACTTGTTATTAATATGCAATTAGTGTAACGATTCGAGAAATCAAATATATTTTTTTGAAATTGAATTTCAATTTGCTGTTGTGATGATTCAGATTCAGATTCAGATTCAGATTTATTTGCTTAAAATGTTGTACATAAGATTTTTGATTACAGTATAATATAGTTTCAAACATTTAGTCATATCTGACATGCAAATGTATATTGTCACAATCATCGAATTTGGTAAGAATAAGAATATAAGAATATTAAGTTACAATTTATCAAATTTTTGTTAATTTATTACAGCGATATAGATATTCATTAGTAAGATGTCAAATATAATAATAATTAATGTCTAAATTCAATAAGAGATTAAAAACATTTGTCACACAACCAGTCATATAATTGTCGTTTGAACTTTTGCAGCGGTAGTGAAGTTATACAACGTGGTAGCTTATTAAAGATTCTAACTGTCATTTGGTTGCAGTTGTTGCTGTTAAGAGCGGTTCTTGAGCGTGGCATACACAGTCTATTTGGATATCTCGTATATTTGTACACGTCACTAAATTTTTCGAAAAGATGGAAGTGTTTTTTCACAAAACACTTCCAAATGATTCGATGTTACAAATATTAACGACAAAGCGGTATTTAACCTGTTTCTGTAATATGGTAATTAATTTTACATTAATGATCAGTGAAAACCTCAAAACTTGTCTTAACACATTAGGCTAATAGTTGTAACTTATTCGGCTATTGTCCGTATAAAAGAGTAGAGCAGCAGTATCGAGATACAATTCGTGTGTCGCTCGAAGTATACACAACTCCAAACAACATGCATTTCTTCAAACTGTTCTTCTTCGTAGTCTTGGCTGTGAGCATGATGATGGGCGCTCAAGCTGCTCCGGAACCCGAACCTAAGATCAAGTGGGGAAAAGTAATTGTAAGTAAAAAAATATACCTTTTAGCTGTACTAAAAAATGTTTGAAATAACCCAGTAAGTACTTCTGAACCAGTGAAAATCTTCCAGCCCCAAAGTTGGTAAAGTCATAGTCGTTCTAAGCGATATTTTTACTAACGCTTTTATTTTGTTTTTAGAAAAATGGTCTTAAGGTAGCCGGAAAGGTGCACGACATGATTAAGGACCACATGTCACAAGAATAGAAGAACATGAAGAACGCTTCCTGATGACACACAGTGGCATGGACGCTGAAATATTGTGGAATATTAAAACTCCGTTTTTAATAAAAGATTTTACAGTTTATGTTACTTGTTTTCTTTATAAGATATATTAGGAACTAGTTATACCTTTCTACCTTTTTGAGGACCTAACGCGAGAATTTCAAATTGAATAACCTGCATGATTGTTTAGAGTTCAAACGATTAGATCTGCCACAAGTGTCTAAATCGCAAGCTATATAAATATAAGAGATTGGACTTATAAATGGACTATCAGGCAAAAGGTACGATAGTATTGCAATGCAAAACAGACAGACGAAGAGACGCTTAATTGTTGCAAGCGTGTTATTTAAAAATGTGAAATCTTGAAGTAGGTTAAATTTGAGTTGGCCAGTTTTCATTACATCGGTCATTTTATAAAGTTATTCATATTATTATCATCTCACATATAATATTATATTAATTCTGATAAAAACTGGCCAAGTCAAATCTAACCTACTTTAAGATCTTACATTTTTAACTTTTTTTATCGTTAGATTTTTTCCTACGTTAACACACGATTACCGAGCTGGATTCCTAATTTCATCCTTCTAGGTCATCTGGAAGTAAGTTAGGTTTAGGTACTATATGTCAGTCAGTCAGTCAGTGCTAAAATTTCCGACGTTTTGACCTTCATATCTCAATTACCGTTTGAGCTAGCTTCATGAAATTTGGGCTTCTAGATGTCCTTATGGATATAATTAAACACACTTAGTTTTATGTGTTTACGTTAAAGATGTTTTGAGTTATACCTGAGTTATAGAAGGGTCAGAAAGGGGCACCAAGGGGTTCGTGTAATATTACACTTGGCGCTGGCTAGCCAGTTCCTTTGCTTGAACTTGGCTTGACTCGCTGCCGCGTGTCTAGATTCGCTAGCGGACTTTGTTTTAGGATATAACGAGTACTTTAATCAAAAAGTACATTAGTTTTATGTTATAAATACATAATGTGAGAATTTACCGTGCATTATAAATATTATGCAACTATGGGTTACATTATTGGAAGTTTCCAAGATATCAATTTCTTTTTTAATAATAAAAAAAAGCATTTCCTTCCTATGTTACTTCCTGATAATTTAACTTTCTATTGGTAGAGATATGGTCATGATCGGTCCAGTACTTTCGGAGTTTATTCGGTTAAACGGATAAAATATTTCCTGTTTATAGTATTACTATAGATATTTCATGATGTCGTGGTGGCCTAGCGGTTCAATGAACGGATTTGTATGCACGAGGTTGCAGGTTCGAACCCGGGCAAGCACCAATGTAACTTTTCAAAGTTATATGTACTTTCTTGATTATTCTAAGACACTTCTGACAAACGGTGAAGGAAAACATCGTGAGGAAACCTGGATTCCAAAATTTGGGATCTGAAATCGCCAACCCGCAGAGAGCAAGCGTGGTGATCAATGCTCGTGCCTTTTCTATATGGGAAGAGGCCTGTGCCCAGCAGTGGGACGTTTATAGGTTGGATTATATATTATGTTTCATGATGTCCAATCAAGGTTTGCAAGTCGAGCTAGACTCTATGCGATTATAAACACAATCTGACATATGAAAAACTTGACTCCGTTGATACTGTTACTGAATACTTAAATGTACCTACAAACAGCAAAATATTCGTGAATAGGAAATGTAATACTACTAAAGTACTTAAGTTTAAAAAAGAAAACACATTGTCTAAATAATAGAGACATTATATTAGACACTGAAATATATGGACTAGAAAGTGGAAAAATCCTACAACAAGTGGTGTTCCAATTCTAGCTAATGTTTTTTTAGGGTTCCGTACCTCAAAAGGAAAAAACGGAAACCTTATAGGATCACTTCGTTGTCCGTCCGTCCGTCTGTCAAGACCGTTTTTCTCAGGAACGCGTGGAGGTATCAAACTGAAATTTATATCTAATACTCCGGTCTACTAACTGTCCCTTCGAGCTGTCAAAAAATCAAACTTCTAAGCCAAAGCAATCAAAAGATACAGTCGTTTATGCCGCAAATTTCCGCAAATTTTCGAAACTCGCACGGGAATCAAAACAGGGTACTTAATCCCGTGAACTTAAAATCTTGAAATTTGGTACGAAGTAACGTCTCATAGTACAGATAAAGGAAAAATTGCAAAAACTGTAAATTTTTAGTTATATGAAATAAAAAAAAATATTTTTGAAAACTTTAAAGTTGCTACTTCTTTTCTCATGAACGCGTAGAGGTATTAGATTGAAATTCATAAAATACTCAGGTCTATAATAGCTTTAAGCTGTAACAAAATCAAACTTCAAAAGAAATAGCAATTTAAACCGCATATTTTCAAACTCGCAACTACTCGCGAGGGAATCAAAACCTAAAGGGTATATACTTCCAGTCGATCTAGAATCTTGAAATTTGGCATGAAGCAATGTTTAATAGCACATATAAAGGAAAAATTTCGAAAACCTTAGATTTTTTGTTACATCACATATATACCTACAGGTTTGTAGGGAACCGTCGGTGCGCGAGTTCGACTCGCACTTGGCCGGTTTTTTTTTACCAATTAATTCCTATGAAATAATTGTAATACATTCATCGGCTGTATAACAATTCCTTTTAAACAATATACTTTATAAAAAAAGGTAGGCACTTAATTAAAAAAATATGTTTTGCAATATGTTTTATTAAAAACCGTTTTAATTAAACATAATATTATTAAAAGACTTCGGTATCATTGAGTGGTGCTTGGTCTCTTTTATTCTTGTGACATGTGATCCTTAATCATATCGTGGACTTTTCCTGCTACTTTAAGACCGTTTTTCTGAAAACAAAAGAAAAATTATTATAATTACCTATCACCTAAAATAAATTTGAAACTAGCAACTTTGTTGAAGAAATTAAGATCTTAACCTATTGGTTGTTTTTTTTTTTAATTAACTATTATTACAGGTATCCTGTAAAGTAAACTCAAAATTCAATAAATGGTTAATATTGACGATAGTTATAATACTTACAATGACTTTTCCCCACTTGATCTTAGGTTCGGGTTCGGGAGCAGCCTGCGCGCCCATCATCATGCTCACAGCCAAGACTACGAAGAAGAACAGGTTGAAGAACTTCATGTTGTCGGTAGTTGTACTTCGGGTTGCTACACACGAATTGTACCTCGATATTGCTAGTCTGCTCTTTTATACACAACACAATATAATTTTGTTAATTGACGACTTAATTTCAGACTAATGGTAATTAGAAAGATACTTAAACACTATATTAAAAATCGTTTTAATAAAACTTAATGCAATTATAATAGAAACTTCCGTTAAAATATCAAACCGGTTGGAGTTTTATAGTGCAGTTTTGGAAGGACAATATTTACTCTTAGTTTGTCATAAAACTTAAAGAAAACATTCCATTATTTACAAAAAAAATGCATTCAAAGATTAGAATATTCGCTGGCTACTCCAGTAAAAACTCGATCAACAACAACAACAACTGTTGATCGAAGAGTATAAATAAAAAAGAGTACAGTTTACAAGTGCTTTAGTTATAGTTTTACCATCAATTATAAAATTTACCTTTCATATTCCTTTAAGTTAATTTACACCATGTTTGTTGATGATCCTCCAAATGATTCACCGGTTTATACCATACAAGCGCAGAACATTATTTTTCGGGATTTTAGTCGTTTTGAATCCGGGGAGTAAGAGTATATTTAAGAATTCATTAAAATAATATGGGTGTGAAAAATGTTATGATTACAGGGGCAGTGTACTTGTTTTTGTGGATAATTTTCGTATTCTGACTTAAAATAGCGGACCCGGGAACAAGGTCAATTATTTTAATTTGAAACCAAACTTGTGAATTTGTTTTGATGATAAATTTTTAACCCCCGACGCAAAAAGAGGGGTGTTATAAGTTTGACGTGTCTGTGTGTGTGTGTGGGTGGGTGTGTGGGTCTGTCTGTCTGTGGCATCGTAGCTCCCGAACGGATGAAGCGATTTCAACTTAGGGTCCTTTCACACAGACCGGTTCGGAGAGGAGAGCAGATTCTTATCACATTGAAAACAGAGTTTTTAGTATTTGTAGTAAGGTTTATTTTTGCGTGTGCACTGCTTTTGACATTAAGAATGCTTGAACGCGCTTGGTGTGAAATAATAAGAGGAGCCGTTCGGCTCCGATTGCATGCTCTTTCGCGCTCGCGCAGCCGATCGGCTCCGATTGCGTGCTCTTCGCATGCGCATCCGCTTCCAGCCGGTCTGTGTGAAATAGTTGGCGGCTCCGCTCCGACCAACTCCAAGCGTATACGATCCGGTCTGTGTGAAAAGAAAAATGCGCGCCGATGCTCTCCGAGCCGGTCTGTGTGAAAGGACCCTTAGTTTTTTTTTTTATATTAAAGGTGGATTATCTGCGAGTGTTCTTAGACATGTTTGATGAAAATCGGTTGAGCCGTTTTAAAGTTGTGGGGGTAAAAGTGGGTATGAGTAACCGAATATCTGCAAATATACTCGACTAGGGTCTCAAATGAAAGCGCACTGAATTATTTACAACATAACATAATCTACATTATAATAAGTATGTACCTACCTATAAAAATTATGAAATAAAAAAGTAAATAAAAAAATTAAAAAACCCCCGCCACAAAATCTAAGTTCCCTTTAAAAGTAAAAAATAATGAAAAAAATCTCAATCTTAAAGTACCTATGTATGTTTTAATAATTCTAAAAAAAAACATCGCGTTGGGGACCGCTCCAAACCAACGCAACGTTTTTTTTTAGAATTATTAAAACATACATAGGTACTTTAAGATTGAGTTTTTTTTTATTATTTTTTACTTTTTAAAGGGAACTTATAGATTTTGTGGCGCCCCGTATTTTAAATTTTAAATTTATTTTTTTTATTTAAAATATGTATACTTTTTTTTCAATGCATGTTGGATTTATAATGATGTCACAGCTAGACATGCATTGATACCTATCCAAACTAAACGTGTACGCAAAAATTCAACTCAATCGTTAAATCTATCTGCTTCGAAATTGAGCTGTTTAATAATTAAATTCTTGCTAAAATTATTTATTTTTTATTAATTTATTTATTTCACCGGAGAGTAAATGACAAAATAACATAAAACATAAACGAACTACACTACAGTTTGTTGGCATCATAGTGCTCTTGAAATACATGATTATTTATTTAGTATTTTTTTGTGTTGTGAAGAACTAACAAAACTAACTGTTGTATATCCCACCAAAAACATAAATGTAAAAAAGGAGAGCCAAGTTCAATACAAAAACTATGCTTGGCTGTGGACTTCGCCGCAAAAAGAATGGAGATCTAAATGAGTGCCAAGTTCTATGCAAAAACAAAATATGTATTTATAGAAACAAAATTATATTATAAACAAGGAATAAACTCTATTTCCTTGCTTAATTGGATACATATAGCAATTGCTGTTTTTTAAAAATGTGAGATCTTAAGGTAGGTTAGATTTGACTTGGCCAGTTTTCATTACATCAGTCATTTTATAAAGTTATTCAACATACTTATTTTAATTCTGATAAAAACTGGCCAAGTCAAATCTACCTCAGATCAAAAATATAACTCAGAGGTCCCATACAAATTTCATCACAATCAATCCAGTAGTGTTTGTCTTTCATTAAAGCCGGTTTTTTTTACATTTATGCGCAATCATTTTTTTTTTGTTTTTAATTTATCAATTAATTGCTCTGTTTATATTATTCTGCTGGTTTTAATAATCTTATGCAATTTCCGTTTGAAATGGGTCCGTTATGTTTTTTTCTTTGCAGTTGCTGCATATTAGTTTTTATATCTAAATTTTCATGTCGTGGTGTGAAAAGTGAAACAAATAAATACTAAGTACCTGCATAAGGTATATTTTAACATTACATTTTAAGGGTAACAACTTCTAATGACACTCTTTAACAGTAACAAATAAGTAACAATATAATCATCTTAGAAATAATTTTATTTCAAATAATTAACATCACTAGTTAACAATTATGTATATTATTCAGATTATAACAGATTAAAGGGTACGTCTTTCATTTTCTAACACAGTAACATTTACTCGTGTGTAGGAACATTATTTTATCCGGCAAACGCACCAACTGCTCCAGCTACTTCAAGTCCTGTTTTGGCTACCTTCAGTCCTTTTTTCTGAAAACAAAATAAACACATTAATGTAAGGAATTAAAATAAATATTTACGCAATGCTCATAAAATCATAATCACTGGTTCAAAATTCATTATTTTTTTCATTGATTATTGATATAATATTGATTACATTACAAAACACATTGATTCATTCTAAAGTAACCCGAAATGGTACAAACTTATCAAATAAATAATTTAGTCAATATACGTACCAATACTTTTCCCCATTTAATTTTGGGCTCAGGGTTAGGAGCAGCTTGTGTGCTCATCATCATGGTCAGAGCCAACAGCACGACGAAGAACAGTTTGTAGAAATTCATTTTGGATGAGAAAGTTGTGTACACTGTGATATGCGACACACGAATTGTACTTTCATACTTCTGCTCAGATATTTTATACTGACAACAGCGGAATCCAGGTAATGACTTGATGAATTAAAGTAATTGTAATAAGACAGTTTTGGAATTCTTCTTTGATAAGTAGTTCGGTAACTGGTAATGTAAATGTACAAAGTCATTAAAAATATTTTTCAACCGTAATTTGCGCGTTTCTAATGCCTATTGGCAAAGCATGGGTACATTATAATTATGTGGTAAATAATTATAATTTATGATCATTGATGACTGTTCATACGCGAAAGCAACTTTTTATATGACCTTTTGCATAGGTACCTGAATTGTGCCAAAATAGTTGGCGCTGGGAGAACATTTACACCAAAGGGCTTTGAGATATAGAGAGAAGTATTTGGTAGTTTTGAAAGCCTAAAATTGATTTTAACTGTATGTATTCCACTATATTATTTTAAACGAGAATCTTACAAAGGTATATTTGCTGTTCGTTACCTTTTTTCTGCGCAAATGATTGAACACATGTCATAATAATAGCATTTAGACGAAATTAAAAAAAACCGCTAATTTATAGCCTGTATTAACATTTAAAGGCTCAGATATTATCTCAATATTTTATAATAGTTGCTGGTTTTTTGTAAAGAGAACTGAATGCCTTCTTACTTAACAAATGCCTTCTTACTTAACAAGTAAAGAGGCATTCAGTTTAGTGTCCTAATTTAACAACTAGTCTTACTAAACAATGAAATTGAAGATTCAATAAAATTAATAAACAAATTAATGTCAGCTTCCTCACTAATTCGAAAACTGCGGTTTGTATCAAAACTTGATACAGTACTAAGTATTCATTTCTACATTATAACTAACTTCATCAAGTCATTAACTGGATTCGGCTGTTGTCAGTATAAAATATCTGAGCAGAAGTATGAAAGTACAATTCGTGTGTCGAATATCACAGTGTACACAACTTTCTCACCCAAAATGAATTTCTACAAATTGTTCTTCGTCGTGTTGTTGGCTCTGACCATGATGATGAGCACACAAGCTGCTCCTAACCCTGAGCCCAAAATCAAATGGGGCAAAGTATTGGTATGTATATTGAATATTAAAGATGTTATCTCTACTTACCTTAATTATTAATTAGATCGGTCCCTATGATAAATCGTTTTTTTTTTTTGTAAATTGTAATAAAATAACGGCCTAATGTCCCACGCTTGCTCACTTATAGGTCCTTGATAATAGATTCAATTGTTTCTTCTCTGTATTTTCCTGATTGTTAATGGTGTCATAATAAATTTAAGAACGTACATATTATTTAAAAAAAGTTAAAGAGGTACTTGCTTGTAAGGGGCTACGGCTAGTCTACGGTAATGTAGTATACTGATACTAAATATTTTTTTGCTTTTTGCAGGATAAGGGAATTAAGGTAGCCAAAACTGGATTGAAGGTGGCCGGCGCTGTTGGCACTGGAATCAAAGTAGCAGGAGCTATTGGCGCTTTAGCTGGTTAATTTATTGTCGATTGTTTTAAGATCAACTCTAAAAAAACAGCTCTTCAGTCGTCACAGATACTCTATAATAATAAACAAAACATGATCTCTTAAACTGTTTTTTATTAATAAGTATAAATAAGAATAATTGATTGCACAAAAATGTAAAAAAACTAATTCATTATAAACTACCGGTTCGATTTTGATGAATTTTATATCGGACGACCTCTGAGGAAATGTACGAAAAAATGATTTTTTGAAATCTAATATTGCCATAGATGTAGCGGCGTAACAAAAAAAACTTTTTAAAGTCTGTTGATAAAACATCCTTCACCTTGACAGCATTTGTCTACAGTAAACATATAAAGTGAATTATAAATAATACACTTGTTTTAAATACATTTTATACTTACCTAATATTATATTGTCGGTCGTAATTAAATATTCATCGTTAGCGCTTTGTCGGTAAACTTGACCCTTAATCAATAATTGAAAACGAATATCTATCGTAATTAACGAAGCGTATTAAATATACCAGCTACAATTTATAGTAAATTAACAAAACGGAATAGATGCGAGGTCTATTTAAAAACTCCAGTTCCTAGATTTTTATTTTTATGAATAAATACTGTACCTACTTCTAAAATTAAAATTATGTATTATTATAATAATTTCCTTGAATAAGTAAAACTGAAGTAACTAAATGGGAAACCTTTAAAAATTGTTTGATAACTATGGATCAATCCTAAGTGCAAGAAATGCAAACCCTGCAACCCAGCCCTAACTACAGAAGCATGTTAAGTTTAGATTCAAGCAGTCTTGTGATATGTAATGGATTTATAAATTTATTTATGCACTGTATGGTACGTTCAGGTACATAATACCTGGGGCCCGAGTCCGCTATTTTAAATCAGTGAGTGGCGGGTTAATAAACGTTCCAGTGTACATGTTTTTGTGCCTAATTTTCGTATTCAGATAATTTTAGTTCAATGACAAATTTACACCTACTTGCCACTGTTGTCATTGTAGGATTGCAAGGTACTGTTCTTATCTGAATACGAAAATTTTTTTTACAAGCTGTATTACGCAAACATACCCACCTTAATTACGATCCAACTCTTAACTCCCATAAACGGAATAAATCTAAAGTATGCTCTTCCAAATTCTTTAAAAGCACCCACTCTCAGCGAAATTATATATTCCTTAGCAACTATTTATATAATAAATTAAACTCTAAATTAAATATATACCAACTAACCAAAGCCAAATGCAAGCAGGTCGTTACTACTTATCTTTTGGGTCTCGATTATGATAGTACCGAAAACTTACTTATCATTCCAAAATAAATCATCCAGATGCACACACACATACACACACACACACACACCCTCACACACACACACATACACACACACACACCCTCACACACACATGCGCGCGCAAGCGCCCGCGCACACGCTGAATTTATTTTATTATTGTTAAAGAAACTATCTTGTAACTACTATATAGCTAGCAAAGGTTTGCAATGATCTACAAATATAATGTAAATTGTTCGGAAGGGAGACCTGGTAATCTGTGTGACAGGATATCCTAGTGCAGATACCAGTCTCCCACAAAGGATTACTATAATATGAATTATATAGAAATAAGATAGATTTAAGGTACCTTTGTGGAAGAAAATAAAAAAGTATTATTATTATTATTATTAATGCTGAGTTGTGTATTACAAGAAAATCCTCACGATGAGCTGAATGAGCTTTAGACCTGTCAGTCTCTTGTGTGTAGACCTCTTTGTCTCTGCATTTCTGCTTAAGCTCGTTCATCGTAAAAAATAATAAAAAATTAAGCATGTAATAGCAATAAAGTAATTAGTAGATTATAGCCACAAAAAAATATAAAATTAAAAACTTTTTAACAAAAAAAATTAAACCGCCGAAAAAACTGAAAAGCAAAAAATAACAAACCTTTGTTTATTTAATCTTAATAACTAAGTTCTTAAACTAATGTAAGTATACCTAAGTAATTTTGAGTCGGCGCCAAACTATCAACCGTCATTGCAACTGTTGCTACTGTGGCATTTTCTCTGATCAATCCTAATAATTGGTGCAAAAACGACATAGTTTACATATTATTGGTAGGAGATAAATATGATAGAGACTGTATTGTACCGCCGCCGCGCCGCGCATCAAGCTTTACGTAAGTATATGTTATTAATTAATTTGCCTGTTTGGCGCCGACTCAAAATTACTTAGGTATACTTACATTAGTTTAAGAACTTAGTTATTAAGATTAAATAAAAAAAGGTTTGTTATTTTTTGCTTTTCAGTTTTTTCGGCGGTTTAATTTTTTTGTTAAAAAGTTTTAATTTATATTTTTTTTTAATTGTTTTTTTTGAGTCTAGTGGTTCGTGGCCACCTTCTTAAACGAAAGTCGTGGGTTCGATTCTTATAGTTGATAAGTTGTTATGGTTGAAAAAGTACAGGCTACGCCTAAATTGGGCTCATGATAAATGTGAGTTGTCGCAAGATACCACATTATAAAATTTAGTAATTTTTTAACGAACATAAGGATCATAATTCCTTGAATTATGATTAAATAATTCGAATTATTAATTATTATTATACACACACAGAGATTCTTATGCAGGGGGAGATTTAAGTTCTATTAAAGGTTTACCTGAATTTTAGCTGTGACTATGTTTCACATATTTCAATATGGTGAAGGGGGGGAGAAGAAGTAAGCTGTATTTTGTAGTAAATTATTTATTTCATGCTATTTACATTATTATTATTTCTTTGACATAAATTGTTTAAATAAGTGAACTCGAATGCAACCACGATCACAGATTTATAAATTCATCACGGAACCCCTCATCTGGAAAAAAAACATAATGTTAGGTTACCGGAATTTAATGAATTATATTTAGTTTTAGTAAAGGTACTCCCAAGACTTGTTCACTATTTCAAATAAAAATTCATTAATAAAATAATTATGCTGGATTTTCAGTTTAAGAGGTACACAGCAGTCGCATGAAAAAAGCGCATAATAGTCATGAAAGTGAATATATAAGTCCAGACAAATCAAATTATTTATACATAAGACAAGCAGGTGCAAAAGAAAGGCAGGTTTTGGTAAATTTATCTACAAAGAAAATTATAATAATAAATTAATGTTAATATTCTGGTAAGTAGATTTATTTCTTAATGGAAGCATTTACAATTCCTTTGCTGTGCCTACTATCTCTTTTAACTTACCTTTAAGAATGAAAACAGTGATTTGTTGGTGTTCAATAATTCCAAATGCGACGGCGAGAAGGGTCCATTTCCCTGCTCATCATCATGAAAACGGCTACCACCACAACAAACAAAACTTTGACGAAACGCATCTTTGATCAAGAGATTCTTCTTCTTCTTCCGATGACTTCAGAAAACATCAAGAGATGTTTTCTGTTGACTTCCTGAACTGTATTTGTTACGTACTATGCTTAAATCTTTTAGGTACACTTGTGTCTTAAACTTCAACTACATAATCAATTATGTTAATGGACTAATTATTAAGCTAGTTTGAAAGTCTCGGCTTTAATTAGTATTTAATTTATTTATTGATACTTTTTTGTTTTTACATGCAGATTATAGCACAAAAGCAGACTTGATATAATAAGGTAAGCATTAATAATCTTTATTAATGGATACGCCAATCTTCTGGCCAGTGCGGTATTGCGACGAAAGCCACAGAACATTAAAAAATGATTTAGTGTTCGGTATTAGGATCTTGTTTGATTAAGAAATACTTAACAACAAATACATTATTCAAAATATCTACATTTGAAGATAATGATATTTTTCATTATAAATCACTTAAACCAATTCTAGAAACAATGATCAATTAAGTCGTTAGTTTGGATTGCTTATCACCTATATATAATATTCGATCGGCAATAACGACGTATATTCTGTGTGTCGCAAGTCTTACCACAAGAATAAATTACAGCTATTAATAAAAATGCATTTTATCAAACTATTCTTCTTCGTCGTTTTGGTTGCGTCAATGATGATGGGCGCTCAAGCTGAACCAGGATTTGATTTCGGAATAAGCAAAATAGTATGTTCGCAAATTTACTTTACTATACCATATTTTATTTTGGAATGTAACTTTTAATGATAATTTATCATGGGATACTGAGTTACCCAGTAAAATGGGTTGTGGAGGTCAGATAGGCAGTCGCTCCATGTAAAATACGGTATTCAGCTGAATCCGGTAAGACTGGAAGCTGACCCCAACATAGTTGGGAAAAGGCTAGGCAGATGATGATGATGAATGATGATTTTTATTGTTTTTTTGCAGAAACAAGGACTCAATTACTTAGCCAATTCTGCCAAAACCGGTATCCAAAAATTTATTCACAATAACATACCGGCCCTAGAAACTACAATCAAGAAAATGCAATAAAACCTACGTTTTGTAAAACAAAACAATTAATAAATATTATTAAATTAAGACGCCATTTTTTCTTTCATATATCTATGTATTTACAAAATACATGGCTCGAAAAATTGTCAGATTTATAAGGTTAATGGTAATTAATTAACTGAAAAAAAAAATGGTAAGTAGAATGATAATTTTCTGAGGATTACTGAGATATTAGTTACCAACTTATGCCCAAACAAGAGACATAGAACTCCTTATAATATCTAACCACTTCTGATATTGTAAAATAGTAACTTCTTACTTACGCATAAAGCAGAGTTTTAAAAGTAAGCAAATAAAGTAGCAACAAAAATCTAAGGTACCAATTTTATCTAAATACATTCACTTAATACGAGGAAAAATTAACTTGGCCTAGTCTGACACTTAACCCAGCTGTCAAAAGTCAATAGTGCTCTTATGGGTAATATTTTTCCAATATGTATGACCGACGGTTTTAAAAAAATATGAGTTATCTACATTGTTTAAAAAACCTCAAAAATATTCTTGTTTCTGCATCTGACGTAAAAATGCCCATGTAGTAAACTTGGTAATCAGTACCTTAGAAGAAATATTGGATTTTATTATTGTTTTTTTTTGCATTTTTTTTCCTAGCCTTTTCTGTCCCACTGTAGGGCAAAGACCTCTTTACTGCATCTCTACCTTTCTTTCATTTCTCTCTGGTTAAGGCTGTGGTCAACCACTCCTTATCACTTAGTGTATGGCATATCTACATATAATTATTTCTATGATTAGTTAGCCAAGCTGCTCTGTGTAGCTGCTTTATAAGGTTGTTCGCCGTGCCAAGTCGTCTTCAGCCTGATGCTTTTTAAATCTTGAGGTATTCAGGTACGGCACTACGGCACTACGTCATCGTCGGCTTATTGTAGGTTATGAATGAATGAATAGGCTGTTTTGTTATCCTAATAGTTGTCAATTTATCAGCATGGCTGTGGTGCCCTAGGTGTTAAATTATAGGAAATGTTTGCACACTGTTCAGGTTCCAACCCCGTTATTACCAATGTAACTGTTTCATAGTTATGTATGTAAATTATTATACTTTCTCATTTATTCTTTATTCGTGGCAAAACCAGCGCAGGGAATCTTTAGAAACATATTGGAATGTGAATTCCAAATTGCCATCTAGTAAGGTTGGTGCTAGGCTTAGAGTATAGATTAGAAACTAAAGAGTGAGCCTATCAATGTATGAACCGTGAGCACTATTATGAACTAGTTTTATCGTAAAGAACAATGGCGAAATAATTGTTGATATAATTCTTATGCGTCTACAAACGTCTTCATTACAGATTTACATGAAATAATATGTTACGTTTTTTCAAGTTTTATTTAAATAGCGTCTAAGTCTATGAAAAAAATATATTAAATTGGAAATACAATTGATTGAATTGTCCTTTGGGTGTTGCCATATGAACGTTAAATCTAAACTAAGTCATACGAATATCTTTGTCTAGTAAACTATAAAAGCTTGTTTTTAGAATATATTGAAGATTTATGAACATGAATAGTCTAAGGACATATTATTTCTTCTCAACATTACCGAAATAAATAAATGACATCAAAATAATATTATGTTAACTTCAATCTAGCATGGCAACAACAACGGATACAATCATTCTGACATTTTGCGTCATGACAATTGACATTGTCTGTGATCTGTCAATTCAAACTATTTCAAGGAATATTAGACGAAACTAGAGTTAAAGGGTGAAGGTATCAGTTGTCAGATGATGTTTCTAAGTTTCAAACGTTCGTTACTTGCTTGCTTGTGCGCACCGTCTTTTCATTTGTTATTTCTATTATTTTCTTTTTGACCTGGGTGCTTATGAACTTTCGAGATTTCTCCCTGTGCCTTGTGCTTGCCAAAGGATTCCGATTACCTACCACTTACGACGATATTTTGCTGTCAAGTTTTAACTCCGATTCTGCTTCTTACTTTGGATTTTATTGCGTGTAAAAGACGATTTATTTTTCACGATGGGAAGTCGTGTAAAGCCTCTCAGCACCGGCTGGTTTCCTGGATGATATCGTGATAAGGGAGGATAAAAAATAAATAATAAAAACAATATATATTGTTTAATTTCTTTGACAATCCCCTGTTAGAATAAATGCTGTTTTTTTTTTCTTTCATGCAGTGGGTCAGCTATTTTACAGACGATTTTTGTGCATTTAACAGTATAACAAGAAAGTCTATAAGAAAACATCATCCTATTCTGTCAGAATTATTAAAAAAAAAATACCTCTGATTATTATCTATTCTTTATAAGTATTATCAAAGCGATACCAGGGAAAACCTAGTTTAATTATAACTACAGACATAACTATGAAATAACCGCATTAAATCTTTTGAAAAGTTAGTGACTATTTCACGATGTTTACTTTTTCATAATCAAAGACTTTTTCAACTTATTTCCTATGAATTTCTATCATATCAATGCAAGGTCGGGCAAAAGTAATTAATTGCTTACAGGAGCCCATTAATTTCACTCATAAATAACGAATTTTAAATGACAAGACAACTAACCTCAAAGTCTTTAAAACTTAAATATCTTTAATTCGTGACTTCGTTCATCAGTGAACCATAAGACAATATTGTTCAGAAATTCAAACTCTATACTTTAAGATTTTTTTTATTTAGACGCAACAAAATTATGTCAACAAAAATTTGTATGGGAGTTCGCCATTGTCCTTTTGTATCAAGACGGAGCGCGCCGTTTTAATAAAACTATCTAAAACCCTAATATTATCCTAACAATGTCGAAACTATCGATATTTTCGCATATAAGTCTGTCGTTGCGCGAAAAATAACTTTAAATCAGTAAACGAATGTACTAGATACAGACAAAAAGTGCTCTCGCTTGGCACGAAGGAAAACTAGCAATACTATCGGTCTATAGTTATCTATAGTCTAAGGTGCTAGGCAATGGTAAGTATATAGTTTTCATTTCATGTGCCTGGTTATATGAAGTGGTCCGGTTTTGGTACAAACTCCATAATTATTAGTACCTAGTATTTATTTTATTTAGTGTTTCGTGATATTAATTTATTTAAAGAGTCACAAACCCTAATGCTAATAAATAAGAAACAACCTATAGTGGCCGACTACATTTCGTGCCATTCAAAACTAAAAAAGACTTCTGGGCAGTGTAAATTTTAAAAGTGGCATTATTATAATACCTAGGTTTAAATATTAGATTTCTGAATTTCACTAATCTACAATGACATTATAAAAAATAGAATGCACATTTAGAATTTAAGTAAAGCAGGTTTTTGACCATTTAACGTTACAATGTTGCAAGAAAAAAATAACAAGTTATACATGAAATTCAGTTTTAACTATCTATTTATTAAAAACTTTCAGTCGTATTTACATGGTTTACACTTTTAAATATAAATTATGTAGTCTAGCCTAAATGCTGGTGTACAAAGTCGACCACATCACCGGCGACACCGCTTTTGGCCAGAAGTTTGGCTCCCTTTGCCTGAAACAAAACAAAAGTGTTAATAATGTTGTAAGTACAACAAATGCCATTTTCGATCTTCGAACGATACAAAACAGACTAAAAAAACAAAACATTTTCAATTTCAGTATGTACTCACCAATACTTTAAGTCCCGTTGAGATAAGTCCGGGCTCGGGCTTGGGCTCGGGCATGGGCTCGGCTTGCACGCTCATGCTCATGGCGGCGACCAACACCACGAAGAAGAAGAGTTTGAAGAAATGCATCTTTAATGAGGAGTTGTGGATAGTTTGAGTTACAAGATCCGAATTGTGCCTAGTTACTGTAAAACGAATCTTTTATACTGACTGCAAACCTACAGTTAACGACTTCATTTATTAGACTAATGAACAAGAAGCAGTTTTGATTTCTTTATTGATTATGTTTTAAAGTATATGCTCATTAAATAGTAATGTTACCTTTAACTACATTAAAAATAACGTATATATATTTCTATACATGTTATATGTAATGTTAACATATAAGGACAAAGGCAATAGAAATATATATACGTTATTTTTAATGTAGTTAAAGGTAACATTACTATTTAATGAGAATATACTTTAAAACATATATATATTTTATTTAACGACTCCCACATCAGGGAATTTTATCCCCGCATCTTGGGGATTCACAAAAAGAACATTCAGACCTGGAACAGACATTTGTGAACCCCACGAATATTCGCGAATGTTGTCTGATGCGGGGACCGAGCCCACAGACGTATTTTTCAACAGGAATAGATATATTATATTAAAAAAAGTTATCCAACTGTCTAACTACTAACTGTACAAATACTATATGGATGATGACGTCATCTCGGTACTTTTAGATATTCTTATTACTATGACAGTTTATGTCGCTCGCTTTTAACTTTTTAAATATTCATGTTCTGCCCCATGCAATATGAGCTCAGGATGTCTTTATGTCTTGCAGTGTTTTTAGTGCAGATCTTCCAGTTATCCTTTTTCTCTTCTGTCACTGCAATGGTGTTTGACATCAATTTTATATCTATGCAATTCTACCCGGAACTGTATATTAAGCTTCCTTTGACCCACGTAAGGACGATCACATTCAGTGTGGTAAATAAACAGCTACAATCAGGCTTATCTTAAGTTACCTACGGGCATCAATCAATTATACCACTATGAGAGATTAATCTTTGTAAGCAGCTTGAAGATAAACAAATATTTACCCTCGTAAGTAGTACATGGTAATAGTGAGATTGGCAGATTCTTGTCTGTGAGGGTTTATGTACCACATGCTTTGTGTTTCAGGTCGGTACTGATGAGTCTTAACATCGAACACTACAAGCTAATTTATATTTTTTTTTGTAATTAAACCGTCTCGGCATGAGATTATTTTCACGAAACACTTCATTGGTGGTAGATAATAGCAGGGAAGACGACTGGCGAGGTTTGTAACGACAAAGTAAATGTCAAAAAAAATATCTATTTCAATTTCGTGTTTCTAATCCATAAAATCGATAAGAATGTATAGTTCTTTTTTATGTTAAACATTTAAAATTGACACACAAATTTGCGAGCTTGGTGAGTCAAATAATTCTCAATGTGAGAAAGGGTGGGATAGCAAAAAAGTACACAAAATACATGTTACCAATTATTTACTTAAGAGCCTAAAGGTATTTACATTTTTAATTTATATTCATAGTCTAGCCTAAATGCTGGTGTACAAAGTCGACCACATCCCCGGCGACACCGGTTTTGGCCAGAAGTTTGGCTCCCTTTGCCTGTAAACAAAACACAAGTTTGATTAATATTAGGTCCAACATAATAAGTATTATAAAAAAAACTTTTTAAATTTTTGAGTTTCTTTAAATATATCCATTTAATGTTATTGATGTAACGAGAAATTATATATTTCTTTAGACATTTCTTCTACTTTTCCATATTGCTTCTTAGTTGGGAATAAACTTCTGTCACATTCTATCTTTGTTCAGTACGAGAAACGATCTCTTTTTTATCTTTGGAAACTTTTTCGATTATTTTTTAACGTTAACATATTCTGTATAGATAGATGAATGTTATGTACTCACCAACACTTTAAGTCCGGTTGAGATAAGTCCGGGCTCGGGCTTGGGCTCGGGCATGGGCTCGGCTAGCACGCTCATGCTCATGGCGGCGACCAACACCACGAAGAAGAACAGTTTGAAGAAATGCATCTTTAATGAGGAGTTGTGGATAGTTTGAGTTGCAAGACTCGAATTGTACCTAGTTACGGTAAAACCAATATTTTATACTGACAACAACCGCACAAGTTACGACTTAATTTATTACACTAATGAACCAAGAAGCAATTTAGACCACAGCATTGATTAGTACGTAAAATATAATTTATATTAAATGGACATTATTAGAGGGACTTAATAAGTTAAAACACTGCTTTATTTACTTATAATATCTGTAGTGGAATTTTCTTGATTGTAATAACATCTAGGGTTACTACTAGGTACAATCATGAAAAATTCCACTACCGTAAAAGATCTGTCTAAATACTTCTTTTGCCGGCTTCTCTCTCAAAGCTGTGTTGAGGTCAGTTTTCAGTCAGACAGAATTCAGCTATAATGTATTTTACATGCAGCAACTCTATGTAGAACGGATGCAAAAATAATGAGAAGTTTACTAATGTGACTTAAAAAAAAGCATGCCAGCTACGCCCAATGGCTTCGCGTGCTCACTAACTATGTATTTAATGACAATATACTTTAAAAACTAATCAATTTTATGGTCAAAACTGCTCCTTAGGCCATTAGTCAAATAAAGTAAGTCGTTAACTGTAGGTTTGCTGTCAGTATAAAAGATTCGTTTTACAGTTACTAGGCACAATTCAGGTCGTGCAACTCAAACTATCCACAACTCCTCATTAAAGATGCATTTCTTCAAACTGTTCTTCTTCGTCGTATTGGTCGCCGCCATGAGCATGAGCGTGCAAGCCGAGCCCATGCCCGAGCCCAAGCCCGAGCCTGGACTTATCTCAACGGGTCTTAAAGTATTGGTGAGTACATACCAATTACTGATATTAAAAATGCTTTAAATTTTATCTGTTTTGTGTAGTAAAAAATAAAAATATATTTTATTACTTACTTAAATACAAGTAAGTTTTACTTACATCATTAACACTTTTCTTTTGTTTACAGGCAAAGGGAGCCAAACTTCTGGCCAAAACCGGAGTCGCCGGTGATGTGGTCGACTTTGTGCACCAGCATTTAGGTTAGACTACGAATTAATTTAATGTTTATACCTTTAGTCTCTTAAGTAAATAATTGGAAACATGTATTTTGTGTACTTTTTTGCTATAATACCTACGTCCTAACCTTTCTCACATTGAGAAATATTAGGCGATTTAAAATTCATATCTTTCATCACAATATAATGTATCCCTTTACCTTTATTTCTACTGAAAAGTTGCATAAATTAAAACTATATTTATTTTAAATAAATCCTATACATTTTTATCGATTTTATGGATAACATGAACATGAAATTGAAACCCACTTCATGTTTTTGACATTAAGTTTGTCGTTGCTAACCATTCAACTCTGCTATTATATACCAACGATAAAGTATCGTGAAAATAAGCCTCGACATCACGATATCTCCGGAATGGTGATCCGTAGGGAAAAAGTATTGAGACAATTTTGTAGATAATTGCATGATCTACAACTTTTGTCTGAGCTATTTTTGCCATAATACTTGCCATTTATGAGGAAAATGCGAAAAGGTGATATTATTTATTAATTTAAACTTTATGCTACAAATGTACATAGGCGGACTTAATGCCACAGGCATTCTTTCCAGTCAACCTTAAGGTGATGCAGAGATAACATGGTAGGTGCATTCAGTTGAAAAAAAAAAAACATTTACTGAAGTAAAATATTATAAACTGAACACTACTTATATTTACTTAATAATATATACCTACATAAATATCCATACACAAATATTTAACATACATACATACAAATATATAAATAAATATATATATATATATGTAATAAACATACAAACAATCATGATGATAATTCTGCCATTTTCTTGAAGATGAATTTTCGAACAGCAGTTTTAAAAGATTGCTTAGTAGTAGTGGACTTGCTGATTATTGACATTTGACCTTGTGTAACCATTTTTTGCACAAGTCGGATCAGTGGGGACTTTTGATATTTCATTTATAATAGTGTACTTGAGACCTCCACCAATTTTCAGCTCTATGCGAATTAATGCAAACTTACAAGGTTTTTTTGTCTATTTTGACTGGACTATTAATATTCTCGATTTCGCTTTAAGTTTGCTCGAGAAGAGTCAGTTCAAACATTTATATTCTCAAAACACGAAAAGGAAATAAATTTAAAAAAGTATTTTTTGTAATTGTGTATTACAGTGGTACATAATAATATTGCCTAATGTGGACACAACGAGAAAAAAAATCGTCTCTTATTCTACCTCATAGTGGTAAGGACATTAGTTATTTGGCCAAAAGCGACTATAACCTAAAGCGAAATCGAGGAACAAGAACACTACGACGAAACTCATGATTCCATCGTGGATGACGTGAAAAAAAAAAATCTATTTCTGACATTTCGAACCTCGGTTTTGAAGACGATGAATTTGCAAAACCTTGTCCATCAATAATAGCGAAGCGAAGGAGAATGCGCAAAATTTTGTAATAGTGCATTACAAGTGGATTTGGAAATTACCTACAGGGGATTTGGCCGAATGCGTGTTGGAGTTGACTTTGCGACGCCCGTACGCTAAAACTATTGATTCTACAAAAAAAAAGATGAATGCATAATTGTTGGCAATGCTCTCTAGTTAGATTTATTCCCGAGGTATTTTTATCCTAAAATGAGCCTGAAAGGACTTATTGTTAAAAAACTGTTTTTGAGCGCCATTTTTCCAATATGGCGGAGTGAGCAGCAAAGATACGAGGTCGCAAAGTAAAAATTCGAAAAGAGCACGTCGTAATTTATAAAATCACCAATTTTCAACACTCCCGGAAAACTTTCCAGGTATTCTCTTCCAAATGACTGGACTATTGATTGTTGGCAGCTGTGCAACTGCAAGTTACGAACGTAACAAACTCTACGCATGAAACGGTTTTGGAGAGTTTGCATTCGTTTCTCGCATCAGGTACGTGACGACGCTGCCGTGAGTCATGATAGGTCTCACGCACGCAGTGTAAGTTCTCTTCTTAGAAGTAAGAGACAGTTTACTGCGCTTCAACATGCACTGCAAGGCATCAATACATCGGGACTAAGAACACTCAGACTTCACATCAGAATGGACATTTGTGTATCACACAAATGTTTGTTTGATGCGGGGTTCGAACCAGCATTAAGTACGTATTTGTTAACAAGAATATCTCTAACTCCTCAAAGCTAAAAATAAAATAATTCATGTACCAAGATGTCCGTATGATCTATGTAGTATAGATCATACAGACATCTTGGTACTGTTTAGGTATTCTTACTACTTATTCGTTTTGACAGTTTATATTGATCTTTCTTTATTTATTAGTGTTCCGACCAATGCACGATGTCTTGACTCTTGGTGTCTTGCAGTGCTTCTACTCAGTGAAGATCATCCAGCTACATTTTTCTCTTTAGTGACTGTAGTGGTATTTGATGTCAATTTTTAAAAACATCGAAATAAGTTGGAAGTAATTATGCTTTAATGGTAGCTTGCTTCTCATGTGCTATTATGAAACAAATGTTCACCCTCTATATGTAACGTAAGCAGTAGGTACACAAGTAATAATAAGTGAGATGCACCGATTTCTGTCTGTGTGGGTTTTTGTACCACACACATTGTGTACTGTATTTTTCGTAATTAAACCGTCTCGGAATTTATATTTCTCGGCGCTTATTTCACGGCTTACTTCATCGGTGGTAAATAATTTAAGGATTAATTACTGTTAAGGCGAAATTTGCAACGCTAAACTTAATGTCAAAAACATGAAGTGGATTTCGTGATTTTTATCCATAAAATCGATATATATATTTTTTAAGTAAAACATGCCCTAATTTATGCAACGTTTCAGTAGAAACAACAGTGAAGGGACATAATTATTGTGATGAAAGATATGAATTTTAAATCACCTAGCCACAAATTTGCAAGGTTGGTGCGTCAAATATTTCTCAATGTGAGAAAGGGTAGGTTTTATATCAAAAATAGGACACAAAATACAAGTTTCCAAATCAAAATTTAATATTTGGTATCTGGATGACGGAACTCTAGGAGGCGATGTCAACACTGTAGCAGATGATTATATATCCCTTAAAACAAATTTACAAAAAATTGGTCTTGATTTAAACACAAGTAAGTGTGAAATATATATTCCAGATACACATTTAGATAAAAAATTAGCTTTACAAAAAATCCAAACAATAGCCCCTGAAATTAACATAGTCAATAACTCCTCTCTTCGCCTTCTAGGGTCCCCAATTTTAGAAGAATCATATGAAAATTTTATAGATGATAAAATTGAAAATTTTCAGTCAATTTCGAATAGACTTTTCAAAATCTCTTTACATTCTGCTATTACTTTAATTCGTTTTTGTTGTTTTGGTCCAAAATTTACATATTTTCTTCGTTCTTCACGACTATGGAAACATTTGCCGCTTTTGGAAAAAGTCGATAAAATTATTCGGTCCACGTTAACGTCCATTTTTAACGTAACGTTGGATGACCGAGCTTGGACCCAAGCCACGCTGCCGATCCGATTTGGTGGGCTTGGTGTACGTAAAGTTTCCAGTCTAGGCTTACCAGCATTTTTGTCTTCGGTCCACAGCACTGAAAAATTAACCAGGCAAATCTTAGGGTCTTCTCTGGTTGATTTTCAGATTCTGTGCATGACTGAGGCAGTAAATAGTTGGGAATTGTCCTGCCCGGGCACAGATCTACCCGAGCAACGTTCTTCTCAGTGCAGTGGGACGAGCCGCTTTGCAGTTTGTTACGGAAAGAATTAATTAATACGTCAATCAACACTGCAGAGCGCGCGCGTCTCCTGGCTGTGGGAGAATGGGAATCGGGCCTCTGGTTACAGGCACTTCCGTCAACCACTCTTGGTACGATTTTGGATGACAATACTTTCCGGCTCGCCATCAGTTTACGTTTAGGTATACCTTGTGTCGCATGTCATCGGTGTCAATGCGGTGAAACAGTCGATTGCCTCGGTCACCATGGCCTGTCCTGCAGCAGGAGCGCAGGACGTATATCCCGTCACGCAAATATTAATGACATTATTCGTCGTGCTCTTGTCATTGCCGGTGTACCAGCTGTTTTGGAACCCAATGGTTTGGTGCGCAGCGATGGTAAGAGACCTGACGGTCTGTCATTGTTGCCTTGGAAATTGGGTCGGCCTTTGGTGTGGGACGCAACGTGCGTCGACACCCTTGCGCCATCCCACGTTCTAAGTTCGGCGGCCTCTCCTGGAGCTGCTGCTGGAGCAGCGGAGACCCTTAAACGGCGAAAGTATAATAACCTAATGGGTAATTATATTTTCGAGCCGTTTGGTGTTGAAACGCTCGGGTCATGGGGTCCGAGTGCACGAAATCTTTTTAAAGAACTGTCAAAACGTTTGGTAGACTCTACTCGTGATCAGAGAGCTGGTTTGTTCCTTGCACAGAGAATCGGCATAGCCATTCAACGTGGCAATGCTGCCAGCCTTCTGGGCACGTTTCCCGCCATTGACAGGGATGACGATGAGTATTTTGACGCGTGTTAGTTTTATTTATAATTTATCTATAATATGTATGTATTTAGAAATATATAAGTATGTTTATCAGTTGTCTGGTTACCATAACACAAGCTCTGCTTAGCTTGGGATCAGATAACCGTGTGTGAGTTGTCCCGGAATATTATTATTATTATTATTTATCTATATAAGATTTAATTTTAGTCTTTGTTTGTTCTTGTATTAGATTTAAGTACATATTGAGTTTCCAATTATTTAAACTAAAGGTTTTATATAAACTAAAGTACTAGTACTAAAGTACTATTATGTAAACTAAAGGTTACTATACATAAACTAACATAGGTGAACATTTTTCACTTATGTTATTCGTAGTCTAACCTAAATGCTGGTGCACAAAGTCGACCACATCACCGGCGACACCAGATTTGGCCAGAAGTTTGGCTCCCTTTGCCTGTAAATAAAACATAAGTTTGAATAATATAAAGTACAATATAATTATGATTTAAATAAAAAACTTTTTTACTTTTTGAGATTTTTGAGATTTCTTAAAACATCTACATTTTAAGATATTGAAATTATTAGAAATTCTATACAACTTTACAAATACAACAAGGATGATGACGTCATCTCGGTACTTTTAGGTATTCTTCCTCCTATTTATGACAGTTTATGTCACTCGCTTTTAACTTTTTAAATATTCATGTTCTGCCCCATGCAATATGAGCTCAGGGTGTCTTTAGTTATGTCTTGCAGTGTTTTTAGTGCAGATCTTCCAGTTATCCTTTTTCTCTTCTGTCACTGCAATGGTGTTTGACATCAATTTTATTTCTATGCGATTCTACCCGGAACTGTATATTAAGCTTCCTTTGACCCACGTAAGGAAGACCACATTCAGTGTGGTAAATAAACAGCTACAATCAGCCTCATCTTAAGTTACCTACGAGCATCAATCAATTATACCACTATGAGAGATTAATCTTTGTAAGCAGCTTGAAGATAAACAAATATTTACCCTCGTAAGTAGTACATGGTAATAGTGAGATTGGCAGATTCTTGTCTGTGAGGGTTTATGTAAACACAAAGCATGTAGTGCTTTGTGTTTCAGGTTTCCTGCCGGAGCCGCGCAGAGATTGCGTAAGCGACCCCGTGGCTTTGACTAAGGCCAAGACGGGACCGGGGTGTTTTTAGTCGGTGCAAGTCCGACATATCCCCACGCTGTGCCCTCAGCGTGGGTTGAAATCATTAGAGTTTCACGCCGAAAAAAAAAAAAAAAAAAAAAAACGGTACTAATGAGTCTTAACATCGAACACTACAAGCTAATTTATATATTTTTTTGTAATTAAACCGTCTCGGCATGAGATTATTTTCACGAAACACTTCATTGGTGGTAGATAATAGCAGGGTTGACTGTTAAGACGACTGGCGAGGTTTGCAACGACAAAGTAAATGTCAAAAAAAATATCTATTTCAATTTCGTGTTTCTAATCCATAAAATCGATAAGAATGTATAGTTCTTTTTTATGTTAAACATTTAAAATTGACACACAAATTTGCGAGCTTGGTGAGTCAAATAATTCTCAATGTGAGAAAGGGTGGGATAGCAAAAAAGTACACAAAATACATGTTACCAATTATTTACTTAAGAGCCTAAAGGTATTTACATTTTTAATTTATATTCATAGTCTAGCCTAAATGCTGGTGTACAAAGTCGACCACATCCCCGGCGACACCGGTTTTGGCCAGAAGTTTGGCTCCCTTTGCCTGTAAACAAAACACAAGTTTGATTAATATTAGGTCCAACATAATAAGTATTATAAAAAAAACTTTTTAAATTTTTGAGTTTCTTTAAATATATCCATTTAATGTTATTGATGTAACGAGAAATTATATATTTCTTTAGACATTTCTTCTACTTTTCCATATTGCTTCTTAGTTGGGAATAAACTTCTGTCACATTCTATCTTTGTTCAGTACGAGAAACGATCTCTTTTTTATCTTTGGAAACTTTTTCGATTATTTTTTAACGTTAACATATTCTGTATAGATAGATGAATGTTATGTACTCACCAACACTTTAAGTCCGGTTGAGATAAGTCCGGGCTCGGGCTTGGGCTCGGGCATGGGCTCGGCTAGCACGCTCATGCTCATGGCGGCGACCAACACCACGAAGAAGAACAGTTTGAAGAAATGCATCTTTAATGAGGAGTTGTGGATAGTTTGAGTTGCAAGACTCGAATTGTACCTAGTTACGGTAAAACCAATATTTTATACTGACAACAACCGCACAAGTTACGACTTAATTTATTACACTAATGAACCAAGAAGCAATTTAGACCACAGCATTGATTAGTACGTAAAATATAATTTATATTAAATGGACATTATTAGAGGGACTTAATAAGTTAAAACACTGCTTTATTTACTTATAATATCTGTAGTGGAATTTTCTTGATTGTAATAACATCTAGGGTTACTACTAGGTACAATCATGAAAAATTCCACTACCGTAAAAGATCTGTCTAAATACTTCTTTTGCCGGCTTCTCTCTCAAAGCTGTGTTGAGGTCAGTTTTCAGTCAGACAGAATTCAGCTATAATGTATTTTACATGCAGCAACTCTATGTAGAACGGATGCAAAAATAATGAGAAGTTTACTAATGTGACTTAAAAAAAAGCATGCCAGCTACGCCCAATGGCTTCGCGTGCTCACTAACTATGTATTTAATGACAATATACTTTAAAAACTAATCAATTTTATGGTCAAAACTGCTCCTTAGGCCATTAGTCAAATAAAGTAAGTCGTTAACTGTAGGTTTGCTGTCAGTATAAAAGATTCGTTTTACAGTTACTAGGCACAATTCAGGTCGTGCAACTCAAACTATCCACAACTCCTCATTAAAGATGCATTTCTTCAAACTGTTCTTCTTCGTCGTATTGGTCGCCGCCATGAGCATGAGCGTGCAAGCCGAGCCCATGCCCGAGCCCAAGCCCGAGCCTGGACTTATCTCAACGGGTCTTAAAGTATTGGTGAGTACATACCAATTACTGATATTAAAAATGCTTTAAATTTTATCTGTTTTGTGTAGTAAAAAATAAAAATATATTTTATTACTTACTTAAATACAAGTAAGTTTAACTTACATCATTAACACTTTTCTTTTGTTTACAGGCAAAGGGAGCCAAACTTCTGGCCAAAACCGGAGTCGCCGGTGATGTGGTCGACTTTGTGCACCAGCATTTAGGTTAGACTACGAATTAATTTAATGTTTATACCTTTAGTCTCTTAAGTAAATAATTGGAATCATGTATTTTGTGTACTTTTTTGCTATAATACCTACGTCCTAACCTTTCTCACATTGCGAAATATTAGGCGATTTAAAATTCATATCTTTCATCACAATATTTCCCTTTACCTTTTGTTGTACTGAAAAGTTGCATAAATTAAAACTATATTTATTTTAAATAAATCCTATACATTTTTATCGATTTTATGAATAACATGAACATGAAATTGAAACCCACTTCATGTTTTTGACATTAAGTTTGTCGTTGCCAACCATTCAACTCTGCTATTATTTACCAACGATAAAGTATGTCGTGAAAATAAGTCTTGTCATCACGATATCTCCGGAATGGTGATCCGTATGAAAAAGTATTGAGACAATTTTGTAGATAATTGCATGATCTACAACTTTTGTTGCCAAAATACTTGCCATTTATGAGGAAAATGCGAAAAGGTGATATTATTGACATTTGACCATGTGTAAGTTTTTTTGCACAAGTCGGATCAGTGGTATATTCCACTTTGTTCACCTGGGTCATATCACCCAGGTGATATCACCTGGGTGAAATGAGTCGACTTTTTATGTGTAATTTGTTCACCTTGGAACTGTATCACCCAGGTGAACAAACGCGACTTTTTGAATTATTCTAGTCGACTTATATCACCCGCATCCAAAGTGGCAATTAGTTCATTTAATTATATTTAAATATTTATTTTTATTTTACTGATTGTTCTTATTTTAATTATACAAGAAAATATTTTATGTACAAAGTATAAAAATTGAATATGTATTAAATATGAGTCCGAGGTGAAATGAGGAGACAAAAAAGTCTACTTTGTTCACCTGGGTGATATCACCCAGGTGAACAAAGTGGAATATACCGGATCAGTTTGATATTTCATTTATAATGGTGTACTTGAGACCTCCACCAATTTTCAGCTCTATGCGAATTAATGCAAACTTACAAGGTTTTTTTTGTCTATTTTGACTGGACTATTAATATTCTCGATTTCGCTTTAAGTTTGCTCGAGAAGAGTCAGTTCAAACATTTATATTCACAAAACACGAAAAGGAAATAAATTTACAAAAGTATTTTTTGTAATTGTGTATCTGTAATACACAATTACAATAAATACTTAGTAGGCCTAATGTGGATACCACGAGAAAAAAAAATCGTCTCTTAGTCTACCTCATAGTGGACATTAGTTATTTGGCCAAAAGCGACTATAACCTAAAGCAAAATCGAGGAACAAGAACACTACAACGAAGCTTACGATTCCATCGTGGATGACGTGAAAAAAAAAATTCTATTTCTGACATTTCGAACCTTGGTTTTGAAGACGATGAACTTCAAAACCCTATCCATCAATAATAGCGAAGCGAAGGAGAATGCGCAAAATTTTGTAATAGTGCATTGCAAGTGCATTAGACCTACAGGGGATACCACAAAAAATAAACGTGCCACTAACTCTACTTCACGGTGGTGTGGAAATTAGTGATTTGGCCGAATGCGTGTTGGAGTTGACTTTGCGACGCTCGTACGCTAAAACTATTGATTCTACAAAAAAAAGATAAATGCATAATTGTTGGCAATTCTCTCTAGTTAAATTTATTCCCGAGGTATTTTATCCTAAAATGAGCCTGAACGGACTTATTGTTAAAAAACTGTTTTTGAGCGCCATTTTTCCAATATGGCGGAGCGAGCAGCAAAGATACGAGGTCGCAAAGTAAAAATTCGAAAAAAGCACGTCGTAATCTATAAAATCACCAATTTTCAACACTCTCGGAAAACCTTCCAGGTATTCTCTTCCAAATGACTGGACTGTTGATTGTTGGCAGCTTTAAGTCACAGTGCAACTGCAAGTTACGAACGTAACAAACTCTACGCATGAAACGGTTTTGGAGAGTTTGCATTTTCTCGCATCAGGTACGTGACGACGCTGCCGTAAGTCATGATAGGTCTCACGCACGCAGCGTAAGTTCTCTTCTTACAAGTTCTTACTTGTAAGAAGAGAACTTACACTGCGTTAAACTTAAACTGTATCTTGACAGTTTACTGCGCTTCAACATGCACTGCAAGGCATCAATACATCGGGAGTAAGAACACTCAGACTTCACATCAGAATGGACATTTGTGTATCACACAAATGTTTGTTTGATGCGGGGTTCGAACCAGCATTAAGTACGTATTTGTTTACAAGAATATCTCTAACTCCTCAAATTTAAAAATAAAATAATTCATGTTACTACATAGATCATACAGACATCTTGGTACTGTTTAGGTACTCTTACTACTTATTCGTTTTGACTTTTATTTTTTCTTTAATTATTAGTGTTCTGACCAATGCACGATGTCTTGGTGCCTTGCAGTGCTTCTTCTCAGTGAAGATCATCCAGCTATATTGTTCTCTTCAGTCACTACAGTGGTATTTGATGTCAATTTAAAAAAAAACGTCGAAAGCAGTTGGAAGTAATTATGCTTTAATGGTAGCTTGCTTCTCATATGCTATAATGAAACAAATATGCACCCTCCATATGTAACGTAAGCAGTAGGTACACAAGTAATAATTAGTGAAATGCACCGATTTCTGTCTGTGTGGGTTTTTGTACCACACACATTGTGTACTGTATTTTTCGTAATTAAACGTCTCGGCATGCGCTCATACGGCATACTTCATCGGTGGTAAATAAATATGGGTTAATTGTTAAGGCGAGATTTGCAACGTCAAACTTTATGTCAAAAACAAGAAGTGGGTTTCGTGTTTCTTATCCATAAAATCGTTTTTTTTTAAGTAAAACATGCTCTTAATTAATGCAACGTTTCAGTAGAAACAACAGTGAAGGGACATATTGTGATGAAAGATATAAATTTTAAATCGCCTAGCCACAAATTTGCAAGCTTGGTGCGCCAAATATTTCTCAATGTGAGAAAGGGTAGGTTTTATAGCAAAAAAGGACACAAAATACATGTTTCCAATTATTTACTTAAGAAACTAAAGGTAAACATTTTTTACTTATGTTATTCGTAGTCTAACCTATATGCTGGTGCACAAAGTCGACCACATCACCGGCGACACCGGATTTGGCCAGAAGTTTGGCTCCCTTTGCCTGTAAATAAAACATAAGTTTGAATAATATAAAGTACAATATAATATGATTTAAATAAAAAACTTTTTTAATTTTTGAGATTTTTGAGATTTCTTAAAACATCTACATTTTAAGATATTGAAATTATTAGAAATTCTATATATCGTAAGACGTTATTGTTTTATTTTTCCATATTGCTTCAAAGTAGGGGAAAAACTTCTCTCTCACTCTATCTTTTTTCAGTGCTAAAAGCTAGCTCTATTTTTTATGTCTGGAGAATTTTCAGATTTATTTAACTTTAACGTGTTTTTGTATAGTAAGATGAATTTAATGTACTCACCAATACTTTAAGTCCGGTTGAGATAAGTCCGGGCTCGGGCTTAGGCTCGGGCATGGGCTCGGCTTGCACGCTCATGCTCATGGCGGCGACCAACACCACGAATAAGAACAGTTTGAAGAAATGCATCTTTAATGAGGAGTTGTGGATAGTTTGAGTTGCAACACCCGAATTGTGCCTATTTACTGTTAAATGAACCTTTTATACTGACAGTAAACATACAGTTAACGACTTACTTTATTAGACTAATGGACTAAGAAGCAGTTTTGACCATAACATTGATTAGTTTTTAAAGTATATTGTCATTAAATACATAGTTACAGAGCACGTGAAGCCATTGGTCTTAACTAGCATGCTTTCCTTTATTGATTCACATTTGTAAACTTTCTATTATTTTGGAATCCGTCCCACAAAGAGTTGCTGGATGTTAATTACACTATAGGTATATCAATTCGTTCAGACTGAAAAATAATCTATTGAGATTATTTTTCAGTCTATAGCTTTGAAAGAAGCTCAGCAGAAGAAGAATGGTTATACCTACGGTTACTAAAGGTATTATTGCTCAGTTTTTCGCATGGCTGAGGTCTCGCGTGGAAAAGAGATATTGAATGTACATAAAACGGTGTCTTAAGTCCCTTTAATGACAGTGTAAGTAAATGATCTTAGATAATGTTTAATACTGTGGTTCAAAACAGCTTCTTGGTTCATTAGTGTAATAAATTAAGTCGTTACTTGTGCGGTTGTTGTCAGTATAAAAGATTCGTTTTACAGTAGGTAACTAGGCACAATTCGGGACTTGCAACTCAAAGTATCCACAACTCTTCATTAAAGATGCATTTCTTCAAAGTGTTCTTCTTCGTGGTGTTGGTCGCCGCCATGAGCATGAGCGTGCAAGCCGAGCCTATGCCCGAGCCCAAGCCCGATTTTTTTTTTTTTTTTTTTTTTTTTTTTTTGGTAGAGATTTTTGCAGTTAGCCTGAGCGCAGGCTTTGACTGCTTCACCGGACTTTTGGCGAGGACCTCTAAGGCCTCCAGCCAGAGCAATAGGAAAAACTAACTACGTCAGCAACGTCCACTAAGGGCACCCCCTGCGGGGTTCGGACCTCGACTTAGTGCGTTGCTAACAATCTTAATAAAGGAAAACAACAAGGGATGGCTGGATCTAAGTTTTTATTATTTAGGGACATATTTTTATTGCTAGTTTGGCCGGCTCGGGCCAGCTTGGTCTAGGGACGGGAGGATAACATTTACGTTACTATTATTTATAATACGCGACGGGCCTCGCCGGCGAGGACGTAATATACGGCGGTTGTGTTGTGTAATGCTACTGCTAGCTAAATCGAATGCTCCTTGGAGAAGCGTTGTTTTATCGTCAGGGTAGGAGAGAGTATGTCTGGGGCGTTTAATCTTAGATATTACGGAAGGTACGTATCGCGCGGCCGCTACGATTAGCGGGTTACGGTGGCTTTCGGAGGAGTCGAAGAATCGGATCGCGGCGCGTTTCATGAACTGCTTGATTGTTGGCAGCTTTAAATCACAGTGCAACTGCAAGTTACGGACGTAACCTGGAGCGCCTGTGGCTCTACGCATGAAACGGTTTTGCAGAGTTTGCATTCGTTTGAGTCGATAATCGGGTACGTGAGAGAATACGACGCTGCCGTAAGTCATGATAGGTCTCACACACGCAGTGTAAATTCTCATCTTACAATTAAGAGAGAGTTTACTGTGCTTGTTCAACATACAATGAAGTCGGCCGAGAGCGAAGGCGGCTCGCGCGCGTGCCGCTTTAATATGAGCTATGAAGGTTAGTTTCCGATCAAGGATTACACCCAGGTATTTGGCTTGCTGCTCCCAAGGGATAGGCTTGCCGAAGAGGGTTATAGGTGGAGGGGGAACAGGAGGCTGCCGTTTCTTGCTAAAGAGCACGGCTGCGCTCTTGGTAGGGTTGACTTCGATTCTCCATTTCGTGAACCACTTCCCGAGGGTCGTGACCGCGGTCTGGAGAGTTCGACCTATCGCTAAGGGGCTGGTGCCTGAATAATAGATGGCCGTATCGTCGGCGTACATAGCTACTTGGGGTTTGCCACCGCGAGGAATGTCGCTAGCGTATAGCGTGAAGAGGAGTGGAGAGAGTACGGAGCCTTGAGGGACTCCGGCGCGGATCGGGTGAGGAGCCCAAGCCCGAGCCCGGACTTATCTCAACGGGACTTAAAGTATTGGTGAGTACATTACATCCACAGAAATTAAAATGTTTTAAGCATAATATAATCTTTTTGAAAAAAAAAAAAAAACCCCAATTTATTTTAATAATTAAGCTGGTTCTACTTGCAATATTAATAAGACTTGTGTTTTGTTTACAGGCAAAGGGAGCCAAACTTCTGGCCAAAACCGGTGTCGCCGGGGATGTGGTCGACTTTGTTCACCAGCATTTAGGTTAGACTACGAATAAATTAAATTAAAAATGTAAATACCTTTAGTTTCTTAAGTAAATAATTGGAAACATGTATTTTGTGTATTTTTTTTTCCTATAATACCCTTTCTCACAATGAAAAATGTTTGATTCACGAAGCTTGCAAATTTGTTGTCATGGTTAACAGTCAACCCTGCTACTATTTCACCGATGAAGTATATTGTGAATATGAGGCCAGGCGGAGATTGTTTTATTACGGAAAATAAAAAATACCTTGTAGTATTCGATGTTAAGACTTAACAGTACCTGAAGTACAACGTGTGTGGTACAAAAACCTACACAGATAGAAGTCTGCGAACCTCACTTATAATAACTTATGCACTACTTACGTTATATATATAGGGTAAATATTTATTTCGTAGAGCACATGAGAAGTGAGCTTCTATTAAAGCATAATTCCTTCAAGCCGCTTACGAAGGTCAATCCCTCATGCATGATCAATGCACATAGTTAACTCAAGACGCAGCTGTTTATTTACTACACTGAATCTGGACTCCCTTATTTAGGTCAAAGGAAGCTTAATATATGGTCCCGAGTAGAATTGTATGAAATTGACGTCAAACACCAATGCAGTGACTGAAGAGACAAGGATAACTGGAAGATCTCTACTAGAAACACTTCAAGACGTCGTAAGCTCATATGGTATTGTTCGGAACACGAATAATAAAAAAAACTGGCCAAGTGCGAGTCGGACTCGCGCACGAAGGGTTCCGTACCACCGTCGTATGAGAGCCCCCCTTAAATATTCATTTTATGTGGTTTTTAGTATTTGTTGTTATAGCGGTAACGGAAAACATCATTTGTGAAAATTTTATCTTTCTAGCTATCACGGTTTATGAGATACAGCCTGGAGACAGACAGACGGACAGACAACGAAGTCTTAGTAATAGGGTCCCGTTTTACCCTTTGGGTACGGAACCCTAAAAACGAGCAACATAAACGTTCAAAATTAATACATAGTAACAATACCTAAATAGTACCAATATGCCATTATAATCTATATAGTTTTAGAGTTTAATTATTAAAATTTATATTATCATTCATGATTTTATTTTTAAAGTTTGAGTCAAAGATGTTTCTGTTAAAAAATACATTCTGCGGGATCGATCTACGCATCGGACAAACACTTGTGTGATCTAAAATGTTCCAAGTCTTAAGTATTTTTTTGTGAATCCCCAAGATATGGGGATTAAATCCGTTTCTATGTCCTCTCGTACCCACCAAACTTTACTTAACTAAACAAATTTTTACTATACTATTTTAAAAATTTTACTTATTTATAATTAGGTACTTGGGGACTGCCTCGTTGGCCTAGTGGCGCTAAGCGCGACTGCTACGCTAGAGGTCTTGGGTTCGATTCTCAAGTCGACCAAGGTGTTATTAGGTTTTCTATGAAATTCTCAGTAGCAGGTCGGAGTTTGGATTTGTGCCCGGTTAGTGGCAATAGGCTCGCCCCCTATTACATGGGACCTAAACAGACTGGCGAACTGTGGGTGTATATTGGTACACCTCTGCCTAACCCTTCGGGGATACAGGCGTGATGGTATGTATGTACTTGGGTACTATATACTTGCCGACATATACAATAAAATTATTACTATTTTTACACGACTGCCCAAAAGGAGTGTTATGTTTTCAGGGTTCATGTATGTATGTATGTATACTATGTATGTATGTATTTATGTATGTTTGTGAGTTTCTTTATTCCACCATAACTTCTAAAAGGCTCGACCGATTTCAATGTTTCAATGACCGATTTGAATGTTTCAGGTATCATTAGAACCTTTGAGTTATCCCGAGTGACATAGGCTATGTGGACATTAAAAAATGGTCAAGTGTGAGTCGATTTTTTTTTTGTGTTGTGTCATGTTTTTGTGTCGTTCACTAAAAGGTATTAAATAAAAAAATATAATAAAAAAAAATTAAAATACGCCTGCCATGTCAAAAAAATATTTAAAAAGTGACCTAAAAAATTAAAAAAAAATATAATTAAAATCTTAAAACTAAAATATAGCAGTCGCGGGACAGTTCTGCGGGAAAATACCTACCTTTATCGGTCCCCCGACTGCTATATTTTAGTTTTGTTGTGACTTGTCGTTTTGCTGACTGCGGCTTTTGTTGAAAGTTATGTTCAAACTTTAGCTCTAAGTAATAAACCTCAAACACTTGTTTATTTGGCATAGTTCCTAATTTTCTTAATATTTTGAAACCTCACAGACAGCCGTTTCTTCTCTTACAGCCAACGCACTTAGAAATATGGGTTCGCGATTTGGAGTGCTATCTAGTATTGTAATTATACTTTAAAAAGCGCTACATAGAGCCTACTTTCAATAAATTAATTTAGATTTTGGATGTTTTTGAATGTCTTATATACGCCTCTAGTAAAAACATTAGTATGTATCTATATTAAAAAAACTTATTTATCATAAATGATTTGAGAAATAACAAGAAAACAGCGTTACGTCGTATAACTTTTTGCCTCCAGGTATATGGAATGTTAGCGCTGCATTTTTCGCTTAAAACAATGTTTTTGTTTTTGTGACGCAGATGCGGCGAACGTCGCGATAGACGTATGCGTCTAACGCAACAAGCAACAACATAAAATTGAAGGTCTTGATAAGAATATTTTGAAACTATGTCATAATCATTACAAACTTTTCACTAAAATGTATAAAAAGAGGTATTAATAAAAAAATTAAAAACCCGACTCCGGAAGTACGAACTAAAAAGTGATAAACCTAGTTTTATTCGTTAATTTATCGTCATTCCGGTCGGGTAACGTCTCAGTTTTTAAAGTGTGGTCGATTCACCGACTGGACAGGAAAATAAAAGAAAGAAAGAAATTAAAATTGATTTTCATAGATTTATTGGAACAGGTGAGGTGTTATTCATTTTTTTGCATTCAATAAATATGGAATCTATCCTAAATGCTGGTGTACAAAGTCGACCACATCACCGGCGACACCGGATTTGGCCAGAAGTTTGGCTCCCTTTGCCTGAAAACGAAACACAAGCTTGAATAATATTAAGTACAACGTAATATTTATCATAATATTATGTATTTTTTAAATTTTTTTATACATAAAATAAATGTTTATTAAATAATGAAAAATTAAAAAAAAATCGCTTTCTAATCTTTTTTCAGTACTAGATTTTTGTTATTTTTAGAGATTCATAATATATATGCATTTAAAGATTTTGAAGTAATGAGGAATTATCTTTGGTGTATTTTCTGATGAAATTTTAACGTAAACTTATTATTGAATAAATAGATTAATGTTATGTACTCACCAATACTTTAAATCCCGTTGAGATTAGTCCGGGCTCGGGCTTGGGCTCGGGCATGGGCTCGGCATGCACGCTCATGCTCATGGTGGCGACCAACACCACGAAGAAGAACAGTTTGAAGAAATGCATCTTTAATGAGGAGTTGTGGATAGTTTGAGTTGCAAGAACCGAATTGTGCCTAGTTACTGTAAAACGAATCTTTTATGCTAACAATAGGTGAACAGTTAACGATTACATGAACTAAAAATTAATTAGCCGTTTTCGTGCAATACAATGATCTCTTAAAAACTAATCAGTGATGTGGTTTTAAACCGCTTCTTGATCAATTAGTCTAATAAACTAAGTTATTAAGTGTTCATCGATTGTCTATTTAAAAGATCTGTTATACAGTAACTAGGCACAATTCGGGTCTTGCAACTCAAAGTATTCACAACTCATTAAAATGCATTTCTTCAAACTGTTCTTCTTCGTCGTTTTGGTTGCAGCCATGACTATGAGCGTGCAAGCCGAGCCCATGCCCGACCCAATGCCCAAACGCGGAATTCTCAAGAAAGGACTTAAAGTATTGGTAAGTACACTTCATTGACAATCAAAATATTTTCATGTCTCGCTACTGCAGTTTTTGAGAACCAGACGGTTGCACTATATTCAAAATAGATCTAGTCATAGAAGATCACGGAATAAAGGAATTTAGGCTAACAATATTTTAGTGTTTCACAATGAACCGACTGCAAAACGAGGAGGTTCTGAATTCAACTGTATGTTTTTTCCGCGAAATCTTCGGCAATTATACATAGAATGGGATAGACTACAGAGGTAGACATATACTACAGACCCATACTGATTACATTAAAATCGAAACAGTAGTTTTGTTTTTAAATCAATATAATTACAAGAAAGGGTAAAAACAACAAAATTGCGTACTTTATACTTTAAAGCCATTGTTTTTTCTACTGAAGTAATTATATTTACATTTGCTTGTGCTTAATATAGATATTGTAGCAAATCTCTATTGTAATATTCGTAAATGTAATAATCAACACTTGTGTTTTGTTTTCAGAAAAAGGGAGCTAAACTCCTGGAATCCGGTGTCGTCAACGATGTGGTCGACTTCGTAGACCAGCATGTAGGCTAGACTACATATTTACGAGACGAAAAAAACCAAACTCACCTCAATAAATCATTTAGAACATATATTTTGAGTACTTTTTTGCATTTACCTTTTTCATATTATAGAGCAGGAACGAGAGTTGCTCGGTGTGTCTATTTGTAGTTATTTCTCGATTAAAATCAGAACAATTGTTAACTTACGATGTTTTCCTTTATTTTTAGTCATCATAATAATATGATGAACTTTTTTAAAGACACAATTTTTTATAGGTCGACATTGATGGTAAAACCACTAGCTTTTATTTTAAGTATATTTTTTTTCTACTTATTCATACCCCAACGATAATTTCGATTATTGCAATAAAATATCATTAATTTGACTTTTTTCATCACTTACATGTAAATAATATGACCAGTTCTGTTTCTGTCTGTAGGTACTATAAGCCACTAGTCGCTATATTTACTTGTAACTAAAATTAAATATTGGGTTTTATCTAATAAAATTGAATCCGTGAAGTCAATAATAATGAGTTACCGTCATTTTTCTAAGGAAAAAGCTTAGATTTAGAAAATTCCTTCCCTAGAATTATAACGAGTCATAAGGACTAAAGATACTTACAAAAATTTTAAATGATTTCTGGATCTGAGGTTTACGAGTAAGCTATACATTGAAATAAAACTACTTTTATACGGATTCCATGGGGATTTCAACTTTTCCTCAGCAGGTGTCGCGAAGGTTTATGCTGCTCGACCTACCTGTTAGTATATTTTTATTAATAATTATTTACGTTTTGATTGACGAAATAAGCTCACGATGTTTTGAGGTCTTGCAACGCTGCTCTTGGACTTGATGTAGATCTAGAGAATTATGGGATTCCAAGTATGCGAGACCTTCCAGACATAGACCTCTTCTCTATGGAAATTCGCATGATTTATCAAAATTTTTAAAGGCCGCATAATAGGCTGATGAATTTAGTATATTAATGATGAATTTAGACAGGGTTCGGATCTCCGAACGCTGTCTTTGTGGAGTAGCGATGTTTAACGTTTATTACGCTTCGTCTGGTTCGAACCCACGCTAGTACCAGTCTGACACGAAAATAAATCTTTATTCCAAATATTGGAATCTGAAATCGCCAACCCGCAAGTGAGCAAGCTGGTAATCGAAGTTCGTCCTTTCAAAAAAGCGCTTGGGGATGTAACTTCATGTAGTCTCAGTCGGAGGTGCTTAATTACCTCAGACTGAGGTAGCTACCTACTCTGACATGTAACTACTATATTGTGACATAGTATTTGAGAACACAGCAAGCGAGCGGTAGACTGTAATTCAGTTACTGTGACGGGTCATCGCACCTTTCACTTGTTGTCTCACACTCCTTGTTTCACTTGACATTTGAAGCTGGGCGGCTAGGTGGTTTCTACTATCTTAGTTTCCATGTGCTCTCGGAAACAAGGATTTACTTTGGGTAGTAGTGTGGCTGTACTATAAGCTCCTAAACCAGGAATGTTGCCATTGTGGGAGCGAGACCGCCTTTTCGCTTAGCCAAGATTCCAAAACGAAGGAAGTTCTTGTTCGATACTCTGTTTAGTTCAGGTGAACAATATATCGAACAACATACACTTTATATGTTTTAATACTAAATCGACGCTGAGCTCCATTATCATTAATTCAATAGTTTCTCCTTATGCATGTATTTATTTTCACAACACAGCTCGTAACTCAAGAATATACATAATATAGATAGCAGAGTGGACTGGCAAGGATGTGGCAAAGTTTTCAATTTACACATCTGTTAAGCACTGTGTTCTACAGTCAACGTTCATTTCTCAAGGATTTTTCAAATGTTCTGTACGCACGAGAAAAGGTATATTGACAAAAAAAAGTAGACAAAATACATGTTTTCAATTATTTATTTAAGACAGTGGGCGTATTTACAATTTAACATTTTATAAACATTAAATCTAGCCTAAATGCTGGTGTACATAGTCGACCACATCGCCGACGACCCCGGTTTTGGCCAGATATTTAGCTCCCTTAGCCTGTAAACAAAACACAAGTGATTGTAATATTGAGTACAAAGCTTTTTATTACAATAAATTTTTACACTAAATTGCTATTAAAATATAACACAAAATCTTAGATGGGCTAAAATAAACCCGTTAAAGACAAAAGCAATGAAAAATACGGATTGTCGTAAGACTTAGTTGATATTGTTGGTCCATATTGCCCATAGCTAGAAAATGGCCTTCCCTTGGGCTTGGAAATTGATTTTTAGTTACTGATATCGTTAACCGATCAGCTATATTGGTACTATAAAACATTTGTTTTACAGTAACGAGGCACAATTCGGTTCTTGCAACTCAAACCATCCACAACTCCTCATTAAAGATGCATTTCTTCAAACTGTTCTTCTTCGTGGTGTTGGTCGCCGCCATGAGCATGAGCGTGCAAGCCGAGCCCATGCCCGAGCCCAAGCCTGAGCCCGGACTTATCTCAACGGGACTTAAAGTATTGGTGAGTACATTACATTAATCTATGTTTACAAAAATACATTAAGGTTAAAAATTCATAAGAAAATTCTGCAAAGATAAGAAAAGATATTCTAAAGAGAAGTTTCGAGCACTGAAAAAAGATGAATGCGAAAGACGTTTTTTCCTAACTATGAAGCAATAAAGAAAAATAAAACAATACTGTCTTACGATATATAGAAGTTCTCGTTTCTTTAATATCCTTAAACGTGTATATTTAATAAATCTCAAAAATTAAAAAAAGTTAAAACGTTTATTATTTTTATACATGTTACGTTGTACTTCATATTAAGTATATAAACTTGTGTTTTGTTTACAGGCAAAGGGAGCCAAACTTCTGGCCAAAACCGGTGTCGCCGGGGATGTGGTCGACTTTGTGCACCAGCATTTAGGCTAGACTACATATTTATTAAATGCAAAAATGTAAATATACGCGTAGACTTTTAAGTAAATGATTGAAAACATGTATTTAATGTACTTTTTTTACCTTTTAACATAACATAGAGAGTTCGAAATTGCGTCAGGTCAGAAGAAAATTTAGGAAAATCAAAAAAAGGGGTTTTATTTCGTTTTACGGAAAATAAAAAATACCTTGTAGTATTCGATGTTAAGACTTAACAGTACCTGAAGTACAACGTGTGTGGTACAAAAACCTACACAGATAGAAGTCTGCGAACCTCACTTATAATAACTTATGCACTACTTACGTTATATATATAGGGTAAATATTTATTTCGTAGAGCACATGAGAAGTGAGCTTCTATTAAAGCATAATTCCTTCAAGCCGCTTACGAAGGTCAATCCCTCATGCATGATCAATGCACATAGTTAACTCAAGACGCAGCTGTTTATTTACTACACTGAATCTGGACTCCCTTATTTAGGTCAAAGGAAGCTTAATATATGGTCCCGAGTAGAATTGTATGGATATGAAATTGACGTCAAACACCAATGCAGTGACTGAAGAGACAAGGATAACTGGAAGATCTCTACTAGAAACACTTCAAGACGTCGTAAGCTCATATGGTATTGTTCGGAACACGAATAATAAAAAAAACTGGCCAAGTGCGAGTCGGACTCGCGCACGAAGGGTTCCGTACCACCGTCGTATGAGAGCCCCCCTTAAATATTCATTTTATGTGGTTTTTAGTATTTGTTGTTATAGCGGTAACGGAAAACATCATTTGTGAAAATTTTATCTTTCTAGCTATCACGGTTTATGAGATACAGCCTGGAGACAGACAGACGGACAGACAACGAAGTCTTAGTAATAGGGTCCCGTTTTACCCTTTGGGTACGGAACCCTAAAAACGAGCAACATAAACGTTCAAAATTAATACATAGTAACAATACCTAAATAGTACCAATATGCCATTATAATCTATATAGTTTTAGAGTTTAATTATTAAAATTTATATTATCATTCATGATTTTATTTTTAAAGTTTGAGTCAAAGATGTTTCTGTTAAAAAATACATTCTGCGGGATCGATCTACGCATCGGACAAACACTTGTGTGATCTAAAATGTTCCAAGTCTTAAGTATTTTTTTGTGAATCCCCAAGATATGGGGATTAAATCCGTTTCTATGTCCTCTCGTACCCACCAAACTTTACTTAACTAAACAAATTTTTACTATACTATTTTAAAAATTTTACTTATTTATAATTAGGTACTTGGGGACTGCCTCGTTGGCCTAGTGGCGCTAAGCGCGACTGCTACGCTAGAGGTCTTGGGTTCGATTCTCAAGTCGACCAAGGTGTTATTAGGTTTTCTATGAAATTCTCAGTAGCAGGTCGGAGTTTGGATTTGTGCCCGGTTAGTGGCAATAGGCTCGCCCCCTATTACATGGGACCTAAACAGACTGGCGAACTGTGGGTGTATATTGGTACACCTCTGCCTAACCCTTCGGGGATACAGGCGTGATGGTATGTATGTACTTGGGTACTATATACTTGCCGACATATACAATAAAATTATTACTATTTTTACACGACTGCCCAAAAGGAGTGTTATGTTTTCAGGGTTCATGTATGTATGTATGTATACTATGTATGTATGTATTTATGTATGTTTGTGAGTTTCTTTATTCCACCATAACTTCTAAAAGGCTCGACCGATTTCAATGTTTCAATGACCGATTTGAATGTTTCAGGTATCATTAGAACCTTTGAGTTATCCCGAGTGACATAGGCTATGTGGACATTAAAAAATGGTCAAGTGTGAGTCGATTTTTTTTTTGTGTTGTGTCATGTTTTTGTGTCGTTCACTAAAAGGTATTAAATAAAAAAATATAATAAAAAAAAATTAAAATACGCCTGCCATGTCAAAAAAATATTTAAAAAGTGACCTAAAAAATTAAAAAAAAATATAATTAAAATCTTAAAACTAAAATATAGCAGTCGCGGGACAGTTCTGCGGGAAAATACCTACCTTTATCGGTCCCCCGACTGCTATATTTTAGTTTTGTTGTGACTTGTCGTTTTGCTGACTGCGGCTTTTGTTGAAAGTTATGTTCAAACTTTAGCTCTAAGTAATAAACCTCAAACACTTGTTTATTTGGCATAGTTCCTAATTTTCTTAATATTTTGAAACCTCACAGACAGCCGTTTCTTCTCTTACAGCCAACGCACTTAGAAATATGGGTTCGCGATTTGGAGTGCTATCTAGTATTGTAATTATACTTTAAAAAGCGCTACATAGAGCCTACTTTCAATAAATTAATTTAGATTTTGGATGTTTTTGAATGTCTTATATACGCCTCTAGTAAAAACATTAGTATGTATCTATATTAAAAAAACTTATTTATCATAAATGATTTGAGAAATAACAAGAAAACAGCGTTACGTCGTATAACTTTTTGCCTCCAGGTATATGGAATGTTAGCGCTGCATTTTTCGCTTAAAACAATGTTTTTGTTTTTGTGACGCAGATGCGGCGAACGTCGCGATAGACGTATGCGTCTAACGCAACAAGCAACAACATAAAATTGAAGGTCTTGATAAGAATATTTTGAAACTATGTCATAATCATTACAAACTTTTCACTAAAATGTATAAAAAGAGGTATTAATAAAAAAATTAAAAACCCGACTCCGGAAGTACGAACTAAAAAGTGATAAACCTAGTTTTATTCGTTAATTTATCGTCATTCCGGTCGGGTAACGTCTCAGTTTTTAAAGTGTGGTCGATTCACCGACTGGACAGGAAAATAAAAGAAAGAAAGAAATTAAAATTGATTTTCATAGATTTATTGGAACAGGTGAGGTGTTATTCATTTTTTTGCATTCAATAAATATGGAATCTATCCTAAATGCTGGTGTACAAAGTCGACCACATCACCGGCGACACCGGATTTGGCCAGAAGTTTGGCTCCCTTTGCCTGAAAACGAAACACAAGCTTGAATAATATTAAGTACAACGTAATATTTATCATAATATTATGTATTTTTTAAATTTTTTTATACATAAAATAAATGTTTATTAAATAATGAAAAATTAAAAAAAAATCGCTTTCTAATCTTTTTTCAGTACTAGATTTTTGTTATTTTTAGAGATTCATAATATATATGCATTTAAAGATTTTGAAGTAATGAGGAATTATCTTTGGTGTATTTTCTGATGAAATTTTAACGTAAACTTATTATTGAATAAATAGATTAATGTTATGTACTCACCAATACTTTAAATCCCGTTGAGATTAGTCCGGGCTCGGGCTTGGGCTCGGGCATGGGCTCGGCATGCACGCTCATGCTCATGGTGGCGACCAACACCACGAAGAAGAACAGTTTGAAGAAATGCATCTTTAATGAGGAGTTGTGGATAGTTTGAGTTGCAAGAACCGAATTGTGCCTAGTTACTGTAAAACGAATCTTTTATGCTAACAATAGGTGAACAGTTAACGATTACATGAACTAAAAATTAATTAGCCGTTTTCGTGCAATACAATGATCTCTTAAAAACTAATCAGTGATGTGGTTTTAAACCGCTTCTTGATCAATTAGTCTAATAAACTAAGTTATTAAGTGTTCATCGATTGTCTATTTAAAAGATCTGTTATACAGTAACTAGGCACAATTCGGGTCTTGCAACTCAAAGTATTCACAACTCATTAAAATGCATTTCTTCAAACTGTTCTTCTTCGTCGTTTTGGTTGCAGCCATGACTATGAGCGTGCAAGCCGAGCCCATGCCCGACCCAATGCCCAAACGCGGAATTCTCAAGAAAGGACTTAAAGTATTGGTAAGTACACTTCATTGACAATCAAAATATTTTCATGTCTCGCTACTGCAGTTTTTGAGAACCAGACGGTTGCACTATATTCAAAATAGATCTAGTCATAGAAGATCACGGAATAAAGGAATTTAGGCTAACAATATTTTAGTGTTTCACAATGAACCGACTGCAAAACGAGGAGGTTCTGAATTCAACTGTATGTTTTTTCCGCGAAATCTTCGGCAATTATACATAGAATGGGATAGACTACAGAGGTAGACATATACTACAGACCCATACTGATTACATTAAAATCGAAACAGTAGTTTTGTTTTTAAATCAATATAATTACAAGAAAGGGTAAAAACAACAAAATTGCGTACTTTATACTTTAAAGCCATTGTTTTTTCTACTGAAGTAATTATATTTACATTTGCTTGTGCTTAATATAGATATTGTAGCAAATCTCTATTGTAATATTCGTAAATGTAATAATCAACACTTGTGTTTTGTTTTCAGAAAAAGGGAGCTAAACTCCTGGAATCCGGTGTCGTCAACGATGTGGTCGACTTCGTAGACCAGCATGTAGGCTAGACTACATATTTACGAGACGAAAAAAACCAAACTCACCTCAATAAATCATTTAGAACATATATTTTGAGTACTTTTTTGCATTTACCTTTTTCATATTATAGAGCAGGAACGAGAGTTGCTCGGTGTGTCTATTTGTAGTTATTTCTCGATTAAAATCAGAACAATTGTTAACTTACGATGTTTTCCTTTATTTTTAGTCATCATAATAATATGATGAACTTTTTTAAAGACACAATTTTTTATAGGTCGACATTGATGGTAAAACCACTAGCTTTTATTTTAAGTATATTTTTTTTCTACTTATTCATACCCCAACGATAATTTCGATTATTGCAATAAAATATCATTAATTTGACTTTTTTCATCACTTACATGTAAATAATATGACCAGTTCTGTTTCTGTCTGTAGGTACTATAAGCCACTAGTCGCTATATTTACTTGTAACTAAAATTAAATATTGGGTTTTATCTAATAAAATTGAATCCGTGAAGTCAATAATAATGAGTTACCGTCATTTTTCTAAGGAAAAAGCTTAGATTTAGAAAATTCCTTCCCTAGAATTATAACGAGTCATAAGGACTAAAGATACTTACAAACATTTTAAATGATTTCTGGATCTGAGGTTTACGAGTAAGCTATACATTGAAATAAAACTACTTTTATACGGATTCCATGGGGATTTCAACTTTTCCTCAGCAGGTGTCGCGAAGGTTTATGCTGCTCGACCTACCTGTTAGTATATTTTTAATAATTATTTACGTTTTGATTGACGAAATAAGCTCACGATGTTTTGAGGTCTTGCAACGCTGCTCTTGGACTTGATGTAGATCTAGAGAATTATGGAATTCCAAGTATGCGAGACCTTCCAGACATCTCTTCTCTATGGAAATTCGCATGATTTATCAATTTTTTTAAAGGCCGCATAATAGGCTGATGAATTTAATATATTAATGATGAATTTAGACAGCGTTCGGATCTCCGAACGCTGTCTTTGTGGAGTAGCGATGTTTAACGTTTATTACGCTTCGTCGGGTTCGAACCCACGCTAGTACCAGTCTGACACGAAAATATAGTAAATCTTTATTCCAAATAATGAAATCGCCAACCCGCAAGTGAGCAAGCTGGTAATCAAAGTTCGTCCCTTCAAAAAAGCGCTTGGGGATGTAACTTCATGTAGTCTCAGTCTGAGGTGCTTACCTCAGACTGAGGTAGCTACCTACTCTGACATGTAACTACTATATTGTGACATAGTAGTCCAGAACACAGCAAGCGAGCGGTAGACTGTAATTCAGTTACTGTGACGGGTCATCGCACCTTCAAAGTCAAAGTCAAAGTCATTTATTATTTGTAAAACATAGGTATAAAAAAATGTAGATCTTATAAATAAATACAGTGCGCTATGTTTTGTCTATGGTGAGACGTACAAATATGGTTTGGACTATAACAATATACAATACTGAACACATACAAACATATAACAAATAAACATGGAAACTAGTCATTTAGGAACTCATCAACCGTGTAATAACATTTCTCAGTTAGAACTCTTTGTAGGGTTTTCTTAAATTTGTACAAAGGTAACTTTGGTCACCTTTCACTTGTTGTCTCAAACTCCTTGTTTCACTTGACATTTGAAGCTGGGCGGCTAGGTGGTTTCTACTATCTTAGTTTCCATGTGCTCATGTGCTCCATGGAAACAAGGATTTACTTTGGGTAGTAGTGTGGCTGTACTATAAGCTCTTAAACCAGGAAAGTTGCCATTGTGAGAGCGAGACCGCCTTTTCGCTTAGCCAAGATTCCAAAACGAAGGAAGTTCTTGTTCGATACTCTGTTTAGTTCAGGTGAACAATATATCGAACAACATACACTTTATATGTTTTAATACTAAATCGACGCTGAGCTCCATTATCATTAATTCAATAGTTTCTCCTTATGCATGTATTTATTTTCACAACACAGCTCGTAACTCAAGAATATACATAATATAGATAGCAGAGTGGACTGGCAAGGATGTGGCAAAGTTTTCAATTTACTCATCTGTTAAGCACTGTGTTCTACAGTCAGCGTTCATTTCTCAAGGATTTTTCAAATGTTCTGTACGCACGAGAAAAGGTATATTGACAAAAAAAAGTAGACAAAATACATGTTTTCAATTATTTATTTAAGACAGTGGGCGTATTTACAATTTAACATTTTATAAACATTAAATCTAGCCTAAATGCTGGTGTACATAGTCGACCACATCGCCGACGACCCCGGTTTTGGCCAGATATTTAGCTCCCTTAGCCTGTAAACAAAACACAAGTGATTGTAATATTGAGTACAAAGCTTTTTATTACAATAAATTTTTACACTAAATTGCTATTAAAATATAACACTAAATTTCAGATGGGCTAAAATAAACCCGTTAAAGACAAAAGCAATGAAAAATACGGATTGTCGTAAGACTTAGTTGATATTGTTAGTCCATATTGCCCATAGCTAGAAAATGGCCTTCCCTTGGGCTTAAATCTTATGTAGAGGATTGAATGTTTTGTACTTACCAATACTTTTATTCCAGTTGAGATAAGTCCAGGCTCGGGCTTGGGGTCTGGCATAGGTGCGGCTTGCACGCTCATGCTCATGGCGGCGACCAACACCACAAAGAAGAACAGTTTGAAGAAATGCATCTTTAATGAGGAGTTGTAGATAGTTTGAGTTGCAAGAACCGAATTGTGCCTCGTTACTGTAAAACAAATGTTTTATAGTACCAATATAGCTGATCGGTTAACGATATCAGTAACTAAAAATCAATTTAAGAATTCTTACTGATTGGTTTATAAAATGTTATGTCATTATAATTGTATAAGTAGGTAATGATAATGTGTTCAATTATCTTAACCAGTATCGGGCAAGTTTCAGGTCTAATATTAGAAATTGTCATTACTGACAGTAATTAGATGTTATCATCGACAAGCGTCTTGTTAATTCACATACACTGTATCTCCTGTAATACATTTTAATCTATTCATCCGTCCCATTTAATCTTTAACTATGCCAAATTAACACATGCTTCTGACCATTTAAAAAGTCCACTAAATCTACGCTAGCGGATTATGCTCTCATTTAAATTATTAATAATTATAATTGTTCCAGTGTTTAGTAGTCTATAATAAATTTAATGAGAGCTACCGATTTTAAAAAAGATACAGTGGCTTAAATATACTTTTCCCGAAAAAATATGGCCCTAACATTATGGTAGATCTTGATTTGAAAAAGAACTTGGTTTGAAATGCTAAAATTTGTTTAGCCCGTCATTTAGATAATGACAAAAAAAATACGTATTTTTGTATATTTTCCTAAATAAAAATACATCAAAATAGAGCGTCAAAAGTAGTGATAATAATTTTTTTAACATCTCTCTGATGGAAGTTAAAAAGCAGTTGTCTTCTACCTCATTTTAACTTGCGGTATAATCCATCTACTACATCCCTTTTTAAGCATAATTTTTATACAGAGGTGGACACGGAGAGGTTTCTTTTACATATTAGACGAATTGATGGGTAGTAAAATCTGATACAAGAGCTGAATTGTATGGAAATAAAAATGAAGCGTAAGTTATAAATTCATCAATGAGGACAACATCACATACATTGCTCTGAACCCAAAGAAAGTAGTTCAAGTAGGTACTTATGTTATGGAATTCAGATATAACTAAAGAATCCCAACACTCAGATCTGAGGCAATGTAGAAAATTTGTTTTGAATGATGTAAAAAAAACATCCACAAATAGCTGTATTTTTTAATTGTTTTGACATGGGCGCTTGGTTTTTTTTGTTTTAAAGCAAGGGTCGGCAGAATTAAGTATTTCATAAAATATAAATGTTAACGCCAAAATGATGAATGACATAAAATCTTGACAGACGGACACCAAAATGATCCAATATGGTTTCCATTGTTTTCCTTTTAAGGTATGGAACCACAAAGAATTACAATAGTTGAATTTGATGAGGAAGCAGAAGAACATTGTTCTTCATATTTCCTCTACTTTGTTCGAGTGTAGGATAAGAAATTTCGCGCCGATCCCTAATCACGTGTAACGTGAACAGGAAAATGAAACATAAGGAGTAATAAATCACACCGTGAAAAAAAAAAAACAGTTTAAAAACTAGTTTTTAAAATTGTATACTTAGTTAACAAAAATATAAAATTGTATACTTAGGTAAATTTTATAAGCAAACAAATTCATGACAGGTGAAAACAAGATTTCCACGTGCTATATGACTTTTTAATGACAGCTAAGTAGTAAAGTGGTCCAAAACTGCTACTTGAGTCTAATTAATTAGCTCGTTAACTGTTCAGCTATTATTAGTATAAAAGATTCGTTTAACAATAACTACGTACAATTCGGGTCTTGCAACTCAAACCATCCACAACTCCTCATTAAAGATGCATTTCTTCAAACTGTTCTTCTTCGTGGTGTTGGTCGCCGCCATGAGCATGAGCGTGCAAGCCGAGCCCATGCCCGAGCCCAAGCCTGAGCCCGGACTTATCTCAACGGGACTTAAAGTATTGGTGAGTACATTACATTAATCTATGTTTACAAAAATACATTAAGGTTAAAAATTCATCAGAAAATTCTGCAAAGATAAGAAAAGATATTCTAAAGAGAAGTTTCGAGCACTGAAAAAAAGATGAATGCGAAAGACGTTTTTTCCTAACTATGAAGCAATAAAGAAAAATAAAACAATACTGTCTTACGATATATAGAAGTTCTCGTTTCTTTAATATCCTTAAACGTGTATATTTAATAAATCTCAAAAATTAAAAAAAGTTAAAACGTTTATTATTTTTATACATGTTACGTTGTACTTCATATTAAGTATATAAACTTGTGTTTTGTTTACAGGCAAAGGGAGCCAAACTTCTGGCCAAAACCGGTGTCGCCGGGGATGTGGTCGACTTTGTGCACCAGCATTTAGGCTAGACTACATATTTATTAAATGCAAAAATGTAAATATACGCGTAGGCTTTTAAGTAAATGATTGAAAACATGTATTTAATGTACTTTTTTTACCTTTTAACATAACATAGAGAGTTCGAAATTGCGTCAGGTCAGAAGAAAATTTAGGAAAATCAAAAAAAGGGGTTTATTTCGTTTTAATGAATTATGTTTCAAAATGTAAGTACATAACAGTGATTAATTCAAATTCAAATTCAAATTCAAATTATTTATTTCAGATATCAGATCCATATAGTGTTAGTAGTACTTATCCTAATGTTAGTATTTAAACAAGTTTTAACAATTTTATTAACTAATTACCGAGGTGGGTATGAATTTTGACCCAACTTCGTAAAAGGGGAGAGTCCCACCGGTCAGAGAACACGTTCAGGATGCCATTGGAGGTGGAGCGCATACGCGCCATCATGGAAGCGCAACGTTTCCGCATGATCGCGGCGAACCCGTCAACGCACGCCTCCGCGAACATTCCTGACGCGCTACATCGCCATGGTAGCCCCAAAAGCATCCTGAACGCGTTATTATACTGTACGCGCAGGTCGCTGTATGCCCGCAGGGTATACTTGGTCCACAGGCTGCACGTGTAGAACGACTGGCAGAAAGCCTTAAAAAGCGTTATCTTAACTGAAACAGTACAGCGTGCAAACCTGCGAGCCAGCATGTTGCCACGGACAGCCAGCGACCTGCGCTCCCTGTCTATATCTACAGTGTCTTTTAAGTCCCCAGTGACCCAGTGACCCAAATACTTGAACCTCTGAACCCGACTCAAGGGAGTCCCAGAGAGTGAGAGGTCAGGCAGCTGTTTATAGGTCAATGTACCCGATTTAAAAACCAACCATTCACTCTTATCGGTATTGTATTTGAGCCCTTGAGCCAACGCGTAACTTTCACATATTTTAAGGAGCCTTCTCATTGCACCAACAGATGGGCTCAGCAGCACCATGTCATCAGCGTAGCTAATGTTGTTCACGCAAACACCGTCCACGTGACAACCGACTTTAGTGCTACTGAGCTCACCTATCAGCTTGTTTACGTATAGGTTAAAAAGACGAGGGGAACTCAGCCCACCTTGTCTTACCCCACAATCAAGCCCGTACCTAGCAGAATATGAGCCTGCCCACTTAACTCTATTGTTCTGGCTACTGTACCAGTATCTAAAAAGTGATATCACCTCAGCTGGGACAGTAGTGTCGTGAGTGAGCTTATACCAGAGCAAATCATAATTTACCAGGTCGAAAGCCTTGGATAAATCTAAAAAGCAAGCTATTACAGGGGTCTTTCTGTCTGTATAATATTGGACAGTCTGCTTGAGGCCTAAAATTGCACTCTCTGTTGACAAGTTTGGTCTGAAACCAAACTGAGCATCCTCAAGAACGATATGTTTAGCTAGAATTTTATCAAGCAGACTATCCAACACCTTAGCAACAACAGTCGCAAGTGATATCGGCCTATAGTTGGAGATATTGGAGGCGTCACCAGTCTTGTTCTTTATAACAGGCACAACGACTGTATTAGTCAGTTCAACAGGTAAATAGCTATGACTAAGACAAAGGGTAAAGAACATAGAAAGTACCCGCCGTAGGTGTGCCCCAGCGTGTTTAAGATGTTCAATGCTAAGGCCGTCGAGACCGGGGGACTTTCCCCTTACCATTTTCTGTATAGTACTAGCGACATCCTTAGCGGAGAACTTGATAGGAGGAGCCCCTGTCTCGGCCGCCCCCGCACTTCTATTTGACCGCTCACCATTGCCACTCAAACGCGAGTTAACATTAAAATGTTTTTGAAAAGCATTAGCTATTTCAGAGGGGTCGCTCACACCCGAAACGCTCACCGGCACCCCCGACCTATGTTTCAATTTATTAGTTAGTTTCCAAAACTTACTGAATTGCTTCGCTTTATGAGATGAAGCTAGCATATCCATTTTAATTTGCGCTTCGTTATTTTGACAAAACCTTAACTTAGTTTTGAAAAGATTTCGTGAGGTACACATATTTTCAAAAATAAAACCCGAAGTAGGTTTATTGTATAACAGCCACGTTTGATAACAAAGTCGGGCATAGCGGTGAGCCTCCCGGACGTGTTTGTTCCACCCTACTACATAATTGCCTTTATGTCGCTTTTTAACAGAAGCTGCATGAGTGAGAACGGCTCCTTTTTTCAAAATACAAATTATGTTATCGTACATCCTATCTAACAACAATCGATGCTCCATTTTGTGACACATGTTATCAGCACATTTAACAAATTCTAGAGGAAAATCTATTTGTTTCAAGTTGCTATTACAATATTCAAAATACTTATTTGTCTGATCTAAATCCCTCTCACCCCAAACAATTTTGTTACATGAAATGTAAGAACTAACAATTTTAGGCTTAATTAGATTAATGTTACACTCTATTAAAAGCGGAATATGGTCCGAAACGTACACGCCATACAAAATAGACGCATTATTCACCAAGCGTCTGGCCGCTTCAGTGACAACACAGTGATCAAGCCAGCGCAGGGAGCCGTTGGCCGAGCTAGTAAAAGTATGCGAGTCTGGCGGCAATAGTTCTGTATCAATGCAAGACCATGATTGATCCGTACAGGTTAAAAGTAACTCACGTGAGAAGCGTGACCCTGGATGCGCGTTAAAGTCTCCCAACACAAAAACAGACTCTACTTCACTGCTCTCAATCACTGAGATAGTTTCACTTAGGCAGTTCGTAAACTCAGGAAGATTCTCGGCACAGTCAGTGGGCATGTACACACAAAATATTAGCAACGACCGTTCTTCCTGCGCTATCTTAATACACACGATACGGTCACTAACACAATCAATAACCGACACTGACGCAAATAACGACTTCCTCCACAACAGCGCAACACCGCCGTACGGTCTTCCCACAAGAACTCCGTCAGATATGTCCACAGCTGATTTCCCAGTGTATGCGAAGTCTTTATCAATGGTCGCAAGGAAGGGCACGTCGTGGGGCAACAGCCAGGTTTCCTGTAACGCTATTACGTCGGCTCGTGCACATAGTTGACGAACGCAATCAGCTGATCGAGTTACATTTTTACAGTTGAATGTACATAATTTAACGTTCGACATACAACCCATTATGTGTTTGTTATTATTTCAACACTATGCTGTTTATTTACCTTCACTGTACTTTTCTTAAAGTAAATAAACTGTCTAAACCGTATACCCTCAGGCCAAATTTTGTCGTCTAAAAATTTATTTAATTTATATTTAGAGACAAACAACTTAAATGCATTATACGGCCTTTCAGATTTCATATTCATTTTCTGAAGCTGAACTATTTCTTGCGTCTTATTTTGTATATAATCACAAATATCTTTTTCCGTAGTATCTTTGTCAACATTAGTGATAAAAAGCGGAATTTTTGCATCCGCAGCCCTAAATTTAAAGTTCGCATTAGGGCTTGCGGTTCCCGTTTTTCCCTCAAACCGATTCTTTGACTTCTTATTTTGAACCCGCGTCCAACCATCTTCAGAATGATTTTTAGGCCATTCACCTTGCATTAATACATCTACCATAGTTTTATTACTCTGCATTGAATGAACTAGATTAGCATTAGTTTCATCCATATTTTCTAATAACGTCAAGTTATGTAGCGTGGCGGTAGACTCGTCGACAGTCGGTTGCGCTCGCGCATGAGAGTGAGCGAGCGAGCGATACTTCGGTCCGTCCTCGTAACTTGTTTGTTGCGTTTGCGAATGTGCGTCAGGATCGATCAGCTGTGCATGTTGTGAGGGTAGGTGCGGCGACAATCCAAACGGTCCGCTGTCTAAGTTGTACCCTCCACCTCTTATTTTATTAACATTAGAGTTAAATATCGGATTTATTAACTTATTACCAGATGATTGCATGAGATTATTCTCTTTCATGGCCATTTCTAGGTCGTTCTTAGTGACAAAATTATCCTTAATATCCTTTAATTCCGCACGCAAAACCACCAAATCTTTCAATAGTTTCGTTACGTCTACGTGATCGAAACACACTGGCGGCAGTCTATGTAGCTCGTAAGCGACAAAAACCGGCAATTGATCAGGGTCAATGGTTTTAAAAACCGATATTATGTCTTCTAAATCCTTTTGTTTTTTGTCTTTTCGCCTCGACTTCAATCGTTTACCAATCTTGGTCGTGCTGCATAACAACTTCTTTGCCTCATCAATTTCCACCTCGGAAAACGCCGACACACATATTCTCATCAAGCTCTCATTGTCCATAACGTCATGTTTATTACGAATAAACGCCAGGACTTCCGAAATCACTAAGTTACAGTTGGTACACTTAATCGTATCAACAGACATTATCGCGCGGTCGCACTTTCGCGACCACTCGCATAGAACTCGCGCGCGAGACTGAATAAAGAAGAGAAATTTATGAGAAAGGTAACTTTTTTACTGCCAGATGAGTCATGTACTACATTGGTTGGTAGATATATACATTGTACATATATACATTAATGATATATAGGTACATGTATACATTGGTTGGTAGGCCTGGTTGGCTCTAGCCCTGTTTCCTATTTTTCACGGCTTTATACGCATCGTGAGCAGTTCCAGCAGCGTTGACTGCACGAAGGCCGTTCTTCTGTAAAACAAAAGGGCTTTAATTAGTATTACATATATAATTACTTTTATATTATTGAAGGAACGTTATGTTATCAGAATTTAGAACACCTCCCAAATCCTGAAGTACCAAATAAGGTACGGTAAGGAAAGCATTAAGTATTTTATTTTTTTCCTAACGTCAATGTAACGTTTTCTTATTGCAAATAATTAAAACATCTTGGAAAGGCGATATTATTTAGGCATACAAATGTACGTCTTTAACACCTATGCTGCAGATTGTCATGATCGAAGCCCGAAAAATAAACCAAAATTACAAATAATATATTTGTGGTGTTTTTCTAGAGAGGAGAACAATTATTGTTTACCGTGCGGACCGCAAATTAGGCACTGCAAGCTTTACGCACTGTTTACACCTAGACCTCTAGATGAGATAAACAACCTTCATTTTTTATTAGACAAATGAGAAAGAGATTTGGTCGGTACCTACAAACAGTAGTTAGTTTTTTATACACTACACAAGTGAAACCAGTTGTTTTTGGAGTTTCAACTATCTGTAAAAATATCTAATGATTTTAAAATAGACTTCAGTGTAAATGATTTAACTGAGAGTTTACGCTCCGCAATTTTGTTTGACACTTACCACGACAGAGCCAGCTTTTACTTTTGGGTTGGCTTCAGTACCACTTAAGAACATCGCCAATACCGCCAGAATCACCAAGAAAAAACCAAAGAATTTCATTATGGATTTTTTTTATTTAAAACAACAAACAACTGTAAGTGATCGAATGATCAAGGATTATAGTTCGACTACTGAAGATGCTCATCTATTTATTTGAATCCGATTTAAAGGGAACTAGTACAAATTATGCCTAATAAGCGATGATGAAATCGTTTCAGCTGCAGCTGGGAGATGTAGTAAGGAAAATGTGGAGGCAGAACACGTACACAAAAGTAATTAAATGAAATCAGAACAAAAAATGCATAGGATGGGAAATTCTGCAGATACTTAGAAAACTAGGTATAATCATTATAATTAGAGCTGCGTGCTATAAAAGAAGTTTTGAGCGATAATGTTTACAAGACAGATTTCTTCTTCTTCTTAGCATGTCGATGACAATCTATTTATATAGTGTCGGCCCAAAATTCTGCTACGAGAACTGCATTGTCAGTAGCTTGCATTAAATCGTCCATTGTGCAGGTGTAAGGGTACGAAGGACAAGATAACAGGTGTTCCATCGTCTGGGGAGTAATACCACATCTACAACTCAGGCTAGTTGTATCTATGTATCCCCACCTAGACATATTATCTTTACTTCGGCCAACCTGTGTCCGAAGTCGGTTCAAGGTGGAGCCAGACAGATTTAATACATGTTTATATTCAATGAACAAAGTTGGAATGCACATATTTAGTATTGCAATATTTGCAATATGTAATGAGATAATCTTCCAAGTTTGATAATTATGATACTCGTATATCAAACTTGTAAGATAGGCTTATAGTTGCGATAAATAGAGGTAATTATTATCACTACAAAATAATCCTGTCCTTACAAAGACATTTACATTAGTTGTTTGAATTTCATAACGTTACGTAAATTAAACAAAAGTTATTTTACGTGATAAAGGAATGCTCGTCTTTTGTCATACAGAAGTAGCAAAGCGTTTATTTATGGTCATAAAGGTAGAGTTCATAAATTTATATTTGGAGCTCACCCGACATTCTCATACCCATAGGTTAACATTGAATACTTTGGGAAAGCCTTGTTGAGGTAAATATTTCGTCGTACTATTTCGTTACTAAACTAGGTCACTGCCACACCCATGGGTAACTTTAACAATATAATTATTTATATTTTAACTTTTAGTTCACCACGGAACCTTCATGTACATCATTCCCTGATAACAAGTGGTCGGGATTTCCTTTTGGAGAATTTTTTATCGATATATAATCTTGTGCAAATAACTGCACATAATTATAGGCAAAGGATAAGGAAATTGTAGCATGTGCCGATTGATGATTAAAAATGTATATAAAGCCAAACAAACCATTACCATGTTTTCTGTCGCAAATGTTACTGTTATGTATTTTAATGCTTTTTATTGAATAAAAAACATAACAAAAAACGTGTCATACCAAGATTCCTTTTATCGTTTTATTTTGTCTCGTGTTTAGGGTTCCGTACCCAAAGGGTAAAACGGGACCCTATTACTAAGACTCCGCTGTCTGTCTGTCCGTCTGTCTGTCTCCAGGCTGTATCTCAACCGTCATAGCTAGAAAGCTGAAATTTTCACAAATGATGTATTTCCGTTGCCGCTATAAGAACAAATACTAAAAACCACATAAAATGAATATTTAAGGGGGTCTCTCATACAACGGTGGTACGGAACCCTTCGTGCGCGAGTCCGACTCGCACTTGGCCAGTTTTTTTTTTTCAATTAATTTGCGCCCGTGCGGTTCCTCAATTCACTAGTTACTTAATAATAATTAAAAAGTATACCTATTATTTTATTTATTTCAGAAAACCTAAAATTCGTATTAAGCGCCGAAGTCTTTACTCAGGTGTTCAATTCATTATATCAATCTCGTAACAAGTGATCAGTTGATAAGTTGGGCATTCCAATTTGCCGAGTGATTTGACAAACCGCATTTGCAAGCTGCAACTCAAAACGTTCAACTGGAAGCCGTCTGTCAAACCACAAAGATGACTGATTGAAGTTTTGCCCAAGATGGAAGCGGTGAAGTTCGGCCACAGATATTCAATGAACCGCAGAATATTCCGCTTTGGTAGTTTCTACTGTCTATGTGTCTATAATGGAGTTACCACCTACCAGCCATTCGATTTGTTCAAGGGAAGATTGTTTGAAAATATAAATCCAACTGCTAGGAGTGCGGGAATCTCTTATTTTTTAACATCTGCCGTAGTATCTCTCATCGGAGGTTTTTACTGATTTACCAGTCTTCATATTAGGGGACTTCTTAGATTAAAGAGTATTTCACGAAATTAATTACACCTTGACAAAAAAAAATCTAATATACCTTTCTTTTCAGAATTAGGTGCATGTTTAGGATTTCTATTTCCTGTTTCCATTTCTAAGTTTCTATATCCGATTTTTTTTTAAGTACATTTTATTGTAACATTTGTAACTAAGCTACAAATTCACAAAATTTATTTTATTTACATTGCGTTATCATAATTTTGCCAGATTGATACAAATAACTTATTCCAATTATTATTATTCCGTGCGACGATAGACATTCATGTGTAAATATCGATAGTTGTGAATATTAACAGAGTAATTAAATGGATTTTAGGTTTTGAGATAATATAAAAAAACAAATGAACTAAAAATATAACTTTATAAATTAATGTAGCCGATACCAGCGTCAAATTAATTAATTAAAAGTTACCGAAAAAGTCCATACAAGCATACTTACCAATCAGAAACATAAAACTAAATAATTCCAAAAGGTCTTTGTAGAATTCTAAAAACTTTTGAACAATATTGTTTATCAATCAGATTTTGTTATTATTATTCTAATTTTATTCATATTTAAATTATCCTGTTATCACATTTTTTTGTAAATGCTGGTAATTCGCAACAGTGTAAGTACAAGTTTTATTATCCTATATTTACATGATGTCATGAACATACAGGAGCTGTTGGTAAACTATTTTTTAATAAATAAATAAATCAATTCAAGAAACACAAATTTAATTTTAAACAAAATGCTTGCGACAATAAATAACAATCGAAAAATTAAACGTAAATGCCTCGCACTATCTCGTCGCATGGAATTTATGAGGGGGGGGGGACTAAAGCGTACTCCCCCCCTCGCGAACCCCCGCACCCCCTCGTTCGCCCTACTAAATAATGATAAAAATACGTAAATTTCTATAAACATACTACTAACCGATGAAAGGAAATGTCACTGTTTTGTTTATTGTTCCTTCTTGAATCGTTTTTACAACTGAGCACCACGCAATTCACCATTTTTTATTTAAATGTTTGTCATTTGTACCGGGAGATTCGAACGCGGCGCGCTCAGTTTTGACACTAATCGGACGTGACATTGAAATTGGTGTGAGATCATACCTGTGCTCTCGGATCAAAGAACGTTAGACTTGCTCTAGTTAAATGGTTCCTCTGAGGTATGATTACATTTACTTTTTTGCCTAGTGTCAAATGATACAGATAAATATTATTATTAAGCAATAAAAAATTCTAAAATGAAAAATATTCCTACTTACAACTGCTTTCCCTGTGTTTATATTTCACTTATTACTACATCCTTTTCGTAGCAAACACATTAAGATTTCTCTCACCTTATAAAGGTGATCAGACTACCAAGAATTTGGAAGGAACTTCGGATGCACTTTCGTAACTGGATCCCGAAACGAGGTCGGATTGTGAAATCCGCTTAGAATAAGCCTAAAAGCCCTATGTGACGTTTAGATAAAATTCTATTGATTTCTACTCAGAAGACTAATTCGTGGATCTTGTTACCGGGAATGTAATGTCTATTATTAGCTTAGCGGCTTAGCTCAGTTGGTGCTGGATTTTTTAAATATTTCTAGATCTTTTTTCTTTTCACATATTAATTTCTGTCCTTACATTATGGAACATAGCGAACAACGAGTTATCTGATTCGTGCAGTCGTTTGAAAGTTATGACGTGACCAAAAGGAATATCGGGATTCATCTTTACATAGAAAACGTTCATATTGACGATAGATAGCAACGTTTCGTCGTTTCACTAGTCCTAGTTCTGCACGACTAACAACTTTAAGCCCTGCAACTGCTTCCAGCGAGGGGAAGGCGTTTGCCTCTCTCATTGAAGTCATCCTTCTCTAAATCTCTAGTATGGTAAACTATAACTAAGCATAGCGCGGCTTTAAAATTCAATTTTGTAGAAAGAACGATGAGAAGGTTTTATGTATAAAATCTATACTTTTTATTCTTATTTTTCTTCTTTTACACATTAGTGTAAACTTGCATCAAGCTTTAATCCCATTCCCCTACTTGACGCTGCTATGTACCTACTATGTTTTGTATTAATATCTGTCAGATTCACAGTATTTTTTTTTTTAATTAATCTTTATAATGTAATGCGCTAAAGTAAGTTAACATGGTTCTACAAATAAATAATAAGTAGGTAATATAGAAAAAATCTACGTCATAATATAAGTGGTCCGTGTGACGAGCCGTCTCAACTAATACACGCGTATAGTATACCTAGGTACTATCCATAGTATTTGATGGGATGTGTTATAAAGAGTTTGATTTTTTATAATTTATATTTATTCAAACATAACAAAATGCAATATTTATAAATAAACTTTGAGTATTTAATTAGGTAATCTACATCAGAATCTATCCTTGCTGCCCATGGTTCTTGACTCCTTTGTACAGCTCGTGAGCGGTAGCCGCAGCACTTACAGCACTTACTACTTTTTTCTGAAACAAAACCATTTTCATTATTAGTATAATGGTCAATAAAAAAATGTATAAATCGTAAATTTTTACAGATACTGTATTGTATTCATAAACCCTCAAATGATAACTACATAAATATATGTTAGAATAATACTTACAAGTACTTTCCCTGTTTTTTTGATTGCGTTCAAGTTGACTTTGGGTTGTGGCGCGGCGTGTCCCGCGCCCACGAACACGGCGAGCACCGCCACCAGCATCATCAGCAACGCCGTCAGCCTCATGGTAACTCTTGTGTGTCGGCGGGGAGAGCAGCTCAGCACTCAGCAACACGCTGTTCACTGATACAACCCTAACGCGACAACGGCTTTTATATCCTGATAATAAATAATATTAAACTATTTACCTTATGTTTTTATATTGACGTAATGGGATTAACAAGTTGAGGAATTTCATAAATTTCTTTGCCAGTATGGTCTACCAGCAAAAAAGTAATACTTATCATCTTCCTCAAGTGTCACATTTAACTGTTTGACATTTAACTTTGAATCACAGGAGAAGTATTTCCTCAAACATCAAGTAAGAATTTAAACTTTAACCAAAATAGCGCTGTCATTATGGTTATCTTTCTAAACATTATCAGCAAAACTAAACATTTGACAACTATTTAAAAAAAAAATCGTCGGAGCCTTTAGTTCATTTTTGTTATGTTCCCTGATTAGACTTGAATCGAAGAAGTCTAGATCAATTTTGAAATTTATTCTTGTTTAAAAGGGTGTTGCTGAAAGGTCCATGTTCAAGTTGGAATTTGATGGAGGGATCCCAAGGAAATCAAGGGATTTTACAGAAACGTTTAATTTGTTTCAAGTTTTTAAAGGAGTTTGTTACACTATAATCTCCGACGATTGTGGATCGATTTCAAATTTTTACGGGTACACCTCAGAGGTGGTCATAAATATTTCATGGAAGTCAGTTTCTCTTTACATTTATACCTAAACAATTGTTTACATTTTGTATGTACCTAATCATTAACACATATAATAATGTAATTGCGGTAAAATAAACATAAACACGATGACAAATTAATGACGTAGTAGAAAATACGAATTTCGTTAAACAAAGGCATATGACCAATTTATTGGAAAATCCAGCGTTGCCTGTAGGTTAACGTTTCCCTGTCAAACTTGAATTTAGGCATACAGACCATCAGTTAGGTAGCATTAAATCCCTCTAGTAGATTGATTTAATATTACCTAAATTTAAAATGACGTAGAGGGCCTCTACGTCATTTTAAGTTTAGGTGGTCGCTAGATTTATAAGTCATCATCGCGTTTGGGGTTCTGTCAGTAAACAGCGTGTTGCTGAGGTCTGAGCTGCTCTCCCCGCTGACACACAAGAGTTACCATGAGGCTGACGGCGCTGCTGATGATGCTGGTGGCGGCACTCGCCGTGCTCGTGGGCGCGGGACACGCTGCGCCACAACCCAAAGTCAACCTGAACGCAATAAAAAAAACAGGGAAAGTAGTTGTAAGTATTGTTCATGCCTATACCTCAATTATATTAATTTTACTGTTAACCTGCTTACAAAAAAAAAAAAGTTTTGACTTACTTTTACAACTCAAGAATCTACTTACTTACTTATTAATTGTTATAATAGAATTTGTTAGTTTTCAATATCAACACTTTATAATTAAGTTTAATAAATAAAAATTGTTTCCTTTCAGAAAAAAATTTTTGGAGCTGTAAGTGCAGCAGCCACCGCTCACGAGTTTTACAAAGGATTTAAGAACCGTAGACAGCAAGGATAGATACATAATAAGACAACAAGAAGACGTTATTGAAATAATAAATATTGTACTTAGATATAAGTTATGCTTTAATAAATATGTTCTTAAGTCCCTACTATACAAAGTCTTTTAATGTTTGGTATTGATTGGAGGAGCCGAACACATCCGGTTATCATCATTTTTTCAAAATCAAGTCATGAACTTTTTGCGGTTAGTAAAATAAAGGTCTTAAATCGCAAGGTGCGATGAGTACCTGGGCAAAGAACAGACTAGAAAATCAGATAGCTTTTCGCTCGCTTATTTGTTACCATGGGCGATTTGAATGCTACAATCTGGCTTACTATACTTGTATAAATAACCTTTTAATTTACTCATACCCACTGTGTTTGGGGTCAGATTTGTGACAAGAACCTACTGTGATCCTACATTGTAAGATCCGGACATAAATTTCGTTTAATAAGATACAAAGTTCAAAGGTCAATTAAAGGGAAACTACGTCTCTAGATTTCTCTCTTTTTCCTGTTATATTACTTCGTCTATAATATGTAATCAGATAATTTATATGAGGTAGGTAAAATAGCTTTATCAAAACGATATCCCTACTTACCTACACCATTTACACTAGTTAGCATCGAAAATCCTTCGACGTTACTAAAAGTTTTGAAAGTCGATAGATTTATAAGGCCTCACAGTGTTGGTATCTAATGTACCACTTATGTAGGTATTTTATATAACTCTTGTATCTTTATTTACAATTCAATACTGAAAACTTATACAACAAACACTTACAACTATACTAAAGTTAAATTTTATATAAATAAATAAAACTAACACGCGTCAAAAAATTCATCGTCAATGGCGGGAAACGTGCCCAGAAGGCTGGCAGCATTGCCACGTTGAATTTCATATACCTAATATGTTGTGTTTCAGTAAATATGTATCTAATAAAATAATAGAAGTAAGTGTACAAAATTTTATCGTCGCAGCGTCGCATCGACCTGTTGTTACTAGTGGAACTAGTGGAAAAAGTAAAATAAAAATCTTATTATAAAAGAGTCTTTATCTAGATAGATATAACCCGTTTAATCTTACCTTATTTTATTATATTTCTATATGCTAATTACCTACATGATTTCGGTTAAATAGATTGCAAATAAGAGTACCTAATTGATTAAAAAGTTAAAAGATAAATACTGTGTTACCATAAAAATTGTTGGTACAACAACAACAACTATTAGCTGCTATTAATATTGTTAGTAATTTGCTGTAATTAATAATACATTGCTAAGTATGTGCTAAATGGTTTGTAAAAATCCGGTTTCATATTATTATGTAAGATATTATATTTGTTCTTAATGACTATTGTATAATCTTATGAAAATCAAGTTAAACTGGGTACGGTCGTACTCGATTATGTTATTAAATATTTAGTTGTTGTGACCTAAATCCGTACCTTTAGATTGAAATAGCCAAGATTATGTTTGTGGAGCTTAGCTTTTTGCAAGCAATTTAACATGGGGCTACTCGTTTCGACGGCAAAATGAAACCGCGGAGCTCGGCAGTTAAATTAGTTATCAATCCCTTGCTTTGACACGCTGATATAGTATTCACATTAATAGATACGGAACATTAGACAACATAACATTGTGCATTATCCTTATGCACTTATTTTTAATGAGGAAATAGCTCCTTCGCAATTAAAACAGGTTCCCATGTAAATTGAGTCTTAGAACCGTTTATATACCGTTGGCTGTTTGGTGTTGGCACAGTCAGCAGTTCCTCAGTCCTCAGATAGTTTTTGAAGTAGTAACCAACAGTAACAATGAGGCTGACATCCATGTTAGTGATGGTGATGGCGGTGCTCGCTTTGTTCCTCGGTTCAGGAGACGCCGCCCCAAAAGTTGATGTTAAGGCTCTCAAGAATACAGGAAAAGCTCTTGTAAGTAAACTACTTTTCTGTCATTGATCTTCATCAATACATAACCATTTAAAATTGCAAAATACGTTGACCCAGAAGAAAACCGCAGTCAGCATCATCTGCCTTTTCAGTCAGCAAATGTCAATTATAGTTTCTGTATCCTTCTCTGTATAACAAATAGGTAACCGTGCCATATGGCCAATGACACGCTGTTGTGGTTATTAACCAAGTGCTTAATTTCTCGCTGAAGGTAAACTGTCTTTTATTTGCCTAACCTAATAACCGTCTTCCTTATTTTTATACCTAGTAAGGTATTTCAACCAAATAACCCAAAACAACTGTAGGTACTTTTAATCATATTTTTTTTTGTTTCAGAAAAAAATAGTGAGTACTGTAAGTGCAGTAGGCACCGCTCACGAGCTGTACAAAGGAGTCAAGAACCATGGGCAGCAAGGATAGATCGCCAGTTAGATTAATCATTAGTTATAATAATGTATTTAGTAAACTTCTTTTATAGATGTATATTAGGGACCCTGATTTATCAATGTTAAAATAAAATTATTCTTCAAACAAAGTCTTTTACTTAGTTTTATTTCGTTCCGGGACCGCGGTTCATGTATGGGTCTTACGATAGGAACAGGACAAACGGGTTTGTCTGATACTTCTCCGCCTTCCTCATGATAGAGAAATCAGTTAAAGATTTCCCGGATAAGTAAAAACATATATTTGTCAATTCTTAAAAAGGTCAAAACACATTTTGCTTTATCGGTAACTCATTTATACATCAAGACTGTTATCAGTATGTTTGTACCAACTTATCGCATTATTGACGTAATCATTACTAAGATGCGCATTTCAGAGAAATTAGCACGATTTCACTCTATGCCACTCTATGGGTACATACCCTGCGAGTTATATTGCTGATGACAATATAACACGACCCGTTTTGGAGACTGTAAAGTCCCGATGTATGTTATCTTTGCATATAAAAACTTGGTTCAATATTATTTACGACACCACTTACACAAAAGTATTGTGGTGCAAACTAACTGCAGACTATCTTTTAACGTGCATTTTAAATTAGTGTGATTTAAAATAATGAAGTTCACAAAAGTTTTTGTTGTTTTAATGGTGATAGTTGCACTTTTGATACCGTCTGAAGCCGCTCCAGGCAAAATACCAGTAAAAGCCATTCAGAAGGCGGGAAGAGCTGTTGTAAGTAAAAGTATATTTATATAACTTAAAAGTATAATAGTAACTTTCTCGGTTGTGCTTTAAATATATATATATATATTTAATTCTTAATAAAAATCGATATCCTTGTGTTTTTCCTACATCTAAAACGGGCCCTTTATTCTAATAAATTAAAAGACATTCTTAAAATAAACCACTTAAGCTAGGTACAAACATTTTAAGTTGGGTAATACATAGCACTCTCTTTCTTCACTCCTGCTGAGGAAGCAGAGGAAGCACCTTTACACATTTTTATACTAAAATAATAAAATAATCCTCTCTCATTCCTTTATCATTCGTCTACTAAATGAAAATAAAATAAATGAGAACCAACATTTGCAAAACAGTAAAATTCACAGTACATGTTTTCGTTTTCAGGGCAAAGGTCTTCGTGCTATTAACATAGCCAGCACCGCGCACGATGTATACAGCTTCTTTAAGCCAAAACACAAGAAGAGGCATTAAAAATAATCCTATGTCTACATGCTGCTGTACATAATTGTTAATTTATTCAAAATAGGTAATTTAAGTTTTGAACGTATATGTTTTAAAACTACTTATACATAGTAATAAATAAAAAAGAAGTGCATTTTTACAGCAATGACAGTAAAACTTGTTTGTACTAAGTTGGACCTGTGCCAAACTGTCAATCGTCTTTTGCAATGTAACATTGATATAGGGCAAAGTTAATGACCCTGAACCCTTGTTATTCTGTCAGTCAAGAGGATATACATCAATCAAAATGTATAATTTTAGTGTAGTTGTGGTATCTATGTTGTAACCATGTCGTATAACACGTCTTAATAAAAATAGGCGCGTGCGATAGAAAAAAAAATGCGTTTACCTCAGTACTGCAGCAGAAAGTTATGTATGGTGTGGTGTAGGTACTTTATTTCATCCGAATTAAAATCCGGCTTAACGAAGAGTAGACATTTAAAACAGTGCCGCGTGTTTATACGATATGACTGCGAAATCTACATACTAACGGTGCATTTATTTACATTATACTAGGTATACTAAATACTGATATCAATTTTGTAGTAATAAGTAGGTCCTGTAGGTACGGTATTTTGCTATCTTTCTATGTACTTTCATGATATATATAAATAAACAATAAATAAATGCGGACAACATCACATACATTGCTCTGAACCCAAAGTAAGTAGCTAAAGCACTTGTGTTATGAAATTCAGAAGCAACGAAGGTACCACAACACCCAGACCCGAGGCAATGTAGAAAATTTGGTTTCTACATTGACCCGTCCGGGGATCGAACCCAGGACCTCAGAGCTAGCGACACCTTGAAACCGGTGCGTACGCCACTCGACCACGGAGGTCGTCAATATGTTCATATATGTTACTGTAAAAGCTCGATCTACGGTAAATCTTAAGATTTAAGAATATGTCTTAGGATTTGCCGACATGAGTTGGTAAATGTAAGCATTTCTGAAAATGGGACGATTTTTTCGGGCTCTTACCATTCGAATTCAGTATATGCTAGGTTAGGTTAGGTTACTATTGTAAATTGCCCAGTAATCGAAAAAATCGTAATTCTCCATTTTGTATCTGAAAAACTTATTTCTTAAAACACCCATTAGGCAACCACCAAATGATGAATACTATCTACCTACTTCTTGACGACCTACCCAAATACCTACTTATCCTATCGAGGGTCTGCTCGCGGAATTTCTTTAGAAAAAACCTTCAATAGGTACCACCAGCACATTTGTTACATAATATTTTTTGTTTATATTAGTTATTAAAAAAATGTTTTTAGCGAACTGGTTTTTTGTTTGTTATTTTTTTACACCATTATACTCTAATTTTATAGTTAAATCTCAAATGTCAATTCAGCACTGCTAACATGAATAATTTAAATTCTTTATTTAACATTGCTTTCACCAAGTTCAATAAAATTTCGAAATTTGGAGGCCTAAATTGAATGTTGAATCCTAGTGAAGTCCAAAAAGGTATTTAATCACTAAATTCGATTAACAAGATTCCTTTATTTACCTATCTACATCAATAATCCGTTATTGGAATGAATATACCGGAATTTAATGAAATAGCTTTATAAAATAATTACATACTTGTAGCACGCCTTAGAAGATTGACATACTTACTACAAAGAGTAAGGTAAATCCGCGTTGATAGGTAGTAAGGTATTCTAATAAATCAATTATTACTCAGGTATTTGATGTGTCACAAGAATCATCTAGTGGGTTATTACGCACTTTTAGTAAGTCACATTTTATACAAATATTTCCTTATGTTGGAAACTGATGGGAACAAGTTTGTTTGTAAAATGTAGTTTTTATTTGCAAATTTTCCTGTTTTCTTGGGCTTATATAAAGCTAAGGTAAATTATTGTGTGATTCAATTGCTTCAAGTGATTCGCAGTGGAGACACGATCACGATGAAGGTAGCATTTGTAATTATATTTGCTGTAGCGTTATGTTCGCACGTATGCGTGGTGACGTGCGCTCCGTCTAGTCCGACACCAATCGCCGGTTTATTACCTAGTTCAGTTACAACTACCACAGCAAAGCCTTGGGGACAAAAAGTTAAGGATGGCTTGGTACGTATACCCTACTCCCTTAATATATAATTATTATTAATTATATTTTTTAACATGTTGTTTTTTTATGCAGTAGGTAGTCTATGCGTTTGTTCATACATTTGGGAAAGCCATAAAAAATGCCACATATTTAATAAGCTTACTAAATTATAAGACCAATTATGTACAAGGAAAAATAGTATCCTTACACAAGTAGGTACTCATGCCTTAAGAAAATGAATGTAAAGTTTCCTTATAATTTGCATAAATCATAATATTATAATAATACCAGCCTGTAAACGTCCCACTGCTGGGTAAAGGCCTCTTCCCATATAGAGAAGGCACGAGCATTGATTACCAGGCTTGCTCATTTGTATAAGTAAACAAAGAAATAATTTATAAGATAACCAAGTTTTAGTTTGATAAGAAGCAGTCTATAATATATATATAGAACTATTTCATTAAATGACCGGCCACAGCATGTAGTAATCAATTCTTCCATTTGCACATAACTTAATTCCGTATCTTTATAGCCATAACTATTTGAATAAAGTCATAATGTTTTTATCGTTCTCAGGGTAAATTTTTTCAAGGAGCAGCCGTAGTTGGGGCTGTATCACAAGGTATCCAAAACGTGAGGAGTCACAAACACAGCAAGCACACATCATCCCTGCCTGCAGCGAAGACTGTCAGTTAAATTAATCATAACAATTGTATCGTTATTAAACATAGATATACACGATTTTATAGACAAGAATATAAATGTATGCAGATTTTTTTATTTATACACAGAATTGTATGACTTAGAAGGAATATTTAATCTAAGCATAATTCCATTCGAATTCACAAATTAACATTTGCAATCTTCAAAGATATACAGATTAAAGCATGAGATTCTTCGCAGCATAATAAATTATAATTTAATAAGTATCTTTTATGTTTTAATATTTACACTTTATCAATATTACCGTTTTTAATGTATGTTTCAAATTCTAGTATTAAGATCCAACTTATTGAAACAGCTTTTATTATTAAACTAAAACAAATATTTGAACTGAACATGAAAAGTCCTATTCAACTAAAATGCCTAGTTTTATAAATGTTGTTTTGTTTCATTACTCGAGCTATTTTAAAAGTAAGTAACATAATATCTTGAGTCATAGCGGAGTAAGAAATTGTATCCAGTTCACACGACATTTATCAAAACTTGTGAAAGACATGCCCCGGCGTCTGGTGAAACGGGAGACGGTCTGTTAACAACTGGACTGGAGCCAACAAAGGAATTGTATTGCTGACACGAGTTACCGCCCACTGCACTGTGTGACATTCAATAGATGCCGTCCATTCCTTGCGGATTATTTTACTTTGTTCGATGTCCTATCAATGTTAATTGTGATATTCCTAAAAAAGTCGCAATAAGATCTATCTCATGAAATAAACAGACTAAGTTACACGTAAAACGTTATTGGTAAATAATTTATAGCGATTAGTGTTAGTGTTATGAATAGATACGCATGACCAGTCAGTTTATATTTGCGGATCCCAATAACATTTTGTTCCATAGACCTGTATTCCCATATGGGACAATATCAAACGCTTTACGTGAAAAGCAGAACTGATAATATGTTTGAAAACATTTTCTTCTGCTAGTTCTAAGTTTATTATGTCTACGGTAGAAAAACAAGTTTGGTTTTTAAACTGAGACATGCATAATAAATACACAATAGTAACACCTATCCATATAGGTGTATGTATAATAATCTAGTTTACACAAAAGGTTAGAAAATTACTTCTAGATAACCTTCCTAACAAAGGGGTAGCATTTCTTATCAACGTCAGCTACAGGGTTAACGTTAACTACAATTTCCAGCCATTTTAGTTAAAAAGAGGAAAACATTACAGGAAGGGTAATGAGGTAAAATGATAAGGTTTGGTTTTTTTAAACACTTCTATTTACTTGGTAAGGTACATGTTATAATTTATTAAGTAATATTGGACATTTTAAACTTTTAAGTTAAAATTAATTTAGTTCGGCATACGAATTACAAATTATTTTCGTTTTGTTTCATCATCCGTTTAGTTATTCAGAAGCATATTTCGTTGTTCCACTAACAGTTCGTATTTGTCGGTAAGATCCTTGACTTTTTTGTCTAATTCCATTTTGCCCCTAAAATATTTCAATTACTTCGTTAAAGTATCTAAATATGATTTCCGTTTGCCGTCACGCTTAACATAAACCACTAATCTTTTTGCGTTGGAAGTTAAAAACACTATCATAAAAAAAGGAAAGTAAAAGTACCGGAAAATAAGCAAGCCTTTGTGGTAGCCGACCTTATTGTAGATAAAGAAAATAGCAATAATACAAAGTTTTTGGGTAAACAATAATGGGATCGAGTGTTCCCCAACTTCTTATAGGCCAATCTCATAGATAAATGTATATCGCTACGGCCAATCCTATTTCAGTTAAATTAATTATGAATGATAAAAAACAAATATTGCTTACTCACATTATTGTAAGCACATCCTCTGGCAAATCTGGTTGAAGTTGGTTAATTTGTTGTTTGAATTCATCAACCATACATTGACGTTTTTCTAATTCCTCTTCTAGTTCCAAAATTGTAGTGTTAACTTTTTCAGTTTCTGCATTAACTTCTTCTTCAATCTGATTAATTATGTAATAGGAATTTAAATAGTAAGTATTTTTTTTACTGCTACTACAAAAACAATATTACAAAATGTGTTTTGAAGATACATACATAATATTTATGAGTTTTCCTAAAACGATCTGCTATTTCTTGTAAAGAGTCTTCATATTGACGGCTGGAATAAAACAATGATAGGTATTTAGTATTTAAACAATATAGGATAGATTTGTTTTTTTTACTCGACTAATATATTGGTTGTAAGAAGTACATTTAGCTCTACAAAAGAGGACGGATGCGGTCTAGTACGGTCGAAAATTACAGCCCTGTCGACAATTCAACATGTCCGAGCGCTAGCGGACCAAAAAGTCCATCGTATCGTAATATAATAATATAATATCCGTACAAGTCTAGCTTTCGCTTATCAAAGCTGGCATTATTGTGATAAAAACTAGATTCACTTGGTAATCCCGAAAATAAATTGTACAAGTTTATGAACTTAGTCGGTACCTACATACACATAGGTACGCTGATTATAGGAATTTGTAATATTATCTTTCATTATAATAATAAACTACTGCGCACAAGCCTTTTCCCATACCTATAGTAAAGGCACGATCGCATTGATCCACGCTTCACCACGCTCGTTCAGGCTGGCGATTTCAGAATCCAATTTTTGAATTAAGTAAGTAATAAAAGTTTCCTCAAAATAGTTTTCCTTCGCCGTTTGGCAGTAGTGTCTTAGAATAATTAAAAAACCTTTACTTTACTACTATTTACTGAATTATTTGACCCATATCTGTGCTTTTTAAATTAACTGCTTAAGGAATAGGAGGCTATTCTCCTATTCCTTAAGCATAATAATAGGGTAAAATCTACATTGAAGAAAAATATATTAGCGTTGTCGACGAAAAATAGTTTCTGATTAAGCCAACGGATCTTGTAAAGATTGTATTTTTACTATCAGCTTTTCAAATAGATACTATGTTGTTGATGGAAAAAGCACATCATTTCAAAACATGTATAAGGCTGATTACTTTTTCTTGTGTCGCTTTTACTTCAACGCGAGTAAGGAGTAAGGAAGGAGACGTCGTTATTTTGGTGATACGGAGAGCGAAACGATGTATTAAACATCGAGCCATCTACAATATGTACCAAAATGAACATTTATTAAGAGTAAGTAGATAAGTTGGTAAGTTATGTATAGCATTCTCATCTAAATAGGTATAATCAATTAATCATATTGAGGCGTAGGTACCTACATAAGAAATAAAAGCAAATGTCATTCAAATAACTATTATGTTCACGATTATCTGGTGACAATAAAGCAGGTACCTAAGATCTAATGAAAACTCAACTTACATGAGGAACTCCGTATCCTGTGTTTCTTGCTTCATTGATTTAGTCAATTCGGTATGGTTCTCGCGAGCTCGCTCTACACTTTTAGTTATTTCATCACTTTGGCGGGTTAACTGCATACGTTTTGCAGTCAATCGGACTGGAACAACGTTAAATAAGTTAACTCAATCAGTCAACCCGTCGCGTCGCTTTGGAAATTTGGAAGCAGTCTTAATGTCGAAAACAAACTTTCGTATCATGAGGTACCTACATAGTACTAAAACTTAACTTCTATAACCAACACATGTCAATAAATATTTTGCCTATAAGAGTAAATCTCGAATCTACATTTATTTATTTAACGAACGTATTCTGTTATTCATTTAAGGTACTCAATAAAATGATATATAATATAGTACCTACGTATCTACTAAGTAGCTACTTAACAAACCATTTTCAAGTTTTAGACGTTCAATTTCTGTGTTCAATGAACGGGTAACTCGCAAGGCATTCATCGTCTCCCGATATTTCTGCTCATTCTCAGCATCCAATGCTGGCAACGCTGAACGCTGAAATTACAGTATAGCATTTAATAAGTTAATTACCTATGCATAGTGTATATAATTATTTATATTTTTATAAGTTCCCCTCTACTTTGATTTGAGCAAAGCATAAATTGAAATTACGTATTTACTATACTTATTTATTTAGAATGGCAATAAATATATTTATAAAATTTACATAATATAAATCTTAACTTATAGAAGAACAAGAATACTTAGCTTACAGGGACTTACCTGTACAACTAGATCATTTTCGATTTGTTCCAAATTGGATTTGAGTAAACAAATTTCAACTTGTTGCTCTTCTGGCTTAAACATTTTATGGAATGGTAAAGTTTTTATTCAGAAATATTTGCAAGTTCAAAAGTAATTATTTGTAATTTATTCAAATGCTACTCTAGCCGCTATGCAATAATTGTTAATATGGCGGCAATTTTTTATGATTAACTCGTTCTAATTTCAAATTATTTTTTCTATTTTCTTTTATTACGGCAGATAGCAAATAAATGTTTTTTTTTATTTAATTTATTTGGCTGATTTTTCCAACGCCAGATAATTTTATCAGAGGAATAATTTAGAATTTTTGACAGGTCTTCAATACAAAATCTGTCAAACACGAATTTTATCTCTCGAATAAAAATTATCTGGCGTTGGAGAAATTGGCCCTTAGGAACATTATTTATTGATACCGTGCCAAAGTATAAGGTAATCTATGCAGAAAAAGAGCTCTCCTTTGATCTATCCCAGAGGGCGCTGCTGATTTAATGACCGCATTTTAAAGTTATGACTTATGAACAGTATTGCGTTATTATAGTCCTCCTGTGAAATTTAGATATTTAGGTCATAATGTTTCGGATGCTGTCTTCATTTGTTTTATGTAAAGATTTTTAGGCAACTATGTTCGTTCCATTTTACGCCACGACGGTTCTCTTTCCGCACGGACTACTCACTAAGTATAGAAAAGTTCAAAAATTTAACTAGATAGGTATTTAGAAAAAGATTTAAGTTCTTCTATTTACAGTTTTAGCATTGCAGTCTACTCAAGTTTCCTTAACTACATTATCGGGTGAAGTGAGTGTCTATTTGGTGATTGTCGCGATTCGTCGTATTTAACTAAGCGACATCTGTCTGATACTACATAAACTAGGTATCGAAACAAATTGATCCAGTAAAGTTATCAATAGACAATTCACTTAGAACAAAGAGAACAACCGATTCTGAACGCAACTGACTTGATAGATGGCGACACTATCTCTGCTGTGCTTATATTAACTGATAGACTAGTTTCCATTAGGAACAAATTGGATTGTTAAGACTTTCTAATGATTACTTTTGATATGAACATTATAAAAAATACAATTGATATTAATAAAAATAAAAGATTATTCTTATTTTCGAAATATAAATTCAGAAAAATTAGGTAGGTTTTCAGTCACGTGACAGAAAACACCAATCAGATGCGTGACGTCATGCCGTGCGAAACATCTCCGAAACGTCATTTATGTTGTTAACATTTTAGCTAAATAATAGGATTGTTTAGCTAAATAAGAGCATTTTCGAGCTAAATTTAAATCCACTTTTTGAAAACGCAAATACATAATGCAAATCATGGTTTTTCTTGCATTTTTATTTTTTTGTTCAGATCAGGTACCATGTTAAGTAATTAAACAGTGTTTCAAAATTAGTCAACTAGCCTATTTAGTAGGACTGTAAATATTATTATATTATAAAATATTTTATCATTCTGTAAAACAATGTTATTTCAGGCTAATTACTTTTTACATTCACTTTTGATAGGAAATTTAATAGGAAGTGACTCTGAACTAAGTTAGTTAAAGTGAGCATCATACTATTAATTAGGACCTATGTTTGAGAAATTAAACCAGTTGTTTGTATAATAAATATTTAATTGCCCTCCAGGAATAATAACTAAAGTCACTCAGAATAATGCATATTCATATTAGTAACGCAATGACAGGGTGGCGTAACATAAAATGCATAGACCATGCAAAGCTAAAGACAAACTCTTTGATAAAACGTCACCCTGACATAACAAAACCATCTGTGGTGACTGTGGTCCGCCGCCATAGCGGTTCATTCATTGACATTTGATAATAATGTAATGACATTAAAAATAACATCCAATTAACACATGCGTAGCATCTCTAGTACGTCTGTGAATTAACACAGAGTACATTATTATTAGGTATATGGTATTATATTAATTAATTTGGATGGCGGGCGGCGGCGGCCACCGGTGGTGTTGTTATGTCAGGGTGACGTTTTATCAAAGAGTTTGTTGTTTGAACTAGTTTCAATACACGAAAAATGTTATGCATAGGTAACTGCTAAAATGTTAATATGTCTTATACGGTAGGCAAGTAAAGTACTGCGATTGCTTGAGACTAAAATAAGGGTTGGATTTTAAGGTTAAGTTTAGTGATAAGGTTATTGGTTGGAGAAATAAGGTCTGTTGCAATATCAAGGTACTGCCGTAGACCGTAGGGTTTGCCTTTGCTAAGGGCTCTAAACCTACTTAATTCAGTACAATTTAATTCTTCGCAAACCGGTCTTCACTCTTCAAACTGTGTTTTTTTATGACTTTATTATTGGTAAATATTTATAGTTGTTATACAAAACATTGAGTAAAGTATACTTGGAAATTTATAATAATTAGACAATGAATTTCCTTTGTTGCACAAATATCAATTTGCTTCTTCTCTTACTAAACCTTAGTAAGTCCCAAAAATATATAAATGGCGCATAATTGAAAACTCTTTTAAATTAGTGTGATGTTGATGTCATCAAAATGACTCATAGTCTGCATTTCTATTTTTGTTTTGAATTGATGGCTGGTTATAAAATAGCTGTTAATTGTTGAGGAACAATCATGAGTGAGCTTCTTAACTAAAATTATAAAATATTTTAAGAATAGTTATTTAAAGACATTGATATCAAATTGAAAATTAAGATGGGTATGATTTATGAAGAAACTCTTATTGCTTTTGCACTTCATTTTGTGATGTATGTTGAGGCCCAGTTCTATTGTTACAGGTATGTATATTATTGATATTAGATGTTCACTGTAGTATATAAATACCACATTATTTTTATTGTATTGTATTGGAGGAGCTCGTGGCTAAGTGTCAGCCATACGGTTTGACCGATAATACAGGTTAAGCCGCGATCGCCGCGGTTGGTCCGTAGATGGGTGACCATTTACAACATACTGAGCCTCTCCGTGATTCGGAAAGCATGTTAAGCAGTAGGTCCCGGCTGTCATAGTTAGATCTTTGGCAGTCGTTAAGTCAATTCTGACAACCAGTCTTACTATGGGATACTGTGTTCCCCAGTAAAATGGGTTGTGGAGGTCAGATAGGCAGTCGCTCAATGTAAAATGCGGTATTCAGCTGAATCTGGTAAGACTCGTAGCCGACCCCAACATAGTTTGGGAAAAAAGGCTAGGCAGATGATGATGATTTTATTGTATTGGGATTATCCTGTAAAGATAGTGTGTGTAAGTATAATAAATAAATAAAAAAAAAAATAACATTCATTATAGCTGAGAGCACTGGAACTGCACAAACAGTTATCTTAGTTACTTATTTGGTTTTAAATAAATAATAAATAAACCAAACATCTAAATATAAGCACTTTAGCTAGACTTAATTTTTTATGAGTCAGCTGGCAAGTATGTTGGTAAGCTTTAATAATCCCCTGGCCACAATGCCAAAGACAATCATACAACTTCAAAAACTAGAAAAATATTGTTTCTCTATTAAAATATCTTTCTAATTACCTAATCACAAAATGGAGTGCAAAAGCAATGCCATTTTCTTTATGCGTCATACCTTGTTATTTATTAATGCCTAATTGTCTCGATTGTTGCTGTCATGACATAAATATTTGTTAAATACCTACTGTTTTTTGAGTTACGAAGCTACTGGTTACAGAACTAAGACACTAGTAAAAAAGGTTTAGAAAAATGATTAATTTGACAGGACTAACAACACTACCAAGTACCTACCAACAGAATAATTAATAATTTATGTGAAAGAACATGGGAATTTACTTATAGTTCAGTCAATAAATCACCCAAAAGGGGTTGTAGAGTGCGTGAGCAAGGCCCTAAGCAATTACTTCAGAAAATTGTTCAGGGTGCTTAGAGAGTTAACATACTAAAAGTCCCGACATCTAGGGGGTGAGGCGGAGTGGGGGGAGGGGGTTAAAGTTCCCATTTTTCAGTTTTTCGCTAATATCTTTTAAACGGTGCGTCATGGAGATAAGAAGTCTTCTACGCAATGAAAGCTTATAAAATTATGTACAACTTTTATCTTATACTCTTTTTCACATTCCTACCTATTTTCGAACTACACGTTCCGAAAAAGTGAAAATTGAAAAAAAAACTACTTGAATTGAACACTACCTCTTGTATACTACTTTCTTCACGTTATTTGGGGATAAAAAGTATCTTATATCTTAAATCAACTCCTACTATATCAATTTACTAAATTTTATCCAGATCTGTACAGCCGTTGGGATATCAAAACATTTATCTACACTTGTCTTATACACTTTTTCCAAATTTTCACCAGTGTTCGAGTATTAGTGTGATGTGACAACCATTACCGAATGTTAAATATGAGCTAGTATATAAATTAGGTATTTTATTGATAACATAAGCTGGGAGTACTTCCAAGCGGTGAAGGCGGTAACAGTTTGAGATCTCGTTTTCTACCAGTGGTAATGGAGCAGAAGCGGGTCGTCACTTTTCATTCCATATTTCCTGTCGTAGAAAACGAGATCTCACTGGCTAAAACTCCCATAATCATCCATGCCTACGGGCTTATGTTATTGTTGTCGTTTATGATTCAACCTCTTTGGCATGGTAGCCTACCCGGTAACGCAGGGGAGCAGCCAGAACAGTTCTTTGCTTTGTAATCGTCATTAGTTACGCAATTCGTACGCAATTAGTTCAAAAGAACTGTTCTGGCTGCTCCCCTGCGTTACCGGGTAGGCTACCATGCCAAAGAGGTTGAATCATAAACGACAACAATAACATAACCCCAAGGGATGGATGATTATGGGAGTTTTAGCCAGTGAGATCTCGTTTTCTACGACAGGAAATATGGAATGAAAAGTGACGACCCGCTTCTGCTCCATTACCACTGGTAGAAAACGAGATCTCAAACTGTTACCGCCTTCACAGCTTGGAGGTACTCCCAGCTTATGTTATCAATAAAATACCTAATTTATATACTAGCTCATATTTAACATTCGGTAATGGTTGTCACATCACACTAATACTCGAACACTGGTGAAAATTTGGAAAAAGTGTATAAGACAAGTGTAGATAAATGTTTTGATATCCCAACGGCTGTACAGATCTGGATAAAATTTAGTAAATTGATATAGTAGGAGTTGATTTAAGATATAAGATACTTTTTATCCCCAAATAACGTGAAGAAAGTAGTATACAAGAGGTAGTGTTCAATTCAAGTAGTTTTTTTTTCAATTTTCACTTTTTCGCAACGTGTAGTTCGAAAATAGGTAGGAATGTGAAAAAGTGTATAACATAAAAGTTGTACATAATTTTATAAGCTTTCATTGCGTAGAAGACTTCTTATCTCCATGACGCACCGTTTAAAATATATTAGCGAAAAACTTAAAAATGGGAACTTTAACCCCCTCCCCCCACTCCGCCTCACCCCCTAGATGTCGGGACTTTTAGTATGTTAACTCTCTAAGCACCCTGAACAATTTTCTGAAGTAATTGCTTAGGGCCTAACTCACGCACTCTACAATGTCTTTGTTGGATGGACTATTAAGTATGTAGGTAGTTGAATAGAAAACCAGTCTTATTCTTTCACATAATTCTGGCGTACAAAAATGTTGAATGCAATGCTCGCAACAATTTATTTCACAAACACACGGACATTATCCTATCTACTGTAAGTATATGTATATTATCAATGTGATTAATAATTTATACCTAGTCTGATAACACCGATAACAACTTGCTCGTTGCATGCGTGTTCAAAAATGAGCGTTACGAAAACTCCGCAGACTATAGGTACTTTGCTATCATTTTATATCTTAAAAAGATACAACCGATAATTTAATAATAAGGGATAGATAATATCCTGGACTAAATGCCCCCACTATAAGTGTTGTGAATTATTTTAAGAACAACAACATTGTTTATATGTAGATTCTGGTATTGGCATATTATTATGATTTTTCTTTTAAGTTATCTTTTCCATTGCGTTTTGCAGATGACTGCAAAACGTCACAGAAAAGCTAACTTGTTATAAGTACATAATCTTAAAAATAAAATAAGAATGCATGCATAATTAAAGCCCGTGATTAAAGCAATCGAAAAGCCCATATAAAATTAAGTTATAGGTAAATATTGTACCTAATATTCTTAAAGGTTTTTTTTTATTTGCCTTATTTAGCTAAATGCAAATTAATTAATTATACCTAATACATAATCAGTTATACTTACTAAATGAATAATTATAGAAAAAAATCAAGTTTCAAATATCAATAAATATAATCTCGCTCCTAAGTTTTGGCGTGATAACGGCTTACTCATTGCATGCGTGTTCAAAATAGAGCGTTACGAAAACTGCGCAGACTATCCTTTGCTATCATTTAATATCTTAAAAGGATACAATCGATATTTTGGTACCAAAGGATAGATAATGTCTCGGACTTAATGCCTAATATAGGTATAAGACGTGAACTATCTGCGGAATATAACAAAAACGCCTATTAAAATAATCGATAATGAAGTTAAGTATAAATTGTATATTTCAAGGATTTAGTAATGAATCCTTGAAATATTACGGTAAGCGTTTACTGTACAAAAATAACAACGTAATAGAAAAGCTTTGGTATTTCAAGATTAATCTTCAGCTAAGTTATAAGTAAATAATCCTAAAAATATAATAGGAATAGAAACAAATTTAAAGCTCGTGATTAAAACAGTCGAAAAAGACATTAACGTTAAAGTTATAAATTGTGATACCTACATAAATACCTTTTTTAAATGCATTTTATTTATACCTCATTTAAAATCATAATTATACTAAAGTAAGAAATAAAAGTGAGGATAATTATTATAAAAATAAATGTTGCAAATAATAATAAATATAATCTCGCTCCAAAGTTTTGGCGTGATAACGACTTACTCATTGCATGCGTGTTCAAAATAGAGCGTTACGAAAACTGCGCAGACTATCCTTTGCTATCATTTGATATCTTAAAAGGATACAATCGATATTTTGGTACCAAAGGATAGATAATGTCTCGGACTTGATGCTTAATATAGGTATAAGACGTAAACTATCTGCGGAATATAAAAAAAAAACACCTATTAAATAATCGATAATTAAGCATGAATTGAAATATTTCAAGAATTTAGTAATAAATCCTTGAAATATTACGGTAAACGTTTACTGCATAAAAATAACAACGTAAAAGTATTAAATAAAGGAAAGTTTCAGAAATTATAACCCGTCTACGTAAAAAAGGGGTCTTAAAAGAACGAAATAAGCTGACCATGCCACCTGGACTGGTTGCATACGGCAGCTGGGTTTGAATTGTACGAAAACGCAAAGAAAACCAGAATAGATACTGAGCATTATTTTATTAAACATAATAATATCTTATACACTTAAATAAGTACCTAATTAACTAACTAAACGCTTATTTTAATATTAATTATAAAATACTTTAACTTCATTACGTTTTGCAAACGAGGTGTCGTCGACACCTTCATATCTTCGGGTGCTTTTGTTTAGTCTGCCGGACTACTTGGATTTGTTTCTTGTTTTAAATCGGCGACGTTAGTTGATCTTTTTTTGATCGTGTTAGGAAACAGCACTAATAGTTGACTAACATATGTGAGGCTCGGACCGTCCCGAGGATCTTCGAAGTAGTTCGTTGGAAAGTGTCGCTCGTGGACACCGTACGAATTCACTCCACTCGGTGCTCCGTTTCGGGCGGGACGCATTGTTTTCCTGAGCGTGTTGTCCATCTAAGGTTCTATTGTTCGTAGTCTCGTTAAGTCGTATTCTTTGTCTTTTACTTTTATCTGTAAAATAGAAAAAAAATACCTCAGTCAATTTCGAAATTATATAAAACAAATAACAAAAAATAAATAAAATAAAATACGCATATTTTTAATTAAAAATAAAAGACCCATGATAGGGTTCTTACCAAGTAAAGCGACGACCTGCCTCTGGTTGTATCCCGGAGCCAAAAGAATGATTTTGATGTAGAAACCTCCTTTAATAGGTTTAGTGGTTCAGCCAGAACTGCCTGAAACTGTCAAGACATAAAATAATTTTATTGACACAGTACGACTTTACCTATGTTGGCCAGCGGAAAATTAATAAATAAAATAAATAAAGTATTAATAAAATAAATAAATTATTTAATAATAAAAGACATGAAAGAATACCTGCTTAGCAAGCAACGCGACGACCTGCCTCTGGTGGTATCCCGGAGCCAAAAGAATGATTTTGATGTAGAAACCTCCTCTTATAGGTTTCGTGGTTCAGCCAGAACTGCTTAAAACTATCAAGACATAAAATAATTTTATTGACACAGTACGACTTTACCTACGTTGGCCAGCTGAGAATTAACAAATAAATTAAATAAAGTATTAATTAAATAAATAAATGATTTAATAATAATAATAAAAGACATGAAAAAATACCTACTTAGCAAGCAACGCGACGACCTGCCTATGGTGGTATCCCGGAGCCAAAAGAATGATTTTAATGTAAAAACGCCCTATTATAGGCTTCGAGGTTCAGCCAGAACTGCTTGAAACTGTCAAAACATAAAATAATTTAATTGACACAGTGCGACGGTTGGTCAGCGGAGAATAAATAAATAAATAAAATAAAGTATTTAATAAAATAAAACACGTGACAGTATAATATCTACTTACCAAGCAACACGACGAACTGCCTCTGGTGGTATCCCGTAGCCAAAAGAATGATTTTAATGTAGGAACCACCTTATGTAGATATCGTGTTTTTTCCAAACTGCGTAAGCACTTAATTTTTTTAACACGCTGTACGCACATACGTCAGTCATAAATCGACGCAGAACATTAATTTAGGGAATAGGCAACTCTACTAATTTGCCCTGATTTATATACATCAGATATGCATATAGAAGAATATTGTCTTCTTCTGCATTAATATGAGTGTAGGAAAATTTCGTGCAATAACCCAGGTCAATAGTAGAGTAGAGCCGTTTAGTGCCAAAGCATAGTCACGTGTGGTTTACAAATGTCTAAACAGCACACACTCATCGCCGGTTTCTGAAACGCTGATCAATTTAAACTGTTAACAAAAATACTAACAACCAATCACATTAATTGACATGAAGTGTGTAAGGTGATTAACAGATTTTTGCGTCGATCATCCGTTCTGAAACGAAGGGTTGAAGCACCAGACCCTGCGGCTTGTTTTCAAGACCTCTTCTTTGAATTGTTGAAGTAAAGTGTGTTTTTAAGCAAAAACAAAGAAAACCAGAGATATTACAAATGTGTTTTATTGAACATACTACATAAATATCTCACGAAATATAAAATGATCATTGAACACAACCTTATGACAACAGACTGTTTGAGATTGACAACAGAGATGAGATTCGATATAAATCGTATTTTTAATAAACGATTTGACTATTGCTGTTGTGTAGGAACAAGACAGCGCTAATAAGTAGCCAACATAAATCACTTTAAAATACATTAACGTTATAAGAAACTTATCACATATTACAAACATAATATTACACATTCATTACGTTTGGCAAACGAGGTACCGCGGTCGACGATCACAAATTTATAACTTCGGGTGCTTTTGTTTAGTTAGTCTGCCGGACTACTTGGATTTGTTTCTTGTTTTAAATCGGCGACGTTAGTTGAGCTTGTTTTGATCGTGTTAGGAAACAGCACTAATAGTTGACTGACATGTGTGAGGCTCGGACCGTCCCGAGGATCTTCGAAGTTCGTTGGGATGTGTCGCTCGTGGACACCGTACGAATTGACTCCACTCGGTGCTCCGGTTCGGTCAGCACGCATTGTTCTCCTGAGCGTGTTGTCCATCGGTGATGGTGATTTGATGGTTTTTTTCCCACGGGGTTATTATTCTTCTATGCGCCTTGTTCGTGGACGGATTTTTTAGTTTTAATTAATCTGAAAGACGATATAAATATTAAACTACATTTCGTTGAAATAAAACTATAACAATTATGATATATATTTCACGGGAATGTCGCTAGTTTTTATTTGGTTTCCGACCTATCTAAGCCTTTTCTGTTGTCACGGTAAGAATGACATCATCTCGGTAAAAATAATTGAAGCCTTTACGAACAATTAAATAACACAATTATAAAACACAAACAAATATTTTAATACCTATCTAATAAAGAAAGCAGCCTTCTTACCAAGAAACACGATGAAATCATCGTGTTTCTTGATAAGGAAGAACTACGAAATCGTACCGTTTGAATCGCACTGTTTGGTGTTGGTCAGCACCGTGTTCGATGTTAAATCTTTAGCACTGTATGTTTAAACTGAACTTTTAATTAAAAGGTAGTGTGGTTTGTTACAATTTGTGCAAGCGGGATATAGAGAGAAGAAGCGGTACGTGTGCTCCTCTGTAGGTTAAAACGTGGACTGGCGTCGGCGCGTGTTTAGCAATGCGGCGCGCTCGCGTCGTATTCTGCGCTTGCGCACCACCGCCCTTGCGCATCACTGTCTTGCCCACAAACGCACGAATTTCTTTGCCGAACACATCCCCCACTTAAGTATTTTTTACCTTAGAAGTTTATATGAATACTATACCTACTCTACTATATCTACAGGCTAGAATGTTTTGCTTTTATGAGTAAAAAGTTTTACCTGGGTAGGGTATAAAAACACAGAAACTTTAATAATAATAATAAGTCATTTATTTCAGATAAAATCCATAAAATAATATTAAACTGGTCAGCACACACACAGTAGAAAAATACACATAGAAAATAAACAATAAAATAATTCATTAATTAATAAATAATAATGTCAGTCTTGTCCGGTAGTAATACACATCCACATATCATATAGGGCAGGTGACCCGGTTGTGGCCATCGACCCCTTTGTGGCCATTGGGGCCTTCAAATATTTATAACTAAGGCATTGGCAAATAAATTACTCTGTGATGTACAGTATTTAAAATATTGAATATTGGCAACACTGATACCGTTGACAGCTTTGATGTGTCAAACTTCACTTCCATGCAACAAGTCATTCTTTTTAGTTGAACGTGAAATTGTTAAGATCTTAACAAAAAGGCTAAGGCGAGTGGGTGAGTAATCAGTTTTTATTTTTTAAATCTTTGCTTATTTTTTGGATGTTTATGTTAATACTACATGAAGAATATATTGTCTAAGTGGAACTAAAGTTATTTTGTCGCCATATGTTTCTGAAGTGAGGTTATGAGAAGGTGGCCACTAATGGAGACAAAATTATGAATTTCTCCATCTTTGGCCACATGGCTGGCCAAAACTGGTGTACATAGACACCCCACTTCTGGCCATTTATATTTTATCGTGGCTTTTTTTCCTTGGCTTTACCAACCAATACATATTTTTCATTTTCAGAGATGCAATAAAATGTCCTGGTTGGCTGGCTGGAATAAAAATCCTGGTTTGACGGATTTATGGCAAGGCATCCTGATTTGGGGCAAAAACATGCCGAATATATTAATAAAGTGTGAATATATTATATGAAAAAGTGTTTGTGTCATTTAAATAAAATTTTGGAATTAGATAATAAGTCTGCAATATACTAAAATACGAAACAAAAATATCCAATAAATCATGAAAAAACTCAATTTTTAACATAAAGGGGAGGTCAGTTTACTTTGCAGCTTTTACCGACCTCATATAAATGTTGATCTCTTTATTTGTAAGTTATTTAATTTTATTCAAGTGAAGTTATAATATTTCATATTTTCCTAACTAAATAAAAACCATTGTTTGTAAAATGTGCAATTTAATTAATAAATTTTGATTACTTATATATTTACATTCTAAGTTTTGATTAGAACTAAGTAATTGATATTGACATAATTGATACTTAAATCTAATACAAGAACAAACAAAGACTAAAATTAAATCTTATATAGATAAATAAAACTAACACGCGTCAAAATACTCATCGTCATCCCTGTCAATGGCGGGAAACGTGCCCAGAAGGCTGGCAGCATTGCCACGTTGAATGGCTATGCCGATTCTCTGTGCAAGGAACAAACCAGCTCTCTGATCACGAGTAGAGTCCACCAAACGTTTTGACAGTTCTTTAAAAATATTTCGTGCACTCGGACCCCATGACCCGAGCGTTTCAACCCCAAACGGCTCGAAAATATAATTACCCATTAGGTTATTATACTTCCGCCGTTTAAGGGTCTCCGCTGCTCCAGCAGCAGCTCCAGGAGAGGCCGCCGAACTTAGAACGTGGGATGGCGCAAGGGTGTCGACGCACGTTGCGTCCCACACCAAAGGCCGACCCAATTTCCAAGGCAACAATGACATACCGTCAGGTCTCTTACCATCGCTGCGCACCAAACCATTGGGTTCCAAAACAGCTGGTACACCGGCAATGACAAGAGCACGACGAATAATGTCATTAATATTTGCGTGACGGGATATACGTCCTGCGCTCCTGCTGCAGGACAGGCCATGGTGACCGAGGCAATCGACTGTTTCACCGCATTGACACCGATGACATGCGACACAAGGTATACCTAAACGTAAACTGATGGCGAGCCGGAAAGTATTGTCATCCAAAATCGTACCAAGAGTGGTTGACGGAAGTGCCTGTAACCAGAGGCCCGATTCCCATTCTCCCACAGCCAGGAGACGCGCGCGCTCTGCAGTGTTGATTGACGTATTAATTAATTCTTTCCGTATCAAACTGCAAAGCGGCTCGTCCCACTGCCTCTGAGAAGAACGTTGCTCGGGTAGATCTGTGCCCGGGCAGGACAATTCCCAACTATTTACTGCCTCAGTCATGCACAGAATCTGAAAATCAACCAGAGAAGACCCTAAGATTTGCCTGGTTAATTTTTCAGTGCTGTGGACCGAAGACAAAAATGCTGGTAAGCCTAGACTGGAAACTTTACGTACACCAAGCCCACCAAATCGGATCGGCAGCGTGGCTTGGGTCCAAGCTCGGTCATCCAACGTTACGTTAAAAATTGACGTTAACGTGGACCGAATAATTTTATCGACTTTTTCCAAAAGCGGCAAATGTTTCCATAGTCGTGAAGAACGAAGAAAATATGTAAATTTTGGACCAAAACAACAAAAACGAATTAAAGTAATAGCAGAATGTAAAGAGATTTTGAAAAGTCTATTCGAAATTGACTGAAAATTTTCAATTTTATCATAAAATACCATCTATAAAATTTTCATATGATTCTTCTAAAATTGGGGACCCTAGAAGGCGAAGGGAGGAGTTATTGACTATGTTAATTTCAGGGGCTATTGTTTGGATTTTTTGTAAAGCTAATTTTTTATCTAAATGTGTATCTGGAATATATATTTCACACTTACTTGTGTTTAAATCAAGACCAATTTTTTGTAAATTTGTTTTAAGGGATATATAATCATCTGCTACAGTGTTGACATCGCCTCCTAGAGTTCCGTCATCCAGATACCAAACATTAAATTTTGATTTCAATTCCTTAATAATGGGATGGATGGCTAAACTGAATATGACCGGCCCGAGAGGATCTCCTTGTTGGCAACCTACAGCCGAATTTAAAACATTGTCTTTATAGACTAATTTTGATTACTTTGATTTCATCTGATTTTATTTTTTGATGGCCAGAACTGGCACACAACCGTGGCCAGAAATGGCATGAATCTGGCCAAAAATGGCACAAACTCACTTTTTTTTTTCTTTTTTATACAATTATTTTTCTATTGGATGTTCTTTAAAAAAATGGTTTTCTTAGGCAAGGTTAATATATGTTAAATGACTTTTTACAAGAAATATGTTCGTGATAACAAAAACTATAAGTTAAGAAAGCCTCAAAGTCGACAAAATTCTTAAACTGGCCAAAACCGGGTCACCTGCCCTACACTTCTCATCAAAAAAATCGAAACACCTCGCAGTTTATGATTTGATAAGGATTATCAGAAAAATGTGTATATTTAGGAATAAATGTAAAATGTCATTTAATAGTGAGTAGTATGAGGTTTTTAAATCCTAATGTTAATGTTCTAAATTCAAATTAAGTCTTCATAGGTTTCGTATTTTGTATAATGAGTAATTTTTACCCTGTATGGAATATGAAGGAAATGGGTAAAACAACACGCGTAAATGAAAAAAAAATGTAAGAAACGTTTATTTAATAACTTGTATTCCCTCCGCGAGCTCTTATTACTGCTTCCATACGGTTCTTCATCGATCGGATGAGAGTCACGATCACATGTTGTGGTACATTATCCCATTCCTCTTGGATTGCATTTTGCAGCTGGCTAAGTGTTTCTGGGGTTGGATCTCTTGCTCGAATTCGTCTCTTTAATTCATCCCATAGATGTTCAATGGGATTCATGTCCGGGCTTCTTGCTGGCCATACCATAATGGAGATACCGACTTCGGTAAGATAATCTCGTACGACGCCCGCGGTGTGAGCTCTAGCATTGTCGTGCATGAATATGAAGTCGTTGCCAATAAAATGTGCATAGGGCATCACATGAGGTTCAAGACACTGTTCGATGTACCGATGAGAGTTTAGTGCAGGCAGCCGTGGCCCAGACACAAAGGCAAGTTCTGTCTTACCGTCGGCGCTGATTCCTCCCCAAACCGTCCACGAACCGCCACCATAGCTGACCTTTTCTTCAATGCAGCATTGTGCAAAGCGTTCTCCATCTCTTCTGTAGACCTTGTTCCTTCCGTCGTTACCATACAGCATTATTTTACACTCATCAGAAAACAGTACTTTGCTCCACTGAAGGTATGACCAAGTTAGGTGCTCGCGTGCAAAGTTAAGGCGCGCTCTTCGATGGTCTGCAGTTAATTTCGGCCCATTCGCTGGCTTATGCGGTGCCAATCCGCGTTCCTTCAACCTTCTTCTTATTGTAGAGTCACTTACAGCTACTCTTCGTACAACGCGAAGCTGCTGCTGCAGTTGAAAAGCGTTAAGGCGTCGATTTCGTAAAGAAGTTGTTACAATAAATCGATCATCTCGCTCAGAAGTGACCCGATTCCTGCCAGATCCTGAACGGCGCGTGAACGAACCAGTCTCCCGATAGCGTTTGTAGACTCTATGAACAGATGATAAGCTTAGATGCAATCTTGCAGCCACAACACGCTGACTAAGTCCAGAATCCAGCAATGCCACCACTTGGGCGGCTTCTGCGGGCGAAGTATCCATATGTTTTAGAAAAAAAAGTTTTTTCAGACGTCCCAAAGTCACAGTAAATGAAATAAGAAACAAAAAGTTTAAAGACAAGCGCTAATTTTTAGTTTTTAAACGAGAAACGTACTCCAACCCTAAATACACATTTGTCTTAAAACAGTGATTAATTTCATTTATAGGATAAACAAATGAAATTCTAATTTCGAATTTTGATTTTTTTTCTTCTTACTGTAATGACCAAACTGCCAGCTACACAATAATGTTTTTTTTTTCATGGAATTAATTCACTTTTGTAAAAAATTAGGACAAAAACAATAAAAACGAAAGTGTTTCGATTTTTTTAATGAGAAGTGTATTAACTAACATGTTTTCACTTTTGCAAGCTTTTTTACTATCGGATGTGGCTTACAAATAAAGTAACTGCGGTGTGGAACTGTGGATGGTACCTTTAGTTCTCTGTTATCAAATCTGTTAATTAATATTACTTGATAACCACTATCATTGGTTTGTCAGGGTGCAACACTGTCAATGTTTGACGCTAAGTACCTAACCTGAATGGGTCTAAATAAAACAAATGTTTAATGCTCTGTAACCTTTATTTCTCGGTTTTAGATATACGATTTAGTATAGGACTATGATTAGAAAAATATGACACGTATCTAAAAGTTTCGGTATTAAGGTAACGGGAAAATGTTTGATTTCTTGGTGAAGCGGGAGTAACAGGTACGTAATCCAGATTAAAAGTTTCTTTCATAAAAACGATAAAAAGTTTGTTTGTTGCCACATCTAAATTAAAGTTGCCACACAATATTATCGGAATTTTTAAGTCTGTTTTATGAAGTGACGGAACATGTCTTCTGTTTTGTATGTAAGGATGAAGAGCTTGTCGTAGCAAAATACACGTATTATTTATTGTAGTATCCGTTAGCACGTAAATACACCCTAAGATGAACGTAAAATTTAAGTCCTCTTCATTAGTAGTAGTTATTCTTGTTAAGCATATATCTCCAAAAGTGTAAGTATTTGTGTCCTGTATATCAAGTGAGACATCAGTGTACTTGGACAAATTGGGTGAAATACGTTTGTAAATCGCCACACCACCATTTGCTTCAGAATCAGAACGATTATTTGTACGCGTAATACACTTATAATTACAAATTTTAATCGGCTCATCATTATTAAGCATCTGAGTTTCGCTAAGAGCTAGGTATTCACATTGCTTAATTATTGCATCAGTTTCAACATCTTTGTAATAGGAATTAAGACAATGCACAGTCAAACTTACTATTAAAGTCTGTAAATCTGTTGTAGAATTACAAAAACCTTCTGCTGCTTTAGTCACTGTAGGTAGTATGTGAAGATTAAGTCGTTTGAACTCTTCTCTTATATGTCGTACTGTTGGTGAATCATGTACTTTTCGCTTTCCGTGCTCAAAATAAAACTTTTTGTTTTTCTCTGTGACGATATATAAGCCATCTATAGACGTTACTCTACTCAATGCGACGTACACTAATGGTTGCGGTTGATCAATAGAGTAGTTATAAACGATTTCTTTATATGTACCTCCTTGTGATTTATGTATGGTTATCGCACGTGCAGGTACCAATGGAAATTGTTTGCGCTTACATTTTACATTTACACTTAAAGTAATACTCACGAATTTCTGATGCAGTGGTACCCAAGACGTTGAAAGTTCGTTTGGTTGGCTTAGTACTTGTGTGAGGCATTTTCTTTTTGCCTTTGTACCAATCGATAAATCCGGAAATTCTAGCCAGAGAGTTGAAATTTGTGGTTGTGATCGATTCGGATAGAAACTTTGTTGACTATCTAAATCTTTATTTGAGATTGTGGTGGAAGTGGGAAGACTTTCATCAATTATGTTATTTTTTTCTATGTGACGTAGAAACCCAATGGTTCCATTTACCAAACCGTCGACTGTATCAATATTTGAAGTTACCATATATGGATTATCGAGTGCTAAAGGAATTGTATGTGGAAGACCATTACACTCGGCTACCGTGAGCTTGTACAGTTTTTGCTCAAAATTATCTTTTTCGACGTCAGTGTCGTAACCTGTAAGAATATCGTAGGCTGCGCAAGATACGCCATTGTCAACAGTGTTTTTATTATAAGCATCTACATCCGCATTCTTATAAAAGAGCCGTATAACGTTAGGAACATTTTTCTTACACCAAGACAAAGTTTTGTGTCTAGATTGAATTAATTTCAATTCGTCACTGGTAAGCAAGTCGCCATTACCTATTTTAGTAAGAATGTCAGAAAACGTTTTATCTGACTGTCTAATTACTTGTGTTAAGGGAAAATAGTCCAGGCCTTGCCAAAGACCGCCAAATTCATCGAATGGTGTGGAAATATAGCAAGGAGTTGAAAGAACTGGAGGTAGTTGTCGCAAATCCCCACACAAGAAAATATCTAAGCCACCAAATGGTTTATGACGTACGGCAGTGATTTGCTGAAGCCTCTCATTAATATTCTTCAATACTTCAGCACTCATCATACTGACTTCGTCGATGATAATACATTTCACACCAACAAACGAATTGCGGTATTTATGTAAAGCTTCCACTGAGAGCCCGAAAGATTTTCCGGTAAAATTCAAACGGAATGCTGAATGAACCGTTTTTCCATTAATAGCTACGGCAGCTTTACCGGTAGTCGCACATGTCAAATATGAATTAAGATTTGAATGTGACTGATGAGAAAATCTGTTGTAAGTTTCCATTATGGCTTCTAAAGTAAAAGTTTTTCCGGAACCAGCAGGACCAGTAAAAAATATTTGGATGGGTCCCGCATTATCATTATTTAATCGATCAATAACTTCAAGAATGAGTTCACGTTGCTCCATATTCATACTATACAGTAATTCACAATAATTTTGTTTATCCATCACATTATTTCGTTTTCCCACAATAGATAAATCGGTATCAATTTCTTCATCATTGTTGAATTCATTTGTGATTTCGGCGATATGTTCGGCTTCGTGAGGTATATCATTATGTGTTAAATTTGCTTCGCAATTTTCATTGTCCCTTTTGTTGCTCTCATCGTAGTTTTTGTTACACAAAGCTAATTTTTCTATTAATGAAATATCAAAGTTTTTTTCGAATTGAAGTCTACGTTCTATTATTATATCTTTATTTCGGTCGTACAAGTCACTAAATTTGTTTCTGTCCAGAATATCAAGAAGTTCACTACCAAATGGTAAAAATAACAGAACCATTTCTCTTTTATAATTGCATGTATCCTCAATTTCATAATTTCGAAAACGAATTACATGAGCCTGTTCTCGTTTTCTGTATTTGCGAGATTGAATATTGTTTGGTTTTGCTTGCAAAGTGCCTTCGTCAATTTCAGTGCTGACTTTTTCTGTTGTTCCCTTTTTTTCATCGATACGTGTATCGGGTTGATAGTAGGCTACAAATTCTGCTAAATATAGAAATTCTAACTCTTGCGGCCGTTCTTCGTAATGCTGTATAATGTTTTTAGTCCAAACATCAGTACTATCGGCATCTATGTTTTCTTTGTTCATTTGTAGACGACTTTTCCTACTCTTTTGTCGTTCACTTACCCACAAGGTCGGTATGAAAGTTACTTTTCGGCTGGTTTCACTTAACGGTTGCTTAAGTAAGTACCAAGCAGCTTCTTGCGCATTCATTTCAACATCATTCAATAATTTATTACTTATTGTTTTAAGTTGTCCTGTATAGTCATGTTCAGGATACTCCTTAATTAACTCAATTATGTTTTGACAAAAGTTGGGCTTGCTCTGTACTGGGCTATGTATATGTTGGACGATATAAGCAGCGCAACTGTACTCGTCCAGAATGATTTGTAGGTTCATATTAGAATTCAAAACACCAGAAATCCAAGGATTAAATATGTTAGTAAAAATCTGGGACATATTACGTCTAAAAAGAACAGTTGGTTTTTCTAGTGATGATCTAATCACATCTAAATAAGAAGATTGGGTAAGGTTACAGTCTGCCAGAAATTTGGCAATGGACGTACTAGAAGGAAATTGCTCTAATCTTTGTCTTACATGCTCTGCTTTTCTTTGCAACTCTTTTTTGCGCTTGTCGAACTCCGTCATAGGAAGCAAGATACAAGTTGCATCCATTGGCCAGTAAGGAATTCCAAATCGACATCCTTTTTTATTTATCTTGTGACATGTAAACGTGTGTTGGTGAACTTGATTTTCAAACGTTGTTTTATCAGGTAAATCTTCGATGTCGACTGAGCACAGCGTCTCAATTAGTTCAATTGTTTTTGGCATATTTTCACTAAGAATCTCTTTGGGGTCATTGTCGAGCCACAACAAAATATGCGCCAACGGACTACCTCTTTGTTGAAATTCGAATCGCATGAAGTAATCTAACACCTTATAATGTCCAAAAGGGTTGTCAGAGTCTTGTGACTGTAGGATTGCTATCAGACATTTAACTAATTTGTAAAAGTAAATACAACATAAAACTGGATCTGCACTGACAAGTTTACACCGTTGTGATTTCGTCATTTGTTCTGCTAACAGTCCAGGAAAATGGCTACTTAGCTTATTTAGCAAATTAAGAAGTATCGGCCATTTTGTTTCGTTGGCGCTGAGAGTTAAAAACGCAGTTGGTTTGCCAAGTTGCCGTATCATTGCAAAAAGGTCTCGTTGTCGAACAGACCAATATTGCGCTGTATTGTTAATGGATTTTAAAAACGCGACATTTCTTTTTAAACAGCTTTCTAGATATTTTTTGTCTTCTAACTTTCGACGAGTAACATTCTCGGTAAATGGAACTGATTTAAAAGTCTGATAGATTTTGTCGACTGCTTGGGTTCGCAACAATTTCATTGCAACGTACAGTAACTTCTGTGGTGAGGCGCCGCGGCGATCTGCTCGACGAATCTCACTAGAAGCTATCATTGAAGGTGTTACCTTAACGTTTTTGTTATATTCTCTCGGTTCACCAAAGTAGATTGATGGGAATGCCAACTCTTCTATGTAATTTTTGCGAATGCTTTGCGGTTTAGGCCTATGGCCGGGCACGATATCTAAATATTCCTCCTCGTTCCATATCATCGTATGTTTTCTTGCCGATAATAGCCCCCACTCTGTAACCGTGTCTCCTTTTACCTCCTCAATGTAAATATTATCTAGTTGATGTTCTTCACTATCATTTTCGGGTTGATAACTGTTGATTGTATTTATACGACTCGAGTCTACAATAATTTTTAGTGACTTATATAAAGTCGATTTCTGTAAACACTCTAACCATGAACAAATTGTTTGTTTGTTAACGTGATCTTTTAAATGAACGGATGAATATGCTAGTTTTTCCTTCATATTAACGTTTATAGTCAAATCGCAGTCAAGTTGCCTAGGTAGGCATGTAACGATTTCCAAGGAATCGATCGGTATATTAATGACTTCACTAAGTATGCTATGCTCGACGTCATGCCACAAACGGCGCACTTGCATGAATGGTAGTAGCGGAGAAATCAAACGTTCACTTATGGGATCTAAAGGAGGAAGATCTACAGGCCGCTCTGGATACATAAATCCATTTACCTTTGCTAAATTCGGCATCTTACCTTTAGACAATGAACGTTTACAGGTTAAACAAACAACGCCCTGGGACGTTCTGGTTTCAGTCTGATCACAGTTTTCCTTAAGCCATTTATTTATCACTGAAGCATGTTTTTCAGTGATTTTTTTCAAATCATTACGAAACCATAGCCTGTCACACACTGAACACACGGATCCGAACTCATTTTCAATGAATTTCTTTTTAAATTGATTGTTTGAGCAAGCCCATTTATTATCCCACCTTTGCTTCATGTCGTCTACAGGTTGGTTGTCAGTCGTCCTAGTTGCCAATGACGATGTTTGCAGGCTTTGCTTCTTTCTTAGGCGATATTTTTTTTGTTTCTCAGCATTTGTCATTGCAATTTTTCTCTTTCTCCTAATGGGTTCCGTTACAATTGTATGACATTCTTCAGAAATAACAGGATTCTTTGATTCTTCAGATGAAGAAGAACATGGTTTTACCTCGAACTCAGCAGAAGTTGTAGGTATTACAGGTTCTTCAGATATTCTAGATTTGTTTGATTTTGCCAAATTGTAATCCCTTTTTTGTTGCAATCGACGTTCTTCCTTTTCTGCCTTTTTTAATTTGTATTTTTTTCTAGCTATAGCAGCTTTCTCCTTATCTGTGGCTTCTTTTTGCGACTGAGATAATGGCAATGATGGCATTGTATTCGCGTTAAAAACGAAAGTGCATTCATTTACTAATATAATCACACTACGTAATGTTTTGCACAAAAATATCTAGTCACTGACATCCGATAAAACAAAATATGTACGATACGTCGGCACGACGCGCTAAAGCAAACTAATCGCGTTCGGGAAGTTTTATTAATATCCCATTCCGATTTATCAGTTACGTACAAACGTACTGGTTTATCATACTGATGACTAATAATAATCCGCATTTATTTATTCAGCCTTGACCTAGGTACCTAGAACATGTAGTTACAAGACAGTTCATTATTTTTTAACGTTAACTTTTAGTGTAGGGCAGTAAATTGTTTTAAATTGATAACAAAAATATGAAAGGGGTTAAGTTTGTGCCATTAACACATGTTATGACTATCCGATTAATTGGAAACAAATAATTAAATAAACAAAAGCATGACAAAAAATATTTAATAAAAGTAGGTAAAAGCAAATAACTACCTAGTGAACTGTAATTTATAACCTCACAACCTAAATATTTATATATTTTAGCGTCTTTAGGTATGTACCGCTAATAAATGATATTATGTTGGCATATCGTTCAATGACTTTAAATTATTATTTAAACATTTATCTATCATATGATATTGATTATTACGAAGATAAGAAGTAGCTGATTATTTTATTATAATAAGTAGAAAAAACACTAGTATTTATGTCTTATTATATGGGCAAAACCGTGCTCCTGAATACTATAGCATTATTGTGTAGTGTGTAGTAAGCAAGTATCATTAGTATTATTATGTATGCGTGTGTAACTACACCTTATTTAGAATTAGCCAAATAAGCAATATAAAAAAAAAAAAAAAAAAAAATATGTTTATTGCATAAGCTTGTGTAACTTTACAGTACAACTTACATAAAGACCTCCTTTTAAGTAAAGTATATACTTGTGATAGGAGGTCCAGCTCTTCTATGCTAAATCAAGTAAATGGTAACAGTGGTGTACTAATAGAAAGTTAGAAAGTAATTAAAATATAGTTAAAATTAAACAAAAATAAAGAACTTAATTATATCCTAAATTTGCATATTGTGTGGTTCATGTGTTTATTTGTGTGTATTTCTAATCTTTATTTAATATACTAAGATCGTGTACGTGAAGTATTCAATCTATGTGAGGACACACGTTATCCAGTGTAAATATCTTTTATTTACCACACCCCAGTTGATTGCAATTATAAAAATATTTAAAGCTATAATTGTAAGTTCAAAGAATAAATATACCTGATTATGGTATGCAATAAAGAATTGAATTGAATTGAATTGATTATGATAGAGAACAAGATTTTCTTTATTATAAAAAAAATCTATTCTAGCTATCTAATATATGTGATATTTTCCTTACTTTCTTTTACACAAATAAAAAATATTCAACTTTATATCTGACCTCCTATACAGGCTGGTGACACATTTTGTTGGAAATTACATTTTTTACGAGCACAGTGTGTGTTTTGCGGAGTACTTTGTGTTATTGTTTGTAAAACCTCGTAGGTACAAATAAGCCGACCAAGTACCTGAAATATACAAACGTTTCCATTTATTTCGACAGATTATAAAAATAATATAAGTACGTACCTACCATAGTAGGCTGTACATAAATAGGTCCAGATAAACTATTGACTTTTAATTCACTTGAAATTAAATAGTGTTCTGTTTGGTGCATTGTGTAGATTAATTAATTTAACCTACACAAATCTGAACCTAGGAATAGTATTTTATTAGTGCTTTTGGTTAAATTAATAAATAAATTCTATAATAAAACCCAGCTACTATTTTTTTTTTCTGAATGAAATAGTTACACTTTCAGTGTTTATTTTGTGTTAGGTACTTACCTAGTATAAAAAAAGTATATTAACAATTACAAATTTTGTCAGTTTTCAAGGCATTATCGTTTCGATACATAGTTGTACACTTACAACATCTAGTTATTTAAAATATTTGACAAAATTCAACGTCCAACACTGTTGCTATAAATAGGTACATACCTTACGTAAGTGTCCAGTATAAATTCATGCAGATAAGTAAAGGGAACTAAAGCTATCAGTAAACTCATCAAATTCAGCGCTTTGATGTGCCCTTACCAAAGCAAAAACCTTTTAACCCGTATGCAATAAAACTCGTTCAGACAAATTGTATCCTAGGTGAAATTCTGTTTTGCAGCATTTTGTTAACTGAAGTGTTTTTAGTTACCACTGTAACTGATAGCTACTCGATGTTAAATAATTCTTACAAATAAAACCGACTTCAAAATAAGTCTAATATGGTTTCTTATGGATCCCACTGTCACATAAAAAATAATCATCAAAATCAGTTCACAAGTTCTGAGGTAAGAAACATAAAAAAAAACAATTACAGTCGAATTGAGTACCTCCTCCTTTTTGAAGTCGGTTAAAAAGAACTGTTAATAGTATTGTAGGTAGAAGAAGGTTTTTCTTTTGGTGTGAGTAGCGTATCTTGGTATTGGTTATCTTGGTATCTAAAATTAAAATCTAGCAGTTCGTTACACTGAACCGTGAAGCCTTACGGTGTCGCACTTTAAACTTTCGCTCTTTTTGTGTCAAATCATTTATCAGATTAATATTTTATGTTGTATCTAAGAAATTGATTATGATGTACTTATTATTTATCAGTAAATTGAACTTTAAACTAGAAAATAATTAGATAATTAAGTTTTCGAAATGCTCTAATAACCTCGTTCTTGGGTCTACCACAATATTCTAGCAGGTACTTCCTAATAAAATATAAATACTTACATACGCAAAACTAGAGTTTCATTCAATTATCTATAAGTTTAGGATTGCCTGCAATAATAACCAAAGTTAAATTAATTTTAGTTGTTTTAAGACAGTTTCGTCTTTTTCAAGCACCGTTATAGGCAGGTAAATACTGGCTTGTAACTGGGTAGCTTATATCTAAGCTAAAATGTTATCTTTTTTTTTTTAAGTAGGTTCCTTTAATCCATTAGAGGTTTGTGACACCCAACCCACGAATAAACCTACCCATGGAGCACATTGTTCTTAAAATTACGTCAAAACGAGGAAAACTACTACCGAAATTCAACCAAGGATTGGATGACGGATGCTTTTTTTCTGTTCAGGTTCTTTGCTTTTTTACACACGACACTATCTCAGATTCTACGCAGGCAAATTGTAGACGCAGCTAGTTGCTACCTATCTAAGAAAATCGCAGAAGATTTAAAACAGATTTTCAATCATATGTTTCTAATTATTATTTATAAAGCACGGTAAGTATTCGAACTACTACTAACTATTCATTGACTATATTATGTCTACCTACTTGTTGTTCAGTTAAAAGATGTTGTGTAACCGTGTGCCCCCCCCCCCCCCCCCCCGTGATATTTCCAACCTAAAAGCCCAAGTAACTTAATTACCTTGAAGTAAATTTTACGTCACATAAAATTATTGTTCTCCCAATTTAATTAAGGCATTGTGGTTGCTAGCTGAATTTAAATAAATTACAAAATATTGGATCGTATACAAACTGTTGTCGTTTACTGTATTAAATATTTATCTGATTCCTTTATCTAGTATTCAGTACACATAGTCCATCCAACAAAGACATTGTAGAGTGCGTGAGTTAGGCCCTAAGCAATTACTTCAGAAAATTGTTCACGGTGCTTAGAGAGTTAACATACTAAAAGTCCCGACATCTAGGGGGTGAGGCGGAGTGGGGGGAGGGGGTTAAGGTTCCCATTTTTCAGTTTTTCGCTAATATCTTTTAAACGGTGCGTCATGGAGATAAGAAGTCTTCTACGCAATAAAAGCTTATAAAATTATGTACAACTTTTATCTTATACACTTTTTCACATTCCTACCTATTTTCGAACTACACGTTCCGGAAAAGTGAAAATTAAAAAAAAAACTACTTGAATTGAACACTCCCTTTTGTATACTACTTCCTTCACGTTATTTGGGGATAAAAAGTATCTTATATCTTAAATCAACTCCTACTATATCAGCCGTTGGGATATCAAAACTTTTATCTACACTTGCCTTGCACTCTACAACCCCTTATGGGTGATTTATTGACTGAACTAACAGGCGTATGACTTTTTACATTAGGAAAACTTTTAAAGCAAATTTTAAGATACCTACTCGACTGTAACATTGTTATACTTTTACGTATGCTTGCTTATCAAAGATGCCAAAATGTTGGCAGGTACAACAAACAACAATAAAAAGGATTCTTGACGGGCCTGTTGGTCTAGTGGTTAGTGACCCTGACTGCTATACCGGAGGTCGTGGGTTCGATTCCCACCCAGGACAAATGTTTGTGTGATGAGCACGATCATTTGTTCTGGTTGTCTGGGTGTAATTTATCTATAATATGTATGTATTTAGAAATATATAAGTATGTTTATCAGTTGTCTGGTTACCATAACACAAGCTCTGCTTAGCTTGGGATCAGATAACCGTGTGTGAGTTGTCCCGGAATATTATTATATTATTATATTATTATAGATAACCCCGCATGTGCATGGTCTGGGCCCATACTGTAGGGTCTCGAACCACATTTGCGCTGATATTCGGAACCGATTAATTATATAATAAATTTTTTTTAGTAAAATGGTACCTACCATAAAATACGGGTCAAGGAAAATTCATTTCAAGAGAAACTCTTAAACTTACTTGTTTCAGAATTCATATTTTAAGAGGTACAAAAGAAATATTCTATGCGCTATAGGAGACCTAAGGATTAACCCACCAAAAGTAAATAAGTGTCAAATTGTGTTGCGTATATTAAACAGAATAAACCCTTCAACAAATAAGTTCAAAGTTTTGTACATAGTTCAAATAACTGTCAGCGTTCAGACAAGTCTTGTCATAATTAAGATCTCAATTAATATAAGGGATATTCGTTTAATTAATTCAAATCACAAAGTTACTAACAAACCATCAAAACTTTAGCACCTATAAATTGAAACTCCTGATAAAATTTGAGCAATGTTTGAATTGAATTGGGCACTTCATTTTAACTGTCAAATAATGTACGTACTCGGGTTTGCTTTTATTTGCATAATTTTACATGAATATAAATAAAGAAAACTGCTGGCTTTTTAAATTAAAATTATCTACAAATAAAGCTAGACCTACATATTATTATCTAAATAATTATTCTGATTGTCGCGTGATGACATTTCTGAGGATTTAACAATTTAACTAAAATGACTTACATTTCGAGATTTATAAGTGAGCTTCAATTTTATCGCAGTTTTAATCTTAGTAAAGTACATAGGAACTTATTTTATTATACCTTGTTGGTAGATACAAAAAAGAGCATAAATAAGATATAAGTCGAGATTTATAATTTAATTAAATTGGAAAAAAGGTATTAGGTAGTAAAAATAATTCCTTTGATAGATTAAAAACAGACTAGGTGTGTACCTACTTTATGTAACATGAAAAGTAGAGGTTTAGTCAAAACATAAGTACCTACTCGTTATGTTGGTGTTCTCTTACTTGTTCATTATAATTACTCAGACGTGAAACATAATGCTCTAGGTTAAGAGCCCTTTGCGGTTTTCTAATGTTTTTAATGTAGAATTAAAATCCATTTGCTAAACTGTGAACAAACGAGTTACGTATAAAATGCCTTATGATTTTAATCATTATGGGTGGTGAAAAGATAATTTGTTATCACAATAATTGTAGATAAGTAAACTTTTAGTTCTTGAAAACTATGAATGCTTTGGTTTTGTGAATAGTCGATTACATTATCAGTAAAGAAACAAATAAATTGGCAATGAATACAAGTAAAGTGAGCGAGGGTTTATTGTGTCGAAGATCTGATGTGTACGTGTATCGCAATCAACGTCTTTCACCTCTCAGACTGATTTCGTTAGAAGGTTGGAATCAGGATCATATTGAAGGAACATGACATCCTTTCAGGCGAATATTATATTTCAGATCCCCAATAAAGAGTATTTTTCTTGATACAATACAATTAAGCCGTTTTCGATAAATCATCTTTAATGAAGAAGTCGGAAAATAGGATACAATATCGAAGTTCACATTGAAAAAAAAAACTGATAGAATAACATAATGTCCAAAACAGTACCTACATTAGACACATGTACCTACTACCGCACGCATCTCTGTTAACGGTTACTTAAGGCCATGCTTTCTTTTAATTTCATTTCATTCATCACATTTGATTAGTAAAACTCTTAGAAATCAGAAAGGTTGCTTCCTTAAATCGATAACCAGAAATCTCTTAAGTTACCAATATCTTCTCTGAGTAGGACAAATAAAATCAAAATCAAAATATTTTTATTTCTCATAAACCAAAAAAAGGCGCTTAAGAAACGGTACGTTAAATCTACTGACTCTAGTTGCTCGGTTCCAAAGTGTCCTTCCTATGGAGAAGAGCCGGCAAGAAACTACATAGGTTACTCTTTTTAAAAAAAGCTTAACATCGATGTTAATATTACACTGATTTTAAAAAGGTATGAAAAATGAATTTCATGAAATGCATGTTTATTTTTCAAGTAAATCAAACGAGTGTAAACGATTCTGTTTTCGTCCGATTTTTGCCGACTCTCAGTCCCTCAGTATTCTCTGAAAAATATACAATGTGACAATGGCTCGTGTTGTATAAAAGCCAAAGGCATATTTTGCATTTTTGTTGAAAAATCTCACCGCTGCATAATGCATACGAGGTTAGGAATCCCAAATGAAATGTTCGGATGAAATACCCTCCCGACAAATATTTCTAGATGTAAGTTTCAGAGCTTCAATGCAATTCAAAGCAACTAAGCCACCTTCCTTTTTGGACCTGTGTTCTAAATTACAATGAATTTCGTATTCTTGGTGTACCTGGCTTGGCTGTAAAGCAGGTGACCATAATTATGTAGTAAACTACAAACTAATATCACCGTATATGACTACACACACTCAGTCACCTGATGTGACTTAAAATACTGCAATTAGTCTTTTTTCTATTTAATTAGTTTTAAAGGAGACACCTAATCATATAAAGACAAATATACTGTTTTTCTTGGAATGTAGACTACTAAACACGAGCTTACCTTGACTGTTACCTATGTAAAAGTCAAAACAGACTTTAACGTTGATGAAAGGTCACATGTGAAAGGTTCTTTATTATTCCACTGTTAGGGGATATTATTTGCTCAAAAGAGATGGGACCCTTTGTCATTTTGAAAAGACATAATGAAATTTATTTAACAAATCGCGGAGAAATCGTTAAGCGTACCTACTATACAAAAATATTACATTATTTACTATTATTAATAGGTTGATCAAATTAATCGGTTGTCGAATCAACGGATCAAAACTGTAATTGGTTGAACAAAACTTACAGACAATCACAGCGCCTAAAATGAGGTTTGACAGGTGATTAACATTTTTTTTGTGTTCGTCAACGTTTCAGAAACCGGGTGTTAGTGCAGTATGTAGTCTCCCCGTCACGTTGAGTATGAATCAACGCGTGACGGGAGCTGAAATGGAAAGCCAAGCATTCATCACACAGACTGGCATTCAATTGTGTTCATAAGCTGCATCTATGAATATTTGAGCTAACGAACAAACATCATTAACCTCAGGTATTTTAGTCGCTTCGACTTGTTTCTGTTGAAAAACATATCTCCGTATCTATCATACCTATTCATGCTGGAATCATGACTTACTTAAAATCGTAGGGGCAGTTTAATTTTTTTTTTATGTATTCATCTGTTTAAGGATCGAAGAAGAGAAGGAGGCTTGAAATTTCAGTGCGTACAAAAACAAACCACTATATGTTTTTCTATAATCAGATTTATTTTTTTGTAAATTAACATAATACATTCAATATTCTCATCAATATTACAAAACGTTTAAAATGTTACATTTTACAATGATACATTTATTTTCAATACATTATAATTATTTAGCACACACTGTAAGACAAATGCTAATTTACATTGGTCTCTATTATTGACTCATTATGAACAAAACATTTATTATTGTAATATTTCCTACAAGCCTTTCGCAAAACAAAAGGGAGCTCACATAAATTACTGCGTTCGTGCAATTTGCTAGCGATCCTAACGAATACACAAATACCGATCACTAACAGTTGGTCTGTTCGAAGTAATAAAAGGAGCGTGTTCAGGTTTATTCACCGAATATATTGCCTGTCCGAACTGAAGAACTATTACAGCAATAATGGGTTATATACAACACTTCAACATGCGCACGAGGTTGAAGGGAACGTCCGCTATTAATTTCCTTTATTAACGAAACACATTGCAAAGCGCCTGCCTGCAGCATGTGTGAACCAATTTTATTCTTTATAATTAATATAAACTATGTAACAAACTAAACACCTATATCTAAAATCACATTCAAGACTAGCTTGAAATAAATTAGGGCATCGTTAACAAGTACCAAAAACATACAACTTTCTGGTTGTTACTTAATACTTGGAAATTACATTTCGGAAACTACTTACTTATAAAGTTATCTTATGTTCTTTAATGTTTGTGATTTTGTCTGTGTAATGTATTGTAAGAACAGATCAACAGAGTTGTTGTATTTTTTCAGGTGGAATCAGGCATGACTTTTCAGACTACTTCTGTATTTGAAAGATCAATAACAGTTATTTTGTTTCATTCATGTCCACCTTGTCACGTCTAGGCATGTTCAGTTAAGCGTGCGACGTATGTGGCTCACTTACGTCACCCTACACAACACAAGTTAGGAGGTACTTTACAAAGTTCACGTCCTAAAGTTGTATGCATGCCAATATTGAGCTTTATTCCAGCAGACACTTAGGTAAAGTTTCGAAATCTAGATAGTTAACTACTCAATTTGATGGCTCTAACTTATAAACGTTCTGACACAACGATATAAATCTTTACTATATTTCCAATAAAGCTTTAATATAATGCTTCGTTTTGTAATATAAACTAATATTCTGACTGCGAAACGAGATGTGCATAGTTGCATAGAATTTGAGCCGGTAGATAATCAAATATTTCCAAACAGGAAATTGCGAATAGACGGATCCTACTTCACCGTGCAAAACGAATAACCTTACCATCAATAGTGCATTCATGGAGCGGAAAAATACGTATTTAGTAAACATTCTGTTACTGAAATTGTGAGAATATACTGCAGAAAACTTATTTTTCTATAGCTAGATTTTAAAACTTTAAAATAAAAAAAATATAATTAAAAATTAAAAAACACGCCTGCCATGTAAAAAAAAATAAAAACAAGTCAAATATTTGCAGCCGGGGTCGGTTACTTGGAACAATTCATTACAGGTCCCCCGACTGCAAATATTTGACTTGTTTTTATTTTTTTTTACATGGCAGGCGTGTTTTTTAATTTTTAATTATATTTTTTTATTTAATACCTTTTAGTGAACAACAAAAAAGCACGACACAACACAAAAAAAAAATTTCGTTCGGAACCCTTTGCAGGCGATTTCGACTCACACTTGACCATTTTTTAATGTCCACATAGCCTATGTCACTCGGGATAACTCAAAGCTTCTAATGATACCAGAAACATTGAAATCGGTCAAGCCTTTTAGAAGTTATGGTGGAATAAAGAAACTCACAAACATACATACATACATACATACATACATACATACATACATACATACATACATACATACATACATACATGAACCCTGAAAACATAACACTCCTTTTTGGGCAGTCGTGTAAAAATGAAAAGTGAACTGCCATAATAACTTTTAAACTATCGCGCTGCATGTTTATAGTAATATTTTATAAAACGGGGATTAGCGTGTACATGCCGTGGTCGCAAGCAGACTGAGTCTGCTTGCGACCACGGCCTGTGTAACCCGGTCGAAACGTCAAGCCCTAAAGGTATTTATGCATGTACGCGCTAATCCCCGTTTTATAAAATATTACTATGAACTGCCATACTTCGACAGTTTTTAATAGAAACTCATGAGCACCCATACTAAAAAATATTAAATATTTACAAAATAATTTGGACACTTGAGTATTTATCTTTAATAAAGATTTAATGAAATTACAAGCGGGGAGGATAGAATAAGAAGCCATATATAGCGGTGAGTAGCGGCGCTGTGATTGGCGGAGGAGGCGCGGCGCAGTAGGCGCGGGGCTGCAGGTTGCAGGCCGCTATGTCCTGCGCCAGCACCCACGCCATGCGCCGGAGCAACGTGCTCGCCGTGATCGAACACGACCGACCCGCATTCGCCACGCATGTTATGAAGTCGTCTCGGGCACTGAAATGATTTTAACGTCAATGTTACAGCTAAATTGCACTAGTCTGCATTGTATGTAGAACATGCAATGCAGATTACATGTAAACATAGTAGAACAACAAGGTTAGACACTAAACTTTATCTATGTAATTGCATGGAATATCACTCACTAAACGGCAGCAGCATTGCGGATCACAGCATTATAATATTGGCCTGCAATTTTCCCTTGGCAGGGCAAAAGTCTCTTCTTTTGAAATGCAGAAGGAACGAGTACTGATAGCCACGCCAGCGCTTTGGAATTTCAGATTCCATACTTTTAGAATCCAGTTTTCCTCGTTATGTTTTCAATCATATAATTGTGATTGTCAGACAGAACCGTAAAACTTTCAATAGAAATTGACCGTAGCAAAGCTACTGCTACAATAGATAGTGTGTATTTAAAAAAGTCAGCTTTTTAAAGCAGTATTTTCTTTCAGACGATTGCCTCGCGATTCTGTTATGGTTTGCTATTAGTATTTGTAGGGGCACAAATGTAATAATAATATGTTTCCACCTGAGTATGTAATATCGTAAAAAAATGTCTATGGAGTAATTATCGGTATGTATTCATTGCCACGTGCATTGTCACATTATGAGTTTGATAACTTCGAAATTATCAGAAATAGGCTTTGTATATTTTTTTTTGGATCTTTACGATGATATTAAAAATCTAAATGCTAAGCAACACAAAATTTTGTCACTACTATGTAAAATTTGAGAGAGCAGTCTTAAAAACAAAGGATATAAATACCAGCACAGTTCAGCATTCCTGTTGAAATATGTGAGTTGTTGAGCGCGTTCGGTGTTCTCTCGCACGGCGACTTGCAGTTCGTCCACACACCTGGTCCAGTCGGGAGAAACGCGTCCCCAACACGTCGGCTCCTTTAGGAACTCTGCACAATTAAGATACAACTTTTATCCTAGCTTACCTATTAGCTGCGCTTCTCGTATTTTATTTCCATTAACATTTTGTAAAAAAAACAGTCATATCCGTCATAGAATTTGACTAGGAGTGACAAAAGTCCATCAATGCCCTCTGAGTTTCACGTTTATAAGATTAGTAGAATATAATATCAGCAAGGGGAGAGTTAAGTATTAGAGATTCTCGAATGAAATAACAATCTTCATCTTAGTCTTTACAATGCAGACGGTCAGGCCGAAAGATTGTACATGAGTGGAAAACAAATCGTATTGACACCTTTGGACCAAGGAAAACAATAGTTTGTGATTTTTAACAGGTTAACTGTCCTGCCAGTAGACACAATAGTTAAACAATGGAAATGTTCATATGTGACTCACGGGACAGGGAAAAGGTTAAAACTCTCTGGGAATTAGTATTTATTAAATCTTTATTCCCTGTATTTATTTTAATTAAAATATTCAGGCATTAAATTTATTTAGGACGTAATAACACGACTATAAACTATAAACTACAACCAAATATAATGTATGATTCTAATTAACCCAGCAACAAAGTATTTATATGCAAGTTATATAATATGTATACCTTCCTGATTTAATTGAAAATTATTTTGTACTGCAGCTGAAGTGTTGTAGGATTGTATTATGTCATTAATCAAGCTTCGGACATAGATTTATTTCTGAACCAATTATTTCTAAAACACATCCGTAGTTTCATTTACTTAGGGCCCTGGTAAACCTGTTAAGCTTTACCCGGATGATGGATTGTATTGTTACGAAACTACAAGACTACGTACTTATGGAATGATATCGATAAAAATTGACTCGGCACATCCTTGTTCGGATCTGTTGTAAAATATCTACCTTAGATAAATTAAATACCTTAGATAGATACTTAAAATTTTAAGTTTTGTCGACACCAACCGTGTTCTGTTTCAAATAATTACACTTTACTGTTTAAATACCGAGCAATAAAAAGTAATTTATTAAAGTTCCCTTTGAAAATGATTGAGATATAAAAGAGTAAATAAAAGCAAATTGCGTCTAAATTATTGATATTAAAGCTCCTCATTTCTGATATCAAATAACACGAGCTTTTCACTCATCAGAGATTAACCACATTGAAAATTGGATTGCAATCCAAATTGGAAATCGTTCATGCTGATTTCGCGTCGTCGACAAAAAGTAGCGGTTCAAAAATACGTTATGTATATGCAACGCAAATCCCTTGTATACCACATTACTTTTATTTAAATCTGAACTCAACATACATAGTATACAGCCAAATTTCGGTGTTCTTGTCTCTGTATATATCCACTACACCAAACTATCTAAACCATGCAAGCAACGGCTTTTTTATCGCTTGTCTAACCACGGGCTTTAAATCATGAAGGTATACATATTATATAACTTGCATATAGATACTTTGTTGCTGGGTTAATTAGAATCATACATTCTATTTGGTTGTACTTTATAGTTTATAGTCGTGTTATTACGCCCTAAATAAATTTAATGCCTGAATATTTTAAATATACTTTAAGCAAATAACTAATCAATTATGACTTAACTTACTTGGCTTAACAGAAAGAGACAGAAAAAAGGAGTGTATATTGCCAGAAATGCCTGATAATATATGAAATAGTAACATATCTAAAATTTATTCTTTAAAGTTTGGTGGTGTACCTCTTCGCAGCGCAGTGTCATTGGTGCATAAGAAGCGCATCAACGCGCGAGCGCCGCCAATCTGTTGCTGCAATAACTTCTGTCCGTCCGTAGGTAAGCAGCGCTTGATCCACGCGTCCATGCACACCATGCCCGTTTGATAAGCTCTAGGGAAATAAACATCCGTATGTTCAACATAATTCACTATAAGATTATCGCACTGCATGTTAAAAATATAACGGGAATAACGCGAAGATGAACATTAGTTAAATTCTTCGTTGTTAATTTTGAGTATCGAGTAACTCAAGACAAGGATTCGAGATTTTTGTTATCCTGACTTGAGTAACTAAATAAAATAAATACTATGTTGTAGCCACCCTTTTTAAATAAACGTAGACTGATAGAAATAAACACACAGATTTAGCAATTTTTGTTACAACGAATAACATGAACATCTGCGCGATAAACCTCCGGCTTTTAGAAACAATAAACAAATAATACAAATCCAAAGACAGCATCAAATGGAGAAACTTCGATATTTATTGTCGCCTCATGTGGGCTAAATATAATTGGCTAACTTCACGCCACACTTCACTGCGACATATTGTTGTGAGAATATTGTTTTAGAAGTTGTCAGTTATGAGAACACCCTTTACGCCGTTATAATACGTCTCAAAAGTTAAATTACATTTAACTTTCTTACGGATAAATAAATACCGTGAGACCTTTTTGGAAAGCTGTATTGAAATTATGTAATACAAATAAAACATGAAGTACAGAGACAGTAAAATCATTTGTAAATAACCCTGTGATGCTATTTTATGTAATAAAATTTTATAAGTACGTATGTACCTATTTTATTGTTACTTTAAAAAGTAAAATAATAATAGGTACCGTGTTACATTTGGTCTAAATATATTCGTAATCTTTTTTCACAGCAAAACTCATCAATCAATAAATTCCATAAAGGAGGCATCAGGATCTATAAATGTTAAAAACGTACCGATTAAAAAAAAGGATTATTAAATGGTTTGTAAAACAATAGCTAAATAATATATTTTAATAAATAAAAAAAAAAATATGTAATAAAATCTGTCTCAGGTCTACCACATAAAAACAGCAACTTTATAAGAAAAGCAACTGAATACGAAATTCCTGTAACAAATCAGTCTTGTGTTCTAAAGCCGGGAAGTTTATAGTCAATTAGTGTGGTAAATATTTCTGCTCGGTCCCAATAGAACCATTCACAGAACATTAGGGGCTAACTCTGCAGCCCCAGTTGTTTCATTTCATTCAAGGGTCTCAAAATGTTAATGACTGTATAAATGTAAACTTTAATATCTCCGTAATACTTTTATTTTTTTACACGTAATACAAGAATAATGTCAATAAAATGTCTGAATTTCGGTAGAAGCAGTATTATATTATTTATTTTATCTAGATAAGTACGTATGCAGCGTGACAATGCCGCCGCTGAAAGAGTAGCAAAAAATCTGAAATCCTTATGTACTGTATAATCGAAGGCAACGTCTTCAAAGCTACTTACAGTCTTACACTCGGTTCTTAATTCATGATAGCCTTGCTTATGAGCACTCACTCCGGATTAATACAACCGTCCTTTTCGAAACAAAACATGACATTAGTGGATGAGCGGACAAGGCGCGGAGCTCAGAGCGGCCTTGCCACAAAATCTCGCATTTCATATTGTGAAAAGGGTTTTCGGGATAAAAGCGTTTTTATTTAATGTGGGTTAGATGAGGTTAGTTCATAATAAGATATATGTTACATTTCTACTGAAACGAAATACCTTATGAAATTAATAATAAGGCACTTAAATGAAATCTTTTGATTATAATTATATGTTTTGTGCTACAACGATATACCTACAAGTCTTTGAATTTGGTATCTGCAGTTAGTTTATTGTAGGCTATTTTTATTGGTTACTTTGATAGTTTATTTTTCAGCTGCTTTAATGAACTAGTAAAGACGACCCATATTAGAAATGGCTAAATATATTATGCCAACTGGGTAAACTTGCTATCGCTGAAAATCATTGTTTATGTAGCCTAATAATAATATTAGCTACTAATTATATTTCATTACTACAGGGGAAGCCGCAAACATTACGCTGCTTTATCGAACCAAGTTATCTTGACAATTCAACATATTATATACCTATCTATAGATACGAAATACATGCAGACATTATGGCGTCAACGGCTGCGATTATTCATTAATTCATTGTTACCGTGAAAACTGTGCAACTTAGGTACTGTAAAATTTGTGGAATTCAGAAGTTTCTAGAACAAATACCGTTACGTACAGTTTGAGGTGGAGGGATTTATGTAGGAGTAGGTAAGTACGCACTGCATTGTGGCATAATATTAAGTAGGTAGCTGAACTCTTTAGAAATATTTATAAAGTATATGCTCTAATTGTCTTTTTTTTATTTTCATTTCCTTGATTAATAATCTAAACACATATTTTAATTGGATATTTTTGTTTTTATCTACACATACTGTAAGTACCAACTCGATTTGATTTAAATTGCATTATAAATTAAATATATTAAGTACATAGCTCCTTTCCTGGTGTTTTATAGTTATTCTGAAATGATATGAGACGAATCCAACAAATCAAAGATCATAAAAATCGGCCACCCCTCTCCTGAGTTACAAAAGGTGTTCTTAACCCGACTTTGTTTTATATAGATTCATTTAAAAAAAGGATTTAAAGTTCTTAATTTTTTTGTCATTATTTTTCCCTCGTCTCATTTAAGAATGCATCTGTAAGTTTTTTTGTACTTTTCATTCCCATAGGCACACCGACGCGTCGTCTAAACTGTCAATTAATAAAAATGAAAACCTGATACATGAAAATAAAAACAATAATAATTTCCTAGTTATAAAAGTTATGTATTGTCTTTATACTTACTGGCAGTGAGCATCAAGCTCATGTTTGTTCCTGGGCAGTCCGACAGGCGTGCGTGGAATCAACTCTACACACATATTCAAGTCTCCCGCATCGCAGTTTTCCGTTTCACCTAACTGTGCGCCTCCTCCGCCTGCAACAACAAATTCTGATCAAGACAAAAGATTCACAAAAAAAAATATTCAATAATATTTTATTTGAAAATTCAATAATAATTACAACAATATACAAACTTAAATAAATGTACATTAAAAAAAAAGAAACAATAAACTAAATAAAATCAAGATCATAACATCAAACACGTTGTTCCCCTTATCCTGTTTGAAGGTAGGACGTCATTAGTAGATAACACAGTTTTACAACGCTATCAATGAAGTACCTATTTTTAGCGAAATGACATAATTTTTATCTCCATATTAATTGTAACGTTCACTTAATTATCTTTTTTCTATTAATGTTTTTTTTGTTGTTGTTTCCTCATAATTATGATGACTCTAAAAAGTTATAGAAGTAGCTAGTTTTTAGATAACAATAGAAATATTTTCCGTTGCCTAAGACTTTCTTGAGCTATCTTGAAGTAAAATATCGAGTCTCGAAAGTAGAGCGACGACCTTCCTCATTAATTAATTAATCCTTAAAAAGTAAAGCACCTCACTAATGTAATATATCTAAGCACTAAGCTTTTAATAAGGATAAGGTTATTATCGTGAACGAATAAACATTAATTAATTAAATAAATATAATATTTATTTATTTTGTATTTATTTATTTATTAGTATTTTTATTAATATATAATTAATAAAAATTAATTAATAATTAAATACTTATATATTGTGTTCGATACACTTATGTTGCGACACGACACAATGACATATTTCGGGCTTAAATTTTTGTAACTTACGGGTGAAGTCTCTGTTATAAATATTTTTGAATAAGAAAAGTTCGTAAAGAATGCGAAGGAAATGTGTTAAATAACAACTGACATGAGCTTAAATCTTAACAATAGAATGGAATAAACATCTGCTTCACAATGGAACTATCGTGTAAATATGTATGTACATATTTTTATGATAACACGTCACACACAGACAAATGAAATCTTCGGTTCACTTCCCCAGCTATTGAGATCCTTTGTGAAGTAGACTCGGAGATGTGCCGAAGTCGATTGTGAACGTAACTTTTTAACCGTTTTGTGCTTGCCTGTATTTTAAAAATGGATTTTGGGTGGATTGTCGGTTATGTGTTTATGTATACAGGGTGTCCGGTAAATAGTCCGACAAACTGTGGTGGCTGATACCTTAGGTCAGGACCTATCCAATGAACACAACATATGTTCCCCGAAAAGTTACAGGTTTCGAGTTACAATCGATTTTCGGAAATTTTAGAATTTTCTACCTTGCATCAGACTTTTCCATTTTTCTTGCTGATTAATAGCTTTCGTAATACTTTTTGTACATCAAATTAATCTTGAATAGTTACTCTACGCTTTAGTAAGTCTCATATTTATCTAAAAGAAGAATGTATTGACAAAAAAGCCATTCGCTTAACAATTTTCACTTTTCGTTTTTCTTACTGCTCAACTTTGAACTGCAGTGGTGAAAAATAAATGTATGTAGGAATTTTGTACAACAATCTTAAAAACTTGCTTGAATATTGGTGATTTTGGGAAGGTACAATACTTGCGTATTTTCCTTACAAAATTTGACAAAACAAGCTGCTGAAGTGCACACATGGGCTTATTTGTTGAAATATTACTAATGTAAATCTGAGGAAAAATGAGACGTAACTTAACGCGGATCGTCATTGTACAATGAAATTAGGTATTTTCTTCTAGCGACTAACTAGGTAACAACAAACCTGTAACTTTTCCGGGAACATATGTTGTGTTCATTGGATAGGTCCTGACCTAAGGTATCAGCCACCACAGTTTGTCGGACTATTTACCGGACACCCTGTATAATGATAATTGATATGTATTCAATTATCATAAAAAACAGTTATCAGAATGTATTTTCCTAATGCATATATTGTGGTGAATATTAACATTAAATATGCAAGGAATGGGACCACACTCAATACCGCAGACCCTTCGCTCTTCATTAGTATTTGTGAGGTATGTTCCAATAAAATTGAGTTAATTGCATTGCATTCACAACATTTGTCTATAAACTAGATAGATACAATTCGATTCATATCATATGGAGAGAGATATATAAACATTTACTATGTTTATATATGGAGATATATAAACATAGTAAATGTTTATATATCTCCATATAAGACTTGCTATACCTCCGTATAGCATATATCAATTGATACATGTATTAATAACTGAAGGAGAAACTTCATTTGTGCTAATTAATTTCCTTATAATTATGTGAATCAATGTTTATCATATTACGTCTTCAATGATATATATTATTATAATATAAACTGAATTATTATTATTATGTAGGTTCGCATAGTGTATTTGATTCACTGTTTACATTAGGTAGTAGGTACCTAGTTACTATTTCCATACACAATTAAATTTATGGCCATGACGTGTATCCTTCAAACTTCGTAATAATGCGAGCGATAGGAATCGAATTGTATCTATCTAGTTTATAGATTATAATGTATTGTCTATATACTTAGGTAGGTAACAATAACACACAGTTCTATTATTTTTACTGCTAAACTTTTTGTCTATTTCAGGTCAGATAGTAATTAAACTATTTTAATTTATTTAACCTATTATAATAAACATTTTAATTCATATTTTAATGCATAGGTTTATTGCTTTGAGGTTTATCTATTTTACTAGTTGCAAATAGTCGTGATCGTTCAAAAATCGCTATTAAATTTCGCGTTGAGTCCTTTGCATTTACCCAGAATACATAATATTTCGCGATTTAATACAGTATTTAACAGCATTACCGCTAAAATAACTACCACCCAATAAGTCTAAACGACGAGTCAATAAACTGTCACAGACAGCACTGTTAAATCATCTTATAACATCACCGTAATAAAACGACACCATTACACTTTTACGAGTATACCACAAACACAATTTAAATTTATCGCTTCTCAAAATTGGAATTCAAATTTTAACGAAACTCAGGTTGTATTTCGTTAATATTTTCGCTTTCATTTTATCTCCTAGCTTTTGCTATCCTCGTAAGTATTTTTATTAAAAACAACATTGTTATTTTATATAGCTACCTTAGCATAACCAATAAAATTTACACGAATACATTTTACGACTTCAAAATATGAACCAAAATAATAATTACATGAATTGAAAATCGCTTAGACCAACGCGTATTTTTTTATATTAAATCCGTGAACAGAACAATTAAAGATGTATCTTCAAACAAAACAAATTAACCATTTCTAAAAAGAAGTAAGCAATTATTTTAATTATATTATGAGTAATTATGGCGCTGTGTTTCATTCGATTTCGTGGAATATCTAGAAGGTAAAACCTATTTAAAAGCCGGGAATGCGGTATAAGATAGGCCTAGGTGCGATGAAACCAGTAAATATTGGTAACTCTTTGGCTGTATGTGTTTACATACAGGAAAATTAAAGAAGCATAAAAGAGGCTCATTATAAATATCTAGATTAAACCTCCAAATGAGAAGAAATATTTTTAAAGTTTACTCCTATTAACGAATTAATGAATTAACTAATTAATTAATTAATGAATTAACTCCTATTAAGTCAATCAACGAATATTCGTTTAATTAATGTTGTGTTAAATCATGTTAATAATGTCCTTTTGGTAATATTAGCAATCCCTTTTCGTTCTAGACTCTCGTCTGACTCTAACGACATCGTTTGCCTTGAAGAATTGCATTATCTGTGCTTAAGTGAAATCTACGACGGACCGTTTACGCTGATCCATCTTACGCCAATATCTTCAATATACTTGCTCCCACAAAAACCTTCAAAAGTATATAGATAGATATGGTTCCAGATTATAAAAAAGCTTACCTGTTCACGGGTACGTGCACGGAATTAATTCAGGTGAATTGAAACCAAACACGGTTTGCACCAATGCAAATACATCCATTGGATTGTAAACTGAAAATTCATTTTTGTAATAACAATAGTAAACAGCTGAAACGGTCCTGTATGGTTAACCCCGTGTTCCCTTTCAATTTTATCGTAGAAATTATTTTTTGTTAAAACTAGGTCTCAATTAATCCCTACGTACTATTTGATGTTTTGAAGTATAGTCTATTATTTAATACCCGCAATCCTGCTGTTTTTGTCTGCTTGAATACAATTTCTTCATGAGATTTTCTTTTAATTTATTGAATCCCATTATTAGTCAAAGTTCATAGAGAACCTACTCAAACAATTTAATATACTAATAATAGTGAACATATCAGCGGCAAGCATTTAGATTGGTTAAGTTTTGTAGTCGATGGCAATACTTATTTTTTCCCTTGTTATTCCTTAACCCAAGGGCATAATATGAAAATAGTTGGAAAAGTTTTCCTTTGAAGAAGGAAATTAATATGAAGGATGGGCTTATTCAAAGAAAATTAAATACACTAGCTTCTTGTGCCATAACGTTTGAATAGGCCAATATATTTACGAAACACTCAAAAAGGTAAATCCAACAGAACATAATAATAATATACCTACGTTTACACCAAACACAAAATATTATGACCAAAATATTGTATGTGTAATTACTTTTTAGTACAAAGTATGATAAAAAAATGTTATAAGTATATGCTAAAAAGTGTAATAAAAACTCATATTTTGTACATGTCATTTAATGATGTGTTGGCTGAAATAAATAAATAAATGCGGACAACATCACATACATTGCTCTGAACCCAAAGTAAGTTGCTAAAGCACTTGTGTTATGGAATTCAGAAACAACGAAGGTACCACAAACACCCAGACCCGGGACAATGTAGAAAAGTGGTTTTCTACATTGACCCGTCCGGGGATCGAACCCGGGACCTCAGAGCTGGCGACACCTTGAAAACCGGTGCGTACGCCACTCGACCCCGGAGGTCGGAAATGATATGAAGCATTCTATAAGTGGCATATACATCATCACTTACATAGGTTTTACATCGGATCTACTACCAATGTATTTTTATTGTGTTAAATGCTTTTTTTGACTTGTAACGAGTCGTTTAAAAATCCTGTTTATTATTGGACAAACAATTTATATAACTTTTGTTACTTACATCATCAAAAATGTATACTTGTACATTTTTGTGTGGCTCACGGGAAATGTTTAGTACCCCTGACCTGCCTGCGTAATCCACTTTTATCAGTGGTTGTACACGTGACGTATGTAATAAAGTCGTGTAAATGTGGATTTAATGCGAATGCTCTGTATTATTTAGTACTGACGGGTACAATTGTTATCATTTGTTTGTGTAAACAAGTAAAGCGCTGTGTTTACGATGCTAGGTTGTAAACCGCGTAAATCAAAAGCTGAGCGGATAATCTGCTATGGCATAAAACAAGACTATTTTGGCTTTATACAATGATGATTCTATTAATGATGATACATGATTCTGCTATTAATTGTATCTCTCACTTTGTTTTGCTACTAGGTATTGTGTGAAGGTAGGTTAATAATGATAACATTGTAATCGAGCGTAGTTGGAATTGGACTCAGAAAACTGAAAAGATCGTGTTACCAACTCAAAGTTCATTAGCTTTCGGGACTTGTCGGAAGCTATCGCTTTGTCGCTCTCGTATAAAATTCCCATTTATTTCAACAAGGTTTATATTGACACTCATCTTTTATGTATATGGAAAGAGAGAGTATTCAACTGTTTTGTACATCGACAAAATGTTTCGGATATAATCGTAATATGTGTCTAAGCACAATATGCCGAAGTTACGCGACTGAAGTTCGGCCCAATTACGCCTGCAATGCTATTTGAATTACTGACCGAAATTACGTCGCGTCGGGCGTAAGTTCAGCGGCAACTTATTCTGTGAGCACACATTATGGGAGACCGAACTTATGGTGTGTCATATCAGCCGAATACGTCGGAACATAAAGTCAGCCGCCGAAATTCGGTCGCGTAACTTCGGCGTAGTGTGTTTAGACACTATAGCTTCTTATGACTATTTACATCAAATTACAAAATGTTAACTTTTAATTTATTTTAAATAGCTTGCAGTGTAGTTCGTTTTAGTTGCTTTACTTTGTGGAATGCGTTTTAATTATAACATTTTGCATTCAAAAGGGAGTCAAACGCGATTCTTTATATTATAAAAGTATCATTATTTAAAAGTCGGAGTTTATCTTTTACCTAATTGTTTGTTCATTTGCAAATTTAAGCTTTGAATACAAATATATTCACGATTCAGAGAAAATTGCCCGGAAGTATCCATGTTTTTCAAACATAAACTACATCTGTAATTGGCTATATTCACATATTATTAACCTTACGTGGATAGAAAAATGAATGTTGTAAAAATAAATATGTATTATGCTATATTAATGCTGATACACGATTATTATTACATTGTAGTCAAAACTAAAAAGTTTTCAAACAGCGTTATATATAATTCATTTGTGTTATCCTTGTTTTGCTTTACTATCATTTGTCCTTTTGTTTGTTAAAGGGGAAAAGAGGGCAAAGGGAAATATTGGAATTTTCGCCAGCCATAAGACACAAGGTACCTAAAATTCACTGTGTGACTTCTAAAAATACCTTCCATTTTATGTTACTCACATGTAAGCAATGTTTTATATGAAAACAGTTATTGTGGTTAAAGTTTAAAAACAATACCTATTTAGGCTACAGCCTAAGATTTTATCACACATACAGCAAGTAATAATTAAATTTTAAATAACATAAATAAAGATTTATGAGGTTCAGTTTTAGGTACAAAAAACTAGAACAAAATATGTACCTAGAAGATCAATCATAAAAGTTCGCAGCTTCTACAGCATTCAACTTAAAACCAATAATTCAAACATGGATTAAGAAATAACTATAACATGCCAAATAAAGATTTTCTACTATAAACAAACTGTAAAGAAAGAAGTTATTTGCCAAATATAAACAAGTGAACACAGCACAATCTGTTTGAACACACTCGCGTGCCCCTTCACCCTTCAAATACGATGTGGTGTGAACCCTTAGCTTATCCCCAGATGATCTTTCTAAGAGACATGTTGCCGTCCGATAAAGTCGAATGCTACATTTGAATTCGTTTCCGAAACGGTTTTTACGAGTAGTCGTAAACGGAACGATACCATCACAACAACGTAACAAATACCTACACGTTATATTCTGTTTGCGTTTTCAATCTTGTGATTTCTTTTTTTGCTGTTTGAAAGGAAAATGGAAAACCTAAACAAGATTTTCATTCAGTTGAAGTCAAAGAAAATTGTTATAAAGCTGTTTATAACCCGCTATACAAAGCGCTGTAAAGGAATAAATTGGTTGCATCGTCATCGTGAGCGGCGCGGATGCTATTAAGAGTCTTGTAAAATACTATCCCTTATGTGCCACGGAACACTCAGGTAAAAGAGTAATATATTCCAAATTCTCTCTCGCGCATGTAATTTGCTTTTTAATATAAGCAACTAGAATTAAGTCTCTTTTCCCTGCCCTTATAACAATTTATTTGGGTCGGTGCAAAATGGATTTTTTCTTCCATTCTACCCTATTACTCGTCATCCACAGATTTTCTTTCATGTCCTCTTTCACACAATCCCTTCTTCACCTCTCTTCAAATTTAGGAACATTTCAATACACCACACTTTTATTTACATGCGTTTAACAGGTACCTAATTAGGTATCTAGATAAAACATCATTCTGGTTTCTAGGTTCCTGTTTTCAACTATAAACCCTTATAGTTTAACTAATAGTACCTACAAGTCGGCAAAGTCTGCGGGCATTCTTCCTTCTTCAAGTTAATGTTTTCACTAAAAAGCTTTTGCTAACTTTTAAAGTGAGATCCGTGAGTGCTTTAGATATCACTAATACTTTCGGGCCGCTTGCCAAATGGTCTGAAAACCTTGCTTATCAGGCTTACCTTAATGCAGCCGTTCCTCAAAATTAGGTTACAGAAAAGTCCAAGGGTAGGTTAGTGTAAGCAGTAAGTAAACAAAGATATTTTTAATTTGTAATAAAAGTTGTTTGGTTTTTAAAAACTACTATTATAAATAAAACTAATTGTGCGCTACCGTCCTAGCATTAGTTCTGTATAATGATATGTCAGAACACAAAATGGTATCGCTTAATCTCTTCTCCAGTGTTATAAAAGGCGACCTCATCTTTGTTGTGTGAATAAAACGTGAAAAAAAACTCTACTTTCTTTATAAATGTAGGTACTTATTTTATTTATCACGTTTAAACTAAAACAACAAATGCTTTGTTTTCACTGGATTGTAATAGTAATAATTCAGTTTTTTTTTAGTATAGTTCCTATGTACTAAGTAGGGAACCGCTCGGCTTCGCACTCGTGTAATGTACTGTATCAGTATACATGTATTACAGATACATAAACTCTTCTTCGTGAAAACTGCATTCACTTTCGTTGCGTATTTTAAAAGACGTAAGCATACAAACCGCATCGCATCGCATTAGCGACTTTGTTTATACTAAATATGTAAGATTTGAGAGTCTAAAGCATTTAGCATAGCCACATAATGTATCATAAGGAACAAAACATTCACGTGTCAGTCATAAAAACGAAATAAAAATCAAATGAACGGTTTCAGGTTATATCTACTACATTACATTACAATTGATACATCATGTAAATATTATTGTAGATTAAGTAGTACATAAAGTATAATATAGTATTAAACTGCACAGTGAAGAGTATAAAAATTACTACACTGTAATCTAACATACCTATCTACATGTGCCTGGCTGAATCTTATCACTGAATTATTATTACCATCATATATTATGTTTGTAGTGTACGCAACGCTTCTAGTTTACACATATTCATTGTTTTATATGCTACTTATTTAATCAGTCATCATTATAAAGTGTCATAAATTTTCTCTCATAAAAATTGCCGAGAAAAGCTCAACGACGTTACAAATGGTTATAAGCTTATATGAATAATAGCTGTTCTCCCATACAACCATAATATTATTCTTTGGTTTTTCTCTTAAGGACAAGCGTGTTCGGTAAGGTAAATAGACCTATGGTTAAATTCATTCATTAAATTCTAACAAAAAAACCCGACTCCAAAATAAGTCTTATATTTATTTCTTATGGATCCCACTGTCAAAACCCAAATATAATCGGACTACAAGGGAAGCACCAGCTTTCAAATAAAAAAAGAATCATCAAAATCGGTTCACCTAGTCAAAAGTTATGTGGTAACAAACATAAAAAAAATACAGATTGATTGAGTATGTCCTCCTTTTTCGAAGTTGGTTAAAAAGTACAAATTTTGACGCAATATCTAGAGGAAAGTACCAATACCTACTATTTAATCGTACACAGGAGGTTTGCCTACAAAGTCCTATTTTCCACTTTGTTCACAAACGCTCCTTTTTTCATCATTGAAGAGAGCTTTTATCACCTACATACAAAAGGCTACAAAAGTTAACCTAATTCATAGTTGCAAAGTCTCCGCAGTCAAATATCCCTACAAAGTAGAACATACTTTTTTAAGGATCTTCTGACCTAATAGGTACTACTTAAAACTAAATGCAATTAGGTACATTAAATCAATATATTACCATTCAAAGCCACGAAATTGGTTTTGTTTAAAAATAAAAATTTTATCTTTAAAACTATAGAACGCACAACTTAATTGCATTATAATTAATTACTTTATTTACATTTTAAAATTGTGTCAAACAAAATTAAATTTACTTCAGACCAGTCACTTTTCATGTCGTTTCATTGAAATGTTTTATTGACGTATCGTTAATGTATCGTGACATTGTATGTGATCATGTAAAAAGTGTTTCTTGTATACTTGTTACCTACAATAATTAGACTTATATTAAGAAATAAACTACCTACTCTATTTTGTCAATGTCAGGTTGCAAACAAAAGACGTGAATATCAGAGATTGGAATATTATAAATATTTCAATCTCTGAGAAATCTAATTATTAGAAGCTTTACTTAAAAAAGGAGTAAGATTTATCCTTAAGCCACGGAATGTAATTTTACATTAACCTAACTTTAGTATTTATACCTTTGACCTCTTTGTTTGTGAACGATTTCAAAACACACTTTTGGAGGGCAGCGTCGAAGCCATCACGTAAACAATCCAACGGAAAACGTTATTTCCTGTTGTTCGCGTTTTGAAACTGAAATTACCTAATTTAAGTGAATTTCAACTCAAAAGAGGAATAGTGTTTTGACGTTAAGTGAGTTAACTATGTTCCGGAATTATGACATACTAGTATTCACATACCTACGCATATGTTTATATTAATTAATATTTACTCATAATTCACAAAATATAACCAATATAGTTGACTAAATACATTTAATGTGACAAATAAACTAGATTACTTGTTGTAAACTCTCTTGCAAAGATATTAGTCCAGTCAAAATAGATATTTCAGTTTGCATAAATTCGCATAGATCTAAAAATTGGTGGAGGTCTCAAGTACAACATTATAAAAGAAATATAATAAGTCCCCACCGATCCGACTTGTGCAAAAAAATACACAAGGGCCAATGTCAATAATATCACCTTTTTGTATTTTCCTCATATATGGCAAGTATTATCGCAAACATAGGTCCGACAAAAGTTGTAGATCATGCAATTATCTACAAAATTGTCTAATTACTTTTTACCTATGGATTACCATTCCCGAGATATGTCAATGACAAGGATTGAAGAATATAATATGTATCATAGTCATATTCTACATAATATGCACACATTTCCGCACCACCTACCTACTACGCAAAAATAATAAATAAATATAAATAAAAAATTGTAATTAATTAAAATGTAATTGCAGTTTTATAAATAAGAATGATGAAAAACCAGGTTTATTTTTAACAGAAAAGATATTGAATATGATCATTATAGAATACAAAGATAATTATTATTAGTAGAAGTCCTATGTCATTTTTATCGGTAAAAGCGATATCTTCAGGTCAACCGACAGACAGTATATTGTACAAGATGATTACTGACTAGTAGATTCGATCGTTTAGTAGAGGAATACAGGAATACGCACAATGCTATCAACTGTCTCAAAGACCTCATAAATCCTATAACTGATATATATCTATATGTAACAAAATTCAACGATATTTGGGCACCAAGGGTAATCAGGACTCAAGTCATACAATTTAACATACAACATAATAATACATTCTGGTTAGAAATAAATAAACAGATATTTAAGCAATTTTTTTATGTATAAATCAAAAAGTTAAAAAAAATAGACTCCGCTTATTATTTTTTTCTGAAACCGGAATCAAATTTCAAGCATCTTCCTTAAAAATCACAGACTATCAAACAGATTTTATCATTTACATAGGTAAACCCTAAAAACGAAAAGTAGGTAGAGTAAACCAATTTAAGCATGAGTGAAGTCACGGGTATCAGCTAGTCGAAAAAATATAATTATATTAAAAATCACTCATAAATCCAGTTTGAAAAGCTCGTTATGTAGATGAAAAAGTCTACCGACTGAAGTAGGAATTCTTGTAAATGCAAATTAATAGCGAGAATTTTCATGTCGGCTTGTTATGAAAATATTACTTGAACAAACCTAAGTTAATTTCCTAAACCAACATCTTTGTGTCCGTAAATCAATTAAGTTGGTAAAAGGAAAATTTTAGGTAAACAATAAATTGAGGAATGAAAATGGGATCATAGCTATAAATCCAAAACTCATGATATAAAATGAAACTCAATTTCTTAGCGATAGGCCTCATAAAAGCCAGTAAAGGTTAACTTTTATAGTTTATTATTGAGACTTGCTTATCTACTAAGATGATGTCAATGCGTGCAAGGAATGGTGAAAAGTCTTCGCTTATTTACTTTGAAAGAAGTCGTTTCCGTAGTATTAGGTTTGTTGAGTGAAGCTTGCTTTCTTAACTAGATATGAGGGAACTGAAACTAATAAGAGTAAAAAAAAATTTGGCTTGCCGACCTAATTTGAGAGGCACCACCGGAACGAATGACTCAAAACTTAGTTTAGAAAGCTTTATCAAAACAAAAAAGTACTTACGTTTAGTTATGATTATAAATGTAGAAAGGAACCGAACCGACTTCTATTCTTCTTAATTCTTTATTGTAAACATAAACATTTAAAAGATATACATTAATGAAAGTCGATGTACAGAGGCGAGCTTAACTCAAAATTGAGTTTTCTTCCAGCAAACCTTTGAGTGAAAGTGAGATGATTGTATGAAATTTATACGGGACCAAATCTGGGGATACCTCATAGATCACAAAATATATGCTATTTGCCAGAGGTATCGTAAAACGAACATACAAGAAGTCGGAAAAATATAAAAAATTACAATACATTTTTATTTAGAATACAAAGTACATGTACATTGAATTAAGAGCAGTGTAAGCTTATATAGTTTTTGCGGATACAATGTATCTTTAGACACATATATTTTCCAAAAGAATGGAGTTCTAAGGAAGTCTATTGTTGGCAAATGGGTTTCCCAAGCGAGCTTCTTTATTCAGATTGCGGGCTGAATTTTAAATTATATCGTGGTCCGCTGTAACTTGATTTTTTGGTAGGCAAATGTTTTTGTAAAATGTTTTTTTTTATTCGGAAACTCGTTTGGTGTGAAAATTATAACTGTGGAAGCGTTGTGTCTTTAAAAAAAATCAATAGATTATACATATATAGGTACCTATATTTTAGTTGAGTTGGTTTTAAATTCTATTTAAATTTTGCCTTTACCTTAACAAATGACAAAGAGCAATAAAATTAGGTTCGAATTGCGGTCTCATGTGGCGCATTAAAATTTTGCTCATTTCCAAATGATTATTACCTTTTGGAAAGTGATTTGAGGGTGCATTAAATAGATTTTAAGATAACTACAGTACATAATTTGAAACTGTTTGTCCTCTAAATTCAAATTCTAACCCTAAAACCAGACAAGGATTAAAAATAAATATTAAATTTCAAACTTACCGTCTGAAATAAAATTCTCGTTAAAATTTGTAGCACACTGAAAGCACTGAAAGGTAACTTTAATAAGCCGGCAGAGTACAATGGCTAATTACTTTTGAATAATGTCATCACTTTTTATCCGGAGTTAAACCTTTAAGCTTATGCGAAAACTTTTTAAATTAGGATCGGATGCTACCCTGCCTACTAAGTAATTAGCATTTTATGGAACCGAATGTTTAAATAAAACTATCTACATAAAACTGGAGTTTGACTTTACAAAGCTGCCCAAATGATAAATATTCATTGTACCATTCTCGCTTCTCCGTATGTTACAGTTAGTGTAGCAATTCCAATACCTTTTAATTAGGTATTTAGGTTCTAATTTTTATAATTTACATAGTTTTTAGATTTTCTTGACATCAAATCTGAAGAGACGATGCCGCCGAGGCCGGTCTAGGAAGACATCGTAGGACGACCTAAAGTCATACTGTGAGGGTTGGCTTGAGGTGGCGCGAGATAGAGAAACATGGAAGGACTTGCGGGAGGCCTTTGCCCAGCAGTGAAACAGCAGATGCTAAATAAAAAAAAAATAATGACAGGGCCCTATTTATTTCATCCCGTTTTTAACAATGCCGATGCAATCATCGGCATTATTAAAAACCAAATTTTTATATATATTCTACAATCGGAATGTAGGTATTTAACGTATGTGGTTAACAAAAAACCAATTACATACCAACTAATTTTATTATTTTAATTCTATAGCAATTAATTGTTGAATTCTTCGAAATATATATTAACACGTGACTACACACGTCACATGCGGTATGCTAATGTAATTTGGCACTGCCGGCGCGGCGGCGCGTGTAGCAATCATCGTAGCACGGCAAAGGTAGACTACAACTGTACAACATACTCGTAGCTTGACATACAGTACTCTATCTTTTGGTATTATAAGAATACTATATAAACATATAATATATTTTATGTACGCGCATCTGATACATTGAACCAAATAATACTGCGATAGAATTCGTTCAAAATTAGTTTTCTCTTAAGGTATGAGTTGTTCTGTTATCCTGCTTCCATTGTAAAACTTTTTAGCTACTTGTGCTAAAAATTTAGTTGACAATAATATTTAACATTTAAAGTCCGGTGTAGCAGTCAAAGCCTGCACTCAGGCTAACTGCAGTAGATCAAAATTTTATTAAAAAAACACTTGAATAATGACAAAAGTTATATTCACAAAACTCTGTATCATCATTTACTAACCTGCTTAGCTTGTAAGTGTGCTAAGTTGCTTAGCTTGTAAACTACACTTTATAAAAATGAAAAGTAATTAATATAATAGCACGGGTAAATTTAATGAAAGGTACCTAACAATAAAAATAGAGTCTGATCGTGTCCAGTGGCCTGCTTTTAGAGAGACCTTTGTCCAGTAATAGACTACTGCATCGTGTTTATGACGTCACTTACTCAAAAAATAAACTGTAGGTTGTTCTAAGGTAATATATTTTAAACTTGTAATAGCACAGATAAGGAACGAGCATTCAAGGCACAAAAGCGCTGTATTAGGTCTATGTTTAATCTTCACCAAACTGAATCTTGTAACCCGTATTTCGTAAACCAGAAAATACTGACTTTGCCTTGTCTGTATATATTTGAATGCGCGGTATTTGTCAGACAAAATATTCACTTATTTGAGTATTGTTTCCGAGCACGTCATCAGGATAAGCTGCGCACAATACCTAGCAAAACACACTTTCTTTACGAAAGTAAGTATACTCTGCATGGCTCCGCGTATATTTAACCACATTCCGTGTTCTATTGGGTCTATCGCAGAAATAAAAATGTTCAAAAATGTTCTACACGACATGCTAGTGGTAAAATGCTACTATTCGGTTAGAGACTTTTTAGCTGACAAATCACTTTTAAGATAGCCACGGTGCGCTCAGTATTGCAAGCATACTATCCTTTTTTAACACGCTTTTATTAGCTTCACTTATATGTAACCGACTCCTTTGGACTCGATTTTGACCCACTTTAAACGGACAGATTTAATTCAAACTTCGTACACTTATCAAGAATCAGCGACAATATAATAATTTCATAGGTTTATCTCATTATCCTGACTAGGATCACCAGGATTAAATAAATAAAAAAAAAAAAAACAATAAAAAAAAAATTAAGTCCACAAAGCAATACGTTTGAATTCAGACAACACGTATTGCTGCTAGGACTAAAAAGTGAAAAATAAATATAGCTTTTGCACAATAATACTAGTGTGTTTTTTGTTCATTACCAATTTCAGCTTACATTAAGTAGGAATTATTTTTCACTTTTTTAGTTAGAAGTACTTTAAAAGCGTGTTTTTTAGTTTTTTTAAACTATATTTTTTATTTTATTAATTTGTTATTATTTTTGTGATCATAATTTAATTTGACTTTTATGTTGTTTGATTATAATTTAATTTGACATTGTTTATTATTATAATTTAATTTGGAATTTTAATTATTTTATCTTGCATCATATCTCTATTCAATGTTGTTTTTGTTCCATGAAAATTGTTTAATTTGACATTTTAATTATTTGCATTTAATTTTTTTATTCCATTATATTGACTATTATTTAATGATTACGTATGAACATAATTATATGTATTGTTTTTGTTTTGTGTATAATATTGTATGCCTATATCTAGGCGGGACATAGCGAACTTTTCTGTAATCTTATGACATCTATTTTTATTTTGTACCTGTGATCCACAATAAATATTATGATTGATTGATTGATTGATTGTTTGTTTTACATTCTTTCTTATCATTGATATAAATCTGCCTTCCGAATTAAGTAGGCGAAATATAAAGAACTTATTTATAACATATTTTCTAATTTATAATATCTGAAAAAGGTATATTTTATTTGAGCAATTAAACCCATTGTAATCTTTTTAGAGTGTCCATCATCCACTGAACTTTTTTGGACTACAATCGGTCATAAGCAGATTGGCAAGTTATAAAAACCCTGATTTAGTAAACGCATTTAAAAATAATAGTTTAGTCTGTTTCAATGCTTGTCCTTATAAATGTAGTTACCACTTACAAAAGTAAACTTTTCAACGTCAAGTTCATTTAAGACTGTCTAGTTGAAAAAGTGTTGTTGAAAAAGTGATAAAAATTTGAAATTGTAGCAAACTGAACCTTGCGTGTATTACCGGGTATTTCCTAACACTCCTGTTTGGCTTATCAATTGCAAATGCAGTAAATTATAATATGTAAAGCTTGCCGTCTCTTTGGAATTTCTTGGTAATTCAAAACGTTATTTATTTCGAAAGTAAAATCGTTTCCAAAGCAGCAATAGTGGATTTACTAAAATAGAAGCTTGATTTGGCACGTGTGGTTTGGGTGAATAGTTAGGGCATTGGTGTGAATAGTTGGCATATGCATACAAATGTGATCATGTCCATTCGCAGAACATCAGCTATTCATTGCAGTCATGTTTCGAGTTAGTAAAGGAAGATTTAGGTATCAAGATAATGTGATTATTGTGTAAATTTGTATCATGTGGGTTCATGATAACGTAATAGATATCAGATACCTATGCATTATCTAACGATCGCCCGTTATCAATGATTGCGGACGATCGTTAGATAATGTAGGCTGTTTTGTAACATGATTGAATATTGTAGTTACCGCTCTTATGATAAGGTATATTTACTTGGAACAATTAATATTATCAAAGGTCCATCACATAATTAAATTCTGAATTTAATGATTATTGCCAACAAATGAAATTATGAAATAGCAACCTACCTATTACTGAGTTAGTGTGTGTTTATTCAGTGCTTAAGTAAATATAAAGTAGGGAACATACTCCACTAGCTAAATCGAAATATTAAGAAAATGTCTTTAATTTACTTGCTTAATTAAAGATAAATAATTTAATTTATTAGCTCTCATCGCGTGTCTTATAGGTCTGTAAGTAAATTAAAGGTAAGAGCTCTCTTACCTACATAAATGTTAATGTAAGCCTAATTGAATAGCAATTAATTTAAATGAAGATGTTAGAATGTTCGGTTTATTCGGCAACTATTTGATATATTGAAGTCTAGAATTTACTACCGTCGAGCAACGAAAGTTTACCACCAAACCAGTGACGCGGTCACGAGACTGATTTATAGAAATTAATCTGACTAAATGTGGCTCAAGTTATACCTCTAATCATATAATCGATAGGGACTTATTACACCAATTATGCCGCTAATACTTGGGACTGGCACGTATTAATTACCTACATGCCTTTGTTGTAGCGAACCAGTTGTTGCCCGAGAGTTTGTTCGTCCGTTACATAAGGAACTAAATCATCTTACAGGAATATAACATTAGAGTGTAAAATATCCTTCGTGTTTATGGAAACTTAAATTGAACTACCCATGAGCGAAGTTAAAACTAATTCAATAAAAAACTAGCAAAACTAGACCATACCTATTGTAAGTACATTAGAAATGGTTTTATAAAGGCCCTGATGTATTTAAACCTAGTGGGACATTTTTTTCCCGTTCCCGTCTCCCATTCCAAAATTAATCAGGAGCTTAATAAAGTAACGTAGTATATCATCTCATAACTTCATATGAGATTACCGACTTGCATTGACAGAAAATATCCAGACGAATTCTGTATTTAATTTTCAAGTTTCAAACTTGCAACTTTGTTTAAGCTGATTCTTACTCAACATATATTTTAATTCGAGCTCCCATAACCGCTATAAAATATAATGTCTGTATTTCACTCTATAATTATGTGATTTAAATTATTATCGAAAACTAAGTAGGTACCTTTATTTGTTTATGGATAATTGCATCACAAAAGCATGACGTTCTTTCGCGCTTTAATATAATAAAATACATATGTATTTATATAATTATTAATTATAAATAATATAAGAAAAGAAAAGGTGATTGACTGATTCTTTAAGAAAAGGTCACACAGTTTAGAGAAAAAATATTATTGTTTTGTACGTAGTTGTCCCTAAATGTCTGAGAAAACACGTTGAGCCTTTGATTCCGGCTGTCATAAGATTCTTGACAGTTTATTGTCCGACCTAAGTGATAACGTAATAACTAATCAAATGGATTGTAGTCGTCAAATAGGAATTGTCTACAAATGTGTTTAGATGTATTCGATGAGACCTTGACTGATTGATGATAATCACCAAAATTTAGGAATTTACCCCGTAAAACAATACCGAAAATGGAAATACACATTTATACATGTCAAAGTAGAATATATCAAATAATAATATTCCCCATTTCCAAGTACTGTGACATCCCTATTCATACCGAAATAACGCTTAAATCATGTTAATGTCAGTGTACGTAGAATCACACGTGCTATAGATACATTGTGTTTGTATCACGTACTATGGATACTGCAGTCGCTTCCTTCATGAGCTTTCCCGTAGCTCAAAGTTCTATCGTCCCCGTTGTTTAGTTGCAGTACAGTTTAGTAGCACACACGAATATCATTTCAGTAATTTGCAGTATTGGTTTATTATGATATTGTTTAAACTAAGTTAGGACAACATTACTCAGATTCATCCTCCAGCGAATAATGCACGTAATGGATTCAATTGACAAATTAAACTTCTTCCTTAGCGATATAACTACGGTAACACTGCAATACATTGCTGTACCTAGATGTGCTAATAGTACTCAATTTTATGTTTATATACATATAATACTTGGCAATGTCGTGGTGTGAGATTTTCAAAATATATTGGTTTCTTAGGTTTACGCGAATGTTAGACATCGAAATAATTCAAAATATTTTAATTATGTCCATATTATAAAGAACACAAATTTCTCAATACTGTTCTTTCCAAAACATATTATATGTCTGGTTACGTGCAAGCGTACTCAACGAATCACCAAGAAAAGTACAATAAAAATGAATGGTAAATTGAATGATTGTCCATCGCAGTAGTAAAACTATTTATTCGTTTATCCTTGAAGTTACGTAACCGATACCCAGTTGTAAGAAGGTAAAGAATCCAATAGAATACAATTGTAATCAACAGTTTTTTCACAATTCATGAAGGTAACGTTACGTTATTTAAGGTAAAGTTAATTATTAAATACAGGTAATAATTTTCAGAACCATCTTTATTAAGTTACGTCGCAGAAATTAGATTGCCACCGACTTCAAAAGTTCGTGTAATCGATAGTAATTAAAACGTTAATGCCTGTGAGCGCTCAGAAAATCTTCAATAGTTGTGACGTAATATCAAAATGGCTCCTCAAATATTATTAAACTAGCTGTGCCCCGCGGTTTCACCCGCGTGAATGACAATTCACACATTATCTTAATAAATTATAGCCTATGTGTTATTCCGATGTATAAGCTATATTATTGTAAAGTTTTACTAAAATCCATTTAGTACTTTTTGCGTGAAAAAGTAACAAAAATCCATACATCATTCAAATTCAAATATTCTTTATTCAATATAGGCTACACAGTAGCACTTATCGAACGTCAAACTAAAAAAAAAAACAAAAGCACCCTAAGGATCGGTTCATATCCGGCGGAAAACGCACCGCGCACCATCGACCGCGCAACACCAGAACATACAAAGCCATACAAAGTTAAAACGTAAAAGTTAAAACTTAGATAAAAAAAAATAAAACTCGATGCTTTTAGGTAAGAAGTTATGATTAAATATTATTGAGATTTAGTAAATGAACAAACCAAAGCAGAACAAAGTACGTGTTTATAATTCTCGGAACTACTTAAAGAATAATAATGTAGCTCGTAATGAACGTTTGTACTGTATCCGCTCGATTATAAAGATTTTCACTGAGAAGTTTATTTCTTTCTTTACACTTCGACTCTTTTATTATTTATATCTATTAATTTGTTACCTAGTGTATTTATAAAGAACTCGTTCTCTAATTATGATTATTGACAAAATCTTAAAGGGAGTCTGGGAACTCGTAAAGATACAATATATACCCAAATAGGTTTGTCCATGCGTAAATTTGTAATTGCTTGGAATTGATCGAGATTTATCGTTAACCATTGTTGTTTGTAATCGTTTTTGAACAACGGTCGTTATTTAACTTTAGTGTCTGGTATCAGCAAAGCTCTTGAAGTATCGGGTTTTGTCAGTCAAAAAATATCTAAATTATATGGGAATAGTCATTCTAGTGGTTTTTAGCCGAGTTTTGTAATCTCTTGATACAGGCAATTTTGACATTTCCCAGTTTTTTATATACACAAAGTTTGCGAATTTTTCGACAATCGGTCATGGTTTTATATTTTATTGAGCTGATAACAACGGCAATAACCAAATTTAGCTTTTTCTCACCATCAATTACGTTCGTAGTCCCACTAAATGAATTAGTTCAATCGGTTTAATATGAACATGACAGACGCCCAGTAAAATCGGCAAAGTGCCACACACAGACGTAATAAATAGCAAATGTGCTAACAAACATAATGACCGACGCCTAGGTTTATTAGTTTTATTTCTAAAGCAACCATAAAATTAACAGATGAGTGATAAAATGTGAAGAAAAATAGGTGCTATTCGAATAGTTTTCAACAAATCCTAAGAATAGTGACGACAAATTTTGATGCACACGTAAGTTATATAAATAAAATGTAGTGTAAATAACTCCTGAAATATTGTTCTTGCAATATTTTCAATTTCTGAATATCGCCATGTAATCCAGGTTTAAAAGAAAAACCGTGTCTAAAATCTGCTAGTCATCTATCCTTAGTCGTGTTGTTATACAAAGGGGGCCGTATTATGAGGTCTTGGTACCATATTAGCTACTACAAAATAATAGGGATATGTTTTTGTAACTTGATCAGCTGTTAATTGAACCAATTATCGTCATGGCCACTGCAGTAAGTAGAAAATCAGTTTTATAGGTAGAATACATTCACGTTCATTATCTAAATGAGGATTGAATATGTTTTTTTCTACCTATGTTTCAATTCGATTCTCAGCAATAAGATATGCTCTAATATTTCTAGAAAAAGATTATTAAAAGAAATCCGCTTATCAATTTACATGGAAGCAGACGCGAAAATAATGGGAACGATCTGTCAATTTACTTCTTTGCCAGCCGACAGTGAAACAAATATACGGTTGGAAGCAAATTCCAAGGGCACTAAGAAATGTAAATTAATGGAGATTGGCTTCCTTGCATTTTATTTGCAGATGTTCAGTGGTACAGTTCATGACCAAAATTTCAATTTACGGTTATATTGTGCCGTGTCAAGTTTAAGTGACACGCAGCTTATTGCGAGACACAATATGATTTAATAGCTGCCGTAAATTGAAAATTAGGTGAGATATATAAACATTGTTTGTTGATACAGGTTTAGGCAACTGCCATGGTTGAATGAATTTTGCTTAGAAATAGGATGTAATAGTACCTTGGGAAAACTCACACACGGTCATCTGACCCGAAGTTAGGCATAGTTTGTAATATAGTAACCAAACAACTGATAAACATAAGTATTATATTGCTGAATACATACATATTATAGATAAATTACACCCCCAGAACAAATGATCATGCTAATATTTTTTTTTTATAAATTGTTATTTATTATACAGAGTGCTACAGAAATACCCAGTCATATCTGAAATACTTCAGCCCACGAAAATGAACAACTTTCTTTATTTTAAACCGTAGTAAATACCGAAACAAAAAATGTCCTTGCCATACAAAATTATCGTAAGCTGATCAGTCTTACATTTTCAGAATTGCTTATTGTTTTCTTGGAGAACGTTGTCCATTTCTATGGACCGGAGGAGTATGTCCAATATGACCGTGCATTTTTGTGGCATCCTGTAAAGCTCATTACGAAATCAATTAGAAATATGATTCAAAATTTTTAGTCTTTAATCTGAAGCCCGTACTGAGACTTTGTTCATATTACAGGTAGTTAGAGCCCCAAGCTAGAGTTCGTCACATGAATTTTATGTAATAATAATAGGCCGTACAATATAAACCATAGGCACAACACTATACATATATAGTACACTATACATGTGTGTATGTATACCTACTCCGATTATATTTTATAATCACGAATGAAGTTGTCTTGTAATGGCGTGCATATTATATTGTTTTATTAAATTGTGTCTGATAAATTACATTTAAGGAATCTGTAAATACTTTTTTTTTAATATATTATTGTTTAATTTTTTTTTTTAATTAGGTTCATTCATACTGAAACTTAACAACACATTTTTATTAAAGTGAAGAATTATTTTAACTGAAGTAAGGACAGATGTTAACAACTTACCTGCTATGAACATGACACTTAATAACAAGAAAATCATAACTGATGAATAAACTCAACTTTTTTCTAATTCAAACTTCAAAACTCGTCAAACAAAGTCAGAGATATCCAGAAACTTTAATAATAATTACGATACCACAAAAATATGTATTTAATAACGTGATAAATTTTACAGAATTTATTTATTTATTATTTTAACGTGACGTTCGGGAATTCATGCGTAATGGTCTGGACCGCGTACGTTCCGCACGGGATCTCGCGCCAAACTGAGCGGGAATCTATGGCCCTACCGAGAGGAATCCTTTACACAGTCGCTAACATAGAATATAAGGCCTGTACACACCACGATAACAGCCCTAAGCCCTATAAATACATCGCTACGAAAACATAAAATAAAGGTTACATTGTGTTAACCGTACCCGATTGTTATTTGAGCTGCTCATAAATAATAATATTCGTTAAATTACTTGGACAGTAAATATATGTTAAAGCTTGTTTTTCTACTGTTGTAATATTAAAATATGTATTGCTTAGTCACATTACCGTGAATTGAAAATACATTTATATTTTGTTAAGTATACTTAATACCATGTCACAATTCACGTACACAATGTTTAGTCTGAAATAAGGATGAATAGATTTATTGTTTCACTTTATCTACTTTGCATGGGAATTTACATTCAATTCATGACAAAAAGATTGGTTCAAAATATATAATAAAAAAATAATATTCAAAATTATAAATATCGTTGTTGTAACAAATTTTACACAATAACGTGTGCTAGTTAGCGCGTCTGCTCATGATTAAGCACTCCGGTAGTTTGAATTTCTGAAACAATTCCTGCTTTTCCAAACCTGTTCTTAGCTAAAACGCTGTTCTTAGCTAAAGCGTATTTTCTATAGTGAAAATTAGTATTAACGGTCATTACTGGTGTTTCAAAAACTTTTTGACTTATTCCGTTCTGTCATGACATGGTCAGTCGTTGAAACCCCCACATGGCTTATTTATTGGGGTTTGAAGTTACCTAAATCGAAGTTGCCAATGGGGGCTTATATGTATGGTGGTAAATAACCTATCCATGTAGGAGTGTCCTAAGAGTAACGCGTAGTAAAAACTTAAGGTTTGAAGTTGGAACTAACTGGAACAAATACAATACTTCAAACCATGAGACTTGCGACCTTGTATAAAATAAACAACCAGTTATTATCTATACTTATAATAAATCTGTAGAGAAGTCAATTCTGTACATGAAATACATTTTCAAAATAACTATCAGTGGTTGATTAGTGATCGATACTGATGCCAAAAATGCAATCAGTAAAATTTTTGTCTGTCTGTCTGTCTGTCTGTATGTTCCTTATAGAAACAAAAACTACTCGACGGATTTTAACGAAACTTGGTACAATTATTCTTCATAAATAACTTTCGGTTATAAGCTAAAGGCCAAAGAAAATTTATTATTTGTTTCAAATTTTTGTTATAAATATGAAGGCATTCGCCTTTGAAATTCTTAAGACTAGTGCCCATTCAGTTAGAAAACCATTATGTTATGTTAAAAGTAAACATCAAAGCTTTTTACTTTATGCTTCTAACCTACTACCTTTTTTGTAGAAAAACACTTTTAGTTGTGTCCTTAGGAAAAGGTCAGGCACGTTAGATCGTGGCATATTTCCGTCTATTCTAATTTTGAATATGTAAAATAAATGCCATAATGAAAATCATTCTTGTCATTTTCTGTGACGTCACATTATGTTTGGAATGACAAAACGCGTCCCTGAATATTCCACTCCTTGTCACTTAATTACCTTTTAGATAGCACGAAATGAAAGTAGGAGGAGACATGACATTTTTATGCCTTTTATTACTTTGATAATGTATGTAAGCATCTGGTAATAAGGTCGAATATGCGATGTATTAAAAAGAGATGAGCACGATAGTCTTTTTGTTTAATGGAACGAATATTTAAATACGCAAGAAGAGACACAGCCTTGTTAAAAAACCTGATTACATGGAGACTTTTATAACGATATATGTTTTCAAACACGATATTTGTGTATTAAGTTTACAAAGTATCTTCATATTGTAGTCATTAAAATAAATGAGGATCATTTAAAAAGGGCTGTTGTTTCATGTCCTGCTATTGTCTCAAAGGCCTTTGCAATCATGATAATGGCCATAAATTTAGAAACAAATCGTCACACATTGTTAGGTCGAGTGTGGAAAATTTAAATCTTAAATCAATTTTTACCTCCAACAAAGACTAAGCTTTTTTTATCTTCAATGCGTGAGCGTCAATGCACCGTGTTTTGTTTTAAAATAATATATTAATTAGATATTTTTTACTGCCTGTGATATTTTTTTCTCAGTTCTCAATTAACAATGCTTATTTGTTTACTTATAAAAGTCAAAAGAACCGTATAAACATTAAAATCTATTTATTTTTGTGTCATCTCTATATCTCACTAACGACACACTCATCTTTCTAGAGGACGTTTACTTGACCCAGTATGTGCGTACTATGATATTTTGTTGCAGGAATTTCTTGAGACACTTAACTTGTTTCAACTTAGTTCTAGTAAACTTACCACTCGAAGTTAATAACGACCTTAAAGTATCAAAGTGAAAACGTTTATTAGGTAACAAATACGTACTTAGGCAGGTATAGATAAATAATTTGTTGACCAGTTTTAGAACACTAAGAACGAATGAATACCATTGATATGATATTAAAATATATAATGTTCTAGTAATCTCTATTTCTTTGTGTTTTAATCAAATGAATTGAATTTACTTAAAACGATTTTAAGACTTTATTAAAGCTAACGTAATAGCAAGCTAATTAATGGTTTACGAAAATATAAATAAATGTGAGAGGCTGAGGTTATAAATAAGAGGAGATATAAAAGGGACCTTACGGTTAACTTAACCATGGCTTTAATATAAAATCGTTCAACCCATAATCGAGAAAATACGGCAATTTATCGACCATTCCTCAAAGAGACACGTTACTCAATAAAATTGGCTCGTAAGTCTAAAAGATGTGTTCCATATTGTTCCGAAAATAAGCTTCGTTTAATAAAAGTAAAACTGGATTTATCGCAGATATTTTGCTATACAATAAAATAATAATTTTTATTATTAATTCCTTTATTTTCCAATAAACTTATAAAATCCATTTTTAAATTTATACAAAAAACAATATACATAAACTTTAAAAAATATAAAATATAGTGTCCAACCGGCCTCGGGACAGGGTCCAAGCTGCCGGTGGTTAGGACTCCAGAGAGAGGAACCTCCTCACAATACGCGCCGTGTCGAGAAGTACCGCTTTCTGAATCAAACTCTTGACCCAGGCGCCTAGCGAGAGCGTCTTGAAGTGTTGGTCGAGGCTCTTGGCTATTATGCCGTTGGCTGTAACGACTATCGGGACAATCATTGCTGAGTCCACCTCCCACATGTCGACAACCTCGTGCGCTAAATCCAAAATTTATTATTATTTTTATTATATTTGGTTTCCTGGACAACACAACGATACAAATATTAGCATATCTAAAAAAAGCTGATATAATAAAAGAAATCTATTCTATACTTATAATAAATCGGTAGGAGTGAAAATTCAGTACGTAATAAAAATATCAAAAAAATGAATGGTGTTACTAGACCGACACCGAACCGAAAAATGAGATTAGTTTTTTTTTTTGTCTGTATGTCTGTTTGTTCAGGCATCACACAAAAACTAGTGGTTCGATCACGATGAAACTTAGTACAATTATTCTTAAATTAGTTTTTATCCCGAAAAAGTATATACAATAAAAACAAACTTAATTTTGCGGTTCGATCCCTAGACCCGATTACTGTACCAACCGCAAATAATAAGTTTGTCGTAGGTAACGTCACCTTCAAGGTTCAGTTATTTAGGTTTATTTTTATAAGTCGTAGGTATAAATTTTAATTTTAAGGTATAGGTAGTATATTTGATAGTGTACGTAGTGACCGTAGGTTATTTTATAATACTAGGCTGTTAGGTAGGATTAGTCATTCGTATAGATATTAGTTTTTAGGGATTTTGCTTATTTATTGAGTTTAGATTAGTTATCATCAGAAATAGGTTTATTTATGTAGGTAGGTATTTTATTTTCTGTTATTGAGTTTTTTTTAATCAGGCAGGTACTTAGGTTTACTTTTATAAGGCGTAGACCGTATAGATTTTAATTTCAAGTATAGGTAGTATATTTGATAGTGTGTAACGTAGGTTATTTTTAGAACTCTTAGGTAGGATTAGTCATTCGTATAGATTTTAGTTTTTAGGGATTTTGCTTATTTATTGGTATTTACATATAAGTGTAGATAGGCGCTAGGTGTTAGGGCTCTTCTATAAAAAAAGTCTTAAATATTTCTTTATTTTTAATACGGATATACTTATAACACGATGCCTTCCAGAGAGAGACCATCTCTTTCTGCTACATCGAGACACTGGGCGAATGAGACTAGCCAGAGGTATGCTCGATAGATAACGTTCTACACAAATAGCACTTTACACAAAAAACTCATTGATAAGTTTCGTCATCCACGCGAACGAAGTCGTGGGCACAGCTATAACTAATAATAATTCAATTAATGATCTCTACGAATCTCATTAGGTTCGAGACAGAACGCAGGAAGCGTACAGAATAAAAAATGTCTTACAATAAAATACGTAATTTATTGGAACCTTATACTGGGATATCCGTCGAAAAATAAAATTAAATGTGAAAGCAATCAAAATTTACAAGACTTATTTGAAAAAAATAAGTAATTCGCTTTATCACGCAATTTCTGAAACGCAAAAAAGCGAAGCGACTTCTTCATCATATAAAACTGTAACCATGATAATGCTCTACAAAACAATATGGAAGACTGTACTTAGAAATATGTAGGTTAAAAATCCCGCAGGAACGCAATGGATAATAATAAAAATAAGTTAATTATCCAAAATGGCGTCGATGTGGTTCACCACCCATGACGTCTCATTTCTCACGGGGGCGAAAATTGGCCCACGGAGAGCTTAGCTACGTTGAATGTAAGAAGAGGAATGGACGGTAAGGTGGATGAAGTATATCAGATGCTGGATGTTGATACAAAAATTAAGAAAGGTATGCTGAGATGGTTTGGCTATGTCGAGAGAATGAATGAAAAACGATTGACGAAAAAAGTACAAGGCTAGTGTGAATGAAAAAAGGCCAGGTCAAGAGTACCATAAACCGAACAGCATGTATGAAGGGAATAATGAAAGTGGACAAAGCGAAACAACTGTGTAAGGATCGTAGCAAGTGTAAAGAAGTGGTCTCTGCCTACCCCTACAATGGAAAGATGATTATATGTATTATATATGTATTATATATATATGTATTATATATAGAAATATGTTAAAATGTAAAGCTACGTTTAAAAAGAATAATGCGATTAGGTAGGAAAGTATCTAAATATGTATTAACAACACAAAATTCTATAAGTTACATGAAAACGTGTGTGGACCATAAGGGGCGTATAAAGAGCTCATCGTTATAAAAGACCTTTCAAACACATTTCATTTTTTGGACGAAAATTAAGTGATACTTAAAGGCCTGAGTAACCCTTCTTATCAAATCAAATTTATGTTACGAGGATAAGTTTCTTTGAGGCACCTTATGTGGGTTATAGCCTAATAAATTTACAATAGGCATTTACTGGATATTATAATATCTCTTATTCGAGAATTATCTTAAAAAGTTTCAAAATATTGTTAAGTATAAGTTCGGTGGTTGTCAAGTGATGACAAACTTAATCAAAGTTTAGACTTAAAACAAGAAAATAAAAATTGTTAGTAAGTGATCAGGTATCACTGTAAATTTTGTTGCTATCTATCTAAGAGCAATCTATAACATGATTAAAGATTTCCTTATAACGAACAACAAAAATTAATAAGTTCAAATTGAACTTTTTGATGTCGTAACTAACTTTTTATTTTTCATTTGTTCGACATTTATTCCATTGATGAATTTTCACACGAAATGTGGTTTTGAAGGCTGAAATTAACGACACAGACATATTACACCGCGTTGTTCGCTGATGTGTATTTAATGGATATTGATCTTACCGCTTTCACCAACATTCTTGTATCATACTATAAAACAACTTGTAGTGATAGACTTAAATGAAGTTATGTGGACAGATAGTCATAATAATGCCTTTTTCTCAATGGTATTATGGTGAAAACTTTATTGTAGACCCAAAAGAAAACAATTCTGAAATTCAATTAAATGGCGATAATATTACAAGGGAATAAAAATAGGTAATTGGATGGGACAGAAATAACAGATATAAAAACATCCATAGAATTAATAAAGGGCCATTAATAAAATTTAACTGGAAGCGTTGGCAATAACAGTAACGTAAATGGGCCTTGTAGGGGATTAACCAGTACGTGAGAAAGCGCTAGCCGACAGCGTTAATATGGCTTGTGTTCGTTTATCAGACAAATAGCTGGACCACACCTATGATATATGTATAGTCTATACATATTATAGTACACTGTTGTATAAATTGTTTGTAGAATTCGTATGTATGGGCGAGACCACACTAAATGCGCTTACACTGGTCAATGTGCAAGTTGAGCTGATTTACAAGTTGGTACAATTTTGCGTCGCTTGGCCTGCGGTGTACAATTATTGTACACCGCAGGCCAAGCGACGCACAGTGTAGTAAAGCAGTTACCTAGCGAATTCAAAGCTAGCGGTAACTGTGTTCTGATTTTTTATCCCGTCTTAATGAAACTAACAAAATTAAAAATATTATTATGTAAATACTAAGTGTTTATTAATAGTACCTTGACTAAACACTGAAATCTTTTACAATGAAGATACATATCTATCTTATTTTAAAAATCGAAACCTTCTCTTTCGGCAATGATCTCAATAGTAATGTTCTCGTAATAAAGTGTTTACGGTTCTCGTCATCGTCTATAAGCACACACCAGCACACACACCGCACAACCAGACGAAAGATGGGTGATCTTTCGTCTGGTTGTATAAAACAAATGAGAACCTAACTTATTTGATTTAGTCGTACCTACTTTAGAGCATTGTAATCTTTATTGGATTTCATTTGAATGTAAGCTTTTGAGAGCGGTTTTATACTTACGAACGTTTTCCATTTAGCACTTAATGTTCCAAATCTCATTACGGTTAATTGAAGGTTGTTAAGAGGTAGCCACATTTAAATACCATTAAATCTTGCAAACAGTGCGTAATTTGGTGACGACCACAGCTATTACAATATTTAGTTTGGTAGTACAAGTAACCACTAACTCGGTGGTTTGTACTTTATGTATTTAGACTAATGGGCGGTTGGAAGTTAAAAATGATTTATCGACGGTAAAGAAGTTTTTTTTAATAAAAATATATCGTGAATTTACTTACTTTGACCGTGTTATGATTTGTTGCCGGTTTATGGTAATATCAGCCTAAATCCAAAATTAAGGTATTATGTTGAAGTGTGTTGTGTACAAAAGTGTATCGGACACATACATTTAGTATGATTAGAGTTATATTATTTAAAGTGTGTGTAAGAACGCGGCACTCAAAATGTATGGTTCGATTTACTTCTGCCGCGATCCCGCGATACAGCACGCCTCGACACAATAATATGTATGTATTACCCAGATTTTTTAAATATTTCGTATCGTATCTCGTATTTTTTAAATATTTAGTAAAAGTTAACCCTCAAACTGCGTGAGTTAATCTACACTAATATTATAAAGAGGAAAGATTTGATTGTTTGTTTGTTTGTTTGTTTGTTTGTTTGTTTGTTTGTTTGAAATGAATAGGCTCCGAAACTACTTGACCGATCTGAAAAATTCTTTCACTGTTGGGAAGCTACACTATCTCCGGTGAACATAGGCTATATAAAATTTTCAAAAAAGTTAGGGATCCATACTAAAACCTCAATAATGTAAACCAAGGTGTGAAAAAATTACCAAAAAACTTTCTTGCATCGCGTGCGCTGCGAAAACTATTGATTATAGAAGAAAATAATGTACTACGTTTTTGTAGAACATATAATTATCTACAAAAAGTGTCGCGACAGCATATGTCTAACTATTACAGTTAGGTCACAATAAGAGATATTTTATTAAAAAAAATATTATTGAAAGGACGCCGCTAGAAAAGGCTCTTTATTTGTTACTTGGTATTGATCCTTATCAAAATAAATTACTTCATAGTCAAGACTGCTTCAATACCTTTATGTAACTTTTTGAATTATTCACTTTGGACATTCCCTTCGAAAGATATCACGAGTTTAAAATGTAAGAATTAGAAAAAAGTCGCGTGATTGTCGCTCACTCTGCTCGGCTAAGTATGCGATTTAAGCATCACTGAGGTACGGGAGTGTCTATACTAATATTATAAAGAGCGTAATAGTAGTAATAACACAGAAACCTTCAATCCTAATTTTTAATAATGTGTTAAGTACCCGTGCGAAGCCGGGACGGGCCGCTAGTCAGTTATAAAGTCGTCTGATAAAAATAGTCAGATATTTCGTATTTTCCATACGCCATCCATTATCACGCCTCTTTCCCTTGTAGGGGTAGGCAAAGACCACTTCTTTCCACTTGCTACGATCCTTACACAATTGTTTCGCTTTGTCCACTTTCATTATTCCCTTTATACATGCTGTTCGGTTTATGGTACTCTTGCACTGGGCTTTTTTCATTCACACTCGCCCTATACACTTTTTTTTTTCGTCAATCGTTCTTGATTCATTCTCTCGACACTGCCTAACAATCTCAACATACCTTTCTTAATTTTTGTCTCAACATCCATCATCTGACATACTTCATCCAACTTACTCTACGTGGGCCACTTTTCGCCCCCGCGAGAAGCGAGACGTGATGGGTGGCGAACCACATCGCCGCCATTTTGGATAATTAAATTATTACACGACTGCCCAAAAAGGAGTGTATGTATGTATGTATGTATGTATGTTTGTGAGTTTCTTTATTCCACCATAACTTCTAAAAGGATTGACTGATTTCAATGTTTGTGGTATCATTAGAAGCTTTGAGTTATCCCGAGTGACATAGGCTAAGTGGACATTAAAAAATGGTCAAGTTCGAGTCGAAATCGCCTGCAAAGGGTTCCGAACGATTTTTTTTTGTGTTGTGTCATGTTTTTGTGTTGTAGCGCTCTATAAAATATTATTTATCTCTAAAAGGTATTAAATAAAAAAAATATAATAAAAAAAAATTAAAATACACGACATCCATGTCAAAAAAATATTAGAAAAGTGAACTAAAAAATTAAAAACAAGTCAAATATTTGCAGTCGGGGCACGGTTACTTGGAACAATTCATTACAGGTCCCCCGACTGCAAATATTTGACTTGTTTTTAATTTTTTAGTTCACTTTATTAATATTTTTTTGACATGGCTGGCGTGTATTTTATTTTTTTTATTATATTTTTTTGCATCACGGAGGTATAATGAATGTGACAGCAACAGCTAGGGCAGTCCGGGGTCGTATACGTACCCGTAGACTACGGGTACGCGACCCCGGACTACGGGCCGTAGTGGATCTAGCCAGCTGTCGGACAGATAACTGGTAGATCCACCCCCTGAAGCGAGATCCAAAAAGGTTATTATAAAAGGTTGTTTAACTTCGTTATTGTTTACTTAATGTTAAAGCCTGTTACTCTAACTATAATGCATAGTTAGAGTAACAAGATATTTAATTCAGATGACGTACCCAATATATAATGTACTTATTGTTTAAAGAATTTGCCGAAAGGCCATTGCTTTTATGACTGGCTAGCTGTCAATAATCATCACTGTGTCTGGTGTTTTGAAACTTTCTAATACATCGTCTATAAGACCAAAGTTCTAGAATATATTTACATATTATTATATCCATCTTATCAGCTTTAGTCTTTATAGTATTGTAGCACAACAACAATATTGTTTCACAAACTGCATAAAAAAAACGCTAAAAGCTACGGCTACGATAGGTACTTAACACATCGATTCCTTTTTTTTATTAGGTTATGCAGAAGCAGTCGACTTTATATACAAATAAAGAACTAAAAATAAATTGCCGGGTATTTCTCCCACAGTAATAAGCTTATCAACAATATTTTGTTTTTTGTTCAAAGTACAAAATAAAAACGATAATCAGAAAACACCCCTTATTAAATCTACAAAATATTTCTAAGCACAAACTGCTCATATAGGCCTTTGTTCTTCAAAGAAATAACAAGAAACCTTCACAAATAACGAGTTTAAAAGAAGCCGGCCAACGTAACTGGCAAAGAAACATTGATTGTGAAGGATATTAGTCAAAAATATAGAGTTATCGACTTAGTTTAGTTTTAGAAAATGTTACAAAGGTTATGTAAAGTTATTTTAAGACATGTGAGTTTTGAATTTGTAATGTGGCTAAGCTTGGGGTTAGTGTTCAGACATAGTCGACGTGTCATTTCATAATTGGAAATAAAATAATGAGACATAACATAAAGTGCTTTTAATGCTCTAAATTTTTTGTAGTTGAGTAATACATGCTGTTATTCAAAATTACACTGTCCTTGACAAGACTTGAGAGCAATTTTATATATATATTTTTTTTGCTCTACGTAGTAAAGAGTAGTGATTAATAAGTCTTACAATAACTAAAGCTTTTTTCTGGTGAGTTCTTGTGTTACCAAACATTAAGCAGAAAAAAAATCTTTTAGTCTGGGATAAAGCAGTGCTTACAGTAAAAATTCTATCAACCTCTTAGCGAAATAGCTACTACTATCAATTTCAGATTATATATTTTTTACCTAAATCTTACATCATTTCTTGGGAACTTAGCCAAATTGTGTATGTTTTATCATGATGATATTGCCGTTTTCCTGACGAACGATCTGTCAGTTTTCAATACTCGGCTAATACATCACATTTAATTCGAAATAACAAAAAATAAAGTTAAGAAAAACTAAAACCTGATAACATAAAATAGTGGTTTCAAAAGGACGGAAGAAGTTAATAATTCAAATAGTTATCCAGAAATGCATAAACAAAAACTGGCCAAGTGCGAGTCGGACTCGCGCACGAAGGGTTCCGTACCACCGTCGTATGAGAGCCCCCCTTAAATATTCATTTTATGTGGTTTTTAGTATTTGTTGTTATAGCGGCAACGGAAATACATCATTTGTGAAAATTTCAGCTTTCTAGCTATCACGGTTTATGAGATACAGCCTGGAGACAGACAGACAGCGGAGTCTTAGTAATAGGGTCCCGTTTTACCCTTTGGGTACGGAACCCTAAAAATGGTCAAGAAAGGCCGTGGTCATTGCTGTATTTGTGCCAGACGACTACGTAAATAATATAGTAAAGAATATCATCATCATATCGTTCACGATGATTTTTCTGTACCGGTTCGCCTTTTCGCGTAATGATAATGAAATAGGTAACACTTGTTAGCCTGAACTCAAACGCATATTTGTATTACACATATTACTAATATTTGCTCTAACTAGAATTAAAACATAAAACTGGTTTAATTTGTTCGTGGATTTCAACTGCATGCCTGGATTTCTGTAAGCAGTGTATACCTCAACTGTAGCTATAATAATATCGGCTTATATCCCAATGCCGGGCACGGGCGTTTTTGGACGTAGAGATGGAATGAACATGCGTCACCACGCTTGCTCATTACGGGTTGGTGATACGGTTTCCTCACGATTTTTCCTTCGTCGATTGACCCTAAAGTCTTTAAAAAAGTATTAATTTATTAAAAGAATCCAAAAGTGAGAAATGATACTATTGGCAAAAGATTCTACCAATAGTATAATAACTCTGAAAAAGTTATATTGAGAAGTCCTAATACGCCTGTAATGGTTTCGAACTAGCAAACTTGTGCACACAAATTAGTTTATTGAACCGCTAGGCCATCACGGTGTACATTATACGCTCATTTATTAATCTATCTATCCATATACTACAGTATTATGTATACAGTCACGCTTTTCCAATTGTTTACTTGACATTACTTTATGAAATGTGTATAAGACACTGTCACTTAAAACTTGTTCAAAAACAATTTGGAGCTTAAACTTGTTGCGGTTTATAAAATAATGTTTTGCTCAATACAAGTTTGAGAGTCTGCTAGAAACTCTTTTGTTTGTAACAAACACCGTACCCTCTAGATATCTACACTCCAAGCAAAGTTTACAAAGTTTTTTCATTATGATGATGGTAAAATGAGAAAATTTACCTGGAACATAAAGACGCATTGTTCAAAATATTAGAGCTTGAGAATTTAATTAATGTGTATAATTAATGAGTTATAAGCCACTTTTTATACATGAACCAGCGGGCACATTATAATTATTATGAAGTTTATAGTTTGTATACATGAGACAAAGTCGTGTAAACTACACCATTTACCTATAACTTACGACCCCGTTCATAAGGTTAGTGGTATAGATAGGCCGATTTCTAAATCTCAGATTTTTTGGATTTGTTTTCACTCCAAATAGAACAGCAGAATATCTAATACAATGTCGAAAAAAAAGTTGCGAAATCAAATGTGACGCGGGTAAAACCGCACGACATCATTAGTATTTTAATATAATAGAAGCCTTTAATCAATGTGACGCATCAGACATGTACTTAGGATGTACAAAGTTACAAACCAAGTTTAAAATTTACTTACCTACCGGTGAAAAGGGAATTGAATGCTTGAGTAGAAATACGATCTAACTCACCGCTTGCGGCCACCAGACTAATTATATTATTTTGAAGTCAAATATTGGTTCGACCTAGTACAATATTATGTTAAGCTGATCTAGATTTGATATTTTATGTACCTACAAAAATATTATTAGAAAACGAAAATAGACTTGCAGTCAAAAAAGGCGAAGTATTGTACCGACTTACCTTACTTACCTTACTTAATAGTTCGTGTACTTGACTAACATCTTCTACAAATTAGAAATATATTTGTGCATCAATGTTTATGCATTACAACATTACTATAGATGTTTGTACACCGCTGTAAAGGAAAAGCATGAGTTAATAATTTTTATTTGTACCATCTTGCATGCCCTACGTATGTTAAGTCGTGTTTCAAACAAGTAAACAATCTTGCATACAGAGGTAGTATCTCATCAACTTTTCTTTACTTTTTGCGTTTCACGGCTACTGTCGGGATATTCTTACATTGAATCTAACGTCAAAGTGAAACATGAAGAATGTGTTCATGTTAAATTCATTGGACCGTAATTGAAACGAATACAAAGAATAAAAACGTTGAATTTGTGCCAAAGTTAGTAAATTGCGACAGTTATTATTCCTATTGTTACTGAGCACTATAATGTTACTTATTATGTGAATTTTATATTATTTGCCTCAAATATTCTGTGCATTGAATAACGACACGATAAAGACGTGATGTGGATTATGACGAGAAATACAAATGTGTTCGTAAAACAATAATGTCTTTATTTCAATAGTATAAAAGTATAGAAGTTATATACATAAGAGACGTCTTCAATAAAATATTAATGTCAAACGAGATTGCGCGTATTATTATCACTTCTCTGTGGCCTGAAAATAGTAACAAAGTATTTAAATTTGTCTATAGACGCTCAAATGTTTTATGTAACAGGAGTTTTGATTTTAATTGAGATTGACGGCGTGACCGATTAACCTTCTTACTACTGCCTGCATGATTAATTACAACAATGTAGCTACAGGCTGCCCAGGCAGAAAATAAGTAGGTACGACGGGTTCGAGTCCTGCCAGAGGTTAAAATTTTACCTGTGTTAATGCTTGAAAAATAATGGTAATTATAATGATAAATACAAATATAGAGGAGTTCACATAGAACTAAGCCAACACAAATTATGTACTCTGCTCGTCTGTTGACTAAACTTGTGTGGATGAACTATTGAACCAATTTTGATAAAATTGAATTCGAATAATCTTAAACCTCATAAAAGTTTTGTTTTGCTGCCTTAACTAATGTCTAAATGATGCAGTCGTGATCAAAAGCTAGCAATAACAGTATTGGTAAATATACGAATAAGATATACAAAAAGCTGGAACTAATAGCTTTTAACTTTTAATCGAACAAAAGGAGCAAAGAGGTACTAGGAAAATGATAGGTGTTCGGCGAACTCCGCATTGCACCAGTTGTAATAGCAACCGCCTATTGCCACGAGAAAACCATCGAAATTTATTGTCAACTGGATTTATGGAACTGTTGGTTTATACAGACCTTTTTGCTTTACACCGAGTTTCTGAATTGGAAATTTCGTAGATAAGTTACATACCGATGGGGACCAAATAGATCGTAACAATAAATTTCGATATCAGTGAATAAATTACAAAACAATTGTTGTAAACATTGAATGGCTGTTTCCAACTTTTAATTTAAATTGTTTGTATAACAAAATGTGATTTCTCATGTTTTACACACATAGGTTTCTGACCTAATAAAAAGCATAATTTTATTTCAAGGTTTTAATTTGAGTTCTATAATTTCTTTGTTATTATTTAGTTAAAGGCCCTACATAAAAACTTTGGGGAGTGATTAAATGCGTCTTGCCATTGAAATGAGAAGTTTCATGTCATAAAAATGCCGTCAATGTACTTAAAGGCCCTTTGATAAAATAACTACTTAAAATACATACTAGGTCAAACCACAACCACATCTATGAAACGAAAGTGAGTTCGTAATTTTTGCGATAATCGATAAAAGAAGAAAAACGAATTTCTTTTTGATAAATGTTAAGTTCATTCTGACGAAGCATATTACGTAGGTACTATCGGTTTCGTATGTAGAATGAGTTTGTATTTAGTATAAAAATGTTTTTGACCTTGAATGTTCCATTTTCATCTTGAAAAACTTAAGTCATCATCTCCCGAGCCTTTTCCCAACTATGCTGGGGTCGGCTACCAGTCTTACCGGATTCAGCTGAATACCGTATTTTACATGGAGCGACTGCCTATCTGACCTCCACAACCCATTTTACTGGGAAACACAGTATCCCATAGTAAGACTGGTTGTCAGAATTGACTTAACGACTGCCAAAGATCTATGTGTGACAGCCGGGACCTACTGTTTAACGTGCTTTCCGAAACACGGAGGGGTCTCGGTATGTTATAAATGGTCACCCATCCACGGACCAACCGCGGCGAGCGCGGCTTAACCTGTATTATCGGTCAAACCGTACGGCTTACACTTAGCCACGAGCCCCTCTTGAAAAACTTAAGTACAACCTACAAAATTAAATGTTGATAACAAAGCTATTTCTTAAGAAAATTTTCTTTGTGATTCGTCATTGGGAGCCATTGTGATTTTTTGTGATTTAGATAAGTGATTTCAATCAATAACTCTCTTCAATGACTTTCATCAAATATTTGTACCTACATTGTTATTACAATGAATTGAGCAATTTCAAAACCAATCAGTTCTAGTAAAAAGTTTTATTTTTCAGTGACGATAATAACTTGCTATTTGGAATTCTATCCGTGTACACTATTTCAAACGAATCCCAATGGTAGCAAATCTATAATGACGTGATAAAACTACAAAAAAAAAATACATATATTTTATATTTTATTGCTTTTGTTTTTTTTTTTTATATTTTAACGACTAAGCTTGAAAATGTTTATCATTATTTCTTTCTCTGAATGTTTTCATTTAACATCATGGTTTTGGTTCTGATTTATTTATCTTGCTATTAAAAGACGTTGCTGCACACCAATTGTTTTTGCTATCACGTGAGTGCATAGGTACTTTCATGACACTTTTACTAGCAAGAGTCTGGGCAGTAAAAGTCCACATAAACAAGTGAAGGAATGTTAAAGTCTGGACGTGACTAGGGGCCATCTAGTCGCCACAATGACGTACAGTTCAATGTGCCAAATTGCCATAATAATATAGTTAATAATATCCATTAGCTACCTATGATACCTGATATCCTAGTAGATCATTGCTATTATTTTATTCCGAACACCGACTCCACATATATTATATTATTTCCCTTTATTCCTATGACATTTTCGTGTGTTATCGTCTTTTGTTTATTCGGTGAATGTCTCACCCTCCGTACTTTTTGTTTTGCACCTACAAGAAAGATGCTAAAAGAAAATATATTACTGCTAATAATTTTGCAAGAAAAAACTTGTGCGAGTATTGAAAAATATTTACACCAATTAAGTAGGTATAAACACGAAATTTATTTAAGAGCCTGTCCTTTAGAGGCAATAGTCAAGTAATTTAGTATTGTAAGTAGAGATGCGCCGAATAGTGGTTTCACCGAATAACCAAATACCGAATACTATTCGGTTTAACCTTTACCGAACCGGATATTCGGCCGAATTATTCGGTTTACCATTTGATTGTTTTGCCGCGTAAACAGGTTCTTACATGAACGCTACGTGTTGCTGCTGGAGCGAGCCGTGCCTCACCGCCCGCCACCCGCGCACACCGCGCTGTCACTTTGCTTCAAAACATCGCACGATTAGGTTGCAAATAAAAACAGAGGAGCTTATTATTACAAAAATATTGTCAATATGTCGATGTTGGTTTAAAGTTTAATAATAAATGTTGATTTAAGGTATACAAAGAAATGTGGATTTGATTGAGGTTTAAAAAGAAGTTAATTTTATGTTAAATTGCTTTAAAATGTTTAAAAAAAGGTTTGTAGTAGTTTAAAAATAAATGTTGATTTGAAATTTATTAGCTTTATTTAACTCATCTTTCATAGTATTTCTTTGACTTATATTATAACATGAATCTTACATAAGAAGTTTTGACTTTTAGTTCTATACCGTGTCATGTAGCCAAGAAAATAGAAATACTCGAACCGAATATATTCGGCACCAAAACCGAATAATTCGGCCGAAAACAAATAGTGAAAAATATGCCGAATACACCGAATACCGAATACCAAACGAATATTCGGCGCATCTCTAATTGTAAGACTATATGAATCATTTGTGTAGAATAAAACGTGACGCGAGGTTATATTCAGAGTGTAAAGTCAAAGTTTTAATTAGCTTGCAAACAGCTCTCCCTGCTAATGATTAATGTAGTACCAACCTGACTCCTGACTGCATAGGGACCGACAGATAATATAAGGATATATACTGTTCGCCAACTTATCAAATCTGCAAGGTATTTTTCCGAAGGGTAAATTATGTGGTACAACGGACAAAAACAAATGAATTTTCGAAACTTAAATTAATGATACACGTATGTAACACACTTTCATAAGATTAATCGTATCTAATTTTGTCAATTAAATGACTAAGAATTTTGGTAGAAACCACTAAAATTATAAATTGTTTACATTAAGAGAGCTTTATTAGACATCGAAACCAATTATATCATGAATATAAATAAATATCTTATTATGAATACTACATTTTATGAATACTGAAAGGTATCTTGGTAACCAATTATTTCCTGCACGACGCTTAACAAATTATTATTAGAGTGTTCTCCAATTGAGTGGGTATTAAAATGTTATTTTCATCGTAGGTGTTTTGTATATTATTTGTTGAACAGAACCTATGAAATAATGGTACATACACAAACAGTACTGATCACAATTTCCTATTGACGTTATACTATTAATTATTGTTATGTAGTTTGGTATCAAAATTTTATAAGTGTTTACATAATACGTATCCTCACTTAATATTTAAATCAGGACGACAAGCAATCCTTTGGCAGCAAGCAGCACGTTGGGTTAGTTTGACGACCTCCGTGGTCGAGTGGCGTACGCACCAGTTTCAAGGTGTCGCTAGCTCTGAGGTCCCGGGTTCGATCCCCGGACGAGTCAATGTAGAAACAAACTTTTCTACATTGCCTCGGGTCTGGGTGTCTGTGGTACCTTCGTTGCTTTAGCTACTTTGGGTTCAGAGCAGTGTATGTGATGTTGTCCGCATTTATTATTTATTAAATATCACTTCCTTAATATCGTTCTGTTGAATAAGTTTGAGGTTAAGCTTTCTTCGGTAACAGTTTCGTAGCAGAAGATTAAGACCTGTATTTCTGAAAGTCCTCCAAGCGTATTTTTCAATTCAATAAACAAGTCAAGTAAATATCCAAGTCGTACCGTTAATTTAGCTGCCTGCGATGATAATCTACGTGTTATTAACCGCTCTAGATCTAAGCCAGTTTCATAATCTGTTTCTCATACCGCGCGAGCTTTATTACTTTCGAAAAGACTAGCTTTCAAATACAAGAAGTTTAATATCATCACCTGTGAAAGCAATTTAGACGTCCACCTACTGAGCCGAGTAATTTTGTGAATAATGAAATCCAATTTGGAAACTGAAGTTAGTTGCAGACAAAGGCTTGAAGTCTTACACCGTTGCTTCTGAATGCATTCCAACGTGATTAAAATGCTTTTGCGTGTAACGTAAAGATGAAGAACGAGCGATATACTTCTGAATTTTCAATTGCGATGCTCACTTTTTATGTATCGTTTTTAATTAATTTCGAGCTTAAATGCTATTTAACACAATACACCCACCTAATACAAAATGCAAACTATATCTTTTTTTTTAATTTATAAAATACGTCTCATATGTATAAAATAAAATACGTCCATGTACTTTTACTTTTCTAAGTAAAACAACTTAATTTTACTAATGGCACTACTAAAAGAGTTTCTGACCAGGAAATATTACAAGCTAAAGTAACACATTAAATAAATTATGTCGTTATAAAGCTAGTTGAAGCCGAAGTTCTACCAATGAACCCGGAGTTGGTAAGCTTTAGTAATTGTCACAAAAGGTAACTAAAGGGATTCAAGTTATTAATATATATGGGGGTAGTCACGTCTACCTTTTGAAGGTATTCGAATTAAACTGTCAAATAAAGGACAATGTGTATACCGTAAAAGAGAGGGTTAATTGGGTGAAATAGTCAAAACAATTTAACATTTAAACCCGCATTTGTTTATTAAGTTCGAGTTAACCTAGTAGCGGTCACTTGCTCTACAAATTTTGTATTCGTCGTGTCGTGAATTTCAATAAGTTTACTTGATTTAACTATCTGGGTCTTAATACTGTTAACCTATATTACCATCTGAATACTGAGTATTAGTGTTTTATGACTATATTTATTGGCTCGTGTTAAAGTTAAGACTTTGTAATTGCACCCTATACGATAAAATGATTCATAATTGTTTGGTCATAGTTGAAATACGTAGCACTCTAAATCTTAGCATAAAAAACTTATTTAGCGTAATTTAAGATACTTAAGTCCAAAATAGGTATAACATGGCCTTATTGAAAAAGACTTATCTATTTGGAATTCATGAGGCAATAAATTTTCAGCAATAATTCCACTAAACTAATATTTCATTCTTTTTATCAATATTTTGAAATCCCGAGTGACTGAAGCACTTAAAAGGCTAGATTAAAATGGTACAAGTAAAGCATTAGTATTCCCTGCTACCAAGTAAGCCTTGCTAGACAGATAGGCTGTCGCGGCATCGTTCGATTTCGTCTACAGACATTAAGAATGTATTCAAGTAAATATCGACGTTAACGTAATGGACATCTTTCATGATTTTCGAAAGTAGTTAACAAGCTCATGATAACATAATGATTAGTGTCAAGGACGGAAAACTATATCGAAATTTACTGACATTATTCTCCTTCTTCTCGAGTCAAAGATCAAACTTTCAAATTCTCATCATCATCTCCCGAGCCTTGTCCCAAACTATTTTGGGAACGTTTCGGGAGGAGTTGGGGTCGGCTACCAGTCTTACCAGATTCAGCTGAATACCGTATTTTACATGGAGCGACTGCCTATCTGACCTCCACAACCCATTTTACTGGGTAACCCAGTATCCCATAGTAAGACTGGTTGTCAGAATTGACTTAACGACTGCCAAAGATCAACGTATAGCAGTCGGGACCTACGGCTTAACGTGCTATCGGAGGCACGGAGGGGTCTCGGTATGTTTAGAAAACGGTCACCTATCAACCGTACGGCTAACACTTAGCCACGAGCCCCTTAAAAAAACTTGCCACCTGGATGGCTCGGTCGCTGGCCTCCATCACGTCCTGGAGAATTTATTTATATCTAAATAATTAATATCTAGATAAAATATTCCAGAAATCAGTATCTTTGCCCAAAGTACTTGCGATATTCACATTTATTCAGGAATGGCATGATAAGTCATTGAAAGCTTTTGTTTTCGTAGTCGATTTTGGATTTAAAAGCATGAAAAAGGAAATAATATGAGGAATTACTATCATACTGAATAGTAAAAGCTGAATATTTAATTAATCTCTGTATGTGTACATTTTTGTGTTATGTTTTCTGTACTATTGTGCATTTATTATTATGATTTTATTGTACAAAACACAAAAAATAAAATAAAGAAGAAACATGTAGTAAAGGCGGCCTTATTGCACCTGGCAATCTCTTCCAGGCAACCTTGTCCTTAACCTACCAAGGTATAGTAAAAAATAAAAGAAAAATATAAAAAGCATTAATTAGTTTGCGTGTGTGGGGAAAAAATGTTTGTATTACTATTGGATATCGTGGCCTAGATAATTTTGGATATGATTAGTCGTTCCGTGACGTAATAGTTTAACTAGCAGACATTCCTTGGTTTTGTTTGCATTGTTTGTTTGGAGCATGTCTACTAATTTGTGTGAAGTTTGTTGTAGATGTTTAGATATGGGTAGTATTGTTTAGCAAAAGTTTATTAGTGTATGTTCTGAAACATAGTAGATTGCGTTGTCGTTTGCGAGGGACCTAAGCTTGCAAAATAATTGTTTTATGTTTGCCCAGAGTAGGCCTAGAGATGGAAATAATATCTACGGTTTTAGTTTTCAGGCAGGTGGGGTGATACAGTCACATAGTAACAACTCGAGCTTAGGCAAGGCGTAAATAAAGTTACTACTAGTCTAACAAAGCATTGTAGACCACCGAAAAATAAATATGCTAAATATAATAAAGTATTTATTTATTTTTAATTCACTCTAAAAAGGTGGTCATAAGGCGGACTTAATGTCATATTATGTCATTCTCTGCCAGTCAACCTTTGGGTTAAAATAAGACTAAATACATTCACACGGGAAATAGAGGTAACAAGATGTTACGCTATGCTAAATAAAATAAATAAATAATGTTTATTATGTACCCTAACAAATACTATAATTAACATTATAATATAATGTGTACCTACTATGATATGTACCTAAACTAAATAAATATTTATAATACTTATATAAGGGCATACATTTAGTTTCTTTAAATAAATGTGACTTCATACGTCGGGATGGTGTATTGTTTCATAGTTATCATTTATAACTATGAAACAATCCTACGGACATGGACAAAGGCCGTATTAGGATGTATTAGATAATTCTATTGACCAAGAGGGTTGAAACAATACAAATAACTGTAATGCTTTCTTCTTCTCAGTAATAATAACGGCTGTAATATATTCGTATTAATCGGTTCTAGGGTTGTTATTTTTCAACTTATAAATCAACTCGATTGAAACTTAATATATTCATCAAAAATATGTTTTTTTATAAATTCCTTGTCGTAAATAGTTTTTATGTTAAAATTTTGTTGTTCAGGAAAACTAAATAGTGGTAACAATTTATTCATTAGATTTGTGTAACAAACAATGTTGTATGATTACACAAATGAGAGTATTATCTTGTTCCTACTTATGTAATTAATTTAGCTGATAGTTATTAATTTGTGGTTAATCTTTGATATTGAATAGGTTAGAAATATTGCCGCGAAACCATTAATGTAACAATGTTTATGCTTAAATTATCTATAGATAAGTCTATTATTTTGGACGTAATGCTGCTATAATTTCTTAGCATAACGACAGCTATAACTTTATTATTTACACCAAACATTCAATTATTTCCCAGATGTAACGCTAATAAAGTTACGCAAACGTAATGGCTTGAAATGCCGAAGATGAAATAATCGTTTCTTAAGGCTTCTGATAATACCCACGATAGTAAAGTTGAAGTGATCTAATTTGCTTTTATTAGTAAAAGCCTGTGGATTCTCTTACCATTTACTCTCCATAGGCATACATTTTAGAACCAAGAAAGTAGGACTATGTTGGGTTTATCTGCCTGTACCTTTTTATCTAATTTATCTATTAAAAAAAACTCAAACGAAATCACAATCTGTAAGTGTCTGTGACTTAAAATAACTTGACTTTTTAATATATTTTAGCGCATTAAACATTTCTTTTACATATTTCAGCTTACACACACAACACAATCACCACTGAATGTATTAAGGTAAGTAGGTAAAATAGGTAAGTCAAGTAAATACCCATTACTCTGTACTTTTTGGTATTATTTTATCGCTAGCTGAAGACAGTACCTATAAAAATAAAAGCCAACACTTAATAGTGTAACGTGGATAAACCGATTAGCATAATGTGTGTCGTTTACCCTCTTAATGTTCCCAATTTCACGCTCATACACGTCCTCATAAAACTCATTGAAATTTCGTTCGGGTCATATCGCATTAATGAAAATCTAGTCACGTTGCCATTCTATTACCATTTCAAAAGATTTGTAGAGTCGGAACGTCTGTCTCCACTTGAGTTCTTTGCAATTAATAACAGGTACGTTTTTAGCCGTTTTCTTACTTAGTATTCATTGAGGTGAGCCAAATTCTTGTAGGTAATTGGTAGGTGCTTACCGGGCATCCGTTTTATTTTTATGTCTATTTAAATAAGTATATTTTAAGGAGTAATTAATCAATTACATCTTAAATATTGCTTTTAATCTTTTAGATAACGGTAAAAGGACGGAATGAAGGGTACCTACGGCAGATCAACACCAAAAAATTATAATGATTACTATAAAATTATACAGAGACTTAAATATCGAATTGGGGATCACAAGAATTTATATTTATATGAGAAGATACGTATAAAATAATGTTTATTTCTTTTTCCAACTTTATCAACGCGTGCCTGGCCTCTGAATGAGAATAAAACCAAGTAAATTTTACAATGAGGTTTGTTAAAATTCCAGGTCCTAAAAGTAAGAATATATTATCATTTACATAGTAAATTCTGTGTGATTTTAGTTAACAATCAAGTGTCAAGAGGTAGGGTTAGTTTCGAACAATACATTGTCCACAATTGTAATGTAAATGAATACATAACAGGGTTCAACGTCATACATATAATACGAGATTGTAGAATGTGGTCGTTAAGGAATAATACCCGAATCACTACGCGTGCCAAATGATGTAGAATAATGATGTTCTTTTGAGCTATCGCGGAGGAGCTATTGTTCGACGCAGTTCGAGCGTATCGCAATATAGGTCTGGTTCATTTGCAATATAGCTTGTACGGACACTTGTACTTCGGTAATAAAACGAGGCAATAAATCTACGCGAATTAAACCTTATTAAATTTCCCCTGCCCGTGACAAAACTTCTCCTTTACGCTACGTTAATTAAAAAAATTAAAAGACAGCTTTTAAAATACACGAGTCTTCCTTCCCTTCGTTTGAGCGTAAAATTTCCATTAGAATTTTCATACCTTCCCGTTTTATGTAATATATATTAATTGTAACCATTAGAGACATTGTTAGATTTCAGATATAAAAGATTGAAGATTTAACAGTGAAAAGTCTTTTGGCAGAAAAATACGTTTTGTACGCAGGGTTTTTTTTTAAGATTGGTACAGGTAAAATACAAAGCTCTAGGGACTGTTAATACAAACAAGCGAGCGTAACCAACGTCAAACGAAGCGAAAATTTTATAACTTTTCCAACAAAAACAAGAGCTTAACAAACCTACTTTACCTGTTACCAACCTATGTTATTATCATCGTTGAGAAAAACAATTTTTTACTCAATAATAAGCGTGTTTGAACATTGACCTTTTTTGTTTTACATAATGGCTTTATAACGAAGGCTCTGTAAATAACTATGTGATCGTTAGTTAAGCAATCGAGGTTATTACGTACGATCTACTTACAAACCATGTATGTATGTGGAACATGAAAACGACTGATCATTCTGCTACAGGGCCAAATAGGACTAGTAGATAGTGAGCCTTTTAGAACATTAGATCTTGAAAGATTGATTGCTAGTCAGGCTAGTCTTTACCCGAGATAAACGATATGCGCCGGACGCAAATTAAATGGTACGGAACCGAATGAAAGCGCATTTTATTATTTCGTACTAGCTGTGACCCGCGGTTGTACCCGCGTGATTCCGATTTTGGGCGTGTGTTTGATCCTAAACTAATTTTTTTGCTGAATTACATTCAAATCCAAAAAGAAGTTATGCGTTTTTTGAGGAATAAAAATACATGGATTAAAAATGATTTATTTATAAAATCATAATACTAATACTACGATAACATTTAAAGCATTATGTTTCAGAAGCAGTAATTCATTAGAAATTTCGAACGAACTTCTTTTTTAATTAATTATTGTTTATTTTAGATACTAAAAGAAAGCTCGTTAAGATATTTGATACAAGAATTTGCGAAATGAAAATAGTCAATTCAATTCCCCATTGAACAGACAACAGCCGTAGTCAATAAAGAGTAAGAACGGTAACATCAGAAAGTTTAATCCAAAAAGTTTTTATTACTTACAAGAGTTTATAATATTTACCGCCTGGTTTGCATTTTAAATTTAGAATGGACACCGGGCTCGGTAAATTAGTGTCGTCATCATCAATTCATCATGGCGTCGCGTGTTATGGCCGCTGGTTTCAGATGCCTATCAGTTTCATCTAGTGTTACAGAGCTGTCAAAATGCGTAACATCTAACGCCCATACGTTAATCAACGAATATTTATAACGTAGGTACCCGGAATGCTAAATATCGGTGGCAATTTATGCCGGAAATGATCAATAAATAATAGATTGCTAGTATTGGCTGCTACTTACCAAATTTATTTTCAAGCTTGATGGTTTAGTTACCAATATGTATTGTATAGATAGATGTAGGTAAGCTAAACTTCACAGTAAACTGTTCCACGGCCTTGGGTATCCATGTTCAGCTGCAACTATAATTAAGTATATCTTGCATATCATACAAATGTGCCACATCTGCCTCCATGTCTGTTTACTGCACCTCTGCATCGTAACCGCATACTAAATTATGTACGCCACGTTACCACGAATATTGTTTCAGTACGGATTTATTAACTAACTATCCTCAATCAGAGCTTAGTTTTCCTTATGCTAGCACAATTATTTCCGCGCTGCTTGCAATTTCTGAAGTTAAGAAATCCTGCAGACTTTTAATAGTTCAAGTAACTAGCTCGTTCCGCTTTTGGAATCCCGTGCAACAAAACACACAGACATTTCAAATGTGTATAAATATTTTTATTCGTCTAACTTTCCAAAAATATTGGTTTGTTTGAAGAGTCCGTAGCCATGTGAAAGGGGCCGTGGTGTATTTGACGAACACTAGAAACAAAAGCCAAATGTTCAGCTTGTACAAATAGGTAACTTTATGTTGTTAAAAATACAAAGCGTTGCCGCGTTGGCTCGTAGTTGCGCTGCCAGCATTTATGATGCAAATTGCATCTGCACGTAGTTTGCACGATAAAACATTGATTAACCTTATAAATCCAACTACAGCAGTGTATTGAAACTAGAACATTAGCTGCACTGATTGAATCCCAGTAATATTAGAACTCTTGTATTGGATTTTTTAAAAATACTACGTTTTCTTATGTTCACAAGACATAATATAATGTTTCTGAGCGTGAAACGTTTTCTGTATTACAGTATGTTAGACTAGACTACAAAGGTATTTTTATAATTGCTATTAATTGAGCAAGATCTAAAAAGCCTTTGTAAATAACAAAATAAAAAGGCCGCTGAAATAGTGTATGAAAAATATTATTAGGTATTCAAAAAAAGTAAAAAGGAAAAACAGTGATTAAATAAAATAACGACAGAAGCATAAAGAAGTAAAAAATATATATATTAGCAGGTTTATTCTTATTTTTAACTAGAGGAAACAGTGTGACTTCGAGAAGACAAAATCAATCAACAAATTAACATACCATGAATACCAACAAATGAACAGTAATCCTGAGTTTTAATTTGACTTTGTTAAAATCCTTGAAATTCTTCCTGTGCTAATCAAGTTTCTTATTAAACATCACACGCGTTCCATTTGTTAAGTAATGTAATTAAATAATTAAAGACTTGTAAAATGTCTCTCAGTATGAAAAGGTTATATCATTCTCCTTCATGTAACTGGGTCTTAACCCCGTACTTTTAGGGTTAACATTATTTATTACCTGGCCGGAGAACATGGAGATATCCGGCTAAAGGTCCGGATGTTTTCACGTTTCACGACAATATAACAACTATTAAGATCTTTAATATATTTACTTATACTCGTATAGGTGGCTTCGCGGAGCTAAGCTAGTCAATGGACTTTTAGAGCATGTGAATCCGATGAAGCCTGAAGGATAATATATGACTTATGTTTTATTGACTAGTATTGGGTACATTAATACAAAATATACTGTTTCTTTCAGTCATTTCATGTCCTCAATCGATCATATTCGTCGAGTCTTAAAAATATAGGATTTTTGGGAAATTTGACATCTAGTACACCTTATTAAAGGTTATTCCTACCCTGATTAAGCTTACTAAAACCATAACGCTATCACCATCGTATAATACACTCATAAAAGTAGAAGCCGAAGTGACAATCAAAAAGCTTTGTGCCTCGAATCAGTTTTGAATAAACCCTGCATAATCTACAGGGCGGAAGAAGGTTTCCAGTGATCCCAAACAATTTATAGACAAAATTATTATAGCCAGGATTTACCACAAAAATCTATAAAATAACAGAAGTAGGTGTCAGCTATTGTTCTCCCATCCATTGATCCTATTCTCTGAAAATCAATTTGTGTTAAGTATTCGTATTAAGGATTCGAACGGATTTTGGTATCGAACCCAAAATACATTGAATTACAAAGAAATGCCTTTGTCCATTTTTGTCTATAAATCAATTTAATCTACACTGTTTTCGTTCCAGGAGTTCTGTTTTCGAATGAGCTTAACGTGCGATCCATAAACCAAAATTGAAATAAATAATCAATTACTTACCTTAATTCATTTTTCACGGTAAGTGTTTGTATACCTACCAATGTAGTTTGTAGAGTTTGCGCACTTGAACAGTAGTAAGAGTTCCACACGACTAGTCGAGGGTGAAAATAAACTTTGATCACTTCTCGAAACTTGCGGATTTAGTGGTATCTGTCTTTGATATATGAGCTAAGTTTTTAGCAGTTTACGTGTTAACGGGTTAAAGGCTGGTTCTTTTGTATTTTGTTTGAACGTTTTAGTCAGAGATGGAAAAAAAAACATAGTGAAATTGTTTTCTTAGTCCTAGTAAGATGTTACTTCGATGTCAATTGGTAAATTATGGACTATATAGGTATTTAACTTTTGTTTTAATTATAAAATACTCTTTTAATAAAGTTATTATTTACATTAAATATTACTTTCAAGAGGACAATAAGTAAGGAGCCAGCATCCAGATTCGCATTCCTAATATTTACTTATAAACATTATTAATTTTACTTATATACCAGTCTACATATATATAGGACACCTTCCAGCCTCGAGCTATAAACCCAATAGACATAGAATTGTTTATAAACACCAGTTTCCCCACTCGGCGATCAATGACATCGGCAAAAAATCCTTGCGGAAAACATTACAGCCAAATGTGCATTCGAACAATAATTTCTAACACTGCTGTTGATATTATAAAGCGTCGTGGTCAGTTGCGGTTGGCTTCCAGCCAGCCTTTCTACTCCCAACTTTCCTTACAAAAAGTATTTGTAAAACACGTACCTTAGTTACTACTCCAAATTAAATAAAAATTGACGATTATTTCAAACTGTAATTGTTTTTCTTTAACCTTAATCTTTAACAAAAAATCCCTGAATCTGTCTTAATTTGCAATACCATCTCTCTTACAGATTACCTGTGAGTTTACAAGCGAGATTAAGTAAAGTATTTTCAAAGACCTAGGACTTATCGAGTAATGAAAATTTGATGAAAAGAAGCGACGGTATTACGAGTCCTATTTCGTTAACAAAGGTCAAATATAAAAAAAGGTTATTTATAGTGAACAATGTACATTGTGATTGGTAATGTTACAAAAGTAAGTTGATTGAGATTCTGTAGTTGTCATAATACAATAGCGTTACCTTTTATTTTCCATTGATAAAATCTACGAAAAATATCACGTAGCAGCTAGTTCCAATTTTACTTTTGCCAGAGTCGGGAGCTCATTCATTAGTCACGCGCTCTCTGCTACCATAAATCGCATTTAGCATGACTACAATTTGCATTGCACTGCGTTTTAGGTGCTAAAGAACATTTGCGCCCGACCGCTTCTGTGGTACGTGCCACTAACGGACAACTGTTCATAATATCATGGCATTCATTAGTCAAAGGAGAAGCAACGATCATAATTATATTCGAAGCTAGAGACTAAATAGGTCTTAAATTCTACAATATGCGTGTTGGTGTAAGTTTGAAATACATCCTATGAGCAGCATAATTATTAATATAAAAAAAAAAACTAAGAAATTTATTTAAACAGCAAACAAGGAAAATTTTTGACAGGAAATTTAGGGCAGTGTTACCAAGAGGTACTTTAGTGTCTTAGTCAATAAATTAGTCATTAATATAAAGGAGGGACTTTATTGAGTGGACGCTGAGACATTGGACCGAACGACGGCCGTCTAATATAATTTGTAGGAACAAATTGAAACGAACAATATTATACTCGAAGCGTTCCACAGCCTACAAGGCCTTCGCAACGCTTTTCCCATTTTCCTTGTAAGTTGTTTAGTCCTGATTTTCAGTTTGTATTTAAAAAGTTTGGTGTACCTTTTTTATGATGGATGCTGCAAAGAAATGTAATTTTACAAAGTATACAATATAATCCGAGTAAATTTAACCAGTCGAAACACTTTATGCTGACACATTTTGTTTTATGTACATATTCTGTACGCAATATATATTGATTGTTTACAAAAAATATGGATGGCAAACATTAGAAGCTAAAGGCTCATTGATGTTATAAAACGAGATTTAGAATTACAGTAAGATAATTCTAAACCCACTAGTTTGAGAAGTGTTTTTAGCAACTGAACACCGGCAAAGGCATGCATCAGAATGACTTACATCTCTTAGGAAATTTAACGTTTAAAATAAAGTGTAATGTTGGGGAACGAGAACATTGCTGATGCGGGCGCTTAGTGCATGTTCTCGTATCGTTTGCCAAAATGTATTAAATACCGACACGGAATTCGGTAAAATATTACTGAAAGCGAGTCGCGACGATACTTTTACAGTTTTGAAGTTTTTGCTATGCAATGCGAGGCACGTACAGAATTGTATTTTCACGACAATTTTCTTGATAATTTATAAAATCCTGTTTATATATTGAATCTCGAGAATATTAAATATCAGTGTTTTTTTTTCTACAATTTTCTATTGAAGAGGGTTTCATGTGTATCATATAAATAAAGTTAAAGATGAACAAAACAACTTACTACATATTTCAGGTTTTTTTAGTGAGTAATCTGTGTTATTTTTATTATATACATGATAAAAACAATCTGTATTATTGTAAAAAAAAATACTTTCCATACGAATATCTATAAAGGAACATATCATTTAATATCAGGACAGTTGGTAAGCGCAATACACGTGTATTTAAACGTCAACTCTCGAGAGTTCGGAACCGTCGGCAACTAATCCTGCAATATATGTATAATACAAGTGTCCGCAACCCCCACATTAGTTCGATGTTATGTGTCTTGCCGGTTCATTTCGAATATCTTATTTAACTTCAGTTTGACTTCAACTTGTGATAAGATAAGTTTTCATGACGGTTTTAGTGTAGACGTGTAATATGGTGCAGTTTGTTTCTTGACGTGACAGGTAAGTGCTAACACAGTTCCTTCATAAAAGTAGTAATCTAATCCTAAGAAATTGTCAATGGCTCAACTTTAAATGTAATAAAGAAATAATAAGATCTTATTGAAATCTTTTTACTTTGTAAAAGTAATTGAAAAAAGTGGCCAATATCATTCTTAAGATATGAAGAGTGCAAAGCGGCCAAGAGCCAGCTCACAGATAAAACAAATTGAATTCATCTCAAAAATAAATCTCTCGTGATTTATTCACAATTCGATTAAAACACAATGTCGACACCGCCTGAGAATCGACATCGATTTATTAACAGCCAATGTTGGCTTTAGACAAAATCTCGTAAAAAAAAAAGAATAGGTACTCGAGAAAACTCTTTGTACAGTAAAAACATTCAATTTCATTAAGTTCTTTAATCTCTGCAAAAGAAGACCTGCATAACAATAGGAAAAAAGTACTTTATTAGAAGAAAGGCAACAAGCTTTTTATGGAAGGTCGTTTGAGCTGAATTTGATTTGAACTTTCGTTTCATTTTGTTAAAATCAATAAGACGTAAATAGGACTGAATTGAATGATGGGTATATAAAAGTAAACAGAACTTATGTTGTATTCTCGTTACTATTCATCAATTCTTTGTAACTATTTTTGGCTGGACCCTGGATTTGTACCCAATATTTATCTCGACCAAACATACAAGAGCGTCTTAATCAATATCATCATCATCTCCCGAGCCTTTTCCCAACTATGTTGGAGTCGGCTACCAGTCTTACTGGATTCAGCTGAATCTTACGTCTTAATCAATGTATGTAGTACTATTGGATACGAAAAGTTAAAAAAGGTTAGCACATAACAAAAGTTTTAATACAAGCTTTTTACTACCTCCACTTAAGGCACATGAACAACGAAATTTATTAGCATTCATTAAAACATTAATCATACACAAAATATTTACCTAAACTAATAATAGATTATAGACAAGTTAGGACAATCCTACCTTCATTTACAGTTTTTTTTTTTCTAATTATTTCCGGAGGTACGTATTTTCGAAGCCTGGGAACTCATAGCTCAGTTAGATAGTAAAGACTTATACCTTCAATATGTTCGTACGTGCATGGCACACGCAAGTGGATACAGATTAGCATACACTCCAAACGTATCGGTGATTTATGCCGTAGTGAAACTACCATTTTCAGCATAAGCTGGTGTAAAAGTACTCTGCAAATTGAAACACAAATTATATCGATGTTTAAAAAAAAACAGGCTTTTTGCATTTTTTGCTGTTACATCAAAGGTGTTACCTATTGTAATTTCAACTACCGTTTAGCAAAATGTTGTTCAATAACACTGAACGTATCAGTGTTATTGAACAACATTTTGCTTGTGTACTTTAAAACTGTTTTACTCAAATTGGTTAACTGCAACTTTGTTAGCACACCCTAGTACGAGAGCTTTGGAACCAAACAAGGGTTGCGTTTGGAAGTTTTCATCAGGTTTAAAAGCACTTTTCCTGTACCCAGTCGGCGTGACTACACGAGCTAGTAAGTCCATTATATTTAAACTTTTGTACTTTCCTCGATAGTTGCACGGTTGCACGTTATTTTTTATATTTCTCAACACGAAAATGCTCTCTCAATTTTTATTTTACACTGTGTAATAATGCGCTTATAATTTTATGGAAGACAGCAAAAGTCAGAAGCTTTTTTGCTTGTTAATCAAGACTAGCTTTAGGTAAAAGATAAGCATTGTATTATTACAGTAAGTTTTGGCAGCCAAATACAGTTGGGTTTTTCTAAAAATCTGTGGTTGTTTATTTTCCGTGAGATACAACATGGGTGTACATTGTTCAGAGTTTGGTGTAAATACGGTAAATAAGTAGCAAATACAAATACTTACTCGAGAGAAATCACCTTATGTGAGTAAACGTACTCAATGTTTAAAAGAACAAAAGGAGAAAGTATCAAATTGATCAAACGTTAATCTCAGTCTTAATTTTAGTCGCAGGTCGTTTGATCAAAAATGCAGTTGAATTGTACCCACAAGAACCAGATTCCACTTAATATTCACCAGGTGCTGAAATGCTCTAATATTAAAGTTCATAGTAACAAACTGATTCATAAGAGAATAAAATATCAAAGATTACTCTTTGATATTTATGTACCAAAACGTAAACGTAAAAAGGGATGTTTGTAGTTTACTTTGTGATAATGTTTTCGTGACACATTGTGGTTTACATGATGCTGCTAAAATCTGTTTGCTCTATGTATATTTGTATATCTTTTAATTAAAATCCAAGATAGAGAAATATAATGACTTTATACTGAACGTTATCGATTGTGATACAGAGTTACATTCGCATTCATAATAGTGTGGATTCATAAAAACTTTTCTGTTTATTTTGAGTAACTGAGACCTACTTCAGAAAACTGGGTACCCAATAAGTAGCAGACCAATAGGTACACAAAAAATTCTATGACCTCTGAGTCTCTTGGCTCAGAAATTCATTCAGAACAATACAAAGCTACCCCGGATTGTCGAACCAATTACCAGTGGATTTTGCATCCGATCCGTGTTGACATGATTCGCAAAAATAGGAAAACAAACTTGATCCCTCGAAAACTTCTTTGTAGCTTTCCTTTTATGACATGTTCTTCATGAATCGGCCTTATTCGTGACACGTGAAGGCACACGCGCGAATCGACGACATTTTGAAATATTAAATAGAAAGTAAAGTCAGGTCTCGTTGAAGTTTGCCCTTTCAATGTTCAGGCTATTTTCCTTTCATTCAATAACATGTCTTTTATGTTATGTTTCTCTAGAATAACTTTTTTTAGCCCCTCATATTAACCCTCATTTATCAGTTCACTAATGTGAATCCACGTGTACTAAGTCTATAAATATTCAATGATAAACTTGAACGTTGCGGCGTCCTAGACGGCTGGTCCGGGGATCCTAGGACCTGAATTTATGGAATAACTTGAGGGAGGCCCTTGTCCAGCATTGGGCATAGGTTAGTAAAATAATATATATATTCAGAAATGAAGACTCATAATTATATTATAGTCCTCTACCATACAGGTAATGAAAGCGCACTAATTAATTAACGCCCGTATACTTCAAGTATAATATCATATTTGTTAAAACAAGATTTCCTTTGTATATTTTTATCTGATATCATAAAACTCCTGGAAAGGAATATTTATAAAGATTAATAAATATGTCTACTCACAATAATAAATACATCAATGTAACAATTACAGTAGGTAATTCTATTTGGTTCCAAGAAATAATATATAACTTAGAGGACTGAATCTGACACATTTATTACCGATCTATTTTATCTGAATGAAACATATTTTAGCGTATGTTTTAGTACATAATTCGGTATTTAAAATATACATAATATCAAGCAATTTTTTTTAATAAATGAAGGTTTCCAAAACCAACAACAGTAGTCGAAAACTATTATGGTGGAAAATATGACATACTCTTACAAGCATAAATGAAAACTTTAATGAATAGAATTCCTAATATGCTAATAGTCATTCCATTTGCGTATTCTGAGTGTTTGCAATAACTGTCAACTAAGGCAGATTTATATCGCTGTATGCAAACTTTTCCTGAAATGCCAAAATTAATTCTGTATATATATTTGTAACATTTGTTTGATACATTTAGCACAACATACATTTTGTCGCCAATTTTGCTGTTTAGAGACGCCTATTTGCGTATTCACGTAGAGTACTGTTACGCTATTATAAGTTAATATAAATTACTAACTAATCTTGAATGATCCTGAAACTAGTCGGGCACCCCCGATGTTTTTAGGCTTCCGTACCTCAAGAGGCAGAAAACGAAAACCTTGTAGGATAACTCGTGTGTCTGTATGTCGCAGCCAATTTGCTCCAAAACTACCGGGTCGATTGAGTTCAAATAATGATTCAAACGTAATGTTAAAAAATGCAAATTATAAAAATAATGAACAATGCATGGGTAGATAGTGTAACACACATACTGTACTTAAATAGTTTTTACCTACATAATACAGAATAACCTATGAGATGTCGGTGGTATTAAAATAACAGGAAAATTCTCAATCGTACAAACCCACTTCGCACAAGTTCAAAAATAAATAAAAAAACCTTTACTCGCACTTGTCTGGTTTATTTTTATTTTTGCCTTTGCTATTGCATCATTTCTGTTATTTGTTTACGCTTCGGACTGCTCTATGTATACAAACAAATATTTCAGTAAGTAAATTCCTCTAGGCTATTTTTGCTTCGAGTACGTTTTGGTTTAAATCCAGCTATTTCAAGGGAAAGCATTTTTCTTTGAAGTTAGCAACTTTTAATAAGACAGGATCTGTCCAATTAACTAATTAGCATAAGTAGCTTATTATCTCAGAGTTGTCATAGAAACACATCAAGACGTTTACTTTGAAGGATTAAAAATTACCATTCCCAGCCTGTGAATTTTAATACTTAGAGATGTCATTATATTTATCCTACCTCGCTCCTTTCCTGCTACTCTTTATTTAAAAACAAAAAGTATAATTTAAAATTTATTAAGAACATTTGGGTACCATGTATTATGTTGAGACAGCTCTTGCCTGTATTCTATCAAAGGTACTTATTTTATTAATTAATCATTAAAAACAATATTTTGGCGAAAGAACGTAGTGTAAACAGCAGTCGATAAATATTCTTCAAAGTATTTCTAACATTTTAATTAATTCCATGACGAACAATAATTTGTTATCCTCCTTTCAAGATTTAGGACCAATATCAACAATTTAAACTAATTATTCAGAAGAAATCATTAATTATAATTTTAGACAGCAATAATTTTATAGAACTTATCCTACAATGAGCAGGGTTTTGTTATACTTATGGGGGAAGATTATTGTTCTATTGGATTATTGTTCAAAGTATTCCACTTTCCAAAACTGACAAACAAAACTCCCTTTTTCACAACGGAATATATACTTTCAACTTTAAAGGACTGCTTCTCACGACTTTTCCTGATAGCATTTCTGCGCTTTGAGATGAAAAATCTTAAAGTACATTTCTCGTAACAATTTGTCCGCGACATCACTCCATTCCTTACACAGAGACTCAGAGGAAACCGCAGACGATTTTCTACGGCTTTACTCTGAAAAACTGAAACAGAAACTAAATGCTGCAACATTAAAATAAAGGAAATGAATATATCCATCAGTTGTATCACAGAATTAAAGCAAAAAATAAACGTGCTATTTTTATTGAAAATATTCACAAAATCACTCGTTCTACCTAATTTGCTGGTCATGAAGCCTAAATAAACAGTACGGGCCGAAACAAAGAGAATGAATAAAAAGGTACCTACGTATCTCACTTTATATACCATAACCATGAATAGGTTAATTAATCTTTCTAGCGTACTTCTAGCGTCTATTAACATTAACATACCCCGGTCATCAGCAAGACTGCATAACTATAAGCCTTTTGCTCCTAGTGCTCGCAAAACCAATTACGGAAGTAATGCCCCTCTTTCCTATATTCTTAGAAGGTGTAACGTCATTTTTCATGATTGTGACTTTGACATATTTTCAAGCAGCCTCACTCAGTTTAAAAGAGCTGTGCTCATTAACATGTAATTTTAATTATTTTTTTTTTAGATTGTTTATTCTATGCTTTATTATGTTTCATTTTGTCATAACGTTAATTCAATAAATAAATCAATCAATCGTATTTAATCTTTAATCATAATTTGATTTAATTCATAACAAAATTAATTTGTAAATGTGATTTTTTATATTTCATTTTATTAATTTATGATGATAATTGATATTGAGTTTGTTTCAATTTTTGTTTGTAATAATTATTTTATATTGTACAGATAGCTCAAAACAAAATGCTGTGCTTACCTTTAATTTAGATGCATGCAATACTATTTTATTTGTGTACTAGCTGTGCCTGCGACTTCGTTCGCGTGGATGACGAAACTTATCAATGAGTTTTTAACCGCAAAATTAAGTTTATTTTTTATATTTTTCCGGGATAAAAACTACCCAGTGTGGTGTCCAGGATAATGAAGAATAATTATACCAAGTTTCATCGTAATCGAACTGGTAGTTTTTGCGTGATACCTGAACAAACAGACAGACAGACAGACAAAAAAATTTTTTTTCACACTATTGGGTTCCTTGTCGGTCTAGTAACACACCCCGCCATTTATTTTTTTGATATTTTCAATGTACAGAATTTTCACTTCTACAGATTTATTATAAGTATAGATGATTTGTAACAGGAACGATTATGTGTGTATTTAGTTGGTTTGCCTTAAATAAATAAATAAATCCAAGACGTGTCATAAAACCAAGTTAATCAGCGTTCAAGTTAAATAAATTATAATATCGAACGAGAAACTTCTCTAAAACAGCAAACTTACTCGGTTTATGTAACTTGTTAAAACTAAGAACACTTAATCTAGGTTCACTGTTCACTTTATAAAAACTACGTTGCTGAGTTTAATACGTCATCTGGGTACACTTTTACTTCAGACAGTTTTAATAAAACCCTATTCAAAAGTACAGACGTTTCTTTTATTTTTGCGAAAGAAAATCTCTAAAGATTTTACTTTAAATTGAAAAAGAGGATTAAGAAAGAATGATTGCGTGACAGCCCGTTCATATTTAATAAAATTTTATGAGTTTGATTTTTTTAATTTTTCCTTAGATTGTAATGGAAGCAAACAAGATTGTTGACGTCTTTCTTATACATTATTCGTGAAACGCAAATCGCTCTGAATAGCTGCCAAGAGAATAGTTCAGTAATGATACGAACAGTCGTGTGAACTTGCAATTTCCCAAGTTTTTGGCCGCGGTTACGTTGCAATAAGAAGAACTTCTGATTTACTGGTTCCTGAATGCTCCTTTTTACTACGCGGATAAATGGGATAAATTTTAAAAGATTTCTTTACATAGGTATTTTTCTCTCACCTTTATTTTTATTGAGGTGATTCTCTAAATTTTAAATGAAAGCAGGTTTCGATACAAACTTCCTAAAACACATTACAGATTTAAAAGTTACTTGACTATTGAAAATGGCTTCAACGAAAACATCTTAAGTACCTTGGCGTAGCACTAATTCAGCTACGCCGTAGCACTTACGCTTTGTGTACGTAAGAACTACGCTCAATTTGCAAAGTAGGAATATGGATATTTATTAGTTTGTTGTGTTTTTGTTTGTTTTGCTACTATATATATAATATCATGTACCTGTACCTGTAGAACTATTGAAAATTTGAATTATGTATGTGTAATGAATGCTCTCGAGTATGTATGTGCATATTGCAGACCGTATTAAACCAAATACCTTTAACATTGTAAGCTCTAGAAACAGCATAGCATTATGCCTGAGTAACAGTATGGAATTTCTAACCAGTATGCTAATGTTTATGAAATATGCATGTATAATTATGGATCCATTACTGTCGAATATTCTACTAAGACAGTAGTTAGTTTAATTATAGTTTCCTGTAGCAATAACGTTGAGAAAAATCAAAATTTAATTCAGCACTTTTAATCGCTATATATTTACGTAGTTACTTATTTTGTACGACAGTTAATTTGTACCTCTTTCTTCAAGGAAACCTCATGAACTTCCTCTGCTCTGGGCCATTCTCTTAACCACAGACGTATTTCTCCTTTAGTGTTATCCAAAGACCGAACGGGAAGCTCTTTTACACCACAGACAACTCTCTTTTGTTATTTTATTTTACTTTCACAAAGACTTTCCAACAGTAGACGGTAAGGAGATTTTTCGAAATTTCACAACACTTTAAAAAAATATTTTCCTCATACATGACATTTAATTGAAAAGAAGTTGGTTAAATGCCAATATTTAGTAAAAGTTGATAGTCAAGAACCTTAGCTAAACAAATTATTTTCAATTTATAAATCAAACAATAGTTACACAATGTTCGAATTAAAAAAGTTTGGTCTAGTGCGGATTCAAAATGTTTGAACCTAAAAAATAAAGTAGTGGATGGATTTACATTTTAGACTGCTATTACATCAAATAAAACACAGCATGCAAACGTTGTTTAATTTAGGGACTATATTTCTTGAAGAAAGTGCAAAGTTTATATTATAAACAGAACTTATATACGGGGCTCACACCGTGCAGTATTACATTTTGTACGCAAAATTTGCCTTCGTGCTCCGCTAATAAATTATTACAAGTTTCCTTACTAGAAACGGATATTGTGAAACTAAGATTTAAGGTACAAGCTACTTGGGGATTACGGAAAACGTTTGTTAATCTCACAAGAAATAAATAACAATTTCCTTTTGTAAAAGTTGTTTTTTTTTTCTCATAATTGAAGTTTCATAATGATTGATAAATGTTTTCAGGGTGAAGGCCGTTTCATGCCGATCAAATACAAACACGGTGTAAGATGCGGACAGACTCTCAGACGAACGGTATTCGTAGTGTAGACCCGTATTTCCGTTCTGTATAGATAGGCTTTTAGAAATTGGATTTCTGTCCAAAAGTATTGAGTTGGATTCTGAGCGGCTGGACGTGATCGATGATGTTGACATCCAAAGCTTCAAAGATTGTCCCTGTGAAGTCAGACCGCACGATTTGATTTATATTTACTCATCAAATTTTAACTTTACACCGCAACTCAAATGAAATAATTGCCAGATGAGTATTTTCTTCGTTCTCAGATGTTACATTTTACCCTCAACTTTGTTCCGACATATTTCTATAGCATATTTCCTACTCAAGGAAATGATTAATGGGTTGATTTATTCGTCTTTGGGGCGTGACCATGATAAATCATGATATTGTACAATAGAAGTTACCCTACATACGTCTGCCCGTCCGTTCCCTATATTGTTAAAATATATAGCTGGCGCATGAAAGCAAAAGAATGTAAAATTCCTGTAAGCCGGGGAAAGTTTGTAACTCAAAGAAAATAACAATAATTAAATTTTGAAACTTTTTATTCAATGTTATTTAAGGCTGGTGAAGTGCTGGAAATTAGAATAACAAAGCCTTAAAAGTTTTCATGCCTAAATGCCTTGTTATGAAGTTTACAGGTGTGGGCCGTAGTGTTTTAAGGACGACCGAGCCTCTCGAGGGACGCAATTTGATAGATATATAATACATTCCTACTCTCAACTATTTAAACCTCTAATGATAATCTTGTGAATAACACCGTTTTATTCACCAATTGTAAAGCAATATATCACAAGAAGAAATACATCGTACCGATACTTTGAACCCAAAATGTAATTTTGGGTTCAAAGTATCGGTACGATGCTTATACGCGTCGAATGCTAACTAACAATGTTTTGAGTTTCAAGCGTATAACGGCCATTATACATATTGGCCTTTTTACGTTTAAAATCACGCTACATAGGCCTTTCTACTACAGAAAAAAATACCATTCCCGTGTATAAATTGCAGATTTTTTTAAGCTCACATTATGAACCATACTAATAACATGCGTTTTCCATAAAAAAGTAAAAATGGCCAAATTGTTAGTTTGGCCCTTTTACATAGGACCCATCGATTTAATGTTATGTTGTAAATATAAATCAATGTAGTAGAAGCAGCGATCACTAGCCGTTGAACTAAAACAATTACATACAACTAGAAAATTGGGTACTTATTAGATTTGATTCAATTGCTTGCTAAATTACGACCTTATATTTCAAACTAAAATCAAGTAAAAACCTAGGTACTTATGATGAAAAAGCACCAAGAATACATTTAAAAAGATATCTAGTTTGAGCTCTATCTTAGTAGAGTCGCTTTTCCATTTCCTCTGCAGAATTAAAATACAACACCCAATGCTTAAGTTCCGCAATTAATTCACTCCAACCTTCTTCTGTTTTGGATCTAGACTTGTACAAATATTTACCACTTTCGCAATTTGGGTCACTGTAATTAATGACATTATTTAGCCTGATCGTATTTACCTCGTCTCATTTTCTTCATCTTAATTGAGTGCAAAGCGACATCGTTACTGAGTATATTATACAACGATTCTGGGAAGCGGTAGGTATACTATTTTCTAACTTGTACATTGTATATCTATCTTGTTTATAATTGGAAAACAATTAATGTATATTTTGCCGCGAGCATCTAAGTCGATAACAAACATTCTCTTACTACACTAAGCTTTGTTATTTGGTACATTGAAAACCCATTAACACATCCTATTGACATTACTAGTGTGTTAAAGAGAAATTTAGAACAAATACGAACAGTGAACACGTGCTTGTTCCACTTGTTTCTATAACTTCTTTATTTTAAAACAAAACACGGTCTTGGTGGAACAGAGTTATGCAGTTCAAATTCATTTATTCAGCTTTTGTATAAACTTTCTTAGTATGTAAAGCCTCTGTAATACTTAGAAGAGTTTTATATTCTGAGTTACTTATATGATGTTCTTTTAAGCATTTTTGGTAACCTATTATGTATAGAGAAAGAGGACATTGGACATGCCTCAGCCTTGCGTGAAAAAGCGGTTAATAAAAAAACATTCGTTACCTACATATTTGAGACATTCACAACCATAAAGGTGCCTTATTTTAAAACATTGGCAAAATAATACAAAAATGCATATTTCCTTTTGAATAATATCATTATGCAGAATATCATTATCGAATACGTTACAGTTCAATGAGGATTGCTTCAGTTCCGTAGTGACTGTAAGCCAGTCCATTATGGGCACTCTTCCAATTCCAGATAAAAATTAGACCTTTAGAAAATCAGTGACAAAAGGCGAGAAACAAAAGCTTGATTTATTTATAGGGTCTTTGTTCGTTTTTTATTTTATTATGTTTAAGTAATTGGGCTCCTTGTATTGATGCATAATTATTAATTACTGTAATAGAGCTATTAGTAATGTTTTAGAACCGATGCTATAATGTAAATAAGAAACCAATAGTTAAGTAGTTTTAATTAAACTTATAAGTCTTCCTACCGGCTTCGTTAAATGGTTTCATTTTTATGGTCTATGTTCATCACAAAACCTTAAAATTAATTTAATTTTCTCATGCCTGTATCAAATTTATTGGAAACCTTTATTAAATACTCTTTAGTGTTATTGGGAAAGTAATAATTTCTAAATTAGTGTTGTCTACTTTGGTAATGATTGAATAATGTTTGCAGATCGATTGTTAATGGTGGATCCGTTTCACCCTTCACTTAATTATACTTATGACCTTATTTAATGAGAAAATCCATCATCCTATTACTTTCCAAACAGAAAAGGGTGAAGTATCCACAAGCGATTAAATTTCATGGTGATCCATCAAAATACAATATAGCTGTGCCTTTGTCAACAAATATGTACACCTATATTGATATTTATAGATTTTATTAGGATAGGTTGTGAAATATGTTGACCCAGATCTTTAAAGAAGATTTTTGCGACTGCTTCGCTTATAAACTTCAAGAATTGTTTATTATTGGGTATTTACTTTACAAATTAGTAAATCTTTTTATTTCTAATAAAGTTATAAACATGTTTACATTAAATATACATACATATAAATCCACAATGAGAACGTGGTGATCGATGCTCGTGCTTTCTCTATATGGGAAGAAGCCTATGACCAACAGTGGGGCGTTTATAGGCTGCTATTTTAAGCCTGTATTATTATAACATTGAGTAGTTTATTAGTTTCTTATTTCATTTCGTATTAGCAGTATCAAATTAATTAGTTATACGGCATCAAATGGTTACTTGATCAAATTCAAAAGACTAACAAAATCAAAGCAGGAAATCGACTTGCCGTCACTCAGCAAGTCTCAATATAAATTCACTAAGAAGAATCTGTCAGGAATTATTCAGACATTTTCGAACGCAATGTAAAATATTCTGTCGAAGTGTAGCGTCGAAATGTACTCGTAATAGTGAATTGAATTTATGTGTTTGACAAAAATGAAAAAATCTTATATATTTTAATACAGTCAACGTCCAATTAACTATATAGCATCTAGTGTACCTACTACAAAACAACTTATCTTAAAGGCAGCGGAAAATAAAAAGTAAAAAAATTATAATTAAAAAAATTAAAAAACACGCCTGTCTCGTTTAAAAAGAACTAAAAAATCCAGAACAAGTAGATAGAATTAAAATCTTAAAACTAAAATATAGTGTGTGTGTCGGGGGACAGTTCTGCGGGAAAATATCTTTATCGGTCCCCCGACTGCTTTATAGTTAAAAATACAAACGTTTTACGATTATAGTTACGTTTTAGTGAACAATACAAAAACATGACACAACACAAAAAAAAAATCGTTCGGAACCCTTTGCAGGCGATTTCGACTCACACTTGACCATTTTTTAATGTCCACATAGCCTATGTCACTCGGGATAACTCAGGCTTCTAATGATACCACAAACATTTAAAATCGGTCAAGCCTTTTAGAAGTTATGGTGGAATAAAGAAACTCACAAATATACATACATACATACATACATGAACCCTGAAAACATAACACTCCATTTTGGGCAGTCGTGTAATAAAATACAACGATTTGATAAATTCATTCCGACAATGAGTAAACTATTTAAGGATTTCAAGCGTTTCTTAACATCCCTGCCTCTTATTGCACACAAACGGAAAAAGAAGACGGCTAGCCAATATTAATGCAGATGATACTAATGCTATACCTTCCCTATATGTATTGGTGCTCCTAACACATTTTTCTAAATATATACATCAGTATGAGACTGAAGAGGAAAGAAAGCTTAGAGAGAGTACGAGAAGAAAAGATTTCAAAACCATAAATATTCCTAAACTTAATGTAGTCAAACACGGTACCCACCACATGTCAGTGAAAATCTTCAATAAACTTCCCGATGATATAAAATTATCACTTTACAAAAGAGACTTCAAAACTAAATTAAAGCGTTACTTACTAAAAGGCTGCTATTATTCTGTTAATGACATTTAAATTTTAAATATACATATTATATTATAATCATGATAATTTTTTATGTTACTATTAGTCTAAATGTATATTTTTTTGTTTACATTCATGACATATAATGTAATAATTATAAGGACGGTTTATTAAGCTTAGTTTATGTGGGTAGCACCCAGTCCCACCGGGATTTGCATTGAACCAGTAGCCCGTAACCACAGTGGCTGTGCACAGGAAATGCTAGCATTAATCACACTACACTGGAATTACGCTGCATTCCTAACAGACAACACAAAAATAATTTATTAGTACGGTAACTTCACATTAAAAATGCTGTTGTCTACGGAAACCTGTGTGGTTTAATGTGTTCTAGTATTAATTTAAAAAAATGCAGGTTGGTAAATTGAAATGAAACACCTTACCTAATTATTTTAATTAACTAAATGAAAGTACCAAGTCTTGAGACAAATTAATGCATGTTGTCATTATTACGTAATATTACATTTACTTTTCATTATATTCTTGTTTTAAAAGTATAAAAAAATATATTTGCTATAAGTATTATTTTTCGACCATTAACCTAAAATAAAAACCTACCTTAACAGTTATCATGTAATTGGCTTGTCCTTATAGGATGATGTTACAAAAATATGTTGCGCAGATCTAATTATCTATCAGTTATCTGTAATAGTCCCTTGTTTTAAGTTTCTATATTTATCTGTCGATAGATTTCTGACAGACGCGCGCGCGAGACGGTTTGTTTTGTTTGACGGCAATTTTCAATAGAAATACCTCCAAAACCAATTAAATAATGGCCGTAACACATATTATATACTACCACGTTATGCGAATGAATGGCACGATTGGCGCGCTGACAAAGCATTTTCGTCAGCATTGGTTAGGGAACTATCCCAGTACGGAACATAAATTCGTACGTAACGGAGAAATATTTGTTCAGAGTCCGGTTTGCATGGAAAATTCATGCTTAGGTATAAGTAAATTCAGGACATTGCAGAAATTCCGAACTAAAATTTTAAAATACCTTCCGTAGTACTTTGACTACAATGACGAAGTTAGATTGACCATCACTTTGCGAAAATGATTCCACAATTTTTTTTTAAAGGCCTCAAACATTATTTTTGAATCAGGTAGAGTCATAGTACTTTTGGGTCCATCGTCAAAAGTAACATAATATTATATTTTTAACTTTTAAACTATCGCGCTGCATGTTTATAGTAATATACCGGCCGTGGTCGAAAACAGACTAGACGAGTCTGCTTGCGACCACGGCCGGTGTAACCCGGTTGAAACGTGAAGCCCAAAAAAGGTATTTATGCATGCACGCGCTTATTCCCGTGAATTATATTACTATAATATTAAATTGCCATCGAACCCACTTAAGTACGCAAAATTTCATCTTAATCGGAGGTCAAAAACTGTTTTTTAGCTTGCAAGATTTGACCTCAACGTAGATACATGACATACATTGTAAGTTAATGAAAAACTTGTAAAGGCAATTGAACATTGCCCCAATATCTCTTAGAATGGTGGAACTATAGTCATATCAGCTCTTTGTGAAGGAAGTAAAGAGATACTTGGCAGAATAACACTTATGTGATCAAAGGCACAAAGGCAGTTTATAGTTTATAATCTATACGAGAGACGTTCACATATTGCATCGCGTAAAGTATAACATCAAAAGCTTTAATTTAATAAGACACCTCTTCAATGCTGCAAGAGCTATTGCACACAGCTGCGTTATGAACTCCTGAAAATTAATCGCTGTAGCTACGGTTTAAATTTTTCTTGTAGGAGAAGGTGATAGATACGTCGTAAGTTTCTCTAAACATGCACAGATTATTTTTTTATTTTATTTATTTATTTTATTTATTTATTTGTATAAAGGTACAATTAACAACAACATACTAAAGATGCAAACATAAACTCATTCGAGTTTTACCGTACATCAGTATCATCGACCATATATGAGGGTAAACATTACATTAAAATTATTACAATAATAATATAGTGACGGTAGAAACGAAATACTTTGTGCGTAATTAAGAATGAGTGAGCATCGGTGACCGCGCTAGCCGTCTTTACAACAAGATAGTTGTTAGGGTTTGCGTTAATACAGGTTGTTCCTTTTTGATAAATGTTTTGTTATTTTATTTATTATATTTTCATTGTTGGATATTAATATTTTGTAAGAAATGTTGCTTTAGTTTAAATTTTATATTTTTATAAGTAATTGTATCCTTTAGAGATATTGGAAGTTGATTTATAAGGTGTGGAATCATATATTGTAACGTTCTTTTACCGTGTAAATTTCTGAATTTAGGAAGTAACAGCTTCGCATTAGTGACACTACGCGTTTTCATTTCATTTCCGTGTACTATCTTTGTTTTCTTAAGATTATCGTTGAAGAATTCTTCAGTTAATAAGGATAGTTTAACTTTTTCATGTACAGGTATAATCTTACAAAATCCGAATAATTGATGATAATCGTTTTTATACTTTTTCTTAATATTATATGGGACAATTGTTTTTATTAATCGTAATTGGAGTGAATATATTTGGTCCAGGTGAGTTTTATAAGTCCGTCCGTAACTTGATAGCCCATAGGCTATCGTCGATTCTGCCAGAGATTTATAAAGCAGTAATAATGTTTGATGTGGAATTTTATATTTTATTATAGAGAATTTGGCTAATATACCTCTTAGTTTGACACATGTTTCATTTATATGTTCCTTCCAATTAAGTCGGTTATCTATAGTAAGACCTAAGTATTTTTGTGTATCGACAATATCTATATATTCACACCTACAGGGAATGATGCCCTTAGTAGGGGAGCTTTTATGTAAACATTCATGACAGTGTGCTGTTAGTTTCGGTAGAGTAGTGCTTCTATTTTGACTGGAGCTAATGTACATTAGTTTCGTCTTACTTGCGTTTAATACTAAACCAGCATCATGCGACCATTTAGTCAGTAAATCGAATTCCGCTTGCAGTAACACTTGAGCCTCTTCGACACTCCGTCCGACAGCTACAAGGCAAGTGTCATCAGCGAATTGATAGATCTCGCACTTTTTTATTATATTTGTAAGGCTATTTACGTAAGTGAGGAAGTGACATTACCATTTTTAACATTACTTAGTCGTAGGTTAATCTTGTGTCTTGACATTTACTATTACATTAAGTAATAGTTTCATAACTGTGGAAAGGTCACTAACCTAAAACGAGGCTAAGCTCTCTCGCGAGATTCCCGTCAAATTCAAATCTTGTAAGTACTCAAGTTAACTAACGCAAGGGTTTAGGAAAGAGGTTTGACGTCACAGTCTCGTGACAGATGAGAACGAACGATGTCACGGGTTACCGTTACCTGGACACTGGATAATTAATCATCACAATCAAACAATCTTGCCAACTGTAAGCTCTGAAATTCAAGATAATAAATACACATTTAAGGTTATTAGTTGTAATGTTAATTAACAATATACAATATTCATATTAATATAAATATTGTATATACTTTGTAGTTAATTTTGTCTGCCAACTCCTTACCAAAAACTTTTCTTGGGATTTAAGATAAGATATCTTAATATATATAAATCTCGTGTCACAATGTTTGTCCTCAATGGACTCCTAAACCACTTAACCGATTATAATAAAATTCGCACACCATGTGCAGTTCGATCCAACTTGAGAGATAGGATAGTTTAAATCTCAAATTATAGTCGCAATTTTAATTTATTGCTAATTATTTGTCTGTTATTATATACAAAGGCACCGGGAACGGGACCAAGGTATTCACGCGGGTGAAACCGCGGGACACAGCTAGTTATTTATATATATAGTAATCTAAAATACCCTTTATCCAAATTCGTTCAGTGGATTAAGCGTAACAGACGGATACACAGAGTTGCTTTCATGTTTATAGCCATAGAAGTAGGGATAAATGTTATTATTCAAACAATACTTCGATATATTCGAATACAATTTCCTTACTGGAATAATTCACAGTTCGATATTCGAGATAAAGTCCACGAGGCTGGGTTCGGCCAATTCCATTGCAATCCCTAGTGTACATTGGTATGCATACGGCACCACTAACATCTGCCCCTCATTGCACACAGATAACTGTATTTTGTATACATGTACCTTATACATCATGATTTCCATCATTACACCCCAGTAGCGGATCAACTTGATTGTGACCAATTATAAAGCATTTCTTCATATTCCAGTAACCAATTAAAAAGGTTGAGTCGAAATATTCTGTAGTTAAACCGATAAGTATTAAGAGAGACTCCTTCGGCTATCTGTTACCTAGGTAAATAATTTTCAGCATTGACAAGAATGTAATACAATATTTAAAACCCAATCAATACGATACAAGTACATACAAGAATAATGATGGTTGATAAATGGATGATAGAATTGTTTGATTATATTTAAAACAACAACGTATCGACACGTACTTTGCTTTATTAACATTTCAAAACAAAATTAGAATTTATTTATCCGTGTAAAGGTTTATTACCTAGTTCGTAAGTTTTATTTACATAAATTCAATAATAATAGATACTACACTTAGAATTTATATTTTCATCTGTTTAAAACTCAGATAAATAATGCTATAGATAAATATGAAACATCAACTTATTCAAATGAACAATAATTAGGTTTTTATCTAAGCATAACCTACTACAACTGCAAGTACGTGTTCTGATAATAATGTTCAATTTACATTCAAATACACACTTCTAGGTACACGTTAATAAAGCATTAAATAATAAGCTATTAAATTGAACAAATTAATTCAGTTTTAGTACATTTCAAAATATCTGTAACATTGCCAGTTAAAAGAGTCACACACAGTCACGTACGATAAATAACGTTCTGTACAAAGACCCATCTTTAAAACCGATTACAAAATGCACTTAGATGATACAGTCGATAGAACAAAACTGATTTAAATTTTATTCGAATGAAGTAAAATAATATTACGAGAATATTCTAATAACAAACACGTTTCTACACAATATAAATAAATACATTCAAAACTAAACAACGAAAACTGGCAAGTAGACCTCGTAACTTAAGTTAATCCGACAATAGGCTCAATATTAATTAAGTTTTCACGCAAATATCTTGAAAAACAAGAGACCTAATTGATTGCTGAAACCTTAAATAAATTACACAGTAGGTTGAATCAAGAGCAATTCATCACGCGAATGTCTCTAGCAAGTGATGCGCCTACAAATAGGCTATGATTGATAGCGTTAATTACTTTACACTACATAACAGTAAATTTAATTCAAAAAGCAATTTACTTTGACATACGACATGAGATACACTGGGGATTCCCGAACCTATGCAAGCAGATTCAAGATTTGTTTGCAAGAATAAATATAAATCCCAGCGGACCTATCAATAGATACTATTTTCAGTTAACATAGTGGATCATCGAAGTTATTTGTTGGTCTCTCGAGATACCGAATTAGTTCAAAGTTTAGGGTCCATTGCGGTAATCTGTCATGTCGAGAGACGAAGGTTCAATGTAAAATAATAATATTTCTAAGTATCGACATTTATTCGGAACTATGTAACCCCGTTCCAGCATAACAAATGATGGGTGTGTGCATATTATGTTTACGTCGTTGTATCTAACTCGACTTGAGCCAGATGTTAAGGACCGTCCGCACGTTTGTTAACAAGGCTTTTATTCTGACAACGAGACTCGACGAGAGGTAGTCTTTGAGTGTTGTCTGAGTCTTGGATTTGTTTAACTGTATTTATTGCTATAAGGCCGGTTAAATCTATTCGTTGTTCAGATTAATATACTAGTAATTAACATTTTTATTGAATTCCTAATAACTTCTTGAAAGCTTTTCTAAATTCTAGATTGAATATAGTGTAAATCAATGGATTAATTGTAGAGTTAGCATATCCTAACCATGTAATTACATTTATAAGTCTCATGCTAGGACAGCATGTAGAACAAAAAGGCAATATTATGTACATTAAAAAGAAAGGTAGCCAGCATATAACGAACACACCCATAATGATGCCGAGGGTCCGCGCCGCGCGCCGCTCTTTAGACAACGAGATCTTTTGCTTTTGTTCAATGAACTGATTAACTACGTCACCGCTCTTGCTTACACTGACCAGCAACGGCTTCTTATTTTTGTGACTTATTTTCTTAAGTGATCCAACCACCTTTTTTCTATAACTGCCGCGGCTTCCTGGTGACACATCAGATTGAATTTGGTTGATATTTCTTTCGATTGTTTGCCGTGCCACTGGATCGTTCAAAAGGAGAAATGGTACAAAGAAATTTTTCTTCATGTCTATAAATGCTTTTCTTTGGAACCTTTTTATGCTTCCGCCACTGTCGGACTCGTTTTCGGAATCTTCTTTATTTTCAACCACAAGTATTGGATTTTTATTTTGTATTCGGGTTACAAGTACACGTTTTCTTAATCTTTTTCTAGCTGCTATATAGATTTTTATGTAAACTATGGTCATTATAACAAGTGGTATAAAAAAGGAGCCTAATGATGAATACACAACGTATCCAGGTTCCGATGTAAGCTGGCAAGGTGTGTCTGCTGTAAATTCATCTGGCCAATCGTTCCAGCCTAAAATTGGTGGTGAACTTATTATCAAAGACATAATCCACACACCAATAATTTGATAAACAACTCTTTTCAAGGTTCTCTTATTTGCGTAGTTTATTGGATCGGTTATTGCCCAGTATCTGTCCAAAGCTATAGCACACAAGTTGAGTATAGAGGAAGTGCAGGACATAATATCACAGGTTAACCACATTTTGCACAGCTGTTTGCCCCAAAGCCATCGACCCAAAGTCATGTATGCAACATTAAGGGGCATCACCAACACAGCTACGGCTAAATCTGCAGCGGCTAACGACACAATGAAGAAGTTTTGCACGATTCTCAAAGGTTTATAAGTGAAAACCCCAAGAATAACCAGAATGTTGCCAAAAATAGTTCCAAATGTAACGACCAACAGCATTATTATAGTTGTAAGTGCTTCCCACTCCGGAACTGCTATTTCGATTCCAAAACTTGAGTTATAGAAGAAAGAGGTCATATAACAATCTGTATCGCGCAACGAGGAATTCTGTATTGAATCATTATAATACGAGGAAATATTATAAACGTAATTAAAATCCACATCCGTCAAATTGTAGTTCATTGCGCTGCGATTTAACTTGTTAAAAGTTGATGACAATCCATTTCCATTATATGGCGTAAACCACCACTTCTTTTATTCTCGGAATACATTTATTTTCTGTGATTTGACACAAAATTAATTAACATTTCATAACAATGGGTACGTGATGAAAATATTCTTTTCGACCAAGCGGTTCGTGGCAGACTGGAACAAGGGAACGTTTTAAAGCCGCCCCACATAGCGGAAATACTTGTAAATAAACTACATGCATAGTTAACAGTGTATACCGTATGTTCTGACGACAAAGCTACTGTGATGTGTAGCTATGTAGTCTACGCCTGGGGCAGTGAGAGAGATTTGTGTCTATTTTTGTCTGTGTAAAGCTACCTGCGAACATACAATAACATAGCCGAGGCCTTATTTTCTTTATTATGTTTGCAAGAATTTGAATATTACAGAAGTTTGTATATTAGGTAGACCTACATGGTAACTGTGATATATGAATCCAAAATGCGAGAGGCTTCTAAAACGTGACTAACTTAACTTATACCTGGTTTTTAAAATGAACAACTTTGTCCCGTGGTTTCACTCCAAAGGCAAGTATTATCGTGAAGTTAACTTTAACCCCCCTAGCGAAACTGACAAGCAAATTCAAAAGATTTTTCCAAATTAGACTGACAGAGATTGGCGCGTTCGAATAAACAAACTCTGAAGCTCTATTATATTAAATTATGGGATACCAAAATATGAACAACGATTAAAATGTTTAAAAGCTTGTTCAAAAAATATTAATATTTTAGTAAATGCGTATATTAAAGAATGAAAATCGTGGGTAATATTAAATTATTAATGAATGATGGATTAGAGAAAAATCATTGAGATGATTAAGGCACATGGAACTCTAAAAAAATAAAAAACAATTTCGTAAACTAGCTTCTATTTTCTGATTTTCAACGACCTGCGTAGAACGGACTAAATACTGAACTGTCAAAATAGTTTAGCAACAAGTGGCGCTTGTGTGCAATGCTCTTGTTCATAAGAGGAAAAGAGAGGTCCGAATATTATGATTCTCATGTGATGTGACAACATTTTGTGCCCATCGAGTGTATCTGTATTTGCTATAACTGTCAAAATATTAGCGGAGACGAAACGCGAACACGGTATTTAATATTTTAGTTTAGCACATTAACGCATACTAAACGAAGTTGCTTTGTATTGTGATCGGCAATTAAATTATACAAGCGTGCCTCCTGTACATAAGTGTTTAGTTCAAATGAAAAGTGTAACATAATGGGGTGTTTAACGTGGATCCGAGGTATGACGTCCTACCTTGCTAACAAATTTTCTTATTTACGCTATATTTTGAGTCTTTTCATTTGGCTAATGCCTTTTGCATTACATTTTGCTAATGTGTTTAGCGCACTGTATTGACTTTAATATTTCGCTGATATAATGATACAACGTGTGTTTGACCTTTTCCTTGAGTTAATGTTATTAAAAGGCTGCCTGCGTATTTGCATTACGACATGTTATCTCTTACATAGCCAGTAAGGTGTTTGGGTGCGAAAATCCTTCTTCTAAGTTGTAAGAGAGTTGTCGACCTCCCTCAGAGGTTTGCCTCCCCTGAGGTGATAAACTATTTTTAGCATGTTAACATTTTAATGATTGTCCCTGTCTTCGCTAGTTTATAAGTACTAAATTATAACATTTTTATTACTTAAACGTCAATAACTATTAACTTCAAGTAGGTATAGTATGTTTTAACATATAAGTACATAGATACTGGTACCTACATACATTTACTTCATTGTTGTTATCAACAAAAATGTAACATACCCAGTCGTAAATGAAATGTTTTCCTTAAGTACCTTGGTATTAATAATAATATGTTGAATATGATTACAGGGTTCAAAATGCCATTCCCGTTTAAGGACAAAGAGCTGAACAAGATAGCTGCATTTTTCAATGTTTCCACATTTCTGCTAACATGCGCTGCACTAGTCCAGCCCAGTTGGTTCAGGATCAAAGGCTTGCACTGCACACAAAGCCTCTCTCTAGCACAATTCTTCTCTTTTGATGAAGATGATGATGATCTTGATCAAATAACAATACGTCAGGATGCTGAATTTGATCCCGTCAATAGAGTTGATTATACTGGTAAGATATTCATATTTTTATCAACTTTTGTTTATTAAAAGCTGTCCCAAGATATAATTCTTAACATAATTAAAATTACCTACCTTTTAAGACAAGATATTTTAAGTTATACAAATCTAAATGGTAAATTATTCCTAGTTTCTGTCTACTATCTAACTATCTTAGTTGATAAATAGTAGAAGATTCTAAGTAGAAGAATATAAGAATATAAATCATGTTAACTGTTTTGTATTTATGGGACTAAATTATATTAAGGAAAATGCAAATATTGCTTAAAAATTGATAACAAACATTTTGGTTTTACCTTCCTGACTGACTTGACTTAAATGTGCTATCAGTACCTACTTAATGTGATATAATAAATTGTAACTCTTGTACAATTTTTTCACTGTCCTAATGGTTTCTCCCTGGACATATAAGAATCATTTTTCTATTGTAAGACTTATGCGTATATTTGTAGAACCAGTTTAGTACCTATATATTTTTTTGGTATTTGTGTAAGAAGTGTAGTTATTTGCTTAATTAAAAATTGATTTCCAGGTCTGCCTCCTTGCACAACACCAGAGACAATCACATTAATGAGAGTACTCATATTACTATGTTTTATGGTACTTCTCTGTTCTTGTATTGGTACTCTAATAAACCTCACAAGCCTTAACAGCAGAGCCATCAAGATGTTGCGTAGGAATGCTATACCCAGCATAATGTGTGTATTCTGGGTCATAGCCATTGTGGGTGTGTGTTACTACACAACTGTTGTACTAGGCAATGCTAACAACAGTGATCCTGACACAATACAAGTAGATTATGAATATGGATTCTATACAATCACAGGAGCGGGTAAGTTCATCCTTATGAATTATATATATAATTATTTTTTTGTATTAGTGGGACAGTAAAGATTAAGGAAAAAAAAATAGTACTTGTTGTTGATTGCAGATAAAGATTTTATTATTATTATTATTGAATATTACTTAAAAATGTAGGTACTACTGTTAGCCAAACGAATTGTACAGGTTACCTTATTTTTTAATATACCTACCAACCTGTAACTCTGTTTACAGGAAATTTGTTTTCTTATCATTCAATTTAAGTGCTATGTTTTTGATTAAACACAGATAGGTTACTTCTGACTCCTAAGTTGTAAACAACCAATTTATATAACATTCATAATTAGAGGTTGTTATGTGTCTGTTATGTGGAAGACTGGCTGGTATTGCCAATTTGCACATTTAATTTGTTGTAAATATTTCAGGTGCTCTGGCTTTGTTAGCATCTGCAGCTAACTTATGGGGTGCTCCATTATCTAATGATGAGGATATTCAAAGGCGTAACTTAATGGAGGACTGGGATGGGTACGAAGCCCACAGTGTCGGGCCCACCCCTGCCGTGCCTACCCTGCCGCCGTACACACCCAGTGCTGACTACGTGCCTACACTACACTCGCCATATGCGCCGCCAGTTCTTGGCACTCAACAATACTTTCCTTTCGATGACCTTTCCGTCCTTCCTCCTCCACCCCCATATTCACCTTGAGTTTTGAATTCTGCACAGTTCTCTTCTCAAAATACCCAAATATTGATGTATTTTTAGTTATAATCTGCAGTATTTATTATTTTAATCTTAATTATTTGAGATTTATAAGTCCTAGTTTAACTATAATTTAAGGTGTGTGAGATTATATAAGACTTGGGTGAGAACTCTACTATTGGTGGTATTGAAGGAAAGAAATCTCAAATAGTAAGTTCTACACTGGTTGTGTGAACAACAAGTTTGCATGGGTTCCCGTGACTTACAAATCCTGAGTTGGTTATATTATTATACAATTAGCATAAAATTATTTCTAAATGTGATGAATGTTTTTTTAAGATTTAGTTAATAACAATAAGTAACCTTAATCTAATTATAAACTTTATAACGCCTAAAAGTCTAAATTGAATCATTGATTTATGTATGTATATATTGTGGTTGTGAGTTAATTAATGACTACTGTTCACTTCTACATGTGATTTGCCATTTTAGTGCCTATTCATGAATTTCTCGAAATGCTTTAAGATATATTGAAGTTCTGTTGGTTATTTATAGCCTAATTAGATAATATAATTATTTTGTAGACTAAGGGCTAACTAATTATCATTTGTTGACCTAACAAAAAGTTTGATTTATAAGTTGGTAATTCAAATAGATCATGTCACGCTTAAATTAACATGTATCTACTAAAACATTACAAATTTTAGTATTTAAATGCCAAAACTAGAGAAAATATGTTTTGAAAAAGTTAATTAGTACTTGTATACAATGCTTTAAAATTTGTGCTCTTGGATAAATCAGTTTAATTACTCTGATAGTGGTACACAATCATAACACATGCCCATTTCGTCATTCACTTTTTATCTCTTGCTCTCTTTATTGATGCTATTTAAAATTTTTATCACTATTCTAATCATTGGGTTATCCTATGATATTTGTTACTACATGTGTACACAATTATCTGACCTAATTAGTTTGAACTGTACCTGTTTAATAAACCTTCCAAAATTGAAATGAAAGCAATCCATCACTAAATGCCTTTAATATTATAAAATGGCGATAATGCCATTATAATGTAGTAAATTAATGTTAGATATTTAATGTATTATTTTTAATAGTATGTACATGTTATATTTCTCAAGGTTAAACGTCGACATAGAGCCAAACAGTTATTGTATATTATTGTGAGGACACGAATCTGACATAATATTGTATCTTTTATATTTAATCTACCAACATCGAGAGATCTGTTTCATACAAGAGAAACAATAAAATGAGCTTTTTAGAATCTAGTATTAACAATATGTGGTCTGTGTTATCACATGTAACTAAATAAGATGTACCTACCTAAATTTAAAATCCATGTATGAATTCTAGTAAATAGTACTGGTAGCAACTCCTGTATAATATTCATGTTACCAAAAATATAAGCATGTTATTAGTTTTATTGTTTGTTAATGTATAGAATCCTTATAGGGGTAAGAATAGTTATTCCTGGTATATCAACTGGGAAGTTTATTTTTACATTAAAACAAGAGTAAAACTTTATTTTTGTGTAAGACCAATATGCAATACATATCTATAAATAAAATGTTGTTTTTTTTGCATTCCTATATAATATAAACAAAATGATGACTAAAAAATGAGAATTTTATGTAGAAATGTTGGTACTAATATTGCTACCCAAGCAGGTATTTGATTTGCAATATAAATGATGGTATAAGGGTATATTCCACTTTGTTCACCTGGGTGATATCACCCAGGTGAACAAAGTAGACTTTTTTGTCTCCTCATTTCACCTCGGACTTATATCACCCAGGTGATATCACCTGGGTGAAATGAGTCGACTTTTTATGTGTAATTTGTTCACCTTGGAATTGTATCACCCAGGTGAACAAACGCGACTTTTTGAATTATTCTAGTCGACTTATATCACCCGCATACAAAGTGGCAAGAAATTCATTAAATTATATTAAAATATTTTTTTATTTTACTGATTGTTCTTATAATAAATACAGGAATATACCGGTATAAGGTAGGTAAACAAAGAAATGAAAAATATATATTTTGATATAGCATTTTTTGCTAAATACTGGAAAAGTACATAATAAAATTTATTGAACACAAATTTCAAACTTAAAAAAATTAAATATGATGAATAATAAATTTAAAACAATAGTCAATACACTTTACTACAAAGCATAACTCATTAATTATTTTATAGATCTTTTAATGCAGTTAGGTCAAAATGAGGCTGATGAGTGGTTCTGTCAATAATATTAACAGGTCTTCCGGGTTGAGGGTCTTTTGCAATGGGTACTCGCTGTATACTATCATTAGATAAACCTTCATTTTCCATACCTATGTTTGAAAAGTTTCTTTGTAATATATCACTTTGTGTTGATGGAAGGTTCAAATACTTTACCCTTTCTTTTTCTAAGTAGCTCACTCTTTCTTTCAAGGTCATATTTTCGTCTTTGAGAACCTCCGCTTGTAATACTAACTGCTCTACTAGTGAGTGTAAATTCTGATTCAGTATTTGTAACTCTTCTACAACTGTCTCTTGTCCTTTGTCTATCCTCTTGCCATCAACTACATCGAGTTTAAGTACATTATCTTTTGGTTGAGCTAGATCAGAGTTCTTATTTAGTAATGTGTACAACAAAGAGTCAGCTTCATTGATTGTTCTATATATAGCAACTTGAACTTTAGAACTATCATTAATTTGTAAATTGTATGAGGGATCTTTGCCCAAACCTTTAATGTTATCCATAGCTTTTTTCACTCTTTCGTATTGTTCCTTTTTGCCTTTGATTAGATCTTTCTGTTTAAGGTGATAGCTGTGTTGTAAGGTGATGGATTCAAGCGCAACTGATGACGTTGTCGACTTCATCGCGTCTAGTAATAGCTCTGCAGCATTGTGATGGCACTGCATCGCTTCATCGTACCTATTGTTCATCAGGTGCGCCTCAGCACGACGATGTTGTTTATGTGCCTGTTAATTATAAATTACTATTTCAAAATACCGCTATCTCCCTCAGAATAGGACAAAAATAGAAAAATTGAGATAATTACCAAATTGAGTGGATGCGATTCCATGATTTCTTAATGTTTTAGTACAATTTCAAGGTACTTTGTAGTTCTATTTATTTACCATAAATATGGTATGTCAAACACGTCAAACATGTCAAGAACGTCATTCTTGTCAAGATTTGACAACTTCTACTACAGTTGCAAAAGCAAAAAAATATTCTGTAATAATGAGATCATGTTAGTTGCCTTGGAGCAGCTATTAGTATGTGGTAAATTGGCGCGTGCTATATATTAACATATTTTTGGCAAATCCATTACATATACAAAAAATCATTCATTTTTATCTTTTATTTATCAAGCAGGTATGTATACAAATATAGAAACAGTGGTTGAAGAACGCCAACGAATAGGTTTCACAGTAAACGCCAGCTTTCGTTGCTTCTATCTGCGGTTTAGCAAACCCGTAGATCGTTCTTTGGCTGTGCACCGTCCGAAGTTCCCTACTTAATTACTTTTCTCTATGGTCCGAAGCTCGGCGGTAACATGAAGGGAATCAAAGATCAGTTTGGGCGCGAGTAGGTAAAGATCACAGAGCTAAAGTATCGCTAATAATGGCTAGCACTCTGGGCGAGAGCTTTCCGTAGTATTATTTTACTCTTTGGCGAGAGCAGTGTGCAGCCGGAATTAGGTACCAGTAATCGTTTACCGAATACTGAATGGACTAGTTGGATGGACGTATAAAAATAGTTATACGTGTAAACAGACCTGCGAAGGCCTACGAGCGCGTGGTAGCCAACACTGAATGTCGTTCTTCGGCGTTCGTTGTCCCGGTGTATTCTCAGAAAAAGAGACTTTAATCAATAACATATCTTTATGTTATTTTTTATTTTTATTAATTAAATACAATACCTACTGACATTTTTATTATAGTCTTTGACTTTTGACAATATCTATCCGCTATAAGTATTGTAATTTTCACATTGTATTTATCTAACTGAAAATATTACAATGCCGAGTAAAAGTCGCTGCTCTTCTCAATTCTGGAACATGAAGACTGATGAAATATTAAACAGTGCGCACATGACTCTTGCGAAAAAAATACTCGCTTATAAGATATTTTTGAGACCGATCTTGATTTTTGACTGGTTTGAAGGGCGCAACCACGAAATAAAATCTTTAGAAATACAAGCTCTGAAACGTATATTTCCCGAATTAAGTGGAAAGAGTTTGTATTCTCGCTACACTGATATAGATGTAACAAGATATTTAAAAGTACAAGAGATACGATGGAGAAGAGCAACAGGCTCAAGTTTGAGGGACATACGAAGGTTGCTTCATGGGCCATCCAAATCTGCTGCTGATCCCGCACAGTATTTCACTAGAGCAAGTGACAAGCGAGAATGTGATTGTCAATGCTGTTCTGGCTCTATCGGTATCGATTCAAATGCTGGTTCTGAAACATCAACGGTTAGAAGAAGTGTTCGCCTAGCTAATAAGAAAAGCCAACAGCAAAGAAAGCATTAAAGTTATTCGTGCCTGTCCCGTCATGATGATCTTTAATAAATCCTTTTTTACAATTTATGACTATTAAATACTTAATTAAAATAACGATCTGTTTAGTTATTAATACACTAGCGGTCGCCCGCGGCTCCGCCCGCGTGGATGTCGGTTACCGATGCAAAAAGCCTACCCAGGAAAGACACGGTCAGCAAAATGATTCCCAGGTCAATTCACAGACACCGACACTAACATCGACGACGCAGTCATTATCCGCAGGCTGCATAGATTGTCTTTATGTGGATGTTACGAAAAAACATATTCAAGTACGTGTTGCATTAAAATATTACATGGTGTATAAATCATAGCATTCGATTGAAAGTTGTTAATGATGAAAATATTTAAATGTAATTAGCTAATACTAAGTTTTCACTTCTGCCGGCAGTCCCGGAGTGCAACCCGTTGTTTTAGGATAGATAACTAAAGCGATTATTGTAGAGCTTCTCTATAAACAACATTTGACGTTAAATTATTTTCAGGTAACAAAATATAGGTACTGATGGTCGGGAGCCCCGACCCGTGATAGGGCAACGTAAAGTTGCCCATGCGTAAAACATTCTTTTCGTAAATCAATTCCTACATAACTTCAAAACCAAACGTCCAATTTTAATCATTCAAGTACTTAGTGATGAAATAATTTATTTTGATAAGAATTATAGCATGAGTATAATAAATGCGTTTAAATGTAATCCAAAAAAAAATCAAGATAAAAAATGGCTGTTGTGCCTCACTCGACATAGATAGGTATAGTGTGTCCAGGACTTTTTTGTAGATATTTATAAGATCTACAATTAATTACAACATTTTATGGTTCTATCTTTTATAGTTTAGGCAGCGTACGCAAAATAAGTAACTTTTCTGGTCGATTTTTTACACCTTGTGTCCGAAAAACCCAAATATCTTACGGAACCCTATTTTTTTCCAAAATAAAATTTAGTCTATGTTACTCGTGGATAATGTAGCTTTCGAATGGCGAAAGAATTTTTAAAATCGGTTCAGTAGTTTTTAAGCCTATTCATTACAATTAAACAAACAAAGTTTTCCTCTTTATAATCTTATAATATATATAAATCTCGTGTCACAATGTTTGTCCTCACTGGACTCCTAAACCACTTAACCGATTATAATAATATTCGCACACCATGTGCAGTTCGATCCAACTTGAGAGATAGGATAATTTAAATCTCAAATTATAGTCGCAATTTTAAGAAATTGACGCGGACGAAGTCGCGGGAATCAGCTAGTATTATATATACTACTCTGTGTAAAAAGTATCGGGAATATGTCAATAAAAAAACCCGCGTAAAAGAGGTCGTCCTAATTTTTTTACTGCATGTTGGTAGCACTGTACTGATTTAGCGCGCAAAGTTTGAGCGGGATCTGTCATTTAATTTGTTTTAAACTACACTTTTTGTTGGTCATAGTTTTGAGTTCTCGGCGATTTTTACAATGGAAAATATTGTTGAACAAAGAGTGTGCCTTAAATTTTGTGTTTCGAATGATATTTCATGTGGTGAATCACTAAAAATGCTGCGAAATACCTACGGCGAATCGTGTATATCGAAAACAAGGGCTTATGAATGGTATAAGGCTTTTAAAGAAGGCCGAGAAGTAGTAGTAGACTTGCCTCGTTTTGGTAGACCTTCAACCGCTACGACCAAAGAAAACATCGACAGAATCAAGAAGCTAGTGCTCGAAAATCGGCGTATGAGTCTGAGAGAGTTGGCTAGTGAGGTGAACATATCTTTTAAGTCCGTCCACAACATTCTCATTGACATTTTAGGCATGAAACGCGTCGCCGCTCGACTAGTTCCAAAAGAGCTCAATTTTGTTCAAAAAGCGCAGCGAAAGCATGTCGCTGAAGACATGGTTTCCCGAGCTTCTACGGATCCGACCTTTATGAAACTTATAATAACTGGCGACGAGACATGGGTTTATGAGTACGACATGCAAACAAGCCAACAGTCTTCAGAATGGCGTCTCGAAAACGAGCCGAAACCCAAAAAACCGCGGCAAAGTCGCTCCAAAATCAAGGATGCTGACAGTTTTTTTTTACTACCGTGGTGTGGTTCACTCCGAATTCCTTCCAGAGGGCGAAACAGTGAATAAAGAATATTATTTAGGCGTCATGAAGCGTTTGCGTGAGAGTATCCGCCGAAAACGTCCAGATTTGTGGCAACACAACTCATGGATGCTGCACCATGATAATGCACCATCACACACAGCCATTATAGTGAAAGAGTTTTTAGCGAAAAATTCAACAAAAGTTCTCGACCAAGCACCGTATTCACCTGATATGGCTCCGTCTGACTTTTTTTTATGTCCCAAGTTAAAATTACCACTTCGAGGAAAACGTTTTGAGTCGATAGAAGCCATAAAAGAAAATTCGCTGAATGAGCTAAAGGCCCTACCACAAATAGCCTATGAAAAATGTATGGAAGACTGGGTGAAGCGTTGGAGATGTTGTATTGCAAGCGACGGGGCCTACTTTGAAGGCGATAAAATAAATTTAGATGAATAATTTGTATTTTTTGTTTTATTGACAAATTCCCGATATTTAGTACACAGAATGTATATCTATATCTATACTTATAATAAATCTGTAGAGAGGTCAATTCTGTACATGAAATATATTTTCAAAATAACTATCAGGGGGTGATTAGTGATCGATACTGATGCCAAAAATGCAATCAGTAAAATTTTTGTCCGTCTGTCTGTCAGTCTGTCTGTCTGTCTGTATGTTCCTTATAGAAACAAAAACTACTCGACGGATTTTAACGAAACTTGGTACAATTATTCTTCATACTCCTGGGCAGGTTATAGTATACTTTTCATCACGCTACAATCAATAGTAATAAGTTCGTCATTCATTGATAAGTTTCGTCATCCACGCGAACGAAGTCGCTGGCACAAGTATATAATATATATAGTGTAGATGAAATGAAATCGCAAGAAGCTAGAGGTTAATTCTAGGTCTATTCTTTAATAAGAAATGTATACAACACCAAGACTATTAGGTATATCTTTAGGTACCTACTAGAAGAAAATATTTACTTTTATTCATTGTTATTTCATTTATTTATTAAATATTGTGGGAATCACAAACTTTTGATTAAAGTTTGCCATTTTTCCTTTGAGACTAGTTACGGTAGATCACTTATTATTTAGGGTTTCACCTATTATTTATTGTCTACATTCTGATGCTAATGTAGAGCTATCAAAACATTAAAATAATGGTAGGCTCATAGCTGCATCTCTTATTTTGTTGGTCGTCAAACCATAATTTTCTTCGCTACAGTTTGGAACACTGTTTTATTACGGTTGGGGTGGTTCAGCCCGGTGCGTCATCCATACTCCTGGTGCGACAGGAACCTTCTGGTTTATGTGACACGTTTGATTCTAAACTAACCGATGGGCAGCGCCTCGAATTACTAGCACTACTTGAATTTGCGCGATCCCACCAGTGCACTCTATTTTGTACTCGTCTATGAGGCCGTCTTAAAGCTGATTCTTCACTTCTCAACAAGCTTGACCAACGCAGTCGTTCATTATTAACGTGGTCCACAATATCACTTCCTTGGTATCGACTGTATACGTCTCTGAGTTTAGGTCTTAGTCTGTGTGGATGTCTATGCGGATATTTCGACTTATAAATTTCAACCAAAACACCGCATTCGAAACGCAGAAGTTTTCTACAATTGTGTTCATCTAAGTTCCAAAGTTCGCAACCGTATGTTAGGATTGGTCTGACAAAGAACTTGTACAGTTGAAATTTAGCGCGATAATGTAAGGTGGGATGGCTCAGTAGATTCCAATATCGTTGGCACCACAGCCGCGCACGTCGAACTCGTTCTGCAATTTCAGGGACCATCTGTTGTCTAGTTAACTGAGGTATACCCAATGTATGTCTTGTGTTTCTTTGCATTGCAGTTTTATGAAAAAGCGTGGTGCCGCCTACCTATGTGTTATCATATTTACTTACAACAAATATTTACTAGAAATGTAAATGTCGAAAATGATCTGTCAATAATTATGGAAGGATTTACCTATCTGTAAAAAGTACTCTGTGGTTATACAAAGTTAAACGTCATCCTGAAATAAGTCTTACGTTAAACATTTATGGTAGGTACTCTCTACAAGTTACTTTAACATTTTGGAATTATTGGATTATTTGAAGCCACAAGATGCTGAAGCTTGTGGCTTCAAATAGGTGATAGTCGTGATAGAAGGTAACATGAGACTGTTTTACCTTTATTTGCTATAGCGATTAATAACTTAAGCGACTATTGCAATATAAAAACATAAACTTCATAACGATGAATGTCGTTAACCAACTATAAAAACTCACTACAACAAAGGTACTATCGTGTTTTTTTATCCAGTGAACATATTAATTATTGCTTGGGTTGCTCATTGTAGAGGGTTAAACTGATTTTCATATCTATTAACTAAAATACATAAGAAAAAAATGTATCAAATCTTTTACCTCCCATATTAAGAAATAAACATAAATGAACTCTAATAAGTTCCCTATGCGCGCATTACCTACTTAATATGACAGTTACTTATTCGTTATTTTCGGTTGAATCGTGTTTTACAATACATAATTGGATTGATTGGATGGCTAAAACGTTTTAAGACCCATTGTAGTCCAGTTACTCGTAATTGTCTAGAACGGAACTCAAGCATAAGTGGTTTCATAAATAACGTAGGTACTAGTTACGTAAAGAGTTAATAACATCTGGCCCTGTTTATATTTTCGTAATACCTTCAATGTTATCGATTTCATTGTTGATAAATTTACCGTTTTGTTCTACAACAAACTCTGCTCCGTTATAACAGTTAATCACTACTTCTGAATTCTAAAACCGTAAAATTTTAGTTACTTTGGGCTGCTCAAATTGGTGACACTTAAAAATGAATAGTTTCTTACTATTTGTATATATGTGGAGGGTGGTGTATGGCGTGGCTTCTCAGTGCTCTGTGACTGAAGTTAAGAGTCTCCTGGAAGGCTGCGACCGGCTGACGGGGTTGAATGTCACGAGCGTCGGAGGAACTATCGTTAATGATCACAATTGCGATGTTCTACTGCCGAAACAAGTTTTTATGGAAGAGCCATTGTTCCAGTACCCTTTAGCAGATTCGGTATTCAAATATATTTTATAGTAGAGTTTATATTTCGTAAGCTTGTACTTAATATTCATTATTTCACAGAAAAAGTTTTATACCATAATTATGGTGGATCCAGACGCTCCGCCCCAGTTAGATGGAGAGTTCTATCTGCATATGGTCAAATCCAATATACCGGTGAGTACCTAATGGACAATTGATTGTTTTAACAAATTTAACACTCAGCTATAGCCTATTACACTCTGCCTACATGATTACGATGGTATTCGGGGTATAAAAATCATATTCATAAAAGAAGAGTCGTAGAAAGCTGTCGCTCCTGGCAATATCAATCAATGAAGGCTTTGTTAAGTAGAAACTTATAAGTAAAGATGGCCCTCACAGTGGGGCTGCGTAAACTGTAAGTTAAAAGTATCACTCAATAATCGGCCAAGAATCAGTTCTTTTCTTAGGCTGACTCTACTCTAGTGGTAAAAAGCTTTGCAAGTCATTGTTTTATATTCGGTATTATTTTCAGGGACTAGCATTGAAAGCGAAAGAGAGCAGTAAAACAGTTGGGATAGATTATCGAGGTAAGATTAAGCTATACGTTACTTAATAGTTTTATCAAAATTTATTCAGTAGATCAATATTTGACCAGTCACTGATTGAAGTCGACTAAACCACTTGCAGTTATCCTCAAATTAATCACTAGTTTAAAAGACAATAAGCTAGGGTGTGGTTCCCAGTTTATATAATTCATAGGTCCATGCCAGTAAGTAAATACTAATTCACTAATACTTTTAAAGGTTACAAGCCACCAGCGCCACCTCGCGGCACCGGTCCGCACCGCTACGTCATCCTGTTGTATGAACAGGCTGACGGCAACAACTTCCTGCCCACCGTGCCTTCATCACGCCACCGGTTCTCTCTCGCCAAGTGGCTCGTCGGTAAAAACCTCTGCGGACCTGTCGCCGGCATTGAATTCAAGACCGAATTCTAGATGGCGTCAGTAGTAGCGATTCCAATTTATACTTGGTAGAGAAAAATTTATGTTCTGTAGTACAATCTTATAGTTAAAAGTATTTCTTTTAAAATATAATGTAACTACTAGTTGAGAAGTAATTTTTATGACTGTGAGTAGTGGTAGACTAGGTATTTTAGTTAATTAATAAATTCTTATTGCATTAAATTTTAGTACACACTTTATTTGTGAGTTATACGTAGAAATACCTTTAGGCTTATTTACTGATAAAGTAAATATCATAGTTTCAATAAATATTTAGTATGAAGTGTCATTTAGAAATAACGAACACACCCATGGCTATGATTTTATGTAGGTACTTATTAAGTAAGGCATAAATGTCTGTATAAATTAAATGTTTACAAGTAACATGTATGTAGAAAGCTAACATTTAAGTGTTAAAAATAAATGAGATTCATGAATTTTAAATGTTAAAAGCTTGTTATAATATAAATTGTTAAGTAAGTAGGTACCACCAAACTGTAGCATTATATCTGATAAGAATTAAATTTTCGAATAAATAACACAATTTATTCTTATTGCCTTTAAAAATGGTATTAGAGGTATCGGAGTTAAAAGTAAAGAAATTTAAGAAAACAATTTTAAAGAAGTCATAAAACCAAATAACTTTAGGTTTACGTACCCTTAACTATCTTTACGCCTTCAAATAATTGTCTTTTTAAAATAAGTAAATATCATAAAATCTCGATGGTGATGGTTTAATATATTTGTCCATTAAATTATACTAAAACTGGAAGAGTTTATAACGGAGAAGTCTAAACTTGTAACGAAGCCAGTAAATTGACAAAACGTAAAACTTTTATGACTAAAATTACCCACTTACCTTACCATGAAAGTAGGATAGCACTATAAACCTACTATGTCCCTATTTTTTTAGGAAACTGTTAAAAAGTCTGTGTTCAAAACCGTGGTTTCCTGAGCCATACCTGTTGATGGTATCATGAATATAGTATAGTAGACGTCTTACCTAATTGTTACATAATAAATTTAGTCTCTACAATCAATTAAGTGACGGTCAAAATATTTCCCAACAATCTTTGTTATTTTTTTGGACATTTTTATACCCTTTAAGGCCTAGAGTTTGGTCTTCAATAAAACTGTTAATATTAAAGAAATTTCACAATTAAATTCTTATTGTCAATGTTTAAATTATCTGATTTTCAATCATTATCACAGCTACGCCTTTCAACGGTTAATTAAGAGAACATATTTTCTATCCATGCTAAAACACTTCTTTTATTCCATTTCAACGGACAAGTTGAAAAATAATGGCGGCACGAGCCCAGCGTAGGCTGCACGCGCACGCGACACTTCCCTCTCACCTCGCGGCCCACGCGCCACCACCGTGCACCGCGCCTAATTTATATTAACAAATTATTTTCTCATCTCTAACTACTGGTTTTATACAACGTGATTTATTAGTGATATTCTTTTTTTCGATGATATTGTGTTGGCGAATGTTGGGGTCACCAAAATAATGCGTACGTCTCGCGGTGCGACACTTCTCAGAATATCTCGTGACCTGAGACCGGGTGGTCCCTGCAGTTTTATAGTGGTACTTAATATGTCAATGTATTATAGCCGCTGTTGTTTTCGGACACTTTTATAAAGTATCACAAGGTTTAATTGTGTTTATAAAGGTTAGGTAATTCGATTTCAGTTAAGTGTCGTTGTTGCTTTCACGTAAAAAATGTCTTTGTCCTCAAAATTTTATTAGGGATTCATTTTATTTTATTTCTTAATACTTGTACAACATTGTTGTTGGGACTTTCTTATGTTCATGTGAACTGGCCTGGCACTGGACAATTACATAAAAAAAATTTATATCTCATACCAGGATATAACCACAAGATAAAATCTAGCTACACCAAGAAAAAAATATATATTTTATAAGAAAATCAAGTTTTGACTTACATTTTCTATCTTACAAATGAGCTGCGGTGGAATAGGTAAAAAAACACATAGTAGGACAAAATAATAATCATTTTGTTGACTTGTAAAACATAATTTATTGCTCTTTATTATCGCCAAGTCGTAATATTTTAATTGGTTTATATTTAGGTAATCCTCCCCGAGCGGAAATATTTCGAGTAAATTAATAAATATCAACGTTACCCACGCTTAAAAAAACGCGTCTAAAAACATTATTGTAAAAGAAATATAAAGGCCGAATACGAAGCTCTAATAACTCAATAACATTTTCAACCTACATAAGTACCTACGTTATGTCTGGCAAATGTTTAGAAAATAATGTCTTGAATGAGCAGAACTGAGATAAAAATAGATTTACTTTAAAAAAGGCTGTGGGTATATAATACCCGGTATTATTGGTTTTAGTGAGGTCTACTTCCTACGCGATATGAGGATAACAAAACAAAACTGTTGTTGATTTTGCAATAAATACGTTTAATTTTGTCGTCTTTGTAAACAGTTTAGAAATAAATAGATGTTGTAAATAACAATAGGTATAAATAACATTAATATTTTTATCTTCGCTGCCTACACATGCTACCCATACATTTACACATGAGATATTAATATAATAAAGGAAAATCACTCTATTGTTGTGTGCTCAAGCGTGGTGATCAATCCTCGTTCCTTCTCTACATGAGAAGAGCCCAATTCTCAGTAGTGGGACGTTTATAGCCCGGTAATGCTACACTCCATTGAAACTTTGTTGTAAACATTTCATTTTCTTGGATCTGTTTTTCAGGCTCAATGGTCTACATTACAATGGTCTGATTTATAAAATCACCTGTCTTTTTTCAAGTAAACTTTCTACATATGCATTTTTTACTTATGTAGAATAGAGTTACCACAATATCACTGATTTACAACCAGTGTCGCTTGAAAAATACTATAAAATAAATTCCCTTTATACTTATCCCTATAAATTCGCCATTATCATCTAGCTGATTAAAGAAACAGCTAATTACACATACCTACTTTTAATTTTCAGAGCCTAGTCTACACAAAACTAAATTATGATGCGAATTAATTTTGCCAGTTCTTCATAAACAAATGAAATTCCCAGAAGTGTCCCGTAATCATTGTTGAATGAATGATTAATTCTGGTTAACCACAAAATGACACAAAGTGTGATCAGTGCAGGTCTTGTTATATTTCTAGGAAGATATTAGTTACAACTTTATTTTAAAAGGTATTATTATGAAGATCTTGACTTAGTTTCGTATACTTATGTATGAACACGAACTAGTCTGTAAGGATGACGTAATGCAGAATATTAATTCTCGAACTTAGACTTACCTGATGTCCTTGTTGTTGATCGTCTTGTGAAAATACTGTAATTATACACTGAAGTACATTATTTAGTTTAATAAATTGTGTATCTTCATGAATTCTATTTCTATTGTTAGATGAACAGCTATTGAAAGCTTTTTGTTACCGCCTATTTTTACGACATAACGGTGACTCTACATATATGCATTTAGAGCGCGAGTGGCTTGTGTGTGTGTTACTGCTATTATTTTTTAATATAAGACTTCGTTTGGTTTCTGTATTATGTTTAATTTGTTTAGGGCAAATTGGGTATGGGATAATTAAATTCACCAAATAAGTAGGAGGGACTATTTGCACAGTTTTAAACTCTCGCATGCTTTTGTAAAACAACATGATTAAAGTTGCCTTATTAATTTGCGATAAATTAAGACAATGTGAAAGCCGAACAAGTACCTAAGCACGTGAAGCTGTTAATTTTTACCTCTAATCGTTCTCAGGCGTGTCAGTGCCACGCAAGTCAAGCGATACCTATCAAGTCATCAGGCTAATTAACAATTCTGTTGAAAGGTAAAAAAAGGAACAAATCTCTTAGATAGCTATCTAATGGTTGAGTTGTCATATCACGGATTCGAATGTCGCATCTTTTTTGACAGGAAGCTCGTCTATCGTAAATTAATCGACATGGCTCTCCAGAAACACCAAATTACTGAACCGGTTTGGCGTGTGCGCGGCCGCTGACCCGCCGGAAATACTTGCGACGCAACACCCATAGAGAAACTCGACACGTTTTTCTTAATATTCAAATGGACAACATTACGTTGCATGATTTCGAACCCTCAGTGTCATCAATATTCCACATAATATTCAAATTTATCTAAACTCATAGTTTATTTTATTGAACCTCGGTTAAGCTGAAGTTTTTATTTTTAGACAGCAAATAAAAAGATTATTGATTTGACACAAATATCATGCGAATAATACCATGTTATAAGCTCTTGTTTACACATTTATTTTTTATATATCTATAAAATGCATACTTATCCGCTGTATTATTTAGATGGTAGCAACCGTTGCAGGAACCTAGACTAACTTTGACTTTATTACGCATAGCGGTATAATCCGCGATGGTACAAACAGAAAAAAATACCAAACCTGGTTTTTACTAAAAATAATATGGAGATGAAAACATGAGTTTTTACATTTAAAGCACACAACCTATAAATATCTACAAAATTGTGATTGATAAAGATACAATTATTTAATCCAATATTAAATTATACAGTTTACTAAAATTATGATGTCAGTTAATTACGCATTCATTTTTATGTACTTAAATAATTAAATAATACTATCGTATTATGTACGTAATAACAAACTGAAGAAACTATTAACTGATTATCACTATCGACGCGAGCAATGCCGCGGGGTATACTAAGCTATTGCTCCACAAACTCGGACGATGGCATTGTCCGCTATTTTCCTTATTACCTATGATTACACTGTATAACGAAAACGTTCGATTATTGAATTACATACATTTCTTAAACATGTAATCGACTTAATAAAATCATTATGGGTATTCACCTCATTTTGTCTTTACAACACTTATCAAGATTTAATGTTATTATTAGTACCTGCTCTATTTAAATTTATTTGCTTTATGATGTTAGAAGTTTTAGATCATGTAGTATTCAAGTAGTAGGATATAAGTTTATGTAGAGGTTGATTTAATTTTATTATTGGTGCTTCTTCTTCTATTCTTCTATCGGTGCTATGCGACATTTTATCCCATGCAACGCTTGACATAAAGATTGTTCTGGGAGCTTGGATCAATATTTTACAAATTGTTGAACGCTAGTTACTCATGACCTCTCTCAGGATTCTCAATGTTCAAGATGCTAACAATTTCGCCAATTCTTTCGCCGTACGCTATGTGAAGGTTCTGGCAGGTCTGTTAGAAACCTATTTTATACTTCCGCATTGAAGGAGATTGAATGCTATTGCCCCTAATTGCTCTGAAAGCTGTCGCAGCACTAAATGCTCAGCACGTGCGCAACCAGACATCATTATTCACGTGTTGCAAGTGTTGTTAAATGTGAAAAGCCAAAAGCTACGGCTTCCTTCCGGTCGCCCACACACCACCCACGCCGGGCCATCGCCTACGCCAAAGTATAATATCAATCAATTCAACATAATCCACTTCTATGATAATGCAATAGTTTCTTGTTTATATTGCTACATAGGTGTTCCGAACTTTAACGAAACAATTTAGAACTATTGCAGATTGAATTTTCTGTTTTTAGTTCTTTAAAAGGTTACGGTGAAGCCTGTTTCAGCTTTTGGTCGTGTGTTGTGTATTGAGTTTATGTAATATATCTGGTCGACCTCATCTAGATTAAGAAGACGTGTGAAAGTGATTGTATGGTCCTATTTGCAAAATAAAGAATTTGAATTTGAATTTGAATTTGGTACATCTATATGGTCTTTAAATCATCTATGTCCTTTGGGTCCGTCTTTACGTCTTTGTTAGCGATATCTGCATCAAACACTTCACAAAACACCATATTTCAAATTTACCTAAGATCTAGTTTTTATTGGGTGACAACAGTCTCTGAAATTGTCACTTGTAGACTGTAGTCCAATATAAGTATTTTATGGGTCCAACTCCGTTTTATGCCAAACTATAGTCAGTTATTCAAGATAGCTTTAGGAAAATCGAATTACACTATTGCAGTTATTTATCAGTTACAAGAAAACTGTCGACTACCGTCATTCAAAGGGAATAAAATACTCTCAGATTGACAGCAGGAAATGTTCAAACTGGGCAACTTCCTAGCGCAGATTACTGAGATTACTCAATGGTTTACCTTACATAATGGTAGGCTTTTCATGCAGATATGGGCACGGTCGCTGATAACATACAAACAATATCTAATAACTCGAAAATGAACAAGTAAACATTATCAACGCGTGCTTTATTGTTAAATAAATAAGGCCAAGTGCGTTAGATAAAGTTACATTAAGAGAGTTTCTAATGCAGTCATCGCCAAATACAGCGCGGCCCGTTTCTCAATGGCCGAGATAACTGCGCGCGCGACGTCATGGTTAAATCTGAACGAAGGCTAACTGGAGGCGTTAGCGGTGCCGAAGCAATTAAATTAATTAATTATTTCCTTTCAAATTCGCTTGAATACATCAATAAATATATACATTTTTATTGAGTATGCGCCGTATAGCAATATTAATGATATTAATAAAATAATTAATTACCCGTAATGGGCTTTTTTATATTTCTAATAATAAGGCGGTATTTAATGATTATAGCAATAATATACGACGTGGTTTTTGTTGTTGCTTTTCTTTTATGATTTCTGTTTGTAACCATAATAATATCTGACTCTACTTAATAGGGAACACATAACTAGTTTGTATTCAAATTGGGATACATAGACGTTAAGTTTCATAGCATTCATAGTCATAACATTCAGAAGTTTGCGTAGGTGCGGGTCATTGTGATTACATTGTCCAGCAGACGCTTCGCAATACAGCTACCGTGACATCCTCGGCCAGTTTAATTAAACGTTGGGATGTGTAGTAACGCAACAGTTAGTGTGTCAGCGTGTATTGACATTCTCCATTAGCAAGGTTGGATGTATCGGCAGAGCGGTGCGGTGCGGCGTGGTGCGGCGGCGCTTGGCCGTGACACGCGCGTCGTGCGTACTCCACAAATTCGCCGTTCATTGATAAAAACCGACGCCCACTCGCGACGCGGAGGCTCCATTCACCGGCGCCGCTGGTTGCGCAATGCGCATGCGTGGCCCTCCACCTCCCCCTCCCGCCCCGCGCACCGCAGAAACCTTCATTCGAAGCACCAGCAGTCTTCCGCAACGCTTGTCACTATTTCACCAGAAGACGCGAATTCTAGCGTCGTGTTCCGTAACGTTCATTCACTAAATAAACGCTACCATGCTATGTTTGAGTATGTTGTTACCGAGCCACTTAGATGACTTGTAGTAACTGTTTTACATGTTATGAGATGCCTCTAATAAGCATTATACATATTTCAGGCACTATGGTGCATGAAATCATATTATTAGAGTTCCTTCTGATAATTCTACGAAAATAAAGCTTCAGAGAATTAAACCTCAAAGAGTTTTCCTTCCAGATGGCACACCTGATGTTTGGCATGACTTAACAATAGGCTTCCAGTTATGAGGAAGTTGGCCTAAATGTATAATTTACACCGAGATGTTCTTGTTACTCGTTAAGAAATGTGTGAATGGTAACATTTCTCTCAGCCTTGTTCGTTGTATTATGTCGCGAGCCACTATGATCGAGTTAACAACAGAGCTTAATAAAATAATACACACAACGATTTCACGGTCACTGTCCACAATCGTCTTATATTTCAATATTTCCAACAAAAGTGACCAGATTTGAGGTTCTCTAAGTAGCCGTAAAGTTTATAAGCCATTCCCATAAAGGTCTAGTAGCTTAGTTGAATATCAAAAGGTATCCAGTATAATATAAGCTCGATTTTAACGACGATTTTACATCGCAAACATTAAGTACAGCCATAAAAGGGTGAAGGGAATCTCAATTGAGATTATCGGTTTACATATCGTAATATAATATCACTCGTACGCTTACACAAGTAGAAGTCAGTTCGCTATCACATTAACGTCCTCTGGAGTTATGCGGGGAAATTAATTGATGTCGAATTTATGCGAATTTATATGCACTTTTAAAAAGATAATCTTGACTTAGTACGTACTAGACCGAGCGTCGTGTCATTTGGAGTTTTTATGTGTACCATGCCCATGCATTGTACCTACCCAATTTAAGACAGATTTATATAGAATTGACTTCTTGGATACTAGAGCAAAATACTCCAAAAACACTTATTTTTACTAAGGCATTTATCTCTTTCTTCGGAACTAAATGCCCCGTTAATTAACTGGTTAGTTGAAGCAATTTTGCTCTTCACACCATCATTTACGGAATGCTAGACATGGTGCCCTTGTTATTCATCTTAAAGTATAGGTACATATCTAACTAGCCCTGTGATGTATAATTCGGTTCGACAGAAAGTGGAGGCGATAGGTACCTACCTATTATAAAATCAATATTATCAATCTATAAACATGCCTATTTAAAAAGGAACGTTAAATCTGTTTTAAAACTCGTTTATGACTAAGAAATGAATAAGATAGAGCATAAATATAAGCTTTAATGGGCACTTTTTACACCTGCAAAGATAACACCCAGGTCAAAATTAAAATAATGAGCTCAAAATGTTTTTTTTACAATATACATAAGAATATAGATTCAAATTTAATAACCTATGGGTGGTAATCCTATGACTTTATTGGGTATAATACCTATTACTGAAGTGTCACTTTAACCTAAAATAGGTGATGATGAAAGCATCATCACCTATTTTAGGTTTTTGACAGTTTATTGAAAAAAAAAATTCTACATAATATATGTACTTTGGTATAAGTAGGTACTACTTATCTATATCCCACAATTTTAACGATTAAAATAACATTATACGTATAAATTAATTTAAACAAGTTAATATAATTTTTATATTAGCAACGGAAATATAAACAATAACAATAAACTTTATGACTCATGTTCCATAGTGTTGACGAAATACTCAGATGGCTTTTATCTCAAATTATAACATTATGTAACTTGTACGAACATGATGACAGCTTGAAAAAAAAAATTCTTGTTCTACCCACGCAATAATTTGAGAGTATCGATAATTTAATCGATAAGTTTTAAATTATTAAGGCAAATTATATTTTTGCTCTATAAATTGCCAATGCAGAATGGTGCAAATAATATTGTGGCCAATAACGTTTGTTTGAAAATCAAAGCAAAAATTAGTAGTAAAAAAGGCCTTGTTTACTAGTATTTTGGCAGACAAAGATTTCTTCAATCATTACGTTAGCCAAATGTATTGTATCAGCAACGTGTTACCACACAGTTAAGGATACGGCTGTCGGACATCTCACCAAGTTCCTTGTCAATAAACACGAAGAAACGGAATTCAAATTTCACAAATTAAATTCTATAATGTTTTGTCATATTGATATGTTTAACCCTACTTTCATATCAAATCATTTAGTCTTTAATTACATACGAGATAGAGCTTCGGAAAATAAATAGTTAAAATACTGTAATAACGTTTTAAAAAAGGTAATTAGAGTGAACCACAAATAAGATAGGTACGTACCTTAAATGCAGGTTAATGCACTTGGACCAGTTTGTAATTAAGAATACATTTAAATTCATTAAAAAGCATTAAAACTTTCCTCGGGCCGATACACATTCAATAAACGACACGCTAAGTGGCTCCACCAGTACCTAAGTAGCCATACCTAATTATGTTGTGAGAAGCCGCTACAGTTGACCCTACATATCTAATTTTACTACAAATAAATGCACTGTAAATATCCCCATTTAATACATTATTTTATAACCCCATAATAATAATATTATTATCATATTTTATGGACCAGATATTATATAGCCCTATTAGCACTTTGAATTCATATTCTGATAATCTAAACCCATTAGGTAACCTACGTACACCAGTTGCAAAATGTGTCCAAGTGTTCATCTTTTATCGAAACATGGCAATACGTTTATGAAATTATTTTGTACACTTTTGATATTCACTTTTTGAGACAGCGTCATAAATTCAGATTAAAATCATTATTAACATCAATTATATGGCTACGTCAAACATTCAATTGCCTCCGACAAATATTTTGGTATTTACATTTTAGGGATTTTATATAAATTTTAAACTAATAATCTTACCGTGCCTAATCAGGAATTAGATTCCATTTAAGTCGAACCATTAATTTTTATGTCGAATTTGCATTAAATTATTTAAATTAGCTCATATAAAAGTATTTCAGCATTAATTCTTGGTTTTTATGATAAAGAGAATGGCAAATGACCCGACAAATAATTAAGTACCTATGCTCATTTACTAAGAGATGTCGCGGTCGGTTCGATCAATTTTTTGTACGTAAATATATCTAAAAGGCACTCCTGTGTTGCGATGTTCTAAAAGTGTCGATAAACATCAGCTGACACGAGGTTCATGTCGTAGCTAGTGTCACGACTTAACTCACAAGTTCGCGCGAACTTACCACCAGAAGGGGTCAAGGCACCATTTTGTATATATTGTGTTTCAATACTTTCAATAAAAAGTGATTGTTCCCGAGGCCTTAAGTCAGGGTCATGCACTAACTAATCTAAGTGGGTACTAGACTCTGACAGAGGTAATCATTAAACGAACTTTAACGTCTCATTTAAAATTTCACGAGTCAAGATTCAAACGGGAAATCGACATTTAATGCAATAGTAAACTCTCGTATATAGTATGGAATTAAAAGGTATTAGTTCTCGGTATCTGGATAAGACAGTAATGTTAGTGGTATATAATGAGCGTTATCGAAGGCAGGAAGTGAGAGGTTGATGGTGCAAATGAAAGACAATACGGCTGTATTGGCAAATAATGCGTTTGTTTTGTTAGGCGCGTGCGGCGAGCGGAGGCGGCGGCATGAATGGACGCGCGTGATTCACTGCGGCCCATTCATAACCGACGCGCGCGCATCATTCGCCACGAAAATCAATTCAATGCCACTTTATACCGTGCTGCAAACCGATTGCGAACACAAACGAACTGCCTAGAGAGGTCGCTCTCTGTATTGATGTGCGGTTATCTTGTCAGCTAAATCATGTTATGTAGTTTAACAGTTTCACTACTTTGAAAGATTGCACATAATCACTTAGTTCCACCTATGTAAAACCATTCAATATGAACTATTCTCGAGATAAAATATCTAATCTGATGCCAACAGAAATAAGGATACTTAAACAAATCTTATTATCTTTTGCAAATCGTACACATATGCAACGTACTGCAAATGATTTTTCGCGAAGTGTAAAAGCTCTCTTCGGTCAGTCGGCCGGCGCCGTAGGCTCATGTATAAGTACAGTTGGTTTGACTCGAAGGCAAAAGGTTATGAGATTTCAACCCATAGATTTGCTGATAGCATTTAACTGGACGGGTAATTGTTTGGTGAACGGGCTATTAATTTTATATAATGGCTTCAAGTCCGCATTTAAGTTACCTAACGAAAATTATGGCTACGGACCTCAATGTGAGACGCTATTGAAAAAGTTTTATACTTCACATAAAAAAGGCAGAATGAATTATGGTTTTGTCTTGTGTTTGTATTGTTACAAAATATATTATTACCTTTATTTGTTTTCCAGGCTAATGTTTTATCGTCTACAATCTTCAATTTACGAGAGATTTGATTATTTATAGTTCTTCAAAATATCTCATTGCACTTTCGTTCAACTGCTTATTAATTCTTGTGCTGTACCGAGTTTTACAAGAGTTTTAGCTTACAGCTGTACGTTTATTAAAGCAATAGTAAAGTGCCCGGTGTCTAGAACATGTCCAGATGGGTCTAGACCGATCATGCCATTATTTACTCCATCTTAAATTATAGGCGTAGTCACATATCTATATAACGACAAAAATATATGTATTACCTCACAAAGCCCATAATTTATTGAAACCAAAGCTTATGTAAGCTTAACCAATTTGTATTTAAATGTTATCACGTTCCCTATTTGATATCAATCGGTTTACTCAAATAGATTAAACGAAATTGATTCATGATTATAATAGTACATTGTTCTGTAACGTCAATGAATAAGACCCGTTTGGATTGTAATGGTAGCGACATACAAGTAAAATATATTACACAATAAACAACCAGTGTTCCATAAAAGTTCACAAGTGTGACGATAAATGGAAATCGTATCAGATATGTGACCATACATCGGTATATTTACAACGTAAGATTTGCATGAAAAACAATCACACGCGGCACAAATGGAAAATATCCCACAGAAATGAGCCTAACAAGGGCATGTGTAGCATTTAGTCTACACTAATATTATAAAGAGGAAAGATTTGATTGTTTGTTTGTTTGTTTGTTTGTTTGTTTGTTTGAAATGAATAGGCTCCGAAACTACTAGACCGATTTAAAAAATTCTTTCACTGTTGGGAAGCTACACTATCTCCGGTGAACATAGGCTATATAAAATTTTCAAAAAACTTGGGGATCCGTACTAAAACCTCAAAAATGTAAACCAAGGTGTGAAAAAATTACCAAAAAACTTTCTTGCATCGCGTGCGCTGCGAAAACTATTGATTATAGAACAAAATAATGTACTACGTCTTTGTAGAACATATAATTATCTACAAAAAGTGTCGCGACAGCATATGTCTAACTATTACAGTTAGGTCACAATAAGAGATATTTTATTAAAAAAATATTATTGAAAGGACGCGGCTAGAAAAGGCTCTTTATTTGTTACTTGATATTGATCCTTATCGAAATAAATTACTTCATAGTCAAGACTGCTTCAATACCTTTATGTAACTTTTTGAATTATTCACTTTGGACATTCCCTTCGAAAGATATCACGAGTTTAAAATATAAGAATTAAAAAAAATTTCGCGTGATTGTCGCTTACTCTGCTCGGCTAACTATGCGATTTAAGCATCACTGAGGTACGGTCTCTGTCTGTGTCTATACTAATATTATAAAGAGCGTAATAGTAGTAATAACACAGAAACCTTCAATCCTAACTTTTTAATAATGTGTTAAATACCCGTGCGAAGCCGGGACGGGCCGCTAGTTAGGAATAAGTAAACAATAAATAGGTGGTTTAATAAGGCGTTCCAATGTGTTTACAGTTTAAGTGGTCGGCAGATAAGGGTGCTGCCAGGCTCTACTTGAAGTCGTTCGCAATGTAAACAAGATCCGATTAGAACAGTCCGTAAATAATCTGGCTTTATTTATTATTACCTGTTCCAGTCGAAGTTGCACAATCATATTTCATTATGGGAACTGTACATAGAGCACGTTTTAAAAGAGCGAGTGAGCTTACCAGCAATCTCTAAAAGGCGAGATTGTCAAAAATACGAACTTAAACCCAAAAATATCTTTATTGAAAATAAATGAAACATAATTTATTTAAAGTAATTTTTTGACGTTTTAGTACAATATTAATTAAATGAGTAAATAAAGAATAACAATTTACTTCGAATAATTTTTATACATTATCGTATCCGCGGCAATAAGATTTCGGTTTATTTGGTTTTAAAACTGTTTGTGACGACGTGATGGCAGTTTTACCTGCATGTGTAACCTCGGATGACCAAGTTCATATCTGTTTTCGGTCACGATCAACACGAAGGCTAGCGACGCAATAAAGATCCATAATTTACATCGCATTATTGCCCACGGCTTCCACTCAGTTCCTTGTTGGCTGATTTTAAATTACCAACTAGGCTAAATTGGTTTAACGCATATCTTACATCTTCTGTATAAAGTAAGAAGTCGTAAAGAACTCGCTACTTGTCCTAGCTGATGGTAATCTTCTAACTAGCTGTCGCTATATCGCAGGGTATCGCGTTAAACTGTGCTATCTAATAGAATTTCTACTTACTTGCGCCTTTTCAATGGCACTTGACGTTTTCCGCCCGATAATACTTTGTCAAATATAAGTAAACAGGTATGTGATTGAGTATAAAGAAAAGCAGACACGTTTGCTCGTAGCGGAAGACGTCGAAGCTTAGCATAAGTTATCATGAATGAGTTTGGTGTTGATTCATGTGTGCCTATGCAGTTTACACTCACAGCTGCGCTTACAATGCCAATGGGCCGGAGTGGCCCACGGAACGGTTTCGTGTTTACATATTTGTTTGTCGTTTATGTGGCGCTCAAATATTAGCTATTTTTGAAACGCTGACGACATTAGGCAACAGTCGCGTAACATTCCAACTCCATTTGAATGAAAAGTATGTCAGTAGTTGTGTTGCATGAATTGTTATAAAACGGGTGTTGCGTACGCCCACCGTCTGCGTCGAGGTGGATTTGTGAATGGAGCTTCGGTCGGCAGCCGAGCCCGAGCTGTGCTGCTCTGCACCGCTTGCAACAGCGGTCGCCTACGTGCACGATTCGAGGTCGCCAACTTTCATTCATAGGCACGACGGTCACATTTGCAACGTGAAAAATCTGCAATCTAATCGCAACTGAAGTAACTGAGGTAATAAACTTGTGCAACGAGTTCTTCGTCTGACGCAATCTTGTACCGAGAGGAAATACTCTTTATAGAATACATGCCGTACATTATTACCAACACTTCATCTTGTTTCTTACAAAATCATGTATCTAAATTCTTCTATTCTCTGTTTTCAAAGTAATTACACACAAAAACCGAAAAATATATAAGAGCCAGTCTATCTAAGATACTTGTTGTGTCGTTGTGTACCTGGACTTTCTGGTAAATCATGTCTTAATTAGGTACCGACTTATCATTTTATGTTCACTGTAATGAAACTATAAAGTATATACATTATACATACTCTTACCTACCTAATAAAACCATTTAACCCATAGATAATATTAAATTAATATGCAGATTTTACTAATGTAACTCGAAATTGACAGCAACGATATAGTTACGATGGACTGTCGCCAGAAATCGTTATAATATAAATTGATATAAACCAACTATTCAAACGAGCGTCTATTAAACGGTTTAAATCATGTAACCCGACAACTTTGGCTCGTCTATGGCGTCTAAAATATTCCCGTCGTTCATTGACACGTGCCAAACCTGTTTTCGGGCAAGTTTTTCTGAATGGTCGCTTCCTTTGTAAGAGTAAACATATTCAAATGTTGCGATTAATTCATAGTTAGATAGTGCCATGGTTTTATGAATGGAAGCCAGTGCAGTGGTGTGGGTGTGCGGCCGTGTACTATGCACAGGCACACATGCGCGCGCGGATTTGCATACTGGCTCAGGCGAGCCACGTGTTCCTCTCAAGCACAGTTACCTCTTCAATATTCGAGAAGTTAATTTTAAATGTAAATGATATTTGAAAGTCAATAGTTTTATAATGCACTCGGGAAATGAGATCTTTCAATGTTTGCAAACCGATCTCCTTCCGGGTGCGTGTAAGCTGAGCCAACGGTTTAACAGGGAAACGTTCGTAGTTCGTGCGCCAACAAAACGCTGCATTCGCTAAGTATTTACAGTGATGCGGGTTGCGCGAGCTTAACAGAAGATAACATTTATTACACTTTCAACATAAATGAAAGTATCGTTATAATTTTCTTAATTGAGCTTGGATAGGCATCGAATACACTTAACTTAAAATGCTTGAGCGTAGTGTCAATGGAATTTAAATAGTTTTTAATTATAGAAATAAGGTGCGTAGTAGGCATTATTTACAAAAAAAAAATTGCCTGACTGGGATAAAGAATTGGGGGGAAACCAAACTAAAACACAATACATACCTGGTTCTCAATTGAACGGATAAAGCAACACCATAAAGGTACACCATTTAAATAGTGATGATGTTTACACACGAGCTTTTTTTAACTGAGTAAGAAATAAATTCCTTTAATCAGCAGAACAAAGCCCGCAAATCTTACATGAATTGAATTATGAGCACGTATCGGTACCTTAAGTTGGCTCCTTTAATAGTTCGTTAGACACAAGTCATTAGGAGCGATATCGCGAGGCACGCATTGTGCTCATCCTCCACAAAGGATCAACGTTCGATCCCACAAGGGCCTTGTTAGCATGATTTATAGTGGATGCGGTATTCGCAAGAAATTTCAATAGTCGATCGTACGTGTTCGTTCCTACTAGTTCTATTGTTGTGTGTAGATACGCACAACTTAGTTTTTGCTCCGATATGTAGTGATATGTATTATAGGTACATTGTTACTAAAACGTGATACAGATTTTTTGCATAGTTGTTAGTACCATTTTTTTAATCCTTAACTGTGATTTAAATGTCGTGGCATTGAATTTTAATCGTATCGATTCATACTCTTTAGCTATAATCAATTTGAGTCTATGACTTAGTTGCCATAATGAGGGCTTATTTTTTTCGGTTTATTTTAGCGGGTTAGACTTGCATTAATAACTTAACACCAACACAAATAGAAAGGCCAATTAATATGCCTCTTCAATATACAGTGAGGTGAAGACAATAGCTACACGCAGATAGTTAGAGCTCGATAGACGAGATCGCGTGCTCGAGTCGACGGCCCTTCGATGAGCAAGGCTCGAGTCATTTCCGGCGCTAAGCGTCTTGTACGCGCCGTCGATGTTGCAACCGAGAAGAATCGCTGCTAATAAATAATCGTCACTTTCATAAACACTGACTCACGTATAAACAAAACAAGGTTGCCTTGTGTTGGCGGATTGAAATTAACGTAATGTAATCTCCTTGCGCAATTTTTCGACTTATCCAGGATTACTGAGGGTGATAATTGTTAGGCGCCTACATTTTTTGCAGTGTTAATGATATGTACTAACAATTACCACATACTGTTATTCTTTTATTCGCAAATGTCGAGGTTTTCTAGTACATTCATAAATATTTGATCAGCCAACAGTAGACTATTTAAACTAACAATGATCAAATATTTTCGTAGGTATATGAAGTGTTGCCAAGAAATGCATCGCAACATGGACATATCTAATTATGTAAATGTATAGAGCTATTGTGTTGGCTGTCAGTATGTATTGGACGCTACAAGATATGCGTAGTGGCCACTCGACCGGCGAACGGTCGCGCCGGCGCCAACATCGAAAGCTAGAGACCATCCCAATTTTTCCGTTTTCATTTTTAAAGTAGGTTAAATTCGATATAAAATTTATTTATACCAGTTTTATTATGTATTTATGCAAACTATACTGACAGTGAACTGGACTTAATCGCAGCATCCAATCGTAATTGATTTCGTTATCGAAATATGTGTACGGTCAACGTATGTTCCCAATCTGATTTTACACCTAGATAGTTGTTTATAAACATTAGTCTAATAATGTATTTAACTGTATGTTAACATTAATTCCTCTACTAATCCGTTTAGATAACACCATGTAGGTGATGTTTTCTATTTCCATTTGGAATGTGTAATTATATACAGAGTTAGAAACCATGCCCATTACTGCGCTAATTTCATTACCATTCGATACGTGTTTACATTGTATTATGAGTTCACTAAAACCTAGACTCTAGGTAAAATGAAAAACAAAAAACAAACAAAACAAAACACAAACTAAAGACGCAACAGACAATCTTCAATCAAACCTCATCCATTCATAGGCACACTTGACAGAAGCTTAATAAGTATTACTAAAACAAACAAGTAATTTGTACGGAGCTATGAAGGGCCGAAGTAGACGAAGCTCATCTCGCTCGTGGGCGGCTAACGGTACCAAGCGGCGCCAGTCGTTACTCTATGGTGCGATACTGTTCCGAGCCGGGAAGGAACCTACTGACGCTACTCAGCTGATATTGAACACAGCAGGACGCGAGCCCAGAGACAATCGGGATATAACTCGGGTAAGAAACAGCTAATGATCTTCAAACGGGATTTATAGTGCGTATGTAACTTCATATAACCATGATCACTGATTTCTTAAGCACATTGGAGAATATTTTAAAATCAGAGAATAATGATCAGGCAGGCTGTATACATCTTTATACATTCTATTCAATTCAGATTGTTTTTTTTTACTTATTTCAAGAGAGTTCTGCTAGTTCAAGTTATTTTCTTTTCTGTGAAAAAGCTATTGTACAACCTTAATTAAGTATTACAGATTCATAAGTTTTTTATATCCCGACATTGGTAACACGATTACCAAAATGGCAGAAGCGGGTCAAGCTTTTGCCATCTTAGTGCTCAAAAGACAATTTTAGAAAAAAAAAAGAGTTACCTAATTATTTTACACTAGCGACCCGCCCCGGCTTTGCACGGGTGCATTGCTGATACTAATTATACTGCATAATCATAAAGTGTTGTAGGGCGAAGCGCGGCCTTCGACGCACTATTTGGTATAGGCACGCGCTCCCCGGCCCCCCGGCCGGTACCGCCGCAACCGCTATGTCCCTGCATTTTAAATCTGTAATATCTTCGAAAATATTCATTTAAATTACATGCTGTAAAGGGCCATATTGATCTTTATTACATGCACAATGTATAGTAATAAATAAAGGATAAAAATGGTTATTGTGGGTTATCCTCAAGAGATAGACATATACCATCGCGGACTTTTTTGTAGACCTTTTTAAGGTGTACAATACTGTAGTACATTACTTTGATCTATCTCGTAGGGTTCAGCCAGCGTTTGCAATGTAAGCGCAAAAAAGTGTGTTCATTTACGACCTTACATAAAAAACTCTAAGATTATCAGTGTTTCTCTACTATATTATGCATGTATTATACATATAAACCTTCCTCTTGAATCACTCTATCTATTAAAAAAAACCGCATCAAAATCCGTTGCCTAGTTTTAAAGATCTAAGCACACATAGGGACAGACAGCGGGAAGCGACTTTGTTTTATACTATGTAGTGATATTTAGAAGGTCTATAAATACGGTATATAATGACCATATTATGAAAGTATGTATTTTCTTAATTTAAATTAAGTTCGATCCAAATAGCAAATCAATCACCTCTATCTCCTTAGTTCCATTTTAAGATTGATCTATAAATTGACAAAAACCGGTTTCTCAGCACGTTCCTAAATTGGCAAACTTTATACCATTAACCTTGTTTTTTTTATGCTCCTTTGAATTTAGAAAGATAGCTTTTAATAAGACAGTTTTTTAAAAAGATTTTCAGTCAAAAGTAAAACAGATCTCCAAGATTCCGTAGTTGATGCTATCAAATGTTGTTTTAGTGAATTGGAGGTTGACAAAAATAATATTTATTTTTAAATTGTTTGTCTAGGTATAGAGTCGAGTGGCTACCGTATTCCGTAGTATGACGCAATGACATGAAATCAATCCGTGTGTTGTGTTGTTGATATATGGCCAGCGCCCACACTGACTCCGTCGCGAATGAACCCATCACTCGTACATTGTGCACGGTAATGGGCGATTATGAATGTAGGTTACACAAACTCTGCATTAAGACTAAGGTATAACAGCATTATTGAAGATTGAACATCGAAGCAATATCCTTATAACGTCTTGTTTTTGCAAACCTTTTCAAAACTAGCAGTTATATTTAATTCTTTTAGTATCTTTATGATTAAGTATAAGCGTTTGAGAGCTGTAATTTTTTTCAGGGTTTTGTTGAGCTTTGTGCCTTTTCACTGGTGTTGCTATCTATAATCGAGTGTAAAGAATAATTACCAACACAAAAAATCACCAAAGAAGGTCTATTATAGCAGTTGCCTCGGTATGATCGAACAACTGTTCGTGTAATAAGCGGGGGCGTTACGTAAACAAAGAGTTGGGCGGACCTGCCACCGGGCGCCACCTCCCCGCCCCTCCCCCACCCCTCCCCCACCCTCGCCGCACCTGCGCATGGGCACATTTTCGCAATCAACGAAATTAAAGCGAGTGGCGACGTGACGCGCCTAACACCTGGCGCCACACAACATTAAAGATTCGTCGCAATTAATATGTATTCGACTTTCGGTTGGAATTCTATGTTGGAAAATGCATGTTTTAGGCTACGAGTCATAAATTATACCTAGCTTATAAATGGGCTGTAATTTGAATACAACTTCATAAAATTAATATATGCAAAGCTCATGTTACAGGAAGTAAGATATGTGGAGGATCAAGGTTAGGTATTCATCGAGCGAAAGAAGACATTTTAAAGTAGGTAGCTATCTGCTGTGACTAAATATCAGAAAGAGAAGAAAAAGAACTTCCACGTTGTTGTTATTCAGGAATTGTGAAGTCATCGGCAGAGCTCTCGCATTGACTGACTTAATAGCGACGTTCATTTGCGCATCTTTCTCAAGATGTGCCGGTGCAAAATATAGTACTATGTCTTTCATGTCGAGCTAGTACGGTTAATTTTTTTGATTATTAACTTCAATTTTGCATTGTTTTAGTTGAGCTTTCAAGATTTCAGGTTTGGCTGCATTTAATATCAAACTCTTTTAGGTACAGAAGCTGCTGAACGTTGATTTTGTTACAAGGACTGATCAACAACATCTGTAAGGAAGGAAGGCCAGAAGGATAAACAATAAAATATAATAAAAGCACCCCACAAATCAAGAAATGTCCACAAAGCAGTTCTTTGTTTGAATGCTTCAAAAATAAACGGAGGAAACATCAGTAGGTTAGCTTAGCGTCCGAGCGACTAACCCGAACTTCCTACCATAAAAGGCAACGGTAGGAAATTGAAGGGGCAAACATTAATGATATTCCTTCATTTACATTTCACATTAACAAAAAATATTCTTCTAAAGTCGACGCTAACTACGACCACATATGGCGTCGATTCGCCGCCACCTACTAATTGAGAGCGACACTAGACAAATATATCTGCTTTTATGGTCGCGGCGGGTATTAACTACACTGATTGGTAAATAAACAGAATAAAGGATCGTAAGGCCGAGATGAATCAGCTCTCGATCGAGCCGTGATTAGAGGCGATTAGCATGCGCCCGCGCACCGTGTACGTTCGCGTCTACCAAGCGTCCCACGTGGGAGGTGGGTCGGCCCCGCGCAGCCATTGTCTTACAACGCGTTATAGCATTATAATAGCACTGCTATTGCACACTATTTATGTAAATCTATTTGAGAATTCAATTTGTCTATTGTAATGTATTCATGGACGGATATTAGTAACTGTGAGACAAAGTGATTCTCGTCAACAACCTGTCAACCAGCAAGGGTTTCTGCGCTTGATAGCATTTGCTCCAGATTCGAGTAAAGGCAAACCACCAGTACTGAATTACATCAACGTTATGTTACAAGTGCTTGTTATATTAGCTAATATCTACATTTGCAATAATTTGAAATGATACAAAGACATGAACCTCACGCACAACTAATTTCCAAGTGCAACCAAAAAAAAGGAAATAAGCTCCAATTTTTCAATATATTTAAATTATCATTCTTAACATCATCTGCCTAGAAGGCCAAAATTTAAGATTTTTATTGACTGATTTACTATCAATGCATCAAACAGTGTGAATAGATTTAGGTGTAACCTAGAAAAATACAACTTTAAATGGAGCCAAACACTTGAAAATTAGGTCCAATGAGATTTATTTGATAAAGTGTTTCTTTGAAGTGATTATATTGGAAGATAATAAGATGATTGGGTGTTAGTTAACCCACAGTCGAGTGACCTGGCAAAATCTAGGTAGGCGTCTAGTTTTGATTTATAACAATCTTAACTTGACCTACAAACTCAATAGAAGAGGTCAAGTTACACTGTATTGTTGTTATACGAAGTTTGCACATGATTTGTTTGAATTTGAATAACCCAATCTTAGAGTCATACTGAATCTTCATCAACTGACATAATATAGGTATTTAATTACCCATGTATCTATGAATGAAATATTTTTTGAGATTCTTAGATCAATTTTAGGGTGAGAAAATGTTATGAATATGTAAACGTTGAGGTGACTGTGCTCTTGTAGTTCACAAGCTCTATTAGATACCGTGAATGGATATATGTATAAGAAAAGTTAAGTATAAAATTGCACTTTCTTTTTCAAAGTTTAGGAATATTTTATGGTGCAGCATTTTATGTTAGATGTTACGCGATGTGAACTGACCTCGTATAAATCGAATGTACATGGCTCTCCATTAGTCTCCATAGTTTTAACCCAAAAATTTAAACCAAATTATAACAAACAATACCTCTTATTTTTTTACGATTGAATACGAAAACGTTAAGGATTAATTACAGCTGAATGTCTATAAAAGCAATTTTCCCGCACATTCAAATATTTCATATAAATAATATGTTATGTTTCAAAGGGAAAATACATTATTCTGAAATCTAATTCAAATGAATGAATTGAAGGCTTTCAGAATAGTAGCTTATATGGTATATATATTGTGTACATAATTATATAAGTTTATCGTTTTCTGTAGGGAATTGGAAGGTAAAATTACATTCACTTTACAAAGTCGAAGGCGAAATGACCAGTTCAGGTCAAAGATCGACTTGTCTTCCATTTGTCTGCACGTACTCCCCGAGCATCGGCGCTAACAGGTAACCAGCTTTATTGTTGTCCTGTCAGGGTAATGTATGATCCGAGCCGACAGATATCATCTCGTACGATGCATTTCTCGCACTGATATCAGCATTAAAAATGATAGGCTCAGCTGAGTGGCTCGGGTCGCGTGAGTTATGGCACGCGGATCGCTCGCCCGGCCGCGCGTGCCTGCCACTGTCGCACGTTTTATTAGTGTCGGCGCCATCGACAACTTTCTCGTCTCGCAGACAATAATGCTCAAATTGGAAACCAAAATGATTTTTATAACTCACATCTTTGTATCTCTCGGCTAGCTCGGACTCGATCGCCTATTGACTACACGTGAAATGTCATAAATTCCAACAACGTACGTCGCACAGCCACTTAACGCAGGAGCGATACTTGGAGTTATTCCGACTGTTTGCTCGTTACGTCGTGGAGTAGGTACTTCTAACGAAGGCACCCAAAAACGTTCCCACAGTCGTCGATCACCGCGGTAAAAAACCAAGTGTCTAAGAATTAACACGTCCGCGCGTTGTGTGTGTATGAAAACACTCGGAGGGCTCGCGAAGAGCCCTCGTGGTGACGGAGTGCTGTCGCCGGCCAGAGCCTGACGCCACTGCAACACATCGCGTAAGATAGTTGTTCAATGTCTTTAATTTACTTTAATTTGAAATGCTCAAGATTACAGGCGCGCAGTTTCGAGGGTTCTTAGTAATGATTACTAGTCAGTAACGCTTGCCATGTTGTTTATGCTTGTTAATCTTCAACGTTTACAACAAAAACTTCGTCCACTTATCGAAACGTTTAAAACTACATTCATACGTTGTTATTTAGTGTAGTGTGGTGGAGTGCAAGCTGGTGGACTTCAGTACGACACTGTCGTCATACGCGACAGTTACGTACGGTCACTAACTCCATGTACAAACATAAGGGCACTGCGTGTGTGAAAACTCAGCCCTGTTCAGATCAGACATACTCGTTAATGCACAATGTAAACTACACTTAATCTTTCACTTTGTGCCGCTTAGAGAGAAATTAACAAAGAAAAGTTAAACAAATACTCTCTGTGCTCAACGCATTAGCGTGTTTCAACGCTGATTGCGGGAATTTACCAATCAGATAGTGGTGGTTATTACTCCGTGTTAGTATGCCGTGTGACTTCAGTTCTCACTAACCAAAACCATTTAACTTGGATGCTTGAACTTTATTGACGGAAACGGGTGTGGTTCGGTTAGCGCTCTTGACCCTGAGACTACTCAACACTCGGGGTTGGGCAAAGCTCACGAGTACAGACTAATAAAATAAATAAACTTACATATTAAATCGTCAAAGTATGACAGCTTCAATAAAAAATCAAATGAATGGTAATTATAGGTATTCAAACTCCAAATATAAATAAAAAAGATTGAAACCAGTAGCAATTATTTTATGTATATGTTACATAGGTACATGCTATAATTAGAAGGTGATACATAACCGCGAGAGATTGACGTTCATCTCATAAATCCACATTTTTATGTAGATATTGTCGAACATTAATATACTTCGTATAAAAAGACATATTATATAAACTGTAAAGTTTTGTCATTGATGAGATCTGCCATAATGATGTAATAATTAATATAATTTTTAAAATAGATCATTGACACTACATTACTGATGAATTAACGACCTGTTGAAACGCTGCAACGGTAGTTACATCTGTCAACAGTTCATACGTAATACAAAAATAAATAATGGCAGGCATGTAACAGTTACGTGTGTAGTATTTTACATCGCAATCAGCAATAGATAGGCAATAATAAGTCGCGCGACATTCAGACGCGAGCGTGGCCAGAAGGGACGAATAAATCAGCATTTGCCGGTAGATGAACTGTTTAATTATTGATTTATTGTGCACTGTTCAGGTGGTTCGAGCAAGGCGCCAACTAATTGGTCTTGGCGAATGTTCGCGTGACACCGGCCCTACGCTGGAATTATTGAGACAAAATCGTCCAATATTGAACAAAACACGACCGTGCATGACTTCGTTACGTTTATCTATTGCAAGCCGAGAATATATTATGCTTTAGAATTATATTTATTCTTTTCAATTTGATTGCAGGCTCGGCCAATGTATTGGTTCCAGTCAATTACAGCCATCGTGCTTTTAAAGTCAATTGAAAGTCGATTTCTGGGAAGTCACTTGTTGTAAAATTATTATGTCCAAGATGAAAGAGAGAACACGCCAATAAAATCACCTGTTGGATTTAACTGTCAATTTGTTTCTCAGACTTGCGACAGTCTAGTCTAGCGTATTCTACTTGTCGTGACTCAAGCGCAAACATATTCTTACACGCATCTTCCGCATAGACAGTCACTCGTCAGCCTTGCTATTCTGTAACATTATTTTCATGTCTCGACAGCGGAATCCGCAGTGAGATGTCAAATACGTATTCTCGAATTTGAATTCTAAATCAAGGCCAATTGGGTTCACTTTTGAAGTGAGCTTTATTATCACTTCACTCTCACCTGTCACCGAAATTATTTCTCGAATTTGAATTCTAAATCAAGGTCAATTGGGTTCACTTTTGAAGTGAGCTTTATTATCACTTCACTCTCACCTGTCACCGAAATTATTAACAGAATAGACAGGCTGGTCTCACCGTTCACTTCCTAGCTGTCTTGTTTGACAGTAAGTTAACAGAGGCTGGTGATTTCGCAGTGCCCATGTAGTGAACTCTACCGGACACTGCGCACCAGTGAACCGTACCATCCGTTGTCGCCAGAGCAAATATGCGCGTGAGACTCAACTTATAAAGAATCTGCACACTGAATTAGGTACATAGCTTTTCAAAAAATAGTATTATTTCTAGGAACTGTAGTAAACTTAACTTTAAGGATTTTCTATTATGTATCTTCCACCTTAATTTATGACTTGATAAATAGTTCTGATGAAATATATTTGTCTAAATACAAGGGTGTTATGAAGTGGGTTTGCTTCTAAAATCTCGAGCTGTCTTAATTCCTTGCTAATCTATATTCTGAAATATGGACCCCCAATCAATTCTTTATCTGATATTTGACGGATAAAAGCCTTATTTTTCCTTTGGTTACACACAAGCTATACATAGAAGATGGAATCTCGCTTGCAGTGGATCTCCATCCCGCCATTCACAAGCACGTCACAGGGGCAAGCACGCACTCGGTGCTCGTTTCAATATTTTAGTAGCGACACAAGACAAACAAAACTCCTTTGTAGGAGGTCAGGCGTGTGTGAAGAGAGTTTCCGTGTCACTCACGGCCTTAGTTACACATTAGCAGACTACGACAAATATTTTTTGTTCACCCATGATCACCTTATCTTGCTAGTTTGCCTGTTGTTGTGACATTCCGATGGTCAAGTTTCCACGTTAATTGGTTTTGGACTACTACGTGTTCAAATACATTTTTTGCGGGCCTCAAGAAGGTCCAGCAACTGTTTATTTGCTTCTTAATTTGCAAATTGAGTGAAAACAATAGATACAATAAAGCGTAATTGATTTTAAATATACGTACCCAGCATTTAATTGTATTGTAGGGCTATTATTTTTTGTTTTAGAATGGTTGAAATTTTTCGCAAGCTATTTCGGTTTACTAAACAAGTGTTCGTCCACCGATAGTTTTGAATAAAAATGTTGTTAATTTAGTTTCAATTCAAAATTTAAAAAGTTTTCTCATTCCTAAAATGTTTCCGTAAAGCGTCATTTACATAAACACAAAAGGCGCCGCAACTTGTCACTCACCTAAACAGACATTCACCAAAAGCTATAAAGTTGCGAGGAATATGTAAGCTATGCTTAAGCGACAAGCCGCGGCCTCAGAGATAAGCTATCGGCCGACAAGCGGACATTATGAGCCTCGATAAACATCGCGATCAGCCTCACTTGCCGATAAACAAATATTTTGATTAGTCTGCCCTCTACAAATTACCACTGATAACATCTGCTAAGGCGTCTGCAATCCCCGACAAAATATCTAAACCTAAATTAATAGAACCTTTTATGTCCTCGGACGATATCGAGGATCATGCGGAAAACGTCCTCAAATGTCACCATATCGCATTAATACCAGATTGCGGGGTCTTAGGTTTGTACCAGTTTTATGTCCCCCCGATAACACAGTATCTATAGGTAAGTTATAATGTTGATAATAGACACCACCGCCATAAAGAAACTTGAGCGTAAACAGCCAATAAATAAACATGAAATTATGTTTCTACCAAGTTATTATCATGTTTTGTGTTTTACAAGGCCATCAAGATAAAAGTCACGCAACTCCGTCGAGCTTAAGAAAGAAAGCTTCACAAATAATAATAGAATGACTAGTATCAACTTAAATACCGTCACGCTTTAGTTCGTTGAGGGTGCACATAACCTACGGTTGTCTTGTATCAGAATTTTGGCGATGACACTTCTATTTACAGAAAGTTTTGCAACATTGAATTGCTAATGAGATTAGCACGACCTGAGAATTTAACTCAAGGCCCAAAGCTTGACAACTGCTAGACAACAAAATTGTCAATGATATCTATGTAATGACAACATTAAATTGAGTTGCAATGTATTTTAAACAGCTCAGGATCTTTATTACAATCACTGTTTTCTATCTACATTGATAAATAAATTAAATTACTATTTATTTTCATGGCGCTATTACATAATGTAGTACTTAGACTTTTATATGATATCTAAAAGTAGCTGGCTATAGTTTTGCAGCTCGTTTATAATATTAACAATTTTGCATAGAGATAAGCCACATGATAAGTTCTTCTCGAAAAGCTGTTTATATCTCAACACCATAAATAATTGATATTTTAATGTCACAAATGATCTGTATGTAACTATGATATACTATAATTTGTTAAACGCCTTAATTAAAACACGAGAGACATAACATTGTATGCCTTATGTCCATGATCATTGAGTCTAAAATCGTCAGCTAGTAGCAAACATGTTACGTTGTTCTCGAGGTGTAAAGTTGGAGCAACGTGTTTTTCAAGCGAGTGCCGTGCCTAGCTCATAAGTTATCGTATGTAATAAAATTAAATGTAACACATTTCTCTTTTTCATGTAATCTTCATAATTTATACACATTTTTAGTTTGCGACGTGTATCGGCGCCTGCGGCCGCGTACGGACGTGCGCCTCTTGCTCACTTTGTACGCGTTCGGTACCAACTTGTACTGTGTATCGCTTTCGGAATATCATTACATGAACATAAATTTATTTTTGACGTCCACAGTAACTTATGCTTGTTTGCGTTCAGTATTGACTAATTTACGTTGATTACGATTGGAATCGTTTTCGAAACGCAGATATATTAAACTGTTACCAGTTCATTTGTTTGTTAATTAATATTACAAATCTTTTAATTTGACTATGCTGTAGTTATTTAGTGATAAATAATTAAGAGAAAGGGACAGCCGATAAATAGAGCGCCACAAATGAAATTCATTCAATCAACTTGCATAATAAAATAATTACTATTCACATAAACATAATTGATAGCTGGCGTGCTCCAGCGCAGTCCAATTACTCGTCTTGTCCTCTAATATCTGCCTACACGAGAATATATCGCGGCACTCATCGTTGCGCAACTGAATATCGTTTAATATAATTAGGTTGCCAGCATTAAATGTCACTGAGTCAAGAACTGCTTCTGTATGCCTCATTGATATACAATTACAAGCTTTCATCCTCACGGAGAGATAACTCTAGTAATGAAGAAAATGCGTTGCACTTCTAGTTAAGTTACTTGAAGCAAACGTATGAAATCTTTCAGTTCGTATATCGAAGACAATGAAAGAGGCAGGGAGGCAATTTGTACAGATATCAACGCTGAGCATTGAATGGCGAAATCCATCAACAGTTAATGCTGTTATGTCCGCCGTGATTTATGTGGCGAGGGGCGCGTTCCGCACGCTTGTTCCCGGGAGGGATGCCGCGCAGGACCCGCTGGGTCATCGTAAGCTGAGCGGGAGCGATTTATTCAGAACTTTCTGAGATTTTTCATCAGCCGTATGTAGCCTGAAATAAGTCACTAAGCAACAGCTAGTTCTAAATAAGAATGTTACTTACTCTTTACGTCATTCCGGTTTTGCAACGAGACTAGTTCTTTCTAATTTTGGTACAAATGGCTTAAGTAACCAAAAGTTTAATTACTTGGTTGAATTTGTGGCCTCTTACTGAAAGCCTTAGAAACTTACCTAAACTTTCTTACTTAGGATAATAGGATGTGACTAATGACTGCTCTAAATAGTCTTGACGATTAAAATGTGAAGTCCAGTCTGTGAAGGGTTTATTTAATATCTTCTTCTTCTTAGATTGTAGACTTTATTTTTCTTCTAAAATCTTTGATTATACAGACAAAGGTTTTCTTCCCGCTTCCGCTGTCTCCACCGCTTCTGCTCTCGGGGTCAGTCGGGCCGTTCCCTGAAGGCAATAGAGCGCCTCCCGCGGTGGCGGCTACTCGCCGTCTCCGTCAGGTGGTGCGCACAAATAACGCAATAAATACAAGCTTATCGCAAATCAGCTCGTCTCACCGAGGGCCGATTTATTCATGAGCCCCGCGCATATGCTTAACCCCGCTTACATTTATCATCGACATGCTCAGTCAATTAAATTAAACCGAATCGATGACAGCCTCCGCACTAGATACGATTTTCTAGCGTGTTATTTATTGTTATGTGACTTGTAATAAGGGCTTTATAGCTGTCATGTGTTAACAATTAAATCCAATTAAGTAATTTTATGAAATCGCTTTTAGCCAGTTTCTTGCAATATTTAAAAGGAACAATTTTAAACATGGTGTTATAATAATAATTTGAGGAAATTGTTAATGTTCTACTTCTTATAAAACTGTTATCAGACGAAGAATAAGTATATATTCATCGTCTGTTTAAATTTATATTCAATTGATTGTTAATATTCAGAAGACAAAGTCTCCAAACAATCTCTTCCAATCTCTACCTTACTTATCAAGCTTAAAACAACCTATTTTAACCATTCATTATTTTTTGTGCATTGCTAGATAAATTACCTACATAACTATTAAAAATCCGTTTACATAATATATGTAGAGTTAGATGAAGTCATTCCACTATTTGCGTATGTTCTATGAAACATTTGATTGCTCGAATCTTCGTTTCAAAGAATCGATCAATTGTCATTGCAGCTGCTTTAAGATATCAAATCAATTCTCTTATTATACGAGTCACGTCGCGTATCAATAATAGTACAAATGCATCATCGAAACGCAGTGTCACTCGGCTAATTTAAACATATAAATTAACTGATGTCACTGGTGAGTTACATAAGAATAAAATTAAACATTTAAATGAATTAAAGTACTGTGTATTTAGAAGTTACATAACTTGAACTATTTTAATTTTTATTAGGAAAACGAATAGGGGTGTGCCGTGTGCCCGATATCCTCGTTGGTACTTTGTTATCGCCGCCGACAAGGCTCCGCTTTTAACGCGCTAAACGTTTTATACGTTCATCACAACATTATCCTTTCGACACGGTAGCACTAATTGGTTAAAACTTCTAAACAAAAAACGTCTAAGAAACAAACACTTTAATAACATAGACGTTCGTCATTTTGAGGCGCAAAGGGAATTCCATTTAACATGTGAATTGGATGTGTCGGGTCGGCGCGAGGGCTGTCATTAGAGGGCGTTGAGGCGAGCGCGGTCAGCGGCGAGCTGCGCGGGCGACGCCGACGACACCCGAAGGCACCGCGTCAACAGCCGCTGATTGATGGCCGCCCCAACCACGGACCCAATGATTGTTAGTGTTTAACTAACAGTTACGATTCAACACAGCTTGATTGATGGACTAATGATATAAAGTAAACACGCGCCCAGTCGTTAGGTGTGTAGCATCCGTCGCCTCGAGCTGACTTATTTCCATCACTCAAGATTTGTTGCGGACAGAAGGGTTTTAATCAAAACTTGCTTTCAATCTAACGAAACATCAATACATTAACACAGTTTGATTACACTTTATATCGATAGAAGTTGAGTACTCATAACATTTAAAGCCTGAGGCTTCAGGCGTAAACGGAGCATCATAATAAAATAGGAATAACATCGTATTACAAGACAATACGCAAGCGCCACGTTTTATGGTAAGGAACATCGAATTGTGTGTAAGCAATTTGAACCGCCACCATTCTGGGATAATTCATCGTATTATCATCAAAAATTTTACACTCGGCGATTATTTCCGGCCGCGTTGACCTGTGAGGCCGGGGCTGTACTTCGCTCTGGTCCATCACGTACATTTAATATTATAAGCTATTAGGCGCCTCGCCAGGCCTCCATTACTGTGTCCATATCATAATACGGAATTGTCTGTTGAACGTTTAGATTTTATACTTTTTACTTTCATTGAGTGTAAAACAAAAAGGCGGGACCGTCGGCGCCGGCTATTGTTCTCCGCGGCCATTCGTCGCACTTCATGCTATTCACATTCAAATTAAATGCCTTGTGTACAAAATTAATTTGTCTTTTGTCTTAGCTGAGGGCTGGACGAGCGCCGCTGACATGTCACTGCGCAGCAGGGCGCGACTGCATGTCGACTCTACGCGAGCTGCCCGTGCGCATTCATATACATTGCTATGACATTTGAACTTCATTGTGTTTTGAATCAGACTTGAACTATTTCTTAACAAATAAAAAATACATCAATTTTATGAATATAGTATAAGATAAGTATAAACACGGTTTTATTAAGTAAGGCAATAATTATAATAAATAATTGTAGGCGTGTTACAAGAATATTTTGGCCTCAGCTACAAAAAATCCAAATGAACAAAGAAAAGTGATTACAATAAAGAAAGATGACAATTTGATTTGTTAAGACGTATGTTTTAGTTGTTTCTGGCCAAGCATTATGAATATGTTATTATACGTATCAAAGTATAGCCAAAGATTGATGAGCCTTCGCATTGTCAACAGTTAATTTAATATTTATGTTTCGCTCCGGATTTACAATGTATTTCAATTTACAGATATAAAACACAATAAAACAACAATAATATGTTTATTGTTGTTTTATTGTGTTTTATATCTGTAAATTGAAATACATTGTAAATCAATTCTCAACTTTAAAGAAAGGGTGCTTAAAAACTCTTTACATTATTTCAAAGCTTTTTGTTTGTACTTTGTTGTATTGTACACATGTGTTATTTATAACACCATAGCTAGTGAGATCATTTCAACAGCGTAAATACGCCTGTCCAAAACGAACAAGAGAGCACGCATCATTCGTTGTGAGATAGCCGTGACGAAAACATTGCACCCCGCCTCTCTAATAACACATCTTTAGTTACGTGTAATTTAAAACTCAAACATCGACAACTAACAAATGACGACGGTCCTCGTCCAAATGAATCATCGACCATCAATTAAGCTATTATTAACGAACATATTATTAAAAAATCACAACACTGTTTCTTCTACGAAATTACAATGAATAGTGAATCACAGCCACACCCGTCACGACTCACTTCTTCTATCTCGATATCTCGCCTCGAAGGTGGCAAAACAAGTATGGCTATCAAAACTCATAAATTACATAATGCAAGTGAAGCCAGCATAATACTGAACAATGTTTGTGATAAATATGTACGAGGCGACACAGCCAGCGAGATCGAGATGATATAATATCCGAGTGTTCACAGTTCTTAATTAATATTTGATGACTCGGCAGAACAGTAAGATGATCGGGAATAAAAGCTTATGAATGTTCCATTAGTGACCGCTAATTCGCCACTATTGTCTATAATTACTTCCAAACTGTATTATAGTCGAACCCTCAAGTATGTAAGTACAATACATCTTGCGCACATTCGTTAAGATTTCAACTACTTTACATGATCATAACCATTAACTAAGGACGTATTAGAATAAACTGGTTTGCTTAATCCTAATAATGAAATAGGAGTACAAAAGTTTCAAGAAACAAACGACTGTCTATCAAGATTGATTGGCATTTGAGCGTACGGTCCGTCATCGTCGTGTTAATGTGAGCGGATGTTGTGAAGTCGCGGTCGGGCCGATAGGAATCTCGGAATCTCGACCATCGCATCGGCACCGTGCGTGAGTGAGTGGCGAATTCGCGGGTAATTAAATTTTGACGCATACACGCTGCCGCCGGCGCAGGCGCATCCGATACCATCAGTGCGTGTAATTTTAAACCGACGACAGACCCGATACTTGGTCAATTAATATTCGACACACGACGCATATTTTTGGTAGTGAATTGTGGCCTTTGCAACAAATTATGTGAAATGCCAAGATAATGTCATCCCTGATGATCTCTCCAAGGTTTTGATTGCACAGCTTAGAGTAATTTTGTTATACCTAGATTAAAGTAAATAGCGAACCCACTTGATACCAAGAAAATTTATGTCGAACTCTTTCGCTATTAATAGATGTTCTTTTTAAGAAATGAGAACATCTCGATGTCACTTAGGTAAATGCATTCTGTAATAGTGTTGAACAAAAGCTGGCAATAAGTAATAAAATCAGAAAGAAGAAACATAAGCAGAGTCATGTGATTGTTGTTGGTAAAACGTGAAGAGTTAGGTAAGGACATTTCTCGGAACGCTGGGCGAGACACTAAAGGACTCGCGTCGAGGCGACGTTACCTGGCCATCGAACGGCACTCGAAACCTGTCTCGATCAATCCACCTCTTGTTGCTCGTGTTAAATAAAAACCTCTCTTAAAATACCAACCGAATGAGCCCGTTGACACTTGTCATTCCGGTCCTCAATCCTTTATATTTGTCTTTGAAATGTGATGACAGTGGTACAAATTACGAGTACAAATCTGTGCGTCGTTCATAACGCGCTATCTGACGCGTGTGATGGATGCGCGCGCGACGGCCGCTCGGATCACTGCGCTGTAATTAATACGAGCGGTACGGCCTATGGGAATCGTTGTCACTTTATGTCGTTTTCCACTCCGTAAGCTTATACTCTACACTGTCAATTGCTGGTTGTTTATTGCTTTCGAATGCGGGGTGAGACAATTACTGTAAAAACAACTTATGTGCTGAGAATGCAAGTGCCAACTGTGTCACATCAAAGCTATATAATTTCGCTGTAAGCCAGTAAACATAATTTAAAGATAACGAGTGAATCGTAAAACTCTTGTAGTAAATAGGGTCTCGTACTGGCGCAGGCGCATGCCGCGGACGCGTGCTATTGTTGCGCGCAATTTACCGCCGCTTCAATCGCTGAAATATTTCGTGCAACGGGCATGTCCAATTGCTAACGAGCCGACTGCGACGCACAAATGAATAAGCACCTCATACATAGAGCAAGTGATTGTGCTCGAACATTACTGGTCACTTGAAAGATTTACAGTGAAACAACTGACACAAATGTTAAACTGCCAACTCTTGCTCAAATTCATGAAACAACATTTGCTTTGTCATATTTTATTTATGAAACTATTTATTCTGTGGCTGCCAAGCTATAGTTAGTTTCTGAAAGTTTAGACCATATTATTGGTAATTTAATTACGTAAATATTTGCCTAGACACAAACAGCATGTCAAACTCAAAACAATATTTAGTAGATACGTAAATGAATCGATGATTCGAGTTTATACCTATTAGTACTCCCTGCGATCGTTATTCTAACGCGTGAACGCAGCTCAAGAGTGGGAATTAGCCGCACTTATCCCGTGTAATGGATAGGTGCACGTGTGTGCAGGCCATTGTGTTGGCCCATATCAACCGAGGGCTGGCCCTCGACCACGGCACATATTTATTTTTAGGTCCCATGAACTTAATGGATACTTACCTGTCATTTTTTTTTTGTAATTATACAGTTCATGAATTTAGGAAATCCTTCTCAATTCTAGTGTAGGCAATTAGAATAAATTGAGTAAAAGCTCTTCTTTCTCTACTTGTAAGACAAAGAAAAAATCATTTTAGATTTTAGCATGTGTTCTTTTTTTATTATCATATCTAGGTAGTGCAGACCATAGTAAATGCATTTAAAGCACATGTCCGAAGATTTCCCATACGAGTTCCTATTGCACTCGCCCGAGGCGCGAGCCGCACGCCCGTCATTCATATAACATACGCACTTTGTTTAGCCAACATTAACTCAAGACAATTATCTTCACTGGCAATCTCCGTCCGTGAACTTATAAAGCCTATCGTTTGAAATTACCATCAGTCGACTTAACAGAACTACGATTCAATTTCAACTAGGTAACCTTAGTCGAGTCGTTCGAATTAAATTATTATTGAATTGAGCTACTTGAACTCTCGCTTCAAGTTATAAGTTCAAGTATTTTAAGTTAGTTAGGTTCTCATAAAAAAGAGGCCAATAGAAAAACAGAACAAATAATGAATCCTACCAAAATTTCAAGAACTCTACAAGTATGACTACATGGATGGAGGTTGTAAAAAAGGAAAATATTGGTACATATTTTAGTAAGGTCAAAATCTCAACTCGTAATGAAGTCGGTATCTTATTCGAATAACCCTAATCTACGTCATGTCTAAGCAAGAACTGAATTGTAACTAATATCCTATTGTAACTAACTATAATCCTTTGTACAATTTCAGTAAACTTAAGCTTGAGTAGCTCTATTGTCTGGCAGTGAAAGTTCAAACTGTATTTTATAGATTGGAGTACGAGGCACAATATAATTTGGTTTCCGCAACATCTGCAAATCAACTTCCTTATGTGCAGTATTCTTTACAACTGCGGGCTCGTTGAGTCCTAAATCCCTTCACAATGAGTCCTAACGGAATGCCCTCCGACCCGTCCTGTAGGCCGCTGGCACGTGAGATCCCATTACACTTGTCTGCTTTATTGTCTATAAAGCCTTAAGTGTCGATGATCTCTCAGCGACATCGCCCGATTCTTATTACATAATACCCTCGGTGCACGAAGAGTAAAATTACCCAATTTTACAGCGATTCTATCTTAAATAACTATTTCAAACCTAGCGCTACAATAAATTTTAACCCGAAACTTACCACAAAAGAATGGGTCATTTACGACATCGCGCTCCATTCACGGGCTAATAGTAAAATAATATAGCTGCTCGCCGACAGACATATTTGTAACAAAGACGTGTAAAATTTCTCAAACGTCAGATTTATACGGCAATCTCTGTCAGTATTTCAGACGCTGCGACTATTTAGTCGAGTAGAGAGCACGTGTGTAACCGAATCGCTTACAAAAGATTAAAAGGTGGTAATTTGACGTTGATTTAGGAAGAGCGAGACTGCTTTCATCGCACGGATTGTCTTACCCCAGATCGAGCGCGACGTTTTGTCTATGGCCGACGCACGTTCAATCCCTTTATAATGTTTAAATTTATTATTAGTGACGTTAATAAATTTTAGGGAAGTAACTGATTAGTAACCATTTACTGTGAACGATGGCTCTGACACTGATCCTACTCGAAATACTAAGGGCAATCTATTTGAATTGCAACGATCGTATTTTCGTCTAGATATAAGAAACCCTAAGCATTCTTTTAAAATGTTCATACTCGTAAAAGTGAGTCGTCTTACATACAAAACCGACGTTGAGGTTTACTTAGTTCCTCTATTCACAGTTCGCTTATGTTTAACACTATTGCCATTTACAAGGCACGTAAAAAGACAAAAAAGTAGCAATAATATAGTCATAAGTTCCTTAATACAATTATTATTATGATCGTTGTCAGAATAAGCTTGTATTTTTATAAGATCGTGATTGCGTGCGCGTGCTCGGAGTGCAGCTGCGCGGTAGCGGGCGCGGCGCGCGGCGCGGCGCAGGCGCTGATGTCATCGGCTCAACTTAAATGTTATTTTCCGTCGCTCGCTGTCGCGTGGGTGCGGCAACACTATCGGCTGTGGTCATACCAACATCCACAAAACCTTATTTCACAAATTATTTATATATTGCGGTTTTATAACAATTTTTATTTGTTATCACTCTCATTCGAAAAACATTACATACCAAAGAAGTATAGAATGTTTTTCTCAATATTAAATCCGAAATAACAGACAACACTTAGGTATTTTTTATATTACTTTATTTTGAAAGGTATTAACCTAACAAAAACTAACAATCAACCATAAAAACTATACAACAACCATTATTAACTGTCATTGTTTAATAAAATACTGTTAAGTTTTTATTCCATGCCACAATATACCAGTTTTTAATTAGCAGCATTGTTTTGTGCTCAGTGTAAACACGGCACGCGCTAAAGTTATGAATGAAATAACGTTTTGCAAGAGCGGATGTTGCGAGGCAGCTTGTGTCGAATTAGGTTTAGAGCCTTATGAAGGCTTGATGAATGAACCGCCGCTCCCCGCCTCGCCGCCCCGCGACACTACTTATGTTATTATTGAGATCAAGATAATAGTGCATTGCACTTTACATTCAATTTTGCACTTGCATACAAATTTTATGTGTATAGGTTATATTTATTTAGTTGGTTAATTAGTTCAATGTTTATCTTAAAATAACGTAAGCTTTTTCATAGTTTACTTTGGATCTTACTGCCTAAGTAATCTTAAATTCTCTTAATGAAAATATTCTTCTATGTGCGAAAATACGCGAAGGACTCTAAACTTAAGCCAGGAATTTGATTGCGGGATGCCCACCATGTGGGACATCATTAGGTAAAACACGTCTTCGTTACCGATGGATGAATAATAAATAATGTATTGCTTATAGCCACCTAATTAAAAATCAAAGAACTTTACATCCTGAAAAATAACAAAGAAAATACGAAAAAAACTGAATCCAAGATTGGTAATTTGAAGTAAACAGTTATTATGTTTAATTCAAAAGCAAGCTGTCAACCCGACATTGATCGACAAGCAGTTATGAATGAATAAAGACTTAACTTATAAAAGTTTATGACTGGTGTCTTAAATTAACGTGTTTACAGTGATAAATACAGAGATAATAACGACGGCCATAATTGTAAGGCATTTTAAATTACGATTGCGTCGATTAATTTGTTTAATATTCACAATAATATCAATTAGTGGTAAATTGATTTCGTCATCAGTTTTAAGTATCGAGCGCGTACTTGTTTCATGTTCTGAGGTCGAATTATACCCGGCGGCGGTTACAGGTTAATAGAGTTGGTGGAACTTAAGAGACTTGAATACATTGTAGACAAATAGAACAGTAATAGTCAGGAGTAACAATTCTATTGTGGTATTATTGGGTAAAAATGTAGGTAAAGTTAAACAAGCTATTTTTTTTTTAATTGATCTGTAGATATTAATAATGCAAAAACTAGGGTAAGTCTAGGTTATGCCTAACGATGATAGCTTTAACAAAGTCATCTTAACACATTTTTGAGATATTTTGAGATATTTAACTTTAGAATGATCATAGATCTTCTTTTCTGATTTAATATCTCAAATATAAATTACTCTTCAGGAATGTTAACGTTTTAATAATTTTGTTAAACAAAGCATAAAATGTATATAGAGTGGCGTGTCAATCACGCTGCTCTGTAATTTAGTTGAACATAAGTGCAGTACCGAACGTGATACGTCCTTGCGCATTAATTACGGTTTATCTAAATGTGTGGTGCGCGCGAGTGTCAAAGTCAAGATTGACGCGCGTCAGTGGCGGAGTGAAATGTCGCGAAGGCAGCAGTGCACCGCACTCCCCCCCCCCATCCCCGCTAAGGCTTAACATAAAACTTCAATTTGCATAATGCATACAGAATATGTAAACTTATCTCCGACACGCCCTTGCGAGTGACACGGCCTGAGGTGTGCCTGGATAACATTATTCTCGTTGCGACGATATCCAAGTCTAAATAGATCGCATTTGCAAAGCCACATGTTGTGCGGATTTTATTAGCACCACAGATGCGGCGGCCAGATATTATTTTTTATGCGTCGGGAACAATTCAAATAGTCGTTTCAATATTTATAGAGCCATTCTAGTGTGTTAAAATAGCAATAGTTGCTGTTGTTCTGTATGTTTTAAATATTTATGTCATTAAAGTTTAGGTGTGTTCTTTTATTTAATTTTCCATGTAATAATATTTCTGCCTTGTGAACAGCGAGTAATTTTGTAAAATAAGTAAGCCACCGTCGACCACACTCATTCTGTGTCTTTTTGGTAAGAACTTATGATGCTTAAAGTAATAAAACGTGATTCCATTTGCCACACGACGGCAAATATCATCGTCGTAAGGAGATCGTTAAAGAGCGGCCATCCATTCCTTATTAGCCTAACACGCGCCACGAGCCCTATTTCGAATGCAAATAAAATTACAAGGCTACCATAAAAAGTGTTTATTAAGACTTTATTCGCGTTTAAAAATTCGTAAAGTCTTATTTAACTCAGGGTCTGGCCCACTCGCTCGAGTTCCAAAGTTTTAAAATTATAAAATTACTGTCGACTCGCGCTCAGAAATGAGACGTAAATGGGCTTTGCCTGCAAAAAGCGGATATAACGCGACATATCTTCGTTCATGACAGAATCCGATCATTGTTGCATAAAATGTGGGATTAAGGGGTGCATACCCTAGAAGGCGCGGCGAGGGCACCCACCGCACGACGCGCCGCCGCCGTCGCTCCGGTGCGGCCGGTTTTGCCTCGGCTGGTAATCGATTCATCTTTTATTGCCGTTTGATGGCAGCAATAGTGTCTTTGGCACGCATCCGGTCCACGGACGTAACTAAACTATATTTCCGATGGCGGCAATCAGGACTCTACGCTGAGATTCAGCCCTTGCATTCTAGTAAAGTCAACTTACTTTGAGAGTGATCAATTTATGTATAAAAAAAAAAAACAATTAAGATATAACTTGATCAATCTTAATATTTTGTTGTAATCGTTGGAACACACTAGATAGAGACCTACAAATGTAACATCCGAAGATATCAATTACAACAGGTTGAAATACTTCGCCATGTAGAGAAGTTATAAACAACATTACTTTATGTGACTTTTGTATATTACTGATAAAATCGTGTAATAGCCGTCGTCGGCTATAATTTGTGGTGACTCAATTGAAAGGTCAGTCTCGGCTAATACACATATTCATATCTGTTATCCGAGCGTCCTCTCTCCGAGACTTTCCAATTAAGCAATTTAGATACGAGGCCCGGTTGTGACACGACGTTACACGAATGTAAAACAACGGCTATCGGAATGATAATTCAGTGATGTAAATAACAATAAAGTTATCAGGGAAGGCAGAGTCACTATGGGTTTTGACAATAAAAAGCGTCGTGGAGTGCGCGACCCGCCGCGCGCTCGCCTTTGGGACGAATTTACGAGCGCCTTCGACTTTGTCTCGACAACGCTGCATCACGCCACCACCGATATTGTGTCTAAGTGCCTGCCACATGCCTACTCTAATATTTACGATACTTTGACGGTGATACGAAATAACTTTTCGCAATTATTTCCCTTTTTTGACATATTAGGTAGATTAAAATATTTCAAATAATTTTGTTTTTATATATCGTTTTTTTATGAATTACACTTATAAGTAATTACAGTAAGTAACTACAACAGTTAACTTGTGATTATTTTTTACGTCCATTCACTTTTATTCCATTACAAGAAACAATTTCAATAGCGTTGAAGTCTTTTGTTAGGGCGAATGTTATGCGAACACAAAAGCTTATTAATAATCAACTCTAACAACAGCGCGAGCTGAATAAGCGATGGTACTTATAAATCAATATTGACAAAATTAACATACAGTGTTAATTATGTTCAATTGTTTATTAACGTTTGGATTGCTCGTTGTAATCTATTGCCATTTAAATAACAGATGGAACAATAATAGCGCAACAAGAAAGCATAGTGGACCGGTCTTGGTGAGGCTGCATTATTCGGAACCTGTTTGTGTTGCTCTAATTAACAATACACAAATCGTAGCTTGTATGCAAATGAGGCGGGAGTGAGCGGCCCGGGGACAACATACACCTGAGTTTCGTCCGCGATAACAAAGGCCCTATTTTGTTGGGTGAGGTCAAATTTAAGTGTCATATAGTATCTGATTTTTTGTTTTACATTTCATGTAGTCTTGGCACTTGAAAACAAAACTTTTACGGTTTAAGTTTTTTAGATTTCATTTGTCCCTCATTAACTTATGTCTAATCATGCGTTGCACTGATTTGAATAACCTTACTTTGTGTTTTTAAGATAAGTTTTTTTTTGTTTAATATCTAGCGATTTGATTGATTTCATTTGATTCGAACCATTTTATACTCGAGTACATAGGCTGGCTCTAGTTAACATTTAAAAAACTGAGCGCCCAAGACGCTTTCATTGTGGTGTACGCGACTTTATCGTAAAATTGAATTAAAAAAGAGAGATAATAAAAGGCGATCGCGTCGTAATTCTGGCGCGCGACAACACAGCACTTTTATTTGGAGGCGCGCGTGTGGCGGGGGGCGCGGAGAGACGCCTAATCGTGCGAGCTTTAGCCTGCTCCGCTTACAACCGCTATTTACACCTCATTATTGAATATACCTGTAACACTGTGTAAATATTAGTAAAAAGTGACATTTTAAATATTTCAAGTTTAAGGAATGGAAGATATGGTTATTTGATGTTTAGAATTTTAAAAATATTTTTGCAATGAATTATCTTTTGCTTCATGAAAAAAGAGACTAGTTATTAGGTTGTCAAATATTGCCTAAATAGGATTATTATACGTATACTGAACCATGCTATCATTAGCACCGATACAACTGAGGGTTAACAAAAACATATACCTAAAAACATATGAGCATACCAAAAAGCATCTATGATACATTCCATAAAATCAACATTCCAGGTTAGAAGATTAAAAATCTACAATCGACAAAAAACCTTAGACTTTTATTAACAAACATTAAGTTTGTTTTGGTAGAAAATAAGAATAATAATAAATCAAAAGAGGTTGTACACAGCGGTGCAAAGTGGATCGCGCTGCACATTATGGGCCGCGGTCCTCGGGGACAATCTTCTTTTATTTATATCCGCTGTGTAACATCTCGCACCTCTCACAAGCCTCGCGACTCACTCTGCCGCTCCTTGCTAGTCGAACTTAAAATCTTCACACATATTATTCCGGCAAGGTTTAAATTAATATTTTGATAAAATCATAAAGGTTACTAAAATTAAAGACTAGGTACTTAAATTATTTACTTTGAAAAAAAAATATTTTGTAAAGCGAAACCATTTTTCTCTTGATAAAATAGTATTTTGATAGAAGCATTTCGGAGGCTAAACCATATTCTTAAGGTCGGCAAAGCGTCTCCATGCCATTATTAAATAATTTACAAATCTATATTTAAAAAATATATGCTTAACTTAAAAGTGAAACATAATCAGAACACTAAACCCACATTTTTTTTATCTGCCTCGTTTTACGATCATGGACAAAATATTTGAACAATACTGCATCGTGAAGTCGCAAATCTTTACTTTATTTCAATTGTTTTTTTTTTCCTTTACACTTATTTATTTCAAACAAAATAACAATTTCAATTATTTTGTGGAGGAGTTAAATGTTTCCGGTTTAGAATAAAAATAATATGCTCGACTTAGCTCCAACAAAATATAATATAAGTTGCAAAATATAATCCAGCATGCTATTTTTTTAATGAACAGGATGTCACTGCCACGGTTTAGGAACATTATTGATGTTAGATGCTTGTTAGTTGTACATATAATAATGGTATGTGTATAACTTACCGAGCACCACTAAACACACCGAGCACCAGGTGCCACAAATTGCGTGGATGACGCTTTTTATCAGCGTAATATTGGAAGCGCATTTTTCCGGGTAACCGAGAGCCGTCCAGGCAGACTTGTAATTTCAAGTGTTTACCCTGCGCGCGCTCAGCAGGGCGTCTCACAACAATGCCCATATCCTTTTAACATAAAATATATGAAAACTCCGGCTACCAGCGAGCCACGGATCGAGCGTCCGATACAGTGACTGCATTATACTCACTAGCTGCCTACCAAGAACTTTTTATGAGGGATCAAATTGATTGGTTCGGTGATAATATCAGAGTTGCGCGTACGCGTATTGTGCTCGACGCGCCGCGGCCGGCAGCTCAGCCTTTAACACATCGCGCCTCGGCTTCCGTTACCATCGATTACATATGCAGCTATACTTCTCACACCTTTTAAGAGATGTAATTTGGAGATTCTGAGAGATAGCTGCTGGTAATAGATATGCACATTTCAATGCGCCGGTGAAAGGTTGTAGCCCCCGGGACTCCGATAGGTGCGACCACTATATATATTGCTACGTACCACAATGTACTCACAAAAATAATAAGAAGTAACACATTGTGGTATACGTAATGTCTTTTTCATGGTACCAACCGTTAGGTATCACTGTCGAAATTGAATCGAGTTTAAGATACACTTTAAATTTATTGGACGCTCGCAACGAATCATCTGCGGGCAGGTCGAGGCAGGACGTGCCCTGCGAGCGAGAAACACAAAACCACAAAGATAAAAATATATTACAAAATGAGGCCCACTTTGTGTTTTGAAATTACAATCAAATAAATTACTTTTTATTGCTCAATCTTGTTGGGTTTTATTAAGGTATCGGCGCTGAATGCGAGAGAATAAAACATGGCGGGTTTACGCGAGAGACAAGATGTTTCCGTGCGCCTTGTAGCCGCCAGATAAACGAAGGTGCTTTACATGGCCCTCGAGTTTTTGGAGATAAGCCATCACGACGTGTTCATGTCGACATGCGGACAATGAAGTAACACACGACCACTTTCTCCCCACACTTTTTACCCGGGACACATCGGCATGTAAATAATGCACTTGTATTATGATTAAGCGAGAAACCTAGGATAAATCGTATGAAAAAAAATATAAACATGAAATAATAAAAAACAATCCGTACTTAATTTTACGACATGCGATCAATTTGCTGTTGTATTCACAATAAACTTCACATTCAGCTTACACAATGTCACACTTACACTTAAATGTACTGATATTATAAAATATTTCGACACCAAGTCACGTATGATACATGACCTACTAAACTCGTGAAATGACAATAAGGATAAACAGTCACTTCGTAACATTCCGTTTCAAAAAAAGTTTTTGATTATAAAAAGTACAAAGATCCAGAGGCCCAAAAATAAAATTTTAAGAAAATCTTATTTATGAGTACACTCATAAATTGTAATATTTTCCACAGATAAAGTGGCCTGTGACTTGCATAAGAATGAAACCGAGTCATAACTTCTTGCAGTAGTTACTTTTCAAGTCTTAACTAACTTAACTGATCCAGTCAATAGATCTCGGCTGGGTGTAGAAGGCAGCGTGAATCTTCCCAGCAGCCAGCTCGATGACAAACCGCACTTCCAGTTTCAAAACATACAAATCAATACGGAGACTGCGGAGACAAGAGAGCATATCGTGTTGATTAATGCTGATTGCTAAAGTGCGTCGACGCATGTATAAGTAATGTTACAGCCCACCGCGGCGTTTCCGTCTCAACCGGTCCTAGAACAATGTGCCCAAACATTTACTTATTCACTATTCAGCATATGGAATCGCCCCCATGACATAGTGGACATTAACAACGACGCTCGACTTAAGCACCTATCGCCGGTGCAAATTACACTTAATACAATTACGAATCATTTATCATTGTATCGCTTTTGGAGATAATTGGCAATGATAAACTGAGTAAAGTTGAGACAATACTGAGCGGCTCGACCACTGGAGAGGACCCTTTACACTCGAGTGCAGGTTCACACAGTTATTACCCATTTGGTAGAGCATGTGCAAAGCATCACAGGTCCGGTTACGTTGGTGTTGTGGAAGCGTGGAAATCTGCGCGAGGGCACAATGCGCCGCGTGTGTCCCTTGCCCAAGGAAACCCATTTATCATCGTCACCTAGCGACCCGCGACTTGTAATTGTGTGCCATATTGTTGTCTGAGTTATGGGCCGTGTGCAGGAATATAGTCTCTTCCGCTTAACCTGTGCATAAACATTCATCGCGACAGGCTAATTTAATTTAAAAAGATAATTTTGTCTGATAGTGTCGGTTTGATATGTACCGAGACGTAGATATTTTAGCTATGGAATTTAAAAGAGTTGCCATATTATTTTAGAGCCTTGTGACAATCGTTCAATTATGTCGAAGTCTTTGAATACTAAAAGAATTTTATTCCATTTCTTGGTAACAACACTAATGTATTTTATTGTAAGCGTACCCCACGCAGCGCCACTAGACAAAAATCGCATCGGCTTCCCATATATTTCCCGTCAGTGTTCGAGGGACAATACGGTAAAGGATTGAAGAAAAGTGAGCATAAAACACGGCGCACGCGCATCGGGTAGCGTCGATCGAGCGGAACATCAGCATTGTGACGGGCTCGCGGCGCGGCGCGGGCGCGATCGAGCCGCGATTTGTCGTTATTTGCGCACGCGGCGGCGCGCGGCGGCTGCGACGCGCCGCGGACGCGCCAACTTATGACGGCTCTTATCCGCCATCGCGGGAGCCACTCCGCGCCTCTTGACATCCCTCTCCAGATCGTCGCCGTCGCCTACCTGCTGCTAGTATTTCTCACAGAAACAATGAGCTTTAAAGGTTTATTATGACAACAAAACTGAACAATGCGTTTTAATGCTATTTCGCCTTTAAGCTTCCAGCTATAATTGAAAACTAATTTAACTGGGAGTTTACGGGTGACTTCTGATAAATTTGTATTATTTATTTATTTATTTATTTATTTGTTGGGACATATAACAGTTATACATTACATTACATTATAAAGTTAGAGTATATCTATATAAGTTAATGTATAACCCACACCTATGTCCGCGGAGTAATATTATTAAAGAACTTAAAAAAAAAATGAGACCTGCGCAAAAATAATAAAAGTATTATGAATCAAATTATTATTTTTATTTATGACCAGTAAAGATAGGTTTTCCTACTGTGCACCTTTAATAAATGTTATCTTTTTGGCATCACTTACTTCGCATTGCTTTTACAAAGTCATGGGACAAGACTTATATTTCCAGACCGCGTGTTATACGCGAGTGTGAGACACCGGGGCTCGGCGCCCGGAGCGTTACAAACCTATAATAATGTAAGTACGACGACGCTATCAACGCCGACGATCACAGCCGAAATCAATTTTAAACAAACTCTAGCCACCACCTACAATTATCATTGTAGTGAACAATGCGTACCCACTAAATATCGGGCCAGTGTTAGAGGTCACTCGGACCCATCGATAATGGTCGGTTCTTTTCGGATCGCACGAGATACCATCGCGATGATTTGTTGATCCTACGCTAGCTTAAATATTGAAATTAACATTCATTTACGATTTTTATCTATCATACAATGAATATGATGTGAATGATTTACTTATTATAAAACAAAGAATGAATTGTTATATTTATTTATTTGTAAAAGTTTATTTCTACATATCTGATTCAATATATTCATTACATTATATCCAATAAACTCCATCATTATAAGAGCATAAGTTTAGATATGTATGTACTATTGTGAGAAATATAATGATGCTCATGTGACTTGATGCCATATGCAATTTAATATTTATCCCCTTTCTAGTTCAAGAAAACCTCCCTATATTTAGAATACAAAACAAAAGCTCTTATAATTTAGCCAATATTTAAAATTATTATTTTAGTTTAGTGCAGTAGAGGTAAAGGTTTGTTATGTTTAAAGCCGGAGACTAACTAGACATAGGAAACATAAAGAGGTGTCTGGAAGTGGGTGGTCGGCGCCTGCGCTAGCCCCGCATCCCCAATGAGCTCGCGTTAGTTAGCTCTAAATGCAAATAGAAAAGGTCACACTCGCGCCAGCCCAACAAAAAGTTGTTCATTAACAAACAACTATGCAATAAATTTCCATTTAATATTGATAGTATTCCTATTATCGAGATACCATCCTGAATACTGATCGATATTATCATAGACTAACGCTATTTACATTGCTAACCCACTTCGCCTCACCTATTGGAACTAACGAGTTTAGATAAGTTTTATTACGCATTGTGAAAACACTTATAAAGTACAAAAAGCCAACGTAATTGATATATCGAGGCTCGGCGCGGGTGCCGGGGCCCTCCGGCCGCCACAGTAAAATTAAAATTGATGATCATGTAAACTTTATTAGTGGAAGCATAAAAATGTTGGAGTAAATCAAAGACTGCGCTAGTATATTGCATGACGCCGCGTGATCTAGTATCGGGACACCGTTAACACTTTATTGCCGTTCATACTTCTTGCACCATTTCGAGAAAGTAAATTACTCGTGGCGATCGTAAAATTAATGCCACATACGGTAATACGAGTACTTCAGCTTGTCACTGTCAATTTTTATGATGCACTCACTTGATATCGCAACGAGCTGGATTGGAGCCTAACATTAAGTGGCGATATTTTAACTTTGACATTATGGCGATACATCTATTGTAAATAAAAATCCAGTCAAATATATCTTCATAGATTTGTTTTACAATATTGGAGGTTCGACGAAGCGTGATAGTGCCATAGCTCTGATTGGATGCTGAATATTTTAAACAAAAAGTAAATAATAAAAAAGAAAGTTGTGAGTGAAATGTGAGTACTCGTTTGGAATACGTATGTATTATTAAATTAAATTGCATTTCAACAAAATATTTACGAGAGTAGTAATTTTTCAACGCGGACAGGCCCCGCAGCGTGCCGCTCGACTGCTCGAGCCTACTCGGGCGCGCCTTGCTTTGGACACAAACCACTAGCCTCGTGGCAGCGCGCCGCTAATAACTAACTTGTATTTCTAACAATTATACGCTGATATCAAAAGTGATAATGGAGCATTTCATGCAACATTGTTTATATAATATCTCTCGTCGCGCGTAGAACCTGTTGTCCGCCACTTGCTAAGTAAATGCTTGTAACACTATACAGCTTATCGATTTTATTGCTTTACATTCGGGGGTTGACGTTCTTATATTACCTTTGATATTGGATTTATTATTAAATATAAATGACCATATTAGCGAATACTACAAAGTCTACAAAGTGTTTATATTTTTAGATTGTTTTAATGAACCCAAATCATCACACTTAGCAGATTTGTGAAATCTGTTCAGTTAAACAATATATTTAATAAAAAAGCTTATTCAAATATCAAGTAACCTGTAAAACATTAAATAAACGGCAATACCGCTTGAGTACATCGCTCAGTCACCGCTGAGATTACTTCATGAAAGCTCACGAGGCGATCATTACCGGCCGCCGTCCGCAATCAATCCTCCGCGCATAATTAAGACACTAAAACACTAAATATATTCTTAAGATACCCTTTATCTTCAGATATATTTTAAATCGCAAAAGATATTCATTTTATCCTTTGCATTGGTTTTAAGTAATTTTGGGACGCACAAACTTGAATAAAAAGTTATTAAAAAAAAAACAGCGATTTTGTGAACATTATTATTTTGTTTATTTTACATTGTTATTGTTTGTTAAGTTTACACAACTAGTTAATTAAGAGAAACAGTTGATGATATACTTATGCTTGTGGTACCTAAGGGTTATTTATGTCAAACAGTTTGAAGCGATATTTTAATTAGCTATTAAGAGTCATCATAATATCGATACGGTGTATCAGAGTTGTAAATATGCAGTACAAGTGGCCTCTGATAAATGTCTCCGGGAGCGGCGAACAGTACACCCGGGGGCTCGCGCAAAATAATTAAAACTACTTAACATTCAAACAGAAAGTACCAGTAGCCGGTTTGTGGCTCATTTAGCGAGAGGAGGCCGGTCGGCTGGCACTGACGACCATTACTCTCCCACCCGATTGATATATTCGTCGTGGACATGCGATCGGCGACACGTCATTCCGCTTCCACTGTTCACCGGCTCGACCAGCTACCGCTCGCTACCAGCTCTATATAAATAAACAAACCTTACAAAGTAATAAATATCGCGTCCGCCTCTAACAACGTACGTCACTATAAATCGGACACTTCTTTTATTGCTGCACATCTAGACCAATTAAAATTAACTCGTAATTGTCGATAACCGTCAATAAAATTGCTATACGTCCATCTTAGTCAATAATTAATCTCTGCTCGGGCGAAATTAATTATAAATTCATTGTTTTACGATGTTTTTAAATTGAACTAGTAAATCAAAATGGCTTATATTATTTAACATACTGTATTTTCCTTGCTCGAAGAGTTCATGAGTACAAATCATTACAAGCTCTCCCTTAATCGAGTCCAGTAAGCGATCGAACGAATAAGTCGACGTCAGATTAAACACAAATATTTACATGTGTACAAAGGCAGAGAGATAAAAGTTTACCTTTTACAAGCAATTTGAGGTTATTTATTATGTGGAGTGGCTCGGCGGAGGCGCTCTCCCGGCTGCGTTTTGGTGCAGCTTCTTTATACAGAAGCCATTATAAGTATCAGTTTCAGATCATAGATCATAAACGCATTTATTATACAGAGGTCGGGATCCGGGGGGTCCTGTCGCGTGAGCCACTGCGTTCATTGTTGACTTTTTATTGTCGTGCGTATGTCACAATTTTCGTGGACCTCACCAGAGATCGAGGCATAAATATCTAACACAAGAATGTCCCGTTGTCAATCTATGAGTATTTATGTGAAGAGCTGGAATGTATTTAAATCAAACATGGATGTCGAACTAGCTTAATCTCTACTTTATGAATATCGTAAATTACAATTTGATTTTAATAACTTATTTACCTCTTGTGTGTTACGATATGTAGAAATTAATCTTAATGATCGCATTAAGTTATTATTTTTGTGTTTCAAAATATTTCTTCGGTAGGTATGACATTAATTACTACAGATTGTTTATGTTTTTTAGAATCACTTATACTAATAGTTAAAATAGCAAGCATTCTTTTAGTATTTTAAACTATGAAGTTAAAAACGAACCTGTTAGGTGCAACTAAATTTATGATATTTTACATTATGTTAAAATATTGAGGTATGTCGATAAAATATTGTTGAGTAAAATCCATTGTATTCCCCGTGACCCTACTTCTATTCTGTACTCCATTGATACTCAGTACTAAAGGAACACAAAGTCCTGTGTCAAAATAAATAGATTCCGAGGAAAATACTCGTGCCAAAGAGTATGTCACGATGTCATTCAGTAAATGATTTCTTTTAACGATTTCTAAGAAAGCCAGCTCGTGTAGTAATGAATGTGCGAGGAAAAACGAGTATTTTTACGGTACGGGAATTACAAAAGCGTTCAGAGAACTCAAAAATATGTAAAAATATCAAGCTATTTTCACATAAACAGGTAAGAAACTAGGAAAACTTGTATACTTTCGAAAAAAAAATGAATTAAGATAAAATCTGGCACTCCTTTATAACCTGAATCGAGAGAGTAGTTTTTTATCCCGATAAGTTTAACGTTAATGGAAACTACGCAAGTGAAAACGCAGGGCGCAGCCAGTAACTCATAAAACCATCTAAAATCAATATGTTGTTGTAGGTGCATTCAGTTCAATGTTTTTTGTTGCTCAATGAACAACTACTTACAAAATGCACTCAATCGTGTAATAAAATGTTAATAAAGTGCGTAAATCAAGATAACGTCAACAGTTAAGAGACTTCGAAACAACGAAATAGTCTCAGGTGAGGCAAAGAAATTACCTCACGTATGTACCGGGTATAACTCTCCCTGGCGTTACCATTCACGCTATTTTAGACCTTAAGAATGATAATTAGAATATATATTTGCGTACAGCCATCAACAATCGAAATTTAAACAAACACATCAATTTCACAGTGTGGACGTTTTTTTTTAAATTCCCTATCACAAACCTACATTATCGTGGTTTCGTTAATTGCTCAAATCAAATCAATAAACCTCGAGCGACGACGGCACGTGCTTTGAATGTATATATTTGTAAACATTCGTGACTTTAGAAAATAATAACTGTTATATTAATAAACATTCTTTTACATTGAGTCAGTTAATATATGAATATTCGCTATCTTGGTATGTTTGGATTGCATTCATCTCTTTTTAGACATAAAGAACGGAAGAGAGAAAATTTGGATGATTTCAATGACACTTCTAATATTATTTTAAATCAAATCCAAACATTGGTGAATAATTTGTTGAAGTATTTTAGAATTACACGTGCAACGTTTTACACAAACTCATATTTACGGTTTATCCTTAGAAACTCTCTTATTTGACCAGCGAATAAATAAGCAGAACATAATAACAATGTTTTTGTAAAGGATGCCACACACGAATGACTGAAGTTTGTGGCCAATAGGAGCCTATGATGACACTGAGTATGAATAGAGAAATCAATAGTGCAATGAAATAAATATATTATAAAAAGCATATATGTAAGTTAGCTACTAAAATCAATACGTGGCATGTGAAACTACACTTACTATAATATTACATATTCCAATACGATATAATAATATCTATATATATAACAACATGCAACAAATATAAGTCTATACAAATTTGTTAGAATATGAAATATAGGAAAAGCAAATAAGTTGTCATTCATATTTCACTCACTTTTTATTTAATAATTCAGTATCAGTACAAAAAACAGTATTTTACCTGGAGGAGATAGGCAGTATCTGACTTCCACAGTTATTTACTGGGTAATATAGTAGGACTTGTTTGGACCTAACGCCTGTCAAAGGTCTTAGCCAGGAGCAACGACTTAACGTGTTTTCTTGGAAAAGAAGCGCGAAGAAACTGTAAATTAATGGAAAGTTACCCATTCATTGATTAAAGGCTTCAAGTGCGGCTCAACTTTTATGTGCAAACAATTCCGTAGCCACGAAATCCCAAACTATAATAATGCTAATAATAATATTTCAAATTGGAATAAAGAACAACTATTTTGACCAACTGGAGCAATTGAATCCATTACTACATCCTTTAATTAGTAAGAACTTCCATATTTTTTTATAAGTAGGAAAAGACATGATTAATAGGTTTGTCTCATTTATACTCAAAGAGTGGAGTATTAAAAACGGCCGACGTGGCTACAAGCGTGGCGCCAATCTCTTCAACACGGAGTGCGTCTAATGCAATTCGATGCGGGACTTTACTATCGAATATTATCCAATATTATAAACCACACCTAAGCGTTGAACAGGTATTATGGCCGATATGTATCTGAGATAACGTGAGTGTGCAATAAACTGAACTTTTTCTTTAAATATAAATGGATACATGATGTTATTTTAAAATGCGGTAAAAAAATATTTGCAAGGTTAAGCTGATGGCAAATACAAATTCAACTGTCAAACCATACGTAATTGATAGAGTTTGGTACAAATAAAGTTTTAGTTAATGTAATTGTATCCTATATTTAATCATACATTATTTCGTTTCGTGAATTCAACCGTAATTTAAATATTGAGGTCGATAGTAAATGAATATACGTAAGTTATGATTGATGTATTTATACGAATTCTCGAAATCTGTGAATGCTCATAACACCTTCGCTTTAATGTGGCATGAATAAAAACAATGCACTTTATGTATAACTTGCATTACAAAGTATAATAAGTGTAATAACTTTGTTATACTACTTCGGCATAATACACGTAGGTAGAAACACTAATATACTTTTAATATACAAGATTTCTTTGAAAGACTGAAATGTCTGTCGTTATATTTAGAAAAACAGTTAAAATATAAAGACAATACTCTTGCTTAAAGCTCGATATTTATTGCTTATTCTGCTTTGTAATAATATATCAAATCGTATCCGGTCCATTGATCAATTTGATGGTATAAGAAAATATTTTTATTACAGTCGTATGTAACTTAAACTAAGTCCCAAATCCAGATCACAATCAAATTCCGAGCACCAATAAAAATTTGATCTTCGATATAATTTTGTTTTAAATGTAATATGTTAAAAGATAAGTTAGCCACTTATGTCAATATACACAAATGTATTAAATCACTCATGAATTTAAAACATTTTATTGTCATTTCGAAGTGAAAACAATATAAATGTATTTTATGCCACGTTTGATTTATATTTTATAGGTGAGCTGTGATTTATTGTAAGTCGATTTAATATAATCTTTAAGCGAGTCCTGCGCCGCGCGCCGTCTGTCATTATGAGTGTCGTCCTTACCGTGAAGCTATATTAAATTATTCTTAAAGTGACCATATATACTTACACACAGATACATATTAGGTCTATTTACAGTCCTTTACTAGCAATCTAGAGCTTATGTACTTCAAACAACTCAGAATCCTGCAAAGTTTTAGAAGGCTTTTTTGCGTCCTGGATGGGTCAACAATAATTAAATATCGGTGATTGGTTATTTTAATATAACTTTAATGCTCCGTAGCGTTAATAAATCTCCCTTGAAACTTACTTATCATTCACATTTTTATCTTCATTGGTTTTACATTCACATCGCAAGTCAAAAATCAAGTTACGATACAATAGAAAATAAATAAACATTATATTATTTAAGTACAGTGATCAACAAAAATAAAACGGAGAATGAACATACATATCACTAGCATAAAATACCAGATATTTGTATATTTATTGTCGGCCACGATTGTTAAATCGGAACTATGAAGGCTTCGGAATATTCACGTGTCCGAACAATAAAACAGACAAAACACAGTTAAAGTAATATCACATAAAAGAGATTACTCGTATTAAAGACGTAACGCCGACATTCCGATCTACGAGTTTCTCCTAAGCTATGGTGTCCGCCGGCACAGCTGGCGTTTCAATTATTTGACGTATATGCGAATTAGTCGTTATCAGATGTAATAAAATGCAAGCATGTCCGGGCGGGTCGGCTAGCGCGATGGCTCGATATCGCGCCTCGGACGCTGGGTGGCCGCTACTTGTCTTACGATAAACTTATCTTTACAATCGATCCCTTCGATAAAAATAAAAACACCGATGCCTTTGGATGTCGAATGCTTGACGCGCTGCGAAGCAATAACATTTCGAATTTTATCGGAGTAGCTATCCGCATTTGCATCTCTATAGGACCCAATACATTTTGTTACCATATTATTAGCATTCCAGCGCCACTTGTGTATTCAAGTATTATAAAAATATACCGAACTACAGTGAGGTGTGCCACGGGTATAATATACACCTTCGTTGTTGAATACATGCTAACTTTGTTGATCGGGTGACGACTGACCATTCGGGTCAGCTTGCTGGAAGTGTAAATATTTATAAAATTTAAGATCATATCCATATCACTATTCGTTATAATATTATGCACTTTAATCATTCCAATAGATGGGTTAGAATTCTGAATAATTTTTTTCCACAAAGGTGTCACGTCACACATATTACACATGTTTATGATCATGTAGTCCACATTTGTAATATAATATTAAAAAAAGAACGTTATGGTTCAAATTATTTGCAACAACCGTCAGTCAAAGTGATTGAGGAATTACGAGCATTGTTGATAAGAACATTTTGACAGCTAGTCGTTATGACGACAAAGCTCATTTCAAATCAAATAGCGATTGTAATGAAGCTAAGAGTTCATTGTCCCTAATCTCGGTAAGCACTCCATGTCATAGAGCCGATGTAAAATGTCGTGATTCAGTCGTAAACACACAGATATAATGGCGTATTGTATGAATGGACACTAATGCTCGGTGTAGCGAAAGATATGTCCCACATGTTAGCCGAAGTGAGTGCTACGGGTCAACGGTTGCCCGACGCACGCGCATCGCAAATGTCAAGGCTCGATTGTCGCGAGAAATCAGTTAAGCGTGTTAGGTCGCTGTTAGAATACACAGCAAGTTCTTATACAGTGCCTTTAGATGGAAAGAAACTAGCGCCCGCTACCGGACACACTTGTTTAATCTAAACAAGGCAATATGCGTCAAATGTAAAGAACGACTAGATATGCATAAGCTTCGTGTGTGGTGGTAGACTATAAATTACATACATAGTAAAAATAATTGAAAAGTCGTGTATCTAATTAAGTAACAACGAAGTCAAACTAATTATAAGATAACGCTACAAGTAGTATAGTTTGTATTTAATACGGAGCAACAAACAAGCTTTTAATACATGCACTGCTACGCGCCCGTTTAAGTCTTTCATATCCACCGGCAGCTGTAACCAATGGGAATACATTTAATATTTAACTCGCATAGAATTTTTATGAGATTATATCTATGCCTTAAGACGGTTGTTGTTAGTATAAGAAAATTAAATGTCAATAGCGAATAGCCGAAGCAGATAGTTTATTCCCAGACACGTAGCATTGTTCGCAATTTGCACTGCGTCGCTTGTAACCGAGTTACTCAATGGGCGCGACAAGAATGAATGAAGCAATCTTAACAGCAGTAAACGTTATTTATACCGTTTCTCTTCCATAAACGACGAGGCTATTGAAGCACTCGTTAAGGGGCAGGCGCAGCTTCTGTTCAACAATTAGGTAAGGCCCGCGCAAACCACGAAAAAGGCACGTTCTTATCCGCGCTCGGTAGTCGACAATCGCGGCACAATCTCACGAAAACGCAATTCAGAGCTGCACCTGTCATAAACGTAAGTTCAACGGCCTGTGCGAGTTTCAATTAGCCACAAAATAGAACATTTTAAGAAAGTTTAGATAAGTAAACAAACGTGATCCTCGGGCTATTTGGTTACGGCGGGCTCTCATCAATAATGCTTTGGAGGCGATAATATCGCGGACGCGTGTCTCGCGTAGAGGAACCTCCAACACCGTTATTAACCTCGCGATAGTCATCGCGACCGAGAGATCATTTAGTGATACGCTTTATATTAAATTACTCGGTCGTGCGTTGATAAAATATTCTCGGTATTCTATTACCGAAAATGAGATAGCCGCGGCCTGTATCAACATACCTACGATATTTGGTTAATCTGTGTTGAAAAATACAAAATGCCAAAAACGTATAAAAGGTATTTCAACGAATGTCAGTAAGTGTTTACGATGGGAATGTTTATGTTAATGGATGCATTAAGTCGTACGCCATGCGTCAAGTTGCGTGTCGATATGGGATCGCGCGTCGCATGTCGCGGAGGTGTGCTGGCGACGATACTGCGCCACTCTAGTCCTACCAGTTAATCCTCCACGTTCGTTCATGTTCACTTTTCTCTGCAGACGTCTTCATGAGCCGTCACATGTTATTTACTGTCACGTTTAGTTTTGTCCACAGCCATATATCTTCATCACGTCTTGATTCGATGCGGAGTGACAACTGATATTTATCGCCAACTGTCCAAATAATTTTATTCAAAATCATTCATCACATCATCGTTACGGCTTGTACACAGGTTCGTAAATTGTATAGTATCTATATTATGTATAACTAATGTTACTGTTTTATTTAGATTCATGTCAGTGTTGTTTCAACCATTTTACTAAACCTATTCGCGTAAGTATTTTAAGTAGAAACTCGTACCTACATATTATAGACATTTTGCACAAGATGTAATTACCGTTTTTAGATACATGATGTAATAAAGTATCCTTACCACATATGTTCACAGATATAACGCAAGTTACTCATGTCTCACGTCAACTAAAATATTACCGCTTTATCTTATTTTCACACCAAAAGTCACGCCCAGTAACTGAGGAAGTAAAAATCTTGAGAAGTTTGTGTATTTGCGTTGTGGACATAACCAGTTAAAGCGAAAACTGACGGCACGTCGTTAGTACCGCAGTAATTCCTCGTTTCATTTCGCATACCGACGATGTTTGTTATACTAACTGGGTTTATTTTTCACGCAAATGAACTGTTTATCGGCTAATACGAGCATTAAAGCCGCAGAATGCGGTCGGGGCCGGCTGCTGGCAGCCGACTCACGCTATTTAGTAATTTAACAGTGTAATGAGCGTCTTTCACTGCTACGCTGGTGCTGCACTTGGAAAATCATCATTAAAATCTCGGACGACCTTCCTATGACACGATACCTTAATGTAACCGGTTAACCCGCACCCAGAACTAGTTAAAAACTCTATTAATTTATTATTTACGCCGACACTAACTGAGATACATTGTAAATGTTACACAGTACGTACACGGTATGAATAATGAACTCCTATACAAAGTCAATTTGTGGTGCGGCATCAATACTATACGTAGATGGACCATTAAATCAAATACAGTTAACTGACATTTATTGCTTTTGCGCATTAAAATTCATGTAATCACTTTCGAGACATAAAATATTAAACGGCATTAAAATAACTTCCATTAAGGTCTCATTAATTTCCTAATCAATGCTCTGGGGCATGCAGCTCGGCCATCCGATACGCGCATGATTTACACTAAACCAGTGGATAAAGAGAGCTGAGGGACGAACGGCACCACAAAAGCCTCGACGAGCATAATTTACCTCTCCCCACAATACTTCTAATTAAGATCATTCGTGAGCCCAATGAAGCCAAGGACTATGTACTCACTGCACAAACTGGATTATAAATAACTCAAATCGTAACTCACGCCTTTTCCGAGCCACTCAAAATGAAGAAAAAGCGCAGCTGAGTTTTTAAATAGTGAACTCTGTGTACCTTGCATTACGATCGAAATTTCGAAACATATTAAAGTCATATGAGTCGAACATCGAAATGCGAGTTGAGTTCACGCCAGGGTATTGTTACACAAACTAAATAAACTAAAACACACCGCACTTATTTGTTCCTCGGGGGTAGGCAGACACAACTAAATCTTCTAGTAAAAGGCATTCAGAACGTTAACTTATTATCTGAGCTTTGTTTAAAAGCGGGGCCACTCTGACGAGACCACTAAGCTTCAAAGTAAATTATAACGTATTTGTTCACTTGTCTTAAAATAAACAGCAATTCTTCATTTATTACTGAACGTTGACTATTGTTATAACGTGTTAGGCCTATACATATATTGGGAGAGACTGAATAGAAATTTTACGACGAAAGTACAAAACTAATACACTTTATATTTGTTGCTACTCTTTGTACTTATCGTTTATCCACGGGTCGCAAACTGCAATACTGGTAATCAAAATAAATGTGCATAAGTCAGAGAGAGTCATTAATACGGCCACTTACAACTTTAAGTTTAAAGCTCAGCTCAACATAGGACCGATGACAACTTCACCCTTGAAGGTAACTTTATTCTCCGTCCGGTTATAACGCATTAGCTCAAAGATTATAACGGTGAAATAAATGGCATCAGGTTGCTCGTCCATTGCCGTCAAGCACCACAATAATGCATTTTCTGATAGATTCTACGACATGTTCGAGAAAATATAATGGCACACTTCACTTCCCTTTTATCCTTAGATTGCTGCAAAAGCAGTAAATAACTTTAATTATTGGAGAGAAATGTATTCAGAATACGGATATGCATTCAGTTCTGAGCTCTATTCAAACCGTTTTGTGAAGTTGAATCTAGTTGTATCATCGAGTTGCTCGGTAGTGGTGTGTTGAATTATCATCTGACCTCTATACGACTTTCCTAAGACACGCTGTCAAAGAAAACCGTTTGTTTATATATGAATTTACTGGAATTGTAAACGATTCTTGAACGTAGCAAATATTTTGGCGCTTGCATCAATCAACTCGTCTTGTATTTTATTCGCTTTTGTCGCTACGTGAATAAAATTACCTTACTTTTTATTCATTCAATTAATTTTCACAATCGCTACATAAGTTTTAATGGACCAAAAATACATTTTTGAAATGCATATGTTCGGTTTAAACTTTTGCCAATCTACACAAAATAAAATAAACACAAATCAAAATATATTATTCCTAATTGTGTTCTTATTTTATAAAAGACTTAAATTGAGATGATCACCTCATGGGTACTGTCATTTTATGAATGTAAACCAACATTCCCATATTTTAGAATAATATTGCTAGGAAGGTATTTAGTTCAGTGTGTAAGCAATTAACAGTAGGTACGATCTAACCTGATTACTAAACTTGCCTGCTCGCTAAGCACTTGTCATGTAAACCTCGCTATAGACCAAACTACTGGAAAGATGCGATTCTAAATCATCCTCCTGGAATTTGTATTACTACGCGTTTTTACTGTGAATGTAAAAGCAAATTTGGTTTTATGAGCAGCAATGAAATGCGAAGTTCACACAAAACTCTTTCGACTACGTGCTCCTTGGTAGAATTTATAGAGCAAACATAAGGTGGCTTTATTATGACTAGAGTACCATTCTGGTGTACACCGTCACTCCTTAGCGGGCACTTGTTGTAATGATGTCATTTGAACGAGGGTGGGTAGTTGTAGTTGTAAATTAAATCTGAATGCCACGGTATGCAGCAGAATAACAAAAATAAGCAACTCGGTAAAGTAAAGCAATTTCTACAGAACCCTTAAATGAAGAAATATTTACTTGTTTATTAACATCTAAAACGCTGAGCCTTTTACGTAAACCTTTCGGTTGTACCTATTAGTTGAAATCAGCTAGATTTGACATTTAGGACAAAAAACATTAATTGAATACCAATCATACGATTACTGGCGCCGGTCGTATATAACCTCATTATCGTAACTAAACTTGCAACACATTCAAGGATCATTGGAACTATATATAAACCTTAGATTTGAAGCGATGCTAAGCCACGTCATATTTAGAATATAATAATATCTATGACGAGTTCAACTTCTTTGACTTAGTGATGGGTACTCTTCCACTTATGGTCTACCTATTAGTAAATAACTTATGGGACCTAACTCTAAAACTAAAGTCATTTATATCACAACTGAATATTCCCCCTTATTTTAATGAGCAACAATGACGGAATAAATAAACTAGTTGTAACAGGACGTGCGTTCCCTCTCTGACTGTCAACAGAATCAATAGAGTACAATAAAATTGCTCCTTTCAATGCAACGTAGTTAGGTCTAAATGAGGTTTGAGTAATGCAGCGAGTACACGAAGGCCTTGCGTGGCAACACGCATTATACTCCTCCAGCGCTAAGCTTCCACTGATTTGACTGCAATCATGTTCATAAACTAGACGCAGCCTTAACAAAGATAAAATTTCCGTAACACAATACTAGATACAAAGTTTTCGCCTGTCAATATCGCTGTCTTGCTTGTTGGCGTTTACTGGTTATTTATTTATTAACCCTACCTGTGTTTGGTTGTAAATCATAAAGTGGATTTGTCAGTCTTGCTAGCTTACAATGTTTTTAAGTGCAGGTACCATAATCTTGTATCCTTATATATTTACAGCAACTACAGTTGATAAATAATTAGATACATAACTTTCACCATTATACTGCTACTTCGTATCTAACGAAGTAAATAAAATAATTTATTGAGATGACATCATAATTTTAATTCACTATCACATAAACATTTAAAGATATTCAACTCAGCTTCACATTTTTTAATGACAAGAATTTTTCTATTAAAATTTATTAAACTGTCAATAAGATGCAAGAGACACATAAAATCATTTATCGACAGCTTGCTTTAATATGAAACTCTTAAGCGGTAGACTAATTATAGACACAGAGATTAAATTTGTAATCATTATTTTTGAAGAATAAATTCTGTAGTCATCCGTTACGATGCCGACAAAGGCCCGTGCAGCGACCGCTACGTCAATTTATAATGCGATTAACAGAAAGAATGGCGATCCGACTGATTGCACGGATCCTTATGGTCTGGTCTCTACCAAAAATCCTCGCTCGGAATAATGATGGTCACTTCCTTAATCGTCAAAGCATAAACCGCTGGCTCGGGACGTTATTTATTGATGATGCTCGTTTGTTTCGCCGTATCGATTTCTTGACAGTAGTTCGAAATGTCTCAATTAATATTTAGCCTAAAGATAGTGTGTAATGAGCCGTTTAATCTAGGTGCGCGTAAGCCGAGTGAGCCTGGTGAAGGTTATTAATATGATGAAGTGGGACCATCCATCGGGCGCTGAGCTGCCGCGCCGGACCACCGCGGAGCCCATTCGAGCTCGCTGGACCGCGCCGAGTATATATCAATAATAACATTAATTACTTCGAGTCTTTTCATAGGATTTCACGTGAGAAAGGATTAACGCTTGCTTGTTTGGTTAATCCGAGCTGGTGAGGTCGGACGGTGAGAACTTTTCTGATCAAATTTAGGCGCTCTCACAAGAAAGTTTTAGCCGTTATATAACCGTATTAATGCAACGATAATAATTAGTTGTCAATACTCTCTACTTTTTGGTCTAATCGGATACAAACAAAACAGGGCAAATAGTAGTAAGCACTTACAATACATCGATCTATATTATCATGCGGTCTACTACAACTTCAATACAGTGTCTATTAAATATAGTATAAAGTAGGTATTTACTATGTCTATTAGACATAAAATAAATAATTATATTTTTAAACTTGATTTTCTTATCACCTGATATTGACTCTATTTACACAATATAATATGAATCCACTTGTTGTACTCGATATACAGAACCTACGCGTGGTCAGAGCTCAATATTTTTGTCGATTGACATAATTGGTTTCTTGTGTGAACAGACTTATGTCAATGAAGTTGTTATAAGCACAAAAAACATGGGAAAGTAAGCCTATTTAGAGCCGACCAATCGTACAAGCATTGACAAAATTAGAATGTAATAACAATATACAAGCCAAGTTTCCCTATACGGCAACGGGACTAAATAAACATACAATAAGTGTTGGGAGTCTGAGAGTCAAAAAAGCTATTACCGACACGATTTACCGCCGATCGAACGTGGTTACGAGCGTTAGCTTTTCTCACTTTACTAATTTAGACGTTACCAAAGTAGCTCAACGTTAAATGGAGGATAAGCGGTTACACAGTAAATACGGGCAGTTTATATGGCCTGTAAACAGCGCGACGTGAACTGTACACAAGGTGATTTTTTATTTGTATAGTTGCCAGTTCTGGCTCAAATACCCGTGAGAAGGTCCGCGCCTCCCAGCGCGGCGCGGCGGACGCTGCGACTGACACCGCATCACGCCACCATAATCTTGAATGACACCACACAGTAATCACACCAATCAGCACATTGCTATAGACACACTAATTACTGCTCCGTGTAAGATAATCCATATTGTGACTACCTTTAATCCACTTCGTGACATACTGATATCGGTCTTATTATAAGCCGAGAGACACTGTATATATAGGACATGACATGTAGGCATTGTGACATTTAGCTCCGTCGCGTCGGGCCGTAAATAAAGAATTTAATATGCGTACATTTATAATATTACATTATATCCATAATCTTTGTTTACATTGCTCGAATGCAAGTTCAAAGGTCATCCAATTTCAATACAGGTTCGACGTTTATATCTATGAGGTTTTGACGTCTGCCCAGTCGTTGACACCATCAATTTAAGATTACGTGAAAATCCGACGAGTGAGAAATTTTCTGAGACCGTAAGCGAATGTCATTTGAATATAAATTGTATCGGGTAGGGCCCCGGCGTCGAGGGCCCGTGTACCTCTCATTGTGCGTATAACAAGATCAGTATCAACTTAATGACAATATATTGGTAATAAAATTAGATAGTCCATACCGTCATCTGAGCGAACATCACCGGCCTCGCCTCGAAACTCCGACTCTCATATTTATTGCAAACTAACTAGAAACATTATCGAATGACGGTTACAATCTGCTCTGAAAAACCGGGGACATCTTGAACATTAACATTTCACTATATTAAACCTTATTCCTTGAGGCCACGACTCATATTGTTCCTGCATTTGTCTGTCTGGAGAGCACGCTTAACTTTACGACGATGGTTCATAAGAAGGCTAAGTTATGGTATAAATATTATGACACTTTTATCTGTTAGTGCGGTTGAAAAGTAAATAGTGGTGGCGTAGGGAGGCTACGCGTGACAGTGCGACGCCGTTTGCACGCGTAACGTTCGCGGCAATGTGGCCGCATCCCTGTAATATATCGCCGTTTGATTGCGGATTATACACTCCAAATACAATAAAACTCGCAGAAATTTAGTGCATCGGATAAGTTTTACTGCCAACAGGTTGTGTTACAACTATTATTGTATTTGTTATAACATATCATGATCGTAGGTAAATGTATTATGTTAAATAAAAACTCGTCTTTTGGACGCTACGTTAAAAAGCTGTGAAATGAAATAAAGCGCTCTACCTCTATTATCCTGTAGAAATATAAGGAAAACATAAAAAGTAATTAAAATATTATATGTTATCAGTAACCACACATTTAATAACGCAAAATACCTCTCTACATCTGTAAAGGTACTTAGGTATTATATTGTTGGAGACTACATTAAAATAAATCATTTTAGTATTGGCGATGAAAAAGCTTTTACACGAATAATGCATTAACGTGTTGTATCACGTAAAAAGTAAGATATGACATTTTAAAGAAGTCATATTGTGTAACGAGGCGGACAATCATTATTTAGTCTGTGGGGCAGAGTGGCAGGCGCGCTGCGCGGGCGCAGTGTTTGCACTATACCGAGCGGGGTGAGGGCCAACACGCGATCATCTCCGATAGCAATCTATAAGATTAACGGCCTAACTTGTGACACCGCCTTAATTACACAATAATCCTTATCGATCTATTTTATTGTGGGTTTTAGAAGTCTGACGTTACTCGAACGTGGAATGTTGAATACCTTTTTTGTTTTTTTACATTTACAATCCTTATAAATATTAAAAAAAAACCTGATTTTAATTTATCGTGCTAGTTTTAGTGTTTTATTCGCGTTTATTTAATTTGCGTCTTAACATTTTCTTAGATTGGTAACATAATAACAAAAGCTTAAACAATCGAAACGCCCTAAATTAAATCAATTGAACATCTGTGAAATCAATTAACAATTACCGTCGTTATGTGAAAAGTCGTTTTTCAATTGAAACAATTAAGGTTAGCAGAGCAGTCATCGACAGAAAACTGCTCTCTCAAGCTTCAATGTATTGGGCCCATACATAGGTATAGCTAATAGTGATAAATAAATAAAACGACAGGCAATAAATCAATAGAACATGTTAAATTAATAAAAATATATTAGCGGATCTCGAACCCCTATCATAAAAGTTCAGGCCTAGTCTTCACATTTTACTATAGAGGAATGCATTAAATATTTTATTTTTATTTTACTTTGTTTGGGAAACAAACAGATATAAATTACAATTATAATTATGAAAAATAGGTACTACAGTATCCAGAGACTATACTTGAGGTACTTATTTTGAGGTAACTATACTTCATCTTCAGATACATAGCCGTAATTGCAATGTACCTAAATGTAGAAAAAAACGTGTAAAGTAGGAAAAAGTCGAGCGTCTTCCCGCACCTTTACATTAGAAAGTCCGAAGCCCGTAAACTTCCAAGCTGCCACTCACCCCAAATTTATTAATGACCAAATAAAATATATACTGGTAGCAAGCTGTAAACAAGCTCCTCCACTTTACAAAATCAGATCTTTAATTTAAAAACCCTTAAACAAATGAATACTCGTGTTAAGGTATGTCGCGTTATAAATAAGGACGTTGGCAGAGGTAGTGGCGACGATGTGTCCACCGAGAATACCGATCTGTTAACGAGACGAAAAGCATTAACCACCCATCATCTGCTACTTAACATAGATTCCTCACAGAGCAATCAATTTTAGCCGAAACTTTTCAACCATTTATTCTAATTACGGTGGCCGTATCATCGTATCGGCGGACCGATCGGGCGTTATCATTAACATTCATAAAAGCGTCGAATCCGTTTAATTCATCAATTATTGTCCCTGAGATGTATACAGTTCTCTCGGCTGCCGTTAAAGAAGCAGACATCTGTAGTCGTATTTAAGGTTTATCTGGTTCATTAATCTGGTAGCGAGCGCGTGCTGATGTAGATTAATGGGGTGGCGCGGGCGCCGGCGATACCATCGTAGGATAGCGTTTATTCCGGGACTGATGCGGATCTCAGCAGCGAGGTGCCTCCGACAGAAAGCTGCACGCGACCCTGCACCGCAACTATTACAACAAACAATCTTGCCAGCCATTATAAAATTATGTCGCCACTAAAACAGTAAGTAATTAACAGTGTCACATTACACTGCCGGTTATAAGATTAGAAAACTGTCTCCGTAGATAAATATATGTTTACTAATAAAGATAATACGCACGATACGGAACATAAAAGCTCGTCAGTGATTAAAACTGAATAACAAACACATCAGGTGTCTCTGGTACGCTGGCTCAGAGCGACATTTATTGCGACATTGCGATAAAAGTTGCTTCAGGTACTGTATGCAAGTTATTACGCCATCAAACAGCCTTCAAAGTATCATCATTCAACGCTTACGGGTGAGGCCTACGTTAAAGGAAGTTTATTGCCATCCGTTTCTACCTTAGAGACCATTCAATCAACCCAGTCGACAATTGACTATTTGAGCTGCCGTCAAACATTGTCATAGATAGCGGCAATTTTTCACCCAAAGAGTTGCAAGAATTACCAATTGACATACAATTTATGCTACATGTCATAACTTTAGTAAGAATGATTTTATATGTATTGTCTATACATATATTGGTTTGTATTGCAAACGAACCTTACCTTGCGTTTGTGACGTATTTAAATGTTGCTATTCATGAGCTTAATATTTTTTGTTCATTGAAATGTCAGTTGTACTGTTACAATAATTCATAAGTAGTAATCATTTAAAATAGCTGTTACGAGACGTCGACTCGCGGCACATAATATCGAGGCCGGCGACACAATGCTCCCCTAAGGCGCAAGTTCATCTAAACCAGTGCCACGGGAACAAGAATCCAACATATTTATGAAACCACCATTAATTATCCAAATAATCGATCGCAGTCGTTAGGTGATTTATCTAGCGTCGATAAGATTTTAATGAAGTACTTTGATTGGGCGCGCATGGACAGCGCAGACACGGTTATCGGTGGAACGATAGCGTGCGCATCATTGCCTCCCTATAGGTACCTATCGACGTATTAAGTTATTAAATTAAAAATAAATTTCGTATATCGCTCACACGATATTGAACCTTAAATTGCGAGGTGTTAGATGCGTTTCTAAACGCAGAACCTAATTAACAAGGTGGATCATTCTGATTAGAAATTGGTAGATATCGGCACGTCGTTCAATGTGAAAACTACTCACGATACTACCGTGCGATAAGATAAATTGAGTTAGAAACTTTTTATTGATAATGTCAAGGCGGCGGGTGGCGTGTGCGAGCACGCTACAAAAATTAACACCATCGTTAACTGGGGAAACGCTTATCTGCTGATAGACGTGTTGGACAATATTCCTGACGAAAAGATGTCCACAAATAATTAATGAACAATATGTCAGAATAAAACGAACGACTATTACTCATATATTAGGGTATGGGTATTATTCCATGTAGTAAGAAGTTTGTTCAACTAGAGGTCGTAGGAGGTAAATCTTCCATTTTAACAACCAAGTTCCTTAACCTAACAATGTCTAGTGAATAACTTTCCAAGCATAATAAGATAGAGAGCATTTCTCTAAAACAATTTCCTATACAGTTGTATATATTAGTAAACATTGCGACTTACAAAATGCGATACACAAACGCTATTACAAGGCTTAACTTACTACCTTCCACATTTAGGTCCATAAACTGTTGGAATATATTCTCAGCACCGAACCTACAGCTTGTGACCCTCTTGATTATATTATTTTCACAATTACACTGCATTTTGTTCAATGTCTTTAGTTGCGTGTGAATAATAATCAAGTATCGGGCTCCATAGCGTTAGATCTCGGGATTAATTAACGAAAAGTAACGTTAGTAGAACGTGTACAGACTAATGATCGAGAATAGGTTCATTTGCATTAAACAGACGAGGCTGGTCTTAATTACTGGGAAAATTACAAATTAAACAAAAATAAATGGGACACCGGATCGTTGGAGCTCGGCGACCAGTTACACAATTGATGAAGACCTTATGGTTATAGTTAACATTTTTACATAATCTATTGATAAATGCTACTTAAGCGACTCATGAATATTATTAGCCATTAATACTCCATTAAGTAGAGTAAAAGCAATAATGTGACGTGCTAGGAGAAATTAACAGAAAATAAATAAAGCGTTGATTGCTTAGCAGATTGCTATAAATAAAGAGGTTTATTTTGTGGATCAATTGGCTGGTCCAGGAGACTGACGTTCACAATTATTTATGCGGATACAAAAGGTAAGACTTTACTGCACGTGCACTCTACTTGAAAATTGGTAAAAGACAATATAGTATATTTTTTAAATTAATTTTAGGTCAATACCAACAATGTTTAAATTGACAGAATCATTTGAAAAATTACCTATCAAATCATAAAAATGTATTCATTACTATTCATACCATAGGTATATTGCCCATAAATCAAAAGTATAGCGCATTTTTTGCTTAATTAAACCATGCAAATCTAGAGCCGCTTCATCCCAAATAACTCCAATGAGTAACAATTATTGAGCTTGATGTTGTTAGCAGTGGTAGTAGTTGTTGCAGAACACGTAATTATCTTACATGTTATGGGAAGCATGACATCAATATACAATATTGCAGTAATAACTAAACGCACATAAAACATCGGTCGCCCGCTTTTAGCCCGACCAACCGTCTGCCTCTTAAGGACCGATGCAAATAGCTTATAACACTAAAGTATTCCAACTACTTTAGTTTACTTAAATCTAAACTAGTAGTTTATAAATAGAGCACCCAGTAAAACTGACACTATAATAAATACACCACTTTACGATACTAGATCGCAGCCATTTTTTATATCATAATGTTCGTGTATCTTAGAAAAGTTGCGGTGCTTCCATGAATGCGTTAACTCGATTAAGGTATAAATTGAACCCGCATTAGCTACAATAATATGCATGCAACTACGTAATCTAAAAGTACGGATACATCCACGCAGAATTGATCCGTTCGGATGACAATTCTATAAATCATCTTATCTACACATTTAATCGGATTTATGTTCAGGAATATTGGTTCGAAGCTATAAATTAATCATGTAGGCTGTCGCTAAAATATCGCTTTTCTAAGGTGAGGGCAGTGGCGGCGCGGGCGCATCGTATCGGCGATAGAACACGGGCGCAGGCGCGCGCACAACAATAAAACCACATCAAGCGGCGGCCGCGCTCGCCGTCATTTCCTGGCGACAAAATCTACAGATACCATCAAACTCTCATGTCCTGCGCCACACGCCGATATAAATCAAGCGTAAAGTATGCTTTATTCAATACTAAACCTTTAACGTTCATTTAAATAAGCTATCAACACCACGCCCGCACTTAATGAACACGAAACTCCAATAAAGCACAAGAAAATAATAATAGCACACAACTAAAACCACTTTACCGACACATCTCATTTGAATAAAGTAAATTACCTACCTCCATTTCAATTCTAAAAAGTTACCCGCAATTAATTAAACGAGCATTTCTTAATTATCTATTAAAATAATAGTACTGTACAGTTTAATTGGAAACTTTTATACGGACACGCAAAATAATTAAGTGATCAATTAACCGTACACGACGATGTATATCCAGCAGCACTGTTATCTACTTGCATCTACAACATTGTTCATAGATCATGCAACAGCCTGCGACACTAGCATTGGTAAATTACCTACGCGACGAGATTTGCCTCTTGGAGACTTACGACTTTAGATTTCATATTATACACAATCATTTAGCTAAAGAAACCGAAGTGATGTCCCAAATTATGCTAGATGTAGAGTAAGTATAAAGCATATCAATTATGTCAGTTAGATAAACGTTTATTAAATTAAGAATCCTCTTAGTAGTTGCTCTTTGACTCTTTGTTTAGTACGCGTGGAAAGGTTGTGGTTGCGTGTCCACCAAAGGTTAATTCATAATGATAGACGACTCATTCCACCTCACTTGCCCACTAATTTTCTCATAACCTGTGGCTTCAATTAACACTTACAGATACGTTTATTAAGCCTTACTTAATTAGTAACTTTCATTTTTATGTTTCTATATTATAATCAAGACACTTATCCGCGATGACAAGTGACCACAGAATAAAGTCTGACGGTATGTAATAAACAGTCTATAAAAAGTCAATAGGAAGTCCAAACATTATTAATAAAAATCACCGAAATTATAAGGTTAGGAGCACATTGCGTGAGTTATCACCTCGATTACTTTAATCGTTGGTCACTGGAGGCAACAGGCTGGTGGCGACCGCGCTTATGTCTCGTGATAACTGTGCTCGTAGATATTTGAGCATTTCGCTTTGTTTTGTTGTCAGTTACATATAGTCAGTGTGCACCGTCTTAGGTCAAACACTTCATTAAGATTTTACTATAAAATACCCAAGCTGTTATAATGTTTTATAACATTGGTTTCTTGAACAACTCAATACGTTTATTGCATTTCACAATGTGAACTTAGGTGGTAGGTACATTAATTTATACATTAGTTTTGGATCATTGTGGGCCCTCTCGGGCATAACAAAATAAAGAAAATTACAAAATAAAGAATTAGGAGGAGGGCTATTATAAATATTTACAATTTTAATATTATTCTACTCTGTTTACATTAGAGAATTTCTTTAATAAATATTGTAAATGGCTAACTCACAGCATATTTAAAACCTTCCTTAACTTGATCTTTGACGACCTACTCTAGATCACCAGTTCTCCTAAAAGCAAAGGTCCTGTCAAGAAAAATATTGCAAAACACAAATATCGCTTGGTTTCGTACTTTCTTTCCCACGCATCAAGCCATAAAATACCTCGATTAAACTTATTACATTTAACAAATAATCATTTAATCACAAGTGTAGCAACGCGTCGGCTGTTTGAACAGGCTACTAATAATAAATCGTAACAACGAGCGGTACACAAAATAACAACATCTTGCTAACAAGCATTACAAAATTATAACAGACATCAATGTTAGTTTTTAATATTTAATGACTGAAAGAATACATGTTCGTCTGCAAACTAATTATGTCAATAATAGAGTTATTTATCGATTCACCTGATTGCCTACATCACGCATAATTGCTTTGAAATATTTTCTCATGCAGCCGCCCAAATATAGTTAAAAGTTAATGTTTATGTTAAACTATACTTATTCGTTGTTGATTTAAAATTACGTTCTAGCACATTACGCATTATATAAGCATTATTTGATTAGATACGTTATTTTGAAAACCGGAAAAGCATGAATGAATTTTCGAATATCGATACTAGATCATGCCTCCTTCACTTTTGATCATAGCCTTCAAAGCCTGAATCAATATAATGTGTGGAATGAAATATTGCACAAAATATAGCTACTGACTGATTCATTTTGTGAATTGACCTTTTGGATGTCAAGTTCATTGTAGCTGCAGGGATCAAAAGTAATTCAATTAAATTGTATCTGGGTGGGTTCGTTAGCGGCGGGCAGAGCGCGGCTGTGTGCAATGTGCAGCAAGCGCTGGGCCGCGGCGATCGCGCGAGCGAAGCGCGGCGGTCGCGCGCGCCGCCTGTCTCGCTTCGACATTAAATGCATATAAACGTTGTATCGACTGAAAATCGATGCCGATTTGATTTTGCGGCCTTCATTAGGGATCCGGTTCTTCATTTCAATAAGCTCTCGAGCCTTAATGATTCCGCGGTAACAACGCTCTTAATACAGCATAATACCGTATTTAGGAAGCGGCCCTTTTGAACTTGCCTCGATGTTAGTCGTTTAGGTTGCACGAGTTTTATTCCGTTTCGTTTTGTTGGTGTCATTAGTAATGCATAATTAAATTTTATACGCTGTTTATAAAGCGACAGTATTTACGACTTCGTAACTGGCTTCTTAATGTGGAATCGCTTTATGTCAGTCGCACAAAAATAATATCACATGCTTGTGTTCTTGTACAGTTGTATTCCAAAATGGCTTAAAGAGCGCGAATGGCGTGCGCGGTTGCCGTAGCAGAGAGATAGCGCCTATCCAGCCAATTAATATGCCTAATGCTAACATCATTATTACTAGGCACGGTGCACTTAACATACTATATCCATTTACATTTTGATTTGTGTAGAGCTGGGCTGCGATTAATCGGCGAGCAGCGTGCGCCGGCGCCGGTGATTTATAGGGAACGCGGGCAGCCGCGCACGCTACGCGAGTGCGCACTCTGCTTCCATAATAAACACGCTACATACAGCCTTATAATATACCTGTCGATAAAAACTTACGAACTGCGTTTTACTTATTTCCCTAACATTAACAAACATCCATAGTACATACTTATTTCAATAGCACACTATAATAATTAATTTTTTATTTAATGTGAGTAGATTCTCAGGCAAACGCCCTTATAAAATATGGTGATCGTGGTTAAGAGAGACAATGGGAACAGTGCCTTTGGGTAGGCTATATGACTAAAGAAAAATATATTAAAATTTTAAACGCCTAGAAATCATTAAAAAGTTATTATGCGCTGTAAAATACTCGGTTATGACTAGAGTTAGATCTCGCTTATTAAGTTATCTGTAAGCAAATATCCCTAATAATCTGTACACAGATTGAGTCGTACACTTACCGCTAATTTTCTCCACTAAAACGACCAATTTGCGCACCACGACATGTAATTTTAGTTTTTATTAACAAAATGCGAGTTGAGCGAAGGAAGCACGCCTCGAGTGTAATGACAGCGATTAGATTAAATTGATGATTGTTTGCCAGTAAACTCCACCTTGTCCAATCGTGGTTGGCAATGGATTTCTCCTATACACTTTTATTTTTCTTAACCGCTTTCTTCGATTTAAAGGTACAAAGAGGTTTTGCTTAAATGGCAATCAATGAATGTTCTACAATTTGAAATTGGAACCGTTATTTTGTTCTCTATAGCTTCTTTTGTTTTAGAATGAGAATAGTATTTTTTTGTTAAATGGCGGTTTAAGTGATTATCTTTATGTGTTTAAATAAAAAAAAAAATCTATATCTAATTTTAACTGCTTTTTTTTTACTTACTGAGCCCTAATAACTAGAAAATGCTAGACTATAATTTACACTATTCGTTTTTTCATGCTTTTGAAATATGCATGACATCAATTTTGTAAAAACAATAATCCGTTCCTCGAATGAAGAATATAATCTGAGATAAATGCAATATTGAGAATATTTAAGAACCTCATTAAAATCCATTGAATAGTTAAATGCGGCTCGTATCGACCTGTACGGCCATAACTAACCAAGAATTTTTAGGACTACATAAAAGGTTACTTTTACATTTCTTAACCATCTAAGGCTACAAAAAGCACTTACTACGCAATAATTCCACTTACCTATTCAAAGTATTAACGAGAATAATAGTCGTTATCAATTTTATAGGTAATCGAAATAAATGAATAACAATGAGACACATAAAACTTAATGGTTGCTTAAAAACAATCACATAATATATAAAAAATATTTGCATTATTATCCTGTGTCGTAAGTGCCTTTTTATTAAAATAATAGAATGTTAGTAAATGAACCAAAAATCTTAATTTAAGTACTAGTATACTCATTACTGAATTCTCTCAGAGCCCATCGTATAGCATTATCATCATTAAATCCATTTCTCTATATGTGTATAATTTTCTATGAGCTCTTTGGTTATGTCGCACTCCTCTTCTCTTACCAATCGCATCCATCGCAATATGTAACTTTAATGGTGTACAATAAAGCAATTCTATCTATCTATCTATCTATCCATCCCACTTTTTTTTATATCTTGCTCAATAAACTATTTTGCAGTACCTACTTTATTTTCTAAAAATATTTCATAAACCTTGTTACAATCTAGAAGTTACAAAATTGCTAGAAGTGTTAAAATAAATTGCTTATTTTAGTAACTAGTATAGTGTATTTTAATAATTAAGGACACTTTGCCCTTGCTTAGTCTTTAATAATTATGTAATATGATTATGATGTTAAAATGATACCGACAACTATTCTGAGCCTTGATAGCCTGAAACACAGGTTTAAATAAACCTAGTTCGGGTGGTCCCTATATTTAAAATTAGTACCTACTGTTTTTATTTTATTATTGCCTGTATGTATTAGCCTAGATTAACTTAGTTTACCTCAACATCTGAGCCATTTTAATTACTTATTCATGTGATCTATGTTTTTTAATAAATTTTATTTTATTTTTATTTTATTTATTAATCTAAAAATGTGATCTAAATAAAAAAGCGTTATTTATAAAGGACATAATGTATGATTTATTGGCAACATTTAAGTTTTAGTGGCATGACAGAAATATGTATAACGAGTCCAATCACCACATTGGCATTAAACCTCTCTCTAACAGTGGCTGTAAACATTTTATAGTCCAGCTAATTGAAGGAGCTCTTCTTCCAGCCTAATTTGTACTAAAATATTACTACCTAACCAATCTTACCAGTAATTACAGAATTGTTCTCTTTTATCTAACAATCTGTTATTAAACCTTTAATGCTCATAGAGTTATTATTTTAAGACTCAAATCTTCTTTTTGTTTCAGTACTCTATTACGCATTCGAATATAATTCTTAACTTTATTTGTATAACGTAATAATTTACACGAATAACTACTTGACACTAAATCGCTATTGTTCTGGGTGAGAAATCTGTGGTTAATTTGACAAATATAAAGTACTTGTTCATTTTGACATTTCAGTAAGACGAACAACATCCGTTAAGCCATAAATCTAGCCACATGCAGCTGAATAACAAAGAAAATTGTTAAATAAAATTCCGTTTAATTTCAAAACGGGAACAGTATAGACAAGGGAATGTGGTCGGCAAGAACATTTATGATATCTACTTAAGTTCACGCTGTGTATTGCTGGAAGGAACATTAAATCAAATATCAGATGATCAGAGGCAGGTAAACGGTAGCAGTTATTTAGCGGGAACAGTGGCGGGAGTCGGCGCGCGCGCAGCCGCCCACTCGCGTGATTTATCCGCTGGCCTGTCGTTGCCTCGCGCGGATTTACAGTCCTGTTGAAATATCAGCAGATCCGTGACGAAATGTGCCTCGATTCTGTCTCGTAATCTACTATATACGACGGCAAGTCCCCGCTTGTCAGATGTCGACAACGCTGACACTAACGCAAACGTCACCATTGAGAGTTATTTGATTAGCCTTTATACATTCGTATCTCCATCTTTACTTCAAACATAATCAAGGGTTAGCAATTCGCGAGGTGCAGAAACAAGGCACTTTAACGTTGTAAAAAATAATTGAGTAAGACAACCCGTGGTTACCTGTATACATATTTATTAAGTTGTAGATATTGATGTAGGGAATATCATAAGTAGCTATGTGTTTTAAACAACAAGATTAATTTCATTGAAACACCGAGTTGTTCAAGTGTTTTAATTGTATTCCTCATACAGTAAAGGAACCTTCAAAAAAAGGATTTTTTGTAGTCTCTTATTGTTCCTCAAACATAATGGTTAGAAGTAGGAAGGGCATGTTATAAATTTGCAAAATTAAACGCGAGCGCGTTGAGCCAGCTCATAGCAGCTGTCAGCACAAGTCGGAGGATATAACATAGTGAGCAGATACAGTGCCCCTATATTACCATACCCGTCGGTTTATGAGCCCTTGTAGTGTTTAGGCGCCCACTCGACGAGCTAACCATTTGAATTTATCATTCGTGTGGATTATTGCTTATTGGAACAACAACTGTCTCAGATATGCAAAGATAACACCAGATGGAATTGTGTTCGCTTACCTGCGAAACGTGAAAAACAATAGACTCGAAATTGAATATGAAATTATAGTATATCCATAATGCTTTCAACAGGCTTAGCCTCATACAACTTATCCACGGCAGAGCAGATTGAACACTATAAGCAATGATTGTTGTGATTTAATCCGTGTAAGATTTCACTTAGCGAATAATGAATTAGAATAATCCTTTCAGTATAAATCCTCTAAAATATCATATAAAGAATATGAAAGCAACAAATGGTCGGTAGGCAATCTTGAATCTCGAATAAGCTACATAACATCTTAAGCCATTATCTTTCAATAGTGTTGCGCGAGTAGTCGACTTATCTGGCAATTAAATCGACATTCAGAAGCCGATGCGGCTTTAATTCTGTACATGCCACCGACAAACACTTCACAATGACTCGGATGCATGACAAATAACGTTTTGATTGGACACTCACCTACCAAATACCGTGATTGTGCATTTCCACAACACTCATGGTAAATGTAAGAAAACTGGACGTATTTATAAGCATTTGGATATCTACTTAAGGGAATGATATCTAAGCGTCAGACTATTATGAGTAGGTAACTTATGTATACGAACCTAGTACCTACCTACCCATATAAGAAAAATACGTAAATTTTCATAAAATATTACTTCATTATTTCTGATTGGGTATTGTTATTTTTTATTGCATACTGACGTAAAATCCTTTCATTAAGTTGGGATATATTTTTCATGTTAACGTTGTTTTGTATAAAACGTTCCCACACTTACACTATATTTTTCCTATGCATAATATTTCATTCCAGTTTCAAACGATCCTAAGAAGGTAATCCCGTATGATAATGGAGAATCGTTTAAGAGATTGATATAGTCATCTGCGTCGTTATTACGTACCATAATGAACACGGTGTGATGAACTTTCATATCGGATCAGTGGGCCCTGACATTTTGAATCGCTTGAGGTTACTCATCGATTATAACAACATTAATGTTACAATTCAGTTAGAAAAATACTTTTAAATACACTCACCAAGTGGGTGTGAAGGGCACAATCGATCGATATCGATTTAGAATGAATGACGAACTAAAAATCGTTTAATGAACGAAAGATGAGCACCTGACTATTAGTGTAATTGATTTCATATTTGGAAGTGTAGTTCGTTTTCAATTTAAGCTTTATGTAGTGAAAAGTAGTTCAGAAATGGAGTAAGAGTTTATAATAATATACTATAGGCATGAAATCATTGTTATGTAAGATATCTAATCAAACATTAAGTAAACCAGTCTTCAGTTAATTTATATCTGTTTAGTCAGTTATTTCTCGTGTAATGAATATAAATTCTTTGGCAATCTCCCTAGACATATAGCTTTAGGAATCGAGGACAGGGTGCTCTCGGCCCGGGGCGTGTTGCTAGGCAGCAGTAGTAAATATTCATAGCGACAAAACGCTTTTCGTCGGCGACGGCGGCCACCCGACGTGCGAGTTATGGCGCGCTCTCACCAACATGACGCGCCTCTACATTATGCTCCTCCTCGGCTCCCCAATCATACCCGCTCATTCGCCTCTGTCCCGCTGGCTCGGAGCACCAACCTTTTAATCGCACTCATTGCGCAAGAAACCATTATCCAGCCAATTTTTACGGCTTTATTCCGGGACAGCTAATTTTCGTTCAATCTTTCGCGTAATAACTTAAAGAGTCGTGCTGGGCGAATCATGATTATTATGCGAGTGGCCAGTGTCCCCTCGAACAATATTCATGTGTTTAGTTAAGTCGTAGACCGGTACAACTTTTATAGCCCCTTATAAAGTTGCTTATTGGTTGTGTTTTGTTATTGTTTTACCTTTAAATTCATCACCCGGCGTCGTAAAGTTTTAAACTGTTGGTATCACATAAATTATTTAATACTTTATTTAGTGGACACGTTTATTATTATTTTCATCGATATCAATAAAAGTAAACTAGTTTGTGTTATAAGTATTTTGTAATATAATACGTCTTATCCCGTATTTTATCGAAACATTCATGGAATACAATACAAATTAAACAAACGGTTTGACAAAGTGTATCGCGTTCACAGCGGCTGCGTTTCCACGCCTCGGGGATCCAATTTCGCCGTTCCCACAACAAATCGTAGAGTCAAAGTTCACCGCCTAATTGTACGGCGTTATCGACAGATCCGACCGCTTCGGGAGAGAATATTTATCAATAACATGTAATTAAAATTATTTAGTCGAGGCCGGGCGCGGCGTCCCCGAGGCGAATTATTACACATACGCCGCAAGAGGTCCGCGCCTGTCATTAGCTGGGACATTTTTATTCCTTTCTCTTTAATTTCCGTCAGTAGACATAAATGATGGCGCTAGTACCCTGCAGCGCCGCGGGGACGCACCACAACCTAAACTAACATTGAACGTATTTCATAACTCAAGGATAGATGATGTCCTCATTAATGAGTATCAGAATCTTTGTCTTATAAGAATCTCACTACATAACTTACAATCGCTTATTGTCACAGCCATATCCTTATTAAGCGAACATAAACATATCTTCCGATGTTGATAAATGGAACTTATCCTTTGCGCTTTTATCATTTCTTTCTTGAAAACAAAAACAAACTTGTTGACGTTCATGGCGGACGAGTCTCCTGTTATTAACATAATAAAGCTTTCTGAACGATTGATCTTGTCGAGGTCAAATGTCACCGTTTATTTTGTTAATAACTTTGTCTGTACGATGAACGCGACACTTAACCATTTACCATAATATTCAATAAGCATATTAATCTGATTTTCGAATGTTTGTCTTCTAATTTCCATAAAATATAAATAGCGATAAATTTTGCTCAGCGTGCATCGACTTATGTCGCTCTTTTAATTGTTATCTCTTTATATTTAACTACTATTACTAAATCTCAATAATAAACAATTGAGTCATAACTTGACTGATTTTATCAAAGGATAGATATAAATTTCTTGCGTTCTGTTAGTGACATCTCCGAGCGGCGAGGCCGTCATAATACTTGGTGTATCGACAGCGCTCGATAAACGTTCGTGAAAGACAGACTCACAATGGCAGAATGCATTTACAGCTCCATTGTGGCTACCACGTAAGAGATAGTAGCGAGAGCTATCTGATATGGCACCACTAAGTGCCCGACCATCACGACGCATGTCCACTTGATGAATTATACAAACACCAATCAGTTAATTATTTCATTGATGTCGCTCAAGCTGCTATCTACCTTTATGTCCTACATAATTGATATGTTAAGTCAGAGGAACAATCGAGCCGTCATTCAGAGTAGATAGGGTGCGGGTTGACGCGAGTCGAAGCCGCCGCGACACGGACGGGCTCGCGGGCGCTTCGCTCGCCCAGTCGCCCTGCAGACAAACACAAAGACTCGGCCGCTGTCTGCTCGACAATCGAACTACCTTGTGCGCGGCCGCCACAAAGAACCATTTTAACATAATACCACTAAGCCTATTCTTTTCCCATCTATTATGGCATAAACCAAATTATTGTCTTGTAAGCTCGTTGATAACGAGACGCTACAGCGTTAACGTATGTAGCTTGAATAAATGACTTTCATTGTTTGAACTAAAATAGTCAACCTGTACATTGTTTGAGCAAAGTTAGTACATAAAATGATATTGACGCAAAAAAGATTAAAAAGTTACAATTGACACAGCTAATAACATGGGCTCGCGCTGACACCGAGGCAAACATACCGGCTCGGATTTATTCGTCTCCATAAGAAGAGGCAATTAAGTCGTTCCCTTTTAAAATGCCAAAGCCGACCAGCTTAGCTTATCTGAAATGCATAGGATTGAATTATTAGAAGCAATTAAAGAGGTCTCAAAATATGTGCTATCAATATTTTTAATACGGTAGCAGGTTAGACATTTAAATTTTATGTACGCGTGACTGAGTTCATTATAGAAATATTCTCGTCGAGATTATGAAGAAATGTTGGTGCTATCACCCAGAAAAAACGAAGAAACAGAAACATTTGAAGAGTAAATTTACTCATATAATCCTTTTCATAATATGATTATTTCGAGATTCTAGTCTTAATTTTGTTTTATATTTTTGCAAGACGTTAGACACTTTCAACTGTTTAGGAACGTACTAACAATTGCCAAAAGTAATTTTATTAAGCAAACATTTCACTATAATGACAAACCCTTATCTAATGCCACATAATTATCAATAACAGTGCAATAAAGTCTACTTAAACACATAATGATGAAGTTGGAGTACGTGAACGTTACCACAAATGGAGTGTCGAGGGCACTCTATTTTTTAATCTTCATAAAGCCTTCAGAGTGTGTGACGGCATCGATATCAATATAATGCGATGTCCAGGCGACGCGACCGACGGCCGCGGACTATCTCACAAGCGGTACAGGAATGCGCGCGTACGCCGTGAGGGATAAGTGTTGGATTAACAATTTGTAAATATTAAATATTCATGAGTCTCGAGAGCACGGGTCAAACATTCATTTTTATAAGAGCTCGAGAACTGTACCCGCAATCATATTTATTAAGGAGATGCAGGTAATTATCATAACTGACTTAACAACTCTCCGCCTAATGGACGTAGGATAGAAACATCGGTGGAGATTTAATTTATCGATATTAGTGAAAATCTCTACAGCAATTGCTTCATATTTACACTTTTTAAATGATCGCGGTAATCTGATCTCTATGATCTATTCATGTAATTTATTGTAATTGGACCGTGTTATATATAATAATCACAGTTTTAATAATGCAATTGGGAAGAATTAAAATGCCGAGGTATTTCAGATTTAAGTTAATCCTTTTAACTGCTTGTAGTTCTTTACGTAATGGTTTTAAGCCGTTTTTATTTTTAGAGAATTTTAATCAAGTAGTTAGTGTGACGTGCCGTAGTCGTCTGTTCTAATTCGTATTATTTAGATTAAATTAAGTTTTTTGCAATCAAAGCATATTTAAAAGTGTTTTTGTACATAATACAGCAGAGTAGTAGGTATTTGTATTCAATAAGGTAGTAGTAAAATAAATAAATAAGAAGCGGCGACTCCACTTCATTATTTACTGTAGCAACATGATAGCGATTGTTGTTTTATAATCATTTAAATAAATGCAATTACGATCGCAAATTAAACGTCCAACAGCCAAAATAAACCAATATGAATCCGATCCAACCTTTTCTTTTCATAATATTAAGGACAGGATGATACTTCAGATATTTTAGTGACGTTATTAAAGCCCATGTTTGTTAATAATAAATTAAGTGGGTTTCACCACATCATAAAAAATTAAATTACATGCTTCACGTGCCTTACAAATACGTTAACGTTACGTTAATCTTAATTATTGCCCTCATTAAAACGCTGTAAAATTTGATACCACTATATTAAAAAAGTTGTGGTATTAAAAAAAGTCGATAATAAGGACGACCTCGTTCCATCGTTGACAAAAGTAAAATATTAACTCGTCTTATCACATATGTATCAGTAGGTATAATATTTTAATATCGTAAGGTTAATAGATGTGCCCCGAAATTTAAAACAACCTGTTCGCAAGATAATGATCATTATAAAAATAATTTAATTCGATACTTAAGCGTATAAAGAATAAAATTATGTTTATTTGTTAAAATTTCAAATATTTATTAAGATATTTAGGAACATGTTTGACAATAATATTTTTTTAAGAAATGTAAATATTTCTCCATCATTTGGTTTTTTTGCACACATTCACCCTGGCATAAATTAATATATTCCTTATTAAATCAAAACCTACTTAATAGTAACTGCTCAAGATTTGCTTGCCTTTTTGAACTCTCATTTAAAGTATAATAAAACTAAGTTCCTTCAAGAAAAACATAATATTACAACGACGTACCTGTACAAAAAGTTTAAAATTTTGAATCCTTAGCACATAAGTTTAATATTTAAGTGTTGCGATATTTAATTAGCGACAATTTTTACAAATTTTGTTTTTTACACTCACAATTAAAAATAATATACAGCTTTGGACGATCATTAAGTGAACACGTCATGGATTTTCATTTGGCGTGTCAATGTGTGTTGTTTTGCAGTGTGTATTTTATCGGAATGAATGTGTAATGTTTGATGCGAGGCGTGGGCGGCGGCGCGTGCCGGCTGAAGGCGGACGCGGCGAGGGCGAGCCGCGGTAGCCAGCCGCCGCCGCCGGTAGCGCCGCCATTTACACCACAAATTAACAACCTGAATAAACATATCATTACAAACATCTAAAAGGACAACACTTATTAAACACCTCTCTTATTTAATACTCAAATAAAAATCGAACAAGACGACGGCACGGCACTTATCCACATTACTAAAAATAATGATCCGTTATAATAATATTTTCATAGTTATGACAGTTAAATTATGTGTAGACAGAATAAAAGGCAGTATGAAAGCGCCATAAAAATAGTATGTCTGACTGTGTGGACATGTCGCTAGACGATGCCGGGCGCAGCGTTTCCGTGGATGATATACCGAAGACGAGCGCGACAGGCGCGCGCATCGCGGCCGGCGCCAGGGCTGCGCCTGCGCGGCGTTTCGTTGACTTATGACTCTTGTAATGTATCGCAATGCCTCTATCACTCATGAATATTTATTGAAAAAAATATATAGATTACAATTTATAATGTCGTCGCGACACAGAATATGAACGTGTTTAAGGTAATAAATATATCACGGAGAATGTTACATTTGTAAGTTACATGCGTAATTATTTTAGTCTGGTATATAAATGAAGACTTGCGGTCTAATAAGCGCGTTAGAAATGTTGTCGTCATAAATTATGTAGATTTTGATTGGCATGTAGGTTTTCAGTGAGTGGTGATGCTTAAAGCAGTTGCTAAGAATAAAAAATTCACCGACGCCCCCCTTACGTTGTGTACACATTGATTACTTACTACTCAGTAGTAAGTAGCCAAATAAAAAAAACTTGACACAAAAAATATTTTTGCAAATGGCTTGATTAAAATATTCGTAGGTGTAGTACCTACGAATATTTTGTGCTTTTTTGTGCTACGTGCGTAGCAACTTCCTTTATGCAAAAATATATCAATCTTAGAGGTGTCTTAATCAAGGTGACATTAACATATTTAAAATCTCTTCAAAATGCTTACAAAGTGATCTGTGTCAATTCAAAATGGTAAGTAGGCATGTACTATTAGTAATTTTCCAGTAGGTATAATGGAAAATACCAACGATTTAACTTGGCTTAGCTCCAATCGTCATTAAAAACTGAACATGTTTCTAGCTAACACACTCTTATAAATCACATGCCCTTGAAAGCAACTTGTTAACAGCCCAATAAAGCTATGATCAACCCAATGCATATCTTATTAAAACAATGTTACGAGCGCTACGGCAATAAAAATTATGAAAATAAATTTAATGTGAACGTACTTTAAATTATGCTAAAACTCCCCAAACTAATCTCCGTTAGCCGCTTTAATTTAAGATGTTACACGACACATATTTTTGAGTCATAAACTGCGCCTTGTTTGCGTTCAATTAATTTAAATCTAAAATAAAAATGCTAGAGGCAATAAAAGAAAACTTATGTGTAATTTTTGTAATCTGTATCAGGTGGAAGCGAACACAAACCACGGCTCAACTGGCTTCCCGTGGTTAATAAAATACATTCAGGGTAGTCATTAAAACTATATTTTATCGCGTTTTAAATATTTAGATATTCATCTGGTGAAAGTAATCTTAAATTTGGTTCATTACAACGTATACTTAAGTCGTGAAACTAAATACGGTCGCGGACAAGGCGCTACGTAATTCTAATGTAGCTGATAAGGAATGTCATCGTATTAACTACCTACCTACTAATGATAAATTATGTATTCCAATTTTCAAATTGACGTAGACAGCACTTTTCTTCACGATTTATAAATCTCATCGTCGTCAAAATACTTAAAGGATTTCTACCCACTTAATTTTAGCAATTATAATTATTGTATGTCTAGCATCTTTAAAATAAACTCTTAAATAAAATAGATTTTTACATGATTGGTATAAAATAGGGCTTCGTAAGAACTCATCAGTAAACTTCAATTAGCAATCGAAGTGGGCAAGGTACGCATATCACTCGACGTTTGTGGAGATTAGGAAGACCTTAAAGCTTTTGCAATAATTTTCAATATCTACAATATTACATTTATTCAACAACAGCTGAATTTCTTTAAAAATATTCTAATTGCGCTGGATTAATTATCTATCAGGTATTGGGTTGGTTTTAAGGTATTTTAAATGTTTTATTGCTAGAGGAGTATTATATCTACCTAGGTATTTCATATGTTTATTTATCCGAAATTACATAAAAGGTCACGTCAACTTTTTTGAAATTAGATATGCAGTCAAGCGTAGAAAATACATTATATCAAATAGATAAAAATAATTTTATACAGCTTGCGCAAACATCTAATTATTTAAAATTCAACGGTAACCCAAGCCAAGACTTTTCAAAACATGAGCATCATGGAGTGAAATAAAAAGTTTAAACTGTCGAATATCGATTAAGAAACCTGTAGTATGTTGGGTCTTAATGAGGTCGATACGTCTTCCCGTGTAAGCACATTATGAGATCAAACGCAGGGTCAGACGCAACCGCTGAATTATTAATTTACAAGTATAGTCAATTAAACACAATTAGGTCCTTTAGCTTCTGTTGGGATTACGGGATGTTCCAATTTTAAAGTTTAAATTTTGGTTTGATTTTAATCTTAATACAGAAGAATTGTAGGTTTGCTTCTGCTTCTGCCTAACCTTTCCCTAAGCTATTTTAGGATTTAATACCATATCTGTACATTATTTAAAAAGGTGAGTAGTACGTAACGTTTTGGCTAGGAATGCACTATAGACCCACTGAGTAAAGTTGGATGCCCCCACTATATGGGAGGATTATTCCAATTTTGACAGTTAACTATTTAAAATCTGTGTGGCATTTATTTATCTGAAATCTACAATAATTTGGATCTAGCTATCCGTTCACACAATATTCAGCTTGATTAAACCAATTAAATTCGACAAAACATAAGAAGTTTTGCAAAGTGTTTTTTAATTACAGACTTATTAAATTATAGAACTAATTAAACAAGTTAATATAAGAAGTGGAGTGGAGATATGTGACAATTACGGTATGCATCATAATTATGTTCTAAATAATTATAGATTACTTTCAGTTCAAGAACACAAGTACAGCAGATGTATATGTATAAGTTCGTAAAGAAACCTCCGGTTTTTAAAACACTTGTCGGTAGTCGATAGCGTCATATATCAAGTTGTCGAGTCATCTATCAGTGGACACGTGCATTGTTTGTAAACTACGAGACAACTAGTTTTGTTGCTGGCGGTACTAATTGCGGATCAGACTGTGTTCACATAAATATAATCCGCCGTGAGCGGCTTCGCTCATTTGTACAGCGGCGGACGGTTGTCATGTACCCGTATTAATATCGATGAATAAGAAATTCGTTATGGATGGGCTACAAGGCTGGCCATTACTGCGCCGATCTGCCGCTGACTGCGCGGTGTTGGATGGCTACCATTCTATCCTGTCGTTACCCGTTTTTATCTACCTCTATTTATGTTGTGCGTTGTACAGTAATTATTCAATCCGTTTCATCGGGTGCTTGTAGTGAATGTGCTACGTACGCTGGTCTGACTGCTGATTTATTGGAATACACATTTTGAATACATATATTCCTCGTGTCGTTGATATTCACGACTTACCTTGAGAAAATATTTAATAAATTTAATATATTGCCTTTCCTCTCAACGTAGATGTTAGTCGGTATGTTAAACATCCTTCATGTACGCAACAGTTACTAATATTCTGGATGCATGCGATATCCGTACTGGCAACTTTGCATTTTATTACATTGCAAACATATTAGATTGCCACTGTATACTATTTATTCAAGCGTAACTGTACATATATTTCATAACATATTTTCCTTATTTGTAACATGTAACTTGCCTGATTCTAATTAAAAATGTCGAAGGAATATATAGTGATCCTTTAATACTATTAAGATAGCAACCAGTTACATTACAGTACTACATTTGCTTGCAGAAAAACAAATCAATACTCACCGATAAATGTCAAGCAAATGACATTAATGGCACTATATTACTTACTTTAGCATTTTTATTGATATCTGTAGTTTACGATGATAACATAAAGTTTGTCATGAAGTAATAAGGCGAGGTTGTATATCGGCAAACAAGGCTTGCACGGCGATCGTCAGTAGATCGTGTCGGCGAGCGCGGGGGGTCTGCGCCGGCGATCCATCACGAACCGCCGAAACACCGAACTATACGATTATTATATTCAATAATCGATGAGCATTAAGTGAAATTAATTTTATTGGGTAATGGCGCGGGTCGTGCCGGCGCGCGCGCAAACGAGCCGTATTAGTAGCGGGCACGCTGCGCTGCGCAGTGTCGTGACCGCCGCGCATTGCTGCGAAGCAATAATGCACCAGTAATAAGGCTATTATTGTTCATTAAAATATAAATGTAACATTTATAAATATCCATAAATTCTGCTATCAGACAGACCAGACCTATACCCTAGACAAATCACTCGACATACCGACACGTTCAGTCCACACCCTGCAGGGTGTGAATTTGTAGATCGGTTCATGCTATCCACATAATGAACTTTTACAGGTAAAGTAAATTCATATTACATATATAATTATTTAAAAATCATTTCAGTTCTACAGTCTTGCATCATGTAGCAAGTTTTGAAACATTTGGATCTAAAACTCTTCTCTTTTCTCCACGTTGAATGATTACTCATTCAACGTCACTCAAAATATAGGTAGGTTAATTTATGTAGTTAATTAGGAGGTTCATCGTGTCTATAAATCATCACACAAATTGTTGCACGGGATATAAAGTTAGACACACGCAGTGGCAGACGGAAATTTTATTCTAAGACCTACAGTCGTACACCATCCTATAACAGAACCCATTACAGTCATAACTGTGTTGCCATATTTGTCAACGGCCTAGCCTACGGCAATAGCCACAGTCTGCCATAGGCTAGGCTCGCACGAAGCAATTTTTGACCATAGACCCCAATTATTAAGCTTTACATAATAACATTATAGCACGCTACGAACTAGTTGATCCTATTATCAAGTTTTTGTTCTAAATAAAAGTGTGTAATTTGAAACGATTTATTTTAGCGTCTTTATACTGAATGATTACTGAGTGCTCAACTATAGCTATTTATCAAACTTTAATATAACGTTCTACGATACTAAGCACATATTCTCTAAAAAGCATCAGAAAAATATAATTATGGCATGGGATCTTGGTAACAAACTTCAAAAAGAGAACGTTCTCAATTCTTGTATTCAGGTCTTTTTGTGTGTTTATTACTTTATGTCTCCAGGAAATGCGAATCGATTTTCGACAATGGTGGTCCTACCTATATAAGTTTCATCAAAACCAATTTACTTACTCGATATACTTAACTTAAGGTACCTACGTAGACTTGATTACAACACAAAGCAATGTCTAAACGTCTGCTAAAACAACAGTGAATGCAAAGAATACAATTGATTGTATGTAAGTGGAGATGTTCGTTCGTAATAAATGATGTGTTCCGGTTCATACATTTGGAGGTGAAGTAGGCAGCTCTTATCACACAGAACAAATAACATAGAGAACAATGACGCGCTGTAGGTATGCTCGTTGTCCACAAGCTGCTCGGATTTTACGATTCTTTAGAACATACGATAATTATTATTTGTCAACTATGTAATAATGCAAAAGTAATAACATCCAAGTTTAACAATGCAAAGCGCATTTAAAATTAAAAAATAATTATTAATCTTTTTATCTTACACCTTTAACTGTTTAAGTAGGTCCAATTTAAATCCAATTTAAAATTAAAATAAATTAATTAATGAGAATATTTATTTGATAAATAAAAAGATGTATTGAAATAAAAGCTCTGTTTTATGTACAAACTTTTAAAAATGTGTAGAAGATGATCAAAGTAAATTTAAAACAAATATTTAATTTGAGTTATACAAGTCGTGTGTTGTAAAGAGCCTTTTGGCCGATGACGCGGCCCGTAAAGAGTGTCGGACGAGTGGCGCGTGTGTGGCCACCGTTACTGTCTCACAACAATACACCACTGATATAAAGAAAATATTATTTATTTAAATTTCATAAAACCCAGCTGTCGTTATGTACCGCCATATTCTTATGTAGGCCACATTACAAAAGGCAACATACAACTTTTATCTACAGTTATTGTTATTTATAACACTCGAAGCCTTTTACGTGTGGTACAAAAGGAAAGTTCATCAATAATGTTGTAAGGTTTTATTTAACTTCGATTGTTTTGTGAATCTTCCTAGTGTTTACGACGTTTGAAGGTTCTCAACTTTATAAACGCATGTATCGATAGGAGGAAAATGATAATTACACTTGTAGAATTAACTATTTGTTTTTAGTGTTTGATTTAGTATCTGAGTAGAGTAAGTTGCATAATTATATAATCAATATTTCACATATATTTTGAAATTTAAGTACCTTAAGTCGTTATTAAACAATATTCTGAAAAATTACTCAAAAAATGTTTAAAAAAAACGAAATAACAGTTGGTATACTAGTATCAACAAACAATAATTAAAAATTATTAATGACATAAGCTTTGTGTAGTTCGCTTACAGTTTAGAGCGATATAAATCAGAACGATGCTCCGCCACACTCGGTAGTGTTCTCAATTAATTAGCGACATCAATGGAGCGGCCCGGTCACGAACATATTATAATATTTACCTAATACAGTTACATGCATCGTATTCATTCTCATCGATAACTGCGATAAAATATAATTAAATTTAAATATCTATTTAACTCGAATTCATTTTTTTTTATAAAAGTAAACATTGATTTTTTTCCCTATCGCAGAGGAGAAGGGCCTAACGGATCAAGCGGATAGTCTAACGATAAGTCATGATACACACAATCAAAATCACGGGTGGAAAATTTTCAGATCGTTATAACCAAGCAGACCAGCCAAAAATATTAGGTATAAGTAGAACCAAAAAAACCGCTAGTAAAAGTAAAGTAATTTAAGTAAATGATTTATAGTCTTCCAATAATATATAATAGATTTTGAATACAGAAAGAATTAAGTTATTTATAAACAGAGAACATTTATAGAGAGAGTATCAGTTGCTTCTGCAACCACTATAAAAATTGGATGAAAAAATTGCTTTATTAAAGGAATTGTACGCTTTACCATACATGCAGAAATTTTTCCACAATAATTCTACCTACTAAAGTGTTTATTTTTCGTAAAGACAAAAACAATTTTAGCCAATACAAAAACTTTTTTGTTGGCATTAACAATAATTTATGATCTTGTCAGAAAGCAGGTCAATCATAATATGCTTATAAAACTGTTAAGCAGATATTTAAAAAATAAACATGTAGGTGGACGACTTATAATGAGTCAGACGAAAAATTATTCGTTTTGGAATATTCATTCAATGCCATATTAAATTTTTATTAATTAGATTAATCTTACAAAGTTAAGGAACTCGTACTGGAACGAAATAAAATTGATCTTCTTAAATTATTTGTAACCAGACTAATTACCCATGTAACCTTACAAAAATTGTACAAATCTACTAGGCCAAGTTTAGTCAATAGAATATTATCAGACTATACAGATCATGTATAGAGAGAAATATGAAACAAACACCTAGCCTACACTGGGAAAATAACGGGTACTAAGAAAAATTGTTATGTCATTTTATAAAGGCAGAATGAGCTTTTGATAGGAGATAAAAAATCTGTTTGTAGTTTAGGCCAACCAATTAAGTTTTACACGTTATATCTGCATATAATTTAGTTTGTGACAAATTCGCATGTATAATGTTTACTAGAATTTCTACTAAATCGTATATATCAGCTTGAATTACAATAATTATTTTCCCACGTATTGCAGAGCATGACTTGTGAATCAAAATAGTTACTTGACATCTACCAATACTTCACGAAATCAGAACTAACACTTGACACGACGTGACATAGCAAAGGTCATAAGGGTATGGACCTACGTAAACATACAAGGGTCAACTTACTCAAATTTTGAATTCAAAACTTTGTACCTAGGTGGTATTAAAAAATATTTTTAAAGGTGTGATCGACGTATGAGCCACGAGTACGTTACAGCTTGTGGTGGTATTAATCGGGGCCCGTCATGCCTGATAAAGAGCCGGCGAGCCAACAAAACCGCGGCAACGCTCGCTCGTCGATCACACCCTTTATATAAATACTTTGACCGGCTCGGCTTGTATTTCTAGCCTAAGACTAAAAAAATCCAGACCTGATTCTGTGTTTCAGATAACTTAAAATCTAGTTTGTAACCCTATCTAGTCATGCTCAGTTATAACGATTCACGTTTGCGAACAAAACTGAAACGCAATACATTCTATAATCCATTCCAAAAGTGATTAGCTAGATAATCTATTGCTAATTAGAAATAAATACGTTTCATATATGAAACGGATATCTTATATTGGTAATCGATAGTTAATACTGCGTTTTCACTGCAAGTATCTATAAATATTATGCAATGTTTATGTACATTATTATTTATTATATGGATATATGATAGAGTTCCACATTCTTTACCTGGGATGAAATGTGCTTAGCAACTAAGTTTTAATTAAGCTTTTGTAAAAAATGAAATGCTTTTTTTTTCGTCAAAGTTTGTTGATTAGCTATTAAAGTATATCGACATGCTTCGTAATGTACTGTTACAGTTTTCACTTTTAACTCAATCCGTAATCCGTAGATATACACGACGGTGACATTTTGCAATATTTCGAAAACAAGAAATTGTATTTGTCATTTCAGCTTCTATTAACGTTCGCCTCTGACCAGTTTAGCAGCTGACATCACTAACATATAAGTATCTTTGTACCCATTTGTAAATGCCGAGGATTTTGTAAAGCTATTGAGTGAGTTGGCAATGTTTCCATATTCCTTTTTTAAGTTTATTAGATGTTAATTTACGTATCAATAACCGGTCGTTAGCGTGTAATGTATTATCACTGATCAATCAGCGTTTGACGTGTTGTATAATTATTATTTCTTATTTCTTCATAAACTCGGTACGAGTACTGTCAACGACAAACTCTTTTACTACGTAATAAACATTTGAATAGGCTTAAAACAAAATGCACGAGCCCCTTATTTATGTTTAGATTACCTTATACGTATACAGAACATTTCTTTACGTATCATAGCCGCATTTCACAGCGGGTACAGTAATAAACTTTACAATTTCTCCTTAGTTTAAAGGTATATTATGTAATGTTTTATGAATATTTAAGTAAAGTACTTGGAAAATAATAGAAATACTATGTTAACTGCTAATACTAACACTTGACATTTATGTTTCACGATATCATGTATATCACATCAGCGCGTCTATTGCCACTTTAAAACTGTATAAACTAATCGATGAGCTTTTATAATAAATAAGCGCTTAGTTTTTTTTCTGTAAAAATGGTCTAGAAAAAAAAAATGTTTGATCTCTGTACCTTGCACGGATTTTGGAGTGAATTTCTGCATACCCTAACCAAAAACTGGGTATTATAAATGAGCTTGAACTCAAGACGTTTATCAATCTTTATAAAAGGTAAGGCTTAAGTGAATGTACATGGCTGTACAAATGTTATAAGTGTATAACGCAAAACATGTAATAACAGCGTCTCGAAGCGGGCTCAGCAATCAAACGCTTGTCGCGGCTGTATTAATAGTGTCGCAGGACGCTATCTCAGAGTTGCGACAGACAGTCGCGAGTCGCGAGTCGCAAGTCGAACCGGCCACAGAGACCTGTGCACCGTATAATTACTGCAACAAAACTTTCATAACTCCACCGCCCGGCCCCGTCAAATAAGAATGAGAGATATTTCAGGCGTCGCTTAATTACACAGTGCGGTTGTCGCTCTAATAGAATTTAATTGTAGTCCTTGATTTTAACGCTTGCTATGATCCAAACTTGTTTTAAGAAAACAAAATTATCATCTTTCTTAGAAAATAACATGAATTGTGGTGAAGGAGGTGGTGCAGCTGTTGCTAACGCATTTTCCTATTTTCGTTTATCTTTGGCTTTCAACAATGCAAGCATTGTTATTTGATTCAGTATTTTTAAAGCGTAACTTGTATAGGTTTTCTCCTACACATCTATTTTAAACCCATTCAAGAATTTTATTTCTTAAGGTATTATAGCTTTTACAGATAAAGGGATTTTGTTTATCCCTAGAGAGACTTAACTTAACGTTTAACAATAAGCTCACAACTTCGAAGTCTATATCAACACTATCACTACCCACAGGTTTCAACTTCGATCAAGCTGTATAAAGTCTGGCCACACAGAATATTGTATCAACATTGAATACAGTCAACACAAACAAAACAATAAGATAGCGTTCGATATCTTAAGACCAACAGCGCGATCCATGTGTGCCGCCATTAAAAACATGTAGGCAATTGCTCCAGTCTGATTAAATATCGTTATCGCGTGTATCAAAAGCTACTGCACTTACCTACAGATCAAAAACTGCTGACTTAGAACATCCATCAATGTGAATAAGTGGAAATAATAAGAGAACTGCTAAAACCGTGGTCACATTCAAAGCTAGACTATTTTTGTTTAAGTAGTTTACTAATTCGTTGTCCGACTGAAGTGTTATAGACGGGCACACGGGACAAAATTCTAAATAACTATTTAAGACATACATCGAAATTCAAAATCTGAAAAAATGAGTTATTTTTTACGAGTGGTAAAAAAACATTCATGTAAACTTGCCATTTGAATCCTCCAAAGTTCAGTTACCAATGTCAAGTGCTTATGTTAAGCTGTAAACCTGTGACTGTAGTTTTCGCATGACTTATTGTGCCAAGGCCTTTTGTGTATTGAGATGAATAAATAACCGCTTTGAAATTATGTTAAAAGCTTAGCTTTATGTAGAGCGGTGTCACGAATGCGCAAGTTTGGTCCGCGCTCGTCCCGTTAATGCAGCACACGAGCCGAGCTTGTTACGAGCATTGTACGGCGGCGGCTCGATGATACATTATTTTTATAACAATAAATCGTTGTAAGTAAAGCACCGCTCACTGCGCCGGTGGTCTGCCACTAGTGCCCGCCGCACGCTCGCTCATCATGCGACTCTGACTTAAGACTACTCCACAGATTTTACAACACAGTCCCAACCATTAATCTCTTCACGAGCATCTATCGGTCCGTTAAATTATATTTTCATCGCATTGTAAAATATCTACATATTTAACGACAGAACATTTAATTTTTTTACAACACCCCGTCATTACCACATAGCAGATGAAATAAGCGCTGGCTCAATAGTTAATTTATTAGTTAACGAACGACTAGATACAATCTATTCGTTGCATACATAAAGATAAATGGGATGAGACACGTTATAAAACTGCGGCCACTGCCACTGGCTGAAGCTGTGATAGCGATCGTAAAAATTAATAGTCCTTGACACGCGGCGTTTCAATTTGCTTTTTAATTAGTAGCGCGGCAGTGATATCGTACGTTACCGGAGATAGTGGAGATAAACTGCTATGGGGAATCAATAACGATCTCCACAGATACCCGCCGCATATCTCCACTACCTGAATTTTAAATAACACGATTAACTTTACATTTACATATTTAAGTTAAGTGTTAAAATAATACCTAATGAATATTTATACCTGTCCATTTGACCCCTCTCTTTTTGCTTTTGTGTAAGATTTTTTCCCTTAAACTAAGACATAAAAATAATTTAGGAAAGTCAGTAAGAGAAAAGACTTTAAGCCAGTGGTTAAGAACTAAATACAATAACAAGATATTGGTTTCATTTTATTCTCTAACATACTTATTATTATAAAAAAATACGTTATAATGTTTATGTTATTATTTATCAATGAGTTGTAAATAAAGCTTTTCTTAAGTGTTATTATGACATGTTAAATAAACATCTTCAGGTTGGTTTATTACATTCCAAGTTACTTCAAAGGAATCGAAGGAGGCTTGAAAATATAAACACAGAAGGTTTATCGCTGTAAACAAATTGGTTTAATAGTATCTATTTAGTCATGCGCATATTAACTGCGGGGAGAATTGAATCGCGTTAGTTAATAGCTCACGACACGATACCGACGTGTGGCATATATTTAGTATTAATATCTAAATTCATTTAAATTGGCTTATTACAAAACCTTTCTTCTCACGCCTCCGTAAGGTGCGATGTTAATAATTTACTATGCTTTCATAATTAATGCTATTTCTATGACTTGTATAATGTACTGTAATCAATTCTCAATTAACAAAGTGGGTTTTGTCATTTGGCTTACGTTCACCGTTCTGTTTTATATTATGTTGATATCATAATACTATTTGCTATTAATTGCTAGCCCTTTAGATCTTTCATGTATACTGTTATATGCTTATAATACTAGTGACAGTATTATATTTACTTGCCCTGAAAGTCAATAAAATACAATTGGAATTTAAGTAGGTACGTCGTAAGTGACAATAAGGTCATGCCAGACGCCACTAAAATCGTTAAAAATAAAACAATGTATCAATAAGTAAAAGTAACAAAATATAAATGAACTGCAAAACTGAAAGTAAATAAAGTAAACAACCTTACATAATAACATACAAAAAAAAATCCCAAATAATCTACACATAATACCAAAACAAATACACGATTAATAAAAATGATGAAGTCCGAATGTTCTCTTAATCAAACGTCAGATTTAGTCAATTTAGACTTAATAATAGTGTTGTGTGCGTTAAGCTCGTTTGATTAATAGTATAGGACTTTTAATTTTGAGGAAAAGTTAACTTGTATGGATGCATGTGTGAGTTTATGTATGTGTGGTGTGTGTGTGTGTGTGTGTGTTCGAGCTGCGCACGCGCGCACCTCACGGAAGCGCTATCGGTCGCCCATCGACGCTTGATTTACGACACGCCATCTCACTACACACTTTTACGTTTCCATAAAACGAGAAAAAGAAATTCGAATGCCATGCCCACTAAGTTTTGAGACAGATTTCATGAATATTCTGAAAAACAGTTGGCACGATGAAGAAGATTTAGAAAAATATAAATATTACAATATGAGGAAAAAAGTAGAATAAATAAATGGTCCACCTTGTAACTCTTTATCGTTGATTTTTACACTTTCAAATCGGCATAAGAATCAAAATGTTCTAAATTTTTTCACATAACATTTAGTCTCTTTGATAAAGAAGAGTATACGTAAAAAGTAATTTTACTCAATTCATTTCTTGTTTTTTGCTTATAGCGTCGCTCATAAACAAACGCTATAAATAGATATGTGGATAACATTTACGTACGCATTCCTTTACGTCAATTTATATTTTTAACCGGCGATTTTCGTAACAATGGCTTAGTCCATCAGATCGAGTAAACAACGTTGCTTTCACATCGCTTATTCCTATTCTCGTATTATTTATTCTCGCAGTCGAATATTGTTCATTGACGTCCAACCATTGATGTTCTTTACGTGAATCAAAACAAAACTAGTTGTGAGATTTTTCTAGGAAAGACTATTACTATCATAAGGGCGTCGAAATCCGACGTTTTTCCCTAAACTTTCGTGGAAAACTTTTGATTATAATAGTGAAGTGAGCTGGGCTGAGCATCCTAATTTATAAGTATTCTAAATACATGAACGTCATAACATAGGTAAATTTCTACCTTATAAAAAATCTCCTAAATAAAGTAAACCAATCCTTTAACTTTAACTGCTTCCTAAAATACTTGCGCGTTCTGTCTATGTATCTGTGAAACAGCCTAGAATATTATTCCACTAACGCCACCAGGCGCACCGGCCATCGATAATTATATATAATGCAAGCACAATAAACCAGATTTCGTTATCTATGGTAATGGTTCAGTCCTCCGGTTCCGGTCTTTAAACTGTCAACAGGTCTGTGCTGTTCATCGTCATAAAAACACGAATAAAAATAGTTAAAGTTACACTTTGGGAACAACAGTACTGCAAGTATTAGTAAAACAACATCGGAAGACATAGTTAGAGGTAATCCTTGGATATTTTCAAGAACATCTCATTAAAAGTGAAGCTTAAATCGACATCCCGAATTGAGGTTAGAAATTCATCTTCATATTTAATCAGCATTTGACGTCAACTTGACAGCCGGTAAAATAAACAACAACAAGACTGTCAACGTCTAACTGTCAGTTGCATAGGTTGACAACCAACTTAAGTGTTGCCATCACAAATACTTTTTTTCTACTCACATTAACGTTCCGTTCCACACAAGGCAGTGGCTTATACTACTGAGTCAACTGTGAAAAAGGATATTTCGGACTTGAATATGAAGCACGTACAAGTATCACAGACTATAACGGAGCTGAAGGCGTCAGTTGTTTTCAACTCTGATAACTATGTTGACTGCGAGAAGCGTCTAATTGAGTTTGAATTGAAAATGAACAGCTCTGCGGCCTCAACTATAGATATGTTGGAAAGAAAGATTGATTCTTTGGAGCAACAGGCAAGGCAGTGCAACGTTGAGATTGGAAATATGCCAGAACGACGTGGTGAAAATTTAATTACTATCCTAGAGTCTATCGGTTCCGCACTCAACATGTCTTTAACTTCGAAGGACATTATAACCATCCACCGCGTTCCGCACGCACATTCGCAAAATAACCAGCCTAAAAATGTCATAATCAAATTTACATCAAAATTAATGCGTGACAATGTTCTAAGTGCATACCGGTTATCTAAGGGACTAACATCAGACCGCATAGGGCTCTCTGGTACACCATGTCGCATCTACATGAACGAGCATTTGACGCTGCGCAATAAGGATTTGTTTCGTAAATGTCGAGCAGCTGCCAAATCTAACAAGTTTAAGTTCGTTTGGATCAGAAATGCAACCATCCTGGTCAAAGAATCTGAAGACTCCGCTACCTTTTCCATACGTACGGAAGATGACATATACAGGAAGATTAAACCAGCCTCCCAGCCTTCACCAACTGTCACCCCAACGGTTTCCATATAAGTCATTAGCGCATGCCTGGCCTGTTATTACTTGTAAGGTTTTTCTTCGTATGTTTATAAATATCTCAATATTTTGTTACGCACACTTAAAATGTTGTTTAACTTTAAGTCTCCTTGTAGTATTATGTAGTCCATGGTGTATTTTTTTTATTAATTTAACTTACCAACTGTATAATCTCTTTATTCACAATCGTAACAGTTTTGATCGTGTAAACTTTTTAAAAACAGTCAAACTTAATTTAAAAATTCATATATGTATTAGACTCTCGGCTATAATAATATCACTCAAAATTAATACTACTATTTTTGCTAAATTTACCAATGTTAGATGATTATTTATCAATTTACTATCAAAATTGTCGAGGGATCAGGACTAAACTGAACACATTATTCATGAACATATTATCGCATGCGTACGACATCATAATTTTAACAGAAACCTGGTTAATACCGGAGATCTCCGATAACGAATTCATTGATCCCCGTTATATAGTCTTCAGACACGATCGTGATAGAGTTGCCTCTAATAAAAAAGATGGCGGAGGCGTGCTAATAGCGGTCTTCAAAGAACTAAAACCAACTAGTCTCACTATGTCACCCCCATTAATTTTGCCAGAGCACAAAATAGTAAAAATTCCCACTTATAGTTCAAAATGCCTACTTGTCTGTGCTGCTTACATACCCCCTAGCTCTACGGATAATATATATGTAAACTTTATCAATTCGTTGTCGATTTTGGTAGACGATCCCTGCATAGAAAACATTATTTTTACCGGTGATTTTAACCTTCCTGAGCTGAATTGGGTTAGTACAAATTCGTACATGACATGTGCCTCTAATACAAAATTTTCAGATACAAGTCGACATCTATTAAACTTTTGCTCACAGTTTGATTTAAATCAATTTAACATTCTCACTAACTGTAATGGGCGGATTTTAGATCTCTTTTTCTGTAATAAATTTGCTGCTGCTTATAATCCTAGTATGTCACTCTTGCCAATTGATACTCAACATCCTCCCTTTTACGTGCAAATACCATTTAGAAAACCTACGCAGATACCTAAACGTAAACATCTTAACAAACTAAATTACTACAAATCGGATTATTCTAAGATCAATACTGATATTGAAACTGTAGATTGGAACAATTTACTTGAAGATTTACCCCCCGTTCAAGCAGTTGCAACTTTTTATGAGAAAATTTATGAAATCATTAAATTATATACCCCCACCCAAAAGTCTAGAAGTCTGAAATTCCCTTGCTGGTTCACTAAATCTCTTTTGCACATATTCAAAAATAAATCTCGCGCATGGGTCAAGTGGAAGAAATATAGAAACACTAAAGATTACGAACTATTTTCTATTTGCAGAACTAAATTCAAAAGGGAGGCGGACAAATGTTTTAAAAAATATATGAATAGTGTGGAGGACAGTGTGAGCAAAAACGTTAAGGCTTTCTGGTCATATGTTTCTAGCCGCAACTCCAGTAATAGTATTCCAGCTTCAGTGCACTACCTCCAACAGTTCTCTAATGACCCTATTTCCACCTGCAATCTATTCTCTATTTTTTTCCAATCAGTATATGAACCATCTTGTTTTGATCATACTTCATGGGTCCCTCCAAGCGCTAATCCTGATAGTGATATAAATATTTGTAATCTGTACTTTTCATTACAAAAAATACGAAAAGCACTACAGTCAGTGGATGCCTCCAAGGGACCCGGGCCAGATGGCATACCTTCAATCTTTTTAAAAAACACAAGTGACACTTTGTGCTCCCCTATCTTCATACTATTTAATAAATGTCTTTCTAATGGTGTTTTCCCTGATGTATGGAAACAAGCGAACATAGTTCCAGTTCATAAATGTGGCTCTAAGAGCGACGTTTCCACTTATCGCCCAATTTCTCTGTTGTCTGGACTATCCAAACTTTTTGAAAGACTAGTGCACAATGAGGTCTACCCTATTCTTCACAGCATCTTAATAAAAGAACAACATGGGTTCGTTAAGGGCAGGTCCTGTGTAAGTAACCTACTTGTTTTTACACAGTATCTATTTGAAGGCATTGACAGTAGACAGCAAATTGATGTGGTATATACTGATTTCCAAAAAGCTTTCGATAAAGTCGATCATAGACTACTTCTCGACAAAATTGCATTTAATGGTATAAGAGGAAATCTGTTGCGTTGGTTTGTATCCTATGTCACCAATAGAACCCAAAAAGTCGTAATCAATGGTCATGAGTCTCGCATAGTTAGGGTCACTTCCGGAGTTCCCCAGGGCTCAATTTTGGGCCCCCTCTTGTTCATTTTATTCATTAACGACGTAAAAGACTGTTTTAAAAATTCTAAGTTCCTCCTGTACGCAGACGATTTGAAAATTTATAAAAATATCAGCCATCAATCTGATTGTTTAGAATTTCAGAGTGACCTTAACCGATTTTTACACTACTGTTCTCTTAACAAACTCTACCTAAGTATAGCTAAATGTCATTTCATTACTTTTACAAAGAAGAAAAACGTGACGAAGTTTGATTATTCTTGCGGAAACACTACACTTAATAAAGTTAATTCTCTTCGTGATTTAGGCGTGCAGTTGGATTCCAAGCTTCACCTTGATGCTCATATAGACAATGTAGTCAATAAGGCATTTAAAATGTTGGGTTTTGTAATGAGAGCTTCAAGAGAATTCCACCGCCCCACCACCTATTTATATCTATATAAGTCAATAATACGACCGCAATTGGAATACGCTGTACCCATCTGGAACCCTTTCTATAAGAAGTATATTGAAATTATAGAATTGGTCCAACGTAAATTCTTACGTTCAATGCACTATAGATGCTTTAAAAGGAAAATTTCGTACGATTTATTGCTAAAAAAATACGACCTTATTACTCTAAAGTCCAGACGCACCCTACTTGAGATGATGACCCTATTTGGTATATGTCGTAATAAAGTTGATTGTACTGATTTAGTGAACAGTTTGAGCTACCTGATCCCTCGTACTGTACATGGTCGAGAAGTTCGCTCAAGACACTTGTTTGCAACTACTCTTTGTAGAACCAACTCAGGCGTACGCTTACCGCTGCGTCGATTGGTTGACACCTACAATAGACAGTTTGGCTTAACCGATATTTTGTTTCTAAGCAAGGCTGTTTTTAAAAAAGAAATTATAAATATTTTAAGTAATCGGAACCCTAATAATTAAGTACATAATTGTTTAATTGTTTTTTTTTATTATTTTGTTTTTACATTTGTATTTGTTCTCTCTAACAATTAGTATATCTGTATAGTAATATGTGGATAACGTTGTGAGTAGTGTATTTGTCGACTCTATTATTAAGTTTTTTTCTGTAATGTTTACATATTATTACACTGCTGTTTGTTGTTCCTAAGTAAATAAATAAATAAATAAATAAATAAATAAATGGTAGAAAATCAATTTGTCATTGTTTATCATTATCCACAGAGATAATGATATCCGCTCTGATTTCGCTGCTATAAATCACAATAAGATTAACTGGGACTAAACATGAAAATCGCCCAGGAAACATTTTAAAGTAAAATCATAATTCATTAGTCGGTCATTGAGCGTGCGTACGAGGAGACGGAGCGGCGAGCCATTATACGGGATGACGGCGCGCGTGCGCGCTACACGCCGCCGCCAGCGAGCGCACGCCCGCCCTGCTGCCCGCGCGCAGCCGCGACGCGCGCGTGCGCAGGGCCCGCGACCCCAGCGCTGGGGGTCACTCTCAAGTGGTAACGCCAAGCCAGCCGTCGCCTTTAAATAGGAAACGACACGTTTATCCAATTAGAAATTCACCATATCTTTGTGATAGTTGAAGAGGAAATTTGAGCAATCAACTTGCAGAGCGCCTCGGCGTTCCTATCACAGTTTATTCAATTGAGCTCGTAATGAAGTTATGTGAGCTATGAACAGTATGAAATAAGCGCTCCGCGTTGGACTGACCGAATATTTGTCTGATAATTTAAAAGATTGATCTTAATTTAAATTACTTTGGTATGGCTCCATAGCTGTTATAATGACTTAACGAATAACTGTGTTTATTCGAAACATTTTGATCATCATTTTAACATAAAGGCCTCTAAAGGTAGTTAGAATTCAATCTAATATTGCCCTTGCTACTAAAAATGTGTGCAAAAGTAGCACCGTAGCCGATAAGTATGACCTCAATACAGAATCCAGAACTGACCAGTGTAAAATATAGCTAGCATTATAAATAACGTATAATATATAACCAAGCGAAGTGCACAAAAGCGTGAACTGGGAACAAGTTGTTATTACAAGGTGTTGAACCTGGTTTTCTGATTTATTGTTGAATGGTATTAGCAATGATCAATGTTGTTTTGAGGTGTCTCTTTGTTGCAAACGTTTTATCTGCGTTAATTACGAAACATTTCGTGATAAATCTCATTTAGCAGAAACTTAACTAGGAATTACAATCATGCTGTCTTTGGATAATTACCTTGTAATTACGCTAATACAGCAAAATAGTTACATAAACAGAATACAAAATTACAAAACCAAAAAACAATTAAACTTCTTTACATATCATAACGGAATCTATTTATTAAAATAGGCGTATTAATTAAACTAGAGCTTTATTTAGGAATTCACCTTTGTATGAATATTTAGTTCAAGTGACTTTAATACCAAAAGTTAAGTAGAATTTATGGCTCACGTAATCGCAGTTTCTGAATCAAACCTGTACCACTAACCTTGACTCGGAACAGCACAGTGTGCGTTTGCCGCAAAATCCAAATCAAGGTTAAGTCAGAAGTGAATTCATATCATTCAAGCAGAGAGCTCTCAGTGCGTCTCATAAACTAGTACCGGTACAAAGATGAATGAGGAAGTGTTTTAGCGTATCTCGGGCGTTGTTTAAGTGGCATTAGGAGGCAGAACAGGCAAGTGTCGTGTGCCGGGCGCGTGGCCAGAGCTCGCTCCCCGGCCGACGCCGATTGATACACCGAGTTAGCCGACCCCACTCACCGCACTGACCTCATTCATAAATCGTCATTTAAACTTATATTCAAAGAGCAAGGGTCCCCGGTCCACTATAGATTCCGCTACGTCTTGATTTATAGTCTTTTGATCAGAAGTCACGTTTGAAATAATGTCCGTTAACTTTTATGTCTTTGTGAAATATAATTTGGTGACAATTTTTGCATGTTTTAAGATTTAATTTCTTTGGCATTTATTTAAATTATTTTCATTGTAAACATCTCCTTAACAAAAACAACGTTGAAGATATAAAGTACCCATTTAGAGTAAAATAGATAATGAATAGTCAGAAGTAGACAATTGTATAAAGGAATGTGGTTATATAATGAGGATATGTAAGTGGACAATAAAAGTGGAGTGTGACGCGTAATGACAATCGCGAGCCTGTGATACGCTCCGTCATGCAACAACCACTCCAAATTAATATATCCTGGCTCGCGCCGTGATTCCTAATATTATATTTAGACGTGACACGCGCTCGTTTGTATCAATTGGTCCCGTCTGCTTCACTGATATACGGCCGACGCTACTTTAGAACAATGATGGCATAAATTGCGCTATTACGCGCTTTAGCACTGCCCCGCGACCCTGCTCGACTTCTGACTCTCTAATTGACAAATTAGCCTGCACTGATACGCTTGCATGCACAATCGACGATACAATCACAGACAAGCCACAGTACCTAGACCAACAAATTGTGTCGGCCTACGCTGCCTACGCTCAATCGCCGCCGCTGAACTAATTTAATAAAACCAGAAGTTGTCAAACTGAACGGGGAGGCAACTGGATAAATGAGCACACAAACTATTCTTATGTCGACGACAGCGATTACAATGCTCATTAATAACTTCTTGTGCGGCGCCGCTAACTTCACCAATACACATCAGTCTAATGAGTGGATCCCATGAAAGCCTTTTAATTTCCCATTTCGTGCGGCCACCTCTGATATCGACTGACTGTTATTAATATAGGGCCGCAGCCGGTCGCCGGTGGCGGCGCTCCCGACAACCTCGATTACGTTCGGCCGTGCGGAGGTATCGCAGACGCTCTCTGCGACTTATCTCTCACTATTAATTACGCTCAGATATTCACCGGACAAGTTTTAATGCAACTGCTTCATTTGTTGCACTAAGAGTGCCATATCGGGGACGTTATAGGAATGATAACTTTGTAGTACTGCGCCCGTCGGCCGCGGGCCGCTACGACGCGTTTTGACACGTAATTTATAACCTATCAAGTTATTCGTGTAGATGACTGATAGCTTCGGAGTTGGCGTAAAATGCGGTCTTTACACTTAGCACTGATAGTCATCTAGGTTTAAATCAGTTATTTTGTAAGAGACCGGCACACAGTGGCGGCTCCGCGGTAGACGGCTGATGCAATTACTGTTTCTATTCATAAAAGAATTGGAATCAGATCAGGCGCAGCCGCGGGCCGAACCAGCAAGTGGTTAATAACACCCCACTAAGAATATTGACTGCTGTTGCAAATTGAACTAAACTAGTATCGTGCTCTGTTTAAATCGCTATTTATTTCATATTATTTATCGTTGTCTGATAGATACGTACATTTAATGTAAGGCTTTCAAAGCCGTGATGTAGAGCGTCGTAAAAATATACGTAATTTACAAAGATAGTAGCGTTGTGTTTTATTTTGCTGTAAGATGGACCTGCTGACCGTTATGTCTGCCATCATAATTCACGTAAATCATATTCAGCCGGTAAACCAGTACGGTAAAAAGAAAATATCTCTTGCGACGGCGACGGCGCCAGTAACTGCCACTTTACAACGAGGTAATATTATATTCGTTAAAAGTGACTTATATCTATATTTATAGACTGTATTTATCATTTCAATATATATAACCTCACATTAGAAGTAAATAAAAAAGGCGTTATTGTTCCATTAAAAGATAACAAATTGCAAGATTTCTTACGTGAAACAAAACAATGTCTGAAACTCTATCTCCGGTATGATTTACTGTCTAACTTCAAGATAATATTTTAAGCAAAGCAATAAACAAACCACGAAACCGGCCAAAGTATGTGACTTAATTATTCCGTCATTGAGGAGAATTAAAATCAAATTGAATCGAATTTATTGACAGTTAAGATTTGTATTATGTTTCCATTGCGTTATTTGGTACTCGAGTTCTATCTGGAATTTGGTAACCAAAACTATTAAAGGCTTAAATCAAAATCACATTACTCAAATCAAATCACCATTTGATAGATACTCCGTGGACTCACAGTATCTGCGTTGCGCTTAGAGCTTTAACGAACTAAGTGACACCTCTCAAGCTTCCCCAATGCGTTTTATGAAGGAGTCAATGAAAAAGTATAAACATTGGTATAAACTTGTGGACATTAGTTATTCCGTCACACAGATGATATCGCGGCATTAAGTGCAGATGGTCAGCAGTGGCCAGGTGTCACTTATCTCCGCAGACTGACGGACCGGCGCTGTGGAAACTAGAGAAGAAATGAGGAATCTCTCGGGCGCGCGTCGCTTGCCATAACTCAGCCCGATAACACGCTGTCCAGTAAAACTGTTAACGACAAATAACACAGATAACGTAACGGCCGCCTAAACGACCCTATCTACCATTCGATAATATTTAATAATTATTTACATATATTTATCAGATGGATACAGCGCGTGCGACGGCCAACGACATCTCGTCGCCGCGATAGTTCTCAAAGTGATTTATTTTGGCATTCCGTTACGACAACTACAAAATTGATATGGAAATTATGAAATATGCCATTAAAATACATGTCGTAGTAGTAAAATACAAGTACCATAAACCAATCAAAAACCTAATGAATTTGGTTTGTTTACATAGATATTGGTAGCTGCGGTAAGAAAAACAGTGGATATTAAAGTGCGAGATTGTAGTTATTTTTTTATAGCCTTATTATGTTGGGTTAGATGAAAATAATTTGAATAATTGACAATAACTCAAAGTAAATAAAATTAAAACACCATATAATTTTTCATCATAATCAAGAGCTGGTACCTGCAAGCTACTCTACACTGTTACTTCCAATATTAGTGCAACAAACAAAAAGCTTATACAACGGTATATTTTTAACGTTTAGACCACTGTACTGATAGTGTGATAGTTTTGTATAATAAATACAAATACATCCGGCTTTGGTCCACTGTGTCCGAGGCGGTGTCTTGTTTCATTTGTGACATACCAATACTTACTTAATAAGTATCAAAACATTAATGATTAAGGCGAACATGCTTTGGTATCGACGTCGTAATATCTCAAAGCTTAATAATATTGTAATTGGTTACTCAAGCCAATTAATAAATATATGATCAGACAACTAGTTCTTTTTTTGATGAAGTTCTTAAGCCGTTATAATTATGTTTGTTTCATTATCAGTGCAAGTATCACTAAATAGTTTAATTTCCTTCCAACTATTTAATTATCAATTACATCCTATCATGAAGCTACCCACTAGTTGGTTTATAAGTTATCTTAGCAGCATGTGAAAAAAAAATAAAAAAAATATACCCGAGGCCAAGATCAGGTGCAATTTGATAAACCATGTTGGGTTAATATTTTTTTTGTGAGTATAAAAATTCCCATCTTGAAAAATCAATATTCATAATTTTCATTAACAAAATCAAACGGGTACCACCCTCAGAGCTGTAAAATAATTGCTTATGACATATTACACATCATACAATATTATCTAAGACTACTAACAACCTGGCCCTTAACAACTATAATGACTGTCACTAAAATCAGGCAATATGAAACTCAATACGCCGTTTATGATTGACCTTATCAAGACACGACCGCTACCTCCACCTTCTTACATTCGGTCCATTTAATAGCTGTGCTTTCTAGTTCGTAATACTTTATATAATTTATAAATTTATTAGGAAAGATATTTTTGATGTGACATAAAATTTAGGAATGTATCGTATATTTATTGGTGTCGATACTTGTAATGACACTTATGGCCTGCATTAATCTACCTATTACATATAAGTTACGATGTTTTCCTGATTGGCAGTTCAAAGTTCGAAGACATAATTCTTATTTTTTTAACTTATGTTGGAAAAGTGACCTGTTAATATAATCATTAATTACCCATTCATTTTTTAATAAACTATTCAACTCTTTAGTTTCAATGACGAATAATTTTTAAAAGCAAAGTTATTTTAATAACGTACGTGTTCCGTACATACTGTGAAGGATTAAAAAATGTAGAGCTTATTTCAGCTTTAACAAAGAAACCTTTTGTGAACTTTTCCTAAAACAATACTTTTGCCTAATCAACGAAATTACCTAGAAATATCCTAATAATATCTCTATTGGAAAAATGAATGGAAAGATTCCACAACAAAATACGCACCTTGAATAAATATTTCTATAAATATTTCACTGTTTAACCCCATATAAGTGCGTCAAAGGTTAATCACAATCTCTCCATTTTTTCCACATTAGCCACACTCGGCGTTTAAAGGCATAGATCACGGCAATTTTCTCAGTAAGCGCACCTATTTAAGTTATTCCACGTCTAGTAATCATACAATTATTCACTGCAGCTATCGCTATTACCTATTTAATGTATGAAAACCAGTGATTTTATCACTAGTCTAGATGTTATTACACCTTTTTCAATAAATTATGTTTACAGATTTGTTAACATAACCGTTTAGATTTAATAATGATAATTCCTGTGTTTTACACAAACAAACCTTTTATGTGTAACATACTTTTATTTTTAAGTCAAAAATAGAAACACTCTTAGAAAAAAAAATGTATCTATTCGTAACATTTCATAATTGAGCCGAGTAATATTTGCCGTCAAAAGACGAAAGCATTTGAAACATCAGAGATAGGTAATCAAACCACTCTTGCGCAGACGACAGGCGATCATAACAAACCAGTGTTACTACATTTATCACCTGCAATACTGATCTTGATACGTAGTAGAGCTTAGTAACAAAAAATATAATACACTCTTGATCCAGTAGCAATTATAAATAAAATTATATCATAAGGATGAACACCTCATCTCATTAGCTGTAAATAAACATAACGTAAATATAAGTGGACAGTGTGAGTTTGATTTGAACACCCAGGTTCTGTATTTTGGTACACAAAATTGGATTACCCATACAGTCTTATTTATATATCAACATGGAAACTTACAATTTTTAATCCATTTTTGTTTTTTTTTCATAATTTCACGTAAAGTTTACATAGAAAAATCTTTTGCTTATCTTAGTAGCAAACTATATTTAGAGCTTTTGAGATTGATACACTTTTTTATATTTAAATGCAAAAAAGAAGAAAAGGTTTCATAAAAAGGTATTCTTGCTTAACCCTAAACATCGGAATAATTTCAAAGCGGACACCAATAAGATATTGAATGCTTATTAATCCAAGAGCAGCGTTCACATCTCAATCAAGCCTCGTTAAAGGAGGACACTACATATTACATTCCTCATGGCCAATTAATTTATGTTTCATACATTGACGGTATCGGGACAAGGCATGCGATCTAGACGGCTGTATCGATATCAATCGCATGACGTTTGTATTACGCGCATATGCCAGTTGACACAAGCCTCAAACGCACCTCCAGGCGCCGCGTATGCGCCGCATGAATAATAAGGCAGTGCGTCCAAGTATGTCATTATTATAATTTTAGTATATTAAAACATTGCCGTATAATTTAATGCGATGTTAATGATCATGTAAGATGATGTAGTTAGTAATGTATTAGCTAATGTTCGTGTTATAACGGTTTGTTAAGCAATTTAGCCTTAAACTGTAAACTATTGATGTTATTTGTCACCTTCAGTCTCCGTCCTCATACACACATATTAGGAAGAGCATCTCATGCTATAGTTATGATACTCATATATTTCATTTATCATGAGAGGGTCCCATTTAGGTAAGTCGCTCATATACAGTTTGTGTGACCTATACCGAAGTTTACTTTTTCTTCTTTCTGTACCAAAATATCAATCTTATCACCTACGAGAACAACCCTCAATTCTATTAGGAAACGATATATGTACAGTGAAATACCTGGAAATAGTGATGACCTCCCTTCGGGATCCGAAGGCATCTCCCAGGCCTTATGATTTCTAAATGAACGCGGAAATAGTAACCGATCACAAATTCCTCCGACAATACCAGTAGTACCAAGAAACACACCTAGACACGTTGTACTAAACTCAAAAACAAATACTTAGCCTAGGTACTGTGACGGTTGAACAATCTATAAAAACCTTGATGTAAACTAATCGAAGAACAGTAAAACTGAAGAGTTTAAGTTATATTTCCTTCAGTTCACTAAAGGTTAAGTTTAGCTATACAGATACAGGATCCATGTTATGTGTTGTTAGTACAGTTCTCACGTTACGCCGTTATTTTCCGGATAGTAACAAACGAATCGTCAAGGATTTAGGTGAATCATTGTTTATATAAAAATGTCCTGGTGGCCTAGTGGTTCAATGAACGGATTTGTATGCACAAGGTTGCAGGTTCGAACCCAGGCAAGTACCAATGTGGCTTTTTCAAAGTTATATGTACTTTCTTAATTATTCTAAGACACTTCTGACATACGGTGAAGGAAAACATCGTGAGGAAACCTGGATTCCAAAATGGGGATCTAAAATCGCCAATCCGCAGAGAGCAAGCGTGGTGATCAATGCTCGTGCCTTCTCTATATAGGAAGAGGCCTATGCCCAGCAGTGGGACGTTTATAGGCTGGATTATTATTGTTTATACATTACGCGCCACTAATACGATGTTTATTTACTTTTCAACGTACATACATGTGTATATAAGTATGTAAGTAAGAAGGTATTAACTTAGATGAAAAAAAAAGACATTAATATTTTAATTTCAGAATAATACCATAATATCAATGACACAAGTCGTACATTGTGCGACAACTACCCTACTTATTTACTTTTCTCTATGGCGACAACTATCGCAGCAGAACGAACGCTTGCGACTTATCTGAGCAAACGCAAAACCCGTCTGATGGCGATACTACGAAAGCACAGCCTCGCTCGAGATTCACTTTTAAATACTCAATCTTCATTTCACTAGAAAACTTTTACGCATGAAGAAATTGCAAAGTGAAAACGACGTGACTGAAGTGCCAATGGTACCGTCCCCGGCGACGGCCCTAGCGGTCACCACTCAGCCCGCTCTCACTTAATGTCATAAATAACTTTGTCAATCTGCTAACTTAATAGCATAATTTATCCGTCGCAGGACAACATAACGAGCAATGCCGATAATAAACCAGAAAAGCCATGAGGTGATAATAGCTGTCCGTAAATAATGATTCCTGATTGCCGGTCCACACCTCATCGGGCAGGTCGTCGGGACTTAATACCGTTGTGTATGTGTCGGCAGTTACGCGATTTCGATAATGGTACATCGGTAAAATATTGCGATATCTTCCTATTATCTGTAAAACAAGAGCTGACCTCTAAAACTAGCATGTGTTTGGCTCACTAGAATGCAATCGGAGTCTAATTAACGCAGGCACTTGGACACGGCCAGCATCGAGGATGTACCGATTAGACCGGCTCGCCCATTAAGGAGAAACAATCACATCTAAAACAAGGTACGAGATTACTTTCCTACATACAACTACCGCAGTATATGATTATTTAAGGCGTTTCTATCCTGGAACAGTTAATTTAAACCATAAATATTGAGTTTGCCCAAAATTCAAATTCTACTTTTTTAATATTTATTGTAACTATTCGATCTTTATTTAAAACTTCTTCCACATATAAACAGCTTTATCATGCACTCATTAGGACGGTAAGAAGTAAACAAGACAGTTAATCCGCTATTCAGGTGTATTGGCGTGTCAGATTGAATGCAGGTGTGTGTCGCGGGTGGCTAAGGCGCAGCGCGGCCGCGGTAGCAGCACGCGGCGACGCGGCCTCGCTACACGGCTGCTGTGTCGATGTGTTGCCCGATAGCCCTCGCTCCAACCACCGCACCATTTATTCATGGTGCAATAAATTCAAATTACCGGATTAACAATAGTACGGATACCATCTCCCGATCCGATATTTGCTCACCGATACTAAAGACATACGCTACCTTTTGCTCCCGACTTTATAAACAAGTATGCACTCTTGCAATTAGTTATAATTGGTAAATAAGCGAAATCTACGATAATGTGCCGGCACAATATAAAATGGTGGAAATCCTTCAGTTTAACAGCAGGCCGTTAAATTCTAACGACGCGGATGGAGTAATAATCTAGATACCACTTATAATAGAGCTGTAAATTAAACACGGCGTCGTATAAAACGACCAATGTGAACTGAGTCTAATTTTAATAAGCACGATTTACACAAAAACATTGCTATCAATAAACGTCGCGGTCGGTAAGAGCTTGTCGTATCGTAAGCACATGAGTCTCGTAGCGCTCGAGGTGGATATAGCGCAATGAAATCCTACACCGCGACGAATCGAACGCTGTCCTGTCGCGTTTGAAATTTCTGCAATATTTCGCCCTTTTCACGCAGATATACTCGGCGCGGCCCGTGTCTAAACCGCCGGACATGAAACACAATATCACCGAGTGAACTCCATAATTTATACGCACCGTACAGCTCCAACGTTGTGCAGATTATTACAATACGTGTTACATTAAATTATCCCTTGCAAAGGAAGCTATTCGATAGTATCAATAATTACTGCGCTATCTGGATCGTGGAGGGAATTACCTATGTGCAACAGTAATGGTAACGTTTTGGTATTGCGAGAGTGCATTCCTTGGGCTTGTAGCGTCGCGGCTGTTTACCTAAATAGATTTAAATAAATGCATGCGATTAGCGCACGCCGCTCCCTGGCGCATCTACGTTCATCAGCAACACCAGAAAGCTGGAACTGGTTTCATTTGGTACGTTTTAATTGGGAACGAAAGCGGCTTAAATTATACCCATAAACTGAGCGTCCCAAACGCTACCTGAATGAGGAAAGCACCTAATCCTGTTATTTTTTATAAATAAATACAAAACAATGTACCAACCAGTATAGTGAAATGTTTTCTCTGATAAGAAAATCGCAAGTTCTCAGTAAACAACAAGTATTTTCACGGAAATCATATTCTTACTATTTTTTAAAAGAAATTCCTTATAAGTTCTTGAATTTTTTTCTTTATATTAAACACAAATGTAGAAAAATGCTTGACGGTACTTTTTTATAGGTACTGAAAATAATTATTTTGGTAAAGTTACACGCCAAGTTAATAGTGTGAGCGTTTAAACGCGACGTTGCAACCGTTTATCTGCGCCGGTCCGGGGAACACAGCTAATCAATCTAGCGGACATGGCCGCATTGTGTTGCGACAGGCGGGCGACACTCCTGCCTGCTCCGGCCATCCATCAACCAACGTCGTCTGCACGCGATACCTACAGACACCACGAGATTCACCTTTGCTACGTTCCAATAAAATTATTTTAACAAGATTACATCTTCAATTCGTACGATTGATACTTTAAAACGATACAATCTTTCGCCCTTCGTAAATTCTATTTAAATAATAAAACAAGAATTAACATGCTTTAAACTCGCACATAACATTGTTACAAACCTTCACATTAAACGCTTGATTTATTTAAAGTTGTATCTACATCACAAAAATGTTTGATTACCTATATAATGTAACATCTAAGACAAAAATACATAAAATGAATTTTGTTAAGACAAAACAATTTAGTGCGTGTCCATCCAATGCCGAAACATTGTTGCAATCAAAATTACGAGGTGATTATTACCTAAAAATACTCAAACGACCACAACACTTGGCTGTCGTCCAACACCGAATAGTGATGCTGCATACAACGTAATTGTTTTCACGTGCTTTTACAAATCACTTGCCTGATATTTGCTCAACCTTCTTGATACTTACCAATGTAAGTACGTATAATTCAACAACTAAGAGACAGCTACTGGTACTTAAAAAAATAAACACAATCGCAACGTCATGAGAACGCACGACCCGCTGAAACCGTGAGAAACTGTTACTCAGAATGTTATCACATTTCTCCCAAATACATGAGGATTTATTATATTAGGACTCAGCTAAATTAGTTCAATTGACACGTAATAAATTGTGAAACATTAAAAACTTATTAATGACTGCGTCATAAAAACTAATTTAAATCGGAACGTTTTATTGTTTTAATAATTTATTCGATGAGAGCATACCTTTTTTCTCACTGTATAAAATGAGCTGCCTGTTAGCGCATCTTAATAACCAAATTAAATACCAAATGTCGTCGCCCACTCATAACTAAAAAGGTCAAAGAAGGAACATTTCTCATAATGGCAGACAGATTTTCATGAAATTTCTATGTACCACCTACATTTCTAAGAATAAAGTAATCATTACAGAATAGTTTGAGAAATCTGTAATACTTGGGATATATCAAATATTTCTAGGATCTGATTTGGATATATTCTCCCAAATGGGAAACTTCTAAACACGTTCTGAATCCAGAGGGTTTCAAAAACAATTCAGGACTAGTACTTACCGTGTACTTTAAGATTAGAAAGTTTTTATTAGGTGTTTTCCTCAAATTATTCAGAACCCTACGATGTGGCATTTCTCAAATGCCAGTTAAGACACGTCCCGTCAACGAAACCAAAACATCCACCACATTGCCAATATGAAACTCCCCTAAGAATTCTTAACGTAAATCTTGAAGCAAGATGACCACTACCACGTAAAGTTTTATTTTTACTGTAATCCATATTCACGTAGGTTTTGCGATATGTTTATGTTATCCGATTCTATTTTCCGACTTGCATGGAAATTGTGACGTGACACCGTTGTAATATATTGCTTGAACGTTAGTCACAATTAGAATCATTCTAATTTCGCCTTTGTTTAATGTTACATATTTTTGGACATCAGTGACTTTTATAAATAGATTAAAGGAATGCGACGTATAATTGTCAATTCCACTCCTTATTATTATTATCATAACGTGTCTTTTAAATTGTCACAACTTAAGTGCGTATCAAAATGCATGTTTTTAAACAGTACCTACGTAACTGTAGTATGTCCACAAGTGCTTGTACGTGACGTCGGAATATCCAGTTGGTGGTCGATGCTTCGAGCGATTTATGCACCGGCCACGATAATGGCCATATTAATGGAAATTGACACCATACCCGAGCGCTCTCGTGGGACACACCGCACCATCGCCGCTTAAGGAAATATAATATTAACGCACCAATCACGATATAATAATCTCATCCTCACACGTTGAAACGGCCTGTCTTTGCGTCGATCACAACCTTAAGTGACAATAATTAATTCGTCGACGGCATCGGCTTTCGATTACCCGTTACTTGATTATAATTTAAAAGATGCTTTCATCATCATTTTACTGCTTTCATAAGTGGATACCAGGATTCTATTACTGTGTTATAAATTACCTTCTTATGTGAGAGTGAAAGTACTTAATATGGTGAGGTACACATAAACAAAACCGTAAAATTAGGAAATCTATGAATAGATACAGCTCCATAGGTACTTGGAGAAATTATGTATTGTTGTAAATACAAATCTATATTTGGCATCACTGCTACTTTTACGTATGATACCCACAGGAAAAGGTATCACGGAAGAAAGACTTATGCGAGTTATATTTATTATTGGTGCGTAAAATTCTGACGAACCGAGAACGGAAGCTAATTATTTCGAAGGTGGTATACTAGAAGAGTTTATCATCCGGCAAGATATTGACGAAGCTTATTTTAGGTGTGCTCGGAGTGATCTCGTTTCGTTGGTAACACATAACTTACTGCCTGTGCTAGTCCTCTCTGTTGTTATTTCTATTATGGGGATCATTACAGCGCTATGAGTTACGGCACCGTCTACGGACGAATAGCCCGACTGTCTCCCTTGCATTATTTATTGGCATATAATGGCTTCTAATGGGAGGCTATTGAATCTGCCACCTGCATGTCTTTTATTTTTCTCATGCTGCACAGGGCGGGTCTCGTCCCGACTCAACGCATGTGAATATTCATAACACAAGAAACGTTTCTCTGGTGATTTAATTGATACCCAGCCTGCATCGCGCACAACTACAAGGATGGACAAAACGTAATTGCTCGTTAAGCCTCGATTCGCGATTGTTTCTTGATTATAAAAAGGTAAAAAGAAAGTATTTATAAGAGCTCTGTATGGATTAAAAGTTAAAACATATCTGACGAACGATTCGTAAACGTCGTTCTGTTCGTTTTTTGCATATCAACATGAGATTAATGAAACAAAAAATGCTTACAATCAAAACAAACATGTTGTGCTCTATGTATAATTTAACATTGCTGATGATGATATCGACGGGTCGTAACCAACGAATAAGTACATATTCGAATTTATTTAGACCTTTCGTCGATAACACGCAGTATTCAGGTTCTTTTATTTGCAAAACACGACGGACGCAAGTGCAATTTATTGATTCGGTGTTCGATAACCAGTAGGTGCGTCCCACGCGGCGCGGGCGCAGCGGCCGCAGGAACACAATGATCGCGAGCGCGCGCCCAACAACATTTACAAGTATTGCGCCCTTCGGAAGGAAATAGTGTAGCGGGCCCAGGCCCATGCTAAATACACTCCATAAATATGGACGGTTATGGTGTCGTAAAAACAAAGTCAAGCTGCGCGAACAGCCTCCGAGGCTATAAAGAACAAGCGTCATCGCACCTCAACATACTTAAACGAATTCATTTATTACGTATGAATATTCTTAGCCAGTTCCACACGGCATTAACTATAATTATTTTATAAAACTTTATGTAAAAATTTGAATATGATTACAACTACAACTCATGTTCAAAACGATGACCAAAACTGTCTCGTGGTTCCAGCTGTTTCGACAAATCCACGGCATTCAGCTTAAGTCAATGTAAATATTTTGAATATTGATATTAACTAACAAGCATATTATGGTATTAATAAAATACTAAAATATATGTTAGCGTTGTTTATTTGGTAAAACAAACATACGTTCGACGTTATTCGATATTATGAGTATAAGAAGTCTACGAGAATTTCCATGTTACGCCACTTTGCACATCAATATGAAAAACTATCAATATTATTGATTGACGAAATCTAAATCAATATCTGATTTGTCAATAAATTATTGCTAACATAAAAACCATATTTCACTAAATGAAAAACAAACATGATGTAGGTAAGCTATCTATAATATTTTTACATATTTTTAGTTTAGAAAAGTAATCAAACTGTGGGAACATTTGTATTTAAAAGTTTATAGACTTAAAAGACGAAAGAATATATATTCATTCTGTGGCAATAATATCATAAATTATTAAATATGTGTGTTTTTATTAAATTCTCTTTATTAAAACTGAATAAATTGTACTTCTATTAGTTTAAAGTCTATTATTTTTAAAATTGATATTAGGAAAGAAATTCTTATTATCCATAACGCCATCCAGAGAATGTTTATAAGTGCTGTCGTGGAGAGGCGACACATTGGGAGACACCTCGAAACCACATTAATTATTGACTTTATTATGCCAAGCTACGTGTTACAACTGTTACAATGATAATAATATTAAGTAGATTTCGTAGTCAGATTAAGAAATGTTCTATTTAGGTTAGTCTTATTTTATTTACTTAACTACTTTTTTTGAAAAGTAAGCGAGTCAAATCAAATAATTATCAAGAATTAAAACTAGCAAAAATGAAAACTCAACAAAATTAATTCTAATAAATAAGAAGATGAAGGTATAAAGCCTTATAGCAAATAGTGATAAAATTTTCCTATGCATGATAATTACCGTTACTCAAATATAGAATGGGTTCTTAGTGAAAAACAATTTGACACCCAAATAATGTTACTTGCAAATATAAGGTAAATCATTCGACATAATGCAATATTTACTTACTACTTCCGCAAAAAACAAAGAGTAGTTTTGTTAGTAATATGTCTTTTCTAGTGAGTGTTTGTAGCAAACACTCCAGAAATTCGGCTATATTACCGCTGACGGACATCATAGACATTAATTTGTAAAACAACATATTCAGGCTAACAGTACCTGCCTACACGCTTTCACTGCGTCCAAGATTTTCACACGGTTTGTGTAATATAACAGAATCTTGCTAATAGTGAGGCGAGGAAAGCTCCTCATTAGTAATATATATTTCTATTTATATTTAAGCAGAAATGATTCACTTATCACACCGGTCTAAATAAAAAATGTTCTCATATGTTAATTTTTAAAGAAGTCCTTAATATGCCATTTTTCCATAACCTGATAAAAGTAAGTAGAGTTTCTTAAAAATAATCTCATTTTGAAGTCGTCTTAGCGTCTCAACTGATGGCATAACATGGGCAGTGTTACGCTATCAGGTACAGACCAACACCAATCCAATTACTTTATATCAGTACGCGCATAGATTATTTTCAGGTGGTATGGCAGCCCTGTACATAAGTAATGGGGTACGGTGAGAGCAGAGAGCGGCGGCGTCTCCCCCGGCGCAATTATAACACGGCCGCGGGCGGTTGTTACGCGACTCGCGAGGGCTTGGCGCCGACGTATACGAACTGACCTATGACTCCTCCATACTGTACCTAGAATATTATGACTAGTATAAACAATCCAGCTACCTGCCTAGTATTTAGTGCACCAATTAAATCGTATTCCGTCAATTGACGTAAGGGATTTCGTTACAGCATTCCAATATACACCAGTTACCTGAATAAATGTGGAATCGATGGTTACGTGTTATTACCGTTGGTATATTTTGCAGTATTCTGTATTAATGAAGTCATTTCGGTATGTGACGCACACCCCCATACAGTGGTGTAGAGTTTCAAATACAGATAATAATGCGCAATTAATGACGTAGGTGAGTTTAAATGATGTTGCAGTATCATATAATAAGTGGATAATCATTTACGTAGTTTCGTAACAATGTAAATTGATTTGAGTTAAGTAGGGTTATATTGCGGCATGATTACGATTCGTAACAATATTTCAAGTATTTTTAAATAAATTTATATTAGTAAATAAAAAATTGTATATTATTAACACTCTCTTTCATTAAAAAAAAACTGACTTGAAGTTTACTAATCTTGTTTGTTACAATATAAACTGGGATACAAAATAGATACTTGCATTGTATTTTTAATTATCTGATTTTTCTAAACTCGAACACTGTAAATTTAAATTGCCTGTAGGTACGTCTGCTCCACCAAAGAGAGAGTCTGAAGCGACTTTTAAATTAAAATTTATCGGTTAAACGGCTTTGTGTTTATAAAAGTAAATGTGACGATTACGACGTTATTTAATAAAGTCGATTTTTTCCATTACACTGATGTTCAAAAATGCCTATTTGATGATAATTTAAAAACTTGTATTAGTTAAATTAAATCTGATCGCTACATGAAAGAAGCGTTTGGTTGATGTGTAGTTAACCAGCCGACATCACTGTTATTACATCATAAACTCCAATTTCGGACTAATTGAAAAAGGAAAAGCGGAACCCAGTCACAAATTACCGACACTATATCAAGTGTTAAACGGCACTTATCGACGCCGAAACGGCGAGAGATCATTGACGATGAAAAATACACAATTTGAGGCAATAAATCAATGTCGTCAGGCTCACACGTTCAGTAGCGCTCATCCAAATGTTGATTTTTATTATTTATAGCTCGTAACGTAATTTCTGTAAGCGGGTTTAATTACACAAAGATTACAAATTTGAACACGACTTGGGTATCTGTCTAAACTAATTTACATGAAGTGCTCCACAAAGTGCTCTGATTGATGGAATACGAGTAGTCTCTTTCTTAGAAAGTTTGAATAAATAAACGATAATGTTGACTACTTGAAACAATATAATTATATCGTTGGAGAACGGTGTTTGTCGATACCGTGTTGTCTCGTCGGTTGCCGCGAAGCGCCGCACGCGTCCCTTACTATTTGTATTCAATACGAATACTCTAATACGGTGCGCGATCTATCGACAGCGCGACAATTTATCTTGCCCAAGAATCGAACCCCAACCTTGCATTGCAACTGCCGCACTGTATTTCCTGTTGCCTTGCATGACACCAAATTGCTTCTACAAACGGTAGGGAATGCAGATTGTTCTATTATTGTTTTGTTCCAAGGATTTGCACTGCATGTGTTTGTACCGAGCCGTTCACCTATTCTTTAATAAGACGCAGTGTTTATTAAGCTAACATTTTATCCTTTCAATTTAATGTCGTCTTGCTCTTTGAATGTTAGTCATTCAAGTCTGAAATTGGAAACTTGAATTCTTATATACGAGGCTATACCAAAACAGACAGGTTGACTGGACTAATTTCAAGACTATATGAAAGATGACATATGATTTTAAAATAGGATATCGTGACACATGTCTGATATTTTGGATCTTTTAGACGTATATTTATTTATCTCCTCTTGATCAAAGCTATTTATTGGCTCTTGATCAAAGTTATTTATTAGCTATATTATTGGAGTAAAAAACTCTATAATTTAAAAACTACCGTTTTCAAATCAAATGATAAATAAAGAGTTCATATTCTAAATGATCACGTTCAAATGTTGCTATAGGTCATGGATTTCAAAACAGCCTGCAATTATTTGGTTCTAGAAACGTATTTATCACACTGAATGTTAGGTACATAAAACTTGTTTGCGGAACATAAGAAAGCACAAAACGCGGTCATCGTCTGGTTCGGCCGGCACTGCATGCGCATGTAGCCGTCACAATAATTGATAGTCGGATTTGCGGGTACCCGCGTGAATAATCATAACCGCTACGGTGGTTAATTACCCCGCATCTCGTACACGTAATTAAGCAACCGCATTATTCCGTCTATGTGAAGTATGTGCTAGTGCGGTGACGATATGCGTACCTTAGCTTAGGATAATTCTGTTTACGTAATAAGAGCGAAATTGCTATATTATATGAGAGGTGAAAATTGTTATACCGACTGAGTTTGCAGTTGCTTTGTTTACCGTTTTGTAAGACTGATTCAAACTTTAAACTGGAGTTATATTTGTTTTAACCATGAATGAATTTAATTTGAGGTCTTGATTTACGAAATATTTGTCATCGTTTTTATTATATTACCTCTGTTAATTGAAAGTTTCAAAAGTGATTTAGTTTAATAATAATTCTTGTTAAAAAACGATGATAACTATAATCACTGGGTTTTCCTATATAACTGAACGTGATATACAATTTATCGTAGGCACGTGTAAGTTTTCTAATAAAACTACGTTATGCACTCCCGCATAATGTAGTTTTATTAGAAAACTACTATAAAATTATTCTGATGGCCCAAATTTAAATGTGGTCTTAATTCAAAACTTTTGTTTGTTTGTACACGTTTACTACCGCGTGTTTGTCCAACAAAGCGGATTTAATTATGGAATCCCCACCGTCTTAGATGATGTTCCATTCGGAATTAACGATATTAATCTACTTTGTTAACTGCTCACCCAAGCTTTTTATGTTATATCTATAGTTAATGAGTATCATAAAGACGACATTGTACGAGCGCAAGTCCAAACAATTTAAAGTATTGAATGTAATTCGGTGTTCAAGAAAGTTTCTGTAACATTCAAGTGGGCGTTTTGAAGATCTACTCATGTAACATTTTGATAGCCTTTAGCGGGTATTGTCTAACCGCCCCCATACATTGCGGCGAACATTATGATGTAAAATATCTCCATTATAGGAATTAACTGTTAATTTGCAATTTGACAACATAATGTAACATGTTTTACAGTAGGAAGGTAGTTAATTCCTTTGAATTAATTATCATATCCAAACTCCGATGGGACGTAGGCGGCACACAGAGCTCAATAATATGACCTTAAAAGTACATGCGAACAAGACTATCGGTCCAAAGCCTAAACAACAAGCGATGGTCGGTTAATCGAGCGGTGACGCTAACTTGCGCGCGCGCCGCTTCCATATAAGTCAATCTTCCTATTCGCCCCCGCGCTCACAGTTCGCGACTGACGGAACCACTAAATGACGCTGCCCGATTTTCCGACGCTTGCCTTTTCATTATGTTAATCACAAAAAAAAACATGATCGAGACCGAAACACTGTCAGAATGTTATGCTAAACACGCTTTTTTGTACATTTAACTACACTCGTGGCAATAATAAATGATATCATACGCATGTACTTATGTATGAAGTTATATGACTTAATTCATAATATAAGTTAGTAATTGAGAACTATGTAACTTGCTATTATCTTGTATTACAATACATCTTTTGTAAAGTTTGTAAAAGCACGCTGCAGAATATTAAATTTATTTGATTTTATATAATATACCTATATAATTTTAATTGAAATAAATTAAAAGTAAGACTTAAGGGGAAACGAAAGTTATGGATGAACGTGGGATAAAATTCCTATATTAATTTTTTTTATGTAATAAAGTTGTCTTAAAACACCGGGCTTGTAGCATTCACAACCACCGCTGGACGTGAATTCAAAGCTATGCTAATTGAAGAGAAATGTTATTGGACGGCAGCGAGAGGGATCTTAATGAAAAAGCTTTGAATAATACTTACTTAATAAATTAAATACTACTATAGTCCTTAACCCCAAATTCAATTACAAAACTCCGAAATTAATAAGAAACCTGTTACTTTATTATATGACGAGTATCCCGGGTCCCGCACCATCCCCGACAAAGTTTATATTGACAGTAACGAGACCGCTTGTGAAAATGTCACCGAGTTATATTTGTAGCGTGTCAAACATTTCCCGATATTTGTTTATCAGCATTTATTATCTAAATAGGATGTTATGAAACGGGCGGACGTCATCGTGTAAGGGAAATTGTATAGACAAGTGCGTCAGCACGCCTCCGAAATGATGGCTGTGACATCTAGGTGGAGCACTTATCAAACGTTATTATGTAAGGATAGGTTTTACAGCGGGCTAATAACTCTTAGCTAATCGAAGCTCGGACGCGCGCGACTGTTATAGAAGAGGTTACGTGCGAAACGCTGTTAGGTAAAGCTAAGTAGGGTCGCACGTTGTTCTGACGAATATGTACGGGAATTTTAATACTTTGCAAACTATCTTTTTTAGATTTTTGGTTAATGTAGGGTTACATTTTATATCCTATAAGTAGGTCTTATAAAACTACAAATAAGATACCTACTACGTAGAATTTTTTATGTAATTAACATTATTCTAGTAAGCAATTGGTATTTTAAGTGCAGTTTTTACCTATACTCACTGTTAAAATATTTTTTTTTCGAATAGTTGTAATGATATCTAATTCAATATACCAAGTTGCAATGATAACTATCCCATAAACTAATTAGCTATAATTAATTATTAGTAAATTATTGTTTAAAAATTATCTAGAAAATAAAAACATATTTATTGCTTCAAATGATAATTTAAAATGTGGACAAATAAAGCTCTACGGGAAATAAGTATTATGTACGTGCAAATTATGGTAGGAACAACTATGTGACATTAGGGGGTTTTAAATGACGTCAAATAATCGTCATATAAATAAACCACTGGCTTTATATTGTACCGCAGGTTCGGTAATACAGTATAAACTGAAAGTTTAAAACCAATTAGCCAATGAATAGATGAAAAGATTCAAAACTTTTAATTACAAAACTCATTTCTTTGTTCACGAAATTTATATGGTTTCAATGGTGACATTAGAATCCGATCAAAAGTGGTATTCATGGTTAGTTTTTGTGTACCCTTTTTAGGAAGTAGGTACAAAAAATGATAAACTGTAATTGTAGCTATTACATAGAACAGCAAACCCTGAAGGTATTGTTGCCCAATGCGTATGCGCCGAGTTGTATAACGCAGTCCGTGGGCGCCGGATGTGCGAAGGCAGTACTATGGCCCTACGGCCCTGCAATTTCATCATTCCTAGGAGCCCAACAAACTGATAAGGGCCCTAACATTTCAGCAAATTCAAACAGAGGTGACGTGTAGGAGTGTTTCAGATACTTTTAATTTTTCCACTTTGTTTAAAAGATAAAAGCAATTGTGCGATTTCAAAGTTTGAAAGTTAAACACAGCTGAAGAACATAAAATCTGTAAGTAAATTAAACTTGAAAAGCAAATGAAAATTATATATTCTAAACAGGCAACCCCTAATAAATAATGTAGGCCACCTACACGCGCTGAGTAGGGGTGTATACCTTTACAAATTACAGGTTTAATGACGTGGTCGATTAGATAAATGTCATCACAAGAACTCCCCAGAAAGGCCGTTGCTAAATTCTGGCAGATGTCGGAGACAGGAAGCGTAAGACTGCGCGGCGCGGCCCACATTGCCTCACCCACACCATATACTCTGACATTTACCCGCGGCTTGGAGGATCAACAGGAGGTTTCCACGGAAACGCAAAAACGTATCATGACCTTTCCTTGTTTTCGGGACTCGTTTATTCCGAGTATCGGAAAACCTTGACCGTCGCATTGGTTTCGTGGTTGGCGTTCAAATAGATGCGGATTGTTAGTATTGGAGTTCGGTTTCTGGAATCTAACATTATTGTATCAATTTATTTAATATTTGTACTTACTACAGTAAATAATCGTTCAATAAAATAATATGTACTTAAATCTAATACAAGAACAAACAAAGACTAAAATTAAATCTTATATAGATAAATAAAACTAACACGCGTCAAAATACTCATCGTCATCCCTGTCAATGGCGGGAAACGTGCCCAGAAGGCTGGCAGCATTGCCACGTTGAATGGCTATGCCGATTCTCTGTGCAAGGAACAAACCAGCTCTCTGATCACGAGTAGAGTCCACCAAACGTTTTGACAGTTCTTTAAAAAGATTTCGTGCACTCGGACCCCATGACCCGAGCGTTTCAACCCCAAACGGCTCGAAAATATAATTACCCATTAGGTTATTATACTTCCGCCGTTTAAGGGTCTCCGCTGCTCCAGCAGCAGCTCCAGGAGAGGCCGCCGAACTTAGAACGTGGGATGGCGCAAGGGTGTCGACGCACGTTGCGTCCCACACCAAAGGCCGACCCAATTTCCAAGGCAACAATGACATACCGTCAGGTCTCTTACCATCGCTGCGCACCAAACCATTGGGTTCCAAAACAGCTGGTACACCGGCAATGACAAGAGCACGACGAATAATGTCATTAATATTTGCGTGACGGGATATACGTCCTGCGCTCCTGCTGCAGGACAGGCCATGGTGACCGAGGCAATCGACTGTTTCACCGCATTGACACCGATGACATGTGACACAAGGTATACCTAAACGTAAACTGATGGCGAGCCGGAAAGTATTGTCATCCAAAATCGTACCAAGAGTGGTTGACGGAAGTGCCTGTAACCAGAGGCCCGATTCCCATTCTCCCACAGCCAGGAGACGCGCGCGCTCTGCAGTGTTGATTGACGTATTAATTAATTCTTTCCGTATCAAACTGCAAAGCGGCTCGTCCCACTGCCTCTGAGAAGAACGTTGCTCGGGTAGATCTGTATCAATTTGATTTGAGTAGAACTTTGTGTATTTATATTATTCTGTTTGTTAATTAAGTTGTTGGTGATTTTTGTAATGTATGGGATTGAAAAGCAAGTAATTATGAACTAAATGTCTTGTAAGATTATACTGTTATATACGAGAATTCACTCAACAGTAAAAAGGTAAAATTAAAATTGTCTGAAAGTACTTTTAAAGGTATTTTCAGGTAACTTTTCGTCACAGTTTTAACAAGAAACATTATCTAAATGTCCTTTTAAAAGAGTTTTCAGATTTTTTAACACATACATTCGAGGTGGGCGTAACCTTAAGTTAACGTAACCTTTTCCAAAATGTATGTAGGTGGAATGAATAAAATCTATTTATTTACCACCCCTTTGCTGGATTTTTCATATGAAATCTGGATATTTTACAATAACATTTAAAATAATTATAAAAAAAAATGGTATACGTATCGTTCCCGGTCAAAATGACAAACATTTCTCGTTAAATAATTTTATAGCTATTTAACACGTATGATTGTCTTTTTTGGACAAACCTACGTGATCGTACATACGTCAAACTCCAAAAATCTCAGAAATAGCATATGGAGTAACGGTCTAGGTATCATTACGTAGCTACAGCTATGACCAGGTACATATTTTTAGAAGAAGCGGATGATTTATCCGATCTACGTAACGGGCAAACTATTCGAACCAGTCCATCGACGTCACGGGAGCGCGCGTGCCACCACCCGGCTAATTGTAGCATATCCAAAACGGTCTCCGGGATCCGTCACCCGGCGGTAGCGCAGCGCGTAGCGTACGAAAGTGGAACGTGAGTCAACATGCAGAGAAAGTGGCGAGTACAGGAGATCGCAGGGTGGCCAGCGTGACGCGCGATCAGCCGCGACGAGCCTCCGCGCCCACGCGCCGCCCGCGCGCTCGCGCCGCCCGCCGTTGGATTGCCATCACTACACTTGTGCGCCCCGCGCTTTTCGCGCGCCTCCCTTTGCCGTCGCGACGCCGCGCCATTTTCTCGCGCACGTGGGTGACGCCGCCGGCCGAGCGAGGACGCCCGGCTCGAACGCCATTAACGCGACCGTCGTGAATGAACGCCGACCTCGACCGGGTGGCTCGCGTCCATTGATAGGGCGCACGGCGGACGACGACCGCGCCGCTCACGGGGGCGGCGTATGCACGCCCTCGCCGCTCCGCCTGTGGCTCAGTCGAGGATGTGGCGTTCTCCGCGCGACGACACAGTCCGCGTGCGAAACCTGTGTTCATTTATCAGTAGATGTTCGTGACCCCTCAGAGTGATTAACGTGCCGTGTATATGTAGTTTCCTAAACGTAATGTGCTGTGATCGCGTCAATTTGCTAGGACATAAGTTAGTTTAAGTAGTGGCGCATGCGCCGGTGCGAGGTATTTTACAAGAGGAGTGAATGTGAGTGCAGGTGCGGTGTTGCGCACAAGGTGGTGTGGATTGTGCAGTGCGGGAATGCACTCGTGCGATGCTCTCGGTGATCGCGATGCGCCGGCCGGAGGACGAGGAGCTGGGAGGTCGCGGCGACGGCGACGAGTTCGTGGACATCTCGCAGATGCAGCTGCTGGTGGAGGCGGGCCCGAGCGGGTTGCACTACGGAGGCCCGCCGCCGCCGCACGCGCAGCCGCAGCCCTACACGCAGCCGCCCGCGCACCCCGCTACCACCACCGCGTCCGTCGACGACCTGTTCGCGCTATATTTTACACCCACTTCACATGGTGAGCCCTAGCTTTTCAAATTTTTATCACATTTTTGTTCCTACTAAGAAAGCCTCAACGGATATGCAAAACCGGTTCCGGTCAAACTTATTTGAATATCGTCATCGTTCTTGAACTTGTTTTTTTTTTTAACTTGATATAGTATTTGGATGATTACATGACATAAACATGTTCATCCAGTTTTGTTTGCAAATTAAATTCAAAATCCTTATCTGTGTTATTGTAATAGTACTTTAAAATACCAATTTCATGCAAAAGCTTTTCTAAAAGCACCTACCAGGAAAACAATATATTTTGCTGACTTCAAAGGGGTTTTATGTGATAGGTGGAACCTTTTTTCTCTACATTAATTCTTAAGAATATAAGTATTAATTCGTAAGTAAGTTTAAATACGAATACAAAAATAATTTTGACGTTGAAGGCGTCTTAAAAAAACGAATTAAGAATATGTATAAGGTTTTCACGTATTTCTTAATAAAAACAAGCAACAGTTAACTTGAAAAAAAAACTATATAATAAATATTTGAAAAGCGCTATTTACCTAAAGCATCAGAAAATAGAAAAACCTATAAAAGGAAATAATCACAAACCATGTCTGTATAAAGGTATACTGGAACGTAAAATTATCTTCAATAGCATTATTGAATGAATGTTTAAAAGAGGCTCATATGACGTAGATAGTGAACACGCACTCATGACGTATGTACTTCCTGTGTCTATGTTTATTGATTCTTTCCAACTCATTGACAATCGATGAAAATCAATAACAATTCCAAAAATAAACCTCTGAATGTACTGAAAAATTATCAACGAACATAAGTGATTTATTATATTTGGGTGCATAACATCTATTGTAAATTAAACTTCAACTTTGGCAAATAAAAAAATGGAATTTGTTTTTTTATCTGTAGCAGAAAAGAGGTCAGTTATGGTAGACGCAATAGATTTAGATGTTTTCAAAATGATGCAAAAATAACAACTATAAGATACATGTATATATTTTATTTGCTTAGATAGATTATAATACGTATAATCCTGTAAATGAACAAACACTTCTGGTTGAGCCTAGACCAGCCGAAGATTAGCTGCTGGTAACATCCAATTGACCCCAGTCTGACCCCGTTACTCATGTTGCTCGTCTAAATACTTCAGAGAGGTATCTTTTAAATAAGATAATTATCTATTGTATTAACTACGTCCTTCTACAGCTTCTGGTTAACTAAGGACTGATATTTTATTGAGTAAACCACTTGTTACGCCTAGCTCGAGAGCACAAACAATAAAATATAGCAGAAAATAGACAGAGTAAAATATTTTTCATTGCACAGTAAACATTTATGAATATCACATATTTCCTTTATGGCCACTGATTGGTGATTTCCAATAGTTCATTTCTCCTCGTTCTGATATAAATAAAAGAAAGAAAGAAATAGTTCCTATATCATGCTATACCTGCCAAGGACATTACTACCACAACTGACCTTAATGAGACTGATACCTACTTAAGTAAGCTATCAAACAATGTATGGAGTTATTTCGTGTACGTCAGCTTCACGGGCTCGTAATAATTCGGATCAGCGTTCCGACACACTGTTATCTGGACCGGACAGCGCTAATCGGCTGCGTGTGCGCAACAAACGCTATCATGTTCACCCAACTAACAATAAACATTGCCGTACATTTATTACGAAGCGCTTTTTATATCGATATTAAACTTCAAGCAAAGATCCACTTAGTTGGATATTAAAATAAATAATTAACAATTTTACTCCCACACGAAAACTGTACTTATGGCGGTAGGTATTATAGACCGTGACACAAAGTTTCTTATGTGGGACCAAAATTAAAATGTCTTTATGACACTTTTGAGTTAGCTTCTACGTACAGAATCTAGAGATCAAACTCTACTTTTTTTTTAACCTTACAGCGAGCAATATTTACCACAAAAATATCAAAACATAACTTATACCACCTTAAAATATTGTGTACAACAATGCATGCTCATCTTTACTAATTATCCCGCGGGATTAACTACCTAATCAATGTTCGATAAAGCCGTTACAAAGCTCTAATCTTTAAATGAATGCGTGTAAATTCAACTGACAAATTATTGTTTAGTGATGACTACAAAGTTTGCATTTAAATAGCAAGCTGATATCGATTCGCTTACAAGATCAGAAACCGGTTCCATTTCCGCTCTTACGATTTGAGCGTCTTGTACACAAGGAACAAATGTAGAGATTCTGTTCATTCAAATGATATATACGAAAATAGATTTGTTGTGCAAAGGTCAAAGTTGACGAAAAAGACAGAGATTCCGGGACTCATACTAGTATTTGGAGCGACCTTTTTCATCATAATTAATATGGCCAAAATTCATAAATTATTGCATTCTCTTCAAATATTTTTTTTTTACAATTACTCTACTCCTACTATCTGTATTTTGCAGTTGGAATAACTCAATCACATGCTGAGTCCTTACTGTGCTTCAACCACCCTGCCAGTTTACGTACGTTGTGATTTTTTCTACGTTGTTTTAAGCGCATTTCAGACTACGCTATAATATAAAAGCACATTGTATATGCTCACCATACATTAATACTATATTATAACAAAGTGTAAACGTGTTCTAAATTAGTGTATTGATATGAGCGATATTGGTGTGCTATCAACTATGTACTTATATATACTACTAGCTGTGCCGCGACTTCGTTCGCATGGATGACGAAACTTTTCAATGCGTTTTTTTGTGTAAAGTGCTATTTGTGTAGAACGTTATCTATCGAGGATAAAAAAACTATGAACTTAAATCATTACATTTACAAATTTTGGTCTTTAATTAAGACTATTTTTATAGAAGAGCCCTAACTCCTAGCGCCTACCTACACTTATATGTAAATACCAATAAATAAACAAAATCCCTAAAACTAATATTTATACGAATTACTAATCCTACCTTACAGTATTATAAAATAACCTACGGTCACTACGTACACTGTCAAATATACTACCTATACTTTAAAATTAAAATCTATACCTACGACTTATAGAAATAAACCTAAATAACTCTACCTTAACCTGTACTTAGTAAAAAAAAACTAAATGGAATAAAAAGGTCGCACTGAGAAGCACGGTTTAGAATTGCAAGTAGCAGTTAAAACATACAATTTATAGAATGCTAATAAGAACGAACGCTCGCCACTCGACACGTCCGTTAAAATCAAAGTTATTCATCTTAAGATACGAAAATATGAAATATTATTTATTATCTTCGTCGTGTGTGTATAGTTCATTGAATTGTATGGCGAGCGATATTGTATCTTAAGATAAAATATTATAGTATCTTAGCCGTGTGCAGCGCCCCTTAGTGAACTCCACTGCGGGTGACGTATTGTATATACTTTTCCGGGATAAAAACTACCCTGTGTGGTGCCCAAGATATTAAAGAATAATTATACCAAGTTTCATCGTAATCGAACCGGTAGTTTTTGCGCGATGCCTGAACAAACAGACAGACAAAACATTTTTTAATCAAATTTTTGGGTTCGGTGTCGGTCTAGTAACACCCCCGCCATTTATTTTTTTTATATTTTCAATGTACAGAATTTACACTTCTACAGATTTATTATAAGTATATAGATAAGCTATTATATTACACAAAGTCTGAAATGCGCTTTTAGTGTTTTGGTTCAAATATATTTCATAGTGATAGAAGTAGATAAAAAAAAAAAGTTTTGTAGAAGCAAAGGTCACTCCTTTTTATGTAGGTAGGTATGTAAAAATAGTATCAACAATGTAAAGATTAAATTATTTATTTAAAGCAAAAATAAGAGTTTCTTAGAAAAGAAACCCACATTATTTTGAGAGTAATGGCTCCTACACACAGTGCCGGCGGCAGTGCCGCCGGGCGAGCCGCCGCCGGCCAAGCCGTCGCGCGTCGTCACACAAACAAATGCCGGCGGCTCCTTTGTGCGGCTTTGAATGCCGCCGGGCGCACGGCGGCTTGGCCGGCGGCTCGCCCGGCGGCACTGCCGCCGGCACTGTGTGTAGGAGCCATAATACACCCAACAACACCTACTACAACCTATAAGTTTGTAAGTTTTTATTCTGAAACACATACAATACATTATTGATAAGCTTAGTTATTTAAAGTTTTTAAATGTTTATCTATTTTTGTACGTATAAGTACGCATGTGTGTGTTAAATCATGATAATAAAAGATTTTCTTTTACACAACAATATATAATTATGTTACCGGAAATGTATGTAATCCGTCATTGTATACAAATCCTAGGAAATGTATGTAATTCCTAAAATCGCACGGATATGTGTAAAATTAATTATATTAGATAAGTTTCCTAGGAAATCTATACATTTCCTAAATAGCAATCGGAAATGTAAAACATTTGAGATATCAATGGGTACGCGGGGATAGCGGGGCGAGGGGAGGGATATGTCATGTTCGCCGACAACTTGTTGTCGAGCGCAAATCAAACCCTCGACCTAGTATAGAACCGACATATTCCCAGAAATCCATTGCTTGGTTAGGTTCGACTTTGTGACAGAGATCAATAGGTTAGGTTAGATATTGTGATCTTGCAACAGAGCGAGCGAAGCGAGCGACGACATATATTATTCAAATTTTTCGAAGCTTTTATTAGTAAGATAATATGAAGTTTATTATATTTTACGATATGATTGTTACCTGAACGTTGTTGTCTCAACGAGTGCTTTAATTAAAAATATTATTCTCATTTTAACAACGTGTTTTATTACAGAAAGCATTATTTTTATACATTTCCTAAAACGATATTGGAATTATACACAATTCCTAGGAATTGTGCACATTTCCTAGGACATTTATTTATTAAAAAGGTTTGGAAACAATATTTTATAGATTTCCTAAATAGCTTCGGAATTATACAAATTTCCTAGGATTTGTACCTATACAATTCCTAGGTTTCATACATTTCCGGTAACATATAGACCAAAATACAATAAGAGCCTAACGTTGGTATTATCAATTGCGTTAGTTTTACTGGTTTTTTTTGTCTTTGTAGACAATTAAGTATTTGCCTTACAAATAGTTAATTGTCTTGGTACAACCTATCGAAAAAATATTGTAGCGAATACATTCATACGCGCGATACGGTGGTAAATCTTAAATTTATGCAAGAAACAAAAACAAAGTCAGTATCGCATCTTGGTTATGCACTTTATTGCGCATCAGATAATATTAACAATGAAAACACACACATAACTTATATTTACGGCGGTTTTAACGCTGCAGTATAACGATCATTCGTTTTAAACACTCAATAGTGCAATCCTTATTAATAATGTTCAACATTTACTGATTGCTGAACGAATCTTAGTGTAAAGATATAGTTTAGAAAATGGAGAAGAATCTACATGGGCTTCTTTAGACGTCATCAATGGAATTTAGATGGCTAGTCACAGTCGTTGTCCTTCATAGAAGCCGTAACCCAATCTGTTGCAAGCTATGATAAGATTGGCTTCCAGTCTAACCGAATTCTGCAGAATAGTGTATTTTACACCCACATTTTCAAGTATTATACCTAGAAACAATATTAAAGACACCATCAGGGGATTAGAATCATTTATAGGTATAGAAGACTCTTCTGTAAGTAAGTTTCAATACTTGTATCAAAATCTTAACAAATAAATATTTCTTTGTATGTTCTTTGTTTGTATGTTTCACACTTGATTCAAAGTTGTCGTGTGGAAATAAATGTGAATGAGATTTATTGAATTGATGTCAGAATTTTCACAACACGAAAACTGTAGTACCTAATTGGCCAGATAACAAAGATACAATAATAATTATTTATTTATTGAGTACAACACTATAAATTGCTTTTTACGTAGATCAAACCAATCATAAAAAGTTTTTTATATGCAAAATGTTTCGGTTTAGTGGCGGGGGGACCCACATCCCTATTATCGTTTCTACAATAAATCACCTTTTCAAACTTTACTACTAGATACCTATAACCATACCTTTTCCCATGAAAAAAAATCCTACAAACTTTGTCCAACATTTAATTCTCATTTTCATTGAAGTATATCCTTTAGAATTAATAAATCTATAAAACATAATAGTAGAGCCTTATACTCAAATAGTAACTTTATCTTAAGTTACTGTTATATCTGATATTGTCTCTGTCACTTTAGCATGTAAAATAGTGGCGGATTAAAGTTTAAGAACGTCTTAAGTTTAAGTTTCGTTTGAGCTTTCAGGGTATCGTGATTAACTTTGGACAATACCGTTTACGAAGTAGCTGATTTCACTATAGACAACTATACATTGGTTGATAAAAAAACGTACAGCAAACCAGAGTAACAATTAATGCTCGTTTTCTCTACATGAGAGCGGAGTACAGAGGAGCCAGAGTTTATATACATTTTTTCCTAGATACTGTTGCAGAAGAGAACCACATTGCACTATCTTAACTTTCAACGGCAATTACTTAGTCTTACTTCAATGGTAAGAGATTTTTTTTTAGAATTCTGTTATCTAGTTTTGAAAATAAAACTCAAGGAAACTGTAGACTGATAGACCAAAATATCTAGTATTATAACTAATTTACAAGTGATAAATAGGCAAATACTTAAGGAATACGAAATTCTAATTCTGTAGTAAATGATAATATGTATGTAAAAATGTAACATTACATGTAGGTATATAAAATATCTCCTTTATAACTATAAAATATCACATAAAGGGTAATAAAATTAAGTATGTTATAATAAATTATAAAATATAATACATTATGCCGTTTGTTTTTATTACCTAATTCAAACTCTAAATATCTTAATAGTTGAGTATTATTTAACACAAAAAATGTAGACTTACCTATTGATTCTAAACAACATAATGTAGTGAAAATATAATTGAAAAAAGACTATAAAGTTAGTCGTCTTGAGAGCACGCATAAATACGCATAATATCTATAAAATCCAGACATTTTTTAATGTTATACCTGTTATTTTTTTATGCCTTATATCAAGTAGAAAAAGATTTTAAAATTTAATTCATAATGAGACGTTCAGATAAATATTGAGTGATAACTAGGGAGCTAACATTACTGCTGAATATAACCATTAGTATACTCAATAAGGTTCGTAGTCTCAGGCCACACAAGTAATTATTCATTAATTTACTTCTCTACATCGTCAAAAGTTTCTCAATTTTATTATTACTAGAAGTTAGAGTCCTTTCTGATGAAAATGGAAAGGTACACCTGCATCAAAGCTACCTACAAATAACTAGACGCTATATGATCGTAATTGGGAGTAGCGGGGTAGATTCTGATTAAATCGCAATATTTTTATAAAATGATATCAAACTACCCACTTTATTACCCACGTCACTGCCCTGCCATTCGTATTAAAGTTTCCCCCATTTAAAAAGAGGCGTCGCCAATCTACGTCTATCGCCTGTGATTGGCTAGAGCTATTGCGATACATCTTTCAATAAATTTTCTATATTAAAAAAATAGACACGTACATACACCGTAAGCTGAAAACTAGACATAGCAACATTCGTCTCAAAATAATTAAGAACTTAAGGATTAGAGTTAGAACTCTTCAATAAATTAACTGTGTGATTTTTTTCAAAGAACTAATTTAAGACTTACAATTCAATTAAATTGAATTCTGTATATCAATTTGTAAAACGGCAGCTTTATAAAGTAGTTTCTTTTTGGCATATCATTGACATTCGACCGAAAAGTCACAAGTTGCTGTATCAGGAGCCAGTTCACAGCTTTGATCATTAATATGCCTAAACTCGACTTCGCTTATAGCCACATATCATCGAGAGTCTCTATTTTATATTTACATAAACTTAAATAATATGTGGAAATCGTTTAGTCGTATTTAGCTGGCACTGCTTTATTTCGTTTGTCCTGATTTAAAGGTAATGCTGGACTATAACCTAGGTGTAAAATACAAATACAAATGTAAAATACAAATGCCTAAACTAAAATGATAATAAATACCACGCTTCGTTACCCTTGAGTAAAATATATCGTTATGTATAACTTTGATATCAGCTAATTGAAGAAATTTGGAGTAAGACAATGAGTCGTCGAGAACGTCATACTTACTGCACCCTAAGTTGGCGCCTACAGCGATGCTATCACAATTGACATAAAAGCTCCTTGTAATCCGTGCTGATACTGTCAAAAATGGCCGTCCCACGCTTGGCGCGTCACATCGGAAGCGGCGGCTCGTCAGAGGTGCCCACATGAGGGCATTACACCTCTCTGGACGTTCCCAGATGTGCGATAGCTCGAATCTCTTTGAGCGGCCCGCGGTGCCACGGGGTTACGCACGTGCTTTTGTGACGGCCCGCGCCGTCTCACGTCACCATACATAAATTGACAATCTAGCCTTTAGTAGACGAAGAAGCTCATATCCGCGCTTCTAAATGATCTGCTTTGCGACGCCGAAATGCCGACGACACTAACACGGCCGTTGAGACCAATCATAATGATTTATGATGATAAGTACATACATGACACAATTATATTACTACTCTAAATAAATTTGACGAATTATACATAACATTTTTAAATTTAAAAATATGTTATAAACCTAATAATATAATGAGCTTTGCTTTTATTTCTGTCAGCTGTATTAACTGGTTGTTTTGTTTAAATCGAGTATGTAAGTTTTTTTTTAATCTTTTTAATTTAATGTACTTAATCACCAAGATTCCAAGCTAAGCGGTTCTTAGAAGTATGCATTTATGCAACTAAATAATGCCTAAACCTGCATTTTTCATATTTTTACGAATTATTGCAATTATAGAGATAGGCTCATGACCATATTAATATCATAGCCAAGAAAATCTATACACATCGATATTTTTAAATGTATATAATATATTGGGACAACTCGCACACCGTCATCTGATGCCAAAAAAGGCAGAGACTGTAACTATACTAACTATGAAAAAAACATTTATCAAAAATTGCAATCGGCACTTATAAATACTTTGCCCAGTCGAACGCCCTAAGAATTTCCCTTTAAATATTGTTCATCACATATTTGCTTTGAATAATTACAACAACGAAAGTAGATAAAGAGGCATTGGATTACATTTCAATATAAATAAATTTATACGTATGTACCTATTTTATTTATTCGTATCGAATAGCCTAAAGATTCATTAATCAACAGCTAGTTAATGGAGAGAAAGCTGCTAAATGACATAAAGCTTTTCACAATCTGGTTCAGTCTAGCTGAGTTGTAAAACGTTTTACAAGTAAATTGTTGATCGCATTTAGTACGTAGTGAAGTGTTTCAAGTTTCCTTGGAGCCGAGTCGCGACTGTCAGTGCAGCGCACCTGTGCCCAATGATGGAGAACAATTGCTATCATTAGAGACCATCGTCGTGCGCCAAGCCCACACGATACATATTCAAACAGTGCAACGACAATGCAAGTTTATTTTAAAGTCAATAAATTATCGCTAATGCCCAATTTGCGTCGACCGGTTAACAATGCCCGTTCCCGCAATTACTTAAACTCGTGTAACTGCGTAGTTGCATACGATACGATCTGTGTCCGACCGTCCAACGTCATTGTCTCAGCCGATACATGCTCCACAATTACACTGTATCGATTACAGCTGACTCAGTTGACTTCCATTCGAACGATTGACTGCGACTATAAAACATTGTTTTTAGTAGTCGTAATTAGTGTTCCGATAAAACGATATCTGCCTTCTTTGTAGACAATCTGCTTCTGAATCTTAAACATGTGAACATTTAAACGTGAGTAAGTAGGTTTAATGGTTTGAAAAAATGCCAGGTAAAGCACTGAGTCACACAGTCGTTTGTATCAAATTCATATCACGTGTAGCCAAACAGCTTCTGGAAATCACAAACGATGTAAAGTATACATGTCGGTTTGCAATCTGCCTTATCTCAGGCCGGAAGTTGACAATGCCAGTATTTCTGTTCTAAGTCAGTCATGTAAACCTATCTAAACAGGCGTATTCTGCAACAAAGTGAATCTAAAATAATGACATTGAAAAATGGTGTTATAAATTCAACGCACAAAACATTTAAGTATCCTTGTAATTTTAGTCTTACCATAATGTACAACAATAATGTTAATAAGTATAAAAACAAAGATAGTTTTTCTCTTCTGCCAAACATATATTCGACAATATATTAAAGAAACCGGAAATAATTAACCACTTGGCGAATCTTCAAAATGTAATGCTGGGGTTTTTGCGAATCCAACAATTTACTTATAGTTTGCAGCTTGGCATACATTCGAAATTTCTGAATTCTTATAATGTTTGCAGAATGTCTCACGACTAACAACATACGCACCATCTACTTGATTAAAATCTTATATGAAATTCCTGTGAGTGCGAGAATCGCGTCCCGGTTACGTGTCGTAATAAACTAAACTAGCCACTGATATTATTATTTGACGATAACCTTAGGAAATATGTTTTACCTACACATTGTAAGCACCTGGGTAATCAGTAATTTAAGTTACATTAGGTATTTGTGAATCATCTCCAGTTCATACGGTAAATTTTTACTAAATACATATTTCGACTATTGTCAAAGGGCTTAAATAAAAGTATTTATTTATTTAATAATTTGTGTACACATAAAAATTTTATAAATGTAAACTATTTTAAAATATATATGTTTTTTATCCACCCAATACATGTGCGTACAACCTACCTTACAACATAAAAATTGCGTATTCGTACAATTATTGGGATATTTGAAGATATTTACTCTTGCGTTCATCTTCAACTGTAAATTTCTTTTAGAAACTAGAAGACGACAGTTTAATAGTATCAGTGTTGTAAAACTGGATGAGAGCCAATGTTTGACTTGTTTTAAGTTTTGTGCAATCGCCCTATTTTTCTAAACTAAAACAGTTGCACGCGACACGCTCTCGAAGAGTGCCGGACTCGTTTCCAATATAAGATTAGCACTTAAAAACATTTACTCAAAAGATTAGTGAATAATAAGATGTTTGTATATATGTGGATTGTAATTTCTACTCAATGTAGTGTTGATATCTCATTACAGAATTCCTATCTGCCTATTCTTAAAGCTAAAAGAAAATCAGCGGCTACTGTCAACAAGTGGTCACATATCCAATTATTAAACCTGTCATACACACTAACACATGTATAATTAACTTGGCCTCTCCGTGATTCGTTAAACGCACTAAAAACAAATTGTCATGATGTCGGACGCGTGCCCTCGGACTTGACTCATTGCCTCACTTCCCAAAGGAAGACTAATGTAATAAACGGCTTGACAGAAAAAAACGGATACTCTAATTAATGGACAAGAGCAAGACCCTGACCGTTTAGATGAATACTGGACAAATTAACCATCGCGATGTTCAAGTCGAACTCTTAAGCGTTGCGACCTTGTCACTAGTACATTATTGTAACGCAAAGTACTGTTTGCTTCCGCGAAATGACATGTCATCAGTCTTAGAAACTCATTAAGAGCGCAGTAGAATGCTTTTGCAGACTTCCGTGTATTACACAACAGCGGTCATGAATAATAAGAAGCAAGCTTACAATTTGGTGCTCTGTTTAGAGATGTTATTATTTTTTATAGCTGATTACATGATTGTAATGTTTGTTCCTTTCCTGTTGTATGAGACAAACTAAGTATTAAAAGAGATATAGCGCATATCATATAAAATCATAAATGAATCGACACTTCATATAATAATATCATTAACATCAATGATTGACCTTAGGAATGAATAGTACTTAGAATTGCGCATCAGTCTAGTGAGAGGATAAGCTAGTTCAGTCATGGCAATGGTTTGATTCATAGCTCCAAGGAGGCATAGGTAAACGTACGCTATAATTTAGAAACTTCATGTATTATACCAACATACCAATAAGCAACTAGAGCAAAAGGCCCGCTAAAGCTTATTTGCAGAAATCCCAGTATTTTGCACCGTTACTTTTAAATATTAAAACGCTCTTTTATTTAGACTAATCTAGAGCTACAATAAATCCCTACATTAAATTTAGTTGCATTAAATTTAGTAAAGCGTTCATTAATATTATTTTGGTACATACTTAAGAAAGGATTAGTATGTAACAGAAAACATCGATTCAAGAGATGACTTAATAAAGTTAGTTGGTCTCTATTTGTAGGTTCATTTTCTGTATTGCGTATATACTTATAAACTGCATGTCTCTTAGTTAAACCGGAATAGCCATAAACAGTTACAATGATCCAGGAAGGGTAGATGTAATATGGAACTTGGTTCTAGTATCCTATCTCAGATCGTCATCTTCGACTCGCTAAAGATATGGTTTCCTTATATTCTAATCCTATAAAAATACCATTAAGAACTTGTATCAACCAAAGAATCGTTCCGCAATCGTAATATACCGTTTTTGAACAAATAAATGGCAAACGGTAACTTTCATGTAATAACGATTTCCTATATTTAATAGATAAGTACTCCGAATCTGTGCCGTTAAAATGTTATATCTATTTTATGATTGATAACCACATTGGTCAATCTGTAATTCTTGTAGATTGAAACAACCGCAATGAGCCACTGGCATTACCGATGACTCTACTAGTTTGAAGCTAGAAGATTGAGCGTGAGTGAGCGTCTATAATACATTTTCAACAAAATGATTGTAAGACAGAGTTTGCAACGAACTCGCTGTCCGGTAGGTAATTGTAATTGGTGACCGACATAAGTGAGTCAGACACAAGTGGCGTCCTATATCGTTGATTATTTACGGGTTGCAGCGCAAGTCGTAATTGCGGTCGGGACCCCGCGCCACACGGCTCGTTTATTTAATTAGCGTCCCGGTGCGAGAGTCTGCGCGCACGTCTGCCGGCCGCAACTCGCAACCGCGCACCGCCCGCCGCACTGGACGGCGCGTGCGCCGTCCAGTACTTACATTAACTAACACCGTCATGATTAAATGAGCCATAACTGATAGTAACATTAACTAGTTATGAAAACGTTTAGAACAAACAAATATGTTATATCAATACGAATTATGGTACCAATCAAACAGTGGTTAGATGTCAGATAACTTTACGAATCCAATCTGTATTTATTATACTGACATTGACTTATTAAATAAAGTCTTACACTATTTGCAGATAGTTGTGCATTCATGCCTATCAAAGCATAAGTATTATTATAGCAAGAGAGGACAGCTGAATAAAATAAAAATAAATTATGTCAATTTAAGAGGTTGTTATTATCATTTGAAATTAAAAATATACCAGGAATTTAGGTAGATAATCAACCTACTTTACGAATATACCAATTACCTGGAACTTAAGTCACAAATAAAGATAATAAAAAGTGATTAAAAATATTAAATCTCTATCATAAGAGACGTAGAGGTAGACTCTACATTGTATTTGCAAAATGTTTTATGGCAAAGAGTTTGTAACAATTGATCATATTCATAGTTTGTTTCGTTCAGTCTTGTTCTTAATTACAATTCCAAAAGCGATGCATCGAGCCAGGTCAACGAGACCGGTCACAATTACTGACTTATGTTAAGTTTTAATTGCTTTGCCCGATATAGCTCACCATTAATAAAATTTACATCATGACAAATATACTTTAGTCACAGTTCTAGGTAAGTAATCATGGTTTAAAATAAACTGTTTTTGCGGTGAATATGGAAAGATTTTATTATTTAAATATTTTTAAGCGGTAGTTTATTTATGTTATGTAAATGTCAAGTAAGAGTCATGAAGACGGACGTTCAATACGGAAACCTGGCGTTACCTTCTATGATAGTCTGAAGTGAATCATAAAAGATGTCATGAGGAGGAAATAAGAACTGTTTATTGATGATAGCATACACATTTAAGTAACTTTGTAGGATATCACCAACTGGTTTAAATGTCAGCGGTTTATAAAGAATTCTGGACATCGATTTAGTATGTAGATAACGTTTTAGTTTTGTATCTATAACAACGTTATCTACATATTATTTCATCTTTGTATCAACATGCAATGTCAATTAAATTAGGTTTTAAATGATGCCGTAAATATCCTTAATTACCGCAGAAAATGCTGTTTTTTTCATACCTGTTGGTTCTTAAAGCGACACTTATTTTATACGCATATAATATTGAAACACAAAGTTTTTCTTTCATACGTCAATAACCTATCAAAATACCTAGTAGATATACATAGTACAATGAAGTTTATATTCTGAGACAGTAACAAGATCCAGACAAATAAGCTAGACAATACAAAAATTTGTAGGTTTATTTACAAGAAAACTATGAGATGTTAAGAAGTTTTACCGGTATTCGTGGTTAATTAAATGAAAAACTATTCTAAGGAAAGCTTTATTTTGTCAATCTTATTTCGAGTTGTTGGACAACAATGAAAACTGTTTTTCAAGAGCAGGAAAATCCAGATAAATATGTACCAAAATGGTATACCTAATGATATAACATGAACATGCTAAAAATTGTACGATTTAAAGTGTGAATGTAATTACATTCTATAGCTACCTACCTACATATTGTGTGATGATTGTGTAAGGAAACTTCTTTTATTAGCTAAAACATTTTAACGGTGCAAAATACTGTAATAGCTACAAAGTATCTCCGTTACTTTTCCGATTTAAAATTAATGTCAAAAATGCTTGGAAAAACAATGATTTACCAAGTTTTTGAAATTTTAGTAGGCAATTTATACAATTTATCAAGTATATAATACTAATAACACATGCCTAGTAAGATTTGTATTTGTTATTTAAATAAAACCACGATTATCGATTAAGTAGATACACTTGTGTGGTATTTTAATTAGAATTGTCGCAAATGGTTGAAAAATAAATATCCTGATGTTATCAGTTGGCAGCCATAAAATTTAATGGACCACGGAAAGACAAATTATTAGCTTTTGATATTGCCAGTTTATGCAGAAAGTTCTGCTTCAAATATGTTAATAACTTGTAACTTTGTAAATTTAATTAAACATATCCAAGAAAAAGTACCGATAACTTCAACTACCATTTCATTCAATGTATACACCAAGAGTCTTTCTCATCATACAAGATTATGCCTCCGATTATATTTGTGAGAGGTTCAGGCACCTTTTTATAAACAACAAACAATAACTTTGCTCGCTTGCTTAAACAAAGAGTTTGAGAACACTAACTTAGGTACTAAAACTGCAGAACATGCATCGCGCGTAGGCGGCATCGCTAAAATCGAATCTTGACAAGTCAATTTTGTTCAAAATGCCGCTATATCGACAAAAAATATGAATACTTCGAAATAAGTCAAAGATGTTCTCCAAGACGCCGAAGGCAACAGCTCTGTTAGTGTGTTGGCGGGAACAATGGTCTAATCCGCGCCAGTTTTAAACTTGCAGACCTTACCTTGACTCCTACGCCACAACTCCTTTTACTGAACGAAACCTTGTTCATGAGTTGCTTAGAAACTACTTCCACCTGAACCACGTCACTTTTGTTTTCCACTTTCAGAATTAGAGACTATTTAAAATTATACATCAAATAAGATTAAAAAAATATAATATATTAAAAAAAAAAGCTATAACTTATTTAGAAACTATTAACGACACGTACGACTATTAGCTCTGTGTCGAAACTGTTCAGCACAGCAGAGGTTGACCATCTCCAAAACCTATAAAGCCGTTAGATTTTTCTGAAAGCTCTTACCTAAGACTCGACAATGAGCTGCCCAAGAGTGATCTAGTTCTGTTATTTAGTCCTAATATTAGTACCATAGCTATCTTAACAGATGTGACAACTTCCGAAATCCATAACAATCTTTAGTGTGAAGTTACAATTGAGATGATGCAAACAGTATTGCAACAACACAGTTAAGTTAACACTATTGACAGCTTTTGTTATGGTATTATTCATGAGGAATGGCCTCCGAAGTAATGAATGAATGGGCCACGCTCGCCGCGTGCCGCCCACGGTAACTTCATTCATACGTAGCCCTGCGTGGTCGCGGACTTGTTCTCAATGTCGCCTTGCAACGCTTAGCCATACACTCGACAGTCATCCGAGGTAATACATACGAGCCTTATTGTTTACCTATTACGTTAAACTTCATAATTTATGGATCATTTACGAAAAACAGTAATCACTTACGCACTCCTACACATCTACTACAAATGTCAAAGGTTTAACGTTTAACCTATAGCCGCAATTTTATAGTAGGATGAACGTCTGTGTTATCTCCGAAAAACAATAAACTCAACAGGTTGTCTTAAAAAGGTCAGAATCGATAAGAAATGGCAGAGTTGAGGATGAATAAAGCGAGCCGCCAGCTGTTAGGCATCGCCGCAAAAGTCGGGATGAATGGCGGGGAGGGTGGCTCGGGAGAGCAGCGGTACGGGCGAGGGTGGCGGGGCACGTGTTTCGTGGCCATGGTCACGGCATGACGTCCGACATTTAAAGACGCATGCGCGGTACAAGGAAGCGGGTTCAAGGACGTAGTATCGATCGGACGGACTTAGTAGCGTGCTGCCCCCAGCCATGGCCGGACGCTGCTCTTCACCAGGTGGGAACAATCGATGCGGCTGCCATTGCCACGGCCACTCCGGAGGCTACAACTCCACACTGCAATACGCGGAAATTGCGAATCTCCCATTCCATATGTTTCGTCTGCAAAGCTAGACATGGAACTTCAACATGAAAATACGTTCTGTATAAAATTTCTGCTGCATTTATCAAAACACACGTTAGTTATAGACACCACATTATGCGTTACGTGTTTGGGAATAACAATTTATGTAATAAAACCTTTCAGGATTTATAACAGTACTGAACACGAAAGAAAATTTTGTTCTACCTGGCTTGATAACGATGGCAAAACTTAAAACAATAAATAAATATTACAGAGAGCTTTAAAATCAAGACTTGCATAAAACAAAAGGTTTAACTTAAATGATACATTGTACTTCACGACAGGAGACAGACCACGTCGCGCGGTTTGTTCCATAAGTCCGTATTCTTTCTGTACGCGCGAGTTGATTGCGCGCGTAATCCGCCGTAAATAAGAGACGCGTGCGCACCGCTGATTACATTACTGCTGAACACGCACATCGAAAGAATATGAGTCGCGTGTTAATATAAATTAAATTATACTTAATTATAATGTTGGTAACAGATATGTAGATGCCTACATGAATATGTGACGTGTTACAAGGTGTGAAATTATATGGTTGGCTAGGTGTAAAAAAGTAAATAAAAGCTGTTCTGGAATAAAGTATTTTTTTTTAGATCCCTGATAATTAATTTACAACAGAAATATATGTGTAAGGTTTACCAACGTAAAGCGTAAAGTTTACCTATCATACTAGTAAGTAAGTCAAAAGTAGAACTAGATACTAAAGAAAATAACTATAGTTAAATAAATCTTACATTTATGGAATTTAAGTGGTTATTTGTATATAAATTAGGTCTAGAAATAATGCAGTATGCTCCATAGGACGAAGTGTGCAAGTGCACTGATTGCAAATGCAAGTGTCGCGCGCGCGTGTCAAATCGCACCGCACCCACGCACCGAGCATACACGTCTCGACATCAACCACTATCTCACACACATTATATCGATATAATAATAATAATAATAATATTCCAGGACAACTCACACACGGTTATCTGATCCCAAGCTAAGCAGAGCTTGTGTTATGGTAACCAGACAACTGATAAACATACTTATATATTTCTAAATACATACATATTATAGATAAATTACACCCAGACAACCAGAACAAATGATCGTGCTCATCACACAAACATTTGTCCTGGGTGGGAATCGAACCCACGACCTCCGGTATAGCAGTCAGGGTCACTAACCACTAGACCAACAGGCCCGTCTACCACTATATAACCACTACACGACCTGTATTGTATGTTAAAACTCTTCCTCAAGCAGGCAAAGCCACTTTTCTACATTGTCCGGGTGTTTGTGGTACCTTCGTTGTTTCTGAATTCCATAACACAAGTGCTTTAGCAACTTACTTTGGGTTCAGAGCAATGTATGTGATGTTGTCCGCATTTATTTATTTATTTATTTATTACTTATAAACAAACACCTTCCATACACCACATTGTTTATTCCTCAATAAACTGCAATAAAAACATAATATTTACGTTATCGTCATAATAAGCATCAGGTAGGCACTATTATTGTCACATTTGTGCAATACAGAGAACATTTCCCTATTTAAACATCGTGACGCCAACCACAAATTACGGAATTTATATGTGTGCGCGCCATTCATGAAGTTACCACGGTTTCACTGGAATCAGTGGAGAGGGGAAGGTGGGGAAATTGTGTTCAGAGGAGGGGTGCCTCCCTATTTATGAATGAGGCCGTACGTCATTGATATCGATCGCGGGCGGCAGCGTTGCGCGGCCCCGGCTAAGGTTACCGCACAAGGACAGCGTTAGCGGTTGATCAACAGGTGATCGCTTGACGCACGCCGCGCCGCCTCTATACAGCCTATTGCTAATTTTTGTCACTTATGTAATTACGTCAGACTGATAAATTTACCTAGTGTCATGTTAAACGTCCTTACTTAGAAATTTACTTCAATCAAACGTTAAAAGTTATCAAAACGAGACATGCTACTAAGGTTTATAAATTTAACGAAATAGGTAGTGAAATTGTTTTAAAATTACAACTAACGGTAAACAATAACGTCAATAACATCTTTTATTAATGTAGGCTGTCCAAAGATAAATTGCCGTCTATTATTCCATCTGTTATTTGCGTGACTATATTTATTGATTGGCTAAATACAGCTGCGTTTTCGACAAAGTACTGTGTTTGTCCGTTGTATAAATTATGCGGTAGAATAACGAGCTCAATACTGCTTAGGAGTTCAAGTTATGCTGCACAAAAACTTTTTCTGCCATTCTTTTTAGAGGTAATTTGCACTCACTCAAGGCTTCCCTGTTGCCCGATAATTAACTGGAAAATAGTTTCTTTCTCAGTAAGTATAGGGCTGTGTGATGGTCTACGTAGCACCTACATTATAAGTTTACACGTGGGATAGGCTTCGCTTTTACCTACATATACGTAATAAATCGATATATTAATACGTGAAGCGAGCTTTTTACGAGAATTACGCAGACGAAGAAGCATGAAATTTGGCATAGTAAAAGTTAACATAGAAGAGGAGCGAGGAAGCCAACATTTTTATAATATTTCTTGCAAAAACATGAGATTACTAAAGAACAACATTACGCACACTAATCGTGCTTTTGAAACAATTGTATGTATTTTCAATTTTACATTGTATACATATACACTATTTTTTTAACTAGCAACAGTTTTTCTTTTCTTACTTCCACTACCAACTGCACCAAATATATCTCTATACATTTGATTCGGGTGGTAGTGGTATGACAGTAATGTTAAAACTTAAAATTTAATTTCGAATTATAGTCTTTTTTTATTCGCTTACATCCTCTAGTTGTTCTAGCTATTTTAATATTTTTCATATATTCATAAAGGATATCAAGAATGACATGCGTGATAAGGGTTCCGATCTGATAGCTGATCTACACTCGAATTATTTATCGGAAAATAAGATTGTGGCATAAGTGTCGTGCGTCACCGGATAATTCCCGCTACTCGGGGTGGCTGGGGGCAGGGGTCGTGACGTCAACGCCACCACGACCCCCGCTTTTCGCTACTAACTAAACTACTCTATTCATAATTTTCAGATATTCCTTTACATTGAAACGTGAAAGTTGAGGAGGTACATTAACATTTTAGAATGGTTCTATTTCATTAAATTATCTCAGTGTTTGATTAACACGATTAATTCAACCGTATTTTTGAACAACAACATAGAGCTTTCTAGTGAAAAGCACCAAATGTTGCTTTTAGTATATTACGACTAGCTTGTTCCTTCCTAGCATACGTGAAATATTTAGATAGATATCCTTAAAAGGTAATTGTCACAAATAACTTTCAATCCGTTTCACAAATATGTGAATATTTGTGAAACGGATTGCCGGTAAATGCCAAATATTCTAAATATATTAGAGCATGACTAAAGTTACATCATGATAATGAAACATGGCGCATACGCGGCGACTACGTAAATGCGTACAAATTACGTTCAAACAGCGATTACACAGTTCTATAAATGTAGTGTGATAAACATTCTATTCTTTAGGGTGTCTGTGTACGTCAGCGGACTAGTGATAAATTTGCACGAGATTAGAGTTTTCGAGTGTTGATCGATGGAAGCGTAATTATAAGCATGAGTGCGACGTGACGCGGTTACCGAACCAGCTCATCTGGACGTGACGAGTGCCAACATTACTTTCGCGTCACTGCACGCTATTTTAACGCGCGTTATCGGTCAACGGGTGGAAGGTGCTAACCTATGTGGGCGCCTCGGATCGATGTACTTTAAGCACTCGAACACGAACTGTACCCACTATTACCACCTCCGTCTAATAAGGCTTCGCTTATTATCAGCTAACTTCTATTAGGTTAAATTATTTAATACGACTATTTAGGGTAACACTTGGCTATTACAGATTATAGATATTTGGTGAACGAAACCTTATGTGAGTGGCATGTTAAGCATCACTTATTGTAGAGCCAGAAGCTCTGAAATAAGTCTCATTTCAGTGTGAAACTTAACAAAATAAACCTTATTTAATTAAATCAGTCATACGGTAAAATTAGTTCGCAAGCACCTAACATACCTGAACTACATTCTTAGATGTGTTACGAAGTTACAATAGATCATCATGAATCATCAACAGAACTAATAAAAGATAATGTAACAGTTTATATTAATAGTCGCCGGCGGCGTGGCATCGTCACCTAGAATTGCATTTGCAACACAGGCGAGTATTATTAGCCCAGTGTTCACACAAGCTCGCCAAACGGCAGCGGTAGGTCGTTCTCATTGTCGAACCACTTTCTAATGCTTACTCATAACACAAGTGTTTACTTGATGTCATGTGACAATGATATGTTTGAGGGCGTTGATGCTACTAGACAGTCAATAGCGGCTTCCACCCATCTATTATTATATTCTATTACCAATCTGAGAGTCATGTACTTACTTACGAAGGTTCGCAGTCAGTTTGTTAAATAAAGATCCTCTGACATTGATCATACTGGCTAATGATGACCAAAATAACAACAACGGTTATATTCCCTATATATATTTACATACTGGAGCGTAGAATTCGAAGGACTGTCCAAAGGAATCTCTTCTCTCCTTCTACTCTTTCCTGTCTAAAGCCATTGCTTACCTCCTTTATTTACAAAGGAAATTCAACTGAAGAGTCCAAAAAAATACGTGCATATATATGTAGTACTCGTAGTACAAAAACACAAACATTAGTGTACTAGAGACAGCTGGAAGACTGACACGTGGGGATTGCATTGTCTGTCCACCCACAGGTCAACATAAAGGCGGCCGTAAGAAGTCGTCACTTTGATTGTTTACACGTAATAATTGGATATTCAAGACACAAATAACTTGGACTATACTCAACGTGACATGTTGTGACACTCCATCTGACATGCGATAGGAACACATCGTGCCGCGGAATGATATTCTGTCTTTATACTATTGTAGAGTGGGCTTCAGTAATTTTGAATGTAGGTGCTGAGTAAACAGTTGAAACTTTTCTAATCTATTTCTAGCCAGGTATCAGAAAGAGTAACTTGTAAACAATCTCAGTAAATATCAACTTCCTTAGTTCTTCGATGAAACCATAAAATAAAAACAACACATAGTATCGTTAGCAGCTAGTCATATGACTGACTCTTACACAGATACGAAAGCGTGAATAACAATCTAGAGGAAACAAATAGAGGCAAGATAGAAATAGACAGCGTATTGAAGCAACGGTCCGAAATAGAACCCCGCCTCCGAAGTCCAAACCAAAAGCAGTCAAGTTAATTATAGCGCGATTCCCGCAGAGACGTTTTCATCCCGTGATTCACCTGCTGAAAACTCGATTGTTCGCATTTTACGTCAATCGGTTGCGTGGTGTTTACGAGCGTGCGCGGCGCGACGACGGCGCAGGAGCGTCAGCTGACGGCCAGGAATAGCCCTGACATCGCGGCCACGCTATGCCGCTTGCGCCCGCGCACCCACAAATAGCGCGCTATAATTAGACGTCGGTGAAATCGTGGGTTTGTTATTTTTCTTTATCGTCTCCGTTACGCGATAATTGGGTTAGCGTGAACGACTGCATGTGGGCCCAATCGGGCGTCGGCGTGTCTCGGACACTCCATCGGCACCACGCACACAGCTGCGGCCATTGTCCTGCCACCGCACTTGCTCGCACCACGCTACTCGCTAACACATCATTAGTATTCTACATTTCAGAGGTGATCTATTAGTTGTGAACAACTTAGGAAAACAAGTTTTATGGCTTGTCACAATTAAACTTCCAGAGCATGGTTAGTTTCCCCACAGGTTATAGAACCTATCCAGATTACACATTGAGTTCTGAGGTTTACGCGAATGTTTCGACGTTTCGACACCTTTGCAGGTATCATGGTCACGGGGAACTAAAATTCAAATACAAACCGCGATAAAATCCGTAAAAGTAGTTTTATTTCAATACCTATCCAGATTTTTAATTTCATATACTTAAATTATGTATCATGATAAAAGAAACAAAAACACATTCTTTGAGATAAATATTTCTCAAAACCCGAAAATACAGTAATAAAGTATGCAGACGTCAAAACTAATTAGGTGACGAGTGACGGCTGTGAGTGTGTATTTCTAAATAATAACTATACAAAACACTGCGCGAATGTTTGTGAAAACACATTTTCTTGTTTTACATCAGTAAAAATAGAAGAAATGGTTGATAGTTAGTAGACTACAATGTTTTACATTATGTCCCTAGTATAGCATGTGGAAATTGCTTGCTATGGTAGGAAAATTTGCATTTTTACTTGCAATTTAGTTGTACATTATTGGTATGAAGATGCCTTTTTAGGAAGTAATTTCTTTCTTTTAAACAGCGTAACCTCTACAATATTTCTTATATTTTTTAAATGATTAGTTCCACTTATCGAAATAATCATTTTGTTTTAAGCAAAATTTCAACACTAGTCAAATCAAATTCTGTCTAATCTCTTACCAGGAGGTACAGACCTATAGTTTTGAAACTTTATCCTAATTTCAAAAGTCATAAAGTAGGAGCCAAGAACAATGCCTATAGGTAGGGCTTTAAGTCAATTACAGTCGATAACACAATACCAATCATAGTAAATAATAAAAAGTTTATTTTGCGTTTTCCCTGTTTTTTTTTAATGTCATTAGTGTCGTGGTTATAAAATTGTAAATATATATTTATACTCAATACTTGGTATAAAGTGTATAATTTTTCCTTGATCTTGAGTGATTCCGGTCACCACCCACTGGCTAAACCTACACCTAACGGCCGGTAATTACTGCAAACTATACGTTTATACAATCCACCAATTATCACTTGATCACTTATAAACAACGATATATTACAATGATTTATGTAGGGAGGTACTATTTATTTTATTTTTTAGGTTAAGAGGTCGATACAATGTAAAAACGTGATTTAATGTAAACAGGATGTATGTTGTAGTATTTTTTAAGATTGTCATACTGTTATAATTTCCTACCAAAAATGCTAGGCTGTGATAAAAATATACATCGGTTTTAATAAATTATTGTGGACGTAATAAAATTTAAAGCAACAGGTAAAGATTTAATTTATAGATTAATATTTATTAGCTGTCGAGTTATACTTACATCACTAAATTTGTGTTTAATCATCCAGATTCTAGAGCAATAGAATATATTTCGATAAATAATATTAACACAGTATGTAGATCACCCGAACATAAAATTCTACTTATCTTCGAAATCACAATCTAAACATCACGTTATCCAATAAATAACATTCATTATTGACGAGACAAAAACACTATTTACATATATTATAGGTATAAAATTTTATTAGCCAAAAACTGGCAACGCACTTTTTTATTAGTATAATCTAATAATATAAAAGCATTGTAAATAAATACTGAATGTCAAATATTCCAGCTCCCTGAGATACGCTACACGCTAGTTCGTATTCTTAAATAATTAATATTGATTTATTTATATATTTTTTTACTTAAATTAATAAATTTATTCCTACTATTCGAACAAACCATACAACAAAAATAATTCATAAACCCATTTCTGTTTGGTGACATTTTATATAACCAAAGTTCTACGACTCTACATTTCTTTAAACGTCTGTTTTAATCGAACTCATTTTACTCATGCTAATTATTTATATAAATCACGTACGTGAAACAATACACATGCCTGATTATTTGTTTATTGATCTTGAAGAGGTGAACCTCTCTAAAACAATTAATATTCTACTTAGAAAGAAAAAAAGCTTGTATATTGAATAAGTGAACAATAGATGTAGAGTAAGTACGTATTATATAAATACATGGAGGTAGTAGTCGGGAGGCTCGCGCGCCTAGTCACTGGGAGCAGGAGGAACACGGAGGCTCTGCGGGCAGCGGAGGCGGGCGGCGGGCGGGGCGGGGGGGCGGCGCGGGCGGTGGGCGGCGTCGGGCGGTGACGTCAGCCTCGGGGGGGCAGCGCGCCGCGCTATTGGCGGACCTGCGCGCGCCGCTACCGAATATGGGACCGCGGCTTCATTGATAAAACTGCGCTGCGGGGTCGCGCGGCGCCAGTCCCCTTCGCACCGGCCACGCGAGAGGCCGTCTTCACGCTGGCGTTGTTCGTAATTCCACTCGGCCCGTGGGCCGAGGAGCAGGTGGTGCCGGACGGGATGGGCACTGATGCGGATCACCCTTCCGGTCCGCACCTGCTATCCCTGGCTGACGTGGGCGCGCTCGGGTTCGACTGCGCGCTGAAGCCGGCGCCGGCGCCGATGCCCTCGTCCGGCACGCCGACCGACCTCAACACGCCCGTCACCACATCGGATCTGCCCGCCTTCTTCCCGACGCTGCTGGAACCACCGACGATATCAGGTGCGAGTCATACCGTCACCGACCACCGGCCGGTCCCGCTCCCGTAGGCGGGACTCACTCCCGTCGGCCGCCGGCCGCCGACCGATAACGTTGTAAATAAACAATGCGTTCTCCTCTAGTTTCAAAATGTCCTTCGATGCCCTTCACGTTTCGCAGTGCTCTAGCTTCCGTGAAAAGCTTTTTGGTTTCCGCGATATCCTCTACCGTCGTCATGAGGCTTAGGTAGGCAGTTTACGCGTCCCGGTTTAAGTTACAGTGTTCATAGAAATGTTAAAGTGAAATGGAAAGTTCAGCGGCCCGTGTCATATGTTCGGATCGATACGGGAAGCTGAATGAAGCTTCCCTTGTGTGTTAGGTGCCGGCAGGAGCGTTACCCCGGCGCTATCGTTTGCGTTCCATTGCCGGGCTCTACATTTTTATAAGTGCCTCGTCTAATAATTTCAAGATTTTCGTGATATCAGTTTGGGAAAATAAATATTTTTTTAAGGAAAGTTAACTAGGAAACCTATAATAATTATAACAGTGAGTACAACAATATAACAACAATTACTATTAAAAAAAAAATTGAGTAAAACCAAAGGTTATTTACATAAGCTATGGTTTTTTTTTTAAGTAAATTAAATTATTTTAACTGAATTAATAATTATTGAAAAATTTTAACATAATAATAAAAAATCATAGTGATAGTAAAACTTCATTAAACAGATTCATATTAATTTGTAGCCTGTTATGGGTCAATTACAATTTACACATAATATTAAAACATTATAAATATTGCAGAAAATATTTTACATTACTTTACCTTATAAATAAGATAATATTAAACACAACCTTTTTTAATTCTACTTCTTTATACCAATTAATAATTATATTTTTATTTGTTTTTTTATTAAATAAAAGGTTCTGAAATCCAAACAACACCAAACTGATACACCAAATCTTACAATTACAGATATTTTCAATTAATTGCTATTCTGATTTTAAAGTCGCAGGTGGGCACACATATTAATTTATAGTTTTCATAAATTATTTTCTCTCATTTTAGAAATTAACGATCGATTTCAGCTCGTTTTTTAATTCAAACCTGGGATTTCGGTAATCGGTACATTGTTTCTCGACTGGAATTCGGAACATCTCGCAATAGGTGATGGTCAACGTTCAACATGATCGTTCGGTACTTGTCCGGATAGTTAAGTGATACGCCCTTATCGACTTCCTACGTTATCGACGGCGCGTGGCGTTGTCTCTTCCGCTCAAACCACATAACACACATAACATGCAAAAATGTATTTTATTAATTAAAAACAAACATCGGGATCTATAACTGACCATTTAATTCTGAGGTGACAACGGAGACGCACTTTTGTTGCCGTAGGTACGAAGTACCTATGAATGCGTATTGTATTTAAATTTTGCGCCGGAGGAAAAATGACACGTATACTAAAAAACGGAAACCTTTAACAGAAACGGTGAATTAAAAAAAGGTGGTTTAAGGTCTACCACTGCCCCACTGGTAATATGAAAACTTTAGAAACAATGCAGAATGTTAACATTGGTATTACTTTGTTACAGGTACACTTACAGGCGATGAACTATCGCTAGGATGCTCGCCTCGCCGCCACAAGCATGAGGCATCGCTGTCCCCAGGCGCACGTGCCGAAGACGCTAGTAACGCGTCCAGCGCTAGCGCCTCGCTGTACGGGCCGCCCGCCGGCAGCGCGGGCAAGCACGCGCCCTCGCCGCCACTGCAGTGGCTGCTGCCGCCTGGCCCCGGCCCCGGCAGCGTCGACAAGTACTTCCAGCAAGAGTACGAGGAGCGCGTCGAGCTGCTGCCGCCCGAGTGCCAGCCTTACTGCGCGCCGCAGCAGCCCTGCCCACAGCCGCAGCACTGCGAGTACCGCCCGCCGCCGCAGCCGCAGCAGCAGCACACGTGGGACACGCAGGAATATGCCAGCGCGCCGCAGCCCACACCCGGGCCCTCGGGCCTTCCTAAGCGAGAGCCGTACCCGAGCCCGGCCGGCCCGAGCGACAGACCAGTGCAGCTTGCTGAATACAACCCGTCCACGAGTAAAGGTCACGAGATTCTCTCTCAAGTGTACCAACAAAGTGCGCAACCTTTGCGACTCGTCGCGGTTAAGCCTCGCAAGTACCCCAACAGGCCTAGTAAGACCCCCGTCCACGAGCGGCCGTACGCTTGCCCCGTGGAAGGCTGCGACCGTAGATTTTCTCGGTCTGATGAGCTAACGAGGCACATACGCATTCATACGGGACAGAAACCTTTCCAGTGTCGAATCTGCATGCGCTCGTTTAGCAGATCGGATCACCTGACGACGCATGTCCGCACACACACTGGCGAGAAGCCATTCGCGTGTGACGTGTGCGGACGCAAGTTCGCGCGTTCGGACGAGAAGAAACGGCACGCAAAAGTGCACCTGAAGCAGCGACTGAAGCGCGAGCGCGGCGGCGGCGGCGCGCACCACCATGAGCCGCACCCGCACGCGACGCTCTAGCATCCGACCGCCGCCGGCGCGGCGGGCACCTCGTCCGACACCTCTGACGATACCAGTGGTGAATCGTTCGTGGATAACTGAACTTTTTTATACTTTCACGTTGAGATTATTGAATAATTTCATCGCATAGGTGTAAATGAATTGTCTTTAACAAAGCTTTATTAACTCTACATTTGTAAATTCACTGAAATTTATATATATCTTTTTATACATATTTGTAATAACTATGGTAGGATTCGATTTGCTCGATGTATTTATTTAATTAGATAGGGTAATTGAAAACCTGACTGGGAACAAACGTAGATACGATGTGGCCTAAAGTGTCCAGTGTACGTGTCGTTACGTTTCCGTGCAAAGAGAACTTTCTCGCCTCATGTGGTGAAATTTAAGTGATAGTCGTCCTCGGCGTTATGTGAACACATATCTATCTGTCTGATGCTGGCAGTCCGGCTGGCAGCGCATAGGTTCAACTGCGGCTCGCATACATAGGTATATTCTTGTTATGTTATCGATTAGTTGTACGTTGTTGTAATTTTTTATCAAGTGACCATTTTGAATACGAAGTTCCGTGTGAATTACTTAAGTATAACTTGACTGAAACCGTCTTCTTGACATCGACAGCGAGAACTAATTGATATCTAATTATGTGACAAATTCCGGAGGTAACCTATTCTGCCTAGGACTACCACTTAAGTATTGTAGGTATATGTAATTCTTATATTTGACATAACTAACGTGAAACTGTGCCATTAATTTAACTTTATAACGTGCCACTGCAATTTTAATTTACATAATTATGTAATTAAATAAGTATAACACGACTGCTGAATAAGTGATAACTATGATTATTTCGTTATACTATATTTCTAGTCGAAGATAAAGTATACGTGAGAATGTCGACTCTTAGATTTGTGTTATAGTATAATCAGTATCTGCCATTACTAATTTATTATATTTACGTTTCGACAGCTGCTGTCATGATCTTCTCTTGCTCAAATGTTTAATTTAACTAAATTTGCTCAATTCTGCTTCTTTGCCGGTACGGGAGCTAGGGCTCTACTTTTCCACTAACGTTCTTTCTGACACCGTGTGTTGCTCTCTTTCTTTGTGCACTTGTTGTTCCGTAATATCACTATGACATTTCCCCAGTGGCATATATTTTTATAGTGTACGTATTATTACATAGACTAATCTAGTAAAAGTTTAGCAAGTAGAGTTTAAATTATGATCTCTTAATCATTAATAATTATTTTCAAGTGTAGCCAAGGCCCTTTATTTATAATACTCATAAGTTTCTGTATAGATGTAACTACGTGTAAGATTCATTTTGTGGATTTTAGTAACTGTGATGACGATGTTACACTGTTTACATGACAAAAATAACGGTTATAGGCCGACCGATAGATACACAATGTCTGCATTACTTATTAACTTGTTGAGATTACTAGTATTGTTTAATTGTAGGTATATCGCCATACAATTAACTTTTCATAAATGTTGGGCAAGACATTTTTAGGTTCATAAGTAATGCAGTAAAAAATCTTCGGAAACTGAAAATATTTACTCCCCTTTTTTTCTCATAAATGAGTACAAAATTTAGCACAAATAGTAGTAGGAAACTATTGTCACTTGAATGCAAGTGAAAATGTTTTAGAGAACAGCCTTCGCAACTTATGATACTATTAATCACTAGTTCCATTTTAAAAACTTTTCATTTGTTAGAGTTCTTAAAACTACCTAAGGATCATTTCTTTAGAGTAGGAATCAGCAAATAGTGCAGTCGTAACAAACCGGATCTATAACAGACTGTTATAACGTCACTGAACAGTGATAAAACTACAGGGTTGGCCTTTCAGTAACGTCGGTCATTATGAATTTAAGATATCTGACAATAATATTACTAACTCTTGCACCTGCAGCCTGCTAACTGTTAATGGGAGCGGTAAGACTCGTGTCACCGTGTACCTGCACGTATTCACTTCGTTTAACGTGAACTTTGTCTTCGTTTACCGTAGCACTTAATAAGTCTAGGAAAGGCAACACGTCACTGAATTAGAACACCGTTCCCAGTTTTTCGGTCGCTTACAAAGCTTCAGTAGAATGCTTGTGCCGCGGCATGGTGGCGCGCCTTGCAGACTCGCAGTGCGACACCATGCGCCCGCACACTACAAGAAAGTGGTGTTCGAGTTTATAATGTTTTTACTGTTATAGAAGAGACGAAGTCTCCGATAGACAAGGCTAAAGTAGATAGGTATTATGAAGCGTATTCATGTTAAACAATTGAGTGAAAATTGAAACGGAAAAGACTAAATTCTTACACATTTTACAAAATGTTGCATGACGTTAACGTTATTGATATACGGTGTTTGTATTAGGTTACGAGTTACGACTTGCCCACTGGCGGTGGTGCGATCTCGCATGGTTTGTTACATTACGTTTGACATTGCATACAACCCCGTGCTAGGATGCCGCGCATCACACACACTTTCATGTTAATCACTAACTCTTTAAGAACTTTTGAACAAATACGATATCTTACTTATGTGGTGTTCACCTGATAGTGAATGAGTACGAATTCTATGAGATTTGTGTATGATTATTGTTTAAGCTATCATTATGTATTTCACCTGTGTGAAAGATGTTGTTGATGTTCTAAAATATAGTTAGTTTTAATTAGGTAAGTATTGTTAAATCTCACTAATTTTTACTAAATTCTATTTAATTAAAATATTTGTAAATACACTCTGACTAAATTTGAATTTAATGTGTATATAAGAGAAATGAAATTTTTATTTAATGAAACCACCTAAGGTGAAAATACAAATTGTTGAAAATTTGAAACTTGGAGTTTATGTTTTTAATTTTCCTTTTACATATTTTAACTGACCCAGACAGACTAGAATCATATCTATTATAATAGGGTAAGTATAGCATGGCCAGCAGAAGGAGAATAAGTAGGTAATAAATCTATTTGCCTAACTATTGGTGGGTAGGTTATTTAGACTATTTTTTTAAAGTAGGTAATAATATCTAGTCAGAACATTAATTTATAATAAATAGTATCTACTAAATATATTATTTAAAAAATAGGAACTCTTGTTGTGCCTATAAACTATTTTTTTCCATTTTCATTTTATTTGGATCCCTGCTTACATTAATTTTAATGATCTCATTTACTTTAATTTTAAATCCTTTGAATATTGAGATCTACTGGCATTATTTTAGCATCATAAGTCGATAGTTATTAAAAAAAGGAAGATATAAATAACAATAACACAATAAGAGTGATGAAATCGTATACTATTAGGTGTGATATGGAACAGTAATATATTTTATTGAGTGTCATTAATTTTCAAATTTGTTTTGTTGACTCTCTTAAAATGGGCTCACTACATCTATTGCTCAGCTACTTGATAGTACTATTTAATTTAATGCATCCTTTTTATATTACATGCTTTAATCAATATTATATATTATATGCATTGTGCTATGATTGTCATATGGACTAAAATTGCTTCAATTTAGATTGGGATTGATTTTGAGCCTACCAAGGCTTAAAATTTAATGAAATATAAAAATGAATTCAAATTATAATGTATAGTGCATAATATTGAGAAAAGAAATATAAATTTTTAGCAACTAGATATCAAAATTAGTAGATTGTTACAAGTAGCGCCATCTCCATTCTGCTATATAAATGTTAGTTCACAGATTAAAATACTAAACCTCAAGCCACTAAACTTACCGCGACAAGCAGCTTGGTTACAACGTGATACCGCAGTTGTCCGGCAGACGGCGCCTTTTTCACTAATTAACACTTAGTAACTAGTAACCACAAGGCCATTACGGCACAAAGGTGGGTGTCGCCAAACTCGTGCCCCAGTTATGTTAATTTTATTAATATTAGTTGTCTATCTATTTCTATAACCAGTATTGATATTACGGTACTATGTAGTATAGTAGCTTAGATAGGTATATACTAAAATGTGATTTAATAAGTGTAAGACAAGTCAATCAAAAGTATACCTACTCTATTAATATGTAATCATAAAAAAAAATTGTGTACTGTTTTCTAAACATTTATGTAAGAATTAATTAATAAGGTATTTGATAATAATATGTTATAATAACTATGTTAGAACCCAATTCTTATGTTACCTGATATTTATGATATGCAATTGAATAAATAAATTTTACATTTATACGGGTCAAGGTATTGAAGTCAAAACAAATTATATGAACGAGTTGTGATATAATTTATAAAAAAAACACGAAACATGTTTAGCTACAAGTCGTTAGAAAGTTCATGGAGATAATAATTTGTGTGTAAACTTTAAAACTTCGCTCAAGCTTTAAATTGATAAGATACAAAAATACAGAAATGTAAATTTTACCGACCAGAACCACATGTATGTTATTATTATTCTAAAACACTGGACAACAGACAATGGAAATAAAATTAAACAGTTGGTTAAATAATCTTATGCACACAACATAAGGAAAAACAATGTTCTCAATTTTGCTTCAATACCTATTGCTAACCTAATTCTAATGATATTATAATATGTGCACCTTAGTAAAGAAAAGGCGACGTTTTCTTTGCCTTAAAACTTTCGTCTTTATCAAGTATCTTATGGATAAGGCCAAATTTATATAAAGCATACAATTTTATAACTTTTTAACTAGGTAAATGTTTCGTATATTGGCTTAATCAAAGTTTCTAACAGTAAGTAATTCTTGTATTTTTGTTAAAGTGTAATTGTTAGCTTTCCCAAATAAATAAAATAAAATAAAAATTGTAAGATGTTGTCCAGTGTGATCAAATTATGTAAGTACCTAATGTTATATTGTATAATGTTCTAGCTATGTATGTATTTATGTACCAGTATTAATAAATTTCGGTAACGGGCGTGATGCACACTACCGAATTGTGTTACAAAACAATGTTTGGGCCTTAGACTAAAAAAGTAGACAAAGTATAAACCGGTTTAAGTCAGATGTCATATAAATGGGATGTACGGACGAAACGTCCACGTGACAGTAAATTATGAACCTTACTGTACTGACATAAAGACCATGGTGTAGACAGAGTCAATAGTTATTGCCTTAAAAAAAAATCAAGCAACACACTTGTAGTATGCTTTTGTATACAAGACATGTTTGTCGTCTAGTACAAACAGGCACCGAATGATTTCTGTATGTTAACAATACATTTGTCTAACCACATTTTTAGTCTAAGATATAAACGTACGTCCATATCATCAATGTATACAACGTTTATTAATAAAATTCTCTGTATATATCATTTTCCAATTATTACACTCTCCCTTGTACATACAAAAGTAATCGATTATGACATGTTATTTCTGGCCGTAGGTACTTAAAAGTATAAGTTAAAACATACCAACACTATTAGGAAATGTGCAAACCAATCTCTTATTGCTTATAATGTCATGTTATATACAGATATTATCTCAACTCGCTATTATTATACAACAAATTTAGTACCATTGGAATGAATGCAAAACTTTGAACTATTTCACAAAATCACACCTTAGGGTTTTAAATAAATAAAAGTTTCTGTAGAAATTGAATATATTAAGCACCTAATTCATATCAGTCTTAGAGTTTAAGCTATATCGTCTGCTTACCTATTCGAATTAACGATTAAGGTAATCTAGACTACGTCTAAGACAAAAAAAAATAACAATAATTTATAAAAAGCCAATTCAAAGCGGTCATGTTTCAACTGGCCATAAAATATATTTATAAATATATCTCCCGAGTCGAATATGTAAAAGCTGTAACTTCCTTTCTACCAAGTACGAAATAAAAGAATCGTAAATTTTATACTGAAATAATGTTTAATTTAATTGTATAAATATTACTATAACAGCTTTGTCCTTTACCAGATAGAAAGCAAGGTACCGTACTTAGGTAATAATCTGTCTGTCGATTCCTTCTAATACTTATTCTATTTTTTTACCAGGCATTTATTAGGACCCTTCATGTTGGTTCAGAACACTCTGAAATACCTATTCAAACATACACTATAAGAACAAATCATAAAATATATTAATGTACATTCCAATCACAAACAAATAGCAGACGCGAGGTATCTAAAAAATATTAAATATAAAAACCCAGTCAACTCCGGTTCAAAACTACACACACGAAAACAAAATCTAGACGCGTCGCTGTTCTATACCTATTTATGTTTTTCCTATAAACAACCAGAAATGAACATTTTTTGTTATGAACGAACAGATGTTTGTTATTTGAGGATAGACTAGAGCGCGTTATGTTAGAGTGTAATGTTGAGCACGCAGCAGAGGGTGTGCTAGGTGGCGTCGTCGTCGGGCTTGGCGAGGTTGGGCTCGGACTCTGCGCGGCGCTTGAGGCCGTCGGCGTCGGGCTCGCGCGGCCGCTCCGCCGCCGGCGCCGCCATCCCCGCCATCCCCGCCATCTCCGCCATGTCCGGCGCGCTGCGGCTCACGTCCACCTGACACGCACACACATATACAACCCATTCACACACATACATCTTTCGACGCGCTGCGATTCAGATACCACTTTATACTTGGACCTAATAAAGAGGGATACTTTTTTCATACTAAACATGTTTTGTACATATTTTTGTAGATCGAGAATCTAAAATATTGGTAAATTTATTCAAAAAGTAGCCAAAAAATACTGATAGAAGATTAGACGTAGGTTAGATATAGGCTTTTTAACCGTGTGGGACCACGCATAACTAGTTACAGAGTAGTCCGATTTTGATAATTCTTATTATATTGGAAAGGGTATACTCCAAAGTTGGTCCCATATAAATTTGGAAAAAGAATTCTCACCCTAAGGGTATGAAAACAGGGGTTGATTGATTGTTCACTCACAGATTGTAATGTATTACCACGCGTAACTTATTACAGAGTAGTCCGATTTTGATATTTTTTTTTATTAGATAGGGTATACCTCGAAGTAGCCACAAAAAAATATAAAATAAAATCTTTTTAACAAAAAAATTAAACCGCCGAAAAAACTGAAAAGCAAAGAATAACAAACCTTTTTTTATTTAATCTTAATAACTAAGTTCCTAAACTAATGTAAGTATACCAAAGTAATTTTGAGTCGGCGCCAAACAGGAAAATAATTAATTACATATACTTACGTAAAGCTTGATGCGCGGCGGCCGCGGCGGCGCGGTTCGTCACGCCCGGCCCCATCGCCGGAAAAAGCCGAGCGTTATTATAAGCGAGGTAATTTTGTGATCTTTGTTCATTGATAGTTTGGCGCCGACTCAAAATTACTTTGGTATACTTACATTAGTTTAGGAACTTAGTTATTAAGATTAAATAAAAAAAGGTTTGTTATTTTTTGCTTTTCAGTTTTTTCGGCGGTTTCATTTTTTTGTTAAAAAGTTTTTAGTATTAGATGTTGTTATATCAAATTTACTGCATTTACATAGTTGTAAGTTAGCAGTGTTTATTACTGTATTTTTCGCTTCAGTAACTTTTATTGTATTCAATCCAAATTTCATTGCATTGTGCTTATTACAAATGTAATGTATCTAATGTAATAAAACTCATGCCGCGTTACATTACCTGAATTCACTATAAGTATTATAAGACATTAATTTGCCGTTAATAGTGTTAGTCAAATTACCAGTTCAGTTTCGAGAAAATCACCAGCCTCTTGTTTGACTTGCGTGTTCATTTTGTCATTAAGATAACAAACGCCGTTCAGATCGATAGCGCTGTTAGAGAATATCGCCGCAGCGCCTACCGACGCGTCCACCAATGGCTCGCTCTGTAATAAAAGCATTAGAGATAAGGATATATATATTGCACTATAACCTCGCTATTTCATTCTATACAATGAGGTACTAGTAAATCTTACAATCAAGAGTTGGTACATATATTTTTCGCAATTTATATGTCAAACATACACAAACACGAGTTTTAGGAAAAGCAATTGTAAAGCTTACATTTATAAGAAACAGTTTGCGTTACAACTTCATACTTTTTATGACTATTCAACAGTACTAGTTAGTCTAAAAGTAACTTCATTTCCTTCATGGAGTCGATATATTTTCAAGTGAAAATAAATGGGTGCTAATTAAACAGGCTTCTTTTTAATATCATTATTCGCCCCCAAAAATGTATGTTGCCTTCTAAATTACTAAGTCAGCCACAATTAACGAGCATCTAAATAATACTATCTTAGCCACTAGTTATCTTCTATGTAAACGACTCTAAATACAACTCAGCATAATGATTATTTTTTAGCATCTAAATTTGTAGCATGCATTCTAACAGTAAACTTCTAAAATACTATTAAATGACATCAAAAAATATATTTATTTAGCTTCTAACTTTTTAACTCAGTACGTTTAAAATGTAACTCATCCCATATTAATTGATCGTCAAAATTTTGCTAAAAATGTCATCGAATAGTCGGTATATTGGCCACTAATATTATCAGAAGCTATTGAGGAGAGACAAAATAAAAGATTTTATTTTTTACCCAATTTAAAAAAGGAGGAGGTTCTCAATTCGGATGTTGTTTTTTTTATGTTTTTTCGCGCATAGCTTCGTTGCTTTCCAACCGATTTGAAATATTTTTTTGTTGGAAAGGGTATACTTCCCAAATGGTCCCATAGTTACCAAGTCGGGATCTGATGATGGAATTTTGGCGAAATCAAGGGAACTCTTCAAATTTTATAGGAAAACGTACAGCGATTTTGGTATTTTCTACAAGTGAAGCATTTGCGTTCAATAAGAACCATTCTACTATCAGATCTGATGATGAAGCCAAGATGACCTCGTGAATGTGAGATGCTTGGCACTGGATTTCGTTTGACGGAAATTATCATGAGGATGATGAAAGGGTGTCAGCTGAAGGCCTACCCATATTATCTAAGATTTAAAATGTCACTAAAAATAAAAAATAATTTTTTTTTGCAAAAAAAAACCGACTTCAAAAAATCGATAAAAGCAATAAAAAGTTAACAATAATTCTATAACCTACGTATATGAATAAACCTAACCTAAACTACGATTAACCTATAATACAATTTAACAATTTTTTGGAGTCGCGGCCGCTGTCGCTGTCGTCCCGCGTACTCGCGCCAAATCATGCAGTGGCTATTTTCACGATAAAAGAATATGATGTATTATTTTACATGCTAAGTTATAATAAATTATGCTTTCTGTAGAAGCTTGAATTATATTTTTTTGAGGACATTGCGTTGAAGCTGTAAAACGTAAAATGGTGACGAGATGTAAAATCCGAGGCCGAGTTAGTAAATTAGGTGTCAATGCATAAATAAGAAGGACAAGTCACAATAATTGATGATCTTTACTTGACGCTTTCTATAGAATATTTAGTGGGCGTTGTAATAGATACGAATTATTTTATTAGAGGCTATGTCATTTTCCCGTTGCTTAGTTATAAAATTAGAAGTTTAATCACGTGTCCAATAAATAATTTTGTGGCTAGACTTATAATTTCCCAAAATAAATCAATTGGCACTAAAATTTTAATAGACAATATACTTAGATGTGTTTGTTTAAAAATATTGTTTTTCCTCAGTAGATACTATAGTTTAAAATTGTCAAGTAGCGAATGAAACTGATAGTGTTTATAATTTATTATTATCACAGAATAATACTAAGAGTAAAAAAATAACAAATAATTAATTAATTTACCAGTATAACATTTTCAGGAACAGTAAATTTTAATGTTGTTGGCTTTTTTGGAGGCGAAAGCTCAGCGTCTGGTGTTTTGTGTACAAATGAATTATCTTTTGAGGTTACATCTTTTGGTTCTCTGAAAAGATAAATAAATTAATTAATAAATTAATAATATCTAATGTGCTCTCAGTTCTTAAAATAAGGACAAGTATAATTACAGTCGTAGAATAAAACATAAACGTAATTTAAGTTTAGGTGCAATTATTTTCTTACTTTTTAGGCGTAACATGGTAGCTGTCAATTTTGTCCGACTGATGCTGAGTGATCAAATCGCAGGCCTTCCCAAGTATGACAATAGAAACCAGTACTCTTACTGATATTAGGCACAAATACGCAATGGATATCAGAAATATTGCTGCAAACCTAAAAAGTATAAAAAGGAAGATAAATATACCAAACATCATCACCAGCCAGATATTTAATTGTTGTAAGCTTTATGGTAAACTTACCCGTCAACTTTAACCGCATGAACCAAAACTCTAGTTATAACAACTCCCAGTGGCAAAGGTATGAAACCCATTCTACGAGCCACTAAGTCCGAATGGTCACTGAAGGCATACTTTTGTCTAGTTTGTGCAACATCATAGGCCAAACTCACTGTGTATTCCCTATACACACCATAGGGAATCTCATTGAATCTGAAAACAATAAACATAACTAAATAAATATCAACTTGAATATTATAGACAATAGCAAAACATCAGGTGAGTAACTCATACTATATAAAAAATATATATCCTTTTAAATACAAATCAATAGATTATAAGAGCATCCTGCATTATAAGAGACAATGTTTAGTAGGGTTAATTAACCACATTACAGAGGGAACAAAGAAATAAGGTAGGAAAATCAACCCCACTGCTTTGTGATAAAGGTGCGGTCTATATCCAAGTATTATTACTAATGTTGAGTTTTTGTTATTAAACATACATAACCTAATGTCTAAAGTTTACGCGAAATTACCTGGTAATAAATGCATGCTTAACCCAATCAATGATGACTTCAAATGTGAGAACCAGTACACAGTCAGGTGCCAGGATCCAGAAGCGTTCTTCCCTCCACATGTACTCCTTCATGGTCTGCAGCACCACTATGAACAGCAGCACGGAGAGGTGGAGCCGCTCTCTCACATCACTACAAGATACTTGGAATAGGTTGTTCTTGTCAAACTTTTTGAACACACTGCCTTTCAGTTCAACAAACTGCAAAATAAATATTCAAAGTTAAATGAAAAGTGTAATAAAAGCTCATTGTCTTTTCTCATTTTAGGAATTATTCCTGTGTTTAATGTTTTAAAGAAACTATATTTTTATATGAGTTGGTGTTCAAATTGTATAAGAATGTAAGTAAAAACTAATCTTTCCTTGCAGCAATCATGCTCAAAGCTTCTCAGAAATTACATATTTCTCTTGAAGATTATTAAAAGATTTAGTTTCTTTAAACATTCAATGCATACTTACATTGTTAGACATCATTATAATCAGAAGACTTTTGTTATTAGAATTAAAGGCAACATTGAGTGTTGTTGCTTGAAACAGCACCAATAAGCTGTGAAGAACTGAATTAAATATTAAGGATTTTATTGATATATTCTGTTATAAGTACTGTTCAATTATCTAATAATATTTATATAATAATTACTTTTCACTAATCACATTTGTCAAGGGACAATAGACAGAGAGGCTAATATGGTAGGTATATTCAAGGTTGATTAGGATATGAATATTGACTTTGCAAGTTTAAACAAATCTGGCACTAATACAATGCTACACTTGAGTTGACTGGAGAGATTAAGTATATATAGAGAAATTAGTTTAAGTATTGCATAATCTAAAGTTACAAGCCCTATGCTGCAATATTGGCATCTAATCTTTACCATTCAGGTAACAACTGAAGGCATTATGTATATTATCAATATTGTAGTAAATATTATATAGTTGGCATGACTCAATAGTTTCTGTGAGTTTTGATAACAGGGTACCTGTATTATTAAAAAAAAAACACCTAAAACATGTGAAAGTAACTAAATATATTATTTACTTTAAAAAGGATACAGACATATGTCATGGCAAACATTAGATGGGGGATCACTCCCAAATGTTCCCTCCTCCTGTCTCGAGGTTCTGTTGCCGTCCAAAATAGAGCATCTATGGTGTCCTGGCCAAAAGCTGAGAACAGTCGGTCACCAACCTCCAACATGTTATAGAAAATATACAACTTCATCACACTTTGACTCTTCACCAGGTGATACATCATGTTTGTATCTATATAGCACATTAATATACTACAAATTAACAGGATGAAACCTTTAAGCATATCGCAAGTTTCAGCAGGCTTCATTATGCTTTGACGAGAATTTGAATAAAAACTGAAAATACAATACAAGTTTTAATAATACTGTAAATGAAATTAGGATTTTAATTTATTTCACAAAAACTTACCCAAAACATTTTCTAAAAAGTCTGTTGAAAAAGGTCCAAAATGCCATAATAAACCTCAATGGAAGAAATGTGTAAACAAACAGCAATGAATCTGCACATTGAAAAAATCCATAAGCCATAAATTTTTCTAATTCTTGAGGGATCTTTATGAAAGAATAGACTTTCTCCCTTCTAGCTGAAAACCGTTCTTCATCGTGTTCCAATAAATAGCCTCGCGTTAGTTCGACATGCAAGAATGCAAACAAGGAGGCTGGCTTTTCTCCTTCTGCAACATAAGTATCTAATATTATAATATATTTATTCCAGTAATAATGTTTATAGCACTTATCAATTCTTCTGTTAAAATATATCAATAAATCAGTTAATTTACCTTTACATTTCATTTCTTTAACTCCTTTATCAAAATTTATATCGCCGGATGAATTTTGAGTATTGGTTATAGATTTAAACCGCAACCTTTTAGTTTGTTCTTGTACATCCTCATTTTTTATTATCATGTTGCAAGATTCGAATTATATATCTGCTAATCACAATCACATTTGTATTGATTTTGTTATAATTTATCATATAACGCGGTAACTAAAGCCTCTAAAATTTATTTATTGACAGAATCGAATGACACAACATTGCTTCTGACAAGACAATCCAGCTGACAAATGTTGTGTTTTGACCATAGACTTTAGATATATTATAGACCGCTACTATCGCTAGTTTTCTATTGGTACAAACCTTAGAGAAATTACTAAAGCATAGAGGGAGCGTCAAATTTCACTATAGTTATACTCTTTTAACCTATGACACATTCATTGTGAAAAAGAAGGATAGATATATAGTTTTAAGGGTTGCTTGCAGCAATACTGTCCACTTTTTTTGCCTCGGTAGTGATGTGCCGTATTTGGTAGAGGTATCGAAATAAATGTACGTTATTTTCATGTTACATCTTTATTAAACAACTACACTAAAATTAAATCTTATATAAATAAATAATACTAACACGCGTCAAAAAACTCATCATCATCCTTGTCAATGGCGGGAAACGTGCCTAGAAGGCTGGCAGCATTGCCACGTTGAATGGCTATGCCGATTCTCTGTGCAAGGAACAAACCAGCCCTCTGATCACGAGTAGTATCTACCAAAAGTTCATTAAAAATATTTCGTGCACTAGGACCCCATGACCCGAGCGTTTCAAACCCAAACGGCTCGAAAATATAATAACCTATTAGGTTATTATACTTTCGCCGCTTAAGGGTCTCCGCAGCTCCAGCAGCAACGCCAGGAGAGGCCGCCGAACTTAGAACGTGGGATAGCGCAAGAGTGTCGACGCACGTTGCGTCCCACACCAAATGCCTTTTTATAAAACATACATCACCAAGGCAATCAATATAAATTTAGTCCCAAATTTACGAATTATCATTAAAATTAAATCATCGTTTAAAATTAAAACAAATACGTGATAGGTTGACTAAAAGATCTATTGCAACACAACTCCGCCAATCACAGTACTTGATATGAAATATTTGATAAATGAATGTCTAATCTTTATGTTGATCGGCCTTTAGAAACTGGGAGTAAAATTAAAAACATATATAAATTATGTAAACTTTTAATAAATAAAAACAGTGAAAATACATTATTTTTATTATCTCTCTGTGCCCCGCGGTTTCACCCGCGTGAATACCTAAGTGTAATTCCTGATGTCTTTGTAGTTATTCTGTTATTCGGGGCGGAGACGAAGACATTTTTTCGGCTATGCTTAGTCCAACAATTTCTGGCTCTTGAAAGCACTTTACAGTTTACACCAGTTCTTCTATCATTTTTTGAGGCATACTGTAAAATAAAACGACATTTGCTACATTATAATGACATAAAGTTAATTCTCGTATCGAATAGTATCGATGAAAAATATCTACTTCACTATCATAACATAACCTCAGAAATAAACAAATTACTTTTTTTAAGATTAATTCGCTTACACGATATTATTAGTAAAAAAGATAGTCTGAAGGTATCATCATCAATCTAATATGTATGTTATAAGTGATCGCATACAAAAATTACGCATGATTTTATTAGAAAATTGCAAAAATACACTTGCCGTTGAACGCTTACATATTCATTGATATCTTTCCGTAATGAATATGATTTACACGATAAAACAAAACGAGCCATATTAAACGCTTATTTATCTGTCCTTTGCACCTTTTGTACACAATCAAGTTGCTTATATTACGCAAAAAATAATATTATTTGTAAAATAAACAATGACCAGCAACGACTGACATTCACAACGTATGATACGACTAAATCAAATGCTTTGTACAGTTTACCGAATACCGTGTAGAAAAGGTGCAACTATGTGCTCTTTTAATTGGTCGTGTAGTAAGAGACCAAATATGACCATTTGACAATTTCGGAGTGTCCATTTAGCTTTAAGCATATATGAGTCCATATATGTTTGTCTCTTTTTTATATATAGTCTGCACCATAAGAGAGAGGAGCTTGGATTCATCGTAATTTGTGTCTATTTTGTTCGCTCCCTCTATGCTTTAGTAATTTCTCTAAGGTACAAACCACGTACAAACAAAGCACTATATGAGCTGTCAGTTCCCGCTCGCTTAGGGATGTTCCGTGCGACGATAGACATTCATGTGTAAACATCGATGGTTGTGAATATTAACAGAGTCATTAAATGGATTTTAGGTTTTTTGATAATATTAAAAAAACAAATTAACTAAAAATATAACTTTATAAATTAATGTAGCCGATACCACCATCAAATTAATTAATTAAAAGTTACCGAAAAAGTCCATACAAGCATACTTACTTACCAATCAGAAACATAAAAATAAATAATTCCAAAAGGTCTTTGTAAAATTCTAAAAACTTTTGAACAATATTGTTAGTCAATCAGATTATGTTATTATTATTCTAATTGTGCTCATATTTAAATTATTCTGTTATCACATTTTTTTGTAAATGCTGGTTAACCCGTAATTCGCAACAGTGTAAGTACAAGTCGTATTATCCTATATTTACTTATGATGTCATGAACATACAGGAGCTGTTGGTAAACTATTTTTTAATAAATAAATTATTCAATTCAAGAAACAGAAACTTAATTTTAAACAAAATGCTTGCCTCAAAAAATAACTATTGAAAAATTAAACGTAACTGCCTCGCACTATCTCGTCGCATGGAATTTATGAGGGGGGGGACTGAAGCGGACTCCCTCCCCCCTCGCAAACCCCCGCACCACCTGGTTCACCCTACTGAACAATGATAAAAATACATAAATTTCTATAAACATACTACTAACCGATGAAAAGAAATGTCACTGTTTTGTCTATTGTTCCTTCTTAAATCGTTTTTACAACTGAGCACCACACAATTCACCATTTTTTATTCAAAATATGTTTGTCATTTATACCGGGAGATTCAAACGCGGCGCGCTCAGTTTTGACGTTTTGACACTAATTGGACGTGACATTGAATTTGGTGTGAGATCATACCCGTGCTCTCGGATCATAGAACGTTAGACTCGCTCTAGGTATTAATGGAAACTGATGGAAACTCTTTGGTTTTGACATTTTCGAATAAAGCGAAAATCTACATATTATAGCGTATGGTAACACTATCGATCGATTCACAAAGGCAACCAAAATAGAAAGATATTTTATTTAATGATTAATCTTCCTTTCTTAACTGGGGACTGGGGTATAAGGCTTAATAGGTGCATGTTTTACGCATAATGTATTGCCAAGACCTGATCCTAAAATTTGACCACATCAAAATTTTAATTATAAATCGACTAATTTACATTCGACTACTTTTTACTCTTTGGTCAATTCAACTTTGGCATTGGCACGCCATCTCCGTTCATGTTCGTCAAGCTGCAATCCGTTGCCTACGTTAGCGGTTTTTGCTAATTTTAATGCTAATATCTTATTTAGATGTGTTAGAACTTAGCTTTATCTGACGATTTGCTTCTGTAATATACATATAGTAGGGCGAATAAGTCCCCTGAAACTGCAATTATGGCTTCGAGTGAAGGGCGAAGTGCTTCGTCGAACTTGCATCAGCAAGACCTAACCAAATTGGTAAGCAAAAACGTTCTAAATACAATATTTAACCTATCTATAGTAATGATAGTTTGCTGGAGTTAATAAATAATAGCTGATATGCATTTCTACTATGAATTTTGTACATAACCTTTACTTGTTTTTTACACATGTACCTTCTCTACAAGGTATGAATAAAACTTTACATGTAACAACTGAAATTTGAAAGTGTTTATTTACATGAAATGTACCTAAATAAAATTGTGTAAAGTAAACCTTGTATTCAGTCCTAATTTGGGTTGATGAATATGTATAGATGTTAAATGAGCTGGTTTATTTGATTCCAGGATGTTACCAAACTATCTGCCTTATCCCCTGAAGTGATATCAAGACAAGCAACGATAAACATTGGTACCATTGGGCATGTAGCCCATGGCAAGTCAACTGTTGTGAAGGCTATTTCAGGAGTGCAGACTGTACGATTTAAGAATGAATTGGAGAGGAATATTACCATCAAGTTAGGTATGTATCAAAATGTACTATTTAAAAAACAAATAAGAAGAAAATAAAATGTTAGTTTATTTATTATTATTCTCCTTATCTAGTTGTTGTATACTAGGGATTTTATAAAAACCTAATCACATTCTCATTTAAGTTATTGTTTGTTCAATAATAATAGGTTTTAACCTGTAATTATGTTATTGCTGAGTAAGCCTCCTTCACAAGTTTTTCTTTTGTTGGTAGAAATTTTGGTAACATAATTTTAAATGACTTGGCCAATTATTACAAGTCATTACCTTATGATTATCATTAGTAATATGCGCTTGCAATAGTTTTGGTTGTGGTTATGTTTTAATGCTAACATTTCAACAAAGAATGCATATTTATAACAATTTACTAATTCTTGTCATTAAATAATAAAAGCGTGTTAAAAAGCAATTGCATTTAGTTTATTTTTTATAACTCAAACGTGTCTTTAATACACATTTTTAAACAACTATAGTCATTCAGAAGCTATGCAATGTACCATGTGAAAAGTTGGGCACCAGAAAGTAAAATTGAATGTTTCTAATTATGTAAGATTGATGTAGATGATCTAAATTAATCAAAACACATGGTATGTTGCAGAGCGCCTGTCCGACTCAGTTGTTAAAATGTATCGTGAAAGAGCTGATGAAAGACACGAAAATGTGTTCTTTGAAAAGTTGAAGAAATCCAAGAAGAGGAACTTGTCAGTTGATTCTGTAGAAGAAGATATCCCAGCTGCCAAAAAGCAGAAGAAGAGCAAACAAGATTCTGAGGAATATATCATTGAAAAAATTCTTGACTTCAAGTTTGAATCTGGAAAAGAGTATTTCTTCATAAAATGGAAAGGATGGCCTGACAGTGAAAATACTTGGGAACCAATTGAACATCTAGATAATTGTCCTAATGTACTCAAAGAATTCCTTATAAATGAAGAACTTAAATATTGCAGTAGAATAGAAACACTTAAGGAAGAAATCTCATTTGGAAACCTATTGAGTGAAGAAAACCTTGTTAAACGATTTGCTGAAATAGAAGAGAGTGATATTGCTAAATTAAAAGAAAGTCTTACTTTAAAACTGCTATCAATGATTATTTTACCTGAGAAACATGAGCTTTATGCTACAGAACTTGTGCAGGAAGCAAGAGATATTTTACAATTATATGTAGTAACTAGAAAAAGATGTCAACAGTTGATGAAACTGAAAAAGTGGGAGCAACATATAAATCAAGTAGATAAATCAAAAAAGCTTGTTGTTGAAAATAACTTTGATTTGGCTGGACCACCTGAAAACTTTACCTATATTAATCAATGTATACCTGGCAGTGGTGTCACAATTCCTAATGACCCACCCATTGGATGTGAGTGTCAGGCATGCAACTGTCGTTCTAAAAATTGTTGTGGTATGCAGGGTGGATTATTTGCTTATACTGCCAAAAAGAGACTGAGAGTAGCACCTGGAACACCAATCTACGAATGTAACAAAGCTTGCAAATGTTCATCAGAATGCTGCAATCGCGTTGTGCAAGGGGGACGAAGTATTAAATTGAGCATATTTCGAACATCCAATGGGTGTGGATGGGGAGTTAAGACAGAACAACAAATTAAACAAGGTCAATTTCTTTGTCAATATGTTGGAGAAGTTATTACGTTTGAAGAAGCTGAAAAACGTGGAAGGGAATATGATGCCAATGGTCTTACATATTTATTTGACCTAGACTTTAATTCTGTAGAGAATCCATATGTTGTTGATGCAGCTCATTTAGGCAATGTATCACATTTTATTAATCACTCCTGTGATCCTAATCTTGGGGTGTGGGCAGTATGGGCTGATTGCCTTGATCCCAATCTGCCTATGCTAGCTTTATTTGCAACACGAGACATAGAAATTGGTGAGGAACTGTGTTTTGATTATTTGCAAAAAGCTTCAGAAAATGACGAAGTTGAGACAAATGATCCAAGTATTGTCAAAGATAGTTCTTTTGAGAATGATATTCCAAGTGGATCTGAAGCCACAGCTGGCGCTGCTCCAGTGTCACCAGTTAAATCTAGATTTGAAATACAGCAGCAAAATAGAGCTATGCTCAGAAATCTAACAGAATGTAAATGTGGTGCCTTAAAATGTCGAAAATACTTGTTTTAAAAATAGACTTTTATATTTTGTAACGAAATATAAACACTGAAAGAGGTCATTCAATTCAGTAAAAGAATCTCATTTGAGAGAACAGATTTCGTGTTATATATTTCACTTGTTCAGAAATACTATTGAGAATTATTATGAACTCATATACTATAAAGTAGACAATACAATATGAAATAATACAAAATGTTTTGTAATGTTTTTAAAATTGCCTATTCTGAAATTAAATATGTATGACAATGTTAAAATTATGTTGGTATTATATTTCATAAATATTATGAAATGGTGTACAAATATTTTTTGATAGAATGCGTCATCACGCCTTTTACTCGCGGCTATAAGTAGATGTGTTATATTAAGTACCTACCTAGGTAGATAGATAAATTGTGTTCTTGACTTGGTGTGATCCCAGTCATTTTAGATTTAAAGAATCTTTGACTCAAAAATGTGAGGTGCTGAATTTGCCTTATGTAAATAAATTAAAAGTATTATTAGAAACAATGGATTTGTTAGGGACATGTTATATTTTGATAGTCTTTGTTGTTGGTATGTCCTTTCTCATAATTAAGTGAACATATTTCATCATTATACTTCTGATCTGAGAAGGTTAGTAGGTCTTTTATGAGAAGTTTATAAAATGTTTTGATACAGTTGTAATAAGCCAAATTTTATAAATGGCAAACCTAATGTCATTCATCAGACTTACTCAAATTTGGTGTTCTGCTTTTTCTGGGACAATTTTAGATTGACATTACTGTATTGATAAAATATATTATTGTATCTTACACTGTCGTACATTTCTAGAATTATAGATTTTTATTAAAATTTAGTTCAATAAAATGTTAATTTACCAGCAAGGTATTTTATTTGTAGTAAATTTTCGTGAAATGCTCCCTTATTAAAGAGCCCTTTTCTATTCTTCAAACGAAATTCTCTGCCTTTTACAACTGTCTGCTATAATAAATTAATCGAGCAGGCAATCCAACTTTGCAGAAGGTATATTATCTATATGGAAGTAATTTAAAATTACATTAATGGTTTCGTATTATTAAGACAACATAAATTATTACAACAATTATATTTAAGGTTACGCTAACGCGAAAATCTACAAATGTGACAATCCAAAATGTCCGCGGCCCACGAGCTTCATATCGGGTGGTTCATCGAAGGACGACAGCTTCCCGTGCCTGCGACCTGCCTGCACTGGCCGGTTCCAGTTGGTCCGTCACGTGAGCTTCGTCGACTGCCCCGGGCACGACATCCTCATGGCCACCATGCTTAACGGCGCTGCGGTTATGGACGCCGCACTACTACTCATCGCAGGTATACTATAGAAAATAGACCTAAACTTCTTATATGTTCTTATGAATTATTATATTATTACTTTTCAAAGTTAAAATGTACGTAGTATTTAAAAAAAAACTTCTTCATTCAGGTAACGAGTCCTGCCCCCAGCCACAAACCAGTGAACACTTGGCTGCCATCGAGATTATGAAACTTAAACATATACTCATACTGCAAAACAAGATAGACTTGGTTAAGGAAGGCCAGGCTAAGGAGCAACATGAACAAATCGTGAAATTCGTGCAGGGCACCGTAGCTGAGGGTGCTCCGATCATACCTATTTCAGCTCAGTTGAAGTATAATATTGAGGTACATAAAACATGACGATAAAAAAGGAGCCGTTTAATGACAGGCATTTTTTGGGATCACTCTCACTTGCCTAATCATGTGCTCACGAAGCAATCTCGATTCGAACCGGGCGGTCTCCAAAAATGCGCGTAATCAGACCTTTAAATATACGGAAAATATAAAGTAAGTATTCTAAGCTATAATTACTAACAGAGCAACCATTATTTTAGGTGTTATGTGAGTACATCACAAAGAAGATCCCGGTACCGTTGAGAGACTTCTCGTCGCCTCCCCGGATGATAGTCATTCGTTCGTTTGACGTCAACAAGCCTGGTTGCGAGGTCGATGACCTTAGGGGAGGTGTCGCCGGTGGCTCGATCCTTCAGGGTGTGCTTACAGTTGGAATGGAAATTGAGGTGAGCACTTATACCACAAGGAGCTTTGGAGATTACTTGATTTATGTATTAAGATTTTACATATAACGTTTAAAAATATAGCTTTTGTGCTAATGTACCTATATAATGTTTTGAATATAATTTGGTTTGTTACAGGTTCGGCCAGGTTTAGTAAGCAAGGATGCTGACGGCAAACTGACATGCCGCCCTATTTTCTCTCGCATCGTGTCGCTATTCGCTGAACAGAACGAACTTCAATACGCCGTACCTGGAGGTCTTATTGGCGTTGGTACTAAAATTGAACCCACCCTGTGTCGTGCTGATCGTCTTGTTGGTCAGGTGTGTTACATAAAGGAAGTTTTCTATATTATATCATAAAAAGAAAAACGCAATAGTCATTTTTTTATGTACGTATTGATCAAACAAGTATTGATAAAACTTAGCAGGTAATTGATGAGTGTTTATTCGATAGGTTCTCGGCGCTGTTGGAGCTTTGCCAGGTATATTTGTGAAGCTTGAAGTTTCTTACTACTTATTGAAGCGTTTACTCGGAGTACGCACTGAAGGAGACAAAAAAGCAGCTAAAGTCCAGAAGTTGACCAAGAACGAGGTTGGTATATAGTTAAGACACGAAGTATCTACTCATTCTCGAAATAAATTGATTTAAGACTAATATTACGTAACGTCTGTTTGTGCAGTTAAGTGTGACGTAAATTAAAATTTATTAACGATGTTACCTCTAATCCTGCACTGACGAGGTTTCTAAAGTTCCCGGCCTATTTAGAATATTTCTTTCCTTAAAAATTAGATTTAATATACTTCTCATATAATAAGAACAATATCTTCTTGATGTAAAACATTCCCAATCGCATTTCATACATCTTTCTACCAGAGAATTTTTGTAATCTGTCCAGTGGTTGAAGAGTTTTTGAATATGTTTTAGGTGTTATTGGTAAATATTGGATCCTTGAGTACTGGCGGAAGAGTAATTGCCACAAAGGCTGATTTGGCTAAAATTGCTCTGACCAACCCTGTGTGCACAGAAATCGGAGAGAAAGTAGCCCTCAGCAGAAGAGTAGAAAATCACTGGAGGTAAGGACATAGTTATTAAATGTGCTGGCTTCGTCTGGCACCGACGACATTACTTGTGTAATTAAAGCCTAAGATTTGCATGCCAAAACGCAATCCAAATCCAAAACGAAAAAAAGATGCAATCGCCATTAAATGATTTTCTAAAACAATTATTGTGTAAAAAAGCACGAGTCTGGACTGACATCTGTAATCTGTTTTTATTTTATTAATGATATAATTTTGTTTTCAGATTGATTGGCTGGGGTCAAATTCAAGGTGGAGAAACAATCGAGCCAGCAAAGAATTAACCTTATGTATTTTACTTTTATACATTGAACTATTATATGTATTTAATAAAAGCAAATATAAATGTAAATAAAATTCTTATTTAATTTCAATTAAACTTGACTACCTATAAAAAAAACATATATATAAGCTAGATCAATTATAAAGAAACATTTTCTGGGTAAACAATTTATTTGATTTTGTTCATTTACGCTTGCAATAATAGATTTTAGGCCATATATATAAAAGTGTTGATATCTTCGTCGTCTCGGCGCATGTATTTATGTTCGATGAGCCACTCCAGTTGCTCCTTAATCATCTTTTTAGATGGCAAGAACATGTTCTTCAAAATTTCGACCAATTCACTCTGTGAAATTAAGAGGTAGTTTTATTATTTTACCAGAACTTATTTGACTTACGTCCTCTATAATTTTACTCTAGAGGAACTCCAGACAAGCTCACAATGCAAACTAACGCAAATAGAACCTAAACACTTCATCTTGCACTATTTACGTAATACTGAAATTTGATATCTAGAATAATCAAAAAATTAATGCACATAAGCTACAGGGTAGGACACTAAAATACCATAATAAATGCTACCCTCTTACCGTGAAAGGTGTAAGCAAAAAATAATATTAAAAATATGAATAAATTATTACCTGTAAAGCAGTATTTGTAATCCGTTTTCTCATTTTAAGGATCTTTATAATGGCTTCTTGTGTTCTTAATATCCGAAGTTGGACAATGGAATGATTATCTTCTATTTGAGATCGCTCAGTGCTCAGTTGAAGTCGACCAATCAAATTAATTTTTCCTCTTCGCTGAGGTTTCCCATTTTTAACAAGTGCAAATTCTTGATTGACCCAGAATGTCGTATTCTCAGCAAAATCTTTAGGATTTTGAACTGCTGGACCATAGCATAATAACTGTCTTTTGAGTTTTGGGAAAGCAACAAGAGACCACAAGGTTCTTCTTAGTTCTGGATCAGGAAGTTCAGTTGCAAGTCTCAAATTTTCGTAACTTATCTTTTCCATAGGTCTTTGATTCCAGGCAAACAAAACCGCCATTTGAAATGTAGTTACATCCAAGTCAAATCTGCCAACGGAGTTGGCAAATGTTATAGTCCCATTGCTCATATGATGATACCATTGTAACTTTCGCCCTGAATGTTTCTTCTTATAAAAGTCTTCAACTTCAGGGATGTAGTCTTCTAATTCTAATGGAAGGCTTACAGTAACTCTTTCAGATCCACGGGCCCAAGCTCCTGCATTGAGTATTTTTATATTTATAGCATCATGTCGGGTAGTATCAGTTCTAAACTGAGTGTTAAGATCTTCACTGACTTTAATATCCTGGAACATTCGCGCCAGTTTGTTAACATAGTCAGCAGGCATGCCCACCTCCCTGAGCCACTCCACCATATCTTCTTCTTTTTCAGAATCTGCACTAGAATCTAATATTAACCTTCTAGTCAGATGGGCCTTGTGATATCTCATAAAAACATCTTTGTTTTCTATATACTTTAGAACTAGCAATACATCTTTTAATCTTGACTCTATTTGCTCACTTGTTAAACGTTTACTGAGAGGTGTCTTTCGGAGTAACATATCACAATAATTAGCAAGGAGCTCAGGACATTTACTCTCAGGAGCGGTGCCTTTGGTTCCTTTTAACAGAGCTGAAGATGGTAATTCCAACTTAAACACAGTTGTGTCATTTACAACACATTTGTAAGCTTTATCTCTGGCTGTCAAAAACCTTGGGTCATCCATGAAAGCATCCTTAGCTAATGAACTAAATCGCTTAAACAAATCTAATAAACGCTCCACATACTTTTCTGAATCGGAGGTAATTATATCGGCAGAAGCTACCATATCTGCCAATCCAGCAGATACAATATGTGCCTCTAAGTCTCTGAGTATTGGAGTGACTCCTTCGGGCACTCTATCAAGAAGTCTGAACATAAGTTGTAATTTTTCAGTCTCTCCAGCTTTGATGAGAGGTGCACTCTCTGCAAGTAAAGTAGGAAGATGTTCCCCAATGAGCACTTTCTCACAACACTGAGTAAGTGCTGCTACACTTCCACTTCCTGGCTCCAGATACCTGTGAGCTCGAGCTTCTTCTTCCTTTAAACGCTGATCAGCATACTTCATATAAGACTGAACTCCATTTGCCAACAACTGTTCACTGGCTTTAAGTTTGTAGAACTCTTCTGTTGCCTGCATATAAGCAGCTTCAAAATTTTCTCTGTATATTTGAAGTTTATCCATAGAATTCGAGCACAAATTAACTGCAAAAAAAATATACGATAGAAATACAACTAAATAATAATAGAATATTGTTTACAAGTATAATAGCATAAAGATTTAGTAAGTCACTTACCATATGATTCTCTAACACCAATAACTAGTTGTGAATCAAAAGATTCTCCATTACGTTCAGCTTGTACCAGCTTCATGGCAGAATCTTGTAATCTCTGCTTTATTTCCACAAAGATACTTTGATTCCAGGAATCTAACATTAGTTTTCTTACCAAACTATCTTCTATGTTATTGTTGTTATTCTTTTTCTGAGCACTAGATGCATTAGAAGTGGCCACTTTGCTGACACTATTGATAGAATTTTCTAACTGTCGAAAGGGAGTAGGTAAATAGTTGCACTGTGTGAAAAACTTTCCCCATTCTGCGATATAAGCTTTAAGAAGAGCTTGGTCCTCCCGCTGAGCTAGTACGCGATTTTGGGCCTGCTTAATATACATCATTATATCTTGTTGTAAAGCATCTCTTAATTTGTATGGTCCTCTTTCGTCCCATAAGCAGACCGAGTGCACGGCTCCAAAAAGATCTTGCCATTCTGTTTGCGTTACCGGTTCTTGCTTCAGAAGCTTCAAAACTATAGGGCGCATAGCAGGCCATTTATCCTCAAAAGTGACTTGTCCTTTATCCTGTGAAATAGCACACGAAACATTTATAAATTTATTGATTTCACATATCACACAAATATATTTAATAACAAAACCAAGCAAATGCACCTTTAACATGACTACTTAATCAAAATATATACTCTTCACACGAATACACTTTTCATAATGAATTAACTCAACTAAAATAAATTTTACGATGGTTGGTATTGGTTCATGGTTGAGTAGACTAGTTTATTTCTACGTCAATATACGCGAAAATACCAAGGACTTTAAACAAGAATTTACTATTTTCACGTTTGTAGTTGAAATACTGAATATTTAAAGAGGATAATTTTTAACATACAGTTATTATTCTATCGTTTATTAATAAACTAAGCAATGATTTTAATAATTTCTATAAAAATAATGCCTAAGTGTGAATTAGTTGAAACCACTTCAATCACTTCGGAGCATCACTATTCAAAATTCAAATTGGAACAGAAAAAAAATGCTGCCGTTTGGAGTTGGTGTGACAATTGACTTGACAGTGACACTGACAATGGTGACATGGGTGTCATGGGTGACAATTTACAAAAACACACAGTCATCGCAACAGCAACATTCTCTGATAAATTTTCAAAATTCGCATAATACTGTTATATTACTGCCACACATAAAATTATATAATGAGTACTTTTGGTGAAATAAACGAACCCTCAAGTCGGACCGCATGGGAAGATTGGGATGACGGTCTTTGTGCCGAAAATCTAACAGAGTAAGATTTTGGCATTTCTTAAAAGCTAGCACCTTTTTTTATGTACGTAGATATGAAATAAAGCCCTACACATAAATAACCACTATGATAATAAAAATATTTGACAAACATGCAATGGGTCAATGTTGAGTAATATAGGCTGATCATTCTAATAATATTTATCTTGTGAGAATGATTAGATGCCTACTCCAGATATTTTAGTGTTATATTTTTTCCAGGTTACGCCTAGACAGAGAGGTGGAAGTTCCTCGAGAAATTGATACTTTCGTTATATTAGAAGGCAGATACATGTATGACTGCATTAGAGCTCAGCATAACTTAGAACTAGTAAATACTATTGCAGAAGTTAATTTACGCTTGTACAAAACTAAGAAACTGAACAATTATGTTTGTGCAATCAGGAATTACAATTTAGTATTGAGCAGTGAAATTGTTGAGTTATTAAAAAAATATATCAATATCAGCACAAATGTTATTGCAATGTTGACAAAACCACTTGTGGAATACCAAGTTTCTGAACTGGTTACTAAAGATTATGTACTCCGAAGTCTATCCACAAGCAAACAATTATTAAAATCTGTAGATATAATATTCCCTAACTTGGAACAACCAAATATTATATCAGGTGTTTCTGCAGGAGGTAAGCAGTCTTTTCTCACCAATAAAATTAAAAAATAATAAATCTATGTTCTCATATAACTGTTAAACAATTATTTGTAAATTCTCATATTTTTATTATGTTTTAGTACTATGCTGGAGGGAAATTATTGAAAAGCCTGCAATTGCTGTAGTATGTTACAGAGAACATCCTGAAGAACAACAAATACAAGAATTGTATGATTTATTGGAAAAGTTTGATGTTATACCACATGTGGAAAAAGCACATAGAACCAATTTATTGAACTCAAACTTATACATTTGATTAAACAATGGTTGTGAATATTTTGTAATTCGTTTTTTCATTTTACCTTCAATACTACCTACCTTAAAAAGTACTTATTTATTGCAGATTTTAAAACACATATTAACATATTATTTTGCTCTGGTTTCACTAACTTTCTGAAAACACAATGAAATGCAATAAAGCATTATTATTTTACCTAAGACTTCAGATCTCATACATTTTGTTAAATTTTGAATCAAAATAAATTGCTTACAAGATACCTTATTACTTTAATAAGTTACTTACCTTACCATTATGTAAATATTCGAAACTAGACTTGAAAGATTTTAAAAAATATAATGAACTGAATTATATGAAAATAAATGGAGAGAGGGAAGGGAGGTCTATACTCAAAATATAAAAATTTTACCTTCAAATAAAATTTGTATTATGTTTCCTAAGACGTCCGAAGTCCATTATGAGAGTACTCGTTTTTTCTTCCCTGAACAGCTGCTAGATGTCGCCAATTTCCGCCTCGTAATCGCGCCACTGGCGACCCCCAACGTCAAACCTGTGAACTACCCTCAAAAACCGCATACAAGCCGCCATGATGAAGTTTTAAGTCATTGTTCGGCTCATAATGATGCAAAGGTAGGTATGCACCAGGAAGACCTTACCTGGACTTCGGACGTCTTAGGAAACATAATACAAATTTTATTTGAAGGTAAAATTTTTATATTATGTGTTCCGTTTGACGTCCGAAGTCCATTATGAGAGACGTGTTTGTTATCTCCTGGTGGATTGTATGAATGAAAAGCAACAATGTGAATTATAAATCAACATTAATTTTAATCACTATCTTATAGGCAACTACATATAAACAGGTTTTATATGAAACAAATTCTAGCCGTTAATTTATTGGCAGTATATAAAATATTGATATAACTATATATTACTAAAAAACATAACACTTGCTATCTGTGCAAAATCTTCATTACTAATTTTAATTTGAATCATAATATGTTATGAAAACAAATTTATTCTATGTTATAATGTTAACTATCTAACCTGAATTGGGAACTTGAAATAAATTTGATAACGAAAGCACCGAGGGCATTTCTTTACTTGATTTGATTTCTTTATGATAAAATTTTCTGAAAGTTGATTCATGCCTCCAGTTTGCCTTTGATAATATATCATTTATAGGATAGTTTTCTAGCCAATTTAATGATGAGACAGCCGATCTAAAACTACCTGGTGAGGCTTGTATTCCAGCATCAGACAGAACACGTTTTACCCAACCACCGATTATAGTTGGAGTGGCTGCTCTAACGGGATCTCTAGAGGTTATGAACAAATTTGTTAATGAGCCCCGTCTTTCCTTTGATAGATTTTTTAACATGCGGAGCCAAAATAATGGATCTGTGTTTTGATCTTGGGATGCCAACAAAACCCAACTGGATTGTTGGAAAGACACGCTATCGGTCTTTGATCCGAACACTGGGTGTAAAGTTATGGAATCCCCGTTATCTACAAAATGATCTGAGTCAATATGCAAGAGGGAAAGGTCGTGTACACGACGTCCCGAGCATAACAATAAAATAGTGGCCGTTCGCTTAGACACTTCATATAAACTACTAATGCAAGGAGTATTATCCTTTAAATGAGTAATCAATACTCTGGCGTCCCATGTGGGTACCTTGGGCGGCAAGGGCTTGGCAATTGAAATTGCTTTCAAAATGTGCTTAACAATGTGACTAGAAGAAATTCTAGTATTTGAAGTAGTTTCACAAATAGATGCAATAACGGACTTGTGCACAAGAATGGTTCTGTAAGCTAACTTTTGGTCTAGATATAGATATGCTAGATATTTCGCAACATCTTCCGGATTAGGCGTACGAAAATTTACATTATTTTTTCTACACCACAAAGACCATTTACCCCAAATAGGTGTGTACGTTTTAAGGGTTGAAGTTCGCCAGCAAGATAAAAGAAGATCTTTTTCTTGTGGAGACCAATTTCTAGTCAGGGTGTCCCAGCCGAAATGAGCCAGGCTTCCAATTTCAGATCGTTGACATGAGCTGGTGGTAGGCCCGTCACCGTGTCTATCAAGGTCTTCTTCAGGTCTGTGATCTTTAGAGGCCGTGACATGGCTCGACTCTTCAGATCTGGCCGCCAAAACGGTTTCTTCCACTTGGGTGCTATTATGATGTACCGCCCTGATGCCGAGTTGAGGTGGTAAAGAACTCGTGGAAGTAGCGCTGGTGGTGGGAACACCCATGCTAGGTCGTATCGCCAGTACCTGCTGAATGCGTCGTGATAGCAGGCGTTGGAGTCTGAGGAATCTAGAGAAACGTAATCTGTCACGACGTGTGCGGTTCGAGACGCGAACAAATCTATTAGTGGTTTTCCCCAAGTCTGAAATATTTTTGAAGTTGCTGCCACCTGAAGGTGCCACTCGCTGCCGACGCGATTTCGCGACAGGTGGTCGGCTTCGGTGTTGTACACCCCTGGTAGGTGGTGAGGGATCAGTACAACTCTGAGGTCGTCGGTCAGAGTCAGCAATTCCCGCGTCAACTCCATCAAGCGGCGTGATCTTGTCCCGCCTTCCTTCTGAATGTACGAGACCACTGTTTTGTTGTCGGTCTGGAGAATTATCCTGGAGTCCCAGAGGGCTCTGGAATTCTGGGACAACACAGCAATCACAGCATACATTTCCTTGAGATTGCAATGCCATTTTCTCTGATGTGGTTGCCATGCACCTTGTACCTTGTGGTTGTTGATCAGTGCACCCCACATAACGTCGGAAGCGTCCGTGATTACATAGTTCGTGGGTAGCACATTTGTGTGAATCACCGTCTTTTGACTTACATTTTCCATCCACCACTCCAATTCTTTGCGAATGTCTTGTGTCAGTTGTACTGCTCCGAGAGGATTTTGACGCAGTACTTTTATGTGACATTGCAGCGCACGGCAATGCATCCTTCCCCGGTGGGTGATGAAGGACGCAAAGTTGAGAAGTCCTAAGAGGCGTTGCGCCTGCTTTAGGGTCCAACTGCCCGCTACGAGTCTGGTCGAGAGGTTCTGTTGAATTTTTTGTACCTTCTCTGGTGGCAGGGACTTGCGGTTGGTTTGAGTGTCCCAAACGATGCCGAGATATTCGATCGACCTCGTTGGCCTGCTGACCGATTTCTCGTGATTTACACACCAGCCCAGACTCGACAGGAAGCGTACAGCTATGTTTAGATGTGTGCTGAGTACTTCCTTGTTCTGATGGACTAATAAATAATCGTCGAGAAACACGACGAGGCGCAGACCTTTTGTGCGAAGGTACTCTGCTGTCCAGTTTGTTACAGACGCGAACATTCTGGGAGCGGCAGCCAGGCCGAATGGTAGGCATGTCATCTGCAGAAGTTGACCACCGTAGCTGATGCGCAAGAAACGCCTGTGTTCTGTGCGTATTGGAAGGTGATAATAGGCCTGGCTGAGGTCCAGCTTGACCATCCAATCGCCTTGTTGAAGAAACGAAGGTATTTGTTGATGGTGGAAAAGATGGAAATGTTTTGGGTCCATGTATAAATTTAGCGCTTTCAAGTTGAAAATCACTCGATTTTTGCCATTGCTCTTTGTAATTATGAAAAGAGGGCAAATGAAAGATGGGGTCAAAGGAGCCTTCTCTAACACTCGTTCTTGAAGCATTTTCCGAATTTCTAATGTCATTTTTTTCGAAACAGGGGTTTGAAATTTTGACAGGTTGTCTAAAGTTGGTAGAATTAAGGGCGGTGCCCGATTGAAGGGGATACGAGCTCCCGATATCATTTTTAAAATACTCTTTGGGGGGTTGAAACGATTTCAAATTTGTATGTAATGCTGAAGACAGCCGCCCCAAAAACTCGGTATTAAATAGTCATTTTTGCTTATGTCCTGCTCGCCCCCCGATTTTATCTTTTCGCCCCCCCCTCTTTTTTGAAGAGAAATCTGAATTTCGCTTGTTGTCTTTTTTATCATTTCGCTTCGATTTGATTTGTCGCGAACGAAAAGTATTTTCTTGAAAAGACGTCGAAGGATCTGAAGATGTCGGACGATTTGTTCCCGCACTATTATTTTGTTTTTCTAATTTTTCTACACCCCCAATTTTTTGTAGGTAGTTTGATAAATTTTGAGGATTGAAAATATATTCGATCGAGGGTGGAATCTTTTCTATGTCGTCGCGTATGTATTTGCTTTTTACGTTTTTTAATAACGATCGGCGCCGCGTCTCTATAACTTCAGCTCGTTTACCGCAAATAATTTGGAGAATATCCTGTGATACTGTTCTATATGATGAATCAGCACCAAACAACTCTTTAAGTTTATCAAAGAGGGTAGTTGAAGATAATTGAGCATTGGAACTAGCCGACCAATCAATAAGTTTTTGTAATGCCGCGTTCACATGCTCATTTTGCGATAAAAATGCATTAGACAACGCCGCAAAACTACGTTCCATTTGAAACCATTTTAATGGTGCAAATGGATCTTCAAAACGCCGCAATTTTTCATTTACTTTCAATTCGACAAAACTAGGAAAAGCAATATATTTTTTCTGAACTTCTGTGTAACGTACAGCATTCCAATCCGAGGAGTCAAACCTTTGCATTTCTGCTATTTTTGTTACACGTTCTGGATTTGCTTTAGGTACACTAGGTTCTTTAACGGATACGTCTAGATTTGCAATATTTTCAATGCAAGGTGTAAGCTGCGGCGGACGTAAGAAGTTTTCTTGTATATTTTGAGTAGGAGCAGTCGATGTTGAGGGTAACGCGCTGCCAAAATAATTTTGCGTGGCGGGTAGGTTTTGCGCTAATGGAACACTATTTGCCATGATATAATTTGTTAAAATATTATTGACATGACTCACCAACTGTTGGGACAGTAGGTCAAACCTGCGATCCAGTTCGGAGTCCTCCGAGAAAGAGCGCCCGCGTGCCCGCCGGGCCCGTTTGCGCGGTGTTGAACCTCCCCGATCGCTCTCTGATGACACCGTGTCACTTCCTTTCGATGACGATGAAGCACTCGAACTTCGCGACCTTTTCCGCGAAGTTTCCTCTGGCGCGATAGTTTCACCGTCCATTGTTTACACAAAAACACAGCACTTCACGAAACGGAACGTTAATATTAAATTTTAAATACTAAAATAAAGAACTTTTTACTTTAATCTCGAAAGTTCTAAATCTAAAAATACCGTTAATTCGATATAACTGACAATCTAGCAAAGCTGCGCACAGTTCGGAAAACGACGCAACAATGACTTAAAACTTCATCATGGCGGCTTGTATGCGGTTTTTGAGGGTAGTTCACAGGTTTCACCTGGGGGTCGCCAGTGGCGCGATTACGAGGCGGAAATTGGCGACATCTAGCAGCTGTTCAGGGAAGAAAAAACGAGTACTCTCATAATGGACTTCGGACGTCAAACGGAACACATAATACTAATTTCATATGTTGAATAAAATAGGTCAGAATTTCAGAATATTGTGTAAATAGGTCAGAACTTCAGAATATTGTGTATAAAGTAGATGTATTATATCCACAAAACAGTAGGTGCCTACTTCGAAGATAGTAATTGTAAACCAATAACTATATTAAAAGGTTAAAAAATAAAGACACATTTGTTACTAAAAGTAATACTTAATATCATAAAAGTTTAATCAACATTAATACATTAACATAAATTTGACAATCATTAAAAATATTTAATAAAGTAAATAGGTAATAAAAATTAACATAAGAAAACTTATGAATTACACAAATAACCACAGCCTATTGGATCGCAGACCAGTTTGAGTTTGGTTTGTTATGTAACAAAAATATGCTAACAAATAAATTTATAGATAGGTACACATAGTATAAAATAACCTTTTCTGAGTGTAATTTCAAGGAAGTACCTTTAAATTTGAATCAACATTGACAACAGATTGACTAAAATCAACAGGACAAAGAAAAGTTTATCAACCAAGTCAAGTTTTTATTTATGGTAGTCTCTTACGTGTTCTACAGCAATAGGATTATAGCGGTTTTTACTATGATAGGGCAAAATAATATTCTTATAAGAATATTATAATTAAATTTAATATTATTTAATTAGAATAATATAATTTAACAAGCTTGGATATTTGTTATTTCTATTTGGATTATAAACTCCAATTCTACCTCGAACCTTGGCTTCTCACATGGACTCAAGAGGCCTTACTCGTGGATTGTTCTAAAACCTAGCGTCTAGGTTCTTTAAAAAAACCCAATTAAATAATAATAATATTCCGGGACAACTCACACACGGTTATCTGATCCCAAGCTAAGCAGATTAAGCTTGTTGTAATTGAATTTGTCAGCACTACATGTTGGTAGAGGTTGCCTACATTTTAAAATAAATTATTATTACAAACTAGCTGACCCGGCAGACTTTATACTGCCTCAATCGATAAATAAAAGCCTAAACTTTTGTATTTGTTTTTATTTAATTCCGAGCATTTTCATCTTTAAACCTTCTCTGGACTTCCACAAATAATTTAATACCAAAATTAGCCAAATCGGTCCAGCCGTTCTCGAACTTTAGCGAGACTTACGAACAGCAATTCATTTTTATATATATAGATTGAAAAAAAGTGTCTGAGTTTACTATTTAACCTGACTGGCCCTGATCAAGAAAACCTTTAATCCTTTCAATATGTACTACAATGTGGATGGCCTTTGCAGTATGCCATAGTACTGTCAACATAATTATTAGTTAGACATTCAATCCCCTAATTTTCTTAGCAGTTATGGTGGTTTTCGTAATTAAAGGCTATTAACGTCGTGTGCTCGACCATAGTATAATTACTTAATGCCTGATAAGATAATCAATAAGTTTTTTTAGAGAAAACAAAAAATAACAAGAACCCTTTTACAACTAGCCTAAATACAGCTATTTAACGACGATATACAATCCAAAATACGAAGACAAATAATATAAAATTGGAGTACATGTATACCTAACTATAACACTAAAGAAGCATTATGATTGGAGCTTCCAAATGCGTTAATAAATTGAAAATATTATTTCGGCTCTGTGCCTATGGCCTGACCTCTGAGATTACCTCTTCCATTTTCGTTCACGAGTTGGTGTGCCACGCTGTTATCTATCCTGTTCCTTCCTAAATAATCTACCTATCGCTGTCTCTTTCTCATGCTGTGAATGACGGCTAGCTTCAGGCGGACCGCGCAGCGGTCCGCTTCCTCAGTACGCTTTTGATTTTCGTAAGCGATTGGTGTGTTCAACGCAATATAAATTATAAGTTAGTGAAAACGTTGTGTAACGTTCGATGAAAGTTAAAAGTAATAATAACTAAGGTGAGTTAACTAATGTGAGTGTTTATTTTATTTTTTTTTGTCAGATAGGTAATTGCTGTTTCGGATGAAAATATGTTAGTAACGGTTCGTTACTAAATTTTTCGGTTAACATTTGATTTAACCTCCGCTCTCGGGTCCAAGCCCAGACGGATAGCGTCTCAAATTACTCGAACGTACGAGACCCGAACACGGGAATATGAGACCGACCGGTTCCGTACCTTGGTACGACCGGATAGAAAATCCGGCCCGACCGGGTCCGAAGTCTGACCCGAGCGGCTCCTAAGGTCGACCCGACTGGGTCCTAAGATCGAGCCGACCATGCCGAATTTCTGATCCGACCACACCGAATTTCTGATCCGACCATACCAAACATCTGAGCCGACCTTGCGCAAATTTGGGCCCGCCCGGACCGGGTGGTAGGTCTGTATCGGTAAGGCACGATACCCCAACCAAACCAGTTATCACCTGAGCCGACCGGGCAACGCATTGATAAATGATCGATAATTAATTAGTGCCCTTTCACTGTCGACAGATGGCGACTTCGCAGGATTTCATCACACTAGGTGAACTGTTCTCTCGAAAGTGCGATGATGAAGATGAAGAACTTTATGAAAAAGTTAAATTAATAATTGAAAGGAGTCTTCCCATCGGTTGGAGAGACTGGAAGGTCATTGATTGGTCTAGAGAGGAGCTTCTTGGAAAGAAAATGGATCATAAGGTCCTAAATAAAATACGGTTCGCTATCCCATCGGTGGAACTGGTCCAAGCCTTTTACCCAGAAGCTAAATCTATCGGTGAAAAGTCATATAAAAACATGAAATTGAAGCTATTAGACTGGGATATCTGCAGAGCCCTTATTTCGAACCCAACTCATGTAGCGGCGAAACTGCGTGGATCGTCAGCCCAAGCAGAGTTGTTTAAAAGGGCGGTGGACACAATAAGAGCGTCTGTCTATTCCAGGGAACAAATTTCAGACGCCTTGACAACAGACGAATCTCACCAAAATAGAGTGAGGATCTACTCCAGGTCCAGAAGTCGAAATAGTCGTGATGACGAAACAAGAAAGGTTAAACCTGTCAGACGAAAGCGACCTAGACTGCCATCTTCTTCCTCTGATACAGATGAGGATGTCTCGGTTCAGCCAGCACGAGACTTTATCTCAACATCACCAGAGTTAAACCCGTCCAAACGCGGACGCTACTTATCATCACCTTCCGGTTCCCCAAATATAAATGCTACCGAATCTAGACTAGATAGAATGGAGAGCATGATACAGAATTTATATGAGTTTATAGGTTCAAGCAAAGATAATGCAAGTAGGCTGGATAACCCAAGTTGGCGAGCCCCCAGCCCAGTACTGGACTTTCCCGATGATGACCCTGACAGGGCGTCCAATAATAATTGGGACATTTTCTCGCCCTCTACGAAAGAGAGCGAACCGGCCATACCCAGGGCGAACCCTATTTTAGAAGAGCAAGGTATGAAATGCCAAAGACTGGGAGAGCTTACGTGGAATAAGATCCGTTACGCTGACTCCCAGAAGAAACTGCAAGCCTCTCCAGTATTTAGTAGCCTCAAAATAAATTCAACTATGTACCAACATTCCAACCCTAGTCCACTTAAGGATCTGCTGGGGAAATGTGACTTTGCATTTGGTACCATAAGTCATGGACTATTGATACAACGACTGAAACTGCAGGAGGCCTTAAAAAAAGTAGCGGAGCAACACCCGGAAACCACGGAAAGCCTTAAAAAGATGCTCGCATCAGACAGTGAGTTTCGCTCAATATCCGACGATTTGCTGCAATATACTTGCGGTAAACGAGCGGAGGTGATCGAGTCCCGGCGAAAATTATATGAGCCGAAGAATAACTTTTACCGTTCGGTTCTTCATGACATCCCACCGTCGGGAACTCATTTGTGGGACGAAGAAAAATTACAAGAGGCGATCAAAACACATGGTGTTTCCAAAATCGCTCCAGCCCCTCGTCGCTTTTCATCAAATGTTACGTATACGGAGAAAGAGAATAAATTAAAGCAATCTCGGGATTTTAACTCGTACAAAAAACCACAACAAAATACAAAAAGAATCAGAAAACCAGACTTTAAACAGCGAGCCCAAAAGGTACAGTCATCGAAGGACCATAAGCGTCACAATTTTAAGGAAAGAAACGGTGGGGAAAGACGCCGTTATCTTTGACAATCAAAACTTTCGGGCGGGACAACTAGCCGACCACATATCAACGTGGAAGAATCTAGGTGCACCAAATTCCATTGTAAGCATTATAAAAAGCTACGTAATACCCTTCGCGGAAAAACCACCGATCACAACCTTAACACCATTATTACTGGAAAAATTCCGAACACCAAGTTCTTCGCTTATGGACCAAGAAATTTCAAAAATGATTCAACAGAAGACCATTGTAAAATTAGACTGCAAGACTGGTTTCCTTTCAAAAATGTTCTTAACACCAAAGTCAGGTGGCCAATGGAGACCAGTATTCAACCTGAAAAGACTGAACGAATTCGTCAAGCTGCAAAAGTTTCGACTAATAAATCATCGAAAACTGCAATACTTTCTACAAAGAGGAGATTACATGGCAAAGATAGACCTATCACAGGCTTACCTTCATGTACCAATAGCAAAAAGGCACTGGAGGTACCTAGCTTTACATTACCGCAATTCAACATACGCAATGACGGCTCTTCCATTTGGCCTGAGTTCCGCTCCTCAAATTTTTGCAAAAATAATAAATTGGGTTGCCAGACTACTCAGAAAACAGAACATAAGGTTAGTTGTGTACCTCGACGACTTTTTGATTGTGAATCAAAATCCACAGCTATTGAGAAACGAGGTCTCAATAGTTTTAAAAAACACTTACAAAATTGGGATTCAGAATAAATTGGGAGAAGTCAGTGCTAAGCCCCTCAAAAGAAATAACGTTCCTCGGAATAAACTGGAATACAGAATTGAATCTGAAAAGCCTTCCGATAGAAAAAGTACAATCGTTAGAGCAAACCATCCTAAAAATCATGAAAGCCGGAAAATGGAACTGGCAACAGGCAAAATCAATTCTGGGAAAAATGGAATTTGCTTCGTTCGTGATACCGCTAGCTCGACTACACTGCCGGAAAATCCAACGAGCCGTGAACCGCTTACCAGAATCCATTCCCAAACTACACTTCAAAATAAAACCAGCAATTATTCAAGAGTTGCAATGGTGGTCAGAAAATCTGGAACAAAGATCAAAGATAATTATGAAGGAACCGGAGATGCACCTAGTCACCGACGCTTCCAACACTGGCTGGGGAGCAGAATTAGAAGACGAACTGATCTCAGGACTATGGACCACCTCTCAAGAGAAGTGGCACATAAACAAAAAAGAAATGTATGTTGTTTACAAAATCTTGTCAAACTACCAAGCCACACTAGAGAACAAGAGTGTCCTTATACAATGCGACAACAAAACGGTAGTAGCATACTTAAAAAATCAGGGGGGAACCAAGTCGGTTACCCTCTTAAAACTTGCAGGCGACATCTTGAATATGGCCATACGGAACAACATAGAAATACAAATAGAACATATTCCAGGTCACTACAACGTAACATCAGATCATCTATCAAGGGGCAAGAACTTGCCAGATTGGCACCTATCGAATTGGATACTGGAAATGTTTTTCAGAAAATGGGGCACTCCATGTATCGACCTGTTTGCAACTCAGAATTCAGCAGTAGTCCCGAAATACGTGACGCGATTCCCATGCCGGCAGGCAGAATTTGTGAACGCATTCACAAGGACCTGGAAGTACAAACTAGGATGGATTTTCCCTCCTCCACCGTTAATACCGAGAATCCTACAACATCTCAACCAATGTCAGGGGACTTACATATTGATAGTCCCCAGATGGGAAAATGTCTTCTGGCGACCGGTACTCAAGAAAAGAGCTGTGGACAGACCACTCATAATACGAAACCTGGACCATCATTTGATAGACCTGCAAACCAATCTACCTCCTCCCAGAATACAAGATTTATACTTGGAAGCATGGAAAGTACGGGCTGGGCCGATTTAGTGAAGAATTGGTCAAACAAAGAAAAGCAAATTCTAGAGACTTCATGGCGCAAATCATCCCTCGGAACTTATTCAGCAGCGTGGAAAAGCTAGTGCCGGTGGGCTAAAGCTAAAAAAGTCTCGATTAATGATCCAGATCCCACAGAAGTAGCACAATATCTTTGTTTTTTATATTATAAGAGAAATATGTCTTATAGAACCATCTATCTGCATAAATCAACAATAGCAACATTCTCAAATCCCCTAAATTCTGACAAAATATCCAACAACCCATTAATTAAACATATCTTAAAAGGGATTTCAAACACAAACCCTCAGACCTCACGAGCAAAAATATGGGATGTTAATAAATTGTTAGCCTGGATCCGCCACAATCCGCCAGACCCGAACAACCTTTTTCAAGCCTCCAGACATTTAGCGATACTATTACTTTTGTCATCTGGAAGGAGATTACATGACCTGACCCTTCTAAGGATAGATGGCGATTACTTGGTGCAATCAGAAGATGAAGTTATTTTTTGGCCGCAATACGGGTCGAAAACAGATAAGTTTCAATATATTCAATCAGGGTGGAAACTAGTAAAAAACAGTGAGGAACTATGGGACATTGTATATTGGGTTAAAACATATATTCGAATATCAGAAATAAGAAGACACGCCAATGGTCAGGGGATTCCTTATTTATTGGTTAAAACCCGAGGAAAAACAGGACCAGCCTCTCGTTCAGTAATAGCTGGATGGGTGCGAACTGCCTTACTGTCAGCGGGAATCGAAGCAGGTGCAGGTAGTACTCGCTCTGCAGTGGCGTCTTACAGATTTAATAACTGTCTGCCGCTAGATGAAGTATTGAAGAGAGGAAATTGGCAAGGTCCAAGCAATTTTTTTAAGCATTATTATAGAGAGATTGATAGGCCTGCACCCTGTGAGGCCATTAATAATAACGATTTGATCACTGAATCATTTGTACCATTGTAATAATATTTCAATTATGTTTTGTTGGTGTTCTGAACTGGATTTTATTTTCTGTTCATTATTGTTGTATTGGTACCTGTATCTATGGGAGCTTATTTAATAGATACTTAAATGTTTGTTTGTCTGTTACTTTTATAATAAGAAATTATTTTGTTTTATTTATTCAGATCTCGTTGTATTGTTAAGCAAAAGACTGATTTAAATAGTAAAATTGTGTGATTTTGATACCTACTCCTAAGAGAACAAATTGTATACTATTAATATTAGGTTATCCACAGCAACTAAACACTTTATAGTGATTTAGCTTATTATAGGATAACGTTTACATTAAACCTGATTATCTCGTCTAAATTGTTTTCTTTATAAGTTACCAGACTACTAAAATCTATCCAGTAATATATTCCCTATCACAGTACGCTGCTGTGCTGATAACTAACATGCCGGCAGATTTAAGACATATCTCAGAGGTCAGGCCATAGGCACAGAGCCGAAATAGACCAATTTTCCCCCCAAGGGGAAGAAAATTGATATTTCGGGTCTTGCCGTAGGCCTGACCGTGGCAATTTCTTGCCGGCTGATCGATAGTACTGAGGAAGCGGACCGCTGCGCGGTCCGCCTGAAGCTAGCCGTCATTCACAGCATGAGAAAGAGACAGCGATAGGTAGATTATTTAGGAAGGAACAGGATAGATAACAGCGTGGCACACCAACTCGTGAACGAAAATGGAAGAGGTAATCTCAGAGGTCAGGCCTACGGCAAGACCCGAAATATCAATTTTCTTCCCCTTGGGGGGAAAATTGGTCTATTATAAGTTTATAAATAAGAGGAGGCTTGCTCATATCCTGACAACATTTGAGGTAATTTCATTGTGTGTAACATTGCTGCTATGTTTCTGACTGAATGTTTTTTTTGTAACATAGATACCAAGTGCTTAAATACACAACAGGATCTTTTCATCTTGATTGAACTGATTAGTAATGTAGGGTATTTCCTACTATAGATAGGAATTCTTATCTTTAGTAGGAAAACCTTTGGGATATATTGGTATTAAGCATTTATTTTACTTTAAAAATGCACTGTATTTCAAATAGTCTAGAGTTCAAATAAAAAAAAAAATTGATGTCATGTAAGAAATGGCTATGCTGTGTTTGCACTTTGCTACAAAACATGTAAAAAGAAAAGTGCTGAAATTAAAGTCTATTTTCACAATGTTACTCTCACAGGCCTGATTATTGGTACATGGCGATCTACAACTGATATTTAAAGTTACTTAACTTAATTAATTAAATGAATGAATAAATTCGTTCCTTTTGCAGTAGATTGATATGAAGGACTTATAAAAATAACATAACTACGTACTTATTTAAACGATTATTTTACAACTAATATATATTATAACATACTATATATTTTATAGGTATTGCAGATCGTTCGTAATATTAATAGAAATTATAACAAAATAAATATATCTTTTCATTTACAAAACATATGTTTATAGAGGTTTTAAAACCCATCTAACAAGGTACTTAAGCAATTAAGTTAAACTTTTTAGCTTGTTTTTAATTGCGATAAGTTAACATCATAAACTCAATATTCTATAATAAATTTACCGTTTCATTGCCATTTATGGCAATATGTAGAAAAAATATAATAGCTAAGCCATTAGTTCTTATCTATCATTTGAATATATCTAAGAATTTATATTGTGCCATCATTATTTACTTATTAATTGTTATCACCTAACGATTTATATACGATTTCGTAAACCGATCTATTTAATGTGATTTTATATTTATAGAGATATAATAACATGACCTTTAGAAATTTTAAGCATTATGAAAACTATTTCATACACATATAAATCACTACTTTCCCATTAATATAAATATATATGTACAGGAAAATAATAAACAATTATGTACATATCTAAGGTATTACATAGATAGTTTTTGTTATAAGCATGCAAGCACAAAACAAGAAACTGTATCCGCTGATGCAATAACAATATTTACTGTCATCTTTTGCACAGCATGTAGCTCTATTTCGTAGAGATAGCTATTATATTGTTTTACAGCTCTGTATGGTTGAAACACCAGTTTTCTCATGAATACATAAATATTAAAGAAGTTCCAAGGTTAACTAAATTATAAAAAGAGATTATTGAAGAACTTCTGACCTTTGCTGTCAATGAACAAACCAAAACTTTATTTTCTTTTTGTTCAGCTAGCATATACATACCAAATACAATTTCTTTAAAACAAAATATAGAAGGAATGTAATATAAGTTTTTGCTGCTTATAAATATTTATAGTGCTTGACTAGATTCACTTTAAAATTGTCATACAATTATATGTAACTTGATGATACTTTAACAGTAAAACATCCTTGTAAATAGTATGGGATTGGTACACATGTGATTTATTTGTGTAGATTACCTTAATATTAGTAAGCACTAAGAGCACAGAATGCTATATCAAAGCATTTAAATGCTGATAGTGTTTACTAAAGACTTGTATCACTAACAATTAGATTAACTTACAGATTAGACATGACACTGACACCTAACTTATGGCATAATAATAATAAATGAGGATTACATGAATATTCCCCCTAGTTGCCTTGTAAAGCTTCTAGTGACTAAATCTACTCTTGTTACCTTAAAAAAATACATTTGTCTTGGACAATTGATTAAGCTTTTATATGATAGACAAACTCTCTTCTCTAAATAACTTTGGAGGTACATTGAACAGCCTTTCGTTTTGTTACTCACAAATCTGTAGTTTGATACAATTAAATGTCATTTAATCCACCATTATTCTGTCCTGCTCTAACTTTGTCCAGTACTGTATTGACAAATTCTGAAGTTAGGCCTCCTATTTTAATCTCTGTAACAAAGTAGAACACATTTAATTAATCAATATTTTAAATAAGTTACATTTTTTTTAATTATCTTGATATATTTTTACCTGTGGCTGTATTAACTATGCTTGTAACATGCGAATTCCAGTCGACATTGTTCTGAGAATTAGTGACGCGGCTGCTCAATACTTGCTTCATTTGTGCTATCCCATTCAGAAGGCGCTCTAGAAATAGTAAAAAAAAAGTGTGACAATAATTTAAAAAATAATAAATAAAGTGGAAACTGCATTCTATTTATTAATAAAATAAAATAATTAAATTCTTGTAAATATACACAATAGTTTAAACACCATTACTTACTGTGTTCTTGCTCCAATCCATGTAGTTTTAGTTTATTTGCCTCATGTTGAGCTTTTTTCTTCAACCTACAAGCCCGGGATGCCAGTTTGTTTTTCTCTTTCCTTGTTTTGGGTCTTATATTGAATGGCAGTTCACTAACTGGTATCATATCATTGATCACTTTACCTAAATTATCCAGTTCATTCCCAATCAAATACAATTTTCTTGGATTAGGTGTTAGATCATTACCATCGCCTTTTCTTGCTTTTCCACTGAAAATAATTGATATTTATTATAATTTATTTATATCACACAGAATTTAGAAATAAAGAGTAAATAAAAATATATAAAAACATTGTCAATCCATATTATAATTTTCTTACCTGTGTTTGATACCCCTTACACTGCAACTAGGACTAAACACAGGATCAGTCACAGAGTTTAGAACATGTGGGTCTTCAGATTTGTTCTTCAAGATAAGCCTTTGACCCTTGGGTCCCTTAGCTTGAACATTATATTGCCAAAAGAACCTTTCTTTCTTTGCATTGTGACGGGATTGCTTACTTTCCGATTCATCATTTGATTCTGAAATTGAGAACATAAATAAAAATACTGTTTTATGTAAATTGAAACAGGTTATACTATAAATATTTCTCCTAAGATAGGCCCCATTGCCTTAAACTTTGGTAACAAAAAGTAGTTGTTAGGTAAATTCCATTGTTGTTTGATGTTTTTTGTGTTTATTGCAAATAATTAAACAAATCCAAATACCATCAGAAGAAAGGTCTTCATATCTGTCACTATCTTCATCAGATTCAACATCTCTGTCATCGTCATCATCCTGAGAAAAGTCTCCCGTGCCAGGGCTTAGTAGACCTCCAGAGAGTGAAGATGCTGATCCTGCTTCAGCCAAAGAGCTAGTAGACAATAAATGCTTGCGTGGCTCTCGGCGTTGCCAAATCTATTAAGCAATAAAACTTGATGAGCATTATTCATTTCATCATTACAAAATTTACATGACTAATGACTTAAATATATTTTTTAACTAAAGTACCAAGATATTGTTATTCAAAACTAACAACCTGTTCCATTGTGAGGTGTGTTGGTGCAGAAGAAGACAGTTGAGACTGTTGTGGCTTTACACTTGTGGGATATGGAAGTAACACTGATGATGCTGGAACTGACTGCCCTAAAGCTATTTCCCCACTGTATCCATCCATACGGAGCAAGAGTTCTGGTAGCTGGTTCATAGGCTGAACAAAACTTGATGAAGCCGAACTATGTTGGCTTGTTGGAGAAAATGCAAGCTGAGCATGACCATATGGGCTACATGGACTTTCAGAGGCCATGATATTATGAGCTTGAAAAGAATTAGGACCCCGTCGGGAACCACTCATTGCACCGCCTATCTGAACACAATAACCACTTTCTTCAGGCAATAACAGATCATCAAAATTCAAATCATCCAACAGGGTGTCTGGGTTTGCATTCAGTTCCGCGAGTGTGGGTCCAAGTATTAAATCAGCCTTGTCAACTTGAAAAATATCGTCATCATCCATTTTAAAGCTTTCCACTTTAGATGAGTTGTCCATCTCAAACGCTAGCTTATTGTACTGAAGAGTGGGCATGTTATGGTAGGAGCCAACCAAGTTGTCTTGTAAACACAGATCTAGATCTGTATTAAAGTCCCCGAGATCAACTCGCCGTTGCGGAATCGGCACGGAAGCAGACATCGTCCCGTCTAATGGCGACTCCTGTTTTATCTCTATACCTGGTTCGAGAAGAAAGTCATGTGTGTAAATAGAATCCGACATCGCACGTGTTTGTAACCAGTGACCTTGACGTATAATAGTCTTGTTGATAGAGATTGGCGCACGCGTCTTACGTCTCTATCGATTTATTCACAGCGAAACCCACGTGTTATACTTATTTTCCTTCGTTTATTTATTTCCAAAACCTACATAAAAGTTGGAGATAAATCGATCATATCCTTTTATCTGGATAAAACTGATAAATCTCATCATTCGATTACATAAGTCTAACAAACACAACCCTAAACAAAATTCGTAAGCACTTGTTAGTCACAATGACTTTCGATATTGAAATTAGACAAACAATAGTTTTATTAATTTAAGTATAATCCACGTTTATTCGTATCACAAATACTTTGTAGTCGTGTTATATGTTATATTATTAACGAAAATAACTTGTATTTCAATAAATTCAATGGATAGAATAGACACAATAACAAAAACACTGCTCAGCTATACGAAGTAAACAAAGATAATAATATTATTAATCAGCAAATTCAAAGGTCACTAAAAAGAGCAAAACTTATTGGAAAACATCTATGAGAAAAAGAGACAAATGAAGTTGCTTTGAAATGTCTAGGCGGAAGTGGAAAGGATCCGCAAAAACAAGTTTTCTCACTATTCGAGGAGAGTCAGACATCTTTGTCTATGACATAAAAATATTACTAAACACATTTGTTACTAAAGAAAAGATAACAGTGTTTTTAAATGTTACAAAAACATATTTTAATTTATACTTATGCATTTTATATAAAAAGACAGAAATAATTATCTCCATTTAAAAAAAGATATAGTGGTGTCAACTGTCAATATTAAAAATATTACGTTTGAATATTTTATGTAGGAAACCCCAAAATATGAGCTTTTGTCATTGCCTGACCACAGAGAAAACATTTTGTAGTTTTGTACTGAAGGACAAAGATGTCGTAACCAGCTGAACGTCAAAAGTGCAGTGACAATACTGACAAAATAATACAAGTATTCTTCAATTTTCAATATTATGGGTGACGATAATTTAAATTCTAGTAAAAAATGTGATACTAATAAGTGCAATGTCTTAATTATTGGAGCCGGCATGGCAGGCCTAGCTGCCGCCAATTACCTTCTTAAAAATGGCATGCAAGACTTTATAATTTTAGAAGCTAGAAAACGTATAGGAGGACGTATAATTTCAATACCAATGAAAAGCTTAAACGTTGAGCTCGGAGCCAATTGGATTCATGGAGTACTGGGTAATCCGATTTTCGAAATTGCTATGGCTAACGGTCTTGTAAACATTATAAACATACCTAAACCGCATAAGGTTATAGCAGCAACTGAAGATGGGAAACAAGTTCCCTTTGGAGTATTGCACGAGATACATGAAGCTTATGTATGTTTTCTAAGACGATGTGAAGAGTACTTCTTGTGTCAATATTTACCCCCACCTGATATCCATAGTGTTGGTGAACACATCAATTTAGAAGCCACAATATATCTAGAACGTCTACCATCATCCGAGGAAAAGAAATTACGAAGATTAATATTTGACTGTTTATTAAAAAGAGAAACATGCATATCTGGGTGTAACAGTATGGATGAAATAGATCTCCTAGAATTAGGTAGCTATACAGAACTGCAAGGTGGAAATATAATGATACCAACAGGATATAGCACTATTTTGGAACCACTGACTAAAAACATTGCTCCTGAAAAAGTATTGAAAGAACATGCTGTTCAAAAAATAATTTGGGATTCAGGGGAGCATTGTTCCACAAGACCACTTGAAGATTTAGGAGAAGAGTCCGAAGACTCTGATCAAACTGTTATTGAGGACATTTCTAAAACATCCTCTTCTGAGAAAACTGTAAACCCTGGAGAAGGCTCTTCCTTTACAGATGTCACAAGAAAACCAAAGAAAAAAACTTCTAATGTTGAAGTAGTATGTGAAAATGGACAAACTTTCTATGCTAATCATGTGATATGTACTATTCCCCTAGGTGTTCTAAAAGATAATGCTTCAACTTTGTTTGAACCTCCTTTGCCGCAATACAAACTGGAATCACTTGACAGATTATTATTTAGTACTGTAGATAAAATCTTTTTAGAATATGACAGACCATTTTTAAATCCAGAAATTACTGAGATTATGCTTTTATGGGATAATCCATCTACGCCTGAAGATATATCTGATTCATGGTATAAAAAAATATATTCATTTAGCAAAGTATCAGAAACTTTGCTATTAGGATGGCTCTCAGGCAAGGAGGCTGAATATATGGAGTTATTATCTAATGAGGAAATAGCAGCTACTTGCACAAAGATACTTAGAAAATTTTTGAATGATCCATTTGTTCCAGAACCACAGAAATGTGTTTGGTAAATGTTCATTTATTGTGCAGTTGTTACAAATTTTAAATTATTTATAATTTTACTAATATGTACTTCTAATTTATGTTATAGCACAAGTTGGAGGAAACAGCCGTTTACCAGAGGTTCCTATACTGCCATAGCTGTGGGAGCAAGTCAGAGTGATATTGAGAGCTTAGCTCAACCATTATTTAGAAATGTTCATGACAAAAAGGTATATATATTTAAACCATTCATGACATGATTAACTATCAATTGATAAAATGGTGATAATACATGTAATCTTTACAAATTATTATAAGTGCCTACTTAAGTCAGAATCAATTAATAAATTTACAAAACAATGTATAGTTAAGAGGTTAATATTCTAATTATCTTGATAATAATTCTATGATAAAAAAATATGAGGCAGTGGATTTTGTAGGAAAAAAAAATCTATACCAACAATCACAAACTGATTATATGAGGTACTGACTATGCTTATGTACTTTCTTGACTGGCCATCTCCTGGCTTGGTTTATCTCCAATAAAATGGTTGATACTTCTATGAAAAAATGGATTAAATAATTTGGTTTTTGTGTCATCATGATATCAATCTTCAGGAACCAAGGGTACTGCAGTACTAGGGTCAATGCATGACTACTACTGCTAGGGCCTGCTACGGTAGCAGACCTAGCAGTAGTAGTCATGCATTTTTGTAATATGATTTCAGCCTGTTCTGCTCTTTGCTGGAGAGCACACACACAGCAACTTTTACTCTACTGCTCACGGTGCCTACCTTTCGGGCCAGACGGCGGCACGGCGCTTGTTAGCCCCAGACGAACCTGAAGAGAACTTTCTCGAATGTCCAGGATCCGCCGACCTGACTTCCTGGATACAAGGCATACAACTGGAAGGCTAAAAATATTTCAATGGTATGTAGACAGGTTCAATACACAGTGCATACCTAGACACTTACTCTCATTGTATTTATTCATTATACATGACAGAGGCTTTGCCTAATTTACTCATAAGAATTGTGATTTTGTTCAATATTGCTGTTACTAGGAAATAGTTTATCCATTGTATTATGTTCTGCTATTAGAATGAACTAAGTGGTTATATTATTTATTTCTTACATATACCTATTTTAATTTATTGCAAAAATACCAGTAACCGTTATTAAAATAAAATTGTTGTAGCTTTCATAGCAGGTTAAGGGGATTTTCTAAACTGATTATGTATTCCCAAATTTTTATATTGTAATTTGTGTATATTATTATCATTTTAAAAATGCTCAAGTACAAAAACTAATTAAATGCAGTGCCTTCAAGGCGTATATTCCTCCTTGCTTGGGTTTAACCGTGTGCTAAAGATGCAGCCCAGACGGGCCTGTCATTTCTATAAAAAAAGCAAAACGGCGGTGACCTCCCTGCCTAGTGCCTTATACCACATAAATTGGCCAACATAACAAGTGTAAGTGTGAAAGGGAATCTTTCGCAGCAGATATATTTGCATTGTTTTATAACCCTCGCTATGAATGATTCTCTCACGGAATATTTAACTTGTTGACACCTAATAATGCGATCAATAATTAGGTAAATAAATAATATGTTACCAAGCAATAGAGTAATGCTCTCTCTGTGCAAAAACTATCTATATAATTATTTTAATTTGTTAAAATGCTTAAACAGATATTAGATTTTACAGAGACGGTAGGTAGTTTAGGGATTTATATTTTAGACCCTGGTGACCCTGGTGACCCTAGTGGTTAATTAACAGTATTTTTTTTTAATCATTTCTAAAGATATAATCTGTACCTACTACTAAGTTGGAAACGACCTTTTACACCGCACCTGAACATCTAATGCACTTCTCTTAATTTGGCAAATTGTAGATTAAATACAGGTATAATAGTTGGCAAAATTTTTGAAATGTGATAGTGCAGAATTACCTTTGGCCTCTCCCCCTACGGCGAATATGGTTCAAGTAATTATCCGGATATGCGAGTTTAGATGTTTCCACAGACACTATTCCTCTCTTAAATTTTTGGATGATTCTCTAATTAACATTTATTATTCCATTTTCACGGTAAATATACCTATTTAAATTTATAATCTATAAAAGTATTATTTAGGTAGGTACCTACATAAAATGATCAAGTACATATGTGTAGTTAAAAATATTTGTAGGCTACAGTACAGTTGTTCCAAATAAAAAAATCTCTTATTTAATTTCTATCAATTTAAATGGTGAACATAGATAATCATTATGTAGACTGGTTACCAAATACATTTTATTCTACCAATCCAGTCCAGAATCATGTCTACAAATTAAAAATGTACCCCTGACAATTTTGCTAGATTGGAAATAACTTTCAAAACACAGAGATCTTTAATTTATTGTAGTGAAGAACCAACGAAACTACGACAGCTTTTATATAAAAAAGAAACCGGATCACGATGGGTCGGTTCGTTTAGGAGCTATGATGCCACAGACCCATTTATTTTCGTCAGTCATCCTAATGAAGTACCTAGCTCTAACTATCAAATGCATAGATTTGTGGAAACATTTTTTTGCATAATATGTATTATAAATATTATAATGTATGACATCATATTTTATTAGTCTGTCTTTAGATTCAGACTTGATCCTTTGCACAAAAATACGCAAGTGAGAACTTATTGTTGAAAATGTGAGGTAGGTATTCTGTATAGTTTACCATACAACACATTTATTTAAATTTTAATTAATAACAATTTGTTGTTTCACAATTTTTCAAATGTTCCTTTATGTTTTCAGTGCATCTTGTGATTTCATACCATTGAGAAATTAATATTATGTATGTTTAAAAGGTTATTACCTTAGATGAATAATTGGTCAATCATTCATCTAAGGTTATTACCTTATTCATAAAGTATGACTATTATGTCATTGTATACCTCCAGATTATTTTAGTTCTAACATATTGTGTAAATAGATGAAATGCAAAAATGTGTTGTTTTATAGTAAACCAGTCCAAAATGTTATGTGCTTAAGAGTTGAATACATATTATATATTATTAGAAGACATCTTATAAACAATGGTTAATTTGGACTAGGGTTTACTTAAGCTCTATGTATGTGTATAGCATGCTAAATTAGCACATTTAAATGGTAGATTTAATTGCAATTATGGTTATATAATGCATTTCCAGATTCTAGACTTATTAAATATAATTAGGTTACATATTCGATTTTTCTAGTCAATGCAATGTTTTTTTTGTATCGCTTTAAATAAATCATCAAAATATACAAATATGTTTTAATGACTTGTTACATCATAATTTTTATAAATGTTTTAAGAATTCAATATAATATACACGACCTATATAGACGACCTCCGTGGTCGAGTGGCGTACGCACCGGTTTTCAAGGTGTCGCTAGCTCTGAGGTCCCGGGTTCGATCCCCGGACGGGTCAATGTAGAAACCAACTTTTCTACATTGCCTCGGGTCTGGGTGTATGTGGTACCTACGTTGATTCTGAATTCCATAACACAAGTGCTTTAGCTACTTACTTTGGCTTCAGAGCAATGTATGTGATGTTGTCCGCATTTATTTATTTATTTATTTTATTTATTTATACAGTTATCAAAGCAGTTATCTTATATAAGTGCAAGTTTCTATATTTAAAGAGAAACAAAAACAGTTTTAAATAAAAATTTATTGGATAATAAACAAGTTAAGCAAGATTAAGTAAAAAATAAAGTATGAGTATATTTTATACAAATAACAAAAATAAAAACATATGTGTAAAATATTAAATAGCAATTATATTAACTATAGGCTACATAATATCGCATTAATAATAAAGCCCTTAATTAGTTATTATCCTCTTTGTCAAGATTCTATTGGATAATAGTTCTATTTGGTCATGGTAGCAATAAATAAATAAATAATAGCACTAATTCATAAATTCTTAAAATACTGCATAACAGAATCTTTGAACAAAAAAAATCATAATACTTCTCTGTTGATAAAGCTTGTTTTAGTCACCATGTCACACATGTAATTTGTATTTAAATAATGATTTCAACCATCTTGGGTTTTATATTTAAAATACCTATATCTAGGTATATGCGATTTTTTTAAACTATTGATATGATACATAAATGTCTATCATCCCTACGTTCCCTCAGATCAATCAGAACTCTGAATTACAATGTGTAGGTATTTACTGATTGCAATCATTTGACCAAACAGATCTTTTACCCAATAACAGGTACTTACTGTTCAATATGTTTTATTTAAATAATACTTAACTTCTGGTATTCATTAGTTTTATAATACTATGTTACTAAAACCATGGAATGCCACTAGTCTCAGACTATAATTAAATGGAATACTTTACAGTGATTCATCTTTTTTTAGGTTATGTAGATACAAGTTATTATTAAATTAGTAACAATTCTATAATATTATATGGTACAGTAATTATATGGTACACAATAAAAATATTTCTTAGTCAAGTATAAAACCTTAACCCAATGTTAGTGTGGTATGCTGATTTTTTTTACCCTATTTTATTTTAACTCAAAACTGATGCCAGTGTTTTTTTTTTAATTGGGTAAATATTTTAAAATTTTCAACCTAAGAATGATTTACAAACAATTTGCAAAAATTCAGATCTCAACCAATGAATAACATAAATTAATCTTTAGAAAAAATAATTGTGATGATTGACATTTATCTAAAATTATCAAGTTGGAAACATTTAATGATATAAATAACAGATCTATAACTAGCAACCACCTACTCTAAGTGTTAACAACATTAATGGACGGGTTAATAAATCACCTCATAATGTCAATGGAAGCTGTATATTGAGTATTTGTCATATTATAATCTAATGTTATGATTTTGTCTCATTAAAATCATATTAACGCACAACATGTAATTCTACTGATGAATTTTTTGTTGTTATGATTGTTAGCAAACTGTTTTCAATTTCTTGTTGGACTTCTTGCCACACACACTTACCAATAAGTGGAACCTCTTCCAGAGGTGCTCTAAAAGCTACAAGAAGAGTAAGGCAGCAGCCATCAGCTGTTGGATCATGTTCCAAATTTAACAATCCTAAAGGCCTGTGTTGTCCCACATCAGCTCCAAACATCTCAACCATAAACCTTCTCAATGTGGAATGAAGACTCTTAGCAGGATTTATTTCACATGTTGGAAAATGCAAAGCAGTTTTCTCACTTAATAACACATGCAACTTATTTGTACTTCGCTTCTTAATGACAACTATCAATCTCAATAAATCTTTAACATGTGGTACTGGAGCTGGTAAAATATTTTTATGCCATTGGCTGGCTGGATTCCTTTTATGGTATAATTGAGCTTTTTCAATAAGATGTAAAATATCATTTGATCTTAATGTTATTTCTTGTAAATTAGAGATCCATTTAGCTTGTAATGATTCTTTGTCTGCTCTTGCAGGTGTCTTTAATTCACCACCAACTACTTCTCCTGTTAAAACAAATCTATACCACATTCCCCCTGCAGTTTCCACAACGAGAAGAGTCGTAGGAATGCATTCAAGGCCAGTTTCTTCTAGAACTTCTCTTGCTGCAGCCTGCGCGATAGTTTCACCTTTTTCCATGCGTCCTGCCGGAAGATACCACTTGCCAGCACAACTCTCTTTCGCCTCTTGCATCATCAAGACCTCGTTAGATTCATTTATAATGACACAAGCAACAACATAAGTGACGTTGCTGCCTAATACCGGTTTGAAATTTGATGAAGTGGTAGGTGTAATACCTTGGGACTCAGCAACAGAATTTTGGTCAGCAATAGTAAAATCGCAAATGGTATTATCGTCACCATCTAACGCTAAGCCATCTAGTAATTTGTTAAGACTAGAATCCACTTGACGCGACATATTTACCTTCCTTTCTTCGATACTTTATAAATGAAAGAAAGTCACCTTTTTTTAGAACTATTATCTGATTAAGATATTCTTCAAACGTATTCAAAGCTAATAATATAAGTGTAAAATAAAATAATAAATTGTGCCTCGAATGAGAATTTGAGCGTGATTCGTGTAGTAGGTACCTAATTATTTTGTAGTTGTGTTGTAGTTCGCAGGGGGATGACACTCCGTACGTTTTGACAGCGACGTAAACGAAGAGTCGCCATCTAGAAGTTGGCCCAAGTACTATTTACCATCTCCGGGTACATTAAATTATCAACAGATGGCGCTATAAATTTTTCATCCATCTATACTTATAATAAATCTGTAGAGAGATAAATTCTGTACATGAAATACATTTTCAAAATAACTATCAGGGGGTGATTAGTGATCGATACTGATGCCAAAAATGCAATCAGTAAAATTTTTGTCTGTCTGTCTGTCTGTCTGTATGTTCCTTAGAGAAACAAAAACTACTCGACGGATTTTAACGAAACTTGGTACAATTATTCTTCATACTCCTGGGCAGGTTATAGTGTACTTTTCATCACGCTACAATCAATAGTAATAAGTTCGTCATTCATTGATAAGTTTCGTCATCCACGCGAACGAAGTCGCTGGCACAGCTAGTTGTTAATAAAGTTATTGATGTAAAATTAATTGGAAATAAGTTTGAGAAAAATATTTAAATCTTATGAATTGAAATAGACACATAAATGAAATACAACTTAATAATATACAAATACTAACTTTATTTAAAAAGACCTGGTGCCAGATTCTACTCAGGATGTATTAGTAGTAGTAGTAGTATAAGTAGTATTAGTAAATCAGTATGTAAAATTAACAAATTAACAATCGGTTTGTTGCATTCTGCGTATACGCATTTTGTAATTCCCGATCCGTATTTTTGTATTTTATTGTAATTACCAAAAGTAAGTGCGTGGAGTTGAGCCTTATGTTACTCCCCCTTACTATTGTGAACTTACTCTGAAATTGTTGTATTATGATAGGACGAAACGTTCTATTAAGCTGCGTACGGATTGTGCGTTCCTGTGTACGCGTAGCTGGGAAATACTGTCCACGCGTACATTGGATACGCGTACAGCTCCTAAACGGACCTAAACGGACCGCCGCGAACCTGTACGCGAGGTCAATCGATCCAGAGCGCTCCGCGAGCCCCAGTTTCATTATTGAAACTCGAAGAACACGCGTGTTTATTCATTTTGCCGTCCAAATATAGCGTAGCCGGCCGCGTGCGTCCTCTTTGACGCGCGACGAAAAACCGACTGAACGGTGGCTCGCGCGAGTCGCGCTGCGAGTTGTGAACGTTGAAGTTGTGCGAAGAGTGAACGCGTAGCTGCAGGTACGGACTAGGCGTTCCGGATACGCGTATACTGGGTACGCGTACCAGGGTACGCGCAATCCGTACGCAGCTTTAGAAATGATAAATTAATTGATAACATGCATAAACACACACAAACGTACGCTTAACTGTGTGTGTGTGGGTATGTGATTAGTTTCGGGCCAATTTGTAGATGGCGCACTGTCGAATGAGTTTGCAATTTTATCACGTAAGAGGGCTCTCTTTTCCCTCTATAATACAATACTCTTTGGTAGTTCGGTAGTGTTGCTTTTTTACTACCTCCTAAAAACTATTAGGACTTGGATTCATTGTTATTTGACCCTTAGAGAAATTACTAAAGCATAGAGGGAGCGTCAAATTTCACTATAGTTATATTCTTTTAACCTATGACACATTCATTGTGAAAAAGAAGGATAGATATATAGTTTTAAGGGTTGCTTGCAGCAAGACTGTCCACTTTTTTTGCCTCGGTAGTGATGTGCCGTATTTGGTAGAGGTATCGAAATAAATTTAGTTCTTGACAGAAAATGTACTTCTATTGAATGTACGTTATTTTCATGTTACATCTTTATTAAACAACTACACTAAAATTAAATCTTATATAAATAAATAATACTAACACGCGTCAAAAAACTCATCATCATCCTTGTCAATGGCGGGAAACGTGCCTAGAAGGCTGGCAGCATTGCCACGTTGAATGGCTATGCCGATTCTCTGTGCAAGGAACAAACCAGCCCTCTTATTTCCCTACTTAATTACTTTTCTCTATGCGGTATGCCTCTGATCACGAGTAGAATCTACCAAAAGTTCATTAAAAATATTTCGTGCACCAGGACCCCATGACCCGAGCGTTTCAAAACCAAACGGCTCGAAAATATAATAACCTATTAGGTTATTATACTTTCGCCGCTTCAGGGTCTCCGCAGCTCCAGCAGCAACGCCAGGAGAGGCCGCCGAACTTAGAACGTGGGATAGCGCAAGAGTGTCGACGCACGTTGCGTCCCACACCAAATGCCTTTTTATAAAACATACATCACCAAGGCAATCAATATAAATTCAGTCCCAAATTTACGAATTATCATTAAAATTAAATCATCGTTTAAAATTAAAACAAATACGTGATGGGCTGACTAAAAGATCTATTGCAACACAACTCCGCCAATCACAGTACTTGATATGAAATATTTGATAAATGAATGTCTAATCTTTATGTTGATCGGCCTTTAGAAACTGGGAGTAAAATTAAAAACATATATAAATTATGTAAATTTTTAATAAATAAAAACAGTGAAAATACATAATTTTTATGATCTCTCTGTGCCCCGCGGTTTCACCCGCGTGAATACCTAAGTGTAATTCCTGATGTCTTTGTAGTTATTCTGTTATTCGGGGCGGAGACGAAGACATTTTTTCGGCTATGCTTAGTCCAACAATTTCTGGCTCTTGAAAACACTTTACAGTTTACACCAATTCTTCTATCATTTTTTGAGGCATACTGTAAAATAAAACGACATTTGCTACATTTTAATGACATAAAGTTAATTCTCGTATCGAATAGTATCGATGAAAAATATCTACTTCACTATCATAACATAACCTCAGAAATAAACAAATTACTTTTTTTAAGATTAATTCGCTTACACGATATTATTAGTAAAAAAGATAGTCTGAAGGTATCATTATCAATCTAATGTGTATGTTATAAGTGATCGCATACAAAAATTACGCATGATTTTATTAGAAAATTGCAAAAAAACACTCACCGTTGAACGCTTACATATTCATTGATATCTTTCCGTAATGAATATGATTTACACGATAAAACAAAACGAGCCATATTAAACGCTTATTTATCTGTCCTTTGCACCTTTTGTACACAATCAAGTTGCTTATATTACGCAAAAAATAATATTATTTGTAAAATAAACAATGACCAGCAACGACTGACATTCACAACGTATGATACGACTAGATCAAATGCTTTGTACAGTTTACCGTGTAGAAAAGGTTCTACTAAGCAACTATGTGCTCTTTTAATTGGTCGTGTAGTAAGAGACCAAATATGACCATTTGACAATTTCGGAGTGTCCATTTAGCTTTAAGCATATATGAGTCCATATATGTTTGTCTCTTTTTTATATATAATCTGCACCATAAGAGAGAGGAGCTTGGATTCATCGTAATTTGTGTCTATTTTGTTCGCTCCCTCTATGCTTTAGTAATTTCTCTAAGATTTGACCGAAAGAAATGTTGCCAGGCATGATAACAAAACTACCTAAATATTTACGTTAAATTCGAAAGTCGAAGTTCGAAAATTAATTAATTAAAAGTTACCCAAAAAGTCCATACAAGCATACTTACCAATTAGAAACATAAAACTAACTAATTCTAAAAGGTCTTTGTAGAATTCTAAAAACTTTGAACAATATTGTTTGTCAATCAGATTTTGTTATTATTATTCTAATTTTACTCATTTAAATTATCCTGTTATCACATAATTTGTGTAAGTACAAGTCGTATTATCCTATATTTACTTATGATGTCATGAACATACAGGAGCTGCTGGTAAACTATTTTTTAATAAATAAATAAATCAATTCAAGAAACACAAACTTAATTTTAAACAAAATGCTTGCGAAAAAAAATAACTATTGAAAAATTAAACGTAACTGCCTCGCACCATCTCCCTGGTTCACCCTACTAAATAATGATAAAAATACGTAAATTTCTATAAACATACTACTAACAGATGAAAGAAATGTCTCTGTTTTGTTTATTGTTCCTTCTTGAATCGTTTTTACAACTGAACACCACGCAATTCACCATTTTTGTTTTAAATGTTTGTCATTTATACCGGGAGATTCGAACGCGGCGCGCTCAGTTTTGACACTAATTGGACGTGACATTGAAATTGGTGTGAGATCTTAGAGTATAGATAAGAAACTAAAGAGTGAGCCTATTAGTGTATGAACCGTGTGCACTAGTATGAACTAGTTTTATCGTAAATTTTGTATCAAGACGGAGCGCGCCGTTTTAACAAAACTATCTAAAACCCTAATATTATCCTAACAATGTCGAAACCATCGATATTTTCGCATATAAGTCTGTCGTTGCGCGAAAAATAACTTTAAATCAGTAAACGAATGTACTAGATACAGACAAAAAGTGCTCTCGCTTGGCACGAAGGAAAACTAGCGATACTATTGGTCTATAGTTATCTATAGTCTAAGTGTGAGATCATACCCGGTCTCTCGGATCATAGAACGTTAGACTGGCTTTATGTATTAATGGAAATTCTTTGGTTCTGAGGTTCTGACTTCTGACATTAATTTGACACTTGACAGGTGCTTGCGATTTGCTACTCTGCTGCCGATGAAATAGCCGATCGAAATCGACCACCCTAAAGTTTCTACAAAGGTGTAAAATAATCCTATCAAGTCACAACATGTCGTTTGCCAGGGGAAATATGCTGGTGATTTTTTATTATCATTTTAATATTTTATATTAATATTGAGTGCAATAAACGATGTAAGTTACGTAATATTTATAGGTTCGTTCCTTGAGCACGTCGGCCGCAGTTGGTCAGCTCGTTAAAGCGCCTGTCCAGGTTTTTGGTTTGGAAGGCCGTTATGCGTCAGCTCTATACTCTGCAGCTTCAAAAACCAAGAACTTAGATTTGGTTGAAAAGGAATTAGCTAGTTTCCAACAGTCAATCAAATCTGATCCTAAACTTAAAGAGTTCCTTATGAACCCTACACTGAAGAGGAGTCTGAAGGCTGAAGCTCTAAAGCATGTCACTGCTCAGGTAAATCTTGTCAGAATATACTATACTATACTAATATAATAAAGTGTTTGCTAACACTTCAATCTCTATTACTACCAGTTTCGATTGAAAAATCTTTCAGCTTAAATGTACAGTGCAATACTTGTCCTGGTCAGAAAAGCAAAGCAAGAGAAACTGCAGGATATGACGTTAAATGTTTACATCCCTGTGAGCAAAGCGACCAGTATTTATTTTATAATGTTAATCAAACATGTACCTAGCTTACATTGACAGAGGTTATATAATTTTAAGCATATAGATCACCCATAACGATAACATTCTGGATATAGTTCTGTCCTCCAAATACTAAGCTACAAGAAAGATTTTATTTAAATCAGTTGATATGTTTGAATAAGTTAATAAATTTTCCGTTCCAGTATTATTGGAAGAATTTATTTGTGCCAAAATAATATGACAAAAATCATTTTCATTAGGTGTTACATCTAGATTGTGTTTATACTTTACATAATATTACCATATCATTGAAAATTATTTTACTATCCATTCACATTTATCTTCATTGTATGATTTGAATGTGGTTTTGGTTTGATGTTATACAAAATTTTTTTTTGTTCATGTATTTAACTGATTAACTAGTAATCTGTATAAGATCAAGTTAAAACAACCTAAAGTCTTATTGTCATTTATTGTGGCAACTGTTCCAATATTAAGTATTGGTTACCTAAGAAATATAGCTTTATTAATCAAATAATTATCTACCCACAAAATTTTTCAGATTAAACTGTCCCCCACCACTGGTAACTTGCTGGCCCTCATGGCTGAAAATGGTCGCCTTGGAAAATTGGAGGTTGTCATGAATGCTTTCAAGATTATGATGGCTGCTCACCGTGGAGAGGTCACTTGCGTAGTTGTTACTGCTAAGCCTCTTGACCAAGCCCAGAGACAGAACTTGGAAGCCGCTCTCAAGGTACTGATTCTTCCATATCATTTTATAAAACATGTAATAGATCATTCAGAAAAAAATATAATATCAGTGAAACATTTGTCCCACATAATCTTTAATAACATAATTCATATATAAGAAATATCCTTTTTTTATTTATCAATAATTTTATTTATTTCAGAAATTCATGAAGGCCAATGAAACTCTTCAGCTCACGGCTAAAGTAGACCCCTCTTTGATTGGAGGCATGGTTGTCTCCATTGGAGACAAGTATGTGGACATGAGTGTTGCCAGCAAAGTGAAGAAGTACACTGAGCTCATCAGTGCTGCTGTTTAAATTGATCATGATATACTGTAAATCTTTAGAGATGAATAACATTAATATTTAAATCAGTTACACATTAGAAATCTTTGTTTTATTATACCTTTAAGGGTGCGTCCACATCTGACGAACGAGCATTACACGAGCCGCTCGCGAGTATGCCGCGAACGCACTAGTGTCAATTACGCCGTTTGACACTTTTGACAGACGTAAGCTCACGAACGGCTCGCGAGCTGCTCGTTTGTCAGATGTGGACGCTCCCTTAAATAATAAGAAAATACAAATAGAAAGCCTTCTTAGGCACTAATGATAAGCACATATTAGGTTAGTTTAGAATACAATCCCTTATTATTGTCATGAGTCAACAATCAGTTGTAAACTTAACTGGAAAATGGCAAAGGGTATAAATAAAAATTTGTGAAGTATAATTCAAACAAAAAATTTAATAGTGCTTCCTGCACTGCCAAATTAGATATACTTATAACAAAAATAATACTCTCACAGTAATCATAACACTAAGTTATATAGTTCTCTAGAATTAACAAGAATATTTTAATCTGAGATCATTATTGAGATCTTTAAATTGAACATGTATTCATTATGCATGTAGATAAGTAATAATAAGAAACTATGAGCAAAATTTTATCCTTCCGTTGGTGCTGATTCGCCTTTAAGCAACGCATTTTCGGCTTCTAGTTCCGCAATGCGAGCTCTCGCAGCTTCCAATTCGTCGTCGCCGCCGTCTGTGCCGAGATGCTTCCTCACATACTCTAGAGCGTCTTCAGGTTTATCTGGTTCTTCATACAAGCTAACAAGAACTTTTGTTAAAGCGTCCATAACACCGGCTCGTTCAAGGTATCTTCGAAACTCCTCCCTTTTAGAATCGATAGGCTGTAAAATAATGAAGCTTTATTGAATATGTTAAAATGGTCAAAAAAACCCGAAGGATCTCCTGGGGACAACCTTAGTAAATATTTATTAGAGAATTGTATTAGAATTAACAATTTCTTCAGAAATAATGAAAAACATTAACGGGTTTGTTTACAAGAAACGTTTTGAAATTAGTACGTAATATAATATATTGTAAAAAGAAAAGAAGCTTGATGAAATATAAGTGTACTTACTTTATATGAAGACATATTTAAGTATTACTTGAATAGAACACGAGTACAGAAAGAATACTAATAAAAACAACCCAAACTCCAGGAATTACTAGACTCCTCACTCCGTAAGAGCTTTAGTTCAGGTTTGACTGAGTTTGACAACCATACAATTCCTATTTGTCTATTGGGTTTTTAGGGTGTCAACTCCAGTTTTGTTTTTCTGTACTTTTTTCCAAGTCAATATCTAACCAACCAAGGTTGATAAATTTATTTCATATTTAATTGCAAGCACAAAATGTACTTTGTCAAAGCGACTATTATTTTTTATAGTCTAACAAATACAAAAGTAAAGTTGAAAAGTAATATTGATGTATTTTGGTGGTTGAAGAAAATATCTACTGTAAGGAATCTAAAACAAAGGATAATCAATCTATGTGATTTGTTGCCAAGTTTAAATTGAGAAAATTTAAAATTATCGGGCCACAGAACACTTTGTAGGTATCGGGCGGACTTGAAATTTTTAAATAAGTTAGCTTTATTTTTATACTAATTAGCATATAAACGAATACTCCTCCATGACTCATTAAGATTTTGCATGGCTAAAGGCTGAATACGTTCGAGGACACTATTTACATTTATTTTACATTGCACCATTACATTTTGTAAGTTGGTAGATATTCATATTCGCAAATAAATGATTATATTTGATAGTCTCACGACGGAAATTAAAACTATAAGGACGTTAATACACGGACTTTTAGGTAACTCGAATAGATAGTAAAGGGCTGCTTGTAGGAGGTGGACCCGTTGTCCTGCGGCTGCGTCCTTGTATGTATATCTATATAAAGCTTGGCATGTAACTGCAACTTGAATGAAGCAAACAATAATGGACAGTCTCAAGCAGTCTGTTTAGTTAGGGTTATATGCACTTAAGGCCCTAGTGGTCTTTTTCACCCGATTTAGGGCGCATGTACTAAACTTTAAATTTTTTAAAGGCATCCTCAATATTAACCTGATGTCAGGCTTTGACTGCTCATCACAGCCCTGGGAGACGCTTACGCGCTCCGCGTTAGGCGCTGGAACAATGTTTCACAGCAATGCGGAATGGTCTATTCGCGACCGACTCCAGGTAGGTAGCGTAGAGCCGGTATGTCTGGAGCTCATTTATTGTCTCACAACGACGCGGAACCAACTTTGATTTTGAATGCGTCGCATCCTTACGACCCGGCCAGACACAATAATGAACATAATTACGACTTTAGAATAATATTGAAGTTATGTAATAAAAAAAAGGTTTGACTTTATTTCACTGCTTATCTTTACCATTTTTATCAATCGAGGATTGAGGAGGGTCTGCACAATTGAGTTCCACAATAATAAAATAATGCAACTATGGTTTAAGACACGTTTTAGATAACAATTGTGTCCCGCTGTTACATGCCCACGCCGCGTGTTTCATTTGCGGCCACAAGTCGATAGACTAAGTTTTTAGCCGTTTTCAGTAATTACTATTTCTATATTTAAGGGTAAACCCCTAAATAGTTATAAATAAAAATAAGTTTTGTGTTAAATATTTATTAGTAAATGTTTTCGAGACGGAAAGTAAACTTATTTTTCTTGCTAGCAATTCAGTCTCGTTTTCAGTATGAAAACCACACTAAAAAAATACATAATAATATGTGACAGAAACTAGAGATGAAGCATAGGTTCAAATTATAATGGTGTGAAAAGTAAATTTAATTCTTTAAAATTAAATGCAATTATTAAACTTTATTTTATCCTGAGATCTAATATATATATAATAATATATTAAGTTCTCAGTAATACTTGTATTATATACTAAAATCTTTAGTGAAATTAACATTAGTTGTAATCTAAAGCATAAAATTTAGGATTCATCATCGCTTCCTCCTGGGGCTTTCGGTTTCGGGCCTCCTGCTCTCTTGGCCATGATGATTTGGTCCACCTTGAGAATGGTCGTAGCAGCGCCAACTGCGTATTTGAGCCCCCAATTCTTTAAAACAAACAAGTCCAAGATATTTTTTTCTTTCGCGTCAATAATTCCATTATTTTCAGATTCAATGTCGTATCCAGCGTTTTTGTTGCCTTCCTGTAACGAAAATAAAAAAATGTTACTTATTTTTAACAAAATTGTCGTATATTAACTATGTAATCATGATATTATTTGCAGCATCTAGATAGTTCTATAAATTTCTGAAGAGAGTGACTCTTGTTAAACATTATTCTATTGGCTTGTCTTTTATTTTGACTTTAGGAGACCAATTGGCAGGGACAGAAAATACAAAAGTTTAGTTACCTTGTGAGCTTTGTAGATATTGTTAACAACTTCCGTAGCATTTGCTCCAGAATTGTCTGCTAAGGCACGAGGAATGCTCTCCAGAGCAACTGCGAATTTTCTGACAGCATACTGTTCTAACCCTGGTAATGTGTCTGCATACTTTAGAAGTTGCTGGGCTAATTCAATTTCTGTTGCTCCAGCACCAGGCACGAACCTGCAGATATATAATAAGAATACATCAATTAGCATAATTCAAATACAAAGATAGTAAGCACCCTTCAATGTTTAAGAAAAATGTATGTGTTTAGAACATAGACTAACACACATTATCAAACATTAGAATTTACCTTCCATCTCTAGCAATTCCCTTGAATGTATTGACACCATCATCAATAGCTCTTTCAATATCATCCATGTAGTTGTCAGTGGAACCCCTGATCACAACAGTGGAGATACGAGACTCGGAGCTCTCCATGCGGAAGAACACAATGCGTGTGTCACCAAGTTCCTCTACACCAACAGAGTCACAATATCCCAGTTCCTCAGCAGTAGGTGTTATGAGTCTCGGCAATACCTAAAAAAGAAATATGTTAAAATTACCATATTTTTTTAAACCAAATTGTGAATTAGTTTCCAGCAATAGTGTTACGAATAATGTTAAAACTCTATACAAGTGCCATATATGCAAGGCTATGTAGGTATTTATAAGTTTTACTCACAGTGGCATTAACTGTCTTGGCAAGACGACGGATGTCAAACTTTGAATTCAGACGAACAGCCATTAAACCATATTTGTTCAAGAAATGGAGAGCCATATCACCAAACTTTGCACCAGCAACCACAACTTTGACACCAGTGTCAGCAATCTCTTTGATTTGTTTTTCAAGAAGAGACTCTTCTCCCCTACTGAAGTTGAGAAGTTCATCAGCTGATTTAATCAGCACTGTTCCCTTAGTCTCTGTTTGAGTAATGTCAACTGGGCATGAGAACACAGCAACCTTGGCATTAGTGGCAACAGTTACATCTCCTTCAATCTCACGCTTGAAGACCATGCCAGAAAGAACTTCAGACTGCAACAGTCCTGATCCAAGAATCTATAACAGAAAATGATTATAATTTAATTTTTCACTATATAATTTTTTACATCATCTTTAGTTGAATATATTTTCTTCTAATATATCAGTTTAGAACTCAAGATTCCTTAACGAAAAGCATAAAAAATGTAGATCTATAATAAATGAATTAATATACAAAAAATCCACATCAAAGTCTCAACACAGTAAACTTTTTAAATAATACAATTTAAACAATACCTAATATAATGTGTCAGTCTTACATACCTTGCAAATTCTCACATTATCAACATTGAATGTTGTCTTTTCAGGAAGAATAGCAATGCAAGCCTTTGCCACAAGTGCAGCAATAAAATCTTCATAGCCATATTGCTTGGACATGACTGAAGGTGTGATTCCTTTAGTTACTGCTTCAACATTTTTACAATCTTTAATTTCTTCGCAAACAAGTCCAGGCAGAATTTCAACAGCCTTCTCAAGAGCTTTTTCATATCCATCTGCAATTTCACTAGGTGTTACACCTAAACGCAGCAATTCTTCAGCGGCTTCTAAGAGGGCCCCAGAAAAGACAATGACAAAATTTGTGCCATCACCAACTTCAGAATCTTGCATTTGACTTGCCAACACCATTAACTTGGCAGCGGGATGTTCAACATCAAGTTCTCTAATGATGGTACCAGCATCACTAGTTACAAATTGCTTATCAATGTGGTTTATTATCATTTTATTCATTCCATTTGGGCCATATGCTGAACGCACACTTTGGGCAAATTGTTTGCATGCATTTATGTTACGGTAAACTGCTTCTTCTAATCCAGAAAACATCTAAAAGTAATTAGAAATAATATGAGTGAGTCATTAAGAATATACTTAATAAGTACATATATAAAGATATAATATATCTTCAAACAAGATGGTTTAAAAATGTAAACACTTTTAGGTATTTGTAAAACTAATGGTATGAACAATATTAAAATGCAATAACTAGCCATTGATAGATTGTATTAAAAAGTAGATCTTTGTAGCCGGTTGAGTTTATTCATACAAAAGGATCAAAAAAATTAATAAAAGGTGTCTAACAAAATTAAGTATTGATGAAAATTCTATTTCACGCTTCGGAAAAAGGCATGACTTTATTCTGGTCATGTCCTAAGAAGCCGAATGTTAAAAAAACATAGTTTATAATATATATACCTACAAAACAATGGCTAATAACTTAGTTTTCGATATAAAAATTATGTTTTCTCTAATATTAGGTTTGTATAATGAAAAGAAAGGAAATTATTCGAATTTGTAAAAACATATGAAGTGCACGAAATGGGTGCGGAAATTGTTGGTTATGTATTAGTAAACTTACCCGTGCCCCTTCTTTTAACATTTGGGGTACCCCCGGAGCTTTAGGTACGTGAAGAGCCATGTTTTTTCAATATTTAATACACTTTCAAATCAAAGAACTTATCGCGAATTCCTCGTGATCTGCTGAAATCCGGCGTAAAGAAACGAACGAAATCACGAATTCAATGGCAATTGGCATAGAGAAAAGTAAATAAGTAGGGTATAGAGAGACCTCTCGTGGCTAAAACGTGTCGCCCTAGCAAGCGAGCGACCTCTGGTGTTGTTATTCCTAAACTAACGTACACAGTACACACACATACGCAATCCTATTTTCTTTGTGTGAGTGATGCTACAGTAGCGGCCTCTGGTGGTTGCTATTATAAACTACCGTATACGTTTACACACACATACGTAATTTGATTTTCTTTGTATGTATTAAATAAAACCCACTAATTAATTTATTCATTTTAATACTGTAAAGTTTATTAAATTATTTTTACAAGTCTTAAAGCTAGTATAACTTAATAATAATAGGACAATTTAGTTATTCTTACAATGTTAAAAAACATACATTAAGAATCAATCATAACATCTATAAAAATATGAACTAATATAATAACATAAAGCAACATCAGTATAAAGGAAAATATTATAAACCATATAGGGCACAAGTAATAACAACCATTATTGCACAATTATTCATTTGCTAACAATGTTATAAAACCTTATTTATAAATCATCAAACATAAAATTTTTATGAACTAACATAATGACATAAAGCAACATCAGGGGCCCGATGCCGCTATTTTAAGTCAGTGAGTGGTAGGTTAATAAACGTTCCAGTGTACTTGTTTTTGTGCCTAATTTTCGTATTCAGATAATTTTAGTTTACAAATGTACATTTAACTGCCTCGTTGGCCTAGTGGTTCTAAGCGGGACTGCTACGCTAGAGGTCTTGGGTTCGATTCCCAAGTCGACCAAGGTGTTATTGGGTTTTTCTATGAAATTCTCAGTAGCAGGTCGGAGTTTGGATTAGTGCCCGGTTAGTGGCAATAGGCTCGCCCCCTATTACATGGGACCTAAACATACCGGCGAACTGTGGGTGTACATTGGTACACCTCTGCCTAACCCTTCGGGGATACAGGCGTGATAGTATGTTATGTTATATGTTATGTTACAAATGTACACCTACTAGCCACTGTTGTCATTGTAGGATTGCAAGTGACTGTTCTTATCTGTATACGGAAATTAGGCACAATAACAAGTACACTGGAACGTTAATTAACCCGCCACTCACTGACTTAAAATAGCGGCATCGGGCCCCAGTACGTAGGAACAAATGATGAACCATATAGGGCGCAAGGAATAACAATCATTTGTAATTATTTGTTTGCTAACAATGTTATAAAACATCAAACATAACATCTATAATTATGAACTAATATAATCACAAAGCAACATCAGTATGTAGGAAAACAATAATTTACTATAATTATGTATTTTTTTTTGTTATTTCACAAGTCGCTCTAAAGCTAGTATAAATGAACACTTAAGACCCTCTGGGGCAATATTCACACGAAACTTTTATGAATTATACACCGAACACTTCTCGTTCAACCACTTTATCGATTTTAAAAAACAAACACAATTTTCACAAAACTAATTAACGAATTATGTACACAAAACCTTTTTACTGAATGTCCTTTGGTGAAAACCGTATATAAATTAATGTATTTATCTTATTTTAATTATTTTATTAAAATAATTTTGAAAAAGATTGTTTACGCTTGACAGTCTTTAAACCACAGAAAAATTACACAAAAGATAAATTACGGAATACGAAATATAGATGGCAGCACCATTTTTGCGAAATCTTCGTTGTATGAGAGTTTCACCCCCCTGGCAATTGGCATGAGTGGAAACCAGAGACATTAGTTTTTGTAATGTTGCTATAAATAAAAAAAGATTGAAGATGGGAAATCGCCTAAACTGAAGCTGACTAAATATACGAATAACTAATTCATATAAATCCGCCCCTAAGGTCGGTCTTGACCATAGAGCAAAGATAAGTAGGGTAGTCTTGACTATTGAAGTTGAAAAGTAGAGAAAAGTAATTAAGTAGAGTAATATTTAACAAAACGAAGGAAACAAAATTGTATGTCAATTGCGTTATTTGTTTTAAAATACTAGAAAGTATAGGGTTTCAACATTAAAAACAAAGGACATCATCCACTCTCTATACATTTTTGGTCCAAATACGAAAGTCCAGTCCAGTTTTCGATCACATACCACGATATTATCGATTAAATGAATTTCTAAGAGGACAAAGCTTGAAGCATTTCTTAATATGGGACCAAAGCTGTAGCACCGCTTCACGCGATTTTATCCAGGGTTAAAAATTCTGAATTTTCATACAATTTTTCGATCACATGCCACGATATTATCGATAAAATGAATTACTAAACACAAATGAAATGTTCTGTTATGGATGCTAGCTCATAGTTAATGATTGGGGGTAGTAATAAAATATTTTTTAACCCTGGATAAATTCAAATGGAGTGGAGCTACAGCTTTGGTGCCATATTAAAAAATGCTTAAGAGGACAAGCTCTGTCTTCCTAGTAATTCATTTTATCGATAATATCGTGGCATGTGATCGAAAAATTGTATGAAAATTCAGAATTTTTAACCCTGGATAAAATCGCGTGAAGCGGTGCTACAGCTTTGGTCCCATATTAAGAAATGCTTCAAGCTTTGTCCTCTTAGAAATTCATTTAATCGATAATATCGTGGTATGTGATCGAAAAATGTAGGTATGAAAATTCAGAATTTTAAACCCTGGATTTAATGACATGCAGCGGGGCTACAGCTTTGGTGCCATAGTAAGAAATGCTTAGGAGGACAAGCTCTGTCAGAATATCACATTTTTTTTTGTTGGCCGGCACTTTCGAATTTGGACCAAAATGGATGATGTCCTTTGTTGTCTATTTTTAGGTATTATTGTTCCAGCTAATCTTCAAAACGGCTGAAGCTATTTTGACGGAACTTTCACTCGCAGATAATAATTAATGTTGTAAGGAGTAACTTGGGCTAATTTTATATTAGTTTTTTTAAAGGGGACTATGCACGTTAATACTTAGCCTTCAATGTATAAAAATTAACATTAAAACAAAAAAGTATTATTGACTACCACAATATTTATTACATTTCCAGTGAAGAAGAACTTCGTACAGATGATTATTTTGGCAATAAGTTTAATACATAATTTCTTGTTGCTAAACACTAAGAAAAGATAGTCATATTTAGATATTACATAATATATAATAATATGAATTCTGAAATTAGCACGTCTAAATGGAGCTGCGGGAACGAGGATAGTATTATTGTTGATATTGCATTATATTCGAACCCACATTAGAGAAAGTATCAAACAATATTTTTCTAAACATAAAATTTACTATAAAAAACGTGATCCATCCACAGCTCTTATTTACCCTTCATAGCTCGTAAGTCTTTTACCGTTTAGGCCTCTACAATCCTTCTAAAAAGCCATGAGCATACGGCTTTTAAATCAAAATACCATATCTAAAGTTGCTCAATAGCGTAGATTTTGTACGATTAAATTACGTTGATTTATCGCTAGCATCTAATAACGTAATCGACCAATCATTGGTGTAGAAGCACAAGCCATTTTCATGTCATTAGATAGAAGTAGCTTCTCCAATGATAATCGTTGCAAGCATAACCATACGAAGGCTACTTTATATATAGAATTTAATTCACATATCCCACTAATTTACTACCACTAACATCACAGGATGGTCCCCTAAAGATTTAAATTAAACTACATACCAAAAAAGTAGAAAAATAAATGTAAAATAATACTGTTTGCCATCAAGGAAAGAAGAAAATACACTCTAATTGATAGACAAAATTATAGGAATACAAATAGTAAAGTTATATGAAAGCCTCCCATTTAAAAATAGACAAAAGGGGACCGACATTAATTTTTAACTACATAGTATTTTTTAATTATATCACTCAATCGTTAGATGGTGTGCCCCAGACACCATCTAATACCTTGATACATAAATATATAATAACAAAATATAGAGTTTTTACAGTCCGTTACACCTTCTCCCGTACATTTGGACTCAATCAAGCTTCATTCTTGAGTCTGAAATTTTAATTAATTACTGAAATGACAGATTGATATATTCACAGCCATAACTACTTACAATAGCAACCATTAAGGTTTGATTGAGTTCAAGTATACTTACATGAAAATTTCAAGTTAAATATTAGTTTCTTTACGACATATTCGATCTTAGCTCAGACCAAACTGCTTAATCAAGAGTAAATAACTCTGAACTAAAACTTAATAAATAAATTGATTTAAAAATATGGATATCGAAAGGTATAAAAATATTTTTTGATGTACGATGGTATAGTTATGATCGCGAGCTAATTTTGTACACACCTAGCTATTTTTATTTCTGTTTCTACTTTAGTAAAAACATGGTAAATTTTGGTGTACAGGAATATTAATTATTATAAAACATAATTGGACTACAGTCATACAGTTTACATATTTTATATTTATCATGGAGGCTTTCTACATTTCGGATCTTTAACTAAACACTTAGTATACAATTACTAATGTTTTATTACATGAATACATCATTAATTATTTAATTAGTATATAACCCGAGTAGTTCAGTTTCATCAAACCAGCGCCAAATATTCTATAAAATTGTTTGTCTTGTTTTGCCCGCAAAAAAATAACTAAAGTACCTACCCATTTTAGTTAAATTGTATTCCTCAAATATTAGAATTATCTAACTGAATATGTTTGGCTAGAAAACCGAATCGAGTACCTTAACATTAGACAAAACTCAAATGTAAAAAGAAATGCTCCCTAGTCATCAGTGATTAATATGATTATAAGCTAAACATTTAAACAGTCTCCTAATTAAAAGTCATTATATTAACTTAACTAAAACTATTGAATATTAACTTTTGCATTGTTTTAGTGTTGAGATCGTTACCAATTACGAATATAGCATTCGTTCGTATTTTTTTGTTGTCTTACATGAAATAGTTCATTAAGTCGACAATAAGTAATTCGATATAAAATTTTACTATTTACTTTATCATCTATAAGCATAAAATATTATCAAGCTAAAACTATCGGAACCACATCTAGAATTCATAGAAAAAATACACGTTGTTCTACAAACATCACAAAAAAATATTACATATATACTAAAATCCATACATAATTCTAGTTACCTTTTAAATTCGTGAAATGGAATAACATTTTGAACAGTCTTGGTAAATTAAAAAAATATAGGCAAAATAAAGCTACCATTTTTTTTTATATAAAAAGCACAGCTATAATAATATGCGCCAGTGATACACAAATACACAATTCTATCTCTAAACATCAATTTGTTAAGCATTGAACAATTTATTTTTATTTTTGCCACTGTTTCTTATGGATTGAAGTCAAGTCTTCAAGTTGTTCAGAGTTTACTTCTATTAGAAACAGTTGAAACTAAATGGTGCGTCCAAATTTGGCAAACGCGTGCAGTTACTGCAATAAGTTAGTGCGCCTCTTTAGCGTAACTCATGTACGCTCCCACAGTGAGCACAAGCACGAGAGCAGCGCGCGAATGACTTTAGTACAAAACGCTGTTCGCAAACTGTTCGCGTGCATTTCAAGTTTAGCTGCACATCGCCAGATCTGGCCGCACCCTTATATTTTAATCTTAGTATGAAGTAACGTCACGATATTCGCATAGTTACATAAAACATTCAATTACAACATCAAACACATCTGAAATTTAAAATGAGTGTCAAATTGTCAATGTCTTGGGGATGATGATGTAAGACGCTTTAATAGTAGCAGTCATCATCGTCATCATCGGATAGTGAGAATATAGAGATAAAATTAGCTGTTTCCACCGGCGCAGTGACCACGTATGTCTGGAGGCGGTGGTTGGTGTAATATCAGAAGGAGTTTTTGGGGGCCGGCACGGCAACGACGGCAGCGCCAGCGCGGCCTGTGCTCAACGGAGCCAGTTTGCGCCAGCAGTTAGATTCCGAATCGTATACTTCCACCACGCACAGGTATTGAACTCCATCGTAGCCTCCTGTAGTGCCAAGTTACAAGTTTATTGAAAAAAAAACCTCAAAATTTCAAATGTTTTTCAGCAACGCAAACTATAATTCACAAGATTTGCTTAGTTAACACTAACACTGTTTGCTTATACATATAGGATTCTTATTAGCAAACCTGCATGGTCCTAAATAAAAGTGGGAAATAAAAAATATACCTATATTAATAAATAATAGATGAACTTACCCACAGCGACGATCCGGTCTCCGAGCAAGCAGGAGCCTATAGCATCCCTACCGTAAGACAGGCGAGCCAGAAGGATCCAGGAGTCAGCTACTGGGTCATACCGCTCGACGCAGGCCAGCCGGCCGCCGACAGTGTTAGCGGGCGCCTCGTGACCGCCGAGGGCATACAAGTAGTTTCCTGCCGCGCATACCTGAACAGTACAAATTTGACGTTTGAATGTTATTTCAGATTTTGTAATGTAAATTTTAAGTAAGTCATTTGATCTCTTAATTAATATTAAAACGACTTAAATCACATGATATTATCGGAGATGCCCAAGTAGTTTTGTACCGGACCAAGGTCCCTAATAATGACCTTATGATAAATTTCTAACCCTCTTCAAAATTATGTGAAAACAGCTGATTAATTTTTGAGAAGCTATCTTGAAACCTAAAACTAAAAATAGCATATCAAAAAAATTATTGTTTACCAATCAACACTTAAATAATGTAGCTAGCATTCTATAAAACACTAACATAACATTAGGTACTCGCAAGTTAGCAAAATATGGTACAGTTCGGTAGTAGTATCTAGTAATATGGTAGTATATCACGGTTTTGACGACCTCCGTGGTCGAGTGGCGTACGCACCGGTTTTCAAGGTGTCGCCAGCTCTGAGGTCCCGGGTTCGATCCCCGGACGGGTCAATGTAAAAAACCACTTTTCTACATTGTCCCGGGTCTGGGTGTTTGTGGTACTTACCTTCGTTGTTTTTGAATTCCATAACACAAGTGCTTTAGCAACTTACTTTGGGTTCAGAGCAATGTATGTGATGTTGTCCGCATTTATTTATTATATCATCAGTATAGTGCAGCACTCACGCTGACTCCCCCGCGGCGCCTGGTCATGGGCGCGCAGTTGGTCCAGTGGTTGGTGTTGGGGTCGTAGCACTCGACGGAGCGCAGGCACGTGCCGCCGTCGCGCCCGCGAAGCGCCGCCACGCCGCACGTGCTGCGCGCGCCCGCCATCGACACAGTATTACTTACGCTGACTCTCCCGCGGCGCCTGGTCATGGGCGCGCAGTTGGTCCAGTGGTTGGTGTTGGGGTCGTAGCACTCGACGGAGCGCAGGCACGTGCCGCCGTCGCGCCCGCGCAGCGCCGCCACGCCGCACGTGCTGCGCGCGCCCGCCATCGACACAGTATTACTTACGCTGACTCCCCCGCGGCGCCTGGTCATGGGCGCGCAGTTGGTCCAGTGGTTGGTGTTGGGGTCGTAGCACTCGACGGAGCGCAGGCACGCGCCGCCGTCGCGCCCGCCCACCGCGAACAGGCGCCCGCGCAGCGCCGCCACGCCGCACGTGCTGCGCGCGCCCGCCATCGGCGATACCATCGTCCACGTGCGCGAGCACGCGTCCCAACTGACACAGTGTTACTACTTAGCTTTACGATATTCATTGGCACATGCTGGCTATGTATACAGATGAGGATATCTTTATCTGGGGGCACGGCAGTGCCCCAGCCAAGTCTCGAGCAAAACGGGCACGGCGGCCGTACCATCCTTTTCTCGAAGCGTTTCGCGGCTATTTCACCCCCCCTGTATCATCAATACGGACAAAGCTAGGGGTTTAGGTTTTCGATGACCTAGAGTAAGTATTAAAACAAGGTTAAGGTGTCCTGATATTATTTATTATTTACTTTCAACTCCTCCAAATATGCTGTTTTATATTTGTATCTTATTGTGCTCATGGCCAAGGCATTGTTATTGTAATGTAAAGAAAACTATTGATATAGTCACAAAATATTGATTTATTATTACAAATTAAGTTGAACAGGACTTGGCTCCTATGCGATCTCAAAACTTTTTACGATGGAAGAATTGCATAGAGAGACTTGGCTATTTTTTACATTGAATGTTTTTGGTGGGATAATATTATACAATCTGTCTCTCTAATATTGTGTGATACATCCCCCATGTAATACATAATGTCTTATGTGGTACATACCCCCTTTGTAATACATACAGCCTTATGTGATACAAACCGCCTATGTAATACATACTACCTTATGTGAGACATACCTCCTATCAAATACATACACCCTAATCTGGTACATACTGTCTTATTTGATACATATCTATAGGTCTAATTTTGTCTAACTTTGTTCATATTAAATTGTTTTTTCTCTATTTACTGCAAAGGCTGAATATATAAATAGGTATATTATTCTTAAAAGTGGTATCTAGTAAATAGAATTTACAGCATACTTGCTGAAAATTTATCATTAATCATTAATAAGTACACAAAATATTAGATTAAATATTTTTACCGTTCTACGGAGTTCAAGTAGATCCATCCGTCGTGTCCGCCGACAGCATACACGGGCGAGTTCGGTCCTTCTCCTAGAACGGCCACACCAAGCCCATGCCTGGGTGTGTTCATCGGAGCCAGTACACTCCAGCTCAAAGAAGTGAGATCAAAGCATTCCACCTTTATTGGGCAGAAGTATATATAACTATAAATTATAAAATTAAGAAATCCCTTTTTTTTTATATTCCTTCAAAATAGTAATCAATCATTAAACAATAGGTAGGTATGTATCTTATCAGTGCCGGTTTTAACACTACCAGCGCCCTGGGCGAGATTTCTACGGCGCCCCCAACTGCAATTCAACTCCATACAAAAAAATGGAAAGGATTTTATGTATAACAATACCCAATTATTAAAAATATATATATTTATAATAAAAAACAACCCTTTATTAGAAAAATCTAAAAGAATTCAATTTTTCTATGTTCACTTCTGTAAACGAAGGCGGCCACCGGTCCCGTCCTGAAATCGACAGAGTTACCGGTTCGGCCGACGGTGACCGAACTCTTGCCCGACAAGCCCGCGTCTCTCATCCCTCAAAAAATATTTCTTTGAGAGAGGAGAAAGGAGAGGTAACAACGCCCGTCGCCACGATACGGAATATGTCCGAGGCGAGGTCTATTTTCTCAAGATGTGGTCAGTGCCATTTCTTCAGCCTTATTCCATATTGAGCGCTGGTAGTGGAATAAACACCCGGTGACTTTTGCGTTGGGGTTTACTTGCATCCAGTACCGCCGCTTATCTAATTCCTTGTATCTAGTCCGAGCAGATCTTTGATTATAATGAACTAGCTGTGCCCCGCGGTTTTACCCTCGCGAATAGCTACAGTGCGACATAAAAGAGTAGAAATTAAATGAGGGCGCCACAATAGATCAGGTGGCAACCCACTTAGTACGACCCACATGATCTTGATACTTGAACACCTAGCATTATTTTTTAATAGCTTTACATCATGTGTCAATGTTTTAAATAAATATGTTTATGAATCAAATGTTTTCAATAAGTTCCGCGTAGATAGATAGATTGTTTGGAATGTCGTAGTAATAAAACTATAACTTCAAAAAAATATATATTTTTATTAATCAAATTTCTTTCTATTATTTCCGCAAGACAGTAGAATTGGTATATAGTAATAAAATTAAAACTTCACTCAAATATAAACTTAAATTAATGAGCACACTAATCTAATAAATCAAAATCTAAATATTCTACACCTTCTATGTGATCTTGAGTTGAGTTTAAGTCGTCTATATTAAGCTCTGCCATTGATTTGTCACTGCTTTCTGAACCAAACTCATCGTCACTGCTGTCTGCACCAACCTGAATTACTAAACGATCTATGTCATGGTACAATGTTCTTCCCCGATCATAATACTCCTTCTCAATTTTCTTAACATGCTCACAGCAATTCTTCCAATCCTCAGCTGTTATCAAATTGAAGGCTTCTTCGGTTAACTCCTTAATGTTTTTTGCACCTACATTCTGTGAAGCGACCTTTCGCTTTGCCAGTGCCCAAATTAACTCGATAGGGTTAAGATCACAGTGGTATGGTGGCAGCCTTACCACTGTGTGACCAAATTGCGCAATAATCTCATCAATTTCATATTCTGGTTCAGGCTTGTGTTTTTTTACCAGTGCCAGAAGCGAGGGTTTTCTCAAATCTGGGTCGAAAGACACGTTGTTTTGTTGTAGCCATATTTTTATTTCATGAACCTTATTTGATGATGTTGGAGCTTTGTTCTTTACAACAGAGTGGTAGGGTGCATTGTCCATCACGATGATTGAAGGCTCTATGATGTTGGGCATAAGTTTTTCTGTAACCCATTTAGTAAAATTATGACAGTTCATTTCAGAATGATAATCTTCTTGTTTATTCTCACCGCTAAAGAGTAGTAGAGCATTAGGCACAAAACCTTTTTCATTTCCGGCATGAACTATGATCCATCGCTTTCCCTTTGACATATCAGTTGTGAATCCTTCAGTTTCAATCGACTGCCAGCATTTTTTAAGTTTGTAGCTGGAGTGGATATAACTTTCGTCCAAATATATTATATCTCTTTGAAGCTCTTCGGGCAAGTTTCTGTTCTCCATAATCAATCTCAAATATTTTTCTCGCTTGTGTGCAATAATAGGATTTTCCATCAAAGCTTGTCGGTTTGTTTTACATTTTTTATATCGAAATCCAATCCTTTTTAGAAGTTTCCTCAAATGTTCCCGACTTCCGTCATAGCCGATATCTTCCTTTAATTGAACTAACAATTTACCAATTGTTGGTACCTCTTTCTTCACAGTATAAAAAAAATGAATCTTCTGCCGAACTGCACATGTGTCAAAGTCGTCTAATAACTTTGAAGGACGACCTTTTCTATGTTTAGCTGGTGTCGAGAATTTTCCATCGTTTTCCATACCATGTTTCACAATTCTGCGCACTGTGCTTACAGAAACACCTAAAACAAACAAAAAAAATGGTATTAATTTAAATAATTATAGATACAACTTTTAATGGGTGCTTATTTCCCTATAATTATTTAATCATTGTCAGTCCGACGAAAAATTTATAATTTCATTATGTGAAAATATTTTTAATTTACGTTTCTTTAAGTCACAAATATGGTAAAGCAAAAAATGTATTTCGTAATACGCAATAAATTACATTCATAATTATCAACGTTGTTAAGTCGCGCTATAATTGCAACGATATTTGTTTATCTTTGCTTAACCTCAAAAATGGTACACAAATCATATTAAGTCCGGCAATTTTGCTCTTAGAATGTATTAATCGTTTGTAATTTACGTTTAGTGCAACTTTCAATTAGTTTCAATAGTTACTTACCAGTAAAATCTGCCGTACGTTGGTAAACATCTTCGAAGTTAGATAGCTGCTTCCCAGCTTGAAATTCGGCCATGCACCGCCCATAAACTTTAAAAATTATTTCACGGGCTCCTCCACGAATTACTTTATTCATGATATGTCACTGTTTTTCAGTCCACACTCAGAAATAACACAAAACCAAAATTCCAACAAAAACGAAACCGGTCGATTAGAATTTGTCAGTATTTGACAGTTCAAGTACTTTTAGATGTTGCCAGAAAACGAAAAAATATTAGTTCCCAAATATTTAATTTCTACTCTTTTATGTCGCACTGTAGTTCACGTTCCCCGATGTCTTTAATTTTTAAATTAATATTTTTTGATCAGCTGAATTTTGTGCAAATTTTTAATTAATAATCTTGTCTGATTTGTTTTATGTTTTTGTACATTGTTTGTGAAATAGTTGTTGTTTTCGTAATCAGCGAGCCGATAAACCATAAAAACGATACTAATGTTGATTTTTAGAATTTTATTGCCACCCCTTTTCTACCTTTTAGGGGTTAATATCTGAAAGAGCTTGAAACAGTTGTTTACTCATTTATTGATAGGGGTACTACTGTGAAGAATCAAATAAAAAAGTTTGACTAATCTTGTTTCCCCATACAAACTTTCAACCCCTTTTTCACCCACTTAGGGTGTGAATTTTGAAAAACCCTAGGATACGTAATTTTTTAATTAAAATTTTTGACCTAAAAACAAAGTTTCAGGCTTCTAGCTCTAAAAATGACGGACTTACATTCAAAATTTTAACCCCTTTTTCACCCCCTTATGGAGTGAATGTTCAAAAATAATTCTCGTCACTACTGGCTGTATGCTAATTTACAGCAAAATCCGTTGAGTAGCTTTGGCTGTGCGTTGATAGATGAGTCAGTTAGGTTTGCCTTTTATATATTTAGATAATAATTGTTTTTAAGAGTAACTACGAGTAGACCTCGAACTTTGAGAGATGGGAAAAAAGGGGCGCTTGCGGCGCCCTTTTATTATAGATAATAATTGTGCACAGGGTTTTTAAGAGTAACTAGACCTGGAACTTTGAAAGATGGGCAAGAAAGGGGCGCTTGCGGCGCCCTTTTATTATAGATAATAATTGTGCACAGGGTTTTTAAGAGTAACTAGACCTGGAACTTTGAGAGATGGGCAAGAAAGGGGCTCTTGCGGCGCCCTTTTATTTTAGATAATAATTGTGCACAGGTTTTTTAAGAGTAACTAGACCTCGAACTTTGAGAGATGGGAAAAAGAGGCGCTTGCGGCGCCCTTTTATTATAGATAATAGTTGTGCACAGGGTTTTTAAGAGTAACTAGACCTGGAACTTTGAGAGATGGGCAAGAAAGGGGCGCTTGCGGCGCCCTTTTATTATAGATAATAATTGTGCACAGGGTTTTTAGGAGTAACTAGACCTGGAACTTTAAGAGATGGGCAAGAAAGGGGCGCTTGCGGCGCCCTTTTATTATAGATATTAATTATGCACAGGGTTTTTAAGAGTAACTAGACCTGGAACTTTGAAAGAGGGGCAAGAAAGGGGCGCCGCAGGCGCCCCTTTCTTGCCGGCGCCCCGGGCGGTCGCCCAACCGCGCCCTGCCCTAACGCCGCTACTGTATCTTATTTATACATACCGTATTCAAAGTCTTAAGACCATCCCTGCCGCCAACAACAATAAGTTTGTTCTGCAGTACTGCCACACCAAACTGTAGCCTCCTTGCGCCCATTCTCATAAATGGAGTCCATGTGTTTGTTCTGGGATCATACATCTCCATGTTACTGGCACCCTAAAAATCAATAGATTAGTTATATCTAAATATTCCAAAAATAATTAAAAAAAAAACCTTAAAAACTAAGACAAATTACCCAACATTTACTAGTCGAAATAAAAATAATATTGGGAATTTCACTTTCTTTCCACTAGGAAAGAATTAGTTTATTCAGAGTAATATACAAAATTAAATGGTACTGGGAAAGCACTGATCTCTAATTATTGATTTAGGTATAGTTTTGTTACTTATATACTGTGTGGTATACATAGCATCGAAAAATGTATGTCTACTAAACAAAAATCTTTTTCAGGCCTTAAAACATTGTACGGCGGTAAAGTTAAAAAAAGTAATAAAACCTTATATCCATCCATGCCACCAATAGCTAAAAGTCGGCCAATAGTTGACGTGCGCGGCCGTGTGCGATGCGAGAACAGGAGAGATCGTCGTTCCGGTAGAAGATGCCACTTCACAGCCTCCATAATAAGGGGTTGACATTCTGGTACATTACCACAAGCCAGCTCTACCTTGTCTATTAAATACTGTAAATAAAATATGTGTTAATAAAGAGATCTGAAAATATATTAGATATTTTCCTTTTGAATCTATCTTACCTCTGACGAAAGAAGAGGCAGTTTGACTAGCTTCAGTAATGTAGCTAAATGGCTTTCCCTTTTGGCACTGTCATGTTGCACCCAAGTCATAAGACTTTCAAATACATTTTCTTCAGTCACCACATTAAGATCATCTGACTTCAACAAGTTGGCCAACTGGTCAGCTTGTAGAGCTAAGAACTCCTGATGCTTTACCACCTGAATGGGTTTTAAAGACAAAATGCTGTCTTAGTAGTGCGAGTGTCCCTTGACATTGAAAACAATGGTTGAGCAACATTATGTAATGTTTTTGAATAAATGAGTTGCAAAATAAGAAAACTTTTAGAACCTGCATAAAGTGTTGGTATGTGTATTTTAAAGCGCTTTTGTGTAAATCCAAACAGGACTGCTGTTCAGCAAACAAAGCTATCCCCAGACAATTACAGGGGTCCAGCTGCCGCAGTAAAAAAGAGCAACAAGCTTCTGTAACTGAAGTAAGCTGCAACAAGCTGGATGTGGAAAGAAGTACTTCAACTGTTTCCTCTCGCAGTTCTGCAATTTTAAAATCAGTTAATATCTTATAAGGACAGAATAACACCTTGATTCAGAAAATAAATAACTAACTATTTTAGAAAACCATATTTGTTAATTCAATGGGATATTTTAGGATGAGCCAATTACTGTATCATTTTTAATTACCTTATATAGTTACATTTTTAACACAAATTAACCACTATGTGTAACACTGCTGTAATGGCAATATACCACCTATTTAATTAAAGGGAGCATTTTCAATCTTTCTTCAGCCAACCTTATTGTACCTATTTGGTTGCATAAAATAAGCTCCATTAACTTAAAGCAGATTTAAACCAACTACAGTACAGTTAAGCTGAAAGCATAAAGCTTATTGAATAAAATGAGGTAGTAATGCTCCTTAAATGGATAGTAATTCAGTTATCTAGAGTGTTTGTGATGAAGTTCTTGTCAAACATCTATCAGTGATTATGTGCAGGTCTATGAAAAACACAATACTAGCCTATAGTGCCAGTGTAACAATAGTGCACAAGGTCTTGAAGTGCTTGTGGATCAACTCTCTCAAGTGTTATCTCACTGGACTGGGCCTCCTTTAGGGATCCCGTGAACATGGCAGCAAAGTACTCGCTGCAAGATGCTAGAAGTATTTTGTGTGCAGGAATTCTGTTACAAATAAATGTAAATTCAGTATAAGTACAACAAAGACAAAAGTTTTAATTAACATATCCTTTATAAGTATTAAGACTATTATATACTTATAATGTGGGTAACCTTAATTATGCTTTGTTCTTAATAATATATTATAATATATTGGTGAACACTTTTCTATAGCTCATATGAAAATAAAACCTATATTATACATATAAACAATCTCATTAAATAAAGTTTTGTTGTTTGAATATTCAATTTCTTTTGTCATACACATTACTTATTAATTGTTAATATCTATGAGTCAATCATTAACATCACTTTCTTATGATATTGCTTCTAGGCATTATTTCTAAAACTTTGCTGGTTTAGTGTTTTATTTATATCATTCCAGTTAAAAAATATAATATAATATATTGTGCAAGTGAATGTAAAAACGGATGTGGATAAATTTAGGTTCACGACCTTTTTTACAATAGGCTGTAGGTACAGTAACTTAAAGTTTTTAATTCACTATTGTATATATATATATATTAAAGAAGTAAATAAACAAACCTGCATCCTCCGGCAATCAGAGTGACGTCGCATAATTTTTGCGATTGATAATAGCAAAATATATTTTTCAATGCTAAGCCAGAGTGTCCTTTATCACAATAGAATTCTTCTTGACTTGAAGCACTTGAAAGACTTAATTGACTTAGCTCTCTTGGTAAGCCTTCATCGATCGAATTGTTTGATATATTATCTTTAGAAGCCTCAGCTTTTTGAGAATCACTGGCAGACATGGTTAAATCCTTGATTATAAGCAAGAGTAATGTCTAAGTTTTATGATCCTTTCTTCTAAAGTCGCAATTTCACCGTTCATAACAAAGCAACGATTCGACATGAAATCCAGCAAACGAAAACAAAGACATCTATTTTTTACTTCTTGACAAACTTAAGACATACAGACAAAGACAGTTGTCAAAATGTCAAATATTGTCAATGGTCGCAAACCACAGACTGTCCGAGCTGTAGGCAGGATGCAAAAACTGTGGTATATTTGCTTTATATCTAAAATGTGTGGTTCAAATTAAAAAAGATTTAAGACAATAAAGCTTACTTTTGATTATGCGACCCTGTGTTAATTATTTTTTGTTTTGTGTAATTATTTTAGGAAGCTTTAAATTATGTAAAATTTACATGCTTGAACTTTTAGTTATTAGATTTTTTATTAAGTCTTTATTTCGACTTTTCGTAATTTGATTGGGCCATTAACTATATATCAGCCACATTAAAGAAATAATGACCGTGCTTTGGGATTATGAACCTGAATTCAATGACTAACAGTTCAGTTTCCATCACATTCAAATTACTTTCAGGCCCTTTCCGGTAATATTTGTCATTCTAAAATGAACTTAAACACATGTTGTCAAAGTTGATAATTGCGTAATTGAATGAAAATTAAATGCTTGTTCCATTTTAAGCCACCACGGTTTCATTTTCGCACATACTCTACCTCACCCCTAGGTCTACTAAGAAATTCTATATCCTGAATTATTTCTGACGAAACTTTGGACTTACCTGGGTGATTTGTGTCCGATTTGAAATGAGGAGAGACAAAAATCCGCTTTGTTCACCTGGCTGATATCACCCAGATGAACTAAGTGGAATATACCCATATTTTTCCACACGATTTCCACGTCGTAAGTAATAGAAAGGCATCTGCTATTAAAATATTCGATACTAAAGGAAGAAGACTTAAATAAGCTCGAACGTCTGCAGAATTTGTGCACTAGCTTTATTTTTGGTCTGCGGAAGTACGACCACGTGTCGGAATGCCGGGCTAGATTGAAGTGGTTGCCGATTTGGCAACGTCGAGATTCTCATATTCTCTGTCTCCTTTACTCAGTTTTGCACAACCCTAAATATCCAGGCTACCTGCGGGAACGTTTTGAATTCTTGGTCCCCAGGGGTAAGCCTTGTCTGAAGCTATTTGTATTTACGTGCGACAGAACGCGCCACCTGAGAACGCTCATATTTTGGTTGATGGAGTTCAGATAAGCATCAGGCCGACCCTGAAATATCTAGGGTTGGTCCTGGACAGCCGATGGAACTTTGGTCCTCACCTCCAGCAGCTGACGCCCAAACTAATGAAGACCGCGGGGGCTCTCTCTTCTTTGCTCCCCAACCTTGGAGGCCCTAATGCCGTCTGCAGGCGACTCTACACCGGGATCGTGCGATCTATGGCCCTATACGGTGCCCCAATATGGGGGAATAATCTGACGGCTCGCAAAGCGGCGCTGCTTAATAAGTCGCAACGCGCAATAGCCGTCAGAGTAATAAGGGGTTATCGCACGATCTCCGGTGAAGCGGCGATGTTACTCGCACAGACGCTGCCTTGGAAATTCGAAGCCAAAGTCCTGGCGCTATTGCACATCTGGCGCAACCAGGCAAATAGTCAGGGCAGCGCTCTGTTGCTAAAAGAGAAAAGGGAGGACCTGCACGTGTCAGCTAAGGAGGAGTGGCGGTTAGAGCTACTAAATCCCTCTGCTGGGCACGACATCATAGCCGCAATCTGGCCTGTCTTCTGGGAATGGATGGAGAGGCGGCACGGAGACCTCACGTACCGACTGACACAGGTGCTTACCGGTCATGGCTGTTTCGGGACGTACCTGTACCGGATCGGACGTGAAATCACGAAGGCTTGTCACCATTGTACGGCCCCAGAAGACAGTGCTCTGCACACTTTGCAGGCCTGCCCAGCTTGGGATTCGGCGAGGCGCGAGTTGGTCACGCATATAGGAGGGCGGACGCTCTCGCTTCGGGCTGTGATATCATCCATGGTCCAGAACGAGAGCGTCTGGAGGGCGGTGGTAGCTTTCTGCGACACCGTCATGACCGCCAAAGAGGCAGCAGAGAGAGTAAGGGAGGCGACGAGCCAGCTCCCTTCTCGCCGCAGACGCCATAGCCGCCACAACACTGTGGCGCCGATGGCACGCAACGACCTCAGACCACCTTGAGGTCGGGCCTGCGGGTGACCGGGAGGGCACCCCGTCACCCGATCAGCTGACAGGCCACGGAGGATACGGACGCCAGGTCCACGCGTCCGTCCTCGGAAGGAGCGAGAGGTGGACACCTTACACCCACCCTCTGGAAGGGGTCCAGTTTAGGACCGAAACCTGCCGGAGCCGCGCAGAGATTGCGTAAGCGACCCCGTGGCTTTGATTAAGGCCAAGACAGGACCGGGGTGTTTTTAGTCCGTGCAAGTCCGACATATCCCCACGCTGTGCCCTCAACGTGGGTTGAAATCATAAGAGTTTCACCCAGAAAAAAAAAAAAAAAAAAAAAGGGTAAGCCTTGTCGTACTTCTTCTTCTCTTCTCCTTCGCACTCCTCTTCACTCCTCTAGTCGTTACGACGAATCGTTTGATATTCGTACTGTGCGCCTCTGGAACTCACTTCCACATTCCTTGCGTAATAGCACTTCGCTTAACGTTTTTAGGAAAAAGATAAAAGAGCATTTCCTTTCAATTTGAGTTATGTAGTCTATGTATGTCTAATATGTATTATTTACGTACTGTATGTAGTATTTGTGTATATGTATATTAAAATATATATTATATAAATATAATAGTTGTACACTTCTATCTGCCTAACCACTTACAATTAATAATCTCACTATCTCTCAAAGGTTTGCTGGAAGAAAACTCAATTTTGAGTTAAGCTCGCCTGTGTACATCAACTTATTATAATAAATGCAATGTATATACCTACGTGTGTGTGTACAATAAAGAATTAAGAAGACAGATGTAGGTAGAGATAACGATAGTACCTACAGGATGGAAGAAAGATTTTGCAAGATGTCCACTAGGTAAAGATTTTTTCATTACAATAAGCTTTTATTTCCCTCGTGGAAAAGACCTATCTCTCATTATTTTTCATTATAATAAGAAATCCTCAAGTTACTATTAACGTAGCTGAGGACCCCAGGTTCTGTCTCCAGTTTACAGAGTGGGTATGAAATATTACAGCGACTGAAAATTGTTGTACGTTTGAGTTAGCCAAATGTTGGCTAAAAGATCTATATAGTATGCAGACTAAGGATGTATGATCCGTCAAATGATTTTATACTAATTTAGGATGCAGCACCTACAGTTAAAACTACTGAGTTGAATCCAATAATAATTTCCAACTATTCATATCTTTATAAGTTACATAAGATTTAACTTTAATCTCCTTATTTTAGTGAAGTACTTAGGTCAACTTCTTAATACAACTTTGGGTATCATCTTCAACCAAAACTATGAACACAAGCTACTACCTAAGTACTTACACTAAATTGCCGTTTCTGATATAAAATATGTTCACTTGAAATAAATATTATTTAGTTGTAGTAGCAGACGTTCAATAATGCAGTAATTCAAGTAAGTAAGTAGGTAGGTAATATATTTACATTTGAGAAAATTGACTGGGCATTAAGTTCCTTGCATTCCTTATAATGTTAACGAAAGCCTTTCAGTTAGATATAATAATATGTTAGTGTAATGAAAGTTATTAGTTGTTCCTAACTCGAGTTTACTGTGCTCTTTGAAAGTTTGACTCCACGCTACTATTTGTTAAGTAAGCAGTTAGTGTTGCCAACCTTAGTTAGTGATTTCTTAGAATTATAATTAGGAACATGTATATTAGTTCTACGTAGGCCAAATCTTACCTACCTGACCTTTACGAAATGCTATAATAAGTAGGAAGTGTTGGAAGATAAAATAGATTGGTAAGTAGGTCCTGGCCAATTTATAGTGAAGATAGGCAAAAAATGTATGTTAGAAATAATTTAATATATTTACCTACAGTCAAGTTGGGTAACTTTGAACTCTTTATTTTTATGGATACTGAAAAAAAGTGTACTGTTGGACTACGTTATACAGCGTATTGAGTGTTCTTTTATACTCAAATTCATAACTATTTAACCAATATGATAGTTTAGTAAAGAAATGTTTGAGTAAATAACATTTTAGTAGCCATTCAAAGTTACAACTAATTTTGGCTAACTTTGAATTGAGTTATCTAGGATAACAAAAATCCTCAAAAATTGTACATATATACAGACAATAAAAAATGCATAGGCCATAGGCCTATCAAAATAAAGGAATTTGTCATAGACAACAACTTACCGGTCATTTGGGATACCATCTTCTAACCATTAGTTCCTAATAGGTAGATTTTTTTTACGGAAACAGCAAATGTTCAAATTTATGTTTTATTTATTAAAAAACAAGCGTTAACATAAATTATTCAGTTAATTACCTATCAAATGAGATCAATAAAAACTGTTGAGATCAAAAATTGAAAGTGAGCGACATCATATTAAAAAATCATTCACCCCATTCCATGAACAGAATATCGTCATCGATGATAATTTTTCCGTCCTTTCTGGTTAATTGATGTTCTTTTAGTATCGAAATTATGTTTTCTTTCCTTATAACGGACTTTTCTGGTTTTGAATACCACGTCCAACCCCCTAAATACTCAAGTCTTATTTTTTTTAAACAAGTTTTATTCAAAGTTAAACGACAATTCAAAGTTACCCAACTTGACTGTACCTAACACAAATAGGATTAAAATAAAACATCTATTTATCTGGCTGAGGCATTTATTAACATTTATTTTTGTTTTTCATTTTTTTTCTTAATACAACATACATAGTAATTAACAATACATAATAAATAGTCCAAAAGTATATTACGCCTACAAAATAGCGTAGTCGTTATAAGATTATCGCCATATGAGTTGTTTACATATCCTGCGAAATGTCAAGGCAACTCCATGACACGGTTGAAAAACTGGAAATATTCTCAGAGAGAATGGTAGTGGAAAGATCTTCAAGATTATCAACCATGGTCTTTAGAATTGTTAACTTGCTCGTACAGATCATTAGTCATTTAGCTGAACCCGGCTGTCGGTAGGATGGCACAGGAACGTCGCATTACGAGACCGTTGGTACATATTCTCCCGGAGGCTATTCCGTTTTTCATACAAGCTATGCGATGGCTAGGTCCTGAGCGGCCTGCCTGAGTGAGCACGAGCGTTCTCTGCCTTTCGGCGGTCAGTTAGTGTGACAGGGTCCGACAACATTGTGAGTCAACTGTAAGTTTTAACGATTTAGTTTGTGCGGTTAGAGATAGTTTTTAGTTTGTCTTTTGGCAAACACAACACTATGAGAAAATATACATATGTTAATCTCTATCTAGTGGTAATCAATCAAATATGTATCTACAAAAATAGTTGCATTTTCAAATAATAATGTCCTCAAGAAGAACGGCTGATGAAATTTTGTTTTAGGTTCGTTTTTGTGAGAATGGCGTAGGTTAACGCAGCAAAAATTCTATGAAAATGTTTGTATGTGAAATCTATAATTGACCAAAAAAGAATATTTTGTGTTACATTAATCCACTACAAGTGTGACATCTAAAAATATTGTTCTTTAACAGTAAATATCGTCGAAGTACTTCTCCCATTTCAGTTTCAGCGATATTTTAGTTAGGTAAAGTATAGCATTATGAGAAATAGATATTATAGTAATATCTAATTTGAACTGAGTTCGGAAGATTTCATGAGCATTATTTTTCCTTTCCAAAAGAGTCAACTGTTTTGATCGCAAGATGCGAGTCGTATAAAAGTGTCTAGAAACGATTTGTAAATGTTAGATATAAGTAGGCGTTTATTACATTTATTTGACAAGTTGTGCTCATAGTACGTGCTTACATATATTGGAACAATAACTAGATACAAATACAATAAATAGGTAGTGAGGGGTGCGTCGAAGTAATGGCAAAGACACATGAACGGTCACAGTGACAGCGAGAAGCGGGCCGAGCCGCGCAGTAGGTGGTGCGCCGCAGCCTCGGTGGCGAGTCACTATACAGAGACACTGGACTGGACAACGATTAGCATCTTCATTATTCTACATACACATACAGGTATATATTAATAAAATTGACCAAAATTGCAAAATGTTGTTAAATTAACAGGACCGTACAAAAATAAACAAGAGCGGTTTCTAAATAAATACTAGGTATGACTGGTTGTGTGTTAATTATACCCAAAAGGAATACAATCAATAAGGTAGCCATTGAGATGTACTCAAGCCAAACAGTATTTAAACATGAGTCATCCGTATTTAATACAGCCTAACAAAACTCTGACACAGATATTATACGTACATAGTAAATACTTTAAATTAATATTAATCACATTGATAGGTACATAGTCTATTCTCGAGATCTTGATTTGCATCTTAACCTATAAGTATTTAAAATATCACAATAAATTGCTGTGCACATACGAAACAGGCAAATTTGAGTGCAATTAGATTAATTTTAAAGATAATTATTTTCTGTACTAATTAAACATGTAGGTATACGTGAAACAATAAATTAATTAGTAATTCATAAAACTTGTAGTCACAATAATTATCCAGTGCATGCCGAACAATCTTGGGGACCAAACAATTAGAAATAAAGGAATGGTTTCGTCTTTAAATGTTTAAAAATAATGGAATGTTCATAGTAATACTCAATTTCATCTTTCCCTACTTCGGAACTATAATTGCTCGCAATTCTTTAGGATATCATTATTTGGCTCACATAGGTAATATCTGCAGGTGTTTAATGTTTATTAGTAAATGCTCTTTGTCAACACCTGTAAGTAGGTGTATGTGCTTTAGGCAAAGAAATCCTTGCTAATAGATAATTAATTAAAAAAAAACAAGTCAGAATTGACTACCATTTCGATAGCCAAACAAACTAAATCTAAACGTTGCCTTCAACTATTAGACTCTGACTCTGTTAAATATAAACAGAATAAATGGAAGTTTTATTAACTAAATGAACTGTTATTTGTCTAAACACGATAAGTCTTACATGAGATTAACATCAAAGCAGGTGCAGTAAGTAGGTACTAAGTAGTAATACGAACGGGTTTTGGAAATCGTTGTTTGTAATATAAATACCGCTGAGTCTGATGGCTCAAGAACTAATGTTCTAACAGACTATAGAGGTATTTATCAAAAATTTTGGCCTAATCGGAACTTATTTTTTTCTGGTAATTTAATGTATGCTTATAAACTGCTTCGATGTGCCTCCTAATTCTCATAAAGGACTTATCCTTTTTCATTGTTCACATCCACATTATTATTATTAAATATAATTTAGATAAATGTTATAATCTACTATTCTACCGATTTTCTAAAAATATATTGTAATAATGATTAATCTTAATTTAATACTTGCGACAAAAATGATTATTTTATTACTACACACAGAATATAGGGTGCTAGAAATAATATATTAACTATTAATTGGTGCAACATTGACTACTTACACTCTACCAAACAACGTAGACGGAATCTCTATGTGATACCTCATACATACACAATACTATCTACCGAGTACAATATTTAATAATGAGATCTTTTTTTAAACCTACTTTCTTCTAAATTTCTAAAAAACTACTTTATTAATAACTCAACAATTCATCACTTTCGTAATATATTTATTGAGTTATTATTCTCTTATCGCTAGAAAACTATTTGTGGACGTGAGCAATAGAATAAAGTTTCCTACAAAGGTTTGGTGAAGGCAACTGGTAATAAGATAATGGTGTTTTTCAAGGTATAAGCTTACATATACCCACTTACTTCAGACAGTTTGTCCGTGTAGGTGTTAGGGATATAATTACTAATAATTTGTCGCCGTCAATTGCCGGTTTGATCAGAACGTTTCTGAGAAAGGTTCGGGACTTTGATAGCTACAATATTATTGTTGCAGAAACGTGTTAAAACCTTTATATAGAAAGCTCAATGGTATATCAAGGAATCTGTGGTTCATATTGTTGATATATTTTTTAATTTTTGTGTTGGCCACGCAGCGTCTTAACTTATACAAACATGTAAATTACCTAATTAAAATAAATTAAACATAGTAAATAGGAACTAAATGATGACTAGAAAATATTATCTTAAACCTCCCCAGACTTGTTCGGCTATGGACAATAACATATAACTATATTTCAGTCAAAATACCTAATAACCTCATACTAGTCGTACTGAAAAGTATCAGAAACGAATATTATAAATAAACGACTACACTAAATTATATTTGTGGATTATTCATTAACAGTACACAATAATAGCTGCCAAAGTCGAGATTAATTTATGTTAAAATACATAATGCTCTCACATCTTAATAATTGTCTTTTGAAAATAATGTACTTCAGTACATCGTTATTGACAAACCAGGAAAAGTAAGAGAAAATAATTGTGAAAACGACGACTGTTCGCCAGTTCAAGTGTCGCCTTGGCGGGAACAGCCGTCGAGTGCACGTCATAGGCCGACTAATTAAATAAATTCAAATAATTCATTAGATATCTATCTATATACAACATATTTTTAGACTTCTCTTATTTACTTTACAACCCTCATTATAATAAGGAATGTCGTAACTTAATGTAGAGTAAATACATAAAGTGAATAAATATTTTAACAAATCGACAAACATTTACGTTTCGTCAAATGAAGTACTATTCTAAAATATTTATGTATATGTTCTACTGTCTAACAATGTTGACTACCAGTCTCACATTTTAGTTTAATAAGTGCTAGAAGGTATGAAATACATGGAAAATAAATCAATCAGCTGCGGAGAAGTTTAATTGGGACGAAACCAGATCGTATCACTGCTTTCCTTCCGTCACTCGGCTCTCACGCGCACCAGCACGCATCGAATTCTGTTGTCTCGTTTTTCGCAGTCGGAAACCTTACACTACACTTTAAGTGGTCATGTTTTGGCATAGGCTGCACCACTACTTGATATGTTTCATTACGTTCAACGCATGTACGAGTTATGACTGGTTGCGCCCGAATAATATTCCTGGGAGTTCGCAGCTTTCACTGATCGCATAAAAGCACGGGGGCCGATCGATCGTATATTTTACATGAGGTCCGTGTAGCACTGGCGGAGTATTAGAGCACTAAGGGGTCAGGATCCGGGAGGGGTGCCGTTCTTAGCGGCCGCGCGCCCACCGCAGCAACGCGTCGGCCAGGACATCCAGGTGGGCCTTTGTCTGTGAACACGAAACCATGCCATTAGTTCCCTGGAACAGTTAGAACAACGTACTGGGCTTCAAAATTCCGCAGTCAGACTATGGGGCATGCGTATGATCGTAGTTAAAGTAAATACATTTTAACCTAGAATACTAGCTATAACGAGTTTCACATAAACAGAAATGAATCTGGTTTAGCTTTACCGGACAGCTTTCTTGTGGGAAATATTATTTTCATTTGAATTAAACTATAAAAAGTAAAAATAGAATCACCGTTTTGTAGAACATGCAGGCCTGTCGATCTTCATCTTCGCCGCTCGGGCAGTCTATGAAGCCGTCGCACAGTACATGGTCATCGATGCAGCGGTAGCGCCCTTGCCGGTCGGGCGTGGGGCACGCGAACCGCTCCATACCGTCCGCGGCTGGTGGACATTCTGGAAACAAATCAAACATTCATACTTATTTGCCATCCTAACACAGTTTTAGAGACATAAAGAGGTGAAACTAAAATTGATTCTATAAGACTATTACGCATCTAAAATTAATAAAAGCTCAACCACAATCTATTTGCCTGAACTGTATGCCATTGTGCTGTATTCACAGACACACTTTCAAAGCAGCAAAATCAAATAACGTCTTCTCCAGGTCAACGAAACTATTGTTTCATGCAAAGGTGTTGCAGTAAACAAAAGTTTATAATTTGCAGTTAATGGGGAGATTATGAAAGCTGTTAGTACTATTATAACAACACCCAATAGATGAATAATTATTTAATACGAACTCGTAACAGCTAAAATTAATTAACATAGTCGGTTTTGAAAACCTATTTAAACTAAACTTTTGCTGTGTAACAAATAAACTTTTTACAAGGTACGTGTTTTAGAGCGATTACACAATTATGAGTTGAGTTTAATATTTATGTGGTTTATTCATGACAAAGACAAAATATATCCATGAAGTACTAATAGTTTCACCCGTTATGACTTATTTTTATGATGGTTTAGGCACTCGAACGGAGTGTAATGACCTTTGACCTCCGCTGTTAACGTAGTCACTTTTAACTTTGGGTTCTTTGTTCTTTTGTGTGTAGCGCTCTGAAGTCCACCTCTTGGAAAAGGTTTAATGAGGCGTGTTAACAGTACAGATGATTTGCGTTGTTTTATTGGAAATCTGTTTTTTGTTAACATTATAAACATAAGCGTGGGAATAAAAGATGCCGCTTCCTAGATAATTAATAAGTCCGACCTTAGTTCATTTATTTCCGATTTCTATTAAGTTTCCTTAATAAATCGATCAGTATGACTAGCAACATTATCACAGAAATTAGAATTCAACTATTTTTAGATAAGTGTAATGTTTTATAATAAAAAGCTGCTTCAGAGGGCTGTAAAAAATTCCATGTCGGATCTGGGTTACATAAAATGTAATTTTTAAAACCGGTCCATTCTTTAGATGGGGACTTATCTCACCGGCAAACGAGAAAAAACAACATCGCAAGGAAACCCACACGTTCGTAATAAATTCTTATAAGTCTGCTAGTCTAGGAATCGCGATAGGTCACGGCGAACGATTCTCGCAAAGAGTTTAAGTAAACATATTTATTTTTCACAATAAAATTCCAGTAAAATGTAACATTTATTTCTACATAATTTTCGAATATTCCTTGAATTTATATTAGGTACTTACATAACATGAATCAAATAAAGTTTTCATGTTATTTGACTTGCAAAGTTAAATTAACTTTCTTATTTTTTTTTTTTTTTTTGCGTAAGTCATCTAATTATCAAGTTAAATTATGTATGACTTGTTATTTATATAACCTTTTTATATCACGCATTATAAGGTTATACGGTTGCTTTATAAAGTGCTTTATAAGGTTAACAGAAAGATACGTCACATGATAAATAAACTTGAGAAGTTAGCGAGCGCAGCGGTACAATACATCTAAAATATAATAAAGTCATCCAATTCGCTGCGTTAAATGAGTAAAGCTCTTAAATGTATCCCCGCGAGATTGCAAGTTTCGGTGGTCAGTTAACCGTACGATTTGCCAAACTCTACGACTAAACTGACTTGCTTACACAGACTGTGACGGCAGGCCACTCTATCGCGAGCGTCTATTTTTAGCCACGCCGGGGAAAGTGAGGCCCGTGGCTCGATTGCGCGCGCCCTCTATACACCCCTATCCTTAGCCTCTATCTATTCACTTTGTGGGGAGGCAGCGACGACGTCTTGTGCATTTGTAAGCAGCTATTGGTATCGTTCAGGTGAAAAAGACTTCGCGTTTTGTTTTTTTTTATATCGCATTTCTATTATAATAACGGTACTTGGCGCAATGTCTTTTTTATATGCGAGAAATGTGCGTTGCACACAGATTGTTTGAGGCGGATTTTATTGCCAAAAGCCTGTTTATTGCATAAAACGTAATGGTAGGCCTTTTGTTTTTGACTATAATGCCAGAATGAACAAATAATCATGAAAAAATAGTATGCCACTAGAACACACATTAGGAAAATTCATCAATTTCGTAAATTTACAGAAATATAATGATTGCAGCAACTTAACAATTTAAATGACAAACGAAAGAAGTAATAGCTGTAATATTAAATAATAATAAAAAACACAGTAGTATTTGTTTGATTTCTAAACGTGGCACTGTAAGCCGATCCTACTTTGAAAATATCCTTGGCAGAAGAACAATCCAAAAGAATAGTAGTAAAATAAAATATCCGATACGGACCAAACAAGAACTATTAATTGCTTTACGACAAGCTTTTGATGAACTATCTAGATAGCTAGCCTTTGAAGACTTTAGATCACTCTGGATCTAAGGTTTCTATATTTGAGCATTACGAGGACGCAGAAAACAACGCAATATATAGCTTACTGAAAAAATTAAGGCTTGCCTATAGTTGTGTAAAAATAAAAGAAATGTAGGTATAGAAATAAAATAAATACATTCATTTAGTCATTAAGGGTTTAACAATATTGTTTATATTTTCTGTACATATGGCAGGGCTGAAATTTTACTGAAAGTCTTAGTCATCTGCAGAGTTTACTTTGGTGTTACTTTATAGATGTAGTCAGGTCTTAAAATATTTCATAATATAATTTCATAATCAAGTATTTTGTTTTGAGTAATCTATATCTATACTTATAATAAATCTGTAAAAGTGAAAATTCTGTACATTGAAAATATCAAAAAAATAAATGGCAGGGGGTGTTACTAGACCGACACCGAAACCAAAAGTGTGAAAAAGAAAAATTTTGTCTGTCTGTCTGTCTGTTTGTTCAGGTATCACGCAAAAACTACCGGTTCGATTACGATGAAACTTGGTATAATTATTCTTTATTATCCTGGGCACCACACTGGGTAGTTTTTATCCCGGAAAAGTATAAACAATAAAAAACAAACTTAATTTTGCGGTTAAAAACTCATTGATAAGTTTCGTCATCCACGCGGACGAAGTCGCAGGCACAGCTAGTATAAAATATATCTACATTATGTTAGGTACATTTATTTGTCCTGAGTGAAGTTCAGCACTTTTATGTATGATACGTTACATATGATTCAATAACTTCTGCAACAATCGAATTCCTGTCACGTTTCCTGAATTTTGCATGATTCCATCATTTGAGTATAAACGTCCATAGCGATGGAAACGAGACACAGAATCTAATATTATATTGTTTTTTATTATTTTTTATTTATTTATTTGCTTACAGAGGTACATGGTATTCTTATGAGCTAACAGTGTCCCACAAAACAGTACAAACTGTTTGACTGTGAGATCAATTTTAAACAATTTGAACATTTGTTTTACATTTAACATAGAATATAATATATTATAACATTTTGTTAGACATAATTATTTATATTGTGCTTATATATATATTGTTTTTATGGTAGGGAATCTATTAAATATTTTTTAAGTTTACGTTTAAGTTTAAGTTTTGCAAGTAAGTTCATGTTTATAATTATTATTTGTGAAGTTTAACATTTTTAACTTGCATTATTATTTTCTGTATATTATTTTGTTGTCGGTTTATTGTAGATTATATATATTTTTTATTTAGGCAAGTATTCTTATAAAAATAACCTTCATATTTGTTAGGAAAATATTGCCCACGGCCAATTCTATAATGTTTTATGATGTGGGACGTATTTTATGTGTGTATTGATCTCTACTACTACGAAAACAAGAATGATATAGCTGAATAAACTGTTATACAAGATTAGCAAAGTTACTAACCAATATCTAAGTAAAATTAATAAAAGAGGTTTTGACATCACAAAATAATCTTGGACATTTTTTTTACAAAATCTATCTAGATACATGTAACCTAATATAAAGCTATATGTAAACTACGAAGAGTTTATGTTTTGTTAAATAGTTGTGATTTCATTATTATAATTATAGGTTTACTTAACCAAACCAACCGTCGTCGCTTCACTGAAGTAATTTATGGATATGTATGCAATATGATTAAACACGCCTGTAGGCTGTAGCAGAGAGGCATATCATGATATACCTACTATAGTATACTATTGAACATTTTGTATTTCTTGGGTTAGTTTGTGTTGACTGGGTTTAACCTTGTTTTGCATTTATATAAATATCTTTGTTGAGGAATCACAGATCACCTGTAGAGGCTTTAGATACATGGTTATAGGTACGCAATCAAATGTAGACGGTATTGATGGTGACCTATCCCATGCAGGAGTATGAAATAATGGTGAGATATGTTTCAAAAGGTACTGCCTACTATGAGCAAATCTCTTTGGTAATAAAATCTTTTTAATAAAATTGTTGGGTAGGCACATTAAAAAACACCGGACCACAATGATAGATATACAAAATATATAAAGATACAATTAATCAAAACATAAATAAAGTTATTTCATCATATAAATGTCAGTTTGTTTCGAAGTGTGTGTAATGTGCAACCTCGTATTTAATAAATGAGTTTATTTTAAACTGGTTAACATAAAGAAATGCTTAAATTTGCAGTTTTATAAAATATGCTTCCATTAGACACCACTAATTTAACTGTAAATTGTTTGCAATTTAATTGCATAGTTACTCATGTTATATTTTTTTATATTTTAATACAGGCAGCCTTAAACACGTTTAATTAAAAAAAATACAGTTATTACATAAAATGTGAATTAACATCTCGTCTGTACATTAAAGTGTAAATCAACTTCTAAGTACTTTACATTTAAACTACACAATTCACTCATAAGTGTGACTTAGTTATAGCAAAAATAATCCCTTTTTAGCTGCCTACGCCAGAAGTTTAACGAAAACACGAGCAAACTACTTCACTTCAGAAGTTAATGAAGATGAAGATACTGACAAAATAACAAAGTAATAAGTGACAACATTGATGAATCACCACAAATGAGGAAAATAACTACCATATAAATCTACGCCGTCACAGTTTTTCTAGAAACTGCGATATTATAAAAAGTTACTTGCCGTTTATTATCACGCTGATTCACGCTAATGTTAACTTACGAAGCGATTTATAAGAAACATTCATCGGATACATATGACTAGCAGTGCAAGTATATTGTTTTATTTTCCAAAATATTTTTATCGCTGCTTTCTTTCATAGGCAAAAAATGTCCCTGAGTGTCATTTCATCCAATAGTAGACCGTAGTTCTAAAAAAAGGGTACTGTACGCGACTGTAAAAGTGAAGTTACGTGCTCGCGTAAAGCCAGCATCAAGTATTCAGGGCGATGGCAGATACAAGACGCCTCCGGGGTCTTAATATGCCTTTTAAGACCTCGCACTTTTGAGATATGTCATTTGTAACGCACTTTACGTTTAGGTACATACAGATTCACACCTGTAAGTATGACAGTTAGAAGTTTTATGTTTGTATTTACATCATTTTACTGTTATACTTCATTTATTTTTACTATAATGTTTACACAAATGATTAAACTACGTCATGTATATAAAAGTTAAAATATTACGGATGTCTTGCACGAAGGTTACGATGCTTTCAAAGCTTGAATTATATTTTTACTCTGACATTTCACGGCAATGAACTCTAATCCAGTGATATTCACAGTGCTATGAGCATCACTTATATGCGTAAATGTTTTAACGCTATTTAAAACTAATAAGAAAAGTAAACTTACTTCACTAGATAGCTACAAAGAGTGAGCAATAAATCTTTAAAATCACTCTTAATGTTCTGAGAGGTAATGGAGAGTTATGTTTCAAGTTACGATGTATCGGATTTCAGAGTGGGCTTTCAGTAGCAGAAACAATAAACAATGTGCTTATCTATAACTTTTTATTTGTATTTAACTCAGCTAAAGTTTTAAAAAACCTCGGTGGTTCTTAAAAAAACATGTATTTGTTTTATTTCACATGTTGAGTTATCAAATCCCGATCATGATATCCATTCAAATCAGAAACTAGAATGGCGTAACCGAAAATACGCAAAACTATCAGAACATATTATAAATAACAGGATCACCGACATTAAACTTGGGTAATGCCACTTTAACTGCTGTTTTTAGGCACCTTTTCCTTCTAACAGGCATTTAGTACGGATAAGATGAGGTTACCTCTTTTTCACGTGTGGGTGTTACGAAAACCGAACATTCACAATAGCATATTGTGTAAATCCCATGAATAGCGTAGGTCGGACGACAGTCGCTCTGTGTAACAATCAAAACATCGCCATGTTTTAAATTATTTTGGGAATAAAATGTGTTTCTTTTCAAAAGGTTTTGTCGTTTATTGCAATGTATTGTCAAAACAGTTTCCCGAATAACATTAACATAAAATCTAAATTTAGAAGGATCTGAGTTTGTGTTCAGTAAAGTACGTGCTTGTCGTCTTCGTCAAACTGGTTCGGATTAGTTCGATAGTCTTTTTTTCTCTACCATCTTACGCCATTTAGGATACTTACAGTCGAATTCAGTATGAATGTCGAATAAAGTGCATATAAGAGAAGCCTCACGAAAAAGGAAATCTAGCGCTAATCGTACTTGTCGCTTACTTTTCTAAGTTTCCTCATCCTGTTGATGAAGGCAAAACTAAATCAATCTAACTATATCTATCCATATCCATAACTGTGTCCCATCCCTTCCTGTGAGGAAGGCGGAGCTCGTTTCGCCAACGCTTTATCTACTGACCTCGATTCTAATTGTTATAGTGTTTTTATAAAGGATCAAAAAGAAACTTGTTATTTATTCAGGACTTTGTACACAAAGCGTATATACCATTGACGTTCTGTTTTTCGCCAAAATGTTACATAAATGTGCCACATGAAAACGTTCACTTATAAAAACTGTGAACGAGTCAACGATTACTTAAAAAAGTCGCAAGTTGGTTTGGTGGAAGCGACACAGGCGTGGGTGTCCTGTGTTACTCATGATAGTGATCGCGGGATCGAGGATGGCGCAGACATTCCGGCGACGGATACGTCATCCGCCGTTACTACACTATCGAATGACTTACAGGCGAACAACGTGATATATTCATGCCTTAAACTCATTTTGTTATGACTGCGCTATTGTTGTGGTGTTTTATTTCTTAAATAACTTTTTACGACAATAACAGTAAACCTAAACTAATCCTTACCTACTTTACGTCTGTTTGTAAAGTAAATACTTTTACTCGGATTGGTATTTGTGTAAATACCACAGCGATATTGCGATATTTATTACTACTTAAATAAAAATATGAAAGCATTATCAGTATTCTTCTCGAAGATTCTCAGGGATTTAAAGCTTTAGTCTTGAACTTTGGTCGGATTTAAGTTAAACTTAGCTGTAGTGGCTGGTTTTATTTGATTTGTTTAGAGTTTACTGTTCTGAAACGAAAGTACTACATAAAATTAAGTTTTAAAAAGGACATAAAGTAAACCTGGCTATCTTCGTAGCCATGCATATTTAAAAACTCAACAAAACTAGATATTTGTGTAGAAGAATAAACAGTGAAAATGTGACATTAGCATACATTTCCCGATCATGAAAGCAATTCTCATTAAAAAAATGTTCAATACCTGTGACTATACCACTAGTATATGCTATTAGATAATAACATATTCAATGAATGCAAATAAAAATGCATCACAAATAATCTTTTTTTGTGGTCCCGATTGAGGAGACCTTCCATACTTATAAATATAAACAAGACGTCGTTGTACGTGACTCTGTTTCCAAGGAGGTACGTTGCCAATCCTTCACTCTATCATTTGATAAGTTTTAAGACGGAGACACAAACAGACGGATAATCCGGCTTATTCTACTTTAATGCAGCGACGAGTTACGCATCGGTTTGGCTTAGAATGTCGATAATCAGAATTTAGGATTCACCTTCATGTGTGATAATCCTCAATTCAAAGAAAGTATTTGGTGGAAAATTTAGAGTCTTTAGTAAGGAAGTGTCAAAATATACTAATTTTGTCCGAAGTAAAAGCTGGATTACCTGCTATAAATCATGTGTACCCATGTGACTTGTTCAAGGTTAAATGTGTTTTCTTAGTTAAGTATTCTTCCGACCAACCGTAAACGAAAACATTGTGACGAAACCTCCGCGTTGATTAATGCTCCTTCCTACTCTTAATGAGGAGGGGGAATAACAGGCTGCTACTAATATTAAATGCGGTTTCTACTTCCAGGGCGATATTCGTGAGTAAGACATGGAATGTTTATTGATTAAGCAATAGGTAAGGTAATCAGACTCTTAGGTGTATAACAGTTATAATTATTTACTTTTAAAGAAGAGAAATTGATTTGTTATTATACTGACTATTCTACTAACAAAACGTGAAAATTCTTGTCAAGTTGTAGATCTATTAAAGAATACATGAAAGTATATTTAAATGCGCGGCAATCGTAGCAGCGGAGACGGCTACGCGCAGCGTAGGCGGCAAGCTTAGAGCTGCGTAGCAGAAAGTCTACGTGGGTAGTGCCTGTACGTCTGCAACTACTAACAACTTTACTCAATAGACAACGGTTCTGGACATTTGATACGCAGTGAGTCAGAGATAGCCATCATAAATTAACGTCCCACACAAAACTTAACAAGTAGGTGATTATTTTTGGTCACGAATAAGAAGATTCTGGCATTAAAGAAAATACGATCTTCAACTAGACAGAAAGTTCAGAAGTAACAAAGTAAATCGATCAGTGACAAATAAAATTCTTGTTGTTAAATCGTATAGCTTTCGTTAGAGCTTGAGAAAAAGTTTTGGATTTACGAGATTTTATATTTAGGTACCAACTATAGCAGGAGTTTAAATCGTTTCCGCTATATCTTTTGCAGTTGTTATTAAGTTGGAGGTGTAAACAAAAATAGATATCGATAACTTTGTATTACTGCCTCGTTGGCCTAGTGGTTCTAAGCGCAACTGCTACGCAAGAGGTCTTGGGTTCGATTCCCAAGTCGACCAAGGTGTTATTGGGTTTTTCTATGAAATTCTCAGTAGCAGGTCGGAGTTTGGATTTGTGCCCGGTCAGTGGCAATAGGCTCGCCCCCTATTACATGGGACCTAAACATACCGGCGAACTGTGGGTGTACATTGGTATAACACCTCTGCCTAACCCTTCGGGGATACAGGCGTGATGGTATGTTATGTTTATGTTATGTTAACTTTGTATTAAAAATGGCTTTTTCTTCTTTGGATAACTTTATCGATTTAAAGCAACATGTTACTGTTAGAAGTAGTATTTCACGTGATTTCACGTATCCGTATTACAAATTGTTTAAATATATATTTTATTTAGTATTCGGTAAGGTACTAGCCGTGCTGCGCTTTGGCAAGCGGTGTCCTTGTATGACGCAATCTTGACACACGGTGAAATGAGATCACGGTCACGACGATGTTCAAGGAACTTTTGTATCTTGCTTCGTTAAAGCAGAGAAGGCGATTAATGGATAGAAAATATAATTATTAAGTATATAAATTGAAATTTTATTTTGTTGTATTGACAGATTTTATACTTGTGTACCTACTTGTTACATTGTTTTTTATTTCGCGTCACTTATGCTGCATATTTTTGACACGGCCAAGAGTTTGATTGCCTTTTCCAGTCAACATTGACATTACTTAAAAAAGTTTCCGTTTTATTTTCATGAATAAAGATATAAAAATATGTATTTTACAGGGCCAATATGTTTATATTGTAAGTTATAGCGGCTGAGTTATGATCAAGACCTACTACTCAAATGGGTGGGCGTCGAGCGGAGGTTGCAAGCCCATTAATCATACTACGATACTTTATTGCTTCAATGGGGCGCCGATATAGGATCGTTCAATGTGGCTCAATGGGGCGAGTGCGAGCGAGCTCCGGGCCTGAGCCTATTCTACTCTTACGTCTAAAGCATTGTGTTTATCAGGTCACTTCAACTCCATCACATTTCATTTATATTCATTGAACTCGATATTCCTTAAAAATACATGAATTTATCGAACATTAATGTAAATAAATTCTCTTATAAAATGTAAATGTTTAAAATCTAATCTCAATTTACATATTGGAGCACTAAAGTTATTGATCTCTGGAGCCATGGCCGACCTCGGGCGATGAGAAGCTGTGATGAAACTTATCGTATATATTTTAGAGCAATACATCGCAGAGAGCGTGGGTGTCGCCGAATGCTGCACTCGACGCATTTCAACACCTTCACTATGAACACGAAACTGTAATGGTAAACCCATTCAAGTCTCAAAGTAACTTTCGTACTTGTAAAGAAACTATCCCTGTAATATAATGTGTCCCTACAAGTTCTTAAAGGACCGTATCCCTTCAATGTTGTAAAATAAGCTACATGAGTAAAGTTATTGGAGCTGCCTTCAGAATAAGATACCTACAGGAAATTGGTTTTGTCGCCACCTACACACCGTGTGTCGGTCGGGTCGTCACTTGATGTAAATTTGTGTCGTGATTAGGAAATTGAAATATGAGATGATTTGTAACACATTTTTTGCAGGATCTTTCTTTTTGTTTACATTGTATGTTACAGTGCTTTTTTATAACAATTGTCGTATTTTTAACTTAGTTTAGTACATAGCGCACACGTGTAAGTCCGCCAGATATAGGCACAGCTAGATAAGGTGTCTTAAACACCATCGATCGGCGGACGTCGTACTAAATTATGTAGCTTCCTTACAACCACTTGGGGATATTTATACCCGCATCGATGAGCGTGTTGAAGGGTCACGTTAAAAACAGAAAGGTCAGACTTATTTTAATACTGCCTGCAGGTAAACATCTGATGTAAACTGTTGTAGTTCATTATAGTTATTTTCGCTGCGACGTCATATAAAGTTACGTAACATGGTGTGTGTAGTGAGAACATGAATTTGGGTAAGTTGCTTTCATATTTCTAATTAAATTGTGACCTTTTTAAGAAGGCCAGTAGAACGCCGCGGTATGAGTAAATTTAGTATTATTTTTACTGAGCGTTGCCTTCAATAAATACAAATTCCATTAATACTTCTTTTAATAATTCAGAAGTACTATTAGTAGCGTGCACCTACGATATTGCTTATGTTTACGTATTTAGTTGATATAAGTTTGTAATTAATAACATGATTACTAATTGAATAAGCCTAAGATGTTTTTGATGACAGTAACTTGAACACAGGACCGTAGAATATTGCACGAAAAAGGGGAGGCCTATGCCCAGCAGTGGGAAGACAAGGGCTATGGATGATGATGATGATGAACTTGAACACAAGAACATGACAAAAAGTTTATATTATGTATATTGAAAGTGAAATTTAAAGTTGAATATTATATTATCTACCGTTTTAACTTGACATCTTAAATAAGTGTCCACATCGGCCATCAACACAATATTATTTATGTACAAATAAATACATATATACGAACGCAAACACTTAGGTAGATGTGTTTATTTTACATGTTTCCGCTATCTAATAGGATTTGGTTAATAAATCACTAGTTTCGGGTTCGGAGGAAATATAATATTTTGTAGTAAAACAACTTCAATGACAAAATATAGTTAAAGCTAGAACATCGATAAGAGTTTAGTGCGTCATTGGCGAAAAAATCAATGGCCTCGAATTTATTCATGTAGGTTTAAACGTGGCTTGACTTGATCCATCTATAATTATTATTTTTTGTATGCATTTATTATGAGCGAACATATTTATAGCCGATAATTATTTCGATAAACGTAATGTTTGATGTGTTGAGTAATAATTAAATGTTTATGTGAATGGTTGAAGCAAACATTTAAGTTCACTTGGCGGGTAAATATACCTAGATAGGAGCAAAAGTCTAAAAATGAATGCGTGAATTTTAATTGTCAATTACGGAGTCTTCGATTGGATTTGGAACCTATACAATCGCATTTGTTGCTCTTTGTCAAGTGAAGACAGTGGAATGGATCTATTTTCCAAACTTATGTGTTAATATTCATACATTATAGGGTTAAAGTACTTAAGCTGACAGTGCAGTCGGTCGGCGCTGAGTTAAAGTTCGATGCCAAGAGTCGGAGATGCCAAACAATAGGCAATATGCCGCTGCAGCTCCGTGTCTGTGTTATAGTTCCGCCTATTGCACTGTCAAACTCCCGCGCCGGAAGTCGTTGAAGCCATGTGGCCGCCCGCGCACTACGCGCCGTCTCGCGCCTCAATACTCGCCGTACATGCTATAAACTACACATGTACGTATTTTATTGCCTCTTAAAATTGGTTTTGCGCTCTCACAATTTAGTATTTTAGATAAATTGGGGTAAATGTATTGGTAAACGTTTCCAAACGTCATAACATAAAGTCTGATGTTCGGTTATAAATTAAGTTCAGTGAGTGTTTTGGAATGACATTATAGAATGCAATAAATAATGTCATTTTGTGTCTTTGTCTGTAGAGATACTAAATAAGGTTATTACACTCATTATATTTGTTATTTGTGATGACGTAATACACCTACGTCATATGAGCTACTACGCAACGATAAATCGATCCGAAATTTTAATTTATATGGTTCACCAGTTGTAATTAAAATTGCTTACCAACGGATTGTTACGGACTGGAGGGTTTAATTATAAATAGCAATTATTCGGTTATAATTAAAGAGCGCACTAGTCGTAATATAGAGTTCGAAAAAGGGGCTTGAAAGTTAATTGTGATGTCGGCACTTGTTGTCGTTCACGCGTTGAGGAGTAGGGCAGGCCGAGGGCTGGTATTAGTGTGTGGCGAACGGCGAGCATCGCGCCGCAATTTATGCCTCGGTTGCGGCTGGCGCGTCGCCAGTCGCCGCCGACACACTCGTTAGCTCCTGAAGCAGCCTACGATCTAATAGTTTTGTCGTCTTTCAGAGACCATTTAATCTGTTTGTTTATATTTGCTGCAACTGGAACTCGAATACAGGTCATTTTACGGCGTGTACTCAAAATGATTCTCGATCTTGTAGCAATTATAGTATCGTAGTCGTAGCATTTCGTAGCACTTTGCTACGAAATGTATTTTGATATCTTATCTAAAGATGGAATGGATCCTAGACAGAGACTCTTCAAAAGTAAATCAATCAATCATATTACCGTTAAATAATATAAAAAAATATACATTAGGGATTTTACACTTTACACATTCTCTATGTTAAAGCAAACATTCGTGTAAAAGAAAAAATATTGTACAAAAGAGTTTAGATAGCATTAAGTATGGTCACATTGTGTGAATTATTAAAGTGAATTAAGTGAATGAAATGTAGATAGGGCTCGGCATAAATCTGGTTGACCCTCGTCAGTCACTCAGCTTTGCTCGCTCGGGCGACACAATGAGCCGATATTCAGATAAAATGCTTGTACATTTTTCTAAATCCCTTTTATTTACACAACAATAGTGAATCGTGCAACTAAAATAGCAATTTTGGTAAACACTGTTTTCTCATGTGTTACCTTTATACAAAAGTTTATTTTTTGTATAAAATTTAGCAGCAGCCACAGTTTATATCAAGATTCCAAAAAATAACGTCCACAAATCCAGTTGACGTGGCTTAAAATAAAATAATACAATTTTTATTACATATGAGTATGAGTAAGTTCATCTATGAGAAGTCAAAAATTGTACGCCACTGACTTTCTTTTAATTTACTTTAACTTTCTTTAAGTTTTGCATAATGTATTCATATTTTTTGCATAGAAATGTTCCGACTTATTTTTATCTTAGCAATATCAGAGTCAATTCTTCTTATTCCGTGATAAAGTTTTTTAGATATCTGGTTACCCGGTTTAAGAGTTTCTCGTGCCTATTTATAAAGTTGACTAAAATGCCGTATTTAAAAAGGAAGTTATTTATCATTTTAATGGGGCGACAATAAGCATGTTTATACAGATTGATGGCAGCAATAGGCTCCAATTTGTCAAGTCCTTGCGCGCCACGGCTTTTAAATTACTCGACTAATTGGGCAGAGCACGGTGATTTTAGGCCGTACTGTAAGGCTTAATTGGGTTTCCAGGTGTAATCGTCGATCGTCAGATACGTCGAATCCGTACTAAAAATAAACTTTATGGATGCGTGCGTGAGGTTTGGAATAACTAAAGCGGTACAAAATGAGGTCGTTTCCCTTTCGCTGCTATTCTTGTTAAATTTTATTTTTACCCCTTAAGTAGGTTACAGACCGAAACGTAAAAGGTTTAAGTGTGTAAATAAGTCCAAACATAACGCAGCTGAATTTGAGCGCAAAGTTGTAAAGTATTTTTATATAACGTTGCCACGCTGTGCGTAGTACCTGTGAATGTTTCATGTAAACCTGGTTATTGATATTATGGTAAAAAATAAGATAGGGACATGTAAGGGACATAAATGTAATATAAATATTACAATGAATGTGCGAAACCACTGTGTGGTCACATGTGTGCAAAATTGTATAACCTAATGCAATTTATAAACAATTTAGGCATATCCTAAGAAATTCTAGGACTTTCATAAATATTCTGAGTCGAGGTTCTATGGATCCGATATTCGAGGCAAAGCGGTCAGCTGAGATCTGGTAATACGAGATAGTGGACTGTCACTCGTGCCGGATTGTGGTTTGATATCGACGCCGTGTTGCTTCGAGTCGCACTAGGAGCCTGATCCACTCGACAAGTAAATTGAAACCTACATAAACAAGACTGTCTTGACTTTACCTTTTACATAGTCATAGTAACCGAAAAATACCTTACAATTTCTCAAATGAATTTAGTTGCTTGTTGACGTTTCCTAAAAGACATATTATGTTGTTTACTTGATCGCTGACTTTACAACGTTCATACAACTAAGCGGTCGCTAGAAAATAAACTTGTTCCTTATTTTTATGGTTTTATTTGAAGAGTTACTGTCCCGTTATGAGAAAAATGATCGGGTATTTGAAAAACCAATTGTGTTTTACAGTAACTGTATCTTTTATATAGTTGAGATCTTATTTAATGGGTACATCAACCAGTAAAAGCGTGAAATTATTACTTTTCGATTATCGATTACAGATCGAGGTATACACATGGAGATATTTGTTGGCATTCGTCACATTATTGAATCTTGTGTAAAACACGACATTATTTATATCAACAAAATTTTAATGTCTAGACGCTGCTAAAAGTTTGCAGAACGTTGCTCAACTCTCAGCCCAAAGATTTACAAAACGAAACGAAATTAGACAAGTTAATGTAACTTAAAATGAATTCAGGAGTCTTGTTATCGTAAAAGAGCTATTTGTAACTGCCAGGCAATAGTAATTAATACAAAAAGGGTATTACGTTGATGTTACGGCTAATGCACATATAAATAGTAAATTGACTCTATTAACTGGATTATCAAATCGTGTAGGTGGGCTGACACCTACGCGTATACAATTCATTAAAGATCACACAAGCACATCAATTCAATGCGTTGAATTCAAAGCAAATATGACTATGTTTATCAGTATTCTACGCGTAACAACGTCGAACAAACGAGAACACATTAGCTAGTGTAAAAACATAAACAGGATTTCAGTTACGATTATTATTGTAGCTACAGATCTGAGATGTTTTTTTATCGAGTTTATCCGAAAGGGTTAATTTCAATATGTATTGTAGTCGTTGGTACCACTTGTGGCGCGTTGGACAATTGGATAGAGGCCCATTCTCATTTTATGTCATTAGAAAAGCGGCCGCAAAGTATAAGGTAAAATATATATCACAGGAGTATCATAAGAATATTCCTGAGTGTATGTTTTAGTTGGTTTAAAACTATACTAAATTTCAATAGATAATTTAGAAATAGCTGTGATTTCACTTTAAATTATGTAGGTATAAGTTAAAAATAAAATATAATCCTATTTTGAGAGTAAACATTTCTAATTTAAGAAAAGTGAATATTTTTCCATTTAAAATATTGTCGTAGATGTTTTTTAAATTGGAAGGAAGTCTTCTAGATATTTTTGTATTTGGCTAGTTACAGTAGTTATTATAATGTGTCACGATCTCATGTCGAAATTGGACGGGCGGGGGTGCGCGGGTGAGCACCTGCGCAGGATGCACCCGCGTGCAGTCACCGCGCCAGTCAGTCTGGCGCCTATCAGCCTCCCCCCCGGCCCCCGCCTCTCCCCCGCCGCCGCCGTCGCACCTCCGCTCCTCCACCCGCTGCACGACTCCCACGCCCGCGTTTGTTTTCAACTTTGATTGATAATTTGTTATTGGAGTGCGTATAACGTTTCGAAAACACTACTACGTTTTACTCAACTGTAGGTAATCGTGATAATAGTATTTTTGCAGCAAATATGTTTACTGGACAAGGACTTTGTATACACCATCGAGATTTATTTATTTACCGAACATAACAGAAAAAGTATAATTTACAGCGCATATCACATTCTGCTTATGGCTGCGACACAGTTTTCCAGACTAATGCGGCTGTTAACGTGCACATAATAATGTAAAATGAGTTTTTGGTTCCAATAAATATTTGTATTTGTATTTGTTTTCATAAGCACTGTTTCTCCAATGAAGGTATTGTATCAACAATATTTATATTTACAAATAATTGAAATGCGATATTGTTATTACATTTTGATTCATAATTGTAAATAAATATAAATGTATTCTACGATATTCCATTCAAGCCTGAATCCAAAGTAAATCTCGTTACGAAATACACCACACATATTCTAAAATACGCCACAATTTACCAATAACAAACATTGTGTATTACGTTAAGTAAGTTTTCGCATATATAAACCAACGTACACGGATAATTACAGGTGGTATCAACTAAGTAATTATGACTCGGGTTGATTAGGTTCAACCTAATCTGTTCACCTAATCCGTCTTAAATGTACATAAGTACTGTCATCCTGTGTGTACGTGTCTTAGTTTAATTATACGTGAGTATTCATATCTATTGGTAAAATCTATTGGAAACGTTTACCTGAGCGATTTGGGATCGACAATATATCCTAAAAAAAGTCTAAATTCAAGCAACAGTAAATATGAGCACCGAATTTTTATGTTTTATTTGTTATGGGCCCATAAATCATGATTCAGCGACATAAAAAATGAAATAAAACGGGTAACGGATATTTTGCGGATAGGTAACAATTACATTTATTTTTCAATTGACATGGAGTTTGGCTCGATATTTAAAATAGTTGGATGATATTATTGTGAAATTCAGAAATTCTGATACAAGGGAAATCTTTCTGTTTTAGTAATATTTAGCTTGACATACTCTATAAAATTAGGGTCTTAGCTTGATTTTCACTTTTTGTATCTTTCAGTTTCAATATAGCATACAGTGCCTGTGTTTTGCAATAGTTTGAACGCAAAAGTAACTTTTTAGCAATTTATCATAAGGATAAGTTATATTTTTAAATGTTTTTTAACAATACATCGCTACAAAGCGCTATAAAAACTTGTTAAGTTTCGTGATGTATCATAAAAATAACATGGTACAATATATACAAGAAGAATTGAATGAATTAGGTTATTAAATGGATTAAGGGTGGGGTGTGACGTGGTTGATGTGACGTCAGCAAGCTATTGCGCCATCACTGCCAAAAAGTAAGTCAGTTTCTTGGAAATATAAAGTTGCTACGCCAAATATTCAATATACTAAATACATTTTTAAAATAACTGCTTGTTTAGTTTTCTGTTAGATATTAGAGCTTGGAAACAAGATACTGGATTCTAGCACTATAGCTCATTGAGACACAACATTTCATTTCTAATAATTTCAGTCATTTCTAAGCAACCGCATTACACTATAATATGTTTTCTTCTCTCACAAGTTTAACTTACATTCATCGGAGAGGCTAAATAAGCCGTGAAAGATGAAACCGGGTGTATATGTAAAATATGTTAAGAAAAAAGGCGAAAGTTGTGTGTCAGGATTGAGGCAAATGGATATTCATGGCATCTCCCTACCCTCAAATAAGCAGATGTAATGTAGACAAGCTACAAAAATATGTAAATGAAAAAAGTTGAGTTATGATTAGGCATCAATTGTGATATGTTTGGGAATTACCTTACTTATAAAATGATTGTTCAGCACTTACTTCGTACAGTGAAAAGAACATGCATTTATATGAGTACTGTTAAGTTTAATAATAGAGTGTCATCATCATCATCATGTATATGATATACATGTAATTGTAGAGTGTATATGATAATAATGAATTCTGAGGATTAGTTATTGTTGAATACTCACATTCTAAACATAGCTTACTTAGAATCGTGTAAAAAGGGCTAGGATAGTGCCATTTCACGCAAACAGTAACATTTAATATTGGATATTCGATATCTAAACAGTTGACACATGTCCAAATAGAAACATAACCCAATAAAATAATGACGACTTGGAAACTAAGAAGCATCGCAAATTCTCAACTTTATAAAATGATAAAAGTTCGATTTCGTTTTTGTAAATGTTCAGCTGTTTTGTTTCCCTTTTGAAAGTCACAAAACTCTCGGTTGGCATTTCTATCGATTCGTTTTGTGTGGACCGGTTTGTAGTTAACATTTTTAACAGATTGTGGAGGACGCAGCAGTTTGATAGGTTGCGGTTGGTATGTCAAAGTCGTTCATCAACTTTTACAGCGTTTTTTGTAGAGCTATTGTTTTATATTGTGAATTGGAATGCTAGTATTTCACACGTATTTCTCTGTTCGTTGATTGATTTCAGTTGATTTTAAACAGAGTGGCAGAGCAAATTGATTTTAATACTGTCATCTAATTTAGTTAACAGCTGAAATAATCTGTATGTAATTGTAAATACACAAAGTTAGTATTATTAACATTTAAATAACACGTAAGCTTCACAAAATAGTTATAATTAAGTAGTTTTAGCTTTAAACTTAATTATAGATTCGCAACCTGAACTATGGGTTCGTTATTAACGTTTAAGATTACACCATTAATTAGTTCAAAATCGTAGGATGCGACTATAGGCGACTGGAGAATAACATCAGGGTTATGTAACACTAGCTGTACTTGCGGCTCCGCCCACCTGAAAACTTTATAATTTTACTGAATATAGGTAAGATTGTCTGTACATGAGATATATCTGGTTTTGAATGTTTTTATAAAGTGCAGTTTTATATCATGATGCAACGATGATTTAGCTAATCTACTTAAGAGACATAAAATAAACAAAACATTGAAAGATAAATTTAGAACATTAAATTAAGAGAGATTAGATAATGTTACATTTCATAATTAAAAAACCATAACATTAAAAGTACTAAAGTACATAAAGTACTAAAGCTCTCAGTAATCTTCAAAGCTAGTTAGTTGATATCTGACAAAACAAAGGTCATACTAAATTGCATACATTTACGTAGAGATAACTTCGTCGACCTGAGTATCCAGTGTTATGCAAATGTACAATGTATTATGTACATTGTACTACATACATCGTCATGTTGCTCCACTTGTATATATTTACGTCCGACGACGCAGGTGTAATGAATACAGGCTCTGATTGCATGTTACATGCGTTGGCTAATTAAACAGACGACCCATCCAATTACTTGCCTTTAACCAGAAATACGAATTAATGTTTTTATTTTTCTACATAAATACCGCGCCTCTATAACATTTAAACTATAATTGAAATTTCTGTTGTATTCGTGCATACTTTTTATGTTATTTAAGTTTCCTAGATTATATAAAATTCGTTCATCCTTACTTTGATTAAATATATGATTATGTATATATATAATATGAAGCGTACCCTGGAAAGTTTAAATCTACAAAGTTGGAAGATCAAAAATATCTAGTTCACTGGCGAGTCGAAAAGTAGTCCAAATTACGAATGTAAATGATACGGCGAGTCCTTGAGTGACCTTTAAGAGACAAGCGTGGGTGTCAGAGGCGCCTTACTATGTAGTACTTAAAGAAAATTATGTGTCGTAAACCCCAGTTGAAATAACGAAAAATCAATCCTTTGTCCAAGACCGAAGGATAATTTAATTTATTTAAGCGCTAATGCCACATTATGTGACTAATTTACGGGGGTTTTACGATACAGCGAACTCGTAATATACCGAAATTAATAAATGACTTTAATTAAATTTTAATTAATGTGTTCGCCTAATAGATTTTCTTAGATATATCCATAAATTGTTATAAAGAAACGAAACAGAGTCGTTAGCACCACTATCAACATATTTTACATTTTTAAAGACTTTTTGTATCCACTACTTTTATTTAGATAAATGTTCTCTATTTTTTAATACGTAAAGTTTAACAAGTATTTATTATTGAATTTTTTATGTGCGATCAATATCGGTTTCATCAATATTCTGTATAAAATATGTAACATTAATAAACCATACCTTTTTGATTATGTATTTGTAATAGCACATAACACATTGTTCGTCTTTGCATATACAGCATGCTTTAATTAAGAACATGGTAACTTAGTAAGCTTCTTTAGATTATAATGCAAGTAATTACTCAAGTAAATACGTTATAAACTGTTTATTAACAATGATAATGGCCGCGAGCGCGGAATACGATTTTAATATTTACCTAGCAAAATGCCTGTTAAGTACATTAAAATTATAATTAAACAAATTATGTTATTTGAAACATTCGTGGGCTTTCCTGAATAATAATTATGTTCATTTACTCTGTAGTATTCTTGTTATAAATGAATGTGGCTTTTTATTGCCGTCGCATAAGTTCGTCTAAATTATGGTAATTACAAGAAAAAATTTCACTGACTGTTTCAGGCAGTGTATTGGCTATCCAGACTTTGGATTAAAGTTGTTAAATTAAAACAGGATTTTTATTTCAAAACAAATCTGATTATCTAGCTAATCCAATCTAAATAGGAAAAAGAAAATTAAGTTTTTTTATGTTCCTATTATTTTCTCTTATCGATCACAGACTAATGGCAAGGAAAAATCTCGAGAGCAATATTTTTATCTGATAGATTCTTATTTTCTGCGCTCTATTCATATACTCTCAATTAATATCCTATTAAACTATCACGTTCGTTTTAATTGCTTGTGTTGGTACATAAACGTTGTATCGTTTATGAACAGTACTAGCTTTCCGCTTTATTATTACACTGTAACATACAGTTAGGATATAAATTATCCTTCATGTTAATTTAGACCATGAATTATCTTTGTGCCAAATTATATCAAAATTCTTCAATCTGTTTTTGCGTGAAGCGGTAACAAATATAAAAACACACAAACTTTCACATTAATACTTCAAATAGTTAATAAAATTGACGTTCTGTCAATTGCATGGAACAGTACGTCCGGCATGTTGTGTTAGTGGCCACAGATGTATTGATTAGCCTCATGGTGATTCATTAAACATGTACACCACAGTAAAGCATCCGTAACCGCGGTCGTTTATCTCAGTTCCGATGCGAAATGGAGAGGATAACTTAGCCTAAGGGAAATTGGTGGCTGTAGAGATCGAATGCTGATACTATTACTACTGTGCTCTGCTTCAACTATTGTTTTGTTAAAGAAACTATTTTAAGAACAGCCTTTTTAGTTTAGTTAGTTAAGACTAGAGTATAGCCAAGTTTAGGGCATTAAAGAAAACCTTTTTACGAATAGAAACTTTTGTTAGATTAGTCTATGCGTGGGTCTGATTATGAATGGTTTTGATTGCGTTCTTGATATAATCTTTTAATCTACTAATTTAGTAGGAGAATGTAACTTAACAAAATAAAAAGGACGTTAATTTTGAAATATTTAACGGAAATAAGTGGCCTTCTGTAAAACTTTACTGGTGCTATAAGTGAATATGATCGTAGGTATCGCGTTCCATTTATGCACAGTTCGGTTCGCTCGCTGCTATTTCATTAATATTTTATTTTGATTAAAAAATCTGTGAGTTGATTTACAGAATAAAAGGATTACACAATTCATATTAATCTTTACTTTTAAAATTAATCAGGCAATTCTATTGTAATCACCGCAAGATGAATTGTTCGTTACAAACTCATAACATGTAGGCTGGTTTAATAAGGCGTTTCACAAAAGAAAGAACCATCAAAATATATAAACTAAATAATAAACCTCATTTTTACTCTAAACTTTAACAGGAATTACGTTTTATTTCGCCTTACTCTGAATAGAAGGACATACGTAAAAGTTGCCAGTGAAGTTTTGGAAGCATTCGCTGTCCTCTGGGTATTCCCAAGGGATGCCACTAAAGAAGTATTTGAAGTACACTCTAGTCGTATTAACTGTAATACTAAATGTTTAATCAAGGTGTTATCGATGATCGGTCGTACAATTATAATGAACGTCACCTGTATTCACTTCACTTGTTCAATGGTCGTTAGCGCTAATCCAGGTATGAAGGTAGACACAATAGACATGTTTACTTGTTGCCCGTTACTGTGAATAGCACGTAATGTAAGCGATTAAAAGCATTCTGTAAGTATAATAAAGTTGTGTGACGCTGCGGGAGACAGGATTGAGAACAAGGTAGACTGAGAGTCGCCGCGGCGCAAACGATGTTTACATCACACACATCGCACTAGAAATATAAATATTTTCCATACCCGTACTGCTTCTGCGTGAAATTGTAGGTCATGTTTGTACGGATTCTATGCGCCATTTCATTCTATTCAAATTCACGCTTACCTGTACTTGTATACGGAGTGTTAAACTTACAAAATATGAAAACCTGAACTGGTTGTAGAGACCTAAACTATTGGATATCTGGATACTAAATAAATACATCATGGTATGGGGCAAGTAAGTACCTAGATGATGAAAAACGCTGTCAGGTAATCATATTTATATGAACCTGTGTAGTATTATAAGATAGATACGGCAAATAAACATTTATTTTAAGACTCCCAAATTCGTTATCCTTTCAGAACAAAGATCCTGTAATGTAATTTGATAATTTAGGGTTCCGTTTTCTGTTGTTGGGTTAGTTAGGATCAGCATTTATCGTATCATGTTGTAAGAATGAAATAGTCTCTGTGGCTACGTGTATTATTTGTTTTTCCTCCGTTTTACTGCACATGCTTATATCCCAGTATTACGTATTATTCTTGCCCAGATCGCAATGGAATTATTGGCTATGTCTGTTGTAAAATGATTTGTGTTGATGGTCCTATTAAATTGTTGCGATTAGGGATGAATGCCAAATAACCCATTTAGATAGACATACCTTTGAAATAAAAGCTTGCGTGAAAGAGAAATGTAATTTAATGTTCATAAAACCTCTCTCATTCAAATCGAGTCGTAACTGTGCTATCTTTTCTGCTTAATTTTTTAATACATTTCGTCGGTGCTATAACAAATGTCTCAGTTCTTCGAGGTTAGTATACCGGCGGACCTCGTGTGATTTTAGTCTAAATTTATACAAATATTTTGGTTAAATCCCTCATGTAAGTTTTAAAATTGTGCCCTTTATTTCCCTCGGGTTTATGATTTATCAATGTACTGCGCTAACATGTTTAATTCAATATCGTTAAAAAAAATGTCTAGTAAAGCTTGTTTTTGTAACCGTTTTACAGGATTAAATTACACTTTGTTATTTAATATAGGTAGGTATATGTTACAATTATATGTTATTGTTATTTCATGTTTAATACAAGAAATCCGTACTAACGTATCGCATTCCTATGTACTCATTTATTTTAATTTCAATGTTCAATCCAGACTAATTCTATGCTTTTCAATATCAACGATGCGGTATATTTATTCTGCGAGATTGAAAGTAGAGACGTGAACTGTGACCTTTGTTTATAAGGTTTAAATCATATTTTTCAACGGGAACTTCAATTATTCGTCTATATAACAGGAGCAAACAACACCCACTTAGCTATTATAATGAAAACCGAAACAAGTAACAGTATTTAATTAAAGAAGTCGTTTGGCGGTCGGGTTAGTTTACCTCGGTATTTGCCAAGTAATTATAACATGAACGAAACCATTCCATCATCGTATAATAAGAAGCGCAAAAGTATATTATAACACAGTTACGAGAACAGAAAGTAGCACAAACGACTTTCGTGTCCCAAGATGGTGGAAATTTTACAAAAGAGCTTTTTTGACAAGAATTCAAATCAATTTGTTTGTTCAATATACAACATTAAGTTATTTACACATTTGTTGTTTAAACAAGTACAAAACAAGAAATATTATGAATACAAGAAGATATAACTTTGAAAGCATTTTAAAATCGTGGGAATGCCGCTTTACGTGTATTACATTATTCATAAAATTTGGTTTTCATACAAGCCCAAGTGGTGTGGGATCAGAGGTGCAAAAATGTTTTCTCATATTTCAAATGTTCCTGTTGGTAAGTCGCCGTGACTTATGAAAGTGGAATATGGCCACATTCACTGAATGTAGGTGCTTCCTCCAGTGTTGAGTAAGCATTCAAATTATTTAAGAGGTTTTTTTTTCATCTGAATAAAGCCCGTGTATGATTATTTTATTCAAATTGTCACGTTCACGGTACTCTCATACGGTAGTGGAAAAAGTTTAGAATGTTGTTGTTTATAGCCTCTACTTGTTCTTTTTTATGGAGAGTTAAGAAAAAACAGAGTGTTATTTGATAAACAAACAGACTTTTCATATTGTAGTTGTTCGATAAATTTTAATTGTATTGTTGTAAATGAATAAAGAAAAAACTAAATACCTACTGAGTAAGTACTTTTTAGATTGATCGAATACAAACGCCGTATTTCATTTTAGATCTATGACATTTAAACAAGAAAGCTCGTTTTACAAGAAAAGAAGAAATCCAATTCATAATTAATATTAACGGTAGTTACAATAGAAATTGCATTAAAAGTTCTATCAGCACTGCGATTCCTATCAATGAGCGCTTGTTCAAGCTTTGCAAAGGCATTTAATGTCAAAGACTTTATCTGAGCGTGGCTGCAGCTTATTTCTAGAGATTATATCAGTTCATTAAAATAAAGTGAACATTTTATTATAAGAATATAAAGGCTGTGTCAGTAGATGGAAATATGTGGATATGGATGTATGTATGAAAACGCACATTCACTGTACGGAAACTGTATTTAAAATTTTGTTCCCGCCGCGTCGGCGGAAAGGATTATCCATTAACAATATTGACTGAGCGTGGCAAACAAGGTTTCCGATTAGCCGCTGTACTGCCGGGGATCTATTTGGATTCAGATTAATGACACATCTGCTCATAATAAAGAACAATTAGTTACAGTACCTATTTAGATTGAATTTTAATTTACTTGTTACCTATTTAAGTATATACATAAACATCCGACGTTAAGACCTGATAACTCTACATCACAAAAGATTTTAAAGAGTCTATACTAAGCCTAACAAATACTCCATTCTCCAGGGTTTAGAAACCCACGTGCTCCACAATCCTTTCGTCGTCCGCGTTTTCTAAAAGCGTTGACAATACCTAGATATTGGGTTTTTCTGTTCCTTTGTATTCCTTACGATAGGTTATTATTAGATTCTACTTGTTCTCAAACAATGTAATGAAACTAGAGGCTTTGGCAATTTTGCTGGGACGACAATAGTTGGCCACGTGGGATTCTCTCAATTTGGTACCGTGTGTGTTCGCCTTGTAGAGATCTAACATCCGATCGGGCGGCTAGACGTCGGCGTCGTGTTCACGCTCAAATAAAATGATGCCTTTATAATAATAAACCTTCTATATTTACCTTTACATACATTCCGCACAGTTTATTTGCGCGCCTCCTTTAAGTATGGGACATATTATTATCTCAAATGGAACTCGTTAAAAGTTTTGGACAGCTCAATTCAAAAATACATTCTAAGAATAGAATAAATACTAATATAGTTATGTTGTTCAACCTGAATTTCCCAAAGGAGCACAGGCTTAAGTCGTAGTTGCTCTGAACAGACTTAAAAACTTGCCGGATCACTAATGTAGAAACTGGTCACGATCTACTCAAGTTTCTAATGAGCGTATTAAGGGATAACTCTTAATGTAGGGCCGAGAAAGGCTCTCTGGAAAATATATTATTATTAGAGTTTTTTTACCGTTGATAAGGCTGAAACTTATATTGTAGAGATTAGTTTTTTCATTAGAAATATGTGTTAAAAAGTTTATTTAGATACACAAAACGACATCTTCTTTATTTACCCTATAAATACGTTATCCAGTTACTTGATAAGTAACCCGTAATTGGTACTCTAAAATCTACTTCGATAATTCAATACTTAAATCTAATACAAGAACAAACACTTACAACTATACTAAAATTAAATCTTATAAATAAATAAAACTAACACGCGTCAAAAAATTCATCGTCATCCTTGTCAATGGCGGGAAACGTGCCCAGAAGGCTGGCAGCATTGCCACGTTGAATGGCTATGCCGATTCTCTGTGCAAGAAACAAATCAGCCCTCTGATCACGAGTAGAGTCTACCAAACGTTTTGACAGTTCTTTAAAAAGGTTTCGTGCACTCGGACCCCATGACCCGAGCGTTTCAACCCCAAACGGCTCGAAAATATAATCACCCATTAGGTTATTATACTTTCGCCGCTTAAAGGTCTTCGCCGCTCCAGCAGCAGCTCCAGGAGAGGCCGCCGAACTTAGAACGTGGGATGACGCAAGGGTGTCAACGCACGTTGCGTCCCACACCAAAGGCCGACCCAATTTCCAAGGCAACAATGACATACCGTCAAGTCTCTTACCATCGCTGCGCACCAAACCATTGGGTTCCAAAACAACGGATCGGCAGCGTGGCTTGGGTCCACGCTCGGTCATCCAACGTTACGTTAAAAATGGACGTTAACGTGGACCGAATAATTTTATCGACTTTTTCCAAAAGCGGCAAATGTTTCCATAATCGTGAAGAACGAAGAAAATATGTAAATTTTGGACCAAAACAACAAAAACGAATTAAAGTAATAGCAGAATGTAAAGAGATTTTGAAAAGTCTATTCGAAATTGATTGAAAATTTTCAATTTTATCATCTATAAAATTTTCATATGATTCTTCTAAAATTGGGGACCCTAGAAGGCGAAGAGAGGAGTTATTGACTATGTTAATTTCAGGGGCTATTGTTTGGATTTTTTGTAAAGCTTATTTTTTATCTAAATGTGTATCTGGAATATATATTTCACACTTACTTGTGTTTAAATCAAGACCAATTTTTTGTAAATTTGTTTTAAGGGATATATAATCATCTGCTACAGTGTTGACATCGCCTCCTAGAGTTCCGTCATCCAGATACCAAATATTAAATTTTGATTTCAATTCCTTAATAATGGGATGGATGGCTAAACTGAATATGACCGGCCCGAGAGGATCTCCTTGTTGGTAACCTACAGCTGAATTTAAAACATTGTCTTTATAGACTAATTTTGAAGGGTTTCGGAAGCATTGCCAAGGAAACTGTAAATTTTGGGTGTTTCACTTTTGACTTCTGCCAACAAGGTGTCTCTGTTTACTGAGTTAAACGCATTTCTTATGTCAACTTTTAGAATAACCTCACTTTTCCTGTGGGCCAAATATGTGGACAGTGCGTGTACGGCAGCTTCGCAGCCCCCTTTAGAGCCAAAGCCTAACTGAAGGGGCTGGAATTTATCAGACAAAACGTTGCTGTGCAACTTACAACAAATTTTAGCTGCCGTACGTCTGTAGGTGGTGCCAACAGCAATGGGGCGAATACCACCATCCTTTTTGCTAAGGGCACACAGGTTGGCTCCCTAAAGGGTGTCAATGATCCCCTCATGGACCCCACCTGCGAGCATTAAATTTGTCAAAGCCGTAAGCTCCCTCAGAAGCGACTCAGCAGCTTCACCGGCAGTGGGGCCTGTGAGGTCCTTTAGGTGCTGTGGAGTCAGGCCATCCAGACCGCCAGCGGAGCCGCTCCGGAAAGAACCTATGGCTTCGACCAACTGTTTTACTGAAATTTGAAAGGAGTGTAAATTTGGGTCTGATGGGTCAGGAAAGGAATATATAGTACCCTTAATAGAGTTATCAACTTTATAATGTAATGGATAGAGATTTTTAGAGCAAATATTGTTTATATGACTGTAATGTGTTTCATATATTGATAAAATTATTCATTCAATCACTTAGTTCTCTTAAAACTGTTATGTGTTCGAATTCTGTTTTCTGAAAATATAATGTAATTAAAACTAGATATATTTCTGAAGTGCAGAAAACGTTATAAAAAAAAGAACAAGCAAATACACGTGGTTAAAACATGAACCCAAAAATTCCCGTAGCCGTTAGCTCCGCATAAAAACGAATAAAACTCTTATAGTTACATGTGTGACAAAAACGGATAGTTTCGCGAGGAGTTAAAATTGCAGTAAGTTGTTGTCAGTTTTATCCGGCGAGCTCGCATTAACGCCGCGACCGGTTTACGGTCGCTAACAAGTGGTCGCGTGCAGAACGCCGACGACTCGCGGATAAACACTTACTTGCTCAAATTGGGAAAATGCTAACCATAATTGCATTTTAAGGCAATCATTTAAAAGGAATTGTTCATCAAGAGCAGACGTTTTCAAACGAAGCACTTAAACCCCATCTTTGGTTTTGTAATGGTTTCTGCATTGAATAATAACAGAATAACGGTTGAGGTTTAATCAAGTTGCAGTGTTTTAGAATTTGAAACGATAAAACCACGTGAAGCAACATTAAAATGTGGAAATATAAGGTACTCATGCGTGGTAAATTCTTGCAAAAAGCGCTAGATATTACGAATATTATAGCTCTACTGATCATAAACTTGGTCAGACGTCACCAAAATCAATCTGATTTAAAAGTAACGGAGCACAAACACGTAAGAGTAACAGCTTTACTGTGATTGGTCTTTTTGGTTTAGGAACATGCTACAATCGATCAAAACTTGGACAGTTTCGAGTACGCTGTAAACAAAGATTGATATGAACGATATCGTATCACTTGTCGGGTTTTTAGGTGTTGAAAAAACATTTTAAGCTAAAAGGCGAGAGATAAAGTGGCGAAATACTTAGCTTTCAGTTGAAAAATGGGCGTAGTAAAACAATAATAAAAATAATAATAAATAATAAAAACAAAAATACCTGCAGCAAATCCATCAACAATTTAAGGCAATTATGTTTTTGAAAGTTTAGTGTAATTTAAGCGGTAGTCAATTAAAGTTGAAAGTATGTACACAGACTGAGAGTTACATTTTATATACGGAACCCTAAAGCGATAATAGACTTTTCAAAAGCAATTTATTTTTCAGCTAATGTATTATATAATTGAACTAATGTGTTTAGCACAGAGAGATTACTTCAACAGAAGAAAAACGTTACGATGATATACTAGTAAGGCTAAGGTTAGTTTCGCTGTCATTATTAAAGTAATATCAGTATTTTTATTGGTAAACTTCTTATCGTTTTAGATACTTGGTTTTACGTGGATAAGTGTCAGTTCAGTCGAGCAAGTGTCTATACCAGGACTAAGTTCACCTGCTAGTTACAACTTGCAAACTAAACTTAGTCTACAAGAAATGAAAACACGCGGCTTCGTGAAGTTCACTGACTTAGCTCGCTTCAGCTGATCATGTACAAAGATATATTGGTTGGCTTTGAGGCATAGGTATATCAAATTAACCCTTTAAAAGATAAAGGTATTATATAATACATATCCCAATTGAAAACACTTAAGGTATTATAAAATGTTAAAACTTTAAGTGATTTTTTTTTCCTAAAAAAGATAAGTAAGAGATTTCGTCAGAGATAGCCTTTTCTGACTATATAGCTCCATCCCTTTCTATTATTGATTCTAACACAACAGTAATCCTACATGTCCTTTGTATTTGTAAATAATAGCGCACTTTGCATAGTTTATTCTTTCATCATTATTCAAGACGAAAATAGAATACTTATCAACTATTCATAGGGACAAGGCAAATTAAGCGCAATACGATTAATTAATGAAAATCGATAAAAATGTCTATGTTTAGAGTATGACGCAATAGAAATATTTTAGTGCAGTATTATAGTAATATACTTGGAATTGATACCGTGATTTTGTCCATAATCTGCATAATAAATTAAAAAAAAATCGGGATAGTTACACCTTATATAAAAACGGGGACCATATTAATAGAGTTCCGCGATAAAGATAGATATGGGGACCTCTAATGTATCCACTACGTAACGTATATATCTTTAGCATTACTACTATATTTACCTATAAGGTATATTTAACCTTCAGAATTAATAGCTAGCTATATGAAGAACGTGTATATTGGGGCCACACTGATATGCCTAGTGACATTGAAGCATAACTGAAGCATTGTTTTGCCAGTCCATAGGCAATCTCGACGAAAACCTAGGTGTTGCTTACTGTTTATTTGTTATATTTAAACAGATTTCGGCGACGTTACTTAAAACAGGCCAGGACCTTGTAAACAAATACACCAAATAAATACAAAAGAAAAGAGTATAGAATATTGGCTTTTGATAGTATATTGATTAGGATTGTCAAAAACTGTGTGAAAAATAGGTCTCTAGGTTTTATTGTTGTAAGATGTTGATACGTACTGGACACGAGTTGTGTCCTAATAAACATTCGGTTATTCTTCTAATACTCCTAAAGCTGTGATACTGTGATTTAGGTATAGCGCGCAACTTGGAAATACTCATTAATAATAGTTCCCAAACCTATTGTGTTATCTCAAAATGTCGTGACGAACTAACGTACTCGCATGATGGAGTCTCAGTTACAACATTACTATGCGGTTATTGGTGTTTTCAGATAGGATCAATCTGTTCCAGCTTGCAATCTATGGAGAAGTCATTTGCATTATAACTAGACGACTCTCCTGAAAAAATTACTTTCTGTTGAACATTTTAATAGAGCTTACATAACATACCGTGCGTGATTTCGCCAATCATTTCTTTAAAACAAAGTTCCTTTTAGTTAAGATAAACTTAGAATATAATGTTTATAGTCATTAGATTTAGAGGTCACTTTATTGGCAGTGCAGCTGTAAAAGGTTAACAAGCCTATAAATATGTTTTCAATATTAATAACCTCCCTCTAAAAATATGATTATATTTTCATACCTTACCGATTTAGCTTAGTGGAACATTTAATAATTTATTTTACTTCACGGCACAACCGTATCAACCAATAATTATTTTCACAAATATGCGGTAAACGTTTCGCTGTAATTATCACCAGAAAATAGATTTGTTACTTGATTAATAGAACCGTCAGTTTAAACCCAAGTACCTTTTTTGTTGATTCTCTTTTAATTTAAAATGATATCACTTACTTTGAAGTCGGTTTTTGACTTTTATATGTGTAATCAATTATCTTTACTTCAGTAATCATCTACTTATTTATGTGGAAGCGTCTGTCTTCTAGGAATCCCTGGTCGTACTTCACAAACTGTCTGCTACAAGTCTCTCGGAAAGCTAAGTTATACAGCAAACTTCCTCTACCGGGGCTTGGTAAAAATACCTTTCTTCAACTTCCCATAGATTTCCTCGCAATTGAAATTCAGGACGTGATTTTCCTACTTAACCCATTAAATATAATGTTCCAAGTTATTACGTGTCTTAAAACTTGATAAATTCGTCTTTCCCCGTTGACGTTTTCGATTGCGGGTTATGATCCTCGAAAGTCATTTGCAATTATTTCTCTTCTCTCTATTGTACAAGTAAATGGAGCGAACCTACTAATGGCAGCAAATATTTTATTTTCACAAGAAGAAATAATTTTATAACTCTAAATAAGCGTTGGTTTTCACAAGAAGATTTCAATTTTTCCGTTTATCTTCCGACGTTGAATTGTTTTGTTAGCTGGAATTGTTTACACTGGATATTTTACAGATATTTGTTGTTATTTTCAGTAGAATTAATTGAAATAAAGTAAAATAACGAACACAAAATTTATACATTTACTAGTAGGGAATAAAATCTTAATGATGTGCCGTACATTAACCTAAAGCTAGCTTATGTGACTGGAAAACTACGTGCTTCACTTAAAAACATCTTGCCTTTTAAAACTACATTTTTTTACCTTTTATTTAAGTATAAAATAGTCAGCATCCGTTATAGTTAATCTCTAAAAAAGGATAACTTGTTTCCAAGAAACTTTACAGAAGGTAAACAGATTACTATCTACTTCTAAAATAAAAAGCTTATTATTAAAATAATAAGCTTTATTTCATTGCTCCGCAGATTTTGTTTCTTATAGTTCTATGCGGATGGAGCGATTACAAGCTAATAACAAATTGTTTATTCATGAAAAATAAAAATATAACTATTTGAATAAAGTGCTGATGTATATTTTATGAGAACCTGTGTCAGCTAAAACTTTTACTGTAATAACTATAATGCGTAAGTGAAAATAAGAAAAATAAATAAACATTTTCTTTATGTCACAAATGTGACTAGGGAATGCGTAGTATTACATAGGTCAAGTAAAGTATTGTCAGACCAAATATCGAAATATGGTAAAATATGTAACCTCAGCGACGTAAATGATATACGTGTATTTATCACTTGAAATACGAATGTATCTTTGAAAGCCGTAGCCCTATTGATATATAAACATATTACTTATGATTTCACTCCACAGGGTGCGAGTCGATCTTATCACTAACATGTCACATTGTTTTATGTTTACCGTCAAGAAAATTGGGTTTTGCGCGAAGTTCGTCACTGAATTGTATTATCCTCAAAGTATTTTACCTGAATACAATGCTTGAAGTTCATTTCCAAATAAACTGTATTTCATGGAAAGGTATGTACGGCCCATAGGCGCAGCTGCGTTGATTACAAAGTGGATATAAATAGGCTTGTTTCGAAGACGGTTAGATAATAAACTAATGGTTATTTACTCATAAATAGTATACGATGCATACGAATTAGTTGAGATAAATTTTGTTATTAATTGTTCACGAAATTCAAGTAACATTTTTGTACTATCTTAATATTCAGGATCCATTCTTAAGACTTATTTTTTTTTTATACTTTAAGTATAATATGTCAATGTCTACGAAGAAAAAATCGATGTCTAAGGACAGAGTTTTGGTAAAGGTATCTTAATATCAGATTATTATTCACAATTCTACGAATCTTGACAGGATTTAATTTCTTGGATACGATTTTGAAGAACTCGGCCCACCTTGACATTTAATCGAATTAAGTGCTATTACTGTAATGGACTACGTTAATTTTAAATCGTTTAACGAAACAACTGCACCTTGAAGTAGTTTAAAAGTACTATGACGTCACTAATGCTCGTTGAAATTAGTAGTGACGACCAATTAGGGATACTTAGAGAACGCTGGTGATGAACGTGCCGTGCGCTGTTTGCTGGCCCCGCTTTCCGGGTTGTGATGGACATCTGAACCGTGACTTGGTATTGCCGCTCGCCCTACTATGATTGCTTGTACCTAATCCTTCTAGCTGTCAATAAACACTGTCACGAGTCTCACCTCGCACGCGCTTTGTTATTGTTACGATAATACGTCAGCTGCGACGCAGTAAGAAATTTAATTTGGAAGCCTAAGACACAATTGATCCCATTGACACCTTTCAACATAATATATCATATACAGTAAAGTTACAACAGTTAAAGTTAGGATAGTGAACTATCCGTCTCAGTGAGGCGCGGAGGTGGCTATAACGGTTTAGTATTTTCATGAAAGTGTTATGTTAGTGTGCATGTGCTACGGTTTCTAATATTGCCACTTTGTAGCTGGTGGACGTGTGGGTGTGCATGTGTGCGTGTGTGAATGGGCGAGGGTAGCAGGTAGCAGGGCGCGGGGACGGAGCAGGGGGCGCGGGGGGCGGTATCGACGCGCGCGCCGCGCCTGCGCCGAGCTACTCACCTGTTGCCGTAAGGCCATGGAAAGATACTCTTTCAAATTAATATGGACACCTGATACCGAAATAAAAGCAAAGTTTCAAGCCTAAAGATAGAATCGTTTTTTCTTTAGCAGTTCTTGTGGGTATAAGTTGGGGAAATGTAACTCAACGTGTGACTAACCTTCAAACTTCCGGCGTCTATATACAGACTTTTGAATCGTTTAATGAATCTGTGCGCGATAATTTTAGACTGTGCGTAAAAGTGGAAACTGTACAACAAATACAATGAAGTGGGCACGTTTCCCGCCATTGACAAGGATGACGATGAATTTTTTAACGCGTGTTAGTTTTATTTATTTATTTATATAAGATTTCATTTTAGTATAGTTAAGTAGTAGTAAAGTTAAGGTAAGTGTTTGTTCTTGTATTAGAGTTAAGTATTGAATTGTAAATAAAATCCCACCAAAAACATTCAATGTAAAAAAAAGCCAAGTGTCTCTATGCAATTCTTTCATCGTAAAAAGTTTTGAGATCGCATAGGAGCCAAGTCCTGTTCAACTTAATTTGTAATAATAAATCAATATTTTGTGACTTTGTCAATAGTTTTGTTTACATTACAATAACAGTGACTTGGCCATGAGCACAAGTTAAAGGTCGTTTGCTCCTTGTAATTACGTGCAAATGACGGGCCTGTTGGTTAGTGACCCTGACTGCTATACCAGAGGTCGTGAGTTCGATTCCCACCCAGGACAAATGTTTGTGTGATGAGCACGATCATTTGTTCTGTGTCTGGGTGTAATTTATCTATAATATGTATGTATTTAGAAATATATAAGTATGTTTATCAGTTGTCTGGTTACCATAACACAAGCTCTGCTTAGCTTGGGATCAGATAACCGTGTGTGAGTTGTCCCGGAATATTATTATTATTATTGTCTTTATTTTCTTTAAATACATACAAAATACATTTTTAAATATATACAATAATAACTAAAAATATACATTTAAAAATATAAAATGTAGTTTCCAACCGACATCGGGAACAGGGCCCAAGCTGCCGGTGGTTAGGGCTCCAGAGAGAGGAACCTCCTCACAATACGCGCCGTGTCGAGAAGTACCGCTTTCTGCATCAAACCCTTGACCCAGGCGCCAAGCGAGAGCCTCTTAAGGTGTTGGTCGAGGCTCTTGGCTATTATGCCGTTGGCTGTAACGACTATCGGGACAATGATTGCTGAGTCCACCTCCCACATGTCGACAACCTCGTGCGCTAAATCCAAATATTTAAGTTGTTTTTCTTTTTCAGCTTTCACGAGGTTCTCGTCATGAGGAATAGTGATATCAACAATGATTGCCCGACGCTCCGATCGATCTATCACCACTATATCAGGCTTATTTGCTACAATAGTCCTGTCAGTGATGATAGATCGGTCCCAGTACAGTGTGACACGACCATTTTCGAGAACTGGGTCGGGCACATACCTGTAGTACGGCACCTCGGATTCCACAAGTTTGTATCTCAAAGCAAGCTGCTGGTGGATAATCCTGGCTACTTGGTTATGCCTGTGCAAGTATTCGCCGTTAGCAAGACGAGAACAACCCGAAATAATATGTCTTAAGGACTCACCTGGACAGTGACATGCCCGACATATGTCAACTGTACCGTCCTTTATGATATATTTCCGATAGTTATTCGTCATGATAACTTCGTCCATAATTGCACATACAAACCCTTCGGTTTCTCCAAAAAGATCACCGAAGCGTAGCCAGGCTACGGACGCTAAGAAATCTACATCGGACCCATGAAGGGTCCGGTAGTAGCGCCCGTGGAGCTCTTTGCTTTGCCATACAACCTCGCGGTCCTTGACGCTCAGTACGACAGGTTTGTGCCAGTTCTCTTTGCCTAAGGAGAGCGGTGTTAGGCCCTTATCCACTACCACCACATCTCGATGCATCCCCACGTCGACTTGGAGAAAATACTCCCTGAGGTTACATACCTCGCGATTATGGAGGGTCTTAGCATTTAGAAAGCCTCGACCCCCACATTTCCGCGGGATATATAACCTCATTACTGAAGAGCGTGGGTGATGCATTCGATTTGCGGTTAGTAGTGTTCGGACTCTCCTATCCAAGGCGTCTAACTCAGTCTGAGTCCACTTGAGTACACCAAAGGAGTACATCAACACTGGCATGACCCAACCATTAAAGGCACGCACCTTGTTGCCGCCTGACAAAACACTTTTTAGTACTTTGTTCAAGCGGCCAAAGAAACGTGCCTGTAATGATTGTTTCACGTCAGCAGCGTTGATGCCTAACGCCTCTGACATACCCAAGTATTTGTAGGTCTCCGTTGCAGAGAGCGACCTTAGGTTTATGGAATCCGAGAGCTGTATACCCTGGGATTCCACAACCCCACCTCGCTTTACATGCATGACCGCACATTTGTCAACACCAAATTCCATTCTGATGGAATTACTGAAGCTTTCAGTGATCTTCAGTAACTTCATCAGCTGCAATCCGCTGTTGGCAAAGAGCTTAAGATCATCCATGTATAGCAAGTGGGAGATTACCTGGCTCCCTCTCCTCAACGAATAGCCCAGCCTCGAATTCTCAAGCAAAGTGCTTAGAGGATTCAAGGCTAAGCAGAACCACAGAGGACTCAGACTGTCGCCCTGGAATATTCCCCGCTCAATCCTAATTGGTTCCCCACCCTGTTGGATATCCCGACATCCTGGATAGTGAAGCACCGTACTCCACTGCCCCATACATGACACCAAGAAGGCGCGTAGAGTTGCATTAATTTTATACAACTCTAGCACCCTCATGAGCCATGTATGCGGCACCGAATCGTAGGCCTTCTTATAGTCTATCCAACATGTCGACAGATCTTTTTTAGAGCGGCGAACCTGTTGGCAAATAGCCGTGTCTATAAGGAGTAGCTCCTTAGTGCCACGGGATCCACTCCTACATCCATTCTGAGAAGCAGACATAATAGAAAAACTAACGACATGCTCGTTAATTTTTGCTCTCAGAATGGACGTAAGGAGCTTATAGACCGTTGGTAAACAAGTTATTGGTCTATAGTTCTTTGGATCCGCGGCACTACCTGTTTTATGGAGCAGATGGGTAGATCCTGTAGTCAAGAACTGTGGGAGCGAAGCCGATTCCACAGCAGACTGGAATTGAGAAGCCAAGCAACCATGTGAACTCCGTAGCCATTTTAACCAAAAATTTTGCAGTCCGTCCGGCCCCGGTGTTTTCCAGTTTGCCATCGGGCGGACTGCATTGGTTACGTCTTGGGGGCTGATGGTAATTGCCCCCATCTCTTGTATAGGTTCACATACTTGCTCAACCTCTCGCATCCAGCCGCCTTCGGAGTGGCTGACAGGTACCGACCAGATGCTGCGCCAAAATGAATTTGTGGCATCACCATCCGGCAAGCACCCGCCATCCACGCCTGAAGCCGGCCGCTCCCACGCTCTATATACCCATCTTTGATCTTTTTGGAACATGCGATTCAGGTAAAATCGTTCCACCCGACGTTTATAGCGTCGAATACGGCTTGCCCATGCACACACTTTCTGTTTAAACAGGTCGATGCGCTCTGTAACGCGGGCAGTATATTCACTGGAACTGATATCAGTCCCAGCAAATGCACGCCTTACAAAGCGCATCACTCGTGGTCGAGAATTACCTTGTTTAAAAGCAATTAACTTTGCAATGAGTGTCCTAGCCTCAGCAACACGCTGCTCGATCCTGCACTGCCAAGCTGGTACGGCTGGTTTCGGTCGTGCAGCTATGTTACTATAACAAATTGCAACATTAGCTACACGACATGCCGTAAGAGCCGCGCAGTACAAAATCGAGTGCGTGTCCCTAAGGTCTTCACTGCTCTCAAAGTAAATGGGGAGCAGTGAATCTAGGGCACCCATTATTGCTTTGTTTCGGTTATGCATGGGCAAACGGGGTAATCGAGGCCTTTGGTCGGGCGGTGAAGTCCGATAATCCCGAATCGCATCTTCCAATGTACTCCTTATTAACTCACTGAACTGGGTACTTACAGTCATAGCCCCATCATCCTCTTCCCCATCACTAGGGGCGGTGTGCGGAGCACCAGAAACTGGCGCTGCTGCTGGAGGCAAGGTGTTGGTGGCAGGGCTACTCTGTATTTCGGAGCGCAGTCGATCAAGCGTAGAGTCATCCAACCTATGATTACGTTGGATGACCCGTACCTGATCCGACAGTCGTTGTGCCGATACGCTGACGCCCGGTTCAAGAACCTGAATCAGAGACAGCATTCTCGCACGGTACGCAGTGAGGTTAGTTCCTCCCTCTGTCGCCCCGTAATATGCGCGCATGACGTTCTCGTTTATTCCTTGAGTCCACTTCATGCGCCGCACATCACCACCGGGAGCGGGAGCCCTGTTCGAGGCCGGTTGGCCTGCGGGCGCCAAGCTGCTCGGTGGCCGGCGTCTCCCCTGCCGACGCACAGGTGTTGGCGACGTCGGCGGGGAGTAATACTCGTCGCTGGAGCTCGACGCGACTGCAGGTGCCGGTGCTTGTACATGGTCCGGCAGCTGGGAGGCGGAGCTCGGCGACGAGTCCGGGGATGGTGGGCGTGCTGGTTTGCGTTTTCTGCTTCTCGTCAACATTTTACATTTAGGTATCCGCTCACATTTATTATATTATTATGTTCGTGATTTTTGATAGAGTGACGTCTGTCAACTCAGAACAGAAAAAAGTATTTATATATAACAGGAACATTTCGTGAACTTTAAACTGGATATAGAATGTTAATATAAATGTTATAATGTCTGTTTAAACAGATTTGTTAATAAAATATAATATTAAAACACGGATAAAAAATTTGACGTGTTGACGTTGACAGAAGCCGAACAGATTATTATTATTATTATTATTATTAATACCGTTGAATTGATATATTATATATGGACTTGATTTTGTAACTGATTGGAATTTGAGATCACTATGGACTAAACATGCGTCATAGTGCATGTGCAGTTCACTGATCTTGGATGATACCGACTGTCGGTTAAGGTGTCCTGATATTATTTATGATTTACTTTCAACTCCTCCAAATATGCCGTTTTATATTTGTATTTTATTGTGCTCATGGCCAAGTCACTATTATTGTAATGTAAACAAAACTATTGATATAGTCACAAAATATATCGATGATACAGCCGCGAAACGGTACGGCCGTGCCCGTTTTGCTCGAGACTTGGCTGGGGCACTGCCGTGCCCCCAGATAGAAAGACATGAAGTTTAAAAATAACATTTTCAGCTTTTAAAATATTTGACAGACCATTTATTTGTATTGGTCTGTCTCAGTGTCTTGTACAAAATTTTGATTTCCTAAAATGTTTGTATCTTCTAAACATGTCTGACGGACACCTCATAATTTAAATAAATGAAAATAAATGTCCACAGTTTCATGGAATTAGGGAAATGTATGAACATTTGACAGCTTGCATTTGCAGAGTTTGGATGGATTTTTTTTTTACTTAACTATACTGACAGCTCTCCGTAGAACGATGATGATTAGAAATTGTAATAATCAAAATAAGGTCATAAATACCACTTTATTTTATTACAATTTCCTAGTAAGGAAATCTATTTGTTTGTTAACGAAGTTAATTGAATACATCAACACAAGTGCGGGTTGAGTGGTATACAGTGTTTAGTGTTATGGAAAGGTCCTGTTAGTTTTTGTGCGAATGAATACGGATCGCCTGCATAATGGTCGTCGAGCCGCATGTTTTATGAGCCGCGTGACGTGAGCATTCGTCTTAGTGAAATTATATTAGACGGAATGGAAGGTTTACATTGGGGGAGTTATGACGAACATTTTTCCATATTAACTTCCGCCCTACACATAGGATGAGCACATTAAATACTGCGATATCTCATTATGGCTAAATGGATTGATCGTAAAAAATAGAGCTATGGAACTAGAAGTAAAGTGAGGTGCTTTTAAATGGTATAGCTTTATACGGCCGCGGTCTGGGTGGCGTGGGCGTTTACAGCTTCTCTGAACTACAAGGGCGACTCGAGCGTGGCGCATACCACAATATTCCGAGAAAAAGTTAATTTAATTTTATTCCAAGGCGGGTATATGCTACCATAAAGCTGCTTTATGTAATGAATTAAACTTACTACGTATTTTAAGTAGCTTGATTCGAAGTTCGTTGGCCATTATGGTCAGTGGAAATGCTCAGTTATTACGTTGTCGGAAATACTTATGAATGAAGGTTTTATTTGAACTCGTGGTATTTACTTTCAAGTGACCTTGCACTACAATTGTTTCTGTCTTATGAATGATGTTCTAAATATTTTATGCTGTACTGTGTTTCTTTACTGATTTCATTATGATTTTTCTTTTTTCAATGTATACGTACTTAAATGTAGTTTATTTTTTCGTAACAAACTGGGTATTGTTTTTAGACAATTGTGCTACATTTATGATATGATAATTAGCTAGCTTTAAATATTAGGTTTCTGGAATCTATTGATGTTCATGAATCCTCATTGTTCAGGGTGTAATAATAAAAATTCGTTGAATTCCTAAAGCAGTACTATGAAAATAAACATTAAAATAATACTACCAATAAAAGTAGCTATTTTAAGTAACGTATTGAACATCCTTTAATAATTTAAAACGAAGAAAGATTGTTGGAATCTTTAATGAGATACTAGAAATTACATTACGATAATATCATTTTATGTAACTGTAACTATATAATAACAACATAAATATCTGCTCCTTGCTACGCCGCGCTACGCGTGCTACGAATACGCTACGAGGAACATGTAAATAGACTCGCTTGTCGTAGAAGTACCTAGCTTTGAGATAATACCAGATTAACGTAGCAACAATGTGATGCTGCGTTTCGCACGCTGACTTACGAAAATCTGAAGACTTACGAGTGCACATGTCGGTAAAGCTCGGTGACGCAATATCGCTTCGGGTAATGCGGTGAATAGCATGATCGTTTGCCCGCCGACAGTGTTTAATGCGGTGAAAATAATTGACTGGAGATTAATACAGTCAACGAGTAACGAATAAAGAGTTTATAAAGCGGTTTAATTACTAAAAATACTCGTTTGAATACTTGACATGTCTTAACGTTATTTTACGTAGCAGTCAGGTCTCTAAATTAGTAAATATTTAGCATAACTGTAAGTTTCGAGCTTAATAATAATTGTCAAACTATTCAACTGTAGAGTTACCTGTTTATTACCCTTGAGACTGTCTAGCGCTGTACTAAATAAGACAACCACACCTTAGTCTATGTACGAGTTTGGAGGCAGTGTGAGAAGTTTTAGGGACTGAATATTATCAGTTATAGAGAGTTGATAGAAAGTTTTCTTGTTTTTTACTTCGTCTAAAACTTAATGTCCCATAATCGCTAATCTAGAAAGGGGCTAATACCAGAATTTGCAAAGTTATTTAGTACAAGACTTAATAAATCAAATGAAATATCAATTAAAATGATAAGATCTCGTTATAATCCGTGACAGTATCCTTATTGCGCATTCAGGCGTGTTATGTGCTAACAATTCTTGATCGGTTACATTCCTCAAAGGTCTGTCCGTGTTTGACCCTTGTCCCTCCATATGCCCTTTAAGGACTAAGGTTCCGTCATAAGAGATGAAGGTAGTCCCTTGTGCTCAATATGAGACAAATATATTCGCTACAGAAACGATTATGTTTATTTTATGTTGGAAATATCAGTGTCAATACTGCGTCATACTAAACCGTACTAATGTTATTAAAAGCGTATCCGTTTGTTTGTATATTGCTCGAACATTATTGTTAATTTTTTTATGAAATATAATATGAGGTAAGCTTGAACACCAAGAAAGAACATAAGCTACTTTATTCCGCAATATCCGAAAAATGCAAGCGGAGCCACGAGCGATAACAAGTGACAAATGACGTAAATACACCTTATCTTTTTATTATTATCGCAAATACGTTCACATAATTATTGTATCAAAGTTACAAGTATATTCAATCACTGTTTCAATTTTTTACCAGCGATAAAGAATTACCAAGCAATTTCCCGTACAACTCAGCAAGTTGTTCCGCAGTCTGTAAACGACTTTCACTTATCACAACGCTGATGGAAAAACGTGAAGGATATAAGATATTGTCAACGTTTATGGTACGTGCGTTTGGTGCCAGCAAAACATATTTTATAACAAACTGCTTAACATTTACTTTATCGTCGCAGTCTAGGACTAAATTGTGATACAATAAGATTACTTCTTAATTTCGATGACTGTTACAGAATTGTTTTTTTGTTTATAAATTCCCGTCTATTGAATAATGCGTATTTTTTTATATTTATTTACTGGCCATTTCTGTCTCTCTACCTGTATCTTTGAACAACAATAATAATACGAATATATTTACTTCAAGTAAGATTTTCTTATACATATTTGTGTATATCATCAAATCCTTATTACAATCTAAAATTCTCAATGCCTGACCTTAAGCCATGCTATATGTCTGAATGTTTTTCTCTTAACAAACAGATGATAATGACAAATGCAAAGAGTATTCCTAGTATTTGTATACTATACAAATATTGTGGCTACTTGTAAGTGAGCGTTGGCCTCGAACGTGGTCCTTCTGTATAACCACTCTGTTTATAACAACACTGAACCACAATCTAACTATAACGGTTTGATAAGACCAAACAATAAAGCGTAAATCTCTCAGCCGTGGCCCCAGCAAATGGCTTTTAGTTAATAAATTAAGTAAATTGAATTTTCCTTTGATAGAAACATTAAACCAATTTGAAGTGTGTCCTCGAGGCAATGCTAATTAATATTATAACAAATAAAAATTGAGATAAATATTTAATCGCTGCAAGACAGTTAGCAATCTCACGTTTACTCCTTTAGCATTATTTTATTAATTGACATTCCTTGTCGAATGTTTTAACATGTGAACGCATGATGATATGGTGCGAAACGAAAGTCTGCCTAATCCGACAAAAGATACTAAAAAAGTGTCATATTTTTATTTTTTTCGAATTAAAAATATGTCGATGAGATAAAGCTTAATCAAAGTTAAGAAGGAAGAGAAGGTCTCGCCATCCAAAGTTTACACAGAATGTACGAAGTCACGTAAAAAGAAAAAAAAAAATAGTACTTTTTTATATTTACGTCGTGGTGGCCTAGCGGTTCAATGAACGGATTTGTATGCACAAGGTTGCAGGTTCGAACCCAGGCAAGTACCAATGTGGCTTTTTCAAAGTTATATGTACTTTCTTAATTATTCTAAGACACTTCTGACAAACGGTGGAGGAAAACATCGTGAGGACACCTGGATTCCAAAATTTGGGATCTGAAATCGCCAATCCGCAGAGAGCAAGCGTGGTGATCAATGCTCGTGCCTTCTCTATATGGGAAGAGGCCTGTGCCCAGCAGTGGGACGTTTAAAGGCTGGATTATTATATTTTTTATTTTACCTGCATGATATTAAAAATAAATTCAGCTACTTATCTCGTTCTTTTTCATTTTTAATTTAGTTTACAAGTCGTTTATAGCCTGCGTCACTTGCGACGGCAAGTAAACGGTACGAACGAATGTAATATGCAGCTCATGATTTCGTAGCGCTTGTCAAACTCATAATTAGATTTTACTTGAACTTAAATTGTCATAATTACAATATTGTATTTTAATTAAAACCTTATTTACTGTGACAGTGTTATATATAGTATATTAGTATATTATATAGTATTATTTAGTATATATTATATACAGTAGTATATATTTTTGTATCGTGTTTTATTTATATTTGCATTTATATTACGGTTTGTGTGTAATCGTAATCATTGAGTGGTTAATCTTAGCACTGGTACGTGACTGAGCTAGCTGTGGAAATCAAATCTTGGCAATCATATAATGTAATACATAGTTATAACTTATAAAGAAAATTGAGAAAATGTAATGTCTTTGAATTATTTTTTTTACCTAGTTGATGATATTGCTCGGCTCATATAACATGGAAAAAATAATCTTATATTTTACCAAAATAAACAAATATTGTATCGTGTGATGTTAATATAAATTTACCACTTTTATTATATTCAGCATGCAATCATCTCGACGGCCCCCATTAATAAAGTCGAATGTACGTTTTTGGCGATTTCGACTTTTTTGCATATTTGTGTACAATTTTAATTAATCTTTATGATGCACGAATCAAAATTTAATAATATTGTATAATTACAAAGTTTTCAATTGAAATATTGTAGGATATTACTCCACTTACCGCGCAAAAATGTCGGTAGTTCTATTACTACTTTGTTAAAGGGGGGCGCGGGGCAGGGAAACCGTCGGTTCGGGCAGTATCGCTCTTGTTAACGGTGAACGCACGTTTGAGTGGCTTGAAATTTTTCGCGATAAGTATTACTAGTTTTAATCTATTTTGTGTTTTTTAATTTAAAATATAATATAAATGTCGGACCGATCGAGACGTATATTAGGCCTTATTCAAAATTCGCCTCCCAGGCCCCCTAAAAAAAGGAAGCTTCAGCTAGATTGCATCAGTAAAGAAGATAATACAGTTAAAAAGTAAAAATAAAATATTTTATATCTTTCAATGTGCTGTTATTATACATAGAGTATTATTTTTAGATAAATTATTGGCTACATGGCTTTTTATTCATTAAAATATATTGTTCCAATTAATAAAGTCGATTAAGGTACTTACGACATAGCTATCCCAAAATTATATTGGAATCTTCATTTAAAAATGTAGGAAGTGTCATATCCAACATCGGCCGACAAAAAAAAATCCAAATAAAATTGTCGAATGTGTCACTACCGACACGGAATCATAAATCGGCACCGTTAAAAATAGACAGTTGTGACTTTTCTTTAAATGTATGATATATTCAGAATTATGACATAGGCATAATTATTAAGCATTAGCAATTAAAAATGTATTCCAAATTTCAGATCTCTGAGTCACTTACTTTTCTAGATATAATTAAATTAAACTTAAAAACGCTCTATTCAAAAGTTTCAAAAATGTAGATCCTACTTTATTAATAGGGGCCGTCGATCTGTTTGCATGAATATTGTAGTTTTTTTTAATATTAATAGAACAAGTATATTATAATCAGGAAATGGATTACTTTTTTTTGTTATGGTTGAATTTTAAAAATTATGTACTACAACCGTTTACATATTCTGAACCTTTTTCACTAACCTTAATTCAGGTATTAAAGTAAAGTGTTTCAAACAAGGGTTATTTATAGTACGTATCAGTTTGATTATCCTTGCAATGCTTTACACGCCTTCTCACGACGACAAATTAGCTATTTATTTAGATTCCTGTGGGCCGCATGCATAAACAACTAGTTACCTCCAAGGTGGCAACTCTCATTTCAAGTATTCACATATGTATTTAGGACTCTTACATTAAATACAGACAGGCAAAACAAGTCGTCCTTCCAGTTTGTAGATTACTCTCAGTTTAGTGCGATTGTTTTACTTCGTTTTGTACAAAAAACTGATCAAACTGAATGTTAGATTTTCCTATTTTTGTTTTTTCCTCTGTTAAATAAAAGACGATATCTTAGCTATGAATGATAATATTGTTAGTAAACAAATGTAGTAATAAAAAATGTTAGGATTGTTTTTCTTTTACTGGTATCGATATTATTCTCGGAATAAGATATTATTGCTGTAACTATAATACGAGCCGATTTTTATATAAGTGGGTATATCCAAAAAATAAACATGGCCATAATTCTGGTTAATGAACAGAATGATAAGACAATGGACAGAAAATCAGGCCGTAGGTACCCAGTAACTTGAATGTTGCCGACAGAATCAATATATATATTATTCACTGAAATAACCACTAGTATGCGGCATTAATCATAAAACTAAAAACTAAAACTATTTTGTAAAGATGTTCGTATTATCATCAGTTCTAGGGCAGAAAATAATAATGAAAAATAAGTAAATAAAGTGTAAAGTGTATCCTTAAATTAACTGTGAAATAATTCAAAGATAGAAATAGTAACTAATTTAAAGGGTAACTTTTTAGTATCTAGTATCCTGTAAGCGGCTTTCCACTTCTTATCATTTTAGATTAAGTAATTCTACCGTGAGTTTAAAGCTTGTCCTCTTTAGCCAGTCAGAAAAAAATAAAATAAATGTTCGTATTCCCGGCGACTATTACTTAACCTTAAGTATTGGATGGCTGCACTAAGAAGGTTAAATGCCTACGCTTCTAAGAAATTCGAACATTTCGCATAAATTGCGATATTTAACTTCTGTATTTTGGCAAGTATTTCAAAATCAATCGTAAAAACAGGAAGATTGGTGCGATTTTTTTTTGCCATAATATAACACAAATAACTTGTCAATGGCGGGAAACGTGCCCAGAAGGCTGGCAGCATTGCCACGTTGAATGGCTATGCCGATTCTCTGTGCAAGGAACAAACCAGCTCTCTGATCACGAGTAGAGTCCACCAAACGTTTTGACAGTTCTTTAAAAAGATTTCGTGCACTCGGACCCCATGACCCGAGCGTTTCAACCCCAAACGGCTCGAAAATTGACAGGGATGACGATGAGTATTTTGACGCGTGTTAGTTTTATTTATCTATATAAGATTTAATTTTAGTCTTTGTTTGTTCTTGTATTAGATTTAATAACTTGTGTTGTTTTAAAGATTCATTGTAATATAATTGGTACATAAAGGTTAAAATAAACAAGTATATTTAAAAGCACACGATTAACATGTTTTTACATCTCTAAGACTCAGATTAATTAAAATTAACCTGAAAAGGGTTGGAACTAATATTATTATGATTAATTAGAATGTTTAAGTTAATCTAAAATTTACAGTTTAGCTTAATGAATGATTTAAACTTGATAACTTAAATTTGCGGCTATTAGATATGAAATCGATTTATTAAATAGTTAGGATTTGCTTAGTAAATTCTTAAGCTTTCAAGAATCGTTTTAATATCTAAATCTAATTATGTATAATGTTCTTGTATTTCATATAAGTATATGTAACTAATTGAGTACTATTTTAAAAGTTTTAAGGTATACTAAAGAATCTATAAGTTAAATTTTCAATTATCGTTTGTAATTTTTGAAAGATAAAGAAAGCAGCACGATGAGCATAAGTGTATAAAAATGTTACCGGAAATGTATGAAATCTAGGAATTGTCTACAAATCCTAGGAAATGTATACAATTTCGAAGATATTTAGGAAATATATAAAATATTGTTTCAAAAAATATATCTATACCTACTTATAATAAATGTGTAGAGAGGTCAATTCTGTACATAAAATATATTTTCAAAATAACTATCAGGGGGTGATTAGTGATCGATACTGATGCCAAAAATGCAATCAGTAAAGTTTTTGTCTGTCTGTCTGTCTGTATGTTCCTTATAAAAACAAAAACTACTCGACTGATTTTAACGAAACTTGGTACAATTATTCTTCATACTCCTGGGCAGGTTATAGTATACTTTTCATCACGCTACAATCAATAGTAATAAGTTCGTCATTCATTGATAAGTTTCGTCATCCACGCGAACAAAGTCGCTGGCACAGCTAGTCATACATAAATGTCCTAGGAAATGTGCACAATTCCTAGGAATTGTATATAATTCCAATATCGTATTAGGAAATGTATAAAAAAAATGCTTTCTGTAATAAAACACGTTGTTGTAGCACCCGTTGAGACAATAACGTTCAGGTAACAATAATATCGTAAAATATAATAATCTTCATATTTTCTTACTAATTAACGATTCGAAAATCAACTATAAACATAAATTAAAAAAATAATAATTCATAAATCACCGGTCCTTCTCAGGGCCCAACCAAAAGCCTTTTTCAAGGCTAAAACGAACCCTAGAAAAGGCAACACAACATCTGACCTCATCTCCAGCTTTGAGTGTCGTCTCTATCAATATTTGGGGTTACAGCACACCTGAGCCATGTGAATGTGGCACCCTCCCCCAAACGATGGCTCACTTAATGAGTTGCCCAGCGTGGCCTGCCACCTGCACACGCGAGGACCTGTATGAGGCGACGGACAATGCCGTGTGCGTGGCTGAATACTGGTCTGGAAAAATTTAACTGTCATTGATCGACACGATAAGTAAGTAAGTAGTAACATAAGTTTTGAATAACATATGTCGTCGCTCGCTTCGCTCGCTCTGTTGCAAGGTCACAATATCTAACCTAACCTATTGATCTCTGTCACAAAGTCGAACCTAACCAAGCAATGGATTTCTGGGAATATGTCGGTTCTGTACTAAGTCGAGGGTTTGATTTGCGCTCGACAACAAGTTGTCGGCGAACAAGACATGTCCCTCCCCTCGCCCCGCTATCCCCGCGTACCCATTGATATCACAAATGTTTTACATTTCCGATTGCTGTTTAGGAAATGTATAGATTTCCTAGGAAATGTGTCTAATATAATTTATTTTACACATTTCCGTGCGATTTTAGGAATTACATTTCCTAGGAATTGTATACAATGACGGATTACATATATTTCCGGTAACATAAATAAAAGTTTTAACCTTAACTAAAAATAGACAGCAATACTTTTAAAAAGATAGCTAATAGTAAGTTTGATTGTTTAAAGGTTACCTTCTAATTTATAATTTGCAGTAAATCTGTCGGAACTCATCTAACTGTATTAATGCAGTCCTGCTTCAAATAAAATTGTGTGCAAGGGAAATGGCAAGCACGTTTGAACTTTAAAGCGGTTGTCTGTTTTCCTTCATAAATATTTTATTTTTCCTTTATCTCGCCATAAAGCTTTCGCCGCGAAACAAGCATGTAGGTAAGTGGGTATTCTAATATTAGACACTTCAGGTCTCTCGAGTTGTTATTATCATCACTTCTAGGACAGAAATATTCAAGAAACGAGACCAAAATACTATAGCTATGGTTACTAAGTTTCATTGTGAAATATTCCTATTATAGTAAAGTATATTAAATTTAACATAAGTGGTTTACTTTTACGCTTGGTATGGCCTGATTACTGGACGATATGTTTATTAGACCATGCAGAGTTCAAAGGATTGAACCAAGAAAGGATTTTCCGAAAAAGCTTCAAGGGGTTGAAAGGACTTGGAAAGTTTGTATAGAGTGTAACATTGAACAGCCTGAAATATATAAAACTCTTTAAAACAAATAATAAATACCTTAGGAGAGTGGCTATAGGGTATTTCCATTATAGAAAATGCTATTTCCCGTGACCCACATCCACTTGAATCGTATTGAACGGGGATCCTAATGTCAGACAATTTCTATAAAATATCACGAAAAAGGGTAGGTATTACGTGACATGTTTTCAGCCTATTAATATTTTAAATTCAATTTATAGCAAATGTATTATTGGTGTGAATCTGGCACTAAAAAACAAATTGTGTTGTAGGATTTAGATTTATGTGTAATATTTTATAAATATGCTTTAGTGCGATAGAAGGGTGATGAAACTTTGCAAATACACGTATTTTGCATGTTTTTTTATATCGCCAGCAGTTGTTCAATGAATGCCGAACCTTAGAGCGTTTTCGCCATGGAAAAGGATTTACAAAGTTTTGAGGAAAGCTTTCGTAAATAATACTGAACGTATTTATTTTATGATCAGACATTTATAATTGTAAAGTTATGATTAAATTCACGCATTACTCTACTAATACCAACATAAAATATAAAATTAAACTTTAAAAGCCTTGATAAATTATAAGAGTAGACCTAATACTTGTTGAAATCTGAATAAGTTTCATAACTGAGATAACTCTTTCTTTCAATTTCCTAACTATCGCAATCTGTTCACTACTAATATACCACAAACTAAAACTTAAACTGAAATACACCTACATACAAGTTAAATTTACAAGTTTCTTTTTGCAACAAGGTTTAAAAATAGTAGTGTGACTAAAACCGCAGTAAATGATACCTATGTATTTGTTAACCAGTGTTGTAGTGATGTCGGAAGTGGTTAATGGACCTGTTGCTCGTGACCTATGAACACTGTCTTTGCATTCCTACAAGATACTTTGTGTCGTAATATGACCTATTTGTTCTTTCCAAGTTTTTATTTCTGTGTTATTTGGTAATTAAAATGTAGTGTTGACTAAAATAGTTATTTTATGGTGTCATATTTGCTGTTGTTTATATAGGTCGGTAAAGACTGACCTCAAAGTAAACAGGTAGGTTTTCTAAATACTGTCGAAAACAATACCTATATTTTATTATTTTTAATACCTACCAATACAAGCAGAACAACCTTAATAAAACTAATTACCAAAACAATTCAACACGTCATAATTAACGTGTCAAAAAATTAATTATGCGAACTTCAGTAAACATGTGCATGGTTTCGATGCTTTTGTCATTTGCGGTCGTACGCTGCACAACCAGCTGTCGGCAGCCACTAACAATTATAACAACTCGACGAGGTAATTAACATCGCCATTCATACAAAGCTGTAGGACTTACCATGAATAATACTCACCACGGTGCCCGCGAAAATACAGACAAAACAAACACTCAAATCGTTCTAATGAACCCGGATTTTATCAACAACATTAAGCCACAGTGTAATAACAATAGAAATTACTTTGCAACTACGATATTTTATTTCAATGTTGCAAATTACTATGCAAATACTGCTGACATTTGCACTCCGTCGTGCCCCTCAATGTGCCCCAGTAGGGTGTCACTAGATGGTTTAGTTTGTTTCTCACATTTAGTGTGGTAAGGGACGGAGATAAATCGTGTCCGGGTTATATTATGATGGAGAATAGATATCAGGAACTCCCAAACAGTTAACGACGCCGGTAAGTACTGTCATTTGTGGTAAGAATATGTAATAAAATCCATATAAAAGAGGCAAGTTCTCTTTTAAATGGTTGACCCAAAAGGTAAAACCTACGTGTATTAGAAAGGTGTATTCATCAAAGGTCAGCCATAACCTCGTTTATCCCTTGCTCCACTCTCTTCCGCTTGTCTCCTTTTGTATGGATGGTAATTTAATTTGCGTACGTAAATAGGTATACCTAAAGTTATTTAATCGCGGATGAGTTTACACACAGTGGTAATTTCTTGTTTGCGGGTTTGCATATGTGTTCATGCTGGGTACAGTAAATATGTCCTGATTTTCAACAATTATATATAACAACCGCATGTATTATTTGCATGTTAATTTACACTGGTGTGAAGTTCGTATTCACGAGAACTCTCGTCGAGCGGTTTATTTCACAGTGGATATTTCTGTGACAATTTTGAGCTTAAATATGAATGTGAATTTTATTAAACTGTTGCGTCCAATTGATATTGGTTTGTAAATTTTAATTAATGATGCTATTAAAGATAATATGATCAGTATACTTATACAAAACTGGTTGTTTTTGATTGATTTCATGTTTGTTTTATACTAGTTTTTGTTTGCGGGTTCAGTCACATCCCGGAGGGATTACCGGTATAAGTACAACATGTATTCTTGTTTATAATGTCAACTTAAGTCTTTGCTTATTCAGTGATGGTTTTTGATTTGAGTATATAGGTATAAAATATGGAAAAATACTTATATTTGGTTTTATTTCATTTCTTACTAATCTACTTCTACTACTAGACTCATTCAGGCCATACAGCTTCAGAACATGTCGATTCAAATGGTAATATTTGAATCTTCACCGTGTAAAGTTACGTAATACAATTAGAATGTCTCTGTTATCCGTACGGGACACAGCAATTTCATAAAACGTCTTATCTCGATTAAGAGCTTCCCGCGAGTTTAAAATAGTATATTCCAGGAATTAGAACGGCAATACAAGTTTTACAAGCTGGAATTAGAATTGAAGATACCCACACATAGAAGCTCTACAGATAGTTCAACCATAATGTAAAATGAAATGGTTAAGAAGAAAATGTATTGATAACTTTTCGCTGAAAAAATATTGAGAAAGAATAAACCTAAAGTGCTTCATGAATAAATAAAAGCAGTTTTTAAAGTTTGCCTTTTGTTTTGTTAGCTAAGTAGAGTAGGCGGTATTCTGGTGGTACGGGCTAGCACGCTAATATACCAGTGACTGAAGCCAGCAATCCTTTTGCTAAGCGTAACCGTAATACCGGTAATCCCCACGACCGTTAACAGAACGTTTCGAGGTCCATGTTCAACAGAGAAATAAAACCCACCATAACATATTCACTGGAATTAACGCGATTACTTTTTATTTATATTCTTTTACGTAAACAAAAGAGACTGAATCACCGGGGTTATAATATTGTATGCCCAACAAACGTAACATGTAACCTTTTACAGTACAATACATACTCGTAGCTTCTTTAATTTACTGTATAGTAAATGTAAGAAATACACAAGACTTTAAGACTACGTTTTAAGATTAACAACATCTGCTATATTGTAGTCTTGTGTTCTGCAATATTGTAGCAAGTTAATGTTAAATTTAGTACAGAATGTATTCTCTAGGTGAAGTCATAAATATCTTTGTTCAGACCTCTTGTAATAAACATCGTATCCATGTTGTAAGGCCGATGATAGTGTAATAAACGGCTCGTGTATAATATGACAGTCTCATAACGAACCAACGTATGAACATTATTCAGATTTTATTAGGACCAGGTGTTAAGTTTCTACCTATCACTAGATATTAACAATGCTATGAAAATTAAATTTAAAATTCTGAGAAGAAATATTTAATTGGTTTCAATGTTAGATGTTGGGTGACAAATAAATTACGTGTCAGATTTCTAAAAAAAAAATAGTTTTTATTAAATTGAATGGTTTAAATTACTGCTCAGAATGATTTACAAAATATAATGTAATGAAATTATTAATTTCGCAAATGCCTATGTAATGGAATTTTATTATTTCAATTTATTTTGATTGATACATCACCTATTCAAAAACAAGTTTAGAATTTATTTATTTAAGAAAAAGCAATAATGATGTGCTTTGCGAAAGAGATCCTATTCGGATCAGATATTTAACCTACAGTACAACATTCGTATAATTGTAAAACCACTCAATTTAATTAGAGTTTTACAATCTAACAGACTTTAAATAGTTTAAATTCCGCTGTTCAGAGAATTGTTATAAAGTAATCTCCCAAGTGTATTAAACGCGTTTATTGATTAACTGCTTCTAATTAACAATTAAAGTTAATGAAATTGTGAGCGTAAAACGAACATTTAAATGTTTCTTGTGAAATGTAAAAGGATAACTGAGAATGGCTATTTTTTTTAAAGATATTCCAGAAAAACTGATATCAACAACGCTTGGCATTATTATAAAGTTATTTCAATTTTAAAAGGTCACTGGTTCATCTATGGTAAAAATATATATATATATATAAAAGAAATAGAAATGATAACTATTTAATTTCCTTTTAAAAAAAAGAGAACCGCCTTCAAAAAGCTGATTCACTGAAAAGTATGAAATAATTTTAAATGTACTGCTTATCAAATAACCAAAATATTAGGATAATAAGCATAATTATACTTCAAGCACAATTATTGTTATTTTTGGAGTCGGTGTCAGCCGCTAATAGCAAATTTTAATACTATATTATAAGGACCGACACCGACTCCAAAAATAATAATAATTGTGCTTGAAGTTGGTCTAACAAACACTATTCTGAAAACCGTATCAAAATCGGTTCAGTCAAACGCGAGATAATCGCGTCCAAATATTCATACATACATGTCATTCTGAGAACCTCCTTTTTTTCAAGTCGTTTAAATAATAAACACTAAAACCTTCTCCTTGATTTAACGAACTATGTTCTGAAAACCGCATCAAAATCGGTTTAGCCAAACGCGGGATAATTTCGGACAAACATACATACATACAGGTCAAACTGAGGACCTCCTTTTTTTTTTAAGTCGTTTAAAAAGGAACAACTTTATGAAGACTCCAACCTTGTGAATATCTTACTTGATTAAGTTCCACTTTTAACTAACTTGAAACATCGTAATATTATGTGAGTATAGAAGAAAAGATATTTGCATTATAGATAAGTTAGGTGCAAAGAGAATGATGTTTGTTATTAACTAGAAATATAAATGAGCCTGTTCTATCAAAATAATCTAGACCGACGATCTGTTGTTTTATATGATAAAGCTTCTCCAAAGTATAATTAAAAAGAATATGACTAGAATTTCCCGGCTGTATTTTAACGATGCCATAAGCCCGGTTAAGAATAATACCGTTTTTATTAATTAAAATTGTTAAGGGAACTAGGCAATTGATCTAGTTATAAAACTGAAACGCTTATGCAGTAGGTACGCTAAATGTATAAGTTGACTACAAATATAAAATTCATATAAAAGTTACGTAAATGAGCAAAGCTTGTTGTAAAATTGAGATGTTGCGGTCATTGAGAGGATTACTCGTTCTATTTTTAGGATGAAAGTTTCCCGCGAAGAAAAAAATAAATACGGTCGTGAGAATTTATAAGGGTAGCACGTTGTAGGCTCGGACGTGGTGCGTCGCCTCCCAATCGAAGAGCCTACGTGTGCAGGCGAGCTCTCCGCCTGCTCCGCGCTACGTGCCGCCTTTCAACCCTACGATACGAGTATAACACTCGCCCAGCTTACTCCACATATCAAAACACCCATTCAGACTTCTCTTTACATTTTCTAATTTACAATTCCCTCCAGCTAAAGACAGTAAAGTCACATTTAAATCCCTGATCAAAGTACCTTAGGGTCTCTATCTACTCTCTACATTATGTTAAAACTACAAAATGTCGCAATGCTTAAAAAGTTCGTAGGTATGTATTTAATCATTTTAACGTTTTCATTTCAAAGAAAGCTCGGCTCCTGTAGTTTCATAATTGGTTGTAAACATGCAAATTATAACAATGTGAAAATTAATAGGATTTTGTTTAAAAGTTTGGGTATTTTTTGTTTGAAATAAGGTTGTTTTTTGTTCAACATTTTTGTGAACAAATTATATTTTATAACAAATTTATTTGGAATTATTTTAGGTACTATCTCTGTTGAATTAGTAGGTACTAGCACATACGGACTCTACCAGACCTCGATTTAGAGCGATAAAAACCCGAAGTCAGCAACATACCAAAATATACTTTGACGAAAAAAAAAAATTGATTTGAAGAAAGGCGTTTATGATCTGTTAAGCAGTACCCTTATCAAACAGTGAGTGAGATTGTTGATCCGCCCAAAAACGTCTGAATCAATAATGCTCTGTGTTATGATATTTTGAGAAAGAATATGGTTATCCGTTCCAAAATATCTTTGATTTATAATAATATGTTCTCGTATTTAATAGCAAGTACTTACGTAAACTTCTTAGAGGTATGTAGCATTTTGATGTTAATCAGAGTTCTAGAGCGAGTTACCTAATTATGTGGCCATTAGAGGTTTCTATGTTCAAACAGTTCGGTCCTTTGATCGGTCAAAGGCGATCCGAAGTTCAGAACACTGCGGTCACTTATAAAGTTCTCTATAGTTAACCAATCTAGGTAGAAGATTGGACAGTCTATTATTATGACATTATATTCTAAATTAATAGTTGGGTATATAAATTTGTATTAATAGTAGTAATATATATTTAAATAACTGCCTAGTATATTTTTTTACATACGACTAAAAAATGAATATAAGGCAGAAATCGTGTACTTGCGAAAGTAATATTTTGTACAATAATATTTGTTGTGGCATTGCCTTGGGTGCATGTAATTATTAAGCTAAATAATTTTAGTTATAAGAAATATTCCTAACCATATCACTCGCGTCCTAACAATTTAAGTATTAGTATACTGAGTGAGGGAGTAGATTCACACGCCTACTTATAATTAACTTAACAGTGGGCACAGAGGCGTGCGCCGTGCTCTGTCGCCGACAGAATATTGTCACCTGTCGTACGGAGTGCCGGAACCGACAATGCATGCGCGATTTCGACCACATAATATGCCACCTCTGTTCATGCGAACCTAAACCTAAGTGATTGTTGTTGAACGACTTCCAACGCAGGTTAGGTGCTATACAGCACGCGTTTCATCACGACCACTCACTAATGAACGTGTATACCTAACTGTTTTAGTTTAACGTGGATGGAACGTTGTGTAAATTATAATTTGGTTCAACACTAGTACCTACACAGTGTAAATAATAGCCATATCGGATGAAGGGTTCAAACTATGCTAAACAACCGTGTAAACTTTCTAATAAGGGCAGCAGATTAGTCAGAGGAATTTGCATGTAAATAAATCCTAATCTTTCCTAAGACAAATAATTATTATAACACACAGGGTTATAGTGACAGTGTGACTGTTTGTTCAGGCTTGTACCGCAAACCACTGTGGAAGTTAAGATTTAAGCTTTCATCTCTCTTGCTCATAGAGAAAGGTTTCGAAGATAAGAGGTATTCTGATCTCAAATTACAAATACAAGCAATATACGAATGTGTCTATTACGATTCACATGTAGGTAAATCGCAGTATGTACCGGGTACACCTATAGTTACGAAAAAGTATATAGACAATGTAATGAGTACTTACCAATTTGCGGCACGTCATAGGGTCTGCTGGAGCGCGAGGCTCGCAACATCATCTGACTGGCTATCTCCGAGGGCAGCTGGTGCGGCGCGCGCTTGGTGGTGCGCGTGCGGCGGCGCTCGTTGTGCAGCGCGCCGGGCGGTAGCGGCGGCGGCGCGGGCGGCGCGTACGCCTCGCCCGGCGCCGGCTCGGGCTCGAACAGCTCGTGGAGCGGCCGGGAGCGCGTCAGCTCGCGCCCGCTACGCCACTCAGCGGGGTACCGGCGCGGAGCCGGCTCGGCTGCGGAGCGCAGCGCCAGCGCCGCGAGCACCGTCGTCACGCAGCACACGCGCATGCTGACCGCCCGCGCCCCCCACCACACGGGCATCGCCTGCTACTAAGTACACAACACGACGAGAGCACCCGCTGGGCGCATGCCCGACCACATTATTCGACCTTCACCGCTAATAGACAGACCTTTTCCTTTTTCGTTTTAAGTCAGATGTCTCTGATTGAGACTGATTGGTTGGTTTAACAGTCCTTTATCTGAAACAAAGAAATGTTTACGAAATTAATTCTACGCTCAGATAATTAAGGTTACGGTTCCTAAGGGAAATATGATATCGGTTTTCTAAATATAAGCAATAAAAATAATAATTCCAAACCATTTATTGGCTGAACTTATTGGGTGTAGTCTCATTGTTTTGTTTTTTTTTTGACAATGGTAAAATTTCACAAATAGTTACAATCCATTCCATGTAATTGATATAATTAAGGTTTCCTATCGCCACGTATCTGACTTTAGAGAATCTGTCTAATGTTTTGGGTTATTTTAGTGGGGCCACAGCCTGAAAGCATTTTTAGAAGTGCAAATACAAGTTAATAATAGTACGCCAAATGATAAAGTAAGCTCACTTTAACATTCGAAGGCATGATATTACTTTTCTCCATGACAACTTATCCTCGACACTTTTAAAAACAAGTGCGGAAAAAAGGAAAAAAGTGTCTCACCTCCATCCTCTATTGCCCTTGGCATAACAGAAGATTTGATTACCGTAAAGTGAATTTTATACGAGCTGGAGGATTTGTAAGACAATTGATTGAGACGGTAAACAAAGTTTGGCAGATACTTTACTTGTCCGGATTTAAGTTTAAGACTATTAATTTGCACAACACATTGGAAAAATAAATACGTTTATCAAGTATTTAGGTGGTAATCAAAACATTTTTAGAAACGAAATTATAGCGTACAGGTAAACTCTATACTTCTGTTCCTTGTAATATAGCGTCAGTTAAGTCTAGTCTTCTTTATTCCCGCTGAAGTAATAGGATTCACATGGCAGTGATGTAGACCCGACACAACATACCGCCGACATTACCGTTGAGGATACTGAAAATGTGGAAAGTTTTACAATAAAAACAAATTAACTGTGGTCTAAGTGCGGCTTTCGCGTTTGTTCTACGGCGACTTCCAGAATGAAACTTTTTCCTTAATCTTATTTGTAAGGTTGACTGAAAAGAACCAACCGCAAAGTAATATTAAAGAACCCGTAATGAATTACAAACAGCGTAACTGATCGCTGACTATCGCTCATTGTAACGCGTTTTGACTGAATCACTTTCGCGAACCACGGAGTGTATTCAATTACTTTCAACAAAGTTTTAAGTAATATTTGTCGCGGTGCTACCTAACAAATTTATAACTTATTATTGTTTGGATAATAATTCTTGTTATAAAGATTTCAAATGTTTTAATATGCATGTTGCTGATCATTTAGCTAATTTCAGACAACATTTTTGATTTATTAATTATTATATAGGCATTTAAATTTTATTTTAAGTCTCTTCTTATTTTCGATATGAGTTATAGTAGAAAGATAAAAATATATGTTTTTGATTGCTGAATATGATTCTAAATGATAATGTATATATTATATAAAAAAAAATTAAACTCAGTATTAGAAATGTGTTTATTACAATATTGTAAAGATATATAAAGGTACCTAAAATCATATTCTTTATAAGTAATTATAATTATTTGTATCTCAATCAAACTTGAAGCAAAATTGGCTTACTAACATACAAACACTCGTTACCGAGGTCAGTTTACATGTGTCAAAAATTCAGTTTTCACTTTATCCCCCTTTCCTTTTGTACGAATAGCCGGCACAGCTGGCATATTTCGTGATAAAAGATCAAAAAGGTTGTAGGCTATTGGTATTGTCTATGGAAAAGTGACGCGCCACTCGACGGCCGAAGCCGGAGTGCATACACCGCGAGCGCGATGTGAACGTTTGTAAATTGACGCCACGTGCCACAGGTAAAGCGTAGGTTTTAAATGTCACACCATTCCTAACTGGAGAATGATTACTATACGCCTACGTGCGCAATATTCGAGAATTGTATCTGTGTATTTTAAACAGATTTTCGTAAGAGCACGTAAAAATAATATCTGGTACATAATTGTTACTTTTATAATTTTTTCGAAATTGATTCACGTTCCGCTTGGGGCGGTACTTTTTGTTCTTTTATAATTTTCACATGATGCCTTGTGTGTTAACGTTGAACAACATAATTACTTTTATGTTTAAAGGTATTTTGAACGCAAATAACCACCGTCTATTTAGAACAAATTACGTTTGATGATGAGTGCTTCAGGCATGACGTTTATCTTTAATACCTTGATTAGTATTGCCTTACACCTACATTTAGAAATGTTTCTTAAGGCTGTTCTTGTTACCATAATAATGAATACGAAATTAATGCTGGGTTAAGGTACAAATACAATTCATTTCAGTGAAATGTCTATCCATCAACGCTAATAGTTACACAACAATTACTTGGGCCGCGCCTGACAATGAATAATCCGCTGATCCGACGATATACATTCAGATCTCACAGATCTGCTTTTTAATGTTTATTTCAAATGAACAACAATTATTTATCAACTTAACGTTATTTATAATGAGTCGTGGCTGTCATCGAATAAATGCAACGCTTATTAGTTTAATTTTAATTAATAGTAGTGTTATTGAGCTTATCAAGTTTACCATAATTATACAATTGATTTAGATAGTAGTTAATGGATTAAGAACTACATCAAAACATAAAGAATTAAAGATACATATCTGTAAATGTATACCTAATTACTTATAATCAAGCATTTATTTAAATTCCAGAAAATGGTGTAAACTTCCAGCTCTTATTTAACAACAACGTTTTAATAAGAACACTGGCACATGATATGGATAATTAATTTTGAAAATGAATAAAAATGAAATAAAAATGAAAAAAATGAAAATGAATAAAAACACTTATCTTTTAGTCTCGTGGATTACAGGTCTTGGTTTCTTTGTAGTTCAAGTAGGTACTATCCTACATTCAGCTCAAGTAAAGTTTGTTTTGTTTTTAAATCAGAAGTAACTGGATTAACTGTGATATTGGTACGGATTGTTCCGAAAGTACCGCTGCAACCGGACGTATTCCTCTTTAAACAAACTAATTGAATAACACCAATGCTGTAGGTAGGGACTTGTACTGATAATTTCTAAAGGCGAGAGGGTCACAGCGGAAAGAGATATTTCAAAGGAACATTTACCGAAGGTTCCGGAAAGGTAAATCAAATTATTCAATTTCATGATTACTCATTTCAACGAAACCCAGGAACAAATAGGAGTTAGGGTAATATCATTATATGTAGTCTAAATGCTGCTTACACTGCTTCAGTTTACTCACAGAAGCGAGGGCAATAGACTATTCTGCCGAAACCCCCCAGTTGGGTTACTACAAGGACGACGATAACCAAATTTAAATAAATGAATTACTTATACCGAAGACAAAAAGAATAAAAATAAAATTTTAGTTTTTCTAATACGAGAACACTGAACTATAAGGGCCGAAACCTGTGGCGTGGCTATATTTATAATCGGGTGGTGCGCGGTGGGCCGTTGACGTCATCGCGAGGGTCGCGGGCGCCGAGGGCTCGGAGGGGGGGGGGGGGGACGGCGCGCCCTCCTATACGCACTTGCAAATTCGCACCTCCATGAATGGAGGAATTAAATTATCCTTAGCCGCGTGCCGAATTTACACGGACCTGACTTGGAACGCCAAATGCCTTTTTAATATGTATAATGTTCTGCTGCTTTACGATTTCATGTGTTTATTGCCGTCGTGAGTCATTTTTATCCACCTGGCGGGATGGTACTTGTTCGAGTTCGACCAATAAAGAAGGGAAACGATATCACTTGAGTTGAGACTCACGCATTTTTAATGATACACGTTAAACGGTTCAACGTTATAATTAGGGCTGATTTCTAAATGATAATTTTTGTACCTACTGAAGATTGAGGTTTTTGATTATTATGGATGTTTTAATCACAGTAATTACCTCAAGGTAAATGGATTAGTAGGATCGTGGAAACAATTTACTTTGATGGCCTCAGTAACGACGCAGCCTAAATATATATAACTATATTCATAGTATTGGGTATGTAAGGATATAACTGCAACTGTCTGTCTTATATAAAGCTAGACCGTAAATAGCTACAGTCTGGTGAAGCAATGGAAGCTAGCCCTCAGGTTAGCTGCGGAAGACCTTAAATATTAAAAGACTTAAATACCTCTGCCTTGATATACAGATTTCACTCAACATAGACTAGAAGGGATAGGCAATCAAAGTGTAAAATCGAAACTTAATAAAATTATTGACTATAGCAAAAAGATACATGATATCAAAATAAGCCTCTCTTTTAGATAACCATGTTTATTTAGGTTTAAACATACTCGTATTTTGCTTAATCCGACGACACTGAACACGCAGAAGAAGGATCCTATAGTTAACTTCAACCGACTTCAAAAGAAGGAGATTCTCTATTCGACTGTTTTTGTCTATGTGTATCGTTTTTTTGTACGTTACTCGATAACTACGGCAATCGGGAGTCGATTTCTTGAATTTTATTATTTTTATACCTACTTTAGAGGTGGTCCTATATCAATTTAATTGAAGTCGGTTAATTTTTTAATTGATATGTAGTCGATATATTAATACATTTAATTAGTAAAAAATAGCATGACGTTAGCTGACGAGTCAACGTCGATCGCGACGGACACTGTACGTCGTATTGTCGATGCCATCGAACGCGATGCGTGCGCTTCGTCAAATTGGCCTGTTCCGTGTCCCCACAATAATTCCACTTGATGTGGGTTTCAATTCAATTATACGTATCACGCAACTCGCTGCTTAAACGCCCTACGTATAAGAATGTAGGCAAATGAGTACTAAACTTGTACAGTGAAAATGTTCTATGTTTGAGTAACTACTATATTTTTTGTCAAGTAGAAGTACAAGTATACAGGTAAGAAATAATATATGTCAATTTAATTTGTACTTCAAGTCTGTAGGCAAACGTAAGTTACTTGATTATGTGTAGTTGTTTATAAAAAAAATGTGTGGTTTCAATATTCCACTAGTAAGCAAGTAGTGATTTTCTGTTTTCCGCTGTGATAAAACCATAATCAAGCATTTGAGACCTACTAAAAACGCAAGATTTTAAACAGAATTAAGCTCAAACATTTAATAAGTCAAATAAATGACAAGTAGAAATGTATAAAATCGGTCGTCAGTACTGTTAAAAGAATAAATACAAAATGGCAATGATTAAGTTTTATGGCGGCCATTTCAATTGTTTAGAATATAATATAATAAACTTTAATATTCTTTATTGTAGAAAATGAGAGTTACATATTTAAAATAATATACTACGGTGAAAAAGTAAAATGGCGGTTTGTGGTTAGTTGTGCGCTATTTTTAATAATCTGTCACTTATGTTCATAATATCTGGCCCACAGCTTCGCATCCATATTCAGTAGTTAATTCGGAGTGCATTCTTATTGCTTCTAGGTATTTCAAAAGTTTCGTCTTTAACGCCCATGAATGTGCTCTCAGGAGCTTCAGGGATTTCATTTTACCTTATGAAAGGCTTTCATACAAAAGTCAGCGAGAATCGATGCGTCCCATGAGCGCTAACTTTCAAGATTACATTTCAGATGTTCCTTATTTTTATTATTACCTTCAAATAATAAGGTAAGAAATGGGTATGTATAAATGTAATTAAATTCAAGTATTTTTCGTAGCCGATTGTGATACAATTTCAATTGTGTGAGTGAAAAGATATGACGCTATATGAAATGGTGGCGTTATATGAAACCTGTGTTTACACTGAAATAAAATGATTTAAATAAGACTAAATGTGGGGGTGTTAGTAATACTCGTAGATATAAATACTATGTGGTATTAGTTTCTATTGTTAGAGATATGATAATTAAGGAAACGAGCGTTTGTTTGTTTGAATTCATTGATCTTCATGACTTGATCTTTTTGTATTTTCAATGGTAATTAAAATATTTTCCTTATTTTGTACATAGGGAGTCGAGCGCAACGGTATTTTTTTTTTAGTAGTTATAAAAAACACCGTAGCCTTAGTGATTTATTTTATTAATGCTTGTATTAGTTTACACATCTACATGGTGGGTGTATATGCATATGTACCTTTGTACACACTTAACAGTACACATATTATCCTACACTTGGCCCGTCTGAGCGTAGTAGTTATTGCCAGCGACAGGTGTCATTTAAGGCCGTCTGTAAAAAAACTGATCGAGCAGTTAGTCAATGACCAATGACCACGAACTGCGCGAGATGTCAACCGCTCTCGCGCATCACTTGCGAATTCCGCCCACTTGCTTTTGTTTGTTGACCGCTCGAAGCAGTCGAACTGCAGTCAAGCAGTCCGTGTGTGGGCGGCCTTCGACATCCATCACTCCTACGCTACCTGAGGACATCGAACATTAATATCTGCAACGATGATTGAAATGCACTAACGGATCTCCGCTTACTGCGATGACGTCATATTGCTTAGGTAAAGGAAAGGTAAAGTTTATCTCTACATGTGTATCTGTTGGTAATTTATTAGAGACGGTAAAAATAGAAGCCTTTATTTGTATTCTTTCATTTTACATCGTATGAATTATTAATGTTATTAGAATATCTTGTTCGTCTACGAAGCGTATGTATGCCGTTAGTCTCAGAGAACACAATAAGCTAAGACATTGTGGATGTAAATGATATGACGAGCTCCGCCAGCGGCAATGTCTTCATTGAGCTGCCAACCTACTTGGCAAACCCTTATTTTATGCTAAACTTTCGGAAAGTAAAGCCATTTGACCAACTTACACAAAAAAGTTTTTAAACTGACCGATCTTCACGAAGTGGGTGGCAAAAAATGGGAGGCTCTACATTCTACATTTTTGTCATATTAGGCACATACATTTTGTTAAATGTTGACCAATAAACCTAAGAAATGTAAAGTTTTCGACAGATCTTGTGTAGTTGTTAGTTTATACGAAATAGCCACAATAAAAATGTTGACCTTTATTTAGTTAGCAACTAGAAATAACAAAGGTAATTCGAAACACATTAACATGCTTAGGTAGACCCTAACAACTCTTTACTTAACATTTCTTACAACCTCAGCAAGTAATGTTATGGTCTATTTGTAGTCTGCTGAGTCTAACAAAGGTGCTTATATAAACTCTAAACGATGTAGATGACATCGTTATAATTATATAAAACGACGTGTTATACGCGTAACATACAACTAAGTAAGATGACTGCCGTAATTACCGCTAATATCATTGTGGAGTATTCTGTAATGTCGCTCGGATTTGTCAATGAGGGAGTAATTATACCTCGCATGGTGACACAAGGAGGGAGTGAATTCGTCTGACGAGTAAATAATATGTAAATAGAGATGTGAAGTGGCCGTGTACCGCGTCGTCAGCGCGCCGGGAGGGCGCACAGCGATGTGCCGTTAACCTAATTGGCGGCGATTCTTCGCAAAATGCAAATTTTATGACGATCATGTTCCATCCCCGTCCACATACCATTCAGTAAGGTCTCTATCTACACCCTAATTAATTGTTGAGGTTATCTTGTCAAAGGATTCATTTCATAAATTGGGATCGTTATGCTTCTGTGCGCGCAGACATGTTCGTCACGTAGGTAGGTATGCTGGGTGCGGTGGCATTGCGTATGTAAAGGGATGAATGAAATGTGTCTTTGTTCTCGCATATTATCTAGTGTCGATCGGACGGGGTTGAATGATTGAAGGTGTGTGGGGTAAGATAGTTTGGGTAGCGCGGGAGTGGGCGGGACGGGCGCGTGTCTGTGCGTCAGGCAGTTCTAGCTTTGTTTGCGTCGGCTCCGAACCTTAAAACACCAGCACTTCGCCGCCACTATTGACTATCAGTTTCAAAAGGTTTCTTGTGATGTGATTTCTGATTTCACGAATTATTAATGACGTTTTGGTTAATGGTTTTGTTTCAGGTGAGTTGTTTTAGGTACTAAGCTGCAATATTATGTCGCACTGAGGCGCTACGTAAAAGTGTGTCTTGCGTCAGATACAAAGCACTAGTGAACATTTTATTTAAAGTACGAAATCAGACAGTCTACGCTCAGACCAAGACACTTTTTGGATCTAATTGCCAATTGTCATAACAATCGCCTCGAATTAAAAAGTGTTTGGTGTCAAACGTGGACGTTTGCGACACCATTTACCAACCAAACTGTTATGGATTTCGGCACATTTTGATTTAAAAAACCTTCAAAAATATAATAGATACTTAGGTCATCTACGCTTTTCAAGTGTGTAAAGCTAAAACTAATTTCCTTCGAAAACCTTTGCACGAAGATTTATATTTAGCTAGCTGACGTTTGCGGATGCTTCAGATGTTTACTTACTATCGAAGCAGGTAGGAAAATGTATTTCTAGGTAAACACTTTAAGAACTCACATATAAAATCATGTTGTCATTTTATTGTTGTTATTTTAAGGGCATAGCTGAACCTCTTCGCCGCTTGTTTTATGAATTTTAACAAAAAAATAAGACTAAGTAATTTTAAATGTGAATTTATTATTCGATTAGAGCATTTTTATATTACTTTCTTTTAGATCCCTTTTAAATGTTCGTTTTTATTTATATTATTACTTTAGGATGTGTAGGTACAATCTCAGTCAAAAGGGTTCGCTAACATGCAATTGAAATGCTTTGATTCTAACGCAAGACATAGCTTAGCCTTGAATTGGCGTTTGGCCAGAGCTTTTCTCTTAATACAATACTTGGTAAAAGTAAGCGTTACTTTGAGGGAATATTGGATCAAGATTACCGATCGGTAGCTTCAAAACAAAATAATTCGTAAAAATGACAAAGAAGCACAAAAGAGAACATACACGATATCTTTGTGCAACTTATACGTATTGTTTATCTATGATTTGACAAAGTTAGGTATAGTCCGTAAGATACCGTTATAAACATTTCGCTTTCTACAAACCTGCCGCAAAAAGTATCTTACAACAGCCACAACCCCGTGCAGTAGCTTTTGTTTGCGCACACAACCACAAATCAAGTTGGAATGTTCCGGATTAAACGCTTACAGATTGCATTTTGCTGCGTATGTGAACACAAAGGTGTTTTGAAGCGCGATAAAGTTGACAGAATGTTTTAATCTAGATAATGTGGAAACAGATTAGGGAATGTTATAGTAATAACGTGTTACTAAATGATTGTACATTTGTCTGGCAGTATTTGTATGAACATACTTCAAATTACGGGTATTGTTTTACGAACGGTTTTGTGATAGTAGCTTTTTATCGCTCTTTGTAGCAATTAGTGCATGAAACAGTCCAGTACAAGGATGACACGAACTTAATTTTTAGATAGTCTATGTAAGTTTACCGCTTAAAGCTGTACTAAAATTTTAAGATAAGTAATTTAGCTATAAATACATCGAATTCTTTGTATATTCAACGTACTAACCCCACATCCACTTTTGGAGTAAGATGAGCTGAGTATCCATTTCGTGGCTACTTTAGTATTGTAATCGGGCATTGTTGGCACTCATATGTACATTTTGAGCTACGCTTTGCATGTCAATGTGTAGGCGTCCGCACTGTATGGGGCAGCTTGAGCGCTCGATAAATATCACCATCTAAATTAAACCATTTCGCGATTTGTATTGACGGATTACGGTTTATCCTAAACATTAAATACAGGTAGCCTTCGATTTGCTATCATGTAAAACTGGAACACAAAAAACTTGCTGCTTGTATTTGCGAAATTTTAATAAACAGCGTTTTATGAAAATTATACTACCGAAATTAAGCCAGTCTTACAACAGCTAAACCAATTTACTTTATACAAATTTCCCAATTACCATCATTAATTTTTTTATAAACAGATAAAAATAATTTTAACTATTCTTACTCAAAAGACCTCAAGTAGGCACAACAAAGCCATTTCGTTGATTTTATTACCTCCAGCCCAGTGCACGCCCGTCCTTGGACAGTCGAGGATAAAATGTCCAAACAGATAATAAAACATTGTTTATGTGGGTAGAAGAAACACAAAAAATGCATTTTCTCAAGTGATTTTTTGTGGTATTATATTATTATATGAAAATTTACGATTTCGGTAACTACGAACAAATTATAAAAGTTCTTCTAAATGAAAACAAAACTATAACTAGGTTCATAAATTAAACAATGAACAAATGTGGTATCTAGCTCGGGGCTTTAGTGTAGGCTAGTCATAAATATTCATTATCTATAAACTTGATGCTATTAATACTTTATAGACACCGCCTGAAATATCACACGATTTCAATGAATCTTACTCGAAAATCATATCAATATTTAATTATTCAGAAACAATTTATGCCTTTGTTGGGGGTAATATTATGGTAGTCCCAGCTCAATGTCCAGAATTAGTCGCATTATTTTAGATTAAAAACATTAGTAAGAACCTTATTTTTTTTACCACAAAAGCTATTTTAATTGTCATTTACTACAGATCGATAATTATAATTAATAAGTCAAAACTTTTTAAAACTGAAAACGTATAAAGAAAGTGCGATATAGTGAATTCTGTAGTGTAAGTAAAATGGATTCTAGAATAGCTTGTAACAAGTACCAACATCGATTGGTGTACAATGGGTTTGATTAATAGTTTAGTAGCAGCGAGTCTATGTTACGTTCCTATTCTAATTTAAGACATTATATATTTTGCATTGATTATTACCAAATTATATATATTAGGTTAAATCGATAAATTTTGAAGGTTTATTTCCGGCGATGTACCGCGTTTGTCCGTGCGGCAACTTTGTAGTGTTCGTCAAACATTGCCTCGTTACCATCAAATAACTTTGTGGCAACACTGTTCCACGGTACGTTATATACTGAAGCCACTTTGACACCCTAATAAAGCCTAATTTTCGGGATCGCTACGGTCGGTTACGTAACTCTGCGTATCGTTTTAATTAGTTGAACAGTTATACCTGACGATAAAACATTTTGATATAACAACATGATGATTAAGCACCTCATATCTCATCAATCTGACCTTTTACGATGTTTGTGTTTGTTACATTTGTATTATAAAATAACTATCAGAAAATCCATAACATTGGAAATCTTTCTACAGAAACATGTGTCACAAAAAATACATCTAATAACGCTTTCTTATCCCTCTGTATTTCAAAAGACCACATAATTCATTGGCCCTGTATCTCCATCCATCTCATGCGAGAGAGACGGTGAGACATACGAGTCATCAACTTAAAAGGGCGTTACATTTGTCTACACATCGATTGCAACGGGGTAGGAGAGGGCCCGGTATACAAATAACACCAGTCTCCAGAGATTACAGCGCTACAAAAAGTATCTCAACACGAGCTAATTGAATTAAACGTCTTTTTTAAAGATTCTTAATTTAAGCAATGCACCAGGGATTTGTTTTTCATTCAGTCAAACGTTTTCCTATACGTACAGATCTTGGATTCTACCTACGTATGTCCATAGTTATCTATTCCATTCCCTAGGGGTGAATGGACAATTCTCCTAATTATAAACTATATATTTTCCTGAACATATGTTGTCACGCGATGTGTCGTTGCCAAACGGTGCGTGAACTTTTACTGGAAATTATTATGTATTCTCATTCTATTTAAATGATAACTGATAATAAAAATTTGTTAAGTTGACGTTTTCAAAGATATATTCATAGATTCAAGCACTATCAGGCTTACTGTTGGTTAAATGGAGCCTTTCAGTTAATCGTACCTGAATACTTCTTAACGCCAAGCTTCAGCAATAGACCGTGTAAAGCATTTCATTTGGGTTTGGCCAAATCGTCGCTTTTCAGTATATCTTGTTAAACTAGTAGTTAAATTGGATTGCTATTTCTGCAAACTAAGACTGAAAATGTTATGTTTATTGTGTGGATTTTCTTTAAAGTACTTTTGGGGTTCTATTTTAGGAGCAATAAAGGTGAAGTACTTTCAGTGTCCGCTGCGGTGTTTGTTGCAAAGAATGATGCGAACGCCTTCAACTTTATAACAGTTATTATATGGATCGCACTACTACATAAACCTCTTTCTGCACTTTTATCATAGCGCTTTTTTGAACAAAACGTCGAAGAAGCTGTGTGAACTTTGAACGAGAGTGACGTCAACATATTTTCTCTACTCCTACATTTAAAATGCTTGATGACGTTACTGTCCAATAATCTTATACTAGCTGTTCCCCGCAGTTTCACCCGTCCCGTTCCCTAGGACTATATATTATTTGATGCGGAGACCAATCAAACAAATCGCAGATCATGAAAATCGGTCTACCCGTTCCTGACATTTTTTTATGTATTTAAAATAGGTCGCGGTTTCATACCTATTTCGTAAAATCTATTTAACCATTCGTCGAATTATTGGTAGGTATGCAATAAAAGGGAAAAATCTCTTTTTTATCACTTGAGACAGAAAGTATCCTATGCCCTGCTCCTGGATCTAAGCTACCTCCCCACCAATTTTCAGCCGTATGGGTTCAGCCGTTCTTGAGTTATAAATAGTGTAACTAACATGACTTTCTTTTATATAATATAGATAATCTAACTATCAGGAAAAACCGCAACTAAACGCAAACCTTCCTGCTTACCGATCTTAAAAAAAGAGTTCATAAACAAAAAAGCCATTCGGAAAAATAACCAAGCGCAAAGTAATCTGTTCCAACACGCACGTACGTTTGTGAATATTATTCAATTACAGTTGATCTTTTATGGAAAAGAATTAGCAACAAGTATGTATGTCACCTCAACCTAAATATGGAATCGTAATAATACATGATTGCTGTTATTTCCCTAATAATACGACTTTGAAACTAATCTTGCGAGAGACCATTTGATTTCCTTTTTCCGTGACTTGCTGACGTATCATCCAGGATCAAATCGTAACGAATATATCCCCAGCCTTCGGAAAATTTGCTTCCTTCTGAATGAATCAGCAAATAAATCCGAGCGTGTTATGTGATATATTTGTTTAAGTATTTACACGAGCCGACCTATGTAAAAACATCTTATTAAATACGGTAGGTAGTTACATTTACAATGTCTGACTTATTTGTCTTTTGGTAAATAAAAAGGTCGTGACTAAATTAAGGTTTACTTAAAATGAAAAGGTAGAAAAAGTATTCATTCTCTTAATACATGGCGCTTTTAGCGGGAGTGCTCTTTCTTTAAAAATAATGGAATTCCGCTAATGAATCAAATAATAAAATTTAGTTTTATTACAATACGAAGTTGGCTATATTTATCCTTTAGTTAGGCTAATGTATTGATGATTGGCTTAGTGAAAAACGGAACCTCCCTTTTTACAATGTCTTCAAAATCCTCCTTGAACATATTTCATACATCACCACGGTTATAAATAGCACCGATAACTTTATATAACCGATAACGGTATAGTACCCTTAGACAACACACATTACGGACTAATTTACCTGCTATACATTACTAGAATATGGTCTACATTTAACAAAGCAAAAGAACAAGTAACCAAAAAGAAAATCCTAGTCTGTACAACGTCGTCTTAAAAGACAGAAGTTCATTGGCTCTATGATAAAAATGCTACATATTCTCATCATCATAGTTGCAAAAAACATAAAAGATAAAACATAATTTAATTGTAGTAAGCTCACAAAGGTATTTATTTGTGTAAGAGGAATGCTCTGGTAAGGTGCTTTTGCTTGCATTTATCGTCATCACATGCAGTCACAATGTGAATGTATTATCTAATGATTGCACAAAATCTGTAAATACCGTGATATTTTACTTATGATTCAGCGAACAACGGTTAAAAGATTGATTGAAAAGATTGTATCCATTCGGATTCATCGCAACGGACGTCTATTCCGTTAAGAGACGTCGACTATATTTTTTCATGATTGCTATAAGACATAAATAAAAGAGTCACCTTTACTACAGATAAAACCAGCGTAATTCTCTTACCCGGTAAGTATACACGTCTACTTAACTAGTGGTTTGAATATGTTATTGAATTACGTATACCTGTCAATCCACTTTCAAATACTGGTTTCGAACCATTTTAGTAAATACAATCTCGTTTAAGGCCACGTATTACGAAAGCTGAATCCCGCAGAATAAATAAGCTTCAAGGAAAAAAACTTGTCTATTATTAATGATATACTTTCTGATAATTTTGTAAGTTATAGGCTTTTATACTATATTGTTCGATACCTACAGCTTCTCAGTGATTTTCAAAGCCTCCGCCCCCACCGGCGCAGGCTGAACGTATTGTTAAAAGTTTTTCAATCAATAATGTTTTGTATTAGCATATACAAAAGGACTCGACAAATGAATGAATAGGTAATAGATGGAATTTATCACAACATTATTTGTAAGGTGTTTGTTATACAGGCTTTAAATAAGTTTGACCTTCTAAAACAAGAAAATATGAAGAAAATATTTTGACTATATTTGTATTTATGTAAGTCGTCATCATCAGCAAAGAACTGGTGTGGTTTTAAGTCAAACTAGGCATAGCCTAAGCAGATGCTCATATACGTTTAAAAATAATCTTATACAATACAATGTTTATGATTACATTGAATTTTGGAGGTAGATTAAGAGCGTCGCTTGATTTAATGTTATGTCGTCGCCCTGAACCTATATTTATAGTACCTGAACTTAGATACTAAAAAGAGCGGTGGATGCAATAATATAGTATTATAAATTCATTAAGGCGATATTGTCACGTGTGGCGATAGTTTACAAAATTACAAAGGCGTGGCAAAGGACACCAGTGTTCATTGGTGACCCCTGAGCGTTCCCGAGGTAGAACGGTAAAAAAAAAGGTCAGGCATTTATTCACTCTTCGATTAAAATTGCCTTCACAATGTATACTTTAAAAATATACTTAACTAGTCACCTTAACACTGCATTGTTTGGTTAGGTTAGAACAAAATAACCACGATATTATATCTACTCTATACGTGCATAGAAAGTTTGCTCATATGCAACGATACGAAGAAGAAGTGAATGATAAGAGAATCTTAAATATATTATACATAGCTTATTTGAGCTGTCCAGTTTGTGTGTGTCAAGTTGTATAGGTATGATATTATTATGTCTAATTATGTCCTAACAAAATCTACGAAACAAATCTAAGTCAAGATCGTTTCACTTGATAAGAAAGACAGCTTTTGGACAACAATTTATTTTTAGTGTTATTAAATTGTCTTAGAAAATGATACTTACCTTGAATTAAAACGAGATGGTGTTTTTACAAGGGTTACCTAAAGTTATTTAACTTTGTCTCATTCAAATTATAAATGTAGGCAATTTGTTATACCGCTTTTCTTGAAATTAAACCTTTTTCTTAAAATATTTTGGAATTTCGTTGCGATTGTGACAATCGTCTTGTTTTATTTCATTTTTAAAATTATATTAGAATGTTGATGATTAAAAGTGGACTGACTTAGATAAGTATTTTTATTTTTAGGGTTCCGTACCTCAAAAGGAAAAAACTGAACCCTTATAGGTCCACTCTGTTGTCTGTCCGTCCGTCTGTCAAGACCGTTTTTCTCAGTAACGCGTGAAGGTATCAAACTGAAATTTATATCTAATACTCAGGTCTACTGTCCCTTGGAGCTGTGAAAAGATCAAACTTCTAAGCCAAAGCAATCAAAAGATACAGCCGTTTATGCCGCAAATTAACGCAAATTTTCGAAACTCGCACGGGAATCAAAACCTACAGGGTACTTCCCGTGAACTTAGAATCTTGGGTACGAAGTAACGTCTTATAGTAGAGTACAGATGAAGGAAAAATTGCGAAAACCGTAAATTTTCATATAATCTATACTTATAATAAATCTGTAGAAGTGAAAATTCTGTACATTGAAAATATCAAAAAAATAAATAGCGGGGGGTGTTAATAAACAGACACAGAACCCAAAAATGTGATTAGAAACATTTTTGTCTGTTCGTCTGTTTGTTTGTTCAGGCATCACGCAAAAACTTCCGGTTCGATTACGATGAAACAGTATAATTTTATTCTTTGATATCCTGGGCACCACACTGAGTAGTTTTTATCCCGGAAAAGTAGGTATATACAACAAAAAACAAACTTAATTTTGCGGTTCGATCCCTAGACCTGATTACTGTACCAACCGCAAATAATAAGTTTGTCGTAGCTTACGTCACCTTAGGGTAGAGTTATTTAGGTTTATTTTTATAAGTCGTAGGTATAAATTTTAATTTTAAAGTATTGGTAGTATATTTGATAGTGTACGTAGTGACCGTAGGTTATTTTATAATACTGTTAGGTAGGATAAGTCATTCGTCATATTAGTTTTTATCGATTTTGCTTATTTATTGAGTTTAGATTAGTTATCATCAGAAATAGGTTTATTTGGGTAGGTAGGTAGGTATTTTATTTTCTGTTATTGAGTTCTTTTTTTAATTAAGTAGGTACTTAGGTTTGCTTTTATAAGGCGTAGACCGTATAGATTTTAATTTCAAGTATAGGTAGTATATTTGATAGAGTGTAACGTAGGTTATTTTTAGTACTCTTAGGTAGGATTTGTCATTCGTATAGATTTTAGTTTTTAGGGGTTTTGCTTATTTATGGGTAAATACATATAAGTGTAGGTAGGCGCTAGGTGTTAGGGCTCTTCTATAAAAATAGTCTAAAAGATTTCTTTATTTTTAATACGGATATACTTATAACACCAGAAAGAGACCATATCTTTCTGCTGCATCGAGACACGCTAGGCGAATGAGACTAGCCAGGTATGCTCGATAGATAACGTTCTACACAAATAGTACTTTACACAAAAAACTCATTGATAAGTTTTGTCATCCACGCGAACGAAGTCGCGGGCACAGCTAGTAAAAAATATTTTTGTAAATTTTAAAGTTACTACTTCTTTCCTCATGAACGCGTAGAGGTATTAAATTGAAATTTATATCAAATACTCAGGTCTATAATACCTTTAAGCTGTAACAAAATCAAACTTTTATGTCAACGCCATCAAAAGAAATAGATACCTACAGGTTTGTACGGAACCCTCGGTGTGCGAGTCCGACTCGCACTTGGCCGGTTTTTTTTGGTAGTTATCTGTTGTTAGCCTTCTAATGTTTTCGGATTTCATAGAATGGACAACCGATTAAGTAAGCTATAACGCAAACATATCTTAATCCAGAATGGTCATTTAATTTTTACTTCCAATTAATTCTTCAAACGAAACAGATGAAAAAAAATAAAAAATATTTTTTTTTACAATGTATTAGTATGAAATTGTACTTGATTGCAACACCTAGCGAAGCAACTACTTAGTAAAGTAAACCGAGTATCAAGGCTGTTGTTCCAGGCACGACGGTGCCTGCGACACTAGAACTCTCACTCTTGCCACGTGGGAGTTTGTTACAGACTCAATTAGACTCCACCTTACGGACGCTGGTACAAACACACAGCTTTACACTTCGTACTACAGCTTTTCAATTAATTTCAACGATAACGGCGCTCCAAATTCGCGCGCTAATATTATTAAATGGAGGCCAAATGAACCAGAATAGAATATATCTGAAAATCATCAACTGTCGTCTATCGAAAATTGCCTTTTACGCGCGCGTTATTTGCACCCCATTCCAATAACCCAAAATTTGTAGAAGCGACCGCCTATTTTAAGTCTTTAATTGACCCTTAAAATTCATTGTGGCAGCTTGTTTGGAGGTTGTCTACCCGCAGTGGTAATATTCTTAATTTTGTTTTGAATACTTATTTTATAATATTAAAGGCCAGGTTTGAAAATTTACCCTTTATTCTACCGTCTAGTTGCCCTATTTGAACCACGTTTCGTCGTTGTTGTATTAATAGGCAACTAAAGTATGCAATTTACTGAGCAAGCAACTACATTACTTTTCGTTTTCCGCAAGCTCGGGCTCGGTGCATGCTACTAGAAAAAAGGCTAATTAAATAATATGTGCTCGTAGAGTACACTAACGCTATTAATAACTTTTAAACTATCGCGCTGCATGTTTATAGTAATATTTTATAAAACGGGGATTAGCGCGTACATGCATAATTTTTTAAACTATCGCGCTGCATGTTTATAGTAATATTTTATAAAACGGGGATTAGCGCGTACATGCATGTACGCGCTAATCCCCGTTTTATAAAATATTACTAACGCTATTATTCATTTGAAACTAAGGAAGCAGAAATTATAAACAAAAAAGTTATATTTTCCTTTTCTTCAATTTAAAAATATTGGTTTTTGATAGTTTATATAATTTATCACCGTTTATTTCATAATTTAATCAAAACTATGTTCTGCACCGAAGGACGAAAAAGCTTCGTTTTCAATTTATTCTAGCAGTCTTCTAGCGTCTAAGTGCTTGATTTTATTGCATGAGATCCAACTCAATCTCCTCAATATTAAGAGTTATCGTTTTTAGTAAAGTTGTTTCCGACCTGTAGATTGAACATAAACTGTCGGCGTCTGGCAACATTCTAAATTTTAAATTGCTTTCTTAGTGAAAGGTCGGTAGCTTATAGCTTAAAATAGGCACTACTAGTAGGTAGGTATGCTAAATACTTGTTTTTCTGTTATTATCGCGGTGTATTTTGTAGAATAAGCTTTTAGTCTTACTTTGAAGTAGTGAAATGAGAAACCGCCTGAAATGACTGGTTTTAAATTAAAAAATTGATGGAAAGCGTATTTTGTATTTCTCCAGTGTTCCGACTCAGTATTACACGAGATTATGTATTATTTTCTATAAGATATTGACTAACCTGCCTGTATAAATAAAATAACATCAAATATTTTAAGCAACTCAATGACACATTTGAGTGAATCGAAGCTCGAATGGTCGGAAAATCCGTTGAGTGTTGATCGTCGAGTAAAAATACTAACTCTATAACCATAGAGTAGATTTATCTTGACTTTAGAACTCAATGTTACAGGTTTTACAAGATATAAAAAAATGGTTTAAAGGTAATCGTCTTTCGGAATGTATTTAAGTAAACCTGGAATTTCCTTACTGGAAGTAACTGTCTCTTTGAGAATAAGCTGCTATCAAGATTTAAATGGAATGTGATCATCGACGCTCTAAAGCAAATACTGATAAGTTTTAAAGAAATGAAAGTACCTAATATTTATCCCCATTCGACCATGAGACATGTCTAAAAGGCGAAGTAGAGAGAAATCTTTTTACATAAAATATGTAGTGTTGTGACTGGACAAAAACATATTCCTCATTACCAACTCTAACGAATATATTCATCTCTTTGAAGTATTAACAGTAATAAAAACGTATAAGGTTGTAACGTAAAAACGTTGAACAATAAAAAGTGCTTTGGTATAACATATGAAATAGACATGAAATATATCTTTTGGCCATTTGAAATTCCGATCAAACAGATTGTTTTCAGTATAACCGACATTATTCCCCAATTCATAAAATAAAAATACGAATTCATGAAAAAGCCTGTTATGAGAAATAAATTGAACTTTACACTGATGTTTTTACTTGAAATATTCTAGTAAATAAATTCACATCGACTTAATTATATTCAAAAAAGTAAAAAAAAAACTTATGAATTAAGTAGTGTAGTCTTAAGTTTCAGTAAATAGTAAGTTGACCTTTTCCTTAAAATTTAAGAAGCTTGAGATTTTTTGCGCAGATCCTAAAACTAATTACGCTACGATTGTTTCCTAATTCTCTAATATAAGTATTTATGCTTAAATTTATAACTGATCTTTACAACGTTATAAAAACCTGTTTATTCAGTTAAAATATTGTGTATAATTTTAAGAGAGTTTTTAAGTTCTGATAAATAAATTACTTGAATCCTTAAGAATAAAAACTAACAATATTTTTTGAAATAATTTGATATCTATTTAGTTAATTGAAGTTACAAATTATAAATGTTTTACTGCTTGTGACATTTATATTTAGAGAGTAAAATTACAAACAGTTGTACTGTTTGTAATTTTATATCACAAATCTCAGGTATATTTAATTAATGTTTATGTAAATCCTCTATATCTATGATGATTTTTCTACATATTCGGGACACCGTTCCGAACTATTCTGCATTTAAACGACTTCAACTCAGCCTATCGCGGTCCACAGCTGAAGATAGGCCTTTCGAAGATCCACAACAACACTCGGGTCATCCGCCTTCCGCATACTGTCCGACCCAGCTACCTTTTTGGGTCGTAGGTCCATCTGACTGTTGGGCATCCTACACTATGTTTGCAGAATTGCGGTGTCCTCTTGAGGACTCGTCTGTTCCGACAGCTATAAGTCCTTCGACAGTCATGACCAGCCCACTGTCACTTGATCTTATTTATTCTAAAAGCTATTCGGTGTTCTTTTCCGAATAATGTCTTCCAGATCATATCTATCAAAGAAACTCCGAGGATAATTCACTTCATGGCGACTTTGAGTATGTGAAATAGCCTCACTGTCAGAGTCCCCGTTTCGTCATGAAAGGCAGTACTTAAAAGAATACAATTTTTTATTGCGCTGTTGATGTAAAACTGTAAAAGAGTTCAGCGGTAACTTCATTTTTAAAGAGAGTGTCTATGTGAACGGTCTCTCTCTGTTTGATCTGTTTATTTGTAGAAATGTGTATGTATTTACAATCAACTAAATAATGATCCCTTGTAACAAGAGAACAATTATGACGTAAAGAAAACCGTAGGTAGCTTACTTTCCTATAAAGTCTTAACAACAAGCTCACCTTCAGATTTCTCTGAAGTTACTTTATACGGTGTATAAAATTAAATTTAATTAAAAGGTAATGCGATAACATTTAATGTGGGCGTAATATTAGAATAACAAGTTGCAAGGGCGTTTGTCATGGCATTATTATATCAATGATGATAAACATCTACTAAAATAAGCCTCAAACAAGTTGAAAATACATCTCCATTATATGTCAGGGACAATAACGGCAGTGTAAAGGAGTATATTTGGTGGCGCGGTTGGCCGACCCTTAGTCCATTCATTGTGTTACTTAACATGAATGGAACACTAACGAACCTTATTTTTAATTCCAACAGTTTATGTGTATGGTCGTTAATATGATGTCATGCATACTATTGCATACACATCCCACACATAGAATTATACTATTCTGAATCTCAATTAAATATAATTTGTTAAGCCGAAAATACTAACTCAAGCAAACATTGCCAACTAAGCAAAGTTTATTTATTATCATTTCGTTCCGGCTTCGTTCAAGTTTAACTTGTTTAGCAATTGATCTAAATCCGTTAAAGGTATATGAAAATACCTGTTTGATATTTATATTTAACAAGATCAGCAATAACTACCTAACCATTGAACACAAAAATATTCGGATAATAAAATTCAAACGTTTATTCTTCCATCGCCTGCCCAGAGAATACTTGATCAAAACAAAATAAAGTGAAAATATATTTTCAAAAAGTTTACATAGGATTGATGAGGTTATCTTTTGAGAATTCCTTAGATACATTATTACTAAGGAAATTTCAAATGAAAACAAATGATAAACAGCTTTTCATAATCGTAGTTTTCTTCCAGCAATTTGTTGTGCCTCGATTGCAACGCCAAAGGTGGCAAAAAAAGCTTACACGGCTATAGTAAAAGCCATGAATGAATGAAACTGTTGTTTTATTATAATTCAGTTTCATTTTCCTGTTTAGTGAACAGTTTCTGTGAACAAGAAAGCGTCTGTGACCGAAAAGTCGGTGGCAACCAAATATCATGTTTTCTGTCTCGCAGAGTTAAAAGCTCATAAAGTAAAAATCATGGCTTGAGCTGAGATAAGCTTTTATAATGGCTTGCAGTGGAGCGCGCTGTCCGCTACGCCTTTTATTTCTGTTATCTCTGTAGTCAGCAAGGTGTAGACACTCGAAGCATCGTTATTTTACGTTGAGATGTAACCATTGTATATACAGCCATATCTCAAAACGTGACTCGCACATCTTAGTGTAATTAATCATTCCAGATGATCAATCATTGTTCAAATTATATTCCGGGCCACCGGCGAATTCGTATCCAAAAATAAATATATATATTGTTTTTGTTTTTGTGAGTAAACCAATAAAACTATTGTATGAATATTTGACTCCTACAATTTGTGACGATCATTTTTCAAAATCGATCTCATAAAAAACTAACAACCGATATTATTTGATTCAATTTCCTCCGAAACGAAATGCGTATCATGTTGAGGGTCTTTGATACTTGTGTATTTGCTTCACCTGGGACCATAAGCAGACTTTTATCACAGCTGTATTTTTGTTTGTCTCAAGAAATGTAATACCTTTTTTCTCATATTTATTCATATTTCCTGAAAAGACACGTAGATACAGACAATTTAATTTATCTACTTTGATTTTCGCGCAAGTGCGCTATTCTGTATTCAACGTGTATTTAAGGTTTATTTTTGAAAGAATTTATGTTCTCCAATGTGACCCTAGAAACCCGACGCAAATTCTCGGTCGAGAGCTTTTAAGGTATACATTTATTCTTTTGCTGCTTAACATAACGAGTATCCATCTAAATTTAGCTCATCGCTATGCCTACGTACCATTATTATGTCTTTTTATGCTATATTTACCCTTTACTTACTATATTAAGTTTTAAATTCAACTTCTACAACGTCTAATTAAGTACCATACATAAATATATGTTGCTAAATTTAATTTACATGCTTATGCATAATTAACATTTTGTTAACGTAAAAAGCTTCATAACCGAAATAGTAAGTAAAAGCTCACAAACCAGTATTATAAATATTCCATGGCATAAATAACAAGCAATAGGGTAATTTTAGCTAGCTGACTAAAAATAGAAAGCGTACAAATAAACTTTATAGGTTCAAACTATAATTACCGCTATTAGTTATTTCAATAAACAAAAAGTCTAACTATCTTCACCCTTTAATAAAAAACAACCTTGGGTGAAGGATCTCTTGCATAGTTTTGATGATATAGGCTATCGAGTCTTAATAAAGATAAAGAAGCAAAATTAAAGCAAAAAAATAAAACAAATAGTTTGTAAGGCAATATGTGGTTTTGATGAAGCGGCATAAACTTACTTGTTGTGAGTGCGATCCTTGCGTGCGTCCTCGTGGTGGTGAACAATTAGAAGCACATAGTATATCGCGGGCACGGCGCTCAAGTTTGTTGTGGCGGCTTGCGCGGCGGCGCTGGGCGCAGAGGCGTTCGGGGAGACTGGCTCGGCGCGGACGTGCGACTGGCGCGGCGGCGGACAGCGACTGGAGGCGGCGCGCTCCGCCAGCCCGCGCAGCCCGCCCGCCCACGGTTCGGGTTTGCCGTCACGCCATTTACCCCACAATCTTTACATCACATAATATCACACCAAAAATTTTTCACATAAAATCGCAAATTGGAATATACGATTTATTTCTTACTAATTCTGATCGATATTTGACGTATTTTTTACTACACTTACGGCGGAAAAAACATCACATATTTATACTTGTTCATCGAAGTGTCAAAGGTTGATGTTTACACATCATGTTCTATTTATAACAGTTTTGTCAATAAGCTGATTGTTTCTTGTTTATATTGGTAAAGGGCTGGGTGGGTATATATAGTTCTGACCCTTTGACACGAACATACAAAAAGCTCCATATTGAGATTGTAGAGACAGATGAAGAAGAAATTGTTTACGCTTATAGTTTATTTGTAGAATGTACGGTAACGGATGCATGTGGGTAGTTTTACGTTAGTGACAAATAAACCTGATAAAATCCTGACCTTTATACAAATGCGTCATTTTTGAGATTTGAAATAACAAATATTTTTTGGAAAAAAATGAGGTTTATGGTTTACGGTGAGTCACATGTTTGTGAGTCAAGTTGGATAGATTTCTTGGGAAGCAGTTCTCCACGGCTACATAACAATAAAATTTGCTTGTCATGGTGCTCCTCATTTCTCCTCCTACGACTTCACTCATAACATTGTTTACAGCATCTTATAAAAAGCTATAATAATACCGATCGAATTCTCTTTGACAAAGAAACTTACACTTAGTGTGGTTATGAAAAGATTCCTATTAAATTTCATTTTCTGACTAATTAGGTGTGTTTTAGTTTGGAGCTTTGCTCTGATTTATTTATGAAGCCCTAATAATAAAAAATAATAATAAAATTTTCGTGGTCAAAATTTATATCGTATTTTTTACATTGATAAGTCAATAATAAATTGGTATATTAAAATAAAATAAAAATAGCTTTATTGATTCCTTACATTGTATGTACATAATTTTTTCATATATGTATATTTTATTTGCTGTTATAAAGATATCAATGTAATTAATTATCATTAACAATAGTGCATATATATATATATATATTTTAATTGGTATATTAGCTTACAACAAATAATGCAATAAGATTCTTGATTGCGTATTTTTATTCATAACTTTATTCAGACTTTTCTTTTTTGTCTCCGTTCGTTTCTAAGTAGAACAGGTCATTGAGATATTCCCGGTAACTACGTTATCCTTATTTTATTTTTAAGTCTCGTGAGAGATGTTATCCCAGACTCCCAGAGTCATTGTTACCTACTTTACTATAACTTTATTTACATTTAATTAATTTCTAATTTTCAAGGTATAAATAAAATAATGTGACGGGCAATTAACTTGACCTAAATATTAATGTCTTATTCAACTACTGATTTTGCCAAAATGTCCCATGGTATCTCTTGCCAATAAACCACCCCTTCATTTAGCGTGGGCGTCATTGAATGGTATATACGGAATATAGTATTGAGTAATCCGCCAAATCTACCAACGCTCGGTAACGTCATACTTATTACAATCAGAGCGCATGCATTTTAGTCAGCTAAATCTTTAGTAGAAAATATATTCAGTATTTATTATAAAAGGATGAATAACTAAATCTTTTTTTCTTCGGTGTCCTTACCTGTGAATCTAGCAATAACTTAAAAGCAGTGATAATAATAATAATAAGCCCCCCAAAACCCTTTCCTTACGTCCGAGCTGAACATCTAGCTCACGTGGGGGGCGGACACGTGTACAGTAATTCTGTACTAAAAACTTACACGGCTAAACAGGAAAGGTAACCCAATATGGAGATGAGTAAAAGAGTTTATAATTTGCGGTCGCTTCCCTGGGGTCGCCGGGGCACATCTGGAGCCGATGCTGGATGTCACAGCATGCGAACCATCGGCGGTGAGAGGCTGAGCAGGCGGGCTTCTCCCGACAAACATACTACAGCCGATCGTCGTGTTCTGAGCAAGCGGGCTCACGACGTAGAAGCTACAGCTGAACTTTCGGGCGATGATACATTTTCGTTATTTTCTTCCATCCCTTCAACTGGCCCTTCATATATGACAAGAAGTCTATCTACCTCTAGTATACTTGATAGTGTTGTGCAAGAGGTCACCCTCGACCGTGACCTTGCACCCACTACAAGTTCTTCTAATACGCGCAGACGATGGACACCAGAAATGAATGAGTTCATACTGCGCACTTATCTTTATTTAACTTTGATAGACACAGATACAAAAACTTATCTTGAACCCCTACATCTTAAATTCACCGAAAAGTTCCCAAATATGCAAGTTAGTAGACAGAGAGTAGGAGATCAACGTAGAGCCATCATTAGAAATAAGCTTTTGCCACAGGAAATAATTGATAAAATATATAATGAAGTTAAAGAAGAACTTCAATAGACACAAGTTAATTTACACACACCTTCACATACACTAGCCCTCGGGCATTCGACACAAATATAAAGCAACACACAAAAAACAACACAGACTCATATGAGATGGACCAACGAGTATAACGAGGCTATAATGCGGGCATATTACCGAATAACATCACTTGGCACAAATGAAACTGCATACCGAAAACCCTTGCATCAGGACTTTATAAACAGTTATATACAGTGCAGCGTGGACTACAGCTAAAGTAAAGCGCTTGAGCCTTCAGAAAATCTTAGAGACATTAGAAAAGAACGTAAGCCAAATTGGCAAAAACGCTTAGAAGGGAAGAATTAATGATTTAAGATCAAAGATAGCCAGAGTGACTCAATTCATTAACGGTAATAGAAGTAGAAAAGTAACGACATATTTTAATCGTATTGTTAATCAATATAAAACCCACACTATACACGAATAATAATAATATAATAATAATAAATTTATTTGTAGCAAAAAAAACACACACACCTTAAATCACAAATTACAAAACACTATTAGTACAAACAGTGAAACAAATAAAAATGAGCAACTGCCTCCTGAACTAAGTAAAATGATACTTGTATCTCAGGAGCCAAAGTTCTTTGACCAGTATAAATATGACAACTTGTACAATTTAAATAGCTCTATTACAGATGTGTATGTAACAGTATTAGAGAAATCATTAGACACGAAAAACCTAACACTCAAGATATACATACATGAGATACTCTAAAGCAAAAACTTTTCGTTGTATCAGGCCGACTCAAGAGATATAATGCTTGTACCCTTAGAAAACAACAGAATTTTCAATTCAACCATAATGAGAAACATTTTTATCGCGATATTAAAAGAACCACGTCCAATATTTAGGAAAATAGATCAAATGATAATGGACCCAACAACCCGGACCCACAGGCTTTGCAAAATTTCTGGTCTAGAATTTGGGAGAATCCAATAGGACACAATGAACAAGCTGATTGGATACAAGCAGAAGCGGCAAATACGAACACCCAGAATATGGTATTTGAAAATGTCTCACCGCAAATTTTTCATAAAGTCCTCCCCCGTCTAACTAATTGTTTCATTAATAGTTTTATTCAAGATCCCAGTCTTATACCAGCATACGTTACAGCAGGTACAACTTATTTGATACCGAAAGACAGTAACGACCTTAGTAATCCAGCGAAATACAGGCCCATCACTTGTTTGCAGACTTTGTATAAAATTGTGACATCCTGCCTGTCTGAATTAATATATTGTATATATTACACAATAACACTTTTTCCACATCACAAACGGATACAGGGTGTTAAGAAACCCCTGTCCGACCCGTGAAGGTGTTATTAGGTATCGATATCTGATTACAAAAATGTGGAAAAAAATTGAAAGAAATATAACCTAAATTTTTTTTTTTCTCAATAGTTGAGAGTGAGAGTCGGCTTCGTCACAGATGCTACCTAATTACCAAACAAAAGACCCCCAAAAATACCGACGAAATTGGTGTAGTAGTTTTTGTTTTAATCTCAAATTTAGGGAATTTCGGGGCAAAAAATGGTTATTTCAAAATCCATTATTATTGTTTCTATCATATATTTTATTTGGGCATGTGATTGTGAACCCTGTATCACCCTTTCGGGTTGGACAGGGGTTTCTTAACAACCTGTATACAGTGCAGCGTGGACTACGGCTAAAGTAAATGGAGTTATTAATTTTAGTTATTAATTTTTTTCCTGTGGCAAAAGCTTATTTCTAATTGTTCCTATTTTAAAACGTGTTCCCCAGGGTGCAAGACCTTCAGTTGCTTCTTATCTTGCCAAATTTGTTCGTCTTTGCATCTCGCGAAAACACTTTAAGTGCCTGGGAACAATTACTCACCTTCTATTACAAAATTTTACACGTACAAAAAAATTTGGCTTGTAAGAAATCTCTTGCCGCTCAAATTAAAGGTAATTGTAGTTATTCAAATCCTATTTTCCAGTCCAAATTCACATCACAAAAGCATCACGTACCGGGTGATGTTTCTCGGGTCGTTCAGACCAAACTAAGTGAAGGTGATATTCGGGGAGCTGCCAAAATATTGTTTAGCAACGACGAGGTTTCACCATGCCCTCCAGAAACCCTCTCCGCGCTGGAGAGCAAACACCCTGTGCCTGGAGATAAGCTTTCTTTTCCTGACCCACCAGACGCAAATTTACACTCCTTTCAAGTTTCAGTAAAACAGTTGGTCGAAGCCATAGGTTCTTTCCGGAGCGGCTCCGCTGGCGGTCTGGATGGCCTGACTCCACAGCACCTAAAGGACCTCACAGGCCCCACTGCCGGTGAAGCTGGTGAGTCACTTCTGAGGGAGCTCACGGCTTTGGCAAATTGAATGCTCGCAGGTGGGGTCCATGAGGGGATCATTGACACCCTTTATGGAGCCAACCTGTGTGCCCTTAGCAAAAACGTAGCAAAAACATTTTTGCAGTGTGAACCTGATAACTCACAACCTAGAGATACTAGGCCACAAGTTAGTTTTAGCCAATAATTAATAAAACTGATGGACACTTGGCTTAGGTGGTTTTGTGTTTATCACAACATCTGAACTAGCATGCGCAGTGGCGATTCTTTGTTGTTCTGCGCATACGCCGGCGCTTGGTTGTTGTTCTGCGCATACGCCGGCGCTTGGGGGCGGGGCCTCCTCGCTCGGGCTCAAGCATCGCGCACCTACGTTGAAGGTCATGTCACAGGACGCGCGCTCGACGCACGATTCTTGCGTAGATATTGCATATTGCGATTGTTTGTTGGTTGTCGCCAACATCACACTTGGTTTTCAATTCTTGAACATATTCAATCGTGGCACATGTTTCTTTCATATTTTGGACCTCCGATTGTAATAAGACAATATCTTTTAATAGTCTGGTCACATCGACATGGTCGAAAATGACTGGCGGTAGTTTCTGCAACTCCCTCGCTACGAAGATGGGGGTTTTTATTATCTGCTTAAGGCTTATAATATCTTCGATATCTTTTTGCTCCTTATTTTTACGTCTCGAGATAATGCGGGCAGTTGTAGAAACTGACTTAAACAACAAGCTTTTAGCTTCACTTATTTCAACGCCAGAGAACGCACTCACTATTATTCTTATCTATTAAACTTTCCTCGTCCATAACGACTATTTTATTTTGTGTGAAACATAATAACTCATTTATGACTATATTTGTGTACACTTTACTATTTGCGCAGCCCGAACGCTAGCGCGGTCGCGTGGAGACTGAATAAACAATACAAGTACTATTAGGTAACTAAGCCCAGCAGTGGGACACATAAAGGTAAAAAGTAATAATTGGTAACTACATCAGGCGCAATACACGCACTTCGCTTACTACGTTCCTTATTGACTGCCCAATGTCTTCCCCACGGTTTAGGAAATCGTTTGCTGAAAAAATTACTTACACCGAAACGAGTGCTTGTTATTAATTTGTTAAAAATAAATAAGTTTTAGTCATACTGCTACTACATCTGGATGTGCATTTGAAGTTCGACTGAATTAAAATATGTTTTATAATGTACAGATTAAATCAGTTAGTGGATTGAATTGTTGGAAAGAGTCCTCAACATACCTTTTTCGCTCCACTCTCTCTCATTACATATCTGTCATATAAAACAAAGGAAAGTCAAAGAACTCTGTTATTCCCACATGTGTGAGTGTGTAAAAAAGGTTATTTTCAAGTGAATTTGTTAATCGTCTTACGTACGGTATTCTCCTTTGGGAAGCTGTACTGATATTAATACAATTTTCGTGTTACAAAAAAGGGTTATTCGCGCTACTTATAATCTGGGCCCAAGAGTTTCTTTCCGAGAGAAATTCAAAGAGATTAACATTCTGACTGTAACTTCACAATATATATTTGAAAATTTAATGTATGTTCATAAAAACTAATAAAATTTTGAAAAAATGTCTGATGTTCATAGCATAACAATAACAAGCATAATCTAACTGTTCATGCAACTCGGCTCCATAGAGCAAGCAACTCGTTCATAGGTCAATGTATCGCTTTTCAATAAACTTCCCATTGATATTTGTAAGTTACCTTTTAAAATATTCAAGACCTTTATCAAGTCTAAATTATCCAAAAAAGGATATTACAAGATATCCGATTACTTGAATGATAAAAACGCCTGGGATTGAGCTGCTCGCTTATACATCTATCGCTTGTAATATATATATTTGTACTTATTTACTGTCTTGACATGTTTTGTGCTTACTGCATATAGGTACATTTACATTTTGACATATTCTGTGCTTTTGCACATAATGTTTTTACAAAAATTTGACATGCCAATTTAATAACGGTTATGTAATGATTTTATTTATAAGAGAATCTTGTATTTATTGTAAGTGAAATATTATGCATTATGCAGGTATACCATTTAATCATCTTCGTTTTCTTAATATGTTTTTTCAAGTTATTCTATTCAATTGTAGTTTTAGGCTGGCGATCTAAGTGAGTTGTTGCCCGACATATTTTTATGGTGCCACTGGCGGTATTGTTGTGTACCGGGTTGTGTAGCTCCCTCAAAAATGGTTGAGCTGCATGAGCTATTCGGGGCATGTTTGCCGTCTGCTGGCACAGGCTTGCTCAGACCGATCTGGTTCTTTCCTCCAAAGACCTGTCCAGTAAATACTCTGCATTTGATTACACAAATGTACTATTGTATTGTCAGGACTATAAAAGAGACTGTAACCCCTGAGTTTATTTCGACATTTCTTCTCAGGCTAGTCAGGAAATGTCGACATCATCTAGATTAAGAAGATGTGTGAAAGTGATTGATGTAGTCCTATTTGCAAAATAAAGAATTTAAATTTGAAAAACTTACCCTGGCGGCATTTTCAGGTTATTTTACCTTAGTACATTAATTTAAACTGCTGTACCTACCTATCGAATTTCTTATTTATTTCGTAATCGAGACTCACATTTTTAAAACTTCTGTAATAGCTAATTACGGTTAAGTTGGTATAAAAAACACATATATATTTATATTATATGATTTTATCTTCAACATAAAAACTATGACTGCCCAGTTGTAATATTAAACAGCTAGGAAGTCATAGTATAGAGACTGAGTTATAATTCGGCCAAATTTAAACGTTAATCCACCACTGTTTTGGACTGAAAATATTGGATAATAAATACAAGTTTTTCTCATAGTTATTTTTTTTAGCATTTCTAAATAAAAACAGCCTACGTTGCTCTACTCGCAAACAGTCATGAGCCCAATAAGTATCCACCTGATATAATAATATCAAATGTGAATTTCAAACGAAATAACTCTTATTATTGATTGAAATTACTTACTTACTTATTGAATTTGACGACCAACATCAAAGAGATTGATGATATGTATAACTGAATATATTTTTGGAGCTTAAAACACGATTAAAATTACGTCACAAATACGTTATTTATGTATTTCATCGGTCATTGTACGAGTGAACTTCAAACGCAACAAGTAGTAACTAGTTAATTTTGTAAACGTGGGCTTTAGGTACATAGCATAGGGCTATGTTAACGCAGTTAACATGAGGCCCGTCAATCTTAAGGCTCTTCGCTGAGATTACATCGCTTTGACTTCAAAAGTGAAATCTAAAATAACTGGAATTATAATCTTAAAAATTCAAGCGCCATTTCTATTTTCATGACGTCTTTGATAAAAGTTTGAACGATCCCAAGGACTGTTGATTTAAATGTTTTAAAAATATAGATAAACCGTTTTTCTGAGATTAACTAAGGGTTTTTTGCAGCACTTTAGAATTAGACGTGGCTAAGCAAAGTAAAGAGACTGTAATAAGTTTCACGTTGATGGCTTTAAAATGCCCGATGTAATCTGCGGTACCCACACAGATAACTAGGGAAAGATCCCGATGGCCGTACCGCCAGTAACTTTTTAGTAGGGTTACATAAAAATGTACCTATAGTCGTCAAGTCCGTTAGCTTCCTTGCGAATTAATTCAATTTCTCTTTCTCTAGTTAGTAATTAAATCCGTACTGCCTTTGCGTATAAAAGCATTCTTCACTAGGTAACATAATTAAAACCTTACCCTACGCTGCCACTGTTGTATACCTTCTTGCTAATTAGCGTACGAAAATTACACATACAATTATGTAGAAATTCTCCAGTGCTCAGTCTCTCGCTAACGACGATCGCATAATATGGGTACATCCGACGCATCATACAATAAATCCTGCATTTTCTTAAGAATAAAATGTATTTATGTACCGAAGATTCCAAATCAAAATAGCATCGAAACTTTAACATTCCTTATTGAAACTGTAACATAAAGGTATACATATAAGCTATTCTGTCTGGTGAAATCTAATAGTCGATATGTCAGAGGCTACGTGCATTGTTCTCCTGAAAATATGATTCAATATATTGCTTCCATAAGAATTCGTGAAATATACCAATACCCCACCTTCAAAGATACCTTTCCTTACAAAGAATATTTATAATTTAGACATTTCTACGTTGCCGGCACTTATTGAGAAAACATTTTAGGACCACTTAATAGTATTGATTTACTTACGATAGCTTAAACTTATTTAAAACAATGTAGGTACTCGAATACCGATGACAATAATTAAGAACAGAACATGCTTGCTTACCTACAAGAAAAATACGTTGCTAATTTTAAAAGCGTAGTTAATGTTTTAAATCCGTGTTAGAATATTTCCATTTATATTTACAACCTCAAACTGTTTTGTTTAATACCTAGTTTAGATCATCATCCACAGTTTAAATTAAACAAGTTCGTCCATTAATAAAACTTATTAAAATTCAGCTTCATTAGTATAAAAACAGCGGGAAAAATTGCACTAACTAAATGTTAGTGGGACCTTCAGCAAATTATTTTAACCTTGATAGTTAGTTTTAAAGTTCGTTGGGTTACAGTTTTTTTAGTCAAATAGTCGGTTTACATGACACTTTAGAAGAGCTATTAGAACTTTAAATACTGTGAGAGGTTCACACTTGAAGACAGCACTCTGGTTTTACTACCATTGGCACTTAGTACTTTTATTATATAACTTAAATAATTAACTTATTTAAAAATATATACACGACTGACAATATAATTAACAATCACGTCTTAGGCATGTACACTTAAGGAAAGGCTTTCATAATCAATCAGTAGAGTTAGGACAAAATTATAGATTTATGTGGAGATCAATGGTAGAAAGTTTCTAACATTATTAACTGAATGAAATATTAATTTAATTAGTCAAATAATGGTATTAAATAATACCATTATTTGACATTAATTTAGTCCCTCTAAGTTCCTTAGGTTAAACTTTCGTTGGCCGCTAGTAACTACGTGGTAGTTGGTCATTAAACAGATGAGAATCGTAGCTTAAACTGTTAATGTTATTCAAATGAATAAATAATTTAACCAATTATTTATAGTAGGTATATGTAATAATTCGGCTTTAAAATTCATTAAAAAACAAATCAAGTAATTTGTTTGATAAATTAATTGTAAAATTATATTTTGGATAAATTTTTGCACAGGTTCGTATTTATTTTCGTGGGACCAAAGCCGTTCGTCGAGGTTTGCTTTGATGTTAGTTATATTTAATGGAAAGGTGCACTAACTACTAAGTGTTATAATCCGCTTGCAAAGTTCCCTGTAGAGCAGACACAGTATAATTGTATGGCTAACTACGGCTTACGCAGATTAAGTGATAACCACAACAAGAACGTGCTTTGAGCTTATATTCTACGGTCGCTTGGCCATTGGAAAATAACAATATGAATCATGAGCAATTTCAAATAAAGTAAAGGTAATTTATTATACAAGGAAAGAAAAAATAATATGTTGCCTTTCCAAACTATCAATCTTAAATATAATAATGAAGAGAACATACTTTTAAACCATCGCGTTGCATGTTTTTGTTGAAGAGATAGTATAGGTACTAGGATTTTCTTCTAAAAAACAGTTCATTACATCTTCTTGTTTGTTATTCCGTAAATATCTTCAATAGATACGGACCCCTATAACTCTTACGACAACATTGAGCGTCTTGCCTTCCATTGCTCCGTAGATAGGTCACGGCATTTCCAACATATATAAACCTTACCTTTACATATACATGTATTGTGTTATGTAAGAGTACTCTAAGGATACGACTAGGTAATTGTAGCAAGGTACATTGTTCCTCTTTCCTCTTATTACAAGAAAAAGGTCATGTTTGAGGAGCATGATGTATCATAACTATAAATCTCTATTGCTCTGCCCGTAAGTGATAAACGGCATGCACTTAAAAACGCATATAAACCTGTACAAATTCTGTTTTTTATTATAAACGGTTTCCCTGACCTACTTCTGGTTATATTTATACATTTTGTAATATAAAAAAAGAAGTTTAATATAATATATGTTTGAAACAAACGGTTTTTAATTGTGCGAATAAACAAGTTGATATTTTTTTAACTGATATCAGCTTTAATACAATTCTAATTTGATTTTTCATTTGTCTTTTCGTCTTTTCAATTGTAAATGCGTGGAGCAAGAAGAAAAATAAGCCTATTTCTAATAGCACGTAAGCAGTACGAAGTTGTGTTTTAAGTTCTATGTTTCAACTTATATTCTAGCTACATAAAATAATTTATGTAAACGAAAACCATGACGAATCGAAATTGAACGCTTCTAAAAAGATCAAGGTTAGACAGGAACGGTTTAAAATAATATATTATGTATTTTCTTCGTGAAACCGGTCGTGAGATGATATACGAAAACAGACATATTTTATTTCTGGTTATTTTATTTTCAGCCTAAGTTTATTTTGTATAAATGTGGTATAAATAGTATTATTTTAAGCCTTCCTTTCCTGAATCGTATTTATGAGTCGTACCGACCACAGATTTCTTAAGATATATCATATATTGTCAGCCACAGTATGTATTATATGAATAATAATACGTATATTAGAAGATGGTCAGACCAGAATAACTAGATATATTTAAATGACATCCAGACCTATCTACATCACCTAGCATGGCTTTCAGAATGGTTTCGATCTAAACCGATATTACCTGAATAGCTTTAGCCTTAACCAAAACTAGCAATCATGAGATTCATGAGTTGAACCAGAATTAAAACAATTATATGAATAAATTATAACCATGCCAAAAAATATATCATGAGCAACATTTTTATAGATTTATATATTTATGATATAGTTTTGGTTAAATCTATGTACCAATTAAGTTGATATTTGCATCTTAAAATATCATTTATATAGAAACTAGCTGTTGACCCCGGCTCCACCCGCGTGAATGTCGGATATCGCAACAATGAATAGCATTTTCATACAAACTTTTATCCCCTATTTCAACTCCTTACAGCCATTTTTTGAAAATCGCCCTTTTAAAAAATAATTTATGACCTTTCTCACTCAGGCTCTTGACTATGTATGTACTAATTTTCATGTAAATCGGATCAGTAGTCTAGGCGTGATTGCGTAACATACAGACAGACAGATTTACCCTCGTATTTATAATATTAGTAAGGATATATACCGCATATATTTATAGTATCAATACTCGTTAGTTATTATACTGTTGTATTTAAACCTAACGAGTTTCAAAACTACTTTTAAATACTTTTGATTTTGAAATACTTCGCAGAGTTCTGTAAAACTTCTTCCTTATTATTACATATTTCATACAATAAAGAGCTATGAGCCAGCGGTTTACACATTGACATAACTATTAATGACTCCGTCTGAACACTGCATTGGGCTTCCGCGCTGTCACAATGCACAATCTTACAAGATCTACAGATCTACAATGACCAAAGACTTAAAGATAATATAACCTACAAGTAATATAAACGCCTTTGAATGCTGTATTATGTAGAAAGTTTACTTTGTGCCGCCGTGACATTAGTTACAACTGGTACCGATTATGTATGCAAGTTTATTGAAATGCAATCAGTGTTTGGGTCAATGTCACTTTGTTGTTTTTTTCTCAGAGTATAACATAATGTACATGTATAACAATATTTTTGCTAATCATTTGGGAATATGTTAGTAGGTTCCAATATTATCTACAGGCGTGTTTGGACATTTTGGCCTTTGACTACGAAGACAAAAAAAAGGCTTGTTAAATATTTATTAAATAAGGTTTTATTATTTGAATTGAATTGAGTTTTTTATATTGCAATTGAAAATATAAGTCAACTATACTAAAAACTAGATTAATAATAGTACAAAAGAAAAAGTTTTTAAATACTTCTCATTATAACCTTTATTTACAAATACCTTATTGGATTGATGACATTTTATTGTCTAGGTTAACGTCGTTGTCGTTGATGATTGTCAAGTAGCAATTTGATTACACTTTCAAAATAGATAATTATAATAGATCAATTCACTTATTATAACCACAACTTTACTTAGTATTATGTAACAATAGTAACTTGCGTGAGCAAATAAAACAATAAGTAACTCGTTATTTAGAGTGGCGAAGTTTGTCTATAAGTTAAGTCAAATGAACTAACAACAAAAATACAATGAAAACTATATTTCTCTAATGTTGACCTAGCTGAACAGCCAGACTTAGTCGTAATAATACAAATTCGTAGTCGAATCGGCAACATTAAACTCAGCACTCAATAAAAATGATCACTGTGTAATGACAAAAAAGTGGCGTAAAGCGGTCAGTGGCCTTCTGACAGTGAGTGCGGAGCGCGTAATTCGCACCAGATAACCCCCTCCAAGCAAAGGCCCCTTGGAGGCAGTTTGTGCGAAACGGACCTTTCTCTCTTGGCGGACAGTGACATAGTGACCGTGTTGGCGGCGGAGGGCTCGTGCCATGCACCACTACAGCGTTGTCGTGCCGCTGGTGGTCGTGGCGTACTTCATGGCCGCGGCGTTCGCAATGGCTCCCCGGCACCCGGACCTCACCTTCGCAGAGTCCGTCTACGCCAAGCTATCTGGAGCATGTAAGTAAACGTCCTTCACCTCTATAATTTATGTGCATTGCCAATGTTTACAAACATCGGAACCGGTTTTTTATGTTGTTATTTTTTGGTTGCAGGTCGAGCGATTTTGGATTTACGTTACAGTTCTATGAGTGACAAAAGTGATTTAATAAAAACTATGAAGATAGTTCAACTAGATGGAACTACTATACGAACTTTCCCAATAAACGAAGCCTTTGCAAGCCTAACCAAAGATGGAATTTTTGATATCAGGAAACAAACCAAAATTGTTATTCATGGATACAAAGATAATTCACAATCAGAAGTGACGTTTGGTTTGGCGCAAGCTTACAATGAAAAGAAAATGTTTAACGTACTCTTAGTCGACGCAGAACTAATGAATCAAGATGGATATATTTTATCAGTTCATTTCGCTCGACTCATAGGTAAAAGACTGGCAAATCTTTTGGCTAATCTAGAACATTTCGGAGCAACTGCCGAAGATTTTCATCTACTAGGAATCAGTCTCGGTGCGCACGTGGCTGGGTGGGCTGGAAAATATTTCCAACAGTATAAAGCGCATAGGTTAGGTCGCATAACCGGATTGGATCCTGCAGGTCCTTGTTTCTCATACGCTTATAGTGACCAGCGGCTAGATCAAAATGACGCTACTTACGTGGATGTACTGCACTCAAACCGATTGATGCAAGGAATTATTGAATCTCTAGGACATGCAGATTTCTACATCAATGGTGGAGGGCCTAACCAACCAGGATGTTTGATGCCCACCTGTAGTCACCTACGAGCGGCGGAAGTATTCATAGAGAGTATTAAAATGCCAAAATCTTTAATTGCTGTCAAATGTAAAAATTGGAAACAGTTTGAATCAAATTCTTGTGAAAAGGATGATTATGCAGTTCTGGGATATGGTTCATCAACGGCAACTCGTGGACAGTATTTTTTACGCACGTTATCAAAGCCTCCATTCGGCCTAGGGATGAATGGAACAGAAACCAAAGGACAAGCGGCCGACAGTTGGCTAAAAAGTTTTAATATGCGTGAACTACTGTGATAACCAAGTGCTAGCTAAATTTCGTTATGTGTAATAAATTGTTGCCATATTTTTTTAAATATATCGACTTTGTAATTTATAGATGTTTTCACCACAAATGTAAAAGGTACCTAACATTTAAATATAAGTATTTCAGTTAAGTGATTGCGACAGAAACAAATAATAGAATAACAGTATTGCAAGAAGCTGTTAATTACATTACGAGTGATTTGTTCGAATCTAGTAAAACAGCGGGGGTTACTTAATAGTTTCGTAAGATCTCTTGTGCGCCACGACGAATGTAAGATCGCCTTGGACATCGCGGGACAATCCGATTGTATTAATTTATTCGTCACTTCATTTGCAAACAATACATACTGTGATCTAATTCCCAACAATGAAAAGGAAATTTGGCTGAGCAATTCACTGTACGTGCTTTGTAAATATTTCGTTGTTTTATTAAATGTTGTTTCATATTTAGAAGTCACATTTATTCACATATTGTGACATTCGATTTTTTTATTTACATACAAATCTTTAACTTTTTACAGTGGCTAAATATAATAATTGTTGTTGATATTTAAATATTAAACGAATGATTATTATTTGATGAACTTTTACGTGTCGATATAAATCTCGTATACGTATATAGAAATTAATTTTAGTGTTATTCTCTATATTTATTTATTTATTTAAACTTTCACGTACAATTGTGTTACATAAGGCGGACTTAATACCGCAAGGCATTATCTACCAGTCAACCTTTGGGTCAAATGGAGAAGCAGCTGGGATAAGTACAACAGTACAATACGAAACAATTAAAACTAATACATCTACACTTTGGCTATTTATAAATAATAAAGTTATTTATAATTATTAAAAAAAATGATTTCTATTGTTTACTAACTCTAAAAAAGCAATTTAACATCTTGAATCTTGAAATTAAAAAGTACCTAAAACCTATTCTCTTGTGTAATACTAGCAGTTTTAATAGCACAACTTGTACAATTCCAAAATAGAAAACCAGTGAAACATGAAATAACCTGTATTTATAGAATCAATTTTATTTTGAAACATAAAAAAAAATAAACTTCGTAGAGAACCCTTATTACATAAGAATAATTTGCATTTGAGCGGGTTTTTTCGATGTTATCGTAACATAACTCGGTCGTTGTAGATAAAACAAGTACATTTGCTTAATCTTAGCAAGTTTATGCATATATGCATAATTAGGAAAACCTTCCACTAAGAAAATTGAAAGCGTTTTAAAAAGAAAAATGACTCATTTTTTTAAACCACGAAATTAGTTCAATTCATTTCAGTTACGTCACATAAGAGCATTGTGTTTAGTTGCAAGAAATTTTCTTGACCATTCAATTAAACGGATTCAGTCTAAAAAACAGCGTCGTTATTTTCATTCATAGCAACAAGTCAACAAAACAAAAATAGCATCACCAGCAACACAATAACAACACCGTTTCGGTTACGCATTAAACGGGACTGTCGTCACAAATTCGTCAGTTACGTGAACAAAAGTGGAGCAATCATTTCAAGTTCGAGCTATCCGATAGGTGTGGAAACGGAAACTACTTGTTACCGGCGGGCGATCGGCACACACCGTCTCACTTACTGATCACTTAACACAATCGTTGTAACAACCATACTAACACCATACATAACATTTCTTTGTCGTAGACTTAATTCGATTGTCCGTCGAGTTTGGTTTTCTCTCTCAGTAAGTGTGATAGTTTGTCCTTTGGGAACATGTTACAGAATAAATGTTGTTTAGATAAGAAATATTGAGAAGAAAAACCTAGTTACTATAGTAGTGAGTTGCAACTTGCAAGATGTACAATGGTGAGTTGTTTTAGAAAATAAATAGGTATCGTGTTCAGTTTTTATAAACTTATTTACAGCTAGACCAAGTGTAGCGACGGCGGTGAAGTCTGGAAATTAGCTTGATATCAAAATACATAAGGTGCGTCTACCAAAAATATAGTGATGAAATAATAAAATTAAGTGTTATCAAACTCCTCTTAATCTTATTAAATATTCAAGGCTGAAATTAATTATACACGAAAATTACTTGAACGTGAAGTCCCGTGACGGGGTATGATTAATACGTAACAGAATACCCTTTATATGATTTTATATTTAGATTTTAAGTATTACGTAATAACAATTTTCTTTTCCCTTTACCTTCACCTTTAATAATAATATACATTCGAGAACGTAAAATTGAATTTCGCATCGTGTTAAACTGCTTTTGCTAATCTATCTTATCCAAGCATATTAATTAAACTATTATAGAATGTATTTTTTGTTATAACTATTCATGTATTCCTCGAAACAGTTGTACATACATGTCTACTTATGCACGCCCACATTTCGCTAGCCGGAAAAATACAACTAGAAAATAAATAAGAAAAAATAGAATATGTATATATTTCTCGTAATATACATTATCATTTATATTGTAAGACGATAGAATTTTCCATTTATTTATCCTATTAATTTTAAATAGCTACAGGTACATTTTGTTTTCTTTGCTAAATGAGAAGCCTCTCTTTAATATAGTTTTACTGTTATTATACTATTTTAATTATATTTTCGTCATGAATAATACATTTTTTCATTGGCATTTACATTATATTAATATCCAAAAGTTTATTTTATATTTTTATGTTCTTTAAGACTCCCGACTACTTTCGAGCTAATTTAAATTGATGTAAAGTTAACAAAAAACCCAATACTTCTCTACAAGTGACCTAAAATCAATCAACTCCGGCATTTTTCATATTTTTATGGGTTACACATCATGTATAACACACATAACAGAAAAATAAATTATTCACGGAAGACTTAACTACATATTAACGCTCTCAACCAACAAGGTAAGGGATTCCTGCATCACATCAGATGATAAACATCCCTATTTAAGATGTTCTCAGCGAGGGCGTCGGCTGCTTACGAGCTGTCTGTTAAAATTAACGACTGCCCATTGACGATTTATCTTCATATATCTTTTAAGAACTTCATCTATCTTGTGGGTGTACCTAAAAGTGCCCTCTTAGTTATTCTTTAGTGAACTGTGTCACGTTCTGTAACAAAGCTCTATAAATATTGCTTCTGTTGACCAACACGTAGACTTTCTTATATATAAATTCAAGACATTGACGTCTTGAATTTCTATTAATAGTAAATACAAATATTTTTACTTTTGCTGGGTACCTAATAAATAAATAGTGACCTCAGCTTTAACAGAGTATATTCAATGCAACAAGTATAACTCAACCGTAAGACTGAAAGATAACAAATTTCGAGTTACACTTAATTAGTAATTAATTGAAAATACCCATATACAGAGTGTGGTTTTCCCGCGCTAGTGCCTACTTATTATTTTGCTCTGTGGCTAGTGTGGTTCCAATATACCAAAGTATGAACTGTTCTTGTACGAACAAAGCATAACGTAGCCTCTAGCTCCTCAGACAAAACCTTACATAGTCTTCACGGCTCTATGAACTGTGTATAAACTATATTGTATACGGATGTGGCTTTTCCTAGCTGCATAACTACCGAACGAAGCAGTACAAATACAACAAGTTTTGAAATTTAATCTTCTTCAGCCATGTACTTCAGCAGGCGCGGTGGAATTGAATGAAATATTTCTTTGAAATGTTATTTTGATTTGCTATTCCGGTGAATTTGAAACTCATAATATAAATAAGAAATTCCTCATGTTCTTTTCTAGCTTATTTCCTAACCATGTTGGAATTGGTTTTCAATAAGTACCAATATCGGTTTAAAGAATTTATTTTTCTTATAAAAAACACAGTTCTTTTAAAATAAGATATAGACAAAAAAAATATAATTAAAAATAAAAAACACGCCTGCCATTTAAAAAAAAATTATAAACAAGTCAAATATTTGCAGTCGGGGTCGGTTACTTGGGACAATTCATTACAGGTCCCCCGACTGCAAATATTTGACTTGTTTATAATTTTTTTTAAATGGCAGGCGTGTTTTTTAATTTTTAACTATATTTTTTTTATTTAATACCTTTTAGTGAACAACAAAAAAGCATGTCACAACACAAAAAAAAAATTCGTTCGGAACCCTTTGCAGGCGATTTCGACTCACACTTGACCATTTTTTAATGTCCACATAGCCTATGTCACTCGGGATAACTCAAAGCTTCTAATGATACCACAAACATTGAAATCGGTCAAGCCTTTTAGAAGTTATGGTGGAATAAAGAAACTCACAAACATACATACATACATACCTACATACATACATACATGAACCCTGAAAACATAACACTCCTTTTTGGGCAGTCGTGTAATAATTTATAAATCGTAATAATTTCTTATTCTTGCGCTTACAATACATTCGTTTACATAAAATTATACATGACAAAATAATTAGAAATTAATAAACAAAAATATCGTATGATTTTACTATTTTTTATTACTAATGAAACATTTTTAAACGGATAAAGTCGTGGAAAGAGGCTAGTGTGAACTCATATGACACTTAACACTAATGTTTTCTTTTCTAAGCTCGCCCATTTACAAGGCCCTTATTAACTATAAATTACCACATAATGGTGTCTTTGTTCTTTAATGTCAGCGTTTTCCCGCTCATTAACACGAACGGTACGGACACATGCAGTCTCCAAATAATATATCTTTCGCAAGATAATCTAAGTTTATGAGGAGAAAGAAAAAAATAAAAGAGTTGAAAATGACTGAACAATATTTAAATACTTGGTACATGTTATATGAACATTGAACAATATTAACGTTTATGTGATTAAACCATAGCTTTTTAACAAGCAAAGAGTCTTTAGCAAAAATATATTGTTAGGTGTCTAAATATTACTTTATTTAATAATACTATTTAGCCGGCAGTAAAAAGACCGATTCAATGGGTGGCTTTAGAAACGTAGCGTTTCCTACCAACCTTCTTTTTTCTCATTTTATTCCCCCGAGTAATAAACCACAAAAAATATAATTAAAAATTAAAAAACACGCCTGCCATGTAAAAAAAATTAAAAACAAATCAAATATTTGCAGTCGGGGGACCTGTAATGAATTGTTCCAAGTAACCGACCCCGACTGCAAATATTTGATTTGTTTTTAATTTTTTTTACATGGCAGGCGTGTTTTTTAATTTTTAATTATATTTTTTTTATTTAATACCTTTTAGTGAACAACAAAAAACCATGACACAACTCAAAAAAAAATTTCGTTCGGAACCCTTTGCAGGCGATTTCGACTCACACTTGACCATTTTTTAATGTCCACATTGCCTATGTCACTCGGGATAACTCAAAGCTTCTAATGATACCACAAACATTGAAATCGGTCAAGCCTTTTAGAAGTTATGGTGGAATAAAGAAACTCACAAACATACATACATACATACATACATACCTACATACATACACACATGAACCCTGAAAACATAACACTCCTTTTTGGGCAGTCGTGTAATAAAACTCGGAACGTTTATTATCATTAGTTATTGAAACTTGCAATTAAGTACAAATAGAGAATGAAATTTTCGGTGGTAGTCCCTAGTGGTAGGTATACGAAATCATATCGGTACATGCAGTCGTTTAGTCGCAAGAATGGCCTGCTTTATTTGTAGTCCTTACAATTATTACATTTTATTTACAGTTACGCTCCACTCACGCTGTTAACTTTTATCATAGGTGTGTATGTATGTAACCTATGATAGGCATTGTTACTAGTCTGAGGGATTCTGAGAAGTGTTAAAAGCCTGGCCTAAAAGCTAATAAAGATCTCTTACTAATTACTTTCGTAACTACTATACACGAACAATGTACATGTTATGTTATTACATCATACATGAAATTATTTTACAATTATGCAAAACCTGTGACATTTTATGCCCATGTTCTACATTTTACAAATGACAGAATTGTTATCAGCATTTAAAAAGTATGACGTCAGAATCTCGCAATGATTGTATAGTATATTTATTTCTATTACATGATGGCTACGTTTGTTGACATAATATAAGTAATCGCAATGTTCTGGTCAGAAAGTAATTAGTTAATTAGAAACGAAACTGAATCATAACGTTTAGTACACGTAGGTACATTTAGGTTCTTCAGGCGATACACCTTTGACCTATAATAAATAGTTACTTTTTATTTTTATTTCATACTTTTTTGTGGGCGGCAACATATAAAGTAATTGAAGTTTTTGTTCTCAATAGAAGCTGATTATTCTACTAAAATGTAATAGTTATTTGTTTAGTTAGTTATAATGTTAATAGAATTTAAGCACCAAAAATATAGATTAATTTGTTTTAGAGCATGAATTTACTTATTACACTTACCTTAAAATACGCCTATATCTATTTACTACAATAATAGGTATGAGTAATATGATTTATAGGATCATCATCATCCTTTTCCTAACCATGTTGGGGTCGGCCACCAGTTTTACCGGATTCAGCTGAATACTGTATTTTACATGGAGCGACTGCCTATCTGACCTCCACGACCCATTTTACTGGGTAATCCAGTATCCCATAGTAAGACTGGTTGTCAGAATTGACTTAACGACTGGAAAAGATCAACGTATGATAGCCAAAACCTACGGCTTAACGTGCTATCCGAGGCACGGAGGTTTCTCGGTATGTTTGGAAAACGGTCACCCATCCACGGACCAACCGCGGCGAGCGCGGCTTAACCTGTATTATCTGTCAAACCGTACGGCTTACACTTAGCCACGAGCCACTCCTATGATTAATAAGATAAAGATCAAAATTATTTAATTACGAAAACAATAAATGTAATTAACATTGGATAATTAGTAGCAGAAAACGAAATTACTCTATAATATTATATTATAATTCGTGGCATAATCTCCCTCACAAAGCTAAAACATGTAAAGGTCATCAAAACTTGTAAGTTATTTTAATGCAAGATGTAAATATATACAACCATTCAAAATAAATATAGTTATTTATTTTCTAAACAGTATATTAAACTAGTTTTTTTACCATGTGACATGTAAAATCGATAATTATTTTCTATGTACTTAGCGTACAATCCTTGACTACCAACCGTTATTAAATATTTGTATTATTTAAGTGCTGTTCTGAAAATAGAAATTCTTAGTACGGAAACCCTCGAAATGTATAAAAATGTTTTAAAGTTAAAGTTTACTAGAATTCTCCGTTCAACTTAAATTGCCGCACCTTGTATACCCTCAAGTCCAATTCTAGGTTCGCTAGTTTGCTTCAAAACATTAATTAGGTGAAACCTAACTTATATTTGCTCGCTTTATCCTTCAATGAGGTTTTAACTTTCCATAATCTTTCTACAACAGTTAAATATTTCAACAAATCCCAGACAAAATGTAGTAATAGATTCTTGCTTAAAATTTCATGCCTAACGGCAAATTGCATTGCTAGGTTCTGTAAAAACTAAGTAGGTATTAAAATAAATAATTAATCTGTCCCGCTGAGTCTAGACAGGCAATGCAATAGTTATTGACATTTTTAAATATCTGTAGATATAGGCTATGTAGCAATCTACCTAGCCACTAAATGTTTTGATTGTATTTAAACGAATTTTAGTTCACAAACAATACCCTCCTATAGGTAGCAGGAACACTTAATTATGTACGGAAGTTTGAAGTAGCCATGCGAAGTAAGATCCCTTGAATACACATAATAAATAGATTATGTAGGTTAGCTAAGGCGAGATAACGACTGTTGCTACCATAGCCGCCGAAGTAAACTAATTGAGCAAAATAGATGGAATGAGTCTTCACGAATACGAATAATTCAATATTAACTTTAGGGTAAATACGTATATGTAAATATGGCATGTTGAGGGGGAACTTCGACCTAATTGCTTCGACCGTGAGCCTATTACATTTCACATCTGGAACTTAAATAATTGAGAAGTAAGTTTGTTTGTTTTCTATCAGTATGTTAATTTGGTAACTGTAAATAGATTTTGTGCGAGGTGCCGTCTTGTGTATTGGAACTTTATCATCTATGTTTACACGATTATTCTAATACACCATTTTGCCGAGTATATAAGGTGTTAATAAATAAACTTTAAAAAATTAACGACGATGCTCGGTGTCGATAAATAAACATAACTAAAAAAAAAATTTTTTTGGGCGATTTTATTTTTTCATTAAAATAAAGTAATTTTTTAATTTTTTTTATTCACACTGTGCGCGGGGCTGCGTCCGCGCGCGTTTCGGTGGTAGAGCCGACTCGGATCTCTCCCCAGCGCTACCCTTTACCGATCGTCAGTCGTTTGATATCTGCCGCGCGGGAAGGGTTTGTCGCTCAGTGTCCCTCGCGGCAAGCGGGACTTTGACGGCCTAGGTACGGTGCGCATATTAGGTTATTTAGGCGTAATACAAATAATTGCATATCTTTTGAACGGTTGCTTTTTTTTAAATATTTCTTCGTGTTTATTTATTGAATATAATTTTCAACAACTACTTAAATTTCTTAAAGTTAATTTTTTAACACATTATATATACAGTTTAATTTTAGAAACACCCCATATTAGTACTTAATTCAAAGATTTAAATAAACATCATTTATTAAATAACTTTAAAAGGCTGCGGCAGTAAAAATGGTTAAGTCTCAGTATTACGAGATCTTTTTGCAGGAAAGGTAAGTACCTACGTATTTTCTTGCTTCATCTGCCGGACTCCCTGCTTTTTCTAGAATGTTACAAATTATGGTTTAGCAAGCAACCCGTTCTTTCACATCAATTTTATCGATACTTTAATTTGAAATTGCTACCAGAATGTGACTATATTTTTACACGACTGCCCAAAAAGGAGTGTTATGTTTTCAGGGTTCATGTATGTATGTATGTATGTATGTTTGTGAGTTTCTTTATTCCACCATAACTTCTAAAAGGCTTGACCGATTTCAATGTTTGTGGAATCATTAGAAGCTTTGAGTTATCCCGAGTGACATAGGCTATGTGGACATTAAAAAATGGTCAAGTGTGAGTCGAAATCGCCTGCAAAGGGTTCCGAACAATATTTTTTTTTTTTGTGTTGTGTCATGTTTTTTTGTTGTTCTCTAATAAAAGGTATTAAATAAAAAAAATATAATTAAAAAAAATAAAAAACACGCCTGCCATGTCAAAAAAAAATAAAAACATGTAATATTTGCAGTCGGGGTCGGTTACTTGGAACAATTCATTACAGGTCCCCCTGACTGCAAATATTTGACTTGTTTTTAATTTTTTTTGACATGGCAGGCGTGTTTTTTAATTTTTTTAATTATATTTTTTGCAATAAACGCAATACTCAAAACGTTTAAGTTTTTAGGTATTAAATCTTAAATTTAGGTACAAGTGTGGGCCCTGTTGGCCACAGAAAAACAGAACAACAACCAAATAAGTCAAGCAAACGGAATTTATGAGATAACGGTCAAGAATAACATTTTGCTCAGATAGAAAATCTTCGTGTAATTTTTACAATTTAGTTAAAGCTGATTTTTTCCAAATGTCAAGGAATTTAATCATAAGATAATTCACTAGTTTTCTTGAATAAGTCGGCTGGCAGTAAACGCAATTTCCTGAGTAAACCCTGCTGCCGCTGTCTACACAGATACCTACTATAAGAAAGACAATGAAGACGATTAAATTGAGTACCTACACAAACGGATTTTATAATTGTTTAAATGCAAATATGGCACTCCAACCTAAAAGCCTTTTAAATGTCAACCTTTCAGAATGCTCTGAGTTTGCATACTACATTATTATCTGTTTACATCGAAATTTCCGTCAGATTAAAGCAATTGAATGTTAAACAATGGTGACATTTAAAAATGTATTTTACTTGAAATTTTAATCTGATTTATTTTAATCTTGTTTTTAAACGTGAAAACGCTTTATTAATGAAATTAAACTTAAAATATTTACAATATTATAAAAACTAAGCCTACACAAGAAATAAGAAGAATTATAAACTAAATGAAACTAAGAACTAAAACAAGACATCAAAAAATTCATCCACATCGCTGTCGACTGGGAGTGTGCCCAAAAGGCTGGCAGCATTGCCACGTTGTATGGCAATGCTTTTAAACTAATAATAATGTTTTCTACACTAATATTATAAAGAGGAAAGATTTGATTGTTTGTTTGTTTGTTTGAATTGAATAGGCTCCGAAAGTACTTGACCGATTTGTAAAATTCTTTCACTGTTGGGAAGCTACATTATTTCCGGCGAACATAGGCTAAATTCAATTTTCAAAAAAGTTAGGGATCCGTACTAAAACTCCAATAATGTAACCCAAGGTGTGAAAAAAAATCCAAAAAACTTTCTTACATCGCGTGCGCTGCGAAAACTATTGATTATAGAACAAAAAAATGTACTACGTTTTTGTAGAACATATAATTATCTAGAAAAAATATCGCGACAGCATATGTCTAACTATTATAGTTATGTCACAATAAGTGTATTTTTCATTTTTAAAAATTTATATAAATGCTACTGCTCTAAAAGCTCTTTTATTTATACTCTGGAATTAATCCTTATCAAAATAAATGACTTCATATTTAAGTCTGCTTTGATTTTGATTTTGATTTTGTAAGTTATTTAAAAATGTCGCATGCTCACGCCGCTCGATTAGACGGCACCATAATAAATAATAATAATATAAGCAAATTGATAATAATAGCAATTTAGCCTTTCGGGAATAAAAGTTGTTTCTTAATGTTTATTATTCCATAGTAAGTTTACTATTAACAAATTAGTAAAGGAAGTAAAGGAACTAACGACGTAACGGGGTTAAAGAGGTAGTACGAGATATGATATGATATGATATGACGAGGTATGGAACCGCGAGGTGTTAGTTACACTATTCATAACTCAAGAACGGGTAGACCGATTTTCAAAATCTTTAATTTTTTGAATTCGTCTCCGCCCCGTATAACAAAGTAACTATAAAGACATCGGGAACGGAATATAGGTATTAACGCGGGTGAAACCGCGGGGCACAGCTAGTCATCTATATATTATTGTTTAGGTCTTTTTTCGATATGGGTACTATACACACAAAATATATATTTAGAAACTTTAAATGCATTCCTATATTATTATAGGTGTATATTAAGAGTTTTCAAACATTTCATAAACCCGAACCATTGCTCACAGGAACTATTCAACTAATTTCAATAATTATTCAATTCCAATCAGATTGTGTGCCAAGTAGTTACTAACTAAAACAATGTGGCTGAAAATACTCGCGGTGAATTGCATAGAAACTAAATGCTTAGTGGGAAATAGAACTTGTGATCCATATTTTCACTGTGATGTATACATTGTATACACTTCATGTAAATTGATTTATGCTCTGCGGTGACGCTACCTGGAGTAGAAAGTAGTATTTAAAAAAAAAAATGTTTAAGTTATATGTACATGACAATACGCATTCGACTAGAATATATGCTTAGAGATTTGTATGCGCCTCAAGTTTTACTCAATTTCTAGTGGTTGGTATAGCATGTGAAGTAAAATAAATAGTTACACAAGAGCCTACGAGTGTGCAATTAATGTTTCTAGAAAACAAAACTTATCGATCAACGATCTGTCTTTATATTCACAAATGGTATCATCATAAAATATTGACTTGTTTTCCATGTAAATGATACCGAAATAAATAAGTTTTCCACTTGTGCATGGTTTCATATTTATAATAAAGGGATCTCTATTAATAGTATTCTTAACAGTTATTGAGGCTTAATTAAAATATTGTGTTCGAAACAGGATACCTCACTTCACAGCAGAATTCACCATCGTGGTACATAAAGCCCACACAACTACATAAAATGAACACACAATATAATTTTAAAATAGCACTCTGTATTTATAGAAATTTACAATATACTTACCTACCTATTGAAAATACAAGTTTAATATTTTGCATAGTTTCTATATATTTAAGAGACGTGCAATTGTTTTTATGAATGTGTTTTACTAAACATATAACCTTACTTATTTTATAAGTAGGTACCATATATAAATTAAACATGTTTATTAATTTTATAGTGTATCGATTTTTTTATATTTATTTGCTGCCGAGAATTTTTTAAAGTTGTTCTTCATTCTTTGAATTAAATGATTTATTTTCTAAGACTGTAACTCGTGACCATGCTCATGTGGTTTTCTGGTAAAAAGTTATATATCTTTTGTGGAAAATGGCAGAGGCACAAAGCAGCTTTACATTGGTCGTCATTAATTGTTACATTGTCTAAAAAACAAAGTTATTGCAAAGTTAAATTACTGTATTATTTACTTTTTGAATGCTAATTAATTTGCAAGGGCAGACCGACAAACTTCAACTTTACAAAAACGTTACAGTAAAAAAGCATTGTGAGTTTTTACTAGCCCTGCAAATCGTTTGGCCATGTTTAATAATTATAAAACATTTTAGACTTGGGAATCTAAATAAAAATTCAAATTCAGATTAAAAAACAACTCGTAAATGTTGAAATATGAAAATGATCTGTCGGTTGGTGTTCAAATAAAAATCAACCATTTTTTTTGCAATAACCTTTTACGCGAACTCTATTTCATGTTAGGTGCTGAAGCTGACAGCTATTGGATACAATATACCTACCTGACAAAATGGTAATAATATTAAGTCGTTTGTACAGGGATTAAAATTTATAAAATGTTTAGGAACACATTTTTTAATATGCTAGACCTACTTATGTTTTTACTGTTCCTGATTAATGTATGATCATGTATGTTACAAAGATTTGATCCTTACCGATTGGTGCACATAAATGCACAGAATGTAATTTTTTCAGGCTTCAGTCCATACGACTCCAGCGGGTATATAAAAAAAAATAAAAATAGATTTGTTTCTTTTTAAAATCAACAAATTTTCCTTTTCGTATAATTTGCTATATCCTGTATTTGGAGTGAGTATTGAGAGTTTTCCTCAAGGTGGAAGCAAAACAAACAACCTTCGATTAAAAGCAGAAAAAGCAAAACTAGAAGACAGAAGTACTAAACAAGAACAATACGAACCATATCGCGTCACTTCCACAAGCATTTACCAAAAGTGTTTTATAAGAACTTAATTATTTTTATAAAATTATGTTTATAATTTACCTTTGTCCGTGATCACGTTGTTTGTGGGGTGTTTACAAAGTTGGTGTTATTTATATGGGTTTCCTCGAGATACAATTTAAGTCGTAAGAGCGTAGCGTTGATCATGACGCCTCGGCAATTCTGCAAATAGCTTCATTGTCCAATTTTAAATTAGGACATGTTTCAACATTCTACTCCGAAGTAAGGTACGCAATATTATTGTGTAAGAATGATAAATTTAATGTTTTAGTAAACAGGAAAAAAAAAATATTTTTGAGATTACCTATTAAGAATTTCCACTTGTACTTAAGACTTTAATCCTGAAGAAGTTACATCGAAGTTACAAGAACTGCAGTGGGAAGTCAATGATACTATGTATAATCACCAAGCCTGCGTAAATAAAACAAAAGAAACTCAACTTTTAAAAGAAAACGAGCTTTTTATACTTTTCTGATATTCCGCTAAATTACGATCGTCATTTTACTGTCATACTATATTTAGTATGACAGTAAAATGACGATATGGTCATAATAAATTAAAACTAAATTAATACTAAATAATAAATGAATACTAAATTTATTTATAATACATCTGGTTTTTTTCCTTGATGCGTCTATTCGTTACTAGCATTACATACATTGAACATTCCCAAAAATCTATGAAATTTGAAAGTGTAATTGTATCCACAGTAAAGATTACAATATAGATACCTTTGATTATATAATGTCTAGATGGAGCGTCGCCCTACAATCATAAAAAAAAAACGAGACCACAATTTCAAGTGTGTGTTACCAGCTATTACAAATTCTCCCATAAATCACATTAAATAAAGACTAATTTATAACAATAAAAAATATTTTAGTTTTATGTAGTTATGTGGTATTATTCAGTTTAAGTGTATTTTTATTAAGTAGTTACTTTTTTAAATAATTAAAAAAAAAATAGATTTGTGTGTTTGAATGGAGTATTAAATCAACTATAGTTCATCCATTATACCAAAATAATAAATGTAAACAAACCATTCAAAGAGTTTTTTCGATGTCATTTTTATTATGGCTGGCGTGAAATAAAAAAGTCTTAGAAATAATTATTTTCATACATAATTGATTACAATAATAAGTTGATTGAGTCACTAAAATAATTTAAAATTGAATTTATAAATATTTATATTTATGCTTTGCAAATCGTACCTTAAAAAGAACCTAAAAATACAGCGTTTCCAAACTTCAACGCTATTTCATATGGTGACAATTAAGGAGTACCTCAAAAGTGATTATTTTACTTGACAGGAAAATCTTTTTAATTTGGTAGTACTAAGACCGCCATGTTTTTTTTCACTCTTGCTCAACTCGTTGATGCTAGCGTAGGTACTTTCCTATTTTCGTATTTTAGTTTTCTCCTTGTTTTATCGTTATTTGTTGTTGTTGTTTTTAAGTTGATTGTTTTTATTACTTGTGTTAGTGTTTATTCGTAAAATGAGTGAACCTGGACCGAGTAATATATCTACTTTTTCTTCGCCGAAGAAAAAGCGTTCGAAGAGGATAACCGTGAACCGAGAATAACCGTGTTACAAAAAAAATACAACCAATAAAGTACAATTTAATTTTTATAAAAAACTTTGAGAAACATTGAATTCTTTGTTTACATTTATTTTTTTGGTATATTGGATAAGGTATAAGTTAGTACAATATTTTGAGCAGTTAGGATTTTGAAATTTGAAATGAAAGATCACATCTCGTTAATTAGGAATGAGTTTTAATTACAGGCGATCGTTCGAAGTACATCAACGAAATTTTATAAACGTAATGATAAACCAAAAAATTTACCCTCAAAAATGGGAGAATAAGAAACAGAAACTGGCAACACTGATGAAATATGGCGTAATTTGGTAATCATAAAAAAAAACTAAAATAAATATGAAGTTTCTTGGTGTCTTGTCTACGGTGATAGGTGATGTGTTTGGTATTTTTTAGCCTTCCTTTATAATTCCGGCACACTTTAAAAGCACACACTGTCATCTTATCGCTGTTATGTGGTTATTCCTTAGAGCTAGTTAGTAACTAGGTACTTAATAAAAATACACTTAAACTGAATAATACCACATAAGTATATAAAACTAAAATATTTTTTATTATTTTAAATTAGTCTTTATTTAATGTGATTTATGGGAAAATTTGTAATAGCTGGTATCACTATTTACACACACTTGAAATTGTGGTCTTGTTTTTTTTTATGATTGTAGGGCGACGCTCCATCTAGACATTATATAATCAAAGATAGAATCGTATTAAATGGATACATTCCGTTCAATTTTGTTTACGTTAGCTCCATAATCTATTTAAGACTGTCTGAAAAGTTTAACACCAATACAACTATACTTCTAATTTTATTCTCTAGATTTAAAAAGAAAAAATTAGTCGTGACGTGAGCTACTTACGTAGGTTGGAGCATATCGCACGTGTCATATCCGGGAATACGAGACTTGTCCAAATATGTCAGGCGCAAACTTCAATTATTTTTAATACGTTCATCATTTTAAAACTAAAACACCCACTGATCAACGCATTGACTGTGCGACATTCAGCAAAACGTTTTCATTGAAAAGTTTCATTGCGTATTGGGAATTTGTATAAAAACCCTAATGAGGATTCTATTATATTCGAGAGGAAAAGTTTGAAGGCAAAATTGTGAAGTGATCATTTAGTCCAACTTTGGTTATACATTTCCATCATTATAATGGTTGTTTTTTCGTGTTTTACCAGAATACGTAGCACGACATATTCGCTTTATATAAATATTAAATCTAACCTGTTGAAAAGGATATAATTATTAGCGTTGATAAATAGAGCGTTAGCTAATCACAATTCCTGGACCCACAGAAACAATATCCTATCTTACGTGGGTGCGGTTAACAATCTCAAAATATCGACCTAATACACCGAGACACCTACACCTTTTACCAGGCTTTTCAGAGAAAACTAAATGGGTCTATGGAGTCTATAAATTTACTTGCATTTCACGTCATCCTTGTCCAAATAACGCTCAAGCATAGTACAACACACTTAATTCTCCAGCTCGTCTGAGCAATTTAAAAAATATTTTCTTCTTCGTCTTAATCATGAAAATCCAACACATCACTAGCTGGTTTTGTTAACACTTATTGTTTGTGAACTCAGTTATTATGCAGATCATATTCAATCATAAACAAATAAGTTGAAAATAGCCCAAAAATATCGTATGAAAAACGAAACCTACAATGAGGTCAAATGTAGCGAAAGCGGCTTTAAACTAGGTGCGTCAGTCTTCATGTAAAACACAATAATGCAGATTGAATTTTATAAATCAATTAAAGCATAATAATGTCAGCAGGAGTTGACCATCTGCGCAGGTACTTTCCGAGGTACAGCAGAGCCTAAAATGATCTATCTACAGACCAACAAGGCATGGGTTAACCTTTACCAACATAATGAGGGAAATAAGTGTGAACAGGGCAGAATAATCTCCGACAAGACACCTACGTATACCAAACTGCACATAAATTCCTATTTTAGGAGCCATAATTCTATTTATCTAGTTAAACTTTAATTAAATTATTTAACCAAACCTAAACTATATTACCGAGCACTATTTTTATCCTATGACGGAAAAACTTAAATAAAACACTATTCAATGGAAAAATATTTTTATTAAAATAACAGTTAACGCAAACACGATACTATAAATAGGAAAGTATCGCGAAAAACTTTTTGAATTCAAAGTAATCCGTCGGTACTACGAAATGCCATGTGATGATGCTATTACAAAATACCAAATACCCAAAACAATATTGGAAATGCGTTTATTTAGAACCGCTGTTTATAATTAATATAACCATCAGCTCATAATTTTCTTCTTAAATGTAATAACTTTCCGCAAAACATAAAATTAATAAGGAATGATATACACCGCCTATAAAGCGGGCTGTTATTAGATTTCCTCTTACAGTTACTGCCGTAAGGTGAGCGCTGATAATCTTGTTGATGGCGTATTCCTCGCGTTTATATACATTGCGTTTTCTCAGAATATTCTAGGATTTACACAAGTATTTGTGGCTTGACAACAAGTGTGTAAGATTTATAGTCTGCTGTGTTTTATTTGCTGGCTTTTAGATACTTTGGTTTTTTAGTAATTGTAATGAAAAATCTTCAAATATACAACACTTCTTTACAACTTCAAAATCTATTCCTTTATTTTGTTGCTCTTGCAGTTGACGCGTAGAATATTATCGATAATTGTCGTTAGACTTATATTTTTATAAGCTGAGCCTTAGTATAACATCTATATCATACTTCAGATGAACATATTTTTCTTATTTTAAATCTCCAAAATCAGCTTCCGAAAACAGATTTACTGTATCTTATAAAAAGTAGGTTTAACTAAAAAAAAAACAGTTTTTATTAGAAGCTGAATAGCGGGTTATAATAATATCTGATATCCACTGATATAACCAATTTTGTTAGGAGAAACTCTCAGACACGGATCAACGTCGAAATAGGTGTTTCAATTTTTGGAGCCTACTTCTTACTTGTAAGTTGTTAGTAGATAACGTTTAGTTGTTTGGCAAGAGAACTTTTCTTAATGAGGGTGACATTTAAACAACTGGCTCATAATTCCTTGATGTTCGTAGATATAGGTGTATATATATACATATATACACGTGGGGAAATAACTTTAGTTGTTACGCCTACGTAAGCTCTGTGTAACGAAACGTCTTCGCATCGTTGCAGGCAATATACCTGTTCCGCTTCATCTTACAACCTTAATTCCAATGAAAAAAAGAAAAGCATTATTATATTTAATGAACAGGATAAATGGTTAACCACCACCTTTAATATTTTTAACATAATCCTTTGTTGAGTTTTGACACGATGTTTCAACGTCCAGCCCACTCGGAATCGTTAGCACAACAAAAGCTTTTGAAGCATGCAGTAATAGGTTAAGCCTATGTTATTGATAGTAGGTGTTTAATACTAAAATGTTTAATCGAAAGTTATTTTTGTTTGGCGTACCTAAATAGACTAATATTTTTTCCGGTACCGCAGAGGCTTAAAAGTCGGCATAGTCTCGTTAAGGAAGTACTTCCTCTGCGAGGCGATGCTCCTAAAACCAGGCTTCTCCTCTGGAAGAAGAGATACCCAACTGCTCTTTCCATCCCACCAGCGGAAAAACTTCCCCCCGGTAGCAGTTTACTATGGCCGACGTGGAAGTCTATGAATAGACTCCGGACCCAAGTCGGCCGGTGTAAAGACAATATGTACCGGTGGGGTTACAGCGCACACGATTACACGGTTACACCTTGTGAGTGTGGTATCTCTCCCCAAACCATGGCTCACTTGCTGAGCAGCCCATCGTGTCCTACCACCTGTACACGCGAAGACCTGTACAATGCTACAGATAATGCTATTCGCGTAGCTGAGTACTGGTCCGGGAAAATCTGATATTGCCATTTATCGACACGCTAAGAAGAAGACCATTTTTTATTACATGACAATTAAATAAATATTATTTTATCTACTTATGAAATAGGTGCCGTAAATGTGTAAATATTTTTGCTGATATACGTCAATTTGTACGTTTATTATAAGTACTAACTAACTAACTACATTGTAAGTACTAGCAGTTTCAGTACTGCCCACATTATTAATTGATTTATGTTTTGTTATAGTTTACATAAATAGCATCGTAGTTTCTGCTTCGAATCATTTTGTTTATCGGTATGTTTGTCCAGAACGCCTGTCGAATACATTTATAACTATTATCTGTATGAATATATTTTCCCCTAAAGAGTAGGTTCGGCCGAGCTAACACAAGTTTGATATTTGCTCGCGAATGTTTATTGACCAACATTATTAACACTCTTATTTTGCTACATATTTTTACTTTAACTGAAATCCATAAATATATAAGTTGCTGAAAAGTGGCCTCATTTTAATAGGCTGTGAAAATATGATTTTACTTTTATTTAAACCATAATATATATAAAAAAAAAAAATATATATATACGCGTCGAATTGAGAACCTCCTCCGTTTTCGTCGGTTAAAAATGAAGTTGGTTATAGAGTTGGAGTAATAAGTTTGACGATGATTTTTTTACGCGTGTTAGTTTAGTTTATTTTTATAAGTTTTAATTTTAGTATAGTTGTAAGTGTTTGTTGTTATATTAGATTTAAGTATTGAATTGTAAATAAAAATCATTAAAAAGAATTACTAACATTTTTTTAAGAAAGTTTATGAAAACGTATAGCTAATGTTTATGAAAACTTACTCATACAAAAGCAATGATCTCAAATTAAAATATGTAATCATACACGAGGTTTACGCATATTAACACCAGCAATTAAGAAGATATAGTCTCACATTTAGATATTTATATTATTATTTTTTTTAAAGATCAACAAATAAAAAAAAAAAATCTTTAGTAGTCAACTAAAGAAATTTTTTTTTTATCTGTAATAATTGTAAACAAACAACTCCAACTTTTTTCTTGTACTGTTATTATCAATGTTTTATATCGTCACAGTTGTTACTAAAGTATGAAGTAAAGAAGCAGCAACTTAAAAGCTTTACCTAACAGATAGCTACTTTGCACACGTCTTTGAAGAAACCGAGGTTTAAATATATTTTTCGTTTTGAGTTTTATTCCGCGATGTAAGTCTGTGCGAGGAAACTCACTGAAAGTCTTACAGGATTTTTATAGTCAAATAAAAAAACGAAGTAACCTTTACATAACTTTTTGTTAAAGTATAACGTGTTTAAAGTATTTATGTTCTTGTAGAAAGAGAATGACGAAAGTGGAACTCCACAGGTTTACACAGTAACCGGCTTAATTACACCTCACGGATCCAAAAACCTCTGAACAGTAATACATTATCGTATTAGAGTAGAATTACCACATTTCACGCTTCTCGCCATTACTCTCGTTAATTTGAGTCAGATTTAACGTTTTAACTGTCTAAGGGTGTAATAAATTATGCAGTTAGTTTCATTTGTAACGGATTTGTAGAAATACGGCAATGGTTATTTCATGAGACAAAACTGTACCTATAGATGACGTGAAACTAATGTTTAAGTAAGTATAAGCTTTCTTTAATTATGTGATCATTGAAGATTTGCAAAAGAAGATACATTTATTTAGGTATGTAGGTAAGTACCACTAAGGTTGCATACTGAAAACCGCTATAAGATAGTACAATAGATAGTAGATGTAATACAATTATAAAGTAAACTAAAAAGTTTTAAAGTGAGCTATAAAATTAAAGAGTTTTACTTGGATGTTAAGGCCGAGACGCAAATGCAACTAGCGATGCGAGAACTCTATCCGTTGCCGAGTGAAACCAGTCGGCAAGGAAAGAGCACAATCGAGACTTTAAATTCAATCTGCGTTCCAACTAAAACAGAGTTAAATAAAAACAAGCTTTTTTAACTTCAAGTGAGTCTCACTAGTTGCTGTCTTTTTTATCGCACATGTTATTGCTATCGTCAAACAAATTTGTACGAATTTTTAATTCAAATTACACTCTGAATTTGTAACCTATTAATTATCCTTCATAACTTATATTGATATATGAATTTAATATACTTAAATATTAAATTATTACTTCAAAGTGCACGTCAAGAAATACGGTTCGCTTCAAATTATTAGTAATTAAATTATTCCACGCAATATTGTTAGAGAATTAATTCTTAGTTAGTAACTACGAGACGAAATTTCATTTGTAACATTAAATTCAAAGCACGCGTGTTGAAATCCTCTGAAATTAAAGGCCGTCCTGCTCGGGACGGTAAATAACAGACAGATTTCTCGTGGGGACGGGAACCAGTAGTTGCAACTTAATCGAGACTTTGAGAATGTCGGGACCATTAAAAGGAGTTTCGCAATAGCAAAAGTCTCCACGTCTTCTAGGTAAATATCTTCCGTGCTTCCCACCGCTTTGTTTTATTCAGATAAATGTATCGCGTCACAGCCAGCTTGCTTTATCGCCTTTATTATTTACTGCACTAATATTTTATCTCTAAAGTAAGCAACATTCCCTTATATTGCGGTGTAATAAACTGAAATCATCTGCTTCTTTGCATTTAATTTAAGAGAAATAGCTGCAGGGTACGTGTTTAATCGAAATTGCTATTCATTTGTTTCAAGCAGTTTATTTTGTAGTTTATTTTTGGTTTTTAAATTATAGTTCAATTTAATCAAAATATTTATGAATAAACGTCATAACGTTATTAATCAAATAACTTTTATAAACCTTGGCTGTTCATATAAATTAACTAAATTAATATCAAACTATAGAATTTGAAGTATAGTGATAACACGGCTAGGTATATACGGCATGTATAGGTAGAGCGAAGCGATCGGAATCCAATCTCGATATTGTGTAGTAACCCGCTGATGAGTGTGGAGTGAAAATTATTTTGGTGGTTCGGCGCCTGGCAAAGTTTCAATCGGACGGGCGCGGATACAGTTTCGTGGTGTGTCGCCTACGTGTTCGATCCGAACTTCACCGCTACCGCTACACGCAGACGACACACTTACTTAAAATAATATTAGTGGTTGTGAAACGCAGACAGTGAAATGTTTTTGTTTATAGAAAATAAATCTAAATGTGCCACCTAACGATTACAAAAGAACTCGCCGCATTCTAATTTATTGATCTTCACTGTTTACGTAACAACCAGGTATTGGTATTTGGCTGCTTGTGGTAAATGCAGTGCAAGGTTACGATACCGCGCAATGGTTATAAACTAGTCATGATGATTAGAAATCGTAAACTAAATCCGCTCGCTGGCATCAGTTCCATTAGACTTATAATGATAACAGCCCAAAATATCCGCAGAACTTTGCCTAAATCATCCCGAAAATCTGGGCATTAAAAGTGATTCAATACCGGCATGGATTTAGCTAAATCATATTTCATTTATCAATAAACATTTTCTACTACCCGTAATAATTGATCCTCAATGTATCACAAAAAAGTTAAGCTACGAAGTAAAACAAAAGCCTTTAAGGATAACAACCTTTGAATAAAAACTGATTACGCACGCCGAAAACAACATCGAATTTATTAGGAATAGATATTATATCAAAGATCTTAAATATTCAGACATTATAAAATCCTTTTGAAGTTTAATGCTCGTAAGTCGTAACCTGAGGGAATTTCATATTTGCGGTCCAAGTAGAAAAATGAATAATAATCTCGTTTTGTGAATGGATTCAGACGAGGGTAAAATACGGTCGCCACAATAGCGACCGCTTCCGGCAGCATAATAGCAACAGGCAGTTGACGAGATCGCCCCAACTATAGGTGACAGAACCGACGCGACACTAATCATAGGCCTGACGCACTCCTCATTACGTCACATATGATATAGTAAATATGTACTCGATACAGCATAGCATATACACGCCACATACCAAAAGCATGTAAGATGGAGAAAGTAGTAGGCATGTTTATAAATCCTACTTCCTAGATGTAATATGTAATTGACGTAATCTATACTTATAATAAATCTGTTGAAGTGAAAATTCTGTACATTGAAAATATAAAAAAAAAAAAATGGGTGTTGGTGTTACTAGACCCAGACCGAACCCGAAAATGTGATTAATTTGTCTGTTTGTTTGTTCAGGCTTCACGCAAAAACTACCGGTTCGATTACAATGAAACTGGGTATAATTTTTCTTTATTATCCTGGGCACCACACTGGGTAGTTTTTATCCCGGAAAAGTATATACAATAAAAAAGAAACTTAATTTTGCGGTCTGATCCCTAGACCCCATTACTGTACCAACCGCAAATAATAATTTCAAGTATAGGTAGTATATTTGATAGTGTGTAACGTAGGTTATTTTTAGTACTCTTAGATAGGATTAGTCATCGAGTATAGCTTTTAGGGATTTTGCTTATTTATTGGTATATACATATAAGTGTAGTGTTACAGCTCTTCTATAAAAATTGTCTTAAAGATTTCCATACCATATTTCCAGACCATCTCTTTCTGCTACATCGAGACACGCTAGGCGAATGAGACTAGCCAGAGGTATGCTCGATAGATAACGTTCTACACAAATAGCACTTTACACAAAAAACTCATTGATAAGTTTCGTCATCCACGCGAACGAAGTCGCTGGCACAGCTAGTATAATATAATACGAAATAGGAAATTTTTCACCATCTAGCTTGCGGTTTAGCAGTGCTTTTTTTAATAAATGTCATCTGATTTATGAGTAACTATGCTACAGATATATGATAATACATAGTGGAAATTATCATTATCATCACACCCAAGAATATTAGACAAACGCAACGATGGAATTTAAAAACATAAATAGAACTTGGCATTTGATGTTGACGTTTGTATTCCGTACTCTTTCATTTTCCTAAGCCTTCAGTCGCGATCCTGCATTTTCATAATCCAAATAAGTAAAGCCATTCAAATTCGAATGAGAAAGAGATGAACAAAACTCAGCGAGCATACGGCACGTTAAAACTTCTTGTTATAACGGAAGTATGAAGTACAAATTGGACACGTGCCATAATAACTTGCAATTTAAATAATTGCAAAAGTGATACGTTTTGTAAATTTAAATCACATATGGGAATTCAGTGACGATTCTATTTTTACATGACTAACATATTCCATAACTTTGATCCCGTTTCTCATTTGCTGATCGCCGCCGGACCGCATGTAAATCTCAAGCTTACTTCTCTATAACGTACCATTTGAATTGCAAATGTAAATTAAGGCTTTACTTCCTTTACCCTGTGGTGGCCGATTCAATGCCTTGGACCGACTAATAAATTCTATAGAAGTCATGCAAATTACGAGGTACCAGACAACTTTTTGCAATAAGCTACATTCAAATCAATTTGACTGACGCCTTTCATTTTCGAATATTACCTTTATGGTATAACATTATGGAACATTTTCACTGTTATATCTTTCACCAAGAAATCTTTGACAGTGTATCTCCGTAAAACACACAGGTATCGACCTAAAAGCCCTTGAGCCAGTAAAATCTCTGTGCGTAGGAAGATACATTGTATTAAATAAAACCGGTAAAACAAAAATATTGTAGTAATTTGATAAGTGAAGATATTATAATTTTTAAAATTCGGGCAGCTGATCGTAAAATATAATGATTGAAACACTATATGAACATTAAATCACCGAAAAGGTTACGTTTGTACCGCCTATGCATACAAGGTTAACCTTTGACGTTTTCGTCGTAGTAAGCATTAAACGCCCTCGTATATATTCATGCATCCTCCAAGCTTTCATCATTTCAGGCTATATGGTTAGCTTCACGAGTATTCGACGTAAATACCATCTACTATCTACACTCCTGTTTGCATATAAAACATTCTGCTTTTAAAACTGTGTTGAATAATATTTCTTATATATCGTGCTTTTAGGTTAGGTACCCTAGTTTTAAAAGTGTGTTCTGCTTTCTGCACTTTTACTATCGATCTTAACTAAAATATGTACGAAATATTTTGTCTGAAACTACACTTTTTTATTTTGACCTTTTTTTCTCTTCTTCTATCCTATCTGGGTTACTTATGTGAGATCCTGTAGTATCATTAAAATAGTTCTAAATTATTTCAGTTATAAAAACCTGTTATGCCATTCGAGGCATTGTAACGATTCCCTAGTTCCTAGCACAATGACAGTGCAAAGCCAAGGCAAATCGAATCGGAAGCAAGGAGTCGGGTTCACGTAATAAGACTAGTAATCCTTTCATTTCGAGATTCCTTCAAGTCCTAAGAAGATTTACCAATCTTTTTTAGAAGAAAACATTTTTCTCGGGTCATTGCATTACGAGTTATTTCAGCGCATTTTAGTGACTTCAAAGGAAGTAATAAAGATCACGAACTCAGTCCGAGATGGTACGTCATTTCCATTGGTAATGTTTACAACATGTTAATAGGCAAACCACAGACTCCGCGGTCAACCACTTGATTAATTACCGATTTCAATTTACAAGCAAAATCATGTGACTGTTCGTGTATCACAGCTGTTTTACATTAACAGATTTCAACGGAATTTCTGAACAAGGCGATCGCGATTCATGAGTTTGCAGCCATCCTATATTATCCAAAATGAATTAAAAAACCATTTTACTGCCGCTAGAGCGTGCTCAAAGAGCAGTTCTAAAGGTTGCTACCTTTCGCCCTTTTAGATTCCCTACCGACCAGCTATATACAGCATGCAGTGTGCTTACAGTACGGCAATTACATATTTTATACACAGTACTACACCAGCACACCGCATTACCTTTTGACCCTATACCCTCTGATAAGAGAAGAAAGGACCTAGTTTGCATAACTCCTCAAACGAAACATGCGTTTGCTAAACGTTTTTATGTATTTTTAGGACCTTTTCTATATAATAGGCTTAACAAGATACTTAGCTTCTATAGTGTTACGTACAAAAATTGTAGCAAAATTTTATCAGATTATTTAGCAAAACTCAATTACACAGACACTGAAAAACTTTTAGAAATTTTGGCATGACGACACCTGATCTGTAATTGTTTACTTTTGTATAATTTTTAAGTTTTACTTTTAGATAATAATTTACCATTAAGCTTTTTCTCATATTTATTTTTAACTTTATTCTCTTCTATCCCAAAGTACTTATTTGGACTAGATAGTGATGGCCTGAAACACAGGTTTAAATTAACCTAGCTCGGGCGGGTCGCTGCCGAACATCGTAATCCCTAACCAGCATATTTTCACCAATAAAATTTTCATCTTAGTATTAGTTTTATGTTAAGTTATAATTGTCTTCAAACTTATTATTGTAAGCTGAATTGTACAACTTTATGTAAACGTTTTTTTTTTTATTTCCATAAATTATTAAATTATTATTATATTAATTAGTAAAGTAATTTTAGAATAGTTATGTCTTATACTTTTCATAAGACTATTTTTTGTAACTTACTATCGAAACCCAGCCTATGTGTGTATGTTCCTCAACAATTAAGTATCTCTCCGTCTTTGACCTTAAAAACAAACGCACTATATCTATAAATGATATTAGTGGCCATCTATTATCTTTTACCTACAAGGTAATTATTTTATGTAGGCAGTGTATATCCTTACGTATTTAAACCCTATACTCTTTGCCGAGTGTCTTAATGAAACAGTTGCAGTTGATGCACTGTTTAATAATAAACGGTAACATTTAACGGATGCCTGCCTGCATGGCACCGACAATAGCTGCGTAGGTAGATCATAGGAGAGCACTATAGGCCCTTACGTTAATCTAGATTCTCACTAGGTAGCACATATTTAGAATGCTAGAACACGCTTCAGGATATTTGATTGATAAGTTTTTAATAACACTATTTGTCATTTATCACTGCAGTACGTTTATAAATATTATTGGGTCACAAATACCGTTGATAAACAAACATATGAAGGTGAAATTAGACTGCCAAATTACCAATTAAATCTCAAAATAGAAACCAAAGCATTGAACCCGAGAAAGATAAACTTTCACACATTTTCTTTTGTATACAAAAGTTTCTCCTTCGACACAAATATCTGACCGGTGCAATTTAATGTTTCGATGTTTTGCCAAAAAACATTCCACTCTGGAGCATTGAGTATGTATCTGATTTTACAATCTAGGCGAAAATGTTGTAATAAATAATAATGCGCATGTGTTTAATTTTGGCGCATGCGCGGATGCGGGTGCGCGGCCGGCGGCGGCTTACAGTGAGAGATCGCGCCCCACACGCGCCGCCCGCCTAAATCCCGACTAAAACACATGCGCCCGCGCACCACTCCACAAACGATACCAATACTGCAGTTTTTATCAATTCCTTACCAACGTACGTGAGCTATTCAACTATGGTTATAAGTTTAAGTGTGTTTACATAGTAAATCAGTTCTTGTGGTATTTAAATATGTAGATATGTAAAAAAAGTGTCATTCGTTTCCAGAATACGTGTTTTATGGTCTAGTGAGACTTCAATAGTGCGCCCATATAGAAATAAAAATTACAATTATTGCTAAATAAGTAGGTATATTTCACATTTCTCAAAGAATAATGAAAATTTAATTCATATTTATGAGTAAAGAAAGATCACATTCTCTATTATTTTTTTAACGGCTTCTGCGTAGGATTGTTTGATTTCGCTCTGTTATTGTTTCTCGTCTGCGATCCAGAGAAAAATTAAGTGAGTCTCTTTAACCGTTATTGCACATTTACTAGAATTTAAAATTATGTTTATAATTGAATTACAAAAACCGTAATTGAATCTTCATTCAATTACGGTTTTTGTCTTTTATAAAACAGTTGCAAATTTTTTATTTCTTAAGTACACTTTGAAAAGAAACGTTTGTGAGAAATAGAACAAAGGTGGCAAAAAAGCATTGGAAGTTTTATATTGACGGTTGGAGACCGATAACAAGAGTTTGCTGAAACAATAAGTAAGGCCCTTCAAGTGAATTTCATTCATTAAATCAGCCTTTCACGGTGCCCCACTGGATAAAAGTCAGCAACGTTTTGAGATAAATGAACAAACTAGATTCTACATTTTACGTAGCTACTAGTACAATGCGAACTGTCAAAGGTTAAAAAGTAACAGTGCTGTATGGGCACCTATATATTCTTCTCTCGTATGGTCTGCCTACCAGAGTGCCCTTCGTATTGTCTTTTGATTAAAACCAAGTATTATTTCACCCACTACTACTACGTGCACTGACGTTTACTGCGATTCTCCTTCTTGTATTTTTTCTATATAGACTTATAAGTTATGTACATAAAATATACAAGGAAGAACATTATTAAATGAGGAATTGGTTATTTCCAAAATGTCTGCTACTTAACAACTTAACTGTCCCGCCAGTAGACACAATAGTTAAACAATGAAAATGTTCATATGTGACTCACGGGACAGGGAAATGGTTAACTTGCAAGATATTCTAATGCAAATTTTGCATCATTACGATAATGTTTGTTACAGTCACTCTAAATTTGATGTTCTGCAGCAAAAGCCAGATTCATAATTTTATATATTCGGTGCTTGCTGCAAATTAGAGTATAATCCGCTAAAAACCATGCTTTCATTAGGCCATCAGTTTGAACCTGAAAGCACGATATTATTACTTAGTCGATTTAACAATATGAATATATTTCCATCAATAGTTAGTTACTTCAGTATCTGTAAAAATAGAAGATGATAATATGCAAAGAAATTTGTCCTAACCCACGTAGATAAAAGCGTGAAGTAACTCAGTTCTTTCGTCACTCTTGAAGAAGCTTAAGCCAAATAAGCTGAGTAGCTTATTGTGTAGAATCTGCTTCAAAATAGAGCTAGGGAGGGCTAGCAAAACCCTTTAGGGCTATCCCCTCTCAATATACCGGTCGCGACACAATTCAATTGAACGTGACCTCAGCACTGTCCAAGTTCATGCCGGGACTAAACCGCTGAGAGTTCACTTAAGCTATGCATTTTACCCAACACGGACAACACATGCCAGTCCCCTTGAAATCACCCCCGAGATCACCATTGACATAAGTCGGATTAGTCACATTAATTCGATAGCTATTGACTTTGATACATCACTTTAATTTAAAGGCCTTATAATGCTTATTTCTAAATGTTAGCTTAGTTTGCATTCCTAATAATAACGCAAAAAACATATCACCTACGGTGAATGTACCAAAAATATTTTTTGACTTAAAATAGTTTTCAAAATCAGTTCATGATTTGATATCCGTTCAAGATAAATATTTATGATTTGGAAGTGAGCCAATATTTTAGATCGGTTATCGATATTTATTTCTAGTCAATATTGGTATTCAATAAAAAATGTAGTCAGTATTTTGCTACGTATGAAAACGCTTCGTTTACAGGTTTTACCAAGAATTAACTGGGATGTAAGAGAGATAACAATAAGGCAAATAATATATTTAAAATACAAAGATCATTGATATAGCACAGATCGATGCGAACTAAGAAATATTATTTGCAAGCTGTATTTTTACACCGTAAATCTTCCTTTCAACAATAAACACATTATAATTATGTTAACAGTATAAACGGTCTTTATTCTTGTGTTTAGCCACATTTCGCAGCGTTCCAAAACCAGATTAACGTTCCCATAGCATTAAAAAGGAATTGCAAATAAAACCTTTCCGGATTTAGATATCGAGTTTTGTTAGCGCAGTAAACGAACTGTTACAATCATGAGGATTACATTCGTATTTCGATCAGGGTTTTAAATTCACGGCTCGCATCCGACGTTTATCAAAAATCATATAAATCTGGCACAGGAACTTTTTAGGTCGGCACAGTGACCGTTCGCTTAAAAATAAACGCGTGTCCGGCTGCCCCGGCCGGCGCGGCGCTGAGATTCGCGACATTTACATCGCGCTGCACTTTCTATTTGTGACACCGCACCGGGGCTGCTTTCAGACTCATTATGCGTAAATATTGACGCATTCATGGTAACCACCTTTATTTGAACATTTCGAAGTTAATATCTTATAAATACAGGTATAAAAACTAAATAAAATATAAAAACTTGTAGATCATTGTGCCCTCTCTTTCTTAAAGAACATTTAACGATAGTCGAGATCTCTGTAGTCATTCAAAAATTGGCATTTGGCAAACATTTTTTACGTTACGTAGGTAAATTTTTCCTAGGAAACATACTTAAACTGTATTTTTTCTCGATATAGCGTCTAGGTGTGCGATCTAGCCATGGTAGCGGGAGACGTGACGCGGCGCGCGTCGATCACCGCGCCGTCGATGCACCGGCGGACGTCCGCGAGACGCGGCTCACTCATCAAAGGCTCACAGTCTGCTTCACAGGTAAATGTAAAATATAAATGGCCAAATACTCAAACTCAACTTACCGTTAAGTCGCCGTTAAGTCTCATGCTGTCTCTATCACTAAAAGATGTAGAGCGGCGACGGATAGATATTTAAGACGAGTAAAAGTTCAGTTGTATTTGAGTATTCGGCAGTAAATGTCCCAAATGATACCATATCTTGTCCTAATAAGGTATTTTTCTTCTGCTTATAAATTATCTAGTAAATCTGTTAAAGATGTTTTAGAAACGTTAAAAGGGCTAAATTTTGAGCACTAGCAGGAAAATCCATATAGTGTTGTATAGATCTCGGATCGTGAGTCTTAAAAAGGTTAAGTAAAAAGTCATGAGCGATTTACATTTTCGGTATAAACTACCTACTTAATAAATATAAAGCGTAGAGTTCATTGACCACCATTTCGGCGTATTTTGGGATTAGTATAATTATAAATATTGTAATGGTAATACAGTCAGTGAACTTAATTTTGCCGCGTCTGTTTGAATGTCAGTTGAGTTTATTTTCTAAACATTCTAAACATCATGACATTTACAAATAGTGCCGTATATATTTTTATTTTACCTAAGGCCTCTCTGTTGGTTTTCGTCTGCGTCATAAGGCAGGCATTCAAAATACGTATATTCTTTCTATGTAACGGTTACGTAACATTTTCATTCGTATCGATTTTTTTTTACAACAGTCCTTTTAATTAGTAACTTCACCTGATACTGTTACTATGTCACTTAGAGCAGTATTTGTGCAAAATAAATATTTTTATCTCTAAAATCAAAGGAAACCAATGAACCACAATACTTTTGCATTTGTAATTATAAATGCAAATGCATAAGTCAAATTCAGTCAAGTCCGCTATTAAATAACTCACTTCTGGACAAAGGTAACTTTCTCTGAACGCCACTGCCTTCTTTTCACGTTGTAATCAAATCACGCCCTACAGTGCAATAATGTACTCGTCCTCAGTACACCTGACTGGTATTATACAAGGTCATTTAAATCTTCCGGGCTTTTGCTACTCCTACAAATATATCATTTGTAACAAACTAAGTATGTCTATTTAAATAATATATGATACTAGCGGTCGCCCGCGGCTCCGCCCGCGTGGATGTCGGTTACCGCTGCAAAAAGCCTACCCAGGAAAGACACGGTCAGCTAAATCATTCCCAGGTCAATTCACAGACACCGACTCTAACATCGACGACGCAGTCATTATCCGCAGGCTGCATAGGTAGATTGTCTTTATGTGGAGGTTAAAGTTGTTAATGATGTCAAAAATCAAAATCAAAATATTTTTATTTCATATAAACCAAAAAAAAGGTTTTTAAGCCTATTCATTACAACCAAACAAACAAAGTTTTCCTCTTTATAATATTAGTGTAGATAAAGAAGCAAATTTGTTCAAGACTGACAAAAATACTTAACAACGATAACTAATTGCTGTGTAATAATTAAATTACATGTAAATAAATTATATTATTTACAGTAGTATAAATATTTTCTCTATTAATAACTTGTGCTTCTTTTAACATTAGATTTTATTTACTGCGATGAAAGGGACGTGTCAACGCAGTTAAGATTTAGGTTGATAAATAGCAGACTATTTAGTACGCGGATAATATAAGAAACTGTGTGTTGTATTATGTATGAGATGTTTAATGATTAGATTAGTCTTCACTTCTCCGTGCTGTTAACATACGCCTACGTAATCACGTACTAATTCGATCTAGAAGTATTATTTATTACCACTTCAGCGGAAACGATCATTCGTTCGTAAACTAATAAAAGATTATAAAAAGTACCATCTTCATTTATTTCCGCATGTCTGATTAAGTTGTTTGCTGTTACAACATAAAATATTTTATAGTTATTTGATTTAATGTGATTTATCTTTATAAAATGCACAAAAGAATTACTTTCACTAATTTTGGACTGTGCACTTTTTGGGTGTAGTCAGACTTTCAAAATGTAACTATCATCGTGTTTATGTAGAATACTCAAAAAGCAAGTTTTAAACAAACTAGAAATGGTATTTCTCATTAGTAACAAATTTTATCATACCAAACCACAGGATGCACGCTAGCAGCAAAAGTGGAAATTTAAAACTTCCAAAATGATGAATGCCCGAACAACAGTCCGCAGTCGAAATTAAGACTTTCTATTTAAGTCGCACGACGACGAATCATAAACAAAATCTCACAAAGTACGCAAACAAAAATTGTCTTTTTATTACTTCTGACGCAAAAGTATACTGCACGAAAACATCTTTAACGATTATATTTGAATGACCTTTGGATGGAGTATGGAAAATAATTGCATTTCATCTATATTTAACCATCGTGGGTGGTAGTTTTAAATAAACATTTAAAGTGTTTTTCTTTGTCAGACATATTTAATTATGAGGCACTTTATAACCGAAAAGTGTCGTTTGCTAAACATCTGAACATCAGTCACTCGAAAAGACATTGCTTTTGATAAAAGCGGTTCTGTGGGTTCATAGTATTCTTGGTTCCCTTTTAACGTGATTCCTTTCAACGGCACCTAAAGGCTCATGGGAATAATAGAAGCATGGGATAATTACACTTGACCCGTATCAAAATCGGATGTTCAAATAGTAGTTTAGAATGAAATTATGTTTCGTGCCGAGTTCATGAATGAAGTACAAAAATAACCGTAGATGACCTTCTATCCAGAACCGGCAATTACATTTAAGTACCAAGTAAAACCCTTTCCTCGTCTGTATTCAATCGCTATGGGTTAATAAAAGGTAATGTATTAGAGTATTATTTTTTTTCAATATTCATCGCAATAATAAAATTATAATTTTTAGATTTTTTTAACCACCCGCGTTTAATGTTTTCGGTATCTCGTATTAGCCTTAGATGATTCTAGAATACTCCATGTAACTAATTATAAACTAGTCGCAACATCGATGTTATTTATCTTTCCGCAAATAGACAAGAAGTTTAATTCCCAATGACAAATATGTTTTCAGTATAACGATATTCACGAGCCGGTAACATCATTAATAATTATTCCACTGTTTTTTCTAAGTAGCTTACACTCTAAGCAAACTGTTTGAAATTCACTCCACTTGTTAGTTACCTTCCAATTACTTGAATTTGTTATACAGGGTATTTAACTTTACCTAACAATGTTTCTTAATCGTATTTCAGTCCTTCACATCACAGCCTTAAATTATTTACGTACAGTTATATAATTTTGAAATGAGTATTGAAAAGCTTTTAACTCAGACTTTTAAGTTATTGATAAGAAATTGAAAGATTAAGGAAAAGCGCTTAAACGGACAAGAATAATTAATTAAGAAATCTCTTAAAATGAATCTTTTTAGTTGTAAGAATTCTGTTGTTTATATTTGTTCATATTAAGTCAAGTTAGTACTCAGAAACAAAACAACCTCTTAATTTGAAGAGGCCTTCTATTAAGTCCAATAATTGTAATTAGCGCGCCGCCCGCGGTGAATGACCCCGTGAATCATTCCCAGTTTCTTGATATCAGATTTAAGAAAATATTTATAACATCATTTCAACTTAATTCGTTTAACATAACTATTAAACGAGATGATGAGTTATGACTTTAGTAAAACTAACAAATGTACGAACAAACCATACCTAATTTTGATTACAAGTGACTGTTTATAATGAGGGTTTATTTGGGCGGTATTGCATGAATTTCATCTTACCTAAGCGGAGTCCAGAGAAAACTAAACAACAAGTGTCCAAAAAGCTAGGGTCTGTTTTATCCTGCATCGATTGCATTTTGCGAAAGACATGGGGCTATTTCTTTCTTTATATCCAGCCTTCCGAATCACTCGCAACAATTATGATTCTACAAAGTTTTTATGGGGCCCGTCTAATGATATAATAATGGTCCGTTTTTTGATGTTTTGAAATGTGCAAGTTACCTATTTACCTAAATACCTTATGTTTTAACTACCACATTCTCAGGTACATAAGTTTAATACAACATTGTGTTGTTGTAGGAGGTGCCATGGGACATAATCGACCGGTGCGCGCTGCCCATTGTGCTGTGCCACGCGCTGGCGGTAGTGCTATCGACCTTGCTGAACGCCATGCACCTCAGCTCCGTGTCAGTCTTCACGCTCTTCCTCTGGTTCTCCATCTCCGTTACTGGCTCACTCTGGTTTTACCATAACTTACAGGTAAGTCTCATTTAAGAGTTCGTTTGCATGAAAAGCGCAGGCAATAAGCAGATTTTAGCTGGACAGCCACCTCTAAATGTGTGTATTAATATAACCTAACGGGAATAAGTAATATTCGACCGGGTTACAACATAAAATATGTTGTAACCCGGTCGCATTCTGCTTGCGACCACGGCTCGTGTAATCCGGTCGAAACGTCAAGCCCTAAAGGTATTTAAGCATGTACGCGCTAATTCCCGTTATATAATATTACTAGAAACATGCAGCGCGATAGACTAAATGTGTGGTCTGTTATTTCATTAAGAAATGTTAACTGCGAGAGCAGTGATAGAAAAATTGATGGAAATAATAAAACGTTAATAATACAAAACATAATCGACACAAAAAGTCTAGGTTCTACGATCGCCACAAATACATAATACATACTCACGTTTTGTAATTCAGCCACACAACGATATTGTAGTAGGTATTTCTCATTAACTAGCATAAAACATTTGTGTTGAGAAATACTCCCGTTTTGATTGCTTATTTTAGGGTAGCCATAAAGTATAAATAAATACATTAAAAACACGTAAACTTGTGGTTGTTGCTAGTCTACACATATCTGCCAATCACTCACCGCCTACTACTTTTAAGATTTATTTCTTAGACTGTACTCATTACGTAAAGAATGTGTTATTTTTAAAAACATTAATGAGCTAATTATGTATTGTCGAGAGTGTTTTAACACCACACCAATACGTGGCAATTTAATCCAAAGTAACGTTAAGGCGTCTCTTGCATTATTTAACTGGTAGAGGTGGTAAATATTAAGATATATAAATAAATATTTATAGCAGGCTCAGGATTCTCACATATTGTCCTGAGTATCCTCGCGAAGTCAAAACCATTGATTAATTATTGAAATACTTCAAACTTTACTATGTGCAGATTTTGTTTTATTGTTACCAATAGACAATTATTTTTCTGTAGTTTTGATTAAAGAATAGAATGGTACCGTGGAAAAGTATGTCAAGAGTGGCCTAAAGTCACAAATTTAGAAAATGTGCTTTTCCTTAAATGATAAATAAGAAGAAACTTTCAACCACTCGTCATGCTGGTTGAAAATTATTTATCATCTTTGTAGTCTCATTAAATAACAATGAAAGATTGAAAAGTGTTATGTTCTATTTAACAAAAGAAGTGTTAAAAACACTTAAATAATAAATGACGCAGGTAATTAATTCATGTATGAAGCTCAAGACATTATTGTATGAAGAAACAACTGGGGAAGCACTACAACCTCATTAAAAACAATGAATATTCAAATTGTAGCGCTCAACGTGCAACAATTAAAGTCCCCACAATTAAATTTACGCAACATGATATTTGTTAGTGAAATAAACAATTGTGTTGTGCCCGTTTCATTGAAATGGAGAATAAAGTACTTTGAAGTCGTTTTACTTATTGTTCAATTTTAAACAATGTACTCGAGCAAAAAATGAATGCGCAAAGTTTTGAAAATTCATAAAAGGGAAGTCCCTACTTTGCGTGCGTCCATTCCTTAGAACCACGTGTAAATGTTTTTTTACATTTAAAACAAGCAATGAAAGCGATTCTCGAATAGTTCTTAGATTTCTAAAAAGTTTCAGTATACTGACCGTACCTTTGCCCTACTAAAAAGAATACACAAAAATCCTTTATTCTGTCGTTATATTTTATTTGATTTCTAGAATAACAAATAGAAACTTTTTTGACTAGTATTTACACATTTGACCGTTCCGTTGCATAAGTAGGGGTAACGAACTATTCAGAGCCGGCATTCCGTGAGAGTCATAGCAAAGCATTCGCATAGGCGAAACCTAAAGAGTTTGTGAAGCACATTTGGAATGGCTACGTGGACTGGCTGTTAAGTTTGATTCAAAGTAAATTAAAATTCATAAAGCATAGTATTAAAGAAATTTTCCCTAAGAAAGTCGTTAACACCCACTCCGCGCCTTAGTTGGTATCTTAATCGTTGAACAACTCCCACAAGATAAACATTAAATGCCAAAACAACCTTAATTGGGTACAGATGCCACGGTGAGGTTCGTGCGTCATTCTCCGATATCCCGACAGCCGCTAGAAACACGCATTTGTGCACTCTTGGTATTATTAGTTCGTGTAATGTGTTTCACTAGCCGCGACCTATTTCAATTGGAAACGTCCATAACCTTCACTCAGCTGTGAATTTCTGATAATATCCTCGAATACATTAATGGAAACTTAAATAGAGCAAAAGTTTAGTTCTGACCAGAATATAATTTGTGAAATCTACGAGAACTTAGAACTCGCAGTGAGACGCAACACGATGAGGCCTATCGTTTCCGCTCACATACTAACTGGCTAAAACCACACCGCAAACGTAGCGATCAACTGTTTCAGGACTCTATAACTTTAACTAAACTTAGTTTTAGTTCCACAATTATTAGTTAAAGTCAAAGCCAGTAGACCTCTTCTTATCTTCCTCATAAATATTCATCTCAGATTTCCATTGATAAATTCAATTTGATCTCTAAAAGCTAGTTCTTAAGTAAATTATGGACATACCTAAAGACAGCAAGATTTAAACAGCCGTGGATTTGACCTCTTGTACAGCGAGCTCTTGTATTTTGACTGTACCTCGCCCAAACGTGGCTAGACTCGCAAATCAGTTTCATTCGATAATACTTAGACGGATATTTTATGTTTATTGTTACTTACGACTATAAGTAGACGGGAATCCTGATAAAGTAGACTCGTGGCTTCATAATAAAAATACACATATTGTCTTGGATGTACAAGTATCTAATATAAGAGAGAATAAATATTATGAAGAAAAAAAAATATTAATCATACATTGTATCAGATATGATACAAGAAAGTCCGCTTGAACATTGTTATTTGTAACTAGGTGTGCCCGCGACTTCGTTCGCGTGGATGACGAAACTTATCAATGAGTTTTTGTGTGAGGTGCTATTTGTGTAGAACGTTATCTATCGAGCATACCTCTGGCTAATCTCATTCGCCTAGCGTGTCTCGATGTAGCAGAAAGAGAGGGTCTCTTTTTGGAAGGCATCGTGTTATAAGTATATCCGTATTAAAAATAAAGAAATCTTTCTTCAATCATCTTTAAGAATATTTTTATAGAAGAGCTCAAACACCTAGCGCCTACCTACACTTATATGTATATACCAATAAATAAGCAAAATCCCTAAAAACTAAAATCTATACGAATGACTAATCCTACCTAAGAGTACTAAAAATAACCTACGTTACACACTATCAAATTTACTACCTATACTTGAACTTAAAATCTATACGGTCTACGCCTTATAAAAGTAAACCTAAGTACCTTCTTAATTAAAAAATAAAACAAACTCAATAACAGATAATAAAATACCTACCTACCTAAATAAACCTATTTCTAATGATAACTAATCTAAACTCAATAAATAAGCAAAATCCCTAAAAACTAATATCTAAACGAATGACTAATCCTACCTAAGAGTACTAAAAATAACCTACGTTACACACTATCAAATATACAACCTATACTTGAAATTAAAATCTGTTCGGTCAACGCCTTACAAAAGTAAACCTAAGTACCTACTTAATTAAAAAAATAACTCAATATAGTAATATTTTATAAAACGGGGATTAGCGCGTACATGCATAAATACCTTTAGGGCTTGACGTTTCGACCGGGTTACACAGGCCGTGGTCGCAAGCAGAGTCTGCTTGCGGTCGAAACGTCAAGCCCTAAAGGTATTTATGCATGTACGCGCTAATCCCCGTTTTATAAAATATTACTATAAACATGCAGCGCGATAGTTTAAAAAAAAATAACTCAATAACAGAAAATAAAATACCTACCTACCTAAATAAACCTATTTCTGATGATAACTAATCTAAACTCAATAAATAAGCAAAATCCCTAAAAACTAATATCTATACGAATGTCTAAGGCCGTGCTCACTTTGGATGCGAATTATATCGTACGTAAACGTATGAACACTGTTCGTACGAATTGAGTGCGCACACTGAATACGTTTTTCTCCGTCAAATAGACAGAGTACCGGTGTTAGCGCATACGTGAAGTCATCTTTGCTGCGATGAATAATCTTTATCTTTTGGATAATCATCTTCTAAACCGTAGATTTTTCCATTTCTTCGGATATTTCACGCCATGCCCTACGCTGACTGTCACGTAAGTGATAACTAGAATCACTTTGATCCCACAAAGATTTATGCCCGTGAACCAAGTTAATTAACTTTTCTACGTCCATTATTGATGATGAACGCACGAACGTGTAATAAAATCCCAACAAGTTCGGATTGATTTCGGACGTCGGACTTGCAAACGTGAGCGCTTTCATAGTACTCAGAAGGTCGGGAATGTTCGTGCGTGTTCGTACGTTTCTGCACGAATGGAATTCGTACGAAAACGTATCCAAAATGAGCGGCCTAATCCTACCTAACAGTATTATAAAATAACCTACGGTCACTACGTACACTATCAAATATACTACCTACGACTTATAAAAATAAACCTAAATAACTCTACCCTAAAGGTGGCGTAACCTACGACAAACTTACTATTTGCGGTTGGTACAGTAATCGGGTCTAAGGAGAGAACCGAAAAATTAAGTTTGTTTTTTATTGTATATACTTTTCCGGGATAAAAACTACCCAGTGTGGTGCCCAGGATATAAAAAAATAATTATACCAAGTTTCATCGTAATCGAACCTGTAGTTTTTACGTGATGCCTGAACAAACAGACAGACAGAAAGACAAAAAAAATAATAATCATATTTTTGGGTTCGGTGTCGGTCTAGTAACACCCCCCGCCATTTATTTTTTTGATAATTTCAATGTACAGAATTTTCACTCCTACAGATTTATTATAAGTATAGATTAAGGAAGTTTGCCACCTTTAAGTATGATAAAACCATAAAGCATAGGATTATCGTGTAAATATACGGGGCTTAAACACCAACCATTTTCCTTTTTGTCGACAGCTACGGCACGAACATACTAAAAATGTATGTTTTCAAAGATTTGATTAAACCAATAGTGTAAGTTACATTGCAGCAAATACGTTGTTTTTGCTATTTAAGTAAGAAATGCAAAGTATATACAGACACAAAGCTTTTAGAGTTAAACTAAGTTTTGGTGTGAATTATTAAATTAGACTGAAAATTTTTATGATCAAACACATGAGACAAACATACGCATAATGTGGGAAGTATTGCGGTAACCCAGTCCCATGAGGGTACGCCTTTGCTTCATTTTTACGAATAAACATATAGAAGATTACCTGAGCCGAACAGAGCATATCGAATCAGGTCGCAGTCTCTCCTGGGGAGGATACAATAACTCAATTACTTGTGGAATAAAAGTCAACTAAACTGTTTATTCCACTAGTAATTCCGACACGAGCACATAGCGTTCACGACCGCTCTGTCAAGAGCGTACCAGATAAGAAGAAGAAGAAACTGTTTAACAATAAGAGCACTGGTAATTGAAACAATCGACTCGAAACGAAGAGAACAAATTTCACTATAATTGAGAACTAAAAACCAAATTCTATTAATAACACTGCTCCGAAGCGGCTCTCTACGTTTGTAATTGACGGTGTCAATTGTAAATAGAGGTTCGTTTACTTTGAATTTTCATAATTTGTTACCTAGCTGCGGTTTGCCACTGAATTAGAGCACTGTCCCATTCAATTTCACGATAAAAACACGTACACTTTGCATAGTGTTTTATGCGGGAGTTATATTGGAAACCATAATAAACTAAACATGTGTAGAATATGTGACTGTGAAGGTAAATATAGATTTGGCCATCGTTCCAAAACCACAAATACCTAGATTTGAGAAATTGTACGTAGCGACTGAACATAACATTTCAAATAGTACTATAGTTTAATGCGAAATTTACTCGACAGTGTTAATTATTTTGTCACTCGGATTTGTGACCAGAATGTTACCGAGTAACCCAACAAAAATGTATTAGGGACGTTCACAAAAACATGTCGGAAACATATTTTTGTGATTTGGGTTTATTCAATTGGCGTGGTAGTCCTTGGTAATTGAATGAACCCAATTTCGAATAAATGACGAACGTTATAGCTACTTATTTGTCAACGACGAGTTTATTTTTTGTTTACGAGAATAATTCTGGTCTGTATTTACTCAAACAAAATAATACAATAACAATAGTTGGTCCAGGTATATTTTATTCTGGTTTCTTTTTATCTTTTGTAATTTTTTGCATACATTAAATATTAATAAAAACTTGTTGATTACAACATTGAAAGTCTTATTCATATAATGTTCGTTGTTGTTTATCAGGTTCTAAATAAAAAAATAATAAATAAAAAAAGTCTATCGGGAAATTCAAATATTAATCTGCTAAACAGTTGCTTAACACCGTCGAGATATTAAGAAAGAATATGATTGTCCATAATGTTGATTTATATAATAACACAATATGCACTTTAGTCTGTGTATAAAAGTGCACCTATTGCAGTTATAAAATCACCCACGAAATGACAAGCTAAGTCATGTCATAAAAGCACATATTCACCTTATAAAATAAATATTCTGTGATATTGTGTAATATTACCCCTAAAATGTCAGTGTGAATGTGTCGCATTATAAATTGCCAAGGAGATTGCAACAATTGTACCATTGCTGCATTGTGCCAGCCTCCATACTTGCGTCATCAATCCATTCGAAAGTACGATTTAAAATAGGTTAATGGCCGTGTTTTTACTGAATAGACACTACTAAATAAAATATTCATGGTGTTTTCTTACTAACTCCAAATATTTTTATGAGGAAATCTACATTTGAACTTTCAGTTTTATAAACTATGAATGGAAGAAAACACTGCCGACCGTAAAACAATATCTTTTGTTTGTACCATCTCTGTGTTTTTAGTTTACCACTACAATTTACAAAGAACTTTAATCATAACTGTAAAATCAATTTTGATGTCTTTTCTTTAGCCCTCAAAGATCATTTAAAGGAAACGAACCATAACTAAATTAACCTCAATCCCTTTTTTAATGTACCTATTTGTTAATAAACATGTCACCATGCCATTAGTTTTATTACAGCTTAGAAAACGACGATAAGTCGCTTTGTGTTTACTTTAGAATTCCACAGACTATCAGTTTTATTGCATATGGCCAATATGAAGTTTTTTTTTGTTTCATCTTTTTACAAATTTTCTAGTAAATTTGGTCCAATTTACATTCACTTAATTATTTTATTGTCACTATGTCCAAAACAGCCCTTATACCTATGTTCTCTGCTATGGTATGTGGATTGTTATTTAAAATATGTTTGCTTCGTAGAAAAAGCCACTTTAGCTAAGCTTTCATAAATTGTTCAGTTGTAATGAGAAACATAAAGTTGCGCTTGAAACTATTCCGTTTACTCATTACTGTCACTACCAAATAAATGCAAACACAAAAATATATTATGTGATTGGTGCGTGACTTTGAACAGTGAGAGGACTACAAGATTAAGAATTAACGATCAGGCAACCCTGAAATAGTTAACCTCGAACGTCACTGCGTCACGCATAGGTAGGTACCAACAAATGCTTGAATAAAATATTCACTCAGCTGTTATTATAACGGACATCAATCAAGCTGTCGCCATCTATTTTCGACGAAAACTTAATTTCGTCGCCCGCCCATTATATCTGATATAGCAAAACATTCGTACCGTGATGAGACATAATTATTTCAGGCACAGAAACAATACCAGTGTGATTAAAAGGTTCACGCACTCTTGTGATTATAATGTAAACTTTTTCTTGGCCTTTTATTTGGGCGTTTTAATTTATAACGAACTTTATCCTTCGTCACCTTACATTTACTGCATTAGTTTAATTAATACCAAGCCCACGTTGTGTAAGGTTTATATTTATTGTGTAACAGGTGACTGCAGCCGGTAAGGCGGTGTTGGTGACTGGCTGTGACAACGTGCTGGGGAACGCCCTCGCTCGGCGTCTGGACGACCTCGGCTACCATGTCTTCGCTGGGTTCCAGAGCAAAGCTGGCAACATTGACGCCGACATGCTCAAAGAAGACTGCTCCGGAAGATTGCATACGCTCCAACTTGACGTTACTTCAGAAACTCAGGTATATCTTATTATATAAAGAAGTTTTTATATCAGACAACTCTGGAATATCTAAATGATCATCATCTCCCGAGCCTTTTCCCAACTTTGTTGGGGTCGGCTACCAGTCTTACCGGATTCAGCTGAATACCGTATTTTACATGGAGCGACTGCCTATCTGACCTCCACAACCCATTTTACTGGGAAACACAGTATCCGGAATATCTAAATTACGTTAACGTAATATTACGTTATTTATACATTATATCATTTGGAATATCTAAATGATATAATGTATAAATAACGTAATAGGTCAAAATCGTGAATTAAAACATAAACACAAACCCTGTACCTAGTGCTAAGTAATGAAATTATTAAGATCTTGTATAAAAATCTTTATACATGTAATTTGGAATCTGGCCTCATAGTCTAAGCCGCTAGTATAGAAATACATAGCTAAAGTCTTTGTAAATTAATTTTGTACGTGTACCGCTCCTAGCAATCCCCAATTTAGGGATGTACCTACTCGGCTCTAAATTAATTCCCGTTGGCAACGAAAAAGAAAATGTTACAATCACGAGGTCGGAATTCACCGCCCACGTTTTAACAACATTAAAACGATGTACTGTTCTAATCGTAGTACAAATTCGCTAAATTGGTGCACATTTGTACAAAAAATCCCTTTGTACCCCACGCTTCGTCGGCGGCTGATAACGCACGACTTCAGAAGATGCCTATTTACGATTCGGGGAACATTTCTAACTTTGGTAAGATTAATTGGACAAATTTTAAAGTAAAACAAACTTGCAATTTGTTATCTGGTGTTCGTATTTCAGCTTTGCCTATGTGATGAAATATTTTTTTTTTGTTTGTACACTTTGTAATTTGTTTCATTAACAATTTAGAAATTACTCAAAACCTATAAAAGTATGTTTAATTAATATTCATAAAAATATCAGAATCACAGTTTTAGCTTTACGTAAATAAGCAGATATTATAAAAACGTATTTTTTAACTAAAAAGTTCTGTTTTAATAACATCAGTCTAGTTTAAAAATATATGCGCTATGTATTGCGTAGACGGTAATTTTGCAGCAAAAAAATCTGACTTTGTTCACTTATTTATCTTACATTGTTATTTTATAAGAACTGCTATAACTTTTAATCCTAATTCCATGAAGGTACGTAGTGAATTTTTCATCTTCAATAACCTTACTTATTTGATGTTTTGGCCATATGTTTCTTTTCATATTTTTATTTAGAGCTAAGTAAATTAGTTCGATAATTTTGTTTATCTAAAATAAAAGTGGTTAATATTTTGCTTGGGAGGCCTTTTTCGGAACAGAGTATTGAAATTTATAAATTTGTAAGGGGAGTGTTTTCAAGGAGGGATACGTAATTTTTTTTAGTTTTTATTTGGACGTAGGGTCTGTAGTGTTCTAGCCTGTGACCTGTAGAGGGCGCTACATTCCAACGGGGTGTCTAGTTTTAAGTTATCTTTAAGTCTTAGGATTAGATTATTTTTCATCATCATCATTTAGCCAATCATAGTCCACTGCTGGACATAGGCCTCTCCCAATTTGCGCCACAACACCCGGTCCTCCGCCCTCCGCATCCAGTCCCCTCCAGCGACCTTTTTCAGGTCGTCAGTCCACCTGGCGGGGGGGCGTCCTACCTTACGCTTGCCGAGTCGCGGTCTCCATTCTAGGACTCGTCTGCTCCAACGGCTATCGGTCCTTCGACAGACATGGCCAGCCCATTGCCACTTCAGCGAGCTAATTTTACGAGCTATGTCGGTTACCTTGGTTCTTTGTCGGATGACCTCATTACGAATTTTATCCTTCAAAGAGACTCCGAGCATAGCTCGCTCCATAGCCCGCTGCGCGACTTTAAATTTGTGGACTAGTCCAACCGTTAATGTCCACGTTTCGGCACCGTAAGTCATAACAGGTAGGACGCACTGGTTGTAAACTTTCGTCTTCAGGCATTGCGGTATAGGCGAAGAGAAGACTCGACGTAGTTTGCTAAACGCTGCCCAGCCTAACTGAATTCTCCGATCGACTTCCCGCTCGAAGTTGTTTCTACCAAGCTTGATGACCTGCCCTAGGTAGATATACTCTTGAACAACTTCGAGCATCGATCCTTCGACATATATCGGTCTCGGCATGACATGTTCATTGAACATGATCTTGGTTTTATCCAAGTTCATGCCAAGACCGACCCGTCGTGAAGCTCCATTCAGGCCATGCAGCATCTCGCTTAGTTGGTCCAGCGACTCTGCCACTATGACGATGTCATCGGCAAATCTAAGGTGCGAGATGTGCTCACCGTTCACATTTATACCCCGTCCAGTCCAGTCCAGAGTCTTGAAGACATCCTCGAGCGCATTGGTGAACAGCTTTGGGGATATAACATCCCCCTGTCTCACCCCCCGACGCAGCTCGATCGGATTGGTCTTATGGTCATGGAGCTGGACAGTCATTGTGGCGGTGTCATATAAGCATCTCAGCGCCTCGATGTATCGCCAGTCAATACGACATCGTTGCAGAGCATCCAGAACCGCCCAAGTTTCGATGGAGTCGAAGGCTTTCTCGTAGTCCACAAAGGCCAAACACAGCGGCTGATTGTACTCTTCGGTTTTCTGCACAATCTGCCGAACAGTATGGATGTGGTCTACGGTGCTAAAGCCTTTTCGAAACCCGGCTTGTTCTGGTGGCTGGAACTCGTCGAGTCTTCTAGCGAGGCGGTTAGTGACTACTCTCGAGAACAACTTGTAAATGTGGCTCAGGAGTGAGATAGGTCTGTAATTCTTCAGCAAGGTTTTGTCGCCTTTCTTGAAGAACAGAACCACCGCACTCCCGCTCCACGCTTGTGGTGTTAAGCCTTGATGAATGACGGAATTAAAGAGACTCGCTAGCTCTTTCAGGACTGTGGTCCCACCGGCCTTAAGGAGCTCGGTTGTAATTCCGTCATCACCCGGCGCCTTGTTGTTCTTTAGTTGTCTGAGAGCTGCCTCAACCTCGCCCGGGTCGACATCCGGGATGTCCTCGGTGTAATGGCGCGTGAGTGGGGCTCTGTGGTCATCTTCGCCTTGTCTCGATGGTTTAGTCACCCGTGATGCATATAGGTGTCTATAAAAACTCTCAATTTCCTCGAGAATCTCGAACTTAGAGGTGACGGTCCTGCCATCCCCGGTCCTCAGTTTCGCCAGATGGGGTCTACCTAATTGCTGAGCGAAGACTTTGGTGCCTCTATTTCGCTCAATCGCAGCCTCGATATTACGAGTGCTGCAGCGTCGGAGGTCACGTCGCGTCAGTTTCCTGATTTTCAGGTTTAAGGACCGCCTATCTGACGAAGACATCTGGGCGTCCGGCGTTTCTCGTCTTTCCTTCATAAGTTCGAGAGTCTCGGGTGAGAGCTTGGACTCCCTATTACCGCGTTTTCCGGGGAACAACCTTCGAGACACATTCTGTAGCGTTTTGACCACTGTGTCGGTTTTTTCGTCAACATTGTCCGTGGTTTCCAGCAGTGCGAAACGATTTTGGAGTTCCAACTGGAACTTATCGGAACCTAAAGCTATTTGGGGCAGCGTGGGTCGGAGAGTAGGTCTCATCATCCTAACTCTTTCAGCCTTAAGGTTGATATTTAGAGAGCCTCGGACGAGTCTATGATCGCTACCGGTATTAAACCTATTGATCACCGAGACGTCTCTAAATATATGCCGTTTGTCCGTGATGATGAAATCTATCTCGTTCCTCGTCACATTATCGGGGCTTCGCCATGTCCACTTTCTGTGGGGCTTCTTCTTAAAGAAGGAATTCATTAAGAAGAGCCCCTGGGACTCTAAAAAGTTGACCAACATTTGGCCTCTGTGATTTCGGCGCCCCACGCCGTTAGGACCGATTTTCGTTTCGCCGCATTCTTGTACTCCCACCTTGGCATTAAAGTCTCCCATAACAACGTTGTAGTGAGCCTTCCTGGTACCATGTAGTGCCTTCGCTATGTCTTCGTACATGGTTTCGGCTATCTCATCAGAGTATGTCGAGGTCGGCGCATATACCTGCACCACCTTCAGGAACTTCCTGTCGGTGATTTTCAATAAGAGGTACGCTACCCTTGTCGACACACTACTGATTTCCACAACGCTGCTTGTGAGACACTTGTTGACCAAGAAACCGACACCGCCCTGGGAGGGCCTATCACCTTCTCGGTAGTAGAACAGGTCACCTGACTCAAGGGTTATCGTGTCCTCCCCCTGTCTTCGGACTTCAGATAACCCCAAAATGTGCCAGTTTATGCGACCCAATTCTACCTCGAGTTCGGTGAGGTGTTGGTCCAGCCGTAGACTTCGTCCGTTATACGTCGCCAGGGTCAGTTTTTTGAGGTAGTGGTAGCCTCCCGTAGCCCGGAGATTCCTAGCACCCCCTGTCCCGCCGTTACCGCGACCGCTACCTTGGCCGGGAATAGCGGGACTACCGGGAACTGGGGGCCGTTTTGTGTGGTGTGGGCTCATACAGAGGTTTTGGCCTACTAATGCCACGCTGGCCAGACGGGTTGGCATAGGGTTTGGTCTCGAGTTTTCCTTCTCTAAGCAGTGGTTTTCGGCTCTGCTCAATTTTCCCTTAGTCGCCTTCTACGACACCCACGGGATGAGATGGGGTGGTGACCTTTGTATTCTTTAGGTCCGTCACCACACGGACCCCGTCACCACACGGACCTATTACGGATTATTTTTACTTTTGTTAATTTATTATTTAATTTATTGTGGTACCTTACGAGGCTGTCTTGGCGCACCAGCGCAAAAAGCCTCATCAAATAAATGATTTAAAAAAAAAACTTTTAAAACTATCTCTGGACCTAGATCAGATATGACAATTTTAGGTAAGTAGGTACAACATTGTATTTTTATACATATATCAATTTAGAGCCAGTATTTGTGACCACACGAACGAGATCTAGCGGCAGAATGTTATAACTTTTTGGTAACATTACCTTTACCTCTTTTGTTAGATCCTCTCGGCCTCGTTATACATCGTAGACCACCTACCAGAGGGCGCTCAAGGTCTGTGGGCTATCGTCAACTGCGAGTCGTGGTGTGCGCTCGGCGAACTAGAATGGGTGCCTTTCTCTGTCATCAAACGAGCAATGGATGTCAACTTACTTGGTAAGTTACCTACGGGCCTACGCGCTACGCGGCGCTACGAGTCTGCTACCCTTGCGTTGTATTTAAATCGCACTAGATGGTGTTGGTACCGCGATTTGTAGCTTTTTAATGTTCGAAATTAAATTAAAGAAAAACATTTTGTTTTAAGTTTATTTTATACAACAGTTTAGGCTTTTATTTATCGATTGAGGGAGTACGAAGTCTGCGGGGCCAGCTAGTATATAATATTTTTAAATTACATCTATTTAAATGCTTAATATACCTAGTTACTAACCTTTATTTATATTTTTAATTTAACTTCGGAGCCTCTATAAAACTCTTTATGACAAGAGTTATTAAATAATACTAAGTTAACTTTATTAGTTTTTCTTTGCCCTTTAAGAAGTTTATATGATTTAATATATAAACGATTTTTAATGGAAAACTAATTTAATTCTAGAACTGCTGTCATAATGAAAAAATAATAGTATAATATGATAATGGAGAATTTATTATTCGAGGTGAAAAAAGGAGATTGCCCGTTAGGGGTAGAAACACGATTTCTCCGAGTTAATTAAGTCCTGGAATTTATTCTTGGTGGTGTGCTAATTAGAAGACATTTTATGTCTAGGCATCTTCGGATTTCCAAGTACTTTTAAACTTTCAGACACGTGGGTAAATAGCGGTTTATTAATTTTGTAAGACAAAATGTTACGTAGGCGGATATATTCTATTGTTTTAGAAATTTCAAGAAACCTGATATTTAATTAGACATAATATTTTAATAGTTATTTTCCTTCAAAGAAACATAATTAGATGATATTAAAATTTGATACAACATATAGTACCTATGAGCTTCGCAAAGCAATTAACGGACACCCTTATCCTGAGGTTAGACCCGTTGTCTGACCTTTCTCTCTGGCTTCTAATTACCTGAAGAGCTTCAACGTAGTCCTATTCTTACAAAACTTTGATCTGTGAGAAAACTTGTGTAATAAATATTCGCCGTGTTCACATCTACTATTTTTAAATATCTACTAGAAGAACACCATCTATCTATGTTTCACATTAAGGGATATTATTGAGATATATTCAATCTAAACCTTGACACATATCCTTAAAATATGCAGACATTACAAACACCTAATCTCGCGTAATAATAATTCGCGCTGTATGGACGAAATACATACAAAACTTGCCTATAAATAGAAAGTTTTATTGCTGTCGGTCCAACCATAGTATGCAGTATGTAGTATCTTTGTATATTTGATAGATAGTGCGGCCATCAATTCAATAAAAGGCAGGAGATAGATTACATTATCCTCTATCCGGAATAAGGTGGGCGAACATCCAAACTTCTAAGGATAAGTAACATCATGAACCCTATTCGTTCTAAATCAGATTCGTAAAGAACCGAAAGTATCTAGTATCCTAACTAGAGATAGAATAAATTTCTTACTGAGTAATTAGGAAAAACAAAAAAAAATATGTTTATATTAGTTTTGGTGAGAAACTTCTTCTTATGGATTTTACGGCCTAAGGGTCAATTTATACTAGCGCAGAGTCGAAGCGCATCGAAGCGTCAAATTCTTTACAACTAAAGCGAAGCCGCACGAATGCGCGCGTATTCGCCAGAATAAGCGCGCACTCTTTCTCGTGTAGTAATGGGCATCAACAGCAGTGCTATTGAATCACTTGCGTAGGTTCGCTAGTGGGCGCATGGATACGCGAGAATGCGCGCGCACCAATCAGCGTTGTTCACGCGCAGACGCGCAAATAACGAAGAATGCGCGCGTCTTTTTAAAATCTCAGAAGTAATGTGTGCGTTACGCTGTGGAGCTAAGGTTGAATTTGTTATGTTCAGTTTTGGATAGATGCTTCGATGCGCTTCGACTCTGCGCTAGTATAAATTGACCCTAATCGGACGATTCGGTTATCATCGAAATAAATCCTACATGTTTTTATAGCATTGATGCTGATATACAAATACATAGCTAACAGGAATAAGTCTTTTCCTAACCCAATTCAGTCCCAAGAATGAGCCTATCACCAACACATCAGTTAGACATTAACCGTATTTCTATTTCCTCAGCATTTAGGATAATTTATATAATTATCCAAATGTTACCTTTGTTCACCGACCATACGAACGTAAACATTCGAGAAGTAATATTTCCTACATAAAGGTTCTTCTTACATCCCAGTATACTCAGACCACCAGTTATTTTTCCACCTAAGCTTATTCTATTTGTCACACAGGTCCAGCTCGTCTGGTACAGGTGATGCTACCCCTGGTGCGTCGTGCTCGTGGCCGCGTGGTGCTCGCGTCGTCCATCCTGACACATGTGGCGGCTCCCGTGCGAGGCGTGCACGCTGCCTCGCTCGCGGCCCTCGATGCTCTAGCCGCCTGCCTGCGCCGCGAACTCAAGCCACGAGGAGTTGATGTCGTAAGTTGTAACTTGTACTGCATTTACAATTATGTCTTGAAACTGTAAAGCTTCAAATTGTAAAACTTAGAGTCTTCACCCTATACCAATCCGTAATATTATATGCAAAAGTATCTTTGTCTGTCCGTCTGTTTTTCTGTCAGGCTGTATTAGCTAAACCACGAGTTGCTAGAGCATGAATTTCAAAAATAAAAAGGGTACTTATAACGCGATGCGAACATCTAGATCAACGAACTCCCGATTAAAATCTGGCCCCTTCGTAATCATTATTATAGTCAACTCTCTTAACCTTGGAAAATAATGTAGATCGGTGGCGGCTTGAAATGTTTACATATGAGTAAATGGTAAACATACTTTTGCATGTCATAAATAAAAGATCGGGTTATACGGAAAGAACAACCCTCAAATAATAAAAGAAATTTCACAAGCCTCTTACAAAGGTATTCTTGGTATTTTTTCTTTGTGTTACATAAGCACTATCGTTCTAATGGTTTGTCAACTTTTATCAAGAGGGTACAGACACGCGTGTACGTTACGGCTGCGATATGTTGATATTGGGTCAAGTATTTATTCAAGGTTTCAAGTATTTATTATGTTCCAATAAAGTTAGCACTGCACCAACACTATACAAAATCCCTGTGGATTGGAAGTTCAAATTTCTTTACTCTAAGTTTACATTTCAAACTAACAATATTACTTCGGTTCACTAAAGGATTAACATTGAGTTCCTAATCCATTTCTCCTGGCGACAGAGAAATTCTGAGATAGTTGATACTTTAATAACCCGCTCTGTTCTAACTAAAACCTCGATATAAATGTTGGTGAATCCGGGATTCTACTTTCATCCCTGAATACCGTGCCTAGAAAGTAAAACAATTGTCTTGGAAAAGGTTTTTTGATAAATAACAAGGGCTGTACCCTCTTAAAAATGTCAGCCACGAATCTGTTTGGTACGCCCCTGTGTCGGATTGTTTGCTTATATCTTATTCAACAACATACTTAATTTATTTAAAAAACCGTTTAGCTTGAAATAAATCCACTTTTTACGGAGTTATTGAACACTTTACAGGACCTACGTTCTACACCTCTTGAAAAAACAAAACCTAATTTCTTCTTCTTATCGAGTCGATGGCAATATATTACTTCAGTAGTTAGTATTATTGTCAAGATTAATGGACCGTACCATACGTTATTTTTGTCAAATAGAATACAGTTCACGCTAATTATTAGGTTTATGCGTCAAGAGATAGACGGTAGAGCTCCCGCATTGGAGTCTAAATAATTCATCTGTTTCACTGCATGTCACTGGGATCTAGGTGTGTTATAATTTAGACGAGCTCGTAGTGCACTTAAATTAGTTTAATGCTCGTTATCCTTCATAACGAGAGTGGAGCTAATGAAAATTGGTTTTCATTATTCAGAGTATATTCATGCGGGTCATGAAGCGGGTTATGAAAGTTGCAGGATTGAAAATGCTTGAAGTTAATATGGGTTAGTAAATACAAATAGTTCTGTTTTCGACAAAGACAAAGTTTTTATTTTTGATGAATATGCATAATTGATCCGTGATGGCTTTAATTTAAAAAATATAAACATTTTCTATTATTAGACTTACATCTTAGTCACCTACTATTACTATTTCCTAATGTCAATAAATCTTTTACATTTTTTTAGAGAGACCTTTGCCCTGCATATTGGGACAGAAATGGCAAGTAAAAAAAAATTGTGCCGCACGTGTACATACTAGCAAATTTTCATTGTAAACAGGATACCTGCAAAATGTGGGTCCTTTTTTGTCAAAGGACCCACATTTTGTGCTTAGTACACATGTTTGTACATAAGCCACTGGCACACGTGTAAGTTACCTTCAACAACCGCTAGCGACAGACAGTCGCTAGTCGTGTAGATGACACGAACATACATTGCAACAGTAGTCAAAAGGGACTGCAATTTGTCTGACGTTTCACAGCACTTTAACAAATTGTTTTGTGGTCCTGAAGCTAGAAAGTAGCGCAGGTGAACTAGGTAAACGGCTTTGTTTTCATTTTTACTGCACTAGTTTAGCATTTATCATTTCAAAATTATCGAATTATACGGTTGCAAGCTTAACCAAGACCAGCATAACAACCAGAATTTAGCAAAACATTCCAAACAGTTTCTTTCCATTTATATGAATGACGTAAGGAAAAATATGTGACGTAGATACCTACGTCATTCACCTTTATCAAACAGTTACCAAGTCAAAACTTTTATCATCAGTAGCACCAAAATGTTTGACAATGTAAAATAAACTCGAATTACATAAAACTCCAAACTTTATATGGTTATTTTCAGACGTTTTCTTTTTCTGAAAGTGTTTGTTATATTGTTGTTAGTTCTCTAACAATTTAAATTTAATAAAATTCGAGAGCTTGACGCACCAAAGAAACTTGCTCTTGACGTCAATTGCAATATTTTTATTTCCACTGATTCACCACTGTTCATTCTAAAGATGTAGTAAGATCGTGGAAAACAAATGACGTAGCAGGCAGTGTTTACTTTTATTTAAAATTCTTTTATATAAAGATTTTGTAAAAATATATTGAATACCGACACTTAAATAAAGTTGCGGCATAACTTATATTACTGTGAAGTCTTGGAACAACACGTACTGTTATTTGATTGAGTAGGTGTAGGAGTAGGTAGATAAGGTCTTAAAAATAGCGACAGGTTTTGAAAAGTTAAAAGTTAGCTATCAATAAATGTTTACTTTTCCTATCATATCTCAAATGTTCCCGTTTAGATATCCAAACTATAAACAATATAAGGCAAGTGATATCTAGAATTAAAATAATCCAACTTTATAAACTTAGTATTCGTAACAGAACTATATTACAGATACGATATAAACATGATATACTCGGTTCATTACCGTATACCTAGTCATTAGTAGAAATTATTATAGGTAACACTAACAATCAAATAACATCAATCAACTAGTATGCGTAGCTATTGATTAGCGCTAAACTTATGTCTAATTATCCGTTTAGTTCGATGCCCTTCACATTATGTAACTCACGAGCGTAGGTGCTAAAGATAATGTATTCGTCATGTATACGGATTATCTGTCAGGCGTCGGTATGTAAGCGAACCAATATTGATCGGATGCCAATTAAAGTTTTAATTGGCATCCGATCCATGCATTCCAGTTGGAACGCATGTCCAATTCCTACGTACTTGACGGTTCGCGTGAATTCAGTAAAACAAAGCATTAACATTAATGGATGAACACGTAACGCATTTTCATAATAAAATCATGTTCATGAATGTATTATTTTGGATATAGAGACAGGTACGTTAACGCTACCTTTTGTACGTGCTTAAATTACAAAATTAAGTCTACCACGAAATTCAATTGAATCCGTTGGGTAAAAAAACTTGTTGTCTAGCAGTTTAACAATATCTGTTCTACTGGTACTATATTTACTTTCGTGGTTCAGGTGGTAGTAGCGGCTGGCGAGTACACGACGGGCAGCGCCTGGCTCTCCGAGGAGAAACTTCTGGAACAAGCGCGAGACATGTGGAAGAGGCTCAGTGACGAACAAAAAGGCGCGTACGGTGAAGACTACTTCGAAACTGCGCTGCGAAGCCTCGAGAAATACACCAAAAGCGCTGTAAGTACCAAAAACGTGACTACGCTTAAGTTCACCATATTTAGATATGGCTTTACTTGTATACTCACAAACTCGGAGACGCCTCAATATTATATTTACAAATTGTTTAAATAAACACTGTATACGGCGCTCGGTTCGTTTACATGAGATCGTTTTACGACCCACAATATTTTCCTAGTTCCTACGTTTTAGAGTCTGTCGAAGTAGGTGGCTCGTACTCGTGTTCTGAGTGAAAAGTGTTGTACTCATGTCCTAGCATAAAACAAGTATGAAGTATACTAGAATACTCAACTGTGCTAAAAATATTAAAGCAAAACTTTTCATAACATCTACTGTTCACACTCATTAAATTATCTAAAGTGAATTGTATATAGCACTCTACTCTTATGTAGACATAAAAATAACGAGTTTTCTAAGAAGCGCTTTGTCTAATTGTAATTACTTTAAGTACCAAGTCTGTAACGATCGAGCAATTTATTTTTATACTAGCTGTGCCTGCAACTTCGTTCGCGTGGATGACGAAGCTTATCAATGAGTCTTTAACCATTAAGGCTGCACACCCGACGAAAGCTTAAAAAATTGAGTAACTTCTCCCGTTTTCCCAACATTTCCCTTCACTGCTCTGCTCCTATTGATTGTAGCGTGATGAAAAGTATACTATAACCTGCCCAGTAGTATGAAGAATAATTGTACCAAGTTTCGTTTAAATCCGTCAAGTAGTTTTTGTTTCTATAAGGAACATACAGACAGACAGACAGACAGACAGACAGACAGACAGACAAAAATTTTACTGATTGCATTTTTGTCATCAGTATCGATCACTAATCACCCCCTGATAGTTATTTTGAAAATATATTTAATGTACAGAATTTACCTTTCTACAGATTTATTATAAGTATAGATTAATGTTGGATAGTTAAAGTATTCGTAATGTTTCTCCATCAGGACGCCGACCTGACCGCCGTGACACGTGCGCTGAGTGATGGCGTGACACGCACGTTCCCGCTCGCCCGCTACACCCCCGTCTCCCCGCGGGAAAAACTAAAGTCCCTCCTCGCTGAACACATGCCTCGTTCCCTCTACGAAGGTCTGTACACTGATTAAATGGGAAGCTCAACATGTACCACCTAATAAATACCTCGGTTTATGTTTCACTGATCCCTCATAATACTATACGACCTTTCATACAGCTATCATTTTTAATTTCCCAGTTAAAGGTCAAATGTGGTAAAGCGTAGCACGAGTATAACCGACGGCACTGTTTTAGCACCTACTATGGAAATTAGAATTTACTTTTTGTTTCGAACTTTGGCAAGTTTTTATTTGAACAGCATATATTATACAGTATTAAAGCAAGGCCTTTATTCATGGTAGTTGGGTCCATTGTATGATTAAATTGATAGAAAAGTGAAATTATGGCTAAAAAACATAACATCGCTTTCTAAATTTGGATGCAATGTGAAGCTAAATATAGACATGTACTAAAGAAACTTACATGGCGCTATCTCAGCGCAATAAACTATAACAATTTGCAGAATACCTACGTGGCTAACGTAGTCGACGTGTGCCAAATGAAACTCTCATGCAGTGCTCTTGAGTTATGTAAGCGTATAAGTTAAAGGGAGTTTCTGATCATTTTGCCGAGCTTCAGTCCACTTGAACCAGTTTACAGAGTCTCCTTAACTCTGCTTGTTCCGCCCCAAGAAACCTAAGTGGATATTTCTTAAAAAGTATCAATCCCAACTTTTATAGCAACAGTAACTACCCTATAAGCATTTAAATACGAAGCCTTTGTTAGTCACTGTCACAGTTATCTTAATGCGACTGTTGGTGACATTCTCTAATTAAGAAGATTCGTACAATCTCTGTCTTCAACAAATTCCTTTAAGTAAATTAGACACTTCAGAGGCAAGATCCAGATAAAATAGTATAGTTCAAACGTATAAAGTTACATTTGTTAAATATAAATAGTTTAACTACTATTGTATTTTTAAACTTGATGAGTAGATAAGTGTCTATATCTTAGTACTCAGGTCAGCTTGACCCGATTATTTGTTGGCACTCGATCAAATCTGTCAGCCACGTATGTTGCTGATCCATTTTCGCATTTAATGTGTGGTTTTTCATCATCCATTCTTAGATAAAGATTAAATAGTAAATCTTGAATATATGCGTTATCTAACATCAAGACTTATCCCAAAAAAATGCAAACGTAGCTCTATAAATATTTATACGTTGTTACTACAACATTCATGAGATTTTTTCTTATTATTTTCTTCGGCAAAGTGAAAACGAGTGAGTTTGTAGCATATCTTTGTAATTTCGATATATAGGTAGATAAATGAAAAGAAACGACGTAATTCTCAGACATAATCTTATTATATATTTGGCATAAATAACGCATATAAAGTGTAAGAATAAGCATAGATAAATGTTACTTGTTGTGTACAGTATTTTGAGTAATTGTCCCCATGTGTTTCGTCATCATCATTAGCTCGTATCATCAACTATAATTATCATATTTAAGCCATCCGACAACTCGTTGGTATAACATAATAGATTCCATTACATCACTTATGTTTGCAAATATTTGCTTTAGTTGTGTATTCGTATTTTGTTAAAAACGCAGCTGGGATGTAGAGTGCCATAAACAAATTATATCTACCTACTGGCTGCATTTTTGAAGTGCATTTAAGTGCGGCATGCAGACATAATTCGATACTATTTAGATTAATTTTAGTACTATCGCGTGTGAGATAATTTTATATAATGTGTCTTTATGAATTAAAATAATAAATAATTGATAAATGTTTTATTTTACCCCTTCATACAAATCCAAAATTTTATCCAAATTTGCCTTCCAAATGTAAACAAAAGCATAATATTCGAGGTTCGAATATATATTTGTGGAACAGCGGCCTCTTACAAAGCAATATCCCTCTGCAATCACAAATACAACAACTTTATACAGCTGCGATGTACGCGAGCCATGAAATATGTGACTGAATTCGAATTTACTTCGACGGATAAATCCATCTGGTGTTTTTTAAAAAAGAACTAGCATTGCCGCTCTCGTCGACGATGTTATAAAGTCTTTGAAAGTAGCTTTGGGTCAGGATTTCGTTTAAAGAATAGTGTATTCGCCTTTAGCTAATAAAAAATAGATCTATGTTGTTCCATGTTATGCATTATACAGAGTAATGTATATACTCGGAACTCTAAGAGATGAATTCGTAGAAACATAAAGTGCCAATGGAGCTTTTATGCCAAATAATAAATGTTCACATATGCTTTTCACGCTGCAGCGTGTAACTTTCAATAGAGAATATATCGAAACATAAACTACAGAAAATAGAATATAGGTATGATCAGAATCACTTCTATTAAATGTTGATTCACAACTGTTTTGCAAGGAAATATCGATTCTCTCTACCTCTACTTAATAATAACATTAGCTGCATGAGCAAAAAATCTGTATACACTAAGCAATTCTTATTTGATTCTCTACAATTCTAGATTGGTATTGTAAAATATGTAATGAAGATTATTTAAAACCGTTCCTGAATCATGTACATACCTACATATTTTTCTTTTTGATTTTCGACAAAAAAAGTTTCTACTTTTTTTGCTCGTGTCTGTACGTACATTTTCTATACGTGTAATCGATAGCGAAGAATCAATCATCGGCATCATCCGTCACACTACGTCGGAACAATAAGGGCAGATTGCGCCATGTGCCTTTACAAAGAAATGAACGCTTCAGCAAAATTTATGGACGTAACCGCTAATTAACTGCCAACTGCGAGTTGAAGAGTCTGTGAATAGCATTTAAGTGATATACTCGTATTTTATTGTGAAGTCAAGTTAACGCGAACTTTATTTAACATAAAAATAAATAAGAAAAAATAAAATACATTTTTTTTAAGGAATCATTAATATCATGTCGCTGATTGGTATATTTTTAATATTTCTATTAGTTTTAAAAAATATGTATGTAGCTTATCAATAAAAAAAGTCAAGACAGTTTTGGAGTTGTTGTATTAATTTATTAAAAAAGTGATAACATTACAAATCCTGTAAAGTTTATTCACCTCATGATAAACAAGTATTACCTACCTACAAAACAGTAGAAGAAATTATCACAACATTGAAATAGATGTCACTGCATTAGAGAAGTTCACATCCACAGTATGGATAAACTTCAGAAGTAACATCATAACACGGAATTGATACAATTTTCCCGAGGCTCGCCTGAAGTTCTGGAAAGCGCAGCATCGGCCAACTTATCGCTCCACCGACTCGGAGCCTGTTGACCCACTTTTGTAAGTATACTTTAATTATTTAATCGGAACGTAAGTAGTCATATGGGATACTAAAGTGCTCGGTTTTAAAATATTAATACAATAATACTCTGGAACTATAAACACTGAAGTATACACTATTAACCTAAAAAAGTTTGCTATATGTGAACTACAATTATTATTCAAATTGTTATGGTCAGATCCCGAAAGATTTCAATGAATTATGAGAGCGCGTGGTACTTATGGTAAGTCTTGTATGGTTATATCCTACCCTAAATAACTATAATCCTACTTCGTATGATAATTATACTTATTTCCTGTTTCAGATTTCCCTCTGAACCCTCCCTTGAACTTGAGACTTGCAATTTATAAAAGAACCACTTACAGAGCACTCGGTTCCAGAATAAAGTAACCAGAGCGAAGGACTCTGATATCTGCTGATAACGTCATCCTTTTTGTATCGACCCGGTAAGACAGCTTAGACAGCTAAGCTTTAAGCGTTTTCACAAAGTGCTCTCGTCAACTCCACTCACTAGCTAGCTAGAATACTCATTTTTTTAACACGCTTTTATTAGCTTCACTTGTATGTATGTATGTAACCGACTCCTTGGGACTCGATTTTGACCCACTTTAAACGGACAGATTTAATTCAAACTTTGTACACTTATCAAGAATCAGCGACAATATAATAATTTCATAGGTTTATCTCATTATCCTGATTTGGATCACCAGAAATAAATAAATAAAAAAATTTAAGTCCACAAAGCAATACGTTTGAATTCAGACAACACGTATTGCTGCTAGGACTAAAAAGTGAAAAATAAATATAGTTTAAAAAAAAAACTACTACTAAAAAAAACTACTTTAAAAGCGTGTTTTCTAGTTTTTTTTTAAACTATATTTTGAAAGCACGAACACCTACTTTTAAAGGTTGATTTTACGAATAAATACGAACTAATCTGTAAGACTACTCTACCATCACGATTTTAAGCCATTTATAATACAAAGTGTCCATGAAGACAAAACTTTTGTACGACAAGAAATAAGGCTTTGTTAAGATTTCAAAATTAATGAAGATTAATTAAGTAATTTGTCCCATTTCTATAGAACGCTAATCGGTCGGATACCTAATAATAACGACCCAAGTTAAATAATCTAACGTTTAGATAGGCGAAATAAATCGTAAGTTAGGGCTTTAATAATCAAATATTTTCTCTCCCAAAGCTATCACAAGCTCGTATAACAAAGATTAATGACGTGATAACGTCCCTCGTCTACCTAATTGGAAACTTGCTGATCAGTATTAGATACATTCGTTAACAATGTTTCGAGTTCTATAGTTCTGTTTACATTAATCTCAATTTAGTTGGTATCGGTTTCCGATGCAATTACTTACGAGTATGTGGTATCCAGGCACAAATTGTGCCGCTTTGGTGGCAGGTGTAATGTGCCTGTGGGAACCTGGGGTCAAATGTGCGACCTCGACCTGAATACCGAACTACAAAGGTCATGTGGACTGCAGCCAAAGGCTAGTACACACGAAATGTACTTGTTGTTTAATCTTCACTTAATACTGAAGACTTGTACTGGGTACTTTGCTACGCAATACAAAATATACTCAATACCTAGAAACGCTACTGTTGCAAAATTCAGTCATAATTGGGTCCAGTAGAAAGGTACTTATAAAACTGTTTATAAACTCAAAATTAAAATGTTATTGTAAGAAAACGATTATCTTCTCTTATAATAGTCTACTAACACATCAAAGTGCGAATCTACAAAAAAAACTGTTTTCCAAATCAAATGTTTATAAATGATCCAGGAAACTGCAACAAATGTATTAAAGCTATAAACAATCTCATGTACATTTTATATTGTTATGTACCTACCGATCCGAGCAAGTAAGTATATTATGCTGTAACGAACTATGAAAAGACATCATTAACAGTCGTTAAGCACCCCTTATGCGTTCTCTACACGTGTATACACGTGTACGTGTATGTAACATGCACTGTAGAGCCAAGTAGATACCCATCTGACCTTTATAAAGGACATACCAAACAAGGTCAAACAATATTATTCTAACCTTCTCTCGTTACCCTTCAACACAAATTTGCAGTATAAATCCATCTAGCTGTTAGCTTTGATCCCTTGAGCATTATTTAAATGTCTTAAGTGAATTCAAAGTAATGCTTTTAATGCGAAACGTTTAATTTAAATTAATAGAGTTTATATACCAAAATCGTGTGTTATACTTAGTAAAATGTCTTCATACAATTTACATAATGTACCCAAGTCAAAGTGAGCACTTTGCTTAGCTGAGAAGCGGCTGTTATCCAGAACGTTTGCGACACACGTGCACGTCAAAGTTTCGAGTTGGAAATTACAACATCCGGACATCGCCGCTATGATGTTCCGCTGATGCAGGTACCGTGTCGACGAGACTTTACATCACACCGCTGAGACCAAATGTTCATTTCCACCCCCCATAAAATTCCACCCCCCACCTACAAATAGCTATACGCTGTCATTGAAAAATATGACTCCAGCGAAGTTTTAGTCTGGCTGAATAAAATGTCTCTCTCGTGGATTTACATATATTACAGTTTCATATTGTCTCGTAGTATTGAAAACTGTTTATATTCTGATGTTGCTCGTTACTGTAGACGTCGATCAATTACAAATACGACACTCGAAAGCTCCGAGATGACATACGATCAGTAAACTACTCACAAGTATGTCGAATTTCAAAAATAGTCTTTTTCAATGTAAATTGGGAAGGTATTCACCAAATATTTATGAGAACAGTTTTGCGAGTAGGTAGCTCCGTGCATTAGTAATATCAACCAAACAGTCCATTTGGTAAATTGAAATTCTAGAAATTCCGAAACGACATAACATTTATTTGTGGGTTAAAGTGAGCTGAGAGCAACATAAAAATGTACCCATATTAAATATCATATTTAAATTTCATGGTTATTTTTGACGAAAGTAAAAAGTTTTCTGCATTAAGTTGGGAGTTTCAACCTCATATTTTTACCGAGATGCCACCGCCTGTCATCTCCGAATCTACTTATTCAACCACGAAGTACACCGGTGACATATTTTCAATAAGTAACGTGAAGAAAACGAATACATGATTTATTTGACTAGGTACGTTTATGAATATTTTTAAATTAATTTATTTAAAACTGTTTTATATCTACAGGGTGTTAAGAAAACCCTGTCCGACCCGACACGGTTCACAATCACATGCCCAAATAAAATATCAAATTTCGAAACTTCATGATAGAAACAATAATAATGGATTTACACCATTTTTTGCCCCGAAATTCCCTAAATTTGAGATTAAAACAAAAACTACAACACCAATGTCGTCGGTATTTTTGGGGGCCTTTTGTTTGGCCATTAAGTAGCATCTGTGATGACGCCGACTCTCCTTCCCGACATTTAACAAAAAAAAAATTAGGTTATATTTTTTTTTCTTTTTTCCCTTTTTTTCCACGTTTTTGTAATCAGATATCGATACCTAACAATACCTTCACGGATTGGACAGGGTTTTCTTAACACCCTGTATAGTTACCTAATGTATGTTTTGGTCACGTATCTATTCGCCAGTAAATAAAAACTTGTCTTTCAAAATAAATTTTAATGCCTGGTGGAGCATATACTCAGTTTTTAAATAGTGGTGTGTGAGTGTTTGTACTGCGGTCCCGTGGGCTATGTTTATTTTAGCATTGCAGATGCGTCGTTTGTTTGGGACTAGCACATCCCAACCCTTTAATAATGCATATGTTAATACAACCCACTTGTTGCTTACTTTGTTCGCAAATAACTACAACAGTTTTACTTTCTACTCAACCACTTACCACACTAGGGCGAAAATTGAAAAATTTAAATATATTCGTATAAGTTATAAAACCTGGCCTATAAAAACAACTTGTGATTTTTCATAAGAATGGTTTTATTTTCTTGGGACAATCTTGAAAGCAGGCCTCGGGGTTTGATGAAATTCGGTGGTTCTACCTCGCTCCAATTCTATCAAGCAATTCAGCGGGAAATCGGGAGTTCGGGAAACCTCATTTAGCGCTATTTAGCGGGCCAAATAACTGAATGAATATTTTGTTCCGTTGCCGTGAGTACCTTTTAGGCACATTCATTTTACTGACTTTGGTATGAATAGCTAGCTAAATATAATAAAAATATCAGTAATTGGAATTATTTAGGGACTGGGGTCACTGGGGCGCCCTGTGGCCGGTAATGAGACAGGTAAAAAATAATAATACGACGACGAGACGAATATAAATATTCTATCTTGAACTGCTATGAACATAATTGATATCAACCGGTTTGTCTTTGTATTATCTATTATACTCTGGGATTTCTCACCATATTGTGCAAAAAGTGAATAAACTTTATCCACGAAACGGTTCGTAGCACTTATCGTAGCACGCGTAGCACAAAAACACCTGCCTGTCTATTCTGTTAAAATTTCGGTGACAGGTGAGAGTGAAGTGATAATAAAGCTCACTTCAAAAGTGAACCCAATTGACCTTGATTTAGAATTCAAATTCGAGAAATAATTTCGGTGACAGGTGAGAGTGAAGTGATAATAAAGCTCACTTCAAAAGTGAACCCAATTGGCCTTGATTTAGAATTCAAATTCGAGAATACGTATTTGACATCTCACTGCGGATTCCGCTGTCGAGACATGAAAATAATGTTACAGAATAGCAAGGTACCTGCTTTATGCTTATTGCAGTCTAATCTAACTGCGTGTGACGCATCACCGGCATCCACCTCCCGCCCCCGCTCTGCCTCTCCGTCCCCTGTCGACGCCGAGATGGCCAACGCCTCCGACTACTCCATCGATGCTTTTTCCGCATCCGACTCGTCGTGCTCGACTGATGGCTTTACTGAAGTCATTGGTAAGGGCAAGAAGCGTACCCGAAAGGCTAAGTCCCAACAGGTACCTTCCAAGGCGGCTAAAACCGTCGCCTCTCCTTCCTCAGCTGAAGCCTCGGCATCTCAGCCAGTAGCCCTCTCGGCATCACCCTTCTCGCAGTCTGCCCCTCAGGCGACCAATACCTCCCAGTCCGACTCGTCAGCCCCTAAGAAGGGTGGCCCGGTCCCTCCTCCAATCTTCCTTCAGGAGAAAGGAAAGTGGACCGAGGTGTCATCGTGGTGCACACAGCACCACATTAATTTCTCTAGTGCCCGTTCCGTCAAGGACGGCATTAAAATAGTTGTCCCAACAGCGACCGACTTTCGGTCGCTTACTCGTACGCTGCAGGAGAGAGCCCTGCCATACCATAGTTTTACCCTCCCAGAGGAACGCGGCCTCCACGTAGTAATTAAATCCGTCCCCGTTGAGTTGTCCTCAGACGACATTCTCAAGGACCTCTGTTCGCAGGGCATTCCAGCCCTCGAGGTACACCGGATGTACCGTTCGCGAGGCAAGTTGCCATATGAGATGGTCCTTGCAGTCACCGAGAGATCGGCTGATGGTAAGTCCATCTTCAACATTAAATCCGTCTGCCAACTTTCCGGGATAAAAGTTGAGACGCCACGTAAAACCGGCACTGTCGGTCAGTGCCACCGCTGCCAGTTGTACGGCCACTCGCAGCGTAACTGTTTCGCGCGCCCTCGTTGTGTGAAGTGCCTCGGTGAGCACGGAACGCCTGATTGTCCCCGGCCCAAGGACCACACCCAGTGCGCTGAGCCCCCTAGCTGCGTTCTCTGCGGCGAAAAGGGTCACCCAGCGAACTACCGAGGCTGTCCAAAGGCCCCCAAAACCGTCGCGAAACGGCCTGTCGCCTGTGCACTGACCCCCGCGCAAAAACCCGCGACCGCTCCGCCGCGTCTTAGTCCGCAACGCCCAACCGGGGCTTGCTGGAATAGAGAAACGCATCTCCGTGCGTTCCCGGCCCTCGCCTCTCCTCGGAAGGAGACAAAATCGATCACCGCGCTCCAAGGACCCTCTGTCCCACGCATACCCCTCGCCGCGTTCAAACCCGCGCCTGTACCGAAACCCGCGCACGCATCACCGTCGGCCGCGGCCCTTATGGCCCCGACGTTCTCAGCCGACATCACTGCGTCGGTTAAAAATTATATCGAGGTATACGAGTCGTTTGACTTTAATCGTATCCGCCTTATGGCTGAGGCGATTAGAGCCAACCCCTCGCCTCTACACGCGCCTTTCATTAGGGAGCAGTTCCGCGACGTATTCACCGCATACAAAGCCGCCGCGTTCTAATGGCTACAACCGCCGGTAAATTCAAACCCCGTTCCCTTAAATTAGGTTTCTTTAACGCGCAAAGCATTAATAATAAACGCGATGAAATCGCAACGTTTCTCCGCGACCACCAACTCGACGTTTTTCTTGTACAGGAGACCTTTCTTAAACCGTCTCATAGAAACCCGCGAATCGCGAATTATAACCTAGTCCGTAACGATCGTACCAGAGCCGCAGGCGGCGGCACGCTCATTTACTTCAAAAGGTCACTGTACTGTGTTCCGATGGACCCACCTACGCTGTCGCACATTGAAGCCTCTGTCTGTAGGCTAGGCATGACCGGTCATAGACCTTTGTTCTTAGTCTCAGTTTATATCCCTCCGTCACCTCAGGGGGTCGACTTACGACCTGACCTGCAAGCTCTTCTTGCTCTCGGCGACTCCGTCCTTCTGGCGGGAGACCTGAATGCAAAACACGAAGCGTGGAATAGCCACACTCGTAACATCCGCGGTAGACACCTAGACCTTCTTAGCTCCGAGTTAAACTTTGACGTCATCGCGCCGATGAATCCTACGCACTTTCCCGCTAACGTAAATCACCGCCCCGACATCTTAGATATAGCTTTGCTTAAAAACGTCAACCTAGCCGCTTCGGTCCATTGAAGTTATTCAGGAATTAGATTCTGACCATCGACCAGTGGTCATGTCTTTCGGTCCGCGTGTAGGTCCCCCAGACGCTGGTCAGCCCATCCCCACCAAGATAGTTACGAACTGGACGAAGCTTAGGACCCGCCTTAAGTCAGTCCAATCCGCGCATCTCGATTCAATCCCAGACCACGTGGAATCCGCGACAGACGCTATAGGCGCGATCGACTCCCTCACTGAGCACGTGCAGTCCCTGGTGAACGAGTGTTCACGGTCGGTACCGGTGACAGAAGACGCTCGCTGGCTCCTTCCGGACGACGCCCGTGCCCTACTGACGGAGAAGAACGCGGCTATACGCGCCTATGACGCTTATCCCTGCGACTCCAATCGCGTCCGCATGCGCTCTCTACAGCGTGCTTTTAGGAAACGCATAAGGAAATTGCGTGAGGAACGCTGGGATAAGTTTCTCGATCAATTAGAGCCCAATCATCACGCGTTTTGGAATCTCCAACGTAAACTACGTAGTTGCACCGAAGTTACTATGCCCCCGCTGAACCGTCCGAATCAGAGCCCTGCCTTCGAAGACGACGAGAAAGCGGAATGCCTAGCCGACAGCTTAGAGGTCCAGTGTACGCCTAGCGACCTTCCGGTCGATCAAGCTCACCTCGCCAGAGTTGACGCTGAAGTCGAACGTAAGGCCTCGCTCCCTCCTTCTGAGGATCCGGAACACCCACTCGCGCCGGTAACAGTAGACGAGGTACGTTCTTTGATCAAGGAACTGCATCCACGTAAAGCCCCAGGTTCAGACGGTCTCACCAATAAGGTGATTAAACTCTTCCCCCCAGCTTTAGTAATTCTCTTAACAGGCATCTTCAATGCAGCATTAGGAAACAATCTCTTCCCACATAAGTGGAAAGAGGCGATAGTCATCGGCATCCACAAACCCGGTAAACCAAAGTTACCTACTAGTTATCGCCCCATTAGCTTACTCAAGGTTCTTGGGAAGCTATACGAGCGAATTATTTATTCCCGTCTTATGGACTATGCCGAGTCCAGGAGTCTCATACCAGACGAGCAGTTCGGTTTTAGAACCCAACACTCGTGCGTCCAACAAGTCCACCGCATAGTCGAGCATATAAGCGCTGGTTTTCAGCGTGGAAGGCTCACTGGCGTGCTCTTCTTCGATATAGCAAAGGCCTTCGACAAGGTCTGGCACAATGGCTTGATCTTCAAGCTATACCAACTCGAGGTGCCAGATCGTCTCGTGCTTATCATCCGAAACTTTTTGTCGAATCGGTCCTTTCGCTATCGCGTTGAGGGCACAATCTCTTCCCCTCACCCGATCCGCGCCGGAGTCCCTCAAGGCTCCGTACTCTCTCCACTCCTCTTCACGCTATACGCTAGCGACATTCCTCGCGGTGGCAAACCCCAAGTAGCTATGTACGCCGACGATACGGCCATCTATTATTCAGGCACCAGCCCCTTAGCGATAGGTCGAACTCTCCAGACCGCGGTCACGACCCTCGGGAAGTGGTTCACGAAATGGAGAATCGAAGTCAACCCTACCAAGAGCGCAGCCGTGCTCTTTAGCAAGAAACGGCAGCCTCCTGCTCCCCCTCCACCTATAACCCTCTTCGGCAAGCCTATCCCTTGGGAGAAGCAAGCCAAATACCTGGGTGTAATCCTTGATCGGAAACTTACCTTCATAGCTCATATTAAAGCGGCACGCGCGCGAGCCGCCTTCGCTCTCGGCCGACTTCATTGTATGCTGAACAAGCGCAGTAAACTCTCTCTTAATTGTAAGAAGAGAATTTACACTGCGTGTGTGAGACCTATCATGACTTACGGCAGCGTCGTATTCTCTCACGTACCCGATTATCGACTCAAACGAATGCAAACTCTGCAAAACCGTTTCATGCGTAGAGCCACAGGCGCTCCAGGTTACGTCCGTAACTTGCAGTTGCACTGTGACTTAAAGCTGCCAACAATCAAGCAGTTCATGAAACGCGCCGCGATCCGATTCTTCGACTCCTCCGAAAGCCACCGTAACCCGCTAATCGTAGCGGCCGCGCGATACGTACCTTCCGTAATATCTAAGATTAAACGCCCCAGACATACTCTCTCCTACCCTGACGATAAAACAACGCTTCTCCAAGGAGCATTCGATTTAGCTAGCAGTAGCATTACACAACACAACCGCCCTATATTACGTCCTCGCCGGCGAGGCCCGTCGCGTATTATAAATAATAGTAACGTAAATGTTATCCTCCCGTCCCTAGACCAAGCTGGCCCGAGCCGGCCAAACTAGCAATAAAAATATGTCCCTAAATAATAAAAACTTCGATCCAGCCATCCCTTGTTTAGTAGTACTCCGTTCAGTTTATTCAGTGGTTCGGCACTAAATTTAAAAGCTAACCGCGATTCCTTGACCCTGCGCTCCACGTCGCGCAACATTGAGACTAGGCACATTTAGCACCGTTCGTAAGGAGATCGCCGCGCCGCGCCGCGCCGCAAGCGGAAATGAAGCAGATAGCACTTCAAAGCTTTAAATAAGTGCATAAATTTAAATATCTTACAGTAAGATCGCTTTACAATGTTTATACCACAAGATGTCAACTTAGGCAGATATCTTATATGTATATGCAACTCCCGAAATCTGTTTTTAAATAGTATGAGGAACTTTTACACAAGTATCTCTAAAAACGAAGCCATATTGCAAATGCAACCTAAATTAATTTAATCTAAATTATATTGGTATTCTTACTAATTATGATAAACATCAATTTAAATTTTATGTTTAGTTGAGGTTTTTTTTGTTGAGAGCGCTTCTGTGTAAATGCGATTTTTATTCATTGTGTTCAAACTAGCTATGGCCGCTTTTTCATCGAGCAGTGTTTGACTACGTAGGCAGCTAGGACAGATGACTCCGACATAACTGGCTACCTTTTATTTTTATCGCTTAACACTGAGGGGAAACGAGTCCAAAGATATGATGTTATATGTCTAACTGTTTGTTAAGCTAACACAGCTAAATCGTTGAACCATTTTTTTAATGCTTGTTATGGAGTATACTGAAATTCCAAGTATTGGCTTACTTGGACATGGGCTACCATTTCGCGCAAGCGAAACCGTGGGCAAGAGCCAGTAAGAACCTACATACAATCACTTGCCGTCTATTTAGATCGACTAACGCAAAAAAACCGTATCGATAGTATACTGGATGAACATCAGCCCCCAGAACAAGCCGGATTCCGCTCAAGATTCTCAACTACCGACCACCTTCAGACCCTGAACCAGATCATTGAAAAATATTCTGAATTTAACAAACCATTATATCTAGCTTTTGTCGATTATACAAAAGCATTCGATAGCATTATACACTCTGAAATTTTTAAAGCATTAGAAAATCAAAATTTAGATAAACCATATATTGGAATATTAAAAAACATCTATAGCAATAGTTCAGCAAATCTTAAGCTTAATACCGCAGGACCTTCATTTAAAATACACAAGGGCGTCAAACAGGGTGACCCGCTCTCCCCTAAATTATTTACAAGCGCCCTCGAGGAGGTATTCAAGTCACTGGCTGCCTCATGGAACACCAAGGGCATCGAAGTCGGCACGAGTAGACTGTCAAACCTCCGGTTTGCCGACGACATTGTCCTCTTTGCCCCCACAGCTCTTGAACTTCAGATTATGCTCCAAGAACTGAGCACGGCAAGCTTCAGGGTGGGGCTTTCGATGAATCGGTCTAAGACCAAATTAATGACTAACAGCAAGAAGCGTAGGGTCGAGGTAGATGGGCAGGAAATACAATATGTTGATAACTATATCTACTTGGGCCAGTTAGTATCTTTCGAAAACAGGCAAGAGATGGAAATCTATCGGCGTATCGAAAACGCCTGGAAAAGCTACTGGTCCATGAAGACGCTAATGACGGGTGATCTACCGATCTCCCTGAAGCGGAAGCTCATCGACATGTGTATCCTGCCCATCCTAACCTACGGTGCTCAAACCTGGTCACTCACCGATTCGCAAAAGTTTCGCCTTGGAGTTTGCCAAAGAGCTATGGAACGCAGCATTCTCGGTGTTAAGAGACAAGACCGAATCCGGAACACCACGCTGCGTTCCAGAACTGGGATAACCGACGTTGGCAAAAAGGCAGCCAGGCTTAAATGGGATTGGGCGGGTCACGTCAGTCGCATGCAAAGTGACTGCTGGGCAAGGGTCTGTACACAATGGGAGCCAACAGATGGACGGCGTCGCCGAGGCCGGCCCAGGAAGAGGTGGCGGGATGACTTAGTCGCATACAGCGAGGGCTGGTTCGAGTTGGCGCGGGATAAGGTAGTATGGAAGGAATTGGGGGAGGCCTTTGCCCAGCAGTGGGACAGTACAGGCTAAGAAAAAAAAAAAAAAATATCTTCTCTAGCAATTGTTTGTAGCTATAAAGTAAGTAAATGAATGATAGACAAAAGTAGGGACTAAAATATTAACGATATCACTGTAACTAGAGTGGAACATAAGTACCTCGTAGGTAGTAGACTAGTACCTACTTAGAAGGTGGTAGGCCTTAATGTCATGAATAAGTTATTTGAATTACATAATTATAATGATAATAAGCCCTCGGGGCAAGTCGTTACCTCATCATGAGAATAAGGCAATACCTGAGGGCATATTAACTTGCTTTTTCCAACCTTGAGATATAAATAAAAACTGTATCTGAAGGTATATGTAGGAGCATACATCCGCAGGGCAGCTTGTGGCGAGCTGTTTGCTCGCACTGGTGTCGCTGCCTATCGTAACGGCTGTTTTGGGGGGCCCATCTGGTGAGCTGGCGAGTCACCACCTGCCTATTTAATTGCATATTATACATGTATTGAAAGGCAGGTGCCATAGTATCCGATTTTATTTAAATATGCAATCCACTTAACATGCACCTACCCATAACCATTTTAGTTTTATCACCACAATTCACAATAGTTCTGAAGCTACCTTGGGCCGTTCATGTCTGTTCTCCCATAGGGCAGGGATGAATGGCCTCTGGTAGATGCCCCATCCCATATTAGAGTAAAGTTCTCAACAAGGCCGCTGCGTGTTGGATCTGTATCCCCACGTAAGCCTTTCAAAGGACCGGGTCTCTTCTTCTGAAGATATCCCGTGCATATAAAGAGATACATAATAATAATCTTTATTGTTGACTAAGGCCCATAGATACCTTATAAATTAACATACATATTTTATAAATACATTTCGTGTTAGTACATATAGACTTAAACCTATGTTAGTAAACACTTCCCTATGTGCGTCCATGTGGTATCTGTCCGCGGAAGCGACGGAACACCACGCCAGCCGGCCAAAAGCCTTCTACCATCACCAGGTGCAGGTAACATGATGAGGTACTCACACCACAAACGCATTGAAATTGACGTTGCGGCGCGACTCCAGTAGCTGCACTCTCGGCATGTATTTTATCTTTTGGCGCACGTACTCAGCGATGTCCTCCGCCTTGGTGGTGTAGTGTAGGCGAGAGATGTAGTTACACCGGAGTATTCGGTTTCGCTGCACGTATCTTCACGCTAGGCTCCACAGGGGCCGTGCCGCAGCGGTTCTTGACTGTCCGATGACGGCGCTTCCTCCTCTGGACCAAGACGAAACCATCATCGACGGTACTCTTCGGAGCCACTTCAGGCACTAAATTGCCAGCAATATATCGTATCTACCTATGATCTAATTATATAGTTAGATCATAGGTAGATACGACGATTAACTGTTTTTTTTTTTGGAGATTTGATAATGACTTGCTAGGGCTTGTAGAATATCTACAGGTATTTTCATCAACTTATTATTGTGTAAGATCATACGTAGAAAGTAGCTACGAAAGGATTAAGTTGCGAGTTGCAAAATGCATTCTAGTACCTACCTACGGAGATCTAAGGGGGTGAGTTGTGGTGGAGACTATTGATCCTCGCCCGTCGCGCCGCGCTGTGACCGAACGTGACCCCACGACCGCCCTTGTATACCTGGCCCTCGATGCTGATCGCTAGTTTAATTTTTTTTATCTATTTTAAAATCCAGATATTGTATTTGAAAGACGCCGTTTTAAATATATAAATGAAATTATTATTTTGTATTAATAAATGAAACACAAAAATCTAAGGTAAACAAGTTTTATAAGCAAGCTAGTCCTATTACTGTAATCGATAACGGTACGATAACGATAACGATAACGAGTAAAATTACTTGAGTACATTGTCTTTTAGTCCCAAATATTGTATTCTGGTAGCGAACTTTTTTTGTAAGTTACATAAATATTGCGACTAATAAAGAAAAAAGCAGTAGAATACGTATTTGTTCACATTAGCTTGGGTAAACGGTCAAAGTGTATGCTTTAACTAGGAAGTGAAAAAACTTCATAAAACATATTTCCTAGACGACAATTAATAAAACAGCTATTCGAAAATAACAATTAGAACCCTTCAACTTTGTTTTCTTTGATAAACTAAGTTAGAAGTTATTGAATAGTACCTATAACACAGAACACTACCTAGCTATCAATATATTTTGCCAGCTACAGACGTTGTGGATAGCTAGATGTATTCGCGCTGTGGGCGGCAAACCGGGAGTCATATTCCGAAGCTTGTAGGAGGCAGTCGTTGATATAAATAAAAAAATCCTAGTAAAATTTAGCTTTCGAAAGCTTTTTTGTAATAAATAGGTATTTCCAAAGGAATAAAAGCAAATTACCAGAATATTTTTTGCTGGCAATTTTTATAAACGTCACGTCAAATCGACCACTTAGAGAACAGCCGAGCCGTGAGCAGCATAGCTAAAATTCCTGCGTTTTGTATTAAAGCAGTTTCGGTTGCCTGATAAAGTGAATATAACTTTTATTTTGCTCAAAGTGTCTCTTATCAGTGAATAATAAATTGATTCAAAGGACAATATCTACAATGGAACACGATATTAACAAGCCCTACAAAATTTGTGATGTGAATCGAGACAAAAAGAAAGGAATTGTGGCTTCATCCTTAGAAGATCTTCTTACAAAAGTGCCAGAAAAGTTAGGTTTACCCTCGGAAAATTTAACAGTAGTTTTAGAATCCGACGGCACTGAAGTAGACGACGAGGAATATTTCTCGACATTAGACCCAGATACTTCTCTTATGATATTACATGGTCTTGAAAAATGGGCTCCGAATATGCCTAGATGCCAAGTGTCTTTAGATCAAACCGATGACGTTGCATTTGGAGACAAAGGGCAGGTGGCTAACTTGGTAGGCCGTCTGCAACACAACTTGTGCCACATCTCTCTCCTGGGTGGTCAAGATTTAGAACTCTTGTCAGATATGGATCCAGACAGTCTTGCAGATATTGTAACAGATAGAGACAATAGAATAATTTTGGAGCACATCAAAGAAGCATCTGGCAGGTAAATAAACAAAGTCTAAATACCCATACGATAAAACAAAAATAAATACTCAGTTACTTTTCACAAATATTTTAAATATAATGTGCCTGATGCAGCATATTGTAATATTTAATTATAATAATTTTATAATACTTTAACTTTGTATTAGATACTTATTTGCTTTATTAATAGTTTAAAATTACCTTTCAGAATATTGCTTGAAAAACGACAAGCTCAAGATGCTATGGAACTGTTGAAGCTGTATCACCAAAGTGTATCCAACGGTACTGAAGACATGTCACCACCGAAACAAGAAAGAGTTTAGAGCACCTGATTGGCAATGGTAACCATATTTCATTTGTCATGACTTAATTCAGGTTTCAGTAATACAACTCTTTACCATTATTTATCAATTGTGTGTGTTATGTTTAGCTCTGTTTTGCTATGAAAATCCCACAAATATTTTTTGATATTTTTAGTAACCTTGTATTTAACCTGAATCAAGTGATGATCAATAATTAAAATCCTCAATTTATTTTTAAGGGATGTTTCAGCTCAAAAGTTTACAAAAACATGATTTTTCTGTACTTACATGCTTATGGACAACATTAAATTTGTTTAATTCTTATAAGAAAATGAAATCTGTAGCAATTTAAATGATCAGTCATAATTATGTATATAATAACATACCAAATATTGAGGCCTTGTACAAACATTATGGACTTTCTTTTTTAAACTTTATTTTGAGCATATGTATTATGATTTAGTAAAAGAATTATAGCATTACTTCATTTATATACAAAATTTATTTATTATTTGAGTTATATTATTTAACTGTATTGCAATGTCCTCTATGTTGTAGTAATAGTATTGTTAATGTAAGAAGGTACATGGTAACATATAGTAAACATTAGTGATAATACAACGCTAATCTTATGAATATGAGCTGAAATTGAAAGATATGATAATGTTCTTACGAAGCATTGTAAGTAAATATGTTTAGATGTTTATGTATATAGTTAGTCTTAAAAGTACTGTAGAGATCAACTTTTAGAGTTATCTGTGTAACTATGTCTAATTTGTATTATTTTGACTGGTAATAAATAGAGCAATTTCAAAATATAACTTCTGAAATGCTATCAGTCTTGATACTTAGTTGTTAAGGTAATACCTTTATAAATATTTTAATACCAAATCTGACAATAGGTACCTATGCTAGTGCTAAGCATATTATATGATCTTTTATTCATTATATTTTAAATTAATTTTCATATTTTGTAAACTTTTGAGAGAAGAATTGCCACAAGGTTGATAATCAACATCAATTTAAAAGACTGATAGTTGGTAATTTTATGTTTTTATATAGTTTTACCCCTAGTATAAGGTTTATTCATTTATTCCAAATTTGCTCAAAATTTTTACAAGATATTTAATAAGTTTCCCTATCTTGTTTCACTATTGAATATTAAGTGAAGTAAATATTATATAATTTCATGCCCCAGCAAGAAGTGAAGTTGTTGATACTGTGTGGTGATAATGTGTCATTAGTTACCTACTTCTATGGAATTGTTACATCATTGTAGAAATTGAAGGATGATTTCTTTGTAATACAACTGGAAAAAATAGATTTAAAAGGGAATTGAGTATGCTATTGATCCTGTGAATGGTATTAAATTGTAAATTTTTAGTCCCTTGTGATTATTATTATTTTAATTAATAATTTACAGTCTTAGTAACTGAGATGAATGTTTATGTTAGCATACTAAATTGTTGTGCTAGATATTAAATGTCATATTATGTATTTTAAAGTAGTGCACCCATTAAAATTGTTATAGCCAGCAAGTAGGTAAATACCCTGTAACATTGCACATACTAGTCAGATATAAAAAATAATAGCAGATGATACCAGACAGTTGACTTGCAGCAAAGTAGTTAGTAATTAAACATTGATTTAAAACTGTCTGATATTAACTGTCTTAATTATTGTCTCAATATTTACCAAATAAAAATTGTATACCTACATAGTGCTAATAATCTAATTATTTTAACTGTTTGCCTTAAGCTATGCAATTATTAAACAGCACATTCTGTAAAAATCCACCTAATATATGGTTAATCTATGTAATGTTAGTATTATTATTGGTCTACCATGTATGTATTTGTAATTCTACAAATTAATACATTTATATACTTATTCATAGAAAGTAATACTTTGACAACACCAACATAGACTGTCTTAATTTGTTATTTTTTTATATATTTATAGTTATAAAATAACATTAATTAACTACTATTTATGATGTCTCACTCCCGTTTCTATTATCCAAGTAACTAACTGATCATAGCTTTCAGTTCTGTTCTTGATTTGCATTAGTGATGAGCATTACTTATTTATTCTGATTACTCATAATTCAGAATATTTGTGAAACTTGTATGAGCATCATAATATGTAATGTTGTTTTTCCTTTAGATGTTCTGTGGAATTGGTAGATGTCAACAATAATCCCTAATAGAGGAATTGGAATTTAGTTTTACTGTGCACAAATAAACAAACTGAAAATAATTACACTGATTTATTCTTTTGATACAATCAATACATCAAGAAAATTATCCATATAGTATATTAATATTCCAAACTTAGTAGGTAGCAATTTAAATAACATTTTGCAAATAATATAATTTTACATGAATATGAAATGCACAATAATATATCAATCATATGTAAATAAAGGTTTACAAGACTACCATGTTAACACCTATTATACTTCATCAAGAGTTACCCAAAACAATGTTAAATTCCTTTCTTGAGACATTTCAATAGCTTAGCAGATACACAAAAAGATCCAGATAGTTTTAGAGAACAGTGCAGGAGCTTTTCTCACGGAAAGGATTAACTTTTTGACTGGAAAATCCAACAAGTAGACAATCCTCCTGTTCATGCTCGTTGATGTATTTGACTATGTCTGATACAACCACAGACACAGGTATACGTTTTATAGCTGCTTCTCTTCTCAGCTGTTCTGTAACAGCCCGTTGCTGTTGCAATGTTGAAACCATCATGTCCATAACGGCGGTGTCTGATAGGCCTATGTTGAATGTAAATTAAAACTTGAAAATGAAAAACAGGGCGTAGCCTCGAACCTTTAAAGGTTTAATCTGGAAACAATAACGATTCGACATTAGAAAAGCACACTTCTACGATAAATGGTTTCACAAATAACTATTAAATAACCCACAGCGGATAAAAACGAGGTAGATTTTGGTAATTTGGATATGTTAGAAAATATTCTAGCAATAACGCAGATCTCTTTTTCGTGATTGACACAGAATACAGATTTACTTTTCTCTATGATACAGATCACCAAAAGCATAGAGAAAAGTAATAAAAAGCCCAGAGACAAAAAGTTTCTTTTTTTACAGACTTTTTCAGAGTTGTCCGCCGTAATCGCAAATCCTATAATAACATTTTCGCATAATTTTATAGAATGTTACGTGTGTACATACGTACATACATAAAATACAGTGCGACATAAAAGAGTAGAAATTAAATGAGGGCGCCACAATAGATCAGGTGGCAACCCACTTAGTACGACCCACACGATCTTGATACTTGAACACCTAGCATTATTTTTTAATAGCTTTACATCATGTGTCAATGTTTTAAATAAATATGTTTATGAATCAAATGTTTTCAATAAGTTCCGCGTAGATAGATAGATTGTTTGGAATGTCGTAGTAATAAAACTATAACTTCAAAAAAATATATAATTTTATTAATCAATTTCTTTCTATTATTTCCGCAAGACAGTAGAATTGGTATATAGTAATAAAATTAAAACTTCACTCAAATATAAACTTAATTAATGAGCACACTAATCTAATAAATCAAAATCTAAATATTCTACACCTTCTATGTAATCTTGAGTTGAGTTTAAGTCGTCTATATTAAGCTCTGCCATTGATTTGTCACTGCTTTCTGAACCGAACTCATCTTCACTGCTGTCTGCACCAACCTGAATAACTAAACGATCTATGTCATGGTACAATGTTCTTCCACGATCATAATACTCCTTCTCAATTTTCTTAACATGCTCACAGCAATTCTTCCAATCCTCAGCTGTTATCAAATTGAAGGCTTCTTCGGTTAACTCCTTAATGTTTTTTGCACCTACATTCTGTGAAGCGACCTTTCGCTTTGCCAGTGCCCAAATTAACTCGATAGGGTTAAGATCACAGTGGTATGGTGGCAGCCTTACCACTGTGTGACCAAATTGCGCAATAATCTCATCAATTTCATATTCTGGTTCAGGCTTGTGTTTTTTTACCAGTGCCAGAAGCGAGGGTTTTCTCAAATCTGGGTCGAAAGACACGTTATTTTGTTGTAGCCATATTTTTATTTCATGAACCTTATTTGATGATGTCGGAGCTTTGTTCTTTACAACAGAGTGATAGGGTGCATTGTCCATCACGATGATTGAAGGCTCTATGATGTTGGGCATAAGTTTTTCTGTAACCCATTTAGTAAAATTATGACAGTTCATTTCAGAATGATAATCTTCTTGTTTATTCTCACCGCTAAAGAGTAGTAGAGCATTAGGCACAAAACCTTTTTCATTTCCGGCATGAACTATGATCCATCGCTTTCCCTTTGACATATCAGTTGTGAATCCTTCAGTTTCAATCGACTGCCAGCATTTTTTAAGCTTGTAGCTGGAGTGGATATAACTTTCGTCCAAATATATTATATCTCTTTGAAGCTCTTCGGGCAAGTTCCTGTTCTCCATAATCAATCTCAAATATTTTTCTCGCTTGTGTGCAATAATAGGATTTTCCATCAAAGCTTGTCGGTTTGTTTTACATTTTTTATATCGAAATCCAATCCTTTTTAGAAGTTTCCTCAAATGTTCCCGACTTCCGTCATAGCCGATATCTTCCTTTAATTGAACTAACAATTTACCAATTGTTGGTACCTCTTTCTTCACAGTATAAAAAAAATGAATCTTCTGCCGAACTGCACATGTGTCAAAGTCGTCTAATAACTTTAAAGGACGACCTTTTCTATGTTTAGCTGGTGTCGAGAATTTTCCATCGTTTTCTATACCATGTTTCACAATTCTGCGCACTGTGCTTACAGAAACACCTAAAACAAACAAAAAAATGGTATTAATTTAAATAATTATAGATACAACTTTTAATGGGTGCTTATTTCCCTATAATTATTTAACCACTGTCAGTCCGACGAAAAATTTATAATTTCATTATGTGAAAATATTTTTAATTTACGTTTCTTTAAGTCACAAATATGGTAAAGCAAAAAATGTATTTCGTAATACGCAATAAATTACATTCATAATTATCAACGTTGTTAAGTCGCGCTATAATTGCAACGATATTTGTTTATCTTTGCTTAACCTCAAAAATGGTACACAAATCATATTAAGTCCGGAAATTTTGCTCTTAGAATGTATTAATCGTTTATAATTAACGTTTAGTGCAACTTTCAATAGTTACTTACCAGTAAAATCTGCCGTACGTTGGTAAACATCTTCGAAGTTAGATAGCTGCTTCCCAGCTTGAAATTCGGCCATGCACCGCCCATAAACTTTAAAAATTATTTCACGGGCTCCTCCACGAATTACTTTATTCATGATATGTCACTGTTTTTCAGTCCACACTCAGAAATAACACACAAAACCAAAATTCTAACAAAAACGAAACCGGTCGAGTAGAATTTGTCAGTATTTGACAGTTCAAGTACTCATTTTAGATGTTGCCAGAAAACGAAAAAAAATTAGTTCCCAAATATTTAATTTCTACTCTTTTATGTCGCACTGTAGGATTCAAATAAGAACTAGATTAGTAGATTGGCTTCCTACTATAAATTTTAAACACAAAAATTATTCCACAATATTTTATACAGGTGTAAAACTGTTTGTTTAGGGTTTAAGACTTTCATCGTCATAGAACACTGATCAGTTATTAATTGCACATGAAGTGAAGGAAATACATAGATATACGCAGAGCAATGAAGTCATTATATAGGTTACTCAAATACTTTGCATTGCACTAAGAGCAAGTCTTGCTCTCAAGTGACTTTTTACATTAGGTCAACACCTGTATAATATAACCGATATTTTACTACAATAGTCTCTCCTTTACAATGCCTGATGCCATATTTAGACATCCATAACGAATGGTACGGAATCAAATTGGCAGTACTTCACTACTTAGTAGCCCTAGCCATAGACTAGATCTAATTTATTTTATTATTGTGTAATGTGTGGTCCACCAGCAGTTCGCCGTATGTGGTAAACTGAAGGTTTTTAAGGTAAATTATAACATCAGTTGCTGCAATAATTGTTACATGATATATAAACTGTAAAATAAATAATTTACTCTAATTTTTTTTCAGCAATCCTTTCAAGTTAATTAAACAATCGTAAAAAATGGAAGGCGATGGAGTAGACACTTCAAATCCGAAGTCATTTTCAGGAATACCAGAGGCTGTTTTCGTGGTATTTATACAATTTAATATCAAATTTAATGTAAATGCAGTATCCCAACCGAAACATTTGTAAGAAATTCGCCAATATACATATCAAACATAATGTAACCAAAAAAAATTGTTGGTTGTAAAAAGTTAATTTGGTAGATTATTACAAGTTTAAATTTTTGCATGTTAATTTTTTTATTGTATTTATAAGCATTTCTATTGTAATTTTAATACCTACGTAACTAAGATATCGTTAAGTTAATTTGAAATTTGCTTTCTATGGTTAATGTTAAGTAATGAACTTAATCCAATAGACTTCTTTTATAGGACAATGTAGACGAATTTATGAACAAGCCTGAAAACTCTGGGGGTGTAGATAAAGTCCTTAGAAGCCTAGATGAACAACATGCAAAATATAAACATATGGAATTGTCACTAGCTACTAAACGCAGACGATTGCGGCAACAAATACCAGACCTTGCTCGATCCTTGGAGATGATCGAAAAGTTGAAAATTCAAAAGGAAGAAGTGGAAACTCAGTTTCTTCTTAGTGATCAAGTTTTTGTTAAGGTAACAAATGCCTCTAAAACCTTTATATTATAAAAAGAAGTGATATTATTTTGCTAACATTGTAAATTTTATTTCTTTATCCATTTCAGGCAAACATTCCACCAACAGAAAATGTTTATTTATGGCTTGGTGCTAATGTTATGTTGGAATATACTCTAGATGATGCTGAAAAACTATTATCATCTAATATGGCTACTGCAAAGAAGAATTTAGCTTGTGTAGAGCATGATTTAGATTTCTTAAGGTAAATCATCCACAAATATTTACTTAGTTTCAACTAAAATCAGTTGCTAAATAGTTCTTAAAAACGAAACTGATATGTTTTTTTACTATTCCCAAACAATAACAATTCTATTCTAGCTGTATTACAGAATTTAATGTATATATTTTATATTTAAAGGGTTTGTTTTTCCGTTACTAGGCAGCCAGCTAAAGCTTCTCATGTTCAGTGTTTTCCCAGACCTTGTACCTATAGTTATTTTACTATTCCTTGTGGATAGTATGGTAAATTATTAAATGCACCAGATATATACAGAAAACACACAATATAACTAATGCATTATTGTGGAGTTTAGAGTAACTTATGTTATAAATTTATTATTATTGTAAAACCTCATAATCTGGTTGACTAGTGTTGAGAATATAAAAAGAACTTTTTCAAGTTTTTTTGGGAAATAATGAGTGCTGAAATTTATTAACACTTATTTTTTTATTACAGAGATCAGTGGACAACTACAGAAGTAAATATGGCTAGAGTTTACAACTGGGATGTAAAGAGGCGCCAGGCTGCTAAAGCATCAAGCTAATAATAAAAATTGTTTTAATTACTCTTACCTAGCCCAAACATACATTTATTAGTTTATAATGCATAATTATATACTTAATTATTTTCAATAACAGTTTTTACAAGAACAATTTAACGAGTTTGGGTTGTCTTCCTGTTTGCTTAATTAATGTTTATTGGATTCCCATTGCTCATTCATGCACCTCTGCAGAATATATCATAACAATAGCAGAGACAAACTTGTGAATAGTATTATTATTATTATACTGTTTTACTAATACAGAATGTTGCTTACTTATGTTACTACCTAAAGCATTTAACAGTTTATTTGGGTTATTTATTTTATCTTTGATTAACCAAAAAAATATGTAAATAAGACCTTTCATATTTTAAAATGTATACAAATTAATAAAACACTGCTTTCAAGAATTGTAGATATTTACTGCATAAAAACCCTTTATACGTAATTAATCTTATATTATACAAAACAAATTGAGGTCCATATTTCCTTGGGATGAACACTTCTATAACTCCATTGTACATTGAGGGTAATCAGCCAACTATGACAGCGTGAGGATTTGGGTTCAATAACCGGCAAGTGACGATTATATTAAGCACTTTTTTGTCTGGTTATAGTATAAACTGGCACCAAACATATATGATATCCAGAGGGAGAAATAAAATCGCTGTAATGTTATTTAAAGATGCAACATTTTCGATTTATGTTTTTTTAAGAGAATCGAGAAATGTTTACTTGCAAAAAAATAGGAATCTTATATTCTAAAAAAGTAGTGAAAACTCAAATGTTTAATGTCGTTTCTAAAATAATACTGCGTTCAAAATTAATTATATTGATCAAAATGAACGCATCCTACTTTCTGAAGACATGGCTATGACGTCATGTCGCGGACTCGCGGTTTTGAACTTTTGACATTACCGTCAATACGTCAATAATCGTGTCGTGTCATTTGATGCGTCGAGTAAATCGATATTTTAATAAATAAATCTGAATTATTGATATCTTGAGAATTTTCTGAGTGCTAAGCATAACCGACATAATCATGGCTCCGTCTACAGACTGGGATGAGATAAAAAGATTAGCAGCTGATTTCCAAAAAGCTCAGCTGAGTTCTACTGCTCTGAGGTAAAAAACCTTATCTATATTTATTATTACTATATACGACCAATTCTTTGTAAGAGCGCGATTAAAATTCTCCTGTGAAACATATTTTGAAACCACTTATATATATCTAGATCACCAACATATGTTTCTCAAAATGTTTTCTAGATTTGAGTCTTGACGTATATATTAACTGAAAGTTTCCTAAGTATTCTTATATGGCTTTAGAATTTAAGTTTTGCAATTCTTATGACGACATAGTTCTGATTTTCTGCTTTTAATTCTTACTAATTGACATTAAAATTTGTTTTTAGACTATCTGAAAGAAACTGCATCGAAATCGTGACGAAATTAATTGAATTGAAGTTAATTGATGTTATATTTACTACTGACGGTAAAGAGTATCTAACCCCTCAACAGCTTGTTAAAGAAATAAAAGATGAATTGTATGTTCATGGTGGGCGAATCAATACCGTCGACCTTGCCAAAGAGCTTAATGTTGATCTAAGCCAAATTAACAATAGTGTTTCTGAAATAATTAGGGGAAAAGAAGTACAACTGGTTTCCGGCTATTTAATAGCTCATTATTATTTAGAAAAAGTTGCAAGAGAAATCAATGAGAAATTGCAACTGCAGGGTCAAATATCTGTGGGGGAGTTAACCTTACAGTATGATTTACCAGCTGAGTTATTGCAGCATAATGTCTTGGAGAAACATTTAGGAAAGATAATTATTGGAAAACAGGATCCTTCTGAACCCAGGACATTTTATACAGAGGAGTATATAACTAGAACAAAAGCTAAGATTCGTGGAGCATTAATGGGCCTACTGAAGCCCACACCTGTGACAGTTATAGTGAACCATTGTAATTTGTCTGACCGCCTGTTCTTGTCATTGTTTGATCAACTGAATGCTCCTGGTGTGCTGACTGGACGCCAAGCTGGAGCACTGTATGTGCCATCATGTTACACTAAATCCCAAAATGATTGGGTTTTGAGTTTTTACAAGCAAAACAATTACTTGGAATATGATGCTATATCTCGCTTAGGTATTTCTGACCCTAAAGGGTATGTTAAGCGCATTCTGACAAATGAGGATCTAACTTTCCTCAGTACTTGTGTAATTGGTTCACAAATCAAGCAACAACTAGAAACTGCTTTGGAAGAATGTATATCATCTAAGAGTTACTTGGATGTAGTGTCTTTATTGCCATCAGTTTTAACAGATACTGACATTGAGAATGTTCTAGATGGTCTCTTAAAGAAGTCCAAGTCAACAATATTATTCGAAAACACAGGTAATGTAAATTTTTATAACTATTGGTTTAGGTATAATAATTATTTCACAAGATAAATTCATGTATTTAAATGTATGTTATTTTAGTTTTCAGTAATCATTATATCGAAAATTTAAAGCAAGCTTGTATGCCTATGACCCAAGAAAAAGCTGAGAAGGTTGTAAAGTCTGGTAAATATCAGCAGTTTTATATGGAAAAGCAACTAAACAAAGCTGCTGATTTTGGAACAAGCCATGTGGATCACAAAGCTGAAAGGCGTGAGGAGAGAAGGAGAAAAGCAGCCTCTGGAAAAGGTGGTGGAGGTACTCAGGGAAGGGAAACTAAAACAAAAGCTGTTAAGAAACATGCTCGGTCTAAACAGACTGTTCAGGATTCAGACTCAGATGAAGGACCTAGTTTAACTAAAAAGTCACAAACACAATTGGAAACTGTTAGTGTTGATGATGTTGTGAATATTATCAAGGACACTCTGGAGAATGAAGGGTTGGAAGATTTACTGACACAAGTAGCAGAATACCTTCAAGGGTAAATATGTAATAATTTCCTTTAGTAGTTTACATTATCAACTCACAATAATAATCAAAATTTTACTTTATTAGTCTATAAACCTGGAAAATATTATTAGTTTTATTATCTTTACAGGGGACTTAACCAAATAGGTTTAAAAATTGCAAAAGAAACAGCTGACAAATTACTTCAAGATGCTAGTCAGAATAGAAAGCAAACCCATACATCTGCACAGGACAAGATTAACATTCTCATTAATGACATAAAACTGTATGAAAAGGGCATCAAGTCTTTGCCAGCTGATCAGCAACCACAGTTTGTCAAGTATTTGTTAAAATCTTTGGGAGGTGATGTTCTTACTGAGTTTTGCAAGTATGCAGCAAATCAATGTAATCTATCTGTGCAAGGTGATGTCTTGTCAGTTGAACAAAGAAACAAAATAATTAATGACTTGTCTGACGAATTTACTAAACCACTGGCATCACTGAATGGAATATTGTCTGAACAAAACATGGAATCATTCTACCAAGCAGTTGATGTATGTTTATCAGAATTTGGAATGATCTTAAAGAAAATTGACAAAAAGAAAGATAAGTAAGTAGTTAAAATTATCTCATGCTTTATTATTATTTACCCCTTATTAAACTTTAGTCTGATAAAATACTTATATGGGCCTATGTGAAGTGTAAAGAAAAGTTGTCTGAGCTTTTGTTAGGCTCTCATGTGTGTGGATTATGCTAACTTGTACTAAGCTCAATTAAAGGTGTCAATGTATTGTATTTTCAGGCTTCTGATTCAAAACCATAGAGAAAAATTAATTGCGGAATTGGAAAATTGTGAAGAGCCAGCTTTAAGTTTACATTTGGCGGTATTGGCAATTTTTACAATTGTCACCCAAAACATGCTTCATGCATCTGGTAGACAAGTACCAATAGTTATAACATATTTGAAAACGCAACTTAAGGATGAAGATTATGAAAGGCTTTTACTCTGGCATGGTAGGTATTTTATTTAAATTGAACATGCACGCTTTTATTGTAGTCTTAGGTTTTTTTTTATATAAAAATGCTTATACATACCTAAGGTATGGTAAGGTCAATTATTTATTTTTGCCATTAAATAAAAATAAAAAGAATTATAATGATAATTCCCAATACTTTTATTTACAGAACTAGTCACAAAATTCTTGACTTCTTCTGAGGAGAGCAAGAGCGATGTTGAAGAGAAACTTCTACAAGAACTTCCTGCACTAAAAGTTATGGTTCAAGAAATAAAAAAATACAAGTAAAGTTCATATTGGTTTGGTTTGGTTTTTTGTAAGCATTATTGGCCATGTTATGTGTAAAATACATTGTATCACAATTAAAAATCAAATGGCTATTTCATTTTTTTATCTACAAAAAAGACTGGCCCATGCTAGGTCAAGACAGAAGTGCGTGGAAGAGGGAGAGAGAGGTCTTTGGCCTGCAGTGGGACAAGACGGGCTTAATAAATATTATTAGATAGATATAAAGAATATTCTCAGTTTTTACGTTGGTAATAGACAAATTGTCGGCAGCCCATAATTTGGTTACGAGAACTGCATAGTCGGTAAACTTCACTAAATTCAGGGTGCGAAGGATACCAGACATTCATTATCAACAGCTTATGTTAGGTGGCGTTTTAATTGCAAAAACTAATTAAGTTCAAAGTCGGTTAGCCAAACAGCATAATTAAGAAAAGTTGTTGAAAATAATTTACTACGTACGTGACGTAGATCGTAGTGATATCTGCCTTCAACCCTTGAGGGGTTTCAATATTGGGAACGAAATCAAATTATTCTGTAACAGATTCTTTGTTAAGTTTCAGTGGATTTTGCATAGACAGAATAGTATTCTCGGCCAACGAGATTTTGTATATATTAATTTTGTAATGTATGTGCTGTAATGTTCTGTGATCGAAAATAAATAAATAAATATAATTGTAAATGAAACTAATATTTTTAAATACTACGTGATACTGGTAACAGAAATAGATTGTCACCATATTATAACATTGTAACACTGGTGTTTTTACAGGTTTTTACTGTCAAATATGGTATCACTAAAGAGTGAGCAGTAATTACTCTAAGGAGTGAGCCTATCAGTGTATGAACCGTGAGCACTAGTATGAGACGGAGCGCGCCGTTTTAATAAAACTATCTAAAACCCTAATATTATCCTAACAATGTCGAAACCATCGATATCTTCGCATATAAGTCTGTCGTTGCGCGAAAAATAACTTTAAATCAGTAAATGAATGTACTAGATACAGACAAAAAGTGCTCTCGCTTGGCACGAAGGAAAACTAGCGATACTATCGGTCTATAGTTATCTATAGTCTAAGGTGGTATCTGTGGAACTGTCATCCATGTGTGTCATTCAAATGTCATAACCTGTCATAACACACGGGTCGGTCAGTCAACGAACGAACGTCTGTTGTTTAGGTTGTAGGCTTTAGAATTGTATTTTACGATTATGGATTTTTGATAACAAATTATAAATTAAAGTTAACGAGAATCAATTAGATGTTGATATTTTGTCAATATATTCTACAAGAATTATATTTGTGTCGCAGTGCGAGCTTTTTGTAGACATTAAACGTAGCACCATGTGCTTGTGATTCAAAATATATTTACAACTCTGTCAATTTATATAACTTCAAGATGGAAATAGAGCCTAAAGAAAATTCAGATTTGCTTATAAAACGAAATAAAGTCGAAGCGAATGGGATCTTTAACCTTGAAGAACCAAAAGGTCCTCCTGATGGGGGCATCAGGGCCTATTCAGTCATGCTTGCATCGTTCCTGACAAATGGCCTCTTGTTCGGCGTAATAAACTCGTACAGTGTTATCTATACGGTCTTCGAGAAACATCTTAAAGATTCAGGAGTTCCTAACTCAGAGAGCAGAGCTGGTAAGTTATAAAATATGCTTAGTTGTAAATACCTCGATCAATTCATACATTTATTTCGTCATCTAAAACTCCGTATCGAATTCCATATCAAACCTGCATTACCTACACAGGTATGTTCATGAACCATGCAATCAATATTATACAATGTTGCTTATATTTTATTTGGTGCCTTATTATTGCCACACTTTGTGTTTTGCTTGTTTTCTAAACCCAGTTACTTATTTAATACAATAATATTTGTTACAATTTTTTCCTAACATAAGTCTTCATTACCACATGTAAATATATTATATTTGGTAGTCATTCCTACTAAAAATAACTGTATTGGTCTAACTCATATTTAGGTCAAATAATTAGAAATCCTGACTTTAAACAAAAACAACTTATTCCATAAAATTTGTAACATGAACTAAAAGTATATAAGTAACTGCGCATTTAGTTGTTTTAATATTTATAGATAAAGTTTATGTATTAATTATCAAGAAATGCCCTTTGATACTCAATCAATGAAAATTATAATGCACAATATGTTTATTCTGATAACATATATTATGATTTGATGATGGCTAGAGGATGTAAAGGGTTATCAAATAATTTATAGGTACATTGCCATTATTAAATTAGAACAACAATAATTGTTACCAAATACATACTTATGTCTTAAATGTTACTTACCTATGATTTAGATTATAATTACTTATACTACTCAGTCCATTAATTTAGCTTTTTAAGTTAAATATAATTTAAACAATACCTTTACTCTATTACACTTGACTTGAAACTAATGTAATTGACTAATACAAAGATTTCAACATGGTTTAAGGGAACCTCTTATATCATGTTAGCATCTTTGAAATTTAAAAATTATAACTCTTAAAGAGGTAATTGTTTGGCTTCAAAACTTTAGGTGTATGTGAAATTTTCCTTTTTTGTGGACATATATTATTTATTATATAAAAATGTAATGAGGAGGAGTGTCATTGTTAAATATGAGATAAATAATTAATCATTATTTCCATATGGAAATTAATATGACACAAACTGTTGTTAACAATCAATAAACACATTTTACATGTGATAAAACATTATCACTGCTGTATTTTTATTTAGGTCAAACTGAGAGTTCTCCTCCCAGTTGCAAGTACCATAATATACTGCTTGATAATTAACTTGTAAATTGAAAACATCCTTATGTTAGTATAGCCAGTTGGTTGTATTAGGGTTCAATTAGCCGGCGGTCCTTAAAGCCTATTCAATACTTAATTAATAATTCATTCTAATTGATTTTGCCGACATTTAGGTCGGTGCAATGTACTCGATTTCAAATTTAACGTTGATTTGATTATTTACTAAATAAAATATACCTAAGCAATTTTAACTTAAATGGTTTATGTAGCTAACTGCGTAAATTGTTGATGTTTTCCGTAGGTACCTACGCATAAATCTAGCGCATAACATACGTATTTCATTGTTATGAAAATGCTTATGTTTCACCTGAAATACGACTCAGGAGGTACCTACTTGATAAATGATAGTTAATGGCACAGATTGTCATGTGGCGCCAAGCGGGACGCACGTGGCGACGCGCCGAACGTCGCCCGCCCGCGTCGAAGGCCATCACATCATTACGTTCAATTTCATCATGCTTTTGACCGACCGTTATTGCAATAATTTACTGGCTACTCTAAACTATCACCAACTAGTTTTTGGGTTTTAGTTACCATGTACCTATATGAAAAGGTCCCTTAATATTTGTCTACGTTTTTCTTCTGTTCCTAGGATAGGTAGGTTTTTATAAATAAATTTAGAACAGCCAAGCCCAATTGATAGCATTTCCTCATGCGGGGTTCGAACCTGCAACTCTAGAATTTACTACTCACTGCGCCTATCGTACATACATAGTAATGTAATCGTCAACCTATGGGCGAAATGTTCGCTTCATATATTATTGCATGTTGCAGGCGTATTTAACTTGCATGATAGATATTTATTTTTTAATTAGATACATAGCTGGAAACATTTCAATGAACAAACATTATTCAAATTTGTGTAGTTGAGAATCATTCAAAACTGTGCTCGGTACGTTTTGCTGCATGTTTCGATTCTATAGTTCTGTACCATACATAAATGAGGAAAAATGTAGAACGCACAAATTCTTCCTTACATCTAAAAGGATTTAATTTACATTACGTACAGGACAGAACTTTGAGAGATCCTGCCATAAACTTAGGTAGTTGGGTAACCTATATCTTACGTCCTGTCATTCTTACACACCTACGTATTTGAAAATTCCATTGTTCTTAGAGAATAAAAGAACCGCCGTGTTTTCTTCTCTAACGGTAAAAAAATATAACTAATCCATCCGTGGCTCTGCCTCCTAGAACCAGAATTTTGTTAATATACTTAAAGACTATAGAGATAATGGCAAATTATACTGTGTACACAATTAGTTGGACATTATGGCGGTGCAGTATATTTATTCTCCGTAGGCAGGTACAGAGTAGCATGGTTAAAGTGTAAGTCGAACTCAGCTTAGTTCCCCAGAAAATATTATTGCTTTAAGGCTTATTAAAGCGCTGGCTTAATTAAAAAGCTTTAGTTTTCTCTAGTTTATTAGGTCCTATGGGCGCATGGACGTAACTCGCTCTCGCTCAATGAGTTTCATCTCGTTTTACACTGTACAATTAGATTAGCAATCAAAAGACAATCTCGCTATAATTAACTCTAAAGGCCTTTACTCCGAACAGGGCTCAGAAAAGTCATGGCTAAGGGCTATTCTAGCAAGTAGAGATAAATGGTAGAGTCGTTTGTTTTTCAGAATAGTTCAATATCTATGACGATAGTTGTCAGATAATAGCTGTGATGATTTTCGTAAGAAGTCATTAGATGACCTAATAATGTAATGTACGTAGATTGGTAAAGATTTCTTTTCACAATTGAACATAATACTTACTAGGGCTATATAATAGTCGCTGGCCAGTTATCAGTTAGTTTCATGATTATTCCTAAAAAATAATAACGTGACCCATTTGATTGACTAGTATTTGAAGCTCGGAGCAGACACGATAGAAAGTTTTACAATTTTTAAATAAATCTCTTTGTAATTAAGGAGTTGTGCAGAAATATAAGCCAGACAAAAACCTGTATTGTTTTGATGTCACTTAATTTATAATAAGATAAAGTTAGAAAATAATACCAAATATTTGTTCAGATGGCGGGACGCTCAATTATAATATAAACTAGCTGTACCCGGCATGCGTTGCAATGCAATTTTTTCTACCTAGCACCTGCCTACTACCTACCTGCCTCCTACCTACTACCACTTAGGGGTATGAAAAATAGATAGTAGCCGATTCTCAGACCTACTGAATATGCATATAAAATTTCATAAAAATCGGTCAAGCCGATTCGGAGGAGTTTGGTAACTAACATTGTGACACGAGAATTTTATGTATAAGATAAGTTTTGTGTTAATATGTAAATTATGCACTTTTATGATCTGCTATCAATTATATCCTGTTTAATAAAAACGCTACCTACTTATACGTTTACTTACGACCCATTTTATTTTATCCTTATCTTTTTCAATGAAATATTTGGCAAGTTATGATTTCCCGGAACAAAGTTACAAACACTTGAGTTTCAGATTGTTATCGGTGTCAATTAGATTAGAGATAAATGACAAAATATTCAAATAATTGGGGAAAGTACCTATCTAAACATGTTATATGCCCTAATGTAACTCGTGCATGATAAGCATCAGCTTTTTAATGCTAAACATCTTTTAAACACCTTTTCTTTCGCAATTAAGACTTTATTCTTATTTAATGTAACTTTTAAACTCATGATTGGTTATTCTGACTAAATAGGAAATGACTGATCGAAAAGTCATTGTAATTAATCATAAAATAAATACATAGTGTCTTTACCCAGCTGTACTAAGATGCTAAAGATGATTGTGCATGCTCTATAAATAAGTGTTAAATATCGATACTTCAGGTCAAAGAGCTATTACACACTGGAATATAGAGTTTCGTTTTGAACTCTATCAATCATTTTGCCTTCCAGTGGTAATAAAAGCTCGTTACAAACACCGATACTTAACAAGGAAACTTGTAAATTTTAAACGAAAGAAGCATTATATTTAGCTTGTTTAAAATTTCACGTATCCTTTAATTGGTTGGACTGTTCTAAGACGTCAATTTCTGACTCCAATTTCTGTTTCCTGCCCTGTTCTTAATTTTATTTCGGGTCGGCGCACAATGTTTTCTTTCTTATTCTATTCAACTCTATTAGCCGTCATACTGTAATTTCGAACTCCACCATAAACCTAATTAATACCTAATTATTATTTTCTCCTGAATTCTTTAGTAAGTAGTTCATCTATAAACTTATGTGGTGGCGCTACCAAATTCATATTTAAAATTTTGTTGTTACAATAGACAGCTTAATAAAGCATATAAATTAAATATCATCTAATATTAAACGTACATTCGATAGTCATGTATTCTTAGTATAAAACTGAGGCAGACAGAAAGTATAGCGTCTCGTGATTTGTACGGCCGCTGCGCGCTGGTGAAGTGATGACCCGATTAGATTACGAGACATTGTGTGTCACTTGTCAACTTTAACAGCTTGTTAAATTTAGATTTTTCGACTTCCATGTTGATTGATGAAACATTTGTAATGCGTACGGTTTTAGTTTTAGTGTCGACTAGATGAATTACATTGAACAGCAATCTTTCTTTAGTTCTTAGATTCGTTTATTGATCTTTGTGTAATTAATAACAATGTTGTATAATATTTAACGATTATCACCACTACAATAAAGCTTATTAAAAATCTAGTATTAAAAAATCGAGAGAGATTCGGAATTTATGAATTGGCATTCAAGATCAAAAGGTTGTTCTGAAGGTGAACAAACCGGCAAGAAATACTGACCCTTGTTGAGACAACTCTTTGAAGTTGCGTAGGATGCGATGTTACTGACAAATGGCTTGTTCCTTCATTACCAGATCAGAGCGGAAACGCTTTTATGCCCAATAAGTAAAACCTGTAAATAGACGCTATAAAGTACTGTAATACAATTCAAGTCCAAATTGTCTAAGAAATTATTATATTCGGGTATTTCACTCGTTCTGTCTGTAGTTTACAAAAAGGAAAATAGAAGATTGTTATCAGAATCTGTAATAGTTAATATTCTACGTGCAGCCAAATCCCAGAAGACTCAAGTAATTATTTAATAAAAACTCATAGATGTTGTACTCGCTGATTCAATTAACAATACTAAATCATAAATTAATTAATAACGTAATATGATACGAAATAAATGGAGTTCCATGTAAGTAGTTGTGTAATAAACCTGACATGACACTCAAGTATATTGTGTCCTGGTTTCATGTGATAGGTGAGATCTATTTCGAGGAAATGCGGCTTTGTCCGTTCCTAGATTTCTGATGTGATGTGAATAAGTGAAGCCTTTGCAAATTGTAGTCAATTGTGTAATCGCGTCAATCAAATGGTTAAAGAAGAGCAACAGAAAAGCCAACAAGCGACATAGACCTGTTAGTATTTAGTGTAGGAAAGATTTTGCTCTACATTAAATAATTTTAACTCCTTTTTAATTATTCGTTGTAAAATCCGAATGTATTTCTAATCCTCACTATTGATCTAGTTTTTATTTTTCTAGTTTAAGCGTGTTTCGTTTTAAAGCGTTTCTGGCTAACTTAGAATTGATCTGTAAGCGTTTTATTGGTCTTGTGGTTGAACAAGCGATTGTAGAGCGCGTACATTGGGTTTAATTACTACATTTTATTGAGGTTTCTGATGATTAAACAAACGAATCACTCACGTAGTCTTATAGAAATAATCCCGATCATATAGGTTTTAATGAGTTATGCTATTAGTAAATTGTCGACTTTATTGTCATGTACTAGTAAACTGTCATGCTCCATTATAGTATTAATATTGTATTTAAGTATTTTAAAATAATGTGTGCTTTTTCATTTCCAGCGTTGGTGGGCTCTCTGTCTATGGGCACAACATTTTTCCTGTCACCTGTATCGGGTGTGCTGACTGGGATCTTGGGACTTCGCCTGACTGCAGTGTTAGGCGGTGTGATCGCCTCCAGCGGCTTATTAATATCTTCATTCGCTGAGTACAATGTCAACGTTCTCTACTTCACGTATGGTATCATGTATGGGCTAGGAGCTTCTTTTGCGTACACTCCTTCCTTAGCTATTTTAGGCCATTATTTCAAAAAACATTTGGGCTTGGTGAATGGTATTGTAACTATAGGTAGTTCTGTATTCACCGTTATTATGCCACCACTAATGGAATATATGATTCATAATTATGGACTCGCCTGGTTGTTTAGGCTTTTGGCCCTTTTCACTTTTGGCGTAGCTCTTTGTGGCCTATTATTCAAACCTGTTCCATTGGTTATAGTTAAACCATCCAGAGAAGATGATACCTTTAAGTCTCTATTGAAAACCATTATAAATGTAGAAATTTGGAAGAACAAGCAGTACAGATATTGGGCTTTGTCTATGCCCGTTGCACTGTTTGGGTATTTTGTACCTTATGTTCATATAAAGAAATTTATTGAAAGTAATTTCGAAAATGTCAATCATAATTTACCCTTGCAATGTATCGCTATCATGTCTGGTGTAGGAAGGTTGACGTTTGGCTACCTAGCCGATAAACCTGGGATAAACAGGATTTTGTTACAGCAAATATCTTTTTATGTCATTGGTACCCTAACTATAATAATACCGTTCGTCAATGTATTTGGGTTATTGGTAGCCATATCTTTGTGTATGGGATTGTTTGATGGCGCGTTTATCGCTTTAATAGGGCCGATAGCTTTTCAGTTATGTGGGGCTTCGTTCGCCCCGCAAGCTATTGGTTGTATGTTAGGACTCGCTGCAACTCCTCTGTCCGTCGGCCCAACGATTGCTGGATACCTTTACAGTATCCACGAATCTTACACATTGCCTTTTGTCCTCGCCGGTATATCTCCGTTAATTGGAGCAACTCTAATGTTTTCTATTCGTCTTAAACATGTATCATCTAATCATCAATCAGCTAATACGAATGGCGTTGCTAGACCTCCATCTGCTATACAAATAGGTGAGTTTTATTAGAAACAATGATTATATATAATTATATTATTTAAAAGCTGGCACTGTGTTATTGCGAGGCCTTTAAACCGAAGGGTTTCCAAAAAAGTTTTATTACGTTAAGTTTAATGAATCCAAATGTTTCAAAAAAACTAATTCAAATACAATTACAACTAACATATTTTTATATGTTAAGCTTTCCAATTTACTCGTAACGTATTTATGTATATATTTAATTTTCTTGTTATTCCAGATCAATCTCCAGGCCAGTTACTTAGAAATGGACAAGCAAATCAACATACAAATTTATAACATAGTGTAACGTTCACGATGTGAATAAAAAAAGCAATTGACTGCCATGCCGTCTTAACAATAATATAAGTGAACAGACTAATAATAGTCTATGATATGCTGAAAATCAAAGACAAACGCAGAGACGCGACGGTTTAATAATGTATTTGCCGCCAGTGAAGCAACTTGAGAAGTTGTAAACTGCGTTATGCGTTTAAGATTTTTATTTTGTTATAAAGTTCCATATTATGTATATTTTAATTAAAAAGGCATTACAATATTTTTATAGATGTCATATGATGTAGAATTGAAGTAAAAAATAGGGTCAATTTAAAAAATTACCTTCCTACTCGGTCATCAGATGGATAATATAATTGTCGTATTTTGTCAATTTTATACACCAAAGTAAAATTAATTGCCAAATCGGCTATTAACAGGTATTGTAGCGTTGTTACTTTATGCGCACAATAAGCATTTCCAAACGTTTGAATTTAACACGCTAATATAGACTTATTAGAATACATTATTTAATAATATTAGTCACGTAAGATATTCTTTATTTATATTTTATAGTAAAAGTTTTAGAGTTGAAAAAATATTCAAATGTAAGCATTTAAAATAAATTAAATTGCATAATTTACCTACTAAGTACGTTTCCCATTTATGGTTACCGTTAAAAGTTCCTAGTTTAGTTTAATATAGTTAATTGTATGTTACTTTTACATTGTTAAATTAGTCACCAAGAGTCTAAAAAAGTACGACGTAAAGAAGTTTAAATTTAGTTTTTTAGGTTTGTGTATGCTTGAAAGCAGCCATTCTTTAATGACGATATCGCCTTAAATTTTCACGTCTTTTAATGAAATATTATTACAAGCACAATTGTAATGTGAGCTCGACATTTATAATATTAAAATTAGTTGACATTGGAGCCATACTGACTCCAGACAATAACTTAACGATACCTTATATTGTATATTTTTTATAATCATAAAATAACCAAATTACTGTATTTAAATTACCTTATTCTTATTAGATACGGTTGGAATTGTGTATCAAAGTATTTATTATGTTATAAAAATAATGTTATCTACCTTATACATATTATTAAAGAAATAGGTTGTTTTACATGACCAGGGTAAAGACATGGCGAATGTAGTGCGATTCAAACTTAATGGTGGCTGTGAAGTAAGCCATAGCCACACACCCTGTATAGTACAGGTTGTGTGTGGATATACCCCGCTGGCGTATTAATTTGTTACTGCGCAGTGCGCAGTGATTTGTATGTAAAAGCGCCATTGAGTTGCACCGTACTATACTAAAATGTCTAAAGCCTAAACCTACCTACTATAAAATCAGAATCTCAATTTATTAATTTATTAATGAAACATAAGTTGGCTATGTTATTTACCAAATAATATTATCCAAACTGTCTCTATAACACCTACCTATTGAATTAAGATTATGCATACCTAAATAATTTTGTTGTAGTACCTATAGGTACATAATATGTGGTGTTTTTCGTTTTTTAATGACGTTTTGTCTTCTTGACTTCGTTTCTATTAATTACTAAGAATGTTCCTTTAACATGACTATGTTATCTGTGCTATGCAAAGTTGTTAATCAATTTACGGGCGGAGTAATAAAACAACCACTTTTTAAAATACTTTGTTAACTTCGCATAGTGTTAGTAGTGTACATGCTCACGAAAATATACCTTATTGCTTTTAAAATAAAGACACGAGCATATAAAGCGCGTTTGACCATACGTCTGGGCCACGATTCAGCTATTTTAAAAGCATGTCAGTGGTCGGTGAGTGTACTTTTCATTGTGCCTAATTTTCGTATTCAGATAAGCCTACAATAAAATTCATTGAAATCTCGAAGAGAATGATCGTAATGACCAATTAATGATCGTAATGACTGTTAGCAGAATGCCAAGTATCGTAAAAATGACCAAATGAAGCAGGTCATTCAGTCAATTCAAGCAACTCTTAAATAGCTGAATCGAGGCCCTGAACATAATCCATATAAGCCAAGTGCCACGTCACATAATTTGTACACTCCCAAAATTTAAATCGTCATTATATAAAGCTGTGATATGAAAATCATAATCATTGTTAATATTTAAATAATTATGTAATGTTAGATAGAATATGTTTATTTATAAATACCTACCTACTGCAAATTCAGTTTTGGTGCGATATTATTTATGTAATATAAGTTGCCTACTATTAACATTAACCTTAAAGGTATTTAAATATTTTATAAAATGTATTGTTCTCTATATACCGAGTTGTGTATGTAGCGTATCATAACATATGTTCTGCCTTTGTTTGGTCGAAATTTTTTATAGAACAGGAATAAAAATTGTTTCTTCCTTTATTCGGAGTTTTTTTAAAGTCGCCTTTTGTCCCACATATCTTGAATCAAATATGCTTGCTTGTTTTAGGTAGGTAAATTGTAATTTCTATTCTACCAAGAGTGTTACAAACGCAAGTTCTTATATCGAGATTATGGTAGTTTTATTTGCGTCCTGTAGTTGGCGAAGTTTTTTAACTGTTGCAAGGTTTTGGTTAACATCTAAATCATGGGCTGTCATCAGAATAACTTGTATCTAAATGTATATTCGTGATAAAGGTGCGTTTCAAAGTTATTTTCTTTAATATCCTATTATAACTATTGTAGGTACCTATCTACCTACTTAGGTATAGGGCTATTTACATATGTAGATTTTTTTTTTTAATACTAGCTGTACCCGGCATGCGTTGCAATGCAATTTTTTCTACCTAGCACCTGCCTACTACCTACCTACTACCACTTAGGGGTATGAAAAATAGATAGTAGCCGATTCTCAGACCTACTGAATCTTATATATAAAATTCTCGTGTCACAATGTTAGTTACCATACTCCTCCGAAACGGCTTGACCGATTTTTATGATGCCTACTACCTACCTGCCTACTACCTACCTGCCTACTACCTACCTGCCTACTACCTCCCTGCCTACTACCTACCTGCCTACTACCTCCCTGCCTACTACCTACCTGCCTACTACCTACCTGCCTACTACCTACCTGCCTACTACCTACCTACCTACTACCACTTAGGGGTATGAAAAATAGATAGTAGCCGATTCTCAGACCTACTGAATATGCATATAAAATAATTAAAAATAATAAAAAATTTAAACTATCGTGCTGCATGTTTATAGTAATATTATAAAACGGGGATTAGCGCGTACATGCATAAAAATACCTTTAGGGCTTGACGTTTCGACCGGGTTACACAGGCTGTCTGCTTGCGACCACGGCCTGTGTAACCCGGTCGAAACGTCAAGCCCTAAAGGTATTTTTATGCAGGTACGCGCTAATCCCCGTTTTATAATATTACTATGCATATAAAATTTCATAAAAATCGGTCAAGCCGTTTCGGAGGAGTATGGTAACTAACATTGTGACACGAGAATTTTATATATAAGATGATGTAGGTAACTGACCTTGATTCGAGTAAAAGAAAAGTACCTGCTCATACGTAGGTACCTCTATTGATCTATGTAAATATTATTACGAAAGGTTTGTACTTACCTACATATTTTTTCTTTTCCAGGAGTTTTACTAGATTTTCCATATAAACCTATAATGACCCAACGCACAGTGACGAATAACAGTTTTTTTAGAATATAATATATTAATTTGATAATATTGTAACTTACTGAATATAAAATAACACTAAATTCCACATAAAGGTGAATTCAGACTACGCTTTAAAACTAAGAATAGAAAGTAGGTAGTTACCTATGGCTTGATTAAAATAAAATGTGTGTCTATGGAAATCGTGCCTATAGAAATTGACACACACCATACTTTCATGCAATTCTTGTAATCTAATGCCATATATTTTTTAGATTACAGCGTAGTCTGAACCCGCCTTAATCCGGATTGACTCGTCTTGATAGCTTTCGACGTACATAATTTCTGAATACTTTCCACTGTCTAATGTAGCCTATTTGTTGTGCGGGTACAGTTTCTTCCATAATGCTTTGTGATGTACTTCGGGCGACGCTACCGAACGAATACACTCTTATTTCAACTTCTTCAAACGACGGTGAATTGGTTCTTTGAGTAACCCAGCGGAGAGGTTTCGATAACCTGAAGGCATTTTATTAAATTAGTTTTATGTAAAATAAGCTCTTAAAAGTTAAGTGTCTATGTTATTTGATTTGTATTACTGCTTAGAATTATGTGCAACAATTCAACAAATAAGACTTCAGGCTTGTTTGAAAAAAGTGACCCATGAAAGGTGTTTTTTTACTGGCGATGGTATTGGTTCCAGATAGATATCCACTAGAAAAAAATTGTGTATTTATTTAGGTATGCGAGAATAGGACATATTCATTTACATAGATAACTACTCTATACACTGGTACACTCACTCTGAAAAATAATCCATATCCTTCATAACATCAGGTAACTCTCTGTCATCTACATCTGGGAAAATGAAGCAGAGTCCTACGAGGATGACCATTACGCTCAGTTCGATGCCCACCAACGTGACGTCATTCATAGGATGGAACAGGAACAGCAGGTAGCTGACTATGGAGCCCAGCTGGCCAGTAGCATGGCAACAGCCGACGACTGTCGCACGTATATTTATTGCAAACAGCCGAGGTGTTATGTTAAGGATTAATGCGTGCGCTAGAATTCCTGATGCCAAGGCAACTGAAGATAGGAAACTCCTCACTGGCCCCTAAAAGGTTAATAAACTGTATCAAATAACTGCTAAACGCCTGAAGAATTACAACTTTTGTGACTCACGAGAATGTTAGCTCTATAACATTCAAGTGGTACGCTTGATTCTAGTTCAATAATGGAGGAGGTACATTAGAGACCTGTTTGGACAGGCATACCTATTTATACGTTGGTATGTTCAAATGTGCTTTAATATGCACAAGGTCAATGGTATGCACAAGGTCAATGGCATGATTAAGGCGTTGACTCTAGGCAACCATTTAAATTCCAAATATTTTATATGCTCAAAAAAGCAATTAAAATGAAATAAATAGAAGTATTTTTATGAGATTGAAATGAGATATCTAAAACATGTAAACATTGACAAATTTATTTACCTTACAGAAAAATATGACGCCAGCAGTAAATATGCCTGTGATTACGATGTGTACTAAAAGCAAGTGTCGTAAAGTCAACTTCACAGATGAAAATTTCGTCAGGCACCCGAGCAAAGTCACGAAACCAAACACTTTCAATAATAAATAGTTCAAGTCTTCTTCACTATACATTCTTACATAAAGCAAGCTCCATAGAAAATTGTACAGAATCCAAAATGTTGCGGATACCATAAATATAATTCTGATGTTGTATGTCGACAACATTCCGACACAAGTCGTCGTTTCGTCGATAGAGTCGTACGCCTAGAACAATAAACATAATAATTAATTATTACATCAACTTTACCCGGTGTTATATTGCAATTATTATTAGTAACTTACAGACGTACTCTGTGGTTAACAGGCCTTATCTTGAAATCATTACAAAGTTTGACGCTATTTGTCTTGGCGGCCCTTGCTAGAATTCTTTCAGCAACGTTTATTTTTCTGTTATGCAACAACCATTGAGGAGATTCTGGACTCCACCTAAAATTTCAAACTTTTAAGTTATTATGCAGTCGATATTAGAGATACATTTAAATTCCACAGCATAATGCGCTTTGCAAAAAACAAAAATCGAACGTAGAACATATTTTCAACTTTTTATCCTTCCTGCCTCTGTAGCCAAGTAACATTTCTACAAGCGGTAACGCTGATCGCTCAAATGTGTGTAAGCGACAAGTCGTGAATTATCGAAATGAAATGTCATTCCCATACATTTAATGTCATTTAAGCTGTTTATATCAGCGTTAGCGCTTGTAGAACTGTCACTTGTGTAGAGGGACTGTACTATTACTGCGTTTTAAAAACATTAACTTATAATTTAGGTTCTTTTCAGCGACTCATTTATCATTATTCTATTTGTGCAAAAATAAAAACCCTCTATATTCGAATAACCTACAACGGCTAATCTGGAATAGAAATAGGTACCTACCTACCTACATTTTTTGAGGAAAAACCAAAAAAAAACAGTAGAACCAATACCTTAATAGTATTAAACACATGAAAGTATAAATACAGGCGATAAAACTGTATGTTTCGGTATTTGGCGCACTGTTCGCCAGAGGCACCATGCAGATTATGGCCAGAAGTCTAGGGAACATCACTATGATACAGAGCCAGGAACGCCAACTATTGCTTGCTATTTCACATACTGCAAAGTAAGAAATAATTATCACCTACCGAACGGAAACGCTACAACAAGATAAGTAATATAATAGTAATGTTGCGAAGCTGGAACGAGGTCCCTGAACTATCAAACATGGTTAGTGCAAAATGGAACACCTACTTTAAAAACAATAAAAGAACGAAGGCCAATTCAAGTGAGCTATTAAAATTACAGGTAAACTAAAAAATGCCAGTCCATTTATAGTAACGCTTCATAAAACCATGACGTGCGATGGTTAATCAATGTAATGCCATTTTTGGAATCAACCACTTGAATAGCGGTGATTAAGTATTGTAATAAAGAAAATAAATTATTCAGACAAGCAGATGTTGATCTTGAGCTGATATTGTCTTACAGATTCGCAATTTTTATTGTAGGATGTGTCGCTTGAACCGCTGAGACGAAAGAGCCAGACGTTCTATTGTTACATTCTGTCTAAATAACCTACATTTTGATCTCTTCATACTGTGACTAACTTAATAATTTCATACTCCAATAAACATAAACGAATAACCGTACTTAGGCGGTTACAGATTTGAGATAAGTTAAAAGTTTTGACATAAAAAACTTTCTTAGTATCAAGAATTCTGTTTTAGATACGATACGGATAAGTCAACTTACTTAATATGAGGCCCATGTAAAAATTGGCACTTCCTAATAATGATTTTAAAAAGGCTATTAATCGGAACCATCCCTCTGAATCACAGAAAGTGATAACTAAGCCAAGCACTAGTTCTGCAAATACATCAAATGTGATTGCTGTTTTTCTTCCGAAACTGAAACAATTTTCATACTCATTACCTACTGTCATTATTCTCGTATTTACCGAGAAATATCATCAGATTAATACTATAATTGCTTAAAGTAAGAACTTATTTCAATAGCATCCCTAGCACCCTTGCGGTATGTGGGGCTCGTTTATATTTTGTTAATACTTTTGGTATAAATACACTGTATAACGAAATATTTAGGCGTTGTAGACGCATAAAGATTTGCTGTAGATATCCCAATATAGGCCGGTATTTAACTTGGATTGAGTCGTAAACGTTATCAGACTTTGTACAAGAAGATCCATTTTTGATAGCTTATCAATATTATGTAGCTTACCTAATCTATGTATTGGTTATAAGTGTTACTATCTACATAGCTATCTACATGAAACGTTCTTACATCACTCTTGGTTGATTTTATTACTGAGTATTGTTATTACTTTTACTACATCAAAAGTATTCAAAAGTTTAGCAGCTAAGTGCAACAAAATTAAGATTTACTAATGATTGAGATAAATGCTGAGGTCATCTATGTAGGCACATAGATATAAACATATCGTCTTGCATAGGTACTGTTTTTGTATTTGTGGCTAAGGTAGCGGTCATTCCTCAATAGAATCTATTTTCAATCACCTACTCATAATTGAACAAGAGATGAATTCTACAAAAAAAATAATTACATGATTTTAAATAAAAATTTGTTATGACCGAACGCAAATAAGCAGTACATTCTACTATTTTGTTCCCATTCTATGTATTAGGCTAAGAATTTTCTTTGGTTTCTTTTTATTTTTTTCATCTTTATCATAATAATTATATATTTAAAATTACCTGTCTGAAACTAAACCATATATGATACATCCAAACACCAAACCAAATCGGCTTATGATGGCAGTTGACAGTAGTTTTAATTTCTTGTCGCAAAAAACAAGCCACTGAAAAAAAGTTACATATTAATTATAAATAAAATTTAAAAAGGATTCTAGCTTTAGCACAGCTTCTATGGAAAAGCTTGACTTTATAAGAAGTAACAAGGTGGATCAATATGCTATATTGGTAAGAGTTGCTGTAGGAAATGGAAATCTAGATTTCCCACGGAGTTTTGCTTCTAAATCGTTTAGTGGTAGAGAATAATTAAGAAAATACATTATATATTGTCTTAGTGTATAATCAATATTTGCGGGCCAAGTTTGTTCCACATATCAAATGCTTCTTTGTAAATAACGATAATTAGTTCTGGAATGAAATCACTGAACAATAGTGGTATTTTTTCTTTGATTTTTCTTTCTCGAAGAAAATGGTAAACAAATGTTTTGGTATTGTTCGAAGATTGAACCATATAGAATGCAGAGACTGTTAAATAACAGAAAGTGAGTGTTTTAAATAGAGTGTTTTTTTCATTCCGTCGATGTTTATGTTTTGCACTGCCTACAAAGCCTAGAGAAGGTAATTGCGGATGACACATTTTTCAAATTCTTCACTGATTGTTCATTACAGCCACGAATTATTTTATTTCAATTGCGGTTTTCTTCTAAGTAATAGGTATTTTATTGAAGTAGCCTTTGCACATACTAAATTATAAATGTCAAAAAAGTTAAAGGATAAAGAAGCATAAATACCGTCTTTTTGATCCAAATAACCCACATTAATTTTAAATGCCATTTATTACACCTGAAGTCTTCTGTTCCATTATTTTCAATAGTCACTAGACACAGACTTGAGTTAATTATTTCATATTCGTTTGGAAGTATGCAGTACACCTCTGAAGGCTTCAGAAGGAACATGTCCTCGTACTGATTGAACATAGTGAGCATCATCAGCGTTGTTGAAACGAATGTTACATGCCATTGCCAATAGCCGATTTTCCCAACCACCTCAGTAGTCACATCGTCATATACTGTTCCAATTCTACAACAAACAAATACTTCTATAACTTAGTATAATTTTATAGTATTACATAGATACAAATATTTACGTACACCGACATGGTCCTTTGATATGTCATTGCTATTTAGGGTACCTAGATTAGATGACAATGTTTTTAAAAAGTGACATTTACGTATTATGGCGAAAACACCGTTATTCAGTCATTCCAACTGTGTGATACATTGAGTGGCAAGTTGATTCATGTTAAATTATTCATTTACTCGTATCCCTCTGCAGTTTAGCAATTCAATGTCTAAGTAAACACACCAATATGTGTGCAGCAGTAAACTGTTTGAGGATAATACTGGTTATTCCCCTCTAATGCAATAATTCTAAATTTATTAATCAGCGGCGCTACCAAGAATCATGAAGGTACTTATCTAATAAGATTCTAGTCGTGATATTTATGACGATTCAATAATAATTATAATCGTTGCGAGATACGTTAAGTTCATATCGCATATAAGATACATAGGTAAACGATGAGCCAATATATATAGATAAGGCGATGGTTTCATAAAAAAATGTATATCTTCACCGATAAATAATAATATAACCTAAGAAAGCAGCTGAACTTTGTCAAGTTCTTGAAGTCAGAAAAAGTGCAAATCGAATATTTGACGACGTAAATGGAGTCGTTTATTGCATATGCGCGCATTGAATGTATCAAAACATGATTAAATGTGTTTCATCAGTATTCAAAGGAACAAGATGTCGACAAAAATTCACATGATGAATGTGTGAAATGTAAATGTAGAAGCAGGAAACAGGCTGCTTGATATCTCATAAAGTTAGCTATAAACGTTAAACTGATAACGGTAGTCTAAGTTGAAGTGCGGATGGGTTTGCAAACAGCATGTCAGCTTTCTAAGAAGAGTTTGCTAAATGCAGTTTTTAAGTACGTTGCTTAGTACGGGTTAGTGTTAGCTTGACTGCAATGCGACGGCAGAGGGTCATTGCTGCCGGCAAGGCGTCGGCGGCGGCCGTACGCCGACAGCATAACGCCAAAAGGTGTTTATTAGATGTATGTACCATGGAAACATATATATATACTAATCAACTATTTAGTCAGTATATTTTTTTATATAACTATTTGTGGTATACAAATAATAAATCTTTTCATTTAGTCAGGATTGATAAAAGTTAATAATTGGTTGATTACGTCAGCTAGTTAATAATTATTACTTGCATTGGGATCTAACTACTGGACTACTTTTTGTGTCCGACTGTCGTGAAGGAATTTGCAACAATGTCGAAAAATGTAGAGCCCTATTATACGACAAAATATATGATATCTTGTTGGTAGGCTTGAATAACCAGCTACGGATTATCCTTGAGTTTATTTGTGTCCTAGGATGATTCGATTGTTACAGCTTAAGTGACATAATATTTTGATAAGATACTCGTAAACCTGAAATGGTAGAGCAATTTTATTGAACGTTTATTTTCCTAGTGTTGTAATGTTATACTAATACATGGATATCTAATGTTGTTCTATTTGTGACTATCTGCGGTAAACAGAAGTTTATACGTAACCGACTAACGTGTCTTGTATCAAATGCGTTGCGCTAACGATAAACAGTCGTGACGTATCATTATTTAATGTGTATTTGTGTCCTAATGATGATGAAAGACCATGCACAGTAAGACGACTTTAATGATAATATTGATTACAGTATAAGGGTGATATTCTTTTTTGTTTACATTCATGTAAATGTGACTGATAACAGCTGTCGATAATTAAGTGATTTGTCAGATTATAGTTGCCTTGCCCGTTGTAGAGGTAGTGTCCTGTGCAACACGGCGCTAGCAACAATTGCCGAACTGGCAGGTATGTCCGACGGAGATAAGAGGTTAGGTTTTTTCGCGCGATTGCGGTAACCGACCTGCGGTCGGCGCCTCGGCGCGACGATTGCCATCCATTCGCTCGTCCGCCGGCACGCACGCTTGGCGTTCGCCTGCACTACTCACGCCGCCGCGCGTTTGACATAACTCTACCATCAATGGTGTTTGTGAATATCGTTACAGAATTTCGTCAAACCAACTACTGCGCCGGGAACCACCGCCACAATCATGGACAAGGATCACGCTTTAGAGGAAATGATGGGAAAGCTCGGTGAGTGGTCGTATTCGCAGCTTATTTAAACATATGGATACTTACAATTTACATCAGTCCGAACCCTTTAAATTTAGTGCGGTTGGTTCGTTGCCTCTTTTTTTTCATTTCGTGCAGACAAGCAGTGCAAGTAACGCTTATTGGCCTCGTTTTCGTTGCAACTGGTCAATCTTGTATCGACTGAGAAATGTGATCAGTGTTGTAAGCGTAAACCTTCATATGACTGAGACGCAGAGTTTAATTGCTGCCGCGCTTTCCTTTCTAATTGATCACATCCTCAATGTCGACCTTATCGATTGTATTAAAGTAAATTATAAGTACTTAATTATGCGAAATACCACCTGTTCACTTAATAGTAGCTACTGATAATTTAGCTGCCTTGAAGCCCGGGTTTCTGCAACACTCTTCGAAAATAATAGTTCAAAGGTTAGAGGATATTTTAAGTTTAATATTAGTAAAGTGATTTTATTCACATCGAAATTAAGTACAACAATGTGTAAATATCTTAGTGCGGTAACATTTTCCGTTATATAAAAAGATACTTGGCTACCTACTCAATATAATATGCGCATGTTTAACGAATCCCAAGTCTGGAAGATCGCCATTGGTATCCATCCTTTGAATTTACAAAATGTGACACGTTTATGTAAATAAGTATTTTTGCTAATAGCTATTACATGTGCTACAGGTTTTGTATTTGTTCAAATAATTTGCAAACTGAATCTACAACGTGGTACATATTCATGACCTAACTAAATTCTCTTGCATGTGTAACTGATCGAAGGTAAACGTGGGAAATTGAAAATTTTCTCGTCACAACACTGAAAATGAATTAATTTTGTATACAAAAGGCATAATTTTTTGTCAACACTGTCTCTGAATTACAAGATAATCTCAATATTTAGAAGTTAGTGAAGGCGTTAATTTATGTACATGATAAATTAAAAGTGTGTTCTAATGACTAACTGAATATAAGTAAGTGGGTCTTCTAAACAATGCTAGTATTACCATAATAGTTATTCATGTTAATTCTGTCAAATGCCATAGCGTCGCGTGACATCGGTGACCCTGTATAATACCGAGTATCGGTACTGCATACACACTTCTGTACTACTTAATTACAATCTGATAACCTAATAAATATACTTATTACACGATAAAAATGATCGGATTATCGCGCCTTTTGCAGACGTTCATCAGTAGATAGTTGTGTTTTTGATTCATGTGCTCTGATAGCTTTAATCCATTTTTTATATTAGTTAAGAATATATATATGGTGAAATTTTCAATGTAATCGCTATTCCGCGAGTGATCCGCAAGCATCGTGTTCAATGCTCGATCCTTGTCAGGACCTTTACCAACGCAAAAAAGGACAATTACAGGCAGCAGTATTTATTAATTAAGTGTAAATTGTCGTAGCACGAGAACTTATAAATATCTTTTGTTACCATAATTATTCCTTTGTTTATTTTTAATTGTCCTGCGGTTAAAAATTTAACAAACGATAATCTTGTTTTCGTGTTTATGACTTTTTAATTGAGTTTCTATTTATTAATCCCCTTATTAAGTAGTTTTTAATTGGTAAATAAATACCGGCAACTTAAAATTTTATAAAAGAAAACGAAATTCAATCACTTCTTGTGTTGAAAATTATAATAGGTACTGATGGTTGCTTTTGTTTAATCCAATAGGAGGTCATACCTCCAGTCACATTCCTTAGAAACCTATGGTGTAATGTTGGAATCTCCGTCTAGCCAGAGACCTGTTATGAAATAAATAAACACTATAATTATTATTACATCCTCTATAACTGCTATTTTTAACTACATGTCCCTATATGAAACGCAGTCGTTAGAACTTAAAAAAAACGTAGAGACTCAAATAATTTAATATGTAGAGTTAAAGTATTCACCAATTTTGTGTATTTGAGCAAGTTCATTACGTAGCTTATGTACAATGTACATGTTTGCTAATGCGTATTAGGATAAGAAATATCTAAAGACAAAACTTGTTTAACTAGCTTTATACCATTTGTTTCGTCTGCCGTTTTTAACAGCTAATAGGACTATCGTACTTTGTTTTTCCAACCTTTTATTTTCTGCTCTAATTATTTATCGAATGTAGGTGAAAATATCTATGTCACTTGACGGTAAACAATTGGATACATCAAGCCTCAAGGTTAGCCGATTCATCATCAACGAAAACAATACCTTGGGCGGGGTGTTTGACTGATCATTGCCAGGTAAACATTGTAACGGGGATGCCACTATGGAACTATTCTATGCAAACCCTTATCATATCAGTGTGTAAACATTTAGGTACAGCACATGGCCAAGAAATAAATAGGCTTCTACATCTTACTGGGTTATTTGTAACATAATAAATAGAGAGACTTTATTCCTATAATCATAATCGACAACTTGTTGTCGAACCGTTCCTTACAAAACGTGATTAATCTAAACTAGAATTTCCGTTTTTTGGTAGGCAGGTACTATCAAACAATTCAGATCATTTTGTTGTAAGTAATCAGATAATCACCAAGTTGTATAGTTCTCTCCTTCGCCTCCACGTGTAGTTGATAACAATTCGAGCGTTTAATTCAAATGATTAAAATGTCATAAAAAATCTAGAGATTATATAAATTTCTCAGAACAATAAAATTGCACGCGATTACAGTAATATAGACATACTAGGTCCTAAATATTTTGTAAATAGCCCTGTCGACACAAAACAGAGTCTTTGCCAAACGGTTTATCGATCTTGGTATTTATTTATTGCAGACAGGCGATTGTTGCTTCTCATCCTCTTTACGTAATGGCTTAATCACCTTATTACAACACTGTTATAAAAACTAAGCGAGGTAGCAACAATGTTTTTCAGTAGTTACTCAATCATTTTTACACGACTGCCCAAAAAGGAGTGTTATGTTTTCAGGGTTCATGTATGTATGTATGTATGTATGTATGTATGTATGTATGTATGTATGTTTGTGAGTTTCTTTATTCCACCATAACTTCTAAAAGGCTTGACCGATTTCAATGTTTGTGGTATCATTAGAAGCTTTGAGTTATCCCGAGTGACATAGGCTATGTGGACATTAAAAAATGGTCAAGTGTGAGTCGAAATCGCCTGCAAAGGGTTCCGAACGATATTTTTTTTGTGTTGTGTCATGTTTTTTTTGTTGTTCACTAAAAGGTATTAAATAAAAAAAATATAATTAAAAAAATTAAAAAACACGCCTGCCACATCAAAAAAAATTAAAAACAAGTCAAATATTTGCAGTCGGGGGACCTGTAATGAATTGTTCCAAGTAACAGACCCCGACTGCAAATATTTGACTTGTTTTTAATTTTTTTTGATGTGGCAGGCGTGTTTTTTAATTTTTTTAATTATATTTTTTTTATTTTACATGTTGTCACAAAGATATTCAATGATGATGTACACTCGATATGATGACCCCGTATTAGATACAATTTTGACAAGACATTAAGATAACACATTTCATTTTTGGTTGTGAAACGATAGTAATGTTTGATAAGTACCCGCGTTGTGTAATGTAAGTATAATATGTAATAATGTCTGACAGAAACAGATAGTTCATAGCTAGGCTTTATTATGTAATTGGCTTGTATCAGGTAATTTACCTTCAGGTATAATATTTGATGCCACTATTTGTTCACACAAGCGTGATTTATCAATCACACTGCAGCATAAACACTCAAAGCGTTGTAAATGGATGATGTATGTAGGTTTGTGTATTTTTAAACAAAAACCCTTTTTTTATAAGAATTCGCATTGTGCGACGAAGTAGAGCGTAATGATCTTGAAATGTCAACAACGACATTATTGGAAGAATGGTAAATGTTTTAAAATAAGTCGCGCGTCACGCTGGTGGCAGTCAGCTGACCCGACTACGTGATTATTCGACTGAAAACATTTCGGAGGTGTGTCAGGCTACGCAAACATTACATGCCTATCAAAATGTATTGGTAGTTTGTTTCTACCCGCTTGCCAAGGAAATATTTGTTCCCGATTATTGTGTACAATTTTAGAACTGCATTACGTCATAAAATAAACGAAAATGCTAATGTTTTCTTAAGAACTGCCCGCCAAATGACGAGCGATTTGCATGATTGGTATATTCAATGGAATTGATGAATTTTGTTTTATAGTTCCGTGTTCATATGACAAGCTTTTATATGAATGCTTATTTTATTAACCGACGAAAACGGAGGAGGTTCTCAATTCGACGCGTATATTTTTTTTTTTTTAAATAAAAAAACAAAACCTCTTTTCACTGACACTATGTATGACATATAATGATAAATAATTATGCAGTCGAACTATCATCAAATAATCTTCAGCAGTAGGTACCATATTTTCTTACCCTACTACTACAAGTGGGCTCGAAAAGAAAGGGACGGTAGTATTTTATATTATTTAGTTTCAGTTCAGTAAACCGCATTATTTATGCATTTGAATATCAACACTCCGAATGTTATGAATTATTATTCAACACCTGCAAGATTAATGCCTAAAACTATTTCTATTTGAATACAGCGATGGTCACCGGTAATTTCATGCAATTAGGCAACAATGTTCCTTATTCACACTTTAAATGGATTGTCTTCACTTGCTTAACGTTAATTAATACATACCTATTTAAAAGGTTTTAGTGTATATTTAAGTTTCTAGCTAATTACATGTGTTTATGAAATGTTTAGACTTAGGCATTTCATTCAATTTAATTACAGACGTAGATAAATAATTATGTTTAAATTTATTGTTCGTATTATGTTTGTAAACATGGTTAAGATAGCATTTAGATTAGTAATTAACAAATGAGTTGCACACAATTTGCATTTACTTATGCGGTGTTTTTTCAATAGGTATACGTAGTATTCAGTATTCAGTGGCCAAGCTTCAGAATATATTACATGTACACATAATTTTAAATGTACATTTTAGTTTGGCATAGTAAGATCGCATAGCCCATAATGTTGCTACAAAATTTAAGTATTTACACCGCTTATAATGTCCAGTGTCGCTTCATTAAATATATGATGTTTCCAAATAAATAAATAAACACAAGACGTAAATAAACAAGTTTATGTTGTAGAAATAAACTTTACTGTTAACATTCATTACACGTTGGTACAAGAAAATTCTTTAACGTTTTCAAAGACGAAACCAAGTCGAGTTTCACCGACCAATTTCTTCGTTTTCCCGGCGTATGCGAAACGCGTACTCACAATAGCAGCACAGATAAAATGTACGATCTCTATTGCATTAATTCTTCTTCATTTATTTTGTGTTTACTTACAGTGTTCTTTTAAAAGTTTTTTTGGTATCTACTAGGCTTCCGTCAAACGGACGCATGGGTATTTTCAATGCGCTCCGTTTTAGCTGCCCTACTTTTTTTCGAACGAAATTTAATATTTAGGTACTCGGTTGCATGTCAAAATTTGTCAGCTTATTATATCTTTGAGTGACACTTCAAAAAACGTATTGTGTAAAACAAAACAAGCTCTCTCTTATTGGAATCATATTATTATATTAGTTGGTAAATCAAATAAACATTAACAATCAAATATTATATCTGAATATATTATGTAGTTTAAAAGAATTCAGTAATTTGGACCAATTTAGTCACATGGAAAAGGTAGAGTCCCACGTTGTATAGAACTCAGTACCATTTTGTAGTAGTTTTGCCAAGTTTCACGATATGTCATGAATATTTTATTTCTATTAATAACCATTAATTAGCGATTTTCTCATTACAATTATCTCTGTAAATATAGTTATCATTGAACGTAACAAGGGCACTTTTCAGGTCAGCGACATAATATGTCTAAAACTATTTCGAGGCACCTAAATCAGTACTCGCTGGCAATCTGAATATTTCGTTCCTTTTATCAACATGACGTAAATAGTGCGAAATGTATGTCAACTAATGTAGTTCGCTATACATATCTATAATATGAGATGTGAGCGGCGCAAAACATTATTTAATAATCAAACTAATAATAAAAGTGAAAGTATGTGAGGATCAATGGATGGATGGAAGGTTCAATAGGTGGACAGCTTTGTGATACTCTTTCACGTGCAAAACTAATGAATGAATTAGGAACATAATTTTTTTATTTCCTGAATTACCACACAGGATACGTTTAACTAGTCGAGTTGTCGCTAACGCGAGTGCCAAAGAATTATGAACAACATTATTGGACTTTATTAAAAATAGCACAGGAATAAATACTAAGAAATGAGGAGAACATTACGTACTTCAACAAAGTAAACGACCTTCTGAGAATGTTTTTGTGTGTCGTTTATTTTGGTCGCATGTCGAAATATGCACAGAAATAATATCAGCAGATTTTTCTCAAAATCCAGTGAGTATGTGAGATATAAAATATTACGTCCCTTAAATAAAAAAAAATACTGTTCAACGGAAAGTGATTTCGTTCCAGTAAACTGCGCTCATAATATGCACGGACTTTGGCTGGAGTGGTTTAAAACGTCGTAAACGGTATTCTGCGCCTGACCTCCAATTTGTATATTACTGCTTGCATGTAAGTAAGTGCGCTTCGGTTAATTGCACCAATTCCACGAGCGGTGTGTACTGGAGATATGTGAGAGGTACCTGTAGTTACCTGCTCATAGCTCGCTACAGAGTTACTGAGTACTTTCACAAAATCTATTTTTGATACCTATTTGTAAGTCAAGTACATTATTTCGGTGTCTGGTGCCGCAGTGGCGAGGGACGTTCTTTCGTCATTGTACCATGAGATTCGATATTGTAGAGCACTAGTTACGTCATCAGGCTTTTATGCCTACACTTGCTTTTCAAGTACAGCAAGTACAGTTGAATATTAAAATAGTTATGTAAGTATTGATAGTTGAGAAATTATAAAAAATGCAAGCTTGTGCATATTTTAAAGATAATGTATTGTGGCCGGATGTATGAGACAATACGTAGGTAGTATAGAGGGCGTGTCAGGACAAAGACCTTTAATACTGGGAATTGACTGTGTTAGTATGTTTCTTATAGCATTTCTTATTATGGTTTATATTGCCATTATATTTATTTTATAATTAAACTATTAGCTTTATACTGTTTAGAAATATCGTTAATACTTAGTATACACATTTAATGTATTGTATACGCGATCACTGCTATTTTAGTTTGACTTCTCTCAAAAGTACTTTTGGCAAATTGGATTGGGCTTAGGTTAAATCCGAATCAATCCAATTTGTTAAATATTCTAAGTCGTTAATACGCTCTTACGCATCAAAATAATTTAGGCATAGTTTAATTAAACTACGTCCTTGTCCTACGTCCTACCTGTTTAAACATAAATGACTAGGTTATTTAATTGGTGTTTCTAAAATTTCGAAACAGTGTAAATACTGCTGCGTTCCCAACTATATTTTATAATAAAATATTATTGTAGGTACCTACTCTGTTATCAGAATATAATTTAAGAGGCAAGATGCTTGAGGTCACGTTTCTTGTAACAGTGTACCTACCTGTCTCTCTTCTTAGAATCAAGGCGGTTATAGTTGACAAGAAATTAACTTCAAAACCGTGCCAGGAAAGCTAATATTTTATATAAAACCTTTTATTGAGGTTCTTGTTATCGGTCGCAAGTGTGTTATCGTGGTCCGCATCTGTGTCAATAGTCAATACGTGTTGCGTGACGCGCCGATCTTACGGTCCGCGTTGCTCTACAAAACCTTAATGTCGAGCAATGTCATAATACATTTTATTGTTGCCTGTAATGTTTGCTATCGGCCTCCAGTAAGTCGTGACATGTAATTTTCCATACACTCACAGTTAATTGATTTAGCATTGTTATGCAGACGACTGCACTTATTTTATATAATTCATCAGCCTGTATAATTCGGATGAACGTAGGCTTGTTACAGATTTTCGGATTATCTTTTAATTACATAGCAACACACGACTATCTCTATATCATCCGTTTAGGGATACATAAAATTATATATTACAACCATAAGAATTATTAAATTGAAAGCACACCAGCATTTAACTATATTTAAGCATTTGGTAATCGAAAGCATGTGTTTGAAAATAGCATTTTATGTATTGAAAATAGCAAGACAATTTCTTAGCGTAGTTTTTGTCAATTATCAGGTAGTTGGTTGACCTTTTAATGAATGTAGTCTATTCCGTAACATAATGTACATTGATTAGTTTTTAATTTACGCTAACGGCACATGTAATTCTTATAAAATTTTAAACGTTTTACTGCCCAATTGGCCTTTTTAAAAGCTATAACGTTTAATTTCAGTTGTCAATTATTCAGTTATTTCGGAAGTCCAAACACCCACGAAACTGGTGCCTTTGGTTATAACTTATTCTTGGAATAGCCTGATACGTAAACGATTTTAGATCTGCAGATGCAGATTATACTCATTATGAGCTATTGAGTCATAATGTGCCCGCCTACTCGTCCTGACAATTTGTAAACAAACCGTCTCAGATGTTGGTAATTGTCAGCAAAATTCCTGCAGCATTCATTTGTCTTGTAGGTTAAAGAGTCCATCCGTCGTCGGCTGAAACATCTTGCTCATCCGTCGCAGTTAAGCGGTCATGCGCAGCGAGTCGACGCTTTGCCAATAAACCTGCGAGACAGTGTCATTTCACGTATCATAACAAGTCACTTTCCTGGGAACATAATTATTTGAAACATCTTTTTTACATTTGTACATGTATGTTTAAGGACATAAGAAACATCGGTAATTAAAACTCTTGGACCACATGATTCCGGGTACAATAACGCTATTGATACAGGCGGATTAGTACATACGTAATGACTGAACCTATTCATAGTTAGATTTGCCACATTAACACGTTTTGTTGTGTTAAGTATGAACTTAGCACGTGATAAGATAATGTGGCGCGAGGGGCGTGAGTCGCACAGATCGGGTACAGTGCGTTCGGGTTAAAGGGTTATCGGAGCCGCGATAGTGTTCGGTAGAGCATTGTATACAGCGTCCCTGTATTATGATACCATTATTGTAATATGTTTCATGTACGACCGTGCGTTTATTAGCTGCGCTACTCGTTTTAGACGTCAAATTTTTGGCGTAATAACAAAAATTATTAAGTAACTGATTATAAATCAAATTATGTGTGTTTGAGATTGAGAAGTAATTAATATTTCATTGTTGAAGTTCCTTTTTTAATTGTTCCAGTCTCAGACATATAATTCTTTCTACTTATCCCTTAATTAATTACACACATAAAGCACTATATATATATATATATATATATATATATATATATATTAATTAGTTACACTTACATTGTTTTAATTACAATGCAAATTACCTATGTAGTATTCGGCCTGCCTACATTGTTCTCAAGCTATGTTGGGGGTCTGCTTCTAGTCTTACCGGATTCAGCTGAATGCCATATTTTACATGACCTACCTACCTATTTGACTAACAAAACCCATTATACTGGGTAACACAGTATCCCATGGTAAAACTGGATGTCAGGACTACTGCCAAAGATCAACAACTTAACATATAGTTATGTTTTAAGTACGTACTTAGTTTTAGTTATGAAAATAACTCGGAACTTTGAGAATTGAGCTTCGAAAATTTGATTCGATCTGTAAGTAGCCGAAGCTTTGTTCTGTTACAAAATAGGAAAGTTTAGTTTGTGGTGACGAACTTGGCTTAATTTCAATAGGAAATCGCTTAAAATTAGTAAAATATCATAACAAAAAGAAACGATGACCTTGACGAGGAAGAAAAATGCTGCGTTAATTAATGTATCACATATAAATTAGAAACTTGTCTTATTTTACATAATTACCTCATTTAAGTATACGCATAAAATTGTTACTGCGTAAAATTTCGTTTTTAAAGAGGTCTTCCTATTTTGTTGTAGTAATGGTAAAATAATATAATACGGATGAAAACCAGGATGTTACATTTAAAAAAAATCCGAAAATTTCAATCAAAGAAATAAAATAAGAATACAATCCTCTTCAGTAAAAAGAAAAAAAAACGTGGTAATTTTTAAATGAGTGTTCCAAGAACTTAAATTCTTTTTTATGTTGTTCTTTTTTTAATTTCGTTTCATAACAGGTGCGATAGCAATCTTTTGCGGAATACCTGTAAGTGGGAGTAACCGGTATGGTCGCCGATATTAATTGCGTTGCTTATATCCTTCAATACTTGTATCATGCAGGGCAATGTTCGGCTGGATATGATTCCAGTAGTAATAAAATAAAAATATAGCTGATAATTATGAGAGAAAATATTATTTAATAATAGTTGAAAATCTACTTATTAACAATACAATTTTAAGAAATATTTTATATAGACTAAGCCGAACTTCAAAAAGGTCAGCTAAATCCTAGGATATTTATTGGCTTAGCAATAATTCAGACATTTACGGCGATTGCCCGTTTACCTCTCACCGAGCGATCGAAACACGTACGCCATTCAAGTACTATTATCAAGTAGCAACAAACAACGAGTTGGAATGACCTTATAAACATAAAACACTTAAATAATATAAAATATATTTAAAATGCTCGCCCTTGTCCCCAAGTTATCGGTTAGCATTGTTATATTAATTGGTTCACCTTGTACAAGTAGATATCACGTTATTTAAAGGTCATTACTAAATATCGTCAAAATGTTATATAACATACCTACTCTACAAGTTTAAAGACCGCATTTAATATTACACAATATTTCTGACGTGTGATCTATGTGCTAACATACACTAAATTTATTCGTCACGAAACTTGGGTAGCTTTTTATATTACTAGTAGTACGTACGAATAAGTAATTTATAAATAGAGATATATTTTTTGTAGTCCCCTAACAAAAAGCACTTTTGTAAAATAAGATCGATTTAAATATTATTTCCTACCCTTATACGTAGGTCAAAGTAATACCTAAGTAATTGATTAGTTTAGGTAACAAGAAAACTATGTCATATTTCAATGATATACTTATATTTCTTCACACAGGGCTACAATTTTACAACAACGCTTATCAAAAGCATAATAATGTGATCAGTTTCACGCTCTACATAAAAACCTTTCCCATGGTGCGTTACTTTCTTATCTTTAAAGATATACTCGTACTTTTCTCGACCTACATTTCACAATTTATTTACGCAATGAATTTTAAATAGTACTTTACTTTACTATTACTTAAAAATATGTTATGTTGGGCTAAGGACGCTACAAAGAAGAAATAAACAATGAAGCATTGATCATTACGCATTCTTATTATAGGTTTACCAACATAACAACAAATAATAAATTCAATCCAAATCATTTATACAAATGTACAATAAATTCTGAAAACTATAAACGACTGTAAGTTACGTCATATGTTAGGAAAAGTAACCAGTTAATTTTAAAAACCAAAAAATTTTAAAACCAAAAACCAAAAAAACCAAATAATTTTTCGAACAACGATTATTTTGTGTATCCATATAAGCAAATTCTAAACATTTTGAACTTAGGAAATTACTATAATACAATACAACTTGTAGCACATTTCTGATGTTTAATTTTTTGTGGTTCTAGGTGACTTCGGGCGATACCAATGTTTCCAGTTCATCCTGCACATCCTGGCGGCCATGACGGCCGGCATGCACATGCTGTCTCTAGTCACAGTCGCGGCGGTACCTGAACATAGGTCAGTTCTATCCACCTTCCACTCTAGAATGTAATATCAAGGTTTATTGGTACGTCGCAACAAGCATAGGAAGATATTTGGTAGTCTGCTTTATTTTACGACAAATCCGTAAAAAGTCTAAATCAATATAGTAGAGTTTAATAGCTCATAGTCTTTACAGACAAGGTAAAGCGGAGTTTGTACTTATCAAATGTCTTTCTACGCTATGTCAGTCGGTAAATAGGACAATATTATTTCACTTTGCATGGGCATGGACGGTTAGCAGGATCCATTATGAAAGATTTCGGGTATTGTATATACAAACGTTTAGTACCTCTGGTTCAGGGTAAATGTAGTGTTAGTCGTGTGACGTCTTTATCTTTTTTCCTTTTTAGATTACCTCCGAAATATATTGGTGCGTATGGTATGGGTCTTATAACATATTTGCTTTTGGTTATACAGCGTACAGTTTGCTTGTCGGTACGATTGGGGGCAGTAAGTGGTCGGCTTTGGTGTTCGTTTTTATACAACAACAGAGTGATTTTATTGGTGCAGTTATATTATATACGTAAGTACACTATTTTATAACATACGTATTTTGTATTGGGCTATGGTACGCTATATCTGTCGCTTTTTTAATTCACCACCTACTAACAAATCCATTCCTCGTTGTATGTATCATCATTAACGATTCAATCCATTTAGATCATCCAGGATTTGGTTACGGGTTAGCCATGCATTAATCATAACTTGGATAATTTACCAATTTATTTACAAATTCACTGCCTGTTACAGAGTTTTCTTTTTAGTAACAGGTGTATGTCATAAATAAGCACTAGAAATGTTATGGCGCCTCACGCAGCAGAAACCATAAAATAGGTTATTATTAATTTAATCATTATCCTCATACGTGTGATACATAAAGGCAATGAGACTTGTCTAAAGGTATAAAAAGTTGATATATAGTGATTTAGTGATGCAGACTAGTTCGTAATGCTAGTGTGTACCTACTGTAGACAGATAATATATTAGAGGAAAACTGGTAACAATAGTATCACGAAAATAGCATTATTTATAATACGATCCTTGTTACGCTATTATTGTCTGTAAACAATACAACCAAACACAATCAAGTGCATTTGGTTTGTTTTAGAATTGTACGTGTAGCCAGAAATAACTCGAGCTTTATTGCTGATCGTAGTTGTAACACACAGCTTTTAATAGTATCTATCAGTAAAAAGTGCACTATCTCACTGTCCTTAAACAGGTTTAACAACATTTATTAGAACGGAATGAAGTTTTAAACTGCAACTAACATGCACCGCGCACGCAAGGCACGAAAGTAATAAAAATAAGCAAGCAAACATTCTTAGTTTTCTTTTTGAATTTCAGATGCTACCTGCCAGGAGTAGACAGCGCTAACCACACGGAGCCGTGGAACTCTTCCCTAGTTCTAGCCGTCATTCCTTTAAACGAGCATGGAAAACTCGACTCATGTCAAATGTATGGCGAAAATAAAACATTAGTTGGTTGCCAGACCTGGGTTTACGATACTCAATACTATTCCTCATCACGGGGCATTGAGTGGGGTTTCGTTTGCAGTCGACGATGGATGGGAGCCTCTGCACAAACCGCTTACATGTTTGGTGTAGTAGCTGGTTCCCTCATATTTGGACGAATGTCTGATAAGTTCGGAAGAAAAACTGCCTTCCTTTGGGCCGGAATCTTACAACTCCTGTTTGGCGCGTCTGTTGCTTTCGCTACAGACTACTATACTTTCATGGGGCTTCGATTCCTCTATGGAATATTTGGATCAGGCTCATACATTGCTGGTTTTGTGTTAACAATGGAGATAGTAGGTCCAAGCAAGCGCACTATATGCGGAGTAACGTTTCAAATAATGTTTGCTATCGGAATTATGTTGCTGGCCGCTTGGGGATATTTAATAGATAATCGATTCTATTTGCAATTAGTATATGCATTACACGCAGCAGTGCTACTTCCTCATTGGTTACTTATGGATGAATCCCCCAGGTGGCTTTGGGCTCAAGGGCGTGCTCGTGAATCCGTTGCAATTATAGAAAAGGCTTTGAAATTCAACGGATCAACTGAGTCTATAGATACACCCTCGTTAGTGTCCCATTGTAAGGCGACGTGCGCCAAATACACAGATGAACATTCCGCTGGAACAACTGACTTGTTTAAAACACCGAAAATGTTCCAAAAGACTTTAATTATTTGCGGATGTTGGTTTGTTAATTCAGTAGTATATTACGGTCTTTCTCTTAACACTGGAAAACTAAAGGGAAATCCTTACTTTCTTATGTTTTTGATGGGAGTTGTGGAATTGCCCAGTTATATTCTCATTGTATACTTCTTGGATCGCGTCGGACATAGAGCACTTATCAGTACCATGATGTTGTTAGGAGGCATCGCTTGTCTAGTCATTGTCGCTCTACCTCATGGCTCTCCGGCTACCACTGGTGTAGTAATGATCGGAAAACTTTTTATATCAGGCTCTTATTCTATAATTTACAAGTATTCGGCTGAACTTTTCCCAACTGTAGTGCGTAGTTCTGGAGTAGGTCTTGGCAGTATGTGCGCGAGTGTGTCAGGAGCTTTGACACCACTTATCAACTTGTTGGATACTTTAAATCCTAAAATACCAACCATCCTCTTAGGTTTCCTTGCTTTGTTATCAGGATTTTCAACCTTTTTCTTGCCAGAAACAATCGGTAGGAACTTACCCCAGTCTTTGGAAGACGGAGAGAAGTTTGGTGTCGGTGACACTTGTTTTACAAACTGCAGTGGGCGAAAAATGAGCACAGACTCGGCAGAGCTGCCGGAGACAATGGTGCCGTTAGATGTTATGGAGAAGAAACCGTAAAGGCAATAATTATTGTATTTTGATGTCAGTGTAAAACGCCACGGCTTGAAGTGACTTAAAAGTTTTAAAGCTAATCATTGTAGACAGCGAATACTAACAGTTTAATTAGGCAACATGGCTATTTTTGAATATGCTTGAAACTTAAGTTAATTTTTTTACCTTTGTCAAGTACGTAAATCTTGCATTTGTTGACTCTTGCTCAATATTTTTAATACTTTTACTAAAACGCTTTATCTTTTTACTATAATGTTTCTTGTTTTATATTCACTGTTACTGCAATGCAAATAACTTAGATTTAAGTGATACGTAAATAGACTTATATTTATTTTAAATTGTCTAGTCAAGAGTTAATACAAGCATCTCTGGTTTAATAAAAACCGATTTGCTTTAGACTGGATAATTGTTCTACTAACAACTAGTAATTATGACGTGGAAAAATTAACAGGTAATTAGAACCTAGATATACAATTAATAGATGTTTAATCAATTAAGTACAACTTAAAATAAACACATGAAGCATATATTTTGTACCTATAGCTACAAATGCTACTTGTGTTCTACTTAGTTTAGGTACTTAGTACAACCTTATTAGTACTTATACTTAATATCTGAAAAAAAGTGCGTACTCTGAAAATCAATACAGGCATGTGGCATTAGTTGACCAATAAATCAAGCTATTATATGTTGTTGTATTTTCATGGTAAATAATAGAAACATAATAGCTTGTTATGTTTAAACACATACAAAACAACGAGATTAGATAGAAGTGTTATTAAGAACATGATCTTACACATAACGTATAATTCGCCCCTTCCAAGTCTCCAAGCGAATGAAAAAGCCAATGATCTAAATTGAAACTTTCTAGATTCATTTTAGATGGGTATATATTACACTGTCCATTAAATATGAATGCTGATATATTATACTAAGCGTTGATTAAATGTGGTCAATTGATGTCACTACCATTTCTACTTACCTAGTCAATATGGCTAAATAATAAATAAATAAATATATTTGAATCCGTTTCTAATCACTGCCAGTTGGTGCTCGAATTATTAGAAACGAATGAAAGCATCATCATGATTAATTTATTTAATAAGGTAATTTTTTAGGATATTTTAGAGCTAGGAATTAACACGCATAAAGTCATTTATGTGTAAGACTAAAATAATTACAGGTACACTCAAGTAGGTACACCCTATATTTCATAAGTACAAGATGTGTTTAATGCAGATTTTCTTCTGTAATTTTTATATTTTTGTACAATTTTTCTCTTTTAGCGGATGACTGGGTCCATAAAACCGATATAATACAATCTGACCAGCTATCAACTCACATGTTTCACACTTTATGTTAATTACCACAAACACGTCGGTCACACCGGTCGCATTCCTATGACGTTTTCTATAAATAGCTGAATTTAAATAGCTTTAGCCAGATTCTTAATGTTTTATTACTTAAGTACAGATTCTGTGTGAAATGGACTAATGAATTTTCAAGTAATGCAATTTATTTTTACATACGTACGTTTTGAGTTCGCTTAATAATAGTGCCAAGTAATTAGTTCATAAAAAGACTAACAGGTAAAGAACCTATATGCCTACTTCCTTTTTAAATTTTCTAAGTATTATTTAGAAGTACTGTGTGTAGGCCATTAGTCAACACAAACTGCCAAAACTACATAACTTGAATATAGGTAACTCTCCATGAATTGATCCTGTCAAGACTGAAAATAATAGATACAAGAACAACATTTATCTACTTCTTTCTATGATTAATTTGTCAAACATCACAGCTTTTTAGTGCTAGATATTAAATTAAGTTTAAAATATTTGTTAGTACTAGTGGGCCAAGACTTATCTAGTTATAATATTTTAAATGTCTGTTGTATGACTTTAAAAACATCACATATAATGTGGCATGTGAATACATCATCGTATCAAAAACCAGTAAAAGTAATAGATATTATAAAATAATGATTATTCTTATGTTTATACGTAACTTGTGGTTAAAGGTCTTACTCAAAGTTACTTAGAAAACAAAACAATAAAACTAAGTTAACTACTTTTACTTTTCATTGTACAAATTATAATCACATAGGTAATTAAACTTTAATAATAAATATGTTCATCGTATAGTTTTCTTTGAGTGAGAAGATTGCTATTGCCTTGTTAAATGATTTTATGTAATGAGAAATATTATTACTTTTGATAGTTTTTTTTTTTGATGCACAAGTGTTGTCAAAGTACTTACTAATATACGTTTAATGAGTTACAGATACAACTTTTAAACTCTCTTTTTTACATGTGTTTTTTTAAGGAAAACTTTTTTACGTTTATGTAATGACATGAGTAAGTATAAAATACACGGTGTACACGAATTTAATAAACGTATTTTATAACTGCTTCGTTTTATTTTTAAACTATGAAACTGCTTACCTGCTAATAATAAATAATATATATTTAACAGATATTTATGTATGTTTGTTATTACCACATAAACCAAAAGCTGCTCATGCGCATATGTACTTGCGCCTGAAAGTTATTTGCTGCATATTCTTCTAAAAGTTTGTAATATTCTATGCTCTGACGGGATTGCTAATAGCAAAAACAATAAGAGAATATGCTTTGTGGTGCAATCGTTTAATTGAGTTGAGTAGTTTCTACTTTGATTTTCTTTGTTTCCTAGACGTAAAAGCGTTTATCATGTAAGATTATGTAGAGTAAATAAAAAAAATATACCTATTTTAATGCGAAATATAATATTTTTAGCAGTAGATAACATAATAAACACATATTGTTTGTGTCTACAGGTAGATAGACACGCTAGACGTTTGACACCTTGCTACAATTAAAGTTACCACCATCTCACTAAAGGGCCATTTGGCCATTAAGCGACTCTACTTGATAGATTAATTGTGATAATTTTTAGAGTTACAACTCGTCTTTATCTAAAACATACCTCAATGTATTTGTATGAACGTAAAGCAATAAGAATAAATATAGAGCAATATTTTTTAAATGTCAGTTTTAATAAGAAATTGTTGATTTTCAGATGTTGGGTCGACGGTGTCGACACAAATGAGTCGATAGCTCCATGGAATTCTTCAGAAATAATAGCCGCTATACCCCAAACGGCAGTCGGGGGTCTACATAGCTGTCTCATTTATGAAGGCAATGAAACTACAACATGTTCGAAATGGGTGTACGACACGACATACAGATCGTCGTCCCGTTCTATGGAATGGAATCTCATTTGTAACCAAAGGTGGATGGGCGCTCTAGCTCAAACTGTTTATATGCTAGGAGTTTTTACTGGAGCTGTAGTTTTGGGCGGGATGGCTGATAAGTATGGAAGAAAAACTATCTTTTGTTGGTCCGGGGTACTACAGTTAGTGTTTGGAGTGCTAGTTGCCTTTATACCGGAGTATTGGTCGTTTTTGGCGGTGCGTTTCCTGTACGGAATCTTTGGATCTGCTGGATCGTATATTACCGGATTTGTGTTGACTATGGAGTTAGTAGGAGCTAGTAAGAGAACTGCGTGTGGTGTCGCTTTCCAAGGTGCTTTTGCTGGTGGAATTATGTTAGTCGCAGGCTGGGGAGCTCTTGTTGACAATAGACAGATTCTCCAAGTAATTTATGGCCTTCACAGTGTACTCCTTATTCCGCATATATGGATCATGGATGAGTCTCCACGATGGCTTTGGGCTCAAGGTCGGTCAAAGGAATCTGTTGATATTGTTGAAAGAGCTTTGAAATGTAATAAATCTGAAAGCACTTTGGACAGGGCTGAATTAGTTTCTAGGGGGAGGGCCGAAGCGTCCAAGGGATCTGATGCGCCTTCTGCCAGTACAGGAGACTTGTTTAGAACACCTAACTTGAGGAACAAAACCATGAATGTCTGTTTCTGTTGGTTCGCTAATTCGATAGCATATTACGGCCTTACCTTAAGTACCGGCAAGCTGGAGGGTAACCCTTATTTAATTACAGCTATATTAGGTTTTGTAGAGCTACCTAGTTATGCAGCAGTTATTTATTTCCTCGACATTTGGGGTCGCAGGCCACTGATATGCTCCATGATGCTTGTGGGTGGAGCCGCTTGTGTGATAGCAACATTCCTGCCTGCAGGAAGCACCATGTCAACGGGAATTGTTATTGCAGGAAAATTGTTTATAGCTGGTTCATTTGCTATTATTTATAACTATTCCGCGGAACTATTTCCTACAGTAGTACGTAACTCTGCACTCGGACTCGGTTCTATGTGCGCCAGGCTTTCTGGTGCCTTAACACCATTAATTACACTACTCGATTCTTTCAACCCTAAAATCCCAGCCGTTACATTTGGAGCCGTAGCAGTTATTTCTGGAATTCTATGTATGTTTTTACCGGAGACTATGAATCAACCAATGCCGCAATCGCTCGCCGATGGAGAACGATTCGGTAAAGGCGACACTTGCTTTTCAAGTTGTTTAGGAAATAAAAGAAACCGAACTTATTCCGAAGAAAACAAAGCACCTGAATCAATGGTTCCTTTAGAAGACGCAGCCAAAAAAGTATGAACAGCTACGTCTAGCTACGTCTTAGTATTGCTGGTTTTGGATTTATCTATTTGAAGTCAATCAAATTAATGAGCCAATTGAACGAATAGTAAAGACATTAGGTCCTGCTTCAAGTATTAACGTTAAGCTATGATTACGTTTGTTTGCATTATGTAAGTAAGTGCTAACTTACATTTTTATACTATGTCGATTTGTATTTGACGATGCCAAAAAAAAAACAGCTACAAATAAAATTGAGTAAATGTTGTAGTTGTATCTTATGTTTCTTAGGGTTTAAGATATTTTTTGTTATTTTTGTTTTACTCAAGTATTTTAGTGTTAAAGTAAAGTGCCTACAAAATATGATATATTGGTGCTTGAGAATCTCGTGATGTGGTGTGATATCGACTGTACAAAGAAATTCTTATTATATTTTTAAAATGTACATACTAATAATAAATTATAGGTACATACATTTGTTTGGTTTTATTTGTGTTAAGAAAAAGACCGATTTAAAACTCAATATAATTTTATATTTACACCAAAACAATAATGAAATCACAGTGAGATTAAAAACATCAATAATTGATACATCGATGCATGAACAATGAACATATAGAAGATAAGCAGTAAACATTAATGATCCACGACTGGGCAAAAACCCTTTTACACTGAACTGTACAAGGAGAGGTACACATAGAACATTGAAAGAGTACTTACTAGACATTCGTGACACACAGATAGTGCCAGATTGTTATAAAGTACAAAGAGACAAAATCCCACAACGATAACATTATTATACTGTTAAATTCTCTTTGGTCGGCTTGCTTTTATCAAATCTGGTCAAAACAAACATTGTTTACACAAATTGCTTTGCATTCGACACGTGCTTATAACAATTTAGTAATTTAAAAATAACGATTGAGATTTTATAGCTGATTCTTTTTGCATGAAATAATGAGTAGTTCTTAAAGAGCTTGTCTTATAAAACTTCGTCGTTGTGACATACTTATATCTAAGTATCTCATAGGCCGTTGTCTTTAATTCGTGGAACTCTAAAACTAAAGCTAAAAGCAGACTTGGAATGATCAACAGCCCATTCGTCACAAGTCGGAAGTTATATATTTTGCCTTAGAATCAACTATAAAACCAATATAATGTAGACTTCAGTAGTAATGTTTTATTTGACATATCAATACTACACTTATAACATATATTTAACAAAAACATTCTTGTAGCGTACACGAGCTGGTACACAAATTGGTCATTCCGTATTAATTAATCGCAATTTTAATCAATAATGCAGTTGTCAATATCAAATCAAAATTTCAGAAAATAAGTTATTAGATTGAATACATTGTTTAACATTACACACAGCCACTTAACATTGTTTTGTAATACCATATTACAAGGTAAATTATAAAAGTTGTACGAGATTACAGGCATAGACATTCAGACACGTGAAAATCTACATAATTCTTGAAAACGTGTTTAAATGATAGTCGACAGCCGCAGAGGGAGTTTGATCAAACTAAAGAAGAGTTCACAGTGCAACTCCTTATAACAATTTATCAACAAGAGCATATCTCGTTTTTTTTTAACGACAGGTTAATAACTTTTTTAAATGACATGAAGTACCTAACACCTCGAAAATTCTCTAAAATTTTAAAGGTTTCGCCATTCCGAACTTCATTTCAACATAATAAATAGCTACTAATGAGTAAGTATATCAATAAACTAAAACATATGACCATGTATAAATCCAGATCAAGTAAGGTAACTATAGGTAAAGAATAAGTACTTTCAGGTAACAGATAAATAAATTCTAAAAATACAATACGAAAAGTGTTTGGTTTGGTCAGCCCAAAAACTTACTCATAACATATTAGCTAATTCGGTATCTTAATAAAATATCGAAATAATAAGCATTTTGTTCAACAATCCAATATCAAACAAGTTCCCTTATTTATCACCCTGAGCCGAAATGAGATGATTCACAACGCTGACGATGAATTAGTTTCTCGTCTGTTTTATAAGTTAAATCTACATTTTGCTGCTACTTCTAATTGTCTTACCTAAAGTTAGGTAAGTACGTAAATCTAGAAAATGCGTTAGATGGTTCATTTAAATTCATCTCTAATATCATGTGGCCTTCGCAAATAGTGCCTGTGCAGTGCCAGTTTACCATTTCTTTTTAAATAAATAGATCAAAAAATAACAAAGGAACTTTACAATTGCATCTTCAGCGATACAACATCCCAAAAGCTTACCAAGTCTCTATACTTGTAAAATGTTTATAAAAACTACAACAATATTAATTCTATGAATAGGTACATATTTTAAAAATGGTAAGTTATGTTTTTCCAAAATTATCATTATTTGAATGATTCAATGGTTGTTTGACATGTACAGTTGGTATTTATTATATATATTTTATTCAGTATTTGTGTAATTATTGTGATCAAAAGACGAGAAGAGAGAGTAAGTTATCCGGACTTCATAGCACTACAAACACAGGTATTTAATCAAATAACAGAATAATATTTGTATTTAACTAGGTACTTAACATGTGAATGGAACAGGCTTGTCAATGGCCCGATTGTTTACAACTGTCCATTGTTTGACGTCAGTGTTTCGTCTATGTCTGTCCTCCTAGACGTCGTAAAACAATACAGATTGATTTTTTACTTAAATTCTCAATATATTATTAGATATAAGTGGTAACTGATTATATAATGTCCAAGTTAAGTAATCATAGCATTACACCTACATAATCCCAGTAGAGGAGGTGTACTTCATACTAGATTTTATCAATAATATTCAGTGGGTCCATGGCATGTAATTAACTTTATTACTGAAAATATTTGAATTAAAAAAGAAGGCAATATATACTGCCTACAAACTTCAAGAAAGGGTTAAGCTTCCAACATTTTATCTAAATTGGTTTGGTAGTTTAATCTTTTAAATAAACAAACGGACAAGTGACTTGGATTGAATCTGATTTGGGGTTTTTTTTTGCATTGAACCATTCAAATTTGTTCTTAGGCGAATGTACCCACCATTGAATGACAAATTTAACATTTATTTAGATATATTATCACAAAATTCTAACACTATAAATTTTTATAATTACAAGTTTAGTAAATTTGAAGCAAAGGTAATATTAAATGTAAAAATAGTAAACTAAAATTTAAGGTAAGTAAGAATACAGTTAGTAATAAATTACATAAACTCGATGGATTTTAAGTAAAAAATAAGCATGAAACAAACCTACAATCAAAGGTGCTTTTAAGTGTAAGCAGATGAGATCTCACTATATTATTTTTGGAACAAACAAAGTGATCAGGTGGCTCTAACAAGACACAATTTTTACAAAATAATACAATAAATGAGTAACTACTTACTGATTTAAAAACTAGTTAGTCAAGATTATTGATATATGATATTAAATATGAAGTAATGAATAGTAGTAAATATGCTGTTGAAATAAAACATAATTCCTTTGAGCAACCACCTTACATTAATGGGGTTCACATTTGGAAGGCTTACATTTCTGATATGTTTTCGACTATTGCCCTGATTAACTTTATGTTTTGTAAATTGTATAAACATATTAATAATTTTTGCATTTCAACCACCATGAACACTAATATTTTAGTTTTCTGCAATGATAATGATTTATGTAACTAAATTGTTAATGTAAGCATTTTTAAGTTACCAATAATCTTAATAAAACTTTGATAAAACATAGCACCAATTTAATTATGTGTAATTTCTGTTAAATCAATAACCATTTCAACAAGCAAAACTACTATTAGTCTAACATTGTTAACAAACAAAAGCTCGATTACTAGAGCTTTAATTTTGTAGCCAACTCTTGGAGACAGGTGTTATGCCTTTGGCTTGACATGTCATAAAAATTGACATGCAATTGAATAAAAAGCATTCATGTTTACTACTCTAATTCATAAAGTCACTAGATTCATTCAAAAGGCATCAGTATCAATAATCTGGACAACGAGTGTGAGGTATCTTTGCTACAATAGGATTTTGCTCAGATGTCATAGCAGTATGCACAATAATGGCAGGCTGTGTAGGAGTTGGTGCATGAAGTTCATGGCTCTCTCCAGGTGCCAGAGTTGCCAGGGCAGCCAATAGGTCATGATTAACTAAAGGTTCATTTTCTTCACGTGGTTCCCAACCCACTGGAGGACTAGACGGAGGTGAGATCAAAAATTGCTTGACCGGAGCTGGAGGTCTCAGGTTCTTGAGTGAAACAGGCGTCACCGGTTGCGCGAAGTAACAGTTGATGCTCCTGTCGTGAAATTGGTACTGATGCAGTTGCACGCGGGCGTTTGCTGCGGCTAGTGGACTGTCGTAGTTGACTCGCAAACGTTTAAAACTGCGGAGCCATTGAAATGTTACATTATCCGAAAATGTGCGGAACAAATCTTCCATTCCCTTCTTTAGTTTTTCATCAGCGAACACGTCACTGTGTATATTGGTGACGATCACAGACTTTGGCAAGTCGTCGAAATCATCCACTTCGTCGTTTACATCACTTTCTTGTTCTAAATTCGCAATGTTGGGGTGAACGTTTGGCATCCCATCTTCTTGATTGATATAAACGTCGTCCTCTTGAAATGAGTCTTCGTCCTCCTTGAGAGACATTATAGGCAAAGCTAACTACGAAACCAAACACGCACTTATGATATTTTTGACGTCCAATAACAGTTATTGATTCAGAGAGAGCATAATATCAACAATTATCGTACGCATGTACGGAATATTTTTATTTTTTAGTGTATCGAATTATCGATTAGTGCAATTCCTCTACTGTCAAAGAAATGTCATAATGACATTAATAAACGATTCTAAAATTTTACTAACAATTATATCCAAGTTACTAAAACTAAATTTTTGTTGCACCAAATGATTTCAAATTCAAACTCATTTACATTGATGATTGAATTTTAGTTCACAGAATACTGTTTGATGACTGTTCTAATTTTAAGAGTACTTTAGACTATTTTATATAAGCCTCGAGTCATGATTCAATGTTACTCAATGTCACTTTTCTTTGGAATACTGCTGTGACTACTGTTTGTACAAATAAAAAGAAAACAAATTTTTATATTTTTAATTAATTTCATAATGAGTTCCAAACATGTTAAATTTTAGATCAAGATCGGTAGTATCTAGATACTACCGGATTTTCGAGGTACTAGCAACGAATTTGTTGCAGAATGGACTAGTGAAAACCATAGACAACAAATAATTAAAATTGTAATTGTAACATGTTTATTTGTCAAACCAATAAATTGTTTTCGATTTAAATTTCGAATATTCTTCGAGTGTATATTGAAAACTTTATTTGAATAAAGGAACTATAAAGTATAACTTTATATCTCTATCGTTAGTGAATATTATGAAAATGGCAGGACTAGAGTCCATGGTTGTCGAAGAGGTTAAGCCTGTAGAGAAGCCGGTCGATAGGGAGAAGGTAAGCTTAGATTCTGTTCTTAACATTACTAAAACAACATCACATTCCTTGCTAGTTTGCAAATAAATCATGTCAACATTGCGTTATCGTATAAATAATAGTTTTAACTTTGAGAAGTTTGAATATGTTTACTATTAGATATTTCTGGTTGAAATTGTTGTTCTCCCCTACTTAACGATAACTCTTCAACGTTACAGACATGCCCGTTATTACTTCGTGTCTTCTGTTCAACTGGACGTCACAATTCTCCAGGAGACTATGCAAGAGGAAATGTTCCTCAAAATGAGTTGCAAATATACACATGGATGGATGCTACACTACGGGAGCTTACGGGACTTGTTAAAGAAGTAAATCCTGAGACAAGACGTAAAGGCACATATTTTGACTTTGCTATTGTATACCCTGACATGAGGTCACCCACATACCGCATGAGAGAGATTGGGGTCACATGCTCAGGACAGCGTGGAGGAGATGACAACAAAACATTAGGTCAAGTTAAGTTCCAGATCGGCAACTACCTGGACATATCAATAACACCACCTAATAGAATGCCTCCTCCAATGAGACGCCCTCAGCCATACATGAATAATCGTCAATACTAAGTGTAATTTGTATTATTTGTAAGCTTTAACAGTAAGTTTAATGTTAAAAAAAACTTATATGACCATGAGGTGTTTAAATCTAAGTGCTCTGATAAAGTTTGTGGTGTTTTAAAACTTGGTAGTTTGGTATTTGTATCTGCATTTTGTACACAATTTTATGAGAAGATAACATATAAAGCAGAAGAAATTAAAACAAACTTTTTATTTAAAAATATTCACATTTATTTCCTTCTCTCATTTACTTTCAAGGCACAAGTGAAACCACCCGAAGTCTATGTAATGTTATGACAATGACAACACTCACATGACAAGACAACTAAAATGTCCTTATATTTAGATTTTCCTAAAATAAATATATTTTAATGTAATCTTATATCCTAATGATTTACAGGTGATCTGAATGGCCTCTTGGATTTCTTGCCCATATTGGCGAGATCAATTGTAATACCATTAGGTAAAACAGCCTTATTTTCCTGATAGTCTACGAAACCTTTCTCATTTTGTTCTTCCTTGGCTTTGTCACAAGGAATACCGGTTTCATAGTTGTATTCACGTTTTAGACCATCAGGATCAACGTAACCATATTTGCCGCGCGTCACGCAGTCCACACCGATTGTTTCCTCCTTGAATGATCCGTCGTCATTTTCGAATCCCCACGTGATACTGCCGTCTTCGTTCTCATCTCTGAATTTACGGATGATTTGGGCTACAGGTTTCTTCTCTCTCTGATTCGATTGCGTATATTTTTGCTGAGGTGCTTTAACCGGTGCGCGTTGAATGGGTTCCTGTGGTCGTGAATACTGTCTAACAGGCTGAATGGGTGCCTCGTCGTCTTCAGTGAATGGTCTAGGTTCAGGCCTAAATGAGGGCCTCTGTGGTCTGCTTGAAAGAGGTTGTAGCCTTACTGGCTGCGGCTTGTTGTTCGGTTCGTTTCTGACTGGGTTGAATGCTTGTGGGGTCAACAGTGGTCTGTACTGTGTAGGTTTGATTGGTTCAAGAGGCTGTCGTACGGTTGATGGTGTTGATTGTGGGTATGGGGAAGGGTTGTATACGCTTGGTGGTTTGGGTTGTGAAGTAGTTGTGATGTCATAGAAATCATTTTGAGGTTCTTGTGTGGAAAAGATAATGTTAGGTGAGAAAGCAGTTGGGGTGTTGATTTCTAATTCGTCTTCTGGTTCTTCTGTTACTGGCTTCGCGGGCTCATCCAGTGACTGAAGATTTGGCCGCGGTGAAGCATCCACGGATTTGAATGATGGTCTGGCGAGGCCTGGCCTCCTGATTCTGGTCGGGCCACCGGGGATTGGTGCCGCTTGCAGACGACCTTGTCTGAATCCTCCTCGTTGTACGCCTACTGGAATCGCTCCAGGAATTTGTAGTCGTGGTGGTGCTGGTGAGTCATATTGAGCGTAAGCTGTGATGGCACACAGCGTTAATATCTGGAATCAAAGAAAATATAAAATTAGGTACAATTTAACTTTATCATCAGTTTTATTATTTCGGTAGATAGGCACATATCTGGTATATAGATAGGTTAATTAACAAGGTAGGTAAGTGGAGAGGAATATAATTTTGGTTGAGCACAATCCTAGTTATAAATGATGCAACAGTACCTATTGCGCTGCCTGGCGCGATGGCGGGGCACCTACCTAGTACTAATATCTACTACATTACATACCTATATTAAATGGTTACTACCACTTACTTTCTTACTCAGACAGTAATATACCAATAGGTACTTTATTGGTATTCCATTTACTTGCCTATCTTCTGTAAGTACCTACAGAAGCCAGTATATGGGTAATAAAATTTATTAACGCGAATGAATAGCAGATGTTGTAAACAGAAGTTGATGTACCTATTGTCATAATAACTATAATAAGTCATATTACCTAGTTGATAAACATATTAGCGATGGCTATGTAACATCATGATTGCATTCTATCGAATCGAATCAATTCAATGCACTTTGATGATGATGTAGTTTAATGAACTGTGTTCAGAAACAAAGACGAGAAAAGCATGTACCAGAGCAGTAAAAAATTCGGAGATTTCAAAAAATAATTAGATTAACCAAATCTCTCCAAAAGCTTATCTAAATCTTAAGACTAGGTACTCATTTCAGCCAGCCTTCAAATTATAGCCCACCTTTACTACATAAGATTTTTCTCCGGTGTGTCAAAGTTACTACTTTATATCTCAAACATAAATAAGTTTCAAAGTAATGTAACCTTTAAAAAGTTTAGTTAATTTACAAAAGCAATTAAAATATATTAAACTTATTGCTCAAACGTTTTATTGCCCATTTATTTGACATAGCAGGTGACTGTTTTATATATTTATGTAGGTCAATCATCTACAATCATAACGATATTATGAAATTGCCGACAGTAAGTACGAGACCGAGGTAGTTTGGCATATTGAGACAGTAACTCGTTGTGACTTGTGAATTTTCGCAACATGCAAATGACAACAAGTGGGCACCAACACACTACTTTCATAAATCGATTTATGTATTGCAATAAAATACCTTTAAAATATTTTTATTGTTAGATAGTAACGCGTTGGAGTGATAAGTCCATTGAACTAAGTTTCGACTACGGTTTCATAGGTGTTGATTGACTGAAATAATTATGTTGCGTGTTTATAACATGCATTAATAAGAAGCAGATAGAGTGCAGATAAACGGCCTTAATAGACATTATAGGATAAGACAATATAGAATCATTACTACTGCTTTTGTCGCGTTTCACCGTTTTCCGTGTTTAAGTCCCAATTAAAGCTTTGACTTCAGTGCTGGTGGCAAGTACCATTGATGGTTGTATTTTAATCAGTAATATTTCCTATATCGGGAAATCCGGATAAATTTTAAACCAAACAAATAAAAATATATTTACATTACTTGCTAACGACATGAGTTTATAATCGATTAGTTTCCTAAATAGGTATTTCAATTTGAAACTAACACGGAAGGGTAAGCAATTGACACTATACTCTGTAGAAATGATAGCTTTAATGAGGCGACAAATTACTCGGATGTACGATTCTTACTTTATGAAATCGCATCAGGCATGTCTTTAGAAAACAAGGAAACTCTTGTTTGTTTGCGGCCGTGAAAGTTGGTCGCATTGTGTGATCTAGATGTGTACCTACTGTGCTGTATTTGTATCTACAGATTACTTGAAAGATATGGGTGAGGAAAAAACCTATTTCTATTGCCATGAGCACTGACTGTTCTTAATTTTCTAAATGCTTATAAAGATTTCACACCTTTTAAAATTATGGAGTATGATCAAAATGTTCCAGACACAAAAGGTTAAAGAGATTGTTTTAAAATCAAGTTATTTATAGATTTCATGAATATTCAAGACCATGGCATCTGGAAATCAGTGTCAATTCGTATATAGGCATATGCGTTGATTTGGCATCCAAGATCTACCATTATAAATGTAGATGTTATTGATCTTAATTTACATAAGGGTTACATATTCTATAAGCCTGAGTAGTTAGTAACCTTAAGTCAGATCCATGCATTTTGGCAAAGGTCTTGAATACAAATATAAGATTTGTTTAAGATCTGCTCATCTGTTTATAAACCCTGCGCATGGCATTTATAATCAACTATTTAAAAAAAATCAGTACAAGACTACAACTATCTCTTAAAATTTTGCATCTAGTTTATAGTGAACCTTTACGAAAATGTTTTAGCTATCAATCATATGTCTCAACAAACTCTGACACAAAAACAGCTATATCTTATTTATTTTTGTATTTTGTACCTAAGGATTTTAGATACCTTTAGAGTACATAACAGTTGCTCTCTATATTTCCGTCTACTAATATACCTACAGGTTCGTAATTCTTATTAAGTGGCACTGCTTTATATTTCCGCCTTGAGATATGCTGTAATACCAGTACTTATTAAGTCATAATTAAGTTTTAATTCGAGCTCAGTTTAGGGCGGCAGCAGACAGATCTGAAAGCGCTAAGGACGCCCGGCATGGAACGCTTCCGCGAGTCAAGGTGACTGCGTTGGAATGGCGCACTGTATACTAAATACCTTTTGTTATTGCGCTATCTATCAAATGTCAGATTGCTTCAGACGAATCATATAAAATGTTATGAGCTGTTATGCTATGAGTACGTTATGGCACATGTTAGTGAAATTGAATTTGAATGTCAGTTGATTGGAAAGTTTAATACCTACCTATTTATTTTAGAGAAGCGGTATTGTTTGAGATAATCATACTTTGCGTGAGATAGTGTTGTGTAAATATTATTTTTTTTCTTATTCGAAATAAAAATACTGAAGATAAATATAGTATATGTTAGACATCTTATTTTAATTATTTGTGAAAATAAAGACTGTCTTGGAAATATAAAATACCTATGTCTATTGTACAATCATGAACGTAAAATAAAGTAAAAATGTAACTATTGCTTCAAAGGTGCAAGTCGTTGAAGTCTTTTGTAAGAAGCAAATTTAAATTCACTTAAACGGTCAAAATTATATACGTTATTGAATAATAACTTGTCGAGAACGGCCAATTAGCCTCGCATGTCTATATTATCATATAACTTGGTGCATCGTAACCGTCATGCATTGGTGGGCGACAATTAAAACGCCGCGTAAGCAGACTCTGACTCTTAAATACTTCCATACTCGCGTTATATAAATATTGATTGATTTTTAAAGTAAGAAAATACGAAGTTTTTTAATTTGTTACGTCGATTTAATGTAATTATTTTATGCATTGTTTGTTTATTAGGAAAACTTTGGACTAGTCAGTAAACGTAAAAGTATAAAAAAATGGCAAGTTAAATACGTGATATGATTATGTACCTTAACTTACTTCAGAAAAGGTCGATCGATAGCCTATCTAAAAATACAAGTTTATTTAGTATAATATAATAATAATAATATAATAATATCCTGGGGCAACTCACACACGGTTATCTGATCCCAAGCTAAGCAGAGCTTGTGTTATGGTAACCAGACAACTGATAAACTTACTTATATATTTCTAAATACATACATATTATAGACTAGCTGTGCCTGCGACTTCGTTCGCGTGGATGACAAAACTTATCAATGAGTTTTTAACTGCAAAATTAAGTTTGTTTTTTATTGTTTATACTTTTCCGGGATAAAAACTACTTAGTGTGGTGCCCAGGATAATAAAGAATAGTTTCATCGTAATCGAACCGGTATTTCTTGCGTGATACCTGAACAAACAGACAGACAGACAATCAATTTTTTTTTCACACTTTTGGGTTCGGTGTCGGTCTAGTAATACCCCCCGCCATTTTTTTTAATATTTTAAATGTACAGAATTTTCACTTCTACAGATTTATTATAAGTATAGATAAACTAGTAGATAAATAGTATCGTAGATTAACTCGAACGAGAAAGCTAATAAAAACTTATTCTTTTGTAAAACTTGATCAACATCGTGTTTTATAGAAAGAAAAGCTGATGATATTTATTAGTTTTTATAACTTCTATAATTTATTTATACGAAAGCAATAAAGTCCCGACTGCAGAAGCTACGCATTATAGGTTGTAATTATAATTTTCCATTTTATGTTCACCATTGTAAGGAATTCAATTTAAAATGTTACTTAATACATGTTATTTATTATCGTTATCGTAATTGCATTGAAATATGAGATTAGGCTAAGAATACTATTTCATTAAGTTTACTAGAAACCAAAATAAACTTAGATGAATATTACAAAATATTCAATTTAATTATCTCCTAGAGTGCTCGTAGTTTTATTTAGTGTTTTGTAAGAATAACTGAGAACACTTATTGGCTATATCTTCACTCTAAAACATGGTATATGCTAAACGTATAGACAAAACACAAGGTGTTTACACCATTGTTAGCTACTTAGTAAGTATGTCTCGTGGTCACCACGCTTGGTAAGCACTAGGCACGTATGTGTGACATAAAGACAATCGCTGAAACACTCAGTACATATGTAAGAATGTATATGTATAACTATTTCCACATTACGACTCTAGACACAAATATATGACGAAACTCATAAAGAGTTCGAACCTTCAACCCACAGCGCAATAATCACTGAACCACTGTGTCATTCAATTAGTTATACATCTCAGATACTGTATGTTTGTTTTAAAAAGAAAACGTGACTAATGTCAGACACTCGTACACGTAAGTAGTTTTCGACTCAAGAAATGTCATTGATCGATGTCAACGTATAATTGAACTTTTAAAGCCTCGCTTTACTCACTAACCCTGGAAGTTATTACACGACGGCAATGATGTGTGACACCGGTATCGAACGCAAGGATTTCTCGATCATTTTCACATGGAATCGTAAATCGAGATTTCGGAATAACGATTTATTATACTTTTACTGCGTAACACCAGTGTCTCGAGTGAGTTTTCAAACCCGAGTTTTTGCAGTGAATGGCTACAATTTAATATGACTGTTGAAATATAACAAGTTATGCGTATCGAAGTCCGTATCTACGCCTAGAAGCCGAGCCTGTTAATAGCAGTGGGCCAGTGTGGTAACGTAACCAGCAGGCATTTGTCCGTAAGTTGCGTGCTTTACGTAATTCCGCCGTTAACATGACAACGGCTAACTTGCCAAATTATGTGTTAGTACTGAACAATTAGTTACGCCTTGTGAATTATTAAGGGCGGTACTTTTATCGGTATGTCGTAAAGCTAATAGAGTAATAGCCATTGGACTGTAGAGCTCCGATCTGTCAGATCACGATCGCCTTCAAGGTTGCCGCGAAATCGATACATACTTTGAATGCCGGCTGTATGATCGACCTGAATTCTATACAGATATTAATTTACTTGTATATTATTCATTGAATGCAACCAAGAACTTGTTGTGACTAGGTAACTACAAGTAGTTAGATAATGAAATCATTTGTATATTTAGTCCGGTTACTTTCACAAAGTAGTGTCCTTACAGTATCTATATGGGTGTAGTTATTTATAGTTCACTTTTTGTATGATTCATTGTCTATTCAAGGCAAATTTTATTTATTATTAATTAGTATTTCTTTATTGGTAATAATTCCCGATCATTGGACAATTTAAAAAATATATTTAAGTTAATGTATATAATATAGAAAATTGGGCGTGAAACAGTAGATCTTGGAAAAAAATATGACCGAATCAAAATTAAGAAACTATCAAATATAATAATTAATGATTAAATAAAAAAATCGAGAAAATTTAATCCCAAATAATTCACATATTTTTTTGTAAAAAATGGGTAATTAATAAAGTGGTAGGCATGTTAATGATGATTGTGCCCTTGGCGAGGGCATGGCACTGAGACTCACCAGCAATGCACGCATGATGTCCTGCGCAAGATTCACGTCACTATCACGCAGCGAACAACCAACAAATAAAGGAAACGCCTCCCGCGCAAGCTATATGAGGTCGCCCACTCTCGCCCTGCGCCCGACGCGACCACCATACCTTATTGCAAGGTGACCAACTGTGAACGCATACCCCGACCACACGCATCTAATCAAATGCACCACTATACAATTCGGCTGACTTGTCGCGAAGTTACCGCTAAACGATCTAATTATTGAAAAATGTATTGTTTCAATTGTTTGTATTCATAACGCGAATTGTAACATTATTTTTATTTAAATTTATTGATTTTGACGGAACTGTGTAACGTTATTTTAACATATATTAAGCAGTTCTATCACCTGCGGCTATGGATGTGTCTGCCCTATAGTTCTTGCGAACCGGATTGGAACTGTGCCACTAGTGCTATTCAATGGAGCAAATGTGTTAGGTAAGCATCTATGTATACAACATGTTGTTCCTATATATTATTATATACATAGGTACCCGTATACCATAGGTTTTTCTCTTGAGCAGTTTTTTTCACCAAAGTAAACAAGGATATAATGATATATTATAATTATTAGTGTAATTTCTGCACAAGTTCCTGAACCAAGGCTTCAGGTATTTATTTAAGAAATAAAAAGCTTTTCTTGTAAACTTGTATAATTAATTTACGTAATTAATTAAAATTATATATATTTCGAAGGCATATAAATAGGTTTATAGTGTTATCGTTTAGCCGAACATTTTAACTCAAAACACCTGACGTATTTATACAATTTGCTCTAGATTTGGCAAAGAATATTACATGCAAATGGTTGCTTAATATTGTAAGATTAATTTATTAAAATATTAAATTTCTGTAAACCAACAACCTAAGAGTCTAAACTGCTGTTCATTTTACGAGGAACGCTACATCTGGCAAAAGGCTTGGCTGATATCAAGCTAGCCTAAATGTCGATCAGTTTATTTATGAATATAATTATGTATAATTACAAAATGAACGCATGCATACCTAAAATCGTAACGTAGTGGGCCTGTTGCCTAAGATGCAAATCGTAGTCTAATGTTACGTTACATACTCGACCTTAAAAAAAGTTCAAGCTTAATGAAATAGTCATTTAGCATTTAGAATTTCTATTCATATAGAATGTTACCAATGAACACATAGGTTAGAGACCATATCAGATTACCACACAACAGATCATAGGTATATTTTTATCATAGTTTGTAGTTAATGAGTAAATGTTGATAATTTGTCGAAGTATTTGTCAAACGGCTTAATCATTTATTGGTCGTGGATGTCTAATGGTTCAATAACCGGTTTCATATTCACAAGGTTTCAGGTTCAGTATTACATTTATGTAATATGTTAGTTATTCAACTGCTAACGGTCATCGTCAGTAAACTTGGATTTTTATTAAGTAGTTAATCCGAAATCGCTAAACCACGATGAGTAAAAAATTGTTGATCAAAGCTTATTCTTTATAACCTTATGAGACTTTTGTCTTACAGTAGATTGAAAGGGTAGTACAAAAATGTTATGAAACATTGGTATTTTAATAAAGAACATTTAACACCTGCCCTGTAGTTAACTTACAAACGAAATGTTAACCTATTAAACAGATTAGCCTCGTCACGTGTAGAGCTATTGTACTTTTCGTAACATAATCCAATTGCTACAAACGGAGATATATATCAGGTGTGGCAATACCGTGATGTACTTTAAATGTTTAGTGGTTTAATGACATTGTGCTATGTTCCAATTAAACGTAGCTGCGCAACGTCATAGCTATATTTAGATTCGATATAGATATAAGACCTACTTTGTTGTTGTTTATGTTAGGTAGAGACGAATTGTTTGCATGGTAGAATGAGTTAAATGCGCTTTGGATGAATGTGGTAATATTATGTGTTGGTATGTTGCAGGATAATGCATTTGGGGTGTTACATGAGCGTTGCAAGCGTCGCAGTCGAGTCACGCATCGCACAGGAAAGTGTATCGCCAGCATCACAACAGACGAGTGAGAGTTAGTGGCCATAATAGTTCATTCCCCGCTGAGCGCGCTACACATTACAAACTTGCTTTAATTTTCCGATGGTGGAAACTGGTGTGAGACGGCGAGTGAGAGGAAAGCGTCAGCGCCTTCGTGTTATACATTTATCAACTATACAATGGTTACTTGTTTGTTTGTTATTTGTTGTACCCGATGTTAAGTCGGTTATATTTAGGTTCTCGTTTTTTTTTCATTTAGAAGTTATTCCATCAATTTTTGCTTTTGTTATTTTGAATGCAGACGAAATTTAATTCAATAAATGAACTTGTTGCAAAATTTTCTTATAAACTATCTATATTTTATTTACTTCTTTTATTTAATACCTACCTAGTAAGTATGTAGAATACGTTAAATCAAAAGTCATTTACACACAAAATCCACATATAAAATCAGTTTGCCATTTGTTTGCTAATCTGGTTGTTCTTTGATTTTGTCGATTTCTATATACTTTCTTTAGTACTTGGTATTCTTGTCGTCTTTACCACTGCGACACATTTTATAGGATGTAATGTTGATGTTAGGTAAATATTACACAACTGTGTCGATTCGATACTTATAATATATCGGACACAACATAACAATAGTCAATGCAACCGATGATGTTAGTGGCAAAGCAAATGCACAAATTATTTAATAATTTCTATAAACGTTGTCTACATTTATTCTATGTCTTCTTCTCCTTTGACAATGAGGGAGTTTGACAAGTAGTTTATTTATCGAAAACGCATAAATGTACAGCCCTGAATCGTCTAGAGAATGGTCGGTCGTTGCTCCAAACACAGTATCGGCCGTAGAAAATTATTCATTAACAATCAAATCTAGTTATCTAGTCCAGTTTTAATGAAGCATCGTAGACCATTGTCTGCAGCACATTGCTTTGCTGCATATCTATTACTTACTTAGTTTACTGGCATAGTTTCACAGGTTGTTCCCAGTACTAGTGACTGATTTATCCATCGCGGTATGAGTACGTCGCCGTGGCCCGTTATCCGTCCTGTATCGCCTTTTTCAATGGCTTTCTGATTCGACACGTATTCTATTTGCCTCCACAATAGGACCTGTCGGTGTCGCACGGGGTCGTATTCATATCGGCTAAATGCTATGCATCTGGGTTAGTGTACAACAGGTGAACGACCAGAGAAATTAACTATGACCCCGAAGGCATTTCGATGTTACGCAGGATAAACGATGGTTAACTGCAATAACAATTTTCTAAAACAATCAGTTGTTGGGCAACATCTTTATTGTTTGCCTTGAATGTTTATCGAAATCAAAAGTTTAACATTGAAGAGTTTGGAATACAATAGATAGATAGCGTCTCCTCCGAATACCTAGGTATGAGTAATCAATTCAATTAGTACCTTACTCTATGCAAACTGCATAAATGTCAGTAAGTATAGTTACAAATAAACAATCACCTTTGTTAAACATGTCAGTCAGTAACAACCAAAGCGTTTAAAATCAGTCTTAGAAATGACCACATGTGTCTGTAAGAGCAGTGTATGAGTATGCTGGTCACGTCTGCCATGACTCCTGCGCGGCACGTCACCGTTACCGGCGTGTGGTAATGGCGACCAAGGGACCGTCCTAGACGCAGGAGTCAATGTCCCGGTAATACACTGCACCTGTCAGTTTGTGTGACCACACGAAGCCGCGGTGACCACACTCGAAGAGGCAATTCTTCAATATCGCGGTTACGGCACTTTTACATGTTATGTAAAACAAGCTTCACATAAAGTTAATGGTTAAAAAAATTACCATCTATTAAAAATAATTAGTTTATTTTAGAATTATTACAGTATTATGTCACTAATTTTACATTGATTGATCTCCGAAAATTGATTTATTTGTCAAACATAAGCCCGTACATATTTAACGTGGCTTATAAAATAAGTACAGAAGCCAAACATTAATGGAAACATCATTCATGTCTACTGATGGTAACTTTACATAAAACAGCAAAATGAAGCTACCAAGAGGTCATTGTCTTATACTAGATACTTAGCTATTTAAATTACTTACTTATTATAGAGGCAATAAATAAACTAATTGGTAAGAAATACAGGTACACACTTCCCTAATTATAATGTACAGAACCATGCAACTAACGGTACATGCACATAATTATATACAGTAAAATAAAATATTAGGTATAAGTTAAGTGTGACAAAATATTTGGCTACATAATACAGAAAAACTATTACTTGGTTAAAAGGTAATTTTGACACCCTTGTATTTATTAAGATTTGGGTAGAAAATGTTTAAATTGAAGGACGTAGTTATGAGGCTTGAGAAAATGCAGAGAAAACAGCTAAAAAAAATAGAGATAAATTTTAAGAGAAGATTTTACAGAATAGTTTAATATGTATTTGTATATAAAAATCATGAGTGTGAACAATACATAAAAGTAGTTTACGAAATAAAAGTTATTGTAGAAATTATAATTACATAAACTTGGCAAGTAATGATAACAGAATGTTTATAAAACAATTACTTAATAGATACGTCATGCATTTAGATTACTTTGTAATTTTACGAAAATTGCGAATTTAATATGCATATTATATTAGTTTACATCATTATATTTCGTATGGTTATTACATTGCACTGTTTTAACAATTTTATCTAATGCGATCAAATGTTTATTGGAGTAACAGTTTACCAACAACTACAGAGAAAAAGGGCCGCACTAGTTAAAACTGGGTTCGTTAAATAACAAAAAGATTTATAAAGAAAAGACCTACAAAACTCAGAATGTACTGAATGCCCAAAATGCAGGAGGGATATGAAATAAAAATACTTTAAAATGCTAACAAGAAGAAAAGCCATCTAAGCTTCTTTTTTTTTTGTCCCTTTTGTTTGTAACAATTAAAGGAGTCAACAGCATGGACCTACTTGTTTGATTAAGTAGGATGTCACAGCTACCAGCTAGTATAATGAACTGTAACATATAAGTAGATCCAATTTTACGACTCTACTTATTTACAACTGTCATATAACGGTATATTCGAATGTGTTGAGTTTACGTTTACGCGTTAATATGTTTATGATTAGTAAACAAACGCACCGTCAAGCCGGTAAACATGCCTTTAATACGTAATTACTTGTTCAATGGATATTTGTTTCACGCTTTTGTGATCGATACGAACGAGAATAAAGTTTAGTAGTGAAATATTTTGAACCAGAAATTTTGAGACGTCTGTAGGGATAGAGTAAATTTGCCACTTAAATATAGATGATTATTTATTTCTAGAGGAATAGGGTTGAAATTTAATTTAACTTTTACGTAGTCTAAATATTAAGTTTATCAAAGTGAAAAACTTGTGTATTTTACATGCGACGTCATTTCATTGTATTTATTATATACAATGTAAAATGTTCATAAGGAATCGAAGAAAATTATAATTTACATGGAAATATTTGCATAGTTCCTTTGAATGTAGAATTTGCTTTTATTTATTTTTTTACGTGTTTTTAGCAACTCCTTAAATGGTAGATATTTAGTCATAGCACTCGAAGATGGAAACTATGCAATTATAATCCAACAAATCTCTTGTTTATAGGAGATTTTCAATACATAAATATATTTTCAAAACGGAAAATCAATACATAAATATATTTGTGTTGTTATTTATGTATCAAGTTATGTAGCCTTGTGTTCTATCTCTTACATCAAATTGACACACATTACCTACTTAATTGATGGTTTAGGGAAGTCATTTGAGTAGTTCAATTTTAAATTAAACATGTATACTTAGATAATAAAATATTGCTCAGAGCCCTACTGTTAATTAATTAAGAATTATAGCTACTTTAAATAGACTCTTATGTTGTAACGCTAGTTAATTACAATTAGGTAACTACGACATTAATATTATGATACTGTTTTGACTTATTAGGTACTTTACTTTACACATGCAACCTACACACAGAAGTAGGGCACCTAATCACTCTTCTATGATATGTTAATATTCATTACACGTTCGAACATCTACTTAACTGCAAATTAAATTCGAAATAATCTCACTATTCACTGTCCATTGCGCGCAGCACAAAGTTTTTATTTACACACTTTCGTAACTATTTTTTAATCCGTGGTGCTAGTGACCTCTATCGTCAGTTATTGTGAACGTTCCGTTGCAAGGGGAGTTGTTGTCGAATGGAGGCCTGTAAACGAAACACTGCGTTAGTTATATCGAATGAGAAACAGATGGCGCTAGTAGCTTTAATTTATTAATGTAAGGATCTAGTTGACTTCAATAACATATGCAACGTACATACGGAAATTAGTGTTACCACAAGGGACACATGGATTATTCACACCTTGACCCCGTTGCAAATCCCGCTATGCAGGGCTAAACATGTTTACTGTGACAATCGTAAGAGTTAACTGCCTTGCTTTATTTATAGAAAGGACATTGTAGTATTTATTACCAGAAGAAATTACTTGATATCGATAATTAATGTAATACTAGTTAATATCTTTATTGGTAGCAAACCAGTAAGGAACTTAAGTGGCGTAGGTAATTTATGTTGTAACTTAACAAGTACCTACCTAAAGCAATTGCTTTAATAAAATTTTATAAATTTTCTGAACTGCATTTATGGTTTAGTAACCGATAACTAGAGCTTTTCATATCTTGTCTATAGCCTGTCAGATAAGCCATTTCCTTGACTGAGTATCTGGTTGGTGTTAATACACTAGGTACCTCTAGGTAGCCTAGGAACATAGTATCCTAAATATTCCAAGGAGACAGCTAAGGTAATTAACAACAAGTGATATCCGAGACTCATCAAATTTTTTTTCTGGCCCATGTCATTGTTTAAAAACTATATCTAAAGTACCTAGTGTTTTTGCCCTCTATGAGAAAAGACATGAACACCATATGACGTCACACATCTTAAAATCAGGAAGCATTTTGAAGAAACATTTTTTTCATGTAACTATAGATGAACACTAATATTAAATTACACTGTCAAACAGTCATAGTTGAATAGTTAGTGTGAACTTTTACAATGTAAGGTTTATAATTGATCGCGGCCCAGGCCTTGTATTTCAGTCATTTGTTTTATATCAGCATAATATATCTAGTTCCAACGTGATTGATATGATCAATGAGAACTGTCATGAATCTTTATTAGAACATGAATCATATTACAAACGTGCATCTAACGCCTGTCATTTGACGGCAGTATTTTGTTTTATTTTGTTCATTTCTTTATTACACATACACAAGCAATTCATTATTTAATTGCTACTTAATTTAGCAAAGTGTGAATTTTGTAACAATTGCGATTAAATAATAATCTAATTTTATCAACTTTTAAGATAATCCATAAAAGTCAATCAGTTTACAGTCAATTGTTAAACTAAACTAGGTGGCAACAAAAGGTTTCCAAATTTTATTTTTGTTAGGTACCTACCCTACACAGCGTTTAATTAATTTAATCATTTTTTTTTCATCCATATAAGTTAAACACCAGTTCACAGTTAATTGTTCCAGGTGGCAACAAGAAGTTTCCAAAATTTACTTTAGTTAGGTACCTGGTCCACAGTGTTTGTATTATGATTTTACCCCTGTATATCCCACGGTACTTACATTTTATTATCGGCTACGGGCTTCCCTTGCGGGCGAGAAGTGTCGGGAAGTAAGAGGACTATTCCACCGCCGAAAGCAGCTAGCGCAGCGATCGTCACCATTGGCAGGTGATCGTTTATCATCGTCTGGAAACAAAAGAATAAATTTAGTACCCAAATCACATTTGAAAATCTAAATTCTAATCAAGTATGATTTTATGTTTATTCATAAGCGTAACACATTTTAATCGGTCACGCCTCGAGAAAATTAAATTTAAAAAAGCACCTAAGTACCTACCTATGACTTGTAATCGTAACCCCACCATCTAACTTCAGAAATAAGGATTAAATATTTCAATTAAAAGAAGTTAGCTACGGCACTTTCGTAACTGACTTCTGACGTCAATAATCGTTTATCAATAAATTAAAATTCCACGATTTTCTTTTGTTAAAGTGATAGCGTATACAATGGATAAATAATAAATAGTAAATAGCATGTTATCAGAATTCTTTTTAAAAGTATCCATTAATAATGTGCAGTAACTGTTCATAAATGTTTCTTAAATTCGATTGAGAAAAGTAACTTTAATTTCCTTACCAGTCTCCATAAGTACGGTATGCATATAAGCGCTAGGCCGGCCGCTATTTGGCTGGCGCCAACTCCAAGGTTTCTCACCACCGTTGGGTATAGCTCTACAGTAAAAATCGGCAGCATCATATTAGTAGAGCCGATGGAAAACTTCCCGATCATCAAACAAGCGATCATGATCCATTGGTCATCGAACGCTACCGAGAACAATTCACTCGCTACGCAAGCGAGGCCACATGCTAACATGCTTGTGAATATTGGGATCCGTCTGCCCGCCTTCAAAAGTATCGGGATGCTTATTGCTATCGCTGGGATTTCTACGACGGCAAGTATGATGGACGTCACATGTAAGTTACCCAAATTGAAGTTCCCAATATTCAATAATAGACCGTAGTATGCGATCGTCATTGAGAACCATGCCAAGAACAGGCAAATCGTTCTTTTAAGCAGAACTCCTTTGAAAAGCATCATCACGCTTGGCCCTTCGTCTGCACTGTCTGTTTTGTACAACATTAGCAGTTTGTCAATATCAGCTGGGAATTCGCGGCCATTAAACTTGGCTGCTTTTTGCAGTATCACTTTTGCTTCCTGAGTTTTGCCCATGCTGAGTAACCATCTTGGAGATTCTGGCAAAACGAACCTGTAATGAGAAAATTAGCAAATGAATGAAAACGTGAAGACATACTTCCATTGTTTATTGTTAAAACTTTTAGTGTCCCATACATTAGATATAATGTATGCCCATTGTTTATACATAGTATCTAAATAAGGCGTCTACGTCTACAGAAATGACATGTGTTTAAGGTAATAAATGTAATAAACTCATCAGAGAACAGCTATTATGACGAAAACTATAGGACACAAATTACATCAGTTACAAAATGATACAGTCATAAATAAAACAAATGGTAAATATTCAAATTAAATATACTACTTACCACAATGTAATGAGCAAGCATCCAGGTATAGACAGGCTTAATTGCAAGTCTCGCCAATTAGGCATAGCCATTGACAGTAGAGTGACGATGAGGTAAGCTAGGGGTAGCCAGAAGAAGTTGCAAACTCCTGCGATCGTCACCCATTTTCCACCGACTAGCTCCACGGCAAGTACAAAGGCTGCATATACCACGGAAACAGAGACAAAGCCCATGATGAGCCGCACAGTGAGGTACTGGGTGAAGGACCGCACTAATAGCGATAGGATTGCAAGTGCACTTTGCGCTATCATCATACTCATCAATACGCGCTTGCGGCCAAATCTGAAAAGTTCAACATTAAATTATGAACACGTCGATTTGAAGTTTCTCTTATTGCGTTTACTTGATGAATTAATTGAAGTATTAATGCCCAAAAAATAAATATAAGAAGGAGGAGACTACGAAAGGTAAAAAAAAATTATGAAAACTTTTTTTTTAATAAATCTTACTTGTCGGAAATCCATCCTCCTATCACGCCGCCGACCCCAACGCCGACTAAAAACATAACTTCAGCTAAACTGGTAAGATATGCCTTGTCACAAACGAGGTTCCATTCCGATATTATCGTGTTACCAACTTCGGACCGATCGTAGTCCCACTCCGAGCATTTTTGGAAGATGGCTGAGACTGGGGCAGTGTGGTCCAGTATATTTTGTACGGTTACATCTGCAGTAAGCGTCCGAACTTGGCAGCTGTCAAAAGGTTGACTATAATTTATCCAATCTGCTAACGGTAAGCTTGACAGATTTGTGGGCTGCCGACACCAAAATTTAGTTGCCTTTGCCTGAAAAAGGAAATTAAGTATGTTTTTCATGAAAACGAACAATTTCGTCTATTATGTTTCTGAAAACGGTTTTCCACCTTTTTATTTAATGGAAATATGTCACCAACTATTGAATTTCACTTACAGTAAATGTAGGCAAGTAAATGTGGAAGGTGCAGGGCAGTGAGAACAGCGACATGAGGAATGTCATGAGCATCTGCCAGCGGCCGTACTTGCCGATGACGGTGGACACGACGTCTGGGCCATCGTCCTCCACGGGCGATAAAGCCCGACTTTTCTCTTTATTCGTTCCCTGACTTGGGATTACTGGAAACAAACAAACAAAATGTTAATTAGAATGAACCTCTGGATGCTCCTTAATCATTAATTGATTGTATTCGTATTGAAATATTGGGAATATTTTAAGTATAGTTTCCATAACCAATAATAAGATACATGTGGAAAAACAAATTTACATACAAATAAAAGAAACAGATCAAAAATTTCCCGCGCGATTTACGTTCGACGTGAATGCATCTGACTGGGATCAAATATCTGTAAGTTACATTTGATCCGTTTGAAATCGAAATATGCAACGTGCATGGCTTCAAACGGATTGATTCAACAGCTTAAAATTTGCATTTTTATTCCTTGAAAATATAAACGTTCGGTTTCTGATTGTGTATTTTATTGTGCAGTGATCTATCTACCTAACCTTCACAATGTTTCCTTATTTAAAAACAATTTTAAAACATTGACATTGTGTTCTGTGTTTTAAATAGTCTTTCAACAATTATTTTTGGTGATCCTGCAATGCTACGGGATATTGTTCAAGTAAATTATTGCGTAATAACAATAAAATCATACAAAATTATGTAATAAAATAACAAGGCTGTAAGTATTGTTTGTCTGTAAGTACATAATACATGTGCTACCTAATAACAGTAGGTAAAATCATATTTATCACGAACATGTAATAAGAGCAGCTAATTCTTGTGTACGGCCGATATACGAGATTAATTACTTCCAGTACATGTTTACTATTGTATTGTCTTTAGACGAATTAATAAAAGTATCTTACGAGCGTTATTTGATACTAACCCGATCAAATCGAATTTCATAGCACGTTCTTATATTTTTGTGGACGTATTACAAATTGTAATTGAAGGCGTATATGGACATGTGTTCAACTCATTTTAGAACGTACTCATTAGAGAAACTGCATTACTTCCGACGACTCAAGGTTCCATCAAAAGCATGTTGCTTGTATAACTAATACATGAGTTTTCTGTCTACAATAAAGGGATTAATTAAATTACGAGTAGGTACATTAAGATTCTAATCACAAAGCAGGTATAATTACAGTAATTTTATTCCAAAATTGATTGTGTATCTTTAGGACGGAACGGAGCCGCGGCGACGGATTATTTATTAAGAATTCATGTTAAACAATAGATATTTATTTAAATAAGTTTTAGTTAAGTGTACTTATGGCCCTATCTATTAATCATTTCCTGATGTGGTCATGTGAATCCATGGACAGTTATTAATTGCCAGAGCATGGCTGGAGTAGTTACATGACAGATGCAATAATAGTGAGTATTGTTCGTAATTTAAATTAGTGAAGAAAATCAGTGGTGCTCGGGTGTTTAATAATTAATGTTGAAATGACTTTTATAAGCTCAATTAGTACTAGTAGTCGCGTGCGCGGTTTACTGCGCCACGTGCTTTTCTTGCGAGCATTTCGCGCGCTTCACAATTATCATCAACTCATGCGCAGCGGACCACTACCGGCGCCTTCGCAATGATCTTCACATGATTGCAAGTGTAACGAATGTCCACTAAGGAATCAATGTTAATGCTACCATCGTTTATATCTTTATTTGTGACATTCATATTAATAGAACAAGAAATATGATAACGTTGTAAACATTATGTAACAAATCATTAGTATGCATTGCAGAACATGTTATGATGTTCATTAATAAACTTGCAATCTTCATCTTTATTAAGAAGTGAATACCTACTTATACATATTATGTTAATACGTTAAATACGTAGTGGTCGTAATGGTATTTTTTTATGAAATTACATGACTTAGATACCTGCTGGTTGTTCCTACATGATCAAAGCAGACCCCACGAATAATAAAAGAATATATATGCGAAAGTTTGATTTTAAACTATGAATAAGTTGGTGTGGTTATGTACTGAAAGGACAAAATAGCTTCAGTGTTACATTTGACGTAACGTAAGATTGCGTGCGTAGTTTTACAACATAAACTAGAGAGTCGTCCATTTAAACATTATTCTTCATCTCGCGGACAGCGGACTGCATTCGGGGCCAAGGCCGGAGGGCATATCGATTACGTTAATCGCGATTTGCATGGCTGACTTAGCACAACGAACGAATTGCTTTTCATGCAACAGTTACATATGTTCGTCTAGTTACGTCGACCTCGACTGAGTGCGTGCAAATTAAGCATTAAATAAACGAATCTTAGTTTCAGCGGTCACGAAAGCTACTGAAATATTTAATTACTTCGCGTCTAGACCTATTAAGCCTAGTATTGAACGCTATTGTTAATAGCCCGATAACGTTAACTAGGAAGTCAGCTGTACATTCGTGACAAAATATGTTAAGAATAATTAACATTAGTTTGCGGTATTTTTCTGAAATAATGAAATAAATAACGTTAAGTGGTTTTTCAAAATTCTTTGAAGGTTGCCTACAAAACACTTTAGTACACGCACAATTCTACATGTAATCATTTATTATAAAGATTGCAGACACAGTAAGTACTTATTGATCATCAAATTTAATAAAATTACCACATAATTTGTCCCTTGTCCCTAACCTGTCGGTGATCTAAGTGGTGACTAAGAAGATTATTTAGTCACTTTACATCAAACGGGAACATGTTATAATATGTGGTTACTTGGATTAGACATGTCCTATATTCTATTTATTTTATTGTGTCTAAGATCATAGTCGTAAATGATTTCAGGGTGCTCTTTATTTGAACTGTGAAGGCATATAAAGCCACTTATTGATATGTAGTCAACAGTATTTACTAGATGTCATATTTATGTTTTATTTACAGCTTTATCTAGTGTGTCTTAGTCATGATTTTCAACGGTTTTAAACTTAATTGAGTCGTGAATGTGAGTTAGAACAATGTTGGCATGTTTAATAATTTTATGAACAATTAAAATAAATTGTATTGACAATACTAACCATTGCATTGACACAAACAGAGGTGTATACTCGTCATTCCATCAACACACTAAATATAAACAACTTCCTAAATTAATCTTATCTTAAAATCAATATACCAGCAACATATTTTGCGTTCATTAGAAGTATTTTTTTTTAATATTAAATTTGTAAATAAATAATCTTATATATAAAATTCTCGTGTCACAATGTTAGTTACCATACTCCTCCGAAACGGATAGACCGATTTTCATGAAATTTTATATGCATATTCAGTAGGTCTGAGAATCGGCTACTATCTATTTTTCATACCCCTAAGTGGTAGTAGGTAGGTAGTAGGCAGGTGCTAGGTAGAAAAAATTGAATTGCAACGCATAAATGTGCCAGGTACAGCTAGTAAAATATAAAAGGAATATTTTATATTGTACCTTTAGCTTTATCAGTGTGAAACATAAATTTTGAAGAAAGTAATCGATATACATTAGAATTGAGATTACGTTTATGTACAGTCAACGCGGCCGGGCTGAGTGGTTTGTTGGCCGTGACCATGACCGTGGGAAATGTCTCGACAATAATAAATCTATTGACTTATTTAAATACATCTAACATGCATGCATTTATTTATTTTATCAGTTATATTCTAGTACATCTGTTGACAATGACCTGCTTTCTAGTTTTATGTTTTTCTCAGGCCCTGTTGCAATATTTCTCAATTGCGAATTGTTGCGTCTAAATCCGGTGATTAAAATCTGCGGTGACTGCGCGTCATGCTGTATATTGAACTCTAAGTACATTCCACTTTACGTCACAAAAAAACTAATTAGATAATTAACCCTTCTGATGGGCCTGTTTCCTGAAGTTAAAAAAAAAACAATTGACGGACAGAATCTGCTACGGTTCCACTCTACTCGTCGCTCAATAGATCACATCTTAACCCAACTAGTGACCTGTTAAATTAAATTTACTGCTATACGTAGGAGAACCCAGATGATTTCATGTGTAACGCGATAGTTCAGTTCGTCATACTGCAATTTACATTATTCTTGCAGTCATTAAATCATTTAGTTTGTTTGAAGTAATATGTTATTTTAGTATCCATTAATCTGCATCTCTTGTGCGTATTTTACTATTTCGAATTGTTTTCACACCTACATCAAATATTGAAACGGAAAATCAATTTCAACGGAATATTCATTTTATATAGGTAGTCTTAAGTAATTTGGTACGGTCTAGATGATTTTTATGAGATCAATTTTTTCACCTAAAACCTATATAATTGCGGAAATCTGGTTTGTCAACAGGTCAGGACCGGGTTAAATGGTAGCTGATCCGCGTAAAACAGAAACAATAAGCCATGGCTAATAGAGCTGGCTGAATGTAATCTGAGACCAGTCAATTGCTTTAAATGCAATGCAAGACTTTTGTGTAGAGATCGTTGGAAATTGATGAGTTCTTTGTCAACTTTACTTTTAAAAGTGCCAATGTACAACATAGATATGATAAATAAGCATAGCCATTTTTTGTCATGACTTTTTTTTATTAATCTCGAAACAGTTGAGTTATTAATCAACTTTAAGAACTTTTAGACGTATATACAGGTATTTATGCATTCAGTGCTGCTGAAAAAGAAAACTCCCCTTTTTTACATAATTTGGTGTCAAATTATGCAACGGGCATGAATTTTTATCCTCAATTAACTCTTTATTAACTTTATTTTCGGTAGTAAAAGAGTACAGTTGCGAATGAAACCAACACATTTGTAGCGAGTTATGCGGTGCTAATAATTCGCATAATTTGGAGTCAGAGGCGCGGCGCGGCGGTGTGGCGACACGACCGCGTCTGCGTTGGGGGACCACTCCGGAAGCAAACGTACTCAATGAAACTGATTCGACGTGATCCTGCTGCCACTCGGTCACTGTTCTGGTTACTCACTATCATACAAAGACGCCAATATATTATATTAACTACCAATAATGCAAGTTACATCTATAGGTAAACTACCTATACATGTAGGTCGCATTATTGATCATTACATCATAATCAGGGGTAATCAATCTTCGACAAGTTGCCTACATACTTTAAATATAATTTTAGCAATTTGAAGACCACTACTTATATGGTTGATGCATCAATAATAATCAGGGATCAGTGAGCTTAATACCTATCATTAGGTAATTAACTTACTTATAACATTTGATATCCTGCCAATCATAATTTACCAGAAAATTGATAAATTACATTATTCACAATGTACTACATACCTACTTTTAGTTAGGTGTCTACAGCAAATATTCGCTGTAATATCTTACCGATGGCCACTGACATATATTATGGGCTTTAATAAATATACAGGTACTCAATTGGTAACCAACGATTTTTAAAGTATATATTAGGTTTATTTCTCTAAAAAAAAAAAGACCACATTAGATCGATTAGCAGGCAGACCTGGCAATGGGCTTGCCCTTAACCGATGATTCCGTATCGTGAACTTTTCGACCCTCCGGTTAGTTAACATTGAACTGTCAGTGTCGGTCCACACAATGATTCCGACTGTCTGTTTCCCTTCTGCCGAGCATTAGAGACTAATGCGGCTTGTCACAAAGTCTATACAAAGAGTCAGAACATGGATCAAAAGAGCTTATGTCGACTATACCAACTGATCGGTTGAAAGAAATACCCATTAAAATCAGAAGAATATGTCCTAACAAATCTTCTTCCTAAGACAAACTATTATTTTCGTACTTTTGGATTTCATCCTTAGGTCAGATAGTTTCATAAAGATCTCAGTTTGAAAAGTCATACATCCGGATCTTGGACTAGGATCGTCGACCTTCCCGGGACCAAAGATTTAATTCATCATTTAAAATGACACTCCCGATTGTTTAAATCTAGTTTAGATGGATTCGTAGAATTGAAGAGAATACAACACGAGGAAAATATTAACACAGTGTGAATTATGTGATCATATTTATATTTCTTTTTACATTTAGCATGTGAAGAGACCCTTGAGACCTTGTTGTTATACCTAATGGCTATACAATTTTCATTTGAATCGAAATGACATGTGTTCACATGGTTACCTGAGAAAATCGTTTAACATTATGTTGTTGTGTTTGATTGTTAAACAACTTACTTATTGTAAGTAGTAGGTAATAACAATTTTGGCGCTATTGTAAATCTTTATTTAAATAATAATAAAAAATAGTCAGTTGCAGGCTATTTGCATAAAAAATGTGTGAAGCATCTAAAGATGAAATCGCGATTATATTTAAGTACAACACTATTTAGTAAAGTTTGTTCAGACTATTTAATCTCATAAGATCTTGTCTGGCTGAACAAGATACGTACAATATAAGTGTGAAAGTGACCTTACCCGTATGATAAAGGCGCTTAAGCCATATAAAAGGATAACACTATTTTCATCAACAATTGGCATAAACTTGAAATCGACGCAGTCTGCACCGACATTATATTTGGCTATAAAATAAATATTCCAATAGATCGCCTATTTTATTACTAATACCAGCTATTCCTCATTCAAAATATATGATTATTTCGTCCAATCTGAAACGTAGCGTGCATGATAAATGTGATGCATTACGTTAAATTATTATTTTGTTTTGGAGTATTTTCAGTTTGAGCGCGTGCTTGGCGAGCTGCTAGTTTGTTTTGGATTTAAATGCACCGAAAACGAGACTTCTCTATATTTAACAATATCGAATACGGATGGAGAAACGTTTACCTTTATTTATTTCTTTACTTTATACTATTTTATTCACGGTAAAGTACACAGGCAACTTATAGCCAGAAGGCATTCTCTATCAGTCAACCTTTGGGTGATGCAGAGAGAGAAACGTGGTAGATGCACTGAACATTGATAAAAACGTGCATTTGCGTGCACGTATTTATCACTTTGGATTTATATGTACATCACTTATTAAATGCATTCCTTATTGTTCTAAGGTACAAAAAACTCTTCAATCGAACATTTAATTATCTCACACATATAGCTTACTAAACACAGGCTTAAAAACATTCAGTCTTTGAGGACGGAAGGTCTGTTGTGCTAAAAGCGCGAGGCCGTTAGTTGGGAAAAAAGCAAATAATTACGGGGCAATTAATTTTTACATCTAACGGACTTAAAATTATCATATACCCCATTGGTGTTGCAACGTGATGTTAGAGAGTGCATTCACCTTAAATTACCACGCTGACAATGACATGTGGACGACTCAAACGATCATAATAAAAACCTCAATTATATCACCACTGTATAAATTATAATATAATAATATAAAATGAATCACTTCAGACTGTCATATAAACCAGCTCATCGTTTTATTGTTTTGAAATCTACATACATATTAGATTTAATTTATATTTCCTAAATAAATTACGGATTTAACAATAGAATCGTATTGTTATTGCTAAGGTTTATTCCTGTAGCTCATAAATTAATTAAAACGCATTACAGTAAAGCATGGTGCATGCAGTTATTCTTGATTCCGATAGTTCCAATAAATGCTATCCATCTTTATAATTAACGACCCGGAAAATATATCGCCACGTGCCATTGTTTGTACGGATACGGTAGCAACCTTAAACAATGTATTTAATTTGATGACCTGAAGTCCATGTATGTGTTGTTTAGTGATTAAAAACGTGCGGCTTAGATATTAACCGTAAAAAGAAGACACTCGAAATGTTTTCAATAATATGCAAAAATAAGGAAAAAAGATATAATTTATTTGTAAGAAAGTGTATTTCTGAACGCATATAAACGCTGAAAGGATTACGTAAAACTGTGTGATTGAGTTGTTTTCATGCAAAATTTAATCAACGAGAAATCTATGTTAAAAAAACAAGAATCCAAAATAATTCAGAAGGAACATCATTTACTTTCAAGGAAGTAACTCTTGTTCATGACATTTGTCAAAGCATGCTTTAAGGTTCAAAGGTCAACAACAACGCTTAGACTGCCCACTGGTCACTTCCTATTACATAATAGAATTATAAGCAGGCTGTATAAGGCTTACACTCGGTCAAAGGACAACTAGTTAGTCTAACGCTAACCTAGACACACAAGACATGCTTTTTGACCTTTTATAATCAAAATATTTGAGAAATAAATTTCGCATATTTTTTTTTTTTTTTTTGTGTTAAATAAACATTTTTACAGATAAATCTGTCGTTTTTGATATAATTAATAGAAATAAACTATAAATAAGTAGAAATAACTATGAGTGAAATTTTGCATAATAATATAGATTTTATAAGAACTCATTTAATTTTCCGTTTTCTGCTAACTGTTCAGACGCAATTTAAACTACACATTCAGAAAATAACATAATCAGTTATTTTCCATACAAGATTTTGACCTTTGAATTTTATAACATTCATCATTTTGATTTTAACTGATGTCTTTTATGGTGTGCTCAAATATAATATTATGTTTAATAATTTATAATGGTGTATTTATTATGCCTTAATTTGTCAACCGTCTGTCAATACATCATAAAATGTTTTGCGGCATATTTTATGTCGTATATCATCATTTAGTCTAATGACCTCCTAAGTAGACTCATAATCTAATTATTATGGTCAAGAACAAATAACTAATTTATGGTTTTTATAAAACAAAACATTACCATTAGTAGTAACTTAGTTTTTCCTGTTAATTTATATTTAATAAATATAAATTAGTCATATTATATCAAAAATAGACAAGGCCGATTTTAATTGTTAGATAAAATTGATTATGAATTTGGGCAATTATTTTATTATAAAGGTCGCAAAATGGCCTTGTTGTCGGGATATTTTAAAACTCCGAGAAAATATCAGTAACAAGGATAATAGTATCCGTTTGTGAACTAGTTAGAGGCTATTTGCTTATTATTTTTATAACGAATCGATTTTATGCTTTTTTATTGATTATTGTTTTTCTTGCTTACTAAAATCTTCACCGTTTGTTATCTAAACATAGACACAAACGTGATTTACTTGTCACAGGTCTGCCACTATATTGGATGATAGTGAGGGAGGTAAAACGGGTGCCATAGACAAGTGCTATAGGTCTATGGTATATAGGCCTGAGGCCTCTTTGCATAGCTGAGTAGTTTATGAAAGAGTACGTTGAGCGACCGTTTTATTTATTCACACGTCTCTCCGGGGACGCCAGGAATGTCTAAACTAGCAACTTGATAAAAAGAATATGAAATGACAACGATTTTGATAACTAGTCGACGTATTTTATTGTGCTTACTGTTGCCATCCTTGGATATGATAACACAGTTATAGCTGGCTTTAAAACCATTAATTAGTGTATCTTTCAATGGCACTTCAATGTATTACATATTATTACAGAGGCTTGTGTTTTCTTGTAATTCAGGGCAATGATCGCTAAACCTGCATAAAAATTTACTTTGCTGTACCCAGTTCTTCAGATTTCGTTGGGTTCTTTCAAAAATACTTTAAATTTGAATCAAAAGCAATTTTCTATATCTGCCTTTAATATCTTATCTTATCTACTAATCTGTATATTTTGCTTGAGTTTCACATGTAAATTAAAACTGAACTCACTTCCTGCATGAGCTATTTATAGAAACCTTTGTCTATTTAATGTTTCAGCATTAGGTATTGACGTTAACTAAAAGCAAGTATCAGTTCAAAACAAAGATGAAATATTATAAAGTTATTTATGTTTTAATATCTGTACAAGTACGCGATCTGTATAAGTTAATCTGTACTAGGAGTAGAACCCTTTTCATGCCTACTACGTAATATCATATGTATGAACTGCACAAATTATACTACTATTAACTTATTATCTATATTATTGCTATAAGTACCAGACTATATCCACACGCCAATCACTTGATCTACTAAATAGGTTAAGCAGCGTCGATCTCGCTTTCTTCACGACAGATAAGACTGCGCTTGATTGCAGATAACGCGAATCAATTGAGCTGTTGTTTTTAATTTATGTTTGCAATGTAATCGACACCAATGTTTACAAACATAATGATTTGCGACGTAGTAAATCCTTTGTTTATAAAACATATGCATTTTTATGTAATACCTGGTGTATTACATTGCCTATCTTTTAAAAAAACGAATCTGAATACATGAATGAAAAACGAATACATGAAATAAAATGTTTCACATTTTTCCATTAGAAGTGAACTAACGATATTCCCTTTCATCAAAAAATATGTAACTAGGTATCTACTTATAATCTGTTTACAATTAATTATATTATTTACGAAGATATTAAGATAAAAAATACAAGCAAAAATGCAGACTAATTATTACCTCCTTTTTAAATGAATTTGTCTTCTAATTAGATTGTCTGTCTGTTCTGACTAAAAATAACTGTAAATTAACGTTTTATATTTCAGATAAATATCTTCTAAATATAATTTTCAGAATTATTATTGACTAAAACCTACATCAAATTATTTAACGAAGTTTCATAAATCTTTTTAAATTTAGACAGAACAGACAAAGAAATATCTCAGGAAAACTTTAAATTTAAATATTCAAACGAATCATTTACGTATGAATAATAAACTTTTATTATATTTTGTGTGTTGTTATGCGCAAATAAGAGAAGAAGAGACAAATACACATTAATTAGCCATGAATACATAAACACGTAGATACTCAAGCGAAATAAAACATTGTTAAATAACTATTTTTGTTATTAGCTGTATAAGCTAACACGTATGTCTATCTCAAGTACCAATAACTATGATAAATAATATCACCATTAACTTTAATCATAATGATGCCAAATACATAACAGTTATCACATTTACTAAACAAGTGCTTACAATACAATATTTTACTTCATATGACTTTTATTGTTATTTAATATATATAAACTCACGATAAAATCCAAACAAAGTCGTTTTATTTCTAAGTTATTTTTATTATAATATAAAAAATTGTCTCAATGCTCAAATAAAAGTTGGTACCTAACATATCTTTAAAAGTAATTTTTTTCAGTACTACTTAAGACAACGTCACAGAGGAAGGAGCACACATAATACAGGTGTAATTTAGCCAAAGTGGTCGGATAGTATACAGCTATTATTATACAGATTGCATCAATCTTCGAGTGAAGGGCGACACCTAGAAATTGCAGGTTGCACTGCGTGACAGGTGAACGGAACTTACATCACAATGTTTATAAACACGGTAATGTACTGCGCTATAAATATGTTAACTCAATATTCATTTAATTGTGATTTTTTTTGGTTTATGTTCATTGCAAAACTTTAAATATTGTTCGATTTTCACATGAGTTAATTCCACGTCCCTACGTATTATAAAGGGTGGTTTGAATTATTTCGTTTAAAGATAATAATATTACAACAAACAAGCTTCTTGCAGTCACAGAATAATAGAGACATCTCTCTTATTTGCTGTTTTTTTGCATATGTATTATAAATGTGTCGGTTTTTTATGAATTGAAATGTTGTATACAGAATTTTTTTATTGTGCTATATAAGTTCACTCTGCATTACTAGCTACCTACACTTTGAGTACTAGAGATTGAATTATAATTAATAAAAAATAGCAATACATTCTAGATTGTAATTGATATCCTTACGCGCAATTAAAATCAATAAGTAATTTATATTCTAATCACATATGTACACGCAGATAGATTATTAAAGAACCTTATATTACAATTCTCTTCTATCGCTAGCTAACACAAGGTTTTAATGTAATTGAAATTATTTACGTTTGATAGCTCGGAATAGAATAGTATTTATATTATATAATAATATGTATTTATTATCAACAATCAATATTATTGATTGATATGACTATTGGCTTTCCCGCGCTGAACAGAATACAATTTGATAAGCAAGACTTATGTTTATGCTCAAATAGATATGTAATAATAATAATGCAAACGGTTTGCTGTAAACATTCCTGTATGCACACTGCTGGGTAAATATACATTCAGACAAAAGGGGTGTATGAACAAACAAAGAAACAAATTTTTGGCAATGAAACATAATATATTAATATATTTTTACACCTCTATAAACGTTTTAGAGATAAATACATTGCTGCGCAGTTTACAACTTTGAAAGTCTATAGTAAAATTTCTGATCATTAAGAAATTGTTAGCAATAAATATGCAATGGACTCAAGCGTCTTTTAATTACTTACTTATTAGTATTATTGTATGTTAAACTACTTGTGGAAATCGGAAATAGAGGTAACGATTATAACATCAATAAACACTTGATTCGCGACGATTAGTCACCTGACTAAGGCTTCGATGAATAAATAATGCTCACTTATAATGGCATAGGAACTTAAAAGTTTTACGAACTTTGACCTCAGACTGTGTTTATCTCACACTAAATAAATACCTACCTAAATTTCTATGACCTACCTACTCAGTTTAAAATTCTTGAGAAACTTATAGAAGCTAGTGTTTCCTATCAATGGTACCGATTGTCATTTCTTTATTATAGCTAATTTGTCGAGGGGATGTTTTTGTTTATTTGTCAACAAAATATAACCTTGACATTAAGCAAATAACATGGGAAGTGGTACGGAAGTGGAGTACTTCCTCAGTATCCGTGTTTATATTTGTAGCCTACCGTAATTATAACCGGTTATCGGCTACCAGTTGCCATTGAATTGTCCCCTCGCTCTTTATAATACGTGCTTTGAACTATGATGAACTTAGAGGAAGTACACTATGTATCACATTTAAATATACAACAATATACTAAACATGAGATTCCTTGCATGTATGATTATCCCTAGTAATTCTTTTTTTACTCAACAGTGGAAGTATGTAAGTATAATGTCACAGTAAATTATTTACTGCTCATAGTCATAAAAAATAATTGTAACACGCGTATGAGTACGTCTTGAAGTAATTGCATGAAGATTCTTAGCCTTGCTGTGAAACACGTATCTGAAGTTATTTGTATATAGTGCACTATGTAACTCTTGTTATATATTTGATCCAAACGAAACATCGATAATATGTATGCACCTACTTACAAAAAATTCTACTGAGAGTGTGTTGTATTAAAATGTGTTTCCTTAAATTTAGATAAATAATAATACACGTGGTGGTAAGGTAGTACATATTGTGGGTACTATTACATACAAAGCAAATGTTTTAGTTCTAAAACATTATTTAATCAACATAGGTAGGTACTATAAAATCGTATTATAATATTAGGTTCACGTAAACTATAAAAATGTTTTAAATGACACTGTCACGGAACAAGATTTTTTACATATCATTTACTCTAACCTAATTGGTTGAGACGACTGTTATAATCAAATTTTTTACTTGCATACAAACTAGTTCTAATATTCATATAAAAGTTTTTGTGTTACTTATTTAAAGTAATGACCTGATCGTGAATTTATTAACAAAACTTTAATGACAGGTAACCGTTTTTGCAGTTAGTATAAAAACTTAAAATTTTATATTCCTAATGGACGCACAGTTTTTAATTTTATATTTTTATAATTATTATATTAAAAATAAAAGTTAATTTTAAATATTTGTAATTATTTCCAAACTTTATACCTAGTGGAAATCTTGTAGATACCTAGATAAGTTTTTGCACAGGCCGGTGAGGTAAGACATTAAAGTTTTATTATCTAGTACATAGTATGTACCTACATGTAAAAAAAATCCAACACTATACGGTTATAATTGTAGAACAAAACCACAGAAAAGAAAATGACTTCAGTAATTTTCTTTGGTCGTTAAACGTGCTTACATGTAAACTATACTTAACTACGCACTATGGTTATCATTTGTATGAAACAAGCATAAGTTGAGTGTTACGTAACTACAAGGAATATACTTAAACTTACAATTTGGAGATCGTTATTGGAGCAAAATCGAGGCCTGATTTCATTTTGGCCTTAATTTTGTCGACATATCCTAAAAAGTATTAACGAATTGTTTTAATATTGCGAGTATCAAGAGTTTTTTATTAATAAAATTCATGCTGCTTTTAATGTTTTTGCCACTTTATTTTATCCAATGTCACTACGTACTAATTTGGCAACCATATTAACAGCGCAATGACAATTACATTATTTTCTATGGCCACGACCGAATTGTTACTATTGTAACGCAAAAATATATACTTATTCTTAATTTGCAAAACATAGAAATTGGTGTTGTTTACGAGAGAATTGTCGCAATATTACCAAAGTCAAAAGCATTAATTTGCCGCTAAGCCAGGCACTTATATGGAAAGTGCAATGCCTGCGCGTAGAATTACAAAACATTAAGTTTGCAATCACTGTGTACACAGCAAAAGCACTTGCATACTAACTTTATTGTACTAACTTGAATGACGGATGTTTTATGTAGGGATTTCTATAAAATATTATATTATTATTTCTATGTTTCAGACTCCTTTGGCGTTCATTTTTTAGGTCTTATATTAATAACACATTTTTTTGATAATAAATAATTTATACTTACTTTTTAAGGTGGAAAGAAGTATCATGAATGTAAAAAGTAGGTAGTTCTAGATTCTAATGAATACCGTGGAATATCGAGTAAAATTTACACTACTTTTTACATTCATGATACTCCTTTCCACCTTTGAAACCAAGTACAAATTATTTATTAACAAAAAAATGTGTTGTCTGAATAATGCTTTTTATAGTTTCTCCTATAAAATCCTGTTTACGAACTGAACAGGTACTAGGTGAACTAGGTACTTTTCTACATACGAGTAGGTCCCTGTAAAATAACTTCGTAGTAAATACAGCACAGGAAAGGGCTACGTTAGTATTTCAATCTATTCGGTCGAGCGGGTGCGTTGATCACAGCACTCGGCGCTCGTGCAATCAGCGGCTCGTATGCATCGTCGCAATCCCACAATACCACGAGTACCCCTGAAACTAACCATTCGCTACATAACACTCTGTTGGTCTCTGAAACCTCGTCCGAAACCACGTCCGAAAAGTATTTATTCTAGATTCATTTTTGTAAGTTATTTTACACAAAAAATATGAATGGATTCATGTTCTATGTAGATAAATTACTTCTAAATACAACGTGGTAGGATTTTCACCTCTTAAATGTCTCTGGATAATTGGTGCTACAGTGTATCTGTGAAATCGTGAATATCAATAACTTTTTACGAATGGTACCTTTATGTGTATTTGATCTAAATGAAATTGACATAATATTCAATGATGTATCGATGATATTACATTACAATACCGTGAATTTACTAAGTACCTATGTCTATTTACTCAATATCTTCCAACCTGAAATATTGAAATAATCAGACATTGGGTAGTGGTTCTATTCTAAACAATTAATATCAACAAAACTTTTCCTTTTATAACGATGTGTAAAATAATAAAGTCAACAGCAAAGTAACTCAAAATATATTACGAACCGTGCACATAGCCTTTAAATGGACATTATCGCACTACCTAATAACGCTAATTATATTGTTAGTTTGTTTGTTGAACGAATGATCAACATTAAACACGTTTTTTGGTTAGATACGCAAACATTTCGTTGCACTTGAAATAACATGGAAACACAGATACGTAAAACCCAGAAGTTTTCAATGATGTAAGTTAAAAAAAAATACGGATCTTCTTTCAAAAATTCCAAGAGTTTCAACCACATTTTTCTCACGAGCTTCTTAATTAGAATATGTAACAAATTTGGTAATACACATACGACGGTGTTACGTTGGGAGTTTGAAGAATTAGTAAGGACTATTTTTAAACATGTAATAAGTTTAGTAAGGTTTATTTAATGGCTTATGTTGCTGTCCCTTATAAAAATAACCTATGTCTTTGATAGGTACTACTAGGCAATGAAGCAACTAGGCTTAAGAAAAATAATTGTTTAATTTTCATGAGTTCGAATGTATAATTTTCTGGAGTAATCACATTTTTACATTAAATTTAAAAGGGCACACCTTCTTTTAATTACAAGTTTTTGTTAACAACTCATTATGCAAAACCCATAAGTCTATAAAACATGCGTACCATTACAATTACACTTTTTTTCCTAATTTTACGAGAGGAAACTACGATCATTATGAGTTAATGCTGTTAAAAATAAAAACGTTAATTATTCTGTTTTGCTAAATATACCTTTATTGCCTGGTCAAGAGATAAAATTAATTAAGCCTAATTGTAGTAATCTATTCGCATTTGTATGACAGGCCTACATAATGTAAACGTTTTTGTATTTTTGCATTAAGTTATTACTTGAATTCAGCCGCTATAGGTACATAATGTTAATCCGTGTTTTTTTGGAGATTTTGAATTAATTATTTGAATTTACGTTGCAATATATCCGGTATGAACTTCCAATTTAAATAAAAGCAATTACAAAAATTTGGTCATCCTGTTTTATAAAAATACTTGAGTCAAATGATCATAATTTCTCTTAGGTCTAAGCAAAGGCTCGTGTCAAGTTTCGTGACAGATAAAATTACAAAAAAAAAAGAAAAAAATATTATGTTTTCTACCGTACATTTGAATAAATATAAGATATATACTTTGCACCAAATACTTCAATTATTTATAGTATTGTTAATATATGTAAAGTTCGAAGATTATTGCAAAAGTTAGAACTTGAACAATTAAAACTTTTAGCAAGGTTAGAAAGCAAGGCGCATATGTAATAATATCCGGCAAATCATACAAAACAATTATGAATAGATTATTTAAAACATGCACTATTGTTTAATTGCATTCTAAGTGGACTGAACCAGATTGCTTTTCTATCAGTTTTTTAATTAAAACAACGATTTCCTGAATTAATCAACTAACAATAACGAGCAGACTAATGAGAATTTAAATTATGTCACGAACACTTTTTATTACATATTGTTTAACTTAAATTAAAAATATATATCTAATAATGGCCGAAAATATGCGAAATTTACCAAATTTGAATTTTCCTTTATGACAAATAGCTATGAATTTCCTTTATGAAAAATTGCTAACATCAAAATTTCCTTTTCTCTTCTGTAAACAGTACACAACGATCTAAAGTCACGGCAGATGCGAGCATTTTATATTTACTGTGATGAACTGTCTTTCGTAACTTGACGTCGGACAAAGTCTTTATTATAAGTACAATTTCAAAAAATTTAAAGTTTTTTGTTTTTATTAGTCCGTATTTGCAGAAAAAGTGGAGATTAATAGCAGATAGTTGAGGTGATCGAGCATAACATAGCTTCATTCTTTTTTGTAAAATAATTTGGGTTCCGCGCAAAACATAAAAAAACCCATGAAATAAAAATACACGGGCGACGTGTCCGGGGACGGCTAATAAGTCTCACTTTTTCATAATTAAACTAGGCTATAATAATTTTAACATTCAATCGGCGTTGTTTGATAATCGCACAAGTTATAGGTAGGTTAGTCGTAGTATAGTTAGTCATGGAGATGGTTTAAAACAATGAACTTTTTGCACTGTAGTTCAATTAGAAACTGTGCTCATTAATTTTTTTTTTTGTTAATAAATAATTGAGGTGCATGTCAAAAAATATTCGCGAAAATAAATTGAAGCTTTATAGCAACCTTGGGTATACCCAAGTTTTCTTAAACTGAATACTTGCGTTTATAGAATAAGCTCAGCCACGAGGTTTCATCCGCTTTTGTCTTCTTCCTTAATTTAATTGAACTGATATTATTAACAGATCTCCTTTATTTCATTTATTTGTATTAATACAAATCTTTAATAAACCTACCTGCATTATAACTGCGTATTGTTAGAAAATCGTCACATAGAAATGAAATATGAAACAATGTCATGAGAAAAGATTGAAATAGATATTATTTGAACGTACCTAATTAATTAGATAATACATGAACTATTAAGTTTTTCAACAAAGTCTTTATATGAACTTTAATAATAGACAACGCATGGTTCAGTCTCTGTTTTTACAAATAATAGTAATTGTTTCGTCTGCAAATAGCGCATAATAAATATATTGCCGAAATGCTATTATTTTACTTAAAAATTAAAAAGTAATACGGTGTGCAATGGTTTCCCTGCATAGCATAGTTATTACTAAAGGGTTCGCTCCTCAATTAAAGATTGGTTATTTCATTTATCTATGTTTTGGGAATTAAGTTTTCAGCATGACGGATTCATTCAAAATTAGTCAGAGGTGTCTTGGAATGCCTAAGAAATTAGGTAATAATGTTAAGAAGTCATATTTTTTGGGTACTAGCTGGATACAAATCTGCACATTCCACATAGGATAGCATTGTATTGTATACACTACAATGCACTACGATTGTATATTGATTGATTGTATACGATACTATCGCAAATATTGATTTAGCTGCTCATTACTAGAAAAAGTCTACGACTGGTATGATAAATGAAAACAATAGATGATAACTTTGAGAGGAGGTTGGAGGTTCTCAATTAGACTGTTTTGTTTTTTGTTTGTTACATGTTACTCAGTACTTTCGACTGGGTGAACTGATTTTGACGATTCTTTTTTTATTTAAAAGGTGGTGCTTCCCGTGTGGTTTGGTCTAGTTATGACAGTGGGATCCATAAGAAAACCATATAAGACCTATTTTAAAGTCGTTTTTTTTTGTAAGAATTATTATATGCTTCAATCAATCAATCATTCAGCCAATCATAGTCCACCGCTGGACATAGGCCTCTCCCAATTTGCGCCACACCACCCGGTCCTCCGCCCTCCGCCCTCCGTTATTTATTACACGTTAATATATGCTTAATTGCATTTTATTGTTGAATTTTCAGGATTTAGCCAGCTTGAAAGAGGTTCTTCCAGAATAACTACCGTACGCAAAGACGATAATGGTTTCTTAAGAAACTTATTATAGATTTAAGTAATTGTATTTTAATAAGTAGTATAATAATTTTAGTCGATACTAAGGGATCCCTTACATTGATTTAAATAAGCCAACTCTCAAATGACTGCAATTTGGTGTATTTCATTAAATTGAGGGAACCCTTAGTAATCAGTAACGTTTTGAGCACTACAGTTAGTCTACGTTTATTACGGAAAACCGAATACTTGATAGAAATAGGTGACGAGTCTACACATCGTTGAGACTAGCGAAACTATTAAGAGCGGTTTCGCACTATGTCCGATCCGAATCCGATCCGAACCCGTGAAAATATTCAATATAGAAATCAGATGACGGAGATCTGATCTAGTGCGTAAATTAACATAGAAATAGTTCTACGGCTACTACGGACCATATTTTCACGCGAAACCGCTGTAAGAAAATAACTGAAGTTAAAAACTGGCCAAGTGCGAGTCGGACTCGCGCGCAAAGGGTTCCGTACCACCGTCGTATGAGAGCCCCCCGTAAATATTCATTTTATGTGGTTTTTAGTATTTGTTGTTATAGCGGCAACGGAAATACATCATTTGTGAAAATTTCAGCTTTCTAGCTATCACGGTTTATGACATACAGCCTGGAGACAGACAGACGGACAGACAGACAGCGGAGTCTTAGTAATAGGGTCCCGTTTTACTCTTTGGGTACGGAACCCTAAAAATTATCAATGTAGGTACATTTTCAAATTAAAGTTCTATAAATTTTATTTTTACGTGTCAAATAAACAATAGATGTTAATAAAATCTGCGAATTCTTTATCTTCAAGTATCTTTACACATTTACTATGTAGATTTACGAAATACTTTTATCGTTGAAATAAAACGGTCAAAACATTATTTTTTTTCTCTATTTCTACATATTTTTACGACCTTGCCTTTATAATAACAATTAATAGACCCTGAATATTTCAATAATGTACAAATATAGACTGTTTTAAATATTCAGCTGCAACTCCAAGTGAATGTAAGTCAGAAAAAAATATAGATCATAAAAATATTCTACTTAATCTGCTGCTAAATATTATCAACAAATATAATATAATATTCCGGGACAACTCACACACGGTTATCTGATCCCAAGCTAAGCAGAGCTTGTGTTATGGTAACCAGGCAACTGATAAACATACTTATATATTTCTAAATACATCCATATTATAGATAAATTACACCCAGACAACCAGAACAAATGATCGTGCTCATCACACAAACATTTTTCCTGGGTGGGAATCGAACCCACGACCTCCGGTATAGCAGTCAGGGTCACTAACCACTAGACCAACAGGCCCGTCGATGTCTAGAAATGTTTGGCTTAAAGTATAATATATCCATGGCGTCACTAACAGTAACATCTCTTTTTTCTAGGGTGCTTTTAAATTGTGTACCTACATCGTTGGATTAAAATTAACATAAAAATTAAAAAAAATATGCGCTAATGATGTGCTAAAATATAAAAAAATTAAACTCACTATACGACTTTATCTGCATTGTTGTTAATACCGCAGATTAACTTGAGTACGTTCAATTTGTCCTGTAAATTGATTCTAAACAAGAAATGCAGTAGTAAAGTAACAAGTGTTGCATAAACCAGACGTAATGGCGTCCTACAAAATGGGTCACTTTAGTGTTCCGGTCTATCAGCTATTATTGCTTCGCATAATTGCAGTCATTTAATAACGTTCTATTATCACGTAAATAAACGATTAAAAATTAAGACGTGTAAACAACTTCTCAATTCAAATTCACACGGAAATCTAATTGCTTTTTCAGAACAGTTATGTTGTGCACTCGAGTGTACCTACTATATTAATATAGCACCAACACCGCATATTACTATCCGGCTATGAATTAGGTTCATACCTAATAAAATATAGCGTGTAGGTACAGTCGTGAGGAAAATACTATCACAAAAAGGTTATCATCTAGCCGAGTTTGGCCGCGACTTCTTGTTGACTTGACATTAATCGCTTAAGATCAGGAAGAGGGGGACAAGACAATAGATTTATTCTTTTCCGAATTCGATGACACACTCATTCATTTGTTTTTACTTCTATCGATGTTGCTCATGAAGGTACAATATTTATTAATTGTTGCCAAATGTTGTTTGAACGTACGTGTTTGGAGTTATAAACACCATTGACGTTTTATCAGTTTAACGGATAGTTGGTAGAAATGTGGGTATTTTGGAATAAATATAATTATAATACATGCATTTATCAATTTTGACAGGCAAGCCGTTATTGCTAATTTCAAGTATCATGAATGTATCCGAATTTAGTTCTAGGAATTATGTACGCAGGATTTAGGACCTATCACTCGGTGAGTAATTCAACATGATCGTGTCAAAACATGCTTAATATACAGACGTAGTAAACACAAAATTTGCAACTATGTATTTAATATTGTCCTTATTTCTATACTCACTCTTGAATAGACCCATCTTGAAACACTTTCTCATAATGTCAGGAAACGTGGTAACTTTATTTACGTCGCCCATATATGACTAACACTTCCTTTCCAGTCTTTAAAACGAGAATATTAACAATGAAAGGAAATTAAAACTAAAAACAAAAGTCTTTAGAAAAACTAAAATTACGAAAACTCGTGAAAATATGTTGATGAACGTTCACGTAGCCAGCCTGCTACGAGCTGATACATTATCAGACTGAAGCGTCGGCGCGGGCGCAGCCACCGCGCGACCGCCGCACGCCGCTCTCATTGCCGCGCACCGCGTAAATCACACACCAGGATTATCTTATTAAGCTTCGAACTATCACAAGAGCACTGTTTGTGTGTAAATAAACATACACGATTTTAATTATAACTATTACGTAGTGTCTTAATTAATGTCTTAAATGCAATGAAATGATATATGTACCACTGTAATTGATCATTAAAGCGTATCAAACATTGAATGGTTTAATTTACAGTAGCAATCGTTGTAGGGAGCACACATTATTCATTAGCGATTGCAGAGAATAATTGATTTAGAATATTTATTAATCAAACTGATGAATGAATAAATATGATCATAATTCTATATTTACTAGACAATGTCTCACTTGATCATTTTCTAATCAATACATTTATAGAGATGCATTCTTCGTAGGTTTGTGTATAAAAACGACATAGAAGCTGTGAAACGTCCCGTGAAGGTCGTAAAAGTTAATTGAAGGGAAATGGTCGCGGTTACACTTGTTGTTAAGTGATTGATTTTATATCCTGTCGCAATATCTACTGATTCTTTTCAATTAAGTGATTAAATTCTTTTTTTAGTGGGAATCTTATTGACTTCCTTCGCTCTGAGGAAGAGACTTTCAGACTACTGGTTGTAACCCACAGGTGCATCTCCATTTCATTCACTGAGGACAGAGCAGAACTAAATCGTCTATATCATCATCATATGTCGCGATTTTTCGGTTCCTCTTAATTTAATGCCTTTTAATTCTCGTAAATGAAATAAAACATGCTAGAGTCCCTGTCAATAAATTTGCTGTGTCACAGTACGTTTAGAGACTTAAAATTTTCGATTAGTATCGACTGATACGGTTTATGATTTGATGACAAAAACGTGTCGGAAATTATTTGTTTAGTAAATTTACATGAAAAAGACATACACCACTTTACAATACTCCTATAATAATGGCTTAATTTGTTTAATATCGTCATAACGTGAAGACAAACGAAACACAAAGCGTTACAATTCGTTTCATTGAGCCGTAAATGTTAATGACTGTATAAATTATAATATATTATATTCCCAGACACAGGCGTTAACTCTTTCTTAGATTTTTTATCTTACGGTAACATCAGATCTACGATTTCCTCCTGGCCTTGTCTACAGATAACATGATACTTATCTTAAATTCAAACGATGTAAATATTTATAATGCGAGGATTCACTAATGTTTTGACATAACTGGCATCTGATAATCAGATTATTTTTTTCAAGTGCCGCGAATGATGTCGAATGTTGTTGATAGTGAATCAATATTTTAAGAAGATAGCAGTATAAGTAGCAGTAATATACTTATAATGTAAATTGCCGTGTATAGAATGGTTATTAACTCGGCAATTTTTAGTATCTAAGTGAAACTTAGTAGGTAAGTACATTATTATTGTATTATTTAGGTACAAGAATTGAGAAGGCAGGTAGTTCGACTAACACGGATCCATATTATCTAAAGCAATGTACTGATAAAGATGTAACACAGCTTAAGGGCTCAATCCTAGGAAATATAAGATCTTTTATTTTTAGACGTTGTGAAGAACCACGGGACTTATTATCACTTCGCGCAAGATAGTACTTTCAATTCTAGATTGGTAAGGACTTATGTGTTTAGTTAGCCATATCTTTTTTTAGTTCTTGTGGGACACCAATTTAGTTAGCTTTGATCAAGCTTGACCATAACGGTCGTTACTTCTCTGTATAAAAAAAAAAGTAAGTTTCTTCTTAATATTTTTTTAAATTCTTAACATATTATGCACACGTCTTGTTATTTTTTAACGTCATAATCTCTTTAAATGTTTATAACATACATTTTATTTTGTTTATAAAATGTTTTACAACCTTAGATTTATTCGGTGCATGTGCAAAACTTTCCTTGACTGCGGTTTTACTGAGAAAAAAATGTTTTGTTTCGTTACGTCACGTCATGCCACTTGCCCATGGTAATTAATTAAAGGTCACCTTTGATTACTCTCTATACCAGATTGTACTTTGCCATCTGACAAAGATGGTAATCTAAAGTCGACAAAGATTTAAGAGGATGTAGATGTAATCAAGGAACATAAACACAGCTACCCATGCCGTTTTCCTTAACTTATCTAAAAGAGCTAAGAGTTTTGTTTAATTAAAATCAATCGTCAAATAGAGACTATCACGTTTGGTGATTGTTGATAGAATTTGATATTAGTTTGCAGGTCAAAGACTGTTCAGGCAAAATACAAAAAGTGTCCTAACATTTGTGAATTTCTACCGGCAAGGTATAAATTACGCGGGTATTGCCATCCAAACAATCGTAAAATCTCAAATACCTACATTGTGCAATGTGTACCTACATAAAGTTGCTTATGTATCATCTTATCCTATTAACGTGTGTATGTTACAGTCAAAATTCGTAACCGATCAAAAGTACTTATTACTGTAACAAAAGATAGTACTGAAATAACAGTCAAAAATACTAACTATCGACCAACTATCAAGCTAGTCAAAAATATGGACTATTTTTTTTTGAGGGGTAAATTCAAAATTTCAGTCTCACAAAACACTACAACATTTTAAAGCACTATTAACCATTGACTTTTAGGCAAAACTACAATTTACTATAAAACTACTTTTACCTATTTTTTTTCTAGTCAAAAGTACCTTTGACCTGTTAAAAGTTTTGACTGTGCCATGTATAATATTTGCTACCTTAAATAAATTGCCCCTGAGCACAATTCGTGAAACATATTAAAAAACCCAAACTATGTAAACATAGTAACAATAATGTAGAGTCCTATTCTAGAGGCGAACTAATGTTATGCAGACTAGACAATGCGAATATACTTGAATTATAATGTATATTTTTTAAGTTGTCTGACTCTATTTATATATTTTTTAACGACATTTACCAACCCAAACTAAAATAATTGTTTTTTGCTCGAACACAATATGTAGAATTTAAAATTTTAGTTTAAATAAAGGTATTACAATTTATTATTATTATTTATTACAACAAACACTTCCAACTATAACAAATTAAATAAGTTAACAATGTTAAAAATTGTAACTCAGTATAACTAATAAATAATGAAACTGCGAAATTTTAAAACTAAATATTAACTGTTATTTGGCCAACATTATTTTGAATTGACCTAGGGCAAAACACGTCTAAAGTAGGTATTTTCCTTAAATTTGGAAGGTTACGCAAGTCCGTGCGTGTCTGTTATTCCAAAGGCCTTGCGGTTATTTTGCTTTACTTATTTTAACGAAAACTAAACGACATATTATATAACAAAAAAACAAAGCAAACACGATTGTTTTTTTTATATCTAGGAAGTATATGCTTAGTTTGCAGACTTTAGCGATGCAAATAGCATACTAAGTAACCTTAATTAAATGCACCTAACTTTTTGTATAAGCAACCTTAAACAACCTTATTTGTACAAGATTAATTTTGTTAATAATGCGTTAACATTATCGATAAGGTAGCTTATTTCAAAGACTACAAAGAACTTTTCTTATTAATACACTTAATAAGAGTAAAAGCGTAATGATTCGAGAATGAAAATCTGACAGTCACGTTTGGGATTGCCCTGTTTTTTATTACACTTATATAATAATGAGAATCTGGTGTAAATAATATAGTATCGTATTAAAGTTGATAAGGAATGACCAGATAAATAAACAAACAAATAGATCGAGTTAATACACCAGACATGCCCTTATCATGAGCAAATACGTAGATATCTAGATATATTTACTAAGCATCTCATCTATAATTATAATTGTTTAAGTCTCAAAACACTTGACTTGTTCGTATTTAAGAAGGCTGCATGTGTTTACACTTTCCTAAGAACAGGACAGTGTAATAGGTGTATTATGTTTGTTCCAATACACACACCTCTAGGCATATATTTTCAAAACAAATTTTGTGAACATTTTAAACACACTATATTATATGAGAAGCTGAAAACCTATCGTTTGTCTGAAATTATTTACATTCGATTAAAACAATATCCGAAACATATTATTAAATGTATTGAATAAGTTATAAGTCAGTGGTATAAATCAGTGTTATATTTTTATGATATATAAGTAGATTAACTTAATATTAACGAAATTAAATTGCATAATTCTACCTTGACCAATTAAAACACTTTAAACAAAAGATTAATTATCACTAAAAGCTGTTGCTACATTAAATAGATAATTCTGTATTGCACGAGATAACATTAATTTAAGATTACTTAAGATTAGATCTAATCCAATAGTATTCATAGATATCTTTACATCTATTACTCCCTTATAAAGCATTTTAGCAAGGCTAAATACTATAAAGATTAATGATTTAAAATAAAATTAATCTGTTAAAAAAGAATCATATTTAGATAAAGTTCTAGTTTTAAATAAACAATGTAGGTCTGCACATGCAGGCTACGTTATACATTGTTCGGTATATACCTACCATGGAGGTAATAAATCGCTAAACGGTGTCATTGTTCATAAACACCAATTATAATTAATCAAAGTTATTTCAAAGCTGTCTTAAATCAAGTGATATATTTGTCGTATGTCAATGGCCTATATTATTTGTTGTTTACTTAAAGTTATTTATTTGCTACAGAACTCTTCTGTCTTGTAGGAGACGCGCATGTAAGATGCATCATTGTGAAAGATGCGAAAGGTGAGCGTAGCACGTGTCTCGTAGCGCGTAGCGGTGACGTCACTAGGTAAATGTCGCGTTTAGAAAGTTGTGGTATGAAAATACTTTATGGTCATAACTATATTATAGCAATAACATATTGTTTAAATCAGAGTCCCTTGTTTATCATTAGTCCCTAACTAAATGAGCCACTAATATACATATAGATGCCTTAAATAAGTACAATTAACTCAGTTCATTTTAGGGGCCTACGTTTTCCTTCTAAAACAGAAGCTAAAAGGACCGGATAAAAGCAAAACAATTTTTTACGATTGGTCTAAGTTCTACAAAATTAAACCTTTCCAAAAAAAAACATAAATTAACTTAATCTCAATTAAATTTAATTGAAAAATTATAAATATGATTAAATACTTCCGTTTAATTAAGCCACCAAAAAAGTGATTATACTTGACTCTAGTATATAATAACCATGGGACACACCCTACGTCACATCATAACATAGGAAATAAACAAGTGTGGGTGTTGGCCGGTTAACCTTTCTCAGATTAAACAACTAATCAGTCACACGAGTTCATGCACTTCCTAGTAAAGCATAACAATGTGACGCCGAGTTCAAAAATGTTTTAATATTTATATGCTCTACAAAACCGGTTTAAATATTTGCTATTTTTCGTTCGTATCGATGCGTGTAAATGCGCATAAAATTTGTCGAAATTAAATGAGAGGCTGTAAAATCCCGTATGTCAACTGTTGGTAATCCATTATTCAATTGATATCATCGTAAAATAAACATATTCAATAATCAGGTTCAGTTTACAGATAAAGGAAACAATAAAAATAAATTAACTAAGCGCCTACTTAATTTGCATGAGCAATGTACGAAACCACAACTAGTAAGATAATAATGCTTAAAACGCCTGCACATACATTCTGAGCAATGCTAAAATGTATAAAAACTTCATGTATTAAATTTAATATTGTAGGCATTCATTCCAACTAAATACGCCTTTCATTTTTATAATAGCGATTTTGGTTTGTTGTAAGCAAACTTTAGAACTTTATTACAAAAAAAGTATGTGTTGAAATAATTTACCACGTTCCTTTATAATTACAAAATTAGGGCTATGCTAAATTGACCGTCAAAAATTATTAAAATAATAGTATTTATTTTTAAATTTTTTAACCATTATAAATTAAATTGTATTATACGTACCCAAGTGTATTTTAAGGCAACCAAACAGTTATGTTTTGTTTAGGACACAAATCTAAATAAATTTTAAGAGGAGACACTAATCATGAGTTATTGTTTTCATGTGGACTCCCAGTTGTATTATAATAAAGGGTCGCTGGAAAATACGTGAGCAGCGGTAAGTTATGATTTATAGCAACGCGCGTGTTAACGCCTGTGGAACTGTATTAGCAATCTGTTTATATTAAACTACATGCCTTTAGTAAATTTTCGTAAAGTTACAATGATGTTTTTTTCTCTACTGCATACTCATTTTAAGCTGGCAATAAACTTTGTATTTGTGGTTATAAATACTATAATTCTCATTTAAGACGTTCATAGATGAGATTGCAAACTTACCTATTCAAACTATGCTTATATGCACCCTTGGTATAATATGACTGTAAAAGCAAATTCAATGAGCGCTAAAAATTTTTAATGTAATATTTTTCTTCTTCTTCGTGGCTTAGGTACACTTAACTATATTGGGATATAAGTGTAGGTATATAAGATAATTTAATTACATAAAACAGTAATTACATACCTAAGTTCGTCATAATTAAATAAGTAGGTAAGTCACAATATTCACGCTCAGTCCATTTCCATAATTAGCTAAAAGTTTGCAAAGTTCAAATTCATTCTTGAAGGTGACATTGAAAAAGGTAATTAAATAAAAAAACAGTTATGGTATTTCTTGTGTAGTTTAACAATTGTGAAAGAGACAAAAACGCAGTTGTTATTAAATAAAAAGATTCAATCTAGTATCTTTTTTAACTCTTTCACAATTTATTGTTTCGCAATCACCTAGTGCATCCGATAAGCGTGTACAAGCCTAATTATGTCAAGGCGGTTATAGTTAAAAGTTTTTAAAACAAAGTACCTAAATTACTCGGAAGTTTAAACTAAATATTGGGTTTAATTTGAGATTGCACTTTACTGTTGAATTCGGTGCGAAAAAACAGATACACTTTCAAATTGTAACTTTGGGTAACAGGATGTCATAGACATTATAGAATGTTGATTTGATAATATTAATCTTAACGACAAATATCGAATTGATCAATGTCACTTACCTCATGACGTTCGTAACATTTGTCAGCCTTCACAATTACCAATATTAATTGTCCGCTCTTGTTATAATAAAACCATTAGATTCAGCATTGACTTTATTTAATTAGCATAAAGTTCTATTGTGAAATAGTTTTTATAGAGGATGTAGATGTTATTTAAATAGGCTCGCGCACGAATCTTTCTGAGGGCAAATAACAATTCCGAGCGATCAGTTTATATTCTAGTCACAGTAGAATTGTTTTGTCACGGAGGCGCGTTTAATGTTTTGCATTCATTGCGTCGAAGGGGTAACGCAAGCAGAGATCTTTTCTAATTTCGCCGGTCTACGATCTCGTAAACTTTAAGCTACAGTATACAACAGTTTATTTCCCCAGTGAAACCGTATATAAAGTGTAGTTGTAAAACGGCAGTTGGTTTTGAACAGTCTTGAATTAACGATGTGCGCGACTCTCATACAAATGAGATGAGTTACGACATTACCTCCAACTGTCAACTGTATCAACTAAGGACTGCAATGTTATCTACGCTCAGACTAATAATGAAAGTCACGGATGTTAGATAAAGCCACCCATTTTAATTAAAACTTAGATAGAAGTAGCCCCTCAATCCTGCGGCATATACATTTAATATTTCGTCAACAAAATAAAGGTAACAAATATTGACGGACTAGTTCCTTTCGCCGATGTTATTGAGATAAACGTAAAGACTAGCACTTATATATTTATAAGATAAGATACTGTTGGGCCAAATTACTTGGTCTAAGTAAAGGCTATATGTCAGGGTCTCATGGGATTGTTTGAAAAAATGTATAATGTTTTTAAATATAAAGTCATTTAACACCTCTTTAACACCTCACATCTTGAAACGCAGCTTGGAACTGGGAAATGACTCTACATTCTATTCAGTAATTACTTGTCGTTTAGTTTTAAGGTTACTTAAAGTATGAATCAGTATAATTTATGATTTGATTTCAATAGGAAGTAAAAGGGTCTGATAAATAAAAGTCAAGTCCGAAAACCAATTTTTGCATAAACAAATTGTGCGTGACTACCTCAGTTAAATATAATAACACAGTTAAAATAAAACAAAACAGCTTACATACCGGTAAACAAAAGCTTACCTATTGAACTCTTCCATAAATATAACTTTCAGTCTATGATTACGTACTTGTTTTAGTTTATTTCTTTCTGTTATTGCCCTTAACACATGACGTAAATGTTTTTGTACATTCCATGTGGTTCCCACGGTTTGATCATACGGTATTGACAAGAGGGTCAGTTCGAAAATGCGTAAATTCAATGTCACACGCGCGCCTAGCAATGCTAAGACGCAAATTGTGCAACCGATGGACAGAACCAGAACGTACAATGTATTTATAACAAACATCGAGTAACAAAATCATTAAATTTAATAGATCAAGTTGTAGGTAAATTATACGCCCACTTTGTTGTTCTAGTAAATGTTTGTTTTTCTCATAATAATCATCATCTCCCTAGCCTTTTCCCAACTATGTTGGGGTCGGCTACCAGTCATACCGGATTTAGCTGAATACCGTATTTTACATGGAGCGACTGCCTATCTGACCTCCACAACCCATTTTACTGGGAAACACAGTATCCCATAGTAAGACTGGTTGTCAGAATTGACTTAACGACTGCCAAAGATCTATGTATGACAGCCGGGACCTACTGTTGAACGTGCTTTCCGAAACACGGAACTCGGTATGTTATAAATGGTCACCCATCCACGGACCAACCGCGGCGAGCGCGGCTTAACCTGTATTATCGGTCAAACCGTACGGCTTACACTTAGCCACGAGCCTCTCAAAATCAATAGTTCCTATTAAATCTCAATAAAAATATGAAATGGCAGTGGTAATCGTTCGAAATTATAATCGCTTCTTCTTCGTTCTCCTCCTTACATATGGAACAAACTTCAAGCACATGATTTGTAGAAAGTAGCCCATCGACAAGGATGGCAGAAAAGTTAATGGCCCATTATGAAGGAGACGTATGTTTTTCTCTGTTTCAAACTTTTGTAGTCTAATTACATAAATAGAAGAAGACTTCCAATTGTGTAGTTCGTTGTACTATGTATAACTAGAACTGGATTTTCAATGTGGAAACGAGCTTCCTTACGTTTTCGTCATTTTGGACAATACAAACTCAAATATACTCGATGCCAGTTTTAGTGCGCGGAGAAGCCATTTACAAACTTTATGGGACGTAAAACTAATAGCCGTAATATTGCGTGGCTGTCTGTCAACACCTCGTTTTCTTGTTCAGAGAAAACATTAATATTCACGAAAACATAATTGATAGAATCCGCAATCAACAATAGGCCTTGTTACTTGACCTTATTATTAGCTCATTTATTATTTCATTGTTATTAATTACTATGATGAAGGAAGGAATAATTTAATTTATTGTAAAATAATTATTTGCATTACAACTTAGGTATTTATTCAACTTATTACGTTACACAACTATTATCTACTTATATTAATTAAATTTGCATAACTACACTCTTGTTACACGTCGGGGACCTTAGTATTTTATTCACGACTAGAAGCTCGGTGCTAAATATTATGCTGATTGTATCATCAAACATGACCAGGGATTAAACGTCCTATACCTACTCTTATATTGTACCTACTGTTTATAATTTGACCGCGATTAACTAATTAATACCTCTTATTGTATTGTATGGTCTATATTAAAAATATTGTTCAGAACATGGTTATAAAAATATTAATTAATAATAATTTTTTACTGTACACATAAACATTTAAAAGATATACATTAATTAAAGTCGATGTACAGAGGCGCGCTTAACTCAAAATTGAGTTTTCTTCAACTGTATTTTATATAAAAATATTTCAACATATTTCTTGAAAATATTTGTACCAAAGTGATCAAATTCTTTCGAAGACTAGAACTATAAAAATTGCTTGCACTTATTTATTATAGAGCAAACAACTTGTTGGTAACATAATTTAGTTTAAAACTGCACCGTATAGTTTTATCACATGCACTAATGGCGAATATAAATTAATTCTTAGTACATTTTTTTATGCTCTTAATCCGCAGAAACCTGTATTTAGTTAAAATTTTCTTTTAATAGAAAATGTATTTCCCAGAATCCAGATTCGATAAAAATACATAAGTTGTGTTACTACAATAAAAACGATTCGTAGTAGGTATATAAATACTTGAGGAAATCTAATTCTACCTTAGTGATAAAATTTGATCATTCTAGTAGTTTATTCACAAAAAAATGCGTAAACTGTAGTTGCATGTACTTAATCGAAAAAGCAAGATTTATACAATCAATATTGATTGAGGTGATATTATGTCACATTTGTAAACAATTCGAGAGTAAACCAAGCGGGTTCACCTCAAGATGAGTAAAGAGGTCAAAGACCTCAGTTACAATAAATGATAACCTGTTGTGGCAGTTATGAGGGTTCCCAGGCCACCTCAGGTAGACGAGCTTAAGAAAGACTCTAAATCTGAAAAAAAGAAGGAAAGGTAGAGATTTCATTCGAATGTCTTTGGGTCATGCTCTCCAAAACTTTATATAATCAATAATCATAATAGCGATTATAAGTATATAGCCCCGCGATTTTACTCGTGGTTTTTCTCCCAATGAAATTAGTGTGAAAGCTTTATAACAATAGTTTTGATAAATAAATAAACATCAAAAATTTAATAAATATGTTTAAATGTGTCCTTTTGTAAGGGCTTAACAATACTAACCATGCCGAACGTGACAAATTACGTTTTACAATCTATACAAGGATAGAAACAGCAAGTAACAACTGCAAACTATTTTAATGTATCAATAAACTCTAAGCATATTATGTGACTTCAATACATGAATAACAAGTTACACTTAACTTGAGTAACTTAATGGCTCTCATAGTTGTATGTAAACTATTATACAGTCTGCGCCTGCGCATTAAGCTATTTGTGTAAATAAATACATAATAACTTGGCTTATGGATGGAAATAACAAGAATTTTATTGTTTGTCAATTTCCTAAGAGATATACCGGAGGTATCATACCTGGCACAGATTAATTATGGATATATTTACTAAAAAAAATTATAATAGTAGATAGGCTAATCAGCTGGAAAGGCACAATATTTAATTGCACTTTAAAATTTTAATTATAAGAAAACATATTATTTAATCTAAGAAGGCCTGCTGACCAAGGCTCATTTCATCTTTGTTAGAGAACAGTTCTTTGCCATACATTTATTGATGGATTTGTAAAACCATAAATTTAACGGAACTATTTACAAATTAAATATATCTACTTAATAATGGACTGTGGCCATCTTTATAAACAAGCTCCTTAAAAATAAATATTTTATTATTGAATTACCTATTTTATACAAAAGTAAACATATAAAAATCACGTTTTATTTGTATGTTTTCCATTCACCTGGTAATCTATAAATACTTATAATAAATCTGTAGAAGTGTAAATTCTGTACATTAAAAATATTAAAAAAATAAATGGCGGGGATAGTTACTAGACCGACACCGAACCCAAAAATGTGATTAATTTTTTTTTGTCTGTCTGTCTGTTTGTTCAGGCATCACGCAAAAACTTTTCTTTTAGGTTCAATTACGATGAAGCTTGGTATAATTATTCTTTATTATCCTGGGCACCACACTGGGTGGTTTTTATCCCGGAAAAGTATATAAAATAAAAAACAAACTTAATTTTGCGGTTCGGTCCCTAGACCTGATTACTGTACGTAGGTTACGTCACCTTTAGGTAGGGTAGAGTTATTTAGGTTTATTTTTATAAGTCGTAGGTATAGATTTTAATTTTAAAGTATATTTAGTACACTATATTTGATAGTGTACGTAGTGACCGTAGGTTATATATATTTATAATACTGTTAGGTAGGATTAGTCATTCGTATAGATATTAGTTTTTAGGGATTTTGCTTATTTATTTAGTTTAGATTAGTTATCATCAGAAATAGGTTTATTTAGGTAGGTAGGTATTTTATTTACTGTTATTGAGTTTTTTTTTTTAATATATTTAGGTACTTAGGTTTACTTTTATAAGGCGTAGACCGTATAGATTTTAATTTTAAGTTTAGGTAGTATATTTGATAGTGTGTAACGTAGGTTATTTTTAGTACTCTTAGGTAGTCATTCGTATGGATTTTAGTTATTAGGGATTTTGCTTAATTATTGGAATATACATAGAAGTGTAGGTAGGCGCTAGGTGTTAGGGCTCTTCTATAAAAACAGTCTTAAAGATTTCTTTATTTTCAATACGGATATACTTATAATACGATGCCTTTCAGAAAGAGAGCATATCTTTCTGCTACATCGAGACACGCTAGGCGAATGAGACTAGCCAGAAATATGCTCGATAGTAGTCGATAGATAACGTTCTACACAAAAAACTCATTATCGTTAAGTTTCGTCATCCACGCGAACGAAGTCGCAGGCACAGCTAGTTAATAAATAAATATTTTCAGTTCACGAATAAATCAGAACGTTGAAATATTCATACGCATTTTAAGGAGATGAAGCAATGATGGACGTCATTTTTAGTATCGAAATATAAAAAATATTCTAATAATTTCGAAACTAAAAGAATAAAAAAATTAAATCCATCTTGCGTTAGAAGCCAGTTAGATGCAGAAGTTATTATTAGTATTGCAGCCTTTAAGTAATTATATTTATAATTTTACATTCGTAACCAAACAATCGAGATATTATGTTTTTACACATGTTTAAGTATTTAAGACGTTTATTAAATCTTGTTAGATTAATTTTAAAACAATGGTCAGTAAGAAATTCCTTTTTATGCAACAATTAGTAGTAACTAAAATACATCACGCGTTAGTGTATCTAGTATTTTATTAGCTTAATACTTCAAAATCCATAAGAACAAAGACCATCTTTTAGGATTTAAAAACATTGTATATCATATATTTATATTCTTAATCATTTATTTGCAAAACAATTTTAATTCGTTTAACTTTTTTCAAACCGCCTCTGTAGTTAGTTCTATAACTAGTTTTACAGATACATGACGACATTTGAAATTAAAATGAAAAAAAATGTCCCCTATTACTTATACTACTAAACTTAAGTATATTATAAGGAAGTGCGAATAGATATCAGAAAACGATGTTAAAAATAAATACGCAATAACCTAAAGAAAAGGTATAATTAAAACAAAAACTCATTTATAGCACGCGACAAGAATTTAATCAGGTTCGACTGGTTAGCTGGCCTTAGTTATAAGAATAGCAATACCTGAAAATAGTAAAAACGATAAAATAGGTTGTGAAATTCCAAAGAATCAGATTGTTTGATGATTGTTCATCGCTTGCGGCATTGTAATGTCCTTGATAAGTTCGTTAAACAATTTAATTTAATCAAAAATATGTCGTTAATATTTCCTACAAAATATTTTTCCCCCGTAATGTGCGTAGCCTACTACGCATAAAATACGTCACACCTCCAATTTGCTTTTCTTAAAAGCCATTAATTGGTCGGCGTAAATCGTGTTAGTCATATTACCCTATTTATATGGGAAAAACCTTATGTATCTAATCTACGTAGACATATTCTTAGAATACTCAAATACAATCTAAATATTTGATTTTCCCAAAGAATTAAAAAAAACACACAATGTAAACAAAATTAAATTCTTGAATGTTAAACCGTTATTAAATCTGATGTGATGGTGGATGGTATGTTATTTTATGATAATTAAGGTGTTTAGTTTTATACTTTCACGTGTCTCTCGTCGAAACATATAGCATAGTAAATATTTACAAATGTTCACATCTTGTCAAACATCTACATACATTAAATCGTTTGCTTGTTATGTAACTAATATAACAAAACAAATATTCTATAATTCTAGGTATTTTATCTACAATTTTTTATGCCTTACTAAATAAAAATACTCAATAGGAAACTTTTTGACAATTATTCTTCTCTAAAGCATAAAAAGTTCAGTGATTGGATAACTTCTTAACACCATTTACACAAAGAAGATTCCTTTCAACACAACAATGGGTATCAGTTAAAGGTTACACGGGTGATAGACGCTGAAATAGGCAAAACGCATTTCCTTAGCACTAGTTTTTTTCCAACATTTTCGTTCACTGAAACGTATAAAGCGGAAGATGCTTTGTGTTGGTATTACTGTAATCTGTAATGTCATCATGTTTTTGTTTAGTACATAAGTTGTTTAAAGTAAACCTTATAAGGAACTCTACAAAGTCTTTTCTTTGTCTTTGTAGAGTTCTCTCTGCTTTTTTCCTACTATTTTAGAGGTTTTTTGGCACCTTGTGATTATAATCCCGTGAGAAAGGCGTTTTCTGTGGGTAGTTAAGCGTAGTAAAATATATTTAATATATTACAGAGCTATATGTCATGTATCGGTTTAAATATAAAGTTCCTGTGTTTCAAAAAGTTTGTTCCTTCATTATACCTAAAGAAACAATAAATTCTTCATCCTGACTTTTTTACAATTTGTTTGGGGTTGGAACACGTTGTTTTTCCTTCCAATCCATGAATAATAACTCAAATAAGAAATAGTTTTAAGAACTGGTTGTTTAAAATATTTATTGATGTTATTCTTATTTTTGATTGAGTCCGTTTTTAAAATACGCTCATGACAGAATCAGAAACATCATCATTTTTATAGTAAAAACCCTGTTACTTCTAACGGTTTAAAAGTGATTGAAAGGTGATTTTATGTCATTTTTAGTCTAATTTATTGAACAAATGGTTACCTTATTTTGAAAATGAATGCCTACATGGCTTTCTCTGTTCACATTATTTTTATATTACTTACTTTACACTACTTTTATTTATAGCTAGAAAACCGTTAGAAAGTAATGAAGCTTGCGGTCTCCATTTAGATTTCAAAAGATAAATCTATGGTATGTTCATCATAATGGTCAATCTTTTATAGCTTTATATATATAGTATACATTTTACGTAGATTTATGTACGTTTTATATAGACTTACAATGATAAATGTTTATAGTAGAAAAAGCAAGCCACTAACGTTTTATTGTAGTACGAGGTATCTACGAGTTTACATAAATATATCACATCGCAGTACTGTTGCGTCCAAAAGTTATATATAATTTTAATGGCAAGGTGTCAGCCAAAGGGTAAACAAATCGAATGAAAATGTTATTATGATGTCTAAGTGTCATCATGTTCGATTATAGAAAGTGTAAGGATAACAACTCTTAAATTAGTCATTCTTATTAATTACTTTAGTCCCAATATTATTATAATGTTCCGTCTACTACTGATAAAAGCAGGATGTGTCTAGGAATATATGACTAGTATGATGTTTTGTAATTATTAATGCATCAGTACTTCTGCTCACGATTGTACCAACACCTATTAACATGCTAAGACTAAATTCTGTTATAACAAGAAATATCGACTGTCAAAATAATAAAATATGGTTATAGATACAGGTTTCAATGGGTTATACCTACCTAATCTTAGCTCAAGTATTCTGTAGTACTTTGTGCACTACGCTTTGATCAAACGTAAGGCAGATGACTTTGGTTAAGACTATTTCCTTTTAACTATTTACAATCTATAAGAGAACATGGTATGATCAGTTCACTTAAATTCCATACACACCTATACAAACTCTACCTTTTTACATAAAAGCTTTATTTTATTATTCCTATCAACATCAACCACAAACAGAATAGAGCATCACACAAAGCGTAATCAATCTAACCAACACTAATTAAACTATTCAAACGAAATCTTTTCTATATTTATAAGCATTGTGTAAGTTCATTATAGTGCGTACTTAAACTTATGTATCTACCATTATTACACATACATAACCATTTCTCCCACAACAAATCCTTGACGAGGATAACGGATCAATTACCAAAATGTATTTCAATGACCTTACAATATGTTCAAACAGTTTCGCAAAATAAACAAAGAGTGATCTCTAAAATAAGGCTTTTGTTTATTGAAGAATCAATTCTGTATTATCCACATGCTGTTGTGCTGAGAGGCTAAGAAACCGTGTGTTTATTCATTGATCTTCGGACACAAGATTGACGGTTTAATTTTCGTGTCTGTAAACGCATATGCATTACAAAGGTACGTTTCGTGTTTTAATGTATTGAAGCAGCTCATACACGCGAAAGACGGACAGATGTTAGGTCGCGTCAGTTTTGTTTTTCTCTTTTCTTTATCTTAGGTATTTAGGCCTGCTTAAGACTTATTTGTTTATTTACTCTACAAGCGCACGACATAACAACTTTAAAAACGTTATGAGTTAATAATTTAATTTAATTATAGTTAATACAAATAATTAAAGTTTTCCATTCCCAAAATATATTTACGTGTTACGATGGCGTGTGGCAATAATAGGTTAAATGTTGACATGGAAACGTGTCTAGGCTACGTTATGGGTTTGGTGACATTGAGAACTATATTACCTTTATTTTTGTCGTGATCTTATTATTACTATTAAACTGTTGTTGTATTATAATGTGTTTATTTCTAAGTAAATATTGTGTTTTATGGTGCTTTAATCAGGCAATAACGTTAAACTATAAATTAACACTAAAAGCTTGTAGACGCTTTAAGTCGTTAGAGGCATTAATCGATCACGAGATTTACTAATATACTTATTCAGAACGTAAGCTAGTTCTTATTTCATATTATTATAGAATTCTCAGCTACTTTTAAAATTCGGCAAATTATATTTTGTTTTTTTGAATGACTTGCATAGAAATGCATAGAAAAGAGCTTTTATTCTGCAGTGAATCAAGCAAGTAAGATTTAATTTATTTTTTTATTATAAATATTTATAATTACTAAAAGTAAGTTGTACATCACCTAGTTAGTGAATACTTCTGTTGTACTTAAAAGGCATATTATCAAAGTATTGATTGAATATAATAAGAACCGATCATTACACTACATAATGCCTCATACCTAAGAAAATAACTTGTAATATAATTTATAACTATCGACATAACATGATATAACTTTTGATGTGATAAGTGTATGTAATAAAGTTATTATTTATGCTCTTATTGTTGTGACATGTTTTCTTCCTTAATAAATAATATTGTCACACTTTTAAATACAAAAGAATTTAATTAACACTACAATACTTGACTTACCGGATTCTTAAGTAAATATTTTAGCTTAAGTATTTACATTTACATAAACATTCAATTTTATTTATGAGTTTATCGGCTTCTATGATCAACAAAAACAATTAAAAACGAGACTAATAAATAAGCAATATAAAATATTTAGTTTGTATGTATTCATTGAATTACAGGTATAAGAATTTAAATATCAATTAAGTGCAAATAGTCTATTCAATTATAACGAGATGTGAAGATACGCCGTGTCAGATTTGTATCAACAGATCCATTACTCAGATTGATTGATGAAGACATTTGTAACAAATACTTCTGTTTGTATTTACCGACATTCCTCAACTTTAAGGTAAATAACAGTGAGCTATGTAATACCTATAACTTCTCTGATAGAAGCTTTCCGATGTATGTAGAGTCGTACTTTAACTTCCTCCAACCATGATTATTTTATTACAAGCCAAGACAAAGCATAACTACGATGCTAAAGAACGATTTTCACTTAGTTATTTAGTGTTGCATTATAGGCCCAGATAATATTAAGGAATAGTTTAAGGGTCCTTTCACACAGACCGGCTCGGAGAGCATCGGCGCGCATTTTTCTTTTCACACAGACCGGATCGTATACGCTTGGAGTTGGTCGGAGCGGAGCCGCCAACTATTTCACACAGACCGGCTGGAAGCGGATGCGCATGCGAAGAGCACGCAATCGGAGCCGATCGGCTGCGAAAGAGCATGCAATCGGAGCCGAACGGCTCCTCTTATTATTTCACACCAAGCGCGTTCAAGCATTCTTAATGTCAAAAGCAGTGCACACGCAAAAATAAACCTTACTACAAATACTAAAAACTCTGTTTTCAATGTGATAAGAATCTGCTCTCCTCTCCGAGCCGGTCTGTGTGAAAGGACCCTAAAGGTATCACCGCCTCACTGACCTTCTTTAATTCGATACTTAAGTTAACTTAAATTTAATTTATATTAATTTAATTCGATACTACACTGGTGGCATACAAGCTACCAATCATATATAAGTAATAATATGTTAATATATAAGTTACAACTTAAACAGAAATAGGTATTTGTGACGTCCACACAAAAATGTTAAAGCTAAAGGCTTTAACATATATTAAAAAGTAGCTCATACCTTTCCACTTTATAAAAGACTAGTCCAGCTTAGCAATACTCTTTTATTTTTGACATTAATAAAGGTAGGAGACCTCTTCGAAGCTGAATAACTGGTTGAACAGCCCTAGCTTGTTGTATAAATGTGAGACCACGAATGTTATCTGTGTAAAGGTAATACAAGATGATCCTTAACGTTATTTTATGCAACGTTTGTTAACTTGTCGTAACCTTTTTTATTTGACATTATACAGGGTGTAAAGAATACGCATCATATTTAAATACTGCTTCTGCTCATATACGAACAAGTTTCACATAAAACGTTATAGTATAGTGTTAAGAATAATTGGTCATACAGTAGAAATTTTGAGCAGCAGATCATAGGTTGGATAGTTTTTTTAAAACATGTGTTTACAAAATGTTTCAATCTAATAACAGTTAGGTACACACTACGAATTTATTAGACGTAAATATGCGTTATGTGATATTGCGTTTCGAAAAAATCTCCGGAGTTGATAAATTAAATATGAATATAAATACGATAATAAATACATTGTTGATAAAATAAACACCAAAATAGGATTACAAAATTGCACTGAGTTTTGTTAGTTATAAAATTAGTTACGTACTAATTACCTAGTGTGGTCACAGACTGAATTTCATGTCGATTCGCTACGGTCGCTACGGCTACGATCCGTAGAATACATTTTCAGCTATCGTTCGCGATTATAAAACGTAATCAAACTAATTAAATGTATCGTCCATATAAAGATGTTTTAATTGCATTCTTCGTAAGATGTAGAGCGTTTATTAATAAGTTATCATAGTTGACATGCCATGAATCACAATGATGAAACTTATTGCGACCTCTTTATTATTACTTTTATACAAACTTTATAAAACAAATGAACGTTTTTAGTTATGTCCATTGGAAACTAAAAATAATTTAGAGCTTTCATTCACCAAGCGCCAATTTCTAACAACATCCTAATTTCGAGTATCTAAACCAAACGACTAATTTTCGTTTAACTCCTTAGAGCTCATCGATAAGTGTTGTGGTTAAAATATAATAATACTAGCTGTACCCGGCATGCGTTGCAGTGCAATTTTTTCTACCTAGCCCCTGCCTACTACCTACCTACTACCACTTAGGGGTATGAAAAATAGATAGTAGCCGATTCTCAGATCTACTGAATATGCATATAAAATTTCATAAAAATCGGTCAAGCCGTTTCGAAGGAGTATGGTAACTAACATTGTGACACGAGAATTTTATAATAAGACTAGCTGTACCCGGCATGCGTTGCAATGCAATTTTTTCTACCTAGCACCTGCCTACTACCTACCTACTACCACTTAGGGGTATGAAAAATAGATAGTAGCCGATTCTCAGACCTACTGAATATGCATATAAAATTTCATAAAAATCGGTCAAGCCGTTTCGGAGGAGTATGGTAACTAACATTGTGTCACGAGAATTTTATATATAAGATAATGATTAGATTAGGTCTAGACTATTTAAAACAGGAGTGTTTGAGTTTTAATTATCAATATTACAGTTAGAAAAAAGAAGTGTCATTGGAAAATGCAATAACGTATTGAGCATGTTATTAAAACATTAGTGGCCCGAATTATTTAGTAAACACAATTACCGAAAAATTTGAAACTCCTAAAATATTTGTTTTATCTTGACTTCGCCCTTTTTTAAATTCAATATTTTATTACGTCTTTATGAAATTGTTACGCAATAATATTCAAACCTCAGAATTATTATTTACCTCATTAATATACACTTTTATAACTATAAATCTGTTCGCTAATATTTGCAAATATTAATATGCAAACTAATACCGGAAATTATAAAAATCTTATTAAACTTGAGGACACTACATAATACGTTTTACGTGACATCTTGAATAACATATTGGTAATCTTATTTTATTAATCGAGCCTAACGATAATTATTTAGACATCTATTAAAAGACATATTGAAGACACACGTCTATAAGATTAAGCTGAATAGCAAGCCAACCTCAAAACACTAAGTGGTACCTATATGACTTTTAATTCAAATCACAAGGACAGGTTTATTTATTTACACTTCAACCTTTAATGTACTTCCAAGTAAGAGGCTTGAGAATCCATCAAAAATATAAAATACGTAAATTACCGTTAAAAATATTTATATATTTATAATACGCGTCTTTTTCTGATTGAAAGATATACTGACAAATGCCAATAACGTTTAAAAATATTATTTTTAATTTTTGTAAATAATGAGTATTTAGGTCATTGTTATGCGTGATTTACTATGTACGTCCGTTCACCGGAACGGATGCTATTGAGACGTCACTCTTACTGAAACATTGACTGAAAGCTGAAACACAGACGTACTTGTTGCGCGCTTGCCGTCGCCCAGCAGCGGTAGGTTATGCGGCTTCTGCAGCAGCTCCTGCAGCTCCGGCTGGGGCTCACACGAATTGTTCCTTGACTTCATATTTATCACTTGCACTTATGTCAATTACTTAAAAACTCTTGGAATGAATTAAACACTGATTCAATGAACATGTCCGATGGTTCATGCGAGGAGCGGAGGCGCATGGCTGTGGGTACGAGAGCGGGCCGCTATATAGTGGTGCGAGCTGAGAGACGCGAGGATAGGAGCAGAGCCGCGCCGCGACTGAGCTGAGCGCGCGCCATCCGATCAAGGGTAGGCAGCAACACCTCGCGGACCGCCCGACTCTCGCGAACTTTATCAAAAGTTCGCCAAAATATGTGTCTAACAAATAATATTTGGTTAAAGCCCACTTTCTGAGGTTCGTCAATGTAAACAGTTAACTAAAATTGTACAATAAAGTATATTCTATTCAATTGAATAGAATATAATATATTAATATAATAATTCTAAAATCATAAATAAACCTACCTATGTCCAGAATTATAGATATAAGAGTATTTAGACCTACTTGCGTTCAAATTCTAGTTCTAAATTCTCTAACAATATACAAAATATATAAATAAAAGAATATATCAAATGTCGGGTATATTTCGGCAACCAAATTCATGTTAGACTAGAAGATAATATTGTAAATTGTAACCCAACCTGGATTACTTATGAAATGCAATAGAATATAATACTAACCTACATTTTTCCAAGTGGCAAGATGATTAAATTCTTACTTTTCGGTAAATTTCACCAGTCCCCTTTCAGCCACCAGCCAGCGTCGCCTTCGCGTTTTACAACTATTATTTAATCCTTTTAATAAAACTGTAATGATAATGCTAAAAACTGTAAAGACAATATAATGATAGTGCTAAATTATTAATTGAACTTCAAACAATAAACCAATTATCCGAACCAAGTTTAAACTCATTATAAAACTAGTCAATGAATTAAAGAGCTCTAGGTATGAATGAAACTCGACAAACGTAAATTACTGCAATTTTCAAATTAATCTGAATTCCTAATCAATTAAGTTGTGCTAAATATTTTGCAATTCGCGTCGAAATACCAGTACGAAAACACCTGTGTACAAATAGTGAACAATAACTAGATTCGTACAGGTATTGCAAAGGTGAATGACACCAAAAGTAAAGGGATTAAGGAAGTTAACCTTTCCAGCTGCTGATAACAACAATATAATGGATTTATTAACCGGGCACATAAAGTTGGTAATAGTTCTATAATACAATGATGTGTACCTGAGAACGAAGGCTTAAGTATGGACGTTTCGTCGTTTCCGCAAATAAAACTATTGTAAAAAGCTGCAGTTTGAACAACATAGGCAAAGCAAATTCGTAAAAATAAAATAAACATTTCAAATGCTTTAAAACCTTGTGATTATCCTTCTATTATCTATAGTTCCATATACCTAGTTTCATATGCACTGGATATATCCAGATTTATTAAGTTTCGGAAACCAGTATCTTGTTTTAATCGATTGCAGATTGACAAGATTATAATGAAAAATTAAATACGATTAGTGAACCGTGAAATTATAACACGTGTTGGCTAATAAATTATAAGTTTCTAAAATTGGTTTTCGGTTCTGTATATCTATTTATTTTGTAGTTAATGCGTATCCTTAGATTAAAATACATGTTTTCTCATGCAATTTTGATCGTGTACCTTTCGAAAACTAGTGTCTAACTTCAAGGAGCTATAGGCCAGGGTACATTGCCCTATAAAACTGATACTACTACAACTATAAGAGGTATTGTCTGTAAAATAAACACTCCTTAGACTGGCCTTATAGGCCGTCCTAGGGAATACCCGAGTAGTTTTTAACCCGATCGAGAAAATCTCTAACTCCTTAAGCATCAGTGTCTGAAGTGTACCTAGATTATTTTAAAGCAGTCTCGCCAGAATCAAACAAAGAATGTGTGACCAGGGTTTTTTAAATTAATGAAAGTGCGACTTATTCATATATTAAAGCCATTAACCATAGCTTTTCGCTACAAAAAAGCAAGCTTGCTTCATAGAGCGAGCTTTAGAAGATCAGGATTACTTTGAATTACCTAAACTTTACCTTAAAGGTATTCTAAATTGACTAAATATAAAATTTAAAAGCTATTTAGATGTTAATTTTATTAAGTGTGTTGACTGGTACAGAATGCTAAAGGCATTCCGTCTTTGTACAATTTTTATGCGTGCAAAGAGTTTAAATTAATTAATTCATTAATAAATCAATAAATTATATTAAATTAATTATTTTTGCAGTGAATCATGCTGGTAATATAAAATAACCTTGTATACACTTCTTGAAAGTTTCAACGGCACTATTTTTGTTTTTTGAAAATAATTGCATTGATTTTATTTATTTGTTTTGTCGCCGGTAGTTATGTCTGCATCTATGACACTTGTTCTGTGAAATCTTTTACTTTTCCTACTCGAGGTGTAAGTGACCGTTCCATTTAATTTACAATCTGAAATTATTCAAAAATGAGTAATAATTGTATTTGCATAACAATAGAGATAAGGAGAGGCAGTTGTTTAAAAATCAGTAAATTATTAAAAGTGAAAGGAGAGCAAATTAAGGTTAATTATAAATAGACCTAACTCGATTTCCTTTCGGTTTCGTGTTGATAGTTCAATTGTATTCATCCGTTAAGGTTTTTACGATACCATTGTTTCAACTAAGTGGGTAAAATCCAATATCAGTTAGAAATTTTCCTTAAATACTTAAATTATCATGTTTACTTTATAACTTTGTTTATCTAGTTACCAAGAGATATGATTCGTAAGACAAGGGAACATGTAACAAAAATATGTTGGGGATTCACATGGATACCTACCGATAAGGTAAAGTTTAATAAACTATAATCCTGCTTTTCTTCCTCACTCGTTTTAAAGACAAGTTTGTTGAGAAATGAAAATTGTGAAACATAATTTATCACCTACTTAAATAAGCTTAGTACAGTATGGTAATATATACCACACACTTTTTTTAAATAAAATAAATTGTCTTACGCAGACTAGGGCAGAATTTATACTTAACCAAATTACCCTTTGTTTTAAAAACTGTAAAGACCTATTTTCAATGCATAGCACCTTTTGTATTGCGTGAGAATTATCCCTATGGTCTTATTGTTTTCTTGGAATTCAATGGCTAGAAATTTAACATTCATAATACACGCTTTATACTCATGAAATATATATAGGTAGGTACTACATAGGTTTTTTCGTCGGGACTTTTTCGTGTTAGTCATAAAGTCGTAATAAGAAAAGAATTAAGTGTTCTATTAGGTTTACCTTGTATTAGGTGACAATAATTTGTTCAAATACCTATTAAGATCTCCATTCAAGCGGGTATAATTGTTTTAAAATTAAAGTCTTATTTTACTCTGAGATCTACGGTGCCCATGACCTGACCTGGGACGTAACCTACACAATGAAGGCATTGCTATCAACAGGTCATTAACATTCGAAATTAATGATTTTCAGATAAGCTTCTAATTAGATTTTAATTAGCATGCAATTGAAGTTGGTGCGGACACTAATTTTATTGGTCATTTCGATTGCAGTAGTTAAGTACCTGCGTGAAGCTAGATTTTGGATTTCGTCATGTTTATTTCAATGACGATTTTTTTAACGCGTCCTGATTAATAAGCCAAGAAAAATTGTATAGAAAAACAACTATATATTCCATGCTAATAAATGAAATATATATTTACTGTTTATCACTCTACCAAAAAATATTAACTAGGTATCGTTTAAAAATAATAAACTTCACAAAAAATATATTAATGTATCGTTGCAAAAAAACCAATAAAAAATACGTTACTATTCGAACAAAATGTACCAACACATTTTCTTTAAGCAAGCAGGTCCCCCGAGTTATACGTAGACACATTAATTATAGGTAACGTTACCATTAATTAATCGGTCACAAACGAGATCGGATTGCGTACCGCCGTTGTTCTTATATTACTGGTTTTACTCAAACATGGAAAATATAAGATTTGAGAGAAGACATTTGCCTAATGGTAGGCAATAAGACGGCTGAATGCCGACTTGGCGTTACCGAGTAAATACAACATCAGCAATCCAGTCACGATTTTGACAAAAAGGGCAGTTAATTAATGTGAAGGTACTTAACGAAAAAGTACACATGGTGTTCATACTACAAAGGTCCTTTATTGGTCTTTGACATAGGTAACCTACATCTATTTTACCAGTTCTAAAGACACGTCATCAAAGTTTGCTCACAAACATAAAAAACATCAATTTTAACTATCGCGGAAATAGATAGGAATTTATATGCTTCAAACCACTTTCTTTTTGCATATATAAATGTGTATCAAAAAATAATTTGATCAAGCTTTAAGAAAGTCTATTTATAAAATATCCTTTCACTACTAAAACATAAGTAGATAAGTAACTATCACAAACAGTTTTATTTAAGACGAAAATCCTAATTAAAAACTAACCAATTTTTTTATCATGTGGTTACTAGATTGTTTGGTAGGTGGTATGTACCATTACATATTTAGATAGGTACAGAAGTGAACATTCAATAAATACTGATATAACTAACCTATTTACGTGTCCAGGAAGATTAATCTGTACATGAATTATTTATTGGCATCTGGAAAACTTTACAAATAATTTAACCAGTTTGGCGTGTGCTGGTATTTGTTTGACGTAGGTACCTACTTATTTACTCTTAATAGACCTTACCACAGACATACTTACATTTGATCAAATCTCATCATCTAAAATAAAATATTGTCGTAGGTCGTATGATCGTATCATATACATAAAAAAGCATGTGCATAAATAATATTTGCCTCGTTAATCAAACAAGTAGAGTTCTAAACCTTACAGAATCTGCAAGTAAAGTAGGTGATATTATATTTATTTTCTATATTATTTTAAGAGGATAGGAGCTTAGTAACCTATTAGGTAGGTACTGTTATCCCTCGTAACATACACGCTAAGCGGTCATCATTTGAACAAGTGCATAAAACAATATAAAAAGTGTACCTACTCAGATAACTCCGAAAACTTTACTATATGACCAGCCTACTTATTATAACAACGATGTATTCAGACCTTGAAGGACCGACAAAAGTAGTCCAAAGGTCAACGTATCTATTAAGTCCAGACATTTCCCACGATTTAAGGTTATATCAGAATAATGTAGAGCAACTTAAAAAGGACATTGATGAACAATGCAAAGTCGAAATTATTATCTTTTGTCGCTTTTGTGTAAATGTAGAACTTATCGTGAATATCAGCCCTAATTTGTCTTTACCGAAATATATTCAGTCTAGCGAGAATAAAGTGGACGATGGTTTTAATACCTATTTGGAAAAGTTTTACCTAATGTTCATCTTGTGCCTAGTTTTGAAACTTTTTCCAGATATTTTTCTTCCAGTATGAAATTTGCACATAAGGCTGTATTGAAACAACGTGCTCTACATAGTCTGCTTTAATGTATTGATGTCACCTTTCATTTGAAAAAATAGTTCCAAATGTAGGTGCGCATTGTGTTTAATTTATTAGGTAAAATACCTACTTATTTTACGAGTAGCACTTGGCGTAGGGTTCTAAGTTGTTTTTTTAATCCTTATTTACATTATAAAAATGTTAACTATAAGGTGAGGTATCTAAGTCGGTGTTTCTAAATTATGTCCCTTTATCAGGTGTCAAGGTAAATGGGAAACCGCCATAATTTTTATTGGCATATATTAATCATAAGTTTTAAACAGGCCTAATGTTTTTCTTTATTTTTTTATTGTACTGAAACCGTAGATAATGCATGACAGCGGTCATTATTCATAACTTTAATTAGCATATTTAAAACATAAAGCGAATTAGTATAATATATGTAACATTAAATTATTGAAATTAATTGTAAATAATGATCGGGATTGATGGCAAAACATGCCATTAAAAAACAAAACCTTCAATAGGTAATGGATATGAAACCTCATTTTAAGAGGAAAAACTTCATGTGGGCACAATAAAAAAATAACCGCGTACTTTGCACATGGACCGATGTTCCATCTGGTATTATTATTTTATGACTAATAAGATTGTCATTTACCTAATGGTATTTTTAATAACCTAGCCGCAGCCTGGGAGATTACGGTAGATTGCAAATGTGTTGCTGTTTGGCCCCAAATGATTTAAAATTAAGAAAACCCTGAAAAAATCCTGAAAATATATGCCGACCAGATCTTTTTAATATGGCTTAACCATCTTGATCACGTAAGCTCTCTAACAACAAACTGCATCATAATCGGTAATTTCCTTTAGGAACTACGTTGCCACATATTATTATGATATACCTACGTAGGTAGGTAGGTATAATAGATGCACAGACTGCCATCTCAATTTTATAATAGTTAGGTACCGCTTGTTTTGCGTCATACAGTTTCCACCAGGAAAAAAAGTAACCTTTCACGAAAAGACAATAAATTCATTGCTAACAATTAAAATGCGGAACCAACAAAACGTAAGTGGTGGTGGGCAGTATTGGTTGTAGGTACCAGTTAGTTACCATAACTTTCGACCACAGGGCTGAGCAAGGGCGCCCGCGCAGCCGCCGCGCGCCGAGCCGCTACCGTATTCACATCGAATAGCGGACAGTTCTTAATATTGCTAGATACGGTAATGTTATGACCTTCGTAAGATCACGACTGTCCCTACCTCAGCCCACACAGTAAGTTTTGTGTACACAACTAGGTACCAATTAAGCATAATTATTTTATTACATTAATTTAAAAGTCGCGTTAAATAAATATGGACCTGCTTATACAGGGTGTTAAGAAAACCCTGTCCGACCCGAAAGGGTGATATAGGTCTCACAATCACATGCCCAAATAAAATATCAAATTTGGAATATTCATGTTAATAACAATAATAATGAAGTTTGAAATAACCATTTTTTGCCTCGAAATTCCCTAATTTTGGGATTAAAACAAAAACTACAGCACCAATTTCGTCGGTATTAAGGGGGCCGTTTGTTTGATTATTTGGCAGCACCTGTGACGACGTCGACTCTCGACTTTTGAGTAAAAACTTTTTTAGGTTATAATTACTTTTTTTTCCTATTTTTTTATACTAATGGAATCAGATATCGATACCTAACCTAACAATACCTTAACGGATCGGACAGGGTTTTCTTAACACTGTATACCTACTTTGTCAGTTGTGTAATAAAGGACCATGTGCTCTACTTAGGGGGGTACACTTCTGAGCTTATAAATATAGATAGGTATGGATAAAGCGAATTTGTTGGAGTAGAGAGAAAACATCAGCTACTAAAAATTCGCCGATTTGTAAAAATCGACGTCTGCACGTTGTAATTTCATCTCATAAATTACGCACTCAAATAATATTCAAAATTAACTGACAAAGATTGGTAGGTAGATACCATTACACAAATGGGATCGAACCCGCAACACGTCGTTTCGCTCACTGAGTGACGTGCGTTGAGTAGGTAGGTAACTGTACAAAAAATATCAATAAAAGATAAGCTTGATGAGCAATGATATTATATATAAAAAAGAGGTAGATATCGCACTGGCGCGCAAAAGTTGTTGAGAACAAATTCAGACAATTGTCGTGATTTGTTTTAGTCGGTTAATAGCAGCGAGCGAAGCGAAGCGTGTCTGTGTCGTGCCTATAACTACCTAAAATGCCAAGTTGTGTGTTACGAAAGTGTAAAAAACTATGGTTCCAAGATAAATAAGAGTGTAGGAGTTTCAAACCATTCGTAAGTATATTAAAATAATGTCATATTAATATTTTTTCACGATTTTATTTCTCATTTACAAAATACATTTCGAATTTTTAATATGGTGGTTCGAAAAGGACAGTGAATATGATGACAACTGCAGCGCGACAAGGACAAATAGCCATGCGTCATAGATTAATCAACTAGAAGCGAAGTCGTAGGCAGAATACACAGCGTTCGTTGACCGCTTGAGTTTGTTTAGTAATAGTGGGCTATTCAATATTATTTTATTACTCGATTAGAATGTATGTACCTAGATAAAACATTTTTTTTTATAATGTTTTTGTTATTTCCAGATTTTCTAGTGATCTAGATTATAAAACATAAATGGGTCGGCATAGTTCAGGCGGAAAGAAGTGAACATAACTGGATGCCTACAAAAAGTAGTACAATTTGTTCTGAACATTTTAAAAAGGAAGATAAATATAAGGTGCTATAAAAACATCTGCCACGGCTTTAATGGGAGGTAGTATTGTGTTTATAGATTACAATAGTAAAGATAAATTATTGATTATTTATCATTTTTTTTTTCATACAAAAAAAATAACGTATAAATTTGAATTGATTTATTAATATAAAACCATCCCCAGTGTAGTTGCACTTTTAAAACACTTGTATGCCTGCGTATTATTGCGTACCTAGTAGATTATGTAGTGACGAACTAGTCAGCTGATTACAGTTTTCATTCACAGAAAAGATGGAAAGAGATAGCAGTTGTTTTCATTGACGAAGCGTCACATTGCGCGTAATTTGTGAACCACGTTACGCAGAATAGAGACAATGTTAATTTAACTATTTTAGTCTCTCAAATTTAATTTACTGTTCCGGGGTACGAAAGTTCTTCACTATTGTAATCTATAAACATAATACTACCTCCCATTAAAGCCGTGGCAGATATTTTTATAGCACCTTATATACTACTTCCAAAGGCTACATGCGTCTGAAAAAAACTTCAGTGCCTGTGATAGCCCCGGTAAAATTAAATTTTATAAATATTACGATAGTTCATTATTTTCACAACAAAAAAAAAAATGGTCGTAACTTATGTAATGATGTGACCCGTGCATTCAATCTTGGTCAATTAATTACAAATATAATTTATATTTACCGTATCAATTAAGAGAATTTATTCTATTTCAGGACAATGATGATGTTCCACAATTTCGCTCACCTACCAGTCTGGACCATGTTGTTATATCCGACCTGGATTCAGTGTTCGACAACCCCAGAAAAGCAAAGCTTAAGACGCGAGTTCGTAAATTAGTTGTTGAAAAAGAAATGTTACAGAAAAAAAATAAAGTTCTTAAAATCCAAAACAGCAGATTAAAAAAAAAAAAAAAAATAAAAAAAAAAAAATAAAAAACAAAAATGACAAGCATGAAGAACATATTGTAAAGGATTTGAAAAAAAAGAATTATCTCACGGAAACCGTAAATTATTACTGACATCATATAATAAAAATAATTTAAAACTTAAATTTGTACGGAACCCTCGGTGTGCGAGTCCGACTCGCACTTGGCCGACTTTTTTTTTATTGAATCTTAGTCTAAGTTTGTAAATAAATAAATAACAATTCTGTTTTTTGTTTTATTTAAAACATCATTACCAATGTAATGTACCTATGCTTATATTCAATGTCTCATCTGTGGCAAATCCGCATACTCTATGATTCACTACTGTACTTCAAGCGCAACACACTACAGATAGCTATCTCTTTCTGTACCATACGTTCCCTATTATCTATCGCAGTCGTAGTTGAAAATGACTATACACCTACATGTAAGTACATTCGTAATAACAACGCAACAATTTCTGGACACCGCTCAGTATGAACGTTAGGGATGGCGATTCTTTCCGAAAAAGATCGATTTTTAAATCGATTCGAATCGTGACCTAATGAATCGATTCACAAAAAAATCGAGGTCTATAAGATCGATTTCTGATTAATCGATCTTTTATTTAAATTTTCGTTTATTATGTAATATATATATCTATTTTATTAAAAAACAAGATACATATTATAATTTAACGATCTCTTATCAGTAAAATCAGGTAATTCAATCAATCAACAATAAACAAATGAAATACCAATGATAAATACCAAAAAAAAATGTCGGCATGACGTAAGTAATGTATTACTACTGTTTTATCTGTGAAGTAATGTCAGTCCACACGCTGATTATACAAAAAAAAATCGATCTAATCTATCATGATCGAAAAAATCGAAATACGCGAAGGAATCTAAACATACAGCCATCTCGCGAGTTTTTGAATAATTAATTCTTTAACCGGCAGCACTTTTAACATACGAGAACATTCAATTAATTAAATTGTAGTTTTATGGTAAAAAAAAAAATCGAACGTCGATTTTCAAGGGTGAAAAATCGATTCACCGAATCGATTCAATACTACATATCGATTTAAAAAATCGATCTTTTTGGCTCCAAAAATCGATTATTCGAATAATCGATTTCAGATCGCCATCCCTATATTGAACGTAACGTATCTTCCCTTTATAATATCATTGTTGATGAGACTTTTCCGCTATCCAACCTCCAAACTCTTTTTAATGAAATCAATTCATTAATCTTATTCATGAATTTCAAGGTATTTCTTTACCTATATATTGATAATTATGTAAAATGCCACTAAGTAATGACGTAGTTTAGCTTAAGGTTGTAAGGTTCAAAGCAGGCAGGCCACTCATAAATTAAAATAAGAAAATAACTTCCGACACAATAACATAGGTACGTTTTATCAAGAACCTGTCGAACATCTAGAAATTTTATGTAGTTCCTACCTACCTAATCCTAGATCGAGTAGGTATTTAAACCGGTTCCTATTATTCTCTTTTACTTACAGTTACACATTTAGTTCATCGAATTTTTGTAACTTTCATAATGGACGAACGGATGTCTCCTATAACCTTTGTATTTGCTCCGTGCCTATAACACAGGACTTTCCTAGCATAGGGGACATTTTTTACAAAATAAAATGTATAATAAGAACTCGAGACATTGTATGTAACAACAAACTTTTCATGTATTTTCTTTTCTTTGTCCAATAAACTTATTATCTATAAGTACTTATAATAAATCTGTAGAGAGGTCAATTCTGTACATCAAATATATTTTCAAAATAACTATCAGGGGGTGATTAGTGATCGATACTGATGCCAAAAATGCAATCAGTAAAATTTTTGTCTGTCTGTCTGTATGTTCCTTATAGAAACAAAAACTACTCGAAGGATTTTAACGAAACTTAATACAATTATTCTTCATACTCCTGCCTCCTGGGCAGGTTATAGTATACTTTTCATCACGCTACAATCAATAGGAGCAGAGCAGTGAAGGGAAATGTTGGGAAAGCGGGAGAAGTTACTCAATTTTTTAAGCTTCCGTCGCGTGTGCAGCCTTAATGGTTAAAGACTCATTGATAAGCTTCGTCTTATTATTAAACTTTTTGTGAGCTAGTTATTATTAAACTTTTTGTGAAAAATATGTTACAATAATTTAATTTGCCTAACAGGTTAACAACTGTGAATAGAATTTAATTTAATTCTATTGCATTAATTAAATTAATTCTTAATTAAATCTATTGCCCTAAATAAGATGACCACAATTTGTTTTTTTTAAGACACTGAACCTTGACATATATTTTAAGAATCCGGTCATTCGTCTACAAGACTACCACGACAATATACACTAGTCGGAACTTCAACGCCTTACAATAAAACTACTTAATTATAATAAGGGCCGACACAAACCGTAACCTTATTGCTTGTTTCCTGTTCATATCTCTATTTATAAATGGCTTCTGGTTGAGATAACTACATGATGCAAATCTATATAAAACATTTTGCATTGTTATGCACTACTCAAGAAATTATTAGAAATTCATAACTGTGCTACCATATCTGAGAATCAAAAAAAGATTGAAATGGAAGTCCCCAGAAACAAATAGGTATGTGGGGCCCGCATACCAATATGTAAATGTTGTTAGAACTAATTTACTCTGCCATATTGTATGGTAAATACAATTATGTGGGCAACCAATAATCATTGCTTATGGAAATTAGTTAAAGTTTAACTGATTTAAACCAACAACACAACTTGTGTGATAGATACTTTATGTGCCGTTTAACGGAAAGAAAAGAATACATAAAAATTAAACCAATAAATATTATTGAAAAACAATTTATTATTATTATTCTGCAGCAGCTTGTGCTTGCCTCGCAGCCTGTCTTTCCTTCTTCCTCTTCATCAACATTTGCTTCTTTTCTTCCGGTGTCTTCTTCAAACCCTTCATCTTGCGAGTCTGTAACCTCTGGATGTCTTGCTTGCCCATATGAATGCGACCCATCTTGGAACCGAAGGCATCTCTGGAAATATTCTTCTTTGTAATTGGTCTGACTTCTCTGGGCACCCTGCATGCTTCCTTGAAAAGATCATCAGATCCTAATCTGGTCCTTCTAAGCTTGAAGTCAATAGACGGTCCTGTAAAGACAGAAATAAAAGTAATATAAAGGTTTTTTTTAAATAAGAGTTGTACAGATCCAAATATGGAGAGAAACAAATACAAAAATCTAAAGATGCACAAAAATTATAACTCTACTGTTGTTTGAATGTCAATTGTCAATTTGGCATGTGAACAGTTTATTGAAGGACACATGAGATTATTAGATCTGGATAATTGTAAAGGAATGTAAACTATGAGGGGAAAAACACATATAGGTACATACCAATTTCTTCCAGCTCAATTCTAGGTATTCTCTGGCCACTCTTCTTTAATTGTATTCTGTATGATCTGAAGTATATAACATTTTCTGCTGTGACTGTGAAACTTATGACATGCTCCAATCCTTGCAGTCTGATACATTCAACCTGAAACCAGTTTATTAATAAATAAATAAATTTATCAAGTGAGTAGCGAATAGAGGATTCGAACCTGGTTGATTTTTTTAATCCCAGGATTTCGGGATTAACTACAGTTAATCCCGGAATTATATTGGTAATGGAATGTGGTAACAAAAATAAAATAAAACATATAAAATCATTTTTTTTCTTATCTTTTAGTTTTATGAGGACATAGAATATTTAAGTTTAAAGCCTCCAAAAAGTTGGTTGAACAAAATTATACTTTCTTCTTATAAAATAAACAAACTAGGTACTTCTAAAGTTTATAGTAAATAATTTATGGAACTAACAATAAACTTCAAAAAATTTACTTCTTTAGACTTATTTAGATAAAACTATAGAAAAGACTAGATATATGCTCATTAAGAGATCAATATTTATAGATACCTACTTATATTTTTAAATAAGCTGACTAGAAATGTTTTTAAATTACTTAAATATAAAACCTAAGAAAAACAACCACATATACGATTATGACTTATTTAAAAAAATATCGATCACCAAGATCTATTAAATTTGTTCCCGAAAATTTCGGGACTAAAATATGATGGGGATCCCGGGAAATCGAATTGAATCCTAGTAGCGAAGCACATGTGTTATGAAAATCAAAGACAACAAAGGTACCAGAAATAGCCAGACCTATGACAATATAGATAAGTGGTTAATGCGGAAACATTCACTTGTATGGGAATCCAAACAGACCTAGAAAACCAGTGTGTTTTCCACTTGTTGTATATAAAAGTTATGCCTTTAATTTTTATAAAGCTAAATACTAATGAGTTTATGTATGCACATTATTAGTTTAAGAACATAATTTATTACCAAACAAAAATGGTCTATGACAAGGTATCATTAAAGAAAAAATACTAACCTTTTCTCTGCAAAAGAAATCTGTGAAAAGTGACTTCAATCTCTTTAAATCTGGATTCAAATCCCAAGTGGGTCCATTAAAGATAAGGCAAGGTTTAAGTCCAGCCATAACTTTCATGTTGTGGAACTCAGACATGGCTTTGTAGTTGTCTGCTCCGAGTTCTATCATGTCTAGGATACCATAGTCAAATGTACGGCCAAGGATAATGTTGTGCGGTCTCTTCTTTGTGTGGGAACCAACACCAAACAAAGCTGCTTCTTTTTTGTAACATAACCTGTAATGTAAAAAGTAGATAAGGAGCCTGCTGTATAGTTGCAATTTTGTGACCATTTCAACACATAATTATGTTTCTTCTTATACAAAAACATGAGACTTCTAATGTTTATAAAGAAATAAGTAAAGAATAATAAAGAACATTACACAATGTTGTTAAACATAACCAAAAAGGATAACAGATTTCTCAATTGCATGTTATAATAAACATTCATATTCTAATCACAACAGTTTACATTATATTGTTATATATTCATTAAACTTACTTCTCAATCAAAGTGGCATCTTCAAATGGAACAAAATCATTTTTGCGACTGAGATACGCAGCGTCGGGTTTCTTTAAGTCATAAATGTCTTTCAAGAGTTTCCTGGTACGCTCTGAAGGGCTACGACCCTGAAGAAACAGGCTCTGTTTGGGCCCTTCGATGGGTTTCGGCTCTTTTGACTGTAATACCTTTTTACCCTTTCTTGTAGTCGGTTTCCTGGGAAATTAAACAAACATTTATTGCACGCACTATTCACAAATACTTCAAGATATATTACTATTAATAGGTATTCTTACTTTACTCTCTGTATTATACCCATCGTGGAAATGTTATTTTTATAAACTTAGAGCAAAAGATTATTCTCTAAAGTGTAAACACGTGGTTTTACAAGAAACAGACAACTTAAAGTGACAGTTGGTAATTTGGTATTCGACTTGACACTTGACAGACGCCAAACGGATGACTTATAACCTCAGAGGAACCATTTAACTAGAGCAAGTCTAACGTTCTTTGATCCGAGAGCACAGGTATGATCTCACACCAAATAGGGATGATGACTAATTTTTATTTTTATGTCCATCTTTTAGAGAAGAAAAAAATATTAGACACGTATTTTTTGTTTTGTCCCGTAAACGAAGAATTACGAAGATACAGCGAGTACAATTCTTGCGTGACGTCACGTTTGAGTACAAATTGTACCTAGCCGTGACGTCACAAGCCCCCACTCCTGAACTTTACAGCGGTTTATCTTCGTATTTTGTAATTTATTTGAGAAAAGAAAAAATATGTGTCTATTATATTTTGATTATCTAAATGGCGGACTAAATAAATTTTGACTTTTCATACCTAGTCATCTACCCTATTAGTGTCAAAACTGAGCGCGCCGCGTTTGAATCTCCCGGTACAAATGACAAACATTTAAATAAAAAATGGTGAATTGCGTGGTGCTCAGTTGTAAGAACGATTCAAGAAGGAACAATAAACAAAACAGTGAAATTTCCTTTCATCGGTTAGTAGTATATTTATAGAAATTAACGTATTTTTATCATTATTTAGTAGGGCGAACGAGGGGGTGCGGGGGTTCGCGAGGGGGGGAGTACGCTTCAGTCCCCCCCCTCATAAATTCCATGCGACGAGATAGTGCGAGGCATTTACATTTAATTTTTCGATAGTTATTTTTTGTCGCAAGCATTTTGTTTAAAATTAAATTTGTGTTTCTTGAATTTATTCATTTATTTATTAAAAAATATTTTACCAACAGCTCCTGTATGTTCATGACATCATGTAAATATAGGATAATAAAACTTGTACTTACACTGTTGCGAATTACCAGCATTTACAAAAAAATGTGATAACAGGATAATTTAAATATGAATAAAATTAGAATAATAATAACAAAATCTGATTGATAAACAATATTGTTCAAAAGTTTTTAGAATTCTACAAAGACCTTTTGGAATTATTTAGTTTTATGATTCTGATTGGTAAGTAATTAGTCTAGTATGCTTGTATGGACTTTTTCGGTAACTTTTAATTATTTAATTTGACGCTGGTATCGGCTACATTAATTTATAAAGTTATATTTTTAGTTCATTTGTTTTTTTATATTATCTCAAAACCTAAAATCCATTTAATGCCTCTGTTAATATTCACAACTATCGATATTTACACATGAATGTCTATCGTCGCACGGAACATCCCTAAGCGAGCGGGAACTGACAGCTCATGAAGTGCTTTCGTTTGTACCAATAGAAAACTAGCGATAGTAGCAGTCTATAGAATGATACTACGTCAATGCTTATAACCTTATAACTATAGATACATACCTAATGATTATTATTCAATCTTTTATCGCTTGTTCAACCTACATTTAGCACATAGCATGGAACTATAGTCAATAAAATCGTACAAAAGTACAATTTTTTTTTTCATTGATAAATAAAAAAAAAATAGCTTTATTGATTCCTTACATTATTAACAATAGTGCGTATTTTTTTTTCTTATATCAACATTTATAATAATTGGCCAGTTTTTAGCAGAATTAAAATACATATATCTAAGTACTAGCTGTACCCGGCATGCGTTGCAATGCAATTTTTTCTACCTACTACCTACTACCTACCTACTACCTACCTACTACCTACCTACTACCTACCTACTACCTACCTACTACCTACCTACTACCTACCTACTACCTACCTACTACCTACCTACTACCTACCTACTACCTACCTACTACCTACCTACTACCTACCTACTACCTACCTACTACCTACCTACTACCTACCTACTACCTACCTACTACCTACCTACTACCTACCTACTACCTACCTACTACCTACCTACTACCTACCTACTACCTACCTACTACCTACCTACTACCTACCTACTACCTACCTACTACCTACCTACTACCTACCTACTACCTACCTACCTACTACCTACCTACCTACTACCTACCTACCTACTACCTACCTACCTACTACCTACCTACCTACCTACTACCTACCTACCTACTACCTACCTACCTACTACCTACCTACCTACTACCTACCTACCTACCTACTACCTACCTACCTACTACCTACCTACCTACTACCTACCTACCTACTACCTAATTTTTTTTTTTTTTTAATGTACCAAAGTATCCTATGTCCGTCTCCTGGCTCTAAGCTACCTCCCCACCAATTTTCAGCCATATCGGTCCAGCCGTTCTTTAGTTATAAATAGTGTAACTAACACGACTTTCTTTTATATATATACAGGGTGGGGAGGACAATATGATCATAAATTAAACCTCGTATAAGTCATGATATTCCCAACCGTCACACAAAAAATCAAATGAATATATCCAGTAGTTTAGCCACAGGAAATTATTTTTCAGTTTAAGTATTTTCTACATGATGTATTTGTAAACAGCTGAGCGCGCTACAAGTTAACGACACACGTTGCCAGCTCGCTACTTTAAAAACCTATTTTCTCAAAAAAAGAGTCATAAAGCGTGTCGTCACAGCTAAATAATAAAAAATGCATGCGAAAGTTATTACTATCCTGTTACGCACTCATGTCAATCGCAAAATATGTATGTGCGAAAGAGATAGGTAAATTGCTTGTTTCTACTTTGCTTACACTTTGTCGACGTGTCTAGGTTATAGGTTACGCGGTCAGTGTGTCACCGGACCTCCTTCCTGCTGTGACGTGTTTTGTTTTCCTCTGGAATTTCGGATGCGCCCGCGCCCGTTTGAAGTCGCGGCGCGAGTGTTATCGTATCTTTGTTGTTGTGTTGTGTTGTGCGAAATTTGACGCTTTGTTTTAATAGTGACAGGACACATAAACGTATTATAGGTACTTAGTTAAATAGTGAAGTAAACTTTGCGAAATTAGACGCTTAATACTTGGTGTTTCAAGGTTTTATTATTAAATAATCATGCCTCGTTACAATTATACCGCTTCGGAATACACCGATATGATTTTAATTTATGGGGAGTGTCACGGTAATGCCGCTTTAGCTGTACGGACATACCGTGAGAGGTATGAGAACACGCGTATGTGTCCGACCCACGGGCGTACTATTGTACAAGCTGTCCAGAGGATACGGGAAAATCAATCCTTGATCCCGCACGTAGATGGTGCTCCTCCACGTGCAAATGTGATTTCAGACGAAAGAGTTATTAATTATTATGATCGCAATCCGACGTCCAGTCTGCGTAATGCAGGTCGACATTTTCATGTAAATCACAAAACCATTCAAAAAGTTTTGAAACGTAACAAACGCAGACCTTACAAGTACAAGAAAGTACAAGCATTGTTACCGAGAGATAAACCAATAAGAGAAACTTTCTGTCGCTGGTTGGAAACCAAACATCTCGAGAATACATTTACAAGGAATGGTTTATGGAACCGACAGAACCTTCGGTACTGGAGCCGCGTGAATCCGCATCTAGTTACTAGTAGTAAGCTAGAATAATAATATCTTTTAATAAATTGAAAGAAATGGCTGCTAATGGTGACCTATTATCAAGAGTGAGAAATAACATTATACGTCGGTGTAGTTTATGTATTCAAGAAAATGGCGGACATATTGAAAATAAAAAAAATTAATGACTGGCGACATAATTATGTGATCGAAAAGTGATTATGAATAATAAATTGATTAGTGAATAACTCGCGGGTGAATGATGCCTGACTATTTGGTTAATATTCTGTGATTTGATTTGTGTAATTGAAAAAATAAGAATAATGGCGCCAAACATTACGTCGCTGCGTCGCCGTCGGCCACAGCTATAACATGAATGAAACCAAGCTGCGTTGCCGTTCTTATCGCCGTAAGCGTGCCGTAAGTGTACCAATTTTATACATGATGTTTTATTTTGTTTGCAGTTTTAAGCTATTAGTTTGTTAGAAAAAAATGGTTTTTTTAATTTCGATGTTCGGATTTATTTGATAGTTGAAAAATGTTTCTATAAACCAGTACTGCCAGTGTTTTCATTTAAAGTCGTATTGTCATCCCCACACTGTAGATATTATATTATGTGAGATGATATGAATAACTTTATAAAATGACTGATGTAATGAAAATTGGCCAAGTCAAATCTAACAATCTAACCTACTTTAGGATCTCACATTTTTAAATGACAGCAATTGTTATAGGTATCCAATAAAGCAAAGAAATAGAGTTTAATACTTGTTCATAATGTTATTTTGTTCCTTACATATTTGGATTTTGCATAGAACTTGGCACTCATTTAGGTCTCCATTCTTTTTGTGTATTGAACTTGGCTTTCCTTTTTTACATGTATGTTTTTGGTGGGATAATAATGTAACGGGTAATATTGGCTATGTCATCTGATGTCATCGTTTCACCTCTTGCATGGTCTGCCTCAGTGCCTCGTCGGCGTTTTTTGTTTATCGGGTTTTCAATGATAGGTACTTAATTACAAAAACTCGTCGTCCTCGTCATCTCAATTTTATGTTTAACATTACAAACAAACAAGACACAACAATACAAATAAGAACTTTTTTATTGATGGTTTTCCGCCATTACCAAGTAATGCTCTAAACTCAGTTGCATGTAGTAGCACATAGATGGCGTGGAACTTATCATTGTAAGTATTCATTTAATTTCCCGTGGTAATTTTAAATTATGCATGAAATCGTTGACAATTATATAACTTACACAAACACCTTTTTCTATTTGGTAGACAATACATACAATTTACACTTTTACAGTTTCGTTAGACTTTAAAATTAATTACCAATGAAGTAGTAATAAAGAGTAGGTCAGGACCTTTGATTATATAATGTCTAGATGGACTGTCAAGTGCGTGTAGACGTGTCAAAAAATTGCAACTAAATTTGGTTGCAAAGTACTTTCCCGCCAACCAGTACAGATCGTGCCGCTTTCGTGTGTGATTTATGTGTATATATATTTATGTGTATGTGATTTATGGGAGAATTTGTAATAGCTGGTATCACTATTTACGCACACAGAGACATTGACGTATAGTGTAAAACGACGCCTGCACGCACACATACTTAAAATGGCGGTCTCGTTGTCTTTGTTATGAATGTAGGGCGACGACGCTCCATCTAGACATTATATAATCAAAGGTCAGGACATAAATTAGTATGAGCACTGGATAGAACTAAAAAAATGAGTATTTAGCTAGTAGGTAGTTCAAGAAATTCATTTGTAGCATTTTTTTTCGAAATTTACTTTCATGAAATAACTTGTGTTTATTTATTGATGAAATTAAACTTAAAATATTTACAATAATAAAAACTAAGCCTACACAAGAAATAAGAAGAATTATAAACTAAATAAAAATTAAATGACATTATCGCCGTCGGCGTTTCGGCTGTACTCGAACCCAATGGCCTGGCACGCGACGACGGCAAGAGACCGGACGGCATGTCTTTGTTCCCGTGGAAGGTGGGTAGGCCTTTAGTGTGGGACGCTACTTGCGTCGATACTCTTGCGCCATCCCATCTTCCTAGTACGTCGTGCTGTGCTGTGCTGGCGCTGCTGCTACGGCTGCTGAGAAGCTCAAGCGGCGGAAATATACCAACCGTTTCAAGCCGTTTGGGGTTGAGACCCTTGGTCCGTGGGGCTGGGGTCCGAGTGCACACAGATTTTTTAAAGATTTATCCAAACGCCTGGTTGACTCTTCGCGTGACTCAAAGGCTGGCTTCTACCTAGGTCAGCGAATAAGCATTGCCATACAACGTGGCAATGCTGCCAGCCTTTTGGGCACACTCCCAGTCGACAGCGATGTGGATGAATTTTTTGATGCCTTAAATTGTTTTAGTTCTTAGTTTTTCGAAATAAAAAATTAAGTATGATGATTTCATGTTGATTTCCTGAAAAAAAAAAATGGGATTTAGGATCAGGATCACAACTTTTTTTTTTTTTTTTTATGCAATGCGATAAATGGATGTACGTTACTTAAGTATTTATCTACCGTATAAACAGTAATAAAAGTATAGATTGCGATTGGTTCACACCCATCAAGCACTAACTCAAGTCACTAAAGGAAACTTAATTAGTCGTAAAATTAATATAACCCAGTAAGTATACCACTTATAATATTTCCTAGAGAACGTGATTAGGTACTTCGTTTTATTGCCAGGAAAAGTCAAGCTAAAATCAATTTTACTAATGCTTTTTAGTGGTGCCCAGATCTAAATATAACCATAATGCAGTCTGCCTAGAGTAGGTATTACCTATATGATCACGTAAATCAAAGTTATTTATTGTTAATAACTGCAGATAAGTAATAGATATTTGAACAATCAGCGAAATCGATATACATTTTATTTCCGCACGGAATTACTTAGTTATCTTGCCTTTCTGTAAAGCGCTGTCTGCATGTTCCTTTGGATTGAATAATTTTATTGATCTGAAGTTACTTTTGTCTTTTTGTGGTGGTTGTAAATGGCCATTATTATTCCTCATTCTTGAGCGACAAGACCGTCCTATCCCTAAGTGTAAAGACAAATATATTTTAAACTATAATAGGACTTTTCAAAAGATTTTCTTCTGGATGATATCAGGCAGTGGCTCTTTTAGCCTGGTCTTACAAGTTTTCTTTACCGGAACTTCTTTCGCGATCTCTCGCGACCCTCATCCTAGGCCAAGAGTGTAACGAATCTAAAGTCGCCTAACAAGCATTAACATAACGCTCTTTTACACGCACTGCAAAGGTAAAGATGGCATACAGAGGAAACAACATGAAACAGTAAGTAATGAATAAATTAAATTTGCAACAGAGCCTGCAGTGAAGCCAGATGCGCTATTGAAAAGATTAAGTATACCATATTGTACTAACATGTAAAGTATAGGTAGGTACTGTAGGTATTTGTAAAAACACTACCTACTACTGAAATGAGTCATTAGATAAACATCTCACAAAAAGCTGTTTCTAGGGTATTCCCACCGCATGGCCTGCAATTCGCAAGGAAAACCAGTAGGCAACACAGGTACATAATGTAGGTACCTGTTTTTACATCGTAGTAGATTCATATTTCCTTAAAATTTTCCGGTTCACACAGTTTATGTAAATGTTGTCTTGTTATATCTACGTTTTAGCAATTAAATTATGTAAATTATATTTTCTAAAAACCTCATCTAACCCAAACAGTCTATATTTACCTGTAGACTCATCAGACAGATTTAGACAGAACAGTAATAGTGGTTTGTTTCTATACACCCAGAGAGAATTACCCTTTCAGCTTGATTTACCTTATATAGTAATCATCATAATATGTAATCATGAGTACAATCAAGTGTTTAAGGATCGGTCACTAATTACCAGTCACCCTATATAGTATAACTATTGTATTTTCCGAAGGGATTTAAGCGGATGAAAATCCGCTGTAGCTCGTCTGTATTTTCCAAATGTTTAGCAGTTCGGAAAGTGGTAGTTTTTGGTTGAGCGAAGCAAACTAGATATGGCCAAAATATTAGTTGTGTTTTAGAATAGGAAAAAGTAAATATGACATTGCAAGTCGCATTGGTACTTGCCTTGGTTTAAATCTTTAACCTTGTGCTTACGATTCCGGTTAATTAATCAAAACGATTGTTTTGTTCAATCATGTTATCAGAAAGAATTGATAAGTAGCACAGAGCCCGCTAAAATGGGTCTATTAGAGTAGGTAAGTAATAAGTATGTATTTGCACTTATGCAATAGAACATTGTTTTTTTTCTTTTATTCATATTTGTAGAAGAAGAAAGCTAAATAATTTAAAACTATTTATTTAGCTTTTAGTTATACCTATTGGTACATGTTCAGGCATATTTAATACGGGTTGCCATATATTATCTTATTAATCTTTAATGAGATGATTAGATAGACTTCTTTACATTAATTCAAATATTCTTAACAACCGGTTTTAGTTTCCTGTAACTTTTTTAACTAAACAACGATTGTCATGAATGAAGCTGTGCGTCTGTTATTGCGTTCGAGCTTTGGCTACAGTGTTATGGTATACGTCAGAGTTTCGTCAGGAGGAGTGTCTATCTATATACTTGTACACGTGCGTGTGTTTGTCAATTCGTGTTGGAGCGCGGCGCCGAACGCTGCTGCATACGGTGCGACCGCTCGCCACTTAGTCATCTCTCATCTCGCCGTTTGTGTGTTATCCGAAGTTCTGAATCCTGACGATCACACAAAAGTAAGTGCATTTTTTAAAAAATTTGTTTGTTTGTCGCCCCAAAGAAAGCTTGTGATTGAGATTTAAAAAAAAAAAAATATAAATAGGGCCAATGTAAACAAAACGATGTTCAGTAAATAATCAAAACATAAGTTATCTTAATTATTAATAAGATTTTTAAGACATTTTTAATTTTTCTTCTCTTGCTAAGTAATATAATAATTTTAATATATTTTTTATAAACAGTGCAGCAAATGTCAAATGATAGACGGTCGGAAATCATAAACCTTAATTTTGTTTATAAATCTTACTGAGCTACTTTAATTTCGATCAGAAACTAAAGAAACAAAACCTATAAAAAATGTCAATTATCGAAGGTTGTCCTCGCTCGAGAGTCTTGGATCCCAGGAAATGTTCCTGTCACATTACATCGAGGTAGTTTCCGCAAAAATATCCGCAATTGCAAACATATTTTTCTCACCTTTTTAAGAAATTACTTGGTTTTATACAAAGCTTCAACAAATAATGCATTGTTCGTCACATGAGAATTTAAGACTTCCGGGATATCAGGAAGCTTTTTAATGTTTTTATTTTAAAGTCATTTTAGTGTGACCTTTTACCTCTTTAGCTTCTGATGAGCAACTCTGACATTTAATTACATCATACGACGTTATCATTAAGATTAAATATCTACATAAACATCGAAGTTATTGTGTGGTCAAAGGCAAAACGGCAATAAGTATGAATACACACTCCTGATAAATATTTCTTCTCAAAGTGCATAACGTGATACAATTTTTTTAAGGTAACATTCCAAGCAAAAATCAAAAACCCCAAAAAAAGCTGTCAAAATTCTCTTCTCCGAGAACCGGTCGTAAAAAGTAGCGAGAATAATTTTGGAAATTAATTATTAAGGATAAAAAAAGTAATTTGGTTGAAGATTGCACATAATGACACCCTCCAAGGGGTTAATGTCCTCCTTGTAGTTTTCCATCCTGACACGCACATCACATAAGTATCTATAGTATCAGACATATAGAGCGGCGACAGTTTTCAAAGCTAACATTGATTACTTACGCTTGTACATATATCTTGCATCGTGCATGTAACACAACAGTTGTTGTTGTGCTTATTATTTTGTATTGATAAAACGTTGATTACAAAATAGCAATTAAACTAATATTATGTCACATACAACTTATTAGGAGTTAGGAATTTTGTATTATTGAGCCTACTTTTGACTCGGTAGCTACTTTCAATTTATTTATTATGCGGCTTTAGTACTTAGTAATCATGTTATATGCATTGCACGGATTTAATAAGCAGGTAGTGTCTCATTCAAAGTAGCCATTAAACTGCGGTGAGATTCTAAATAGAGTTTTTATGTTCTTTTGCAATTTAAATAGCCTGGAAATAGATAGTTAGACCCTTGACTTTAAAACGGAAATTCGTAACCAACAGGCATTAATGATCCTATGGTTGAAAGTTAAGTAAGAGGTAAATGCGCGCTAACACAAATAGGTTTCATATAGACCGTTACATCTATATTAAGTGATTTTGTTATCAAATTGAACTGTTATGTATCACGGTTTTTTATCAAAGAATGTAAAGAGTTATTATTTGCATTTCAATTAAACAACGGAGCTAATAGAAAAACACATATGCAGCATTACACAGGGTTAGTAACGAAATTAATGTTCTTTAATGACATTAATGTTCCATCCTTTATTATAAACAAAGATAACTTGATAAGTCGAGCTAATTAATTAAAGATGGTTCGCTTAACCTTGACCTCTTGAGAATGACGGCAGTAATAATGGCACGTGCTACTATAACTTTCAAGATGGTGAAAGAAAGGACATTGCTCTGCGTTCCTTCAGTGTTGGCCCTGGAGCCAAGAGCATCGGAAAATTATGTATTGCATTCTCTATCATTAGTAAACTCCTATACGATCTTATTTTTATAGCGGACTAGCTGTAGAATAGATATATTTAAAACAAAGAATCAGATTTTGAGGTTATAATTTAACCATAACAACGAGTATTCTTTGATTATATAATGTCTAGATGGAGCGTCGCCCTACAATCATAAAAAAAAAACAAGACCACAATTTCAAGTGTGTGTTACCAGCTATTACAAATTCTCCCATAAATCACATTAAATAAAGACAAATTATAATAATAAAAAATATTTTAGTTTTATGTACTTATGTGGTATTATTCTGTTTAAGTGTATTTTTATTAAGTAGTTACTTTTTTAAATAATAAAAAAAAAAATAGATTTGTGTGTTTGAATGGAGTATTAAATCAACTAAGTTAGTACAATATTTTGAGCAGTTAGGATTTTGAAATTTGAAATAAAAGATCACATCTCGTTAATTAGGAATGAGTTTTAATTACAGGCGATCGTTCGAAGTACATCAACGAAATTTTATAAACGTAATGATAAACCAAAAAATTTACCCTAAAAAATGGGAGAATAAGAAACAAAAACTGGCAACACTGATAAAATATGGCGTAATTTGGTAATCATAAAAAAAAACTAAAATAAATATGAAGTTTCTTGGTGTCTTGTCTACGGTGATAGGTGATGTGTTTGGTATTTTTAGCCTTCCTTTATAATTCCGGCACACTTTAAAAGCACATACTGTCATCTTATCGCTGTTATGTGGTTATTCCTTAGAGCGCGTAAAACGTAGTGACACGAAAGCGGCACGATCTGTACTGGTTGGCGGGAATTGCGGGAAAGTACTTAACAACCAAATTTGGTTGTAATTTTTTGACGGGTCTGCGCGCACTTGACAGTCCATCTAGACATTATATAATCAAAGCGAGTATTGTGTATAATTTTTCATTCACTCTGACAATGAGTAATGACGTAACTATGGTCACGTCAAAACTAGGGATGCAAATGCGACACCATTAATCGATATTTTCTAAGATTTACTATGGTCATTCGTTACAAACTGTCTTACATCAACTTAATATGTCATAATATTATAAGTATCACGTGTGTCTTTAGTTTACTTATAACAAAACTCTTCTATACTTGTAATAATAATAATACACAATAGCATTTGCAATAACATTATATATTTTTTTTAATTAGTTTTATTGTAATGTATTTAGTAAAAATGTTTTTTTTTTATTTAATGAAGCTCAAAAGGAGATTACCTTTGTATTAATTGTTGTAAATAATCATTTAGATATTAAACCACACACTTTTCTAAAAGATCATAAGAAAACCTTGAATAATGATTATAGAGAAATAACTAGGTTTTGTTCACTGCATAATATTATTTTAACTACCTACATATTTAAAATCGAGTATGACCGCATTCATAAAGCATTCTTATTAGGTTTTTAAAAATACACTTATAGAAAAAAAACAATCGATCGATTAAAAATTCAATCGATCGATTATAATTGATTGGTCATCCCTAATTCACTATCGACACGACATTAGGCGACTACTAATGTCATTAGTCGCGTAAAATACTATCCCATCAAAAACACAAATGTGAAAGGCTGCCAAGTTCGATACTATGGGAATGCTTCGCCTATAAAAGAAGTGAGATCTGAATAAGTACCAAGTTCCATAAAAATACCTCAAATCATAAATAGTTATAGGAATGCACACTTGATTTCCAGCAGTTTTTAAGGTACATTTTGAATAAGTATCACGTTACATAGAAATACCTAAAATTATAATAGTCAGAGAAAGGCACACCGGTTTTTTTAGCAGTTTCCTGATAACATTTATTATTTTCAGCACTTTTTAATGATGTTACTTCGCAAGTTTTCACACACCACACACCTTTTCAATGCAATGAATCGACACCTTTGGACTGCAATGTGTCAAGTATATAATTTTCTATTAAAACTTGCCAAGTTACATCATTAAAAAGTACTGAAAATAATAAATGTTATCAGGAAACTGCTAAAAAAACCGGTGTGCGTTTCTCTGACTATTATAATTTTAGGTATTTCTATGTAACGTGATACTTATTCAAAATGTACCTTAAAAACTGCTGGAAATCAAGTGTGCATTCCTATAACTATTTATGATTTGAGGTATTTTTATGGAACTTGGTACTTATTCAGATCTCACTTCTTTTATAGGCGAAGCATTCCCATAGTATCGAACTTGGCAGCCTTTCACATTTGTGTTTTTGATGGGATTTCATTTATTTTTGTTAGGTGTAGGTTCTTTAATATTTTTTATCACTTTTGCTTTAGGAAATGTCTCATTCCACTTAGTTGTAAAATTAGAAATTATTTAGACTATGCGAGAAAAAATAGTCTTTTCATTTTTGTTTGACTGATTTAGCGCACCTAGTGTACCTAGTGACCTGCTTTGCACTTCGTAAATCGTGGGTTCGGTTCCCGCAACAGACACACACAGAGTGGTGAACAATTTTATTGTTCTTGTCTTTAAGACAAACATGTATAGTCTTAAATTGGTATGTATCTAAATTTAAATAAGTCTTATCTCATTTCCACTCCATACCTACTTATAGTAGAACAAAATTACACATTCGTTGTTTTCGAAACTGACTCACACTTGGCCGTTTTCAAATTTTTACTTTATTTCGACCTAAAGACAAACCTTCGAGCCAAATTTCAGGTCGGTACGACCATTTGAAGATACAGTCATTTAGTTCATTATGACTTCATAGTAGAAAAAAGTTACACCTTCGCTATTTTTAAAACTGACTCACACTTGGCCGTTTTCAGATTTTTCCCTTTACTTTGACCTTAAGACCTATCTCCATGCCAAATTTCAAGTCAGTACGACCATTGGAAGTGGTCTAGGTTTTTGATGAGTCAGTGAGTCAGTGAATCAGTGAGTGTATAGTAAAAATAGCGATTTTCTGACGTCAATATCTCAAGAACTGCTATAGGTAGAATAATGAAATTTTGTATTCTAGACAATTAAGGGGATGTCAACAGACCCTCGAAATTTCATATGCGTAGATAAAATATGTTTTGAGTTATAGGGTGGTCGAAATTGGCCCGAAATGGTTCGTGTAATATAACCCACGGCCGGTGTGTCGCTTTTTTTTGCTCGAACTTGGCGGACACACTGCCGTGTGTCTAGATTAAATGTACATTTTGGCAAACAGCTAGTCCGTGTTAAAGAAGTATTTGCAACTTATATAATAAAATAGACCATTAATTATCGTGTATTCAGATACTCTTTATTGCACAGGGCCTATTTGGACATTGTCTTTTCCCTGGCTTTGGCAAAATACGCCAAGTGACTAGTGGATATCGTCAACTTTTCCCTATACGTACTAGATGGTCCTTAAAGAAAGATCTGACCGTTGATCAAATGTAGCTTCTAGAACAACATGTGAATAGCTTAGACAAATGTTCAATGGTTTTATTGGCTTTAACACTTATGTAATTAAAGGTTCTTTGAAAATGCTAATTAATTAGTAAATAAATGGTATTATTGAAGACTTATTCACGTAATCTCAAAATATCTTTAAATCTCTGAATCTTCCTGGTTTCAATAGTATAGAACCCTTTCTTTTTGGTCGGGATAAAACATGTGGATATGTCGGACTCGCATCAACTAAAAACTTCGCATAATTATGGGACTTATCTTTGCGAAGCCAAGCTCTACGCTGCTTCGGCAGCCTTTGGTCTTACCCCTACAAGAGGGATTTTATTATTATTGTTTCAAATAAATTATATTACGCTTTCTCTTTAAAATTGTTGGACTCTAAATTGGATCTATCTAATATTTTTAATAGTTACATACCACGCACACTTACATCACATTTAGTGGCCCACTATATTTGCTTCCGTGATGTCTAGTTCAAGAATATTTTTATTCTACTGACATACAAGTGCTGTCTACCTTCCAAGTGTAGCTAAACAAAAACCATATTTCTGTGCCTGTTTCTTCTGAAGTGAATAGAGTTGAAACTATTTACCGACTGAAAACACCATGAACAATTATGTTTTTAATCATTGCACTTGCAAACCGCTCAAAGATTCGCTAGCTTTATACGACTACCTTTGAGTAAACATACAGTGGTATCCGCATCTTTTTTTAAAGAAATCCTATTACTTTAAAATACAGATACTTTAAAGTCTTAGTTAGTAATAGGATTGATTGATTTATTCAGTGGGAACATCGTCATTCGGTCTACCGCACTAAGCTGAAATAGAATCAAGGCTGTTTTGAACAATGTTTATACCCATTAGATACTTATAGCTAAAGCAAACATCTTACTTATATACAAGAACCTATATGACGACATACCCATTATATGATGACTCAATATTATAATATTGAAGAATACCTAATTATCTTGTTTATTTTATCGTCAGCCGCGTGGAGGCTTGGCTCCTCGTTCACTGATAACAAAGATTGACGCGGCGTGCGACGCGCAGACTCCTTAGTGCATGATAACGGGATATACAAGGGTCAAATTAATTATACAATTTAAATAAATAAACAAGTTTCGATAGAGACAGATGTGTATTAAAGTCAAAACAACAAGTTTTTTGTTTAGCAATTATTTTACATATTTCCTGTTTGTTTTGTTTTGATTAGAAGGAGAATAACTGTCAGTTATTTGGAACTATCTAATTTGTACCTGATTTAACTCATCTGTGTACTTAGTTATATTTCTTATTATAATTATTTTAAACAAAGGCATACATCTTTATATACTTAAATAAAGGAATGAAACAATAGGCTACTGTTTTAGAAATAACCAGTTCGTAATTACCGTTTTTTATTTGTTCCATTCTTTTTTTATTTAACCACTTTGGGTAAGTATTATATGAGATAATTTTTGGCAGGCTACACGTTCTTTAAGAAAATTAATACTAAAAACACCTCAGTTTCTAAAGTTAAGTCTGTTTAAAATAGTGTACCTACATCTGAATTGTATGGAAGGTAATTACCTATTATGCTTTAAATTACAATTTAACAACAGGCCAAGTTCTCTCTTTTAAAAAGACGCAAGTAAAAACCCACTGTATTTACCGATACTGAGATAGATTACAATAAAAAACAGCTGAAAAAAAGTTCGTGATACATGCATGTTACTTGCATATTATACACGTGTAAAGAAATCTGATAGCTTGATAAGAAGTTGCGTATTTCATGTTGCGACAGTGCATGGAGCATAAACACGGCCTTGCATGCTGATCAAGTAAATAGTTTTGACCCTATATGATAAACTGAATACTTACAACCTTTCAGCGATCGGCCTGATTATTCCGGTAAGCTCATTTGTCTCCAAGTGTTCACAAACTTATTATTTTGTGTTTATTTGGTATTTATCAAAATTTGACGATTACTTTTAGTCAATCAAACAGAGTAAGAAAAAATATTAGGTTATCGATTTGTCACCCTTAAATCTATTGGGGTCGCGCTGTGCCCTGTGTGAACCCAATAAGTAATAAGTTTTTAAAACGGATATTGTTCCAATTTTCTGGGTAACGGAGTTCGATAGGCGCTTGTTATCATTGCCAGACAGAGCTTGCTTCTTCATCCAAGAACACTCACAACGCCGGAGCTGCGTTGAGCGCATCTCATATCTTAATTACCATCGCGAATAATTTAAAGTTTTTTCATAAAGATGTCTATCAAGCTTGAATATACGACTAATAACAACATTAACAAAATACGTAAGTTAATTTGAATGGAAAAAACCTTTTTGTTGTAACAATACGCGATCCTTTTTTGCTTGTTGTGGTCACTTGTGGTTAATCTCTTTAGATTGAACTCACGTGGCTCACGTGTGCTCAGTCAGATGGGACTGTGCCATCTCTATGTTAATTAAACGCTAACATATACAATAGTATTATGCACGTATTGCGTACTTACTTGTGTATTATGGTTCAATTAATTTGCCCACCGCAATTATAAGGAACTGAAACAACATGTGTTACTCTGACTGAAAGTAATTCATTTTCTTTTTGTTGAATTCCAGTGTTGGAGAACGAAAAGAAAGATGTTGAAAACCAGGATGTAAACGAAGATCCCTTAACAAAAGCCATCGGAGCGCTCGGGAAATGGCAAATATGGGTATGCTTCGTCGTATTCCTGGTCAAATTCCCCGTGGCCTGGCATCAGATGAGCATCATATTCCTTGCACCACCCATGAACTTCACATGCGCCACAGCCCAAGAAGATGATCTCTTTGACAACGCTTGTCACGCTAACTGTACGAGCTACGAATATGATCACCATGTCTTTCAAGAAACGATTGTGTCACAATGGAATCTTGTGTGTGACAGACACTGGTTGAAGAACCTCACACAAACTATTTTTATGCTGGGTATTCTCGTCGGCAATATGATGTTTGGACATTTATCTGACAGGTTAGTAACCACCCATTGAATCCAACAATATTTGATTCACATTCGGTAGCAATCTCCCATCAATTGGCACATCCTGCGCTTACTGCACATTGTAATACTAAACTGAGGGTTCCGGATGAGATTACTTTAGCGAATATAGTTTAAAGGGGCATTGTGTGTAGATATGTGTGAGACTAAATAAAGATGCACGTAAATGCATCCTGTGCGTACAAAAGAAACAATTTATATGACATGAGAACTGGCCAGTTGATCTGATACCAGTAGGCTTGGGTCATTACCACATATCATTTATTGATAACCCTACCGAGGAATCCTTGAAGGGCGGATTCACTTTCTGCAGTTTTACATCTTGGTCACGTTTTCGTTTATGATTTACAAAACTATATTCCTACCCTCGTTCATATACTCGTACGTACGTACATTATTTACTAACTCCCTACAAGGTTTAGCAACGGCTTTAATATGTTTACCAATATTTTTTTCCGTTTCTTCAGATTTGGCCGACGCAACCCATTCCTGGCAGCGGTATTCCTTCAGTTGATATCAGGAGTTACTACAGCATACTCAGTGAACTGGTACATGTTCACCACACTCCGGTTCTTCCTCGCAGTGGCTACTGGTGGCACAATGGTAACAAGCTTTGTGTTAACAATGGAACTAATTGGAGCCAAATACAGAGACACCGTCGGCATCATATACCAAATACCTTTCAACTTGGGGCATTTGACGCTGCCCCTATTTGGGTATTACTTGCGTGATTGGAGTACGTTCCAGCTGGCTATATCACTGCCATCGGTGTTGTTCATGAGCTACTACTTCCTATTACCGGAGTCTCCAAGATGGCTCCTAACCGCTGGCAAAAGTGAAGAAGCTGTGAAGATCATGGAAGCTGCAGCAAAATGGTAAGCATCGCACACAGTAATTTGAAGGATAAAAATGTTTAAAGTGATAAAGTGAAAAAAACATTACGTATTTTTTTACGTAAAAGTAATATGCACCAATGTAAGAAAACTATGCAATCCATTATTTTCTGCCTTCACCGTGGAAAGAATGTATATTAAAGTTTTATTAAATTACTTCATTATCGTTTTTGCTAATTGCACAGAACACTTCAATACACACTATAAAATGCTTTGATTGAAATGGTTGAGTCATCTTATAATGTAGGGTTAATTCCAGAAAATACTCACCACTAACTCATAATGGTCATGTGATATGGAAAACTTAAAAATGAGTTTTTTTTTACTTTTAGGAATGGTCGTCCAACAGAAGGAATAGCGTCTTCTACGCAGAAGATGGTTGTTGACATAAGTACGAGTACCAAACCCGACGAGCACGCGTCATTCCTCGCCTTATTTCGTACACCTCGGCTGCGCGCGCGCACCCTTGCCATTTGCTTCAACTGGTTCGTGTGCGGACTCTGCTTTTTCGGCGTCTCGCAATACATGAGCCACATTTCCGGAGATATATTCACTAATGTGGCTATATCTGCCGCTATTCAGGTAATTGCTTATGAAGCATTTGTATTTAAGTTAAACAGAAAAAATAATCACGTTACATTTGTGAATATGTGAAATATAGATAGTTATCATCTGTGTTGTAAAGCTTATTGCTGGACACGGGACTAATTTAAACATATTATTTATTTATTCATTCTGTTTTAAGTAAATCGATGTTGATGAAATTTGCTAAGACAGACACAAAGTAAACACTTTTTAAAATCATACATTTGAATTAAGAACTGAATGTAAAGTTTTATCAATAACAAGCCAGATATATTATTTAGATTCAAAGCCATTATGTAGATGAGTTAATGTTTATTATTTGGTGGGTATAAAAATTTACAAGTTTTTTGTACCCACCAAAGTATAAATTAGAGCAATTAAAACTAATTCTTGTAAAACACCAAATTATCTCACGTTATTATTATTATAATAATTATTTGTATCATTAACACCAATGATAACTTATCTTTGTCTGGCGAATTTACTAGAACTTTATTTACAGTTAAGTCTGAACCAGTTTCACCCAAAAGCGTATCTTACAGATGTAAGCAATTATTATTATCATTTTAATAGGAATTAATTTATCTTCATGAACAGAATTCATGCTGGGAAATGGCACGCATCTCGCTCTTACTATCACTGACCAACCTTTGATCGACACATTATCTTATTGTAGGTTTTGACCTACTATAATCACTGGAATGCGGCAGAATAAATTTCAAAGACAATTGTTTAATTATATTCATTAAGCCTAATACTGTCTTATCATAAAATTTATCAAAACTCCAACAAGACAGTACCCAGTATTGCCATTGTATTAATTTGCTTCTGAATTATTTTCAGGTACCCGGAACATTAATATCGATCTACGCCAACAGACTCCTCGGCAGGAAGATAACCTTGATCAGCGCTAACTGCGTGACGGGTCTCAGCTGTTTGCTCATCATCATCGTTCCTCAGTCCGGGATCGCGCACTTAACCCTCGGCTGCATCGGCCTTTGGGGCATGAGCATATCCTTCGCCACCGTCTACCTATACGCTGGCGAACTCTTCCCAACTGTAGTGAGGAACTCAGGGGTAGGGTTATCATCAACAGTCGCCCGAATAGGTTCCATGGTCGCCCCGTTCGTCGCTACCCTAGCACATACAAGCGCCTGGCTACCACCTCTAGCGTTTGGAATAGTTCCTTTAATAGGAGCTGGTCTATGTATTATTCTCCCTGACACCCGCGGAAAGAAACTTCCCGACACTTTGGAAGAAGGTGAAGCGTGAACTGCAATTTCTCGATCAAACTGAAAGTATTCATATTTTTAATCTCAAGGGTAAATGTAATGTGTGTTGTATAGATGAATTTAAGTGAAACGTATGTACACTTTGAGCAAATGAACTACACCTACCTAATTTAAAGACTATTTAATTGTTATTGTTCTCGAGATATCGTAAATGTATTTTTTTTTACTATTAATATATTTATATAGACTTAGGATAAGCGAATTGACTACAGGTCTATTTTATAGGCTGTGATAAATAAAGAATTTGTTTACATGACACTAAAAATGCGTGTTTAATTTATACTAGTACCTATATGTTAGGCAATAAACAAACCATATTTAAGTAGTAATTATTACACTTTACAGTTTTTTAAACATTACTCGTTTTGACTGAACTCTATCACTTTTTAATGGGATTTAATTGTATTCTGAGACTCCTAAGGTTCTACTCGCGAGCTATTCATTATAGTAAAAACAGAGTAAATTCAGCTGGTTCGCTTACCTACATAATTACATAAAATGTATAAATTGGGGTGATTTATTTGGAACTAACCACCATGCAAAAAAAACGCTGACGGAGTGGATATTATGGTTCCGTTTGCTTAAAATTGTATGGATTATTTTTTATCCTTCAATAAATAAATGTTCTCTAATTATTAATTTTTTTAGTACCGCATTCAAATTCTAAATGCGATGTCAAAAAAATTACAAAAGGAACGAAACAAGACTTACCAATTATTACTTAACAACTCATAATTTATTTATTCAGCTTCAATGTACCTGCCTTTACACACTTGTCATATTTACTTAGTCGGTTAATGAATTACAAAAACTTTATTTGTTAACTATTTTTATTAAAGGCTCTTTATTGGAAACCCTACGAAAAAGAGTAAGGCAAACTCTACACTAGATACTGCAGCTATAATATTAACATCTGAGCATCTGTAAAACAACTTTTTGCTATAACAGATCTTATAGGAGTTTGTTTTTTTACCCAGGGAAGTCCTCCAATACCGGCTAAAACCACCGCAGAGCTAACCATGGGCCACGCGGGAACGTGATCTATAATGTAGCCCACCACTGCTCTGCTGATTTCTTGAAATACATACATTAATTTAAATACCGGATGGAACAATATTTTTACTTCTAAATCTATTATTAATTATTATTATGCATACCATTTATTTATATAACGAAGTACTCCACCGTGTCTCTCAGTCTGTTTGAACGCGATAAACTCAAACTACCGAACGCATTTTCATATGGTTTCCACCTATGAATGGATAAATTGTAAAGGGTGGTAGTGTATATTATTCATTAATATTTAGTAACAGTATGCGTTCAGTAGTATATTCTGAAATTTAAAACAAGAAGATAGCTGTATTCCTAACATTTTCCATGCGAGGTGTAAAGTAATTAATTATACCTACATCATCACGAAGACTTAGAAAAGCCAGGCACTAAAAGTAAGTATTTACTTTTATACCTACACTGGCTATACTTGATTAATCAAGGCTCATGCACAATTTTCATTGTAACCAAAATTGGAATGATAATCCTGCTCGTAATATAATAATTACTAAAAGTAATAAAAAATACTTTGATAAATACTTGTCTGTGTTTCATTAAATGTGTTTAAAATATACTAAAGAATTTAAACTATGGGACAATGTATGGAACTTGGTACCAGCACCAATCGGAATTAATGAAAAACGTCGGAGAGGCATTTATGTGTAAATTAAGAATGACCCTGTCATTAGTTCCAATTCATTGTCCGATCGAAGTAATCCTTATTTGAAAGTTATTTAATTTTCAGTACATTCTACGAAGTAGACCTACTTTTAGTGCATTGTTCTACATTTTGGGTTGGTAGTATTATCATTATTTTTAATAGTTTAAATCTATTGTTTTATCTTTGAAGCCGTCGCCGATAATATGCCGGTTTTCTCGTGAAAATTAACATAGCTGTGCAACTGTTACAATATTGGATTATTTTACCAGTATTTAAGCCGCGATCATTAATGTTAGTTCCATGTTCGAAGACATAAATTTGGCAAATGGGATTATCATTCGGTACAATAAATTAATGATAGCTGTGCATTACACTATTAAATAAATAAACGTACATTAAGATAACAAAGTAAGCGCGTAATCCATAGACGCGACTGAATCAGATAATATTATATGCGAGATATCTACTAACAGACCAGTTTACCAACTTGCAACACACACTTGAACTCAATCTGTGCTCAAAAATGTTGTGTAGGCCTAACTATATAACGAAAACGTTGTACATTTAGAATCAACAACCGCGCAAAAATAAGATACGATAGCGTACCCGCAAAGTAACGTGTGTAATACAGGTGGAATAAAACGTATTTTATGGTTTGATTAAATACGTTATGTGAGTGCCAAATATTATTTATTTTAAATCAAAAAAATTGTATTAAATGATATCATATAATTTCAGACAAACATGGATGAAGATCTTGTAGAAACTGCCATTGGCCGCTTTGGAAAATATCAAACATGGATTCTGCTATTAATTACAATCGGAAGGTTCCCCACGGAATACCAATTAAATAACGTAGTGTTTATTATCCCCAGTGTAGAATACAAGTGTTTGGACAATAATGTGACCAACTACTGCCCTTGTGAAAACCCGGAATATGACACCGACACTATAGTGAGCTCAGTAACAAGTGAATTTGACCTCATTTGCAATAAAACATACCTAGCGAGTTTAGCTCAATCAATGATTCAAATTGGAATATTAGCTGGAAGTTTAATATTCGGATACTTCTCCGACAGGTAAGGAATATTATTGAAAAGATTTTGTATCATAATACTCTCACTGAAATATTAGATGCGTGGGTAAAATCTCAGCTCTACTATAAATACGAGTGGCCCTCACGAAAGTCATATTATTGTAGTATGATTGAACGTAATTGTGTTTAAGGCAAGCATGCAAACCACATGTAACAGCCGTAAAATTACGAAGGGTACAGGTGTTTTTCAGTTGATAACGGCATGCAATTTTATGTAAATGCATCAACGTAACATTTGTTTACTGAAAACTTGTTAAATATTTCCCTTTGTTCCACAGGTACGGTCGGAAAATCGTTGTATTGATATCACTCTTTTTAGAAGTAGTATTTGTCGCGATTTCGGCACTTGTCCCAAATTTGTGGATGTTCCTTGTATTCCGATTTTTGATTTTAGTAGCAGTTGGTGGAACTATGTTATGTTGCTACGTATTAATCATCGAATTGTGTGGAAAGTCTTTCAGACCATATGCATCTGGACTTCAAGAAATGCCATTTTTGATATCATACGTAACTCTTCCCATCATAGCATATTTTGTGAGAGAATGGAGGCAATTACAGTTAGTGACGTCAGTCCCTTGGGTCATTGTAATTGTATATTACTGGCTGATTCCTGAATCTCCTCGTTGGCTGATCACAGTCGGAAGAAAAAGAGAAGCTATTGATATCCTTACTCACATTGCTAAACGGTAAGTACAGGTACCTACCTGAGAAAAACAAGGTTTCGTGCAAATATTTTATTGAAGTTATGGTTTCTTTATTTACAGAAACAATAGGCCAACAGATCAAATCAAAACGATCGTCGAACAGGTAGAACTGCAAAACAAAACCCACCAACAAACTGGCAACTTCATGGACCTATTCAAAACTCCAAAGATCAGAGCGTACACCTTGATAACTGCGTTTATTTGGATGTTTTGTTCACATACGTTTTTTGGCCTTAACCAGTACATCGGGCGTCTTCAAGGAAACATCTATCTCAACGTGATTCTATCTGCTGCGTGCCTCACTCCAGGTTTATGTCTAGTCATCTTCGCTACACTGTATTTAAGACGGAAAGTGAGCGTGATATCTAGTTTCACTACAGCAGCCGTATCTTTATTAGTATTTATTTTCATACCGAGTGATATGAGAGCTGCTACTTTAGCGTTTGCTATAATAGGTTTAACAGGAGCCTACACTTCTTTCGTACAAGTTTATTTATACTCATCTGAAATATTTCCTACAGTGATAAGAAATAGTGCAATAGGCTTTGCCTCTATGTTTGCTAGGTTCGGAGGTTTTATTGCACCTTTTGTGGTAAATATAGGGACAGAATGGATTTCTATTCTAATATTCAGTGGGGTAGCATTTGGTGCCGCAATACTTTGTTATTTCCTTCCTGAAACGAAGGCTACAACACTTCCGAACACGATTGAGCAAAGAGAACAAGCAAAGTCGTAATAATATTTTATTTTTATATTATATACAGGATACGTATATTGTTAGATAATAATAGAGCTAAGTCAATTCACATCAGTTTAACAATAAGATACTCAAAGCCACAAGACAAGCAGGAGACAGGCTTCATTATTCGTTGTCATTTCTTGTTCCCCTGGTAATACTAACTTAGGTACTATAATATAAAGTAACAAATCGATAACAATTATTTAATACTATTTATAGCAAAGAAATAAATATTTTAAGGTAACGAAGTCTATCTTTATTACAATATTCATTAACTTTGGCATTAATGAGAATTCACAGATGTATTTAAATATCATTCTAAAATCTACCAATAAAATTACCTATAAAATCGTTAACTACAACATAGATTTTTCAAGAAGTTTATATTGAATATTATGGAATCCTCCAAAATACCAAGTTATAAAAATAAATAACAAACAGTGATAAAGGACCCAAAATTGGAAAAAGACGCTATTGAATAAAAAGTGCAAGAAAAGTATATCGATTACAGTCCAAAATATAAATCCTAATTTGGCTATAAACATTGGCCTTGGAGTTCGATATTGAGGTGGTCTATTGGATTCTAGATCAACGAAATGACCTGAAAAACAAAACAAAGGAGTATTATTACATAATGAACAACCATTACATGTTTTTGCCCATAAATATAAACATGTTGAAATTTTTGGGACAAAATAATCAATTTATACCTAAATAGCTTTTTCTGTGTCATTCGCCCTTTCTCTTTTTATGTAAGACTTGCCCACTATGGAATCTATTGCTTTGATATTAAATGCCAATATATTTTTTGGATTATTACTAGCTACTACCTACTAGATTTTTGGTTCCAAATAACAACAAAGGATTCTGACATGGTTGATATCGGCAAAGGACCGGAAAGAATTCGATAATTATTTGTATGTTATAACGCTTGAAATTCTTTTGTTTTACTACGTAATTTTTTCTTAACTGACCTTCGTTGTGGAATTTGAAAAGGTTTTGTTCTTTTTCACGCCAGCGGTCATTGAGCCAGGTTTTAAGGTCTATATCCTCTTGTGGAAGTTTGTTAATGGAATATCTGAAATTAATGAAATTTGAGTTGTTTATCAAAGATTCAGTCTAATCATTTACAAAAATGAACTCGGAAGGAACACGATCAAGTATGTATTTTATCGCAATAGTCAGTAAATTCCAGATTTGATCTTTTCTTGCTCCATTTGTAAGTGATTTCAGAATGTGCTTCAGAAATAGAGAAAAATAGAATATTCTTTATTGTACCTACAGCATTAAACATTACATTGTTAAAATAATAAACAACAGTGCAATCGTATACGTCTATTAAAAATAATATCTAAGTATAATATTCTCATAGCTAACCCGGACTACCATAACATAGGTAACTACAGTTTAGGAAAACAAACATTCATAAATATTATGTGACCACGCGATATTTTCAACTGGGTCTTATTATTCGAATATGAACTAATATTATTGCTTCTGTTCAAATTACTTAATGTTTAATGTTTTTGTGAACAACTGAACTGTTTGTATGAGTAGGTAATGTAAACATTTTCTGTAGTACCTTTTGCAATAGAAGTAGACGTGCATTGGTATCTTTCCCCGCAACAAATCCATTTCAGTTTGAGCTGGTTTATCGTAAGCTATAGTGACGTCATAAACCGAGGCTAGACCAGACTTCCGCAGACGGGAACATAATGCCACCCAACCTGTAGTCCGAGGGTGCAACACGAAGTTGTAGTGCTGAAAATGAAAAGCTGACCGACTTAAATAGATCACGCAATCATTGGTTACTAGGAAAGTAGAAACAGAAAGAAATATTTTGGAAAAGTAGCCTAAAGGTGATTTAAAACTCGAAGTACTCGAGAGTAGAGAGACTAGGTTAAAAGTATTTATTGTTTTATCCATTATACCCAAGTGTTTTATTAATTGTTAAGACATCATAAATAACCGTCTCTAAACGAACTCTTAGCCTTTAAGTACTAAAACCAGTCTCAATATAATTGCACATACCTAATTTATTAATTGCAACGTCTGTGTTTGCGATACACTTTCCATCCAACGAGACGATTATAGGGGAAATCAATGTGATGAAATGAGCACAATCATTACTCAATCAGTAACATGAGTAATGCGCTAGAAATGGTAATAGTTGGCTAGATCTACCTGTCACTGCACTCGCAGATGATTTGAATTGAAAAAAAAATATAAAAGTATCATTAATGTACACTTAATTTGCTATATAATAATAAAAAAAAAACCAGGCACTTATTACACTTCCTCATTTAGTGCCAGAACAGCAATCACGACTTGCACAAACGATTTCCTAACAAAATAGATAAATGATAGAAGAGATGGTTAGGCTTATAAATCATTATTCACTTGTATTAATAATTAAGTATTGTAATTTCCAAATCTGAATCCCAAATGGATGGCACGATGCATTTAAATTTGACTCAAAAATACAAATTGCACGTCGAGGCCTTGGCGAATACTGTTTTATTTATTGAACCGGAAAAAACGGTCTTTGCTTGGGTGATAAAAACAAGTGTTGAGCATCAAGATTCGTACTCACGGTCAAAATACCTCGCATTTACAGGTTAAGGTAATGAAGAGAATAATACCTGCAAATTGTTAGCAGTTGCAAAGTTCGCGCTGCGTCGGCGATTTTCATCACTTAAATCCGTTCCTTCAGGAAATAAAACTAGCCTGTAGTCATAATTGAGCTTCTGATAATAATCAACAAACTGAGTAAGATTAACTTGGTCTTCTCGCCAATTCCTCTTTACATACGAGAAAAAGTTTAGCTGCATTATCCAGCCTGAAAAAGGTAAGTTACATTTACGTAAGGTGTCAAAATAGTTACGGAATACGTAAATAAAGAAAATATTACTTTGTCCCGCAATAGGACTATAAAGGGTGGAGAAATGAAAATAATGGAGTAAGTAACTAATTAACTTACCCATGCCAGGGATTGTTTTGATTTCATCTTTTAAGACAAACTTGATTTTAGATTTTCCCAAAACGTCCAGAGCACCGCTTGGTTCTCTGTTATCTTCAGCTATTTGTTTACAAGTACATATTTCACCGGCAGGATTTTGAGTAGCATGATAGAGAGCTATCCATACATAGTTCCAGTCAACTCTTGTGCGATGATTCATTACAATTATAGCCTTTTCATCCGGATTTACAAAATCCCCAAAATGATGTAATTGAGTATTGCAGCAACATTGGAACAGGGCCTGAAATAATATATTTAACAGATTTATTTAATTTGTATTACTAAATTTATAACAAAATTTTTGTTGCAGTTCTTACCACGGGGTACAGTTCCCACAAAGAAAACAAAATATCAACCAATTTTCGGTATAATCTATGACTAAAAAACATCAGGTACATAACAGGACAGTAAAGAATGAAGAAGCCTGAAATTAGAATAGAAGAAGTCACTAGAAAGCAGAATTAAAATATCAAATTCAAATGAAAGTAATTAAAATCACGTACCAGCAAGTATGGTGTAATACCAAGCAGTGCAGAGCAGGAGACCCAGCGCCATGGTGCCGCGGGCCGCCAGCTTGCACTGACGCGCCCGGAAGCCTTGCCGGTGCCGATGTCGATAGATTAGAACCCTTACGTGATCTAATAAGCCATATTACATGACACCTTGCCGTCGAACTATACTAAACACACTACCTATTCTATTTTTACAAAATGTAGCACGGTAAATGATAAAACCTCTTTATTCTACATTCCTTTTACATTTCTCTGTTATCGTCATACTGCACTTTCTGTAATATTGACATCTCTGTTGCTTGATCTCGGCATTTGAGTCTTCGTACCTAACGCTTCTTCGGCTTCTTCAATCGTCATCATTAGTTCACAGTCTTTTGTTTCGGGTAACCATAAAGATAGAAATGCAGCTACCATCGGAAATATGCCGAACGCAACCGGCGCACACCATTGACCATGTGGTCTGAAAGCGGCCACAAATGGTGCTATCATAGCTCCAACACGAGCCATCATAGAACAAATTCCTATTGCTGAATTTCGAACTACAGTTGGAAACATTTCGGTACAATATAAATATATTAAAACAAAAATAACATAACTGAGTAATTCACCGACACATCCTATTACTACAGACGCCTTCCCTTCAGGTACAAATGCGACTATAAATAAGCACAGGCCGCATAAAGCGTTTCCAGTAACGACGACGGTTTTGCGCCTCGAGAATTTGATTAAGGGAATGCAAATGATGCACCCGCATAAACAAACAGTGCCAGTGGCCACGACGTTAATGAATACATCGCCAGTTAAGTGGCTGATATAGTAAGCAATGCCGTAGAAACAGTAGCTGCATGAAAGCCAAGCAAACGACATTATCAGAAGATTTGTTCTTAAACTCTTAATTCGAAATAATTCAAGCACTGAACTCTTTGGTCTCGCTTGTCTGTGTTCTAGTTGATACAGTTCGATCTTTTGTCTTATATCCTCTGTTGGTAAATTATTGCTAAAATAAATATAAGTGGTAATCAATTAACATGTCAATAGCATAATATTAATCATAACCTTACGATAGTACATTTTACTGAAGATGTAATAAATTTCAAAAATAATTAGCCAACTTACAACTTTGCTACTTGTTCCATTAAACATATTGCCTTTTCTGTTTTATTTGTCGCTATTAACCATCTAGGTGTTTCTGGTAATAGACAAATATAAAACAACAGAACAGCGTTTGATATAGATATGAAAAGTTGAAAATACGTATAATCCCTTATGTAGTAGCCAACCGCTGCTAATACGATGTGTCCGGCCGTGAATGGTATGTGAAATAACGCTGACACCACGTCTCTATTCACATTACCGACATATTCCATTACTATGACAAACGAAATTATCATAATACCACCGTTTGCTACGCCGACCATCATTCGAACAAATGTGAAACTCCAAAAATCTGGTAAAAACGATGCCATAACTCCGGCAAATATTTCTATTATAACTGATATAATTAAAGTTGGTTTTCGACCGTATCTGCAAAAGAATTCAATTGCACCTTGTATATTTCCTGAACAAATAGTACATATGAAATGAAATTGTAAATGAAAAGCAATACCCACTTATCTGAAGCTATTCCAAACAGTAAACTTCCACCAAGGACACCAAATTGAAATATCGTTTGAGTTAAATCTTTAAGCCATGCATTTTCGCATATCAAATTCCATTCAGTAACTATAGTTCTGGTGAAAACAGATTTATCAAAGACGGGGTTATCACAACATGTAACGTTTTTACCTGGGCAGTGGTATTGTGCTGGTGGAGCCAGAAATATGATTGCCATTTGATGAAACGCTACTCCAAACTTGCTCAGGAAAACAATAAAACATAGCCACCAATGATACCTCCCGCAGTTTCCTATCAACTCATTAATTAGCGCCATTATGTCAATAAGATTAAGTCCCCGTTATAAATAGTTTCAAAAAGTTCATTATTACGTATCCCGCATTAAAGTGCACATGTAATTTGCAATACTTTCAATAAAGGTTATCCTATAAAGATCACAGTTAATAAACAATGTCTTTCATTGCTAGGCAGGTAAAACAGGTAGGTCTCGCTCAAGGTTAGTTTTCCCTACAAATAATTTAATAAGTAGCTTAGGTATGAATGACATGTAACAGTGCATAGAAATACGCGTAGGTAGTATTTTATAAGCAAGGTCAAAACCATAATTTATTAGACATTGAATTGACGACTCTAATAACAGTCCGAAATTTATAAAGTAGATTGACTTTATCGCAATGCCTTCTGGTGTTTTAGTATTTTCTGGTTATAAGTGGAAAAACACAGTTGTTAGTTCGTAAGTAATCAAAATATGTTGTAAGGACATGACTCAGATGTCACCTGTGCAAATAACTCATTCATAACATTGCCAAAATCCAATTCACAATGGAATTTTTCAAAATGCTAATGCCCTGAATTTGTTTTCGATTTTAACTGAATCCATGTGTGCAAAATATTATACGATTGTCCTATAACAACAAGCGTCATACTCATCAATTCATATAGGAAAGTATGTTATTTTGGCAATAGTTTAAGTTACAGTAATATTTCCAGTTTGCTCTATAAATACAAAAAAAAAATTAAACATCTAACATTAAATATTGTGTATGAAAATGAGAACTAATAGTCACTGATAGTCGTTCAATCAATCTTGATTGCGTTGATCATCACACAGCCTATCAATATTTATAAAACGTTGCCAACTACTCTCCTACACCATAAAACATTGGAATTCGAATTTATGTTGTTACTGAACTCCACTGTATTATTTGTGTTGATTAGCGTGACATGACTAATGTTGCGAATGTTTAACGACACTTCCGATCTAATAAACATTTACCATGTAAAATATGCAAACAAAAAATGGTTGAGTAATTAATGCTCTCATTGCGAACAATTACTACTTTAGCCCACCAAATGTTTCATTTACTAGGGCAGAAAAGAAGACTATATTAATTAATATTATTTCTCCAATTAGAATTTAGTTAAGTTATATTATATTATTTTAATTTATCGATATAATACTGTTTGTTACACATAAAAATAATTCAAGTAATTTGTCGACCTGATAGCGTTCAGGCTAATTAATTTGGCCTTCGAAATTTACTTACTCCATTTCGTTATTGGAAAAATATTTAGTTATCTTGCGCGTATGTAAAATTTATTTTCAGTAAAGGGACGTTTTTAGTACCTACATGAAATAAGTCTTCGGCATCATCTCTTCTCCGGGACAAAATATAAGTACATAGGTACTGTTTCATTGACAATAAACAACGAAATATTTATGTACCGCGTAATTTTTTGCTTGAAATATAAGCTATAAAATATTACGTCAACATATAATATGTCATGTAATTGGTGTTCTTCGTGACTTCTTATCTTGAACTGACACATTTCAGGAAAAAACATAAGTGGCCGAAAGCAGCTTATTTATGTCGAGGCTGACAACTGATACTTCAACTCTTCAAACCACTTAAAAACCAAATTGGGATAAGGACTTCATTGACAATTCAATACATGTGTAGTACGATGTTGATTAAAAATTGTAAGCGGCCAGAAATACTACAAATTGATTATATATTTTTTTAAAACCTAATACACAAACAGGGACTGTCTGAAGCTTGTATTGAACTCTGACGGCAACGCCAATAAAATGAATGGATAATATAGTTAGGATGTGGCTATAGGAATAATTTCACGATTGTAAATATTGGTGTACAATAAATAGTTTGGGGAATTACTTTACCAGAGGTAGTAATGGCCAATCAAAAAGCTGTCAGTTTCAAAATACTATTAGTAATGTGTTTTGTTTGTGTTAGTATAAAGTTCCGGGCCGAACACGATACCAGGGGCCCGAGTCTGCTATTTACATCTGCTTGAATCGTCTGAGTGGGTGGGGCTAGTGGGACCATTTTACGATAATTGGCATTCTACTAACTGTCAAAACGTCACAATTGGCCATTGGAACGATTGAGCCGCGAGTTGAGTGAATATGACCGATGGCCGGTACAATTTCGTATTCCGCTATTTTTTGACAGCAGTTGCATCATATCTATGGCTAAACATTTTTTATTTTTCATAGACAATGTGTCAATTTCAACGAAAACTTTCCTTTTTTAAAACATAATTATCCTTATTTACAAGTTTTTAATAGAAATTACATATTGTATGGGCTTTTACAATTAATTAGTATTCAAAAAACAATTAATACAATTTTTTGCAACATAAAAAACGATTATTAATAATTAGTGCCAATCGGTGTTGCCTATTAATAATTACAAAATGTTTGATACTTTTATTTTTAATTTAAATTGACAACACCGCGTCCCACTCATGCCACTGAATACTGATTGTTGTTGGCTTAACTGAATACGAAAATTAGGCACATATTGGGTTGACACTATCATCCCACTATGATCATAGTAACACGGAGTGTAAATAGCAGACTCGGGCCCCAGTAATACAGTCCTTTCAGAAAATTTAAACCGGTGAACACATAAGAGACAAAATTCAAATATATTTATTTGCACCAATTTCCTACTCTGTAGGTAGGTACTTATTTAAATAACTGTGCGAACTAATGTATGAATTAAATTCGCTTAGCAACCGGGTTTGCCTTGCTCGTATACGTATTCAATACGTATACGTATTCAAGGCCCTACGGAATAACGTTTTATTCTTACCTTTCAATACAGAAATAAACTGCATTTATGGCAGTTTAGTATCTAGGCATGCATAAGATATTATTATAATTAAAAAAAAAATACTTAATGGTAGTGTAAGGCGAGTGTAGGACTGCGACTATAGAAATGTATACAATTTACTGAAAACCTGAAAAAGCTATGATTTTTTTTCTCTTTTGTTCGTACTTATTGTAACACTAGGACCTCAGATATATAGTTTTTTTACAATATAAGATAACTCGAATCTCTGCCAAATTAAGGGTTTCTATAATAATAGGTAAAAAAGGGAAATAAATTAGTTTATTTAACATATCTCTCTTCATAATGATATTAAGCAGACCATAATCATCGTTTAATTTGTTACATTTTCAATAGCATACCTGCATTAAGTTATTTTGATTTTTAAACTGGTTTCGGTAGGTTTTGACGTCTGTTATCTTCCTTGAAAGTGCGTGTTAAGGAAGGTCATGTCAGTATTTAACTATATCCCCAGTCGGGAAACTTTATCTGCAATTTTAATTCGGGCTCTCAAAGATAGATCACATTATCTATAAGAGGGACAAAAGATAAAACTACGCTACACACGCGCGAAAGGAAACGTCATTTCACAACATTAAATATATTGATATTTAACAAAGATAAGGTTAAGAAAAAGAAGATAATGTCGAGAAAAATATCAAGAACCTTGTCCGCAGTTGGCAAGATGACAAAACTATGGCACGTGACATAAAACAGTAAATATCTCTACATGTGAACGTGTTTAACTGGTTCTATGACATCGACTATAATAAACATCGTATTCATATATTATAATATGAAATATTTAAATTATGTTATGATCTTTAAAACTTTTATTTTTAAATTCCGGTCAATCCACCTTGCACATAACTTAAAAATCTTAAATTAAATATTTAGTTTTAATTCCACTACTAAAATCCAGGCTTGGAAGCAGGATGTAGTTACCCGCCCTCATGCATATGCTTTTTTCTCGTTTTTCGTGTATGTTCGCATATGCATGAGGGTGGAAGGGTGGGACTACACCCTGCTTCCAAGCCTGGATTTTTGTAGCGGAATTAAAACTAAACGTTTTTCATAACATTTAATGTCATGGATTTCCGCAAAGTAACGCCTGATTCTATAACTTATCTTAAAAATCTTAATTAAGAGCTTAATTAAGGTAAAGATTTTAAGACAATAGTTTTTTTTTCTTATCCTAAAATTTGCAGAAGAAATTCTCGCTTTGAAGAAAATCTTTCTTAAGTATATTCTTCAGATGTAAGTTTAAAAAAAATTGACCAGCAAACTTTGCAAAAAAAAATACGTCCTGAAAAAATAGGTCATCACGAAAATATATTTATTTACTTATTTGCCAAGCCCACTTATCATAAAGTCTTTCCAAGGGTGAATCAGCAATGAAAAAGGTTACGAGGTAGTCTGATTACCCAGATAAGAACTTATAAGGTGGAAAGGAAAACAGATAATTTTATTAATGTTAAGGTTGATAGTTATTCTTGACAAGATGTACACCACCAATTTACACCAATTTAAGTAAGAGTATTTAAACAGTTTTAATGTCTTTATGAGGTTCTAAACTGAATCTCATAATTACTAAGTACTTGTGTTTGTTAAGCACTGTTTAAATAAGCTGTTGTGCCGATAAGTTTTCAGTCTGTCAATATGTAATACACAAATAAAACAAGTTGCTAAATTAAATACTATTCCTTTTATTACTTTACACTCTTCAATATTTCAAACTGTTAAGCTATCATGGCCAGAAAAGACTTATTTATCTTTTCGTATTAGGTTTTTCTTATTAACACAGTAATAACATCCTGTAAATGCTCAATGTTTACCTAGGCCTTTAGATAACAACTTCGGATAAATCACAGCTCTGAACAGTTTCAGTCTTAGTTGAAAAAAACAACAATTCCTACTGTTATCTTTTAACGCATTCGTTTATTGTACAAAATTAACAGGAGAATTATATTTAAACAGCAATAATTAAATTACTTGCTTCTTACTTTATCACCTCAAAACTAAGTCATATAGTAATAGTAATTAACCGTAATAAACAGTTTATGAGAGCGTAAACGGCACATGTTTTCTGAACGTTATCGTCGATGGAAAAGAAAAATGATTGTTTTGTATCGTGCGCCAGACTCGTTTAATTTATCAATTATTTTTCAATGTGTTAAGGTTTCAATCCGAAATAACAGAACTATAAATCAAAGAAATAAACAACAATAAACACTCGGAGGTTTGATAAAAACAAGATTGATCTTAAATTAGATGATGACACTATTGAAACAAGACACAATTTAAAAGGCACTGAGTTACAAAGTGGTAGTAATAATAACTATGTGTTACGCTTTATTAATACTTGTTATTAAAAGCCTCAAAGTTACAAAAAGTGAATTTATTGTAAGTAAGTCTTGATTCTCGTTCTGTTAATTATACCTGCCTTTACAAATTTAAAATATCACTCGTATTGATAAAAACAGTTAACCCTTAATTAGAAAACACTGAAAGTGTTGGTACCGTATAATAAAATGTAAAACATGTATTTAAGTAATAGTAAAAACTTTTCCTGTCGTGTATAAAATGCATGTAGTAATCACCCATAATAAACAGACACATAACTTGTGGTATAGCAATTCTAGCGACTGTACATATTTGAATAATTAATTTCCTTAATGCTAAAAGGCCACGGTCTATAAAAATAGCTCGCCAATAATATTAAATGATACAGTTATTTAAACTGATCTAAGACAGTTTCCGTAATTCTCTACAATATTTACAAAAAAAAAATATCACTGCTTTATCTTTTTCGGCTTCAAGCTTGTAGTTTTGCCGAATGCTTCACCTTCCTCTATTGTGGTTGTCAGTTCGCACCCCTTGGTCTCGGGTAGGAGGAACGTGATACACGCTGCTATAAGGGGCATCACGGCGAACAACACCGGTGGCATCCACGACGCCGTATATCCCGTTTCTATCACAAAGGGAGCTACCATAGAGCCGATACGGGCTGACATCGATGAAAACCCAACGGCAGCATTACGAACTACTGTCGGAAATAATTCTGTACAATATAAATATACAACTACGAAAACAATAAAACTAGCTACAACACCAATACTGGCGCAAATTACAGAACCTATGCCTTCAGGTATAACTGCTAAAACTAATAAACACACTGCACATATTATATGGAATATTATCACTATAGTCTTTCTGCCTATAAATTTCATAAGCGGTATGGAAGCCAGCGTTCCTAGTAAAGTGACGCTGGCGCTGCACGCTACGTTAATAAAAGCATTGCCACTTAGCTGTCCCACATACTGCGACACTCCATAAAAACAGTAACTACACGTCAACCAGTTGAACGCCATAGCGATGATATTTTTCCGTAAGTTTGGAGTACGGAAAAGATCCAATATATTTCCTTTCTGCAGCTGGTGCTTTTCAATAGACGCTTGATAGGCTTCAATATCGGCCCTGATATTTTCAGTAGGACGTTTGTTTCTGCAAAATAATATGTGATATTTAACTTAAAGTAGTTAATTAAATTTGAATTAATAAGGTTAAATATTTATCCGTCAGGTAATTAAGAGACTTACACTTTAGCGACACGCTCCAATATTTCAATAGCTTCGTCGGTACGTTTAACCGCAATGAGCCATCTTGGCGTTTCAGGCACCAGGAAAAAATATGATAATAGAATAATGACTGGTGCTGATATTGATAGTTGGAAATCTGTATAATCTCTAAAGAAATATGAAAGTACTGGCAGCAACATATGGCCGAAATTAAACGGTACTTGATAAAGTGCTGAAACTAGGTCTCTGTACTGGGTACCAACGAATTCCATTATAATAACGAATCCAGTGACCATAGTTCCACCTACAGACATGCCGACTAACAATCGTAGGAACGTGAAGGACCAGAATTCAGGAACATACGCAGCCGCCACACCGCATGACACTTGCATCACCACGGACACCAAGAGAGGAATCTTCCTCCCGAATCTAAAATAAGTTAACTATATTATTAAACAAACACCAAACTAAAACAATTATTTTAAATTTCACAATGATTAAAATTTATTTAAAAAAAACATCACCTGTCAGAAGCCATTCCAAAAAATACGCTGCCCAATAAAACTCCTAGTTGAAACAATGTTTGTGTAAAACTTGCTAGCCATCTTCTTTCGCATATAAGATCCCATTCCATTATTATTGTGTTTGAGAAAATTGAAGTATCGTACGTTGGGTCTGGGCATGGGCAAGTGTTGTTTTGTACCGATTCATCACAGCTGTAGTGAATTCTTGGCGCCAAAAATAAAATGGCCATTTGATGAAAAGCAACGGGAAATTTCGACAAGAATATTAATATACATAGCCATAGTTGATATCTTCCAAAGGATCCAGTAATCTTCTGAATGAGGTCTGTTGAAACTTTGTTCGACGTTTTCTCGTCTAAAAATAATAAAATTACATGTTTGTTAGCCAGTCTTCAACAACCGCACGTTTAACGTTTTATGTTTTATAAAATAGGTATGGTATAGGTACATACTATATCAAATATGTTGCATAACACAGTTTTGAATATACCTATTTACAAGATGCCTTATGTCGATGTCTGTCATCATTACTATCAACTCATAATATCTCAAAGATTTCTTATTTGCTGAACCAGCTTAACTGATTACTGTGTCTCCAGTGTCCATTAGCTTCTTAGCCTCTATTCTAGTTACTTTGTTGTTGATAATTTTCAAATCATATTAATCATTATAACTTATACCATCTAATATTAATCCATCAATAAAGCACACAGATAGCTTACAATCTGGATTAACATATAGGCAGGATACTACTTTTATTACTTTAGTTTATTTACTGTACTTTATTAATTATTTTGGATTTTTATTTAAGTCCACTGGATTCACTCAGTCGAAAATAAAGTACCTAAGGGAATAGTCGTATCTCGTATAATAGCTATCATTGTCTGCTGTTGTAAATGATACTACCTTTTTACTGTATTATTACTGTACTAAATGTATGTCATTAGCGGCACGAAACTGTTGCATAGAATTAATAACAAAATTGCTGCAAGTGGGCAGTGCATTACTATTCCAGATATTTTATTAGTAGAGTCTGATGTAAAGATGAGAGGGGCCGAGTTCACGACTGTGCATCGTAAGGGTGTTAAACTTATGACCTCTTTATCACTTGTCAGAGCCATGTCTGTTCATCGCACCTGACTATAGATAAAAATGAACACAACAATTACAGTGGGCTTGGCCGAGCAACCGGTAAAGAGTCATTATTATAGTAACTGCCACAATTCATTGCAAATTTACATGCACGTGATATATTGAAGGCTAAATAAAACAAGAATAGATAAGTGTGAGTAGGTGGAAGTTAATCATATAATCGAAAGCAAGTGGTAAATTACTAAAATTACTAAAAAAGTAAAATGATGGTAGTGAAATAACGATATTAACGGGAAATTCCAGTAAATAAAATGAATACTATGTAAGTCTCTACTAACCTAGATATAGGTGTCAATCGTTATATGTGAGTGGTTACAATTGCATCAGTTTACACGAATGTGTCATCAACAACACGTATCATTGGAGATCATTAAACTCTCTCGAGCGTCCGGTTTTATGTACTTAGTTTTACAAGTGATCATTATTATACGTAATTGTTCATTAGTTACTGACCTATTTTTAATCATTATTTTTAACTTGTAAAAGCTGGTTGAGTAAGGTGATGACATAATTTGTTTCCGAGTAACGTAAACAAGTTTTTATGAAATAAAATCAAATATTTTCCTTTCCTATTCCGCTTATTGTTTTTCTTTGTTAGTTTGTTAATTTAAAATTACATATTTAAAATTAACATAACCACCTTATTGATTAATATTAAGCGACACATATAGCTACCAGAAATTTACCCCACTTTATGCGTTTTCTAAGGATAATGACAAAGGCATTGTACTAAGAGTAAACGCAGATAAGAGTAGAAATAAATTATACATGTAGTAGAGTAAAACTCTAAACATAAATATATCTTGTCTTTCTTTGGAAGTCCAAAGAAAGACAAGATATATTTATGTTTAGAGTAAGTACCCGAACCAATATATATTGTATTTGGTTAGGTTGCGTAACTGAAATTTCAAATAAGCTGTATCTACTTTTATTAAATCAAAGAGCATGTTTGAGCATTTCAAGATAAACAGGTAGGTATCTTTTGAAATGCTCACAGAGTTTATAAAGTTATACTCGCTAGGAAAATAATATTATATTAAAAATAGATTATGATTTAAATAAGCTAGAGATTAAGTAATGTCTAACATTCTATTTTGATCCAAGATACAACAGACTATGTCAAGTACCTATAGTTTTGTTGGACATAATTCCTAATATATACCTTGTACTTTGTTAAATAAATAAATAATAATTATATGGATATTAAATGTTCTCCAGATACCATAAACCTGGTTTTTTTTTGTTTTGCTCGATTTTAAAGACAGAAATTCTTGTATGATAGTACGAAAATCTTCATGCGCCAGTTCCTACTCCACTTTTTAACACTTATGAGCTAGCCTTGCATTCCTATGGGGGTGGGCAAGAGCCTTGAAAACCTATTTCCCCAACTATGACAACCTATACGATCATATGTCTTATGCTTGATAGACCTCAAAACCCAACACTGCTCAATACTCTGCACCCATTATATAAAAACCGCAATAGCAAATTAGTCTGTAAAGTATTTTTCTGTCGACATTTATCTTCATCAACGTCAATAAAAGCAAGCGCGGTTGACCGCAACGCGTGCTAAACCTTTAACAATAAATAATCCTGGAAACTATAATAATATTGCGTTACATATTTAAAAAGTGTCCTGTAACCAGACAACTTAATACTTCAGTACCCTTTTAAATACTGTAATGTCTTTCTGTAACTGGGCCTCGATGCATGTCAGTGGTCGGTCAGTGTACTTCATTGTGCCTTATTTTCGTATACAGATAAGTCTACAATAAAATCTCATTGAACTCTCGAAGAGAATGATCGTAATGACCAATTAATGATCATAATGACAGTTAGCAGAATGCCAATTATCGTAACAATGAACAAATGAAGCAGGTCATTCAGTAAATTCAAGCAACTCTTAAATAGCTGAATCGAAGCCCTGGCAGTTTGAAGTTATAATTCATGGGGTAAGTAACTAATACTCATAACCACTTCTCGTATAACAAAAATATAGGATAGCTAGAGCTAAGCTAGAATCTGCTGTAGATCTTGTGATAGGATTAATATTAACAACAGACGTGAAAAAAAGCCCCAGAGAGAATTAAAGTTTTATAAAATAATTTGTTACACATTCTACTTTAATAAACTACGTACACAATTAGGAAGTAATTTGTTAATGTGTCATACTTAATACATTTGATAAAAACGCATATATGTAGGTGTGCATTTAAAGATAGTTCAGTAAACAGTCAACACATGAGATCTCATTATTGAATTGAAAACAATTATTTTGTTTGTTATGAACCTATTGAATGTATGATACCTATGTACCTAGTTAGTATGATATATTATGTCTATCCTTCGCGCGGAACAGGCCCCAGAGAGTCATAGACAAGTGGAAAAGAGAAGTATTTTTCAGTAGTACACGACGTGCTCTTAAAATAATATTAAATATCATGTCTAAATATAAAGGGTTGTATTCCTGGTCTATAAACACCATAGATTGGCAACAACTGACCACGAATTCGGTATGCCTTAAGGCCAAGGCAATCAATTAACATCGATTTGTTTTATTTTTGCGTGTCACCTAATCAATAACGTGATCTTCCACACTTGTTTAGAATATTTCTTGTTTATTATCAAATGTTTTGAAATGATTTGTCAGAATCTACATTTAATTCTTTAAAAAAATATAATTCAGCCAAATAATTTATGTTGCGTAATTTCATACCTAACTAAAGTTCACATAACATCTATTTATTTTTTGATTTTACAGTTTAAATTACTATTACTAGTATTTTCGCCTTGCATCAAAAACCGATAACAGCTTGTTTTATTGAAAATATTTAGATATATAGGAAGTACCGTACACTTAGATTCTTTAACAGGATCCAAGTGATTAAAAGTCATATTATATTAAAATATCATCTCATTACATTAAGTTGCAAGAAAGGATTTCTTTTTAATCCCCGAAGCAAGACGAAGTTTGACGTGTTTGTATACATGTGTGTCTGCTTGCAGCTTCGCAGCTCCTCCATCCATCCATCCCAAATGATTGAACTAATTATGATGCGGTTTTTGTTTATTTAAAAGCTAATGTGATTGAGATGGTTCTGAACTATTATTTATGGAGACTTAATCAAAATTTTAATACTTATTACCTATCACTTTTGCAAAATTTGTTGGGGGCTTCTATATTTTTAAATTTTAGTTATTTCATCACCACGAATATTTCTGTTTGCCACTAACTGTGCGATAATCAAAATGAAGATTATTTATTTGTTCAAAACGTTGGGTAATGTCAATGGTTTATAATTCAAAGTTATTTCCTGATACTTTAAAACCAATCTACATTGAAGACAGAATAAACATATTTAACATTCGATGTAGGGATCTCACGTTCAACTTAAGTAGTAATGTGTCTCTTTGCCCCAGCAATGAGAGGTACTTTTACTTATGAGATCGCTTTCTTGGAAACTAAAGTGGGTTTAATAGATGAGATGGCACTAATACACATCCATTAGGCGGGGGTTATCACGCGGGGGTAATGTTTAAATTTATAAACTGTCTAGGTCGTGTGTAAACCTTGACGTAACTGAGTTTGGGTGTGTCGGTATTTATCTATTAACTTATTTATTTGGGTCCGTAGATATGTAATTGTTTATTTTCAAAAAACCAAAATTATAAATGTAAATATTGTTTTTTTATATAATTTAAGCAGGCACTGAGTATTTTATATCTTGAGACGAAAGAGGTTTTAAAAAAATGCAATTCACATGCACAAAGAACACCCAGACTTTGTTGAACAGGTAAAGTAACTATACCTACCAAAAAGAACAAAAACATCGCACATAATTTTGTCCTGTTTGAACCCGCACCCAAGCGGTAAAAACCCCATCGTTATTAGCCACTGGAACTGTTCATTCAATAACCTGAACAAATATTTTTGCAAACTACTTACATAATTTCGCTGATTTTAAGCACGTTTTCTTAAAAACTCAACAATAGTTATTTATTTACATCATGCAAATCCAATAAGAAAACCTTTTCTGCAGATATAAACACTTCCTAATGTTATAGATCCTTACCATTTTTACTCAAACAAGGATAATAAACACAGTAAGTATTAAGAATTTGCAAACTATTTAATGTTAAACTCAGTGTCAATGCCATTTAGGCAAGGCCTACACATCGGGGTCAACACACCATGTAAAAGTCGATACACTCACTTTCACTATTACAATATTGAAGTAATTCGCTTACCGTTTCGCTCCTGCATTTCCATTTTTATTTATTTATATTTGTTTCTGAAATCACTGAACTGTCGTGTATTGTTGGTTACACTGTTGAACTCATTGGCAGTGATGTGCCAATGAGGCGTTGTGCACGGCCTGCCTGCTACTGCAGACTGACAACATGGCTTTGTTACTGAGCCCTAAGTTGCGCTTGCGTCGCACCGCGCCGTCACAAGCCATTCTCTTAATGCTATCAATGTTATTTATTAGGCGGGAAAAAATGTCAGTACATATCGATATCTTTGCGTCTGTGAGAAACTAGAGTGATAAAATACGTAAGTATAGATATAATTTTATATAATTGTTTACGTATTTATGAAAGTCAATGTTTATGGACTTTATCTTAGTTTTCGATAATTATGTTAGGTAGGTACCGACTTATGTATTAGTAATAGTAAACTAAATGAATTCTCAGGATGTTGTTCACAGGTCCGGTTTCTTTGTTAGTAGGACGTTATGGGTCCTTAAGGCATTTACAGTTAGGTACAGACAGGTACACAAACAAAGTTCAAAATTTCATTGAAATAAAGTGTAATGACTACTAATGACCTCATCGGTTTAAAAGCACTGAATAATTAATACCCAGTATCTAAGGAGGTACTACGTAAGTTAAGCTTTATTGGTCCACGTTATAGAGGAATTAAATAGGTAGATACGATAAAAGCACCACAATTCTCCTAGTAGGTAGCATTAAGTTATCTATACAGCCTAGGTCCTAATTTCATAAAAAAATAAAGATTAATATTGTTAGGTTTACGAACCATCTTAATCTTTGAAATTTTTATTTATTTATTTATTTATTATGCAATTTAAGCAATAATATACTAATGCAAGTTAGGTAAGTATATAATCTAAATTGATGCTTTTAAATAAACTTATATTGACAGATAACTAAGCTGAATATCATAAGTGCCTTTAATGGCCTTTTTACGTAGGTTTTATCTATTATGTTGATAGCACCCTAATGAATATGCTGGCAAAACAATACGTAGGCCCATAAGGCATAAAACACACTACGGTATCGCCTTCAAATAATGACTAAGTAAAGCTAGTATTGCCCAAAGATCCAACCAGTCTGTCGTCACCCTAATAGTCTTTGTTCCAAGAAAACCTTATTAATGTAACGATAAGTTCAGACACCCCGCGTCGTCGGCCGGGATTCTGTTTCGATTCCCGTACCTACTATTGTCAAGCCGCGTATCGACTTCGCGCTCCAAGAGGACGAACATTGGAGCGCGCGTTCTGGCCGCGCGAAATGGCTACCGTTTTGGAACGCGCGCGGATCCACACCGGACGATCCAAGATCGTGATGCGTGGAGCGTGGATCGTTCTAGGTTGATCCTACAGCAATCTTTTGCGATCCTGAATGGCTGCTCCAACGCGCTCCTGCCGATCCATACTGAATCAGTTGAATTTTCTCTGGCTATGGAGTCACACGTGCAACAACGGCGACGAATAGCCGTAGCAGCAGCAAGCTACATTTTACTTGTATATATTTACGGCAAAAATTACGAAAACGAAAAAGACAGTATTAGGTTAAAACAATTAAAAAAAACCGGTTGTAATATGGGACTCGACTTTACAAAGAGTTAATTGATGATGGAGCTGAAGCTAATTTTGCACGATTGACTGCAAATCAATTTGACTTATTATGTTCACTATTGGAGAACAAAATAAGAAAGAATGATACAAACTATATAAGTATCTTCTCTTACACCTCTTTTTGAGTAATTGGTATCATTAGGATCCCATAAACATTTATTCTCCCTATATAGGGAAATTAAACGGATACATTGCGAATGATCCATATCGGCGGATCACGCGATTCTAAATCACAACCGTCCAGACCGCGCGCGCCAAGCGACTGAGGCCCCTTTGTGCGTGACCAAAATACCGACAACAAATGGATCGCACGCGGCGAGGAGCGCGCGCTCTCCGCCGCGCACATGGATCGCGCGCGGCACGTCTACACTTCACGTTCCGTGGAGCGCGCTCCATGCCGCGCGCGATCGGAGCGCTTTGGATCGTCCGGTGTGGATCCGGCTATTGGAACGCTCGAACTTGGAGCGGCCCGTTCCATCTAGAGTCGGTTTTTTACCGCGCATCAAAGGAAGCTCAGTTCAACCGAACACTGGAACAGTTGCCACGCGCGCCATGCGCGCTTAGTTGATATCATTTAAATATTTGGAGCGCGTTCCGCGGTACGCAGTCTCGGCGCGGGTGGCGCGGGTGTTCATGGCACGCGCGCCAGGAGCGCATAATGGATACGTAGCTTTATGAGCATCTATTACCGTCTTCAAGTTTTTGATGAATAATGTTGATAGTTAATATTATGCTGTCATTCACTATGGCATTTAAATGCCTATCTTTTATCGACCCGTTACGATTATGTACAAGGGCGGATCCAGCATTGGTGCCAGGGGGTGGTCACATAGTCGTGGCCAAGTCCCAAGAAGCAAGGGTTTTTCAGCTTTTGGTCCAAAAATCAGATTTTTTTTAATAAGATTTAACTTAGCCATATTTTATTAAGCCGACACAAAAGAATTTTCAAACATCATTTCTCCCAATGCAATGCACGTTCATTTAAAAAAAAAAAATAGTTTTTCTACTAAGTTAGGTAGCAATCGGCCGTTAACAAATGAGCCTAAAATAGGTTGCTAATTTCCTTTTGCACCATGACATTGGCCGCGCAGCGCTATTTTTTTCTACATCATTACTTATTTTGTTGTTATATTTGGGTTTGTTACTCTTTTAGAAATAGAAAACAATTTAATTACTGGTCTACCTAGTTCCTGGACCTATCCCAGGGGGTGGTCATGACCCCATGACCACCCCCCCTGGATCCGCGCTTGATTATGTATCTGCATGTCGTCATGTTAAGATAAATCTTCTCCAAATTTGTGTACCTACCTGTAGAACTGGATAAAACCGAAATTGTTTGAGATCAGTCAGACTATAAAACATATTCGACATTGGTATCATGTTTATCGTAAGTATGTTGGATTTTCCTTTAGATTCGTGTTCGTAATTCGTAAATTGATAAAATGTAGTAGGTAGGTACTTACCTAATTATCTAACAAGCATGCACGCTCCTTGAAATTGATCTCGATTACGTTGACAACTTGCTTTGTGGACAACATTTTAGGAAAAACCCGTGGAGAAATAATTCTTTAAGAAAATTACACTGAAGGTGAACAATATATAGAGGTACCTTCCCCAACTATACCGAAGTAGTAAGGTTTAGGAGCAACGATGCAACAGACAAACTTGTAACACCATTTTTTTACGTCGGGTGTTGAAAAAATAACATTAATGTTAATAATTGTGTGATTGCGATGTTTTTAAGGTTCCGTACCTCAAAAGGAAAATACGGAACCCTTATAGGATCACTTCGTTGTCCGTCCGTCCGTCTGTCAAGACCGTTTTTGTCAGGAACGCGTGGAGGTATCAAACTGAAATTATCTAATTCCCAGGTCTTATTAGAGCTGTGAAAAAATCAAACTTCTAAGCCAAACCAATCAAAAGATACAGCCGTTTATGCCGCAAATTTTCGAAACTCGCACGGGAATCAAAACCTACAGGGTACTTCCCGTGAACTTAGAATCTTGAAATTTTGTTCGAAGTAACGTCTTATAGTACAGATAAAGGAAAAATTGCGAAAACCGTAAATCTTTAGTTACATCATATAATCTATACTTATAATAAATCTGTAGAAGTGAAAATTCTGTACATTGAATATATCAAAAAAATAAATGGCAGGGGGTGTTACTAGACCGACACCGAACACAAAAGTGTAAAAAAAAAAATTTTTGTCTGTCTGTCTGTCTGTTTGTTCAGGTATCACGCAAAAACTACCGGTTCGATTACGATGAAACTTGGTATAATTATTCTTTATTATCCTGGGCACCACACTGGGTAGTTTTTATCCCGGAAAAGTATAAACAATAAAAAACAAACTTAATTTTGCGGTTAAAAACTCATTGATAAGTTTCGTCATCCACGCGAACGAAGTCGCAGGCACAGCTAGTAAAAAATATTTTTGAAAATTTTAAAGTTCTTTTCGTTTTTAAGTTTCTTCTTTTCTCATGAGGCGTTAAGGTATTAAATTGAAATTCATATAATAATAATAATAATAAGTATACTCCACTTCACCTAGCAAATTTATCAGTACAGCTTGAACAAATTACACATCCACAAAAACTGGATACCTGGGCGCAGAAATCTCTCCATGGACGGCATCGCCTCGACTTAACAAATCCTATCGTTGACAAAGTTGCGTCAAACATGTGGCTTAAGCGAGGCGAATTGTTTCCCGAAACGGAGGGATTTATGATTGCCATTCAGGACCAGACTATTGACACTAAAAACTACAGGAAACATATAATCCGAGACCCGAGTGCACAGAATGACTTGTGTCGACATTGTCACAGAAGTCCTGAAACTATACAGCATATCACGGGAGCTTGCACATCTATTGCTCAGTCGGATTATAAGCATAGGCATGACCAAATAGCTGCAATAGTGCATCAATATCTAGCCTACAAGTATAAATTGATACCAGAGAAAACCGCTTACTATAAATATATACCACAAACGATATTAGAATCGGCTGAATTCAAGATGTATTGGGATAGGACGATTATCTTATATATAAAATTCTCGTGTCACAATGTTAGTTACCATACTCCGCCGAAACGGCTTGACCGATTTTTATGAAATTTTATATGCATATTCAGTAGGTCTGAGAATCGGCTACTATCTATTTTTCATACCCCTAAGTGGTAGTAGGTAGGTAGTAGGCAGGTGCTAGGTAGAAAAAATTGCATTGCAACGCATGCCGGGTACAGCTAGTGACTGATAAAACTGTACACTTCAATAGACCGGATATTACACTACTTGATAAAATTAATAAAATTGTATTTCTCACAGATATAGCGGTACCTAATACCCACAACTTGCAAACTACATTCACAGAAAAAATAGCTAAATACACAGACCTATCCATTGAATTAAAAACTCAATGGCGCGTAGATGATGTCCGCACGGTACCGATAGTAATATCTTCAACTGGCGTGATACCTAAATCTCTACATAATAGCCTTAAAACCTTACAGATTCATCTCCTCACATACATCCTCATTCAGAAAGCCGCCATACTTAACACCTGTAGAATAGTTCGTAAATTTTTGTCAATACACACTTAATGTTCATCAATTTCGTTTTGGCCACAAGCCCGCGAAATTGATTTATTCGCCATTAAAATGATAAAAATTTAAATAATAATAATAAAATTACCACCACCCCCGGACTCGTCGCCGAGCTCCGCCTCCCAGCTGCCGGACCATGTACAAGCACCGACACCTGCAGTCGCGTCGAGCTCCAGCGACGAGTATTACTCCCCGCCGACGTCGCCAACACCTGTGCGTCGGCAGGGGAGACGCCGGCCACCGTCCAGCTTGGTGCCCTCAGGCCAACCGGCCTCGAACAGGGCTCCCGCTCCCGGTGGTGATGTGCGGCGCATGAAGTGGACTCAAGGAATAAACGAGAACGTCATGCGCGCATATTACGGGGCGACAGAGGGAGGAACTAACGTCACTGCGTACCGTGCGAGAATGCTGTCTCTGTTTCAGGTTCTTGAACCGGGCGTCAGCGTATCGGCACAACGACTGTCGGATCAGGTACGGGTCATCCAACGTAATCATAGGTTGGATGACTCTACGCTTGATCGACTGCGCTCCGAAATATAGAGTAGCCCTGCCACCAACACCTTGCCTCCAGCAGCAGCACCAGTTTCTGGTGCTCCGCACACCGCCCCTAGTGATGGGGAAGAGGATGATGGGGCTATGACTGTAAGTACCCAGTGCAGTGAGTTAATAAGGAGTACATTGGAAGATGCGATTCGGGATTATCGGACTTCACCGCCCGACCAAAGGCCTCGATTACCCCGTTTGCCCATGCATAACCGAAACAAAGCAATAATGGGTGCCTTAGATTCACTGCTCCCCATTTACTTTGAGAGCAGTGAAGACCTTAGGGACACGCACTCGATTTTGTACTGCGCGGCTCTTACGGCATGTCGTGTAGCTAATGTTGCAATTTGTTATAGTAACATAGCTGCACGACCGAAACCAGCCGTACCAGCTTGGCAGTACAGGATCGAGCAGCGTGTTGCTGAGGCTAGGACACTCATTGCAAAGTTAATTGCTTTTAAACAAGGTAATTCTCGACCACGAGTGATGCGCTTTGTAAGGCGTGCATTTGCTGGGACTGATATCAGTTCCAGTGAATATACTGCCCGCGTTACAGAGCGCATCGACCTGTTTAAACAGAAAGTGTGTGGATGGGCAAGCCGTATTCGACGCTATAAACGTCGGGTGGAACGATTTTACCTGAATCGCATGTTCCAAAAAGATCAAAGATGGGTATATAGAGCGTGGGAGCGGCCGGCTTCAGGCGTGGATGGCGGGTGCTTGCCGGATGGTGATGCCACAAATTAATTTTGGCGCAGCATCTGGTCGGTGCCTGTCAGCCACTCCGAAGGCGGCTGGATGCGAGAGGTTGAGCAAGTATGTGAACCTATACAAGAGATGGGGGCAATTACCATCAGCCCCCAAGATGTAGCCAATGCAGTCCGCCCGATGGCAAACTGGAAAACACCGGGGCCGGACGGACTGCAAAATTTTTGGTTAAAATGGCTACGGAGTTCACATAGTTGCTTGGCTTCTCAATTCCAGTCTGCTGTGGAATCGGCTTCGCTCCCACAGTTCTTGACTACAGGATCTACCCATCTGCTCCATAAAACAGGTAGTGCCACGGATCCAAAGAACTATAGACCAATAACTTGTTTACCAACGGTCTATAAGCTCCTTACGTCCATTCTGAGAGCAAAAATTAACGAGCATGTCGTTAGTTTTTCTATTATGTCTGCTTCTCAGAATGGATGTAGGAGTGGATCCCGTGGCACTAAGGAGCTACTCCTTATTGACACGGCTATTTGCCAACAGGTTCGCCGCTCTAAAAAAGATCTGTCGACATGTTGGATAGACTATAAGAAGGCCTACGACTCGGTGCCGCATACATGGCTCATGAGGGTGCTAGAGTTGTATAAAATTAATGCAACTCTACGCGCCTTCTTGGTGTCATGTATGGGGCAGTGGAGTACGGTGCTTCACTATCCAGAATGTCGGGATATCCAACAGGGTGGGGAACCAATTAGGATTGAGCGGGGAATATTCCAGGGCGACAGTCTGAGTCCTCTGTGGTTCTGCTTAGCCTTGAATCCTCTAAGCACTTTGCTTGAGAATTCGAGGCTGGGCTATTCGTTGAGGAGAGGGAGCCAGGTATTCTCCCACTTGCTATACATGGATGATCTTAAGCTCTTTGCCAACAGCGGATTGCAGCTGATGAAGTTACTGAAGATCACTGAAAGCTTCAGTAATTCAATCAGAATGGAATTTGGTGTTGACAAATGTGCGGTCATGCATGTAAAGCGAGGTGGGGTTGTGGAATCCCAGGGTATACAGCTCTCGGATTCCATAAACCTAAGGTCGCTCTCTGCAACGGAGACCTACAAATACTTGGGTATGTTGAGACGTTAGTGTAGAGGCGTTAGGCATCAACGGTGCTGACGTGAAACAATCATTACAGGCACGTTTCTTTGGCCGCTTGAACAAAGTACTAAAAAGTGTTTTGTCAGGCGGCAACAAGGTGCGTGCCTTTAATGGTTGGGTCATGCCAGTGTTGATGTACTCCTTTGGTGTACTCAAGTGGACTCAGACTGAGTTAGACGCCTTGGATAGGAGAGTCCGAACACTACTAACCGCAAATCGAATGCATCACCCACGCTCTTCAGTAATGAGGTTATATATCCCGCGGAAATGTGGGGGTCGAGGCTTTCTAAATGCTAAGACCCTCCATAATCGCGAGGTATGTAACCTCAGGGAGTATTTTCTCCAAGTCGACGTGGGGATGCATCGAGATGTGGTGGTAGTGGATAAGGGCCTAACACCGCTCTCCTTAGGCAAAGAGAACTGGCACAAACCTGTCGTACTGAGCGTGAAGGACCGCGAGGTTGTATGGCAAAGCAAGGAGCTCCACGGGCGCTACTACCGGACCCTTCATGGGTCCGATGTAGATTTCTTAGCGTCCGTAGCCTGGCTACGCTTCGGTGATCTTTTTGGAGAAACCGAAGGGTTTGTATGTGCAATTATGGACGAAGTTATCATGACGAATAACTATCGGAAATATATCATAAAGGACGGTACAGTTGACATATGTCGGGCATGTCACTGTCCAGGTGAGTCCTTAAGACATATTATTTCGGGTTGTTCTCGTCTTGCTAACGGCGAATACTTGCACAGGCATAACCAAGTAGCCAGGATTATCCACCAGCAACTTGCTTTGAGATACAAACTTGTGGAATCCGAGGTGCCGTACTACAGGTATGTGCCCGACCCAGTTCTCGAAAATGGTCGTGTCACACTGTACTGGGACCGATCTATCATCACTGACAGGACTATTGTAGCAAATAAGCCTGATATAGTGGTGATAGATCGATCGGAGCGTCGGGCAATCATTGTTGATATCACTCATGACGAGAACCTCGTGAAAGCTGAAAAAGAAAAACAACTTAAATATTTGGATTTAGCGCACGAGGTTGTCGACATGTGGGAGGTGGACTCAGCAATCATTGTCCCGATAGTCGTTACAGCCAACGGCATAATAGCCAAGAGCCTCGACCAACACCTTAAGAGGCTCTCGCTTGGCGCCTGGGTCAAGGGTTTGATGCAGAAAGCGGTACTTCTCGACACGGCGCGTATTGTGAGGAGGTTCCTCTCTCTGGAACCCTAACCACCGGCAGCTTGGGCCCTGTTCCCGATGTCGGTTGGAAACTACATTTTATATTTTTAAATGTATATTTTTAGTTATTACTAGCTGTACCCGCGACGTTGTTCGCTTATATACCTATCATTCATCTTTATGAATAAATATTTGACTGTGATATACCTCAATATCACAGCCACTAACACGAACTGCCTATAACTGCCGAGTAAATTTTGTCACAAATGTTGCTGTTTGTATAAATTCTCAAAATAAAAAAGTACAATCGTCATAATTATATAATTAGCTTACCTCTAAAACTTTTAAGGATTGGTTTTGATGCTACTTTGTTTAAAAATTTTAGATTTATCTTTCAAGTCCAGAACCGTGACAAAAATTATCATTTTCATGGTGGCTTTCGATGTCAATGTCCAAAATATGTCTACCTTGGGCAGTTTTGAACTGACTCTTTTATCTTCTTTTTTTATATATGTAGTTTGTTTTCTCTGTTGTGCTTTACCCAGTTGGTTACAATAATTGAAGGTCGATGTTTTTGTATTGAGTCTACTGGCAGCGCCAACTCTGAGTTAAAGTGAGAGCAGATGTCGCTCTAGGCAGTAAATGACAAAGGGCACCCAAAAACCGAATCCATAAAAACAAATTAGTCCATTTTTATGCTATAGTTCTCGTTGGTACCGTAGTCCCTAGTGAGACTTCAGGGCGCGAGGTTTTAGTGCGAAACCTCGAAATTGAAGTTAAATTGAGAGTGGATATCAGATAGGCAGTGACTGACATGAGACCCATGAAACTGAAAGAGGAGGTAGTTACAAAAAGTTGACGTACGGTTTGAGAGGCGCAGTGGCAGAATTACCAAAACTGTGTTTAAAATTATTTGTTTGGAAAGATTAAGTAATAGCTGTCCAAGGACAATCTCATTCTACCCTGATCAAAGTCAGAGGCTGTATCCTGTACAATTCGCTTTATTAAGCGTAAGGTGATGGGCTTAAATACCGTACGTATATATTTTAAAATGTAGAGAATACGATACAAAGTTTATTTTATTTAGGGTTTTGGGCCAACCTTCCGGTAATAGGGTACAAAAACTTTATGAAATTTAAACACATAAATAAAACATAATTTGTACGCATAAAAACCTACATGAGAAGCAAGCTACCTTTTAATGAATATTAAGGAGGTAGTACATACTAAAGATTGTGTAATAAAAAGATCATTGGGTTTTTGGGTAAAAGAAAATAAATAACAAATACAAAAAGATCTTGTCCATGGAATGTAATATAGATGACCAATAGAAAACATTACACATTATGTTGGAAAAATAGTTTAAAAGTGGATTAAAGTTTTTACCAACTATAAGTGATCTATGGGGAAGCTTACGTTTTCAAGTCAGAAGCGAAACGTAAATTTTCAAGCAAATGGCCAGGACATTTACGCCTGAATCACTTTACGGTATATGCCATACACGTTTGTTCCTCCATGATCAGCAATGAGGAACAAACTTACCTACGGAGATTAGTAAATGCAAACACTAAATAATTGTAACTTTATATATCGGTTGAGAAAAAATTCACGACTTAAAGATGTCGTTTATTGCGTCTAAAAATACAACAAAATGTATATCTATGTAAAACACAAAAAGAGTTCTACTGAGATTTGAACTTGGGTATCAAAAAATTCAAACTTATATAAGAAAATGGACGCATGAAAAAAAATACAAACATTAACAACCGGATTTGAACTTGCAGCAAGATCACTCATTTCTAATCGTTCAACCGCCAAGCTGTTTACTTCGATAGCTAGTTCACTAAAATATAGGTACCTACTAATCAAATTGAAGATTGCTATGGCTACCTCAGTCTGCCATGGTTACCCTCTTGTTTATCTGTCAATAATGCCAATTTATGTGTGCAGTTGAGAAAATGATTTTGGTTTTTTAAAGCTCCACCCCTTATCAGCTAGATTCAATAGCATGTTTCAACATAGCTAACAACCATCTACGATTTCTTGAAAACAACCTCTCAATTTTTTACACCATTCTATTAAGTAGTTTATGTTTGATACTGTAACATGAAATCTGACCCCCGGCAAAAGAGAGTTGTAATTTACTGTTTATGTAAATGTAAAAATAGATATATAGATGTCGTTGCAAGTACTATATACTGAATTGCGTGTTGTAATATTTTACTTCTTGAACTCACTAAATTAATCATATCTTTTGATAGAGTGAACCGATTTCGATGAAACAAAAACTAAGTTATACCTCAAGTTGCGTAAAGTTTTTGTATATAAACATTGTCTGCATTGAATTCGTAGATTTTACGTGATGCGTGCACAAACAAACATATAAACAGACAAACAGACAAACAGACAAAAATTTCAAAAATGATGGAAATGGGTTCTGTTAGTTATCCTTAAACACGCTGGCTATTATTTTTTTTAATTTCTTTAATGTACAAAAATGACTTTTCTACAGATTTATTATATGTATATAGATTGTATATACTTAAAAATGTATTTTGTATGTATTTAAAGAAAATAAAGAGAATAATAATAAAATCATTTATTTGGAACAGCAATTTAAGCCGCACATTTTCAACTGCCTCGTTGGCCTAGTGGTTCTAAGCGCGACTGCTACGCTAGAGGTCTTGGGTTCGATTCTCAAGACGACCAAGGTGTTATTGGGTTTTTCTATGAAATTCTCACTAGCAGGTTGGAGTTTGGATTTGTGCCCGGTTAGTGGCAATAGGCTCGCCCCCTATTACATGGGACCTAAACATACCGGCGAACTATGTTATATTTTTAAACTCGCAACCACTCGCGAGGGAATCAAAATCTAAAGGGTACTTCCAGTCGATCTAGAATCTTGAAATTTGGCATGAAGCAATGTTTAATAGCACATATAAAGGAAAAATCACGAAATCCTTAAATTTTTACTTACATCACATATATACCTACAGGTTTGTGCGGAACCCTCGGTGCGCGAGTCCGACTCGCACTTCTGACTGAGAAATTTTACTGGAAATAAATTTAAATTTCAGTAGGTACCTAGGTACGTAGATACATAAACAGTTTAATACGAAAACAAAAAAAAAACATAAAAAACATAATATTTTATTAAATTGCAATAAAATAAAATAAAATAAAAAATACAAGTATTATGAAATCAACAAATAGAAAATGTATAACTGGGTGTCGGGGTTGCACAAACAGTGAGGGGTTCATTGGGAAAATCATTATTTTAATTTCAAATACTGAACGGTAAACATATGACATTTATTTATTATTATATTATTTTGTTATAAACGTGATATGTTCATCATACAATACACAAGTGTATGTCGTTTTTCCCGTTGGTTTAACCGATCCTGGAATATAGATAACCGTACAACGTACTCTCAAGATTTTAAACAATTTACAAATCAGTTTAATAAGTTCACAACATATTCAATAAGCATGCCTTTAGTTTAAGTGACTTGCGCGCTTACTTTTTCTCGGGTTTTTTCTTACCAAACTTTTCTCCCTCCTCTATAGTGGTAGTCAGTTCGCAACCTTTGGTCTCTGGTAGAAACATAGTTATAAAGAAGGCAATCAGTGGCACAATTGCAAATCCAACAGGAGCCATCCACGTCCTTATCTCTTTTAAGTCTATTATAAATGGAGCTATCATGGAGCCGACTCGAGCTACCATAGACGAAAATCCGATAGCAGCGTTTCGAACGACCGTCGGAAACATCTCTCCACAATACAAGTATACAACCACGAATACAACAAAGCTACTCACGACACCAACACAGGCATAAACCACAGTGAACGCACTTTCAGGCATAAATGCTAAAAGAAATAGGCAACTGGTGCATATGGCGTGACACAACATTATAATAGTTTTTCTTCCCATTGCCTTCATAAGAGGAATGGATGCAAAAGTACCTAGCATAGTGACGCCGGCGCTGGCTGCCACATTAACGAACACGTCACCACTTATTTGACCCACGTACTGCGACACACCATAGAAACAATAACTACACGACAACCAGTTAAACGACATACATATGATATTTTTCCGGAGGTTTGGGGTTCGGAAGAGATCCAATATATTGCCTTTTTTCAAATTGTTTTTCTCTGCTAGCAATTGGTAAGCTACGACATCTGGTCTTATGTTGGCAGTCGGGCGATGGTTTCTGGAAAAGTTTTTATTATAATTAAAATTAGATACGTATTAACTTAGGGAGTATCCGATCCACATACACAAATATAAGACTTACATGGCAGCGACGCGAGTCAAAATTTTAATCGCTTTTTCCGTTCGTTTCATCGCTATGAGCCATCTTGCCGATTCAGGAAGTAGACAGAAATAAGACATTAAAAGAGCTGCCGACATAGACATTGCCATTTGAAATTCCGCATAATCTCTTAGGAAATAACCAGCAACTGGTATCAATAAATGGCCCATAGTAAATGGCACTTGATATATGGCTGAGATGACTTCTCTGTACTGAGTACCCACAAATTCCATAATTAGGACAAATCCGATAACCATGGTACCGCCAACTGACAAGCCAATCGCAAATCGGACAAAATTAAACCACCAGTAATTTGGAACAAATGCAGCAAGTACACCAAAGAATAACTGCATTACGATTGCCACAAGAAATGGTTTCCTCCTTCCGTACCTTGAAACAAAGGGGTCTTATTATGCCTACTTATAGTACTTAGGAACCAACATAGAAATTATATATTACATAATGGGGACCACATTAAACAACAGAGTGCTACTGCCGCTACTGGCTAGCGATATAATAGGAAATATGCAGAAATCACTGATTTGGTTTATCTTTTTTACATCGAATGCGATTTCAGTTCTAATTCATAAAGTAATGATTACTTTTTATTTAAATAATAATTTAACAAAGTGCAAAAACATCAAATAGATTGAAAAATAAATGCTGGATTGATATAAAATTCACGTAAGTCTCAGAAAGCAATATGTACGTGGGATTTATGAATTATCAAAACGCGACGTTATTAGTCTAGCATAATTTGACGTCACAGTCCGTTCTGCCTCAGTGAGATAGGTCTGATGTCATTTTGATATGCACTAATAGTCCGGTCATTTGGTAGTTTTACCTGGAAAGGTTTCCGGGAGTGTTGAAAATTGAAATCGAAGTTAGCCGTAAAGTTCATTTTTCCTTTCATTCCCTTAAGTCTCTTCAACAAGCGTTGAAGAGACTTAACCTACTTACCTCTACAAACTAAGATCTCTCTAGCCCTATCTGTAATCCAACCCATCATCGATTATGCTGATGCCTGCTATTTAGATGCTACCGAGGAGCTCCTTAACAAACTTGAGCGCTTGCAAAATTTATGCATTCGTTTCATATTCGGCCTGCGAAAATATGACCACGTATCTCACCTTCGCAAGCAGCTCAAGTGGCTCCCAATCCGTCTTCACCGGAACACTCGCATTTTATGCCTCCTTTACAATGTCCTGTACAACCCAACGTATCCCTCTTATCTGCGTGAACGCTTTACTTTTACCCGTCCTCCTAATGTCCCTTGCAGAACGCAAATAAAATCCTTATTACACTTCCAATCCCACTCCACTGACTTCTATTCCTACTCCTTTACAGTTCACTTTGGAACTCGCTTCCGCCTAACATCCGTGATTCCAAATCTCTTTTCATTTTTAAGAAACGCATTAAAGAGCATTATCTCTCCTCATAATTGAGTTATATATATATTTATATATTTTAGTTATACGTAGTGTTTGTGTATAGATATGTATGTTTTATAATTTGTAGTTTTATAAATTGAGTCGCACGCTCTGACTGCCAATATTAACGACTTCTCCTTTCGCGGTTCTGCTGGCAGAAATTTCTAAAGAAATAAGCAGCACCTTTGTACATCAGTTTTAAATATGTAATATTATTTGTTAATGTGTTGTGTGTACATAAATGATTAAATAAATAAATAAATAATGTAAAATAAAATAAAATTGGTGATTTTATAGATTACGACGTGTTCTTTTCGAATTTTTACTTTGCGACCTCGTATTTTTGCTGGTAGCTCCACCATATTGGAAAAATGGCGCTCTAAAACAGTTATTTAACAATAACTCCATTCAGGCTCATTTTAGGATAAAAATACCTCGGAAATAAAATAGAGAAAATTTCCAACAATTATGCATTCATCTTTTGTTTGTAGAATCAATAGCTTTAGCGTACGAGCATCGCAAAGTCAACTCCAACACGCATTCGGCCAAATTCCTAATTTCCACACCACCGTGAAGTAGAGTAAGTGGCACGTTTATTTTTTGTGGTATCCCCTGTAGGCCTAATTTTCTCTAGTTTAATTTATTTCCGAGGTATTTTTATCTTAAAATGAGCCTGAATGGAGTTTTTTTTAAATAACTGTTTTTGAGCGCCATTTTTCCAATATGGTGGAGCGAGCGGCAAAGATACGAGGTCGCAAAGTGAAAATTCGAAAAGAGGACGTCGTAACCTATAAATCACCAACTTTCAACACTCCCGGAAAACTTTCCAAGTAAACCCCTTTTTGAGCACCAAATGACTGGACTATAACGGTAATTCATTACATTATTTTTATTATGATGTTATATCTAGTGTTAGGAAGTATTTTACAAAAGCATACTAAAAAAATCGTGCATATTCCCTATTATCAATTTACACAATCAAACCAAAAAGTAAAAACTACATTACCTGTCAGAAGCCATCCCAAACAGAACGCTTCCAATTAAAGTGCCCAACTGAAATATAGTTTGCGTAAAACTTATTAGCCACCTTCTATCGCAAATCAAATCCCATTCCATTACAATCGTTCTTGAAAATAGTGACCTATCATACTCTGGATTAGGGCAGGGGCAAAAGTTTAATTTGCCGTCGCAAGTGTATGAAGTTTTAGGGGCCAAGAATATAATCGACATTTGATGAAATGCGATACCAAACTTTGATAAGAACACCAAAGCACAAAGCCAAAAATGATATCTTCCGAAAGCTCCAGTGATCTTTGTTATCATATCCTGATTCGGTTGCCCTGAATACCCCCTATAACAATAAGGAATTCTTACTATAGAAATCATTAGAAAAACTTGGCTAGATATAATAGGGTAGATGACTAGGTATGAAAAGTCAAAATTTATTTAGTCCGCCATTTAGATAATCAAAATATAATAGACACATATTTTTTTCTTTTCTCAAATAAATTACAAAATACGAAGATAAACCGCTGTAAAGTTCAGGAGTGGGGGCTTGTGACGTCACGGCTAGGTACAATTTGTACTCAAACGTGACGTCACGCAAGAATTGTACTTGCTGTATCTTCGTAATTCTTTGTTTACGGGACTAAAGAAAAAATACGTGTCTAATATTTTTTTCTTATCTAAAAAATGGACATCAAAATAAAAATTAGTCATCATCCCTATTTGTTATGTTGCAATTAAAAATAATAGTTCAGTATTTAATAATAGTTGGGTAAGTAACGTAAAGGTCATAGCACACTTAAACGACTCTGCTCCAAGACCGCTCCCACCCAACACCGCCCTAAACTAAGACGACTGCTGGCAGTCCACGCGGTGACAGCTAGCAGGCACCCAGCAGTCCACGCGGCGACAACTGGCAGACGGCCAGCTACCCACCCGCCGACGGCTCTCGCTTTTCGCGATAGACACAGTTCGCGATCGGTTTCCATTAAAGCAACTCGTATTTTTTACTATGTCCCGATTCACAACACGCGAACTAGCAATTATTGCTATTGCACTTGAGGATGAAGAGAGAAGCGCAAGAAATAACAGACGAAGATGTTGAGTGCATAAAATGCTGAAAGCAAGACATGTAGAAGGAGAATTTTGGCAGATCCAAAAACACCTATTAGATGACAAAGAAAAATTTTACATTTACTTTCATATGGATCGGTACTTATTTGACTACATATTATCATTTATTGAAAAAGACATAACAAAGAAGAATACGAAATTCAGACAAGACGGCGCGCGTGGCGACTGCTAGCAGTGAGCGCGCGGACACCGCACCGACCGCTCGTCTACAACATGCAGCCAGCGAGGCGTCAACTACCGAGCAGTCTGACGGCGGTAAGCTGGCTGACAGCGAGCTGTCTGCTAATTTATGATGCTAATGTAAAATATATCTTAAGAGCCATATTTAAAGTCCATATTTAAATAATATTCTTTTTGCCGGGTGGGAGCAGAGTCGTGTAAGTGGGCTATGACCTTTGGGGTTATTTTTTTTTTTCAGAATGCTGGACTGAAAGGTATTTGGAAAAAAGGTATATAAACATTGAACTCATATAAGAGCGTCTCCAGATGATCTGGCAAACACGCACCAAATGCGCAGCTCGCGAACCTGTCGCGAGTTGCTTGCATTTCAAGTTCCAGATCTGTCGATTGCGCCACGAATGCGCAGCTCGCGTGCAGTTCGCGAGCAGCTCGCGTAAGCTCGCGAGCAGCTCGCGTGAAGCTCGCGAGCTAGGAGCCACATTCGGTGTGCGTTTGCGAGATGTGGCCGCACCCTTAGGCATCCCTACTGGGGCCGGATGCCGCTATTTTAAGTCAGTGAGTAGCGGGTTAATAAACGTTCCGGTGTACTTGTTATTGTGCCTAATTTTCGTATTCAGATAATTTTAGTGTAATGACAAATTTACACCTACTTGCCACTGTTGTCATTGTAGGATTGCAAGTGACTGTTCTCATCTGAATACGAAAATTAGGCACAATAACAAGTACACTGGAACGTTTATTAACCCGCCACTCACTGACTTAAAATAGCGGCATCGGGCCCCTCTTTACTAAGAATGATAGTAGGTATAATATATAGTTTTAGACACTTACCATATCACCTCTTCTAAATATCTTAGGTAATCCATTTTAAATTTATAATGTAATCGTTTTCCAATATAAATGAATAAATCACGATAATTTAAGTTTCACGACATATGATGATAAAATTAAACGGCGACATCAATTTTATCATTATTCATTCATGACATTTTCCTAAAATGACTTTCAATCAGATTTTAAAAGAAATAACTAATAAGAGAAGAGTTTTACTACTTCAGGTTTTACCTGATATTGTTTTAAATTACAAAGCTGAAAAGTTTTTTTAGTTGAACGCGCTAATCTCAGGAACTATGGTTTGAATTGTTTTTTACTGTCTTGAATAGATCATTTATCGAGGAAGGCTTTATAATAATAATAATGGGGGCAAGCCGTTACCTCATCATGAGAATAACGCAATACCTGCGAGCATATCAACTTGCTTTTCCAACCTTGAGATATAAATTAAAACTGTATCTGAAGGTAGGTATATGTAGGAGCATAGCTGCAGCTGCTTGTGGCGAGCTAAGCTATTTGTGAGTAGCGACACAACAGACCAGGGGCCCGAGTCTGCTATTTACACTCCGTGTCAGTGTGCTCATAGTTGGCTCATAGTGGGACGATTTTACGATAATTGCCATTCTACTAACTTAGTAGAATGCCAATTATCGCAGACTCGGGCCCCTGACTGCCTCAGGGGCCACTCCTTAAGAAGGCTCTCAGCTCTTTCTTGCCTCTAGAGCTATATGCTCGGGGGTGGAAGTGTCTAATGGCATAATAGGAAAGAAACCCGCTCCGGTATTATATCGCTGTCTCTTGCGACCCGCGATGACGAAAGGCAGGTGCCATAGTATCCGATTTTATGAAAATAACCAATCCACTTAACAACACCTACCCATAACCATATTAGTTTTATCACCACAATTCACAATAGTTCTGTAGCTACCTAGGGTCGTTCATGTCTGTTCTCCCATAGGGCAGGGATGAATAGCTCCTGGTAAATGCCCCATCCCATATTAGAATAAATTTCTTAACAAGGCCGCTGCGTGTTGGGCCTATGTCCCCACGTAAGCCTTTCAAAGAACCGGGTATTCTCGTCACTGAGGATAACCCGTGAAAGATAAGAGACACATAATAATAATAATAAATGCGGACAACATCACATACATTGCTCTGAACCCAAAGTAAGTAGCTAAAGCACTTGTGTTATGGAATTCAGAAACAACACGAAGGTACCTACCACAAACACCCAGGCCCGAGGCAATGTAGAAAAGTTGGTTTCTACATTGACCCGTCCGGGGATCGAACCCGGGACCTCAGAGCTAGCGACACCTTGAAATGCCGCGCGTACGCCACTCAAACACGGAGGTCGTCAAATTTTTACTTATTATACCAAACATAACGCTGCGACCTATAGACGCGAAGAATGATGTTCTTACATGCTATTATTCACAATAAGTAGGTATGATTGCCTTGAATTAACGAATGAATATACATAGTTCCTCGAACATCAACTTGGAGACAAGTCCGTTCGCAACGCTTATTAGCCACCAGTACTAGCCGAAACTGTAGAACTAATGCAGGTTCACGAACACCTATATGCCAACTTACAGATATATTTAACAATAAGTTTGTTTTTCTTGATATTTTTAACCTTACAACTACTAAATTAAAAAAAATGTTTAGTTAATATTTTAAGAATCCAATAAGTAAGTATATATATATGTTATACTTATATTTATGTTCACTTTTTATCTCTTTTCGCATGTAGCAGTTATTTTTTATTAGTAATAGCCAATAGGTGGTTTACGATGTTGGTAGTGTAATAAGTATATAAGTAAGTATATTTTTCTGTATAAACAATTGTTAGACATAAGATTATGCTAATGTTTGTAATCCCGAAAAAAAAATATATAAAAAAAAAAAAACGTCTTTTAATTGAAAACTCCTTGGTTTTAAAAATCGAATACCATTTCTTTATAAAAAAAAAGATTTTCGGTCTTGTCCTATGGTCTTGTCAAACTTGTTTAGTCGTTGACACAAGTCACAGAGTCTTATTTACTTTTCTTTTCTCTATGTCACAGAGTACTTTTTGACACACACACAAGTCGTAGAGAAAATGGAATTGACTCGAGAAAATTCAAGAGCGATGATTTAGGCTGGCCGCACACACACGTTTTCCGTATTCGATTTCCTAATGCGAAATTTCGATTTGGAATTCCGTAAGACTAGCGCAAACGTTCGTTTTTCTTCATTCGGAAAGTATACACGCCAATACAGATAGTGATAGCGTGGTGAACGCACGACGATGGAGGACGACGATTTATTAGCAATTGCATTTCTGTTAATAATAAAGAAGAAAAGGAAACGTCGGTATTGGGTACATCCATTGAATACTCGGAGAATCTACGAGAGTCCGTTTTATCTGAAGAGAGCTAAGTTACGAGCACACCCAGATAAATTCTTTGATTTCTACAGGATGTCAATAAATTCTTTTGATGAACTTCATAATGGCATACGTGATAAATTAATAAAGCAAAATACCTGCATGAGATTATCTTTGGATACGGAAGGAAAACTAACCATAACCTTGAGGTAAGTTCTCTTTATTTTTACATCTATATTTATAAAAAAAAACCAAATCAACTATCTTATTTAATGGTTAAAGTTTAGGTATTTGCCAATATTATCTTCCTGTTCTTGTCCTTGAGATTGTAGAACTAAAAAAGTTGTAGCTTCGGTATCCTCGGCATGTTGAAGATTATCACCATGTAGAGATGTAGAAGGTGATGTGTAGTGATGACGTGGTGGTTGAAGCGGTGGCAGATGTGTAATAGAGTTAATAACCACTCTGGAATTGTTTGGGTCGGATTGATAATTAGTGGTTTTATTTTGCGAAGAAGATGAACTAAAGGTTGGCAATGGAGATTGCGTTTTATATAACATATTAGGTGAAGTTTCTGGTACAGGAATGTATGAAAAAGAGGGGGAATAACCACGGCTTGATGCTGGCGTTACTGAACGGTGACTGAAGTTATCATAACTCAGTGAAGAAGATGGAGATGAATTGTACTCAGTATTAAGTTTTTTTACCAACTGCAGCATTCCCAATTTAAAATCAATTTTTTGATTTTCATTCATTTGTTTCATATGTGTTCTAAAGCTCAATAAAAATTTCATGTCATCGTCTTCTACTTCTTGTCGTTTCTGATTGGCTTTCTGTTGATTTTGATGTGGGTTACTGAGTATTTGGGAGGGGATATCTTTTTTGTTTCGTTTTAAACTATTTGCAGGTGGAGTTGATACAGGTGACGGAGGCTGTAATATATTTGTATGGTCATCTACTTGTTCCACGCTGTGTTCTTTTTGCGTTTCGGATTCTTGTGAAGTATTATTGTTTAAATCATCGGATTGATAGTTTCCTTGGTAAAAATTTTGAAGAGTTACACTTTGAATATTTGATAGGGAGCAGGACCGTATCAGCCGTAGTTAAGGAAACCTGTACAGCAATATGGGAAATTTTTCAACCTTTGGAAATGAAGCCACCATCTTCAAAAGAACGTTGGCTAGAAATTGCTGAAAATTATTATAGAAGAACCAATTTCCCTAATTGCGTAGGTTCAGCGGATGGGAAACATATTCGTTTGATTTCTCCTCTGCATAGTGGATCTGCCTTTTATAACTATAAACATTTCTACTCTGTTGTACTATTAGCAGTGGTAGATTCTGACTACCGTTTTATAGCTGTAGACGTCGGTGCTTATGGCAGAGACAGCGATAGTAATATTTTCAACAGCTGGAATTTTGGAAAAAACCTAACTCAAAACCGCCTTAATATGCCTGAAGCAAAACCTCTGCCGAATACCAATGACACACCTCTACCTTTTGTGTTTCTTGGCGATGAAGCATTTCCACTGAATAACAATTTTATGAAACCATATCCGAGAAGTAATCTCAATACCCAACGCAGAATCTTTAACTACCGCCTCAGCAGATCACGACGTGTAGTGGAATGTGCCTTCGGCATTCTCTCGAATAAATGGAGAATTTTTCACACTAGCATGACGATTCCACCAGAATTTGCAGTTTTAGTAACAAAAGCAGCGTGTGTGTTACATAATTTTGTACGCAGACGAGACGGCTATCGATTTGAAGATTCTCTGACACATTACTTCGAAGATATACCTTTCCGTAGTCCACAACACAGACCCACAAACCGAGGTCGAAACATAAGAGACAATTTTGCTGAGTACTTTATGACACCGGCAGGGGAAATATCGTACCAATATAACGAAAGAATTAATAATTTACAATAATAAATGTGGGAACTATATAGACAAATCTTTGTGTGATGAGCACGATTATTTGTTCTGTGACTGGGTGTAATTTATCTATAATATGTATGTATTTAGAAATATATAAGTATGTTTATCAGTTGTCTGGTTACCATAACACAAGCTCTGCTTAGCTTGGGATCAGATAACCGTGTGTGAAATGTTCCGGAATATTATTATATTATTATTATTGTAATAAAAATTGCAAAAAGGATGGTGGTATTCGCCCCATTGCTGTTGGCACCACCTACAGACGTACGGCAGCCAAAATTTGTTGTAAGTTGTACAGCAACGTTTTGTCTGATAAATTCCAGCCCCTTCAGTTAGGCTTTGGCTCAAAAGGGGGCTGTGAAGCTGCCGTACACGCACTGTCCACATATTTGGCCCACAGGAAAAGTGAGGTTATTCTAAAAGTTGACATAAGAAATGCGTTCAACTCAGTGAACAGAGACACCTTGTTGGCAGAAGTCAAAAGTGAAACCCCCAAAATTTACAGTTTCCTTTGGCAATGCTACCGAAACCCTTCAAAATTAGTCTATAAAGACAATGTTTTAAATTCGGCTGTAGGTTGCCAACAAGGAGATCCTCTCGGGCCGGTCATATTCAGTTTAGCCATCCATCCCATTATTAAGGAATTGAAATCAAAATTTAATATTTGGTATCTGGATGACGGAACTCTAGGAGGCGATGTCAACACTGTAGCAGATGATTATATATCCCTTAAAACAAATTTACAAAAAATTGGTCTTGATTTAAACACAAGTAAGTGTGAAATATATATTCCAGATACACATTTAGATAAAAAATTAGCTTTACAAAAAATCCAAACAATAGCCCCTGAAATTAACATAGTCAATAACTCCTCTCTTCGCCTTCTAGGGTCCCCAATTTTAGAAGAATCATATGAAAATTTTATAGATGATAAAATTGAAAATTTTCAGTCAATTTCGAATAGACTTTTCAAAATCTCTTTACATTCTGCTATTACTTTAATTCGTTTTTGTTGTTTTGGTCCAAAATTTACATATTTTCTTCGTTCTTCACGACTATGGAAACATTTGCCGCTTTTGGAAAAAGTCGATAAAATTATTCGGTCCACGTTAACGTCCATTTTTAACGTAACGTTGGATGACCGAGCTTGGACCCAAGCCACGCTGCCGATCCGATTTGGTGGGCTTGGTGTACGTAAAGTTTCCAGTCTAGGCCTACCAGCATTTTTGTCTTCGGTCCACAGCACTGAAAAATTAACCAGGCAAATCTTAGGGTCTTCTCTGGTTGATTTTCAGATTCTGTGCATGACTGAGGCAGTAAATAGTTGGGAATTGTCCTGCCCGGGCACAGATCTACCCGAGCAACGTTCTTCTCAGAGGCAGTGGGACGAGCCGCTTTGCAGTTTGATACGGAAAGAATTAATTAATACGTCAATCAACACTGCAGAGCGCGCGCGTCTCCTGGCTGTGGGAGAATGGGAATCGGGCCTCTGGTTACAGGCACTTCCGTCAACCACTCTTGGTACGATTTTGGATGACAATACTTTCCGGCTCGCCATCAGTTTACGTTTAGGTATACCTTGTGTCGCATGTCATCGGTGTCAATGCGGTGAAACAGTCGATTGCCTCGGTCACCATGGCCTGTCCTGCAGCAGGAGCGCAGGACGTATATCCCGTCACGCAAATATTAATGACATTATTCGTCGTGCTCTTGTCATTGCCGGTGTACCAGCTGTATTGGAACCCAATGGTTTGGTGCGCAGCGATGGTAAGAGACCTGACGGTATGTCATTGTTGCCTTGGAAATTGGGTCGGCCTTTGGTGTGGGACGCAACGTGCGTCGACACCCTTGCGCCATCCCACGTTCTAAGTTCGGCGGCCTCTCCTGGAGCTGCTGCTGGAGCAGCGGAGACCCTTAAACGGCGGAAGTATAATAACCTAATGGGTAATTATATTTTCGAGCCGTTTGGGGTTGAAACGCTCGGGTCATGGGGCCCGAGTGCACGAAATCTTTTTAAAGAACTGTCAAAACGTTTGGTGGACTCTACTCGTGATCAGAGAGCTGGTTTGTTCCTTGCACAGAGAATCGGCATAGCCATTCAACGTGGCAATGCTGCCAGCCTTCTGGGCACGTTTCCCGCCATTGACAGGGATGACGATGAGTATTTTGACGCGTGTTAGTTTTATTTATCTATATAAGATTTAATTTTAGTCTTTGTTTGTTCTTTGTTTAAAGCAATTATAATAATATATTTCCTTGTAATAAAAAGTATATAGAAAATATCTTGAAAATACCTTTGTTTTCTTTGTCCACTTTAGTGCACGTGTCCCAATCCTTTATAACCTCTTTAAATACATTCTCCCAGGCCAAATCTTTGACATCTCTGTTGTGATAGTCGTTGTCATGAATATTCCACAGGCAGGGGTATTTTTCAACAGCCAATATTAATGTTTCTGCCTCACACATTATCGTGTTGTGATTCTATGCGTAACAAATACACAGAATACGTCCGATGCGCGTGGTGCGGGCGCGATACTGAATAGAAATTTCCGAACGTGTGCGCCGGCACAAACAAAATGTATGCAAGCGCTGCGTTCCGTTTTACGTTATTAGGTTTTTTCCTTTATGTTTCTCCGAACGCGCCGGCTTGCATTCGATACGTACGTACGGAATTTGTTCCCTTCGGAAAAAAAGCGAACATGTGCGTCAGTTAATGTATTTTCTACTGATTCCATGCAATCGGATGTCCGAATACGGAAAACGAATTCGGAAATTGAATACGGAAAACGTGTGTATGCGGCCAGCCTTATCATGACTTTCGAAGCGGTTTAAAACAAAAACACTGTGTTGACCGGATGCTTTCTGCATTTGGTGATGAAGCCCCATCCAAAACCATAATTTATCGCTGGTTTGCTGAATTTCAACGTGTACGTGTCAAGCTCAGTTCCCCGTTAAGGTCGTCCAAAAACTGCAGTCACCCAAGCGTAAGCTCATTGAAGAAGATCGACATGTGACATACCGCGAAATTCAGGCAAATTTAGACATTGGCATGAGTCAAATACAAATAATCTTGCATTAACAATTAGGTGTACGATGGATACCGCATTCGCTCTGTGAAGAGCAAAAAGCGGCTCGCGTTACTTGGTGCGTCAGAACTCTCGAAAGATTCCACGCAGAATCCTCAAATGCTATATACAACATTGTATCAGGTGACGAATCCTGGATATACGCGTACGAACCCGAAACAAAAAACCAGTCACGAGTTTGGGTGTTCGAAAATGAGTTAAAGCCAACTAAAATTGTTAGTTCACGGAGTGTTGCAAAAAAAAAACGGTTAATGCAGAATGGTATGCTAGCATTAAAATTTGTTTGCCACAGGTCGTTTCTGAACACCGTAAAGAGAACTGCAACCGCCGCATCACCCTCCATCACGACAATGCGAGTTCTCACACCGCGCACAGAACAAAAGAGTTTTTAGAGCAAGAAAACATAGAATTATTAGACTATCCGCCGTACAGTCCCGACCTAAGCCCTAATGATTTCTATACTTTCCCTAAAATAAAGAATAAATTGCGTGGTCAGAGATTTTCATCACCTGAAGAAGCTGTGGACGCCTACAAAACGGCCATTTTGGAGGACCCAACTTTCGAATGGAATGGTTGCTTCAATGATTGGTTCCATCGTATGGAAAAATGTGTCAAATTTCGCGGAGAGTACTTCGAAAATCAATAAATACATTTTTAAATAGTAATGTTGTCACTTCCTTGATTGCCGAAATTTTCAGTGCAGCCCTCGTATTCACGAGTGAAAAAGCCGTGTGCGGCGTGAATGCAACAATAAAAACAACATATTAAATCCAAATTAACCACTTTTGTAATTTTATTTCATTTATACACATCTTTTTCCGATTTGCCTATTTATTTACATACAATATTATTAAAATCTAGTAATCTATACTTATAATAAATCTGTAGAAGTAAAAATTCTGTACATTGAAAATATCAAAAAAATAAATGGCGGGGGGTGTTACTAGACCGACACCGAACCCAAAAGTGTGAAAAAAAAATTTTTTGTCTGTCTGTCTGTCTGTTTGTTCAGGTATCACGCAAAAACTACCGGTTCGATTACGATGAAACTGGGTATAATTATTCTTTATTATCCTGGGCACCACACCGGGTAGTTTTTATCCCGGAAAAGTATAAACAATAAAAAACAAACTTAATTTTGCGGTTAAAAACTCATTGATAAGTTTCGTCATCCACGCGAACGAAGTCGCAGGCACAGCTAGTAAAATAATAAAGTTATGGCTCGGCGCAAATGGGCCACCGACCACAGCCACCGGTTGCCAGCGACGGCGACTTAAACACACTTTTTAATTTTTAATATATTTTGTATAAACGCGCCGCACACGTGTAGCCGGTGGCGGCCACGCGCTACAGCAATAAAATATATGAAAAAATGTGTTAAGTCGCCGTCGCTGGCCACCGGTGGCTGTGTTTCTTCTTGTTTTCACGTTCATTACAATTTTATCAATCCTATTTACAAAATAGTTCTCACATAACAGAAAAGAAAGAACCATAAAATGGGTATGAGAAAATAATATAGTCTTATTTTAGGACTCCACAACTAATCTAGTTTTGTGTTTTCATTCCTGCTGAAGAACTATCCAAGTTGAATTATTTTTCCAGACTCATTATAAATTAATAAATTCTTATGAATCATAATCCCAAAATTATTCAATTATAATGCCCATCCTGAATCAGCCTGCCCAGAGGGGACGAAGCGCCAGCGCAACGTATTTTTTGATCAAGTAGTAGAAGCGACGCTAGCACCGCATCGACTATGCAAGCGCTCGCAGGAAACGACGACGACGGTCAAAAGACTGTAGACGGTCGTCGTAACTCTCAACAAACAATAATTTGAACGCATCGTAATGCCATAGGTAATGCCATATGTAACGGTTGTTATAACGATGTGTTGAGTTTGCAATATGAAGCTGCGTACGGATTGCGCGTTCCTGTGTACGCGTAGCTGGGAAACACTGTCCACGCGTACATTGGATACGCGTACAGCTCCTAAACAGACCGCCGCGAACCTGTACGCGAGTTCAATCGATCCAGAGCGCTCCGCGAGCCCCAGTTTCATTATTGAAACTCGAAGAACACGCGTGTTTATTCATTTTGCCGTCCAAATATAGCGTACCCGGCCGCGTGCGTCCTCTTTGACGCGCGACGAAAAACTGACTGACCGGTGGCTCGCGCGAGATGCGCTGCGAGTTGGCTCGCGCGGTAAGCGTACCCCAAGAGTGAACGCGTAGCTGCAGGTACGGACTAGGCGTTCCGGATACGCGTATACTGGGTACGCGTACCAGGGTACGCGCAATCCGTACGCAGCTTTATAGTTTAGGTCATTATCTCAAGTACCCTACTTATTACTTGTCTCTATGATCTCAAGCTATCTCCATACAGGGTGACAAATCCGTTGAGATTCACGTGCATGTCCTAAGCCCTAAGCAGTGCAAATATCCATAATACAGATATTTTGAAATGAATATGTAGATATAACGCACAAAATAAAAGATAAAGCAATTTCTATGTTTTATATTTCAATCCCTATTTTCCACAAAATAATACAGGTTATTTTATTTTTCCACGACTTATTTAAACCTGGGCGAAAATGATAAAAATAAGACCAGACATTTTAATTATGAAGTCTTAATAATAGGCAATTGTAGTAGTCAAATAAAAAATAAACTTACAATGTTGTATCATTTTCACAATGATAATGAAATAAACCTTAGCCAGTGGATCACTCCATACTAATATAAAATTATCTATCATAAAATATTTACAGCAACAAAATAGGAAAATTAAATAACTACTTCTCTTAGTTATTATTCATGTCATGTGAAAACTTAAATATACATCACGTAATTATTATAGCAACATATCAATATTATAATATTATTATTTATTACTTTAACAGATAACATTGAAATATCACATGATGAAATGTTTAAACATTATAACGCTTGAAAATAGCAAAATTAAATACCATAGCTCTATAAATAAAATACTTTTGCAATCGTTACAATATACAAGGAACAATCAATAATAAGTAATAAGAAAATCAAACTAGGGATGAAAAGATAGAGAACAACATCTGTTTTGTGTAAGACGACAGTTTGAACATGATATCGTCATATAAAATCACAGCTTCTATTGGTGTCAATGAGCGCTAATTTGTCTTAAATCATGAGACGTCTTGGAACAATCTTAAGTACTCCTAATTATTGAAAGGCACTAAGACCCTAATCTACGATAAAATTTCTGTACATGGTATTGAATTTGAAAGTATGCAATTCAATTTTATGTACTTATATAGCGTTTAGGCAACAGTTTAACGCACGACTAGCCGATATTTATATACAATTAATTTAATACCTAAAAGTACAGCCAGAGAATAACTATTCATAAGAATTTAATGGAATAATATGCAAGATGAGCTCTATCTACATTAAATGCAATTTTACTCATTCAAATACTTATTTACATGACTACCATTTCTTTAAAATTACAAGGAAAGCTAGATAGAGGTATTATTATAATTAAAACTGCACCTTATTATTGACATAAAATATGTATCCAAGTAATGTTATTGAACAAACTAAGCCAAATTGCACAAAAAATAATAAACAAAATAAACCCGTGTTTTGTTCTGACATCAGCATAGAAATGACTATAACGGCCCAGATCCACCGTGGCGCACAGAGAAGCTACCTGTCTCAAGCTTCGCTTAGCAAAAACATGTGATCGTGTTTGCTGCAACTCACGGACACGCAACGCATCAATTTACGTCATTGTAACATAGCGGCTTGGTCAATTAGGTGGTTACATAGCTGAAATAGTCGTGGGTTAATATTCGTACATAGCGGGTACCGCAGTGGTAATATAGACTCGTTGTCAAACGAATGAATCTACGCAGCTAAAATGCTCCGTGTGCCCGTCCACAGCATGCGCAGCGGTGGTTTCGCGCCTTCACCTTGTGATGGAATTCGACATCAAAAATGTAAACAAAGTTATGTCATTGTCTAAGTATATTTTTTTGTATGAGCCAATGAGCTAGTGAGCCACATAGTACGAATTTATGCTTGCAGCATAAAAAATATTCATACTGTTTGTATCTTACAAAAAAGAGGAATTCTAGTTTAAGTCAATATTAAAGCAAAGGATTATTATTTATTTAGAAGGTTTTCATCAAACTCCCACGGAAAATTAATTTTATTTTAATATGTTTACATTTTTTATTTCGAATTCCATCACAGGGTATAAATATAATGTTTTCATTCATTATTATGATTATTATGTTTGTGTTCTTGGCAATTATGCATAGTCCCTTAAGTTTACTTTGTTTTGTAAATTTGCACAAGTTGACTATTAAAAAGCCTTACATTGGTATCAAATTACTTCAGGCACCCTTCACTTTATATATTTAATAGTACACTTTATATATTTAATAGTACACTAAATATATTCATATTAAAACTGTTAACATTCTGATTACCATTTTAAAATCTGTATATTCTGTACTACTTCTATGACAAAATACATTAAACTATGAAAAATACCTGAAGAATAACAGTAACTAATGGATACTATCTAAGGGTGCGTCCACATCTGACGAACGAGCATTACACGAGCAGCTCGCGAGCCGATTGCGAGCATGCCGCGAACGCACTAGTGTCAATTACGCCGTCTGACAGACGTGCGCGCGCCGCTCGCGGCATGCTCTCGAACGGCTCGCGAGCTGTTCGTGTAATGCTCGTTCGTCAGATGTGGACGCTCCCTTACATCGCTTCAATAATATAATCAATGATAAATAAATTGACTTTCATAAAGAGTTGTCGGTACTTTTTTACAATTTATCTTATTTACATACACTTGATTATAGGCTATATTAATATATTTCTCGATTCAGTGTTATCACTAATGTTTACCACACGGGATTTGCTACAACATGGCCGTAATCGAAAATAGTATGAATCTGTATACCTAAGTAATTAATCTTACAGGGCCATGGACTAAGCGTATATGGAAGTTTGAGCGAGGTAATAATGATTATCTCTCATGTAAACTAAAAACGTTAACGAAATAACAAAATTCTTCTATTAAAATATTTTTGTATAACACTCATATATTGCTGATTATTCAGACTTAAAATGTCCAGTTTTCATTACTGAATTAGCTCTACATACAACATAGCTAGGTCATCCAGGCAAACATATTACCCAAATTATATAATTGTGAAACAATGAATGGGACCATGTCTATAAAAACATGAGTTTTGCTATTAACAAACTGGGCTTACAATCAGTATATGCTTAATTTCTTTAAGTATTTAATCATATTCATTAATGTTATCAATGCTTGATGACTACAAAATGAAGAAGAACCAAGAATGAAGGTGATTCAGGAAAGTTAAAATCGGCAATCATGAAATCAATTGATAATGTTTGGAAAGCATTTGCTAGCCCAGTCTGTTTTAACAATCAAACAAAGCTTGATTACAATTATAAATTAAAACTACTATTTCATAATACAGTTTTATCTGAGATTCAGACGAAAATAAAGCAGATTCTAATGAAAAAAACATTTGTTTTTAAAATGCAGGAAAAAAACACTTAAAATTAAACGAAAACTAAGAAACTTATAGTTTCATACTCTAAGAGCGAATTATTGTTATATGTGTATATAAATACCTACATGGCTAGGTGCTATAATGTCGGCGATTTTTTATTTTTGATACCAAGTTGCAGATTTTTAACGCAGGTCCCAATTTTAAGCCCATGTACTTCATCATCATGTCCGAATTTAATAACAACAATGCCTTGCCGTCAATTTCCTGTAATAACAAGAAATTAGGAATTAGTAATGTATAATTATATGATCCATCACAATAAGCAAAACTGAGGTGCTAAATATCAATTTAGTCATCCACTCAGTTTGCTTTCTTCCTAAACATTGTATAATTTTCCTTATAGTAAGTAGTCTATTAAATACATTATTATGTATGTCAGATAATGGATGTAGTGACAAAAATTGAGAAAGGTTTTCTGAGATGGTTTGGCCATATCCAGAGAATGAATGAAGAACGATTGACGAATAAAGTGTATAAGACGAATGTGCATGAAAAAAGTCAAGGAATATAGAATCTGACATTTGTAGAATCTGGCATTTGTAGAATCTGACATTTGTAGAATCTAGCATTATGCAACTAAACCAAAGAGGCGTGCGTGATTATATGTATGTATGTAGTATTTTTTAACGACTGCGCGACGCGAGGTTTGTGTGTTTCCCTGTCTATGTATGTGCCTCTGTTGCTCTATAGAGACCAGAGACGTAGTCCGAATTTGACGATTCTTATTCCAATCGATTCCACTTAATATTGTTAGTGTCACTAAAGACATGAGAATCAAAATCAAGCAGACAAGAAATCAGAAATATATAGAATAAAAAGAAAATCATTTTTAGATTTCTTTCGTAATTTTAATGATCGTTTACGATCATCATTCTGTTTGAAATCAGTGGCGTGAATTGTTGCTAAATAGTATAAAATAAATAAAACAACAACAGCCCCGCCAAATAACGAACTAAAAAGTAAAAACCTAGGGGTTTAGCACATGATAGAGGATTTGATAAAAAAAAAAAAACAGAAAGAGTGCTAAATGATGAAAGATTAGTATTTATTTTTTTGACTTTTTTCACATAGCTAAAAATTATAGCAAGCCGTTGTGCTCAGCACAAAATATAGATTGTATACTTACATGTTTCCTAAATAAGTCAGCGTGGGCGGCTAATGCTTGGTCAGCGGCTGCGATAAAGCCGATGACGTCCTCCACAGACCAGTCGGCGGGCGGCGAGGCCGGCGGCGGCGGCGGCGGCGCGCCGGTCGTGGACGACGCCGGCTCCGGCCGCTCCGGCGACACCCGCGCCAGCTTACCGCTCGAGCACTCGCCCGACCCATTCACGCTGCCGCCCGCGCTCTCCTCCTACCAAAAATACAATCATATTTAACGTCTTCTGTTCGATTCTATATACAACTTATATTATCTGGTAGTAAAATCGATTCATCATCTCTCGAGCGTTTTCCCAACTATGTTGGGGTCGGCTTCCAGTCCTACCGGATTCAGCTGAATACCGTATTCCATAGTAAGACTGGATGTCAGAATCAACTTAACAACTACCAAAGATCATAGTATGATAAAGTAAAATCGATAACAACCATAAAATAATTACAATAAAAAATAGTAAATACTACACTTTATGAATATACAACTTGATAAATACTAATTATAGACATAAAAAAACACTTACAGTATTTGGTCTTTTGACACCTGAAGTAACATTATTAGATGTTGACTCGCCACAGAGGGTGCAAGGCCGACCTGCAGCCTCACCCGTGTCTATCTCTATCATCCCAACACAACAGCCAACTCCATTACACACTCCTTTTAACCAATTCTTAAGTTCATCTACAGTCAGTTCTGAGGGGACCTTCACTGAATAGTTTTTATTGCCTGATGAAACCTGTAATAATATTTAAGACACATTTAATTTGTTGTAAAGGCAAACATCCAAATAGATTTATAAACAGCAGAATTCTAAACTGGTAAGGCTGAATAAAGGAATAGAGACAATATTCTGTTGAAATTTTACGTGTTTATAAAACAAGACATTGCTTCTATATTAAAAGGTTTTTTTATTACACTATTTATAGAAATCTCCTAGATTATTTTACAAAAAAAATTGTAACCACAAGGAAAACATTTAACAATATTTTTTTTATTACCTGTACATTAATAACATTAGAATAGCTACTAGATGCTGTAAGTATTGCTCTCGTCAACCTTTGGGGATCTGGATGCACACTCAGTAATTCCTTCACTAAGATCTCAGCTGCTCCAGCTGGTCCAGACCCAGAGACTGAACTTGGTAAGGAACTGCTACCTCCAGAGCAACTGCTCCTAATCCTCAAGCATACAGTTGCCAAAGGGATTGGAGTAGCAGGACTGTTAGAGTTCCCAGCCCCCGTTGATCCACCCTCAGGTAAAGCTGGGTTAGGCATTCCACTAGGCCTAAGCTTAAACCTGTAATATTTTTTATAAGATAATTAACAATTGACAAATTAATCAGTGATCCTCTTTTTTTAAATATCCTATATATCTTTCAAATTTTAACTACTACATGGAAAAACTTATAAGATTTAAGGTTGCAATCAAAGACTAGAGGTACAGATATTTAGTGGTGTAGTTAATTAAAGAGGATTAAGACTATTTTATGAATAAAAAAATATTATTACTTACCTAGAGGGTGTTGTAGCACTTTTTTGACCAGGTGGTTGCAGAGGGTGACCAGCCCTAGCACACCAACCAACTGGGAATATGTCTCTTGAATCATATCTACACCAATAATCAAATGCCCCTCTCCATCCATCAAATGTAACATGTATCTGATCATTCTTCACTGCACCCACTGTAGCACAACATATTAACTGTGGATTTTTTTTATCCACAGCTTCCAACTTTTGACCAACAACAAACAGATTTGACTTAGGGGTTGGAGGTTCAGGTTGAAAAACTTTTGCTGGTGCCATTTCAGCACCATTTAATGTTTTAAGCAGAAACATAGGCCAGCTACTGGCATTCATACGAAAACCAAGGGGCGGCTGCAACATTCCATCATTCTTTTCACAATGACCTATGGGGTGAATATCACCAGCATCAACAAGGCGCCAAAAATCATTTTTATTGTCACTGCCATCAAGCCTTAACCTTAACCGTGGACCCAAAACTCCTACAACTGTTGCAATGCAGGTCGATGTTAAATTGCGTGGGTCTAGGGCCTCCAATTTCATGTTCACTTTGAAGTCATTCACAGGAGGCATTGGTGCCTGTTTGAAACATTCTTGATTTGCTGCCACACTGTTTGTGTCTTTCATATATTCATTCCAGTCAAATGCCTGATATATGTCGTAAAAAGAACCCGTAGAATTATTGTTTGCGTGATTTTCTGAACCATTTGCTCCATTACCTGATTGCGGGGACGTAGTTCGCTTCTCATTTTTTTTTTGGAATTTATTCAAACAATATGTAGAACAAAAATTCTTACTACTTGAAGGCGCATTACCCCGAATAACATTGTCACAGTGAAGACAGGCGCCCTTGCTATATGCCTGTCTAAATTCAGACAAACACGTTTCTGAACAAAATTCTTTCTTCCCGTTCTCTGTTGGAAGTACATACTTCAGAGGAGTTTTACTTTCAGCGCACCAGGTGCATGTGCGTTTTGGAGGTCTTCCAGGTCCACGTATTTTGCCGGGAGCAGGCCCCGATGAGCCGACAGTGTTGTTTGACATCGTTTTGTGTGTAAATTTCAATACATTATAGTAATCCAACTTTTAATTTGCAGGCTTAAACAATAACATTATAATCAACACGATCACACAATGAAGGTATGGTAAATATTAAATAATGTATTTATGCGCAAATATAAACAACGTCAGTACGTATTTATGACGCGCTTCCAACGGCCATCTTTGTTCTTTGCTTTTTTTTTTCAAATTTTGCCCTGGCAACCGGCAACATACGGGGTTAGGCGCAAGTTCAAAATATCCACATATAATATCCAATAAAAAAATATTTATTTCTCATTATTTCAAGAAAGTTACAAGTTAAATATAATAGTAGTAATATAATAGTGTAATTTCTGAAAAACTGTGTGTATCCTGTCGAAAAGTTAGCTTCTTTTTATAGTTCCCCAATGAAAATATGTAAAATTCAGCCTTTACACTCAGGCAAAATTTTCCCCAGACGAGCGTAACTACATTTTTGGCTGCATGTAGTTCGTTCGTATGCAGATTTAAGTAACTAAATAAATTAATAAATATCCTGTGACAACTCACACATCTGATCCCAAACTAAGCAGAGCTTGTACTATGATGACCAGACAACTGATAAACATACTTATATATTTCTAAATACATACATATTATAGAAAAATTACACCCAGTCACAGAACAAATAATCGTGCTCATCACACAAAGATTTGTCCTGGGTGGGAATCGAACCCACGACCTCCGGTATAGCAGTTAGGCTCACTAGCCACTAGACCAACAGGCCAGTCAAAAAAGTAAATTAGCGAAAATATCGATGGTTCCAATTCCGTGGTTCCAATATTATTTGGTTTGATAGTTTTATTAAACTTGCGCCTTGCGGTGCCCTGTTTTGATACTATTTATACGGCAAAGCTAGTTCACACTATGGCTCACGGATCCTAGCCTTATATGCACACTCTGTAGTTTATTTCTAATCTATATAGCTACTTATATAAAATTCTCGTGTCACAATGTTAGTTACCATACTCCTCCGAAACGGCTTGACCGATTTTTATGAAATTTTATATGCATATTCAGTAGGTCTGAGAATCGGCTACTATCTATTTATCATACCCCTAAGTGGTAGTAGGTAGGTAGTAGGCAGGTGCTAGGTAGAAAAAATTGCATTGCAACGCATGCCGGGTACAGCTAGTATACTTATAATAAATCTGTAGAAGTGAAAATTCTGTACATTGAAAATATAAAAAAAATAAATGGCGGGGGGTGTTACTAGACCGACACCGAAACGAAAAACGTGAAAAAAAAAAATTGTCTGTCTGTCTGTTTGTTCAGGTATCACGCAAAAACTACCGGTTCGATTACGATGAAACTTGGTATAATTATTCTTTATTATCCTGGGCACCACACTGGGTAGTTTTTATCCCGGAACAGTATAAACAATAAAAAACAAACTTAATTTTGCGGTTAAAAACTCATTGATAAGTTTCATCATCCACGCGAACGAAGTCGCAGGCACAGCTAGTTTCTTTAATAATTTTCTATCTTCTAAGGGTGCGTCCACATCTGAAGAACGAGCACCGAACGCGCATTACATTAACAGCTCGCGAGCTGTACCCTAAGATATCAAGTCTTTCACTTTTGAGTTTTGACCATAGACGTTATATATGATGCTATAGACCGCTAGTATCGCAAATTCCCCATTGTGCTGAGCGTCAGCACTTTTTTAGCTGCATCTAGTAAATTCGTTGACTGATTTAAAATATTTTTCGCGCAACGACGACTTATATGCGAAAATATCGATGGTTTCGATATTGTTAGGATAATATGAGGGTTTGAAATAGTTTTATTGAAACGGCACTCTCCAACGTGATACAATATTTACACACAAAATTAGTTCATACTAGTTTACACGATTCATACCCTAATAGGCTCACTCTTTAATTTCTTATCTATACTCTAAGGTTTGACGCTTAGACTAAAGATAACTATAGACCGATAGTATCGCTAGTTTTCCTTCGTGCCAAGCGAGAGCACTTTTTGTCTGCATCTTGTACATTCGTTTACTGATTTAAAGTTATTTTTCGCGCAACGACAGACTTATATGCGAAAATATCGATGGTTTCGACATTGTTAGGATAATATTAGGGTTTTAGATAGTTTTATTAATAATAATAATAATATTCCGGGACAACTCACACACGGTTATCTGATCCCAAGCTAATCAGAGCTTGTGTTATGGTAACCAGACAACTGATAAACATACTTATATATTTCTAAATACATACATATTATAGATTACACCCAGACAACCAGAACAAATGATCGTGCTCATCACACAAACATTTGTCCTGGATGGGAATCGAACCCACGACCTCCGGTATAGAAGTCAGGGTCACTAACCACTAGACCAACAAGCCCGTCGTATTAAAACGGCGCGCTCCGTCTTGATACACGATAAAACTAGTTCATACTAGTGCTCACGGTTCATACACTGATAGGCTCACTCTTTAGTTTCTTATCTATACTCTAAGGTTTGACGTATCAGTTTATTGTCAAATGTCAATGTCAAAAACCGGATCCGTCTGAGGCTCAGAGCACAGATAAAACAGTAGTAATAGCTCAGAGGAACCATTTAACTAGAGCAAGTCTAACGTTCTTTGATCCGAGAGCACAGGTATGATCTCACACCAATTTCAATGTCACGTCCAATTAGTGTCAAAACTGAGCGCGCCGCGTTTGAATCTTCCGGTACAAATGACAAACATTTAAATAAAAAATGGTGAATTGCGTGGTGCTCAGTTGTAAAAAGAACAATAAACAAAACAGTGACATTTCCTTTCATCGGTTAGTAGTATGTTTATAGAAATTTACGTATTTTTATCATTATTTAGTAGGGCGAACGAGGGGGTGCGGGGGTTCGCGAGGGGGGGAGTACGCTTCAGTCCCCCCCCCTCATAAATTCCATGCGACGAGATAGTGCGAGGCATTTACGTTTAATTTTTCGATAGTTATTTTTTGTCGCAAGCATTTTGTTTAAAATTAAATTTGTGTTTCTTGAATTGATTTATTTATTTATTAAAAAATAGTTTAACAACAGCTCCTGTATGTTCATGACATCATGTAAATATAGGATAATAAAACTTGTACTTACACTGTTGCGAATTACCAGCATTTACAAAAAAATGTGATAACAGGATAATTTAAATATGAATAAAATTAGAATAATAATAACAAAATCTGATTGATAAACAATATTGTTCAAAAGTTTTTAGAATTCTACAAAGACCTTTTGGAATTATTTAGTTTTATGTTTCTGATTGGTAAGTATGCTTGTATGGACTTTTTCGGTAACTTTTAATTAATTAATTTGACGCTGGTATCGGCTACATTAATTTATAAAGTTATATTTTTAGTCCATTTGTTTTTTTTTATATTTTCTCAAAACCTAAAATCCATTTAATTAATGCCCCTGTTAATATTCACAACTATCGATATTTACACATGAATGTCTATCGTCGCACGGAACATCCCTAAGCGAGCGGGAACTGACAGCTCATGAAGTGCTTTCGTTTGTACCAATAGAAAACTAGCGATAGTAGCAGTCTATAGAATGATACTACGTCAATGGTTTGTACCAATAGAAAACTAGCGATAGTAGCAGTCTATAGAATATACTACGTCAATGGTCTGAGGTCTCATCTAGGGATGGCGATTCTTTCCGAAAAAGATCGATTTTTAAATCGATTCGAATCGTGACCTAATGAATCGATTCACAAAAAAATCGAGGTCTATAAGATCGATTTCCGATTAATCGATCTTTTATTTAAATTTTCGTTTATTATGTAATATATATATCTATTTTATTAAAAAACAAGATACATATTATAATTTAACGATCTCTTATCAGTAAAATCAGGTAATTCAATCAATCAACAATAAACAAATGAAATACCAATGATAAATACCAAAAATAAATGTCGGCATGACGTAAGTAATGTATTACTACTGTTTTATCTGTGAAGTAATGTCAGTCCACACGCAGATTATACAAAAAAAAATCGATCTAATCTATCATGATCGAAAAAATCGAAATACGCGAAGGAATCTAAACATACAGCCATCTCGCGAGTTTTTGAATAATTAATTCTTTAACCGGCAGCACTTTTATAATACGAGAACATTCAATTAATTAAATTGTAGTTTTATGGTAAAAAAAAAAATCGAACGTCGATTTTCAAGGGTGAAAAATCGATTCACCGAATCGATTCAATACTACATATCGATTTAAAAAATCGATCTTTTTTGCTCCAAAAATCGATTATTCGAATAATCGATTTCAGATCGCCATCCCTAGTCTCATCTTGGCATCTTGCCTGCCTCTTGAGTCTTGGTCTCATCCGTCAAATCGTCCCAAATCCCAATCCAAGTAGGATTTTGAGGTTATAAATTAAAACTTTTAATTTCGATGATAGCTAACTTGTTAAAAAGAAGTATGTCTCAGACTTCTGTAAATAAAATAATAAACAATGCTGAAATAGCTGAAAAAACGCTATCAGAATTGAGAAGCAAGGTTAGCTGTAGTGCCGTATATTTCACGTCATAATAATAACCAATATAATATATGAATGAATACAATGTAATGGTTTTTCTGTTATAGTTAGAAGAGATCAAGAAGATTAAAATCGAAGAAAAAATCAACGAGCTTACTGAAGAAAATAAGATTTTATCTGCTAAAGTAGAAACTGCGAAGCTTGATTTAATAAGGTTAGAAACAGCAAATGGCAAAAAGCAGTATCCGATACCGGGGAAGGTCTTGGTGGCACCGATACCTAATACCCAAGCCGAAGAACCAGCAGCTAAAACTGAAAAACAGCCCTCAGCTAAGAAAGTTAAAGACTCAGCGAAAAAAATAAAGGACAAACAAGAACCAGTAAATGATTCAGTTATAGATGTCAGGAAATTAGATTTCAGGATTGGAAAAATTATTGATATTAACAAACACCCTGATGCTGACTCACTATATGTTGAAAAAATTGACTGTGGTGAAGATAAGCCTCGCACTGTAGTATCTGGTCTGGTGAATCATGTCCCAATTGATGAAATGCGGGACAGAATTGTTATGATACTAGCAAACTTAAAACCTGTTAAGGTAACATAATCCTAAATGGCATGTGTCACTTGTTTTTGTTATTTTTGATATAATAATGCTAATTTTTCTTTTAGATGAGGGGTGTAACATCAGAAGCAATGGTAATGTGTGCTTCATCACCTGAAAAAGTTGAAGTTCTTATACCACCTAGTGGTGCAGTACCTGGAGATTTGGTTGAATGTGAAAACTACCCAAGAGAACCTGAAGCTATACTTAATCCTAAGAAAAAAATATTTGAAACTTGTGCCCCAGATCTTATGACAAATAATGAGAAAGTTGCATGTTACAAGGGGAGCCCTCTTATCATACCAGGCAAGGGAAAAGTTGTGGCACCTACTTTAGCAGGAGTAAATGTAAAATAAGTTTCAGTGTTTTTTATGGGTGTTCATAAAATAATGTTAGTTGTAATAAATAAAATCAAATGCTTTCATACACTGTTACTTAATCACGTGGCCGATCACCTGGCTGCTTTCTTTTTTGCGTGTTAATTACACCTTTTTCTAGCAATTTCTTATTTCAAATATGTGATAAAAATTAATGCATTAGATACATCCTGAGCATAGACGGGCTGTATTTTTTTTCCATACAAATGTATTCCCCTTTTCCCCTGGATAATGCCTCTAGAGTAATAGTTTTATTAATAAAAATCTAGGCCTATTGAAGGCATGCCACTATCATTTTTTAAATATTACAAAAATAAATATAATTTTCCGAAAACCTAAAAAACCCTACCCTGTTATTACCGAAGTAAAGAGAGCAGTATGTATTACATAAGGGTTATTTATGTATCACATTAGGCAGTATGTTTAACATAAGGGATATATATTACATAAGGTAGTATGCATTACATAAGGGGTATGTAAAACATAAGGCAGTATGTATTACATAAGGCTGTATTTTTTTACAGAGTATGTATTATAATCACGATAATTTCAATTTATTTCTATATTATTATGTAGCTTGGATTATTAATTTGTGACCTTTATATATTTCTTGATATTAATAGGTGAACTCAATTACAGGATACAAAAATAAAACAAAAATTTAAGCAATATCAACAATATTTATATTACATCTCTAATATGTGATTTCTAAGCAACAATTTGCTGTCATTATTCTATGTAGAAATTTAATTTCCCATTTAGATAGAAAAATAGATGTGACATAACATTAACATCAAGACCACAAAATTTATTTAATGACTACACTAATGGGGCAAATGAAAAATGTTTCTCTCATTTTTTTTCAATTCCTAATATTTGTGGTCTTGCTAGGATAATTTTGTGTCAGTTACAAAATATCAACAAATGCAACTTTAATTTGTATAACAATGCCGTAGTTTGAAGTGTCTTTGAAAAAACTATCTACTTCAACATCAACACATTATGAGCCATTAGGAAAATATTTCTTTATAATTAATTAACAAATGTGCAGGCAAGCTCGGTTTAAAGTGAATGAAATTCATACATCAATTCTGTGTCAATCGGAATTAAATGTATGGTATTTGTATTGAGATCTCTTTGCATTAAAGTCGAAATAAAGTAAACACTCTAAAACATATTAAGAGTATTTACAGCTGTTTCGTTTGTTCACATTAATTTTCTTATCTACTGGCCTAGGACACAGGCATACCAATTTCTTATTTGAACATTTTAAAGTTTTTATTAAATTATTCACAAAGATGGACACAGGATGATGTATTTATTATAATACCAGTACTTAGCTATGGTACTAATACAATATTAGCACTATTCAGTACTTACAATATAATTAAATTGTTTTAGTTAAATGTGGGTCTAAAAAAGTAATACAATTATTATGATGTACTTAATGTAAACGAACTCATTAATCGACTTTTTCATACATACAGGTTTATATAAGGTGCTATAAAAATATCTGCCACGGCTTTAATGGGAGGTAGTATTGTGTTTATAGATTACAATAGTGAAGAACTTTCGTACCCCGGAACAGTTAATTAAATTTGAGAGACTAAAATAGTTAAATTAACGTTGACTCTATTCTGCGTAACGTGGTTCACAAATTACGCGCAATGTGACGCTTCGTCAATGAAAACAACTGCTATCTCATTCCATCTTTTCTGTGAATGAAAACTGTAATCAGCTGACTAGTTCGTCACTACATAATCTACTAGGTACGCAATAATACGCAGGCATACAAGTGTTATAAAAGTGCAACTACTTACACGGGATGGTTTTATACTAATAAATCAATTCAAATTTATACGTTATTTTTTTTTGTATGAAAAAAAAATGATAAATAATCAATAATTTATCTTTACTATTGTAATCTATAAACACAATACTACCTCCCATTAAAGCCGTGGCAGATGTTTTTATAGCACCTTATATATGCCAATGTATATGCCACTTATCAAGTTCAATCATTATTACAGGTACAAATTATTTGTGCATTTATATCTATTTGTCAGAGTTCAAATCTTTCTTAATAGAAATACTGCTAATTTATGATTACCACGGAAGTCGGAACCTTGAATTAGTATTACGTTATACCGCAAGGTGGACGCTTTAATAATTTCAAACAAATGGTGTCTCTAATTATTTGGGATATTGATAAAGCGAAGCGACTACTTTTATATTGCGGAAAATTGAAGAAAATCTTATTGAACTTTAATTTTAGTAAGAAAGATGAATTGGGTATGATGCACTCATAGACTAATTTTAGTGAGGGAACAATAACATACCCGTAAAACTTTAATTTAGCTTAAAAAGCATGGGGGTATTTTTAAGTAATTATTTTACTGTGTTGATTTACAAGTTAAATAAAATTGAAGACAGACTGTATCAGTCCAATTTTTAAATAATATTATTTTATACCCTAAGAGGGTATCTAATTATTATGTTTGTACTCTAAATGTATATCATGTACTTTATCGTATCGATTTAGCTTACATTCTTTAGAAAAATATTTTGCGTGAAGTTCAATATTACGTTCACAGTGTTCCCAATTATTGTTATAAATTTTAAAAACATGTACGCATTCGTTCTACTTTAAAAACTAACACAGTAATATAGTTAGAAGAATAATTACAGCAATATTAGAAGTAAGTGACTGCTTGTGCCCGTCACAACCCAAAAACACAAGAGTACTTACAATTCATATTACATAAAATATTATGCGATATTAGTTCACGATTATGCAACGAATATTTTATAACCTAAACAAAATTTTAAATACTTATGAATTAATTGGGTTATTCCACTTTTCCACCCTAAGAAATCTCCTCAGAAAGGAAAAATAAACTTTGATTGAATATAAATATTCCACTTTTGCCCTCCATTTAATTTTTCCATTATCTCAAGGGATTTTCTGGACACTGTTTTTTTTTTTAATTTCTTTTAATTTGCCACTTTTCCCCTCTAAGGTGATTTTTAGGCTGGATTTGTAGAATAAGTCGAAATAATCAACTTGCTTGTGCAATTTTTTTAGAATTATAAAGATATTTTACAATAATATTTTGGGACCATAAACAGTTAAAACAGTTAGGTACTAATAGATCTAAGTCAATCGTTTCTGCACGTTTGTTGATCCAGATATGTTTGATACTGAAATTGTTAAAAATTACAATACTACTTAATAATCGTCTTAATTTTAGTATAAGTACTTAGTAAGAATTAATATCAATTCCTTCAGTTGATAAAACTGTTGTAAAATAAATATATTTTGGTGAAACATGACGTAGTGCAGCCAGTAATACTTAACAATTTAATAAGGTTTTTATGATAAGTCATAAAAATATAAAACTTAAATTTTCTTTATGAATGTGATAAAATATATGAACTATCGCTAGAATTGCTGGCTGCTGTACTAAAAAAAAACGTTATTCTAAATGCACCTTAATCTTCTACTATAAGGATAAAACTACGATAACTACGTATATTATAAAATAATCTGTTTACATTAATCTTTACCAATAAGACCACCTAATCTTTGGTAGAAAACCAATCACCATGATATTAATTATTTATAGTTTATTCAAATACATGTAGTAAAATAATATACAGTAAATAACATATATAAATATAGCCACGTTAAAATGAAAAAGAAGTTAATTACGTAAACAGTACGATTATAAAGAATGTAATTATAGTAGATAGTATATTATTTAACATTAGTCATTATTATAAAATAGTTTGGCATGAGGAAGTCAAGTTTTTGGTCTGTCGTATCATAAATAAATAATCCTTATTGTTATTGACATAATTGGTTACTACAGTATTTTAGTAAAAATTAGTCTGTTTTAATGGAGTTGCCTTAAATGTTAAATGTTTTTTTAATTAATGGAAGAGTAAAGACTGCAGTGGATCGCAAATCGGTGGTAACAGTTTGACGCCTTGACTTAATTATATACATGCCTTTTTTCACCTTTATAATGAAGCAGATAATTATTTAGGTTTGTTGTTACTACAGAAACGCGATCCGTCGTAAAATCCTTTTATTAACTCATTTTGATATAATTTAAAATAATACGGGTCTTTCGTATACAGGTCACACTACCATTTCTTAATTAAAGCAGTTAGTTAAATGTTAAAGACAAAATCCATAAATAAATAAAGGTAAAGCACAGGGAATGGCACAATAAGTAAGAGCATTACTACAATACAAAAATATTTTGCGTCTAAACTAACTCATTAATTACTTCTAAACAATCGAATTTATGTAACAAAAATAAAGAATTTCTGATCACTTATACTACACTACACTCTACATACAACAAGAAATTATAATGAGAGTAATTGAAATGAAGTATGTTTTCATGAGCAGTTAGGCCATACTGATATGAGAATGATCACGACTATTTCACCACCTTTAGAAAAATACACTATTGATTTTGTTCAAGTTTAACTACGGTAAAATCGGGTACGGTACTGATAAATTATTAGCCTAACATTCAATACTGTAAACTGGAAGGTGGTGAAATATAGATATGGTAAAATGAACTAGAATAATTTCTACAAAAATAGAAATAGACGTTTCTTATATCTAGTGTAAATGAGTTATAGTAAAACTGCAACAAAAATAGAGTAGTAAATAGTAAAACTATAAATGGCTATTTTGAAGTCATTTTTAATTATAGTTTTTTTTTGCGTTTTAATATTTTATATAAATCATGATTAGGTACATTAATTTGTTTTCTTCGTTTTGTGTTTTTTTTTAATAAATATGTTTTTATTACATATTCAAATACAAAAATTAATTTGAGACAACTAATGAGTATCTGTAAAGCTATTTACTAAGAATACTTAATTACAATTACAATACTGAATTAACTCATTACAATCGATAAAAATATAAGATTTTAGGTTGAATAGTAACGAAAAATATTGCACGTTTAACAAGTCTTTAAACTACGCAAATGAAAAGTTATTCAAAAGAACGCAATGGCACAGAATAGTTATTATAAGTTACGAATACAACAGGTGGGTAAGCATTTCTTATTGATCTACTACGATAAACAATCGTAGGAAGACGTTTTAAGTTCTATTTCTTACGTGTAGGTCTTATTAGCAATTTTTTTTGATTGTTTATAAATTATAACAACAAAAATAATTTTACTAAGTTAATCCCAATAAAAAATCGTGAACATTCGTAATACTAATATCATAAATAAATTGATGTTATAATATATGGTCAATTTTTTCCACGTTACTAATAAAACACTAATAATACAGTATACTAGATACAAGTGGAATGTTCCAACTAACTTGCTTAAGATGAATAATGTCGGTGACATTTAGAAATAAAATACTCATTTAAAATAACATTTCCTTTCCTGCCTAATCAATTTTTCCATATAAGAATCGAGCTCTACAAAAGAAATCAATACTTAAGTAAAGTTAAAATCCGTTGCCGTAAGCCTTCTCGCACTTACATAACAGTAACATTATACGTACCTTAATCAAACATGTTGCTGATACATGAATGTTTAAAATTATCTTATACACATTACTGTCTACAACATACCCACGTATTTCCTTCAGAAATCACACCCCGGAGGTAATTTAAAGTTGCGTTGGCGGAAATCGCCGCTGTGGTTTACTGCGACGCTGTGCGAGAGTCGACTGTGACACAGGACCCAATACTTGCGGTGTTAATGGCGAAGCGGTCATTACCTAAAAAATATACAGAATGCTTATTGGAGCTCGGTACAAATTAGTTAAATCGAACTTCGAGCTGAGTCATTTACTGCGCTTGCGGTCGCATGTCATTGTGCGGCTTCACAGGCGTTAGATTTTGTGGTAATGAGTGAGGAGATAAGGTCATCTGTCTCCTCAGTTTCTTACCATGGGCATGAAGTGAGCGGTTGTTTGTAGTCCCCTAAGCTCGGCAAATGTGTTACCTGGAAGGTGAGGTCGACGGCGCGGCGCAGGTCGGCGGCGGGCGGCGTGGTGTCGGCGGGCGTGTGCGGGGAGTGCGGGGAGCGCGGGGGCGGCGCGGCGGGCGCGCACAGCCACGCCTCGCGCACCAGCTCGGCAGATGTGTTAGGCTGCGCTCACTTTGGATACGAATTATATCGTACGTAAACGTATGAACACTGTTCGTACGAATTGAGTGCGCACACTGAATACGTTTTTCTCCGTCAAATAGACACGAGTACCGGTGTTAACGCATACATTTTGATGATGAACGTACGAACGTGTAATAAAATCCCAACAAGTTCGGATTGATTTCGGACGTCGGACTTGCACGTACGTATACGTACGACTAACTCGCGCGCAGTGTGAGCGCTTTCATATTACTCAGAAGGTCGGGAATGTTCGTGCGTGTTCGTATGTTTTCGTACGAATGGAATTCGTACGAAAACGTATCCAAAGTGAGCGCGGCCTTACCTGGAAGGTGAGGTCGACGGCGCGGCGCAGGTCGGCGGCGGGCGGCGTGGTGTCGGCGGGCGTGTGCGGGGAGTGCGGGGAGCGCGGGGGCGGCGCGGCGGGCGCGCACAGCCACGCCTCGCGCACCAGCTCGGCAGATGTGTTACCTGGAAGGTGAGGTCGACGGCGCGGCGCAGGTCGGCGGCGGGCGGCGTGGTGTCGGCGGGCGTGTGCGGGGAGTGCGGGGAGCGCGGGGGCGGCGCGGCGGGCGCGCACAGCCACGCCTCGCGCACCAGCTCGGCAGATGTGTTACCTGGAAGGTGAGGTCGACGGCGCGGCGCAGGTCGGCGGCGGGCGGCGTGGTGTCGGCGGGCGTGTGCGGGGAGTGCGGGGAGCGCGGGGGCGGCGCGGCGGGCGCGCACAGCCACGCCTCGCGCACCAGCTCGGCAGATGTGTTACCTGGAAGGTGAGGTCGACGGCGCGGCGCAGGTCGGCGGCGGGCGGCGTGGTGTCGGCGGGCGTGTGCGGGGAGTGCGGGGAGCGCGGGGGCGGCGCGGCGGGCGCGCACAGCCACGCCTCGCGCACCAGCTCGGCAGATGTGTTACCTGGAAGGTGAGGTCGACGGCGCGGCGCAGGTCGGCGGCGGGCGGCGTGGTGTCGGCGGGCGTGTGCGGGGAGTGCGGGGAGCGCGGGGGCGGCGCGGCGGGCGCGCACAGCCACGCCTCGCGCACCAGCTCGGCAGATGTGTTACCTGGAAGGTGAGGTCGACGGCGCGGCGCAGGTCGGCGGCGGGCGGCGTGGTGTCGGCGGGCGTGTGCGGGGAGTGCGGGGAGCGCGGGGGCGGCGCGGCGGGCGCGCACAGCCACGCCTCGCGCACCAGCTCGGCAGATGTGTTACCTGGAAGGTGAGGTCGACGGCGCGGCGCAGGTCGGCGGCGGGCGGCGTGGTGTCGGCGGGCGTGTGCGGGGAGTGCGGGGAGCGCGGGGGCGGCGCGGCGGGCGCGCACAGCCACGCCTCGCGCACCAGCTCGGCAGATGTGTTACCTGGAAGGTGAGGTCGACGGCGCGGCGCAGGTCGGCGGCGGGCGGCGTGGTGTCGGCGGGCGTGTGCGGGGAGTGCGGGGAGCGCGGGGGCGGCGCGGCGGGCGCGCACAGCCACGCCTCGCGCACCAGCTCGGCAGATGTGTTACCTGGAAGGTGAGGTCGACGGCGCGGCGCAGGTCGGCGGCGGGCGGCGTGGTGTCGGCGGGCGTGTGCGGGGAGTGCGGGGAGCGCGGGGGCGGCGCGGCGGGCGCGCACAGCCACGCCTCGCGCACCAGCTCGGCAGATGTGTTACCTGGAAGGTGAGGTCGACGGCGCGGCGCAGGTCGGCGGCGGGCGGCGTGGTGTCGGCGGGCGTGTGCGGGGAGTGCGGGGAGCGCGGGGGCGGCGCGGCGGGCGCGCACAGCCACGCCTCGCGCACCAGCTCGGCAGATGTGTTACCTGGAAGGTGAGGTCGACGGCGCGGCGCAGGTCGGCGGCGGGCGGCGTGGTGTCGGCGGGCGTGTGCGGGGAGTGCGGGGAGCGCGGGGGCGGCGCGGCGGGCGCGCACAGCCACGCCTCGCGCACCAGCTCGGCAGATGTGTTACCTGGAAGGTGAGGTCGACGGCGCGGCGCAGGTCGGCGGCGGGCGGCGTGGTGTCGGCGGGCGTGTGCGGGGAGTGCGGGGAGCGCGGGGGCGGCGCGGCGGGCGCGCACAGCCACGCCTCGCGCACCAGCTCGGCAGATGTGTTACCTGGAAGGTGAGGTCGACGGCGCGGCGCAGGTCGGCGGCGGGCGGCGTGGTGTCGGCGGGCGTGTGCGGGGAGTGCGGGGAGCGCGGGGGCGGCGCGGCGGGCGCGCACAGCCACGCCTCGCGCACCAGCTCGGCGGCTCGCGGGCGCTGCGCGGGCTCCAGCTGCAGCATACGCCTGATGCAGTTGCGTGCACCGCTCGACACGCCGCGCCACACTCCTGACGACAGCTCCACCTGCAACACACTCGCTTTAGTTTATTTGGATCATAATGTACTCATTATATGAAGTGTTTAATTTAATGGGCCAGCAGAATCGTACAGTTCACTTGTCCTCGGATCGGATAAGGATTTGGGACCTTTAGTTATTGTAATCGGGGCGAAAAGAGTATAAATTCAAGTTTCAACCCACGCCGAGAGCACGGCATGGGGATACGCCGTAGCACCGGCTAGTCTTGTCGCTGACCCGCTCGCAGACCCCGCAACTCCGCACAAGTCAGCAACGCAACGGGACAACGCGACTTGCTCGCACATGCGATAAACGACTCCGGCGGGACAGGCCCCTCCCTTCCTGCCGTGCGGCGGTGTTAGCCGGTCAGGTCGGAGCCACACCTGCCTTCCTCGAAGATTCCTCGTTTTGCTGGATTGCAGCGCGGCGGTTTCACAAACGTACATAAAACTAGCTGTGCCCCGCAGTTTGACCCGCGTTCCGTCCACCCAGGTTCTGTTCCCGATGTCTTTATAGGTATTCTGTTATTCGGGCGGAAACAAATCCAACAAATCAAAGATCATGAAAACGGGTCTACCGGTTTTTGATTTAATAAATGGTGTAACTAACCCGACATTGTTTTATGTAAACATATTATCTCCCTTTTCCAAACCTATCTCGTTTTATCTTTAGCCATTCGTCCTTAGATGCAGTAAAAGGGAAAACACTTTTTAATAACGCTTGATACAAAAAATCCTAAATCCGTCTTCTGGTTCTAAGCAAAAAAGGTAAAAATTGGTGGGGAGATACCCCACAAATTTTCAGCAAAATCGGTTAAGCTGTTCTTGAGTTATAAATAGTGTAACTAACACGACTTTCTTTTATATAATATATATGGCGGAAGAAAATATTATTTGTTTACTTTTTAATCACTTTGATATTAATCCTCTTTCATTTTATTTGATTCCTTATTTTTCTGTACTTTAAAAACAGAATTACATTTATGAATTCTGTAATCAATAAACCAATCAGAGCAGAGCGCGTGCCTCGAGCGGGGTCGAGGCGCCCTCTTTACTTTGGCGAGTTGAACAGTTTGTGTGACACATTTGGATGTCAGAGACAGGTCGAGTTGGACCTTGTAAAAATAGAAGGTTAAAGTGAAGTCGGTGCCCTGAACCCGGTGCTTAGTCTTAAAGTTTGATTGTAATTTTGCAATAGCGTTGAAATATTGTTCTAGTCTAATTAAAAGTGTGAACTTGTGACTATTGTTTTGTTTTGTGCTCGCTTTTTACCCAATGGCGCCCACTAAACCCGTAACCACTAATGACGACGTCGATGAGAATTATGCTTCTCCGACATATCGATTATAATTATGTATAGGTACATTATACTAATAAATTTTACGAAATACCTTTCCAGATTCGATTCTCGCCAAGATGGCTTCAGGAGTATCGTCACCCGTAGAAGCAAAGGGTGTCCTTCCAGAAAGCATTATGTAAGCTAGCACACCTGCAAAAAAAGATCAGTTATATTACAGAGGAAAATATTCTTCTTCTACCTAGGCTTTTGAGCCAAGCTATATATAAGGGACGGATTCCAGTCTCATTAGATTCCACTAAACATATTTATTTAAATTTCGACAACCCACTGGGTTACCAAACCCAGTGGGTTGTCGAAAGTTATCGAACAGTATCCTTTAGTTATATGGATTGTAAGGTTGAAAACTTAACTTTACTAGTAGAATATGTATGGGGTGATTTCAACAAACTTTGACATGAGTTAACCGTACCTAAACTCCATATATCACAAGCTGCGTCGTAACCAGCGCGCTTCAGTACTTCGGGCGCCACAAAGTTGGCCGTATAACATGGCGTCATCAGCAAACCATTCTCAGCGCGCAACTGTTTCGCCAAACCAAAGTCCACTAGACGAATGTCTTCAGGCAACTTGTCAGCTGTCGCGAATAAAATGTTCGAAGGTTTTATATCTCTGCAAAAAAAAAGTATTTTTATAATTATTTTTTATTTCCATCGGTCCCGGTCTTTAGCATCTTCCTCCAATTAAGGCGTCCATTTCGTTTGAAGGAATGGAGGGAGGCCTTAGTCCTGCAGTGGGACAATGCAGGCTAAATATAATCATAATTGATTTTATTCGGTCGAAACGTATCACGTTAGATGTGAATGCGATTGCCATTTGAGAAAAGGTGACTTGATATTCAAGTTGAATAGAATTTATATTCAGCGGTATGAAACGCATATTTAAATCTAATTAATGTATAGCGGCCTAATATCTCAGGCCGCCTGTGATTGAAAAACAAGAAAAGAGAGAAGCCCTGCAGTAGGTCAGATCAGGCCCAAAAGAAGGAATAATAAAGAATAGCATTCACCATTTAATTATTATAGATATGTATAGTTCATTCGATTTGACACTGAAAACGTGGGAATAACCCGATCTGGGAAACATCATACACGTGTATGTATACGTGACGATAATACTTTATTCTAACAAATACATTATGATAACTCATTGCATAACATACACTAACCGCTTGAATAACATAACAGTGACTCATAAAACAAACACAGCCAACCTTAAAAAATCCTAATCAAGCCAAGTTATTTAACCTTCACTTTGTTATGGAGATTACTTTTCATAGATATATTTTCTGCAATAACATTTTATAAGTTGTCATAGTTATAAAACATACAGATTACAGGTAAATCAGTTTGTCACATAGACAACGAAAGAAAAACAATATGCAGCTACTGGCAATATGCAACTACTGTATGGTAATACAAGCTGGTCATGATTTCGTGCCCATTTAAATGCATCATTATAATGTAAGGAGACATCAAGTCGGTCTAAGTAACGTTATACATTTTTTAAACCTTAATGCAGTGAGCACCCTCCGTCTCTTCATTTAATGTTTTTTAACCAACTGCAAAAGGGAGAGGTTCTCGGTTCGACGGTTTTTTTTCTGTTTGTTAAACATTATGTTCGGCAATTTTGGTTCGATAAAAAAAAAAAAAAACAATTTGTCCATATAATTAATTGAAGTTGGTTATTTCACATTTAAACGTAGGTAATGATCAATATGGTCCATGTTATGCGGTTTACTACAAAAATTAACATAAACACCTACCTATGCACGACGGTATGTCTATGTAGATAGTGTATAGCGTGCAGTACATTCATCAGTATGGGTGCAGCTTCATGTTCGGGCAGGTAGCGTCGCTGAGTAATGTGCTCGAGCAGTTCGCCGCCGCGACAGAGTTCCGTCACGGCTAAGATACGACCGGCTTCCTCGTAGACGCCACGCAATGTTATTATATGCGGATGTTGACTGTATCTGTAAGGGTTATTAGTGTTGTAGGTTTACCTATTTGCCGAGTTATCGATTAAATTATTTTACAAGCACGCTGTGATTTTAAACGCTCGATTGGGCCCACGGCTATGTGGTATAATTATATTATTTACTTTCAACAGTATTTAAATACTATTGGTTAAATAAACAAAAAGACGTATGTTTTACCTTAACAGTATTTCAATTTCTTCACGGGGATCATACTGCATTTTATCCATGATTTTAACAGCAAATTGCACCCTGGAGGTTTTGTGTTCACAAAGGCGGACTACTGAAAAGGAGCCAGTACCTAGTTCCCCCATTAACCTGTAATTAAAAAGTCATTTTATTTACAAACTCTATTTTCGTATCGTATATTTTAAAGCTAAAGTGTTATATACCCAGTAATTACAGAAAGGCTGAATATTTCACCCAATACATTTGGAAATTACCAAAATACCGGCGTAATTTGATGAGTAATTTGTGTACAATAAATGGGTCTTTTTATAATCTCAAAACATAAAGGAAGTGGTTAATAATACCAAACGTACAAGAAAAGTTTGTGCAATACCTTTTTTTAATACCATTTTTATATGAGATGAGATCATCAGATAAGAATTTGAATGACCGCTTTTTACTTTTTATAAAAATGAAAGGTTTATTTGTAGCTTTAGATCATCGATCACGTTTTAACCATATACCGCATGATCGTTTATAATACGACTAGTTGTGCCCCATGTCTTCCCTCGCTTTGCAGTTTTTTGAAGGTGAGTAAAGTTAAACAGCCTAAAGCTATCCTCGAGAATACGGCTATTAAAACATAATATGTATATTTTTTCAAATTCGACGTATTATTTTAGAGATAAGCACGTTCAAACAAACTCTAGCGTAATAATAACACAATGAGGTAAACAGCGCCTTTATTTTAGGGCGGTGACGTCAGTGGTGACGACCATTTACGAAAAGTAACTTAACTTTTCGTAAATGGTCGTCACCACTGAAATGTCAACATTTCTACCATACCTGTATTCATCGAAGAAGTTATTTCTATTAACAAAACCGGCCCAAAAATCTTCTGTAGAGGTCTTATTGTTCTGCGCCACATGATTCTGGTTCTGATTCGTAACCGTTTTGTTATCATCATCGTTAAGTAAACAGGGCGCCACAAAACTAAAACCGCTGAAATAATACACATTAACGATTTATTTACCGCATGCGAAGGTTAAGTGGATGACACGTTTATCTTATCTTCCACAATCTGCGGAGTACTTTTAGTTAGTGTAACATACGATAAGTTATTAACTTATAATGCAATTTATTGTAACAATCACAATAGCTGAAACTGTCTTTTGGCCATTTTTTACTAAGTAAACAAAATATTATACTCATACATGGAAGTATTTTCAACCAGTCTATACTTTTCAATCATGAAACTAAAAAAAAAACATTTATCGCTGGAAATATTAGGAATCTTTATGCACGAAATGCGTGGTAAATGCATATAAAGTGAATTTAATGCTATTAATAGATAATCTTACCGGAATAATTCATGTGCATTAGCCGAAGCAGGCACACCAGGCGAGTCTCGAGGCGTGCGGCACGTGAATTCTGAATCGAAGTAGAACGCATCGTCTGCCCGAGAGACGGCCGGTCGGAATGGCGGTACTACCTGTAAAAGAAATGAATTAATTATTCAATTATATTCAAACTAGATTTGCCCCGCGGATTTACTCGTGCAAGTACCTCGTTCCCGTAAGATGTATTTTGTTTGAGTGACTTTTACCGATGTTTTATCTGCTAATCGGGGTGGACACGAACCAAACAAATAAAAGATCAGATTGGTTCACTTGAGTTATAAATGGTGTAAAGAACACTACTTTTCTTTTATATAAAAGTCATAAATTCTGTTATGTAAACTTGATGTCTGTCTGCCTGTTCGGGTTCATCTAATAAACGGTTGGACTGATTTCGAATCAGAAACTTGTAGAAGTCCAGACGTTTTAAAGAACTATTAAAGGTTTTTTTTTTTCAAACATTTAATATTTATCATTTGAAGTTCACGTGGACAAAGACTAGAGTACAAGCTAGTACCTATTTAATTTTATGATAAGTTTACATCTGCATTATGTTATCATTTACTTCGAATCTGATTTCAATATTAGTTGTAGTTGAACTTGACATGAAAGGCCATGCAGATAATAGCAATAATTGTTATTATTTCCACCATGGCCGTTTTACAGAGGCAAAGGTCGCTCTTTATCCTTTAACTTATCCCTATTCAGTTAGTACTGAACTAGTAATTGACTACTTCTGGAAACCTATGATTGTGACTACTTTGAAACGAGCCGCCTAATTCGAAAAAACGCAACTTAGCCAACCTTTATTTCCACTGCTAGGTAACCAATACACATACCTCTTTTTTACAAAGTGCCTCCCAATCTATGTTCGCAAAAAACTCGTGTTTCTTGATATCTTCGATACCATTCGCCCCAGCACCCAATCTGAATAAGAAAAGGAACTTTAACACATGAATCTTCAAGAAAATATAATTATTTGTTTAGTTACTCACCTATTTTGGGGGTTTCTTTTGAACAATGCTCTAAGTAAAGATTGTGCCTCTTCACTAAGATTCGATGGCATACCCAATTTCGCTTTTAAAATTTGTGTCATCGTTTCGTGTCTTGTCGAACCGTGGAATGGAAGATTTCCTGTTAGCATTTCAAACTGAAAAGAAAAACAGTTATTTTATTATATTTTTGACAATAATTAACTAATTTAGGATGTCAAAGTTTGTGTAATTTTAACAGCATACCATAAGAACACCGAAAGACCACCAATCAGCGGCAAATGTATGGCCTCTCCTATTAACAACCTCTGGTGCCATATATTCTACAGTACCGCAAAAACTATAAGCTTTATCACTAGTTGGAGGGAGCTTTGACAGACCGAAGTCTGTAAGTGCTATGTGGCCGTCAGCATCTAACAATATGTTCTCAGGCTTGAGGTCCCTGTATATGATACCCAACTTGTGTACATGTTCTAATGCTAAAGCTAATTCCGCTAAGTAAAACTTTACATCCTCTTCAGTAAACATGACCTAGAAAAATAAAGTATAAGTTATAAATATAACACTATTTATTTATTTTATTAAATACGAATTCCAGGATAAACAGCTAAAAATAATAGGCAGTAACTGACCTCTTTACTGAGTCGTGAAAACAAATCACCACCACGTAGGAAGTCTAGTATTAAGTATAGTTTACCAGCAGTTTGAAATGCATAGTGTAATTTAACAATAAATGGATGGCCCATTTCAACTAGAATATTCCTTTCCATTTTCGTGCGCTCTCTGTCTCTTACTTTTAATGTGGCTTTTTTAAGTACCTGAAAAGAACATGAATGATATAGTCCAGTAAGTTCAATTTAATTAGTTTTACAGTTGTTTTTTTTAAGTAAATAAGTATATTACCTTCATAGCATAAAGAGTGCCGGAGTCAGCACCTGAAACTTTGCGTACTAAAAATACTTTTCCAAAGGAACCTTCACCAAGTACTTTGAGCAATTCAAACTGTGATGGGTCAGCCTTTTCGTGTCCTTCTTTAACAACATCTTGGATTTCCACTTCCCTTTCATCAGTGTTTTCACTAGCCTCTAAACTTTCGGTAGTGGATGCTTGACGAGACTCAGCTGAATTCTCAACGACTATTGGAAGACTGTTTGCAGGCTGTGCAGATGTACCAAGCTATTAAAAAATTAACACTTTAAAATCTTTTCACCATCTTTTATACACAACAATATAAACTGGTTGAATAAAAAGCACATAAAGGATTAAATAAACAAAACTGAGATATAACAGATGTTAGAAATAAAATTATTAAAAGAAAAAATAAGAATTAACTGAATTATTTTACCTCAAGAAACACACTTTTCTTATGAACTCTAATGCATATTTGTTTCATACTTGCAAATAATTTGAGAAATAGTTGATACATTAATTTCAAATAATATATTGCACTTCTTTTCAAGTAGGGCCAGAATCTATTATCAAAGAGTTAGTTACTTTTTGCTACTGGTAATAACTTATTGTAATAAGAAGAAAAATATGAGTGAACAACAGAACATTACACATTCATTGAAATACTAATTAAGTAATATAGGTAATAAATGAAATGAATCATAGAAGCAAGCAGTTTGCATTGTTCTGGTTCCATATCACTTTTCCTTGTAAGTTGACAGTACCATCAGTTATTTTCCTGAATTATTATTAAGTGTTGGTGTTATAAATATTAAAATGTAAAAAACTGGTTCTCGGCTGTGTCCGGTAGGTACGATATCTAAACAATTAAAATTAATCTAATGCAATTAATTAATCATTTCTAGGTGGGGGCGTAAAAGGAATAATTTCTATTTCCTACAGAATATGTTACAAGGATTGTTTTGAAACAGATGTATTATGATATGGAATAAAAACAGGATTAAAGAAGAAAGGGATGATTATTAAATAAAATATTGTTAATCTACGTAAACATATTCTATAAAATATACCGTGTTATCTCCAACATTCTGCATTCGCCAAGGATCGGACGTGTTAGCCAAAGGCATCGTTTATAGCTTTTACACTTAAACATTCACTGTAAAATACCACAACAATAAAATAAAATCAAACAAAAACTAAACCACCCTAAATTTCATCTCTCATTCATTGACCACGAATGGCACGAATATCGTGAATACTATTGACAGCAGTAGCAGACATGATATGAAAATTCAGTCAAGTTTGAATATAGTTACAGGTGCGAGGTTCCGTAATCCTTAAATTTCTTAGTTAAAAGCAATATGTTTTCGATTCAACGTTGAAAGAATATTGTCTATTAGTCATTCAATTGTTAGTATCAAAATATATTGAGTAATTTATATATGATGCTAAAAATAAATTGTTTAGTAACAGGTATTGTTTCTACCACAGTTTTAATTACATTGGAAAATTCAAAGGACACAGCAAAAGAACTCTAAAAGACATTTACAGATAGCGTTCCAGATCAAAGTCTCAGCAAATTCTAAGCATTGAAAACGATGATATTCTCGATAGCTTGACTGATCACAGTGTGGTTAATGTAATGTAGCTAGGCTACCTCTGGTACTGAAAAGCCAAAAGGGAATGTATTTATCTCAATAAGTATTTTTTTAGTCTTCCCAAACTTTTACTGGTTATTTAACATACACGACAAAGAAGTCAGAATATTTAAGCTGGGAAAGAAGCAAACCAACGTTAAAGCTCAGAAAATAAAATGCGAATAATTTTGCAGTATTTTGGTATATTATTATACTATTTGAATCTACATTTATTCATTGTTTTACTATAAAGGTATTTATTATATACTCACAATTATACATGAAGGAAAAGTACCTAAAATACCATTAATCAACATAGCTAGTCCATGTGATTGACCCTAGGGTCACTCAAAAGACTTTCCATCTATAATTAACATGGTAAATAAAACAGAAAGCATGAAATACAACTAAAATAAGTCTATAATAGTCTAGACCCATGGAAATTGGAATAGACTCTAGATAAGGAAAACGGCGAAATCTTTGCCGCTCACAAACATTGCAGCCCCATGAAGCAATTAATGGCACAAAAAGTATTTAAGCACGAAGTAAAAACTTGTCCTAGAGTGACGCAGTGGTAATGATAGAAATGTCTCTTTCTCAGATACATACTCTCTTTATATTTAGTTTTACCAGTATTTTGTAATATTTTTAAAGTATTGGCGATTTATATAACATGTTAAAATATGGAACTGATCAATGTGCGCAAACAGGTTAGACAGCGAAAACTAAAGCATGCAAAGTTTACTCGTACATGTGCGTTCGATTTATTAAGATACCTGATGAAGATATAAAACGTTTCAGTTTCTCTGAAGCAAAGCCACCAAAGCGGGATACCAAGGATGTTACTTCAAAAATAATTGGCGATTTCGGCAAATGGCAGTTACGAATAAGTATCTTGATGGCTGTCTTGAAGTTTCCCATAGCTTGGTATCAGTTAAATATAATATTTATGGCTCCACCTCAAGACTTCTGGTGCAAAAAACCGGCAATTTTTACAAAGTATTCCGATGAAGAGTGGAGAAGAATTTGCTGCCCAGTAAGTCGTTTTTATGTTCGAATATTCTTTATTATCAACAATATCCTACAATCTACTAATTCGTACTTACCTACTGTTCTACCCGTAGCTTAGAAATAAATAAATATGACCCTACCTTGACCTAGTTTAAGCGAACTGGGACGGCATGCGGCACCTGCTTGGCCGTGGCCCACCGCCCGCCCAATGCTGATTTCTTACCGTAGTTGTAAATTGTAAATTCGTTGACATCCTCAACATGGCTTTTAATTATAGGCAAAGGTAAACGTAATTTGAAGGTTTTTCAGTTTCCAATTTAAACGAAAAAATCGTTTTTGACAAAGAAACGTGATATGTTTTATAATTCATGTGGTTTAGGCACTGTAGGTATTATAAATTAATATCATCCAGTTAACTATCCCTTTTGAGTTATAGCTTGTAAGCCGAATAAAAGGAAAAGATACATTCGGTCCAAAATTACATTACATTTTTTTGTGAATTTAATGCAGATAAAATGTTTTAGCGTGTAGAAGAACACCCATGTTTAATCTTTGATCCAGATTTACTCGCTCTTGATCCTACCATGGATAAGACACTGATACCTCTAGTGCCATGTGAGAAGTTTATATACGACACGAGCGTGTTTCAGCGTACAATCACATCTGATTGGAATTTAGTATGCACTAGACATTGGCTTACACACGTAAGTAGAAAAGTTATACCTTTATAGAAACACTAGCTGATCCCCGCGACTTCGTCCGCGTCAATTTCTGTTATTATGACCACGATTAAGAAGTTAAAAAAAAAAGTATTTCTGCGTAAATGAAAAAATATAATGTACATGGCGCCTAAAATCTTTAACAAAATTCCAGATCCAATAAAAAACCTACCTTATACGAAGTTTAAAAAACAAATTATATCATTCCTACAAGATAAATGTTATTATTCAGTACAGGATTTCATAGATGATAAGTTAATTTAATTAAGATTCTTATTGGTTTCAAGTTTTAATTAAACATTGTTAATAATATTTGCATGCTAAATGAAGGCAGAATTGTACACGGATTCAAATTTAAATGTAACACCTTATATTTACCTACATTCAATGCAAATAAAGATTTCTATTCTATTCTATTCTAAAAAAAAATGATAATTATATATAATTAGTATAGATTATGTTGATAAAACTCTGTAGCAAATAATTGGCAATAATGCATTAATTTCGACCAAATGATTACCTTAAAAAAGGTTATAGTGAGTCAATTTTAAAAGATAGACATATACTGTCGCAGACATTTTTTTAGATCATTCAAAGAGGAACAATTCTTTCATACATATATTTTGGGTAACTCGAACCGTTTACGCAGCGCACGCAACGGAAGCTTTCAAGTATGAATATTTTCCCCCGTTTTTGTGACATTTTTCACTGCTGCTTCGCTCCTATTGGTCGCAGCGTGATGTTATATATCCTAAAGCCTTCCTCGATAAATGGACTATCTAACACAAAAAGATTTTTTCAATTCTAACCAGTACTTCCTGAGATTAGCGCGTTCAACCAAACAAACAAACAAACAAACAAACAAACTCTTCAGCTTTATAATATTATATTAGTAGAAACATATTTTCATATGCTAATCAGCGTCTCCGTGACTTACTAGCTTCCAAGAAGCGAAGGTGTAGGTTTAATTAGCAGCTAAATAACCCTTGTATATTTGACTGCGATTCTGCTTTAATTCTTACAGCAATCCCAATATGAAATCAATAGTGCATAAGTAAGTAAATATCTAGCTAGGTATAAAAATAGTAGAGTTTGCAATGGCGAAATTTCTATCCCCGATCGATTCTGAGTTGGGGGTCTGTCTTGCCGAAGCCACAGTTACTTTTTGTAATTACCTTCTCATCTATTTTTTTTTTCAGGTTTGCCAGGGTGTTATGATGTGGGGAATAGTTATGGGAGGTATACTTTTTGGCATATGGGCTGACAAATATGGTCGTCAGTTCCCCCTTATGATTGGAATAATTATTCAGGCCGTCACTAGTTTTATTGCCAGCGTAATTCCCTGGTATTGGCTCTTTTTGTGTAATTGGTTCATTCTAGCATTGGCATCTGGTGGAATTGGTATTATATCTTTTGTTATCTCGATGGAGGTAGGTAATTAAAAGAAATACTCAGCAATATAATAATATATATAGCAAGGAAAAACAAGGAACTAATAATTTTATTTTATTTAAAGGTTGTTAGTGGCAAGTGGAGGACTATAATCCCAGTTATTTATCAACTACCGTTTGGTTTGGGTAACGCAGTGATGGCAGGGCTAGCCTATTGGTTACGAGACTGGAGGAAGCTGGAATTCGCATTGGCTTCCCTATCATCTTTGTACATAGTTTATTGGTTATGGGTACCAGAGTCACCCAGGTGGTTGTTAGCGACGGGGCAAACAGAAAAAGCTTCGGGTAACATTTGGGCATTATTTCCTATGGATTACCTACTTTCTTTTTTTTACTAGTATAGATATTCACAATTTCACACTGAGTTTAGTGTATGATCCAGATTCCAGAACATTATTTTTAAGTAGGTACCTACCAATGTAGGTCAATTATTAGTGTTCTAACTACTTACCTACCTGTCTATGTAGGCATCCGCTTTGAAACTTCTTAGCGGAATAGTTAATCATTAATAACTTTGACCAGAAACGATTTCAGCACTACGGGCTTTTTCGACCATTTTTGTAAAAAAAAAATATCTGCTAATATTGTTTCTAGAAATTTTAAAGGAGATTGCGAGGCAGAACGGTCGCGATTTAACTTTGAGAGAAATAAGACACTTGATAAGCTACCACGAAGGTCAACGCCAACAGGACCCCGGCTTTATGGCTTTTCTGAGGTCTAGAAATATGAGATTAAAAACTCTATTGCTTTCAATGAATTGGTATGAATAATTTATGTACAAATTCCTTGGTAGTTAAATGAACCACATTTAATTTGGCATTACATATTAAGTAATCTTTACCTACAGGTTTTGTACGGGATTGGCTTTTTATACCTTCTCACAGTATTTAGGTTCAATCGGAGGAAATATTTTTATGGCTGTAGCATTAACTGGAATAATTTCAACAGTAGGAGGATTAACATGCATCTGTATAATAACAAGATTCGGAAGAAAGACAACTGTTGGCTTATATCAATTAGTTACATCCATATGCTTTGTTCTAATACTGGTAATACCGAGATCAAAATATGCAAATGATTGGCCGAGGCTATTGTTTGCTGGAATAGGTTTCGCAGGAATGGCGGTAAGTACTAAGTCAATCAAGTGCGAAATTGAATTACTGATAGGTTTATTTAGCATTATCTAGTAGATAGACCTTCAGTTTAACAGTTTTGTTGCCCATCTCTGCTACGATTTCTCCTATTAAAATGTTACGGTGTTTTGATTTTGCTAATGAAAATACTTTTTCAGGGTACTATTCCTGCATTATACTTATTCTCAGGAGAGTTATTCCCTACCTTGGGGCGTAATGTCGGCGTCAGCGGAGTGACAACTTTTGCCCGAATTGCTTCAATGATCGCTCCAGCAGTCGTCAGTTTGGACAGCATTCTATCGGATCTGCCTCTGATGATATTAGCTGTTATATCATTCGCTCAAATGCTAATGTTATTGCCTTTACCTGAAACCAAAGATTCCCCGTTGCCCGATACTTTAGAGCAAGCTGAGAATTTTTAAACAGGTTCAAGTAGGATTTCATTTAGTACGTAGGTACTCACATACCTACGTTAGGGACAATGCGGAATAGAGGCAATGCAAAAAGGAAACGAATGTGTGTCCAACGGTTTTCGCCAGCGAGCATTTGAAGATATGATGCATTAAAAGGAGCCAGATATAATTTCTGTAGGTCTAGTTTTGCGTGGAAGCAAAGTTTAATTAGGTATACACAGTAGGTTTTTAAATAAAAAAAGAAAATGAAAAAAAGAGATGCTATTAATATATTTATTCATATTCAATAGCTTCATATAAAAACTGCACATGTATAAAAGTAATTATTTATACACACACCTACTTAATTATACATATCTCATAAGAAATAAATACAGTAACTATGAAAGTATGTAGGTATATACTCAGTGCGAAATAAATGCTGTGTTTATTGTACAATGAACTGGTGTTACAATAAAACATACACATGAATAGGCTATCCTTGATAACTTTAGGAACAACAAAAACAATTTAACTTATTAAATGTTAAATTGTAAACAATGCTATGTTCAGTGGGTGCACTGGTTTTAAAATATTGATACAACAACTTGATTAACAGTCTAAATATTTTTAATTACATACATTTGTAACACCATTCTTTCCATTAACTGTAAATTACATCCAGTCATGTACCTAAGAGTGTAGAAAAATAAAAGGACTGGACTAGAATATACTACAAAATGCAATCTACAAAAATATTACACAAGATTTAATTTAATTGTACTGTTAAAAATGCATCAACATATAAATTGTACATTCTAAATATACCTTATAAAAATTACTCCAGTTTTTCATTTGCAATTTGGGTCCTTATATTTTCAATTCTATGTAACAATGTTGGGTGTGAGTGATACCAAGCTGAATACAATTTGTCATAAATGGGATAGTCTAAATTGTCTTTGCCTAACTTTATTAGGGCAGATCTTAACTCATTGGGGAATGACAAAGAGACAGCAAAGTTATCAGCCTCAAATTCAAACTTTCTGGAAAGTGCTGTGGTGAAGAATGACAGAATAGAGTTGTAAGGAGCAAGTATCATCTGCAAAACTACAATTAAACCAATTATTATTGGTTCCTGGCCAGCAGGGAAACCAAGTGAAGTATACAGCATAGAATATTTGAATAGAACTCCAAAGGCAGTAAATAGCAGCAACAAGTTTACTTCAGTTAGGACAATTGATTTATAAATGTGACTGCAACTCCAGTGTCCAAGCTCATGAGCCAGAACTCCTAAAATTTCACTATCAGTGCATCCAGTAGTTACTTTCTTTTCTTCATCATATTTTTCAAGTAATGTATCAAATAATACAATCCTCTTTGCTCCAAATAAGCCACTGAAATAAGCATTGCTGTGTGCAGATCTTTTTGAGCCTTCTACTATATAAACTTGAGACAGTGGGAAATTCAGTCTGGATGCTAAATTCTCAATTCCCTTTCTTAAGGAACCATCAGGTAATGGTACAAATTTATCAAAGAGAGGTGCAATTACTGAAGGGTAAATAGTTAGTAATATGAGTGTTGCAACTGTTGTGAACAACCAGAGCCAAACAACAAACATGTTTCCTCCAAGCATTATAATATATATTGCTATGGATATGATAGGCAATGTGATGACAAGGCTAAGTACTAAAGATTTTATTTGGTCCTTTATGAAGAAACCTGCAGTCTGTTTGTTAAAGCCATGTTTTTGTTCCAGTACAAAGATGCTATAAAGAGTGAAGGGCATGTTAACCACAAAGTTAAATAATGTCACAAATGTCATAAATACACAACTGACTAGAATCTCTCTGTCCGGAGAAATATTTAAAGCAGCGGCAATGTTTTCAGATTTGTGCCATGCCACATAAATCCATCTATTATACAAGATCACAGATGTTAATGCTATACTGTAAAATTCTTTGACTATCTTGAACCGTGATTTGTCAATTCCATAAACCCGTGCCTTCTTGAAAGATTCTTCATTTAACATTTCTTTCAAATCATTTGGTATAGTATTATTTGTCTGGTATATCTTCAACTGTAACAAAAAACATAAGTTGTATACCATTTCACAGTTTCATTACTGAATGAGTAGTAATAATACAGCAAAGTTAATGTTGAAAATCTCTTCTCTCTCTCTCTCTCTCTCAGATAGGTATGAATTATGATTAATATGAATCAATCAGGAGAGAGTTTTTTTTTAACCTAAAGTTTATGGCTATTCCAAGGATATTATAATTAAAGAAGAAAAGAGTACTGAAAATATCATATTTAAATGATATTTTTAAAACTCAAAAGATAACGCGCCTAAAGTACTAAACAAATAACACGAAATGAACAAACTATGGCTAAAAATACCTCAAAAATAATGAATAATTCGTACTTTATTGATTGGGTCGATAGAAAGTATTAATTCTACATCATCACGAAAGATAACAAGGTACATTACCTGCCGCAACGATAAGTATAGCTCCCATAGGTATTCCACCCATGAGAACAGCAGAATAAGAAACACAATTAAGTCTTCGTCGAATTTCATTGTAGACCTTAAGGATACTAAATACCCTTTTCAGTTAATTATAAGATATCCAACCAATTACCAACCCGACACAACTTGACAGCTTGAGCTTATAAACCGCATTTGACATTACTTTGACATTGCAAGTCAATTTGATAACAATTCAGTGCACAGGTTATAAAAGAAGTTTAGTTCTGTAATACATTATTATATCATTATATTTAGCCTGAACCATGCCATCTGTAATATAATTAAATATTAAATAGTGCTCAAGTTAAAATAAAGTACGACTTATCTTACTTGTTTAACTACAAAACATACCACCACCCAATTGAAATATCGTGTAGCGATCGTGACGTTACAAGATATTTCAATTATGGTTTCGATGACCCGCTGATAACTTTTGCCCTCTATTCACCCCATCCCCTAGTGTAATAGCCATACAAATCATATAAAAGGAAGAAAATTCAGGGGAAAATCTATAACAGCTTCGACCACAGCTGTAGCAAAACACGAAGTATTCAAATTCATAATAAACTAATATGTCTTCTACAACATTTAAAATTTTATCAATTTACACAGTTGAATTATTACTGTTACTCATATTAAAATGTGCTGCAGAAGAACCTTGCGAGACAATACCGACTGAAATACATGTCACAAAAGGTGGTATAAAATTATTTATGTGCAACATGAATAATGCTTTTATTTATTTACATTTACGTTAGTAGCTGCTCTACCATTAATAAAATATAATGTATTTTTAGAGGAATATGACGATATGGGTAGATTGCTGAGATCTTGCAGTGGAGAAGTTAGTGTCAACAAATGTGAAGGCATGTGCAGTAGTCAAGTGAGACCATCAATTTCAGCTCCTACAGGATTTTCAAAGGTAACGAGCAGAACTAACAGTCATTCTGTTTAAAAAAAAAAATACACAATGCTCCCTCGAGACAAAAATCAGCTATCAATCAACATCTTGTCGTTGCGTCACTAAAAATTGTGTCAAAAAAAAAAATTGTTGATATCAGGGCACGAAGATGATGATAAAATACATTGTTTTTTTTTTTCAGGAATGTTTTTGCTGCAGAGAAAATTTTTTGCGTGAGCGTTTGGTGACTTTGACCCACTGCTATGATCCTGATGGTATAAGGCTTGATGATGAAGACAGTGCTATCATGGAAGTACGTCTGCGTGAACCAGATGATTGCAAATGCTACAAGTGTGGAGATTTCAGCCGCTAATGATTATGTCCTTGTTCTTTGACGACGTCACACATTTATTGATTGTGAAAATGAAGGTCGCAGCGTATTGATTATTTACCTGATATAGAGTATTAATAATTGGTCAAAGGTTTTAAGAAAATACAAAAAAAAATGTTTATTTAATGATAAATAATTCATCGGTGCCTATGTACGTAACAAAACTAGGTTTTAAGAATGTTGTAATCAGTTTTATTTTACAATTATTTTACAAATTAAGATAATAATTGTTGAAAATAAATAATTTATGAAGTTAAAATAACTATTATTGCACATCCCAAATCCGTATCCATATCCTTAGTTTAGCCTAAATAATAGGTTTATGTAAATTCCAAGAGAAAATCATTTAGAAAAATCAACTAAACATAACTGAGAATATTATAAGCCTTTTGCAGCCTATGCCTAGCAGCCTATACAAAATGAATATCTATTAATAGATACGTTACGAAAATTAATTTTCAGATTTCTTTGCTGACCAGACTAAACAAAATACGAGTATCATTTGGTCAAATCAGCATATTAAAATACTTTGGAAACCAGTGGAATAGATTACCAGCTACTGACACGGGCGCAGCGCGCGAAGCTGCGGCTTCAATTCTCGAGCCGTACATGATAAGCATTTGGCTCTCCCAAACTAATTAAAAATTTTATCCGGCTATAATTTTGACCCGGAATTCGCAATATAAAAAGAAAAATGCTGGATGAGATAACATAGCTATTTGCTGGAAAGGCTTAAGAGTCAGGACGCAATTGCCTAGACTAATTTGTAATAAAAGCTTTAGGCACCTGTTGAAGATCAAAAAGTTAGTTATAAAACCCCATAGATTCTTAGTAGACTGATTAATATTTACTATTAAATAGTATGTACTCAAAATAGTTAAAAACATTTATTAAAAGACGCTTTTAAGATTATGCATGGACAGGGGGTTTCTTTAAATAGGGATTCGGATTCCACCAAATGGTCCTAAATTCCTAATGCATATTATATTGCCGAAATTGCTGGTAAGGAGCCGACATATACCTGCCTAAAGGCTATGTCGGATTCAAAACTAAGAGTGTGAAAGGATGTTCAGATTCAGACAGAGTAAGCTGTTTTGGACTGGACGCTGCACGAATGGGTATTTTGGTGAACTTGGGAGAGGTCTTCGTCCAGAAGTAGAACGATATGGGCTGGCATTGATTTGATGATATACAGGGTGTCCGGTAAAGAATCCGACAAACTGTGGTGGTTGATACCTTAGGTCAAGACCTACCAAATGAACACAACACATGTTCCGCGAAAAGTTACGGGTTTCGAGTTACAATCGATTTTTGGAAACTTCAAAATTTGCTACCTTGCATCAGACTTTTCCATTTTTCTATCTGAAAAATAGGTTTTGTAATACTTTTTAGGGTTCCGTACCTCAAAAAGGAAAAAACGGAACCCTTATAGGATCACTTCGTTGTCCGTCCGTCCGTCTGTCAAGACTGTTTTTCTCAGGAACGTGTGGAGGTATTAAACTGAAATTTATATCTAATACTCAAGTCTACTGTCCCTTGGAGCTGTGAAAAAATCAAACTTCTTAGAAAAATTTTAAATTTTAGAAATTCGCACGGGAGTCAAATCCTACAGGGTACTTCCCGTGAACTTAGAATCTTGAAATTTGGTACGAAGTAACTTCTTATAGTACAAACAAAGGAATAATTGCGAAAACCTTAAATTTTTAGTTTTCACAAAATATTTTTTTTTTTTGAAAATTTTAAATTTGCTAGCTACTACTTTTCTCATGAACGCGTAGAGGTATTAAATTGAAATTCATATCAAATACTCAGGTCTATAATACCTTTAAGCTGTAACAAACTTTTATGTCAACGCAATCAAAAGAAATAGATACCTACAGGTTTGTACGGAACCCTCGGTGCGCGAGTCCGACTCGCACTTGGCCGGTTTTTTTACATCAGATTAATCTTGAATAGTTACTCTACGCTATGGTATCAAACACCACAGTTTATCGGATTCTTTACCGGACACCCTGTATGCTACATACAAGTATTTGGATACATTTAATTTAACCACACAGACATAATATATCTCCCATACTTATCGCTTATCCCACCATCCGAGAAAATTCCTTCAGGTAGCAACCTGTTTCTATGAATAGGCTTCGGAAAGAAAATATGTACCGTTGGGCTTAGACGGCCTATAGTTTTCATTTTTTTGTAAGAGTCGAGTATCTCACTTCAAACTGCCGAGCGTGTCCTACCATCTGGATACGTGAGGTCTTTTACAAAGCTACCCGTGTATTTGAGTAGGTCAGGTTGGCCATTGATCGACACGCGAAGACTATAAGATTTTTTTAAGACATGGATTGTTGGTATGCAACTATACACGGTTGTTCTTTAAAATTGTGTCTGGTTCTGAATCCTCGTCCTCCAACGACCGATAAAAAAATGATTTAAAAATCTAGATGGGACTCGATGCCAAACGACTGAGCATTACAACTTAGGTACAAGACGGAAACTGTCTAAAGTTTTGCATACGGTTCAAGCCTCAGGGCGTTCCTTTTATTTTTCTGCCAGCTCTTTCTGCAAATCTGTAAATAATTTCTTACGCTAAGTATATTATATGTAGTGCCAATGCTTCTTAACCACAACGAGACAAAACATGCAATTCTTACCCTGCAGCACACGAACACTGCAAATTCTTTTCCTTGGTAAAGTAGAAGCTTACAAAGTTATAATTAAAACAATCTCAACTTATGTATAAATCCCATAACTATTTCATATATCTATTCAATAACAGGGGCACTTAAAAGCTCCAGCGGAGTATCCATTAAAGATCGATTAAATCTTGTTAGCGCTGTGTGGTCTATGTAATACCCACCCTAATGTGATGTTTACACTAAAATGAAACTCATGTTTAGAGGAGGACTACGCGTCTTATTCCGATGCTGGGCCTTTATATACTGAAGCATTTTTCTCTAATTCATACAACAGGTTCTGCCTTCAACGGAGAACAACGAGCTAGGCTTTACAAATAATTTATTTAAAAATGTTTCGTTTCGAGATTGTTATTTTGTGTTTGGTGTTTATATCTGCTTATAAGTTGCAAGAAAAACCGGTAAACGCACAATCTGTAGAAGTGCAGTTGCCTCCAGGTAAATAATTTCATAAAAATATTTCTATTTTTATTTTTACCTAGTTTTATTTCATATAAGTACCTAGATATGTTAAAAAAAAAAAAATTATTTTTTAGGTCAAGAATGTCAGATGACACCTGTTATCCATGTCCTGAAACATCCCGGATGTATCCCAAAGGCGATACCCTCTTTTGCTTGTATCGGAAAATGCTCGAGTTATGTGCAGGTAAAACTTTTTACCATTTTGAATGTTTAGAGATAGGTACAGGCAGAAATAGACCTCAAAATATATAAATGTTTAAATAGGTGTCTGGGAGCAAGATATGGCAGATGGAACGGACGTGCAACTGCTGCCAAGAATCTGGTGAACGAGAAGCAACTGTAGTCCTGCTTTGTCCTAAAGCTAAAAGTGAAGATAGAAAGTTAAGAAGGGTAAGTAATAATTAGCAAACATAACGCTATAATTGAACATAATAATATGATTGTTAGTAGCTACTCAGCAACAGTTTGAAATTTCAAAGATTAGATAGAGAGTGTTTGAGTGAGAATGTCAATGTATCCAAGATAGAAAAGATTTCTTATAGCGTTGAATTAGTAGGTACAGTAGAACGCTGATTATCCGAATTAATTGGGACCGGGGTCGATCCGGATAATCGCAAATTCGGATAATCGGACATAGACTGGTAAAAAAGAAAAACGAACTGTCACACATAGAATAAACTTTATTAAGTTTAACAAATACAGTTGTACAACTTTAGCCTCTAGCTTTCAACCGTAACATTTAAAATATAATATCTGGACTCCAGTGAGTTCGAACTTGTTACAACAACACAAAACATTAATTAGCTAACAGCTTTAAATTTTTTATATTATGCTTAGGACCGATTCGGATAATTGGCGATTCTGTTAATCGGCGTTCTACTGTAAATATGTAGAACGATAATTACATCTTTAAACCCCTCTTTAAATTATTTTTAAAGACGTTTAACGTCATTTAGCTTAAAACATGTTACATCTTTTCAGATTACGACCAAGGCGCCTTTAGAATGTATGTGCCGCCCTTGCGGTAGCATTGATGAAAGTTCTATCATTCCTCAAGAAGTTGCTGGTTATGCTGATGAAGGCCCACTCTATAATCATTTCAGGAAGTCGTTCTAAAAGTTAGTTTAAACGGATTGTTTATAATGTTAGTGATTGTTAGATATGTTATAAGAGAATTGTAATATTTGTTAGTAAATATATAAATAAAATGAAATAAAAACCTTTGACCAACTCCTTGAGTTTCACTTTTACAATTTAAACTATTTCTTTTCTATAAAACATTATTATATATATATATCTATAAAATATTAATAAATACATACCTACCAAATAAATGCAAGATGTTGTATAATTTTGAATCTAATGTTATTTTACTTTTAACAATGCTGATATGTGATACAAGCAATGGCTCTAGTTCTATCCCTATGAAGTCATACTGTCATAGGTGATTCTATGCTGGAAGAAGAAATAAAGTTAGTATTCTGAGCACATTAAAAAAAGAATGAAACACATTACTTAATCAATAATAGTAAGCTAAAACTAAAATAATAAGCAAAAAATATTAAGCTATATGCAGCAAATAAGCTTTCTGAACGTTTCGTTCAGTTTCGTTCCTTTTTTGTACGTCACTGTCGTTGTCACAAACATTTTGTCAATTTTAAATGTCACATTATTGTCAGTCTGCAGTCCTACTGTTTTATCTGTGCTGCAGTCAGTTTATTTTTGTTTTGGATTCGTCTAGGCTTTTTGTTATAAAATTCCTTATTTCAGTAGCATTAAGCTTATTTACTAGATAATATCTTCTCGAAAATGAGTCGTAGAAAACGTGCAAAGGTACTCAGTTATTTACAGTTACAATATTTTGTCATAAATCAATCATTTTATTTGTTTTGGTGATAAGGTTATGTTTATCGATCGTAGGTTGAAACCCGGGAATTGGAGGAGAAATTAAAACAAGATGATTCTGAATCTGACCAGTCTGAAAGGAGTAAGATTACTTCATCGAGCCCCACTTCTGTCGGAGGCCGGCGGGAGTCATCGTCGAGCCGTACTGCCGATGTCAAAGAAAAGAAGGAGGAAACGAAAACTGATGATGCTAAAAATGATGATATAGAAGAAATTAATTACAGAGAAATGCTTAATAGGTATTGTTGAACTGAGTAACTATGCATATAAACGCTATAGTTGTAAATAACTTATATTTCGTCTAACTAGTGCCACCAGTTTGTAGACCAGTCAGTAAGGCGGCTCTGTACATACCGGCTTAATTACTGTCCAAATTACCAAGATTTCGGACGACTTTTCAGTTTATATAATTTACAAAACATAATAGTTTGTTGTGTGAAACATTAACTTTACTGTACACACAATTTATATAACAATATAATAGTATATTTTTATTTATCTATATAAGATTTAATTTTAGTCTTATCAAATCAATAATATTATTACCATTTAAAAATAAAAATATATATAAGGTGCTATAAAAACATCTGCCACGGCTTTAATGGGAGGTAGTATTGTGTTTATAGATTACAATAGTATAGATAAATTATTGATTATTTATCATATTTTTTTCATACAAAAAAGATAACGTATAAATTTGAATTGATTTATTAGTATAAAACCATCCCGTGTCCTAAGCTGTTGCCGCTCCGCCCCGAATTCACGTAATTTGTGAACCACGTTACGCAGAATAGAGTCAATGTTAATTTAACAATTTTATTTTCTAAAATTTAATTAACTGTTCCGGGGTACGAAAGTTCTTCACTATTGTAATCTATAAACACAATACTACCTCCCATTAAAGTCGTGGCAGATATTTTTATAGCACCTTATATATAAATATTATTTATTATCAATTTAATGTTCAATTAACAGTTTGGAAGGAGCTGCATTTCAATCACGGCTGCCATTTGATAAGATGTCCTCTTTGGAAGCTGAGTGTTTCTCAGACTTAGTTGGACCATCAAGCCATGCATTTGTCCAAATAAGAAACCGCATACTGAAATTGTGGTTTGAAGATCCTAAGAAACAATTGACTCAAGAGCTTGCTGTACAGAAAATGGAAGTAAGTAATAGCATTAGCAGTATACATATTTGATATATTTGAGCCAAAATATAATTAAATTCAGTATTGACTAAAGTGTATGTGTGTTTTACATACTTCATCATAATATAAAGTAAAGGTTTCAATGATCTTTAGTGATTCATACTTTTAAATTGCTCCTGCTAATGAATTCCATGTTTTTTGCCATACACCACCTTGGAAGATGTGTGTGATTGACCATGAAAGACTAAGTTTATTTCTAAGGCAATATACTTATTATTACAGGTACCATACAACGGAGATCCTGCACTAGTTATTAGGACTCATGCATTTTTAGATCGCCATGGCTTTATAAACTATGGAATCTATGAGCGGACAACACCAATTCCAACGCCACCAAAGGGAAAGCAAAGACCAAAAGTCATCATCATTGGAGCTGGTAAGTATTGTGTTTTTGTTATTTCTCAAAGTGGTCAAAATACATACTCATCATCATGTTTTCATCTATCATGTTTTTAATTACAGGAGTCTCTGGGCTGGCTGCGGCACGCCAATTGATATCATTTGGATGTGAAGTGGTTATACTGGAAGGCAGGGATAGAGTTGGAGGCAGGATTGTGACATACCGGAAAGGACCATATGTTGCAGACTTAGGTAATAATGCTTTGTGTTTATAGCTTGATAAATAAGATAGATAGATAGATAGATAGATAAATGAATTTCTGTAAAAAACCAGTAAATACTAAAAAGTGTCAGGCAATTTGCTATTTATCTAAGGCAATTTCAATGTACAGACTGCTGCATCCTTGTATCTCCATTAAGAAGTTCCAAGAGTAGCTGTACGTTATTTGACATATTCGCTGTCGGAAAATAACGCAAACATTTAATAATTCTAATTTATCTTATTTTCAGGTGCCATGGTAGTGACAGGATTGGGAGGTAACCCAGTGACTACACTGTCTGTGCAAATGAACATGGAACTGCATAAGATAAAACAGAAGTGTCCACTTTACGAAGCGACTGGTAATCAAGTACCAAAACACAAGGATGAGATGGTATGTTATGACTTTATGAAAGTATCTAAGAATGAATAAGTCTACGGAAATACGTATAGTTTCTCTAAATATTAAATTGAAATATGAAACAAATCATAGGTTTTTGCTTACATGTACTTATACTAAAGCCAATCTGGAAAGAGAATGAAGCGTTATTACTAATTACGCAATTATCAACTTTGACAACATGTGTTTAAGTTCATTTTAGAATGACAAATATTACCGAAAACGGCCTAAAAGTAATTTGAATGTGATGGAAACTGAACTGTTAGTCATTGAATTAAGGTTCATAATCCCAAAGCACGGTCATTATTTCTTGAATGTGGCTGATATATAGTTTCAAGTAAGAACTGTATTTTAAAAACAGTCCTTTTTTGGTAAAGGCTTTAATACCTTTTAAAACCATACCAAATTATATACCCAGTCTGGGTATATCTGGGGGCACGGCAGTGCCCCAGCCAAGTCTAGAGCAAAACGGGCACGGCCGTACCATTCTTTTCTCGAAGCGTTTCGCGGCTATTTCACCCCCCCTGTATCATCGATACGGACAAAGCTAGGGGTTTAGATTTTAGATGACCTAGAGTAAGTATTAAAACAAGCTCAGCCTCAAAATTACATGACATTTGAACCAATAGTTTACGAGTTATGAGCGATCAAAGTTACACCATTTTGTCACTCACTGACTCACTCACTGACCGATCATCAAAAATCTAAGGTACTTCTAGCAAACTTAGAACCTTCAAATTTAGCACCAAGGTAGGTTTTTAGCTACATGTAAAGGGAAAATTATAAAAACGGTAATAAATTATATACCTTAGTAAGTAATATGAAACAAATTTATATTTGCGGTTTTACAAGAACATGGTATATGAATTTTGACTGCATTGTTAACTTTGTTCTTTGTTTATGTACAAAAAGCAAATATTTTTTATAGCAATTTTGTTTATTTATAAAAAGAAAAGAAAGAGACCTACAAAAAATAAATAAGATCCCACCAAAAACATTCAATGTAAAAAAAAGCCAAGTCTCTATGCAATTCTTCCATCGTAAATAGTTTTGAGATCGCATAGGAGCCAAGTCCTGTTCAACTTAATTTGTAATAATAAATCAATATTTTGTGACTATATCAATAGTTTTGTTTACATTACAATAATAGTGACTTGGCCATGAGCACAATAAGATACAAATATAAAACAGCATATTTGGAGGAGTTGCAAGTAAATAATAAATAATATCAGGACACCTTAACCGACAGTCGGTATCATCCAAGATCAGTGAACTGCACATGCAGTATGGCGCATGTTTAGTCCAGAGTGATCTCAAATTCCAATCAGTTACAAAATCATGTCCATAATACCTACATATTATAATATATAAATTCAACGGTATTTGCACGTAATTACAAGGAGCAAACGACCTTTAACTTGTGCTCATGGCCAAGTCGCTGTTATTGTAATGTAAACAAAACTATTGATATAGTCACAAAATATTGATTTATTATTACAAATTAAGTTGAACAGGACTTGGCTCCTATGCGATCTCAAAACTTTTTACGATGGAAGAATTGCATAGAGACTTGGCTTTTTTTACATTGAATGTTTTTGGTGGGATAATTATATATTAGATATACTGGACAACAAGCCAGTCTCTAAGATTTGTTTGAATCACACAGTTTAATGATTGACCTGTTTGAAAATTTTGTCATGCAAAGCTTAGTACAGAATGTGCTACATATCTTGACGGAATGTGTCCGGAACGATGCGTTTAGGCGGTTATATGTAGGTAATAGTGCTAATGTGGGTTTTGTAAGTAGCATTTTAGCCTCTCCTTTCTCCCGAGAGGTTAAAATTTTGTATAAATTAGTTGTTATTGCTGTAGGTAGTTAGTTTTGTTTTTATGCTATGTTTAAGTTTTTTCTGTGTCTGGTATATACAGGGTGTTACAGAAAGGCTAATAGTATCTAAAATGGGTGAAGAGTACATCTGGTATAGAGTCAGTTTACAAAATTTCAGCTGAACATAAGTTCATTAAATAATTATGGCCTATTTTTTTTTAAATAATGCATCGATATCAAATATTGACGAACGTGTCACCTCACTACGAGTCCCGTATATCCTATTACGTCACACCTTCAATGCTGAGATAATAATATGTAAACGCCTCAGAAGTCTGTAAGCCTAGTACTCATTGCAGTTTAACAACACGTTTACAAAGTAAACAGATCGACTTTAAACTGTGTAGGTTGTGTAGGTACCTAATCAAATGATGCGTAATTAAATTAAATTAACTTGATTAATAATAACAAGACTTACATTTTTTTAAATGTTGTTTAATGTTTCGGCCTCTGTATTGATCGTATGAACAAAGCTGCTCTCTTCCATAGAAACTTGAACGTCATGCAACATATCTGCTGTTAACAGGCCTCGATCCGCACTTTGGATTGTATTATTGTATCACACATTATTCACATAGCACTGCTTACAAAACCTTCTTAACGCACCCCGACATGAAATAACCTAATGATGTCAGGTCTGGTATTCGTAGACACCACGACCTCTGCTGCTCTCGTACCTGATCTACTGTCGAAACAAACTTTGTTGAGATTGTGTATTTGCTACGCTACTTGTTTCTTCTAATCTCCTGGTATAAAAAAGTGCAATTGGGTTTTTAAAATTACACGATAAATATTTGCCTGACAGTTTCCGTCAAGTGCAACCCGTCATATTTTATTCTTCCTCTTTTCTCTGACCCGAACACCATAAAGTATGCTTTTACTTTAAAAAAGGTTGTAATATTTTAATGTTCGTGTATCAATTGAGCCTTTTTAAGAAGATAGGTGAGGTACCTATGTCACATGTGCACAGATTTTAAGTAATTTCCATTGCCTAAATCGGCTAGGATGACAAGATTTTATAGCCAGACTACCGACTACCGGACGAACATTAAGGTATACAACCTTTTTTAAAGTAACTCATACTTTTTGGTGATCGGAGAGCCAGGCAAAAGAGAAGTAATAATTATGACAGGTTTGCAGATGGCAGGAACTATCAGATTAATGTTTATTTTTTCGCGCCAGGAGATAAGTAGACATATTATTATTTAGTCCCGTTCTATTTATTTTCTTTATTGGAAATTAGTAAAGTCTAAGTAACAGTGAATACAACTATGGCGCTACATTAAAAATTCAGTTTACTTGGTGCAGTATGATACAGTAGCACACATGAAAAATTGGATTTCGGCCGCCTTCAGGAGTGTTACAGCAGATATGCTGCAGAACCTAAAGAGGTCTATGACCAAGTAAAACCTTGTGCAGGCTAAACAAAGGACGCACATAGAACTACATCTCCAAAAACTGTAAGTTGGGATAGTTATTCACACATAACATACATTTATTTTAGTTTGAACGGTTTATGCGGTTATTTGTGTAGGTATCTCTTGTAATATCGCAGGCTCGACCTATTTGAACATGAATAAATAGGTAAATAAATAACTACTGACACTATTGGTTTCTCGACCGGAGGGACCTGGAGTTGGTTTTTGCGTTTGTACAATCGACTGTTGGCGCACCTGATTCTGTAAACACGTAGCGACTAGGTGGCGCTGAAACCCAGCAACGTTACCAATAAGTACTAGGCGCACAGTCTGCTGTAGCAATGTAGCTTAACTTAACATTTAGCAAGAGATGTGTATGATATGCGCGAGAGCAGTGGCACATTTGGTATGTTTTTTTTAGATATCGATAAAGTTATGCAAATAATTGGAATAATCTACTAAATTAACTCACCATCGTCTCAACTTTTGTAAACTGGCTCTATACCTAATTTATTCTTCAACCCTTTCGGATTGTTATTGCCTTTCCATAACACCCTGTATAGTTTTGTTGTTTTTTTTTAGAACGATGTTGTCGCTAAGCGACTAAGTTCTTAATTAATAAAAAAAAAAAAAGCTTAGTACAAAAATGAAGCATTTATTTCTGGTATCAACAACACCTAAATTTATTACTAATATATTTTTGTATGTTTAGGTGGAACGTGAATTCAACAGACTTCTTGATGCTACGTCTTATCTGTCACATCAAGTGGATTTCAACTACTACAACGATACGCCCGTGTCTCTCGGCCAAGCATTGGAATGGGTCATTAAACTACAACAGAAGAATGTCAAACATAAACAGGTACTAGCTTATATTATGTTCCAAATATGATAATAATAATAATACCGGCCTATAAACGGTTCACTGCTGGGCACAGGACTCTTCCCATATAGAGAAGGAAGTCGAAGATAGTAATATTATAGAACGGAGATTAGCGCTTACATGCATAAATATCTTTAGGGCTTGACGTTTCGACCTGGTTACACAGGCCGTGGTCGCAAGCAAAAGAAGTCGTAAGATGTTTTTAACCGACTTTATAGTGTATAAGTTAGGCTATGTGCATCTACTGAAATTTAGTGAGATCGAATAATAAGATGTATAAGTACATATATCATTATCCCAAGGATCATTTATTCCGTTCACACAATGAGCTTGAAGAGCGGTTGAGCCAATGTGATTAAAAAAGGTAGAATAAAAAAATATCCCGTTGGTGTCTCAGTCATTAGACCTCTTTGGATTGGCAGGCACCCCAGTTCCCTTTTCGCAGATCTGCATAAATCAAATAATTTATATGTCATAAATAACATGATCACATAAAACTAGATATTCAATCTAAAGACCATGGACCTAACTACCATATTTGATTGATTTATATCTTTGTTACAGATTCAACATCTCAAAGCGCTCATAACTTTGCAAGACAGACTGAAAACTAACATAAACAAGTAAGCTACACCAAAAGATCATTTATTACATCTAACAAAACCACACGAAACCATAAGTTTAATATTCTGTGTGTTAAATAAATATGTCTGTATCTATTTGTCTTTGTATTGCTTCAAAACGTCGAGTTTAACAAAAATTTTTTCACAGAATGTCGGACTTGAAAGAGCTTTTAAATTCTATGAAGACGGAGAAGGATGCTTTGCTCGTAGAGAGAGATAAGGGTGTGACGGGAGATGCAAGCATTCTGCAAGAGTTCAATTTGCGTCGCCTTAACAGAGAAATGACCCTACTATGTAACGAATATGAAAGCTTAGTGTCAACTAACACAACAATGGAGGAAAAGATAGCGCAGTTGGAAACTAATCCACCGAGGTAAGATTCTTTTTAAGTTTTTTTATCTTGCTATTTTGTTTGTTGGCATGATAAAGCCACAAGGTGGCAATAGGAGCTCCAACGAAATGATACTCCTATCGAGTTTGGTCATTCCATTTATCATAATAATAATAAAAATCTTTATTTATACAAAAACCTTCAACATAGCTTACAAATCTAGGTTACATGAATTTCAGTGAATTAAAGGTCACACAGATAGAGTAACCCTGACTCCCAAACTAGGAGATCCTGTGACTTAGGAGTCAGTGTTCTGCTGTCACTATGATGCAAAAACCTTTGACTAAAAAGTGTGTACCATAAGCACAGTGATTCTAGATCATATACCTATGTCTAACTTTAAGTTATGTTTTTATTGCCCGATTTCTGAACCCTGAACGTGCTTGATAATACGAATAGGATCGATATAAACTTTAAAGTTGTGCTGTATAGTACACACTTTATTTATTTCTGCAAATAAATATATAGAATCTTCCTATCTCTGAAACTCCAATATTTGTCTTTTTCCGAAGCGTAGATGAATTACAATAGTATTAACTTAAAAAATATTTTAGTTCAGTGTATCTGTCGGTGCGCGACCGACAAATCCTGGACTGGCATTTCGCTAACTTGGAGTTCGCGAACGCAACACCGCTGGGCAACCTGTCGCTGAAGCACTGGGATCAAGACGACGACTTCGAGTTTACCGGCAACCATTTAACAGGTATGTAAAATATGCCGAACATAACCTATATATTTTAAAACAATTATGTATATACATATGTAAGTTACTGTAAAACTCCAACACAATCTCAGTTTTGCGTGTGTTGGCGAATATTTTATGCATTGAAATCAGACTATTTTGAACGGATTATATCGTTCTTTGCTTGGGCTCCTTCTTCCATAAAAATATAAAGGTAACAAGAGCACTATAAACCGTCAAAATTAGTATCCACTTAGGTCTACCCGTAACCATGACACCTAAAAAGGCGACGATATATCGCGAACTTAATCTAAATGATAAATAGCGACATAATCTTTAAAATAGTTTTACTTCCATTCAACGTAGTTGTACTTATACAATGCTGAATTTGGGACTACATGGTTGCCAAAAGATTAAGAACCAATGACGCACTTGTTTGACAAATGTTTTATGTGGATCGGCCTTTCAGAAACCCTGCGTTAGTTAATCTTAGGTTAGACTCTGTCATATCTCAGTATTTAATGTTGTTTGGGCTTTTACATTAGCAACATTAAGACAAGGGTTTGACATAAGCAGCCTGACGACTGTTTGCAAAAACTGCATAAAAAGCTGTCGTGACAGGCACACTTGCCAAATTTAATCTTTAAAATTCGATTGAATATCTAAAATCCGGATCAGTAATATCAATTGAACCGGGATTAATGAAATAAAAAAATACTGGATTTGCAATAAGTGAAAATATTAGAAATAATTGGACGTAGTTACACGATAAGGATCCAATCCACAAAACTATATAAAGTCCTAAACTAGACGATCTGAGGTCAATGTTCCACTTAATTCCAAAAGCTTGTTTAGACTTTTACAAGTCTCTACAGGGGGATGAAAATATAGAGAATGACCTCGAAGGATTCAGTGGTCAGCCTGATTTTTATATTGAATATGAAAGTCAGGTAGAATAAGCATATTAGAATAATGATTATGCAATGAATCTCATTTTTTATAATAATTATTGGTACTTATAACTTTTTTTTTTATATATTGATAAGAAAAGATGTTTGCGGTTATATGAATAAAACTTTTTTTGTGAATTATTAGTAGTTTTATTTATTTTTCAAGATTTAGTTAACAGTTCATGATGTCCTTATTGTCCTTATTGCGAAACATCATTTTATGCTGGTTTTATTGAGAATACAATTTATCAAAAAGGATCCCATATTTTCTTGAATAATATTTGAAATATGAAATTAAACTTAGTAAATTTGATTTAAAGTTAAAATATAAATAGTTTTTCTTCTAATTTCAATAAAACCAACAAATTTACAGCACTGCATCATAGAAGAATTCCGATGCAAACTTTAAAATTCAGTATCTCAAAACCAGCTTAATGTGGATTGGGTCCTTATCGTGTAACTACGTCCAATTATGAACAACAAACATAAACGTTCCTCAAAGCTACCTAAAGGTAGAAATTGAAGCAAGTATCAACGCAATAGTCATTTAAATATTTTAGTCACACTGCCACAATACGGAAGCAAGTCTCACGTCAAGCGATTGTCACCTGAACTCAGACTAATTGTTTTCTGTTTCCATTAATAACGGTTTGTTGAAGTCAACTTACTCGAAATTACTCGCTAATGGGTATTAATTGTCACGGTACACGACATGACTTAATTAATTTAGGGGCTTGTCCCGTTAGTACGTATAAGTAACTGTAATAAATGATGCAGATTACATATGAACAGATAAGCAATGCAGTAAAAATTAAGTAGGCTGGTACCATAAAAGACGCAGTAAATAAACTCTTAATAACTCTGTTTGTTTATGAAAATTATTCGAAGCATTTGTTTCGCATGCATCAAGCAAGAACTGGTTTTTGACATGGTATAACTCATCAATCAAAATTTCAAACGCATTGTCAAGATTAGTTGATCGATGAAGTGACAAATAATGTCTATAAGGCAACTCCATTAGATTAGTTTCCGTCGCTAATCACCAGCGCCGAATGCAATGGCGTCGAGCCTACGACGGCAATAACTTCAATTAGCCGCTGCGGCGGCACTCGTTAGCGTTTTACCGAACGTTTCCGTGCAATCCAGCACGATCGATGCGCCATTGTATCACACACAAAAGATGCTACCGAATAGCAATAGTTGTCCCTATAAGGGTTGTTTTACCTTGGTGTGTTATTTGTTTCCACTTAAGCCATGCTATCTAAGCAACGGTGAATCTGCTATGCTTATAAGGCTTCCGTATATATTTAGGTACATATCTTACTGGCGTAGCCTTTTACATATATTGTCATTAATGGCATATTAAGCCGGCCGACATGTCAAGGATTTGTTAAATACACAAATTGCATTGCTAAAACCCATGCGTGAAGAACTCGGATTTGTACACGAAGTGCTTTTGCCATGAAAGTGCATTGATTGTTGTTTGCGAGTGTGATTCGACAACGGCGGTGCCTCCGTTCGTGCCCAAGGGCTTGCTCCGTTATGAATGTGGAATTTTTGAGTTAGTGGCCGGTTGTGATCTTTAGCAGCGGATGGTGGATTTTAGCCCCGAGCGCCGGTTCGTGTCAATAATTACTATCATTTCTCGCAGCAAGTTTCCATCTTCCACAGCCAATAAATTACGAACTGACTTCTTTGAATTGTCATAATGAGCGTTGCAGAAAATACGGGGCCTGTACTTAGCTACTTTACACATGTGTAGGACTGACAACTAAGATGTACTCGTTTAGCTTGTTTAGACTTAATTGTGGCTGTAACCTTATAGGCAGGGGTGTAGAGTGTATGCTGCTAAAATAATGTCGCTAGTATGCCATTTGTTATCAAAATTAACATAATGTATTCTTGTGAGTCAGTGCTAAGTTGTAGCTGTCAGTTTCTGAATAAAATTGCATTTGTTTAGATTTCATTTATGTTCGTCGATTACCAGTAAAATATAAAAAGGGAAGGAGTAAACTGTTGCGTCCGTTGTTCAGTCAAAAGATATGTATCGCGACATCCCCGAGACGCCTCTTTTGTACGTCGGCTGTGCGTGTGTTGTCGGCCATATTTCTCGCTGTTCGCTCGCTCCAGTGTTCGCGGCGTGGGTAGTTGAAAAATGACATCTTGATTGTTGTGCGTTATTCTACTCATGAGAATGTCGGGTCGTAGTGGTCGCGTGCGCCGCCATTGTTGAGCTTCTCAGCCGCGGGCCCTACAAATTGAACGATTGTTAACCGTTCCATGAAAACTCTGTTATCGTAACTAGTCACGTAACGTGTGTATTATTTACCAAGTTATTATGTTGGCTTTTTTATTTTCTACGTTTAACGCTGTTCAGATAGTTTCAAAAAATTAAAAAAATATGTATATTATTGGTAAGACTGATTTCGTCAAACTGGAATCGTTATAATCCATACTTACCTAATACGTACGCTAAATTGCGCGAGAAACCGCTAAATTGGTAGTCAAAAATACATAACTATATATCAGCCACATTCAAGAAATAATGACCGTGCTTTGGGATTATGAACCTTAATTCAATGACTAACAGTTCAATTTCCATCACATTCAAATTACTTTTGGGCCCTTTTCGGTAATATTTGTCATTCTAAAATGAACTTAAACACCTGTTGTCAAAGTTGATAATTGCGTAATTAGCAATAACGTTTCATTCTCTTTCCAGTTTGGCTTTAGTATAGGTAGGTACATTACCTAATTTTGTTTCATTTATTTCAACCATACTATGTTGTAAATCGAGGTTTTGAAATAAACTCATTAAACCCATCAGTTTAATTTGAGAAATATAAAATTCGCACAAAAGCTGATCAATCCTGAAACAAATACACACAATACATAACAAAATACATATTTTTATTATCAAGGTAAATTAATTATTCATAAATGATTGGACCACACATCTCCAATATAACATTACCCAAGAGATATGATATAAATATTCTTAATTTTTCGTCAACTACGGCCGTTGCATGTAAAGCTTTTATTTTCTTTGTTGATTTACTTTAAGGATATTTTTCAATAGGCGCACGCTACTGCATACAAAATAAATTTCACATTCCAATGATAATTACACATTGCAATAACTTACCGACTTGGTTATACCACTGAGACATTCGCAAATCATAAATAAAACTAACAATACTTCGGTCAGAATGAATTATAAGCTGTTTTGCTATTTACAAACGACAAATGGTGTTTGAAACAAGTCCCTGTAGCGTCTGAGACCAAATGATCGGGCTATAGAAGAGCTCACGGCGGCAACAAGTTTTGATAAGAGTGTGCGTGGCAAGATGCGAGTCAGTAATGAATGTGATACTAGCGCGACCTTCCTCATTTATCACTCGCTCTATGAATAAAATATCTCGACGTTGCCTTTCGGATAGTGTCTGGTCGTGCCGGGACGCTTACGGCTCACAGCCGAGCGATCACAATCTTCAGCCTAGTACCTAATAATACTGGGCTCTCAGGAGAAATTCACACCGCCCGCTCTTGTTACGTCTCTTTGTTTAGTGCAAAACAGCCACTAGGGAGTATTTTGTACCGATTTCTCTGCTCGCTCTATTTTCTTGTATCGCCAATACGAACATTAGTTTTGGTTTACTCCGTCAAACTTCCAAATCTTTAGCTCTCGGATTTGGGTCTTGGCGGCCGAAGAAAATATAGAGACGAGAGAGAAATATATTGTTGACTACAAAATAGCCGATTTTTATAAGGCTTCATTTTGACGTACTGCGGGTTCGCGTCTGCTTTCGATATACATTTGTGTGATCTACAAATGTTTCTATGTGTTTTCTTCGTTTACGTAATTAAGATAAAACTTCTCGCGACACGACTCTTAAATTTTGTAATGTACTCGCCGTTTCTTTGTCGGATAAATTTATCGTATTGTTTTCTTTAAGTCTATAAATCAACAAAGAATAGTTTATGGGTTATTGGTCCAGACACCTGTATTTACTAACGACGAGGACGTAGGTTTACTCAAAGGTCAAAGACTTAGTGTTCGGTGAAACCTTATTACTTGCCTGTACCTACCCGTTATAGTCAAGGTAATAAATATAGTAAGGCTTATTGCGTTTTATAATCATGATTTGCTATGTGATATGTGATGCTCTTTAACGTATTTTCACTTAACATTGTTGATAAATGTACAAAAAGATAAATAAAGAAGTTAATAATAAAAAAAAGAAGAAGATAATAGAATTTTTTTCATATGAATGCCATTTTTATAAAAAATCTCATGTTGATTCATTCAAAGGATTGTGTTCGTTTCCCAACAATAACATTTTTGAAATGAAGGAGGCTCAGTACGTAAAGTGTCTATTGAGTAACAAGCAGTAGTGCATTCCGTCGTACTCATTGCACATCAATATGGTGTGAAAACATAAAAGTCTTTTGCCCACGAGGATATCAATCGCGACGGTGGCGTTGCCTGCGGAGGCGTCAGGGGCGTGGATGAATAAGCAATGAAACGACGAATGGCTCTATTAGCCCGCTATTGTTGCCTTGCGATCGCTCGACTTGCGCAAGCGACATGTATTGTTCGCGACTCGTGGCTTTCACTACAGCCCGGTGACGTCACAACGCTTGCGACCTAAATGCTTGCGGTGTTAGATGTAGTGCTATTTCCATTTATTGAGCCTTATATAGCATGGAATGCACCTAATACGGTGGTAAGTCGTTGTCGCTATTACAATGCCGTAAATGTTACTTGTTTAATGACTGAAGAAAAGGATTGATCGTATTTTGTTTTGTGTTTTTGAAACAAATCCTGAAAATTGAGCGAAAATCAGTCTTATGGTATTGTTACTCATTGTTCTTATAGTTGTGTAGCACTGGGAGTAGGCCACCATCGAAAAGGCGATACTGCATCTGAGAATAACAAATTATAAAGCTACTAGGACTAGAAAATTGTTGATTAAGTAGCTTACTGAGGTAGTTCCGCTTGACATGGATTTTCTGTGGTGCGCGTCAACACAGAGGATTTATGTGGTACATTGTGTGGTCACGGGTCGGCTGTCGGCACTTTGTGTGTCTAATTGACAAGTGTCCGGAAGCGAACGCGTCACACCTGTCTAACGAGGACGTCGTGCACTTGATTGCGCCCACTCGACCCGGGCTAACAAGCTACTCATCTTTACCTAAATCTAATCCCCACATCTGACAGTTTTATTGTCAATTTTAACTGCAGATTAATTTAATAACAAGTTTCTAATTATTACGTGGTTCAGTAAACTCGTGAAACAACAGTTTACAGATATATACGGCCCGGAATATTAAGCATAATAAGTGCACCGAGAGATAACTTGTTTTTGATAATTGTGCTAATCTGGCTGAATGCAGTAGAGCAGGACCCTCTGGGCGACTCCGGCCAGTAATATAATTTGCATCGTGTACGGTAGTAGTTTTATTGCCAACAATTGGCCATTATCTGAGAGCTTTTGCACGCCCGCCCGTCACAGTTTTATATATATTGTTGGTGTCTATTTACAGTATTTAAACATTAAAATTAAAATTTAAAATTAAAAACCAAAATAGGTAAATTTTATTGATTTTACGTTAGATACCTATTATAATTATACACCATACACCTATTATAAATACCTAATATTATAAATTATATACTTACACAATAGGATTGACAACGGTTCAATTTAATTTTAACTTACTACGTATTCATTCAAATTTTGATTATTCCACGTTAGTTTAAATCGGGTCCCCGCTTTAACTTTCCTTTCATTGTAAAAGTTGTAATCCTCTTTGTGGACCCTAATTGAATTCACTGTTATGCTAATACTCTGATTTCCCATCTTATTTCGTTAATAGAGGTCTGTGGTAAACCAATTAAGGGTTCGTTTGTGGATTACTCAACTTTTGTTATACGAGTAGTTTTGGGGTTCTCTATAGGGTTTGAAAAATGAGACATACCTAGTCACAAAGAATATGACGTTCCCCTACATAGTAATATTTATTATATTTGAAACTGTAATATGATTAGGCGTAAAGCAAATTGCATTTTAATAATACGTGGGAACAATAACAGTATACACAACTGTTACTGGCAAAAGGACTTGAGTTGCATAATAATTATTAAACCTCTTAAAAAACTTTGCCCTGCAGTGGGACGATAATGGCTGAAAATAAATAATAAAGTTGTATTATTCGTTCGTTAATCCTGTTAAAAATTAAGACGATTAAAATGACCAGATTTAATATCATTGTTTTCGCGCAGTGTGCCTGATGTGTGCAGATGTTTATGTGCGACGGTGCATATGTCGCTTTATTGCGCGTTTCGGAAGGCTTAACATTCCGCCCGTGGACTCGGTCGCCTCTAATGCTAGCGTATTGCGGTTTTATTAACGTTGTTTCCTTTTGTATTACATTCCACGCATCTTGTACTTCTATTGCGTATAGTGTCTTGCGGGAAGTATATTTGTAATATGAATATCAGTAACAGATCCTGTTTTAATCTAATTTATTGGATTATGACGGTCTTCTTGGATGTTTTTGGTATTTGTTTATTGGTCTCTATCTTGCGTTATAATTTGAATTAGGCTGTTTGGTCTCCGTCATCATTTTATATAAATCAATATGCCACGAGTAATCCATGGTAGCAAAGAAATAAATTGAATCTTAGTAATTATATGTAATTGAATTGAATATACAAACAATATTAGTTAACATGTAGAGTAACATTTTAAAATTTGTAAGCGTGAAGAGAAATGTGTACTTTGTAATCTGTTAATTTTGAAGAGTCCACTGTTTCATAATTATTGTGTTGGAAATTGAATTATTTTTGTCTGCATGCATTTTTATAATTTTTATCCAGGCACTAGGTATGTGTTTGTACTGGGTGGCGCAAAAGTACTGGCACTAAAGAAAATACTTTTTTTTTTTTTATATGACATTTTCTGTCATTCTGTTGTTGAAAATTGTGTAGTGAACAAATGTAAAATACACTGAAAATAAACATGGACCGTTTTACTCCCCAAGAACGTGGAATAATTGTGTCAATGTTCTTACGGAATAATTCATCAGTGATAAGAACACAACGTGAATTTCGTCGACGATTTCCCCACCGTCCGGCACCGATTGGTCGCACAATTCGACGCTTTGCCACACGCCTTGAAGCAACTGGCTCAACATTGGATAGACCTAAGTCTGGGAGACCAAGAACAGGCCGTTCAGCTGAAAATATCGATGCTGTGCGCGAAGATGTGGAAGAGTGTCCAGAAACATCAACGAGGCGACGTGCCACGCAATTGGGCATTTCCAGACGGACCCTGCAGCGTATTTTGGTGAAAGACTTAAAGATGTTCCCGTATAAAACTCAAATGACTCATCAGCTGCTGCCTGCTGACCACCGAGCTCGTCTAGATTACTGCCAGCGCGTCATAAACCTCAACCTTGAAGAGGATGATTTTCCTTCAAAATTGGTTATGAGTGACGAAGCGCATTTCCATCTCTCAGGGCATGTCAATAAGCAGAATACTCGGTTCTGGGGCACTGATAATCCGCGCATTATTCAAGAAACACCTCTACACCCACTAAAAGTTACTGTATGGTGTGGCATCTGTGTTGACAGAGTGATCGGACCCTATTTTTTCGAAGACGCTGGAGGCAATGCGATTACTGTCACTGGAGAACGCTACAGAACCATGTTACGTGAGTTTTTGATACCCAGTTTGGACGAATTGGGGCTGGAGCACATCTGGTTTCAACAAGACGGCGCTACGGCACACACAGCGCGCGACACTATGGACTTAGTGAGGGACGCTTTTCCAGGCCGAGTTATCTCTCGTTTTGGCGATTTGCCTTGGCCTGCAAGATCACCCGATCTGACCAGTCCAGACTTCTTTCTTTGGGGTTTTTTGAAATCTCGGGTGTATGTGAACAAGCCACAGACTCTGGCAGCTCTAAAAGAAAACATTCGTCAAGAAATAACGAACATATCGCAGGAAGTGTTACGGCAAGTTATGCAAAATGTCATAAATAGGGCTCAAATGTGTATCAACTCTGGAGGTCACCATTTAAAAGACATCATCTTTAAATCCTAATGGTACGAAATTTAATGGCACAAATATACATTTAAAAAAATCTAAATCTAGTTTTCTAATTTAGAAAAAATGTTATAGCTGAACCAAATAGGGTCTTTACTTTTGCGCCACCCAGTAGGAGCGTTATGTAGGGTTGTGTTACTCCGCTCGGTCGAGTGCTCTGGCAGTCAGTGCAGCGTGAATTGCGGACGCCCGTTCCAGTCCCACTAACGCTGCGCCGCGCGACGACTGGTTACACAAAAAAACGAACAGTTTTGTTTAAGTTAAATCCGCTTAAACCTTTCCAAAAGTCACAAACTATGAATGTTTCAGATATATTTTCAACAGAAAAATAAACTTTACAGTGTATCGTTCGTAACACATTGCAATGGTGTTGCGATATTACTTTCTCGGCTCTATGAAGTTAGGATCAGGCTGTCGTTGCTCGCTGTGTGTCCTGAAACGGCCCAGATGTCGTCTGGAAGTGCAAAATGAAACACGTTAGCGCTTCGGCTGACGTTCCCTTTTTTGTCGCGCAGCCTGTGGAAGGCCATTTATCAACTTTTTATGGAAACGCTTGTTTTAATTTATGCTTACACTAACTTCCGAGCTCGTCGCAGCTATCTCTGACCTCATTTGCAACCACAGCTTTGTTGCTGTTTACGCGGACTACTAGAGCTGTTCTCTGCATTTTAAAATAAGTACACCATAGCGCGAGTAAATGAATGTTTACGATTATGCGTTAGTCTAAAGGTGGCTCGGTGTGTCGTTACAACATTTTGCGAGTCAGTGGTTAGATATTTCAGAAAGCTACATAGTTAGTGTTCAGATGTTTACACGTGCATAAACTTACTTTGTTCATTAAATATTTAATTTGCTTTTTATAAGCGCAGAAATTCAGAAATTCAGAAATTTCTTTCTTTCTTTTCTTCTTTCTATTATTGGTTGTAAATGCTCAAGTTTTACCGGCGGCGAATTTTAAAACTGTGGTTGATACAATTACATCTGATGCTTGTCTGAACGCTCATCTGATAACGGATATAAACGCCTTTTGAAGTTACTTTAATTAAATACAACATTTTTTGTTTTGTAGGTACGTGTGATGTTTAGATAACATCACACATAAACGCAAAAGATTAAACATTTTTTTGAAACAGTTAATTTAAACTACGTGTTTACCGTATTATTTTATAGTGTTGTTCACGGAATTTGTCTAAATGTTTACCAAATAGCTCTTGTTGCCCTTGTTGGGAGGTAAAGCTAAGTATCAGATGAAAAAACTGCTCCAGGTTTTATCGTACCTGGCGTTAGTTTTCAGTGAAGGTCTAACTTGCCGAGGGCCCCCTCAAAACGCTCGCCACAGGACAAATTTCGCTTATATTAACTTTTGCTTCGAGTAAATTTCTCTTCAACTGTGCGACCACTGCACGTTCAAGTGGCAAAGTTTTAATCTCGTCGCCGGGTTGCGGCTATACTTTCTGTGTCTCTCATAGAGATACTGTCCTCCCTCCAATGTTATTTGTTCTCCTTAATGAAGATTTTATTTCCCTGACTAAATAACTCGTTTTAAGCTACCTTAAGGAAAGTGCCTCGTTGGCCTAGTGGTGCTAAGCGCGACTGCTACGCTAGAGGTCTTGGGTTCGATTCCCAAGTCGGCCAAGGTGTTATTGAGTTTTTCTATGAAATTCTCAGTAGCAGGTCGGAGTTTGGATTTGTGCCCGGTTAGTGGCAATAGGCTCGCCCCCTATTACATGGGACCTAAACATACCGGCGAACTGTGGGTGTACATTGGTACACCTCTGCCTAACCCTTCGGGGATACAGGCGTGATGGTATGTTATGTATGTATGTATGTTTTTAAGGAAAGTTTGGAATTTTTTATAATATTACCAACTTTCAATGTATGCAACGTCGTTTCATGGGTTCCTAAAAGCGAGCACTTAACCACAGCGTAATTCCGTTAAAAGGTTCGGCGGCGCACCATCCATTCTCTTCTTAATGTTTATTTAAGCGAAAAAGTTCGATGCTCATTAACCGGATTGGCGGTTAATGAAACGCGCGCGACTTAGAATATTATACGTCGAATGTCGCTACCACCCGATAATATCACACATTATATTCACATCTCATTGAAGGTGCCTGTCTTATTAACCTGTTTTTCGAGTTGAGGTGTTAAGGTTTGATGGTTTAAGAGATAAACTCGAAGTTTTAGTGGCTGCAGCGGTATATGTAGGTTTCCATGCGACAATTACGGTCGCGATCGCCAGTGTCATTGTACTAATTATGGATATTAAGCATACTGCAATCATTTTAATATTGTTGCTAACACTGCGCTGTATACTTTAAATTCCTTGTTAATGGCGTTTGAACGAATGACATTCTGTATTGCATATTGAATTTATTCTTTACTGAACATATCAGTTGAATACTAATATTATTTTACGAATATTAGCGCGAGACATGCATTCCATTTTGGGCTTGACGTTTCAACCAGGTTACACCGGCCGTGATTGCAAACTGACTCTGTGAAGATGCACCGCGTTAGTTTAAAAGTTAGTATGTCAGTTGAATATTACATAACTATATAATTATCTACCATGTGTTGTATATTTTCTTTATTGTTGTGGCTTGGTATAAATAAATTTATGAATATAACGAGAGTACTCATTAATGGTCTTTTTCATTCCGCGCCATCGCTCGGTTTCGGTGCGGTTTTCCTGCGCTATAGAATTGTGCTGCAGCCGCTAACTTCCGCGGCGGACTGCTCACCCTCAGGGCTCTACCGTTTTTGCATTTTAACACCTCGAATAATGAGGTCTTGAGGCACGTAGTGAATGTGAAGTGTACCGTAAATATCTACTAGAAACTATAAGATTAATCTGATGGATTTAATTATTGATGTTCTGTTAATTTTTTTTTTGTTATAAAAAAAAATGTTATACAGGGTGTTAAGAAAACCCTGTCCGACCCAAAAGGGTGATATAGGTTTCACAATCACATGCCCAAATAAAATATTAAATTTGGAATATTCATGATAGTATCAATAATAATGAACTTCAAAGTTCGTTATTTCAAAAATAACGGTTTTTTTAACACGAAATTCCCTAAACTTGAGATTAAAACAATAATTACAACACCATTTTCGTCGGTATTATTCGGCGGCTTTTTGTTTGATCATTGGGCAGCACCTGTGACTCACTCACCTTTAGAGAAAAATATTTTTTTTAGGTAATATTTTTTCCAATTTATTTTTACATTAATGGTATCAGTTATCGACACCTAACAACACCTTAACGAATCCGACAGGGTTTTTTTTAACACGTCCTGTATACATCTATGTTCAGAAAGTTTTAATACCGTGCAAGAACATGATTCGATGGTTAGTTGGTTTGTTTTATATGTAATTATTATTGTACAATCAAGTTTAATTCATTCCAAAATGTTAACTTTACAGCAAGTCTGTTTTGTCTACGAAAAGACGGAATTTCTATCTACCCATTGTGAATGCACCGTAACTGTACGTTGGCGGCATTTTCCCGCGTCTATCTAAAATATGTAGCAATAAAAGCGCTTTGGACAATGTCCGGACGTGTTAGAATCCATTTATTGTTAGGGGCCCACGTGTTCTGGTTGCCCCACTATACACGGAGTCTGTGCTATTGTGGACATTCAACAACATTTTGCTTTGTTATGTTTCTGAGACTTGAGAATATGTAATAAAATATTATTTAATGCTTGTTTAGAGCCATAAAGAACGCCACACTTTTCTCTTATATAAATGAAATCCTTTTCGTAATTGGAATCGAAAATGTAGACTCAAGCAAAGATAAACAATTTAGTTAATTACCTAAAAGGAAGTAGTACGCTTTGTCTAGTTGATAAAGGCTTTGTCGTCTTACTTAAGACGTTAAAGGAGAATAGAGGCGTAGGGGTTGGAGGCAACGTGTAACCCATTTGTACTTGTTTATCAAGGAGATAAGACTCGAGTGTGCAGCATCGTCCGCTGGCCGTCTCAACTCATTAGTTCGGAGTAAAGATAGCGACCGGCCGGATTTCTCCTTTAATTGCTAAACTATCCTTGGTAACTGATTTACTGACTATACCGATGTTAATATGTATATTGAAACACAAACAATTACATTCCCCTAACAAACTCTTAATTGTGTTTACTTAGTCCAGCCAATATTTGAGAGTCGTCTTTCATGTCAAACAGTGCTTGCTTGCTATGCATAATAAACAGCTGGTTTTCGACTGAAATTTGTGAACTTTTTCACTTTATTTCATGAGTGTCGTTTTAGAAACTGCTAATATCAACTTAGCGGTTTTATTTAAAAAAAATCCCTTCTGCTTTCATCAATTAAACTGGCTACTTTTTTAGCCGTTTTTACTATTTATTAGAAGTTTTTATGTATTTATTTATATATATATTTCTTGTATGTTATGTATTTGTATGTATTTTTTGTCTTAAGTATACAAAATTTATTTTGTACTTGTTCATCTGCCACGATTTGTTTCTGGATCACCCTAAGGTTGACTGGCAGAGAATGCCTTATGGCATTAAGTCCGCCTTTGTGCAATAGTGTACAGAAAGTATTAAAATAAAAATAATATATTTTATGCGATATCGTTTATTTAAGGAACCTAAGTAATCTTCTTTTGTATCCAAATGTTCAGCACAGCTAAGTCCTAGTGTTATGTTACCGTTGCCTAAGAAGAAATTTATGTTCTTTTACAAAAAGAAAACTAGTCTTGGCTCCAAAGCTTTTCTTACCTTCCACGTTTTATTATGAAAGGATAAGAAAACATTATTCCATATCTATTGTACCTACCTAATAAGTCTGTTGATGGTAACACGAGTTTCGACTTAGGATACAAGTCGCAGTACACAAAGAGTGGTATTATGTGGGTATCTAAACATGGAGCGCCGTAAGCGCATTATTGCAAAGCGCGGGTGACGGTGGCGGGTGGCTCGTGGTGAGATGCGACGCCTTTCGAATGTACAATGCGCCCTAAGCTCCTGGGTGGACGTATTCACAGAATAAGTGCTTTGGTAGTCAAAATGAACATAGCTTTTTGAGCCTTATTTGAAAAAGCGACACACTTTCCTGTAGTGGAATTACCATACAAGAGGATAAGCTTCACTGCTTGACTTACCGGATTTCTTAATAAAACATTATTTTTGTAGAGTTTTTGTGTACTATGTTACCTACAGATTTTGAGAGTAGTTACAAATACGTATTTGTATTCCTTTACATTTTTTCTGTCAAATAACCCGTAGCAAGACAATTTGCTTCAAGAAATGAGTCAAAATCCTTTTGTATTATTGTTTGATTAATTTCAGTCATAAATACTGGTTGGACCAGTTCCCTGTAGCTACAGATAACAAAGACAACATTTGTAGGATCGGCGTCATTACAATTATTCAACGAATTAATTGAAGGAACGACGAGTGTATAATGAAACTATTTCGCATTCATTATCGTTCTTCGGATTAGTTAATGTGAATGTTCTGGTTGACAGTTAGGAACGCCCAGCTATGCAAATGTCATTGTCTCTAATGCGTGCCCGACCGCGCCCCGGAGTATGGGGCTGCCTACGCAGTGTACGAACTACGACAATCTCAGCCAATGAATATTAACAAAGCAACTTAATATGATGTCTATTGCCTACTAAGGTTACCGACACTAGATAGTTGTAAACACTTATTGTAATGAATCTGTAAATACTTTCATACCAATTAAGCCAGATTTCTAACTTTATCTACGCGTATGTAGACATACAAAAGGTGTTTTAGACGTGACATTTAGATTGCACGCATAGCTTTCTCCATTATGTAAGCCGTGATTGACACGTTGTGCGCTTGCGCAACGCAGTCTTATCGAACAATTTAACAGAGCTTTCCCGTGTTAAAAGAGATTAAGACGTCACGATTGAAGCTCGTGTCACATTCTCACATTAATCCATAACAACATTATCCTATACCATACGATATACATTATTATAAATTCGAGAACAAGCATTATTCCACTTAAACATATCAGAATAAAGAAAAAATTGTCATTCATTCATTCATTCACTCATTATCATACGTGTTAAATTGTGGATGATGAAATATGTATTATTATGATAACTTGGAATAATTTATTATACAGTCTCGTCGTTACCATACAATTTTCATATAAAGTATTTGTATCTGAACCGTAGCAAACTAAATCAATTTCATTAATTTGTTGCAATTGGACGTCATAAGTATTAAAAATATTAATGATAAATTATGACTATCGATCATATTATCTCATACTTATGTAAATATTTTTTAAATGCTAATTAGAATACATTTGGGCCAACGTACGACTTATTTATTGAATCCAATCTAACGAGCCAGTATTTTTATGAACGCGACTGATAGAGTATATGTAGCGTATATTTCTTGAAATAAAAAAGACAAATAACCTGCTCTAAATTAAGTTGTAAATTGTCCTGCCCTTGTATAAGGGGGACGATCATAAATCGGCGTTGTAGTGGGCCATAAGCGTCGTCCAACGTTGTCGTCGGCCGGACGGACGTCTCCTTGGCATGTATATGATTATTAGCGGTCCAACTTGTAAATTTTCTTTTAAAACTACATCAGAGATCTTTATCAGAGTGAATGCGAGCGAAAAGGCCATGGCTCGGAACAAGGTAGCGCGCGTCTGTCCATATTATTTTTATCACACCCAATTTTATAGTCACCTATTTGCCATTTAGGTCTGTTTCAAAATACCTGTTAGCATAAAATAAGGCTGGACCATTCGATTAGATCACCTTATTTAATCAATTGAATATTAATCGCGTTTTCGCGTTCGCTATAATAACATGACAGTTAACAAGATCGTAGATTGTTAGATTAATATCTTTTGATATGACAAATTCTAATACCGAATGTAATACTGACTAGGTAATGATCCGGTTTGGATTAGGTTTACGATTTTAATAAACTAGCTTATACCCTGTGGCTATTTTTATGTAAGTGAATTGTATTCACAAGAGTTGTATTTAAAATATTATTTTGCCACCTAAATTGGATTTCATATTAATAAACGGGCATTTCAATTATTTCAATTTGTGGCAAACACCCACAGACCGCCTAATAGAAGATATAACTGTAAATGTAATCTCATTACCACATTGCGAAACTCTATTTCCATTACCACATAACGAGAATTTATTTGTTCACCATTTTCATAAAGTTGCGCTTGAGAGCTCGATACTAAGACCTATTCAGTTTGTGTCCTTGTTGGAGAAATGTAATTGTGAAGCATTTGCGTAGGTACTGATCAGGGTACTGTAAAGGTAGCAAGAAATAATTTTGAGTCTGAAGGTATGTAACGAGAGGAGACTTATTATGTACTTAATAAGCTGGCTGTGTATCCGGTGTGTGTTTTGCATAATGACGGAGGGCACGCATACGTATTTGTTGAGGGTTAGCCGCGGGCACCCTGGCTGACGTGGTTGTAGCCCGCTTCTAGTGTTCAAGGATTAAAAGCCTCCGGTCATGAATATCGTGCACGTCCATTATTCTTTAGGCCGGCACAATTTTGTAATGGAGAAGTTTCTTATAATTTACTTTATTGTAAAACAGAACTGTTTTGGACTTGTATATACTCGTGTACGTAATGGCTTAATGGGCCTTGTTGTTTTACCTAAGAACTAACGTGTTTATAATACCTACTAGCAGTAACAATAACCAGTATTGGTCTGGCTCTACATTTGGCTATTGTTTAAAAAGGGATACGTTTCGTCCTTTTTTCCAAACCTTTATTGAATAGAATATTTTTTTTAACAAAATGTGTTGAAATCAGCTTTAAGTTAGTTTAAATTACTACACCTAAATAATTAATAAATCCTGGGTCATTAAAACTTTAGACCTTTGTACTCCTTGACATTCTTGTAATGGATTGCAGTAGTAATATATGAAAGTCTGGTCATCTGAACCCTCGCAGGTACGAGCTATCTCGCATGTGCAACCACCGAATATTAATAACTGTAATTTCTCACACTGCACCGGGCCGACGACACGGAACTTCACTTGACGTTTGGATTAATAACCCCATGAATATTAAACGTATCATATTCCTATTGTAATAAGGAATTCTCAATTGACATTGTTCTAATAATAATTGTGAAACTTGATTATGATGTTTTAGTAGTTCTTGACTTTTAACACAAATATAAAAAAAATAGACTGCTTTGGAATGTTTAATGGTTATGTGATGTTTACATTGTTTATTTTATTTTAAGTTACGACTGACATGGTCTTTTCATTGGTCAATTGTTTGTAAAAGCGCCTACTGAATTAAAGGTCTTAAGATCAATTTCTAGTCTGAACAATGTGTTATGGGTTTTTATAAGAGAATTCTCAGTAGGCACCCGGGATTTGGAATCGTGCCCGATAAATAGTACCTATTCATGCATTATGCAACTCAGTACAAATATGTTACATTGTGTGACTGCCGTCTGGATTCCACGGTACTTGAAGAGAGGACCAGTTGATAGACATCTCCGTTTGAGACGAATAGAGCGACGAATAAACCAAAAACTAACCGTTCCTTCCGACTTGCAAAAAATAAGTAAATTACTAAAATCTGGTTGAATCCTTACTAATATTATAAATGCGAAAGTTTGTTTGGATGTATGGATGTTTGTTACTCTTTCACGCAAAAACTACTGAATAAATAGAATAGATTTAATGAAACTTTACAATAATGTATCTTATACATCGGAATAACACATAGGCTATAATTTTTAAAGATAGTGTATGAATTGTCATTCACGCGGGTGAAACCGCGGGGCACAGCTAGTGGGTTATAAAGTTTTAGTTACCTACTCTGTGAAAATATTAGAAGGATGATTAATTTTTTGAGACATTAAACGAGGCATAACAAAATAGGTCTGTAGAGTCTGCAAAGCAATTGAGTTGCAATTACTTATGTGTTAGGTTGCAGAATGTTAATTGAGATATGTAGATGAGAGTAGGATAGAAATATCAGTCGTGTTGTGTGGCAGCCTCGTATTTCCGCATGCGACGGCACCTGCAGCGGCCGCGCGGGCGCTCGGGCCGGGCGCTGCGCACGCGCCGTGTTCCCGCCGATAATGAATACGAGTTAATTAAGCAGCATTAGCTCGAACATCGGCGCCTGCACACGACGAGAGATTTAGCCAACGATTGCTTCGTGAACCAACGTCGTTAATGAAATGTATTCTGTGTATATTGATTGATTTTAATGATAAATAAGTGCAATTTGATTGTCCTGAAAGTGAAACTAATGTTAAACTGATTCAGGTTTTATCCCGCATGGTAATACTTAAAATACATTCATGTCCAATAAGCGAGTTTCTTAAATTGTAAATATAAAAATAAAACATTTAATTATTATTGAATAAAGAAAAAAAGGAATTTGTTTGTTATTTTCAAATACCATAACAAAAAAATAAAGGTAAGGCAAAATTCAATATTGTTACAGTCATAAAAAGTTAGAACACAGATTTACAAAAGACGTAAAATCTCTATTAGATATCTGTTGAAATAAAATGCTTGAATCTAATATATGATAAGATTGAAACAAACAGTATAAACAAGACGAGAAATGAATGGAATACGCAGATATAAAGGTACTAGAGATACGCATATTATTGTATAAGGCTTCGTAAGCACAAAGCTGTAAGAGGGAAATTCACAGGTGCCCTACCATTGCGAGAAGAGGTTTCGATAAGCCGCCGCGAATGCTAATGTTTTCTAAATAAAATTTTATCGTGGTAGCTTGTGGGCTATCTGTAGGCTGCGTCGTTTATAGCTAGTTAGAAGAAATTATAAGCGTTGGAAGAAACTTTAAGATGGTACGTTTACTTATAACTGTTAATACCTACGGGAGGGTATAGCCAAAATATGAATGGTATTTTGAACAGTGTTAAATGTAGTATTTGACTAATACAAAGTTGTGCGTTTTTGGAAATATGGCTTGAAGAAAACTGAGAATATATTTTCTAAAGTTGATAAGGTTTGCCATCCCTCTTAGTATGCATCACAGATATACCACTTTATTACGTAGGTGTAAGACTATTGACTTAATTCAAGTCGACTACAGATAAGCAACGATTGTGCACTGCCTGTAATACCATACTGTGAACATAAACAGATACTGGTATAAAGAAAAAAATATGTATTAGCAAATATGATTATTTCTGGTGCTCTCATTTTGATGTGAGGCGCACAGGAGACGTGTTGTAGGTGTTAAATATTTAAACATATGCGTTACCTCTCAGTTAGTGATATTGTAATGATGTATTGTTTCAGGTAAGTGGGCGGAGAACTGCTTGAGTAACCGAGAGATGAGACGACTGATACATCTACAATACCAGGTGAAGCAATACCCTTGTCATCATTGTAATGTCAGATATTAACACTTGATCTTTAAAGCAACGAAACGAAAGTTTATTGAAAATATCCCTCGATGGGAATATTACATTTTTATTGGCCGTTTACGCTGTCGAAGATTTTCAAAATCGCGTGTTTACACAGGCGCTAAAATTTCATCAGCAACAAGGGATCACTCGAGAGAATATCCTCCCTAGTTGAATTATGTAAGCTCGTGCTTTGATATGATAAGGCGAGGGAGCGATCGGAGCCAGTGCTCTCATTGTGTTGGCCATAATCTTGCGTATCGCGTAGGACTCGTGTCGGAATGCGAGTTTATTTTAATATTTAATAACTCCCGGGCGGGCAAAGATACCGTCTTCTCAGAGGCGATTCTCTGCTCGTTTTGCCTCTGTTATCGCATTGCTTTTGTGTCACGCTTTCGCTCTTATTCGTTTTACTTAATCACGCCGCTGATCAGCTCGAGTGGTTGGCCGGGTTCGCAAATCAGATCGATACTCATTTTACTTTGTAAGCACAGCTTTTTTGTAAGTTTAAGTAAAATGCATATCATTCAATTAAACATCCAGGTACCAATAAGAACAAAGCCAAAGTAAATAATACGCAGTACAAATAAGGCACCTATCGTACAGTTATAAATTGTAAACATAATTACAGGGCATCACGAGTGCGCTCCAAAGCCTTGGAGAGCGCCATCAGTTTCTTTGAGCTGTTAAATTTGACGCCTCCCTACATAAATTGTTGGAAAAAGCGCCGAGCGCACGTGACGCGCAAATAAAAATACTAATTCAAGTGGGAATTTATCGTCTAATTGTTTTGTATTTATGAGCTCGCCGGCACATTGTTGTGCGGCGATAGCTGCAACCGCCCGACGCCCGACATAAAGCAGAGTAACGAACGCAGGTACTTTAGATGGCTTCGGTTAACGTCGTGACTAGCACTATTAACCTGATGTTAAAATATTTCGGCTCAGATTACGTTTTACTTTTCAGCTTGCCACAGTAAACCTCGGTCGCTAGGGCGCAACCTTAGGTGCGCATTAATTTATCAAGCAAGCTTTTACCATAATGATGGTCGTGGCTGGAAGTAGGTCAGGCAAGTCATCTGAATCCAACGAGTACTTTTTTAATTCTGCTCGGTTGCACGCATATCTCTATTTCTTCGTATTATTTATTTTGCACTGTTTTCATTATTATTTACCTTGTATACTTACGGGGACGTCAAGGCTGATAGACGTAACAGATAAAAGGCGTGCCCGAGAAGCTACTCTCGACGATTTTGGTGGTTTTTGAAACTGCGCCAACGATTTATTTGTTGTCTGCTATACCCTCCTGGCGCCGTCGATTCGGAAGGAAACACTTCACTTTAATATTTTTTTTTATTCTCAACCTCCGGAATTGATTAAACGTGAAGAATTTAATGTGGCGCAACGTCGATCGCCGATCCCGGAGTCGATTGCGAATCGGGCGTGGGAAAATGGGCTTTATTGAGTATTTATGAAAGTTAAACATTTCGGGAATCTAGTGTATTGGCTTCCTCTTGTGATCGCTTGTTAATTCAACGCTTAATTTGCAATACGTGCAGAGAAATGGAGAACGTGCATTTTCATTTGTTTTATTATTTGTTCCTTCAGTAAATTACATACTTTAATAAATTACAATAAATTATTATTGTAGATAGGTTAATCATTCTTGTGCTTGCCAGCTATTAGATACAAATGATTATATTATGAGCGATGATAGACATGGTGGTCGCGTGTAGTAAAAATAGCACGGTTGTTAAGCACGAGGTTCTTGTAAGTAAAGATAACGTTCATGAATGAGTGACAAACAAATTGTCTGTCAGTCAAACGATTGCCGCCGGCATTGTCTGAACGCAAACGAGTTTTATTATTATAATTTTAGAAACACACGGTTACAGCTCAATATTCAAAGAATTATTCTGTTATTTATATGGAAGTCGAGTTGGAATGGAATCCAACTGTATTTGTAATTCGTTTTCACCGAGAAAGTTGAGGTTTTGTTATTATTTTAATAAACCTATTTATAATACCAGTTCTAAACAACAATGACTGTTGCATGATATTTTTGCACCTTAGGTTGCATTAGTAGAATCTGTATCTATTATTGCCTAAATTATTTCCATTTTGTATCTTAGACCATCTATAATCCTAATCGAAGTTCTCGATATCTACGCTGTGAGAAGCACAATCGTCTTTACTTACCGACAAAGGTGATAGATAATTTAATCGTTCATTATCCGATGCTGCGGGCTTCGCATAACTGGATGACGCTTGATTGAAGTTCCCTATCCACTGATTGGTTAAGTCAACGGCACAGTAAGCTCTTGCGAGCTGCGCTTCAATTTACTTAGCGAGCGATTCCGTAAACTTCACTTGTAACAGGATTCTAGTTAGCATGACGACGCTCCCGCTAATGCGAGTTATTCCGACATCTTAAATGTATTAAGGTTGTCAGTAATGATTATAGAGAATAACTAGCTTATCAAAGACACTGTTGCAGTTAGAGTACAAATGTGCTGTTACTTATTTATACATTAATTTACAAGATCAATCACTCGTGTGGTAATTAGGTCATTAATTTTAGCTAATAGGGTCCTGTTCGGTTGTTTGTCTTATTATTACCTTTTGTGTGTTTAGTAATTGAAATAGTACAAAATTTGCTAATCCAGTTTAAATGATTTAAATAAAGTCTTAAAAATATATACACTTGAAAATATATACACGTGAATATGAAAATATTATGACCAATGTCACCCATAAGTAAAATATGCATCAGCAGTTAGAGGATATCAATGGAAGTGATGTGTTAACGAGTGTTGTTTTCTTCAGGGACAATGCCATTAAAAGAAACGTTTCCTTTTCAATTTTCTCACGCACCGGTCGTCAGACGTCCGCGATCTTAGAGTTGCTCGATCATGAAAATATATAGCTTCATTCGAACGATCGGTATCGGAAAAGCTCCTTAATCGGTTTTCTTTTATATGAAAATGGACTTTTAGATTTATTACACCATTTTGGTTGCGAAAACGTGATATACGTCTGCTCGGGTTCAAAATTGCATATTAAACAAAAATCCAACAACGTGCCGCTACATATTTTAGAGAGAGTGCCTCTTTTCCGAAGCTCCTAAAAATATTGGCTATGAAAGAAAATTGCTTAGAGAAAGTGCGGTTGCGTTGATTTCTTATTTCGTATTCATTGTGCGTTGGATCATAGCCCTTGAGTCGAGATGTCTGTGCAAAAAAAAGAGGTAATGTAGATTTATATTTATTCTTTATTTCGTGTAACCTATCTTCATATCCAGTACTTTAAATCAACTCAAGCCCAAACACTTGATATAATGGTTCTTAGAGGACGTAAATCTTACTTCCAGTATATTTTACTTGTTGCTTGCATTCATAAGGAGAGTTAATTTGGGTGAGTTGGCGACAGCGATAAGGCGACACGCACGCGAGCCATCTCTTATGTCGCAGTGCGTGTTCAATGCGCGCGCGCATCGTAAATCTCTGCGTACGAACACCGACGACTGATTTCAGGAGTGCGGACCGCTGCATCCTTAGCTGATGTTGCTGGAGACTTGTCGACATGAATGCGGCCTTAATACGCTGAACGGGTTTTTAACTAGTTCATAGTACAACATAGTTAATGGTGGCGTGCGCGTAAATACATAATTTGAAATGTGGGAAAGTACTTGTAGAACGAAACTTTTGCACTAAATTAGCTTGAACCTAGTATAAATAAGCTATCTTCTAGATATTAAATAGCAATCATGTCAATGTTTTTCCGGTACATACGAAAAAAAAAAAAACATAATTAGTTAATCATATAGCACAAAATTATTAAATCGGCAAATTATGAATGTATTACGAAATTAAAAAAAGAAATATCGCGAAGTGAGTTCTTCCTGTCAAACAATTAGATTTTAATTCATCAAAAATTAATTCAAACGGAATTGACGCAATTTAAACCGGTCAACATTTTACGACAATTGAATTAAGCAAATACGTTCGACGTAACGAGGCGGCGTCGAAGAGGTGCATCAATATTCGTACTCGCCCACGCATTATTGCGTGGGACGATCGCAGGGCGCACACGTTTCTCAAAATTTTCACTCGCCACCTTTCATGTAATCCTTGCCTTACACCCGCCTTATCTTTTTGAACACGTCCGTATTAAGTTTCGAGAATTCGTGTTTCATGCGTACCCACAATCAAGTATAAAACTCTGCTTTAATTTTATGCTAGGTAGGTGAGAGTTCGCTGCCTAAATTATTAGGGTATTATTGTAAGCAGGGCTTCAGTAATATATTTAATTTGTAAATTACGCTCGGCATGTTGTGTGTTATATTTTAAATCCCTTTTCCCTTGGGTTTTTGTTTATCTAATGTAATGGAGGCCGGGACGTGCGCTGTAAAAAGCTAGCCCAGCAGTTAATTCGTGAACAGGGCTCATATTTTTTTTGCTAAATGTCTGAACTTTATTAAAGCAAATATTAACGTGTGCGACCCATCGTTTTATGTGCGGGGTGTTAGCAGCGCGTTGATATTTTATTTACTTTATCACCGGCTGAGGCGGAATACCATTCTGTTCATAATGAAACTCAACTCTTTCCGAGATTTTGTCGGGTCAGTAATTAAACACATCTGCTACACGTGCAATTGTATCTCTGCGTGTTTTCATATTTTCAGTTAAACATTTCAGAGGGATTTTTGTGATACTTATGGGACCTTTTACTTTGTTATGTTGGTAGTTTGTTTTAATGTTTCAGTCGCAACATCTGTCGATTATGTAAATAAGTTTCAACGTACTTTTTTATTGCCGTGCAGTATGTTCTTTGAGCATATAATTATACTTATATAGGACGATTATATATTTGTTTAAGATATTTTGTGAGGTAGAAAATAAGTAGAAGTGCCAGGATTGCGAACCTGTGCTTCGTTTTACCAGTAAGGGTCGTTCTATTGTGTGACAACTTTATAGACCAATATTTAGCAGTCTTGATAGCAACACTGCATCAACGTTGCTCTGTGCCAATGCTGTTCAATTAGATCGGCAGCAGATTTACCGTTACGTGTATGGGCTCTAGAAGCTGTAATTTACCTCTATAGGCAGTATCTGTCAGTAATACCTGAGCGTGTATGGCCAGCTTTGTAATCAAGAAAGGACTAACACTAAATAAAGCTAATGAAAATTTATATTACTTGGTTCGTGTAAGGTTGATTAACAGCCACTTCTAGTCATATTTCTATTTAACATCATGTGACTCATAATAACTGCGTGGTTCCACACGTCGTATGTTTAATACGAACAAGGATATGGTATTGTAAAGCGAGCATCGTTTTGAATACGAGCTCCTTTGCACTCAAATTTGCTGTGTAGGCGCTATTATACATATTCCGCGACCATTGTGAATTGTTCCCGAACAATTCGTTCCGAACCCCATTTCTTCGAGAACATTTAATATTATTTGCACTTCGAATTAATTGCGCGTCAGTTTAATTAATAGGGATTGTAAATAAAAAAAATATTTATAACCAGTGTTTATTCATTCATAAGTTTCCGTTTCTGCTGAGTATAAATAACTTCGCAATGAGTTTTGTAGTCGGTGGTCTCCGGATCGGTGACCATGGTCCCGCGGGCCTAGCGACTACTCTAATAACTGTAATTAACTACAAGCCATCCCGTTTGTCGTTGTGGTTAGTTACGTACAAGAGATATAAAATGTCGATATCGAAAATACCATCCTTTTACGCATTAATTAAAGCTAGCAGAAAGGATGTTTTATATATTGTTTTGTTAACTAGGTTTCGTTATTTAATTTATCAAATGCAATGTATAAACTGCATTATTATTGCATCATGTAAAAATGCTAATGTCATCATGCTAAATAAATAAATCACTTTCGATATCAATAATGCAATTTCTGGTGGATTCATGTATTATTCCCATTATTAAACAGTTATTTATTTTGTGAGCAGAATAAAGGTTTAAAAAAACATTTTAATCTAAATAGTCATCAAGTAATATGAATTGATATTTGAAGACTTATTTTTTTTTTATTTTGACTTTATTTTTAATGTTTTTGATATTAACATGCACATTATTGATGATAATCTTATATTTTTTTTAATCTTTTCTTTATTACATGCATTTCCCTGGGTTAAATTTTGTATAACTGCTAAAAAAAGTTTGTCATGTATCGATACGTCAGAACGAGCATCACTAAAAATGAAGGGTGGATGCGATCTGTTCGTATCAACTTGTCGTTGCGGCGCGAACTAGCCGATCGCAATCTGCGCTTGTTAGCCACCATTATGAATGCAAATTTAACAATTATACATGTGTACTCTCAGATCAGGTACTTAGGTCCACACATCTGCCTTGTCCATCGCGTGACTCTCACCCTACAGAACAAGAAAATTGTTTTACGTTGTAAGAAACGTAATTTTTCGTTGACGTTAAGTGTCATAATTATAAAAATTGTATATTAATACGTTTGAAATGCTTGTTAAAAGAGGACGTTCCCAGTTCATTTTATATGCAGTTGCTTATTATGTGTTAGTGGATGATGTGAATATTTAATTGGGAGTATTTAAAAGACTTCAGAGTAAATAAAAGTATAAAATATTTAATGTTTGCTTCGTTAGTATTAAGCTTATTTTTACATTAAAGGCTTCGTGTATGATTAGCTAATGAAAGTAGTAACTTGCTTCAGTTGCATGTTTCGCCGCATACTTAGTATAGAACGAAGTAGCGGCGTGACGTTGCGGTTTGCTGCGGTTCCTTTGCGGAATGTCATCGCAACACCAACTGGGCTTCTAATAGAGCTTAATCAACCACCCGCCTTTCATCCAATCTCGTTAACGAACTATATTGACTTTCTTATTGCGCGCAGTTTCTCTCGCGCACTACACGATCTAAGTTTATAAACCTCTTAATCCGACATTATAGTAGCAGGCAGCGGCACTAAAAGCCGTAACAACTGCATTTGCCTTTAAACAAACATCGTTTACTAAGTGTATTATCTGCCGTGCGCTACACATTGGAATGAGTCGAACTACTTAGCAAGTAGGCGATGTGCTTCCACTAAAGTGGGCTCGCGCCGCGGAGATGGCTCTCTGATGGCTTCCTTCGAAGCTAGTTTGTCTTGTATCCTTCATTAAATAGGTAATAGCTTCGGCTTATACTGGCAACGAAGCTCGCTACACTTTAGTGTTTTATTTGACATTACGATCGAGATTAAATTAGAGGATGTCGGATGAGCCACGAAATAGTGTAATAAAATATTTTTATTTAGATATTATAGCACGGTGTCCCACAACAATTCAATATCCGCTTCCGATGGTCAAATGTTACTATTAAAATAACAATACCGATGTTTTTTTATATTATAACCGCACACATAAAAGGTGTTGTTTATGGTTCCTATACATCAAAATAGATAATAGGTATAACTTATACATATAAATACAGGTAAAGCTTCTGAAATATTATAAGTAGATTCTATAAGCACATACTCGTGGACTGTGTTTATCTAGTTAGTTATGACTCCACTCAGTAGAGATGAGTGCGTGCAGTAAGTATCTTGTCAGGCTATCTAACTTGTAATGTCAACCTTAACACTCGCTCTGTTGGTGGTCATATTTCGTGCCTATTTGACACTTTATCTCAACTATGATCAGTAAAAACAACATTTTTATAAGAGCCAACTAAAATTTATCGTATTACTGTAGTAAATTAATATGATAACAAATTTAAAATTAATTGGATCGCATTTAGTACTGCTATAGTCATTTTGATTTTGCCATTTCAATTAAGAATATTATTTAGTGTCGTTTTATATTTTTCTGTAATTTTACAAGCTCTCAGTCATAAACACTTTTATGGCAGCTTCCCAACAAGCAATGCGGTCGCAAATTGAAACGAACCGCAAAGTCATTTAAATCATCGTCACGCAATCTCTTACCTCGTTTCGTTTTATAAGTGTTTATCTTTATGTATATGTTATAAATGAGAATTCCGCGGTCATTCATTGTATAATGATTATTAGGATCAGATAAGATTTAATATTTCCTGCAACATCAAACGTCGCAATACGTATGGTTATAATAAGTAATTAAATTGACAAGGTTTGTTTTAGTGCTTCCTGAAGCAGTATTGGATGTCGCGTCAGATAAGCGTCGCTAGTTAGTATTCGCGCGAATCACTGAATTATGGGCATTGTATATACGCAGTGGGACACCCGCTGGGACCACCCGTGACTGTCCGATGGAAGCGGCAGCCGCTGGACACGACGCGGTTTTGTTGTTTACAAACACTAACCTATTGTCAAGCTGTGCTTAAATCAAGACAGCCTATAAAAAACCAACCAAAACAACAAATTTTCTTTTTGAATTGTATATTATGCATTGTATGTCCCAATTACAATAAATAAACATTTATCTTGCTTCACATTTGCATTTGCCATGTTTTGGTAGTGACTCAAATACAGTGTAAACATAGCTCTGTAGATACGTCACGTAATGTTGACTTAATCTCGTTAATGTGGGGCGTGCTCCAGCTTGTATCGGCGTATAAGCTTTTACGTTATTATGCAAATTATGTGAAATTTGATACGCTTTCCGAGTTTGCCAGTTTGTTACCGCTAAGTGAATGCGGATGTATGGGGGGTACAAAATGACTCAAATTTAAATGATCCATATTGATATATTTAGATACTAACTAGCGGTGGACGTCCATGAGCTGAAACTATAAAGACGTTGAATTAGTTATTTTTTTTTGTTTACGTTTTGCAAGACACCCTTTTTGTCTTTGACCTCATAATTTTATTGCCTTTATATAATTAGCTCATATGCTTGCGTCAAAAAATAAGATTAGTCTATAACACTTTTTTGTAGTCTAGACAAAATTCTTAGTATTTCTAATTAATGACAAAACTATAATTACGGTTTAAATGTCTACATCAAACAGTTTTTTTAATAAGAAATTATAACATTAATAACTGTGATACTAACTTTGTGGTATCATTTTCAAGTGCAGTAACAATAAAAAAAATAAGAGCTTTAAATTCATAAAAACACGTTACAATAAAGTTTGCAATAATTTCTCTTTAAAGTGCGATCATTTGTACCGTTCGTGTAGTCGTATTTTTATTGTTGATCTATATCGGGCCGTTAGTGCTGAAACAAACAAAAAAACATCGCAATCACAGTTTAACGACGTCCACTATTTGTCACAACTCACAGTGCGCGCAAAAGCAGGTGAGTTGGCGCGTATTTATTACGTCAGTGAAAAATGTCCGGCGCACACGACGACAGGACAAACGAGAGGCCACCGATGCAACACGCCGCCATTGACATATCCCCACCTAATGAGAACCACAGTCGCTACGGTAATGAGAAAAAATATCCTCTATTCGCTTGTCGTAGCGTAATTAACTAACTGGATTCCTTGGCTAGTCTGCAATCTAAATAGACCTCTGCTTGTAGGTTTACATTATTCGAGTTACTCTATTCGACGGGTGTAGTGCAGAAGCTTTCGGTTTCCGAGGAAGTTTTTTAATGAACACTGACGAACTTTCAACGTCCAGTTTTGACTATTCATAACTGGACGTTCCGTTGGATTACGACCAGTCGCATCATCACTCTAGAAGTTTAAAATGTACGTAAAGGTATCCATTTTGATTGACATAACTTGCCTAGTTGTGCGATAATATGGGCTATTCGTAGGCAAGTGCCTACTTATGCTATAATTTAACAGCATAGGTACCTAAAAGCAAAGGAACCGTGCGCAATTACTTCTAATATACCAGTATAAGTATACCAGTATTAGTATACTTCCGTGCAGTTTGTCAGACTATATCTCATTACTGTCTCACTAATAAGTAATGTTGTGCTAATAATGTGAAGAGATCTGGTAACTGGTGTTACAATGTATATGATTTAAAAAGATGCACTGAAACGCGCTTTTAACCGTCAACACATTAAACAAACAATTTTTTTTCGATAGTATTGTAATGAATAAACTAAAACCGTTAAAATAATCAATTCGGTTCAGTATCCTATATTTACTTAAAGTATTTTTTTTTCTTTAAAATTAACAACACCCATATTAAAAACTTTCATGGTCATGGGCGCCTGTTTCACCGTTAAATTCACTGCAAACATAAAAACTACTCAAGAGGGTGAACCTTAAAAAAGTGTAATCGATAAAAAATTAAGTGTCTCACACAAATACCGAAATAATTTAATTTCCTTTACAAAACCCTAAGCTCTATTCACACCGATATAATGATGGCAGCATATGGCGTGTATTCAATAGACCTGCGGATCGATAATTATTTTCGAAGAGAAATTGAATGCACATGCATGTCATGTGTATGATTCTAAAATTGACTGTCAAAACTTTATTGCTTTTTAATAATTGCGTCATGTTGCCGTTTTAACTGTTATGACGCCCACATTGTGTTAAATATGTTTAGGTATTTTATTGTTTAAAAGTGAATATCAAACATGACTTATGATTTCATACTCTTATATATTTATATACTTATGTTCTTAAGTCATAATAAGTTTTTAATCAATAAAGGAAACTTTTGAAAGAAGATTTTTATAGCACAAATAATAACATCAATCAATAATGTAATTTGTTTTTATTTTATTTTATTTTATTTTATTTTATTTTTATTAGGGAAACAAACAGATACTATATAAAAACAATTACAATCACATAACCAACACATAATCCAAAACAGTTTCCACACTTAAACAATACATTCGCGCCAAGAACAATGTTTAAACAGGTATGAAAAAAAAAAACAATATTTAAGTATCAAAAATAAAACAGTTATATCTAACTAAAAATTCTCAAATGTTGAGAGGAACCAAACAATCGTGTATGATTTTTTTAAATTTAGGAAAAGAAAGGTGAAAAATATCTATAAGGGTACTATTACCGTTATTTATAAGATCATTATACAGTCGGCATGCTCTTGAAATAAATACATTTTTTCCATAATTAGTTCTTGCAGTAGGAGTAAAGTATAAAGATTTCTTTCGAGAATTAATACGTGGACATCCCAAACCTATCCTACTTAAGAGGTAAGGAGAGTCAACTTGGCTTCTTAATATTTTATATAAAAATAAAAGGTCTCGTTCCTTTCGTCTTGTCTCTAACGAAGGTACATGAAGTATTTTTTCTGAATAATTATTTTTATTTTTATGACTTCTCCATAATATATGCCTATTAAATTTATCTTGGATCCATTGTATTTGCTCAATATAGACTTTGTATTGTGGATTCCATACAACAGACGCATATTCGAGTATTGGCCTGATAATGGTCTTATACAGCAACAATATTGTCGACAAACGCTTAAAATCTTTAGTAACTCTCAGCACAAAACCCAACATACGATAAGCCTTACTAACAATGGATGTGATCTGTTTATCAAAGATCAGTCTACTATCTAACTGGACTCCCAAATCTCGCACCTCAGACACCCTCTTGATATTTTCATTATTTAGTTTATAACAATACTCAATATATTTCTTCTTCCTTGTATATGTAATTATGTGACATTTCTTTACATTGAGGTAAATCATATTATTATTGCAATAGTTAGATAAATTATTTATATCATTTTGTAGTCCTCGGCAATCATCTATATTTCAGTATCTAATAGTTGCTATTGTAGCAGCCACGGTACCTAAGCAATTTTTATATCTAATTTCTACTTTTTCTTTTACAGTAAGCTCTTGATTTAATTAATATTTATTATTTACGGTCTGTTATAACGACAAACCATAAACTTGTGAAACTGGTTCACTAATAATATCTGAAAGTATTGACATTTACTAGCGCAATTTAAAGCATTTATGTCTTACGTATAAATTTTTACAGTTCATATATGTATAAGCATGGATACTCCAAATAGTTCATAGATCGGAAACAAGTGAGCATTTTCACATAATATTGACAATAAAAGAAAAGTTATCCTGAAAACGATCAAATATACAGGACACCGTCACACTTTCGACCTATAAAACGACTTAAGTGACGGTCAACCATCCATATTCATCTTCCATAAATAGTTGTTCGATAGTTCGATATTAGTTAAGCATTTCTATTAAAAGCCATATTGCTTAAATAACAATTCCTTGACCTGAATTTTATCTGGATGATGTCCAAAATAGTTCTTATTGTGAGGATAACTCAGAACCTATTTTTAATAGCCTGACTAGCAAACATTTGCGATATTTTATTTAAAGAAATATTTAAGTTACTTAACAAAATGTTTATTTAGTGGATAAAGAAAGTTTTCCTCTAGCTAGTTACCCAATTGTCATTTAAGTGCAAATATTGTATTTTAGTTTTGTTATAAGCTGAATGTTGTATCGTTATGAAGTATTCAAAAGTCCAAAGCTAACTTTAGCCATCTAAATTAGACACAATCCATAAGTAGGTTGTTATATGTTTTGAGTACGTAATTATATGTTTAAATTTTGTGAGAATATGATTTAGTTAAGACATGATAAACTGGCGTTGAGTCCAATAACTTTGTAATATCGCGTAAATTGAAGGTGGGTTTCGTTATTTCAACAGCATCATCGCATATTATTGGAGTAAGGAGAACGCGGTGATTGTAAATAGCCGCGGCATCTGAGCTCGTTAGTGTTTTTGATAGATGACGGCCGGTCGTTTGTTGAATTTGTTGTAACACTCGCTGCCCGTGTAAAAACACATGGTTCGACAACGAGATATAAATGGACACTCCCCTCGGCGATCTAAGTTAACGAGCCACCATATAAATAAGGAGAGGTTAATATTTTATAATTCTGACGCGCTACACTAGTTAGCGGTCCCGACCATTGAATATATTGAGCAAAAATGATTAGTTATTATGTGTCATGGCGGCCAGTGCTATACTTTGAATTCGTTAAAGCCCACCAGTTTCTCAATTGCGTAAGAAATAAAAGTCAACATAATTATTTCGAAACATGACGGTGTTGTGCGATAATAAATAATTTAATACACGTTGACGCTGATAATTTGTAAAGTCATTATTCAATATTCGTGACGTGAAGCTTATAAATTTCACTGCAGCATTTTACACTTTAGCACTTGGGCTGATGTAAAGTGCCGCCCAATAAGACAACGGCCGACTATTTTGACGAAGGCCGGTCACGTTTCGTCGATACTCGCCATGAGAATATTTGTTTTTTATTGTGCGCCCGCCGTCGAGTAAAAATTGAAGTGTAATTTTACGTTTTAACCGGTGCCTGCCCCCTTTCGTTCCGCTCGCCTTGAGTGATGGTTATCATAATTGGAGAGAAGGTAGGTGAACAGTGCGCGCCGCCTGGATGATGACGGTGGGCGGGCACGCGACGAATATTCCTAACTACATACTAGCACTCGCTACCGCCCTTCCCAGCTCTTGAAGTAGGTTGGAACACTGAAGACTTGATGTAATTAACTTAAAGAAGGTTATTGATGTCCGGTAAGTAAAGTAGGAGGTGTCAAGTAACTGTAATCGAAGTTATTGATTACATTAAACAAGCGGGATTACCATTAGTGTTATCAATGCGCACATGTTGTGAGATGTTGTTGGCTAATACAATGGTAAGATTAATAATGCGGACGTATCGGGCGGGACCGTTATGCCGGCGACACGAGTGATCGCGGACCAACAAGGGCGGAAGAGAGATGGACCGGATAATAAAGCATCAGCTCGCTGCATCGTAACTCAATACCGTCGACATAGAAATTGTTGGTTGCATCGTTGCGCTAAACTCTCCACAATACCTTATGGATGGTAATTGACCAGTCTCTAATCGGCGTGTTTCAATAATAATACACGTATGTGCTCGAGGTTTATGCTGACAGTCTTGTTGATTGAGGCCCATTCTAATATTTAACGATGGTTTTATCATATGTGGCCTATGAAATGGCAATAACATTTATTTTGCATCATTAATTCCTCCTGTTGTTACTTTAGCTTAGAGTCTATTAAGATTGACCATTATTATTCTTCGTTTTGACTTCTAATTGCGTGTCATTAGGTATAACTGTAAGTTTTACATGAATATAATGGAAATGTACTAGAAAATTGTATTCTTGTTAATCTTAAAAGTATTTCTATACATTTATGTTTTTTTTCCTCTAACTGTAGTAAGCGCAATTTCGACCAGAAAATCAGCAACATTTTTATTCAACATCTTAGTCAATCATATATCTATTTATAATAATTCCACTATTGTAAATAAAATTATTCATAAGTTTCTGTTTCTTCAGTGTATTATTTTGTAACTTAAAAAGGTTCTGTTTTGTTATGCATGTGAATACGTAGCTACAGGCAAACAGGCAAACTACGATCGTTTCTTCGATAGGTACGTAATAAATGATGTATTCGTTTCTCTTATGCTATGGGAGAGTCTATTTTACAAATTGTATTGATATAGTCTCCTACAAAAAGGTTTAAAAACAAAACTGGTCTAATAACAAAGTTGTTTTCGTTTAAAATATTCATGGAATCTGAAATATTTACAAAATGTTTTACGAAATATGTTTCGCATGCATAACAATGTCAAAATATTCCTTTTTTACTTATTTTGATATATACTTATATTGGATATACGCTTGACCGTACTAGTTCTAATAGCGTAACCGTAAGTTTATGATAATCATTTTATCATCTATTGTTTTATATTGTATGACAATAGCGTCTCTCTGTCGACATATAAAACACCGTAATAGTACAAGATGTAACAGGTTCGCCGTGACCGGTACGCACGAAGAATCGTTTTCGTGCCGTGACGGAAGTAATATCCATTGACACATCCTTGAATAGGTTTCATGCCCATAATTGCCTTATATTTCGTAGCAGACGCGTCTGAAATGTTTATTACTTTATTGTCTCATTTTATGTGTCGTGAGAAGTCGTGACCAATTCTTAATTCAAACAATGTTCTTTCAAATTAGGACACGAAAAGTGACATTATTTAATCATTTCATTTTCGACATGTATAAGTTTTAATTAATGACTTTGTAACGTGCACCTGTTTATTTTGTAGCTGAATGTTTTAATTGTAATTCATAACCTGCTGACTTATCTATTTACATGCATTTATACAAATCTGTTCTAACTTCCTAGTGTATTGTTTCATGCAATGTGTTCGCGACTTGTTTATAAACAATAGCAATTTGCCTTTTGGCGTTAGGTCACGCCTGCCCATTGATTCCCAGCATCCAAAGGTTCTATTATCTATTCAATATCGTATGGATATGCACCCTTGTAGACCTGTGTTTCTGTTATACGGTATTGCTGGTTGAATACTGTTTTACCGCTAAGTCATGACAATGTTTTCCACAGATCTGTAATAAAAGAAAACAATGTGTTTCCGTATTATTATGCTTATTTGGTCGTAAAAGTCGACTAAGTATAAAATATCGCGTTAATATATATGCTACAGATATCTTATCTTTTATGACTGTTTGACTATTATTATATGATTTTAAAGACCAAATACTTACATGTTCGCATTTAAATGTACTCGTACCACTTGTTTAATGGCTCTTATTGATTAAGTTAATTTGAAAGTTTTAAGTGTGAAATCTTTAATTTCAACCAAAACAGATGATTAATTCAATGTTTAAGGCGTTCTACCGCTTAGAAAAACAAATGAAGCTCGATACTACATCAGTTTTCCAATCAGCATGTTTACCGAATGCGACAGAAATACGTTGATTGGAAACCCAGTGTGCACGCAGTCTTTGTGAGAGGTGTAACTGTTTACAGCTAGGAGGCGCGGCAATTAGCGGTGCAGGTGGTGAATGCGACCCCCTGGCCTCTGCCGGGCCCCGGGACCCGCGGGAGAACCCGTGTATCGCCACGACTATTTGCATGTTTATTGGCGATGCGCTTCCGTTACTGCGATGAATTAGTCGCTGCATTAATGACTAATGTTTGTTTTAGTCGCAGAGGTTGTTTGTTGAATTTTTTAATAGGGCGGGAAATTGGGGTGCGAAAAATTATGTGATGTGATTTTCTTTTTGACTTGCTGTTGCTTATGGGCTGTGGAGAGTAGACATGTTTTAACAACGACTTAATTAATTGTATTTACATGAAAACTAAGTCTTACTACTTCACTGAAGCCTATCGGTAAAAAAAAGGAAAAACAAATTGTTTAACTTAGCGGTGATTAAATACCTAATAGCGAAATATGGCTTTAAATAACTATAGCATATGACATGGCTACAGAAAACTTCTGGATGATATTTTTTTATCACGCCACGTGTCTACGTATCATTTTCCAAGCATATTGTACGCGCACATACCGTTACTGGTTTTTAATGGAACTTTTTAGATTACGTTTTTATGCTGATCATAAGGTACACATGTGTCGAACCATGTGTTACCTACACGCGTCGATAGTTTTTCAAACACTTATGGCACCTAGAAGCATTACTTTGATATAAAATAACATTTTATTGGAATAGACATCAATTTGTATTTTAAGCTTATAAAAGTTTACATGTTGAATTTACGTATGTACTTATTAATGTTACTTTTTCGACGCTATTAATTTATTTTATCGCTTATTTATTAACAGGATTTAACTGCCTCGTTGGCCTAGTTGGCGCTAAGCGCGACTGCTACGCTAGTGATCTTGGGTTCGATTCCCAAGTCGACCAAGGTGTTATTGGGTTTTTCTATGAAATTCTCAGTAGCAGGTCGGAGTTTGGATTTGTGCCCGGTTAGTGGCAATAGGCTCGCCCCCTATTACATGGGACCTAAACATACCGGCGAACTGTGGGTGTACATTGGTACACCTCTGCGTAACCTTTCGGGGATATAGGCGTGATGGTATGTTATGTTATGTAGGCTTTAACTGGGTATCTGTTTGCTAATTTTAATTAAACTATGTGCAAATAGTAATGTACACGAATATACATAAAGCGAAATACTAAGTACATCCTGTGCGTTTACATTTCATGTATAAGTAAGGAACTACACGTAAGAAGTTTGTTTAGAACCCTTAACCAAACAGAGCGGGCTTAGTTCCTTCAATATTTTCTCATTTAACGTTGGCATTGACATACACAAGGTTTTTCTGTTAATCTAACATCTGAATGAATATTATTGCCAAGAGGATACTTGGTATTCAGCTGAAAAAAGGTTTATATTTCCTGTTCGGCTCCTCATTTCTTATACAAATATATACAAACAATTCGCAGGGAACTTTGCTTGGCGAAGTTCTCACATCGTCTAGGAATCCCGAAACTGCGAGTGAATAGAGAAGATGGTTTTGCCACTTCCATTTACATAGGTCAGTGCACTATGATATTGTATCGTTTGGTGCTAATATGTTTAACAGTGACTTATGTACAAATACTCAATTTTTAAAACACTTTATAATACAATTACATGTGGCTTACAAGTTATGCAAAAATGGTATTAATATTTTTATTGATTCTTCCTTCTCACAGTGAATCTTAAATCACAGCCAATAATGTGCCTATTTAATACGCTTAGTTGTATAAAGAAATAAAAGTATATCGTTGTTAAAACAAGTATGAAAAGCCTTTGGTGTTATAAACTTTTCATAACGATGTTACATAAATAATGTTTATAGGATTTCAGTACATTTTATCAGCACGTATCCGGAGTTGAGACGCACAGCTATAACATTATTTCAGGACACGTATCGCGTTCAGATAATCTAATGCAGAAGCGTTATGACGCATTTATTGTTTGAAATGTGTTGCGCTATGTGAGCTCACGTAGTTGTAATGAATCGAGCACATTAGAATTACCACCTAAAGAAACCTTATTTTTGCCATCAATGTACAATCACCAGTTATAAAATTAATTCTAGAAAAGATACATTATCTGTATAAGTGCCAATTTATAGCACAGTCCCTGCAGAAATCGTAGTATACCTCTATCTTGTTAATAAAACGTAGTCAGATACCGTATTGACAGTTTTATAGTTCTTTTGGCCGGACAACAAAACATTCATTGCAAAATAACCAGTTGGTTTTCTTATTTCTACAGTATTTTAAAATATATTGAACGGAACTTTTAAAAATCAGAAATGTTGAAAAATAAGGTGCACTATTGTCAACCTTTGTATAAAAGTAAATTTTCTTTTGAATGGGAATGTTGTTCTGTGTTCGGTGAACATTGTCGCCTTTCGTTGGCCGTCGGTGGGTGCCGGTACATGCCGAGACAGACCTATTCAAATGTCAGTGAGAAGCCCGCCCCCGTTCCCCGCACACACCTCGCGCTCGCCTCTTCAGAGATACTGAAATGTCACTCGCCACACGAAGCAATCAATTTCGTATTTGTATGCTCTGCCTAGATAGTGGTAGCAATAGATTTATCGAATCGATGAGCTTGTATTATCTTTCAATAGTTGTTCATTTTGATTTCGTTTTATTTGTGCAATGCTCTGTTGACTTTTTTACTCCGTGACAACGTATCAATAATTTAAACGGTACCGATTTAAAACTATTTTAAATTACAGAATTGCTTATTGTGTGCTTTACTTTAATAATGAAAACAATGATGATATTTTATCAGTGTTCGCAAGTACGGTAATAGGTACTTATTCATCTTCTGAAATATAATTAAGATTGCAATCTCAAGTCATTGCATACATAGTAACATTTAGTTCGATTTCAGTCATTGTAAGTCGGCGCCAAATGTCGTACTAATTGCTTTGCGCAACTTCAAGACATTCACGACATAGAGCCGTCTGTTTGCTTAAAGTTTATAAGCAGGAAATTAACGTAAGCGACAAATGAACTATCTAACTTTACCAATTTGTAGTCTCTTCACTTCATTTAACAATGTAATGATTGTTCAATTTGGTACTGATAGGTACATCTATTTTTGTTGTTATTTAGGCTGACATTTACATTTTCAATTTGAATTCACTACACAGTAGCACAATTTCTTAACCGGGTTTGGAGTTAGAAAGAGATTAATCAATGTCTTACAACATTCTTATTCCCGTCTACGTAGGAACGCAAGAAATACAGCCTTTAAATGTCTAAAAGATAGCTTCACAGTTACTGGCAAGCAATTGTCCCTTTTAACCGGTCGGCCTCATTAGCATGGTTTGATCGCTCTGGCCTATCAACCTCCTCAGATTGATACATTGACGGTAAAGGTCTCTTTAGTGGCTGTTCCAACTTCAATCGTAATTAGGACTGCTCGTTTGACGTTCGTGTTTTCGTTTACGTTTGATCGATTCTGTATGTTTTGATCGTATTTTATACAAACTGTGCTGTATCAAGATACTATAATGTGAATAGGCTGTCTTGTATACTTCACTGTGTACATAATTCAATAGATAGGAGTATAAGGTAAGGTACTCGATGCGGACAATCGCGTACTCGCTATCGCAATTTAACGAGCCACGATTGTTTTTCTCAGTTCTGAATAATATTGAACTTGAACGTCCCTCGGTATCTGATGGCGATACTTTCGTTGGGCCGCACTGTACTGTTAGCTGGCTAGCTTACAAATGAACGGTGTGATTATGGGCGCGCGGATCTAACTTCACGATAATTTAAATGTTCCCGCAACCAGCACCACAACTGCCCGCTGAGATGGCAACGATTACACCCGTGACTTCCTCTTATGGTTACAGTATATCTGTGAATTTTGAATAGAGTTACGGCCGCTGCTGTTTCTTGATTATTGAGATTTAATTTATTTTCATTTGTATGGTTCATCTATCATTGTTCAGAATCTCTTTATTTAATACGTAATGTAAATTTAAAATAGAATAGTTCTGCTATCTAATTTCAAGATATGTTAAGTGAATATACTTTTTGAAATTGTATACGTATACGTAAAATTTGATGAATATCTACAGTACCTAAAAATGTATCATGTGCGTGAAGTAGCCTGAAAATCTTAAGACAGGAGGTGAGGTTAATAAGACAAAACTCATACTTTGTAACCTGGGCATTATGTTGCTAGTATACGTAGTACATACGTCAGTGATGTAGAATTTCAAGTAGAGCTTTCGGTGACTCACTTAGGTATTAATTACAGTCTACTGCTTTACAATGTATGCTAATACATAATGTTTGCTAATTAAAGGACATACTATATGAGTCACTTACCAAAATAAACGTCGATTGTTAATAACTATTTTAGTACCCAAGTAGAGTTTAAACTAGAATTTAGCTTAAGATAGGTAAGGTATATTTAGTATGATGTCTTGATACCTCGTTCCTATAGAGATCGCTTACCAGTTAACATCTATATAATCTTAATAAAAACCAATGTTATACAATACATAACACGATGCGCCAAATGTCGTTTACAAATGTTTTAATCCTGTCAACATAATGACTTCTACAATATCGATCTTATCTATATATTAAATAATTAACTGAAGTGGTAACTAGTCTTGTGTATGTAATCCGAGTGGCCTGCCGCGAATACGATGCGCGCTTCTCGAGTTTAAACTTCAGAATACGCGATATGGATCTCACGTTTACTGCCGACTAAATAGCGGATAAATTAGCTAACCGAGTTAAATTAGTGTAGCTAAGGCCAGCTGCGCTGAAATCACCGACTTTTTACCTTGAATAGTTTCATAGATACGGATCTGGAATGTGTCTACACCTCGCCTTGTTTAGATCCTCTATTTAATTCAATGATCTTCGTATCTGCCATACGATGATCACGTTAAACAATTACACTTATTTTGTTAGTAGTTAGTTTTTATACTAACTGTAAATTAAAATGTGCCGTATGATCAAAATATTTATGAATATACTTTTATGTTGAATTATTAAACACTACGTTTTTCTTTCCATTGATGTAGTGTCGTCACATACCTACACGAAATTTAATTCATAGGTATAATAATTATATTCTATACCTGAATTAAGTGCTAAGCTTTTGAGTGCATGTTAAAACAAAACCTTTGGTACCTAGTAACGTTTCACGAGCTTTCCCTAGCTAAGTTTCCTGCCTGCATAAGTGAATCGTAGATTCAGCGAGTGCCGACCTCCGCTCCGTCCTAGGTATCGACACTACTCGAGGAGGAAGTTGTGCCTACTTAAAGCCACTTTACAATGCCACGTCCCGACGCCCTTTGTGCACTTGTCGTGCGTTGACTGGTTTGGAATAGCTGCCGCTCTTCGCGGAAGCAAGATCGAATTGGCCGATTCGGGAAGACACGCCGGCGTAAGCCTCAATCTCATGTGAGATCGCTTATTGCTACTGTACCGCACCTGTGCACAATTATTTTAGAATCATTATCTTAATTTTATACTAAAATAAATGAGTACTGTTAATTCAAATTCAAATTCAAAAATACTTAAATGCCAGTGTGTACTGCAAGTATATTTGATATTTTTGCCAAGTTAAATGCTAATCACGCGATATTCTGAAAACCTATCGAATTATAATAACATGGTTATTTTTTCAATGAAAATTTATGATGGATCGTCGCGAAATCTATGATTGATTCGTGCTGTATTATTCGTTGCTTTCATAAGAGTGCCTTCAGTTGGTTCTCGCGTCTGCGGCTTTCCGTGCCCCTTCAATCGTTATGATTGATTGCCCGCCGGCAAACTTCATATGTTTGGGAGATAATTTTGTATTTCAGCCGTAAACAGATTATGTGTGAAAAGAACCATCACTTTCTTGAGTTTCTTCATACAGTTTGTCCTTCATTGTGACGCCGCGTTTTTCTTGGATGATTACACATCCGACATATTCATCTCTTTGTTACTAAGTTTTTGTGCTTATTTAAGTTAACCGTATGTATATCTTAGAGTGAAATTGTTTGCGTCGTCTTAGAATATTTCGTAATATTATGTGATTTATTAACACTTAAACATTTTTTTTTTTTTTTTTTTTTTTTTTATATAAATAAATAAATAAATGCGGACAATATCACATACATTGCTCTGAACCCAAAGTAAGTTGCTAAAGCACTTGTGTTATGGAATTCAGAAACAACGAAGGTACCACAAACACCCAGACCCGGGACAATGTAGAAAAGTGGTTTTCTACATTGACCCGTCCGGGGATCGAACCCGGGACCTCAGAGCTGGCGACACCTTGAAAACCGGTGCGTACGCCACTCGACCACGGAGGTCGTCAAACTTACTTAATCACTCATGCTATCTGAAAACAGTGTCAACTGTATGAATTATTGTTATTAGGATATTATTTAAATATATCCATATTGGCAAGCCTTGGGGTTCTGAAATTGTGTAAGTCATAACGATTAAGGCGCCAACTCCGGCAGAACTGATTCTGTTCACGCGAGAAATGAAAGTGACTGGCAACTGTAGCCCTTCACGTTTAGATTCTCAAAGAAAATTTATTATCTATGACATTTTCAGATAATCGAATCCCATAATTATGCCAAGCTCTAAAGTCTTAGGAGAAATAGCCCGCCTTTAACTAAATGGGCGATAAAACATTTTGAATGCAAATTCCGCTTAACTTATTGAAAAGAAAAGTATAAAATACACGCTACGTGTCCGCTAATTATTACCATTTAAAAGGGATTGTGCTTCATGATTTACTCGTAAGATTACTTATTTTCCAATGAATAAGTTTGTTTGTAACCAAAGATCGCCGTATTCGCAGCTTTTATTAAAGAACCTAGTGTCTGTGCGTCAAAGCTTATTATTAGCTCTGTCACATAAATTACAGTCATAATAAGATCACTTATTACTCTTATTATTACTCCTGTAATACACATAGAGTGAATGCTTTGTGAAAATTATACTTAAATTTTATCTTTTTGATATACTATAAATTATACAACTAACTGTCTCTCTTTTTTATTTTCTTATAAATATTTTTTGTGTGTGGTTTTCTTTATTTTTGTGGTTTTTATTTTATGTAATTCATTTTAATTCAAACACGTTCTATTCAATTCAATTTTATTTTATTCAATCTTAATAAATTTAATCCAATCCAATCTTATTTAGTGTATTTCTACTCCATCCATTTATTATTCATTTATTATTATTTATTTAATTTAAATGCATGTAGTGCTATTGTATTTGTTAACTACATGTATCGTATATTTGTGTGCATTTAGTTGGTTTGCCTTAATTAATTAATAAATACAACCATGTTTTTTTCACATGACAGTCATCTGATAACAATATTATATTTCATACGTGAGAGGCAGGGATTACATTTTAACGTTAAAATGGCGAGGCTTAAAGTAAGTGGTGAGTAGATAGTTGGTCGGTCGGTAGCTCGTTAGAGATTGACTATCTCACGCTATCGAGATCGCGAGCAAATTGATTTGCGCACGCGCACCTCCAAGTATCGGTTGACAAAGCCGACGCTGATTGAATATCTAGACCGCACACTGAAACACTGAGTAATTTTACTAGCTCAACTATTTAAATTGCTTGAACAGTAAATGATGATAAATTATAATGTACTCAGGCATTTGCTGTAGGTACTTGAAATCGATTTACTAAACAATTTTATGATTGTTATTTATGACTATATCGATTTAAGTTAAATTCAACAATTTGTGGACGTTCTCAGATTTCAAATTGTGACTCACTATTTTCTTCGAAATTAAATTAAATTTGAAATACATTATTTCAGTTAACGTCAACATAATAGTAATAAATAACATCAAGCTTGTCGCATTGTTGAAGTGATATCTTAATTCAAAATATTTGATGACATGGAGCGCAATTACTGTCCGCAACCACTTCCCACGGCAATGCTGGCGTGTCCACGAAACTGGAGCGAGCTGTGACACATAGATCGCTCTTGGGGAACGTAATGCCGGTAATATAACAATACTCTTACTATGACCACTTTAAGATGACCTCTACTGCTTCAACAAGTAAAGTTCAAAAAAGCAGACCGAGTGAAACTGCATGGGTCTATGAGTAATGGTGCTTCGGTACCTCGTAGCGGTTTCATAACGCTGGCATTTGCGTGAGAGCGCCGTCGTCGCGTCGCGTTGTCGTACAGCCTACGGGCTTGTTCAACACACGAATAATTGTACCAATATATACAACTACACTGTTGTAATTTATTCCATGTCGTCGTATAAAATAAGTAATGTTGGTTAGGAGATGCAATAACCGTAACAACTCATGTGCTACGAGTTTTAAACTGCTGGAACATTTGACATTGTTACCTAACTATCATTCCTAAGAAGAATAGACTCCCCTTTCCTCTTAAAGCTTTGCAAAATAAAGTATTGCGTCATTTATAGATATAAGAAGTTTTGTTTTCAGAATTTGAATACCTCAGAATTTACTCAAAAGCAATATGTTTTCATAACTTATGAAAAACTTTAAGTAAAGGTACCTATAGGCCTCTTATTTGTAACAATAATTGGATGAGCATCTACAAACAATGAAAAACACAACGTTTTGTAAGGATTGTTTGTAGGATTCTGGGTATATTATTCTGAATACAGAGACATTAAATCATTTTTGACTGCTAAATTACCGTAATAGTTACTAAGAGCTTTACAAAATTTTGTTGAAATTGTAATTTCGTATTTGATTACACGATTCGGTACACGCTGTATCATAAACTCTGGAAACGGTTTCGTGTAATTACGTGAGCTATTTTGTTTAAGCAACGCTTATGTTGATATTATGTGTACGGGTTCGTCATCGCCAAATCTGTTTATAATAGAGATGTTTTTCTCAAAAACTTAGATTTGGCATCATTTGCTACATAATTGTGGTGGTGTCGATGTCTGATGAGCATAATTTGCCTCATTACAGTGTTTCACTGACTCGGTCACAGTTAGAAGTACTCAAGTAGTTATTTAGGTCGAACCGTGACTTGATTTGCATGTAGGGCGGTTTGCTAAGGTTTAAAGTAAGGTATTTTATGTGTCTATTCATGGGTTTTACGTAAACTTTCTATCTTTAACTGACTTAGATGTTGTAAGCAGCAGTTAGCAGGTACGTTTTAAATGTCACTGATGTGAATCATTTGGTTTACTAGCTTGTTGCTTGCACTTCAGAAGACATTAGAAGTAAAATAGATCGCAACAATGTGAGTACGGGTGACGCTTTCTATTACCTGTGATGACTTAGCTAATCTTTCGCCAGTAGAAGTTGCGTCGGCTCTCAGATAGAAAGGAGTGATTCTGCACGTCAAAACATGCGATTGACAGCGATACATTAGGAACTATCGAGCGATCGCACTGCTTACGCCGACCTGCGAGTCGTAATTTTTCACTGTCAGCGCTGAGACTAAACGTCCTCGTCATGACTAGTGACTGTCAAAAAATGTTAATGCAATTTTCGCTTGCACGACGAGGGTGCCGGTAAAATATTGCCGTTAGTAAAGCCTTTCCGTTACCAACTTCCGAAGGGTACCTTGTTTACTCAGATATTATTTGTTTGGTAACTGTTAGTCCCCAATCAATCTTTGTCAGTATTTTGTTTATACTGCTGTGGTACGCTGTCATGTTTTACAAGAATTATGATTACAGAACGGTGGGGTACAATACCAGTTGCAGAAACGCGCATTGATAAGCAAGTACCTAGATATCTTTCGCAAGTGTCCGGTTGAAAATCGTCGAAAAGGCGTTGTTAGTCGTGCAGTTAGTTGATCTGGTTTGTTCTGCGTGTCGGTCATGGCGCAGGAATCTGTTCACGTGTATTGTTGGAGCAGTACGCCGGCGATCTCGCGATAAAGCTGGATATAATCGGTTTAGGCACGCTGTCGCTCACCGGTCTATGTACTAATTGCCATGGTTATGTGTTACGTGGACCGGTTAATGGCCGCTAAAATATCGCGTGCATTTGCACAACACTTACCTATAGGTAATTGCGTGATCGATAGATTGACGTACAGATAACATTGTCTACTTTGTCGTTCTACTACCCTTTTAGTAGGTTACGTCATGGAGCGATGGTTTTGTTAATCTGTATTATCACCTTTGTAATCAAATATGATTTGGAATTATTTTGCGTCAATAGAGATATTATTCTTGCTAAAATTTCTTCTTCATTAGACGAGTTGAAAGAAGTTACGTACCTACGAACGAACGTATTTTTCATTATCTTAAAAAATAAGTGGTCTTTAAATGGTCTTCCATTGCAATTAGTATTTCTAGTTTGATCTAAGTACATTGGTTTGGGTTTATAACGTACTCAATTATCTTGAAGTTTGATCTATAGTCAGTGCCAATGCTTGATCTAAGCCTTGGAGCACAGTAAAATTTACATTTACATTACGTTTGCTCCAGATTCTATTCAAGTTGCGACACTAGCTTATGGGTTTTATTGACAATTTATAAAAATCAAAAATCAAAAATTATTTATTTAACTTAGGCTACAAAGTAGCACTTATCAAACGTCAATTATTATTACAATAGGACAGCACCCTAGGGGTCGGTTCATATCCGGCGGAAAAGGCAGCGCGCAACATCGGCCGCGCAACGCCAGAACGAGCAAACACACAACAGAACATCCAACCACTCACACCTGACGCACCAACGCGTCATCAGGTCAGTGTGAAAGGCGGAATGCTCCACCATGCGCCCGCCCGCCCCAGCGCCACGCGACCGACAACACGCGACGCCACCACCGCCAGACATGAACCGACCCCAAATCGCCCACCCTTCACCGCTTCCTAAGTGCTTTGGCTGAGGAGAAGAAACGGCGCAACAAACTCCCCAGTAGCACGCTGTCATTACATTAAAAATAATAAATAATATAAAAAATAACAATAAATAACGATAAATAACGATAAGGGACCGCGCAAAGTGAACAAGTGGTTAAGGTAGATACTATTTAAGAGTGAAAATTATTGAATCTACGTGGAGACCAAGGTCAGCAGAACGACCAGTCACCTCAAGCGGCACCCGTTCACGAGTATGACGCAAGGATCAGCCATCCCCTCCCTCGCCATATTAGAGGGAAGGAGGAGACCCGACCCAAGACACCACCGCAGGCAATGACAACTTAGGGAGCATGACGAAACTGCTGCCGGCTTAAAGAAAATAAAACAAAAGGAATTCTGAGTTCAAATTAGAAAAAAAACCCCAAGCACTGATTCACTGCACAGTCCCTTATCAAAGCGGCATTAAAATAGTATACATGCGTATAACTGCATTAATAATAAAACAATATATTGTTACATACAGAGTGTATGCCAATCAATTTGGAACAATAATTAGAATTGTTATAAAATGTCAAAACAGCAAAGTAATAATAATAATAAAAGTTAAATTATACAATAGTATAATTGTATCAGAATATAGTAACATACTATTTGTATGGCAGTCAAAAATAAACAAAAAAATAATAAAAAATGGGAAAAAATGATCCCAGTAATTCAATTCAGAACCGTCTTGTGTCTATCAAGGCGACCAACAGTTTTTATCGTTTAAATAGTCATTTAATGTATAGTAGGCTTTCTTACAGAGCCTTGTTTTGACTACTGATTTAAATGAATTATATGGTAATTCTAACATACTAGGTGGCATATATATATTTCCATTCTATCTAAATACTAAAGTTGAATGTTAAGGTAGGACGTTGCATTAAACTAGCACGTAAGTTACTTGATATTTTTATTGAAGGCAACGATTTGCAGCTACTATATGTTCAAAACTATGGGTTTCTACTAGCACGAGCATTGTAACTCACGCGCATAACCAATGTTTGAAAATGAAATTGGATTTTGTTCTGCATGACATTTTACTCATGTGCTTGAACCGCAACATCGATTTCCTTTGCTCTTTCTCTTCTCATATCGCTAAAAGCAGCGGCACGTTGAAAAGAGACGTCGCGAATTTTGTGAATTTCCGTCGAGTGCTGGCGGATCGGGTCACTCGTGCTATGTAAATTTGAGACCTTTTATTTTCTCGTGCGGTAGAATGTTATAATGGAATTGTGGGGCGATGTTTGTGTTGCCAATGCTTCTGCCGCACGCGTGCATGCTTTGTAAATGCTATCGATACCGTGGCTTTAATATCGATTAATTTTCGAAACAATGTTTTCGATTTTAAAGTTCACTGGTGCATAAGTCACGAGAATCGAGCTTGCATCTGTTGTGTTTACAATTTCAATAACTATGTTTCGCTACGTTAGCGCTTGCATTGTTGATTTATATGCAACAATAATCGAATATTGTTTGTATGTTAGGTATAATGTAAAATTTACCATTTATAGAAATGCGTGAGCGCTAATATGCGCACGCATATTTTGAATAATAATATTCGTTGTCTCAGTTGCAAGAGTAATTTTATTTCTTGAATAAAAATAAACATTCGATCTGATACATTAATGTAGTCTCCATTAAACGATTAAACGTTGTTCGCTCATCTGCATGCATGCAACGCAGTAGCCGTCTTCAAAGCGTAGCCGCTCGAATAAATTCGGATTTGTAGTCGTACTGTGGATCCATTTCCAAACATTCGTATTTGGAACACAACAGCTTGGAATGTGCTTATGTAATAAGCTATATATTTATTACAAGTAGGTATGTCTATTAGTGATAATGAGACATGACTTTTTAAGAATGTACAGCACTCAAATATTGATAAATTTATTGTAATTATCTTTGTGACATACATTTGTTAAATCCGGAACATCAGTGTTTAATTTGGTTAGTTATAGTTTGAGTTAAAGATAGTAGTGTGGTTTTATTTTTATTTTCATGAATGTTATGCTGTAGTGTGTGTCTATCGTCGTTAGCCGAAGCTGCGAGTAGGCACACAACTGATTAAGGCTCACAATCAGGTCTGTAGTTCGGCAGGGCCTGCTCTTTGAATTTACGATGTGCCTGACCGACGCTTATCGCATGCGAATAATCTGCCCACGGCGCACGGACCGCTCCGCACACATATTTTATTTTATTCGCGCTACTGTGATGTAATGAGCTGATAAATGGGAGAAAACCACCAATTAGTGTCGATGAATTTATTGTTTCTACTTAAAACGTTGGAGGGCTACGTACTTAATCTTAAATTGCGTTTTAAAATTTGTTGCTTTTGAATTTAAATCAACATTTAGATTATTGTTAATTATATGAATTAATAATATAATTAAACGAATTTTACGTGTACATCTTAAATGTATTTGGCGAATGTTTCGCGAAGGTATTTGAGTTCCGTTAAAGATGACATCCTGTACTCAGTTTAGTCGCATTCAAATTTATTAACTTGTTTAAAGAATTCAACTAACTGCACTTCACATTCACAGTATCTTAAATACATATTAGCGTTATAAATGTCTTGTATATTATTATGTGTGCCTTTATATTTGTCTAATAGTAAAAACATTTCTGATTATTTTCACCTCCTTTAAAAAGTGTACATATAAAGTGAATCAAAGAAGTATGCCTAACACCTTAAATAGTGAACGGATTGACACATAAAAGTGGTTTTAGTAAGTCTTGTATAGCAATAAAATGTTTAAACCGAATTCTAATAAAAATAAACCTGCTTGTTTTCCGCTAAAAAGTTTACTAGTTGACTTGTGGACAAGTTTCTAAAAAGAGAAGTAATGACAAGTAATGTAACATAACAAATATTATTGACTTAAGTATATACGTAGTATGTATTGCTATTACTCTAGTGGAAGTGGGAGCTACTTCCACTAGAGTTTTATTGCTCTAACTAGCTTGCTCCATTTGTGTTTGTGCGAGACCTGAAGGCCCAATGCCATATTTTGAAAAGCCGTCGAAGCATTTTCCAAAATGTACGCAGTACAAATGTCCTTGCGCAGCTATGTTATCTGCCCATCAGGTGAGCTGCTTAACCATTTTTAGGACAATTTCTAACAAAATTATAATATTAGGAGTAGTAAATGTATCAGTATCAAAGAATAATGTCTTCATTGATCAAGGATGTCGTGATATTTTGCCTAGCTCGCACTTGTCTAGATTTGAGTTGTGACAAAGTTTATAATGTTAGCAAAGCTTGTAGTACTTTCACTTTGAACAACTCTCTAGACAGCCTGTTTCTCCGTCGTTCTCTCGTAAATATTCTATAATTATAATTTAATTATTATTAACAAGTTTCCTGCGTTTTAAGAGCGACATTATTATGCTTTATTAACTGTCATATCCATTGAAATTGCTTTTATATCATGGCCAATTAAAAGTGCATTTTATAGTAGATGGGATGTAATTTCATTATAAAATCTGAAGGTGCCCGTTTAAAATAAATTTGTGTCAATTTATGTATCATTGCTATTGCTTATGAAGTATAATATATTGAGCAGCAACGGAATTGGTTGTGACGTCACAGTTGTGAGTTTTATTACATCAGTTTTGACTGTTCTGGTGTCTGCAACATTGATGTTTTAGTAGTAACTATTAATCAGTGTTCAATATTTGTGTATTGATTTCATAATTAATCAATATTGTGCTATAACTAGTAGTAGATACACTGCGTAATATTGTGGTTGACGTTTATTGCTAGTTAGTAGTCATTTTGCTTTAATATTGGCATACATTTCTAAAAGTTCACACTGATATTCATGCGTAAGAGAACGTATTTGGTTTAAATATCTAAAACACGCCCTGGATAAGAACATACCCGTATGATACTTTTTATCGCGGTGGTATGTCAAAGGAGGCCTATTCTGAAAATGAGATGACGATCATATTACATTCATAGCCCATGAATGACGACGACATTGGAGTAAATAGGAATTTATCTCTACTGCTTTCATTTATAAGGAGAAAAATGTGTATGACTTGAAGTGCATGTACACTTAAGCTAAAAATTACTTCATCCAATAGCAACGAGTGCAAATGAAATGACAAACAGCAATGTTAAGGTCATGAGTCACGGGAGCGGGTGCGTGTGACGCCGTTGATTTATCTCGCTTCATTACACAAACCGCTCGAGCATTTAATCGGACTGCGGGAGGCGCCCGCGCATAAGTGTTGACCGCGATCGTACTGGTGCGCACTCAAGTCATTGAAACATAATTATGGAAATAATTTTGAAATTCAATACATCCTTGTTTAATTACTTTACTTGGCTTTTATTTTATTTACTTGGCAATTACATCATCACGCATTATATAAAACTCTAAACCTATGTTTACTGAGTATACTTAAAATAGGACCTGTATTAGTCTTACCACTACTATTACTTCTACATGGATCACTGCGCCTGTCTTTGTTAAAATATACTTGATTTTATCAAAGTAACAATTATACAATTATTTAAATCATCACTCGGAAACCGAAATTCTATTATTAAGTAAGCACTTTTGTTCGTGATTGTATTCAGAAGTCAGCTTCTTTTAAGATTGTCCCTTTTGTCCATGTCACGCAAGTGCTGGCTGCATTGATCGAAATCGACAATAATTAAATATCTCATGCGCTCTTTAATACACTCATTTATTCACTCTTCGTCTTCAGCGCGTGTATTAATTAAGATTGATACGAAATGTTCACTCTTTAACTGTCGAGTTATTTATTTAGTACATGTATAAATTATTGCCATTTTATGAGAACGTTGTCCATTTAAATAACTGCTTTGTCGGAAAGGTGAAGTTTGGTTTCAGGTTTTATATAACGAGCTTTTTTATGCCTGAATATTTAAGGCGTTTTTAATCGCTTTTTTATTTTGTCACAGGAGTGTTTTTTTCGGTTATTATTATTGTTCGTTAATAGCTATAAACGTGGTATAAATATGGATTAAATCTGCGCAGTAGATGTTCGATAGTCGCCTAAAACCTGCGCATTCGTTCCCACCAGTTAAATTTGACGAGTATACAAAAGACTTCAACGTGCCGCATACCGTTGCGGTGTGTTATTTTGCAGTGAAATTTTATTTCTTTTATTTGCCCACATCTAACGCCACATTTGGTAAAGTTGGTGAGGCTTCAACGATTTTTTGCTATCTATTTCGTGAAAATTGTAAATATGTTATTTTTTTAATACTTTAAGTACATCATTATGACTAGTAAAAAATATGTGTGTATAAAGCTACTTTGAGTTTGATTATTTTATGCTCGCATTTAATTAATGTAGTAATCATAAGAGCAAACTAGTGTAAGTTAAGTTGTTTTTTTGTTGCAATACATTTTCTATTACTAAACTAATGGCGTGTGTGTTAACTTTGTGCGTCTGTTTGTGGTGTGTTTAACATACTTTAGACATACGTGTGGTTTTGTTGTACGTAAATAATATTTATTTCAAAGCAAACAGTTTATATGACTGGTTACAAACGTAATTATGAATGTCAATGCGTTGCAGTTGAGCATCTGCATCAAGTTAAGCGATAGACGGCGTCAGTGGCACATTTGCGGTGGTTTGCGATTTCACGCCAACTTAGGACGAGTATCGGCCTTACGAATATCAAGCTCGGACCGACCACAGCGTCAAGCTGTTTTAAATCCTAAATATATTTAAAATAGAGTTCAATTTTCATTAATATGTCATTCGTTCGGTCAATCCTAGTTTGTAGTCGACATGAAGTTTTAATAAGAGCATGTCACACAACCTCGACGAAGCTTTTAAATTTATGAAGCGCTTATTAATCTAATTGTGACGGTTGTTGTTTGTTTTGTTGGTTCGTTGCAAGTCGTAATTGTAGGACTAATATGAACATATGGAATGCATCCGACATTTATATTATTAGTCAGTCTTGACGTATAGGTACGTACCAAGAGTAAGTTCGAGTAAAAGATGATATGGTAGAATTAATTTAGTTGAGGCATTTTTTTCATCTATTGTAAAGGAAACTGCAGCCTTTTGACCTTTCCAACTTTTAAATATTAAAGTGGTGACTTCCGCGACTTGATAAAGGAATGTAATTGTAACGTCAGCGGCCATTTTGTTTGCGGGTGGGGTCAACGCGACCCCGCCTCGCGTTTCCGCCACAGGATAATTAAATATTACCCCACCACAAGACTTCCTCTAAAGAAATGTGATTCGCTATACATCTGGTTTATCTTTTATTCCTTTTTGTAAGCCCTTTTACTTAGGGCTTTGAGTAATCTCTTCAATATATACGGATAATTGTGTTAAGAAAACTTATACGAATTGCAACTTATACTTACCTCAGTTTTTGGCATCTCTCAATACTGATAAATGGTTTATACGGTTTATGAATATGCATAGATTGTTAAGCATTTTTCTAATTGAATATTTTAATTCATATAATTCGCGAGAATAAGCGCGTACATGCAATACCTTGTTTGGTCGTTAAGTCCAAAAAAAGTATATGTATGCGTGTACGCGCTTATTCCTGTGAATTATATTACTGTAAACATGCAGAGCGATAGTTTAAAAGTTAGTAGTTACATTCATACAATTATTTTTCAAAATTAAATAAATAAAAGAGTTTAATATCAGAAATAGTTCTTATGTGAATTCAAATGAACTTTTAATCAAGTACAATTAGCACAATCGTAAACTTACAGCAATGTCGTCTTTTGTTTTTTTATTTAAAACTGTCGGACAAAGTAAACTTTGTTGTTGTACCCGGCTTTAAGTAGTAGAGGTACCAACTTATTCCGAACAATTTCTGTTTTTCTTTTGTTTGTAGATTTGTTCGAACACTCAATACCTGACAGAGTTAACTTGTATGTTAACTTTCATACATATTTTTTATTCCGTTATGTATACCTAGCCGTAATTAACGAAAAAAAAAGAAGTATCCACAATATTTAATTTCTTTTTTAAGTATTTCTCTAGCGTAATATTTTTTTTTAGGTTTGAGACTTTTTTATTTTTGCTTAAATAATATCAATTTAAAATTGCTTGTTACTTCGTGAAACAAATTCAACTGCCATCTATGTTATGTTTGTGTGTTTTATGAAATAAATGTTTTAAAATTTTCCGGACACAATTCACAAAACTGGCACAAATGGTAAATATGTAAGTAACCTACGTAAAACTGTAAATAATATCACAGTGATTGGAGAATTAAATCCTAAAATTATTATAAGAAAGTTGCAGCATAAGACCACACAAGGAATTATCAATTACAGTTACATAATTTAATTGTATTCCTAAATCACAAAAATACCTTATCCAATAATTGAATCACAAAACCAAACCGATGTTAGATTAATTAACCTCTAGGATAAACACTGTATCGTTCGCTTTGTCATCTGATAGCGTTTATAATTATGCGTGCAAAATTACGAGTAATATAATTGCATACCGTCGAGCAGCGAAGCGCGCGTGTCTTTGATTTAGAGCAAATTGAACTGGGATATTGGCTGTTGAGAGAACATCTCATTTGACGCTGCAACGCTTCCAATTGTCTCTAGACTTCGACTCTATCTATTGTCTGTTATCACCTCGCGTTGTTAATGCAAACCGGCGGCTTCCATCTCGCGTATCCTTATTGTATTATATGCAGTGTGTACTGCTAATCAGGGTTTATTGTCGGAAATATTGCGGTGTTTACTGTTACGAGGTTTATATGTCTGTATTTACTAGTCCAAGAAGGAAATCAGGTATTAAGTGTATAAATAAGCGACCAAATGCCATGTAAAGTTCAATAAATTTAACGGAATTTCTTATTCAATAAATTATTCGAATCCTCCTAAAAATATATTTGTTTTTCTTTTTATTTATCGAATAAATAACAAATTTCTACTAATATTCAATTTATACAGATAGGGGATAATTTATTTACAAATTAACATATAAGTAGTTTATTCCATATGCCATTAATAAACTGATAAATGTGATACTATTAGTTTAGGGAACTGTTGGTAATTTGGTAACTGAATGTTAATTCAAATAAAGTAATTAAAGGTTGGCTTCACGGCAGCCCGTTAATTTGGGCGTTGCTCGTTACCAGTTTCGTTTTATGGACGCGTAGAATTATATTTTGAAATTGGACGGTCATTGTGAGTGTTGACGCAGATTATATCCTGCAGCCTTGTGTTCGACTGGCTTTTAACCCATTACCCGCCGCAGTTGTATATAAGCAACTTATCATTTCTGAGCCCCTAGCACCGCAGTTGTAAATTTGCAACTTAAGTCTCCAAAGTTATTTTTAAACGTATTTTTATTTACGTAGGAGCAGTTTCATAATAAAAATAAAGACCACCGTTGCCATTCAAGGAATTTCTTTCCTTTTCCCTAAAATCACTTATGCAAAGCACCAAATTAACGGTGAAAAAAATGCATAAAACCCATCGCAAAATGCAGGTTTGACCTTAACCTGTACCGCCAGAGTTGTATAAATACAACAGTAGTGATGTAGCACATAAGTTTATTTATTACTCTTAATGCAAACTTTAGTTTACTCAAATAATATACAAATAGGTTAGGCATTCAGAATTAAAAAGTAATTCAATGCTTGTTGCTGTTTGAACCTATTTCTAACTATAATATCTAAAACTGAACATGATTTAAGGTAGATTCATATTACAATTAGATAGACGATTTTTACTAAATTGTATTTTAGTAACAACCCTAGTACTTTAACGTTATCAAAGAAGTCCAGCGCCGGAGTTGTACATATGCAACCGCTTGTGACGTCATAAGCGAACTCATAATGATAATAGTGAGGGTACATCTGTTTTATTTGTTAAGAATTATTAATGAAATAGTGGGTACTTATTTTATTTCATTGGGTCTTGTGGCCGTGTTTGAATCGCAAAATGTCGAGTGCAGAGGAATTAATAAGGATTTTAGAAGGTTACGAGGAAGATGTAGAAGAATTTGTGACCGATAATGAGTTAGAATTTAACATTGTATCTATATTTAGTTGGCATAAAGCAAATAAAATTGATATTTTTTAATATATAGAGAAAATTAACACACTCACCCATTTTGGAGACTAGCACAACAATGTTCGTTAAAGCAGTGGCAATTAAATGCCCAGTCATTGACCATAATGTTTTTTTTAAACAAGAAAACTTTACTTTCTATTACCCTTTATCATAAACAATCTGCACGTATTCATATTCGATGAATAACATCGATAACCGGAAATAATTTCACTTTCCGCACTATCTACGCTATTGTTTATCTCTAATGTTAGCGCCGAGGTTGTATAAATGCAACAATAGGGATTCCGAAAGACGTATTTAGTAGAATTATGAACTATACTCTATCAATGCTTATAGCTTTTTTTATTCGGGTAATTTTAATTATAAGGTTAATGACTTATAAAAAAACATTCGATTTTCGTAAAACGTGTAATTTTACTCTTAAAATCTAGTAAAAAAAATAAAAAAATTGTGAATGGTGCACAACACTATAGTTGACCTTGAAAATACGTGATTGGCGCTAGGGGCACATTTTTTTGCAAGATTATACAGCGGTTAAAGGGTTAATTGCGGCCCCGGCGTGCGTTTCCAACGCTGATTTAGAGCAAATTGAATGCTTCGAGCCCCCGCGCCTCGTAACCGACATCTCATTCGTCCACAGTCGCGGCACCTATTAATTAACAAGCACTCTACTCGTTGCTTTAAAACTATGTGCTTTGCCTTTCGAGTGAACAGCTTGTTATTATGCAGAGAACTCGTTCACAAACTCATTTTCACTACATTTAGATGAAAATATAATAGATTGTTCGTGGCATTCCAACGCTTATAGCTCCACGGTTCAACACTCAAATGCTGTGAAAAATGTAAGCAATGGAATTAAGTGAAAATAGCTATTATATCTCCGATCTAATGTAGAGACCTCGCTGTTGGTGTGTGAATTAAATTAATTGTGCTTAACGTCGGATGTTGGAGATGATGGTATTGTCGTAATGGCAGTATTTTGCAAGTAATTGTGTGTATGAATATTAAATGAATAGCAGATTATTTTGTGTACTGTCAGTTAATATGATGACAGCACAATGAATAATATTCGGTTGGCTGTCAGCTGACGTCTTCGGAGGCCGCTCTCAACATAAAAGATGCTGTCAAAAGATTTACGATACATCTAGTAATAACAGATGGTCGTAACCTCTGCTGCTAGATAAATATTTCAGGTAATTAGGTCATGCGTGTCATAATATTATTTTGACATTTCTTGCGGCATGACGGTTTTCTTATTGCTAGTTTGTATTCCTAATCCACAGTGATGTTTTTTACCACAGTCAGTAATGATCTGCGTACCTATAATTTGCAAAAATTGGTAGGTTTAAGTAATTTACCAAAAAGTCCGCGAATTCAATCTTAATTATATACTTAAATCCATTGTACGGCGCGGTATTAGTTTTCATAATTATTACCTTTAGTGATTACTCGCAAAAATGGCTGCAAAAACTCAACACTCTTACGAAGCTTAGATTAAAAACAATAAGCAATAATAAACGAGTATAACAAGCGGATCTCATCTTTGTCATTCCTAAAATTTGGGTTTCCAATTAAAATAATAATACGTTCTTAAAATATTGTTGCGGCTGCAGAGTCAACGACATTCAATAACAACTTTAGCAATCATATTATATTTTTTTTGATCTGTAAGGGTGCTTTAAAAGCATTTATAAGTTTTAGCAAAGTACAAAAATAAGATGCCTAGTGTATCGACAAAGAAGGTGTAGTGTTATATTTCTTGTTCTAGATATCTAGATGGGTCGCACGAGGTTATTGACATCTATTAGACTCGGTAGAATTTCGACGAAAAATAAAAACTCACAGTAGTTAACAAGGACACGTAATATCGACATCTCGTCACGGTTGGTTTTTTGTGCTTACAAATTGCAGTTGGCTTGATAATTGGTCAGAATTGGACGGATGACTGGTGTTTTTGGTAGTGCGAAGTGCGCGCGCGACGGCTCCGTAATGATAACTTGCGCGGTAATGGCGGGCAGCGCGGGAGTGCGAGCCCTGCTGAGTCAGCGCACTTGAACGGTGGCGGCGCCTTCAGGTAACACTCTTCCTGATTGTCAGCCTCTAATATACAATTTGGCGTTAGAATTACTCACACGCTAGACACCGATTTTATACGTCTCGTTCGTCCTAATTTTCTTGAACTTTTTGTCTGAGAACATTCTACACTTTTTCTAACAAACTCAATTCTATGTAATTTAAAGAAACAAATCAACTTTCTACATTCGAAGTTTTATGTGAATTTAAAAGGAAATCCTACTTAAAGAGCTTTTATGTAAGTTGCAAATGAGAATGCACATAAATGGAGACTAATAATTTTCCCGTACATTTAGTCACCCAATCGGGAACTCTTTCTCTTTATCTATTTTAAATTCCCGGCACGTACGCCTCCTTGTTTGATTGTATTTCACTTAATCCGTCTGTTCCGCTCATTCTCTATGGTAATTCATCGGCGGCATTGTTTTATTTGTTACAGTCGCCAGCAAAGCTAGTATTATATATCTTAGCTGTACATGCTACTATAGTCTTTACCTAAAGGGTTGACTGTCTACAATCGCGTCTATACATAAAACTTTTTTATGTGAAACGCAACTAGTTCGGGTGCCGACCCTACGTATCCGGTCGGACCACTCTCGTTTGCACCTTGTCAGCGCTACTGATTCTATCTGCAGCCCTAATTGCTGATATTCCATTAAAGTAATAAATACGTTTCGCCTTCTCACCTTCTTATTAGAGTTGATTACTGCACTCCTCTGTTTCTATTATGTCAGGAGTTGTTAATGTTTGACGAGCGATTGTTCGGCACTTTTCGTTGTATTAACAATATTCGTGAGATTTCATGTTTACTTTCACAGGTGTATGGGGTATCATCAGAATTGAATGAATAATTACGTAGACGGTTGTTAAAGTACGTTTTATTCGAGCTGTTAATGGATGCCGGTATTTTATATGTAGCATGTTAGGGAGTGATAAAAGCTTCGGTCCGTAACTCTGACGTATGAACCACGTGTATGCTTGGCACGTTATGAGTGTTACATTAAGATAACATGTTCTTCAAAACAAGGAAGTTCACACCGAAGTGAGTAACACACATTTTTATATGACAAGCCGCAAGTTCTCACATCTGACATTAGATCGTCAAACGAGTGGGCCGATTTTTTATGACATAATCCCATGTAAGTTTACAAAAGAGCCAGCGGTAATGGTTGTTGGTGACATGTAATCGTCGGTTATTATTTTTTAGTATTATTTTAATATATAGTTAACATGCTAGTACAGTTACGCTGGTTGTTCAAAATAAAGCAAATTACAATGCTTTGTTCGGAATAGGAGATCATTACAAAAAAATGCATGGTATTGGAAAGCATATTTTTTACTTCGGGAGTAGAAAAAAGAAAGGATATATTCTCAAATGTATGTAAACTATACACGAATAAATTGTTTGCAGAAATCGCTGTAAGCTTTAGGTTTAAAGCAGTTCGTTGCAGCATCTCTGTCATCAACCGCACGGCCGTGGGCAGGCTACGTGTGTAATGACACGATCGCTTCATACTGATAACAATAGATAAACATTTAACTCATGCCTTGAATAAAACATCGGTTACTTAAGCGTTAACTTACTACCGACCTGTTTGCACATTCCTAACATCCGGTATAGGCTGATTTAATACATCATTTACATAGTTTTGACATTAAAACAGCTTCATGTTCGTTTAATGGTGACAAGTGGCTAACATTGTAGATAAGATTTGAATGTCAAGCGAAATCTGTCAACGATTGTGATATCGAGATGCAAATTTGTTACTCGAAATGATATTTAAATAACATATATTCTTTAAGCATTCACCTTAGATATATTTGGAAGCAAGTTACATGATAATAAGATGCTAAGACGTGACTAAAATATGAAAATGTTATGTGTGAACTCATTCTGAGTCGTTCATAGATTTTTAAAGCAAATCGATAAATACGCGTTGAAGTCTTTTGATAACGTGAGCGGAATATATTGTACTGAGCTGAACTTCTTTGTTATTTTCATTTAAGGTTGATGTAAAAGCCATTATTCACTTAAATTTAATGTTATTGGACAAACGTACTCTATTTATATATATTTTTACATATTTATATGCGACAACTTACATTTTTAAGATTTATTTTGTCTGTTTCAGGTAATGCATCCAGAATACTGAGGATAATTAAAAAATATAGCGGGTACGTAATATAAAACATGACTTCTTGGTTTTAAACTCCTTGTTCAATCAAGGACTAAAGTGCCGTTAACACTTAAGTGTGTTAACTTAATGTATATTGATTACAAGTAATGTGTATCTGAAAGTTATACATGTATGTGATTAAAATGCATCGTAGGGCACCACAGCGAACCGGAGATGTGCGGCATCTACTCCGGAGGCACTTAATGTGGGCCTCGTTTAAGTAAACAAGGTACACGTCTGCGAGTAGGCTCCATGTCTTGTTTTTATCCGTCTTAGTCCGCCGCTCTACGCTTGTTATCTTGTTATCCTATCTTGGCGAGATTGTGCCTTTTTGTGCAGCTGATGCACTCAATGTATGCACATATTTCTCTCATTTTGAAACGCGCAAAGTCGCTTTACGTTTTACGATAGTTGCAGTAAGATCAATCCGATTCTAAGTCCCTTACTTTATAAGAGCTTTTAAAATGTAGAAAAGTAATAGACCGGATTAAAATCGCTACTGCGTTCGCTTTGGTAAGTAACAATAAACAGTGAGCCGGGTTGAAGAAAGTCACGTTTTTCCTGAACGCCATTCGCGGTTACGATACTGTCATCGTATATGGCGTTAACGAAGTTAAAGGTCTCTTTGGTTGCGACCCTCCTATGTACCGCTTATTATGTCTAAATTAAGATTAACACGCGCGTATTATCTACCGATTTCATCTTAAATCGTGGTTGAAATCGTTTTCTATAAACAAGAAATTTGTCTATGTTTACATGACGTATATCGTTTTTAAAAGTAATTTTATTATTTGTGTAATTAATTTGACCCTTTACTTTTATGGTAATTAGGGACGCAAACTATAATTTCCTTTGAACCTCGCGACCCGTGGTGGGTATAAAGTTGCATTAAAGCCGTTTCTATTCGGCGTAAAGCTTATAATAGAGAGCGAGGCGGGAGCGACGTCGGCGCGCGGCCCTTTGTGGGGGGCTCTCTGCGAGGACTATCGCGGCGACGTTCAACCTCGCGAATAACGTAAAAAATGTTTTCTCTCCATCGCCGCTCACAAAACGCAGGCCCCGTCGACCGTTTTCCGCTGAGTTAAATTCTCATTACTTTCCTTTGAAAAATAAGTTAGCTTTTATAACCGCACAGCGGTCGAGAAAGAAAACTCTATTACAATGATGGCTTTTGACAGCGCCGCTCCGTAAGCCGTGTCCAAACTCTTTCAGCCGCATCCTTTTATTCAGCAAAAATTACAGAAAATTAAAGGACATTATGAAATCGGAGCGCGGGCGAAGTATCGTGAACGTTTAATGATAAAGCGGACGGCGGCGGTGGCTTTGGATCGCAAATCTCACTTTAAGTCGACGTGCGAGCAATGGCTTCGATAATAAAATTAATTATGAAATTTATAGCACCGGCCTCTGCCGCGGCGGTCGTTTCTGACGCAAGGGCTTTTGTCGTTCAAATGTGTACCGTCTTAATCGACAATTTACGAGGCCCGTTTAGCAAGACAGGAACGATTCCAATGTCCTATCCGGTCATAAAAGCTGACTCGGATCAAATTATAATCGCAAGATACATTATTACTTAAAGATTGCGAGGTTTAGCCTTTTGTCGCCGTTACCTTACAATACATAAGCCTATAAATGACACTTCAAAGAGGGCTCGATAGTCCGGCGTGGCATTGAATATGTATTCACGAGGTGTCATTTCTGCAAAAGAAAAATGACGCAGTATAAATAATGTAGATGATATGATAGCGATGCATACCTATATGAAAATTCTTTGTACGTGTTTATTTAATAAGCATATATACCTATAGAGAATGATAACAGTATTGAAGAACCTGAAGTAGTTGTGTCTGATCGTGTGTTGACTATACCTGTCCGGACCGCGGGGTCATCTATACGTCTCGACATCGCATAAGGAGCGGAACTTTGTTCTGCCCCTCAACTATCTTGATGACTGTTAATATCACGCTTTGTGCTTCATAAACTACAGTGATATTACATGTCATTAGTAAAAGCTGTATCTAAACTGCAGTGGTTAGTCGTGCCTGCGTTATATCGACATGTATACAATATGTCATTGTGTCATAAGGGCAGCTTTGTACCGCTTTGTAGGTTTTTGTGTTTGTCGTTGTAATTTATATGTGATATAATAATAATATAATAATATTCCGGGACAACTCACACACGGTTATCTGATCCCAAGCTAAGCGGAGCTTGTGTTATGGTAACCAGACAACTGATAAACATACTTATATATTTCTAAATACATACATATTATAGATAAATTACACCCAGACAACCAGAACAAATGATCGTGCTCATCACACAAACATTTGTCCTGGGTGGGAATCGAACCCACGACCTCCGGTATAGCAGTCAGGGTCACTAACCACTAGACCAACAGGCCCGTCGATATGCCAACTAGACATTAAATTACTAGATGTAGATAAAAAGCAATTTCCTTCTTTGGTAGTTATTGCCTACAACTCTTATCGCTTGGTACATTCGTTTATTTTATGGACATAATAAAGTAAGCAATCCAATAATTTGACATAAAAGACTTAAAAAGTTGATTCTGTAAAGATTTAATAAAACTTATAATTTTTACACCTCGTATCAATATTAAAGCAATTAGGTTTTAAATCGACTTCGTCAGTAGTCGTACTCAAAGCAATCATCGTATTAACATGAGTAGTTGTCGGGAATTGACTGATTGCCTGTTCAGTATACCCGTTCGTATTTAATCACCCTCAAATTGACGCAATTAATAGCTCTTAATCGGTAGTGGTAGTATAATTGTTTATGTGAATTGTTTCTCTACCTACAGACGAGTTAGTTAATCGTAATTTGAAGTGATATTTTGACCTTAAACGAAACCTCACAATTATGCTCTTGCAATTAAATGATTAACGTTTTTTACGGTTGTAATGCAATGAACTTGCCGGCGCATAGGAAAACGTTGCTCATACGTAATCTTTTGTACACAATATTCATCAAAGTAGAGGTGATGTTAGTGTTTCCACGGCATTAGCATAGCGCATTCACTAACAAGACACGTTCGAGTACAATTGCGTTCGCGAAAGAACCCTACTCAAACAACCCATTTCTATTTTCGGTCGCAACCGCTTGTTTAATGTTCGGCCCGTACAACCGCGTCGGCTAACACTTAACGCTTTTTGCATACGAAAGCGTTTACCTACCAGTGTCTCTTGTTATTACGCTACTCTGTATTCAGGTCGAGCTAAGTTGAAGGTCGTCCTTCTGCGCGCGATAACGAACAACTAGTTCCTTTTATTCATTTATCTACAGCTACAGCTCAGCTTATATATATTATATTCTGGCATACTTTCAATCTCTACAATTTTATGATGACATATAAAAATAAGGTTGGGTTGTTGGTATTATGAAGTATCACCACTCATCAATCTAGAGCAGCTGTGAAGTTCCATTTCATCTCCCATGTTGTGTAAAACTGACCCGAGTAAGCCAAATAAAACGTTACGCGCAACCACAAAATAGCCCATAAAAGAGCAACTATGTAGGACGTAAATGCTTAGATAAACGACTGCACTTAATCCGGGAGTTAGAATGTTGACAAGGAATGAACGCGATCAAATATAAAAAAGGCTGGGTATTTTATCCCATTAATCCACGTCATGTTGAATGTATTTGTAACAAAGCTAGCACTTAATAACTCAAGTCCGTCTACGATCGAGCCGTAGCGCTTCCAGTGAAACGTCTAATCATTGTGTGGGTTGCCGTAATTGAAGTGGAGTATCGTCCCTTTGCTTTTATCTTAATTTTATTCATTCTGAGCGCAGTAATGGTTAATATTGCTGTGACCGCTTGTCACTTTCAATAACAAGTTGCCCGTTAATGAGATTGTGCACCTGTTACTTATATTTTGACAATGTATTAAGTGGATAGTTGGTATGTAGAACTAAATTCGACCAGGTAATAAATTATACAGCGGCTATTGGTTTTTTCCTGTAATTGACATATTGTATTTTGTATTTGGAAATAATTAGTTTGGTTGATGGTTGCGTGTCTAGCGCCATATGATGGATAGCGTGCCTAAGATATGATCGCCGGCTGCCGCCGAATTTCATGAGAATCTTATTTACAGCCGAAGGCGCCCGCGCCGGATTCAATGTTGTAAATTATCGAATTAAACTGAACCCGACAGAGCGTGCTTGTGCGTGTTTATTTAGTTTTGGAAATGTTTTGTTCCTATTAACGTTGCGTTTTATATTATCTAGTGAATTGCAGGAGAGTGTGGGAACAACGAAAAACGTTTCTGATAATTCGTGTGTACATTTGAAATTGTCTGTGGTCACGAATTTAATTTGAAGGTGTCAAGTTGTTAATGCTTAAATTATTCGGCTGCGTTATCGCATGTCTGTATCGTAAACGTTACTTTATTAATTAACATACTTTTTGTTTTATAAACTGAAAAATGCGTGGCGTTATGCGAGTTTAGTAGCTTATTCTTAACATCATTTCATATTCAAACAGTCATCTCCGGGTTAACAAATATTTCGTTTAGCTAGCACGCCACTTCAGCAGGATTGCTTAATAGCTTCACGTACTGTGCCAATTCTCTGAGTCCAAAGTGCATCAGATTGCCGCTTACATTCCGAATTATGTATCGCTGTAAACTGGATCGCTACTCGATCTTCGACTGTACAAAATAGACGAGTTTGTATGCATGATGTCCAAGCAACGTAATGTTCTTTCGGTACACAGTCTACAGATTCCGATGCAACATTTTAAACGAGTACCGGTTTCTCAACAAAGCTCGTCGATTACGCGACATTAGGGTCATAGTTCTGTCCCGTCTTCTGACATAACATGCCGATTTTGATCTACTTTTGCTACAAATGTTAATAATAGTAGCAAGGTAATAACTGTGATTGCTTTGGTTATTTACGTTACACGAAACACGCGTTAACACTAATGAATACGCGTTACATAAGTTCATATTTAAAAGTTTAGATATTATATAATTTAATATTTATTTTTGTTGATTACGAGCAAGTTCAAGCATTACACCCGCAATTAAGTCTACCTAATGTAAAGTCTGCCTCGTTTGACCTAGCTTCAGGAACAAAACATTTACTTAAGAATAATGTCACGTATGTAGTTACCTATGTGAATAAAATACAATAAAAATAATAGAACGAAACAATAGCGAATCAAGGTCCTTTATATGTCAAAGATGCCGAATTATATATTGACCTCTGGTTAGTCACGAATCCCGCCATATCAGATAATTGCAACGATATTTTCTCTTAACAATAAATTCTCGTTGGCCTTGTCTCGTTAATAGTACATTAAATTTAAAGTTCGTATATCGCCATCTAGGACTGACCAAAATGGATAACAGTCAATTTTTGGAAGGAGTTAAAACTTTCCCATTATTCTTTACCATTTTAGTTGTAACAACAGATGTGGGTCAAAAGTATGACAATAAAGTTTCTTTATAGGGGTGTTATCGTGTCGAGCGATCGTTTGTACACAACTCTAAATTATAGCACGTCATGTACCTAGCGACTCGATGGGCCCCGAAAGAATTATTGCAAGTCGCTGGGTGCATCTCCCGTTTCGCACGCCCGCTTCACATTGTTATTAAGTTCAGAGGTCGCTTTGTTTATGAGTCAACGCTTTCGAAAGGTAACACGACGGGCGCGCGAGTGAAAACATCGCTTCGAAAACGCCGATGACATACAATTGATAATGTAAATATTGCGGTTAACCTGTGCCCCTATAACACGTATTATTTCTTCCCAAAATTGGGCTTCAGCCCGTTTGATGTATAAAATAATCTGTCAAAAGTAATGGGTGAGGTTATTTATTTGTAATTTTCCATTAGGATATTCAGTTTTCGTGTCTTTATCGGTAGGTACTGAATAAATAATATTGTATATTCGTCGTGATATTGAGCAAGTGTCGCAACTTCTACCATTTACAATATCCCTTAAAGGAAGCTGGATTGAAAAGGCAGGATTTAATGTCGAAGTCATCGATCGGAAACCGTAAGGTCGCTTATGATTGTATTCTTAATGTCCGATTGCGCGAAAGTCTAGTCACGCCGGCACTACAAGCAAATGTTGGGCGACATGTTTGTTGCGAGCACGACAATTCACTTTCGATAGCGGTCGTGCGCCTCTCGGCCTACGGACACAAATGCCTGCCATAGTTGGTGCACTATCTGGATTATGATCAACGGCCACAATTGTGGGGCGGGTTACCTATTGCACATCGGGCCAGCTGTTTGCTTATTGTCTTGCGTAACCCGGTGAAGCCAACTGGATGATAATTTGCTTGCTCGCCTCGGCTTTCATTATCGTCGGGGCTACTTCGTGCGTGTTTAATTTAATTTTCTTGCCGGAGTCACATCGTTGTTAGGTAACTGAAATTACCAAGTTACCTAAAGAAACAGAACTTGTTAAGTTTTCTCTAAGAATAATTGACAAAGGTTTATGTTGCAAAAATCTTCTAAAGCTTTCAGCTTACTGCCTGCAATGTCACTAAATTACCATATCTGTAAGATGTATTAAAGCCATGTGATAAAAACTCCTCAAACAAAAGTAGAACCGAATAAATCCTCAGTTAATTGTTATTCCACAAAGACACAAATATAAGATTCGCTTTTACCTAACATAGCTTCTTCGACAGTGAGAGTATCGCGGCGTACTAAGGCGTGTGATCCGTTGACTCAACGGTCTAATAAAGCTTCGAGCCTGACTCCGAGGAATGCCGAAGTAAGCCGATCCTGTAAATGAGTGAGGAGGAATCCCGCTCGGTCGTGGTCACGCGAACAACCTGACACTGACACTACCCTTTGTTACGTGTAGGTGCCTCTTGTACCACGATCGTGAGTTATTCAGATTCCAGATTCATTCCGTGTTTGATATATTTTGTAAATTGATTCGATAGATAACGTTGCGGTTTTATGTTTACTTGGTGCGTGAGCTAACAGACTAGAATACTGATTCAATTATTTATATTGTAAAATAAATTAAGACGAAAGCTTTTATGGATTAAGTGTATAAAAGCTTAAGCTTATATAGATTAAGGTATGAAAGTGGTATGATTGTACCTCATGTACATACATGAACTGAAATATGTAAAAAAATAAAAGTAAAAATTATTTAAAACGTTTCATAGAATTCTGTCGAAAATATTCCAAGGAATATAACGGGCATGATATCTTTCTAGATAACCATTTACTGGGTCTGCACTAAAACCTATTCCAGTAGCAGTGTATGTTGAAATCTTTCCCCTAAGGCAGGATTAACGCGCGATATAAAGGTGAGTGCTCACCGCCTGCGATGGTTTTATTGGTTGTAAGCTTTAGTGAAAGGGTTGTGATGTAAAACGAATTGCGACACCACGACCTCAGCAGCTTCGTCGTCAACGAGAACATTTTATCTTTGTTTACACATATTCTGAAACATAAGCCGAATAATAGATAGTATAAACACACAAATAACTTGTTGTTTGCTACATTTTCATGGGTAAACTGAATTTAATGTTATTTAATACGTTGAGAATTATTTAAATGGTAAAAAAATTACAATCGTCCTGGAAATAAAAAAAAAGGCTCTTTAAAACATGCTATAAAACAGAACTTGTAGCTAGTACCAATAAAACAAGAAGTTAACTTTGGCATTCGTAATATAACCCACCAGTAAATCACCACTGGTGGCTTTAAGTACATGGGTTCCTCTTGTTTTCTAGTCCTGGCGCATACTTGGCTAGCAACACAAAAGAAACACGATGAACTGTTAGGAAACACTTGACTACGTGAGAACACGACCTTCACATTATATCGAACTTCGAAGTACTTCGCTACCGCAATTGAAACGCGTTTCGAGTACATGAAAATACCTTTAACTAGGACGGAAGCTTTGATACGAATAGGTAATATACTAAAGCACTTTTCTACAAAACTTTTTCTAATCTATTTATCATGTAACAAAGGTAAAAAAATCTCAACCTTTTAGCAAGACCTTTGTTCATAACAATACGTAATAACAAGTGAAATTGTCAACGTATGTGCGTTAAATGTGGCCATCAAAGCTCGTTTGTTAAATACACGAAAGTAAACTGAGTGTAACATTTATAATATGATGAGGTGTAAATACAAAACAAATATGTGAGGTGAGTCGGAGTGTAACATTCCAACTTTACTGATTTGACTGCAGTAGAGCTTTAGATGCTACTTAACTACTTCGTTCTACCTACAGTATAATATGCAAGTAAAACAATGGAAATGTTCATGTGTGACTCACGGGACAGGGAAATGGTAACGCCGTATTACATGAACTTGTTGTGGTAAAGTGCATGACATTGACTTCATTATGGGAAATATGTGTCGAATGGATGCTTAGGCAAATTGTCACCATATATTAAACTCGTTTTTAATTTTAGTGTTTTTTTTCTTGCTGAGCGCTTAAAGCTTTTTGATATTTATTAATAAAATGTCATGGGATAGTTGAGACAAAAGAAAAAAAGATATATGATATAGTTCAGATAATTCGTAGCAATATGAGACAGGGGCTGATAACGTCTCTTGTTTTTTTTGCTCCTTAGTAAAGATAAAACTTAATTAAAATCATTATATATGTTTCAAACACCTAAAAGTTAGGATCTTGTGCATAGAATACTTGTTATATAACATGCTTGTTACACGTATTCATGGTACGAACTATGACGTAGACACTGAACCGCCGCGCGCCGTTCACAGGTACAATAGTTAACTGTAATTACCGCTTTTGTCTTTGCTGCCGAAAATGAGATGCGCTTTGTGCTTACCTCTCAACTACTGACACGGCCTTTATTATGTATAATATTGTAAGAGCGGTGTCTTTCTCGTACGTCGCGATGTGCTCTATAACACATTGTACTCGTATACATGATATGGGTCAAAGATTTCTCTTTGAAACTGTATCTTTTTTATTGAACTTATGTAGATGAATTTATAATTTTTATTGTTTATTTTTTTGATGTGTAGTACACAAAAGTCCACATTAAGGAGTGACGTTGCACTACCCATAAACTCTACAAACCTCACTATTGGCTACTTACTATTTGTAATATGCCAAATCTCTTATATTTTATGGCCAATTCATATACATTTCTGTATTTTATTTTTTATTTGAAAGTAAAAGACTATCTGATTTAATTTTCCGAGCAAACGACAGGGTATGCTTGAACTTAATGCAGCTCGTTACATATTATTTTAAATCGATCTCCAGTTTAGATTACGAACGCTGAATTGGAACAGAAAAAAGAACAGGTCCGAGTAAAGGCCAAGTAAAACTCAGCGCGCTATTTATCTTAAACTTATCAGAGTACCACAGCATGTTCGTTTTTCTCTCCCGTCCCGTGTATACTTTGAAATGGGTGTCGTTTTATTCTCGTTTCAAAAACAATGATTACCGCGTTGTCTGGAGCGCGCGTCGTGCGAGAGGGACGCTATGATCGTTTTGCATGGAACGAGGTGAAACCATCAATTTGCGCCGAGCCGCGCTAGAGGTAAACGCGTCGATCTCGCTTAAAAGAGGCGAAACTGAGCTTACTTGTGAGGCTGCCACACTTTGTACGTTGCTAGTTTGTAGTACCCGTGCCCATCGCCTTGTAAACCCTTGTTAAGTTTGCAGTGCAAGTGTCCTGACTTCGATACTGCTGTTTTTATCGACTACCATATGTAGTACGAAATAAACTATTACATACATATTTACAACAAATTGAACAATCAATAAAATAAAATGTTTAGGCACTTGTGTTGCAGACATTCCTTACAACAATCTCGTTAAATTATTATTCGCATGTGCGTTCACACTATTCCCATATGCTGGGTCATACAGCGCCAAGCATCGCGCCAAGTTGCGACTCTCAGCGGGAGGTAAATGCTACACCTCGAATCCTTTTTTCGCAACTTGCCCGTGTTTTTGCATGAGAAGCGATCGAGCCAGTTTCGACTAAGAGGGCGTGGTAGTGGTGGTAGTGGCAAGAAAATTGCTATTTTTACAAACAAGCTCTTTATGGCGTAAAAAATGTGTGCAGCGGCGCCGCAACTCGGTAATCGATTCAAACGAGCTTCATTGTTTCGAGAAAGAGGAAGGGTTCGAATATGTCGATATCGGGCGCAACTGCGAGCTGCTCCAACCTCCGATGTGGGACTTTATCGGATCGAACGACTGTTGCTAGCAGTTTATGTTCACCCGCAATGGGCATTCCTATTCCTTCTAATGTTCACCTTATGTTCACTTCCTTGCTTGTAAACGTAGTTATATTACTGAGTTACAACAACTCTGGTTTCTATACAACGTATTGAACGATGTAATAGGTACCTCCTCGCGGCGTTATGATACCGACCAAGAAATTTTATTGGCTCAGGTTAAATACGTAGTTGGAACGTCGGCAATTCATAATAATTTGCTGAGTTAACAGGTTTAGGTAGTCGCGCCACGACAGGACGAGCGTGTCGAGCCGCCCCGCATCGCCTTTTAATGAGCAACATCTGCGAATCAATGAGGTCGGTGCGCGTTTTATTAAGCGTCGCGATAAATTTGCATCGTCAAACAGCAACCGCGGCGGAGAGGCACGTTCGGCAAATAGAATAAATACGTAGCGACTCCTCGTTTCCTCGTCAGCCTCCCGACATCCCCCGCCCCTCTACAAACACAATTTGGACCTATTTATGTGTTGTCATTGCCAGCGCCGGCGCCACTTCCCGATAGTCTAACACACTAGGAGAATCGTTAGCACGCCATTTTTATATGCGTCACTTCTCACTTACTATTCATACTGTAATTGATATTATACATCTCTTCGTGTACAAACCGGTAAAACCTCTACTCTCTGATCCATTAATCTTATAACAGTGATTTGATAATGATCTTAAATAATTAATTAACAACAATTATCACTTTGGCTTGCTACTTTAGCTTTAGTACATTCAAGTCTGAATGTCTAAGTATTTTTATTTCTGAGTTAGGTAATAAAATTATTTCGTAATGTGCAAAACTATTTTTGTATCGATTTATATTGTATTTACCTACATCGAAGGTAAGAGAAACAAATTTATTCTCGGCTCATTATAAAGTGTAATGACGTCGTTAGTTAGGTAATTTGCAGTAAAGAGAAATCCTGAAAAAGGCTTGACAAAGTGCTAGGTGGTCGGCGGCTCTCACAGAAGGCAGGCTCGATTACATGCGTCAATTATACCGTAATTGCAGACAGCTTCTAAAGCAGTGTTACGCGCGGGTAGCCATCGTAAAATTTCACGACCACTTGTACCCACTAGACACTGAAGGGAATCACGTGCAGCGAGTGTTAATATACCAGCGTTCACAAAACATCAGCTTGGCTTAGACTACCCTGTTCGACGAAGTATCTTCTCTAATGGAAACATACAATTTCGCTATCTTGATAGTTGGATCTACAATATAATGCTTAGTAATAAACGATAAAAGTACCTTTATTATTAGTTGAATTACGATTGTGACCAAATTGTTTAGGTAGCAAATCATATTAATTCCGTAGTCCGACTTTCCTCGCAGCACTTGCATACGTAAATGTCAATTGACCCGAAATCTGTCAGATTTAGGAAAGATAACTGGTTCGATAGTGTAGGATGTGGTCAAGACGAACGATGAACTCGGAACAAGTTAGGTTGATCTAAATCCGCTGAAGAGTTCAATAAGCCAGGCTTAGCATCGATCTTCGATCTGGCGATTACGACGCGCGGCGTTGACGGATGTCAGCTTAACTTGTCTGTCACCCGGACGGCACGGACACCTACCATATTAATCTCTATTCTCGCCGAGCAACACGTGGATTTACGCATTGACGAAAGTAATTTATATGCAAATCATTTCAACCTTGACGATTTCGTGACTCTAATACGGCTGTCATAGACTAAAGCTACTAAGCCTCCGGATTTGTATCTAACGGTACTCATTAGATGAAAAGGTGTGAATAAATTATAAACTAAATAATAATAAGTGTTAATTTGATAATAATCATAATTATTGTGTATTTTTAGTTCGGTCTCGTCGTTTGTAACTAAGATTTAAATTTCAAGTGTTACAAAAAGTTATAAAAGTGACCGGCGCGTTTTTATTGTAAGTTTAGATTAATATTTCACTAATACCGATGTCGCTTGTCATGAAACAAAGAGGTTGGCGTTGTACCGGCGGCGGCGGAGGCGGTGGCTGCGTCGCGAGCGATCAAGTTGGCTCTTTGTGTGCGCCACAACAATATTACTGGCGTCTTGATAAATAGGAACAACTGTTGGTCCAACAATGCGGCTCGTAAGGCGATACGCGCGCTATCGACCACTCGATTAATGACCGTCTCGCCTAAAAGAATGGACCATAATATTTATTATCAGATAAGCGCCCGCTACTGGGTAATTCGTGTGTCTCCGACTATTATACAACTCCCCGTGAATCGCCTATGCATTAGTCACGTTGCGTCGTACGATATCATTTTATGGATTTATGCTTTATATTATAGATCGCGTCGGTTTTATGTTTCTCGGAATCTTTCCTAGCTTACGGCGCGTGGTAGGTGTTCTTTATTTGTGATACTTATGTTGCTCTTATTCAATAAAACATAAAAAATAAGGTTCGTTGAGGAGCTCTCATACCACGCCTTAAAAGATTTTTGTATAAATATCGATTATAGTTTGAAAAGCGTTAGACGTTCAAGGAACTAATCAGCTTGGACTGCTTTTATATTATAATAGTTAATGAAACGGTCCGCCCACGGCTCGAAAGCCAATTGATCTCCGGCGCGTTAATGGTCGCGTCGAAAGATGTGTGCATGCGCACCCAGACACGTGAGCTGAGTCCCCACCGTCCACCATTATACATTTAAATATGGATATTTATAGATTTTATCGCTGTATATAATCAGTATTTGAAAATGGTAGATGCAATAGCCATGATTGCGGTGATGAGAACATTGGTCGCATAGAAATGTGTTAACATCATTCTCATCGTCTATAGATCATACTTGTTAACACTACTAAAATGTTTTGGAATTTCGATTGATAATAAATTGTCTTTAATTCCTTTACCACGGTCGACATGAGGAGGGAGCGCACCTGTTCTTATTTGAATGCTAGTCCTGGTTGCTTGACTAAAGGATTATTCAACAATTCAGATAAAAAGAATAACAATGTTATACATATTTTTCAGAAACAAAGAGATTAACAAAAATTCCCATCGTCCTAGTTAGGCATGAGCCTGTGTTGTGAAGTGAACAACAATAATATTTAAATATTACCTTACAGGAGTAAGAATAACTTAGTAGTTATTATGCTGCAGTTAGCCGTGCCTCGCCCTACTTTCTTTAAAAACACATTAAAACTTACTCAACAAAAAGAAGTATACTGGCGTGCACACCATTCAAAAAGTTCAAATAGTATTGTGTTGCAACATTGTCTTCCAAAATAACCGCAATGGCTTTGCTCACTTTTAACGGAACTAAAAGCTTCAAGTTGTAAAATAATACAAGCCATCCGCGGGTTGTTATGAAATATAATCATAAGTGAGAGCACCGCCGGGTCTCAGTTACAAGGGAATATCTTTCCCGCTGAAATTTATAATCCTATGGTGAGATGAACGACACCTCAGTCATACTAAATTAGTCAGAATGAGAAGGTAACACACATAATATTATATCAACTAACATACTGAATATTCAGTTAAAACATCGATCAATGGATGAGTGTCGTACATTGATTTTTCTCATAAAGTTGGTGTTTTATTCATTACTTTGTTCTGTAAACATAAAAGTTGTCTAACATTTTGTTATGAACTTTACGAGCTTTAATCATGTGAATGAGCGTTAACAAGAGTTTAACTTCCCTACATGCCTTTTCTGGGCAGACATACAATTGTGTTGTGTTATTTTAATCAGGCTTTATTTAATGACACTGTATGTGTTACTAAATCAAGGAATTCAATGCGACTGTCACCTAAGTTGTTAAAACGTTTTTGTAATAAGTCTCTCTTTACCTTGTAAATGTTTTCCATTCCTCCTTTGTTTACAATAACTAAATACAAAAATGTCTGCTCATAGTTGAGTGTTGTCGATCAATTTCGGTTGACAGTGTCAATAGAAGCAGTGTCGGTCGTTCGTTGGCATCGTTACAATTAGCGGCGATTGGTCGCGGTGCGAGCCCGACGCGCACGGCCGCGCTTCCCATAGCCACCTGCGGCTCTTCGCACTGTCACCGTCACCGGCTTTAATTAACTTTTTGTCTTCTCCACGTCGCACAATCGACAGACATTCCGGACGCTTCTACTAGTGAATCACTGCGACTTGTTTAGACGATGTTTTTCACTTCATTCACCATACTTTATGGGAAGTGCACAGGTCCACTCGACTGTTACGGTTTCAAATCAAGGTGACTTGGTTTAAATCGATTAAATGCCTTAAGCGTTCAGTTATATCGAACATTACTTTTTAATGAAGCTTTCTTAACTGACGGTTGTTTCGAGTTGGGTCTCTATTAACATAACTTATGAGCTTCAAACATTATATAATATGTCAGAAAAATTACTTATTGTAATTGAGCTTCTCATTGAATATGTTTTCAAAGTAATTTTCATGTATTACTAAGAAATGTTTATAAAATCAGCAGTACATAAACTTAAATCGCAATAAAACGTATCTACGTACTATACTTTCATTTTAATAGAGAAGTCAGCGATGAATGGTAACATTGCGCTTGACCGTCCGACCGCAAGTTCAAGTTCGCATGGACGTGGCGTGCGCGAGTTGCGCAAACGCCGCGCGCTGGTCGTCCTCCGCGGCGCAGACGCATGACTTGCGTTATGACTCATCAACAGTGTCAGCGCGTCAATGCCTCGTTTATATAAATACGTTGCATTCTTTACAATGTTTATTTATTCTCAAGGGTTTTCATAGAAAATCCTCGATCAATGATTGAGAACTTATTTATCTTGACTATTGATAGTTTTTATATGCAATGCGATACTTTTGCACTGAAATATTAATATATCTCACTGTTTATGGTTAGTATGCTCGGCTTTGTGATATGTAATATCAGACACCTGTCACATTTGGGACACCAGCAGCGAAGGCATTCTTATGCAAATGTAAAAAGATTGTATAACAAAAAGAACGATTAATCGAAGTCAAAAGTAAATCGAGCGTGCGGGCTCGGAGGCCCTCGGTTCGCGGGCTGTCCCTTTAATTGCTCTTTGATAACCAGTAATAGTAGTATAAATGCACTCATTACAGTTTCTTCTATTTATATTGATCGCGTTAATCCTGATCGCGTTTAAAAATTAAAAGGCTTTTGTGTAGCCGTCGCATAGTCATACCGTGTTGGAAAGCAATACGAATAAACTCCACTGTGAATGGTTCCACACAAAGTCGCACTCAGTTGGACTTGTAATGCGAGACAGGCGTGGGTTTAATTTTAATCTCCGACGTGTGTCGCGTCTTTTTCTGATAGCTTTATGATACTAAAAATTTTCTAATCTGAAATTGTAATTGGTTGTAATTAAAAAATATACGTGTCGTCGTCAGTTTTAGCTGTTTATAACCTATATTATTTACACGGCTTTTAGTTATAGACTATTAACTCATTAAGTCTAGGATTACTTAGAGCCTGAACACATAGTACTTTTAGTACTATATGTTCAAGGCTCTAAGAAAATATCTATGTGGGTTTTCTGATGTTCGACGCTCTAGGTTTACATTATTTACTACTGTCGAAGTAGTTTATGTTTTTAGTTTATGTTGCTGGTAAAAAGTATTATTAACCATTATACAAACATTGGTTTTGTGATTAAATGGAAATGTTGTCAGGCCTAGCATGTACTCAATTGTTAAATATACTATAGTAACTTTGTTTCTTGGTGTTGCTTTTGTTTCTCGGATTTAATTTTACTTGACATGGCCCTAGCGTTTACGATGACAACTTGTGCGCCTCCACGTTTTATGGACCACTGTTAAATAATGTGTACTCTTTGCGTATTGTCGGGATAGCGTACCATCTCGTTTTGTACACTTTTTATGAGTTGTAGGGACGTGTCTCATTTTATCCGATTGCGAAGGAGGGTGTAGCTTTTATGGTTTTGTTTAGTACAATATGTGACTTCGTACACTGTAATATTCCTATTTTAAGTAAATAGCGAACATCACTTTCATGAGACAAACGAACTGCGTTTTTCTTAATATTTTATTTTAATTAATTATAACGTTGTACACTAATTACAGTAACAAAATAACAAGAAAATAAATTATAAAGAAAAACATTTATAAAACTAAGTTATCTACATTCCATAAATTCTTCTCACATAACGATGCTGAAATGAAGGCTATGTAGATTGTACGTACTTCGCCATTTATGTATATAGAAGACATATTTATACCTACATAAATAATCTACTTTCAGGGATTTTTCCACAAGACCTAAAAAAACCTACGTTGAAAAAAGTCAGGCTGCATTCGTTGTTAGCAGATTATTTGTTTGTTTAAAATTATTTTAAAGTCCCGTAAAAGATTTCTAGTTTATATCGAGCCTTCAGTAGACTGTAGAGTTTTCATTTAAATTCAATTTACGTACACAAATACTGTTTCATAACAATATAGTTACAAAGTGAGCAGCAGCCAGCATTACTTGCATCACAACTCGTAAATTGAGATTGCTTCCTCTACACCCGTTGTCTTCGAGGTATTCCAATCAGTGGAAACGCCTCGGAGGACGAACTGAGGCTGTGGAAACCGTTAACTAGATCCGCTGCCGTATTCGGGTCGCACTTCATATTCGAGGCGCCGAATATCTTCTGTTACGGAACGTCTTTCAGCTGTGAATTGTCTTACGATTATAATGTTTTTGGAAAGAAAATAATAGGTATTGCATGAATAAAATCAGAGTTTATTTAACTACGTTGAATGCTCGTGATAATGAATATAGACGTAAACACGTACAACAATATGTTCGACCCTTTTAAGCAATATAAAACATTGGTTTAGAAGCCTTTACAAAAAATAGGGTGTATGTAGCGTGCCATTGCACCATACGCATCAGCTGATATTGACATGTGCGCTGTCACTCGAGCCCGACGCAGCGCGGGTTAACACCGATAAGATTTTCCAACCAATTTGCCAACGAGCACTGCTCGCAGCACCTGCTCGGTTTTTACAATAAATCTGTTTGAAGTACGCCCTTGGCATAGCGCGAGCCCTTATGGTCTTTTAAAAACACATGGCCTAAAGATAAGTTACACTTGTAACAGCTTGCTGGCTTTACATTGCTACCGTGCCACTCCACGTACCATTTTTGTGGCGTACGGGTATCCTAAGAATGTAGTGCGCGTTTTAATATTAGATTCTGGAGAGTCGCTCGCCCCGTTATGTCAGACACGAGGATACATCCCGCCACATTGCAGCAACATTTCCTTGGATCGTGTGCCCGCCGAGTTTTGAACTCGGTTAAGCTTGGCGGAATAGCTATTCTGAAATTTCAGCAACGCATATGCAAATGTCAGCTCTCGACACTGATTGTACGAGTGGCACGGGGAAAATTCATGCATTTACATTAAATTTCACCGAAATTGGATCCCGACTTCGTAGTTTATATACGAGCTAGTGTGTCACGTGCGCCGCCTCACCGATATTTACGATTTTCAATCGCATCTGTCGCGACACTCGCTTAATTGTTTTGGATAAAATAGCGTTGCAACTTGCAATTAAAAATATCATTGTTGGCTGTAAAATGATGTAATTACTAATATTGTTGTTTTTATTACGTTTAGTAAAATAGTCTGTTGCCTAGTGAATAAATGTACCAAAATGTAAATAATTTAATATTTCAGGGAAGGAAATAAAAAGTCGTATAGTGTGAATACTTACTCGTATTTACAACAGTAACATATTAGAAGTGGAAAAAGTAATCACTTAGCTGGCAATGCTAGTACCAGTCAGTTTGTTTAGCAAGGAAGTGACTTGCATGTTTGTTTTACAACCTCTTCATCAAGTTTTTAATCAAAGCTGGGCAGGCTATCGCTACTATTAAAACGTAATGCGTCGCTTACCGGAATAACTAATCGAATGATTGTTTACATTCGTTCGCTTTGCAGGTACCAACAGCTTTGCGTATAATGAATGTTGGTTACATTAATTACTACTTTAGTGCCAGGTTTATAGCTTAGCCGTTATCGGTTCGTGTGAGATTACGTGTTCAACCTTATTACTTTTCCTTTTTTATTTTTGATGACTCAATTCAACTTTATTATTGCTTTTTCCAACAACTGTAAAACAACAATGATTCTAGAGTTCATTACAGTAACGATGGAATGGTTAATGAGTTTTGGTATTTAACAAGAAAAGCTCTAAAATTAAACATTGTCATGGGAAGTAGTGCCTTACTTCAAAGCTTAGTTAACTACTTTAGCTAATTAATGTGCTAGCTTAACTAGTTAATATGCTCTAATGTAATGACACTAAGTAGAAACATTATGTTGCTATGCTTGCTTTAGCAGGATTTGTAACGTATTCCTTTGCAAAAGTTTTTTTTAGTAGAAGTTCGTAAATCGGCAATGGTCAATGTCAACAACTGCATTAGTAAAAAGCTTTAGCCTAGCCTGGGTAAAAATAATTCAATTATATAAATACAACAAGCGAGTCTGTGAACATGTAGCCTCCCTACAATTGATTAGCAAAACAACTGTAGGATCACTAGAGGAACAAGTGAAATAAGTGGAACGACCGTTCTCTCTAATTTGCGGGTAATGCAGTCCGGCGCATGAGAGCTAGGAAAGGTAATAAATTGGCGCGGGCGATCGATCGCGGCGCTCGCGCACAAATCAACCGGCACGTCAAAACAATGGCGGCTACGGCTGCGGGGGCGATCGTGCAACCACCCGCCGCTTATCGTCAAAACCAACTTATTTATACCGCACAACCTCGGGACCTACATACATTCGCGGTGGAAATCATTTAACTAATAGCCATGTGCCTGATTCCATCTTACTTTGCTTGCAATTTCTTGAATGCTAAATAGCTGATCAGATTGTCATCAATCAAGTTAGTGGGAGTTTACACGGCGTGTAATCGACGGCTGGTTAGTTAGATTGTTAAATATGGTAAAAATTGCTAAATTGACAGTATTTTTTGATTTGGTTTGTCAACGTGTTATTGCAAAGTGTGTTTTATTATGAAGCTTTAAATGATAATTTTAAACAATTTTCACAAGTTTTAAAATTTTTAAAGTACTTTCAATGATGTTACTATCAGGAACCTGTTCTTCAGATTGTTATGGGAAAAAACCATGAATGAACGTTAGTGAGTTTTTGTTCACTTGTCGCTGCGTTTCCGGCGGTCGGCCGGTCGCACGACGGCGCGCGCGCGTGGAGAATCGCCGTACGCGTCGGACCGTCGCGCACTTGTTCCTCTTTAGGGCCATCTACAGCCCTTTTTTTGAGCATTTTTCAAGATATTTGTTGGCTTCATGGCTATAATTTTCCTACATTTAAAGAAAATAGTTTTTTTCTGGTTCTATGGCTCACGACCAGGTAATGTTGTCTGTATAAATATCTCTAACTTAACTAAATTAAATTTACTATTTTAAGCCATGTGCCAGCCCTGAGCTCAACCCTCGCCGGACACGCATCACCGGTTGTTAGTGATTGAAAAACTACCCAAAATAACCGATCATCATGAGACCGTACTGTAACGTGCCGGTGCCGTTGTCTGGTAGAATGTAGACGGTCACGTCTGCTCCTACTTTTTTTACAATTTCAAGTTCCTTCTTGCTACCGACACTAACCTGCGATTTCAACACCTGTTTGTGTTGAAATCATGAGAATTTTGTACTCAAGTTTATAGATTTATTACATCGAGACAATACGAAACGATTGATATAAGATAATGTAAGGATATGACATGGCTTTTGTGTGATTCTTTATATGTCTCGTCCATATAAAAGGAATACCTAGGTACATGTTACCAGTAGATATTCCCGTGGTTGATGTGCTGTATGATATTTCAATTTAAAATTTGTCTCTGAGATTGTGCAAGTACAGTTTAGTAACTGTACAACATCATCTGGCATTCTTAAAACAAGCTTAAATAAAAAACGTACGACATCAAGAAAAATTGCCTAGTGGTGTATTACGAAACTGTTCACGTGGAGTGCTCATCTCTGAGTGTATTCGCTCGGGAACTGAAAAAAAAAACAGTAAGGCGAAGCAACAGGTAGACGTCCAATTAGAGGGGGCCGCACTTGAGTGGCCGACGCGTCGCTCGACACCGAGCTTTGACGGCCTCAACAAAAACAGCCCCGTTTCGCCTGCCGCCATTACACTAGCACTTTTTGCACCACAAACTTGTCGCGCTTCACTTTGACTTTCTCGACCTCCTTGTGGCGTACATATGTAAGTAACTATGCAACCATACAGAATCAAAGTCTAACAAAAAATACCATCAGTTACACCACGCTGATTTAGGCTTATGATAAAACACAATTTATTGCAACTTTAATTTGCACTGATATAAAGGGGTTACACTTAAAGACATCGCCATAATTTACGACGAATTCACTTGTACAGTTTATCGATTAATCTGGTGCGAATTCTTATTTACATTTTCAATTTAACTGGAAATATTATTCGGCGGCTATAAATCAGGAGACTCCTCCGGCTCTCGCGACAATTTCGGAAAGAGCTTTAATTCTTAATTATGGCCTTGGTCGCTCTGTCGTATTTATTTTGCTTTGTAAAATTATCTTTCGGGCAGGCCAGCTATAAATTTACTCACGCGATCAATAATTAAGATGTTAATATGTAAGTAACGAAGTTCACAATTTTGATCTTAAACATCTGTTTGGTATAAGCCGATTATAATTTTGGGTAAAACTACATAAAATATTAAACACTAAGTGGAGGTAAACACATGTCTAAAAGTTAAGTTTAGTGTCAACTATAGATGTAGCAGACAAAACATGCATTTTAAAAAACTAAGAAAAACAGGGAAACGTTCAAATAGTTATATAATAATAAATAATAAATGCGGACAACATCACATACATTGCTCTGAACCCAAAGTAAGTAGCTAAAGCACTTGTGTTATGGAATTCAGAAACAACGAAGGTACCACAAACACCCATTATTTAAATAATTTTACATTATATGTAGACACAAGTTACAATTTAAGATTTTACTATGGGAAATATGTGTTGCACTAAATGCGTAAAAATCAACAACAACAATAATTAAATTTAAATACATTTATAGACATAAAAAAAAAACTTAGAATACATAATGACATAATCCCAAAACTGGATTACTAAATATTTTTCAGTTGTTGACACGGTGCCTATAAGTTAAATTCCACTTACGGAATTTTAATTCACAAATTTGTCTCCCACTTTTAGGGTTTGCTCGGAACGCAAGCGGTAATGGGAAGGCATGCCACGCGGCAGTCGCACGCTGTCTTCGAATACGCTACCATAAAAATAATCTGGATTAAGTTCGATTGACGACTTTGTGTAAACTGAATCGAGTTTACTTTAAACAAAGTATATTATTGTGTATTTATCTAGTTTGGTTCCTGAACCTTCAAAGTCCAGTTAGGCGAGCCGACGGGCGTGTGATGCAGTTTTAATGACATAATCCAGTTACCGCTGACTCGATTAACCCACGCTACTGCCGTCATCGCTAAACACCTATCTTCACGTGCTCAGGCGCCGAACATCTATCTAGTGCCGTATTAGTTATTATCTTTCTGATCGAAACCAGCAACAGTTGCCAAGTTCAGCTGACGTTACATCGATTTATCGCGCAGGCTCGTTATCGATTATTTTACTTTGATTACGTAGCCTTGTATATGTTACAACGAACAACATTTAAGAAATCTTACATAATAGCAGCAATTCGGTATTCTTAGCGGGCAGCGATATCGATTATTTAATTGAGCATTAGTAAAAGTGTTAAGTAGGTTGATAAGTATTAAGTGCGAGAAACTCAGTAGTTATGTGACGTACCTATTTCATATCAGTGACAAAGAAATACGTTGCGGGCGGCGCATACGCACTCTCTCTATTGAACTATCAACTACCAGTTGTAGAGCTTATAAGATAAGCGAGCGTGACTACACACGCCAGCACACGCAGAGAAATTTAAAGCTATAGATTTTATTACAGCGTAACTTTTATTGTAATAGATATTTTGCTATTAGCAGTATTTACGCCATAACTTTTAAAGAATGATAAATGTTTACTACTAAACAAATGTTATTCCTCGAATTACAAACGTAAGTACCTTATCTCCCTTTATAGAAAGTATGTGGGCTGACAGATATTAAAGAATCGTCGTATATGTCACATACACGTTCTTTGATGTTTAAGTATCACTAAAATTAGTACATACCTTCTTCAGTAGCCGAATAAAGAAATAGAGGCTATTAAATGTGTAAGACACATTTATACCGATAATATTTCAAGAGTTTTTATTTTATAGTTACTAGATTTACTGTCTCCGGTAGTTAATTTATTTGTATTTTTATTTTAAAATTTGCATATTATATGGGCCGAATAAACATAAATATATCTATCTGTTTTAATAGGGAAGCGTTATTAGCGTGACAGGCAATCTCAATCTAACCGGATATGGCAATTCATGGTGATGAGTTAAATAATTTGAACAAGTTTTGACATTGGAATTAAATATAACTTCTTATGAGTAAGAAAACCTTAATTGCTATTATATTTTACAAACAGCTGCAGTCATGGGGTTGTTTAACTTTTCTTACACAAAAACTTGTCTAACAAGAATGTAAAAAAAAATGTCTTTAATATTTTTGTTCAAAGACAATTCGATGACAGGTACTCACAGAACTAGATACCAGGGCTCGGATACCGGTATATTTTTCGAAACGGTTTCGTCTTAAATACCTAAAAACCAGTTTGTTTCGGTTACGTTCGAACGGAACGTTATAATAAGCGTTCCGTTCGAACAATAACATTGGAATTGTTCTTGGTTAATAAAACGTTTTTAACCGGTTTTTCTATTTTATTGGGTCCTTCGTTCGAAACAACGAAACTTCGATACGAAAATAAGAATATCACGATTTTAATTCAGTTGGTATTTGACGGCCGCTCGGCTAAGTTTCGTCGTTTCGTTAACGCAAGTAGACCCTATATCCACACTAATCCACACTAATATTATAAAGAGGAAAACTTTGTTTGTTTGTAATGAATAGGCTCAAAAACTACTGGACCGATTTTAAAAATTCTTTCACCATTCGAAAGCTACATTATCCACGAGTAACATAGGCTAAATTTTATTTTGGAAAAAAATAGGGTTCCGCGAGATATTTGGGTTTTTCGGACACAAGGTGTAAAAAATCAACCAGAAAAGTTACTTATTTTGCGTACGCTGCCTAAACTATAAAAGATAGAACCATAAAATGTTCTAATTAATTGTAGATCTTATAAATATCTACAAAAAAGTCCGCGACACACTATACCTATCTATGTCGAGTGAGGCACAACAACCATTTTTTTTAGGTTGAAATTTTTTTGGACTACATTTAAACGCATTTATTTTACTCATGCTATAATCCTTAATGTTGAAATACTTAACAACATACAATTTCCTTCTGATCATAGACCACTGCGAGCAACACTACTACTAAGTCGCCCAATAAAGTGTAGAAAAAACTTCGTAACACCACTTAATATTCCGAAAACAGAAGTCAAAATCAAAACATACATCGAAAATCTAAACATACATATGAAGGGCAAAGAAGCAGTCTCAAGCGACATCCAAACCTATTATAACTTCTTGGAAAAGGTCTTAACGGACAGTCTGATGTCAAAAAATAGAACCCAAAAAGAACGGCAAAAAATATTTAGTAAAGACACAGACCAACTAATAAAAAGACGCACTGAACTAATACGCACAAATAATAAAACAAAAGACATGAAAAATGAACTTAGCAGAATATATAAAGAAACCAATAAATCAATCAAGAAGGATTACAGAAACCACAGACAAGAAATCATTACAAGAAACATAAAAAACTTTAGAAGTGCCAAAAGAGCATACAAAGAATTAATAATACATAAAACTTGGATACAAAAACTGGAACAAAAGTCAACCGAAACAAAATCAAGAAAAGACATAATACACCTTGCAACTAATTTCTACAAGAATTTATACCAGAAGAGAAATAACCGTGACATTGAAATACAATCAAGGATCGGAGATGAAACTGATCAGGACCATGTTAAGCCATTTGAAGACGTAGAAATCTACAAACACATAAAGCGGTTAAAATCTGAGAAGAGCCCTGGCTCAGATGGGCTATGTAATGAAGTTCTCAAAATAGGAGCACCTATTCTGATTCACTATCTGTTACATTTATATAATATGGTGTTGGAAACAGAAACTGTACCTGAACAATGGTGCACATCAGATATAATTTTGCTTTACAAAAAAGGTAACCCCTTGGACATAGGGAACTATAGACCCATTAGCCTACTAGCAAGCATATACAAATTGTTTTCATCTCTACTTCTAGAAAGATTATCACAGGATATTGATCAGCAGCAGCCAAGAGAGCAAGCAGGCTTCCGGTCGGGATTTAGCACAATGGACCATATACATACACTAGAACAAATTATTGAAAAATACCGAGAGTTTAACAGACCTCTGTATCTGGCCTTCATTGATTATAGCAAAGCCTTTGACAGCATCAGCCACTGCTCAATATGGAATGCACTACGATGTTCAAACATTAAACAAAAATATATTAACATCTTAAAATTTATATATGCAAACAGTACGAGTAAAGTAAATCTAGAAAACAGAAGAGAAGTTATAAGCATAGAAAGAGGAGTCAGACAGGGAGACCCTCTGTCACCGAAACTTTTCATCGCTGTGCTCGAAAATATATTTCGGAAATTAGACTGGTCAAACAAAGGAGTGCTAATTAACGGATGTTATATAAACCATCTAAGGTTTGCGGACGACATAGTCATAATTTCTGAAACCTTTAAAGATCTAGAAGAAATGATGAGATCCCTTGATGATGAAAGCTCTAGCATTGGCTTAGAAATGAATGTAAACAAAACAAAGATAATGACTAACAGTCATAAAAGGTACATTGAAATAAAAGGAAACAACATAGAATACGTCAACAATTATATATATTTGGGAAAACAAGTATCATTTAACAAGTACAACAATGAAGAGGAAATAACAAGAAGAATCAACATAACATGGAAAAAATTTTGGTCACTGAAAGAAGTCCTAAAAGGAAACTACAGTCAGCATTTATTGTTGTTTTCGATACATGTCTTTTACCATGCTTACTCTACGGCTGCCAAACCTGGATATTCACAAACAAAGTAAAACAACACATTAAATGGACTCAAACAGCAATGGAAAGGAGCATGCTAAAGATAAGAAAAATTCAAAAGATCAAGAATGTAACCATCAGGCAAAAAACTAAAATTACCGACGCTCTAATCCATGCACTCACTCTTAAATGGAAGTGGGCCGGGCACATCTCCCGATATACAGACAAAAGATGGACTATTGAAACAACACGATGGAAAGGCCCAATAGGAAAAAGAAATGTTGGCAGGCCAATGACACGGTGGGCTGATGATATCATTCAAGTAGCAGGAAAGGAATGGATGAATTCTGGCAAGGATAGGGAATTATGGAAAAAGATGGAGGAGGCCTTTACCCTTACAAAGTTTATGGTCAAGATGGAAACACGAGTACTTAAATTCACTCACTCAACGCGCCAAATGGACCAAGAACTCAAGACCATTAGGGGTGGGCTCGCTTGTGATCATCAAGGATGACAATCGACCTCCTCTTGCATGGTCACTTGGTAGGGTTACTGATCTTCTTCCTGGCGTTGACGGAGAAGTTAGGGTTGCAACTCTGTCCTCTACCTATAGAGGATTAACGTATTATTTAACTTAATATTATTAAGCATCGTAGGTTAGGTTGACTGGATTCGTAGTTCAGTAACTATTAAGGTTTAACGTTTTCTTCCTAACTTTTCTATTTATATTTCGTATTTTCGAAAATACCATAGGTATTTTGGTGGGCGGAATGTTTCGTCATCATACAAATTACTAAAATAAGAACGTTTAAATTTCACCACGGGCAACACACGATGTTCTTATCGATTTTCAGCAGTGGCAATCACAACTGTTTTGACAGTTGTAATACGTGCCGTACTTGTTATCCGATTGGTGCTACTGCTGCATCTGTCATGACGTCACTACCGTTAACGGACAAACCGCCCCCCCCCTATCGACAATCTTTTCTTACCATCTTGCACGCGCGCGCACTTCGCGATCTCTCTCAAGAAAAAACCCTTTAAACGCGTCAACTCGACCGATATTCTGCTGGAAATCCCTATTCCGAGCAGCTCGTGACCTTCAGCAATCAACTGTGGTCATCATCAGAAATCAATCATAGCGCAGGCGGATCATCGGCAGCAGAAATAGCAGACCAAGGTACGTGCACGTGTTTTAGTTTGTTACTGCTGCATTTACTTAAGAACATCGTTTGTGTGATCGTCCAGCCTCTTGGGCTGTCCCAGATGTGTAGTTACTCCTCGTTTCTATCGCGACTGCACAGTGTATGAAAAGATCCGAAGAAGAAGAAGACCGTAAATAGCTAGAATAATGAAATCTCCGATAGATTTTGTGACGGTGACGCCAAAAATTGTTAATTGTGTAAAACTTTAGGCAGGAATTTCTGTCGGTTGTCTCAAATAGTCTCAATTACCACGGCAGAGCACCAGCCAGCCTAGCATGCGCACCACGGCTATTCGTCGACGCTCGTCTCGCGATGTCAGTGCCGTGTGAGTGGGAAAGACATCACGCTGACGAGAGAAAAGTGTCGACAAAATTTTGTCGTGGTGCATATGCTAGAACACCATATTGCAAACTACCTAATTACTCGCAAGTCGCAACACACACAACCTTAATCAATGCGCGACCGCATCGGAATGAATAATTTATCGAAATTTAAACATACCCTACAGAACCCAACAAGTTCATGCTTTTCGCTGCACACTACATGCGGCTGTGTCCTGCGGAATAAACCGGTTTTTTTAAACTCTTTTTTTGTTCTCATTTCGTTTTCGTTCCGAACAAAATGTTGTTCAAAGAACTGTTCAAACCGTTTTAAAAACGTTATTTTAAATAACGGTTCCGAGCCCTGCTAGATACTGTATATATAAAAACGATTCTTACTTCGAAACTTCCTTGAATTTATTGCTGTCATAAACATTTATATGTCGCAGATTAATGGTTGACCACAAATGTATAACGTGAAGAAAATAGTGCACTGTCATAGCATCTACACCACTTGAATTAAAAAGTTTCACGGTATTTATGCATACCATCAAAACTTACAGACTTTTTTAAATACGAATATATGGGAGCGTAACGCATGTTTCGCATAATAGTCAGTCAAGAGTTCAAGTAATAGTACCAAGCGTGCGATTACCATCGGCACTACGGTATCTTACTGTACATTACAAGGTGGATTGAAATGAGCGTGTTAACGAGGCAGAAACGAGTGAGACGAGGGCATGCATGACCCCGGGATCAAGCGCGTGCCTCGCGCCATGACTGACAAATGTAGGCGACAACTCCGATCTAGAGCAAGCTTCTAACCACCTACCAGGAACCACACACAAAAACGTTCCCGTTTGCTCTGTTTTTGCATGTTTACAGTTTCATTGAAAAACACTAAACCGCAATCACAACTCAAATACGGTTACATAACATGCTTATACTTTTTATTGGTAATTAAAAACGGGATTTGAACATTAACCTTAAAATAAGCTTTATTTACCAATATTTAAAAGTGACTAATAAGTGTTTGTAGCACATTGTAAAGTGTTAATGGTCTATGGATTTCACGGCACACACGTAATGGTTGTGGCTGTTGCTTTGCTTCTAATACAGCCTAGCGTAATTGCTCTCTCGAACGAATCGTTTATCATATTAGAAGATTGAAATTGCTTCGAGCGAGAATTTATAGTATTCTAATTTGAGCTTTGTTACATAAATATGTTATGCTGATTTTGCGTCTACTTACGCATATAAATTAAGTCATTGGAGTCTGTATATCTTATTCATTCTGGGGATGATTAACTTGAACGCAAATCGAAATATATACTTGGAAAATATATTTTTCTAGTAATTAGTCCTAGTGATTTTTATATCTACTTAAGTCCTAAAAATACTCGTAAGTTACAACTAGCTTGTCTATTAAAATCTTAGACAAAAGTCCTACTTATAAACAAAGGTATAAAAATAGTTAAAATAGCTTGTAGGTAATAGTGCAATTAAATTTAATTTGCTTCTCGTCTAATTCGTATGATTCATTCATTTTGTTGATATTATAAAAGGCCAACAGCGGAATTCAGTTGTAATCAAGGATTAATATATTAATCAACCATCGATTGTATAAAATTACTTAATAATGTTATAGAGTGGCGTCTATAAAAAGTTAATTTGGAGAGACTATTATTGGATTTGCTTGTTATTTTTATGAATAACAATATTTCAACTTTGCATTTCCAGTGTAACATAGTCAAGAAGACGAATGTTAAGAATTTCTTTTCATTAAGTCCATATTAAGTACACGGTTGTACGACGCTGCACGCTGGTGAGGTAAGGCGATGAAACCCAGTGCAGTGCACAATAAATCAACGCGGTAAGACTGTATTTCTTTCGTAATCAGCTCATATCGGTTCTCGCGGTTGTGGCCGCCTAATTATTGTCGACTTTTACGATCGACCTAACGAGTTTTCACTTGGAGCCAATCACGATTTTACGGCGCACATATTTTGAGTTTTAATTATTATAAAAATATTCCTGGACATAGGTATAAAATCTGAAGTCTAATAATTGTTTAACTGTTCTTCAATCATTAAAAGGTAAGCGATTTTGAGAAAATATCTAAATGATTTTATTATTATGGAATTTTAATTTCACACATTTTATAATTCATTGATTATACATAAATAATATAACTCGTGTATTATCTCATACCTATCAAAGATTATTATCTAAAATTCTTTATTTATGAATTTAACCTTAGCCTAAGCAAAACTGGTTTTGCACATATTTAGATAAAGCACATATTACCAAAAATATTCTTTATTTAGGCAATTATATTATATATTATTGGTTTTCAAAGAGTCTATTTACATATTATTGAGATAACAACAAGAGAATCTCATCAGATTTGTCTTTACAACGGTGAGATGATTGCCTTATTTATGATCGTATCTCTCAAGAATGTGGGTTACTCTTGTTCCACGTCGGTGACTATATGTTTTATGTTCAGGAATCTGACTGCCTTATCTCAGATATTAACATATTGATTGTGCTCACCGTATTGATGTGCGACAGACGACTCTACAAGCTGGCGCGTTCGACACTGTGAACTAGTTTGTTCAGAATAGTGCTGCACCTTAATGTGTTCCATAAAAATAAGTTACAACACCGTAAATACACCTTTACGATAGCTCGTATCCATTAGACACAGCCTGTATATGGCAACATACTCGGTTCCTTGACTTTAAATTATTAGCTCGTGAAACACCATGCCGTGTAATATTCCCATTTATAGCTCTCGAAAATTAATAAAGAAATTCGTTAAATGTTCAGTGCCCAGTAATACAAATAAAATATTATTAATTTGATCGTCAGTTGGTGGCAACACTAGCGATGCGGTGCGCTCCGGTCACCGCATCAACTCGATCAAGTTATCTCGGAATCTAAACATAGTGTAGATGTAAGTGTTGATAAAGACCCCTATCTTCTCAGAGGCTGAGGTGTCTGGATATTAGGAGCGTAAGCAATTTGTCAAGTTCGATGTACGTTTTGTTAACGGTATTTTATAAAATACATCCAATACTTGTACACCAATTTTTGTAAGCGAGGCTTGCCTCCGGCGCGGCGATCATTACATTATCAGATAAAAATAATTTTATGAAACTTAAATAACAGTTTATGATGTGTTAGTATTTTATATCTATACGGCCATTATTAAGTATCCACCGATCTATTGGAACATTGATAAACGCCTGCAAGTGTTAGGTGTAGTCAAAAAGTAAATAAATTACCTACTTGTGTTTTTCAATTGATTATGATGATTTCAAAGACAGCAAACCGGGTACCTTAAATAACACCAACTAATATATCTCAATCACTTTCGCAAACGCGATAGAATTTATAAAGAAATGCTTTTTTATTCTTGCCTCATGTTATTCATTATTCGAGCTGAAAACGATTGGCGGAACTCATTGACACATGGCAACATTTTGACAATTTATGAAGCAATCAGTATTTCTTTTCCCGTGTTTATTTGGAGAGAATTATTTATTTTATCTTGAGACGGTGTTGGAAATTGTTTCGGAGGTTGCTTAATATTCATTGATCTCGTCTCACGATTTGTTTACGTCGGTGCGCGTAGGCGCCGAGGTAGAGAGTGGTCAAATTAAAAGGCATCTTAAGTTGGCCTCGGTGGCGAGCCGACGCGCGACGCCGCGCGCCGGCCAGCCGGTTTTACTCCCCGGGGCTTCATGAGGTGTGAATATGCGGACCAATGCACTTGTAACGATTCACGCACTGTGACAATTTTAACCAAGTGATTTGGTAATTGCTGTTGTTTTATTTGTAGTTGCTATGTAAGTTACACGTACAGATGTGTTGCTTAAAATGGCAGTCAACATCTTGCGCAAAAAATTTATATATTTAATTTATACAACTTTATTATCAAGTTTCTTAACTAAATCCTGATTGCTAGTCGGTTTTGTGAGAATAATTTTGGTATTGAAACGCTTTTGATATATATTTGGTATTGTGTAATTTCTATATGTGCTATAGGTAAGTATGTAGATAATATACATCGTATTGTATAACACACTCTATGATTGTATCTCCAATTTTTGTACAAGTCGATTATTTTATATTTAGACATGCATGATTCGATAAAGCTCAATAGTAGTAGCTGTCAAATATTGTCATGGATCTGTACACGCAACCTTCCGGCGTGAAATTTATAATTTTAAACTTATCAACTCGGTTTGAAGGTGCACAAGCAATTTATATTTTAAAATTATTTATTTCTTTGGTGTGAATAACTTTTGATTGGAGCTTTAAGTTATTATAGAAAAATGTTCGAATGTTTTCTTTCTTCTCAAAATCTTATTGTGTTTAGATGAAAGCGTAATGATTCTAATGTATGGAAAATAAAACGATGATTGCTGATCATTAAATTGAGCATGAGCGGGAATACAAACGAAAATATAAACCATGGAAAGAATTTAAATTAATTGAAATTACTTTAGACAAGTAAATGCACAAAAGTATTGCTGGAAGAAGGCGAACTAATTAAAAGTTTGCTTCTGTACTAATAATTCGTTTGACTGTCAAAGTTTTGCGTCGTTAATTTTAATTAAAGAAACGCGGAGCTGAGTTTGTAACAATATTAAAGCATTGAAATTGGTGATCCGCTAAACTTCGACATTCTGCTCGCGGATGACCGTCCATTCGTTTTAATTAACCCTTCAGTGGGTCTCATCTGCCGCGCTATTAGAAAAGTTTAAACTTTTTTTGCGAAACTGCGGCGACCACACGATTATTCAATTATGACTTGGAGCTACTGCGGCTCTTACTTGGAATCATATTTACCTACCCAGTGTTCTCGCTTGGGGTTCTACTTTAGATGACAAAAAAGAGCTTCATAATTGATCCCGCTATATTTTAAAGACAAGGAACTTTGTTCACATTATGATTCCTTTCTGTGTTTAATAGAGCTTTTGAAAATATTTTTTTATATTTACTGAGTTCATTTGTATGTCCGGCTTGTATGTATCCAATTCCCAATTCCGTGCGTTCCTCCCCTCTGTCCACGTATTTATCTTGGCTAGTTTCTTCGCGTCTTTGATTAAGGCTCGCCGTGATGTATTTCTTGCGCGCTAACCTAATGGAAAGACATACGTCAAGTGTCCACCTTATTGGCTAGCGGATTGGCTTAATGGTGCCAATGTCTGGCTTACAGTAAATTTCGTCACTCTCTCCATGTGAGCGTGCCCAGTACGTTATCAATACATTGACACACATGCAAGATGCAGTAGATGGAACTGGATCGTAAGATAACTGTTAAGATAGTGATATTGGTTTATTTAATTTTGTAATGAGATTAGAATCAATTTGTATGCATTATCTTATAATAGAAAGCTATTTGCGGGCAAATAAGATTACAAAATGTATACTTAATTCCCTAACTGTATCAAATGGAAACGTAGAGAGGTATTAATGCTTTTAATATAAAATCTATTCACAAAAAGTGGCTTCACATTTCATAAAGTTTTTTGTTATCTTAGCTTCGATTTTATCGTCTTCGCTCAAAACCAATTAGTGACAGCTCGTTTAGGTATATAATTTTTAATAAAAAATATTATAATATTTAACGAATGTGATCGATCTTTAATGTTTATGTTTATTTTATACAATACTTTGCAAACCGATAAATATTTCATCGTCGTTTTTATGAACACCTTAAATCCGTAGATTTTTTGTGTATTAAAATTCGACATACCTACTCTACATCGCATCGGTAGCAAAACGGATCATGTTGACCAGTACCACTACTAAACTTTCTCCACGCGTTAAGATAAAGATAGTCATCGTAGCGTGATTAATAGTCGTATCGTTTTGTTAACTAGCTAACGGTCTAGAAGCCTTCGTTTTAGTCAATACATCAATGAGACGTCACTTTTTTAGTTGGCGGTCGAGACGTACAAGCACGGCTGGTATTTGGAACCTACACTCGCTACGCTCACAAACCTAACGTGTGTCATAGTTCACCATTTTAACAACAATTTATCACGTCTACATCGTCTGTTAATTTTTTCTTGTTGGTCTCATATTATATTACTGTAAAATGCCGTTGGAAATGTCAAATAACTTACTTAATCTGTAAAAATATTATTATGATGAGTAAATTAAATCCTTGTACAGACTTAATCCGTGGTTCGTAGTTGTTGTATATTTTAACATTTATTAATCATATTGATCTGACAACAAACACAAATTGGTTAGTGCTTTAAGCATGATGATACTATTGTAAATCAGATTCAAACAAATACATGCTTCTTTATTTATGATGTATCCATGACGTACCTATCCATCCACAAACCCGCCGCCGACAAACTGTCACACAATTTGGTGGGTTTAATTATTTTGTTTTATGTTTTTAGAACCAATAAAAGATTTTATTATTATTATTATTACAAAGAAAACTATTTTACTCAAAACTATCAAAAATACCTATGTACCTAATTTCATCTAGATATTTGATTGCCTGTTCATTTCTATGGATTTTGATATATAAGTAAGTATAATTAAATTTTATTTACGTATTTAACCGGTTGTTAAAGCTTTAATTTTTTTTTCTATCATATTGTTTGTTACGTGATCCCTTCGTTAAGAGAGATGGCGTGCTAGATTCGATTATGACCATACCATAACTCTTGTCTATTCCTACATTTATATGTGTCTTCCTTAAAATTAGTATTTTATAAATATAGGAATGAAATGATTAATTTGGAAATAGAGCTAAAAATCACTTTAACACGTCTTTTTTTGAGCTTCAAACGTTTTTTGAGAAAAAATTCTTGAATCAAATGTAATTTTTGTTTACGTTTCCAAAATATATAATTCTTCCTCACTTAAATTTCATCGAGTTTCACGTATATTTTATATTTTGTGCTACGGAGTACTTTCACAACAGTACTCAATATTTTTCAGCCTGTTGATGAACTTTGAATAAAGACGGATGTAAGCTAAAACCATAATATTTATTAGACATGTACGAAAATTGAGTTAGGTAAAGCTCAAAAAAGCTTTGATAACACAGGATGCCAATTTATTTTAAATACATCATCATGTTGTATGAGTAAGCACTATTATTTTGATATCGGTACATAAAATCCATATTGATTTTTTGCTTATTTTTTTATTCATGTTACCATCTATTTATACGTGCGACTTAAGTGATTAATGTAACGAGATAAACTCTATACAATACACAACATGCAAACCGACTGAACGCCGATCAGCCGTTTTGATATCTACACTAATTTGCATTGTTAGATATCTAGATGTGCTAATGCAGCATGCTGCGTGGGCAATTATACATTCATTTATGTTAGGACAATATATTCATACCTTTTGTCTTTCTCTGACTCATTTCTATTGTGACTTATCAGTAAGGTTGTAAAGTATTTTAATGCCATTCCAGCAGCAATGTATGTAGTTGTGGTTAATTGTGTTTACAAGCAACTGATTCAGCAAATTAATAAAATAGTACAAATTTTAGCTTTATACTTAATACGGTAAAAAAATAACTTTAAATCATATTGAGGTATGCTTATTATACCTATAGGATATATCATAATAAGCTTATTATTTTATGAATTCAAGCAAACGTGCTTTTTAATAACTTTCCAACGAATATGGCAGTAATAAAAGAAATATATAAACCTCTTCTTAAAACTAACATCTTTCAGGTACTAAAACAGTTTAAGTAGAAAAGAAGCTAGAAGCTCTTACCACTCCGAGTTAAAACGAGACGTGTATTGAAAATACTCGTTTTGATTATAGTTCACGCTGCGTTGATGTTTCGGTTGGTCCGTGTGGAAAAATGGCCGGTAGCGAGTGCGGTTCTCATTATATCGAATGAATCGGCGAAGAGCATAATGGTGGGCCGCGTGCATGGCAAATTATATGCCAGCCGATGTCATTGTGATAAATAATTCACCCGCTCGTATCCTCGAATGAATGCGTACCCAGTTCACACTGCGGGGATATATTCCTCTTGATTCACAATTAAGTGACGTCAGTAACCACTCTTTCCTTAATAATTAAAACATCACTTTTAAGTATATATGTGGTGCTACTTATTAATAAATTGCTGTATGAATATTACTTTTATTACATTATTTACACAGTGCATATTTATGCTGAACTCTTACATAACTAAAAGAAATATATCTTGATATAAAAGTAGACCTTAAAAAACAGTTTACTTTTTTATTGATGCATTGTTTGGCTATAAATATTTATGATTTTATTCTGACGTACGAATGGACACAGACGGTCTTAGTTATTTGTATGTAAGAGTTGTATGGATTTCAAATAACCTGAAAATTACCAAGGGCCAATTTTTTAATCGTTAGGTTTTTTTATTCAATAGATAAATTGCACGCCTGTACAGATTTTGCATTGAAGAACTATTAAAAATTACAAATTATACCCCGGATGAAATTATCTGGAGTTGGAAAAATAGCCCAGCCCTTAGAGTATTAATAAATAACTAAAATATATGGCTTTCTAATCATATTTAAATGTAGTAGTATATTACTAGGTCATAAAATAGTGGTATATAATGTAAATAACAGGGAACCTTTCCTTCTAGTGTTTAAGCATAATGTTACTACTTTGTTTTACAGCTTGTTTCATGGTGATTGCAGGTGGGTTAGAAATTTCTAAAGAATTATAGTTGTTAAAGTTTATGTAAGGCCAACTTTCTTTTTTAAGTTTTACAAATTCCTGTATTTATATTTTACTAAGCTACAACATATAAATATACCTAAGTAAACCCGGGTAACAATGTCAGTGTTGTGGAATTGACTTGCTCAAAACACTGACTCCTAACAATATTTGGTGATAAATGGAAAGATAAGTGGGATATTTTACGCTTTCGATGCTACAAATTGATACCAATGGTACTCGAGTATTTTATTGTCGATCTCGCCAATGTGTGCGTGTATTAAAACTTCTATCTAACACGTTTATATAGATGCAGTATCACGGCGCGCACCGATCGTAAATGTCATCTGAAAATTTATATTCATTACGATTAGATAGCAGTCCACAATGGCCAACCCATTGTTGGCCCTTTGTACTACCTGATCGACGTATGATTATGCATTTTTATAGTTGACGAATGGAGCGACAGCTTTTTTTAGATATCCAGTCTAAACTAATAGTTACAGTATACCCTTTATTTTTCATAGCATGCGCATACCTATTAAAGATTTTATGACAAGTTGAGTTATACCTCGCCCACCTACGAGTTCCTTCTTACCAAAACTATAACGTTACATGAGTGTCAAATATAATGTAACGGATAATTTATTAATAGTGTATTAATTTTTTGTCAGAATAGCTTTAAAATCATGTTTTTATTATCCTCCTGTGTAAAACATGCCTCCATTTTCTTAGTGTCGTTTACTTACTTACTGATATAATTGTGTAGGTATTATAAAATTATAGTAATCAAGCAATAAAACGACTTTAATTAATTTTAACTTACAAGTTATACGTGTCTGGGTGATAAAAAAGAATTACAAACTTGTACAATATTATTTTATTGTTTCATTGAATCAGAGTTACGAGCTTTCCTAAGAAAAGCGCATATAAGTACTGCGAACCTCATTCTGATCAAGAACCCGAATGCGCGGCCGCGTACGCGCAGCAATTTGCGACTCGGCTCAATATCGCCGATTTACGAGGATCCATTTCCAATTTTACGAGCTGACTGACGCGCCCATTTATACGAGAACTCCGAAGCTTGGCTGCAACACTCTAGCTAGAAAGTTGTTGCGCGGAGAAACGGTAGGTCATGTTACAACGGCGGCTTTCAGTCCACACGTTTAGTTCCTATTCGTTGTTACACCACTACTAAGCTGCTCTGACGTTCAGTTAAATTTATACGACTACGAACAGGCCTCGAGGCCCGAGGGTTCTTCTTACGCCAACACAACTTACGCACAACTTTACACTTAAAATTAATTCCTGTCTTTCGTTTAAGAAAATTACTGCAACTATTAACAATTACATTAAGAAAATAATATCCCAGTGTGGTTGGATTCGCTACGCAAACTGTGTGTGTTTTAGCGTTATGCAGTGTTTGTGGAACCGGTATTTAGAGCTTTATGTGGAACCACACGTGGGGGTACATTTCATGCCGCACTTAGTCTAACACATGCAATGCGCTTTCGCGGAAAGCTAGCTGCGTTGTGGTTTTGCGATGAATAATCGCATACAAAACCGTCTCACAATGGCCAATGCGAGTGTTTAAATGCCCTATTAAATCTTACGGCCTGCGTAGGATTCTGTGGGATTCAATTACGCTTTGTGCGCGATGAAAGGCGCCGGAGTTGTACGTGTAAAGTGAGCCGCGAGCCGCGGGAACACATCCCGACACCTCGGCCTCAATGAGCCCTGTCACAAAAGGTGCAAACGAAGAATAAGAACACGGCACACAACACGTATCGCGCCGGGGGCAGATTGAATAAATGCTAAATTAAATAAGAGCAAATAAAACCGTCCATTAATGAGTAAAAGCGTCTCGGATAATTCGAGTGGCGTGACATTCACGACAAAAGGTTGGCTCGGTCGCCACCGCCGCGTCTCGCCTGCTCCCCCGGGTGAAACGCTGACGACATAGATTTGAGCCGGATTATTTGATTGTGTAAGAAATGAGTTTGCTCTCTAATGTATTGTTGGGGATTTAGGCAACTTGTGGCAGCATGTGGAGATCCATAAAAAGCTTATCATTTTATTTGTACTTGATTGTTCGTCTATTGTAATTTTGTTAAATCACTCACATGTCTCCTGGTATTCACCGTCTTTGAATTTCGTTTTTATATTATTGTTTGAAACAGTACCTACATATAAAACTTACATAGAAGATGAACTTGCTAACCGGGTACAATTTATGTCATTAGGAAACCAATATAATTTGTTGAAATAAATTAATGTCACATAATTAAAGAATTAAAAAAAATACTATGTTCTTTGCCACGCAACGTGTTGACATAATGGTGTCATAAATAAATGAAAATATTAACATAATCTTATCACATAATTACAGCCAGAGTGTACGGTATGGGCGTATTAAAATTATTATCGACACTTGCTCCCCGAACGTTTGTAGCAACATAACATAAACAGAACGTTTTCTATTCGGGAACCAATTATCATTTACATATCATAGACGAGGCACCGACACTCGCGGCACGCAGCCGGGGTCAATACATTTACACAACCGCCATTTTACAATGACACCTCTCTCCGCGCCTAGTCCATCAAGCTACAGAACATTTAGAACAACCGTATTCCAGAATTAGAGGTCTAATTTCGTTGGTCACGGCCAGTTAGATTGGTATATAGATGCATATGTGTGGTATGTGAGTACCAAAACAAGACGGCTAACCAAATCGCTTTTGTTAAGATTTTATCTCACCGTTAAATACTTCTAACCATTATACTATATCGAGCGACTCGTTTAAACCTGCGGCAACCAATTATGCTTGTTACCATTGGGGATACTTTGATTTGGGGAGGTGTGGAAGTGTCTGGGATCTTTGGATTTGTTGTTTTATCGGAAATCGATTTAGGCTTTTTAGGGATCAGGTTTTAGGTTTTCTATAAATGAAGAGCAAAAGCATAAGTTATAAATCAACTCGTGTGAAAACTTAAATGTCATTAAATTAACCTGCGTTTTATTAAGCTCTAGATATTTAGATTCACTCGTAATTTTATATGAACGAAAATATCGCCAATGACGCTGCAGTTAGTGTGGCCAACTACTGGGCGAAGCGTATTTAAACTTATACAAGATTACCATCGACTCGAAAAGAAGAAGAAGAATATGAACGAAAAGCTTTTTCAGTACTTTACTCACTACTGTTATACCAGAAACAGGTGTATAAGGCTCGATAGTTCTTTGATAGCCGCTTTACTCACTTAGCGGCTCGAGTGGGTATCAATAAGTAATTAAAGTAACCACTCGGACCACTTACGAGCAAACAAAGCGATGCTATATTGGTCGTTTTACGCTTCGTCCACTACATTTGTTTAGGCGAGAAATGTTCGGGCCATTATAACTAGGCGTGACGAATTCATGTATCAAATGGTTCATGTTTCAATTGAATGAGTTTTTATTACAAATTAAAAATATAAATGTGGTTTTTATGTGACATTGGTGCGATAAGTTCTTGATGTGTTACTTATGGTTTTATAGACTTATAGAAACTGGATTCAGATTTTTTACAGCTAGATTGTGAATCTGGTTTTGTTGACTTTTATTGAAAAGTAGTATAAAATATATAGTTATAAGTAATTAATTGTTTTAATTTTGCAGTTCCTCGTGCTAATATTGCATTTGCATCCTATCTAGTTTAGTTGAAATTTTTATATACAGTATTTTTATCATATTTCTCTATTTTATGCTCTACCATATCAACTAAGAAGTCTGTCACTAAGCAGAAGTTTCTCAATGCGTTTTGTTATTCAGAATAACGTTCCAATTGCAACACAACACGTGATAGGTCCGCCGTAATTTTCATAATTGTAACAGCTTTTATGTCGAAAAGAGGTTAATTCAAATTACATTCGTCTCACGACGTGACTAGATTATAATCCGTTAATTTTGAGATACGCGGTTAAAACAAATAGCTTCGTTGAAATAATAACTGCCTGTGAACATAATTGAAATAAGAATTTGATAATCAAATTAATCTCATGAAGGCAACTTAATTAACGTTGTTGCTTATAACAGCATATAATTTGCGTCAAAATTGTTTCGCGTCCGATGAAGATCGTTAGTTTGGTGAGTCACTACGGAACCCAGCACGTGATATTGTTTGGTTTCGTAATAGCAGTACAAAATAACAGGTTGCGTCTCATAACGTTAACGAGAGAGATTAACACTCGTATTTATAGTGAGGCTTAAGCGCTCGGTCAATATCGCCGGAGCTGATTTCGCGAACATCTTAAGTGCACCGTTATTTTTTAATAGTGTAGCCTTTTAACGATCACGAAAAAAATACATGTTTTTTGATGCTAAATTTGATACACAATGCAAAATTATTGTTATTTAAAATTTAAGTATGTGTTGAATTTTTTGTATGGTTACAGACTTGTAGTTACTTTTTCTGTTGAATATATACGTTCATAGTTAGTAAAATTAAGGTTTAAGGTAAAGTATAAAAATGTCAATAGTATTTTTATACATATTAGAATATTTTTGGATTTTAAAGAATTATGTAGTAAACTATCGTTACCGCTAGATATATATTATTGTAAGGATAAATTAATCACATGATGATGTAGATTGGTAATGAATAATGTTGCATTGTGCTGTATGTAGTGCAAGTTGTTCAAATAGCTATGGATCCGCTCGCGGCGGGTGCGGGATCTCGTTGAACTCTTTCGTATGACGGGCGCGGGCGGGCTCAATGCCCGGTTTTTTCCTCCTCGCGCCTCTAATGAGATTTAAGTCCAAACATCGAGAACGGTTATGGCGGAACATTACACGCTCTAGGATATTAAAATGAGACAAATTTATTGCCGCTCTCCGATTATACTTTCGATAAACGCGCAGACCGGTGATTATGATATCTCGTGGTTTAATCGTACGATCGATACGGAGTCGCGTTCCGTTCTACACTAAACCAGTACTAATAAAAAAGAAACTAGTTACGGGCGGGTCGTATCCGACAGTTTACGTTGGAAAATCAACAAGGTGCTATAGTGGGACTATAAGTCGGAACCGCGGTGCGTTATCGACTCAATCGGGCTCGAACAATGCATCGAATGTTTCAATATAGCTCCGACAGCATTTTTAACGTTTCATCGGTGCTGTAACAATCGTAAAATAAATTCTCTACGCCTTCTCAGAGCTCTGATTAATGTTGTACACAGCGCGGCGTCGCGTTTTTATTTTTTTCACCTGTGTGTTATTCTCTAGCTTAATTTATGGAGACTGGGGACTGAGAACGCAACTTGTTTCTTGCTGCTATTTCACATTGTTTCCATGCCTAGATCATGTGAGCTGATACTTGTGACGGATAGTCAAAAAAACTGAAGCGTGTAATTATATATTATTTGAACATGTTAACAATCGTGACATTGCGAATTCCTGAATTGTAGTCTTGTTACGGCTGACAAGTAACTTAATTTTGTTGTTAGACATTTTGACTTTGGTAATGTTAAGTTTAGCAGTGTTTGTGTATGAGATGTTATTAGTGTTTACTGGAGTTGTTGGTCTTCATTGACCGCAGTATGCGTTAGGCCGGGGTCTGCGGCCGGGGAGCGTTACCCTCGAGATTGTTGGACACAAGTAGATATAAGCAACTGACTAGATCCAAGACGTCATAATAATGTAATTTATTTATGTAATAAGCAAATTATGTATATAAATAATAGGCTCATTTATATTTATGCACAGTTTACATAGCTGAACCTAATTCCAGTAGGCATTCTCTACCTGTCGACCTTAAAGTAATTAATTACCATGAAATATTTTAATCTAGGTAGATGCTTATTGGAATAACAGATTTCTACCATTGGTCTAAACGTTTTATTACATAAAGAGATTAAAGTGTGAAGTTAAAACTGATGTATATTTGATATTTCTATTGAAAACTATAATAAATCTGAGAAACACTATTTAGAACAGTAATTATTTAGCTACAGTAAAGCAATATTTTTCGACGCACAACCATGTAGAAATTTAACTAAAAGTGCTAAATAGACAATTGAATATATCCCTATATTGGTATATGTGTAGTTCTAACTAGAAACTAAGTCGTATTAAAATAGCTAACATTCTGTTAAACCAGTAGGTAAGAATTTTAATCGATTAATTGGACGATTAACTATGCTTACACATTTACTCTTGGGTTTAAATTTCACGTGCATGAACGTAAAAATACACCTTAAATAAATACGTAATTTTATATCTGTAGGTGTAATTGTACAAACCCCTACAAAATAATTGTAATTGAACATATGCGTAAAATGAACCCTTTTTTATACTTAAACCTGCGATTGTTTTTTATAGAAAATTTATTTATATGTACTTCCTTTAATCACAGCATGATTAATTAAAAGAAAACACTATCAAAATATAGTGCTAAATGATAAGATTTGAGTTAAAATTAATTTATTAGACGAAAGTGTGATTTTCCCCACAACGATTCTAATTTCAAATAAGAATTACGTATTTGAAATGTTTATTTAGTGATCAACATATATTATATATATTATCTTGTTAGAAATTCAAATAGTAAAAACATATTTGTAAATGCTCATATATTTTTTAACAGGATCCAATTAGCATTTCACTCAACGTAATAATAATGCGTTTTCCAAGTTTATCTAGTTGTCATTATTGTAAAACGCTTGTAATTTATCTGCTCCAAGTTGCAAGCTCTCCTTTTGTCCGAGCCTTCAGTTGCTCCACTCATAGGTAAAGCATTTTCTTATGAAAAATACAATCTATTAGGTATACATACTATATTTTTTTTAACATATTCGAATAAAGATGTCAGTTAAATAAGGTATTAAAAACGGTTCTACAAGTAAAACTATTTCTCATTGTACAATATCCAGGCACAAGCAAGCTCTCCTTTTGTGCGAGTGCCCAGTTGTTTCACTCATACTTAGGTGTGAGGCAGGCTCGTTACCTCGGATTGAAGGGCCGCGGTCGTCGCCCGCACAGATCCTGTGGCAAAAAACTTCGCATGCTCACGCCTACCCACTTACGTATAGCTAGGATTTCTACGCTACTCTATGGAATGTTGTACGAGAAATATAGATGATTATGACTATAACGGAATTAAGTTAGAAATTTAAAATATTTATTTACCATGAAAATTAATTTATTTTCGTCTAATATAATTTTTGAGGTGTATTAAATAGGTGTAGAAAATTGTTTAAAATAGTGTGATTTTGAATATTTTTTCTTGACCCTAGATCATGTTTGCCTACTTTAGATCTTATTGCATAAATGCCCTGAAAAATATCTTATAATTTATAAATATTTTTATCTCTTATTATCTATTCATTTTAAGCTTTTTATTGATGTGCTTATTTACTACACGTTTTGAGACAAAAGAGGACAAAATACATTAAAAATGTTATTAAATGGCTTTTTAACATATTTAACGTGATGACCCATGTTAAAGCTGTAAAAATAATTAAAATCAGATCCGAATAGGTAAATTAATTAATTAATTTGCTCCATTAGTTGATGTTATTTAGTTCTTAATGCCTTTTAAGTGTGAACCAGTTGTTAAATCAATAAATAATACTCCTCCTACCTTGTTTGTCATTTTAGAAGTGTTAACACACGAATATGTGTCGCATTAACCTTTATTTATTCTGTGCTATATGATAATATTGTCATAATCGCACAATAGAGCTAATTTATGTGTAAAATATGCCTATTTGAATAAGCAATATAAGGTTTCACTTACGGAACAGAAATGGCCTCATGCGTAGGCTTCACTTGATTCTGCTGATTCTTTGTAATTCCTGCGTCTGGTATCAATCTTGTAAGTATTACGCTGGTAATGTTTATAACACTTTTAAACTGTAGACTGTAGAAAAGTAGAAGAATATTAAATACTTCAATATGCTTCAAATAGTTTTGTACACAAATAGGCGAGAGGTACCACATAATGATGAACATAATAACTTGAGACTATGTGCAGCATTAAATTGTTTTTAAGTATTATGTTAGAGGTAAGTAGTAGTATAAGAGCTAAACAGATCAATATATTTCCACTAGCTCATAAGAATGAGTACGGAATGTTAGCTTTAAAAAAGTAATTACTAGTAATAACAAACGTAGACCAAAAACTCCTACAGTTGTTATTTTACTTGTTGTTTTATTATGTACTTGATTAAACTTCTTTGTAAGGCTGCAGTGGACATACTAATTAAAATAAATTAATCCGGATTTCAAAAAGGAATTGTGCCCATTTATATGCAAATTAAATGTATGAAGTACGGCTGCATGAGGTGCAAATGCAATAAGGTGAAACAATTAGTTGTTCTCATTAACAATACTGCATTGATATGGCTTAAAAGTCATTTTCAGCCATCGTTACTATAATTTTACTGTAATGTTCCACAAGTTTTTGAATGGAGTATGTATATTTTAATTTACTAATGATATTATTGCTAAGCAATTATCCTACAATAATAGTTTATTGTAAGCTCATTAAAACAAATACCTATTTTAGGTAGTTTGTATACTATCGAGCAACTGTGTTGTGTAATTTGTGTGTCAATAATTTTGGTGTGTGGCATTGAGGAGTTATTAGGTATACTCTTTTTAATACTGACATAAAAACAAACTTGTTATAATTCAATTGTATTTTATTTTTCATCTGTTTTTTTTCCAAATTTTCGATTTTCGATTAGATGTTTTCCACAATAAATATTCTTTTAGTTCAGACTACAATACAAAATATACATTAATGTGATATAAAATGAATGCTAACTATATCTAAATTTATCACAGATTGCGGCAGTATTGCCATTTTAATTAATAGTAGTCGGCAAGTTTTGCCCAACAAACACAGCCTGAATAGGCCTAACTCATACATATCTAGTTATTTATACATTATTTAGTTAAGCTCAGATCACATAATATGACAGACATTGTAATTACAACAAAGTTATTACAACATTCTATAACCTGACATTCGTAAGAGATTATTTGACAAATAAGCTTAATATTTAACATATACAATATCAGGCATATTTACACGACTATAACTACAATTATTATTATGTACAGTTCATATACGCTAACCGACTAGCCAACACAATTATGAAACATAATGGTCACTTCATTTTTAATGTCCTAAATCACTCACTTTGTATTTTTTAAATCACTTTCATTTAGTCACAGTTTAACAGTTTATTTGCACTTCACACGTGGACGGACATGGTGCGTGGTGATGCACGAGGTGGCATCTGGTGCGAAGGGTGCGGTGGGAGCACAGGGTGCGCCCCGTGCACCGGCGGCTGCGGCAGCATGCCCAAGTGGTTCCTGGCGTGGTGGTGTCGGTGCATGGGCAAGCCGCCGCTCACCACGGGACTCGGAACACCACGACACCGCTGATTATTGCGCACATCAGGCAACGCAAACTTCAACTTCTCCCAAAAAAGCCTATCATCCGCACGCAAACACTTATTCGTTTTTAAATACAGTCTTATGTCAGGATCGAGATCCTTTTGAGGCACTTGTCCTAGTAACACTACAATCAGTCTTTTTCGCCGATCCCTCAGTACTTGGTGCAGAGCCGATTTTAACTCATATCGCACCCACTCACATCTCAGAAAGTTTTCACTGAGCACCATGATTGTGCGACGTGAAGATTCGACAGCCTGTCTTATCTTCTCTGTCACGTGGTCACGATAATGCAGACATAGTTTGTAAGATGGGTCACCGCGCTCTAACATCGGTGCAAGTTCTTCAGTAACCCATACTTCATCCTTGGAACTGTAGCACAAAAATGCATCATACATTTTCTCAGAATCTTCTCTATCACTTGCTCTATAAAATAGTCTAACACCAAACTTTGAATGGAACCATACTCGCATTTCTTGTCTGAATATAAATATAAGCATGCTCACTAGGGATACAATTAAAAAACATCCCAGAGTGGCTACTAAAAGCGGTATATAATCTTGTACTTCTTCACTTGTAATTATTGTTCGAGTAGCAGTCAAATTGCCATTAATGCTGTTGTTAATACTCGGCAATCCAGTACACAGAGTTCCATTTTCACTTGCAATTTTAAACCCAGTTTCCGGGTCAGTAAATATGCTTTCGTTATAAACCATCAATTCAGTCGTATTTCCCTTCGAATAAATGCATTTTATGTCTGACAGATCCGTTATTGAACTCACTCTCTTTGTCCACTCGCGAAACATTTCAGTGTATTCGCAATCACATGACCACGGATTAAATGAAAGTGTAATTTCCGTTATCGCAGGATTAATTTGCCACACTGTCAGCGTAACAAGTCTATTATGATGCAAGTGTAATATTTTCAGACGCGCCATATGATTGAACATTTCTTTCCCTATGTGTTTAATCTTGTTATTATTTATGTGCAATTCTCTTAAATTATCCAAACCATCAAATTCCTGACCTTCAATTGTTGAGATGCTGTTGTAATCCAAGTGCAAGATTTCCAATTCTTTTAAACCATTAAATGTTCTGTTGTGAATCGTCTCAATACTGGATGCATTTAAAAACAAAATCTTCAATTTTTTTCGGCCGATAAAAGCATGGCTTGGTAATACTTTTATGTCGTTGCCGTCAAGGTACAGTTGGGTGGCTTCCATGGGTATTTTCTCAGGCAAAATATTAACGTAACCGGAGTTTGCGCAGTCAACGACATTAGCTGACCACGATGGATCGTGATAACAAGTACAGTTGTTAGGACAAGTCATTTCACAGTCACAGGCATCAAAATCACAGCAATGACACAACGCGTGGCAATGAGACTCATATTTACATAAAAACTGATGTGGTGCAGCTTCAATCAGTGCAACTTGAGCATTGCCGCGACTATATAATAGTTTGCAGTTTATACTGTCTAAATCCATCAATTTTGGCTGCGTTCTAGCTCGGTTGCCACTGTTGATTTTTTGCAACCAGTCCATTGTGCAATCACATTCTAGCGGGTTGCCGCCTATGAAAAATTCAGGCACTGTTTTATCCTGCGGTACAGCTGATATTCTTAAAGAGTTTGGGTCCAAACTTGTTATTCTATTGCCATATAAGTCTACTCGAGTTAAATTCGGTTTCTTGAAGAAAGTGTACGACTGTACTTTAGAGATAAGGTTGTCATTCAAGTACAACATTTCTACCGAGTTGGGTATTGCACTGCCAGTTATTTCTGTTAACTTATTAGAACTGGCGTCGAAAGTACTGAGCGATAGCTGCGATTCAATCTCAAAGTAATTTCCAAGTTCAGCAATCCTGTTAGCGTGAATATCCAGCCACTGCAATCCAGTTGGAATCATTGCATAGTCGAACCATTCCAATCGGTTATCAGAAATGTTCAACCACACTAAATTTGGCAGTTTCGCAAAAAGCCCACCGATATCTGTTAAGTAATTTCCATCCAGTCTAATTGCTTGCAAATTTATGTTTGCGTCGAAGGCACCAGCTTCAATCTTATGAATTTTATTTCTTGATAAATTTAATATTTTCAATGACGTCATCTTGTCAAAAACACCCTTGCTTATATTGCCAATGTTGTTTTCAGTTAATCTGAGACCATACATTTGTTCCATGGTCATAAATGATGCGTTTTCTATGCTCACTATCAGGTTTTCTCCTAAATCGAGGGTTTTTAACTGTGGAATCTCTTTCAAGGCGAGAGGTACTTCATCGAGTCGGTTTCCATTGATATGTAAGTCTTGTAATGAAGAACAATTCCTCAATGCATGTGGATGTATTTTGGAAATGCGATTACTGTCAATAGACAAAACAGATAACACTTGTAGACCCATAAACGCATAGCTTTCAATGGTTGTTAGCCTATTATTTGACAAGGTTAATGTGTGTAAATTGCTAAGTGAACTAAATACATTTTCAGGAATGTGTTCAATGAAATTGTCTTGCATTTTTAATATTTGCAAGTTATGCAAGTCTCTTAACAGTGCAATTTCCATTTTTGATACCCGATTGTGGGAGAAGTCCAAATATACAAGTCTTTTCAGCCCTGAGAAAGTTGAAGTGTTGATCCAGTCTGAAGTTAGTTCGTTGAATGACAAATCTAACACTAAAAGCTGAGTCAAATCACTAAATAGTCCCGGGGCGAGAACTGTAATAGTGTTGTTATTTAGGTAGATTTCTTTGAGCTCTTTTGTGTCGCTAAATAGTTCTGGAGGCAAGCTTGTTAGTTGATTGTCAGAGAATCTGACTGTAGTTAATGATATGAGTCCTTCAAGCGCTCTATCTGCAATAGAATTTAAGCCATTTCCTTGAAAGTATAATTTTTGCAGTCTTCTTAATCCTGACATAAGATTCGGAGGTAGGGTGTCTATGACATTGCGAGAGAGATCTAGTACTAATAGATTGTCTCCGCACTTCTCCGTCGGATGACGATGTGCTGAAGAGAATTGAAAATGGCTAATGTCTCTCATCCTGTTACCAGTCATATTTAAATATTCAAGATTCCTTAATGTACATAGTGCTCCCTCTGGAAACACTAACATGTTGTTTTCACTGAGATCCAAACGTTCTAAGTTTTGTACATCACGAGAAAAAGCGCTCGGAGTTATTTCAAGTGACATAGTTGACCAATCCGTATTGTGAGTCCTTATAGTCAGGTTCCTTAATTCGCGCAGACCTGTGAATGCGCTGTCGGAAAGGTTTCCGATTTTGCAGTACTCAATAGTAAGCTCGCGCAATTCAATCAATTGACGAAAGCTACCCGGAGCAAGTGAGCTTTGAAAGAACAGCGCGTCGCTGCATTCAAGACGCAACCTTACAGTCGGATGCGGTTGAATTGCACTAAAGTTTGTGTTTTCCAATTCGCTGTTTATAGTTCTTAGCCTACACTGTAATGCTACTCCTGAGCCATCATAATCCGTCATCCACCCGCATTCATCGGGTGCTTGGTACCGCGTACCAGCCGATAACGATGCACCCCGAACCGTTAAAGAGGTGCTTAGCACCAACAAGGCGCACGTAAACCGTGTGAGGTACATTGTTTTGTTTTCACTGTTATCACTTTATATTACATAGTTTTATTTATCATCGTTTCGCACTGAAATTCCACTTAAACATCGCATCATCAGCGCACTAGTTCATTTTATTTCGCTTTGCAATCGAGTACTTCACTAGTCGAACCGGCCACTTAACTCGTTTCTCGCGAGAACACTAATTGGACGGGATCGTGTGCCCGCAACCTACTGAGTCTTAGAGCACGTGACGCGACCGACCACGCAGAGGTCTGGGGTGGAACTGAGTCGCAGTCGAACCTGCGCTGCGCTCGCGCACAAGGCCGCGCCGGTTCACGCGTTCCAACAGGTAAATTCACGCCTAGAGCCAAAACGAATTAAGCGCCTTCAAGATTGTTTCTCGTTCGGTTCTATCGGTTTTGCCGCGACGCTTGTCAGAAAAATACACTGAACGCACACAGCCACATGGGGCACACAACACCATAGAACGAAACCGCTTTTTGTGATGTTGAAGCAAGCTTGAATACGGCGTGTGTGAGCAAGACAGAGGGATGGTAGCGGGGTAAGGCGCGCATAGCTTGGTGGGGGCTTGAGGCAGCTGGCCAGGTAGTGCGCGGGCGCACTGCCACAGTCGCTGCTTGTTAACACTCCGGTTGATAGAATTGTATTGCAGACATTTGATGACTGTTGACATTTTGTTTACTCACTATCGCTAATGAAATTAATGGTAGGTATTTGACGTCTTTCTATAATTATATGTTTTGTGATTCTTCTTGAAAGGAGAGAACATATTATTTAATTTAATTTAACATATTTTGTTCAGTTATGGTTAGTACATTGCGAATATAATATACCAAGAAGACGAATTTTGATGAGTTTTAAATTTCATAATAAAGATATTTGAAAGTTGTATATACTTTTCTAAGAAAAAAAACAGCGAACTTTCAGAATAAAGGTTTTTATTTAAATAATATATAAGTGCTACGGTATCAAGTTTATTTGTATTTTTGTAAATAATTTCTGAATATGTTTAGGCTACCGTATGATTATCCTTAAATGTTATTAAATGATAGGAAATGCCACTATTTGAATATTTTTGTAAATGTTTCCTGCGTTAAACACGCGAGAACTTTGATTCTTTTGCATTTTAGTTGTCGAACAAAATTGCGTGTTCCTGGTATTCTCGACTTAATCACCCTTTATTTCAGTTAAACGATTTTCATATAATTCCCACCGTTGAGACTCCAAACCTCTCATCAAATTAAACATCTGCACATTATGCATTTTGTGTAGCCGCCAATTTGATTTAACAAATTGTGTTGGGACTGATATTAGATCACTTCCATGATTTATACCAACAACCTAAATGTTTTATACCATCGTATCATTATGAGTTGCTTTATTTTTATTTTATTTTTCAATTCAAATATCTGTGCCATTAAATTACAAAGAGACTTCTCCAAATTGTATAGGTATGACTTTACAAGGAGGCGCGACGCATCTGTTTCTATTGTGTCCGCTTGGATGTTAATTGTTGGACTCATTCACACCTGCTGATGTGTAAAAAATTAACGAACGTGCCCTGAATTTTCTGTATTGACCTTATAAATAACTTGAACAAAATTTACAAATAATTTGAATATGTATAGGTTGGAGAAATTCATGAATAACCCTTAATTCTTACATTCATATAATATTCTTATGTGTAATTAATATCGAAAATACCTACTCATGTACGAAGCGATCCACCTCTCAACGTAGGTACTGAATATTTTATTCTGAAGTAATGATAATATACTCGTGGTCTAGTTCACGATAAATATCCTACTTAATCTCGTATAATAAATGGTCATGATCATAATTTTATTTGGTGTCGGGATGATAGGAGGACGTGGCGCGTCCGTCGCGCGGCACTATTTATGCGAGGTGTTGTGGCCTCGATCCCGAGGCGCCTGCTATATCTCAATTGCAATAAATTATCTCCTTTGACACGCGAGAAGCGGAAAATTTGCAATCGCACCAGTCGGGACCATAGAATTCGCGTCTCACCCTTCTTTATGTAAACAGCGTAAATAGCTTTGTAATAGGAATCGCGTCCGTCCCACTATGACACCGCCTCAATATTTCACACCGAGTCCCACGGGTAGTTTGTCCAGATCGCGCCTAGAGACATTTACTACAAAAGGCCAGCGGGGGATCTCTTCTTCGACTTTTTGTCATAAGTGGCGAGGCGTTTCTTGTCCTGTTTAAAAAAATACAGATTGGCGGTAAATTGTTGCTCATTGTGGCGCTATTTGATATATATTTGGAGGGTCATCATCTGCCGTTACAACAATATGTATCTGTATTCAATTTACCGTGCTTCATGTCGACACGCAACTGTCCGGGTGTTGGATTGTTCGCGTGGGTACGTGTGCCTTTGATGTAGGTCAGTAGCTTGCTGATTCATCTAAAATATTCAAATTTTATTTAAAGCTAAGCTGTGCTACTGTTATCCCAAACTTAGATCATACATTATGTTGTTTAAGTACACTCTGTAAACACCCTAGAGAAGGAACTTGCAATAACCATATTGAACCCTAATATTATTGTTGCATTATTTGATTTCAAATTGTGACTTGATTTTCTTAGTTTGACGCGACTGGCTGGAATTAATTAATCTGCTATTAACTAAAGGTTAAGCACGTTAAAACGAGTGCATATGGTTTGGCGTATAATATTTAGTGTAGGTTTTGCAGATCCTATAGTTGTGTAGCTCACCTAAGTAGTCAATTTAGGGTAAAAAATATCTACTTGAAAATTATTTGGATTGGTTTCTGTTGTGTTTTGTTAATCTGAAGCGAGTTACGTCATTAAATACTTACGCCCGTCAATAGTCTTAAGTACCAAATATAAAATAACAAATTGTCCGCATCCACGATTGATTTCTTTTTAGGACAAAATCCTCCTTTACATGTCTACCAGTCACTTTGTTTCTTTTATCTTCTGAGTTCATCGTTGTGTAAAATCATTCCGTAGTCAATTTCCATTATGTTATTAATTTTTATAATTTCGGTACCTAATCTCCGGCGACAGGCCCGATACCGGCGCGACACTTATCTTGGTGTCGGCGGACACATATAATCCATTAAGTCGTCATTTCCACGCGGTTGATCATTCCTCAACCACGCGTCAAACCCGCCCCCGGGCCCACGACGACTCACAACGTATTGTTTGCTACTGCTTTATCTCGCATCCGATGCACCAAGGACCTTTTAAATCAGCCCCATCAAATTATAATATAGACCTTAAAACAATGGCCGCGGCATACACAACCCTTCGGGGTTCCGGGTCCATCGAGTCTATATCCTTGTACTACTAATGGACTAGTTTGTTATCTAATCGGGTACACGGCGGACCTATTAATAATTTCCCACATAATTTTCTAATTAACGTCCTGTCTAGCGTACGGTCGGGGCCTCTGGATACACGAAAACGGAAATTATATAGAATTAGGGTTAAGTACTTATAGTATTTATCAAAGTAATTTATTCGGTTCATTTTGAAGAGTACTCCTATTACCTTTAATGACATTTGTTTTTGTTACAGGTAATCAACATTAGCAACGACTAAATTCTGAGTTGTGAGGTAAGCAAAAACAAATATTGTGCACAAAATAATTTCACAACGATACTAACTATCGCAATATATATATATTAACTGCAGGTGATTTGTGCAACGATTTGCGGCCTTACTTAATCCTATTTACGAATAATGTGGAAAATAAAACTTAATGCGCACATTAAACATTAGGAGTGTTACGTTACCGGGTGTTAACCCCTGACGGGTTAAATTGTAGCGTGTAAATTGAAGAGATTTTACACGTGAACGGAACCCTTAGTAGTGCGTCAGATCGCGACACGGGCAATTTGGTGCGCGAGAGAGCCAACGCGGGTTTATTTGTTCGCTGCGGCACCTGGCGATTCAGGACCTACGGGGTGCGGAACACAAGTGTTGTGGAGTCTGTTCTGATTTATTATGTTTGTTTATTTTATACAGTATAAAATCACTAGCACAAGTTATAATTTAAACTCATTGATTTCATATTATGATTTTGTAAAACACTGCCACGCAAGATATTTTTGATTATTGTTATATGTTCCTTTTAATTCTTATTACATTCATAATCTCCAAAATAGTTATATATATCATCTATAATAATAAATATATTATATTTATTACCCATTTCTAATAACAGTATTTTAAAAGCTGCTGTTATGTATCGTTAAAAAAGCTCAGGACACAAAAAATGCCAAACGGTCAGCTCTATATAACTATTGTTCCACTCCAGAGACGCACGACGTGCCGTCGAATGGGACCGGTTAGATTACGCATTGTCGTGGCACAATTAGAAACTGTTGCGGAACCATGGGCTTACTTTGTTATTTGCAAACAATCGACGATGACATCTGCGCCCCTCACTATCGTCTGCACTATACACAGGCTACGGTGACACCGCTGACTAATGGTGAACGCCGAGCATCTGCTAATTGCGACCTATTCAATTAAGGCGATACAAACTAGGCGTAGATACTTCTATTAAGGAAGTTTAAGTTTAATTAATATGAGATTTAATTTGCGTATAAAAGCAGTATAATTATATATTTTGAAAGTATGTCAACATAATTTGACAATTTAATGATTTAAAAAAAAATACTTGGTGATGCTTGTTAACTTCAAATGATCTATAAGGAATTGGACTACAATAAGATCAAAGTTTATTCATCCAATTAAACTATAGAACATAACAAATCTATGTAGTCTTGTACGTTATAACAAGTAACAAGTTTTCATTATGATTTACCATTGTCTACTATGAAAGGTTAGCCGTAGACGCTGACTAATGATTGATGAATGATTGAGTGACTCATTGATAACGTGACATTCATCGGTTATCGGCGTGTGATACGGACTTTACTATGCTATTGTCTAAAAGAAAGCTCATACAAAAGCTTGTTCTCGTGTGGAAGTATTATTATATATTATGTCGTACATTTTTCAGATAACCGTAGATTGTCTACAAGAATTTGTACTTAATTTTTATGTCAAAATGATTCTTAAAAATGCCAGGATATAGAGAATTGTGAGTCACGTTCGTTACCAATATCGCACCATTTGTGATACAATTATAAGGTGTGAAAAACGGCTTTACGTCGTTTTTGTATTAAAGAACGGGGTTGCGTGACATCCCCCGCGGTGAAATACGTGCTTCTACTAAGAAAAATGTTAGTAGGCATCTTAGAAATTTCAATTGTAACATTTGTTGTGTTCGCACACAACCGTCCAATTTGTTCGGCTTGTGTGCCGCCAATGAACGTCTCCAGATATCATCGGCATACCGGCCACTATGTTGCCTCATGTGATTAAATTCTTCGCTCTGATGTACGGCAAACTTTATACACGGAGATTTATTTTAAAGATTTCGCAAAACATCTGTATTTATACTAGTATCTTTATTGTATTTATGTTTTATTTTATCTCCTTTCAAATCTAAATATGATATTTAAAAAACAACATTTCAAATACTAGATAATTATTGCTAGATTTAAGAGAAAATTATACGAAATTCATTAAAATAGAAGCAGTGAATAAAATACGATTGTAAAAAACTCATTTTGCTATCAATTTTATGTGCAATTTATTCTAAAAACAAGCAAATGATTTTATTATTTAAATTGATGCAAACGAGGTAATGGTGTTTGGTATTGTTATTTATGATGTAAACACAGAAACGGTGACAAATTTAGCATCGCTGTGCCAGGAAGGGACTGTCGCGCCTACTCCTTCCACAAACACAATAAATATCAACTGTACAAGGGACACAATGATGCAAACGCCGTAACTTGGGAGATTAATATAATATTTTTGCGCCCGTACACAAGCGGTCCGTTGCCGTTGGCCTAATGAAATATGGCAACATGTTCCTTCATTCCTGATAAAACCTCCGGTGTCGGAGTTTTATTGCGACTCGAGTACGATAATTCAAGTTGGCCAGGCAGTGAAATAATTTACATGGTGGTCCCTTTACGTTTTTTAGGCTTGGCTACCGCATTTTTACCATTTGCCTGCGAAATGGGCTGAGCGTTTTGGCATACCCGCCGACGTCTTATCTTACTTTACACATTTGCGTTTTTTTTTGCGTCACAAAAACATTTTATCGTTTTCATGATATAGTATTTTTATTTGCTCTCCTTATCGACATCGCTATATATTTAATGTCCGAGCTTTAAACTTATTTGTTATCCTAGTAATTGTTCACTCTTATCTAAGCGATATTAAAAGCATTACTGTCATCAAATCACGATTTAAGCACATTCAAAGGCAGTTGCGATATTATTATGTTACGTGAACCAGTTTTTTTTAACTAAAAAACAACAATAATGTAATCACTTTTATTAACTTGGGTGTCCTTATAAAAAGAGCACAATTCGAATGCCAAACGCAAGGGCATTGTAATATTAACTCTCTATTAAATATTTTCCGCGTTGCTGCGGACTAATCTTTATCCCACAATGGGGTAATAAAAATACCTGCATAAAAAATACGTGAAGCGTAATATTTTTTCGACGGCGGGGTTCCATCGATGTTAGTTCTATGTTACTCCAACGAATTTATTCCTGCAATTAATATATGTATTTTGGATTTAAATCCTTGGCGAACCTTTGTAATCTAAGTACAGAAAACTCATGCGGTTTAAATCTACTTTATGTGAAGGCTAAATATTATATTTCAAATCTCGTACAGAGTACACCAATCCAAAGGGAATAAGTTACCATATTATTTTGAAAGAGATGTCTTTTAATTAACATTTATCCGTACTAAGTAGTATTTCCCATAAACGGCTATGTATATTATTTTAACCGAACCCTAAAAAGTCACCAAATTGAATGAGCTATTCAATCCACGGCTCTCGGATCACGTGTCAATCATGGCTTGCTCTTGCCGCAATGGATCGTGTTATTCTATTTAAACGCTGTGTTATTCATTGGCTCTATCGCTGTTCCCTACTGTTGGGTGATTCACAATGGCGCGGCCCATATTGTACATGATCCCTTCTAATAATAAGTGCTTATTAAGTACGTTCGTTTGCATGTATTAAAAATACACGTATTAAAATTGATACCACAATTTAAAACTTATTGTTATTTTAAACGTTATTTTAAAGGAGTTATTTACACATTCTAAGCGGCATATTTGAATTTTCATACTGAAATTAAAACTTACTGATGCTTTTAGCTCAAACAATTAGGTATTTTTACCCGTTAACTGACTGACTATTTATTTAAAACAGTTCAAGTTCATATAATCGTAATACTTTTTGAGGATCCAATCCATAATGTATGTAGCCTTAGTTACGAATACTCGACCAATGGGTAGGTACATAATCGAGTTCACAGATATCAAATTCGTAGTCACCATACGTAAAAAGGGCAAATGGGTTGTAATAAAAGGGGGAACTGGGTGAAAAAACCTATTGTATTGTTACATCAATTTACGTACAGAGTTTACTAGCTCCCAAGTCCCCGTACGCGCTGGGTGCGTATTGTGTTACCCATGCTACACGCATTCTTTGAAACCTGAGCTGCGAGATGGGATTCTTTTGTTGTGACTCCATTTGAATATTACTTCAATTATGATAGGTTCTCGCTATTAATAATAACTTTAAGTAGGGATTCTATTGTAGATCGCGTTAAATAATGCTCTACTCGGCTTACCACTAAGAATGCGGTTGTGTCCTGCTTTAGATTTGACTTGTTGTAAATGTTTATTTCGGTTATAATTTAGACGTTAACGACTTAACGAGGTCTGACTGATGTAATGGCTGAGTCTAGGTTCTGGCCAAGCGGTCTTCTAGATTCTGGATTAGTGGTCTTTGTATTATTCTAAATGTATTTTATAAATCCCATTCATAATTCAAATTTGTTTTAAAAGCTCGCTGGTTTTATTAAGGTGTCGTATGCGCTTCTAGATGTTTATTATAAATAAGCTTAAATAAATAACCATTGACTTCTTTTACAAAAGGGTAAATCGGTAGCTTATTATCTTTACCTTTAGACTAATGCTTTGAAAAACGTTCTTGGAATAATAGCAGCTGTGCAAACAGGGCGCGTGCCAATATCTTACTATATTGTCAGTTCCGTGTAAAACCCTTGTAAGACGATTGTAAAACAATGCTTATAAAGTATCCCTGGTACGTTCTGCGACTGCAGGCGTGATACGAAAGCGTTTACAGAATTCATAAATTTTGGACAACAAAGGAATCGAGAAACCGTTTAAGGCCCATACGCAGATTCAACCGCATTATATTAGTGATATGGTAATGTGATTGTTCGCGATAAATTAAACTGGCGAGTCCCGAGGCTGGCCGCTCAGCGGGACTTCGCGACGCCCGCGCATCGTTTCTTATATTCGCCAATTTGAGGTGAAGAACCTCACAATTTTCGACAATAATGCTCACACTTTTATAGCGAGGGGACAATGTTAAATGCCACGCCCTGGCTGCCACCGATTTGACTCGAGTTTCTTTTTTATTTGCTTGACCCAGCTGGGCAGTTATAAACTTAAAGTTTGAGACTGGCCGGAAATTTCATAAGTTTGTATTTTAATTTATATTTACTCATCATTATCATCATATCAGCCTGTTGCAGTCCACTGCTCGACATAGGCCTCCCCCAAGGAACGCCACAGCGCACGATCTTCCGCCCTTTGCATCCAGTCACTGCCAGCTGCCTTCTTCAAGTCATCGGTCCATCTAGCCGGGAGGGGTCCTACACTACGTTTGCCTAAGCGTGGTGTCCATTCGAAAAACTTCCTGCTCCACCTCTCGTCGGTTCTGCGACAGACATGGCCTGCCCACTGCCACTTCAACTTGCTACATTTTTGGACAATATTAATCACGTTGGTCTTATGTCGTATGATCTCGTTCCGGATCTTATCCCTTAATGAGATCCCCAACATAGACCTTTTCATAGCACGCTGAGTGACGTGCAGTCGGTGGGCCAACTTGACTGTCATGTTCCACGCTTCGGCTCCGTAGGTTAAAATTGGTAGGACGCAATGGCTAAACACCCGGCTTTTCAGGCACTGCGGCAGTGTCGACGTGAAGATATGACGCAATTTCCCAAATACTGCTCAGCCAAGCTGCACTCTTCTGGCGATTTCCCGCTCGAAGTTGTCTCTACCGAGCTGTACTTGCCCAAGGTAGACGTACTCTTGGACAACCTCGAGCGTAGTGCCCTCGACGGAAATTGGTTCCGGGATGACATGTTCGTTGAACATTACCTTTGTCTTGTCCAAATTCATCCCAAGCCCCACACGTCTCGAGGCAGCGTTAAGACTGTGCAGCATTTTTTGCAGATCCTGCAGCGAATCTGCCATAATGACTATGTCATTGGCAAAGCGAAGGTGCGTAAGATATTCGCCATTTACATTGATGCCCAGTCCGTTCCAATCCAGCGTCTTGAACACATCCTCCAGTGCGTTGGTGAACAGTTTCGGAGATATGACATCTCCCTGTCTAACACCTCGGTGTAGCTGGATGGGTTTTGTTCGGTGGTTTTGTACTTGGACGGACATTGATGCCATACTGTACAGGTTTCTTAGCATTTTAACGTACCGCCAATCGACTTGGCATCGCTGCAAGGATTCTAGAACAGCCCAGGTTTCGACCGAGTCGAAACCTGGGCTGTTCGCAAAGGCCAGGCACAGGGGCTGGTTATATTCTTCGGACTTCTGTATAACCTGCCGCACCGTGTGAATGTGGTCTATGGTACTGTAACCTTTGCGAAACCCGGCCTGTTCCGGTGGCTGGAAAGCGTCAAATATTGCGGAAAGACGGTTTTTGATGACCCTCGAGAACAGCTTATATATTTACTGCATTGGAAATATTTTGAAATACTTGTGGCTGGTTAACCGTACTCTGCGCTTAATCTAGGTCCTTAGCTAAAAAAATATTCCTTTCATTTTATTTTTCTTTTCAAAGTAGACTTGCAAGAAATATACTAGGTACAGCTGCTAAACTTTTTCCATCAAGTTGCCTTGGCATTAAGTTTTAAGTGTTTGTTAATAAAAGATCAGAATTAGGTAATAAAATTATTAAGAACACAAACAAAATAGTTACCGCCCGATTTTATAGTACTTTCATATTCAATTTCAAATTCAATTCAAATATTCAAACATCGCATCTTTAAAAGCGAAACGAAACTTACAACACTAAACAGAAAATGGACCATAAAAACTCATCACTTATAAGGAACATAAGAATGAGTGCAGAAAAAATATGTTATAAAATCGCAATAAAAATATTTACGCCAGGCAAAACCCAACATTTTCTGGCGTGGGATGATGACATTTCTGCTTAGTATCGAGAATACCGGAACCTTGCCAGTATATTTTGAAATATAATTGAAAATTATAGCGTTCATGAAATAAACTGTCAACATCGGCGAAGTGTAGACACGAAGTTCGTGTCCTGTCGCCTCCTTTAATTGGCCACGCTCATTGTTCTAAACTATCCTTTTAAGAATACCAATGATTGTTGCCATACCCGCGGAAATTCCTCAGTTTGAACGATCGCCGATCGCTTAGCTGTTTGTAATTTTGTCCCTGGTGTATCCAACAAATTACAACACAAGCTTTTGTCAGGGAGTCACGATAGATACTTACTTTTTATGGGTTGTATTGCTGTTTATTTTGCTACTGGTTCCAAACTCTACTAAATTAAGTAACAAAAGCTTCTTTTAATGTGCCTGCTTTGTAGGTATATCGTAACGATTAATTTGTAAGAAGCTGCATCTGAATAGTAAAGGCAACGCCAAGGCATCGAATTCTTCACATAGTCAACTTTTATTTTTAATATGTATATATGAATAAAGTCATCACACAACTTATATTTTTAGATTTATTTACCGCTATTTTTTGTTACAAGTTGTATACTCCTAAAAAGATCTCCTATCACAAATAAATTTGTTGTCCGAATTGCGACAGAGCCCATTTATATAAATTACGGGTTAATTAACTGCTTTGTTGTTGGTCGAGCGCGTGAATTCGTTGAAACGACGACGTAGTTTGAGGGAATAAAGTCAGATGTTAACAATAAAATATTATCCTCTTTTATTTGGAACTGTGTCTTAATATAGCATTCAATTTTTATTCTTAACAATGAAAGAGTTTATGTTCTATTAATTCTATATAAAGTGAGTAACGGTTCTTTTAAATCAATAGGTGAAGCACATAGAAAGACTTTTATTTTATCTTTGCAATAAAGACCGTTTCCTGTGAGAGTTTAGTATAGGCACGAGTTAAGTGCCAGTTTGTTTAAACCGTCAAAGAATTGCATCTCGCGCTAGATCGAGCTTAGGGCACTTAAGTTTATTGTTTTATGGTGCGATAATAATATTGGCGTGGCAAAGCCCTACTCAAGAAACCGCGCGTCCGATTGTTTTCTCACACAGATCGATTTACTGTTAAGTCTTGATCGAAAGTTTATACCGTATCGATCTTACGAACATCCCAAGGTTTTGACTACGACTGTAACAATCTTATTTTGGGATATAAATAATAAACAAAAAGAGAAACGAAAATTTTACGGCATACTCGCTTTGGTTATCGCCAATTTGTGTCAACTGAAGCGTTCGTTTAATATTAATAAAACTGCTAGCCCCTCAACCCTCGTCGTGCTTTTACGGTCGGGTTAATGGCGACTTATTTGAATAAATATTTTTGAGTGCGGCCAAGTCGGAGACTTGTTAAAATTTATTTATTTTGTAATTTTTTTCCATAGTACGGAGTATAAACAGGATAGTGCATTTGACGCTGTTGTGTGACGCGACGCCCCGCCAGGAGGCGCATTACTAATGTAGATGACGCGACACTATTACAACCCATCCTTTATCTAACACAATATGTCCTTTATTATAAAACTAAAATTAAATGTCCGACCTCTTTCGAAGTTATTTGATCGCCGCGGGAGTCCATCACATTTGTTATGTGCAACAGCAAGAAGTAAGTGTTTATTGGTTTATGGATTCTTTTTTGCTTTCTCAGTTGGGTTTGAAAAGGATTGATTTGTTATTTATGGAAATGTAGGATTAGGTACTCGTTTGCGAGGAATATTTTAATAAATTCTTTCTCAAGCCAATTCGTTATTTATTATTGTTTCCACAACGTTTCTTCAAACCATCTCATTTGGTTTTGAGAATGCTGTTACCTAATTACATTTTAGCTAAGAACATAAATCGGTCTATTATTATCCTATTACAATCCATTCGTGATTAATGTTGAATAGCCCTGTTAAACTAATAGGCGGAATTTAAATGTCAGAGTGGCTCGGAGTCGGAGTCGTTAAGGCGATGTTCACCGAAGCCCAATTCGTAATTACACACGGTCTGGCCGACACCCGTGTCAGCGCGCGGAAGTTAATCGGACCCGACGCTCGGCAAATGATGCGTGCCTCCACCGCGAGTCTACTTATGTCACCTGCGATTATCGCGCACCCAAAACAATGACGGATCGCTTAACATCATGTTTAATTCCATTGATAACAAAAAGCATCTACGATTAAATCAACGTAATACATCATACACCCATTAAATTGTGGGTCATTATGTCAGGTTGTCATGTTTTATCTGATAACATTTTAGGTGGATAGGTTACCAATATTAGTTGTGCTTACAATTACCAATATCAAATATCCTTTTAACTTTTGGCTATCCTTTTAATTCTTTGTGTATTATGTAAAATTTTCGTAAAATAATGAATCTGTTTGAAACTAGAAAGTAAGTACATCATGGCATTGGAGACATCACGACCGTCGGTGCTAGTCATGTAGTATGGTTACAGACGCATTTTGCCGACGTATGTAAATGATGTAGTTTGTCGTGCTTAAATGCTGCATTACTGAAGTAGTCCGAGCACTTTGATATAACTTATGTTTTCATTTAAAGATGCTAAGAGAACAATGCATCTTTATAATTTTCGAGCACATGTTATTCTTGTTTTCGACAATGTATTCGATTTCATGTAATACACGAACGAATTCATATTCCACGCGAACTAAAAGAGTCGTCATACGGTAAATCGTTTATGGTAATACAGGCTGGTCGTACACGTATTTCGATCATGGTGTTCGATCGTGAGGCTGAGTTCGTGAGCGGTGGACTCGCGAAAGTCCTGCGGTCCGCGAACATGAGTTACTCGTTTGATATGACGTTATCGAACTGTATGCGCCTCTCGCACACTGACATGAAAATTTCTCACCTCCGAATTGCTTAAACAAAATAATATTTAAATCAAAAATTTCGCAAATCTAAAATAATAATAGACATCGCAAACAAAATTAAAACCAATGCCATGGTGGACTCGTGAAATAGAAAGGTGGGTAAAATTTCCATTACAATGGCAACTTACTATAGAAGCTGTAATAGAATATGATCGCTTCGGGGTTGATTTTGATTTAGCTGTACATAGAAATCCCGGAACAGATTGAAAAGGGGTAATAATAGACTCGACCAGATTTATCTCGTGGAGCCCATCTCTTGTTTGATAAATAGATTTTTTCTCAATGGTTTCGAATCAAGCTCCAACAGAAGATGGTGTTCCCATTGTGTTATAAAATAGCTCTTATTTATTTGTGAAACATGACAGATAATTCAGGACGGCTACCGATAGAGATGTCTTTGTTGAGAAGAATGCTTGTTTGGTTTTGTAAAACACAAATACAGTCGCTCATTGTTGTGCCGTGTTTTGGTTATGAAATTTATTATTGTGACAAATTGTTAGGTCGAAGTTAAGCCTTTCGTTTGTATACCATCTGTCCGGCTTAAGATATCGTCGATGTCATAATTCTTTGAAATGTTTGATCATTTGATGAATTAGCAGTTAGTCGCTGTGACTTCTCGCAGGTGTTTATTTCTGCGTTACATGTTGTTGATATTTGTTAAATGATGTAGGGGATATATAAATGTGATCATGATCTGTTTTATTTGTCTTACCACAGACTAGCTACATAATAAGGCTGGGATAGAACATTACAAAATGTTACTAGTATTACATATTTAACATATCTTACTCTAATAAGTAACTTAAAAAAATATTCCACATAATAATGGTAGATGTCAAAATTATCTTCTAATAATTCATCAACAACCTTTTACGAAAATGTAAAACGCAAGCACATAAACGCAATGAAACTTTCATTGATCTCAAGCGCTTTTCCTTATTTGAAAATATACTTTGAAATTTGCAATAGATTGTCAGTCGCAGGGGACCGAGCGACGCCGCGGCCGAGTAAAGAGCATTTTATAAATGTGTTTTGAGAATAGCGAGCGAGACGTGGGTAGTCGGGCCGCGCAACGCACGGCGATGCACCAAGTTTAATGGAAAAGAATTGAAAAGTAGCGCGTCTATATGGTAATAGAAATTGCCCGGAAGAAAGGAACACAGACGACAGAGTGCAGAGCTCTAAGTTATGGTTGTTTTCTTGAAAATTGAGCGTTATTGCGTACCTACGTTTTCCCCAGAGTATTGGCGCGTTCGGCGTCTCGGTTCGCGGGGCGTGCCCGCACCGTGTATCTGAGTTTTATTGGTACCGGAAAATTTACAAATGTAAACTGAGATCATTTACGTTACTTTTCTCTATACGGTACCAAACTTTATAATGTCATAAACACAGTTTGCGATTGCAAATAAAGTTACATATTTATTCAATAATATGTATCATGCTAGTTCCAAACGTCTGAGTGTCAAATAAATACTCCGTTTAATTTTCAAGTATGTGTTAAATCGTGTTTGGAAACTCAAATGTTTGAGTCAATTCTAATAAGTAGGTACATAACGGGTTATGTGTATTTACAATGTCTGCAGTTTCCGCAGAAACTTTTACTCAATGAAATAAGTATTTTGTCACGTTATTCGTGGGTGTACACTACAGCTTCGTCCGGCTCGTTCCCATTGATTATTTGTAAACAAAGCTCTGTAGACCCGGAATTTTGTACAAATATTTATAAAGAGAGCATAAGAGGGCACTTAGCGGTATGTCATTGTTATGTTCGCCAAGCGCTAAGAAATTTAAACTATCAAGTAACTCTACCAGCCCGCGTCATTCACATACTTTGTGACGAACCAGTTCTGATGATTATATTTTATACATGTCGTCATTTGGGACCTCTTCAAAGAAAATAAATTTCGAAAATATCAAATTCAACGTGAAGCATCTGACTTGTTGATTAGAAATCCAATCGGCATAAATATAAAATGTGGCGCCGTCACTCCAAGCCACTTATACCAGTAATGTGGGTTTAAAGTTAAATATGTAGAGGATTATTAGTGACCTATTGACAGCTATCCAACCTACGTCACTCAGAATTATTCATTACTGTTATATGAATCTACGATTGGATAATATATTGGTCGTTCCTTAGACGGTGGGTTGGTAGCTTGGGTCTAGTTAAATACATTTTTGATCTCTAAATCGTTTTGAGTCGTTTGTTACTAAACATAGTAATGAATACCTAATACCAGGTTTTGAATCTGGGTAGAGTAGAGTGGTACCACTGGTAAAACAAAAGACCCAAATAAATAAACTCAGTTTTTGATGCAAGTTCGTAAACCATAATATATTTTATAGTAAACTAGCTGTACCCGGAATGCGTTGCAATGCAATTTTTTCTACCTAGCACCTGCCTACTACCTACCTACTACCACTTAGGGGTATGAAAAATAGATAGTAGCCGATTCTCAGACCTACTGAATATGCATATAAAATTTCATAAAAATCGGTCAAGCTGTTTCGGAGGAGTATGGTAACTAACATTGTGACACGAGAATTTTATATATAAGATTAGTCGCAACTTTAATTACTTAAAGCCGAACTGTTTATCATCGTCGATATTTTCTCAGAATCATTTTATATCAAAATCTTAGTATTAATCAGTTTTATTACGTTTAACTATCCTTAATGAAAAGTAATGTACCTACTCGTTTGCTGCGGCGACATATACTTGTACCTGTATTTACCGTTAGAATCGATGTCTAATTGTGAGCTGTTTATAAATGTCGTCACTGCGATCAATATTCATGTCCAGATTATACTTTTCTAATTGCCTCTTATAAATCTGAGCGCGTCGATGACATCTTAATTGCCAATGTAACAAATCACCTATAATATATGAAAATATTTGGCAGTATTCAAATATATTTGTAAATTAGTAGAGATTATTTGACACTGTCAAGTGCGTGCGTGATTAGGATCCGTGAACATTTAAATAGAAAAAAAAAATACATTTAGGTTTCGGGATTCGAAAATAACAAATTTTAATAATTGTGCAGTTCAGCACTTGTCTTAATGTATATAATATACAAACTATAGTTGAAGCATTTCATATTTTTTGCAACGAAACAAAAAGTAGAAAAAAAAACATCTTCATTTTAACACTACTTCTGTTCCCAGTAATAATATTGTCATCTATTTTGTTATATCTTCTTAGTGACTTTTTTTACTTATGACACACGGTACCCTAAAATAATCTCCAACATAATCTGCATAAAATTGTACAGTTACATCTGGTTATCCGAATTCCTGCTGGGGTTTTCTAAACATTTGCTTTTAGTTAATTAATGTTGTTGCATTTGTTTACGTCGGTCGGTTAAATATTTCGTGTTTCATAACAAATTGAGTTAGCTTGTTTATTATCTAGCGTCAGTCACGAGTAATTGGCGAACGAGAGTAATTACCGTCACGTTTTACTAATGGATCTGATATTATTGCTTTTATAAAAGTAGAGTAACGTCTATTTAGTTGTTGCAAATATTACGCAGTAAATATAGGTCGCAAATTAATTTTATTCGTGAAACTTAACAACATCGTGAAACATTGCCATTTTCTCAAAGTTAAAATAGCAATTTTTGTATCCTTACCCCTTACGTGCATTCCGTCTTACTATATATAAGTAGCTGTTGGTATTGAGACTCCTGATTAGTAAGTAGACACCTAAATAAATAATTCTTAACCAGAAAAGCTTTATCATTAAATTATGTTAGACATAATCCATAAAATTTTCTAAACCAGTTTGTTGACCAGGTGCAATAAACTCTAATCAGTCTTGTCTGAGTTATTGCCTACTATGACACTCACTGAATACACTGACAAGGCATTGCTCTATTTATAGACTCAATGCAATGCCGATGTTGTGAAAGCCAACAGGGCTACACTACAAGGACCGCCTCGGGCTCTTCATTAACAATTCTGTCATATTTCACCTTTCTAGGAATTATAAAGTAAGAACCTGCAGATAACAGTAAATATCAAAAATAAATAATAAACTTAAGAAGATTAAAATATGAGAACAATAGGAATAAACGTAATAAAATAAAAAAAGTTTCTAGTTTGTATGATTAGGTTGAACGTGGAACCTAGAATTATTAGAAACAACAGACTTAATTAATAGTTTCAACGAATCAGAACAAACACAGTTTTGAACATACCTAATTTAGAGCCTTCTAAAATAGACATTGTTTAAAAAAATACTGATATTGTTTTCATCGTAAACTACGGCTTGTTCTCCGACAACACCGTTCATTAGCAGCTATAAATCTGGAACTGTTTGTCATGACGGTCGTAATTATGAATAATTATATTATTTTATGGTAGTCGACAACCGCATCGTGTCTTAATATTTAAACATTTGGATAGTAGACATAAATGTGGTGGTTTTTACAACTTTTTGGAACAAAGGTGACGTATCACGGCTTCTGTAGATTTAAAAAGAACTTTCTCAAAGAATCGGAGCTAAGGTATTTAATTACCTACCTCTTTTGACTGATAATTGAATGTAAAAATATAACCTACTATAACAAGTGCATAAAATGTTGATCGTAAAGTCATTCATAACATGTTAATGAAACGATTACATTGATTATACATGTTGATAAAATTGTATCAACTCTGAAAATTTTGTTGATTACAACTGTCAGGATTTAAAGATGAATTGATTTATCAGTTGCATTTGATAAAGCTAATCTGGAAGCGACAACTTCAATTCATAATAATTATGTTATCATAGTTTATCTGTTTTTGCTGCCATAGTTAAATACAAACGGATTATAAATGTGTAGAAACTTAGTTATCATCATCGTTCATTGCGATTGCCGAGCTATCGTGGGTAGGCGGGCGAGGAGAATTAAGAAGAGCGACACTCCACCGAACACGTTTTGCTTCAATGCGGAGCCACCAGATTCCTCTTTATCCGACGGCCGCGAGCAAAAGAGCCCGGAGTTGCGTCAGTGTCAAGAAACGTCAACCCGCTTGTCATAGCGAAGCGCTTACAAATGTATTAAAAATGCACTTTAGCCTGGGATCCTGCCAGTACCATACACTTCTAAGATCAAGTGAATACTATAATTAATGACCCAAAATATGTGTGTTATTGTTTAAAGATTTAAGTTTAATTTATTAAAATTCAGAAGAGATGATGGCGGGTGGTGCTCCGGAAAGCGGCTGCCACAGCTATATATTTTTATGGCTCATTATACGTGTGGACACTCTGTAGAGCAAGGTTTATATCACCAAATTAACGCCTCATATAAACCATGGTAATTCACGCTTTCATAAAAAAGTTAACCAATAGATTAATCGTATCATATCAATCTCTAAAGAACTTTAACACATTCTGATTGGTATGATGATAAAGTTCGTTTTACAGCTGATGCGTTGATTAGAAGTGTCACGGAATTGGTAAATTTACTCCAATTTACCCAATCAATGAATTCATACTAGAGCTTAAAGTAAAGATTAAGTTTTTTTTCTATAAAAATATAAAGATAAACTCTATCGGGCGATTAATTTGTTCCTTAACTGGCACTTTCCTACAATCTTTCTGTAAGATCGTTCATGATTTTAATGGAGGCGTTAGCAATTTTCCAATTTGAAGCTGATATTCCTAAATTTTCCTTAATTAGCAGATTGGCATGGAAACATTTAAATTTATTCAAAGCTTCTTAAAGTTTATTTCGGTCAAATCAAAAGTTCCCACAGCAATTACACGGTTTGGTCCAATCACATGAATAAATGTTTAAATTTTAGACGTAACTAACTTTGTATGAGTCTGTTTGTTTCCATTCGACATCATTTTAAAATTCATGCATTTCTTTCTAGTTTATCAGTTACCTACTTATTCAATGTCAATGTTTGAAATATTACCGTTGCCACAAATCATTGACTTAAACAGAACTGGCTGGTCCATATTGATTTGGTTTATAATTTTGTTACATAGATTTTAGACGTCGTAGTAATTAGATATGTAAATTGATGTAAGAAAGGTCGATAGCCCGTTGTGTCTCCAAAGGTATTCGGTTTTCCCAAGTGTTAAGACCGACCGTTACCGAAATGATTCATTACTGGCACTAGAACAAACTAAGATATGTTTGTTCAAATATTCTCACGCGTGGTCGAAGCAACGCGTCAATTGCCTGGCCCACATTTTGACACCTCTCGGAGGTCAACATACATAGTTTTGCGCGCTTCTCCAATATTTGTTCATCACCATCACTATGAAGGAACTCGCATCAATCGCTATTGTTCACATACAATAAATTGCTTTTATTAATTTATATCTACATAACACGTTAAACGTCATGTCACTAAAAATAATAATCCGTTATTCTTTTAAATTATTTCAGTTATTGTATACTTTAAATGTACAATACTTAAAGCATACAATAACTGAAATTATTTAACAAAAACCAAATGAGGAAAAAAATAAACTTGAAATAACCCTTCGATTTGAAGATAGATATAAACACGTCCTTTGAGGGGATTCTCACATTGGAAGCCGGCCCATCTCATTAAAAGGTGTCTTTATATTATCCAGTCACCTGCCGCCTTATTGCCACCATAAAACAGTCTCGATCTAAGACTTGATATGATAATTGTAATCCAATACATCACAATCAGTTTCATCTGCCTTTACCTGTTGCTTTTACAACGGTGTAGAGTTCACGAATTACCATTATATGCCAACTATATACTCACTAATATAATCAAGTTAAATTAAATAAGGTAACTTCTACTTGTGGACTTAAAACTGATACGCTAGGAAAATTAATAGAAATCACCTACGCAAGTTCTCGGTTACGAATTGTTCAACCTACACACGATGGCAAAGATGCCCTACGCCCACTTTTCAATAGGTTTGTTGTCACTCCGAGTGAGAATTTCCTTCAATGAGGAAGTTGCTAGTCGTTAGCAGTGATGGATCTGCTTAAACCTACTCGGACATCTCCTCGGGGCGCTGGGTTTGACGCGTAAATCGATTAAGTTTGACAGTTGACTCTTTGATTGTGGCGCGTAAGGTTCACGGCGGTAATTACTGCAGCCTCTGCGGATATTGAGTCGATGCGAACGATTTCACATGACATACCGCTAATGAATTCTGTCCATGTTGACGCGACACAAACATGTGAGGAATTAGTGTTATTTTAATTACTCCCGTCTGTCTACCAGAGCTAATTCGTCTTTCCTGACAATAATAAGGACGCTTTCGATTTCGATAATTGATGGATTTTATAATAAATCTTATGGTACAATACCTTATTTTTTGGGACCGAAAAGAAGAAAACATACCATCAAAAATGTATTAATAGTCTGTCAAAAGTCGATATGGCTGTGTTTATTTCATTTTATTGTAACTTTTTTTGTGTTTCACGCAACTATATCGACAGACAAAACTTGCTAATTTTATGTCCCATCCCATAAAATCAGCATATTATCTACTTTGGAGCTATTAATATGTATATTTATTATTTATGAAGCAATTGTATCTTCAAAATCTCGTAAAATATATTTTTGATTGAAATTTGAGATCAAATTAAAACAAAACGAAATTTAATACGAAACCCAAATGAGGTGGCGGTACCGTTTAAGTGTATTTACGTGTCAACTCATCTACACAACGGCCTGCAAAAGGAAAGGATCTTTTGTTCTAAATTTTATTACCGCGAGTGCCATTTTGTCGAGGGCGTGGAATATTATTTTCAATTACACGACTGAATTAATACTAATGACTTTACTTTGGCCATGTAATATTATATATCTTCCATGTTTATCAGTAAATGTCGTAAATCCATCTTTTATTCATTGATTCTCATTAACTATAACAATTATCTTAACAAGCTGAATCGCAAGGTGTTTTGTATCTTAATCGGCGACGGTGGTTCCAATCTAGGCCTGTTGGCGCATTATCGATTGTCGCACAGCGGGGCGTACGACAAAAGAATTTCATTTTAAATAAATCGCGCGAGACCGCGTCGCGCCGAGAAATTAGGCGCGGTATCCCCCGCCGCGAAAACTCATCGTAAATAAGTGTCGCGGTCGGCTACGAACAGCGCTTCGCTGCGTCGACGCTTAAAAACACATTCTTGTTATACACTCGTTTAAGGATTTAATTACTTGCATCGCTGATGGGACCTCATCGCAGTATCCCCCGTCGCCCGCAACCTCTTCACACGTGATCGTAAATCCTCAGTTCGTTAATGATCCCAACGTTCGTTGTTCCGCGATGAATTACCGCTTAGTCTTGTTGACTTTTTGCGCGAAATATTTTTTCCGATTTTAGTGAGCGTGGGTTTCGTATAATGGACTGTTACTCTTTAAGTGGTTTTTCGAGTTCATAACGATTTATGTTTCAATAAGTATGCAAGATTGTATTTTATATCGCTGTTTTATCTTCATGTACATCATATAAAATGCAGCGGTTACGCCGCTATCAATCTCTCTATGATAAGAGATTATCAAAAGCATTAGATATGATAAAACAAGAATATTGTGCATGAATAATTTCATTTTAATGTGCCAAATTTGCAAATAATTAAAAGATAAATATCTGTATAGTCAAGGGTCAAAGTTGTCGATTGTCGGTGCAGTGTGCCTGCTTGCAGTTAATCATATAGGCGGGTCTGCCACACCTTTGCACCTTTACTTCTGACACTTTAGTTGGGTAGATACATTGTGTTCGGCATAAAGTGCATCTTTCTCACCCACCACCTAGCGAATGATATTATGTTCCACGTCCGCCTTCTTTATTCAGTTAAACGTATCAGTGTCGTCGTTTTCAATTTACTTTGGCATGGTGTCGAGTGTCGTGAACAAGTGAGCATCGAGGTCCCGGTATCCGGCTTCAATTGCCTTCAACAAGAAGTCTTCCCAGTTTGGCGGCTGCCTCTCGGTCACAATGCAGTCGGTGCGCCGTTTGTAAACGCGATACTTCCTCAGTCGCAAAACCTCTTCGCATGTGATTGCGGCCCCTTTACTTTAATCAAATGGCTGCGACAAAGGATTGAAAGAAACGCTCCTCGATTTCGTACAAGCGATCGGTATTGGCTGAGAAATTCCTTTTACGGATTGTCGGCATTTTTTACTCATGCCTTAGTGAAATAGGATTTTTTTAATATTGTCAAGTTTTCGTACTTGGGCTTAAAGGGTTCTTGGCATTTGACGTTTCCATGAACTGTTGAAGTTAAGTTAGAGTTTTAAGAATACGCTACTTTTGTAACCAATTATGTTTAAGTTTTTTACACTGTTGTAATGATAAAATAGAGTAAAATAATGGGTTAAATCATAACAAATTCGCTTGTCATGAACATGTTTGAATTTATCAGGATACTATCCTTCCTGTTATTTTCCCTTGGGTCAAATTATGACGTTAAGGATGTAATCATATTATCATTATCATTATCATAATGAGGCCTATGTGGATATCAATTATTTGGTTTTATTTACCCATCCATGAAATACCTTCCACCAAATTAATTTAAACAGAGTTTGTTCCCTCGTTGCGTCCGTGTTCTTGACCAGCAAGGAATTGAGAATTGAGGTTAATTTTCATAGAAAGTCTCATAATTCTGGAGAAGGCATCCAATAAATAAATTGCAATTGAATTTTGAGTCCGTGTGCCTATAACAAATTAATAGTTCGATAATAATATGATATACCTACTTTTGATTGTATATTAACTATTATCTGCATTTCGGTAGATATTAATGTAACAAGATTATAGTATATATCGTATTAAAAATGATAAAGTTACTGATAGTAATATTCTAATAGGGTACACAGTTACAGAACGTTCAGACATAATCGGTATCGCTCGTTTTGGTATACAACGAAGTAACATGAGTTTTATAAATAAAGTGGTTTTAGTGACTGGTGCTAGTTCCGCTATTGGTGAAGCTGTGTGTTTACATTTTGCTAAACTATCCGCTAGACTATCACTTGTCTCCAAAGATGCGGCTAAGTTAAAACAACTAGCCGAGGACTGTAAAAAAATCAGTCGTGTCAAAGTGCTTACAATAGAAGCTGATTTGTCTACAGATGATGCCGTTAAGAAAGCTATAGATAAAACTAAATATGAATTTGGAAGGATTGACATCATTATTAATTGTACTGGAGTTTACAAGCCTGTAAATATTTTGGATCCTGATCTCATTAAAGTCTTTGATGACATTTTGACAACCAATTTACGATCGGTAGTTAGTGTAACTAATTATGCAACGCCTACGCTGATAGAAAGTAAAGGATGTATAATCAATATATCAACGTGTGTTTATGGTGCTTCAAAAAGTGTTGCATATAACACGTTTGTTGCGGCTCTGAATCATTTTACTGCCTCTGTAGCCTTGGATTTGGCTTCTACAGGAATTCGGGTTAACTCGATTTCGCCTGGCGTTTTTAAAACAAATACGTTGAATGCCGCCACCGATCAAGAAGAAAGTGAAGCATTTTCGATTGGGGCCAATACACCTCTCAGTAAAATGGTGAAGAGTGAAGATATTGCTGAGTTAACTGGTTACTTGGCTAGTGATAAAGCAAAGTCTATGACTGGTTGTAATTATTCTGTCGACGCGGGTTTACAATTTTATGGTGTAGAATAAATTAAATTTTTATGCAGTATTCTTGACCGTTTGGAATTTTAAATAAATAATGTAAAAGAAAACATCAATGCTGCTCTTGACTTCTATTTATATTTGCTATCGCTAACAGCACTAATACAGTAGTGGGAAATGTATTATCTCATAATCTTACAAGATAAAGTCACGGCGACGCCGACGTAGCAAGATAAAGTACGGACGTCATATTTTGCATTAGGAAAGGAAATTAAAATGTTAACACTTATAGCATCCAGCTTCACTCAATTTGAGAACAACAAAGGTACTTTATAAGTAACACGAAACCTCCATTTAAATGGTGCGGTTATTGAATAAAAACACAATGTAAAAACGAATCGTTGGGCCCAACCTTGCTGCTTATGAGATTTTTTATGAAGCGTGAAATGCAGGTATAGAAATTATGGATATGAAATATATGTTTTGTAATAGCTTGTGTTTTACTCACTCATACCCTTTTACGTGACTGTATTACAACTCATATAGAATAACAATTCATAAATAAAACTTGAATACGACTTGAAACTTATTTTAGTTCTTTATTTAATATTTAAGGTTGTATTTACAAAATAAAATAAAACTATAAAACCGCTGGTACGTATAACAACTTCGTTTTATATCACCGCGTCGTTCTGATAAACGGCTACTGTATAAGACGCACGCATGTCATCTTTAAATAATACGAGTAGCTGGAACTTGGTGCCATAAACTAATGTATGCAGAATGGACGCCGCCCGGTTCTGCACAGACAATTTCACGCGCGCTTAGCTAATGTTTGCCGAGCGATTTGCCGGCGGCATCGCGATGGACGGTCGTTTTTTCCCTGCCGACGGCCCATCCAAGCATGTTAGAGAGATGTTCCCAATCTAGACGCGACTGTATGCACGAAGAATTGATGTATGAACGTGTCCATCCCGATAGTTTATGTGCCTTACTATCCTCGTTCGTTGTTCAAATTTTGGAAACAGAAACGAGTTTAGTGTGTTCAGTGCACTTATAAATCTTGCAAGATAGAAAACAACAATAATTTCAAACATTATTAAGCTCAGTCTAATTTTAATCACTACTCAAAAGTATGACATGCCGGAGCTATTGAATGTTGTTGTTGTACTGTACAACCTAAGTTATACTTGTCTCAAGTACCGAAGTTTTAAGGCAGCTATACTAATTTATTTGTTTATCAACGATAAAAATATGAATTTTAATACATTGACAAGTGGCTGTTACTAGTAGTTTGTAGCTTATAGATTTTTCCTTAACATGAAATGTGTGATGATACATGCATAAATCTAACCACGATCCTGCTTGTGCAAGAGTAGGGAAAATTAAACGAGTGTTAGTCAAGTAGCTGGTGTGAAATGTGGTAAGGGACATTTTATGTAAGATGCTAGTTTATGACTCAAAGTAAGGATCTACCTAAAGTGTTAAATTAGATCTGAAGGGAATGACGTAGTAATGAACAAAAGTCGTGTTGTAGATCCGTGACCTGTTTGTTCAAAATTATTAAAAAATGTCTTAAATATAAATACAAAGTGTTTCAAATATTTGTTATCTTGTTAAATGGTTTTTTGTCTGTTAAAACTTTTCGACTACATATTTAAGTACAGGTTGATAATACATGCTGACCATACTGATCATCACCTGCCAATTTATCTCAAATATTTAACTAGAAGCATTAAATGTAGGTCTGTATAATGCGAAGTCAAAAGCAATTATTTCTACTAAGGCAGTGACATTGTCAGAATACCTGAGGATATCTGTGTTTAGTTCAAACAAAGTGCATGATAACATCTCCAACAAGTTTCGATTGTTTACATTAAGTCAAGCTTGTAACAATTATAGTGCTAACCTATTTCGTGTCTAATTTAAATGAGAAATAGATTAATCAAACGATATTAACTTTCCCAACCGACGATAAAATATTTAACAATAGCCTCATCCTGTGTTTTACAACGGTGTCCTCTTTTTGGGTTGGGCGTTTGAAATTAAACTAGTTTGTATTTCACCGGCGTTGGGACCTTATCGGTCGATCGATTTCTCAACCCTTTAATATATGCGTCACCGTTCCTAGTTTAACGAATATTCCTATGTAACTTGCCATGTGTAATAGTAGTAAAGTTGAATACAACACAGTGCGGCCAACTAAAGCGAAGTTCGTATTTCCAGAGCGCTGGAGCAATAAAGTAAGCAGTTTTACAAGTGAGTGCCCCCAGAACGAATGCGCGGGTTAGCATACGCCCGATATTCTTATTTTATGAGTGAAAAATCTCACTGAGAATATTTTCCGAGACATAGCGCTGGAAGCAGCGCAGCCTTGCCCTAACAGAAATGTCTTATAACCTCTACAATCTCTCATTGAATTGCTTTCGTCCGAATACATTGTGGCGCGCACCAGCATTGATTTTGTCAGGACTGGTTGTCAAAAGTTCCCATCGTCATTAGCTCAGTTGATTCGTGTATTCAGTCCGGCAAGACGAAGAATGCACGCCCGGCAACAAAGCGTCCACATTATGTTGTCGCACGGCGCGGCGCGTTCCAATTAAGAGAGATTTATTCATCCCCTCGCCGTCATACGATTTCTCCAAAGACATTATCAGAGATTTAACTCGGCAGGACGATTGTTCCCCAATTTTCTAAACACCTCGACAATGCTGTCGTAATTTGTTCCATCGTCTTGGCTGTTTGATTGTTTGCTTTAGGAAAACACGTAGCGTCATCACGCAGCTTCAGGGTTGTTGCTTTGTACTCAAAGCTGTTCGCATTCGATATTCATTTGCTCGAACGCTTTGTAATCATTCCTAATTTAAATACGCTGAGGGAATTTAAACGATGTTTTCATTATTTTGATAATGTTTACCTAAATTGTGATGGTAAACGTTTGCTAAGACGAAAATAATTGTAGCAGTTTCCTAAACAATTCCACATTATAACGAGCCGTTTGTAGACATTCAAATAATACGATTAAGTTTGAATAAATATTTATTTAGTGAAAATTTGTACATGGGATCGACCAAGTAGGTACAAGGTACATAATATGTCATCTGCTAGTTTAAGTTTAAAATATATAGGTACAGGACCTATTTTTTTTATCCTGCACAAATGTGCCTTCATACATAATACTCATAAATCCATTCTGGGAAAATTAAATACTAAAATAATACAAACGATACTATCCATTATACATAATTTAATAGACAAAAATTCTCAACAGCGAATTATAATTTACTTCAATGCTATTCATATGAGTATTTGACCCTTATTCATTAATAACTGGTTAGTTTATTAGGCTACTGACGACCGCGTCTTTTGTTATACACGAACCACGCCCCGGGTTTATCTAAGCAGTAGCTTATTTAAAATGATAAACGAGCTCCCAATCGATTTGAATAACAAGCAGGCAGATGCTTTTAATCCTTTTGATTTCATTAAATGCATGCGCCCCTCGGCCCTTGTCGGAAATATCACTCGAGTGTGGGCCTCCAACTTACTTCGGGTTGTTCATAATAAGATTCCTCGGATCTTATATACGTACCTATATATAAAATCCTTTTTTACTTCGTATAAAACACGTCCCAAATTTTACGTATTTGGCTTATTATTGTTTTTCTATATGCATATTTGTAGCCTACATTTTAAATTTTGAATACGATAAAGCTGCAAATCATTTATGATACACTTTCCTCAAGGACTAGGAATTTTAAATAAAAATGTCCATAAAACCATAAAATAAAAGGCATTGATTGTGCCTCATCAAGTCTCATTATGTGGCCGAACAATATTTTGGTGGATTTGCCATTCTTTCCTTTCAGTCCTATCTCATTTTCGTATCTTTTTATAATAACGAAGCATTTGTAAAATATTTCTGTCGCGCTGACATTCAGTTTAACGGTCACAATGACATTTTCTTATCCGTGTTGCTTCCAAGGGAAATTGTAATGAACTCTTATGGGAATACAAGACGTAATTTTGAGTCTAAGCTTCATTTGTGGAATGGTTTCGTTAGGGCAAGGCCAAGTGAAAAATCCTTCAACATTAATCACGTCGATGCTGAAATATAATTTCGAACGGTCGAAAAAATTTACATAAATAATTTATACCCAAGAGACGGTACGTTCGTTGCTTTCTAATCCGTCGCCTTGTTGCGAGGACCGCTACTTCCGATCTTGCGATACGGACCTCGGAGGCTTTGTTTTATTGATAAGATGCGCTGGTATTTTGTTATTGATAAAACTTTGAACATAATTCTGTCTACAATTTTCCGTACAAAACAGTATTTACTTGCTACGTTGTTATTCAAATTATATCAATCATTGTCCAAAGTGAAACAAATAACACTTGGTACCTAACTTAACGAAAAAATAAGTGTGACTGCAAAATTTCCAAAATAAAAGGTAACTTACTCTTCAAAAAACACGAGAAATCATTTAAAAGATATGTGCCAAAACAAAGAAAGGAAAATAAATAAAAAGCGAGATTTCTTATAACTTTTGGCAAGCGTCATTCATTATGTTTCACATTCGCGAGAGAATTAAATATTTGATTGTGGATCGTCAGTTAGTTTCGTCTCAGCGGGAGGCCTCGAGGGTGTTGGCTGGCGGTCCTCTCATCTCCATAAGATGGCTCAGCCCTGACGGCGCACTGCTCTCGGCTTGACGGAGCATTATTTTAGGCATGTGACTGTGATCGATTCAATCGAATCTTTCTTCGGACAGCGCGAGTTTTTACCAATGTCTCACACTACGTTCCAGTCAAAAAATACTTAGTACAGATGATGTAGTGTTCGCAGTTTATAAGTGTTGTAATGATGAATGGTTGCCGTTATGACCCTTGTTATAGGTAGTTTTATTTATTGAGTGCGATACTCGTGTTGAACAAAAGGTAATTAAAAAACGAGAGTTCGTTGTGTATCTAAATAACGGTGGATTGTTTTGATTAATTGCTCAACGTGGAGTGTAGTACAGCAGCATTTACTAACAAGATACTATAAAAATAGCTTTTATAAATATTGTAAATGTAAGATACTTCCGATGTGAATTTTGTTACTTGTGAGTTGTGAGAGATAATAATTATGAATTAACACCACCCTAAAACAGAATTTGTATAATTGTAAAAAAACATAAAACAGGGGTTTAAATAGTGAGATATTAAATCCATGAAAGTTCACAGACGGCAATATTTTTGATCTTATCAAAATAAAAGACGCGCCTTAAGCCCTAATAAAAATAAAACGTGTGATGCATCCAATTCCTTACATAATTATTATAATAACTTTAATATAATTTAAAATACAATATGAAAGTTGAGGCGGTGTCGTTAACAGCATCGGCTCGAACAATTAACCTTCGTTAGCCGCCAATAAATAGTGTGCTCGCTAAACAGCTTTACGACTAGATAATAATTAACTGGCCCTTGGTCCGTTACGGTAGCGAGTACTTCATCCAGGCTATACGCCATTTAGTACGCTCGACACCCGATAAATCATTAACAAGATGATCTTATAAGGCCAAAGAAAATGTAAATAGAGCCAGATGTTTCTTAGATAGAGCTTTATATTTAAGAATATGCTAGATAAGATTTATTTAAAGCGGGTTAGTATAAGTAAATTGTGACATGATAATTTATTTGTAAATGCCAAGCAGGCAGTTAAGATCTAATTAAACATCTTTTTTTGTCTGGTGTGTTTTTTTTACTTATGTATTACATATTTTGTATGAAATATTCTGTTATGATAAGTAATTAATGTGTACAAGTTAATTCGTATCAAGTGTTTGCTTAAAAGCTCAAAGATACCTTATTTTAACAGTCAACTTTAAAACTCGTATTTAACTATAGATCAAACAAAAACAGAGCCACTTTTAATCCATTTTTCAGGACGATAAAGCCATCAACTCACAATTAAAATAATAACAGTGACACACGAATCTATTGTCGACATCAAACGGCCAATGTCCTTCGGCATCGAATTTAATAACTCCATATGAATTAATAAGCTATGGCCACGCCCCGTAGGCGTCAACTCTATGATTAATATAGCCATTGCAGACGACTACCGGAACGTGAAGAGCCGTTTCTTTCGCCCCACTCAATGTACTCCACGCCTTACTTTTAACAAAGCTAACTTAACACATCTGTATTATTTATATCGATTACGTATACCGATAAAACTTATATCAATCCGAGTGTTAATATTTAAATAATAATGTCAGATTATAAATCGTTGGAGCAGTCGCCTATATAATACTAGACACTTTAACGCTCGTTTATAACGCATGATCTTAGTAATTTCGTTGTTATTTCAACGATAGTCTGGTCGTTCAACTTTTATGATTCGAATAGGATTATTCGTGATTTTATATTTGCGAATACGGTTTTGAATGGATTCTGATTCGATTTAAATGTTGAATGATTTTTATGACACAACTGGCTTATTTTTAAATCTAAAATAGATTTACTACGTTTTTATATTAAAAGTAGCGCTAGCGTTAAATGACTTTGATGTTAAATTGTATTTTGATTTCTTTGCATTACCAGAATCTGATTATGTTAGTACATAATATTTCATCGCTTTAAATTTTTTGCGACTACGGCGCTATTTAAGTTGCCTTTTCTCTAGCTTTGTATATGCTTATCTTAATTTAAATGCATTGGAACTTTAACTACTTTGAGTTTGTAGCATTCAATGGTGTAGACTTTTTAACCAATGGAGCGTGCACCTGTCTTTGTTACATCTAAAAATTATCAGGTAAAAACGTTTACGTCTGTAATTAGTATCTTTGCGTCTACTGGCTGACGCCACCACAATCCATAAACGTACAAGAAAAATAATTACTGTTCATTGTCCTTTTGTTTGTTATTATCTCGCAACAATTACAAAGCATGCGATTCTTACCTCTCATAAGACGCTGGTAGCGTAATCCTTTATTCGCAAAGAAAAGGATTAAGGGTCCTTTTGGATTAACATAAGCTGTTTTTTAAATCGATTACAATAGTAAAAATAACGTTTACCAAGTTTTAAATAGGGATAAATTTTTTAACTTTTTTAATCCGCTTCTCAACTATTGTTAAAAGTAGTATAAAATGTAGCATTACGTCAGATTTTCCTGCCTCGCATTCTATAAGCTTTCTGTAAATAAATCTCGAGCCTTTATTTGGTAATCACGAAAATCCCCATTACCGTCCATTTTGTGATAAAAGATTCAGCACCAAAAGTTCGGTCCGTGAGTCTAGCCTTAGTGGTCAAAATGCCAAGTGGCGCAATGGATGCTAAATTATTCCACAGCCATTTAATAATGAAAGTAGTTTGAAGAGAATTTCCATCGGTAACTAGGCTAGTTTTGTTGCTCGCTAATAGTTGGGTCGGTTTGTTCCAAAAATGTTGTGTCATTAAGTCGCGACCGCACGTGACCGAGGGCACCTGCCACGGCTGCCACCGGCCGGTCGTGCCGACATGCCTCAACAACCAGACGCTGCTATCTCACTGTCGTTCGTTACACAAAATGCTACGGGAAATTACAATTACCGGAAGTTATTGGTCATCTTATATTTTCCTTTTTGTCCCAGAAATCTTTAAAAAAATAAAATGAACGCTACATAATCCTCAATTCAAACACAAAATTTCTACTTCTTGGTGCGGTGTTGCGTGCTGTAGTTTCTATTTCACAAAGTTTCTCTTCAAAACGATATGACACTTGAACAATGTTAGTTGTATTTATAGTCGATTCTAAAATATTTATTTGAACTGTTACGTTGTCGAGTGACTTAAACATAGCTGTCCTCGTTGACCCCTTTCTCTAAACATTCTTCGACTTATTTGCCTCGTTATAGCCCATTGAGAACGCTTATCGAGCACGGAGTGTAGAAGACATGTTCGGCAGGCACAATCTATGTGAATATTTACACGATCCGTGTCAAGTACTATTTAACTAAGTGCAACTTTGTGCCTAATGAATGTAAAAACGAACACCTTCTCCTTGAAGATTTATTTGAAATTTTACAGGCATAATGTTCTTTAATACATACTTGCATTGAATCAACATTTTATGTCCTATTAACACCAAAGTAAAAGAAAATTCAATTTAAAGCCACAATTGCAGTCTTCGATATCTTGTTTTATATGTATGACTCAAATAAAATCGAGAACAAACTGATTTTATTTTTGAACTGGGTGTTATGGACCAAAACTAAAGTGAATTTCAATGTTTATTGTATCAAAGCGTTTTGAAAGTGTTGTTATCCTGCCATACTTTTTGCGCCTTATTTACTTTAATAGTTGCTGATAAATTAAGTAATTAAAAAGGATTATTTTGACGGTAACTAATAAATATGAGGCAATGATTATTCTGATCCTGTTTTCGTTTTTAGTTCTCTGGAAAACAATTATGAAGGTCTATTGACTTTATACCATGCCTGAAAAGGTCAAAAGTTTGAACGTTTTTGCCTTAAATTCGAAAAACAATTATTTAAAATAACTACGATCAAATCATCCGGTCAAGAAACGTGTATCAGGAATCTCGTCATTCGGGAATATGAAAATGAGAGAAGTGGAACATATATCAAAGTTTATTGAAAACCATTCCACTTGTACTATTATTGCGGCGTCACCGTCGCGGCGTGGGCGGCCTTTACATGCCGTGGGATGAACCGATACGGTTCCTTATTATTGTTAACAAATTTAAATCTCAACAATCCACATTTCCAAACCTTTTTATTCATAAAATTTGGTTTTACATTTTTAGCATCACATAAATCCAAAACATTCGCCATGTAAAAATTCCAGTACACATATACGAAGGTAAACATAAAAACGTTCATAATACACGATTGTGATCCTACATCGATCTATTAGAACGTCAATCATGTAATGTCTAAAATGATGCAGCCCACCTTTCAAATAGTCCTAAGCAAACTTCGTTGCATAATGCATTATTCGCAAAGAAATATGATCTTACACGAATATCTTTTCTAAATATTGACTTTATGATGATAGGTTTAGAATCTCGACACCTGAGCTAACATCGGATTTACTGTGTTAAGAAATGTAGGTTTTAATGGATTCTTCTCTTATATAGTCAAATCTTAAATTAGTACTATTATTTAAGAGATCATTTACATCTCCTTATGTATATCCATGAATCTTCAAAGAAATCAATTGACCGTGAAGTTATATAATATCTTTAGCAGAAATATCGATACGCTAAGAAGAAGAAGCAGAAATATTTATTATACTATTTCCTAGAGTACATAACCACGATTGTAATATATCCAAATGGCATTCTCGATCGCAGTGACTGAGTGTTTTCATAGACCGTCACTTCGTATTCTCGAAACTCGCTTGCACGGTCACTGTTTATCTTTGTAAGACTTACCATTATGCTCCTGGGGACGATAATTGTAGTTGGACATGTTTTTTTTAATATATTTTTTGTCGTGTATTATCGTGGCTGATGATATTTTAAATGTTTGTGTTTCTGCTCAATGTGACGGTCAGTGACGTGGAGGGCCCGGGACCTATTGTGTCTGGAATCGTTCGGTCCGCAAGGGCCGTTTGCTTTGGTTCATCCTTCGCTATGCCTTTTGTGTGTACGCTACAACCTTATACGACAAACATTTTAATACTTTAACATTTTCTATAAATTTATAAGTTGATTTTGTAGAAGTAATAAATATTAAGTTTATCGTCAAATTAGTATTTTTAAATTAAACATTAATTCTATAATCTAAAATTTTAATGTTCCGCGATTATAGTTTCAAATAATATCATTTTGTTAATACGTTTTGCTGTTAATAAATTTATATTTGCATACTTTGGGCGGATGCTAACCAAATAGATTATTTTAATATTCTGTAATATAAAATACACTGGTTATAAAGCTCATTATGTTTTGTATTGGATAATTTTTTTATGGCAAATTAAGAAAAATGGTTATTATTAATAATATAAATTATGTTTCAAATGTAATATTTCCAGTATAATAATAACGCCAATAACGTCGATATAAATAAAAGTTAATCGTTTAGTGACACTAAATACTTATTTTGTTTTTAATTAATGGAATGTCAATTGACTATGTGAAAATTAATGTAGATTGAATTAATTATCTCATAATTAGTATGTCAATAAAAATCGTCTCTTTTAATTATTTTAATAATTTATTGGTAAGTCACTCACGTTAATAGTTCAGATTTAACATGAATCTGACACAATTACAGTTTTAATTGAAGGTGCAAATGTCACAACATTTTTGTAATGTTCTATAACTTTAAAAATAAACTTATTATTAAATACAATTTAAGTATTTCATGAACACAATTTTAATACAGGAATATATTGCTAAAATAAAATAAATGCAACAAGTATCAACATTGTTCGCTCACTTTCAAATCAGTCGTAGCTCCTACGCACATTGTTCAAAAGTAAACATGTAAGAAATTCGTTCTTTTTGTTCGATATCGACAATTGAGCTTACATCTCTGTGAAGCCGAGACGTGCGTACATCGTAGTACAACGAACACAACCATGCATTTTTGGTACAAATATTCTTTGTATTGTCAGCCGTCGGCTATCTATTGTGATGCGTTTAATATCTATAGGAAGTGTGGGCATTCAGACGAGTCACAAGACCGCTTTGGTCAGCCTTTCAAAGGAGGCGGTGTGTGGACAATTAGATAATACAAAATTACACAGGAATCCGTCGAGACAAACAATTTTGCGAAGGGCGATTATTATTTTGATTAAGCCCTTTTTTGATAACCTTATTTACATCAACATTCAAGTTATTGTGGCTCATTAACGTTTTAATGTCGGTACATAACCGCAGTTCAGGCGTTTAAACACTGATTACAGGACGTATAAAATTCACTATAAATTCTTTATTTATGTGACAAAAAAGGAAACAGTGGGGACGCTCTTAGAATTAAATATATGCTCGCGATCATAAAATAAAGAATTTATAGGCGTCCTTTGGAATTACCGTGGCTCGGTTTTATGACTTCACGGGGCGTTTATTCAGCGTTGCGTTGCGTGGTCGGATAACAGGCATTCGTGATAGCGTCTCGCGCTCCCGTTGTCATTGTACAGGAACAATTGCGTCTCCACATTACTTGTTATATGTGGCCCATATTACGCTTTGACTTTTACGAATCTCAGTCAAATATTATGGCTTGTCGCATATGATTGTTGTACGTTTATACATTATACTTACTGTATTATTGAGTCATAAAAGTTAAGTATAATGTTACTTGGTCAGAAGTAAATAAAGGCTTAAAAAAGCAATCGTGTTTGTTGTTGTCATTGTTCGACCAGTAAGCAAACATAAAAAACAATTTTACGTGTTTTAAATTGTATAATTTGTAAAACCATGAATGTTTTCGTAGCTGCACAGTAGACGGTATTTAAACAAATATCGTATCAAATTAATGTACGACGTGATGCGTTTAAACGTATTTGAAAGGCCAGTGTACACAAAAACAGTCTCCGTGACCAACTGTTTAACATGTTTGTACTGTCTATAAGTACGCGTGAAATTGTGATTATCAACACAAGTGAGTATTTCAATCCACTCGTGACGTAGTTACAGGGGAATTCGTTTTACGTTTTTGCTACGGACTGTGGATTAATCATACATTCTCATCCTCATGCTAAGTCACCTAATTAAACACCTACATATTGATACATGTTCGCAATAGTTAGGACTTAATTTTTGTAATAAATATATGCAGGCTCTTGAAACAAAAAAATAACCGCCTTTTTTCACCATTAGTACGATAAGTCTCTAAAAATATGAAAACATTAAAATCCCTGCTTTAAAATTTACATCTAGCTATCATTCTATATATATATCTAATCTATCATTCTATCCTATTCCCAACTTTGTTACTTAATAAGTTTATAATATCAAAGAATATGTGAACATTTCGACTAGCCACTCTTCATATTTTTTCTGCCTATCAACCGGAACTAACGCTGCTAAAGGTTCTATTAGTAGAACGCTATCTATATATGCAACACTGGCGCCATTCAGTGATGTGAGTCCACATTGTGGATGATTCGATACGGTTTTTGTGCGCCGGCGCACAGTACGCTGCCGCGTCATTATGACGGTGCTCCGCAGGTTAGGTTAGGTCATATTAGCAAACAGCTATCGTAACTGTTACGTAATAGACGACCGTGGGTTATCAGTTGAACCAAACGGAACTTGAGCATCCTCAGGTTTTGCCCTATACATAGAAATGACCATTCTAAAGCTATTGAAAGAAATTGTTTTCATTTTTTGGTTTTGAACGAGTAATTCAAATTCAATAACATTGTAGCGTTAACCTGTTCGAAAAGATCGTCTTTGTAAGAGTGATGCAATGGCATTCCGTTAACCGTTACAATGAAACAGCATTCAAAACACCCCGGACACGCCTTCAACCAAATGGGAACTTCATGGACATGCCTTACGTACTCGTACTTACCCCATATGTTATGGTCTCCGTCGGACGTGAGTCGCGGCCCTTATTATAATCACAGATCAGACGATTGTTGTCCCCATAAAATGTATAATTTATAAAAGCAGAACGAAGAATAATCTAAGCTGTTTGCTTTTTTTGCCACAAGTTAGCAACGTGTGTTACACTTAAGTTTTTACAAAATCAAATCGGACCGATTCAATGTAACGGGCGATAGATGCTTTTTGTTCTATACAAACGTCGTTTGTAACATGACGGATGGTAACGTCTGCCGGGAAATAAATTGTTATATTATTTTAATTAAATCGATATGATTGACTGTTATGACATTCCGGAGCGATGCAATTACGAGACGATGAAATGAATTCGTTTTAACTTAATTTTATACTATAATTTTGGTATCTCTTTGCGAATTTGTAAAGGGTCTTGTTAGTATTTTTTAATGATAGCCATAAATAAAATGGAGGAAACGAGAAGGTTAATCTTGATTGTTAGTATAGCCATAGACGAATATCTCTCATGTGACGGTGAGACATTGCTTGTTGTTATTTTATGGCTGCCATAAACCGGCCATTACTATTCACACTGATCTAATACGATTTTTATATCCAGTGTCTATTAATTGTGGTAGTTGTTCGACTAGGTAGTAAAATTGAAAGGTTTATCACTAATAAATTAGATATACCTAGTTTTGGATTTATAACAGGTAAAATTAACATACATAGCTCGTTTTGTTTCCAATTATGTGCCTCGTTGTTGGTGAGAATACTCTTACATTTCAAGAGAAATAAAAATACGACGCTTTTATTATTAAATGATATAGGAGCTATATAATAATCAGCTGTACATAATGTGCGCCAAAGTTGTCCTAGATTTAGTTTGGAGAGCAATATGAAAGCTAACGCAAGTTAACGCAACGTAGAAAACCCAATCACAGTTCTAAATTTCGTCACACAAAAAAGCTTACCTGCGCTCGCCGTCCATTCTTTGATATGAGAAATTCGAGTTGCAATTTAGCGTCTATTGTGTTGGAACAAAGCGTGCGATGCGTTAATAACAGGTGCATCGTTTTCAAAGTTTGGTCGACGCTCGCGGGACCCTAATGCTACGTGACCGGTTTTATTTTACGCCATTCTCGCCATGATAGCGTCCATTCTGTGTAATTTGCCGTTAAACTCGAAAACTATTTTTCAGTGTTTGGCCCTTTTTGTGCCATTGTCCGGGGGATGTTAGATTAGTCGGCCGTCCGCCCACGTTTCATTAATGTGAATCTAATTTGTGTTGTGAGCCGGCTGTTAGCCGTTCGTGTTTTTAGCTTAGCCTTTGTTGCCAAACTGTTGAATTATCAGCGAATATTTCAGGCAGATGTCTGTTTAATGAGGCTGTTACGTTTTGTGTGTAATTCGATATACTTCATCAGTGTGCAAGTTAAGCAATAATATCCAATATGCTTAATGTAAAGAAACAAGTATTAGCTCGAACAATACAATAAAGTTTTGTATGAAATGATTTTTTTCTAGTTCTCGAAAAATCTAGTTGTTTCTTTAATTTAATTTAGATGAAAATATTTTTTTTGGTATGTTAACCGTTCAAAACATATGCTTACTTAATTTTTGAGTACCTGAGTAAAATACAAATAAGCTTTGTTTTTAATCTGGGTAACTAATTACTGTTTTTCTTTACACATAAATACCAACGACTGTATTTAGAGACTTTTTTAACAATAACTATGTCACTACTAAGTAGTTCAGGCGCCAAGGCCGCAAAGTATACAGGATCCGTTATTGAGCTCAATTGAGATGTAGATAGCATTTATCTGTCTCTCTCCGTGCAAGCGGAGTTTGTCCCATAGATAAGAAGATCACAAAAACATGAACCATTACAGATCGTATGCCCGAAAGATAAGCTAAAATGTTTTTGTTATTTTCCGAATTCCACAACTTAGACGATTGCGTTTCCGTGTAAGGTTTTTTTTTAGAATGATTTATGAACTGTAAGTGGGCTATTTACATTTTTTACAGAAATTTACAATTTTTTTTTTGATACAATTCCTGAAGATTCAAACAAAAGAACATTGTTGTACTCAACTTGGATATTTAACCTATTTTACATTGTTGAATTCTTTAGCGTCATACCTACCAGCAGTAAACATGATTATTACTCTGATCAGTTATATTAAAGATAGGAAAATTTAATTAACACGGTGCCTACCAATAAAACTATGTTATAAAGTATATCACGATCATCAACCTCGTTTTATGGGAAAACTTAATAACATAATTGCGCGTTTATTACTGCAATGCTATTAAAGTCATACGGTAATAATTAGCCGCAATTTAATTATGCTGTTTAAGTGTTTATAAAATGTAATATCAGTGTTTTTTTATAGTAAGAGCGGACAATTGAGCGGTAGTTTGGCATTCCAGCGTGTGAGTCGCCAGAGACGTGTAACGCAAACAAAAGTAGTGCGAAAGTAAGGGTAATACAGAGAGACTAGAGAGAAGCATCCCCAGGCACGTACGGCAATTCGTTCTAATAGTCGCAGCCGACAATGGCGCTGTTCTGACATTGTTTTGTTAGGACGGTACGTTAGGCAACGCAAAACCCGCGCTGCCACCGATTGTAACTATTGAAGGCGCCGGCCATTTTTTATTTCCCTTGACGTGGGGGGCGCACTGAAGTGGCCCCTGTTCAGTAATTAATGACGGATTGACGTGGGCGGTTGTTTCACGTCACACTGTTTTGGTAACAAATTGTAATGAACTGCGCAGCGGGACCCCACACTTGGATGTCATCTGAATTACGTCGTCGTCATCGAAGATGCAAAATATTTTATGATATTCAATTTGTAACGGAACAATATTCGATGCGCTTAAAGATTGATGTAATAAATCAAACCTCGATAATATTAATGAATGAATTCATTCTACAATAAACCCCGTTGGTATAACGTATAGGAAGTAAAATTCGTCTTTTATAAAATCAGCAATATGATTTTGATTTGGTACATAATTTAAAGGCCAAAGTTAGACTTAAACGTAATATAAGAATATGTAACAAAATAACAGCATTGCATTAAAATGCCAACTGAAACTATTACATGTTATCTTGGCTTACCACAAACTAAATTAGGTATGCAATTCATTTATTTTAAAGTAAACAATTTTCAATGATTTTGTAACATTCAATAAGAAATTAACCACATTAAAACACAGATAACGATTTCTTCAAACAGGTATCAACAAATACTTAAAAAAATGTGAACTAGTTAATACATTGATTTAAATTTCGATAAGCAGCTGCGGCATGAAGACATTTCCTGCCCAAATGTAGTATCTATTAAACTAAAAGTACCGACTAACACTGACCCACGAAACAATTTGTTACTATCACTTTTTAATGGAGCCATTAAAATAGTTTTGCGGTTGAGACCGAGTCATAACATTTTGGCGCCTGTTACTGTCTCGGATAACAAATATCTTGCGGTTGATAGGATTGTTCGCTACGTTTTAAACCTCGGATTGAGAAATCGTGTTTCATTATTTTCAATCACTCAGTGTCCCTTTTATAGAATCACGAAGTTGAGTTTTCATAAGTAAGTGAGTGAGTCAGTGTTCCAAGTATCCCAATGGGAGACGTCTAATAGTCATCTTTTATTTGAATCAGAGGAAGGTTATTTGGCCTGGTTTGGCGGCAGTATTGAGAATTTGTTTAAGTATCATTTTCTATTGTCTTCATAAAAGCTTGTGTCCTTTCACTTTCTGCCGCTTTTTGTTTGTCCATGGTGTGTCCCTTGTTACGTAAGATTTTATGGATATGACATAATTTTTAAGTTTTGTATATTTAGAATTCCATTTCTATGATTTGCAGTTTCAGGAGGTGCGATAATTAAAAATGTGACAATCATTTAAAAAAAATCACATGTTATTCCTCTTTACGCCAGACCATTTAGTCATCAATCCTGTTTGAAGGTGAAAATATTTTGGTCATGTCTCCTCAGTCCTTTCTCGAGTTTTCTAAATGCATTTCTGTGATATTAGTCTCATATTCCTGCAGTCACGTGTGGCCTTTTTTTTGTCGCAGATGGGCCAGCCAAGTATGTCATCTGTCTTAATTGTTTAACAGCTTATTGTTTACACAAAAAAAGGTTTGTCTTTAAGAGATAAATAGTTTGTTACCATTTTTGCAATTTTACTTAATTTTAATGTATTTGTTAGCGTTCAGGGTTGTGTTTTGGATCGGGAATGTTAACAGCACGTGCAATTTGTCTTTTGTTGTATATTTCAGAAGTTGACGTTTGGTATTTGGAGCGTATTATTGTCTTTGTCATTTCTATATTGTAAATAGCTTTGTATCTCTATGACTCACGACTGGACAACTTGTAATTTGCGTTTGACAGACAATAATCTAAATATTATTTTAATAACTTGATCCATTTTGGTTACTTAGAACATGAACTTAGGCATGTTTATTGAATGCTGTGCTAATTCCTCATTTATATTGATATTAGTACATGCCAATCAGTCGTTAATTGAGGCAATATGTTATAATACAACACAGTCACTGATTGCATGTATTTCTTATTGAATAATTATTTACACCGTCTCTTTCTACATTATGGTTACGTTACTGTTCTTATGTTAATAAAATGTATTTAGTGTTAGAATGATTGGCCCTTATTGTATTTTAACTATGTTTTGTATTCCGTTGTTACTTTTTACTCAAACAATAGAGAGATTACGTTTATTGTTTAGAAAATGAAAAGTAAAAAAGAAAGCGAAACCGCTGCTTAGCTCATTTGTGCGGTTTGGACTCACCAATTTGGGCTGAATGTTGTTTAAAAATATATTTTTTATTACTTTATACGTTTGTACCTTTGTACCCATTGTCTAGTCTCCTTTTAAAAATGTTTTTAGCAACCGTAACCCTTTTCGTTTTGGTTGTTCATTTGTTTATTACTTCTTTATTTCGGTCCCGTGTCGACCACCAAGCTTGCATAACATTAAAGTAACACGATTTACGTACCTATACCGTGGTATGAATTTTATTTGTTCTTGTTAACTAAATTCGTCAGTTTTTGTTATTTTTACACTTTTGCTTAACACATATGTAACTCATATATCAGCTGAACTTATCCTGTCGGTCCACTTTTAAGTAGGTATATGAAAATATTTTTTGAAAAGTCTGCTTATCGAAAATAAATAAGTACCCGTATTGGTTTTTTCCCATGCCGTTATGGCAGCTAGCTTTTGTTGCCCTTTGGGCACGTTTGCTCTAATCTCTTTGTAAAATAAAGAATTTTATCGCCTAGATTTATTATATTTGTTGAGAATTTTATCGCCGGTTCTGTTGTTTACAACGGACCGTTCAATAGAATATTGGTTTACGGATCCAGGTAGATAGAGCCGAAGATTTATCAGCCGTTTTAGTTTTTGTTGATACCTTTGTTATTACTCGAATCCCTCGGATGTATTAATCTCGCGTGGGTCCGTCTCAACCGGTCATTACCCAAAACTTGGGGGCGTATTGCGTCCGGGTGCCTAGTTATTACGGCTGCTCTAATAAAATAACCCCATATCATTTACAAAGTTAGATACATCGCTAAATATTTTATAATAAGGGATTGGAAATTAGTTGGGTTGGCATCGTTTATGTGAATGTTTGTGGAGTAAGCCGCGTGCAACGGCTCGGGACTATAATGACACCGTTTTAAATGTTTTCATATTAAGTGGGAGGATCAGTTTTATTCGTTTTGTCAGTCACCTGTTGCCAGTATGTCATATCTGCTATTATCGAATTAGCGAAAGAATTGTCATTCCCTACCGTTTTGCATCCATACCGCTTTCATCTTAGTAGACAGCAAAAGTACTTACCTAATAATTTAATACATGACTAACTTTTGAGTCAATTTTACTTCAGCTGAATAATATAATATTCCTGGAACTGGCATGTATGATGTAAGATGTGAAAAAGGACCTTTTCTGGAATAATTTGAATTCATATACAGGCGAACATTTTCGCGGCAAATTTGTCGTTGTGGCCGCACATTATGTTCCCGACATAATGTCATAACATCCCATTTCATTTCACTTTGGAGAGTTGTCGCGAACATTGTCGGTGGAAGAAGTTTCGTTCAGAGACGGAAATGAGGAGGAATTTCCCAAAGAGACCTCTCTTGCAAAATAAGAATATTTTGTGAGCAAAGGTCCCACAATAGACATGGCCGGTCGCCACGCCTCCGGAAAAAATCAATTATATAAACCCCCAGTTCGCAGGCATGTTGCCGAATGGGCGAATTGTTTGTTTAATAACATTTCGGCGCTACTACAAACGTCACGGTAAAATATTTGTCGCTTTTGTCCACCGACGCTTTGTACGTAAATTAAGCAATAGACATTTTTTTTCATCATTACATTCCGTTGTGTCATGTCTCTATTCAAAACGGATGCGCTCGTAGTTTTTGTTTGGAAACGCTTCCTGTCTTTGCTTAGCTCGCTTTTTAATAGTTTTTTAGTTTCCATTTCTAAAAAATGCCATAAATTTAGCTTATAAATATTGTGAATACGTGAGAAGATGCATTGGGATTATTTGGGATATCGTAATATTTTTACGTATTAACTATTTTGTTACCTATATTTTATAGTGTTTTTCAACATCCGTCACACGGAAGTGCAATAAAACTATTTTTTAGGTGCTAGAATATGACTATTTATTTTATTTGGACACAAAAACTTATCTACTTCAAGTGATGAATAGAAATAGGTAGCGTCTATTTGACTAAAGTTATTTAGAATACCTTAAAGAAATAAATGAGTTAACTTTTTGTAATGTCATACGTGACGGTTTTTAATAAAACGGCCGGCCGCACAGTAGCAGCTTAGAATTCGTGACCACTCATTTCTATGCTACCCTTAAAGAACTTAATGTGATTTGAATATTTCAAAATACTGTTTTAATTTAGTTCCTGACTTTCGTTAAAGATAATATCTTTCTTAATTTTTTTTATTTCTTTGTTTTATGCTGTGACGAAACTTTTATAGTGCATTATTATAATTTAAGTCAACTGGACATAGGAAATGTACTGTTAAAAATGTTCAAAGCTCTGTTCATATTCTGCATTTATTTTGCATAATATGTTCTAGCTTTTACCTGTGCTGTGTAACTTTAATAGATTAAAATCTCTTAAAACTAAGTGCCTTTAGGGTTATGAGTTTCACACATACGTAAATGCATTAATATAAAATTTATTTATGCAATAGCAGGTTCAAGTCGTTTCGTTAACATTACGTAGGTACTAACTTAGTTACCTCTTTATTGTCTCCATTGGTGGTCTTTTAATCAGCATTAAGTATATCCTTAACAACGTGTCACAAAAGTAAATTATATATTTCTGTAGATTATGTTATTTTATGCTCGAAAGAATTGCTATATTTAGTTTATAAATAAATGTTAGTTTGTTGTAAATATTTTAAGTAGGTCATCTTTTATAAGATGCACCGCCCACGTGCTAGTTTTCTCGGAAAGCCGGCAGTTTTGGCGAAAGCAGACATTGCGGTAGGACCACACAAATGTTAGCTTGGTGCTCGATGTCTTGTTATTTATTTATGTTGCATTATGCTACTGATCAACTCAAACTTTAGAAGTGTCATATTTAGCATTTATGTATGGTGTATATTTTAGGTTCCTATCCTTATTTTTTTGTAATATGAAGCATTTATTTTTTTTAAGCAGGTGTTATATCTAATAGCTTAATAGTTTATACAACGAAAATCCTTTTAAGCTGATTTTGCCTTTTGAATCGACTAGTGTTAGGCAGTCTATGTTTTTCTCGTTATTATTCCGATACACAAACTACCAAATATAGTAGTGTAGGAGTAGGTACCGCTTATTTTTATGTTATACACTTTACAGCAATCTGGGTTATTTACAGGCAAATAGACACTGGTTTAAAAGCTTTCCATGCCAGTCTCAAACTGCCATTAACCCGAAAATAAATTTAAAAATATTACGCGTTTAATATAAAATTTATTACTCACGCCAGTAGCCAATTTGCAACTTTTATGGGGTGGTATAACAGGCCTTACACCAAACAAATTTAGGAGGTAATAACGTGAAACCACTCGATAATCATAACGTCTTCTAACGACGCACTAACTCTGAACGACTTGCCGGTATCGATATAATAACCGATGAAAGTCAATGAAGTAATATGCAACTAATTACTATGCCTTCGGTGTATCAGCGGTCCTTCTAGTTACACCGATGAATGATCCCACAATAAAACCCTATTTTATTGCTGTTTCCTCTCTCGCTTCGTTGGCATTCATCCCGAGAACTACCAAATCATTAAAGCTTGTGTTTGTTGATTTTTTCCTGCCTCTTTGTTTGCTTTATGATAATAGGTGTTCGTTTCGTCGCGCTTGGAGCGCGGGAGCGATGCGGTGTGAAACTTAACGCCTTCATTCACGTTCCTTTTTATAGAGGCACTTGATTTAGCGAGCCAATGTCGTTTTTAATAGACTCAGTTGAATTTCGCTTTTTACAACCACGTTACTCCGTCTGCTCATCGAATTTCGCTCTTGGGTATTATGTTAATACGTACAAGTTGTTTTCTGGTTTCAGGTGTCAAATATTTAAAGTCCTTTATTACTGTAGTAGTCAAATTAAAACGTTTATAGGGTCATGTATGGATCATTTGGCGTGGAGGATGACTGTGCGAAGCTGTTCAGGTTATACACCTCAACAACTAAGTCTTGAGCAATATAGTTTATTTAATGTTAAACGCTATCGCCGCCTTCAAGTATCACTCGACGCCTGCTCATTTTACACCAACTACTACCGAGCCTTCTTTGAAACCGAACTAACTGCACTCATTAAAAGTTATACGCGACCGCGAGAACCCTCGAAACTCAGCCAAGGACTGCAGAATTTATCAGCTAACTCAAAAGTGCTCGAAGGGAAGTCTGTCCTGGCCATTATTCGCCATTGTCCCTTACAATAAGATTAAACTAGCGCCCGCCAACTATATAGATAGCGCTTTGACCAATTCGCTTGCGAACTGCTCACGTAATAGTTTTGTTGTTATCGGCCGTAACCACTCTTCAGTTGCTTCTGAGACGATATTAAAAAGATTTTGGCAACGAGCCACTCTGATATTGATCTTTATGCTTGGCCTGACGGCTATAGGAGTTCTGTAAGTGCCACGCCGGTTGCTTTAATGACTTTCCATGTTTGTAAGTTTGCTTAATATTTTATATATTTGGCATAGGTACTAAAAGATATTTAGTACTGTTTTGCTACTACATACTTAAAGATTTTCTTGTCGTATTACGTTGTGTTCCGAATCAATTTATAATTTTTGTTATCACCTGGACTTGCTTGACAGTCAATGGGGTTACCAAAAGTCATTTATTTTTTCCTTCTTCACGATAAAGAAGTGATGGTGGTCCTAAATATGATATTATCTATCTTTGGCTAATACATCGCAGCTGTGGGCTTATCGCGTTCGCGAATTGGAATATATTGTTAAAAACGTGTGTAATTAAGTTGGTATGTGTGAAGGGTAACACCTGCGTCTGCTATCTGAGATCGGGCCGTTACGGTTTATGGGGTTCCTACCAAAAACAATGGAAATGGCAAAAAGTAGAAATGCGGGCCAGGTACCAGGGGTGCAGGGAAGGGTAGGCGTGCGGGTCGCGACGGGGCACCACAATTTATGATTGCGCCGTGTCAGAGTGCTAATGAACGCACTCTGTTGCTCTTTATTGAGATAACGCTCGTAATCGATGGCCGCGCTGGTATCGAGTCATTACTTATTGCGTCGCCCGATCTTGCGTGTCCCTTTATGTATATATTTTTTTGCTCACTACATTTCGTGCAGAGAAACTATTATTAACCATGCTCTCCATAGGTATGAGATAAACTAATCCATAAACTCCTCGTACTAGTGTCGTGTAATGAGAATATTCTCATCGTCGCACATACCTGTATTAATATGCATATCATATAACATTGTAAATATAACGAAACTCATATCATTATGCTTATTGCGTGTCATTAACTTTGCCTTATTGCTGCTTAATATTAATGACTTTAAAAACTTAAGATTGAAGTCTAACCATCTAACTAGCCATCTCATTTAAATCTGGTGCGTGGGTTTTTGATCCCTAGGCCAAACACTTAATTGGATTATTTTTTCAGTATTTCATTGACCCGGTTTTACATTAGTATGACTGTCTTATTTCTTGCTATTTTGGTTTTATTTTAGCAACAAAGTGCTTAACGTGATTTACCCTTAGTTTTTTTTGGCATATTGAAATTTGTCCATAAATTCAATAATCGTATATATAGTAAATAATAATAAATGGTTAGGACGAGAATGCCGAAAATTAGTAATTAAAAAAATAAATGTAGATCACTAGCAAATAGAGAAACTACGAGTAGGATATTAAATAGTTGTGTTATCTCAAAACCGTATCTTATAAAATTGACACACGAACATGACATATCGAATAAATTTTTATATGAATTGTATATTAAGATCTCGTGCCCACCGCATCCCGACGACTGGTACGTATCGACGATCGAATCGCGCGATACGCGGAGTGAGAATGATATTATCATCGAGGCGTGCGTGTACGGCTGTACTCGGCCACTGGGCACTAGTCGTCGGCATTGTGGACTTACTTTATAGTACGCGACGCCACATGAGAAGTTATGAGACAATCTCATTGTCGCCAGGTACACACGCACCCGCATTACAATATAACTTACTGCGCAAGCTAATGCGAGCATCTAAATTTATAAATGCAAAAGTTACCTTGCACCTACGGCGAGACGTTAGCAGAAAATTATGTAATCGAGTTACCACTGATACCCATTAAATAAACAATATTGGCATGTTTACTGGGTAAACACATGAGATACCACCTTTGGGTGTTTAATGTGAATCATACAGGTAAAGGAATGCTTATAGGAATCGGATACTTTGTTATCATAGACAGCATATACTATAATAATATACTTTCATTGCTTGCAGTTCTATACTATTGAATTAATAATTGCTCTCTGTGCTAACTCATAGTGTTTAATATCCACCTGCTTAGAATCTTATCAGAAACATTATTCGGTTCTATTTAGAAGTAATCCTCTAAAGAGAATGAAAAAGGGCATAGCCAGTAATGGATATATTATAAAGTGCTACCATCCAACAAGATACTCTTAAATAATAAAAAATATACATATACTTTTAAGAATTGTAAGGTTCTAATTAGATATAAAAAAAAAAAAAAAAAAGATATACTTATAAATTTGTTTGTAAGTAAATTGTTTCCAAGCAACATTTTTAAGTTAGTTCTTCTCATGTTACATGTTTTAGTTTATAATTCAAATATTACTGGTATTTAATTTTAACCATTTAAAATTGATTTGGCGGGTTTATTTTATAACAAATAACGCACAAGATATGAGGTGACACAAAATGCAATGTCATCACAAAAACCAAATATTTCCTGCATATCATTGGACCGACCGTCCTTGTAACCACGTTCTTCCCTTTCGACGGCGGTTTACCCGGGAGCGCGCACAGAACGCGCCGCGTGCGCTGCGCACTTCTGCAGTATCACCGATCCTATCAATCGATAGCCATTGTTCACAGTCATCGGCCCGCCATTTAACTGTTGTTAAACTTAACGTACAAAGTGATGAATAGCTCGCCGATCCCGGGATATGTTTATCTGCGGACTGTCTTATAAGATATGTCATTTACAAATGTTTATCTTGTTTAATATCTTTTTGTTGGTTGTCGACTTATTAGTAGTAGCTCGGTTTCATCACTTTCTGATTAGTTTCTGATAACTTAAATATTTCTTGTATGTTGTCTTGATTGTTGGGTTTTGTTTTTCTGATTATGTTAGGACGAGCATGTTGCATCACATTCCTTTGTTTTGTTTGTGATGTTAGATGGTGGCACTTTCTTTTTATCAAGCTTTCATTCGTTTAACCTATAACTATGTTGAAATATGTATGCTATAATCTATGTTGAAACGTTTCCTTCTATGTCTACACTGTAATTATAATAAACGTAATATTAAAGTTATATTTTATTTAAAATGGCTGTTTCTTTTATTCCAGGTAATTGCCAGATCAATCCAGTAACAATCTTCCTTCAACGCCCACTAAGTTAAGTGTAAAGTTTACTGTTTAACATTGGATATATTTTGAGAGTGTCCAAGTTCCTCGTAGCGTAATAATATATTCTAAGGTAGAACCTTATAAGATCAAAATATCTGTCGTCTACAATAATATTCAAATAAGATATCTCCATAATAATTCCCCGTAACGAAAGGGCTCACAAAGCATCTCAGAGAGTAGTGTAACGGACTCAATATAAGGACGGTCATCCATAAAATGGCGCTGTATCTGCTTAACTTATAATAAACTAGGTTATGAAAATATAGATAAGCAATTTGAAAAAAACCATATAAACAAAATTGTTAGATCTCTTCCTTGAAGCGGTGGACTTTCGGATGTTCTTGAATTTCAGCAACAGTATTATCGAGTTCACACATAAATTACTGCAAGGTTATGGTCAATACAGGTACACATACATAATCTAGGCATTAACAGCTACTGCACTTATGTTTAAGAACCTACAAGAACATAAACTAGAATCCTATTAAATAACATATTTAATAAATGTTCTAATCTAGCATATTTAGATTAAATCTAACCTCATTACCGCCTCTTTAATACACCTTCCAGTCCATTTCATACCGATCACGAGCCGATTACTAACTGGCTGTAAATTATGACGCTGTTCTCATAAAACTAATCAACACGCGATTTCTAACAGCTGCTTACCTATTCACTGTAGATCTACACGATAGGAGCACTTTACGAACTTGCTTTGCACAGCATTAAGAACCTTAACATTCAATAGGATATCACCTTACAAATAATAGTTAAAACCGATTGCGTTATCTCAGTATCTACTTAAATTGGTTCGGGAAGTCTCCTTATGGGAAATGAGTAAGCGATGCGTGCACATATTTTATGTTGCGTTTCTCTATGGAAGGTAGTCCTTAGAAGTGCGCGCATTACGGTCTCATAAATCGGGCAGGAGACAGCGCCAAATGAGACGTCTCGGTTGTGTGTGATGCCGACAAACATACCTCCGAGACTCGGACAAGGTTTAGTGCTATATCTAACCCGATGGACATTTTTAACTTACCCAGACTTAGACTTGTGTCAATTTAACGATGCCTCGTTATGATAAAGTTAAGTTATGATTATGACTAACAAGCCTGTTATGAGAATATAATAGTGCTTTATAGAAAATCTGAGTTTAAGTATAATTAGTTATCACTGTCATTGACACTTATTTATAGACACTTATAAGGATGTTAAAGTTTAAAAAACAATCTAGTACGTTTAATGTTTATATGCCAACCAGTTTAAGAACATAAGTACTCATGCTGTTTTAAGCTATACCTGCATCTAAGTGGTCGTAATCAAATGATGATGTAGACGTTTCATTGTGACGGGAACTGACGTTTCTTACAAACCAACGTTATTAATAATTATAACCTAATTACTCACTGTAGGTACAATATTATGTGATGATGAGAAAATAATGGCATCCAACTCTTAAAAGAAATAAACGTACAAGACTTACAAAACTCGAGAGAAAAAAATACTCAAAAAGATTCTGATAGAACTTATATTTTTAACATGAAAATTCAAATCATATTTTCATAATTGCCGTTGTCTTCACAATGAAATCTGCTTATCAAAAGATAGAAGTTTACAATATCACAATTTTCCGAATTCCATTGAAGTGTAGCCGCGGGCGGTCGCCAAGTTCTTACATAAAATAACAGTCTCTATAGGACGCCGATACGAACTAACGAGTAAATTACACGGCTCGGAAGTGTTTGCGGACCGCCCATCGCCCCGTCTGGCCCGATTTGAAATTCTGCACTGAGAAAATAGAGTAACTATTTTCGTAGTCCAACATACAAACTTTGTACTCAAAGCCTGTATTTATGTTCGATTTATCACAAGTTTGTTCATACAAAACGTATCTTGTGTCAATATTTTTCTCATCAATACAAAAAGACGGCGATACTTCTAATTATAGATTGCGATCGTCTGACGTCATTTTCTTGCTATCGTAGCGATAAAAGATACACAATTTCAACTCGGCTTGTCAAGCCCGGCTAGCTCAGTCGGTAGAGCATGAGACTCTTAATCTCAGGGTCGTGGGTTCGAGCCCCACGTTGGGCGCATCTTTTTGTATGTCATTTTAACTTTATAAAATGTTTAACACATTTTTGTTGTAATTTTGTTCATAATTTATAACAGGTGTTTATATTTTTCAATAAGTATACAATCAAGTTATGCAATCAGTCAGAGGCGTAGTACCGTTAAAGGGTCAACGGATGGACAGACAACGCTTTATAAATGTTTCCCACGTTTCGTAGTCACATGTACACACTCGATGTTGACTGTGGTGACGTCTAATATCATTGGATTTATTTTGACTGGTAACTGTTTTCCACTTATTAGCTGTCAATATACAAATCTGTAATACATTTATTAATAGTTTACATACTCTTAGCTGATGTAAGTGTATTTATAAGCGTATGAAGAATTCTTGTATAGATTTTTCAATTTGACTTATTACGAAACGTTTCACACTAGGTAATCGAAAAAACGTGCGCGTCTAGTTAGGAAAAGTTAAACAATGTATCTTTCTCACGAGCTATTAAGTATAGGAGTACAACATTATTTTGATATACCTATTGTGTCATGCATGTCATCAGCTGAACACAGTCTGTCTCTTAGACCCCTGACTCCTTCAACTGTATACAATTTATTTGATCGTGAAAGGTTAGCCTACTTATTCGTCGATACTACATTTCTATCTTTTCCGCCTTTTGTATTGGTTTCGTCATTCTTAACTTCGACCTTCTTTTAGTTTGTTCAAAGCAGCGTTTGACGACGTTTACTTAAGAATTGTGTTCGTCAAACTTGTAAAGGTAAACAATCTTTTTCTTACTTCAAATATCTTTAAACCTAAATTATTTTTACTATGTTTACTATTTTCTGATTGGTTACTAGTACTCTTCATTGATATCATCTTCGAAATAATTTGCATTTAGAATAGGCATTATTTAATGCTTTACTACAAAAACAAGAGCTTAAAGCTTAACTGTAACAGCATTTTTAGATTATTAAGAAAGATAAAAATATATATACGAGTCTTATTTTTGGCCTTAATAGTTCTGAGAAACACTTGACTTAATTAGGAGTACTTATGTTTACAGTTTTACACACATTTCTCTTACATGTAATTTATAACGGAGAAAAATATGTTTGGACCATTTTAATTAATGTTTACTTTCACTCTATAAATTTAATTTCCAAATCACCTGCTTAAAGTATTTATGAATCTATGTTATTGAGATTTTAGTATTTACCACAATGTTCTTATTTAAGACAGGTTCGTAAACGTCTGAAATAGTTGCAAGTAAATCTTTGGTCTTTAATAAATATTTTAATAGAAACATTTAACATAAAATTAGCTTAATCTTCTTTTTAAAACCCGTTGAATTCTCTTTCACACTTCGCAAAAATATTTAACATAAACAAGTTATATTGTTTAAATGCAAATATCTTTTTATACCTTGCAAGTCGTTATCGAGTTTAATCTCCCAACAAAGCTGTAGTGTGGATCTGAACTTGAACTATTTGTATGCAAAGTTTTATTCAGATCCATTGAACCTTATAAGAACACTTTTATAACAAATTTACACTATAACTGTGAGATGTTAATGCCTCAACTGCAGTACAAATAAGTTTATCTTTACAGTAAATTACTATTTTATCCATACGCGTATAGTCTTCATACCATGTTTAGTATAAAATGAGCCCTAAACTAGTGTGTGATTAAAATTTTATGCTCTATAAATTAAGGTAAGTAATAGTGACGAATACTGATAAAATCCTTATTTGTGTTACTGTCGCAAATAATTCTAGCGAGACTGAGGTCTGGATATAAAAGAAGCATACTTGGGATTTTAAGGTCTTCAGCTATTTTCATACACTAAAAGAAATATAAATACAGAGTAAGAAAAAATAGCCATGATATACTAGCAAGCAAGAACCAATTAATGAAAGTTACGAGTTGTAATTACTTTAATTTTGGTCATTATAGAAATATCGGAAAATTATTTACTTCAAAACTAAAGCAGGTGGACGGAAACCTCAATGCGTCACTTCAACACGAATGCTAATAAAAAAAGAGGGGTTGCATTTGTTTTGAGATTAAAATTAAGTTTTTTAATTCGCCAGGCAACTAGACATTTAGTTGCCTGGCGAATTAAAGATTTTGTGGTCTAGGAGAAATATAAGATTTTGTGTGAAATTATTTTATACGAAGTAAATTACACAAAGCTTTGTCCCATGGTAAGCTACATTCTCAGTTAAATGTTCGGTCGTTGGCTGTCGCAGTAGGTAGCACAAACATTCCCAGGTCACCCACGCGTTGTATTGTATTGTGTATTATAATGTACCCTATTTGTGTCAACTTATTGTCTTTGAATGTCAATATATCATTGTTAAGGATGTTGGACTATTGTGCTGTTGTTCCAGGATACGCAGTAGGTATGTCTTCGGAGATAAATATATTGAGAATATGAATAATTCTATTTGGGCTTGAGTAACGACCCGATTTCCAGTTAAATAAATCTTGTCATGGTGGCGCCTTATTGTTAGGCTAAAACGTTATCGTATCAATATCTATTACAGTACCAAATGCCTACTGCTGTAATATGCTATATAAAAGTATTTTATGAAACGGTTTTCGTAGCAGGTTCTTATTAAAGGCCATCGCTTGCTCAAGATTTAGGACACGATTGTATCTTAATATAAGGTGGGCTGTACAAACCATTTACCTTATAAAACATTGTTCAATTTTTTCATGTTAAATAAATGGAACATATAAATATTAATTTATAGGTATGCGGTCACGTCCACATAATTATCTGTATTTAATTCTATGTGTAAAACGCTTCACGGGTTGAACATAATTTATTACGATAGATAATCAGTTAAGTAAGGTTGAGTGGATGTAAATGTTTAGCACCGCCGTAGGTCAGAGTGCTGGTTTCTACATAAAATTACATTTCAATCTCAACAACGATGATTGCTTGGAACCGTTACGTTAAAAGGCAGTAGTTCGCAGAATCGTTTGCACTAAACTACACCAACAGTTTAAAATGTACCTAGAATTACAGGTTGTTTCGAACAATTACATTTGAAATCGGTCTTTATCAGCATGATTCACCTGTAAAACTTTCTCTGAACATTTTCTTTCATCTTTATCACATTCGTACGAGGGATAGGGGTCCTTTTTCATTTACCTACGCGTTACTAAACATTCCAGAAACCTCATTCACTTATTTCTACTACATACTCGTAAGTATCTATTAGGGACTATATAGGACAAGTGTTTTCATAAATAGATAACTTATTTTTAAAAGATGATACGAATATACTTCGTCGTCAGAGAAAAACATTATTAGGTCTTAAGTTCTACCTATTGAATGATATTGTTGAAGCTCTACAAATTAATATATGATTATATTTTGGCCGTGTTTTTTTGTGATTAGGCGCATGTTTTAATTATTGTAATGTACTTTTAGAATTGAATCGTGCTATCTTATACTATCATGGACTTATTGTATTGTTGTAATAACCGAAAAATTTGAGGAGCGTTAACGAAAAAATTATATAATAAAGCATCACAGAACTGTCTCAAAGTTGTATCTTCATTTAAATATAAATAAGAACGACGACGAGAGAAAAAAGGTAAAAGAAAGAAATCTCCGACAGCGTAAAAACATCAAGCGGTTCAATCACTCTCCACAAGTGTAGTGAGCGACTCATAACAAGCTAAAGATTGAAATGAGATGATAAGGGAAGAATCAGAAATCTTGCCGAAAATACGTACCTACCTATTATGAGGCGGCGGTAATTTTATAAGGGATTCCGTGGTTCGATATGGGGCCAATCATTAACCAGAGCCAAGCATGCACTCGGTACATCGGCGCGGCTTTTTGCAAGATCTACGAAAGATATCCGTGAGCTTAAATATGCGGAGAGCTCTGTAAGCGGATCAATGTGCGCACAGGCATTTTGAAATCCAATCCCCTAGCACTTTGATTGAATCTGTTGTCTTATTATAAAATTGTTAGAATTTTGCCTTGTCTTAGTATATCACTTTGAAATCTTTTTAACGTTTGCCAAATTGAATGTTGTTATCCTCATGTGTTTTATATTCACGAGTCTTCAGTAAAATCGTACTTTATTGTTCCGTGCGTCTCGCGTCGGGGCGGCTCGTTAACGCGACCTTTCGGATATTTATTGTATCCTCTTCAGAAAATACAATTTCCAACTTGAATACCAATAAATTTTAAGCTCTGCACACTCATGTATTTAAACATCTGTGATAATTAGATCTTTCTTTGTTTTTATTTTGATTATTTACAATTCGTCGTGATGTCTTTTTGTTTACTTAATATGTATCTGGGGATTTTCTTCGTTTATCTGCAGACAACTAGAAACATAAATCTATTTTTACTTGTCAACATTCATTTGGTGCTCTTAATGCGATGCTACAAAAGATCTCGCGCATAATTCACCCGTGAGTCAAGTATAAACAGAAAGACCTGCAATTGTTACGGAAAGAACAATCCGACTGATACAAGATAAAGGCGAAGGCGTGAAATAAATTTACAACTGGTGACCAAATGGTACTTAATTGGAGTGTCACCAAAGAAGTATTATTGCGCTGTATATTATGGATCAAGTGGAAAACCACTATGAACTTTATAACTCCATGAATTTTCTGATCAAATCTGTTCCGCAAATCATGTGCACAGGATATACGATTTATGGTGTCCATACTCCAGAAAAAAATGCAGCTGCTAGCGATAAATCGCTCACTTGCAAGTTAGGAAAAAAGTAGTAGAGCTCGCTTGGCGCTCAACAAATAGGTATGCACGAGATTCGTGTCTGCTAGTCGATCATTTTGTACCGTTGCTTTACATATTGTTTCGTCCATAAGCGTTGAATACGAGATGTGTAAACTTAGAATTGAATTTGCATCGTCACTTCTGTACCTTTATCGTAAAGGTAACCATAAATGTATATAGTGTTTTATGAAATTGTCCGTCGTGCGTCGCGTACTTGACATCAACCTTCGTTAGTGTTAAGTGAGTGACTTTACAGTCTGCACGTAAATGTTCCATACATGATTAAGTAAAAGAGATTTTGCTTTAAAAAGCGAAAACTATAAAAATAAAGAAATATTTTTTTCATTGCCAAACGGGAATTATTGTTCAATATAAGAAAAATACCTAAATCGATTATTATCACACATACATCCCACAAAATAATACTAGAATGTTTAAAACGTAAATTAAAAATATAAAAACTTAATAAAGTACTTACTTAATAAGTAAATTAACAAAATTCACCGGAGAAAATGTATCGGTTTAAATCGGTAGTTGGAGAGTCATTCTGGCAGTTTGGCCGATTTTTGGCGTAAGGAAATGTCAAATAGAACATTTGAAAAAAAATCTGTCTCCAGCCAAGTAAAAGTGGGTCACTGAGAGAATCAACACGGCCATTGCACGTCGAAAAGTCCGTCGTCTACGGAACTAGAGTCTGATTTGTGCTACGATAAATTTATTTATAATAACACACAACGCCAACAATTTTCGAAGAGTCAATTTTGTAACTACGAGAACCTTTCATGATCTGCTTGTGGATCCATTGTCAACGTACATAACTTAGGCTTAAGAAGTCCACAAGTTTACTACCTTTAACATCACACGACTTGTGGGTCTGGTAAACGAATAGCTCACTTTTACTTGAATAGGATTACTGGTGGCTCTGTTGAGGCTGCTACAATATCGATATTACCTATAGGTTCTCTGCGAATAGGCATCGCGTGTGGTGAGCCGCTAACGCTTGATATACGATCGTCTTAATCACCACCTCGTTTGTATGAGATTTATATCGCACCTGTTGCACCAATTATTTACATTCGGAAGTCATTTTGTTCGGATTTGGCTTGTATCTTTGATGACTTGTGGTTTATGTACCTTGATAAGTTTATAGCATTCGTAAATGTTTTACTTTTGAGGATAAGAAAAGGTAGTACATAGAATTTAAATTTCTCTTTCTTCAGTCGTTCAATCTTGTCAGAGTGGAATGTTGGAAGGAATATAGAATAATAAAAGTTATGTTGTTGTTTAACAAAATGGTGAAATAACATACAGATACTTCTTAAATGTTTTGTTTATAGCGTATCATAACATAATCTACCCGGCGAACACGATGTTGGCATTATGAGGCTAAAATTGCTTTCTTGACATTTACAAGATGCACAAATTATCTAGAAGCCTCATGAATATGTCATCAATATCGGATTATACATATACATATTTCGACTAAGACTTGTTGAAAGAAAATGTAAATTAACCATGTCATATCATATTATGTGATAAAAAATAGCACCTACAAATATTATTTTTCTCGAACGTCCATAAATTACAGACATCTCTAGATGATTTAATACCGGTTTAACCACTTCGTGTTTACACTACTTTTGCGATGCTTAAATAATAAATAGCGTGGATATTTTTTAAGTCGAGCGTAAAGCTCGAAACCCGCTATTAAGGAGAGTATCAAGTTGCCAATGACGATAATTTGATAATTGAGAGTGTCATAGTCCCTTGCGCCGTGATGCCCGGCACCTGTTATAATGGAATATTTTATTTTTACAAAAGTAAGGCTTGCTGTTGCTCGAGTAATTTTTCACAGCTTTATCTTTGATGTAAAAGCCTTCAGTGAACATATCTAGGATATTCTCATTTTTTTTCTTTTTATCGTACTTGATCTGTTGCCATCTGGTTCACCTTTATTTGTACATCCATGCATATCACAATTAATATGGTACATAAAACAAATTTACCCATGACACATTCCCTACAATTCAAACTTTACTAAAATGTTATTTATTTATTTACGTTATCTTAATCTTTTTCTAAAATTCACGACTTGATGTGAAGTTGATGTGGCAAGTAATCGTCCGTTGTTTTCGGAGTGTTTTATAAAGATTTCGGCTCGGTGATAATTGGTATGTGTTGAAAATCACTCGACACCTCAAACTTAACACCTTCTTAGCTCTTGTTTGCCTTGAATGTTTGCAATAACGCCGTTTTGTTAAAATGCAAACGTTGAGTTTATTTTACTAAAGACAGGTGCATGAAAAACCCATTAGTGGTTTCTCTTTGTTTGACATCAAATTAAGACATAATCTTACTGTGGTATTGTATCCCACAAAGCGGATTGATAGCAATGCAAAAGGAAACATTAATAGTTAGGAAATACACTTTACGTTAATATCTGGATAATTATGAAGGTTACTAGTAGTAATTTGTCCATCCAATATAATTTCAATACAAAATAAATAGGCGGACAGAAATAAAAGAAATAATAATTGTTAACAACGGCTAAATCAACGTGTATTTAGTACTATTGAATATGTAGATGGTAAGATCATCACATTTCTCATTCGTAACACTTACACTATTACACACGGGCCGTCCCGACCGCCAGTCCCGTCGTGATTTATCTGCCTGCATCTCCGACCTGCGAACAGCTCGTTTATTGCCCGCTTGTTATTTATAATTTATTTTTAACGGTCACCGATTTGTATCCGTATGTATAGTGTATACTATACACAGGAATTCGTTGCCCCACGGCTTGAATGTACCATATCGTGCCCAGTTACGTGTTAATTATGGATCAAAATTGTGTAAATTTCCTGCTTATTACTTGCTATTGAGAACGGTGCGAAGTGGTTAATTATATTTCGATCGTAACGGCACAGTCTACTTTATAAAACAAAAACGTGTCAATTTTCTTTGCATACATTACACTTATTTTTTAAATTGCTTTTGAAAGCCTATATTTTGAATCAATTTTTGTTATTATGGTTTCTCGCACTCTCTCTAATAGAGAAATGCATACTCGTACTAGTTTTTTGCATAAGTGTTTTCTCAGCATAGTTATGTACCCATCTTTATGTTGAGCGAAAGGCAATTGTAAAAAAAAATACTAACTCTACATAAAACTACACAATAATCTACATAAATACGCGCTGACATTGATATACAAGTACGTTCATCAGATATTTCCAGCCTGTACTCAACTCATCAACTTGCGATACACTTTGGCTAGTGATTTGACCATCGATACTCGCGGCAGATTTACAATACGGACAGATAATTTATAGCGTTGTTCGATCTAGATGTAATTTAATGTCGTCGCTTCACATAAATCACGTTCATCTAACGCTCTGCTATCTACAGGTACAGGACTGGTTCACCTGATAATGTGCGTGGAATTATCTTTTGGAACGTTGACCCTTATAATTAGACTAATGTTCGGGTGAACGAATGTTGCTAAACAAAATTATATAGTATCTTTTCTGTCTTGTTATTAGATGTTGTTTATTGTTAGTATATTTTTGCTTCTCGCCTAGTTACCCATGTCGATGAACCTAGAAAAGAAAGATCGGAAGAGGCATGAAAAGGGCACGACTGATATGAACGAATAATGATGTAGCTGACTGTAGGTAACGACAATGTTATTTGTGTATTTTGGGTTAAGAACCTCATATAAATTCTTTACTTTTCAGCCAGTCAGTATCACATTCCTAGTAAAGTATTTTTTTTTTCTTTTTAGTGATTATTTTGTGTTCTGATTTAGCCATGAATTTTTGAATTTAAACTTTTTTATGTTTTTTTTCTATACCTACTTACCTTAATCATTCTCCTCGCGTTCTTAATGTAATTTCACACGGTTGAACGGTCATTACTGTTAAGGTCCGTATGCCTATCTCATTACATTTACTTCTTAGGCTGAGTTATTTAAATGCTGCCTTTTTATTTAGGCGTTTCGAATAGTTTTAGTAAGAATACCATTTACTGAACGGTAAGTACTCGGGCAATTATTTTTCCAAGTACAGGCCTCTAGTGCATTCAAGTTCTCACTGGTTGACTTTGGACATCGAACGGGAGGAAATAACGTCAATAAAGTGGAATAACAAATCCGTTGATACGGCACTATGACCATTTAAATTAATTTAATAAATTTTAAATATTTGTTCTAGTAAATTTAAGAAAAATGTCTATAGTTTTTTAAAGTGCATCCTTCAAAGGTTTTTTAGTAGGTACGTCTGTAACAGAGTATGCTATCATCACTCTACCTGACACAGTACGGTGCGGTACATTGACATGGAACATCGTATTTTAGGTATGTTACGGTGTGTCATACAACATTCTGGAAACATTTAATACCGTGTCCTTAGTATATAGCGCTAATCATGAGTGTATAACTATGTAATAATTATACTATCTTATGCAAATTCGTATTATTTGAGGCATCTCATTATTTGTAATTCCTTGGCAGCTAAGCGACTAATCGAGCGGCACCGTGTCGGCAGCTAAGAATAGTCGAGCGGACACTTTTTGTCCTCTCATTCCATTCGTTAGCAAGGAACACTGCACTGCAAACTTGGAGGGAATTTTTGCCATATTTGCCTACAACGGCTGGACAATGAATGATGCCGTTTATTTTGATATGTAGCTGGTTAAGCTATACCTGCTTTTGTTGTTGAAAGTTTGTGATGCGCAAATGGGTAGTTTGAGTGATGGCCGCTAAATTTTGGTAATAGCAGAATTTATAACAAAATGAGCCATGTTTTGGGGTTTAGCTAAAGTATCAGTTCGGACTATTTTGAATTGGTCCTAAAAATTAAAAGGAAAATATGAAAAATATAAAAACCTTAGTAAATGAAAAAAACATGTAGGTTCGTAGGTATAATTTAAACATGGTTGATAAATTATATCGAAGTGCCATATCCACCATTCACATGTAATATTGCTCCATTCAAGCTTTCAATTATATTAAGTTGAAAATTAGGTGGATGTATAATAAGCTAACTGTAGTAAAAAATCGTTCGATACTACCTTCTTCATTATCGAAACAATAATAAACGAGCTAAAAACCAAGTTAGCCATGTGACGAGAATGTCTTAACGGTGGTTATTAATGAAGCAGACGTCTAGTATAAAAACCCTAGTGTCTATCAAAGGCATGGAGACAGCTACTTGCTACATACTTCACACCGTATAAGGAACGTTAATAATTTGTTTGCGCACCAGCCATTTTCTTTAAGGTACGAACAAGTGGGCAGACTCAATTCATATAGAGATAAACAGGTTGTGCTCGTACAATGCAGATTAAGCGTTTCTTACCACAGAAATTATTATTGAGTGCACCTCGACGAATATTATTTTTCTCAGAAAAAGATAGATCGCTTAAGCGATTTTACGGGAAATTAATTTCGGCAGTGAGCGACAGGGCGCGGCGGGCGCACCGCTGCGCGGCCGCCTCGTCGCGATGATTTGTTGCGATCCGACCGCACTCGTTACAGTTCCCGATAATGACGCATACCATTTACTCAAAGGCGAGGGCTAAGGTTGTAATTCAAGCGTCTTATCGTTATTTCCCAGTAACAATCGCACCTTCACGTTGAAACAAAAATTAAATCAAAAAGCAGACAGAATCATTCCTCTGTAAATTTAGGAGTAAAAGTTATAAGGCTGTATGGCATGCGCGGGCGCAAGCCCCGCCCCAGTTGTCGCCACAGCCGGCTCAGCCGCAATTAATCCACTGTAATGCGATACGAGCCTCCTGTCGTCGGCGACGTAATGCATCGTGATTTACGCGCAACGAACAAGCCGTTAATCTTATTACCACTTTCAATAACTTTATTATCGAATGTTCGATATAAATGCCATACGAACCAATATACACCTTGAATGAACCACACAGAGACCATTTGCATTTACAATAGCATAATCGGTAGGAGTTAGGAAGCTTCCCACGAAATTTATTTTAGTCGACTTAACGATTGTGTCCGCTTTACCAAAAATGGAAAGTTAATGCGCCCCTTGCTTAACGTCGATTAAACGGTTATATAGACTTAACAATCTGATCCTGGTTAAGGTTTCCAATTTAAACGTTTACATTATTTTTACCTTCGTGTTAGGTTTCGTGCATGCCGTGCATTGATTTAAAACTAAGTTTTTTTTTTGTTACCAGTGTAACGTTTTGAATAATAAGAGAACTATCATGGAAGACCAGAAGCGTGTTCGTGCCGTGTGAAATCGCTTTTTATTCAACCTGCAAAGCCTCGAGGCGGCGGTAAACACGATTCAAATTCGACATGTTATCCCCTAAAACATACCAATAATAAGATGTAAATGACCAAGTCCAGGGGCACAGAACAAAAAACTACCACACTGAAAAAGGGATATTTCCAGTGAGCTGGTAATTTGCATATATTTTCGTAATAACAACTTCCGTTTGTTGCGCCGGCGGACGTGTCACGAGTTCGAGCATATAACTACGGTAGCTCGCATCCGATCAAGCTTTGTTATTTCGCTCCTGGCTCTTTGACACTTCCACATTGTTTTAATGATACTCGACTGCTGTATACTCCAATAAGACTCTCCGGAGAAATATGTCATTTGTTTCTCGCTGAGCGCAGCTTCAATATTCGGTGATAATGGCATGTTACCTGCTCGTTTCCATAACGCGTTGTAATGAGCCGACAAATTTAACGCTTCATCAATAACTCATACCAGATAATTATTTATAAGAAGAATATTATATGTATATTATTTGCCGTAACTTATATTTTTCATTATAAATGTTACTTTTTAATGTTGTAGCTGTAACGACCTATCACATAATTTTATTACAAAAAAAATAGCAACAATCTCATTGCGATACGACTACATTTTTATCATATTTCCATGAGGTCTCTATATAAAATTCAGTGAGGTTGGTGGCGTCACGCTGTCCCACGGCAGTTTTACGTCGAGTCACGTGTTCCAAATACATTTGTATTCAAGCTTTGTGTCTCCCAGTGCCCTACTCATTGAATAAAAATAATACAACTTGCGTAGGATATGAATTATTTATTTCATTTTTAATTGAGTGTTAAGAGTCATTGATGTTGTCTGTCATGTGTAATTGCTTATTCATTGCAGTGTTTTCAAGTGTCTCTCTGTGAGTGTTATGAATAACAAGTGCTGCAACGCCATTCATTTTCATTTATGTGATGGTATTATGAAATAGATAACGTTGACTTTGTACTTTTGCCTTTGTGTCTCATCACAATTTTGAAACAAGTTAAACTTGTAGGTGGGATGGCGGTTACATTGGCCTCGCTGCTTTCACAAAATTTCACACTTCCTGATGAAAGTTTTAACACAATTACCCGGTCCACGACCATTTCCCCCGGCCCTCGACGACTGGACAGGAAAAAACTTGGCAAAGAACAAACTAACCAACAGTCCAATTTAGCGACATCCGTATAAAGTTTAATGTACCCAATCTGAAATGTTGCCGTATTTTCGCATTTTAACTAGGCACACGGGGAACGTATTTTGTTTTCTTTTGTTTTTATTATGTTATTCGAAGCAAGGTTTATTTCCGGCTCATATCCAAAACTACATTAACAACTAAAGTAGGATTTTATATTAGATTATCTATTTGAACCAGATAATTTTGTTGTTAGTTAGCTAACTACGATGCTGACGCCAATCGTCTAGGGAAACAGATAAATATTTGTAGTTTGAAGCAGTAGATTCAGGCAGGTTGCTGGCAAACGTCCGAATTAGCTCAAAGTTGCTCTTTGATCGGAGTATCCGGTGTTTGTCGGCCGGTGTTGGCCGTGGTCCGGACCGGTCACCAATTCAGAAACATTATCGTATCCCAATTGCAACTGGTCAACATTTCCCTTCCATTTATATCTAAGAAATTATAATTTAAGCTACGTGGCAAATGTTCTCTAACTCACTTTTTAAGCATGTGTGTATGCTAAGGTACATACAACTCGAATCTAAAAGGTAATTTTGAACGGTACAGGAACACTGAAGTGGTTTTACTGAGAATGAGTAAAATTCTTCATTTTCCATTATACTCGTAAACAAGGTTTCTGGGACGCGACCGTGGTGTTGGCTTAACATCAGACGACAAAAACCTCTTTTATTTCAGTCGCGTACCTCTTCCATGATCTAATCAAAATTTAGCAAATTTGTTTACATACATCATGCGCGCGGAGCGTGGTGTATCACGATATTCACCACACGTAAACAGTGCCGCGCCAGCGATGACACCTCCTTTTGATGTCCTCATATTCCCCATATACGAGTCCTGAGCTAATAAAATGTCACCGGCTACGTACGAAACATGTTTGTCATATAAACGAAATTTGATTTTTGCGTGATTCCGTATTCCAAACCCAATTTTGTCTCATTTTTGTTTGTAACACATCTGAAACTATTTCCTTTATCCTTCCGGGAATTAGGGACTGCTGCGAGTCGAGCTTTCTGGCTTTAGGGCTTTATTTTTGAGAAGTAAATATTTTTACAATAGTTTCTACTTCTTTGTGTATTGAATATTCTTTATGTATTGAGTAAGTTACTTTTTTATACAATTGAAAAATATTTATAACCTGTCATTTTGTGAAATCTTTAGAGGATTAGGCTGAATACCGCTATGTTTAAATTAATTTCATGCAATCTTAAAACGATGAAGTAAAATAAAAGTAAACACAATTTATTAAAAAGAAATATAACGAAAATCAGGAAATTCTCTAGAGCTTACTTCGGATAGGTCTAGGTGGGATAGCCTGCGACAAGATGCCGCTATCGGTATAAATTAGGCTCGGTGTTGTATCGCCACGGAACAATACCGCTGTCGCGGTGGCCGCCGTATTGGTTGTCCCTGGCCGTCCACTTCTCACAGATATAGGGTTGTTAAGCCATGTCTCCTGCCAGCCTTCAAGGTAACTTGGGAACGTATTTCTAACTTCTGAAGTACAACTTGAGAAATAAAGATAGTTGCAGTTGTTAACATCACTTTATAAAATATTAAATTTTATCCTTGTTGATAAATAATAAACCTTTTTCATTGTTTTATGTATTTTATAATAAAAATACCTACAAAATATTGTTTTTATTTTAATTATTGTTTGTAACCTGGCTTTGGCATCCTTAGATTTAGCTACTGCTTCGAGCAATAATATAAGCTCTGCGTGGGATGCAATAGATTTCAAATTGGGCTGTGTTATTTGGTATTGTTTACGGGACGGCCATGGTGTTGCGGTTGGCAGGTGACACGCGGCTCTATAAATCTGTGCCGCACGGCCTACGTCGTAAACACGGCAAGCACAATCCCTCGATCTGAACTGCGACTGTTTCAATAACTCGCTATTATTTCAATAATTGAAAAGGTGCACTATTATATGCCTCTCCTTGTACAATGGAGTTTGAATGTGGGAATCGCAAATGCTACATCGCTTACTACGGATTCAATACGACGTTACAACTTCCCATTAAGTATTGTAAGTGATAAAATAAAACTTACATTTCAAGAGTAAAGTTTACAACACCTGACTTTAATCTATGAAACAATATAAAGTTACCAGCTGTAAGTTTGCTCGCGGTTTTAAGTGGTTTCAGATATTTATCGGTTCTAGTTTTTCTTCTAGAAACAAACTCTCTTAACCACAAACGAGCGATTAGTTTACAACAAGTTCCGTACACGTTATACGGCGAGTATAATAACTTTCACCTATAGAGAATTTATTGGGTACTGTCTCTAGTTGCTAAGTAGCTTCGCACCACGATGTACTCGGAGGCAGGTCCGTGCCTCGGGCTGTTCAGATTTACGAGGTGGCGCGCTCGTGCTGTGCCTCCCCCCTCTCTCTCGCCCTCCGTCCCTCTGCATCCACCCCTGCCCCGCGCTGGCCCGCACAGAATGCGGCTCCTTCGGTCACTCATTGTAACGGCTCTCAGTTAGTTATGAACTAGAAGCAAGAACCTCGTACCCGATTCAATTGTAGAAACCTTTGAAGATAGCTGTTAATTGTTTAAGTTTGCAATAAATATCAAAGCTTTTGCGGCTACACCTTCTAGATTATCTTAAAATGTATAGCTAGAATCTAAAGGCTGGGAAAGTAAACTTTAACGATGATCGTAAAAGAAGCTAAGATTTTACTCAGATTTAGTACGGACGATAATCTCCCGAATTTATTTCACAACTAACAGCTGTACTGGGATAGCTGGGTTGATTGAATAGCGGAGTGTTGATAATACTGGAATTCTTGCTTCTGTTATCGAATACGAATCTCGGCAGTGCCATTACAGTTATTCGTTTATCACTGAAGATTCTATCTGGACAAAGTGATGTCTAGTAAAGACCCATAGAAACTTAAACATTTAACTTTACATCTACTACTTTTCGAATAGTTCCTTAGAGACCTTATACTAAAAATCTGTTACTACAGAAGTCGAATATTTATCAATGTTTAAATAATAAGGTTTGCGAACTGTCGAATACCAACAAATATTTATCTAAACACACATCAGAATTTCGGTGGTTTGGACGATTTGCTTAGATAATATTGATCATATTTTTAGTTGTTTTTGCTCTTCAAACGGTTAATATGAATCTAGATAAAAATACAATGTAAACGCAATAAGTAATGAACAGGAATTTAATCGAATAATATATCTGTTACTCAGTTCAACAAGGAACATGGTTTTGCCTTAGAGTTACATATGTATGGTACAATCCTACATGTGTTCAGAGCAGACTTGCGCTAAAAAGTTGCAAGACTAGTCTGTCCGCTTGGACTGGTCCTTATGTGACGTCGCACATCATAACTACCGGACAACATACCAGCCATTATTACTACAGTTAAATACTTAACGAGCTACAAATTGTTTCAATACTTTATAACATCAAGTTTTCCCATTTTATTATAAGTAATTAAACTGTCAGTTTATAGGTCAGGGTCCCCTTTTTTGCTATTGATAGCAACACCTAGGTATCGCTTAAACTTTAATCTGTCTTGTTTATTATACGCAACTATAAAACATTTTGTTCTTGTTCATTTTTATTAATGTTCTTTTTGGAAACATACTATTTGCTCGCGCCTAAGAACCTTTATGTTTTAGCAGATAAGAAAGTTGGTCGATGCTGAAATCAAGCTTTTTTTATATTAAATGCCTGACTACATGTTCAAAATTTGGTATAAATCAGTAAACAAATTTGGGACACATGTTTTCCATGTTCGAATCAGCCAAAATCAGAGTCGAACATTACAGGGTCATTTACACGTATTTATAAGTACTAAACATTTAAGAGTTTCACACAATTTTTCGCTCGTTTAAAAATGGATAATAACATTACATTTAATGTACCTAATTATTATGTTAATTTTGTTGCAAATTAATTGAAGCAATAAAAAAGGATCTCATTTTAATGTCTCACCCTTACTGCATTACAAAGAGCCGTCAATTTTAATTCCTTTTCGATTTTACTAGCCATTAAACTATGCGTAAAGAATTTATGACGTATTGCTCTTAGTACTTAACACTTTGTAACGCGTAAATGATTTTGAAACAAACAGGTGTCTCGAAGTTTCATTTACACCTATAGAGCTGTCGGCTGATTTTACGCGTTTTAGCGAGATTGTGCGCATAAACAACCTGTTAATTGGATAATATCCGTTGACTCGATTGAATATATCGATGAGTAGGTAAATGTTATACAGCAGGCCCTGTACTTGAAACTACCAGTTAAGGCAATAACGTTATACGTGGACATTTATCAAACAACATATGATTTTAATATTCATTGCAGTTCTATCTTAATGAACAAGCCCAAATGCATAATATATTTGATCTACCAAGACCATTTAATGTAGGTAACAGTATTTAATATAATTGTAGTAATTTAGCTGATACTTGTTTATATCACCTACAGTTTCAGATATGAAATATGTTTGACAAAGTAATTAACACTTCTGCAGAATATTACCGAGTAGAATTATTACACGAAGCTACAAGGCTGAGGTGTTAAACAAGACTGCACTTCAAGGCTTAGCTCTGAACGCAGGCTTCATATATATGAAACATATTCTGTTGCATGTAAAACATTTTAGTTCAATATTTTAGAGGCCACCATACTATTCACTGAGGTAGCACTATAATTTAGCTGAACCCGTAGAAACAAATGACAAAACATTCCCCAGACAAAGACTATTGGCAATTAACTAAATGCTAGTAATAATTTAGTTTCGAAACTAATATCTCACGAGCTAAAGCAAGAAATACTTAAGGTGTAAAATATACAGTGACTATAATAACCGAGACAGAACACAAATATCAGTTCAATAAGAAAGTGTTCTTCTTTTTTATCATCACAAGGTACCTCGAGATAATTATCCGTCACAGGGGGTAGTCCTGACAATAAATTCTTAAGTTTTATTGTAAGGAGTCTTAAAATCTTCGCATAAAATTGTCGCGAGTGAAATGAGAACGTCCCATTTAATTAGGTACGGGTACGGACGGTACACAATCAGTTGCTTCACGAATGTCGACTCCCCCCCCCCCCCCCCCCCCCTCTCCTTCGCTTGTTTCGAAACTACCCGCAAAGGATTTTAACGAGATTACTTTCAGCACATTTTATAGGTCATCTCGCGAGATTTATTTAACTGTGATTTGTAAGGCATTTCTCATTCGCGCAGATTAAAAGAAATTCCGTCATTAAAAGTAATGGTACTCGGTTTATATTCGAAGAGATTTATATAACTTTATCAAATGTTCGAAATATATTATTTCGACCTTAAAGAAACTGTTTAATTTTAATTTCAAGTTTGTTTCTCTATTTTTAATGTAGTAATGTAAAAACAATTTAAAAACTTAGAAACAAGTTTTTATAACAAACAACATATTTATTACTTCGTTGCACTATTAAGATATTTTATGTAAGTTAAGGTTTTGCTTATCTACCAGACACTTTCAAAAACGTTGCATAATCGTTTCATTAGTCAAGGACCGTTTAAGGATATTGCATACTTAATACAAAATTAAGGTGTAGCTGCAATTAAACATGGTTGAAGTAATACTATTACATCCAAAAACACATTTGCATGCGTGCACCGTTAAGCGTGCGCTACGACCGCGCGCACTTCCCTCAATGTTGTTATTGCTCGCCCCTCGGGAGCCACTACACGCTAAGAGCGCGAAACCGAACATCAAAGACCGTATAAAACGCACTTCATTCCATAAAGTTCCATAACAGAGGCGTTGGAAGCGAAGCGACCAACTAAACGAGAGCCCTTGACACCCTTTCATATTCTTCGACCTTCGAACTTGATGCTCGACCTGACACAGGATAGGGAGTTCAAATGTAGGTGGTGGTTCATATGGTCGCCGCAGCCGCACGCGGTATCGACGCGCTTCCCATCTAAATGGAGAGCGGCTCACGAACTACCCGCAGCTATTGTAAACAAGCAGCGTTCTCTATTCAAACTATCGATACGCCTTCTATTCGCCGTTTCGTGCCGTATTGACGATCCGGAAAAAGGTCTTACCGTTTGGCCGCTCCTTGGCGAGGAAATTTTTATCGGTAGGCACAGATTTTCATACGATTTGAAAGCACTGAGGTTTTACGACTTCATCCGTACATTCCATCCGAACTATTCAGTTCACGTAAGAGAAATCTAAAAAAAAAATTTAGATGCAAATATTGAACATGAAGTAAGTCACGGTTTTAATTTTCCATGTCTAATGTAAGCAAAGATACTTAAGAATTAAACAATGAAAATGCAAAGCGGTTAAACGTTAAGTTTACCACAATGAATTGTGACAGAGTAAAAGCTTCGTTTGTTTCGAAAATTTAATTTCAGTAAAGTGTGTATCCGGTAGATACATTTAAAATGCACTTAATGTATCCAATTTTTCAGTCTAACGCTACAATATTGTGTATTCAAGTTTACGGTAGTATCATTTTTATTTTAAAATTTCACGAAGTAGGTACGAACGAAGTCTTGTCTGACAGAACTTACCCTTTTCTGTGGCAATAATGAGACAGGCAACGAGAAACAACGAGGCACTCCGTCCTCTTTGCTTTTTAGAGTACCTTGTAGAAAATGCATTACCCAAAATGTCATTGTGATATATCTTGCTTCTAAGAAAACTCATGCTCTTCTTTTCGTCGTCGTAATGTTATTCAAATTAACGCGAGGAGGAGTACTCGGATATTCTTTTTGAAATTTGCCGTCTAGAGTCTCCAGATTTATACGCGGTAACGCGGTAACGCGGCGCTCACGAAGTGGCTATCGACGCGTGGATCCACGTGCGACCGAGGCGTGCCCTCGCGGTAAGAATTCGCGCATTTTTACGGCATAATAAAAATCGTAAATAATGCCAAGTGAGGAGATGAAGTCGGGTCACGATGTGCCCCGGGCCCTGGGCCGTCATCGCGACTTGTGAATTTACGAGTGGCCCGCGAGTATATCCCCATCCCAGGCGATCGTTGATTTGAAATTAGCATCCACGTTGTTTATTTAAAATTCAAAAATGGAATTTATTATGATAGGTCAATAGAAGGTACAGACCGCCACAACCATTTCAAAATAATAAAAGGTCAACGGTTAAAGCTCCAATTTTACAAGACGGCAATTTTGTCGAAATCAGGCACACGTCCGAGCAATTTTAGAGAGGGTCCTGAATATTATTATCACCGTCTCGCGGCCTCGTTGCCTCTTTGAGAGGTGCGGAAGCGGCGAGGAAAAATCACCTCTGAATTACTGTTACAAGGCACGACGCCGATCACTCGCCACTCTGACGGTCGTGAATTAAGATGCCTTTCACACGGAAGGCTTGTCCGTCATGTTTACATAAAAAATGCCGTACATTCATAGAAAACAGTATATTTAAAAACGTTTCAAACTAGCTTCTAACTACGCATGAACACGAAAAAGGTTAGTAGAGATAAATTATGAAAAGGGAGATCATCCCGTTGTTGCGGTTTAAATAGTGAAGAATGCTCAAACATAAAACGATCAGATATTTCACGTTCGATAAAGTTGAAACACATTCAACATAATCTCTCAAAAAGTTCAAAGGTAAAACCTCGAACGTCTGTTGTAATAAGTACAGTTTCAGTGGAGCCGTGGTTTAATTTAAAGGCAATAGAGCGAGCCAACTTAATTTTCAGGCTCACCGCAGTTTCCTTTGTATGTAACCTCGACGGATTAACGAACTTCTGGTTCAGTTGAACTGAAGAGGCCATACACGATGAGATGAGATGAACACGTTAATAATATTCATGTTTAGTTATTACTATATGAGTCTAGTTAGATAGAGCAGTTGTGCGTATAATGTGCACAACAATAAGCTGGGCTTCAATGATGTGGTGCTTTTATGTAATCTTTACGAATCAATGTGCATACCCAATTACTGATGAGAAATTGTGGGCTGAACAACAGTTATAGATAAAAAATACATATATGGCAAAAGCTAGCCCTATATCGCAATTTAATTTAATGATTTTTCAAGATTATAATAAGTTTATCGTATAACGTGTAACTTAGTTAAACAAAATATACTTAGAACGTAGTAAAAAATTCTCGCCTCTCCCAAAAACTGTTGAAATTGTTTGTTAATTATACCTCAAGGCGTCGTGTGTTGTGTCATTCGAAATATATCACGCAAACTACATGTAGACTACACAAATTCTATATAGATATTAAATGAGGCTAAATTATGCAAGAAATGAGAGTTGGCTGGTCCCTACGTGGGATGTAGTAACCCATTATTCTCACTTGGGTCTAGTAAAATATTATTCTCGTTTTTGAGTAAATAAACAGGTAAGGTAACAAGAACTTATGTTGCATTTTTACGCCGTAAACATGTAAAACAATAACATTGGTTAGGATTTGAGTAGTTTAATAAGACATCTCGGATGTAATAAGCACCTTCAAAGAAATTTGGCATGCTGAGGTTATAATGTTTTTTCGTTGTATGTATTGAACTAGGTTGTACGGCGAATAAATCGAATGTCTTGGCGCCAGCACATTGTTTAAAAACGTTAGTGACCCCTTTACGTCTGATTGATGTTGGAGGTTTTAACTGCCCAATTCCTATGTGTTCCGTAAACGACAATCCCGGTTTTTGAATTTTTTGAAAACACGATAGGCCACTTAGCGCCCCGTGTCGCGCGCGATCGTAACTTAGCACTGTTCGATACGGCTGCCATATTGGCTCGTTCTTTTTCGGTGCAATTTACTGCGCGGCGCCGCCGGGGGCCTACCGACATCGTCCGACTGAAAAGATGCGCACCGATTTATTTACCGTCGATTGCATTCGGGAGCGTGCCCACTGTGCCCGATATTTATGTTACGCACGGTATGCCTGCGCGAATTGCCAACAATGCGAAAATACATTTAAAGTAACGCCTACAATACCGCGGATGTCTCGTATTTTTTTCAAAATCCCATTTTAATCCGACAGTCTGTATTCTCCGCGTCAGATTTATTTTCCGCATTTACAGACTCCTCTGTGTTGTCTGGTTAGTTTATATCAATGAATCACAAGGAAGTCGAATGAGGTTAATGCGGTCCAACATCCCTTAGGTCCAGTGACCGCTCATACCATTAACATATCTTAATTTGTCACCTTGCGGCCGACCATAACTTGCTGTTAAGTACCTCCTCCTAATAAATAGCCGTCGAATGATCTCCTGTTATAATTTAAATTAATTTAAAAGAAACAACTGATAAGCCGTACATTCGATTGAATTTAATGTCCCGCCGCAACGGACGGGGTATTCTTAGGTCGCGGCAATACGGTGTATGCTTAAATTATTTAAAGTAATTGAGTAGATAAGAAGCATATCTCGTGACGATAATGTACAATAAATCGTATTTTAGAATGTTTGAGTCATTTGTAACATTAATTTAAAAACCTTGTTTTCGTAATGTAGCGTTCGGGGTATTTAGACTGAAGTAAGTGCACTTGTCGCTGTATCAATTTGGAAGTGTTCAGATTTTAAAATAAGATTAACCTTATTTTTTCTGCTGTTGAGAATAATATTCAATTCAGAAAATATATAACGATTGTCTCTAGCAAGAGCGAAATTAGTTTTACATTACTCTTTGTGTTGACGGGAAACTGACGACGACTTGACGACCTCCGTGGTCGAGTGGCGTACGCACCGGTTTCAAGGTGTCGCTAGCTCTGAGGTCCCGGGTTCGATCCCCGGACGGGTCAATGTAGAAACCAACTTTTCTACATTGCCTCGGGTCTGGGTGTATGTGGTACCTTCGTTGTTTCTGAATTCCATAACACAAGTGCTTTAGCTACTTACTTTGGGTTCAGAGCAATGTATGTGATGTTGTCCGCATTTATTTATTTATTTATTTATTTAAACTAACAATTGGATAGTACCGTTTCGTCTGACTTTATCTTCGATCTTGCGTGTTCAATTTGGCTGAACCTTTGTACACTGTAGCCAGTAGACTGAAAGCGCTGCAAGCAGTTTGTTTTACAGTTTAACATTGTTTCCTGTTCGATCAGCAGGTAGAGACAAACATCTGCTTTGGGCCGCCAACTCCCAGGCCGTTCAAGTTTATTCTCCCTTTGATAGTTTAGAAGAGTAAATAGACTTTAAAGTTTCATCATTTTTACGAACAATGCAATATCTGAAACTGATGGGGACAACAGTCGATATTGAATGACCTCAAAAATAATATGTCCTCTGGATACATTGAAAAACGTAAACGTACTTGTGCTTGAAAACATACACGTTGCTTATTTTGGAATTGATTTGCTGACGTTACAAGAAAATCTGTTCTAAGCCTCGCTTCATACTGACAAAACCTTCATACATATAAAATCACAAGGGTTAAATAGTAATTGCCGACAGAAGTCCTTCCTGGCGCGTTCCCTTCCATGTATTTCGCCGGCTCCCGTATAGTCTCAGTTCCAATTACTCTTTGGAATCGGTGTCCACTGTAATTGGATTGGGCCGGCAACCGGACTTGTTGGCATTTTAATTGTGCTATTGTGACGCCGGACACCGTCCGCCGCCCGCTACGATGCTGTCTGCGCTAGACAAACCGCTTTTTGTATCACATTCGCACATCTGGATTTGCTAATACATCAATAAATGATGCTGCAATCAATGTTACAATGCTCTATATTTATTTACTGTTATATCAACAGTTTTTTTTTGTTCCCACGATTAGATCAAAAACGGAACACGTGAGAAAACATCTTCGTCGTCAAAGCGTCAAATATTTCTCAAAGGCCGCGAGTTGCGTTGTTTTAGGAAACCGAGACATTAATGGAATGACTGACACGTATTGTCGATGCGTGTTCGAAGAATCGTTGTGTTTAAAATGTAAGGAATTAGGGATTAATACGGTTCCCAGTATAAAACAGGATCTTTAGCTATGTGTTACATTTCGCGAGCCAGTAAATTCATTAACAAATTAATGTACTGTTTACTATGCAAATAATATTCATTGTAATTAAAATAAACTGAAATTAGGCTAAGCAGCTTATTATGTTTCGAGAATAATTAACGTAGTGTAGTAAGCGGTGGGGAGTATTATAAAACTAATTACGGTAGCAAAAAATATATCAAATATAATAATATAAAGCTTTTGCTGTGCAATGAGACACGGAACCATTGAATACCATACATACATGTCCCAAAATTTATTAAAGAGGTGATTTCATTTACTAGGTCATAGTCAATATTTCCATATTGACTGGCAGTTGATAAGGTAAAACAAGTTTATATTAAAATTCAAATATAGTATTCGTTTAGGCCGTTTTATGTTATTCACTCTGTGTTAGTCTTATTATTCGCCACAGAAACCATTGTCGGCGACGTTGCCACTTCGGAATATTTTATACAAATTTTAGAAACAAGAACAAGGGCCGAGTGACAGGTACACTTATTCGTGTTGCTTATTTTTGCTTAGTGAAGTTTTATCGGATACCAATCGTGGAGGCGCGGCATGTTGTAGAGATGAATAAAATATACATTTCTGCGTGGAGCGCGCCTGCTCGCGCTCAAATGGGAAGTTTGGATGCCGCTTTAATGGAGTTCTGAAGTTTGGCATTCGTTTCTATTATGGCCACGGAATTGTTTGTTGTCGTTGATTTAAATTTCACGCTCCAGTTAGTGAGTATCAAATCTTATTTGTCAATTATCTGCATTTTGTATGAAACCCGCGTTTATCTTTGTAAGTGATGGCGCCATCGCTTTTGTATTTGCCCGTCGGTTAATACCTACTATAATTGACATCAACTTGTCGGTTTCTTCTGTGTTGCCATATAGCCCTTATTTCTTCTATGGACCATTAGTGAGTTTGAATCTCACGGGTTTTCTTCATCTAACACGGTTAAAATAGCTTTGGTCGTCGGTCATCTTTGTCTTTATTTTATTTTGTCGAATTTTTAGCGTCCCGAAGTCACTTTTAAATTTGAATTCTTTCCTCGTCTTCTACGAAAAGGTATCGAATGCTTCGCCTTTGTATCACTTTTTGTGCTATCTCGTACTCTGTTGCGATTCGGACATTATTTATGACCTGCAGACTTTCTCACAAATAAACTATTTTAATGTAACCAATACAATATTATGTTTTCGATTGACACACTTTTGCTATTATCTCAAGATTGTTTTTACTTATATAATACTTTTTTGTTTTAGTATAATATCAGGATTATTATCTACTAGCTTTTGCCCGCGACTTCGTTCGCGTGGAATAGTTACTTCTGGCAGATTTTTGGTTTTACCCACATAGTTCCCGATCTCGCGGGATCTATTTAAAAATGAAATGTGGAAGATGCGCGATCTATTTCGATCCCAACGCCATCTATCGAGCATAGTGACAACTCGGATTATTTATCTATACTCCGTTCGGGCATTTTCTTTGTACTAAAAGTTTTATTATATTGATATTATTTTTTTCACACCTTTTTACTATTTATTTACTTTTTTCCGATGAATTAAAACAATAACATGAACCGAACTCGTGTAACGATCGACACCATTGCGCGATCACCAACTCGACATAAAGTACTAATAGAATTATCTATACTCCGTTAGAGCATTTTCTTTGTACTAAAAGTTGTATTATATTATATTTTCATACCTTTTTACTATTTATTTACATTTTTCCGATGAATTTTCAGTACTGAATTGATGCCGACGCTTGACCAATAGATGGCGCTGTATGTCCGGAATAGATTTTATTTTTTGTAATAAAAACTATCCTATGTCCTTTCTCAAGTTCCAAACTATGTCTGTACCAAATTTCACACAAATCGGTTCAGTAGTTTAGGCGTGAAGCAAAGACAGACAAACAGACAGACAGACAGACAGACAGACAGAAAGACGGACAGACAGACAGACAGAGTTACTTTCGCATTTATAATATTAGTTTGGATTATGGAATGAACTCTAGCCTAGGATACCAAAAATACTGTTTGTCTGTGGACACTGTACATAGAAGGGTGGCTAGTAATAATAATGTATGAATATACATTACATCAAGCACACAATTCTCAACTTTCGTTTCTTAAATTAACCTGTATCAGAATAATTGCTTCACACCCAGTCCCACTATTTATTGACGTTTTATGATCTGCGGATTTATTAATAATAGCGGTAAAATACATAAATCAGTGTATGCTTCCGGTGTTAGACGGGCACTGGCCGACGAGCCTCATTTATCAAGGAGGTTTACCTCGAATACGCAATGTTGTCTTTACTGCCATCTAACAAACACAAATCTATTTTCTGGTTTAAATACTGATCTGTCAATATGTATGATTTATAGGATTATATTAATTACAATTTAGACGCTGTTATGTTAACACGTTGGAGACCGTCTAATCAAGATACACCCGGTCTCGGATCAGCGTTTTCACTCACGTAATTTAATTTATCGAATATGCTTTCATGTTTATTGAACCGTGAAATGGCTTTTTGTTGCTAAAAAAGTATCTATTCGTACGGAAAAGTTTCTAAATTGCACCGGCGGGAAATGATTCCGTTTATTGTTTATGTTGCGGCAAAATATTTGTACGGTAACAAACAAAAAATGAACACAATCGCACTTATGCCCTAATAGTTTTAGAAAGTGAACGCTGCGCTGTATTAACTCCGAAGATTACTCTCACGGCCACTTTTTTGTGGCTGGCTAATTTAAGTACCTACGCAGTGAAATTACTCAGCATTATTATATTCGTATATCAAATTATAGCACGCTCTGTATTCATAGATATATTGTGCTGCAATTGTAGTGACACTAATCGCCTTATTCTCTAATACGTAACTCATTTGGCCGTTCATTTTTTGTTCCCAAACAAAGTATCTATAAGAAATTAAAGTAGATTGTATGAAACTTTGTCTGCTCACGGTATTATTTTAATATTTGCGTATGAAAGAATGATCTATAAATATGAATAATCATTTATTAATTTAATTACACTTGTATAAATATATTGTAATATTTTTTGGATAGACCTAAGAACATTTAATGTGCATGGTTCCTGAATTATTCTATTTAAGTAACTAGAAATCAATATTTTCACATAAAACTGATAACTTTGTATGGTTTCTAGTATAATCCTTAAGAATCGAAGTGCACATTTATAGGTGCAATCGACGTGACAGTTTTACTTTGAAATATATCTTGTGCGTATACTCTAAAAAAGGCCAGGTACCGGAGCCGCCAATGCCAGTAACTACGGTATTCCATAAAAGTACATCGGTTTGTATCGTTCAATTAATTTAATCAAGCGTATTGATTAAATGTCAGGTACCCAATTAAATTATCGACAGCAGACCGGGGATGCAACGCGAGCGCATTCTCAAGACGTAGTGGTGTGCCCGTAGGCGATACAATTCGCGCTTTGCTTTCGTATCTCGTTCCAATTCGATTGCTGTGCCAACATTTGATGCTGCTATATATGGTGGCAAATATTGCCGCAGATTACTAAGCTCCACAACACTTTGTTGCGACTAGTAATAACAACTTGAAATTCCGATCGAACTCTGCGAACTTACCTTTATTGCTTTATTCGATTTCAATGAAAAATATGTGATGTTTTCGTTATAATTGACTGAAAATAATGTTTTTGTGAATAACGACTCAGAAAACACGATATGCAGAACGGCCATATTCTCCCTATTCGATAGACCAGATTCCAACTCAGTTCTTTTGTGAAGTTAATAAGCATATAAATAGACATTGCCTTTTATATGTACTCTGTTATTATCTTCATTATAGCTGGCGTTTTGAATAGCACCATATACAGGCCATCAATGAGGCATTCCACGTTTTTACAAATGTTTCTTATTGACTGCAAAAGTCAACAGTGTTTTCTTTAATAATGAAAGCTATAATTTTCTTGTCTTCAACACAAAACTTACTTTCAATTGTTCAAAATTATAGGTTAGCTTTGTTTGTGATATTATTATTAAGGAACAAAATAAGGGCTTTCAGACTCACTCACGTGTGAACGCAGCTAATGTTTTAGTTTGACATTAAAATTGCCTATTCGTCTGATAGACCGCACTCAAATTGCGAAAATAATACTAGGTCCTCGGTAACACTTATTATAATCAAGTTTCTTCAAAGGTTTTTAGAAAAAGCTTTGCCATAGCAGAAGTAAAAACCTATTTAAAAGATATTATGTTCACACCAAGGTTTATACCTTGTTTATGTTGATGCGATTATGATTTATGTCATTTACCTGTCTTGTAATACGGGGATACAGTTTATAATAGTTACGATAAATATGTAGAAACTATATAAAAGAATACCGAACGGAATGAATCACCTGACATTTATAATCACGTCGTTGGACGAAAACCAATTTAGTAATTTAACATGCCGTGGATCAAAACTATTGAACAACTTTATTTATTGCCCATAAATGTAGCCGTGATAAAATATTTACCACTTTTTGTCATAGATCACTGCGGGGTTATAACAGAGATCTCCAACGCCTTTCTGTTTGTGTGTTTGGACTATAATTATCAAAACTATTATCTACTTTATTTATCTATTGTGTTATGAAGCACTTGTTGCACTTTGTAGTCTCTTTGTAACTATACTTTCGTTATACAGACGATGTACTATGGATGGCTAGAAATATTTGTTAAATTGAATGTAAATAAGTTTGAAGCAAATCTTTTCAGTTTAAATCTACCGTCAAAAAACATACGCGTTTAATTAGGACTTGCCTATTAGACATATTATAAAAAAACAGAAAGTTTTAAGATTACCTAAGTAATTGAGTCATAATTTTAAGGAACGTGTATCTTTGCCTTCACAAAATAATCCTGCATGGGGCTCCATTTTTGAATTTTAAACATTCGAAGCGGAATATTCTGTTGCCTTTGCGTCCGCTGCGAGCCCGCAGATTGCTTTTGAGCGAACCTTCATCCCGAATACTTTCGGAAAGCATCTCGTTACCTCGATTTAACTGTCTTGACACATACAAATTTTATTTGCCTTTTTGTGTTGTAGCTTTTGTGAGCAAAATTTTATTTTCTCGAAATTAGTCGGCAGGGGCTTATTGTGAGCGAAATCCAATTATGTCTGAGCGTTCTAAGGATTTGTGTTCCGCGACAGACTCTTTTCAATGTGTGTCAAGTAAACTTTGCAATTTCTTCGCTGTTTCTTGGCACTTAATGTTATTTATGAACATTAAATGTACTTACATGGTTGTAAGTGAAAATAAAAGGAAAACAAATGAAAAAGCACTTAATACACGTATAATGGTAATGTGATTAGCACATCGCAAATTAGTCATGTTATCTCTGATGCGCGAGCGACGCATCGAGCATACAATTACTGGATCCAACGTCACTTGTCTTGAAACCGGCTCAACTCGTCCAGATGAAGTGGTAGTAGATGTGCCATTACATATTAAGATTGTTTTGTAAAGGGAATAATTCAAATGACGTCGTTTATATTATTATGCTACCACACTCTACATACTGTGAAGATTTGAACATGCGATATTAATATAAGTTATTTATTTTATTCTTGCATCAACCGAATTGGTCTTTGTGTCATTATTATTTTGATCTGTATAAATCAACTAAAGATAACCTATGTTCTGTAATTCATATTTTTTTTTGAGTTGAGTAAATGGTTACATACGTAGTATAGTACAGTAGAAGCAAAATTAATTATAATGCCACAAATCCAAATACCTACTTATCTACAGTGCCACCGTATACCAATTATCAAACCTCACCTGCTTCCAACACCTTAAGGATCAAAACGGATTTGTGGGAAAAAGATCCATAAATCCTTACCAGTGAAGATTTTGGTAATAAAAGCGAATTACCGCATTAAATAAGTCTTAATATCTCATAATAAAATAATAACAAACACGTTTCCTTTTTATAAAATATTAATTATTTCCACACTTGCTTTTATGTCGGTCGTGTATGTGCAACGTCTATAAAAGGCGGCTTGTAAGGGACTTGTTTTTCACATCACGAGGCGTGAAGGTTCTTATTCCATCTTGTCAATCAATTGTAACCTGTCGTTAAGGTCTAGAACTTCGTTATCTTGCACCATTTTGAATTTGCAATAACTTTTTATTTATTTTATAGACGGCTCTAATAGAAGATAGCACCACCTTATGAATAAAGCATGTTCTTCGTTCTAAACAAAGAATTTATACTGTTTAGTGTAGATATTTACACTTTGTCAATTAGACACACGAAATACCTTGAAAATTCCTGTAATTAAATTAGTTTTTTTAATTCTGTATCTGCGTGAGGAATAATTAAATAACATCGAGGAAATTGATGTTGAAAGATCACTTACACCGAAGCAGGTTCCATCGGGTAACAATTACATTCATAATTGTAAATATATGTGTAAGCAGTAACCGAAGGAGGTACATACGAAGCATACTGTAGCAGTTCGTAGGGCAATTTTCACGTCACTGTGCACTTTGTCATTATGCATCAGGATCGTGACGCCCCGAGACAACTCGCAATTATTATGTATGTAAAAGAAATTCTTTCTGGCGTCGAACAACGAAAACCATGCAGCTGTACTATATATATTTTTTTAATTAATTAATTCATCGCATTTTTTTTTTTAAGGTAAAAGGGTAACCACAATTCCAACGTATCTAAAACTTTACTTGAAGTTGGTAATACCAAAAAGGGTTTGGTATCTACTTAAAATTCCAGCAAGAAGTGTAAGTTAAGTATTCTTTAATTTTGTAAGAACTCTATTTTGTTAATGCGCTACCCAAAATTGTTAAATATTTTATGGACTCGGCTCTGAAGAAGTCGCAATTCCCGAAGTTCACATTATTATAACGAGGTAGCGGCACTAGCGGCTCGTCGGCGAGTGCAAAGCAAACTGTGCCCACGGCCGCTCGAATAACCGATACTTTGGCGTAATAGCCACGATCGAGGCATGCGATAACAAGCCGCCGATAGCTGAACTCGTATTTTATTTATATATCAGCTCGCCTCTTTTTCAATAACGCCTTTTCCCTCTCGCAGCGGAAATTTTGCTCTTTTATGGCATGGGGCTATGCTCGTTATTTACTAAGGTAATTATCTGGCTATAATACTGAATATTCAAGGGACAAATTGCCAATCTAAGTGACAGTTCCCACCGGTAGGCTGAATAGCAACTTCAACTTGGGTTACGCCACGGTATTACAAGATATGGTCGCTTTACCCGGTTTTATGCAAACGTAGAGTAACATGCAGTTCTTTGACATATATTTAATCGTGTCTTCTTGTGGATTAAATTAATAAAGTAAGTGGATGGTTTTTTTTCCAGTTTGATAACACGGGGTTACGAAATATTGAAATATAAATTAAAAAAAAATAGACCACACAGCACTATTTTTAATTGATATTTTTTAATATGTTTTGAAATAAACCATGTTACTAAAGTGAATATTAAGTGTAAAATATAATTCGATGGTTTTTGTGTAGAGGCGTGGGTCATACGGTATAGAGTGTGGCGACGGCGACGCCCGGGGCGCGAGTTCATTAAGGAGCGCGTCGCGATGCCATTGTTAACGTTTTTAATTCACGTGTCCAGTGCACGCGCCGCCTTCCCCCCTGTCCGGAGACTGCTGGGAAATCTCGCTGGAAAATTAACGCCACAATTTTTATACCTTTTTTCTCGTTTGCGAGGCGCTTCCATTTTATTTATTTCACGCTTCGATCGCGCCGCGGCGTTTAGTTAGCGCTTTTATTTTTATTTTTCTAGAAACTTTTGTAATTTCCGTTTGTTATTTTAACGCGGATTTCGTGCGTTTTAAATCAGGTCCAATAAGGCTATGTAATACAATAATTGAATTTCCGTGTACCAACAAATATTCCACTTTAATAAGATTAACTCGACCCCAAAACCTACAAGCAGGTCATTGAACGAATAAAAAATCTACTTACATCCGTTTTCTACACTAATATTATAAAGAGGAAAGATTTGATTGTTTGTTTGTTTGTTTGTTTGTTTGTTTGTTTGAAATGAATAGGCTCCGAAACTACTTGACCGATTTGAAAAATTCTTTCACTGTTGGGAAGCTACACTATCTCCGGTGAACATAGGCTATATAAAATTTTCAAAAAAGTTAGGGATCCATACTAAAACCTCAATAATGTAAACCAAGGTGTGAAAAAATTACCAAAAAACTTTCTTGCATCGCGTGCGCTGCGAAAACTATTGATTATAGAACAAAATAATGTACTACGTCTTTGTAGAAAATATAATTATCTACAAAAAGTGTCGCGACAGCATATGTCTAACTATTATAGTTAGGTCACAATAAGAGATATTTTATTAAAAAAATATTATTGAAAGGACGCCGCTAGAAAAGGCTCTTTATTTGTTACTTGGTATTGATCCTTATCAAAATAAATTACTTCATAGTCAAGACTGCTTCAATACCTTTATGTAACTTTTTGAATTATTCACTTTGGACATTCCCTTCGAAAGATATCACGAGTTTAAAATATAAGAATTAGAAAAAAGTCGCGTGATTGTCGCTCACTCTGCTCGGCTAACTATGCGATTTAAGCATCACTGAGGTACGGGAGTGTCTATACTAATTTTATAAAGAGCGTAATAGTAGTAATAACACAGAAACCTTTAATCCTAACTTATTAATAATGTGTTAAATACCCGTGCGAAGCCGGGACGGGCCGCTAGTGTTTAGATAAAGGTGAACACGGCAAAAAGTTAATTGTTTTGATTGCCAATACACAAATACGTCCGGCCGTCCGTCTGCTGCAAGTTATCGCCTTAGAAAAGCGTCCGATCTTAATTAGTTTTCACGTCTTTGAAGGCGCCTAGCATGATACAATCTCTCCCTTGCTACAATTTGTTTTCCTTTGGCACTCTGTTCATGACACAAAAACACATACCTTTTTGTTTCACTGAGTTTTATTTGGATGTTTCCCGGTGATGTATGGTGATTGGCTCCCTTGTCCCAGCGCTCGTGTATCTTATTTATCATCGTGATAATTCCCTCGTCGTTCGCTCGAGAAACAATATTTGAATGGCCGACGCGTTTTCGTGCTTGACGTTTTGAATGTTTATTGATTAGATTTGTTTTAAAACAAATTAAAACAGTGCGCCGCCGGCGAATTTAATTAAAGCTGTCAGTGCGACGACCTGTAGAACGAGGGGCGGTATCTATGCATTATCTATTTTTAACGCACTTAATACAATGCTTTGAAAAATATTGTATTGTTATAGGACTGAGATAACACGTCCTTACCTTGTAAGTTTAACAGAGTTACGATGAGTCGCCGTTTCGTTCGTCGCGGGATTCAGTTATGACTGTCAGTCGGCATACCTTCGGTTTTTTGTTGCATCAGAGATCCTTTCGACCAATTTAATATTTACTGCTTGTCAAATATTATTCATCCCGCTACGCCTTCTCCGGACGATACTTGTAATTTTTATTTACATACCGCTTGTCGAAATTCATTTTTTACGACTGCAATTTGCCAATGCCCGACGTGTTGTAGCAATTATAGAATAATGGCTGCTCGACCGTCAGTAAATAATTTCTGATTTGACCCAGTCGGAATATAATTAATAATTACGTCGTTTATTTTGAATTTTCTTAAGGCAAATGTTTTACAATTGACTTGCTGAGTAATTTATCTTATTATCACTTGCGCTTGTTGAAATACCTAATGAAAATAAATTATCAGTGTAAACTTATATTAATTCTGCGTAGCATCTGGTATCTGTTCATACTACATAGGTACTTTTTGGTTAACATCCGTCCTTTGCCAAAGAATAACTCTTCTTGGTAGAGAAGTAATTAGTTTTGTATCAATAACCCGCTCAGAACAGGTTATATAACGGTAATTTTTATTAGGGAAAGGCAATTACTGATCATATCGACTTACCTCATTGTTTACAGTTAGTATACCATACTTGTAGTTAAGGGACACATGTGTGCAGTCCATTGATAACTTGCCATTTTCGTTTTAAGTCTCAAATTATCTACAAAATAGTAAATCTAAATGTTTATTATAGTTTTCAGAACTAAGTAGTGTGCTATATTTATTTGTGATTATATCTCACAAGAAGTAAATATTTGTTGTCAGTATCACATGATCCGTACATTTTGTTGAACAATCCGCGGGCCATCGATAAACAGACAGCGGCCGCGGCAAATTGAAACCCGACCGAGTGTGAAATGACCCTGGTCCGACTTCCTGTCGCTACACCGACCTATCTAATACTTCGCTTCTTTGATTTTAACCGTCTGACTATGACTTGGACATCCGCGAAGAATCCAAATCTACTAACATAATAATAACATGTCTCTATTATTAACCTCCAACTTGTATGTGTAGTATAATACGGTTAGTAAATAATAAATTAATGTAATTGGTTACTGCATAAATATAATGAATACCAAAGTACGCTTCCACGCCTTTGTCCCGATGTTGATGAAACTTGGTACCAGAACCACACAATTTCTTTTTGGTATTTTTCGGGTGGAACCACGAGGAATAGCTAGTACACCATAATAAACAATGAGATGAGCCTTAGAATTTTGTTCAAGATAATGTGTTTTAATTTAACATAAATCGTCACATGTTCGCAAACGTAACAGTGCAGAGGTTTTGGTATCGATACCTAGCTCAGCCCAAATTTATTGAATATTGATCCTTCTGCTTGCAAAATGTATTAGCAGCTCTGGCTCTGAAATTGTATCCAGTACATTTAATAATGGCAATAGGCTACGGCCCTAATACATATCTAGCCTATATATTTGTGGTCTTTTAGAAAATTACGTTAAACAAATTTTAAGGTTACAGGCACATAAATTGTTTATTCATGTTTAATTTAAATAGAAATGTCGAAATACAATGACGCATCGCCTCAAAATTCATGATTACGATAAGCTATTACTAATTGCAATGCCTGACTACTAGCTTAAAAGCCTCCATACTTCAAACATGAATCATATCGACGCGATCGAGCCAAACAACTCGAGTCCCGAACAAATGAAGCTCTAATGACATCATCAAAACCGAATGAACTGTGAAATCACAGTGAAGTTTTCCGAATGTCGTAATGAGTGTGGCAATTTGTTTTTCCTTACAAATGGGTGCTGTTTTCACCTGACTGGCGCAACAGATGAACTTTGGTGAAAGTTACAAGCGAAAGCAATTTCTTACTACTGAGTCTGAGACAGAGGTGCGACACACTGTGGAAAGGAGTTTAGTTACTCTCTGTTGTACCAAAATTCAGAATATTTATTCAAAAAATTTTATGGTAATATTTTCCTTTTTGTATGATATACGAGCCAGCGTTTGCCTCTTAATAATTGCACCACACAGCAGATCCTTAAACAGAAACGAGCCTTTCCAGTAGGGCTCTTGAACTCAACGATCATTGTCGTCGCGTCGAGGTGCAGCCCTTGCGACATTGGGCCCTACCGCTTAATTATCTCAACGAGTGACGCTTACCATCACGTTCACCCTACAGACATTCACTTTCCTCTTCATTGTCGACATCAAACGCTCATTTTACTCTACTTGTCAACCCTAAAGGGTTAGTGGCCTAATTGTTTCCATAAAAAATACATTGCCGTCATTTAGATAAAGATGCAGGCCATTCGATATAATAGTACCTCGTCTTAATTTCGGGTCGTTTGATGGATCACATTTTCCATTAGCGCTGGGAATGTCTTAATTTCCTCGTAGTAGTTGGCTAAGTGGTAGGCAGGTTTATTCTATCAATCAACAGCAGGCGGCGGCCGGCGACAAGGCGAGTTATCACTACAAAGTGGCATCGATTGATCGCGTCACGACCGCCACCTCTTATCGAACTAATTACTGTATTTTAGAAAACTATTTTGTGGGAACCATAGTAAAAATATCAATTTAAGACTATCGAAAACCATTTGATTTTACTTTGTCGTAACATCAATATTACCTTCTAAATTATTTAGTTTCGATTTGATGTAGATTATTTTTTTAATGTGTCTTCTAAACCGTTTTCGGAGAGCTCGCAATAAAATGAAATGTTAATCAGACGACAGCTTTTTTTAAATGAACCCGTATGTAGTTAAAAATGTAATTAAAGAGAGTTGAAGCTACTTCAATCGACTACGTCCGTAATGTTACTTTGTTTGCATCTTGTCGTAAAATGTTATTTCTCTCAAATAAACCCAAGGCGTGCTCGATGTGATGTCTACCTTGATCACTCATGTTTATGTATTTTTTATGATATACTTTAATGAAAGTTATTATCCTTTTTTTATATTTGACCTCTGAGTAAACGTTATAAAAAAAACGTCTTACATTAAATATGCAATAAATTATTCGTTACAGCGAACCAAGTTTATTATTCGAAGAATCTTAATTCGTTAATTTTATTTACTGTTATAAGCAAAAAATCCTGCACTTCAAACTTGGAGTCCTGAATATCAGCCCACTACGCGGTCGATTTATTGTTTTAAAATTTGACTCAGATTTCGGCATTTCTAATTTAACTCGAGAGAAGATGGAATACTGAGGCGTAAAATTGTAGGGCAGGGTAGGAGGATTTTCGCGTCATCCAGACATAAAGGGCGTAATTGTTGCGCATCGGCTGGAACTAATACGGGAGAAATGGAACGAGATAGGAGCTAAGAAGGATCGTAGAAAATAATTTATCCGCGACGGTAGAACAAAGGGCGGGCCACAATGGAACAAAGAAGCTCCGGAACGGCCCGGTTTGTTTTCTGACGGAAGCCTAATATAGGGAATCGATTGGTCGTAGAACCAATGAAGGGTACGCTCGTTTCCGTTATGCCATGAAAAAAACGATGATCTGTATAAAATTTGTTCTTAATTGTTTTTTTTTAAACTTTCTGTGGGTCACGTACAATGTGTTGTTTGTGGAATGATAGATACATTGCTTGACCATTTCATTACGACAGTCCAGTGTAAGGATCGTTTTAGTTATCATGGCTATTTGTAAAGTAGTTCGGGTACCTATCCGTAGTTACAGAGAAATGCTCACTTACAAAATGTTGAGGTCTATGTCGACAGTGTTAAACGTCAATTTTCCTTTGAATCGTCGATAAGTGACAGTGAGTAGCGACGTGCATGCCTGGTTACCCTCTAAAAGTAGTTGCGGTTACCTCCCCTTACATTTTTACATTCAGACGCTGATTTTACGTTTTCGAATTTCAAACTTAGAAACGTGATGCGAGTGCAAAGTTTGTATCGTACGGACACTTCGTCTAATATTAAAATTGCTGGGCGAGGGACTTTTTGTCCAGACTCGTACGTGTAGAAAACTTTAAATGTGTGTAGTTTTAAATTTCATGAAACAATGATGAAGGATATTCGTTTCGTTCGTTCATGTTTCCATATGTAGTTTATTAAACGTAATAAATCATACTATTCTATCATCAAGTCTTAACTGGGTAATTTGCATTCCTTCACATCCATGCCTATAATTTACCAACATAGGGAATTCATATTGTTTGCTAATTGTAGCTTTATTTCAGCCACTCTGATGCCAATAGTTTATTAATTGCATCGTAAAGGACTCGGTTAGTTTTTTTTCCAACATGTTTATACAACGCGCAGTAATTAATAAAATAAAACATGTTACAATTAAATTCAACAACTAGAACTTTATTGCTTTTAAAAATGAGACGTGTACACAATGGTCAAAAAAATATATAAATGGAACATCAGAGAACAAAAATAAATACAAAAAGATATGCTAACAGGTTTATTAATTTTAGTATCAAATGATTTTTAAGTTGTTTACGGCGTTGGCTTATTTGATTTGTTTCTAGTTTAGCCAAGTTGTTTCCTCTCGATACCCTAGGGAACCATCGGGTTTCGCGATAAAGTCGGGCGGACGGCGCGTGACGCCGCGGCCGAATTATGTCCTGCGATAAAACTCCTCGTGCCTCCAGTTACGGGCAAGTTTCAAGTGGGCCACGATGCCCGTACTATTTTCTATTCATTATTATCGGATTACAGGCGTACCGATACGCTCGGCCGTCGTGCCGTGCACGAACTCAAAGCCGATACGAGAGCAAAACCATTCGGACCAGCGCAGACCTCTATCTATCAAGATTATCCTCTAAGACAGGATACTAACCCACTCAGGATACTAAAACTTTTCAGATTTAGAAGGTTGCATGACTAAAAATTATCTTACAAATGTTTCACTGCCGCGAGAATATATTTAGTGTTCTGTATGGTTTTTTTAGCGAATGTTACAGTTTATTATATTATGTATGCTAAAATGTAACTAAATTTTACATTTCCCTTTACTTCGTCCTATTAAATACGTACTAGTATCATGTAAAATGTCATGACCGGCATACATCGTTTCCTGTAAAGATGCTCCATACACTTCCTTCGTCGACAGATCAGCATAGAAAGATTGCCCATTTCTGACCTTTATTTTACTCTTAAAGATTTTAATTATAAAAGTCACAGTGCCATAAGGCACCGTGGTTACTGTATCTTGCCAATCTGGTTGTCGTAAATAACGCATCGGGGCGCACGACGTCGTCTGAACGTCTCCTTTCTGTTCATAAATCTTGTTAATGAGCGACGCTGATCGTATACTGGATTAGATCGCGGATTAAGCCGATAGTGGTTCCTGTTTTCCGAACTTCGCGCGGGAAATAGAAATGTTCCCCTTGTTTTTCGGAAAAAGCGAATTAGGTAACTAAAGTACTCGGCCGCGTTCGCTGTTTATTAGCGCTCTAGTGTTAATTTTATTGTGAACACTTTATTTGTTCATCCTATTCAATCTTATAATTTTATAATGAATAAGTTGCTACAATTAAATTATGAGAACCGTTGTAGTTAAATGACGCCGTTGAGTTTTATATAACTAAAATGGAGGAAAATCTCTAAAGTGATTCTAATTGAATTGAACTCGATTATTCCGCGAATTTCGCACCCGCGGCTAGGTTTGTTAAAAATGTATCGTTTTGTAAAATAACGAGCACAGCTGTTCACGTTCAAGCACGCGCGTAACACGGGGAAACGTTGGATTTAATGTGAAATTGTAGTTGTTTTTATTGGATCGTAATATTTCAATTAATATAGTCGTAAAGTTGTGAATAATGGAAATGAATACATACCAAGCATTATCATAATTTTCCAGAGAATTTTCCGTCGGTAATTCGTTTTTCAGTGATATATTAATGGAAATCCTGTCCATAATAAATATTAAAAGTTTATTTAACGTTTAATGAAGCACATAAATAACGAAACAGCAATATCAGTAGTTAAGGCGTAAGACATTAACAATTCGATCCTCAATTTATATTAGGTGAACCAGATCCCACCCTCGACAGGCCGACTAAGCTTTTGGGCGGGTGGATGTACAAATCTAACTAACATGCGGTGAATATCAGGGACACAAAGACGATGTCAGCCGAACTGAAGGAGCTTAATACAAGGGAATAGGTAGGCCAGGTAATCCAGCTTAGGGGGGAGGATTACACGTAAAAGCCTAATGCTCTGTACACCGCGAACACCACAGTTATTTGATCCTTTCGCGTCTTAGTCGAGGTTCAGTTGCAAATTATTGTTCACGCCGCAATAGTCAACATCGTACAGTACCTAACAATGCGTACTCGCGTCCCGTGCCTTAAAAGACGTAGTGCCATTATTAATGGGCGAGCCGATAAGAACATCGGCATGCGGCAACGTTAACAACCAAACGAAGATATTTTGTTTCCGAATGTGGGAATTGTTATCTATTTAGTATTTACCATCTCAGATGGGTTCCGCGAGCTCAATTAAAATGTTATCAACTGTGTTCTGTTGAAGTTTCGTAAATTATTATTTTTATCGAGATTTCATAAGAAGCTTCTGCTCTGCTGTGTGGACGTTACAAGCTTTTATTACTATTTACTGAAAAGTACGTTAGGAGGCATAATAGTATTTGCCAAATGTAAAGATCTACACCATACTACGGTTACGTAGCAAATGACATACACAATTATTAGATACTCAAAACACTAAAATTGCCCTTTTCATACATTCCTGTCTTCACAATATGTAAAATCCGTTCGTGTTAATTTAAAAAACAGCAGATTATGCAAATCCTAACATGTACAAAGCTTATTGTCTGAATTGGTACTCGTGCGTGTAAACGTACTCATGTAAAATGTTAGGGTTTGCTGTGTCATGAATAACAAAACCTAATACCCATCTCAAAGCCCATCTCAAAACTTTTAGGGAATTAGTAAAATACCTAATTTGTGTACTTTTATATATTCATTGCTTAAGAATAGTTCTGAAATAGGTACCTACTATAATCGTTTTATAATAAAAATACTTTAAACTACTAATAGTTGAATTAAAATGCATGAGCATGTGTCATGAATTTCAATCATCATTGGCATAACTCTTTGAATACCATCGCCATATTGAGGTTACATAACTTAAGAACGTCTTAAACGAAATAATGTGCCATGCGGTACCAGTGTTTAATTTGACGCGATGTCTTCGGCACCTTAGATGTGCCCGGACAGCGACACGGCGGCTAACATGCTATTGTTTGCAAATAGCAACAACGAACGTGCACTTATCCCGTTTGCAACCATCGACAGAGATGGCAAATACCAAAACAGGCAAGCGAGAAAAAGCAAGGTAATGTATTATACTGATTTTGCCTCACTAAAACCCATATCCGAGTTACCAAGTCTCAGATAGATGACAAATTTTATAACCCAATTTAATAATACCACAGAATTAAGAGGAATGTTGTGTTGGTGACAGTTTTTCTTCTGTCGCCACGCTTATTGGGATGCCGAAAAAACTGGACTTTAGCTGAATATAAAGAGGGCTCGATGCGAGAGGCGGGCGCGTGAGATGTTATAGTTTTTGCTATGAAACTTGCCGGCTAGCGGGGCGAGCGAGACGTGCTCGTGTTTTGTGCTCGTTTGTGTGAAAAGCGACATGCCGCCTAATATTGCTAAATGATTATAATAAGCTACAGCTAGTTAGGTTTTGTATAAGCTAAAATAGATTATATATTAAAACAAGGATCTCAACCGTCTCTAAGATTATATGGAAAAGTTAAGTTGTGTAACAAAATCAATGTGAACAAAGATATGCTACAAATTGTAACACAGGAGCAAAGTAAGCATTTTCCATTTAAAAATAAAAGATGCTTTTATTCCAAAGCTGTCAGTACATCGTGCGGGATAAACGCACAGATCTGTACCGTCCATTGTCCCAGGAAATCAGCGCCGACAATCTTCCCGGGATCGGGATCTTATCCTGGAGTCCCGGATCGGATCCTGTCGCGCCACCGTCCTCCGGATGTCCCGCTACGTCTGCCAGGATTATCAACACGTAGCACTACACTATACACGTTTTTCCTTCTTTGTTATTAAGCTGCGTCAAAGTAACGGTACTATTGCTTTTTGTTTCCAATTGGACTTTACGGACTTAATAAGTAATGAAAAAGTTGGCGAACAAAAATAGGATAATGATGATTAAGTAAGTTTTAAGAAACTTTTAATTTGATTTCGGGAATTTGATCAAAACTAGTCACTAATTTTGAGAACCATTAATATAACTATTTAATTGCTACAAAAAAGCTACTCAAAAATGTTACTCGGAGATTTGTCTACGAAAAGCAAATTAGTACAAAGTCAAATACATTGCAATTTTAGTCACATAAATGTAAACAGATTTTGTTTCGTATAAGTTGCGATTGTTTAACCCTGTAAAACTGACGTATGCAGCAACTAAATATTAATAAGCCGTCGATCACAGAAAGCGAATAAGTATTACTTTCCAGTAGATTTAGTGATGGAACAGACAAACCCAGAAAAAAAATATCAACAACGATGCATTCTACTGTTTTGTTAGTGATACTGAGAACCAGGTTATTATAGAGTACAATGCATCACATCCACACGCAACGGAATTTCTCCTTGTTATTGTTTATTGAAACAGTAACAGCCAGGAATCCCACTGCGTGCATATTAATTAAAGAAAATATTGAATGTATTCGCACTGTCAGATTCCATGCTATCAAGTGAGGGAAATGCCGTAGTTCTCTCTCTGCTCGTAGTTTGAATTCTGAGGTCGCGAACATGAGCTAACGTAAGGAAATATCAAGATAGGTTTTCACTGGTTAATGCTGAACAAACACATGATGACAATTTAGACCTGCCTTCAGCTAGCGATTTGATAATTACCCATTTCTTTACTATAAGACGACTTAACCCTGCAGCATGACAATTATAGGTTGTTGTAATTATGACTACATGAAGGAAATCCGATGCGTAATTATTACGATAACTGTAGGCGTAGATTACTAACCTACGCTCCAACTTCTGTTCTTTGTTATGTTGAACTAAGACCTTACGTTATTGATACTTACGTTTTAGAGGCAATAGCGTTTACTAATCTGATCCTCTATTTATTTATTTTAAATTGCCTATACCCAAGACATGTACTATATCCAATTTAATTTCTACCTCTATTCACAATAGTGTCGAGATATCTAAAACTTTTATCAAACTTTTGTTCAAACTGCTATAGCGCATCATTAGCGGATTTCTAGTTATAATTCATAAACGATATTTCTGAACGGAAAATAGAAAATTCTAAAGCTACGCTTTCGAAAACGTAACGGGTTATATAATATTACTAGGTATATTAGTTATAATTAAATTGCTAACAGCGACAAGAACAATTGTTATGATTAAGTTTCCTTGTATTCGGTTAAGTTGGAACACCACTTAGGCTTCTCAAGTTTCTAACTTTTATTCATTTGCTCCTGTGGTTATTCCTATTTTATTGACGGGAGTTTCTCCTCACAACTTGTATTAAAACTCATTTCAAACTCAATTCATTAAAGTTGTTAGAAGTAATTTTAGGAAACTTGTAGATTGCATGTTATGGGCAGGAAGTTACTGTGAATTAGTAACATGCTACCAACCTTGAGCACTTATAACGTAGGCTTAATCTATTTCAGGAATAATAGTTATTCCTCTCGTTAATAATAACTTGCAATATAAGTTTATAGTTTAATTGGTGCATCGCGTTCTTGAAACTGCACGTGTTTCTAATGAAGATTGCTGAGAAAATAAGGAAATATGAATCTGAAATATTTATAACATATAGATGTAATTCAAAGTAAGCCTATTTTATGTGAGACGCTGGAAGAAAGTATAATATTTCATTTAAAATCTAAGAAATAAGTACCTAGAGATCCCGGTGTTAGTATCCACCGTATTTATACGTGCATGTATTGTGTTTTAAACAATGTTTTAATTAAAATTACTAATCCCATATCCTATGTCATACGGGCACCATACAATACGCATAATCCCCTTATGGTAGGGCAGATCAACTTTTTCAACTCTACGCTCAATTTAATAATCAAGGAACGCTTTTAAATGTCTGTGCGAAATGTATTATACATTTCATAAAACCGAATAAAATACAAATATCTTGCTTCTAAAAGTCTAATAATAGTAAATAGAAATGTATTTGGTGAACGATTTTGAGCAATGTTTAATAAATATACATACCTGTTTATAAAGAGAGAAGTGCAATGCTTTTAGTGAGACCTACATAGAGCAAGCCTTTGCTAAGTCTGGTTTAAAAGCTGCTTAATACGTTGATAAAAATCTAGTGAAATGTATGACTTGTGTCCTATTATACATGTAATCAACATCACTAATGAAATAAATAGAGTAATTAAGGTTTTCGTTTCAATTATCTCTTATTTTTTAATCATCGAAAGTGGAACATCAAATTGCTCCGGCCCTTTAACTTCATCATCCATTTATTGCACCTATAAAGTTAATCACCTTCAAAATGTTAATGGCTATACATGGAAACTACTGTAAGGCCGCACACTTAATGAGCTTAAGTACGCAGTACAACAGACATATGTACGTATTATGTCTAACTGTTGTCCCAAATGTTATCCTTAATTGATTTGACATGTCGGCAGCCCGGTGGGCCACGGTTCGCGCCAACGAAAACAAGGCGCTCGATGGAATTCCGTATGATTGCTACTGATCGCCATTGTTTGTTCTGCTAAGTACCGTGGCCGTTGATACGGTTTGTACGTGCTTTTATCGCGGTACCTTTGTCGCTTAGTAGAGCGGTCTCGAGTAGCTCACTTGTTTTTGTAGTGCTATGTACAAGGAATGGTCAACGGATGTGAGGGATTAAACAAATTCGAGATTAAGTGGACACTCGTTTTCTTTTTAAATACTTGTCTTTGTGGATTTCCCATATCTTGTATACCTTCCAATTATACTTTTAAACCAGGGTTATTAATTTTATGCTTGTTTTACTTGAGCTTATAATTTTAACTTAAGTTTTCGTTCTATTATAATATCTCTCTCATTATTTCTTTGTGTAAGTAATTAAATTGATGTACATATATTTATTTCTGCATAGTAACTGTTTGTTTTAAGACAGAACTGATAAAAGGTAATTAAGCAAAGTAAATGTTGCGCTATCATCAACAACTTTAACATTTAAGAATAATCAGCGTTATCTCCCACAGCTCTATGAAGAATGAATTCACACGCACGCATCAAAAGAAATTCCTCAACATGCAAAAGCCAGATAAAAATTCAAACCGACACTAACCACTCACAATGAGGTAGATGAAGTGGCATTTACATTGGTAATTTTAATTAACCGAATGATAAGTGAAGCGATAGGGCTTATTATTCGCTATCTTATGAACTACTTATACTTAACGCGGGCTATAAATAAATCATCCTGACTGGGTAATCGCGTCCAGACTTGAGAACTTGTCGGATGGTCGTGGAGTAGTTGGCGCAAATTAGCGAGTGCGCGCCGCGATAGCGCTGTTTGTAAACAGGCTGGGTCCAAGTGACGAGCTGATATCACTGACAACGCCGATAAAGAATAGGGCGCATCGAAGCTAGCTAAATGCGATATCAACATATTTACGGGGGTAAGAAAACTGATACCGGTAAAACGTAGTGTGATAATGGACTTGTAATTATTACTGTTGCCTTGCTTTGATCAGTTAATGACCTCATGCAGGATTGATGATCGAATATCTTGTGGCTGTAGATTACGAACAGCAGCAGTTTACATGCTTGGCGGCCTCTATAAATATAGTAAAAATGATTATTTATAACTTCCTTCAAACGTTCCTTTATCGGGATTCGTTTATTTTTCCATTATTTTTCTTTATTCATATTAATTATAAAAGTTTTAACACAGCTATTTATAAAATTATAGTTGAAAATAGATTTTAATAATATTTTGCGTTATTGCTATCCTACATTTTTACAATTTACTCTGCTGAAAAAACGTCTTCCCCCAACAGACTTTTCTCGTCTGAGCCACTTCTAACCGATTTCATTCCATAACTACATATTATGTAATTAAAATTTGTGACCCGAACATAATATATAAATCCTACATAAAATTATTCTATTAAACTTCTCGTAGTTTAAACCACTGATTACAGTTCGAGTCGCGTGGCTGCGCATCTTTCGTTCTAATTATCAGCACCCGCCCCATAAAGCCTGAGGATGTAATATTAACTCCTCTAGTCGTGCAGCTTAAGACTAAAGACAGAGATGGCACTATACCGATCCACTTAGCCATCTCCCTCACTCCGATGCGCGCTACGCGCTGCAATGTTTGATAGTAATTATCCACCCCGGATAGCTGTAATTGCCCTTTCAACCCTTCTTTGTACATTTAATATTCAGGGTAACAACTTTAAATTGCTTACCAAATTTGGATATAGATTATTCGCGTTTTAGATGTGGTTATGATTTTTTGCAGTAAAGCTCGGGGGTAAGACTAGAGTGATAAGAGAACTGCGCCAAGCACAGCACTCAACGGTAATCAAGTGTTGGTACAAAGTGTACCAGTTCTCCTCTTAGCCTTGCACGGGCGCTATCACTTCCTACCATTATCGGTTTGGTACACAGCGAAACCTGGCCCCTTAACTAATGTCTCCTTTTGTGACCGCAGGGCCGGTTTAATCAGTTGTTTATATTATTGCCAGCAACTGCGCGATTTAATCGTTCGTTTACCGTTTCTCATTGTATCTCGTTGAATGGTAGCGGCTTTTCCACGGCCCTGCGCCATGCGGCAGATAGAAAATTTATAGAGGGAAACGTACAACCAGCCGGCGATATTTGTTTAGGATTAAGAGATTCAGCTGTGCGTCGAGTTAAACGATAAACAAAAGCTGTGTCACCGCAAACTGCTGTTTGTTTAATTGTACATGCATGATAACACGCTGACGGCCCCCGACTTTGGGATTTTAGAGTTTCGAGGGAAGGCTTAAAATATTGTGTCAGTTTACGCGTGCGACGCAAGAAAATTACATGTAAGCCGAGGGGTTTTCAACCTAAACAACAATTAGGACAGCTTTTAAATTAAATTAGTTGTTGCTTAGTTCGTGGGTGTACCTTAGTATTTAATAAGCGCATTCCACTTTCTGCAGATCTTAGCCGTAGATAGCTTGCTTTCACGGTATAAATGAAATTCTGAACAAAGATCTACATTGTGTACGAAAACATACAAACAGGTTGTAAACATAATTTTGAATAGCTAATAATTAAACCGAATAAAACCCATACCTAATTTGATTTTCCTACTTTGCAATTTTAAAATAGTCTAAATATAAATAAATAAAAAGTGAAGGCGATGCGAGACAGTGTCAGCTAGCTGCACGTGACAGCGGGTAAGGAGCGGCCGTCGCGCCCGTGTCCAGCGCTTAAGGGCGGACGGTCCGCGGTGCGCTCGACGCATCCACATTAAGATAATCGAATGTCCGTCCATTCGTTAGTTAATTAAACACGATACGGACGTCGTCGCGATCGTACCGATTAATGACCTCAATTAAGCTAATCAACTCTTCGCAGATTTACGTTCGTTCACGATACGACAACTGTGTCTTAGTCCCAACGGAGGGATGTGACCCGTTGTGGTGTCGATAACCGTCTATTTATAACCATCGATAGGTGATATTTTAGGCGGCACAACACAAATAGTCGAATTAAGGAAATTACAAACACCTGTTTGCCTAATGGTATTAGCAGTTTATCAGACACCGTATCGTTCCACCAACAAATGAAGTCGTCTTATTATGTTAATCATAAGATTGATGGCAGGTTTCTACACAGAAACTATGCATATCCAAATTCTAATAATAATCTCATTTAGGAATACTGTTAGTTACATGCATAAATATCAGGCGCTGGCATATAAACGGCAAAATAAATGTCGCCATAAATTAATTATCTGAAGTTTCGCTCATATCGATTAACTTAAAAAATGTAGAGTCTCATTAACATAACAAATTGTTTGTGACGACCTCTTGTCTCTTTCGGTTAAAAAAATAATAAAATTTAGAAACATTTGGTATTCTACATGTACATTGAAGACAGACCTCGCTTAGAAGAGCATTGACACCAAATTATTTATGTGCGTAAAGTGTTTCCGCCAAGATCTAGGAAACCAGAAAACACCATGTCACATAACGTAAGCAGTTTATCGTTGTAGTTCACAACGCGGTGCCGTTCTCTAATTCCGTCCATTGAATTCAAATTGAAGAGTAAAATGTTCGGACGTTGGACTGGACGCCGTGTATTGGAACCGAGCGTTTTAGCTAATAACTTAATTCCACTGGGAGTGGGCATCTGTTTCACGCGATGTGACCTGTGTTTTAACCGACGAAAAACATGATTCTATTATACGTGCCTTGTTTTGTGTACGGCTGCATGTATTGGCTGTTCGTATTTGGTTTAATAATAGCTAAATAGATAAATAAATTGAACTGGAAACTTAATATCATGTCAAAGAATTTTGAATAGTGTGTGAGAACACAATGTACTCATATGTTAGTAATTTTGTTTGTTATATTGCTGATGTATTGGTTTATATAAGTGACTGTTTGAGTTTAATAGACTTACAAACTAAACGAAAACACAATCCGAAGTCTTTAAAGTTACAGAGATCTCACAATAACGTTTCGTGTTAAAGCTCGCGCTATATCATCAGCTATGGATGAAAGGAACATGACGGGGGCTTGTTAATGAATACGCAACGAGTAACTGGTTTGTATTAACGAGAACGTACCCTTGAATTACAGATAATACTAGAATGATTTAACGCCTCTCAAACGAAACGTCCATTTAGAAATAATTGTTTTTTTTTTATGACCCATTTTACTAACAAACAAGACAGCTGAAAATGTTTCTTTGTGCAAGATAAAAGGTTTCTCTTTTGTTGAAAAGAGCCTCAAGTTGGAGATTATTGAATTGGCGAGGCTACTCTGTTTACAGGCCGAGTCATGAATATTCCTCATGTGCAACACACTCGTACGCGGACGCTCGTGAGTTTCGTTTTACGCCATTTAGCTGTTTAGAGCAACGGCAATTCTCTGCGAATTGAAACGAGGTAATGACCATTGTAGGCGCCTAGCGTAAACGCTCTTATTTGCATCGAAACGTGTTCTAGTGCATTGCTTTCCTCGTCCCGTATTGCATTGACTAGGAATGTGGCCAGTTTACTACCTAGTTGATTGCTTGTGTTTCAGTGGGAAAGGAAACACGGGTATGAATAAAAGAGTGAAATCTTCGATTAGTAAAATGGATTCCGTCGACAGTCCAAGGCAAAGCTAAATTCCTAATGTCGGTCTCTTCAATGGCCAATTTATCAAATTTTACCTTTGAAAGATTACCTTCGTAATCTTTTTACTGTTCAACGGTTTATTCCTGATATTTTTTCACATTAAGGTTAAGCCCACCTTTATCAATACGTACCTAGCGATTTTTACTCCATATATTGGCAGTCTTATCTTTACACGTTCGAGTGCACTCATAATTTTTGCTAGCAGGGTGAAACGGTTGGATCATCTCCGCCTTCCATGCTCAAAGGGATCCATCATGTTGTTCAGCCATCTTAGGCTGAGCCGCTTCGCTCCTCCCATGTTCCACTTAAGAAGAAGCTAATGATGGTTGTATCAGAAGTGTCGGAGTTCCCATTTCATTGGTTCTTTATATCGTGCAGTCGGAGCCCATCGCGGTCGACAGAGATTAATCGACCGCTGCCTCAGAAGGTCGTATTAGCTATAACGGCATCCGGAAAATTGCTCGATTTTTCCACTAACGCCCCTTGTTGCCGCGTTTGTGTCTACATATTGACAATGAAGCGTGCGATACAATACACTAAACCTCAACACTTCACCACTACACAGGTCTCTAGTGTGTGTCTAAGTAACTAGTGTTTCAGTGCTAAACTGGGTTATGTTTTGTACATTTAATATTGTATCAAGATTGTTTGTCTTGTTTCGATGTAATTCTAGGACAAGTTTAGCAAGTTTAGTTGTTTTATCAATTGATTTTATGTCATCACTAGCTGTACCCGGCATGCGTTGCAATGCAATTTTTTCTACCTAGCACCTGCCTACTACCTACCTACTACCACTTAGGGGTATGAAAAATAGATAGTAGCCGATTCACAGACCTACTGAATATGCATATAAAATTTCATAAATCGGTCAAGCCGTTTCGGAGGAGTATGGTAACTAACATTGTGACACGAGAATTTTATATATAAGATATACCGCAATAGTTATTCAGGGCAATGAAATAAATAGGACATATTTAACTGTCAATAGTTTTATTTTTGATGCAGAAAGCGCAACATTGTTATAACCCTCACAATATTTTGTTCATCTCCATATTTATGGTGTACTACTCTGTTTACTTTCCTAAATTTTCATTTTACGACATTTATACCCATGAGAATTCGTCACACCAATTTTTAAACGTCTTTTTATTACTATGACACTCGCTGTGGGGCAAATTGTAAAATACGGACGATTAAATGGCTGATTTACTCACCCCGTTTGCTTGCGTACTGTGCGGATTGAGCTAGGAAAATTACCTTATACCGAGAAATGATACTGAATGGCTTCTAAGCTTATTATAATTCGCGGAGTGTGTCCACGTTTTATGTGATGTTTATGATAGCAGTTTCTGCAAGTTATGCTACTACTGCAGTAATAAGTAAGATTGTTTGGATAATAGAATTTTAAGTGTAGGTACAGTAATACATAACCACGGACTGTAAATTGATATCAAATAAATCGTACAACAAATAGATGTGATTGGTAGATGACAATAAACAATAATTGTTTGGTTTACATATTTATGTTTTTACACAACGAGTACTATTTGAACACAAAACTGTGTTTTTTCGTTATACAATAAAATAATTTTATAGCAGAATTCTCAGAAAATGCTTTCCCATTTTGATGTGAAACAATAAAATCCATCGAAAAATAATCGAGAAATGCCAATGTGAATTCATTTTATGCAGTTATTCGAAGCTCTTAGCTGTAATCGTAGCTTCAAAGCGAATATCTTTAGACGATACATTTACGGCAGATCATTTCACTTCTCGTGAAACCCTAAAGTGCAGCGTTTAAATAAGCGGACGCTGCAAGCGTTACTTTCGTCGAAGCGAGAATGGTGTTGTGTGACCACGTACGTGTATTATTTGTTAGAAAATTTCAAATACATTATTTGTAACAACTATATTTGTTTGAAAATGAGAAGCATGTACCTACCACATATGTTTAGACGACAATTTGTATCGTAATTTTACTGCGTGTAGGTTTTACGAATTCGAGATTGCAAGACTAGCCTGCATAATAGTAAATTGAAATATGCCATGCACTGAATAAATTGTATCTTGATATTTTCTATCTTTCTTATACCAAAACATGCTATATAGAAAGGATTCTTTTAATCATGTAAGAACTCTGTCAATTCATAAATATGGACACAAAAGTAAACTAAAATCAAACAAAACAATGTAAAGGTGGTATTATGTGGAAAAAATAATAATTGTTATAATTTTCGTAACGCACAATGCATATAGTAAGGGATCATCGCTGATCTCATGGCCCAGGTCTTATTATTCACTGAACGTTTCTTCTTTTGTGTCCGGAGCGATATCAATCTGCGATCGTCGGCGCGTAGTGACGCCTAGGGCTTCGGTCTTCACCTATCTACGTGTAATTGCAATGCCCTATAGGGCGAGACTGGTTTTACTGCTACACATACCTAATGCCCATACTGAGAACGTGCAAGTCCGTCCGTCTGCCAATTAATTGCTAGCCTCAGTGACCAGTACAAACGCCGAAACTATAAATTTTGCCTCGTGATGACCGTGCGATATATCTTTATTGGATGGAACATGTTATCAACAGCTTCATTCCTCTTTTAACATATAGTCGACGTTTTTATTCGAGTTGTTTAATACGAATCGGATTCGCTAACGCGTTTTACTGACCATATTTCTTGTACTTTAACAACAGTCAGGGAATACATAAATTTTTATCTAATAAACACCAATCAAGAACATTTAAGTCAAGCTTAAATGAATTTAAATTACCGATTTTAATCTGTGTGAGATAAATCTAAGCGCAGTTTTCATTTAATCTAAATTTATTTCCTTAAATCGTGTTCTGGAAATCTTTAATAGCACTATAAAACTGAGAATTCTCCTCGGTTTATGGTTGTACGTGTATAACAGAGCTTTATGCATTCACTAGTCGACACATAGCGAGAATTGCAAAGGAGTATCACGTTTTCCATATATTTATACGTTTGCGAGGCTGATGATTTTGAGGAGCAGTTTGCTAGCGAAAATCCTCTCGTGTCTGTCGCGTGACGTGCGCATTTACATACAAAACCGCGACCATGACCGGTTCAAAGATAGCGTGGCATATCTAATCGGCGTGCAGCTGTCAATCAGTGCCCTGACAAGCCTTCGCGAAAGTAACATGTTCTGGATCACTGGTCACTTGATCCAGATTAATGTTTAGCTGTAATTTTGGTAACGGTAGCCCCTTGCGTATCGGAATGCTAATCAGGCTGCGTTATTGTACCAAAACTAAACCTACATGTGAATTATCTTATAAAATATCAAACTTCATCAGATAAGTGAGTATATTTTAAATTTCAATCTGATAACCTTTATTTTTTAATAGCCATATGGTAAAATGTATAAAAGAATATATCTTAACGCTTCTGTACGCTGTACGATTTATTTTACGATTTCTACGAGGTCAGTGATAACACATCAAAGTTGATAACTTAATAAATAGTGCGACTATTAAGTAATCTGGTATTAGCATTCCGTTTTTTATACATAAGCTTAATATTTTCTTTATCTTTTAAATAATAAATATATTATATTTTTATTTTAATACAGTACTTGATTTTATGTTATGTTTCCGCATATATCTGTTAGTATCCTCTATGAAACCTATATAAAGTAAAATCCTAGAGTATTACAAACATACAACGTGTTTCAAGTGGCAATGTCTTTGTTACGCGATTTCCTACAACAAGATATTTCTATGGAAACGGTGCTAGATGTTTTACTGTTATTTTTGATTTTACTATTTTAGAAAAATAAGCAAACAGGGAAGCTAAGGTCTAATCCTAGATTAGGTTCCTACTTCAATGTTCGAGTAGAGACCTAAGAGTATATAGTACAAGTGCACACTCCTATGTGTAGTCAGATTAATACTTGTGTGTGTATTAGTAAATTAATACTTGAATTTATTGCCAACATTACAGGCGCCGTATACAGAAGAATCTTTATTGACTCTTTTTTCTTAAGAAACGAAACCACACAGTGAATTCTATTTCTACTCATAAGTTTTTCATACTTTTGTTTCAAGCTAAATAAGCATAATTTGCTTAAAATACAAATGTGAAATTTTACCCGAGCTACAAATTCACAACGGTCAGACAATTTGTCGTGCTGACGTTACCGGGGCATAACTCTCTGGGGCTATTTTGCAAGCCGTTAAAATAGTGTATAAATGTACGTCAGTAAAATTCGAATCCGATCGTTAAGAAGATTTTTATCACATATCGTTAAGCCCAAAACTGGAAATATATTCAGTTTTGCTACGAGCAACGTTTAATAAAGAAAATTTAGTTTCTATATTTTACTACATTTATATTATTTATATGGTAATGGCGTTATAATGGAATGCGTGCGATAATCTATCGACGCATCACAAACAAGCGGGCGCTGCATATTTCGCGGACAGGCTCACAGTGCTAGGACGGGCCGCTCTGGTCGCGTAAAACGATAAGCTCCGTGATTTATGACATATAAACGTAACACTTCCGCAGGCTTAGCACGCTAGATTTACACAACAATGCCATACTATCCTGTAGTACAGTACAAAAGGTTGCTAGAGCCAGTCGTTCCCCGTTCCGCGGGACTATTCATTCATTCGTTAATTCTATTTATGAATGTCATAAAGCCCGGACAGCACTACCGTAGCAATCTGTGGCCGATACAGACGTGCACTGCGACATGTTTATGTATAATTGTGATACATAATGGTATACCGACGTCGTTACGAGATTTATCGCGTTTTCTAAAGGTGATCTACTGTAATGGTATCTTCTATATGTATTATGTACATAAAACACATGTATAATGAGTGTAAACATGCGTATGACAAACACCGCCCGGAGCTTTGCTTAGTCGTTAATTAACTTTTACGTGCGGCAACGATAAATCTCTCGAATAAACAGATTATCATAGGAAATCAACAAAACGCTTGTTATACCGATGCAAATAGAGAAATAATGAGCCAAACACAAGTTATTGTTAGTTTGGCCAATATAATGTATGATTTACGGAGGCATAGACAAGTTTGAATTACAAAACTAGTAAATTATTACTGCAAACAGTGTTATCTATAAACTACAATTTAAAATATTATTCTACTAGGTTAAATTAAATTAAATATTATGATATAAACGTACTAAGGATACTAAATAGGAACGATCATTTATTCCAATTATGTTTACATTACTTTTCTATGATCTACAATTTTAAAGTATTTTTCTACTAGATTTAGTTAAGTAAATATTATGATGTAAACCTACTAAGGATACTAAATAGGAACGACCATTTATTCCAATCATATTTACACTACTTTGTGTAATACTATTTTGGTTAGCAAGTCAGTTGTCGAGAAGTTAACTCATTATTATGTTATTTTTTTTAAGAGTATGCTGAATGTTTCTTCTGTCTGATAGACAACATTGCTATATTTTTTTTCTGTTAACTTAAATGTTCCATTACTTTAAATTATAGAAAGACAAAAACTGTTTTCATTCTATCTACACGACATCATTATTTTAGCGATGCATTGCAGGAAATTCAATAGAGGATAGGTACGTTTCAAATTTGCGGCTAACCACCACCCAGTCGGAAGTCTACGGATTAATTTATAAAGGAAATTTATTGAAACCGCTGGTATTATCATTCGAACCGGTGGTTAGCATGTTGTTAACGAAATAATCATAAGCCACAATTTTATTTGCATTATGATTTCAGAAAGGAAAAAGTAAACGAAATTTAAACCTCTAAAATCATAATATAATGTTACTGAAAGGGAATATCTTCTAATAATGTGGTATCTATAATCTAGTATATATAAACTTCTCGTACTGTAGATACTCGCTTTGATGTCGAAACCCCACACTAATATTCTATCCGAGATCCACACCAGTAAAGCCTAATCAGAATTAATTAACTACCAATTTAGACACAAACAGCACAATCTAATCTCACTAAGATAGCCTTAAACTACGTAAGCATTTATAAAACCCGAGATTAGGGGCATTAACATCATTATTAACCTAATTCCTAAAGTACCCACTGAAAATAATACCTAAAAAGGAAACTCACACCACTTAAAATGTGCTTTATCTAATTTTCCAAAGCTTTCTGTTCTCTTTAAATATTGGACCTCGACTTAGGCGGGCAAAAACCTGCTTCGTAAGATTAGCTAGTTACCTAATGTAATGGAAAACACTTCTAAAGACGCCGCTTACATTATACTATGAACGTTATATATCTACATTGAGGCTAATCTCGCCCAGATTCGTCTATTCACTAGTTACAGTTATCGAAAAGCGTTTCGCGTTTAATTTTGTACATAGCACTTAACAACTCCTAGCTCACAGATTTATAGCCTTTTATGTACTCTAGTACTGACTTTATAACAAACTTTTTTTCTGGTACCATCTGTAAACGACACTAGAAGATATTTATAGAAGGGATAACACCAACTCACATGTTTACTTATAGACTTAATATTCTCAACTTCCATGGGACATCGGCTTATCCCATTGTTTTCAATATCGACAGATTTCGGTTGTTTACGAACAGTTTTAATATATTTATGTGTAATCTCTGTACTAACATGATTAAGCTAAAAGCATTTTCATTTGAATGCGCTCAACTCTGAACTACCAGTCGGATCTGAAAAGAAAAATATATGTTTGTGAAACCGCGGGGCAAAGCTAGTTATTTAATAAATACGTTCTTGACTGTTCTCCGAATTAATAAATATAGCAAAATTATACATGTCCCAGTGTGTTCTAGTTGCAATATTATATTTGTTCTCAAAGTCTTAAAGTAAGTAATAATCGCGTCTTCCCTATTAGCTTTGTTCGTTGGCGTCCCTTACCCTTGGAGTAGCAAATATTTGCCAAGATTCTGTATATTGAAATGCGTTGTCTGCCACGTTTAATAACGCACGAGTTTCCTTAATCAAATACGCTACATATTCATTTACATATTAATGTTCTCCCGTATTGTTTAATTAGCAGTGTACTAGATAACTGGTCCGTAGGTAGTGATATGTCGGCTCGTTTAAATGTATAAATAGAATCCAAGGAAATGGTTCGTTCATTTTTAGTTTAAATAAGTTTCTAATTCTTATTAATGGTAAGGCAAACTTATTCTAGAGGTTCTCACAGTAGATGCTTATATTTTTTGATTCACGTATTCTCAATTAGGAGAAACGGTTAAGTTATAATAAAGAATTTAATAAATGTGTGAACTAGAATATTGTAGGTCTAATATAATAACTATGTAGTGTATCCATAGGAGGATTATGTATAAAAGACCTGAACTGCATTTAAGTTATCATTTCCATATATAAACAATATCTGTTTCAGTGACATATAAAAGTAGAACGTAACATCACGGATATCTGTGAGCTAACCCTTTATAACTACAACTTTATTGGTGTAGCGTCGTGAGATCTTCGATTTGCGTGCGAGCCGCGGTCCGGTTGCCCCGTCCTGACGTCCGACTGACGCGCTGATTTACAAGGCAAAAAACCTTTTTTGTCTTTCATGACGTACGTCACACGATGGAGACGTCCGAATCGATGCGACGATCTGATTTCGGCATCTTTTTAAACCCTTCGTCCGTCCTTTCGCACGTCATGAATCCGCACGTAAGCGGTACGACATAAGAATGGTAGCTACGTAAAATAGTATCTATTTTAATAAATCTCTTTAATTCTAATATCGTCCTAGACACAATAGACATAAGGTCGAAAGCCTCTCGTTACGCAGTAGATTTCTCACCTTGATTGTTTGAAATAGAAGTTTAACTTCACTACAAATCAACTACTACAAGTTCACAAATCTACTTAGTACTATTGTTCAACTGGAGTCAGATTGAACAATAGGCTGTTTAAATCGCTAGAACATCCAGTGAAGTGCTTTTCAGTTAATATGATTTTTTGCATAGTGGTATTATATCGTGTTACACGACGAAACCTCGAACTCTATTACTCGCTTTGACTACCGAACTATAGCAGATGTTGTATAATAACGTCGAGTGCCTCGGAGTAGCACTAGTAGTTAATTAATTTATAGTCAAGTGGAGGATGAACTGATTAAGTAAACAATGTCGACGATGCAGTGTTAATTGTGTAGGGTTCGATTATCGGATTGAGATACAATGGTAATTGCCTAGTTGGTACCCATTTACCTACGCGAATGTCCATTCGTTGCCTTTAATTAGACACTGTTTTAATTTTTCTTTGTTCTCTACTATTCTGTTTAGATATTTGTGTAACATTTTCTTTTGAGAACTACAGAAGTATAAATAAGTATATTAACTTAAAAGTTCTTCAGGATCTTGCATGTTTACTTATTTATTGATAAGAAAACCACGAAATATGACATAATATGAAAATCAGAGCAAGACTCTAATCTATAAATTAAGATCTATCTAAGCTTATTATGTCATCAGATCTAATATTGCGATTAAAAAAACCCTCATTTCACCTACAGTTAGTAAATGACACTGTCAACAAGAAAAATAATATTGTCTACATTCCTAGTCGGTAAACGGAGCAATTAAATAGGAACGGTAGGCGACCGCGGCCACTTTGTACTAAATGCCATCGAGATGTGTGTCCGCGGTGCGTTTACTATCTGATATCTCTTAAGTAGTGTCACGTTGAATAAAATCATTGGCGTGTAGCCGCGGCTTGCGGATGAGTGATCTACTTATAAATGGCCACTTATGGCCACCACAAACAAATTACTAAAAGAACAAGCATTGGCTCCTACTTGATGCATCCAACTACGTAAACCGTGTTCAGACTGTACGCTTTAGGGTTGTTGCACAATGGTACCAAACTTTTATTTGATTTACCTCTACGTCACTAACTTTTGACCAACACATTTATTTCGTGAAAAATATATTATACACTTGTTTGTATGTTGGTAAGATTTTTTATGGTGAGATGTCACGATGGAACTTTGACAGATTTTTAAATAAATGACGCTTCAGGCATTTTTATATCACTGAAAGGTTCTGTTGCGAGACACGCTTTCTTTCTTTAAATTAATATTTTTTCCTCTTTTAATTAAGTTAATCAAATGTTTCGTCACAGAAAGGATCTTATATTTAAGTACTTTGAGTCTGTCTTTCTCTAAGTACTTTTAGTTTTGCTTTAGAATAAAATTATTTTACATTTTGTGTTGCTAGGTATTTACTTTAGTATAATAACAAACCTATTTTGAAGTTAAAAATCACGTGGTAAAATATCCACCACCATATCATTAATAAAATAGGTAGCTTACAGACTTTATTTATATATTATTTACAAGAAACTCTACTACTCAATCATTTATTAAGTTATTAGAAAGAATTACAATATTGCTAGTCAGCCATTTACTTAAAATGGATGCTGGAATATATTAGGCTTCGCAAATATTTTTTGCGTACATTGTTGAATGGCTTAAAGGGTCATCGGAGTGGAATATCCAGTCAAGTTTTTGCCTGGTAGCGATTACAGCACGCCGCTCTGGCCTTAGAAGTGGGTTGGGTTACGACTAGCTTTATTGGCACTCGTCCGTTTGCCAGCCAAGGCGTTTTTCAAAACACCACTTTCAATTGCCCCTTTGACATATGTCTAAGGGATAACGATAAATGCTTGTCCATACACGGGGATCAGCGCAGTAAAGTAATATTATTTAGTATTTATTCAACAACTTCAAGCTATGAAAATATTAACGTACATTAAAAAGACGTTATTAAAATGTTATTGATTTAGGGCTCATCGATCCTACTGAGTAACGATGTCCTTCGGATAACTTGTCTTTATCCGAACATCACATGCGATCGCAATAAAACTGTCAAATGGTATATTCTTGATATGACAGATACGATATCTCCATTAGCTCGCACACCGTCGTCACGACACAAATAAAAAGTTACAATAAAAATACGTATCACGAATTTGAAATAAGTACGAGGTATACTGCAGGCTGTAACGTCGGGAGCCCGGCGGACACGATCATAAATTAAAAGCCATCATATTTGTTTTTCGAACGAGCAAGTAAATAAAATTCCGATCGACGGAGCGTAACTTTGCGCGGTACGTAATCAACAGTTTTATTCGTCGATTCCGCTGCCTTGATTTCGGGCGTCGTCCTTGTCGCAGACCGAGCTCGTTCTTCATTTGAATATCTTTCGCTTCGGTTTCACTGGTGATGCTTATTAAAACCAACACGTTCAAGATATCTTGTTTTTGGTTTATTTTTTGCAAGGTTATTTTTTTTCTATGAGATAAGCAAACCGTTGCCCTCTAGTTGCGGATGAATATTCGAGAATCCTCTACATTAATTTATTAATTAAATTATCTTAGTAATAAAACAATGGCAACATTCATAAAATCTAAGCTAACTCAATCTCAGTCGACCTTAAAACCACTCGAACACTAATGAGATTCGAAAATTATGAATGTTATTTCAAACCTTTTTTTACCTTGCCTCGTCTGGATTGTCAATCGTCACTCGCAGACAGGCTAGTTAAAAGTTAAAGTGGAGGTCAGTAATTAACAGGCGAGATCAACAAGCCGCTCAATGCTAATAGGGGCTTTCCACGTCAAAGGGCTAAAAGGCGCTGGAGCGCGTCTGTCCGAATAATGACCCAGACGAGCTCCCCGCGCGGCTGCCGGCGCTGCGGCGCGGCTTGCACGCTGCGACCCCGGCCGACCCTCGTCAAACGCTCGATTAGCCTAACGCATATACACTAATTATATTTTTTTACGATTTATTCGTTTCTCAATCTTAGTCGTTTTCATTGACGACGCACATATCTACAGCATCACGCCCACACTCCTCTCACTATCGAAATTGAATTTCCGTACGTTGCGTGTCGACTTATTCATTGCATGAGACAAAAAGCTCGTTCATTTAGTGGTTTCGAATGCTTGATTGTATGTTGCTGTCTTTATTTGAATATGAAACGATTTCATTTTGTGGAACATTTTTCGATTATCTTTATTCGGGCCTTACTCAAGTTCATGACAGAGGAACATGACATTCGAATTTCAAAGTGTTACTAACACTAATTAATATACATTGTAATGTAAATGATTGGAATCGCTGCCGAATCGAGTTCAATGGGAATTAACAACCTTAATATTACTACTGACAACTAACACATTAACGTGCATTGTAATGTATTATTTTTTATTTCCGTTTGTTATGTTTTGCAATTTCAGCTAAAATCTAGCAGTTTGCCAACAACTTGGAAATGTTACAGAAATAAACAATTTAAGTTCTATGCAACTTACATTGACCAACTTAATCCAATGCTGAATGCTATTTCTCGGAACGTACAGAAAATCCTAACAACCGAGTCACTAGACCACAGAGGTGGATAAATAATTGCTTCTATTTTTAACAAAACCCTTTGTATGAACCATTTTCAAGTTTTGAAGAATCATAATTCATCTCAGTTTTATCTATTGTGTCTGTTACAGTTATATTAAGGTATTAGTAGAATGAGCACTATCTACCTACGGATCCATAGTCTAGACTATTAGTGTACATTAACCATAATAGAACACTATAAAACCGACAATAGGGAAATATGACTACATAAATTTCAACGAACAATACTAGATGCTATTAAAAATCCAACTGTTGTATGTACTCCAGAGTTTACGATGTCGCCCTGTTGGTATTCCAATGTAATCCCGCTTGATAAACTCGACTATAAAGTCTAATAATAAAATTTTAGACCTAATTCGTTTTTGTGAAAACAAAATTTATTGTCGGCATACAAAATACTCGTAAAACAGACCGCCTGTTATTAAGTGACAAATCGCTTGACTCTGTCCCAGCGTACAGTCATAAAGTCACAATAATGGACAAATTATACACTTAAAAGAAATATTCAGTCGACGTTTTTAAGCTTTTTGCTCTATTACGTAATGTTAATTGTAGCAAACATATTTTCATAAAAATGTCTGTAACTGTCTGTTCTACTTCGTTAAGTAAAATACATACGAGCTAATTTAAAGAAATATTTACAATAGAAATACCATCAAAATAAATTTTATTGGAACAAATAAATAAAATGTTTCAAAGCCCTACATGCCTACTTGCATTCAAAACAATTTTACTGAAAAATCTCAGTCATGTAACAACATGTGTGTTTTTATACGAATATGTTCGTGATGAAATATAAAAATTCCTTCTATCTAATAAAAATGTTTACAACAAATTTCCTAGACAGCATACACGTAATAAACAAGGCAATGTTACGATTGTCTAATATTTACAACTGAAACATATTACATGTGTTGCCATGGTAACCATCCTCTCTAAGACAACGTAATTGGAGCTTACCTTTTGTTATTTATTCGTTGTTTTATCTCTACGGCAAGATAACAAGGCACTGTACAATTGAATAGTATTCACAACACATAAATCACATTCGTACACATAAGTACATGCCTGAAACAAACCATCTGTGAGTCATGCAAACGTTTGTACCGATGCGGAAATCGAACCTGTGACCTCGAAGATAGCTATGCAGCTTTCATATTTATGGGTACCTATAATTATTGAAATTGCACCATACTAAACAATCACCCGTATTGAAGCTTTCTATGGACTTAATAAGATAAATAAAATATCTACTTTGTTCTAACTTTGATAGGTGCCATAACTTTATTTTTTTTACGTACATAATTGTATCTTATATAGCAATAAGAACACCTTTTTTTTTAATCATATTTTTATGTAAAAATATTTATTTATTAAAATCACTTTTCTTTAATTGAAAAAATTGTCAAGCTAATACTTTTTAGTTTTCTTCTTTAACATAACTATTTTGTATAACGCACCCTTGTGCCACACAACGTTCAAGTAAATAAATAAATATCCGAATACGATTGTCCTTCATCGGAAAATATTCGCGTGAAAAATAAGTGATTAAAATTTTAAAATTTAAATAGTGAATTACTCGCTGTTTGAATAATTAGCAATCGGATGGACGACCGAATTCAATTGTTATGTTTGACAATTCAATTTTTAATTTATCATTCGCATGTCATGTCATCAATTGGTTTCAGTTTATCTGTTTAAAATCAATTGAACAATTTCCATTAAGTTTGATAACATAGTTAATGTTATACTTAATTAATGAACATGTTTTAGAATAAATTAAAGCTAGATAAACACAACGATTGAATTGTGGATTAAAATAATATTTAACTCTCCTTCTTCAGTAGTTGTTTAAAGTGATAATTTAGCGTATATTATCGTATTCGAAAATATTTAAATAAAGCCTGTTCACATTGATCGTGCTCGCTAAGCGTTTCAACCGTCCTTTGTTTTCAGTTTGGCACAATTTGCGGAATATACCTACTTGTACTTTAATTACAGCTATTTGTGTTCACCGCCACGTAAAATTATTCAAATTACGCTTAATTTAATGTTCTTTAAGCAACAAATTGCTGCGTATTTTTTCCCGGCGTCGTGTTAATGGGCTGATTCCCGAATTAAAATCGACAATCGTAAATTCAACTGTACACAATGTTACATAAACAAAACTTATCTTCAACAGTAACGGCCCGCGTTGAATTATAATTTCATTTCGCGCAAATACCGCGTCACACATTTATTTCTTATCTCCCGGTTTAAATTTCGACTATAAAACGAAATATTTACCTATCTTTACGATGTCTCTGTACAATACATTATTATGTTTTGTTGTAACAATGTCTCTTGTATCTACTTTTTTCCTAAATGTTGTTGTTCGAAGCCCTAAAGCAAGTATTTCAAGTTTCTAATAGACCATAAAGCAAAAATTCCACACAAGGCCACAAAGCCAAATTGCTAAAGCGGTTCTAAAACTGTCGACAATGAGAAGTTCCATAGGGTTGCATATATACTAACATAACATGCATAACGTGGTTCCGTCCGGAGATACAGCGTCCTGTCACTGACTGGATAAGACACGCAATATATTTTTAGTCTTGGGTAAATGACTGGATAACAAAACCGTTGAATAAATCTATATATATAAAAGAAAGTCGTGTTAGTTACACCATTTATAACTAAAGAACGGCTGGACCGATATGGCTGAAAATTGGTGGGGAGGTAGCTTAGAGCCAGGAGACGGACATAGGATACTTTTGTACATTAAAAAAAAAAAAAAACAATTAGGTAGTAGGTAGGTAGGTAGTAGGTAGGTAGTAGGTAGGTAGTAGGTAGGTAGTAGGTAGGTAGTAGGTAGGTAGTAGGTAGGTAGTAGGTAGGTAGTAGGTAGGTAGTAGGTAGGTAGTAGGTAGGTAGTAGGTAGGTAGTAGGTAGGTAGTAGGTAGGTAGTAGGTAGGTAGTAGGTAGGTAGTAGGTAGGTAGTAGGTAGGTAGTAGGTAGGTAGTAGGTAGGTAGTAGGTAGGTAGTAGGTAGGTAGTAGGTAGGTAGTAGGTAGGTAGTAGGTAGGTAGTAGGTAGGTAGGTAGTAGGTAGGTAGTAGGTAGGTAGTAGGTAGGTAGTAGGTAGGTAGTAGGTAGGTAGTAGGTAGGTAGTAGGTAGAAAAAATTGCATTGCAACGCATGCCGGTTACAGCTAGTAATATAATAAATGTAATGACGAAAAACTACAAATTAAATATAAACGTAACATTTTTGAGTTTTATTACGATAGGTTCTTTACAACAAGTATTTTTTGTAAAATTAGTAGGTACACAACATAGCTTGCTTGTGTATTTTAAAATTCATGCACTTAGTACTACCTAAGTATCTTTGAAATAAAGTGCCAAAGGCGACCAACCCAACCTATGTGTCTGTGGAATATATAAAAACCGGCCAAGTGCGAGACGGACTCGCGCACCGAGGGTTCCGTATAAACCTGTAGGTATCTATTTCTTTTGATTGCGTTGACATAAAAGTTTGATTTTGTTACAGCTTAAAGGTATTATAGACCTAAGTATTTGATATGAATTTTAATTTAATACCTCTACGTGTTCATGAGAAAAGTAGTAGTAACTTTAAAATTTTCAAAAATATTTTTTATTTTTTGAAAACTAAAAATTTAAGGTTTTCGCAATTTTTCCTTTGTCTGTACTATAAGAAGTTACTTCGTACCAAATATCAAGATTCTAAGTTCACAGGAAGTATCCTGTAGGTTTTGATTTGCAAAATGCGAAAATTTGCGGCATAAACGGCTGTATCTTTTGATTGCTTTGGCTTAGAAGTTTGATTTTTTCACAGCTCCAAGGGACAGTAGACTTGAGTATTAGATATAAATTTCAGTTTGATACCTCTACGCGTTCCTGAGAAAAACAGTCTTGACAGACGGACGGACGGACAACGAAGTGATCCTATAAGGGTTCCGATTTTCCTTTTGAGGTAAGGAACCCTAAAAACAACATAAAAGGTTATTACACGTGAAGCACTTGCAGAAAAGCTTTTAGGTGTGGTCAATTGGTTACAGCAAAAGTTTGTTGAACAAAAAATGAGTTCGTGTATTTGCTATATAACCAAATCACCTACACCAATAAAGTGTATAAGCTACAAAAAAAGTGCGGATATCAATAAAATAGTCACATCCAGAACCTGTACGATTTTTTTCCGCAGCGGTCGCTAGTGGTTGCCTAAAGGCACCGATTTTCACAGTATTTTCTATGTGGTACACTGCGTCGCCATCGCCCATTTTAATTCTGCACCCACCCTCCTACGGCCGGCGGTACAAGATTCCACCATACAATTTTATACAAGCAATGAGCTGCAGCGGTGAACTTTCGCCATTTAACTCGTCGGATACCGTACGCTTTTGATATTTCACAAAGTTGCGCACTCGTTAATACGATACTCGGGAACTTGTGTGGGATGTATTTAGAATGTTTCAATTGTAACTTCTTCGTCTCGTGTGTGCAACCAATGTAAATACCTCATTCCAAATACGTGCGATCGACAGTTAACATTCGGGATAGAATTCCACGGTGCGGTGAACATTATTATCTGTTTTGTATACCAAGCATTGTACATGTTGTATAACATGCATTGAACATGAACGCAAACAAGTATCTAGGTATGTACCCAAATACATTGATTTACTTGCGAAGCAATCTCGGGTTACACGACCTTTAAAAGAAACGGGTTGTTTTATAAAACATTTTTCTAATATTTCCTTGTCCACGAAAGAAATATAGACATCTATTTCTCACGTGCACGCCTAAGGGTAAGCTTTATGCTTGATGAATTGTTCACTCAGAACATTACTTGTGTTATACTCTTCATTATCTTGATAAATAACCTCCTTGTATCGTGTTAAATCTTGGAGGCAACTTTCTACAAAATCCTGACCAAAATATTTAGCAAGTTTGTATTGAATGTAGGTAACGCCCGTCAAACGCTATCGTAACATTGTTTAGAGGTAGAATCTCGTTGCCCTCTCTGTTGAACTAACAAATCACGTTGACTGCTAGCGTACCGTGATCGAGATTCACGCCGCTGACATAGATCAACTTGATGTGACAAATACTAGCATTGGTGTTGTCGAGATAGCCTGTATGGATATTTATGCGCGGACAGAAAATTATGTAATGAAAGTCGAGCTAATGTACACAATAATGTATTCAGATGAAGAAATAATAAAAAACCATCGATATTTGCAGTTTTTATCATGTTTATTGTTTACTGACAAGATAATAATCAAGGTGTAGCGCTCAGACGCAGACGTGTGGCTTTCGGAAGCTTCGGCTGTATTGCAGCAGTTGCTGGAATTTAAAACAAAACGTAATAGCATATAATTTAATGGATTTCTAACTAATACATACCTATTTGTTTTCGACACAGTATTTTAAACTAAAACAAGAAAAAATGGTAACTAAGTTTTTTTGTTTTCAAAATAAATATTCAAAACGCTTCCATGGAATCTTTAGGTCCAAATCTGAGTCGTTTCCAAACATCCATACATCATACATGTTAGCTTATGGGACAATGTTCAGTATACAGCGTCGTATGTTTCATACGCGGTATCAAACCGTAGTAACGACATTAAACGCTACAATGTCGCCTATGCACTCCAGGTGGACGGTAAATTGGGAGCTCTTTCGACGCAACCGAGTGCGGTCTCCTTGTTAATTCTGTACGTATGATTTTAGGGTTCCGGTTCAAAGGAAACTGTATATCGATATCAACAATGTTTTAAAAAGGTATTTACTGCCGCAACGATAGAAGTTTTCTAATAAATGGTTTGTTTAATGGTTTTGCAAAAATTATTTTGTTTATTTATTCTCAAGTGTATTTAACCTTTGCTGTTATAACTTACTGTCTACTTATTCATTTTAGTAAGAATAGTTCCACTTCGATCTAAATCCTTTCAACGTAACGCAAAAGTTCAATTTATTCAACGTTCATTGGGTAAGTCTGAAACGACACCAGACATTGCAACAGAAAAAGCTACTGTGGGAAACGGGACACACAAAATAAAATAAAAAAGTCCCTAAAAATTCTCGTCGGACGTGTGAATTTTTAAAGCCAAATTGTTAGATATCTGTGGATCCGTCATTTTACTACGTGTGTCAATCAATAACAAACTAAACGAGAAGAGAATTCTCCAATTTAATACCCATCGTCAAATTGCTCTAAAATTTTAAGAGGAAACGTTTTACGTTTTGCGTCAAGATTTTTTATCCAAATGGTCTCATCATTTTGTGACGTTATCAAAAAACAAACATGTGAACGTTAAAATTGCGCGTTAATAAAAAACATTATGTTAAAGAGGATTGATTACACTGAACCCACGCGTCATGTCCGATGTAAACCTGACCATCTTTTTCAAGAACTCGTCCAATATGTGTTGGGGTAAATTGCCGAGGTAATGGGCGAGCGGTTAGTCCAGTTAACGGCTAACAATGTTATTGAAATATTTTTTGTTGACTTCAAAGCTTTAGAACTTTTCAACCGACATTAACACATAATAAAATTGGTAATAAGCTTCGAAACCAAGGCGATGTTTTACTGGGAGTAAAAAGTTCTGTACAGTTATTTCGTATCGAACAAAGCGTATGTGATACATGCGGTTTTTGTGTACGAAATGCCTTCTTACCATCAGGCGAGGATTGTCAAAAACATTGGATATCGGCGTGAAAATATTAATTTAAGAATAAATTACTCAATACCTTACTTATTAAGCGAGCCGTTGGCTTACTTTTATAAATGATAACTCAAATGTGCCGGAATTCCAATTTAATTGACTAAAATTGTATGTTGCCTATTTCGCTTACCGTCATCGCAATATCCTAACAAATTAAACTACAGCGACGGCGCTGTAATGGCATTTTCTAATAAACGTTTAATCTAAACTGCATTAACATCAATTCGGGTTGCAATGACACAATTGTAGGTTAGGTCTGCCTGCACACATTTCGTGGTCTCCTTTTATAGTACTTTAGTTTCGGGCAGTTTATTCGTGCTACACGGCTGGCTATGACAACGGTCCAGGCTAATATCGTTAAATGGTACACTGTTGCAAGTGCATACACTGAAAGTAGCCTTCAGTGTCCCAAACATTGAGCATAGAATGGTCTCGCTGTTAGATTGGACAGGGAAGTAATCACCTATCAAACTTGTATTATGACAAGGTGTTTGGTTGTAGTTACCTTGTTTAATATAGTTAGAACCGCTGAAAATATTTGAGAGAACTGTCGACCAGGTCCAAATAATGATTTGAAAATTAAAACTTGAGCCATGTTGCTCTTTATTTGAGTCTAACTAAATATACATAATGGCGTAGTTACTCTAATCTCGTAGATGTTATATTTAAATTATCAGGGAGCTACTTAAATCCGGCACCATATAAAAAGATGCTAATATAATTTAAATCCATAAAAGTTAACCTTAAAAAGCACTGCAGAAAAATTACTGTGATAAAGTGCGTCTAGTGGCTAACCAACTCTATATCATGAACTTACATAATGGAGTAAGAAATCCACTTAAAGTTATTAAAACACAATAGTGCTCTGCCGCCGCCGCCGCTATCACGCTAATTGAAAACTGCATTGTGATCGCCATCGTGTGTGGCGGTTTATCAGCCAGTTACAACTTGCCGAACAAGCCCCAGACATAGCGAAGAAAGTTGCACTCAAAGCGTTTGCTTTAGTATAAGAACCCATCTAAGATCCCTTTGAAATGAGTTTTGAGTAAGATTTTAAATGACTATTGATTTAGTCTGATACTAATTGATTTGCAGCACTACAGTATTTGTTCATTCACAGACAAGTTTTTCGCTTATCCGAAAGTTAAATACGATTAGATGCGTCAGCATCGGTTTCAAGTTGAACGTTCTTAATTTACTGAGATTTAAAGTAGTAGCAAACCAAATTTATTTAATGCTGTGTACTATATTTGTGTAAATTAATCTAGGTCTGAAGATAGACCTTAACTGGAGATACGGGTTCGTTTAAATTTCTTTTTAATATGATATCTTGCAGCGATAAATAAGTCAACTGTATATAAACATAAATTGAACGATACTTAAATATCTACTTCATATGGGAATCACACCTCACGTTCAGTAGCCTTGCTTGTGACCACAATGCCGATAAGGTCGTTGACGTATGTGTATATGTATCCTTCAGATAAAAGGGTATTTCTGGATTACTCTGGCACCGTAAAAAAACATCCTATTTACTAGGCACTGATTTAGAAAAATAGGATTGGATATGCAGATTACTTGTATTCACATCATCCACATGGTTTTTTTTTTAATTTATAAAAACCAACACTGCAATAAATATATAACACAAAACTAAATTAGCAAAACTACCAGATGCAAACTCAAACCTTTTCCAAATAACACATTGATTTCTTCTCCTTATAAGAAGAGTTCATTGCCATGCGTTCAGGCTGCAAGAGCTGATATTATCTAATATTTATGCAAAGACTGACTTTGGACAGTAATTTAAAACTAATCCCATCAGAGATAATAAGGTAAATACTACTTAAGATTGACGGGTACGCTGAATGTAATTGAAGGTAAATAATAACACGTTTCTTACCATAGTTAATCGTGAGTGGGGTAGCTTGTTTTACCTTGTTAGTTTTTACACCTCGCTCGGAATGATAACCAATTAGCTCCCTATGTATTTATGCCCATATCTAGTGCATTTTGGAATTATAATGGTCTAGATAGTAAGGGAGCGCTAATTTGTGCTATGTCTAAATGAATAAATTACTCTGGCTCTTTGATAGCATTCCAATCAGAAGTCATCCTTCAAATGGCAATTTTCAAGTCTTTGAAGACCAACGTTGCTGCTTGTTTTATATTTTTTCTTTTTTTGTTACAGTTCGTAATGGGTATTCGTGCGTGCCAGTGGCGCTTGCAGACGGACTGGACATCAAGCTAGGCACCGCAGTGACAGACATCCAGTACGGAGGACCTGGCGTCACCGTGAAAGCTGTCAGCACTCGGAATCCAAGCCAACCTCAGACCTTTAAAGGTAATGTATCATTACCCAGCAGTTAATATACCATTGTCCTCTCGTAGAATAAATTCCTTGTTAATAAACGATAGGTACGTTGAATCATTTATGTTTTAGTGACTGTATTGCACACGTACCCACTGCAAAATTGAGCGCCGTAACGAGGGAACAATGGGAAAAAAGCATTCGCTATCGATTTTAGCCTCGGGCACACATCCATATTGCGTTAGCGTCGGAATTTCCCGTTCCGAACAGAAAAATTAAATTCATGTGGCCTTAATGTTTAAGAAAGTGCCGATTGCGAAAAAAACAACAAAGCGAGATAATGGGCGTTATGAGAAAAATCCACAACGCCGTCGCCTCGGCTCCTTGTCATTTCTTTGTCGCGGAATGATTTGCAATTCTAACGCGTTAATTTTACTTTGACGAGGCGCAAAAATACGGTCGGCCCTGAGTTGACCCGGCGGTGTATGCCCTCCCTCCTTCACCACAAACCCCCACTCGCCTTGCCGGAGGCTCTTCCGCCACATTTGCATACAGGCGGAGTCTATCGCAGACGAGGCTGTTAGATGCTTTAGAGGCGGTACTAGGCTGTATCTAGCTATTCCTGCCTCGTTTACGCATCGCATGTTTTGATAGTTTTAATAGACAATAGGATGTCCAAACAAAGGCATTGACACTGATGCTATTTTCACACGTATTGAAGTGAGGCTTGTGCTCTTAACACCTTTAAAGTAACTGTTCAACTTCGCGACTGCTTATGCTACGTTACCTACCTACCTTACCTTTAACTGCTATATTTATTTTATTATGTATTCATTCGTAAGTTTGTGAAAATCTAAGTAAGTTCAAAGTCACCACATCAATAATAAATGTTAGATCGGCTTTCGTCTTACTTTCCTATTCAGTTCAAGGCTAAAGTTACCCTAAGCTAAAACAGATTACGTAGAAATCAAACACTGGCTTTGATATGTTTTCTCGGAACCGTGTGTACCGTTTACAGAAGTGATTGCGGAATAAGATGTTGGCTCGGCTCTATAGTAGTCCCTCAGGCCTTTGGACTCAACTCGCTCTTAAAAGCTTTAGCCTCCAGTACTACTATTGAGGAAAAATATAAGTTGAGTGTAAACATCACATAATACCAATGTCCTTCGTAGATTTTCCTTTGAAAGATTTATTGTGAGTTGTGTTCGATTTTGCTGTACCTATTTACCGAAAAAGTAAATAAAAATATCTCAGAATCAAGGTCCCAGGCGGAAAAAATAGGGTTTTAAGAGTTTTTTTATGTTTGTTATGAAAAATGTATATTAGCGTGTAGATACCATGTTGCAGTCCTGCAACTTGTGGGTTCCTAGTAAAATAAATTAATGTATAACAACTGCACTGGGTAAAAGTTTTTCACGTATAAACTTACGTCGCGAGTAATACGATAAATAAGGAAGTCTGCTTGTGTGTTTGTTTATTGCTAGTATCCGAAAACTTTGTACAGAGGATGTTTATGTCACAGAAAAGGACATTGGCCAATGTTATCTTGTTCTGCAAAACTTTATCGGCATTTTCTTTGCTGAAACGTGACTGAGGAACAAACAAATATTATTCAAACTGGCGTGTTATTTGGCCATTGTCGTAGCCAATTTAGAAACAGAATAACTAGCTTATAAATAGTTTTGTCTCGACTAAAACTTATCGAGATAAAATATAATCCTTTTTATTTCGAAAACTAATCTCGTTAAGTATTTTGGGAGAAGTTTGTAAAATTGCGATAAAATCTATACTTATAATAAATCTGTAGAAAGGTAAATTCTGTACATTAAATATATTTTCAAAATAACTATCAGGGGGTGATTAGTGATCGATACTGATGACAAAAATGCAATCAGTAAAATTTTTGTCTGTCTGTCTGTCTGTCTGTCTGTCTGTCTGTCTGTATGTTCCTTATAGAAACAAAAACTACTCGACGGATTTAAACGAAACTTGGTACAATTATTCTTCATACTACTGGGCAGGTTATAGTATACTTTTCATCACGCTACAATCAATAGGAGCAGAGCAGTGAAGGGAAATGTTGGGAAAACGGGAGAAGTTACTCAATTTTTTAAGCTTCCGTCGGGTGTGCAGCCTTAATGGTTAAAGACTCATTGATAAGCTTCGTCATCCACGCGAACGAAGTTGCAGGCACAGCTAGTCTGTAATAAAATTTGCATTTTTATGGTTTCTTAATGTAAAATTTGCTATAAAAGTTTTTACTTTTCAATAATTATAATTGATTCTTTAGAAAAGCAATGTTATTTTCAATACAATTCAATTTTATTACAAGATTTAATCCATGGAATCTCTTCTATCCAAGTAAAATGAATACAACGTTTGTTCAGAGCAAGGAAATCTTTGTTTAGCATTTTGCAGGCTTTGTTGGGGTCAGATCTCAGCTTTTACATTGATTGGGTTCTACCGTACAACCCGTTTCATTTTACGGGGATCTTTGGTCCAAGAATTATTGATATTACTGGCTAATGCGGCCGCATTTGTTAAGGTAAATAGGTAAGGTTTTAAGGAAAAAATTGGTGAGAAAAATTACGTGCTACTAATTCATGTTCATTATAATATTAGTTATGGCAAGGTGAGCTGATAACTTTCGTTGATAGAAAGCTTGTTTTCTTTGATCTTCCATCAATTTTAATGTTAAATAGAGCATTCAATAGCTACAAAATCCATTCTAATACCTAGTTAGGTATAAACCAGTTGCTATCAAATTAATAATAAAGGAGGATTTTCCCGAGTTTCAGGAAATCTTACTAAGTTGTTCTGAGACGGATTATCTTAAGCTCCTGAATTCGAATGGAAAAGAAGACTTGAATAGCGATTAATATTTTAAATTGTGAGTCCTTTTATGTGACTTGCAAAGCAATAACAATAATTTAGAAAAAATATATTGGATGAACAAAATATACCCCTTGTAGTTAGCTTGTCTATTAAATAAATTTAGGGGACGAACGCTCAACGCGGTAATTATTTACGGGCTGTTAAAATAAAACTAACGAAGCAATGTTATTCATCGTCCATGTAAATACGAAAGGTTATTAACAAAACGATTATAGTATAAAGTAAATTGGCTTGCTCGTAAAGTCTACGAGCAGCTGCCTACCTGCCCCCCCCCCCCCCCCCAGATTAAAAAGGAAATGGGTCATTGTAGTGGTTATAGACTACTGCGAAGACTAGCGCTACGTAATTTTATGTTATTGAAGTTATTAAAACTTGGATTCATCGCTTGACAAATAAGAATAATAGTGATATCCACTCCTTAGTATATATTGTTGTTGAGCTTAGTGAATTCATGTTTATTGTTAGCCTATGACTACACAACTGCCATTTTTTTCAAACATTATTGCTGTGCATGAAATATATTTTAATATAAAAACGTATCGATATTTATAACATTATTAGGATTGCTTCATAGCTCAAGGCTGACACTGTTTTCTAAGGTCGGAAAACTGTTATCGGGCTGCTTGTTGAAAAGACTCAATAGCAGCCCGGGGTTCAGAATTGTGCTCGCCAAATGCCAATAGGCTCGCCTCCTAATTCATTGTATTTATGCCGTTATATCTTCGACGAAATATGGGTTTCAACAATACCTGCCTACTTATTCCTTAGGGGGTTGCGTGTGTTATGGTACCTAATAGTTGATTGTTTTTCAGGTGACGTGGTACTGTGTACGCTGCCTCTAGGTGTGTTGAAGGTAGCTGTAGCGAACAATGGACAGAACCAACAGAACTTCGTCAAATTCGATCCCCCGTTACCCGATTGGAAGGTTCGATATTTTCCCATTGTTTAATAGTACAATACATTTTGATATATTCCACGTATTTCGTATTAATTTAACGAGAGCCTAGATTGTGTCCAATTGTTGGGTGCGGTCTAACCACAATCCTACAGTATATTAATGTGTTTATTATTTTGACTTGTATTTGAGTAGCATTTGTGTATTTGTCGACGTGTGATTTATAATACTACAATTTGTGCACGCGACAAAATGTCAGAATTATTTTCAGTTTTATTAACTTGGATTTAAACCTACTTAGTTTACATTTCCCATATTCCCTTGCTGCATTGTACTGATATGGTAATTAGACTGCGTGTTTGTTTTCAAAGGGATTTACGAAAACACGCATTAGATGATTAATATGAAAATTTCATTTCATGGAACTAAGTGCAGGTGAAATATTATTGCGAAATAATCTTTGGGAATAATACTTACTTCTATGTATTTAGAAACTAGCTTTTGTAAAATGATTGTTTAATAACAATACATATTTTTCTATTATTATTGTTATGATTTCCGTATTTTTATTTATTCCGTATTTTACTTGTGTAAATTAGTCAATTTTCTTCAATGTGTTTTACTAGATGATTGCTTTCAATCCATCCTATATAAATACGTGTATTTTGTTACAGGTTGCAGCTATCAAACGCCTCGGCTACGGAAACTTAAACAAAGTAGTTCTATGTTTCGAGCGTACGTTCTGGGACCCGAGTGCAAATCTCTTCGGCCACGTCGGCACAACCACAGCAAGCAGAGGTTTCATAATAACTAGTTAATTTAATTTCACCCCGTTGGTAGAGGAACATTATTACTTAGTTTGCGTGTGGTTTTCAGACGTTGATTAATTTATATGACCAACAAACACACAGCTCATGTTTCAGCGCGGACTGCAAGTTTAATTAATGAATATGCAAAAGAATTCGTAATCTCCAATTGATTAGAAGATGCGTGCATGCAATCTAATTTCGTTGCGAATATATTATGTGGGGTTGCGACAGTTTGAGCTTAAGAGAATGTGGATAGTGCATACAATGAACAATGCGTTGCTGTCAATTGAATGGTTTGTTACAGTATTTGAATCTTATGAATACAATGTGAAGTAAAACGAGAGCTAAATAGGTAAACGCATTATGAAATCTTAAGTTCGTGATACTCTAGCTGCTAGGTATTCAAATAATTGTTGAAATAATTTATACCAATCATATAAATTTAGTCTATTTCTATACCTTGTGCGTTCTATATTATCTTTACCATCTTCATATATTGGATCCTATTCAACCTCGGCGGTAAGATTGTTTTCTTTCATATCACCTTTCACAGCGCTGTAATAAATTATAGTTTATAAAAGGTTTGCTTTTATTTATTTTATCCTGCTCTGGCACGGTAACGAAATCATGAATTATATTCAGGTGTAAATAGTGTAGAGCGTTGTAACTTCGGTGGCGGCGATAACGAATTAAAAGCTGAATAATTTAACGCTACTGAGGAACCCTGAGGGGCGCCGCTCGCAATAAATCACAGCAACGAGCCGAGACAAGGTTTTTTACGTTATGCTTTAGTTCACCTCCTTACCTCTTTGTTGTATACTCTACTAACTTCATTAAGCCCCCCACGTTTGCTCTGGGAATGCCGGAACAATGTACAGCCTCGTGATTTTTTAAATCGTGGCCAATTTAACGTTTTCGGCCCATGTAACGTTTAAGCAGCTCGGCTATCTGATGTGCATGTATCTTTAGCCACGTAAAGAGTTATGTGAGAACTCTCGCCCACACAGGTTTTTTCTTATATATCAGACGATCTGAATACATTTCAATAGTTACAAAAGATTACGATCTCCTTTGTTTAACAAATGTAAAGCATACATTGTAACTTCAACGAATGTATATATTGAGTTTAATATTTACTGGAATCAATTCATTGCACGTTTGACGTTCTCTTAACAATAGTCCGTGACTCTGTCTATAATATTATGTGGGCTGGCTGTGAGCGGAGCCGCAAGAATGTATTGTTCATAATTATGAACTATAGAGGAGAGTGGCTTTGAACCTCGATTCTAACTCGCATTAATTAATCGTTTGTCCTCAAGGCTAGAGCTTGTGAACGTTTATTGTAACGAAGGTCTATAACGAGTTTGATTAGTCAGTAACATAACATTCTGAATTGAGCGTAAAATAAAGGACCTAAAGTATTAATTATCGTTTTGAAACAGACTGAGAAACGAGCCAATTTGTAGAACAAGATTTAGTTTAACAGCAGTAGCTACTGTGTATATGAATATTTGAATTTTAATGCTGGATCTTTGTCTTAGGTGAATTGTTCCTTTTCTGGAACTTATACAGTGCTCCGGTTTTGTTGGCCTTGGTGGCGGGGGAAGCGGCTGCTGTGATGGAAAACGTCACTGATGACGTCATCGTCGGCAGGTGCATCGCTGTACTTAAAAGTATTTTTGGTCACGCTGCGGTTCCACAACCTAAAGAGTGTGTGGTGACGAGGTAAGATTGGAAAATAAAATGTAATTTGTTATCAGTATACCTTTATTTAGGACTTAAGCAGAATACGTTTTCGTAGATTTCTTCCAACTGAGATACGTACATACTAAATTAATACTTCAACCTTTCTTGTTAACAACAGATGGCGTGCAGATCCATTCTCTCGTGGCTCGTACAGTTTCGTGGCAGTGGGATCGTCAGGCACCGACTATGATCTGCTAGCCGCCCCCGTGCCGGGATCACCTGGAGAGAATAGACTGTTCTTTGCTGGTAAGTAAAGAAAATGAAAAATATGTACACTGATGTATGATATCCCAAGAGCCTTTTACTCTGCAATGTGCCTCACTAGATCTATGTATATTAATAATATGACAACTGGTTTGTATGTACCTTCACATAAACGTTTTCCTAAAAATGTTTTGACTGTAAATCCTACATGACTCCATTGTACGGGTATCAATACCATATACATACATTATATTTAAGCAATTTACATAAAAAAAATTTATGTAATAGAAATAAATTTTTTATTAAAATAATCTATAGAACTCAAGTAAAGGGTTAGTTTTGTTAGAAATTATTGACACAACTTAATGACGTCAGAAAGTTATACCACCGGAACCTTAGCTCAGTAGCGTGACGGTTACCTACATACATAATGATCTACATTCGAAATTAGAATTACATAGATTAAATTAGTGTGACTTTGTAAGGTGGCGGGCTAACCGCTTAATTTGGACAGGTCAAACAACTTTGAATATAAATAAACGACTTTTCTACATTTTTTTAATGAGATATGGGTGTTCAGGCTTTTTTTATTTTGATGATTATCTATTTTCTAAATGTTTTTATGTATCGCATAAATGTATTTATCAAGTTGCGCGCTACTTATGTATCAGATATACTTATTTCGTAAAAATCAGAGATACACTAATTAATTTGAGAATTGCTCTGATTATATCTCAACTACTTTAAAAAATATTTTTGTATTTGCTGTTTTAGTAAAAACATCGTCGTTTGATAAAACATAGGTACCTAATGGAGAACATTTTTTAGTACCGAGGTAGTCAAATCAACAAATTCTCTGTACCCAGGTGAGCACACAATGCGGAACTACCCCGCGACCGTCCACGGCGCGTTCCTCTCCGGTCTCCGCGAAGCCGGTCGCCTGGCCGACCTGCTGATGCCCCAGCCACCAATCACGAACGCCAGCGTGGCTGCAGCCACCGCCGCGGCCAATCTCAACTCTTAGTATAAGGCGAATTGTTCTCGCCAGCGGAACAGCTGATAGAGAACAATTTGTTTGCCTGGTGGTAGTTGACCATGAGAATTTTAGTAACATTTTCCTTTTTTTTTAGTTTATTTCATCAGATTTTCCCTATGGTGGAAACCTCGCTTATATCGCCTTTCATATTAAAAAGTGGCCTATTTTGCTTTCCAAGTGCCAAGTTATGTTTCTACTGGTTTTCATTAATATCGGTTAAGTGGTTTCGTTGTTCAGCGTTCACATATCAACTTTGCGCTATAATGTACAACGGATCTCCTTTTGATTTCGCTGGAATTTCTGAATATTTTTTTATATAACTAGGTATAATTTTTAGTAAGCAGATTATTTTCAACGTTATTGCCATGGGAATAACTACAAAGATATTGAAATAATTTCTCAATACGTACATTTATAAGTAGTTTTATAAGAGTGGTCAACTATCTACGAAAAGGGTTAGTAAATTGTTTTATTTTAATAAGTTTTTGTTTAGCTTACGATCTTATATGATACCTACACGATTGTTGACCAATCGGTTTTACTAAGAATTAATAAATCGCTTACACTACAATATACTAAGGTAGGTACAGTAGGCTAAATGAGTGGAAACGACAAATTACAATATAATTATATGAGTTATCAACCTTGCTGCATTGACATAAAGACTTTGTTAATGTAAAAGTGTTAATTTGACACTTGTCATACTAGTAAAATGTCTCTTAGGCTGATGGCTAACCTCAATTATCAATTCTTTATTGCGTTGAAAAAAGTCACTGTGATTAAATTCGGGGAAAATTCATAAAATGACAAATTTGTATTTAAAACTTGGTCATACCGAGAAACATGAACTCTACAATTTAACATACCTGCCTCAAATTGCGATATTTTTATCACTCACGATTGTAACATAAAAGCGGTTTATTATTCTAGAACATGGTACTGTATTAGTTTATATTAAAATATTAGATACGTAGAGTAGATAGGCACTTTTTAGTTTTAAGCAAATTTCATAACACGATTACTGTTTAAAAAATAATGCCTTTAGTTCCTAAGTAAAAAAATACGAAGATTTCATATCGGTATTAGGCAATTGACTGTTTCTTTTATAGGACAAATAACATTATATAATTGATATTATTTTGTAAAATAATCTGTAATGCATTTATACGAATAGCCGTGTTATTAATTCAAGCGTTGTAATTTCTATTAAGTGCGGAAAAAGCCAAAATGGAATAACACTTTGACTTTTAAATTGAATGGCTTTATGTGATATTGCTGGATTATAATTGAAATTGTACAGGGTGGAATTTAATTATTTCTCGTTTTTCATTGAATATTTAAAGAATTTGTGATACAATTTGACATCACGCTATGTTTAAACGGGTTGTTTAAATTTCACCCTTTAATTTATGAGCATAAATTAGCTCATGTGTCTAATTTTAATAAAGTTTGAATAGTTTTGTAACAATAAAATGTTTGAAGAGTTTTTGCCGGCGTTTCGGTTCCAGTTTAATAGCCCATTGATTGGTTAAATGATGTTACAAAAAGTTACACAATGTACCCGAAAATTATCGGGATGGATACAAAGGTCTTCTTTATAAAGGTATTAATTGGACGATTTGATACTTTAAACAAATACACCTGCCTCCATAAAAGAGCAGCGGGCACCTGTTTGACTTTGTTCCTAGTAAAGATACGTATCTCTTTCACACCTCCCTCTTAGAAAGAGATAGGACACAGCCGTGAGAGAAAATTTTGATTGCTGTTGCGATATTTTATAATCCTCATTCGCGAAGTGACTGCACTATTACACCGAACGTGTTTCGCTGAACAATTAATTTTATGTTAATTACTTAGACGTTCCCAACATATTGGCTATAAATTAATATATTAATTTGATCTATAGAACGGAAATGCATCGTCATTAATGCCGGGAGGCAGATTATAAAATATTATGTTCAATTAATTAGAATTCATACCTTGAGTTTCTTTTACAACCTTTTTAATAATGATTAATTTAATATAGGTACCATACTATTTGACGATCAGACTACAGGAATACAAGTGGACATAGCTGGAGAAATGATAGTCATTGTTTGGAAGTTTGTTATTGATTTGTTATCGATGAATAACCGGGATTCCATTAGACATTCGATCCGGTGTGATTGGGTGTCACAGTAACAAAACCATTAAAATCCAGGAGCGTCGATATACGATTACTCTAAAACAACATAACGACGCATTTATTTATAGTTTGGTTTTAATTTGAGTTTGTTTACACGCTAGGCGGGGCGAGTGACGGATTTATGGTGAATTTTAATTGCATTTTTAATTATTTTTCAACAACTGCGCTGCCGGCAAATTGAATACGAGCTCACTTGTGTTGCGATCTTATCTTGTTTGCCTAGATACAGCTAAATACGATGTTCTAATGTTTTAGTTTATCATGCCATGATTTATGACACTATTTAAATTAATTTTGTTATAATGCCACCACGGCTCGTTGGTCAAAAACTATTTTTAAATTCGTTAAGTTACATAAATGAAAATCCTACAGCAAGTAGACTGCATTTACCAGTATTTTAAGTCATACAAGATCATGAATTTATAGTTTTTTCACATAATCATGTGTAACAATATTTTATAATGTTCTATTTTGAAATACATTTATTTTTCATAATTTATTTCAATAATCTCTCTGGAACAGTGTTCCGAATCCGAACAAAAAAAAAATCTAAAATTGCGGATTTCGTTAATATTTAGTCATTATCAACACTATTACATTATTATTATCTAATTTAATTCAATGAATATTTACATCATCAAGCCGTTGCTCAGATTACTTGGAATCACCAAACGCTTCTGATTATCATCCATAAAACAACAATAAAAGATTATTACCATACTTTTTACGGTCGTACGGGCACTTTTTTTAACTCATTCGATTATTTTATGTCCGCAAACGAATAGAATGGGCTTTAAATCAGCAGGATTCTAAATATATTTTTATTAATTCTTATACCTACATGACTATCAAAATTTTATTGCTCTACCATATTATGCTAAAGCCAATTTTAGTGGTAAGTTATGTGTTTTATTCAGAAGCCAGTCCTAAGAAAAGCGATGGTCGCACACCTAACAAGTTAATACCGAATTAATTGTCTTAGGATGTTCTAATAAATCCACTGTCGTTATTATAAACCTCTAGTTTGCTTAGACTGCTGTTTAACTTGTTACAATAGAAGAGTTACACCTCTACTTTTAAGCTAAAATATGCTTTAAGTTCCACAGTTTTGGGTTCATTTTTCCTTTGTCTACTGTCTACACATAGCATTTTTCAATCCCATTATCTGATTTTACTAGCCCACGCCCATTGATTAACACGGCTGATAAAAGTTAGTTTAATGAAGTATTTTTATACTTAGCATTTTTTCACATTGTTAGCTGACAGAAAGATTTGGAACAAAACGGTGTGGAGTTGCTTTGTTGATCAACAATACTTATAATAATACAAAAGTTTATATTATGATAACGTTTAGACCAATATTGGTATTCTTATTAGATTAATTTTCAAATTGTTGTGCAAGTAGAAAGACCAAGTGACGACGGACAATGCTTGTATCAAATGCAAACACTTTTTCCTAATACTGTTACACCAAACAATGGTTAACCCATAGATGTCTCATGTCTAGTTTATTTGACAGATTTGATCTTTGAATCTTGCGTCTGTCGCCTGCTCCCCGCTCGATCCCCTATGACGTCAACCACCTCACCGCTGTACCGCCAAATTATATTTAATCTGTGGTTCTGTGGACTCGGGGTAGCTAGTACTAACTTAGGAGTCAGCTAGTATACTTTTAATAAGGGTTTGTTTCCAAGCAAATGCTATTGTATATCTGATTCCTACTTAACAAGGTATGTAAATACTACTCATTTCGACTCTAACTCTGCTTTGAATAATTACTGTACAGTTCGTGTACTACGAAACAGCATTCGATAGTTTCCGCGAATTTTGCTCATATAATAGAGATTCAAAGCTTTTCTATTTGGAAGGTTGGTACTGTTTCTTCTATGTAGAGCAGTATTAGATTTATGTTTTATTACTTATAGATAGTTGATGTCAATATAAAAGGAACCAACTTCCAATTAATTATGAGGCCACTTCTGAGGAATAATTATCGATGACAATTCTTTGAAATCGATCTATAATGTAAAGTATATTTCGCGTACCAAACGCAAAAAAAATACATAAGGTCGAGTTGAGAACCTCCTCTTTTTTTAAAGTCGGTAAAAAACGTACAGATACATCATCAAGAAACATCATTCTACAATCTCTATAAAAGTCTAGATAACCTTTAGCCGCTTTAAAAAAAATCCTAGCTACATACAGTAAATAAAACACTTAGAAATATTATAAAGTCGACACAGCATAACTAACTGCTCAAGAAGCAAATCGCAATGGCAAGTAATTTACTCAAATAAAAAAAGAAATCCCCAAAATTCCTAAGTTCTTATTGCAACGCCGCTCCAAATATTTCACTGTCCGAATACCGCTTCGTTACAATTAACCCTACGGTGCCTTTAAAAAAATTGCCGCGTAGCGACTCCGACAAACGAGGAATTAATATCGTAGTCCATAGCCATTTATTTTGAGTTCCCACTTACCACTTTGTAAGTACACCGGCCCTTTATCTCTCGGTAATTATGCATCAGCACTGTATTGTTTGCTTAAGATTTGTTCGGGTGATGAATAATTACTTCGCTTTGAGTCGGCTACCGCGCTTGCTTTATTACTTGGTATGAGGCGTAATGCGGTTGCAGGTACAAGAAATACAATTCTTTGTTTATGATACAAAGTCTGATTTTATATTCGCATGTTGATGCAAGATAGCAGAGTAACATGGTTTAAAAAACTGAATAACATTCTCAGCGGTTTTAACTGAATAACAATACATCTTTTTAAATATTTGAAGAAAGACGTTTAAAATTCGAAGTAAAAAAATCTTAAATAGGTAATATATAATAACTAGCTGTACCCGGCATGCGTTGCAATGCAATTTTTTCTACCTAGCACCTGCCTACTACCTACTACCTACCTACTACCACTTAGGGATATGAAAAATAGATGTTAGCCGATTCTCAGACCTACTGAATATGCATAAAATTTCATAAAAAACGGTCAAGCCGTTTCGGAGGAGTATGGTAACTAACATTTTGACACGAGAATTTTATATATAAGATCGATAGATTTTATTACGTTACACTTTAATCTCTAATTTTCAAGCAGTTTAGTTATTCAAAATATAATATAAGGCCATATTTTTATTTAAGTTACTTAAAGTTTAAAAAATATTCAATATGAAAATAATTCACCAAAGTTAGATTAAACAGTATTGTTGCAGTTGCGTCTAGTCAATTTATACCTTATTTTAAGAATCGGATTCATTGCCATTTCGATACCTTAATTGTCAAACCAGCCAACTCCACATTTCGTCAAAAATTTTTTTTTTGTTTAGTTAGTAAGCAACTAAAATACGGCTTTATTTACAAAAACGATCTGACAGTATAAAAAATAAGAATTTAGGTTAATATCTACCAACGGGATTTTAGATTTCTTTATAAGTAGTCTACAAAAATTATTATAGAGTTTTAAGTGTCTCCTGAAAAATTTGCTCATAAGGAGTTAGCTGGTTTGCCAATTAAGGTATCGATTTGTAAACGTTATACGTGAACTCGGCAAGTACAACACCCCCATTTAGTTTTTAATAAATCGGGTAGATGTCGCCAGTAGTAAGCGTATGCGCACCTTTGCCTTAGCGCCATCTATCATACTACAAGCAGACTATTGCCTTTCCAAAGGGTGTCGTAAAAGCTTTCCTTAAAAAAAGTAAAGATGGCGGTGTATTAACTTTTTAAAGACAGTTAATTTATTTGATAAATGGAATTGCAAAAAAATAAATGCTTTTTATTTCTAAAATATATGAGGTACCTTGGCTATTTAATATTGTTGTTCCTTTAACATTTTAAAAGTATTTATTCAAGGTGTATTTAATCTTCATTTCAATCAATCCCTCACATTTCGTTATTATTTGCTAGACGCACTTCTATTTGCTACTTAGATTTGCCTAGATAGTTTATACTGTAGGTTGTTTTTGGTAGAGATCTTTGCAGTTAGCCTGAGCGCAGGCTTTGACTGCTTCACCGGACTTTGTATACTGTAGGTTGTGTAGGTGATTACAGACCTGGCTTTTACTTTTGCACAGGAGTACTAATAGGAACTAGTGCAATGTGTAACTAAAGAGTTACCTCACGTGCGTATACGCGGCGTAGGAAAAGAAATCTGTCAAGTGTCAAACATTTTGAGGAAACAGATTAATAATTTTACTTTTGTTCTTTGGTATTATTCGGTAGTTAGTTGATTAAATGGAATAGACATGTTCATTGAATTAAAATCAAGTGACTAGAAGGCTAGGTAGAGTCTGTAGAGTCCAGTGAAATTAATAAAATAAGTAATCTTGTAAGTCGTAATTATGTATTTTTAATCACCTTCTTTCCCTATAATTGTTAATGAGTAAGCGATACAACAACCCTTAATGAGTCGTTGTTTTACTTACTTATTGAATTGAACTCATGAGTTCACTTGTTTCTACAATAGCTGCTAAAAGTAGACTGGGTTCTACTAAGCGTCTAAGCCGACTCTAATATAGGTACTTGCAATATGTAGGCACATGTAAGTAGGTAGGTATTAAGTATTTACCAACAAAAATTGTTCATTTAATTTAATAAATCCATTTATTCTAGTATCAATATTCAAGAATTGTTTTCGTTTTCTTTATATGTATCTATATCTCTTATATGTACATAAATATAACTGAATTTGTATTTAATCATAGGCAGGTTCCCGTAACTTAGATAGAATTTTGTTTGTTTCCAAAAATGATTTTGTTTAATCTTAGACCATGGCCGAACATTACATTTACTTTTAATTTATTATTTAAATAACAAAGCGACTTTTAAGTGGCATTATTTCTGCTAAAAGCTTTGGATTAATTTTATCATAATAACAGAGTGCTTTTACGACAAGTAATTAAGAATGAATTAAAATTGTTGCTGTACAAAAATATATTATCTACGCGGATGCTAAATAACTAAAAGATTACGTCGTTTACATTCGTTTTTCAAAGCTCTACACAAAATCTATAGGTTTATTTATTATTTAATGCGATTTAGTATATCAAAAAAAGATTACTGACACGGCAGGTTTGGATGTGAACAAAGTGTGCGTGAGTGAGGACTCCGAAGGATGTTCTACCTCTACAACAGCCAGGTATCTATGAAATTGACTGCAGCTGCGGTAAGTCGCACATAGGGCAAACGAAGCGAACTATCGCGGATAGAGCACATCGCAGCTGTAAAGAATCGTCTGACCACTAAATCTGCAATAGCAGAACATCTACTGCAGCCTGGCGTAAACCACTAGATTCAATTCCATCGCGCACAAGTCCTCTCCACCGATCACCTCTTACATTCGAGAGCAGTGCAGGAAGTGATTGAAATTCAGCAACATCCAAATTTAAATCGGGGAGAAGACTTTAAACTATCAGCATCTTAGTATTCGCTTAACACAACCTCGCTTTTCTGCAAAGTCGGTTAGTGAACAGTATACGGACACGGTCAGTGTAGTGTTTAGGTACTTAAAGAACAGTCTGGCCTGTTGGTCTAATGGTTAATGACCCTGACTGCTATATCGGAGGTCGTGGGTTGGATGCCCACCCAGGACAAATGTTTGTGTGATGAGCATGATCAGTGTCTGGGTGTAATTTATCTATGTTAGTTATAATTTTCCATATGATTGGTTCATATTATTAGGAATACTTTAATATATGTAAAAACTAAAACGATTTAATTAAAAATGTAAGTAGATAAGTAAATTATTGCAGTTTTTGTATAATATTGTTTTTGTTTTATAATTTAACATGTTTGTTATAAATTTGCATGCCGAACTAAGTAGGCGAAATATGAAGACCTGTACTAATTTGTAAGACCTGTAAAGACCAAAATTTCAAGCAAGTAAATAATTTCTATTCTATTCTATAATATGTATATATTTAGCAATATATAAGTATGTTTATCAGTTGTCTGGTCACCATAGTACAAGCTCTGCTTAGTTTGGGATCAGATGACCGTGTGAGAGTTGTCTCAGGATATTATTATACAGGGTTATTTGTAAAATACTGACTACCTTGGAGGACTGTAATCTCCATAAACAACTTTTGTTCTATGACTTTTAACAAAACAATACATTTGCCGAAAACAAACCTTCACGGTGTTTTACAAATAACCCTGTATATAATATCATTTTTACTTATATTTTAAAAGTGGGTAGATGAAAATTATTTTTTTCGTGCACGGAATAGACATGTTCATTGAATTAAAATCAAGTGACTAGAAGGCTAGGTAGAGTCTGTAGAGTCCAGTGAAATTAATAAAATAAGTAATCTTGTAAGTCGTAATTATGTATTTTTAATCACCTTCTTTCCCTATAATTGTTAATGAGTAAGCGATACAACAACCCTTAATGAGTCGTTGTTTTACTTACTTATTGAATTGAACTCATGAGTTCACTTGTTTCTACAATAGCTGCTAAAAGTAGACTGGGTTCTACTAAGCGTCTAAGCCGACTCTAATATAGGTACTTGCAATATGTAGGCACATGTAAGTAGGTAGGTACATTTAATTAGGTACACTATTATCTTTGGTTGTGTGACTTTATGTCAGGAACACTCAGCAAAAATTAGTTTTAACTTTCTTTGTTCCACACGACATCTTACAAATTAACCTTTGTCACATTCTCCGTAACAATGTGAAATGGCCTATGATCAGGTAGGTCATATGTCAAGGGGAAGTATAATACGATCCATTATTATCCAGTGTAGCAGACCTCAAAACTCCAACCATATATAAAAGTAACGCAAATTAAATATTTCATTTTATCTTCTTAGCTGAACCAAAGTTCATGTATCTCAAAAATATCAATTGTAAAGCAGTGACTGTCACAATGTCGCTTCTATCACTCGCGTTGTTTATAATAATTCTTATCTTAACCACAGCAAAATCCGATTTGCAAAATAAAAGTCCACCGAAGTCTTCAGTGCAGAATTTTAAATTGTTTGTTGCAAACATGATAAAAGATCAAAGCTCTAAAATTCAAACGCTTCTGAAGAAAATCCAGACTAACGCGCAATCCGTATTAGAGAAAATAGAAAATACGAAGCACGACTCGAGAGGGAAGAAAAGGAATATTATGAAAATCAGTGGCAGTAAAGAAGGGCATCAGATAGAATCGCCAGTATTGAAGAGCAATGAAGTTATCGATCCATCGATTGAACTCGCTGCGGAATCGAGAAGTTTTAGCAACCACTACAGTTCATCAGGATACGGAGCAAGCGGCAGTGCCAATTACGTCACACCAACGTACCATCACCATTCGATTGGATTCGATCCGATTAATATAGTCGTGTCAATGTCACTCCTATCTTTCTTGTTACAAGCTCTCCAAGGTTTGCTGGGCAGAACAAGATTACCAACGCCGGTCGTGGAAGCAAGGACACTAAATTCAATACAAGACTGGAATAAGAAATTTGAAGAGAATCTGCCAGTTACTGATAAGAATAAATACGTTTTGAAGAATAAGTATTTTAATAAATATTTTCGTAAGTAGATAGATATAAAACGTTTGAAATTTTTCAAGGTACAATATCATTTAGATTTTCTCACTATTTATTTTGCACAATCTTGAACGATTCAGTTTATTCACCGAATCACAATTTATATTGTATTAATTTTGTATTTTGGACATTGTTATTTATTTAAATTGATAAAAAACCTACATTATGTAAACGTTTTGTAAAAAATAAATGACATTCAAAATATCTCTGCATTTTCACTTTACCTAATTGCAGTTATGTAACGCGAAATAATTTCCATTTCATTTAGTGTTCTTTACGAGTCATAAAACAGTATTAAGATAGAAGTAAATTACTGTTAAATTGTGTATAGAAGGAGGTACTTTGTCTAGTTTTAAAGGACTTTCTTAGTCAGCAAGTATAGCAACATACTGTTTTGGGTTTTGTACCCAAAGAGAGCCAATGAGGCCCTTTTAAGCCTTAATGAGCGTGCTGGACTCGCTTTTTACTGGAATGATGATCATGAATTCGTTGCTTTGTATTGATGGACAACTAAAATAATTAAATGTGGTTCAAAGTCTTACTATCAACGTCACGTTAAGAAAATATAGAACTTTCTTAACCACATATGTTATTTTGTTCAATGTATACAGGATTAAGTATTTACCAACAAAAATTGTTCATTTAATTTAATAAATCCATTTATTCTAGTATCAATATTCAAGAATTGTTTTCGTTTTCTTTATATGTATCTATATCTCTTATATGTACATAAATATAACTGAATTTGTATTTAATCATAGGCAGGTTCCCGTAACTTAGATAGAATTTTGTTTGTTTCCAAAAATGATTTTGTTTAATCTTAGACCATGGCCGAACATTACATTTACTTTTAATTTATTATTTAAATAACAAAGCGACTTTTAAGTGGCATTATTTCTGCTAAAAGCTTTGGATTAATTTTATCATAATAACAGAGTGCTTTTACGACAAGTAATTAAGAATGAATTAAAATTGTTGCTGTACAAAAATATATTATCTACGCGGATGCTAAATAACTAAAAGATTACGTCGTTTACATTCGTTTTTCAAAGCTCTACACAAAATCTATAGGTTTATTTATTATTTAATGCGATTTAGTATATCAAAAAAAGATTACTGACACGGCAGGTTTGGATGTGAACAAAGTGTGCGTGAGTGAGGACTCCGAAGGATGTTCTACCTCTACAACAGCCAGGTATCTATGAAATTGACTGCAGCTGCGGTAAGTCGCACATAGGGCAAACGAAGCGAACTATCGCGGATAGAGCACATCGCAGCTGTAAAGAATCGTCTGACCACTAAATCTGCAATAGCAGAACATCTACTGCAGCCTGGCGTAAACCACTAGATTCAATTCCATCGCGCACAAGTCCTCTCCACCGATCACCTCTTACATTCGAGAGCAGTGCAGGAAGTGATTGAAATTCAGCAACATCCAAATTTAAATCGGGGAGAAGACTTTAAACTATCAGCATCTTAGTATTCGCTTAACACAACCTCGCTTTTCTGCAAAGTCGGTTAGTGAACAGTATACGGACACGGTCAGTGTAGTGTTTAGGTACTTAAAGAACAGTCTGGCCTGTTGGTCTAATGGTTAATGACCCTGACTGCTATATCGGAGGTCGTGGGTTGGATGCCCACCCAGGACAAATGTTTGTGTGATGAGCATGATCAGTGTCTGGGTGTAATTTATCTATGTTAGTTATAATTTTCCATATGATTGGTTCATATTATTAGGAATACTTTAATATATGTAAAAACTAAAACGATTTAATTAAAAATGTAAGTAGATAAGTAAATTATTGCAGTTTTTGTATAATATTGTTTTTGTTTTATAATTTAACATGTTTGTTATAAATTTGCATGCCGAACTAAGTAGGCGAAATATGAAGACCTGTACTAATTTGTAAGACCTGTAAAGACCAAAATTTCAAGCAAGTAAATAATTTCTATTCTATTCTATAATATGTATATATTTAGCAATATATAAGTATGTTTATCAGTTGTCTGGTCACCATAGTACAAGCTCTGCTTAGTTTGGGATCAGATGACCGTGTGAGAGTTGTCTCAGGATATTATTATACAGGGTTATTTGTAAAATACTGACTACCTTGGAGGACTGTAATCTCCATAAACAACTTTTGTTCTATGACTTTTAACAAAACAATACATTTGCCGAAAACAAACCTTCACGGTGTTTTACAAATAACCCTGTATATAATATCATTTTTACTTATATTTTAAAAGTGGGTAGATGAAAATTATTTTTTTCGTGCACGGAACGATGACGCCTCATCTTCAGTCTGCTTGCGACCACGGCCGGTGTAACCTGGTCGACGTCAAGCCCAAAAAGGTATTTTAAATGCATGTCTCGCGCTAATTCCCGTTGAATTATGTAACTATAAACATGCATCGTGATAGTTTAAAAGTTAGTAAAGTGTACAGAGACTTATAACAAAGAGCTAGCTTGCGGCACAGCCGATGTGGATGGCAGTTCTGCGAAAACAAGCCTACGGGTATGTCCACCATTCTTTACACTTTAATATGTATAGAAAACCTTAGACAAAATATTAGATATACCTTCGTCGTCGAGTATCGGAGACTTGCGTTGCATCGTGTACAATCGGCATGAACCAACAACAAAAATGAATAAGTACAGAATTGTGTTCAAAGAAACTAAATCCGTTGGTAATGGTAATGCGAAGAGACATGACCTTCTCTAGTTATATCGTAAGGTCATTGCGGTGAACCCATTGGTTGATTCTCACGATATCGAGTAGCACCCTGAGTGGATATCGTTTACGTAGGTACTCAACTTTGTTTGAACACAACATTATTTTTATGCTGTATTGTACGAAAATGATTGGAGATGTTGGATACCTTTGTAAATGTTTACTTTCGCTACTGGATGTGGGTGAAATATTGGGAAGTAAACAACTACGTGGATCACCTATTTTTCGGTGTACGTTTTAGACAGGTTCTACTGAACGCGTCAATTTATAATTTGGTTGTTACGTATGATCCAAGACGTGTAGGTATATTATATATAGATTTGCGTATTCCATGGCGCATGTAATCGCCAACGACCTTGGGCGCTGAGGCGTGCGCTCTCCGCTACCCGCAGTGCCCGCACTACCCTCCACCAAAACTCGAACGACGCGCGCGCCTCCTGTGCGTTGCGGTTGCGGCGCGCGATAGTGTAAGTAGGTTTAGTAGGATAGGTATACACTCCATCTAATCTATCATTATTTTAATTGGTATTTTATATTGTACTTTGTCATGTTATAATAATTTTTATATTTTATACTTCAGGTAGATAATAATTGATGTTTATTTGAATATCGTCAATTAAAATACCCACGTTTAAAATGCCAATGTTCAAAACATCGAAAAATAAATATATTAATTCATATATTATATTGAACTATTATTGCCATGGTATAACGACAAATAAAGTGCAGACTGCCTAATTCTTTTCGACCCATCACTTCAAAAATAACAATTACAGGTAACATTGTAACAGCGTAGTTTTTCAATTAATATTATTTTCTGAATAATTGTATGTTAAATTAAGCATGAACTCTAATTTGAAATAATAACTAATATAGTTTACTCCGCCCCTAAGATGACCCACTGACCTAGTTCTGAATGAAATTATTCGTAGTAAGTAAAACAAAATTTCTTGTCGCTACATCAAAGTTGTTGATGTAGTTTTTGATCGCGACCTGCCAGGAAAGCATTGTTTCAGCGGCCAAGGTATATTTCTGGAATCGTCAATAGCCTAATTTAAGAGCTTTAGGCCGTCAAAATTCCCTCAATTTCACGATCATATTGTACCTAGGTATGTTTTTTTTTAATACTCCTGAATATAAGTTGCAGTAGCCATACTAAATTCGTTATCTTTTATAAAATGCCAAATTGTTTATACGTTAATACTTATTTCTTCTTCGTTCTTGTGTCCAAAAAGAAAGTAGGTACACACAACGACAATTTTTATTCCTATTTGTCTAAAATTTTAAGAAAATAATAATGTTATTATAAGGAAAAGAAAACAAGAGCAGTAGGCTTTACGGCCCGTGAGTTATGAGGTCAAGGGAAAATAGCTCTGTCATATTTGTTGTTCATTTATGTTCCTTATTTGTCTCTAGCCAGTCATGCCAAATGTTATTTAACCGTTACAAATAGAGCGTTTTGCTTTTGTTTTTTATGAAACTGTCCAATCATTCAATAAAGCTCATCAATCGTTTGTTTTTGTGCATTCTTTTGACAGCGGAGCCGGCCTGCAAGTGACGTCATGTTTCAGAGATAAATCTATTTGCACTGTTGTTATTTTAACTAAAAATTCTTTTTTGAATATTTGTAATGACTGATGAAGTATTTATGTTATTTCCAACTATAAAATCTTCACGACGAGACGTCGTGTGAAAACTAGTGAACAATTTCCTTTAAAATGTCTTTAAAAGGACCTTTAAAATGCTTTTTGTAAAATAATATTCCAAGTATCATAGTCTATGTTTGGTGGACTGATATACACACATAATATTCAAAGTTCAAGGATTAGCATATTACGGGCTAAAAATTGCTCATTTTTTATTTACTTCTAACTCTATTTTTACGTCGATGTAAATTAAAATTTTAAGCATTTTAGTGTTGGCTTAGGGTTTCAGTAAAAATCCCATATTATCCTCTGTCGGATAGCAGACAAGCGCGGAGCGGTACTGTGACCAAATAAATCTGTGAGAAGGATATTATCCCATTTTATGAAAGTTTTGAGTACATAAGCAGGACGTGCTCTTTGAAATGTCCTGCTTTTAATATGAAAGATTTATATCATGTTTAAGTACCGGTAGCTTATCTACTGTCGTTAAAAGAAATTGGTTTAACTACCCACTGTCAAAAATAAGTGCCTACAACTAAAAAATAAATGTTTCTCGAATTTAATGAGATCAAATTTGTAAACATTGTACGTGCTAAATAAAATACCATCAAATACAAGAGTAAATATTAATATGAATTAAAGTAAACAAATATATCTGTAGACAAAATATTTCTTCATCAATATTATTGAAAAACCGCGAGTAAATGAAGACACATCGTAACAGTACATCGTCTTTATGGGGGTTAAATAAATATTTATTGCCTATATGCATCATTTTATTAAAAAGGAATGTGGGAAAAAAAGGTTCTGAAGCTTCTTTTTACTTATTTTTCATGATAGACTTGAGATACTTAGTAAGTAAACGGAAGGTAATTGTAATAATAATACCCCAATTACATCATGAATATTTTCATGGTAGATAGAAATATTGGTTTGTCCTTATATTTTCACAGATCTTATAAAATAATACAAATTATAATAATATATAGGTCTTTAAATTCTGCTTCAAAGTCGACTACTGTTGGCAGTTTAATTAACCAATTACCCGGCTATTTGTATCGGCTATTCGGCTATCATACCTACATACTTTTCTATAGATACTACCTATACATTTAAACACACATTTAGTATAACCAAAGGATCTAGTAAAAAGATCACAAAATTCATGCAGAATTTTTTTCGTGATTGTAAAACGATGAAATACTATTTTAAAATTATTTCGACAAACTGCTTAATAACATTTGGTTGGCAACATAGGCGTTCAGTTATTCATACTAATATGAACTTAGTATCAAGTAAATTAACAATATATGAGCATTTTATAATCTCGGCGTAATATCCTAATCTTAGCGAAAGCCACGGCTTCCCTACTCGTGTTCATACTAAGCTGTGTGACGTAGGTTAATGCATCACGCTGCTTAGCCTCGGATTTTAGACCCTGCATAAACTATTCAAAGAGGGTCAAAACAGCGTACGACCAATTTTGGTTTTTATTTAATTTGTTTTATAATGGACTAGCTTTTGGCTGCAATGTCCCGTGTGTGTCAGTTATTGCGGAAAAAATACGCTATGTCCTTTCTTAGGATTTAAGCTTGTTTAATACCAAGATTTGTCAAAATTGGTTCAGCAGTTTTTAAATTAGTTAAGTCAAGTGATGAATAGACAGACAAACTTACTTGCGAAATTTTAATATTTGTATGGATTAAATTCGTCTGGAATAGAGTACCTAGTCTACGTCCTATTAGTGAAAATGATGTAGCAATGTACCTATGCTGTACCAAAAACATCAGTTCTACTAAATTATATTGATTTTTTTTTTTTAGATTTTATTCAAGCTATTTTAAATAGTTTAGACGAAATAATATGTTACGTTTGTTAGGCAGAGTAAGTAACTATGTTTTCGTTCAAGTTATGTTTTATTGAACAGTTTAACATTTATGTTATTTTATCAAAAACAGCAATACAATAAATGTTCCGACATCAATTTATTTTCAAATGTATTCTTCATTCGTTATTTCGTACATGTTACTTTTATTGTGAAATGTGAGTGAATCCTAACAATGGCTCTTTGTTCCTTAATATTATATTTAACGAGTTCCTTAGGAAGACCTGTATTTTGATGGATTCTTGGAAATAAACTTGGATCCGTTTAATAGTTACTGTAGGTTGTTGTACCTTCGTTGACTCTGAATTCCATAACACAAGTGCTTTAGCTACTTACTTTGGGTTCAGAGCAATGTATGTGATGTTGTCCCTATTTATTATAGTTTGTCCAAAAGAGTTGCTAGTTGAAATCAAGTTTTCTATTGTCATATTATTATTGCTAATAAAGCATGTTTTTCAGGACTTCACCAAGTTTCTCATGTCGCGATGCCAAAAAATCATTTGTCTTGGCATGATTGAGACGTTGAATAGCTCTACGTTTGACACTGAATGGTTAAAGAACTCTTGTTGTAAAATGTGACATGTCCCTGACTATCTGGGTGTAATTTATCTATAATATGTATGTATTTAGAAATATATAAGTAAGTTTATCAGTTGTCTGGTTACCATAACACAAGCTCTGCATAGCTTGGGATCAGATAACCGTGTGTGAGATGTCCCGGAATATTATTATTATTATCTAAGGTTCTTAGAAGAGAGTAGGCAGGTAATACAATTAGCATGAAGAAAACTTTTTTCTTTATAACTTCAGAAGGAACAAAAAACACCAAGAGTCTAATATCTTTTGTTCATAACTAGATTCCATATTTTACTTGGAAGCAGAAATCTTGTTAAAAATATCAGAAATATAGTCTATTCCAATTATGTTTCGGACTTTACTCAGATCTTAGATAAAGCTAAGCTAATCCGGGTAAACCTGGGGTGACTCACTCTTTTAACATTATCCTTGGCATCGTTATATATATACTTATTTTCTTCGTAAATGAGATAGCCCTGAATAAGCTTTCCTTATTTCGTAGATAACGAAATTACTTACGTTTCTCCAAGCTTACATTTTTAGTCTAAATAAGATAATATGTTAAAAGGTAATTATGCTGATCTTTCACTCAGGTTCTAACAAGACTTTCTCCGACTTTTTTATATTTAAAAGCAAAATGGGTAAGTAGAAAATTTAATTTTAGAAATTACATTTCATTTATTTTTTGCTCTCATAATATTCCAGAGCATTCCATTAGACCGTCCGAACGTGCTTGCTATACGCGCCTGATGGTTATGAATAGCAATCAGTCTAACATGGAATACATGTAAGATTTATCTTAGGCGTTATAGCGAGTATTTCAGTATCAAAGCTTGGAAGATTTTTTAGAGCGTCATAGTCTAGCAGTACCTAATCGTGTTTAAGACGGATTTGTCAATCTACAAAACGGAACACACACGTTTTTATTATCACTATAAAAATACCGTATCTACCCTTTACTTAACCAAACGTCCGGGTTTTGTGACTTTACAATAACTGACAGACCAAGCTATTGTCAATTTAACTCAACTGTCACACACAAAAATCTGGCCGCCATTAAATTTTAAATCCACATTTCATTACAACAATGCGACTGTCAAAAAAATCAACACCCAGCACAAAGGGAACCCTTTATTGCAACATCTCAATGAGACTTCTTAATTTAATATTCAGCTGCGTTTTCTTTGAGCAAATCGGTTTTATACTAATTTGACGTTTGGTTGACAGTTGCAGAAAAAGTTACGGAGCGTTCCTTTGTTATTTAACTCCCGTTTCAATAAAGTGAGTCGCCGAAAATGGATTAAAGGGTTTAGGATACAGGTAAAAAATACTCCCAACGACGATTCGTAGGAAAGAATGTCACATAATGCCGTTGTATCAACAATAGTTAGGTAATACTAAAGATAAAAAGTTAAGAAATACCAAAAACATTCATTTCACCTAGGGTATCAAATCTATTTTTAATATCAATTCGTTTTCAAATATGTTTAGATCTATTGCAGAATTAAATAGCTGGTCCTTATCCATCAAAGAACTTTAAACATTACTTTAATAATCAGTAAAGTATTTAAGCAGTCAAAGCCCCATTATTTGGACACATGTCACCACTATCAAAGCGCCAACCCTTGCAATCTAAATTCAAATACGTCGCGATGAAATTTGTATGTCCAATCTAAACATTCATTAGGAAATTTTTATATTCTATACAGAGATGGGGCCCCTTGTTAAACCGCTTAAGCTAATTATATAAAACATTGGGGTACAGTACAGAGCTTATATTTCTCAGTTATTACGTCCCCTATATATGCACATAATAAGAGAGCCTGTGCTCCCCTTTGTACAGAATATTTGTTTGATCTTTCGCTGATGTAAGGCAGGCTGTGCAAGGAGGTAAAATGTATTTTTATTGTCTATTAACTACGTTCTGTGTTGTTTTAGAAGGAGATAAATATTTAATGTTGCGATTAAAGTGCAATATTTGTTTTTGTAATAAAGATAAACCAATATTCGGAAAGTTTATAAGAACACTTTACAAAAACATTATGTATGTTATTTATGAACATAAAAAAAAACAAAAAGTAGCTGTTGTGAAATATTAAATGAAAATATTTTTGAATGTTAACAAAAATTAGCAATAGGTATAGCAAACTAGCAAAATGAACATTTATTTATAGGAATGGAGTGTTTTGCGTATGATGAGTAAACAAAGGGCTCATCTATAATTCTTCGTAAAACAGCCTATTACTAATCTGATTGTTATTTGGTACTGTTCGAGGAAAGAGGCCTTAAAAAAACTGCAATTAACCTAATTAAACCAAAAGTCTACTGACGATATGGCGACTACATATGTCACATTACTAACACAATTCCCAATTATTTGACAGTACCTAAGTAATAACTGATATAGGTACATAGATTCGCTATATTATCGATAAAAACAAAATGATTGAAGTTATAATAACACAAAACCCAATTTGGCCATTGTACAACTCAGCTTCATTGAAAAAGATAATTAACAGTACGAAAAAGGAACATCACATTTCTAATTAATTATTTACACACGTAACAAGAATCCCCCTTAAAATCTTAAAAGATTAAGTCTACAAAATTGTCCAACAAATTACGTCATCAAAGTAAAGCAGATAGCAACAGTCAAGTCAATTTTCTGCATTAAAAGCTATAATATTTCAAGGGCGACATCAATCAAAGGACGAAACTCTTCAAAAGGCACGTGCAAATATAAAATTCATTACTAGCGCCTCTTCGGCTAATTCATCTCTTCATCCCCTCGGGTAAGACTAGGGGACTAATATCCTTTAAACCGTGAAGACGTCAAAGGCGATACTTGAGACGCCACTTGTCTATTTGTAATTGAATATGAAAATCTTTAGCGCCGTGCGAGGCTTTTGCTGCCAGTGATATAAAATTGTTTTAGTTTTTCGTACTGTGATCAAATTTTTTGTTGGTGGTGGATTATGTTATTTATGGAGATGAAGATATTGCACAATGTGCGTACAGACATACCTATATAATATACAAAGACAATTGGTGACGCTAAAACATTTTCTTAATGATCAAAAAGGATCGATAATTTAAATCACATTTTAGTTCAAGTTACAGATTGAGATAGTGAAATTTTAATGATCATACAATTAAAAAAAGTAAATATTGTACCGAGCCCATATTTAACATAATATAGTTTTACATACTTTATCGACAGACTTCAAGAGCTGGATAACACCTCTGTACTAAACCCCACGGAGAACACTATGTTTCTTGGCCCCATAGACGCTTGGGAGGTAAACAAAATAATTAAAAACCTAAAAAATAAAAGCAGTCACGGGATAGACGAAATACCACCTATGCTCTTAAGACAATGCGCGAACGAACTAACTTTACCGTTTTACCTGCTTCTGAATCAGTCGTTTGAGGAGGGTACCTTCCCTGACTTATTAAAAAAATCGATAATCAAACCGATCCACAAAAAAAATTCTAAGACCGACCCAAACAACTATCGCCCAATAGCTCTTTTGCCATCTGCCTCAAAAATTTTCGAAAAAGCTATGTGTGACCGAATATATGCATTTTGCGAAAAATACAAAATTTTTAATGAAAGCCAGAACGGCTTTCGGAAAAACCGTTCCACCACCTTAGCAGTTTATAAATTTATCCAAGAAGCCCTTAACATCATAAATAATAAAAAATATGCAATAGGAATATTACTGGATATGACCAAAGCCTACGACAAGGTTCAATTTGACATATTGCTAAATAAACTTTACGGAATAGGAATACGCGGAAAGGCACACGATTGGCTAAAATCATATTTAAAGGACAGGGAACAACTGGTAGTAATAGAATACTTTAACCATTCTAATAATGAAATAGAAACAATCCGATCAAACAGAAAAGCGATTAACGCATCAATTCCTCAAGGCAGCGTTATAGGATGCCTACTATTTCTACTATATATAAATGACCTACCTATGACCATAGAAGGCCCATGCGTCTTATTCGCAGACGATATTTCCGTCTTAGTTCCATGCCAAAATAATGAAAATATTGATGATACTCTTAACTCCATACTTACTAAAACATGCAACTGGATGAACAATCATAATCTCGAAATAAACTACTCCAAAACTAAACTAATAACTTTCTACCCGTACCAAAAATCGCCCTTAACTTTAGACTTTACCTTCAACAACTCAAAATTAGAAACCGTTAAAGAATTCACCTTACTCGGTCTAGTTATAGACACACATATAAACTGGAAACCTCACATACAAAAAACCCACTCAAAAATTTCTAAATTTTCTTACGCCCTTCGTGAATTGAAAAAGACCACCAATTTCGAAACAGCGCTCACCACCTACTATGCCTACGCTTATGCATGGCTCAGCTATGGTGTCACCCTTTGGGGTAACAGTACGGATGCACAAACGCTTTTCACCCTGCAAAAGAAATTGGTGAGAATCCTAGTAAACATCGAGCAAACAGACAGTTGCAAACCCTTCTTTCAAAAACACAATATTTTAACCCTTCCCTGTATTTACATTTTAGAATCATGCAAATTTGTTCGAAAACACAAAGAGTTATACTCAAAACGAGATGACAACCAATCACGCTATCAACTCAGACACCGTTCTAAGCTAAACTTGCCAAACTCTCGCTTAAAAATGCACTCTTCAAGTCCCTACTCTATGTCTATTAAACTATATAATAAACTACCCGCACAACTAAAAAAAGAGGAAAAAATAAATATATTTTTAAAAAAGCTTAGACAACTGCTTATAAATCAATGCTATTATTCTGTCAACGAATACCTAAATGATAGAAATATAAAGGCCTAAATTAAACACACGCACGTACACACCCTCACACACACCCTCACACACCCTCTCACACACACACGCGCACGCGCGCTTACACTATTTGTTTTACAAAAACTAAAACACATACACACACTAAAGCACACACACATTCAAAACATTTTAATATTATTGTGTTAGATAAATAGTTTTATAAAAGTATTTTATATTATATTAATAATAATTATAGTTTTAGTGATAAGCTAAAGCATAACTCTCCAACTTCTTTAAGCTGTGCCCTACCGGGTCCATATTGTACCTATCTTATAAATGTAACACCTGTATTTAACATTATGGAATGCTATAATAAAGAATTGAGAATTGAGAATTGAGAGCACAATTATCTGCGTTATGTTTTATAATATCACTTAAATACCTTATACAAAACCCTATTCGTTTGCAAATGTCTGAAAGTACTATAATAATAATTCTAGTAATAAACTACCAACTAAAAGTATAAAATAACTTGAATTAAATTCTTGTTAACTACTAACGATATGCGTTCATTCCAAAGCTATAACGCTCACATTGCTACTTTAAATTCGTAGATTTTCATAGCATATCCAGTAATATTTTATCCCCCTAACCTCTTACATTACAGAAAAACCTGCAGTGAGCATCGGCACTCGTTCGTGTCTCGAGAGCCAGAGCAACGGTGAATAAAATTTTAGAAGCCCTTTAAAAGAAATTCATCACATAGATTTTATTACGAAAATGTTCAAACAAACCTGTTTGGATAAGAGAATCTTTTATTTAGCATCGAACTATTCGTAGTGCTTTTCAAATTTAATGTTTCTATTTGAATTCTCTATTAAAAAATCGTAAAATTCCAGCAGGTTTTCTTTTACGCGTTGTTTATTATATCTTCATTAAATATTTTTTGCGCCAAAATAACTTGATTCAATTATAGGGTTTTTACATTACAAACTGCTCTCTCAGCTCTACTTACATTGCACCTTTGATGTTTTGCTTTAACTTTATACGATTTTCGACTTGACTTGTTCAACGTCCATGTTTTCATTAGAGGCGGAAAAAAGGAAAATTGGATTTAAACATGAAAGATCGAAGGTCTTCGTACAGACAGCCTACTTTGAGCCCAATTTAATTACGATAGAACTTGAGAGAAATGACGTAAAGTGATTTTTATATTTTGCATCTCAAAGCGTGGGAAGATTGATGACTTCCTACTTGGACATTGATTTATTCAGCTTGGCATCCAGGCACTAATTACCTAATACTTATAATGGATAAAATAATTCGGCAATGCTATGAAAATATGTTGGTATAATAATAATAATATTCCGGGACAACTCACACACGGTTATCTGATCCCAAGCTAAGCAGAGCTTGTGTTATGGTAACCAGGCAACTGATAAACATACCTATATATTTCTAAATACATGCATATTATAGATAAATTACACCCAGACAACCAAAACAAATGATCGTGCTCATCACACAAACATTTGTCCTGGGTGGTAATCGAACCCACGACCTCCGGTATAGCAGTCAGGGTCACTAACTACTAGACCAACAGGCCCGTCAAATCTTATGAGAGTGAAAATGGCGGGTGTAACATAGCGAATTAAATTATACCAATTACCAAACAAATGTACATAAATAGTACTATTTAGTACCTAGCTCGAAAAAAATTATACCACCTTCAGAACAAAATTATTTCGAAATTAAGATACACCCGCCATATTGACATTTAACATTTAAGAACATTACAATTACATACACAAAACCATTTCGAATGGTGACTAATTTCGGTTCTACATAAAGTAATGATTAGGTAAGTACGTAATAAGAGGAAAATACGTTAAACATTATGAAACAAGTTTTTTACACAATCGTTTTGCCATGATCGTGTCGATTGCCGATCAATAAAAACGAATTTATTTAGAATTTCTAGTCCAACACAGCAGGTATTAATTGGTAAATAAAATAGAGCTCATATTACGTCGTGTTTTGCTTCAAAAGAAATCTAGAAGTTGTCACAGCTGCCAGCCTTCTGTGCGAATTTTATTACAATATAATAGGAGCTATTATTTCGCAGCGCTCGTATATTTTATTAACTTTAAACTTTGATACGAAAATAAGTATAGAGAATTACTTGTACGCTACACTACAGGTCATTTAGAAAGGCATTTGCAGAGCACAATTGAGGTGTCTTATGACTATTTTATTAACAAACCATGTAATAATAAGGATTATTTTTTGCTTTTATAATAATATCAAATACCTAAGTAGGTATTTTGTTATCCGTCGTAATGTGGTTTATTTTATTGTAAGTAGTTCCTTTATTCGAAAAAGATTGAAAGGATTACTCTTTCTGTCTTTTATATTATTACCAAATATCAACATTTTATTTCTTTAGCCGCAATTTATTGGTCAATTCGTAACTGTACTATAAAGTCCCAATAATTGTTATCTGTTCGATCCACCCGTCCACAAAAGCTGGGTGTCCCACTGACTTTATTTACTCTTAACCGATTCCCTGGTTTATATATCTATTTCGGAGCTTCGTATAAATGCGGTACAATAACAATAAAGCAGGATTTCACCACAGATTGCTGACATTTTCCTCAAGACGTAGGTACGGCATAAAACGGGTATATTATATTATTAAAAAGGCTTTGCATACAACGGTCAGGCCTGATAAGGGAAATAACAAAAGAAAAATGAACGGGCGATAGTAAACATGAAACTAAGGTTTCCTTTTTCGCTAAATAAAGCTTAAGTATGGTTTTGCATGAAACATAAACAAAAACTTAATTCCCTTCTCAAACGAACTTGTGAAGTTCCTAGTAGATTTTACACAAATTTACTAAATTACTTTTTAGTTACCACGTAAGTCCAAAGTCAGCTGTAGCTTGTAAGTTGCTAGTTCGTTCTCAAGATGCAAACGTTAACATCTAGACGTTTACAAAGAAATATGACATGCTGCGTCTTTCTCACATTTCTCAGTGGATGTTGCTAAGGGATTATATAAAAATGGAAAAACGTCGTGTCCAAACCGGGCTTAAAATTAAAAGCTCCGTTTGAAGACACCACATAGTGGTACTTGGACGTCGGATTAAAGAGCTTCAGCGATGACACTAGAAAACTCGATTTTATAGTTTTATTTATCGATCCAGCTATAAAATAACTATAACACATATGAAAGTTATCACCACCACCTTTTCTTTGCCTAGATCTTTCGTTCGAATTGATTAAAAACACTCTCGAATAGAAAAAAGGGAAGAACTATCAGGCCTTTTCTTAAATCACTGCAAAACTTACCGGATCCTTGGATTATCTACATTTTATACCTATCGAAGACTTTATGGCCCTTTGGTAAGTAGCTGTGCTTTCGTATGTAGTTTTAAACTCTCATAAAGAAGAAAGTTGTAAGTAGCGAAAAGTTTTTCGCCGAAAAAAAGAGGTAATGTGTGCACTCTAACCCTTTCGGCTTAAAATGTGAAGCCGTTTCAATTGATATTGACGTTGAGAAAGTGGATATACGTTCCCCAAAATCGCATTGGCTTTGAAAAAAGATTTTACTTTTTAGATTCCTTTTTTTAGTGCTCTGTTTCTATAATAACAAAGAACAGAATGGCTGATTCGTTTTTCTTCACTATTACTTTCATTTCTGCTGACAGATTTCAGCTGTTCACAAAGTTTGGAAGAAGTTTTTGGACGTCAATCGCTTAAGTTTCGATTGTGCTCTTATTGAAAGTATTGTCTTTTATTGTCAGTAATGTGTTCTGAGCGACATTGATTATTATAAAATGACTGAATGTTTTTTTCCCAGTTTCGCCAAACCGGCTTGTTTGTTTGAAGTTCGGAAATAATTTACACGTGTATCTTAAATTCGTGGAACTCAAGATTGCCAATCTGAATTATTCATAATGTATTTTAACTGATAAAGAAACGTTATTTAATATTCACATAGTTTTATTCCCGAAATCGTTCAAAGAGGATATTTGTTTGTAGTCACGAGATAGCCTTTCATCGGCAAAGAATAGAAACTGTAGGAGCATTTTTTATAATTGCTTTTCCTGATTTTGGCCAACGTATTTTTATCATTATTACCCAATCAAACAAATTGGCTATATTTGCTGTTTATAGATATAGTACTTTTGGAAGAAAATATTAATCTTATTAAATGATCTTAAATGTTTTGCTTTTAAAGAGAAAATTGTTTTTATGAACTTGAGGTTGAAAAATCGCAATTTGCAAAGTTTTTATTGGCAAGTTTAGTCTTTTGATGATTGACATATTGTTGTTCAAGCGAACATAATATGTTAAACTTCTTGGCTGACACCTATCGGCAAAGGATAACTTATCAGCACTTTAGTCAAGTACATCACTACATCGCAGTTGCCCCAAACTTTCCAGACGTTTCATAGAAATTATAACTTGATGTAAATGATAATGCTATTATAATTCAGTATACAATGATAAAGTTTAGGACATTATCATACAGGTGTTTAGTAACTAGATTATCTATACGATTGCAAAGAGTAAATACCGATATTATTAAGTAGATCAGATATCTAGAATGTCTATCTTTGAAGTGTGGTAAAAGGAAGGCTACACATCTAATTAAACAACATGATTAAAAATAACATGACGACCTCCGTGGTCGAGTGGCGTACGCACCGCTTTTCTAGGTGTCGCTAGCTCTGAGGTCCCGGTTTCGATCCCCGGACGGGTCCATGTAGAAACCAACTTTTCTACATTGCCTCGGGTCTGGGTGTTTGTGGTACCTTCGTTGTTTCTGAATTACATAACACAAGTGCTTTCGCTACTTACTTTGGTTTCAGAGCAATGTATGTGGTGTTGTCCAAATTTATTTATTATTATTATAATTTTAACTAAGCTAGCCAGTGTATATTCTGTATTATAAATAGTCCCACACATAAACTAATAATAAGTTTAAAAGGTTATGACTAAAACCAATACAAAAGTTAGTCTGAGCTCAGAGTGACGCAGTAATAAGGTTAATAAACATAAATTAAAATCAATTTTATTTCTTGTAACATACTGAAAGCATTCTTTCATGTGAATAATATTTACAAAATATTGTGAGATTGATTGACAGAGGCACTATAAAATAACAGTAATTAAATGTCGGCTAACGATCGGTCATCGCGTCTCAAGCTGCCTCATGCCGACATTTTAAATAGGGATGTTATGTGCGTGAAATTTCGGATATCGATACGTATAAATTTTTAAACCGGATTCGGACATAAACATAAATTTATTTTGGACTATCCAACTGTGTTGGATAGTTATTCAGGTAGGAGATTATTAGTTTTCATTAGGGTATTTTACCTATATGATGTCAATTATAAAAAAAATGTTCTAAACTGTAACTAAACCCAATTATACGATGCCTAGTTATTTAATCCTGCGTCGACTTGGTTGGCAAAAAGTGTGTTACGTCCCTATCGTGTAAAAGGTATACTTATTCGCTCCAATTCTCTAGAATTTAGAAACTTAACTTATTTTGTCGGATACGGTTACAGTTTCGGATATCCGATAATATCGATTACCCATCACATCCCTAATCTGGAGTGAGCGCCCAAGAAACCTTTAACAGCACGTCACGAAACTCAAACATTTACTTTGTGACCTGAATACTTGAGTAATTATTAATAGCATAATTTTAAACTGTTTAGCATCATGTTAGATGTTGACGAGTGAATGTGTTTTGTTAAAAGCCTGTAATTAGTTGGAGCTAAGTATCGCGTGTCTATTCTTATGATAAACATCTTAATTATTAAAGTATTTATTAAATGTATCTCGGTGTTCTTCTATCTTATTGTAAAATGTAGTCTCTAGATTTAGGACTATGGATTCAAGTATATTATTTAGAACCTCAGTTTTCTTCCCTTCGTCGATCGTCTACATTAGTGACTTACATTTCATTCTTTTAATTTTCTTTATACCAAATATAGAGCTCTTCTTTTTATGTTGTACCCTTTGTTTTTATTACATCTATATTTATCTTTGGTTGTACCTATTGTTAGCACAATGACGATGTAATATCAGTGTACTAACAATACGGCAGAAACAAGCCTACCTTTATTTATAGACGCTTATCCTCATTAATAATAATTACGTTACACAAATTGCAACACTGTATTTAGTATGCGGAAATCAATCCAACATGACGTGCAAGTCATTAATCTGACAATACACTCTTTGATCAACAATAAATAAAAGTATTCTTACCATCCATCAAAATTTGCGAGCATCATGCGCCATTTTTTCAACGTCGACTCGATCCCAACATTAACATGCTGGATGTTAATTTGTTAATTACAAGTGGACGTCCACGAGTTATGACTTACAGATTCCGCTACATAAAACTGCAGTTAATATAAATCAATATGTAATATGTACAGCGTTTCTGGTTGATATCCATAATTCAGGAGCGATGAAACCCTTTAGGTACGTACGTGTTGTGTATGGGATCGGCGAGAAGCTCCGGATCTGTATTGTAGAATGTAGGGTACATTAAAATTGTTTATTCAGTATTTTTTGCCCCTGGAGTGAGATTTTGCGGTACGTGAGCAAAGTTTCACGTGTGTGTTGACTAATAATGTTTAGTGAGTGAAACACACGTTTTACGTGTACCTACAACTTTTTATTCGCGTATTTGTTCTTTGTTTTATGAGCTAATAAAAAAAAGAACTTTCGTGAGCGCAACTTTTTGTATTATTCTCTCGTCTCGTTACTTAATTTACTTTGTAAGTGTGATTAAGCTTAAATCGGATTTAACAGTATTAATAGTTCTTTAGTTACATTAACTCAGTATTAAACCAAAATCTAATTACTTTAGTTGTCCAAAATTCGAGCTCATGCACTTAGCATATTTTAATAGACGTTAACATATACAAAAGTTAATAAGAATTATTGTGCTATTAACAGAAGCATAATTTCTTTGATTATAGAATTAAAATGAATTCGCAGAATAAAAAATGTATGATCTACACATAAAACTCCAACAAAAATAATTGCATTGGTAGTAAAACTAATCGCTATAACTTCGCAATTAAACGAACATACAAACAAGTAGCTTTCGCTCATCACTTAACCGCTGGGAAACTTCAGAATCTTAAACCCTCGGTTAGCAGTCGAAACCAACACGGACACTTTATCACATACAAGCAAGCTTATATAAATCAAAATAAACCACGTACATTGCAATTAAGAAAGGGCGAATCCTCCTAGTACGCAATAAGTTTTGTACGGGAATAATAACATTTTATCTCGGATCTCAGAACATTTATAATAATTACATCATAGTATTGACAGCCCATTAATATAAGATACATGTATCGGTAAGTGAGACATGGAAGCTGTGGAGACTCTTCGAGTATTCAATTAGGTTTTGGTAATTTATTTATAAAATACTTAATAGACTATATCATAATTATAAGTTTTATTTATAATAATTTTTACTTGGAATTAGAATTCTTTGTATTTTTTTCGTTAGCTTAGTCCAGCTATCACTGTGCTAGAGTTGCCTTTAGCAGAAAAAATGTATTTCTTGAAACTAAAATTCTTCAAAACTCGCACTGCAAACGCTTTAACTTTTAGGTTTTTACAGAATCTTTTAAAATGTATATATTTTTTACGTATAGATATTCTTGCTACTCTATCCTCACTTATCACGATCATTTGTAAACTAGTTTAATTCCGGCGCTTTATAGTTCTTAACCTGGTTTTACCGACGTCCGACAGTTTATCTGACCATATAGAAAATCGTAACATATAATTATACTAATCCTAATCCTTAATTCAATAATATTATAGAAGTCTCAAAATAATTCACACTTATTTATATTCAGCATAAACCGTTACTTCGGGCAGTCCCTGTTCTCTGATTGTAACTAATATAGTAGTAATCGCGACGCTCTTTTAATTAAAGCTTAAGAACTTTCTTTGCGGCTTTGCGCTCTCGGTACAGTACCTCATTTTGTCTCTTGTTACAAACTTAGCCATTCAAAAACAAACCTTAACGACTTCGTTATAAAGTTTCAAGCACAGTTAAGCTAATTGAATTTTTTTAGAACACCTATTTTCGTACATTACTTTAATTAACAACGCCTAATTTGAGGCCTTTGAAACGTTACTACGAATCAGATTGTTTTATTTTTTTAACTTTAAAGACACAAAATGTTCGAGCAATTGAGTATAGCGTGACTATTAATTAAAATTTTGTTTAACAGAAAATATCTAATTGAAATGGTTGTGTTTGATATCGACATCAAAAGTTTTTAGTTTTTGTTGCTATGTTATTTAAAAAAAATATATAAATCATGTTGTAGACATAATTATAATATAAAAGATAATCTAAATTCGTTTAGAATCAAAAGCTCGCATTTCTTTGTTAAATCGGCTACTAATTTACGTGAGCTTACCGTCTGTACCATAATTTTATAGCGACCAATGATATTAAACCTACGCAAATAAGACTTGTGTTATGTGGGCAACATAGCTGATAATAATACTAAATTACACGAGAAATTTGATCTCGCAGTGGACCATTTGTTGATCATGTATTTACGACTGCAAAACAAACACTTGGTGCACATTAAACGATGTTACGCGCTTATAATCGCTATAGTTTCGCGTAACAGAACACCGATTTGCAATAAAAAGTAAAAGCTTATGGCCGTGTTAGGTTTTATCTCGTTCACATAAATAGCGCGGGAGCTGGGAGCATCGTGGCCTGCTTTGTTAACATTGCCGGGACATTATTAAACAACTATAATAAGTAGTTAATTATTGACTGTCACACACTTGCGTACGGTGCGCTTCGAGCGAACCGCCCAGAGGTGTGCAACAGTTTTGTTCTAATTGCTTTTGTTTTATTTGTGCTGTTTGTATATAATGGACTGTGTTTTGTTTTTGCATTTACATTTATTCAAATTATGCGTGGTCTATGTACAACGTACAAATTACGTAAAATGTCTAGTTACTAAGCAAAGCAAAAGTTTTGTTTAATTTGTTATACTTCAAAAAATCAACAAACTGTTACGGATTTGTAAAGAGTTGGTTAAACTTACAGGAATTATAAGATAATATAAATAAATTTATTAAATGTGCATTAATTAAATATACCTATAACAAAAACGAAAAAGTAGGTACTGTATAACTCGGCAAGACAAAAACTGGAGTGAGCTTATAAACTTTAGAAGTATTAAAGTTTTATGAAGATCTAGTATGATGAACATTACGAGCAGAAACTTGCTAACTATTGGATATCCATTTTATGAGAAAGTGTCGTTTTCGTTCAATGTAACAATTTATAAAACTTATCGTCTAACAAATTATTATTACTGATGTGAAGTCAATTATGAGTGGTTGAATTCTATCTGTATTGAATAAATGCTAGTTTCTTATTATTTTGGATGTTTTATTGGTTATATGACTAAATACAAAACAAATTATGTATCTTTTAGAAGTGAAAAGTATACACTATACTATTGAACCATCAATTTACAAAAAGAAAAATAAGTCTTTTTGACAAAAAAATAAACCAACCAACAATAACATTACATGTATCTGGAAATGAATTACCCTTTAATCCGTAAACACAACACTACTTATCTTTATCCGAAATCTTAATATTTTACAAACAAAATTAAATCAACCAAAAAAACACAAAAAAGGTTGTATTCAAGTAAAATGTTTGCGATCCCTCCGAAGATTTGTGCGTAAGTATGAGCGTAGAGTGCCCGTGAAATATATGGCTGGCGGCGGACCGCGTTGCACTAACTCCGCTTGATTGGAATCTACCGCGGGGCACCGATAAATGAGTAGGGCTCCGGGGTTGATAGACTCGCTAGAAGAGGCTATGAAAACAAGGTTTTTTTTTTGGTTTGTTGACGTGAAGTCTGAGTATCTAGAAGAGATGGTGTTTTGTAGATGACGGATTTAGCATAGTAATATCTACCAATAAAATCATGTGATTATAAAACCGAAAAGTTTCGTATGTTATACAGCAGGTGCAGGATTTGCATATTTTATACTTGTATTCAAAAAAGGATTTAAAAATTATTTTTACGCACGTTTGTATGAATATTCAACCTGATATAAGACCTCGGTCAGGTTCAAAACTAGTCGGACATTTCCGATACTATTGCGTGAGAAAAACCGTTTAAATGTTTATATTTTTTGGCCATTTCCAGTGCTGTTAAAGTCTATGTCCAAACTAGAGGCCACAATTAAAGTCGCAGCGAACAAGGGCTAGATGTCGTCGCCTATACGCGTACTTGCGAAACTTCGCAATATGTGATTATTCACTCGCGTAAATTACGACTATCGCCGGCACTGTCTTTTAAGTAATTCTTTATTATTTTAGAATACAATTTACTGTGCAGCTTTGCATACAATTTTAATTGTAAAAGCACATAAATGTAGGTGTAGTGTTTTATTGTAACGTTCTCGTTTATTCACACCTTTATTTTTTGCAAAAAATGTGTGGCAGGTGTTACTTAGAACTGGAGCGAATAAGTTTTCAGATGACTTTACTGGACCATATTCTGAGCGATTATATTATATTTTCAGATACAAAGTAAACCCAAATGTAAAGCATTTTTATAAATAACCTGTTTTATTGTTTTACGTGTGAAACTTCAGTATTACTTCGATAAATTAACTTTATAAATTTTGATAAATCTTACGCCGCCACTTTAAGAACACAGTTTTAAAATAACTTAAGTGAACGTGTGAAACAGCGTGTCTATAAAGTTTAATTGAACCAAGCAAAGACAGATAGCTGTTTATAATTCTCGAATTTTATAAAAGAATAAGTTTTATTAAACGCTCACATTCTCACATTTGACCTCATAACTTCTACAATTTTGAATATTAACTCGCGACGCGGTGGAAGTATGAGTAATGCGTTTTATCGTTTCCCAGACTTATACCAATTAACATTATCCGTTTCCGTACATTGACCATAGAAAGAAATTGTTAACTTTGCGTGTTGTACTTAACTTAAACTGTTTGTTTAAATTTTGAACACTGTGATTTGTAAAATCGTTTCCCAGTAACGTTCCGTGACCACCCATGGCTTTAGAAAAATGACTTCTTTTACTTATTCAGTGCGTGATTCGAATTCAAATTAAAATAACAGTTTGAAAAATAAGGAAGACATTAATAAGTTATTTTTAAAATTGGTAAAACGTTTTGTTTTTTTCATAATTATGAAATTCGTATTCAACTTTCATTGCTACCGGTTTGCTATATATCGAGTTATGTATTTTGTCAACGAATGGTTTTACATATAAACTAAAACGGTAGGTATAGCGTTATTTTCAGTTTGTAAAATTCAGAAGTCACAGAAATTAGGGAAAATCTTACCCAGATAAATTCAAAAATATGTCTACCCCGAATTCAATTTCTTTTGTCAGATTAAACGACTAGCTTCCGGGAAAAAGTCGCCCACTCTAACAGTAACTGTAGGTGTCGTAAAACGCGATTAAGGACTATGGGGATAAGTAGCACTCTACTAAGCGATAAAATAGCATACTGCGAACACTTACCCATCTGAAAAGCGAGTCCATATGGTAATTCTCTTACTACCGATTATTGCAACCGTCTATTTCCTCTGTAGACGATAGTTCCATTTAACCGTTGATATTGCAATGCTTTTTGCTATTTGCTGCTACTTTTTAAAACACCAAAATTAAATGGAATATATTTAAAATATAAAATTCAGACAGTTTTATTGCAGCGCTTCACATTAAAATGCAATGTTTCGGTAACAAGTAATTGGACTGATTGTGAGAAATGCTGGCCGCCGCAACCTTTTGAGTATTGGATGTTTAATGGTATTTATGTATTACTTCTTTTGTGTAAATAATACTTTTTTTATTTATCACTGATAAGGTTTACATTCATAAAAAACTTTAAAAAAAAAGAGAACCGCCTTCAAAAATCCGATTCACTGAAAAGTATTAAATAATTTTAAATGTACTGCTTATAAAATAACCAAAATATTAGGATAATAAGTATAATTATACTTCAAGCACAATTATTGTTATGTTTGGAGTCGGTGTCTGTCCTTATAATATAGTACTAAAATTTGCTATTAGCGGCTGACACCGACTCCAAACATAACAATAATTGTGCTTGAAGTATAATTATACTTATTATCCTAATATTTTGGTTATTTTATAAGCAGTAGGTACATTTAAAATTATTTAATACTTTTCAGTGAATCGGATTTTTGAAGGCGGTTCTCTTTTTTTTTTAAAGTTTTTTTTTTATTTAATACTTTTTAGTGTTAGATACTTTGTTTACTTACTTAAAATGGGTTTAGTCAAGTCGAGATAATCGCGTTTAAACATACACACATACATACAGGTCAATCTGACAACCTCCTTTTTTTCAAGTCGGTTAATTATGAAATACCTAAACCTTCTCCTTGAACTAACAAATTATTTTCTGAAAACCGCATCAAAATCGGTTCAGCCAAACGCGAGATAATCGCGGACAAACATACATACATACAAACATACATACATACAGGTCAAACTGAGAACCTTCTTTTTTTTGAAGTCGGTTAATAAAGAGTATATTTAGATGTATGTTTAGCGCTGCGTAATTTTGTCTACTATAAAACTACGCTCTCTCGATAAACAGTAGGTTCGAATCCCATCAATCTCATACATATCTTTTATTTTGTACTAGTACTAGTTTTGTGGAATATTAACTCTGCAATATGCTCAAGTGTATTTACAAATCTCTGAGTAGGCTACCGGCATTTGTTTCTTGTCAAAATGAAACCTGTGAACTCAGTCAAACTTAAATAAATAAATAAGATTCATGGCTTCGGGTTTGTTTTTACCTAATATACTTGATAGGGATGTACTTGGCTACCTGTATTATGTTCCAAACTAATACTATCTTCTTACGGAACCGTGCAATTTAATACTACTTGGAATTTATAGTGGAAGCCCTGAAAGCTTACTGTGGTCAAGACCCTTTAGGAACATACAATTTAGAATTTACAGAAGGTATTCCCTTATTCTGATAACTTTACCTAACTTAAACACTCCTTCATATCGAAACAAGGATTTCACTAAAACCGTCATAGCACACAAGTTTCAGCGAAATAATCGGATCCTACTTTTTTGTAGGTTCATAAAAAAAAAAAGAAAATGTAATCATATTTGACGTTTATTCGTTTGTAAGTCAAGAACATACAGTTAAGTGCTAGAAGCACAGCACCTTACCTTTCCAACAATTTTCTGCTCCCCAACCACGACTTGCCCCTTAAAATTTCAAAGCACTGCGCCAGAACTAACAACCAGGGAAAAAGAAAAATGAACGCAAGGGCTGTAAAAAATCCAGCATCTTTCTCTTTTCTTAATACTCTAGTTCTAGTGGAATGGTAAATATTTTATGTTCCCACCTGACTTACTGGCGCAGTTAAAGCGTTTACTTTCAACGAAACAAGATTTATATCTTTGTGAGGTTGCGTTGATTTTCTTTGTAAATTATTGTTAGTGAGAAGATTTATGGAATTGATTTTAAGGATGTTTGATAGCTTAATGTTACTAAAGGAAATGGTGCAAATATAGGGGTTTCTCTATTTAATATGTAAGGGCAAACAAACAAAAAAAATAAAAATAGATGTTTATTGTAAACTCAATTTATTTCAATTCATTTTAAAATAATTTAATGAAATCTTTTTCTAATTGCTATTTATAGTAGAAACTGCGAAAAGGATCAAATAAATGCCTTTGAAGAATCTATGAACAATCTATTTTTTTGCAGCACGAAAACGAATTCAAGTAGGTACATTTTATTGTCCGCTACACTTTGACAAAAGAACTTTTGAACGCCGCCTGACGCTAATTAAACGACAGAGTTGATTAATAAGTCGCTCTTAACTATTTAACAAGCACAGACCATTGTCTTCTCATAAAAAGAGCTCGCAAAAAAGGACAATAAGTAGCGAAGAATTGCCGGATTAAAAGTACCGAGTCATTCATTGGAGCTTTAATTATCCTCTGTTTAAACAAATCGCAATAAAGAGCCAGTGTCAGTGCTTCGAGGGATCCTGTAAAAAGACATCGTAAAAAATACCGGAAGCCCGATGGTAACGTCAAACAAATTCCTGGAATAGTCCACCGTTCTCTGCTTGTGTTAGTTGGAGAATCTCATTCATGGACATCCGTTGAAACGTACTATGGTCACTAGTATTCAATCGGTTTTGTACCCTCTCCACTCGAGTTTAAAGTTCAAGATTGACTGAAGCCAAATTGCTATAAAAAGGTTTAGTGGTAGGTAAAGTCCGTCGTGTGTGTGTGGTAGATAGTGTAGGGATATTTGAGTGAACATTTGCAAAGACGCGAACGATGCGACGATATAGCCGGTACCACTTCCGGGAGGAAATGCGTTTTCAATGGACTAGCGTCGTTTGTACGATCTACAGAACAGTTACATTTACGTTCAGAGCACTTTTCGGTTTTATGTTTTCGGCAATAAGAGTTCGCTTTCTTTAGAAGCTTTCAATTAGAACTTGCGTTCAATTTACGATGACTGCTATTTTCTTCGCCAATGTCGTTCTGTTAGTCTGAAACAAAAATAAATGTATTTTAATTAAAGAAAATATATATATATTTCTTTAGCTTCTAATTCAATTAAAATGGAAAGTATAAAATATCAAAAGAATAGTTTTAATAATGTAATTAATAATTCAGTTTCGTATTCATAAAGATTTAGTAAATATTTCTAAGAATATAAATAATATTCCATTTGAGAATGACTTTTAAATATTTTTAGAAGCTCTCTCAAGAATAATATAATAACAAAAAACTTTTCGATGTTTTAAGTCAAACAAACACCACATTAAATTAAATTGAACTGCAAATAAATGTAAGTAAGCACCTACTTACAACAAACTATCGTTACAGGCATTTCGCTGCAAGCAAATTACGACACATTACTTATACCGTCTGCCAATAATAGGTGCACGTCTGACCTAATGAAGGCCAACTATCCTTAAAAGTAGAGCCGCCAGCAAAAACAGAGCAGCAAGCACGTTAATGCTAGTTGCAAGACCGGGTATTAAGTAGCTGCTAGACAAATAATTGCTCATCGATTGCGAAGCAGATGTAAAGCAATACTGGAAACTAAAGCACGCCATTTTGTTTTTCATTGAGTTGCTGCGTGATACAATTCACACAGAACTGTGGGGTTGCAAGTATTGGAAGTAAATGTTAAGAAAATTAACGCAATAAAAATTCTCATAAAATATTCAGACAAATAGTAGGTACTAATGTTTTTTCAATGGTTTGTTTTTTATGCAATAGATTGTAAAGGCAAATAAAAAAAGTAAAGCGAATAATTTGTAAAAAGCTTACTACAGTAAAATTCCCCATTTCCAAGTATTGAATTAGAGACGCCGTATAATTTCATGTGATGACGATTATTACTCTACTTTTCGCATTTTCCTTTCAAGATAGCATTGTTTGTTTCTTTAGTTCCCTGTGTTGGTAGAGGAAATGCGTTAATTGTTCCCAGCGTACGATTATTACGAGGTGTATCGGCATGTTCGTAACTCCAAGCGTCCCTTTGTGTTTGCCGCTCATTCAACAGCGTGTCGTTTAATGCCTATTCATTAGATGCTTCGTTAATTGTCCCTTGTTTATGTATCCAATGTTTATCTTAGAAGCTCCCATCTTTTTGTGTTGAGTTACGCAGATTGTATTGAATTTGTTATGCAAATAATTAGTCTAGGGTATTTAAATAAACTTAGTTGTAAATTGTATGAGATTCTTAATAGGGAATGTTGCAATTGGCGCAATTCTGATGTGTTTAATGATCGTTAATCTGTTTAGTTGGGATGTTAATGAGCTTCCTTTTAAATAGCAGAATTGTTTCTTTCGACAATGTTTTACTATTGGACATTCTGTTATTTAATATTCAAATAACCAACATCTACGCTTTGATTTCGCAGCCATTTGATTTTCAGTTACACATAGAATAGGTATTACTAAGTAAAGAATATATAGTCTAATAAAAATGTTCTAAACATAGTCTATTAAGATTATAATATAAAGACCTAACAAAGAAACCATATTTCCTACACTACAACATAATAATGTAAATCTCCTCAGAAAATAAACCGCCATTAATAATTTTCTAGATTTTTTCGAGATTCTTTTTTGCAAATCTGTTTGCATATTCCTTTCAGTGGAGGACAGGAGTGACGTGGATCGTCCAGTGCGACCCCGCCCCATGGGAAATCTTCACAAAAAGGTTCCACGGACAAACAATGGAGACGACCAGACTGTTTGAACTTAAGAGTAACGTCAGATTGATGAGAAAATATTGCGGTTTGCAAGCTCCTGTGATTTTAATCTCATCTGATTATTTGTATGTACTTTACAAATGCTGTGGTTTAATGGCGTCTCTATTTAGTATGTTCGTGGATTATTTATTTAGGATTATTTGTCTTAAGACAAAGGAATAAGGTTTAGCTTTGTGACATAAAATTTGGATAAAATCTTTGTTAACTTTGACACAATCAAACTCAATTTTTACACTCTCCGTTTTCTAACTCTTATGAACTAGTTTATCATTTAAATAAGTTAAGCAATAGTCTCAAAATTAAAATTAAACAACTTCAGACCAACTACCAAGATAGACCAAATACCGAAATAAAATAACGCAGGTTACGTCTGAAACATCTTTGAACTTTTGAATCCGCTGAATTGTCGCCAGTGACTACGTCTGGGATGATAAGAAATTCGAAATTATACGAAGTTAATACTGTTTTACATTTAGGTAAGCCGAGATAAGATTTATTTTGGAATACATTTGGCGTATCGATTTTTACGAAATAATGAATAATAACATGCGGTCACTGCGTTTGATCGACACAGAGTCCGTGACACTTTGTAAAATGACGTTTGGTGTGGCTATTTTGATTTTTACATTTAGTGGTTGTTTGTAAAGGGATTAAAAATGTTGATATGAAGCCCAAAAATAAGTTATATTATAGTGACTTGATTTTCATGAAAGCATTAGAATGAACATTATACCAAATAAAGGGAAAGCAACCGTCAAAAACACGAACAACATTTGCCTGAAATATTAATTTTAAATTATGATTTAATTTTTAAATGTTAAGAAATATCATGCATAAAAGTTTAATTTTGCCAAATTAGGAATTTATTATAAAATTGGTTACTTAGTAAAAAAGCGAATTTGAAATGTGGATAAAAATCTGGATTATATATTTGCTTGAATTAGGATAACATTTGCTCAACCCTACTCAATTCATATCAGTTGAAGACGAAGAAAATGAATGTTGAAACGAAATGAAGACCCAAAACACTTTGAAAGCAAAAAAGAGTTGATAAAGTCGTCATAAGATGATCATTGAATCTTGTTGATTTAAATTGAGAGTTTCAATTTAATCAGGACAGAACATTAACAAAGGAAAAGGAAAAGTAAACAAGAAGACTTAAAAAGTCCGTAACTCAGATTTGTCGCAGGTACGGACTCGAGAGCTGTTGAGTTGGGATAAGAAACTTCTCAACTAGGCGGATTCTAAAAGATTTCAAAATAGAACTCCAACGAATTGTCAGTTTGTGAAAATATTGGCTGAAGTTATTTGGTATGCTGGAACAGAAATGACTGTTTATTTATTTTACTTATAAAGGCACAGAGAAGTTTAGATATAAAACATATTTCTGACGCGCTATTATATAGAAGTTTCCTATTAGATAGCAATATTTCTAAGAAATTAAGTCCCATTATGATGAGTGAAACAGAATATAATACGGCTTGTGTATTCAATATTGCACGTGTTAAATTTGTAATTGATGTTAAAAAGCCCAAATATACTCAGTTCGTTAATGATCTAAGCCTATTATCTATCAACATTTTATGTCGATCTTGTCAATTATAACATAATGTATAAAATTTTGATAAATTAATTCAGTTATTTTGATAATCACATCGCGCTGACGCGGACGGCCCGCTCCGAAAATTGACGTTCATTTTCCCTACCAATAAAGCCTGTAAACATTTACCAAAAGCACCTAATGAAGCAATCATAATTAGTTAGTATTAAATTTCGAATTAACATCGATTGTAGACTGGAATAATAAAATTTGAATCGAATTATTCCAGTCATTTATCATTGGTATACAACGTGTTTTGAGGAACAATTAATTTTAAACAACCGAACTAGTTCTGTTTAGTTTTAGTTTTAAATACAAAAGGATTAAATTAAATCTTTTGTAATTTTGTATACATTAATTAACAGTTTTTAAGATTTACTGTAACGCATAACTGTTTTTTGTCCCTAATAAATAAAATAAAAAAATAAACTGGTCGTAATTGTTGGAAAATTTTACTGGATCTGTCATTTCTTTGTGGGGATCTCTTTTACTTGCAAACAATAACATAATTCTTACGCTCTTTGAAACAAATACTATGCTACAAATATTTGTGAAATTATTGATTACAATATCTTTATCTCAGGACAGACTCTCTTGTATTAACAGTATGGCCGCTATGTTTTAGCTACTATCCTAAAAGAACAATGAGCTTCATCTTCATAAAACAATTTACTACTCCTTTAAAACCCTCCCTCATTAAAAATCCAATTAGCAACTCCCAAGTTTAATATCAATTGATTACTCCGAATGTACGAAGAACAATGACAGTTCGTTTGCCCCCGTATTTTCTAAAAGGCAATCAGTGTGTTTGTCAAACATTTACTTATAAATAGATTTACGTTTAAATAAAATCACAAAGTGTTTCGTAGACCGGAAAATTCGGCTGTGTAGTTTTACATGCGGGCGAGGCAAACGTACATACATGTGTATAGCATTAATTGTAGACTTAGGAAACTCAATCGGAGTTGTAGATAAACAAGGTTTCGAGTCAATGTAATACAAGATACTGGTGGCTGAACCGATGGGACTGCTAACAAATGTTTAACACCCTTGTAAGTTATGCAGGTTTTGGCATTCATTATTTACATAACGTTTTCAGTTATCGTTTTCGTATTTGCGATTTTAGAACAGTGTTCTGATCTTAAAAGCTATTATTAGAACTAATTTAAGTAAAATAAAGGTCAAGTTATTTTTGAGACGTTTTTGAGTTCTTAATGAAACCAACATTTTTCCTTATTCTACAACGTTGTTTATTTGATTGCTAACTTATTTTTGTAAAAAGGTAATGTAAGAACGTTTGTTGTGCAGTTTAATTAATGCCTTAGGCAGTAGAATAATAATATTAACCACTGTAATTTAAACATTGTACGCTGAATTCCTTTGAATCAAAATAATGATTCGTATCTACTTTCAGTTTTTGTACTATTTTGTCAAGCAGAACATGACATGTCTTATTGCACTCTTTTTTCTTCCCCTATGCGTATTGATCTTTGATGATCTTATCTTTATCTTACTTTGATGTAGATTTTTATTTTGTAAAATTTACTTTTTCACTTGCCCTAATTTTTCGAAGAACTGTAAAATAACTTTTGAGTAAATTACTCCAACTAATGTGTTGTTATTGCTTAAAGTGACAAGTTCGACCATAAAAGCATTAAAATCTAAAATTAAATCCATCAAGGAAGTAGTCGAAAAATAGAAAATTGGGCGTCTGCTACAGTTATTTCTAAAGTCTATAAAACCGGTCCATCGTAGGGGGCATAATAAACAAACGAACAGATACGGGTGGTCGGAATGTTACGTACATTGTGCGTGCGATTTGTTGACAAACTCCCCCCCCCCCTCTACCCCTCGGTCCCCGCTGGACCCCCTTCAGCCCCCGCGAGCCGCGACCCCGGTCATTTGTGGTGGTATAACCCGGTGTTTCGGTACAAGTGGTTGTACAAATATTGGCGCCAATATGAGTGTTACTTGGAAAAGGATGTAGTTTGAGTTACAGTCAGATTATATGAAATTCGACAGAAATTAGTGAACATAACTTTCTGGATTAGGGATTTATTTTTATTTGATCGTCGCACTTCATAAAATCTTGATATTGATTTTAATGAATGTCGACTCTACTTTAAATATAGCAAGAAACCAACATTTTCGATTATCCTACTGTGCTAAATGATAATTCATGATTGTTCTTTGAACTTTCAAATTATGTTAAATAGACACAGTCGTTACAATTATGCAGGTAATTGCTGACAGCTTAAATCAACGTATGATGTTAAATGACTTTATCAATAACCTACACACTACACTGTCTAAGTACGATTATTATTAACAACTATAAGTACTATTATAAACAATTAATGTCAGGATAATCTTTGTAATTAACCTATATACACTTTTCACTATATTTCTATAGTATCCGTTGTATCAGAAAATCGTTTACTACGTATACAGCGTTTTTCAAAAAGAGTGGCGCTCTTCTTTTTTTTAATTATAGCCCTTGTAGGAAAACCTTAAAGTAGGACAAGTTATAGATAATTAGGGTCAAAGCTTGTAAATAAAGTCGGTAGCTTTAGTGTCTTCAAAGGATGCTCTAGAAAAAGAGAAGTGGAAATCTAATATTCTTCCTTTTTTGTGAAGAAACCTGGGCTATTTATTAACCAATTTCAAAAGAAGAAGGTTCCGGATTTAACAGACATACAAATAGATGCTGACAATCAATAGTAATATATATCGAGAGGTAAACCAACACAAATTAACAAAATGCTGTGTTTTTTTTTTAAAGAATCTTTTTCAATGTGTAATTACTTAATTAAATTTAAGTTTATAGAACTATTTTATAGGCAATAATACTATACCTACAGGTAAAGAAACTATAATGTTTACATTGCTACTCGAAAATTATAATTGCCTCACGAAACAGGGGAGCAAGTGGAAAAACAAAAATGTTTTTTTAATGAAGCAAGCGCTCTTTAATTTCCATTTTAATCAAAAAATTAAAGAAAAACATGAAAATTTCCCCGTTTTCATTTTTTGTGCACGTACAAACTGCGGGATTTTAAAGTAAAAATATTTTACGGATGCATGTTAGCGACGTGTTGCAGAGTTTTGCGCTTCAGGTAAAACGTGTACTTATCAAATACAACGTTGCCCAAAAATACGCTCACAGAAGAGATTGTATGCAGATTACTCTATCCTGTGTAGCGCAGGCTATTTGCAAACGATACATGTGTTCAACACACAGAGCGAGATGAGAGATTATGACACAGTTGCCATGCGAATTGATGTGTAAGCTTCCTGTTGTCACAAACATTACTGAACCTCCTTGCTTTACAACCAGTTAATAGTACAATACACGTACAGTTAAATACCAACAGCATTGTGCTGTATTTGAAATTCAGTTCCCAAGGCGCCTCGTTACAACTCAGTAGATAAATAAAAAAATACGGAACGGTTTTAAGAGCTATACTGCAGAATTTTGAACCCTACATACTCCCAAAGGAAAAAATCCATTAGCGATTGTACTGATTTATTCTTATTTCATAATTGGTGCTTTTCTTTACAGCCAGCACATTATTTTTCATGAAAATATAGGAAACTGAGTACATTAAAAATAGGCTGTTAAGGGAAATTATAAAATACACATTTAATTTTAATGTGTATAAAAATTATGATCCAGTACTCTAGAGTATTAACGAGGGTCGTAATTTAGAATTTTATTAATGTTATACTAACAAACGTTTTAATGTGCTATTAATTTTTAAACGTACTGTTTTTGGCTTGCGTATTACGCACGTAAATTAAATTTGGGCTTAAGGGGATGTTTTTTATTAATAAGGAAATAATAACGGTCGCCTGCAAAATTCACAGATGTTTTGTTTTAAACATAATTTTTATTAAACTGCTTATTTTTAATGATTTAAATTACTCTAATTTCAAGATTATTTTTTTTACCTCATGAAAATATTTCAATAAAATTTTCAAGATGCAGATACTACGTAAAAATAAATCACTAGACTACCAAAAGAAGTCTTTAATTACTTTGATTGCTAAAGCGAAGGTTTTAATTAAAATTAAAATTTTAATTATTCATTCCAAAATTTTATTTACTTCAGATTTTTTTCAGCTTGAATAATATGAAATCAGAGTCAAAAGTATTTTAAATTAGACATTTGATTAAAGGCTGTCACAGCTCCTAAAATAAATTCTATTATTACAATACCGTCATGCTTACTCAGTACATACTTGACCGATTTTAATGTATTCCATTAATTAAATCTTTTGCTCTACGTCAACCAATTTGGACGAAAGTTAACATAATATTGTTACACAGTAATATCGCGTGAACAAACACGGTTAATATGTTGCTAATGTAAAAATATTTACTTTGTTCTCATGATTTGGAAATTAGGGTTAATATTTTTTGCCCCATGCTTTATGCACGGTAATGTTCAATCACGCAATCCTTTGGGACTGAATTTAACAGCTATTTATTTTGGAGCTAAAAATTCAATGCATATCTAATAGGTTCGGTAATGAGAATAAAAGAATTATATGTACAACTCTTCAGTTTTTCAATGGGATGGATAGACTTATAATGAAAACAAACGTTAAACCTTGTTTGAAAGACGCCTTTACTGATTGTTGACTAAACCATTATCGATAGTCTTTTGAACTAGAGGGGAAAATAAAGGAAAACGTAAATTTTCTAACAACCAATAAATACACAGATAAAGTCACATTGACACCAAGTTAAACCCTCCCCATGATTGTTCCATGACAATCATTACAACTCGGTAATCTGAAGCGAACGCATCGGATTTCGTATCACGTCGTGTTGATCGGACGACAAACCGGGTGCCCGCCGGGCGGCGTTCCAATTACTAGCGACATAGAAACCCTGCCACCAATACCCTATACATAGATTAAATTAATTATTGATTGCAGATAGTGAGGCGCTCATTTTTATTGCCATTGTCTGTTGTAAAAAGAGACGATCCGTCTCGAGAGTCTAGTTCTGTGGATAAGCGATAAACCTTTCGTTTTAAGCTTACTTTATTTTCTTTGTCAATGTCGTCTGAAGATCAAGTTAAAAAGTATGAACAATTGTACCTATATTTTTAATCTTATTACGTCGAACAGTTACAAATGTCTGCTTCCAATAAAGCAATGCTGAAGAAATATATTAAAATCTGATTCTTCAAGATCGATTTTTTTTAACGCTTTCAAGATTGGCAACTAAATAATGTGCTTAAAGCTGTATGTCTGGTGTTCTTTGTATTATTGACGAGAAAGCTGTACCAGAGAACTCAAAACAGACATTCAAAATCTTTCATCAACTTTTTTTTTAATTCTTGGCGTCGATTCTTTTTCTGTCATTGATCTATGACATTTCCCACAAAACCCCCGTCTCTCACTTATCAGGACTCACGGGCTAATACCAAGCGAAGGGCGCCGCCCAATCTGCCTCGACGCTTATCACAATTTAATGGCTTCCGTATTAATACCGCCTTTGTCTAATTTGAGGATGCTTTGCTCTGGCTATTGTTTAATCGACCGGTAAAAATTTATGCCTTTTGCTATCAATGTTATCTTTTCATGCTGGATTATGTTTTGTTTATGAGGCCTTACTTGTAAAACATGTGGACTTTATTCTAATTAATTTTATATATTTTTTATTCTATGGTTTATTTTTTTAATGTACATAAAATACTTTTTGACTTAAATATCTTTATGTTTAATGGACCATGTATTTAGATGGGTTTGTAGTAAGATTATTTTACGATACATGTTCATTTTACATACACGAATAAAAATATTTTTATTTAAAGCAATTCTTTTAAAATATTATTTAAGTAAACAGTTCGAGTAAATAAATAATGAAAACCTCTCGAAGTATTCCGGCTCATTTGAAACAATATCACGTTTACCCTCAAATCAAAAGAACGATATAATCCCAACCGTTTCCGCCGCTGCGTCTTGACTGCGACAGAAAAATTGTAAGTCAAAGCCATTGTTTCCAATATCGGCGAAGGGAGGAAAACTTTTATTGGGCACAAAGTGGGTATTATTCACGGGTCGAACGCAATCAACCACGGACGGTGAAAGGAAGGACGCCGGACGCGACGCCTCTGAATGCAAAGATATTTTTTGCCAAATGCGGGTCATTTTCAAAGGGTTCGTCTTATGAGGGAAAAATCGACGGACCCTTTTCGATTACCGGAGTCATGGATCAAAAACCGAGCCGCAATTAAGAGAGATTATTTCTTTTTCAATACACAACGGCCTTTGTGTCTGGTCTCCTTTTTGAGAAAATCATTTAAGGGTTCAGTTTTGTGAAACTATTCCAACATTACTTTCTAAACCTCTTATGAAAATAATGGAAGTTTCAGCTTCAGAAAACACAATTTAAAAACATACTTTTCCAACAAATTTTGGTCGTGAAACTTTAAGGACTAAGTAAAATTTAAACGGTTCTTAAAATATTTGAAAGCGTAAAATAATCTACTAAAAGTAGAATTGCATGAACATTTGCTTAAATAAACTTTCAAAAGCTAACTTTCAATTTTTCAACATAGTAGGCTTTGGCGGTGAAGGTTTTTTGTCTGTTAAAGTTTCTAATATAATGAAAAGTTGGCAATATAACGGTAGAGAGGCTTAGACATTTTATTATCACATTAACGCAACTTTCCATGCTCAAAAGCTACCTAATATTTATTAGAAACTTTGCACTAAAAGCATCCAGTAAACGTGCATTCTACCTTTCGGTATCCGTACAAGCTTTGCGGCACGTTTAGCTTAAATCTTATGAGGGTAAACAGTTTGAAAACTACAACACAGCTCGTACGAATTTCCCATAATGTTTTTCAAAGACCACATGGACAAAGGCGTTTATCCAAAACGGTCGCATAACTCCTTATAACGATCGTCCACTATTCTGCAGCCATACCGCTTATTGCTTGCAGAGCCAATATTTTCAAGCCTCGGGACCGCAACGCGTTTAGAATCTAAATGATTTTCCGACTCGGCCAATTTCGAAATAACCCAAAATATTGCCTTTTTATCAATAACATTGTCTTTTACTTCTGAAGGTTTAAAATGAGTTTTGTTATTAATAAGTTTTTGCTTTGTAGGAACTTCTTGTTTTAGGTAATATTTAACTTTGTTATAAAACATTTTGGCAACTATGGCTGTCACTGCACGTTTCGTAATTAAACTCACTGTTATTTTGGTAGAAGTAATTTAATCAAAAAACTGTTCACCTTATATACTATGCCATGTAACGAAACCATTGCGACTTTTAATTTTACCTGTGGTGCCATCTCTTGTCAAATAGTATATCATTCGTTATGTCATTTAATATATTTACATTATTAAACATTCCGCTCACCAAAGAACTTTGTTCTTTCACTTAATTAACAAAATAAACATCTATTCTATAACTAACAAAATATATAAGAGATAAGCCGCCCACCGTGCGAATATCATTTTTATACAAGAAGACATAGTCTTAACATAAAATAACTTAATTGCTAACATTAACTTTAGGTAAGAAACATAACTTATTACATGGTCTTTTACAAATGCCATTTTTAGTTTTTATAGAAACTACACGGGTTATACAATCTTTTCCCGGATGCTTTTCGATTATCCTACCTAATAACCACTTCGTAGGTGGTATGTTTGAGTCTCTTATAATAACTATGTCATCAATTTCAGGTTCAGATCGTTTCATCGTCCATTTATATCTTTGATTCAAGTTCACCAAATACTCATCCGACCATTTACGCCAGAAATCACTAATCATTTTTTGAGTAAGCTTCCACCTTTGAAGACCTGAGATGTTAGTAACGTTTTGGAAATTCTCATCTGGAACCGTCACTAGTGGTTCTCCTACTAAAAAATGCCCAGGAGTCAATGGTAGTGGGTCATTTGGATTGTCACTTAAAACAGACAATGGACGCGAATTAAGACACGCCTCTATTTGAACTAGAACTGTTGAAAGTTCTTCAAATGTCAGTGTTGCATCTCCTATTACTCTTTTGAGGTGTGTTTTAGTGGACCGGACAGCTGCTTCCCATAGCCCACCAAAGTTTGGAGCATGAGGTGGTATAAAATGCCAAGCTGTCCCTTCATTACTAAGCAAATGAGAAATTTCGTCGTGGAGTTGTGATTTGGCACGAAATAACATCTCTCGTAATTCCTTTTCAGCTCCCACGAAATTCGTTCCGTTATCGGAATATAAATTCTGACAGGACCCTCTTCTTGAGACAAACCTTCGAAATGCCGCTATAAATCCAGTAGCTGTCAAATCGGAAACTGCTTCGAGATGTATAGCTCGAGTAGCCATACAAATAAATACACAAATATAACCTTTATATGATTTTGATCCTCTTCCTGGGGAAAATCGTAAATGAACAAATCCAGTGAAGTCTACACCAGATGATCTAAATGGTTTATCTGGGGTTAATCTAACCTTAGGCAACTGCCCCATAAAAGGATTATTTTGTTGACGAGAATATCTTGTACAGGTGACGCATTCTCTGTAGCACTTTTTAACACGGTCCCTGGCGCGAATAATCCAAAATTTTGATCTTAAAAAGTTAGTCATGATCTGCGGTCCACCGTGTAAAGTCTTGTGATGAGCATCCAGCACTATTAGCTCAGTGATTTTACTATCACTAGGAATAATGATAGGGTGTTTTTTGTCAAACTCAGCTTCGCACTCATTAATCCGGCCTCCAACTCTTAAAACTTCATTTTCGTCGAAAAATGGGCAAAGAGTGTGTAGTTGACTACGTTTAGATACATATCATAAAGACTTTAGCTGTTTGATTTCATCCGCAAAATGTAAGTCTTGTGTTAGTTTCATACATAATTTTAAAGTATAATTCATCTCTTCAACAGAAATTGATTTGTTGAACTTCCTTTCCTCTCTAGGTAACTTTAGTTTAATAAATCTTATACAATAAGACAACACTCTGAGTAGTTTTTGTAAATTTGAAAATCTTAACCAAATGAATTCTTCTTTTATTTGAATTGCAGCAGTCAAAGCCTTTATGGGTCTTGCCTCTTCGTTTGTGTCAAATTCGGAATCCATCTTATAATTACTCTGAGTATGTAGAAATTCCGGACCATTCCACCAAAGGTTATGATTCACTAAATCCATCACAGAGGTGCCCCTCGAGGCGCAGTCGGCAGGATTCTGATCCGTTCTGACGTGATGCCATTTCTCACGATCTAATATTGTTAAAATCTCCGACACTCTATTGCTGACGAATGTTGTCCATCTACTGGGCTCTCCGCTTAACCAAGCCAGTACCACCGTTGAGTCAGACCACGCAAATAACTGCTCTTTAGGTATCTTCATGACCTGTGACACCTCATGAAGCAACGTGGCAGCTAACAAAGCCGCGCAGAGTTCCAGTCGCGGGATGGAAATTTCCTTTTCGACCGGGGCTACCTTCGTTTTAGCAGACAACAGTTTTACATAAATACCATCGCTATTTATTACCTTTAAATATACAACTGCTACGTATGCTCTCTGTGAAGCGTCTGCAAAAACGTGCAATTCTAGTAAATCGTTTCTATGCGTATTTAACCATCTTGGCAATTCAATAAGGTTGATTTTCTTCAGTTCCTGTCTAAAAGTTAGCCATTCTTTTAAGAGATTGGGCGGTAGTTTCTCATCCCATTGAAGGCCAGACTTCCACAAAGTTTGAATGAATATTTTAGCTACAATAATTATTGGAGCTATCCATCCCATAGGATCATACAGTCTGGCGATATCTGATAAGACCTTGCGCTTAGTAACTGGTTCATCTGTCTCCGATAAATTATAATTATACTCAAAATTATCAGAGTTTTTGTTCCAAGCAATCCCGAGTACCTTAATCATATTATTTGTTTTAAACACATATGCATTGCTTCTTTGATTTTCCTTCTTAATATGATCTAACAGTTTACTACTATTGCTGCACCATTTTTGAAGTTGAAATCCACCTTTACTCATTAGTTCTTGCATCTGTTTGTATATCTCTATAGCCTCGTCTTCATTTTCACAGCCTGTCAACAGATCATCCATATAGTAATCTTCTAGAGTAATGCTTGCTGCAGAAGAATACTTCGATTTCTCATCCTTTGCTACCTGTTGCAGAGATTTTACGGCTAGGTATGGAGCACACGCGGTCCCAAATGTAAGCCTCGTAATTCTATAATGTTGAACAGGTTGCGCAGGGTCAGAACGCCATAAAATTCTTTGGAAATCAACATCGTGCTTATTTACAAGAACCTGCCTATACATTTGTTTTAGATCTGACACAATACAATAACGATGTATTCGCCATCTCATCAAAATGTGACGCAAATCTTGTTGTAATTTTGGTCCCACTAATAGCGTATCGTTGAGAGATACGTTGTTTAAACCCTTGCAGGATGCGTCAAAAACTACCCGAACCTTTGTAGTTTCTCTGTCAGCCTTGACAACAGCATGGTGAGGAAGATAAACAGCTTTGGGATTGTTTATTTCCTCTTGGTCTTCAATTTTCTCCATATGTTTTTGGTCAACGTAATCGTCTATGACTTTAATGTACTCGTCTTTTAGTGCACTATCTCTCTTTAGTCTTCGTTCTAGAAGTTGGAATCGTTTCAATGCAATTTCTTTTGTTCTTCCATAGACACACTTTGGATCTAGTTCCTTAAAAGGTAATCTGACTACATAACGCCCTTCACTGTTTCTTACTGTAGTCTTTTCATACAATTCCTCACACATATTTTCTTCCTTCGTAAGTTTCTTTTGAATCATATTAGGCTCTCTTTCTATTTCCCAAAATTGTTTCAAAAGTTGATCTTCCTTGACCTGAAGATGTAAATTGATTAATCTAGGACTGCATGATGTTTGCTTGGATACTCTTCCAGAAAGAATCCAGCCTAAGTGCGTATTTTGAGCAATAGGACCTGATTGTTCCGGATGTTTGAGTAATCCTTCTATCAAAATCTCACTGTGAACATCTACGCCTAAAATAATATCTATCTTACCTGGTAGCCCATACTTTGGATCGGCAATAGGTAGGTTATTAATCTCAGGCCAGTTCAAGATGGAAGCTTTATTTGATGGAAGAAAGGATGTTAGTGAACTTAAAACAAAAGCGTTGACTGTAATCATAAAACTAGAATTATGAAGAGACTTCAGTTTAAACGAAACCATACTCCTAGTTCTAGACTGACCGTTACCAACACCAGAAATAAGACCGTTTACAGGAATTCGCTTTAAACCTAATGATTGTACTGTGTTTTCACTGACGAATGATGCTTCTGAACCTTGATCCACTAACGCTCGCATAATTTGTGAGTAGCCATTTGGTGATTCGACCTTGACTAATGCCGTAGCCAATAACACTTCTGATTGGTGTTCCTCTTTTGCAAAATGCGCTACTACAGATTTTTCTGAAATCGTCTCTTGACTCTGATCTTCAGGTTTCGTTAGTGTCGAGGTTGTTGCTCCTTGGTATTGACTTCTATCCAAATGAAGCAGTGAGTGGTGTCTTCTGCCACATCGGCGACAGCATGTAGCTTGATGGCAGCCTCTAACAGTGTGAGTGGATGACAGACAATTGTAACATAGACCCTTGGATTGTACGTATTCAGTTCTCTCTTCGATGGTCTTGTTACTAAATTGTTTGCATTGATGCAGTAAATGATGACTTCCACATAACGTGCAGGTTTTACTTTTTTCTTTCTTATCTTCTTGAACAGCAGAGTGAAATGACTTTTGTTTTGCGACTTGTCTCAGACTATTATTTTGAATAGGCTTAGGATATTGAACTCCATCTAACATCTCCAATGTTCGAAATCTCATCTCTAAGAATTTCACTAACTGAGCCCATGTAGGTATATCATCAGAATCTGAATGACCAACTTCTGTCTCCCACTGTCTCCGAGACTCATAATCAAGTTTGGTGACCACTAGATAATTTATGATTGCATCCCATGAGGCAACATCAATGCCCAGATTCTTCAATGACTTCATGCATGATGATGTAGTATCAAGTATTTGTTTGATACCAGTAGCAGTCCCAGTTGTGATAACCTTTTGCGAAAACAAGCGTTTAAGTATTTCATTGGAGTTGTAGCGTTTATTATTATATCGTTTTGTCAAATTGTTCCAGGCCTCTTCATAGTTATTTTCTGTTGTCGTTAAATTTCTAAGAAGCAATTCAGGCTCTCCTGTCAAACTGCTTTTTAAGTAGTGTAACTTCTGAACTGCACTTAGATTTTGATTCGAATGAATTACTGAGCCAAACATATCATAGAATGTTTGCCATTCTTCGTAAGCCCCAGGGAATGAAGGTAGTTGAATTCTCGGTAACTTTATATCCGCTGCGGGAGATGCTCCTGACCTGTTCACCTTTGTAGGCACCGAGCATTGTGCTTCTAAATCGTCTTTCAACTTGGATCCATATACAATATAGTTTTCTTCTGTGTTCCCAAATAGATCCTTGGTAAAATACGATAACTCGGACTTTTTAGTACCTTTGATTGAAGGAACTATTTCGAAATGATTCTCAGTGAACTTTTCCCATAATGATTCTAAGTTTTTCAACCGCATCTCGAGATAGGACTTTGTTATTCGGTCCTTAGACACTACAGTAATTATAAAAAGTCTCCTTTTTATAATTACTGTAGTGTCTTGTAATTTGATCACTAATTTCTTCTTGTTTAGCGATTAAATTCTCCATTGCAGCTGATAACATAAGTCTATAATCACACTTTTATAAGTCCAAATTCACTAGATTTTTTCTAAGTCCCAGCAATCTTGAGCACAATTTTTCTAAGTATAAATTCACTCGAATTATTTTAAGTCCCAGAAACTTTCACAGAATTTACTAAGTTCACAACACTTGTATTTATTTCACTAGTCACTGTTCATCACTTTTTTCCCGGGTTTCGGCACCAGATGTCACTGCACGTTTCGTAATTAAACTCACTGTTATTTTGGTAGAAGTAATTTAATCAAAAAACTGTTCACCTTATATACTATGCCATGTAACGAAACCATTGCGACTTTTAATTTTACCTGTGGTGCCATCTCTTGTCAAATAGTATATCATTCGTTATGTCATTTAATATATTTACATTATTAAACAATGGCATTAAAATTCCTCAAAAGGTTCATAGTAAAGTGATACACTTTTAACATTTTCATGTATTCAATGAATTTTGTCTTAGTACCTAGAAACACTCTAATGTACTTTTCGCGTGAAGTAACACACGAGTAGTAAAGATAAGCATGTGATGAATACATTGTAGGAATGTACATTTGTAAGTTCTGCCACAGTAACAAGTAAATACGACGAAGGTGTTTCGAATCGACAAATAATACCATTTTATGTCTTTACATATCTGCAATGTGAACAAGGTGTATCTGTCGAGTCCGCTGCAGTTTATGGGTTTGTGTTTAAACATTACATTCTACGTGTTCTAAACAAACATTGGGGGTAGGTGCAATGAACTGGTCAAGAACATCTCGCTAGTTTATTTTTCTTCTAGCAAATGGTTTTAGGGTATGCCATAAAATATGTAATGGGTTACGGATATTCTCATTACCTACATCAAATTCGGATATGTATATTTTAATTCATTTACAAGGATGGTAAACGTATGTTGAAAGCTATATTATAACCATAGCATTTTATGTTTTTTGGCGTTCAGTATTGATGAGTTTTGCAATATTTTGGTATTTTGTTTGCCATTTGCCTTTTGAAACGACATATGAGCGCAACGAATTGCATACTAGATTATTAAATAAACAAAACATCTTACGTTTAATAATTTAAATCTCTCTTGCAAGCATCAATAACTGCAGACTGAACGCCTGTATCGCATACATCCTGAATTCCAAACTGTGTTCCCATCGAAAAAGTGGCTGAAATATAACGGAATTGCGTGATTTATTCCGTCTCTCCACTTAGTTTGGGTTTACTAAAAATATTCTGTGCTTACACTCACGCCCGCCTTTGACTTAACTCTGTCTTGGATTCTACATTTTGCTTTCAGATGTCCCGAAGTCAACATTTCATGCGGAAACTCGCACGCAAATTCAAATCTTAACAATGGTTGCACAAGAACTATTTTTGTATCGCGGTCATGCGTTTAAGTTACTTTCTGCAACACTAATTCGAAGTAGCTTCTGAATTTTTATGGAGTTTTAACTTTAACTTATTCGTGTTGTAAAACATGCTTTGCGATACAAAGAATAGGGTTTATTTTGATGTGGTTTTTATGGGTGTTGTTAGGTTTCTACCCTAATCGCCTCTCGAAGCCAAAGGGAGTCCCCAGAGGCATGATCCCGAACTCCTCATTTATCATGCTTGTCACGTGTTGACCATCCCTCGTGTATACTGTAACATATAAGCATATAAGTATGTACATAAATCTATACCTCTCTTGAACCTTGGTGCTATGACGCCTTTTGCTTCTTTATTACTTATTTTTATCTATTAGGCCCTCTCCCTCTCTGTGTGGAACATCTTGAATATAAAAATATTAAATAAATTATTTATGGAGGTTATCATAATGTTATGTGATTTATGAAGGTAGTTGTTCTATCGATAGCTTGCTTGATTTACATGCCATGAGAGATAAATCCATTTTATAATTAATTTTTATTTACCTTTTAAAATTAAACTGCTCGTAAACACAAATTATCCTGAGTATTGAATTCTTCATTATTTGTTAAAAGTAGATCATACTCGAATTGATAAATTTGATTACATTAAGTAACATAGTAACAAACTGATTTAAAACGCAACAATTCCCTAGTGACCAGTTCCAATACAGATAAGTGTTGTTTTCAAATTATTTTAAAAACCTTCATGAAAGGGTAACTTGGTCTGAAAGCATCAATCGCAATTCCAAATTCAAATGCAGAGCGTATTCACTTAACCAGCGTATTCAGCAAAACGAAAGCGCGGATCACGGAACCAATAGCTGATGGGTACAATCTAATATGGGGTTCCGTAGTTGCCAAGTTTAAGCAAACATTTTCGGTAATGGAGAGCCAGTATGATTAATGCATTTCCCAAGAATCCAAGCAAGTGGCGTTGATGTTTATGTTAAGGACGATTTACATCAAACGAGTGAATGCTCATTCTAACCCCACCCCATCAAATTCTTTAAAAATTTAAGTAATTTGATGGCGTTAAATTGACCTTACCTTGTCGGATAATGTGAAAATAGTCATACATGACGATGACTGTTTTCACATTATCTGACACGATATCGGTATCGGACTCCGACACGAGATCAAGTAATTGAATAAAAAATACGGTTCCGCTATCCGACCAGATAATGTGACAAACAGGTACATTATTCATATTTTTATTCGTCCCTGACATCGTGTCGGAGTCCAATTCAGATATCGTGTCGGATAATGTAAAAATAGTCTAACATCCCCAAGCCAAATTTTGGATAAGCCGGTTTATTCTAGACGAAACTAGTCTAACCGTTGTGGTGCAACTGGTTTAGCTAGTAATAAGATTTGTACTGCTTTGTTAACTTTTCTCGGTTCCGACGTCTGATGTTATTCAGTTTAACTTGGAACGATTGTCGATGAAACGCTGTAGTAGTAAATGGTTTTAAGAACAGGAGCTATATTGGAAGGGACTTTGATACTAATTTAAGATTGAGTTTACATGTTTGTTTGTATAATATGGTATACATAATAATTATTTAAGTCGGTACATCTGCATTGTGCATACATTCTGGGGCTTGTTATACTATCAAAGTATTTTTTTTTGCGATACCGTCTACGACGCAATCGACATCAAGTGAAGCTTAGCCCACAACCATTGATAAAACTGATGTTCTCATGTTATATTGTGTGCTGTTGATTAAAGTATACCTACCTGCAAATTACGATATCATAAAAGGGTCGCTATTTTTACGCGCGAAACAAGACGAAAACCGAGAAATGACAACCAAAGCCACAACAGCCAACCGAAACCGAATTAGGAATTCCACAACGAATATCTTCTTGTGAAAAAGGAGGCTGAAATTACGGTGGGCTGTGATTTGAATTTATTACCCTAAGGCTAATTTTATTTCGGTGGGATCCGGAATATGGCTGGGAAAGCATCTTCCCTATTACCAAGACAATATTGTGAACGGTGCCCAAGCCCCACTGAATCTTTGTACAATCAAAAACAGAATAATTTGTTTGTTTAACTAGGGAAACAAGAAAAGATCTTGTATTCTTTTTGGTGTTTGCGTGAAAGGAATGTTAACGTCGTTGTGTTTTTCTTCGCTGGGAATTTATTTAAGATGTATCTTTGTGTAAGCATGTAGTGCTAACAGTCTAGTATGTCTACAAAGATGATAATCATTTGGATTTACCGTTTTGATTGCTAATTTCGATAAGCAATAAATTATTAATTATTCTGAATAATAAATTCCTTATATTACAAAAAAAAAAAATTACAGAACCCTAGGTATGTTTAAATCCGACGGACGAACCTTCTTACACATTGTGAAAAAAAAGCAAGTACCGCCGAACAAATGTAGAAACAAACACAAAACAATGTAATCATAATATTATCATCTCTGCAACACATCACACAATAATCCTCCCCTCATAATTAACAAAACAAATAACAATAAAACAAACGAAACGGGAAAACGCAATAAGATGTCCGTTCATACATTGAACTTAGCATAAAATAACATAAAGAAATGGGTTCTAAAAGCGGAACTACCTTTTGTGGTTCCGACTGTACAGAAGGAACTTACATCCGCAGGTAAATGTGGCCTCTTAATAATAAAAAAGCGGGAAAAGGGAAAACTCGGGGAAAACGGCCACTGTTTATTGAGAAACAAAGCCAAGTGAGGCATACAATATGCATAATGATTGTTCTAAATTAGGACAACAATGGTCCCTTTTACGCCGACTCAAATTGCTTATTGTACCCCGTTTTCTTCTTATAACTTTGAGAATAAAACCTGTTTTGTCATATTTCATGATTTATCGCTTACGTTTATAAGAAACCAATTTCAAGTATCAAATTTTATTACTTTTAAAGTGTTCATAAAATATCGTTCATGCAAAAATATCGATGTCTTTTGTGGATCGCGAGTATCATTTTCGTAATTTTAGACGTCTAGTACCTAACTAATATTTTATTAGGATATTATTTTTAGTTGTCATCGTAACCAATTCAGACGTTATAGTTTTGGTAATATGACTACTTAATTTTTTTTGATGGCTTTTTTATTACGTATCTCTGTACAATGTCTGTTTGTCTGAGTAGATTTTTTGCTTCAAACAAAAACTTTATATTTCATATCTTACTATAAATAGTGAGCATCACTTCAATGATAATAAGAGACGCTTTTCACTCGTGGACCACGTGAGAACAATTTTTTTTACGACATATCCTCTTTTACTTATATCCTGTAGAACATAAAATTGGATAGGCTATATACTAAGCACTAAATATGACTCACTGAATGTGTATCACAGCACTCCACAGGAATAAGGCTCGCAGCACACTATGTTTTGACAGCCGAAGTAAAATTTACGATCGCTCACCGGCCGCGATAAAACCGCCTTTGTCACAAGCCAACCCGGTAACACTCCCGTTTTACGAGCAAATAAATTTCAAACACTATTATGATTCAAATCGGGACCGGACCCACAAAATACAAACACCCCTTTTTTATCGTCCGCTCATTGAACATATTCACAAAATATTTTTATAAAAATGCATCTTGGATTTAAAAGAAAAAAACCTTTACAAAGATACAGTCGTTCGTTTTCAAATGTGTTTTATTTAGTCACGTTTATAACCAACACTCGTGATTAATAAATTATAACCAAACTGTTACGATTTTTCCTTTTACACCGGATTATTAAGATTCATATTATAAGCTTTTATTTTTATGACTTTCTATAAAAGTGTTTTGATATTTTATGTAACATCTGTTATAATTATTCAATACGCTGTCGTTTCTGTGTGAATTAGCATTTTATATTTAAATGAGTCTCAACTGAATATTTTATGAAGCCAATTTTATTTTTCACCCCAATACCAATTTAATCAATTTGGGAATGAACAATTTACAATCGCTACATACCTATATAAATAAATGTCAATAATAATTGGTAATAATATATGTTGTTACAGTTATTTACCTATAAATCGAAATATTTGTGCCAGTATTATGAGGTGCATCATATCATTAAAAATTTCTTCTGTTAGTCACTAGACTAGACTATTTAGGTACTTGATTTATGACCGTTATAAAGTGCAAGACAGTTACGATTTATTGCCTGTAGAATAAGGGTTAAATAAACTAAAACTCTACCGACTAGGTATGTTTGGTTAGGAAAAGATTGATACATAATTTAGTTTTTCGTTGAAAGAACTACGCTTTCTCATCGATATTTAAATTAGATGTGTGCCCTACCAGCATAGTTCACCCAAAATCTCCACAAAAATAAGCCTACCGTATAATATATTCCCGATAGTTCCCACAAGATTTCCAATCTAGGCCACAGCACAACAGCTAGGCTTACGTAAGACGTTTCCATTGTACCTGCGCCTACCCTATATTGTGTTGCATGGAGATATAAAGTAAACATCACCGGTATCCTATAGTCTGGCTTGAGTGGAGGCTAAAGTGTCTCGTCTGCGAAAGACCAGGCCACTCTGGAAGACAGGTGAGAGCTCGGATCAAAGGGCTCCATTGACCCGTTTGCGGTCCGCCTGTTAGCATTCGTAGCGCCTACTAGTTGCAGCACTCTTGTAATTAAGGGTTTACTTAAAAATAGGGAGTAAAGGAAAATAAGACTTTAGATTATTGCTGTTACTAACCTATGCTGGTGAAGTTTATGTCTGGAGTTTAATTTTTGTAAATCATTTTCTTTTTAATTGCAATTTATTTCTGAAGTCAATTACAGATGTTTAGCCATAAAGAATAAACATTCAAAATTGAAATCTTTTTAAAAAAATACTAAAAGTTTGAGACCTTAGTAATATAAAATTAAAACCTAGAAAACTTGATTACTTTACCAAATACCTAAAATGTCGTAGAGAAGTACTAAAACAACAATTAGTAAACAGATTTTAAATTGAATTTCTAGGTCCCTTTTCAATCTGTATAAACCTCAATTAAATAAACAATTACACTCAAAAGCCAAAAACAAAATACAAAAGCAAAGAAACGAAAATATTTTATATTGAATTCCTTAGTAGGGGTACAACATAAGTTTTAACACAACAAACTGGGTTAGCTAAAGATGTTTGATGCTAACGCCGACCTTCCGTAAAGGGACATCGGTAAACGCTGATACAGGGCTTTACTTTGTAACTCTTCCTAATGTACTGAGACGAGCGAGTGTTTTATGTGCAAAGGTTTTGGTGAAATTTTATGTAGTTACATTATGGACTTTTTGATAATGTACCTTTTAAGTTAGTTGCGTATAATACCATATTACGTTATAACTATTATAATAATAATAATATTCCGGGACAACTCACACACGGTTATCTGATCCCAAGCTAAGCAGAGCTTGTGTTATGGTAACCAGACAACTGATAAACATACTTATATATTTCTAAATACATACATATTATAGATAAATTACATCCAGACACAGAACAAATGATCGTGCTCATCACACAAAGATTTGTCCTGAGTGGGAATCGAACCCACGACCTCCGGTATAGCAGTTAGGGTCACTATAATAACCACTAGACCAACAGGCCCATCAAAATGATAGTGCTCTTAAGCAGTGGATATGGTGGCTTTTTCGTATGGATGTGTTCTCTACTGCATTCCGTTTTGTTTTGTTATTAAATGTATTAAAATTAAGTTACTTATTTATGAGACCATAACGAAAAGTCATATTATTTTACATAATATCTTAGATGGTATATGAAGTTTAACAACTGAGATTCAAGTGCTCCAAAGTTAATCATAATTATCTTAACAGATTTACATATGGTTTTCTTATGCCAGAATGCTAGCAAGATTCTAGGTGCTGAGGACATAATATATTTTCGGCTCAAAAGATTATAATCTAGGTCACAATCCAACCACCTTACATTCATAATCGGAATTCAACTAAATTGAAACTTAATGTGCACTCGCAAATTCACCAAACTTCCCTAAATTCTATCTAAACGGCATCACCAGTAAGTATTGGATACCTCTATAAATTCAAGTTCAAGTGGCCAAGGGGATATCGTCCAAATGGTAAGGCCATTCCGTATCGGAGAACCAGTTACTCCTATAATAATAAAGCTAGTACCAACACTACCAACTACACAATTGGCAAATGTTTGGGTCTCGACTTAATTCAACCGTCGACTTATCGCGAGAAAGGGTGACTGTAAATCTTAACCCTATTAAAATTTCTCAGTGTATTTCCTTATTTATGGAAGCGTAAGCGCAGTTTATTTAGCTGAATTGCTTACTCAGCATAATGTTTACTTTTCAATTCAACGCTATACTAGAAAGTTGAATATAATTTAGAAAACATTCATTACATTCGTTTCCAAAATCACGGCTGCGTATTACTCGTATCATTCAAAGTAAATAAATAAATGCAAAAAAAATGCGTGGTTTGATGACTTTGTCTTAGTTAGCATTTTTCATAAAAAACAATTTCATTAATTTTAGCACATAATTGAATATCTAAACAATTCAAGAGCTGGATCAAGAACAGTCGTTAAAAATATATTTTATGTTTAATTTTTTAACAGTAATGGTACAACTTAAATGACTTTACAACAGCGCTTCTAATATACATAAATTATCTAGCAACTACCTAAATTACCGATTGGTATATATTCAAGAAAAGAAATGCTTCAATTAAATTCTCCGGAGTGGCCATTTTAAGTAACCTGCTGGTGTTTAATAAATAAAATTACAATATTCTCACCATTAAACATATTTGATTCCACTTTTTTAGAATTTGACTAAATTCAAGTGCATTGCGGGCAGTATACGCAAAGCTTTCAGATTCCAAATCGGCTTTTGGTGTGATTTATTGTTTTAAATAACAATCATTATTTTTAGACAATATTTGTTCAAACTTTAAAACTTTCTTTACCGCAGCAATATAAATGTATATATTAAAATATGGTATCGAACACATATAAGTATTTATATCCTAATTTGTGATTCAAACAGAGGCATCTCTTTGTGCTTAACCTAGCAGTAATTTGTCAACTAGATATTTGACTACATTAGCTTAAATACTTAGAGAAACTTTACTGGCTCTACTTTTATTCGTGTACTATATAATAAATACAAGATAAACTTTACGTATTAGTCTAAAGTTTTATAATATACTATACACATTATCTACACATCGTATGGGACATTGTCAATAATGTAAAAATTTTATTATCTGATTTAGGAATTTTATGACTTGAATGGACACAGCGCTAGTCTAGCGGTGGGCGTCCGGCCGTCCGTGTCTGTCCGAACATTTGACGCAAGAAACATGTTACTACTTCTAACCCCTCACTATCCAGACATATACGATTGAAAGCGGCAATTAATCAACCTCTTTACTGTTCAACTTCCAAAAGTTATAAGAAAACATGAGAGTTTGTGACGAAAGTCGATATGTCGCATTGTGGGAATTTGCTTTATGTCTGATAATAGTTGCGTAACAAGAACAAACATTGTTTGATGTTTTATAACATTACAGAACTTGGTTAGTAAACTAGAAGATTGAAGACTTTGAAATAACGATTTTTCTCTTTGGTACGAGATCGAATAAAGTTATGTCTTAACCCGGACCTGGAAGACGTAAACAGAATCGGCAATCGATTTCTTAAACGCTCACAAATATACAATTAAAAGTTTTTTTTTCTTATTTTGTAATCTTTAAATCAACATGCTTACTAAACCTCTTAACGTTAGTTAGTCTTAAAGATATCTCACAAAAGTTCACGGATATCCAACCCATTCCCATAAAAATCTATTTCAAGCGATAAATATCTGAAGGCGTAAAAACTGTAGACAGTGGCCCGATAACTATGTAAGCCAGTCGGCGCGGCGTCGTGCCCAAAGAAAAGACGAAATGACGCCAATGCGCTGTCAATCTTTACACCAGATTACTTTTTGCGAGTCCAGATAAATTGTCAGCGTCCAAATATAATTACACAATATTTCAGTGAGTTTTTCCTTCAATTATTGCATTTCGTCGCTCGGACAGCTGAGGCGTTTTGGACATTCTTTTGTAACGAGCTCAAAGAATACCATGGTGTGCGCTGCGCAAATTTATTGTTGCGTTTCTTTTGGACTTTGTGCTAATTGGGTAAAGGCCATATTGGTTTAATAAATAATAATGGTGGTTGGCGAAGGTAATTCTTTTGAAGCAAAAGATGATGAGTTCCTTTTTTAGGACTTATGATTAAAAAGCAAACTATTAAAGTATAAAATGTAGTGCTTAATTAGAAAGAGTAAGAATTGGTATTAATCCATTTCTTAGTTACTTCTATTAGATTTTCTAAATGAAATAAAGTTGTGTATAAGTGTAATAGATTTAGTTGTTTTTCTAATTTGAGCTTAGACATTAGTAAATTTCATTTATATCTAATACATACTTAAATATCTATTTAAAAATATCTCTATATTGGCAACCCACAGTAACCATCTCAACCAACCACTAACCACAAAAACTAACTAATAGGTATATTTAAAAGAAGAACGCAGCAACACTGAAAAATAAATTATACTTTTTTATACGGCATCCTCTTTGCTATAGGCCGGTGGCATCAAAGCCGGCCGAACGTCACGGCGCATCATGGCTGACACATCGACATCGGACGGACTGTCGCGAAAATTAAGACCCGGTTTGAAAAAAGAACGAGCCGGCCAGTCCAATGCATGCGCAGATAATTAGTGCAAACTCTTGAATTGAATAGGCCTTTGGCTGTAATTTTGTCGTGTTAATTGAAACCTGTTGGCCGTTTGAAATTGTATGAATCGATATAATGCCATCAATGCTTTGTAATGTACCGATGGGATTGACTGGGACTGATTACATATTAACTATATCTTCGAAATGAATGACGTTAGAATTAGAAATTACTTTTCTAATAAATTAGACTACAATTGTGTAGAAAATAAAAATTTAATTACTCATAAACCTCATAGATGCAGTTTTATATAAAACTTGATCTACTATAAATAAATGTCTTATCTTAAATCGACGACAGATTCTAAATTGAATGCGAAATACACCACAGTAGTATTATCAAGTCATATTCCCACTATACAGTTTCATTGTTTTCTCATCGCTCTGCATTCCAACCACAAGTAACATCTCGAAACTATGCGGTCTTCCGAATGTTGACCGCTGGGTGTTTGTTGCTGCAGACAGTCATTTTTATTGCATCTTGCCATAATGCAGCAATGCACCTTGCGCGCATTGCAACTTTATAGAAACTTTGTTTATTTATACTTTAGTTAGAACTTTGTAATTGCGAGTTAAAACATTTCTTAATTATTTTACAATTATTAGGTGCATAGAAAACATTGAACCCATAATGTTAAAATATATGCGGAAATGAAAAAGAACAAAGAATGGTTCCGATCGAATAAACCAAAGAAATCTATTCACCAATTCTCGACAAAAGTCATAAAACTGCAATACAAAAATATTAGACGGGCTACGATTCGCTGTTACATTGATCACCGATGTGGGTTCGGAAGCCGTAATATTTACATTCTCGATTTTGAGATCCACCGAATCCGTGTCTATCGCACCGTAGGACAATTAGATGGCAAAGTAACCATGGTAACGGCAATGTAAACACAGGCAACTGGGGAGCGATGTGAATACACCACCAGCCTGTCTTAATAATTGCGACGAGTTAAGTAAGGGTGCGGTCTTTGTGTGTAGATCGGCGGATTGATAGTTTTTTATTACTTTTTGTTGTATTGTAACTATTCAGCCACATCTGGTTACGTTGGGAACTGACCCTAATGGTTAATGGAGGTGAAGAAAAGGGTGTTAAAGCAAGTTAAACTCTTTAAAAAATAACTTACTAGGCTTCAGTAACAAACAAAGCAAGCGTGCAAATGTTTTTTATAAATCTCATTAGTTATCTATCTAATACATACATTTAATCATGCCTCTTTCCCTTGTAGTGGTAGGCAGAGACCACTTCTTTCCACTTGCTACGATCCTTAAACACTTGTTTCGCTTCGTCCACTTTTATTATTTCCTTCTGTGCTGTTCGGTTTATGGTACTATTGACCTGGCCTTTTTTCATTCACACTCGCCTTACACACACTTTTTTCGTCAATCGTTCTTTATTCATTCCCTCGACATAGCTAAATTGGATAATTAAAATATTTTTATGATTATCCATTGCGTTCCTGCGGGATCTATCCAATACGTTGTTATAGCAAAGTAATAAGATAAATACTCTACACAGAATCAAGGCATTGCAAAATAATAAACTATTATTGTAACTTTGTTGATTTCTGAAGTATTCGTACGATCCATAAATATTTTCTGTGACACACTGACATGTCTAACAATATAAGCCGTTTATTTAAAGAAAAGAGTCGTATCATTTTATGTTACTTTAACATTATGGGTATGAAAACAACAACATTGTCTTTTTATTTTTCTCCAAGATAGGATGCTACACAAATAGAACATGAACTTTTACTACTAAGTTCCACTATACGATAAATTCTCAGGTGTACGAACTGTGTAAAATTGTATTAGCTCATTTGTGATGTAGGTCATACTATGCTGAAATACTAACTTGAAGGAATAGCAACTTAGGTTAATGTGATCGATTTCTTGGATCCAAGCATTTGCCAAGTTAACATGTTTATTACGTTACTAAGTTATTGCGGCATTATACGAGTAAGTTTTTTTATTGTACCTATAGCTACACTACTTAATGCAGTTAAAATGGTATTTACCACTAATATAGTAAAAAATTAAAAGAGGGGCTCGTGGTTAAGTGTAAGCCGTACGGTTTGACCGATAATACAGGTTAAGCCGCGCTCGCCGCGGTTGGTCCGTGGATGGGTGACCATTTATAACATAGCGTGACTCCTCCGTGCCTCGGATAGCACGTTAAGCCGTAGGTCCCGACTGTCATAGGTACTATGATCTTTGGCAGTGATAAAGTCAATTCTGACAACCAGTCTTACCATGGGATACTGTATTTCCCAGTAGAATGGGTTGTGGAGGTCAGATAGGCAGTCGCTCCATGGAAAATACGGTATTCAGCCAAATCCGGTGAGACTGGAAGCCAACCCCAGCATAGTTGGGAAAAGGCTCGGGAGATGATGCTGATGATGATAGTAAAAATGTAAAAAACACTATCATCATCATCATCATCATATCAGCCTGTTGCAGTCCACGGCTGGACATAGGCCTCCCCCAAGAGGCACCACAGCGCAAGATCTCCCGCCCTTTGCACCCAAAAAACACTAGGTATTCAATAATAATTGCTCTATACATAATTCGATCCCGCTGTTCATCTAGCAACAAAACCGATACCTTAAATTTGATCCGCATCTACGTAATGTTCTCTTCATCCCTATTCGCACAAACACTCAAAGCGAATAATAAACAGACTAAATTGTGCAAACATCGTCTCGCACCTACCGATGGAGACCCAACAAAGGAGTGTTTCTCAAAAAAAATATGCTGCGAACTACATAAATAAATATTAAGCTCAAAGCTACGAAGATCAAATAGTTTTACATTAACATCCCCCCGGTTTTGTTTACGTTACGACGTACTCTAATAAATTTTAATATACTCTTTTTTATTTTTGAGTATAGACAAACATTGGTACCATTATTGTCTTTTTATTTTATGAGGGGATTCCTAGTATAGAGTTCTTGCTTGCGTCATTTTTACAAGTCTTGAATTTTTGATGTTGTGACGACCTAATTCGATAAAGTACTTTGTTTAAAATTTAGCATTATCTACGATTACAGACTTACTGATCTGTTTTTAATAATTTGATACATAAAATTGTTACGGGTATGGGATGTATGTTTTATTATGTTAGTCTTTAATTTATCATCTTATATATAAAATTCTCTTGTCACAATGTTAGTTACCATACTCCTCCGAAACGGCTTGACTGTTTTTTATGAAATTTTATAGGCATATTCAGTAGGTCTGAGAATCGGCTACTATCTATTTTTCATACCCCTAAGTGGTAGTAGGTAGGTAGTAGGCAGGTGCTAGGTAGAAAAAATTGCATTGCAACGCATGCCGGGTACAGCTAGTATTATTATCTTATATATAAAATTCTCGTGTCACAATGTTAGTTACTATACTCCTCCGAAACGGCTTGACCGATTTTTATGAAATTTTATATGCATATTCAGTAGGTCTGAGAATCGGCTACTATCTATTTTTCATACCCCTAAGTGGTAGTAAGTAGGTAGGTAGTAGGCAGGTGCTAGGTAGAAAAATTTGCATTGCAATACCCGGCATGCGTTGCACTACGTATGTTCTACTAGCTGCTAGTATTAAATAAAATTCTAGTTCGGTGAAAAGTGTACAGACCTAAAAAGAGTATTTACCAACGACCTACATTAGGTTCTAAAGGTTTTATTGTTGTCTGAAATTTAATTTTAAATATGAGCTAGAAAGAAAAATTGGCCGCCCAGCTAATGAATTTTTAAACTCAATTTAAAAAACTACACGTTCAGGTTACATTACTTTCAATTTTAATTAAATTTACCTTCGCTGTTGTATTACTAATCAAAAATTTTAATCCAACATATAGCACCATATGGTTCCCAAGAGTAATTACGGCTTTGGTTTAAAGTCTAAAATCAGAGCAATAGCTTCAATTTCAGGACATTTAGAGAACAAATTAACCCTTCGCAATTTCATGTAAAGTTTATCTAACTGGCCCAGTGGGAAAAAAAGGATAGACAAATTGTGACGTGCCTGACAAATTATTTGAGACTGCGTGAGTTTATTGTATTTTTGTAATTTTGTTTGCTGAACAAACTACGTGTTTCAAACAAATTTTGATTTATGGCGAGTTTGATGAAAATCGGATGAAACTAGGTTTTGTTTCGGCGGATTTATTATGAGTTTAGATTGCTCTTTTTGTCGTTCCGTTAACCATGTGTAATAAATAAAGTTACGATATTTTGAAACCAAACAATGTAAGGAATAATCTTTTAACTCTTGTCACACAATAAGTCAAGGTTGGAAAAGTATTCAAGGTGTTCACAACAAGTGTGTTAAGATCTTATAAAATCAATGACCTAATTTCTCTTCTTAAGATACAATGTTTTACATTAAAATACATTTTAAATTTAACCGACAGACGTAAACAAAAACAAACTCACGTTAATTAAAACATTGTTATCCAAAAAATACGTGTGTACAAAATATGAGAAAATATTAATCGTCCATTTAATTTACTGTTGTTATTTGACGTTTATCCTCATGCTACGCAAAATTTGGTAAACAGTATTTGCTTTTGTTGTTCATTACATTTCAAAGTAATTCTGTCAAAAATAACAGTCTAAATGTTTTTACCACGGGCAACATTAACCAAACGACCCGTAATTTGAATACTTATCCTATTATTTTTACAATAAAAACACTTGTATAAGATTTTTTTACGAGATTCTTCTACCGAATTAAGTAAAGACTTCCAATTTCTTGAAAATCGTGTTACACAACAGTCATGAGGTCTGACCGCAATATATCTTGCACTTTATTGTATCGATGCCGGGTCTCTTACTATGCAAGTCTGAAGGTGCCGTAAATATACAACAACAAACGCCTCATTGGTAACGTTTAGGGGCAATTCCGACCAATAAAGCAGCGTGCGTGGGTTGGATAACTCGACCACTTAACTTTGACCCCTCAACCACATGAGTAGATAAACGGAACAGAGGCAAAGCTTCTTAAGAACGTGCAAAATTGTTACCTATTTTGTTAGGGTTGTCACAATAGGTGAAGACAAATCAAACAAAACGTTTTTTAAATAGTTTTAATAGTCAGTATAATAGAATATATAATAGTATGATAGAATAGTTTACAAATTACTTACTCTAAGAATTTTCTTTTTATAATTTTTGTTTTTTAAAAATAAAAAATACCTACCGTGTTGTACAAATTACTCTCTTCTTATTATAAAAAGGATCATACAATAAAATAAAGGTACTTGCTTGAAAAAGTAATAACCAAATATTTACTTACCTAATTGTACTCCTTGGGATAGTTAAAGTATGATATATTTTTGTTTTCTCTATTATTATTCATACACACGGTACAATTATAAACAACCATTATTATTAATATAATACCACGTTTTTACAACTAAACTTATAAAAACTTAAACTTGCAACTAACAAAACAAACAGCGTGCGTCGGACTGACCCTTAGATTGTACACTGGCTGTGCCAGCGTAAACTGTTTTTTTCCAGTCTCGCCGCGTATGTGACAAGCGGCCAGTGGTCACGCACACATGCCCCGCGCGCTTGTGTGCGTGCAACCGATTCGAGCGGTTGTTCGAAGCTTTGCCTCTGTTCCGTTTATCTACTCATGTGCCCTCAACTCTTCCATTTTACTCTTTATTTCTGTAAATCCTTGGACATATGTAGTCTATCTTCAAGTGGTTACGTGATATCGGAGGCGATTGAGCAGCAAATACCCAAATACGTGGGAGTTATTATTTTAATAATGTAAGTCCGTTTTTGGAGCACTTTTGTGTCCATTGTTAAAAGAAATAAATGCCTTTAACAAGTTGCAACATTGTAGGAAGGAATGTGCCTTAAAAGGAATGTGAATATCTCTGTAAATTAAAGACATAATATATTTTTAGAGTCATCATCTCCCGAGCCTTTTCCCAACTATGTTGGGGTCGGCTACCAGTCTTACCGGATTCAGCTGAATACCGTATTTTACATGGAGCGACTGCCTATCTGACCTCCACAACCCATTTTACTGGGAAACACAATATCCCATGGTAAGACTGGTTGTCAGAATTGACTTAACGACTGCCAAAGATCTATGTGTGACAGCCGGGACCTACTGTTTAACGTGCTTTCCGAAACACGGAGGGGTCTCGGTATGTTATAAATGGTCACCCATCCACGGAGCAACCGCGGCGAGCGCGGCTTAACCTGTATTATCGGTCAAACCGTACGGCTTAAACTTAGCCACGAGCCCCTCGTGTCGTCGTAATATATTTTTAGAGTATCAAGTAAATAAGGGTTTATAGCAGATAGATTGTCTTTGTTCAAAAGGATAAATTGAGCAGTTTATTCCATTTAAAGATAATAGGGAAAACAAATGGATAGTGATGATTTTACTTTATCTTAATTTGCTATAATTTGAGTATTAAGCTGTAAAATAAAGAGAATGAATAGCTATATAAAAAAAAATATTTTTTTGAAAAAATGAGTTTATTTAATTTACAAACTATTTAAAGGAAATGTATTTAATGTATCAGTACTAATTATATTGATACAAATCGATTACTGGGTTACGAACTTATTGCTTTTAACAGTTAAATACTATTCGAAAGTCACCTAAATTGTTATCAAACAATACATAAAGCATCAATCAAACCAATTAAGAAACACCGCCCACACTTAATACAACAAATCATACAACTAAAATATACTGTCACAATTCGCCGCAAAAAAAAAGAACGTTCGTTTGTTGATTAAAAACGGGCGTATTCAATAATCCATTAAACCATAACGTTAGAGTTTTGACAGATGACGTACGATGCTGCCATCGCATGAGTGATGCGTGACCCGGCCGGTACTGCTTTACCATTGGCTCATATTACTCATAGACTAGTCGAATTGGATTCGAAATTCAAAATTCGAAGGATTTGTTTTTTAATAGCCAGTTCTAATTTGAAACAAAAGAGTAAACTTAATTGACGATTTAGTTTTAGTTTATCTATGGTCGAGCAATTAAAAATTTTCTTTTTACGATTTTTCTCGATTTTATGTAATAAATATCATAAAAATAGAGTAGGTACCTACTATATAACATTCCTCTGAAATTTGCTTATAAAGCTTATTGTTTCTCGATTCAATAAATCTAAGAACCAACGTTAATTAATTACTTTTGAAATTCGTTTTAATATTTCCAGTAAAAACATTCTTAGCATTTTTACGAAGGTCCAAATATTCTTATTAGTGGATGTCAATTGAATTCATCAATCAATTTGGCTGAGATTTTTAATCATAGTCTTTTGTCAGTTTTCGTCGATGAATTTCTATTTGAAAACATCTGCTTCCATGAATTGGGCTCATTTTTCTTGGAATCTTGATTATTACTTTAAGGTCATTAACGTTTTTCATAAGGTAAGTAAGGCTTAATATTTTATGATAAAAAAAATATAATTAAAAATTAAAAAACACGCCTGCCATGTAAAAAACATTATAAACAAGTCAAATATTTGCAGTCGGGGTCGGTTACTTGGGACAATTCATTACAGGTGCCCCCGACTGCAAATATTTGACTTGTTTATAATGTTTTTTACATGGCAGGCGTGTTTTTTAATTTTTAATTATATTTTTTTTATTTGATACCTTTTAGTGAACAACAAAAAAGCATGACACAACACAAAAAAAAATTTCGTTCGTAACCCTTTGCAGGCGATTTCGACTCACACTTGACCATTTTTTAATGTCCACATAGCCTATGTCACTCGGGATAACTCAAAGCTTCTAATGATACCACAAACATTGAAATCGGTCAAGCCTTTTAGAAGTTATGGTGGAATAAAGAAACTCACAAACATACATACATACATACATACCTACATACATACATGAACCCTGAAAACATAACACTCCTTTTTGGGCAGTCGTGTAAAAAAAAATAGTAGGACATCTATAAAAGTTTGTTTTTTTTAATTGACCGATACATCGTTTTTTTTTTCATAGGTACATAAACTCATACCCATCTAAAGTACACTAAGTGTATGTATGAATTCAAGACACTTGCTTTTGAATACCGTTAGTAAGGGAATCACCAGTGATGTGACCGAAATCTGTCAGTCGCGCACTTGTATGCAAATCTCACACCAGCTCCGTACCACGGTATGCAAATGTATGCATTACTCGCATCAATGAATATCACTCTTCTTGTCTCACATATACCCTTAGAGGGAGACAGAATTAATGCTTATTTAACGTTAAGAATGCATTTGATATGGTAATAGGGTTTAGTTTGAAAACTGTTTACCTATACACGAAGTTCACCTTTGACACTGTTAGTTGCCTTTGTCATGTCGCTGTCTTTTTTGATACGATTGTATCAAAATACGATAATGTCAGAGCAGATGTCGACAACCAGTTGTATAGATTTTCCTTATCTATTTACATAAAACACACACGGAAAACCTTTTCTCATTTGAGGTACTAAAAAGTTTATAGCCTAGAGTGTGGTTACTTTTGGGAAGCTTACACTTTTTTTGTGAGGTCACTTTATGGGACGCAACTGGATATTGTATGGATTGTTTTGTAATTTGGAGAGTATTTTATATTTTGTAGATAAAAAAACTTATAAATAAGTTACTTAAATAGATAATTTGGAGTATATTACACGCCTTTATTAATTCCTTCCCACGGAAAAAAATATAACGTGTGACGTCGAGTTTCGAAGAAAGAGAATATCACAAAGCCACTGCGGTGCTATTGATGTCAATCTCAGCAGATGTTTTTAACACATCGCACGTGTAATCTCAAAATTACAGCGCATTAACTATGCGATAACTGTAAAGTATGTACGAACAAACTACTCAGAGAACTATGAAACTAATTTAGCGCAACAAACTTAAGTGATGTTTTCGAAACTTCCCCATATTTGTAGCAAGCAACAATACACAGTATGAAATACGTTGCTATCAGTATAAAGCACCGCTGTGCATCTGTAGTGCATCGAAGAAGAACACTATTTCATACTTCCTTACTTCGTAAATGGTACGAAACTTTGCCATTGGCCGCTCTTCGTTAAAGATTCAAAACGCCACGAACTTATGTTATGTGATAAGCGAATAATGTCTATGGCTGTTAAAAGTAAGTGTAAGTGGAAAACCGAAGTTTGAGATAAGCTTTTATCACTGGCTTGCATTACGGGCAGACGATAAGTAGTGTGTATAAGTTTTCACGGTAATCTACTAGTTAATCTGCTGGTCGAAGTATAAATATTTTATCGTCCTTTTATCGTTTGAGTCTTAAAAATTAATAAACATTTACATTTATAAATTAAATGGAACTGATATTACATACCTTTTAGTTCAGTGTGCAACCAACATAATATTCAGGTTACTTAAGCGTTATAAACCAATAAAATATAGTTGTTCCTGGCAATGGTCGAAAATTGATATGGTAATATACGAATTAATATAAATAGTATATAATACCTACATACCTACTTAATTATTTATATAGGGATACTGTATTTATTTTAACATCACTCAATTCGAAATAAGAATATTTTGTAATAGTTTATAATTTTTAAAACAAATGACTATCAGACTGTGAAATACAGTATGCAATATTTTCTTTACAGTCATTGATTCTAGCCAGAACATTGTTGTTTTTTTTTAACAATTATAGCCATCAATAGTTTCGTATAGTTATTTAAAACAAAGTAAAGGTACCTATATTCTGTTGTTTCATCAACAAGAGTATCCTCTAGACTGTTTGACTTTACTCACGTAATTGGTGACAACGGGCGGTATTAATTACGAAAGTAAAGTCTAACAGACTGAAAGGCATTGTTTTGATAGAATGTAAACCTTGAATATCTAATGTAATATTTAATATTTTAGGTATGAACTGTAATTTAAAAATAAATTTTGAAGTAGTTACCTGCCTTATAGAAGAAGGGTATTATGTAAAATACATATTTAATACTTTCGATTTTTTTAAATAGTTGTTATCAGATAGTTCATCCTTATACCTAATCGATTAAATAACGACAGGCTAGCAAGTAGTTTAAAAATAATATATATCATAATTCGTTATTTACCCAAATAAATGAAACTCCTGCGTCCATTAAACAACATACTGTATAAAAAGTTCCGTCCTACAACTAAATCATTTTGTAACAATTAGATACATGTATCTCATGCAAATACCCGGAAAGTTGAGCTCGTAGGATAGAGGCTAACAAACTTTGATTTTAATACAAATTGGGGGAAACTTTTTGCCATTTAAACAGCTGTTATAAACTATTACGAAGGCTGCACAGAAAGTTTGCGGCACAGATAAAATACGAATTTGAATTTGGAATGTTGTTTAAATACAGAACATTTTACGAATGTTTATTCGGAAATTACCACATTTTGACTTTATTGTTGACGATATTTTTTTTTAATTTTATACCATCTATTTAATAATAACTTGTTACATAATTATGTATTGAAAGATTCAACACAAAATGAATTCTTTAATTTAATTGACTGTAATTTAAATGATAAATTTAAAGGCTATAGAATAGGATATAAGAAGTAGTATTAAGTAAAGTAAGAATAAATAAAGGAAACGAAAGTCTGATATTAAAGTTAGATATTATAAATGAATGATTTTTATTTTACATACTCACTATAACTAATCCTCTATTATAAAAGTGTGAAGGCTAAACAATGAGCTGTCATAGAAACGTACTGCATTAAACACATAGAATCAATGAGCTGGCCTTACCAAAAACGGTACGTCCCAGGCCATGTAAGAGCGATCGAGTTACAACGCGCCTAACATGTGCACACAACTTTACATACAATGCCATGTGGGCGGAACGAAAGCGTTTAGTTTAACTAGGTTTTGTCGGGGGCTGTGCTTGGAATGTTTTCGTGATGATTTGCGAGTTTTTTGTTTTTAATATTGAGTCAGATATGTAAGAATATTTTGGTAGGTATGACTTAAACATGAATTGATCGATATAGAGGCACAAAGTATAAAAAAATGCGTTATGTAAATTAATCTACACGGTAATACGTCATTGAAGCAAAAGACGGGATGTAACTGAATTTGTTTTATGACATTTGAAAGTCTGTTATTTTTTTAAATAACATGTGTTTGGGTTTAAATAAAGACAAAGCAAAAATGAGAGAGCAAATCATCAAAGGAGTAGAAATTAAGACTTAATTGTATTTAAAATATGATTCGTAAACTTAATAGAGCTTGCAAGATGTTGCAATCATTTGTTTTTATTTATTCAAGGTCATAAGTCAGAGAATCTAAACATTAAGACAATACACTAATCAACTCGTCAGGCCGACTCACTGGAGGACATAAAAATAAACATGTCCCTCTAGACTTTTATGGCCTGACCCTCACAAGTCGTAAACTCCGTAAAGCTGGCTGGACACAAAATGCTCTTTTGCGGGGAAAGTAAAATCATCTGGTATTGGTAAAACAATGACGAAGACAAAAACAAAAGAATATCAAACTCGCCAATTCATACATAATTAAATTAAAAATATTATACAGTAATTCTAGTGGCCATGTACATATTTTCAAAAAAAGAAGTTGTATTGTACTTCTTTTGTTATTCCCTAGAGAGACTTGCCCTAGTATTTTATGTAACGTTGAATCAATTTATTTAAATTCTCATTTCTTACGATACAGTAACACAGGCAGTTCAAGTATTTCACCATAAAAAAAAATACGGAACTGATTTTCAAATTACTAATGCTGATATTAAAAATATACAAACATACAGCCTGATTTCTCTTTTGGTTCTTATGAATGCGCGGGCGCCGGCTACGGCACGCATTTAACGACTATCACTATCAGGTGGCAATGGGCGCTAGTGACGTATCCAGGGTTGTTAGCAGGGCTTGTCCTAAGTGGACCTTTATGTACCTTTTAAAGTCAGGACTCAAATGCGTTCGTTAACTGAATGGATAGAACATTTATTAAATTGTGAATATGAGTGTATATTTTTCTTTGAATGCTTAAGTGGCAGTTGACAGTTTAAGGTACTTGCGAATTTAAAATTACTATTTTGATTAATGGTGTCTTCTCTCCGATATAGAAACAGGCAACAGTGACATGTTAGGTAGATGTAGGAGTCGAAAATAACTACTTAAAAAAATATATATGTAATAATAATATAAGTACCGGTCTATAAATGTATTTAGGACCATGGTCTTAAATATCCTATGGGTACTCAGATCCTATCCTCTATGGGTATTCAGATTTTCAATAACAGTGTTCGGTTGTTTCTAAGCTTAAAATGTTATGCTCTTACCAAAATCTTCGCTATTGTTTCAACCTTCCAACATGCAATTTATTCTTGACGTAAATTATGAAATGGTTTTATTACCCGCTTAAACACAATTGGATTAAAATGTATAATTCAAGGAACATACTCGTTTATGAAGCCTTAGAAAATGCACTCGGTGTGGGTTGATCTGAATCGTTTTGTCACTACCAAATGCGGACTTAGATTTACGAAATAGCGCAGATATTTGAATTTAAAATGATATTACCACTATTCTGGAGCTAAAAGGGATATATATGGGAATTGAATGTTTGGATATGAGTATTCTATGTAACGAGGCAGTTTGCACACAGTATTGATAAGAATTTATGCTTTAAACCCATGAGAATATTTCCAAGAGATAAAACGTGTGTAGTACTTAGTTACGGAAATGTTTCTGGTAAATAAACATGACATGCGAAATGTATATTTACAGCTTTACTTACGCCAAATGCCTATTCAAAGGCAGTCTCTTAAAATTCCATAAATACCGGTTGTGGGCGGATTTCTTGAGTATAAAAACTGGATTAGCGTCTCCTTGTGTTGATAATCTGAATGTATATCAGAGATTTGCTGAATCACATCTTAGCTTATTTACGACTACATTTATTTGGAATAATCCGTATAAAGGAATTCAATCGAATAAATATACCGATATTATATTCTTCTCTTCGTAGTTCCTACTCATTTGTAGTTCGCTCTTTTACCAGAAGCAAACAGAACGGAAAGGTCAACATTATCAGACAAGGATGTAAAAGAATTAAAAAATCCTCGCTCCAGACATTCTACTAACAAAATTAACATATTCACTGTTTCATCTCAACTGGTTCCCACTTTTGAATTTCCTATTAGTGTTTACAAAGGCAAAGTCAATACGATGTGGTAGCTAGAAATGTTAATGTAATATTAGTTGACAATTCCAATCATATGCAGATGGAATACGGTTGTTAATCGCTTGCATACGAATCGATTATGAAATGAAGATCCACACGCTTCTCTATTGTTGAAATTTGTTTACAAAATTTTCGAGTTATTGACTTTGGCGTGAGAATTGGTTTCTAACGTTCGTAACCCTGGTAGGTCTGATCGATCAAATATCTAACATACTACTGTTAAGCATTTTTGAGGCGGATAAGTATGTAAATACATTCGGTATTCCCTTTTCACTGTATGACTCAAGCGGTCCCTATAGTTTTAAGTACTAAAATGCTATTAACAAAAATATCTCACGTTCTTTTGATATTTGAATGTAAAATACTACTGTTTGGTATGTTATCTCACTTTATCTTACGTAGCTAACTGGTGACCCTTTAAGCTCTACAAATTACTGATTCACTGATAATTGTGTTAACGATGCTTCTGTTATTAATTGGTTATTTTAGTCACTATCATACTACATTATCTTCATAATATTTTATGTAGTTTCGAAATGTTGTCACATTTTTTTCTTTCGACACAAATTTCAAGCATTTGTACCTAAGTATGGGTAGACATGGAAAAATAAAATCGTAAAATTTGTAAAAAAATCACATAAAATCTTGTGCTAATTTAGCAAAATATGCTTTTCTAGAAAATTACTTTCTTATATGTATAACCGTTTATCAAATCCAATATCTTCTCGTATTAATGCTATATATAGATAATTTACATTGTTACTTGATCTCAGCAACCTTCCATTGTATGGTATTGCTACCCAAAAAGTAATGAGCCATCTTCCAAACATGAACACTCCATCAGTCACACACCACCACAGGAAGCACCAAGACCGTCTCATCCAAGCAAACAGGTTCACAGGAAACTGATAATTAATACTCCAAGACTCCCTAACTTTCTAATCATTTCCGCAGTTAATGATGTAAGTATCACTAACAAGTCTCTCATAATTAGCTACTGAATTAAATAGTAAACAGTCTCATTATAACTTCTGTTTACATTAGAATGTGGGAGCTTTTGTTAATAGATACGTTATGGCTATGGTAATTGTATTCTTGTAGGTGGTCAAACTGTATTTCGTTAGCAACTTAGATGATGTTCTCAGGTTTAGTAAGGAATAACGTTAAAACTTAAATAACAATTATTTTTCATTGTGACAAAATTTGGGCACCCCAAACTATAAATAAGCCTCTATATATATGTCTATCGGAGTGAAAGACGATATCTGTATTATGTGTCTTTATTGAATTTCTATAGTTTATTCTATTTATTACACATCATAAATTGGAATTGAACTATTTCATTTAGAAAACATAAAAAATTACATTAAAGTATGTAATATAAAAATATCTTGTTTTACCTCCTCAAGATTGTCAGTATCAAAATTTCGATGTTACCGACCGCATGTTATAAATTACTTACTTGAACATTTCTTACCAAATTTCGGCGACACATACTCACATCACCCGATGTCCAAACAGTCCTTGTATAATGCCACCTTCAGACTTCCTGAGTCTGACTCGTAATCGAATAACTCAAATAAACTCAGGTGGAACTTTTCAATACGCTTCGTGACCATGACGCTTACGAATGAAACGCGTCATGTTGTATGTCAGCAAGTATTTAATTGACAAACTTTATTCAAAAATAGCAATAAACTTTTTTTCTGTATGTGTGAGCCAGTGCAACTTACCAAGTAGATGTATTGTGAATGTTAAATGGGTACTTATTTAAAGTGATAATTTTTACTTATAAAGAAGTGTTCTGAGGGATTCTTCTTTCAGTTGAATATCGTGAAATAACTTGATTTGCGTCTTAAGTTACGAGTCATTACAATTTCATAGACAACATAATTTGTTATGTGTTTTTCTTCTGTGTTTTATAATCGTGTAGCTGTAAATAAAAATAACATTTTTGTATTTCTTTAGATAGTTTACATTACTGTTCTGTAGATTCTTAGATTTAAAACTTTATCGTCAATCTGATGTCATACATACAGCATAAACCTATCCATTCCACCGAATCAAAGCTTCTGTAATACGAAACACGTAGATCGATTCGTTCCGAACTTGCGCCTTGTATGGCACATCACAAAAACTTCCCCAATTCGAGTTTAAGACGCCGGTAGCTTTGTTTAACACAATAAAACCACTTGAAAAAAAACTGAAGAACGACTCAGTGTTTAATTGTGTTACTTAGTTGGAAAGCAGTGTGCCTTTACGCATCTGAAATAGCGACACAGTGTCTAATTGTGTGTGCTAAAGTGTTAGTTGGAAAACGTTGTGCCTCTACGCATCTAGTTAAGCACGGAAAGATTAACGAGGTCTGCGTTTCGAATGAAACAGAATTGCGAAGGAAGTCACGGTAATTAGTGCTGTAATCCTATGCTCTGTGGTTGGTCATGAATTTATACCACACTTGATTAGTTTCCTTTGTGAACTATAGTTTTTTGATGTAACGGCAATGTGAAGCGAATCTAATTCTAATGATTGCTAATCATGTTGTGAAATTTAAAGATGTTAGAAGTTAATAATTATGATGTCTGTTGCAGAAATTTCTTTGGAAATGACCAATATGTATTGTATCTTCGATACCAACTAAATTAATTTTTGCAGATTTTGTTTGTCATATATTATTGTCATCAAATATCTAAAAACATTAAATAACTACAAGGTATTAATACTCAAGAAATGAAGGGATATAATAATCAGATTTTATTTTTAAATGATACGACTCGTTTAAAATACAGCGTTTCAGTACGAAATCATTTAATACAAATAAATGTTCAGTTAGAGGTAAAATAAATTACTAATAGTTACAGTATAGTTTGTGCTTTACGTATATACAAAAGTTAGAATTCGCGACAATATCATAAGTTTCTGGGTTGTTCTATGAAATTCTCAGTAGCAGGTCGGAGTTTGGATTTGTGCCCGGTTAGTGGCAATAGGCTCGCCCCCTATTACATGGGACCTAAACATACCGGCGAACTGTGGGTGTACATTGGTACACCTCTGCCTAACCCTTCGGGGATACAGGCGTGATGGTATGTTATGTATGTTATGTTATCATAAGTTTCTATATTAATATTCTACACCACAAAATTTTACATTTTTATTTAAATCCCGTGTGCATTTGTTTGGCTTTTTGGATTTTACTATGACGTGACTAGTTACTCAATATATTATTTTTATGCATAGATATTTTTGTAGTGATGTGATAATGTGACTTAAAGAAGTAGCTACGGAAATTTTGTTATATCGTAATTGTTTGGTATCGGTTTTCCTTTTCCACTTAAATTGCGTTTTAACTACATGCATACTTTTTACCATTCTTTGGAGTACTGAACACTGCGGTAAATGTACTTTTTTATTTGAATTAGGCCCGCTATCATTTCCAAACGACCAACGTTTGGAATAGGGCCATGGCACAATGCCGGGTACTCCAAATACAGCCAAACTGCACGAAGGATTTAATTCGTAAAACATCCACGATATTGACCTCTTTACTATGAAACTATTTCATGTCATAAAATACTGTATACGACTGTACTCTTAGGATATCTTCGGAAATCTCCAAGAGTATGTTTTGAGTACTGTTATGAACAGCGGTTTCATATTTTTATCAAGTTCCACGATATATTTTATACTATTTGATGTGTGTTGTATAAAGACAACTTTGTATAATAGGTACATTTTATGTATGGTATATGCAACGGTGTACATCTATATTTTTAAGCAGTTTGATTTTGTCGCGTGGTAACTAAATTGATGAGTATGTAGATCTTAGAGTATAAAGGAGCTAATATTGTTTAAGAAGGTAAAGAAGAGCTATCGATATAAAAATATACCTAACAATGATGTTATGGTATGCAAGGGTGTGTACAGGGAAAATAAATAAATATAGGAATAGAAAAATCACCATTTTTATAAATAAAATTAGTTATTTAAGAAGAAGCTTTATTAAAGAATCTGTACACATCCTTGTTAATATACACATTATATAATAAAAACAAATAATTTATATTACGATCAATAATTTACATTCTTACAATCAATCCCTAAATTCAATGCCGTTTTAACCGTTCCATGAAAGCCAAAATTTATAACTAATTTAGAATATTTACATGATAAAGAATAATTTGTACAATTATTAATATTATTAGTTACGTTTATCGTGTAGGTATTATGAAACCTGGGATCTACATTATAAAAATAAATCTTATGTCTAAATTTGTATATCTAAATAATAATTGCTTATTTAGATAACATAAATAATAAATTCTAAATAAATTGCAAATATTTAATTAAATAATAAATTAATCACAGCGAATGTCAATTACCTATCTACTTTTATATGTAGTTATTATCTAAAGTAACAATCGATGGTGTTATTTCTTACATCAAAATTTTACATGAAATTAATTAACCTTAGCAATAGTTACACTTATGAAAATTCGTACTTTGTAGATATAGGAATATTAATAATAATTTTTAATGATAAAATACTTGCCGAGAAATGTGAATTTTACGTACATAGTAGTAATACTTAACAAAAGATATGTGCTGAAAAAAAAGACCCATATAATATAATGTACCACGATTTATTAATTTGTGTCTAAAAAGTAGCAACTTTCATGTAGATTGTAAATTATTGTTTATGATGTTACAATACCTAATAATACTATTTCTCCTTTTCAGGTTACGAAATGTTCGTGAAGGTAAGTGGTCGTAGGACAATATTTTTACTATAGTAATAGAATTTTCTGCTAAAAGTAGAAAATAACTTAAGTCAACAAGTTTCGGTTGCAAACTGGTATAAATTACAATTAAGTAGGCACCTATTGTGTGATTTTTATAACACGATTCAGTTACGTAGGATAAGTACGTGGAACATTCGAACTTTGTCCATAAATGGCGCATTACTCGTCGGTCGTCATAAATATTCATTTTCGGCAAGCAAGAGGAAGTTTTCACGGTTTCTCATCGAGCCCCAGTCGAAGACGCGGTTATATTAGCAAATTTATGAGCAAAAATATTCCATACTACGCGAAGATTTCTTCAACTTTGTAACTCTTATCAGTATGGTTATGGATAGCCAATATTGCAGACAGAATTAATTCCAAACAACGGTAGAAGCTACATAGTACATACAACAGTTCCTTTTATTTCTTTACACTTAGGTAGATTTTATGCGCATTCTTTCAGAAATTGCACGCAGGACGCCGCAATTTTAATTGCAAAACGGATTTGTTACTTAAACATTAACATTACTGTTCGGAATCTAATTAATGGATGGCATAAAAATTGTTATCAAGGAATATAAAAGGATAACTATATACAATGACTAGACTATAACGATAAACAGTAACACAAATATAGGAAAGTACAACGTCAAACTACGATTACGTCACTTGAGAGTTTGTCACTTTAAGTGTCCGATCAGAGCAAAGCTTCTTCGAGTTGGTCGAAGCCCGCGTACCATCAGTCGCTCTCGTAGACAGTAGAATTGGAGCTCTTGCGCCGACTGTACGGCGAGCTGAACTCGATCCTGGTGTCTGGCAACCAGGTGTACGCAGTGCGCTCCGAAGATGCACTGGAAAGACAAAGAAGTATTAATTAATATTATGTTACAAAAAAGTGAAATATACCTAATTAGGTGAACACACGAGGGGTTGATATAAATAGTATACGGTCGTAGTAGAGAATATGTATTAAGATTATTCATAACCCGTTTTAGTCGAACTCAGATCCAGCTCGATAAAATATATTTAGCACGGAATTGATACATTTTCAGGATACAGAGTAGACATTTAAATCTAGTAATAATTAACCAAATTTTCATTAGCAAATGGCAATTTAAAATGATTTCATTGTATTTTAAGTGAAGTGATAGTAATTGGGCCTTTGAAATGCTAAACGATAATAACTTTCAGAATTTCTACCGAAATATTAACTAACTGTCAATTAGCGAGACAGAAAAATTACGGGATATCTGTTGGGCCAACAGTATGACAATTTAATGAGTCACTTTAGGTTGTGTCTTGTTCCACGTCCAATTAACGTTTACAATATACGAAAGCTTGACTTTCAATATCGTTTGTTGTAACTGTGTCTCCTAATGGTAATCGAGAACAACATTTACATGCCGCAACAATTGAAACATGTTTGGACAAAACAAAGGAGTATCTAGACTTAGTAACGCATTGTACCCGAACACTTGTGTATCGTACAATCGTCAATTTACTTGGTCACAGTTAAACAAACGCTAAAGAGTCTCCTGACTCAAACGGGTCGAATTATTTATGTTGAAATGCAATGAAAAGTTAATGTATTCGCTCCTTCAAGTGCCACCTACGAGCACTTGAATAAACAGAAGCGCTATTTATCTTTACCTTAGGTAAAGCATGTTGTTTTAAATGGACCCTTATAGAAAGGACTGGGGTCAACGTTCTTGACATACTTTATGAGATGGGCCTCACAACATAGTGTGTGCTTTTCCAAGTTTACGGAAGTTTAAAACAGAAATCTGTATAGTGTGATACCTATACATTACATTCTACAAAATAAATAAAACTTTGTGTATGGACAAAATAAAACATTATTTCTTAAGACTAGCTATTTTTTATGCGCGGATAAAGTAGGGTAGATATATAAAGAGTGTGATAGATTGTGATAGAAGCGTATCTTTTGACCGATTACCCTTCACGCCCTTGGCTATAGTCGGCCATTGCGGTCCAGTAGCCACAGACATAAGATTACCCGATGTTCGTATCACTCAACAATTTAGTGTTACTCGAATGGACGGATTCGATATTATCGGCATAGCACATCAATCAATATAATATTCATAATATAATATATAAAGGGAGTTGGGTTATCAGATTTGATTTGTATATGATAGAGTTTTGTATATGTTACGGCAGTGGTCTTAGTTTCTAATCGATTCATTTTAATACAGAAGTTTTACTTGAACAAGCCAAGAGCCAAGTTTATTACACAAATCAATAAGCTACTATTCCAATTGGTTCGTCAAAATGTATTCAGAAGTCACTCAAACATTTCTATAGCAAATGTTATTAAAGAAACGTTTCCGCCAATCAATTGGCACATAATTGACCTCGAAAGGAGACCAATAGAGAGAACAAGTCGGACACTATTAAAAGGAAATGAAGGCGACGCAAGGCAGACGCCAAAGTCGCGGCTCGAGCGAAATCCAATTTGAAATAAGTGCCTTCTGAATTAATCCGGCCACTTTGAACGGACCGGATGAAATTTTTGGTATTTTTCACGTCTAGCAATAAAAACGAGCCCTCGACGCGGGAAAAAGATGAGTAATAGCTTCACCCTAAGTTCTGAGGAACTGTGAGGAATAATAATATTATACTTGTGTGATGGAAACCTTTTTTTAATCCGTATGCTTGGATACCAAGCGTGGAAGTGATATGGTAGATAGGGGAACTGACGTAGCTTATTTTATAACATGGATGTTAAATGGAAAATGAAATCTTTTTACCAGTTCGAAGCGATATTCTTTCTATATTTTGACTAAAAGTGTTTTTGATGTTTTATATAGACAAAAAGAAGTACATTATGCTGTCTACGTTTTGATGTACTGTTCCCTTTAGTATCCAAAAGTGTAAGTGAACCTAAATTATTTTCTTCATTGTGATGGATTGGAACTAAGAAGTTAATATAAAGCCAATCTAGACAAATATCGAGAACAGTGTGTGGAATTTTATATTTTACAGATTTATTGCTAAGTCTTTGGACACTTCAATTCGGTATTAAAATTGTTTAACCATACTCTAGAGCAAGAGCATTTTGGATGTTACCAAGCTTCAAAATTGACCATAAAATTGGCTTAAATAAATGCATAAATTGTTTCAGGGTATCTTATCGGCCATCGGCTAGACATTTGCGAATCCTTTGAATATAACTAATGATACAATTCTAAGACTATTCAATTTCATAAATTGGGATTGTTCTGTTATTAAATGTCATAACTTTCAATGTTAATTCCAAGTCTATTAAGAAAATGATTCAAGTAATAATAACTTTCGGCTTAGTAGTGGGCGTGACATTTGATTAAACAGTAATAAGTTAATAACTGGTATATCTAATTATGATAGGTGTAATAGTCATAGACCAATATTTTTTACATAAAAGTAAGTCTGACAGTAAAGTACTAGGTACTTTACTGTAGTGTAGTATAATAGTGTATATATAGTATAAACCAAAGACGATCAAAAATATATAAAACCTGGGTATTGTTATTATATTTCAGATGCCAATGCTTTTTCAATACTGTTCTCATTTTAAATTTTTACTGATAAGCTAATCAAAACATCTTTAAATAATTGACCAATCAGTACAAATCCACTGCGGTGGCAACATGGCACTGCAGTTTGATTACTTGTACCAACAACTTTGTACTTTGCAGCACCTGCTTTAGTTAAACTTCAAACTAGATCGGTTAACACCTCATCTTGACGCTCGCGTGAACATTTATGACTTCAGATTATTTAGTTACAGTTTGAGATTAGTTAGTCAGTATATATATTTTATAATGTGTCGGGTTCCGTATTGAAAAAATGTGTGATTATGTGCATTGATTTTATTCATTCTTTTTAATTTCCTTTTTTAGTTTTTTTAATGCGCAAGACCGGGACCGCTGGAAAGAATGGAAGGAGGCCTTTTCCCAGCTGTGGGATAATTCTGGCTAAATATAAAAATTATAATAATGTCCCGGGACTACATAGTTTCTATTGATCGTTAACCCATACAAGGAGCGCCATTCTCACAGCATTCACTCTTCTAAGATTTTCCTTACAATTCATCCATCTCTTTTAGCCACCATTTAATTTTATATAAATTATAACTAATAGAATTTATTTTTTCTTTTCTGTTTTCACATAATTTATCGATACCAATTACTACTTCACACCAAACATAAATGTATTCAGTTAAGCAGGTTAGTAGCGTATTTGTGTCACTGTGGTTACGTTACAATTTAATGGACAGGCTGCCCCAGTTGGTAGATCATTGATTTATGAGGGCCGACTCGTTCGCGGTCCAAAACGCATATTAAACTGTCAGTCTCAATTTTAAACTGGATAACAGTAGTACTATGGTCTATAGAGCTTCTTGTTCAGCAAATAAAATAAACTGAAACAATAATGTTACCTAGAGCACTATTTTAGTATATAGTTTTAAAGTTAATGCTGACAGGATACCCAAAAATTAAAAAAAATTTAGATGTTAAAGTTTCTACGATGGATGAATGGATGTTTGTTATTCGATCACGATAAAACGGCCGATCGGATTTGAATGGAATTTTATACCATTAATATAAATAGATAGTTTATTGTCTGAATTAACACGTCATAGGCTACTTTTCATCACCATCATTATCATCACTTTTCGTCAACACGCGGAGCGCAGATAGTACATAAATAAGTAATACACGCTTTACTAGTCTCGCTAGAATGTTTTTGTTTGCAATGTTTAAGTGAGCATCTTACTTAACTCATGCATAAGTAATAAAGAGCTTCACGCTAACTTCCGAAGGTACCAGGATAGCATAAAATAAAGAAACTACCACAACATTAATACTTACTAAGCCGGTGGAGCGAGAATTGTCTGTGCAAACAAAAACGCAGCGGTCAAAATGGAAGCCTCATTGTGTCAGAATGTATTCATTTGTATGGCAAGCCTAATATTGACTGTACGGAACTCGTTTCGTGCATGTAAATATTGAAACGAAACGATTTTATGGACATGAGGCTATCTCGTGATTAAAAATTACCTACCTGTGTTACCAATATTTTACTAAAACATTCCGTCACTTTTATTAATGTAGTTATTATGATTTTTGGGTGAGTTGTTAAAACATTAAAATTTTGTGAATAACATAGTCAAAAAGTTTAGTGCCTGCTGACGATCTTATTATCTCGAATGCTTTTAAAAGGATTTTTAAACACAACATTGTCAAAAAATTTATAAAAGTTAAAATAGGATTTTTTCTCAAATTAGTAAACCTAACTTGCACCTAATCATAAAAATACAAACTCATTGTCTGACGAGTTATAAGAGACTTCTAAAAACTTGAAATCAATTTTTTTACGTATCGAAAATGTGATTCAGCATTAATATTTTGACAGAATGAAATTATACCCGTGATGGGACATTTTACAAACGATCGCCACCATTTGTCATCACGTCGATACCGCAAACGTTAAAAAGATATAAAAAACTTAATCTGAGTTACGAGTATATTGTAAACTGCCGCTGCATGTCGCAATAAATTTGATTAACTTGTCCCCCTAATTTAATCACGACTTTGGATTAGAACATAAAAAAAAAACTTTGTTACTCTTCGTATTCTTTTCAATGTTATATCTTCAAATTAGCACTAGTTTTAATTAACTTGTTTATTGTGTTATTTAGAACAAAATCTATAAAAAAAAATTGCAATTCTGTTGCTGATTTTCATCACAGGTTAATTTAATAAAAAAAAATCGACTTTAGAACGTCGCTTCGTTTATATTTAGTTTGAAAATACATGTAAAAACACTTTTGATAATAATATGGCAGTTCATTGTACACATCAAATTAAATGGTCATACTAATAAGATCTCAATTTGGAATTAAGACGAATCTTCTTTGGTGGTCTCCGTCGCTCCAATTAGCAACCGACGCCTCATACATTTTCAAATCATGAAACCATAAAACGGGTCCAAACATTTTTACGAGCAGATCCACCTTTCTATGATTTCTACATCTCACATTGTTACAGATACCTTATAAACTTTATTAATTATTAAAACGTATTTTATAGGTCGTAAAATTGGATTTAAGGCTCTTCAAACATCTGAATTAATTCCTTATTAACGTAAATGTTCCATCTTATTAAGGAACGAGTTATTGGCTTAAGTAATAGCTGCGGTCACATTATTATAATTTAAATACGTTTTAAAATGATAGGTTACGATTTAATGTACTGTTTATAGAGACATTTATATTTTGAATTTAGGAGGAAGCGTTCTATTTATGAATTTATTTTAAGTGTCATATTTTGTGGCATGTGAAAGTGTGTTGAAAATGTGACGTAACTTTATATTGTATGGAGAGAGTTTTTTTATTTCGTTGCTATTTTATTAAATTTTGCATTAAGTAGACCAGTGAGATTAGTAGGTACGTAAGACAGAACTAAATAATATCTGGGTGCATACTTATGTAAACAAGACAAATGGACATATTCAAAACACTACCAGTCTACGCCGTAGAAACTCATTTTACATACAAAAGTATGACAATCGACTTCTTATTACTTATAATATAAGAATAATTTCTGAACACTGTGCAATGCTTTAATTTCTAATGCCATTTAACTGAGTTATCACAGACATTAGGCAAAAAAATCCTATTTTTTTCCAGACAGAGTGCAATGAAGTACCAAAGTGCTATTGCCAAGATTCTGAGGATAATGCCTCGCCAGTGGAAATTATGACAGTAGGAGTAATAATTTACATTGATAGGACAAGCCAATTCACTTGGTTTATAGATGAGTCCACGCTAGGGGTCAATTGGTCTCGAACGCCCAAATATTAGTGTGGTCTACATAATATGTTTGTTTTATGTCTGTTTGTTGACCGTAAGTGGTCGAAAGTTCGAGTGATTTGAAGTAAAAAATAAACTATGTTTTTTTTCTTACAAAATCATAGAGAGAAAGAATATTTGTAATAGTAAGCGCCTGAGCTTTAAAGGTAAAATATTTATTAGTTTTCCTTTAAAAGCTGATCCAGAAACAAACTGATTTCAAGCTATGTGAGAAACCGAATTCCGTATTTTGTCATTCTAAAATCCATTACTCGATCCAATTAAATTCCTCGGAATCAACGGTCTAGATCAATCGAATACCTACAAACCGACCCACGAAAAATCATTAAGCGAAATTGTAATTACGTATTAAACGCGTCGAACGGTGCGTAATCCTCACACGGTCAGAATAGGGTTGTCGAAACGGGGGAGTGAATTGCTTTTCGGCCAGCCCTACGAGCCCATACTAATCAAACGGCCTGGGAACACAATTTTAAACAATTCCCGAAATCTGTACGGCAACCAATTTAGTGAATAGATAAACGCATTGTAAAGTCCCGTTGTGGTACAAACACCGCCAACGATTGTATACGCAAGAATGGTTACTGATATAGGGATGATAATGTTGTTTGGGCGTGTGGAATCGCCATGGTTACTGAAACCGGTGACGAAACTTTACCTATTGTTTTCAACCCTTATTTCAAAACTTGATTTTTATTAGTTCGGGAATTAAAACAAATTGTACAGCTGTGCGGGAACTTTGATTTCGAAACTTTATTCGCTTACATAATCATATTTATTAAATGTGATCCATATGTTTACAAATACTTAATAAAGATTTCCTTTCTTAGTTTATAGTAGAAGCTTCGTGTGAATTTTTCTCCATAGTAACAACATTTTAAACTTAAATCATAATAATAATACGTAGATATCTTAAGTTAAAAAACTGCCACATTATTTTCTTATTACAATTCTTATTCGCTTGTAGCTATAAGTTACAAAATAGGCTTTTTAAGTATACTTCTTGTTTTCTTGTACTCTACTCGTAATTGGCAACTTTTACCTTTTTTTTAAACTGAACAAAGTATTTTGTCTATAAACTTTTGCTTAGATTTTCCTCTGTATTTGCTTTTATGTAAAAAAAAAAAACATTTATTGAGAAAATTGTTATCTAATCATCCCAGACCTTGTCCGTCTAACTCTTAGCTAGCCAAAACAAAGGAGTGGATTGGACTTCAGTCCTTAATCTTTACTTATATTCTGTCGGTAATCGTATTATATCTTCAATCTATGCTTAACTCAACGATGACAAAACAAATGTAATTTGAGTGATTCATTCACATAATAATATATATATATATAGGTCTTGTAATTGCAATTTGAGTTAATAAATAACATTCTGTAATCATCGACTACATTTGAAAAACAAAAGAAAGTTTTTGGCAATCACATATTTACTAATCAAACGTGTTTCGTAATGAGAAGGCAAAACAAAATTATGTTTTAATGTCCCCGTGTAAAATTTGACGTTTGATTTTCATTAACAAAGTTGCTCGAAACGAATTAACTCCAAACGGCAAATAAATGTTTCGAGCCAATAATATTACCATTCTGCGGATTTGATTGAATCCGCAAATAGCTTCTCATGGTAACGTGCGAGGGCTGTGCCGAAGTTTTAATCGATTAAAATTTTATCGATAACTTTAATTATTATCATTATGCATGCTCTTAATTCAAAATGTTTGTATATTTGTCGCGGTTACTATAGTTTGTAGAATAACAAACTGTATCTATATTGTATAATGTGCTCTACTTAAAGTTTAGGGGTTTAAATGGTATCAGTTGTTGGCCTTTTGCCTAAAGAGACTATAAACCTTGTGTTACTTTGTACGCAGTGCATTCATAGCTTGTGAGAAAATGCCTTTTCAGTAAATAGTGCATTTGCTTGTACGTTTTACATCAACATGTTCATAACGTTTTAAGTTATAGTGATACATTACGTAAATATTAAGACTGAGGTAAACAAGGATTACTAAATTATATTTGTCAACTTGCCAAAAAAGTATACTAAAATTCACAGCTAGTAAATTGAACATAGCTGAGGGTTTAAGAGCAATATTAAGAGAAGTGTGAACATAACAGTAATCGATTTATATGTTATTGCAAGTTTCTGTAAAACAATAAAACAGAAATCGATTATTTTAACAGCCCTATTGTTTAAAGCAAAGCTCATAAACATTATGTTTATTGGTAAGAATACTAACGTAATAATGTTTTGACTTTTTTAAACTGATATTTATCGATATCGATTATAACAGAATGCACATGCTTATAAAAGGAAATGACATAGTGCGTGATATGCGGAAACGTATTTAATGAAACGCGAGGGGTGCCTTTAGTGCGTGGGGCGCACACACACATACACACGCTTTATTAACACAATCACAGTTCCATCAATTGTATGCGTAACTGCAAAACTGAGGTTTAATGAAACTCTCCAATTGAGATATTTGGAAGGAAGTAAGACATTAGAGCTTTAGCGTGGAGATAATAGACAGTAGGTGCATGTTTTGCATGTTACACTTGCCCGAATTCTCGTTTAAAATACCGGTAGTAAATTGTAGTTTGTTCTTGAAACAATTTCACGTTGCGATAGGTACGTACGCTGAATACAATTATGTGGTATTATATCATTAACAGTAAATAGTTTATATAATTTTTTATTTTGGTAAATGCATGTACTGTATTATCGCTATTATAATTCGACGATCGTGTAGATTTCGAGTGTAGGCGTCTCCCAATTTGCACCAGAACTCTTGACCCTTAACCTTCTGCATCCGAGCGACCTTTTGGAGGTCATACTCATTAATTCAGATACACTGTGCTAAATTTATAAATCCGACGTCAAAAATATATTTTATTTATGTTAGCATCACGAATGTAAAACGCAATATTATGATGAGTAGTTAAACTATTTCTTAGGAATCTACAGTTGCTTAATAAATAAGCAAGCAATAATGTTGTTAACAGCAATTTATATCGAGAACATTGCGTGTACCGAATACAAGAAATGATTGAGTAGCTTCAAGTAGCTCAATTTAGTAGGTACGTACCTACGTTTACTCTCCAAACTTTCTCAATTTATAATTACCGACAGTTTATGAAGGAAGTTACAAAACTCGATTTTGAACGTGTACAAAGTTATAGCAATTGATATCGAACAAAAAAGTGTAACGATTTTAACAGCCCCTTAGGGTGGCTATTCTCATTTAGCAATATCGACTGTGAGAATTAAATTGGACAATTGACACGACTTATTAGCGAATATAGTTACATTTAGCTAAATAGCTTCGGGGCGAATCTATAATTTTGGGCTGGAACCCCGGGAGACGTTTGTGCTATTCGGAGTATTCGATACAATCGATTTACATGCTGTGATATTCCCCCTACCATAGTAACCGTGGTAATTTTAGACTAGTAATTTGCTTCGTGAGGTTGTTCAGCCAATTTACTGTTACATTATTGAGTGCGATTAAAGCAGCGGGGTTTGTGATCGTTCGTTAATTATGTGCTGTAGCTGCTTATGTGTTCCGTTTGGCGTTATAATTATAGGACTAGAGTGAATGTTAAGCAGCTGCCGATCTCGTTTCTATGTTTGATTTGGTCAGAAATGTCGTAAGTACAATGCGCAAAACAAAAATAGCTGCAATAAAATATGCTATTTCCTGCTTCTTCACAATGAATCTTCTTGTATATATTATGATACCGATATGAATGATTGTAAAAGGCAATAAAAAAGTTAGAATAAATAAATAAAATAAATAAAAATAAAAAAGTTTTCTCTTTTTATCATTTGTTAACTAAGTATTATAGGTAGGTGACAATATTTGCATGTTAATGTGTTAACTGGAAATAAAAGGCTTTTTATTTAAAAGTTAGAATAATGACTCAGTTTTTTCTTTGTAGCTTTGTTACTTTTAGCTTATGATATCGAAACAAACAACATTAACTAAAACGACGACGTTCATTCATTGTTCTCATAAAATAAACATGGTCGTGAGAATAACAAACAGTCGTAATGAATTACGTACAACCCCATCATTTCAATGCAATATAATGACCCGTTATGGTCGTTAATAAAAAATAATTTATAAAAAAATAGTCCCATGAACGGTAGATTGCAGCAAAATATTATACTGTAATAAATAATGGTACACCCCGAATTTAAGTCGTCGTTGCGCACACGACACACGCTTAACTAAGTTTGGGACAACCCTACGTTTAAACTTGACATTCAATTCATTGTGAGGCCTGAATGTTCGCGCAGCACCGCACTTATTATTTATTATGACCCCGCATGTGTCTATGTTCAGTTAAAAAACACAATGACACCGTCGAGATTATTACATCTTTCCACGTTTAATTGTACACAATGGGTAAACAACAAAAGCCGAATCCTACATTTGTAACAGTTGCACTTGAATTCATTATAATAGACGCGACATGTTCAAGCAGAATGAACGCATTTGTTGCGGCTTCGATTCTCTATAAAACGAGTTCAGTGAAATTTGAATGATAAAAGTTTGATAACTTCAACCCGCCGCGCTTGAGCATGTGAATAAATGAAGATATATTAATCTAGTTGCGGTTAAATTGTTATTAAAACTATGATTAATGGTTGCTGTTAATGGAGCACAGATTAAGGAGCGGGCTACACGCAACAACGTTCAAAATTAACGTCGGTTAGCCCGTGACATAAGAGTAAATTTATCTTCATCATTACCACGTTAGCTTCGATGTAACGATGAGCTCGGTCAGTTTAAACTGTATACTATGATTACTTAAAAAAAGATGCCTACGATGTTGTTTTATAAAATCTCTATTTATAATAACAGAGATCGTTTAATAACAAAAACTCTGACAGCCATGAACAATCCGGAACATCAAATAGTAGCGGACGGATTTCTGGTGATTAACAGATATGGAATGATGATAATTCCTTGGAACAACAGTAACTAACTACACGCTTCCACTAATAACAAACGAAAAGAAATTGTTGCTCAGACTCCGTGGATTACAAACAGTGACGCATAACTCGAATGTTTTATGAACTTATTACCAAACAGACATTTATTCCCAGCCTCGTATAATCGGTTTTTGGTATACAAACAGTGTTAACCCTTCTATTGCCTCGGGAGGTACTATTCCCTTAGATTTTCAATGAGAAACAAGCATACATATGAGTAAAGTAAACAGAATCGTAAAATTTACTACGGCTTACGCGGTAACGAAACTCCTACATCAAATCAAATTTTTCTCAGCTTTAACTGTAATGTTTCCAAGTACTTACAATTCACTCAAAAACAATCAAACTTCACATATGGAGCTAACTTTACTCGTAGATAGAAGTTAAGTAAGCAAAATTGACCGCAGCTCGATCGAATGGGTTTTATTGGCTGTCAATATGGTAATATTGGCAGTCTACAATTGAAATGTTACAAAAAAGCTAGCGTGACGAATGAAATTTCGATAATAAAATTAGCATAATCAATATAAGGGAGTCATTGATGCACCCCAGTAATGCACGCGGTCGGCGGGCACTGTAACGATCAGTATCAAAGTTTATTGGCAGAGCTCCATACAAGTTTACATGTACTTAATGCATACGGAATTGAAATTAAGCATTATTTCATGCAAACGGTCGCGTATAACGACAATTACTGTGATACAATCTATACCGTGGCGTGAGTTGGGAACCAACTTGATTATTGAAACTGACTCGTTTGTTTTGCTTGGAACACTTATTTTTATATTTTCTGTGTGCATGTTATGACCGTAATCGGCGGTTTTATTGACATTTAATAGAAATTTGTAATTTCATGTGTAGTTTTATTGAAAACACACTATGTCGTTTTATAATCTATTTACAAATATCATTATTATATTTTGTATCAAGTAAATTAAAGTAACATAAGTAATAATTATCTTTGTCCAATTTATAATGGACGGGCCTGTTGGTCTAGTGGTTAGTGACCCTGACTGCTATACCGGAGGTCGTGGGTTCGATTCCCACCCAGGACAAATGTTTGTGTGATGAGCACGATCATTTGTTCTGTGTCTGGGTGTAATTTATCTATAATATGTATGTATTTAGAAATATATAAGTATGTTTATCAGTTGTCTGGTTACCATAACACAAGCTCTGCTTAGCTTGGGATCAGATAACCGTGTGTGAGATGTCCCGAAATATTATTATTTTAATATTATTATTATTATAATGGCTGAAATGTTTGGCCATCCAATGTTGTTTCAAAAACCGCGATAGGTCGATCAGGCTGTCAATCTGTTTGTATGGCATGTTAATACCAGAACCATAATAATATATATGATTGCTGAAGTAATTGCCAGCAATATTTTATATCATTCTTGATATTTATCTGTGGCTCAAGATTAAGCTCAAAACATGTATGTACTATTTTATCAGTACTAAGTATATTACCTATGTACTACAGCTTTTTACAATTTATTCGAACTACATAATCATCATGCGTGTTATTCAACTATCTGTTGACATTACTACTCAGGATCGTAGTTCTTAAAACGTATAGGATTTTAAACTGAATATTGTCCCAAAGGTAATTAAATAGAACAGAATCATTAACTTACTTGATATTTAGTAATTTCACCTATTTATTTTGGCATGCAAATTGAACCGTCATACTGCTGTCATCAAAGCTATCTTTAACTGTACCATTACAAGTTCTAGGCACAATATTGTTAGAACTAGCTGTCGCCGGCATATTGTGATTCAATTACGCCGTACTGAGCACTGACGTTGACCGGAAATTCATAGAGCTGCTGTATACAACTATTATAGGCATATACATATATGTATAGAGTTACCAGTTATACCGATCCTATTGGCCAAGGATTTAGGACTTTATTGATTTAGGTGGGCAAATTAAATATTTATTGTGAGACCTTAAGTTATAGTGACCAAATTAATTCTTAATGATTCTGATGTAACTATATATAATTATGACTGCCAATATTGACGACTTCTCCTTTCGCGGGTCTGCTGGCAGAAATTTCTTAAGAAATAAGCAGCACGTTTGTACATCATTTATAAATAATGTATTTTTTTTATAATTATTAAATAAATAAAAATATATATATAATATATATATTGCGGTCTTAAAATAAAGAGCAAGTAAGGTGAGTTAAGTCTTATAACATATTATTATGTTTATGTTAAGTGTGCCAGTAATACTATCTATCCCTGATTTGAATGTAATTATATTGGCAATGTCTAACTTTACAATGTGAATGTACAAGAAATAGAAATAAATTGATAAATCTTGTAACAAAATACGAATATTCCATTTTAGTCGTAGCTCTCAATTTAAGCAAAACCAATAGTATCAATGTTGATTCGTAGCCACATCGCAAATATTAGTTCTAGTACTGCGAAAATCTAACCAACTTTTGACACAGAAATCCAAGCTAAAATATCCGATATCTATTTCAGGATATTGGTTTTAAACAAATATCGGAATCAATATTTGAAGAATACTTTTAGTTAAATAACTTTTTAACCTTTTATGTGTCCCACAGCTGGGCAAAGGTCTCCCCCAATTTGCTCCAAGCTTTTCTGTCTGGAGCCGCCTCCCACCAACCCGGCAGATAGCGATCGATGTCATCGCGCCAGCGTCTTTTTCGGCCTACCCCGTTTTCGCTCTAGGTACCCACTCAGTTGCAAGTTTCGCCCATCTATCCGGTTTCATTCGACTTATATGTCCAGCCCAGCTCCACTTTAACTGGGACACATAAAAGGTCATTTAAAAAAAAAAAGAAAATAACTTTATCGTAAATTCGAATACTATAGCTATTGGGTACATGTTCAGACAGACATAGTACGGTCTACCGCTCAAAACACGGTAACACATTGATATAAGACTTTATATCAAAGCACTAAGGTAGATTATCGTTATTACCAATCGGTCAATGGTACACAGGGTGGTACCAAAATTTGTGGTCTTATTTCTGATTCTGCCCATTGTAATGAACAACTTTCTTTAGAATAACTATATTCAATTTAAATTTGCCATACAAAATTGTATAGCTGATCAAAATTAATTTACAGTCAAAATTTTATCAGGCTGAATCATTACTTTGTTGGAAATAGTTTGAGCCTTTTTATCGACAGAAGCAGTATTTCAAATATAGCCATAATTTCCGTAACTCCCTGTACCTAGATCGATAGTTCAACATTTGGTATATTCATAGCTGACAATATTCGGAGAGCTAGCTTAGTTCCAGATCATCGATGCAAGAGCTTCATTGTAGCAAACGTGATAATGCAATTGTTAGGCAGATACAGTGAGGATGAGTCTATATATTCAACCCTTTGTACACCTTAATATTTGACCAAAACGATTAATAGACCTACATATGAATTGAATATAAGGGAGGTATAAACTTTAAACTTCTGTTTATTCTGCAAAAAAAATGAGAACGAAAATTTCAAATGTAGGTATTTGAAATTTTCGTTCTCATTTTTTTTAGTTTAACGGATGACGTAAAAATACAATAATAGTTAAATATCCATAGCTTTATTTATAGACTTATATGTCAACAAAATATCTGACGCACAATGGATTTTTCGTTCAGAATATAGGCTTTTGTTCCCACAGATTATGAAGAAACAACGATGGTAATACTCTACTGGCTTTGTGTGAGCGTAATCCGGGATTGTGCGCTTAAACACCTACCTATACCAATAAAATGAGTAGGTATACATCGATAGCTGTAGATTAATGTAAAGCATGAAAATTGAAAACTCTTTATTACCCAAATAATTTACTTTTTGCAATTGATATGTTATGTGTTGGAATTTAAGTACAGCTACCTACCTAATTATTATATAAATACTAGCTGTACCCAGCATGCGTTGCAATGCAATTTTTTCTACCTAGCACCTGCCTACTACCACTTAGGGGTATGAAAAATAGATAGTAGCCGATTCTCAGACCTACTGAATATGCATATAAAATTTCATAAAAATCGGTCAAGCCGTTTCGGAGGAGTATGGTAACTAACATTGTGACACGAGAATTTTATATATAAGATTTAATTTAAAGAGACACAGTACGGATGCCAGAAATAAGTTGACACACTCATATTTTCAGTCGACGAATCAAATAAGTATCGACAATCCTACATGACATGTCAGACTAAGTCCAAATATTTATAACACAATTTTCATAGATGTATTTGTTTGACAGTTAAGAAATCAATTATTTTATATTGGCTGTATGTTGAAAATAATATTTGTTATATTATATATTTATTAGTAACTATCTATTGATTTTATTCTGCAATATTTTTTGGTTACGAACCTTTTTTGGTCACGACTGTTATTTGTGTATGAAAAATAACTTGTGAGTGGTCGATGTGCCACTTAAGACTGTAAACCTCCTAAGTTTAAAATGATCGTAATATACCGAAAATAAATGGGAGTATCAAAGTACGTGGTACAACAAATTCAAGTTAACTGACCTAACGAATTTATTGTGCCATAACTAGCTGTATTAGTGAGTTATGTCTTGACTTGTCTTGTAGTGTGCCCATTGTTGTACTATACGAGAATTATTTACAATTTATTACTACTATAAATTAGGTTTTTATATAGAGTCACAGCAATACAAAAATATGTTGTATTTGTATATAACTGTACGATTTGATAAGACGTAGGACATTTTCTATACTTTTCTAATATGTAGTTTTAAATTAGATATAATGTAGTGTAATTTCATTTTTTAAAGACGCAATTACACTACAGAATATTGAGACGGACTTAATTCGTTATGTAGAGTACTTGAAAGTAATGAAAGTCAGATGTTGTTTCCTTGACTGTTTGAAAAGTGTTTATTATATAAAAAAACTTTGTTTATTTTTGTTTTTCTTAATTGATTTAGATTTTTTTTTAGATTTAGAAGTCTAATTTAAAACTGTACATATTGGAAAAGTATAGAAAACGTCCTACGTCTTATCAAATCGTACAGTTTTATACAAATACAACAAATTTTTGTATAACTGTGACTCTATAAACTGACTCTTAACATAATATCTAACCCATAAAAGAAGTAAAATCACGTACCGTCAAACAACGGAAACAAACAAAGCAGGAACTATTCTCCAGACACAGTTTTGATGAAGATTTATGTCACGTATGCTAAATCACACACAACGCATCATTTGAAACAGCTAGTGAGAACTTTAGACTATTTTTGTTCAAATTTTGTTGATGAAACATCTCTGCAACTTTTCAGTATAAAGTTTCCTTATACTGTCGACAGGATAGTATTTTTGTAGCCCACTAACTAGCTGAAAGAATAACATTTCTGTCTGTCAAAAAGTAATTTCGTGAAAACATTTTGAGTTTTGAGTTGCGTGTAATTTGTTGATACGAAAATAGATGGAAAGTTTCCAGTTAATATTACTTCGTTTTAATTTGAATGATGAATGTTTGTGTTTGAAACTGGTAAAGTGATATTTTGTGTTTGCTGTGTATAAATATCGCTACAAAGTTATTTTGTGCTACGCCACTCTTCTACAGAATGTTAAATATGGCAAAATGTTTTAAAAGACGAACAGGTAAGATAAAAGTAGAATTCCTAATTGATTGCTTGAAATATTGTGTTTTTCCACAATATCAGTGTACTTCAGTACGTGTTTAATAGGTGCTAGATTTGATCAAAGTCAACGATCTAATTAGCCTAGGTTAAGCTAATAGTTACCGGAGTCAGTAAATAGTTTATATTTAAATTCACTATTTACAAACAAAACTAGTTAACTATTAAAATAAATGTACAGTGACATTGAACAGATGTCCTACATATGTACAATGATTTTATATTATGTAACAAAAAACATAAAACTATACCTGTCTATAGAAATACCAACAAAAAAGCGAGAACAAAAGAAAAACACACATACATCACACAAAAAACAATAATGGAGCTTCGTGTCGTTTTAATACGTCGAATCAAAGCGCCCCCAATCATTAGACAGGCACATAAATAAATAAATAGCACCAAACATTGAGCAAATACATGGGGATGTGTCGGGAAGTCAGGACACGTGCAAAAACTGACGGTCGGGGCAAAGAACTAAAGTTACTGGATAGGGTATCAAAAGTAAAAAGTAAATCAAAGTGTTGTTACGAAAATGAGTCCTCAATAGGATTCTATTTGTTTCTGTCATCTGTCTTTTTTCAGGTAGCAGTAAAAGAAAGGTAACTAAAAGTAGAAAAATTTACTATCTGCAGTCAAATTTTTTTAAATTAATAAAACTTGAGACTGAATTATTAACCATCATAATTTCTTTAGTTAAGCTGTGATATGAACTTATGGGCCCATGGTTGGCAGTGAAACGCGCTTGGGCACCTTCCAGTTCAATTATTAATGGCATTGGCAAGCAAGTACCACATTGCACCGTACGTACTGTCGCGCACAACACTTCATGCCATCGTAAATCCCGTCTCGTAAACCCGCCGCGCCGCCTATCACTAAAATTAAACGTTTAATGAGAAAATGAATTACCAACAGTTATGAAACGAACGAAAAGTAACGACCACTACATAAGTTACGTATATTTTTATTATCTCAACCATGAACGTTACTACTGGAGCGGTATGTTTCAACGGCTATTTATTTATTAGAACTGACAGCGAATTGTTCATAAATAGCGAAATAATATTTCCGAAACAAAATTTGCAAACGAGCGTACCTCGTGAACGCGTGCCGCACACATACACACCAATAAAAGATTCCGCGAATACTGTAGTGTGCGGGCTGGAAACTTTTGATCCCCTGACATAAATCTCCATCAGAAAATAGGGAGGGACGTAACCGGCTTAAGTTTAATACTGACTAGTGGCCCCGAACCTTAGTTTAAATATATTGTAATAATGATAAAATGTACTAGTTAATTTGGGCTTTTATTTATTCTGTATTAAAGAGCTTTTTGTCATAACAACCCACTGTTTGTTGTAGGAACGTGCGGGTTCCGCAAATATTATTTCAAATTTCGCCTGCTGTTTGGTTGTTATTGGTAAATAGATTTGTATTATTCGAGCTAATCTTATTCCCTTGCTTAGCTAATCAGTGTTTGATGTCATCGTGTATTTATCTTGATGTATGTGTTGTGAGTATTTGTATTGGTCACTCAGATGTGATTTATGGCGCGTATAATAAATCAATTGTGACAATATGTAATATATGTTAGAGCTTCAGGGCATGATAAAATGGAAATGGGTTATATCATACTATGACAGTTGAAGCGAGTCCTTAGACGGGGACAGTAAATCATAGAACTAGACAGTAGAACTTCCATAGTCAGATTAAACGAGTCTACTGAATTCGGGATAAACCTACATAAAGGCTTATTTTTTATGTTAATATGTAGCTTTATGTTTATATGTAAAAATCAAGAAAAAAAAACTTCTCGATTTACATCATCGTTACTTACAGTTTCAGTTTTTATCTAATTGATAATGTACTGAAAAAAAACACTGTTCTCATTTTATTATAAGATATTTTCGTGTGCGATCAAAATAGGTCATAACATATATTATAAGTTACTCAATTCACAACAATGTCAAGGAGGTTTTACAGATTGATTCCAAATATTTTTAGATAGGTATTGGTTCTATTATTAGATCTAATTTCTTTCAGTCGACTGAAAGTCACAGCCTAATTGAGTTGAGTAGGCTCTCAATAAAAATACGTATGATTTTTCATAAATTGTTTTATTTTTACGTTTTTCTCCGATGATGTGAATAAAATAAATAATATACTTTACAGAGGTACGTACTCAACTTTTTTACTTTAGTTATTGTGTTATATTTAATTGACATAATATCTGGTCAAAAATAGGATAAGAGAACCTGATCATTCCCTTGTATGATGGCCTTCAATGACCGAGATTGAATAAAATACTTGCTCAAGTGTGAGCATTAAGCAAAAGGATTAAAAGGCTTGCTACTAGTAATTATAAAGAGATTATTTAATATTTAAATCATCTTAACGAAACAAAAAAAAATGTAATACTTTTAATTGATTTCGTGAAAATGATCCCTCTGCAATCATTGAGAATATCCAATTGAATGAGAAATCAGATTCGTTTTAATCCGAGTATTGAAAACAGTCTACGATCGGGTAATGTGTGAACTGCTTAACCAAATAACCACTTAATAATCCTGAAAAATCGTTGCTTTGCTTTAAAGATTGATAAGGTTTACGCGATTTTTGCACTGATGTTGTTTACTTGTAACGAATATTAAGAATTGTATGACTGTCACTAGCCTACATCTTGAGAAAAGAAGGTTATAGTTGAAAATTACTTACGCATAAATTTGAAATAGGTACGGTATGTATAATAACGGTGATAAATAATTTTATAGGATTAAGACAATAACATCTATCTGATTTAGGCCATGGGCACTGGGCACTAGTCTAATTCTGACGTATGTGACGCTTATGCACCCGCATTTTTTGATTGACGTTCTGTTCTAGTGGTAAGTGACCCTGACTGCTAAATCGGAGGTCAGGGTTTCTATTCCCAGCCATGACAAATCTTAGTGTGATGAGCACAATCATTTACTTTGTTCTGTGTCAGGGTGTAAATTATCTATAAATGTATTTATTTAGAAATATAGTTGTTTGGTTACTATAGTACTGGCTCTACCTAGTTTGGGATCAGATGTCCGTGTGTGAGTTGTCCCAAGATATTATTTTTATGTGGCTTATGTGAAAAATCGACATTTAACAGGAACCTATATTTAAATGAACATTAAAATAGTTATTAAAATCACAAATTTGTATATTTAACGTTAATCATTATCACATTAACGCATGCACTTCATGAATCCAGTGAATTAAGTTATTTGCGGTTCATTTTAAATGATCATTATGTTCATAATTGTATTTATTTTATTATTTACTGAATTAATGTATTGCTTACTAATTGCTTTGTTTGAATAAATAATTATTAATTTGTATTTACATTTTGTGTTTAATACTGTTTATTTTACTATTTCTATATTGTTTAACACTCTGTCTTAATTATCTCGGTAAATAGGTTTTTTTTATAAAGTACATGCAAATTTATGGATAACTAGTTGACCCGGCTACTTAATACCGCCTAACAGTCGTTTCTCAATTTTTTTCGTTTCTTTATTTTTTTCTCTCCGTAAGAACCATCCTCGTACAAGGAATATTTAAAAAAAAGAATTAGCAAAATCGGTTCAGCTGCTCTCGAGATTTACACATTCAGCGATTCATTTTTATAATATAGATTATTGAAAAATCTTTGATACTTCTTTTATTTGACGAGCATAAGCGTGTATAATTTAGTGCCTTCATAAAACAAATGTAAAAGACATCTACTAAAAGTATAATAAATTTACATTTGTCCATCTAATTCAATACTTAAAATGGTCGTAATGTTTAATATAAAAAAAGGATCTAAAAGAGCAAATACATTAACCCCAAACAGCGAGTGAATAACAAAGAGATCCCTACAAATCCGGTATCTACCAACATTGTCATTCCCTTGCGGTGTATTATTGAACTTAATGGCATCATTTACCGTATTCTGATCCTCAATAGAGACTGTGACGTATTTTGTGTTTTTGGGGGTCCGTATTACCTATATAGAAGTTGTATGTGTTGCTTTTTAGTCGCCGGATTTGAGTTGTAGGTGTAAATTTGCAGTGTCAGAAGGTTTTAAGGTAGGTACCTTCTTTAAGAAATTTTTATTATTAGAGAGTTATATAATTATATGATAAAGGTTTTTTAATAAAACTGTCACAATATTGTACCTACCTAAATAACCTAAAAAAGGTATGCATATAATTATCATTACCTACTTAGTTGTAAGCATAATATTTATGTTGTAAGAATTTATAATATGACTGAATATTTAATTCTTGGAAACACAATATTCTATCTTTGACTTTAGTTAACCATATTTGTACTCGCGTTATTTGAACAGTTAAACATAAAACAATTTGGATCCAGTTTAAAATAAAGCAGTTACTATTATTCAACTAACAATGTTGAGGTTTGTATTGCTAATAATGGCACGTTTAATCAAGAAACAAAAAGTATTTTAATTTAGTATCTCTGTAAGTATAAGCAAGGAGAAAACACAAAGAGAAGTTAATTTGTTTTTACAAAAAAAAAATAGCATTTCGTCATAGAAGCTGTATCTAATGGCCATATCGTATCGGAGTCTGATACCGACATCGCGACGGATTATATGAAAACAGTCTTATACGGAACTCCACCATTGAATAGAACTCATCCTGACAATATTTATTATTTTTTATGATTCCCGTCCATTTGACATATTATATTGATGCGGTTGTAATGGTTGAAGCATTACTTGCAACTGTTAGTGGCAATAGTGTCAGGTTGGTACTAAATGGTGACCGTAAAATGCTTTCTATGTTTCAATTATCGGTAAAGTGTGATTTATTGTTATTTGTTATGGATGGGCCGGGAACCGTTGTCTAGGATTCACTTATTTTTTTATGATTGAATTAAATAACTGTTGGATTGTAAGTAGCAATACATGTTATTATTTTAATACTCGATAATTATAATTTACGCAATACTGTTATAGTGTGTTCTAGGGTTTGTTTACAGAAATTACAGATAATCTAATAAAAACAGAAAACTTTGGAACCTGCTGCCGATATTCTCATTGACTACAATCTAAAAAACACCCAATTTTAAAAACTCAATTCTTTGTTTGTTTAACAAATTGAAACACATTCACTGTTAACAATTGCTGATGCCAAACGTTGTTAAGGACATCGATAATGAGTTTTAATACAAATACAGCGATCAATTGTTATAAAGCTCTACAAATTGGTGCACACTACACATTATTCATATTTAATTTTCAATAAAATCGTACTCGTAATTTAAACATGCTTCGTCGAATTCAGACGGCTGGGCAATTTAAATTAATATAACATGTAAATTAGTGAGTTTGGTATATTACGCAGTAATTATACGCGGCACTATTGTAGCACCCCTATGCGACAATTCTGGTGAATGCATTTCCCAAATTATTCAACTGTAGAGAAACAGTATCGGGTTTAAATTTTAAATGAAAGTTTTTATAAATTATGTATATATTATTTTATTTTTTCTTGACTTTCCTGGTGGTTAACATTAAGCTGCAAAGCAAGGCCCTTTTCCGATTAATCAGAACGAGTAAAGTGTAATGGGATTTTTAATTAGAAAATTCTTAGTAGCAACCCGAGATTTAGAATTATGCTCGGAAAAGGCAAGAGACTCGCTTGCAGCTAACTTAAACCCGTCATCGGTGAAATATAGTACCCGCTCCTTATATCCTACCCTTTAGGGAAAACTGGCGTGATAGTACATATTTAACCCAAAAACGTCAACATGATTTACTAATGACCATAAACGACACGTAAGAAAAGTATCTGAATATCAAAACGATAACTTTATAAATAAATAGTTCATTTTATTTTACAAGCTTTGCATGATAAATGGAGCAGCGCCTATAAATAATACGCGCCTAAACTCACATAAACTAGAACGGCCATGACAGTCGATAGAAATAAAATGTTTTATAGCCATAACAGAAACAAGCTTGTCGTTCTTAGAATATTCATACTGCCTTTAAATAGTTTTCATTTTAGTGTTAGGATTTTTGACGTTTTCAATTGATTTTGTTCACACGAAGTATCCAAGGGCCGTTTAAAGAAAAATATCCACTTTTTTGATACCTACATTTTAAGGAGTTTGTATGTTTTATCAACAATATTCTCTTGTTATTTATACGGTTTACCTAGCTGTATTTTAGCCATGAAGATAAGCCTATATAAATTAAAAACATTTAATTTTAAAAATAACTGCCATAATGTATTTTTTATGAATTATTTATTTAAAAGACACAAATAAAAACATGAAGCCGAAAATGCTATTGAATTGCTAAATGACCGTCTAGACTATAGTGTAGACACACGTAACATATAAATAACATAGATACAAGAGAAACTTTGCCTTAGGGCATGTAGTCAAACATAACATAACATACATTTATTACACAACTAAATAGCAAATATAATGTATAAAGAAAAAGATTACTAAGAAATTAAATTGTTAGACCCACGCTACGATAGTCATAATTTTCTGATGGCCTAAAAGGTTTTATAAATCCAAACTTAGAACAATTTCGATTACATCAAAATTCAAACAAAAAAAAACCGTATAAAAATCTGTCAATTCCTTAAAATAAAAAAAAGACAAGAATCACAATTAAAAAATTAATACCTGCCTATAAACGTCCCACTGCTAGGCCTCTTCCCATAAAGAGAAGGCACGAGCATTGATCACCACGCTTGCTCATTTGCGGATTGGCGATTTTGGAATCCAGGTTTCCTCACGATGTTTTCACCGTTTTCCTTCACCGTTTGGAAGAAGTGTCTTAGAATAATTAAGAAAGTACATATAACTTTGAAAAGTTACATTGGTACTTGCCCAGGTTCGAACCTGCAATCTCGTGCATACAAATCCGTTCTGTGAACCGCTATACCCCAACGACATCACAATAAAATACCTCTCCTTTTTTTATAGGGTTCTCCAACTGACAAACTAATGTAAATATAGTTTTGTTGGACTTTTTATGTATCCTAAGATGTGCGTACTACCTTATTAAATAAATAATAAATAAAAATAAAATTAAAGCCTGAAAAGATCTGACGCTTATAAAAGACACAATTAATTATGCCATGAATTCGTACACCACGGACGTTCATACGGGTGGGTAATTGAATAACAACCGAGCGATTGGATTTTTCAATGAGTTCATTAACATTTTATTACATGCCACAATTAACGTAAAAGTTGTCAGTGTGCTGTTAAAATTTAATAAGGTGCCTTATTATTAAAGAATGCATTAATTACCCGGTATAAATACGAAGTTATCTTTATGCATTGGGGAATTAAATTGACGATCATTTTGAAGCGTCACGTCAAGTCACGTTATAGCCCGTAATATTTAGATTTAATTTATAAGTTAAAAATATCAGACAAATTTTTTAATGTAAATATGCTGTTAGTATTAAAAAACAACATTGTACATGTTATTAAAATCAAGTAAAACATTAAATTAGTAAACTTGTTGTAGTTTTCGTAAACGATGTATAGTATTTTGATTCAATCGACGCAAATTCTCGGTTACTTCCATAAATCAAAATAGTTTTTTTAAAACTTATTTTCCACGACATCTAGAAAACGTGTCATAATACCTATGTATTTCCGTTTAAAATTAACAAAATTTCATACTATGTAACAGCTAATTTGCAAGCATCCCAAAGCGTTCCAACCACATTCATCACCGTAATTTTTTTGTATGACAAAATGAAAACTTTCTGTGAACTGTTTAGTTTACCAAAAACATACCTTAGGTTTAATGGAATAAAGATCAATATCCCTTGTGACGTCCATCAGTCATATACACGTATGAGCCAGTAAACGTCAAGTACTGAACATGAGCCTCTCGATCGACCATTACAAAGATCTGTCTCGATGACGTGATATACAACCATGCTTTGATGACGTATTGGTGATGACAGTATTACAGGGAGCATATTGTTGATTGCTCCCTTGACCTGCTACTTTACTTATTTTGATATAATGTTTAAAATAGTCGTAATTTAACCTTGATGGGATAAGTATTTTCTTAAACTTATTGAATTAGTCTCTGCTACGATAAAATCTGAAAAATGTCCTTAATCTGAAACCTGAATTAGGCTCTGAAATCCAAATTAAACAACAATTCTCGAGTCTTCAACTATTTTTAATTTATTTTGATTTAGCGCGAAAAAATCGAATCAAAATTAATATGAAGCTTCTGAATTCTAAGTTCAAGGACAAAACGTAAAATAATAATATGTAAGTATAAATATTTTTCTCGGTATTACAAGTTAACATTTATTTTATCTGAGCATCGAGGATGGCGGGAGTCCTCATAGTGCGAAGTCGTGCCTTCCATCACGACGTCTCCGACTATGCGACAACATTGTGTACTAATGTGTCCATGAGCCTTGCAACCTCACTACTGCAAATCTTAAAAATATCCTGAATAAAATCAAAAAGAAAAATAATGTGTCGTAATGTTCTGATATGCAAAGAAGCAATAAATAAATAAAATTAAAGATTCTGTTACTTCGGGCCAATCTATAAAACGGCTGGAACGATTTTGATAAGACTTTCACTCGAAGATAGCTCATGTTATAAGGAGTCTCACTTTTTTTAGATTTTTTATTTATTTCAAAAGGGGATTTGTTACCAACGCGGGTAAAACGGCTGGTCTTGAAAAAAAAAACACATTTATTAGTTATTACAATTACTAATGCATGAGAATAACGAAGTTCTAAAGCTTTAGCCATTGCTCAGTCACTCATTAATTGGTTACTCAAGTGAATTAGTGCCTATTAAGTAATTCAATAATTTACATCGTAAACCAAAGTGTGAAATTGGCATAAGTTCGCTAACATATTATGTCATCGTGAATTATATCCAATACTCGAATCAAAATTTAGAGTATACTATATAAGTCAGCTAGCATTGGTGAACGACCATTAAATAGTTCGTTTTCCTAAGCTGATTTACACAGCTTGGACGTCAATAAATAGTTGATGAATTTTATGGTTCTCTTTCATATTCAAATCAGAATCAAAATGCATTGAAAGATTTAGGTACTAATAAAAATGTGTGTGTTTTATATGACACATATTTGAAGTCTATAGTAGACAGCACTAAAGAAAATCATGTCTATAACTGAGGTACATTTTGTTCCGAGTAATTAACTGCAGGTTAAACTTTCATCTTTTATCTACCCCAAGATTTTGAAGCTTGCACACCATTACATAATAGGCTGAACATTAAAACCGCTAGCGTAACCATTTTATATTAAAGACGGAAAGAAAAGAAATCCATCCCTATCTGGATAAAAATCTCTTTGAAAGAAACTCAAACAATTCGAAACACCTCAAGACATTACCGTGGGGCCCCCAAATTTGCGTGTACAAGCAAAACGCGTAATGCTGGGGTGAGCCCGCCAAAATCGTATTTAAATTCGCCGATCCCGACACCAGATAGCGAAATCATGAGTTAGGTTGGAAGGGTTATAGAATCCTGCTGCGTGAGGCCGCATAATACCGCCACCAGGGTGTCCACGCCTCTCGTGTTGACGGAGATATCTCGATCTTGAATGGGAAGCCTCTTTAGAGTGTTAAGCTGAGAAAATTTTCTTTAAAACGTTCACAAATACGGAGGATTTATCGTGGGATCGTTGAATTTGTTTGCTTGTTACGGATGTATGAGTGTTGGGTTTTTAATGAAGATTTTTGTTATTGTGTTGAGTTTACCTAAAATTATTGCCAATAACATAGAAATTTTGTTATGCAGGCACTGCTGTGTTAGCATTAGGAAATAGAACACTCATATTTTCAAAAATATGTATTTTGTAAAGTAAATTATATTTTTTGTTTTTTTACAGATCCAGAAATTAAACATCATCTTCTACTTTCAAGGTACGTAAACTTTCAATATTTATGAATATTTCTTCATAAAAATCATGCACTAAAATTCATATTCCATCAATGTAATATACCTAAAATTTATAAATACGAGCTCACAGCTAAAACCGTATTTTTGCATGAGGTCATCCTGACCATACTTAGCTCCAACGATTAAGACCCCTATTTAATTAAACAACCAACAATTTATTTTTACTTGTCAGATTTTATTTTCCTTTTTATCCGGGGGTACGACCGTAATTTAGGTACCCTAATCCAGCTCTACGGGGTACCAAAAAGGGGTGAAAGGGAAAAAGTAAAGGGTGATTAAAGATAAACAACGGGTCGTTGCTAACTTGAGGTACGGTTAGAATAATTTGCAATTGTATAATTATCTATGACGGTAAATTAAACGAGTTTTATGTGTTTCCGCGACAACTTGGATTTATGATGGTAAGATTGTAGTATCGATCTGCTAATGTATTCTGATTGCATTTTGCTATCTAACGTAGTTATTTGATAATGGAGCTTTTATTGCCGTTTGTTTTACTTGCGTTTATATTAATAGTAGTCACAGGTTAATAAAGATATTCTTTCAATAGATTAACTTCCATTTATCTTTTGAATGACTAAATTTATTCATAAAACTTAGTAAGGTATTTCATAATATTAAAGATAATTTCTTCCAGCATAAAATACCCCTTTCAATATTTACAACGCCGGAAGGAACTGTGAATTATGAATTGTCCGGCTGAACCTTCAGCCCTTTGACTTACCCTGCCTTCAAGACAACACCTTTATATCCGCAGTTTTTCTTTTTAAATAAGACGTCATTTTTCTGCCAAGTAAATCCTCACAAAATGGGGTTATTACTGAATTGTTCGTGCGTCGACGTCACCTTTTACGAAGACCCCTTTGTTCAGCGTAAAATGATTTCGCGAATTGACTTTCTGACGTAACGTGTTATGCATGTGCCCGACTGATTGAATTCATTTTGGGATTTTTAAAATACTGGTGGGTACTGACTAATTATAAACCTTTTTAGCTAAATTATCAAGCATATTCATAACTTAATTTATATAATACTTTTATTCATCTCAATCAAAGAATTCGGACAAAACAGAATCGTCTAAGAGTTACAAAAATGTGCCAGATATCTCTCGGGACGGTACACAAAAATAAAGGACAAAAACACAAACATTTTCATAAATATCTCTTTGTGAACGTTTCATCAAGGCGTACCGATTCCTCAAGAGAATAAGCTCTATGAATATTTTGAGGTATACGAATTTGTTGTAACCACTGAAGATATTTCATATTCTTCCATCTTATATTTGTGTACGCCGTAGAGTATATAGTAGAAGTAAGCATAGAGTGCACGCATCGTTAGTAGCCCGTTGTATCGAGCGTAATCAAATTTTAAACAGTAAGTAGTCGCTCGTTTAGTGATTTTTCGTGTGACGACAGCCGTTAATGCAAAAATTCGCTGGTTTCGATATTATTAGGGTAATTTTATAGATATTACGTTTTGAGATAGTATAAATAAAGCGAGCTCTATTTTGACACTAATTTGACGACAACGCATAGTGATGTTCACAGTTCATACTCCATTACGCGAACTACTTTTTTATATTCTAACGTATAAGTTTATATCTAACCTAGCTCAATAATATCGTGGTTGCATTATTTTGTAAAGATGTCGGATTACGAGTATTCCCTCTTTGGCGTTTGTCTTTTGTTCTTGTTAGGAAGGATTTATTTGAGTATGAGATGTCGGTTCTATTTTTAAGTAGAGATTTTGTTTACGTATTTTTATTTGTTTTACGGTTGGTTTATTGTTTTATTGTTGAATGTTTTGTGGATTTATTTCGTTGTTTTAGTTAGCATGTACAAAAAAGTTATCTGCATGATTTGAAACAAGGTTTTTTTTCTGTTATTGTTTATACTCTACTACGAAAAATATCTGTTAAAAGCTACAACAACATCATTATTTAAGAAATTGTGTTCGTTAAATCTACTAAATACTACGCATTTATAGGTGGTCCAGTAAAAAAATGATACCGATACTAATTACAAGACTTTAATCCAATTAAAAGCTAAAATCATTAGAATAAATAGTGTATTTAGTATTAGCATATTGGAATTACAACAAATACAATGGCAATCAAAATCTATTCTAATTTCAGTCACATTCCGTTAATTAAGGCAAATTAATGCTAAATGCTTTCGCCCGAATTAGTTTGTGGCTGGATTAACAAATGTTAGGCTTCGATTTATCTACATAATGATGTATTTAAGGTCCTATAAAATCATTGGAATATTTAAGTGTTGTTTCCATAAATAGGGTTTAACTTAAATTAATACTACTGTCTTAACAGGTTTATATAAAAGCTTAACATTTTTTTGCATTAAATATGCGCAATACTACTATGTGCAATAAAGAAATAAATTAATAAGTAAATAAAAAACTGCTGTAAATATAAAAATAAGGATAAAGTATGCATAAGTTTAACTAAATCATACTTTAAACAGTGACCTATTTTCCGGATTATAGCAAACTCTACATCACGGTAAGGTATGATACAAATGAAGTAAACGGACCTATGTTAGATCTTTCACATTTCACTTATAGATATAGCCCTTTTTATGGCAATTCGTGGCGTTCAAGTGATTACAAACAAACAAACACACGAGCACAAAATCACATAACGATTGTTCACCTGACGACATTATACTTGCCCATTACCCTTACTTAATGCAGTACTATGAAATAATATTCGCAACGTAATAATCAAGCATAATCTTTATATTACCTTATTTGTATACGTCTGAACTCCGAGTATCGTCAATAGACACAAAAAGTTTATCCACCGTGGCTGTTCATAATACCTTTGCATGCGCTTTTTCTAACGTTCTTAATGTTGCGATGCGAATGCGAGTGGTCGTTGGATATACTGTCGTTTCACAACAAAAAATATTTAAAGTATGTATTTTATTTGTAATGAAACTCTTTGGAATTGTCTTCTTTGTCAATGTGCTTTTGTTTTAGTTTTAGAACAATGGTTGGATTTGTCATTTTTGTGGCCTTAAAATTCATAACACATTTTTCATGGTTTTTTTTTTGCTTTCCTAAAATTTCCAACAATTTTTTATAGGTTTTCTTTAAAGTCACGATAAACTATTTTTTATTTTAGCCTTGAAAGCTGTAGTCAATGCAATCCTTGTAATTTTGAAGACATTATTATTTATTTATGTTTCTTTTTGGTGTTACTTAAGTTCTATCTATGTAACAAATTTTTGAAGTCGATAGTTTGATAAGTACCTACCTCGATAACTTATCAAACTATCGACTTAAAAAATTTGTTACATAGATAGTTAATAATAAATTAAGCATAGCAATACCTATAAAAGTAATGAAATAATGATTCTTTCTTCCTCACGTACGCACCGGTTTCAAGGTGTCGCTGGCTCTGAGGTCCCGGGTTCGATCCCCGGACGGGTCAATGTAGAAACCAACTTTTCTACATTGTCCCGGGTCTGGGTGTTTGTGGTACCTTCGTTGTTTCTAACACAAGTGCTTCAGCTACTTACTTTGGGTTCAGAGCAACAGACAGAGTTGTGCTATATAAAGATAGGTATAGATACATGCAGTAGGTATAGATATATTTATACAGTACATTATTTTTAGTCCAATAAGTCCAAGGGAACGGAAACCACTCTGGTGAAACCGCGGGGCGCCGCTTGTATATAATTTAGTAAAGCTAAATTAATGATGAATGGCGCCGCGGTTGTGTGAACAAACGTTAGGTTTCAATAAAATTGGAATATATAATGATATCACATATTATAATTATCTATGTTAAATATTTTATAGTTTTACCTACAAATAAATTGAGTGACCAGTGAAATTACTCTTCGTAGCAAATTTATAAAACCTAGAACTTTAATTTACAAATAAATTAACTGCAGGCAAAACATACGAGAGCTCAGAACTTTAAATACTGGATAGATTTCAAGAATAAATAGTGAAATACAAGTATGTCTAAAACTATGAAACTCGTGAAAGTATAGTACAAGCAAAAATACATATTTATATGTGTTCAGTTGTTGTCTAATATTAATGTTATCTTGTTTGGGCGCGCAAATCTCTGCAACTAACAATCACATTTGAAAATATCTTGTTGCATTTGATAGCCCAATTCTCAAGAATGGCTACAGGTTATTTAAAATTACGTTATCGTTAAAATGTTGTTTGTTTCATCGCAAGAGACCGGATGATAACAGTACTTTACTCAGAGGAAACTTGTGTCACGGAAAAGGACATAGGCAATTTTAATCTCAATTCGATCGGGGCCCCTGTACTGTAGAAATGACGATAGGAATGATTGTCCCTTGAATTTTAACCTTGAATTACTTCCACAGATAGAATTCTACAGTTAGGATTAAGGAATTGCTTAAATAAGGTCAAAAAAAAAAACCCTTCAATTATCCAAAACAAACGTGAAGGTGTGTAAAATTTCGGAAATGGGGAAGTCGGTGGATTTTTTAATTTACAAGTTTTACAGGTAAATCTAGAAAATGCGAAATAAAAACTATCTGAAAATAAGTCAACACCAGAACTAACTACCTTAAGTTACTAAGCAGCTAATGTTTGATATAAACTACATTCTGATACATAAGTAATTTTACGACTAGGTACTTATAGACTCATATCATTCAAAAGTCAGTATTATAATAAACAATATAATGTCCAATATAGATGATCATCTATTATTATAACAACTTTGTAAGTCATTTAAATTCGAGTATGAGCCGTGTCCGGTAGAATTTATATCGTAAAAAATGATTTTTTGATTGGACCTGCTGTAATGGAGTTTATAAGGAGGGAGGAAGTTTATAAAGATGATAATACCATTTACACTGGTTATGAACAATTTTATTTAAAAATGCACAACGCCTTTTAAAATTACATTAAAATATGAATACCTACTGTATAAAATTATGTTGCGGATACTATTTTTTCTATAGTTTTTGATAAATATGTCTGGCAGCTTTAATGGATTTAAAACATTCAATAAAAAACATTATATTCACATTAGTTTAGGATGAAAACAGTATTATATTTCTTAAAGTCTGTGTTATGTTAAGAAACTATTGAAAATCGCACGTTAAATTAATTTACTGTATACTATTAATGTAGTATTCCTTACACTTAAAAATGTAGTACATAATTAATATGCAAATTCATCCAGTTTACAAAGAATTCATTCAAAATTCAATCAACGCTCACTGTCACACTTACTAAGACAAGACACACAGCTCAACAACTCTACATAAATCAACTGGACGAACGTTAGGTCATCGCGAGCAAGTGGGACGTCCCACTGTCGGGATGCTTACACATGTTATTGACCCTGCCCTATTGTTAACGCCATATGGCCACCGAAATTACCTCGTGCCCTCTCGAATTAGCGAAAACTCCTTTTAAAATAATACTCCTTGGTGTTGAAAGATATTCGGTTTCCAATTTTCGAGTTAACAACTTTGCGATGTTTTCTTGTTTTGTTTGGAAGTGAATTTTGTAAACGATTGCGCATATGGTGAATGGAGGTATTTGAGGTTATTTTTCACGCTATGCTTTGTAATTAAGTTACAGTATTTTGAACATTGTAAGAGGTAACACTTGGACGTAATGTTTCTGAATGATCACGAACTCAATATGCTGCGCGGAGACCTTTAAAAGATTGTAAGTTTTTCTCATATTTCTTAACATAATATCCATTTTACGGTCTTGAAGCCCACATTTAAAGTTAAATAAAAGCCTAAAGCAAGAAAAATTGAGCAGTAACAACTCTACCAAATGTAAGTACTTTGACAAAACCGTTATCGATTAAAAACATTCTGAAATAAACAACTCCATTTTTTTAGGATGTTTACATGTTTACCGTACGCGTGTCCCGGGAATCAAATAGGGAATAAATCACGTGCGATGTCTACAAGGGACAGCAATAAAAATTGTTGTCCAATTCCGAAATTCCTTAAGGAAATGCGGAAAAAGGCTGTATTTATAAAAACGTTAAACAAAAAAGCTTATAAAATGAACATGATGCTTATTATGTTTAATATTTCTATACTTTGAATTAATCTAGTCGATTTTATTCTAGCTATGATCAGATTTTATGTTTACTTTAAGCTACAAAATAAGGATTTTTCACTTCCTAGATGCTATTAAAGGAGAATGACCAAGTGACTATGGCACTTAGTATCATTATCAAATATATTGTGCCACAATGTAATATATCTTAATAGAAAGTATGATCAAGGTACTTTTAAATACAGTAATTTTTTTTTTAATAATTCTCCGCAGTTTGCCGTAGTTTTGAATTGAATTAGTTGTAAAAAGCGATTCTTTTTACGAAACATTTCCACAGATTTCATCTTGTTATCTTGTTATTTTTTTTATTACAATCAAACTAGCTATTTTATTGAGTTTTGACAGAGGCCAGGTAATCTATAAGTTGTGCTAGCAGGAGGGGGAGTTGTTTACACGTACTTTATGCTGCTAGAACAGTGACTACTTTTTAGTACCTCATCATCAACATATTAGCCATTCTAATGGTATTCGAAATGTCCATAGACGACGGTGACCACTTAGGTACTTCTTTTTTAGCTAGATCTTTCTGTTTGTCAGTCTACTGATATAAAAATAATAATAACTATAAATGCGAATCACAGAGGCATTTTAAATAAATACTGCAGATACCTTAAACATAGGTTTATTAAACACTATTACAAGCGTGCCCCAATCTTAATAACGTAATGATTATTAACCCTTTTTAAAGTACTCTGCGATGATTCTCTCGGTGACAAACGCATTCCACGTGGCCCATGACATGACATTATTTAACACAGGTAATATAATTATTACTTCTTAAAAGTAAATCGTAATGAAAAACAAAAACACTCGCTTCGCGTGACTATTTATGGCCTATCGTTTTGAATGAGTGTAGAGTGTAGGTAGGAATGTACGAAGTTTTTGTTTTGTATGTAGGTACTTAACCTACATACAAAACAAAAACTTTTATTTTTATCAGTTTTTGTCCGGGGAAGTTATGATTATCTACTATTAGATATAGGGTTTTAAATTAAAAAAAGGCATTATTGTTATCACCAACTTATGGCACAATTTAGATTGAAGAGATACTGGAAATGGTCATTCTCCTTTAGGTAGACAAGATGTCTACTACTTTGAAAATTTTGAGTTTGTATAACCTACAGGTTAAGAGTGGAACAAAATCCTTTTTGAATTCACTAATATGACATCCCGTCATATTATTTATGTATTCAATTAGATATTAAGTATTAATCGAAAACCAGACTAATTTGTCATTTATTATTTCACGCTGTGTTCGAACTGGTTACTTAGGAAATCGAGCTTATATTAGTTCTTTAATAATATACCTAATAAATAGTCCAGTTTAGAAAGCAAAAATGTTCATTCATAGCTATCTGCGTGTTCATATAGAATTGGTTTTGTGTCTTCTAACACTGATAGGAAAATATTAATTAGATAAAATACCTTACAAATAGAAATAACCTTGACCTTAACTTAAAGCCCCTTCAAATATCTTGACCCATCTGACGTGCGATATACCTAATATAATAAAGCATATTCTGTCTCACTTTTACTCAAATGAATAGATACTTGCATCTCGCTCACTTTACAAAATGTTGTCTACCTTCCGAGTAATCAACTTCATTAGGCGTACCTGTACCCTATGACCTATGTAATGTAGTTGACTATTATAAAATAGGTATCCATTTACTAAACTCTTCCTAAAAACAGGCATAATGATAAACAAACAAATTTAATGTAAATACCCTGTTTGTTATTTCTAACCTTCCAGTTATCCTGAACTTTTAGCATTTACTCCCACAGCTGCGAGAAGCAAAACAAAACAATATCCAAACTGTTTTCATAAAACCAAAGGCGACATAAGGTAAAATCGTTTCGTTTTTTCAAACTACTTCGGTAATGGTGCGGAATTACGTCCGAAACAAGTGCTCAATTATCATCTGATAGACAAGGGTGGACGTGATAAAAACAGATCTCCTAACACATAATTACATAATTGCGCGCCCTCGCCGCCAAGCCTCGGGTAGCGACACGACGCCACACGAATATGGGTTAGCCAGAGACCAAAAAACTAAATTATATAGTGCGGCGATAGTGTGGATATGACTGTTTTGTATTCTATTAAGTTAAGTAAGTTAAGTTGAGTTGAATAACAAAAGAAAAAATAACCCTTTTGTTGTTTTTATTTGTTGTTCTTGCAAAGCAGTAACTAAGATCAATTAGTTTGTCTTATTTTTATGGATTTTTCCGAAAGCTTAATGAATTAGGTAAATACGATATCTAAATTCTCTTTTTTTTCGTTTTGAAATGTTAGATAAAGATATTTTATATTTAATTTATACAGATGTAGAATAGATACACCTACAAATTTGAGATCAATTCCATTATTATTATAAACAGAAATGATAAATCGTTTTAAAAAAAATAGGTAGGTACATTGTTAGTGAATCTACCTAAAAAGATACAATATCAATCCTTTTTATACAATATTGAAAAATGATAGTAGATGGAAGATAGTGATAAAGGCCAACATTATAATAAAAGATTATAAATAAACTTTATTCATAAATATAATAGAATGTCTTTTTAATAATATCGGCATTTTATTCCGGAAAAATAAATTTGGCTAAAGCCACTGTTATAAAAGATTAATAGGCCCGTATATAATATTAATGAACTATTACAATAAACAAGAATAAGTTTAATATCATGCGATAAATATAACAGTTAGGTGTCAAATGTGGAATTAATCGCACTATGAAATCACTTCGCCACACCTGAGTCGCGCATTTTTTTCAAAGTCACGGACAAAAGTATTGACAAATTGCCGTATAAATCATTTTTATTGCTTTGATTGTGTAAAGATCACGCTAAATTATTTGAAAATAATGTAGTGTAAGCTCAAAGAGTCAATATTTGTTAAATTATTTTACATTTTTTAGTTTTTTTTGTCATTTTTTTTTATCTTCACCTTTACGTATTTATGATGTATAAGTAAATCAGACTTAAAGATATTAATCCTTTTAAAAAAATGTTTACGTGCATAATAAATCTCATATAAAAATTATATTTCTAAAATAAAATATTTTAATTGGAACGTCGTATCCACACTATTTCCGCAACAGACCATAAAGATAGAACGAAAGGGCCGAAATATAACTTTTAATAAGAACGTGGAAGTAAAATATTTTCTATACCGGAATCGTTAATAACTGTAAGTTGCGGTTAAAGTCAGTCGGGCCGAACTGACAATTCCCTTTTAATTTGTAAGCCTGAGCAAGATTGGGGCTAACAAGACGCCGCCTATAATACATCTAATTATACCTTAGTTAGAACAAACAAGGTCCAAAGGCGATTTTTGATTGTTATAATGCCATATGTTATGAAGTAATCTATCAAAGCTCAATCGATACGTAATAGGTCTGCAGATATTGTTTTAGATGAAAAAATGTAGCTTAAGAATGTTTAGTCTTCAAATTGGTGTTATAAAACAAGCTTAACTTTGTTTTTTTTTTGTTATATAGATTTCAATATCCTATTAAAGATTTTCATTGAAATAATACATAGCAGAAGTATATTAAAAAATATTGTAATGGTCTTTACTCAGTTTTTTTTAAGTTTTCTCATTTTCTCTGTTTTGAGCTGTTTATGTTTATGTGAATGTTATATTCACCTTTAATTATTTGATACACTTGTCTATAATTTGTTTTGTTCAATGTTTGTATTAGTATAGTGTAATTAAATGTTGGTGAATCTATTAAATAAATAAATATATTTTAGAATTTAATTGAGTTGTGAGTAGTGGAAACATTGTAGTTTAGTATTCCAATATATTGTTGACATTTTAAACTAAAATTTGTAATCAAGTACGAACAATTATTGAGTGCTTGTCAACATAACAAGCGATTAAGTTGGATTGAAATACAAATTGGACTGAAAATTTCCAAGATTTGAATCAAATAACATATAGTTAAATTGATTCAGCAAAACTATTTCTAGCTTAATCAGATACCGTATTGAATCGAGGATACCTAATAACGTGTAGTTAGAAACGTTGCAATCTCCTGCAATCTGCTCATACAAGACTTAGGGTCAATTCATACTACAGCAGAATCGAGATGCATGGAATCGTCACTCTAAATTTTAATGTAGAATATTGACCTTTGGTTATAATGCTTATAAATCTACTAAAATAAAAGCTATGCGCAAGTGCGTAAGAATTCGTATCCGTATTGTACGGTATCGTGTCTTTTTTCCGTCAAACAAATATGAGCATTATGTGATTGAGTTATGGTTGAAGTTGCTATATTACCTTGTAGACTGGTGTTTCTATGCGCTTCGATTTTGCTGTAGTATGAATAGACCTTTATGATTTTCTGAATTAATATCTTCACATGACTACTGTTATATCACTTGCTTTCGATGTAATAGTGATTAGTGATATGACTTGAGATAAGATTATAATAAATAAATATCAACTTCTAGGTTGACAGTTACAAAATTATTAGGTATTTGTAGTTATTTCTTAGTTTAAAAAAAACGTTGTCAAATACTGCTTTATAAATTAGGTTTTAAAGGAAATCATAGGTACACAGAAAGCTTGATTAAACTAAGGCAAAATTGCAAAAAAAAACTACAACCAAACTTTTGCACTCAATAATTTACAATTAAGCATCTACACTTTGGGTGTTAATTATAAAATTGTGACTCTGCTATTAAATATTGTATTTTTAACATGTTTTAAAAAAAATATAAGCCCTTTAAAAACGAAAACTGAGTTCATGATATGTATTATATTTTTTAGTAAAATATAGGTCACCTTGCTCTCATCTATGCATACAAAATATTACTTAGAAGAGCAGTGTTTTAATTTTAAATTGTAGTTGAAAAAACTATGTTCGTATGGTTAGAAAGCCAAGTTAGTAAGTCTGGTACGTGTGTTGTAACGTGTAGAGTTTCTTAATTAATGTTTGTAGTTTTGCTGTGGTTTTAATCAGACTAAGAATTAATGTGTGTTCCTTCTACACTGTCTGTTGTTTTTATAAAGGTCATTGGGCGTAATCTGACCCGGAAAACTTGCGTACAGAAACCAAAATAGGTTTAAATTGTTAAGTTATACCCCACTATTTATTTCATGTATTTTTTTTTATTTTTATTGCAGTATAAACATTAATTTGTCACTCAAAGAAAGAGGATGTTTATGCGAGATATCCTTTCAGGCACTCTTTTCTTGCGTAACTTAAAACCAGTCTTTGCGATGCGCGTCCACGACCTTAATTATTATTAAAAAAATATTATATTGGTGATACACATGGAAAAACACGCTTTTTTCGTGCTTGCAGACTATATTCACAGTAATGCAACCCTTACTTTTGTAAATAGAGACATTAATCTGTCTATTTTAACGCATTTTGTTTCTGTACAGCGTGGGTATAGTTTCCATAATAAGGTGCCCATTGTCCTTTTATAGATGTTGAATATACATTTAAATTAATGATTTTTTTTTTAAATGCGGACAACATCACATACATTGCTCTGAACCCAAAGTAAGTAGCTGAAGCACTTGTGTTATGGAATTCAGAAACAACGAAGGTACCACAAACACCCAGACCCGGGACAATGTAGAAAAGTTGGTTCCTACATTGACCCGTCCGGGGATCGAACCCGGGACCTCAGAGCTAGCGACACCTTGAAACCGGTGCGTACGCCACCCTACCACGGAGGTCGACAAACTCAAAATTTAACAGCCCTAAACATACAGTCATCTAATTTTACATTACAAATATCTACAGTCTACACTCGATAAGGTCTAAATGGCATTATAAAAACAAAACAGCTAAGGTTTTGCTTTTAGTAAACCATAAGACAATAAAGCCAGTCTCATTTGAAAATGAATTTACCAACCAACAACCACGATCTTAATTAGAAATAAGTAGAACCCGATTACAAAAATATCGTGTTCTAGAGAAAGATAACTAAATTGCATCCTTCTCAAGTGCCTTACTATTAAGCATATCCATTACCTTGCCCCTGAAACAATGCATTACATATTACTATAAACCTATTTCTATTATACGTTACTATAGACCTATTACTTAGGAAACAAAAGAGCAACAACTGTCAAACATGGCATATATTTCCCAGAGGCACTATGTCAAGTTGCACGCAACAGTATAACACCACAGAACCGATCTCGAACTAAATACGGAATAAATTAAACCAACCGCAATGCCACAATAACTGTACGAAGATTTTGAATTCATTACAAAGTTTCTAACTAAAATAAACCTCTACAGCTGATAGTTGGTTCAGAATCTATCCTTGTGTTATGCATATTAATTAGCTTGCATCATATTAAGGAGATGTGTTACAGATCCTTGCGATGTCGGCCCTTCTAAGAACGGTTGGAGCATCATAAATTAGTCTGCTTGATATAGGTAGATGAAGTTTCTTGTTCAATATTAATAGTCGCTTTTGTGAATAGATTTGACGTGTGAATTGTATAGTTGTAGTAATTGATAGTTCGTGAAACAAAGGAGATAAACAATACGAGGTTAAGCCGTGTATTCTATTGGGAAAGTTTTTTAAATACATCGATTTTTTAAATTAAATGAACAATGTTATGTAATCGTGAATAACTTAAAACAAACATTTTAAATATATATTCAGATAGTTTTTGTTCTTTTCTAACTTAAGTAGTTACCTATATATTATCAGTCACTTTAAAGAAATAATGACCGTGCTTTGGGATTATGAACCTTAATTCAATGACTAACAGTTCAGTTTCCATCACATTCAAATTACTTTTAGGCCCTTTTCGGTAATATTTGTCATTCTAAAATGAACTTAAACACATGTTGCCAAAGTTGATAATTGCGTAATTAGTAATAATGTTTAATTCTCTTTCCAGATTGGCTTTAGTATAAGCAGTAATTTAGCAAACTCGTTCGATGTACCTCTCGTTTCGATTACAAGGTGGTTTTCAAAATGTAAATTTACGGGACCTGTAATTTGCAATACAATTAATAATTTTAATAATTAGTTCATTAAAATTAGATTCCATCAAGAAAATTTCCCAAAACGTTAATTAGTCTATTTAACTTTAAAAGTCTGCAATGGACCGCTCAAAAATTTAAGTTAACAGACTGTTTTAATTATCTTTTCACGTCACATTTTAGCTGAGTAACTGCCTACAAGGTTTGAGTAACAAATTACAAACGGCTAGAGTTTAGTGTTTGTCTAATTTTATTGTTGAAGATACATTGCTGGCTCCGCACGACAGAAAACATAAATCTTCTGTTTTCTAGGAAATGAATAACAATTATGATAATTATCACGCCTTCGTAGCTAGTCTTCAACACGGCTATAACAATAATTAAGACCGTAAAAAGCGTTATCTTCAAAACCAGTAATGTTCAAACAAAAACAGTGTCGCTGGCGAGCTCTTGATTTCGATTTACGACATTAAACGCAGAACAAGGGCCAAATTACATTCGAAGCTCACAGGTTAATATGAACACAATTTCTTTACACCTAAAGTACAATTTACAACACCAGTAAAAATATCATCGATACGACTTTTTTGTCGCAGTGAATCTCACTTTTGGGCACACTATCAAATTCTTCCCATTACCGTATCAGAAGAAACAACCACAAACGGGATTCTACCGAATTTAAATAAATTTTATAATTATAAACAATTACTGAATGATATAATGAATGGATAAAATACAGTGAGTTTGGTAAGAGACAGAATATTCAAATTCGGGTTAGCAAGAAAAGGATGTAAGATAGACAACGCCTACGTAGTTTCTTTGAATGTATGATTCGGCGAGCGATAAAAATCGCCGGTCTTATTCGTCAGATTTTTTTTAATTAGAGGGGTCCGTCATGTGAACCGAGGTGGCGACCATTGTATGTTGAATAAATAAGACATTTACAAATGAGTGTGCTAGTAAGACATGGACATTAAGAAGACTAGTTAAATACGTCGAAAAAGATTGTTTTGATGTTAGTAGAAAATGTATGCACATTTTAATTAGAAAAAAATCTGATTGATCTTTCGTGGTTACTGGTTGAAAACAGGTGAATCTCTTACTAAGGTTTCCTTCCCACACAACACTATAAATCAAAAAACAACCTTGACATTTTGCCAATAGGTCCATTATTAGAGCGTTAGTCTATACTTAGAACAGGTCCCAAAGTCGAAAACAGCTTTAGGTAATGAGTTTCGGAATGAGTTTCCTAGATTAGATTGTACCTACCTATGTATTTTTATGTAGGACATTGAACATTCAAACCATGATCATCAAATCAATCAAAATAAATGTTTTCTTCTGGTAAATAATTTGCCAAAAACAGAATATTAGACAACTGATACTGCCTAGCTGAGGGCCAGTATTAACTAAAAAGTCGGCTTATTTGACGATCAAATTGGCTACAGGAATAAAGTCCGGTGAAGCAGTCAAAGCTGGCGCTCAGGCTAACTGCAAAAATCTCTACCAGAAAAAAAGGCTACAGGAAAAAAAAAACTGCTAGAGGCGCTAGTGTCGCATCAGGTGTAACTAAAAGTCTCTAACAATGATAGATAAGCTACTGGCCTGTGATTGGTAGAAATTGACAGATAGACGTGATGCGAGACTAGCGATCCTAGCGGATTATTGTTTCCAGGTATATTAGTATTCTGCGAACAGTTCTCAAAAACGCACCTGTGTTTACCCCAACAAACGTAATAACACATTCTCTAAAGAAATAAAAAACTAACACTTTCCTCACCATATAATCTTATAGCATGGTTATTAAACTTGAAAGTTATTAAGTAGCAGGCGATTACACCTTCATGCAAAACCCGTTTTATGTTTTACACTGTTATTTTTCTTGAGTCTTATTCCGTTTCGCGCTGAGCTCGTGTGAATTATGTCAGTTAACTTTCAACATTAGACAGAAATGAGGCTCGTTGTAAATTCTTGTGTAAGTAAATATATTTATGATTAAGTTTTGTGAAGGAATGTTGTCGCGAAGAAAATGATAATGGACATATCCTTCACTGCATTTACTATTAAATATTATGTGAGCGATTTACAGTATTAAAATACACGACATTTTCTTCATTATTAGTTAAAAAAGTAATTAAAAAACGAAGTTAATAAAGTTCATTTCTAAATCTTGCCGAATTATGAATCCGATTATGGAATTATTGGGCTATCAGACTTAATAGCATAGTCTGTATAAAAAAGCGGGAATATAGCTCCAACAGCAGTTTTGGAATGCAGTTTATCAGTAGATATTTACCTACTCTCAGATTTCTGCCGTATCTTGGATGCGTAAAAGCATAAATCTTTCTAGTAGACTTAAGGTCATAGCGTCGTATCAAATATCTATGACCTATGCAGAATTTTATTTCTAGAATTTGCTTCCTGTGATTTAATACTGTAAGCTAAAGTTTCAAAGTAAAGTTCAATGCATGACCTTTTAAATCATGAGAAAAAATATGTAAGGAAATAATTTCATCCTTTTCTTGGTTAGCTTGCTTTTAAACTCGTCTAGAAAAGAATGTTCGTTTAAAAGTTCGATTTTCTATCAAGATAAAAAGATTAGCCAATTAGCTTGAATAAGAATCGCTGTTCCACAGTGCACTAGGAATAATGGGGACACAATCAGAACTACTAAAGTCAATAGTTTGGTTTATCGAAGCAAGCTTTTCAACGTCAAATATAAATAGGATTTTATTTTAAGAGGAAGAAAAAGATTGTGCGATGCTGTTTTCGTAGCGTAGATTTAAAATAATTTTAAGATTTTTGTGTTGTATGATTTATTTTTAGATGTACTTTGATACGATCTTGTTATGTACTTTTTAATTGGTTCGAAGTTTGGGCTTGGTTGCTTTTTCTGTATCTGTGTTAATGCAAAATAATGATTGCAAAAAATATGCAAAAAATTTTTTCTAAAAACGCTTATTAAATCATTATGCCATCCACTTTCAAAGTAGTTTCGACATATCATTACAAAGAGATAGCAATTTTCGCTTCGCAATAAAACATTCTAAGTACTCGCGCCCCTCATATAATTTGCATAAATTAAATAAAGGTTAACACCGTATAATTCTTTCGTCTGACGAATCAGCGATTTGTAGTTACAGAGCAAACAAAATGATTAGTAATGCTAATCGAGACATAATTGTAGAGCATTTAGGTCGTTTTCTCCTTTTAAATTGTATGTTAGTGTCCGCGGGTTGTGAGTGTTCTTTGAAACGGCACGGCGTAAATGTCCTAAGGGGACAGATGATCAGTAGGCTGCCTATTGCCCTTTGTTATTATACAAAGGGCGAAAGGCCTACTGATCTGAAGCTTTTATTTTACTTTCCTTTTTAAGCTGTCAGTAAGTGTGGGTCAAATCTTGTTAGAATTTGACCCACTTCCTGTTTGAATGAACTAATAGTTATGTAATTGGATGACGATGCAATATTTTATAGAGATGGTTTGATGATAACGACGTAAGGTCATATAGGATCTATGCAACGAAACTATACAATTTCACAGAATTTGGGGTTGTGTCATTTGTTTTTCTTGTACATCTACAGGTATTGATATGAAAATTTATTTCACATATAATTTCTTTTTTACCACATTTTAAAACAAAGAAACAAACGTTTCAGTAACCTTTGTATAGATGTACGGTCCTCAAGTTAAAAGATTTAATGTCCCAAGTTCAGAATCTAGCTTACTCTCAGTTATATGTTCTTATAAACAGATAAATATCTAAACAGACATGTAGGATAGTTTCCCTAGCTAATAGGACATAAATGTACAGATCACAATATATTGCCCCGACTTTATTCACTAGTCGCTGAAATGCAGTTTGCTTCCGTTTCTAACTTTCAGATCCAAGTTTCTTTACTGTTTTTTTTTTTATATTTACTGTTTAGTATCTTTAACAAAAATATATATTAATACACAGAGGCATCAAGTATTTTTAAGTTTGTCAGGCTACGTTTTTCAAACAGCGTTTTGATAATCGAATAACAAGAATCCAATTCTAGGTTTACGCAGATTACATAACATCGTGCTCTACATTTTTAAGTAAACAATATCTAAAATTCAGTAAACAAAACCTTGACTGAGAATCTCTTAAATCTGTGAATTTACAGCCTACTGTCTAGACGCTAGCTTAAGTAGATTTAGGAAAAAAATCTTAGTATTAACATTGATAAAATCTCATATTGGTAGCGTAAATAACAATATAGAGGAAGATTTTCTACATTGAAAAAAATATCGATGCGATTTTGTTTTTTTAGGAGAATTGGGGCAAGGTTGCTTCTGAATTGAAGTTCGGTTTTGATTGATTGAATACTATGTTTGTATATTAGTTAGACTATGAAGTTTGGATAATTAATGATAGTGATTCTATTGTGAACGTTAAGTACATTAGTTATCGATGTCGTTGTCAACGTTACAGTAGTATGCACTTTACAGCCCGTATAACTTTACACGTATCTCTTACTTAGAACTTGTTAAGTTTGACTTCTACGAGTAGTTCAGGGTTCGTTAAAAAGTAATAAGTTGTATGACATACATGAACTTTTATGATAAAAAAGATACTTATATGGACTTAGGCGAAGACGAAAACGTTAGAATGCGTGTCATTGGTAATCAACTTTTTAAAAATTGACGCTTTTCATATATTTTAGAGGCAATCACTCTATCCATTGGTGAACACCATTTAAAATTCATTCAGTAGGTTATGAATTCATCGATATTTTATGCAAATATACCCATTTCTTGAATCATGCTTTAAAATCTATCATTGTCAACGACAAAGTTTTACACTGAGCGTATCGACGTGAAGCTAATTAAAATAAATAGTGACAAAAACACCTTACTAAACGGCTATATCGGCTAGATTTACTAGGTATCTTAAAATATTACGTTCCTTGAGCTGAGTAAATAAACTAGTAGTTAAATGAACTAGAAATTTGTCATCTCATCCTTATGTTAATTTCAATGGCAAAGGTTAATTATAACTTTAGAATTCCCTTCAGCTACTGGCACAATATTCTTAATTACAAACCTACGTACTGCTTCATTACATGTTCAGATTAATTAAAGTCTCTTAAGTAGTTTCAAAGTTATAACTAGTAAACGCTAAGTTATGAGTTACAGTACCATACGTTTTCATCATATACTTGGATTTTATTCTCAAATGCAAAAGAGGTTTTTAAGTTACTTGTGGTGTGTGTGTCATCACAACTCCTTAATTGGTGAACCGATTTTAATGTATTTTTTCTATTTGAAGCGGGATAGTGTTTGGATTGTTTTTAGTATTAATCAAGAATACCTGTTTTGTGGTAAGCTTTGGCAGAAGCGTTATTTTGTCGTGGGATCTTTAAATTTTTTGTTCTATATTATATGGTATACAGTCCTAGGTAAACACTACTGAATAAAGCAGGTGAAGAACTCTTTGATATGGAACAATTAAAAAAATCCATGGATCAAAGCTATTGAACTAAAAATCACAATAGGAAGGATATGTGACAGGCTAGAGGACCAGCGCACAAAAGTTTTTAAGTACTTTCACAAATTTACAAATACAGACAATCTTTAATTCAAACCCTCTTATTTTGATAGCGATAAGGATGGTTATTGAATGGCTGGAGGTTTCAGAAAGGTAAAACAGTTCGCAGTCATGTGAATGACATGTTCAAAAATGTCTCCGAGATTTTTTTGACAATACTCGGTAATTGGTGGGTTGGGTACCTGGGCAAATGGGTTTTGTTATACTACAATACTTTTGGTTTACAAAGGGACAACGGAACAAGAATATCTAAGTAATTTGCTCATTGAACTGCTGTAATGAATATAGTTGTTAAATAGATTTGATTGCGTTGGTACCTACTATTATTTTCTATTATATAACTTGTTTTATATTCATAAGCTTTAATTGTTGAGAAGTACATTATCATGGGATAGTGAGATTTAGACTGCAAAAAGACTTGTAATGTGGCAGTAACTTAGAGTACCTATAAATAGACGCGCATGGCTAATGCCCTGTTGTGCCGATCGTAATCAAACTCGCTCGTTTAGTGATTTTCCGTGCGACAGCCGACGTTTATGCAGAAATATTGATTTTTCCGATATTAATAGAGTAGGTAAATAAATGGATATTAGGTTTTTAGTAAAACAGATAATATGTTAATAAAACGGCGCGCTCTGTTGTGGCACTAATTTGACGTGACCTTGAAATCGACGCTTGTTCATAGTCCGTGCTTCTTTAAGCGCACTCTAAAGTTTACTTCTCAAGACAGTAACTACACAAACTTGTCCATAACAATGGGAAATAACTAAGTTCATACCACATATTGGTAAATTATATCTATTCGACTTTTACTAGGTTAAAAAGTAGCTCGTAATAGACACTATTAGAGCAAAGTAGGGCAATGCAGCCCACTCGCTAGATATAATCAATTAGTCGCTTATTACCTGCGACTAGGGAATAGAGGGGAGGAGATATATCGGAAAAGACTAAATGTATGTAGCAGTGGTTTTAGTTGAATAAGTAAATAATAAGGATTAAATTTTGTTTTAAATATAACGTACTGGTGTTATGTACGTTCATTTTTAAGTTATAATGACATTACGATTTTATAATCATGATTCTTGCGTTTCAAAATTGTAACAAGTAGGTTTCTAAAAATGTTGAATGCATCAGAAAAATAGGGGTTACCTTTATAAAAAAAAATTGTATTTAAAATTGCTTTACTAACCTGGGTTTCATTTGCGTGATGAACATCAGCGTGACATGGAAAGAAAAAACACAGTGTTAGATGGCAATAACAAAAATGGCCAATGATAAGTTTATATTACAAGGAAAATGGAGGTGACCTTTTCCAAATATTTCCATTAAGGACTAGCTGTATATTATTTATAAATATGATTATAATATAGTGTTAGGTAGGGCAATGGTAAGTTTAGAATATGTATTTTATTGCTTAAACATTCAGTTTTTTAAGATAAATCATTTTCATAAAAAAATAATATCAGACTGTATAGACTCATGTAAAAGAATATAATTTGATTTTACTACATAGAAAGGAACAAAAAATGATATGTAATTACCTCTCATCAACAATAATATCTAAATGCAAATTTATATGAACGTATAAGAGACCCTTAACCCGAAGCGAAGCTTTTAGTTACGTCGAAATTCGCAGACCGCAACATCTGGCGTGTACCTCCTACCAGAATACTCGTAGATTGCATTTTGTCTACTTTCGCTAACGAATGTACATCCACAAAGCAAAACCAACCTTACACAAACATCTTAAGGACGCATTCCCCTGAATAAAGGATCCTGAAATTTTCAGGCGCTTACGACGTTTTGGCGACGGAAACACGTTTCAATCTGTTGTCTCCTGTTTTGGTACTATCGAGCTATTCTGTACAGATGCGGATTGCGGGTAGGAGACGCAAACTCGATTTCCTTGGGACCAATTTCGTGAAAATGAAAACACAAAAATTACTATGAGATATGGCATAATGGATACCTAGAAATGTTTCGTCCTGTGTTGGGGAAGGCTTTGTTTCCGAGATATTACAGTTAGATCAAATTGTGTCTAGCAAGATTCTCATAATCGTTTGTGGAACAAGATGGGACGGTGATGTTGTAATAATGTTCTCTTTGTTTCCGGATTATTTAGTTTAGAATTCACAAGTATCCGCAAGTACGGGCGACAGAAAGATACTGTCATTTTACCGGTATTCTCAAATATTAAGATTAAAGTGTTCTTATTTTAGTTAGTATTTTTCGTTTAGTTTACATTCTCACTACACAAAGGTAATCATTTTCTTGGATACATTATTAGTATTATGTACCTAGTTAATTATTTAATATACCTACGTAGATAAAGAAACTTTATGTAGAGAATAAAGACAAGTGTAAATCTAATTAGTCTCTCTAAAATACCAATTACGTACATTTATATTAATAAATAAGAGAAGACGCAATAAAGTAAACTTAAAAGCTGTTACTTTTATGGTCCCATCATTAGATCTATTTTTTTTTTTTTTATAATAATATTCCGGGACATCTCACACACGGTTATCTAATCCCAAGCTAAGCAGATCTTGTGTTATGGTAACCAGACAACTGATAAACTTACTTATATATTTCTAAAAACATACCTACATATTATAGATAAATTACACCCAGACCAGAACAAATGATCGTGCTCATCACACAAACATTTGTCCTGGGTGGGAATCGAACCCACGACCTCCGGTATAGCAGTCAGGGTCAACCACTAGACCAACAGGCCCAAATTTAAAATTGTTATGAATTTAAATAGAGCCTTCCATTCACATTTTTCATAACCATAATCAGACATAGTTATATTAAAAGTTAGCGAAAAGGTTTCACAGTAGCAAAGAGATCGAATTACAAAAGTTTTAATATTTTTCCTTTTGTTGCCGCGATTCTTTCTTCTCATTTGCAGAATTTTATGTCAAGTAGATAATGATATCCTTTCTGTTAAAACAGCAGTTAAATTGTTACATCTGATATTTCTGATAATGGTTTTGTTTCTTAGTAGATAAAAGGTTAAAAAAATGATTTTATAACATTTTTAGAATAAAGGCATATGTCGAGGTAAAATCTTAGCTTGCTTTACTTCTTTAACTTTATAATATAAACAGATACTCACTCAAAACTTTAGTTTAAAATTCGATTCAAACTTAGCCTATAAAAAGTCTAATTTTGGATTCATTTTTGGAACATTCGCTTCGACAAGTTACCCAATTATCATGCAGTTGTGAACTGTAACTAAACATTTATACAATCATACATAAAATGCCTAAACAATTACGTTCTATGCATATCATAAATAAATTTCGGAACAATAATATCAGGCATCAATTCGAACGGTATTGCGATACGTATCTATCGAAGCCCGGAGCATCGTTTAATAAATCAAACACATTATATTCTATGATTGTTTCGATACGTTATTGTCTCACATCAATAGCTACCTCTGTTTACACGGTACTACTGAGGTAGGAGTATACAATCGTACTAAGGTAGGTCACATACTGTAGATTTTATCGCTCGATTTTATTCGAATACATTTATCATTTTCAAGTTCCAAAAGTACTTGGATTTTCTTTATTCAATTTACCTTCCTTCAACATACTATCTATTAAAGTTAGTTTTTTTTTTTGTATATTTTGTTAAAAAAATATGACAAAAATCCGTTTTTCTAAGCATGTTTCATCAAAAATCTTGAGGCTATGGCGCATTTAAATGCGAACATACCATCCGCAGTCGCGAAGACATGACATCACTGTCACACACATTCCAGACCCTCATCAAAATCTCAGCCGAATGTGTACACTGGTACAGTGTGCAATGGTTCTTATAGAAATACTTCAAATATATCCGCACGCTCGAAGGCACTCCAATTTCTTAGTCCTAAGCAAACATGTAACGCCAGTAGTAATTGCTCACAATGTTTACTATCTTTTATTGTGTATCGAAGATCAAATATTGTTTTTGAATGCATCAGCTGTATTACCTACAGCCGCGCTTGTTATTTGAGACGATTTTTCAGAAGTCAATTTAGCGTTGATATGATTTTTATTTTGTTTGCTTCGTATCTTGTAGACAGATAACTTCCTTTAGATTGCACATGGTTGGTTTCATTATTTACCTTTTTTTGATCACGTTCTATTTAAATAGGTTAACAATGCAAGACTTAAGTACCGATAGGAGTAATATTAAAATTGTTTTATTTAAGTGAAAGTAGTAACAAAAAAAACCGCCACATGTACTTTAAGAAAAAAACTTGTTCCAGTTAATATATTTTCTGACTTCTTAACTTAAAAACACCATAAACATGACTTGACACACCCTGCACTACGCCCACCAACAATTACAAAGTAGCTATTCCGAACTACAAATAAAAAACGGCGGTAAACCGATATGAATAAACGGCACCTACTGTCGATGCCGGCTCTCTAAAGTTACAACACTACAAAGACGCTACCATGTAATTCGAGACACTAAAGGAAACTAAGGCGACAGTCGACTGGGACACTAAAAAAACACTTTCAATCGAGCGCAAAAGAAATTCAATATGGCACTGCAACGCGGATTAAATTTTGCACAATCTAAGACGCGATCGGCAGCTGTTGCCAGAAATTTAGCCAACCATTGATGTGATGAGATTCAACGAAACGCAAGATAAACTTCAACAGTTTCACTGAAATAATTGAGATAAAGTAACAACTTGCCAGAGACAGACATTTTGGGGAATATTCTGATGAAAACAATGGAGAAATCTGAGTCACAGATGTATTGTTGCTCATCAAGAAAGAATTGGTTGTTAAATCTTTGATAGGTTATTCAAATTTTTATTGTTCTCGAAACTAGACATTCTCAAAATAACTACAAAATAATAAAGAGAAAAGTGCCCTATAAAATTTCCATTACCGAAACCTACAAAGTATGGCACCGTTCTCTATTTATCTTAGACAGCATGAATACCAGGTTTTACGATACCCATAACATCAGTTTTCAATAAAACTTCGGTGTCGAAATCGTGTTTAAAAAACAATACAGGAGTTCGATATGACTACAATAATAAACATAAAAATACTTTATGTAGAAGTATTATAATGTGAGATTGCTTTACTTTTTATGATACCATATAAGTACGATTGACATTTCTTTATATTTAACGTTATCTTTTATTTACATTGGATACATATCTTCGAAAAATGGCCAGAAATATTGTTTAAAGCTTTTGACACGGTATGCTATCAGATTTATGTGACTGATTTTGGAGCTTTTTTGACATACATGACTAAATCATTTACTAATATCATATTCAATAGTGACTACTAAAATTCAGTAGACAAATTTTTGTTTGCTTATCTTCTGTATTTAGTAATAAGAGAATCTCAAGCTCCTAAAGGGAAAACATCAGAGTGTGTAAATAAAGCGGGCGCCGCGGTACGACAAACAATCAACCAGCCTTGTGGACATGTAATCGGATACAAAATGGTCCTTGGTACCACTCAAGAGCTCGCAGACTCAACACACAGTAGCCGCTCTCTAGAGGAAATTACATCGAATTACAACGTTTCCCCGTGAGACGATAAAAGTGGACATGCAATAGGAAAGTCAAGACTTTCTTAACGTCGAAATACAAGAGAAACAATGTAATTCTTGAATTCAGTATGAGTTTCGACGAAACATGCGAATAATATATTGGAAATATTTTTTTTAAATGACTCCTTTGCTGCATGTCATGTAGATAAATAAGTGGATATTCTATTAAGCTCCTATTTCCCTGTAGAATTGATACGGAGGAGTTGCATACCCGCTGTTTCTTCAAAGGCTGCATTCAATCTAATAGCAAACTGGACGTCGCTATTTACTATTAGAGTAAGACTTGACAGGGTCGTGCCCCAAGACATACTTTTAGTTTAAAATTTTATAAGGTTACTTATTTAATTCATATAGGACGTCATTTTCCAAAAGTCGCATTTCACCCACGAAACCAATAAGGTGAAAGATCATAAAAAAATATTAAAGACGTGAGCCTACTTCATTTTTATGAAGCTATAAGGTAAAACTATAATAAGGTTGCTCGAACCGAACATAACGTGAGTGGAATTGAATAAAGTTTACGATAATGTTATCATTACAAACCATCGGTTGGCAAATCCTTCATATAGAATCCAAGTCTGGACAGAACGAGCAAATAGTATTAGCCTCAGGTCCATTGTTCTGACAACTCAGCGATTTTTGATACCTTTCAAATAAGAGATCTCAGAAATACTGTAGTCACAAAACGTTCGTTCAGTTGCTTTTTATTGTTTCTTTCTATAAAGCTCGCTTTTTACTGAAAATGCTCCCGTGGTAACGACATTGTACCTGTCTTTTGTCTTGAATGAAGGTACAAATTTTATATTGCGGATGAAAAATTTCTAGTGACTGAAGGTAAATGATTCAACAGTGTTGCAAATGTTTCTGCACTACTTACTTCGAATCTATCTTCTCTCGTTGCTGAATATGCAATTTTATGGTTATTCGTGTGGATGGCTCGATTCGCGGCGTAATCCGAAATGATTGATGGTCGATGTGACTCTTGTAATATCGAGTGAATGACTCTTCAAAGAAATGCCAATTTGCTGAGATCGGGAATTTGTCTTTTTCGTTAAATTCGCAATTGGATGATCGGCAGAAGTAAAATAAATGCCTGATTTTTATTCTTAGATTTTTTATTGACTTTTTGTATATATTATCGTTAAAATACAGCACATGTTTCTCACGATGTTTTTGTAATCTACTAAAAAGGTTACTCCTTTTGATAAATAAAAAAAAGTACAGACTTCAGTGACATATCGGAGATCTTATCCGAACAAAACCTTCGCACAATGCTCGGTAATAATGGGCGCACAAAAAATGATCGGTATCAAAAAGCAGCACTAAAGGGGACAAAAATATCCACAAAACACATACACACAAACAGAGCTGGTGACAAAAACTACTCTTTAACATGTGTGCGTTCCTCGACCAAAGGGTTTCGGGTCTATAGTTCTTTATATACTGAGTTACAGCAGCAAAAAACGGTCGCAACAGAAAACGGATTTATTTAATGTTTAATAACAGAGCGGGTCGTAAAACTAGCACTATTTTTCTTGACCTATTGTCAATCAGATTTTTAGATGAGATATGGTGCTCGCCTCACGGGCACTCTCGTTAATGGGGTACCTATGAGGCCGAGCCCGCATTGTATGTACACAGGAGATTTCTATGCCGGCGACCCTACGTGACAAAACTTTGTCCCTCCCTACATTCAAATTTCTGAAGGAGCAATTGAAATTGGAGATGGTAAAGAGAATTAGAGCGGGGTCTTTTTCAAGCGCCCGTTTTGTTTCGTACGCGTTCAAAGCGGGGTTTCTTTTGAATCTCGATCAACCATCGAACTGGAAGTGGGGGGAAGCGTTTATTAGGATTCCCTACGGTCTACCAATCGGCCGGTGCGACATCGCGTAATCTAATAGCTTATTAATGAGGGGAAGCCTTCGATCGACCCTATTTTTCTATCATAGTTAACTTTAAAATAATGGCTGACATCTCTTTCATTCGTTGTATTTATTGACGGTTTATTACGCGTATCGCCGTCTTGTTTCTGCGGCCAAACGCATCGCGAAGTGGGAAGGTCGGTGGCGCGGGCGATGGCTCCTCCCACTAAATTTATAATACAATAAATGATGAAGCCGCGGCGTGGAACCGGCCGCGGAGATAACACGTAATGTGAGGTTATTGCGTAAAAACAAACGGCAAAAAAAAATATCCGTAAGAGAGATATACGGTTTCGCGTAGCAGACCTTTATGATCCAAGCCAGAGCTAATATACGAGCGGTAGATTCGCGCTCCATGGATTATATGAGCAATAAAGAGGATAATTTAAAATTACGTTTGCTACAATGTTGCTATTAACTATGATTGTTGAGGCGTTGAGCTTAGCGTATGTTTTCGCAATCTTACATAATGTCTTTATGCATAGATTCTTTGTATTCGTCGCCTTCCAAGTTTTCAGGTTACAAATGATTCAATTTTATTCCAAAAAAAACTCACGAAAAAGTTAGATTGATTCAAATAAGCCTTCAAATATATGGGATAGAACTTAATTTAAGAATAGTAAATTGAATTTCCAAACGTTTATAAAATCACGGATTCGTTCTAGCTTTTAAGGATCTGTTCAATATAAAAACATAAGTATTTTTTACTTTCTTTGTCAGAAAAAGTAAATCTTGAATGTTTTCGACTCGGTAGAGACTATCTATCCTTGAAGAAGGAAATGACTGTTACTTTATATAGATAAGCGTGTAATTACGGATAAGTTTCTTGTTGTTTTGATTTAAAGTTTTAAGCTAATCCTAAAATTGGTTTATAAAAAGGACCACCGCTTGGAAGATGGTTTCTCTTACTTTTAATTAAATTTATCATCCTTTATGGTTCCCAAAGTATTAATTAATGTTTACACTTAATGTAAAAATTAATTTTGGATCTTACTTGTGCCTATAAGTCATTTTATGTTTCTACATTCACCTAAGATGAAAAAATTATTATATTCGTGTGTTATGGTAACGCAGATGAATGTAATTATTTCATATTAAATTCTGTTAAAATACCCATAATAAAGCATATTATTATGAATATCTTATTTCGTTTTGTAATATCTACCAATATCTTTTTAAAACACATCATTCCAACCTGCACTATAAATTTCTATAATTCTGGATGACGACCTCAAAAACTACTGACTTCGGACAAATCACAACGTTTGAAATCACGTAGGATTACCGTGCGAGGTCAAAAGGTAACTATTGTACATAAATTGATGACAGGTTCGAAGTTTATCAGTTACGACACCATCTGATTTTGTGCACGTAGGCAGACTCATTATTACGCTAGATTTTTAGATCGAGATAAAAATAAAGGGATATAATTATGTTAGGACTAAATTGCAGATACAATTTGGATAATATTGCTTTTGTTTTAATTAGTTGACCTTAGGAGCCTTTCAAGTGAATGATAAACAGCGAAAAGTATTTGAACCGGGAACCTAATAAAATACCATTTCCGAATTATGTAATTTAATGCTAAAACTTGAATGAACGTTGATGTATTGGTAAAAAAAGTAAAAAGACATTTGCATCTTATTTTTGTCTCAACACCAAAAATATCACGAGATAAAACATTGTAAGGATGTCATCATTATGCTAATTTATTTCACACAAATACTCAATTCGTTGACACTTATGGGTCGTAAGTTTGATAAAAATTTAGTTTTATGGTAATTCAATGTCCTGAATTAATTATTATCAAAGTTATTGCATGACTGCTTCCTAAAAGAACATTGACATTGGTGAACAAAAAAAAATCACGTCATTGAATAATTTAAATTAGACAGGTGTGTATTAAGAGTAGAAATACTTTTATTATATGTTGTCAAACTAAATTCATCTAAAGTTTTACATCAAAAAAAGGTTGTAATATATAACATGTACTTAAATATGTAACTAATTATTACGTTCCTTATCTCTAAGATCGAAATTCGTTGAAGCGCGTCAAGTATAACAAATTTTGAGGCGATGACTCGACGATTACGCTAGGTTCATAACGCGGAGTGACGTCATGAATAATATTACATAGAAATACGTTTTACCCGGTTATACCCGGCTATACCCCATACATGTGTCCACCACGCTTTAATGGACTTGTCATGTTATGGTAATAACTAACAACCTGATAAAGTCGTATATCATTTTATTAGTATATCTCAGAACCACCGAGAATGTTATTAGGTATCTTATCCGAAATTTTTGATTAATGTTCGACGAAGCCTGTAGTGGAGCAAGCAGTATCCGTGATGCTTGAGATTACAATGAAATATATCGTGACCGTAACTCGTATAGTGATGTATATTCTTGTATTTTATCAATATGAGACCGGTTTGATATCGGAGTTATCGGCTACCGTGCTACAACTGTTTTGATTTTAATGAGAAGAATCAGAATGCGTACCTATGTTTCGAATTCTTTTCGATTCGTTTTTTGCGTCACTTCAAATCGAAAAGAAGATTAATGATGATTATGTTTGTAGATGGACAGTGTCGTGTGGTCCTTAGTTTTAAATGCCACCCTGTTTTATTTTTTAAGTGTCTTAAAAACTTATAGTAATGAAGAGAAGACTTCACGACAAGAACAGACGAGGGACCTAAGGTAAACCAAAGAGTAGCGCTTAATCTAAGATTTCTGTACATTATTTAATGCCTTTAAAGAATTTAAAGTCAAATAAATTAATGACACTAAGATCTAGCATCCAATTAGTTTTTCATAAAAATGGCCACATCTCTTATTCAATTTTATTATTTAATATCGCTAAAATTCTTATTCTCTTCATCTTTATTATGTTATTCTCAAAACATTACTTAGTATAAGATACATTTCTACGTATTTTAACAGAACAAATTCCTCGAAAATAATATAATTACATTTCATAACTAGGTATATCTTGTCTCCCGTAGCTATCAAATTTTCTAATAAAAACATACTTCATTCAATAAACGTCTCGTACAGTATTAGTAAGTAAATCTACATGACCTCAATCTTCGTAAAATTCTACTTTCTAAGGATCAGATAACATAGAAATAACTGCATCCTCAATTATTTCTCCACATTACAACTTACTCTTATCTCTAAGTGTTAATGACCTGAAATTTTTCCCTTATCATAAATTACTGGCAATAAATAATAATAATAATAATAATAATATTCCGGGACAACTCACACACGGTTATCTGATCCCAAGCTAAGCAGAGCTTGTGTTATGGTAACCAGGCAACTGATAAACATACTTATATATTTCTAAATACATACATATTATAGATAAATTACACCCAGACAACCAGAACAAATGATCGTGCTCATCACACAAACATTTGTCCTGGGTGGGAATCGAACCCACGACCTCCGGTATAGCAGTCAGGGTCACTAACCACTAGACCAACAGGCCCGTCAAATAGGTCAATTTATTGTTTGACGACAAAAGTTATGTGTCGGCTGCATCGTTGTACATGCCATGAACTATGATTATACTGATAAAAATACTTGGACCGAATGCAGATAAAATTGTGTGATCAAAATAATGTATTTGGTAGTTAGGGCAGTACTTTAGTTTTATTATGAGATAAGCTACAATGTAATTAATATGTGTCTTGGGACGAGGGCCTCCTAACTGTTTGAGATATTATTTGAGAGATCTACGGCCTTGTTTATCTACAAATGTCTATTAACTTTTACTGTATCCCATCGTTGAAAAATAACATTTTGATTGCTAGGGTCGAAATTTATTTAGAAATAAACAAAATCACTATATTTTCTAAAGTCGTAATTCAAATACAAGTTTTATACAATAGTTTTACCAACAGAGTTATTTCAAACCAAAAGGTAACGGTTAAATAATAAAAAATGACAAACAACCATAAAGCTTTCTGATGCAAATATTCGAAAAAAATAAATTATTACATGTCCATAAAGTAAAGAGGAACGCACCAAAACCGTTTTGTATTCCGTTTTTGAATATCTGAACGCATAATTTTTGAATATGGAATGAAACTCTACCAAACATAAAGAGGGTACCTGTTTCAATGTTTTCTAAGTGCCTACGCGTTCTGCCTTTGACAAATATGTAACCATTGTTGAATTACTAAGGAAATACACAAGACAAAAGAGACACGTAATATGAAAGCCGTACTGTAGTCTTTTATAAAGTTATATACGAAGAGTAGAATTTTTGACCTGCCCTGAATACTTAACCTGTGCGAGTTTGTAATTCATTACACGTTAAAGCCGTGACTAGCACCGAAACCACTTAACAATTTAGGACATAACCTATTTTACTGTGGAAAATTTGATTCTTTACTTCCGTGAATAATCTATGAAGGTTGACTGGTCTTAAATAACTCTCAATTTTTTTACCTTAATTTGTACCTAAAATTTGTTATTTTGATATTTATTATAATATCGATAAAAGTGTTTACGGTCCCTACATCTTAAGTCGCCAATTTTTTCTATAGTTTGCAAGCATTAACTTAATTTAAAATCAAAATTATTATACCTAAAGTGAGACACATAATAGATTTTTTCTGACTGTCTGCTTATATGAATGATAATATACAAAAAGTCGTAAATCAATATTAATTTTATTATGTAAATTAGCCTTCCATCCTCTCGTTAGCATCTCGCATTCATACGAATGCCTATATGGAATACATCGTTTGGCAAGCTATATTCTTACCAATACTTTTGATTTAGCAAGATGTCAAAATCTTTATATTTACTGCTCAATATATCATATACACACAGCTTAAACACGTTATAGAAAGATTTATGTTTCGAACTAATATTGCTTTGACGCCAAGACCTATTTCATAATTAATTGCCTAATACAGAAGTAATAAATGTGGATAGATTTTGTTTATAAATTTAATGAGACTAACGGCCTTAAATCTTGAGATATTGTAGAAAGTAAAAAAGAAGCTGTAGAAATTTATGTATCAAAAACGATCGTTGAATTGACGCAACTGATAGCATTGTTCGTTTTTAGTAGATACATGCAAACTGATCAAAGGAAATTTTCATGCAAAATAGACACAACTCGTTCTATTTTTGTTTTAAGATATGAAAATAAGGATATCTTCGTCAAACCTTCTTTAGCTCAACAAATCATAACCAACATTTTGATCCCATCATAACTCGTCACTCCATATTACAGTTTTCTTTTTGAGATCCTATATTCCGCCTACGTCACCGACAAAAGGAAATAAAAAGCCCTATTCAAAGTATCAAAAAGTAGGTTACATTACAGTTCCATTTCTGAAACTTCGCTTTCAACGAGGATAGTCAGTACACGCACGTTCAGAATTTTATAAGCGCGGAAGGGAAGATATGGTACAGAATAGACAATTGACAAGGGTAGAGGAGACACAAGAAACTTTGATGTGAGCTATTGAAGTACAAGAAAATTCGCGACTCGTGATCGGAATATTGCTTAGTTTGATTTGTGACTGATATCTTTTGAAGTTAGTCCGCAGGGAATTTCTGGCTAGCACAGTTTTGGATTGAAAATTTGTTTTGGTTGAGTGAGCGCTGGTTTTCAAGGACAAAAGTTTCTAGACGAACTAATGGATAAGTTTTAGAAGGCATTTATCTATTGTAAAATTACCTTTTTAAAACCTTTGGAAAATTATGAATCAAGTTTTGTTGAAAAATAACATTGAAATTGTTGTTCGTCACTCAATGAAGACGGAATTTCATGGACTACTACTAAACAAAAAAATACGCACGTACCTACTCTAGCGACAATTCATACGTTTCGATAACCATAAGCTTACTCATTCATACGCCGCTCGTATCGCAAGATAAATTGCTCCGGCACACAAATAAACGCGGTCTACGAGAGAAAAACGAACAAAAACCTTACGTATAAGTATACTCACTATCTATACGCATCTTGGAGTATAGACGTTGTAATTTATTATATTCAGTTCGCTCCGATCCATTGACTTTTGTGGCCGACCAGAGACCATCTTTTGTCACCCCGTCAAGAGTTGTAAACGGCCGTGTAATATGAATTAATAAGCACAAAGAATCATTATAATGCGTTTATTTGTCGCCACGAGAATTCCTCGAGAGGTTTTAGTTTTATTATGTGATGTTCACTGGTCGCCGCCTTTGTATATGTCCGGAACAAATTTTGGTGTATCGCGTGCGCAAGATCACGCTTGTTGAGCCGTTTGATAACAAAGAGTATGCATACCTCAAGTACTGGCAGTCTTTACATGGAAACATCTTGTACAATAAAAAAAACTTACACTATGTAACAAAAATAACTAGGTAAAAATTTAAATGCATGATTAGAAGTTTCAGTTTCACTTATGAAAGTTTTCATATTATACGAGTCGATAGACTATAACTTAACAGATTTATATATCAAAGTACCAAAACCAATATAAACTTGTTTTCAGTCTAAACCTATTTACGAAGTTTTGCTTACAGTTTTCCAGTTTCAAACTCAATTATCGTGTTTTGCCTCTCTGAGGAGTTAGGCAGAAATTGGTAGCAGTGAAACAAGTTGTCGAGTCTAATGATATTGATGATAATGACTTGCTATGATAGAGATGAAAGGGTCGCCGAATCGGCAGGCCCACAGATGTATGAAATGGCCTAAGGTTATCGAACTAACGATGCCTCGTTTAGTACGTACTAGTCACCATGGGTGTTTGTTTATAGGTTTGTTTACGTTAGTGATAATTTGGGTTAATTGTATAAAGTTATCTTTTAATATTATTATGTAAATATAAATTTTATGTCACTCAATAGTTTCATAAGGTAACTCTCCTTAGGACACCTAGGTGTGGTACCTAAGTAGTAATTTTATGACAAAATAATAAAATATTGCTTTCTTTAATTGAAAAGATTAACACACCTATTATTATTTTCTAGGTATTTACTGTTTTTAGGTCACATTTAGAATAATCATTTTTGTACGTGTTAACGCAATTAACTAACAAAAACTTAAAAATAACAAAGGTTATAAGTGCAAAACGCCATAAAACTATCGGACACAATGGCATAACAGTTACGTACAGTCTTTAACAAAACCGTTTGCATCACCGATGACACAAGTCTCTACTAATAGCGGACATTTATGGTTTTATACATAAGAATCGATAATTCATCAATAGAATCAAGAAGCCGTTATGCGAAGGCGTCTATTATCTTCGTTATTTTTACAATGATGTGAGAAATAATATATATAAGAAAACTAAATTGAAATATATTCGTTAAGTAAGAGGAGGAGCAAATTGAGAGAATTGTTTTCAAAAGTGTAAAAATATAGTGTACAGTAGCTACATGGGGTAGCTACCACAATATTCTTAAATTAACTACAAATAAATATTAGTTTGACCAAGTAAAACATTCCACCGATGTACCTATGTACATTGAATGAAGAATAAAAAAAAACATGAAGACTCAAAAACATCAAATTAAAACCAATCATTAAGCTTAGACTTGCCGTGGTTGTCCAAATTATAATATCGCCATCGAGCATTTAAATATCCAATTCAACACATATGATCAAAAATAATTAATGAAGCAATTTTTCACAATAAGACAATACAATTAACGTTATTTGTGACAGAGTAATAAAAAGAAACAAAGCGATGACAGGAAAACTAATAGACACCACATTCTTAAAAATATAAAAAAGCTTGTCACCCGTCTGTTAGGATTTATTAAGAGATTAGGACGGACAATAAAAAGCTAATTTGACAGTAATACATTCACACGTGTGAATGATAAAATTAAGCTTCTGAAGATACTTAAAACCACATGTTTTATGATTTTTCCAAGTACTTTTTTACGCTTGCATACGCTAAAGGGGTGAACAGAGATATACAGTTAAAGTGTCCTTTTTTAGTTTGGCCAACTGTCAGAAAAAAGATTTGTCATCCAGAATTGGATATTAAAACAATTCAGGAATTATATTATATTTTTAGAACAAAACTATAATTCAATAGGTACCTAGTAAGAGGTATAAAATCTTAAACACTAACAACTGTATCTAACGTCGCAGATATAATTCAAACACAACGCGTTCAGAATATCAAAAGTGCAAATATAGAACAAATCTTAACTTCTATCCCGAAATTTGCAGATGTTGCAACTTGTGACTTGACCCCTGGAAACTCCGTACGTAGGTATCGTGCGTATATATGCTACCTACGTGACAGGGCGTTACGTTTCTATACTTAGAGGATAGGTAAGAAAATATAGAGTGCGCATTTCGGGGTATGAACCGTGAGAACTAGTATGAACTAGTTCCGTCGAATAGTATAAAAATATAATGGGCCGTTTTAAAAAAAAAAACTGTATTATCTATACCTAATAATATCAGAACCATGTTTTTTTTCGTTAAATACATCCATCGCTGCAGAGGAACTAAACTAAATCAGTTTACGAATTTACTACATACCGTCAAAAATTTGCTTACGTTCAGCACCAAGGGCTTTTAGCGATACGCGCACTCTATAGTTTTTCATTTATTTGCTCTATGTTTCTATATTTGGGACACCTCGCAGACTTCGATCGCCGGAGGTCAACTCATGTTAATCTTAGCTTACGTAACCCTTACATTTATTCCCGTTAAGGAAATTGTTTTTGTACTTCACGGAGATAAAAGAATGAGGCGTCGTCACAATTTGTGACACGCGATGTTTAATAAGGTTGATGGTGTAACTTTCATTTTTTGAATTGTTTGTTACGGTGTGTTGTTAGCCTTATCGAAGTGAATATTTATTTATAGGTGTGGTGTGCCCTCACATCTTGTAAAAAAATAATAAACTAATACCGTAATACAAAATTTTAGAGAAAATTTAAGTTATGTGAGCTCGAGCAAGATATTATATGGTATTCGTAAAAAAGTTAACAATTCCAAAAATATCGTCCAAAAATTTTTAATTTCTATATCTATACTAATATTATAAAGCTGAAGAGTTTGTTTGTTTGTTTGTTTGTTTGGTTGAACGCGCTAATCTCAGGAACTACTGGTTAGAATTAAAAAAATCTTTTTGTGTTAGATAGTCCATTTATCGAGGAAGGCTTTAGGATATATAACATTACGCTGCGACCAATAGGAGCTAAGCAGCAATGAAAAATGTCACAAAAACGGGGAAAAATATTCATACTTGAAAGCTTCCGTTGCGTGCGCTGCGTAAACGGTTCGAGCTACCCAAAATATATGTATGAAAGAATTGTTCCTCTTTGAATGATCTAAAAAAATGTCTGCGACAGTATATGTCTATCTTTTACGATTGACTCACTATAACCTTTTTTAAGGTAATCATTTGGTCGAAATTAATGCATTATTGCCAATTATTTGCTACAGAGTTTTATCAACATAATATTAACTAAAATTATCATTTACGCAGAAATACTTTTTTTTTAAAACTTCTTAATCGCGGTCATAATAACAGAAATTGACGCAGACGAAGTCGCGGGGATCAGCTAGTTTATTATAAATTTCATTTTGAATAGTTGGTTTTATAGGTAATTATTTAATGAATTTAATACTCATTGTCTTCCATCAATAACTAATCTTAACCATCATTTAGAAAACATGAGACTTACATTCACCGTGTTATTTGAAACGAATGATTTAAAAGTAATTAGTTTTGATATACATAGAGTTGATTGCGTTATAAATTTATTACCTTAGATGTAGTATGAGAGTAATTAGGTAGCAATAAATGATTTTATAACGACTGTTATAATGTAGCTAATCTTACTTTGATCAAAATGTACTTTTATCATGTGAATGTGATTCGGATAAGGTAGTAGTCACTTGTTTTTGCAGACACCGCAAAAGTTCTGTATGTCTATTCTGTTAATAATTTCGGTGACAGGTGAAAGTGAAGTGACAGTGAAGTGACAATAAAGCTCACTTCAAAAGTGAACCCAATTGGCCTTGATTTAGAATTCAAATTCGAGAATACGTATTTGACATCTCACCGCGGATTCCGCTGTCGAGACATGAAAATAATGTTACAGAATAGCACGGCTGATCTTGTCTTTATGTATTCAAAATACAAAATAAATTAAAAAACAGCTAAGTAAATAGCTGATAGTAGTGAAGATAGGGTATCGTGGACGAAAATGACAGAAAACCCAAAGTAGATTGTACTAGGAACCAAAACTGATGACAATACTTTAAGTACAATTATTCATTAGAATAATTTAATAAACAAGTGCATGTACATGTGCCTGATATTTAATTTAGTACCTACCTATATAGTTTTTATGCAGCAGAAAATAAGGCCAATGCTTTGAAGTTTCCATATCTAATTAATTATGAAAGCTTGTAACACAAGTATATTTCGACGCTTCGAAAATTTTTAGCCTCAATATTTCCACTTAATAATATCCCAACTGACCTAGCCAAAGGCAATCTAGCAATGATTTATTAACGCTATTTTAGATTATCTCAAAAACATCTAAAGTTTTAGATATTTTAGGCTCCACCCTTATATAAGATTTAGACTATCCCAAAAGGATTTCAACGTAAACAAATGAATAAATAAAATAATTAACTGAACACGAAGTAAACAATCACGAAACCCTCTTAGCGTTAGTTAGTATTGATTAGCTAATTTTAGATTGGGTTTCAGTGGCAAGAAAGTTACAAATTAGTGTGTAATTTCACCAGAAAGTATCTATTAGGTACCAATATATCTATTCTCGAGGATTAGTGTAACCGGTATTTTCAATATACCCACAAACGATGAGTATCCTCATAAATATTTTAAATTAGCCACAATGTATGCTAATTATGTCGTACCTAATTAAAAGTTATGATCTACATTTTTTATAAATGATCTGAAAACAAATTTTGCATTTAAATGTATTTTATTTTAATAAATCTGGCCATCGCTTCGGATGTAAAATGAACTAGACTTACTTAATAGATTACTGATAATCTAAATAAACTCAATTGGTCGGACTTTGCTAAGTACCTAGATGATAATAATAATATAAGTTCTTCAATATAATTGTGTAGCTTGACCTAAAAATTCTCTTCTCCCTTTCAATCGACCGTCGATCGTCGTTCGGTACGAAAATTAATAAGACTTTTTCCCATGGCGTTACAAATTTAGTTTATTGCAACCAACTACAAATCGACGGGAACCTCCGGCAGATACTTATTATTTTATAGACGCTTCATTTTCATTAGCTGTACAAAAACAAGTTTCTAATGTACATGCTCAGTAATATTCTCCAAAACCGAACACACAGCAAACGTATTACCATTTATATGGAAATATAATTTCGGAATCGTGATAGTATAATTGAATGCTGATTAAGTCTATTGCTTGTTTTACGATATCAGCTTCCGAAAAAGAAAAACAATTTACATCATTATCGTGTCCACTGGTAATGTCAAAGCATTGAGATTTACGAACGCATTCCAATCAAACTAACGAACCGAGATTTAATTAAAAACGTATCGTCCAAACTTGACGTTAACCAAATGAAATTTACGACACCGCTAAAACAGAGAGCGCGGTATAAATTTAACTCATTTCTAATAAGAAAATTATGTAAAACGATCCTATTATAATTAATAATTCAGTTCGAAACGAGAAATACATTAACGGATATTTAAACGAGTGATGACGCGTCGTTTCTTAACATACTAGTATCTATCGGGTTTGGTTTAGAAGTAATGTTGATTGGACCGACAATTAATGGGCATCCTAACTAATTTTGGTTACAACAATTATGTTGAATGTTTAATCTTGGATGACGGTACAAAAACAAATGAGCAATTATTTTTTAAATAAATCGTGATAATGCATGAAAGTGACGGCAAATTTATGAAATTGGTCAAAAGATTAATGGGCTGGGAGTGACATAATAAAATGTTGGTTTTACTTGATGCCGTGAAATTATGAACGCGTAGGTACTATGTACACATCGACTTTGATAATGGATGGTGATGTTTTGTCAACAGCAGAAAAATAAGTTTATATTTTTATGTCTCATAAACATATTGGATGTTAAAAAATAAAGTAAATCATAATCATATTCATTTTAATTTTATTAAAACGGTTTTGGTATAAAGAAATAATGAGTAACAGTCGAATTTAGATGATATCCAATGCAAGGATAATACCATAATTAAATTAAATTTTATTCTAAAAGAATGGCTTTTGTTATTTTCTTTTTATAAATTGAATGGTTTGTTAAAAACGACATTATTATATCCAGTGAAACTTACCGTGTTTATCGAAAACAACAAAAAAATAAATCTCACAAAACTAAAACTTTTATAACACACCAACAAAACAGAGAAAGTGAGTAGTTTATACTAAAAATCACGTCAAAAGCTCCCGGTCCGCCATCTTGGATCACCGACCGTTATGCGCGCGCGCATTTGTTTGCGTCCAGGTGTAGCGCTGACAAAACAATCGGAGCTCGAGCGAGAAAGGGGCGGAGGGGCCATTCATAAAATTTTATAAAATTCACCAAAATAAAAAGCGAAAACTTATAAAAAAAGAATGCTCAACCAGAAGTGGCGTCGAATCGATACCCGGGTAATATTTCATAATATTAACTACTTAGGGATGTGAAGAATGGGTGGAGTTATGAAAATTATAATTGATTGGGCCTATTGAAATAGCTTCTTTATTAAAGGAACCTCCCTTCTTATAAAATTTTATAACAATATTCTTAAGTTTATGTTATAAATACTCTTAATAAAAAAAATATTTTTGAAATAAATCACTCTTTTTTAGTTTTTGGACAGAAAACGTTTTTGTGAACATTATTTATTTCTGGAGAAAATAAATAAAAAGCTCTACTAAATTTTAGATCTGTACAATTTTTTAATCCCTAGATTTCGTTAGTTTGGTGGAGCGTTCCTTAAGGTAGCATTCCATTAAAATAAATCCAGTCTTGCATTTACCGGCAAAGTGAATACTGTTAATATTATAGTTCGCAAAAAATCACCACCTATCATAATACTACGCCACTGGATACTTATTGTTACGTGTTTTCATAAGCCTTAAGAGCCTTGTCGGGTCGGAGATCTTAACGCACCGTCACACTTCAATACAAATAATTAGGTGTATATTTTACAATTTGCCAAATACCTCCATTGTATTCTTTGTGCTGTAAGTGGATTCTGTTTGCAACAAAGGCCCTGCCGCATGACATTGCTACCTCGAGACCGTGTACGTGTGTGTATAATGTTATTATTTAGAGCCGCATCTGTCACAAAGGCCGTTGCGTCCGTAATTTTACAGTTTAATCAGCGTTAAGTGTTCACAGAGTTACCGCGGTTCACGAAAAAAAATATAAAAGAGTCCGCACACTCGGCGATGGCACACCGAGGAATTTCGAGTCCATAAATCATTTGGGATGTCGATGACGTTGGCAATAAAATAAACGTCTTGAGATAACTATTCATGAAGCTCAGTGGCAGCCACAAAATTGTCTCAGAAAGCTGTATAAAACTAAGACTGGTAGATAAAATGGAACGCTAAAATAATACACAATAACATTGGATCAATGGGACCTTTTTGTTAATATAAATATAATAATTTTATCAAAGTTACATCCCCGCACGCGCCCACCTGTCAGTCAATCTCAGTATCCACAAAACATGTTATGCCATTGACCCTGAAAATGTTATAAGCAAATTCAAACAAACCGCAACTTTTTATGTAGGGATCAACAAATCGCTACATTTCACGATGCCGACAAAACAAAACACAATATTATAACACGATTATTATTACATTTCCGTATATCAAACGAACTGAATTATGGAATTGGTAATTATAATGATGGATCTAAACACTGCACTTCAAAGGATGTAGAAGATATTATGCAGCTGCTTTTAGAAATAATATGGAACGACAGAACGAATGTTCATTCAGCAAAAGATATATGTCATCTATTATGTCTCATTGTACGGTGACCACTTAGCGTGGAGAGGAAATAATTTATTCAAACCATACTACGTTCTATCAAGTTGTTCGACCGCTAGAGGCACTTGTGTCTTTGACAAAGCGAAGTTCTAAATCGGACTTATTGAGATGAATAATTGTTTATTAGCTGTTATGAATGTAGTTTAGTATTTCTTGGACTTACAATTATTTAGTTGAGGTATTATAATTAATTATGTATGACACGTTACCTCACAAATTTTAGAAGTAAATCAAATGATTTAAATTGTTGTAAATTATTATGCATGTTTTCTATCATCTGACAAATGAAACAATTATTTTCTATTAAACTTTAGACAACTTAATCAACGTTAACTAAACCGGAATCTTTCATGATCACTAATTTCACCAAATTAATTGATTTGTACTCCATTATTAGTAAGACGAATCAATTAACGGCTTACAGTATGGTAGCCAAAAAATAATTAGCCGACTTCCCTTAGTACGGTTCACAAAAACAGCAGATGCGAGGCCGCGTCGGTATCCGAGCTGCATTATTAGTTGTTCAGTAATGTTTTAGTTTTTTTCTTGTTTTGCTAACCACCCGCACCAAAACACCATCTGTGTTCGGACACGGTTCATCGTTATGATACATACGGACAAAGAAATCATACAATGTTAGGATCTATTGTGTTGGATTAATGTATTAGCATTGTAGGAAACCCTATTTATTCCACTATGAAAAAAAAATGCTGCAAAATTAAGTTACCAAATTCTGGTTACGTTATAATGAAACTCAATTCAACATATTCCTTAGAAATTTTTGCTGTAAGTAGAACAGTCACTTGGCAGAGAACAATCAAGTCCATAGAGACAAATAAAACAAAAGAAAGGCGCACAAAAAAGAACGCTAAACGTGAAAGCAATATGTAAGTACGGCGAGTTTAACTTAATTATAACACTTGTCTATAGGGACCGACGTGATTGTATGACTGTATAGGAAGGGGAAAGATTTATTGCGATCTTGCCGACTCGGTTAGTAAGTGTTGCCTGACTTTTTGTTTCATTCCCGCCACGCTTAATCACTGGATGATCTCGGGCTAATGTGTTTTCGGTATCGACTGTAGTCTTAATAATTGCATGAAATTTATTTTCTTCTTATTTCTCAACAAAACCTCTAACAACTAAAACATTTCAACCAATCATTCTCGATTTAGTAGTTCTATTAACTTGATATTTTTAAAACAGTAATTTGTCGAATCTCTCTAAAGCGCCGCTTACTTACTGAACGAATGGTATTAATTAACTGATTGGTGAAACTGGTTCCCAAAACATAATATTTATTATGGAAACTATAACAAGACTCACCAAGTTTTTATTTAAACCTCAACTTATATTAACTGGGAGCAATAAATTTGTTTTAATTGATTACCGTTAATTCACAAAGAAACAGACCGCCTCTAGTCTTTAATTACATTTATGATGATTACAATCCGTTTTAAAATGTTTTGCTTGGTGTGGCTATCTGAGAACGTAGGTTATCTGCCTACTTTCAATAAACGTCGAATTAATTGATAATATTTAGAATAAATTAAATTTCTTTAAATAAAAGAAGGTTCGTTAAAGGTTGATGATTGTAGTCATTTCGTTGTCCGCATACATCACAATAATTACTACAAACTAAATTAAATAAAGTACTGTACGTATTTAAACAAAGTACAATTTTATGAAAAGCCCATTTATACTCTGAAGGTTTTTAAATACGCTCTTAACGAACGACGTATCGATTTCTGTATACAATTACTGGCGATGACTGGTGATATAACAAATGATAACAATAACGTAGGGCAAAAATACGAGATTACTTCACTTACTGGTACTAAAACTCTGATAAATAATTATTCTTATATAGTCCAAATATTTATGTATCTTTACAGGAAGCATAAACAATAACACGGCACATTCTAATGAGTAATAAAAAATTTAAAATAACTTCCATAGTTCAAACTAATAAAAACTCTACTCCATAAATTACGGAGCTTGACAAAATGATATTTAATGTGCCTCCATTCTATCACGTGTGAGAGTTATGTCATTACCGAAAAACTCATTTGGGGCAAATACCCTTAAGGAACCCATTCATAATTTTAAGGACACGTTTTTCAACGGTCCTCCTTCATCAATCTGGTACTAAGTACTTGCCCTTGTTACTTCTTTCGTCTTACTCTTTATGAGCACGTAGGGTAGAGCAAATAGAGTATGTATTATCCTATTTTGTCTTAAGCGTGACAATAATTAATGACTGGATTTAAACGCTTCCTCACGCCCGTGACATTAACATAAATAGAATGATCTTCGTTTGCTCGTTTCGCCCCTTTGATTCCAGTATTTTTAGCTGTGCAGCCTCAGGTTTTGTATATTAATTTGTTGGCTGTAGATAGATCGGTGATCTCAGTACTTTGATGTTTTGCGTTATAAGGTGCCTGGTGATTGTCGGCTTATAGTCTTAGCTCTCTATTTGACAGTGTCCAATTTGTTAAGTGTGTGTTCTGTTTAGTGTAATCGTTTGTTTGGTTATTAACACATAATAATGTCAGCTCAATTTCCTTGTCGTATCCTTTTCCTTACGTTTGATCTTACCCATCAAGTTTTTTTGTAGAACTTTTTTGCAAAGCTCACAAAAACGTTTAAGTAAACAATTTTCATTTAAAAATTACTTATAAAGATATTAATTTGTTACAAGAAACATAACTTCATAATTCGAAACAAAAGCCTCTACATTTCTCTGAAGCGTCTATATTATATTAACAAATGCCATCTCGGTAAAACAAAAGCATCTTAATTTATTTATTACGTCAGATATGATCATAAAGTAAACGATTAATGGGAATAGCACTCGAAAGGAGTTTGACAAAGAAACAATACTGTTTACGAGTTATGAACAACGGGCTGTTTCTGAGTGTAAGTGAGTTATAGCAATCAGCTGCTCTTTTGTTAAAGATGCTGTTGTTTATGCTAATTGAGTTTATTTGCGTTCTGCTCTTTACTTCCTGACTACTCATCTGCCGAACTTCATCTCAAATGACGTGAGTAGTTGCCTTTGATTGACTAAGCCTCTTTAAAGTTAACACAACATTTCACATTCAAAGAATAGGTTTTAAAAAAACGTTGAAACTGAAACTGACATTGATTATGTACCTATAATCTATATGGTTACCATAAATACACATGGAGTTTTAAAAGTTTAATCATGTCTGAGTGTTAATTTCTATTCGAAATTTTGTTTACTGGCTGCGTTATATTTATCAGAATAGACAGTTACATTGTACACTCGACTGAACGTCAAATTAATTTTGAGTACCGCTTCAAAATAAGGGTGGTTTCAATGTCAAAATGTTATCACTGGAACGAAAACTTTAATCTTAAACTTCGTTGCTAAAACAGAGCAATAAAACAGTTCTTGTCTACTGTATTTAATTTACATTAAAACCGTTTAGAAAACAACTAAAACTTAAATCAAAATAGTACGCAGACTAAACAAGCACTGAATTAGCCAATAAATTCTATTGTAACAAAACTATTAGTGTTCGAGAAATTGTCTTCTAATTTCTCGTGTCGAGACCGTCTCGTTGGATTTATTTAAATGAATTTATGTTGCACCGGTCGCCATTATTGTTAAGTAAGTAATAAGCTAAGCCATTTTATTGGTTCGCTGCCGATAATTAGTTTTAAATATATGGGCTCGGTATTATCTATGATATTAAAAGATCATTTGCGTTTGAATAATTTATGTGATTGTACTTTTAGATTGAGGTCTTGTTAAGTTATTTTTAGTAGTTGCTTTCGGTTACCACCTACTTCGACTTTATTTGCAGATTCTGATGTTATCAAAATATATAAGTCTCTATTTTATTCTTCATTTAGGTACACACAAACGGTTTACTTTTAAAGTTTACTTTTAAGGTGAAACCTTATTTCCTCACAAGTTAATCTCAAACCGAGATTGCAGAAATCCAACAATTTAATATAGTTGTAAATATTATCATTTCACGTGTATCAGCAAATAACTAGCCACGCTACTATTACGTGTAAAACGCTGGCTACATTCTTAGAATCATTAATTAAGACTAGACATCACGCCACAGATCTGTATCTAGAAGTTAACAATAAAACCTAACAGGTCTCTCATATTTCACGACGAGATTGCTACGATTGCTGTGACCGTTATTTAGGGCTGTCATCGTTAAGTAGATACCTAATTAGACAGAATAACTAATAGTTCTAGGAATTAATTTAGTGTGCAAAAATAATATTGTTATTATTCATTAAATTAAATTAGTTTTTGGGAATCCTTAGATCATTATTTAAAAAAAAAAACAATAATAATATATTGTGGGTGCTATGACAGGGCGAATAATATTTGATTTATATACTTAATTTTGTGTGCAATAATGACGTTAGTACAATAATCAACATTGAGAATGTACAGTAATTTATTTTTACAATTACATACATTAATTATTTCATACATTATTCATATTCTAAAAACGCTCACAATCAATTAAAGGCTTATATGGTAAATAGCCACATTATTTCGTTTAAATAATTTAAGATCCGGAAGACAAACAAATAAGTCTTTAAATGTGCATGAAATATGTTCTTATGAATACCAGCCCTACATCCACTTGTGCGTTGCGTTAAGACCAGACTGGTCTACGTGATTCTCGTTGATTGTGAGCATAATTTGACTGGAGCTTATTCATACGTGGTTTTGAGGTAACGCCCTGGCGCCATATGATTGTAGTTTAATGATAAAAGTTTTGATAAACTATTGAAGAGCCACTACTAAATAAAAGTAAATTGGGAATAAATATTTGAATTTGATCAGCTCTAAAAAGTGTTATAGCGCTAAAGAAAGGTCTAGCCTTAAGCTTATTCTGTTAAATTATTTTAGGCTATAATACGATATAGGATCAAGGCTGCTACTGTCTGATAAACAAAATCTCTTTTAACATTTGCTAAGTTGTTTTAGAGATATATAAGATTATGTCAGCCTTTGGACTTGTTTACAAGTAACATTTTAGTAAAGAAGAGAACTTTTTATACCTACTTCACAAATCCAAATCTGATTTCAAGAAAATATTCTGAGTGGTGTTGTAACTATTCTGTATAAAAACTTAAAAATCCTCTTATTAACATTTGCCAATTAAAGGTTCGTTAACAAAATTAGATTAGATCAATAACGACTGGCTGAAGCAGGTTTTAAAATACATTCATTTCGCCAGTTTCTAATGATGCAAATAGGTGGTCATAGTTATTTGATCTAGATTCTTATCAGCATTATTTTGTATTTTATACGAAGCTTATATGAACCAAATGGTCGTTTACTACTTTATAATAATATATTTTTTTTAAATTCCCTCGAAATTTCAAAGATCTTTGCCAGAATTATAAAAAAGTGTGTTTGAGATCTACATAATGAGTGTAGCAATACTAAGTAAACAGACCACGAAGTATACCTAATTTAATTAAAGTAAGTAATGAAATTAACATAATTATATATTTTTTTCTATTTCAACCTATCGTTTACCTGTTTTCTGATTCTATACAGTCTAACGTAATATTTTTTTTTCTATTCTAGGTGTAGCAGCATCTCGCAGTCGAATAAATCGTGAGTACTACTAACAATTTATAACATTTTTGCATCCAAGTTCGTGATTATCTCGCGTTCCCGTGTTATTCACACATCAGAGAAACAACTCTATGTTTTATTTAATTTTGTTTCTCTGTTGTAAAGGGCTTCACTTTAATTTTGTTGTTTTGCTCTCTACTGTATGTAATTGGAGAGAAATGTATAATTATGCTGTTATATTTTGGCTTTAATTGCGAGGATTAGAGTTGCATGTTACGTTGGAACTATAAATAGGTTGTTCAGTTGTTTGTTATTTAAATTAATATCTATTTGAGGTTGTATTATGCCAGTGCATATTAGATTTTACTTTTCTGTCTAATATTTAAAATTGTATCTCAGTCAGATGAAAAATGTATAAAAAAATATTAAACCCTTTTCTACTGATACGCTTACGTAACATTGATAATTCAAATTGTTGATTAAATTTATATATTAACTAAAGTTTTCTGTATTTGACATGTCTTGGGGTACTACAGGTGTACCTAAAATAATATAAAAAAAACATATTTCTAACCTCAGAAACCTTAGGTATGCACAGTTTATTAAATTTAATATCTAAACAATTGCTTTATTCCAATACACTAAGCTATTTAAAATAAATTACACATACCAAGTATACCCTAATGCACCTAAATTAAATTAATGTCAAGCTTATCAATACTAACGCACCAATAACGCTTGAACGGTACTCCTTCTAATTTTACGATGTTTTACTTCCTCTTTCGATTAATTTATCAGTTTGTTTTTGGCATGATTAACTTTAATGTTCATTAGACATGGAAAACTGAAGTCATTTATTTATTTAATGCCATATTAAATACGTTAAATGAAATAATTGGAAGAACATGAAATATTTAAAAAATAACTCTACCACTATGTTTTGAAGGGGTTTTTCAAACCTTAACAATATTCACAAAGAACACCCAAACTTAGTAGACCAAACATTTGGCAAAAATATTAGATTAAGAAACCTGTTTAAGAATAAAACACATATTTGAATAACTCCTGTTATATGATAGTGTGGATAAATAAATAAATAGAGAAAAAATAATGGTTGTCCAATGCAGGGATCGAACTCACAACACTTCGCACGGTGGTAGTTGTCTTGGTTACGTGTGCCACTCGGCTATCCGTACAGTAGCTAGTCGTATAAGGTCTTTAATAAATGAGACTCTATGTGGTTGTGTGTCTGTAATGGCGTTCTTAGAAAAGAATCATCATCAACACATTAGTATCAAAGTGCAGGACTGTCCTGTGATTGAGAGGGGTGAGACAGGAATAAGGTTATTGACCTCTTGTTCTACGTCATTTAAGTGCTAGTTTGTCCAACTTATATTTCTTAAAAAAAAATCTTTGAATGTCGACGTTGAGAATTACCAAATATAAAGATGATTGCTGACAAGTTACGGTTAAATTAAGTCTACTTAATTTATTATCTTATATTATTTTAACGAAAAGATAATAAAAGCTCCGTATTTTGGCTATCTTTCGTTATCATATAAATAAATGCAAAACAGTTTAACTTCAAATGATTAAATCTTTAGTAAGAAATGCTATGCATATATCATATAAGTTACTAAACATTAACAAATTGCTGAGTAAACATATCTTTAGCAAAAATCTAGTTTAATTCTAAACGTTGAGATGAACGCTACTGATAACCTAGCTTGTATGATAATTTATTAAAATTATTCATTACATTATGTATTATATTTTAGTGTATGAAATAGCTGTATTAAGAATGTAAAAAAAAAAAATCACGTTCTTCTCACCTTTTATACGCTCTCTTCTTAGAGTGAGCGTGTTATATCGGCCCATAATAATTATTCTAATAATATAAAGCAAATGTTTATGATGTTTAGGTATATATGCTAGGCTAAACAATAATTGCATGCCTCTCAAATGCAATAACAAATCACTATAGGATCTATGAAATGAATTATCGTATATAACAATAACAAAATAAGCTCAGTCTATACTTCTTATGACACAAATCATAGATACCTAGATACGATCAAAATTCTCATACACGGTAATTCACTAGCAATACCAGAAAAAGGGGTCGATAGAGTTTTCCATAACTTTCGCCAGTAAAATTACTGTACGTTGATTATAAGAATCAGCAAATGGACCGAGCGATACGTGCTTCTGATTATATCGGAACGATTGGCGCGTGATCTGTACCAGTACCATGAACAATGAAAGCATGACTGTCGCCGTTGTGGAAGCGAGACGGCGCACTACACGGCGTATAGCCGGCATCTTGCTCACACGGCGGCAATGGTTCTTTTGTAAGATTTTCAAGAGCTCATAGTACAGGCACTGATCTGGACAAAAGACGGCGACACTTAACTTTCGGTATATTTCTTTTGCTATAACTTTAATTAGCGCTAATATTCCAGACTTTAAGGTGACTGAATATTTCTTGCTGTGAAGGTTTAAATATATAAAAGTTCAGCTACTAAAACGTGATACTGATTGAATCGAATATTAAATTTTATTGAAGAAAAAATATGAAAATGATAACTGCCAAGTAATGGTGTTAAACCTTCAGATAATGTTTTAGGTTAAGTTTAATAATATGATCAAATAATCAATATACCTAATAAGAGACCTAGTTTTAAGTGTTTAGAAAATTGCTAGTTACTGAGGAATGTTTCTTATTTTCTTCTTATTTTCTTCTAGTTTCTTATTGAGGAGAAAATGCGAAACGAGGCTAACATGACTGACAAAATGTGACTGCAACATAATCATATATCTATTCAATTACTTTCTAATCTAAATTTGATCCGGCAGTGAAATCTTAAGAACATAGAATTGAGATGAAATATAAAACACAACTTTAAGAAAATATTTTAATATTAGTAAAAGTTCTACAAATTGCTACGCATAAGATATTAAAAAATGGTTTAACTTAGTACGTAATCACCTAACTATGCCATAATTTAAAATTAAAAGTAATAGTTAGGTCAAAGGCCTTTGCCCAGCAGTGGCCCAATTCGGGCTAAATATAATAACGATAATAGATAGGTAGGTACTGATGTAGACCTCAGGAAATTTACTTGTACTCTCACGTTGGTAATAAACGGAGCATACAGTTCATATGAGCAAGTCGCAAGGAAGTTAGTAATTTCGAACTGAACATAGTAGGTATACCTACGTAGTATCTAAGTAACTTCGAATGAACAGACTTGGATGTACATGCATTAAAGTCCATTATATACAGGAATATTATTGCTACCTTTGAATGGTACCAACGAAATAAATAAAGTATTTCAGGTTTATACGATTTTATTAGTCTTCGATGTTTTCTCTTCTGCATATTTGAAATATTATAAGAGATTCCGTTGTATAAAGGATAATAACAAAATCGCCTGAAATCAAGTCCAACGCGCTTACATTAAGCGAAGCCCGAGGGTAGATACACAAAATATATCAATTTGTTTTTCTCATAGCCGCAGGGCGTTCCAATTATTAAATTCTTAGTCGAATATTCATTCAAATGGAACCAAACAATAGCTACGTAAGAAATATGAATCATGAGGATTGAGTTGTATACCTATACAGAAATATCAAAAGACCTTTTTCTTGAACATAATTTAGATGGCCACTTCATTATTAATTAATAAAAACATATTTATGAATTATTTATTACACAGATCCCGGCCGAATGCTTTGTATTGTTGTGTATTAATTTGTTGATCTCTTTGGACTCATAAATATAGATTTTTGAAGCTTCACAATAAATTAGGCTTTCGGTTGCACGAAATAAAATTCGATAAAATGTGTTTATTTATTTCTGTTTTGTTGTTAATGAACATTATTTGGTTTGGTTTGGTATGTATCAAAATCGTAAAAGGTATCTACGTATGTATACGCGTATATTAAATAACTCTTAATTTTAAAATGGCTCAACTAATAAAAGAAATCCAATATGTCACAAAAGAGAACAAAATAATACACCTAGACTTTGAAATTTCATAAAATATTTTATAAAATAATGTAAATCGCATCGCATGCAATAACTTGACAGGTAAATTCGATACAATAATGAATGTAAATCGGCTCAAATGTCGAATTTAAACCAATTTACATAATACGAGGTGAAACATTTGAATTATTTAAATGATTAAATATTCGTTTTATTAAAATCTAATTTGAATATTTAGTCCTGAAGCAAAAAATTGTGAATAAAATATCAATGGCATTTTATAAACGCATTCTTGCGTTTGAGCGCGTTCCAATTCGGAATTTCAATTTTGTTAATAGTTACGGCCTTTTTATAACGATTTTGTCATCTTAAAAAATAGTATAGTACTTATTAATAATCCATAAATAATAATCAGTATTTTAATAATAAACTGTGTAAACATAGAAAACTATTTTAAAATGCAGCAGGCTGTCATGAGCTTTTGGTTACACAAAATTATTTATCGTACAAAAACGTTTCATAAAATAGAACTGTCAAACCTATTTTGTTATTCAAGGTTTTGTTTTGACTATATGCCTATTAATATAATCGTCATTACGCTATGTGTTAAAGATAAAGTTCATGACAGTTTCATAACTAATACGTAAACATTCTTTACACAAATATTAAAAGACTAGAGCATAAGATATACGAATATGTAAATCATGAAAATAGGTTTCAGGTAAGTCAATAAACACAGTTATCTTGCAACTATTAAAATTTTTCCTTCAAGACATGTTCTTATCCTGACTTTAACCGAACAAACAAACATGTTTACCAGTCTTAATCTCACGAAAGAAAACACTATTTGTTTGATAAAATTAAAACTCAACATGTTTCGCTGACTCAGTTCAACTAAACTCTATAGATACTTCAACATTTTTTGTTGCCACAAGATGGATGATAAATTACTCTACGACTCAACGTGAATGCAAATCTCACGAATTGGGTCATCCTGTATTATTTTTCGCAACCACAACTGAAGGATCTCGTCTCAATGATTGATCTCTTATTGTTCAGTGACATTTTTACGATTCAACCTTGTAATAGAAATTTTTACAACTTCGAGTGGTGCCTTGTAGTTTTGTACATTGTTACTACCATTCAATGTTGTACAGTTCCGGTCATTGATTGATGGAGCATCCTGTAAAAGAAGTGCCAAAAAAAGTAGATTGATGCAATATTTTTTGATAATATCGTCGATTCTGTGAAAGAAATGTATTAACTCGACATCGAACCGGCTTTAAAAATTATAATATTAATGCACGTGTTCTAAACTTCCAATTAAAATACGAATTTATGTGGATAAACAGACACTTCTAATTAAAAACTAAATATCTATCAAGATAATGTAGAATGGACCGTTATTTTTTATATACTTTACGGTCTTATTGCACGTTTTCCCATGTTTACTTGAATGGCCCTTAATTCAACATCAAAAATGTACATTACCAGTAAACATCGTTTTATTACATTATTTGGAGAATGCAGAAAATCTGCAAGTAAGGTAAAAAAGTAAAGACCGGACTAATAAAGTGCTCAGCGCAATTATTGGAGTTTAACCGCACGGGATCCCGCTTCCTTTGTACCAATCACGCCATTAGTTTGCTAAATTGTAAGCTATAAAATGCAAAAAACTTTGGAATCCAACTTTTAAAGTTCTGTAATCATCACTGCTGTAGATTCCATGTTCTTTTTAATAATATCGCCCGAGGCTTTGCAGTTTCGAACGTTCTTATTGATATGTGAAAGGAAAGAAGCCCAAAAATTAGGACGATGGATATGTAATTTGAATTTTTGTCTTTATTTAAAAACCTTTTATCATAATGTGGCTTTCAAATCACATGGACAGTTTAAAATTTGAATTACTGATTGCTGTTTTGGGGACTATAAAGGAAGACATGTGGACATCTGAATTAACTGCACGCAAGACCACTTTCGTTTTTATTAATTTTATCGTCAAATCGTCCTCATATCAAGTTACCAAGCAATAATTGGAGTCATAAACGTTTTGCTTAACTTAAAATCGACATATTTTGTGCATCGAATGATTATACATACACCAAAATTTATGGAACCAATCATTTTTAAATCGTATAAAAAGATACACATTCCAATAATAACAATCACAACAAAACTAAAGTTGTGAACTTACTGACACAGTATGGAGTTTTTCTGGAACACATAACATTGTCAATAGGATTATTTCCTTAAGGCCATTTTTTGAGGGCACTTGTCCATACTTTGAAACTCATCAGTCAAGAAATGTAACTAAGCGAACTAATTTTAGTAACATTATGCCCTGACGTGCGTCGTCGGCAGAACATCAATCATGACTCACTTGAAATAGACCAAAACTAGTTTAAGAAGAAATTTGTTTAACAAGGAAAAGGTTCCGCGATAGTTTTTATTGCGCGGTAAGTGATTATTGGGTTTATCTTTTGTTTTATGTAATAATAATAGGAGGCTGTAATAGTCCAATATGGGATGAAAGGCTTGTTATACATAGAGTTAGAACATGAGTCAGTTTTGCAGCCAATATTTTCTTTTACCGTATGTCACTTGTTTTATGATTAAATTAATAATGATTATAAATACAAACTTCATAAGTCATATAAGTTTCAATAACACACTATCTACTTCTAAAGTCAAGTAAGATCAGATTATGATAAAACATTAGTTTTTCAGTTAATATTTTGACATCGTTAACAGGAATGTTTCGGGAGTTCACTATGATGTTACCAATTACAGAACCCCAATAACGGGCCAGGCCCTCCTTACGACAGATTCACAAAATTTGATCATAATGATGACTTATGTAACGCAATCAAGTATAACTTTTGACGCGGTCGTTGGCTGGAGCGTCAACAAAACAACATAATGGCTTTTTAGTTACTACATTAAAACATATATTTTCTACAAATACACTGTAACGCACTTACATTGTAATCGTTATGATGATGTGATTAAATGATTTAATATTTGATTTTTACGATTAGATATTAAAAATTTCTTTATTTACTCTTCTTTATAGCTATTTAAAATGCGGTTGTCCTGAGACACACAGAAAAAGTCTTTGTTAATCCCCGATCCCGAAAAATCATTTATTGTAAGAAAAAACGAGTCACAAAATATCAACTTTGTTTTTCTAACGCTACTTGTGTTGATGACGATTAAAGTAATACAGCGTAACATCCAACCCGCCATTAGTGCGCTGCAGTAATCTGTGCGTACGCGCAGGTAGCCGGTGTAGCGTCCAGCTCGCTTGTTTTAACAATATGGTGCAGACATATGAGTGAATATGTGTTTGTTTCGGCGACAACATAAGGGATAACGGCCGCAAACGAAAAGTAGTTCGAACTTAAAAGTAAAACCTTTATGCTATATTTTGCAAAGGAATAAATACATCTAACGTCAGACTATAATTTCATTGACTAAACCTACTTATTACTTTTCTCTATGGACTTAACAGCACTCATGCTGGTTAAATGAAAGAACTTTGTAACTAGCAACAACGCTGTCGTATCACTAGACAATTGACCCCACAAAACAGGTCCACGAATTCATAAAATTGAAAATACTATTGTACTCTTAAATTACAGACACTAGCCAGAAGCATCGGATCAACAACCGTAAGCAATAATCATTACTCTCGTCTCATCAGCCTTGAAAGATGCTTTATTGTCTTGATTCGGCTTGTTGTCGACTTGTTACGGCTACAAAATAAAAAATAAAAAAAGATATCATCAAAGTTGTATTATAAAATCTCACGCAATAGCTGAGCGCACCGAATAGTACAAAATGATGAACAGATTTTGATAGAATGTATTTCAAAGTTGATATCGTATTTGCATTCGGTTGCTCAGTACAATAAGTCATAAATTTTGCGATGATATAAATAAATCAGTGCTCAAACTGTGCTTTAATTTTCAACACTGGAATGTACGCTTAATTGTTTAGTTAAAATAGTTTAAACCCATTAAAAACCGCATCCTCTATAGAACGCATTCAGCAGACAGTAATGGCAAGTTCGAAGGTAATGTTAATGCATCCTGGTGTATCTCTAACGAAGTAACCTAGGGAAGTAACGATAAGCCGAGTTTATATTTTACCTCTACATTATGTGCAAGTACACTCCAACCTTTGTTCACATATCTGATTACATTACATGGATTCTTGCAAGTTCCTCGTTCCTAAGCCTATAGATTTATACATCATTGAAGTATCCGCGAATCGCAGGAGTTTCGTACAAAATAAACTTTATCCACACAAAACTGTTATTCCTTTATTGTTATAGCAATCTAAATCCCTGTTTGTAGACAAAGGGAATACAAGATAAAGTCCATAGAAAGTATATTTCCCTGTGAAAGCGGCCATAACTTTTTAGGGCCACCATGAAAGTTACTTTTACGATTGTTAGGAATTAATATCTGAAAAATGGTTTTGGACCCTCATATCTTACCGATAAAGTTCTGGTATCGCTCGAAATTGCTGCCGATTTTTGTAAAATGGATTTTCAATTTTATACTTTACCTAAATAGCAGCACCTTCAATATTATTACTTTATTATATCGGCGTTCCTTTTTATTCGGATACTTTAATACCCTTTTGGTAATTAGGTGTTTTTTGTAAGGAACCGGCCCATTGAGTGGTACTTTGGAGATAAAGGCTTGAAACCTAATTTTCTCGGGCTGCCATTAAATCACAGCCTTTGTCAGTTCGGAATATAATCAGTACTGAGCGCCTAGTATACTTGACCCCGTACGACCCATTTTATCTTCACGCTCCTTCACGGCTAAATCACATCAAGATGTGATTGTGAGTTCGTCGAAAATTACGTTATAAGAAATGCAATGACATTTTCCTTCATACAAACCAGTCTGCGTAATATCTCAAAACATATTCGGCCGGATATATGTGTGTGCGTATAATACATCTATTTCTCTCACCCAAATAGGGGATATCCAATTGGACCTAATGTTTTTATCACATAAATATGAAAAGTGGATACCGTACGTAAGCAGTATTTTTATATTTAGGTGTACGTGTTCACGAAGCGAGTGGCGTATAAAAAAGAGATTGTTTTTACACATGTAGTAATATATACTTTTAGGAAAGGATATTTGGAACATGTTTATGAACTTTTGGATACGTGTATCAGTTATTATTACGGAAAATCATATTTTGTATACCTGCAGATACGTATTTAATAAGAATGCGAAGGATGTGTGAATAAAATTGATTTGGTTTACCTTATTTTATTATTTAAATGTGTCTAGTATTGAGTTCTGAATCTAAAGACGTTCAAAGTTTCTCATTAAGTAAGTGCCTACTTTGGTTACAAAATCAGTGATTTAGTAGATAAGGGATCTCAGGTTAAGAATAATATATTTCGTTTACTTGAAATAATTTAAAGTAGAGCCAATTATTTTTCATCAAAATTCAACAATAACAAAAAGTTAGCAAGCTATCTTCATTTTAATCAAAAAGCGTAAGACCACAAACTCACCACACTTATGAAGAGTTACGGAACAAATTCGACTGCTCTCATATCTACGAACAAATTGTACAACTCGGCTGAACTCGGCAGCAAAAATAACATCCGAATAAAAGTTCTTTTTGTTATTTTAAGCACCCACCACCGCCGCCTAAAAAGGTCGCCTAATTTGTCGGACGGAATTCGACATTATTTCACTCCACCATTGTTTGTGTTCCGATTACCGCGAGGGTTAAATAGCGCGTTTAAATGTCGACTTTTTCGTTAAACTTCTACGTTGTTTAAGGGGAGTAAAGTCGGAAAGCCGGTCTTAATCGTAAACTGCTTGCGAGCGCTCTTTTGTTTCAGATTTGGAGGGCATTTTAGATTCTGTCTGACGGTGCTTACGTAATGGAAAATTTCTTAGGGATCGTAAAAATAATTGTGCTGATTTGAAAATTAAGAAAAGCACTGATAGTAATGCCTGATAATGTTTTCAGTACCATCAGATTATTTTCAGCTATCTAAAATAATTTGTAAAATTTAAGATACAGTATACCGAAAATTACTTTTATACTAAGCTTTTAAATACAAGTAAGTCCTTACTTGAAGAACGCGCGTGTTACTTGAAGAATGTCTCGAGTATCCGGATTTAATAAGGCTAATCTTTCCTTTAGCACCTAATCTTTACTTGCTCTACTAAATAGTCAAGTTTCCCAGAGTCGGATGACGTCATACTAAGACATAGTCTGCTCATCTGAGGAGTAAATTAAGACTGCTGAGACTACAATACTCAGAAAAGTAGAGTGTTTTTACTGTTATTAAAATAAGTAGTAATTTTTCACATAAAAGATAATTTGTTTTGTGTATGTTCGCCGAACATCTAAGTAAATATGAGTAGAATAGAAAAATAATAATTCTTCATAATTAGGTACTTATTCTTAACAATATTTATTCAGAGTTGTATTTCTAAAACCACTCTTCTATTTAATTGCTGTAAATAAAAGCATTCCGCTTTCAAAATCTCGAGAACATATTTAATTTAAAACATTAAAGCAGTGTACGTATTCTCTGTAACAATGAACTGCTATTAATTTTACCCTAAGTCTGCACTATCAGTGGTTGAGCGAGTTGCGGTATATCAAATGCGGTTCCCGTAAGGACTACAATAGTGATTATACAGAATTACAATTTCATGTTCTATATAAAAGTTACGCTATGAGGAAAATTGGGTCAATATTTTTACTCAAAAATATTTAGGTACCATGTAATTTAATTAATATGTTTGCAGTTTAAAATACCGAGAAAAACTATAGAATATTATATTTTTGAGCACACCGCATAATTTGAATTTAAAAAATACTGTGTTTTCTTCTGCGCAGCAGTTCAAAAGATAAAGAGTATTGTGAACTTAACAGCAAGAATTAAAGGATAAATAACATATCTAAATGTTTTAAAGAATTATTATTATTATCATTTTAATTTTTATTATAAAAGTGGATCTTCCGTCTCTTTTTAGTATACAGAGCTTCTATTACCCACACGGCTATTTAATTGACTACTTCATGCTTTTAATTAGTGGTGACGAAATTTCTGTTTTCGTACGTGAATAACATTTTCTGTTCTAAAAGGACTTGTTTAAAATAAAATTGTACTAAAATAAGTAAAAAACAGATATGATTAGCACCCCTAAGTTAAATACGTTTTACGTATAATAATATACTTAGGTACCTAGATGTCAATTAACTGGAATCCTAAATAGACACTTCAAAAAAGCCTAATTATGTGCCTAAAAGTGTTGAAAAAATAACAAGAACTTAGTCAGATAATTATTTAATGGCATAAAATAAACGCAACATTTTAACTACTTAGTACAAAAACAGATACCAATTTACAAGGCAACATAAACATTCGCGAACAAACAGCGACAATAACAATGCCTCAATAAGGTGCGAAGCTTCCTCGATTTAACAAAGTGCTATCTCGACTCAATAGCTGACTATCATCTCGATTCGAGCTTATCAACAATCGGTCCTCTTAATTGTTGCTCGGCGCATGTTGGGCCTTAATTAATGAAAATACCCACAGCCTATCTGAGCGAACATCTTTGATTTTGAATGCAATTATTGTTTCCTTGATAAAGGGACGGTGTTCAACGAGACGGCTGTAGTAAATTTTACGAACGTGACTTTTATGCAGTAAAAATTTAAGTTAAATTATTTTTAGTTTGAAATCACAGGTGAATTGATTTTTAAATAAAGTGAAGACTCAAATAAATCTAATAGAAAATTCTCTGAGAATATTTCTTATAAATATTTTCTTTTTTAAAATGCTAACGTTTCATTCAATTTTCCTTGAAAATTGCTACACCGGCGAAGCTGTTTTATAGGCACTTTGTAATTTAATGTCTTTCTTGGTAGTAGCACTGCTAGATAATATATTTTCTTGCGTTATTATTTTGAATATTAAGTTTTATGTTACAGTTATTTAGTAACAGAACGACAATAGTATCATAATAGTGTCTATTCACCAAGTAAAAAATGTCTTTAACATTAAACTTGTACGTGTACCTATGTACGTATAAAAAATTGTATGTATATAATTATATTAAATATTAGACATAAAAAAACCTATGTATTTTAATGGTGCAGCGAGCTGGTCCATACCACGTTAGGAACACCTAAACAAAAATTTAATTTTAATCCGCTCATACCGCATAAACCCATTCAAATTATCTAACATGGTTGATCTTTAGTTGCTCACTGAAATGTGTGCTTGCAGCCCTTTTATTCTGCGTCTGACGCGTAGGGAGAACTGAAAAGCTTAAATTTTAATTAATTTTTCACTCCACGGACTTCTTTAATAATACCGGAGGCTTAATTGCCAAATATTTTACAATCCCTTTACGTGGAAGGGGAACATTAAGACGTGTTTAATTAGCAACGTTCAATCCATTTATTAAGACGTTACTTGATATGGCGACATCCAATTGTGGTTTAATATAAGATTTGTCTGTTAATAACATCTTTGTTGCGTATTATTCAAATTAGATACGAACGCTTATGCCTGGAAATTGATTTATTTATATCAAATCCGAATGATGAATATTTTCGTACTAAGTTATTAAAAATATATTCATACGCAACGTTCATGTATACTAACACACACACCTACTCTGAATATTAAAGCTCTACTAAAATTCGGTCACCTCCAAAAAACCTTCATATTAAAATTCGAGCACAAAACATTTATTTTTTTGTATCACAACGTTAAATACGTTTATACCGAACACAAAGCCCTTCCAATTCATTTGCTTATCTATTTAAAAGAGCGGGTTGGTTGGGGTACGACACATTCAAAATCAATGGAGCCTAATGTCACAAAATGTCGGCTGGGCTCATCCATCCACCAAACATGCCAAACATGTCGGGCCTTGAATTGAGAAAAAAAATGTAAATATGCCTCTCACGTTGCTCGACGAAGCGAGAGTTTTGTAGAGTACCCACAATATCGTTAATACGAATACCTCTGCCATTTACCTAAAATATTGTTTACAGATTAAGATAGACAGTATTATTTTATGAGTATTCCGAGCGGTGTTTGAAACCCTCGTTCTGAAATTCAGAGGGTATTTCAGTATTTGTGAGGTATTGACAGTTACTCATAGCGATATATGGAAACATTGAAGAGACAGAGATTTGATGTCTTTCTGGTCCTTATTTTATAGTTGAGTGTTTGTAGCACTTTATCTATTTATAGCCCACTCCATGAACCTTAGAGCTTTCTTTCGATATAATCAAATTAAAAGTAATTGAAGACCTTTATTACGCTGCTACAAAAAAAGATTGATAGAATCTTTTTCTCCCAATTTCATATTCTTCCAATATAGTTTGTTTTACGGAGCCGAAATAAAACAAAAACTATCAAACTATTTACTCAAACGAACTCAAATAAGTTACGAAAACAATATTCATTTTTTATCAAAACTAACTTTACTATTGACGGGAAAGAACCCCATACTTTGAATTCAATTCGGAACTCTCAGGCCTTTTCGTAAACAAAATATTATTCGAATTCAAAATCTTATTCCCGTGCCAATTCCGGTACTACTCGACAAGTGTTGACAAAATGAAGAACTTTATATTCAGTTACATATCTCTCTATATTTTAGTCGTCTATGGCACTTGCCAAATGGTGTGCTTTAATATCGGTCGACTTGGCGGGTAAATTGGCAACAGTAACGTTAAAGCCTCCATGTGTATGGCGGAAACATAAAGCAGTACCAAGTATACACTACTCTATAATGAGAAACATTTTCTTTTCGAACTCACTGGAAGTACATTGGAAATGTGAGTATTATTCACCATTTATTTGGTAGTAGCGGCTCCGAATAGCTTTTACTTGTTATCTAAATTATCTATTATCTTCTTATGTAAAGGTATTTGGGCCTCGAGAGGTATTGATAGCAGGGATATGTAAAAGGCTCTTTTACATAGGTGTTTTATTTTATGTTTGTTTTCATGTCAGACTTGTTTTTTTGGATCTTTCGTTGAAATGGACCGTTGTTATTATTCCAAGACGTTTCCAAGTGACTGGAAAGAACATGTCATGTTCTATTCATAAAGTGTTATTGCTTAGTAATAACGTCAATGTTTAATTATGTAGTGAAATAATGTGTCTATCTCACTGATTATTATCTCGTCAATCTGTGATATTTGTCGCCAGGTTTTTATCATTAGATGTGCTCGTTTGGGCTTGTGGTTATTCCGTGGGAATATTATAAATGCAACTTCAGGCTTGACATAATGATTAAGGAAATACTTGTTAAGAATTACTGTACCAATACTATAAGTATTTGAATTATTATGTGAATTCGTTGCAATATTTATTCAAGTTTATCTTCGTAGCCAACGTAGTTAACTTGAGGCATTGTTATTTATAGCTAAAAAGATAAAAAAATATTCATCGATACAAACAATCAATGTTTTACGAACTGTAGTAAGCACCCGACAAGGAGCGTGCAATAAACGGTTTATTGTGCATAAAATACACAATAGCGACCATAAACAACGTAAGGAACTTCATAAAAAACCTGATAAAACAACGTTAAAATGAAGTAAAACAATAGAAATCTAGACGTGATACCCAGTAGCCAAAATAGGTGTTAAACGGACACCGGTACGTCTTATCAGTAGAACGTCAAGCATCCCGACAGAGGACGTGTTGCTACCAGCATAAGCTGACCCCCGATTACCCATTGACGAACCCACAGCTCTAAACCCTTTACAAAGTGACGGGGGACGAGGGAGGTCTAAGGTGAATGGCGACATCACTCACGCGTGTACGTGGGAGGTACATTTGGAAGAAATCAAGATCGTTGCACAACGGAAGCCAGGTGATGCATTGCCAAGTCCGCTCCCTCAATCGCCAGATCTCAGATTAGATCGCATTCATTTTCTAGCGCAAACTGCTTTAACGTACTTGGATTTGTTTGCTCTTGTGATTCATCTTGTACGTAGTGGATACGTTTATTTTCTTTTCAGATTGGAAAAAGTAAATTAAGATTTGTTCCTTTCTATTGCCTCTGCCGTTGTTTGTTCCGTCGTTTGTCAATACAATTGAATTTTATTTGCTTTCCTCGGATGGTCAAGGTGTGAACATTATGTGAAATGTCTTTGTAATAACCGTTTGGTTTTTTATGAACTGTCAAATTGAATGTAACGAGCTTTCTATTTATTGCTGTAACTTTAATAAATGTAACGGCTTTTTAATTTAGAAACTTTAAGTAGGACTAAATTTAGACTCTAGCTCCTGCCAGCTTCTTATTTTTTGATGTGCTCATTCATTCGTAGACTTGAAATTTTATTCTAATATAATTTCTGAGTGGTTATTTCGATTAGTGAACAGGAAGTATCTGAGATTATATCTTGATTCTCTCATATCGTTTGTTTATATCAGTAAGTTTGAGCGCCAAGCGGCATCCTGACTCTCAACACACAGATTCCAATTATAATAATGGATTCTGCTGTATTTGGACTAATTGTTACACATTTATTTTTATGTATTAGGTACTCCTTCTGGTTGCCTTGTTCTTATTTCTGCCTTTTAACTTTACCAACTATTTAAAAAGAGTTTTTATTATGTAGTTATGTGTGTTACTAGCAAGCAAGATTATATTAAACAATAACAGTTCCAGAATAAGACAGAAAAAAAATTCGAGGTTTAAAAACGATAGACTACTTTCGAGCATCACACTAACAATGCGAAATTGCATAAAATTCAATCCATCATATCGCTTCAAACATTTTGTTCTATTCGGCATCAATATTCGGAACGCTATTCGATCTCTGAGCGAACTGAAAACGCTTATATAGTACGCCAATCGAGTCGTCAAAGCATGAATTCAATCCGATAGTGAGCTGTTTCCATGTATAAAGTTTGTAACAATTTCAAGATTTTATACTTTCTGACGTTTTTGCTTAAAACTTATTTTTACTGAAGATAGCTGTCATAGATCAATTTAAATTCGTAAAACTGTTTCAAAATTTGTGAATTGTTATTTTTTGGTTTTAATGGAAAATGTTACTTTATTTATGAAACGAAAAGAAAAAGGGTTGTTAAAATTTAAGTTTGAAAAAAGCATTTGATCCAACAAAACTATGTTCAAAAGAAATAATAATAATAAATCTTTATTAATCCAAAAAAATACGCAAGTTATACATTTTTAGGAACATGGCAAGTAGGGCAGAGCAAAAAGACCCTGACTTCTAAACTAGGTAAAAATTACTGATACTATATATATATAAAAAATATATACTGATAGCTAGGTAAAAGTAACTGACTTAAGTGTAGGTGTGAAATAACATTACCTAACCCTTCTGCACCGGTAAGAAAATTCTTACGTAACAAAACGGTTTATCCCTAAAACTTTCCTCCCGTATCAAAGTGCATTTGCCCAATGGGGCAACTAGAAACACCGATGGGGCAATCATATGAATGATTAACTTTATTTACCTGTCCGCCAACGCTTTACGCGTGTATCTCATACGTAATGGTGTGTATAACCGTATGTACAAACCGAGTGGGTGTTCACATTTCATCAAAGGAACAAGTATGCTTCTCAATCATTATGCTTTAATCGAAAACGTTTAACAACACGTAAACTGGCATTGATCGATTGCGATTTGTGATTCGTTATTTTTTTGTTTGATGCTAATTGGGTTCGTGATTTATGTTTTGTTATTACCCCTGCTGTCACTGGAAGTGTAGTCGACTAACTGGTTATGACTAACATAATAGCTCAGAATAAAACAATGCAGGTCTATTTCCGAATAGGTAAATAACTAGGAAAAAAAGTAAGTTGATTTTTATTTCACCCTACCCAAGTACCGTATTATATATTATAGCTACCTAAATTATTTTAAATAAAATCATCTATGATCAATTTATATATGTATTTTTAAAATAAAAATTGCTGCAGCATTGCAAGTGTGAACTGCCTATATAATACTACAAAAAATCTTAGACAAGATATAAACCACTTTCAAATCCTCACCTATGTGTGTTAGATATATACATTCTGCATATGATTATTCATTGACTCTTTGCAGTTAATAACACTGTTGACGACTTTAGAATTATTCGTCGTACACTTTAGTTTACTAATATTCCTAGAATATAATAATATTCCTATTTATTTAGAATGAAAGCAAGAATAACAAGCCTGATTTCAAATATCAGCAATTTGTAATTATTACTCGAGCCCCTCAACTAAAGCTCCAGGTAATCAAGGGTCTTATACAAACTTCCAAAACTCAATCTCGAATCGAGTACTTTATAATCCAATCCGTATTTGACCTCCAACAACTCGAAGCCGTTATCTTACGAAGTAACAGAAGATAAATCTTTGGTTTTAAACTTGGTCCCGCCCGCGCGAATATAAATTACGAATCCTTACGTCCTTCCTAGGTGCGTTAAAATATACGGAGACTTAGCTATGCCTGAGATAAGAAAATAATGTCTCCTTACAAAGGCGTACGCAACATCTTTCTTATATACTGTATCCGAACTCATTATCTTTTAACACGCCGCAAAACTTATGCTCCTCCGACGTTGTTCCCTATCGCGCCTTTTAAACACAATTTTCTCCGTCTTTTGCTGCGTCCCGGCTACTCATCAGATATGAGCATGGCCCAAGCTTACACACTTATTTTATTTACCGAGCTAAGACGATTATTTACGATGTAAAGCGTGTAATAGCTTGCAGTATCTTGTTTTTCTATACGAGATCCGGCTTCTACAACATGCATCATTTGAGGCAAAGAGATTCGACGATCGCAAGCGCCTACATACCGTTTCTTTTTTCTTTGGGAATATATTCGCAACACGGCGCAGATTAGCATAGGAAAGTAATTTAAACAAATTGCCTAAACGATTTTTGTGAGAAACGCGACGCCATTTGTTTAGATAAAGTAGGCAGGCCTATATATTTACGTGATATAGATTTGTTTGACCAACTTTTTTATTCGCGTATCCTCATGTTAGTATGTTTCCGGAAAATTTTAGAGTGCAAAAGTTTTATCATCCAAGCATCGTCACAAATTCTTTTGTTAAGATTACATAACTCGCAAACTTGTTCGAAATAATGCCGCAATAAATTTATCTAGTAATGTGTACGGTATTCTCGTCAAACTTTTTTGTTTATTTTTCTTCCCTAAAACCGACCGACGCGACGACCGCGAACGCTTTCATAATTCTTCGAAATTACTTTATATACTTTTAGCGATAACGCGGAAAAAGACCGTCGCATTAAATGCCTCGGTTAACTGTTGGCCGATAACGTTTTGCTGAAAAATACATAAAATTGTACATAAAGATAAGTCCTTGTGCGCTTTCCTAAATTTCACCAGTAAATTTTACTCGTATTCGCACAAAAACGATTTTTGGATAATGTCCTCCCATTAGAGGTTCGGAAAAATGATTTTTTGTTAGCATTTTGGCCTCAAAATTGCTTTTAACTTTACAGCGAACCATATTTAAATATAATTTGAGGGATAGAGAAAATATTCGGTCAATAAAAGCGGCCTAAATGGTGATTGAAATTACTTGAACGTGTTACTTTACGTCCGCCCTACGTCATGGAGATTGTTACCCATTTTAAATATCCATAAAATTATGTAGTAGCGACACAGCTGTTATTAATTAGGAAATTAATATTTACAACGGAACCTTTAAACGTGCGCTGAGGCAAACAAACTTTGGTTACTACCAATAATATTAGCCGTAAACGGTCGAATGTGGCGCCTGACCAGACTAGGTAGGATCGTAAAAATCCCTCCTTTTTTGTTATATTGTTTGACGGGTGGCCGACATAAAATAAAGACTATTTATAACCTGGCAAAGAAAGTGTTTCGTATAACATTGGGGGTAATAAATATTAATATCGGGCCTCCAAACTTTCGTTTATAACTGCCGATTCTTCGGCAGAATAAAATACGATATTAAGAGTTCGGTTGCTTTGAAAACTAATTTAGCCAAAGGATGAGAGCGAGAGCGGTTCACTTTTGTTATTTTAATATCCATTATATTAGTTTAGTTTACTTTGTTTTTGATAGCCTTCGGACTATTTACAAAACATGATGATAAATATAAACGGCATAGTCTCCTTTACTAATAACAACCTTTATTATAACAAAAACAATATGAGCTGCTGGATTAATTTACTTTAATTGGCAGCTTTATTGAAAACAATCAGTTACTCTAGAATTTCTTAATGAACCTATCCCAAAATTAGAGCAAAACTAAAACTTGTTTCCCAACCAGTGTTATGTTTAAATCCTTTATTCTTAATTCATTCAGTAGGGAAGCAAGACACAGTATCAAAACAATTTACAATTCAGCCAGAACACATCCTTCGATTCAATTCTAAACTCACGCCATTAAAGCTACAAACCGTTAAGAAAAAAATACGTTCTATTGTGCGGCCTTCAGTTGTTTCTCTTAAGCGTTTCCTGTATGCTGATTCTTTTCACTTTCGACTCAGTTTCGTTTGTTTTCAATAACATCATAAATATAAATTGGTTTCATAAATAAAAGCTCGTAAAATGATTGTTGTTCTTTTTTAAACGAATCAAACTTCGCGATCGGCACTGCTTTATTTTGAGTCATAGTTTAGTTTTGGTTTGCCTGACAAAATAATGACATAATACATCTTTTCAGATAATATTTTCTACTTTTCTTTGTAATATAAATAAATAAATGCTGACAACATCACATACATTGCTCTGAACCCAAAGTAAGTAGCTGAAGCACTTGTGTTATGGAATTCAGAAACAACAAAGGTACCACAAACACCCAGACCCGGGACAATGTAGAAAAGTTGGTTTCTACATTGACCCTTCCGGGGATCGAACCCGGGACCTCAGAGCTAGCGACACCTTGAAACCGGTGCGTACGCCACTCGACCACGGAGGTCGTCATATTATGTACCTAAACGTAAACAACATCGAATCCTTAAATAATTAATGGCAGGATAATTCACAAATAAACCGAACAAGGCTTAACTAAATACTGAATATTGTTTGTTGAATTCCAAGATAATTAGAAATGGCGTCGGTAAGTAAGCTGACAGTATGTAGATCAGAAACAGATTCGGAACGATAAGTGTTAAGTGGTTTTGTATTTCTAAAGTAAACTTGACTGAAGATGCATTATTAATTCTGTTCTTCAATAAAATCGTGTCTTCTTTGGATATTGAGCTTATTTAGTTCAAGTAATTTGATTAAATAAATACCAACTGCTGGTGATAGGTGAAAACCTTTTGTTAATTATTATATTATTGAGAAACTAGGCATTTATAAACAAGGTGTTAAGAAAACCCTGTCCGACCCGAAAGGCTGATATGGGGTTCACAATCACATGCCCAAATAAAATATTAAATTTGGAATATTTATGATAGTAACAATAATAATGAAGTTTGAAATATCCATGTTTTGCCGCGAAATTCCCTAAATTTGTGGTTTAAACAAAAGTTACACCACCATTTTCGTCGGTATTATTGCAGGCCTTTTGTATGATCATTTGGCCAACACCTCTGACAACACCGACTCTCTATCTTGACTTTTGAGAAAAAAAAATTTTTTTAGGTTATATTTTTTTATTTTTTTGCAATTATTTTTTACATAAATGGAATCAGATATCGATAGCTAACAATACCTTAACGGATCGGACAGGGTTTTCGTAACACCCTGTATGTATGTTTGTTTTTATTAAATGTTTGACAATTTTTATGCAGTCTACAAAATCATTAACAGTAGTTACGTACTTAATTTAATACAATGTTCAAGCATCATTGGTTTTTAGAGATTATTTAATACATTTTATTACCATGACAATGATTAGTTCTATTATAAGTTAAGCTTTCTGCTGAAGTGGATAAAGCACTTGAACTTGTAGTAGGTGTCAATTACTTGTGTTCTACTTTTTACAGGTGCTCGAAAACCATTTTTATCAAAGGCCAATATGTCAAAATGAGTCAGCGGTTTCTTTTAGAGGTACATTACAGCAATTATGTTAATGGTTTCTTGTATTAAAAAACATGAAATACGCTTAGCTAAGTTAAGGTAACGATATAAATCATACCTATTTATTTTGGTAAATAACATTTTCTTTTGTTTTTAGTTTTTCAATTTATCTGTTAATTTAATTTAGATTGTGGTTATGAAATCCTCTCTGGATTAATCTTCTATAGGGACACTATAGCTACCTCTCAAACTTTTAAGTTTGGAAGGCCCTCAACAGAATATTTAAATAGTATTATGATCTAAAGTTACCCATAGTAATGGTTGCATGCAGAACACACGTATGCCTACCTCCTTACTATCTACCTCGTTTGAAATGCAAGCGTGAAAGTATTATAATGTTGTTGTTATTACCTTAAAAATAACAGCAGCAAGATTATTTATGACTCTATAGATGAGGTGATAAAACATAAATCATGTTTATGAGTATTACAGCTATTAAATATAACTGATACTGTCTTTCAACATCAAAGTATACTCTGAAGCCTATGTATAGATACAGTAGTGCTGTATAAATGTTGTGGAACACCCATATTTTGTGTTGTTCGATGTAATTGAGGCGACACTATTGTGATTGTATGTGACGATTTTTTCGGAACCAAGTAAAGTTTGGACAAGGCAAAACTATATAGACTATTGCCTAGAGGGAGTTCGTATTTCACGCCATTTTGTATTTTCAGTTAGAGCTCTCAAAAACAGCTAAGTGTAGAAAAACTGAAGTGTTGTTTACATTTTGTTTGACGTTCAATATTTGTAAGGTAATGGTATTAAATATTATATGATTTAGCTTTTATAGACTGATGAAATTGAAATTCCATTTCGTTACTTGCATATATTTAAACTCGCAACCTTGTTCATATAAATCGTGATCGTAAACTTCTGGGCTGCAGCTATCAAAGTCAACGTTCTCGGAATAAAACTCAAAAGTATCCTCGGTATCTTGTGTATTGTTCTACTGATTCCTAGCTTACGATGCGGTTTTATTACAGCTACAAGAGCTAATTAAGGAACCATTTCCTCAACACCAACAGCTCGAGCCACGATTCTTAACAACAGATCTCCTTTTACGACCAAAGGTTACATTTCACGGCGTATGTAACGCCCCAATAAAATGTTTGTTATTATAGTTAATCACATTAGGGACGAGCATGGTAGCTACATGTATCTCGCATAATAAAGTCGGGAAACCAGACTTAATTAACGTTGAAATGCGACACGCTTGTTAAAAATGAGAGTCAATTTGCAACGAGTTTCTAAAGTCCCCTTAATTATCAGTTCGTGAAATAAACAAATTTGGAAATGGGTTTTAGGGATTGAAGCGCTCGTATGATGAAAGGTTTTTCCAATTAAGGCCCGACTGTTTTAGATGAGGCTTTTTGACGTTCCCCGCTAAAAGTATGAGATAAAAGAAAAGGGTTTTACATTGTGACGATGAATCTGTAAAATGTTATTTTCACTGACGGACTAAAGAGGTGAAGCCTTTTTTATATCTAAGACAGTTTACTTATCCAAATTTTAACGTCTTATCTTTGAAGTTTTTCTTTTATGAACATAGATAATCTCGAAAGGGTTATTAGTATAAAACTCTCAGAAATTTTGCTTTAAAATACTACGTTTTCATTTTCAACTCTAGGATACTGTACATAAAACGTTTTACTGTGAGTATTTTAAAGGATTAAGTTTGCACACATGCACGATAAGGGTGAATTAAACATAAAAGAGTAACGTAATTACAATAAATGTTTGCGCGTCTCCAACATTTCAGACTCAAGCTCGCTCTGTGCGGTAGAGAAAACAATTCTCAATTTTCCCCGCCTTCCCCTTTAAACAAATCCGCACGAATTCCTAATCCTTATACGGTTGAGTCTCGGGATAAAGGCGTTGATGCAAACTTAATGGATACGCTCTTTGAGTAAACCTACATCGGTGCAAGCCCCTACTAATATACAAACAAGCAAAACTTTCCGCTTTGCTAGAAAATATGACTTGTATGGTAGTGCTTTTGTTGTTCTATGATTAACTAAAACGGAGCAGAAAACAGAGCAAAATGGCAAAAGAATGTTTTTAATCTATTCACGGATTTAATAAGTGATTTTTCGCGTTCTTTAGCTCGTATTAATATTAACATCTCAATCACAGCATACAAGCTAACAAGACATAACAAAAACATACCTACTTATTACGCAAAATTATACACTACAAACACGTGCGAAGCAATCATTTTAAATATAAAAACATTTCACGCTATCTGCGCTCAAGTTCGTTTACCCCTACAATTATTACCTAGACAGATCTAGAAGTTTCTACATCTCGGAAACACGACACAATTCCCTCCGGTTTAATGTCAGTCGGGACTACGTTTAGGAGCCACTACGTTGAAACTAACAGACCTCCTCTTAATTACCATGCTATACGGGAGAAATAAAAAAGTAAAACCATCGTAAGCTCTTTTTGTGGGTCTCTTAAAACAAAACTTTGGTAATTTTATTTTTTATTGGATACTACATTCAATGAATTAAAGAGCCATCCCTTTGAATGTTTGTGTCAGTAGAATTCTTCGCTTTGTCTAGCTTTTGTAATTTATGATGATAGGTGGGTGTTTACTAGACACCGTTTTACGAGTTACTCGATTTCGTATACGGACTACGGAGTTCAAGTGTAAGACCCATCACATTAAAACGACATAAAAAAGCAATACATATAGATCACAAAAGTATTTTGCCCGATGTAGAACCTATACTATACTTTTATCCAAAAATTACAACAGAGAGCCTCTCTGAAATCAATAAAATTATTTTTTTTGTAGAATCACATAGAAAAATGCTATAAAATATTCGCTAGCCGATAGCTAAGCGCTACTAATGCTAGTACCCATTGAGGCGTGATCTGCGACTCGTAAATGGCAAGCACTGAGCGACCCAATTCAGTTACAGATGATGGTAAAAGCTCTTATGCGGATATTCCACATTAGGTATCTATTTGAAGTGCTGACGTGATACTTTTGATATCATTTATTTATTTGTTAGGGATACTTATTAATATTTTTTTAATACTTAAATTAGTTTGAGAAACTGAGCTTTATACTCGTACACAGTACTTTGTGTCGAAGAAGCCTCCCATGTAGTAATTATAGAAGTTGACGATTTTGACTTTTAAATTGCTATTTCTATTCTGTAAGTTTGCTAATAGTAAGCTTTAATTGGTTAAGCAACTACAAAAAGAAAATCAGAAATATAAAATATATATACAGGGTGTTAAGAAAACCCTGTCATTCCGTTAAAAATTATTACTTACCAATTTTTTTTTTTTCTCAAAAGGCGAGATTGAGAGTCACAGGTGCTGCCAAATGATCAATCAAAAGGCCACCGAATAATACCGACGAAAATGGTGATGTAATTATTGTTTTAATCTCAAATTTATTGAATTTCGTGTCAAAAAATCGTTATTTCAAAGTTCATTATTATTGATACTATCATGCATTTTCCAAATTTAATATGTTATTTGGGCATGTGATTGTGAAACCTATATCACCCTTTCGGGTCGGACAGGGTTTTCTTAACACCCTGTATAAACATGAGAGAGATTCGTATTCCCATAGATTTTAAGACAAAAAGTGTTTGGCAACCTATAGAAATCTGTTCTTATCTAACTTATTATTAATTTTCCTTAATGTCGTTTACCTATAACTATAACTTCCTCTACCATTTCCGTATTATGTTAAATAGATCTCAGACAAATTAAACAGCCTTCGGTGCTTTACTAAGAGAGACTGTTTTCTGACCTCCGTTCGAGGGGAGATACCGGTTAAATTAGAGGAATATTTATTGGACAGCTGTGGCCGATAGCTTAGTGTTTAGACAGTCGCGATGGGTGCAAGATATACCTATATATATTGTAGTAGTAGAGTAGTAGTGTTATACCTATTTGACATTATGTTTCTGTTCGTAGATATGAACCATTTTCTTTAAGAAATCCATAAGTAAGTTCCGAAGAAAATTGTGCTTACCATACAAAAATATCATCATTTGATCAAAATTTGTAAATGACCACACATTACCGTAGCAAACCAAATATATTGAATTTTAAGGATTAGTCATCTCTGGTTGTTACGTCTTAAACTACAAAATTGTGCACCCCCGATTGTTCTTATGAGTAGGTATCGATAAAATGTTAAATTCCATTTATTTAATTTAACATTACTTATCTGTGTTTAGACACATATTTTTCTACGTTTTGTCTTTGTGCAGAAATAAAATTAAAATCACTAATTAACTGAAATTTCATATTCAATATTAGTTTATTACGTGTTAAGAGAATGCACTTCTAGCATAGTTTTAGTATAAATCAATAATAAATATCTTCTTCGGGAACCTAAAGCTCGGAACGCAATTTGTACGTAACAGATGAGCTGCCATCTAAATCAAGCGTAATAGCAGCCTCTAATTTATTCATTGATTTATTTAAAATGTTCCTTAATAATTATTCTTGAGCATCGACACTATTATTTTAACTATTGTTTAAGTTGCCCGTTGAAATATAGAAGCGGTACCGCGTTGATTTATGTGTATGTAGGCGTTATATACAAATGTATGAGAATATTCATCGTATACATGATAATTAAATTTGACTTCGGGCGTTAGAAGATACAACTTTTGCTTCATATTTATGACCACATAGAACTTTACTTGACACGTTGGTAGGCCAGGTGCCAACGTCTTTCCTTTAGCTGTAAATATTTTTAACGCTGCATAATAATAAAATGATTATTCAGTTATCTCAGAACACCTAAGAGAAAGTTTGGTACTTTATGTAAACTAGTAGTTTTTGCCCGCGGCTTCGTTAGTTCCAAAGTGTTTCGTAATGGTGTTTTGATAAATTGGTATTTGGGTGTTCAGATTCTTTGACCTGGTTTCTAAATATCCTATAAGGCATGAAGCTAACTTCAAATTTCTATTAAGCTAATTTAATCAGAAAAAAAAACATTTTAGAAAAGCCCTACTTTATAGGACTCTCGATCACGTCAGTTTTCAACAAAAAAACGGCATCATAACCGGAACATTCGTTTAGGAGCTACGATGCAACAGAAATACACACATATACACAGACGGGAGTTAAAATCGGTGTTCGAAAAAGTATTTTATTCAAAAGTTTACATCAAGATTCAAGTACAGTATGCGGGTCGACTTTATTGGATGATATCAGGAGACCCGCTCTAAGGTCGAATAAGCCGACATAGAAATAAGATACTGTTTGTTACATAAAAAACAAACGAGTTCCTCTAATACCTGAGATTGTCACCGGCGATAAAACGGAACGAGAATCCTTATTTGATATCGGTGAAATACGCGTATGAGTTGTTTTGTTTATTTAGTAAAAGCAGTAGTTCTGGCGTACCTATTTATTCATCTACCTACAGATGAATACCCAATTTATTTGATAAAGCATAAGGCCCATTTAATTACTTAAGGCAACAATCTCCAAAGTTAGCAAATCCTAACTCCAAGACACACAGACTCCAGTTTGAACACGAAACTAGAAATGCCACTGTTGACTCTTGAAAAGCATAGTCACTAGCTTTCCTATATTTGTTAGTAAAATTGGTATTGCTAGAACCAAATCCATGTGTAGGCATCTGTTTCTAGACTATACATAAGAAATGCCTTTTTGAGTTAAAGATTTCCAAATTTTTGCTTCAATATTGGTGTTTGTAGCAGTAGATTATGAAAGGTATCTTAAATTTCATTACTTACACTGCTATCGAATTTGTACTCAAATAAAATTTATACCTAAGCATATTTTTATGTACAGTAACTTTAAATTTCAGTAATCTATTAGGGGCTGTGTGAACAGTTATTTGATTAAATTGTTTTATAGTTCTTATGTTGGTATATGTTTTGGACCTACTTCTCCATAGCAGTGTAAGGTCCTGATAATGTTGATAATATTATCTACTACCTAAAAATAAAAGTAATTAACTACGGCAAGAGTAACTGTTTGACTATATACCTACCTTTTTTTTTTTACTAGCCTATACTGTCCCACTGCTGGGCAAAGGCCTCCCCAAGTCTTTCCATTCAACCTTATCCCGCTATCTACTATCCTTACTAAATATTGAAACGAAAAATAAAAGCTTGTTTATAAATCATTAAGTTACAATTATTTATCAACTAGGTACTGTACTTTACTCTCTACTAAAATGATATTATTAGTTAAGTATTTAAATGTCTCACTATTAATACCGAAGGATTATTAAGCTCAAAGATTGCCATGAATCTTCTATTTTTAGCGGAGTGAGTACAGTTTAAGTCGACTCATAGATCTCTTAAAGCCAATTGCAGCTATAACTGCCTTTATGGGGTTGAATTATTGCAACGGTGCACTATTTCAAGTCATTGGACCGACAATTTGTTAAAGAATTTTTAAGCAGTCTGCACTTCTACTTCTCCTACTTCTGTACAGAGTTTTTACTTAGATACGTAGTATTAGATTGCTGGTACACACAGGTCGGGATACTCTTGAATTTGATCTTATTTCATTACTTACAAAAAGAAAGATTTTATTGCAATAAGACTATGTAAATTTTATATTTATCTTGGAAGACATTGTATTTACTTATACAATATACAGCTACATTTTCTATTTTATTGCATAATGTAAAGTCATAGATGACCATCAATTGGCAGATTTGTTTTTAATAGTAGGATTAAACGTTTGTGAAATAAACACTTTCAGTTTAAAATGAGGTGTCAAGCTTAAGAAAATAATGTCAACACCTCAGATTTTTAAAGCCTATTAAATAAATATCTAATTTATTGTCATTAGATCGTTCAAGACAAATTTAGAAAACCTCATATTAAAAGGACCACACGCGATAAGTTTGTCACATAAATATAATAAAATGTTTTGCCTGATGATTCTAGCAGTTATTGATGTTTAATGACACATTAATATCTATAGACCATAGAAAGAAACAGAAAAAATAGTTTTACATTTTATTTCATAGATGTGTTCCCGGATACGAAGCTATTAGTAAGCTGCAGTAAATTTAACAAATTAGTAGTGTATGACAAACTAAAATTAATGAATGGTCGAGTCATTTTTTAGGTTGTCTCTTAGCTCTAATGATGGAGCAGATGTCAGCGATGAGTGAATATGTGACACGTTTTTCTATTATTTTCATTTGTTTTAGAACTTTTTAGGTCATTGAACTAAGCGCTTTTTGTGATAAATGGATTGATCTTTAGTATTTACCTCGACGATATTTTGAGTAGGTATATTTAGTTAAAAATAAAACGAAGTTTAATTAAAATATAAGTGATAAATAAAAGTTATATAAAACAGTACGTTAAGCATACAATCGGTATATTGGAGTTTATTTGGCAATAACTGAATGTTAATACCAGCCGAAAGAAAAACAACAGCGCAGCAGCAGGTTCGAAAAAAGAATATCCACAGAGCTGTATTTCCAAATCAAATAGCAATGTAACAAAACTTTTGTGATCAAAACAAGTTGGCGATGCAAATAACTGGCGCAGAAACGCTACGGAACCCATTAAACTGTATCCGTTCCGATACACTTGGGGCTGCAAACTTTGATTAAATTTTCATAACACAGAGCTTAAGCAGTGCCGACTCATTGTAAAATATAGCGCCATCCTCAATATTTAATGAACGAGACCCGTGTTAACATGTGTTACGTAGCGATCGTGCTTTACAAATGTGAATTCGTTATGCAACTGAATATTTTATGTTAAGTCTAACGAGTGTTGTGATTTGAAGCCGGTTCGTGCGAATTAAATGAATTTAGTGGTAAATGTACCATTATTCTGTGGCATAAATAATAATTGTATTAGTTTATTGGAATAATGAGTGTTAGTATAAATTATTTATCAAACTCTCATTAATATTGTGCTCTGGTATACATAAAATACACATTTCGGTTCATGTAGAATGACAGTAAAAGTTATATTATATGTACAGTCAAACTTTACAAGAAGGTTTTTGTATCATAATAATGTTGTTATTGTCTATTATGTAGCAACAAAATTTTAAGCTTCGGTACCAAAAACAACTGTGTCAATCGACACATCAAATCTCTATTAACAACTGACAGTAAAACTACTCGAAATATAAGAAAATTAAAAACAAAAAGTAACGATGAGAAAACACATTAAGCCGAACATAAACTAACAGAAATGTTATGATTACTCCAACGCAGCTAAAGTCCGCGACTTTTGCGGGACTTAACAAAATGTCTCGTTTTCCCTCAGGACCAAAACCGGCTATAACTCATCCAACTATCGCCGTCAAGCCGCCGAGAAAGCTATATATCAAGTTTGATAGTCAATTATTGGCACTCGGTTCTGGTAACCGCCGTCTCTGGTTTATCTAAACCATATACCCTCGCTTGGGATAGGCCTTCAGTAATATGCTATTCATAAGCCGACTACTACGCAAATAAAGGTCGGAGCATACACTTGGGGCGTTTTGATTCATACTCTAATTTGATAATACCCGTATGGTGTAAATTTAATACGGTTTCAGTTGCCCGTCGCTTCGAGTCACGTAATATTTAGGCTGTAGAAATGTAATTACGTAATTTGTGTGAAATTTTGCCTAAACGTATATTAGTAATTTGTATTGACACCTCCATTCAGGAAATGAACTTTACTGATATAATTAATTTGGTTTATAATAAACATAGTTGACTTCACTGTTTCAGAACAATGAAAACAGTTTTTAGGTATCACATTAAACTTACAAAATAGTATAATGTGCGAACTTTTATACGACATTCCACTAACAGTTTTATTAGCGTTAATATAATGGCGTTCACGGGATTCACTATAGGAAGGATCGTAAAGTATCATTCAAATTTAATGTTGAGAACCTCCAAATGAACCTACCATAATGACGAACTCTCTGCGGAGCTATTTACTGCTCTCCGAAATTTCTCATGGCCGACTCTATTCAAATTCTTCACCAACTTCCAGATTGAATTAACGACACTAAAAAGTGCACGGAACAAGACATTCTCAGTGAAATTAACAGTACTAGAGATCTATTGTACTACTGAACGCGCCCTAAACATTCTTCGAAACGATACAAATTTAGAACACGACACCCGACCGTTTACAATCCGAGCCAAAGTTTTAACATTTTGACAACAAATTCTACTCGAGAGTATGTTGTAAGCCGGTTGTAAATGCACAAATAGATCTTCCAAAATAGATTTGTTAACGAATAAATACGAAAACGAACTACCAAATATTTTTTTGGGTGCAACAGTGCATGTGATTAAGGGATGGTATATTATCTGACGCTTTTTGTCCTCAATTGTCCTCGTTCTGTGGTCTGTGGTTGACATTTCATCAACAACCAATAATAGATCTTATTACGTAGTCATTATGATATACGTTTGTGTCGGTATATCGTAAGTTATCAATGTATTGAGTTACGCAAACCCACTGTTGAACGAAAGCTGATCTTTGACGGTGACATCTCTAGTGCGTAAAGGATTATCGAATGACATCGTAATTTTTTTCCATACTTGTGTGTTTAGATGATATTCAAAAGGATCCGTTGCTTTTACTAGGATGCTATTAAATTGCGCATGCGTCTTTTGTCATACCATATGGCATTTTCCAGCAGATGGCTCCTTTGTTAGGCCTACCATGTTTAAGTAAGCTAATATCCTTAAGTATTTAGAAATTCAAAGTTATTTCAAATGACATTGGACGTACTTCAAAAGAATGTGCTCGTATTGAATTTGTCGATGGGGTCTTCTTAGTGACTTATAATAGGCACTTGAATTTATTTTCCCATTATTTATTTAGCTCCCTAGATCTAGACATTAAAATAAGGTAAAATTGCAAAAATTGTAATGAGGGGTTTTGTTTTAAACGAAGAGTCAGTTTGAGATGCCCTTAGTTTAAAAGCTATCTTTTCTAGAGTGGTATGTTTCATGGTTCTTTTTCTATCGATAGTACAAGCTCAACAATTTGATTCCTTGGCATTTAACGGAAAAGAATTTATCGTCACACATCAATCTTCCACACAAGATAGGTATATCTTTTGTCCTTTTCTAATGTTCCTATTCGATTGTGTTTTGTCTTGTTCTATTTCACGGTCGTGTTCCATAAACCAGTTAAAATCTTTTCTTAGAACTGTTTTTAAATTGTTCGGATGACGATTGATTTACTATTACTTATATATAAGTAGGTAAGTACTAGTGTGGTATAATTTTATATTGTTTGTGTAAGATTATGTAGGGCGATTCTATTTAGAGTTATACGATCGGAATACGTGTTGTGTTATTGTTGTTGAGAAATTATGTCAGTGTCATCGGTTTCTTTATGTATGTTTGTACATATTTATCCAGAAAACGGTTTCCTATAAAAAGGTTTATGATTGTTTCCTAAAAGTAATGGTACTTTAAAAAATATTCAGAACTAGGCTTTTATGGACTTTTAAGCTTCATTGCATTCAATAAATGCACCAAAAAATTAATTGACAGAAATAAACCCCAAGTAAATGAACGTAGAAAATATGAAAGTTGGTTTAGTTCTAAATCTGTACCTATTTATACATTAGGATTTACTAAAACAAGAATAAATTAAAAATCATTTAAAACAAAAAGGAAGCCAAAACTCGAGCCTACATATCTAAAATTACATTACCAACAAAATCTAACACAAATTTATATAACGAACTGTTTACATAGTCCCCATTCACGCGGTAACACAACCATCCCTGTTTGGTCGTATTTATGTCTAATAGTACCACAAACAGATTAAACCTTCGTCCCTCTTAACTTTAGTAAATACTGCTGTGGTTCCGTAATTTCCATTTCAACATACAAACGTATGGAACTTGAATTTTCAACGCAGATAGTACTGAGTATCCCCTTTTAACGATAAAGTAAGTTAATTACAAAACTAATTCCATTACGGTGGCTGTCCGGTGCTGGACCCAAAATATTAGATTAAATTATTATTATACAAACGTTTATTGTTTAGTTTAAATTTTGCGGACGTGTATTGATGCCCTTCTCTGTTTGGGTTTGACATTCCCTGACGCGTTTATTTAACGAGGTCATTATTAAATTTGTGTATCTATTTTTGGGTAAATTTATAATTAAATGTTGCTTTTGATTTACGTTTACAGTTTCATGTTATTAATAAAAACTGTCAATGGAATTCACTCAAATAAGATCTTTTATTACAGTAGATTGAATTATAGTTTGCTAAATAAAGTTGGTGGCAAGCTTTTTCCATTATCGATTTCATACTTAAAATTCAATTTATACATCATTAAATGCCTTAATGTGTTTTCGAAGCTATAAAACTACCAAAAACAGTTAAAAGTTAGGAGTCAAACGAATACCAACATTCTCGGCCATCCACCAAACGTTGGTCCATATAAACTTGTCATAAAGACTTCTACCTATCATAAATTTGCTCGGCACATTGGTCACAGTAGCAAACAAGTTTTCCCATTACTTTGACACTGACTAGAGACACCAGATTTTGTTGATGCACGGAGACAGATATTGTCTCGAAAGGGGAGTTTCATTTGTTGCTACTCGTTATTTATCCTAAAAAGTGTTAAAAGAATAATATATTTGGGAAATTAATTGACCTTCTTGGGACAGGCGTTTCTTTTTCTAAACAGATAAAGTTGTTTTAGAACAAAATGAACTAACAAATGGAACGAAATTTTAAGAATTTTAAGTGCTTAAACTAACTAAACTTAACACTCCGTGCGTGACATATTTCTCCAAATACCACTTTACATTAACCTTAATAAAACAGCTGTCTATTCCGACTTAACCTCAAAATAGTTTGATCAAACTTAAAGACGAGTTGTCTAGACGAGAAATTTAGACACTCAAAACACAATCTCAAGAAATTCTAAACTCGTGGCTTTCCTAGAGCAAGACTGACCCATCTACGTTCCCTTGATAAGGGTGCCAACGACAAAAATAACTGATGTTGATTTCGCTTTGATTCGTCCGCAAACAGATAATAGGAGTTTCATGAGTTGACGACTAGATGTCGTTACTGGTAGAAGGGGAAATATAAGCTGGCGTTGTGGGGTGGAAAATATGAGAATTTATCGCCGCGTGTATGTTCATAATGGGAAGAGAATGGTCTGACGAGTCAAAGGGCGAATTGCTACTTAAAGTGTATGATGATGGCGTCGGTAATATGAAGAATTACAGGGACGTGAAGTGGTTCGGCTGCCTTTGTGTGTATCTAAGTACCTATAAGCTATTTTGCGAGAGCTTCAGCGTTTCTCGGCGCCTTTTAAAAGTATTCACTCAAAATACGATCATGTAGTTTCGAATAATTCTCCTTTTCGATTTGTTATTTCAATATTGAATTGGCAGGTCTTACTATATTTAATTTACCTGCTATAAGTTTAATATAAGAATAATTTATGTCCGAGCTGATTTTATAATAGAGCTAAATTGTACAGTTGAGTGTCATAAAGACACCCGATAAACGGATTTAAATTTCCCCTTAAGCCAACAGTTTGTCACTGTTTACAAGTTATTGCTATATTTAGACTGCTCTAGTCAACAAGTTGATTTTATTTATTGCCGGCTTGTATAATATTTTGAGTTTAGAAGACAATTTGTAGAATATGTACTGCATTCGTTTGTTTCTTTGGTTAATGTGTGATGTAGCCAGAACAAATGACGACCAAAATATTCTTATGGACCCATTTCACGATGCGTTATTGTTTCTCAAATATACATTACGCCATACTAGTCTGCGGTTAATACCGCAATAAATACGATAATATTAATGTTCACCATTAGTCACAAAGTTATTTTATTGCACATATATTTTATTCTTTTTCTCCATTACTTATTAGGTCCGATAAATTCGACATGCCTAACTTTTTTATTCCCTTTTTTGCTCAACTTGAGACTCAAATTGAATTAGTTAAGGTAGGAAGTTCTGAAATAATTCCTATCTACTTTTAAGACGAGTTTTTTCGTCGTTTCTTTCCTTTGGATGATTTTTTTGTTGCAAACAAGACATTTCTTTATTGAATAACTTTGAGGGGCTAAAAGGTGTAATTTATGTACAATGGCTTTTTGTGTGGAGAAAGTAGAAGACCTACTTGTGTGTTCATTTTTATTGTCAATTAGATATTCAACTTTATGTTATTGTATTGTCGATAATTCATTACAAGAAAGAATGTTTAGAATTTTTATTTAAATTCTTATCAGAGAAATGAAGTGTGTTTCATTCAACAATTATATTTGCAATAGTATTCAAAGTATCTTATTGTTGTTACATTAAAATATTTCCAAGAATTTGATGTGAATTGTAGTTTATGTAGAATTGGTATTGTTTTATTTACATACATACGAAGTTAAATTGAGCGAATTGTGTTGCGTTAATTCTAGTAGTTGGGTAAGTACTAGCTATTCAGAATGTACTGAACTTCGACTTCAAAGTACATAATGCAGAGCGCAGAACTCTTGGTACCATTTACCCGCACTAAACTTTGCTAGAGTAACTTTCAATTTTCAATATGTTTGCATATTGGCTGAGTTAGTGTTTAAACCTACTTCCATTTTAACATGCCGATGAGTACTTTACAGTTTGCAAGTGTGTGCAACTGTGTTAGAACTTCGCCGGTACTTTCAGGTTCTTGATAATTTGTTTAAGTACTATGCGATGTGTATAATGAACCAACCAATAAACTAAACACTTCCAACACAAAGGTAACACAATAAATAAAACAAAAACAAATAAAATTTTAAAAATGTGTATTTCTTGTTTTCTTTTCTCATTATTATAAATTTTTGCGTATTATTTACAATCGTATATACAAAATCATAATATTTACAAACTCTTTATTGACAATGTTTGTTTAACGAAACTATAATAATAAATGCATCTGTACATAGCTATAAGTTTTAAACTTTGGCATTATATAATATTTAAGCGATCCGAATAATATTTATAGTCACTGAAATATTTTTTAACAAATATCATTATGTATTTACATCGGATTTTCCGTAATCTATAAATTACTATCGCAGAAATCAGGAAATTAATCCGTAACAACTTAAAATAAAACTAGCGGCCTATTCTATACAAATAAATGCAGATTCGTGTCAGGCATGGAAAATCTTATGCTATACAATAAATATTGTGGAACAACCTAAAATTAATTATCACCATTTGATTGGACTAATACGCTTAAGCGTTGCAAGTAATGTCAGTGTCTGTTTACCTGCGTTGGAGCATACGCTACGCCCAGAGCTGCGCCTGCGGCGGCATGCGGTGGGGGTGCACGTCGCGCGAGTGCACGCTGGCCGGCAAGCCGAGCGCGTCGCCCAGCAGGGGGGGGAGCTTGCCCGGCGGCGGCGGCGGGGGCGGCGCCGGCGCCCGCCCGGCCCCCACCGGGGACACCGACGCGTAAATATTCACTGTCGACCGGTGATACTGACACTTCCGCAAGTCCGGCATCGCGAACCTCAACTTTTGCCAAAACTGTCTATCGCCCCACTCTATACACGTGTTAGCTTTCAAACACAACCTGAGCTCCGGATCGATGTCCCTGTTCGGTAGCTCGCCTAGCAATATTATTATCAGTCTTCTTCGTCTCTCTTTCAGTACTTCGTGAAGTGCCGTTTTAAATTCAAAACGACACCATTCGTTGTTGATGAAATTTTTTGATAGGACTATTATCGTCCTCTTGGATGACTCTACGGCCTCTATTATTGTATCGGCTACGTATGCCGAAGCGTTAAAGTCCCGGTAATGTAGACAGAGCCGGAAACTTGGGTCGGTCGATTCTAGGCCGGGCGCTAACATTTGAGCGACGAATGCCTCATCTTTCACGCTATAACTTATGTAGGCGTCAAAGAGGCGATCTTTGTCGGCTTCATCGTCGAAAGCTGTACTTTTGTAGCACATTCGGAATCCGCAGTGATAGTAAATCCAGACTCGGAGCTCTCGTCGCCAATAAAATATCCCGCATATTAACGCCGAGCTCGTAATAAATACGCACAAAGATATTAACAGCAGGGGAAGATAATCATTAATTACTTGGTTTTCTATTATAGATGAGCTTCCTCCCACGTGACTCGTACATATCGTGGAGTTAAAATCGGCCATAAGCGGTCCCACTGCGTTCGTTACATTGTCAAATACACATGTGATTTTATGCGCATCCTCCACTTTTCCTAGGTTATTTTTAAACCAATTGCGAAATTTATGCATGTACTGACAATCGCACGACCAAAGGTTCCGCGAGAGGCTTATCTCTACCAAATATGGGTTCATCGTGAACTGCCACACCGCGAAGCCGTAAATGTTATTTCCTTCTAAGCGCAACACTTCTAAATGCCTCAACTCCATGAAGGTTCGATTATCGATATAATGTATTTTATTGTCTTGTAGATGCAATTCGCGTAAATTCTCCAGAGGCGACAATTCGAAACCTAGCAACTCTTTTATATTGTTCTTTTCTAAATGCAATATTGTTAAGCGTTTTAGTCCACTAAACGTATTATTATACAGTGCGTCAATATTAGAATTATTTGCGTACAATATTTTTAAGTTTTTACGTCCAATAAAAGCATGACTCGTTAAACCACCAAAATTATTACCGTCTAAATATAGTTCAGTAGCGTCCATAGGTATACTGTTAGGTATTTCCGAATACCCAGCAGCAGAACAATCCACAATATTTGCTGACCACGGTTGGTCATGATAACACGTACAGTTCGATGGGCACGTCATTTCACAATCACAAGCGTCAAAATCACAACAATGGCACAGCGTAAAACAGTGAGTTTTATATGTACACAAAAACTGAGACGATTCCGCTTCAATAAGCGGAATGTAAGTCCTTTCACGATTATACAATAATTTACAGTAAATGCTCTCCAAGTCCATAACACGAGGGTGTTGTCTCAGATGGTCCAGTTTGTTGATGCGTTGTAGCCACTCCATAGTACAGTCGCATTGAAACGGGTTTCCGCCGATATAAAATTCGGGTAGCGGCCGTCCCGGATCGACCGGAGTTAGACGAAGCGCATTGAGATCCATACTAGTTATCTGATTTGCATACAAATCGACTCTCGTTAAATTGGTTTTTCCAACAAAAGTTTGAGCTTCAACTTGTGTAATTTGATTATCATTCAGGAACAGCAACTCCACACTGCTGGGAATTGAGTAAGCCGATATTTTTGTCATTTTGTTAAAGCTTGCATCTAGTGTTTGCAAACGTAGTTCCTTATCCAGACGATAGTTGTTTCCCAGTTCTTTAATGTTGTTACTATGAAGATCTAACCACTGTAGCCCCGTAGGGATAACAGTGTAATCAAACCACTCTATTTGGTTATCTGATACATTTAACCACAGCAGAGATGGGATATGTACGAACAGGCCTTGTATTTCTGTGAGCTGGTTAGCATCTAACCTTATAGCTTGAAGAGTTGTTAAAGTTTCAAAAGCGTTCATGTCGATGTGTTTTAATTTATTACGTGCGAGGTTTAAAATTTGTAGAGATGGTAAGTCAGATAATACATCTTTGCTTATGTTTTCTATTTTATTTCCGATAAGACGAAGGCCATATACGTTATGCAAACCGACGAAGCCGGGTTCCTCCAATGACGTTATCTGATTCTCTCCCAGATCAAGAGTCCTTAGTAATCGCATATTTCTTAGCGCTATGGGCACTTTCTTTAAACGATTTCCATTTAAATTCAAATCCTGCAGAGACGATGTATTCCTGAATGCTTCTGGATGGAGTTCTTCGAGATGGTTGTTGTCGATAGATAGTAGAGACAACACATAGAGTCCATTTAAGGCGTAAGCATCTATGTGAGATATCTTGTTGTAAGATAAAATTAACGTATGCAGATTATTCATAGGCGCAAATGTATCAGCAGCAATGCTCTCCAACATGTTGTGCTGTACATTTAGAATTTGTAAAGTGTATAAATCTTTGAAAATCTTGGGATCCAGTTTCGTCAATCTATTGTTAGATAAGTTCAACAACACCATTCTTATTAGACCGGTGAAAGTATTCTCATTAATCCAAGTACTTGTTAAATGATTATTAGATAAATCCAACGCTAACAGCTGATCGAGGTTAGCGAAAAGGCTCGGTGAAAGCACACTTATAGAATTGTTTTGTAAGTATATTTCTTTGATGACTGGTCTACTATCTTTGAACAGATCTTGAGGAAGAGCAACGATTTTGTTGTTGGAGAGATCAATTATCTGCAGCTGTTTTAATCCAGATAACGCTTTGTCAGCAACCATCGATATTTCGTTATCGTGAATGTGAAGTTCTTTTAGTCTACGAAGTGCCATAAATCCATTTTCTGGCATTAACACAAAATGATTGCTGGAAGCGTCTAAGACTTCAATATCTAATGAGCAGGTTGCGTGTGACATAGACGGTGCAGAGGGTTGCGGTCCATCTTGTTCACTAATCAGAGCTTGATGCATTGCTCGCTCTCTGAATCCCAAATCACTCACATCTTGTAAACGATTCGACGACACATTCAAATACACTAAATTCGTCAACGGGCAAAACAAGTTTTCGGGAAACGACCAGATGTTATTGAAACTGAGGTCCAACTTTTCCAACTGTCGAACAGCCGTAAAGCTTTCTGATGCTATCTCTAAACTCATAGCGGCCCACTCCGTATTTTTCGTTCGTATCGTTAAATTTCGGAGGTCTCTTAAACCAGAGAGTACACCAGGCGGCCATCTTCCAATTTTACAGTTATCTAAAACAAGTTCACGTAGTTTTACTAGATGCGCAAAACTTCGATCATCTAGAGAGCTTTTGTACATCATTTCTTCATTGCACTCTATTCTTAATGACGTAGTGTGTTCTGTAGGGATGACACTGAAGTTAGTTGTGTCAAATTCACTGTTTATGGTGCGTAGTTTACACGTGAGAGAAACTTCGTGGGCATCGTTAGGGCCTCTCAACCACCACTGGCAATCATCAGGAGCTTCATATTTCAGTGGCAGTGAGCTCTGGTCAGCAACATTTAGGCCGATGACAAACCAAAACAATATTTGGCAAAGTCGGTTTCTTAAGGAAATTTGCGGTAGAGCCATCATTGGGAAAATCAAATATCAAGGAAGAAAGAAAACAAGACACGATAGGCTCAGTGTCATGTTTTTTCCGTCGGCGTTCGCGTATTGCGTCCCCTTGCCGGATGTGTAGTATCCATCAATTTATGAACACTATTTGGGCGTCAATTTAACAAATAGTCCTTGTAGTAATGCTCATGATTTGTTGATTTCAATTCACTATTCCGTGATTAAGCGTCCTTGGTAACGTAAACAAAATACGCACAAATTGTCCACAACAATATTACAAAACGTCCAAAATTCACTGTGGTTTTATTGAAAATATTTTCGTAGTACGATATAACTGGTCGTATTCAACAAAGTTCGTAACTAAATGTTGTATCGCGTTGGTGATAAGCGTGTTTTCACCGTAACGTAAGTCCGATCAGAGCGTCGTGTGGCGCGACCGTGCCCAGACGCTGCTACGAGTCGACTGACTGTTAGTAGAGGCATTGCAGTTGAGTCGAGTCTACGCTGGGTGAGGGGTGCGGAGCGGGGCGAGATGAGCCGAGCGGTGGCGAATGTTCACGACGACTTATTACAATAAATTATTTTTTTCGGAGCTTTAAGCGATCAACTGTACGTCTCTCAAACCACAAACTTTGAATGAAACCGGGCATCAGCTGCTTCGGGAACTTGAACTGGATTTTATATTTATCATACCTATCGTGATTTGTTATTGATTCTCGACAAGTGTGAATTTTGGTTGCTTTGCATTTTATCTGAATATGAAACAAAATTATTTGAAAAACTTTAGCTTCAGTAGTATATAAAAAGCAAAGTCATTTAAGGACAATATTTTTTGCTCAAAATTCCGGTCACTGTGAGAAATTTGGTGCGTCAACAGGCGAAACCATCTAAGTTATCGAATATTTTGCATGCCTTAACACGATCGATTTAAAACCCTATCAAGACTTCTCAGAAATTATACACATAAGGAAGCCTAGTTTTAGGATGTTGTGGTTTATATGCATACAGTGTGCTATTTCATCATTAGTTTTTATTGATATTTAAGATTTGAGAACTTTAAGCGGAAGCCATAGCTTAGTAAACGTTTAAAGATTTGTATACTAACGTCTTTTACAAAAACACGAACGTCGTAATCATACATAGAACCTATATAAACGTTAATAGGATTTCGAACATACACATAACCTTTATTAATTCCATTATTCAACTAGACTTTCTCAAAGAAATCGAAATGAACTTACCGCAGTATGAATAGAATCTAAAAATTTAACAAAAGGCATCTTTAAAATGTTTTCAATGTACACGTAATCGGGATTAAAATCAACCCTTTTATATAATGCTAAAATTAAAAAGCAATGGCATAAAGGTATTAAAAGCTTAAGGTAACAAAATTCTTTAACAAAGAGGTTTTCTGTTAACGCTTGGCAGACCACACTGGCTGTCAGACGACGGAAGATATCATTTTAATCCTTTTAGTTAAGTTGACTATGAAAAGACATCTGTCATGATGCCTTGCTCGGCATCCGTGTTTTTCTTTTGTCACTTAGTTGACTCTTAATGGTTGACGTGAGATAAATTAATAGTTTGTTATTAATTTTGATAGGAGCTGGGCGGGCTTATTCTTTATTTCATTTAACTTTAGACGTTGTTTTGTGTAAGTTGACCTTTGCGCTTTTTAGTGTAGTGATGTAATAATGCTGCTGTAATGAAGCTGTGTTCCATTTCTCATTTGTTCTAATTTTCAAAATCAAATATTAAACTTTTACTTACTAAGAAATACTAAGTTGATAAGTCAAAGTTCTTAAAATTCTTAACAGAAACGGCTAACTCAAAATTACGTCCATATCCCGTAATAAAATTACTACATGTTTTACAAGATCTTAGTCTGCATACATGGCTGGAAATAGACCACCCCAGTTCGTAAAGTCCTAAGGGATAATAACATCTGATAACATCACACCGCAGTTAGGGTTATTCTGGGCTTGAATACCGTCCCCTAACACTACACTAATGTAATAGAGGACAAGGACTCTAGTTTTAGTTCAGTAGGCTAACTCTAACAGCGTTAGTTTGATGTAGTGTAGTTCTAATATGTGAATATGATTTAATTTTGCTCATCGGAAACTAGGAGACCCAACTTTGAATACTAGATTTTAATGTTTTCTATCTTTGTTCTGGATTCCAAATTGGGGTATGAAATCGCCAATCCGTAATTGAGCAAGCGTGGTGATCCATGCTCGTGCCTTCTCTATATGGGAAGAGGCTTGTGACCAGCAGTTGGACGTTTATAGGCTGGAATTATTATTATTATATATTTGTTCTAAATGTGTTACTAAAACAATATACTAATAGAGAGTTCAATAATACACAAAGGACTGAATAGGTTTTAGTTTAGTAAATAGATCGGAATCTTTGTTCTATCCGGTATTGTACCGACTTTTATCTTGTTTATCCTGGGTACTGCGTATTTTGTTTAAAAAAAAATCGGGAAAATAGTAATTTGACTTCGTTATAACATGCAACAGTTTTATTTATAGAAGCATATTCATTATAACGTTAAAAGTTTTATCTCATAAAGTATTTTATTTATATTTTCCCTACACCTGACTTTCCCATGACGTAGGAGGTTGAGGTGGTATTTATAGGTTAATTTAATACATTTTGTTTTAATAAATACGAAGGCAGAACGTTCGATAATATTATTTACTCGATGCGTTGGATTAATAGTTTTTAACACAAAATTTTTGAAACTTTATGTTATTGCGTAGGCATTTCGCACACCATCTTTTTATTTATGCACCTCATTTTTTCGTTTCGATGGTAAGTATTAGTGGGCTATAAGATGAAGACTTGTAACTATTACTCTTTTTTACATTTGTTTAAAACAAATGAATAAGTAGGTACCTAACCTCCATTAATTTCAAGTCATTTTTTACAGACCTTAGTAAAACTCATAGTCATTCCGTTAAACCGTTCACAAACTGTCATAACAAAATATATAATTTACAATAGCGTTTAAACAATACCTCTGTGAACACTTTACGAGGCTTAAGTAAATTCATAAAATCATGCCGGTCCGTATGTTCGTTGCTGTCACAACACCAATATCATTCATCACGATCTGAGAGCTCAAAGACAAAAGCTTGCGTAGCTCCGATGACGTAATTAAGGCCGTATTCACTTCTAAAAAAACATGATGTTAACGTTTCGTTATTTCAAAAAACATCTATCAAGGAGACGCCGAAGCGTGTTAAAGTTATTACACCGAAGTGTTTCACATCACAATCTGTCAGCTGAAGGAATGAATAATGATCAATCGTTTTCGCTTATTTTCGCCGTAGGGGTATCTCTTTACCCACGCTTAGGTATTTATGTTTTTTGATGAATGCGCACGTCGATGCTCCGATGAAAATTGTTTGTGCCGATCAATTTTATGATCGGCCGAACGGTCGAGAGCATCTATTTTTCTTATAAATAGGCAACCGATTTTTATTTACCTGTATCGTATTCCTTGGAAACTTTTTTGGTAGAGCTATTTGTTATTTGTTTGTTATGGTCATCTTTATTTCTCTTGTTGACCGGTAGATATTGAAACATGTTTACTGCACTGTTACTATAACGATATTGGATGATAGAATATAATTTGCCTCTGCACAAGAACGTTACATTTTATACTGAAAAGCTGTGAAAGTACCCTAAAAGTCTAACGAGTCAAGACATCATTATTTCAGCTTTAGACAAGTATCTTAAGTAACAGGATTCATGAAATATTAATCCTAAGTCTTAACAAAACTTCAAAAGTCGAATTAACATTACATCAAATGAGAAGTTTAAAATCTTCGAGAAATACCTTTACTTGTACGTTCACTAGGTACAATTTGTTTAGAACTTAACGTAATTTAAACGCTTTATATTTGAAGTCAGATAACATTTGTAATATAAATTTGTTATCACAAGTCCTTGTAAAGGATAAGATTGGACGAGTTACTGAGGTCCTATTCTAGGAACGTAAGTGAACAAGAAATAAACTTCTGACTTTTGAACCGAACCTTTGTTTATGAGTAAACCTTAAAATAAAATGAAGCGAATAATTTAAATATATTTATTGAACTTCTATTCCCATTTATTATAATTTTTACCAGATAATATGTTATTGTTTTGGACACATAATAATAAATAATACCCACAATAATGCTTTAAAAATGTGACCGATTTTGCATTATAGCCTTTGGTCTACGAAACAAGGTTCAAAATTCGACAACTCATAAAACGACGCTAAATAGGTGTCTTGTTAGTATTTTTTTCATATCCTTTCAGGCACACTTGGCCTAAAAATATCAGTGATCTTTATCCGTTATCGAAAACAAAACCAAATCTCAAGAGCCTTGTTAGAGCTCTCGAAACATTACAAGAGCATGTTTCGTCACTTCGCAAAAAAAAGTAAAGTAAATAAAAATCTCCAGGAAATGTTTATTTACCGTGAATACGTACAGACGTAAAACAAAATGTGTAAAATATTCACCCCGTGTGTTTTGCACCCAGATAGCGGTACAAATACGATAACGCGCGTATCCTTGTTAGCATAGAAATTGCGTTTGAGTTACGTGCTTGTATATTTATGAGTATTTACGCTATTATAGTTAAAACAACTTCATCTTAGAAAAAATTCACGACACTAAATTTTTTTTATGAATATAATCATGTCAAAACGTTTTTCATAAGACACCTCTCATCCTATTTGCAGAGAACAGAAGCTACCAATTATTGCAGCAAATTGTAAGCACGTAACTTGGCAATTGAGGCAATGTCCATGCTAAACAAACCTTCGATAACCGTTAAAATAAACGATATTGGCAGATTGTTAGCACATTTGGCGATCGTAGAATACTAGCCTACGGACGAATGACATTTATGGGCGATAAACACTAGACATCACACTGCAGTGACACTGTTCCCACATTTCGATAAATGTCGATAATACGTAACATCCTTTCATTTCACGGAGCTTAAGGCAGTTAGGAAACCATTTTTTAAAGTAGAACGGCCAAAAAATCTAATCCCGATTTGAATCGGATCGAAATTTTCTCAACGGTAGCTAATGTCTCACATAAATCCAAATATAACACACACGTAGAATAACGAACGAAGTATTAAAAAGTGACAAAGTAAACTTCCTGTAGGAAGTGTGGTAGGTGCGAAATATTTCCTTCTTAACGTTTTTTTATTTGACCTCAATGTTGACAGTCACGGCTACCAACAATACTACATCGGCTATAATACACAATGACCCAAACCCGAGAAGGGTAAACACGGCTATTGAATAAGAAATACCTTATTTCATAAAACTGGCACCGTACGAAATCAAAATATATGAGAGTTGACGGAACGCGTGAATCGCTATATTAATATCCTTGAAATCTAATCAAAGCAATTAACAACGCTTCTTTCTTTCCGCGGGTTTTACTCTCCTTTTCTATCTTGAAGATTATTGAATACTGCATCCCTTTCTTAGGTGTATTTTTTCGAGTTTATAAGGCAGATATGTGACAGGGGATGGGTCGCAATAATTCACGAGCCGAGATCTAAAACGCACCCACGCTCAGGTAGCAAACATTATCACTACAAGCGTTGTTCATAACTAAAAAATGCCCTTTTTGGAACAAGAATGTTGTGGAATCGAAACGATAATAGAATATTTTGTTACTGAGTATTATCATGCCATAATTTTATATATTTACAGTAATATTTATAAAATCAGGTTAAATATATTGTATCAAGCTTTATTCAATTTATTTTTTAATGAAACAAATCTATGTAAATTGTTTTTTTTAACTCTAAGACGTATGTAGGTATGTAACCATATATTATGGCGTACTTTAAATAATTGATGATTTAGCATGAAAATACTGCAAGTGTAGCATCTTAGCAATTTTGTTAACAATGTGCAAACCAACAATTTTATGTTTGCCATCTCCATTTATTTCTGTAGTCTGAATTCTCCCAATAGTCCCGACACAACTATGAGGCAAATAAAAAATAAAATTCTAACTGCGAATAAAAAATGACTAGCAAAAATATTAATCTCAAAAAAGATAAAGAGCTCTGTTCGGACGATCTTTTCGCCGATATGGCGCATCTTTTGTGCCAATTATGAGGCAGTTTTTGATCATTTTTTCGTTTCTTTTTTTTCTTTTTTAATGTCAACAGTGGGTGGGAATTTGTGGACAAGTCTTGTTACACGGCTTTTGTGCTTTAGTTAGTTGGATCTATTTTCAATGTTCCTTTTGCTATGTTTAAACAAAGGCAAGTGTTTAAAAATAATTTAATCCTTGCTAAGTCTGATGTTTTTAATCTTATGATCTGTTTAAAAAATAAGGATTAAAGTTTTTGCGTGTTGTAGAAACTGTACGTTCGTTATGAAATGTAAAATAATTTTGAAACAAAGAGATTATGTCCCCAAAAATGATTTTAAAGCGTTAGCTACAGTTACTTGTCGTCTAATCCTAAAGAAATGAGAGAAAAAATGGATGTAGTTTAAGCCACAGGGTAAGCTAAGCTAGGTAAGCGAGCTATGTAAATTAAGTTTTAACTTAAATATTTAGGCAGTTCGACTCGTGACACCGCTGTCGCCGCGTCAGCTAATGATAAAGGACTCCTTTTTATTATTTTTTATTTACTCCGTGGGATTAAACCGTTGTAATACTCATAAATACATTAACGCGTTTTACGTATAAAAAGTAAATATACAACAAACATTAAAAAAACAAATAATATATTTTGTTACAATTTTCAGCTTAATAAAGCTTAGCTCTTGATGTGATCTGCTCCTGAATACGTCACAAAATCCGTTGTTGAATAATTTCGAGACCTACTTTGGGCGTCTTACTGAACTCAGCTTCACTTAAATGGACCAATGAACCGTAAATATTGTTAATAGCATCTAGATATGAATTTTCTAAACACTTTTATAAAATGCAAGTCGTGAACTCTTTAATAGCGATTTTATTTGACCATTGAACTTGTTGCTAAAGACGCTTGCGTAAAGTTTAATTAATATTTTATTTCGTAAAAAAGGTTAATATTTTATTTCGTAATACGTTTTTTGGACCTATTTTTTTTTATAAAATTTTAGTATTTTGTACCTAAAAGAACAATAAAAAATGTTTAAATGTTGCATTCCGCATTTAATTTTTATTTAAAAGTAATTAAATTTCTAACCTACATATTAATCATGTCTAGACACTTGTTCAGACAACTATATCTATTAAAAACAGCTGTAGTATAAAGTAACAGTATTTAGCATTTCAGGCTTAGGTATAAAGTGAATAAATATTCAGCTTTATGTAAATCTTTAAGGCGCTGACATTTAGAAAATTTGTGTCGACACGTGTTTTGAATAATTTAAAAGTACTTCGCTTTTATAATGTAACAGATGTTCATATTTCTACTACCTACAGTGTTATTTAGAGAACTAGATATGCAAATATTATGGACAATACTGCACTAAATGAACTGTTTTTATGTGTTGTGGCTGCTAATGCAATTGTAGAGCGTAAAATCTTGGACTCAATGTCGAGATTAACGTTTTATTATATACCCTATCGTATTGTATTTTAAAGAACATTTTTCGTCTAATGTATAAAGTAAGTCGATCTTTTTTCTAATAGCTACTTATCTTGATATTAGATAATTTATACTTATGTACTGTTGATTATATTTCGTGGCCGAATTGAATTCCTTGCCAATAATTTACGCATTCTTATTTTTACTGTTCATAAAAATGTATAAAAAATTATGCAATCAAGTCATTGATATCGTAAAATGTTAAGATACAAGCGCTAGCTGACATAATGTGATCACCATTTATATGCAAATTTACTTCTATCTTTTTTTTTCAGATACGAAAAGTTGTTAAAGTCATAATAAACTAGCCCTATTCCGTATTATTTTAAATCGGAGTTTACATACATTTTGTAGAAGAACGTTGCGTGAAATAGTTTTGATTTTAAATAATTTAAACTATTTAATAAAAATAAACAAAATTAATTTGAAATTTAATAGCCAAATTAAATACAAAACCTTAAAAAATAAACAGCATTCAGATAAATAGACAACTTCCAACCTTTGATTTCGGTTGAAAGTTAACAAAAAATTGTACATTCATGTAAGACTGACAACAAGTAAGCAATTAGATACTAGGTACTCTTCTTAAAACACTACTCGACCTTAGATTGACTCAGTACTTGTTAACATTGCCTTAAATAATCTAATTTAGGTTCAGTTCTCTAGAACTGTACTGATCTAATTCTATTGGGTGCCTTTTATTAAAATTCCTCTATTGAATAAGACTGAGAGAAAGCTATCGCCTAGCTAGAATTAGAATAAAGAAATTTAATTCTGGGTAAGAATAATATAAAAATTCGGAGATTAAAAATAAATTAAAATAAACACAACTACGGGCACGTTTGACGGGCCTGTTGGTCTAGTGGTTACTGACCCTGACTGCTATACCGGAGGTCGTGGGTTCGATTCCCACCCTGGACAAATGTTTGTGTGATGAGCACGATCATTTGTTCTGGTTGTCTGGGTGTAATTTATCTATAATATGTATATATTTAGAAATATATAAGTATGTTTATCAGTTGCCTGGTTACCATAACACAAGCTCTGCTTAGCTTGGGATCAGATAACCGTGTGTGAGTTGTCCCGGAATATTATTATATTATTATTAACTACTTTAAAAGTCGTGGTCTAAGTATAATTTAAATTTTATTCTCATCTTGTAAAGTAATTTATTGATTTTTATGTCTTCATACAACCTAAGAATTATAATGCCAACATACCTTGGCATTATAATTCTTGTAACCTAAAGTCCTCGGAAGCACTACAAATCTAAAAACTATTCGCGAAAAGAAACAAGAAAGTACGCAATGTAGAAGGAAAAGTTACATAACATTTTTATTGAATTTGAGACAAAGGCATTTTTCAATTGCACGTCCCTTTGCTTTTGTCTATCTTGCCTGTGACGGTGGCTATGGAATTTCATTTAGTACGACCCTAACCTCATGTGGCTTCGGAACTCTACTACTGAATTTATAAACGCTAGATTTAATTTTACTTTCCACTGCGGCTTTTCGACTATCACCCTCGCATCACACTAACATTTAATATAACTAGAACCAATGAAATGCAAAGTTTAACCGAAATGAGTTTTGGGTTTTATAGTTTTTATCCTGTTATTCCCGTCCAGGCAAATTATGCCGCGCTCAGCGGGGCACAGGACTTGACGCGGTATATGGAATATCTCTCACTAATGTAACGATTTATGGTCTGTCAAATAACATACGCTGTATTTTTTTGTGTGTGAGTGCAGGTGCATCCATATTCAAAACAATCTAGTTTTTAGGAATCGATTTAGTTTTAATTGATTTTATGTTTCATACTGTTCACTACTTGGGTCTAATTTGTTCGATTTATATTTAATCATTGGTTATTAAGTATTTAATGAAAAGATTAAGTTAAGTAATTTTATTGACTGTGTGATTTCTGAGATCCTTTTATGTAACTTTAAGCAGTGTGTTTTAAAAGAATGAGAAATATAAATATATACCTAAGCCAAATGTTGCAGCAAACTAGAACCGTATGGATTTATGTTTTTTGTACGATATCGAAAAAAAGTTTTAATATGCACAGTAGCTAAAGTCTAAACGAAACAAACGAAAAACACACTTTTAGTTTTAAAAACGTCAATATAGAGGTGACTAACATTAAAATAACGATGATCCATAAAAAGTTTATATATTTTTTAATTAATAGAAAACCTCAAAGGTTTTAAGTGGCGATCTTATGTGTTATTATAACTTATAAAACATGTAAGTAACCAATTACATAATCGTATCTCTATCTTTATTGAAGATTTTTATTTCTTTTGATTATATTATCAAAACACGTCGAAAAATGTTTAATTAATAGCCAAATGCGACAAGCATTTTGAACATCAAAACCAAATAAAATTGAAATTTGATAAGAGTTTTATTAACTTTTTACGATTAGTAAGAACGAATAAAATAAAATTTTCTAATATAGATTAAAAGCGGAGATTTCTTACCGTTACAAGGGAATTATTTAACGTATTTTAGTTACGATAAACTCGTTAAAATAACAAAAGGTATCAGGTAAAGTCCTGAACTAATCTTCCGAGGAGATAATCAAAGTTAAGATAGAAGACAATAGTAGCCGACAAAGATTGAATTAGCAATACAGGATTACAAAGGGCATTTCAATGGCTAAGGAGCTTAAATAAATAATGTTTTTATGTAACATTGTAATGAATTCAAGCGCAACATTGCCGAATGAGATCATCCTGTTAGTTAAGATGTAAGATTACAATATCGGTAATTCATTTGTAAATGAAAACAAAAGGTGTGACGCATTTTGGGTAGGTGGTACTTTTGAAATGCGATGTATACGTCATAGTTTCGGTATTTGTTCGGTACTTATATGTATTTATTATAATATTCTACAGAGTATAATTATCTACAGATAATTATAATTTATTTATATTATAACTGATTTCTATTGGCTTAAAATATTTTTGACTTTGATTATAATTTGTATCTCAAAATATATATTCAGGTATAAAAGAAAATATAATTTAATAAACATTAATTAATTTTAGTTAAAGCTAATATTGGCTTTCTAGAATAATTTGAATTTCAATTCTAGAAGTCTAATATTAAATACTAAAGACATATAAATAATGAGTCTTATGTCTTAGTAATGTCACCAACAAGGCTGTAATTCCCAATACTTATATCAAAACTTTCTAGACATGTAAAAACTTTCGGCTTATTGGATATTAATTTAGAAGCCTGCGTTCGTATTAGCGCATAATTAAAAAACTTCAAGCATTGACTTAAAACTTTGAAATTGCAGTAACCAAATACGAGTACCAATATCTTTATGAACTTGAATTTAATTTTAATAAATAATCGGTATTCTCTTCCATTTAATCAGTAAATGGCTATACAATATATTTTCATGTTTGTAACACGATTATTTTTATCTGTTTAGGCACAGTTATTTTATAACTCATGTACAAGGCATACCAATAAGCTTATACACAGGAAGTCACACAACAATACAATAAAGTTCCGACTAAATGAAACGTGGATATTAAAAAAATAACGGTATCACTAATTAGCTACGCCTTTGTTTGAATAATAAAGCATAGCATGTAGGTACTACAGTAGTCAAACTATTTAAACAATCGTGATGGTCCACATTAGCAATAACGATAAAACTTGAAACTTCACGTAAATTGAAGTGTGGCCGACCGCATGTCGGCGAGAGCATTACTTATATACGAGGGTACAACCGGGTAACTTAATCAAAATAACATATTAACATCCAACTTAATAGCTATTATGTTCCGAACTAAATATCAACGTACAGAGCAGTTTGCATAATCGTACCCTCAGCATTTAACAGGTCTTCTAATGGTTACAAGTTGAAGATCAGTTGTGAAAGTCGTGGGAAGCGGTGGCTATGAAGCATCCTCGCGTACACTAGTCGTGGCAACCGCACACACCGCTTCTACTAGAATATATTTGCTAAACTGTACCGTCTAGCAGTTCGTAATTGCAGAAGTCTGTTAGTTAGTGAATGAATGTATTATGTTTGATAACTGAACACCCGCAAACTGGAATAGTAATGATGTGTGGATTTTGGGAGATAATACTCAAAGCTCTAATTATTTTAATAAAATTCTCTTTTCGTGCTCGAGTTTGATTACGGTTTTCTTGTCACTCAGATGTCATAATTTCAAGCTTTATTTTTAAGTTATTTCTAGTAATTTATAACAGTAATTTAATTAAATATTTAAAACAGAATATCAATTACCAGAACAATGTACCTACTACTAATCCTATTACACTACTTTTTTCAACAGTCGGTCTGACTTTGGCGCCGTCAATGTCGTTAGATCAGTACGCTTTGTATTTCTTTAATACTTTTTACTTCGAACTAGCGGTATTAGTTTAACAGACAGGGACACTGGTGATGGAATGTTACGAAAGAATCTGAATACAAATAGTGAGTAGATGTCAGCACAATGGGTAACAGTTCGATTCGATTTGGCCCTTTTGTGAAGTCGCGACCGAGTCGTATGCATGGTCGCCAGTCATTGCGTTCTCGGTTACTTTTTTAATCGAAGACGAATGCATAACGCGTGATCATTTGGTCTAAAGAAAACAGTTATATAAATAGGTAAATAAAAAATATCAAGCAGGCTGAAACTCCCTTATGTAAGAAATGACATAACCTTGTCAATTTAGGACGTCCATCTATAATCTATGAATGTATTTTTTTCTTTTATCAGTGAGTTCTAGTAACGTGCTATGTTCATTGCCTACGAAAAGCATGAATATAATATATCTGTCTTGACGTATATTGTACTAAAACGTCTTTTCTGAGACATGGAATATTCTCCTGTATTTCATTTGCTAAATATAAGCGTTTGCTCCTGAGTCCGTTTCTCATTTTATGATGTTCATTTTAAAATATAATTTTCCTAGAGAAATACTGCATTTCATAAGAGAGAAATATCAAAAGACAAATAGAAATTCCTATCTTTTTATTTAATATAAATATTTGACTAGATATCTAGCTAATTTTATTTTTATCTCAATATCAAAAAAGTAAATAGCAAAAGCAAGTTAACAATCATTAAATAACTTCAAAAGTAATATAAATTAAACATTACTAAGAAACAACGTTGCTATCAGCCATAAATTCTACAAACATCATTAAAAGCATTCATTAAATTAAACTAATTACTGCGAAAAATTAAATTTACCCTCGCGTACCCATAACAAACAAATATTTACTAACATAATTAAAAATATGGGCAATGTAGTTGCGGCCCTTAATGAGGAGAAAGGGTCAAAGCTGCATTTGGGCTCCTCTTTAACCCTTTTCCCCTTTTCGCCGCACCCAAAACATTATCTAAAATTACGGTAGCGATAAACAGATAAACATCGCATTAGAATTCTTTAATTTCTCTAATTTGCAGACAATGATAAGATCAAAATATTATTAGATGGAATTAAATTATTGATGGAACTGCATTCTTTTGATCTTGAAACTGGGTTTGGTTGATAACAGATGGTCTCTTGGACACGTGCGGTAATAAATAGTATGGTGTTAAAAAGTTTTTAATTGTCGTTCTAATTGGTAACGAGTCTTGCAAGTGTAGAAGTAATTACACATTAAAAAAAGAATCTCTGTATGATCTATATGAAAGTTGTTTCGACCTAAATAAATATTACATTTAAGAACTTTGCTTTTTGATCCTATAATGTTATTTTATTGTTGAAGAATAAATATAAGTAATTTACATTTATTCCAAGACACATAATTTCATTTTACTGTATTCGTTTTTGATGGTGTGGCATAAAGAATAAACAAATTCCTCAATGTTTTCTATAAACAAGAACAAAGTATGACCAGATATTAATATAAAAAAAAATGGTAAGGAGCCACACGTTGTACGCAGAAGTCTTAATTAACAAAAAGTGGACAAGTTATCTGGCTACCGATGAAAATATTTCATCAATCATAGAACGGTTGATTGATAATGCAACGTGAATTACTGATAGATCGTGCTGCCAAGCGCGGGAATGCTCATCTCAATTTATTTACATGTGTTTGTATCACTTGTTGATGTTGCCAACGGTAAAAGATTGTTTTTATTACATGGATTAACTTTTGTTTTGGAGGTGCCTAGTTATAGTAGTTTAAGGTGATGCCTATTTCATTTTTAGAGAGGTATGAAATTACAACGTTTCATTAATTGTATGAGATGTACAATTATTTAAACGTTTGTAAACTGAAAGGCATCTCAAATTGACTGAACATTATTATCACAATAGGTTGACTTGTCAGTTGTCAGATAGATTTTACTTTGGGAAACAATTAATTACTTTAATTTTCCATGAATGCAATATAAATATACGACTATAAAAATATACGTATCTCGACTAAAATTCATTCACATTATATCGAATCATTTTCGCCGATAAAATATGCCTCATCCATCACACCACACATCGTAGTACCACCGATCATAGATACGAGCGCTAACGAACCGTCGGATGTGATTGAAAATCATCGCAAAGGAATGATGTCCTAGTCGGAAGCCATTATAAATCACTGCTCGACGGTAGCCCATACATCAATAAGGTCGATTATTTGATAACTCCACACAAAACACGGTCAGCGCTTGTTTTAAATGGGAAACCGGATTTATGTGTAATTAAAATAAAGTTTCTATTAAATATTTTCTATTAGTGAGCCGTTTTTTGACGGAATGAAAGTTGTAAAGGTATTTTGATTGGCAGTATGATCTTTGATGAGTTTATTGACGTGAATTGTTAGATGGACTCGTGTTTGGGATGTATGCTTTCGTTTATTGATGGTATTTTTGACATGTATGTAATAAATTTGATACATTTCCGACTGTATGTTCTGGTTGATGCAGATACCTTGCGTTTTTAAATAAGCTTTTGCTTAACGATACAAAATATTTCTCGTGAATTCTGGTTGGCTATGTGTGTCTTCTGTCACACTGAAGCATAATCCCTCAAGAATATAAGAAATGTAAATTAATTACTGAATGTTGGGAACTAGAAACGATTCTACGAAACCTTTTTTATGTAATAATTGTTATGTACCAACCTACGTCCAAATAGGTACGTAATGTAAAAAATAAAATCTTGAACTGTAATGATAACAATCTCAACATTAATACTCCCATCTTTAAAAACTCATTCAAATTAGATCATAAAAGCGAACAAAAAACGCAATGAGGAAACTTCTCAAAAAATTAACGAGGATACTTTATAATAACAACACTAACGCATATTATTCTGACATCGCAAAAAACTTCAATACTTAAAAAGCTTCAATTACTTAATTAGAGATTCGTATGATAACGAAGGCAGGTGTAACCATCAAAGATCACGACTCCGGACATCGATTCGTTACAAATACGAACCTTTAGTTCCACCTCGTTGAGTCAAGGACTCTAAACTCATTCCGTACACAATAACGAAAAAAATGATACAAATTAACCGATTGAACCTGTTTGTGAGGACCCCTAAAGAGCGGGTTTCTTTTAAATGAACTAATTTATACTCACCGTATCATAAATAAGAATGGAACGGCCAGAGTGTGAACCATCCCACGCTTAAGAAGTTCCGTATTTCTTTTTATATAATCTGTGGATACAATTCTAGTTCCATATTCAAATTGCACGTGTAGAAATGGTGTAGAGATAAGATAATAGACAATAATAGAAGATTAAAGACCTAAAGTATTGTATAAATAAATTTTAAGTAGTGTATGGGACAATTTTTACGATAAAAATACAAGACTTGGTAAACTCCGAGGTTTTGATATTTCCACATTCTGTACCAGTATTTTTAAAGCTGATAGTTAAATAATGTTGGTAACGTTTTAATTTAAAGCCTTTTTCTATGCTTTTTCGACAAAAACGGAAAATATTTTCTACTTTAAACTAAAATCGGTATGAAAAAACTTTAATCTAATTGAGAGAAAAAAAATATTAACGCTTCCTTTTAATATGGAACCCTAAGTTTCGATCAGCGGCTAGCGGTTATTAAAGCTTAATACGCTTTTAATAATTTTATAAGACAAAACACCAACGTTCAAAAAGTTGTTAACATGACAAATAAACTTCGACGGGTCAATTCTGCGGTTGTTTGCGATATAAAGTACCGAGTTAAATTTGCGAGTCTTAATAAATTTATTTTTATGTCTTCAATAAACTAAGTTTTTATTAACATTTTTATGAATGTTGCAATATCAGTGCAAGTAATATGAAACGGTTAGTAATTTAATTTATTGAAAAATACTTATTAGATAATTATTTTTTGAGTGAATTAAGTAGTATATTAAGATTATTTATTTTTTTGACGATAGTTCTGATAACTTTTTAATAGGTTAGCTTCTCACGTATTTTGACTTCTTCCCTTCAGACAATACAAACGTAATACAATATCTATGTCACAATAATAGGAATGTGTTTAACGTCAAACATAGATCCACAATATTGCGTATCCATGTAATTTTCCTTGTCATCGCATCAACATACCCAATCCCTATTACATAACCGTTTACAACTGTAACATAATGTGTTAGACATACCTACATATAAATTAGTTTCTGTTTGGCGCCCGTTATTAAAAAGGTCCTATTCGGCGGTCCGTATTCCATTTCGTCTGCCAGTGGGGGGTTGGACGATTTCAATCGTTGCGACAATTAATCAAAGTAAAGCAATGTCATCCAGCAACGGTCAGGCCGAAAACATGCTGGCCGTATTACGTACCTTTTTTACTTTTTATATTCGCGTTGGAAACGTATGTGTGGTTGTGATTACGCTAAATATAATACTATATTTCTACATGTAAACTAGATCGTCTTTAAATACATTGTTTTTCATGCGAATACTCCGTAAATGGTAGAAAAAAAAGTAGGCAATAAGTAGTACATACTTTTATTCGGTAGGCAAGGTGCATCTATGTATTTTGACATTTTGAGTCAGCGCCAAACAGGCAAATTAATTAATTACATATACTTACGTAACATACAGCTTGATGCGCGGCAGTACAATACAGTCTCTATAATATTTATCTCCTACCAATAATATGTAATATATTATGTCGTTTTTGCACCAATTATTAGGATTGATCAGAGAAAATGCCACAGTAGCAACAGTTGCAATGACGGTTGATAGTTTGGCGCCGACTCAAAATTACTTAGGTATACTTACATTATTAGTTATTAAGATTAAATAAAAAAAGGTTTGTTATTTTTTGCTTTTCAGTTTTTTCGGCGGTTTAATTTTTTTGTTAAAAAGTTTTTATTTTATATTTTTTTGTGGCTATAATCTACTAATTACTTTATTGCTATTACATGCTTATTTTTTTATTATTTTTTACGATGAACGAGCTTTAGCAGATATGCAGAGACAAAGAGGTCTACACAAGAGACTGACAGGTCTAAAGCTCATTAAAATCTGTGATTGAACAATAAATCACCCCTATTTTCCCACCCTTAGGGTAAGATTATATGGGACCAGCTTCGAGGTATACCCTATCTAATAAAAAAAAGAATTATCAAAATCGGACTAAGTACTCTGTAAACGCGTGGTCATATATTACAATCAGTTAGTGAACAATCAATATATCCCTGTTTTTCTACCCTTAGGATTGGAATATTTTTTCCAAATTTATATGGTATCAACTTCTAGATATAGCCTATTCAATAAAAAAAGAATTATCAAAATCGAACTACTCTGTAAAAAGTTACGCGTGGTAATACATTACAATCAGTGAGTGAACAATCAATCAACCCCTGTTTTCCTACCTTTAGGGTGGTAGTTCTTTTTTCAAATTTATATGGGACCAACTTTGGAGTATACCTTTTCCAATATAATAAGAATTATCAAAATCGGACTACTCTGTAAAAAGATATGCGTGATCAAACATAAAAAAAAAAAAATATATACGCGTCGAATTGAGAACCTCCTCCGTTTTCGTCGGTTAAAAATGGGTTTTATGTTCTCATGACTTTATAGATCTCTACATTCCTGGTAGACACCTTCAAAAATGATTTATGTTGCAGACAACGCATTTAAAAGAACATCCATACTTTTTACCTTTAACCTCTTTTCACAATACCTATTTATATGTAAAATATATTCCATACAGCAACTTTTCTTCTTCTATTGTGCAGATTAGGTTTATTGTATGCATGTAAGATGTCGCTATATATCACAGTTTTAATCCTACGCTACACCTACATAGGTACTATGCCACATATTCTGATATTCTCGAAGACGTTAAGACAGAATTCAGGTTCCCAAAAATTTACATAGCTGTAAATAATGCTTTAATATTCAATTGAATTCTAAAGAAAAGGCGAAATTCCATTGCTTTTTTCACATAATTTAAAGATAATGAAAATCTAGTTTTGTCTCCAACTTTGAAAACACAAAAATCATATAATATACTAAACATACTAATAGAGTTAAGAAACACAAATTATTTAATCTCTACCCTGACAGTTTAATTTTCATAATTCAAAAAATCACAATACACTCGAATAACTCGATTGTAAGACGAAATCGATTTTAATCGAGAAGAAAAAGTATTAAACGCACCTACGGATAAAATTAGTCGTAATAACCATATTAAAGCTTGCCAAATTGATAATAGTGTTAATACAAAAGGCGGTGTCAATTATACCGGAATATTTTAAGATCATTTATTATCGTCCATGAGACGTCGAGTAGAAGCGAATCGAATTCTGTGGAATCATTTCGTCCGATACACTTTTTAAGGAATAGCGCACCACTATTGTAAGTAAATTAATTCGTAATTTTGATTTATTATGTAGGGAAGGAAATACCTCGAAAGGTGTTATAATTTTTTTTTAGTTTTGTATACTTTGCAGGTTTTATTTGTTGAATGGGTCTGCAAATTGAATCGTATATAAGATATAGTCCGCTTAATAACATTCCAATTAATTACCTAAAAACATTAACCCAAAATAATAGTCATTGTTATTACCCATTAGTGTCGATAATAACAATGTCATTACCTTTAACAACCCCTGAACGAATTATAATTAAAAATAATTATAATTATTTCCATACATGTTTCGAAACACTCCATACTTAGCATACAGTTGAAACCTTTAAATCGAGAGCTTACAAACAAATCAGAGAACAAACATCTGTTTAAAAGGGTGGTCTAACATTATGGTCGCGAGCCATTGCGAATGTAAGTACTTACTACTGAAACCTTACCATGAACATACAAAAAATAAGGTGGCAATCTTGATTTGACAGCTGTGTTTTGTACACTGATGGCTGTAAACTTTTTTAGATGGAGCATGTGAGGGTTAGACCCGCAATGGTTAGTAAAAAGTTGGGAAGTTAGGGTACTTCGTGCTAATTGTAAGTACATGGTAAAGTCCCTGTATGAATGCAGGGTCATGAAGTAACTTGAGCCCGAGCTAATCAAAGACGTAAAACAGGAATTTATTGTGTGCAGTGTACCATAGCAAGTTTATTGTGCATTACTATGACGGCAATTACTCAACTCTCGCATAAACTGGGTAAAGGTATATCCAGATGTAAATAGCTTTGAGCATCGGGTATTTAGCTATTAGACTGGACGTATGATTTGTTCGGTATGGGAAGTTCATTATGGGTTAATGGGAATGTGTAAGGCTATTAAGTTAAATGCTTAGCTTAGTCTATATGCCTTTGTGTCTTGAGTCTGAGTTGATTGTTTTACTGTTTTAGCTCTTGTTTTAAAAAGTACTTCATAAATCATTGTTTATATTTTGCTGCTTATTTAAACGTAGTGCATAGGAGAATAATTATCTTGATACAAGTTATTGCTAGGAACTAATTACTCAATTCATTATTATTCAAATGCGAGAAGACATCACTTTATTTTTTATTCAATCGAAACGAAGAAAAATCTTTCTTTTTTAAATATAATCTACTAGATTAAAGACCTATGTAAAAAGTTGTGTGCAAAAAAATAGCATAATATTATGAAAATCAAAATATTTTAAATTTATAAATCATTTCAAATATTAATGTAATGGATCAAAGCTTACAAACATTTATTTATTTACCGACAAACATTTTCATTCAGATATTGAATTTAACAAAATCTTGTTCATCTGAATAAAGGCTTACTACAAATATTTGTTTTGTGTTAACACGGCCGTTAATCACAAACATACCAATGTTATTTGTTTTCATACAACGTTCCAGAATCATTTACCTAAATATCTTTTGAATATGAATTTAAGGATATTATTTATTGATGAATCATCATCAGCATTAATACCTCAAAATTATTATAATTTATTATTTGTCTTGTTCGCTTGTCTAATAATAAAATTGAGTTCTAAATAAATGGCTTATACATACTACTACAGAAGTTGGAAATGAGTTTAGTAGTATCAAATAATATTTTTGTTTATCCTATTACACTCAGTTCAATCACCCCATTGTCTCGAGAGTTCAACGAACCCAACACCTATATACTTAATACAAACATTCCTTTGATGGGTACTTTTTGAAATACAGAGTAATTTGTTGCCCTGAAGCTAAAAGGGAGGCTAATAAAAGCCATACAAATAACGGAGTCCGAAATTCCTTTAAAAAGTACATCGAAAAGGGTTGCACCCCAAGATTATAAGATAAACGTGGAATCCGTCAAGAAAAGACCGGTATTTAACAGTTTTAATTTTAAAGTTTTCCGTTTTACCGCGGTTTGCAACGTTTAATTTCCGGCGTCGAAATTATTTGGAAGAAATAAGGTGAAGTCTTAGAGGATAGATAAGAAAATAGAGTGCGCCTATCAGGGTATGAATGGTAAGCACTAGTATGAACTAGTTTTGTCATAAAAAAAGTATCAAAAAAGAGCGTGCCCTTTTATTAAAACTATATCAAACCTAATTTTATCTTAATAACAGTGGAACCATTGATGTTGAGCACGCAAAATAACTTAAATCAGCTAACGATTATACTACATATAGCCAAAGATGTGCATTTCTATTCAAAGATTCCAAATAGAAATATCATTATAAAAATTTAACCCTTAAAATGTATGAAGCTATTTTCACTAAGCTTTATCTTTTAACCCAAGCTTACGATATTGGATTTCTCGACCAATTTTAAATATTAAAAGTTGGTAACATTTAATATTATTATAATTGACGGTATTGCAAGCGAAATTTTCGATTTCAAAGGAACATAATTGAAATATATTACCATTTTGTGCAGTTATACTGAGTGGCGAATAATTAAATGTGAAAAGTGCATTTGTTATGATGCCAGTTAGTTACCTGCTATTATTTTCCAGTATATATTATTAATTGTGTCTTATCTATTATTATATATATACACTTTGTCTGAAGATATAAAATTAATTATTCTTTGTTGCATTTTATCCATTAAAATTTTAGTATAAAAACTTATTGTCTAATGATAAACAAAAAATATCACATTTATATTTAAAAATATGGCTTATTACTTTGTTTAAAATAAATAATACAAATTATAATGGCTATTCAAACATAAATAAGTTAATTTCCAATAACTGAGCTAATTTAAGTCATTAAGTTATGCAACGGATCATTAAATACAATTAGCACTAAATAACTGTTAATTATATTACTTGTTTTCAATTTGTACAGACTTAATGTTCCTGGAAATTAGCATTTATGTAACACTTTCGATTAGCTATGTGAGTCATTGTTCAAACCATTCTAAATAATAGCATCAAACTGAAAATATTAGTCTACATTTCTGAGTTGCAGAGATAACACTTTTAAAGTGATAGGTATATATAGGCTTAAGTACCAAAAGCATAAGGTTTGCTCAAACTGCTCAAACCTATGAACATAAAGGTGATTTTATTCAAAGAATATGAAGCGTGAAAATGCTTACGTAACAGGAAATGAGGTATACGATAGAGGTGGATTCAAATAAGTTCAAATAAGCAATTTTCTCGAACGAATCCTAGTATCGTGAGCAGAAAACCGCGGTCGAATCCTGTTACCGCGAGAACTATTCAGATTTGTGCTCGTGAGAAGAAAAAACAATATTACAGGCAATTTGTTGGATATCCTTATTGGGTAACCCTTGTGTGTTATGGACTAAGCTTGTTACTCAACGTGATCTAAGTTCCGCAATGTATTGACTCACAAGACTGTTGAACGTGTACGGAAATAAATCATTTAGGTCGTCATTTAGGTTTCAAGCTTTGGCTATTGTTGTTTGATAACCATTTTCGTATTTATTTTCATCTCAACGTCAGTGTCCCCTTTAATTCTTTTTGATCAAAAAGTCGCCTCCTGTATCGCTCGGTCGTTGACCTTCATTATGCCCTGGATGGTTGCGGTGGAAGAGCCGGACGGCCAGGACAAATAATTGACCATGGCTTGCAATAGCCACATTCACATTGGGTACCTATATGAAGATTCAATAATGCCCTGCTTGCTCAGACTCTCTCTATAGAAATCTATTTATCTATCAGGTAATCATTATTATGTACTCACCAAACGTACCTGAATACTATCTGTAGTAAATTAAATAGGATTATTGCAATTTGAATTCGACTGACTATTAAGACTACAAAGGGTGATTTTAATAATGTACATGTTCGCATTGATTGCAATTATGTAAAATTGTCGGAATGTACTTAATTAAAACGGTCGCTTCAATTATATAATTTCATATTAGCTTCAACACTATCGGTGTAATTGAAATTAATTACTGTTGCTTTATATTATTCCGAGTTACGGTTAAAATTGGCAAGTTTAATCATGTTCAATTTTATGGCAAAAAGTTGTGGTACTATACTCAATGTTGGTCAGCTTTTCCTATATTTCTTTTCATATGGACCGTATACCACGAGTCACGTCTGCCTATTTTACCTATACTTACTAGCTATGCCTCGCGGTTTCAGTCGTTTTACTTTTCTTCCGAGGCATGTATCGTGATGTTAAAACCTATCCTTACTTAAAAATTGGGCTATAAAAGGTAAAAAGATTTTTCAAATCCGTGTGATACTTTCAGTAATTACCGCGTTCAATCAAACGAAGTTTAGCTTTATTGTATTAGTATAGATTGAATCTACTATCATAAATAGCAAATCTATTAAAAAACAAAAATAAGAACCTTAGAGACGTTGATATTTTTTTAAGAATTCAACACACAGGAAACACATATTTTTCCAAAGCGTAATTATCAGTACCTACCATACAATTATACAAAAACAAACCAATCTTTCACCCACACAAATCCAATTACAAAAGTCCCTAAATAAAGAGTCTGAATTAAGGTAAATAATATATTTAGAGAGCAAACCCAGACAGACAAAATAAAAGTTTCGGTTCACAGTGAATGCAGGAATGTATCTAGCCGAGGCGCATTACTGGCGGCTAATGACTACCTTGTAGAGAGCAAAAGTTCTGCGTTCAGCCTCCGCTGGACCAGAGTTTATCTTAATAAGACGGTTTCAAATGACGCAGATATAGAACTTGTGAATGGATGTTTACGGGTTTGATAGTGAGACTTTTGGATTAAATGGTGTAGGATTGTAAGAAGGTGGTATTTATATTTTATTTTTTAGCAACAATGATTTAAAAAAAAACGTATCTTTGCAATAAAACAAGGATGTAATAGCAGTTGGTACTTTTCGCTTATTAACATTTTAATGTCGCTATCATTATTGATGAATTTTAAATGTGAGACTGTGTTGTGTTTAAAGACCAATTGATTGAAAACCTTTTATATGTGATACCATATTATTCTAGTGATACAGGCAGTTTTAAATAACTATTATTTAAAAGAACTCAATATTATTCCTATGTAAGGGTGTATGTACTCTATTTCCTTATTTGTTAAATTGACCGTATCTATTTTCATCATATAATAGTCCTATATTTAGAAGACAAAAAACCTTCAATGAAAACAAACGAACAACCCAATTTGGATCCATGACGTAGAGATAAATCGATTGGCTTATCTCTTGAAACAAAGAATTCACTACGAACATTAATCCTATCTAGAGCAATTAAACCGTTCTAATTCTAAGGCATTCGATTAAGAAAAGACAATTTGTACTTGACCGCATTTCTCTGGCAAGATCGTCGCTTCCCCGATTACGTAACTCGCGACTACTAATACTGCAATTAACTTATTAGTTGACAGTGGTTCAATTACAGTTGTTAATATGTAACCTATATCTTGATAGTTGGAAGTATGTGTGACCTTTTCACTGGTGCCTTTTATGAGTATTCCTGTCACTTGATATGAACTAATCATCTTGTCCCTTGTATGGCAACATATAGTATAGTTATAATATATTATCTATATTATACATATATATACGCATTTTTGCAGTAAATAATGCTTGCTACAAAAATTAAAAATCTTACAAAGTTTTCTTAGTGCACAAGCATTGGTTACGACTTTAAAATTTATTTAAGTAAGAAAATACGCAAGTGTAAATCACAGAAGCTATACTTAATAGGGACAGGGTCATAAAGTAGCTAGACAGTTCCCAGACACTGGTCGCAAAATTGATATAAACTTCTTCCAAGCTTTTGTACTTAAAAACAAATCACGCGAGCCCCCATAACTCACGCGGTAGGTCTCCGTTTAAGAACTAAGAAATCATATAGAACCTTCGAGAAACTAGATTAAGGCGCGTATAAAGCTTAGTACATGAATGCTGGTAACTTGAGACTTGGCAGACAATGCTGGCTCCCTTATTGCTCAGCTCTTAAATTGTAGTGTGGTTTCAATGCAAGTGCCGTTGACGTTAAATTATTGTCGCCATGCAACGTTACACCGCCTGTGCTGGCGTTGTACACGTGTGCACTAGGCTAAAGGCCTGTTAAGCTAAATGTAGGTCTATTATGGTCATTCGATATTGAGCTACGAATTTCATAGAGGAGGCGGTTTAATAATAAAACTGCAAAAAAAACCTGCGGGAGCATGCAGACTTGACGGCAGATATAGATTACAATGTTGTGAACTACACTTTTTATTTATTATTTAAACAAAAATAAAAATCAGGTATTAAAAAAGGTAATATTTCTAATTATATTCTTAGCCTCAATCATAAAAAAAAACATTTTTTTTAACCTACTTTAAAAACTAAAATATTTTAACATCCTACCAACCCTAAAGCGGGATTTCCTTCCTAGAACGACGACAGGTGTTTTAGCACTTCTTCAAAGTGAGTCAATTTACTGCTGCAATAAAGTTTAATAATACTGCATAACTAGTTGTCACTTACCGTCGTAAAGCAACCCATTACTGAGTGTAACCCGTTTTGCTCTTAACTTTTATAACTTTATCACAATTATTACAGGAAAGTGAAATTATTATGTGTTTATTTATGTATTTATATTATATTTAGGTTTATCAATAACGTTAATTGCGGCGAGCTTCATTTATCTTTTCACAGCTCTGAAGTAAGATGTGTTGAGAAACTTGTCTCTTGCATTAACAACCTTTGAATATGTGTAGGTATTGTTGAATATATTATTATACGTGTGTTTAAATCTATGCGTTTTCTCGCCTGTGATATTTTCAGAACGTAAATGTTATACTCATTGTCTTCATCACCTTCATAATTAGTTCAGTCTTAACCAGCTCTTTGCTTACATAAGCCTCGTTTTGGATATGTCCCTCGGTTGTCTTTTGCAGTCGCATCCACCCTATTTCCTGCATTATAGAAGTTAAAGAGTAGGTATTGAATCGATCAATAGTTTGCAGAAATAATCGTGTATGCTTTAAATCGATCAAAATATTGTTTTGCTAAAATGTACACATCGATTTCAATAAAAAAATTGGGATATTTTTTGATAAATGGAATCCGTGAGTGATTTTTCGTGTTTTATTTGAAAGTTATTAATGATAGATGTTCTATTAGTGAGCGTTTTATCAATGTTGCAAAACAGTCACGACTTGCACAATCGATTAAAAAACATACTTTAAATATTATTTACCGTAATTGATTACATGTTCGATCCAATTTTAATACATGAATATCAAAACACCTACTCGTTCTTCAAAGGTTACATCACTTTGGCACTCAAAGCGACCTTATTTCCAAATGGTAAGGTTAATTTTTGTATGTGTTATAATTTTGTGAGTCATCTACGCCATATTTGTATAGCCACGAATTTAGTTCTCCCCTCAGGGACCTTTCTACAAGTTGCACTACTTATCAGTAAGTGATGAAAATGCCGGCGGCTCCACAGCAAACAGACCCACATTTTCCACACATAGTTATTATCATCTCAATTATGTCCGTTTCATTGGCACATTAAATTAATTTTTATAATAACATGACCCAAGATCAAAGGTCCACACAATTACTGACGAAACTGTGTCAGAACTTTGTATATACGGAATACTATTTTTGGCATGTGATTTTCGAACGTAATGGGATATAATTTTAGTCGACGCGCAAGCAAGTTCCGTATACTTATAATGCTACGCCTATAATAACCAACTTATTTTGCAGACAGAGAACTATGAGTAACTTGAAATCAAACCTTATTTAAATGCGCAAAAGGTTTTAACTTTTTCCGATGTGTTTTGATGACTGTTCGGTTAATTTTGTTTTACCAAAACTTAATACGCGATCATGGATCATCCGTACATTTGCATGTTTTATTATTTGTCTGTCATTATCTATATTATTGTGAATATCAAACTTAATAACACTTTCTAATTTCATTTCATATGTTTTGATTTTTTCAATTACTCATGAGATTGGGCAAAGTGTGCTCAAAGTATACCTATAATTTTATGTTTTGTACAATTTGTTTTCTCTCATAGGTATATTATTTATCCTGATAATCATCATTTCTTATAACGATATTTAAACAATTAGCCAGAAGCAAATTCTACTAATTGTTGCAACCTCTCCGCTTAACAGGGGTATATTCCAAAGATGGGCCGAACAATCGAATGATCGAATCGAGTGCCCACAAAACGAATTAAACAATCGATTTAATCGTTCACTTAATTACGTAATTAATGTCTGAATGCATGGCTTGCCCACATCGCCTGTTTAATGCCCCTGCATACACCGCACTGTAGCAGAACATGGGACCGCGAAACATGAAGTATTATGGCTATAGTTTGGTTTTTTAATCGTATTCGGATTCGATATCGCTTGTTCAAATTGGAATCGGAACATTAAGTATTTTTCGATTAAATCAGAAAGTCGTTGTCCGTTATGTACCTCTATAATTCACAAGTTTGATTGTCGAACATCGTTTTCAAATCATTTGACACCAAATTAGATTTTAAGTCTATAATTAAATTAATAATAAAGTGTAAATGTTTACAGAGAATGACACCAATACTCATCTTTTAAAAATGATTTTAATTTTTGTACAAACAAATCTGTAATAAATCTCCTCGGCTCGAGTTACTATTTATGTTTAAAATATAATTGCACACCAGTGTTTTAAGCGCGAGAGACAGGCCTACAATTAACTTTGCAGCTAATTGCTCGTCAGTAGATCATACATCAAAAAATGTACCGCTAGCCTTCCTTAATTACATTACCGGCACAAGTCACGTTTCAAATTGAACTCACAATGTGTAAATTGAGACAAAAATCGCAACAAATTCCGACACCGAAAGTAATAATCTTAATATATATAAATCTCGTGTCACAATGTTTGTCCTCAATGGACTCCTAAACCACTTAACCGATTATAATAAAATTCGCACACCATGTGCAGTTCGATCCAACTTGAGAGATAGGATAGTTTAAATCTCAAATTATAGTCGCAATTTTAATTTATTGCTAATTATTTGTCTGTTATTATATACAAAGGCACCGGGAACGGGACCTAGGTATTCACGCGGGTGAAACCGCGGGACACAGCTAGTTTTATATAAGGTTAAATTAAAGTTCTTCTCCAATTGCAGTCGCAGCCAACTCTAGCTTCCTTAAAACGCAGTTACAAATTAAGGTGGACGTTTCAATTACATTCTTGTGCAACTATTGTCTCGGCTCGCACAAACAGTTACATAGAGGCACACAATACATTCTAGTAATTAAGATCGAACTTTTCACTTCAATAAAGGTTTGGAGCGTAAAACGTTTCGGTCCTTCGACCGAACAGCGTCGTAACTCTTGCAATTAAGTCGAATTAAAAATAAAGTCGAAAGAAGTCCAAGCAGTACAGCTGTTGATTAAACGCCATCTCGCGGGTCCCCATCAATAACAACACTTTAATTAAACACTTTTATTCGCGCTTGAATGGCGGGACGCTAGTCTCAGCTTTTAATTTGCTTTTTATATTATTTTTTTTCTTAATAGAGTTGACAGCGCCCGTTCGGCTTCTGTCGCTAAATAAAGGGAGGAAACAAAAGACCTTAGTGGTCCTGGGTTGCATAATAATAACCGAATTGTTTTCTTTTATTTATAAATAATATCTTGTGCCTTAATAATGTTGAACGTTATGGTTTATTATCAACTTGCGTTGAATGAAATACATTGTGAGGACATTGTTTGGTGTAAGAGTTTATTTGCCATCAATCGCCTTTGTGTTGCGCCCATTATTTTAATATTGTTTCATAAAATGGGAACCCTTACTTTACGACGTAAGATGTTATGTCTAATGAGGGATGGCAGAAAGAACTGAAATGCATAACACAATATACAATATGAAATTTTTGTGAAGAATAGCACTGACACTTTTGAAGAAAGTTTTTGGCATGCAGTGAGAATATAACAACTTTTTATACCCGTAAGCTTAAAGCGATTTGACTTCAGTACCAGATGTTACGCGGCCGAATATAAATTACTTTTAATTCATTGCGGAGCACGCATTTACTAATGAATAATTTAAAAATACCATTAATTTAACCACTTATCTTACTTTTCATCGAACTATATAATTATCATAAAAAGCACATTAGAGACAATTGTAATCTTTATGCCTAGATAAAGGTGAAATTTACGTATTATTGCAGACAAAGCGTGCATTAAACAAAAAAATGTAGGCACTTGAATTAAATAAGTTTTAATGATGTGTAATTTGTTGTTATTTACATAATCAGTTATGAGGCCAGAAAGGGTGGACATGCAAACATTAATGGCAGTATATTTCCTGTTCACTATCATTCTACAATAATCCTTAACGATAATCACATAGGGCATAAAATCGCGTGTGAATACTTGGAACTACATTGACCACTGCCGACGATTAATACTGAATATTCTGTTCAAATTAATTTAACGTTGAAACGTCAATAAAATAATAAGTGCAATTGAAAGGTATGGGTGAATGCCAATACATACTTACCTATATCATACAGAACCAGGTATGTACGGTTATTATAATTTATTGATGAAATTGTGTTGTCAATTACAAATAAATTGTAAAAATAATATTTCTGTAATATAAAATATCAAGATATTTTTTTTTTTTAAAAAATATTTATTTTATATTATGGAGTCTTGACTCCATAATATAAAATATCAAGATATTTTTATTCAAAATTAGAAAATGGATATTGTTAAAGTACGTATTAAATTTATTTAAAAAATATTGTGTTAAAAAATTAAAATACAAAATTATATTTTGATAAAAATATACTGATTATAATATTTTTAATGCTCATTAATTTAAAATTGGACTTTTTATTTGAACTTAGTAGTACCTCCTGATACTAAAATGAATTACGATAAAATTCAGACATTATTTTATATTGAAACAGATAAACAATTTATTGATACATGTTTCTTTGATAACCAACTAATTGAATAATATTGAAGTCACATTCGCTGTGGGAAAGGGAAACTAAGTATGTATTGATGAGTTTTTTTAATCTCAACTTTTGAGTGATACGATAAGTAATTTCCCGCGGTTTTAAAGCGTGAAATTTCAACTATTCGTTGCTAGTCGTAAATAAAATGAACATAATAAATATTGTATAATACTTGTTATCTAACTTAAAATACTTTGAAATGTGGGAATCAGATGGTTTCTTCGAAAATATAGACTTGTGGTAGTCTTAATTTAGATTCGGCATTATTTACGGCAAGAATTGCAGTTTTATAAATTATGTTAGTTACTAATACACTGTAGCCCAAACATCAGGGGCTCGATGCCGCTATTTTAAGTCAGTGAGTGGCGGGTTAATAAACGTTCCATTGTACTTGTTATTGTACCTAATTTTCGTATTCAGATAATTTTAGTTTAATGACAAATGTACACCTACTTGCCACTGTTGTCATTGTAGGATTGCAAGTAACTGTTCTTATCTGAATACGAAAATTAGGCACAATAACAAGTACACTGGAACGTTTATTAACCCGCCACTCACTGACTTAAAGTAGCGGCATCGGGCCCCAGTATTTATCACTGAGATATTAACAGCGCCTTTATTTCGAAGCATTATGGTTGAGTTTCGTAAATCATCGCTAGCACTTACATATATATTACGGTCCACTGTATGATACGTACACGTCACAATTTATCAATCATTTTCAGTCTTGTACGTCAAAAACAAAAGACTAACGAAATCAATGTTACCAATAGGGTAGATGACTAGGTATGAAAGAAAAGTCAAAATTTATTTAGTCCGCCATTTAGATAATCAAAATATAATAGACACACATTTTTTCTTTTCTCAAATAAATTACAAAATACGAAGATAAACCGCTGTAAAGTTCAGGAGTGGGGGCTTGTGACGTCACGGCTAGGTACAATTTGTACTCAAACGTGACGTCACGCAAGAATTGTACTCGCTGTATCTTCGTAATTCTTTGTTTACGGGACTAAACAAAAAATAAGTGTCTAATATTTTTTTCTTATCTAAAAGACGGACATAAAAATAAAAATTAGTCATCATCCCAATTCTATCAAGAGCTTACTCAATCTCATATCTTTAATTGACACTGTGTTATAATACATACACTGTGTTACATTACCCCCATATTCCTTTCCTCCATTTCTCATCAAAACTTGTCACTAAAGGGCACTGTGTCTCCTAACTGGAACTCAGCCAGTGCCGACCAAGTTAGTACTTCTCACGTAATCATTTTATGAATGTTGCAAGTTATACGTGCATGAGATACATGCAACGAAACGTTATTTATACGTTTCTCGCTTTCTGTTTGAAGTGTATGGATGAGACTATATTAAAAGATGCTAAATTATTTTTCGATATGGACTTTGCACGTATATACTGTAGTAGGAAGTTGTAAGTTGAAATTGGTGTTATCATTAGTGATAACATGATACATAATTTAATGTTATCATGACAAGAAAACAATTTATGAATTACAAAATATTGTGACTTAAATTCAAAACTCTTAATAAAGTATCTATTCATTTAACAATGCTCAATGTGTTAGATTAACTGCATCTAAATAATTATTCATAATGTTTCAGTAAAATAAGTGTCTAGATTTCGAGTTGCGAACCCCGCAGGGGGTGCCCCTTAGTGGACGTTGCTGACGTAGGTAGCTTTTCCTATTGCTCTGGCTGGAGGCCTTAAGGTCCTCGCCAAAAGTCCGGTGAAGCAGTCAAAGCCTGCTCTCAAGCTAGCTTCAAAGATCTCTACCAAAAAAAGTGGGTAGATCAGTTAACTCGGAAGCAAATATAAAGCCCTTTTAAGCGTCCTTAACGTTTGAAATCTAAAAGCGTTTCTAAGAATTAAAATAAATGAGCTCTTTTTTTATTTAATCATCGTCACATCATTCCTTAGTCTGTCCCTTGAACAACACTATCGCAGTTTTTTAAAGAGCCACTCTAAACATCAAGCGTTTACCTCGAAAGACTTTTCAGCGTTTTGCAATTGAAATAAAACTTTATGAGCTCGTACATTGCATAGATAATGCAGCTAGGTGAATCTACGTTGTATTCAGTAAATGTCTGTATTGTAAATTTTCTTCCCGTAAAATGTAGACAACTTTGCGAGGAAAAGAGTTGGTTGTACTGACAACTTCATATAAAATATAACATGAATATGCAAAACATTTTTATTTTACTTTAAATAATTACAGTTTGATGATGATATTTTTATGAGCTTATTATACCTATCATCGTAAGTAAATTTAATATTATGTATTAGATCTACTAGACCTAAATTATTGTATGCCCAAATGGGCTGGTTGATGTGATGTACCTATCTTATAACATCTGTATTTACTCAATCAAAGCAACAAAGATTACTTTACTTTTACTTTACTTTACGACCTCCGTGGTCGAGTGGCGGACGCACCGGTTTCAAGGTGTCGCTAGCTCTGAGGTCCCGGGTTCGATCCCCGGACGGGTCAATGTAGAAAAAAACTTTTCTACATTGTCTCGGGTCTGGGTGTTTGTGGTACCTCCGTTGATTCTGAATTCCTAACACAAGTGCTTTAGAGCTACTTACTTTGGGTTTAGAGCAATGTATGTGATGTTGTCCGCATTTATAATAAAATACTTATTTTGAATATTTTTGAATACTACGCGAATGTTAGACATTGAAATAAAACTACCTACTTTTGAATGGATTGTATCGCGGTTTATTTATGTTTTACACACTAAATGATCCTCGATTTTTTTAACAAAAATATACATATCATCTTCAAAAATTTAAGCTTGTGGCTAAATGTAAGCCGTACGGTTTGACCGATAATACAGGTTAAGCCGCGCTCGCCGCGGTTGGTCCGTGGATGGGTGACCATTTATAACATACCGAGACCCCTCCGTGTTTCGGAAAGCACGTTAAGCCGTAGGTCCCGTAGGATACGTACATCTTTGGCAGTCGTTAAGTCAATTCTGACAACCAGTCTTACTATGGGATACTGTGTTTCCCAGTAAAATGGGTTGTGGAGGTGAGATAGGCAGTCGCTTCATGTAAAATACAGTATTCAGCTGAATCCGGTAAGACTGGTAGCCGACCCCAACATAGCTTGGGAAAAAGGCTTATCAGATGATCTTCAAAAATTTGAGCTGTATTTTATTAAATTTATTATAACAATCTAAGTAGAATATCATAAATAATCAAACAATCTAGAGGATGACGTTGTAAAACAATAATAGTTGATTCCTCATTATTACTAGAGAAACGATTTTTTATTATTTCGAGAACATTCCAAATTAAGGATCATTCAATCGTTGATTGATGTTCTAATATAATATAATGCTTCTTGTAAGTTTTTACACGAATAATTGGATCATAAATTACACAACACCTTGTATACATATTTCTTTTTTCATCAATAATTACATTTGAGATGTATGGCTTGATATTTATTGGAATAACGTATTTGATTTGCTATTAAAATGTAATCAGAGTGTCTGTTTGATTCAGAATCTATTCTCAGACGAATCGTAATCATTTTAATGAATATATAATATAAATGTTTCTTCTATTTACACATTTCGAAAATCTAAATCGTACATATCTACATATCTCTCCCCATTCGCCCGTCATCTACATTTTTATATCACATATATTCAACTCAAAACGATGTCATTTTATTTCCTGATAATATCATATTTGACAAGTAGAACTACCATTTCACCAAAGATTAACTAAATTCACTACATCATATCGTCATAACGAAGACTATATTTTCAAAACATAATCCGTTTGGACGACGTCGCGGCCCATAACTAGTTTACACGAATAATCCATTCCGCCTACATGTCCATAAAGAACTACTTTAATAACGTTATAACAAGCTTGTAAAATAGCTCGTTTTAAATAACAAGAAGTGTTTATAAAAAGCCACTTAATTTATACACTCAAAAACGTGTACAAACAAAATGTTTATTGTTAAATTTAAAATATAATAGCAACTTAGAATAAAATAAAATATTTAAAAATGTTTTGGCTATCAATGTTATATCTTATTTGACTACTACCTACGCCCCGCGATTTTTCCCGCGTAGTTTTCGATCCCGTAGAATAATGTAAATATAATTAAAATATCAAAATTATTATTTTTTGTTAAGCCTGCTCAAAAGCTATACGTGTACTAGATAGACTTCTATATCTCATCAAAATCCGTTAATTAGCTTTTACATGAAAGAGTAACAAACATACGTATAAACAATGTAATATTCTAATCTTATTAAATTAAAGTAAACAACACAACACAACTTTGTAAGACTTATTTGTTGTAAGTTGCAAAACTACTAAACAAAATAGGATGGTAATTCATTAATTTGTAGGAACTTCTTGAGAGGTTTCATGTATTTAAGTGATTGGAGAAATAATGGTTTTAATTAAATACAATGATTTCAATGTAACAGAAAGAATCAAAGAAAAGAATGAATGGTGCCAAATTAATTTATTAATAAATTAGGAGGAAATGTATATAGTTGTTTATGCAATACAATCTTATAAATGGGTTATGTTTTGGTATATTTATTAGTTAAAAATTGTTCTGAAATTATTTTTTTTTTTTAATATTTATTTCTGTATTGAATGCTAAATAATTGTGAGTTATTATAATATGAAGTTCCCTACCTCAAATTTATTAAATTTACAACATTGTGCTTACACTATTAACAATAACAATTATACACTAGGCACATAATATTAAAGACGATAATTCACAACAAGTATTCTAAGCAGGTTTGTTATTACAAATTGTTGTTTCTAATTCACCTAATACATTACAAATTTACAACGGCAACGTTAAGCCCAAGAAACTCCAGCCTAAACTAAATTAAACATATTTCTGTGCAATTCATAATATGCTATAGTGAGTAGTGATATACCCTGTATAGAGGGACTACTACTAATGATACTGTGTTTTTTCTCACTCGTTTATTCGCAAAATATTTTTTAATGGTGGAAAACTGTAACGCGACGCGATGTTAGGTCATCGTCAAATATCACGCTGTCTCTGTCACTTGAAGGCGAAATGTAGAGACAGACATACTTTTAAAGAGTTTAAACTTTAAAGTTTTCCTACGTTAAACGTCTTAAAATTAGGTAGGTAAATTTTGTTTAGGTTACGTAACGTAGATTATAAAATGAAAAAGAAGTAACCAAGCTATTTACAATATGTGTTTTTTTTTATTAAGCCATAATTGAAATCCTTTCTAATTTTTTTGTGATGCCTAAACAATGATGCTGTATCCATACTTATTTAATGTAGATTTACATAATATTGTAATGTGTAATGTAGTACTTTCGTAGAACCAATTTGGGGATTTTCGAAATTGTTAGTTTCTTGAAATAGCTAATGATTTATTAGAAAACATTACCCTCGAACCTCATATAACACTCAAGATGAAAAAATAAAAAGTAAATTATAAAAAGCCATATTTCGAGAACTCATAGTAAACTCAATGCACGTATAAGATTACCTTTACCATAATAATTCTAACAAGGTACAGTACTTTCTCTTAATTGCCTTCTCATACAAACGTGCTATGGAAAAGTTGAGGTGCTGGTATAAAATTAAGTTCTTAATATAATCGTGTAAACGCGGCCCTATTTTGTTACAGAGAATTATATTCAACCTTCTTCGTTGAGTTTAATTTGTGTTGCGCAACTATATAAAGGGTCCATCATTTTAATAATGTTGTAAATAACTGTTAAAGTAGTGCGTTTGTTAATTTTGTTTAGAGAATTTCGTTAGTGTTGGCAGTTTGTGTAATTTTTGATGAGAACCTTTTATTTCTGCCCGTGGTTTTGTGTTTAACTACCTACTCCTTACCGGTTTTATGTAATAGTGTAATCATTTTTAACGATAAAGCAGTATCTAATTAGCTATTTACTAAAAATTAATTTTTAATTTTGTCGTCGTAAATTTTAATTTATAAGTGTCGATATCAATTTTATTCGCGACATAGATGATAAGTATAATTAACTACTGTCATCAAGTACCTTAATATAATTAATTAATTACGTTTCTCACAAATGTGGCTTTTCGCACATCCACCATAATAGGCCCACTTAGTAACTTTATAGTCACATTAAAATATTCAAAGGAAACAAAATGACATATTGTAAATAACAGCTCATTAATTGACCAATTAAAAGAGCAATACATTTTAGTTAATTTAGTGTCATCAGATAATAAATAATATACCTAAAATATTTGACAAACATGTCTAAAGCATAATTCTTAAAGCATACTATGCTATATTATATTCATATTCTTTAACTAAATACCTTTCGGATAATAGTCTGCGCCGCTCACATCGAAAACAAATTATTTCCTCAGTTGATCAATACCTTGTTCAATATAATAAATAGCTACACATTCCATTTCCCGATTACAATAAAATAATAGAAAAATATATTACTCGATTACACTGATCACTTATCGAGTAACGTTACTCGAGTAGCATCAATTATTCGAGTGTATATTTTAATCGTATCTTTAATATCGAATATAAAATATCGAATTACAGCAAGGTTGCTTCTAAGTAATCGTGAGCTAGAACGATTCGATAAAACGAGTTCACGAAACTGGTTCTGACGAAATATTTCTTGTATGTTTGTTTGTAAATATTGTGTGTCATAATAAATTGTATTGTGCGAGTAATAAAAATATAATTGGTGATCTAAATCATGTAGAGACGGCCTATTTAAATGTGATCGTTAAATTAACGATAATTGGAAAACGTTGCGTTTTAATTATCTAATATTGGGCTAACGAAATTCCAGTTTTATTTTAGCTACAATTAAAGATTTGATTTTTAAAATTTGCATATTTTGCCTACTAGTGTTTAACACTTAAATTAGTGGTATTTAAGTCTCTGCAGTCATTTTGCGAATGAAATATCTTATAGACTTATTTACGCGGTTGTTAATTAGGCAGAATAAAACTTTGTTTAAACGAGTTTAATGTCCGCTGTAGACGTGGATGTTTATCCTACAATACAAAATATGTGATTAAAACTAAAATGCTGACTTTAGAATTAATTAATAAACCTCACGCTCTCTGGCCACTCAACCTTTTGCTGATTCCGCCTTATGTGTATAAAAACTAGAGCCTAAATTATTACTTCACTTAACTCGACACGATAAAGAAGTTACAAAACCTAAAATCCGTAACCGTTTTCTACCACTTCTATTTACATAAATATTTTACAGACAGCGATGTAACCTCTGAATATGCCGAGATTATCACGTACACACAAGATATCTGATGTACAAGCAACACGGCAACTCAAGGCATGCGGTTTGACATAACTTTGTGTCAAAGGACCAACTGTGGGTGCAACATCGCGCTTTGCCAAGTAAAAGGAGCTTTGCACACCGGTATATTGTATTGCACCGCAAATGTCGAATGCATGTTTTGTTTAGATTTGTTTTATATCACGGGGTATAAAGGGTAAATCGTAATGTCTAAAATAATTAATTAATATAAAAAGGTTTTATTTTAGTATTTCATTTGGTATTTGATAACTTGTACGTAAACGCATATATTGAAAAATCTCTTGGTACTTCGTACTGTGATGAAATTTTAATCACTGCCAAATAATATCCACAATCAACATAAAAACCTTTACATAGTTTCTCTTTCTTAATACTAATTTAATTCTACACATACTCGTAAACATTAAGTTTTAAATCAACAATGATATAACGATACTTTTGCATGTTTTAATTTTACAAAAGTGAAACTTCCTTTATATATGAAATTCCAATTTTGCACTCACAATCTTACCACTGACCTTTAAGTTTTCAATCCACCGAGATTTTGAAGCAAAACCAAAGAAGATCTCATGTAACTACAGACAACAGTTCTCCCAAATTAACAGTACTAGTAATTTAACATGAAGCAGCTCAGTTATTCTAAGGAACATCTTAACATGATACTCAAATGATGTATAGTAAACGCCCATAGATGAGAACGGTAATTATCTAACTCACTAATGTGATAATGTTTAAATGTTCTGTTTTGATGAGTTCATTTTAAAGGCCAATGAACATTTCTAGGTCATTTCTTATTTTTTTTATTCGGTAATTTGTCATTACGTAATGTGTGGTGTATTGAGGTTGAGTTATTGGCTTACCTTTTATTTGAAGCATCATTTTTCATTGTGACGTATGTGTTCCGAAATAGAGCTTAACTCTGCCTTCGTAAGCTGTAGTTTAGAAAAATAATTTAGGTACATACAACGACGTGATTGAAAGTATTGAGTATTGATTTTAAAATTCGGGATTTAAATACATTTAACAAAAAAATAAATACACCTATAATTAACTTAGTGTTAAATTATCAAAAGTAAATTGGTATTGAATAAATAAACTAAATAGGCTATGTGATATACCACCTCCTTAAATCACGTTACGGTTTATTAAAATGAATAAAAATAGTGAGCATCAAAAGCCAATTTAAAACTAAATTTTAATAATGAGGTGATGTGTTTTGATGTTGTTGAGCGTAACATACCGCAACGCCCATAATCAGTAGAAAAAATTATGATTGCTATGCACAGATAGCCAATAACGGTTCTTCGTGCCAATGTGTTAGATACGTGCTTAAGATAGTATGTTATCGATTGTACTACAAGATGTACAACTTAATATAGACAGAAAACTATGGGTATAAGAAAAGTGGGAACCACAAAAACTGCACCGATTTTTTTATAGTTGACTGAGTACAGAAAAATTTACAGTGTTAGCAACGATCCAAATTATTAAAAATACCTTTTTAATCACAACATGAACCCAGCGTTTACAGTATCCAAAGTATTTTTAAATCATTTTTCGAGACGAATATTTTTTGTTTTTGCCATAAAATAATTATGTATAGGTTCTTGACTTTCATCTCATTACATAAATGTCACTAAAAACAAGACTATGACTAAACTATATTTCTATTAAAATATCACTAGGTAAATGTTGTGCTCTACTCTCACTCGTTATTGAGAGCAACGTTTGATTACGATCTGTAAAGAAAATTCAGAATATGTTGTTTTAAGCCGTAATTTGTATTCACGATGAGAGCTTTTGATAATAACTTAAGGAGTTCCAAATACTTTCTTATTGCGTAAATCTAGTCACATCTCTGTGTTAAAATCTTTGATGAGTTCTCAAGATAGGCACGCAATAAGTTAATCGAATGAAATCTTAAATATCGATTTACATGTATCGATATTATTCATATCGATTCTATTCACGCTGAGAATACTGAAGGATAATTTTAAAAGGTGTTGTTGCTTTTAGAATTATTGGTGTAAAATAACTGAGTAGCATAATTGAGTAACAGTAATCCGTAAGTTGTCTAACTCGAGATGGTCATGGGAGATTTTCTTAGACCTTACGCCATTAATGTACGCGGTAATTATGGTGTTTGAATTATATCGCGGCTCGGTTGGGATGCGCGAACGCAGTAACAAGACAACATAATGATACGACCGCCTTTGTCTGGCTGTTTCGCCACCTGCCCAAACAATGCAAGTGTTGGACCGACATCGATAAACTGATATAAAAATATTATATGTAATTAATTTTTCATTTTAAATTATTTCAATTTTCAATCGTATTTTGCGGTTTTATTTCTAGGCTTATAGAATATAGATGGTAGGTAATCGACTCGATAACGAGTAGTATCGATGTGTTACATTATGAAACTGTACATTTAAACTGCGAATAATAACATAATAAGCATGTACTTAAGTAGTTAATAACGTTGTCGAGAACAAGTAATTCCATGTAAGCTGAATACCGAAATAAATAGGCACGAAAAAATTAATAGCCCAACATTATAACATTAAGCATTTATTGAACGTACTTAGAATTAACTCCCCACTCATGAACTGCTAAATCTTACATATAATTTAAAAATAGCATTTATAATTGTTCTAATCTAGTAGGCGTGGTGATCATGTAGATTGACCATTACGAACAATTCTTATCTTTTTTATATCATATTCCATCACTGTTAAATAAAAACAGTGAGCAAAAAACTATCGATACAAAGATTGTGAGGTGAACATCCTTATAATGATACCTTGTTAGCGTCTGTTAGTCATTCCTTGCCGGCGAGGTACGACTCAAGGGAAACGAAACTCTTAATTTGAACTTCAAAGGTGTGATTTTTATGCCGTCGGGAAGTGTTAAGTAATCATTTAAAATCGGCTGTGCGGGCGATTACATTTTTTAACGGCAAATATTTTGTTTTTCTTGGGAGTTGTCGCTTGCTTATTATATGTTGTATGTAATCACTTGGTGCTGGTAATGACAGGTATTATAAGTAAAAACAATTGCTCTGATCGCTTCTAAGTATCATACTTTGTTACAGATTTTTGTTCGAGCCGCGCATGAAGATTGGTAAGTGAGAAAAGATTTTGTTTTTGCACGTGAAATACACACATAACATTATATCCTATATATTTGCCGAAATTGTACCTATTGTTATTCATTAAATAAAGTGCAATAATTTTAATTGGATTATAATACCATATAAGTTATGGTTATATTGGCATTTAATGCCTTTTCACGTAACTTCATTATTGGAAACAGTAATTAAGCTGATGACAATAATACCATTATTATACAAATGAACGTCATTTTGTTACACAACATGCGTATTTCCAATTATGTCCAAAAGCCTTTATTCCATGAACTCTTCCAATAACTTACTTACAAAATTTACAGAGTTCCAAAATGTTTTATGTAAACGAATATTTTTTAGAATATTTTGACATTTGATCAAGATATCGCAGTAACTTCAGAATCTTATCTAAATTAAGTTTAGTTGAAATAACTCCGAGAAATTACAAAAAATTGTGACCTGGAAAGAATTATCTTTTTGGGTTTGTAATTTTTGATACTGCTTTCCAAGGACAGTGGACGACTCTACATACCTAATCACAATTTTATATAAAAACTCCTTAGTCTACGAACCAAATGATAAAAGTGTTGGTATCCCTTTTCCTTTAGCTTTATGAACTTGAAATAGGTAGGTACTTGCCAGTGACCACAAATCATTGCAGTAATTTATGTAACCGTTTAGCACTACATCGCAGTAACAACACATAATTCAAAGGTCGTGTCTGAACATACCTCACCAAAAGAGCCTTTACCGGGACAAGGAGTATGTATCGCCGTTCTTTGTAAGGCGATTTATAGCTATTTCATGAGCTTTATTTACTTTTATAGACGTAAAAGTCTATGCAATAAATTACGTCTGCTTGGTGAGATCGACCGGACAGTGCTGTGAATAACATTTTCCCCTTATTATGTTTTCGTTATAAATTAAAGAGATTTATGTTTGTTAAAGCAGCCTACCGGTCCAGTTTAACAATTGTGGTGCGATTGCGATGTCGCCTTGATTGTCCGAGATATAAATGAGATTGTTATCATGTAAAACATGCTGCCGAAGCGACAGATGAGACTTGTTGGTCTCTCATAAAAGTTTCTTTAGTGGTTCCATTTGCAGTATTTTATTTTGTCGTTTAAGATCGTTTCATTTTTTATTTCTGTCACTTCTGTGTAGTGAGAATTTATTCTTTAGGCAAGCGTTTTGCTGAGAAAAGTGCAGATTTACCTTACTTTTTGTTAAAAAAATACATAGATAGGGGTTAGTGCTTAAGGTCTAAAACGATCAATGAATAAAAACAATATTATACATTTTAACATAATAATAACAGCCTATAAACGTCCCACTGCTGGGCACAGGCCTCTTCCCATATAGAGAAGGCACGAGCATTTATCACCATACTTGCTCATTTGCGGATTGGCGATTTCAGATCCCAATTTTGGAATACATATTTTTAATATCAAGGTTAATTATGTATAAAAAGAATGTGTAATTTTTTACTAAGCACACTGATAAACGACTAATATTCTAGTTATATTTCCCCTCATACATTTTTATAGGAGTATTTGACATCCTTCGCAAATAGACAGTAGTTATTGATAAGGTTACGGCCGCGGGCGAAGGTCCCAAGTAAACGTCTAATATGTTATTATTGACACTTGTAATAGATATTTTCAAATATTATTATAGGACCATTTATATTTCTTTAGCTTTGTTCAAAAGAATTTTATGTAATAAATAGATATGAAGGCTATGTTAACATTCGAGGGAAATTACATATTTATCACTAAGTCACTGGAATTATTAAATAAATATATTAAATCAGATGGTCAATCGCGGCTCTTGAGAGAGATAAATGGAGGGAGAGTGGGGAGGCCTTTGCCCAGCAGTGAGACATTTCAGGCTCTTAATAATAATAATAATTAATTAATAGCCAAGAGCCTCGACCAACACCTTAAGAGGCTCGCGCTAGGCGCCTGGGTCAAGGGTTTGATTCAGAAAGCGGTACTTCTCGACACGGCGCGTATTGTGAGGAGGTTCCTCTCTCTGGAGTCCTAACCACCGGCAGCTTGGACCCTGTCCCGAGGCCGGTTGGACACTATATTTTATATTTTTAAATGTATATTGTTTTTTGTATATATTTAAAAATGTATTTTATAAGTTTATTGGAAAATAAAGGAAATAATAATTAAATCAGATGAAAAGACAAATAAAAAGTAATTTATTTTATCGAGCATGGAATGAACCAGAATTATTGATTTTAAATAGCAAGATGAGTCTGTGACAAAAAAATGATCCATATTTTAATGTTTTTGTTCAGTTCAGATGAACTATAATGTAATAAAAGCTTTATTTACGAGGTAACATATTAAAAAATCAAAACTTTCTTGAGCAAATTTCAAAAGAACAACGTACAAATCAACAAAGTTTAAAATAACGATGGTCATTTGATCAAAAGTTCAGCTGACCAAAGTCTGGAATATCAATGTTTAAATTATTTTTTACACTCTTGACCAAATCGTTTAAAGGTCAAATGGACTACTGGATAAATTATTAATTATCAAATGGATTAACTGAAAAAGGTAAAAATAATATTAATATTAGCGAATACAAATAATATAGGCGTTATACTAATAAGTTATAATTATTTATATACATAACATTGTTGGTTAAAAATTCTACATGTTGTGTTACAAAAGTTAGTGATAGAACCGAATCGCTGCAAAACCGACTTCACGTAGTCTTGTCTGCCCTACCCCTAGAGTGTTATTTAGAGTCGCGTAGGCGCGGAGGGGCGAGGCGGCCCGCGGGCTGAGGAGCAAGCGGCTGAGGCTGGCCGGTGAAGCCGGCCAGTGAGCCGAAGCTGCGGTGGTGAGCGAAAGCCGTTTGCGACGATAAGCACGCGTGGGGCCGCCGGAGGCCCGCAGCGCCGGAGCCGTGACAGAAACCTGCATGTTGCATGCTTGCTTGTATGCTTCATCTAGCTTGCGTTCCGCTCTTTGGGATTTAATCCATCGGTTCACATCATCGGTTTACATGTAGCAAATTTATTCACTCGTCATTTGTGATTATGTAATTTGATTAGTAATGTCATGATCAAAAGTTGCTAGATGTCATTTGATTAGTTATGATTTGATATTTTAAAATTACATCTAGCAACTTTTGATCAGTCGTTCATTTGATGTAACATACATTGGGATTCTAAAATTTTTCGAAATAAAACATTTGGTCATTTAAATTTTGTTATTTCGTTTATTGTTCTTTTGAAATTTGCTCGAGAAAGTTTTGATTTTTTAATATGTAACCATTTACGAGATAAGTAAGCAAGGATTGTGTTGTAACCTCGTAAAATACAAAACTCAGTCGTGGCTGGTAGTATCCGTTTTAAAGTTCACAACAATGTTGAGCAAAGTATGGCTTGCTAACGTTTGTCTTAGCTCTATAACTTTGTGATATTAAAATAATGTAATAAAACATTTAGGATATGTACGTGGTACATGAAACACTAATATTTAACTTGCTTAGGTAGTTAAATTGTAAAATACTTTTATTTTTTATTTTATGTTTAAATTGAGGTTTAACTTAAATACGACGATTTATGGTTTAACTGTACACAAAAAAAAAAGTTTTTATTATTTTATTAAAAGAACTCGTAATTTTAATTTCTTTTCGCAGGAATGCAAATATTCGTACCCTATCTTTATTGATAGTTAATGTACCTAGAATTAGAACTATAAAATATATGACACAAGCTTTATCAATAAACGGCTGCAACCCTTATAAAGGCTAGTATGGCGCACATAATTAAATAGCATGCTGTTGGCCCATTCTACAATTTATTGTTTTACAACGCGTTCGGACTATAAATTTCTTAATTGGGCCCCACTTACCGCTCAACGGACCCTTAATTTACAAGGGCAGGCACAGACAGTATCAAGATTTTTTCATCACTATAGTTAGAATTTTGAAACATGACGCAGTTAACAAGGGCATCATATAATTTAGGTAGGGAACACAACATTGTTAGGACACAGCTGCTTAGCCGCAAACTTGACGTACCAATTTTCACATTAAAATAACAGTTCCGGAGATTTTTTATCTAATCCGTCGGTTGATTAACAAGGTCTATTGAATGTATACAACCGTAATTTGTGAATTAAAACAGGTCTGGGATGAAATGTTTTGATGAACCGTTCATTACTTGTTATTTAGTCTCGGGTGTATTGAAAGAGTGTGTTAGTATAATTATGTTTTGTCGTAAGTATATTTATTATATGTATGTACTCTTAACATATCCTTTATTTATGCGCCTTTTTAACCTTTAGCCTTAAAAAAGTCTTTGGATATCGATATATCGAAATATATAAATATTGGCTTTCTTTTTACCTCTACAAAATAAAACATAATAATATGTATGTTTACAGTCAATATCAGTATAAAACTTGTTTCTGATTTAATGGTTTATTTAAAATCTAAAACAATAATTTTAAAATGGTTAGAAGAGGTATTCTGTATCAAAGGGATCAAAGGCTTTGCGGTAAAACCACTGATCGAGTCAAAAATTCAAGGCTTTCTTTTAACTCTAGATTTATTTCCAATTTATTCGAGAATTAGGTTTTACGTTCAGAAATGCCTTTGTAGAATAATTTTGCTACTGATTTTAGAAGTAGGTAGGTAAAACAATTTTAAAGAATTAGTATTTATCACGTCTGTAACCCTTGTAACTACATAAAAGTTTAGCTCCTTAAAATCAACGGCAAAAATAATTAATTTTAACATTTACGGGTCTTTAAAAATATTCTGAAATACTACAATAAATAGCATTTTACACAGACATTTACTAAAAACCTTTGCTCACAAGACATTGCAAAACGATGAATTCTTTTCGCATAACACAAGAACGTCAGCGATTTCAGACACGGGCATCGTATGGTGAGCTGGCGCCGCCAGGCACACCAACTAAAATATTCAGGGCAAAAGTCAGTCACGACACAAGATGCTCTTCCGACTTCTGAGCGCCTAGTACCTATGTTTCTGAACGTGTTTAGTTTTGTAGAATTTAAAATATTAAACAGGCAAGCAGACATCACGATAAATTCACATGACTTTGTTATCGTTCATTATAGACCTATGATTTTATAGACCTATCAAATAATTCCATCCAATAAGATTATTATATTAACAAGGTTTACACGTTATATAATTTTATTATTAATACTATTTAATATCATTGTCATAAGCTTAGCGAGTTTATGTACAAAATGAGGTATCGTAAACTTGGTCGAGATACGTCCAATCGTAAATTGTCCCTTACAGGTTAAGCTGACATTTAATATTGTCAGTGGTGAGTGTTCAGTACTCGTGTCTGTCATATCAATTTATATTTTATGCCTTCATAAAAGTATTCAATATTATACTGGTCACCTATTAATAAGTGGTACGCTTATTTTATGGACGTATTCTTACCTATTAAATATTCCTAGCACTTATATGTACCTCAACCAATATCGTATAATATTTATTTGACCGCCCGCCGTCATTTATCTCGCTGCTATTCCAATTACAATACCGTTTGTGAACCGCGTAACAAACTTATTCGTAGCTTTGAGTCATCAACGAATTTCACTTTTAAACAATTCATCCGTCACACAACATTTATTTTTATTATTCCAAAAAAATTTAAAAGCGAAACTCGGTATCGTAAAATCGTAAACGAAAGCAAAATCATTTGTATCCAATCAAAATTGGGTTCTAAAAGTAAAACCTTGACTTGTTACAACAAAACAAAATTGTTCAAACAATAACTTCAGATAATAGTGTCGCAATGAAAAACTGAGATAAAACAAGTGGACCATAAAGTTACTGTTGTAAACATTGTTTATAAAACAATTCGGAAGACTGAGACGCAAACAAAAGTTTTCGTAGAAATTCCGCGCCACCCTTTCGGCTTCCTTAAATTGTTATTGCGGTAATAAGCCCCCGACAAACATGTGACTTTTATGGCCAACCAGTTCTCTGGAGTTTTCGACAGCGGGCATTTTGTCACTGGTACAATTACTGGCCAGTACACCAGAAGAACAATGAGGGCTATTTTTGACATATTGTGCGAAGGACGTTCTTGCAATACGTTTACTTTTTATGACCTCGGCTCGACTTTTGTGCCGTAATGAAGAAGGGAACAATTATTACCTCACCGAATTGTTTTTGTGGAATGTGTTTGTCCGTTATCAGGCCTTCCCAACGACCTGCTTCTGAGTAGTAAAATAGTTTCGGTGGTAAGCAATAATGTAGTTCGTTTCACAGGACCATATTTGTTTTATGTCACTTGGGATTTGCCACCGCAACGGATGGAATTCAAGACTATGAAAATTTTATTTTAGAAAATCCTTTTTGTATTTTAAGTTTAGCACTTAAATAAAGTTAAGCTAAATTTTATTCTATTCATCATAAATAATATAAATGTTAGGCAGACCGTAATGTCTTAAAAACTCGAAACTTTTGAACAGTCTTCTTATTCCAACTTAAACATTAAGCCCCTAAAAATGTTTACAGTCTAAATTAACTGACAATGTAATTCAAATTTCAAAACTCTTTGTTTAATACCTGTCTTTATTACACAAAGTACTCGACTGAGAGTTCCTTCAAAATTGTCGTTAAGTCGTGTTACGTGTAATTAATTACCATCGTCGAAGAATCCGCCACTCTCGGGACAATAAAACGCTTTCGGATTATGATATGAAACGCTGAAAGCTAATTCAACTCGTAATAAATCTGAGACTTGTTAATTATCAGCCGTTCTCAGCGAGAAATGTCGTAAAAGGCCCACCTCTTTGTTTTAGATGGAACTTTCGCCGACTTCAAAGACTTCAGTGTTATTAAGTTAGCCGTAATAAATAGAATGTCTCCCGAGTAAGGACCGTATTGTAAACATTCACAAAACTGCATGAAGTTGAGTGTCGTGAATATAAAAAGCTTATAAAAATGCTACAACAGTCCACTCTCGTCTTCCGTTTATTTCATTAGGGCCTCCTCAAAGGAAAATATGTCAATTTTGTTAGGAGAATTAAAAAGTTACCTGTTCTTAGAGTAATGTTGTAACAAGTTTAATTTTCATCTTCTCTCGTCCGACATTAGGCGGGCCCAAACGTAACTTCAGTATAAAATATTTAAATTGACTTTAGGAGCGAATAAGATATTCAGTTTGATCGCTTTGCCGTCGATTTACATTCAAGAACGGTTATAATGGTAACTTAATTTCATACTTATTTCTTGTAATATTGGTTTTAAATAAGTGCTTACTTTTATACAATGAAAATAAAACGGACCATTACTGTTGACGACAATTTTATAGCTTGCTGTTACTTTAAAAAGCAACGTTTGCACACCACATTACAAGAACGTTCGAGGAATTATTAATTAGAATTTTATTTGACTCATTAATCAAGTTCCACAAAACGATTTGTAGTTAAATCAAAACAATTTCGGTGTAACTTAAGTCAATTGGTATTCATTACTCTAGACAGAAGTCGTTATATAGAGACCATTATACATCAAGTTCTACGAACCGTGAGACTATATTGGGCTGTATAATACATCCTCTATATATCGTTAAATAGGCGGTCTCTACATGGTAGGGGCCGGTGTAAGCGAAGCATAACCTATGCCGTTTTTATTCTATAACGAGCCCACAAACCATTATTACTACGTCACCGTGTCAAGCCCACATCACTTGTACATCCGCCCTAAATCCAGATATACCAACTTACAATCAGATATCGTTTGTTTAAACTTGTTCATTTTGAAAGAGTTCTAATTGTTATACACCGACGCTTAGTTAGAACTTTGTGGTAGTAAGTGATTGGTAAATCTAAGGTTATAAATGATTGTTAAATGATTTCTTGACAATTTAATGCCGCAGTGCCTTATCATATGTTGAAATTCGTTAATAACAATTATAGAGGAATGGAGATAAGTTTTGGGAGAGTTGTCTAAGCACCTGTGGGTCAACTTTGTGTATTTAAGGAAGTCAGTTAATGTGCTTTTAAGTAGATATCCTTGTTGATTGATGAATTGTATCTTCTTCCACTGTGTTCGACGGTAGATTGGTGAGCGTTTTTAGAACAAAGTGATTCAAATTAATTTGTCTAAATAGAGATTAATGTTGGGAATCAATAGATGTATAACATGTTAGATAAGACCTCGCTAGCTCTTTTCTGCTTGTATTTCTGATAACATAATAAATGATCGAATTTAATATTAGATTATATCTTTGTGGACTGAAGTTAATATGTAATCAATCTTTCTATTTTTAGATATGAGACAGTTAATCACGAGGTTTTGAATAGTGTATAAATAATAAAATAAAATGACTACTTTACATTGAGTTTTAAATTAATGCATAGTGCCATCACAAAGCACACCATTTTGCAAAATTTTCGGTAACCGACCAATAATTGCCATACCTCTTACAAAGCCTACAATACAAATAGTTCCCCAATTTATCTTCCTTACACATTACGTGACCTGAATACGAAAGTAGGATACTTCGAATACGCTTAAGATACACCATTATAATACGGGATCATCGTAATCCGTTCCACGTTTGAATCACCCAAAGTGGCCATTTTTAGAAAGTTCTAAACCCGAAATATCGTTCCATCCTGGCTTACAGAGTTACAGTATTATCAGAATGAACGTACCACTCAGACTTTATTTAATGCAATAACGCAAATGTTTCCTACCAACGCAATCCAGAAACTAATCTCTTTTGTTTGCATTTTGTACGAGAGCCAAATCTAACTCGTAACTCGCAACTGAGTGTACCACGAAGGAGTGGGATCAAAAGTTTACAGTTCTGTGTACACTGCGTTATGTGTACGACATACCAGCGGAGATGGGAAGAGTCTGCGTAATGGAATGTTAAATCTAATCTCCAACTTGCTTTATTAAAATGAAGGAAGATAACGAACAAATTACATTGAATTTTCAAGTCTTTGTGACCCGTTATTAACCGACTTCAGAAAGAGGTTCTCAATTCGATGATATTTACATTTTTGTATATTTGGTACGCATCGTATCCGGCATTTGTAAATGGAATTCAAAAAATATTTTTGGCCATAGAGGTGGTCCCATATTATTTATTATTTTATTATTTCATTGCAGTGGGTTCCTTTTTACATTTATATAATGTTTTATAAACTATTACTCTAAAGATTTAAATAATATCTACTGTTACTACGGTAGAGAAGCTTAGTTAATTATGTTTATAAAGTGTTGTGAAGTAATCTCTTTAACCTTCTAATTGCCGATATTAATTAGTATTGAGCGAGGCCTGGGAAAACCAGCCCGCAAGTAATTTACTAATAGGCCAATCTTTTAGCCACTGGTATCATATAAAATTAAAAGCTACAATTTGTTATATTTGTTGCAGGAAGACTTTATACTAAGTTTTATTTGTATGTAATATGTATGTTAAAGTATATTCAAGTTTCCTTATTTGAATTGATGAAATAAAGAAAATATACTTAAATAAATAATTAAAGGACCACGGAAATACAAATTAATGATTATAGGAAACATTAATAAACGTGTATCGAGTTTTAAGTTAATTATTTAAGCTGCAATAACTTTGAAATAAAACTACTTTTTTACGGATTTTGTCGCGGTTTATTTTGATTTTAGGTCCATTTCGCCACCTTTGCAGGTATCATGGTCACGGGCAGACTGAGATGGCGTTCGTCTTGACAGTAGATGTTGCACAAAATCCGTAAAAAAGCAGTTTTATTTCAATGTCTAACATTCGCGTAAATCTAGGAAACCAATATGCAATAACTTTACTAACACACATGACTACTGCTGCTGTATAAATAATTTATTGTAAACTTCTTAGGTCGGAACAAATTTTTATTTAGGAATCTAATAAATAAATATAACTGCCTCGTTGGCCTAGTGGTGCTAAGCGCGACTGCTACGCTAGAGGTCTTGGGTTCGATTCCCAAGTCGATCAAGGTGTTATTGGGTTTTTCTATGAAATTCTCAGTAGCAGGTCGGAGTTTGGATTTGTGCCCGGTTAGTGGCAATAGGCTCGCCCCCTATTACATGGGACCTAAACATACCGGCGAACTGTGGGTGTACATTGGTACACCTCTGCCTAACCCTTCGGGGATACAGGCGTGATGATAAGTATGTATGTCATGTATAAATAAATATTACAATGCAGATTACATAACTTCTTACAGAAGTATTATTAGTTAGTCAATAAAAATAATAAATTCGTTTTAATATGAACTAATAAAAACACATAAGTAAAACAGATGTATACGAATCTTTAAACTAAATCACGAGACTGAAAAAATACATCCATACTAAAAATGATTATAAATGTAGAAGTTAGTATGTATGTTTGTTGCTCTACACTCAAAGACTATTAGACCGATTTTGATGAAATTTGGTATGAAAATTTTAATACAGACCTATTCACTATTTAGGACTTGTAAATAATATGTACTTTATTATACAATATAATTTAATTAGATATATACTGTATTACAATGTTATAAATGTTTCTGTGTGAAAATGCATAATTTTCTAAAACCCGGCCGCGTGAAATCACGGGTAATAGCTAGCTACTGTATATGCAGTATATACATTCTGATAAACATTAATAAAATATACATTATCATTCTAATAAAGAAATAGTAGTAATAAAACAAAATGCATTTAACATTAATTTAAACTTGCGCACCCTGCAATTTAATGCTCGTACAATTGCTATTATTTTTCACTAATAGCGCTATTAAACGAAATACTGAATTAGACGGCATACGATATCGTAAAGTTAATGCAATGCTATTTGATAATAGCGAGAGTGCAGCCGTGCTATTCTGTAACATTATTTTCATGTCTCGACAGCGGAATCCGCGGTGAGATGTCAAATACGTATTCTCGAATTTGAATTCTAAATCAAGGCCAATTGGGTTCACTTTTGAAGTGAGCTTTATTGTCACTTCACTTTCACCTGTCACCGAAATTATTAACAGAATAGACATACAGGATTTTTTTTTTTGCTTTTGAAATGCTTTAATTTTTTAAAAGAATTTGCTTTAAAATTTAGTGTTTTTATTTTCTTTGCTATTTTTATTTATTTTATTAGATTTAATTGAAAAAAAGTTAGGCGCAATAAAAAATATATGTTTTAAACATTTATTTCAAAACAATTCTTTTGGTTTTTTATTAATTAATTATCAACCTAAACGTATTCTATTTTTGGTCTTTTATTTTGGCCTAGATTTAATTCATCTTATTATTTTGTCAACCAATTCATGAAATAATAAAAGAAACCTTACTTATTTTAATGAATCGAAATTGTAAAATAAATTCTGAATCGGGTATAGTCACCATTCGGCAGCTCCTTTGGATCTGATAGCCATTCAATTGGCGTTCTCAAACGAATGGTGTGCCAATTACGCTATTGAGAATTTCCCCGGAATAAAATAAAATTAATACCTTATTATATTATGAGCTTTAACAATTATCTACTAAGAACGCAATTTGCGCTTAATTTAGAATACGCTTCTCGTAATTTAAGTATTATTAGATCAATTCTCATGACTTCCTTCGTGTTATTTCTTAAAGAAAATTTCACTCAAGTGAGTTCATAATAATATGAATGTAATAATTTGAATTCGTGATATTACTTTTTTATTTCCAAACCATTAAAAAATTAAAAGCCAATTTGCCGGCCATCCTGTTCCTAATTGACGCATATTTACGATTTACAGAAAACAAGAACGGTGGAAAAAAAGACAAGATATCGAAAGGAATTTTTGAATCGAACGTTTCGCAACACCGCGCGGTGTTTAGTTAAAAGAGCCTACCATTTGCATAATCGACGTTTCCACAGGTGCATTGGCAGCTGATTTAAGTACCATGCGAAGTGACAAGAGGGTTCCTTCGTTCCTTCGTCGTATAAGGCAATATGCTACGGCCGCTATTTTTATTTATCGACGCCCGACGCGGCTCCATGTTTTACGTTGGTTTGTGTCGGCGGCATCGTCGTGCTCTTTTACTGCAGTTTAGATTGACGGGATATATTGGCGTTTGTTTGACATTATCAGATGTTATGCGAGTTTTTACATAGCGTTCTTTCATGACTTTGAAATGATGCATTGGAGAACTAAACAGATTACTTTTTTCTTAGAAATACCTGATCGATATTGTTGACTACGCAAAACGTTTTATCTACTCAGTGCAAAGTTTAAATTAAAACCAGATGAAGCTACGTTTTGGGATTGGATTTTATAAGTATGTTGATTAAATAGAGTTGGTCCTATCCGTCTTTACAGATCCATCCCTCTAAGTACTAGAAAAAAACTTCTTCCTGCCGCTTTCCCAATTTATTTCGGATCGACGCACAATTTTTGAACTTGAAATAACCTTAGTAAATCTAAACTTCAAACTCTACATTAATACGGCTACTCGTCTTGAACCTTATCGGTTTTAAAACACTAGACGCTACATAAATAAAGCTTACTCGAGTCGTACCACAAGTTTTAACGTTTCTATAAATAATGTAAAACACAGCGTTTAGGTGTTATAAAGAATATTGAAGCAACGTAGTCCAGCCTCCCACGTCGCGATCTGCGCTCGCGATGCACTCATTCCTCCTTTTATGTAAAGATCTGTGCTTTACTGGAAGTGCTTTCACCATTATTTATTGAGGCTGCACTAGATTTAATGCTTCACGTTATCTATTGCGGCAGTATGGCGCTATTAATAACGCGATTAAATTCATAGCATCTTTCGTGTCGTTAATTAGTGTTACCTTTCTTGTTTGTACATAATGTACATTTATATTGTTTACTTACCTTCTAATATATTGTTTGTCGTATTGGACGTGTTGTTTGTTTAATAGTAGGTATGTATTACTCATACTTTATTTTAGGAACCTCACTTGCAACGATGCATTAATATTTTAATCTAAAAATCGTACTTCATCCAAATTGTGTAGGTAACAGTATGTATTTGTAAAGAATTGTGTCATATGATTAAAAAAGAAAAATGACACTTCACACTTATCTATCTGCTTTCCCTTATGTTGCACTTTTTTTTTCAATTAATTTCTGCTCTATTTTGCAGACGACCACCTAAATTGTCCGTCTTCTTTCCAAATCCTTTCAGAACCTTCCAGTAGCACAATTCCAGTACCAACATAAATCACATCCCATCTATATTCCGTGCAGTGTACACCTGCGAACACTCTGCCACTTTTGAGACATAACGAAATCCAATTAAATACATCTAGATATTTCAGCAACTGATCATTAGGGTACAGGCCTTGTTAGAGCCCTGTTTAAACGTGCCAGTACACTGGTCATGATTTCTGGTGACTTATTTCGTAGTGACTTCGATTCCAAGAAGTGTGTGTTTTGTAAATATTTATGTATGGATCGTGGTTGGTCAATGTGATAGTTGGACAAATGGAAAAAAATATCCAGTAAGCGATCCAGTTATTTATTTTATCGGCGTTTTATTTGTAAACGTAGCTTTAATACCAATGATGTTTATACATAACTGCAAAATTAATTTTACTATTTTTTCAGAAGATGATGTTTGGTATAAACACGTTGGCATGTCCAAATTTCATTTCTGTTAAAAGTAATTTGTATTTTTTCTTTCAGTTCAATAAAACCATCAATCAATACATATACTTGCTTTGCTATTGGTATACATATTATACAATAAAGTTGTCCAAACGCCTGGTTGACACTTTGCGTGACCCAAAAGCTGGCTTCTACCTAGGTCAGCGAATAAGCATTGCCATACAACGTGGCAATGCTGCCAGCCCTTTGGGCACACTCCCAGTCGACAGCGATGTGGATGAATTTTTTGATGCCTTATTTTAGTTCTTAGTTTTATTTAGTTTATATTTTTTCTTATTTATTGTGTAGGCTTAGTTTTTATTTTATTGTAAATACTATAAGTTTAATAATTTTAATTCAAATTCATGTTTTGTATAATGAGAATGAAGTCATAAAGTATATCATTCCAAAGATAAAATCAAAAACGACTAACCGTGTAAATTCCATGTTGTTTTCAAAAATAAAAGTTCTTATTTCTTCTTATTTCAAAAAGAAGGTTCGTGTGTATAATTTCACTAATATTTTCTTCCCGGGTCGCTAGTTTTTTTATATAAAAGGCGACTTTCAACAATATTGTTAAGCTTAAGCTTCCTTAGATCCATATTTTTATTCAGACTTCATCAGCGAGCTATTTCTTTGCAACCTCTTTCGAGCAAAAACTTATTTTCTTATATCTGGCTTATTGCAAGTTTTTGCTACTATATTATAAAATTAGTTTCGTAGTGTATCCTGTTGGCTTCGCTAAATAGCCCTTGGCGATCTCTCGTTACATTGCTTGATCTTTACTTAGTAGATACTCAAACATAGGAAGTTGAGTAATGCTAGATAGTTATGCAAGCTTAGTTCATTATTAGTTTAGTTTTCAACCTACGTGTTATCATGTTATGTGTTCATAATGCTTGAATTTAATATTGCTTGATGTTAAATAAAGTTGGTATTTTGTTTTTGGTTGTTTGTAAAGTTGTTATAATAGTTTTATGTAGACAATTATTTACATTTATTTCTTACGGATAAATTCGTAGGTACATTCTTTGGTAAAGATTAATAATTAAGTATTTTTTATCATAGTTTGGTTGTTTTTTTATAAAGTGTTAATTTCAGTTGCAAGCCCTGCTGAAGTATTTAAGAAAAATACGAGCAATTAATAATTTAGACATACCTATCCAAATAATATCCAAATCATAATTGAATTATATTGTGGCTATACATACCGTCACAGCTAACAATTTCGGCACCAGCTACAATTAATACTCGACGACTCATGCAAAAAGTGTCCGCGCATCACACACCGTGCCAGCAATATTAAACTATCATCCGTATAAGAAACTACCAGCAGTGTTCATTAATTAAACGTTCACCCTCGTTAATATCAACACCTGTTCTTGAAAAGCATTTAATAATGACGTCAAGTAACAGCTGTGAGCGGTTGCGGGCACAACGCTAGTTTTCCACTGCCTAGGAAAATTAAAACTAAATTAATTTCATCGAGTTTACTTAGCGTTGAAATTATGAATTTTCTCACATGAATTATGTATTCTGTATTATTTTACGCCCGTTTGATTTATGGTTTATCTCAAATTGTTAACAGATTAGTTGCTTAATTGTTTATGTATTTAGCTTTTGTCTAAGGGCAAGGTCGAACGAAAAATATTTATTCAATTAATAAATTCAGTGATCTTTTCATAATTATTCTATAACACACGCTATTACTGATTATTTGACTATTCGTTATTATCATTCATAGCGCGAAGTTGTCAAAAACATAGAAAGTAGATGATCGTTACCACAAAGGTACACTTCTGTTCATTAACCGTCTTTAATTAGAGTTTAAATTAAAGCCAGCCGGGATTCTTTGAATTCGGAACCGAATCTATGTAACACAATAGGTATGATGTGGTCTAATAAAGTTAAAAAATAAAACAATTCTTAAGAAAGCGCGTGCTCTACGCTGAAGAAGCTAATTATAGAGGTAGTCCAAATCGATCCATTTACTCGATTGCACAACCATAGAATTCTCGATTACAAAACGACGTATCATCGAAACTCGGTCTACGTTACATTACGAACGGTTGATTCTGATTCTTTAATTAGTGAGTTATCAAGATCGATACTTGGAGAGTAATCGGTGCGATGTAATCGAATGCTAATGCAACGTTATGTGTGTCTCCTCTAATTGGATCAACCGTTTTTGACGCTCTCTATACTCATAATGTCGTAACTGTAAGTAGTTTGCAGTTACACTGATGATAATCATGGTAATTGATTGGAATACCTATGTAAGAGTATTGTAATTGCCGTGAAATTAGTTGGTAATTCTGTTCTGGTTGGTTCCAATAAATTCGTCGAACATACTTTGTTGTTTAATTGACATTTATATCTAAGCAATAAAATATCATTTCCTCTTTATATTCGCTTCTATAGTCCCCCGCATCATTATATTCGAGATCTTTCCGTGTTTTTACTTTCGAAAATAGGAATTAAAAATACATGGCCCTCTGTTTCCATCCGACTAACACCAAGTCTCATTACCGGTGGCCACTGATAACATCTGAAAGCCTGCGGCACTCCCGCCACATCACAAAATAACCATTGATTTATAAAAAAGTTTAAGTTTTGCTTTCCTGTCACTCAACTTTCAAACTTATCCGGTTGAATTAAAGTGCATAACATTTTGTTGAAATCTCTTTTATAATCCGTCGTAAACCCTAAAATTCTTGGCGTTTGGATTCTGGAGACATCGAAAGTAATGACGATCGTACTGTGAAATAATGAAAACATATTACTTACAACTACCTTGAGACAGGGAAGTTGTCTCAGAACAGAAGTACATAACAAGAAAAATAAACTTATTTAGGTACAACTTACATATATTATTTACTTGTATTGCTTACTATCCAATATCTTAATGGACTAGTTAAATCACAGAAACAACATCAGTCAAGTCACTTATCTGGCACTTATAAATAAACGTTCGTAATGGAGATTCAATACGATTGTAACCAGAACCGAACCTATAAAACAGGAATATTGCCACTAAACAATGTCAAGGTAAATCTATCGTAAAACAGTTACAGCCATTTAAACTGTTACCGATCAATACAAACATTACGATCGGTAGAACGTCGTCCAGGTCATTAAACTTGGCGATAAATTAATAGCAGTTTGCATAACCACGCATCAATCGTACAAAACATCTGTCAATCTGAACCGATAAAGATAAATTCAAGATGAATATTCGGTTTTATAGTTCGATTATAGTATGTCAAAAGCACCGGTTATCCCGCCCGAACCGAATTTGATTACACACGACGTTTATTTAAATGGAAACTGATTTCATTAATTACAAATATGGCCCCTAATCTTTATTATGTCAAATGCGTTATAAACTTCTTGTGTGGGTCCGAGAATCGGATGTTGATTTTTATTTTTCTCATTAAACTTTACCTCTTTGGTATCGTTTGGCGCGTCGTTTTAAGTTTTTATTGTGGCTTGTTATCGGTATCTAAATCACTGGGTGCATTAATACGACTGTCATATTACTTTTGATAGCTCCCCTAGCGGAGGTCGGGTTACGATTTATTTGATTGTCGACAGAGGACGTTGTTTTTAATCTTCGTTTTATTAATGATGTAACACGTATTTAACAGGTTTATTATTAAATTCATACTATTCTCTCTCCATATGCTACTCTTACATTAAAATATTAATTTAAAGTGAAGTCTGGTTTGTTTGTGACTAGCTGACATAACTACAATGTGCACAACAGTAGAAATAATTTAGTATAATTACGGTTTGCGTTTTCGGAGTACAGAAAACTACTACAATTATAATATTAATAACAACGGTCTTATTTCCCAGTTAGACAGGGTGTTCTTCGAGGTACCGTAAATAACGCTAGTAGTGATATTAAGCAAATGTTTTTGCGCAAACATGAAGTATTCAAGCAGCGTGTACTTACCTCTCGAAGCAATATTTCAAACTCACCTTGCGTTGCTTCTTGCCCTGCTGTATCATGTTCCTTTATTATGAATAATAGTGTGGATACGCTTGTGGTAGGGTTCTTGCTTCGGCTATACAAGTGGTAGTAAAATGCCTTTTTAAAATAGTGATTTTATTTACCGTCTTTTGTTTTGTCTTGTTCACATTAATATTATTATGTTGGTACCAGTATTATGTTTGTTACCAGAGTTAATAAATATTTTTTTCTGTTTACAATTACTAGACGTTTTTTAAGGTGTGAAATTGTTATTCAATATTATTTGTGTATTAAAAATACATTATATAAAAATATTTCAAAGGAAAGATATTCTTTATTATTACTATTATGTAGAAGTCGAGTTTACAGATATGAGCTGCTACCTCGCTAGCTACTGTTAAAACTTCCCTATAAGTTTTTTAAAAGTTTAATTAACAAATTCATAAGCCAGATTATACTTCACGTAATACATTTAAATCTAATTTGCCTCTTCAGGACCATAACAGAAATGTACAGTAGCACCTAAATCGAGTTGCTAAGTAAAGGCCGTATCTACACATATCCAATGTTGGCAACAGGAAGGCGGTATTCAGTTGCGTACTCGCTCATCAACGAGGGGATTCGCCTCAATCTACCAAACTTCCTCCTCGCAACATGTTAACCGAGAATTTCTAAACTTTAGAGACTTAGAGAGATAATCTCCTGTGAATTAACACGGAAATTGTGACTTTGATGCTCCTTATAAACTTTATTATAATCGTTTACTGAAAATCTTTACGAATTTTCCCAATTTCACTCCGTAATGTGACCATAATGTGGGCTTAAAACAAACAACCGTAAGGCAATGTTGTAATAAGATTTCTACATGAGAAAGCGCAAATTGGGTTGTAATTAAAATTCCGGGAGTCGTTTAATGAGTACACACAGAAAATTAATAAAGGCGACTGTTTTGTTGGGCCCCGGCTTATTGTTAGTAAAGGCAAACAATTATTATAAGATAATATCAGAAAGTAAGTAATAAAGTTTATTGTTCGGAAAGGAAGCGGAAGCGAATTAAATTCAATCACTGTACATTTATAAGAGTTTTTTTAATAAAATGAGAGTGATTAGATATTATTAGATTCTATGCTTTTTATAATTTGAAGTTAAATAATAAAATAAAATACAATAAAAACATTGTAAGCTGAATATCACCTGTGGTGTTTATATAACACTGAAGTATGTACAATTTTTCATCTACATTTATTAAAATAAATACCATGGTCACGTGCCTATTTTCTTAATTCAGAATCATCTACAAATTGCATCAATGTGATGCACCCTAAAACATCGTTATAAATCTTGAACATGAAGCGAAGACTGCAATACGTACATCATTAAAGGGTCGTTGCTATACAGCGATTTGAGTTTATTTATTATCCGTATGTAATACTAGACGAAAATTGTAATGAAGGCCGAGGGAATCCCGCAAGACGGTAGATAACAAGCACCGGAGATGTGAAGGATCACTAATATTGTAAGTGATAGGAGATAGAGGTTTTCATATGGAGATAAAACTTTGGACAGAGAAGTAAAATAATTGTTGCTCGTATTTATAATACTGATATAGTCGAGGGATACGTTTATTTTCAAGCAAGACACTGACATAAAATATAAAAAATATTGAGATTTGATAATAAAATAATTTTGAATAAAAATATACGTTAGTAATATTAGTTACCAATCTTATCCAATGCACTGCGGTCCCAATTTTTTATAAAAAGTATTATTTATCGTAATGTTTCTTTTTTGCTTTAAGTTTTGTTTCAATTCACTTCAACAATTAAATTTATATTTAAAGGCATATTATTAGGCTTCTTTATTTTTCAGTTAATGTTTTATGTATTTTTGCCTACATCTGAAATTATATCGGAATTTTAATCCAATTATCATCGCCTAGATCTTCTACCTTAAACCTAAACATTCTGAGTGCGGAGTTGATTTATGCCCACATACTGTTCATATGCTCTACGTACGTTATGTAACTGTTCCTGACCCCAGCGTCTCATCAACATGCGATAATCCCACAGGATAGCTTTGTGGTCCCATTCTTCAGATTTATCTTGAAATATTATGAAATTTATTACCAACACAACCGATGTATGATGATGAAGTATTTAAAGGTGTTTTTGTAAATTACAGCAATTTGTATTTAATGAAAGCGATGTTTAATAATTTCCAATAAGCCTTTAAAAAAACAAATAATTAAAATGTTGTAATAATTATCATTGTAGATTCAAAATCGAATGAACACAGAACCCACTCATTGATAAGACAAAGCAAAGCGTTCCAATCAAATCAAATAGATTTAAACAAAGCTGAAACGTTCATCGATACACAAGTTCACAGAAATGCCAAAGAAAATGAATAGGAACACAAATTGGACAGGATCCGCTGCGATTTAATAACAGTACATCAAAGACGACAATGGGCAATGGAATGTATTGTAACAAACGTTCTAAGTCGGGAACTGAACGAGTGAACGAGGTTAAAAGCTAGTGCGGAGCGATGTTTTGTGAACATGTCGATCATTGTGTCAATCTGAAAACAACGAATAAAAATAACGCAACAAAAATTCAGAATCATGGAACTGATGTTAAATGTAGGAAAACCATAATAATGTACATAACTAGGTTTTGCTTTCTATTGCGACCACGCTGCATATGGCGCTCAGCAATAGCGGAATGTGTCACTGGATAATCGGATTTCTTTAAAAAAAAAATTACGACTTCCAAATTTCTAAACTCTACCCTTTTATGTTACTAGTCGTAATAATAGATACTATTGTTTTCTGAAAGAGTTTTTTTATCATGATATCATCAAAATGCAAACCAGGGATGATCACTTTGGCCGTACAATCAATTTCTCAATCATTCATTTATTTCGTTTTCACACGTAAAATCTTAAACACAATATCATAATATATAATACATCAAATAATACATCAAAAATAATATATAATACATCAAATTCCTAATTTCATCAAAAGAAAACAGATAAAGATACTTTCCTCCCCTTTTACCCATATACCCAGTTTATTTTTTAAGTCTATAAACAACTTTGACTTTATACACTTCATTTTGCGCATGAAGAATCCTAACATTGGTTGTCCATTAGAAGAAGTTTGCGAAGTTACCTTAAAATTCCATGCTTCTTAGCGAGCAACGTAAACAGCATTGCAATCTCTTAACTTTTCTTCACACTTCGCCAGTTCTAAGGAAATATGGAGCTTATTAAAATTTGTTTACGAAGACTGAATTAAATTATATATTCATATTCCACGAAGGAAATTTTCTCTTAGATCCATGTGCACACATCAATCTGTGTGAGCAAAGTAACTGTAAACATTTCATGAACTTAATAAATTATAGTTACGTATAATGTTCGAATTTCGGGCTAAACGCTGTAAATTTACTTCAAAGATAACCTATATCGGAATGGGGTTTCAAAACCAAGGTCTTGGGTTAAAAGAAAACATGTGATTGTGTGTGTAATTAGGGTAGTAAATGTCATCAATAAAACGAATCAATCTTAACGGGATCGCCGGAAACATGTGTACAACTGTTGATCAAGAGTTTATAAAATTATCCTCAAAGACGAATAGAAAAAGTTTCTCAGAGCTCTGTATTTTTAGTCAAACTGTTATAATTGAACACAGAAATATATCTTTACTGAATATTTAAACACACAACAGAGAAGCCAGTTAAAACGCAAGGCAAAATTTTGCATGATACTGTGTGAAAAATCGTCCGTTTAAGAACAAAATCATGTCTTACTCTATCACGTAGGTCCCATTACTACATTTCGACATGAATGCAGTTGGGCCGGGGTGTTTTGAAGTCTTCGGATAAATATGGCGTCGTGAGCGAATGTGCCTGTTAACACGTAACGAGGTGTGGAGTATAAGCTCACAAGTCATGATCATGTCTTAGCGAGTTATTCGCCGACCACTGACCCTACGGAAAAAAGTGAAAAGGTCTTTAATAAGCGACCTTGAAATATATATATTCAACCTTCACCGCTTATTAATAAGATCGGTTTTAGTAACTAATGTTTTTTCACACTCGCCGATTTAGACTTTAAAGCGTCAGACGTCGGCACAAGCGATAATTTGTATGCCTCATTGTAGTATTATCGTACGTGAGCTTCGTATAACAAGTGTAAAAGAAGGAATAAGAGTATAAATAAGGAAATAAATGGGTTTGAATTATAAAGTCGGCCGCGGTTGTGGCTGCGGATCGATCCTAATTATAGTATTGATAGGATGTATCGGGAGGTTTGCGGATTTAACCGTTTCCTTCCAGTTTGTGAACCGGTTTGCGTACTGTATGGGTTTAAGAGTTATCGACGAGGAGTTCCGTCTGTGGCTGGCAGAGTCACTGTCGGGTTTCGAAAGTATGTTTATTGTTCTGTCTTCGTGACATCGAGTGATAAATTACCCGTATTTGGACGTATGGAGATGAATGAACATAATCCACGGGTTATCCCGAAGGGATGTGCGCAACGTTGGAGCCTGACCTTTTTTTAAATAATAAAAGTGTTTGCTTTTCCTACGTTTTTTGTAAATGAGTTTGTGGGGATATATTGTGGCGTTTGGAACGTTATTTACATATTTTGGTCTTACATTATTTTATTTATAGAACGTCGATGATATTGATTACTTACCTATGAATAGTTGTATGTTACCTTACGAAATTTTGCTTTATTTTTTCAAATCAAATAACTAACATATATACGAAGTGCATAATAAAATTAAGCTATTTAATAATATTAACACTAATTATTTATTAAATAAAACAATCGTTATTGTATGTGAAGTGATTATTTTTTAAAACAAATTATTGCGCTTTTCTTCTAGTACAATCTCGAATACAAAACAGAACATCCACTCGTTCCGTCTTAAAACTGCTTAAAGATTTATACGACACCGCTTTCAAGCAACCTCCTGAATATTTCCCAACTAGCTGAACTACTAGAATGACTAATGAAATAAATATTCTAATTGTTTGCGCAAGTACTGGCTTCATTTACAATGAAAAGGCGCGTCCAAAGCAAACATAACGTAAGTCGACAAAGCGTATTCTAACGCTCAGTATCCTTTAACACAGCCTTTGTTGCGAATCTCCTCTGGTGTTGATGGAACATTCGCAGTTAACTATGTGCCTCAAGTTATAAAATATTTACTTGACTTAGATGGTAGTTAGACGTAAGGTAAGGAAAACTGTCGACAGTTGCTACCTGGTGCGAGAATAAGAATAATATATCTCGATAAAATCAAAAAGTTGGATAGTACTAACTTTTACAGTACCTAGTACCAAAGAAAAACCAAACAATTCTTTTCGATGAGATATAAAGGGGAACGTAGAGCTTTTTCCTATAGCCTCCTAAATAAGTATACATTAACAGAGTTTTTGCAATAATTATTAAATTATAATACTGAACCAATTGAATATACCTGAATTATAGAGATTAAGTAAATAATATATATATTTAATATTTTTTTGTTTAGTTTGCACTTTCACCAGATACACGACTTTTTTGATCGGTGTCAGAAACAGACTTAGGTACTTACTTACTTACTATCCTAGATATATTAGAAAAAGCATAAAAGACTTCTTTATTTTCTATTCATTAAGTATGAACTCGCTTCCGTCGCCAACTTAGACCAACCCCGGTCCTGTTTACATAACATAACGTAAGACCGCTTGCACCCAACCGCCAGCACACTGCGTGTCCTCTTTCCCTGTACCAAGTAAACTTCCTCCCACAATAATGTACCAGAGATAATGCACTTCCAGCTAATTCCGGGACACTTGAGCCTTGATGAATTGTTTAATTTACACTTTGTGGGACTGAGATAGTGTTAGATGTTGCATAACGACATCCTAGTTAAGGTTAGTGTTAAGCGTTTCGAGATCATTAGACTGCGATTTGCATATTTAGTGGTTGTGTGCTCTTTGTGTATTCGAAAGTACCGCTATTATTGTTACTGCGATCTTAACTAGGTATAATTTAACTGAAAAGTCGTGGGAAGGATTAGGGACCTATACAACATACTCTTTCATTGACACGCTAAAATTCCATACCCAAAATGTTCCAAGAGACTTTAGTGTTTTTTTCTAAAGAAACATCTCTTTAAATGTAATCTGTTTAACAAATTATGTAATCCAAAAAAAAACAATTCGTAAGTAACTATTTAATTTGAAAACTCAAGGAAAAAATAATATAGATCACATTATTCCCATTCCAATGAACTAAGAAGGCTGTTAAAATCTTATTAACAAGATAAAGCATAAACACAATTTCTAATACAAAATATAAATGGTCAGTGTTATGCACGGGTGAGGCAGTTAATTTTTACGATAATCGCGGCCGCATGCAGTGGGCGGGATCATTGTTAGTTTAACACACAGACATTACAAGTAAGCATAGCTATGCAAAGAAAAGGCTTTAAAATCTAGATTTCAGTCATTAGTTCAGGAAAGATGGACTTCTTTTTGAAATTGATAACGAACATACTATTGTTATCTTTCAGAAATAATAAAAACAGAAAAATGAAATATGGCCATTGCGGGCACCGTAAAAAAATATTATTAGTAGCGAAATTTGTTTCGAATCCAGTTCGTGGAACTATGACTGTATTACATGAATGCGACAAGATTTTTCACAAATATTCGGTAGAGCTCTAGAAAGAAAAGTAAGTTTATTTTTATTAGGAAAACGCTTCCGCCTGTAAGTTTCTGCTGTTTCTGAAGCCACAAGAAAAGCCTTAATGAAACAGCTCACCAACACGCGTTCTCGTGGTCTTCTACGAACTATGTGCCGTACCTATTTACCAACCTACCTACTTATATCTTACCTTGCCTGCCTTACCTACTAGTTATTTGGTGTTCTCCATGGAAATTCTAACTTAGTACCTTCCATTATAATGTAGGTATATTTAATTATGACCGCAATCTGGTTTCATCGGAATTCTATTCTAGCTACTTTCTGATCGTATGAAAATAAATATAAGGGTAGCCTTTTAGTTAGCAAATTACTTTGATCAAAATACGTGATAGAATGTACTTTTTATTTTAAACAACCTTTTATTGAAAATAAATATAAAATGCTATCACTTTATGATTTATATTTGATTAAACATCCTACTTTTTACATAAATAGATACAACGAAAAATTGGCCGCACCAATATTTTATTTTAACCGTATATCCAACTCTTGATTCAAAGCCAAATTTTATCCAAATTGGATTCGTAACAGCAACACCACATTGCAAAGCACACACATTGGACAGCACCCTATAGAAATGAACTCGATCACAAACAAAACGGGTAACAGTCTGACCCTTTCATTCATTAAAAGCAAACGTTTCAAACGCTCCATAATAGACTCTTAAATCGATTACTCACGTGGAAGCGTCGATAGTACTCGTAACATACGTCAATTAACTTCGATTTTGAACGAATACTGAAATGCCGATTGATCGAGTTCTCGATTCAGACCATACATTACCCTACCTTATTTGGCCAATAAAGCTACGAAACGAAGATTAATTTTCACGATACTCTTAAGAAAATGTGTTTTGTATGTATGTATAAAGCTTCGTTGTAATAATTGATTTTTATCAACTAATTGTGTTTGTGCTATTAGGTAGAAGTTCCTAGAAAATTAATCAGGAGTTTATGAATTGTTTGTCTTACCGCGCAAGCATAGAACAAACCTTTGTATTACATACTAACACAGTTTATGTACGAAGTATTTTAATCATTAAATTTCGCTTTAATCGAATATAAATAGAGAAATTCCTAAATAACTAATACTGCATTTGAAAATATGTCACAATGTTCAACCGACTGTTGGTGTCAATTCATAATTCTTTATCTACCATTTTGATTTTCATTTGTCTTGTTACCGTTGACGTAATAGTACGTCCCTATACATAGTTTTCCAACAAATAATTTTACTGAAACAACGTTTGATTGCCTCACTTCTCCACCTTTTTTTTATTTTTTTATACAGGTGTAACTCATTTATGAGCCAGCCTTGCATCTCCATGATTTGCAAAATGCCTTTGTTTCGTATAAATATAAATTATTCTGATTTCCCATTGTTTTGAATTAGAACCTGTTTTGATCAGATATTACAATACTATTTATTAAAACGTTTTGGTCATTAAAGTTTGGTGTATTTATGATTGTTGTGCCACCGTTATTGTAATTGCGGGATGCACTCGTTTCGAGCTTCTAAATTATTGTTTATACGTGCAAATGCTGATGTGATTTTAGATACCTCTATACATAATTACTTCCTATTTATTATATTTTAACTATGAAATGGCTCTTCTAAAATCTAATTTTAAATGACTGCAAAACTTTTTTTTTTTTTTTACATTATTATATATTTTTAATAATGTTTACTGGTCAGTCTGACATCGACTAGATATCGTATATAATTACATAATAAATATTATTACTTAATAAACTTTAAATATTTTTTTTTTTGAAGTATCTGTTTTATTTAACTTGAAATATTTACAATTACAAAAAAACTTAACTATATTTACACTTGAAAAATGAAAAAAAAAAGGAAACTATAAACTAAATAAAACCTGAAAACTAAAATAAGGCATCAAAAAATACATCTACATCTCTGTAACTTTAAATTGAATCACACATTTTTGTCTTGGCAAATTTTAGTTTACTATCTCATATCATAATTATGTTTACCAATTGTTACGCCTATACAATTAGACTACATAATAAGGTATGTAAAATCAATATCTACGTATGTATAATTAGTTACTAACTGGTCAATAGACTGTATCAATTTGCGCACTTCATTTAGCAATTAAAGCCACGCGTTATGCTATGACAATAACAATTGAGACATACATTACATTCAACATACAATTAACTGATTGCCAATTTCATCTTGTTAGAGGCGTCCATCCAATGTGGCTAATTGCACTGGGACGTTCTCGAAGACAATTAGCAAAGCACATACAATGATTATGCGAATTAAGTGTTTCAATATATTATTATAGTGAAGTTATAAGAAAAAGAGTTAATTAGCTTTGGTATATGTACGTATGCAAATAAAAGGGTGACAAGTTGGGTGAAACCAATGCTTTTTTTATATAGACAGAATTAAAGAATTTTGAATACCAAAATATATTAATAATGTTGATAATTTGAGGGTTTTGACAAAACTTGTTTTTTTTTTAGGTTTTGTTTACCTGAGTGTTCCAATGAATAATATTAGTATAAAGTAAAAAATAGTAACCGTACTTTTTGACGTTTAAGCAAGCTATATCAGCAGTTTAAAAAGTAGTTTAGAGTTTATCCGTTAAAGCTACATGTGTGAACAAGCCTGGGAAACGGGTGGAACTGGCTGGTAAGTAATAGGCTGCGGCTGTCTCTGGCGGGATCGAGTTACTCGCCTCATCGACTGCTAAAAATGTAATGTACAAAATCAATTGACTATTCTACTTGGAGGTGGTATGTCTGTAAAATGTATACGTATGTATGTACTCTTTGGAGAATCATAATTTAGGTTATTAGGGATAGTAGGTAGTAACCTGTGATTAAATGTATGTCTAGGTATTCATGTATTTTTAGACAGATATTTAAAAATATCTGACGACCAATTTTACCATAATGAGATCATGGCTTTCATTTGTGTTTTACCCAAAAATCATTCAATATTAGAATGACTTAGTTTCAGGCTGCCTTACTTTTACTTATTTACCATATCAAATAATCCTGTCAATCAATTTGGGGCCAAAGTCTTATTTCAACGGATATACACACTCATAAAGACAATATTCAACTAACACAATGACCGTCCTTATTCACCGACATTTTCTTCGTAGCTCCATGTAATTAGTAAGAAGGAGTCTCACAATGTAACCCTATCGCTGCAGCGTGCCCACGGTGGCGATCTCCGCTGGTGTTCACTGATCAACGTCACTGACTCCGGAATTTGGTGACGTAAGGTTTTTGTAAGGCAATTGTATGTAGCAATGAGTCACTATATTATATAATAGAACATGAAAATATGAATAGATTTTCATGTAAATTCAGCGGGTTTTTTTGGTTTGTAACAGAATTTTGGAAATTAAGGCCTCCCTTTGTTTACGTCACTCTCCTCGTTTTTTATCAAAAGCATTCATTTGACTACTGCAACCTTTTAAAATCAGAGGACTGAATATTTTTAAAGAGATTTTTATATATGACCATGACCACACAATTTTATATACCCACAAAATACGCGACACATAGCTAGCCTAGTATATGAAAACAGACTTAAATCTAATAATTTCTATAAGAGCCATTCAAAAACCAATAACTTAGGCTTTATATTTTAATACTGCAAATTAGGTTTATTGAAACTATTCACTTAGAGCAGTTTTAAATTGAAAGCTCAATACAAAATAATAAAGCGCAATTTCCAAACGAAAAAATCTTGTATATTTATTTACAGATGTTAGTAAAGTCAAGATTTGAAGTCAAAAGCATCTTTAGTCTTGCTTTAAAAAATAACATTTTTTTGCAATTCTCAGGCCTAAAATTAAAAACACAAACAAGTTTTATAAAAAAGACTGATAAAAATTGTATGTGCTAAACTCAAAATTCTATCTTTCATGTTACTATCTATAAACGTGTTATAAATTTCCAGCAGCAACCGTTAATTCGATCAAAATTCAAAATAGCACCTACATATCAAAACAGATTACATTGAACTGTACGCAAACAATCTAGTGACGTATTAAATTAAGCAGCTTTATAATATCAACGTGGCTACCTATTCTACCGTTCATAATGACTGATCCAGTGATCCCCTTCAATAAACACAATCAATTTAATTGAGTATTCAAGCATCTTGTTTAGAGGATCGTAAACTAACAGCTCGGTATAATAGCGAAATTAAGCATTGAATTATAATTAATTACCTTGTATCATGATTAGTACTGCTCTTAGGATATAGACGCTATTATAATAATATCGGAACTATCTTTTGACTTAATAATCCAGCCTATTGGTACACCTCTGCCTAACCCTTCGGGGATACAGGCGTGATTGTATGTTAGGTTATGTTATGAAACGTCCCACTGCTGGGCACAGGCCTCTTCCCATATAGAGAAGGCACGAGCATTGATCACCACGCTTGCTCTCTGCGGATTGGCGATTTCAGATCCCAAATTTTGGAATCCAGGTTTCCTCACGATGTTTTCCTTCACCGTTTGTGAGAAGTGTCTTACAATAATTAAGAAAGTACATATAACTTTGAAAAAGCCACTTTGGTACTTGCCTGGGTTCGAACCTGCAACCTCGTGCATACAAATCCGTTCATTAAACCGCTAGGCCACCACGACATCTTTTGACTTATGCCTCGATATTATAAAACAGAAAAAAAAACTGAAATATCTAAAAGTTATTTTTTTCCGACGGTATTAGTAACATCATCATCTCCCTGCCCTGTTCCCAATTATTTGGGGTCGGCGCAATGCGTATTCAGCTTCCATTCATCTCTACAACTTGTCATCTCAGTATTCACTCCTTTCTTTCTCATATCATCTTTCACACAATCCATCCATCTCTTTTTTGGTCTTCCTCTGCATGTATACCCATCCACATTCATACTCATAACTCGTCTAGTTACGTGACTTTCATCCCTCCTCATGACATGTCCATACCACGACAACAATATTAGTAACATATAAAACAATAATTTATTAAATAACAGCGATAATATCTGGGTCGGAAACAAATTCATTATAATCGTGTGTACCAGTAGCTTTAGAAACTAAATTCTCCTAATTCTTTATTTTGTAATTTTCTTTATTTTGTTATGCCCGACAGGGCCCACAATGATCCAAAACTAATGTATACGAGTATATTAATGAACCTACCACCTAAGTTCACATTGTGGAATGCAATAAACGTATTGAGTATTAAATGTAATTTTTGTATGTATGTAAATAATTGTATATTATCTACACAATCTTTACCCACATAACATAACATTTACAAAGTAAAAGTTACCCGATCAATATCCAACACACTGCTTGCCGCTCTCAACTAGTAGTATCATTATACCAAATCTATTCAGTGTTCAGATACCGATTATAAAGGAATATCTATGATAATTACTTGTCTATATGTAATATATGTATACATCATAAGCACCTTGTCTCAGACGATATTAATTTGATCTGGTATACGCTCAGAACTCTGCTATTCTCTTGTATACGGGGCTCTGATTGGGATTCGATCGATAGAGATTTAGAATGGTGGTAGAAGGAAATGTATATGTTGTATGCTTTTAGGTAATAAAGTAGTCTTCACTGCAATGTGGACCAAGTACGAAGCGTTCTGAAGAATACTCATGTGGACAATATAAGTGATTAGTTGATCGTTGATCAATTACAGCGACAAAATAGCGAACTAGTGTTTAAGTTAAATAAACAGGATCTTAGTAAAATGTTTACTGATACTGATAGGTTTATTTTCATTCTAAATGTCTAGAATATTTAAGGATCATAAAATTAACAGGGAAAAAAGGTAGATATTAAAAGATGAAGACGCTATATTTTTTGCTACTTTTAAACGTTAGTTCATTTGTCTAACGATGGTAATTATACAAAAATATCTCTTGCTGGAAAATATTTACCAGAACATAATCTTTAAAAGGGCTTTCTGAATAATTGCTAAGCCGGTTTTAGTTGAGATAAAGGTAATTCAAAACTTAATCCTAGTGCAAAAGTTAGCCTACCTTTCTCAGATGATAAAATTTCCCAAGTGGGTGTTGCGGGCACATCTAGTAATATGATATTACAAAATCATGTTTCCTTAAACGACCACATTACTTGTTCTTCTGTCGCTCTTTAAACTATATATTATGCTTGATACGTTTGAACTATGCCCTCAGATCAACAGCCTGTGGTACTATCGCCTCTTTATGGAAGCAGTGATCCTTACTAATGTTATAAATGCGAAAGTTTGTTTGGATGGATGTATGGATGTTTGTTACTCTTTCACGCAAAATCTACTGAATGGATTTTAATGAAACTTTGCAATAATATAGTTTATATGACAGAATAACACATAGGCTATAATTTGTAAAGATAGTGTGTGAATTGTCCAAAACATAGCATATTTACGCGGCTGAAACCGCGGGGTACAGCTAGTATCAAATGATTTGTATGCACTCGACCAAAACTTAATATAATTACAGAATCAACGAAGCAGACAAATTTATTCAGAAATAAATGACGATAAGTTAAAGGAAGCCGTAATAAAATTGAGGAAATATGAACAACGAAACCTTTTAAGATTGCACAAAAAGAAAAATGCGCAATTTTTTAAAGAATATGAAAATAAAGCATTATCACAAAAATGATGATTTTATGCGCTGGGAATATTATAAACAACGGAAAATACTTAAATGTTTAAGAGGTGTGTTAGAACTATATTTTTAAAACGATAAAAAGGGGTAAACGAAAAATACCTAATGTTGACCTGTATTTCCACGGTTCTATAATCCAAGTAATATTACAACACTATTAAACTCGGTAATGCACATAATAAGCAATAAGGTTATCATCTTCAGGCGACATAATACACACAAAGCCATTGTTTGTCACAACGCTAATACTTCATAGTTCAGAAATTACATTATATTGTTACCGTCACCTGGCAAAGCGCGACGCAAGCACATTAGATTTAATAACATTAATAAAAGCTACATGATATAGTTGCTAAGCCCGACTTTATACGTCAACGAATTTTCAGCAAGCTCTTAATGTATTCATTCTGATAAAAATCTACTAACATAAAGACAAAATCCGTGACAGCTAATCTCACAAAAAAATATTTTGCCTCTTAGCTAAAATGAAAACCGGGTTATATGCGAATTCTCAAGTGTATTTGACCAGCACATATCCGGGAAGATTGCGTCATTACTTTACGTGTAGAATACACTAGTATCTATCCTACTCTTAAAGAAAAAAATGCCAAATCTAATTAAACTTGAAGAACTCATATGTTACTTGACGCAGCTCAACTTTTCTCTGAACGAACAGAAAAACAAAGTTCACGTTCCTTTTACAATATTAGCTCACCAACAATTTAGCAAAGGTAATGATGTTTGTTGAGATTTTGCCAAAACAAAAACACAAGTAGGCATTATGCGAGTACTTCATTACAAAAGGCTTACCTGATTCAAAAATCTGGAGCGCGGAAAGGGATTTACATTTTTAACCTGCGGGTAAAATAAAGCTATAAAAAAGATGAACCTAGATTAAACAAGAGTTTTTTTATATCCGCACTTACCTACTACCATTAGAGAATCATTACTGTTATGAAGTGCCGTTTTCTCCTTAAAAAATACGACTCATGATATAATATGATAACGTCACATATCCGAGGGATTTCGATGCGCACTTCAACATGCAAAACAGTGCGCTTCATGAAACCATAACTGCAGTGTATACGGTGATTCAGTAAAGTATATTAAATTACAGGTAATAAAAAACTTTACAATGGGTGGTAAAAAGGTACACATTGGCGGTACACTGGCGAGCCTGTGAGGGATGCACGCTTGCCTGCACCGGCCTGTGATTTTATGCGACATTAAATTAAGGAAAGAGGATTTATGCAACGGCTTAGTCGGTATGACCAATAGCTTGGCGGACAAAGTATTGTGAAGGGCTATTATTGTATTATATTCATATAACACTCAACAATGTAATAGCCTTCAATCTTCATGTCAACTAGTAATCTAGTCATGTAGAATGTACTGTGTAATATCGACACTACCTTATACCAGTTTTCAAACTTCAATAAAGCTAATTACAGTATCAAAACATGCTAGCCTTCCATTTCCACCACACAGTCGACACAACTTCTTCCACCAAAATGGTTATTTCAGAAAATCCATGACACAAATATATTTTCTTGTAACATTATATAAGTACACATTTATTATTTTCCTTGACATTATATAAGAAGCCAGAAAATATAATCTCTAAGTAAGACGCAGATGTAAAAAATATCTTCAAAGGCACACTCATATAAGCTTATCGACTTCGCCACTCCACTGATTTCTTGAGTAACCTAATTTCTTAAGGTAAAAAAACTTAGTAACACAGTCATATAAGTACCTAAACTCATATTAAAATGCTCGTACGTTAGTAATGCACAAAAAATACTATACTGGATAATGAGTTTTAAAATCTCGAATAATAAAAAATTGATTCCAATCATTTGGATCAAATAAATGGACTTATTTATATTTGCTTGTCCTCAAGTGTCAACATTTTGGCGAGTCTTACGTCGATATTGGTCTTCAGACTTCAAATAGCTAATAAAATTAAGTCACTTGATTCCTCAATTTCGCCATTCTAAATAGGTGACATTATAGAAATATAGATTTTTAATAACCCTAAGAAGTGTATTTGCTTTTCTACCAAAAGTAACAAAGACATTGCTGTTTGAGTCACTATACATCCAAGATTATGAATATTACTGAAAGCATACGACAGACTAAAATCATTTACTTAACGTGATATGTAGGATTGTCTAAATTCGCAAACTTATTCAAGCAAATGTTCAAACTCTTTTCATTACACAACTTTCCAAATTAGATCAAATTATACATCTAAAGTGGAATTCTTTAACTGTTTCTTTAGTCCGTGGCAGCAATAAATTCAATGAGAACAAATAAGTTACAAAATTAGCCCTAACTTAATTGTTGTAAAGGGACTAGAGTTTTCAAGTTTAGAAAGACGAGCACAACGTTTTTTGTATGATAATAAGCCTTAGAAATTACTTAGATGATAAAATTAGTACAAGTAAAAACCAAAATTAAGTTTAGAATTACCTTAGATTTTAACTTTGCCTGCTCTTAAGTTTTGCTTGTCATCAATTCTACGGCAATGATAAGAAAAGATGAAGCAAAAAGCCAACGGCACGCGGTATTCCCAGGCGGTCACCCATCCAAGTACTAACCGCGCCCGATGTTGCTTAACTTCGGTGATCGGACGAGAACCGGTGTATTCAACGTGGTATGGCCGTTGGCGAAAGCTTATCCTAATTTTCAGGTCAATTGCAGTGAATTTGTTTGTATTTGCTGACGTTATTTAATGACATAGAAATTTACCTGTAAGAAAAAATGTTTCTTCTTTTAGTTTTTTTAGAGGCTAATAAAATTCATATCATATTCAATTTGTTTAAACAAAATCAGCGATCTTATTGAAATAGCAAAGTATCTATTGGCTCTTCTTTATTTAGAGTGCTAGAATTTAAATTTAAAAGTCGAAAAAAAAGAAAACGGCACGCGGTATTCCCAGGCGGTCACCCATCCAAGTACTAACCGCGCCCGATGTTGCTTAACTTCGGTGATTGGACGAGAACCGGTGTATTCAACGTGGTATGGCCGTTGGCGATAGCTCTTCTAATTTTTCTGTTCAATTGCAGTAAATTCTTTTAAATGGGACGCATATTTACGATAGAGGCAACTCAATAATTTACGTAATAAAAATATTTCTACCCAAAAGCAACGACGGTCAATGTTTTATTCAAGCTTAAAATATGAAATACAAAAATTATCAAAATTAAATAGGTGAACTTTATGCAAGAGCGAAGTATCTAATGACTACATTATTTAATAGAGTACTAGAATGTATGCAAAAGTAGCAGTAAAAATAACAGTAACAGTAACAAAAAAAGATGAGGCAAAAAGCCAACGGCACGCGGTATTCCCAGGCGGTCACCCATCCAAGTACTAACCGCGCCCGATGTTGCTTAACTTCGGTGATCGGACGAGAACCGGTGTATTCAACGTGGTATGGCCGTTGGCGAAGGAAGTTTCGAAATATGTCAACTATTATCATCAGTTAGGGTTAGTACACACGCACATGCAGTAACTCTATTGTTATCATCTTGTCTCTCTTTCTTTCGTAATGTTGTCTCTTTCATACGCTCTTAGTAATGTGTTACGCACACTGCTGTTGGCTGTGACCTTGTAGTTTTCTGTAATCGTCATAAATATCCGAGTTTCTATGCCGATAATAAAATTTTAACGACCAAAATCTGCTATACACAATTAATTTGAATGAGATTACAAAGATATACTTTAAAACATAACATTATAACCTTATAATGTATGTGTATATCATAGTTGGTATAGTTACCATGTTGAATAACGCAAGAAACTGCAATATACATAGATAGAAACACAGGGAAGCTACAAGCAACGAAGACTTACTTCTTTTAACGATTGAAATAGCATTTATTAGAAAACAATACAGGGAACGAAAATATTCACAGAACACCAAATTCCTCTCTATCTTTCAAGGTTATGACGCGCTTATCGTAAATGTATACGAGTAATACTAAAGTAAACAGAAAATTTGGCCAAGATATTGCCAACGGCCATACCACGTTGAATACACCGGTTCTCGTCCGATCACCGAAGTTAAGCAACATCGGGCGCGGTTAGTACTTGGATGGGTGACCGCCTGGGAATACCGCGTGCCGTTGGCTTTTTGCCTCTTCCTCTTTTGTAACTGTTACGGTCATTTTTATTTTCACTTTTCCATTAATTATAGCACTCTATTAAAAAAGTAGAGCCAAATAATACTTTGCCATTGCAATAAGTTCTCTGATTTTGTTTAAAGAAGTTGAATATGATGTTTATTTTATAAGCCTCTTAAAAACCTATAAGAGGAAACATTTTTAATAACACGTAAATTATTTATTTAGGTACCTATTCCGTAAAATACGTCAGCAAAAATAAACAAATTCCCTACAATTGACCTGAAATTTAGGATAAGCTTCCGCCAATGGCCATACCACGTTGAATACATCGGTTCTCGTCGGAACACCGAAGTTAAGCAACATCGGGCGCGGTTAGTACTTGGATGGGTGACCGCCTGGGAATACCGCGTGCCGTTGGCTTCTTGCCACTCTTTTAGTTTTTGTTATTATTTCAGTTATTTTGTCCAGTTTCATTGTTATGAAAATTCTAGCAAAAAAATAATGTAGAGTCGTAAGATACTTTGGTCTTGCAGTAATTTGACGGGCCTGTTGGTCTAGTGGTTAGTGACCCTGACTGCTATACCGGAGGTCGTGGGTTCGATTCCCACCCAGGACAAATGTTTGTGTGATGAGCACGATCATTTGTTCTGGTTGTCTGGGTGTAATTTATCTATAATATGTATGTATTTAGAAATATATAAGTATGTTTATCAGTTGTCTGGTTACCATAACACAAGCTCTGCTTAGCTTGGGATTAGATAACCGTGTGTGAGTTGTCCCGGAATATTATTATTATTAATATTATTATTAATTTCACAGTTTTTTGCCAATGGGATATTATAAATTATTTTAAGTCTTTAAAAACCCTTTACACTCGTATGCGTAACACGTTACAAAATATATTATATAAGGGCGTATGAAAGAGACAACATTTTCAAGGCAAGAGAGACAAGAAGATAACAATTGAGTTACTGAAATGTGCGTGTGTACTAACCCTAACTGATGATATAGTAGACAAATTTCGGAACGTCTTTCGCCAACGGCCATACTACGTTGAATACACCGGTTCTCGTCACTGAAATGTGCGTGTGTACTAACCCTAACTGATGATATAGTAGACAAATTTCGGAACGTCTTTCGCCAACGGCCATACTACGTTGAATACACCGGTTCTCGTCCGATCACCGAAGTTAAGCAACATCGGGCGCGGTTAGTACTTGGATGGGTGACCGCCTGGGAATACCGCGTGCCGTTGGTTTTTTAGTTTTGATAATTGCAGTACATTTTCTTTTTGAATATTAATCTATTCTCCGTGGTTCGGCAGTTTATTTGAACTTAAAAAAGTAAATATTAAATTAGAAAATCAGTAGTAAATTGCAAACAAAATTTTTAAGTGACGTGTTCGTGTAAAACGGTTATAATAAGAAATAATAGTGGATAGAAAACATTGAAATCTTGCCGGCAGAGCAAAAAAAATTAAGGGCTTTAATTTGTAGATCTTGTTTTTTATCAATGCCTTATAATATTTCACCAAGATACCTTATCTTACTAAAATAAGAGGTAGGTGGATATACTAGACTTTCATATTTTCACGAGAATGTTATTTCTCATAATATTATTTTCCTCTATCGTAGAGTTATTACTTTACGTAGGTTCATAGGCATTACTCAGCTTGGAATACGCTACCAGAATACTAATTTCAAGCAAAAATATATCCTTCGTTAGAAACATAGCCTTGACGGGATAACATTATTTGTTTATTATTATTTAAATTTAACTTTACATTCTACCACACAGGTATAAATTTCTAGAAAGTATAAGTTGTTTTGCTAATGCCAATAAGAAACATTTGCACAAACACGCAAATCTGTAAAACATTGCGCTATCCGTGCTTTTTCAAATATTGTCGGTCGAATAAGCTTACTTGGATAATTAAATAGACGGCCTCTGCAAGCTTTCGTAAGTACACGAAAGTTTGCGCGAATATGAGTGAGCTGGTGATGCATCTCTTAACTGCCACACTCATAGAAGTTTACTTAAGGATTCTTTTATTATCGATTAGAGTAAGCCGGTATGCTGACAGTTGGCTTACTTCAATCGATTAAAGGGAGATAGAATCGATTTAACTAAGTCAACTTTCAGATTTCTGTGAGGTTTCACTATTCGCCTTGGTAGTATTCGGTAGTGATCGTTAGTAAATATCGAATGAATATTGGTAACATGAGAACTATGACGAAGAGGTTTGTCGAAGACATCGACAGGCCACCGATCATTGGCACCTGCAAGGCTATTCATAGGTAGGAAATCTGGGACCTGATCAAAAGCTTGTCGCGATTGAAAATTAATTACTAATAATATTCAATTACATTATAAATGGATTCACAAACAATAACAGTTTTTTTTCAAGCTTTTTCCTATTAACGTTTGCACTTATAGAAAAGTATGCATGCAAATTATTGCATAATAACTAATGGACTAGTCGTAGCGTAAAAACAGCCTGAAGACTAGTTATTAAGCAGCTTTCTAGTTAGCACCGGCCGCTAGGATAGAAGGATTAAAAGCGCATATTAACCCGTCATGGCCGCTTTAAAATAACTATGATATTTACTTGATCGATGTCCATAATACATCGATTTACTTTATTTTTCCTTTTAGCACCAACTTCTTACAATCACCGGCCATGCAAGCTGATGCTTCAATAAGCGAAACTTAATCATGACGATAAAAACTAAATGACACGCTTTACTAGTGTTGCGAACAATAGACATTAAAGTTTTATCGATAAATTACACAGCTTTGTTTACCCTAGGCTAATAGATTGCACTACATATCAAATGAATTGTTAATTATGCACCTATTGAATTTGAAATATGAATCATGTTTACGCAATCGAGCTAATGCTTGATTGTTTGCGCTAAACATGTTGTTCAGATTGGCCATACATGCTAATTATGATAATGGTAAAATAATGTCAACTTGTTTAATATAATGATGTATGCATATTGCATTATAATAACACTGATTATTTTGATCGGAAGTTGTTGAGTGCGTTCTTTTTGCAATTTTTGATACGTTGATGATTCTACTGGACACGTTTTAGTAGTGTAACGCGAGCTATCATAAACTCACGTCGCGCATAAAAATACATACACGTACCAACAAACCGTTTAAATTGTATCGATATAGCTCACATACGTGTGGCAACACTATGTAATCCGCCCGCGGCCTGTACTCGAGCAAATTATACACTGCATCGCTCACTCTTACAGTTTGCACCTCTCGGTCGTTTCGCAAATTTATATGAATCATTATTGGGTTGAATTATAGCACGGCGTCGTGCCGAGGGACCGCGGCTCACAGACGTGAGAAGACGTTATTCCCGAAGGAGATGCGTGATTACAGGATTGTTACCATTAGCCTTTCACCTCGGTCATGCAGACTTGTGTGGATAACTCCCAATTTGCACTTTTGAGGTGAAGAGATAATTGTGTTCCGAGTATTTACTCAGAGAAGAAATTAAAGTGGTGCATTACATTTTTAAGTACAAGATCGTTTTAACATGTAGATGTTTTATTTGGTTAAATAACATTATATAAATCAGTTATTGAAAAATGGAACTCCTCAATTTACTCATGTAATAAATCGATTGAACCTAATACAGAAATTTTGCAAATTATTATTTTAATTGGGTAAGAGTATCTAAAATGTACAATAGTAATTTATTTCATCCTGCAGTTATGCTTCGAAAGCTTATGAATTCAGAGATCGTAAACCACATCCAATATTTCATGGCTGATTGTTCAGAGCGCATCAATAACGCATAGAGGTGTTATCAAGTTTCCTTTAACGCTGGTTAGTCCTTACATATCGTGCTTGACCGTGCATTGTAACAGTAACGAACATTTGCGTTCCCATACGGTTTAAAGTACTTCACATAGCTTATGTTCAGGAAAACTCAAAACGATCACTTACATTTGGTAAAACACACCTTACGTACCCAATAATAGCAATAAGTAAATTTTTGCATTATGTACACTTAAGCATTTAATTGTACAAAAATACATCAAATTGGAAACATTACATGTTTTATAAATATTAAACTCGTTAATAATAAAGTCATAAAAAACGATGCCTTAATAGAATGGGATGATTTGCGTTCCTGTTTCTTATTCTTGTTTTTGTTTTTGTTTTTTTTCTTGTCTGCTAAAGGTTCTTCCATAAGTTGAATTTGTTCTGAGCGATACTTTAATTTCTCCTTCGGGTTGATAAATTTATCATTGTTGCATGCCGAATTGTTACAAAAATAGTATATTGAATTATAAAGTGGTCTGTCCATACATCCTCTTGAAACAAAATCAGTTTCATCATCAATATTTGTGTAGCAAAGTTGGTTATGGGCACACACCATGTAGTCAGCACTGTAAATATATGTATTACATATTATTATCTGTTTTTCTCTAATAAATTTTCAGAATAATGAAGAGTTACCCACTTTTTACCATATCTGCAGTTTTTATCAGACGTTGGATTGGTACCTTTAGTTTCACAAACTTTGCACATAAGATCCATTCCTACTAAGGGCATTTGAAGTCGAGCGTTATCATATTCCCAATCGCTGACTTTCTTATATTCGTAATGGCTGTTATCGAAGGCAGGTTTGTCGTTACAGAGAGGACATTTGCATATAAATGTTCTATTTACCCTTCCAGGTAAGATACAACCCCTTTTTATAAATACAGGATTAAGTTCTGTATAACAGTGTTCAGCATCGGCACATTTTTTGGAAGGCATGCTGAAACGAATTTGATTGAGTCAGAAGATTTCACATGAGCTTGAATGACACGTTCACAATTATAAATTACAACTACGTTTACTTCCAAGGGAATATATTGTATTGTCAGAAATCAGGTAAAAGTTTTTGGTGTGGATGGCCATCTAATTCCAGAAATTTGATGGGTACTAATCAATAGTTTAATTTAAATAATATTAAAACTCACGTAGCCCCATCATAACAGTTTTCATCATTATCTTTTGAGGAAGAATTGGAAAAGCATGAATAGCAGTCCATCCCAACATCAGTAGTGACATTCGCTGCTTCTTTTGATTGCCTTCTTGATCTCGTCTGTTGTACAATAATTTTATTACCCTCTAAATTCTCATATGCTTTAAAATTTCGTTTAAAAAGTTTTTGAAGTTCATTATCATTGAATTTTTCATTATCATCATTAATCGTGTCATCCGAAGTTTTGCTAAAAATATGTTTGTGTTGTGGTCTTGAAGTATTTTCTGTTTCATCTGTAACGGTATTTAGGTTGCTTCTGATACTGTGAAATAATGAAACTAATACCAGGAAACTTAAAAGTTTTTGCACGTTTATATTTGACATTTTGTAGGCTATTGCAATGACAGAAATCAATGTCATTCCCTTTTTTAATTTGCGTGGAAGAAACGATAGTAGAAGATTTGAACGTAAAAAGGTTTTAAATACGGCAATATTCATTCTGATTATTTGTTACATAATTTACGATGTTGAAACTCGAAATTCGTCTAAGCGTTTGATATTTTCATGACACTGTGTATTTTTTGAGTTGATTCCTTTAGTTATCAACAATTTCTACTTGTGAATAACTAGGCTTTGGATTAATTTAACTCCCAAAAGCAAAATCTGACCGGTATTAACTAAAAAAATATCTGTCAAGTACACATAACAATTATTTTCAAGTTCTTGCTGAAAACATTTATTCTAATGTAAGAAATGTTAATGGACGTAAAGGAAGTAATAAATTGGCTTAACATGGAACTACTCCTTTATAACGAAAGAGTCCAAAAATTGCACGAGGAAAATTATATGCTGTAAGTTTGAGAGCATAAAACAATAAACAGCACAAAGGTCTATTTACTAAATTGCTGAATTTAGTCGGCTTACGAAAAAATCCGTGCAATTTTGTACTTTATGACATTATTAATACAGTACTTATATACATTATTACAATTTATTTAGGTCCTTTTCAAATTATACTTCTTTCACTTGATTCTATTTAGTATTGTGGGGAATATCCGCATTTTAAAAAGACATATATTTTCAAATGTAAGTACCTAAATAATGGCTTTCAGTATCCTAAAATATAAGGTCTATAAAGTAGTTTAAACTGTATAGGAACTCAAAAAATTGTGATGGTTGTAATTGCTTTAGTAATTACTATATGGTTTTAATGCACGGTCAAGCGCGATACATTATGAGTTAAAGGAGTTTTGTATAGAATAGTCTTTATTTCAAATAATTGTATAGAATATGGTTACAAAAAAACAGCTCTACAAACCCGTATAAACCTCCTCCAATCATTAACTAATAATTTCCCTTTTTTTGGTCAAACTGGAGAAGAAGTATCTCTTAATTATTATGTACATAATTGTTGTACATAATTGTACTTGCGGTCAGCCGGACGGCTAACCGCATTGCGGGTAACCGCATAGTGCGTATGAACTCTTACAGTTCCAAACAATAATAATGATACATTAAAACCTTTTTATATTCTGACATCAAATCGTCTATAGTCATTTGCACCACGAAAATAAAAAAGAGGAATGACATTGATTTTTTTCATTACAAAATGTCGACTATACACGTGCAAAAACTTTTAAGTTTTCTTGTTTTAGTTTTATTATTCCAAAGGATCAAAAGCGATGTGGTTTCTGTAACAGAACAAATGGAAAATGCACCAAGACCGCAGCATGCAAACATTTTTAGCAAAACTTCGTATGAGACTATTACATCAGCTATTCCTGAGGATGGTAAAAAAATCGATGAAAATGCACATAAAAATCTTATAGTAAAAAATTTGAAGCCGCATGAAAATTCAGAAGGAATAGAAATTGATGAGCAACAGAGGTCTCGAAGACAAGTCAACGAATTTGACGACAATTCTCATCCTGACGAAATGCTCCAAGAAGAACCTTTGGCAGAGAGGAAGACTACTAAAACCACCAAAGGCACTACTCATGGCAAAACTACTGGCAAAACGACTCATGGCAAAACTACTCATAATATAACTACCCAAAAAAAAAAGAAACGCAGGAATATGTCCTATACTATTAAGTCATCATTGTTTATGACTTTAGCGTGCATGTCTTTAATATCTATCAAACCTTTTATGTTTAACATTTAATGTTTTTAGAATCAAATACTTATGGATTATGCCAAAATACAAAATTTACGTATTGCTGTCTCAAAATATATTGTTTACCTATTAATTCGTTTTTTTTCTATGTAGAAATGAGATCATCATCATCCACAGCCTTGTGTCTCCACTGCTATATTTTACTATAGTCCTCTCCTGTGCCAGTCTCGTCCAGACTTGACCCGAAACTTTGAATGAGAAATGTTGCAGTTTGTAAAGTTTTAACTTATGAAAAAAATTATAAGTAAAAATTAATTATTAATCTTCAGTACTAACGCTATATTGAAACCCATTTTTAATTAAATCTTTTACTAGCTTTTTTGGAACATATTTTTTTTTCTCAATCTCTCAAATGAAGAAAAGCGACTTGGCAAAAAGTTCAACTATCATTAACCGACTTTTTTGAAGTTTTGAGTTTTTATGACGTATGCGTATGTCACCTTCAATTTTGATTTCTACAATGAACAGAATAAGAATTTTACACTTACTTTTATTCATATTTGTTATTCACGTAAAATGCGAATTGAAAGAAGGATCAAAAAGTAAGAAACTCTTACCTTACTTTAGACGAAAGGTAGAAGAGGTTGAAGAAACAGATGTAGTAGAGACAACTGAAATTGACGATCCCCGTAATTTAGTATCATTTTTGGTTAAAAATGTGAGAGAAATCTTTGATGACGACCTAGTCGAAAATTCGGAGGCAATAAAAGAACCGGTTGCCGCGACTAAAAGGTCAAAAAGTACAATAACAACTACAATTACGACTGTCACACCCAGTAGTCCATCATCTACAGTACTTTTTAGACCAATCCTTGCTATTGTAACTACTGAAGCTAATCTTAGTAGCAGTAGTATTTCTACTCCTACTTCTACAAGTGATGTGACGCTAGTTGAAATCTTACCTCTTACTACTTTGCTAGATAAGAAGCATGAAAGTACTGAACACCTCGGAATGAATACAAGGAACGAACTTCTACACCTAAAAGATATAAATTACTATGCTAAAACTGATAAAAAGGAACGGGAAGTTCCTGGGTATGCATCTGTACAACCTTACCATGTTAACAGTACAGAATCAGATTCCGAGATAAGTGATCCGAGACGATCGTGTATAATGTGCGATAACGTTGCTGCTGAAGATTGCAATGACCCTAAAAATAAATTGTGAGTATGCGTTAGTTATTTAATTACAGATGTTTTTAAATAAGCTAAAAAAGATTTATTACATGTTTTCATTCAGAAAATCATTTTACATTCGTTTAATAAAAGGACTAAATGTCATAATTAACTTAATATTTTCTATATTTATTATTTGCATAACTTTATAAAGTTTATATTTGGAAAATTGCTTTCTCTTGTGATTGTTGAATTTTCAGAATACCGTCGATAATGTGCGAACGTGACGATGATTTGTGTTATTCGTTGCACACGCCTTTTGGAATAATCGATCGTGGATGCTTCAACGTAAATCACAATCTCACCACCTACGTATGTTCCTGCAATCTTTGCAACTACATATCCATTTCTGAGATGCCGTTTATGTTCTCCAACAAGCGAGATTGGGTCGATAATGTTATTGAGCTCTCACGTACGAGGCATTTTAGAAAATCTGTGTTCAAAGATATGTCTTGCTTGAGATGCGAAGTTAACACGACCACCAAAACCGGGGATATGCTGGATAGCGCAAACTGCCTTGAAGGAAACATGTAAGAATATTTGAATCCTATTATATAGTCGCTTTTCACTTCCTTTTGGTATTGTTTAGTTTATTAATATACCGAATGTTATTCTCTGACCTTTCATATCATTTTAAAATAATGTCACAGTTTTATCTTTACAAATTGCTGTTAATTTATTTTAATTTTAATTTATATTTTAAGTCCTGTTAGTGCCAAACTGAAACCGGTCGTAATAAAATTGTGTCACTAAAGTACTTCCATCTCCCTCATTACCAACGATGCATAGTTATAGTTCAATACTTGGTATCTGATAAATAAATGTTTTAAATTATCTTTTTAGTGGTAATTTACCAGTCGAAGACTGCGACGCGGATGAAGTTTGCGCAGTAAGGGCTCTCAGAGCAGATGGTTATATCTGGCGAGGATGTGTCAAATTCCCTCTCTACAACTACTGGTTGGCCGTCTGCGACCACGATCTCTGCAACTATGATACAATCCTAAGCCTCTATGATTTCATCTCGTAAGAAAATTTTACATCAATATTGTTGTTTTTTTAGCAAAAGCTTATTTGTATATAAACGTTTACTTTTACCTAATTAGTTGTTTAATTTTGTCAAATACTTTATAATATCGTTTTTGTTAAGAGGGTCTCGCACGGTCGTAAAAAAGAAAGTGACATATTGGCGCGGACAGGTGAGGCGAGAATCGCCGCGCGGCTTGGACGCTTGAGTGGTTATAAGGAAGATGGTAAATGTGATTAGATGTACCCGCAGTAGTTGGTATTTACTTATTTCTATAAAATAAACTCCATTGAAGCGGTCAAGTGAAGACAGGGATACGATAACTATCGTCTCAGTTTGATACCTTTATACTTAATTGAAAGGGTTGTCTGTTTAAATAACCATTAAGACGTTGAATGAATCATTGAACAGTTTTTTTCCGGCTATCTTAATTAATATTGTATAGTCTGTATCTGATGAATATTGTTATCGCTTGGTTTGATCAAAACATTTCAGCATAATATTTAAGAAAAATACTGTTGTATTTCATAACATTTCATATTGTGGCTTACCGCATATCTCGATAAATATTCGTACAATTTACTTTATCCCGGTATTTTAAAGTCAGACATTCCGACTGATGAAACGTTCATATTTATTTCGTTCAACGTAAAAAGCAGACGGCGACTTGGGAATACTTTGAAGAAAGCAGTCGAGATCAGAGGGGCAAGCCCTAGAGCCCGTAGGTACCCATAATCTAATTGAATTTCACGGTTGTGGATGCACCCCCTTTGAAGGATTTCATCTGGTGGAAACATTTGTGGGCTCGCCTGTACTAAAACTCTAAACCGCTGATCTGGAAATATGATGTATCCCTGTTCGATTTTACATTCGGATGCATGGCGAGTATGCAAAAAATGTTGATTTGAAAACTTTTAGTTTTGATGACGGTATGGAAATTTATGCAAAAATTTATAAAACACACAAAAAACATGTATCATACACTCGTACAACATAGAAATCTAGGTATATATTATATTTTTAATGTGACTTTAGTCTTAAAATTACATTATTTTATTTTTGTAAAACATTAATAATCAATTATAAAGGTAATTTACAAAACTATGTTTTAAAATATAACTCCCTAGGTACAACAAAACAGTTCAAGTTATTTCTAAGCAATATTTATTTCCATAATTTAACATACATTAAAGTAAACTGGGGTGAATCTTGAGAGTACTTTTAAAAATAACGTATCAAAGCTTTAAAACTCAAGTTGCTTGCATTTTTCTTTCGTACCCTAGAGTTCCCTCAAGGAATATACTGCAGAACCCGAAGTCTGTAAGATGTTGTTTTTAAATATTTTATCATAAAAAGAACGCTACTTCGGACGATCGCTATATATTTTTGTATGGAAATAAAGCTAAGGAAAACTTTGCGCTAACATTTTTGTTGAGTCTTTTAACAATATTTAAATTAAGTTAAAGTATTTTTTCTTGGTAGACTACAAAGCTGTTAGGATATTCCTTTTAGAAAAAATATTATCGGGTAGATTTACCTTACTTAGAAAAAAAACTTTTTTTTCGCGATCCTTATCATACACATTTAAGATGTGTAATGGATAGAAAATCAGTGTTGAAAGTGCATTTCAAATCTATGGCTAGTAAATGGCGGTTACTTAAACCTTTCTGTATAACCTAGGTACACAGGAAATTTCCTGAAACTACCTTTATTTAGGAAACGCTGATGTCAAAACGTAGCTTCTATTACCTGGCTCGTTGCCTAGATATAAAGAACTTTGGCTGTTCTCCAAAAGAAATAGTTGATTCCAAGCCCTCACCTTAGAGATAATTCAATTGTTTTTAAATTGATTATGTTCAGTTGTAAAATATATATTATTTTTTAAATACCCGTATGTGAAACTGCAAGCCTACAGTAAATATAAGTATTTAACTACATTAAGATTAAGATTGTTTGAGGCTTTTAAAAACTAAGGCATTTTTATTAGGCTACTGGTATCACAGCCTCACCGAGTACTGATAGTGACACTATTATGTATAACGTTTTATACTATTTATACTATTATACATTATTTGTACTCATAAAAAATGCCTTATTTCCAAATAAAATGACCTACTCTAATTACAAGTATACAGCCATACGAACATAGATTAGGCATACTACTTACATAACTCAATTTTAATTTATATTCTACCTGATTCCCACAACAAAACTTCACCAAATATGATCTAAAAGCATTGGCTTTGATATACAATAATCCGATAAGTTACCGCGACCGGGTATTAGCATGATACGCAGTCGAAACGTCCTCGTAATGACCGTATATATCTTTTTAATGAACTACTAGCCTGCTTTCGTTATGCGAAAACGAGCTTTCCTGACAATTCTCCCAAATATATAGTTAGTTCAACAAATACCGGGAAACTGCTTTAATGCTTACGGTAAGTGTATTTTGCCATTATAATGTTCAATAAAACTATTTGTTTGATGATATACACCAAAATACGTGGAGTAAGTAAGCTTACTATAATTTCCTATAAACATATTTATAGTGTGGTAAAAAATCAAGCATGACCAAAAATGTTGTCTACTTAAAACTCTCTCGAATAACAATCACTCCCATTTGTGCGTCAAAAGAAAAATATTTGAACTCGTCAAGACAAATTACATATCACCCAGTGATCGGTAGGTTTATTCAACATCAGTCGAAACTCAACAAAAAACATGATAATCACATCTCGAAGACGCGATCATTGCTCGCCCTTGTTTATAATAACAGTGTTTCAACATGGAGCGGATAAGATGGTAATGAGCGGTGTAGAACGTACGCTAGTTTGAAATGCCTTACGGCTCTCTCCGCGTTTCTTTCAACACGTAGCGCACTGTGTGTTTAATGCCTAACGTTCTCTATCAAAAGTGAAGTGCGCCTGAAAGGTTTTAAGATTCGCAATCGCGTTGCCGTAAACGAGATACCATTTAGCCAAGGGCAAACACACGGCCTGTTGGATAAACTGCATCTATGTAGCTTTTGGTAAAGGGAAAATTATAGTACGCCAAGTTTACAAAGCCGGCCTTTTGAGTTTCAAGTGTTTTACACAATCGCATTCCTTCTGCACTGCAAAGGAAGTGGTCCGATTTACGTGCGAATTTCTTCGCAACTGTGTTTGAACTTTGTTGTTCAACAAACCTTACCACTCCTACCTATGTATAGGAGTATACCATATATGCTATAGACAATATTATTGCAATATACGCACAGTTTACTATGAGCCGGCAAAACTTATTATAACTTTTGAAATAAGCGTGTGAGTTTGTTTGTCGCTGCCTCAAGCCTAGCTCGCTTTATTAGTTTTGTTGAGAACGTAGTTATTATGCAATTACCTATGGCATATACAACACGTGTAAATTTTTCGTCTAATATACCTACTAGCGAAACGTATACCTTTCTGTAAAATATTCTATGTTTTTTAAGCAAAACACTTAAAAGACAGATAAAGAGTGTTTAAAAAGTCTACCGTTTTAATTGTAACGATAAAAGTGTAAAACAAAACTAAAAGACTCGAACTAAAGTGTTAAAGTTATTTATTCGTTTTTAACATTTAAAACACCGCAGTAGCTCCTGTTACTACGGACGATGATAAAAAATTGTCCCACTAATGAGCGAGCCTGCAACCCTTACTGGGCAGCGATAAATAACCATTCGCCGAGCGATTTAACTTCAGCAATGAAAAATTAAACGATGTATCTTCGCAATTCGTATTGCGTTTGTACGTAACATTCATCTCTACTTTTGTAGTCTTTTACAGATTAGGTTTCTCATTTTAATTTTGAAGTGCTAATATAGTGCTGATTTGTAATGTATAATGACTGTTAAAACAAATTATTTAAGACATCCTAAAAATGCAAGCAGGTTTTCACGGGTTCCGATAAAAAAAGCATTTTAAATTAAATATATCCAAAACATGTCAATAATTTTTACTCATAATTGCATGTGTGGTTTTACATAACCGCTTAGATATTTTACAGCTTTTCGAATAACACGTTATATTCGACAAGGTATTATAAAAAATAATGACTGTATTTACACGATTGATTTATGTGTTTGAAGTCGCCAATTTGCAAATGTTTGTACTTCAATTTAGTAAAGTTATGAAGTCTCGGAAGAACAAGTAATTTATTGTTCTCGTTTTATTACGACAGACGTGGTTTGTTTCACTTAATTTGCCGCTGACGAACGCGGTGGTTATGAATAAATATTTGTCGGACATAAATAACAGTTTGGCGGTGCAGTTAGACTATTTATAGCAATTAATCAATGTGTAAATATGTGCTGTGAGCGTCCGCGAAGACAGGCCCAAATTTCGTGTTAAAATATTTAAAACTGCGAATATAAGAGCTATAAATAATTTTGGTAAACGATGTTTTTATTAGTTCCTTTGGGCTAGTTTTAGTTCATATATCTATCGCAATATCAAACAAAATAACCGTTTATCCATACACTTCTTGCTCCGATATAATCACAGATTACTGAATTTCTCCGACATGAAAAAAAACGAACAACATAATGGTTTTCCTGATTATCTTGTTGCGTAGGTTCTGTATCGACGATAAAAAGGTTAAGATTAAAATATTTCCAATAAGTACTACACTACCACATAAAACGCCGACATACTATAACTACCACGTTTAACACAATCCCGTGTGACCATTACGCGGTCAGAGAATCTCATAATTGTGGCGACTTAACACGAAATTCAATAGCGTATTCAAACCGAAACCAAAATTTTGGGAAATTCAATGTTCGGAATACTTCAATACCAAAGACGCAACAAGATAAAGGAATGATAAAACGAATGCCGATCGATATCACTCGTAATTAAGGTAATATTTAAGAAATCTCACCATATTATCAGGAATGTGGTTCTGCCAGCGACGACAGTAATATATTGCTGACATAAAATCTCGAGATTCGACCAGATAGTACCTGAATAGTTTCCGCCCGTCACCGATCCTTCTAGCCGTTCACAAAAATGTGAAAAATTGTACCGATAACGTCTCGGTCTGATCCATCAATGTCGAATTTAAAGACCTCTTTTGTTATTTAATTTCCTATGTAATTTTATTTTTGTTGCCGCAGAAAATAGAAAATGTTAGTACTTATTTGAAAGTTCTAGAAAAGCAATGAAAATGAGCTTAATATTATGATCTTTTTAAAGACGCGCTTGGCTTGCTATGTATTCATAGCAAGCTAAGCGCGTCTTTTAAAATTGATATGCTCGCTAGTCCTGGAATCAATTTTTAAATCTTTTTTTGAGTAGAGTGTATATAAAATTTATGTAAAAGTAGAGTTCTTTATTGTATTTAAATAAAGGAACTGAAATATTAAAACGTCCTCTATTTTAAGACACCCGAATCTGTCCATCGATATAAAGCTCCGGTAAAGGTAGACTTTCATTTTAAAGTTTATTTTTGGAGCTGTGTCGGCAATATTTACCACACCAAACCAAGATAAGATTGGTAGGTTTTATGATCGCATCAGGGAAAACAACATGTGTCAATAAGCCATTGACGATGGAATTCTCCGGTACCATTTTATGTTCTCCCATACATTCCATCAGCATTTCATCAAAAATTTATTACAAACAGTGGCTTATTATTGCTTATACAGAATCTGCTTCCGAAAACAAAAGCTTTTTTGTGCAAACAATACATTTATTATGACAGAAATTACTCTGTTCGTACTTTGGATGTCGTAAAGTTACCTGTTTCTTTTATTAGTTACGTTGTTTACATAATTCTGTTTTGGTTCGACACATAGATAAGGTATTATATAGAAAATGAAAATCAGAACTTGTCTTTACAATTTAAAGTTATTTTTAAGACTCAGATTTTAACCAATATTTATTTTTAATACCTAGCATCCTTCTTAAACGTATTGATAGAATTACCCATTCATTTTGTATCACAATAAAACGTAAGACAATCTTCTATTAGACATTTAAACTACATTAAAGGAGGATTTTTCAAGCTTTTGCGGTATCGTAATCCAAGTACTTTCAAGTTTTTGCCTCCATAATTTTTACATGGCGCGTCGTGTTCAAATAAACGCAAATATCTTGTTCGGATCTCTTTTGCAAGCATATTCTTGCGAGAATAAAATATAGTCACATTTTCTATTTTTTGTTTTTACTAAACAAGTAAAATAATAGGAATATTGTCGTATTTTTCACGCATACTTAGTGTTTGAAGGCTTGCTGCCAGCAACAACTTGATACATGTAAAAAAAATACATACCAAATGTTCTAAAACATTAAAGAACTTTTTAGTAGTTTAAACACGCACAATTTTTTGTACAATCTGTTAGCCCCTAGTCCACTACGACATATTGCTTTGGTTGCAGTAGCATAAATACTGAGGAGACCTCTTTGGCGCAGCTGCGACAAACGATGCACAGAGTAATTTATTTGCTGCGTTGATTTTTTGATAACCCGGGGTGGGTTTCTTTGAAATGTTATATTACGATTTTTCATTTTCTACAATATCTTCCATCACCCCGTTCTTCTAAATCTGAGCTTAGTGATGAACTACTATGTTATTATTATATCATCATTGCAGGGTTATTAGAAGCTCCGTACAATCGTTGTTATTTATTGCTATTATTTGTCTAAATTGAATTACGATTAATACAAGTACTCTATTACGAATTCATCACTTATAACTGCTCCGATGATTTCAATTTCAAAAAAATATGCATTTGCCATCAATTTTACGACCTTCGAGACTAACTGTACGTGATAAATTACATATAAATTACACTAGTCAGTACGACGTGCTTCGATTCCCAATTGAAGTTTGGGAAACTGGTTGAGACAAGTAGGTGTTAATTGATTGCCTTGAAGGCCGACGTTAACGGTTCCCGCGGCAATATCTCATTATATTCAATGAGCTATCATCAAAATGTTGTGACTTACTCGCTATCACACAATGTGTAGGTCATCAGAGCCGATGTATCGATGCTTTGTATATTGTTCCCAATGTCAAGAGATTCATCAATCAGTTATACAGTTAGAACGGTTGCCGATATGAGCTCATTGTGATCTGTAAGCCTATTAGAATAATTTGGGTTATTGCATTGTTGAACGTGTTGAGACGGTATGGGATATCGGCTTTTGTAGAATCGCATTTCTGAACAGTATTCATAAGGATTAGTGTAATGTTATGTATGAATTTTTCTCTCACGCTTTATAGATTTCCAAAGTAAGACGCGCAAGATTGCCAAAGTAACACGGAGATTGGAGATACGGATGTTATTTTTAACTTGTACTTACAATTAAGTCAGTGTTTACATACTGTTTGGAGTTTTTGTAGCTTTATAATAAAACAGTCATTTTAAATCCTCGTTTCTTTAATAAACGTATCCTATATTTTCGCTTACAGATTTTGTAACAACCGACGTACCGTTCAGAACGTCTGAATATCAGAATCAGACCTTTGATATTAAACGATGCTTTCCAATTATTTCCATGATAAATCGTTACGAATATCTTTGTTTGAAACCGTTCAGCCTTTTTGCAGGACTGGCGATGCGTGATTTTTACTCAATAATTCTAATATTCAAACTCAAATTTAAAAACGAATCGAAAAGATACGCTTGAATGGCAGCATAAAAACTGAATTTTGTTATCTAACCGCAGTTATTTTTAAGTTAAAGTATTTTATGAGGTTTTGTGTTTTTTGGCACGATGCAATCCTCTTGAATAGAGTTTTAAAGTGGTCGCTCACTGAAATATGTCCAATCTAACAAACATTTCAAAGACAAATTTGTAAGTAAATTGTGTATTTTTCTATAATATATTATGTCATTGATTGTATTTACGCCATGTTTTTTTAAATATGTATTAAACAAAATAGAGACGTACTAGTTACAACGTATTTACTGACGTAAAAATACTTCTTATAATTAAAAGTGACGTTATCAATCCAAAGACCTTAAAAACAAAAGATAAAGAAAATAAGCAATGAAACCTCAAGGAAAGCTATAAAAATCAATGACAGCTGTAAAATCAAACAATTGAAGTAAAGATGGATAGGCAAACTAAATGGCAAAGATAAATGGACCAAAACCATTACGTTGGTACTCAAGAGAATGATAAAAGGGAAGGGGATGATATAGGAAAAGATGGGGAATCGAGATATCGATTTTACTAGGACGAAGGACGACAAAGTTGGCCTAATAATCGGAAGAATTGGAACGTAGGGTTTTGTTCACAAATGGTGGATAAGCAGAATCAGTAAGCATTACACTACTATATGCACCACTAGTAGGATATTACTAACATTTTGTGTTATTTATGCAAGAAGGAGAAGGAACACGTAATTTGACTTTGCATTCCCATTATTTTAATTTTTCTATATTTTGACAATTGTAATATGTTTCTATATTTTGATATTTTTTAAATAATCTCGTCTTAAAAAAAAACTATGAAATTAGAACTCAATAAACCAAATCACAAGCAAACGTCCAAAAACTTATAACTAGCTTTAAACGTAACCACTTCTTCAACACTTTCTTACCACCATTTACATGCCAATTACTTTCGCCAGCCAGTAATCGATGTCCCATTGTATGTAGAAGACGACACTTGGAGACGACCGTATATACAATCGGTTTTGTTTAGGCCAGTTTACAATTGCACTGAATCCTTCATTGGCAACAATGCGAAGACAGTCGAGTTATTAATGCCTCCGGCTGAGCCTCTTGTCGCTACTAACTCGAAATGTAAAAGTGTTGTTGCCCATCCATTGGGACTTTTTAGTGACGTGATTTAAGATTTCGTTAGAATTTACTTGTAAATCGACAAAATATCTAATATCTGTTTCTTTATAAAAAAAAAACATTTTGAGTTTTCTTTCTCATCCAACATTAAAGTTTTAGAGTTTTTAATACATTCATAAATAAACAGAGCTAATGGTCCACCCTTTCTTCAACGAAAAGTCTAGATTGAGTTTAATTGTTAGGTAAACTAACAGAATTTAAATATTTGTAATACCATTTTCGAGATAACAATATAAGGTTTTTGAAGACATAGGACAGGATATGATATCTTGTTATTTCTGAAAAGAAAAACGTCTGAAAGATGTTAAAATTGATAAGTAATTTTTCTATTTAAAACCTGCTTATAGAACATATCATTATTTCATCTAACCGATGCTAGACTAACTATCAGCGTCCATTGGGCAACAACAATCACTCGGACACCACGCGTCGGATGCAACACGAACAAGACACGAGACAATTATGTACGTCGCCGCGGGTTCACAATCCCTTTATTTGTTCCACTATGCGTCGCCCTTCACGAAACTGTAGCTTTTCGTGGGTGATTTAAAACCAGTGTAAACAATGTAAAGTAAAAGACATCAATTTATGTACATGTGTTATTTATGTGGCTAATATTTATAGCTATGTTGCAAATTATATGAAATGATGCATCAACTAATAAGGCGAAAATTTTGTTTGTATGTTATATTACAACTTTACCAAATATAGTTTTAAGATATGTTTCCAAAATTAGTCTAAATAGACTTAGATTTTCTACTCATGTCATAAACAGATTACAAAATTTCATGAGTAAATAACTGGTTTTAGGTTTAAAATGCTCAGAATAGCAATGTTAACAGAGTTTAAACAATAATAAATTAGCCTAGAACAACATCCACCAACATAAATAATTAAGGATTAAAACCACACAGCAGTTTGCTTTTCCATTTGCGAACATTCTGTTATAAAACTAAACAAAAATAGAATTTACAAACGCTTTTAGCCTATAAAAACAAAAGACATCGCTCACGAGTTACATAGCCCGACTTAACACATTGTTCCGACGTTCGTTTTGTCGCTATAGCAATGAAACCCAAAGTGTGACTGTTTCGATTCGCATCGGCGGGTTTTATTAAAATTCTCCTTATTTGTTGGAGGTGGTTTTTTGCAGGAAACGTCAGACTAACGACGGGCCGCTTGTCTGCGAGCTTCTAGGGTTCCGCATCTTAAATGGAAGGGTACTTTTTTCAAGCTTATGTTAAGATAAATTTCATTCCTTATATTGGTATTGGAGTAAACATCTTAAAATTTTAGTTCTATACTGTAAAATGAAGCTTTAAATACAGAAAGGCAGCAATGGATCTGTAATGTGTAATTTAGTTCGTCTAACATTCACGTTCTTTATTACTGTTGACTGCTGTGTATTGTTGTTTAAGTAAACAGGAGTAAAATATTCAGACATTTTAGAAAACGTTCCATATCAACTTTCGAAAAATACATACCATTTCCATCCAAACCGTCTTAGACACTTATATTTCGTAGTCGTTTTAGAATATGCTTTTACCGTCTCGTTAGAGATCCCTGCACGTCTGAAGGGGTATTCGTGATGCATATACTGCCGCAAAATATTCGCAGACATCTCTGAAAACCACTAGAATGCTGTTAAAGCTTTTTGCTGCTATCACAGGCATGCCGCTATCGTGTTAACAAACGCTTTTAGAAAATACCTTAGTAAGACATACCTCACAGCTCACAGAATTGGGCAACAAATTCTTACACAATTTTGAATCGCTATCGACCTTTTTACTTTTTTGGTTTTCAATTATATTGAAACGTGCCTTCGGCGTCTTTTGGACGAAAATGTGCTGATTCCATAATGCCTCTTATGTATTAAAAGTGACTTTAACATGTCAAGGCGTGAATAACTCACGTGTACTTTCCTGGAAATCCTGCTTTAAGATTCCTGTTGGAGGAATTTCTGTTTTAACAGCCAATTTGCTCTGAGGAAAGTCCCATTAAAAGAACTTTGTACGTCAGTACCTTCCGGATTGTGAGCTTATGTCTCCCAATTTGTGAATCTTCTCGTGGATTCAAGTTCGCAGTCATTTGTAAAACTTTCGGTTTTGTGTTATTAGCCAACACTTTCTTTTATGTTTGTTACTTTCCGTTTAGTAGTTTTGATATTTCATTTCAGGTTTTTCTCGATGCATTTAGAGCTTTGCTTCACATCTAAAGTTGCAGTTGCATTTGCCACGTTCACAGCATTGTTCAGAAAACTATTCTTCTCATATAATATTTCCAGATCTTTTACTCTATTCAATAAAATAAAGTCAACTCCATTGCTTAGTGCACCGCATTTAAACCGTGCTAACAGAATTATAAATGAGTAGCATTCGTTATTTCAAAACAACACTTCGTTAACGCAATGTTTGTATTGTTTCTATTCGTGTCTATCGAAACGGGATTAATAGCGAATCCTCAAGCGCTAAATCACTGGGTGGTCGTAAAAAACACCTGTCGCTGCTGTGAATTCCAAGTATCAAACTTGATCGAGGGGAAATACTATTGTTTTGTGCCGGATATTTTTATTGCAAAAGGTTTGAGTTTCTGATGTATGATTCGATTATTGATTTGCAATACGAATAAATATTTTTTTTTACCGTCAATTAGGTGTTTGTATCCAATTACTTTGTTTCGCACATTCACTGTTCTAATTTTTATTTGACAGTAAATTTATTGCCTAAAATACACCTATTTCCTGCAACCGTCATTAACCATGAAGGAATCATAATTTTAATTCGTCACATTTAATTCAGCACACAAATTTCCGCCCTTTATAGGGCATCTAACACATTCATTTTCTGCAGCACTGCAATCCGTGTATATTTTCTCGCAGGAAACAGTTTGTTTATTGTTTAGATTTCATGGTCCACTCACGGTGAATGCTTGCCAAAAGTCGTTAACACTATACAGACACACTTCGTAAATATCTGGCTAATGTTAGTGATATCATATTCAACTGTTTGCTTTTCGATAGGAATGATTCAAACAAAACGTTTTGAAACATTTAATTTTATGCCTTCTTAAGTGTTTTCGAACAGTATGGATACGTAGTAGAAATAACGAAAAAGTTACCAGTTGATTACAATTTAAGGTTTTAAATATTCTCATTTGAATATAAGGAATTGTTTTGAATATTCAGTATTTATGATTACATTAACTTTTTCATTAAATTAACTTTCCTTTTGTAAATTTAATTGAGGATAAAATTGTCTTGTTTTGTCAAAAGTATTTCCATTGCCCCTTTGAATAATTATTACCACAGGGACTTTCCAAATACGTATTATCAAGATTTCAACTAAGAGATTCTTAAAGACATCAAAGTGAAAATTCTCGCAACGCGCTCAAAGTGCCAAATGCCTGTTCCGTAAGTATGTGCACAATATTCCAAAACGCTCCAAATATTTGGGTCAAAATTAATTATTTTAATATACTGCGTGTTGTAATGTGCAATTTAGTGCGGTTCGGGGCCACACATCATAACGGCCACAGATATTTATATGGGTTGTTATAAATTAAACGCGTCGGACTACCGAATACAAGACGTTGGAAGCTAGCCCGACCTTAATACCACCCTAAAGCCTACAACCGATGTCGTAAGAATTGGTACTTAGTGATAAGCGGAAGCGATTATCACAAGCGGATAGATAATAATTATATCATTCTGTCCAAGAACAAGGTCTGATGGAAAGGGTAAAGTACTTTTATTAGTACCAAATTATGCTGTAAATTTAATTTAATCTTTCGAATGTCTCCATTCTGATTTTACTAATCAAAATGTGAGTATGCAATATCATAGTACGGGACACCGTTTCAGAAAAACGTAAGGTCCATTTACCTGGCTAACTGGAAATGGTAAGATTTGCTAAGAGTAGGTAATATTAGCCATACGAATATACATGTACATTCGAAAGAACATGATCTGAGGAGCGTTATTTATCATCATATGAAAATGTGAACAAATCGCTCGAACCCGTACTGTGTACACACAATGGATAGCAGCCTTAATCATGTTATGGAGTTTGGTGCCAGAGTCGTAGAATAATGGTGGTTAAGTTTCAACCACGCTCTAATTCACGCTTGTTCGTTTACTACTCTCGTGATATTAATGAAAATACTAGCAGATTGTTTCGAGAACACTGTTATTTGAATGTTATGGACTTCATAATGCTTGGGTTTATTTGCATCAGTTAGTATGTGGATCCCACTGTCAAAAGTGAAATGGGACCACACGGAAAGCACCAGCTTTCAAATAAAAAAAGAATCATCAAACCGATACTATACAGCGAATAAAAGGAATAACTAATGAAGATCACGTAGTAATTTGCGCGACTGAGTACAAAATTTAAACATGCGATTATATAAAGTCTTGCAATATTTTTCTATCAGTATTTTGATAAAATATAAGGTGTCAGAAATGGTAAAACTTTTAGGTATTCAACATAGGTACACAAAATTCTGTTCATTCAAAAAGGTAGCCAATGTTTTTTATAATATGATATGAATAAAACATACATGGACGCTGCATCAGAATAAATATCCGTTTTCATTTAAAATTTTAAAACAAAAGATTGCGATTCTGCCAGCGGTAGAAGTTTACCCAACCAAAACCAGATCACTTTAAAGAAAATTTTCAGGCGAGTTTAAGATAATGATAGTTGAGAGAGAACTTAACATCCCACCTATAAAAGCTTTTCAGTAAAATGAGCTGTAATGACAGCGAAAACCACTTTCTGGTCTGATGTTTCTTTTTGCTGAATGCGTTTAAGGTAAATGCTGAAGTTGGACTAAGAGGGAAGTGTTTTACGCAAAGAAAAATTGTAGCTATTATGTAGCTTGCTGTTCATGCAAATTTAATGAATTCTGTAAGCTCTTTTAGCTTGGCGTATTATACTTTCCTGTTGAAGAAACAGTAATAAAAAGAACAGCCACTTTTTATAAATTGTTGAAAAACATTTTCGTTTTGAAATCTTTATTTTCTGAGATGGCTAAAGAAAACACAATATTTAATTCGTTTTAGTAAATATTTTGGGAAAACATTTTCACAACACTAAAATTATACCTGTAAAATATCAAGGTCACGGTGTAACAAAGAGAAACAAAGTTCTTACAAAATTATTTGCATAACAACAAATCAAATTCAGAAGAAGTAATCCAACACAGATTACGAAGTTCTACTTAAATAAAAAGAAATAAATCATATTTTAGCCGCAGCTTAGTAGGTTTATCGACGAAAAACCATCACTTGGAGCCACAAAACTTAAAGTTTCCTTCGTCTTTACTCTGAAACTTGGTGTCTGTTTAGTTTAAGAGAGCCAGTTTACGTCAGATGACTTTGAAAAGTACGTATTTCTTGCAACACGAACCGCTACGAGGTGAAAATAAAATTGTCCTTGACGTAGACTGGAGGTTACGTAAAGAACTTTTGACAGTTGATTCTAATAACATTTAATAAGCAGTAAACTTAATATATTCTCCCAAATATTACAAAAATAAAACATAGTTCCAAAAGTCATATGGACAACATATCTCAAATTCTAATTAGGTACCTATATCAATAAACCTACGTTGATGAAAGGACAGTATCTATTTACATCATACTATCATCACATACTATCTATTTATTAGCAGATCTTTTATAGCCAGTAGTAGGTACCTTTTTTTTATTTTAGCTTATATAAAAGCCAAGGCAACAAAGAAAACGGGGATCCTAAAAAATAGCTTTCCGAAGTGCTCATTACGACACTCTAGGACGTCTTGAAGGAGTCATAAAGGCAATTACTTCTCATTTTCCGCTCTGAACTTTGAAAAATGACACCTATATTTTTTCGTTTTACTTTGTTTTATTTTTGTTTGCTTTTCGCACTTTTTAACGTATTGCTCTTTTAGTACGGGTACAATGCAGACAATTTAGTACATAACCATCAATGTATGTAATCCGTATGTCAAAATGTAGTGCATGTCTTCTGCCTAACATGGATAGTATGAAAATCCTTTGGGATTATCATGGAAATCAATGGCAAATGGATTGACTATCATTGTTGTCAGTGCAATAGAAGGATCAAAAAGAATTAGTAGATCGTTTTCTCGAAATTCAATATTTTATATCAATTATTTATTTACATTTTTAAACAGTCGCTCTTGATTGATAGGATTTCATCTTTCTGTATTGCTTGAATTTAGAGCTCGCGTTTAGACAAATATATTCTTGTATAAAGGAAGGTAAGAAGATCATCACAACATTGTACACTTGTCGTTTTGTCTTGTTATCATTACGACTTTTTTCGAAAGATAAGCTAATTATAAGAGCACAAATCGCGTCTTTTATAGTATTGGTAAAACATGATATAAATATTATGTGTCAAAAGGATTGAAGGGAAGAAAACAGACCTAAATAAAAAGTAAAATAACTTAATAAAAATAATAATATTATGTATATTATACAAGGTTGAATGTGAAGGTTTTACTAAGATAATATTAACATAATAATATCTAATATTACAAATATTTATATGAATTCTACAATTATTCTAAGCAATTTATGCAGAATTTAGCTTTCACTTTATTTGACAAAGAACAAAGATAGAAATGAACGAGAAATATAAAGACACTAAAATAAAAACGCAATTCAGAGATCACGTCCTCTGCCATTAAGGCTAGCCTTTCTATAATTTAAAAAGTGTCTTTGTCTTCTTTTATTCAAGTCATGCGTCAAATTCAAAGTGCTTTGTTATTTTTCCAGAAGTTACCACAAAAAGTGGTAATAGTCACCTCACGTCTTCATCATATCAGGATCATGCCGTCCACTTACCATTAAGGGGCTTATCTTCACTTAAGGGTCCTGCAACATTAAAAAGTTGAGAAAATATCTCGCAAAGTATGTTTTATCACTGTTTGAAGTTGGAAGTTTTCCACACGTAAGCTTGTGGTTCCCTGTGAACTCGCTAACGACGTGAAATACCTCTTGGCTAACAAAATGTGTCTTGCTGCCACAGGGTCTACGCACGTCAACCACAAAATCAGCATTGGATTTCATACTTTATCAAAAAGGTCTAAAGTTCATTATTCTATGGAGAAAAGAACGTCTGCTTAAAAGAAGTTGGAAATGCTTAATTAAAGTATATCTCGAAAATATTTGGATTAGGTTTCTATTGTTTTTGAGTTTTATATTTGTAGAGCGCCAGACGCTTTTAATAAAGTTTAAAAGCAAGACAGTAACCTGATACTAGAAGTAGGTCGAGATATTAGTTTTACAGATGAAATGAAAAACCAAGTTTTTACGACTTTCTACTACCATTATTATTAAACACAGGTTTATGGGAACAAGGAAAGTAAATTAAAATTCTCTTGTTTTTATATTCAACCTGGTAAAGATAACACATATTTCAAGTACTGTTTTAAAATTTACTAATCAACTAAATTATTAATCAAAATTGTATTAAAAAACGAATTTAAATAAACTTTCAAATATCAAAGAGTTGAAGCAAATTAAAAGTATTAAGACAGTCTGTTATAAGTCGTTTCATTACAAATGTACAGACGGACAGACACTGACGTGGAAATAACTTTTCCTCGAGTTAAGTCTCATGAATATTTATCTCACTTCCTGCGGGGAAGTAAGTATAAACTTCTGAACGTTTCCCACTTGATCAAACTTTACTCTTAAGACAGCTCGGGGAGACGGCGTGATCCCGAACTCTTTAAAATCGCACTAAAAATACACAAGGAAAAACAAGACAAATCTTGTAGATGTTGTTTTGACCGCATACTGTGTAAACAAGGAGGTTTTATTTAATGAAAATATTTGTAAAAGGAAATATACTTACAATTATTTCATACAATATTTATTTTCACAAGACGATAATCTTTCAATAAAATACTATAATGTCTTTGATACAAACATTATTTTTATGTAATTTATTTGAAGATAGTAGTCACGTGTTTCAAATAAATAATAATTATTTTGAATTTAATAGTACTTAATGGAATGGACAATAATTTTAATTCAAATTATTATCTGACATAATTAACTACATAAAAAAAATCTTAATTAGGGATTTCACGTAGCAAAATTGATTTTGCTGTTATTCGACTAAAGGTATTGTTATTATATACCTTCGTTTTATCCGACGTAACCTTTTCACTAACAGACAGGCAGATTTATGGCCTTAGTTGGAAGATTAACACTGTACATAAAAAGAAAATAATATTGCTTAACTAAATCCCTAAGCGTAGTTAGAAAATTGCCTCAACAGCTAAGTTAGTAAAACTTATGTGCCCATCAATCATCAAAGTATCTTTATCAGTCTCGTTGAAGTCAAACGTCGAAAACTAAACAACTCCAAATTTCCCGTAGTTATCAAAGTTATGTGAGATGAGTGCCTGTATGAGAACTTCTTCACTAGCTTTTTCCTTACTATTTGAAAGCTTGCTATAGAACTGGTAACTTCATTAAAAAGCTCTAAAATTTTGTCGATATGGCTCCTTAAATATATTTTTTTACCATAGTCTTTGCCTTGTATGTGGAGTATAAGGATGTTAGTATAAAATGGTAGCTAAATAAATAAATAATGGTATTATTTTGCAAATAAAGTAAAAAAAGTAGACCATCACCTAATTTATTTTAATCAATAGTAAACTGATATTGCCAGTATCCTGTGTTGGCTGCAACGTCTCAGTGGCAGATTTAGATGGCTTGACTGTGGCACAATCTGCTGTATCAAGGAGGCTCTATATTATCCAATATCGAACTTTATATGAGTTGACAACCATATATATAAATAAAAAAAAAATAAAAAAAAACCGGCCTATATACCCACTGCTGCTGACAGGCCTCTTCTCATATAGAGAAGGAACGAGCATTGATCACCATATAACTAAATAATATTTTTAAAATTAAAACAGAATGGAAATATTCATTTGACCACCCTCCAAAATGCTTGCACAAAATCTTCTTATATATAAAATTCTCGTGTCACAATGTTAGTTACAATACTCCTCCGAAACGGCTTGACCGATTTTTATGAAATTTTATATGCATATTCAGTAGGTCTGAGAATCGGCTACTATCTATTTTTCATACCTCTAAGTGGTAGTAGGTAGGTAGTAGGCAGGTGCTAGGTAGAAAAAATTGCATTGCAACGCATGTAATACTATATTATTTCAAAATACGAATGTGAAAAAACAAATCATGAACAAAATACACCAAGAGTAAAGAGTACAGCCAGTTGAAATTGCACTTCTTAAAGAAAATAAAGCGCCAATATTCATCTTACTTAGGGAGTTTCTAGCGAGACTCGACTGGCTCGCTTTGGTCCATCTAAGCGATGAACTGGGAGGTGTCACAACAACCGAACGTCTAGATATGTTTGGAAGTAACTTGAAACTGATCAGCGCAAGCGTCTAGCTTAACCTAACCATTAAAGGAGTTGGTGTGAGATACAGCGTGTTGCCTTTTGCAATTACATATAACACATCAAGTAGATTGTGTAAGGGTACAAAACATTTAATTTGATGTAGCTTTTAAAACGATAACAAAAATAGGTGTTCAAATCTCAGGCGGAAAACAGAAAATCTCACAATAAATATCCCCTAAAATGTGAGCCAAGTACGGTCAGTACTCGTTTCATGCTTGTATGAACTACGAGAAATCCTTACAAGGGTCTAATAAGCTTCGCCCCATTTTTTGTGCCAAGAACTTGGCTCCGTTCAGGCCAAATCCGTCAGTAAAAACGACTACAGCAAAAGACAAAGTGTACTCAAACAACGTTAGGCCGTTCGCACAACTTTTGTTTGGAATTAGAGGTAAACACATTAGGTAGCATGTTTGTGTAGGCGCCGGCATTACTCGGTCCAACTTGTTTGATCTGAGACAAAACATACCGAGACTAATCAGGGACATGTTTGGCGATTCAGATTTTTAAACTGTTGTTTTGTCGAACTGTAGCGTTGTTCCGGAATTAACCAGTGTTGGAATGCAAATGGGTTTTGACTGTATTTACGGAAAACAAGTCGATCAAACACATTGTTACGGCGTACATCTTGTGTTAATGTAAAAGGTTTCACTGTTGTTACTGTGAATAATAATTATACACTACAAATCAAGACACGTGCTACATTTATCGAAATCATTACTTAAAATGCTATTAACAACTCAATCAAAAATAAATCACTCATAAAATGCGCGCGTATTGCAATGAACAAGCAGTGCGACATGCAAAATGGACAACACAGCCGGATCGCTATCAACACCGTAAATTATTTGACAAGAACGCATTAATCTTTATCTCGCAATACCTGACTTATGCCCCACCGGCCCTGCCTTTATAAAGGGATTTAATTAGAGGTGAATACGATAAATGTGTGGTCCGGCCGTGTTATCGCTTGACAAGAGTTAAGTAATCTCGTACGCATTCGAAATGTCCAAAGGATTAACTACGCAGATTAAGATGAGTTTGCCATGATTCAGTGTTTTGATGTTTTCAAATGTAAATTTTATATTTGCCTCTATTTAACGGTTCGGCCCCTGCAATATTCTATGATGCGTCCCAAAATTACCATAAGAATTCGTGCATTGTTATTTTATATCATGCATCATTTATTAAGTACGGTGGGTGGGATTTGGTCAAGATTTTTATGGAAATTTTACCGAAATTACATATTGTATTTTTAAAAGATAAATCATCACATTCAGTTAGAAAGAAGAAAGAAAAATGTGATATAAACAAATATTGTAATTTAGAAAATTGTTGATTCTAAACTCAAAAGAAAAGTTAACTCTAGATTTATTAGAATAGAGTTGTTTTCTGTATATCAATATAAAAAAAATTACTGTGCCTGACTTTCGCCTACAACATATTTTCTATATTAAAAATATTTTCACAAAAGCTATATTAATGAACGAACCAAATTCTTTTACCATCAGTTGTAAAAGCAAAACTTCGTATTGTTGTTTCATAACTAATTTATTAAATTAATTTCCCAAGGAATTCACTCTAAACTCTTTGGAATTATACTTGTTTCTCAAATAGGATTCACGTGAGCAAACAATACTTGAGCAAACTGTCTTTATTTAACTTGTATTTAATATCAGAGACGTGTTTTCTGAAAGTTCTATACGCATCAAGCGGTGAAGTTGTATCAAGTTTAGAATTTGAAATTGCTTTCGTTACGAATTTGTTTAAATTTATTCGTATATCGTGGAAAGATGATGCCTGTTCTCGTTTAGTTTTACCTACTGGCAAGATGTTGCTAATTCTTGAGGAATTAAACTTTCAATAAGTTTAGCGAAGGGGAAAATTTGGTGTAAATGACACCGCGGTATTGAAGGGCGAGGTATTGATCTTGTGAATTTAAATCGAAGGCATTTGTGACTGACAATTTTGTATAAGATTTTTATTTATATATATCATCAAATATTTTAACGAAAGCGATGTACGAATCGTCCTAACATGTTAATAGGTCAATTATTAGTAATTCAGCTGAACAGATACATTGTTCCTAATGTAGTGGTAAATAAAAAAGATATAATTAAAAATTAAAAAACACGCCTGCCATGTAAAAAAAAAAAAAATAAGTCAAATATTTGCAGTCGGGGTCGGTTACTTGGAACAATTCATTACAGATCCCCCGACTGCAAATATTTGACTTATTTTATTTTTTTTTACATGGCAGGCGTGTTTTTTAATTTTTAATTATATTTTTTTTATTTAATACCTTTTAGTGAACAACAAAAAAGCATGACACAACACAAAAAAAAAATTCGTTCGTAACCCTTTGCAGGCGATTTCGACTCACACTTGACCATTTTTTAATATCCACATAGCCTATGTCACTCGGGATAACTCAAAGCTTCTAATGATACCACAAACATTGAAATCGGTCAAGCCTTTTAGAAGTTATGGTGGAATAAAGAAACTCACAAACATACATACATACATACATACCTACATACATACATACATGAACCCTGAAAACATAACACTCCTTTTTGGGCAGTCGTGTAAAAAGAGATCTTTTGAAGTAGTTAATGAGAAGAAATTGCTACCTACAACATAGGCAATCAAAACCTCCAGTTTTGACATTAAAATAGACACTTTGATAGCAACATTAGACTAATAAATTACTCGAAATCCGTCATACCCATATCATCCGCAAACGTCTTCAAAGACACACAAATAAGTGGAACCGCGACTCAATTGGAAAACATCCCACGCGCAAATATCCAAATCCGTGGTGAAATTAAACGTTTACACCATCGTAAATTATTCACAGAGTTTATCGCTAGTGAATATTTATTACAGACGTAATTAGGTTCGTGCCTTCAGGTTTGCGCAACGAGAGACTATCTAAATAAATTAAACATTCCTTCTGAGTATAGAGTGTATGCATGAGAGCGTCGTTCGGGATTGTCGACTAATGTCAAAGAGAAATAGGAAAACACTTAGACTTGTTTACATAGATCTTGTGAAGACTTGAAGTTAGGAACGTTTGTTTTTGTTGTACCAAGTAGTTACTGTGCTGTTAGTAGCATTTGGATGTGGATCATTGTGGATTAGAGTGTTTGCTGTTGCTTCGGTACATTTTAGGGATCTATCTCGTTACTTCACGATTTAAATATATTTTCCCATAATTTTTCATCGTGTGACAATATAAAAGTAATAAATAAATACATAACAAAAGTTAAATAGGTATGTCATAAATAAACACTTGAGAAAAATATTTCTGTGGTAGTTTATCACTGTATCGCTGAAAAACTGATATAATCTAGCTAAAGAACAAAAAGTTTATCACAATCCATAAAGTAAATCAGATGTTCGTAGGTACTTTTATATTTCATATCAAAAAGCACTACACAATACATATATTATTATTATATTCAATGTATAATCTCTGATCTAGGATTCACGAACGCTGCTTAAACTTAAATAGTGTTATATTTACCATTCTAGTGTTTATAGAACAATGTGTCTGTAGATAATGATTACACAGCATGTTTGTTAATACGTTACTAAGTATTTAAGATATTTAAGCCTCTGAAATTCAAAGGAGTTTTGCTATCTATATATCAGCCACTTTAAAGAAATAATGACCGTGCTTTGGGATTATGAACCTTAATTCAATGACTAACAGTTCAGTTTCCATCACATTCAAATTACTTTTAGGCCCTTTTCGGTAATATTTGTCATTCTAAAATGAACTTAAACACATGTTGTCAAAGTTGATAATTGCGTAATTAGTAATAACGTTCAATTCTCTTTCCAGATTGGCTTTAGTGTAGCTCAGAATGTTGCTACGAGTAGTTAAGGAACGCTATGTAGCTCAACTATAATGAGAAAGCTTCAGATCTATGAATAGATTAACTTGATGAATAAAGCCTTTTTGCACCAAAATTATGTATTTTGTAAAAGCGAACTAATGGTACTAAGAGAACATTAAAGTTACGTTCATAATTTCACTATCATAGTTAAAGTCTGCCACCTGAAATAGAAAAACGAAACACAAAAAAAAACATAATTATTGGAAATAAAAGCAAGTGTTTTTTTTGCAATTCGTCGATAGCATTTCAATTGCTAAATGAGGCTTTTCATTGTTATAAAAAATAAGTATTTTTGTAGAATAAAAGAAACCGACTTCCAGATTCTTGTACCAAAAAAAATCGAATCAATCTAAAGATTTAGGTCACTAGACGAAAAATTACTGACTCAAACGAAAATAATGAAACAATAGACTGAAACTCAACCATCCTGAAATCGTTTATCCTTTGAAGGAATTGAAACATAATATTCCGATTAGTAGGATCAAGGTACCTACAGTTAAATTGAAAGGAGCTGACCCAACCGCCTCAGGCAATATTTTTCATTAACTCTTTCGATTTTATTCTGAAAGACTTTTTCATTTCCTTTTTCTATACATTTTAAGACAGGTCTCTGTTTTATCGGAGTTTATCTATACGTTTTCTTTTAGGTAGATAGACTTTTATACAAAGTTAGGTTGAACACATAAATTATTTGATTTATTCTTGAACATTTTTTTCGTGCTCTTGTGATTTTTGCTCAAACACAACAATTTTTGTTGTATTTGAATAACTTTCATATTTATGAATAAATAAGTTATAATTCATTTATTTGATTTTGTTTCAGGTTATCAGTACCTCAAATATGGTAAGTCATCATTTTTTTTTTACCTTCGCGATCATAATATTTCTTATTAACCACACTACTGGTAAATAAATATTCTTTTGTAATTTAGTATCACAATACTTGAATACAAGATATATTAAAAACACTATAAATGTTTGTACTATAAAGGCGACAAAAAATATTTTCAAAGCAATAATTAGTGGCGTAATCTTTGAGTACCAACTGTTACCGATATTATCACGTTTTATTGTCTTCAGTGACCATATGGTGACATTCTTTTAAAAACACATTATGTCGCCTGATACTTTGTCTATTGTCTTTAAGTTTTTTGTTTCACGATAAAAAGTTTATTGTTGGAATTAAGTGGCTTTTAGTTGGTATTCCTTTCTTTAGATATGTGATTTGCCATCTGTTGGTAATATATTTCGGAGTATGTTTAAATTTGTATGAATGATTTAAATATATTTTTGCATGTACCTTTATGTAGGTACCATGCATGTTGTGTCTACCTTTGTATTTTTATAGCATTCGCTCCATTTCCATTTAAAACAGCAGTAATCATCCAGACATTAAAACAAATGAACGTTACACGTTTATTGAATTAACCTCCATTTATTTTTTAATCGTTTATCTGACAGTAGGTACTCATCACTAAAACAAAAGAACGTTACCTAAACGAGGACACAAAAATACAAGAATAAGAATCATCTGGCGTTGACAGCTAATGATATTAATTATTATGGTCTGTTATGTCAGCGGGGCCCTTTTGTTCCATGACAATCGGTACGACCCTACTGGCCTTTACAGTTTTTATATGAGTAAAAGGCATCTGTTTTTGTGGTCACGCGCGACGAACCGGCAGAATGACTGATGTCCATGTGTCAGCTACTTTCGTGACATAGATTAAATAAATAGGACAGAATGTCAGCCTTGGTCTATTGGGACATATTTATGGCTTAGGGGAAATTATTTTCTTTATCTAGATGTTAGATATACATTGTTTCTTTGTGTTGAGTTATTTCTCTACATTTAAGGAAGCACGAAGCACGACGAGAAGAAGAAGTATATAAATTATTCGTAAATATCTAAATGATTTTAAGACAATACCATAATAAACGGCAATGCTTAGTAATTAACATAAATTCCTCAAAACATCATGACTTGTATAACCCTACCCTCTGTCAATCTGACACCTGGTCTTTGCATTTAAAATAGGCCGACAAAGGAGGCCTTCACAGGGCGTGCGAAACGCCTCACACATTGCGACACTCCACACGTGGTCTTTAAAAAAGCCATCCTTCTCTGATTTCAGCTTTTTGATCATTGCCGATCTATGTTGCGGTATTTTACATAATCATTTCGTTTTAGCATTTTTTATTTTATAACTTATTTTCTTAATCTTTGAGAAACAATATTTCTACTAATAAGTCACTAAAGTAAAATTGTTAAATGAAACCTTGGTTAAGCCATCAGTACATTTTCTATACGTTGAACAAAGGGGTTTTGAAATAGAAACATAATTTTTGGTAAATAATTTAAAAAGATCAAGTCAATTTGTAAGATTTTCTCTAACGACCGAAATTAATAAAATAAAATGCTAAAACATAATGTTTGTTTGAAAGACTCTAAAACAATGTCGAGATACAAAACAACAGCTAATTGTGAAAGTTAAACAAAATGACAACGAGCTATCTTATCTAAACAAGAATATTACACACAAAAGGGTCTCAACATATTTTATAAAATTACAAATTCTCTCCGTAACCCCAAAACAAATCTAATATAAAATTAACAACAATAACATAATTTACTTTAAAATTCAATTAATTCTTAATTAACTATTCATACTAAACAAAGTGGAAACTCCTTAGAGCATGCTGAATACTTTCCTCGTAACATTGTTAAAGGATTAAGGGGGTAACAGGCAACTTGGAAGGCGGCTAACTTAAAATATACATGAAAATGTGAGGCGTCTTGAACAATAAGGGTATTCTTAGAGTCTGCAATACACCGGCTACGAAAGTATGGCGTGTTCTGAACGAAGAACTAATTAATCCAATGAGCGGCGTCTTTGCACTAACGAGGTTCGTCGCTTGTGCTCCTTCTATTCTGTGCCACTGAGAAATTATGTTTCGGGAATCGATGCCGACAAGCTTCACGCTTCTATAAAATCGTTACTTAAATGATGAACAAAATGTTCTCGGAAAGGATGGAAAAGATTCATGTTTCAGCGCAATTTGTTCCTAAGATCAGAGTAATTTTGTTATCTCAATTATGAATGGCGATTAAGAATTTGATTGAGATTAAGTTTCGTTATTAAAATTTGCCGTTCTAATTGAGACAAATGAAAGGGTCATGTAATTAATGTCTGGTCCAATGGAATCATTTGATCTCGACATAACCAAATCAGTTTCAGGTAGAGTTAAAATATCAAGTAACATGATATGTCTATTTATAAAACAAATTTTCTAGTAAAAGGGATCAGAAAACCAATTACAAATAAAACAGAAGCAAACGTCTATAAATAAAGCGAGATTGAACTTTGATGAATGACCTACAGCAATATGATTTATTTATTTGGCAACTTCCTAACAAATACGAGGGTAATGCTTACAATTGATATAGACGATCTACTGCCGTCACATAAAGTAAGTTGATTGATTGCATAAGGAACGTAATCTTATCTTTCATTTGAAACCTCTGGAGAATACTAACTCGCAAGAAAACATTTACCAAACGTAAACTAAATCAAGTTACTTTTTTGCCAAAAAAATGTAGTTTCCTAACTTTGCCATCGTTAATTTAATTCAGAAATATGACCACAAATTCGAAAACTCCTAATAGTAGTGCAAAATTGGGTAAAATTATCACACTTTTTCCGACAATTTCTTTACAAAATCAAGCACTATAGCAAACTTTCAGCACGTACGCTACAACAGAAGCGTTGATCGCGAGTCGTCCAATTCGTTCAAATTAGTCTCATTTGGTCGCCACTTCAGGATTGGAGACTGAGTAAAATCGCAGCAAGTGAAAAGCACCTATCGAGCCGTCCTATCGCCGGATAATGGACGTCGTTAGTCGGACCACGATCGTCGTTTTGGGCGTTACTTTTTCAAGTCATTGAGTCAATCGTTTATCACGGGCCTGTTGTGTTAACTTTTGCATCGGCTGCGCCTATTTCGTGCTGTGGAGCGGGTAACATTCTGTTGTGTCTTTATTAAGCCGTAATTTGATTTAGTTAACTCATTTACTAATAATTTTAGGATAATCAATATCAATAAATTGTTCTAAATATATGACAAAGAAAAGTTGTTCCAAAAACTTTGTAATCGGTATGTCACGTAACAAACTTTATGCCTTTAAGTCTTAAATCTCGTATAAAAGATATAATCTTTTGTTCTTCGTTACGTCCTATAATGATTTACTTAAAATAACATAAATATATATATTTTTTAAACCTTCGTTCTATTCAATACCTATCAGCCTAAACAAAATTAAGAAATAATATGGACTGATAAAAATACGCCTGCTCTACGCCTTCCCAGTTTTTATTTAGAAGAGTCATGGTGGACGTCAGCCTCATTAGTTGAGGTAACTGGCCCAAATTTTACCGAAGTCATTTCCCACCCTGTTTCCCTTAAAAGATTTGTACAGAATCCGTAGTAACAACGTATTGATACATTCGTTTTTTTTATGTCAAACTGTACAATCGTGATCATTAAGAATGAAATACATGGCCCAGTTTTGGGGATTAAGTATAGGTACCGCATCCCCAATTAGTCGACTATCGACAAATTGTTGATTAATGGACCGATAGTGTTTACGTTATGGAATAAAAATAGATATTTGAAATTGCATTTCGATGTCAAACAAAAGCGAATTTGTAGCGTAAAAAACGAAGCATGAGGGCTTAATCCGTTGTGCACGCGATAAAAATGCCTTTGCATGATATTTTTATAACTGACTAGCTGACCCGGCAGACTTCGTACTGCCACAATCGATTTATAAAAGCCTAAGCTTTTGTATAAAATAAACTTAAATAATAATAATAATCTAGCCTATAAACGTCCCACTGCTGGGCACAGGCCTCTTTCCATATAGAGAAGGCACGAGCATTGATCACCACGCTTGCTCTCTGCGGATTGGCGATTTCAGATCCCAAATTTTGGAATCCAGGTTTCCTCACGATGTTTTCCTTCACCGTTTGTCAGAAGTGTCTTAGAATAATTAAGAAAGTACATATAACTTTGAAAAAGCCACATTGGTACTTGCCTGGGTTCGAACCTGCAACCTTGTGCATACAATTCCGTTCAAACTTAAAACAAATGTTTTTTTTTTTTTTATTTAATTCCGAACATTTTTATATTTTTACACCTTTTAAACCTTTTCTGGACTTCCACAAATAATTCAAAACTAAAATTAGCCAAATCGGTCCAGCCGTTCTCGAGTTTTAGCGAGACTAACGAACAGCAATTCATTTTTATATACTTATACATATAGTTAGATTACGTTGAAAAAATTTTTTTGTACGTCTTAGTGGTTTCATAACTCTCAGGTTGAAAGTAGTTCCTAACTAGTAAATAAATTAAGCTTAGACATGTTGACGTAATTTAGCAAAAAAACATTTACTTAACATCGGCATTATATTTTCTTATAATTATTTAAACAACTATAAAAATATCTATGTACAAGAAAATAATAACATGTGTAGTGTGTCGTCTATTTAAATCTATATTCTTTGACGTTAATATTCTTAATAACAACCTAACTTTTTGACTAAGAGGATTATTACAAAACTTTGCAAATTGTTCAAAATAATAAGACACTTAGATGACTTAAAAGTAACGTAAGTAATTTAATCAGAATTTCTCATATTGGTCCGGAAATTAATTAATTTACATCCTTTTATAAGGGAATACCCATCCCTAAGGGGCCCTTTATATACAAATTGAAAGAGATTTTAAGTATACTAATCTGAAATAAATTGTTTCTTTAAAGAGGCGTATTGAAACTTTTTAACAACTTTATTTGGATGTCCCTCATTTCAAACATTCTTTAACTTCGGTTTCAAAAACATCGTTGCTTAATTAATTAATGTTCCTTCCGCTTTCAACCATCAATCAAAAACAAAATAGCTACTCTATGAGCTTAACATAGGGTGTATTTTTGATTGCGTAAATGAAGTTAAGCGGATGTATAATTTAAGATTCAAAAAGAGTTTTATCTATGATAGCTTCTAATTAATAATGCTAATAAGTATCTATGTTTCTATACGAAATAATTTATACATACTTTAAAAGATTAAACAACACTTTTTTAGAAAAAAAATCTGTTAAATCAACTTTTAAAGTTCTACACATCATTAAATACCTTCTATATTTTTTTACAATCAGGGGTTAAAATATAGCTGTCAGTTCAAAATTAAAAGCCCCTTTTGAATACGCCCCGTGCCAAAAATCGTTAAGTTGGCGTGTTACCTGATACCAACTACTGTTCGGTATTAACTTACATCATAATTGGTCGGAAGGCGTCATAAGGCGTGGTTGATATTCATCAGTCACTTAATATAGTGAGTACGAAAATATTGTTTAGAAAAAAAAAAGTTTTGGGCGGTGACTTTTTTTGGTAGAGATCTTTGCAGTTAGCCTGAGCGCAGGCTTTGACTGCTTCACCGGACTTTGAGGGCGGTGACTCATACTTCTGATCTCTTTAGGATTCCTACTCAGAAGCGTTATGTGATATAAATAAAGACTAATATTATTATAGAATTGTAAGCAAGGCAATCGACGCACTTGTTTGGGAAGTCAATAAGTGAATGAGGTCAAAGTTGGTTACTCTTCCATGATACGTGTATGCATCATAATATTTATTTTTTTGCCCGACTAAAATGTTAAGATATAGAGTTTTGTCATTATCATAATTATGTGGAATCCTTGAAACCATTATGTTATATTGCAACATGAAACTCATAAAATCTGTAAAACGTATTTAAATTGTGGTTAAAGCATCTACCGTAGCCATAGAGTATCTACCAGTATGTGTAATGAAAATGTCCATGACGTGTGTGCGAACCATCGTTACGTTTGACTGACAGCTTTAATTAATGCAATTCCGTACTAATAAGGAGTGACAGTGTCAACGTCATGTCCCCTTAATTTTACCTATTGGTTCTTCTTAAAACATATACTAAACTAAAGTTCCTGTAGATAGTACATTAGGAGGAGTAAGTAAGAACATAGGCACAAAAAGTCGGATTTTCGGAGCAATGAACACAAAATATCCATATAATAATAGATTTTTCTAATTGTAATAACATTCCTTATGTATAAAATTTACTGATATATTTCAATCAATACATATTTAATATAGCTTCACTGAAACATAAAGTCTTAATCGCTTTTATACCACTAAATGCTAATAATAGATACTCTTGTTCAATTCACCGAAAACCTAAATCAACAATCTAATTCCCTGAAAAGATAGACATTTACGGCCTCCATCTTAATTACACCATTACAAAACCCACACAACGAAAATCTCTATTCTTAATTGTAATTCTACGTAATAATCCGAACAAATTGATTATTCAGCAACAATCCATGTTTTCAAACAATGTAAGTAGGTAGTACCAAAGTGTTCAGTCGGCCCAGTCAGGCCGACACGTAGACAGTCCAAATGATTAATGGCCCAAGGGGCAGCGGCCCGGGACATTCCGAATCAGATGCACGTGACGTCACAGGAATAACGCTCAAATAATATTTCGCTACAGCCAAGCGCAAAATGGGTTAAAAATTACTGGAGACAAGTACAAATGTTTTAAAACGAAAGATTCAAAGTTAAAAATGAAAATTGTTTGGGATTTCAGCTGTGAATTGTTTTTTATTTGTGCTTGTTTTGTTTTGATGAAGACTAATAGTTTATGTATCGTAATTCGTAGATAAATATTTTGCTGTAATATTTTACGTTTCTTTGGTGGTTTTTTTAATTTTTTATTATTGTTTTTTAAAGAATTCAGAGATACTTTTAAAACTATTTATTTCAAAGCCTTACTTTACCAACCTAGTAAAATACCTAAAGAAACATGTTTTCTTTTGAATCCCGTCGCGGAATGTTCTAGAAAAACACGGCATCACAGTTTACCCTTCAATATCCGTTCACAGATGCCACTTCCTTGCACCGCGACCGTTGCAACGATTTCTATGAAGTTAAAAGCAAAATACAACATTCTATAGAATTTCATAGAATTGACCGCCACGACTCCTTGTTGAATAAAGCTCTGAATACACTTTGAACGCTGAAATTTATAAATTTATTTTGCTAGATTATTTTTCTTTGCAAAAGTATTTTATTTCGGTAAGTCTGAGTTATTAATTCAGTTGTCGTGAATAAAGAAATATAATTTTAGATATTTCTTTCAAAATAAAATTGCAATTATTTTGTTTAAAATTGAAGATGAAATATTTATAAATGGAAATAAATAAATCACGATATTCGTCTGCTAGTTTTAATTTATTCTATTGCAATTAGGTACAAACAGAGATTATATTACTAACTTCAGAATTGCATATCTGCACACTACATCAGTAAAACTGCATTATTTATCAACTTGCACTCAAATAAATAATATCGCAGACATATTCTTTATATTATATATTTATTATTATATATTTATTTCATGCATGTTGTGTAGGATCGAGAATGGATCGCATTAAACATTTTGGAACCCCTATTTCCTGACGTTTTCAGTGGTGTCTTAGAAAGTAGCACACAGAAGTAAAATTGACAGGCTTAGGTATACAAAACTGGTTGTTTTACCTCTCTAGGCCACCACGATAATTCAAAACTTACTTCAAAATTAACTTAATTAAATACAAAAAAAATGTTTACTAGCGAAAAACCTAACCAACATTCAGATATCCATACTATAAGTACAAAGTTATACAGCCAAGTGATGTTATCATATAATAAAATGTATAATATCGGTGTTGCACGACAGATGGGACGGACGGCGCGGTCGGAAACTACGACTGCCGGATATTGGAGAGTAAACTGCCGCTGTATCAGTTTGAATTTTTAGTTTCTCTTGCTAGCTTGCTATACATGCATTTTATAGTGTATATAGATCAGGTATAAATGTGCTTTAGAAATAATTAAAGGCTATGATATGTATGTGCGTGTTTCTTATATTCGAAATGTCAGTGTGTGAGAATGTGTCCCTCTTTCACGCGAACACTTCAGTAACAATTTTTCATGAAATTACAAAATTAGGACTCATACATCTAAGTTATCGCGGATTATAACACAATAACAATGAGCATGATAATTGGATTTAAAAAAACTTTAAAAATAATTTCGCTGTATCAATAAATAATTAAAATTAAATCAAGTGTATTCTGACCTGAATAATGAGATAACAAAACATATAATAATATGTAAAGACTTACACACCCGCTACCATACGCATTCAAATATAATCTAGCAACGATAGGCTACCGCAATAATCAATAGACTCAGTAGTAAATTGCATCTATATCAGTTTAAACGTTAGAAACATTTGCAGTAATCATTTTATTCTACTGCATAGATAAGAACAGATTGATATGAGTATAATGTGCGTTAAATAAATGCTTTTCCATTATGACAGCCGTTATGATAAGGAAATAGCTCCTGTTTACGGGAGAGCTGATTTGAATTTTAATGAATTTTAGAGAATTTAAACTTTGGTGATATTATGATTGTAATGAGGACATTTGAAAAATATTCCCAATATTTCGGTCACAACTTCTATTACTGTTATATGAAACTGTTATAAAGTTGCAAATCTTATTTAATATTAAAAATATACAATGCAATTTAACAAGTGATACATATTATGTAGGTATGTGTACCAGTAGGTATAAAGAATGTGATAATAAATAATTTTGTATCTTGATTAGGTTGTATCGAATCTAAATACTGAATTACAAAATAATAAGGAGCAACTAAATCAGTACTACCGTTAACGTTGTACGTATAAGCTAGCCCAGTGGTCCGAATAATTCAAAGGCGTTACCTAAAATAAACACAAAATCGCGACTATTTTCCGCCTCGGGGCTGTGGAAATGTGGACAGCGCAGTCTGTCCGCTCCGTGACATGTCCGGGCCGGCAACCAGGAATATCTGTGCTATCCGCAATAAATAGCTTTCATAAAAGTTACATTCGCTCGAATTGTCCAGTTGCTCGAAAATTAACCCGAAATATTTTGATTGGGAATGCAATATTTTATTTAAAGCTATTCATTTCAGCTATTCATTCAGTTAACAAAGTGGTTTAGTCGAAACTTAATAACAGTAATGCACTGTTAAGTCTGAAAACTTTTAAACGTTTAAGTGATTTATACAGTTCAGAACACAGTTTGCATTAGCAGCGTAATTAAAGCAGTCTAGCTAAACTGTCTCTGTTATTTTAATGCGTGAAAGTTTAATTTAAAAATACAATTTGATGTCTGAAATTTTCGGTACCGCAAATGTACCTATAAGATAAACTTTTGTTTAGTTAAGCTTCAGTTGCAACAACATGACCACCCGTTAAAACAAGTAGGTACATTTGGTACCTACCAAATGTACCTACTTGTTTTTATAAAACAAGAGTAAAGAGTACCTACCTAGGTACTCTTAACTCTTGTTTTATTTTAGTATAAAAATACAATTATTTAACTAAACAGTAGTAAGAATAATATTTTTCTGCCACCAGCATCGCGCGCACCATTTCTATTCAGTCAGCACTCTCGCAATGAGAACTTATCGATTCGTGTCTACTACGTTTTTTAAACGCACTCGAACAAAAACTTTTCCGCACAAAACCGACTACATAAAAACTACACGGAGTAAATTCAAAAACGTTAATCTCAGCAATATCGTAGTTGGGGATTTATGCAGTAATTTTGCCGTCCATGCAACTGGCCGGTGGCCGTTTGGACACGGTTTTGTCAGATACGCTCCGGATTTGGCACACTGGGCAACTGTTGTTCTATTGCGGTTGTGGCGACACACTGTATAAATTTATATTCAGGAATTATTTCGGGGTATGCGGTAATATGTTTTGTGAATTTATTTAATGTATTTCTGATGGGAGCTGACGGACTGTATAATATGTAATTACTTGGATGAATTGTTTTTGTATGGTTTCCGGGAAATTTCAGAGACTTTTCATGTTGTTTTATAATACAATCAACATAATAAATTTATAGTTACGCAGAAAACACACCCCAACGGACAATAAAGAACGTTCCTATGCAAGGAATTGCACAAAACCAACAACTCACCAAACAATTACAAAGAAGGGAACCTAATTACAGAGTTTGATTATAAAAATGAATAAATAAACTCAAAGAAGTTAAAAGTAGCTACAATACAGATCTTTGCGTCTAAAGTTAAAAATTTAATGCGTCCCATAGCTGCAATGCGAACGTTTTCAGTTAAAACTGGGCCCAGGGGTCGTACTACCCAGCCATTATAAGAATAATGTCGTAAATAAACTCGATCCCCTGAACAACGTCTATTTGTAAAAAAAGCAATTGCGAAGCTGAAGTTGAAGCGCTTATTACCCTGCGTTATATTTCCATTTATATGAAAACTAATGTCCCCGTTATTTTCCTGTTTACCTTTTATTGCGAAGTTTCTATCTGCGGTGCGTTGGAAATATTTGTCAGATATTATGTGTTCGCGTAAATATGGTGTAATGTGTAATTGTGTACCCGTACGTAATAGGAAAAGCTTAAAAGAGATTTTCTAATAATGGCAGTGTTACTGGGACCGCATTTTCATTATTTTATTGTAAACGCTAAAAAAATATTTTCACATTTGAGATTAATTATTGTGTATTTATTTCAACAATCATCATTGTTATGACCAGTTATTAATGCGACAAATAAAAAATGGCAATTAAATAATTAAATATTTTGTTGAGTAACAAAAGTTTCAAAGCTACCTTTGTCTTTTTATTTAACAGTTTAAACTTTATATATTTTTGTAATGCAATGCAAAGAGTATCTATATATTCTTCTGCTGTAGATACTTGCAGGCTTAATCTTCGCGATACAATCATGATAACTGCAGAAATTTGTAGCGAGATTATGCTTTCGTAAATGTGATATTTCACACACGCATGTACGAGGAAATCCCTTTGCGGGTACCATTTATAAAAAATATATCCGGTTGAAAGAAACAAATATTAAGAATTTATTGGGAACAACGCTCAAGTTATTCAGCTTATCCTTTATTAAACGTCCCGTTATGGGTTTTCCAATATCTTACATTCTTTAGAGGGAACCGTTGTCTAGGGGCTGTGAATATTTGAAATGTTTCAAGGAATCTTACACTGTATTATGATAATTTAGTACGGGAACTCAACTTGGTCAAGTTTGGTAAACTATTTGGTAAATATATTATTGAGCCGTCTCTTGCGTATTTGCCAAAGTGACTGCCAAACGTAAGATCTTAACTTTTGATACCGAACTAGACGAAGTGTTTTAGTGGCCTTCTTTAGAAACTTTCAATAGTATCCTGGTTTTGCAACAAAATTTCCTTTATGACGTACATAAGGCTTTCTTATTCTTCCTCTTCCTGTGTCTTATTTACTCTAAGTGTATACAAAATTGTTCACGTGTGGTGTAAGGGATTATAGTCTTAAAGGCTCGCCTATGAGGGATAATATTATTTTATTGATTAGTTTGTTTCTGGTGGTACAATGTCACCATACACGTATTGACTGTTCTTTGCTCGTACCGTTTTGCCAACTGCCAAGTGATAAAACAAACAACATACAATACTTGTAATACATATAAGTACATAAATAATAAAAATATATTTCAATTTTCCAATACTTAAATCTAATACAAGAACAAACAAAGACTAAAATTAAATCTTATATAGATAAATAAAACTAACACGATAAGTAACCTAATGGGTAATTATATTTTCGAGCCGTTTGGGGTTGAAACGCTCGGGTCATGGGGTCCGAGTGCACGAAATCTTTTTAAAGAACTGTCAAAACGTTTGGTAGACTCTACTCGTGATCAGAGAGCTGGTTTGTTCCTTGCACAGAGAATCGGCATAGCCATTCAACGTGGCAATGCTGCCAGCCTTCTGGGCACCTTTCCCGCCATTGACAAGGATGACGATGAGTATTTTGACGCGTGTTAGTTTTATTTATCTATATAAATAATTAAATTTAACTACAAGTCTATTAATACCGTTTGCATTCACAGCTCATGTTCTAGCTTAGCTCGGTTGTTATAAATTAAGCTTTGCGCTGGACTGTCCCAGATAGACGTATCTAGTTCACAGCAGAACTATTTGTCGGACTATGAACCCTGACCCGTGCACACAAAATAGCTGTTATGTAATTATTTTAAGGGTTTTTGTATAAATTTTAGGAGTTTTTTTAAGCCTCTGGATTATCTCTGTTCAAAACTTTTAAATTGAAATAGTTAGTGTATTTTTTTACCAATTTTATGTCTGTTTTCGAACTTATATTAAAAAAACGTGGAAATTTGTTTGGATACAGTGTCTGCGCCTGATCGTATGCTCCGGCAACCTTGAACTTTGCGAGTGTTATGTGTGTGGATATATGTACATAGGCAGCTATTGGCGTACGTCTTTAGTTTAAATGTTTTCATGGAAGGGGACATATGTAGAATTGTATTATATAACTTATGTTCATAGCAATAGAGGCGATTTTCCACTGTAAACCTAACTCGATCAGTTAGCCGTTAACTGTCCCCACCTATTTTTGCAGTCCGCCACAGGTCGTCGCCTCATAGACTAGCCTCACCCTTTTGTTGTAATTCTTAAAAATAATAAGTCTGTTTAAGTAATTAGCATCTTTTATTTGCCCCTTGTTCATGTATCGAACAAAGTTTTTTGGCGACCGTGACAGGACCGTGCGCCGCGATATCGTAACTATTCGCGAAGTTTTGTTCTCGACTCGACGCGACCGCCGCGCGCCCGTGGTGAAGGGCGACCAGAGGTCATCGCAACACACGCCACGTGCCCACTTTGCGTGTTCCCTGGGGGCCTAGGAAGGGCCCTAGGACCTTCTCCAGCACTGTGGTGGCACTACCAGTGCCGCGCGTGCAGCCCAGCTTCGACCCTCTCCGGAAAAGGTGTGAGGGCGACCACGAGTGCCTATCCAGAGGTGACGACGACTGCATCTCCCAGCGGAATCATAATCATCGGTTTGGTCTTCATCTACGTGAGCTCCACCAGGCTACGTGCTTCGCATCATCTGCTTGCCGATTCGTGAGCCCGTTCCTTTTCCTTACCGTATTTATTCCGTCCTCCTTTATTTGTGATTAACGAGAGCTCAGTTCTTTGATAATCAGTGCCTAATCGTGCTACATTCATTATATGTGCCTATCTTTCCGAGCAAGTAGCTTTGCTGATCTGTCTTTGCGCATATACCTATCATAGCATGCCTATTCGCATTAGCGAGCTATACATTTCTCGCTATTCACTTAATTTCTTCTCACTGAAGCCAATTTTCATTCAATTTATAATTATAAATGTTAAATACCTACTTGTTATATTAAAAATAAAATTTCAATTACTCCACATTAACAATACTTCCAACAATATATAAATTAGCATTTCATTATTTCATATTGTCCTATTTTGCTGCAATAAGTTAATTATTTAGTCACTTCACTTGCTAAAAATCGTGCATTAAGTAAACACCTAATGAGTTGTTTACTTATCATCCAGTGATCGCCTGACGAGTGAGCGATAACATTGTTTACGAACTTCGTTGCACTACGTTCCAGTGTTCGAGCGCTACTCCGTGCATCTATCGCTGGACGGGGCCGCTTGTCGGCATCGCTGCAGCGCTGCACTCCGGCCAGCATCTTGCGCGCTCAGCTGTTCGGCCTGCAATTAGTCTCCGTGCGTCGTGCTACCAGCAAACGAGGGGCGTATCGTATGCGATTTATATTTATTTTTATTATCTTCTCTAATTAATTAACTATTTAAAAATGTCTGAGAAAGATGAAGCTTTGAATTCTCAAATGGAATTAAAAAGGCTATGTACAACACGTAGCTCTGTTAAAGGCCGTATTACGAAATTTAAAAATTATTTAGAGACTTTAAAATCTTTCGAGACTATTTGCCCCTTTGAAGTGATTACACTTCGTAGCAAGCTTAATAAGTTTGAATTATTGTTTACTGAATTTGAGGAAGTGCAAAGAAGGGTCGAAACGATTAATGGAGACTGCCTAGAAACTGAGTTATCTATCAGAGATTTAATAGAACAAGAGTTTCATCACTGTATAGCTTTAGCCCAGCAGACAATCGATAGGAATGCCCCTAGAACTTCTGAGCACAGCAATACATCTTCCCGCAGGTCTAGCTCACATTGCCATCATCATGAGGGTTGTGGTGATCCTGTAGGTTTTAAATTGCCCACAATTAAAATTCCGAATTTTGATGGAACGTATTTTAAGTGGCTTGAGTTTAGGGATACATTCACTTCATTAGTCCACAAAAATCCCAAAATAAAAAATATTCATAAATATTATTATTTAAATTCCTACTTAGAGGGCGAAGCAGCACGGGTGATTTCCAATTTAGAGGTGACAGACGATAATTACACGCAAGCTTGGGAAATATTGTATAAGCGTTATAATAACAAACGCCAGTTAATTAACAATCATTTGAAATCTTTACTCAGTGTTGAAACTGTCAGAGAAACTGAAAAATCTCTTCGGTTTATTATAGACCATATCACGAAAAATTTGCGAGCGCTTAAAACATTAGGGCTCCCTACTGACAGTTGGGACGCTCTCATAATTTTTATAATTTGTGAAAGGTTAGATTCCAAAACTTCATTTAAATGGGAAGAGAGTAAGGGTGCCCTAGATGATGTTCCCACACTTAATGAGTTCTTTGAATTTTTGAAAAACCGTGCTGACGTTCTCGAGTCTGTCAATCGTAACAAACAATCACAAAAAAATAGTTCACAAACACATTTAAAATCACAAACACAATCACGAGCTTTGGTTGCTACCAATACTAATAGTGTCAATAACTCCACTAAAGAACCTTCGCCGCCTTCGTCTCTTGGCTGCCTTTTTTGTAAGGGTGAGCATCGCCTTTATGAATGTTCTGCTTTCAAGTCTAAATCGGCGGATGATAGAATGTCATTTGTCTCTTCTATGAAGCTGTGTCATAACTGTTTGCGGACTGGTCATAGCGCGCGACGTTGCCGGCTGCCTGGCGGGTGTAGGACATGTAAACATCGGCATAATTCGCTGCTGCATGAGTCGCTGTGCAAAAAAGAAGAAGTCCCTAATACTGAAGCAGTGTCTATGTCTGCCTTATCTTCTTCACAGGTACTACTCTGCACAGCTGAGGTTTATTTATTCAACCCCACAAATAACAAAAATATGACGGTGCGTGCGCTGCTAGATAGCGGGAGTCAATCCTCCTTCATTACAGAACGTGTAATGCAACATTTACAGCTGACTCCTCAGCCTTCCAACACGAAAATAGTTGGTATCGGTGACACGTCGTTGAAGTACAAGCCTGAACGTTGTGCTGTGCGCCTTCAGTCTAAGCGCAGTTCGTTCAGTGCGGTTTTATCTTGTCTTGTGCTGCCCTCTATATCTGGTAAACTACCTAAGGTCTCATTTAATACTGAACATCTTAAGTTATCAGGCTTTTCCTTGGCGGACCCTAGTTTTAACAAGTCGGATACCGTCGACATGCTTATTGGTGCTGATCTGTTCTGGTCTATTATAGAGTCAGAGCAGCAATCTTTAGGTGACAACAATCCGGTATTGCGTAATTCCAAGTTAGGTTGGCTTGTAGCGGGCCCTATGTTTCCTATTAAATATTTTTCAGACAGGGAACAGGTCCACTGTAATCTCTCACGAAACGAGGACCTCGTCGACCTTCATAATGATTTGGCGAGATTTTGGGAATTAGAGAAGTTTCCTGACAGAGTGGTTTTATCGGAAGAAGAGCTGTTCTGCGAGCAACATTTTCTTGCTAACACTACTCGCACTAGTGAAGGCCGCTTCTGTGTCAAACTCCCACTTCGTGATGATAGAGATTGCCTAGGAGATTCGTTTCGTCTAGCTCGGAAAAGATTTATTAATCTTGAGTCACGGTTTAAAAGACAACCTTTACTAAAGGACCTATATTTCAGTTTCATGAACGAGTATGTTCAGCTAGGGCATTCATCTGAATCGAAATACAAGGAGAGTTCCCCTACTACGGTAAAATATTATTTACCTCATCACCCTGTGCTAAAAGAAAATAGCGAGTCAACTAAACTGCGAGTCGTATTTGACGCGTCTATGCGGACTACATCTGGCTTCTCTATGAATGATTTGCAAATGACAGGGCCTAATATTCAGGATTCCCTTTTCAACATTTTGATCCGTTTTCGTCTACATAGATATGTATTGTCGGGCGATATCGAAAAAATGTATCGCCAAATTTTGGTCGATGAAAATGATCGCGACCTACAGTCAATTCTGTGGCGAGAAGACGAGTCACAGCCGCTGCGCACCCTTACTTTAAACACCGTCACGTACGGGTTTTCAAGTGCTAGCTTTCTTTCCACTCGCTGCCTTTGGCAGCTGGGAGAAGAATGTACCGACTCCCATGTAAAGGAGATAATCCAACGTGATTTTTACGTTGACGATTTGTTGACGGGTGCTCAGTCTGAAGCAGAGCTACGTCACATTCAGCAATCTGTTGCAGAGGCTCTCAGCAAGGGTGGCTTTCATCTCAGAAAGTATCGTTGTAATTTGCCTACCTTGCTCAGTCAGAGTAATAGTAACTGCGATGAGCTTGTGATAAGCAATGCTACGAGTACGTTAGGTATAGGTTGGACGCCTACTACAGATGATCTTCATTTCCCAGTGGAGCCTATATCGCCATCTATAGTCACTAAGAGAACTATTCTGTCATCTACTTTCAAGGTCTTTGACCCTTTGGGGCTGTTATCTCTCTGTACTATTAAGCCAAAAATGCTTATACAACAGCTATGGACTGAAGCTAAACTTGGATGGGATGATCCTGCCCCGGATAAAATTATGTCCGAGTGGCTCAAATTCGCCGACGGTTTAAAATATATTTCTCAGTTAAAAATTAATCGTAATATTTTAATTGACAGCCCAGTTAGGGTGGAAATTCACTGTTTTTGTGACGCTTCTGAGAGAGCGTACGGAGCATGTGTCTATATGAAGTCTATGAATGCACAGGGTGATTCAAAGGTTAGTTTACTTTGCGCCAAGTCACGTGTTGCCCCCGTAGCGCCTACGACGATTCCTAGGTTGGAGTTATGCGCTGCCTTATTAGGTGCACAGCTGACATCGGCGGTCACACACGCTCTGCGATTTAAAATTGACCGCCAGATATACTGGACCGATTCCAAAATTGTGTTATGTTGGATACAGTCAGCAAAAACATTAAAAATATTTGTTGCTAATAGGGTTGGTACAATATGCGAGCTTACCGATAGAGCTGCCTGGCGCTACGTGCCCACATCCCAAAATCCCGCGGACCTCGTATCCCGCGGCGTCGACCCGCCGCTAGTGCCTGAGCTGACACTGTGGTGGGAGGGACCTTCTTTCGTACAGCTAGAAGAATCTTCTTGGCCGCCAATCGAGTCCAACGTCTCACAAGCAGATGACTTACCAGAGGTCAAAGCTCATCCCGCTTTGGTGGGGGAGCCACCTTCCGACCTCTCAAGAATCTCTAGGTTGAATATAGCCCAGCGTGCTTACGCACGTATACTGCGTTGGTTTCATAATTCAAAACAAGAAAATAAAAACAATAAAATCACTGGTCCATTACACGTCTCGGAACTCAAGCAAGCTACACAAATTTTGATTAAGCTCTCGCAACAATATTCATTCCCAGATGAACTTAATTTATTGTCACATAATAAGCCACTTAAAGCAAAGTCAAACATCTCTTCTCTCAGTCCCTTCATTGACCCAGAGGGCATACTCAGGGTCGGTGGACGGATTGACCAATCAGAATATGATTTTGATAAACGTCACCCGATACTTTTGCATGCCAAAAATCATTTTACTTATCTTCTCTTCCAGCATGAGCATAAGCGCCTAATGCATGCTGGTCCCCAGCTGCTTCTGGCTTCTATAAGAAATCGGTACTGGCCCGTAGGTGGGCGGAATTTAGCTCGACGCACAGCTCGTAACTGTGTCAGATGTTGCCGATTTAAAGGACGAGCGCTAACTAATATTATGGGAAATTTACCACCAGAGCGGACAAATCCTGATTTTCCATTTACTAATGTAGGGACTGACTTTGCTGGGCCTTTTTACATAACAGATCGTAAGGGGAGGGGTTGTAAAATAACGAAATGTTATCTTTGCATTTTTATTTGCTATAATTATAAATGTATGCATTTGGAAGCGGTGAGCGAGCTCTCAAAGGATGCCTTCTTATTGACGCTTAAGCGCTTCATTGCACGCAGAGGACTTCCTAAGAAGATATTCTGTGACAATGGTACAAACTTTGTTGCCGCGGCTCGTGAGATTAAAGATTTTTTGAATTCCAAAGACAATGTAAATTCTATTTTAGATTTCACAGCTCAGCAAGGCATTGAGTTTTTATTTACACCAGCATACGCCCCAAATTTTGCTGGCTATCACGAAGCGGGAGTTAAGTCGGCCAAGTTTTTTATACGTAGGGTAATGGGAGAGTCGCACTTGACCTTTGAGGAACTGAGTTCTTTGTTTTCGCAAATCGAGGCAATCCTTAACAGCCGACCTTTATGTCCTCTCAGCCCTTCACCCGACGACTTCCAGTCACTCACCCCCGGACACTTTTTAATCGGCAGGCCACTCACCGCGCTACCGACTCCGGCCCTGGTGGACCTCAACTTGCACCGCCTTGACCGCTACCAGCGTATCGAGCAGATGCGCCAACACTTCTGGCATCGATGGTCAAATGAGTACGTTGGCGAGTTGCAGCAACGCACCAAATGGCAAACTAGAAGTAGAGATCTGAGGATCGACGATCTAGTCTTACTGAAGGACGACAACGCCCCTCCTCTCTGCTGGCGTCTTGGCAGAATAGCCAAGCTTTTCCCGGGAGCAGACGGCGTTCCACGTGTCGCAGACGTCTCTACCGCGCGAGGCACTGTGCGTCGCGCCCTAAATCGCATCTGCCTGCTGCCTGCTGAAGTCCAAAAGGAAACTTGAAAGCTATGGTGTAGCTTTCAACGGCCCGGAGGATGTCTGCGCCTGATCGTATGCTCCGGCAACCTTGAACTTTGCGAGTGTTATGTGTGTGGATATATGTACATAGGCAGCTATTGGCGTACGTCTTTAGTTTAAATGTTTTCATGGAAGGGGACATATGTAGAATTGTATTATATAACTTATGTTCATAGCAATAGAGGCGATTTTCCACTGTAAACCTAACTCGATCAGTTAGCCGTTAACTGTCCCCACCTATTTTTGCAGTCCGCCACAGGTCGTCGCCTCATAGACTAGCCTCACCCTTTTGTTGTAATTCTTAAAAATAATAAGTCTGTTTAAGTAATTAGCATCTTTTATTTGCCCCTTGTTCATGTATCGAACATACAGTATGGATTTATAACTAAAGAACTAGTAAATCGATTTTTATGATTTGTTGGATTCGTCCCCGCCGAATAACAGAATAACTACAACAACATCTGTAACGGGACCTTGGTACTCATGTGGATGAAAAAAGAACATTGGGGTTTTCCTTTCTGAAAATGGTATGGTATAATATGGTACATATGTTGTAATTTTTACTTCAATACATAAAATACTAAAACATTCAACTATTTATCATGTTTCATTTCAAAGCTACTTCAAATTACCATTAAAGAAAGATTATAAACACTTATAACATTAATTAAAGCTTAAAGAAGTTTGGTCAAGCTTATTGCAACTATGAGTGGAGAAATAACGAAGTTTGAGCTTTCGAGTAACCGACTAGAACTTTTAAAACCGAAGCGAGGTAACGAAAAAAGCGGCTTTAATTGAAACTGTAAACTTTCTTGCTTAATCTGCACTATGGGAGAAAATTTTAAAGAAGCTTTAATTTATTATTTTATTTAACTTACAATTTTTTCTTTAGTCAGCAATTTTGTGTTCATTCTTCACTATTATATTTACGAGTATAATCCTATTGCTTCAGCGATCAACTTAGGCACTGGCTGGTAATGAGAAATTCCAGAACTATCTAAAAAAAAAAGCTCTAAAATAATATATAATTTTATACAAAAATAATTTTATACTTTCCGTAGGTAGTCGTGTCGAGTAACGTCATAAAAACCGTTTTAGCTGTAAAACTAAGTGATATGCAATTACAGGCACGAAATAAACATTTTTTAACACCTCATAAACGTCAGAATTTAAAGTTATGCTACCATCAAGGGATATGAGAAAGGTATTGTAACTCACACAGTCGTGCAAGCGATTCATTCGCGAAGTAAATAAAGTTGTGGTTGGTTCGCCCACAGATTGCTTGCCTTAGACTTGATTGCCTTGTTAAAGCACTAGCTTGTTAGGTCACATTTGATTTTAAAGTCTTTTAACCTTATTGACCCCTGCACGACCACATTCAACCTTAGTACCTTTGTACACGAGGCGAAGCAAGTCTACGATACCCGACGACTTTAGTCTCCAACGACAAGAGCCTATGTAAAAACCTCTATGAGTTTGTATCTCGAAAGTTGCTAGGAGACTAACTTGTCGGATATTAGAGACTTGAGTCGCAACGTGTATAAACGGTCTACGCTTGAACAATGTTTATCGAGTATCCATCGATATGATTTCTTAAAGTAGGTCAAGTAATAAGTTCCTAACTAACATTCAGAAAACACAAGCTAGTTCCGAAAGTTCGGAAAATTAGTTAATAATTTATCTAAACTCTATCGAACTCCATTATCGGAAACCTTTGTGCCTTTACCTACAAACTTGCTAATTGATTCTAAACCAGAATTAACTCTTTTATCTAGACCTACCTTTAAAGGTGGTTTCTATCAAACTTGTACAAGCTCCAGCCGTTAATTATTAGGTAACTAGTAGGTAGTTATTTTTTAGCTTATCTGAGTTAATCACAGTAACTGATTTAATAAAAAAAAATTTGAGATAAACTTCCGATTAATACTGAAATGACTAAGAATTAAAAAGAAAGAATTTGAAGGTCAGTTAAGTGTGAAAAATAGTAGCATTGATTTTTTCTTCACATAGGTCTTTATCTTACCTCTAAATAACACGCACTAAAGCGTCAATTATCACACTAAGGATACAATTTCATCTTCACAAAAACAATAAACTTTTGTTAAGAGAAATTCTATCTTGAAATCCTCTCGTCAAACACAATTACACTGAGCCAAATGAAAACCTATCTGTCATCAAAGATCCACTTATTTAGTGTCTCTTCATTAAACGAGAGTGTTTACTTAAATTAAGATACCGGCGAATGATGGAATCGAATACATTTCAAGCACTCTTTATTATGATAACATTTATATTATAATGTTTTAGCTTTCGTTTAGTACTTGAGATTATTCTTTATCTACATAAAGAACAATCTCAAGTACTAAACGAAAGCTAAAACATTATAATATATTAGTTACTACTAACTACGCACTTTTTTTAGACCTAGGATTCTAAAGATACAGTGAATATACTTCGTAACTTGTATTTATATCAGGTAGGTTCAATATAAAGCCTTGTAAATATTTGTGTTAGACCGCATTATGTTAAATTGCTAATATTAATTTAAATTCCGAATTAACTCATCAATTGTCAAAAAACACCGACTATTATAAAAAAAGTCATAATTCGTAACGGTTGTCGTCCTTAAGTTACAATTCTATTCGTTAACCTTTTCTCAGTAAACATAAAAATCAAATGTCATACCTTATAAAATTAATATTTTAGTAATAATATTTAACAAAATGAATTGTTATCGAGAACTTACGTATCAAGCGAGCGATTTGTTCCACTCCTGCGCAGTAGGGCACTGGCACTTTCTATTAGAATTAACATATCCATAAATAAGGATCTTGTTTAATATCTAAAGAAAAACTTGAGAGAATAGTGTAACCATCGCTTTAGACACAACAGGGGATTCGATTTGTTTAAATTATCTTCGATTGACGATAATTTTTAATTTATAATGTTGTATGTAGCTTAAATCTTTGTATCGATACGTTCCAAAATGTTGTTTAGTAATTTGATGCTGTGTATAACTTACGTCAATATTAATTAATCATATTTTAAGTTATATGGATATCAATATTTAGTATCTATTAAAATTTTGAAGTTGGGTATTTATTGTTTAATTTTTGTAATGAGATGAATAAATAAATTATTTTTTTGAGTGGATATCCGACATTTGGGACTTTGATGGTCGCCTTACAAACATTTTGCACCTGTAACAATTTCTGGGTGCCGTTGACGGGAAAAACTAAACCGAAAAGGACAGGTGCGAAATCCTGGCGCAGCGGGGGTCTACCCAAGGGCCCGTTGACTCGACCCATAACCTTAATTGATAGGAATCGTTAACCTTTAAACGCGCGCCTTCATCGTTTCCTTAACATAAATACTCCGATTCTAATCTCGAAACTTTTTTCTCTGTTATTTTATACGTCTGGTTAGCGATCGTTTTATTTTCGGGTGCCTTCGTCTACAGCCGCCGATAGATCGTTATTTCGTAATAAACAGTCCATTCTTTGTCATTCGATATTTTCGAGATTGTTGGTACCAGATAATATGATATCGTCTTGGCGCCGTCGTTTCAGTTATAGGTTATAATGTCCAGTGTCAAATTAGGGTCGGCTGAGTGGCGGTGGAATTATTGCTCGTTTAATGTTAATTACTTTCTCCTGAGGAAGTTGGACATGTGTAATTAATTCGTGGTTTAGCTCGTTTTATTTGGTAAGACATGATCTACACATCAGTTCTACTGTATTTACTACGTGACGTGTTAATCTTTTGTTTACATTGTATTACATAATATGTATAGCCTTACCACATGCTATCGCCACGGCTTACCTGCCCAAGAATTATAACTATTCTATTAATTCGAAACCTGGTTTAGATAAGTCAACTGACAAATAAATATGTAGAGTTTAGAGCTACTTCTCAAAAAAAACAAAGACATAAATTAGATGATTTGGCATTTTCTTTAATCAAGATGAAGAAGCAATAAAAAATCTCTGCAGTTTCAAAATCAGATAATGAATGAGCAACAGAAAGAAAATTAACATAAACGCCATCATTAATTTACCGCAAATGAACGTGGTGTTGATAAATCTCGAACATTAAATCAATTAAATTTATAACTTACGACTTTAAAGTCTCCAACGCGTAATCAATATCTCTGGTTCGCTGACATAAATTTGGTAGGACCCACATCACTAACACTGTCCGATGTTTGTCATCAAATCAGTGATCGGATAAAGTTTTTGAATTCTAATTTACTGTGTGGCCGTGGTGAGAGGGAAATGAGCCCGATCGCTCTATTAGGTATTTTATTTTTAACATAATTAGAAATGCGTTCATATATAGACGACCTCCGTGGTCGAGTGGCGTACGCACCGGTTTCAAGGTGTCGCTAGCTCTGAGGTCTCGGGTTCGATCCCCGGACGGGTCAATGTAGAAAATCACTTTTCTACATCGTCTCGGGTCTGGGTGTTTGTGGTACCTTCGTTGTATTTGAATTCCATAACACAAGTGCTTTAGCAACTTACTTTGGGTTCAGAACAATGTATGTGATGTTGTCCGCATTTATTATTATTATTTATTTATTATTATATAGGGCAGAAATAGACTCTGATACTTTTGTTTATGTGAATATTGTTAGAACGACAGTTTCTTCTCTCAGAAAGGAAGAACGTTAAACAATCTTGTCTTCAAGGAATACCTAATTATAAACCATGTCAATAAGGCTCGTACGTAGTTAATCACAACAGAAATGAACATCATACAAATTCCAGTACCTACGCGAACAAAATTTGTGAGAAGAATGACAAAACCGAGTAATCTCCAAACCATAATAGATCGTCTGCGGCATCCCTAATTAGGAGCTGAAAGTTATGAAGTCTAATCTATATTAATTTTGTCTACGTAACCTTGTTAAGCTTATATGCCTCGGGTATAAACCGACTGTGTTTTCCGTACAATCCCTGGAGTCCTTAGAAAAGCATATTATAATCAGGAGCGCTCGCATATTCATGAGGTACGGCATCATCTGTAGGATATGGGTCTCCATAAGGAGCCATGGACGTGGCAATTTAAACGTCCGAAAAAAGTCGCATTATCTGATCCACATTTTATTCGAACAAAAGGAAATAAACTGAACGTTTTTACACTATGAATACCTACGTTTTTTTAACAAGGCACTCAAACTCGGTCACCTCCGCTAAATGGACCGAACAGGTGCATTAAAGTTTTTATAAAGTCGACTTCATCGTAAATCGCCTTCAGTAACAAGGGTGAGCTTTAATTTTTTTAGAGTACTTTTAATAAGAATTAACTAACAAAAGTTTTTGAGGATTTTCTTCGAACGCCTTGTTCGTAACCACTGTCTTTAGATTGAAAAGGGTTTGATACCTATTAAGGGCGATAAATCATTACTTAATCACGTATTTTTTATCAATATCTTTCGGGGCTGTGTTGAAATAAATTGAGGCTTAACAATTTTAATCTTTTATAAATTGGCTTAGGTCTGTAAGCTTCACTATATTTTGACAGTTAATTCACGCCATAAAGATTTAGTGATTTAATACACTGAACCATTTAGTTACTATGCATCCGTCGATTGATACAATAATTCAACAAAAATTACCACTGTTCTGGTATTATAAATGTTAAGTCCCCATCAATGATCTAACACACTGTATCTTCCTTATCAGTAAGAGCATCATAAAGCTTAAAAAACAAATGAAAGAAAGCTGTAGCAATGACTTTGGGATAAGAGCATGGGTCCATGACACAAGGCTTAATACACGCATGTCGGTAGCCTTTAATGTCGTGTTGCGCCTTGTAGATGTCTAGATAAGAGGAAAGGACATTGTGACGCAAGCAGGGGGGTCCTCCTCCTTGTATTTATGGCTACATAGAATAAAACAAGGGGCAAGACTGTATGTGAAAATATACTAACTTGTGGAGCAATGATTTTGGAGCAGCTTGAACAAAATTTTTTTCTCTCAGGTGAATCAGGATCAGTTTAATGGGTAAGACAAGTAAATAAAACAACCACATTACACTGTCAATTAAAATGAAAATAAAACGTGTCTTTGCTTGTCAATTTCTTGTAAATTGTCACTTAATGAGTATTACACGGATGTAACTAAGAAAAAACGGAATAATAACTTATTTAACCATCAGATTTTACCATCAAAACAGACTAATTATTCATTTCTTTACAGTTACTTTTCTCATAACAATAGACACATAACATTAAGTATAACAACCAGAACCAGTACATACATGACTTTACTAATTGCCTCTTAAATAGATTTGAGACTGACATTGATGAGCAGATAAGATCATAGTGTCTTCTACAGTGATATGGTTCGTTAATCTAGAACAATCGACAATTCTCGAGGACCTATGGCTGTTGACTCCTAAATAAATTTATAGGCCCAACGTCCGGTGAAATTGATAAAAATTGCCTTGAGAAAGTATTTGATGATGGCCACTTGATAGACATTGAGTTTCAGTTTATTGCCTTTAATTACGATCAGTTTAAGTTGAGACACTGGTATTACGGTATGTGAAATACCGTGGCATTGTTCCGATAGTTTAGGAGATAGTTATTGATAGCTATAAATTTCATGTTTATTAGGTCAGACCATTATTGTCATCGACGTTTTGTTGATAATAGTGTGGATAATCATAATTATAATGCCTTGCGCCTTTTATTTTTTGTAGACACGTTATAATGTTATCAAAATACTGAATTGTCTTAGTAAATACTCTAACCCTTTTCCAATTGAATCAATTGCCGAATAAATCAATTAAGTGTTCCTACATCAATCATACGTATCACATTTAACGACCCGCTCAACTCAAGATTGAACTCAATTGAATCGACTTTGAACTTGAAAATTATTAGCAAGAACATTTAAACCAGCCACTTTACATAGACCTCTCTTTCTGTTAAACTTAGACGAAAAATTAAGAACAAGTTTGATGAGAAAAGCTCTTCTTAGAATGGTTTGTTTTTATCATGACAACGATTGTTTGGTAGAATTTTTGTGTTCAATACCACGGACCGTCAAGTATGACGAGTCATATTAATCTTTGTGAAATAATCAATTAAATAGTAGGGGAAATCTGGATTAGATGGTATCAGTGCCTCGTCGGCACGTCATGCGTACAGTCGTGAGGTCCGTAACAAGATTATTAGAGGAGTAAACAGTTTTGATATTTGTTGATTTATTTATTTAAATATTTATGATCAAATGGGAATTCTTGTACATTGACTTGTAAGTACCTAAATATTTAGCTGATTAGTCAGTTATGTCGTCTTTGGCAGTAACTTTCAGAGCTTTTTTCATGACAGTGATGGAATATTTTAATATTAAAAACCTATAATATGGTACACATTTAAATACCAATTTATATGTTCACTTTAAATAGAGTACCTAAATATAATAGACTGTAAACACATTTTTAATTAGTTCTGCTTTATTCTATCTCTCACTTAAGTATGCTTTTTACTAAGTACTTTGATAAACGAAACTAGGTACTTAACATTTTATTTTATATACAACTTCGTTAATATAATACAAGTTAAGTTAATACAAAACAAAAAGCGAAATGATAACATTTGAATGTTTTTTATACTTTAAATCTTTTAAATTTCATAATAATATTATTATTATGTATCTAGTCTATTACCAAGACCACCTCATCCAACTACAATGACGACCAAAAGCGGTATGTTTTGGTATCGACTGGTCAGGCATTCGAAGTATTGTCAGTGATTTAATTGAAACAGCAGGGGCCCAAACCGGCCTAACACCATAGGCCAACAGGAAACAATGTTTTGTATGAAAAATTTCATCTAGTACATTTTAATTGCCTTTATATAGTTTAATTAGGGACTTTCGTGTTGTCCATGATTAATGTTGTAAACCAAATGGGATTTGATGACTATAAAATATGTATATGCTCTAGTTAAGGATGGTATAATTTGGTTTCTGTTTTTATAAATTAGTTTATACTTATTACTGTTTAGGACCGTGTTTTTCTTTGATTAATTTTATAATTAGGCTTTCGTATGAGTACGTTCAAGGCATGTAAAGAAAAAATAGTTTTTTTTTTATATTATATAAAATCATTCTACATTTACCACATATTATGTACTCGTCGTTCAAGGCATATTGAAAAGAGACTATTGTTTACCATCCAGTATTATTTTTTTTATAATTTAGCAAAAGACCTATTAGTCACAAATAGTTTTCATTTTCATGCAATGTATCTTAAAGGTAGTTTAAATTCCTTAAGTATACTCGTAGGTTCTGTGCATTTGTTTTAAGGAACACAAAATTATTACCAACAGTGTCAAATAAAATTGCTGTAAACAATCAAATCTTTGATGAATTGGAAACCAGCAAACTAATCGAAACATCTGTAACTCTGACAGTGAGATATTAAAGGAAACTGAATGTTCTTAAATACTTCACTTTAATATTAGTGTCTAGGAACTTTAGATAGTTAGAAGTCAGGACAATAGACCGTTTCCTGATTTACGTTGACTCATAGCTGTTTGATGAGCCAATCAATGAGAGCTGTTTATTTCTTCCTTGAAATGATTACGTTGTGTTTCAGTTTCGAAATGCTGATTAGAGGTTGATGACATCAGTGACGACTAGCTGTGAGTCCGGAATGGTTTTGATCCTATTTTTGGCATTTCATTGATCACGGCAATACATTTACGATTATTAATTAAGATTTTGTACTCTATGTTCAAAACTATGACGCCCTGAACTCCTGAAATTTGATTCGCTTTATCTCCTTAGATGGTTTTTTACAAAGCAAAAAATCATGTGTCCTGTATTTTTAATATGCATCAACGGACTTAAAATTTTTAATATATCATACCCAGTCAACTACCTAAGTACCTATCTACTAAATTACATCAAGCCTTCAATGGTCTCAACAATATACATACTAATTAAACGTAACAACAACATAAAACTGAAATCCTAAACTAAGTTATTTTGATCTCCCACGGATTTACACAATAGTCGTTAGCTGACGTCCACAAAGGAGTCAGTCCTTGACAACTTTATTACCGCATCTTACAGCGGTCATTGGGTTTAAAATTTTAATTAGCTCCCTTGTTGCCTTGTTAAGGATATTGCCCCGATTTTATTATGGTACGCCTGTTGTTACTTCTTGGTAAACATCTTTGTTTTATCTGATCGTAATGATGAGATTTTTTTGTGAACACCAATTAAAGTAAGTACCTAATAATGTAAGGATTTGAAAATAAAATAAGTTTATGAATGTTTTTAGAAATGTTGGTAGGTTGTTTTAAATACATTATTTGAAATTGTCACATGATTAAAGTATTTTTGAGTTTTTATTTCATTCTTAAATATGACAATTTATGTTGTTTTATGATTGCACTATGCTCCTCTGGTTAATTTTTTCGTTCTTTTTCAGATATTGTTATGTAACATTTTGATATATGGAGAAATCAAATATTGAAAAAAAAGAAGCTTTGAGACGAAATTAGCGAGACCTCGCTCCGAATTGTCTTTTTCCGTGAGAAAACGGAAGCTATATAGTAACATGAATTTAAAAAACAGGTGTCAGTTTATCTAATAATAAATCAAGAATAATAAAAAGTTTCTGTAAAAAAATATTATTTAAACGCTTCAGCAGATGTCACTGATAACGGTGAAAATTATGCTCCATAAAGCGGTGCTCTAAATGGCGGTACAACAAAGAAATTGTCTCAAAATAAACGGGTCCACTAAAAAACAAGGGCACAAATAAAACAATAAAGAGGACAAAACACAAAACAAAGAGAAATACAATAAATCAGCTGTTGTGGAAGTGTCTCGCTTTATAAAAGTATGGATAGAGGCAGACGTCTGACGTCGGGCTGTTAAGTCACAATTTATTGTTAATCACAGCCGAAGAAGTCTCATTCTCGTAAATTTTTGTGTAATACGAGTGGATTGATGCAAGATGCGACCCGATAACTAGGGAGCGGAAATAATTGGAAGGTTTTATGTAGAGAACTGCCTCGGAAAGTAGCTGGGATACTATGAGAGTATATTTAGCTTGCAGTATCCTAATTTTGTTTTGTAAGGTTCAAATTTGAATGGGAATTTAATTCGAAGCGTGTAACTTTTGCTGGTAATGCTGGCTGGTTCTGGTCGTTGAACATGTTTTAAAATTTGAATTTGTTTGAGCATTAGACCCCTGTGGGATTATATGGGCATCATTGCAATGTATCTGCTTAATTAATTGCTTTTGTTTGTTAATTGACTTACCTTATTCCGGTGAATTTATTGTTGCTTATGCAATTTAGGGAACAATTAGTTGTATTTTATTACGCTTATCTTTATTTCTGGACGTCACAATAAAATAATCTAATTTGATAACGAGAATAAAAGGTTACTTTGGCTTTTGTGTTTTGAAAGTTGTCTCACATAAATTGGATATTTTCGGGGAAACATTGTTATTCAGTTGTTTTAATTTAAACATTGGCAGCTACAACCAAATGTCATTGTAAACCTGAAACCACAAGTATCTGAAAAACAACAGAACTAGCAATGAATTGGGGAATGTTTCCTGTAATAAAATGCTTTAACTATCTCAATATGCTTCTCGTCAGATAGCGACCTAAAAAGTAACTTGTTCACCCAATTTATTATGACATTTATTGTTTAATTTTAACTATCAATTGAACGTATGTATTTTTTTATTTATTTATGTGTGTGCCTTGGATTGAAAATATTTATAAATTACGTTGAGCAATATAGATGGTAGTTGTCAAAAGAGTTTGAATGAATACTACACTTGTTTCAATATTCTGAAATAGGTTTTCATCCTTATATTCAAAGTCAAGTCATTTGGTCATTAAATTTTAAGGTCATAAATCACCAAACCTTATCTACACGGAACAAAATTTTGCGTGTTAATATTGTGATAGCTTTAAAAGTTTCACATATATACTTATATTTATTCCTTGTTATACTTCCTTATAAATTATTCAACCAGCAAATAATAAACAAATTTCTTACCAACAGCGTCATTACTTATTTTATTTCACATCTTTCAACAGCCTCATCCATATTTTCATATAATTCTGCTCATATGAAATACTCAATAATCTTGGTTGTAATATTTAAATCTGCTCTCCTGTTACGACAGCTTCCCCTGTATATTGCTTTATTTAAGTTTGCTCCTGTCATAAAAATAAAAATATTCCACTCTTAAGCCTAACTAGCTAACTGTGAAATCCCATCTGCACAGCCTTACTGTTGCAGTTGCAAATATGTATCCCAGTTATTATTCACACCTTTCCTTTTTAATACAGAAAGTCCAAACAGCATATAACTGTCATTGGAATTTAATCCGTAAGTCGTTTGATTAGAGTATGAATTTAATGTAACGAAATGTGATATAAGCAAAAGAACTTTGGGCTGGTCGTTCGATGTACGAACTCCTTTGACGTTCAAACAGCAAAAAATGAAGAAAAGTGCAACGAGCGTTGTGACGAGCCAGCTCTTCGTTTATAAATATTTATTACCTAATTATCGAAGGCTGGTTTAACACCTCCAATGACTTTTTAGCCAGCGGCGCGCATCCAACTTCGAGACAACACCAATTTGTATTTTAAATCCCGAATAGCAAAACAGTTATTTTATTTTTTCGAACTTGTTAACACTGTAATAAAGTTGTCCATTACCTATCATTCTGTCAAGTCAAACAAGTTGCTTCGCGAAAGTTTTGTTTATAATGAAGCGTTAAAAACTCATTTCGGAGTGTTATAGAGTTGTTACGGTATCGAGTTGTGGAAATAATCATAATTTATGATTTTTTATTTACTTTTATAGGACGCATATGGGCTGTTTAGCTACATGAACATTCAGTTGTTTTTGTTATCGATTATTGCATCACTTATCAAGACTATCTCTCAGATCACCATTCGATATTTTTCTAGCAAAGTAAGAAACTTTTTTGAATTGTCTAAAATATAAGGTTGAACATCGTACAAATAATTTCTACTCGTACGTAAATATATTTTTGTGTGTTTTTAGTGAAGTGTCGATACTAAACCAGTTTCCCTGTCGCTTCTCTTGCTAAATTATCGAAATGTGACATTTTATCAGAAAAGAACAGCAGTTTACACTTAAACAAGTGTCGGGGACACTATCTCGCTCAAGTTATGCGTTTAGTCACCTTATTAAATAAAGGTTTATCAACACTGCGGCCACGCGGGCCAAGAAAGGAGATAAAGTGAAAGAATCGTGTGGATCTTCTTTTGTTTTACGCGGCAAATTGGTGGAAAAATATATTGAGCAACACTACACAACGTGACATATTTATAGTGACATGAATTGTGCTATTTGTTTCGTTCTACTTGGCTTGGTCTATCGCTAATCATGTTAGACCATAAAATGATCGTCATAATATCATATTATGTTTATGAGTGTCGCTATAAACTACAATTATCGGACAAATAGCGACATACCAACCGCGTTTGCCAAACTAATATTTTGCAGAACAGTTTTTGAATCATAAAGTGCAGTGACCTAATTCTATGAATACCTACACTTTTATTAAAATAAATGTTAGATATTACTGTTTCTTCACATTATTAAAACTTGACATTTTTGCATACAAATAATAAAATTCTAAATTGAAATATTTAATTTATATAAAATATTTAATAAGTTTAACTATATACATTTAATTTTAAATAGGGCCGTAATGTCTCATAAAAGTATATTAGCCACTTATGCTATCGTCCTAGCCAAAGGAATATCCATTCTTGTAAACACCTTAGTTGTAGTAGATAAAAACATTTTGCATCCATAGATTATAAATTCTCTACTAAGTTGCATGAAAATTACGAGGATGTAAAACGACATTACAGATACTAAATTTAAAATAAATGGGACGCAAAGACATTATTAACTATTTAAAGTCTACAATTATTTGTTTAAAAATATTATTTAATTAAAAAACAAACTGTGTTTCTTACTCTTTTTAAATCTGGAACCACGCTTCGAAATCCAAATCTTAACGGTTTATTTTATTTAAATCGTCGATAGTTTATCAGTTCACTTGAGAATTTATATCTTAATCTACATCCAAGCTTCCTATTTATTCTAATTATAAATTTAAGCATTCAGAGTTTATCTTTGTTAGCCGCTATCTTCTAAAATAAAGGGCACTTATCGCTGTAGGATATTATAACGAGGCATTGAAACGTAATTTAATTTAACTAAGAAGATTACATTTGTTTCTTTGTTCGTTTACTTGCGTAAGTTGTTGGGAATTGGGATAGCTGATTGATTTGTGGTTCGCTCGGGTCGTGGAATAGACAGTCAGTACATTTATATTAATTACTTTTTGCTTTGAAGTATTAAGGTAATGTTGTATTTTTACTAATAACGATACTTAATTTTATTATAACAAACCTATATTATACCCACCTATTTATATTATTTTCAAGAAGTATAAATGTTCATATATAAAATAATTGTATAAATTTATGTAGTATGTAGTAGTATACAATTTCGGAACTTAAAATGGCTAGGTACTATAAAATCCTTTGAATGTTCATATAAAAAAGGTTGTATAACATTAAACTCTCGCAAAGCAAATCACCAAACAAAAACCAAATAAACAAACACCCATCATATCTGTAACTAAACAAATGTATGAGCCTACAATTTTAGCCCAAGGCCCGAGCTCGTCGTTCAGAACGTTACCAACAATCAATCAAATGGACAGGATAAACATTAGTTTTGATTTAACAGTCATTAAAATAAACAAACATTTTTCATGCGCACGCATACCACTACATGTAATTAACGTCACGACCTCATATTTCTTATTCGAGTGTCGACGTGTATTTCTAGACACGCGACGATCGTTCTTTATTTAAAGTATTGCATCTTTACGTCAAAGAGGTTTATACAGCTGTAGCTAACTGGCCGGTGATACAAGTTTTCTTTCGTTCAAGATGTCAATTTGTAGTTTAAATTACATTAATACCTAAACTCTTGTTTAGTTCAATATATTTTAAAAGGTCTCAATTAAATAACCATGGCTTAAAAAAATATCGTGTTTACTGATTCTGTACTTATCTACTTATCTACTTAGTCTAAACTTTTACGTGTTTTAAAAGTTTTTGTTGTTTTGGTAATTAAATACATAATAATTAATTTCATTGGACTCCTAAATTACTGCCGCAGTTCCGATTCCGAAAATCATAGAGCTAAAGCAATATTAAAGAACGTACCTAAGTATAAAAAAAGTCAAAGTCTAATAAACTCAACTCAACTGTAAAACTACTTTCCTACCGTATCTTACATGGCATATAAAAACTTAAAACCATCTATACAAGCGTAATATAAACATAAAACGTCTAAATAAAATCTATTAGTCGCAGTGCGTTTTACTGTTCAATAAAACATAAAACTTTACTTCATATTGGATTTAATTATAAACATTTGAAATTCACTTAGCTTTTATTACGAGACCGTTATTTCATACATCGATTAGAATTTCAAAAGAGTCGGTAATACTTGAATAGTCACGAAAAAAAACAATTGAATTTTAAGTTCAACCCTTAAATAGTGTCGCTAGTGATATAACTGCTGATAACAGAAGAGTGTATTTTGTTTATTGGAGCAGAGCTTCACATCTGTTTTGCGCATAAAAATAATAGCGATTGACCCTTCATCGGAAACGTAAGATCGAGATAAGGCGATAATGCAGGCACTTCGCAACATGTCCATCACAGTTGTGTGAGTCAATGAATGTATTTTTTTTTATGTAGTATTATATGTGTAGTTACAAAGTTTTTTTTACGGTTTTCCATCTCTGAGACAAAATTAAAGGTATTGTCTCTACTAAATGAAAGTGATAAAATAGAAAAAAAAAACATTAATTTGCCACAAAAAATGACTAAAAATGTATAGGGTAATATGCGTTGCACCCGCTCAAAACAACCGACTCTCAGCATATACTAATTTTCATACCAAAAGCAGAGCCACGGGGCTGGCAAGGCAAATGAATACTACTACTAGTCATAATAAACTCTGTATGTCATGAAGCTCAACGATGCACAACAAAACAAAATAAAACTATTAATACGAACAGAAAACCTAATAGAGACAATCCATAATAGTAACACGTGCCATAAGAGCATAGAGCAACATCCAACTAATGATGCACAAAAATATTTCCCGTGTAGCTTTATAACCATCGATTAATCAGGACACACAGTTTTTTACTCTGCTTTAAAAGCATCGGCAAACGCGTTCTGTGTTTGTATATACTCTGACCACACATCGTCCATTAGGCTTTATTAAGAGTTTAGTCAATATTGATAAATGTTTGATGGGACGTCGGCGACGTAACGATGCAATTAAATTTTGCTTTCCATGATGGAGCGCTCGCGTTTATGTACTAAATGCAGCTGACGCATCAAATTTATTGTGTTAATAATTGATTTAATTGGTGCGCTCGTTTTTATCAATCAGTGTGGGAATGGACTTTTGGCGGATATAGTGAATCATAAATGGCGCATATTTGGTTTAATTTTTTCCATTTGTGACCACTTTTTCTGCAATTTATAAATACAATTATTTCAATTGTACTCGCCATTTTTTTAAAAAAACAGTCATTTCAGGTCTTAAAACGTGCTCAAACAACAACAAAATACATTTTGGGCGAGCATACGACATTGTTCGTATCTATTTATTATTACGTTTACACGCATTCGAGTAGGAAGAATTCACTGGAAGATATATTAGTAGCCAGTGGAGTAATACAGCACGCGTTATGAACACACGCCCGAGACTAATAACACCATTAGTCAAAACGAATTTGGTGCTGCCTGGTTAATTTGAGACGAGAAATTCGTGAGAGACTAATAGTACGTAATTCGATAACACTGAGTGTAATAAATTCGCAACAGTTTTGTACTCTGAATTAATTTCATCGTTTTTCTTTTCATTTAACGTTCCTCAGTAACACTAGCATTATTGTTCTTTCATTGCTCAAAAAGACTGTACCAATCAATTACTTGCCGATATCAACAAAACAACATCAGATAATAAATTATGCTGATTTCATGAATTGAATGCCAATATCAACGACATACACTTTTTATGTACTACAATATACAATGGTTATTTCGAAAGGCAGAATTTGATCACAGATGTAAATTTTATTGATCATTCAATCAAACGAGTCTGTCTGACAAAAGTAAAAACTTGATGCATTTATAGAGCAAATTAAAAATAGCAAAGTATAACACTGCATCAGATTCGAGTTTACCCTCGATTTAACAGCCACAAACTCGTACGTTAACAACGAGGACACCAACTATTGATTCGTAATAAAACTGTCATGAAGTTACGTACTGAAAATAGTTTTCGTACTGCGAATAGAGGAACGACTACATTCTAGATGGCAGTTTACTATGCGACCAAACTCGGTCATAGTCCAATTTTGGGCTTCGGACTAGGCAAAAAGTTGCCGTGGGCAGGTAACTCGTTAATTGTGACGACGGAGGCGAATTTGCATTGTAATGGATATCCCAGCGCTGAACGCTCGTTGTTTATACGTTCATCTTCACATATGTACCAGCACTCGTTTAAAGCGCCAGTAAATTTTAGACTCAACACAGCTAAAATGCGATTTTTAGATTTGGGTGCAATGCGGATATTATGCTATTGAACATAAAATGTGGATACATTATTTTACAAACAATTTAACAGCAGGGGAAATCGGCATTCAAAGTCACAAACATTAACATTGTGGTAAGCAAACACAAAACTGTCAAAATACATAAAATTTGTGGTCGAAATTGAGAAAAGAAATGTCACCCAAGTCACTAAATGGTCCCTTGACCCGACGTTAGCATTGAATAGGAAACGTGAATTGAGTTTGCGCAAAATCAAGACCTCCGAAGTCAATATGTCATATCGTCAACATCGTCGGTCAGACAATACGGTTCTACGACCGACTTCCCATTATTTGCGGGTGGCCCAACCAAAGTCTTTGTATCATTTGCTTGATAGATTCGTCAGCTATGTTTGCTTACATTGTGGCAACGGCATTCACTGGAATCAATAAAAATAATAGGTACGTTAAACTCCAACGGTGCTTTTACAAAAAGGTATCAAACGTATGGACAATCTGTCGCTGTTAAAGAATTAACACTATGTTACGAACAACTAAGCTCAATTTATGATTAGAAATAATTACTATCATATTTTTACGATGTTACCTCTATTCTCTTTCAATTTTAAGTCTAATTCTTAATTAAATAAATTATAATTGGAAACAAGTGAGTTTCCGTTTCCACAATCAACTTTTACAACATGAGTTGGCATGCCAGCAGAGCAAAAGAGGTTTTTAACTTTATAACAATACCTATCATCATTATTTTTGATGTGCATTGTACATCCATCCGGCTTCCGGGACCAATCATTTCCATTATACTTTCTACTTTACCATTTCAAGTTAAATGTTGTCATCAGCATTGGTACATAGAATAGGGACAAAAATGGTGTCAATTAATTGTACCCGATTTTTAACTTTATATTTACCTATTTGATTGAATAACGCCTGCAATTCACCGAAATCTCGCAAAAGCAACGCGTCTGAATGGGGGCAGATTTAAAAAATAAAACTCTAGTGCAGACCAATGCTCGTTTGGTCTCGCATGGACATAGGCTGTCCACAATCGAAATGAAGCAAAGGCATCTCCCGTCGACCGCATTGTTCCTTTGTTGTTCGCATCTGACCAGAACCTTTGTCCGAGAATTGTTTTATACAGAATGTAAGTCACGAATACCATGTACTGTCTAACTGAATAAGGCCGGGTCTTTCTGTGGCCTCTACCGTAGGTTCCCTATGTTCAATCTCACATACAACTCTATTCAATGAACCTACTTGTATAATCGACGCTGGTGTACTGTTGTTCTTCGTTTTTTTGTCTATCTTGAAACAATGCCTTGTAAGGTCCATTGATATTAAAATTATTAATGTACTTTTCTTAGTTTGTTGGATTATTAGTTTAAGGTTTTAACTTAGTTACAGAATTCAAATTTATTTAAATAACTGAAATCTTATCTCCATTCATTCATTGAATCTTATTTCTGTTACAGTTGATTCAAGAAGTTTTTCAATTAACAAAATTATTTGCGTAATAATATTTTTGAATGAGAAGTGTTAAATTCCAATGATAGGGCCCAAATATGATCCATACATTCTAGAAGACTTATGCTGTCCAGACACAGAGCAATATAGAAAGAAAAGTGCAGCCAATGCGGTTTTATTACGCTACGTGGAATAGTAACGTATTTCTTACGGCATTTGAAGAATATTGGAGCGAAATAATACTTGTAATATTTGCAAGGATACACAACGGGTGGCCTGGAAACGTATGTATTCGTGTCAGTTAAAAGTCGAAGGTTTTTTGAATATTTTATTGAACACTACACTTGTATTGTGCTTTGTGAAGGAAGACAGTTACTGTTATATTTATTTCTCTCGGATGAGCTGTTTCTGGTTGCAATAATACATTTGAAAGATATTCTTGGTTTTGAACTGTCTCGTTGTTCACTCCTTGAATGCACTTTGTACTATTTACAAGTTGTATGTAAGAGAGTAGGTATATTATAAATTATTTAGAATTAAATTTTACTAAGGGCAATTATTTTAGTAACAAAGCGCTCTTACATTTAAATTATGTTATAATTCAATTTGAAAATAATCAGCGATAAAATCGAAGATAGCCATGAACTTAAATATTTTTGTTGGAACACTCCAACAAAATAGGGCATCACAAATCCGATCTTCCAAAAGTGCTGTAGTGACTCCCATACCATATTCGTCAACTAGCATAACTCGCTCGTATTTGCTCGCGTGCCGAACTTGACCTCAGTGCTATCTCAATCTGATGTTGAGATAACCGCCAACATTGTTCCCAGCGGGACGCTGAGAATTCGTATTATCTCCAGCGAACACCTTACTTCCATTCCATAAGGTTCAAATTCCTTTGGAGTAATTTTTTAGATAGATTCGTCATAGAGGGCTACATGACTGGGTAACACGTTCTTTGTCGTGATTTTGCGTATACTTGTATGAAGAGGTAAATGTATACAGATGTTGGTAGACTCGTACTAACAAGCGATTTATGTGGGTACGCACGACTAAAGGATCTTGGAGGCTGATTGGTCTCTTGATAGTGTTGTTTTTGCAATAATCTGGAGACATTATCAACCTGCTAGTTAGTAGGTTTAGTTTGGGGCACGTGTCTCCTTAAGGTTAGGTAGATACCATTCTTTAAGTACGTGGTCTACGTGAACTTTTATAACTAGTTTAAAAAAGTTTTAACGAACATAATATTATTTATAAATTATCTAAGTTTACTGCTCAAAATATGAATTTCAATTCTAATACATAATTAACTACATAAATACCTACTTTTTACTCGACTTAGCGGCTCACACACTCGGTTTTCAGAGGATTCCCTTATATCCTCGCATTAAGGTTCACTTTTTAAAAACTGCTTAATAATCATGATAACACAATGTTTTGATCCTATCTAATCAGAAAAACTAGCTCAAAATGGTGAAAAAAAAATGGGCCCTGCACAGTAATCCTAAAAATTCTAAACGATCCACACAGGAGGTCTAATCTATACACAAATTCTAAAGAAAACATATTATTAGAACCGTTTGTCTAGCTACCCGTATGATATCCTACCTACCATACTTATTCAATAACAAATAGACATAATGCATTTACCTAATAAAGGCAGAAGCTCATTCTTGCTACCCTAAAATAGTTCTAAAACTTATGAAAAGCTAGTACAAACTGAAAATGTGTCACAGCTTGCTAGAAATAATGAAAGTCAACCCTAACTCCTTTTGTTAAAGATTGAATTTGTGTATCAGTAAATTTAAAATACGGTTTCTATGTTGGATAATACGCAACTAGAGTTTTGCGTTGTGTGTAGGAACGAAGGGTAAGTTTTCTATAACAAAAAGGCATAAATAAAATGGATGCCTATTCAAGTAAAGCGAGGCTGATCGCTGCGGCGCCACAACGCGCTCGAAACGCTATCAAACTTTCGCTTTTCTAATGAAACTTGAGATCGCGGAAATTGCATGGAAATAAATACGAACCCAGTAGTTCGCTTAGCAACTTTTAAATGCACCCGATGTTGAACAGAATGCCTTTGTTAATTTAAAAGCTTGCTCCGAACTGACTGCCAACGCTAAAAAATAAACTCGACTGAGCTCCGAACACAAATTAGAGTTTCATATTGACTTTTCTTTGCTGTCCTGGCTCCATTGTATAGAACTTTGATTAAATGTTTTTAAATTCACAGTTCGTCATATAACGCTATTGTCATAACTATTTTGCAATTTGAGTGAGTCGAAAAACATTTTGCAACAACGTGGGCAAGGATGAGCGATAAAAGTCAGCAGATTTTAGTATGGTCATCCCGACGCACAACACAATGGCGAAAAAAATCAACAATCGGCACTGTACAAGGAGGAAAGCACATGCACGAATGAAATATTAAAGTTATAAAGGACTCTGCTTCAGAGAAAAGTAATAAAGTAGTCAAGGGTGAACTCGGTGAGAAATCATGTGCCGACTTTATTGCAAATTATATTTCGGAGTCTCTCTTCGCGTTTTCAATGGGTTATTCGCAATGGAACTAATTTCGGTGGCCATGTATTTCATTACCATATATTCACATATTCAATTTGTCTGTTAAAATAAAATTTACGTACATAAATGTAAGTTCATTCACGGGTCAGCTTGCATTGGACGCTCTATTCAAATATCGACTTTTTGGTAAGTCAATTAGGCCACTTGAGTTAATTCTGAAAGAGACTTGGTTACCAATTAGGATAATTGCTATTTATGTTAAATAATATATTTAACTGTATTTGATTCCAGCAAAGGGTCTTTTAGACTGAAAAGTATATACATTTCATAGAACTGCCTTGCTATAAACATTTATGTTTACGCTTTGTTTTTATTGAGATGTGTCGTTGACGCCACAAATTGCATTGACGTATTGATTTGAAGACAGCTTTCAAGTGAAATAAGCTTAATTTACGCCAGGAATATTTAGCATTAGGTTTAGACCGTCGCATATTTCGCTCAAAGGATTATTGCTGTATACAAGTATTCTTCACAGAAAATAAGAGAATCCCATTTGAAATAAGTGAGAATTTACCGTTTAAAGCTCTTTTATGCTGATGTCATGCGAGCGGACGCATTCGAAAATTCAAATAGAGTGTACGACTCTACGTCATTTTAAATGTCATAGTGCAGGATTTTATCGTTTTATTACCACATAATCTATACATATAATAAATCTGTAGAAAAGTCATTTTTGTACATTAAAGAAATTGAAAAAAAAAAATAGCCAGCGTGTTAAAGGATAACTAACAGAACCCATTTCCATAATTTTTGAAATTTTTGTCTGTTTGTCTGTTTGTCTGTTTGTCTGTTTGTCTGTTTGTCTGTTTGTCTGTTTATATGTTTGTTTGTGCACGCATCACGTAAAATCTACGAATTCAATGCAGACAATGTTAATATACAAAAATTATACACAACTTGAGGTATAACTTAGTTTTTGTTTCATCGAAATCGGTTAACTCTATCAAAAGATATGATTAATTTAGTGAATTCAAGAAGTAAAATATTACAACACGCAATTCAGTACAGTACTTGCATTACAACTCTCTTTTGCCGGGGGTCAGATTTCAGGTTACAGTATCAAACATAAACTACTTAATCGAATGGTGTAAAAAATTGAGAGGTTGTTTTCAAGAAATCGTAGATGGTTGTTAGCTATGTTAAAACATGTTATTAAATCTAGCTGATAAGGGGTGAAGCTTTAAATTTCCAAAATCATTTTCTCAACTGCACACATAAATTGGCATTATTGACAGATAAACAAGAGGGTAACCATGGCAGACTGAGGTAGCCATAGCAATCTTCAATTTGATTAGTACCTATATTTTAGTGAACTAGCTATCGAAGTAAACAGCTTGGCGGTTGAACGATTGGAAAAGAGTGATCTTGCTGCAAGTTCAAATCCAGTTGTTAATGTTTGTATTTTTTTTCATGCGTCCATTTTCTTTTATAAGTTTGAATTTTTTGATACCCAAGTTCAAATTTCAGTAGAGCTAACTCTTTTTGTGTTTTACTAACGTATCTTTTTTAAGTAAAAAAATATTTGTAACATTTTGTTGTATTTTTAGTTGCAATAAACGACATCTTTAATCGTGAATTTTTTCTCAACCGATATAATTATAAACTTACAATTATTTAGTGTTTGTATTTACTAATCTCCGTAGGTAAGTTTGTTCCTCATTGCTGATCATTGAGGAACAAACGTGCATGGCATATACCGTAAAGTGATTCAGGCGTAAATGTCCTGGCCATTTGCTTGGAAATTTACGCATTCGCTTCTGACTTGAAAACGTAAGCTTCCCCATAGATCACTTTATAGTTGGTTAAAAACTTTATTAATTTTTTAAATAAAACAACACCATCCTTACAGGTAAATACCCAATGCGACAATATTGGCATACATAGTAAAATTAGAATTAAAATAGATACAAACTTAAAATTAAAAATAAAAATATACACTTATAAAAATAAAATAAATACTCATCTATAACTTAACCTTGAAAACAAAAAAAATACACATCTAAAACTTTAATCCACTTTTAAACTATTTTTCCAACATAATGTGTAATGTTTTCTATTGGTCATCTATATTATATTCCATGGACAAGATCTTTTTGTATTTGTTATTTATTTTCTTTTACACAAAAACAATGATGTTTTTATCACACAATCTTTAGTATGTACTACCTCTTTAATATTCATTAAAAGGTAGCTTGCTTCTCATGTAGGTTTTTATGCGTACATGATGTTTTATTTATGTGTTTAAATTTAATAAAGTTTTTGTACCCTATTACCGAAAGGTTGGGCCAAAACCCTAAATAAAATAAACTTTCTATCGCATTCTCTACATTTTAAAATATATACGTACGGTATTTAAGCCCATCACCTTATGCTGCACCTTACGCTTAATTAAGAGAATTGTACAGGATACAGCCTCTGACTTTTATCAGGGTAGAATGAGATTGTCCTTGGACAGCTATTACTTAATCTTTAAAAACAAATAATTTTAAACACAGTTTTGGTAATTCTGCCACTGCGCCTCTCAAACCGTACGTCAACTTTTTGTAACTACCTCCTCTTTCAGTTTCATGGGTCTCATGTCAGTCACTGCCTATTTGATATCCACTCTGAATTTAACTGCGTAGTTCATTTTCGAGGTTTCGCACCAAAACCTCGCGCCCTGTAGTCTCACTAGGGACTACGATACCAACAAGAACTATAGCATAAAAAATGGACTAATTTGTTTTTATGGATTCGGTTTTTGGGTGCCCTTTGCCATTTACTGCCTAGAGCGACAGCTGCTTTCACTTTAACTCAGAGTTGGCGCTGCCAGTAGACTCAATACAAAAACATAACATAACATAAACATAACATACCATCACGCCTGTATCCCCGAAGGGTTAGGCAGAGGTGTACCAATGTACACCCACAGTTCGCCGGTATGTTTAGGTCCCATGTAATAGGGGGCGAGCCTATTGCCACTAACCGGGCACAAATCCAAACTCTGACCTGCTACTGAGAATTTCATAGAAAAACCCAATATCACCTTGGTCGACTTGGGAATCGAACCCAAGACCTCTAGCGTAGCAGTCGCGCTTAGAACCACTAGGCCAACGAGGCAGTTGCCACTCAGTATTTTAAAGTTGCCAATGAAGGATTGAAAAGTTTCTATAAGAATTTAATATGACAGAATCTTGCTGTATATGACTAAGCGGTGTACTTAGACATAATATACTTACGATGAGGCAAAACTTATGTCAGTTTTCGAACCAAGTTGATAACACATCACATGAATATGGCCAAGTTCTTTATTACATAAGTTATATTTGATAAAGTAAACTTTAAACTTATTTAAGCTAAATGTTTTAGAAAACCTGAATCTTAATTATAATTTTTATCAACACGCCAGTAGCACACATCTATTTATTTAACATGAGAAAGCGCAACTACAAACAAATAATGCATGAGTGCTTAGTGAGCTTACAAGATCATTATATAGAAACCAAACAAAAATCACTTTAATGATGTTAGCTCATTAACTAAACACATTATTTTCACAAAGGAATGTAGGTTAAAGTAAATTATGCAATCTTCTTGAGACATACTGACAGGAAGATCGTCCAACATTTAGAAAAATAAGTCAAAATTCGTAAAAAAATAAAATAAATGAGAAGAATTAAAAAATTATATATTTCACTTAATTTACCATATTAAATAACACCGGGGTAAATAAAGCTGATTTCCAAGAGTCATTATGCGAAGTTTTTTTTTTTTAGTTGGAGTCTACAAAATTTACGGTAGTAGTAGTCTACAAAGTAAACGGTACTTCATATCGCAATATGGTGCATAGCAAATTTTATTTTAGTACATGTCACAATGTCGTCTTGATTTCTAAACTAGCAGTTAAATTTTAAATGACTGTATGTCAAATGATAGTAGCGATTTCTAAGTAAACATTAAATACAAGCCTACTTGATCTTAATTCTTAACACGTAACGTGTAAGTGGCCGCAAAATTCTGCCTATTATATTTTCTCTTCAGCAAATAATTTCACTAATTAAGGGTTTGAAGTGTTTGCGATACTACTTAGGATATTAAAATTTTCTTCGTGAAATCTTCATCGATTGTAAGCGTCTTCGTTGCATGCGTTTGATATATTCCTAGTATAATATATTAATTAATTATCTTCTAAAGTAAAATAATCACTAAATCAATTATGTACAAGTGTGAACTTTAATGTTCGGATGAATTAGACAATGTTTTAAAGGTTTGGGTAAGGACTTATACCTCGTTACCTTATTATTCTGTAATATAATTCAGGGGAATAAGCGCGTACATGCATAATATAAATACCTTTTTTGCAGGTCTGCTTGCGACCACGGCCGGTGTAACCCGGTCGAAACGTCAGCCCAAAAAAGGTATTTTTGCATGTACGCGCTTATTCCCGTGAATTATATTACTATAAACATGCAACGCGATAGTTTAAAAGTTATTATTCTGAATATCAAAAGGACATGTTTAAATATAAAACAAAATAATTAGGTAGCTGAGCAATCCTAGAAAAAAGAAATAGGTGCTTTCTTATTAAGAAAAAGTCTCTTCAGGTAAAGTACGAGTAGAATTATATAAACTTTATCAGGACAAAAAGCAAAATGAATTCACTATACAATCAAATAAAGCTCAAAGCTTTAAAAGTTTCAGTCAATTTTAGCTTGATTCCACATTTTTCATACGGCGAACGTTCCTACGGTTTAGCTCATACGAAAACGTTTATAGATTTTTATCGATTTCCAGTGAAACTAGCTTCAGTAGCGAAGTTATATTATTATAGTGGATTCGCGCCTGAGTAAGCTTGGATAACTGGGCCAATCGATTTTTAAGTAAAAAGTGGAACTGGATTCCGAACTTTAAAGTATACTCAGTTACTTAGGGAATTTACGCGAGAATTTCTGTACTTTAGTTAAGTTTAAGTCCTTGTTTTTACAGTCCGTAATAAAAGACTGTCTGATATTGGGTCTAATTTAGATTTCTTGTTTTTGTAGTCAAACTGAATATTGTTTGATCTGAAACGTTCTGAAAGAAAATTAACCTGCGGTAATTAGTAAATTTGTACATCAGTTATAAATATGTATTTTTTTTTACTTCTGTGTCTATATATAAATTATTAAATAAATAAAGTTATATTTCTTGTGTCATACAATAATATGATCGTTACTTTAAGACGCCACTGTCAAGTACAACGCAAATAATGTCGCGCCTTTTTCATGTAAAATGATAACCTACAAAATTATTAAGCATGACATTTGTAGCACGCGGCACAAAAAGAACAGTTATTGATAAAACAATATTGTCTCGAACATGTTCAAAGAATAAACTACACTCATCTCGGCAAATAACTGTGGTTTCAAGAAGCCTCCTTACCTATATTACAAATCTGATCCTTTGCCAAGTCCCTTGTTGTTTGATACTCCATATCTATCCAGATATTTACTGTGCAAGGGACCTCGTATTTGAGGTTAAGGGATATAGCAATATTCTCAAAGTAACTAGACTAGTCGACTCACGAATACAAAGTGGTTTGATAGGGGTCTAGTACGTATCAGGTATTTCAAAAGCATCGGGAATATCGAGTACATTGTTAGATTATTTATTTGAATTTCTATCTTTGAACATTATTATAAAAATTGGTTTGAAATTCAGTGAAAAGGTTACACTTTGATAAATACAATATAGGTTACAAGATTTATTACACACCCTGAAATATATCTTTTGATTCTCTTTGTCATATACACAAGCAATTCAGACGTCAATGTGATTCAATGACAACGTCGCTATAATTGTTATTATAACCATATGCCATATTTTAATGATTAATAAATAATCTGTTGAGATTTAAAAAGACAGTATCATAACATAAAAAAAGATAAAAAATGAATGTAAAAATTTAAATTATTTTGATAGACACTAGTGTGATGTTTACGTGGTATAGGTTGTCTACACATGTAATACAATAAATTTATTCATTAACGTGAAACTATGTCAGTAGGCGTCAAACAAGAAACCTTCATATGGTGTTGTCATATTGTTCATAAATGTCTAATCTAAAACAATCTTCGAAGGCGAGGGCGTAATAGCATTAACATATGGCCATAGCAAGTAATCGCTATCATCACACGTAATAAAGCTAATATAAGATATTATTTATGTCGCTTCAGTTGACTTATGAATGCTAATTTCGGTGAATGATATCTTTCATTTAGCCGCATGTCAGTGAGTGGCCGGCTAATGAAGTTACTACGAAGAAGTGGGGTTAATATTATGTTAGGGTGTTTATTCATGTTGCAGTTTATTGCGTGTTGCGAAAATTATATGTACGTTTTTTGTGTAAGTTACTCCTAAAAGGAAATTATTATGAAAATAAAAACTGTATTATGTACGTAAATCTAGGTATAAATTATTTTTTTACCCTTCTGTCTATCTAATAGGTATAAAGTAATGATATTAAAATAGGTACCTATGAAAATACAACATGCTTAAATTATAATTATGTAATTGATTTAAACAAACCTGTACTGTCTTTTTTGTGAAATGTTTATTTTGATTTTAACTTTAATGATAACACAAATTATTTATTTATTTTATAAACTTCTTACTTTTCACTCATAAAACTTACAAATTTTACAACACTAAAGAGCCAAAACCCCGAAAAATACTCAGAAGAGCAATTCAGTAATAGTAACCTACCATTTCGCGCCACACTAAAACACTTTTAAAACAGTCGACATAACATATCGCCCATTTACATCAGGGGCAAGGCCCAATTTCCATACAGAAGTACTGGAAATATATTTTCAGTAATACTCCCCACTATATTAAAGAAACACTAAGCGATGCGCTAAGATATTTTTATTAAATTCCACGGGAGGCCGTTTCGTCGCATTCACTTCCAATGCAAATGGCCTGCACTCAGTTCGCGCGAGACAGATATTGCACCGTCCCCTTTATTTATCGTTTAAACGATCCCTGTGTGTTGTTATTAGATCCTTGAACAATGCTTATATGTGCTATGAAAACCATTAGCTACTATAAATATTTCCATTCATGTTTATGAGTTGCTGTTCTTTTGGTTTTGTATGGGATTTTGATGTCTTTTTACGTAGGCTGGACGTATGCACGTTGTTTATTAAATAGTCTGGTCGCTTGGACCTGAGTCGGGCTAAATACGGTGTCACTGTATTGATCTAGTTTCCAGATTTAACGTTCTGTTCTCAATCATAATTTTGGAATGAGTTGGTTTCTAGTTTGTTCCTATATTTTTATGGAAGTGTCGTCCGATTTAGGTTATCAAGGTTTTGTTTCTAATGCCTAAATAATAAAACAATAAGTAACCAGTTTTGCTTAAAAATTAATTATACTTAGTGGTACGGTAATTTCGACGTAAAAAGTACGCAATAACTACCTACTAGTTAACCTCATGCTGTTCAATACAGAAGGTGTATCTATATTTAAAATAAAATCTTCTGCATAACAATTACACAAATTATGTTATTCAAGTGTTAAAGTATTGGTCAAAATGTGCAATGTGCAACCGTACCAAATTCCATTACTAAACAAATCACTTACCACCTTTACAAAAACACAATGAATGATTTTCTGGCTAGTTGAACAAATATCTATTTCAAGATCGCCAGGTATTGTCTCAGAAAAAAAAGGCAGATGTTGTCACCGGCCCGAGAAGAACAAAATGGGAGACTTCCCCATCTTTTGTTAAGTAAACTAAGCATTCAAGATGTTCCCCGAATTACAAAATGTTTAGCTATTTGTTAAAGTCCTATTAAGTTCTGTCACTTCGGCACTGCTTTTACAAAGTTATGTGGCAACTGATACAATGAATTTTGAACCCTGTGACTACGAAATAAGGTTGGTGGGAAGTGTAAATTTAATTTGTGAATCTGTAATTGTTGTTAGACGCAACTGAGACGTCTTTGAATGAGATGTCGATAAATTAAATTCGCTTCCGCCGTGTGAATCCCAAAGTTGTCTCAATTTGTTTGCTTTTACACAAGGGGTGGTTTTTTACACAAATTCTTAATGGTTATTGCATTATTTTCAAATGACGCGTGCTTGACAATTCCATCTTTTCTTATATTGAAATTAATATTCAATATTGATACGTGAGAAATCGTTTAATGGAGTGAAATGATCGGCTTTGTTAAATTTTCAATCTTCTATAATAACGTTCGAGAAATACACAAAGAGTATTTTTATGTAATTGTTTGCGAGTGGCAAATCAAATATGAGTTATAAAGAAATAAATGTGATTTTACGGAATGAGAATTTTATATTGTATATTTATTTAAAAAACACAGTTTAGGTTAAACAATGTTATTTTATCCTGAAAACCTAAGTAATCCATGTTAAGTGTGTCATAAATACTTTGCGAGAGTTCAAGTGCAAATGCAGTGAACAGTTGACCCCAATGGGAGGTCATCCGCACAACACATCTTCCCACTCAAGCTAAGGGTCATAAAACTTAAAGAAAACAGCTATGAGAAAAGTAATAGAAGCACGCATCATTACGCGTACTCAAAAACCTTCTTAAGACAATAACGAATATTTTCTTATTTGTTAAGAGCCACCGAAAAAAAAATACTCAATGGGCATTCGGTAGAAGGCAACTGAACACTGTGTAAATAATGATAAAAGTATTTGCTTTGTCGAGACGTACAAAGATCAAAGTAAACACTTAGATACGCCTACTGAGATGCGTGCGGCGTTGATACGCCGGTAGTTATGTATTTGTGTTGTGATTTTGATTGTTAAAGACTGGTAACCACGCCTTGGATCGATATAAGTGTCTTTAGTGCGTATTTCTTGCTCACACCAGTAAGTTTTGCTAGGCTAGCGAGAAGGCTTAGCTTAAAACATAGAGATCAAGACTCTGTGTTTGTATCTGGATATGGTATGAATTAGGTATTAGGTTCTCGAATTCCTCATAATGTATAGTGTAATTTTAAATCACCTTGATTTTGAAAATACATAATGTTGTTATTGAAATCAAGTTTTAAGATAACAAAATCTTGTTTATGTTGCTGTCATTGTTTCAGGAGACAAATTGCACAGCCGTCGTATCTCTTTCACAATTTTTCAACAAATTGAGTGGACTAGACTACTTATATTTTGTCAAGGTTAGTACAAAAATTTAAATGCAATGCACTTTAATAAAGTACTAAAAGCAATTGTGATTGTGTTTTGAATTATATAAAGCAAAAAGCTACATAAATAAGTGACCAAAACACGCTCTAAAAATAAACAAAAGCAAACAGTATAAAAACACTATTTGGTGTGTAACAACCGTGTTAGGAAATTTAGGAACGGGACACTTAAGCGGACCCGAACAAAGCCTCGTAAAATCACATAAGAAACAGTTCGAATACATTTAGCAAATACGGCCTAAATAACGGTTTACTATTCAACTAATCCACGTACACTAAGTATGATATAAGAGTTTGAGAGCCTGATTCTCGCGACCCAATATCGTTTCTGTCGAATTTCACGAACAATTTGCGTTCAAAAGCCTTTGATCCGTGGCTAATGTTTACGCTAAGCGCTTCGCTCAAAATGTGAGACAGTGCGCGCTTGTTTTTAGTAAATTTCTGCCGCTGAAATGCCGAGATGCCATTAACTTTATTGTGGTACTAGCTGTGCCTGCGACTTCGTTCGCGTGGATGGCGAAACTTATCAATGAGTTTTTAACCGCAAAATTAAGTTTGTTTTTCATTGTTTATACTTTTCCGGGATAAAAACTACCCAGTGTGGTGCCCAGGATAATAAAGAATAATTATACCAAATTTCATCGTAATCGAACCGGTAGTTTTTGCGTGATACCTGAACAAACAGACAGACAGACAGACAATTTTTTTTTTTCACACTTTTGGGTTCGGTGTCGGTCTACTAACAACCTCCGCCATTTATTTTTTTGATATTTTCAATGTACAGAATTTTCACTTTTACAGATTTATTAGAAGTATAGATAACGTTAAAGAATAGACGAATATCGTTTGAATTATATTTAGTTCATCTTTTGAGGGTTATAGTTCTTTGATGTTTACGTCGCCTTGGTTTATATTACTTAAATTTGTTATTATTGGAACTTCGGTAAACAATTTTACTGTTGTCATAAAAGCTTTAGTAATATATTGAATCGGTTTGATTTCAATTACTGTATTTGCATCAAATTGCTTTACTTAACGAGCTCAAATATTTAATTTGAATTTATAAGTTTTACGAATATAATTAAATTGTAGTTATTTCAAGTACCCTATTGGTAACTTAATTGCACCTCACTTGGCTTTGAAAATCAATAAATTTTCAGCAATTGATTATTGTGTAAGAGTTGTGCCAAATTATTTTGTACAAAACTATTATTATTATTTCAAGCCTAAACTATCTCACGGCAGGGCAAAGGCTTTTAACTAAATCTATTTAAAAATGCAATGATTATGTCTTCATTAATACGAAACTTAAAAATATGTATTTCTAGTAGGTATAACATTTTTTTCTGCTAGTAATTTCTTACAAAATTTAATTTTCTTTACTGTCGCCAGCCATAATACCCATTATCTTTTGATGGCTCTACAAAGTCAGTTGGTCTCAACTGGACTGGAATCGAGCGATCGAATTCAGCGTCTATTGTCTACAGACGCTGTTACAGACTCCCAAATAGTGTGGGATATGGACTTCGAAATGTACTGACTTGAACTCAAGCAATAAGCTGTTGGGTGATTGAGATAGTTCTCGAAAACTTGGTATAGTATACAACTACACAGTTGAATTCGTCGTGGTAGATAGATACTTCTGAGATAGATATTTTTAAGATAGATAATTATTTGATAGAAAGGCACAAAGGAAATAAAACACATTTAGCAGCATAAATCTATATAAGTATATAAAAATGAGTTGCTGTTCGTTAGTCTCGCTAAAACTCGAAAACGGCTGAACCGATTTGACAAATTTTGGTATTGAATTATTTCTGGAATTGAATAAATATGAAAATGTTCGGAATTAAATAAAATAGAGTTTATTTTAAACAAAAGTTTAGGCTTTTATTTATTGATTAAAGCAGTACGAAGTCTGCCGGGTCAGCTAGTTAATTATATAAATTTAATACTTTATTTATTTACTTGCTGTTTTTGTGTCATTTAATTTTAATGTGAAAAGTAAATTTCAAACCAGTAGTGCTATTCTGTAACATTATTTTCATGTCTCGACAGCGGAATCCGCGGTGAGATGTCAAATACGTATTCTCGAATTTGAATTCTAAATCAAGGCCAATTGGGTTTACTTTTGAAGTGAGCTTTATTGTCACTCAGGTGAAGCTCGATACCGAAATTATTTACAGAATAGACATACAGGGACGGGCTTAAGAAATAAACAAATATTAATTTCTAGAATAATCTAAACGTGCGTACAGACTATATAACATAACATGTTATACAAATAGCGATATAACATGTTTCAGATAATGTGGACACTGAATGTTATAAAACATTTTATTCTTGTGTACAATATACTGTTATGAAACAAAATGAAACAGTACCTTTATATCATTTACAGATACTACACAATAAACATGTTTACCTACACAAAAATATATATTTACTTTATCTAGCATCTAGCTCCCACCTAAATGTATTGCGAGATAATGACAAAAAAATAGGTATTGTGTTGTGGATTCGCTCTCACTTCCACAGGGATTGTATTACTATTCAATCAGCACGTCTTTGTTAACATCGAGAGGGTTTTGGGCTAAAACAAATTACTGAGCAAGTATTTACTTATACGGATCAGTTACAAGTCGTACATCACATGTAGCGATGTATTCGTTTGTCTGTTAATCACAGACTAGATATACATAGAATGTACTCCTACTCCTGTTACTCCGAACTTTAAGAAGTTCTTAAATGTCTATCTGTCGCTACTTTATGCCTTAAAGTGACAGGGACAGCATGAGACTTAACGGCGGTTTAAACTGATTGGCTTTTCAATATTTGATAAAGAATGATCTCATTCTATGTTTTTAATGTATGCTATGGGCTCGTCATTGTATTCTGTTGTTTGCGTATGTGATGTCTTATCTGGATTCATTTTGGTCTGAGCTGTAAATGTATAGAGACAAATTAACATAAGAAAATATTTGCGATGTCACACAACTTTGTAGCTTACATATTTGAGGTTAAGACTTTAGACATGTTTCAAATAAGTTTATTGTTTTGATTACATTAACTTCAAACAAAATTTTAGTTTCGCTGAATATATAGAAGTGGGTTAGGTATATGTTTATCTTATATTGAAGTTTCAACGCCTACATGATCTAGGATTTTCAGCAGAAATAACATACCTTAGAATTGCGTAACTTTTGTGGGTAAGAAAATCTTAGAGAAGGAATAATATTTGTGGCTTGAAGAGAATATTACCAACGCAATACGAGCGTGTAATAAATATTTAAAAAGTTCTGTTTCATTGTGCAGTGGATTTTTATTTTTCGACGCTGTACTGCTGTACATAAGGACGTCACGTCTACTGATTTACGACATCTCTCGCTGAGACCATACTTACTTCATACCAACAAATCATACACTGGATTGGAGGAACATGGCCCGCAATGATTCACGAGAAAGCCTACTAAAACGCCTCTTTATGACTCAAAAAGAAATTGATTTTAAATTTTACTGCATATTAAAATAACCTTTATATTTGATTGCCACTTATTTTTAAGGAATTTTAGAGGTAGCGGCCAAGTATTGTACACAAGTGCGAAGCGAACGGCTCCCCACTGTTTTTCGATCATGAATCAACATAAACATCAATTCGTTTAATTGAAAATAACTCGAGATGTTAGTGTATAATAAGAATTTTGCCGAATACAAATTACGGTTTATTTTATACTGTGTTGCAACAGGAATTAATATTGATTTGTGGCCGCATTAAGTTATATCATCATTATAAATTCATCTCGATTTATCGGTGTTCGAGTTCTAAAAGTATTAAGAAATCGATGGTGAAAAATTGAATCAATACATGATAATTTTGGGAAAGTTACAACGTTGTAGGTATGCATACTAATTTATATCCAAAACAATTTTAACAAAGTGAGTGTTTTAATTAATTAATCATATTCAATTTGTAAGATATACAATATAGAGCGATAGCATTTACATAAACTAAATCTGTACAATTAGCCCTGCTTCCGTCAGTCTTTGATCGAAACTAGAAGAGATTCAATTGAAATAATTATTTTAATTTCTTTAGAGCAATGCTCTATTACGATTAAAATTAGACGACAAAGAATATAAAAATAAAATTGATGATTAAACAAGTTTCGATTAACGAGGAAGTCTGAGGAGAAAGGCTACCACAGAAAACAGTTGGTTAATATTACAGTTCTATAAAAGTATAATATATTTAAGCTCTTAGTGGAAATTGCAAGTTCCTATGCCAAACGGCGTGCAAAACCACGGGCAATAGCAAATATAATATAATAAAATATATATTACTATAGAACTTTTCAGTCTGTATATTTTATTCTTTGGTAATACCAAAGCCTCTAAATAGAGTCGATTAAAGCAGCGATTGATTGGGCGGGTCGCAGGGAACTTTATCGCGGCAACGATCAAACATCTTAAATGTATTGGGGGTTGCTTGGATTGACAGTTATAGCAAAAAATCCTGTTAGTAAGATGACGAGCATATTTTAGGTGTTATACCTTATGACAGACGTATAATTTGTCGTTTTTATTCAAAGGTTCTTAGTCTTTTTTCACACCAATACTTTTTAAAATGTGTTAGTGCCTCTCTGTGTTTCTTAAGACTGCATATTAGTGTACCTGCCTATTACTCTATATGCATACAACGATAAACAGTTAGACTCTTCTAATTACCCGACTGTGGCGACGCCTAAAAATGAATGTATGTAATTTTTCAATTGTTTTTTTTTTATGGTGGCTAATACTTTTCAAGCTGTTGCCATTAATTTCTTTTTCCAAAAATTTAGGCTTATAGTTTTGTGACTTTACTGTAGCAACCTCGAATCGATTTCTCTCGGTACACCACAGACAGAGCTAACAAGATGACCGAGTTCGTGGTTAAAACGCTGCATGAAGTATCCCGCAACTATTTTATACCGCAACGTGAACCACATTTATGTCTAAACTTTCAGCTGAGGCCTTGTACATAAATAGGGGAGACGGGAGAATTATCTGCTTAACACCTTTGTTGAGTTAAATAGGATTTTAAACTATTTTTAAGACGTCAACAACGAGATTCTTTTATGAGACCTAGACTATACTTTTATTTATACGTAGAGAAAGAACTTAATTTGTAATTAAAGTACAATGTAGAGTAAAAAAGTATTAATAATATGACACATAAACGTGGACTGGGCAAGATACACATAAGATCCTGTTGACCCAAAGAAGAAGCTATATACCATAAAAATTTTATGAGAATATAACAACAACTAATAAGACTTAAATGCTCTTTTCTCATTACCTCAGATTACACAATAAGAAAGGAGGTTAATAAAATGCGGGCTAGAGCAACTAAGAAAACAAAAGAAACCTTGCATCTTGTTACGTAATAAGTTTTAGAACAATGAGTATATAATAAATCCAGGACGAGACAACTGCATCTGTTATTAAAAATGTCATCCTACATTGTTCCAGGAATGCAATTTGCAATGATTTGCACCCTTAGAGAATGGATATAAGCTACAGAGTGCGCTTATCAGGGTATGAATCGTAAGCACTAGTATGAACTAGTAGAACCCAGAGCGGGCCGTATATATTGCCGGCCGATATCCATCCTCATTTGCACAGTACAGGCCTATCTCCATACTCCCCTTTCTCTCCAAAGTCCTTGAGCACATTGTCCACCGCCAAGTATCCGACTTCCTAATTTCCTATAACCTTATTTCCCCTTTCCAATCTGGTTTCCGTCCTGGCCACAGTACTGTAACTGCTCTTCTTAAAGTTACTGATGATATCCGCTGGGCTATGGAACACAAATCCCTCTCCATCCTTGTGCTACTTGATTTCAGTTCGGCATTCAATTCCGTGGATTTTGACATCCTCTTAGCTATTCTCCAAACAACCAATTTTTCCTCATCCTCTTTAGCTTGGTTTGGTTCCTACCTTCGGGGCCGCTCTCAGCGGGTCCGCCTTGATGAGTCTTTCTCTGAATGGTGCGATCTAGTTGCGGGCGTGCCTCAGGGTGGGGTCCTATCTCCTCTCCTTTTCTCCATCTTTATTAACTCTGTTTCCTCCGTTATTTCCTCTAACTTCCACCTCTATGCAGATGATTTGCAAATCTATCATCATTTTCCAGCATCTGAAGCAGATTCTGCCATAGATAATATGAACCGTGACCTGGCTAGCATCAGTAGGTGGGCTAGATCTTATGGCCTACAAATAAACCCTGCGAAGTCACAAGCCATGATAATTGGCAGTAGGCATTACCGTAACGCGCTTGATCTGTCCTCTCTGATGCCTCTCAGTCTTGACGGTGTTGTGATTCCTTTCACCGACAAAGCTAAAAATCTCGGGGTATTGATGGATTCATATTTATCATGGCGTGATCATGTGAACGAGGTAAGTCGCAAGGTACACTTCTCTTTCCACTCGTTGAAATGTCTCCAGACATTCTTACCTTTGAAAACCAAAATTGTGCTAGCTCAATCCTTAATTCAGCCGATCATTGATTACGCCGATGCCTGCTACCTTGATGCCACTGAGTAGCTACTAAATAAACTTGAGAGATTGCAAAATATTTGTATTCGTTTTGTCTACGGTCTCAAAAAATACGATCATGTTTCTCACTTCCGCAACGAACTCAAGTGGCTCCCGATCCGCCTTCGCAGGAACACTCGCATCCTTTGTCTTTTATATAATATCCTTCATAACCCCCTCTATCCTTCCTACTTGCGTGAGCGTTTTTCCTATGTGCGTTCCCCTGATGTCCTCTGTAGATCCCACCTTAAATCGCACCTCAAAATTCTACCCCATACCACTGATTTTTATTCCTTCTCCTTCTCTGTTCATGCAGTCCGACTGTGGAATGCGCTGCCGCCTAACATACGCGATTCTCCTTCTATTTCTTCCTTCAAGCGTCGAGTAAGAGAACACTTTCTTTCCTCTCAAACTTAATGTATATCCATATATATTATATTAGCTTTGTATTTATTTTGTTATATTATTAGTTAAATTATTATTTATTTTATTACACACTGTGTCTACGTCTCTTTTAAATATATTCTTTCGCAGGGCTGCTGGAAGAAATTTCATTTGAAATAAGCAGTACCTTTGTACCTATTTGTTCTGTTTGTGTTAACTATTGCTTGTCTGTTGTGTGTGTACATTAATTTATAAATAAATAAATAAATAAATAAACGTCTGTCGTCAGAACACAGTACATCAGTAACCAAATGTACTACATACAGCTAATGTGCTTACGCTTGGCGCAAGGGACTTCTGCGGATACTCGCACAGGCACTCTATAGTCTTAACTTTTTAAACTCTATGTTTGCACCCATTAAGCAACTGCGTCTAGACAGAAGATTCCTTTTGCATTGCACAACTCATTGGGAACAACTGTTTGTTTTATCATCAGAATCTAAATAGTGTTTAAACTAATTGTGAGTTTAATCCCTCGGAATAAATTTATCTTTAACAATATAGTACGTAAGTTGCTTTTTAGTGTTGTACGAGCGATGACTTCAATATCAGGATACCGTGGATTTTAGATAAAATAAATTTAAGTTTAAATTCGTAAATACTTTTTGTAAGAAAGTCCAAAGTTTTGGAATTCAAACCAATGTTTAATTATAGCTGAATTCTAAACCATTTTTTCACTAAACCTTGGCCACTGATGCAATGCGTTCCTGACACATGTCAGTTATATGTCGCCCCATGTAATATATACTGCCTTATGTGATACATACCTCTGTGTAATACATACTGCCTTATGTGATACATACCTCTGTGTAATACATACTGCCTTATGTGATACATACCTCTGTGTAATACATACTGCCTTATGTGATACATACCTCTGTGTAATACATACTGCCTTATGTGATACATACCTCTGTGTAATATATACTGCCTTATGTGATACATACCTCTGTGTAATACATACTGCCTTATGTGATACATACCTCTGTGTAATATATACTGCCTTATGTGATACATACCTCTGTGTAATACATACTGCCTTATGTGATACATACCTCTGTGTAATACATACTGCCTTTTGTGATACATACCCCTATGTAACACATATTGCCTTATGTAATAATCTATAATTGTTAAATTACTTCATTGTATAACGACAAATAAAGTACAGACTGTTCTTTTCGACCCATCACTACAAAAATAACCATTTGACGTAACATTGTAACAGCGTTAGTAGCGTATTTTCTAAAGAATTAGACGTAAAATTAAGCACGAAATAATGCCATTAACTCTAATGTGACAGAATAATATAGTTTTGAAAGAATTTTAGTTAATACGTCAAATAAGTAAAACAAAATATGTTTGTCGTATGGTCTTCGCCACTTCAAAGTTATTTCGTCTTGTTGATCGCGAGCTGTCAGGAAAATAGTAAAATAATACGAAACAAAACACACCGTAAAAGAAGAGCAATAAACGCTTATAAATTATTTAAACAATTAACTGTACAAATAAAGCGAGTCTCGCTTGTTTTCCAAATAATATCACTAAGAAAACTGAAACTACTAATGGCTTTTAAACGGTTGCTTATCTTTATTTGTACAGTTCTATAAAAGCATTACTAACTAAATAGTTTGCTAAAAAGCTCCCCAATTTAAGTTCTTTTAAGAAAAAACGCAATGAAACGCTTAAAAATTTTCACTGTTTGCTGTCGTAAAATGTTTTTCATTTACAAAGGGGAATGCTTGATCGATTATAAAAACGTTGTTGACGTTAATAGATTTCTTGTGTGGGGTGCATTGACGACGTTATTAAATAGGTACGTGAAATGCAGTTTTTCTAATGACCGTCAGACGACAGCATAGTCTAATGGTTTCAGGGGGACGTGCTAATGTGTGCCAAATGACTTGAATTATCGGCACGCGAGAGATGAAGTCTTTGCGATGACAATTCATATTGCGAGCTGCGGTCCGATATTGAAAGATAGATGTTATCTCTTTTTAGTATGACTCGTCTTTTTAACGATTTTATGTGACTGAATGGACTTGTTTGCATGGTATTTGGATCTTCTTAATTACATTTAAACTACACGAACTCTTCTTTAATAATCTTGAGCTTGAATAAGAAAACATATTACTTTATAGAAAGCACTTTATATTAAATTTAAAAGGCAGTAGGTGTTATTTTTACATGACCGTATAGGGGTACGAACAAATCGATTAATTATTCATTGCTATGGCAGCCAAATTACCGTTCCTAATTTAAATCTAACGCTTCGGTAGCAAACGAAAAAAAAAACAAAAGAAATCTGAAGACCAGTTGCAGTGAGCTGTTATAAGCATTCTAGTTCGCATTAAAGACTCCGACACTTATACCTTATCTCAACGATCATTCCACCCACAGCTGTCAAACGAACAAAATAAATATGTTATTACTAATGCGCTCTACTCTCAATCAGATAACTGCTAATCTCCATTACAATTAAAAATTCGAGTTCAAGCACCGTCGGAATATTCAGTATAGTACTTAAGGCGTGATTCGACAAAACTTTGCCCGTTGATAGAGACTAGTTTTGCATATGTTTTCGACAACAAAGTTATTTAGAAGCCTGTCAATAACGCATATTTGTTATCCTACGTAAGATTGGATACCATACAACATAATGTGTTTTACCGTTATTATAACAATGGAAACACATATTTCAATCTCCCATATACACAAAATAGGTAAATGTAATCGAAACCCAAACAATTCAACGCATTTTTCTTAATCTGACAAAAGCAAAAAAGACTGCACTTACCCTTAAAAATAATAAATTCACTTTAGCACCAGCGCAAATTTTCACTTTCTCGCTTCATAAACAGGACAATAGACAAACAATAATGGAGAAAATTTGCATTCACTCCGAGCATTTTTCTACCATCTTCCGCCGGAGACGACGCAGCAGACTCGCTTCATTAAGCTCCAAATTATCAACATACTTCATTCTTGACGTGCAGACAAATGTAACCATTAAAACCATTCACCGAAAATCTAAATTCCCCTGCCACGCTAGCAGCTTTTATGAATATTAAGGCCTATTTTCGTATGAGAGCATCCAGAATGCTGGCGATTTTAGCTGTGAAGTTCGTCAGATCATAACTCACGGGGACTGGAAAACTGATCACACCTTCTCTTAGACGTAATGACACTCTAGAAAAATATGCTTTAGTGTTTAAGAAATAAGGTTTGAATTAAGACGTTTTTATTAGAAAAATATTCTGCACATCTGACGTAAAGAACCCTCCGGATGGCACCTAACCCTCATTCTGTGTATTTAATTGTTTTGATTTTAAATTGCGAAATGAGAAATGCAAAATCGGGGTGCATTTTAAATCACCTTTGGTTTATTTGGATTTGATATCGTGTTTTTTCGTTTGCTATTATTATTTGTTGTTTTTTTTTTTGTGAATCAATTTTTGTTTCATCATGCCGGTTTTAAAGATTCATACAAAACGTTTCCAATAAATATGCAGATATTCGACTAACATATTGTGCGAACTAATTGCGACGTCCGTTTCACTGAAGCGTCGCATAGATTGAATAGAACTGCGCAATTTATAACATAAAAACATGGCTGGAAAAATAATGTTCGTATGAAACAATATAGAGCGAGTTTGTATCATCTATAACAACAATTATATTTGTGTGCATATAATATTATGTAATATTCCTTTTATTTTAATGGTAGATAGGTATGTGTAGTGTGTTTGTGTGGCTATAAAATAAATGAGAACAAAACACAATTGATGGTTTCCCGTATAGATATAAACTTTTTTCTAAATCAAACAATAGAATGGTTTAAAAAAATTTAATACGTACTATTCGCTGCTAAATTGCACACGCGCATATATAGACATGCAATATTTTTTCCAAACTAAAACCTGAAAATTTATCTCGTCACGTTATTGGAACGAATAAGCACGTGAAAACGCCGAACAAAGGACGAAAACGGGCATTGGTCAAAACTAAAAACGTTTGGTGAATCTGCGTTGCGTGTCGCTTGCGATAGCCTGCGGCCGCGGCACTCTTCCTCCCCCCACCACCCCCCGCTTGACAGTTTTAACTTTTTTCCCGTATTCCCTCTACCCGTAATACAATATTCATTGAAAGCGTGTCTGGGTGTGGGATTCCGAACGAGAACTACCCGCAACGGAACGAGGAAACGCAAATAGTATTATTCTGACACATTTTGACAAATTGAAGTGTGATAGAGGCCTCTCGCTTTTGTTTCGTTCATTTTTATTCGTAACTCAATTTCAATGTTTGAACAACGTTCGTTAGTGATTGTCTGTATTTGATTTATGATTTATGTATCCCGTGTGGGCCGCGTTGCGAATCAATCGAAGTGTGTGGGAGGGATATACAGTATAGTGAGTTCAATAAGAAAATGTGCATAATTTTATCTACTTAACCGAACATTAAGTTTGACCGTATGACCCAATCTGTGGTATTAACGACAATTTGTCTCAAAGAAGGTAATTTAATATAACGTAAGAGTTAAACTGCAGTTTCCTGAATTCCACAGCTATATCAAGTTTTAAAGCTACATGTTTCGAAAAACATTTAGTCAATTTTCTACCCATATTTACAAACAAGTACATATATGAAAAAATCCTGAAACATTGTAGTTCTGTAATTATATTTTCCGCGCATATTTTCATACAGACTAAAAGCTAAAACGGTTATAAAGATTAAACGCCGCCCGGCGTGTCCCTTTCAGATTAAAAGGGGGACGATTTAAATGCGTAAATCAGACGAGGGCAAACGTTCTAATTACTCAAAAATCATATTTACAAGCGTACAAAGCTGCGGACAGGTAATGCTCATTAAACCTCAGCGCTACCTCAACAGGACTGGGATGCCAGTGCCAAAATATTACCATAAAAATTGTAAATATAGTTCCGAAAAGAGGAACGTGTTTTATTTATACAAGGATTTAGTTGTGTGTTTTTGCGTGCTGATACCAGTTAAAAGTATTTTTGCAGACATTTTCCGTTTTAATTAAACATCTACTAAATATTTCGTAAAACTTTTTAACCATTATGATAATTTGGCAGCAAAATATAGTAGGTAAAAAGTTATTCCAAACTTAAACTCAGTGTACGTAAAACTTAAACTTTATAAAATTCGTAGAAAATCTTAAATTAAAGTAATTTATCAAATTATGTAATTTAAACCCAAGGACTAGGCACCACTGATTTTCACAACAAATAAGCCAGCCTATAAACGTCCCACTGCTGGGCACAGGTCTCTTCCCATATAGAGAAGGCACGAGCATTGATCACCACGCTTCTGCGGATTGGCGATTTCAGATCCCAATTTTGGAATCCAGGTTTCCTCACGATGTTTTCCTTCACCGTTTGTCAGAAGTGTCTTAGAATGATTAAGAAAGTACATATAACTTTGAAAAAGCCACATTGGTACTTTCCTGGGTTCGAACCTGCAACTTTGTGCATACAAATCCGTTCATTGAACCGCTAGGCCACCACGACATTTCGCTAGGCCACCACGACATTTAACTTATTAACACACACAACAAACTCGACACATTTTAAGAAACATTCTATACGAACACAATATTCATTATTACGATACTTTGTTATAATTAGCTGCTCATAAAACGTATTATGTTGAGCTGACGTAGATCCAAATGATGCCCTTAATAATAACGATACCGATACTGACGTGTCTATTGAGGAAAATGAGAACATTATCGACGATATTACGTACTAGTGCTCAGGATATTGTGAATATTTATATTTATGTGTTATTGCCAAGGGGTTAGAAAATTGTAACACTATTGATAGAGTAGGGGAAAAGAGACACTTTTGAAAAAAATACTCCTTCGTGTAACAAAATGTGTTTTGCGTAACTGGCTAATATGATCCTTTTTAGTTTTATTGGCAAAAGATATGAGAAAATCAAAAGCGGTTTGAAGTTCGGGGTAAGACTCAATGATTCGAAGTCGTTTACTATTTCAAAATGTGACTAAACTTAGTAGATAATAGAAATTGAATCATATTAAGGTATTGATGTAAATATAGGTAATAGAAAATAATTGAAGAATTTGTTTCCCAGTCTGGGGTAATTTTGAAATATACCTGGTACCCCTCAATGGCGGATCCGACGCAAATTGTGAAAGCCAACTCCATCGCGAGCTTTCATTACGCATTAAAATTCACGTGTTGGTAAAAATATGAGGTAAAGCTGGAATATGTCGGCTGTTAAAATGAACTTTTGATGATGAATAATTATAATGATTATGATTATGATAAACAAACATTAATTATGAATAAAATTTCAGAAGATGTAACAGGAATAAAAGACCAAATAACGAAATTGCAAATAACTACCAATGATCTTCTCACCGAGCAAACAAAAATAAAATCAGAAATTGTAGACCTCAAAGATGCTAATACCGCAACCAGTGCGAAGCTTAATAATTTAGAAACTGATATTCAAAATCTTAAAACTAACCCTTCAAATCAGAAAGTGTCCATGAACCTCAACTATGAAGATGTTGTCTCCGAGCTCCAAGAAAGAGAAGTAAGGAGTAAAAACATAGTTATAGTAGGAATACCGGAACCAACAGGAACCAATAAAGAAGAAAGAACCACATCAGACAATAAAGAAGTAAACAAATTGATTACTACTTATTTCCCAGATTGCCCAAAACCTGTTAAAATCCATCGCGTAGGTCAGTACAAACCGAATAAAAATCGTCCAATCAAGGTTTATCTAACATCGAAAGAAGCAGCAACCAAAATTCTTCGTAGCAAATCAACAATCAAAGAACCTATCAAGATATACCATGATCAAACTTCATACCAACAACAATACTTGAAAAAATTGGTAGAAGAGCTACAGCAGCGTATTAAGAATGGTGAGAAAGATCTTATAATTAAATATATAAATAACACTCCTAAAATTTTAAAACAACAAGCAAAAAACTAAACACAATAACCCAACAAACAGAAAATACAGAACCCAACAAAATAACATATGAAATAACAAATAAATATGACAATCTGAGTAAATGTAAACCGTCGCTAAAGTTCTTATACGCGAACATGCGTAGCCTAGTAAAACCTGGCAAAATAGATGAACTGCGTTGTATTTTAGAAACAATGAAGAACATCCATATAGTAGTACTGGTTGAAACTTGGATTAAATCCGAAACTGAAGCAAAATCTCTTCAATTACCTAATTATGAGCACCACTATAACTATAGAATCCATAGCAGAGGAGGCGGAGTATCTATCTTTGTCCACAAAAACCTAAGACACGAATTTATAAGCAGCAAATGTGAAAATGACAACCATTTCCTCTGGATACACTAAAAAAGTTTTCACTAGATATAGGTGCCATTTATAAGCCAGAAAGGACAAATATCACAAATTTTCTTGAAACCTTTTCAGAGGAACTCCAAAACCGAAAAAGAACAATCATCTTTGGAGACTTTAATTTCAATTTACTTAGTAAGGACCACAATACAATAGCATATAAACAAACATTATTAGAAAATGGACATAATATATTAAATAAAATTACTACCAATTATTGCACACGAGAAACACCTTCAACAAAAACTATATTGGATCACATTGTGACTAATCTAAAAGACAACGGCTTCCATTTTGCTATAATTGAGTCCACCATGTCGGATCATAAACAAATATTCCTTGAAGTGATGAAATATAAACCTAAACCACTCAAAAAGATACAGTACGAAGCTCTTAATTATGGAAATCTGTATAGAACTTTAGAAGCCCAGGATTGGATGCATGCTGATGACTACACCAAATTTCACAAAAACATACTATTAGCCATCAATAAAAATAAGACAAAGAAAACTAGAAATCTAAACCCACCCCGGTCCGAATGGATTACAAATGATATCATTAACAAAATAAATAGTAGAAATGAGCTATGGCAAGAATACAAAAATAATCCCAACGATATAGACATAGGAGAGAAGTTCAGAAAAGAAAGGCAACTTGTGTCTGAGCTGATCCAAGAAACAAAAAGTAACTATTATTACAAATCGTTCAAAGAATGTGAAGGTAAGCCTTTGAAAATGTGGCAATTAATAAATAGTCTATCTAACAATAAGGTTAAAGAAATTTGCGCTCCTTCGAAATTATGTACTCCTACTGGAGTTGTTTCAAATATAAAAGACATATGTGAAACGTTTAATGAATTCTTTTCCAATATTGGCATTATACTTGCAAATCAAATACCAGCTATATATCACAATCACACAAACACCCAGCACACTGTAGATAATATTTGTACACATGAATTAGCTGAAATCACACCTACTACTGTGGCTGAAGTAGAAAGTATAATTGACTACCTCAAAACGAACACCAGCACTGGAATAGACGGCATAAGTGCAAAAGTCATTAAGTCAAGTAAGAAACTGATATCTTTTACTGTTGTTAAATGCATTAATAAATGTCTTCAAGAAGGAATATTCCCAGACATGCTTAAAATAGCTAAAATAACCCCTATTTTCAAATCAGGATCTAAAGAGGATCCAGGCAATTATAGGCCTATCTCGGTTTTACCAGTGATGTCTAAAATATATGAAAAAATACTTTACAATAGACTATCACAGTATCTTAATTCTTTTAATTTCTTATTTGACCGACAATACGGATTCAGGCATAAGTCTAATACTCTATCGGCTGCAATAGACCTCACAACTAAAATTAAAACCAACATAGACCAAAAACATATAGCTCTTGGTATATTTATCGACTTGAAAAAGGCATTTGATACTATTAGCCATAATTTACTTCTTTATAAACTAGCATCGACTGGGATTACAAAAACCGCGTACAATATTTTTGAGTCTTACTTGAGCAACCGTTATCAGGTGGTGAAGATTGGTGATTGTACTAGTACACCTAAACTAATCAAATGTGGAGTCCCTCAGGGATCTATATTGGGACCACTACTATTTCTGGTTTACATAAACAATATACATAAAATAGGTATCAAAGGGCATATTTCTTTATATGCTGATGATACTTGCCTCTTTTACTTTGGCCATACAATAGAAACTATAATACAGGATGCACAAAATGATCTCAACATACTGGAAAAATGGTTTTTAAGAAATTTATTAACTGTAAACGCAAAGAAGACAAATTATATAGTATTCTCAGCCAAAAATAAAAAAATCCCAGATCATGTACCATTAACTATTAATGGGACTATACTGGCCAAAGTAAATGAGGAGAAGTATCTAGGGCTTACACTGGATAGTAAACTCCAATGGAAATCACACATAGAAAACGTACGATCTAAAATAAGCAGTCTTACAGGTGCATTGCGTAATATAGTAAATAGTCTCCCATTAAAAGTGCGCTACACTATATATAATTCTTTAGTAAAACCTCACATCGACTACCTCATTGAGATATGGGGATCAGCTGCAAAAACACACCTTGATAGATTACAAAGAACACAAAATAGATTAATAAAAGTTCTGTTTAGGTACAAATATTTAACACCAACCAATACAATTTATAATGAAACTAAATTATTTAATATTTCACAAATATATCAATATAACATATCTGTTCTAATAAGAAAATGTTTAAATAAAAACATACATACACAAATAAAATTAACAAAAAACATACAAGTACACACACGCAGCACAAGACGGCCACATAACATTCAACTATACAAACCTAGAACTAACTACGGCAAAAGGTGTATTTTATATCAAGGAGCGCGGATTTACAACTCATTACCAAATTATATTAAAGACGCAAAAACAATTACAATTTATAAAAAATTATTAAAAGAGCACATATCCAAAGGCATTACTATAAAATAACTAACCTAACAATGTTTAAAAAAATCCAATTTTGTCACCATGTAAACCGTCCCTTAACTCAAGAATTCACTTTTGTATAAAATTTTTCTATGTACCGTCTATTTTGTTTGCGCACTCTGTAAATTGTTACTTACAAATATAAATTAATGTTTTGTTTATTTCTCCTCGAAGTGATTGTAAATCTTGAGAAATAAAGTGATTTCAATTCAATTCAATTCAATGTTAGAAATAAAGGTAATCAAAGCAATCTAAAAGAAGATAGAAAATTATGAATTTGATTTACGAAAATATGTTAGTACTAATTAGATAGTGTGTGTACTAGCTTTACTGCACATACACTCCAATTAGATTTTATAATAATTGGATAGTGTAATAAGTGCTTTATACAACCAACTCCACACAGAAAAGATACCTAAAAAAAAAGTGTAGACAATACTTTACTTCGAAAATAAATTGTTTTCTCTATCTCTACCCATCCATCTATTTACCCAATAAGTTAAATACCTTTCTTGTGCATTTTCCAATAAGTGGTTCACAACCTTTGACCCCTAAGACCTTACAGGTTCAGTGCCCAATAGCCTCTCTATAAATCTTTCAAGCTACATTTACCTTTTCTAAGACCACTTTGCGTATATTTGTTATTCTGAAAGGACGTTATTGTAGTGAATACAAATAAATAAATGTGGACTACATAATGTACCTTGCTCTAAACCCAATGAAAGTAGCTAAAGAACTTGTGTTATAAAATCAGAAACAAAGAATGTATTACAAACACGCTTCCCCCGTTTTGAAATAGAAAAGGTGTGTGAAGTAGTTTTCTACATCTACCGTTTGTGGATCGAACCCAGGACGTGAGCGCTAGTGACAACTTGAATACCGGCGTGGATGCCGCTCGACCTCGGAGGTTCTTAAAAATAAAAAAGGTTACTCATTACTAAGGCATAAAATACATATTATGAGCAACTAACCGTATTATATAATATGTCTCATGTGTGTCCTCACTCGACTGCCATACAAATTGTAATAACTATGAAACAAAAACCAGACTTAATTTCCTAAAAAGCATAACACCACACATGCCATGCATAAATAAAAAGCAAGTCAAAAAATATAACAATAAATCCCCCATGTCGACGTAAATTTGATAAAGATACACAACTTAGTCGTACCATCAATAACGTTTTAATAAACCCACGGTTATCGCTGGTTTACACGCAAAGTTCCAGTAAAAGGCGACAACTACCACAATATGCAAATCATTTTTGACTAACACACGAGAATTTGTATAACTAACGGTGGGTATACACGGGTGTATACATTTTTTGAACAATTGTCAGTCAATTTTAGTTATTCATCTGGAGCAATTAATGAAGTAATCTCGTGTAGAGTTTTGCCAGTATTGGTTATGTTTATGTGCTGCATATTGCCTTACTGCCAGCGACTACTTTAAAATTATACCTAATGGTATCGGTATTGCGAAAATGATGTGAATATTTTGCTTAGTTTCTTTGAGTTCTTCAAACGATTCCAAATAAAGAAAAAGTCTGGGCATGAAAAAAAATACCTTAAATAATAGTGCGCTTTATGCGGCAAGTTTGTAAATAAGCCAATATTGCTAAAATTTGCTTGGTATTTATTGTGCTTCTATTGTTTCCTTTATTGCTTAGAATGAAGTTTTAGTTGATCGTGTAAGCGCACCTTTATAGTAACGGATGTTTACGGTTCCTTGCCGTGACATATGACAATAAAATGCTCCGGAATTCGGAACAACGTGTTTATTGTGCATAAAATATCTATCTTATCAGAATGCACGGGAATAAGAAATGTTTTTAATATTATTAGCGTACATCATTTTTATATTCGGTTTTATTAAATTTTTATTATGTACGAACACGTTTTGTTTAATGTTTTATCGTTAAAATGGTTAACAAGTGGATTTAAATGGAAATAAATGTATCGGCTCACGAATGTTTTACCACCATTTATTACAACACTTTATTATACTGATTATAATACAAAACAACATTGAGAACGTATCGATCGAATTTTAATAATTATGAATAAAAAACAGCTTTCGTTTCGTTTTGAATGATTTTCTTTAGTGTGTATTCGGAAAAACGAAATTTGTACCATATGATATAAATTACAGTTGAAATACGTATATTATTTTTATACAGTAGAAGTGGATACTTAAAGTACTAAAATGAAAAAATAATAATAATACACTTCTCATCAAAAAAATCGAAACACCTCGCAGTTTATGATTTGATAAGGATTATCAGAAAAATGTGTATATTTAGGAATAAATGTAAAATGTCATTTAATAGTGAGTAGTATGAGGTTTTTAAATCCTAATGTTAATGCTCTAAATTCAAATTAAGTCTTCATAGGTTTCGTATTTTGTATAATGAGTAATTTTTACCCTGTATGGAATATGAAGGAAATGGGTAAAACAACACGCGTAAATGAAAAAAAAATGTAAGAAACGTTTATTTAATAACTTGTATTCCCTCCGCGAGCTCTTATTACTGCTTCCATACGGTTCTTCATCGATCGGATGAGAGTCACGATCACATGTTGTGGTATATTATCCCATTCTTCTTGGATTGCATTTTGCAGCTGGCTAAGTGTTTCTGGGGCTGGATCTCTTGCTCGAATTCGTCTCTTTAATTCATCCCATAGATGTTCAATGGGATTCATGTCCGGGCTTCTTGCTGGCCATACCATAATGGAGATACCGACTTCGGTAAGATAATCTCGTACGACGCCCGCGGTGTGAGCTCTAGCATTGTCGTGCATGAATATGAAGTCGTTGCCAATAAAATGTGCATAGGGCATCACATGAGGTTCAAGACACTGTTCGATGTACCGATGAGAGTTTAGTGCAGGCAGCCGTGGCCCAGACACAAAGGCAAGTTCTGTCTAACCGTCGGCGCTGATTCCTCCCCAAACCGTCCACGAACCGCCACCATAGCTGACCTTTTCTTCAATGCAGCATTGTGCAAAGCGTTCTCCATCTCTTCTGTAGACCTTGTTCCTTCCGTCGTTACCATACAGCATAATTTTACACTCATCAGAAAACAGTACTTTGCTCCACTGAAGGTATGACCAAGTTAGGTGCTCGCGTGCAAAGTTAAGGCGCGCTCTTCGATGGTCTGCAGTTAATTTCGGCCCATTCGCTGGCTTATGCGGTGCCAATCCGCGTTCCTTCAACCTTCTTCTTATTGTAGAGTCACTTACAGCTACTCTTCGTACAACGCGAAGCTGCTGCTGCAGTTGAAAAGCGTTAAGGCGTCGATTTCGTAAAGAAGTTGTTACAATAAATCGATCATCTCGCTCAGAAGTGACCCGATTCCTGCCAGATCCTGAACGGCGCGTGAACGAACCAGTCTCCCGATAGCGTTTGTAGACTCTATGAACAGATGATAAGCTTAGATGCAATCTTGCAGCCACAACACGTTGACTAAGTCCAGAATCCAGCAATGCCACCACTTGGGCGGCTTCTGCGGGCGAAGTATCCATATGTTTTAGAAAAAAAAGTTTTTTCAGACGTCCCAAAGTCACAGTAAATGAAATAAGAAACAAAAAGTTTAAAGACAAGCGCTAATTTTTAGTTTTTAAACGAGAAACGTACTCCAACCCTAAATACACATTTGTCTCAAAACAGTGATTAATTTCATCTAAAGGATAAACAAATGAAATTCTAATTTCGAATTTTGATTTTTTTCTTCTTACTGTAATGACCAAACTGCCAGCTACACAATAATGTTTTTTTTTTCATGGAATTAATTCTCTTTTGTAAAAAAATAGGACAAAAACAATAAAAACGTGTTTCGATTTTTTTGATGAGAATTGTATAATATTTTTTATTAAAATAAGAACATGAGCAGACAAAACACTATCGCACGAACATATTTTTTCCGAAGCACTCTATAAATAATCTTACCAATAAGAAAAGATTGGATCTGGTAAGAGCGTAGCAGACCGTAGATTAACATCGCGACACACCCGGACTACACAAAGGCGTATTAGTATCACTGCAATAGCTATTACCGGCGCGAGTAATAGCCCCAGTGTATCGAGTCTTAATGCCTTGATTTAGATGTATTATTCTTGGCTGTACTGGAATTTACTGAGCGCATCTCTAAAACAAATGAAAGAAAACCGGCCAAGTGCGATTTGTACTCGCGCACGAAGGGTTCCGTACCACTAAAAATGAAAAAGGCAAAAAATCATATCTGCTGGATGTAAGCTCCTATTAAATATTATTATTTTATTGTTCGTTTTTGAAGTGAATATAAAACGAAATATTCTGTGAAAATTTAAATTGTTTAACTATCATGGTTCTTGAGATACAGCATGGTGACAGATGGACAATAGTAATAGGATCCTGTTTTAACCTTTGGGTACAGAACCCTAAAAGAAGGAACTTGCGATCAAATTTTGAATTCCATTCGTCTTTTGTGTTCGAGTTTAGAATAATTCGAATTCTAACTCAATTAAAATAGGTCACCAAAATAGAACTAGTCTAAATGAAAATAGAACAAATAATGAATTTAATATTGTTAAAAGAAAATAGTAAGTCGAGCTCTTGAAATGTACTTGGATTTAAAAAGACATTATATTAGAATTTCAGTAAAATAGTTGCTGAAAATAGAGCGACATTTTATTTTAACGGTTATTACATAAAGCATTCTTGAAAATTCATTGTAACGTCTGTTATTAAAGTATGTTGAATTCACTGGAGACTGAAAACTTTTATAAAAAATATTTTATTATTTTCTCGTAATGTTTTTCATTATTTCATATTTATATTACAATAATGTTTATCTATTATAACAGTACATTACTTAGAAATATCTTTAGACCTGAGAATTATTTAGTTCATATTTTAAAACATTCACGAATCCACGCATGAATGTTTTAAAAACATACATTCGTCTCTTTAAAAATATAGGCAATAGCAATGTATTATACAGGGTGGGGAGGACAATATGATCATAAATTAAACTTCGTATAAGTCATGATATTCCCAACCGTCACACAAAAAATCAAATGAATATATCCAGTAGTTTAGCCACAGGAAATTATTTTTCAGTTTAAGTATTTTCTACATGATGTATTGTGAACAGCTGAGCGCGCTACAAGTTAACGACACACGTTGCCAGCTCGCTACTTTAAAAACCTATTTTCTCAAAATAAGAGTCATAAAGCGTGTCGTCACAGCTAAATAATAAAAAATGCATGCGAAAGTTATTACTTTCCTGTTACGCACTCATGTCAATCGCAAAATATGTATGTGCGAAAGAGATAGGTAAGTTTGCTTGTTTCTACTTTGTTTACTTGTCGACGTGTCTAGGTCACGCGGTCAGTGTGTCACCGGACCTCCTTCCTGCTGTGACGCGTTTTGTTTTCCTCTGGAATTTCGGATGCGCCCGCGCCCGTTTGAAGTCGCGGCGCGAGTGTTATCGTATCTTTGTTGTTGTGTTGTGTTGTGCGAAATTTGACGCTTTGTTTTAATAGTGACAGGACACATAAACGTATTATAGGTACTTAGTTAAATAGTGAAGTAAACTTTGCGAAATTAGACGCTTAATACTTGGTGTTTCAAGGTTTTATTATTAAATAATCATGCCTCGTTACAATTATACCGCTTCGGAATACACCGATATGATTTTAATTTATGGGGAGTGTCACGGTAATGCCGCTTTAGCTGTACGGACATACCGTGAGAGGTATGAGAACACGCGTATGTGTCCGACCCACGGGCGTACTATTGTACAAGCTGTCCAGAGGATACGGGAAAATCAATCCTTAATCCCGCACGTAGATGGTGCTCCTCCACGTGCAAATGTGATTTCAGACGAAAGAGTTATTAATTATTATGATCGCAATCCGACGTCCAGTCTGCGTAATGCAGGTCGACATTTTCATGTAAATCACAAAACCATTCAAAAAGTTTTGAAACGTAACAAACGCAGACCTTACAAGTACAAGAAAGTACAAGCATTGTTACCGAGAGATAAACCAATAAGAGAAACTTTCTGTCGCTGGTTGGAAACCAAACATCTCGAGAATACATTTACAAGGAATGGTTTATGGAACCGACAGAACCTTCGGTACTGGAGCCGCGTGAATCCGTATCTAGTTACTAGTAGTAAGCTAGAATAATAATATCTTTTAATAAATTGAAAGAAATGGCTGCTAATGGTGACCTATTATCAAGAGTGAGAAATAACATTATACGTCGGTGTAGTTTATGTATTCAAGAAAATGGCGGACATATTGAAAATAAAAAAAATTAATGACTGGCGACATAATTATGTGATCGAAAAGTGATTATGAATAATAAATTGATTAGTGAATAACTCGCGGGTGAATGATGCCTGACTATTTGGTTAATATTCTGTGATTTGATTTGTGTAATTGAAAAAATAAGAATAATGGCGCCAAACATTACGTCGCTGCGTCGCCGTCGGCCACAGCTATAACATGAATGAAACCAAGCTGCGTTGCCGTTCTTATCGCCGTAAGCGTGCCGTAAGTGTACCAATTTTATACATGATGTTTTATTTTGTTTGCAGTTTTAAGCTATTTAGTTTGTTAGAAAAAAATGGTTTTTTTAATTTCGATGTTCGGATTTATTTGATAGTTGAAAAATGTTTCTATAAACCAGTACTGCCAGTGTTTTCATTTAAAGTCGTATTGTCATCTCCACACTGTATAACATTTCCAGTACCCAATATAACAAAACGAACAATCATCTCTCCTTCGTTCCTTTAAATCTGTTCAGAATAATAGAGGCTACATTTCATATAGATATTTCATCGATAAGTTCAATCCTTGGGAATGAGATAACAAGTGATATTCAAATTAAATACCTTTGACATTTCAAGATTACAAACATCGCTAGTACATTGTTGAGAAGTGGTTGTGAAGGCCAACCGAAAGAATATTGAGGATCTAGTTATTTTATTTTCAAAATTATTTTATTAACCCTTAAAAAGGATTTGAGAGTTGTACCAATTACTCAAGGGAGACCTGCTCCTTATTATTCAAAAAAAATTAAAGCATCCAGACTGTCGTTTGTCAAGCTCTTTCTTGACAAAAATCGTGTGCTATTTACTATTAAAAAATAGTTAGATATACACATATCTAACTATAAATTAAAAATAAAAATTGTTACGTACTTACACAAGTACGTAACATTTTTTCGGTTCATTATTGTACGTCACGTTTGTTGGCTATTTCATGCATGATGGTTGTTTAGTTTAATCAATCTATTAACAGACATTTAATCTATACTGATCCACTGCTCGACATAGGCGTCGCCAAAATTGCTCCTCGATTTTTTTCGAATTCAGGCCGACCCTTTCTAGGTCGTCGTTCCAGTGTGCTAAAATATATGAATATAATCAATTTTTAAATAAAATAAATCGCAATTATAACTAAATTGATTCCAATTAAGTGTTTACCTTTTCAAATAACACATTGGTAAAGTTAAAAGCATTTTAGCATGCGGTTAGCGTTATTACTAAACGTGTGGATTTGACCGCAACGATCATACAATTATTGTGTCGGGTCAAATTAGTGATTATTTTCAATAAAGGGTTTCCACATTCACACATTCAAATTATAGAGGCCTGGTTTATGATTTGTATTTTTAAGTGGCAGGTTGAACGTCATCGAAAAAACTTATTTTAAATGTGTTGCATGATCAGAATAAAGTTACAATATAAAGAAATCCTTCGTGTTTTTTCAATCAAGAATTTCTTTTCTTTAGAAAAACATTAATTTGAGCAGAATCAATTAAAAAATGGAGGTCAATTAAAACAAAAAATCAGTCATCGAATTGCTCTCAAGTAATGATTTAAACGTCAAAATATGTAATGTATGTAAAACCCATGTAACTTCAGCAGTACCTGGTTAAGATTTCAACCCCCAAGGGCCTTAAATCGACTGAGGATGACACGTCAAAAACCTCAAGCAGAAAAACGTATCTCGCTGTCAATAACGAAAGCCAAAAGTATCGAGTTTCTTGAATAACACTTTCGTAAAACCGACACGTTACGTCGACGACCTGTCATCCGCAAACTGGAATATATACACGCAAAATATACTTTAACCTACTTTAAAGAGGATGTATTCGTTTTTGACTTCGAAGATAATATTTGTGTGTTAAAATATATTTCAGGGTTAAATTAAATGATTTTTAATGCGAATATACTCTTCTTTTTAAGAACATAGCAATCGGAAAAATAAAACAATTTAATAATTTTGAAATTTATTGCCAAAAAAACACTTGGGTAAAAATTTATAGTAAAAAAACACAATTAAAATATTCTTTACATTTTATTTAACGACAATATCCACACAAATCCATCAGTATCACACATGAGTTATCACGGCAATGCACTTACGATCTCTCTGTCTCCGACGGCCGTGCTATCTTTATCCAATTTGTTACCCTTATCAAGAATTAAATGCGTTTTAGGGCCATCGCTCGACAGTTTTTATTTCTTATTAATTACGAGCCGTATAAAGCGGCCGCGATGTATCGGCCAGACAGGTGATAGCTTTTTATGATCCACCATTTATCGGATATTCATTTGTTACTCAATGAATTTCGGATATACGATTTCGTTTGAAATGCTTTATTTTTTCGGCAAATATGAAAGGTTAGTTTATTTATGAGTGTTTATCTATTTTGAGTTCCTAGAAATGTTTTTTGATGATAGCTTCAAGCGATTCCACAAGATGATCCTTTGCAATAAATTGCTTTATCTAGAATGTTTGTATTATATTAGTATATTCGATTATAAGAAGATATAAGGTTATACGATCTAAATTGACAATTTCATTTAGGTTCATAATATTTCTTGTTGTGAGATAAACAAAAAACAAGTTCGCTTCAAAAAATATGTTTAAATAGGTAACTTTTCCACATTATCATGTTTTATGTTTTCTTTCTTCAGCAACCGTGGTTAATTAGACAATTTTGAAATCAACCGATAAAATCTTCAAACGACTCCCGTAAAATTAATACTGACAGTTGTTTTCTGTTTTATCCAAATTATGCTTGTTTTTTCGTTGCTCAATAACTATATATTTATCTGTTAGTCTTACTGAATTGAATTAAGAATTCAAAACAAACATCGTAAAAATAAACATTTGATGAGACACGTGTCAAACTGTCCGCAAAATCGTAGATATAATCGCTAAAACGTATCTTCTGTTATGAAATTTGAACGAAGTGGAATTATATATTTTTAGATGCTTTATTTCAGTCTCTCGTTAAGTAAGGACCAATGTCAAGTCCCGGGAAAAAACAAGCTCAATAACTGGGTTGTTATTAAGAGGTAAAATACCTAGAAAGTTGCTGGCTGTTTTAGGAATCTTATTTTTAGCCTTCGTTTATAGCTATTGATAACCGAAATTAGAATCGACTAATACGTCGCGTCACTATTACCGGAATAACGAACAACACTAGATAGCAATATGTCATGGCGGCGCGTGCGATTCTCGTTGTAGTAGTCTCTTGCATTATATAAATTAATAATAATCATTATGGCGTCGCTGGCCTTTAAAAGTACTGTAATTGTAACGTTATCCATTCTTATGATAATATATTGTAAAGTTCAAAGCATCAGTGGTTTCCTTTTATCACTACGCAGTGGCATATAACTACTTTTGTATCATTTATAAAATGATCTAAACTCGAGACTACATTGACGAAAGGCATTGTTTCAACTAATGGGTAAGGCTTTGCTTAACGAGATAGTAGAATGTCTTTATCCGAAGATAAATTAAAATACAGTATTTAGCTATTTGGCTGGAAACTCCCAATGCCCAATGGTATAGATTAAGTTAGCCAACTGTCAGTTGTTTTAAAGAAAGTAGGTCGAAATATCCAGCAAAGTGTGCTGCTGCAATTTGAACTTTCGTAAATTAACTATAATAAATTTACGAGAAGAATTGTTCCTTAATTTTCTTAACTCAAACTTTATTTTCCTTACTTAAGCTTTGTTATACAATAATGCTGTTTCTCGCTAACAGAAATTCATCGCGCAAAAAACGCGGCCGTTTCATTTTCGCTGTTTCCAACGTTATTTCTAAGCGGTAAAACTTTGGAATTGCGACTTTATGGCCGGTTCTAAATTTTTCATTGAAGTTTGATACTTTAAACAAGTTTATTATTATATTAAGCTGGTTGACTGCATGATTTAACAAGTCACAATTTTTGGCTGCCATTTTTTGGCGCAGAATTTGCATATTATACGTGGTTCTGATTTAATAATATAAATATTTATGGTCAGACATATGTTTGTCAAGTTTATTGTATTTATACTATTTGGGTCGAATGCAAATTTTGTTGATAAGCCCACACATGAAAAGGCAGATCAATATTCTGGAATTTCGTGACATTGTTTTTACGTGAGATGTGACAATGTTTTGATAGTGATGGGCAACTATTTTGGTGGTAATATCATGAAAGTAATAACTGTTACAAGCGTTAAGAAATAGCAATGTCACGTCATGGAAGCCAATACAAACAAACACAAATAACAGGTACGCAGTAACGGATATTTTTAGGGGTAAAATAAAGTGACGTTTAGGTATTTTATAAAGTGAATATTCTTATATTGCTCCAGACATCTGGAGCTTCCTAACGTTAAATAGGATTTTACGAGCATAATAATTTACTAGCACAGGTAGCCATAAAATATAACATTTCCTTCAATATTATTTTATTCTTGTAAATTTTTATGACTTTTGTTAAATTTTGAATACACTGATGGAACTGAGCTGTTAGATAGTTTAGTAAATAAAACGATATTTCAAACTTAAAAATATCTATCATAAACTTATATACCTACAGTACATTACTAGAGGTTCGTACGTGAAGATGTATTAAGTTCAACCCAAAAGTAAATAAAAAAACAGTTTCGAATAGTTTACTCCGTTGAGTTAAAATGCTTAGCTAAAACAATGCTCAATTTTTTTAAACTCTCTATGTATAAAACTGACGAGTAAAAATCCCGGGCTAGTTTAGAATTACCCAAACCTTACTTCGTTTACGATAAAACACTAAGCTTTTATTTAATTTAAATCTTATTCCATCTAACAATCATTCTCTAAACAAATTCAATGAATATAAATCAAATTCATAATATATTCAGTACATTATTATAACATAAATTTAAACGTATTAACAAAATGGTCTCTAAAACACATTTCTGCCCACGTCACGTCTATCATACATTACACCGCTAATTATGAAACATGTTAAAACCGAATTAACAAAACAGCACATTTTGTAAACGATATTAGGCCATACTCATAAAGATAAGCCTCGAAAACAAACACTCCTCATATCATAAAATGTCCTACTTTATACCTTCAATTATCCTATTAGGAATTAATATATTCACCCTCTATATGAATTGCATACGAATATGCGTTTTAAAACTGATAGTGGCAGGTACATCGCTAAATAGTTATTAACTTAATATAAAGTCATATCTAATTTGTAAGGTGACACCCCACGTTTAGTTTTTTATTGGATTGCTTGTGACGTAAATGTGTGCAATTAATTGCCTTCGTGTTTTTCATTGCGAAGCCAATAAGGAGTGATAAAAACACGCAAGTGCATTTCAACGCACTAAGTACTTAATATTGTCAAAAACGATAAAAAGTTATTGTTTTTGTTAGGAGTCATGTCAAAATTAAAAAATAGGTTTTATTTTTTTAAGTGAATATGTCATTTAAGTTTTTTCCTCTTTAATCTATAATGTGGCACTGAATAATGCTATTTGAAGCTGAAAACAGCAGTTGTCAAGAATTGATTTAAAAAATCAACATTTACGTAACCTATCCATAATGACACGTCAAGTCAAAAACAAAAGCGTCAACGGGATATAGCCGTCATCACGTCAAACCGAGTCACTTTACACACAAATGGGTTTAGTTGAGTCGCCAAAAGACAGTTTCCACATCACTAAACCTTACTTCCGACGTAATTGATATCATTTCACCTAAAAATCAAGAAAGGTGTCATTCTACGTCATTCGACACTCAGTATCAATGTGGTAGGTAATCGTTTTACGAAACCTTATATGTGTTATATAATATATAATATTATTATATACTTCGAGAGTGAATTGTATTAAAAGTGTCGGCTTACAAAATGGGGGTCACAAAAAGGTGTTTGAAATTTTCGTCGTTGATTGATTCTCAATAAAAGTCGGAGGTTTATTGATTTGAATGTGACTACCATATTGGCAATAAAAACCATTCATTGAGTTCATAACTGTCTGGTTTTTGATTACGAGTTCAAACGAATTTGTATATTTATGGGAATTTCTGTGTACAGGTATTTTGAGTAACATTTAAAAAAGGTGTTTATTATTTTCGTACCTACCCAATTGGAACCTTTTGATTCTTAAAATATCCAAAGTTTTCTATTGGAGATAGAGAAATAACAATAATTCTGACAATACCCAAGACCTTTTATTTTAATTCCTGTCTAATCAAAGCCTAAAACCTTTATATTCTGACGTCACATTATGAATAGGTTAGCACTTGGTTCTAATCTACATAACCCATTAAAACCTGGTCTACTCAATCCAAAGTTGCCTTCAAATGGACTGAAAGGTATTCCAACAGTATCTTTGTACCAGTAAACCGTCTCTCTGATCTCAGACCAAGACTCAGTAATAACGTTGTCCCACGGATAACTACGTCATCGGTGCGAGATTGGCTGCCTTAATACGTTTAATACCTAAGTCTGGTGATGTCAGTAGACTAGGATTCAGGATATTATTCCTTTAAAGCTTGTCGTAGGTCAGGATTCTGCTCGATATGAGAGTTCAAATTTCAAGTATCGAACGACATTGGACTTAATTGAATGATCGTCAACTGTTTTTTTCAAGTTTACTCTCCGTCCGAATTAAAAAAAAGTTAACTTCATAGTTTGATGGTAATTAATAATATAATTGATGGTTGTAACTAAACAGGAGTTTCTTACTGCAAGAATGTGTTCACAGAATCCGTCTACATATTTAAACAGTTGGACAAATGTTTCCAAATCCCACATACTTAATGAAAACTATTCTTCACCAGTAAAACAGTAGTACATGAAACGCTGAGGATAAATTGTCTTTTTTACTATACGCGTGGATTTAGGCTAGTGTTTTTGTCCTTGCCTAGGCATACCGCTAAGTCATTTATCTTATACGCCCGCGACATATACGGGTCTGAAATCGTACGTACGATACGTACGATGTTATAGGAAAACTGAGAAATCGCTATTCGTCGGTCGTACGATGAAGTTGAACCTTATAGAGTGTGGCATAAAAAGGAAAGTAAGTTGCCGTATGTATATCATTAGTCATCCGAAAACGTATCTTTGAAAAGTAGTTTGATGTAGTAGATACAGCTTGATAGAGAAAAATGCTATATTACTCGCACCAATAATTTAAATAAAAATTGATCTTCACGGAAATTCATAATTTAGGTAATCATTATGATCATCGCGTAGAAATAATGAGTAGTCAAAAAAATGACCACAACTAATTCAAGTAATAAATTAGCAAAAGTGTAAAGAATATTATCACTACACTACTTAGTTTTTATAAATTATAATGCTAATTATTTTACTATTTATCTAATTTAGATCATAATGTAGCAATTGCCACCAAAACAAATGAAGACTTTCAACCATTTTGGTTCAAACAGCAGGTCGTTTATTCAATTATCATATCATATCCATTCACTCTTAACTATAATGGTCCATTAACTGGAAGCTTATTTCTTTAACTCGACCGAATTAGTGAGGGTTCTGTACTATACATATAGCAAGATCAATTACACTACAGCCCACAGTATACTGTTTGTCGTAAATTTAACTACGTAACCCCATCGTTCGCTCTGCGTCATAAGCCATCTCTTATCCTAGTTGTTAACTACTTGAAGACTAGGAGACCTTAATGATGAGTTAGATAATATATGTATCTGTATATAAATAATAAGCTATCAGTTAAGCACTCAATTAGGCCTAAAACAGTCCAGCTTCTTTAGCCAAGTGATATTGCTACAAGACAAGTGTCAACGCTAACCGAATAGCTCAAATTTATGCAAGTGAGAAGTGGAAGTCAGGTAATTTATTGAAATCAAAATTTATTTCTATACATTTTTTGTAATTTATGTGATATCTATCAACGTTAGCGCTTGTAGAAATGTTGCTTGGCTACAAAAACAGGGTTTTCCAACACCGACACGTTAAAAACTGTAAAATTAATTGAGGCAAACAAAATTGTTGATCGTCATTTGTTTAATCATGAATTGCCACACCAAAATTTAAACATCAAAGCTTAAAATTCATAATATTTTTAATAGACAACAAATATGAAATTGCATATTCTCAGCATGTAACAGTAATTAAATGAATCGCTTTGCTTAAGCAAGTGTAAAAGTGATGACAATTTTTAATTGTTACAGCAAAAGTTAGATATTTACGCGATGTTATAAAACATTTTAGAGTCGTAACTTTTTAATGTCTGAATGTCATCGTAGTGTAACTAATTTGACTTGTTTTAATAGTGAACATTTATGCTTTAGTAGCATGAAGACGTAACTGTTTCGTGTGTGTAAAATAATTATTATTTTGACTTAGAAGCAGAGCAAGGTTAAAGTTTATTGTAGTTTTGACCTCTCATTTACTTTTCCTCAGACGTAGTGACCTGGGCACTATATAATTATAACATTATTTTGAAAAAAAAAACATGTAAAAATAGTCTTAGGTATAGAATAATGAAAAGGTTAAGATTATTTTTTTTTTCAGCTTATAGTCATTCATTATATTCATTGCGAAAATAATACATGTTTAAAATAAAAAAATCTAAATGTTACTATAACATATCTTACGATAAGTAACTACTGTAGTAATAAATTGAAATTTTAGATGCCAATGTTTAAATCATTCGAAATTCCATAATATTAATTTTAAATTCAGTTGTTTTTTATCCCACATGTGTAGCAATGTATCACTGTATTCACTGAATACTTTATCCTTATGAACTCCGACATGAATGGGTGATTTTTAAACATTCCTACATATATTACGCGGGTCAATTCTATTGAACTCTTGTCCTTTTAATGGGCGTTTACTATTGTAACATACAGGTGGAGCTCAAATAGCCACACCTTATATTTATAATACGTCCACATAAATTATTCAAAAGCGTAACGATATTATGCGATGAGAAGCACGATAAAAACTAATTTGAATTAATTTGATGCGTTCCATTTTTTTTGGAAGGATGTATAAAAAGTTTTTATGTGAAAATTGTGTGAGACAAGTTTGCCCATATATTTTGTCTTATTGTGTAACTGTTTATATTATGTTATGTATCTTGTAGACGCGGAACAGATGTTTCCTTTGCGCCTTTGATTTATAAATTTATGAAGATCTATTACTTTTTTTCTTTTGATAATACGTAAGAAGTGGGCAATTACTACCACATATAATAAATCAAAACTAACTGTGGAATAGACGTTAACAATAATGTATGTTTTCCTTTCTGGATTTATTTTATATTTGTGTTTTGGGTTAAGTGTTTTATTTCTTTTGTCAGTTCTTAATATTTGTTTAACAAATATAATTTTTATGATCGTATTTAGTTTAAGTTAAACATTGGCAGGCACTGTTCCATTAAGTAATTTTAGAAAGTACCTACATATAATGCTTAAATAAATTTGTAAAATAAATAACGGCGATGAATAGTAAAAGGAACACCAACAATTTTCATTCGTCTATCTTTCACTAACTAACCAATCAATAACAAATACAGTTGCAGTATAAATAGAAACAAACAACAATAGACTTAGAGTTGGCCCCAAGGGTTTGTAACCCACATAGTACGTAAATATATATTTAATGCCTACCCCACGCACAAACTCAAAAGTTCAAGTAAACTATAAATTAACAAAATTCATCCCTTACTCTTTTACCTGGTAGTTAGGCAAGATATTTGTGAAAGTCAGAATTATTTGAGTAATTAGTCCAAGAAAATTCTGGTCTCGTTCGCATTTTATTAACAAAAACTGCCTTACTCTCACATAAACTTATTCTTTAGTATTGTCGCCTACATAGATAGAGAAACGAAGCAATTAGCTAGTATGTATCTTAAGGCAATTGGCGAGGCACTCAGTTACGGCAGTTATCTAGAAGATAACGATTATTGGCAAACATTAGCTACCGTCGCGTTGTTAGTCTGTTGCCTATTCTAGGTGATGTTCCTCTAAATAGTAAGCTTTAACATTTTCTCTTTTAGCTTTTCAACTTTATACAACCTAGAACGTAAATGGTCGGTTCTAAAATGTAAGAGAAATGTAAAGTTTTATTACAAGACTTCTTAGAAAATTAAGGAGAAAGTGCCAACTCTAAATAATGCTTAAGTATTTATAAGTTCTATAAACATTGAGGCTAAAGTGCTTTAAAAGTATAATAACTGGCCTATAAAATGTAATGCTTATTTTGAATTTGGATGAATATAAAGTTGTTGGAGAAAATACAACAGTAGTTTTGGAACAAACTTGTGGAAGACATTTTGTAAACGTGTACCCCAGATTTTATGTTTTATTAATTAAATACCATGCAAAATACAGTAGCGTTTTCAAATTTCTGATTAAGGTCATTTAATCCATTATTTAACTAATCGCAATATTATCTTGCAATGTTACTTTCCTATAGTGAAAGATACCTCGGGTCGGGAAAACTTAGGTAATCAATGTTATAGGATAAATCAACAATATTTTTATGCCAAATTTAGTATATAAATTTTTTGTCAAGGATATTTTTTTAGTTTTCTTGAAACCTATTCTACTAATAGAATTCAACAACAGCTTACTTATTCAACAAATTTAAAACCTGTCTCTAGTGCCTCTGTAGTGAGAAATTAACATCACCAGTAAACAAACACAAATCTACATAAAAAATACTCGAAGTAATAAAGCTATTAAAATTTAAATTCGTTTAACATACTTATTAACATTATACGACGTCATTGCCTCTGGTATTACAAGTAAGTGTTGGCTGTCCATTGTGAGTGATTGAATCACACTTAAACTTGAGTGTCTGACTGTCATACGCACAGTTGATAAGCGAACCAACCGCTTAGGAGCTTGTCTCATTAACAAAGAAAGAAAGACCATAAAGCATAATATTAGGTTATGGAGCGATAAATAGTAAATAAAATATTGTATCTTATGCCCTTCGATTTGTCACGTATTAAGAGTAAAAATATGTAAATAAATAGCAAAAAAAATAATTAGTGGTCAATGGCCTTGCATTAGCATAATGTCCTACAGAAAAAAGTCTTGCATTGAAGCAAGATCCCTCATCTTCGCCAATATCCATCGTATAAGACTCTGAAGGAATTCTAATAGGCGAAAGCATGCGATGATCGATTCTGCTTGGATTTCGTATCATTACCTGCGACTGTTTCATCGGCAAGCGTGACATAAAACTACACACATACACGAAAAGTAGCTTAAATACAAAAGCAGTAAGGTTCAAAATTGATTGATGGAATAGTGATGTCCATGAAGAAGAATAATTTATGAGTATTATAAGCGCAGCAATAGATACAGCAATAGTCATTTGTTTTCTCAGTCCACCTCGCTTGTTAAACAGAATTTTGACATGTTGAGGTGCGTAGGCGTCTTTCAAGTGTGGGTTCAATCCCACGTGTCCATAATTCTTTTGTTCCACTCTCTGGTTCATCAATGAGTCGGGTTTGTATGCAAAAATCTATTTGTTTGTAGTTGGAAATTGGGATTCAATTTGTTTGTTGTGACGTGTTCAATTTGTATTACATTAGCTGGTAAAGGTTAAGAAAGTATGTTATGAATTTCAATTACTTATTGCGTAGCGAGTGGTAATTATATACTGATAGGTATATTATGTATGTGTGAAAATGCATATTAACTACAAATTAATGGACATTTTCACACATAGTAAGGGATAAGTTTTTGTACCCAGGCTTATTACATATCACGTACAAAGACATTACATACAGCCTGAGTTAATAATATACCCTTTGATAATAATTATAATTTTAACTATTTTACCCAAAACTCAGTAATAAATTAAATCCTTCAGTATGTTTGTCAGGTTTCGTTATCTGCTTAGCACAACAATCAATAAGATCTTGTGCAATACCATTTATAGTATTTAAATCGAATTCTAATAACGATTTTTTTAAAGATTCAATTCGAGTGCCTGCATAAAAAGCTAGTACAAACGAAATGAGTCACCAGTGATTTGAAAAGGAATAAGATACGATTGCCAATTTATCCGTTCGGTCTATTTAAGGAAGAATGGTTATTATGCTTATTAAATGAAGGTCTAAAATTGAATGAGGAAGGGAGTTTTGGACGTAAATCTTTTTGGTAGTTCGATTGAGGGTCGGAGGACCTTTTTCTTAGATCGGTATCGGACGCACTCATCGGTTCAGCGACAGTGGAACTGATACATCGATATGCTAATGTTGATGCATTCCATGCCTTTGTGTATTTACGTCGACGAGGTGGGCGAAACTCTATTGATAAACATTCGATGTCATTGTTAATATTATTGGGTGGACTCAAATTTAAAAGGCAATTTATTCTGTCTCGATGGGGCATTAGATAATGCTTAGTCACAACGATTTATTATTACTTTTTTGTGAGCATTGTTGAGCTGTTTGTTAAATTTATATTCGATATTCGTGACCTTTGTAAGTAAAAATACTAAAAATATTTATCCCTTAAAATGTATACTGAAAGCGTGTATAAATTCGAAGTCAGATACTAGAATTTAAATAAAGGTAAATAATATTTCGTTGAGCATCAAAGCATCAAAATGGGGTTGTAAAATGGAATCAATAAATTCTAATCAAAAGGTCATTCGTTCATAATATTGTAGCGTTAATTTAAAGCCGGGCTATTAAATTTCAAAAACCCTTTAGGACCCTTTGCCGTATCGTGGCCTCCAACCACAATAATCTTCAATGCCCATAAAATTGGTATTTACCCAAATTAAACGTAGGTCGTAATTGATACAAATGGTTGTTTCTAGTTAACTGTAATTGAAGCAGACAGGAGCAAGTGCAACAAACCTTGAGCAACTTTGAACTATTGTTTTTTGAGAGAGTTCAATTAGAATTTTATTAGATTAGTCTCGTATTTCAAATGTACGTAGTCGAATATTCACTTTGTTTCGTTGTTGTACTCTTTTCTGAAAATAATTAATTTTCAAATTACAATTTTCCTTTGAAGTTGAAATGTGTGATTTCGAATCAAAACAATATTAATATTGCGGTTGGTAGAACAATATTTTGATTTATAATTAGTACGTAAATAAATTTTCTATTTGTGCTCTTAGATAAACGTAACGTATAAAGTATCAAATAACTAAAACTTCTTATTAATTATTACACTAAGAAAAATAATAATAACATAAAAAAATAATTTGCTTTATAAGGTAACCAATCAATGGTTACCACCTAACAAAGCAAATTTATTTATTTTTCTTTATTCTCAATTCCATAATTCATACAAAAGATAAAATTTAAAAACAAAAATTACCTTAATACTTGTCGAATTGTAAATTAATGCATCCATAAAAATTTAATTAACGCGAATTAAACATAAACATGTAAACGGACGCCATTGACGGCATTTATGTCTATTGAATAGACATTCGTTATGTACACATAAAAATCGTATAAAGTCGTATAATAACGAAATTCAAAAGCTAACATCATTGTTTTGTGTCGTCAAAAACGCTGTAAATTTTATTAAATTGACCATCACTTCAATCTTCGATCGATATTGAATTTTAACGTTAGATACCTGCTGGGTAATGATACATGGGTATTGCCTTTAGGTGCACGCGACTGTAACTTTTGTCACATCAAATAAACATTAAGAACTTAATGTGTGCTTTCTCTGCAATAAAATACACATCGGATTTAATTTATTTTATATTTTTAAGATGCTATTCCGATGGCAGTTGAGTACGTAGGTTGTATCGTAAACATTGTTCGATTGTGTAAGGGGTAATTGAAAACTTATAGTGTTCTTTATGTTACTTACTTTATGTAGTTACTGTCGCGGGTATCGTCTAGGCTTTCATCGTTGAAGGTAAACAGTTCTAAGCGATAATAAACAAGGACGGAGTCTGAGTACTCATCATGAAAACTATATGGAAAACTTGTATTTTTTGGTATTAAAAGAATATTACATAAACTTATGCAACCAGCTACAATTTTTTTTATGATATCTAATCGTGTTCTATTACTATCGTCAACCCATAAATTGCTACACCAAAATTTATGAAACAACTTGCAATAAACTTCGAACATTCCCTAACTCCCTTAATTGATAACAGAACCGAAATTTGTCAGATCATTCTTATGAATGAAATTAATATTCATATTATACTGTCCTATACAAACTCTTCGCGGCCTTTTCACAGTACCTACACTGATTGTTCGCAACACAATCCATCTAACATTTTATCATATTAATGTCAAACAAAATTGTGAACAAATATTATCATTCCCATGTCACAGATATCCCCATTCACAGTTCCACGATCATATTAGTTGTCCTTTTCTGGACATGTTGTTGATTTACTGTTGCCAGTTAGAAACTTTCCTAATAAATAAACCTTATTCGCCCCGATGTCAAACTCTACGGGCTACAAGTATCCCTAGCATTGGACGGTTGGTTTTTGTGTTGGTACTACATAAATTTGTCCCTTGTTCCGTATAGGACCTTTATGAGTAGGGTTACCCCTAGTGGAGACTAAATTCAACAATTTATCAGTTTTAATTGCAACATAATGAAGTTTGTTAGCGAACAGAGTGGCTATGATAACGACGGATTTTTTTGGGTGTCGGATTTTGTTCGACAAAGTTTGTTACCAAGTAGGTCAAAATGCGAATTTAATGATTGTTATCGTATACTATTAGATAAATCATTTAGGGGCCAAAACCATTTTCCTGTTTCGTAAGTCACATATGATTGTTTCCATTGTTTTTTCCATATATGATTGTTTCCATTCTATTAAGTCCAGTCAGTGCTTGCATGTAATAAAAATAGTAAACCTATTTACTTACTGTATTAATATGTCCCACTAACTACTTACCCCAAATAAGATCAGCAATCAACATAATACAATAAACAAAAAAATACAAATCTAATCTATACTTATAATAAATCTGTAGAGAGGTCAATTCTGTACATGAAATATATTTTAAAAATAACTATCAGGGGGTGATTAGAGATCGATACTGATGCCAAAAATGCAATCAGTAAAATTTTTGTCTGTCTGTCTGTCTGTTTGTATGTTCCTTATAGAAACAAAAACTACTCGACGGATTTTAACGAAACTTGGTACAATTATTCTTCATACTCCTGGGCAGGTTTTAGTATACTTTTCATCACGCTACAATCAATAGGAGCAGAGCAGTGAAGGGAAAAGTTGGGAAAACGGGAGAAGTTACTCCATTTTTTAAGCTTCCGTCGCCGTAGCACTTTACACAAAAAACTCAATGATAAGCTTCGTCATCCACGCGAACGAAGTTGCAGGCACAGCAGCTAGTATTGTAATAAAATTGCGATTCCTATAACAAATAGCAATAACATACATAAAACACACAAACATATTTACGCTGTAGAAAATGACTTCCGCAATATTCCTAGCAGTTACTCTTTTTAGATGAACAGTTAATGTTGTCTGTGCCAAAAGATACTGCGAAACATAGCTTTGGATGCCTCCAAAGTTGCCATGTATAATATTCACAATTCAGTCTGTTAACATTAGATCACACTTTGATATTGAAAATATTGAACTTGTGCAACTTCATCTATAAAAAATATTTTGCATTGAGGTACTTTTGATACTTGTGAAAAATAAACAAATGAGCCTAATGAAGATGGGATTGCGACGTTACGTTACAGAGTTCCTATAGTCACCTTATGGCTCCATCAGTCTAAATCTGAAAATACCACAACATTGCATGACTTTAATTAATATAAGGGTGCAAAATTTCATCTCAATCTTCACATCTTCTAGACAGATGTCTAGAAGTGGTTAGCTTGCAAGATTTGACCTAAACAAAAATGTTAACATAACGTTAATAAACATACGTACATTGAAAGATAAAAAAAGAAGCATTGATCAAAATGCCTCCTCTCTCTGGGTTTGTTTAGATTTCAAAATATTAAATCCAGGTTTCATCACGATGTTTTCATTTACCGTTAGTCAAAAATGTTTTGCTTTGATTGGAAAAGCGGTGTTCCACTATTTCTACTGAAAGACAGTTTTTAGTTGGTTTCATTTCACAATTTGGAGGCGTTCCAAGCGTATGAGGACTTATAATAAATTATAGAAAAAGCTTATAGTCTTAATTTTTTCTGGAGCTTAGCGAACGCACATAAAAGTAGTAATTTAATTAAAAATGATTGACTGATTCAGAACATGTTTATACTTTTATCAAAATTAATGTAGTATAAAATAGGTCAGTGTGATATGTTTTTGCATTGGATATTAACTATCATCTAAACACGATTTTTTTTATTACCAACTGATTTAATAATACTAAGCTTATAGTCCTACCGTACTACGATTTGGCACGACTTTTAGATAATAATGATATAATAATAATAATAATCCAGCCTATAAACGACCCACTGCTGGGCACAGGCCTCTTCCCATATACATAGAGCATTCGTAACCACGTTTGCTCATTTGCGGATTGGAGGTTTCAGATCCCAATTTTGGAATCCACGCTTAATCACGATGTTTTCTTCACCGTTTGTCACAAGTGTCTTAGAATAATTAAGAAAGTACATATAACTATAAAAAGTTACATTGGTACTTGCCCGGGTTCGAACCTGCAACCTCGAGCATATAATTCCGTTCATTGAGCCGCTAGGCTACCACGACATATTATGTAAAGAAAGATACACAATTTATAAATAATAATATAATAATAATAATAATAATAATAATTTATTAGCAAAAACAGGGTTTTTTGTAGCATAAACAAATTGGGTATTACAAAAAAATGGGAAACATGTTATTTACAAAACAGTTGGGTGCAATGCTGTTTACCTAGCTAGGTTGCTAAGCAACCTGTATTTAGGATAACAGACTTTCCCCTAATAAGTTATCAATTTACAGTACATGTTAAGAATACGGGACACTTACATTTTATAAGATGAAATATTAAATATTATCTAGGTAAGGAAGTAGCAAATAAATATCGAGAGGCGCGCGCGCGTGTGTGTGTGTGTGTGTGTGTGTGTGTGAGGGTGTGTGTGCGCGTGTGTGCGTGTGCGTGTGTGCGTGTGCGTGTGTGTGTGTGTGTGTGTGCGTGTGTGTGTGTGTGTGTGATTGGAATTAGGTTAGTGTTGTCAAGTATTTTTCGGTCTCTTCATAGTTTTTTTTCTGTAGAAAGGAACGTAGTGCAGCTTTGCATTTTATTGGGGGTAAGCCGTATAATGGTAAGTTTGAATTTATTTTATTATACAGGGATGGGCCAAGATAATAAAAGAACCTCTTTGTGAATGTGAACTTAGTAGATGGGAGTGAGCAGATCTTGTCCTTGCGTCGTTTCTTCAATTTGGTAAAGGGAGTTCTTTGGTGTTGAAGCAGAATAGCGTTAAGGATGTATAATTGCCTCACATTGAGAACACCGCATTCCTGATATAGTTTTGTAGTTGGGTACATAATCGGTCGAAATGTGGTTATTTTTAAAATGGCTCTATGAGCGACTTCAAGGGGCTTTAATGTAGTTTTGCTGGTACCACCCCAGCAAGTTAAGCAGTATTGAATGATAGACTGACAGAGAGCAGAATAGACATTACGTAAGACAAAAGGATTAGCTACGTGACGAAGGGTTTTAAAAATATATATGAGCTTTCTGACTCGACTTGTGAGGAGGTTTATGTGTTCTTTAAAGTTTAGGCTACTGTCAAGTGTTAGACCCAAATATCTAATAGTTTGCACTGAATTTATGGATGGACATTGACATTGAGTGTGTGAATAGGTGCCACATGTATGGGTTTTCAATGATAAAGGTTTTTTGGGTTGCGAGGCTGGTGATATTGAAAAGGTTATAAATTTAGTTTTTGATGAATTGAGTGTAAGAGTATGAGTTGAAAGCCACTGGAAGGCAGAATTTAATCCATCTTGGCATGTGCTCTCGAGTTCTGACCAAGAATGCGAGAAGAAGGAGATAGCAGTATCATCTGCGAAAGACACAATTTTTGCGTTGGGAATTTTGAGATTGCACAGGTCATTTATGTAGATTAAGAAGAGTGTCGGACTGAGTACACTGCCTTGAGGTACACCGTAGCAGGGGTTTGGCAACTCATCACCAATAAAATCATCGATTTTTACCATTTGCGAACGTCCTGTGAGATAACTTTGAAAGAAGTCCAGTTGTGAACCTCTGACACCTATTCTTTCGAGTTTGAGTAGGAGGGTGTTGATGGGGACGGTATCGAAAGCTTTTGTGAGGTCTAGAAATATAGTTAGTACTTTGTTATGTTTGTTTAAGTTGTCAACGATGAAATTTGTCAGTTCATGAACGGCATCGCATGTTGACTTATTTTTCCGAAAACCAAATTGTTGGGTCGAAATCAGATTAAAATGTTCTAAGTAGTGTACTAATCTCTTGTTAATTAAGCGCTCAAGAACTTTAGACAAAGCACTAAGCACCGCTATAGGGCGATAGTTGTTAAAGGACTTCCCATCACCACCCTTAAAAATGGGATGTATAATTGCCTTTTTAAACGAAGACGGGAAGACTGCAGTCTGAAGACAGAGATTGAATATGTGGCATAGAACAGGTGTCAGAGTAGAAGAGTATCTTTTTATCACGGTTGGGGAAATACTATCCCAGCCAGTAGCAGCATCTGATCTTAACGATGCGATAGCGGTTTTAATTTCATCATGGTCTATTGGGTCTAATACAAGTGAAGACAATGTAGTGGTAGATTGTGCGTATTGTGTGCTGATGTGTAGTGTTGAGTGGTTGTAATTGATGTTATCTGCCAGTTGCTTACCAATATCCACAAAGAATCCATTTATATTGTTGCATGTTTGTGTTGGAGTGCTAGAGTGTGAGAGTAGATGAGTAGATGTAGTTTTCTTTTGTGGGATGTTTGTTATTTTCTTTATTGTATTCCAGAGGACTTTTAGATTCTTGCCAGCTTTGTTTATTTGTTTCGTGTCATATTCTCTTTTAGTTTTTTTTAAAACTTTGTTGCAGAAGTTTCTGTATCGTTTATAAGACGTTACTAATATTAGATTATCGGGAGATTTTTTCAATTTTTTATGTAAAGCGTCTCTATGTCTGATACACCTTAATAAGCCTGGAGTTATCCATGGCTTAAGAATTCTCTGCCTGGCTGGTAATTTGGTTGTCGTGGTGTTATCTGATATTGCCTTTTTCATGAGATCAACGAACGTATCTGTGGCTAAATTCGGATTTGGAGTAGCGTAAATTGGAGTAAAATCCATTTGTTCTATAGTTTTATCTAATAAAGGGTAGTTAATTTTCGTAATGGATATAGTAGAACTCGCCTGTGGTTCTTTCTTGAGTATGGCAAGGAGCGATGAGTAGTGGTCGGTAATCGTAGTATCAAGGACTAGCGTAACGGAGGAGGATTTTGTTCTTAGCATTATATGATCAAGACAATTTGTTCCTCTAGTCGGGAAGTTATGGCAAGGTAAGAAACCAAGGAAAGCTAGAATGTTAAGGTAGTCGTGAGTGCGGGTATCTAAGTTAGATGTTTTAATGTCAAGGTTTATGTCTCCAGTAATTACAACCGTCCTAAATTGGGAATATGTTGGAAGAATATCTCGAAGCGAGGACAGAAACACGTCTATATTTGTAATGGAAGGTGATCGATAAATACAAAGTATAGCGTAGTCGGAACCAATCTCTATGACTAGTCCTGAAGCAGAATTGCTGAAATCCAATTCTTTACAAGTGGAGGTAAGATTTGAAATAAACACCCTTTGTATACTTGCTAAAATTCCTTTTAACGACATAACTCTTACAAAGTACCGAAATCTGCAAATTATATTTGAAAATTTGAACAGTAAAAAGGTTTTACCCTAAAACAGGCTCTTAGGAAGTTGTATCAATTTATTTCTAAACACATACATAACAAGTTAAAACGAAGCGACGTGCTTCTAAATCCACTTTCGTATCGTTCGTAGGTGTCGCACGATAAGGATTCGTACACATTTACAGGTTTTTCTTTAATAATTACCTGTGATTTTTAAAGAATAATTATTAAAGAGAGTTTATCTATTTGTGATCCTATGTAAGTCACTCAAACCGTTATTTATTTACATAGAAAATAATACTTTGACGCATGTTAGGAAACATGAAACAGTAACATCAAGTAACATTCAAGTAACATCTATCAAAATGTTATTCGTTTATTCCTATAAATGTACGATTCCTAAAAGTCTTACAGGTCTATTGATATATTTTTTTTACCGAACCTTTAAATTAATTTTCTCATAAACATTACACTACTACTGAATTTTTTAACACCACTGTACATATGGGACAACAAACAGCAAATAAGTTACGTAGCCAGAACCGCAGCATATGCTTCCGGCCTAACTAGGAAAGCCGCGAGCGTTTTCGCAAATCTCGCAAGTCGAAAGTTTGTATCTTGGAGTTTCGCGACGCTACTTTATTCAGTTAGTTAGGCTCGTATGTGTTCGTACATGAACAACTTGCGAGTACTCACAAAATGGGTGTTCAAGTTTCAAACCGACGGTTAGGTGTTTATAAAACATTGTGCGCTTCCAAACAATTTAATGCTGAGATGCAATTCGTTTTAATTTTCCGTACGTGTTTTGGGATTTTGTTGACGATTTGTATGAAGTTTCACTGCATTGTCTTAAATAAGCTGGTTTAAACAGTCCAATTCCAATTAAAATTTGCAAAGGATTCGATAGACAGCCCAATAAATTATCTCAACATTTTCTTATGCAAACTATATAAGAATATGCTTCGATATTTGTCTGAAAAGTAAACACCAAAACTTATAAAAAAATTCTCTATCAATGAGTTTGTTTTGTTCTGTCCTAACTTACATTATTTTCGTAGCTAGGAATTGTTTCGGTTAGAAAAACAATAGACAAACATTAACATGGACATCGTCTTTGAATTAAGCATAAGATTATTCAACCATCCAAGGTACAGTAGGTACGTAATACTAGGTAGAGAGAGAGAATTTAATGAAAATCATAAGTTTGTATCACTGGAAGTTTAGCTTTACGCTCCGAAGTTGTCTCTACCGCGTTCAACTTAGACTATAATTTGCTGACGAGCCACTTGCAAACTTCCCTCACACCATTTCTAGTCGTTCTCGTTTTTAATTTGTTAACTGTTATCACACTTTCCGGGTTTTTTAAATACCTACTGTATTAAGGTTTTATCTTGTTCCATTATACATCTTATACGAGTATTGGTGAACGACCTCCGTGGTCGAGTGGCGTACGCACCGGTTTCAAGGTGTCGCTAGCTCTGAGGTCCCGGGTTCGATCCCCGGACGGTTCAATGTAGAAAAATCACATTTCTACATTGTCTCGGGTCTGGGTGTTTGTGGTACCTTCGTTGTATCTGAATTCCATAACACAAGTGCTTTAGCAACTTACTTTGGGTTCAGAACAATGTATGTGATGTTGTCCGCATTTATTTATTTATTTAATCTCAGAAATGTATAGTTTCCTATTTTCAGATATTTAATTTATTGAAGACAAAACATCGGCAGTTATAAAGTAAAGCTTAGTGCAGTGAAATCGACTATTTAATAAATGCCAAATTGCTCAAATTAAGTTAAGGGTCTTTTGAAGCTGACCTTTCTGACTGTATTTTAAAGAAAATATTTATACCTTTTAATTTAAGGACGAAATACTTTTTTATACGCAGCCACAATAATCGAAATGATTGCGTGTCATCGTTTATATTTTTTAAGATTTGCAGTAAGCCCGACCCGAGTTTGAATCGCACACTCTCAGCCATAAGCACGATCCTCAAATAGTCAATTGTTTGCAAATTTTATTTGTCCTGCACTGATAGCAGTATTACAGAGATAAAAATAAGCCTGTTTTATTCGTGATTGTTAGTGGAAAGTTATTGTGTATACAGTTACAATAAATGTTGGAAAATGTTTATTTAATTTTCTCTCTACTCTTGAGCAACGTTTGTGCTGCATTTTGGGGTTTTGTCTTGAAATTTTAAGCAGTTGGGGTTTTTTGAATAAACGTTAATGAGCCTGTCGTTAAGAAGGAGTGGCATTACTCCCACATGTTCAAGAAAAACAAAGTGATAGACGAAAATAACAGGAAATAGACACTTCTTAGTAAATATTAAATAAATATTTCCGCCATATAAAGGTAATTTGTTTGATCAAAGTTATCGGCAACATGCGGACACACGCCTTAATATGTAAACATTTATCTAAACAAAAGTATTTCGAGAAATAACAAAAACTACGCAGCACTATAATAAGGAATAAATCGCAAGAAAGTTCCGTAACACAAATAATTGATTCGGTGCCCCGTCGTCAAGGAAGTCTCAGTTCTATTTAAGTTTCCTAAAAGGAAATGAAAGGAAATCAGTACCCGCGCCTTCGTAGCCTTTATCGAAACTTATCAGAATATTTCTTAGAAGAAAACGGTAGTAGAGCATTTTATTAAAATGACTTCAAGATAAATCTTCAGTTTCTTTTTGATTTATTTAAAGGTTCTGTTTTCTTTGTGCTACATAGACCTTGAGTAGGTTGGATACAATATTTATAGCGGCAAGTAAGCAGGTTCTTTACAAGAGTGTTGCAGATAAGTAGGCTTGTTTTCGTCTTTTTGTGGCGTGTAGCTCTATGTTTTTGCTAGCTATTTATTTAAAAACAAACAGTGTTCAGTCCGCAAAACTGTCAACTGTTGTAAAAACCTAGTATCACAATTCTAACCGCATTCAATGGCTGGTAGTTGCAGGTACAATTTTGCTTATGACAGTCATGTTTAAATGTTACGCACTTTTATTTCTAGCTTAATGTTTATACTATGAGCCAAAAATATAGCAAAATATAATGTGATTCTATCAAAAACGATACAAATTGAACAGCAACATTGTTTATTAAACTTTTATTTCAATAAAATCTACACAAATATTACCAATTTCGTTATAGCGAGGGTGTGAGCTATTATCCTGTCACTAGCACTCACGGTGTCTTGCACATTACAGCTAATGTGGAGTACGTGGGGATACAGGGTGACAGGATTTCGAGTACAATTGCAACGTCACAATGAGCTTTACAACGATTAGGGGAAATCATTCCGTTGTCAAATTCGTGACGTGTTGAAATCGGAGTTTTGTTTTGTAATACGATAATATTATGCTGTTGTGAGATTATGTTTGAGGATCACATATTTTAAACACCATGTGTTTGTACTATCATTATTATTTCGTAATCCTGATGTAGATGATAGAAAAGTATTGACATACTTTACGGGTGAAAATATTTATTGGCTAAAATAATCTTAAAGTAATTACTATACAGCTAATAAAATGTTTATAGTCCGGCTACTCTCTAGGCTAAAATTTGTCATTCATTTAGAGTTTTATCTCTGAGTAATCACTCTCAAGTCTCACTTTGAGTAATTTAAAGTAAAATTAAGTATGATAATAATGTTTTAGTCTTGAAAATAGATTTCTTATCCATTTAAAGTTTACTCAAAAGCTACGAAAATTAAAGTTTGTACAATAATTACAATTAGGATATAAAACTTAGTTAATTTTATTCCTCTAATTTAAACTTTGTATGCCAATATACCAATTTACAGCCCCTCAAAACTAGAATGTTTGAACAATTTCCGCGAATGACTACATAAAGGCGAATGGGTGAGGTAATTGCACCGAGCCCCTAATTAATTAATCATCATTGTCTGGGACTGCCGGCGGCGAGATAATTGATATTTGAAAGGACCTCCTGGACTGATCTTGGGTAGTTAGGTGACTGTAGTATTATGGTATACCATATCGGTTCTGGCTTGATGATACAAGAGCAAAATTTGACTAAAAACAAAACAATATCATTTTGGAAGCTCGCAGTAGTACTTTGGTATTACGTTAGGCTTATCACTGGAAATTATGACTTATTCATAAAGAATTCAAGTGAAATTCTATAAACACTTATAACCGGAACGTAAGTTGATCATATGTTGCAGGCTGGAAACGCATCTCAAAAATCGATTTCCATGGGCACTGTTTGCTTACAGCAGATGGAGGCTCACCCGTTTGAAGACTATCCAATATAATAAAAAAAATTGCTCAAGAAATAAGAAAAGTCTGAATCGATAAAAAGATTTTATCTTTCAACCTGTAAATTGATTTCGGTCGCCCTCCAGACAGTAATTTCAGTGATAGCTTTCTTTCTTTCAGGTACCCAAAAAATATATTTAAACTTGAATTGTCACTTATATTAATTTCTCACTTTTACAGCGCATCATATTTTTTTCTTAATACAAAAATAACAACTTTCATTAAAACTGCAATATCTACTAAAATGTCTTTTGTTAAAAAATGCAAAAATTTCGGGATATTTTCTTATGAAAAATATTGTAAGTAGTAAAGAAAAATAATGTGATCGAAAGCAATTAACGTTAACAGCTATATTAATAATTATCAAACCTACACTAAATAGGCACTTTAAAAATGAATGCCACTCGCTTAGGCTACACGCTGTCTGGCAGGTTAAGTGATACTCAGAGCGGATTACACAAATGTCATGCTGATGAGTGCGTATGAGCTGCGCGTGGGGTATATAGACTGGGCTAAAATAGGGTTGATCAACGACTAATTTCGGAGATAGAAGTAAAAAATATTGGTTTATGAAGGATACGGATAAAGGTAAAAGGATTTGCGTAAATTTTTACGAATTTGCCGTTGCGCAATGTTTTGGTTTTTAAATTTCGTAAAATCTAAAAAAGTCATCTACCTATTAGGTTACAAAATTAGGAACAATATGAAAAATGTACACCAATACACATCAAACTATGCAAACAAACTCCCGTAGGGTTACTCAAACGAATTATAATTTAATCAAAAATTAATAACCAAACAATGACATTACCTTAAACAGGTATTAAATTAAGTCCACAAAATATAAACTACACTCAAATAATTACAGATAATGGGTTTCGCAGTCCGAAACTCAAACATCAATTTCGGCTGATTCAACCCTGTTTGCCCAGACAAGTCTTGATTTATTAATTAGTGCGATCGGCAATTTCACCCTTTGTCTACGCTTTTGACGGTCGGCTTGGCATGGGGAGGCCAAACTGATTTTAATTGATACTTTTAAATTATGATTGGATACCGATCGGCGGTTTGTTTGTGTTATCAAATACTAGGTGTCCTGGAATTTGTATTGTGTGCGTGTTTCTAATTATGTAGGTCGTTATTTATTTATTCTGATATATATATTTTTTTGATATATTTTAGCAAAATAAAAGCTCTTGCAACTTTGCAAATTCATATGCTTTTTCTAAGACAAGGACACTGACCGAATACATAAAGATTATGAAACAAAGTCTGTAGTTTGGAAAAGTTCAAGAAGATAAATAGAAAACAATCGTAGATAGAAATAAATAAAAAGAATTGCGACGAATTGCCAAGGACACAGTATTGTTCAAGTTTATCCGCCAATAAACATAAAACTAACAGATTATAGAACAGTATTTTTTACGTCAACTTATGGACTCTCGTGTTTATAGTCTAAGCAACATTTATTTGCGTTGTCATGAGCTTAAACCGAAGAAAACTTTACGTTCCTGTTAGACTGACATAAAAACTTTTATTTTATGTCTAGTAGAAAATGTTGAAGACTTGTTTTATGAAGGTTTTTTCAGTATTTGTTTACTAAGGCATGAGTTTTTTGGCTTTGTTTTTCGTTATTTTACCTGACGATGGCGCAAACTTGTTAAAAAATACTAAAACTTTACCTTGTTACTTGAAAGCCGAAAGGTTTCACACAGCATTCATTAATTTTAATAAAACCAACCACGAAAATCTTCAGAACATTATCAAAATCAATCAGTTACTTTTCTCTATAAATAATCTCATTGAAATAAACATTCATTGACCACCAATCACCATAATTAGTATCCATTTACGTCACAAAACTTCATATAGGTGTGTGAATAGACCGGCCAGTCAATATAGTATCGAGATCTATACATTCAGGATATCGGCAAACAATCTCCCTTCGCCCTGTAGGACTCCCTCGCTAATTGAGTCCACGAGTTAGTTCACATGACTGAATCAGGAAGAGTAACTGATACATTTTGGAAATGCGAACACATGATATTGGTTCCGTATTTTTTGTTGTTTTCACCTACAAAGTCGCTCTATGTCTATCTGTACGTTATTTTTAAATTTTGATTTTCCTATGTTGAATATTGAGTCTATTTGAAGTGATAGCTAAAATTGAATATTTCGTTCTGTTTCAGGTGATTAGCGAAACAGCTTATGACGTCATGCAGCTTAATGTGAGTACTCAAAATGTTAATACCTCAAACGATACCACGTGACACCATATTATCGGAGTTAGTCCGAACATTTCACGAACACGCATCACAGACGCATCCATTTACAATCTATTCGCGTACTCATCAGATCGCTGGCTTTAGTGAACTGTATACGTAATGGATTAGCCATTTGTCTGATTAGCAACATCAATAAATAACAAACCAGCATACAGGAGGGTCAAAGCAAATCATTGATTCATTAAACTTTAGGGGTAAAGTACAAATAGTATGCCGTTTGTACCGTCTCTGAGTACACTAATTAACCTGAGTAAATATTTGAAAGCACAATTGTCGAGCTGTACAAATGTTGGTGAAGTTATAAGCCAACATTGTATCTGCGCGGATAATGTAGTAATAATGTACAAACATTGTATAAAGGTAACTATTTTCCAATTGGACTTATTTACTTACTGAATGTTGGACTAAATAAACTTTTGTTTCTATTGAATTAATGTTTGTCTCAATAGACAAAAATAAACTAATTTAGTCCAATTATTTCGCTACGATTGGTCACGAGTAACATTATAGGTATCCAACCCATTTCATACATAGTTTCTGATTACAAGCAAGTTTCTTAAAACAATCAGATTAAGATCAGTTATTCATCGCAATATTTTTAGGCAATATTTTTGTTGCATAACATAACATACCATCTCGCCTGTATCCCCGAAGGGTTAGGCAGAGGTGTACCAATGTACACCCACAGTTCGCCGGTATGTTTAGGTCCCATGTAATAGGGGGCGAGCCTATTGCCACTAACCGGGCACAAATCCAAACTCCGATCTGCTACTAAGAATTATGCTATGAGAACACCTTGGTCGACTTGGGAATCGAACCCTAGACCTCTAGCGTAGCAATCGCGCTTAGCACCACTAGGCCAACGAGGCAGTTACTATTTTTTTGTTGCTCATAATAAAACAGTCTATTTCCAGAGCAAATCAGACAAAATTGATGTGAAAACAAAAGATAATTTTGTAACCTAAGAGTTACAAAGTAAAAGCACTTCTATAAATATAATAAGGAATACGAAATGTTTGAAGTCTCAAAAGACTTCCAGTCTTACACGGGTAGACCTCGAGAATAACCCAAAAACGTTTCAACTTAATCAAAATTCAAACCCTCTTTGTAAGTTGACGGCACTTAATTAGGCTAACAAGAAAATGTTTTAAAGACGAAATTAAAGTTCAAAGGCATGGCATGTGTTCTTGTTGAGCAACAAATGCGAACTGACAAAATGTTAACTCGGCATGAATTATGAGCTCCACTCTCCAACTACCCAGGGGAAATTAAAGTGTCTTGCTGCAACTTTAAGACGAGCAGGTACAGAAAGCGCTTCCTCGGATACTAGAATAATAAATTTAATTCGTTCCCTTTTTGAGATTGGCTTGCAGTCAATTGTTTCTTCGATACCCGTTTCCCTGATATTGAAAGCTGACTTCGATCTCAACCGCTTTTTTGATGTACTACAGACTAATAAGTTCTTTGAGAAAATTCTTGTTTAAAACTGTTAATATTGAGAATCAATTTTAGATGAGCAATCTCACGGGATATAATCAACTTTGTTATGTAGGGTAGGGTTCAAATATATTCACAAATATTTACTGAAGCAACACGCAATCACTACACAGAATGTTTCCCATTACAATACCTAAATCAAGTAAATCCATTTATCATCGTGTCTAAATTTGTTTAGTCCAAAGAGAATTGAAAATTATAAGAACGATAAATTCTGGCTTAACCTTGTTTACAGTGTTAGCTGAAAACATAAGTAACAGAAGATCAGAAAACGTTACTTCCAGTATTTAAACAAGAAAGTCAACGGAATAAACGGCACGTAGAGTTCATAGCAAGCTTTAAGGCATAACAAACAACAATGACAAACACAGAAAGACATTATTAAATGCTAATTCAAAATGCACTCTCTTTATAACAGTTGTAATAATTGAAGCGGTTCTTTCCTTGTTTATTTTAAAGCGTACCTACCGAGGGGTGGAAGGAGATGCACTAGCATTGTTCTGGAAAATAACCTCGTCTTGAAAGCAACGGCCATAAAAATTCAGAGCAGAGACTCGAAATCGGGTCAAATGTAGACCAAGGAAATTCTGTAAAATGAATGGTTTGGAAATAAAAAGAATTAAATACCTACTTGGAGGATGTCCAAAGTGATTCAGATAAGGTGTGTTGAGTTTAACTAGTACATTAAAAGAGCATCGAAAACAATTGAGTATTTGTTTACTAGCAGATTTTTATCACGGACGTTTAGCAAAATGACTCTGCTAAAATAGAAAAACAACAAAATTATTTATAAGAATTAATGGGTGACTCAGAACTTTTCTTATTATGTAGGAAGAACTAGATTACTTTCTGAGAAGTATGTCCATCTAATATCTATAGGCAGTAAGTCCTCTGCATGAAGTATATGAATCTGCAAACTCCTTATCGAAGGATATTTATTACTTTTTAATCAGTTTTTTCCCTATTAATTTTGCATGATCAATTAGACTTTTATCTTTCACTTTTTCGATATTCTGAAACCTGGCCTGTCTCGTTTTATCCAACTTGCAGCCTCGTCCTTAGCCCAAGGTATACGTTTCCAACGTGCTCGTTGGACCGAAGTCAGACGGTTATACAGCATTTGAATCTTATCTGCAGTGTCACGTACTCTGAAGCTGCCACAGTTGTACCAGTTTCGTATTTGATCTAAATAGGTCACGCAAAATATAAATTATATCTAAATTGATTTAATCTATATTTACTTCGTCTTCTTTTGAAAAGCCTTTTCCCAAGCCATGTAAGATCAGGCTATGTATTTTACAGTACATTAATTTAGAAGGTACTGTCACTTGAGTCAAGAACTTTAACTTTTGTTTAGGTCTTTGCGTATTTGACTTTAACTGAATTGTATTTTAACTCCAAGTTGTAGTGAAGTCGTTTCTCCAAGTGGAGGCTCTTGAGAAATATTTATGTTGATTAAACAGAAATACAAATTTCGTACTGCAGTACTTCAAATTACAATTTTGAATTTGATTAAAAAATTCCGAACATAGAATGTCATTTATTATGTTTGGAAAAGATACGGGAAATGATGTTAATAAGTTAGCATTGGATAACAGCTACTAACAAATATAACACCTGTTCCGAAAATAATTCCACGAATTCGGTAGAAACAACTTTAGGTATGTTTGCTAGAACTACCTCGTGGATTAGTCCAGGGGCTCATCAGCCGAACAAATAGGGCGTGTCTAGTTTCAGAGTCAGCACATATGTACTAACACTCCTGGGAAATAAATTGTTCGCGCCGCGCCTGATTGCAGCCTCACAAGATTTTTTCGTAAGCCTTGTTTAAACATGGATACTAAAAAAACTAGGCGCGATTCCTTTTTGTTTTAGTTTGTTATTCTCTTGAAAAAAGTTTTCTGAACACCTGTATTGATATTAAGTTTTTGGGTTCCAGAATTTTTTGTATATTAGCTTTAGCTTTTATGTTCTATATTAACGGGAAATAGTAGTTTATTTAGGTACGAGAAAAACTTAAAGATACATAAAAAAATATATTCCTTACAATATAATTTAGGGTACAAATTCCGTATAATAAAAGCGAAGCCAATAATAATATAATATCAAGATATTTTGAGTATTCTCACTGAAGCCAGCTTAACGCGTCTGAATTTATCCTTGACATCGAAAACAGATAACATCAAAGCGTAGTCTTTGTTACAAAGAAATGTGAGAAAACTCAATATTCAATAAGGAAATACTTTTTGAATCTATTTTCACGTGTCGCGAAAGACATACTGACCCAAATGCCCATGTTTCTTATCTCATTATAGTGTCTGATGCAGAAATGGAGTGAGTCAGTCGGCTGTGCAAGAAATAACTTCCTATTATACGTGTCCAACTGTCCGGCACACGGTAAATGAGATAAGTTATAAGCATTAGCGATTTGTCTTAGTACCTTTAAGCGAAGTCTAAAGCTTTGCAACAGAGAAGCATAATATTTAATGGTTGATTTGATATAGGTTCGCCTATATTATAACTCCAAAAATGTTAACTAAACATAAAAAAATTATAAACATTTATCAATATGCCACTTTAAAGAGTATATTTATATTAATTTACAGCTTTTGATGTATATTACTAAGTATTGGTAAAATTGAGATTACATAACATATTAAATTCAGCTACAATTTTGTTACTTGGACCGCCAGCTAAACGTCCAGTGATCGGAACTCTAATCTGTGTACACGTCGATTTTCATTACGGACAGCCCGCTTTTTGTGGGACCCAAAGCGCTCTGCAGTTCGATTTGTATTAAAAAATCTTATTCCATTTATAAAAGTTTTCCTTCCTAAAATTTACTGCTTTGAACAAAATTATGCATGAACGTATCTAACCTTAAAATTGCACTTTTCAAATTCACATTTTCATAAATGAAAATTACCATTATTCATACAAGCTGTTGCTTGAAGAACTTACTTTCGTGAAAATATTTGAAAGTATTTGAAACACAGTTGCATCCGGTATAAAATTTTAATCTAGTCAAAGTGCTGAGCGCAGAGCACGAATCCAATATTCAAATTAAAGAAACACAACCACGGACAACTCGTCGGCAACATTAATATGATTTAGTTTCATTTTTGCCGAATAGTCCTGGCGAAGTTTCGCCTCGGCCTCTCCCAGGCGGGCCTAAAAAGTTCGTTCAAAGTTATTACTCAGGTAAATACAGTTAGGGAAAAATTGCGAGGTCACCCGACTTTTTCCTACCGCGCCTTTGTATAACTTCCAAACTCGGCCGCTTATCAATTTCCGTAAATGAAAGGATTTCTGTGTTCGTGTCCAAAGAAACGTACCAGTAATGAAGTTAATACATTTATCAGATTCCAGGTTACTCGTGCTCTACTGTTTTGTTGTGCTAACGTGAGAACAGCAATATAATAAAGTTAAAATAATGTCATTATTGACATGCCAAGCCGCGTAGCGTGCGCCACGAAAAATAAATTGGACATAAATAGTAAATTAACGGTTTCCATGGAATTTGTATGAAACGTATGTTTAGTCACGTAACGAAACGAATTCTTACATGCTTAGTGCATTAAAGTCCCCCATGAAATAACAGCAATCAAAACATTTGACTCGAAGTACATACGTAACTACTTTTTGAAACTGCAAAAGTTTAGGAATGAAACAAAAGCAAATAAAACTTTGGATGCAACTCGTAAAATAGGAGCTGCACTTACCTAGAAAAGTGGGTTTTATAAATAATTTCACATGTGTATTAAGATTCTTCACTTCAACGTACATGGAAGTTCAATAATGCATGCTTGGGCCGTAAAACGTAGCGAACCGCGTTGTGCTTGTAGGACGGGAGTCCGCTAAATGGCCCACGGTGAGGATTTAGTGTTAAAACGTGCTCCAATATGCGAAGTTGCGAACGATGTGATAATAAAAAGCACCGCAGTATCGCAATGTATAAAATCATCCCGGAAATCTGGTAGCAATTATTTTTGTGTGCCGTGAAATTGTTACTGATGACGAAATAGGGATGTGTTTTTTTTTATACAGGCTGATGCATATTACTAGTATTATGGTTGAATGGTTCACTATTTAGCAGTTCTACGTAAAAGGGAAATTCGACTAAATCTGAATTGGATTGGTTACAAAAACTAGTGTGAAAATAGCGTTTATACAATTTTCATTTGTAGGAATCCTTTGTGTTTTTGATTGAATCATTGCCATAACTGTTAGGGTATTTATTATTCATAATACCTAAATACATTGCATACTATTAAATTTATGCGATAAATTCCCCGAACAATGTAACAGCAATAAAATTGCATAAAATACCGCATACATGGTTGATTCTATGAAGTTGATCGATGGACTGCTTTTCTCTTGGGATTGGATCAAGTATTGCGATAATATTACAAATACTACTATATAATATCACTTTATTCAAATTTTCATCAATATTTTTCGATCGCTTTGAGAATACGCGTTATTGTAACGAAAACTATTATGTATGCCTTTAGATCTGGGTGTATAATTTCCCGCGAGACAATAACACTATAGCCTCTTTGAATAAACAATAAATTGGAAATTTGCCGTTTCGTGTCTATACTTAAGATAAATTGCCCAAAGGAAAAGAAATGATAGACAAATAGTTGATAGATATATTATTTTCAATTCCCTTCTTATCTATGAAAAACAAAAAATACTGGCTGGTATTTTACTTTTCCTTGTGAAGGAAAAACTTGTCTTCTAAAATGAACAAATAAAAAAAGTTTTGTAAATATAACACTCGAATTATTAGACACATATTGAGATGCTCTGTGGCAAAAAACTAATTACATCTTTTAGATAAAATTCTCGTGTCAAAATGTTAGTTACCATACTCCTCCGAAACGGTTTGACCGATTTTTATGAAATTTTATATGCATATTCAGTAGGTCTGAGAATCGGCTACTATCTATTTTTCATACCCCTAAGTGATAGTAGGTAGGTAGGTAGTAGGCAGGTGCTAGGTAGAAAAAATTGCATTGCAACGCATGCCGGGTACAGCTAGTTTCATATAATTTTTTTATAATTCAACAAATAAATTAATATACAATATCATATTTTTAAATTCAAAATTCGAAAACCAGACCGCAGTCCAATAACGTAAATGGCCAATAAATAAAGAGAAAAAAAAAAGCAAAGGTAATAACAAAATGGCCAATCCATTAAAGTTAATGTATAATATTAAATGTACCGATATCGCAATAGGGGAGATGCATTACCGGTCCGATGCTAGCCAACGGTGCATGAAGAGCTATGCGATTTGTGCATTTGCTGTATTAGTTAGTTTTCAAAGTGAAGAGGTTATTGCGATTGCTTTCTGTTGCTAATTAATTAAAAATATATGTTTTTCGAAAATTTAACTTATGCGAACAAGTAAATCTTAAATGTCTGAACTTGTCTTATTTCGTATTTAATAAGAGAGAGATTTATTTCATTGATTATTTATCTTTTTAGGTATTGAAATAAACAGGCCATTTTGTAATATTTAATTTATTCGAATATAATTTTCAGCTTAAAACCTGTTAAATATTTATAGATAGTGTTTCTGGAAACCTGCAATATTTTGTTATACACATTTAACTATTAAATAACTATATAATAATCCTCACTATAGAAAAAAATCACAACAATAAATATTTTACCTCACCTGTCTTCACAAAAACAACAACCAAAGATTTTATAACGGAACTTTGTAATATCAAAGAATATTGGCAGCGAGTTAAAAAGTTTGTATATACGAGTATGTATATTACTTGCAGTTCATTAAACAAAGAAAACTTTCTATGAGGAGATGTGAGTCGGCGAAATGAAAATTAACTGGAATATCCCAAAGGTACCTAACTTGTTTAATCAAACCTTTTTAGTGTGTTCAACCTGAAATTGATTAAGTAAACGTTCAGAATAATTTGTAAGCTAGCATTAACTTAGAATTTCATTTTTGTTTCGTATTAATTTTAGACCTGTGTTCATTTCCCTAAGGGTTAGATATGTATCAAGTAGTGTGGCCATATTTTACAGGCCAGTGTTTAATTATTTAAATATTAATGTACAAAATGTCTGAATTTTATTAGAAACACTTGGAATAGGATTGTGTTCATACTGTCCTATATTCAGGTAAAGAAACCATGTTTTAAAGATTACCTATATTTTAATGAGATTTAATTTAATGATACGCACCTAAGTTTATTAAATAAAGTATGCTTATGACGTACGGTAAACATAGAACTTTGTGCACCTGAAACTTAATTATTAACACCCTGCGGGCCGAATGGAAATGTGAAAATTCTTATTTCCTTGAAAAACTTTAATTTAAAGTTTGTTGCCAGCCGGCATTCCTAGGCGGTATTCGTGCAAGCAAACTGCACTTCCTTATAAGCTTATTTTCTTCACAGGGACTCGAAAATTTTCTTTAGATTAGTTTCTCTTGTTGAGAAAAATAGGATGGAATAAGGAATAATAAGTTCCCGTCTCTCTTAAATTGGACTTCGTTCTTTTGTACGACAATTTTTGTTGGTTTACCCGAACTGAGAAAATGGCATTGCTTTAGTTATTAAGAACTTATTTGTGTAGTTAAAAGTTGGAAATATATTTCTACTTCGTTTGCTAACAGCTTCCTAGAGTTATATTAAAATATTTTCTCTCATACATTTTTAATAGAATGCTAGACAAAAGGTTTCCCGCGTTAATTCCGCGGCACAGGTGAGCTGCAGACCGAATGAATTTCCGGAGATGTTTTCAATGCACCCGAAGCATTAATTCGACGAAAAACTCTTCCTACATTTCTTATTTCATTTTCATCCATAACTTATACAAACATGCGTTTTCGGGAATTGTATTCGAAAAGTTTTATAATTTTTACCTCTCAATCACCACTAAATCTTTAGCATAAGGTTTAGCCAACTCATTCCCCCCATAAGACCCATTAAGTACTTCATCAGTAACAAGAATACATAATTCTAACAGAAATCAGGACCGAATAAGTGATTTTGACCGTCCAAACCTACCCGAAAATCAAACACAAGACTTACGACAGTTAAACTAAAACAGAGAATAATTATTTACACTTGAATGAAATTCTATATTACATGTTACCTAAATGGACAACATACATAGGTAAAGTAAAATTCTTTCATAAGTAGCCTACAAGTATCTTAAGTACCTACTCTGTAAAGCTTTGCTATACAGAATAACTAACTAAAAATTAATATAGAAAATAGATAACGTAATGTGCTGGATAATAATAATAATAATATAATAATAATATTCCGGGACAACTCACAGACGGTTATCTGATCCCAAGCTAAGCAGAGCTTGTGATATGGTAACCAGGCAACTGATAAACATACTTATATATTTCTAAATACATACATATTATAGATAAATTACACCCAGACAACCAGAACAAATGATCGTGCTCATCACACAAACATTTGTCCTGGGTGGGAATCGAACCCACGACCTCCGGTATAGCAGTCAGGGTCATTAACCACTAGACCAACAGGCCCGTCAAATAATAATAATATAATGAAAGTTTTCGGTTTTACATAAAAAAAACAATTGAGATCACATGAAGATTGTCAATGCGATGTCAATTGTTTTATGTTCAATTTAAATAATACAAACAGACAGATGCACACAATTCTGTCTGATAAAGTCTCATAAATCTCTGATGTGAACTAAGTTTAAGTTGCTTTTGAAAGATAATACACATTTGCATATAGAAAAAGCAATTTCAAGAAAATGACGTCTCTTGGTTGACAAATCTTCGCCGTTTTCATTCTAAAACTCAGTACCATCAAATAAAATCTCAATTTAGTCAGTTTCTAAAGTATAATAAAATTTATTTGAAGAAATTTAGATTTAAAAGCTTTAATGAAATTAGTTCCCGTCTGACTATGAGAAATACTGTTGACTTTTGATCAAAATTTGTTAAGTTAAATAGGAAAGTTATGTTTTGGTTTAAGTAAACTCCATAGTGTGTAATATAGGTAACATTATGGTACATAATAACGTTACCCTGGTTTTCCCTGGAATTTAATTTCATTAGGACAAAACAGTATATTTTGTTTACTCAGTGTTTTTAATAAAATCTTAGCTAACGGCGGGATTTACTCTTGTCTAATACTTAGGATAAAGATAATGTATTCGTAAGTAATATGTATGATAAATAACTATTTTTATAAGTTGCTCGTATTGCATCGAGGTTTTACCCAAATACTTGCTGACTAAAAACGTGAAACTTTCTCAAAAATGTGTAAAGAATCGAGAAGAGAAGTCGAAAATTGACTGACAGCCCTAGACATAAACGAACATCTGACAACATTTTTATTTTAGCATTAAATTTTAAATCCAAATCACACTGTTCTAATGAAACTAAAACATTCTGCATATTTATTATTCTCGGCGCTATACGCTCGTCATTTGTTTTCGTCGGAAATCCATCATTGGTTGACATGTCACTGCTTTTTTTGTTCGACCTATATTTGTGGTTCATTTACGTTGTTGCAATGACAGGTTGTCTTCCGAGTAAAATAAAAGGACAACCAAAAGTATTATTATTCCATGCACTCATTTAGGATTGCTTTTACTTATAATTTGTATCCAGGACAACTATACAGTGTAAGTTCAACGTTAGACTAGTCAACGATTTGTTTGTCTTTATTTATATTAAAATCTTTTATCCTTTCATTGGTTTATACATAGCTGCGTCTAGTAGCTTCACAGTCAAAGTTAAATATCAGCTAATGTTACCTACTAAATGGTTTACTTAAAGAAACCCTTTCAAATCATAGTGGACCCGTATCCCAAACAACTTAATATTTTTTATTGAAGTATCGGCTTCGATAGGTTTGCTAACTCGTAGCATCTACAGTGACCCGCAGTTTCACGCTTCATTTGATATAAAAAGAAAATAGCGTTTTAAAGGGGATGAAGTCGGCCCTTTAAACGTTTTTTGTCCATTTCCCCAGTGAAACTGTTCGTGCTTGTGCATTTATCAACAAAGTGCGATTTAAAGTTCGTTTGTTGTAAATAAACTGGAGATTGTGTTGTGTTTGTAAACATGTTGTGATTAGCTTAGTAGACGGTACCTACTGAGTAATGCATGTCGAGTATTTTGTATAGTGGTTTTAAGAATGAGTGCACTAAATTATAACTACCTACAGAATATTAAATAGTGTATGTCATTTAAGAATGTCTTAATATTGTTTTTTGTTTTTATTTTTACACTTTTTGTATCCCCATTTAATTACAAAGTACCCATTGTAACCTAAGTCATACCATTAATACATTCTACAAGAAGACACTAGAATCACTAGGCGTATATTTGTACATCTATGATCTATCACAGTTCAGTGAGATATTAAAAATAAATAAATCGTACTTTATTTTTTACTTACTCAAAATATTTCAGAATGTAGTCGTAATCTTCATCTTTATATTTTTTTCATAATATTTAATGCAAGAACACGAATTTCTTAGCGACAATTATTTACTAAAATGTATTTTCAAAAAACTGTTTAAGTTTATGCGTTTTAAAAAGCGTTTTAATAATAAATTGAGATTTTGGATTGATAAATAAAATTCTTCTTTATCATTAGATATTTTTAAGTGTTATTTGTAAATATTTTATGCAAAATCACGATTGAAAAAATATACTTTTGAAATTCTATCCATTTTCAAATAAAACTATTTTAGTTAAAGCATTCACTTAAAGAAAATAAATACATTTAAGAAATAGAAACTTAAATCTTCTTGTTTTCTATCAGATTGCCGACTTTTTATTTAAGCTCTATCTATACATACCTACTTACTTTATTATGACTACAAGTCCCTTACATGTAGACTCATACAATGTTATAAATTTAATGTAGTTCAGTTTTCTTTAATCTCATAAATGTATTTTTAAGTGAGACGGTATCCTTACAATTGATCTCACGATGATTCTACAAAACCTCCGATTGATAAACTACGCTAGGACTTTATTCAAAAGGCGTGGTCGAAAGTGTTCACCGGAATGACACGACATTTTAGCCTTAAATTTGTGGTAATGTGATTTGGGTGGAGACGCCTTTATTTCAAATGCAAATTTCTGAAAGACACGCTTAATGCCTTAAGTCACGATCTTGGCCAGAACGCCTATTTCTTATCCTTATTTTTTATACGCAATGCAGAATGATTCATTTTGAAAAAATGTCTTCGTCATTACTAGCTAGTAAATAACTTAGCAGTTCAACTGATATTTTTTATAAAGCTCACATATGGCCGGATCCCTATGAATTATAAATGTAAGAAATCTATTTTTTTATGAAATTAAACTTAAAATATTTACAAAAATAAAAAACTAAGCCTACATAAGAAATAAGAAGAATTATAAACTAAATAAAACTAAGAACTAAAACAAGGCATCAAATTTTTTTTTTTTTTTTGCTCAGAACATTTTTTTGTTTACGGTTTATCTTTAAAAGTAACTCGATGAGATGAGACGGTATTTCAAATTGCAGTACTCGGTTTAAATACTATAAGCTTATCACAGATGTTTTGTGCGACATTATCTTTATTTACTCTTTATACCTGCCCAATAACAGTATTAAAAACGTACTGAGTTACGCGAATGTTAGACATTGAAATAATCCGTAAAACAGTAGGTAGTTTTATTTTAACGTACCTACTGAGTTCTTTATAAAAATATGATTTTTTGTTTCTTTTTTGTGAACCTACATAATAAGGGTAAAGCCGATTGCCATGAAATAACTAGTGCAACAAAAACAAATAGTGGAATTTAGAAAAACACAAATCAAAAACATTCACAGACAATAGAGTTCCTAAAATAAATAAAAACATTTCATTTCAGCGAACCAAAAAAAGTTTCATCCGTGCGAATAAACAAATGGAATTTAATTGAAACAACTTTTGTTTTTCGATTGTTGTTACAATTCAATCAAATCTGCGTAGATATTTTAAGAATGTTTTAGCTTTAATATTACAGAACGTTATCATTCGGATGATAGCTAAATGAATGGAAATTCAAAGAATCTTATAATACCATCACAGTACTGATTCATTTAGCAATCTAAGTAATTCTTTTGTACAATTTCTGGGACAATTTGACACGAAACAGGAGCGCTGACATAATATGAGACACCAAACATTTGTGTAATTGTGACATTCGTGTATAATACATAAGAGGGAAATCTTTGTTTACTTATTAGAAGAATAGTAACATATAATGTTGTGATCCAACAGACAAACTATGTAAATGTAATTTTGTTGGAAAATTTATGGTTCCTAAGATGTACCTTATGGCTCCTACACACAGTGCCGGCGGCAGTGCCGCCGGGCGAGCCGCCGGCCAAGCCTCCGTGCGCCCGGCGGCATTCAAAGCCGCACAAAGGAGCCGCCGGCATTTGTTTGTGTGACGACGCGCGACGGCTTGGCCGGCGGCGGCTCGCCCGGCGGCACTGCCGCCGGCACTGTGTGTAGGAGCCATTATTAAATAAATAAAAGAAATATGTAAAAAATATATATATTACATGGATTCTGTAGTGTAAGTAGTAAGTGTTCCTTTTACGTGTGTTTTTAATGTTCATAAAACTTTCCGCAACACAAGGAATTAAACCTCTAGCGCAGGAAACATTTAAATAAATGTCTTAAGAAGTGCAACAAAAGCACAACAACCAAGATATCATCTACATACATAATAGCAGATTGTAATGCACAAGATTTCGAGATTGTTATATAGAAAGCAGGATAGAGTGTGGCTATGGAACATTACAGTAATTATAAATGGTAAACTGTACTGTGTACTGTATATGTGATATGTAATGACTATTATTATGACCATATATTATTAATTACTAGAATACCATTTATAATTTTTTTTTTGTTATTTATTTTTAAGATTTTGGTGTTTGTTTCTCAAAAGCTAAAACGTAAAAAGTTTAAATTCTGATATGAAATACTTAGTTTATTACAAAGGGTTTTCAAGTGACACTCAATTTAGTGTTCTAAACAGTTTAAAACTTTGAATATAGCTTTTACAAGTCTTTAGCATCATCTTAGACCAAAACATAGACGATAACTTCAAACTATATTAAACTGATGATTTAAAATGTTTTAAATTTATTTTAAATTTGAATTAAATTAAAACTGATAATTTGAATATTTGTATGCTTAAGATTCACAAAGTTGACTACACTTTAACTTTTACTAAACGAGTGTCAGTTAACTGCGTGAATAAATTTTTAATTTCAGTCAATTTGATTACAATTTTCAGCCTAAGAAACTTAATACCAAAGAGCTTTGTGGAATAAAAGTGTCACGTAGAGAATAGGTGCGATTTTCGCAAATGAGCTGCTCAATATTCAAGAGGCAAACGCCTTACCGTAACAACAGAACAAATTCGAAAGACGAAGTATCGGCAACGGACGGCCCTTAATGTAATTATCATAATGGCGACCAATAAAAGAGAGGTTCGGAATTCGTGACACAGCTTTAAAAAGTACTATCAAAGGTGCCCGAGGCGGAAAACGTCGCATCTTATTTAGCGCCCTCCAGAAAGAGGCCACCCCGATTGGGGCCTTTCCTAATCACATTACGACAATGAAAGAGCTCCAGATAAAAAGGACCGAAACAGATTTGCATGAAACGTCAAACTTGATTACGACTAGTCGGTTACCTATCAAATATGCAAATGTCAATAAACCATTACCGACACTTGTAAGAAGCGCCTATAATTAAATTGATTCAAAATCTGAGTCTGTTTTTAATATTGAAACCAGTCTATTGGTCCAAATTTGATGCTCCAAATAGCCCTCCTAATATTACACAATAAGGGCAATTCCATTCACATCTATATCGGCAAGTTGATCAGGCGTGAAGTCTTTTATATTTGGAGTCACGTGTCGACCAACGTCCAGGAAACCGACAGTGCCGAATGTGTTTGAGCGAATCTAATGCACTCAAAACCATGCGACGATAGTTCGAGGGGAACTAGGGTGACATTGGAAACAATGAAGACCGAAACGAAATTTTGGAGACTGTATTATTTGCGGAAAAATCAATGGTGAAACGTTTCCGATGGTGGCAGCCGGAGCGGCGACAGGAAGACTGATCATTATTATTACTGTCCATACTATGAATAGGAGCGTGCCGTGCCTGTTTCCGTGTATAACGTTTCCTTTATTGCAGCTGATGGCTTTATAAAGGCGGTTATTTTGTCGTTAGCCTGCCAGCCCTCCTAATTTTTGTTGTTCGTGTAAATTACTAATCGAATCAACAAAGCATTTTCATTAATGAAATTATATGCTTTCACTTCACTTTGCCATTTCGCTCAATGTTGATGACTCTAGTTGTTTTCAAGTCTATAATTTCTTCTGACAGTAATTGTGCATTGTCTAGCTTACACATAATGAAAATTGAAATGATACGTTATTTATTAACACCTACAACTTTTGTAATCAATGCCAAACTTTACGAATTTACTCGCATACAAAAAGTTTCAATACTCTTCTAAAATAAAACTTTGAAATAATATAACAAACTTCGTATTTATGGCTTGAATTTATTTACATTACTTTTCGTCTTTATACAAACTTAATGTTCTAATCTAAATGTATTTAAGTACCTCTTAACATGTAAAACTGCTTAGTGGCTATTATTTTTTTTTTTTTTTTTTTTTTTTAAATGGTGAATAATTTTATTAATGAAATTAAACTTAAAATATTTACAATTTTATAAGAACTAAGCCTACGCAAGAAATAAAAAGAATTATAAACTAAATGAAACTAAGAACTAAAACAAGGCATCAAAAAATTCATCCACATCGCTGTCGACTGGGAGTGTGCCCAAAAGGCTGGCAGCATTGCCACGTTGTATGGCAATGCTTATTCGCTGACCTAGATAGAAGCCAGCCTTTGGGTCACGCGAAGTGTCAACCAGGCGTTTGGATAAATCTTTAAAAAATCTGTGTGCACTCGGGCCCCACGGACCAAGGGTCTCAACCCCAAACGGCTCGAATATATAACTTCCAACTAGGTTGGTATATTTCCGCCGCTTGAGGTTCTCAGCAGCCGTAGCAGCAGCGCCAGCACAGCACGACGTATTGTGGCTATTATTAAATAATATTCGTTTTTCGCAACCTGGCTTAGTTTTTACTTTCTTCTACATGAATCGTCCATTTCAGGAGTATATTTCAAAGTTAATATTTTTTCTATCATAATTATGACTGAGTTTTACATTACACTGAATCCTTTTTGAGTTACCGAACTGCATTAATCTCTTGTACTTGAATCGAATCAAAAAGCAATATGTTCAAACTAAAAATTTCTAAGGAAATAATTCAACAAAATTCGCAAAGGGAAAAACAAAGATCGCGACCAGATTGGTCCCCCTTTTATATTATTGACGCGTCGCGATCTAAATTGTTATCTAGGGGAGCAAAAATCTTGTTTCATTTGACATATTAGGTGAATTTCGTACGGCAACGTATAGGGAGGATAAAGACAGGTGTATTGTTTGGTTTAAATCCCCTGTATAGTTTATTTTCGATAAAGAAAAATTGTCACGTAAATGCGGGTTCAATAAAGTGCCTTTATTGCGTACATTTTGTATCAAAGTTCACATACATTACATAAAATGAATTTAAAAAAAGTAACATCAGTGTGTTATGATTTTGGATGGATGGATGGCTTTTTGGGATGTGATTGTGAGTTGAAATTCAATAAGATTTGAACCCTTGATCCTCAGATGGGACATAATATGTTGCCCACATTATATTACATTTTAACCAACTGCAAAAGAAGAGGTGGATGCTTAGTATTGTTTTAGTACGTAAGTTTTAGTTTTGACTTAATGTACTCCTACTTTTCTTTTCAAATAACTGAATCAATCATTAATTAAGTATCAGTAATAAGTAACGATGTTATTTCGGATCACATGTGACTGAATACATAGACCAGTTACTTGTATAGAATGTAAAGCCAGATGCTACATGCGCAATTTATGTACTAATAATATTATACAGCTAATAATTCCGACAGTACATAACTGCCTTTGACATCCATTCCACGGATCATTAGCCCTTTGACAAACCCCATTAGTTTCTGCATATAATCATGGAATAACTACTTTGGTTTAATTACTACCTATGGTTTGTTCCCCTTTAAGCTTCGCTGAGACTAATTTGGGAGTTGCAATAATGGTTCATATTGCAAAATGTATGATTTTAGATAACGATGTTATTATGAGCCGGTCATCTGCTGTATTAGGTGTTTTGTAAAAGATTTGTTTCTATTGCTATTGCAAAAAAATATAACAAATTATTTGCTACATTTAGTGTTAAAAAAAACATTATTTATAACATAGGTAGGTATCTACAAATTGAACATAAATAAAAATGAAGTAATAAGGTTTAAAATTAGAATTTCAAGCATGTTTGACCCAACATTTATTAATACAGAAAAAAAAAACTTGAAAAAAGTAGTTGTGAAAGTTCTTGACTTCAAGTTATTTGACATCAATAATATTAAATGATGTACCATTCATAGAAATAACGACAAAAATTATTAAAATACTTTTTGCAAATCACGTTAATCAATAAATCTTAATTAAAGATCAACTAAAAAGCAATCTCTTTAGGTAATTGCCTTTATACATAATAGAACATGTCAATACGTCCCCCACTGAATGTTTGATAACGATTGCAGATAGGCTTGAGTGTGCCCGCATGTCGCAACCCAGCTTAATTCCCTATAATATTCCGGTGCAGTTCCAAATGTTTTGATTATTTCTTTGTGGCTTGCTCTGAAAGAGCTATCTCTGTTTTGACAATGCAAGTGAATGGACGACTGATAGTCGTAGTATGTTGTGGTGTACGCTTTCAGAGTAAATAAAATTGCTCGGTTATTTTATTTTATCTTTAACTACTGAATGCGGGACAATGATTACAAAAATGTGAAAGTTTTACGTATTTTTTTATTCAGAATTATTAAACTAGTAGACTGTTTGACTGTTTGGCTAAGACTAAACCATCTTTCCATGTATTCAAAGGCACGGCACTTATACGTTTATTTTAATTTTTTAGATATTATAGATAAAAGAATTGAACAATTTTTTATCAAACGTTCTTTTAGTAAAATAGTTCTGTATGTTGTTTATTTATTTATGTTCACTTCTTATACACACGCCATATACAATGGCTCACTTATCCTCTTTACATTTTGAACCCCTAATTTCCAGGAACGGTTCAAAGTGGATACTAAATAGTCAATTCTACCTAACAAGCCCACGTCGTTGCCAAATTTAGCATCCCTAAAAGCAACACTTACTAAGCAGTACAAATCCGTCCAATCGATCCGTCACTGCCCCACCCCTAACATTAAGGCGCCATTACCAGATAAATATATGCAATTTATTACATTTACCAATTTACATATACTTTGTGAAGACATCGCTGCAGAGTTAAATGTCGTTAGGGATGGCAAGGGTGACAGGAAGAATGAAGACGTGACAATTTCTAAAGCATACAATGTGTTACAAAGGGGAGGTGGAAAAATAAGGATTTACGTATCGTGTAATTTGGTTTAAAAGTACAAAATCTACGCTTTAAGAAAATGCTTTCAATTTTCTTGTAAGAGGTTTCAAATCACGTGTCATATTTTGAGTCTATCACAGTTAATGCTCTTAAACCACATTCTTATAGATATATTACTTATTTATAGTTATATAATTCACGGAAATAAACACGCACATGCATAAATACCTTTTTTGGGCTTGACGTTTCAACCGGGTTACACAGGCCGTGGTCGCAAGCAGACAAGGTATTTATGCATGTACGCGCGCTTATTTTATTTATTTATTTAAACTTTCATGTACCTACAATTATTGTGGTACATAAGGCGGACTTAATGCCGCAAGGCATTATCTACCAGTCAACCTTTGGGTCAAATTGAGAAGCAGCTGGGATAGGTACAACAGTACAATAAGAAACAATTAAAACTACTACATCTAACTATGGCTATTTATATTGGCTTATTTCTATAAACATTACTATAAACATGCAGCGCGATAGATTAAAAGATAAAATAGTACTTGTTCTATGGACCTTAATAAAATTTTATATTTAATCATGGACATAGTACATATAAGATACTTTTGTCCATGTCATAACCAAAACACAGTTGTTATTGTTCAAGACCATTGCGACACCTGTCAATCAAAACTTTGGATAAAAAATCATTCTTGTTACAACTTAACAAGAATTCTAAATTTAACTTTTTCAGCTACCAGACGATCTTACATCATTTCCGTATCTTGGAAACGTCACAGAAATTCCTTAATTAGTGTACATTATTAGCATATATATTAAGAATCTTCGGACGGTCCCAAACTTTACAGAAAAAAATATTACGAAGGAAACCGTAGTCTTCTGAATTCAATTAGAACTTTCGTCGTCCTTTTCATAATTAGTCAAAAATATAATGAACCGGGCCTCTGTAATGTGTATAGAAGAAACAGTGTTTTTATTAAATTATTATTTTCTTTCATTAGTAGTCTACTCCTGTAGAAATATTACCTTAGGGAAACGCAAGAACATAAAACTCTCGTTACATTAACGAGGAAAAATGAATTGAATATGATGTTCCGCCATTAGTGAAATATCACTTTTTTATGATGTTAGCAAATGTAATAGTATAGTTAATTGGCAATATTAAATTTATTGTAGTTCTATCCTCGGCTTCTCGCATCCAGCTCCTGCCAGCTGTCTTGCGCAAATCGTCACTCGACCTTGCTTGAGAGTGTCCTACACTACGTGCAATTGGAGAGGCCTATGTCGAGCAGTGGACTGCTATCGGCTGATGATGATGATGATGATGATGATATATTTATGTAAATTAAAGGATTTATTTTTTTACATCTATCAATGAAACTTGAAGCTCTTGTTTATAATAGGTAGGTACTTCCTTTTTTATTGTAAGCGAAAAGGCCAAGCTATCTGCGTAAAATTTGTGCAAGTGCTGGGTAATTAATTTTATTCGATTTTTAGTGGCATGTGTTCCAACAAAAGCTAGCAGAAATTGTTTTTTTAAGAGCATTTTAAAATACCCTATACCAAGATCAAATGATTCCCACATTAACTGAGTTCAAAACATTAAAAATGTACAATAAACTCACTCCCTCAGGCTATAAAACGTAAGTTTTTAAATGGAATTTCTCTATTAGTTGGGACGTTCGACAAATGGACAGACGGGAGTTGTGCATTAAAGGACTTTCGGAGTATTGCCGGAGGCAGCGCGTGGCACAGGCAGAACGAATCCAATGCCACTTATTGATCGAAATAAAAAATAATTCGATTTTGGTTCGAGTGTCTGACTTTTCGGCTATGCCCTTAGGCAATCGTTAGAAGAATGAATGTGGAATTTTAGATGCAGCTTGTTAAGAAATCCAAAACAATATTGTACGTGCTTTAGCTGAAAATTATTGTAGTACTTCTTGAAATTACTAAATCAACGATAGACGTCCAGTACTGAATAATAACGAGCTAATATTGCCATAAATTGAGACCCGATTAGTTTAGTGGCTAAGTGTTTCGCCATCTGCGCAAAGGGTTCGACTATTATATTTTTATTGATACCAAACTATTGCAACTATTATAGAAATGAGATTTTTATATTTAAACAGATCAGCTTAAATTCACACTAAAGAAGAGGAATAAAAAAGTTATGTAATGCATTTTCAAACTTAAATAGTTTAGTCTGAATAGAACAAAACCTTTCCCAATTTTCTACGAAAGAACAAAATTTCTCCAACCGATTACCTGTAGCTTAAAAAATCTTCGAAACAAAAGTTGGCGACCGGACCAGACAAGTTGATAAATTAAACGGCTCTCATGTTCCACTTACCGAGACTTCTAATACGGTTAGGGTCACAGCCACGAGAACAGAATCAGTCGTGCAATCTTTATCACCACAATCTGCTACCAGGAAGAAAGATAGCCAACTGTTTGATCGAGATAAACTTTGCCATTGTTGTTGTCGTGAACTAGGCAAGTGATATGATTTATTAAAAAAAGTATGTGTAATAAGATTCTGATCAATTTCTCGGAGAGATAACAAGTTTTGTATACAAAGAGATGTGGACGTGCTTATTCCAGCTTATTTTATTGATCAACTGAACTTAGCTACTTTTCTGACGGATTGTTAATTTTTCACTCTTGACGAATTTTGTTTAAATCGTAAAAAAAATATAGAACTAAGTAGATTATTTTTGATAACACGCAGGTAGAATCGCGAGCGAAATAAGAGCATAAACTTCATTAATGATTTTCTGTGCAATGTTTACATTCTTCTTACGTAAAAAATATTCCAGTATGTGGCTGTCTCTTGTCTGGGTAAATGTCTATTAGCATACAGAGAAGGAACAAGCACTATAATATTTAGGACTAAAATAGGTCGAACAGCTCTAGAATCAAAATTTTCCTTATAGCTTTTCACTTAATAATATTTCAGGAAACTCAATTACAGTAAAATTATTACCACAATCATAAAATATAAAACATTCAACAGAAACAATTTTTCCTCAGCACTCTTTTATTGTGAATTTATTAAGGGTCACACTCGCGCCCTACCTAGCCGCTGTAAGTAACCGTTAGGAAAACGGGACGTTTAAATTCCGGAGAAGTGTCGTCATATATCACCCGACCATAATTTCTGGTCCCCCTATAAAAAGTGAACTTTCAGTATCCCTAGTGCAATGCGTCTGTTTCTTATTTCGAACTGAACTGATTGTTTTTATAGTATGGGGGTTGCCTTAAACTTTGAATCCGCGAAACACGTGTAGGAAACTACTAAGGTACGCCCCAAAGGTCCCCCCTAGGGTAAAATGTTATTTAGTTTGGTCATCTAATAACAGAAACAATATTTGCTTTATTTTCATACATTTTGTTTACTTTGCGGAAGTTTGGAAATGAGAGTAATATAGTGTGACATCTGCATAATTGGTATAAGTTAAGGGAAACGTTATTATGACCCTTTTAGAGGCTCGAAATACATTTGTCTGAGTTTATAATATGTTAAGTGTTTGTGTAATGGCCTTTACATTAAGCAACCCGTATTTCCTTATATTTTTGTTACTACAATTAAAATTACTTATTAAGTAGTCTCTTATTAAGTACCTATTGTAAAAATCTTACATTGATTTACAATCTCAAATAAAGTTAGGTGTTAGTATTCGTAGGTTTTTTAAGATTTATTTTACAAAACCGCCTAAATTGTTGTATTTGTGCTCATACTCAGCTATGTGCACTTACTTCTAAGTACTCACAAGATTAGAAATATATGCAGCAAAGTACAAATAGCACGAAACAAGATAGGGACTGCTTATCCGTTTGTATAAACAAACAAAGTCGCTCGAACCCTTTTTATCATCCTTGTAAATCAAATGTAAAAGAAAGTCGAAGCTCTACGAATGGTTCAATTCAAATAATTTGGCCAATCTGTAAGAACCCAGACCAGAATTGCGGGTCAACACTCTCAAAATATTGATGAAACTTGATACCTCTCGAATTTCTGACAGCGACTGTAATATAAATCCGTGTGCTATCCCGAATAATCTCGACCACAATTCGTTGAACCCCTCTCATTTCACCCTAAATCAAAGTGTTCGCGTCACAACTCAACAATAAAAAAGGGAATATTTATTCGTTATTTGTTGTCGGTTCGTATTAAAATAAAGCGGCTATCTAGTACTCTGCACCCTCCTCTCTGCCTTATCTAAGATCGGGATTGCATAAAATTCACATCTCTCTTTCGAATGTGACAGACGCCGGCCGGGGGACTAAGCATCTCATTTCGCCAAGCTCCCGTTATGTCTAGCAAACCGTATTTATGTAATGAACGTATCAAACCACGTATTACTTAATATTAAGAAACAATCGGAGGAAATAAGGAAGGCATTCCAACAGAGTATTTCGAGCAATAATATGGAATTATACGATATAACCATATAATAGCTCCCTTCATAAAATGATTGCTGGATTTAGTAGAAACTGCTAAATGATTTTATATCCGTAACATTAAGCCTGAAATGATTATCAGGTCGGGTTTTAAGAGCCTTCATAGTAACAGTAGTTTCACGTTTCATTGCTACTTATAACCTTCGGGTCTTATAATCCCATACCATAACTAAAATTATTACTTTACGGTAAATAATTAAAATTATAATAGCAAAAAGTGGCAATACTAAAACTTAATTTAATAGGAAGGTTTAATCGTTTATTTCATTCGTTTTAAGAATGAAAAATTAAATAACACGAAACTGTTGTTTCCACACTAGAAAAGACATAATTTAAAAATGTTTCCTAGTATATCACTATTCATTCAGTTAATTTTATGTATAACTATCTGTGCCTGCGACTTCGTTCGCGTGGATGACGAAACTTATCAATGAGTTTTTAACCGCAAAATTAAGTTTGTTTTTTATTGTTTATACTTTTCCGGGATAAAAACTACCCAGTGTGGTGCCCAGGATAATAAAGAATAATTATATCAAGTTTCATCGTAATCGAACCGGTAGTTTTTGCGTGATACCTGAACAAACAGACAGACAGACAGATAAAAATTTTTTTTTCACCCTTTTGGGTTCGGTGTCGGTCTAGTAACACTCCCCGCCATTTATTTTTTTTGATATTTGCAATGTACAGAATTTTCACTTCTACAGATTTATTATTAGTATAGATGTAGAAGGTCCTGTTAATTATTAGAAAAAAATAAGTACTTAATCTCATAATACGTACATGCCCTCAATCCTGAAAAAACAAAAACTATTTAACCTTCTCCATTTATTCAAGTGTCGATAAACGTCACACAATAACAACAATACATAATTCAACAACTATTAACTATGTAGATTTCGTAACTTGGCAATTAATAAAGTTATGCCTGCAGTTTGGTGCATCCGCCACTATACAGTAATGGTCCCAGTTAGTCTACAGTGGGCAATTACTTACAGCAATAGACCAATTAATAAGGGAGGCTGTGCTAACTGCAGGCTATAGTATATGAATGTGATACTAAGATGCACTTACGGAAGGAAATTACTTTGACCCTAGACTTGGAAGTAATTAGCGGTTCGTTTGTGTTTTTTATTTTTTTTGTTTAAAACCGTGACCAAACTTTACGGTATTTACCTAAATTTAAAGTTATTCAAAGAGTGCAAATAAGAAAATCTTACATACAATATTACGGGTACATTATTTTTATGATAATTTTGGTAATAATTTACCACAGCCCTAACCAGCAAGTAATGGAAGGTGGGTACAGAAGCCAAGCCCTACAGTAGGACAAAAACAACTGAGAAAAGAAATGTTCTTATAAAAATATGTGTTATTTTATTGAAAGTACTCATGTAACTCAAATTAGTTTACTATTTGACATCCAGTTCATATCGTACCCAACAGTATTTGACCTATACAATTTGCAGACAATCTCTATTCTCTTTTCATTTAAAACTCAAAAAACCCTTATTTTTAAACCTGCCACAAACACACCGCCCCAGGAAATGTCACAACCGTTACTAACATTTGAAATTTAATTGGATTGATAATTCGAACACTGCATTAACTCAGTGTAAAACTGCCTTAGGCAGCACGTGACAGTGCACCCCTCGCTTTTATTGCGTTATTTTGACGTTAAAAGTGTTTTCAGATAAAATGAAATGCACTTTGATTAATCATTCTTTCGGTTATGTTTATTCCGACTGTTGGTAGTGTTTTGTACAAGGATACGAGTGACTCGCTCAAAGAGACTGGAAAAGGACCTAGGTAGGTACCTACGCTATTGAAAGTGTTTTCGGTATATTCCACTTTGTTCACTAACTAATTCGTCTGCTGTGGCCTCGACATCTCTGTCAACAAAGCAAGTGGTAAAAATACAAAAAAGAAAGACTTTGTACAAAGTGAAATTTACTGTTAGTTCAGTGTATGCGTGGTCCAACTTACATTATTTACCAAGGTAATTGAATCATAATTATCTTTTCGTCCATGTTTGTCCACGATTTTTTTTTCTGACGTTAAGTCGTCCTTTTAATGGTCAATCTTTCTTGCTAAATGGGCACTAAAGTGAACAAAACTTTAACATACAAAAAGCTGCGTTGTGTAACAACATTTCATTGTATATTTTGACGCTTATTCATCGGAATTATGTACCTGCACTCTACAGTGCATATTATAACACATTTTAGGGCTACTGTGTAGGCATTATAGTGTTATTTGATAGCTTCAAATTAATACAGCAAGCATTTACCGTAAGCCGTGAGACGCTGATCAAAATATAATGTACAAAATGTAATAAAAGTTCGTAACTCGAAGTTCGAAAACTCATATCAACAGAATGTTCCGCAAAATACCACATTAGCCAAGCAAAATTATCAGTTGGTATAAACGTAAACAATTCTTGTACCATAGAGTGGGGAGGCAATCATTGACTTGGGGTAAGTTTCATTAACTTTTCCAATGAATACAGGCATTTGCCTCCAATTTGTCGGCATTGCTTACAAACATTCGGTACAGACTCTAATAAATGGGAACGTAAATTGCAATTTTCAGCTTGTTATTATACCTCCTTTGTTCAAGTTTAATATGGTAAGGAATAGATAATTATGTTTTGGTTTGTCAAGTTATACATTGTTGTTCTTGCAATATATCACTATTCATACTAACGATCACACAAACTAATAATTAAAACCAAATAAATCGTGTATGCCTTAAAAAGTTTCCTTCAGTAGATTTTAGGTACTTTTTCCAGGCTTTTATCAAATCTACTTATAGATGATAAGAAAGCTGAAAGGGAACAAGGATAAAAAAATGTTGTGTAGCCCTGAATGGAGACAATCTCTAATCGCAACAAGTCGGACCCGTTTACGTTACGGCCTCATAATTACATTAACTACGCAATGCATGTGTTCCATCGTGGATAAACAGGGTGTAGTAAAAGTTATTGGTAAAATAAATAACATAAAAATAAAACCGATCTATAAGCCAGATAAATACATATAGAGATATATTTTATAAGTGATATTATTTTGAAAAACACTACCAATTGACTGCCACCTTTATTTCAAGTACAATTCATCACATAATTTATAAAATTTATAATTAAATAGTTTATATAAATCAAACGAAGAAGGTACGATCTAGACTGCATACATCATATTGAAAACTAGAGATACATAAAATTACTATTTTCATATAAGTTTCGTTCCACACCTAGGAGTGCAAGAAAAGAGCCTCTTCAGACGACAATATCATAGTTCCTTCCAGAAGCTCTATTTTACTTCTTTTTGATCCGACACAATCGCCCAACATGACGGCATGACTTATATTTTAATACTTAACTTATATAAGACAAAGAAGCAACCCTACAGTCTATTAAACTTTTGTGTAAGATTAGTATTAGTATATTAGTATTAAGACGACCTCCGTGGTCGGGTGGCGTACGCACCGGTTTCAAGGTGTCGCTAGCTCTGAGGTCCCGGGTTCGATCCCCGGACGGGTCAATGTAGAAAATCACATTTCTACATTGTCTCGGGTCTGGGTATTTGTGGTAACGAAGGTATCGTTGTATTTGAATTCCATAACACAAGTGCTTTAGCAACTTACTTTGGGTTCAGAACAATGTATGTGATGTTGTCCGCATTTATTATTTATTTATTAGTTTCAACACCATCAGATTCAGTACCTTTGTACTTGTAAAAAGCGAAAAGTCGATTGTTCATTTATTCATAAGGCTTTACGCACATAATTAAAGAAAGAATTTATATTGAGAAGTTAATTAGTATAATAATATTAATTAGAAACAGTTTTATGTCATCACTGAGAAAGCATGAATTGAAGGGATTATCATGTAAATAAATCTATGGCCTTGATAATAACGATTTTTCAGTTTACGAGCACGCTGTACATGGAAGCTACCCCAGCGAGCCGGTCCAGACAAATTGTCGCACCCCATGTTCGCATTATTGCCGATATTTAATTGTTTGCGTAATTTATTTCTGTAAAGCAGGGACTGTTGTGTGTTCACAATAGTAGACCGGTCTGTGTTGTATTGTATGGACTTTTTTGTGTCTCATTCTCTCGTGTATGTTTAAAAGAGTTAAAATTTAGTAATTCAATTTATTTTTATGGATTTACACACCGATGCCTAAATTGTTGCTTTTTTAGATGTCTGTTAATACAAAGTACATTGGTACCTGATCATGCAAATACTTGCACTGAAGGTATAGACACAAATCTGCTTGTGTTCCTTTACTGAATATTATCTACAAAAATTAAACAAATAAAAGACGTGAGCTTTGATTTTATGGTCGATTCGGCCAATCGCAGATTGCCAGTGGAGAGGACATTTATGAAAATATTATTAAATCAACAAAAAAACAAAACACTACAAAAGTTCCAAAACTCGATAGATTCGAAATTTAAAAACAGTCGTACAATGCGCACGACAACTGCAGACACGTTAACGCGCATACAGGGGTACCGCGCTCAACTAAACGGTCGCAACAATTTCGACTGCCATCACATTCACTGCAATCGCGAATTCGCGACAGTTGCATATTTCAATGTTAGTCACGCGCCCGTAGGGTTAGATTTTAATTGTAGGTCGTACATTTATATTCATGCGTGAGGGATACATAATTATGTTGGTACGCTTTTTAGGCATGGAATTTAATTCGGGATAGTTTATGTTCGACTTTTGTTGTGTGGCTAGTTTTGTTGGACTATTGTGAATGAAAGCTTTGGAAATTTTACTTAGATACAATGATAAAAAACGCAAACACGCTAATTTGTATAGAAAAAATAATAAATGTCGCCATGCAGGTAATGGAAAAAATACATTAATAAACAATTACTTCTTATTCTATATTTTAGTTACGTTATAGATAAAATGCTTAAATGTGAAGCTGTTACATTTTTTATGAACCGTCTAATATGTTTCGTGTATTTATGTTAATCAATGTAATCTTTTCACATAATACCTACCTGAACAAAATGTACATCACAACATATCCAAGTAATTTCTTAACAGGATTACTCATAATCTAGGGTTGTCCATCACTCGTATCGATAACGTGAGTAATTTATCCATTTCGAGCAATAGGAAAAACGACCGCTATTCGTGGCCGGCTTATCTTAATAAGTTCCAAAAGATAATTGTGCGTGAGTGTTATCTGGTATTAGTAATGGATGTACGCTGCAATTTTATGATGATTAATTTATTTCGTGTGCGTGTATGCCCTTTCTCCCCTTTGGCCGTGATCAGAATTGGTTATAAGCCGGTTTATTAAGCCTAGAACAGTTGTAGGTAAAATAATATACCTAAGACTAGATATAAACTTGCTTTACATTCGGTTCTATATTGCACATAATAAAACATTAAATGTTTAATAAAACACTAAATGATTAAATTACATGGCAGCCCTAAAATTCGCGACACAGGCTTTAATCTCAATAAAATAAAATAGTTTTTTTTATGTTATCCCAAATAAATATAATCTGCTGTCATTGCCAATAAATGCTTACATATTTTGTGTCCTGTCAAAACATTGGTAGTTTCTGAACGTTCAATAGTTGCCTGTACAAGTGAGCTCGATAGAGAAAAAAATAATAAACTAACACAAACAAACTTCCCTTATTATGTCCGAGTTTCGAGATTGTTCGATTCTCGTAACTAGTGTGCATAAACTTATTTCCCCGTACCCTGGGGACTAATTACCCATCAATATTAGTTTACTGTACGTTCTCTGCTTTGAACAATGTTATTTTTAACCGTTTTAATTAAAAGAAGATAAAAACTTATAAGTTTTATTTATTGATTAATGTATTGTTAGTAATTTACACATTATGTTCGCATATGACTATGTACTGCCAATTTTCCCCCTTACACTCAAAAAAGTTGACGGTGACGCGAATGGGAGTGTTCAAATAAGACTGGCAGTGTTTTAGGAATGGTATCGTAGAAACCCAAAAATGCAAAACCAATTTCATCATCGACAGAACAGCTTTAGTCACGTGTGCCAAACCCAGATTTACAAATATTTCCAATTTACCTTAAGCCCTCTAAAAACGTTTTACGCAAACAAGATGGCAAAGATAAGCGAGTTTGACAGCCGGTGTAACTAGGTCCAACTAGGTCGATAGCACGCTTCACGGATAAAAAAGGATATCGAAACTTTCCGACTTGGCCCGACAGAATCCTACAGCAACAACGGTAATGCGAGGACTTTTTGAGTTCAGCAAAAACTAAACAGGGTCAACCCTATTTCAATTGGAGTTAGCGATATTTTTGTATTGTTTTTTTCGCTAAAAGTCGGGTATTTCGGTAATAGTCCAGTTTGTTAGTTTTGTATGTCAACGTCAGCTTTTAATGTATCGCTATTTTTACGAAACACTACGATGTTATAATGCATTTAAAACACATGCATGCATTCACAATAACGTTTGGTCCAAAAACGATTGCTAAAAATACAGTGGTAAACTTCCAACAAACGAGTTTTTCAGGAAATATGTCACTGGTTTTAACAAAAAAGAGTGTTGAAATCGCAGTATGTAGAACAAAGTCAAATAAATGAATGGCTAACGACTATTCATATTTGTTCGAAACAAATGGAACAGACCATGGAAAATTTGAACAATGTCGCTACGACTGATTTGCCACAAATCGCATTATGCCGCGCCAAATATATGAAGTGTTTACAAGTTTCAACATTTAACTCAATTAATTATAGCCTTTAATCCTCTGTAATACGGCGCACGTTGATTCCACATTAATTTGCGGTAGGATTTCGAATTGCAATGCTGCGAGTTGTCACCCCAAAGCAATTTTAATTCGAGTCCAAGCTTTAGGCAAATTGTTCTTTCACGCAAACCGGAATTTCGCCCATCGAGCTTTGTCAACGGTACAAACGTACATATTTCATCATGGCTGCGAATAAAGGTGTACCCGACCGTGTAAGTAGAAGTTTATTTAGTGTCTTATTTCTTTTTATGCGGGCCCGGCAGCTCGGCAAGAAATGAGATGTTTTATGAAATTGTTTTTCCGGAACATTAGCCAGTCCTAATTATGGTTGTGCTCGCTTGAACTAGGGGCCAATTTCCCTGGACGTTTTCACGTTGACGGTGACAAAGTGTGTAAGACGGGAGAGAACAATTTCACTCAGACGCCCAGCTTATTAGACAGCTGGAAGTAATGTAAATTTAGTACTCCTTGTTATGTATATTATGGTAAGAATTAATTAACAGGCATAAGCCCCCTTAGGCCTCAAACAAACGGTGGCGGCGTTAAACAAAATTTTGTTGTGTGAAGTGAGAAACAGTTTGAATTAATTTTGTAAGAAAAACATTTCCGAGTATTTAGCTGTAAATAAATTAGTTAAATACCCTTATTACCTAAACATTGCCCTTAGGTTAAAATTTGTTTTGAAGAAGATTAATCACATTATTGTCTAAGCCTACGGTAAAATACGGTCAGACATGGAACAATTATTTTTAACAAAACATTAACAAAAGCTTGTAATCCTATTGTATTTTAGCCACACGTGGAAGTATTACATTTATAGGTGCTATCTTAGGCTAGCATTTTATGAACTGAAAGAACCTATTGTTATTCATACTTAAAGCATGTTGTCTACCAACTGTACGTTTATAAAAATATATTTTACTAGCTGTGCCCCGCGGTTTCACCCGCGTGAATGACAATTCATACACTATCTTTATAAATTATAGCCTATGTGTTATTCCTATGTACAAGCTATATTATTGTAAAGTTTCATTAAAATCCATTCAGTAGTTTTTGCGTGAAAGAGTAACAAACATCCAAACAAACTTTCGCATTTATAATATTAGTAAGATTAAATATGATTATAAAGTCATCTATCATTTATGTATAACTCTTGATATTCCAAAAACAAATCCTAAAATAATATTTTCCTCGTATTAAAATACATTCGTGGCGATAAACTTTGCTATTTATGATCGTATTTTAGGGTTCTATGTAAATACCAAACCCTTGGTTAGACATTTCTTTTAACTTTATTATTTCCATGTAGCCCTTATTGGTACACAAATTCCCCGGTGAAAAGTCCCTTCTGATTGACTGACGGGTCGAAATTTCATATATTTGGACATTTGAGGGTTAGATATTACGTAACTTGATACGCCGGTCTATTTATAGTTGGAAAATGTCTGAAACAAAATTGTGAAAACTATTTGTATGGAAATAAGATTTTTGTTGTCTACGTGAACTTATACGATCTCTGTTGATATATGATATTTAAGGCCACGTTCCTATTTATAAGACACAAATAGAATTACTTTGGATTCTTTTTTCATTGTGTCAATATTTCAAACGTTTACTATATTGTGATTCCTTGTTGATATTGTGTTTATGAACTTTTTATACAGGTATTGGTGAATTTTATTTACGTGAAAAAGGCTTAAATCAAAAACATTTTGAACAAAGGTTATCAGTTCTGTAATCGTGTTACATGATCATCAATTAATAAAAGAGTTTAAGCACGTATAGCTCAATAATTTCTCTTTTGTAAATGATAATACTGTAACAAATTGCTTTAAATTTCGATGAAACCTTGATTCCTCTTGACAATAAATGAAATATAACTTTATTTACATTTCAATGAAACACTTGTATTTGATATGAGTTCAAATTTAGTTTCAACTGAAATAGTTGTGCGTGACGAGAAATCTAAATACAAAGCATTAACATTTTGTAGATAAAATTGTATGAAAACATCATCTGACCCACTGAAACCGATTTGAAAACGTTAGTATTCGTGGCCTTTTCTTGAATCCTTAAAATAAAATAGATATACATAGATAAATGGAGAGTTTATTTTTTTAAAACTCAAACCAAATACACATACTCAACGAACCCGCTACACACGATAAATTTACACATAAAAAAGAGCAACGTTAAATCCAAACCATTAACAAAGTCAAGCACTAAAAACCATAACATCTACTTAAAACAACCACCATCACATTACCATCGTTACATTAAATCGGCGAACATCTCTCATACATTTGATGGTAGTCACGTGAAGTCACGTCCCTACATCCCTTTGCACGGGGAAATGAAATAATTTGTCTTAGTGAGGGTGCAATTCATATTTATACGGAGCGAAGGGTGAATGAACCGACGGTTTATGCATACCACGTGTATGTGTGACAAATAGGGATGGCACGCTTAAGTGTTTAAGTTGTCTTAAAAATTGTGGATGGCACTTAGATGTTGCGCTTAACATCACATTCTGTTAGGGGGAGTAAGTTGTTGATGATTGTTCATTTAGCTATTGCGTTCTAAAATTATAATTTAAGGACCTTCATTCTGTTTTAAAAAGACGACGACCTCCGTGGTCAAGTGACGTGAGCACCGGTTTCAAGGTGTCGCTAGCTCTGAGGTCCCGGGTTCGATCCCCGGACGGGTCAATGCAGAAACCAACTTTTCTACATTGCCTCGGGTCTGGGTGTTTGTGGTACCTTCGTTGTTTCTGAATGCCATAACACAAGTGCTTTAGCTACTTACTTTGGGTTCAGAGCAATGTATGTGATTTTGTCCGCATTTATTTATTATTTATTTATTTAAAAAGAAATGTGCAATTGGGTTTGCCCGTTAAGGAAGTCAAAATTCCAAATATTTACCAGAAATTAAATAATGTGAAGAAATCTCTATGAAAATTACAAAAACTTGTCTTTGAATAGTAAGTGATGGATAGAATCAGTTTCCCATCATAAAACATAATCCCGAAAACAAATCAGGAAGAAGATTAACACTTTATTAAAATGACACCAATTTCTTAAAAGAATTGGGTAATTTTCCGCTCAGATGATACATACAAATGGTAAGCACCCTTGATTTATAACTCAATCTTGTGACGACATAAAAAAAACGACACACATTGCCAATTTTTCATAATAAGGTCGGTGGCGAATCGTGCCGTATTACTTTAGGAACAGATAATTTTGTACTTGTTAGAGTCCCGTGGTTAAACCGCAGTTCCTTGTCCCTTGAACTTATGAGGAAAAAATGTATTCTAAAGGTATATTATCTATTAGTTGAAGTTACAACCTATACTGCCAGCAAAGTACCCTGGTAGTCTTAACTGGTAAGAATCCAACCTATCTTTTTGTTTTACTCAAAGCAGTTAAATAGTTTTTGCGCAAAGGATTAACAAAAATCCAGTCATCCTCACAAACTTATACACTTATAATAGCAGTATTTTCAGGGCCCGTACTATGAGCTCTTAAAGCAGGATGATACAATTGCGAAAGCAAGACAGCGCACTACACAGCGCATAGCGGCGTCTTGTTTCCACAACGGTAATCGTCGTTCTGTTAGAGCTTATAGTAAGCTCACAGGTTGTTTAAAATACGCGGAATGTTATCAAGAGGTTAAGGACATAACCATTATGTATATAGCCTCGTTGTATTCATTACTTTGGATTACGGTGCTAGAAGGAATTGTTTGGAAGCTGACACTTTTTATATTCCTCCAGAGATGCTATACAAAAATGTTTGTTGACCATTTATTACATCTCTTTATAACACCAAATTGTAGGATTTTCTGCTAACCCTAAACCCAAATCTTCTTTGGTTTAATAAAATTGTTAACAGATTTATTTTTATAACAAACCTGCTCTCAATTTTGCAGAATGTTATCTTTCTTTTTGTCAAATTAATAGTTTATTTAATATCCCGTCACATATATAAGGTTAGTATTGTTGTAAAATTGTAATCGATCGTAAGAAATAACTTAACACTATATAAAAAACAAAATTGATTTAATAGAAATGTATACTCGCTAATTTAATATCAAGTCATAATCCTCAACACGTAAACATAACTATCAAAAGTCACAAAAAAACTTCAAGCAAAAAGCTGACTTCAATATTAATAGATAACAATATTAAATGCAATGTGGATAAATTTGTACAAGCGAAACCGCACGAACTGCACTACAATACAATAAATCTTGTCATACTTACACCCAGTTATTGTCATATTTCCTCACCATTTGTTTAACTAAATAATTCAATATTCATGCACTTTAATACGTGGACAAACAATGTAATAAATCTTTATATAGATGAGCTGTCATTTCGGAAACCCCTTACTGAGTAATATTCTGGTTAATTTTATTTATTGCTACTGACTCTATTCAATAAAGCGATTTACAAATACAATAATGTTATTAATAACTTCACTCGTTTACATGAAATATTATAATACAAGTATATGCCAATTTGTAAAGGAAATCGTACTTTTCTTGGAAAAGTCATTTACGAAGCTAACATGTAATATTTGATGACCTTACCTTATGAAATGGTTTCGTCTGGCAATTGATATTCGTGTATCGTATATTAATATTAGACTCCTAGGCTTTTACTTATGAAAGATATATTGAATAAATAATATTGACTTGTATGTCTGGTTTAAAAATATCGTTTGATTTGAGTTCTGTGAAAGATATTTTTATAGACACGTGACCGAATGTTAAGATTTATTTTTTTTAAGTATACAACAACAAATATGCAATTACATTCATTTCGTTATAAAATACTTTAAATGATTGTGTCCGGCAAGTTCTTTAAGTTAATGTTGACCACAAGATGCATTTGCTTATCACTAGTTATACTAAATAAAAAGTATAAATTGTTTTTGGTTCAAATAAAACTGCCATTTGGAAAGTACACCAAAAACTAATTGTGATAAATGTACAAACCTTTCTTAATATAGAGGTTTTCTCTCTTAGATATTTTTATTTAAGCTAGAAAACTGCGAAGTAAGTGAGTGAAACAACATAATCCATCACTCGACTCGAATAATATCGCTCATATATCGTCAAAGGAATCTCGAAGAACTGTCAAAGAATCCATCTTTAAATCTAGTTCTACAATAAAGATACGATCATAAACTTACTTCAGTCCGTACCTGTTCAGTTGAATATAAAGCGCTCGGAACAAATCCCTGGCAGATTGAATCCAGCGAAAGTTTCCTCCTAGTGCGTCAAAAAACTTATAATTCCGTTTGGTACTCGCCTATTGAATTCACTCCTTATTTATTGTTAGCGATAAAATAATATTAATCTCGCGAGGATTACAGTTGGATTTTATTCTTCTATCCGCAACTCGGAACTTTGAGAATAACCCCAGATTATTCAGCGTATATAATAACGTGGATGGGCAAGCCACTAATGAAAGTATAACGATTGTTTTATGTTGAACATTTGGCTTTAACGGGTGTTAAAGTTTTGCGATAAAACGTGATCTGCTTAAGGCTTTTTACTTACCAATGTTCTTAGAAATTATGTAGTAACTACTCCGAATGTTCGGGTCCCACTGTGAATACATAGTGGCGTAAGTTTTACATAAATACTTAATCAACTTCTCTCTTCAAAGTTGATCTTCTAAGGTCTTCTTACAAGCGCTGTGGTGCTTTTGACGTCCCGTAATTTTTAACACTAATTTCAGTCCGTATTCGATAAATGTATTAGGATAATGTATCGGTATGTGGTGTATCCACAGTAACACTGTAACATTATCAGGGCCAAGTAGTAATCAGCTGTGGAAGTTTCCGTTTCCGGATTATATTTTCGATAACTTAGCTTAGGGTGGAGAGCAATAAATAGAGAAAAAGAGAGATAGTGAGGGGACTATCCTGAACGTAAGTAATCTGGAAATTTGTTATGGTTTTAAGAGAAAAATGGTAGGAATCCCACGGGAACAATTCAATATTTTCGAAAACTTACGGGACCCCATATTTCCTTGGTGAAGGCACGCGCGCTATTTATTAATAAAGATTTCTGTTGTACTTTCTGTTAAGCAATTTTGCTGGCGATTTATTTTATTACTACATATAAATGTATCTGTTTGTTTGGTCAACTTAAGATAACTACGACCTAGTCTATGTTAAAACATACATACATACATACATATAATCACGCCTCTTTCCCTTGTAGGGGTAGGCAGAGACCACATCTTTCCACTTGCTACGATCCTTACACACTTGTTTCGGTTTGTCCGCTTTCATTATTCCCTTCATACATGCTGTTCGGTTTATGGTACTCTTGGCCTGGCCTTTTTTCATTCACACTCGCCTTATACACTTTTTTCGTCAATCGTTCTTCATTAATTCTCTTGACATAGCCAAATCATCTCAGCATACCTTTCTTAATTTTTGTCTCAACATCCATCATCTGACATACTTCCTCCACCTTACCATCCATTCCTCCTCTTATATTCAACGTAGCGAAGCGGCTCTCCGTGGGCCACTTTTCGCCCCCGCGAGAAACAAGACGTGATGGGTGGCGAACCATGTTAAAACAAATGAATTTATAAGAATGTTTCACAATATTCAAATTTGTAAGACGTAAAACATTATTTGGTATAAAGAATTTCAAAAGTTATTTTGGAGATAGGTACTCGTAATCAGACATAACTCTGGTATAAATAAACACGTGAAACACGAATTCCACGTACTCGTGCACTTCGCTAAAAACACAACAAAAAAGTCAACCTGCTTTCCCGACACACATTTTTATTTTCCTTAACATTTTTACACGTAAAACATTTTCGTGACGACATAAAGCGATAGCTCCACATACTTACGCCCCCTTCACTGCGGTTTAGAAAAAACGCAATATCGCATGAGTTTCAAGGGAGGTAAGTGTGCCCTGTGGATTTACAGCATTAAATTGGTTCAGCCAGGGCTGTCAACTTGCTAAAAGTTTTTAAGTCGTACGCTCGCGTGACGAACGTTATAAAACTTTGAGTGGATGAGTAACTTTTATGTGAGAAAACTACTAAGTTTGTTATTCAGTGTGCTTTAAATTTGTAGACTTGTTTGTATCATCGTTGGGAGGGTTGGGACCGTATGTGGATTGGGTTTCGTATCCCTTTACTTTCGCCCCGCCTGTTTCTTGTTACAGCTTATTATAATTAATGAATAGGTATTTTCATTTCCCGTAATAAGTTATAATATGGCTCTAGGCTATGTCTACTGAGAACTCATATTTACGCGATCATAAACTACACTAACAAAAATATTTTACAAACCCTGCTTGTGAAACCACATAATGTACTTAAATTTTCCGAATACACAAACATTTTGTAAAATATTAAAAGAAATCATTATGCTTGTCAGCCCTAAACTTCCTTGTTGCCCAGTAGAAATCCATTGTCCCATGACAGTAGACTCGACTAAGTTTATCACCGCTGCGACCACTGGTTATTGCGTTCGTCCGTTTTGGACTCGCCTTTGCGACATATACGGACCCCAGTAATAAGGCTATGAAGACATGAAACGCCAAATCGTAGACGCGTAATAATTTATTACCAGCCAGTGAAGTTAATAAGTAAGTTTCGCCGCTTATAAAAACGCTACATAAACTTTGTTACTTTGTTGATCTATAGGGAGAATTATTTATTTACGAATGTTCTATTTTTCTTTTATAGTGTTGTTGTGTTAATCAAATCTGATGAGTAGAAGTTAGATAGTTTCATCTAAAAGACCAGCTTGTGACAGATCGTTCTACTTACTTGTGTTACTTTTCGCTCTTAGGCATAAAGAAGGAAATGTTTTAGCAAGTTGCGGGTTGGAAAACTTCGTTTGAATTTAATAACGCATTTTATTTTTACTAATTATACTGAAAAGGTTTTTGATGTAGGTATAGGCCATCTTGTATATCAATTTTGGACTACCACGACAATTATTTATTGGTTAAGTTCATAGGTATAACTTGATACAAGTATCTTTCAAAATCTCCCTTCTTCCTGTCTCATGCATATGTTATTATCACGTATCATCATTATTCTCCTGCCTTACCCCATTTTACCTGGGGTTGGTGTACTATCTCTATTCCTTTCATATACTCCTATCGATATTTATCTTACATCTTTGGTCTACTCCCTCCTCGAGTACATAATACATCTACATATATTCTGTACTATGATTTCCTTAAAATTAAGATAATATTACTCGTACTACACTAAAAACAATGGTTGTTGGTATCACATAGTGCACGAAAACTACATATCACATGGAAATAATTTAAGATAGATTGCTGTGGTGACTGTTGACGAGTTGTTTCAAGGAGAACAAGAGCATATATGCTGTTAGTAGATCCAAAAAAATAGCTTAAGAAAATGGTAATCCATTCCTATCTGTACGGTATACCGAAGTGTCAAAAAGCATCACAACGGTCACCATCTACATACTTAAGCTCATGTTTTCCGGTTTATCATCAAAAACTTTCGCAATACGTAATCTTGTAATGACTCACACGTCACATCAAAGTTTCTGTATCGTGTCTCAAGGCGGCTGGCGCGTGCATCATCCTAACTCGGGGCCTTCCCTAGGGGCCTTACGTGTTTGCCCGGAGATTGCAAATTCTCCTAACATACCGCTGTTTGTGTATGGGGTTAATATCTTTGTATCGCTAATTTTATTTGCTCATGTACTTCATTGTTGCAATTCTGAATAAATTAACACAAACCTTAATTATGTTTATATAATAATGTTATATCTTATTTTAATGGTAACTACTTAGAAAGGTAAATAGAATATTCCAGTTCTTTGATTCAAGAGCTCAGTTTTTGGTTGATAAAAAATTGCGATGCGGAAAACAGTGTCCGTATGTTAGCGAATTAAAATTTTAAAAGTTAATTCTCTCTCTTACTGCAAAGCATGCAAAAAATTGTTTGCACATTTCAAGAGAAATTTTATCTTAAACCTAAAATGTGTTTCCAAACCAAGACGCGGCTTAAATTCATTATGTTCAAATATTTACGACATCCCAAGCGTAGCAGTGCTCGAGGCTCTCAAGGAACTCACTCAAGATATGTTCCTAATTTGCCTTTCAAATACTTTGAAACACAGAAGTATTCTGGAGAGCGGCTTTGACTGTGAAAATACGCAAAGAGGCTAGTGTTACGTGCAAACTATCTCGCCAAGAAGGCAACTTACTGTTGAGAAATTCCGTCCGCGTAATCGCCGAAACACACTCCCCTAGGGACCCGTCGGTATTACCCTCCCTATCTCCAACATTCTTACAGTTTAATGTATGCAAACGCATTTTGTTTCAAAGCCTAGCTCCCTCAAGGATGGTGTTACTTGAGAGCCCTCCAGCGTTGTTCACCTCACCACCGCCGACCGAAGTTTTTCCCTGCCCGTGTGTCACAACATGCTCTTTGATCTTCACAAATGCGAATATAATGTCGGAACCAGTTAAGCACATTCTTTTTTTTCCTTTATCGGCCCGTACACTCGTGAGTTTTCTACCTCCATTCTCTAACATTTTTGCATATATTCCTCTAGGGCTTTTTTTGTGAAAGCAAAAAAAATAAAAACTGTTTTGTCTTTTCCTATTCTGTCTATTGAATATATTTGTTTGTAAAATGTAATACAGATTGAGGTGTTATGCTTTCAAACTACCGTTTCCTTTGTTATATGCCTGCTACAATAAAGTTTGTAACGTGAAATATGACAGACGTTTCATAAAGTCTGTAACGGGTAGAAAGAATAATTCATAAAGGGAATTCGTTTCAATGTGTCAGCTACGTAACGAGGTTCAATATATCAGGGGCATATTAAAGTCGAGTTAAGCTCTCGAAGTTGGAGTCATCAATCGGGGTAGTGGTAAAAATAGGTATCCCCAATGATGAGAGATTATTTGACGACAAAGTATCAACAGAGACATGTGGTGTCATTCAGAAATAGAATGCGTCGCCATCTCAGCGATGTCACACGTGGTGTTCTCAAAAACAGATCGTTTCCTTTAAAAAGTTAATTTGGCGCTTTTTGTCGCGGGCCAGTTACAAAAAAAGTGTCATTTTTTAGAAGTCGTTAAGGGGCATATGTTGCTCTAATAATGTTATGTTGTAGCGCGCCAGTAATGTGACTCCTATTTTCCGATACGGGGGTGTTTTGTGTTAAAATATCGACGGAAATAGTTGGCTATTTTTCAAATATGTTTTTAAATACCAATCATTTTTGTATTTTGATACTTCTATGTAAATGTTTGCAGTAGTAATAACATGATACTTTTACGCGGTAATTAAATGTTCCTGTAGTTAATACGTGCATGTCGAAGAGCTTTTTTATTGTACACAATATACATAGTGATGGTACTTTTCAAAGTGTATTGGAATTATGTGTTTGATAACTGTGTAATTCTAACTATAAAAATACAGATTGATACATTCATCTACGCACAAAACTATTGTATAAACCAAAACTGATGGTGTGAAATAACAAAAAAACAATAAATAAACCCCTAATTCCATAATTCATTGTTCTAAAACAAACATATAAATACTTCCTACTTGTTACAAGTATACTAAAGTAAATGAGCATCAAACGATTCAGTGTCGTTGTGTTGCTAACACTCTGCCCAATTCGTCTTCCTCCACTTGATGGATGAGACCTCGCCACTTCCCTAATAAATGTAAACAAAACATTTATTTTTTGCCCAACAAACATTATTAATGAATCGCCCCCGATGATAAGTTTAATTGTTTTGAATGCTCCCACTTTGATCTTGATAAAAGCTTCTTGGTAGAACAGTTTTTTGTAGCAAAACGTCGCATTATTGACGCCGAGATCTTATAATGTCACTCCATTCATTATACACCTTCGAAAATACGACATACTATTTCGGACTTTATGCCTCTCCATATAAGACCTTAAGTTGTGTAGCAAAGAGTGTGGAATTACAGTGTCATATGATCCAAAATCTTTTTTTATTCCACAAAAGTCAGTCACCGTAAAAAGGAAACGTCTAAGGAATTCCACGTAATAGACGAAATATTTTAATGAGGTTTATTTAAAATAATTAATGGTAATGTGTGTACGGTTGCGTGTTTTCAGGAGAACTGCTGACGAATGCTCGTGCCGCGATACGGAGTAGCGAACGGAAATATTGTTAAAATTCCTTGATAAGAATGTTGATTGTGGATTTCGTGTCGAAGAAAATGGAGCGGGCGAGGGGCTTAAGGTATCACAAATTCATATGATTGGGGCATTTATGTCAAAATGCGCGTGAGAGATTTTAACCGCGGCTTTTTCTTTTATACCTATTTAAAAATCGAATGAACTCGCTTTTTATAAACTTCATGTAGCTGCAAGCCGGATATTTGCTTTTAATTCTCAGCCCGAGAATTTTTATTCTGAATATGGTATTGATTATTCTGAAGGTCTTCCGACATTTAAAACATTAATAAATGGGTAATTTCTTCTTCCATGCAAAAATGTATAAAATTAGTCTTCCCAATATCGCTACCTCTGACGCTTGTCAATATAATTTCACCTTAATGTGGAAATCACCAAGAGATCTGTGAATCACACTACAAAGTTAATCGGATACATTTTGTGGGACTAAACACTAATTGGACAAAATGTCCTTTTATAGGCCTCATCAAAATAATAACCAGATCGAATCGACCACTGAATCGATTCTAGGGAGACGTGAATGAGTAATGCTTATCGTGAATCATCTTTGCCCTTTTCCTGTATGATCATTGTCATTTTATATAGTAAATGTCAGTTAAATAGGTTATAGGAAATCGAACTTCTGGCAATTCTTAGCAAACCGGTTAGTTACTAAACCACGGTTCAATAGCTAACGTTGTGCTCTATTTTGACACATACCAACTTCTGTATAATTTGGACTTTGAAAAATTTTACTTGGCCTAAATATACTTTACTAATCACAAGTATACAACCTTTTATAACACTCAATTGTTCATATTTATCACCAAACAACGTCCTTATAAAAACCGTAAGTAATTAACAACCATCCAAAAAAATAAATACAAGGTAAAACTGACCACATACGTGGAAATGTAATGCTTTCAAATTATGACGATTACATCCGGATGTCGCGACCAGATAAACAGATATTGGGCCCTAAAAGTGCAGCTGATGACGTCATTGGCATTTACGATGTACTCACAGATTCAAATTAGGATATCCTGTACTAATGGACATAATGACGCATCCGTGATAAGCATGAGATAAACCAAGTGAACAAGTATAATGAATTAAATTATTGTATACATTTTAATATAATTGGCGTGTGATACTTTCAGTGAGCATCTTCGTAACATTGTTCTTGTTCTCATTTGCGTTTCTCACGAGTAAATAATGTTTTGAGTTATCTATATAAGATGCATATTAAAAACTCATATTTTTTTTCAAAAAGTAGTTTCATTGCAATTTGACATAATTATTTATTGAACGTATCGATTGCTCATTTTGGTAGAACATTCTTGCTTCTTTTTATTCGTACAACTTATGGATGTCATCAATAAATTCATTATACTTTTCTTTTCTGGTTTGGATTTTCTATAATTCCATTTGCTTGAATTTAAATAGGATATCCCATCTTACTTTAAATAAACAAGGTATACATTAACTCTTGCTCCAACATTTTGTTTAGCGAATCAGAGACCTCAGACATCAAGAGATAACAATGATCTGCTCTTTAGTTGTTTCGTCACGTCTAAGGTACGTGACCATAGCGGGTTGATTAGCACCAAATCCCTAGAGGCTGCTTGCTTTAGACCACGATTAATGGTTGAAGGAAAATGGTTGGCTGTTATAATAAATTATTAAAGTACGTTGTTGTTTAATTGCCGTGGGGTGTCCTTTTAATGAATTGGCGGAATTTTCTTTGCAATTTTCTGAAGGAAATTCTGTCTTTGAAAGATCAAAAGATGGCGGCATAGTTTATAAATATGGTACCGTTTATTGTAGATTGTGTAAAAATAGAAAAAAGTATGTAGGTTGACCAAAAAAATATTTACCTTATTCATCCTAGAGAGATTCTTATCTTATTTAAGGGAGCTGTCAGATCGATGAAACAAACTAGTTTTACCCTTCTAATCTTTAGACCATCATCTCTATGAACTCAAAAGGAAGGATTTTATTGATTTTGAGTCATTTTACCTTGAATTTCTTCACAAACATTCCCACATTCTCATACAATCAACAGAATGAGGAAAAAACATGGAGAGGTCATAATACCACATCAATTATCGTAACAAATCATATGAACAAAACGATACACGTTTATTTCTGGCATATAAAGCTTCCTACTAACTGGGCGATAAAATACACAGAACACATACCTCACAAAATTGCGCAACGTCGGGCAGCATTAGACTACATAGTTAAATAATTCAAAACTTTTTTTTAGGTAAGACATTGCGGATTGCATACATATAAAAAAAAATAGTATAATTCAAAACGGCAGTCAGCATTAATCCTATTATGAATAGGTATCTTATAGTGATATGATATATCTCGTTTGAATATTATAAAATACAATATCATAAAACTAGATTTTTTTAAGTAAATATTTTTCTATAATAAATAAATATCAGAACCACAACATACGTGCAACATAGTGTGGACAATATGCAGTTAGGCTAATTCCTTTAGATCGGTGGCGTACGATACGTCCAAGCCCTTCGCTATTTATTTGAAGGGTGAGCGAAAGGGTGCGCCTTGTTGATGTTCAAAAAGTATGTCTTTTTGGTTTAGTTTGAATAAATTTGAATTTAATTTGCGACAGTTGAACGACCGTTTGGTGACGCCGCTGACCGAAGTGGTTTACTATTCAGTTCTTTGAGGTTTTTTAAATAGCATTTTCAGAAAATAACATGCAGCTTTATTATTGTTACTAGAGCAATATTATATAAGCACACATGATATCCTAAATATTTAAATAGGCACTTATAGGTACTTATTGGACCTTGGTTTTAAGTCACTTAGGTATTAGATTATTTATTTGTTAGTAGGTAATAACAGTGAAAAAAAAGCGGCATTCCAAATCCATACATCATTTACTAATTAAAGATAATTAATGATTAACCAACATTTTCGTCAAAAACGAGCTTTCGCGACCTTACTGTAGCTCGTGAATGTACCGCCTTATATCTGTACGCTAACAGAGTCTCAATCTTTGATAAGGGAACAAAGTTTACGGTTGATGTATTCTGTTTTATGATCTCCTTTGTTTTTGTTACACGCATCGAGTAAGGACAATCAAAGATGTTAGGAAACGATTGATATTCTACACGATAAAATAGAAAATTCCGTGTTCAATGCTACCTTTTCTCGGGTTTTATTTAAGGATGTAATGGAAAACGTCAGCATTCATTCACAGCTTATCTTTTCGTATTCTTTGTACAGTCGGTCACACGTCCGCAGGAATAATGAATTTGGAATTTCAACCTTAACGTATTGAAATAAAGCTGTCTATAATAATTATGTGTGGCTCATTTATTTTGTGTTTGACTGTACATGAGCTGTGATAGTTTTGACAGTTATATAGGTGTTTAGAAGTTTGATTAGACCTTTTATCTATAGATATAAGGGATAAGGATAATGTATCAAGCGTATCATATGTCAGTAAAGGTTATCCGGGCTTACCCGGGTCAGGATGAATTAAACAGTATGGATTGTTAATTTATTAAGGACGAACCTTTGATTATGATATATTCGAGAAACCACTCAATTTATCCTTGACATGTGATACAATATTTAATCGACCCGTTATACCTTAACAAGATTATTCTGTTTAAGGGTTTAGAGTCGGTTATGATAACAAAACGTAGCCTTCCTCCTGCATTGGAGTTCAAACTCTCTCTCTCAACTTTATACCAAAATAAAATTAAAATTGGCAGTGCGGTTTAGCCGTGAACGCGTAGCAGATAGACAGAAAGCCAGATACAGTACCACATCTATACTTATAATAAATCTGTAGAGAGGTCAATTCTGTACATGAAATACATTTTCAAAATAACTACCAGGGGGTGATTAGTGATCGATACTGATGCCAAAAATGCAATCAGTAAAATTTTTGTCTGTCTGTCTGTCTGTTTGTCTGTCTGTCTGTATGTTCCTTATAGAAACAAAAACTACTCGACGGATTTTAACGAAACTTGGTACAATCAGTTTCGTCATCCACGTGAACGAAGTCGCTGGCACGGCTAGTTTACCATATGTGTATATAACACTATTGAGATGTAGACTGAATTTCTAGTCAGCTAGTCAGAGAATTGTTCAAGGAATAAAAAGATATTCGTACTAAAATGATTTCATATTTTTTGAGGTTGAAATTTCATTCTGTAGTCTTAAACTTGCAAGTTTTACCTCTGCGGAGTTAATAAGACCGGAACATGTAACACTGCCCGTATTATCTATACTTATAATAAATCTGTAGAAGTGAAAATTATGTACATTGAAAATATCAAAAAAATAAATGGCGGGGGGTGTTACTAGACCGACACCGAACCCAAAAGAGTGATTAACAAAATTTTTGTCTGTCTGTCTGTCTGTTTGTTCAGGTATCACGCAAAAACTACCGGTTCGATAACGATGAAACTTGGTATAATTATTCTTTATTATCCTGGGCACCACACTGGGTAGTTTTTATCCCGGAAAAGTATAAACAATAAAAAACAAACTTAATTTTGTGGTTAAAAACTCATTGATAAGTTTCGTCATACAAGCGAACGAACTCGCAGGCACAGCTAGTTTTAAATAAGTATCTTTTCTGGAACACTTTCTTATTTCTTTTTAACATTAAGCACTGTAATGTATACCCGCATTAAATAATACTCAGTCGGACCTGCACATCTACTCTAATATTCCCTTAAAAAGCCGTACTAAAATACACCTAATAAAATAAACGTGATAATACAAATGAGTCAGTCTCCTTATAAAGAAGAAAACTTAGCTCCTCAAGGCTGTGCTAAAGAAAATAAGACTTTAAGAACTTGACATACAGTTTAAATTATAAAACTCGTGTTAGTTGGCTCAGCAAAATTTGCATATCATAAATGTAATATTTAGCTCTCAACTTGCTAATTAGAAGTCGTCTTCTGGCACAGTCAGCAAAATAGGCTAAACTTTTAATTTTTATTTTAAGTAATAAATGTGGCAAGTCTTTTTATAATTACTGCTAGCATATACTGTCCTACTTCAAGGCAGACATGTTTCATGGGAAAAATGTTTATGTTTTTCCATTTTATTTTGTCACTAACATTGAGAACACTTAAGTGTATTTAAAAAGTAATCGCAAAATCATATATCTATAAAAGTATATCATATCACCTGTATAAAAAACTTAACAGTATATTGTTGTAGTTTTCTGAACAACTAATTACAAAAACTAAGTCCACAAAACGCAAGAATGCAACGCAAGAATGTGTCCTCGAATTACATCCCCAAAAAGCCAAAACCGTCCAAATTACTTTACCAAAAATTCTTACATAAAAAAGAAAAAGAAAAGTAATATTTCCGCACGTCCAAATGTTTTTGCAGACGTCCCTTTATCAAGGTAAGGAAGCTCAAGCCAGTCCGTGTCCCGGTTTTAATTAGTTGCAAGTTGTTATTATTGTTACGGCAAATGTACCCATAAAAATTACTCGGCACCTTATCACTTGAAACAAAATTTTGCACCGCATTTGAACAGTTTCGAGTTCTCGTGGTAACTAGCGTTTTAATGTTATGAGAGTTTTAAAGCTGCTGTTTGCTGATAGCAAGTGTTAATATAAGTTCTGTGTACAGGTAGAACAGCTCTTATACTTAAGTTGATATTACCTCGTTTATGTTGGTCAATGCAAGCTGAATTACTTACTATAATTATACAATATACGTACAATATAATATTATTTGTTATTTTTTTTGTTGTATAACAATAAATGGAATTGTCATTTGTTATAATAATAAATTATGCGTTAATGTTACATAATATTATTAGGTCACTGTTCGTGCACTACTTTTATAATAATATGAGAAAAATATCGTGTTGTAAATTTTTCGTAATGTCTAAAAGTTATTTATATAATATAAGGAAAGTAACGAGGGATGTGACGCTCACTGTTTCCTCTAAACTACTGTGGTTTTGAAGAAAACCTACCACATAAAGCAAAGAAAATAAAATAGTCACCAAGAGTTTCACTCTGTTCTGAGTAAAATACTAAAGGAATCCTTCTACTCATCATTCTCCACAGCAACGCTAATAAAGAAACGTCTACCGAAGCTCAGAGTCTTCAATTGTTTTACCAAACACGGAAATAATTAACCCACTGAATTCATGAAACCGTTCTAGTAACCACTGCAGAAAAGCACTTCCACAAATTCTTTACTGACTACGGTCATCTTCCAAAGCATTGCAAGCAAAAGCAAAAAGGAATGTTCTACATAAGCGAGCAGTTGTAATTCCATATTTACATGGAAGTCTAGTGTAAACTAAGCTCCGTATTAATTATGCAAAACTCTACAGAATATTACGTACAAACTCGGCACTTAAACTTATCAACACCGTTTTTGAGCTGGAAAGTTGGTTTTACATTGTGTTACACCAAAAACTTGTACCCACTTAACTTTTACACTTCATTATACTTTTCGAATCTATTTAAGTCCCATGTTCATGAAATTTCGTCAAAAAATAAGTTATGCTTCATATCAACGAGTAAATAAGGATTATTTCGATGAGACTGGCTGTTTTCCGGTTATTTTAGGGTTGGTTTACAGTCAAACTTTACGGCAACATATCAAAATTTTGTGACTTCTGGCATCCAAAAGTAAGAGAGCTGTCAAAACTTTTGCTATTCGCAGCGACTGCTATACGTGCACGTTTTAGTATGACAAGAGCCACTTTAGAGGTTCCGTAGGTACTCTATTTCTGAAGAATAGAGTAAATAGGAATTCCAGTTGAAATGATTCTTTACTTTCATTTGTTTATACCTAAAACAATTGGTGGGCCATATTCTCGGAATCTTGAGTTTCCGAAGTTCCACTTCGCTCAAGCTTACCTTATGACCAAGAAACACACGGTCCCTAGTCGAAACTCCATCGCCATTAAATTCTTGGCTATTTCCCCCTAAAATTAACATTTCATGCTTATAATTACAGACGCCGAAACACAGAACAACATTAAACCATTATCTTATAGCTGTGGCATTAACAATTCTCGTCTAAAAACCTCAAGGGGTAACCGTCTTGGACTAATCCTTATGTGGGTAGTAAACTATTAATTAATCAAAAGTATGTACGGGGCTACGTCACGTTCCAATGAGGATCAAAGTTTCGGGCCATTTGTGGCCTGCCCTAATGTTGTTTACATTGTCGTTAATTAAATGGGGTCCGGATGTGCAATTAGCTCTTTAAAGGCTGACCAACAAAGAAACTGGAAGACAGTCCCGCTCTTAGAATGGAAGTCAGTTTTTCAAGTCGGAATACAACGAAGTTTTTATTAAACAAGTTTCTTTTCTAGCTTCTGTTTTTTACTTTTTTTAGCAAGTTTCAGTTCACATTTCTGTTTGTATGGCTAATAAATATCTCGAAGTTGAAAACCATGTAGATAACCCTTAGATCTAGAAAACCCTTAAATACTCCTAAAATAGGTAGTTTACCTTTATTAATTTAAATAACTTTACTTTTATTAACTGCATGGAACCGCACCAATACCAACAGAGCGGGTTCGATCTCCGCATGACATTTCTGTACTTCACAGTAATAAGTCTGAATGTTCTAGTGTATTTCTTTGAATGTTTTACCACTCGCTACACAGCGAATGAATTAATTAGATTATTTATTTACCTACTAACATTAATTCTCGGTAAACTAAAATGTATTTTATCTTGTAGACATAAAATCATACAGAAATAACATAAAAAAAAACAACAATATAACACACATTTATCTTGATTCAAATTGTTATTCGTATTTCTGCCTAATTTTATTGGACACAATAATCATTTTTGTACCACAACCAAAATTCGAAAACAGCGCCATCTTCCAGTTCTAAGAGCAACTAATATAACTTAAACTGCAGGTAACGCCATCTCACAGAATTTAATTGAAACTTTTTGAACAAAACTTTTCCACCCCTAGCTTTTAATGAAGTTTATAGAAACTGGCAAAAGATGTCACGCTTTTCAATATTTAGCTAAGCTGCAATTAATCGCTAAAAATAACCGTATTAATTATAATTATATATTTTTATTTCTTTAAGTGACGTTATTCTGTTTTTCACATACTATGTTTAAAAGTACAGGTACAGCTTATTTACATAAACAAAATGTATAGAAATAAAATGTAAGGTTTTTATTAAATAACTACAAAACTGTTCATAAAGTCTGAAGAAAGAACTGAAAAGTCGTTAATAAAGTCGTAAATAAGCTACACAAACATTGTTAAAAGCGCCATCTATTAATAATTCTTCAAACTATATGGAGCTTTAGCGCTAGTATCGCCATCTTTGAGTGAACACTGAAATCAGAGGTAAAGCTGATGTCAAAACAGCATACAAAACTTTCAACAGATGGCAGACATACCAGTTGTATTAAAAGTTTCATAAAAGCTTCGTAGTTCATAAATGTTTTTTTAGATGGCGCTGTCTCAAAACTTTTGTGTTTGAAACATTATTTAAAATAAAAACTTTGAATATGCTCAGATCTACGGTTTAAGGTACCTACTTAAAGATACTTTTAATGTTTTAAATAATATATCTAAGTAATGCTTCTTTTTGTTGCTCTAGGATTTTGACGGAAGTACCGTCCGTTCCAAAGAAGAGCTGAGAAAGAAGAACTTTAGTACTATCAGATGAAATCTTAAAAATGAAATGTTTTAGGTATGTAATTAGCAAGCAAAATTCTGATCGATTAAAACTTACCTAACAGGTACGTAGAGAAATCACAATGAATATTCAACGAACACTAACGAATTGAAATCAAACCGAAGCCGAAGTGCCCTTAGACATCTTTAGTCGTCCATTTGTTCCTGGTTCCGGTTTGAAACAGAAATTCACCGAACTCCGGTCTCCGGTCGGACGAACGGATACGATGCATAACGTATGGAGTGCAATCCGATTGACTACTTAATGATTTTATGTAAGTACTTAGGCAGTTAGCAGGTACTTCAACTGTACCTCAACTGTAAGTTAGTTACATAAAATTATTAACTACTAACTTTTTCCATGATATTATTATTAACTTGGTAGGTACCTACATAGTGTAGACTGATACTAGTGATGGACAGATACAATATTTTTATATATATTTTTTGAGTATGGAGCTTTTGGTTAGAACGTGAAAGCTTTGGTAAAAAAAAAAACAATTTTAAGTGAACGAAAATGCATGCCAGAACAAAAGATCGAAAATTGAAAGGTAGGTATCTATTTTAATTCATTTCTTTTTAGTTGAAAAATAAATAAAAACACAAATGGTATGTAAATTATTTGACTCTTAAATTCTATTATCTCTTCAATGTACCTAGCTTTCTAGCTTGTTAGGTACCATATTTTTGTAAGGTCACGGCCTCACGGGTCACAAGCTACTAAAATATGTTTTTCATAACATACCTAAGCCAGATATTTAACAAAATATCACGAAATCATCGCTCATAGTGAACTCCTTTCATCCCATCCGTGACGGATCAGGTTCTACCGTGAAGATATTTTGTTTGCAGACGACAAAACGATTGTCCGTAATGGCTATAATATAACGCCCCTACCCCTTTGGGGATCGCCAGTTAACGCTTCGCCAAAACGTCAGTGGTGATTCGTTACGGGAACACAGGGCTAGACTCGAACTATTAAAGTGCTCGTTAATTAAAAACTTAATAAGGTTTACCGTATAGTTTCGGGATTTTTAACGAACTAAAAGGTTTACCATATGAGACATTGCCTTTTCGTAGATCTACTCATAGGTACCTAACGATATTGAAATTAGTTTAGGGATGGTCCTTGGCACTAATAGTAACTGAATATTGTAATTGTTTGGTACCTAAATAGTTCTGTAACGGTTTACTGGCAAATGACCTAGCTAGTTTGCCATCGAAAATATATTTTCGATAAAAGTTTTCAAACTTCTTTAATTATTTCTGACGTAGATTGTTCGCTAACTGACCTACTTAATTTCAACAAATTTTCTTAAACAATAACCAGACCAACTAACACAACACAAAATTAACACCATTTAACCTACCGAAGTCCAGCCCTGTAAAGTCTGGCGTACCGTCTACAACCCTTTGTAATCTTATTACATTAGTTAAAGGGTAAAAGCCGATATATAGCCAACATCAATACCACTTACGTTGGCATGCAGCCAGTGTGAGGGTGATCCGAAAGCATGCTTTGTCAACCCTAGCACATGTACGAATTAAGCAGGTTCTAATTGGAAATTCTAGTACGAGCGAAATTAAAGTTTGATTACGGATTGAGTAATGTGGAGGTACACACTCAAAGAAAAATCTCTGGAATGTGCATCGTATAGTGTCGTATTTAAGTTGCAGAAACTAGTAAAACAAAACAACTTCAATCCATAGTTTTATAACGCGCATATTATATCGAAAGTACTAAATAACTATCTCAATATTTTTATTTTTATCATCCCTACTATTCTATCGAAATTAAACACAGTTATAATAAGCAGACAAACACACGAAGAGCTTAATAAAATCATTCCACGAAACGCATTTCATTAAAACGTCATAATAAATGGAACAGAAAAATAGAATTTCCTCGAACCCTGCGGCTAATCACGTGCCATCAAAGAAAAACATCTCACTCCCTTATTTACAATAGGAAAACAATCAAAGTGAAATATTATTTTCGGAAGCGCGCAGTAGTTTTTACAGTGATTCCTCTCAATAGATAACACTAATATTTCACGGGAACGGACTGCGTAAATGAATGACAGTCACGATTGATGGGGCTACGCTTGTTATTTGAAAAAGCGAACGGCCATTTTCACCATTCCGTTGAAGATATATATCATTGGAAACGTCAACAGAGTAGAAAATTAAAGTCAATAAGAGTCCGACGCCCGTAATAAGGTCTCACCGTCAGACTGTTATGAAGCTCCTTTATCTAGGGAGGGTGCAAAAAATATTGGCCAATTTGTCAACTGTTAAACTCGAGTCGCTAAGTGCCGTTTCATTGGTTCCCACCTTCATCTTTTGAAGATTTCTCTTACCTTTATTTTAATAAAATTCTCGGCAAAGAAACGAAATTGTTTATTTTAGGTGTACTTAATCTGTATTCAAAGTAGAGTACCATCTGCGTTGGGCGTTTTATTTACATAACTCGACATCAGTTTGGATTTCTGTTTTAAACATATTTCAAAGACGTTTGAAAATCATGTAGGATTGGAAACATTAACGTAACTTTATTCATGACTTTAGGAGTTCTGCTCAAAATAATCTTCAAAGGTTAGAAAAATAGAAGAGAAACCAACGCAAATCATTATAAAAATAAGGTTAGAATTAATATTAATTTAAAATGAATGTTTGCACATAACTATACAAGGAAAAAAAGCGCTAAAAAGCTATTGAATAAAAAATGAATCATATTGTCTAACTATGCAATCTTGTTATCACTTTAAACAAGTGCAATAAAGAACGAGCGCTAAAACAAAATACGTGAATGTGCATAAAATTGCTAAAACTATCTATTATTTATAGACATCAGATAGCAATATCTCGGTACCACAAACTGGGATTGCAATAAACATGAGAGACGTTTTATGTTTTGAACCGTTGTTTTTCTACGTTTTATCTGTTATTGCATCCTAGGGCGAAGTTATGGTGTCTCCATGACTGATGTTTATAGAGAAATATCATAGCACGTGCTATAAATGTTACTGTATTCGTTTTAGATACGTTTTTTTTGGTATTAACTTACCCTTAGGCAGAAGCAAACAGAAAGTTTTTTTTTGTTTTTGTACTGCAGTGCAGTCTATGGGGTATAAATTCATTAGCTAGCATACTAAGCAAAAACTCTTACAGAAAAACACATAATATATTAAGTTACCCCTAGTAACCCAGCCCTCTTTTCGAAGAACATTTTCATTTTAAAAATGGCAATAACTGCACTCCATTTTAAAATTGAACATACCTTTGTGCTAATAAAAGAACATGAGTGTTGACTGTTGGAATTCAAAGCACCTAGGGATGTGCCAGACCTCAAAAGAAGTATTGATAGGCAAAATGTTTTAACGAAATTAATCTATAGGGAGGTTCTTCGTTCTACCGTTGACAGGGACCATTATGTTTGGGAACTATAAATACATACAAATGGCCCTTGGTTTTTTAATAAAGCGGAGGGTAAGCTGAATATTAGTCTAATATCGGAGTGCAAACCGATGTTGCCCTCTCAGTGTGCAGTCGTGGTGCATGGAAGTTTTTTATGACGTAAATAAGGTCGTACGTAACAATAGAGTGGATACTACTTATGTTGACTTTGATTAGGATAAGTGTATGACTCAGAAAGTGCAATAAGTGCTTGAATAATATTTGCTGTTAAATGATCTAGTTATAAATATATTCTTCTTTGATTTGAACTGCCTCGTTGGCCTATTGGTGCTAAGCGCGACTGCTACGCTAGAGGTCTTGGGTTCGATTCCCAAGTTGACCAAGGTGTTATTGGGTTTTTCTATGAAATTCTCAGTAGCAGGTCGGAGTTTGGATTTGTGCCCGGTTAGTGGCAAAAGGCTCGCCCCCTATTACATGGGACCTAAAACATACCGGCGAACTGTGGGTGTACATTGGTACACCTCTGCCTAACCCTTCGGGGATACAGGCGTGATGGTATGTTATGTTCTTTGATTTGATCATACTTCTCATATCGTAGCATTTAAATAAACATGTGTAGTGTACACACATTACACACTTAGCAACCCAAACTGAAAATAAAAGGTATTTCAGACATCCCCTGTTTTAAATTGTAAGACGCAAGGGCATTCATCTCTCTTTATTAATTAATTCTCCCTTTTGATTTCAAAATGATCAATAGTATTTTTTTTCTAATCAAACTTGCACCCCTTTCAGAAGACAGAATTTAAAATAAGGCTTAATGGCTAATGTTCTTCTATATTATTTAAAATTGATATCTGGTATAACAAAATAGCCAACACTATGTGATTCGACAAATTAATGCCAGTCCATAACGTCAAAATTATTCGAAGAAAAAAATTACGTAATTAAAACGAATGCCTTTAAATCAACAGCAACCTATATTAAACAAACAAATCTTTTTAATTCCTTTAACAGTTGTCGTCCATAATAACCTTCATTTATTCACCACAATACCTACTCTAATCCATACATTTATTGTAATGCACCCTGTACCCATAACACGGTTAATATTAAAATATTGCATTGGACCCATGCATTTTTTTACGGAGGCGTATCGAGGCAAAACATTGGCTTTTCTTACCCCAAAGAATCAACCCCACAAAAATAATACAAGTATTTGTACTCACATTTTTGTATGCCGTGGGGTGAATGCTCATTTAAATACGTCATAATACGCGTTATTTTTTTCCTGGCTCGTAAAACTTTATTATATTATGTTTTAAATATTATCTTTCTTTACATTTTTATCATGTATTATTTTTGCACTTTTGTTCTATTTTCTGGAGACAAGCTCATAACAATTTTGTTTAGTTTTTTCTCCTGGTTTTTTGATGTTCATTATGAAAAATACTGCGTCGGTATAGTAACATTTTCCGTATGTAACAAGCATTTTTCTCTAATGCGCTCATTTAACATGTTATATATTTTTACTAAATTAATACAAGTCCAAGTATATTTTTCATAAGAAAGTGATAGGTTCAGCACTTTTATTTTTTATTTTTCCCAAATAAATGACTCCATTTTTCATGTCAATGCCTCATTTGACTTTAGGTCACCCATTGAAAAGTGAATAAATCTTTTTCTTTTTTGGCTTCTAGGGCTATTACTCGACTGCGATATTACATTCAAACCAGTGATTCATTGAAGACTTGAAATTCATTGCTCTTACTTCGATAGTATTATATACGATTACTTTATAGTAGCACTTTATGCTTATCGAACGATAAAGTTATCGTATATAAGGTTTACCTCCAATGAAAATTTATTGGAAATTTAAAGTGGCATTACATCGTGTGGTTATCTAAATGGAGAGAGTTACACACATAAAGCACAACCTAAAAACCTTAAAAAACTTTACTTTTTATGTTCATAATAGTCCACGGATCGATTTATTTATTTTAGGTAGTAGGTAAGTATCAATTTATTGAATTAAAACTATCTGAAAACGATCTTTTTCTTTTTTTTTTCTAACGTTTCGGTTCAGATTTAAGTTATTCTACCCAAAGTTTTAAAAGTGAAAAAGCAGGAACCTTACTGATCAAGATTCTCAAAGATCCTTCTTTAGTAACAAAAAAGGTGTTGCATTTTATTCGCACATAATTTTTTTTTTTTCCAATTTGTCGTTAATAATTGGACACGTTTTTTTTTTTTTCGTTTTCGCCGTTTTTTTCCCATTTTTTAAATTTTTTTAGTTTTAGATGTAATAAATAGAGGAAAAAAAATTGCATGTTCTTGTCGGTAATCTTATTTTTCTTCCTGCCCTGTCACCTTTTATTGGGTCTTATTACTTTACTACATATCTTATCTTTCATTCATCACCATTACTCATAATCTCATTTTTAATATTCTTTCCAGTAACATGACATTATAATTTCCAGTCCACTCAGATGTTTCCAACAATTCAAATTATTATCGTATTCCATAATAATGTTAAATTATGCAAAAGCTGAGCTAAAATTTATACAAACGAGTGCGGATGCATTCTCAACTTTTCATAACGCATTTTCCTTGTGGAATGTATAAATGAAATGCCTTTCATAAAATTGTTTATTGTAATTAAACAAAGGCTCAGTTAAAGCTATCATTCAACTCTGTCATTAGTTGATTGTTCCCTTAATGGCAGTGACAGGACATTTTATTAGGAAACTAAAAATAAAAAGGAGGATGGTGATCGCCAAACCTTAGATTGTTATCAATCGGTTTTGTGTTGCTTTTGTTTATTTGTTTTGTTTCACAAGTTTTTGTGTCTGTGTCTTTATTTATGTGATCGACGTCCCATTGGATTGTTTTATGAGGTGATTTGGATTAGATACCTAATAGGTATGAGGCGTTCCCATTATAAAAGGTAACGAAATAAATACTGCTTGTTTTTTTATTATCTAATGAGGAACAGGTAAAAATAATTATTAAAGTGTTAAATTAAAGTAATGTTATTGTAACAAAGACAATTAAAAAAGCAATGTACAGCAGCCGGTTTTTTTTTAAATTTCATACAATATTGAATTTTAAGAACACGTTTTTCTTGGAGACATTATTCAAATTGAAGTAATGTAGCGATATCTTCAAAATTTTATCACGTATTACAAAACACAATTTTTTCCACCCCAATGATATTTACAAAATCTCAGTGTTTCCCTCAGTTCAGATAAAAGGGCGCGATCGTATGACACATTATTCATATTGAGGGGCGTCACACTAAAGATATTGTGGAAAGGGCACTAAGATTGCCAACTGCAATACATTGTTCCCCTGCTCCTTGTTTTGACGTGATAGAACGGCTCTAGACATCTGCAAACAAACATAAATGTACCCCCAACAAAATAAATTCCACCGCAAATTAACCTTTATGGCAATGCAATAAGGTTTACAGTCATTTTTTGGGGATGTAAAATAGTGTTGGGAAATGTTAGCGTAATAAATGTTGCGTATCGATGCGTTTGAAGATAAGTAATGAAGAACTTATAGATTGCGTTTAGAATACGAATGTGTGTAGACAATTTTACAAAATATGTGGTCGTTTTGTATTTATGACTGAAATTTTTGAGTTTTGTAATGATAAGCTTTTTTACCGTGTTATTGCATTTTGTTTTCTAAGGGACATGAAACAATTTTAAAATGTAATTTTCCGATTTTGACTCACAGTAGGGATTTTAAAACATTTTACTCAGGTATAGATTAAATTAAGGTAAGATGTAATAAAGTATTTTCATTAATTTACATAACTCGTACTCTAAGAAAATTCTTAAGTAGGTGCATAATATGAAAGCAACGTAAAGTTTTTTCCTACAAGCAGTTCGAACCAATGTCCACAACTGATTTCCACATCAAAAAGTATAATTGGTATTACGTTAGGAAAATCTAATTAAATTTAACTGTCCTGGGTTGGAATCGGGCCCAGTACGACGTTTGGCTCGCTTCTGCCTTATGAGAGCTAATTTCGTTATTGGCAAACAGTATAGTGTGCTACAACGTGGCACGAAGTTTTAGAAAGGCCAGTGATTACAAAAAAACCTTGCATACTTGCAGTTTATTAGGAACTGTTTGGGTATCAGAAACATGTAATGTTTTACCTAACATTTTAGGCAAGCGAACAATTTTCATAAAGTTTTCCTTCTGCATATCGACAAAGAAAATAGATACTATTTGATGGCGTGGGAACCAATTTTTGTGAGGGACGGTTGAGGCAAAGAAAAAAAGCCACTAGAAGGTCAAGTAATATTTTCTTATTATATGCAAAATAATTGTTATATCCAATTTTGGACTACATTGCATAGCAAAGATTGAGTACTGAACTCTGAAATTTCAGTTTGAATGAATAACAGATGCAGAACAACTTATACTCCATGCTACAGGGGTAACCAAGCACAAAATGCACCAAATAAACAACCTAATTTATTAACATGCTATATTGACGACTCTCATCTCTTCATACGTCGCCCACATCTTTCACTTATGCACGAGTTTCATTCAAGTAAGGGTGGGTCCCTTTATTGTGTTACTTTTATTTGTGTTTTTCCCAAACTTACTGCTGTAAGTAGTTACAGAGAGTTCTCCGTGGTGTTTCATGCCATTACCTGGCTGACAGTCGCCATAAATATATCGATACCACGTCATATATTTTGTGGCTTATGCCCTCTGAAATATTGCAACGTTTCGTCCAGTGGCTGTGGCTTTGTCAATTTAGTTGGATGTGTTAATATTAATGTGTCTGGATTTCTGTTTTCTGATAGCGTAACTTGGTAAACTCTCTTTTACTGAAATAGGTAAAACTTTTGCGACAGTAGTACTTATAGTAGGTATAGTAACATAACACATTAGAAAATGATTCCCTTTAAACAAGTTATCTATATTAAAAGTGTCCCTTTATCTATAATCACAAAAAAACTACGTACAACTTTTTACCATTTTAATCGTAATAAATTTAACAACATTACAATAGGATGAAAGCGTTACAATAATTTAATTTTAAACGGTATAAATTTAAAAGTCGTAAATTAAAAATTCTAAAATTGACCAGTGACCCGGCACGGCTATTGGCCAAGGCGTCAACTAATCAAATTAAAGCAACCGTTTGGTGACAAAGGATCGCCGATACATTTAGTGATGGGAAGTTTTTAATATCGATAGCGTTGATTTAATTTTGTCCAATCTCCAATACTTTTGGTACACAGGTTTAAAGTTCACAATAAAATGTTACTTGTAATAAACTAAGGCCATAGTATAAGACTTGGTTAATTTTATTATATCGTACAGTATGTAGTGCCTAGACTGAGGGTCTGTTTTACAAGAAAGGTTTTATACATACGTATGTTTCGTTCTATTGTCGAGCAACATCCAAATTGCAATATTATTATTCGACTAATCTAAAATAAGTGGTTTTAAAATGAAATAAAACAGTTTAAACAAAACAGAATCTGTCCTATGTACTAATCGTTGTTGAGTTCATTTGTTATCATTTTCCGGGAAGCTGGTACGTCGATATAAAAACTATCGATAACTGCCAATCCTTAAGTTTAATATGAAACAACAGATTTCATTTTGAGCTTAGCGTGACGGATACGTTTGGGATCGGGTTTTTTGACACGAGAGGGTGCGGGTACAGGCTAAAGATCACTCAATGTTTAAAATTAAAGGCCTGTACTTAATGTGTCGATATTTTAAAGGTTTATATTTTAAACAAAAGTTAGCTCAAAGAGATAATTTTATAACTCTCAATTCTGAAGATTACAATTTAAATTGCATTTTTTTATTATGGCCCTTTATTTTTGACGGGACAATGTCGAAACTCACTTTTCTACATTGTCTTGGGTCTGGGTGTTTGTGGTAGGTACCTACGTTGTTTCTGAATTCTATAACACAAGTGCTTTAGCTACTTACTTTGGGTTCAAAACAATGTATGAAATGTTGTCCGATTTTTTTTTTCATAATTATTCGTTTCAGCCTCACAAGTTCAAACCGAAGCAGAAAAAGGTCCTAAGAGATATAGTAAATAGGCGATCATTTGCTCTCGTTAATTTGTAAGTGAGACACATATTCGTTTATTTACAGGTCTAAGATACAAACATAGTATACGTAAGTGCGAAATAAGTACATCCGACACCAATACTTGGCAATCTGCCAAACGATAGTTTTCAAACAGTCTGAGTTTATAAGTAACGATTGCGATCCGATCACGTGTTTATTCCAAAATGTTTTTTAAATTGTATTATTTTTTATGTTACGTTTAAGTTTTTTCTTTGTGTTGTATATACATTTTTTGTTTTTATAGAACGATGTTGTCGCTAAGCGACAAAGTTATTCATTAATAAATTAAAAAAAAAAAAAAAAAAAAAAAGTATTATATTTTGTGCATTAGTAGATATATACGTTTTCGGACAAAACTTCATTTGTAATGAAGAACTAATACTTGATTTTGGAAATTACGTTAGCATCGGTAGTTACAAAATCTCACTAATTTAAAAAGACTTTGTGATTCCTTTTAATGTTTATTCTAAGTTCTGACAAAAACTTTTTCATGTAGAAAACATTTTTGTTTAAAAAAAACCCTTAAACTATTAAAAATATGAAGAAATAACTGGAAAAATTTTTGATCGCTCAAAACTAACATTGGAGCGAAACCAAAATAAAAACACGTGAGTCCCGAGCAAACACTGAGATGAATAAGATTCCATTATGAATGTTTCATAAACCTTTGGTTCTCATACAATATGGACTGATTAAATTCAAAACACAATAAAAATAAATAAAATAATATTTTTTAACTATTTTGTACATATCTTATATATAAAATTCTCGTGTCACAATGTTAGTTACCATACTCCTCCGAAACGGCTTGACCGATTTTTATGAAATTTTATATGCATATTCAGTAGGTCTGAGAATCGGCTACTATCTATTTTTCATACCCCTAAGTGGTAGTAGGTAGGTAGTAGGCAGGTAGGTAGTAAGCAGGTAGGTAGTAGGTAGGTAGTAGGCAGGTGCTAGGTAGAACAAATTGCATTGCAACGCATGCCGGGTGCAGCTAGTTATTATATAAAATCACTTAATTTTAGTGTGACTTTGCCTGAGAAAAAGAAAGTAAACCTGCAATAAATGTTGCTTAGTTACAGAATTATAATTATATTACCAATTAGACACTTACTCAAAAAATCTCTTGTATATGAACTAGCCTTTTTAATTGGTTAACAAACACTCAAACATTCTCAAAAAATACATTTCAAAATCAATAATATTAGTCTGTTCACCGTTTTCTCTACCAACACAGTCGATTAAATTAAAATCTATCTATCAATTTAAACTGGTTACATCGCCTACTATAAAACCATTTAATTCTAAATCTTGAATCGCCTCAGAAATTCCATTGTACCATGAATTGTACGCATAATAAATATCAGTGAAAAACCAAACAGACTGTTAACAATGATTTACAATGAAATTAAACGATCCAATAGTTATTTAAACAGATATTAGCTGTCAATAAAAGCCCGCATGTTCATTGTTTGGGTACATAAATTAAATTTAAAATATATGCGGTATGTAAATCAATCGATTTGATATTTACATTTATGTTTGATGCCAGTCAATTAAAAAGTTAGAGATTTTTTTCCTCCTCATTGTTTAAGCTTGTAAAGTTTTTAATAACATAGATCAAAGTTAATGGCATTTATTAAACTTCCGTACAAATCACTATTATAAAGAAGCGGTTTGTGTTTCAAAAAAAAAAATATTTTTTAAGAAACTATTCTCCTCCTCTTCCTTGTTTGAATAAATAATTTTGATAGATTAGAAATCATCCTCATAGATAATGATATTTTCTATATTCCGATGCAAGCCTATTTTTACGATACGATTTACAATAAATAACAATTTGTATTCCAAGAACGAACAGAAGACTCCAACAAACGGCAGTCAAAATTTAGTTTTATATTTCATCCATAAATTGATATATCGTAAATCTCCATCGTAATTGTAAACATAAACGTTTATCAGCTTATTGTACGCAACGTTATAAAACTGTAATAAATGCGTAACAACATGAATCAAGTCATTCATTCGGAAATAATATGAACAGAAGATTTAGTCGTACTTACAGCCCAGACAAATAAATCAGGGATGCGTTTTGCAAATCACTACCGCTTTGCAACAATACCGCACCTACCGATGTATTGGCGAAACGAGCTGATTGATGTAGCGTGTACAAACACTAAACAATTTTATACTCGGAATAGCCGACAAAAGTTAAGATTTACTGACTATATCCGACAAACCTGCAAGGATGTACGAAGATAAATTTTGGATACGCTTGTTACCAGAATGTTGTACCTACTTAATTAAATTGAAAACACTTTTCAAACTTTCAAAATTCTCTGAAAATAAACAAAATGAGATGGCAATTAATGGAAAGAAAACTGAAAGACTCAAAAGGAAATGTTGTTTTAAGTCTCTGTTACGCATTAATAATAAAAATTGGCATACTTAGAAATAATTTATAACAAGGTTAATTAGGTCTTTTTTTCATAGTATATTCTTTCCGAGAAAACAAGTTGAATTAGAATAGATATATTATGTGACTATAATTTTTTTATGAACCTTATCCACCGATTTCACTTATTATGCCTCAGTTTTTTCAAGTTCGCAACATTTTTCGTTGAGAACAAACAATTGGCGTCGAATTTACGAGCTGTGCTGAGAGCCAAGCCGCTTATTGAGATGACTGTACGACGTTCAATTTAAATTCCCTTTCCCCAAGGAAGACTATCAGTCGTGTGTCAGACCTTTACTTTGGATAACAACGATTTCTCTTAAAAAAATAGAGGAGTAAATATTATACGCAAACAAAAACACGGTTATGATTTCAAAAGAAAAAAATAATATTGATGTGGGTGCGTATTTTAAATTCCTGTAACTAAAATTACTAATGTAAGGACCGAAATCACATACCTACTATTTTGGGTGTTAGTAAAACATAGTTCATTATAAATACGATTATTAAAACAACGCTTCGAAATTCTTGTTTCGGGCGAGTGTTTTTCGATGGTGACAATGTTGGCACGTCGACCCAAACTCTTATCGGTACTAATTTATCTTAATTACGTCTTAATGCCACAATTTGGATTCTTAACAGAGGCCTAACGAAGCGCCTTGCGATGCCACCGTCGGCGCTAAATACCACAGCGAGAATACTTTCGAAACGCGCTGGGTGCCGATCGCTAATCGAACAATGGGCATGACATACCTAAATCGCGGCATAATAGTAATAAATTCTATTGTTGTTAAACAAAAAGACGAATGTGGTAACAGAGGGTGACACGGTTGAAGCGCGACGATGCTAAACGGAATATCAATATCAAAGCATCACTTTTCATATGCCGACTAGATTTCTCGCAGTACAAAACAAAATAAACTTTGTGACTGACAGTTTAAGGTCTCTAATAGTGATTTTAGGGGAATGTAAAAAAATACGACGGCATTCATGCTTGCGCCTGCACCCGATATTGGATTTCGAACTCTTTTTCGAGTAATTTTTGAAAATGCAATCTGTGTATGTTAGCAAGCAGACGGTAGCCATTTGTCTTCGCAAACGAACCGATTTGTGCGTCGGCGTATGGGTAACGGATGTAGCAGAGAGGCACGTGGCCGAGGTCTGACTTATTGTAACACTGACTTATTGCAGCGCTCATTGAAGTCTATTAGTGAATTAGACTGAGATAGCACAATGTATTTGGTCTCGTTCCGAAGTAATAAATCGCGATTTATTGTTTTAAAACGGTTATAAATTTCAATGTGGTCGTAGAATTCCTCTTTTAGAAATACTGAATTTTGAATGTACGGTATTAATGGTAGGAATGAAAAGAAACCGCTTAAAAAATAAGTGCCAATAATTAATTGTTAATCGATGTAAGTAAAAACGTATTTAAAAATATGTTATTAGTATTGGAAGGATATGTTTTATTTAAAGCTACAAAACAATTATTTAAAAACTTTTAAATGAAACAACTGAATATTCTCGATGTAGCAACAAAACTACATTCCCAACAAAATGTGCATCATAAACCAAAACTCCGAGTCGAATGGGAAACAAAATTTCATAAACTATAAAACAAAGCAATGTTCAATGCGACCGTCTTTGTAAACTTTTGGGGTGCGAATGAATTATTCAAGATGCGAATCGGCAGTCCGTCAAGTGGTTTAGACCGTTGCATTTTCTACGTAAATCTGCAGTAATATGGGATATCGTATGCCGTGTTCACGAGCAATATTCTTCATCTTTCTGTTTTACATTCCGTTCCGATGTCGGACACATGTCTGGATTTCTGTGTACGACTATTATTTGGTTATTTTCGAAATTGTCTGCATTTTCGTCACCCTCTTTTTGATTTGGTCGCGTTTTGGGAGTTTGTTCTCAGTAATGTTAGTGTGCTATTGTGTGATTTTAATTAGGTCAAGCACTTTTAGGCAAAAATGACTATTCGTGTATTTACGGGTATTTGTTGGGCCAATCAAATCTTCAGCATGATCATGACTGCTTCTTATATCTTGCTTTCAGGAAAATAAAAAATAAGCAAGGTAAAATCATCCTGTTTCTTTGAGATCTAAGTAAACGAAGTTATTACTCCTATTCGACATAATGGTTAGATTTAATTTATTGATATAACTTCATCAGAACGATTAAAGAAAAAGGTTTCCTCTTTTGAAATCCACTTTCACGTATTCAGTTTTCCATAAAAATCTAATAGAGAAAGCATTTCGCTCGCCTCCGCCATCGCTCTCCATTTTAATGAATAAGTAAACAAAATTAGTGGGGTCCAATATCGAAATAAGTGAAACGAGTAGGTCAAAGCTACGAGCACAGCATATAAAGTATCCATTTGAAGAAATAATTTTTAAGTTACGTCGTTTCGACTGTTTTATTCCTCATCCAAAGGAATTTTAAAAGGTAATATACTCGTATTTTGTAGCAAAATTGCTCCAATTATTATAATTTGTACCATTCCCAGTATTTTTAATCACGTCATAAAAGTACTTAGGCATGTTTTTTTTTGGTTTGCGAGAGCAAAATTTCAACGAGTCTAAAGTAAATTGAAAGTTTTCAAATCGTATATAAACTTCTGTACCTACCTGGTTGAAACCAGTATTTTTATATCAAAACTGTAATATTATTGAAATAAAAATAACTCCACATTTAACCCTCACTTCGCCACACTTGAAAATATCTTGAGTGCATCGTTGAAAGTAAATGCTGGTATAATTCCTGGTTCCACTGCGTTTGGATTGCATTTAGAGACGTTAGGGGATGAAACCGGATAAACTTTATGTTAACTGTAAGCAATAAAAATAGCCTTTATGACGATACGTGGAATGGTTACGTTTGTTTGCGTCATTTGGTTGTTTCGACCTGAATTGGACTAGGTTTTATTGAAATAGACGACGTTATTAAGATATATAGGAAAGCGTTACATTGAATTTTAGACGAATACGATTCTAGACTTGGTTAAATAAATATGAAATTGAACATTTACGGGTTTTCGAAGAGCTCGCTTTGGCGTGGTCTCGACTACGAACTGTAATATTTACTGAGCTGAAAACTTCCCGTCGACTTGAAGACGTTTTAAGATAAAAAGGAAAAAGTTAATTATGTATCTAATCTAGGAAAGGATTTCAGATTTTTATAGAAATTACTAGTGTCTAATAAACGAGTTATACAACAATAATTAAGTCTATGTAGACAAATAATATTCTTAGATACTAATTAAATTATATCTATTTTCGAAACAACTATCCTTGTAAGTACCTAAGTACATAGTTCACAAGTTTTAACCCAAATTCTTCACAACATGAATGTCATTTGGATAATCACGCTGCTAACAAACACCAACCTAAAAAAACGACTGCCAAGAACGATAGATAAAAATAATGTCCTGGATTTAAAGATTGCGGCAACACATAAGCTACTCGAGACTTAAGCCAACTAGCCGACCCAATTCAACACTTACAGTCGGTAGGTACTTCTATTTTGCATTGTTTACCCTTTTAGATTTTCGCCATAACTTTTAGACTGTTTTGGGTAATCTCTGCGTTTTTAGACAAAGTAGTTGCAATTTCGTCCCATTACTAAGGATCTTAAAGGGCTAATACCTACATAATTATGTACTGTATATACACAGTACATAATTAATAATAATAATAATAATAATAATAATAATATTTATTTATTTGACCAAATATATGTTACAGTGTAGAATTTTAAACTAGATCTTATAAATAACACAGTTCCAAAAATACTTAAACTACACTTATGTTAAACTAAAATTAATATAACATTTTTAGAGTACATATAGTATGATATGGTTCATAAAGTATTAATTGCTGCCAGCCTGAACTAGGGTAAACCTGTGTTTCAGGTGATCGCTTAAGGTAAATATTCAAGTAGGTCATTTAAAATTAAAGTAAAATAATAATTAAAGACTACATAGTATTCGTTTACAAAATAATACGAGTTACAAAAAAGTCTATCAGCAAAGGAAAATATCTATTAATAATGTTGTCAGTCTTACTTAACAATTTCTAGTATTTTTTCTGTGTCTGCGTAATTCAATTTCCCTAAATATTGGGTTAACATGAGCATACATTTTTTATTATTTAAACAATATATATTAAGTTTTTTATTGATTCTATTGTATAAAAAAGGTCCCAAAAATAAATAAAACCTGTTGACAAATGCATGATTAGCTTGAGGTCTACTACAGACTATGTCCTTCCTTCTCTTGTCTGTTGCTAATGGGATAAAAGGGAGATCAGTGTGCTGTTTTAAAATGGTGTGCAATAAAAATAATTGTCGGATTGTTAGTACGTTGCATTCCCTATATAGCAGGTCAGTAGGAAATAGAAAAGGTCGGAAAGTTGCTACTTTAAGAATTGCTCTCTGAGCGCGTTCTAAAGGCAGCAAAATTGACTTTGCTGCACCACCCCAGGAAGTTATGCAATAAGTAAGTAAAGATTGACACAACGACAAATACACTTGCTTTATTAATGCATAATCTGCTATATTGCGAAGATTCTTAAATAAATATATTAATTTACGTACTCTGGAACATAATAAATCAATGTGTTTGCGGAAATTCAAATTCGTGTCAAGAGTTATACCTAAGTATTTGATGTCGTTAGTATTTGCTAAAGCAGGGCAGGTACAAGCGATGTCAGCGATTATTTTACAGCTGTGTGCATATATGTTTGGATTAAAAATGGGTATGTTTGTGTTTCTCATTGTAAAAAGAATGTATTTGGTTTTATCTGCGTTTAGGGTTAGTAAGTTTTTGTGTAGCCAGTTAGTTACCATATCAAAACCCGTCTGAGCGTGCTCGAAAACCTCCTGCCGGGTATTTGCCGTAAATAATAAAGCGGTGTCATCCGCATAAGATATTATAAGACCATTTGGAATTTTTAAGCTGCAGAGGTCATTAATATAAACCAGGAATAAAGTGCAGCCTAGAATACTACCTTGAGGGAATCCATAGCCAGTATTCTGAACTTCAGAACTTAAGTATTGACCAATTTTAACATATTGTAAGCGATCAGAAAGGTAGTCAGTAAAAAGGCGGAGTTGTGTTCCTCTTATCCCAAGTGCTTCAAGCTTGCGCAAAAGTATGGAACAAGATATGCTATCAAAAGCTTTGGCGAGGTCTAGAAATATCCCTATGGTGGGTTTACCCCGGTCCAGGTTGCTAGTTATATAGTTTGTTAATTGATGAAGTGCTTGATTAGTAGATCTTTTTTGCCTAAAGCCATATTGGTTCTGTGAAAGTATTTTGTTGTCTTCAAGATATTTGATTAACCTATTGTTTATGATTTTTTCCAAAATTTTTGAAAGTCCTGATAATACTGAGATGGGCCTATAGTCATTTACACATTTTCTATCTCCTGATTTAAATATAGGGGTCACCACTGCTTTTTTAAGGGATCTGGGGAATACACCTTCATCTAAACATAATTGAAATATATAGGTTAACGGGGGAGCAAGTAAATGTTTGAGGCTTTTCAAAATAGTATTGGAAATATTATCCCATCCTACAGCACAATTGTGCTTTAATCCAGAAATAATGCTTAACACTTCATCTATATCCGTATTTAGCAAAACAAAGGAGTTCACCGTAGAGGCAGTCATTAACTTATTTAAGTCGATACTGCTTGTCCGCAAGGTTTTTTCTGCAAGGGTTTTACCCACGTTTGCAAAAAAGTTATTGACTTTGTTAATTGCTTCGGATGGGCATGTTTCGCTAAGTAACAAATCTACAGGAGGTTCTGAGGTTTTTGACTGGAATGCATTTTTTTTAATTAATTTCCAAACAAGCTTGCTATTATTACCGGCCTTTTGTAATTCATTCCTATCGTATTGAGTCTTCAATTTTTTTAAAAGGTTATTGCAGTAGTTCCTATACCTTTTATAAGATATGGAAGTAACTGAATTGTCGGGTTCTAATTTCGATTTTTTATGAAGTTTGTCTCGATGTCTAATGCAACGTACGAGTCCCGGTGTTATCCAAGGTTTTAAATTTCTATGTTTTCTAGGTATCATAGTATTCGTAGTATTTTTTATAATTGTTTTTTGCAATAGGTTAATAAAATAGTCTAAAGCAACATTTGCATCGCTCGCATTATAAACTGGTTCAAAGGTATTATGTTTACTTAAATCGCGTTCAAGGTTTTTCATATTGACTTTATTATAGCTTTGCTTGCAGTTTTTTCTCGGCAATTATGTAGGTATTAGGCGCAAGCCAGACAGAAGAGACGTAAGACGCAGACGGGGCGCGGACATTTGTCTCTACCGCGTCCCTTTCATACAAAATGTATAGAAGCGTCGCGACGCAAAACATACAGAAGAGACGGGGCGCGGGCGCAACGCTTTTACGTCTGCACCTTGACAAATGTCCGCGCCCCGTCTGCGTCTTACGTCTCTTCCGTCTGGCCTGCGCCTAAGTGGATTTAGTAATTATTAAATACGTTATTCATTATACCGGTTGTGCGCATGTGTAAAATCAAATCAAGTGAACGGATCAAAAAAAATATCCTCTAGGTAATTTCAAAGGATTTTTAATATAAATAAATAAATGCGGACAACATCACATACATTGCTCTGAACCCAAAGTAAGTAGCTAAAGCACTTGTGTTATGGAATTCGGAAACAACGAAGTTACCACAAACACCCAGACCCGAGGCAATGTAGAAAAGTTGGTTTCCACATTGACCCGTCCGGAGATCGAACCCGGGACCTCAGAGCTAGCGACACCGTACGCCACTCGACCACGGAGGTCGTCAATATGATTAAAATTACTACAGAAATAGCTTATCCGTTTGTCACTTGAGCTGATTATAACCATAATTCATGATAACTGCTCATTGTTGGTCAGAGCACAGCTGCACTGAAGCACGTTGTAACCATGGTGACAATAACATCACATCTAATAGACCAACAACAATTAAGTACGGCTAGTATTGGTCAGTCCTGAAATAGATTTCTTTTTTTTTACATTATATTCCTTTTGGTTTTATGTTAATGTGTGTGTCATCATGTTTTTATAGTTTTGTACTCTCAGAAAGAATAAAAAAATGTATATTAGATACTTAGCAGTAAGTTTAAAATTTATAATATTGTCCAAAAAAGGTACAAAATATCTTTAATTTTTCAGTCTATAGCATACCTACTTTGTGAACGGTTTGGCCATTCCCTAAAATCATCCGTAATGTATTCGTACGTATAGGTACAACATAACTTTAAATCTATAAATCGTCAGTGTCAACTAAGCAACTCACACGGTTTAAATTATGAGGATTGTGACATTTTGATACAACGAGTTCTATTATGAATGCTGACGCATAATACATTTATCAAACAACATAAATATGGTATGTATTTTCCGCTAAAAGTACTCTACATTGTTCATTTGAAAACCTCGTCAATCAATTTTGAAAAATATAAAATGTGCCAGTTTATTATAAAAAAGTAAAAAAGCCCTGATTGATTTTTGGTATAAAATAAAAAGCTACTGAAGTGCTATGAAGGAATATACGATGTCAAATTTACTATTGTTTTTATTATGGAAAAAGGCAATTGCCGCAGTGTTGGTCACAGACCAATTAATTTGATTGATTCGACGCAAGTTGTTAATCAAAATGTTTGTTTGCCCGCCGGAAAAGCAGCGGAAAGTGCATCCAAAAGACCTTTTAATTTGTACCTCGTCAGATTTTTAATTAATTTCGTTGTTGCAGTTTACGGGTTAAAAAACGTTCGCCACTTGAAATTATTTTGTGATGAGTTTTTGTAGGGCTGCGTGGACTCTGTTTAACAACGACATGGCTTACAGTTTCCCCATCGATTACTTTATTAATAATATTAAATAATAGTTTTTAAAGTTTTTGAACTATTCACAACACACTTGAAAAATATATAAAAAAAAAAAATGGTTTATATTACATTGCAGTTATGGTTAGCGTTTGAAAGCCTTAAGATATTAATTATGTTCAGTAGCACCCGCGTGAAAGACTCACATGAAACGTCAAATAAAAAAAAACTTTACCTAATTTCCTGCTTAACATGTAAATAATTTGTTGATTCGCCATTTTGCCAAATATGTTCATGTTTTTTATACTTTTCATAAACACGTTAAAAATCTCATAAGTAACATGTTTGGGACCTCATTTCATTTCTTTCCATATTCATCTAAGTTATTTAAAAAAGGTATTTATTCATGTACGCGCTTATTCCCGTGAATTATATTACTGTAAATATGCAGCGCGATAGTTTAAAAGTTAGTATTTTTAATAATGGTTTGCCCAGTTCAAAGCCGCAAGGCTAGTTGGCTTTCCTATACATATCACCTCTGTAGAAACTAACTACGAGCCGAAACCAAGGAGCGAGGAGCGATTAGAAACTTTAATTGCTAGATGAGATAACGATAATAATAGATTAGATAAGAATGTCTCGAGTCAATGACAAGGAAATTTTAAGCATTTATTTATTGATTTATCTTTTTACTAAATTTAAGTAACGTTTTGCGAGAGTATCATCAAGTAAATTTATCAAATAAATTGCGACAATGTCATCATTTGATAAGCTCTAAAAATCAATACATAATTTCATATGTGTTCATTCTTTGATGGTATACAGTATTTTACCTGATTATTATTACATTTTTGTTTTTCAGTATCAAAGTATCAAATTGTTGAACATTAATGTTAACTTTAGTTACTAACATAATGATTTGAAAAAATGGCTTAAATAAAAAACAAACGTTAGAAAAGTTTATACAATGCATTTTCACTATAACCAACAAACAAAACAGTTGAGCTGACATTCCAACATTGGTATAACTTTTATAGCGAGACGTAACACGTATGAAAACGTTAGTACATCCAGCTTAATACCCCACTATATCCAAACACGTCCGTTCGCCAAACCGCGGCGACATGCTGCCGCCATAATGCGTGCGTCCATTGCTGTTCAAATTAAATACATAAAGAAGCAATGTTTACATACAACTACGCTGTACAGACCATTACACAAGTGCGTCAGATGGTGTAACCGAGAGCTTCAATAAATGTACATACGAGAACAGACCACAATTTTATGAATCCGCATTTTATGTCTAAATACATTGTTGTGTTGCGGTCTAGGATTGAAACATCTGTGTGGTAGAATGACTACAAAGGAGTCGTCAAGTCTTTGCGATTGTTTCTGATAGGGGAACATTGGACTGAATTTTTCCAAGAATTTTCAGTAGAACATAATATGCACTTCTATACGACAGAAACGATTGGTAAATTGAATCATAATATATGAATATAACTAAATTAGAAATGATGCTATTACATGTGTTAATGCGTGTAATGTGGTTTGTCGGCATTACTTGTCACTATATTATTCTTCCAATAATTACTTATGATGATTAGTATTAAGGTAGAGTTTTAATATAAGAGACCTATGTTAACATTATATTATGCCTGTCTCTGCAATAGCAAGACGATAGGTATGGAAGACAAAAAAGATATTATTTTTTAGTTTTCAGTCTAAACGACAGATATAAGGGTGTTACCACACCAATCGATCGATAGTCGATCGATGCCATCGATCGATGGTAGAATGGATTAGTCGACGTCGATCGATAGTTTCTACCACACCAATCGATCGATAGCCGATAGATGCCATCGATCGATGGTAGAATGGATTGGTCGACGTCGATCGATAGTTTCTACTAGACTCGAATTTTCTCGAGAATCGATCAACGTCGACCGATGTCGATCGATGGCATCGACCGGCAATCGATCGATTGGTTAGTCGACCGGTATCCGTCGATCAATTAAAGCTACCACACCAATCGATCAACGTCGACCGATGTCGATCGATGGCATCGATCGACTATCGATCGATTGGTGTGGTAACACCCTAACATAGATCACTTTTAATCCCGGTTGATTCGTAGTTTAAATGATAAATTTTTAAACGATTTTTTTTTTACGAATTGCTAAATTAACAACAACCACATGCACCAGTAGGTATTTAAGAATAGCTCTGAACTTTAATGATTCTGACCTAAAAGTGAAAGGTATGGAAAAGTCCAGGAATAAAAACACAAAAATCCGGGAGACAATAAAAGCGGAGATAATGTCCCGTATAATTGTCACGCTACGAATTTATGCAAGCGGGTCGTTTGGTCCTCACAACGCATGTGCGATGAGGAATGCTGCAGTTCAAGTCAGAACACAAGACATCTACGTAAAGACTGGCACGTAATCATTTAGACTTCATAGGTAGAAGTGACTTTAACAAAATAAAAGGAATTATATTACTTATAAAAGTACTTGTATTGTTGTACTGTATTGTTTTTCTGTTGGGCTACCGCTGTGCCTACCAAGAAAAAGTTGGGATGATCTAGATGTGGTTCTGGTGTGTTGGATCTGGTTCAAGGACGTTATTCATTTATGTACCTAATTAATTTCTTAAAAGAAGATTTTCCGAAAATTTTATTTTTTTAATTTTTGTACCAACGTTATCGGTTTTAGTATAAAGTCAATTCCGAAAAACGTAATTCTGATAAGCATATTTTTAATTACGCACTAATTTTATCACACACATTTTACAACAGTACATTATTAATTTCCGTCAGATAACATTATGTTTGCAACATCGCGCTTCCCCACAGACTAGGGTTTTACCGCGGTTCAGGTATTCATGTCCCGTGTTTCATTCGTCATCACGTTTTGATGTAGTGATTAGTGTACTGTCAACAGAATTAGTGGGTAAACTGCTGAGTACTGCATTTGAACTATAAATTAGTAATTTAATTTATTTTCCGGGCTTATATTTTTATTTGAACGTAACTGTTCTTAGAAATATTTATTTTTTAAGCAAAGAATTACAGCACTTATCAGGCAGACAGACTCAAAATACTACGAATAATTTGTAAAGTTTAGTTTTCGTACTTATTTAATATAGTTATTATTAGTTCTCGTACTTTCCTGATTTAGAACTATTAAGGTAACTTCGGCAATATCGACCTTAATGACTGGTTTAGATTATACGAGAAATATTGTGCAAGTTGCTGTCCATTGCCGTCTACAATCGATCATTTATGACAACATAGCCACGCGGTGCCGCAATGTACTGCAACTCGCACGATATTCCTGGCACCGTCTAAACCAGACCTAAGTATTCTGCTAAAACGGCAATTACTTACTGGAACTTGTGTACAGAGTTTCAGTTTGTGTCTTCTCAAAACAATTGAAGAACTAACCTCAATATTATTACATTAAAAACAATTAAACGTCTCAATGTTTACGTCAACTCAGAAAAGCGATTATACTAAAATGTTAATTAGTCTACACAAGTTTACGTCAAATATTCAGTTCATTTTACTTAAGAAACTCTAAATTTACATCAGGAAGAGAATGTTCAACCCGTTAAATTGCTATGGGGTTGGTCTGTGTGACCCCATCTGAGCTAAAATTACACTAGACACAAAGAAAATTTAAGTGTATTTCGGTTCAATTAGTGGGAGGGTTGGGGGCGTGAAATTACGTAGGCACAGTCATTTATTTAAAGTGTGACAGCAGGCCAATTTCTACTGGGCAGCGATTATAAGCTTTGAAATTTGGCGAGTTGAAGTATTCGACCTTTGGACCTATAGGTACTTTAATTATGTATTTTAAAAGTTTTGTTGGAGCTACTATCGGAAATAAATGTCAATAATAATAAAATTGGAAATGCAACGTATATTGTCTAAATATGTAAAAGTATTTTTACGTACCTATGTAAACATTGATACTAAGTTTTTAATAACTGCCCTTATTAATTATTTATCTTCCTTTTTCTGTGATATTATTGATGCTAGTCTAGGCGCAACGTTCTAGCAAATTCCAAAATTCCGAAAGAACATTATTGCACACAAATTAAGTACTGAGATTAGTCCTAATCCGAGATAGCGATCAACTTAATTATGACATCAGAGGCTTATAACTTCGGTGTTTCAGAATGAAAACAAGTCGTAAAACCTCATGACGTCGGGTTTCCGATAAGCGTATCTACAGATACTTATGTATAATTAGGGATTTCATAAAGACCTTACCGATATTACAGCCAGATAAAATGCCTAAATTATGAACGATAATTAATGTAGGTCTTGCAAATAACAGCACCTGGACCAAATGTCGAGTAACTTAAAATTTAAACAATTCAATCGAGAAAAGTTTTGTTTAAATTAACTTCGAACAGATCTCTATAAATAATAGCAAACCACTCGACCACGTCAGTTTTTAAACTAAAACAACCCGCATCATAATCGGTTCATTCGTTTAGGGGCTCCAACGCTAGCGGCACAAATACACAGACGGACATAAATATTATACGTATCCCAGATAACACCTCTTTTTACGTCCAACTTTGACAGGGTAGGTACTTGTGTAATCTAAGGTTATTTTTACCCTATTTAAAACTCCAATGCTTATTGATAAACATTTCGCAATTCTTTGGAATAGATGACAATTGAGCGTAAATAATATAAAATTGATTTATTGTATTTACACTTTTTCTTAAAGGAAATATTCATAAACTCAAAAAAGTAAAGGAAAAAAAAAATTACAACATGCTTACATCTTAATAAAGAGATCTGTGCTTTTCTGCGCTTATAATATTGTTATTCTTTCCTTGTTATTTCACAGCTCCCTCCATTTTTTACATCACATATTTCCAAAATATACACGCGGTGTATTTTCTACATAACAACATCACAAAACCCGTTTGCCGTATAAAATGTATAAACAAAATTATACTATAGAAACAGGCGTTCGAGGAGCGAACATAAATTCGAGTGTTACACGGTTAATCAACATAGAAATTGTAATTCGAATATTGGCCCCACAATTACAATACATTTACATAGAGATTTGGTCGGATTGAATTTCTATGGTAACAGTCAACTTGTTAATTTGCCTAAAAGGAAAGTAATTGCTCAGATGGAATTTATATCCCATACGAGCTCTATGTGAAATAACGAGAATACTTTAACTATATTCTTATGTTATGGAGTCTTCCTTATGTCGGTATTTTTCTTCTAAACATTCTTTCGTTATTGTCATCATTAGCAATCAAATTGTTGATTACGTAAAAGTCTCTTTAGTTTTATAGTGATTTTAATCTTCAGCTTCAAAAATTTCAAGAAAATATTTATTTAAAATTTCTATTATCCTAATATAATAAAAGTGTGTGGTAAGGGTCATTGGCGTGTGAAATGATTTCGTTACATTACAATTCTGTATACTTTCCTATGAATTGTTAGACCGGTCATAATGGATTCCATAAATTATGTTCGTATGTATGATTAAGTAAGATAAACCTTGTTAAACATACATTTGTGAATTATCTAAAAACACAATGAAGACTATTACTCTGTTTGTTTTATAATTGAATAAACAGTCGTATTATATTATTATCTAAGTACGTAATATTCTGATAATAATAAGTTCCAACATAATGAAAACACACTTTCGGCAAAAAAATAACAGATCTGTTTTCAAGTAATAATCGATATTGAATTTTGTTGACTTAAATGCAAGTGGAAGGTCACTCTGGGTGATGATAGATAGCTTAGCTCGTCAAAAAGTCATGGCCTATTCAACTTACCAAATTACCAACAAAATACCCACAGACACTTTCAGAGATGTGTTTTAATATAATACCAACAAACCAATTTATTCTAAAAAGATTCTCAATTGTTTTTAGAGGTATCAATACCTATAAACAGATTCAAAAGTTTGTTGATTAAATGGCCTATGTCATTACCAAGGTTCATATACCCGAGCAATTTCCTACATATAAAGACTGTCTAACTACTACTAGCGTCTATTGACCGCAATAGAAGCTATTTCGAGAATGTTGCATGTAATCGTTTTATTCGCCATGATTGCACTCGGTGAATAAATATTCTTTTTTTTCGCACTCGTGGCCCCACAGTTTCCGCAGAATAATTGTGAGCATTCGGTCAATTGTACCGGCACGCGTCGTTCTGAGTGTTTTGTTGGCATTTTGTAAAGAAAAGTGACGCAATTTCGGACGATTTTGTATGAAAGGAATACATTGGGAGAGAATATAAAAGAATGGCTATAATGTGGTGCATTTATGTACATATGAATTCTTCTTGTGATGTTCCAAAGTGTGTGATTTGACTGCACCTCGACACCTATTTACGCTACATTATATTCAAAATTGATGAACAAATCAGTTTTCCATAATAATAATTGCTTAATAATATATGCCAGAAACTATCTCTACTAACGTAGAAATGTGTCAATGCAAAATCAATAGCATTGACACATTTCCTTCATTAATAATAATAATAATAAAAAAAAAAAAAAAAAAAAAAAAAAAAAAAAAAGCAATACGTCAACGTCAACACCACATTTTATTTTCTCTGTTAATTTATACTTTTATACCTTATTTATAAAGTAATCAAGAACATAATCTGGTTCAAACAGATCCCATAATTGTTTTTCATCAATATAATATACTTTTTACAAAACCAAATATAAAATAGAATAAAACTTAAACAACGATGACATACGTCAAACATATATCGACAAAATATCTAACAAATATTGAAACAGAGAAATATAATATGAAAATATTATGTTGACGAGACAAAAAGCTCGAGCAGCAGCACGCCCACCACCTCCGGACTCGTCGCCGAGCTCCGCCTCCCAGCTGCCGGACCATGTACCAACACCGGCACCTGCAGTCGCGTCGAGCTCCAGCGACGAGTACTACTCTCCGCCGACGTCGCCAACACCTGTGCGTCGGCAGGGGAGACGCCGGCCACCGTCCAGCTTGGCGCCCGCAGGCCAACCGGCCTCGAACAGGGCTCCCGCTCCCGGTGGTGATGTGCGGCGCATGAAGTGGACTCAGAATATAAATGAGAACGTCATGCGCGCATACTATGGGGCGACAGAGGGAGGAACTAACCTCACTGCGTACCGTGCGAGAATGCTGTCTCTGTTTCAGGCTCTTGAACCGGGTGTCAGCGTATCGGCACAACGACTGTCAGATCAGGTGCGGGTCATCCAGCGTAATCATAGGTTGGATGACTCTACGCTTGATCGACTGCGCTCCGAAATACAGCATAGCCCTGCCGCCAGCACCTCGTTACCAGTGGCAGCGCCAGTTTCTGGTGCTCCACCCACCGTCCCTAGTAATGGGGAAGAGGATGATGGGGCTATAACTGTAAGTACCCAGTGCAGTGAGTTAATAAGGAGTACATTGGAGGATGCGATTCGGGATTATCGGAAATCGCCGCCCGACCAGAGGCCTCGATTACCTCGTTTGCCCATGCATAACCGCAACAAAGCGATAATGGGTGCCCTAGATTCACTGCTCCCTTTTTACTTTGAGAGCAGTGAAGACCTTAGGGACACGCACTCGATTTTGTACTGCGCGGCTCTTACGGCATGTCGTGTAGCTAATGTTGCAATTTGTCATAGTAACATAGCTACACGACCGAAACCAGCCGTACCAGCTTGGCAGTGCAGGATCGAGCAGCGTGTTGCTGAGGCTAGGACACTCATTGCAAAACTAATTGCTTTTAAACAGGGAAATTCGCGACCACGCGTGATGCGCTTTGTAAGGCGTGCTTTTGCTGGGACTGATATTAGTCCCAGTGAATATACTGCCCGCGTTACAGAGCGCATCGACCTGTTTAAGCAAAGAGTGTATGCATGGGCAAGCCGTATTCGACGCTATAAACGGCGGGTGGAACGATTTCACCTGAATCGCATGTTCCAAAAAGATCAAAGATGGGTACATAGAGCGTGGGAGCGGCCGGTGTCAGCCATGGATGGCGGGTGCCTACCGGATGGTGATGCCACAAATTCGTTTTGGCGCAGCATCTGGTCGGTACCTGTCAGCCATTCCGAAGGCGACTGGATGCGAGAGGTTGAGCAAGTATGTGAACCTATACAAGAGATGGGGGCAATTACAATCAGCCCCCAAGACGTAGCCAATGCAGTCCGTCCGATGGTAAATTGGAAAACACCGGGGCCGGACGGACTGCAAAATTTTTGGTTAAAATGGCTTCCGAGTTCACATAGTTGCTTGGCTTCTCAATTTCAGTCTGCTGTGGAATCGGCTTCGCTCCCACAGTTCTTGACTACAGGATCTACCCATCTGCTCCATAAAACAGGTAGTGCTACGGATCCAAAGAACTATAGACCAATCACTTGTTTACCAACGGTCTATAAGCTCCTCACGTCCATTCTGAGAGCAAAAATTAACGAGCATGTCGTTAGCTTTTCTATTATGTCTGCTTCTCAGAATGGATGTAGGAGTGGATCCCGTGGCACTAAGGAGCTACTCCTTATTGACACGGCTATTTGCCAACAGGTTCGCCGCTCTAAAAAAGATCTGTCGACATGCTGGATAGACTATAAGAAGGCCTACGATTCGGTGCCGCATACATGGCTCATGAGGGTGCTGGAGTTGTATAAAATTAATACAACTCTACGCGCCTTCTTGATGTCATGTATGGGGCAATGGAGTACAGTTCTTCACTATCCAGGATGTCGGGATATCCAACAGGGTGGGGAACCAATTAGGATTGAGCGGGGAATATTCCAGGGCGACAGTCTGAGTCCCCTGTGGTTCTGCTTGGCCTTGAATCCTCTAAGCACTTTGCTTGAGAATTCGGGGCTGGGCTATTCGTTGAGGAGAGGGAGCCGGGTAATCTCCCACTTGCTATACATGGATGACCTTAAGCTCTTTGCCACCGGCGGATTGCAGCTGATGAAGTTACTGAAGATCACTGAAGGCTTCAGTAATTCCATCAGCATGGAATTCGGTGTTGACAAATGTGCGGTCATGCATGTAAAGCGAGGTGGGATTGTGGAATCCCAGGGTATACAGCTCTCGGATTCCATAAACCTAAGGTCGCTCTCCGCAACGGAGACCTACAAATACTTGGGTATGTCAGAGGCGTTAGGCATCAACGCTGCTGACGTGAAACAATCATTACAGGCACGTTTCTTTGGCCGCTTGAACAAAGTACTAAGAAGTGTTTTGTCAGGCGGCAACAAGGTGCGTGCCTTTAATGGTTGGGTCATGCCAGTGTTGATGTACTCCTTTGGTGTACTCAAGTGGACTCAGACTGAGTTAGACGCCTTGGATAGGAGAGTCCGAACACTACTAACCGCAAATCGAATGCATCACCCACGCTCTTCAGTAATGAGGTTATATATCCCGCGGAAGTGTGGGGGTCGAGGCTTTCTAAATGCTAAGACCCTCCATAATCGCGAGGTATATAACCTCAGGGAGTATTTTCTCCAAGCCGACGTGGGGATGCATCGAGATGTGGTGGTAGTGGATAAGGGCTTCACACCGCTCTCCTTAGGCAAAGAGAACTGGCACAAACCTGTCGTACTGAGCGTCAAGGACCGCGAGAATGTATGGCAAAGCAAGGAGCTCCACGGGCGCTACTACCGGACCCTTCATGGGTCAGATGTAGATTTCTTAGCGTCCGTAGCCTGGCTACGCTTCGGTGATCTTTTTGGAGAAACCGAAGGGTTTGTATGTGCAATTATGGACGAAGTTATCATGACGAATAACTATCGGAAATATATCATAAAGGACGGTACAGTTGACATATGTCGGGCATGTCACTGTCCCGGTGAGTCCTTAAGACATATTATTTCGGGTTGTTCTCGTCTTGCTAACGGCGAATACTTGCACAGGCATAACCAAGTAGCCAGGATTATCCACCAGCAGCTTGCTTTGAGATACAAACTTGTGGAATCCGAGGTGCCGTACTACAGGTATGTGCCCGACCCAGTTCTCGAAAATGGTCGTGTCACACTGTACTGGGACCGATCTATCATCACTGACAGGACTATTGTAGCAAATAAGCCTGATATAGTGGTGATAGATCGATCGGAGCGCCGGGCAATCATTGTTGATATCACTATCCCTCATGACGAGAACCTCGTGAAAGCTGAAAAAGAAAAACAATTAAAATATTTGGATTTAGCGCACGAGGTTGTCGACATGTGGGAGGTGGACTCAGCAATCATTGTCCCGATAGTCGTTACAGCCAACGGCATAATAGCCAAGAGCCTCGACCAACACCTTAAGAGGCTCTCGCTAGGCGCCTGGGTCAAGGGTTTGATTCAGAAAGCGGTACTTCTCGACACGGCGCGTATTGTGAGGAGGTTCCTCTCTCTGGAGTCCTAACCACCGGCAGCTTGGACCCTGTCCCGAGGCCGGTTGGACACTATATTTTATATTTTTAAATGTATATATATATTGTTTTTTGTATATATTTAAAAATGTATTTTATATGTTTATTGAAAAATAAAGAGAATAATAATAATAATAATATTCCGGGACAACTCACACACGGTTATCTGATCCCAAGCTAAGCAGAGCTTGTGTTATGGTAACCAGACAACTGATAAACATACTTATATATTTCTAAATACATACATATTATAGATAAATTACACCCAGACAACCAGAACAAATGATCGTGCTCATCACACAAACATTTGTCCTGGGTGGGAATCGAACCCACGACCTCCGGTATAGCAGTCAGGGTCACTAACCACTAGACCAACAGGCCCGTCGCATTGACACAATTATTTATCAATACTATAAATACTACAACACTAAGTACACTTCAGTACAAAACGAAACACAATAAACAAAATAATTTATTAAAGTATGATTAAAATTGCTTTGAATGCACGTAATAAAAACCGTTGCCAGGAGCTCTGCATAATATCATATCTTCCCTTCCCCTTATTTTATTGAAGTGTGATGCAACTTATAAGAAAATGTCTTTTAAAACACATGCCATGTGGCCCTCTAATATATATTTTAAACTGACTCTATTTGCCTAAATTTAATGCAGTTTAAAGGGTGCATAATTTACTTTAGACTAATTATTTTGCAATAGAGATGCGCAGATGGTGTCCCAAATTGGGGGCAAAGAGATAATTCTGTGACAAAGTTTAGTCGAAAATTTTATCAAAATCTTTTAGGTATAGAAGGTTTTTTGACCAGAATAAATTTTAAATAAATTTGAGGTAGGTACCTAAATCGTGTCCATCCTCTTATATGTTATTTAGGTATCTATGAAGACTGAAATCCAATAAACGTTGAGGAAGACTGAAAGATGATTATTATTAAGATTCTTCGTATTCTTATTTACGTCATGCCAAATAAATGTCCCCACCAGATTTGTCCCTATATAATCAATAAGCCAAAACAAACCGAAAAACTACATTTAAAACCACTTCCAATAAAATCGTGAACTAAAAAAACAAATACCATTCTCGACAATGTAACAAATGAGATTCGTTAATAGGAAAGTCTGAAGGCAAATTTTTGGCTTCCTACAATCCACGTCGGTTCCAGTCGGATTTCCAATTTTCTATACGTGACCTTTTTCACTCCGAATGTCACATGTTCTACAAACGAGGTGTCTTTGAAAACGTAATTAGAAAATTCCCCAACGACACGGGGACGTAACGATTCCGCTCTCAGTATTTCGGCACAGTTACTAGGACTCGCAAATTAGTTTTGTTCATGATAATTATGGTGTTTGTAGATAGTTATTGTTTGATTAAGGCTGGTCGTTTTTTACACCTTTTTACATAAATCGATAGGTTTTTAGTTGAGTTATAAATACTATAATAGGTAGGTTAGTTAAGGACGCCACGGGCTACAAGTGTGCGTCAAGTCTATACAAAAAATATGAAATGCGTGTAAATTTGCTGGCCACCAATTAAATGGCTGTGATAGGTAGCCAGTTTGGCGTGAGCATTCTTATAGATCCGAATGCAATACAATATTGTTTCAGTTCAAGCTTATTGAATTCAGACAGCATTTTTGCAGTAGATTTTGAACTCATATTTTTAATACTCTAAGCCACATTGGCAGTAGTCAACCAATAGCGACTAGTTTTGTATTTCAAAACAATGTATTAGGTCATTAATTATATTTTAAATTGACCTAAATTTAACAATGTAGTTCAGTAACGTACACAGTGATAAGAACTTTACTTTTATTAGATGCCTTATTTAAGCTAAAATAGATTAAAAAGCTATTTAGTAGCTACTTGAAAAATAAACAATTACACTATTATTTAACGTAAATAGTCTGTATAGTTCTGAAATTCAAATTGTTTTTATGTAACGTTTAAGCGTAAAACAATAGAATTGCCATCCCCGCGGTGTTGTGGCGCACTTGCGTAATTGGTTTAGATAAATTAACGAAGTAGTTCTAAAGAGTGATATCCCCAGGGACACACTTTAATTGTAAACCCGCCCTTTGTTTCAACGATTCTTGCATTGATAATGAGTTTTTATGATTATTGTTTAACACTGTTTCTTTTGTTATTCTATGGCGCATTATCTCGATTAAATATGCTTTAAGATTACTTTGGTACTTGGGAACAAAATAATTGTTTTTTTTTTTTTATTCGGCGAGTCGTTCTAGGCAAGAAATACCTAGATAGAAACGTTCAATAGATTAGGTACGTACTAAAAAAATATGAATAGTAAAATTTTTTTAGCAGTTTTTCATAATTTATAGCACAATATCGGTTTCAGTTTACGAATTTAATTAATTCAAATTGAAATCTGTTAAAGACTATTCTCGCAATTTGAGTTCTCATCTAGCGTTATCGACAGCCTAAGATATGGAGCATAAGGAAACTGAGCAAACCGACCGTACGATAAGCTCAACTTGCATAAATCTACATAAACAAACAGATGTCCTGTTGCTGACAGAACGACAAAAACACGAACCAATAATCTTAATGCACCAATCGAAGCGAAAAACGCGAAAAATTAAGCCGAAATAACTTCCATTATGAATGTGCACGACACATAAAGTTTTCTAACAGTCGTAAATGCGGGGCAAAACGGTTCTGTGCCAAAGAGTAAGTAACGCACAGAGGCATAGCTTCATACAGCCACGCACAAGAGATGAGAGGGTGTAAAAGAAAACTTTATTTATTCTTCCAGTTAACAATATTCTTGCTATATTGAAATAAGAAATATCGGTTGAATAAGTGAATTAAAGTTATATTATTTATGAATAGGTTCTATGAATGTTTGTTAAAGTCACATTAAGCACATGTTGGAAGTATGCACGGATGGAGGAAGTTTTACCTCTGAAGAGTGTTTACTCTGTGGCTTTGTGCCCCAAGCACAGGCGTTTGTCACCCTTTTTTTCGTCCTTCCATTACAAATTGCATTTCCGATTAATGTCGGTGACGATTCGAAATAAGTAAGATTTTAATACGAGTGTAGTTTCGTAAAAACAAACTATTATACCTATGTTTAGAAACTCCAAAAGCTTGGATCAGTCGGTATTGTAAATTACTTAGGTATTTTTTAGGGTTAGGGCAAGTTTAATAAAAAAAACAACCAAAACATAAATTGTAATTTACTAAATAAAAGAATAACATTTACAATTATGACATTTTTAAACATTTAAGATCGATTTCTTTCACACTTCAATTACACTTTAAACCTTATTTAGAGTTACATAGTTATTTTGAGTTTTATGTATCAACTAGTGTAGTTCGTGTTACCTTATAATGTCGCACTCATTATTTTTAATTAAACATAAGTTTACATTCACACATCTGCAGCTAATTAATACAATCCAATTCAGTACTTAATTAAAATGTTTGATATTAACTAAGCCCCATTTGTTAAATCTGACTGAATGAAATAAATAAAAAAAAATTTTAACGTTGGCAACAATATTAGGGTATAGCACAGAGATTTTAAAACTAAACTTATCAAAGCTACGTTAGTGGAATGTTATTCATACGACGATTTCTTAATGTTCTTACATAAAGTTTCCATTGCATTCTGGATGATCTTCGAAATAAAAGAAACATAGATTGAAAAACTAATCTATGGTCGAATAAAAACACTGACACAGTAAAAGCAAATTCAGATTTATTGACAGCCGTCATAATGAGTACTTGTCCTACCAAAGCAGAATCGCAAATAAACGCTACTCCAATCAATGACAAGACATGACCAACATTTCTTCTCGACACACTCTTTTTACAACACGATAATACTGACAAAACAATTCTAATAAACACAATCAAATTAATCATCACAACCATATAAAACGTCAAAAACATCAGTACTTCATTACGAAAATTCAAATATAAAAGATGCGGAACTAGACATTAATTTATTCCTGTCATTATAGCGAAAAGACAAAATGTGAATTCAGTAGCTTTTACCTTTCCATGGCTTATTTTTCCATTATAAACAAACACAAGTCGCAAGTAAGCAAGCAATGAGGAGCAAAGTGACCAAACTATCATAATACCCGCGAAATTTAGGCTCAGTTTTATATCCAAGTTTGGGCCATAATTGCGGAATGGTTGAATAATAAAAAAGCACATGTTTAATGTACCACATACAATTTGGTTTAGGCTGATGTAATTTTGAAGAGACCGCCATTGTGGTATAAGGCACCATGTTATTATAATCACGATGGAACACACAGTAGACAAAAATGGGCCCGTTATTAAGATTATGTCAATTAAATCCATTATCACTTAACAACAACTTAACTATACCATTTTTAATAAGGTTAACTAAACAGACGTTATTCCACAAACTGTTCTGTTTTGATAATATCGAAATGTCACGATATTAATGGCTTTAATTAAAACTGAATTTAATGATTTGTTATCAACTAATTTATAAAGCATGCGGAAATGCAAACATTTTTCATAAATACTAATATTTATGAAAAATGTTTATAGTGTTTTTTTTGTGGTTTCTAATTTACAGTTATAATAATATAATATAGTACTTACGACAGCAAAAAATGATTTTATTATTTTTCTGTCTGTTTCAGCTAATCTTTAAAATGGCTGGACCGATTTTGACGGGACTTTCGTACTAGGACTTGTACGGAAAGGAGTAACTTAGGCTTCTTTTATTTTAGAAATATTAACAAAGAGTAAAAATGACGGGTTTTTTACGGGAGAACAGGTGGACCGATTTTAATGATCTTGCATTTGTTAATTTCGTCGTCTGCCCGAGTAGCAGAATAAATATAAAAACATCGGATGAAGAAGTAGAAAAAAAACATTGGCCTCGTTTCCGAATCTTTTCCATTTCTTTTTCCGATGTTGATGGATACGCGGGTGAAACCGCGGGGCACAGCGAGTTAAATTAAAACTGAATATTCAGGTAAATGTAAATAGTTTAAAGAATAGTATGACATAATGAAATAAGATGAATGAATAAACTAGTGGTTGTAAGACGTCTACTACATAGTTTTATGTAAAAATACCCTTATTTACAGGTATTATATGCTCGATCTAAAAAAAAAAAAACATTGATATTAGTCAGTTTATTTTGACATGTCAGGGGCCGTACCATGAGCTCTGCAGCTCTGTTGCGGTTGAGATAGCGGGATAGCGCTATGCGCAGTGTAGTGCGCCGTCTCGTACGGCCGAGACGGCGTATCTTGACATAATTACATCAATGTTTAAAGTATGCGCGGTTGACAGAAGCTTTTCTTCTGAGTAGTGTTTAATCTATGGCTGTGTGCGGCAAGCACAAGCGTTACCCTTTATTTCGTCCTTCCATTACAAATTGTATTTCCGATGAATGTCGGTGACGATTTATACCAAATATTATGTTAAACAAGATATTAATACAAGTTTTGTTAAAATAAGTTATTATATGTTTCGTAACTAAACTTCTAAAATCTTGATCAGTAGGCATGGCAAATTAATAAAGCACTTTTAAGGTTTAGACAAGTTTAATAAAAAACAAACAAAACATTAATTTATATAATTTAAATTAAAAAAAATACATCAACACATTTAAGAAATTTTAATTACATTTTAAACCTTTTTACTCGGTTTCGAGTTTTATAATAATATATCAACTAGTGTGGTTCTTATTTAAAAACAAACGTTATGCGCACGTCCTTATAAGGTCATACTCATTAGTTTACATTCACACATCTGCAGTTAATTAATACAATCAAATTCAGTACTTAATTAAAATTTTTGATACTAAATAAGCCCAATTTGTTAAAACTGGTTGACTGAAATTTACTACTACACTGTAAATTAAAATAACAAGATGTTCACTAATTAATTATTCTACAAACAAAACACGCTGTTCTTTAATCTTGAATTATAATTATTAACCGTTACATCGTCATTTTCAACTGAAAGACTTAAATAAATATTTACTACTAAGAAATGAATAATTGTAATTTAATGATGGAAACAATATTAGGTATTATACAGGGTGTTAAGAAAACCCTATACGACCCGAAAGGGTGATATAGGGTTCACAATCACATGACCAAATAAAATATTAAATTTGGAATATTCATGATAGTAACATTAATAATGAAGTTTGAAATAACCATTTTTTGCCGAAAAATTCCCTAAATTTGAGGTTTAAACAAAAGTTACATCATCATTTTCGTCGGTATTATTGGCGGCCTTTTGTATGATCATTAGGCAGCACCTGTGACAACGCAACAACCAATTTTTATTCTTTTTCCAATAACTTTTTCATTAATGGAATCAGATATCGATACCTTTTTTTTTTTTTTTTTTTACGGGGTGAAAATCTAATGATTTCGACCCACGTCGAGGGCACGACGTGGGGATATGTCGGACTTCCACCGACCAAAAACACCCCGGTCCCCTTCTCGCCTTTGCTGGAGCCGCGGGATCGCTAAGCATTCTCAGCGCTAACAATACCTTAACACTCTGTACAGGGACTTCAAAATAAACTTTATCAAAACTACACGAGTGGGATGTTATTCAAACGACGATTTCTTAATGTTCTTACATAAAGTTTCCATTGCATTCTGGATGATCTTCGAAATAAAATAAACATAGATTGAAAAACCAATCTATGGGCGTATAAAAATACTGCTAAAATCGAAGCATAATCAGAACTACTGACAGCTGTAATAAAAAATACATGTGCTACCAAAGCAGAATCGCAAATAAACGCAACTCCAATCAATGATAAGACATGGCCAACATTTCTTCTCGACACACTCTTTTTACAACACGATAATACTGACAATACAATTCTAATAAACACAATAAAATTAATCATCACAACCAAATAAAATGTAAACAAAATCAGTCCGTCTTCAGCAAAATACAAAGATAAAAGATGTGGAACAAGATATTGATCTATTCCTGTCATTAAAGAGAAAACACAAAATGTGAATTCTGTAGCTTTCACCTTTCCATGGCTTATTTCCCCATTGTAAACAAACACAAGTCGCAAGTAAGCAAGCAATGAGGAGCAAAGTGACCAAACTATCATAATTCTCGCGAAATGGATGCTTAGTAGTACGTCCAAGTACGGGTCATAATCGTACAAAGGTTGAAAATTAAAAAAGCACATGTGTAAGGTACCATTTACTATTTGGTTTAGGCTGATGTAATTCTGAAGGGACCTCCATTTTGGTATAAGGCACCATGTTACTATTATCACTATGGAACACACCGTAGACAAAACTGTGGCAGTGATACAAATTATATCAAGTAGTAAAAACAATGACATGATCACTTCACAAAAATAATAATAATAAAAAAAAATAAACTATGCCCTTTTTATTAGGTTAACTAAAATGGCGTTATTCCACAAACCGACCTGTTTTATGAATACCAAAACGTCACGGTCTTAATTATATTAATTAAAACTTCATTTAGGATTTTTTATCAACTAATTTGTAAAGCACACTGCAATGCAAACATATTTTCATTATAAATAAAACTGGGTACTCAGGTAAATAGACATACTTAGGTACATTAATTAATACATAAATATATTCTTATTAAAAAAAATCTTTTTGTAATTAAATAATTAGATTTCAGAAAAAATACTTGAACATTTATATTTGTTTTCAGGATCAAATGCCGTTGCTGTTTTCCGTAAGTACTCAAAACTCAATACTATTACACTTAGTTTTATTACTCATGCTCTTCTTACGTTACAGTTATTGTCAAACTTTGTAAATATTTGAATACTTCAATTAAAGTATGTTTAGAAACAATGGTGCCTGCGCCAAGCGTTATGTTAATGCTATAACTATATTTTCCTTTACAATACGTTTAGACGTAGTATCGCGAAACGCCCACGGCCCTCAGATACGGAACTTAGTCGTTAGCAGAAAGCGTCGAGCCCTACGACGATACAAAGCCTGCAACATTACAATAAATCTGATCGACTAAATCAAACGTTTCACTTCCATTGAGCGTTGAGCTAAAGATCTCGGAAAACTTTGACATAGTGGGCGTTCAATGTATTTGCAACAGAATGTTTTCATCGCTTCTGTCTATCTTGACGTGTGTAGCGAGCTCTAATTGGGGTGAATACGCTTTATTAGCGAGAGATTTGCAACTTTACACAGATAAAGGGTCCTTTGAAGGGATGTCGATGTTAACTGTTTAACCGCTCACTAGTTAAGAGTTCAAGCCATATTTGGGAAACGTTTGATTTGCATCATAAAGCTTGTTTTGAATATAGCGTGCAAAGTTTCACAAGTTTAAATTAGATGAATGAATAAATTAGTGTTTGTAAGACGTCTCGTACAGACTTCGTACAGTGTTAAGTAGCTGAGATAATTTTGAGTACAGATTCTTGACACAGTTTATGAAGGTAAGATTAAGTAAGTTGACTTTTAGGAAAATGAAAGCTCCAGAAGTTTAATTTGGTGTTTCTCGTCGTGCTAGTGTCCGGAAACAAATATAAACTACAAAAATAGCTGTGGAAACGTTATGAGAATGAAATTGCATAACAAGGTTCCAACAAAAACGGTCGAACGGAGCTAGTTATTTATATACTTTAGCAACATTATCCATGACCTTATATCGGTTTCCTCAAAAAGCATCTCCGAAATAATAGCAATACATTCAATATCGGGCAAATCTTTGCCCGTCAATCATACACTTATAGGAGGTAGACTCAAACAAGGTCCGCTATTCTGACCCGAGTCATTGGCCTCAGGAGGAACTATCTTCCACGACTCAGTGGTCACAGTGATTGCTTCACCGACATCTTACTGACCACCTGAAGCAGATACGGTTCGCTCGTCTTAACCCCCATAAAATATTTTCCAAACGGTAAAGTGGTTCATTGATCGTTTCGCGATGAAACTTTAGTATAAGTACCTCGGACTAATAGCCGAAACGTGACTCGAGTTAGGAGGTAATTTTGTAGGAGGACCTTAAGAATATCATACACCAACAATGTGGATGGGTTCATGCAGTGTGTATAGTTAGCGAAAAGCATCGATAACCTCCACTGCATATAAAAATAGAAATATAACAATTCATTGATTTCTACTAGAAACACCTGAATAGGTTTTTTTCGAAGGCTTATGCACAATAAAGTGTATTTTTTTCATTTTTGGTCTATGTACATTAAAGTTAACCACAAAAGGATGCCTAGCTTAAAACTGCATGTGTTAGTAATGTCAAAATGAAGTAACATATCAGAAGGAAAACTTATAAAGTACGAGTAGCTACAGTTTTTTCAACCTTTATGTGACATAGGTACCGTTCTGTGTACCCATATAATGGTTCTTATAAACACTAAATGTACAATATTTTTAATTTCATATTTCCCCACTAATTACCACTTCTTATTATCTTCGTCAGTTCCATCTTTTTGCTGTGTTAACAATTCTGAATAGCTCACTTTTACACAATTCCATCCAATTTATTTCCCCTACAAAAGTCTTATCTTGAATGAGAGAAGCTTGTTTTAATGTCGTTAATTTAAGACTCCGGCGTCGGTAACGATTTCATTTTGTTGTGTTGATACCTAGGCTAGCTGTTCGATAGTATTGGACGTTGAACGTAGATTAGATAGTGTACTTCCTTTGTACTTGTCTTCTATTAGGCATACAAAGTAATACGGTAGAAAGTTAAGATCGATCTATTGAAGATTTTTATTTTTTGTTTGGCTATAATTGAGTGAAAATTAATATGAAAACGTGACTAAAAATAACCTTTTGATAATTGCCAGTAAATAAGAAACTTGATCTACATTTTCAGACTTTGGTTGCTTTTTAGGAAAACTAACTAAACATTCATATAATCACGCAAAAATGTGGAGGTTTCTATATTTTTCTACCTTATGTCCGTAAATCTTGTTTTTGTTTAAAACTGTGTTTTATAATAATGCAATTTGTTTCTAGGAAATACAAAAAGTATCTTCATAAGCAAGCCACGAAACCTCTGTAGTTTCAAATCAGCTTTTATAACAATTTTATTCTCACAGGATGTGTTACAAATCCCATTATAGGATTGTATGCTAACGACGGACATTATACCTTGCAATAAAACCCGCGAATCGATTCTACTATCATCGCAAACTGATTCATAAAAACCGGCCAAGTGCGAGTAGGACTCGCGCACCGAAGGTTTCGAACATACAAACCTGTAGGTATTTTTATTGCTTATTATTTTTTTCATTGTATTAAGCAACTAATTATAATTTTCTGAATGTTTTGCTTTATTATTATTATTTGTTTTTGTGATTACCGCTTATTGATACATTCGTATACCATTTATTGATAACGACGTGTTTCTAAGAAAAAGCGTCTTCACAGACATACAGACGGACAAAGTAATCCTAAAATGGTTCCGTTTTTCTTCCTTTTGAGGTACGGAACTCCAAAGAGGTAAAATATTCCGTACGCACGCCGTAGGATATCCAACTTTTTGTCCGATATTACACCTAAATTATATACATAGAGCCTCGTAAAGGGGTGAACGACATCCTACAATGTTTTATAAGAGTTTTATATCACCACATTATAATATTGAAGACTGATTGTGTTTATTGCTTGAATATTGTTATTTTTTATTACATTTCTGATTCTGTTTGTAGAGCTTTTATGGGTGATAAAATAAAAAATGAAATGGACAGATAAGCACTATATCTGACGATCACAATTGTTTGATGGTATTTTGTTTTTAATTAATTCTTTAGTTAAATACATCGTTACGGTCTTTATATCTTTATAGACGTGTGGGTAATCGTAATCATGTGAAATAAACGTACTTTTATTTTTAAACACTTTTTGTGAGACTACAATATGATAATATTGAAATAAGTGTTTGTCTTAAAGCAATAAAGATTTTGATCGTAAAATGTACACAAAATTTTAATGAGATATTATTTTCTTCATTATAATAATTAAGGCCCACTAAACTAGGTAGAAGTTGGTTCCTAATTTTTATTAAAATGTCAAGCTGAATCTAAAAAATATAACTTTGTCCGACGCAGACTGGTTAGTCAGTCTTTCTAAATAGCCGGCGCGGCGTATCAATAAAAGTTGTGACAATAAAAATACTTCTTACGTACCTTTGCAAGAAATTCTAACCATGGCTGAACGTTTAGTACTTAGAAAGTAGATTCTATTACAAGCCCAGTAACACTATGACTATATTAGTGCAAACATTATCAGAATTTATATCCAAACACAACATAAACAAATGAACAAAATTATTTTTATTTAGTTGGTATACGCCAATTTGTTGTATTAAAATTCACGTGTTCCCAATAGTCGATACATTTGCGATAAGCCTGGCTCACTGTAATCTGACTTTATCGGTATACCTGTTTGACTGTAGACTACAACTTTTACTGTTTGCAAACCGTAATTCGCTTATAAAAATGTTTTAAATAAGCCTCGTAGAGGACTTTTCATTGGAGTTTATGATGTGAATATTGTAATGATGCTTTTGTTTTCATATTATTAAAGTATAATTACCAGGACTTAATATAAAAATAATAATATAAAATTTCGGGACACCTCACACACGGTTATCTGATCCCAAGCTAAGCAGAGCTTAGCTTTCTTGTATTAGATTTAAGTACATATTGAATTGTAAATAAAATAAAGATACTGTGTTAACACCTAGGTATTAGCAGAGCTTGTGTTATGGTAACCAGACAACTGATTTTACTTATATAATTTTTTTAAATACATACATATTATGGATAAATTACACCCAGACACTGCGACCAGAACGTGCTCATCACACGAACATTTATCCTGGGTGGGAATCGAACCTACGACCTTCGGTATAGCAGTCAGGGCCACTAACCACTAGACCAACAGGCCCGTCAAAACTTACACAAGTTAACTAATTATGTATTTAAGCTTAATTAAGTACACTGTATAGACAGTAAGGTGACTGGCGTCTAGAAAGCACAATATGGGTTTTTGACGGAATTGAACACATTTCACTCTGTGAATAATGTAAAGCATCTGAACGGATCTTCCTACACACTAAACCTACTAATAAATGTATAATATTATAGAACAATATAATCACTTCCCTTACTCTGAGCTATATTTACCTAAATAAGCTCTTGATTTCTATCCTTCACAGATCGAAATTATCTGTATCTTTAAAATTTAGAAGATAATTTTTATTCGAGTTTGAGCCATCGAGCATTAGAACTTTAGGAATTCCAGAACTTCGATAAGAAATTTCGTAATTCTGGGCTTGACAGTACATATTACAAATACATTCTCCAGCCATATGACAAACGGTTGTTATTCAAAGATTATCGTTAGAACATGACTAATGGCATGTCTCTTCCTACACGTCTCTTATATGTGTTAATTGTACTGAATACTCCCAACACTAATTTACACTGTGTTTATTTTACTGAACGCCACTTTACATTTGCAGTTTCTGAAACACTTGCCAATCGATTTCAGACCTTATCGGGAACAGAATAAATGATATGTTTTGATAAGTTGATGGTAAAACAAGGGTTGTCAACCTCCAGATGATTCACACGCGTTACGTTGTCATTTCAGACGTACGATTCAATTTTTCATCTAGATGAGAACTGTGTAAACACAGACGAAATGAAGGGGAAACTTTCTATTTTTAAAAGTGTTTTTGTTACGGCCCCTCACTGATTCTTTTACGGTTGTGTTAAATAGAATTCACAAGTTAGCGATCGGGAACTTTGTCTGTGAAGTTTGCTGAATTGAAGGTACTCAGTTGCAGGTGAAATAACAAAAGAGTAGATTTCCGATCATTTTCCTCTACTATATTACACTCAACATTGTTGAATATTTTTGTAGCAATTTTACTTTTTTCTTGTTGAACAAGCTATACATATTAATTCTTTCATAAATGTTAAAATAAGCGAGTTTCATTTCTAAACAAAAATTACTTGTCACTATAAATTCTCGAGAAATTAGGTTACTCAAAAACTTGAAGATAAATTACTTTTTGAGAAAAAATTCGCTGAAGCTTTTAAAAGAAAGAACTCCCGTATGTCTGAAGTTGTAAAAGTTGGATGTAGTATTTAAAAATGCATATTGTTTAAAAAGCGTCTAAAGTAGTGTAACGAAGTTTACCATAAAAAGTAGAACATATCCTCTCGACAAGTTTGGACCATCAACTTCACCCTCACCATCAACATCTCTATGTTTGTTGATGGTCCAAACTTAAATTACTTAAATTTCTCGAAAATTATAAATACTTAGCTGGATATGATGTCTGAAAATTGTTATGTAAAATGTCATTTTATAATTGGAATAATATTTATTTTAAATATTATTTTCAACCAAGGTAGGTACTAAAGTAGGTTGGTACCTTCTGTTCACCATAACTTTTTTCAGTCATAGCAAACAATGTAAAATTACACTATTGTTAAATATGTATCGGTATTTTTTTGCAAAACTTGATCCTAATTTTGATTTAATAAATAATAGCGATAACTTTACTAATGAGTGTTTCTATTAACATAAACTTTTGCATTCTGAAGTAACTAGTCTAGATTTACAATGGGAATATAATGTACGAGTTAACACGCAGAATGTCAACACAATGTATTTTTACATACTTATGGCCAATTAAGAACAAAGAAATGTCGCGACAGTCCCACTTTCCGTTTTTTATAACATTGTTTGCTAAATACAGTATTCATGCACATTGATTCATTAACATGCATGTTTAATAAATACAAATAAACAATAGTAGCAACCACAATGACTAAAGAACTGAGGTCTGCGCAAATTTTATTTTCTGTGTTGGAGAGCCTGTATGCCTATAAAATAAGATAATTGTAAATTTATAATATATTTTGATTTATAATATATTTTATGAAAACTTAAAATAAAACTGAATAAATAAGATCTTCATTTATGTTATTGTACTATTATGTACTTTATGTGCTTTTTCTTCAACCCATACTCGTAGGTAGTTACAAAAAAAAACCCTTTGAAAAAACTCAATTATGAATATGTTTTCTTTTCAGAAAATGTAAGCATGTTTCATAACACTGTTGCCTAGGTCTTGAAAATACCAATAAACGTTTATTGTGTAATTTTGCGGTTTATTATTGGAACCTCTTTGTTCGTTTTGCTTTGAAAGCCTAAAGTAATGTAATCCAAACATTTCTTGTATTATTTATTTTAAAAAGGAGTTAGCGATAGCCCGCCCCAGTTTACGGTTAACAAAAATAAATAGGTATATTGTTTGAGCACGCGAATCAAATTTAATATGCATACCGTTTAGGTTCTGGTTTAGTGATGTGTGCAATGTCGATAAAAATAATAAACTCGAATATAGTGCTCATATTTTAGGAATAAATGTACTCCACTTTTGTTATTGTTTTTCTTTAATAAGTATAATAAGTACAAAAATTAACTCCACATAAATGACTGCATTATTCAGTGAACAGTTTGCAAAGATGAGATAGGCAGTCGATGCATGTAAAATACTGAAATATAGGTAATTAATTACCTCAATTATTTAAGACTAGAAGTGACATGATTTGGTTTCATTCATTAGATATCGCTTTCAATTTCAACATTTAGCATCAACTTAAGCAGTGTTGTCATGAAGAAAAACCTTTAAGTTTATTGCTACTTGAGAAATAAAATTTGACGAATGTCAAAGATACTACAACAAATATAGTAGGTAAACCTAGTACAGCAAAATTTACATTGCATAATATTTACTTTAAAGAATAATAAATAAAATTATTTTCATATTAAATATTTATTTTAATTTTGTAATAAGAGTATCGATATCATAACTGGTTGCACCTCCACAGCTACCAAGGTGATTATTGCCAGGGCGGGGCGGGTTCACTCGATAACCACTCTTTACAACCATCTAGCGGTGAATATAATTATCTTTAAACCAACTCATGGGAAAATAAATCAAAGATTTACCAAACAAAGCTGTTAGGGCGACGTTCAGAATTGCTTATTTTGTATTTTGGTAATAGGCAATACACAAAATACAGGTAAAATGATTCCTTTTAGAATAATTTAAATATTCTACAATGTAAAAACAAACTGTGAAGACTAGTGATGTTACACAGTACCTACTAACTATATTATTTAATTTTAAATGAATTAAATCAGTTACAAAATATGTTTGATTTTTTTTTGTATATTGGATCTTTCTTGGATTTTAATAATCTTGTTTTTTTTTTTAATTGTGATTAACAGTTATATAAGGTGCTATAAAAATATCTGCCACGGCTTTAATGGGAGGTAGTATTGTGTTTATAGATTACAATAGTGAAGAACTTTCGTACCCCGGAACAGTTATTTAAATTTGAGAGACTAAAATAGTTAAATTAACGTTGACTCTATTCTGCGTAACGTGGTTCACAAATTACGCGCAATGTGACGCTTCGTCAATGAAAACAACTGCTATCTCTTTCCATCTTTTCTGTAAATGAAAACTGTAATCAGCTGACTAGTTCGTCACTACATAATCTACTAGGTACGCAATAATACGCAGGCATACAAGTGTTTTAAAAGTGCAACTACTTACACGGGATGGTTTTATACTAATAAATCAATTCAAATTTATACGTTTTTTTTTTGTATGAAAAAAAAAATGATAAATAATGAATAATTTATCTTCACTATTGGAATCTATAAACACAATACTACCTCCCATTAAAGCCGTGGCAGATGTTTTTATAGCACCTTATATATAGATTTTTTTACAATAGTATAAGAACTTAAATTAAACTTAACTATATTGATAAATTATATTATAGATAGAAAATTGTTTTTATAAATGACACGATAGATAAATAGTTATAAAAGCTTCAATAATATAAACTTAAGAAATCGAAAGACAATAAAGTGCAATAAATTATCATGAAACATGGTAAATCAACGACAATTTAAGTCACAAATAAAGTTTATTCCACGTTTATTTCCTATCGAGTAGGATTTGAATTCTCCATTGACTAAACACAAAAACTTGTAGAAGACATAATATGGTAATTTTGTAGTCTACGGGAATCCATTTAAATGCTACAAGATAAAGGTGAAGTCTCTTGCAACAAACATTTTATTCCTAGTAAAACAAAGTCGTCCTGTGTAAGAAACTGACCTGTTCTAAGGGCCATAACTATTTAATTGGGCTCAAACATAATCCAAAAACTTAGGCAGATTTTTATACATCCCTACCAAAAATTTCAAAGAATATTAAAAAAATTAAATATCTCTCCTAATAAATGAAAAATGTATGTTACATCTACTTTACCTTTAAGATAAGTATCTTACATTTTGACACTAATACATTCATTTTTTTATTTACTACCTTATTAAAAAAATGCAAACTTTCTCCATGAACCATCGAATACCTACCAAACAATATCAAAACCCATTGTAACAATCACCAAACCAAACACAAAAAATAATAATATGTAACAAAAAATACAAAGTATCTTCCATCAACATTCTACAGTCTCCTTAACATATCTAGTGGGTGGTCCATTCACTGATATCACGAACTACAAATTGCCTCATACTTGTTTGTGCATTCAGGCCCACATAGCTCAATTACGCACTGGCCAATAATTACATAAACTCTTCCCATGCTAATCATTCACTCGTTCACTCGTTCATTCGTTCCTGGTTCACTCTAGTTGTGTACTTCAACTTCGAACTTAGTAATTACCTTTAAGCTTAAACTTAGTGGGCGCTTTTTAGGGTTCGATTTATGAATGGATTCCGATTCCATTTTGTTTTTGTCTGTTCTTCTTTTGAATAAAGAGGAGTATTTGACTGGCTGTTTGATTAAAAAAAATAATTTAAAAATAAACTAGAAGCCCTTTTTAATGTAGAAACAAAACCTATTTTGTTCAGTTTTTTAATGTTGCTCGAGGTGTATGGCAAAATTCACTGTTTATTTAAACTAGGCTATAAATAAGTAAACTAGTTTTTTGATACCATATTAGATATTGTGGTCAGGTACCTTTTCATATTTACATTTAACTTGGCTCTTTATAATCGTGTGAATTCTTGACAGAAATACATCTCAGGTTAAAAGTCTATAAAATTGTTTTACACGTCTCAGTTTAAACGAGACTTTTTATAGCCTATCCTATAAAACGATTGAAATCGAAACTGCAGAACCTTCAAGTAAAACTAAAATATTTTAAACTATTGAATTATTTATGTAAACTCATGGTAGTTACGAAAAATAATACGGTTGTGGTATCCGGTTTTTGAATCTCGATAAAATTGTTGGCCATCTTTTTTTTCTGTGCTTACATAGTTAAGGCGTACACTATTATTATAAGGATGTTATTATCTGTGTTTGGTCAGACGATGTTTTTTACGGCTATTTAGAAGATCTAGATTAGGAAACAATGTGGGATTTATTATTCGTGTTAGATTGTTGTTTATGATTAGTTTTTGAGTTAATAATATGTGTTTTATCTTGTCGGCAAAAAATAATAGGCCCATCGTTTTTAGAGTATCTAATGTGTTTGCGTATCGCCTACGATTCTTTCGTATTTATATACATTTAACTATGTACACCTACATAGTACTCTATTATTATGTAAACTAGCTCTTTCTTACAACAATAATGGTTTAAAGCATTAAGGCTACTATATACATGCCTTCCATGACTACACCCACATAACAAGTGTATTTTAATAATTATTTTGTGTAGGCCGTCTTGTGTTTCTTTGTCAAGAAAAAAAAACAATATTTATTCCAAACTCAATCAACCCAAATAAGGAGCAACATTTGCCAATTAAACGTAAAGATCATAATTTATGCGACCATTATTAGGAAGTATCTGACATAAATATTAATATGAAAACAACTCACCCTACCCCATGTGTGTTACAAACGCACATTAATAATATATTTATAATTTAAACTTATTATACTTCAAAGGGCAAAGAAACTTGTGAGAAGTCCCACACGCTCGTTATAATTAATTCTGAGTTTAATGTTATGAGAAGGGCGATGGTGGCGACACCTGTCATCATATGAACTATGAGTGCTGCACTGATACAATGATGTGGGATCGAACTGCTTTAAATATACCTTCCAAAAAGGAGGAAGTTCTCAATTCGAGGTATTTTTTTATTCATTAGTCATTGATACCGGGACGAATTACTAGGTGTCCATAGGTTTTTTAATGAAATTGTCTAAAAAAGTAGAAGTAGTATACTCGTTAGACCCTAGTTTCTAATCAAAGAAAAAACATTTGGAGTAAACTTAGGGTCTCTCCGTCTACTAACAAAATACACGAAGGAAAAGTTCTTAATAAGTACTTTACCATATTTATGAGTACATAAAAGGAAATGAATATTCAGTCGTCGCATGTTTTCACCTTGTAAAAAAGAACCTCAATATGTAACCTCATTACGAAAGCATAAGCTCGTTGTCAGTGGTCGCAAATTATTAATACGAGCCAAGATACGCTTTTTCTGCTCTCAAGAAAGACAGCTATAAACGAGAAAGCAAACGCATATAACAATACAATATGTAAATACTCACGTGTTACACGAACACTTGGAAAACGTGAAAAATTTTCAAAAAAAGTTGTTTCAGCTTTAAGAGGTTTTCGTCGACCATAATATAGGAGAGCACGTTAACTTCAGAACCATGTGGTGTCCCAGAAAACTATTTTGCAAGTCTTTTATCCCATTTTCACGAGAACGAGCCTGAGTAAAAAGTTTACCGAACTTGTTCAAGATACAACAGGTGTTCGTAATATAACGGTATTAGCCCCTTTTTTTAAAAGAGTATTGTTTAAAAAAAGCCAACTTTGTATTCAATGTATAAAGTTTTTAGAGTGCTACCGTTTATCTTCTAAGGTCTTTTTATACAAAATACACTCATGGGGTACATTTGATCTTAGAACTTCTTTTATTCAGTTCTTAAGTAACTGTCTTAAAACTTAAGCTAATGTTGTTAAAGTAAAAAAATACATCTCATTAGAATCAGCTCCAGAGTCCCTGGAGTGGGAAGAAAGTCTTAGCACAACGGCAAGCTCTACGAAACTAGATCTCAGTTTGTTTATAATTAATGCTCGATACACCCGCACGGGAATAATTCAACGGTTTATGCACCCTTGATAGTATGAGATGAAGTTTCTTTAGACGCCGGGGCGGCGCGGCAGCGCGGGGCGTACGACGCCGTGGGGCGGAGTCACGGAGCGCCGCTCAGTCGGTGGGCAGCCGCCGTACGCGCCACACGCCTGTCGCCACCGTGCTAAACTCTGGTCATGCCACGCGAGTCGCGATGTCGTTTTCAAAGCGTGAATATTTATGACGTGATCGACCAATTCGCTCCCTCATAAATGGCACTGCCGACCTCAATGCCTCTTCGCAGCTCGCATATAATCGTAAAATGCTAGTAAAACAAACTGTCGCGAAAAGACTCGAGCGCCGAACTTTTAATCGAATCATAGTGTACGTGTTGTTTTACTGTCATGCCGTCGAGAGGAACTCCGCGGCCGAAATGCCGCACGAGTGCGCGTACCGCAGCCTCGAAGCGGAAACGTCGGAGAACGCAGTTCTTTTCTGCAAGATTCGAACCATAAGCAGTTTGGACCACCTGTTACAAAATATAAGCAGGACACACTTTGAAGACGTGATTTCGTTACACGTACAGTGCAGTGAGATATTATTTTTCGAAAGCACACTAACTACCCAGGCTGAAAAGCCATCAGGAAAACATACAAGTCTTTCAAAGATGCGAGACCTTGTTGTCGATAAATGCAAGATACGCCAAATACCGGCACGCGCTTTTGAAAACTTTAAAGACTTAAAACGTCTGCACGTGACAACTCACAACAGCGAGTGGTCTGCGATGACAATGGAGCTACACGAACAGGCCTTCGCGGGCTTGAACGAGTTAATTGAACTCGAATTGAGCGACAATAACATTTGGAGCACTAAGACAGAAACATTCTGTCAATTGTACAGTTTGAAAATATTGAATCTATCAAATAATCACTTGCAAAACATAAAGACAATTGGTTTTTCTGATTCTTTAAGAGAACAGAATTTAAGCGTTAAAAGTTGCAATCTAGTTATAGAAGTTCTTGATATGTCGTATAATGACTTAATCGTGTTAACCGACAATAGTTTATCAAAGTTACGTTCACTGTCGAAATTGTTTCTACAAAATAATGCAATATCTACCCTAGAAGATGGTGCCTTTGAAGGATTGCTCAGTTTGCAGGTTTTAAACTTATCTAGTAACTTTTTAAACACTGTTCCTCCCGAACTATTTTCTGAATCAAAGTCCTTGAAAGAAATTAATTTTAGCAACAACACTATAAATACTTTACCTCCAGGACTATTTGAAGGTTTAGACCAATTACAAATATTAGATTTATCAAATAACATACTTACTAGTCAATGGATAAATAAAAGCACATTTGTAGGATTACTTCGCATGGTTATACTTAATCTTTCGTACAATAGATTAAATAGGATAGACCGTCATATGTTCCACGATTTATATAGTTTACAAAAATTAAACTTGGAACATAATGAAATAACTTCTATAGACGAGCATGCATTTGGTGAACTGCGAAACTTGCACTCCCTTACACTTTCAAACAATAAACTTGTACATATTCACACACATTTGTTCACGGATTTGCACGTTCTGCACGAATTGTTCATAGACAACAATAATATTAAGCACATAGACGAGGATGCTTTTGAAAATATGACAGCTATTGAGGATTTAGTTTTAAATGACAATAGTTTGTCTGTATTTCCTTCATCAGTACGTAAACTTAGATCCCTAAGGTCACTAGACATCGGAAAAAATAATATTACACATTTGAATCGCGAAAACTTTAGGGGACTCTCTGAACTTTTCGGTTTACGTTTAGTGGATAACAAAGTTACGTATTTAAATGAAGATACTTTTGAACATTTACCACAACTTCAAGTACTTAATTTGGCGTCAAATAAAATAAAACATGTTTCCCCAGGTTGTTTTAGGAAAAACGTAAACTTAAAGTTGCTCAGAATGGATGGTAATGAAATCACTAAATTCGATGGAATTTTTAACACCTTGAATAGTTTGGTTTGGCTCAATATGTCCGCTAACAAACTTACGTTTTTTGATTTTAGAAGTTTTCCTAATAGCTTAGAGTGGCTAGACCTTCACAAGAATAATATAGAAAACTTTGTGAATGATGATATGTATTCTAATGTAAATATTAAATTACTAGATCTAAGTTTTAATAATATAAGTCAAATAACTGTGACCTCGATACCAAAATCTGTAGAAAAACTTTATTTGAACGACAACAATATTCAAAGCATTCAAGTTGGCTCATTTTCTAAACTAAAAAGGCTATTAACTGTGGCGTTAAATAATAACAAACTGGTACAACTTGACATGAACGCATTTAGGTTAGATCAAATAGACGAAGATAGTGATTTACCAGAGTTCTTTATAAGCGGCAACCCATTTGTTTGTGACTGTTCAATGGAATGGATTCAACGCATTAATTATTTGAGTCACAGTCGACAATACCCGCGCGTGTTAGATTTAGATAAAGCCTTTTGTACGTTGGTCCATTCGCGCGCTAAAGGAAAAAAGATGATAATAGACATGTCACCTTCCGACTTTCTCTGTCCGTACGAAAGCCATTGTTTCGCCCTGTGTCATTGTTGTGACTTTGTAGCATGTGACTGTGAAATGATTTGTCCAAATAACTGTAGATGCTATCACGACATAACATGGAATGCGAACGTAGTAGATTGTTCGGACGCCGGCTATACAGAAGTGCCCGAACGAATTCCGATGGACGCTACCGAAATATATTTAGATGGAAATCACATCAGCCATCTGGGAAATCACGTGTTTATAGGCAAGAAGAAACTTCAAGTGTTATACTTGAACAACACAAAGTTAAAAGAAGTAAATAACCAAACTTTTAAAGGTGTCGATTCACTCCGAGTTTTACATTTGGAGAATAATAAATTGGTTGAGTTAAAAGGGGATGAATTCTTACATCTAAATAATTTGAATGAACTTTATTTAGACCATAATGCGATTGTACATGTTGCAAATAACACATTTTCCTCATTGAAATCGCTTTCGGTTCTAAGAATTGATGACAACAAACTCGTGAACTTTTTCCCTTGGAAATTATTAGCTTCGTCTTCCAAAAGTTTAGCTCATGTATCTATTGAGGGCAACCAATATTCTTGTGACTGTAAGAGTATAGCTGAATTAGATTCGTGGCTTAGGAGGGATCCCGGAGACCCGGAGAAAATGTTGTGTACAGATACTGAGGGAAAACCAACTAAAATAACTATTGCCTCGGTATTGAGCCATTGTAAAGAGTATATGGGATCAATAGGGGACCCGACTGTCTCGAAAGATGAAATTGTCTCAAAGTCAATATTTCTTCCTGATAATTACTTTGCCGCTATATGTGGAGTAATTATTATTCTCGCGGTGATCTGCCTGGTAGGTGCTATATTTTACGCATTCAGATACGAGATTAGTGATTGGTTATACACTAAATACGGTGTACCACTGTTCAAAGAACAGTCTTGTCCAAACGTCGATCATGTTCTGGAAGGTAATCCGAATCACATGTATGATTACTACGTGATATGCAATACCAAAGATACAAATTTCATATACCATAACATAATGTCAGAAATCGAGTTCAGAAAAATGACATCTAAAAAGTTTTCTGTTAACGAGGCTTCACTAAATATTTTGACCTTAGACAGCTTTTCAAAATCATCAAAGTTATCTAAACGTCTTATTATTGTTCTAACAACGAATTTTATTTGCAACGACCTCTACGATATTCATTTCAAAAATATATTTTTTAGCTATCTAAAGTCCCTGAATCGTAGCGATTTAAATAAAGTTATATTTATAAAAGTCGTAGAGAACAATCAAATAAGCGACGAACTGTGTTTTGTGTTAGATAAATTCAAAAATATATCCTGGAACGACCCGCGTTTCTGGGACAGATTCATCGCTTTACTCAATTCAACCGACACCATTATCACAGTTAAAGGCTCCGAGAAGAGCGTATTCAAGAAGTCGTTACGTCAGACTCCGACGTTGAGATACACGACAATGCCGGTCTCAAACGATACTTGCTCAAAGCAGAATTTCACGAATTCCTTACAGTATTGTAAGAGGAACGATGGGGAATCGTCACAGAATGAAAGTTCTCCGTCGTCGGACAACAACACGTACGGGGAAGGGAACAATTCGAACAATAGCTACATGTCGATCGACAACAGGACTTGTCCTCGGTTTAATTATGACCTGAGGCTGTCCCCTAGCAGTGGTCACGTGTATTCTAGGGTAGATGATATTTCGCCGACTGTACCGCGCTCCATAACCGGGAGTGCCTCTAATAAGGGCCGCACGTACTTTGTTTAAACTTATCTCGGTATTTGCTATTCCCATAACAGTAAGTTGTATTAATTTATTTGCACTAAAGCTTGCACTTTTAAATATATATTCTCACCTCGATTTATTTCATATTGTAAATATAATATTGTTAATTATTGTCATACATTTTGTCAATTTTCACATACGTAATTTAAGCATTACGGGAACGAGACGTTTTACAAGAATACGAGTATTTTAACGAAACAATATTTGTACAAAGTTTGTGTGAAAATGTTGAGTCTGATTGTGGTAACATTTTTCAAATATTAAAATTATTATTAATTGTATTAACATAGTTTATTGAAACTGTAAATGTATTCGCAGATCAGTCACTGTAACACAACACCAAATAGCATAGGATGTTTAAAGTAATTCCGATAATCACAATTATAAATATTGATGTGTATAGTTTTATTAAGATTTACGTTATTATATATTGTATTCGATGCTTAAAATATAATAATGAATATTCTCAAAATTAATATAATTCAGTATTGCGTATTTATTTTGTTTCGATTTTTTGTTGTTCATAAATGTTTATTCAAATTTAAAATATCGTTATATTTTCCTTTAATTTAATTATTGAGCTCTTTTAATGATTGTATTAAATTGTATGAAAGCGTATATGTATGTTACACCCTATTAATGTGCTTAATCATAATTATTATTATAATGAAAATGTATATAACGATATATATTATGTCTGCAATGTTATCGTTTTATTGGCTATACTTAGATGTATCGCTTGAGTACCTATTTTAAAATAATTAAGCTAAATCGTGATATTAGATTTAATAATTATAAACTTGAAAATAAATGTAATTTTTGGATTGTAATTATTAGTCATAATGAAATTATTGTTTTGTATAAAAATGTACAAAGATATCTTGAAAACGTAATAAATTATACTGACGTTTTGATACTTATTATGCTTTTAATTTAACGAAGGGTCCTTTAATAATATTCAATTAGGAAAAAATGTTCGTAATTAATTTCTTTTAATTATTTTAATACCGTGCGATATTTCTGTGAACATCATTTGTTTTAGTAGAACGAAAATTTTAATGAAATAATAATACTGGGATCTTTTTGGTGAAATATAATGTTTTTGCTTATTTGGTAAATTTAGAAAGCTGTTTCGTTAGTACATACTTAATTTGCATTGCAATAGCAATTTTGTCTTCCTCAATTAAATAATAATTTAATTGAGGAAGACAATGACGTTTTGTTCTTCCAGACATTATCTTAAATAACTCATAGACGGTCGCACTAAAATAGTTATTTTTTTCTTATTTATTCCTACCTATTACTCAATAATATAAAAGTAAATAACTCTAACTAGTTAAATCAGAAACAAGGCAACACAATAATATAGACGGTATAGTAAAGAACAAGTGAGTATGATCAGAGAGATAACTAACTCTAGCTAGTAGCCAGAAACAAGTCAACATCATACACAACATTGTAGGGAACATTTGTATAAACACAGGTGTACTCTTCATTCCCTCACCCTTATAGTTAAAAGGGAAGGCATCTTGACATAAGGCATAGAGATCAGACAGACATACCCTTAGCCATACATGCTCTAAAATGTAAAGAAGTTTGAAATAAATAACTTCGCGAGCCAGAGTTTAGGTAAATCCTTGGAAAAAAAACATTTCTTTTTATATCTAGTCAAAGACATACTTAGGTAGGTACCTACTTGTAAAAATATGATCGATTTTATTTTTAGACTAGTAATAATTTTGACAGAATTACATTTTGTCAAGTTTAAACGACTTTTAACAATAAGAAAAATAAATTCCTAAAAGAAAATGCAATATTTCATTTAAGAATAAACTGCAATACGACAATTCATTTAATACCAATAAAACATTCTAGTAAGAACATAGATAGTCTATTAATAATGAGGTTAAATGCTAATTTTTGCTAGTGATACAGAATATACCTACTTATTTTATATAAAAAACGTCACATAATACAAAATATTACATATCTTTTTTGTGTGGTTTACAAATACACGTAACAATCGCATTGGTTCCATGTATTAAAACGATAAACGATTTATTTATTTTTTTTGCTCTATTTAAGTAAGTAAGTAAGAAAAGTAACCTAATAACTCAAATACTATAAACCAGGAAGGTAGTTAAATTACAGTAACTCTTAAAAAAGGTTCTACCTTCAGGCATTAAGCCCGCCTATGAACTACAAAATAAAAGTACTATATAAATAAACAAGACCTGAGGTACGAATCGTTCCACTCATTATACAAGTGAAATGAGGTTTTACCCATTAAAATAAATGAACACAAATAATTCCTTTCTTCCCAATATAATTATTCTAAGAAGCTGACGTCACAAAGACCTGTTTGCGAAACATTGTGGTACTCATCGTTTTGTAAACAAGATACATTTGCTCGTAAACAACATCGACATTAAGATTTACTTAAGGAGTTTATCACTCGAATTGTATTTAACTCCCCATACAAATGTTGTTATCGCTCTCCTAAATACAAATTGGAAAATCGTATCATAAATATATTTTGTTTATTTAACTAGCGTACGGTCCACCACATGGGTTTTGTAACATGGAATAACGAAAATCAATTTTAGTGCCTGGAGATACAGTTGGTTGTAAGTAGTTGTAACTTCGAAGTGTTGTTCTAGAAGTGGGGTGGACTGTACAATCGGTAGTCTATTAAAGTAAGTAATTTAATGCGGCTAATTACAAGTCTACAGTATACGAGTTTGTTGAGTCGTATACTGACAATGCCCCGTGTGGATTCTCTAATTGGCTGATTGTTATGTCAATAAAGATAAAATCGATAAGTCAGAGCAAGCCGCACGCTCAAATAATTTATTTTTCATCAATTTACCCGCGGTTTAATTATTTTGATATTTAATGACTTTAGGTCGCCTTTCGAAGTTAATTATTTTCAAGTTAATTGTTTAATTGTTGCTGTTAACAGGATTTATTGATTTGTCTTTTTTCAGTCATACCTTGTTACGTCGATTAATTAAATTATTTATATTTAAATTTTGGAGAGTCATAACTAATTGATTTTGAGGGCATTTAAAAATAAACTTTAATTATTATTGTTCAATAAGGTTACTTAGTTCTTTAAGGTTAAGGACACAGTTCAAAGAGATTAGTATTTCCTTCAAATAATTTTATGGTAAAACCTTAATTGCTGCCAATTAACCCTTGTTTATGTGCTGAAAACAAATTCTAAAGTTGATTTGGAATTTACAGTTGGTTTTATGTTCGAACATAAAATGGTCAGGTTTATCTTTAAAATCAATATTGTGTTTGTCTACAATTTAACATCTAAATGAGACTCGTAGGCGTGCTCTACAAAGTTACTTAAAAATATTAATTTAACGAAATAGAATTGATCATGTATCTATATCCCTATATTATTTTTATTTGAGATTACCTCTGTATCTAAACTATCTGTTTTTTCATTAAAGTTTGATTACACATTGTTACTTAGACAAATTACATTATTAAAAGATTTTAATCCGTCAAAAAGTGTTAAGATGCAACATTAATAATATTTCCAATTAGAGAGTCAGGTACTCTAACAAAATGTAAACAAATAAATGACAAGAATGTTCATAGGGACTACTGCTTTCTTAGTCATTCTACGTAGATAATAATTGTTTGTTTGCATAATTTAATCTGACACCTAATGCAAATATCAATTGAATATAGGGAGAAAATAAACCTAAAATAAATTAGCTTTAATTTTTGAGGATCCCAGTTACAAATCTTACAGGACTATCGCATTTTCCTATAACCTAATTAGAGAACGCTGCTAACAAGAAAGTAGTAAAATTTACCTATAAGATTGCCTAAAATGCATTTTATTTTATACCTTTTTGTTTCTGCATGTCACCTTAGTTTGCCGCTGCCGCAAACCTGCAAAGTTTTTACGAGTTCAAGTGTTTAACATAAAACAACTGCAACTCTAGCTGTAAGTTACAGTCTTAGTGGTAATCTCCTGGCTAATTGATGTGTCTACATTGCGCCTGGTAGTTTGGTCTGTGGTAAAAGATGGCGCCAGTAGTCATACTACTTTGATGACCTGACGATTTGAACTGCCGTTGTCGTCTTGGTTTTAGAGTTTTGTGTTGTCGTCGTATTTTGTGTGTGTCGTTTTAACTATGTTGTTGTGACATTTAAAAAGTGCGAAATTACTTTTCAATTAAGGCTTAATTGAAAATATGAACCTAAAAATAAAGATTATATTGACAGGGTCCATAATGAGCTGTTAACTTACGGAATAATTGACCACCTATGTTACATTATGGTATGCAATAAAGAATTGAATTGAATTTATAGATTTCAAAAGAATATCTGTCATGGTTTGGAATGGGGGGGGGGACAATGACAGAAATCGCCAAGAACAGAGAGGTTTGGAAGAAGAAAGGGGAGGCCTTTGCCCAGCAGAGGGATCTAATTGTTGTTTTGTGTGCGGTACCTAAAAAAGTCCTAAGTGACACTATCTGAATGAGCTATCAATAACTTTGTATGAAAAAATATTGCTTGTTTATTTTACAGTAGTTTAAGATATCTGATATAGAGTTATTTTACTTGCGAAACAGGAAAACAGCTTTATTAGAAAATGTATTTCATACCGTAATACAAAAAAAAAAAAAACATGGAATGAGCCAATTTAAGTGACAAAAAGGTGTTAAAATACTTTGATTGAAAACTACAAAGATCAGTTCATTGGTCCTCTAACTGTAATGTTTTGTCTCTGTTAATTACTGAACCGTGAAATTAAGTGATTCGCCTTAGTCTTTGTAAATAAGAAAATCATCGTCGGCAATTAAAGTGATTGCCAACTTTATTCTGATACCCCACAAGTAATTTCACCAGATGGTTAGCGTCACATAGTCAATTGATCCAGTAGCTTTACGTAGTAGTAAAGCTACTTTAAAATATGTAAGTTTTCATATTAGAATTTAGACTTTCAGATAAGAAAAACTTAGCAAAAGTACCATCGGAATATTCATAAAAGAAAACAGATCTGGGAAAGTTTCGTTTAGAACATTTTACTTTGGAATCGAATTGAATTTGTTTTTATCTTAGATTTGTTAACATATTAAAAAAAAAATGTTTTAAAAACAAAATTATATCGTATTTTGTTTTTTCAAATATTTATTTATCGATGTATACCTAATGTACGAAAGCTATAACATCACCACCCTTCTAAACATCTACATGTTTTTATTACTAAAGGACTCTACGTATTATTTTCAAAAACATAATTGAAATACAAAATAAACTTCACAATGCCGCCAACAGAATATGGAATAGCCGATGTTTTGACTCCATAATCATCGAAGTATAAACCGGGCAATTTGTGTCAACATAGAGTTAATCACGGATAAATATTTGCATAAGTTAATCATAAACATTATTGTCTGTCTGCGTTGATGATGCTATTGTCTATATTCTACATAATTTTGCTGGTTTTTAATCAGGTTTGGTACAAGATGTTGTTCGTGGTAGTAGTGATGTCATGGATTAGCTAGAAGAATGTTGTTAGATTTAGATTCAATCATATTCAGGCAAGAAGTATCAAGAAGAATGCTCGTTAGACTTTGGTTTAATAATAGTTATGGTAAGGAAGAATATTAAAATACCAAGAAGGTTGGTTCTTTGTGCGATATTAGTTAGTAAAGAAATGAAGGATGAATTTGGATGTAGATGGCTGGAGATCAAGAGGAAGGCCGAAAAAGAGGTTAATTAATTGCGTAAGAGATAATATGAATGTAAAATCAGTATGACGGCTAATAGAGTGAAATGTTAGGAAGAATTAAAGTGCGCCGACCCCATATAAATTCGGAAGAGAGTAGAAAGATTTAAGAGAAGAAATAAACATTTTCATGTGTACACTCATGTTATAAACCAAAAAAGAAATGTCTAGGACTATTTACTGGTACCAAAGATTTAAATACCAGAATTATTAACTATGACCTTTAAATTTCTTGTAATAGTTACTTTACACCTCGATTGTTACAGTGAAAATCGTCATTACGGTACTTTAGACCATAGCAATATTTAATGAACCTTAGCTCAAAAATACGTCACCCATTGTCCACGACTTCACCACGGTCACCGCCTTGTCAGTCTGTTATTATTAAGTAAATTAATAGCATGTAACAATAATTTGTATAATTAAGTATTAATATTAAATAACCTAGTCGATGTAATTGTGACTCATGATCGATTTATCTCACGTACATATTATTTATTATTAATAATAATATAGTAATAATATCCAGGGACAACTCACACACGGTCATCTGATCCCATTCTTATCAGCTTGTATTATGGTAAGCACGAAATGATAAACATACTTATATAAGTAAATTACACCCAGACATTGACCAAATGATCATGCTCATCACACAAAGATTTGTCCTGTGTGGGAAATGAACCCACGACCTACATATAGCAGTCAGGGTTTCTAAACCACTGGACTAAGAGGCCAGTCAATGTATCATTTTTAGCTACACTTTGTGTAAGCAATTTAAAAATAAAAAAAGTTTTCTCACAAAAGCTTAGAATTAAACTAAAAGTACTAAAAACGAAAATTTGTGAAACGCAAATAACTATGACAAGCAATAAATAACAGTTACTGTTTGATGTGACAGAAAGTCTTACAAGACGTAAACTAGTTCATTTATTAATTAACAAGTTTTGTTTAGTTTAGAAAAGTGCAACTTTTAGCTTTGTTCACACTCTTTTCTTATTTAACGGCAACTTTTTGTTTGGTCAAGTTGTAGGTAAAAAGTTAGATGAGTTTCAAAAGACGTGCTTTCTCTTTAAAGTGGTAAATTAAATGTCAAATACTGAGCGGTATAATTAATATTTTACACTATCTGCTTTCTGATATTTATTAATCAGTTTTAAAGTTTTTTTAATCATTAATTTTTTATTTTTTTGCAGTTTTCTAATCACCCTAAAACATTGTATTTAATGTTGTGGTCGAATAGAGCTGGCAAGGGATTTTTCTTATGATATAAGTTCGCGATTTCTTCAAGCAAATCTCCTCAATAAGATTTTGATTAGGTATAATCAAGTGTTGGAACTAAGAGCTTGCTCTAATACCATGGTTAGTAAACTTAACACGTCATATAGGGTGAAGAAAACCCTTACATTGTCCCCGAGGAATATTAACCCCTTTGTAAAAGTTTACCATGCACTCTGTTTATTTATTTATTACACTTCTTAGCTAACTTAAGCTCTTTGGGCTGATTCTTGCTGAATTGGATTATTTTACATGTCATTAAGAAGTGCTGTGATGGCACCTAATATCTTATGTAGATGGTTTATAAATGAAGAAAAAAAAAGTTTTTAAATAGTATGCATGTTGTTAGGAAATTACATTTTTGTTACTGTAGATGATTTAAGTTACACAGGACTTTTTCTATTGTCTTGAATTTTCTTAATTTACTTATCAAGTCAACTTTACAAAATAAATGAAATGTTTTTTTTTTTCGATTTTTAAATATTATTTTCTCGTTTGTTGTGCGAACGGTTTTCAACTATTGTAAATAAATACATAAATATTACATTATGTATAGTTATTAATATGATGGCGAAATAATTTGTGGCAACTTTAACAAGCTGCACGCTTCGGGGTAAATTATATGTCTAGTCATACCAATTTAACTGTTTCAATTTGCCTAAAACATTATCTGAATAGGCATACGTGCGGGCATTTACCCTACATCACCATACCCTCTCAATCACTATGTCAATCAGATGCTATCATATTTAATTTCTTCGGCCATTAGAACAAAATCATGATAGGACAAAGTAATTCAAACATCTTCCCCTATGGACGCCAATTTTAATCGGATGACGTTCGATGCATTGAAACACATAATTACGAATCCTGGTCTCTCACGGGACCACGGTCCGTATTAGTTTTGACATTCGGCTTGATGGATGGACCACAATCTCTGAGCGAATCTCGTGAATGAGCGCCCGTATGTTCTACACACTACAAACTTAAACTTACATCTTAAATAAATCTTATCCTAAAGCCATAAGACTCATTTTACAATGAGAAGTTTTCATTTTTGGAAGTTCAGATCGTACGGGCGATAGGTGTGTCTAATTGGGAGCGTTGGTTCACGTCAGTTTGACAGAATATGGACGGTTAGTTGAATTTCAGATTGATCGCTAATACTGTTGTTACTTTTTAGGGGCTTTTATCAAAATCAGCGGAAAATTCGAGTTTTGTTTTTTGTAAAATATTGTATGTGACGTATTGATAATGTAATCTAGAGTCATGTGAAATGTGCTTTAATTATTTGTTAATGCGGTTTTTTTTATTTGATAGCTTATTAGTAATTTTACATGATTGCTTGAAAATTAATGAATTGATCGTTTTTCATGAATAAAAAAATAAATGTTCAGCTTCCGTTTGCGGCTCCGTCTACGTGTAAATCGGTGATTTAAAGAAATAGTAGCGTATGTCCATTGTCCATTCAAATCCTTTAATTTCAAAAAAATCCTGTTTAGCCGTAAGCCGCTGCATACAAAGTTATTTTCTTATTCCCCAAAACGACACAAAACGCCGAACAATGAACAAAGTAGTAACAGAAAATCATTGTTCATTTAAGAATATTTTTTTTATCTAATCGTTTACAAGGAAGCGTCCGTAAACAAAGCCTGCCGGGACGATGTTGGCACATCGTAATGTCAACTTCCGTTTTCATAGATCATAGTCGTTGCTCGTCTCGTGTCATTATGAATGCTGCGTTGTGATACATGGTGTTACGAAATTTACGGTAGGAAATAAGTGAGGTCGATTATTGTTAGAAAAATTATTGAGAAGATAAGGTTGTAATAACTATTGGGTTATATATATATGCAATTAAAAATTATTGTTGTTTTACTTTCAAATTATTCATGAAATCAAATCTATTTTTTGTGAAACGGTATTAAAATATAGTAGAAGGGTCTAATAATAAACAAAAAAAATACGCTATGTTTAGTTGTACGGACATACATACAAAACTAGATTTAAGTATTGAATTGTAAATAATAAAATATGCGATAAGGAAAAAAAAAAAAAAACAAAACTAGATTAAAAATACTAAAAATTACAAATTAAAAATATGTACGTACTAAATAGAGAGCTTTGTCAACAATTATCTTCTCTCTAGGTACATTAAGGTATCCCATAAGCACACAAAATATAAACCAATTTATCTTTGGAAAAAAAAGTGTTTCTTTTTTATATTATTTTATTCCTTTCCGATTGCGAGTGACTACATAAAAATCCTACATTTATTTTGTAACACCGTATATTGTTGTGTTTAACTACATACATTGTGTTCGGTGCAGTTTTCTGAGCTTTCAAAATATTGTTACCGCTACATTGTGTTTGTACAATGCAGCTTATTCGGATTGTGGAAGTATAGAGGCTGTGAATTTTGTGTGCCAAGGATCATTTTGGTGTGATTTTGATTTACTCGAATTAACTGTTGTGCCCGTTAATCATTTTTATGTAAGTATTATTTAAAAAACAAGGTGTAGAATTTGTTTAAAATGTATAATCTAAGATCTTTTTTTATCTTAGTAAGAATGTAACCCGTGCCAATGACAGAGTATTTTAGATCTATTTATAAAAGTTCAGTCCAGTGACAAAAACTCAGAATAGGTCTTCAAATAAACAGGAACACAAAACAAAGAAGTAAACATCAACCTTCAAAAAAATAAAAAAACACTCTACCTACGAATGATGTAGCTTTAAAATGAATGTATTATCAGCACTATAAACATACTAAACCGGCATGTCACCGATTACACACAAATGATTACCGAATTCAATAAAAACTGACACCAAAGCTTCTTAACGATGCCTTTGATGGCTTTCGCATAAGTATTCAACCTCTTTGAATACATTGTATTGTAAATGTAGTGACGTAATCGTTGGACAAGACCCCACATGTGTCGCGTAGTTAACAATACTTAGAGTCTTAGACCTTCCTCCCGTCCCTAGACCAAGCTGGCCCGAGCCGGCCAAACTAGCAATAAAAATATGTCCCTAAATAATAAAAACTTAGATCCAGCCATCCCTTGTTGTTTTCCTTTATTAAGATTGTTAGCAACGCACTAAGTCGAGGTCCGAACCCCGCAGGGGGTGCCCTTAGTGGACGTTGCTGACGTAGTTAGTTTTTCCTATTGCTCTGGCTGGAGGCCTTAAGGTCCTCGCCAAAAGTCCGGTGAAGCAGTCAAAGCCTGCGCTCAGGCTAACTGCAAAAATCTCTACCAAAAAAAAAAAAAAAAAGAGTCTTAGACCATTTGTCTAAGTCCCATGACGTCATTTTATGTGAACTATTTTCGAATGCAAGAGATACTGAGAGTTTTCTACAATTAAGTTTTGTCAAAAGGTGACTATCGCGTCAAAAAGAAAATACGGATTCATTCAATAACTACATGACTTTCTAAATTCTTAATTATTGGTGGAAACAAGACGTGTTGTAATCAAAAAAATATATAACTAAACAATGTAATCAAAAAAATATGTACCTAAATGGTTTACCTATGTACCTAAAAAACCAACAACAAAGCGATCACCATAATACTGGAAACGTCGGTCACAGACCATGCAGCAGTCCTTCTAAACCTCGAGATCAGCAAACATAAACTTAGGAATACCAAATTTCAAACATCTAACCTCAATATCTCAAATGCTGTCTCGGATATTAAAAACTGTGATTTCTCTACTATATACACAATAACTGATGCTAACCACGCCACCAACGAATTATTAAACATCATCTCCCCGATTTTATCTAAAAATACCATCCACAAATTAATCCCATGCAAACAAAGAATTATAAAACCTTGGATTACCATCGGTCTTTTGAGATGCATACACAATAGAGACAAAATGCACATTAAAACCAATAAAGAGCCAACCAATCAGATCCTAAAACTAACCTATTTAAGATACCGCAATTTCTGCAATAACTTATTAAAAAAGATAAAAAAAGAATATGAAGAAAAGGAACTTGAAAAGGCTAAAAACAACCCCAAAAAAATGTGGGAAGTAATCCGCAACGTAACTGACTCCAAATGCATACGCCCGACATCAACAGACCTTTTAACAATCGAAAATTGCCCTACTAAATCCGTCAATTCAGTTAACGCGTTCTTCGCAAACGTGGGTATAAATGTAACCAACAATACCTCTCCCCAGAATCCCCTCCAAGCAGCCAATAACGATCAACAAGGCACGGCTAACTCAATGGTGCTTCTGGAAACAGATGAGGAAGAGGTCAGATCGATAATAAGCAATCTCCGAACCAATAGTGCTACCGGATTGGACGGAATTCCATCAAATTTCCTAATACAAGCTAGTCACTTCCTAGTTCCACCTATCACACATATATGCAACCTGGCAATATCTACAGGTACATTCCCGAAGGTCTTGAAAAAGGCAATTGTATACCCAATCTTCAAGTCTGGGGACAGAGACAAGGTCACTAACTACCGCCCAATATCGGTTCTCCCAGCGATCTCCAAGGTCCTGGAAAGGATAATGTACAAACGCCTGAATAATTTCCTCGACAAACACAAAACTATCTCCCAAAACCAATTCGGATTCAGACGTGGATTGTCAACTGAAGATGCAGTGGCATCCCTACTCGACTTTGTAGTAAAAAGAATTGATAATAAACTCAAATGTATAGGAGTTTTTCTAGACCTTTCAAAGGCGTTTGACACGGTCTCTGTCCCTCTACTTCTCTCTAAACTGGAGACCATCGGAGTTCGAGGTATCGCTCTGACTCTATTCGGCAATTTTCTCACCGATAGGTTGCAGTGCGTTAGGATTGGAGAATATATTAGCGACGCAATTAATGTGGTTGTCGGCTTGCCACAGGGAAGTCTTCTTAGTCCCCTTCTTTTCCAAATCTACATCAACGAACTGTGTCAGCTATCCCTCCCCTCCACAAAAATAATAGCTTATGCAGATGACACGGCAATTCTATCATATCACCACGATTGGACCTCAACAAAAGAGATTGCCGAAAGGGTACTTCGCGAAGTGATGCTATGGTTAGGAAAAAACAACCTCGTCCTTAACATAAAAAAAACCAATTTCATTACCTTTGGCTTAAGACCCTCTACCCTTCCCTCCGATGGTTATTTATCAATAAAAGCCCACAATTGTACCAACCTCTCCACCGGTTGTTCGTGCCCCACCGTTTCCAGAGCATCCGTAATACGATATCTCGGTATCCTATTGGACTCCTGTTTATCCTGGAAATCACATCTACAAGCAATGTCAGCGCGAGTGCGAAAACTAATTTTCCTATTTAAAAAACTCAGAGTATCTGCAAATAGCAACATCCTTAAGATCGTTTACTCGGCGCTGTGCGAATCAATTTTAAACTATTGCATCACTGTGTGGGGAGGGGCTGCCAAGACCGATATTATTCAGGTAGAGCGAGCACAAAGAGCACTCATAAAAGTTACCTTAAAAAAGCCTTTTAGATTCCCAACTCGGCGACTATACGCAGAGTTTGAAACACTTACGGTCCGTCAACTCTACATCCTCCGCACAGTAACGAGAAAGCATGCAACCCTTCCGCTCACCATTAATAACAGCCCAACACCCAGAAGAAGATCTAAACCACCATGCCCCACAACACAAACAAACACCACTTTTGCTAGGCGACACTTCACTTACCTAAGTGCCCGAATCTACAACAAATTGCACCAAAAACTAGACATCCACTCCCAAAATAGATACAAATGTAAAAATATAGTTAAATCCTTTTTACTTACTCTAGATTATGACGAGACAGAAGCACTGATAAAACCCTCACCTTCATAAACCCTCACACTCATACACCAGCCAACCTGCAGACACCATCACCCACTTACACACACACACTATCACACACACACCCTCTCACACACACACACACACACACACACACACACACACACCCTCACACCCTCACACACACATACACACCCTGACACACACACACACACACCACTCACGCATGCGTGCTCATACGTACCTAAATTATCGTTATTGTTACACATTTAGTTCATCGAATTCTTGTAACTTTCATAATGGACGAACGGATGTCTCCTATAACACAGGACTTTCCTAGCATAGGGGACATTTTTCACAAATAAAATGTATAAAAAGAACTCAAGACATATGTATGTAACAACAAACTTTTCATGTATTTTCTTTTCTTTGGCCAATAAACTTATTATTATTATTATATATTTTTTTTATTTAATCGTCTCTTCTTTAAAAGAAGGTAAAAACACTCACACGCGGGCGTGAACCAAGCGTGCAAGCGGAAATAAACTAATTCAATTATATGCTATAAGCAGAAGATAGCGTAGATGATGTTAAAAATTTTCGGGTAATACGGCAGGTTATTATTATTATTATTTCCTTTATTTTCCAATAAACTTATAAAATACATTTTTAAATATATACAAAAAACAATATACATTTAAAAATATAAAATATAGTGTCCAACCGGCCTCGGGACAGGGTCCAAGCTGCCGGTGGTTAGGACTCCAGAGAGAGGAACCTCCTCACAATACGCGCCGTGTCGAGAAGTACCGCTTTCTGAATCAAACCCTTGACCCAGGCGCCTAGCGCGAGCCTCTTAAGGTGTTGGTCGAGGCTCTTGGCTATTATGCCGTTGGCTGTAACGACTATCGGGACAATAATTGCTGAGTCCACCTCCCACATGTCGACAACCTCGTGCGCTAAATCCAAATATTTTAGTTGTTTTTCTTTTTCAGCTTTCACGAGGTTCTCGTCATGAGGAATAGTGATATCAACAATGATTGCCCGACGCTCCGATCGATCTATCACCACTATATCAGGCTTATTTGCTACAATAGTCCTGTCAGTGATGATAGATCGGTCCCAGTACAGTGTGACACGACCATTTTCGAGAACTGGGTCGGGCACATACCTGTAGTACGGCACCTCGGATTCCACAAGTTTGTATCTCAAAGCAAGCTGCTGGTGGATAATCCTGGCTACTTGGTTATGCCTGTGCAAGTATTCGCCGTTAGCAAGACGAGAACAACCCGAAATAATATGTCTTAAGGACTCACCGGGACAGTGACATGCCCGACATATGTCAACTGTACCGTCCTTTATGATATATTTCCGATAGTTATTCGTCATGATAACTTCGTCCATAATTGCACATACAAACCCTTCGGTTTCTCCAAAAAGATCACCGAAGCGTAGCCAGGCTACGGACGCTAAGAAATCTACATCGGACCCATGAAGGGTCCGGTAGTAGCGCCCGTGGAGCTCCTTGTTTTGCCATACATCCTTGCGGTCCTTGACGCTCAGTACGACAGGTTTGTGCCAGTTCTCTTTGCCCAAGGAGAGCGGTGTGAAGCCCTTATCCACTACCACCACATCTCGATGCATCCCCACGTCGACTTGGAGAAAATACTCCCTGAGGTTACATACCTCGCGATTATGGAGGGTCTTAGCATTTAGAAAACCTCGACCCCCGCATTTTCGCGGGATATATAACCTCATTACTGAAGAACGTGGGTGATGCATTCGATTTGCGGTTAGTAGTGTTCGGACTCTCCTATCCAAGGCGTCTAACTCAGTCTGAGTCCACTTGAGTACACCAAAGGAGTACATCAGCACTGGCATGACCCAACCATTAATAATTATTATTATTATTAAAATAATGTATGATGGATCGTACATTATAACTATGTACTTTGTGGGTGGACCTTGAAAGTACATAATACAACATTGATGTATGGAAATCAGCATTCCATTACACAAAGGATACGCTGTTTAAAACTATAATCATACTTCTCATTTTCCGTTGAGCTTCGAACTTCGATATAATTACAGTAATATTCCTTTAAAATAAAGGTTTATTAAAAAACCTTAATAAGCGCATCCATGTCATGCATCGATACTTCATATTCTTTATTTCTTTGGAAATATTATAAATTATTAATCGTCTTCCACGTAAAAAAACAGCAAACTTACAAACAGCTGCAATACACCAAATACATAATTTAATGACCACTTCCGACCGCTGGCTTAGTTTGCCAACAAACTTTTCAGCCAAATTACCCTTTACTTTTCTAAAATCACTTACCAACCTTATTACTATTCCCTTAAAGTTCTAAATAGTTTAACGAGTTTAGAATGAGTGGTATACAGAGTTGCAGTTGCTATGTTCGGTCCAGAAATCGCACAATACAAGTACGCGACAGTAACAGGCCAAGTTGTTGCGATTGACAATTGGTACAATACAAAATAATATAATATTGCGCGAGTCCTTTGTGTCACTATACCTCTGTGCTTATGAAACTACTGATACAGTTCCGTGCGCGACGAATATGGGTGCAATATTGTTGGAAATTTAAAACTTTGGTTGCTAGGCTGGGTATTTTAGGTTGCGAAAACAATTTGAAACTACGTTTTGTGCTCTTAGGTTTACGATTTACTTGAAACTCTTTCATGTAATTCGTCAGTACAATATGGGTTTAAAGGCGTTGTTTCAAACACATGTCGATAGGTATAGCCTTGATTTAGGATTTTTTTTGGTATATAAATATATCTCCGTAGATACTTAAATCAAATTATATATTGATTCCTGGAACAAAACATTTTTATTAACAACTAGCTGTGCCTGCAACTTCGTTCGCGTGGATGACGAAGCTTATCAATGAGTCTTTAACCATTAAGGCTGCACACGCGACGGAAGCTTAAAAAATTGAGTAACTTCTCCCGTTTTCCCAACATTTCCCATCACTGCTCTGCTCCTATTGATTGTAGCGTGATGAAAAGTATACTATAACCTGCCCAGGAGTATGAAGAATAATTGTACCAAGTTTCGTTAAAATCCGTCAAGTAGTTTTTGTTTCTATAAGGAACATACAGACAGACAGACAGACAGACAGACAAAAATTTTACTGATTGCACTTTTGGCATCAGTATCGATCACTAATCACCTCCTGTTAGTTATTTTGAAAATATATTTAATGTACAGAATTGACCTTTCTACAGATTTATTATAAGTATAGATATAGATTTTGATTTTGACTACTATCATCATTGATATAAAATTCAAAAGCCGCATCAAAAACAGCTGAACGAACATTATCTTCTATGAAGTGACAACCCTCTAAGCAACTCGATACATTTGGAACCACCCACAGGGTCGAACCGAGTATCGCTTTACAGGAAACCGGCGGTTGCAACAATTGTGTCATACATCGCGAACGAAATACGAATCGAATTTATTGTACATTCCGCCATTTAAATTTAAACCTTATCACCTCGCACTAAAGTGCAACGATTTTTTGTTGTAAAAGTTTAGACCGGAACAAAAAATCTTACAACCACAAAATGACGGATGATGATTAGGCGATAAAATATAGGTTTTTTGATAACTATCGAAGTATTTCTTATGTCCCATTGTTGCGATTTTAAAGGAAATGTATCACGTGATGCGAATCTTTACAATGATAGGAAGTTAGATCATTAAAATTAGTTTTATTTGAAATTTACCTTTTAGTGAAGCTGGGAACAGGTACCTATAACTTGAACACTTTGCACAGTGTTTTTGGAAGCAAAATTAAAGTACAATTTTTTGAATTAATAAATAATAAATAAATCAATAAATGCGGACAACATCACATACATTGCTCTGAACCTAAAGTAAGTAGCTGTAAAGCACTTGTGTTATGGAATTCTGAAACAACGAATGTACCTACCACAAAAATGTGTGATATGTAACGGAATGTGTGTGAATTGTACATAATAATATCATTTTTCTTACAATGTAAACAGCTTATCAATGAGCTATTTATTAATTGAAGAAAAGTATATGTACATAAAAATATTTATCGCATTCCGCATATGGCCCTAGTTGTTTAATGCAATACAATTTCTAATCAAAACAAAAAAAAAAAAATATTTCCAAATATCAAACAAATAAATCAAAGACAGTAATAATATCCGGCAAAACAGTACTCTACAATTTCAGCAACAAAAAGATCTAACCACGTTTACCAAAGGAAACTAGGTAGAACGGTTCTAAGAAAAGGCTGTGGTTACATTTTAAATTACTGTTATTATACTTGTTAACGTCGTAATCAGGGATCTCGTGCAAAAGTACTGCTATTCGCGTTAGCAATACAAAAATGACGGCCTCAAACTTTTTTGTAGAGTATTATGTGCAAAATGTATTTTTATTTAATTGGCTGCAGATTTATGTTTTACTAACAAACATTTTTCACATTATATAAAACTAGTTGAATTTAAATATTTTTTAGCTTAGAAACTTATTATTAGTAAAGTAAGGTGCAATGTAGAGAACAATTAAATTACTTACCCTAATCATAACCACACTAATTAGGTTATCTCACACCTAGTATATCATTCTATTTTACTGTACGTAGTAATATATTTTTTCACTATATTACTAAGTACATCATATAAGTTTAATTTTATAAATCTAAATAAAAAAGTCTAAGTAAGTAATCATGGATAGCATAAAACAAGACCTCCTTGGATTTGCTCCAAATGACAGAAATGAACAACGGGACTAACATTAACCTTTTTACAAAACCGCCAATTTATGTGACAGTATTTTTTAAACTTCATATCCGGAACAACCCACCTGCAAAGATCATCGGACTTTGGAATTTGTTACATCATAATAACCCCTCGTTATAAATCTGCCGCTAACGATCCGAAACATTGTTTGTTCTTCTCCCAGCCGCCGTCTGAGCACCGTAAACGTATGTAACTAGCAATCATTCTATACCCAACGACCTTAATGATAGCCCTTCGAACGAGTAAATTATCAATTCCGCCCGAAGGGTTCGGACCTCGTTTTTGGAAAGCGGTAACAAGGCTATCATCTGTCCAACGTAAGCCATTATTCATGCACGCTAGTTTAAGTGTAAGTTAACAAGCAATTGGGCTCACATTTCTGTGAAGTAAAGTAAGGAACTTGGTCTTACAAAAAAACTAAAGCAATTTTTTCGATTAAAATGTTTTGACCTTGACAAAGTTCATCGTGGTGTTTTTTGTGCGTTCCTGTTGAGTCAGTGTTTGTTTAAACGTCAACATTTTTTGAAGGCCCATCTTGTTTTTGATCCAATTTAGGAAAACGAATAGCGGTATAGTGTGTGTGGGCCTCTACATGTTTTTGGTAATATTTTCAACTTAAAACAAGTACTACATACAAGCGAACTAACTCAAGAATTACAAATAAAACTTAAATTATTTTCATAATGTCGGTATGTACTAACTAATAAAACATTAATTTACCCAGTCTGAGTTTATTCTTCGAAACAAATGAATACTAGTTCAATTGCTTATTCTCGAAATGCAAAACTTGTAAAACACAGTAATAATTACAATGTTATAGTTCTCAATTTCTTAGTACGTGCAGAAAAAATGACGTGGATCTAGTTAGAGCTGCATGCATGTTCTTAACTCGAAAACCATTACTTTTAACCATATTCAACGAACAGCGCAAATATTTCTATGAAGAAAACTTTTCAGTGCTGCACTTTTTCTACCAGAAGTATAATTAATGTGATTGTTTTCCAACTGAGCGACACAGTGTCAATAGTGTGTCAAGTTAGAGTAGATTAAGTCATCTATTGTAAGTAAATTACTCTGTGTTATTTTGTGTGCGTGTCGAGTCTTGATAATGATTAGACCACCCCCTGAGCTACTTAAAGGCGACTGATTGTGACTTACGGGACTGTTGTACAAAAAGCAAATTTATTAAATAAATTAGAAGATACTGGCAAGTAATAAGGTCTTTCAAGAAGTACTCTACAGTTTTAGCTACAAAAATATCCAAAAAGTAAAAAGGGGAGACTTCAATGAAATTTAAATTACCAGAAATATGTATAACAAACATACAAAAAACTCCTTTCTTTTGAAGTCAGTTAGAAACTAACTTTTCTAATTTAAAGAAAATGAGATCAAGAATAAAAAATCAATGTAACAATTTACACTACGAACGTTTATGAGCTAATATTATTTCTGGAAAATCTAGGGATGTAATACAATAGTGCTCCGAGCTGTATCTCTTAAGACATAATCCTGTCTTTTATTAGGTATGTATAGAATGCAGTGCTTCCTTAGAAGCTCAACCATTTGCACACTGTACTGTAATGGCATTATGTTGTATCTGGTCACTGTTTCGACTGTAGATAGGTACCTACTTAAGCATAGGACGCGACTGTAGTTGATATTCTTGGTATAATTTCTCTTTTAGGTACAATCAAGAACACAAAAGCGACAAACAAATTAAACGTTAAATCAGTTCTTTTTTTTAGCAATTACATAGTTTCAGTCTAAAGTGGAACATGACTAATATATCTACTTGTTAAAAAAATCTGCTTGTTTTTAAGACAAAATAATGTTTTTAAGTGAATCATCACGATTAGGCTCAAAGCGTCAATTAGATTTTTTGTTTTAGTAACACAATTACACTTGGTGGGCAATAATATTCCGAATATATAGCATTCATTTAAATATACCCAAAGTAATTAAGCCTGAAATAAATGTTTTAATTAAATATCTAGGTTATTCGTAAACTAGTTTAACAAAACAGGCGAAGAAACTTTGAGAACGCTGACGTATACACGAACCTAAATATTTAACTAAGGCCAAGGGTCGATGAACTCCTTTTCCAAAGAACTGCTTTTCTTAAACTAATAGTTACTGTGCTAAATATATATTATTTACTAATGAATAGTAATTTATAAGACTGTCGCTTAGGGCTACTGAACTTGAAATAGACCTACTAATAGGATCAGAAAGTTTTTTGAGAAACTTGAAACGTTTCAGAAATTGCCTTAGCTCTAAGTCAAATATTTGATACAACAAAACATAAATACATCAAAAATATAACTAAATAATATTTAAATTTCGTTACGTTGCCGCGTTGGCTTAAAATTTTGTAAAAATTAAGTAGCGCAAATGTTTTCGTTATTATGCGAGAACAGCTTTATTTTTAGACAATTATTAGTCACCAGTGTACGTTTGATAATAGACTAAAGAAAACAAAAAAGTTTTCTATATAAGATTATATTTACTGTATATTCGAACTGGCTGCAAATGTCAAATTTTAAAAGTAAGTAGGTACCTACTTAAAAAAGAAGAATATGTTCAAATGACAAATCACTGACCGTTGATCGTTGGCGACCGTTTTATCGTGCCATCTTCATTCAAATGATAATTAAATGATAACTAGCGCCAATGAGAGCTCGCGACTTCGGTCACCACTCCCACTGGCCGCCATCTTGTTTTATGCGCATGAGCACATTAATTGCCTGATTATGGTGAGGGAAATGATCCATTAATATTCATGTTCTTGAAGCTGTCATCACCCTTAAAAGTGGTGGCAGTTTTCATGTTTAGAATATTTATATAGACTGCGTTAAAACTAACGGTATTATAGTTACCAACCATTCATGCCATAAGTATTAAATCTCATTCTTTGTAGCTTCAACCAAAATTATACCGGAGCGCAAAAAAATATAGATTCTGTGCCAAAGGAGAACCGTCGTGGCGTAAAATAGAATTAACAGCTATTAAAAAACAGCAATTAAGACGGCTAATCTGAAAACATTATGTTCTAACATAATTTCAAAATATCAAGATGTTACAGTCGCACTACAATGACGAAACAGTGTTGTCAACAATACATTTATATCTACGGTAATTGACACAGCAGTATCCTAAAATCATAAAACATATTCTCTTTCTGCACAGACTCTATCTACTAAGATAGATGAACTGTTTTTCTCTTTTATGTCCATCAATCAATTACAATTACCAATGAACATAGACATTGATGTTATCCAAAATATATCAATATGAAGGATCTAACTTTCCTTTTGTAGGAAAGTATATTTTTTCTGGCAATTTTAACTTCACGCTTCAGTGTGTTTACATGAAATATCTTAATAGGAAAGACATCGTTATTTTACGTTATTTGTCCCTATTATTTAGAGCAATCAACTTCAACAGGATAACAGCTGACCTAGTTTAACGTTTTTTTTGGTTGGAAACTAAATGTTAAGTACAAAATAGAGATTCTTGCTCATCTTTCCCAGATTTACGGAGAACTTCTTTTTCTTTAAAATTTCTAACTAGCCAGTCATAATTCTTGTAGCTGTCATGCTATAAGATAAAAGTAAAAAGAAAGTAACAACTTAAAACTGAACCAATTTTTGACATTAGTAGGCCAGTAGGTTTTATTTTAGTACACAGAACGTAGAAAAATCTTTACAGAAAATGTACTTAAAACTAGAATAACCTTCAATTCTGCTTTTATTTCACATCAGCTGTTTAACATTTACACGTGATGATCGTTTTGTTATATAGAGTCAGTCAAAAAAATAAGGTAGGTAAGGTACTCAACCACTCAAATCAACTGTATGTAATATTCTTTCACTTTTAAGATTATAACAAAACTTTGGAAGACTATCATTGAAAATAAAAAAAAATACCTTCCTTCATCCACTTACCACTACATATTGTAGCACCATTGTCAGTGATTACCATCCATTGAACGCCCGACATGTCCTCGTTGGCACCGCTCACTGTCACCGTCACAAATGTAACTATAAAAGTCGACATGGCTAATTTAGTGCGCCATCATTGGCTTGAATCTTGTTCTGGACATTATGTCGCTTGTGGGCGGCCATGTTGATTCTTAAGATATCGCCTTTATTCGTGTGGTTTTGGTCGTATTCTGTTGTACATGATTAAGGAAGATATATTTTATAAAATCATTTCCTGGAGGTACTATAGTCTTTCCTTGAGCCCCGAATTGTAATGACTTTTTTATTCTGCATTTCATTTGATAGTTTCTCTTGTCATCTACGTGTAAAAACCGATCCTCCAAAATGACATGTCCTTTAAAAAGATTTTCCATTCTTTTAAGTGAACGAGGTGTTACATTGAAATTATGAAATACCACATTTGGTAGTAATGTAATAACAGAAACAAACCTGATAAAACAAATAAGTTAGTTCACCAGAATACAGCTGCGAGTGATTTGAAAGAAGTTTTGATTCTCAGTGTATAAAGTACGAGGCGTTTGTGTCTCTTAAATGGCACACGTCATTTTCGACCACATTCTCGCATAATATGAGAAATCATTTTGTTTACAATGTTCACTTGTTTTTATGCTTCCTTATTTCAAAGAAAGGTGGTCATTGAACTTTTGTTGGTCAGGGGTTAGTTTATGGTCTAGTAATTTTCATTTCACTCGTCATGACAAGCCTTGTCAGATTTATTTATTAGGGTACCTACATGTATTAATCAGCTTTTAGTATTTTATAGGTCAATTTCCAAAAGAAAACATACTTATAATATACATATTATGTCAAATAGTTTGCCATTTTACTTTTCTCACATCTATTACCAAAAACCTTTCTATCAAGACGATCAGTGTTGTTCCTTTTATCGCCTTTTTATTTCGGATGACTGATTTTAGGGCCGTCCCTACACGTGAAGCCGAGTCTATTTTTATAAGTTACTCTAATGGATTTTGGTAATACAATCCTTAATTCGTCAGCTAGTTTTTTACTGCATCGCTTTCTTAAAACGTTGTACTGTACACGATTTAGTTTCAAGCTGGCGAGAAAGATAAATGGTGACACATTTTGATATCGTTTGCGTTCATAAAACTTTTGGACTTAGTTTTAACTAAAATAAAGATTAAATTTCAAACTCATTGTTGATTTTTGTTATCACACTCTACATAATAATATCTGTTTTTGCATATGTGTTTTTTTTTTCTTTTCCCATTCCGTAGATACATATTACATTAGGTACCTAGTTGTTTTATTTCTTATTACCTCACTTTTGTTCTTTAATGTTTCCATTGTAGATGAACGTTCCCAAGATAGATTTTTTCTCTCGTCTGTTCCCTCCTTCCCGAACAACCTGAGAATATCAGGTTGTTTGAGAAAAATAAATGGAGATAATTAGGTTCCCCGTACGTACACTTAAAAGAACGAGATAATTTCAACATTCATATATTCAAATTGATCATCCCAAAACGTTTACAATCATGAAACAAACAAGCAGTGAGTTGTCAGCTCGTGATGAATAAGCCAACATTTATTAAAGTTTCTCATTTCACTGAACACGGGACGAACGCTGAAGCAGTAGGTGGCAGGAGTAATTGAGCATTGTCTTCCAATGACGTAGGCGTTACTGAATACCGTGATGATTTTATATGACAAATATACGTTTATGTTTTGTGTTATTAATGGCCCCGATGATTCGTTTGATTTGGTTCTGTTTGATGTATTTGTCTGTTTATATATGGTGTAACATGATATAATGATAAATGGGAACAAATATAATTGATGTAGATACTTCGATACGTATAGGCAGCTTTATTATTTATTTCAAATGTTTATTTCGTACTTCAAGATTTCATTTTGGAATAGGATTTCTAATTGAAACGGATGATAGATACACTAGTACTACATTTACATACTAAAAATATAGTTTGACATTTAAACTAGCCTTTATTCACTATTCATTAGGTATTGACGTCAGAATAATTTTTAATCAATTTGATGCTAAAAGTGGTCCAATATATCAATGCTTTCGATCGCATAATAAATCACTGTTCAAGTTTAAGAACTAACGTTTGTTTCTGATGGTTTTGTTTAATCTCCTTTTTCTTAGCTTAATGTCTAACGAAGTTGCTTACGTCTCGTCTTGACGTAAATGCGACTTAGGAATTCTTATTAACTTGTCTAAATAATGAGGTTTTAGCTCCCTTAACAAACTAGCTGGCCCTTACAAGCGCACATAAATAAATGGATTCGCTTCATTATTTTTGTACGAATTGTAATCGGATATTTTTTTTTGTTTCGGTATCCAGTGAGAATTTGCTTTGTCGTTTATTTTCGCGCACGTATTTCGTATTAGCGAAGCTTCAAGTGGTATAAATGCCTTCTGGCGTAATGTACGAATGTTTTATGCATACATAACTTCAGCACGGAATAAATTATGTAACTTTATTAAACGTACAAAGATTGCTTTGACTTGACCAGTCCACTGAAGATATCATAAATTGCGAAATATGTTTTTTGAAAATTACAACAAGAATGAAATGCTTTTATGCGAATTTCAATGATATTTGTCACAAAAGTGATGCTGGTCTACCGTCCTTAAGTTTTTTACTAAACTAAATGGTTGGACCCGCTAACAAGAGTATAAATAGTTGGTTAAGATAACCGACCCCCATAAATAATAGGCACACAGTTCATGAACCGTCATCCATCCTTATTACTATCGTAACTAAGCCGCATTGAATTAATAATGATATTAATCATCCTTATCAAATATAATTTGGCTATTTGCCTAAAATAATTGACTCTAAAATATCCTAATAGCCATTCTCTATTCATACTTTTAATGAACGAAAAGTTTCTCTATAACCCTCACTTTCCACCGCGGGTACAACACTCCCACAATGCAATTTAACGTGATCGCGTATACATTTATTATTTAGCCTTGCCATATCTACTGCAAGATTAAACGGCGACTTGTGCGAAGATTAAATCCAGGATTTTATTCCCATATTGCCGTACATTTCCACCCCACAGTTGAGGCAGAAAACTCGAGTATTCATTGCGGGTAGCCAAGCTATGTCGGCGAGGGTTGACGAAGCAGCGTTTGCGGGTTAACCTCAAACGTGTGCTAACTTACTACTGAAGTAATATAGAATTGAATTTTAAATGTCGATGCAAATATTTGACGTTGAGTATTTCAGATTTTTTATTTAGTTTTGTCAATTTTGAGGTATCATTTTTACATGCTATTAGTAAGTTAACCAACTTTGCCGTTTGTTGCAAATATCAAAACCTTATTGTAAGGTTTAATTATTTTTAAGAAGTTTTACATTTCGTAAAATTAAACGCGCGTAATATGATAATAACAAAATTGTTTTGAGGTATCTATGTAAACCTTATAACAATTTTACAGTTTTTGAAAAAAAAACACGACTACAAAAATATAAAGTTAAATAAAGAAATACAACAATAAAATCAACTTAACTAATTATTCTTGTTAAATAATTCCGATGACGCCAAGTAATTACTTTGCAATTATTTATTTAAAAAAAACCAAGTTGAATACACACTAGGTACTGATATCTAAAAAACACTTCGTCCCAACCACAGTTACTTTAGAGGAAAAACAAAAGCAAAACTACTGTTTTACAGTTGTTTACCAACCCCCGATATGAAAACGGCAACGTTTCGACAACCCTGCGAACTGTAAACCAAGATTTATATGGAGGTCGTGGTTATTTATACTCTACAGCCTTATTTTTATTCCTCGTGTGATATTTTTAATGAGGCAACTGAATAGCTTCGCTGCACCTTTTATTAACTTTTAAAAGCATTAGTCGTGCCCAAATAGTGGGAATTCACTGAAAGTTATGTCTCGTGACCGCTTGTTTATAGTTTTCGTATAATAAAACTGATTTTACTTAGGATTCCACGACTGTAATAATAGTTACATTTAAATTCATACTGGTATAAATAAAATTTGAATTGTCTTCGATGTTTTGTTAAGGTTTATTATTTCGGTGAGCATTAAACTTCTCATTCTTTTGTGTTATAAAATAAAATGCATGCCTTTATTTCCCTTGGGATTGATAAAGAGAGGCAAATAGAATTTTATATACATTTCTTGTAAAAGTAATTACTACCAAAACTTTTTTTTTTTAACGCCGTGATTGTAAGTTTAAATTTCTGAACAGCTACTGAGTTAATGTAGGAACTAAACTAGTTTTATATTTTTAATCAAAACATTTTGCAGTTTTAGTTTGTCGTAAAATATATCAAGCTCAAAGTAAGTACACTTAGATTTAATTTATGGCTAGTTTCAATGTAATGTACCTATTCGATTTAGGCCAACTACGTATTTGCTATTCAGAGCTATGTAATCAACGTGTAAGTGCAAGTTGCTGAAGATAAACTGATATTATCTGAAAGTCTATTACGATGTGTGTTATTTAGGACTGATTTTTCCAACGCCAGATAATTTTATCAGAGGAATAATTTAGAATTTTTGACAGGTCTTCAATACAAAATCTGTCAAACACGAATTTTATCTCTCGAATAAAAATTATCTGGCGTTGGAGAAATCGGCCCTAAATAAAGTTATTAAATAATGTAAAAACACAAGAGCATAACTTAACTCATGTAATTAACGACCATAATACACGATCTATGGCTGCTGGCAGATTCAGTGTGCCCAGAGTCACTAATTACTTTGGTGACAGATCTCTTAAAAAACGAATACCATATCTACTGAATAGTCTGCCGGCAGACATAAGAAGTGAAACGAACACAAAGTGTTTTAAATATAAATTTAAAAAATACTATTTAGAAACATATATTATTGTTAATTAAATAATACAAATTTAATTTAAGTTAATTATAAAATTAGATATAAGTATAAAAATAAATGTAAGTAATGCAGAGACTCAGTGACCCCACAGTCAAACCATTACTACGGTTTTGTGGGGCTTAGTTTATAAGTTTTCTAAGCAAAATGTAATAATTAAATAAATAATAAAAAAAAAAACAAACTTGTAATATACAAAGACCTAGAAGATTTTTATTAGTATTAGAAAAAATAACGTAATGTACAATATATTATATTTTTAGTATTAGAAGTAAACACTCAGTGCTCTTCCTCCTCTCTTCCATAATTATGCTATGCTGTGCCCGACAGGGTCCAAAATTGTATCTATATTACAACCCACCAGCTAAAGTAAACTTACATAATAATATGTACATTTTTGAACGCAATAAAGATATTGAGTATTGAGTATTCAAGGCTGGGAAAGTAAGAACATAATCAAAATCAAAATCAAAATCAAAAATCATTTATTTAACTTAGGCTACAAAGTAGCACTTATTAAACGTCAAAAATACAAAAAGGACAGCACCCTAGGGGTCGGTTCATATCCGGCAGAAGAGGCAGCGCGCAATACCGGCCGCGCAACGCCAGAACGAACGAACACACGATAAAACATCCGACCTCCCACACCAGACGCACCCACGCATCAGCTCAGTGTGAAAGGTCGAACGCTCCACCACGCGCCCGCCCGCCCCAGCGCAGCGCGACCGACAACACGCGCCGCCACCTCCGCCAGACATGAACCAACCCCAATTCGCCCACCCTACACCGCTTCCTAAGTGCTCTGGCTGAGGAGAAGAAACGGCGCAACAAACTCCCCAGTAGCACGCTGTCTTTACAATAATATCAATAAGGGATCGTGCAAAATGAACAAGTGTTTTAGGTAAAATGGGTACCATACTATTATAGAATGAAAGGAAAAATATCTACAGAGACCAAGGTCAGCAGAACGACCAGTCACCGCATAAATCTATATAAAAATTATAATACCTAATAACTTAGTCGAGCAGTCTAAATAAATGACCTTTAACAACTTTTCTGCCTGATATAATTTACGTACTTGACTAACCTATAATTTTACTATTTTTCTAATTATTTTATAAACGTTATAATGTGTGATGTTGTCATAATAATATGAATAATGTGTGATTACTTTAAAGTGATTTTATAACACAATTTTGTTACACAAAAATATATATAATAAAATGTACCTACCTATTAGTATAGGAAAATGCTTAATTTTTTATGCTCTCCTTTTGTTAATGATGTAACATTTTATGTTATTTTTAAAGTAAATAACGTTTGATAATTAACCCAACATTATGTATCGCAACCCTCTATTATACTATTTTTCTAATCATTTTATAAACATTCTAATGTGTGATCACTTTAAAGTGATTTTATAACACAAAAAATGTATATTACAAAATGTACCTACTGTACTATTAGTATAGGAAAAGGCATCAATTTTTTTTATGCTCTTCCTTTGTTAATGATGTACAATTTTATATGTTATTTTTAAACCAAAAAACGCTTGATAATCAACCCAATATTACGTACACCCCTCTATTTGTTTTAAAACATAATTTGGTCCGATGAGTTCATAATTGGACCTTCATGGAGTATGCAAATGTAGCAATTAGGTTAATAAAGATCCCAGTAACCTGTATAAAGATGGCTCAACAAATTCGAGTGAAGCGTAAACGGGTTAAGATTTTTATTTGCACGCGATCTTTAAGTGTTAAATAAACGGATGGGATATAATAATTGCGAAGAAGAGCTTTTATTTATATTGTTTATTTAAGCGCATTAGCATTCTCGTGTGCTAATTGTAGTGTAATGTCGGTTCTGATTGCTGTTGCTATAATTGTGGATTGGCAATTTACTTATGGACTATTGCAAGGAGGACAATGTGGATGTTTGAATGCAATGCGGTCGTTCACGGGCTGTTAATATGTGCTTGAGTTTTAACTCTAATACTATGCTAATGTTACCTATTTGATTGCTTTCTGTTGGTGGTTATTAGAGTAACCATATGCTATTTAGGATTAACATTCCTCGTTATGCCTATTCTTAAAACTTTAGCTAGAAAGTTGTAACTAAAACGTTAATTAATTAGACATAAGTCAGTTTCGTTTTATATTAATGTTTTAATTACAATCTGCATAACGAATAGACGTATAATATAGTTAGGTGCTCTAAAAGCTCGGGAAGGTTTACGAAATAGTCATAAACAACGTCTAAAACATACTTTAAAACCACTACAAGACCTAAACAAACAGTGTTCCAGACTTAACGAATTCCTAAAACTGATTAAACGTTTTTGTTTGTACTTCTCGGATCGAAGCAAAGCGAAGCGTTTAAAAGTCGATGCAGCGGAAACTTCGACGGCGCATCTCTATCTTTCACCCAAGTTTAACAACCTAAATATTTAATGAAACCAACAAGATCAAATGAAATACCTACGTACAGGGGAGGATCTCAACTTAAACATGGGTACTTGAATCAGAATATATTAGGGCGCGATCAATAGATAGGATTAATCCAATATCTATTTAGATAACATCTTGAACAACTCAAATAACTTGAAGTACCTTCCACCTTCTCTTGTTGAGTTACAATAGTTCGCTATAAAGGCTATCGTGTCTTGTTTCAAGAACGTGTTCCTTGACGAATACTTGGTTTATTAGAATTTCTAAGTTGATACCTTATCTTCAAAGTAAGAATAGTAGACTTAAACATAAAGGCAATCGATACCCATTGACACATTTAAATAATTTTATAGCAAAACTTCATGACGGCTACGGACAGATTATATTTAAGACATTTACTTAAAAATATATATTTATTTATAGAGTGATTCTGATTATAGAGCCAAAAGTTTCTGAGCAATTCACGTTTACTCAGGAACTTTTAACCATTTGCTCAAAATTAAGCACTTTTTTAATCCAAAACTAGAGAAACAATCAGGACAATAGTTTTACATAAGCTTTTAATGAAAACTAAAAAATATAATCGTGTCCCAACATCGCTATTCCAAAATTACAAATTAAGACCTTACGGATGGTTTTCGTATTACAACCTAACTAAACATAATTATTCTACTTAACACTAATCCATACAGAAACATCTTAATAACAAATAGCGCCATAACGCGGTGTTAATTGAATATACCCTGAATGGAACGTAATTAGTTGCATAATCAACCCGTTCCCGTGCAATTTGTAAGCTCGGGCAAACTAAATAGATAGTTTTTCAGGCTGTAGGCTTTTAGTTAGGTGTTACAGTTTTATAAATAAAAGTAGTTTTATAAAAAGAGTACTCCTTGGTACTGAATTGTAAGACTAGGTCATTTTTTTAAGTTGACACGATTTCACTTTAAATAAACTTTTATTTAAACTTGAATTTTCAATTTCAATTTTGATTTTTTATAAAGAATTTGTTCCAATGTTTTATGATATAAGATTTTATGGAACAATAAGTAAATATTCCTTTAGCTTTCGTCCAATTAGTAGCCTCTTTTTAATAATACTTAAATAACAAACAGAATCATTCTCAAACCAATATTTCTTTGAATTGAAACTAGCTCGGCTCCCAGCAAAAAGGAAGTGAATAAAGCGACCCGCTATCCAATATTAATATCGCTCTTTCAAAAAGTTTGAACTGTAAGCAAGTCTGTTATCAATATTCATAAGCGCAAGACGGTATCTGAGGGTAGCAATAAACAAAGCCGGGTGAACTGAAGCAAAGTAACCGATCCGAAGAGCTCTTACTTACCGCTAGCTCATAAATTTCAGTTTGCAACTTGCACCGACTAACATTCGATCAATAAGTGTTTTGTATGGGTTCTACATTTGCAAGCTAATACGCCACATCAAAACTTCCTTGCTTGCCTTCCAGCCAATATTACCTACTTACGTCACGAGGCCACATAACCAACAACCAAAGATCCTAAACGACAATCATCGTTAATCAATTTACAAATCTATCTGTATACTCATAAAGTCTGTAATTCCTACGCACTATTTCCCGACGTTGTTTTGAGTTGTTTAGTCATTATTTCGCTGCACCGCTACCAATATGATCAGGTCACGTGTTAAGTTACAAGGGCTAAATCAGATCATGTTTTATTGTGGCAGCAAGGAAATTATGTTAATATTTCAAGGGTTTCTTAGTTGCTGGTATTATTATTGTTAGGTTTTGTTATCGGGTGAAGGTCGACTGATATTATTTATCGGAAATTCATTCATTCAGAAAGAACATTGACTGTTAAATTTTTGAAGTAGAATATTTTTATTTTTTAGTATTGTTTTAGGTTTTAGATTCGTGAGCTATCGCGTTTAGTGCTTATCATTTACGGATTTAATCTTAGCTAAAACTGAAAATGAAAGGCATAAAACCCCACAATTTAATCACGAGGAATTTTATACGGCGATCACGTTTTTTCATATTTTATTTTCATTTTTATAACGTAACGTGAGCGTGACTTAATCAAATAAAGTTAGAAGTTTATAAATGTTTATAAATCAAGCTAACGACTGTGAATTAAATAACTATATTTCGTTGGAAGGATTAAAAATGTATCATCCTCTTTTTATGTGAACTATTTTGAAAGTACCCATGCCTTTGGGTGGCCGTCAATTTGATTCATTATATTCGACGGTGGTCTAGACATGCTTGTATAAAATGACCCATAATTCCCTTGTTAAGGTTTCGGGTACATAACCGCAGCTAACGTAATAATCATAAGTCATAAATATTATAAAAACGTCTATTCAGTAGTACAAACCAGTTTCCAGGTAACTCGTAAATCTTCTATGGAATTGTCCAATTTAAGGCTCTCTCGGAACTTTTATTAAATAATTATGTAATCAAATTATTTGTTAAGGATTTCAACATTTTTACAAGTATAATAACAATTTAATAAAGTTAATGTAATATTAGAATATAATAAAACATTATTTAGTGCACATTAGAGTTACATTGTTAGAATACTAAAGAACAATGCAAACGTGTGGGCGGACTTATTACTTATCAATATTTTTCATAATACAGGGTGTTAAGAAAACCCTGTCCGACCCGAAAGGGTGATATAGGTTTCACAATTACATGCCCAATTAAAATATTAAATTCGGAATATTTATGATAGTAGGTATCAAAAATAATGAACTTTGTAATAATGATGTTTTGCCGCGAAATTCCCTAAATTTGAGATTAAAACAATAATTACACCAGCATTTTCGTCGGTATTATTTGGCGGCCTTTTATTTGATTATTTGGCATCACCTGTGATGACGCCGACTCTCGCTCTCACTTTTTAATAAATCTTTATTTTGTTAGGTTATATATATTAATGGTATCAGTTATCGACACCTAACAATACCTTAACGGATCGGACAGGATTTTCTTAACACCCTGTATATGTGACTTGGTAAAAAAAAATACAAGAAGAAGAACATAAAAAAATTTAGAAGAGTTTGGCAATCAGTATAAACAACTAAACATACTCCCTATGTCATACGATAGTCCTTAAACCTACGCTTCAACTTAAGTAACCCAACAACTTGATATCTCAAAGGAAATCAAAGTTAACAGCTTAAACTTATCAAGCATAATCGATGAATCAGAAGATTAAACAAATACGAGCATTATTAATTTTAAAGTAGATTACGTTGGCGGTTGTAGAGTATCAAATGTTTAATTAAAATTTATGAGGGATGAACTGCTAGGTATAACATTCCCGTTACTGTTACAAGTAATATTAACCCTTAATAACTGGGGGTTATCAAAATCCCTTTGTGTTTTGAATCCCGTTAGACTGGATATTACGTACAAATGGTTTATTTTGCGTATTACAATGTTATTAATATCATATTAATTTATTAATTGAGAGCATTATGTTGTTGTTTGTTTATTTTTGAGCGTAAACTGGAGTTTTTGTTTTTACGGTACTCTTTCTTTCGATTGTTCCATGAAAATTATTTTACGTTCTGGTGCGTATCGGCAGAAAATAAACATAAGAAACAAAACAGGTTTGAAGCATGTTGCAGGTTGTATTTCTGTTAAAAAGGAAGTATCTATCTGTACTTGTTTGTAGTTTTCAGAGACGAGCAAAAAGCTTGTGAACGATTCTATATAAGTAAAAAACTAAACAAGGTTCTTTAAGTGATTTTTTCTAAGCTTATCGTGGTCCCAGTTTTGATATTCTTTTTAAATTTTGATTTTGGATTTTTTTATGGACTATGACGTATATCATAGGTAACTAGGTATATCTAAGTAGCGATGTATATCATACCATTTGTTCGTATAACTATGCTCAATACTACAACGTGACGTAATTAAAGTGATGAAATGCGTTAACCAATCAATGTGTGACTAATGAGAAAGATTAATTGACACGAACCCAATTAAAATTATATGAGTACCATATAAAGTCATTTGTCTGTATGTTATTACGTAAATGGACCTTCAAATAACAGTAATTAAATTATTCACCTTTTTGTTGATAGAAAATGATTAATTATGTAGTTAACTGAAATTTAAATAATTTTCCCGTGGTATTCTTTCCATAGTTTACGAAATTTTACCTTGACTAAAAGTTATGTAGAGCGCAAATTTTTGAATACATAAAATATGTTTTTTTTTTTGGCAAAACTTGTTTAAATGTCATTTTTTAATGTCTCGATATGGATAAACATAATAAAATAATTATTTCGAAAAAAAAGGTTAGGGTTTACCCGAAAAAAATACTTTAAAATCACAATCTAATAAAAATCAAGCTCTTAATTTGATTCCTCAGGAAAAAGGTACTGGTTAAACACTACTTTATTAGGTCCATCAAATATTAGTACCATTTGAAGACAACTTAATAAGTTTCTACAGCAAACCCGACCTTAGCGACTGTTCAAACAAAGAGTCAAACAGTTCAGAGAGCTCTTCTTTTAATATTTATTCAGGTTTCAATTTCCTGCGATATGCCGTCTATTTCACTGTATTTTTTTCCCCTAAACTCATTGGACCAAATCGCCGCGTTTCAGCCACGGTTCCATATCGCAATTCACACGTTAGGTAAAACAAATAGTATGGACTTTCCCATTAAAATAACATTTATATAAACTATAGACCACTTATATCGGATTTCTTATTGTTCTTCGTTCCATTAACGTTTGTGTAAGAGACACTTTCGAGATGTTTGCTTTGTGATTTTGCTGTCGATGATATTATGTTTTTGGGGGTTGATTATTATATTTAAACTTACTATTGCTTCAGTACATTTTTTTTAGTTTATTTATGTCTTACTCATTGGCCAGCTAAGTACAATGTGGACAGCTACAATATAGAACAGAGCCAAATTAATAAATTAGCTAAAATCTTGGCATCTCCATTTAAAAATGATGATCAATTTCAAATACATACCTATTTATTTTAACAAGTTAATGCCTATAATAATAGGATCCTTTCAAACCAATACAACCAGCGCATTACATATGCGAAATAACATTATTTTACACGTTACATTTAATGAAGGACTTAATTAATATCATGTTTGTTAAACGCATTACAACGTCGAAATGGTTTTCGATACGGCTTGTTAAGGGAATGTTTACGTATACATTTATTATGGCTTTTTACTGCGCAGGTGGCCAGTACTGCTGTAAATAAACTGATTGTTGATTAAATTTTCTTTAATATCAATTAAACATACCAATATTATGTATAATAAAGCCGCTGTCATAGCTAAACTACACAACCAATTTTGATGAAATTCGGTACGAAGCCAGCTTTCATTTCAAGTCAAAAAAGTCTTTTCTTCCCATGATAACTGAAATCTACATATCGAAGCCATGGGCAATAGCTAGTTTTATAATAATATATAAACAGCTGTCTACGCTCTAACATTAAACAGCATTTCTATAATTATTACAAAGCCATATCGTTACTACGCCATAAAAAGTAAAATAATACTAAAACAATGTTCAAACTAGCTAACAACCCTTTACGTCCCTATAAACTCGAAAAAGTAAAAAAAAAAGAACTCGCTAGCAATAGACTCGCGCACTACCAGTAGCTTTTAAATATGCAACATTAAATTTCGCATAAAAGTTCTTGCAGAGAGATTCCGATGCTTTCGGGTACACTTTTCAAACATATTTTTGACATGAATTTTGCCGGCCTTTGAAATAGCCGGAGCAAAGCGTAACGCTGCAACACACATGTATAATAAGTATATATCAAACTTGTTTTCGTACAAATGAAAAGGCACTCATATTTTGTTTGAGATTTATAAAGGCACCTCGTTAATTGAACATGTTTTGATAAATGTATTTCATTTCAAATATCAGATTCAGGTGAAATGCTTTTCTCTCGTTTAGTAGCAGTTGTAAAGATTTAAGTATACAATGAAATACATAGCACTTTGCGAAATATAGTTAAGGCTATACATTTTATTGATAGACGTAAAATCTGTACGTGTAAATACGTATTTGGCGAATGAAAGCGTAATGTTCGAACTCTTTCAGCGGTTGTTAGGGCCTGCTATCAAAAAGGTAGTATTAAATTTAAGTCTTATCACAAGGTAGTGCATGATAAAAAAAATACATAGTCGACTTAGTAGTATAGGTAAGCAAATTGAAATAAATTAACATTCTTCTTTAGTCTTTTTTCATCTGGTGTGTCATCTGATGACATTAGAAACATAAACAAAAATAAAAAAATAATCTTACATAAAAGACGAAAAAAAATGGCTTTAATATAAGTAAACAAAAAAATTACGAATTATATTTTAAAATAAGAAACGAAATCACTTTACCGCTTTTATTGTCAACTTTTTAGTACCACCACATTGTACGCATAAACAAACTTCATTATAAGTTATTTCTATTGCAGTGGGTAATATTTCTGGTTAGAAAAGGACAACATCTATCAGCCTGCACGTTGTCACACGCAGTGAGGTGTTTATATGTGTCACACGCGGGACAGGGTATCGCTTGCTCACTTTGCGATGCTTGTTTGTTAGATAGAGGTTTTATTGGTAGGCGTTAGCGTTTGTGTTTGTTGCAAGAATATATGCGGCGTTTTTGTTAAGTTGAAAATGGTCAGACGTAAACTAATTTATTTATTTATTCAATTCATTAACTACACTGTTAAATACCGAATCGTTGTATAATTAGACAGTAAATAGTAAGGTAAGAAATTAGCCTATGTAACCTGTTAAAATAAAAAACAATAAGCTGTAAATTATCTAATCGATATTTATTTTTTGAAATAGGTATCTGTAGTCTTATTTACAGCAGAAAAGGAGTCAAATCTACTCCTGTATAATTTTCAGCACATTTATTTGTGTATTTAAACATGACACAAGATGTCCTATTTACCTGCTCCTATTAGAATACAAAATCGCTGTCGCTCGTCGTCAGCCATACCACTAAACGCTATACCTTAATAATACCATTTCGAAAATGAGCTTTCGTTATCGATATGCACTACAGTGCTTTAGTCAGTCTTACGAGGCGTTTAATGAAATCAGTCATTAAGTAAAGTGCTAGTAAAATGTCGTGTTTGGGTAAGAATAGTCACTTTCCGTCTAAGTAAATAGGGTTGTCGTATTCTAATTTATGTTAAAAAACTGACGGAAATCAGCGGGAGGCTCTAAAAGCGCATCGTTGTTAAAAAGGGGTGAAAATAAGGGTTTGTGTAAAGTAATTCTAAATAAAAATATAGGGTAAATCAAGGTTAAATTACGTAAGGAAAAATAACTTTTCATGAGAATTACAAGAACAAGTCGAATGGACACGTCTTTATTAGTATTATGTTAAGACAGCGTCTATATTTTAAAGGTGTAAAATTTATTTTTGTTATTCCTCCAAGAACAGAGAGGTTTGGAAGTAGAAAGGGGAGACCTTTGCCCAGCAGTGGGATCTAATCTAGGCTATTAAAAAAAAATCCTTATTCAGTGGTGTGCAATCGGTTGTATTAAATAAATAATAATAAAATCAAACACATAAAACAAAAGCCGCTCATCAAACATGTTTCGAGTTTTCACAACATTGTCAATAAACAATGGTTTGTGCAATAAATTGTTCATTCATATAACAATACGTAACTTCCTTTATTATTCAGTTACTACATAAAACATGACCATTAATTAAATAACAAACGTTTAAGCCCATGAATTAATAAGCACGTTTAAAAATAATTTTACAATCAGTACGGCTTAAATTACTGAGAAACGGGCCCGGTTTTATCACACAATGCAGTTACTGCTGTCATAATTAAAAATAACAGGCCATAAATCACAGCTGTGCGTCATACGCGTGGTAGCTTGCAGTATTAAGTGTTACTTTTTAGAAAACAATAACCGAGAAACTGTTATTGTAAAGGAAGTTTTTGAGGCATATAAAAGGAATTTTCTTTAAAAGAAAAAACTCATTTTTTTTTTTATATTTTTGTTATTCTTTTTATTTTCGACCAATTAACATATGATTTAAAGGTTAAGCTGGAATTTTTCTTTTAATCTAGTTGGCAAGCCTATTTAATTAATTTGACAACCCTGACTTAAAATTTAGTGTGACGAAATGCTAGCTGACGCATAAGTTAGTCTTGTTAGAATGTGTTGTGATTAGTCTACACATACTGATAGACCTGACATATTTATCATGAGATAATGAAGCTCACATAGATCACATATTTTTCTAACTATCATGTTACCTACATAAAGAGACCAAGTTTGAAAATAGGTAAGATAGAAATATTATTTTTAATCATTCATAATTTAGAAAGACAGGATTACAGAAATAACTACACAAAATTGGCTTTATTTTCTTTCTCGGTTCTTATCAAATCTAAATCATCTATATTCTTAACTAAATACTCAGCAAGAACTGTAACAACACTGTACGTTTATTCAGAATCTAAACACGACTAATTTTGAATAATTAAATACAATCATAATATCAAAAAGTGGCTATTAATTTATTATTCACTTCCCGTGCGAAGTTGATGGTACTTGATTCGGACAGCTCAATACTCTTGATATATCGATGAGATTATCACTGGCTGCCGACAGGCCGCTTACACACTTGCGATTAGAGCTGCAGATGCCTTAAGATTGAAATAAAAATAATTGCGTTCTATATTTAAAAGGCTGGTAGATAAGAGTGAGAACTATAACGAATTATTTATGTTGTTGTATGTAAACTTAATTTAAGTTGAATAAAAATCTCATTTTTTTTTTAAATAGCACTGAGGGCAACGTGAGCAAAGATGATTCTGATACTTCATGGTTCACTAAGCCAAGAACTATGTTTTCAATTGCCTGCGGTAATATGTCGCAAGAAAGCTTTTTGTTTTGAGAAGTTTATTTTGCCACTATCACACATAGTCATACTAATACAGTACAACAAAACAATACTTTAAATTAAACAAACAACTAACAGAAAAGCAGTTGAACTTTACTGTCCATTAAAATTGGATTGTATTAATTAAACAACAGCGTCAAACGTACTATGACACGTATACAAAACTAACAGAATAAAATAAACAACTCTACAAACCACATGTAACGACTTTTAGTCGCATTTACCCCGTTCACTCTCAAAACCAATTACAATTTTAATCTAACATGTCGTCGCTTTACACCGAACCTTAATCACGGCAACGAATGTTTATTCAGATGCAGGCCATCTACAGAGCTCCACGATTTACTGGAAATTAAGAGGACGCATCCGTCGGGGATGCTACAATAACATTTGTGGTACCGAAAATACAACCACTAAGTGACAGGAATAAAAACAGTAGTGGCAGTGCCACAATCATGGGTGAAATGATGCTCGTAAAAATATTAACTGTTATTTTTGGAACAGATAATTATAACTGTTACTCTTAATACTAATCCTGAATGAGTGTTATCTAGTACGGGATGACAATTAGATTTTTGTGTAAAATGTCTTTAACTAGTAACTCGGTAATTAGTTAATTACACATAGTATAAAAGTTTCCACAGGTTGATTATTTTATGCTATTATGTGGAGTACAGATATTTCTTAGTGGTTTCTAGTAAAAAAATCCAAAAATATGATTATGTAGGTACGTTAAATTATTCCAAAAATATAGTTGAATAATAATATTGACATCGAATATTATCTCTTATATTGTAGTTTGAATACATTTAACTATTATAAGCTTTATCCATGTGATAATTACTGCTGATGGTAGATAGAGCCAATCTTCATAAGCTGCATCACACGAGATCTAATCAGTGCAAACTAGAGCAGGCATGACATTAACTGCGAGAGTAAGCTATACAGCGAACTGATATAGGGAAAATCTAGAGCAACGTGAAACCGATGATTGAAAAATATTTGAACAGTATATTATACAATATGAGTCCTGTGATTAAATATTTTACTTCAAGTTTGCAGATCTTTCTTATCGTTTAGTACAAACGGTGTCAAAAATAATACTAACAACAAAAATACTTTTTACCCGTCATCATTACAGTATGCAAAGTTATTAGCCAACAATTATGACTTTTTACATCAAAATTTTTTTTTGTAATTAATAGCCCCTATTATTTTATTTACGTTCAAATTTATTGCATTAATGGTCACAGCACTACACTCTTTTAATATAAAATCGCAATTTATACAGCCACAATTTGTATCCATAAAAGCAATTTGCAATTAACAACACGTTTTTCAGTCTGCTAGTTAATTTTTACTGCTTCCAAACAAACTGCATAAAAATAAAAATAAATCCAATGCAAAAATTCTTGCAATTCTGTTAGGGTTGCTCGATAAAAATTTGCTGACCAACGTCAGAAGCTAGGGCCGTCCATTTGAAACCAAACGACATCTTTTCATTAAAATAAAAATTGCTAATGACTCCATCTCCATAATTTTGCATAAAAACGTCAGCGCTTTGTACCATTTCGTCTTGGACGTAAAAAAAAGTATAATTACAAGATACATCTGCATATCTTTTGACGCCTCTAAGCTATTACTCGACACATGGACGGCGATGTTAAATGTTCTGCTTTAATATTTTTTGCTCTTAAAGCGCAGATGACTTTATTGCCGAGGATGGTGAAACAAGAGGATGTTTATTTATTTGTTTATAATTTTGCTAGTTTTATCCGGGGCATTAATTAAAGTGCAGCGTAGTTCCTTTAGCTATCGTTTAATTTAAATTTTGTGTCATACTTTGGGTACTACTAGTTAACTTTTTGGTAGATAGTTTTTACAAAATGTTTGGGTCAGACTATTCGCTATGGACTCAGAGGATATAATTACAATCATATTGCTTGAGCAGAAATTTTCGACAACTAAACAAATCTAGACATTTTTATCAAAAGGCAAAATATTTATTTTGAAATTAATAACGTTAAACAATTACGAGCGCAAAAATAAGAAATCAAAAGAAAGTTTACGCATCAATTTATATGAAATACAAGGAGGTATCTCGTTCGTTAATTTGTTTACACTTTGCATGTTCCCCTGTGCCAATGTTTACATTTCACGTCTAAATATCCTCGTAAAACGTAATAAACTTCGCCTCTCGATGATTATGGCCCTTTGAAAATAAACTTGGAAGTCAATTCACAAACACTGTCTTTTATTTTTGTTTAGTTTACTTTCTTTCGTCCCGTTTCTGAGTTATGGATATCATCGTTATTCTTTCCCTCAACTTCAACAACTTTCGCCTCATCCCCTTTATTGATACATTAGAAATATTTTTTCGTGTTATTCCTTCGTAAAAATGAATTTGAAATTTTGTTTTGCTTAAATTATTTAAATATCTTCGAGTTCGGTGTCTTTGTAAATTTTATTATGACGGTGAAGACTGGAACAATTGTTTTAAGTATCCAACTAGTTTGAAAGTAAAACGAAATGAATTCATAATTTGTTATGAAATATTTGAGTGATATTTAGTTAACAACTATGTCTCTTAAATAAACTTTTCGTGTTGGAGCACTTTTATTTCATACGACATGAAAGCCAATAACCCCCTTAAAAGAACTCAAATTGAAAGAATAATGATTTAAAATAATGCAATCAGCAATAACAAAACAATAAACCAACGCGTTATTACGAGCGCTTATAAAGCTAAACATCCCTGTAAAATACATCGTAATATCGTCGACATAAATCAAAAATAATAAACGGACACTAGAAAATTATTCAGGCTAGGTAAAACATAAAATGCACTGAATGTAGTACACCGTAACACAGTACATTTTGCATTGAAAACATGCAAAGCTATAAATATTCACTCGGCTCCTGTTTCCACCTCTTAGGCCTCATAAAATTAATGCCTTTATATTAATATTTATTAATATATGAATGTCTTGTACATTGTAGGAAAGCTGGCATGATAAAATGGTAAGTAAACTTTATGGTGCAATAACAACGGTATTATGCTGTAGCCTATGAATTTCCATTGGATATGTACACTCATTATGTTGTCTCATTTCTATTTGTAAGGAAGGAAAGAGATAATAAGAGCAGAGGTTACAGTTATTAGGAGTTTATGATAGGTATTAATACTGGACGATTAATAGTCGTAATCGAATGCCTAATTAATATGAAGCCTGTATTTATTGAGTGTACGGTAATTACTATGGAGGTGTAATTAAAATTGATACTGGTTTCGTATTATGTGTCGAGGATAATATTTTACTTGGTAGAGACTAATTAACTAGTATATAAGCTTAGGATATAATTACCAAGTAATTTACGTTTTAATCTTGACTTTGCATTATAAGATAATCTGTATATTGAATGTATATTGTTACATTACGGAGTCATACAAAATATTCAGTTTAATTAGCAGACAAGCTACACATACAAAACCATTTAAAACTTATGAATTTATTTTATTGGATTTCAATCCAAATACATTAAAAAGTTTATGTCCGTAAACACAGTTGATAAAATATCAAAGCGGTCCACACGAAATCGTTACCAGATACGGTATAATACAATGTGACATAAATCGAAACAAATGAAAAGCTTCCATATTAATTAAAGAAGTAACCCTAACCGTTCGGAAGATTAAAGAACGCGTAATACAAACATGAAAGACTGAACCACGAAATTAGATTTTCACGAATCAAAAACGAATTTGTAATATGATAGATCATCGTTATTCGTGGAACTTTCGAAATTATGCCCGATAAGATAGGTATGTGACAAGCGAATCAGACACTTATGTTAATGGTAATAAGGTGGTGAAAAAATACAAGGTTTTGTACTCTCGTTCACGATCCATCCGGCCGGAAGATGGCTCTTTTGATATGATTAAAAGGGTGAAGACTGTTTTATGCGGCAATTAAAGAGTTTTGTTGCTCCCTAGTTCTATTTCTTCATTTATACGCTGTGTTGACCTGGTAACGATCTGAGGCTGACAACATGACATCTTATTTTGTTATGATATTAAAATTATTGTTGGAACTGAATATTAATACTATTAATATTTTACAAGGAGAAAATATTTATGAAGTTATGTTTCTATTTTAAAATTTATGGATAGTAACAAGACTATCGTGTCCCAATTGACGAGAAAGACAGAAATATCAAAACGAGGTTAACAATTCTAAACGTATAATTATAAAGAAGCCACAAAAGTTATAAAATAATTGATTTACGGTACAACTAATACGCGCGAGTTTCCCTAGTATATGTAAACGAAATTAAATTATTATTCAGTACGTAAATAAAGGTTGTTTTTTACACTCTAGGGGACGGTTAAAAGCACAAACAACCAAACTTTTCACTTACAGTCAACATTTGTTTGTTGGTCCGATCCGTTTCTTTTGCGGGAAAAACGCAAAATTTCGTACATTTAAAATACATTGACGTATGCGTTGAGTTTCGAAGTTGGTTTAGTCTTTTAGGGGAGACTTTGTTTTGATAGAAAGTATTGCGGTGTTTTGTCAGGAAGACAATAACAATATTTTGAGGCGTCTGCGTGAAAAATATGTAAATTTTCGTTAGGTTACAGGTATTTCATTTATCGTAGGTCAAAAATTATATACTAGATAAATTAAATGTAAGTAAGTAAAAACGAATACGTATTTGAAGCAGCTTTTGAAATAGCATAGATGTATAATATCTGTAAATTAAGAAAGAAACTAAAGCGAGATTACAATCAACCAGCAAACTTTGTCTATTATTCACAATAAGTACTTTCATCCTATCCCATGAAAGGGTCATTTATTGTTTTAAAAGGAAAAAAATAGGTAAGTCTGAATTGCTTCGACATACCTATACACTGTTTTGTCTGCAGCAGTATTTTGTTTTCGCGACAGGCGGAAACGGATATAGAGGGAGACAGAATAATAGCCGTCGGAAATGGTCAGACATGGTGGAATCTTACTTTTTTCTCTTGTTCGCTGGACATTGCTAACTCAATGCAAGGGGGTTGGTATCAAAGGAAATTATACCTTAATTGGCAGGTCGTAAAGTTAAAATTCGTCTTTGTTCTTATTGTCTTAAAATTAAGAATGCTGGTGTATTTGGTGAAGCGGAACGCAATGCATGTGTTGCAGCCATTCAACTAAATTCGCCATTTTGTTAATCAGCCGGTACGTTTATTAAGCGGCAGACGCCTGTAGATCTTTTTCAGTTATTGAGCGTACCAGCTGAAAAATACAAATATTTTAAATACAAAATATCAACTAAACTTCTAATAATAACAGTAACGTTTTATTCTTAAGATCACAAGGTCATTCTAACCTGTTTTTGTCGAGGGGAGAGCACCCTATATTTACACGTCTTTCACGATTTCTATCACGCATTTTATCACACCCTTCTGTCATGGCAGCCGATCAATTATATTATTATTATATTTATTTGTTTAAGACATTTAAAAATATGAAAGTCACAACTAAACACGTTATAAGTATGACTATGAATGAGTATAAATGCAGACGAAGACCAAAAAAGAGATTGTGTAAATGATATGAGATAGAAAGGAGTGAATGCTGAGATGACGAGGAGCAGAGATGACTGGAAACTGAATATGCATGGCAATGACTCCAAATAATTTGGAACAAGGCAAGAAGATGACGATGAAGACATGACCCAAATTATATAAAAAATATTTGTAAAAGTATAGGTATTTTGTTTTGAATAACTTCGGTAATTCATTTAGTAGCGAATTTCTCTATCGAACTGCAACGCCAGATGGCTAGATACGCGATAAGGTCTTTAAATTATATGGGTATTGTTTTTAATCTTGTATTTTACTGTCTTTGTTATAAGCTCGAGATAAAAGGAAATTAACTGATACAACATTCATTCATTCATTGGTCGAGATTGCAATTGAATGTAGGCTTTACGGGTAACTTAAAATACCGTGATATCAAAATCAATCAAGGGGTACTTGAGACTATCACTGGATTTATTTATATTGAATAATGAATTTAGACTAATATTAATTCTAATTCTACTAAGGCGTAAAATTAAATTGTAATTGTTTGAGATTTACGAGAATTATAAACATTATATTTATTTACATTACATTGATTTATTTATTATTTATTGCATATGTACAGAGGCGACGTTTTTTTTTGTGTTACGGGTTACCAACATTTTTGAGTCATTGAACTGACCTACAATTGCCATTAGAAAAAAACAGTACAGCAACATTTTTATTAGTTCACTGTTCCACAAGTTCTACAAGTTCGCAGTTCCTACATATTTTTCCCGAATGTTATTAAGATTATCTTTATAGGGGAATCTCGGTCGCGTATCAGATTGTTACGAGATCGAAATAAATAGTCGGTTGTTTACAGGTGAGGGATGAGTGGGGGTCAAATGCCTGAAGTGGGGTCATTTTGATCAGAGTGCGTCAGTTTGGTTGTAGAACAAAAATATTAAGGAATTATGTCAGATGATACGATGATATTAAATGTTGTAAGTGTGAGTTTATTTTACTTTTACTAAAATTTGTAAAAAATTATAAGACCAATTAAAAAAAACATTTGGATATACCTAGCTACTAATTTCAAAGTATTTTACTTATACAACTTCTTAAAGTATAAGAAAAAAGAAATCGAAAATAAAAATAAATAAAGCGTAAAAAGTTCAGTTAGTTAGCAACATCGCTGTCACATCTACAGGGGGACATAATAATATTATTATTTAACTGCGGAGTGAGAAAGTCCATTTGTGTGATTAGAAAACAGTTCTTTGATATTAAAAATAACAATTAGGGTCGGTATAAAAAGCTACTCGACTTAAGAATGAAATGAATTTAAGGTGAAGAAGATATACGAAATGCTGAATACAATAAATAAGTTACATTTACTATTGTCAAACGATTTTATACCTTAAGAACATTTTCCTAACAGACCATGTTGTATGAATTACCAGACAGGCCAACAATTTAAAGTATAATTATATAACAAAGTTTGAAGAATCCTACAAAACTTCATGATTAATGTACTCCATTTAACCAAACTGTAGCCGTTCATGTATTAAAATTCTTGACAGATTCTCAAACTAGGCTTGTTAGCTTGTAACCGCATGAGAAAATTAGGGTATCGCAAACAACGTCTTAATAACGGCTGAACTCAAACAATTTACCAAGTAAATATTCAAACAAACTTAATTAGTATATCCTCTATATAACCGACATGAAATATGTTGTGTAACTATAGGGAATATATTGATTGGCCATTAAAATAATGGGCACAAGCTTGAACGATATGCTTCATGGCTGGAAGGCCGAAGGGGCATTCTACATCAAACATCCCACCACCATTTTGGAATAACCCACCCCTCCGCTTTCCCCACCAAATTTAGCGATCACGGAAGGGTTCACCTGTAGAAATTGAGAGGTCATTTTACACTGGCCGCGTAACTATTTGTTTAAGATCGCCACTGCCGGGCTGTATCGAAAATAACGTGAAAAACGATCAAAAAGCGAAAACGAGTAATATCCGGCGTTGTATTGTTCTCAAATCGGGTCCGTCGAGTTAATCGAAATTAAGTGATCCATTACAAGATACCGGTCAATGTTGAGTTTAACAAACGACTTTATTATTTATGGAATCGATTTTTATGCGTCGTTAAACTCGAACCTTTATGTTTTCTTTGTCTCGTGTTATTAAAAAGCGAATAATTTCTCTTCATATTTTTTCGATGCAAAATTGACCGATACTTGGTTTAATTTTACGATGTTGAATTTCGGCGATATCAAGCTTCGGTGCTCACGAAAATAAGAGCTTTTAAACTTATACATCCAGTTCTTCCTGTGTTATGTTTTACCGTATCGTATGTTTAGCACTTATTCTGTCATTAAAAATGCCACAAAAAATAGTGTGAGGACGCCGTGGTGAGAATGACTTCATTAGCTGCATGCATGCTAAGGCAATTTGTTTCTTTCTTAGTATTATGAACAAGTCAAACAAGTTTGTTTTATGTGTACATGATAATTCATGTTACTACTCATTATTAGCTTACTGTATCAACAACATTTGTATTTTGTTTTAGAACTGTGTAATTTTTGACTTCATACATCTTTCCCGTTACGTTTAATTAAGATATAATAAAGGTACTTAAAATTAAAAATCTTAAGCTTAATGCATCATCATCTGCCTATAAAACTAAACTTAGCATGCTACACATTTTTTTAAGTATATAATATAGCCAACACTTATCACCAATTTTTTTCCAAGTTACAAAAACGTACGCCAAAACCATCATCCGCACAAGTCATTAAGTTAATTTCTATCAACTGTTCCGTCTTCAAACATAATCTTTGTACTAAGTAAGAAAACTGTCTCTAAAGTTGGCTTCGAATACCACTATCGCAAGCAAGTTTAACGCCTACAAAGTTTATATTTGATAAAGAAACTTAAAAGTTGTTCGTTGCGGAGATAGGACTCTTCCTCAAATGATTCATCTTATATCCACCTGTGGTGAACAAATCATTATGTATGAAGATGTTTATTTTATAACACTGTTTTGATTAATGAGACATGGAAATGCGAATTATGAGAGCTTTGATTTAATATGCCAGTATTAATTTCCTGAGTGGTTTAGCAGTGACAGAAAAACAGTTCCTACATCAGCTATTTAATGATAAAGTGCTTCATGTGCTAAGGTTTTGATTTTATTTGATTTAAAATTGAAATTTATAACAAGTCATTTAAGTGTTTCTTTTGGTAATCGATTTTTATCAGAAATATTTACTCATGTTTTGAATAGTAATTAATGTTTTTAATTCAAGTTTTATAGCTGTTAGGTACGTCGCATTAATTTATGGTTTAATCATTACTTTGTTCCTTATAAAATGTGATTCTTAATCGTCCCTAATTAAAATTATTGTTTTTTAATACAAAATAATTTTCACTAACTTTTATCGCAATGTGACAATAAGATAAAAGCTAAAGGGAATTAGTTCTTTAAAAAAAGGAAAATATCTTCCTATAGTGTAAGTGAGACTCTTTACGTGGCTACATTTTATATTCTTAACTAGATACACAATACATTTAAAACACAATTTTTATTCGTTCGTCCATTCCAACTCCCATTAGGGTAGTTTCAATGAAAAACACAACTCTTTACGTCGTGATTTACAGTTTAATGGTTGTTTGAATACCGCTAACATTTACGAGCTAGCCCTTTAGCCCTCAACACTTTTAAATCTCACTTTGAAGTCGCCCAGAATTAGATGGGGCGAATTTCTTATTTAAACTTTGATTTATTGTTGACAGATTTTGAGGTACAACCCGTATCCAAGCACTTAATCTTGATTTAACAGACATGTACCGCGTGTTGGTACCGAAGATACGATTTACGAAATAATTTACGATTACCATTCGTGTCCTTTCAAACAAAATCCTAATACTCTTCTTACTAGGTCTACGAAAGTGATGTAGTGTATCGCATACTTAGAAAATATTTTAAAGAATACTACGTTATAATTTAGATTTTTAGGCATACAGGGAAATTAATATTTCACTATAATTTTAATATGAATTCCACATAGTTCTTCTTAACCCGACCATCAGTCCATCATAGTTTCAAAGAACTATTCACGAAGATCAGACCAAAACGTAATAAGCTAAAATATCGACTTTAATAAGCTCAACATTGATCGAATAGTTGATTAAATTAATAAGCAGCTATCAGAAACCGAACAAAAAATATGGGTTAAAAATTTTAATTAGTCCTTAAATACTTCAATAAAACCACTGAGCGAGGTATGAAAGTTATAAATTAAGGGAGCGTTGGTCTTTTGAGATTAAATATATAAGACAAAGTTAAAATTTATGGGAGAACGTGGTGCCAGTGGGCTTGACGCGTTGCTACTGTTTTTATTTATCCGCTAATAAAACTGATTGACATTCTCTCTTTGAATTTAATGATGGGACTGTTAACGGTTTTGGGTTTTGAGTTGTGAGAGTTAGCGGTATAGAAAGTTATAGAAAGTAAGGTGAGAACCCTGTTATTTTAATATATTTGTTTTTTTTTTATTCAATAAGCAGCGCTTTAAAAAAGTGGAAACAATATAATTGTAGGTCCTTGACGGAAAAAATAATAAGCAGGTACGATAGAAGGTAGCTCTGAAAAGTAGAGGTTTCTATCAAACTACTAAATTCAACATGAGCTGTGTGACAAACCAAAAATAAAGCTATAATTTACAAAGGGAAATAAATAAACGTATTGTTGTTTTTTATATACATAAAATTTCATATATGGATTAGTTTTAAATTATGTAAAAATAAACCCTGATTCACACACTGAGTATAATTTAATTAACTTATAACTGTGGCCTTTCATAACTTGGACCGTTATTTCTTGTGATACGGTCAGCATTTTAAAACTCTGTCCGTTCTGGGCGCATTTGATGTTTATCATATAAAAAAGACAGGAAGTAGCTCCTCGCTATAAATCACGACACTTAACTGTTAAGTTTTGACTTAACCTTTGATACACTGAGTTAAGTTTAAGAGAAATAAAATCATTAAACGTGTTATCGTTTATTTATTAGGGTATTATGTAATTAATGTGAAACGCCTTGAGAAAATGTTCGACCATGTTACTTGAACCGTTATTAATATATTATTATGTAAATAGGTTTATAAGTTATTTTATGTCAAAGATTATGTACCAATGTACAGAGAATATGAAGTTATTTCACGATAAGTTATCAACTGTCATCTTAAGCGCCTGCGATAAAAACGCGAGCAAGTTTTATAAAAAAAAAACTTAGTTTGACGCCACACATGTAGGACGACATTGATTCTGCTAATCTACATCATCAATGATCTATTATAAGAAATATATAAATATACAAATAAAGTATTATTTTATTTACAATTCAATACTTAAATCTAATACAAGAACAAACAAAGACTAAAATTAAATCTTAAATAAATAAATAAAACTAACACGCGTCAAAATACTCATCGTCATCCTTGTCAATGGCAGGAAACGTGCCCAGAAGGCTGGCAGCATTGCCACGTTGAATGGCTATGCCGATTCTCTGCGCAAGGAACAAACCAGCTCTCTGATCACGAGTAGAGTCTACCAAACGTTTTGACAGTTCTTTAAAAAGATTTCGTGCACTCGGACCCCATGACCCGAGCGTTTCAACCCCAAACGGCTCGAAAATATAATTACCCATTAGGTTATTATACTTTCGCCGTTTAAGGGTCTCCGCAGCTCCAGCAGCAGCGCCAGGAGAGGCCGCCGAACTTAGAACGTGGGATGGCGCAAGGGTGTCGACGCACGTTGCGTCCCACACCAAAGGCCGACCCAATTTCCAAGCCAACAATGACATACCGTCAGGTCTCTTACCATCGCTGCGCACCAAACCATTGGGTTCCAAAACAGCTGGTATTTTTGAATATTCTTTCTGAACCTACTACATATCTGCCGCAACAAGAACTTGCATCAATATTTTCTTTAAAAATTATATTCATGACAAGCAAAGTTACTTCTATATTACAATATTCTACAGACTTCAGAAAACCCCAAAACTCCCTTATAAATATAAAAACAAAAGGAATATTATTTCTAACGCAGAATTTAATTAAAAATATAACAGTATCCGAGTTTATAATATGCCTACTTAATTAAAGCTTTTGTTTTAAAAAAGGTCGTCTTTATAACTTAGTTATGGAATGTACTAAAAACAAGGCCAACGAAATTTCTTCATCTTAACTTCTAGAGTTCTTAGAATTGTTTCCTAAATTATCTATCTGCGTAGAATAAACTCTTCATAAAATATTAAATGATTATTATGGAAATAAAAGAGTAAAGAAGGCAAATGTTTCATAAAAAAGTTTTTAAGATTATTTTGCTTATCTTGACAAAAGTTGGCGAAAAATTCTGAGTCATGGTATCGGGAGTGTCGTTAAGGGTGACTTTAGAATTATGTCAGATGGATGTCAAAGATTATGAGTTGTTCACGCAAAGCCTATGAGATACTGCGACAAAATAAAAAGGAGTCATGACTTCAAGTCAGCGCTTCTCATATTTTCACTAAATTGTTAGACTTCATATTACAAGCACTAAATTTTCAAAAGCAATTTTTGTAGTTAAAGTGTATACAATATACATATATGTATATGCAAGTATAGGACAATAGAAAGTTCTTTTAGTTTAGACATTATTAAATTTTGAGTAGCCGTGTTAGTCAAAGGAATTTGGTTGGTTACAATTATTATAACGTTTATAACAACGTGTTTAACAGGCTAAGAGAGGCTAAGAGGGCCTAATTTTAATGAAATTATATACACTAAGACACTTCTGCTTGCCCCTTAAGAATACAAGGGTACGTAACTAAGTAACTTTGAAAGTTTATAACAACGTCGGGTGGTAAAGAGGTGACTAATTCTTCCTGGAAACCACACGGAAGATTAACGAAGGCATAGAACTTCTGTTAAGTAGTAAACCTCATGAAACTTTATGACACAGATAAGGAAACACTTTCCCCTCCAGATCAGCATAAAACAATAAACTTATTTACCCACAAAATAAAGTAGTTAAAAAACAAACGATTACAGCGTAAATGATTAAGCGGCGTACATTTTCACTTCATTAATAATAACACTTTGGGGCATTTTATTAAACTGAAGGTAATTTATAAATACTTAATATGAGTACGGCGGTCGTAGATCACTTTAATTGGCGTACGGTCCGCTGGTAGGTATAGTTTATTATACGACACAGAAACGCACTGGATTAAACATTGGCACGCGAAACCATGGTTCGGTTTACCTACTTAAACTTTTTAAGTGAGGGCTGCCTTTTAATCAATTGGTATCAAATTTATGGTGTTATAAAACTTTATGGTGAAATATAAATTTACTTAAAACAGCTTACAGGTTTTGAATATCGATTTTACTGTTTTATAAAAGAAAAATACTTAAAACATTGCGACGAGTAGGTATTCGTTATTCGGTGAGTTTAGCCAAAATGAATACCTGGAACCAAAGTAATAATAAAGAGCGTATTCAGCGCTCATAAAATAGGCTAGACCTTGCTATCTATTTATCGGTCGAAAATAAACCTCAGCCAGCAAAACCTTTTGTATCCAATTACGGAATAAGTAAAAGAATATCCACGATACCGAAGCATCGTCAATAACAGAAATTATAGTTCTCTCAATACTTAAATTACGTGAAAATAGTGCGGCAAATGTAAGCAAATAAACGCTCGGTGACATTTAGCTGTCGTCAGTCTATTAAGGGCTCTCACCCAGCTTTTTATAAATGGCCAAGTAGCATGCAACAGTAGTCGTTCGGTAGAAAAATTGGCTGGGCAGGTAAAACGTTGAATAAACAATTTTATTTCCACCTTATTTTCGGCAAGCTTCAAACAAAAGAGGTTAATAGGGATATATTGGGTAGACGTTGACATTGATACCTTTCCTTTTGCAAGTTTAGGAGAACTAGACACATGTATGTTGTGGAATAAAAAGTTGATTGTTTTTTGGTATTGTTAACATAAGTATGTTAATAGGATACGTAAGCTTCTACAATATTTTAATTACAGAGGTTGTTTTGTTACTATCTCTCAGACGTTAATCTTACTTCTCATAGTAATTTAATATGAGAAAGACGGCCTTGTTATATATTTTTTCGCGGCTGTTGCAGTCTCGTTTTCTAACATAGGTGATATGAAAAATATTCAGAAATACTTTTTTTTCTTATTCAGCACTAGTTTTTCTTCACACCTGTGCCCTCAGAGATAAGATTTGTATTTGGTTACCGCAGCCGTAGCAAGACTTATGTATGCACCTATTGATACTAAAAACCATTGCATAACGTAACAAGTTTGAACCCAAAAACATGTGACTGCAGCAAAATAATTACACAACAAAAAGAAACCAAATTTCCAAATTAACAGTTTCAATTTTCAAACGCCTATTCCAGTGGATGAGTTAAAACCCTCGAGAAAATTCAAACAATGGAAATACCAATTAATTGCTTCATTGTAAACAGATTGCTTAATTAAGAGAAGGAAATGAATAAAGAGCGTTTAGCGAACATGGAGTCAAATTAATTTTAATGATAAACGATTTATATAGAAGTTGTCGGCTCGCAGACGGTGGTAGGTAAACTTTAATTTTCTCGTCTATTATTCACAAGTTCGCATTGTGAATCGAGTATCAGAAGGGGAAACAATGCAGGTAAGTTTTTAAATTGCACTGCGTTAGTTTTAATATTTTATTGAACGTTTTCAGTTTACTTGCTGTGTTTTCTGTTTGTAAGTTGTAGGTACATTTCTCTGTTTCGTTGTTGAAAATTAAGTTACTGAAGAAATGTATACCTAGACCAAAAGTATATTCAAAAAATCGTTCCTAATTATGAAGAATATATCGTTTAAATTTTATTTACGAAATAAATACATTTCTTTTAATTGTAATAATATGTCATCAGTCGTTACCAAAATCTAAAAAAAATCGCGATATAAACCGCAAAAAAAAGTAGTTTTATTTCAGTGTCACAATTCTTTTAGTTCCTGTTTTTTTCTGTACCTATCCTATAAACACTTCCTACAATAAATAGTACATAGTATCAAAAAAAATACCAACATAACTCAAAGATTCCCCTATCGCCACTAAAAAGGCTCGAAATTTAGGCAAATAAATCCTGAAAATTAAATAATAAATTCTTTTTTATTTACACACGCTGTAAAAAACGCATCTTTCGAATAGATTCACACAATTCCCTCTGAATCCCTTGCGTACAATTTTGTAACACTTGAACCGACTTTCACGAACCTCTTAGGTTAATGCTTTATAAATCATAAATTAGAAATGGAAGACACGTGCTCTTCCGACGTGACGTGGAAATTATTTTCTTTTGTTTTGGTCGAAAAAAATGTTAAAATTGCATTAATAGGTAATGCTGGAGTGCTTACTGTAATGAGCCTACTTTCTTCCAAAAAATAACGAGAAAAGCGAAAGAAATTTTGTAATGGGAAATGTTCCATAACTTATTTATAACTGCTCGTGCATTCTGTTCGCGCACTTTCAAGCGTTTATATTATACATTTTCGATATATACTTGAAATAAAAAAAATACATAATATGGAAATAAAAAAAACAAAACTAGATCGTTCATTTCACAATAATTGTAGAATAAATGCGAAAAACATGCAACGTTAAGAATTATGTTTGTTTAGGTTAATCAAAATATAAAGGGTAAAATTGAAGGGTTTTGAAAACAAAGTAAAAAAATGTAACATAATAGGAGAGCCGCAAACAATAATGTTTCGGTACAATACCTACAATTATGATCGGTGTATTGGGTTCAGTATGGTGTTAATAATAATTCTTATAAGTTGAAACTTACTATAAACCTATTCTAGATTAAATATTCAGCAGTTTTACATAAACTGTATACTGTACCTACTCAGTTTTTATTGTTTTCTTTAAAACAAAAAATACAAAATATTTAATAAATAAATAAGGTTACCTACAAAAAACAGCACATAAAACAATTATGTGTAAAATTTTAGAATATCACCAAAACACTCATTACATAAACAAAAAAATTGTGAATAATAATTTTTACTTAACTTAACAGTAATTCAAGCAATGTTTGTTTCTCATTTAACATTTTAATAGGGTTTTTATTTTGTAATTCACCATTTGAGATCCCTAAATCACCTAAAGCGGACGCTTTGATTCCCACATAAACCTCAATTTACCGCTTTATTACCTAAAAAAATATAAAAGGGCAATGCCCCGAAGCAAACAGGTGTGGGGTAGCTAAGTACATAAAGGAAGAAAGCTTAAAAAAGGTTAAAATAAAGTCAGAGTTTCAGATCGCGTAATAATGTAACGTCGAGTTTTGATTTGCAAGGTTTTGGTGCCAGGGAGAAGATGAAGCGGTAACAAATAAAGTGTTTGTAAGATAAAAATAAATATTTCTAGAACTAGCGTTGAATAAAAGAAATAAATTTAATATCAACTCAGTAGATCTCTTTTTTATTTAATTCATAAAATTAAATAATTACAACACTTAAATAATAAATTTCTCGTACCTAAACAATATAGAATTAGACCTCACTTATTGTGGCTTATAAATGAAAAATAAAATAGAATATCTTATTTTATGTAAGACACAAACACACACATCCTCCTTATACATTTTCTTTAATTAATAACTTTTTGTTAAATGTCAGATATATTTTAGGCACAAGTATCATAATTTTTCACCATGGCACCTTTTGGTTGGTAGATGCTACTAACCAACAAAAAAGAAATACAAAAGCTCAGACAAAAATCACATTGTTGCATTCATTGTTCGTCGCCTATCTCTTTTACCTTAGACCCAAGTTCCAAAGGTACAAAACATTGTATCACGACGGTAGCCGTGTTTGCGACGCCTCTAGGCTATTGAAAATTAAAATTGCTGGCTGATTTTTTATCTGCACCACTGAGTTTTTAGAATGCTTTTGTTGTCTGATTCTGTTTTAATCGTGAATTTGGTAACAATATTTTTATAAACCGTTGCTGCTAGTTTTAGGATTGTTGTTCGTTGTAATTTTTTTATTTAAATTTTTACAATTACATTTATTGTTTTTAGTTACAAGTACTCTCAGTTAGATTTTATGTGAAATACCTACTTTTTTAATAAAATTATACACCTACATTGTATTCAAAATAATATAAACGACCAAATACGTATTAAAATATATATCATTCATTATTTTCTACCAGTTTGAAGCTGAACATTACACTAGATTTCCCATTTTATCTGAAATCGATGTTCATAACGGGCTTACTCAAACGAGGTGTCGCTTTATAGAGTTAATTGCGCGTAATTTACAACCTGGTTGCTATCAATGTAAATCTTTGTCAAAAACATGACAATAGAATACGCACAAAACAAAATTAAAGTCGAGCCAAAATCATTCCAACGTTTAATTAAACGGTACACTGCGGTGTAATTGAGGATTAATTGCGCACTGGATTCAAATTCATCGAATTTACACGACAATTTGTTGGAAATGTGTCACACTAAACTTTATCACCAATCTCGTAATATGAGCTGGCGGGTGTGTTTTATTTTAATTAATTTATTGATACGATAAAAGATTTTTGGATGTTGGATTTTTATACTTCTAACGATATATGCATAATTATAAATAGTACATTTTTGCACAATTTTTCAAGACAAATATAATAATATACTGTACCTAAATAGTTGTAAGATTTTTTTACTTAAAAAAAACCTTTTTTATGGAAATCAAATAAAAAAATGGCTAACAGTCAATTGTTCAATCATCTGTACGAGTTTGTGTTACATCCTATTGTTACCTTTGAAACTACAACACAAAATCAATTCTTAAAAAAGACATTTTCGCAAAAAAACTACAAGAGATATCTCACCTAAATAAACAAACATACTCAAACAATATTACATACAATATCTTCAACAACCTTATAAGGATAACAATATTCTGTGCAAATCTGAAGAAATAACGCAAAGCTTTGTTCGTATCTTTTATGTCGTAAAGGATCGGATCAAACATAGTATCTAATGACTGGTTTATACGATGCGAAAAATATCGTAGAAGTTACAGTACATTGCTGTCTATCTTCAATCACTTATGACAACACTGCTGTTTGGCCCCGCAATGTTACACAACTCGCATGATGTTTCTCGCATCGTCTAAAGCAAGCATATTCACAAAAGATGGACGTAACGATTTTGATACACGAACCGTGACAGGCAACACTAAAATAATAGGGGATGAAATTGGGGTGCTCAATGAAAATTTGCATCTACAACTATAAATTATACATGTGAGGGTTGTCACCCCCAAGTGGTTCGGAAATAGCCTTATAATGAATGGTACGAAATAGTCAAATTACATGTAATTGTTAATTTGCAAATCGATGAAGTTAAGGAAGAAAGGCGAATATACGTATTAAGGGGGTAAAATTAACCTAATTTACGGATCGTTATGTAATTTAACACCTATGAATCTGATGAAAGTAGACCGAGTTTTGAGATTTTCACGAATAAATAACGAGTGATTGAACTCGTGTTCTAATATATAGGCTTATATGCTCTGAGGTTATAACCTGAAGGCTTGAGCCTAGAATTTATCAAATTACAAAATTAAGTATTTCAGTTGGATAGTTTAAGTTGGGTTAAAATATCGAAGAAAACAGACAAAATTACAAAATGAATATCGTGTAAAATGTAAAAGACCGAGATTAGGTACATGCAATTATCGTCGTCGATTACTATTATTAATTTATATTAGAATTAATAATATCACCTCTTGACGTCACACAATTATCTCATCTTAGCATATCCTCCGATTACCAGTTGTACGACTCTCATACATAACATTTTGTCCCATATCTGAACAGAGTGTAAACTTACACAGTAATCCAACAGGGTGGTATTTCCATCATTAATTTAGATGAGAATTCCTTATAGTTCCCTCTAAGACATCATCAAACGATCATGACGTCACATTTTGCGATATGACGTAGGGTTAAGGGATGAAGGGTGCTTTTCATTGTATTGAGAATAAAATTTTGATTGTGTCTTTTTATTTCATCAAAACGAATCATCATTTCTCTGTATCTATAAAGTATTATCCAGAACTTTTCTTCTTTTATTAAATCTTCGGTGGTACATACCTAGGTAATACGAAGACTTACACATACAAATTGATTAGAACAGATTTTCAAACAGGTTACCAATTAGGTTATTTTACGTAAACATCATTTTTCTTTCGATTGGTAAATAGGTAAGGAAAATTAATACACGAGGGCATTTTTACACACTATAAAACTATTTTATGTAATTCTTGCCAGCAAAGAGCGTTTCAAGTTACTATAAAATCCGTTACCACGTCTAGACGCATAATTCACAAATTATCTTCATATTAACGAGTGTCATAATTAAACATTGAGGCGAGATGATCGTGCGTCTCACTCCATTTGTTACACTGACAACTTAAGTCGTAGACAGGGGTGGTTAGTCAGTATTCATAAGACACCTTCCTTACAAGCGTTTCATTATAAGAGCATAGACACACTAAGAGCATAGACGCCGCAAAACAGTGTCTAGACTCTAATGCTTGTTGAATATCGTGCTGGAATGTTAATGAACAGGAATCGATACAAAAATGTGAAGCAATCTTGATAGTTCCGATTATGGCCGGAAGAGAATTCAGTTTGAATGCAAATAGAAAAGACGGTAATGAGGTATTTGCATTTAAAGTAAGTACTGAAATCTTAAACGTTTTAATGTGATCAAACTGAATGCAGCAAATAAGTAATAATAAAAATAATTAGTTTTACGTATGCCACACCCTAAAAAATTAAGAAAATTTATTTAAGTTAAAAACATTGTTACATAAATCCCAATTTTTAAGTGAAAATAAATTGATTACGAAAAATTAAATATTAAATTGTTTATTTTAATTTTCTTGAAATATAATTTTGTAGTTGACTGTCTTCTCTAAACATTTTCAAGTCTATATTGATAGCCTACTCGCGAAGGTTCGCGGGGCGCGAATTTCGTCACAGTGTTTTGGGTGCTGTGTTATGCAATTTTGATAACCTCATCAAGAGCGTGCATTTTATTAGCGGCTTTGCTAGTTGCAATCTCATGTTCATGGGAAACTTTCGATATTGTTTAAGTGTAAGTTAAGATTATTTATTCTTAAAACCAAAAGAAAGATTATCATAATACTGTAGTTTTTAGAGGACTAGGTACTGTTCAAGCAAAAAGGTTGGTGTGTAGTGCCTTAAAAGAGTGATAGTGAACTCATAAATTCTATCTAAATTTTTTTTTTTAACTAAAGTGCAATCTAACATGGATAGTTATTTACTAAAATAAATATTTAATAAATTAAAATTAAATATTTAAAATAAATTAATTTCACTTAATGATCACACGATTATTGACATACAATTATTTAATTAACGTTTTGGCAGGAACTACCCAAGCACCTAATCACAAAACAATCAAACAAGCAAAAAGACATTGAAACACCAACTCCAAAACGCAGTTTCCTTAGATTTTCTATAAGAAAAAACTTTAGTGATGACGTGACAATATCTAGGGATTAAGTTAACGTTCCCTCCGCGGGGTAGTAATGCGATGAAAGGCTGAGCTCATCATCATGAAAACTAAATTAATTGCACAAAGACGTGTTAGGATTAAGGCTCATGCATCTAAAATAAGCTGTCGTTATTACATTCATTGATGATATTTTGTACGTCATTGTTACATAGTATTTATACTTATATAATATCAGGGATCTGATAGCAAGTGATATAGTAAATAAATAGGGCAGTTAGGATAATGATACCGATAAACCGTTTAGACCTTTTTGTAGGGCCTATTTTTGCTATTGTATTTTATTTTAATTGTTTTTTCAAATAAGAATTTGAAAGACCATACCATACCGTGAGGTTTTTACATAATAGTAGACATTTTTGACTATTTAACAACTTATAAGTTGATTAACTTTGACTTTCAGATAATTATATTTTGCCTTTAAATACAACCTAACTCACTGTCAGATTACTAATTTTTAGAAATGATAATGAAAATTAAATTTCCAAATGGCTTTGTGTGATTTAAACATATATTATATTTGTCATAGTCATAAGTGTTCTTCATAATAATATATTATGTAATGAATATCTGCAATAAAAGAATAAAAAATAGTTAACATAACAGCAACATTTTTGCCGCAGATTGTAACTTACCATGAATATAGTTACTCAAATAATACCCTATTAATAAACATTACACGAGTTACCAGAACTACATGAGGCATGAGAAATCAATCAAACGTTACATAAGCACCTTAGCGAACTACATTACCCATGCCGATTAGGATTGGCTTCTCAACCCCGTTTCAAAGCCTGTCGCGTTTTGCAAGGTAACTTAGGCATTAACTACTTGCTTCATTAGCTTACGTGTAATATTTCTTAAGTTAAATTATTAACAACTAACTGACTCGGTAGACTTCGGACTGCCTCAAAATAAATAAAAGCATCAAAAAATCAATCAAATCTCGAGTTTTAGTGAGACTAACGAACAGCAATTCATTTATATATATATAGATAGATTAAAAAAAAATATGGCAACACTGTTATGAAGCGGTGTCTACGCTACATGTCAAACGGAGTACCGTTTTTTAATTTAATTTACCCTAAAATATGCAAAACTAAGCGGTTATTTGTTTTTATTCCTTTTTATGATGTATAGTCTAGTAATGTAGCTGTATTTTTTAGTAAATAAACACTATAATAGTTAAGTTTTAAACCTTACACTCCTTCATTCAAAATAATTTGTGTTTTACTAAAAAGTTTATCAAAAATCATATTAATTTGCACCCGGAAATTCTGTAATGATTTCACGAAAAATAAAATTCCCTAGAAAACTTTAAAATAAAAATATTTCAAAATACAAATTAAAGTCAAGTACTTCCTACTTACAATTAATAATAATTAAAATTAATTCACTCCAATTAGGCATCCTAAATGGGCTTAATTGGACGGAGCATCTTCATCAACATACCTAAGGAGGTTTAAGGTTTTCCACGCCGCCAGGTTGTCTGAGGAGGCTTTATGTTAGCGGATATAGCACCTCGCCATAGAGCTGAGAGTAGACCGCAAGGAGAATTACATGGATTTGAGTATTGTAGAGGCGGTAGTTTAAAAATGTAGTTTCAATTCTGTTAATTTTTATGTAAGGTTTCGTTTTCGTTTCGGAAATGACTTTGATGAGCAATAATTTTATGTAAGAGTTGACAATTTTATTCGTTTTATTTAAAAATGAAACTTTTGGAATAAAGATGTGCTCAGTTAGGTCACCATAAATTAGAAATAGTCAAATTATGTTACTAGAGGGTTTAGTGCATTACAATATTTAATACAACAGGAAATACCTGCTGGTTTTTCATAACATATTTCTTTGACTTAACCAACGAACCTTATCAAGAATTGCTCAAAATAATAACTTAACTAGCATACTGGCACCTAATAATCATAGACTAGGCTATTTCAAACAAAGAACACAAGTTTTTTTTAATCTAGTCATGGGTGACTGGCCAGTTACATAAAGACCACTTAGAAACCACATCTTCACATGCCAATGATTTTAGTGCTATCGTAAACGCTATGATTATTTAAACTAGAACTATAAAACTACGGCTATTTAATGTTGTAGATATCTGATAACGTTTACAGCGAACATTCTTTGGGAATTTTTTAAACAAAGAGTTTTGAAGTGATTTTAAAGTTGTTAGCATATGTAATTCATCTATTTGTGTTTTCAATAGGTTTTTATATGATTTTAATGCGTTAACGTTGAATATTGAACTTTAAAGTAATTTATTCTTGTGATAAGCAGTTTATTTTATCACAAAATACTGATGTTTTTATATAATCAGTAGCTTACAATATTATCTATATATTAGTCATAAGGAACGTTGTTAAAGTTTATATTCAGTCTATGTGTATTTGTCTGTTATTTTATTATAATCAAGTTCTTCGCTGCTTTTACTCTTTTATTTACACACTGTCCCCAAAACTGAAATAAGTCTGAAATAAGGTTTTATTTTTTCATGAACTGAGTATCTTTGCGTTTATACCTAAATGTCTAACAATTAAAAATTAATATTTTAATTAATTTAATTTCGTAAAATGCCACATCCTCCAAGAGCGGTCATTCTAACATCAATGTTTCTCGACAACCGCTGAAGAATGTCAGTATTCAAGCAACTTGAAGGCGAGTAATTAGCTCTTATTCGGTATGAGCACCAAATAATAGATGCTTGGGTCTAATACTGCGTCTGGAATACCGACGGAGTTAGTGGTATGCAGGTGATATACTATTGGTTATGAAATCCTGAGCGATAGAGGCTTAGGATTTGGTGTTTTGTGTAATTTAAAGAGATTAGGTGGTTTTATGTAAGTAATTTGTGACAGTAATTTATAGTTTATAATTATATTTTGTTTAGCGTTTTACGGATACCTAATTACCTAATGCATTATTTTAGATATTTTATGTATTATTTACGACACTATTTTAGATATTTTATTTTATTACAAATTAATAATTAATGCACAAAATTGTACTTACTGTTTATTGATCTGACAATCCGGTACCTATTATGAAAAGGAAAAATTTTTCTTTGGTGTGTTTTTAAAATTTAATACTCATTCATTACAATTTTGTTTGTTGGTACAGAGAGTAGATAATTGGGAAATTAGGAATCAAATTACCATCGAGTTCATTTTCCGAAGCATAATTGTATGCAAACAATAAAATTATCACGCGTACAGTAGATACACAAACATTAAATGTAAATGCGGTATCATGAACTTACTAATATGAATATTCCAGCAAATACTATAGTCGTGAACGAGAAACAAGTTCAGTACACACTATAATCACCTTCATAACATAATGGTTCAGCCAAAGGTGGTCTTGTTATAACAATAAAATTGCTGGAAGCGCCGCAAGTGTCTAAAACTGAATAACTAGAGTTAACGCCTCGCGTTACATTCTAGCTTCATATAAGCTTAATTAATTAATATTAACAAGCCTCGTACCATGTTAGCTGAACTCCTTGGTGTAATAATTTTGTTAAATATTTACACGGTATTCATAGCTGAACATGCTGATAATTAGGTAAATTTAAACCCGCTGGTAAACATATTTGTTGCGTTCAAGTTTGGGAATCGGTCGAAATGAAACTTGCCTATTGTTTCGGGTCCCCATTGTTTAGCTCAGCAACGAACCGATTAATATGAAACTGCCATCGGTCCTAAGTTCAGTTACTTATTAAGCTTTGACCAACTGAGATTGTTCAAATTAGTAATCGTTCCAAACGTCTGCGTCAGAAACCCTTTAATTAAAATTCGTCGAATACTAATTAACATACTTTATGGTACGCTTTTAAAATCACATTTGTTTAACAAAAATATTATTTCGTTTGCAAGGAATTAAAATTTGAATATACTATACGTTCAATCCATGTTTAAATAATTAAAAAACTAACTAGTTTTTTATTTTTCTCTGTTAACCTACCAGACCAAGAGCTTTTTTATATAATTGCACTTGAAGGTATATTAAAAAAGTAGCTATACGCTTTTTTCGCTTGGACATTGCGTTCAACTGGTTTCCAGGTTTCGCGGGATTCGCGGACCAATTCTACTAATTGCGTCCAAACTTCTAGAGTAGAGCTTTTTAATTAAAACTTATTCAATATTATAGAGACCGTTTGAGCCGGTCACTCGGATAACTTTGAATTTTTAACATAACATTGTGAGTTTCACGATTTTAACTAATTAGATGAGACTTTTTTAGATAGTTAAAAGCTAATCTTGCAGGTCTGGTGGAAGAGATTTCTTTAAGGCAGAACGACGTAGTCATTTGTCATTGTTAAATAAATAGTTTTATGTGGTATTTTTGTATTATTTTTTACGTATTTTGATTTTGCACATTTGTTCTGCTCTTTTTTTTTTTCTTTAACAAAAGTCTAATAACAACAAAAAATATTTAAACCTCGTTAAAAACTTGAATAAATCGTACCAGTGTATGTAGCGCACTGATCAAGTACGTTGGTAGCACTGCGCTAGGCGGCAATGCCATTTATTTTCTGGTAACGGCAAACGACCAATAAGTCTTGCTTCCCGGGATATTAACACTATCATAGGTTACTCTCACATTTTATGAAGATACATTAGACGCAGAGACATTTCCATAAAAGATTTTGATATAATTCCGTTTCGAATTGAATTTGGTGGTGATTTTTGGGTTATTATTTTGAGAAATTAATTGGGATTTACGATTATGTGTTTTGTTTTAAGGGATTTATATTGCAGTATTTTGGTATATTAATAAAACGCTTTTAGGCACACAATGTTGTTTACTTTGTGTTGTATACAGACATTTTCATCTGTTTTTTACCATTACCTACGAATGTTTTTATTCGTGTACAAAAAAGACATATTTAACACGAGTAGATAGTTAGGTACTTAACTATTTATTCCATTCGTTTTTTTTTTCTTTTTGTATTTGCAACTTCCACAGAAATAAGCCATCAGCTCAATTAACGCGTCATATCATTCAGTGCACGAGTTATTCAGTGAGCGATGAGACAGTGTGTGCCACACTTTATATCGCCGAGTGGACGGCGGACGGCCAAATAGCTAAATGTCCAATAAGTCCCGCACTCGATATTAACTGCGACATAGTTTACTGCGCGCCGCCTGTTCATTATTACCCCGCTCGTTTTATGACATCCGAAATTCGAATTTATATAATTGACCAGTTTAAATAGCGGAACGGGTCGAAACTTAATTATTGTAAGCTCATAATAAAATTAAGTGTCGACGCCTACGGAATTATTTTGTTGCAATCGTTTTTAATTTACTTCTGAAGTAGGCGATTATGACTATTAAATACAGCCGGTTTTGTTGTTGGGAAGTCTATCAATCATATTGATTACAAACCATTTAGCGACGGTATAAATGGAATATAAATGGCATATTTTTACCAAATAGCGCCATGCCTCGACTCTACTCGAATTAATAGGTTTTTATAATAAAAGTCAAAATAATGTGTTTGCATAAAATGTTATGTTTATAAAGCCTGTATAATATTTCAATTAGGGTATAATCAAATTTATAAACCTTATAAATAAACATGTGACATTAAACTTTTCAGTTACAGTATGGTTACTAAATATAATCTATTCTAATTGCCCAAACTTTTGGATGTAACTAAAATTCGTGTTTAAAATAAGACTGAAACGAATGAATACCTCAAAAGTCCCGAAAATATTTTGCCGGGTAAAGCCGGGATAAAGCAGGGTAGGCCGAAAAGAGCGGCTTTCGTAGTACCGGGACTGACGAGTCCTTTGATATGTTATTGAGTTCAATTTACGTTTTCATATTCATCGGCTCGCTTCGTACTTCTTTTGGGGAAATGTACGACGGAGTTTCGGTTAAATATGAGGATATTTCAGCAGTAGTTTTGAATGAAATTTTGGATTACAACTCTCGGATTTGTTGACTATTTGCAGTTCGTTTACAGTATTTAGAGTACCTTATGTTTAGTAATGGAAAACGTTTGTTTACTTAGTAATCTCCTTAATTCATAACAAAAACTAAAAAAAAAACAGACAAATTTTGCAAAGCTGAAAACAACATCTACAACAGAACTAAGTAACTTCGTCTTTAATTTATTTACCTTTTAATACTATTTAGATGTCACTTTACATAAAAATGTCTGAAGTCTGAATGTCAAAAAAGGTCTGGAAAAAGCTATGACATGAGACGGCGTCTGTTCATTATAACCAAGTCGAGTTTATTAAGCTGGCGCCATTAGCTGTGGTAATATTATGCAGAAGATGTAGAGTTGCCACTTTGCTTGATTTATGTGGACCTAATCGTAAAATATTAGACCTGAAATTCATTTAGGAATGTAATTTGTAAGTACGTTTGTATTACAATTTGTTTACATATTTGTACTAGAGGGAAGGTCATTGCAATTGGGAACCACTGTTTTCTTGAAATTTCATAGATTTTTATCTGTTTAGTATGAAGACCTAAGTAGATTGGTGTATTATAGTATATAGTATGTTAGTGAATGCCATTTTTTTTTAATTTAATTTATTTTATATATCTATCTCAATCTGAACTACATAATTTAAGCATTAAAATACCTAAAAAAACATGCACAATCTTTACAATACTTCCTATTCCTATTTTTGATAAACATCAAAATCGAACGTTGTCGCAAAATTGATTAAACAATGAAATAGCTCGGCTAGAGACCTTTAGGGGTCTTTTCAGTTCTTTACAATAAATTTAAGCATAAAAAATGTCCTTGTCTTTATTTTACAACGGAGACAGGTAAACATGTTTTCCTTTTGTTTTTATCTTCAACATTAGAGTACTAAAAGTAACGTATGTCTAGAAATACGGCATAAAAACACCTCTGTTTAACCTCTCTTAAGGTAATGCATGAATTTAGACATTTTATGTTTTATAGCCTTTTTACGAGTATACGGCCTATGTATGTAAAATCCTAATGTTGTTCCGTTGACAACATTTTTAAGACTTCACTCATTCGTTTGTTACTTCAAGGACGGCTGTATTTCCATTATTCTTTTTTTTTATTACAGCTTTTTTTGACAAAAATACCTACAAATGTGTGTTTTCCGCAGCACGATTAGTTTTTTTTCGATCCTTGTCATTGCTTTGTTTTTAAAACTTAATGAAATCAATAATTTTTTCCATGATGATGATACATATTTTTTATTTGTACCAACGCAAATCAAGTGTTTGACACATACCATAATGTGTCAAACACATATTATGTATTGCAAAGGTAGTTACAATACGAAACCATCAAATATTTGTATTCACCTCTCTTTGGATCTACATTTAATAACTACCCCCCCAAATCTCGTTTCTAAACAAGGAAGGGATCACACCACTATCATGGATTGAAAACAAAAGGTGAACAGTCTATTGAAGGATTTCCTAAGGGATTTTATAAAGGGTGCCTTAAACCCACAACCTTGTTTTATTCTGATAAAATATGAGAAATGAAAAAGCAGGTTCGATTCTTTTAGGGTTTTTCCTGGTTTACGGTATTATGATATCCGGTTTTAAAGTTTATTATTAGGTATTTTGGTGGTACTAAGGTACCTATATGAAATATAGAAGCTCCAGGGCTTAAATAGTATAGTTGAAATAAAACACTGCACATTACAACTAAACTGTTTTTTTAAGTTTAATTTATTTAGATATACAGATTGTGTTAAGATGATTTTCAGTTTCTATGTAACATTTTATAGTATGTCGTTTTGTTAGGTACCTACAAAACGTTTATGTGAAAACTTATTATTACAAACCGATCTGTTCTCACGGCTCAAAGCCGCAAACTAATCTCATTTATGACCAATGAAAACATCACTCACGTTCAAACATAGCACATTCTACATAACCTTATAAAAAATTGGGAAAACACGCTTCATCGCAAATACAAAACAAATTAACAGGAGAGTAATCGTTCCTATACATCCACGTCTAACTTCAACAGAAATAGTTCGGATATGACTAGTGTAAATAAATTGCGTGTCCCTGAATAATTCATCAAAGAAACGGGCGCTGACAAATGAAATCTAATGAATACAATATGAGAGGAGTGTTTCGCGAGATTCATGCAAAAATAGATACAGTTATCCATAGGGCTGGTAAAAATATTGCAGGTACTTTAAATTTTACGGTGCCGTAAAATTTTCGTTGGTTATGTGGAGTAATCTTCAAAAGTTATGGTGTGCGTTTTTTTTTAACATAGCTTTGTAATATCAAAAATAAATCAAATTTCACGTATGCGGGTGTATGTATACCTGACGTCTATTAATATCTAAAGTAATATTAGACATGAGTTATTTTACGTTATTTTTTTCTTTATAAATATTTACTGTAATTTTATACAATATGTTATTTTGAAAAGGCGTTAAATACTTTGTTATTTACGACAGAAAGTCTTCCATAATTTTTATATCCCATATCATTATCTATTATATAATATCGTTCTCCCATAAATAGAGAAGATACCATTATTAGTATAATAATATAATCGCTTATCCATTAATATTATTCCCCACAAACTACACAACAGACAGTCGTCATACTAATATACTAAATATTAGCCCAGCCACTGTAATGTCACTGTCAATCACCAATCACATCACACAAATGCACTGCGGGATCTGAATTATAAATCGCGGTGTTACTAACCACTAGCATTAAACCTATGTGATTCAAATAATAACGGCAATGCGGCACAAACGGAACTACCAACCACAGAAAAGTTATAAAAATTTAATCAACATTAATTTTTCAGTATTTTGATTATTACCTGTCGTTACTATCAATTAGGAATACAAATGGATCAGTTCCGTTATGGTTGAAGTCATAAAAATATAATTGGAATAATAATAAAAGCCTTCACGGTGGAATGGAATTCGTGAAATAAGGTTGTACGTCTATGTAGCATTAGCAGCGTCTTAAGAAATGCGAAATTATATTTTGCAAGTATTTTTGTTATTAGAGAAAGCTTACCTATGTCATAATATATTACGTTGTATAGAATCGAAGAATTTGTTCAAAATAAAATTAACTACACATAGCGATTTTTTTAATTTTTTGGATTATAATATATCTTGGATGAATAAATAATTATTTCATCTTAACGAACAACAAATTAATGTTCAATGATGTAATTTCCATGGTTTACAAAAAAGAATATTTAATCTAGGTATCTAATTTCTTTAACAGCCGAACAATATTTAGGTATTTATTCCAGTCTCAAAGTATACCTTCTTCTTCTTACACAATACATTTTTTTCAATATCTTTAAAACGCTATCGCTTATGTAGTATAACCTCACCTTTATCAGACAGCGGGATTAGCCGCCGGCAAGTATCTTTATTGTAATTCTCTTACTCTTGTTTTGTTTCGGCGTGAACAAACATTCATAATTATGATTAACATGTTAAAGTTCTGCAAGTTTAATATTACATTCAGATTTTTATTTGTTTGTTCTGTTTCAAGACAAGGCTTGCTTTTGCTTTTAATTAAATTGTAGTTCTGCTGGCTTGCATTACTTTTAATCTTTGTGTTTCCTCTGTAAGTGAACAAAAAATATGTTATGGTATTAAATTGAGTTATTAAGTACTACGTACTAACGTAGTACATTATAACTCAATGTGGTATTAATACATTTTAGATATTGGGTAGATACTAATCTCGTGCAGTTTCAGTAGGAATGGTAAAAAAAACTGCCATTGATCGTTTCGCTAAGAAGAAGTAGGAATGAATCCGATTTCAAATAGAGTTCCTAAATTAGGTTGTTTCAATGTTATTTAAATGAAGTATAATTATTTGTAAGTATATTCTAATCCGATTCTTCCGCCGACAGAACACTTCATAAATGACTTAGAATCAAAATCCGATGAGAATAATTTCCAAATTCCATCACTTTATTGTTTAAGTATTTACAAAGGACGAACTCCTTTCTAAAATATATTTCGTCGAATTACGAGTTTGTCGATTGTGTGTAGGAATATTTATGAATTTGCGAAATTGTCGAAACACAAAAGAAGTAGCGATTCACAATATACAGTCACATAAAGAACACGAAATCCTTTGATATCGTACTTTTATTACTTATGTAGAACTGTACTTACTGTGTGACTATCGTTATTATTGGATATGTGAACGTGAGCTGCTATTTTCTTTTTATTGTTTTGAATCGATAAACGCTAATGGGGACATGTTATTTATTTGTATATTATGACATACATTTTATTCAGTTTATCGAAATGATTAAGTTTATTGTAATCGATAAGTTAGTTCATTAAACGGCAATTGACGGACACTGAAAGTACAGTGTGTTTGTTTGGTCTTCCACACTTTAATAACCATGTAAGATCAATTTATTATTTTACTAATTGAACTAAAACAGCTCGCCTTTTCACATCATAGCACTTAAAACAATTGAAAATAAATTATTTAATACATTAGGTACTTCAACAAAAGCTGAATATAAGATAAAAATTGCCACCTAACCACTTCAAGACAAAACTAAGATGGATGTTGTATGCAAGATCCTTCATCCAACAATATTATTCTAACCCGCGTCCTAACAAAGGAGGTTATAGATAGAGTATTTAACACAACAAGCCACTTAAGTTAAGAGCTCAAGTACTAAGGCATTGGATTTATAACATGGATTAATATTACCGCGACATAAATTCCAGATGATTTGATACGTCATTGAAATTGAGACGGTTGAGATGATTACTGATAGTGATATTGAATACCTACGTCTCGCATGATTGTAAAGACGGAATTTGAAACGAACCATAGGTTATAGTAGGCCTTGATTGTCATAAAGTATTAACAAACTTTATGGCCAACTTTTCAAAGACACCGGTAAATGGTTATCTATTTTTTTTTTATTTATTGACATAAGGCTACCCTTATGTACCTTCAAGTAATTGTACTACTACTAGTACAATTACTTGAAACGAGAACAAGTAATAAATAAGACCAACGTAAGATATTAAAAAAAATCCTACTAAAGTTATATAACTTTAACATCTTCAGATTCGCACAATGTGTTAGTGGTAAAACAAAGTAACAATAAGTACGCATAACTCTCAGGGCCCGTCTGAATAAACACGGGCATCCGTCTATATCGCATAGCTGGAATATTGTCTTGTTTATTAGAACCGGACGCTCCCCCGCCTAAGGCAAGGATCCAATATAATGGAATACCTACTTCAACATTATTTGCAGATACACGGGTACTTACGCGATATGCCCCGGGCCTGTATTAACGTGTGGTATGCGCTTAAATCGGCGACGACGCGAATAAAGGCCCAGTTGATACACAATAAAATTCGGGTATTAAGGAAGGTGAAACAGTGTCTGGGACTACCGTTCTTTGATAGTTCAATGTTATTAGCCCCGGAGCGACGAGTCGCTTTGACATAATTCTTTTGAAAATAACAATGGATTCGCTCCTCGTACGTGATCCTTTATTCAATATTGCGACTGTATTATTCAAAGAACGGCTTCTGGAGGTAAGTAAATATACTGTCTGAGGTAACTCAAACTTGAGGATAAAAATTACAATCTAAAGGATGTTTTGATATGTTTTTCTTAGAGGATATTTCTGTTTTGCTTTCAAACATTAAATAAAACAACATTTTGTTGTAGAATCAGCACAATTTTATCGAAAATGTACTTTTAACTCACCTACATACTCTAGAGAAAATCCAATACGTAGAAACATTTAAAAAATATATTTATTAGTACTAACTTGTTGGAGATCGTTTTTCTCTGATTGCATAGCACCAATCGGGACACGTGCAGTAGTAAAAACTCGAGTTTAAAGACCACACTGGGTATTGGCATCCAAGATATATAGCTACTCGAATACTCTACGAACACTACTTTCTAATTCTTGGTTGTAATGTTTTTCTTGGTTGTAGCAAAGTCGGATTTTAAGTGGTTGCTTCTTTGGAAGCCAGTAAACTTGCCAGGAAAATGTTTTTCAGATTTACAATTTTAATCACTGAAAGGGTATTACAAAAAGTTATGGCTTACAGAATAAACCGCAATTTTTTTTTGGCTCCGTTAGTGTCGCCAGGAGCTTAGTCAGTAAAGCGACTTGAACATGTAATCAGTAGTCGAAGGTTTAAGTCCTGTCTGGCGTTCAAATATTTCCTTTCTGTCATCATCATCATCAGCCTATAGCAGTCCATTGCTGGACATATGCCTCTTCAATTGCACGCCACTTCTATCTTCGTTCTATCTCGGTTCTATCCTCGGCTTCTCGCATCCAGCTCCTGTCAGCCGTCTTGCGCAAATCGTCCCTCTACCTTACCTCTCTCCTTGAATAATTCATTCTTTATTGCATTTAAATACAAATTAGTCCTTAAGAATTTCAAATACCTTCCCAAAAGTTGTATCAAACACGTATATACCGACATAAGTTAATACGAACATGTTTGAATGTGCTTCAGGCGGGGTAATAGACAACTTGGACAGCGAACAACGTTGTAGGTTGCACAGTTAATGTAACTTTGTAATAAGGGTTAGAGGCTTGCGCTTTGTTCCGTTGCATAATTTTGTTATGCCCATTCTACCGAGAAATCTTGTTTCGTCGAATACATTTTAAAGCAAGTCTGGAATAGAGAGTAGTTATTAACACTTGGGATGTTTTGGATGCAATTTATTTGATAGGTATAGGTTTTGTTTTTGTGTTTCCGTTGTTTACGTGAAGTGCTTAGTGGTTATAGTTTAGAGTTGATTTACGACTGATGACATAGAATATTTTTTTTAATTCTGTTGTTAGGTATACATATAACTATTGAGTTAGATTTGATAATATTTTTCTGATCTTTATCTGCCATTTAAGAATGTCAGGCGTTGAAATTCATATAATGATTATTGAATTAATACTATGTATCTTTGACGACCATTTTGACACCCTCTTGGGATATTTTTATAATATTTAGACTAAAATCATGGCACATATTTTGACTAACAAAACTACAAAAGCAGCATACCAATTTTAATTAACATAACAGCTAATAATTTCCAACTAATGTGATTCACACACAGCTTAGCACAGACACCCTTATTTTTTTTACATGTGTAAATCAGGAGCACGTGTTTAAGAGCAAAAGTGTGCAATCCAGATGTTGCAGAAAAAACCTCCCGAGGGTCCATTCTTACTTTCAATACACTTACATACTTAGGATTAGATTTATGGAGATTTAGTTTCGCTAGTGTCAAAATTTGCACGTTTCAAGTGGTACTTCCGTGACTGTTAGTCTGGTGTTTTCCTGTTTTGTTCCTGGAAGAATTTCATTGACAATAATAAATGACTGTCGATACAGGCACAAGGATCAAAATATGAAAGAAGAAATAATAATGAAACCAGATTGTCACAGCTGGGCTGCAGCAGAGCCATCTGAAAGATACGTAAATAGACGAGTCTTGGGAGTTCGTTAAATTGTTTCTATACAATTGAGATTATTTTTGTTTTCTGCTAGTTGATGTGAAAATAACCAAATTGTTTTCCGTATTTTGGTACCTCTGTTAGAAAATTGGGTCACAACCCAATAAAGGTAAAACCACAAGAAGATCACCATAAAGCCCATTACCATGGTAAAGTTAGGTTTGAGTGTGAAAATCCTTTATTGACTGAAAAGTACGTCCACTACATGCCTACATGTTATTTACTGCTGCTAATGACTTGTTCATCGGTAAATAGTTGACGATCGTAGTTCCAGTTTATCATTACTTACTGAATATACAAAAAATACGGTAGCACTATTTGTTTGTTTGTCAAAGAGGAAGCGTCCGAACAGTGACTTTCCGGAACGTAGTAATATGGTAATAATAACTTGTGCACGGTTCCGTTTCATAGAATTGTTTAACAATGTATGTAAAGACAACGCTATGGAAATTAACTTGTGCAATACTGCAGTGATATAAAATTCTGCGAAAAAAATAAACAGGTAGTTAAAAACAACGAGTGTTGCATGGTGCGAGTGCATTTCAAAAATACTACGACAAAATTATAATAAAATAAAATAAAAATAGTAAGAATCAAAAAATAAAAAGGTTTCATGATGAATTAAAATTTTATTCATGCATGGCCTAATATTCTTGAAACTTAAAATGATGTAGGTCACTGTATGTATATAGTACGCACAATTTTAATACCCTTGAATAATTAGATTTAACATTACAGCGTATTGAGAACATAATATAATTAAGAATACTTGGTAACTATAAATACTAACAATCTGCAATCAAGAACTAAGTAGCAATTGAGTAACTGAATGGAGCGCCTCTCAACGTTGCGATCTTCGGAACATTATTATGCAATAATTACTTATACCGCACTCTGTTCCGTTTCGGAAACAAAAAGTATGGAATAAGCTTTTATTTAATTTAGTAACTTTCATTAAACATAGTATAAAGAGATAATTTTATAAATTAAAGAAGTATTATTTTCTTAAAACATTTATCGACGACCTCGTTCGGCCTCGGTACCTTCGTTGTTTCTGACTTCCATAACACAAGTGCTTTAGCAACTTACTTTGGGTTGAGAGCAATGTATGTGATGTTGTCCGCATTTATTTATTATGTAAAGGAAGGTCCAAAAATATGTGAATAGTGATAAAGTAAATGTTACCTAGGTAGTGTACGAATAGTGCCTATGCTTAAAATTATTGTTAGAAACAAGTAGAAAAGAAAACTGTTTTTTTTTTGCATATTGTATGGCCAGAATTTGCCTTTTATGAGCTGTAAAGAACATAAAGATAGGGAACAGAAGAAATAAATGGGTAAGCACTATACACTACACTGTACATATCTTATTTAGGGCATACTAAAAAAAACACATACTAATATAGCAAATTTAAATAATGGAGTTCCGTCTCCATAACATCTTTACGCGCGCATTGTGTCGATAGACTAAGCATTTCGCGAGCGGTTTTAAGACGCCCGTAATTCCTAGAGAGCGTTTCACACGTAATAATAGGATAACGTCTAGTGCACATATTTAGCGAATGCTAAGCAGTAATTGAAATGCATTTAAAATAAATAGAGAAATGTATAGAGTTATGGTCCGGCCGCTGAGAAACTGCGTTCTTGACAGATGGTAGTCAACAGGATAATAGGTATAACTTTAATGTGGCGATGAATTTACTAAATATAATTTACTATAACTTATTTGTCCTATAAACGAATAATATCATTCAAAACTACCAGGTACAATTCATAATATTACAAGGTTTTTTATTTCCACAAATCAAGACCAACTGACATGTGTCAGGAACGCATTCTCTCAGCGGCCGGACCAGAAGCGCAAACTTGAAACACACTAGGTTGTATACACTTATAACCATTTTTTTGTAAACTCTTAACTCAGAAAAACACATACCTAAAACATTAAACTAAAACTAAAAAGCGTCTACAAACAGTCTTTGCTTTTTTGTACACAACGTTTTTACAAGTTTTCGCCGCGCAAACAGTCATTTTAATTAAAACTTGTAAAGCACACAAACATGTAAATACGAATCACAACGTACTTTGGTCTTACCGAGGATACCACTAACATTCGCTTTTTTAGATTTCAGTTTGACTACCGGACTAGGAATCTAAATATTATTAAAATGCAGTTGGTACCAATTCCTATTTAGAAATGATTTTGAGTAATGATTTTTGACCATCTTGAGCTCAGACTATCTGTACTGTATGGAATATTATTGAAGGTAAAAATTAAGTATTAAGAGACTAGTATGTACCTATAGTCCATACGAGACCGGATGGTAAAATAGTAGGAAGAAAATCATATATGATGATTATAATTCATATCTACGTGCAACTAGAAAAAAGATGCATCGGAATTATTCAAAAGAAAAAAGTCTTCATAAACACAATTCTTAGATTATTATTCAGACAAAGTCTTCGCCAAATTTAGTATAACTAATCTACTTAGGACGCAGTGCAAACCCCGGAACGGTCCACTGAGTGTTTACTTTGTTTCCACGTCGAAATTGAATTAAAACTTTTCGTTCAGCAAACGGCCGAACATTCACCACTGCATCTATCGCTATATCGTGTGCAATTACTAAAAAATGTACCAAATTACTTTCACAGAGTTGTTTGCACAAACCCTTTGGGTTCGAAATTTATGCACCCTCGCGAAACGGCATCTATAATAAGTGTAGGTTACATGCCCCATTTGAAAACTTCCTGTTGATTTTAAACATAAAAGATATTATCTACCGCACTGGTGTAAAATAACCGTATTTTTTCCTTTGTGTTGTGATTCGGTTCGCCCTTCTGCAACGGCGGGTGCGCATTTTGATATTGTTCTCCCTGTATAAGTTTATTGTGTGGCTCTACAAATCGTAAGTGCGGCTCTTAGGTAATATTAAAACATTTTTGTCGCGGTTTGTTTTATTAGTTTGCGATGAGGGTCAGCATGGCATTCAGGTCAGACACGTCTTTGGTTTATTGTTTTAAGATTTTTCTATAGAATGTTTCATGTCTCAACGTCGCATTGCGTACTTTGAGTGGTTCACAAAAACAATCGCCTTAATTAAAAATAAAACACAAACTCTTTTCTTCGGATTTTAACATTTAATAAATCATGTAATCGTTTTATACATGAATTTTCTGAAAGACCGAAATAATATATTAGGAAGTCAAAAAAAAAAAATATTACATCATCATATTATACTTAGAGATCTTTCTCATACGCACATTGCTTAACTATGACTATGATACGTAACTGCAGCTCTCACCTAAAATAGTGCAATCGACCTTATACCAAAAAAACCATTAGACTCTCAAGACTAAATATTTAATCGCCTTCTGATATCAGCACAAGCAAATTGTCCATTATGTGGAAACTGCTTTAACATATCAATATAATCTTTTGGTAAACTGCATTCAATGGCGCCTTGTACGATGCACTCTTTATATGTGATTGACGGTCTTCTCTCTAAAGGAAGTTGTTCATTTGGTTTCAGAATTTGAGGAGTAAAAGTATGCTGGTATGTTCTACACGTAGCTTGTTTCCCATCAGCTGTCAATATGTTCACCATTTTTGCGAAGTATTCCTTGCTTTGAACTCCTTCTTGCCTGAAAAATATTCTGAATATAAATACAATTTCTTAATCAATAGCACAAAAGGAATATTAAGACATAGGTCTGTTTTTTAGTTATTCTGTCAATATTGTAAAACTTGACCTATATTATTATGTCACATTAGAGTTATTGCTATTATTTCGTGCATAATTTAACGTTCAATTATATAGAAAACATTGATCGCCATTGATTGTCAGGAACGCATTTTTCCACCGGCCAAGATATAAACATAATTCAAATTCAAATTATTTATTTTATATACCAGATCCATAATAGTGTTAGTAGTACTTATCCTAATGTTAGTATTTAAACAAGTTTTAACAATTTTATTAACTAATAACCGACGTGGGTTTGAATTTTGACCCAACTTCGTAAAAAGGGAGAGTCCCACCGGTCAGAGAACATAATAATTATATACTTAAAACTTAAAAAAAAAGTTTCGAACTATTTGGTTTTTTAGTCTATAAACTTTTGGGAAACCATTTATTAAGCTTTACTAAGAGAAACACTTTTTTTTTAATTTTCGTCTTTCTGATTCTGACCTACTCGGAGAACTTAGTTACCAAGAACATTCTTAAAATGTATTAAAGCTTGATATTTCATACTTGTCCAAAGTAGTGAGAGCATCAGAATGCAGTTTCCAAATTGCACCCCATATTCGTCGTTTTTGTCTCGGAACTGCTGTTGCCACTGCGCCTCCCCAGTTCTCGAAATATTTTACAAAGTCTAACTGGTGGTCCTGTAAAGAAAGTCAATCGTTTGATAACCATTTTTTTTCTGAAACTTAAGTTTCTTCTGTGTAATTATTAAATTATTTTTTAATTATTAATTTATCATTAGACAACGTAAAACCGAAAATTTATTCGCGTGGTCCCAGTTACAAGATTGTTGTTCATTTTTAATCGGTTGTTTCACTTTCACTACAGATCATTGGATACTCGCCCTTTACGTCCTTTTCTGCTAAAGCCTAACATTTAAGTAGTCAAACTCATCCCACGAACTATGCCTGAGCCTCAAACAATATCCTTTTTAAAAACTCTTTGGGTCGTGAGTTTTGTAAGTTAAAACATTTAAACCACTATAAGAAAAATACCAAAGTGTATTCCTCACATCAAGAGCGCCAATACCAACGAATTCTGCTGATGGATTATTGATACGAATCCTTCTTTTAAATAAATTACTGCCATATGCAAAATATAGGAAATAGTCCTTAGAAGAATGCACCATCATAAAGCAAACTAGAAAATTTATTAGTTTTATAACATATGCCCAAATTAATATTTTGACTAGTGTCATTGTGATGTGACAATATAAACAATTATGCGCAAAGGAGTGTATGTTATTCAGCCCTAAATTATAAAGAAGTTTTTATTCACGAAGGTTTGTGTGTAAATTCGTTTCAATAAGTACTTACACAGAAAGCCGTGTAGTAAAGGTTACTGCCAACTACCAATGAACGACAAAGATTTAAATTACCTAGGTTCTGCAAAAAAATGTTTAAAATATATTACAAAAATAATACAATTAAATTATTGTACCTTAATTTATTGATTTAATCTATAAATAATAATAAACAAAGATTTATATAGAAGATAGCTTACAAAGCAAGCTTCTAAACCTAATCCTTTACATCTCGAAACCACAGTGTTTTATTTACAGAAGGCCTTGATGTTTACATTGATATCAACTTGGGAATTGTTATTAAAAGCACTAAAAGATGGGTAAATATAACTTAAGTCTTAGTTGCTTAAACATTTGAGAAGCCCTCGTCAATATATTATGCTTGTATTTACGTTTAGTTTAATTTAGAAACATTGTAGTCATGTTTGCCTTGATATTTATTTACAGAAATCAATATGTATTTTGTTGTCTATAAGAACACACACACTGCTTAATCGTATTGTATCTCTTTATTTACCTTTTTTTATAAATAGAGAGAAATAAATTAATTCTAAGATCGCCACTTTATAATTTTTGTATTTCAGACATAAAGTATTCTTATATCGCAAGACTAACAAAAATGTTAAGCATTGTTGGAATAAAAATACTGTCCTATATATCAAGTAGCTTATAACAGCGTTATGTAAACCATTATTTTTCAACTTGTATAACATGTAATTACTTATTCAGATTAAAAGAAATATATTAATGATATTAACCACGACAAGAAAACAAGTCACCAACCAAAATCCATACACACGCATCTAATCGTATGCTTCGTGACACATCCGTCTCATCGCCACATGTTCAGTATTAATGATATATGGCGTACAAATCCAACGATCACAATATACAGTGTCGGGGATTATTAGGGGATTGCACTGGATTAGACTTGCTCGGTGGTCTCTCAGACCCTAATGGTTTTTGCGCAGCACATATGACATACGGTCGAGTGCCTTTGAGGACATCTGCCAAAAAATCGTCTTGGATTTTTTGTGGGAAAGTTTGAAAGTGTTAGTTTAATTTAATTTGGTAAGCTTGTTCGCACTTTGCTTTGATTTGTAACGCTGAGCGTAAAATATAACTTTAAGAAATATATTTCTAAATCTTTTGATGAATTTTAATTTGCGGTGTAGAGGAGAGACTCAGGTTACATTATAGGGACTTAAATGTAGAAAGTGATGGTAATAAAGATGTAAACAATAATTGTATAGTTTGCTTCAGTGACACCATGATTTATTATGTAGCATGTATGATAACATAACGTAACATACGGTTGCTACATAAAAAAATCATGAATCCTAAAATTATTCAACAGCGGTCCCAGGTTTGAGATTTCATAATTCAATTCTCTATTACAATAGAGTATTTAAGCAAAGATTATAAGGAAATATGCAAATATACAAAATCGCACGTGCCACTATAAATATTTGACTACAAATTTGATTTCACTTAAAGGATTTTGCATCCGCACTCGATATAGGGCAATTTTTTAATGGCATTTTTTGTTGGCATTGTCAACCCTTCTGAACGCCTAATATTGGGCTCATGTTCATTCATGATTTAGGGTTCATTGTGTTAACAGTGAAATTAGTATCGAAAGGTGTTGCACATCGTTCTATGGTTATTCATGCGCACGTAATGAAACCAGTTCGTGTTATAATTTTATGGGGTTTACCGAACCCTTCGAGTGGGCTATTTTTTAAAAGCTAACAGCACGGGTTGATGACAATAGGGTTATATAATATTCTATGGGTTAACATGTGGGCTGGTATAATAAGCGGCTAAAGCTCCACTTATTAGCAAAGTACCGACTGTGATTCAAAAATATGTCCCCATAAATCGTGTGAACGTCTGTGTCCAGAAATATGTAGGTATGTCAGTTGTGAAAAATAAATAGTCTTTCTGTTATGTACTGAGTAGGTACATGATAGAATTATAATTGGCTAGTGTCTATCTATTTTTTTTTTTATGGTAAACATATTTAAAAAGTTATATAAATCCAGTACGAATATAGCTAAAACTGTTTAAGTATTAAAAAGAAACAAAATTGACAACAATATAAAATCACTGCAAACATTGAAATTCAATGAAGTGCACTTCACATAAAAAGAAAACTTCAACAAACATTCTCAACAAAATCCATTTTAATTCTCAGACAACAAAGACAGATCGTTGTCAAAACATTTATCACACAAATAAAATCGATGTTCCGAAGTGCTTCGACAATTTTAAGAGATATTAATATGCAACACGTCTAGGAATTGCTCAGTTAAACGCCAGTTAACGTACACTTCACAACACTTCGCTTAACGAGAGTTTTGCATGGATAATTTGTGTAAATGGAGTTTACCAGTTTAATCGCAGGTCAAGTAGGGACCGGCCACCTAAGCGTTTTCTTAATTACACCTAAAATTATACAGTGTGTCCGGAGATTTGGTGCTGTCCGTTTTAAGTGACTGACTTAATTTACCCGTAATATGAGCTTGAGTGTGGAAATAGACTAAACTAGAGAAACGGTTTTTTGTTTTGATTACGAACTTTGTTACGTATGTGTTAAACTTTTTGTAAAAAAATATAGTTAATGTTGTTTTTTTTTTAATTTATTTTTAACCTATAGGAAAACCCCTTTATCAGTTGGCTAACTCTTAGCGCTTAATGAAAATCCCCCGCTTTCTGCATATAGAGAGGCAATTTACTGAAATGGTCGCATGCTTTCGAACTAATGCGAAATATTGCTGCGATCTATTGATTTACAAAATTCAACTCTATCACTAAAATCATAAGGGTGTCAAAATCTGAAGAGTGTGGTCACAGATCGATGCCTTCGATACTTAATGATTATGCAAATACTGAAGCTCTAAGAGTATTTAGGTTCAGTATATCTCTGAAGCGATAAACGGTTGAATAAACAAGTTTGTGTTGATAGGTATTTGTTTTGATGATATACAACATCACGGTACAGAGCAAGAGCTAGTTCATATGTGTTTTGATGGCCATTGGCATACAGACTAGCCCATAAATATTCATAAACTCGGCTATGATATGAAATAACAATGGGTTAACGTAGACGTAAGTTTAAACAAATAAAACAAATAAGGGTTTATTTATTTAGATAGGGATAACAAACAGCAGTATATTAAATATTATAACATAGTTAGCGTCTTATCAGTAAAATTAACAAATACTCTACTCACAACATTAGAACATGTTGAATATTTTACAGAAGGAAAACATCGAAATAGGAATAAACTAAGTATCGCAATTCTCATCTCAACAACGTATTCGTTAAGAACCAAAGCTACAAAATTGCCATGACGTAGGTTCATATCAATTCAAGCTACCGTACGGTACTCGTTAAAACGCCAAAAGTTTACGGTTAGCTTAGTCTCGTACACAATTTGGGCCAAATAGAGAGGCTTTTCATTTTTACCTTTAAAATTCTGTATTTTGAGCCTTCAAAGCCCGGCCTTATGTCGGTAACCGCGCTGTGATGAAATTATAACATCGACATTCATGGAGTTTTCAAACTTTGGAACTATGTTGTTTCAAACTAAACTCCAAATATTCTGGAGTTCGCACAATTAAGTTTTAATTTTAACCAGTGTTAATATGTTAGTCTAGAAAGTTTGGAGATAACAATTTAATTAATATTTTGCAAATTCACAGGCCTAGTCGACCTCATGTAATTTTACGGTTATAATTTAGAAATTCTGCTATCGTATACAAAAGTCTCTCGGCTGCTCGGGGTTTCTTTGCGCGACAGGATACGGAATACGGACATTCGCCAAAGAGCTAGAGTCACCGACATAGCTCGAAGAATATACAAGTTGAAGTGGCAATGGGCAGGTCATATCGCTCGAAGAACCGATAACCGCTGGGGAAGAAAGGTTCTCGAGTGGCACCCCGAACCGGAAGACGCAGCGTTGGCAGGCCTCCCACCAGGTGGACCGACGATATCGTCAAAGTTGCGGGCACCCGGTGGATGCAATTGGCGAGTTGTCGTTCATTGTGGCGTTCTAGGAGGGAGGCCTTTGTTCAGCAGTGGACGTCTTCCGGCTGATGATGATACAAAAGACTATATTAGCGAGAATTGAGATACGAAGATTTAAAAAATAAGTTTTGAGTTCTTTATTGCGACCTTGTATAAGACGAAAACATAAAGTGTAAATAAATGTTCTCTAACAATCAGATAAAATAAACGAGCAACAATACAGTTATACAAAATATTAGATACAAGAAATCGATGTCATCGGCCTAACACATCCTCAATTTGAATATAATATAAAAAAAAAACCGGTTGATTTTACATATTAGGCCTCTCAAAATCGAACAATACAAAATCCAGGCTAGCAAAACTACCATAGAAGTGCCCACAACAATCTACATATTGGCTCAACTTTACATTAAAAATGTCAAAAATCTCAAACTTTTATTTTACGACTTAAATGCCATACTGATCGTTTGGGAGCTAAGCAGCAAAGCGTGAAATATGATAAAGATTATTCAAAATACGCCATCATTATCATAAAGAGTATTCTCTAAAATAACAATGACTCAAATCCGTATTTTTTTGGTAAATTACTCTTGATAATACTATTCGTATGTAAATTAATGCAAACCGGAAAATTTAAGCAAAGAAAAATACTTTCTTTAGCCGTTTGTGTCATTCAGCTACTGTATTATACGAAAACTGTCTTTGACGATTATCATTTACGGTAGATCATTCTTAATCAAGATTCAAAAAAATATTAAATTTGAATAAATAAGATAGAAATATACTTTATTACCTGTTGATGTTTATTATGAATATATATATATTATTAGATAATATTATTTGACGGGCCTGTTGGTCTAGTGGTTAGTGACCCTGACTGCTATACCGGAGGTCGTGGGTTCGATTCCCACCCAGGACAAATGTTTGTGTGATGAGCACGATCATTTGTTCTGGTTGTCTGGGTGTAATTTATCTATAATATGTATGTATTTAGAAATATATAAGTATGTTTATCAGTTGTCTGGTTACCATAACACAAGCTCTGCTTAGCTTGGGATCAGATAACCGTGTGTGAGTTGTCCCGGAATATTATTATTATTTATTATTATTATACCTACTTAAGAAGTTACAATAAATATTTATGAAGAAACCAACAAAAAAACTCTTTCATTTACTTTACGATCTAAATTCTAAATATTACAAAAATATTTATATTATCAAACGTCAGAACGGGTTAGCACGTAAAAATATACGCCTAAATTCCTAACTAAAACTTACTCAATTATTCAGCAAAGATATTATTTTTTTCTACAGATTAAAAGAACTAAATAAACTGTCAAAGTCCATTAGTTTATTCTTTAAACAGCAATCGGTTCGAATTCGAACAAGTTTAATCAGAGTTGATGCACACACAGTGGCTGAAAGTAATCTGATACTTGTTCAACAAATCCGACGACTTGTCGTGTGACAGCCGTAGACACGTGCGACTACTGTATACGTACGATATACATCAAGATTGTCTTAGCAATAGAGTTTATAGGGGAGATAAAGTTAATGTCTCTGATAGCAAGAAATTGAGGCATGGATATTGTAAATATTATCTATACTTAAAGGACAATAAATAGATCAGGATACTGAAAACCAATTGTAAACAAAAAAAAAAAATTATAAAGATTACTTAATATGAATATAATATAAAGATTTATCTAAAGAGGAACTTTTTGTTAAGCAGTGGGTTTCTTTACATGCTGAGAACACTGGCTTTAATAATGACGGACATTTATGACAAATACATATAAAATTATTGGACAAAACAAATCCATAAAAAATCTAGGAACGTTATAACTCAGCACGCATAACATAACAACTCGAATCGGGATGTCAGAGGTTAAAGTTAGTTTATTGGTGTTTTTTAATTTGCGATACATGGTACCGTTAGCCTATCGCGTTTCGATTCAGCGATAGTTGATGTCAATAACATATTGAACAGTAAAGCGTCGGTTTTATTCGGTTTTGTATCCCGCTATTTAATGGCTTTATTTTTTGGAGTGTAAAATTTTTATTTCAAAATAGCCAGACCATATAAAAATCCATTAACAAAATCAAGAAAGGTGAGATAAGTGATGCAGAAAGGCGATTGGTAATGTATTTAGAAATCAAACATTGCCGGTAGTGAAACCTGACACCGAGACAACCCCGACTCTAAACAAACATTCCAATGAATCCAGAATAACATTATAAATCATTTTCCCTTCAAACCAGTTTTTGGTGAAATTTGTTATTTCGTGACAATCTGTTCCGCTATTTGCTTAGTGTCGCTAAACAGATGTTTCGAGTGCATCAATCATGTTATGAATTATGAATTTTGAGTGTTACGGATTTCTTAAGTTTGACAGCGAACTAATAGTAGCTTACGTTGGAATCTCGTTCTCATTAATTTTCGTCTCAGTTGTGAAAAAGCTCATTACAGCTCAAGCGGCAAAATCGTTTTTCTAATAATGCTCAGCAAAAATTGATTTCATGAAAGCGTAGTATATTAAACAAAAATACATAAGATGAAAGTTACAAATTTTATTTAAGGATTTTTACTTCTAACTACTCACATATATGATCAAACAAGAACTAGAAAAACGATTCGAGTCTAACGAAAACTCCAACTTCGCGTAAATTCTCCTTAACCGTACTTCGCCATCAGTGAACTTGCCTGATCAAGTTCAAGATTAAAAAATAAATCCTAACAAGCATTACCGGACTTTTTGCAACAAACCAACAACTACGATTGCACTTCGGCGTTCGTATCATGTTCGCAATGCTATTAGGAGCTGACATTTGCTCTCTTGCTGCACGGGCATTCGGGGAATCTCGAAATTACTCATTTGGTATTTCAGTCACGGGCCGCAGTGCCGATCCAACGCTGATTTTTACTTCTTTCAATTCCAATTGCACTATTTCACCAGGTAATTTGTCTTCATATTTCGCAGAATTGACACGAAGCTAGGGTGGCTACTGATCAGTGTAATTTATATTAGCATTGAAATCATACTCAATGTAGTGTGAAACTGCGATTTGAATATAATATTCAACATTCTTCATCTCGTTTTAATATCACTATAGCGTATTCCTTTAGTCACTTCTGTTCTATCATGTCTATTATCAAACGACGTTTTTTCTTGAATTGTTTTCTCAACAAACTGTATTAACACCTACACACCAACTATTAAATCCCACAACGATGTGACGAAAGCCACCGGAACTTTAAATTAGCGTTGAAAATTGCCGTAACCGTTCCGCTTATAATATTTAGCTACGCTTTAATTATATTATAAATATGACATACTTTCTTTGATTTATGGATAACTTAAGCAATACAATTGGCACAGTGAAAAATATATATTTTTTTGAAATATAAGTTAAAATTTGGATTAATTGTTATTCATTGTGTAAATAATTAAATGAATTATTTAATAATTTATTAAATTGATATTTTGTGATGTAAAGACATGTATTTGGAAGAATTTACAACTTTTTGGAAGCAGTTCATGTATGAAATATAAAAACAACGTATCCCAAGTGGGTACGAGTTCGAACCATCAACTTATACATGCACAAAGCTAAATGACTGAAATCTCAATTGACTGTAAATAAAACAGGGATATCTTATAATCAATAATAAAATATTCCGTCTAGACCAGATCAGGGCTAAGGCAAAAACTTTTTAAAGCACCCTCGAGATCAAATTTGTCAAGAGCGCCGTGAGTTAGTGAACGTCTAGCGAAAGAAAAAAGTCCCCGAAACAAATTGTTGGCAAACGAGAGAAGTGTCCAAGAGCGAAAATATGTTGATTGAATAAAGAAAAACTATTAAAAGTTTCCCGTTGGAGTTTCTGGTTCGGTTGAGACAGACAAAACGGGCGCAGTGCGTGGAACGGTGTTGCAAGTTTAACTATATTATTGTGCGCTGAACTTAATACCCGGTGTTTCTTTTCCGGATTTTTCTGAAGAGCCTCAGATGCTGCACTTTACTGTAACCTTCCGTATTAAACTGAAAGCCACTCTAAGAAAACTACTTCCTTTAGTACTCCAAACAAAGGGAACAAGAAAATATTTAAGATCGAAAAGTTTTTGAAAAATATTTTGTTGGATGTTTCCTTAAATAACTTAATTCCATAAGTTGTCCGTGTCATCCTCATAAGAGGCCAAGTGTGAACGAACTACACCGTATATTACATTGTTATGATATAAAAAGCACCAATATCTAAACAGAAACTTATCATAGCCGAAAGTTTTTGTGGACGCAATATCAGTACAAAACTTAGCTTCCCTTACCCTTAAGATTCGTATAACTTTCTTAATACTTGGACGAGATTATACCCACTCGGCCGTATGGTATACTCAACAATATATCCTTATAATAATAAAAACGACAATTCTCTTTTATTTGTTGCATTAAGTTCTACGGCAATAGTAAACTAATATGTAATATTTCTGGTTATTAATTCTGCTCAATAAAATAGAATTGTATAAGATACTTTGGAGTATATGAGTATAATAAAAGTTATTTTATCGATGGCTGTAGATGGGTTATTTTGTTTTATGTTAGCTAATTCGCGTAGAATCGTTTAGTGTGGAACTGGATTGTCATTCATTTTTTTCAATGATTTCCAAATCCGTTCATATTTTTTGTTAATCATTGGCCTTATTTTCGTAAAGATTTTTAATGAAACTGGTACTGGTACTTAATACCAGTTCTTACTGGTATTAAAATTATTATCGTTTTATTTTACTCTTTTGTTTCTAAAAAGGAACAGAAACAGAGTAATGAAATAACACTGCGTGTTTTCTTTGTTATTCTTCATGCATCAAATAACAAACAGTTGACTACCACTATTACACGCGTGAATAATAGAACAGCAGATAAAACGTGGTAAAGTATGTCCCGACGGAGGCAATGAAATAAAAAAATAACCACAATAGGTTTAACTCGAAACTGTCACATTGAATTATTTGCATACCATTACAGAGGGCGCGGTCCAAATACTTCTCATTCCAGTAGCAGCCTTCGAATAATTCACTCAATGTTTCTTTTTTCAACGACCCGCCGTCAATTAAAATAACGTCGGATTTTTTTCGGTTTCCCCAAAAAGTGTTGGACGCGCGATGCGGCTTTTGAATCTTTCGCCGCGATAGGCACATTCTACAGGTGCAATGTCTGCTGGTGGCCAGGCGTGTCAACCTAGCGGTCGACAACAATATTTATTCATCCTCCAAACGACAAACAAGTAATATCCAACCTTATGACCCACACTTTAGAGTTCATGATGATTTGTCTTGCTGTAAATAATTTTGTCACCACAAAAAAATAAGGATTAAAATGATGGAGCATTTTAGTTGGTTAGAACTCCTTTTGACCCTTATCTTTCGAGGTGTTTAACGTGCGAACTTTATTTTTTTCTTCGTTCATCAAAGGCCCGACGTGTGCAGTAATTAAAAGTTGATAAAATCTTGTTACCTGTGAACGAGAGCGGATATATATTTTGTGTGTTTTAAGTAAAATTAAAAAAAGAGGGGTTTATATTTAAACTCCGTGGTGTTTGATGAAAACATTAATTTCCCTTGGGGACTGCACGCGGTTTATTATTTCATGAAAGGCGAACATTAAATTTAGTTTAAGAGTGTTGTTGTACTAAAAATAGGCTCAGAGAACTTTATTTTTTATTTAGGACGTGTAACGGCGGGATTAGTCTAGCGTCCAAAATTGCTCAACAATCATATTTTTATTTTGAATTTGAATTGCATTAGGTCCAGTTTAATCGTTTTGTTGGGTTCCTTTTATGCTTGGCTTTTTATGAATAACCTACCAAAAAACTAAGCTCAAAAATTCAATATTCCGTAATAAAGTAATATTTATCTTTATTTACTTACTTTTTTTTAGTACAATTCATTTAAATTAAAAAAAAAACCTTTCTTTCTATGGCGTCATAGTTAACTTATCCATTATTCAATCCTAATCCAAACGTATCGGATTTCGGGAGGGATCACAATATTTGCATACATGTATACCTAAAACCTACTAAGACAATACATTATTAATCTTTAATTTACTTTATTAGCACAGTCCCCTACGCGAGACACCCTCGCCCAAGGGATTTGTACCAGAGCGAAAATTTAAATTTGAATGACCCTCTGCAATCACCTATAGTTAGAATTTTGGTACATTTACCTTGAGCAAACATAGTCTGGTTTTTTGTTTGATTAAGAAAGGGTAGGTTTTTGAATAATAAACTGATTAATAACATCCCTAATTGGTAAACAGGGGACCAATTTTGACACGTCCCGCTGTTTTCATAATATTGAAGTGAAAATGAGGTCTAGCTTTGATTTATAAGATGGAGTCAAATACTAGATAAGTAACGACGACTTTTAAAGACATTATCAACTATATTTTTTTATGATTACCGGATGCATAATATATTATTATCTTATCAATTTAACTGAGTACTGTCATGTAAGCGTTACGTTTCCAAGAAGATAATTTAAAAGCGGTTACTCAGTTAAACATAAATTGTAAATGGACAATCAACTTTAAATTGTAAAAACTAAACTATTTTTATGGCTTAATACAATGCACGCAAAGTCATTACGAGTTCAGCAAAAATGTCTATCATACACGTAACACGATAATGCATGAACTTTAATTGACGTTTGTTTTTGTTACAGAACACATTTTGCCTGAAGGTATTTTTGTTTTATTACTTTTACTTGGTACAATTAGGGAGTATCCACGAGTAGATAACCTTTTGTTTTTATTCACCATGAAGGTAAAATCTGGGCAACCAACCTCTATTATATTTCATTTCTGTCTGGCTATTACTGGCTAGAGCGATTGTCATTTGTTCAACTCGATCTCGAACTCGAAAAAGTAAAGAAAATTTTGTACAGATACTGAAGCTCATTTACGTGTTACTTAAGCTTAATATACAAAGTACACAATACCCACGATAAGAAACTCGGCGCCTTTTCTACTTTATGCACATTTTCATTCACATTTCTTACATTAAAACACTGGGAGAGTACTTTGTTGTAGTTTCATGTAAATATTCAGCGTGTAATGAGAAGCTAACTGCATGCAATTTAAAATAGGCGAGATTACTTCGCTAGTAGATCAGTGGGGTTGTGCCAGAAAGATAAGGGAACATGGAAGTTGGGATTAAGACTGAATAGTCTGTATATGTGGGGGAAACTGGGTTTGTTTGGGGACTACAGTGTGACTGTTGCCAGCTGCTTTCAATATTTTGGTCACAACGAACTTTTGCACATACGATCACCAAAACATAGTTTAAAAAATATTTAAAACGACTTGATAACGATGTTTTACATTGAATAATAAAAATTATTGAAGTGATATTACGAAAAAAAAATCCTCATAAAGCAAAAATCAACACCTAACAAAATTACCTAGAAAATTAAAACAAAAGAAACTTAGCTGACCGTAAAAAAGTTTTAACACAAAAAACATAAACAATAAGCCTTTGAATTTTAATCCGAATAACGGCATTGAATTGATGAAAACATAGCATAAGTTCAAAAGGCAACTCATTAGTTGACGGCCAAAGAAATGTTAGGGTTGTAATGAGCTGGCTGGCGGCGATTAAGACGTACAAACTTGAGCCAACCCTGAGACAACGTCCGACGTGGAACATGGAACATAAATCCTTGGATATGACAGAAAGCAAAGAAGAACGAAGAATCTGATAGCGTGACGACGAGAACGCTTTTAAAACGGAAATATTGCATATTATTAAAAGTTGGTGCAGTTTTATGTGAATACTAATATTTTTCCTATCTAATAACTATTGCAATAGGGATATAAAATAAAATAACGATCTTTCTCGAATTTTTATTTTATTTTCATTTAACACAAGTATTAAGGTAGATTGATGAAAAAGGCTGACGAAATGGTAATGCATTTTGCTATTGTTCTTGAAGTATTTAGACGTGACTTAGTTTACGTGATGTTCATTTGTTTTCATTTTTCGTTCACATCCCGGGTACAAACAATTATATACTTAAAGTGCCGTATTTATCATAAAAATATATTCGAACATCAGCACACTTCCCTTCTATTTACCGAAAACTTTTCCGTCGTAGCTAATTTATTTTCCGACAAATCTTATGAATTCGGGCTCGCGAGCGGCCTGCACGCGATTTCACTCAAACTCGACTTTTTGATAACGTTATTATTATTACGTAGAATTATTTTTGTTTTATCTACAGTTGGAATTAAATTAGATTATTTGTTTGATTAATTGAATTAAATTTAGGTTTATTCTAGTACTGGCATAGTCTTTCGTGCCAGTAATGATAAACAGTATAATTAAAAAGGTCCGCTAGTCAAGTCTTAAAAGATCAAAACTAAAGCCAAGTATGACATTGACCCCACCTATTATAATATTTTACCGTAGGTTTAAATATTACTAAAATAACAAAATATTTTACAATACTATCGTTAACTGATTTTTAATTTCTAAAATCAACAAAATGTTGATGAAAAGATGAAAAGTTAAAACAAAAACACTGTAAATACCTGAATACGAGAACTAAACGTGGAAGATTAATTATTCCAATAAAAAATAAAAATCCAATGAATTTTGCGGAATTCGCCGTCGAAGCAAACCATTTAAATTAGCCTCGATAACTTGAAAACCGAATGAAAAGGGTTTAACCAGGAGTGTTCCAATTAGTTTGCTGTTATTTTTCCATTCCGTTCCATCGATATCAAAAAGTGGGTCGGTTGTAAATCGATTATTTTAAAATATTTTGATGACAATTCAAAAAATTGTTGCAATTTTATGTGTCGGTTACTTTTTTAAAGGTTTTATTATACTACTTTTTTTAATGCATTTATTTTGATGTTTATGAAAGGCTCTAAAAATAGCTTTTACCCTATTAGTGGTATTACGGAAATATTTATTTTTAAAATATATTGTTTGTAATTTAGGTGGTTCACTAAATTGCGGTTAACCTTTAACTTAGAGATGAATTATTTAGTTGTATCCAGAAAGTTTTAGTCAAAACAAAACATGCAAATTACAGAAACATACACAAGTAATACTTTTAAAACCACAACACGTCTACAATAAAAAAAAAAACTCAATATTCGGCTCACTAAAACTATTCCCAAAACATGGCTAATAATTCATTTGCTTTTATACGTTTCAATTTATATTCCCGCAACACAACTTGCAAAGTCATCATTTGACCAAGTATTCCTTCGCAATACTCTACCGCTGGGTAAACAAAAATGATTGATTGTCAATCTATTAATTACAACAATATTTGCTGCCATCATTCATACTGACTTAAGACAATGGACTTTCTGAAGTTTGTTTTTCTTCTAAGAATTCTTGTTAAATTGACTCAGTCAAGTATTTTCATTTAATCGATTGCAGGTATCGTTTTGTAATTGATAAGATGTTGAAACATCCTAGTAGAGTAAATTTAATTAAAGACAGAGTTAGTGTTGTGATACATGTATATAATTAAGTATTTTTAAACTTTAATTTTTTGATGTTAGATTGTATTGTAGACTTGTACTTTTTTAAATAACAATGCAAACAAGTTATAAAAGTATTTAGTTCGTAGAATAGCTTTTAAATTCAACCAGCTAAGTCTAAAAATAAGCATCAAAACCAGTTCATGATTACAGAAAATACGCATAAATTCTGTTACGAAAAAAAATATCAATAAATACAAAACTCCCCCGTTTTCAAGTAGTTTAAAAAGTAAACGCAAGTTTTATCAACTAATGAATATTTGATTAAGTGCTACCATTAAGTGTAAAGTAAACCCCATTCGTAATAATAAAAGTTAAGAGTTTATCGAATCGGGCCGACACTAATACGCCACGCGATGATAACGGTAAACCTATTATCTTGAGTAATTAAATCACACTTTTATTAATATTTCACACGTAGTATTTTTATTTCTTTCTTCGGTTTATACCGTGATTAGCCTTGATATGTGTGGTTAAAATTTAATGCTTCTAGGCATGCAGTTCGGGGGCTAATTAAGACGGAATTATTGTTATTGTTGGACTTTCTTACTTTATTAGAGACTGCCTTATTTTAATTAGAAACTATTCATTACTTTTATATTTTTTTTACCGTAGGCGTAAACTAATTATTCAAACCACGTTTTTTAACGATTTTAATTTTTTTAACTACATAAGTACCAACTAAACAAATATATTTAATATACATAGCTAATAAATAAAATAATTTGAAAAGCTCCGAAAAATAAAACTGAATTTTGTATATAAGCAAATGTTTTTGTTTTTCACAAAAGTTTCAGTACGTCACGATCTCAGTATGTACATTTACACAAACTTGAAACTACAATCATAAAATTCTGTAGATACAGCTTTCGCCCATATCACATTGCAATGTCTATTTCACACGACATTGATTAACAAAATTACGACAAACACAACAATTTTAATTCCCTTTTAAACTTTTTGTTCTTACAGTCGGATGAACAATAAAGTAATGGGACAGACTGGGCGGTGGCGACGCGGAGGCGAGCCGACGACAGTTCTTATGACACCCCTTATCTGTACCCACACGCGATATGTGTTTGTTTAGAGTTAACTAGTTTACCTTCGGACGCCATTTTTGTATTTTTTTTTAGGTTAAAAAAATAAAGTTTGGATGGGAGCTAGACTTATTTAATTTAATGTAAGTTTAGCTTAATCGGGAATAGTTTCGATTAGCTTTTTTCTATTTATACAGAGTCTAGATTATATTTTACTGCACCTTGATTACAAGAAATCTAACAAAGCTAGAATACTCTATATGTATAAAAAATATCAAAGCGCAGTTTAATATAATAAAATATCACTTCCAAAAAGCTTGTAGATTTATGCACGGGGAAGTTTTGGACCAACTACAAAATTAGCAATGTCTCGCCTTTAATAAACTCCTTATAACGGAATCGCTCTGTAACTAATATAAAGAGCTTTAACTACTAGAGAGCTAGCATAATTGCAAATACATGGTACAATCACAAACATTATCAACGAATCTTCATTCAGCGAAATTCGAGCGCTTTTTAAGTCTGGGTAAGGCCTTGAGTTAGTTCTCGCCAAATGTCCAGTTCAGTTGTCATAACTCTCCTAGAGTTGGCTGCGATAGACCTAGCCGAAAAAAAATAAGCGCCAGTGACCTAGTTTACACAATACGTCTTTTTGGATGCTATATCCATTTATTACTTAAGTATGGTACCTATTCCTTTTTATAATGATTGTTTAATTATAACACAAACAGAACCTACACCTACTTACTTTGATAATAAAACCTTCAGCTCAAAACACGTAACTTTGAATAACAATATGTTTTTTTTTGGTATTCAAGACTTACATATACAAATCATTTATTTGTGAGGGCGCAATCCCAAGCAGGTATTGTATACGAATTTAAAAGTTACTTACTTATAGTTAGGGATTGCAATCCAGCGGCGTTTTCAATCCAGCTGGATTCTTGCTGGATTGACCTAAATCCAGCTGGATCCAGCGCGGATCCAGCAAAATGTGGAACGAAAATAAAAAGACGACATTTTTTTATTAATTTGTACTTCTTACGATAATCTATAAAATCTTTCACTCATTTGGTGATATCTGATATCAATTTGCTTTGGTTTCTTAATCATTTGAGATCAAAAGAATCAACTTAAAATTAAATAACAAACATAAAACCTCATATAACATTTTAGATAATGTTTCTAAGTAAGCAATATCTTATTACGTTTGTTTAATGATAGGATAGGATAGGACGGCTAATCAGTAGCAATCAGTCCTACAAATTCTTTTAAAATTAACTACAAAAAAGGACCGTAATAATAATACTATTTTAATCTTTAATCAATTTTTTGTATCAAAAGAAGCTCCGAAATAATCTTCTCTCCACTCGTTAATCGCTAATAATTAGGCAGTTTAAAATCTGACGATAAGTTTCATTTTATAAAATAAACAAACATAAGCGGTACAGGTGGTAAGGGGGAAAAAGTGATAGAACGGCAACGGTGCCGCGCCGTTTTGAAAATGGCGGCAACTCAAAACTAAACAATAGAAATTGATAATTTGATACGTTTGCGGATCCGCATCGCTGGATTCAGCACTGTATGCTGGATCCAGCATGTTTAAAAAGGCGCTGGATCCAGCTGGATTGCTGTATGCTGTATCCAGCAATTGCAATCCCTACTTATAGTCTTAATACTTAATCCATTTATCCAAATATCGCATCGTCATTGAAAACATTCTCACGCGTTTAACCCATCAATAACAAATGAAGAAAAATTAAAACGTACTGAAATAGTTCAGCCGACAATTGAAGGCCGAAATTCAAACAAACTCGTATAAATCAGTGTTTATTGCCCATTTAAATATCTACATCGCTAAAACGCGTCACGTAACTCAGTTTGGCTTTACTTATAGAGCTTTTCATGGTATAATGTTTGTGTCGCCATGCAACTATGATTTTTTTAAAGAAAATCTGCAGGTTAAACATTTTTAATTACTTAAAAACAAAGGTTTTGGTATAAAATCTTGAACACATAACAAAAAATTAGTCGGAAAAGAAATATAAAACTGGTTGCCTTTGGTCGGAATTTAAATCTTATAAAGAAACGACCACTCCCACTTTGAAAGTTATATTTAAAAGCCTGATAATCATTTCTACTACTTGACACAAAATAAACCCAGCAAATAAAACAAAAAAAAAACAATGAATGGAAAATGGAATATTCTCGAAACAATTTCTTTCAATTGCGGCCTTTAAATTTAATTCAAGTAATTGGCTGTCCCAATCCCTTTTGCTATCACTGCCAATTGTGATTACCCTTCCAATTTTAAAATAAAGCTGATTCGTTCACACTTAATCCCTCCATGGTGCAAACTTATCTGTCCGTTTTATAGTTTTCGTGCCTCGGGCAAATAATAATAAAGTTCGCTGCGCAGTATAAACGGACATTGTGCCCACGTTTTGTGGTCTATACAGAAATTTTACAGTTATATTGTAGTTACTACTTCACTTGTCGCCTCGTGTTGATTTCAGTTTAAATTTAAACTTTCGTGAATTTATGAAATAATAATTGAGTATGTCTGTTTTTTTCCGAACCGACAAAAACTGAATCTTCCCTTAAGAACAAATTCAAATCAATTGAATCACTGCATATTTTACTGGATGTACTGGTTGGTGAATTTGTAATTTCCGAACTATGAGTACCACGGTACATCAGATCTGTTTAGTTTCACGCTCATTTTCTTTTTACGGTGTAAGTAGAACTCTTGATATCGACATTAAATGCATTGGCGCCACTCGAAACAATGGGGGACTAACATTTTTATTACTGGTTTTATTGTGTAAGCTAATATCGGGCACTTATTTTTTCAAACCAGTGTGGGCTGATTTAAATGACTTTTCAAATTGATTTGGATCTCATCCAAGACTTTAGTTTCTCACAGAAGAAACGCTTAGGCAGGTACAGGTAACTATTTCATGAATTTAATTATACTTGAAATCCTACTCTCCTATTGAAATATGTATTGTAACTATTTGTAACATAATTGAATTCACCAATATCCTTACCAACTGGAATTCTGGCGCTGTTTTGATACAATTTTTATTATTCTTCCTTCAAATATGGTCCTAAGTAAACTGTCTTTATCTTCGTAACCCCAAACTTATTATGCACTGATAGTATTCCATAGCCACTATGTACCTATACGATACATTTGCATTCGATGCCACTTTAAGCTTTGTTTAGCTTGAAGATCGCGGCCATGCATAAACAAGGATGATACGAGTAAAGCCCGACATGTTTCAAATCCAGTCTCCAAAATGGATCTGATACTGCACAGGATGATGATACATTGGATTCAAGGATATGCTGCCTTCAAATTGGGATATCTGAACCCAATTTGGCAAGCAACGACTTTCTGAGGGAATAGATCCTATCTATGCATCCATCAACCTGAATCTTTTGAATATTGAATCAAAATCTCAATAACTCTTATATTTTCTATTTATTCAGCAAAAAAAAACTGCCTTTGCGTTGCGACTTGCGCTAAAAGAATGAAGATCCTTTTTCCGAAATAATTTATGAAGTCTGTTTAATTCTTTCGCAATTCCTCTCGTTCAAGTTAATTGCGAAATTGTAATCAGTAACAGTTTGCAGAGTACACAACAGCATTATTAAATCCCTTTGACAGACGATTCTTTTCCCTAAAGATTTTGAATTTAACCCGTTACTGCTCATTATAAAATATTCCACTTTTCCCCTGGACTTGGTCGCTTGAAACTGTTATGTTTAATTATGTAGGATGGGGAATGATAAACAACTATGTAATTTGCTTTTTACGCTGCCTGGCTGGGTCCCGAATGAAAGTCCATTAAGTGAATTGGACTGGACAAATGTCTGCATGTAGCTTTGTAGCCTATGTGGACTGCCTCTAGTGGTTTTTTTAAGGTTCGAGGGCGGAAATGTCGTCGCTTTTAAAGATTTTTTTCCAATCATGATTGATCCGGGTAGCCGTACTTGTGGAAAAATATAAGCGTTCTTGAAATGTCTAGTTTGCAAATAAAAATGTTTTTTCTTATGTAAAAATAAATATTTGCCTACAGGATAATAACGCACCTATTCCATTTTAATACTATTACTAGTATTACTATTACTATTACAATTACTAGGATAAATCTTTTTTAACATAAAATTTACGAAGTCGTTTTTTTATCACTTTCCCTACTATATCGTGTTTTTTTTTTTATAAAACCCGCCAAATAACCGGATGTAATCATCAAAATTGATTGAGCTGAAATGAAGAATAATATATTGTCACTTAAAATATTTTAACTATCTTCTGACATTTTAGTTTCTGGTCTACAGTTGAAGCACGGGCACGTATAAAACTATAAAAGATAGAACGAGCTCGATAGGTTTAGTTTTTGCTGAAATTTTCCCGAAAAACCGGCGCTCGATTTAAATCTAAAATTTTACGTATGCAGTGCAATGTGGTTTCCTTTTTATAAAACATATTCTTTTAGGATTTTATTCGGGGTTTAAAATTTTAGATATATCCCAATATTGAAATATCAAGCTAAAGGTTGTGCAGTGTTTAGTTTTAGTACCTCTTTTTTAAATTGTCATGTTAAATATTTAAAAATATTCTATTTTACGGTAATAATTTTGTTGTGAAATACCATATTTAAAATATTGCTAAAGAAAGAAAAAAACACTGGTATAGTTCTGTGTTCTGTGTCTGTGTTATATAGTATTTATTAATTAGTGATAACATAAACTGTTGCATATTAATATGCACACAATATACTGACAACTGTACCCCGATACTAACACTGTATTTAAATAAATTCGAGAAACATATTCTTTTAGTATTTCGTTCGCGTTTGCAAACGTGTTGCACGTCATAATTAACGTCAAAATATTTTAACTTTGGGTGAAAAAAAAATGAAGAAATTCAAATTAGGTTCTCATTACACTGCGGGGGTCGACGCTAATGAATTGTTTGAATAATTTAATCCCCCACCTGAATTGTTCGTTTTGCTTTATTCAAATTGTCATTTATAAGTATGTATTTAAATAATTAGTCACGTTTAATTTAATCGTGTTAAACTTTTGTTTCTTTTTCTTTGTGCGTTGTTTTGCATCACAGCATTATAACAAGTAGGTATAATGCTTTTGACTTGGTTATTTTTGGAATGTGAATGTAATTTCGATATCAGTTTTAAATAAGGGTGGTCAGTTTTAATTAAGCTTTAATTTTTGTGTCAATGTGAGTTCATGACATAAAAAAAAGTATTTTATTATAAAGAAAGTTGTAATTACTTAACATTCAAATAATAAAAAAGCTACTTAATTAAGTAAAATAAACTAGTACATAATTATAACAATAACTATAATGGAGGTACAAAGTTACATGTTAGTAACACTGTTTTACTTGTAGTATCGTAAACTTAAGTAATGGTAAGTAAAAAAGCTTGTTTAGTATGTTTACTTAATTCTTTTATTCTCACGTGAGGTCAGTCTAGTTTTCGATAAGAGTTAAAACACAAGGTAACCACAAACCTTTTAAATGTTTGTTTAAGAAACTGAACTTGGGAATCGTATAAAGCGATTACAGAATTTTCAGATTTAACTTTAATATTTTATTTTAATAAAAAAAATAAGTAATTAGTAACGAGTAATTTTGAGTATAATAAGTGTAAATAATATTTAAATAATAAATTAAATATTTATTGGCATCTAAAATAAAGATTGAAATGGAGTCTTGATATACACCGAGTTTGTTGATTTGTGGGTCACGTAATTACTTAATCTTCAAACTGTAATGGATCCTTCGTCATAGTAACAATATTTTAGGTGGATATATCTACCTACCTTATTTATGTAATCGCTCATTCTGTATTGAATAAATTATAAGTATTACCTACATTACGCCATTATTTACGCTATATTCTAGTATAGACTTATTAAAAGTTTCCTTTTAATTATAATTGCAGAAATATCCAATGTATAATGGTTTCAAGTTAAGCAATTACTTATAATTGTAAATGTCAAACAGTTTGTGTTTTCTCCGTAATTAAATTCTCGATTTAGTTAAACTTATTGTTTAGTTGCCTTTTATAATGACTCCTTTGTGGAAATTGTTTTAGTTTTGTTGAAACATTTACTTAAATATCTGTAGTAGCTACTTGAATTAGAAGAAAATAGTTTATTCTATGAATAAAGCGACTTTAAATCATATGCTAAAATAAGTATTAAGTAGTTTCAACCTATAAATGGCTATAAATTACATTGGTTCGTAAGCCACTTTTCTATTTAACTTAGAAAGTAGACCCCTTATGTATTCAAATATATCAGTAAGACAAATGAGAAAATTTGTACCACTTACTTAAAATAAAAACTGGCCAAGTGCGAGTCGGACTCGCGCACGAAGGGTTCCGTACCACCGTCGTATGAGAGCCCCCCTTAAATATTCATTTTATGTGGTTTTTAGTATTTGTTGTTATAGCGGCAACGGAAATACATCATTTGTGAAAATTTCAGCTTTCTAGCTATCACGGTTTATGAGATACAGCCTGGAGACAGACAGACGGAAAGACAACGGAGTCTTAGTAATAGGGTTCCCGTTTTACCCTTTGGGTAAGGAACCCTAAAAAAGACTTTTGTAATTTGACGAACAGAAAACGAGCCATTTCTACCATTCATATTATATTTATTCCATCCCAAGTAAAATATTCTAGTTAAAGTAATATCCCTTAAATATTTTGACTTATATAAATACTGAATCCAATGCTCCTGTAAGTAACGTATGGTCATGCAAGCCCTGAACAACACGTGACTGTTATCAACTGCGGTCACTTAGCATATCGCCAGCTACCGCTTTTTGTGTACCCTAGGCTACGACGCTGTACATGGCAGCCAATAAAGACTACCATTCACTAAACGATTTCTCGACAAGACTTTTCAAAAACAATGTCTGGTGAAGCAGCCAAACCCTGTGCGAACTGTATAGATTTCGTCCAAAAAAACTTCTCAAAATCTCTAATCGTATCTAAATACCCAAACAAATATTACAATGCCTTATAATTTTATTACTGAATAGTATTTTACATTTCCCTAATTCTATTTGGCGCTACATTGATTTTTATGAGATTTTTCTGCTTTAAGTTTACGACGGCCTATAGTCAGAGATGTTTACAATCAAAATACTTACAATGATTTTTTATACATATTTATAAGCCTTAACAATAAACATTTTTGTATTTTATATTTTCTTGTTGAAACAATAATAATGTTATGTATCAGTATATTTTCTGAGTCGTCTGTAGCAGTGTAGGACAAATATTAATAAAAATATTTCAGCATTGTTTAGAATAAACAATTGCCTGTATTTTTCATTATTGTAACAAAAATACGCCATCAAAATAATATACTGAAAATGTTCAAAAAAAACATCACTATTTTGAATAGTTCGAGGTATTGTTTTGCATTATTGTTTTTTTCTCATATTGTAGAAGTTTTAACAATTTAAATACTACGGGATAATAAAAAAAGGTCCGTCTTCTAACGTATTAATTTAAAAAAAATATAGAAAAAACACCTATTTATTTAATACTTAGAAGTCAAGACAAGCAAGACAAGCATTTTAGTCGCACTGTCACTGGCCAGCCTTATTCACGTTTCGTGACTTCTAGCTTTGTTACGTTGGAATGTCATTTGAAGTATTATCGGTATTCTGGCGAAATGCTTTATTTATTTCTAATGTTTCACCAATAACAGTCGAAAGAAATATTTTAGCATTGCAGTCACGAATACTTTCTTGAACTCATTATCATCCAAGCAAATAAAAAACTTTATAACGAGCTAGTTATTTAAATTTTGCTTAATGCTTTACAATGTAAACTAAAAGGTTTTGTATCTAAGTTAAATAAGTTAGAAAAAATATACTAATACAAAATTACGTAAGCTGTACGTATTTCAATGTTGTTAATAAAATATGAAATAAATAAATAAAAGATACGGTAAGGTGGTAGTCTTATATGTTAATGGGTGTCAATAAAACGTTACGTTATGATGTTTTGGTTTATAAATAAATATTAACAACATACTTAATAAGGTACATTAAAGTAACTACGTCGTGAAATAATTTATAAATGCCATATACAAGTTTATTTCTACAGTATATAAATCAGAAACAAAAGTGTAAAAAAACACCAACAGTAAAAAGGGTTGAGCGTGAAAACTATCATGACGAAACGTCATAAAAATATTTACGCACTTGTAAATAAATTCGAGTTAATGATATTGTTGTGTGTGACTTTAACGGGTGGGTGTTGACGCATAGTACTGTTACACCCTTTAACTTATCTAGGTAACGTGACGCGAGGCCAAACGCCACGCCATAAATCAACCTCCAAATATACACATCAACTCGCACAATACATACTTATAAATCCTTACGAACGATTAGCTCGCACAATTAAAACGAATTAGGTTAATGTGTGTGGTTTCGACCAAAAACCAGTTCTTTTTCTCCTTCGTGTTGCCGCCACGACTTTCTGTTTATCTGATGGCATTAATCACAATTTCCACCCCCAATTAAAAGTGCTACTCGGCGAGTTCAAGCAAGGAACCTTTATTTGCTGTTTATTTCCTAGTACAGTTTGTTTTGTTGGTTTGTACTACAATGGTTTTTATTGCGATTGTAACAGTGAAACTTTTATATAAAGCCTATAAAGCAATATCTCGTAGCCGCATGGGCAATGGTGTTTAGACGTAAAAATGTTTACACATTTCGTCACTAAAGACAACATGGTCTTGATAAATGTGTGCACAGCGGTTCGTAGACCAGAAGCTACAAAACCGACACGAAAACAATGTTATCAAAAAGATAAAAGTGTTATCTTTAAAAATAAAATGACACAGCACCCGAACCAATTCGGCTGGTGTTTGTCAACACCAGGAAGGCAGTAGTCGAACACCTACGGTCACAAATCATTCTAACACCTGACCGCTCGCTTATCGCAGCCACGACATGAAAAATTACCGTCTCAGAAACGTTACCAGTCACAGTTTTTCCTCGCTAGTTCCGAGGGGCGGCGCTGGTCATTAAAACAAATTGTTGACGACAACTGGCGCGCCGAACTTCAGCAGCAATACCCAATTGAAGTTTCGTAAATAAAAGATCATACTAATTGATCCAGTTTCTAAAAGTATTTTATTATTTCCAGCAATATAATTATTAATGAAAAAGTTTTTGTTACGTTGAATTTCGCAATTAAAAACTTGAAAGGAGTTTTGCTTTTTTGCGAGCAACGTTCTGTTGTTTTTTGTAACATTGTTTCAATTAATATGAACCAAATTGTGATAGAAGCTAATGAGAACCTACTTACAAAGAACTTTATAATATTTAATAACTTCGTTTGCGTGAATTTCAACTACTTTTCATGAATAGGTAATAATTATTAACAACTTAGTCTTTTATTACATGATATATCTTACTTGGAAAGAACACGGGTGTGGAATAATCAAATATAAGTTTTGATTCAATAACTTCTTATAGTTACTTACGCAAATTTTAACTGACCTAAGTAAACTGTTAAAACCAAATATTCTTGACAAAAAAAAACCCTTTCAAGATCCTTTTTCTTTTCAGCACTAAACAACTTTATCCTACTTTTTACACATTGTTTTTCTTTTTCGCTACTTTAAAAGCGATTTATTTTCGACCACTAAATTAACTATTTATTTTGGTCACTCGTAGTATAAAATTTACAGGGATCGTGACATCACTGATATTTACTTAAAGCTTGGCTCGCGGCAGGATATTAAGTTCTCTTTGATCCTAGAAACAGTTTGTTCTTTCTATGTTAAATGTTTGCTTAAGTCTTTTTAGTATCGAATTTAGAAGAAAATTCAACGTTTGTTTTTCCGTGTTTCTTTTTTTTGTACTTACAATGCTGTCAAATAAAGTTAGGAAACTAAAAAGTATTTACATCCATCGTAAATTGTTAAGTATTCATAAAAAGAACTTATTTTGTTACGAAGATTTTCGTACTATTCGTACTTGCGAAAATAAAAACTATCAAAGAATGTATAAATAAAATTATAGTATCCGCAAACAGTCCACAGTAAAGTAATAAACAAAACTTCTAACTTCCAAATGAAATGAAATTAAGACATAAAAGACGTTGCAATCTGCCTTAAATTTAAGAACCCTATAAATAGTTTCTTGTCTGTCGTTTCGTTCAGTCATAAACTAAGATATGTTAAACGACTGACGACTAACATCGCAAATGAATTTTTCTAACGGACAAAATATCATTTTAATTTGAACTCTACTCGTCAGAAAGTATGGTTGAGAATGCGTGGTTCGTTTTCTGTATAAAGTTTTTCATATTGTTCAAGCAGAAGACATTGGCGGGGCTCTTTGTTTCACCCATCATAAAGGGGGAAACTTTACAAATCTACGGATTTCTTACGCTTTTAGGGACACATAATATATTTATCTGCCCCTCGACACATTTACAATAGCTCAACTTTGACGCCCGAGGATTTGTTGCGAGTGAATATTGCTGTTCATGTAATTTTAAGACAGGTTACCCTCTCACAAATTAAAAGTTGACGAAACTTTGGGTATAAAGTATGCAGATAAAAAAGTGAATAAAACTGATTAATTTTATTTATCCCTTTAGAGTTGTTTCTTTCTTATATCAGCCCATTATTACAGCGCTGCAAATGAATTTAAATATGCAGTTACATATTTAAATTATGCATATATTTTGTTATATTAAATTATATATTGATTTAAACATGTTAACTTTTCGATACTTGTGTATGACCTTTGATGCGAACTGATTTAATTTCCACATTTTAGAAGAAAAACTTTTTGTAACTTTTGCTTCCTCTTCTAGTATAATTAGAAGGAACATGACAAGTAAGGTCTATGTATCATAATATATGCCCTTACTATGTCCACATAATATGGGTCAATTTCTGTTAAATATGTATAAATTAAAAAAGGTGTAAAACATTTAATTAAAAATTCACAGAAGATCGCAACAATGTAATAAAGACTACTGCAATTACATTGCTTGTTAACGCAGTGCAGCGTCAAAATTTTACAGCTTCAGTATCATGTAGGGGAATCGTTGGCGCCTAGAAATGAACTCATAACACTTTTATGAGAGTGTGGCTACGTTCACACTAGGAGCCCCCGTTCAAAGATATGATAGCCATTAAAAGCTTCGTTCGCCCGCAATCAGACATTTTATGCCGTCACTGTCATCTTAATTAAAATCTACTATTTAGTGTTGCATTTTGTTTTTATTGGAGCGGTTTCTGTTCGGTAGTGCAGAAAATAATAACTTTACTAATTTAGCTCAACATTTTTTTTTGTTGGATCCTTGTTGCGGGCACCTTAGTTAAAACTTAAATACAACTAAGTAGTAAAATTAGGTACCTACCTACATCTGGGGAATTCTCTTTGATTTGATTTGATTTGATAGTGACGTCTGATCTTGGAGATACAAATACATATATACTCGTAATATGATCGTAAGGCGACATAAACAGTTATGAGGCATCAATCAATCATCTTATTTCATCAATCCTCTGCTCATGATCTCCCAAATAAAGTGCCTATTTTCCTTGAAAATTTAGTGTCACTAAAAGGTAAAATTGTCCTCTAAATTAAACACCTGGGTCATGGGTGGCAGCTTATTTGTAACCCCATAAAGTATTCCGTATCGAGACAAAGCATTTACATACGTGTACAAAGTCCATTGTTATCTATTACTACTAAATCTAAGGCAGGTACTTAAAGTCTCATTACTTATCTAAACGACAATAAAACAAACCTGACCAACTCCTTTTGTAAACTTGGAACTAGATTCTGGAGATTTGGTGGATACTAATTAAAAATATTATTTCTGGACTAAATCAATCATTCAACCAAATGATTTTGGTTTAATTGATAGGTGCTTTATTTTGTAATACTTTTATCATATCGAATGATTAAAATACATAAAAATCTGAGCCTTTAGATAAAATATCAAAAATAATAATTAAATTATATCTTTTAATAATCAGAGAGCGATATCAACTTTAATAGCCATGAAACTTAATAGAGGTCGGTTTTATTAACCCTTGATTTACTTAGCTGCAGATATTTTTAATAGTATTTTTATAGAGATTTCCATGTTTTCCCACGGTAACATAGAACGTGCTTTTTCCGCCTACGTAACACAATAAATCGATACACCGCTGCGTTAACCGGCTAATAACAGTTTGTTCTCGTTTGACGCTCATTTAAAGGTAAACAAGCGTCTAAACAGCCAATATGGAAGTACTGATGTAACATTAGCCGGTTATAACCCCCTTATGAAGTTAACAATGCATTTGTTTAGGATTTTAATGGGAGTAATTGTTTGTTTCTGTGTAAGGGAAATTCAATTTTGAATTTGTTTGTTGTGATTGGTTAGGTAGTTTTGTGTTTTGGAAATTAATTCCGATAAATGCATTTTTCATTAGGTTTATTGGGTGGGAGGCCTATAGACAGGCTATTTCAGATCATTTTTGAGTATATTTCAGTTTTAGAAGAAATTTAGAAAAAAAAGTTTTATAATATAACCTCACAAAATCTTGCTAAATGCAGAATTATTGCCTACCTACATCTTCCATTTCAACAACCCACACTAAGAAATAGGAAGTATTTTTTTTTTTTAATATCCCGCCTTCTAATTAACACATTTCCTTCGCAACAGAACATACTTAATTAATTTTAGTCCTTCAAGTAGGTACATCGGAAGCACGGACAACATAATTGGAAATATCGAAATATAAAAGAGACAGGAAAAAGGACCAGTATTTCGACATGTGTAGTTGAACTCAAACGGGGCGTAAACGTAGTAGATTAAACTCACTCGACTATATTACCCGGTTTTGCTGTCATACCCGGATAAAAAAACACAATTTCCACGTTTCCTTTGTGTAGAGAACTAATTATGTTTTTGTTGTATAGTTTGGGGGTTCCAGACTTTTGTTTGAAATTCCAAGACGTCTTTGGGGGATTAGGTTGGTATCTGAAAACAAAAAGTAACGATGAGAGGGGACAGTAATAATGGGTTTTATATGAATAGTTTAGAGAATTAGTTATTTTATTTTTCTTTATTTTTTATCCCAGAAAATTAAATTAATGATAACAAATAATATAATAATCGCAAAACTCTAAGCTATCCTGTGCCTTTACCTGTAATGTAAACTTGGCAAAGATAAAACTTCAGAAAAAAAATATTTTGTACGCAAATCATGACACACTTCAGAGAAAATAAAAGGTGAACATTTTCCCAAAAGCTTTTCTTATAACAACCTTCACGTACATTAAAAGGAAAAGTCGTCAGAAACAAGACACCTCTATCTCTTTAACCCTCTGAACGTTAGGGGCCAAAATTTCGTCAATCAAGGGATTTACCTTACACTTGACGCTGACAACGTTCTTGAGTTACAAACTGGTGGGCTTAGCAACACGAGACGATTGCACTGAGCCTGTTGACATCCATAAGCGAGGTTTTTGATCGTGAATGTCGGATATTAAGTGAGGGAAAATATTGGATTGTTTGCAAAAGCAATGTTTACCGGTAACAGTACAAACCGAAACAAAATCGCGAATACAATTTCAAGATATAAACGTTATCTATATATTTAAGGGTTTGAGAAGAGTTGAAACTTAGGATGCTAATAAATATTCAAATTGATTGGATGTGCAAGTTTTGTCGAACCTAATAACATTTAACTATACGAGACCATACTCTTTCTCGTAATTAATTTAGAAAAAAGATTCAAGGCGGCATAAACAGACGTAATTCCAATTTTCTTGAAATTAGTTATAAATATATTTTTCCATAATTAGCAATAAATAAGAAGAGCGCCCACTAATACCAGAAATAATACGCCTAGGTAACATGCAGCATCGCCCACCGCCAAATTGGGTCCGATCCCCCCTGCCCGTATATTCACGCCATCGATCGTAGGCGATTGCCAGTATTTTGTGCAGTTAATTATCCGGAGCGCTTGCGGGTTAATCCGGGAAGTCACGTGACATGCACGTGCTAGCTTTAAAGGGACGTATTCTTGACCCAATCGGTACCCGGAGTAAAAATTTGTCGGAGTAAGTGCATTCTACTGATAATGATCCAATTAGGAGTTTAAGTGGTACGTTTGCTTTATGTGGTTTGTGATTAGTTATCTGCAAGTGGGTACGTAATTGTCTATACATTATATCTCTCACCACACGTCTATCGAGTTAATACCTAGCTATTTACGCGTTTCTAAGTCACCCGACTTAGTACTCCAAAAGTTTGGAAAACACCTTAGTACCTACGAGAACAAATTTTGATATATTATTAGATATAATAAATTATAATTGCAAAAAGATTTAATGCAAAGGTCAAGTCAAAATCGATCTAATTAAAACCATTCACAATTTCTATAAATGTATTTTGAAAACGTATCCTCACCCAAAAAGTTAAAAATATAAAATGGCTTTCAGAATATTCCCCATCATCCCTCTGACGTAAAAGGATTAAATGTTATAAATAAAATATTTATAAGGGTTCCTTTAGTCAATCAGTAACGGGATTAAAAATTAATAATCAACCTGCCAATAATTGAGAGCGGGTTTCATTTATTATTATAAGTTAGGAAAGACTTACAAAATTAGTGGAGTTAATAAGTGTGATTAACACCAAACTTATTTTATATGAAACGTTTGGTTTATACCTTTTTGAGCGATTCCTTTCAATTCTTATATAGATGTTAACACTGTACATACGTCATTTGAATAGAAAAATAGGAAAAATCTGTATGATTAAAAACAGCAAATCATGAAAAGAACGAACTTTTTCGAAAGCTTATTCATTCAGTATTCTAAAAACTCATTTCTAAAAGAAACACACAATTAAATCAGCAACTTGTTTCATAAACCTTTATATGGTACCTGTACTTCATACCTCCATTTTTTGAATAGCCACTTCGGATCCCCTGCATGAACCCTCGGAGGCATTGTAATGCAATTGGCCCTTAAACAAAGATTTTGAACGCGAAGTGGCCGGTTCAAAGATTATGTGGGGTCCCTCAGGGTGCTTTCATATCTCCCTAAAATCACGAAGGCATAATTTAAAGTATAAACATATTAGTGGAGGGCAAACGACTGCTGCAGGCAAATTTCTAACGATGGTAATATTGGTTCATCTTTGCGGAGGAATGCGGTAGTAAATTTTGTGAAGTGAATATGGAAATCATTCCATTTTGGATCACTCTTCCGTATGTACTGTTCCCAATATTTTTAAATTTAAAATATTTCATACTATCTTCTTTATTTGTTTTCAAGTTGATCAAAAGTGATACACATCTAAATAAATTTATTGATAAATAATAAAAACAAAAGCATATAAAGTTAACTCTATTACAATATTTACCCTTACCAATTAGACCGACAATAACAATAAACGAATCAATAAAACGACGAAAGGTAATCATGGAACTTTGTCAGAACTTCCTCAACAGACGTGTTCACTCGACTAAACTCAGCAAATGACTGAGAGTAAATAAGCAAAGATATAGAAAAGTATAATGACTTAAGGCTTGGGCACACCAAACGCGGGACAGGCGCAGCACCTGAGCAGGGCAGGTCAGTTGCGCCGCGGGTGATGTCACACCAGAAACATGAGCAGTCGGAAAGCAGTTTGAAGGCGGGCCTGCTTTCTAACTGCTTTCAAACTGCGTTATGTGTGTCGTATCGATAGCCACACTCAGTACACTTCAAGATGTTGAACGGTTCTGACTCTGACGAAGAGGAGCTATTGTTAGTTCTAGCTTTAGATAAAAAAAAAAAGAATACGGGTTCACGATGTAAATAAGAGAAGAGAAGAATATGGGGAGTACCATCGTCTATGTCGGGAATTAGAATCTTTTGAAGATAGGTTCTATACTTATTTTCGGATGTCAAAGTAAACCGTAAACCTGTAAACCGTATTTCTATAATATCTGTCCTTTAAATCATATAAACATTTATATTTCCTCACTAACTCAATCAATTTTTCATTCGTTTCCATGATAAAGTTGTAAAAAATCACAACCGTTTACGACCCGCGCTGCGTCTGTCCCGCTCAACTGCTTTGGTGTGACTAGTCAATATGGAGGACATAGTAATACAACGCGTAGTTACTGCGGCCGCCCCGCGCCTGCGCTGCCACCGCCCCGCGCCTGCGCTGCTCACGTCCGAAAGTTTTGTAGAAGAGCAGTGCGTGCGCGGCGCAGTGGCGGAGCAGGTTGGATCAGCGGGCCCGCGTTTGTTCAGTGTGTCACCCCTCATATAACTACATGATTTTCAAACGTAGACGCACTGCTACCGCACTGCTACTGCTTTTGGTGTGCCCAGGCCTTTAAGTCTTAACGGCTTTATTTCAACTTTGGCTGTGGGAGCGCCATCTCGCGGCCAATTTCCTTACCCAGTACGTTGGATATTATTTTAATGCGTAACTCGGAGGAAATTTCAACGGAATGGTTATGGTAGCAGTTACGCTTGGAGTTGTGGACCACCAATTACTTGAATGGGACCTAGACTGCATTCTTAGTTTCATTTTGCTTCTGAACTATGGAATATACCAAGTTATTTGCAAACAAGTTTCTAATCTTCAGAAGTGTTTGTTTATATTTCTAGGTTTAATGAAGCTTACTTTTATTTGTATAGTTAACTTTTACCCTTTATTCGCTTTCATTTATGTTAAAGACTTATCAACTAACATTATTAAAAAGTTTGAAATACAAGTATGACTATCTAAAACTTTCGGAATAATACAACTTCCTGTAAAAACAGACTTAAGTTCGCTGAAACATAAACAGATGTTTCGAATTAAAACAACCTTTTAAGACAAACTTTCGTATTCAAAATGCTAACAGCGATTAAACGGAAATCAATTTGTTTTATTCAATACCTAACATCTTAGAAAAATACAATTTTGACTCTTCAACTTCCAGGATTCTTTTACGTACCAATGATTTACAATTTACTACTACTTTTTCTCGGTCTACTACAAATTTAAGACGACTAACATTTGAGTAGAAACACAAAAATAACAATATCGCATTTTTCTACTTATCACGTCTAATTCTTATAATTGAAAAGCAATTTTCGAGAATTTCTTTAAAATAATCAAGATTCAAAGCAAATAAAATTAATGGATCGGACGAGAGTATCCGTTGCACTCAATGGCACTTGCATTAAAAATCTCATTTCTTTAAAAGGCGTTACGTTCATTTCGTATTTCTCCTATCATGTAGATGGAATCTCAAGCATGTGGATACACACTCATCGCATCTTCGAGGGCTGATCGAGTTTCCATTTCTAGAAGGCTGTTGCATTCAGAGCTCCTATTACGAAAGCTCATCTGGTAAATGCAGTATGAGCATTGCTCGGCACTGGAGGGCGGCACGGTCGCTTAAGTATTGTTGATATTCTAAACCGCCCCAGAACGACGCTGCCCTATGTCGCAACCGCACACTGTCGCGTGCGTTCGCCTGATTGCAAGCATTGGTAACGTGCGGCTTGTGTACGACGAATAGTAAGGAGAAAAAAACGGCAATGTTTTTTATTGCTTTTTTTGTGCTCACATAGTGTTTTGTCCTATTTATTAATGATGTACTGTAGACATCTTAAAAAGAAAAACGTATAAAACATATAATTTTAAGTTTTTGTACATAAAAATTATTACTATTCACAAAATCTTGAATAACTTACAAATCATCTAATTTATGTTATTCATATGGGTAATAACAAAATAAATAGTAACTAAAATTATAAGTCGCGACATAGGTACTAGAAAGTTGCACGCAAACGAAAAGTTTCGTACCAAGGACCAGAGTAGATCTATATTTTTACTATATTTTTTTTCCAAATTGTCTCTTCACCTTTTTTAGGTTGCAAATTAGATATATCTTCTCACGTTAGTTATATAAAGTTTTAACATTTCTATTGTAATGATTTTGCTTTATCTTTTTATTATAATAAGAAACATAATGAATGATCACAAAATAACTGGTTTATTGCGTGCGCATTGTTGAATTCGGGAATGTAAGTTTATATAAAAACTACTACATCATGGATTTTAAAATATTATTAATAACATTATTTGTTATCCTAGTTAAAAGTAGAACTCATTTTATTTCACCTAAATTATATCTAAGTGTCGACTAATAAACAAGCAACTGTTTTAAAAATATACTAAAAAATTATCTCAGTAGCAATTTTGTCCTAAAATAAAAATAAACGTCATCGTTTTAATTCGTCGTATACAACCCGCAACGTCATGGAAGTCGTTCGCAGTTGGCGAAGCGTTAAATGCTACATTTTCCTCGGCCATTTGCAATTCGATATTCAGCTAAGCTTCGCGGGATTGAACTCTGTGGATTGCATGTCTACTCGCATTTGATATTGTAATAATATTCATCCCTTTTAAGTATAAACTGGATCAGGAATAAACTCTACCCACTCGCGGTTGAGATTAAGTGATCAGTATCTAGGAATAATATTATTGTTATGTTTTGTTGGTGTGTGGGTTATGTTGAATGTAGCGTTAGATGTTTGAAACAACAATCCGATACATGTGTGTGCATAGTGAGAACAATTGAGTTTAATTTAATAGAAATGATATGAGTATTTCAATTTCTAATACAAGGCCAACACAAACCTAACATTACTTTAGCAGGCTCTATGTTCAGTTTTTTATGTTAATGTTTCTATGTTTGACTCCAGTAAGTTCCTCCAATAGTAAACAAAGAGCTTTAAAAAGAATTGGTGCTAGTAGTGTTAAGTTCCAGATACTGCAATGTCACAATTCCAGTATCAATCAGTCGGAATTATATACAAGGGCAACCCACCAGTACTTAAATTTCTTTCCAACTTAGAAGAATACCTGCTCAATGAGTACCAAATGATATAGACACAAATAGCAGACGACCTTTTATATAATGGTATTTGGCCTTTAACCAAGTAAACAACATGTAATCCCATACAAACACGGTGATCGCATTTCCTGTACATTTTTACACTTAATTCACCGCACACAGACTCCTTGAGTTATCTCCTGCTACTAGACAATCAAGGCAGCGTGGGTGCCGCCCGTGGCACCTTTTGTTGCCCCGCAACTTATTGCTACAGAAATCCACACACCTACGATCCCGCATTATGTTCCTACAATAAAATCTTCATCATTCTCTGTCCGAACAAACGAATGGCAGTAACAAATTGGTCATTCTTCACTGCGTTAAACGCCCACCAGTTAAATACGAGTGTATGCATTTTAATGCGTTTAATGGTTCAGCACTACTGTATGCAATGGGATTATGCCTGGATGCTGCAAGACGTTTCTAGGCAAGACAAACAGTGGAGGCGTTCATTGAGATTAGTGCTAAGAGTCTGTGCGTCTTGTATAGTCGAGATTTCCGTTTGTGAATAACCTAAATGCTTAAGTAACCAGTGTTTTCATTATGAGTCACGCTTGCTAACTAGGATAACAAAGGATTTAGACTTAAGATCAAAAGGATTTTATCTCCATTTTATATATTTTATGCATTTATAAAAAAGTTAATTTACATTCAAAAGGTAAATAACTTACAATCATATCAATTACCCGAATTGACTCAAAAGTAAGTTTTTCTAATATGTTAAAAACTACAAAGTAATAAAAATACATTCATAGTTCCACTATTCATAAAAATAATTACACAGGGTTTTTCATTTGAGGTTAATGTTCACAGTTCCACATCCAGATACACAATTCGAGCCACAATTTAATTTTCCCAACTTGCAAAGTAAAAGCTTGCATTGTGGTGGCATGTCTTAGATGGCACAAGTCTTAATCTCGCTGGAGCACGTTGCGACTGCCCTAATGATATCACAAGATGCGCTTAAGAGCCCATACATAACACTCTATGAGACGTTTTTAAAATTTAAGCCAACGTTAATGCATTCTACCCCGTTTACTGTTTATATTTATTCAAATTTGTAGGCGAGTTCACAATGCAGTCTCTCGCCTTTGTGACGCTTCAGTATTAGCATAATACGAGGTATTCAATGGACAAAGTAACTGGTATAAAATAAAATTTTACGGTATACCCTTATATTGAAAAGGGAGGTCGTGTTAGCCACGGTAAAATGTCCATGTTTTGTGCCTTATGGGAACTGAATATTTAACGTCCATTGACGAGATTGTTTTGACGAAGTTTTGTTGTATCTGAGTTGGTTGTTTCTCTTCCGAGATGGGTTGATGGACTACAGATTGCTATTCTTTCCCGTAGAATTTTAATATAAAACTTTGTTGTTTTATATTTACTTTGGACTGCCTCTTTTAGAGCGCGGTAACGTTTGATTCCAGTGTTGTTACTGACTAAATTATTGATGTTGGTTTTCTATCCATGTCATATTATTATAATGGTTATACGGAACTATTATGACCAACATAGCATTACCAAATTACATAAAAGGCGAAACAGGGATAGAACATAATTATATAATTCCCAATTTAATGAACTGGTCGGATCCTAATTGCTCCCAATTCCTGCATAACGCAATTTACTATAATTAATATTAAACTCACTTTTATAATGTACATAACTATGATGAGCCAGATCAAGTCATATTAATAAAGAATGAGGAAAAAAACTTTTTAGTCTCGAAGAACGATGTCAGGGTCGCAATAATTTTAGTATCATGTCAAGTGTCACGAAAAGAAACCAAACCGTTTAAAAGAAAAAAAAACACCCCAATTTAATGAAGTTGTACAGCAATTTTCCAATTATCAGCTTTAAAATAATCGAACTAACTGAACAAAAAATTAATAATCGATTCAGAAACTTTGAGTAACGATAAATTTCGTAATAAACTGTGCTACGCTCTACTCTAAATACTTTATTTTGAACGCCGCTCGCGGGCATTGCTCCATTATTGAAACGAATTGTTTTCTGAAGTTTTAATATTAAAAGGCTGCGTTATTGGACTTTCCTACTTGCTTTTTTCTATTATTGCTTATAAAATTGCTATGCTGTAAGTATGAAGGCAGTTTTGCTTTTAATTTCTTGGGACATAAACCTTATTATTTTATCACTCTACTACTCTGACATTATTTACTCCTTATTTCTTTAATATTTTCTCAATACAGGATATAAAAGCTCTTTTATTATAACTTTGATATTGAGTAATTTAAAGTTCAAATATATTATGTAAATGGCTGTTATTCACTTTTTTGTGTCTGATAAAGAAGGATGGCAAAAACCTTTAAAGCTACTCTTTAAGTAACGATCCCCCATCAAATGTAATTACTTAATCGCCCCTTTATTCAAATTTACTAAGAGTTGAGGTTCATGTCCAAAAAACTCCACACATTTTAGTTACTTAAGAGCTGCACAGTGCATTTCTTTCACATTTTCAAAAGCCTAATTTATATAAAAAAGGATTTACCATTTGCCGGTTTTACATGTAAACAGTTAGAAGTACCCAAGACGAAGAAAATGTATTTCTAATCAAAGCCTCTTCGAGTCCTTTTGATAGAAACTTGAATCAAGAGGATGAATGGCGATGAATGCTAATTCACATGAAAGCTTTAATTTATATCTAATTACATTTTACAACCTTTCTACTTATTTAGAAGATTCGAGTTCGTTTCAGATAAATCAAATTTTATGTTTTTGACCGACTGAGATTCAAAGGTGAGTTAAGTTGTCTATTTAAGGGTATTACTCAAAACATGTACATTTATTTATAGGTTCGTGTACCGATAAAATGAACAAATTTAATTAATGTTGGTCCTTAACAGAAGTCTTTTAATATGTAAATTTACAAAATTGTATATAATTGTTTTGTACACGATAGTATTTACTATTGAATTTTAGTAGTATAAAGTCTATATTTGAAATTCAAACCTAACCTCAAAATGCCGCCACTATTTGCCAAGCACAATAAACGGTTATTTAAAGCATAATGACCCGCTTTATGCTTAAAAATAACGTCTAAACAGTAGCTCCATTGTCAAAGGCGAACAGTTTTGTTACTTCGCACTAAAATTAAACGTCAATCGCTATGTCAGAACCAGCTTGGTCGTAGTTTGTTATTTCAATTATCGACACCCTACTTTGCCTGGGATTTTTCTGAAACATGCGTTCCTTTTGTTAGGAAAATGTTTAATTTTGCCTCCCGCTGTTTTGAATATTTTGCGGTCAAATTGTGGACTTAGTATGTGCTTTAAAGTAGTTAAGGCTTACATTGTTGAAATAATAATATGTTATTGTCACGTTATCTATAGTATTTTTTTTTCGAAAAAATCCTTAGACCACAAATAATTATTCTAAAAGTGATGTTACACCTGTTTCCAATTTAGAACTTATGCTCTTTGACTTGTTACGTCGCCGGCGCAACGAATAAAATAATAATTTAAGATAAATATAGAATAAATTTCAAGATTAAGGTGAAACTCTATCGAAGCTAATTTCTTTTTTTTTTGCAGAAGTAATTTATTTCTTTTGAACAACTCCTTACTTTTAATGTTATTTGCTCGAGAAATTGTAGCATTCTTCTGTAATTTTCCAATACCCGTTATCGGCACAACGCTGTATTTAAAATACAAAAAAAGAAAATTTTCTATTTCCGCTGAAATCGTTTAACAAAAATCATTTCCATCTCAAGCCACGTCACCGATTCAAATTATTCCTACAACACGAATCAATCGATAACTAGTTTCTTCGGTTTAACGGAATATGCAAAATGGTGGGATGACAAAAGTTTGTTTCGTTCAGCTAGCCAGTGGCTCGAACTCCCGATACGGTTTGACAATGCACATGCAAATTAACCAACAGCAAAGAGCATTTCTGTGCGCAAAGTTTAATGGCACGGCGTGCGCTTAAGTTCCGCGATCCTCGCAGCAATTATTTTGCTACCGGGACTATTCCTGTTTACCCGCTTTCCCTATTTTGATCACAATGCGCTACGTGTGCGAACTTGGATATTCCTTTACTTTTGCTGAATCGGGACGCTGATTTTTATAATGTGGGAAAATACTGACTGGTAGATAGTGTTTTGTTTTTATGCCAATTTAATTTTAAGCCGATATTTTTACTTTTAATTTTTATTAAGCATGACAAATCGTCAAATACCTTTTTACGTACTTTCACAGTATTCATAAAATTATTATTTGCTATAAAATAAGATTCATCATCAGCCGGAAGACGTCCACTGCTGAACAAAGGCCTCCCTCCTAAAAAATAAGATTAAACATTTGTAATTAGACTAGTAATTTCAATTTAGTGTGTATTGAAACTGACAACATAAAATACCTACGGTCCTATATTATTTTTAATTATATAGGTAACATCAAAAGTAAAATTATTTTTCAATACGTCAACATTAATTTACGCACAAAGAACTGAAAAAATTCAAAGTATACATCTAAAATTCTTTCCCTAATCATTAATTAAACATGGAGGTCCTTATTAATTTCCTGTTATCAATTTTTAATAAAGAACACAGGAACATAGGAATGAAATACTTTTTAAACAAAGTAGGTAATCTTAAAAATCCAATATTGTGAAATTAAGTTTTTAATTAATTTTCTTTCAGTATTCGCAGCTTAGTTCTTTTCGTTGCCCGCGGCGTCTGTTCCGGATACACGAACAATATTGAGTTTAAAGATATCTTTACAGCCCGAATTATCCGAATATTGGTTTTTGTTTTACTAGGAAAAGAAAAACTAATTTGTTTTTTTTTTTTGCGTTATTGTTTATTGTGTAAAGAATACTTGTTAATCTCCCTTTGGAAAATATGAATTTATAATTGTTAGGCGTACATAGAAAATATTGAAAATAATAAATAAGAAAAAGTGTAAAATACGGTATTCAGTTGATATCGATAAGATTAGAAGCCGACCCCAACATAGTTTGGGAACGAGCTAGGCAATTATTGGCGATGGCCATATTGAGAAGCTTATTAAAATTTGTTAATACCAATTTAGATTAAAAATTTTGTCACTTCACATTTGACCAAAGCACAAACATATTGGAACAAACGTTTGGCCACAAATGTTTGTTACATAAAGGGATCAAGCCCTCGGCACGTCGGCGTCGCACTGAGCCAGTTGTCGTGTTGGCCCCCAATTCCAACGCTATCCACACAGTCAATCCAAACATTCAAACGTAAGTATATCACTGTCTAGTCTATAGGGAATAACATCGTGATGCTGAGATAATATTATTATGATAATTGTAATACCATTCCATTTATAATATGGTTCGTTATAAAGTTGTTTTATCAACCTACTTTAAACAGAGGAAGTTCTCAATTCGTCTGTATTTTTATTATTTTCGTGTATATGTTACGCGATAATTACGGAAATATAAGTTCGGATTTCAGAAAAATAAAATTTCTTCGACTGGGTACACCTCAGGACTGGTCCCATGTAAAAATTATCAAAGTAGTCAGTAGTATAGATTTTTTTTTTTTATTTTAGTCATTTATTAAATTTAAATCAACATAAGATATTGCTTGACCATAGTATGTATCTGTCACGACAATAAATAATACTCGGACCCTCAAAAATCGACAAACAAATGACGGTCACCGAATAATGTCGCAATATAACCATTAAATAAAATAAACCTTTCAATTGAAACGTATAGCATTATGTGGTAACGTGACAGCTCCGATAAATACCTGCCCCTTTTGAGAGGAAGTGTGCTAAATTACATTATTGTTCTGTAATATATTGTAATGAAATGCGTCTGTGTGCTGGGGGTAGTCGAGCGAGAAATTGCTTAATCACTCATCTGTGTAATGTCGATGATTAGCCGATACCGATATGAAATCGACGGTGAAATTTTTGGTGCATTCAATGACGTAGGGGTAGCAACATAAGTTTAATTGCTGTGAGAGTTGTAGCATTTTTTTTTAATACAAAAAAAAATGTGTGAAAATTAAATAGTAAAAGTGTAGTATATTGAAAATATACCTTTTTTTTAGGAAGGAGACAGTGTTATAACAATATTACATAACTACCTTATTTCATATTGAACAATATTTTGCAGTTATCACGAAGCTTGGTTAACTTTATTTCTGTAAGGCGTGAAAATTTGTTTAAGAACACAAAGAAACATAATATTGTTTGTACATTATAAAAGCTGGAACTGAATTCGTCTTTAAAACATATCACATAAGGCAGTATGTATTACATAGGAAGTATGTATAACATAGGAAGTATGTATTACATAAGGTAGTATGTATAACATAGGAAGTATGTATCACATAAGGTAGTATGTATAACATAGGAAGTATGTATTACATAAGGTAGTATGTATAACATAGGAAGTGTGTATAACATAAGGTAGTATGTATAACATAGGAAGTATGTATTACATAAGGCAGTATGTAACACATAAGGCATCTTTTTCCTCACTAAGATTTAGTATTCAATAAATTATCGTAACGTAAACACAAACAATGCATTTTTTGCTACTGTAACGTATTCCCTTGAATATTTCGACGGGATTTATTAACAGAACCCTTCACACATTCGAGTTTCATGAGCCGTAAATTTGCCAACAAATGGCCCTTGAAAATTTTGCGCTGTCAGAGAAATGAAGGAAAACAGAATCATTGACCACCCTAAGAGATATATTGTTCGAACACGCAAGTCACGATGATAATAAATATCTAGCAATATACATAATATTGTCCTGGTGGCTAACAGGTCAATGACCGCATTCATATACACAAGTTATACTTTTGAAATCAAGTGATAAACTTACTTCATTTGTTTTTTTAAGTTAAAATATTTTTTTTTCAAATGCGTGTTATATTATTTTCAGAGAATATTATTTAAATTCTAAACTTATTAAGAAAAACAACGAGGAAAAAATAATTTATTTAATTAAATAATCCCCAACTGATAAACGCAAGCGCTGTGGCCAAAAAAAATTTTTGTTGTTTGAAATAGTAATCCATTATTTTAGTTAAAAATTAAAAAATAGAATTACATAATTTTGGGCACTGGACGCCATGATTTTAAATACGATTAATTTTATCAGACCGCGGTTTGTATCAATTATGATTTTCTATTCGATTGTTTTCTGTCTGAGTAAGCACTGTTTTAATATCGAAATGGTCTCGATTTATTACTTTCGTGTGCAATGGTGGTGCATGGCTTCTATTAATATCAATTGTTAATAGGGTGAATAATTTGATCGTCATATTTAAGTACCGATAGCAAATGCTGTTGCGAGACAGAAGTCAATATTTATCTTGGAATAATCCCTCATAATACGATTGTCTTTTGTCATTAGTTCGTCAGAATATAACTATACATTTTTTGGCGGTTAGTCATCTTCGTTTTAGATAATGACAATCTTATCAGCCTTAAACATCCGCTGCTGGACAAGGTCTAGTGATAGATCACATATTAATAGATATTTTGGAAAAATATTTAGTTTAGAATTATATAAAACAGACTTGATATTAGACGTCCTATCATTAAAAAAAAGAACTGTTAAGAGTCTCCAAAAACGACAAATTTTAATGTTTTTTTTTATCAGGTATAACATAATTTTCTGTCTTCATGCTTGGTGAATCATTAGAATAAGAATGCATATAAATAAATTATTAATGACAGTAATAAAACGAGCACCTACACTTTTAACCGTAGCAACTAATCGTATATTAACAGTTCGTCATGTCCCTATATCAAATTATACCGCTCATTTCCACTCACATACAAATTGATTTCAGGTTTCCAACCGACTGAAAGCTGTTTACAATCATGCGAGCAAGTAAATCGGCTCGTTTGCTCTAAATAAAAGGCAATGGACGGTGCGTCCAGCCGACTCCAGTGAGTGGTCAGCCATGATTACCATTCACGTTAATGCTTACCACTGGTACTCGTCCTTTAAACAACATTAATTTGGTACGGTAAAATTAATGTGGTGCTTTTTAATTTGAATGAAATGCAACGTGTAAATTTTGTTGTTTTCTTGTGGGATTAACTACATGTGTTGAGTTATTGTTTTCGCCTAATATAATAAGCTGAATTACCTCTTTTCTGTTTTATTTGTAAGATTATTTTATATTGATAGTTTGGTCTACTTTCTTATCATAATTTTATTTTTGCACGGTATTTAGTTTTGTTGGTTTTCTTTAGATCTTGCTAACAGAGCCAAATCGTCTGTCTCTGATAAGACAATTTTAAGTCTTCTGCTAGCCAGCCTTCAACCGATAGTATGGTTAATTCATTATATGTATTACCAGTTTCATTATTTCCTTAATTAATGTTACAAAGTTAGCAAGCGAATTAAACCAGGACACAAAAAATATGCCTTTAGCAAATCCGCGTAAAACTGTAGCGGATTTTAATTAGCATTCGAGTCATACGACATTTAGTATTCAAAGCGACGACTTAAAGTGAATCGAAACAGGAACTTTCAATTGCAAAAACATTCCCTCACTAAGTGAAGTACTCGGAATTAGCAGATTTATTCATTCTTTTATGCTTTTATTATTTTATCTCAGGATGCTCGATTTTCTTCATCTTGTTATGCTAATCTCGGTACGTGCTGTCAACTGAGTTCTTTCAAGTTGTTTAAACGAGGTACAACCAAACTAGCAGCTTTGGATTTAAAGTAGTCTGTAAATAACTTGCTATTTCTAAGTTATTGAAACGAACTAAGTACTTAAGGGACACAAAATAGACAAGATTTGGATGTTTCAAGAATACTAAAATAACTGAATGTCAGATAAAATGATCTATTGTGATTATACAAAGCACTAAGTATTCAAAGTACGAATCACTAAATTAACGGTATTCTGCTTTGAGTATTTGTCGAAAAATTGTATCCATGTGTGTGTGTGTCCATTGAACCATACGTAGAATCAAAAAACGCAGAGAAAGGTCCCAGTAATGAGAAAAAATGGCTAAAATCTTATTTCGTGTGTCATTGAGACCTAACATTGTCCAATAATCTTATTAACAGAGGGTCTGTGTCACAAAGTATAACTTTTCCGACCCCTTTCGGGATTTGCGTGACTTTTTGGGGGTCCTAATCCGATGCCTCGTTCTTTCAACTCATTTCAACAGGATCGCTAAAACTTCTCAATTACGTATGTATAACGAAATGTCTAACAGTTCCTATTGCGTTTCACGCTTGCGCATGCAAATTGGAGAGCGATAGCGAACTATTATTTGCTTGCAAAGTTAAATAGCTTTTGCCGGTCTTTCTCTAGAAAAACCAGTAAGAGTTTAATCCCAAATCGAACTGGAAACTGACTGAACTTTCGACGAGCTGTTGTTATAGAGAATGCGTTTTTTTCTGTCAATGAATTTTAACTTTATATTGCTATCGACTATGTAATACCTATTTATGACTTACATATGGATACAAACGCCTATTCTTTCGGTATGTAGTCGACTGCTACGCTAGAGTTCTTGGGTTCGATTCCCAAGTCGACCAAGGTGTTATTGGGTTTTCTATGAAATTCTCAGTAGCAGGTCGGAGTTTGGATTTGTACCCGGTTAGTGGCAATAGGCTCGCCCCCTATTACATGGGACCTAAACATACCGGCGGACTGTGGGTGTACATTGGTACACCTCTGCCTAACCCGTCAGGGATACAGGCGTGATGGTATGTTATGTTTTTATGTTTATGTAGTAAGCGGTTTATAAGTCGATTTAGAACAGTATTTGACTGAGGCAGAAAGACATAGAAAAAGTTTACAGTGTCCCGCAATATTTTACAACATAATATACTCACAATTTTTTAGAGGGTATATTCACGTAAAAAAAAAACTTGAATATATGACATTCTAGGTCATCATTACAGCATTATGATGCAACCCTCAATTTACACATCCATAAAAAAGAAGGTTACTAGCTCACGTAATGCACTCATGAAAAACTAAGAGCTTTTTCACGTCGATAGCCTTTCAGCAGGAAACTATCCATCACCAATGGCAATACATAAAGTTGTTTCATAGCGGTAACGTCATTCTTATACACATAAACCTAAGTGCAAGTTGCAAGGCGATGAAATAAATAGGCCACGGTTACGTCATAGGTGTCTTATGTGGGTGGTTTTATGATTTTTTGTTTCTTTAGCAATCTTTTACTTGTATAGGTAATCTAGATTATGTTTCAACGGTCTAACGTTGTTTTCTGTACTAGTCATACAAAGGTATAATTTAGTCTTAAGCTTTACTGTAGAGGGTTAGGAAATACTGTCACGGATAATGTTATTAATATGAGGCGTAAGATATAATAATAATTAAGACAGTAAAATAATTAATTTATAAGTAGGTATATTTGACTATCTGACTAACGAAGCAACGTTGAATCATGCACATACTATGAATTACTTAAGACTTTTTTAACTCAAAAATAAGTAACTAAATTATTTACATTTTATGATATTCTTTAAATATTTCATACCAAACATATTGACGGGCCTGTTGGTCTAGTGGTTAGTGACCCTGACTACTATACCGGAGGTCGTGGGTTCGATTCCCGCCCAGGACAAATGTTGTGTGATGAGCATGATCATTTGTTCTGGTGTATGGGTGTAATTTATCTATAATATGTATGTATTTAGAAAGATATAAGTATGTTTTTCAGTTGTCTGGTTACCATAACACAAGCTCTGCTTAGCTTGGGATCAGATTACCGTGTGTGAGTTGTCCCGGAATATTATATTATTATATACAATAACAACTACAACCACAGACGACCACGTGGCAGACCCAGACGCAGATGGCGAGATGAGCTGGACTCCTATATGAAGGACTGGTCCATGTTCGCCCTCAATAGAGAAGAATGGAAGGAAGGGAGGGAGGCCTTTGCCCAGCAGTGGGACAACATGGGCTGAAAATAATAATAATAATATATACAATAACCACTAAAATATAACTACAGCATGTTGTCTAAACACCATTTCTTTTTAATCCACTACAACCAATATACAAAAGCTTTAAAAATAGCTTAATAAAATCTCTTAATTACCGTGAACCATGTAGCGACCATTATTTTCTAGGCCTTTGATCAATTAGACAGCTGCCTAACGGAATTATGTCGATATTGAAGCCAAAACAAATTACATCGTCTTTGATAAGTTGATTATTAAATATAATTATTGTTTCGTCACGATCCCTTTTATTTGTGGGATGCCGGTTTCTTTATATTGAAGTAATCTTCATTGTGTGGAAGCAACGGTAAGTCCTTTAGCTCCTTAAAGTTGGTTGGAAGGAGAATTGTTTTGGTTGGCGTCTGCTGGTTTTAATGGTAGGTATTTTGTGTTTAGCATTGCGTCTATTTAATACAAAAGTAATAACTTGTTATTAAATGAATCGATCGCCTTTGGAAAAATAATACATTTGGTAAAACCACTTTGTTTGCATAGAGTGCTCAATTTTGTTTTTTAAAGATGATATTTATATTTTATTGCCAAATGCAGTTCAAATATATAGCAAATATTTGAACTGCATTTAACTGGATTAGTTCTTATAGAAATGTTTCAAATTAATAAACATACTGTAGATTTATTCAAGCTTTAAAAAACACTTCATGTTTACATAATTACATACTTCAAGTATCATTAATTACATGTGACGTCATTAATTGGAATTTAAAAGCAAGTGCTTTAAAAACAAGTAATTTTATTAAACATGATATGAGCGAGACACGAGAAGAGATTACAGACTAACGTTTATGTCCAATTGCAATGACAAAATGTAGACAAACAACTTAGTTACAATAAAAATATTGAATAACTGAGACTTAATATGCGTAACAGTAAGTCGAAAGATAAACCTACCTACCGTTAATAACCTTTCCTTGCAATCAATAAAAATAAAATATTGTTGCATTTTTGTGACTGGCAACGATTTAATCGAAAAAGAAAAAGTAATACGGGTGATTCGACTTTGGAAAGTATACATTTGCACTTGCATCAAATGGCATCGAGGTTTAAAAATAAAATATCTGTATTTTTATGATAGCCAGCCTATAATGTAATAGACTACACTCGCGTTCAGTGAAACCAATAAAATGAAACTGTCAACACAATACCAATATTTTTATCGAATATAACGAATAAGCTGCGTTTTATTAACTAGATTGCTTTAGATGAAGTGTCGATAGTTTTACTATTAAACCAGCGAGAGGTGTAAAAATAACATACATAACATAACATACCATCACGCCTGTATCCCCGAAGTGTTAGGCAGAGGTGTACCAATGTACACCCACAGTACGCCGGTATGTTTTAGGTCCCATGTAATAGGGGGCGAGCCTATTGCCACTAACCGGGCACAAATCCAAACTCCGACCTGCTACTGAGAATTTCATAGAAAAACCCAATACCACCTTGGTCGACTTGGGAATCGAACCCAAGACCTCTAGCGTAGCAGTCGCGCTTAGCACTACTAGGCCAAAGAGGCAGGTGTAAAAATAATAATTTAAAAAAGAAATCGACACAACATACTACACAATATCTGATAATTTAATACATTAAATTATTATGAATTTCTTTGTGTAATTATTATGTACGAAACGTGCAAAATAATTACGCTAACAACTTAACCTTTTACCTAAATATAATTAATTAATTATTGTCGATACATTTTTCAGTAATTTGCCAGACATATTAAAAACTCATTACCATAATATTGTACTGGTGATGAATGCACCTAAATGTCTTAAGTGACTAAGGCAAGAAACAGGTAATTATCTTGATTACCCCTAAAACTCTAATTATGATTATCTTATTATCTGTGAGTCATAACTAATGAGACGTAACCCTAATCAGCGCTCACGTGGATATTTTCTCAGATTAATAAAAATAGTAATTAGTAAATAATATAAACCAAGTTACATCTAAATATTTTCTGTATGTAGTAAAAATCACTACTTTAACCCCTTCGTTGAATTTTAATGAACTTTGAATTTATTCCACAAATTCAGTAAAAATACTCCTGCTTCTTCTAAATCAAAGTAAACCCATATTTTTCAGCAGCCAAGCTGTGGCACGTTTATATTGCAACAAAGGCGGTGTTTATAAACCCACTGTACTGTATCTAATGCGCACCAGTGGACACCAATCTTCTTAAAATTAATACTCAGTACACAAAGCATAGGAATGGCTTGTAACTGGTAAAGGTTTAAGAATTAATTCCTTGGAATACTTGAAACACTCTGTGCATGTTTAATTTTGTTAAAGATGAAGTTGAGTTTCTAACCTGCTTATTCATGTGTGTTATCAAAAAGCTTTCTTATATTTACGTTCAAAAGAAAAAATATTATAAAACAAATTCGCTGTCTAATTTACAAAGAAAATCAACTTCATACTTTTGGCCTATTTTTATTGAACTAATTACATTTCATCAAAACGCATTCAATAGTGGCAAAGCCGCCAGCCTTTTGAACACGACAGCGATGTGGATGAATTTTGTTGATGACTTATTTTAGGTTTTCTTTAGCTTATATAGTTCCTTTTTCTAGTGTACATATAGTTAAATTTTCATGTTATTGTAATTGAAACAAAAATATATCTTATATATAAAATTCTCGTGTCACAATGTTAGTTACCATACTCCTCCGAAACGGCTTGACCGATTTTTATGAAATTTTATATGCATATTCAGTAGGTATGAGAATCGGCTACTATCTATTTTTCATACCCCTAAGTGCTAGTAGGCAGGTGCTAGGTAGAAAAAATTGCATTGCAACGCATGCCGGGTACAGCTAGTATAATAATAATATACATAATAATATATTTAATAGTTCAAATGTCAATTGTAAATTACTTTTGAATGTTATTTCTCACAAATGTAGCTAATAAGTACTCAATTTTGAACAAACGATTACCAGAAACTACAATACAAATTCAGACACATAATCCACTAATAATACGTAATGATTGTGTGATAATCTCTACTTTGTCTGCATCGATGGTACATTATTGACATAATCCGAACCGTATGAGCGTTTTCACATTATACGATACGATATCGGTATCGGATACCGATACGATACCGCGCCAAAAATGTATGAATATAACGAATCCGATATCTGATATCCGATCCGATACTGTGAAAGACAGGTACAGTCACGAGCAAAAATATGTATACACTCTCCAATTTTTAACTGATTTTCTCTTCAACCTAGGATTGGTATTATAAAACTTGTTATTAAGAAAATATTGATCAGTTCCTTAATCATGTACATATTTTTCTTATTGAGATTCAATACAAAATTTTCTTATTGAGATTCAATACAAAAATATCGCTAAATTTGTTTAACAATTTCGCTATGTGTATACATACTTTTGCTCGTGACTGTCCATTATTCATACATTTACTTGCCAATATCGTATCAGTGTCTGATACCGATATCGTATCGCATAATATGAGTATTGTTTAAAGCTACACAGCGCGATGTAGGCCAAATATGTTTATGATACAGTTGGCGCTGATTGCATACTAAACATCCTATGGTAATCTAAACATTATCGAACATAACAGAGTTTTGTGTCATTGCTTTGGCAATGTATTTTTAACCTCTGTTTTTGAAACAGTGTTTTAGGTATGCGTAATTCATAAAATAGTAAGCTTAGACAATAATCTTCCAATTGTCTATGAGGAATTAAAGAATAGATTCAAACTGTTTTTTTCTCTTATTACTTGTGTGTTTCAGATTGGCTAAAGACTATATTTAATCAATATGTAGATATAAGTCTAATCATTACCAACAAAAAAACGTGATAACTCTTTTAAAAAATATTTGCTACTGTAACTGTCTTATTGTTTCAACATACACTCTCTAATGGTCAAATAAAACAACTTCCTAAATATATCTACCTACGCCAAAACAATTAAAGTAACCCTATGGGCAATATAACAAAAGTCCCCTCTCATGCTCAACAACCGCATGAAAGGTTTCTCGAACCCCTTTAATGACAATACCAAATTACGTTCAACTCTCACAAAAAACAACAGAACAACGCTAAATAAAATCCCATATACGTACTTTAAAACAGCTGACAAATTGCACTTTAGTATTCATAATGTCCCAAAATTATAATTATACAGAGATTATGAACTAAATAGGACAAGTTCATAAAACCGACAAACAGTTATAATGGCGTAATAGTACATAGCAAGAGCCGAAACCGCCACCCACACAAAACAGTCGTCTAAAGTTGTTATTTAAGTTGTTTTAATATCCAAATATGGTGTATTATCTGATTCCGTGTGAATTTATCTCATATATTTAGTTCTAGATGCCAGTGCTCGCTAATGAGCCCGCTTAATTTGGTTTGCTTGGCCCCAAATGTCGTAACGTTGCATTCCATAACACGCCTCCGAAATGTATGCGAGTCATTACAGGCGTCAGATGAATTTTGTGGAATCAACGAGCTAATGACACCGAAATCCGTGCATATTTTGAATAAACATTAGCTTTGTAACGCCAATGTAATCTCGTGAGAAATATTATGCAAATGTTGGTGAATTAGCACGTAATTAATAATGTTTTGAAAGGTTTTTGTAACGGTCATTAAAATTTATGAAGTAAGAAACTGGTTTAGTTTACAAACTCTATACAATAATAACTTTAAGTATGGAGGTAGTTACGTGTACGAAAAATAGATATCTAGATGTAGATATAGAATCTGGTAAAGTCCTAACGTTATAATTAAACCGCTTCAAACGATTTATGTGAAAAATAATAATCTGAATTCACAAAAGTAACAAAGTATTAAAGCTTCCGGGAATGATCTCGTTAGTGATCAAATGGCCGCGAACATCGTGTGGAATGTTAACATTGCCTTTTCACCCAAAAACTTCTCTTTTATTACATCAAAGTCTCTCATAACGAGATTCGCTCGATGAAATTTTGTTTCACTAAATCGAACAAAGGAAATTCATAGATTACGACCAAAATGAGAACGAACAAAACAAAGTACGATAAATCTAGAAATCCCCTTGCAAAACGCCCACCGCATTGATTTAGCTAACCCTACTCTCCCCTGTTGGGATATGCAGTTGCTCCGAAGTAAACAAAATGACGCCGGGCCTAAGCAAATAATGTTACCAAGTAGGTCTAATTCATTATTGTTCGGCGAAACAATAAAAGCGGCAACAAACGAGATTACCGATAAATCTAAAAGGGAATTTTTCTACACAGGAGAGGCTTATCTACTTTACGTCGTTTTGGGAATAAATACCGGGAGTCTTACTGCAACGAAGACGATGCCGAACTTAAGTCTGCTATTGTCTGTTAGGATAAAAAAGGTACACGAGAGAAAGTAGGCCTCCGACAACCTCCTATCGTAATCTCTTTATTTACTACGGAATCTTTTACTGACCTCATTATTTTGTTAGAAGTATTAAAGATAGCATCGACATTTGATTCTATAAATATTCCGTTTTGATCTAAATCTAGATTTCAAATGTCATGTTGTATATTTGGAAATGTGTTCGTCTTTACCTTTTGATATGAATACTTTTGAAGCCAGAGCATAAGAGACATACCTAAATATAAATTGTATGTTGTTGTGTGTATGTGTTATTTTGTAACTATACAGTTAGAAAAGCGTCTGCCAAATTTATGCATCTTTAGTCCTTTCAAACGTAAGAGAATATTTACCAGGTTTCCGAAACAGTGTGAACAAAAAAGCATGAATAATATTAAAACAAACATTCTGCATGAACATAACAAAAAATAATATGGAGTATTTAGTAAACACTTAGTCATGTTGTCAGCTGTTTGAAGTTGGAGACGCTACCGGTGCGGCGCCAAAGTATCAAGTTACCGCCTAATAAGGGGACAATCGAAATCAAATTCAGAAATCTCGTTTGAGAATAAGAGATTATTTCATTCTGATTTAATGTCTTGAAAAAGTAAGTTATCGCGAATGACAAATTGCCTTATCGGATCACTTTTCGATTGGCTGAATTATTTTAATCATTGTTTTTGGTTCTTTGGGCCTCTTATAGGTATAGATAGAAGTTAAGGTTCTACGGTCGACGTAAAAAACTCAGTCTTTATGTGAAGTTAAGGGTAATTTATAACATTGGCACAGTATACAAAATAAAAATTAATATACCCAAACATTAGTCAAAGGAAGTGGCGAACGCAATTGTGTGGAGATAACTGCCTCCTATGTGTCAATTGACGCTAGTTCCATGTACATCACAGTACTAAACTCGTGGGTGAACCGAATTTAATCGTCCGAAGCGCTAGTGCGAATAATGGCCGCGACAAATTTTCCGTTCCGTCGAGCATTTTCCTCTGAATGCACCTACACAATCGACGGTATTGCCTGCAAAATTGCACGCTATTAAGTGACATTCTAAATATAGGGATCCACAGGATGACGTCGAGATAGCCAGTCGTACTCAACCCTTTTCGTATTCCAACTGATATTTAAACTCTGCTCTTCGAATTTCAACCTTATGCTCACACGAAAACTTCTAATTTTGCTGAGCATTTATGGTTTCTTTATAACGTTTTAATAATCAACTACATGGACAACTGATGAAGTGTAACTGTTACACATCTGCCTTTCGACGATTGATTCGTAATGATGATTGCTACGTGCGGTTTGGAAGACATGTCCGCGGAAAGGAGCCTCGTGTTATATCAATGTTGTGACGTTAATAATACAGCAACCGTGGCGGACTTAAGATAACTTACTACCGACAATGTAATTCCGGTGCGTGATACGTTGCGAGGAGAAACCCTCTACTTATGAACCGTATCGAGGAAAAAATGAATAATCGAATTTAAATTTCAAAATTGTTTTGTAATGGTCTTTTAACTTCGACTGATGGATTTATGCACATCGGTTTAAATGCTCAACTGTTAAAGAAATTGTACCTGCAGGCATTGCCTTTTGCGATTTTCGTAAATATTTCATTTAGGCAAATGTGAGCTTTACAACATTACAACATAATAATTATAGATATTATGAGTCGTATTTCAAAAGAATAACTTTTTATTCTTTTGAAATACGACTCACTGAATGATAATGTATAAAAATAATATGCACAAATATGGGGTTATGGTAGTTACGAAATGTAGGATTTTAAGTCGACGTAACAAGAAAGATAAAAAATGTATGTTGAAGATATGATTAACTCAAACCAGACATCATCAACATTACCTAACCAAAAAAAGAAAAAAGTTCAGCTGTCTTTACTCGCATCAAATCCGTCTATAGCCTTTTTTATTCCGATACAAATAGCTACATCCTACAGCCGTACTATTACCATCTTGAACTAATATTATACTTCCACACATAACTTTAAAATTCTTAATTTGAAGTTGGAATGCCGCCTATTCGTTCCGGTAATGCACCAGTATCTACCGCCATATTATATCCATCCTAATTAAAAGCAAGCGCGTACGCACGGATGAACGTCTGAACGTGTTTTCAATCAGTCCATATCAAGAGTTTTACGACTGTCAGTCTGTTCGCTTTCATACAGAGCTGGAGCTTTGCTGATTGATAACACGTGTCGGTTTAAGAACAAGCGATTCGTGTATCATAACGGTCCGATGGTAATTAATTTGGTTTTAATTTCGATTGATTGTTCGCAGGTTTTTAACATCCGACTAGTTTGTTCCATCAGTAGAATAATAGTTCTCTTTCTGCTATCTCCTTTCTTTCATTCAAAATGTTGAAATAATAAAACTTTATTCAAATGATCTTTATAATTTTCATTTGTATCGGCACATCTTACAAATAATGAGGAAGTTAAATTCAATGTATAATAAGCCTTAAAAGTACAGGCAAATATTTAACGCTGCACTTCATACCCATAGAATTAAATCAATGTTTCCAACCAGTTTAAAGCCATTAGCAAATGTTAATCGAGTTTTCTCAGAATTTCTGCACAACGTTAAAATGTTTAAGCATAACGAACTTTCGGTCGTGTCTCATAAACATGGGATTTTTAGTGAACCTATTTGTTTTATTTGTTTATACGCTTAAATTTAGGAGCGTTTTAAACTGAATACCTACTATTTATAAAACAGAATAATTTGAAAGATCTCCTTTCGATACACAAAAATATGATAAGAAACTAGATGATAGATTTAAATATTCTGGATATCAAAACATGTCAAACTTAAAATTCTAGCAATAAGTATTTCTTATTCTGCATCTTGCGGATAAAAAGTGACGTTTTAAATGAAGCTATTTGTGTGGGTAGCTAGGTTTTTAATTATTCATATTTAGAGCCACAACGTCAAAAAATGAAGAGCAAAAATAACACAATCCATCACACAAAAATGAGATGAGAAAAAACACCAAAGAACATTCATAAAAAGGATGGCTAAATGCTACTGGAGCTTGATTTTCTATAGCAAAACAAATAACATTAAACGTTAACGTCACGAAGGCAGGTGAAATGGCAGACGTAAGACGTACGAAAGCTTACCAAATATTTACAAGTGCCTCAAGTGGCTTAAAACAAATTCTCCAATAATCTTACCTCGTCTTTGTACTATTGTTTACACTGAATTTCGCTACTGCCTCCCCTTGGCTTGTATTTTTGTGGAACGCCACTCAAATCGTGTTTGATTTCGCCAAACATAAAGCATTTGTAAACATTTAACAGAGTTGTACCTATCGGGTTACATGTTTCCTTTTGTTCGTGCCGTTTGCGTCTACATCAGAAATATTTTTACTTTATCAATTGCTTGTGATTCAGCGTTTTTAAAAGTGATTGATCGTGATTTTAATGAGCCGACTCTGGACGTAACCTTTACGATTTGAGAATCCAGGCCGTGGGTTGCTGCTGGTTTATAAATATTTATTATTTGTTTTAAATAATAAATCATGATCAGACGAGGCGAGGTCGCTTGTGAACTTCGTTCTGAAATTTGCGTCTTCTCGTCGGCCATTTTTCTGAAATGCAAAATGATCTTGATGTTTCAGACGTAATCACAAGTCTACCATGTCTCGTTTTACATTTCATTTCTTCTCAGGTTATTATGGATTTGCTTTAGAATAATAACTAATTCAAGACTAACTGCCCTAGTATTGAATGGTTAATACCAAATAAAAATTTGAAAAAATTCTAAATAGAAAGACATAGAAATTATGTAACACATATAATTATCTTGTTTATCAATACCTACGAGACAAAAAAATTTCTTCCTCTAATATTTGCAGTCATAAATGTCTGTATTCTGAAGAACGTTGCATACTAATTTCCCCTTTAGTTTTTTCGAAGGCGTCGTGATGATTTTGACAGTGTGTCCTGTCGAATGTTTACATCGTCACCACACAGTCATTAGTCGACACTTTTGTCGTAAGCGCATCTGGCGGACGCATCACACATATTTTAACAAAATTATAATTGCTGTCATACAAGTTATCTAAAGCATTCTAACGTTGTTGAGATAAGGTTTAAAATACATAAGCATTCAGTTTTTAGAGTACAATGTTAGTAACGAAGTATTGGAATTATTAAATTTCAAAATCATAACAAAATACGTCAGAAGTTGTCTTTGCTTTGCCATGAATGTATCACATATTGTAATAACAAAGTTTTCTCTTAATTTTATAGGTGGATTCAAAATTCAGATAAACATTAATGTTTTGTATACTGTGTCATGAATTAAGTTAATGAAGAAAATACAATATGTTCCGCTAAGATCTATCAAAATTCTCAATTTTACCGCCCCTTACACGTAATTCTCAGATCTTAAACGCGTATCAGACGTCTTAAATTATATATCACATCAAAGTAAAAAAAAATTGACATAATCCTTCATTCTTAAGAAGAGCATCACGTTAACAAATTCCTTAAGAAACAGTAGCAATATTAAAATCACAACGTTTCTCACAAAGACAAAGAAGGAGTCGACGCGAGAGGTATCAAAAGTAATAAATAATTCCCTCGCCTCGCGACAAATGAGGTCATGTGTTTCTCCTTTACGTTTTTTGTTTAACTTCCCGCGGGATCGTGTGTCTTCTATTTCCGTTTCAATGTATCGACTGAACGATTTGCTTCTTTAAATTTAGAATATGTTCGCTGTTTAGTGTGGCCGCCTTGGGGATCATTAAATTCGGGAACGCACATGTCAACCTTAACATCTGGTAACTTTTAGTTTTAATTTAACAAATTGATATTTGTTGGTTTCATCCTTAATAGTTCACTTAGTATGAGATATTGGGAATGTTATAATTATGCTGTCTTTACGACTGTGGCTAGTTGGATATATGTAATGCACGTGTTGACCTGTGATTTAAGTTTCCATAATAAACAAATCATCATAAAATAAATAAGCACCGTCATTATCGTTAGATGGTGTCAAGATATTAATGTTTACATAACAGACGCTGTGTTTTTCAGTTACGGCTAATTTAATACATATCTCGAGCAATAAATAAATTCTCAGTACCTAAATATGGATTTGGTCGACTAATAAGCTTATAAATAAATAATTTTAACAAGATTATGTAATAGCTACGACAAAGTTTCCGTCTAATCCATAACAGATTTATTTTAAACAATGGCAATGTTTAAGGAAGTGTGAGTCTCAAGATTTACTTCTAAAGCTTTAGCAATAATGGTCTGTTCTAAACTTGCGTCAATCCGAAACGTTGGACCATTCATAAACAAGAAATTATTATCAAAGTTCCTTGACCCACTATCAGTATTATATCAGCTACTAATGTCGCTGTCTCATTCCATTTGACAATTCTATTCTTGACAATGAGTCATCTAGCCTGCTCCCGTAATAGGGCCTTAGACAAAATTACACAACGCAGAAATTGTCTCTATCATTTGTCTACTGTCATTGATAGTATCAATTCACAATGTCATTTAATATTAGACTGTAATTGCTTATCATTTTAATAATTGCTATCTTGATCATTATGAAATAGCTACCAGGTATTAATTTATAATAATAAACAGACCAATACAACCAACAACAACTTTTGCAGCTGATCCTAACTTCAAAGACTACATCCATTCTTATAATCCTTTTGTACTTTGACCTATTTAAATCACGTTAAAAGCAAATAGGAAACACGTTAACCTCAAAACCGCATTTAGAGTAAGCGCTGCAATCTTACGTACAATGGTCAACATGAATTGTTTTGCTAGACACAACACGGTCAATAAGGAATTCAACTTTATGTGGATTACATAGAGTTTAATTTTCCGTGTTAGCGAGATGTCTTTGTAGTAATTGGAAGAGAGGGAGGTTGTGCGTTTGGAACAATCAAACTTAACCTTGGAAACATTTACGAGTCGCTTTCAGCTCGCAACGGGGTAATAAACATGTCGGCATCATCGGCAACAAGTGTTACCGGCTTGACTACGCACGTGTTTACTGCCTGTAGTAATGGAAAAGTAATAATTACTGAAAGTAAAGGAATTATGGCCTAGGCTGAGGTAGTAAATAAGTACCATATTTATTTTGTTGCGGTTACAAATGTCTGCAAACACACTAATGAAAATTTTTAATATGCAATGGTACCTAAATACACTTCTCATCAAAAAAATCGAAACACTTTCGTTTTTATTGTTTTTGTCCTAATTTTTTACAAAAGAGAATTAATTCCATGAAAAAAAAAACATTATTGTGTAGCTGGCAGTTTGGTCATTACAGTAAGAAGAAAAAAATCAAAATTCGAAATTAGAATTTCATTTGTTTATCATATAAATGAAATTAATCACTGTTTTGAGACAAATGTGTATTTAGGGTTGGAGTACGTTTCTCGTTTAAAAACTAAAAATTAGCGCTTGTCTTTAAACTTTTTGTTTCTTATTTCATTTACTGTGACTTTGGGACGTCTGAAAAAACTTTTTTTTCTAAAACATATGGATACTTCGCCCGCAGAAGCCGCCCAAGTGGTGGCATTGCTGGATTCTGGACTTAGTCAGCGTGTTGTGGCTGCAAGATTGCATCTAAGCTTATCATCTGTTCATAGAGTCTACAAACGCTATCGGGAGACTGGTTCGTTCACGCGCCGTTCAGGATCTGGCAGGAATCGGGTCACTTCTGAGCGAGATGATCGAAATATTGTAACAACTTCTTTACGAAATCGACGCCTTAACGCTTTTCAACTGCAGCAGCAGCTTCGCGTTGTACGAAGAGTAGCTGTAAGTGACTCTACAATAAGAAGAAGGTTGAAGGAACGCGGATTGGCACCGCATAAGCCAGCGAATGGGCCGAAATTAACTGCAGACCATCGAAGAGCGCGCCTTAACTTTGCACGCGAGCACCTAACTTGGTCATACCTTCAGTGGAGCAAAGTACTGTTTTCTGATGAGTGTAAAATTATGCTGTATGGTAACGACGGAAGGAACAAGGTCTACAGAAGAGATGGAGAACGCTTTGCACAATGCTGCATTGAAGAAAAGGTCAGCTATGGTGGCGGTTCGTGGACGGTTTGGGGAGGAATCAGCGCCGACGGTAAGACAGAACTTGCCTTTGTGTCTGGGCCACGGCTGCCTGCACTAAACTCTCATCGGTACATCGAACAGTGTCTTGAACCTCATGTGATGCCCTATGCACATTTTATTGGCAACGACTTCATATTCATGCACGACAATGCTAGAGCTCACACCGCGGGCGTCGTACGAGATTATCTTACCGAAGTCGGTATCTCCATTATGGTATGGCCAGCAAGAAGCCCGGACATGAATCCCATTGAACATCTATGGGATGAATTAAAGAGACGAATTCGAGCAAGAGATCCAGCCCCAGAAACACTTAGCCAGCTGCAAAATGCAATCCAAGAGGAATGGGATAATATACCACAACATGTGATCGTGACTCTCATCCGATCGATGAAGAACCGTATGGAAGCAGTAATAAGAGCTCGCGGAGGGAATACAAGTTATTAAATAAACGTTTCTTACATTTTTTTTTCATTTACGCGTGTTGTTTTACCCATTTCCTTCATATTCCATACAGGGTAAAAATTAATCATTATACAAAATACGAAACCTATGAAGACTTAATTTGAATTTAGAACATTAACATTAGGATTTAAAAACCTCATACTACTCACTATTAAATGACATTTTACATTTATTCCTAAATATACACATTTTTCTGATAATCCTTATCAAATCATAAACTGCGAGGTGTTTCGATTTTTTTGATGAGAAGTGTATTATAATCAAAACAATATACAAAAATATTTTCTAAAAAGCACAGTTTTTATGTCCTACTTTGAGAAATCTGTTGAAAACAATGGAGTAGTTATAGTATCTGAGAATAATAATACAAAAATTAAAAAAAAAAAAACAAATTTAAATACACAAGTTATATTTTATTATAATTATGCCTCTTTTAAAATAATAGATATCCACAAGAAAAAATAATATTCATAAAGTAAGAGAGATACTGAGGATTTACAAAATAAAGTAAAGAATCTAAAAACTTTAGACTTATAAATTTTCCTCAAGGTTTATCGGTTCAAACAAATATGAACGAAGATACTAAAATTATTATCGCTAGATAGAGCACTAACAACCTAACTACGGGTCATAAAGTAAAGCATCTCTCACACAAAGAGACATAAATGTGTTAGCATAAAAATATAATCAAGACCAGCGTCAAGACTCAAAATCCATATTTTTAGTTCGTAATAAGGATAGTGCTTGACGTTTTTATTACGAAGATAACTACGTTTTGTTTTACAGCTCATGTTTATAATCTTAGGTGAAAAGTATAGTAAGAGCATATTGACAGATTAATGTATATAGATACCGTTAAGATGAATTCATGACTTATTGCCCATTACCTTGCCTCAAAAAGTTTTTGTATACACAAACTTCACCTGCTTCCTTCCGACGATTAGATCGGTGACAAACATCTCACTGATTAATTTAAGTGATAAACCGAAAGCCACGTGAAGCCCAATATTTTTCCAGGTATACAGTCTACATATTACTTGACGATTCTGTAGATCTAGCAGTGCATCTCTTGGAATTTCTTTTGCAATACTTAAAACGGGAACCAGAATAGATTATTTACATAAGTCAGAAATAAAAAGACAGGTTACAATATTCGGAAACATGCTAGTTCCACTAAATTCGTTTGATCTCCTCAATGTTTTGAATCCGTTCCATCATCAGCGCCATTTCTTCCTCCTTTCCTCTAAAAAGCTTCTTGTAACTGTAGAAATTCGATTTCAAAATTTGACGTATCATCGACATGTTTACATTTTCTTTTTTATGTTCTTTCATCTATTTTTGTCATAGATTCATTGGTGTTGAATTCACTTACTTCATATCAATCAACGGCTTCGATATTTTCGTTAGCATTATGATCGAACCAACATTTCCTACCAATAACATACAGTGTTATGTTTGATAGAATTACGACGCCCGCTGTGAAATGCGTTATACTAATATAACTCCTATGGGTGTGATCTCACTACTCTGTAATTTCTGTAAGTGATATTACTTCGGCTGTTTTATTCGTTTCAAATATTGTTCGGCTATTTGTTTCATCTCCGTGACCTACTTATTTAAGAGTAAGAGTACCTCGTTCTTTCTTAGAATTCTCGAAATAAGGTACTAGAATTCTGAATTCAGTTTTGTACATCATTATCTTGAAGATTTATAAAGTGGTATAAGTTTATTAGCTTATTTCGCTGAGCAATAAAACGCGAATATGAGCTCAGTGAAGACACTTACATTTTCTATTTATGGATATGTCTTATTACGGCTACAACATTTTCAATTTTAGATTAATTAAGCTTTGATCTAAAAACATAAGTGCGTTTCAGAGAAACCTTTGATATTTTGCCGACTAATTATTACAAGTGTTACATTATTATCATATTTATGTAGGTAATATCTAAAATATTTTGAGTTAGATATCATAGCATAAATTTTAGTTTTTATTGGTTTCTTAGGTTTACGCGAATGTTAGACATTGAAATAAAACTACTTTTTACGGATTTTTTCGCGGTTTATATTTAGATTTTAGGTCCCGACGTTTCGACACCTTTGCAGGTATCATGGTCACGGGCAGACTCAGTTTTTAAATTTTAGTTTTTAATTTAACCAGAGGTAATATTCGGGATAGCAATTGTATGAAATTATAATTATACGCTTGTGTTCATGGTAAATTAGTTATTTACCTAATCTTTTCTGCAAATGATTTGAATCACCTTATAATTTTTAGGTCATTGACCTACAACATCAGCTACAATCTGAACTCGGTAGGTGTAATACAATACTTCTGCCCACCCTAACAACAAAAACAGTCGTAATATTAAATTATAGGCAGCAAAAGATACGCAAACGACTGCTTCTCCATATAAAACTACGTTTGAATTGAGACAGTAATTCGCATACTTGATTTGGTTGGACCATCAACTTTACGCCCTTTTTATGGCGCACTGTACTAAACAACTGCCTGTATAGGCTATATAGCAGACGTAAACTATTCGCTTGCAACGATACAGATTGCTTCTGACATGCACATTGCTGGTTGTAACTGAAGTAATCTTGGTGTTATTTACACTATAGCAGGCATGTATTTGGTTTGGATTTGACGAATAAATTTCCCAAAGGCGTTGACTTATATTGTTGCAGTCCACTTGTCACTAAAACCAGAACTACCTATTAGGTCAATACAATTGGTACATTCCTGTAGACTAGTGTGTTTGATCGATTAATTATATTATTAGCTTATGACAGAATTCAATAAATCAACAGGTTAAATCAAATCAAACCTTTATTTTGTTTTACTTTTTAAAATTTTACTTGGTCCTTTTCCCTTCAGACATGAGAATTCTACCGTACGTTTAGTATAGGCACCTAGAACAATAAAACAAATGAAAAACACTGTACATAATATAGTGAACTATTTATCATCCTAGACTGGCATCAACAAAGCTTTTCAATTAGACATATACTAGACTACACAAACAATGCTCCAGCTACTAGATTGTATGATTTTTTAATATCCTATCGCCTTGTGCTCGTTTACGCTTGTTCGTTAACTTTTAAAGTAGTTTTCTTAAGAAAGTAGATAGTTTTTTTATTTCTATTTTCAATTATGCTGCACTAAGTGTTGTTGTTTAATTCTTGTGTTGCTAAGAACTAATTATATACGTAGATTATAGCCACTATTTAAGGATATTTTAAGATTCCCCGATGTTTCGAATAAAATCTGTTCAACAGTGTATACGGTTATTACGTCGAAATCTAATCGTAAAACAATTTTCAAATTTTAAACTTTAAATCCTAAAATTTAGTTGTTTCCAGGTCATTTTCATTTTCCACTGGGATGGACATCACACTGTAAAGACAGTAGCTGCACTATAAAATGTCGCCTGTATCTCAACTGGAATGGCTGTTGAAATATAAAAGAGTGTGTAAAACAAGGAACAGTGCTTCCATAGTTTTATGAATACTGCTCTCTGGCAACAATCGAGGCGAGAATAAATAAAAAAAGTAAAATAAAAAGACGGACATGCACCGTTTAAAGTCACCGGAGCCAAGACCGTGATGAATATTACAACTGGCTTGTAAGCACGCCAAATAAGATAGTTGTTCGCAACAAATAAAACAATCTTTGGATAGTGTTGTTGGCTTTCGTCTTGAATATTACGCTTTTTATGATGCGTTACCATAATAGTGTATGTATGAACTTGTTTCTTGGACCTTGTAATATGCATGGCATTTTGTAGCGTGTGTTCTCAGGATAAAAATGTTGTGGTTATTTTTGAAATTGAGAAGCTGCTCTTGAATAAAGTTTGCGAGTGTTTGTTGGTTAAAAAATACTGTTGTTTGATTGTTATGAGATTGCCAATTCATAGTGTGTCAAGTTGATTCAGAAAGTTATTTTCATGTGTTTCCATTTGTTAACAAAAAATACACATTAATTAATTTAATACATATAAGGCAAAAATCTCAAAACAATGCTGCATTGATATAAGACTGGCTGGAGGACAGATACCTAAATGTTTTATTATAACAATTGTTTTATTTTCAACACATAAGATAAAAATTTTAAACCTTTACACGTTTTATCTATACGTATGTTTCTAAATACCACCAATAATATGTTCGACCTAAATTATATACGTAACACAGAGCGACAAAAGCACAACGTAAAACGAAATACAAGTCGAATGTTATGACGATCTTCAAATATCCCAGGGCCGCGATTCAGCTATTTAAGAGTTACTTGAATTGACCGAATGACCTGCTTCATTCGGTAATTTTTACGAAAATTGGCATTCTGCTAACAGTCATTACGATCATTAATTGGTCATTACGATCATTTTCTTCGAAAGTTTAATGAGATTTTATTTTAAGCTTATCTGAATACGAAAATTAGACACAATGACAAGTACACTGACCGACCACTGACATGCTTTTAAAATAGCTGAATCGAGGCCCAGCTGGTATGCGTTATTCTAAATTATGAAGATATTTTGACTATCTCAACAAAATCATGATTTATTTAAACCAAGCTTTAGTTCTCATTAGCTGTTTTGTTATTCTTCGTAAAATAAACGAAAAATCAAAGAACGCAGTTCTGAAACTGACGATGTGTTTACATAATTTTGAAAGAACTAATGGTCCATTTTGTCAAATAGTCTGTGTTAGTGAGTTATAAATTCAACGAGAGAAGGATGAATCACGGTAATGAATCAACCTATCCGAGATTACGAGATAAATCGAGTAACAGTTAATATTAATATTTCACTTTAGTGGATTAAGTGAGAGACATGAATTATGTTGTTTTATTTACTTGCTTGATTGTGTTAAGAAAATAGAGATAATGCCTTCTTCTTCGATTTAATTGGTTTTTGATGATCTTATTTTAAGTGGTATTTATTTGAAGTTGAAACATATATATTATATTATATATAGCACAATAAACAAAGTTCCTCACAATGTTGTGTGTTGCTACTTTTATGCATTTACAACAAGGCAAATTAACGAGAACTTTGTTTGAAGGAGTTTAAAATTAGTACTGAAAAAAACATATTTTCTATTTACAGTCTCTCATAAAGGCTCTCTCGGCTCTAGTTCCTAGAATTAATATTTCTCACAATACGGAAGAAAAGTTTTAGTAGGAGCAAAACAAAAAATGCATACTCTGTGATGTAATATTAGAATTAACACTCACTCTCGGAATAGTGTAGCAAGCCATTGTCACTTTTATTTTTAGACAACGTAGAAGATTTACGTTCACATTATTAGCTTTTATGTTTATGGTAAATAAATGTCGTTTATTGTATAATGCTTCTAAAATAAACAAGGATGAAAATAAAAAATCACCGCAACGTGTCGACGTACGACATAAAGTCGAAATTAATAGTCTGGATTATGTATACGGAAACATAGAACAGGCTACCGCCATGCCACACATATCCTTACACCCAAAAATCATTTAAAACGATCGTAAACGCGACAAAGTGTATGAGATAAATTAAAGTTCATTAAAACTAAGCTAGCGCAACCAAAATGGTATTTTATTGACACAAAAATACATTTTAAATCTTTAATCGTGCTATAAATCTAAAGTCTACATTTTATAATTTAAAATAAGAACATTTTTCGAATTTTGTTTTCCTTTTTAATTCAGCCGTTTAGATTCTTTTTTCAAACTGGAAAAATGGCCTTGGCGATTTAAATGATGACGTCATTTGGTAGACTGAAGTCTTTAAAACCTGTGTATAGTTTATTTAGTTCTTGATAATTTAATGAAGGTGTACATTGCTCACCAGGTGAAGTGACATAGCCATTATGTATCGATACCACTACTTGTGGCTGTCAACGAGAAGCTTAATGCGTATCATTAAGATGCCACTTTGTACAACATTTGAATGTCAAGTAAACACGACGTATTTACATTTAGATTAATATAAATAGAATGGTGACTTGTCAAGTAGATAGATATTTAATTTAGTAATATTATCGTTAAAGATTAAGCTTTATTAAACTTGAAACCAACAATGCAACTGATTAAACAAAATAAAATATCTGTAAGGTATTTTCTTCATCAAATAAATTTGTTCAGAATGCCGCTTTCTTTTTAGCGTGTCGCTAACAGTATATAGACACCAAGTTTCGTTTCGATAGATTTACACAAGTCAGCAGCTGCGACTTTTTGTCAAGCTGTTAATGAAGATTTGTATCTGTCCGTTCGCTTTAGTGTGGTCTCACGAACGCTAAAGAGATTTCTTATTTATCCCTACACACTAAAAGGAGAATACAAATCGTATAATTTATCGTTCGCTTTGAACTGATTTTGCGCCAACATGATGTACCGAGTTCGAACAATTCTCAAAATAATAAACATGCTCGCTATATTTCTAGAGGGGAATTTAATTTTATGAAGATGTAAGCAATGAAAACGCTCATCTCACCCAGACAGGCAAGACTGACGAATTAATAAAAGGCCTGCCCTACAGCGCTAGAACTTAATGGGAAACTAACAAGCGTAAACTAAAACACAAAACAATAGGAAACAGCCGCAAGGCCCGGATAGCGAACTCCTTCCACTCGATTGTGCACCTGCGATAACAGATCTCCACTTAATTTAATATTAAAAGCGAAAAACTTTTTAATTTCCCCTCTTATTACCTTCTTCCTTCAAACTTTAAGGAACTTGTATTTTGTTCTGGAAACTTCGCCTTGTATGCTGGTGACGTGACATGTTTCCCGCATTTTTACGCGGCGAAAAAAAAAATTAGACGCGGCCATCACTACGTAATTGAAGTGTCAAAAGTTATCTGATTTTACTTGCAAAACGCGTGGCGATATGAAATTTTTCGCGCAACCGAGATCGTTGGTTGGAAAAAAGAGAATTCGATATGAGGCGAGTGTCTGCAATCAGCCTTCGACCTACATTCCTGCCGTTATTATGCACATACGTACGAACAATCGTATTAGGTGACATTTTGCTGCAGCTACTCGAGAGCCCGTTAATTGGGGCAGTAATTAACCCCTAATGTTTACATTTTATATAAACATAGGTATATCGAGAACAGAAGAACCTATTCGCTTCAGTTTAAGTGAACACTTTGTTAATTGTTGGTAACCATACATAATTGCAAACTTATCAATAAACTGGCTGTAACCTCCTTCTAAATTCAATCTCAAGGGGTCAAAGGTCTGTTACCTTCAATAGGTAGTCAACCTCGACGACCTTGTTATTTAATTTTGGTAACTAGCCCAATTGCCGTTGTCTGTCTATTAAGCTAAGGGTCATGTCAATTAAAGTATGTATTTAAGTCCACGATTAGAAATATTTATCTAGTTACTTAAAATAGGTAAAATAAGTATACTAAAATGATCATCTTTAACGACCTCCGTGGTCGAGTGGCGTACGCACCGGTTTCAAGGTGTCGCTAGCTCTGAGGTCCCGGGTTCGATCCCCGGACGGGTCAATGTAGAAACCAAAAATTTCTACATTGCCTCGGGTCTGGGTGTTTGTGGTACCTTCGTTGCTTCTGAATTCCATAACACAAGTGCTTTAGCTACTTACTTTGGGTTCAGAGTAATGTATGTGATGTTGTCCGCATTTATTTATTATTTATTTATTTATCAAAGTCTAACTACAGAGTCCTAATATTCATATTGCATTTTTGAAACCCAAAACCTCATGCTGTGCAGAAGAATTTGTGATGAACTGAGTGACCAGTCAGGTAGGTAGCTATAGTTCATAAATATAATAAAAGCAAACCATCGAATCAGTCATCACGACATTGGCACACTTTTCACTGAACGCAATTACGCCTATTACGCGTAAACTGAAGCTATTACCAAAAAGGTTATGTTTTTATTTCCATTTAATGCGTACTAAATGGGCGGTTTTAACGAAGTGCGTTCTCATTGAACAGTGCCAATTAAAATTGAAAAAACAACGTATGCTAAATGTTTAAATCGGTATAACGATGTCGTTACGGAGCCCTAACTAGGTGAAGCCGGCACACTGCATGTTACAGTTAATTTTACTGTAAACAGAGTAATGAAAACCAACTTTATGAACATAATTGGAAATAAATTTGAGAGTGTTCCGCAATTGGAAAATAGAGTTCGTATTTTATTTTATAAACGCTGTTTTTATAACTCTGTATTTTTGTTGGTAACTTTTGTATTTTATGTTAGTTTTGCACAAATAGCAGCAACGTAAAATATTTTTACTGTTTTTAATGTGTTGGTGTGTATTCAATCCAAATACAAAGTTTGAATTTATTATATTAAACTTCGGTTTTACCACAAGTGGATTTAAAGCTTTAAATAGGAGAATTAATTTTAAAGCTACATCAATGTTTTTGTTTTCCTTCAAGGAAATCTCATCATCCGTCCAACATAAACTGCCTATACCAAAAACTCGATCTACCTCCTAAATAAAAAAGCAAGCCAATATGCCAAACAAAATCATATCTCACTTTATCATAAATTCTCGCATCCTGAGATGGCTAGAGTGAATGCAAAACATCCGCGATGTCAACGTAGCTCGGGAACAACTCATGAAGAATGCATGCGTTGCTATCCAGTTATGAGATGACTGTTGACTTTGCTACACCCACAGACCTGTGATTACTGCTTTTCTTTTGTTTTTTTTTAAGCTTTAAGCGCAGACCTGAAATGAAGGTAGATGGGACGTAAGCAAACAAGTGACGAATGACGTGAAAGTGCTGACCGAAATTAGAATGTAAAGAATAATAATAAAAAAATAAATGATAGTTATTTAAAAATTCAATGAAAATACAGTTGGTTATTATTATTTTTGAGAAATTACTTAAAATTTTGTAATTTGCAATTTGCTCGTCTGTGTTATTTCACTGGCCTTTATTTCTTTGGTTTCTTGATTAAGAGTGATGAAGTTTAACGCGTATTGTTGTTTGAAGGATGTATATTGATTGGATCTGTTTGGAGGTTTAGTTTATTTATTACTGAACACAGGTCATTTACAACGTGTCATTCTTTAACGATTTGTTGTATAACTCAGTAACTGGGTTTTGGATTTAAAGGCAGATCATTCCGTACAAAAACAAAGAATGCAGGTGTTTCCTGTGCCTCAGTTCCCTACCATAGATAGATAATAATGTACTAGATGAATATACATAAAAAAAACATATCAAATAAAATATTTTGAATCAAAATAAATAAAACCGTATTGACCTTTTTATCTAGATAGGAATTTGCCTCATTTACCATAATAATTATGTCAATGTTTATATTTTAAAGACGTAATAATATTTTTATACTAAAACGCAAATGGCGCTAGCCATTGTTATTAACTCTCATTCTTTCATTACATAAAATAAAATAAAAACATAATACAATAGCTATCTAGAATCATCATCAAGAAGACTTCCGCTTTTTAACAAAGACCTTATAACTTTTCTCTTTATTAAATCAAATCAAAACTGAACCTATTATTAATTCAAATTACTCATTTAGCAACGAACAGCGATGTCCTGAGCAAATCTACGGGGTAATCCCGCCTCATTGTGCTGGCTCGCTCAGCAATAATGCACGGACGCAAATATTAGCACAGACAGACACTACGGACCGTCAAGAACAAAAAAATCTGGTGATGCTCAAACTTTTATTGCAATTTTTTGTTCAAGTTTTGCGTAGTGTGTTTGGTGTAATTAAAATTTGGATTACCTGTCTTATTTTTTAAATGCTTAAAAACTTTAATGAGTATGACGTAAAGTAGTATTAGGAAAATATAGTAGTATGTATGTGTCCTGCCTACTAATACTAGTACCACTTAAATAGTTGTAACTGTGTAGTATAAAAAAAAACTAAAACCAATTAAATTTCCTTTACAATTTATTTTTTAGATGTGTGTGTTATGAATTAGCTTATACGCTTGATTATGTTTAATTTATCATCCCAACGTAAAAAATACTCTTTCATACTCAATCTGGCTGCAAAAAAGGATTATTATTTTGCAGTCAGACAGATATAATTAGTATTACTTGTAACATGATATTCAGACTCCCCTGACGTCGAGTATTATAAAGCGCTGTCGTCAATCAATCATACTCTGTGGTACCCTTTACTTGAATTAAATCAGAGAACTGTCAACCTAGTAGGGTAAAATAAGTCTGGTATAAAAAAGAGGTTAGACTGATTTTAAAAAATGGAAGTAAATGCTTATAGTGTTTATTATAAAAAAAAAACATGTATTTGCATTGTCCTTAGATTGTCTTTTGTTTATTCACTGTTTTTCTTTTTGTTTTTGGGAAATGTGTCAAGTATCAGAGTAATGTTATTAAGATTGTAGCGTGCTACTTACACACACATTTTCTACTGATAGTCATGGTTACGGAAAATCAACAGTTGTGTCAACGATCGGTTTTTTCTTCGATCGTTGTTGTAATAAAAATTGTAATGAAGTAATAATGTTATATTGTACTCCTTCTGTGTTTTTCTGTGTAACGCACATACGCACTTACCAAAAGGTTAAAACAGTTGAGACACAGAAAACTAATCTAAGTAGTTATTATAAGTAGACTGTAATAAAATCGCTAGTTAATATACAAATTAGTATTTATATCTCAACGTTCTATATTACCATTCTAAACTCATTTACTTTCTAATCATCTCATATTGAAGGATAACGTTTGCACGATGTTTTCTCATCAATATAATACGTCAAATACTGACATACATATTATGACACAAGCAAATTACTTACGAGATAAGTAGAAAAAAAGTTAAGAAACGTCAACTATCGCACTTGCGAACGAACAAAATAATTAAATTTTTTTCTTGACACAGCGTCATTCTGAATAAACAATTGAAATGATGCATATTCACATAAAACCGACCACGAAAATTTAACCCTCAAATCTCCAGACAAACCGTACGGATTAACGTACGGTTTTTAATAAACCGAACTCGACTCATCCTTAATGAGACGTGGAAAAACGCTGGCAATGTTTAATCTGATGTCGTGCTGCAATCTCCGTATTGTTTAGACAGCTTCGTAGATTGTGCACTCAACTCCTTCATTTTAATGTTGAATGTTAATTAATTGCGTTTTATGAAAAACTGAAGCTCGGGGTTTTATCGCGAGGGTTTGAAAAAACTGATATGCGAGTAAGTGGTGTAGAATATTATTTTGCCATAAGAGTTAAATGACACAAAATAGCGATAGGATTTATGTTATCGTAAACAGTGGTTTATTTCTCATTGTAAAATTTAAAAAAAGTAGTGGCAGTAAATATATTATTTCAGTTATTGATGAACTTTTGTCCTACCTTTTAACCTGAAAGAATGTTTAGGTATATTGGTTCATCAATACCATGAATTTTGGGCTACAGTTAAAAACACTTGTTAATTAAAAACGTAAACGATACAGTATACTAATAGCTACTCTTTTAAAAGTAACAATTAGCTTAACGATTTTCCAATTAACCAAAATTGAGCATTGAATATTTATAAATCAATTCATAGAGGCACGAAGTCTAAAAATGTAGACGTAACGATTTCGTCAAAAAATTCTTAACGTAAAAAATTTCGATATTTAAACAAACCTACGTGTGTAAAACACAATATGATACTTTTAAATATTTGCTATAACTTTTACATATGCGTTGTTTAAAAACTGGTTATAATATCGAAAGTAGAGTGCTATTTCCGCCATACATTTGCACATAGGAATGTACTTAACTTTATGTGTTCATTTTATTTTTCTTTGTAAAAAAACAAGAGAAATCCGAGACACATTATCGAACACAATTTTCCCATCTACGGAAGTAAGATAACATGAACCAGAGGATTTTATGTTCAAACTTTCGCTCCGTTCTTACGTTTATTAGAACTCTTTAATTATGTAAGTTGTTTATTTTCATTGAATATTATTAGCAAAGTTTCGTAGCTGTTAAGAGGAAAAATAAATACTGGTACCTTATTTCTGTGTAGTTCTAATTTTCTTAGTCACTAACTACTACTTTGACTTCGTTCAAGGATCTTGTAGAAAAATATTTACTTTGTTTAGTATCATTCAGACATTTTAATTAACTGAAGTTATGAGTTTTAGTTAAATAAAAATGTTTGTCATACTTTACGATACCGCTGAAGTTTAAAGTTGCTTTTTATGTAAAAATAATGTGACAACTATATGACTCGTAAACAAAAGAAGCACTAAAATAATTCACAAAACCCTTAACGACAGCATTAACAACCAAAACAACGATATGCTTACACCATTCGTAATATAAACACACCAGCAACCGAAGTATGTCGCATTCATAAAAAAATAAACCTCTTAATTCAAAATCCCTGTCATCATTATAATAACTTTCTTTAATTTCAGAACCACAGACCATCAAATGTTTAACGAGACCGTCTTTATAACGATTTTGGCTCCAATCCAAGTTCAGATAACGAGAGAGCCTATTCATTTAAATGATTGATAGTGTTAGCATAACACCTCGTTGGATTCGTCTTGATTGAGTGTGGGCTTTTTGTTATGTTTGATCAGTTAACCGATGGTCTGCCTGATTGGCTGCCTTCAACGTTAATTCTTAAACAAGACCCCATTGTGTGAGCGTTGTCTACGTCGCTGACACACGGGTACAGCGGACAGGAAGTTGAATAAAAAATCTTCTAAATTGGTCATGACCAACCATTTTAGCTTTAAATGTATCTCAGTTATTTTTTTTTTAACATACCTAAATCATTTAAATAAATCTCCATTTTCTCTGTTGTTGCAGGAGGAAATAGGAAACGGTGTTCACTTATCCAAATGTAAGAGGTATGTCCGTTTTTTTCCTGTTCTATTTAGAATATTATGCATTTCTTTCAACATGTAAACGCTAATATTTACTAAGTTAATCACGAAAACCCTATAGTAACTAATTAGATACTATTTAAAACCGTGAGTAAGATGTTACCTATTTACCTATTGAAGGCTGCATTCATGTCCAGTTTAATGAACTACAAGCGATTACTAACAAGACATGCCTTTACAATCTACAAAAAAAAAATCTTCTAATGTATCCTATATTTTTTTGCCATACCTACATACAGTTAATTCGTAAAACGTGAATAAGATCTCTACAATTGCAAAAAAAAAATGAATAGATACAAACAAAAAATTAATACATTTATTGCTCGTCAAAGTTTACAACCGTGAGTCAAACATAAGTGGAAGTAATAAGCATGTCAATAAATCAAAGTTTTTACAAGAGTCATGTTAAAAAACGTTCGATTGCGAATTGTGTACTTGTCAAATTGGTATCAATGATCCGTTGATCTGAAGTGGCAGGTATCGGCAGATATTGGTTGGCACTTGTGTAAAACGGTAATTAGTTGGCCAATAACACTTGAATGGTTGTATTGTTGACGTTTTACTAGTTCTTTATTGAAGTTAATTGTTTATTTTTGACTAAAATTCTCCGAATTGTTTTTGTCAACAATTTTGTTTACAAAATAAATATGTAATCAATTGAGAAATAATTTTTAAGGGTTTATTTAAACTATAATTTTACGAGTGATGAATATTGTAGGTACATTGCTTAAATGGTAATTAACACTAATGAAGACCTAATTAACCTAGCTGTGTTTGGTTTATGAGAGTAATTTGCAAATACGTTTACAGGTCACTGCCACACATATAATTAGTACGAAGCATATACCTAAGAGGTGACTCATGCCTGAAAAAGAATATGTGTCTTCAAAGTTATTACTCAGGCTCGGAGTACCCAAAAGCAAGATTGTACCTTATTTTTCAAGAATCATATATCGAAGTGGAATAACCACAATATGAATATATAGATATACCACTGGGATTTTTTTCAACTGTGTAGGCTATACGGCGATCACAAAAACGACTGCAAGAAAAAAAGAAAAGAATATGTTACTATAAGAAACACAAGTGCTAAATTAAGTATGAGTTACTTCAGACAATTTAAAACAAAAATCTCAATCAATAATAATTATCATCAATTCAAGGTTTACGCTTTAAACAGACTGTTCTAATGAAGTGTAACTCTTTATCATTTATAAACGATCTTTATTAAAGCTGACATGTCGTTTAATAATAGCCCTCAATTGATTCGCACCATTTGCACAGCATGACAATTAGATATAACTGGCCACTAACTTGCTGTAATTGTTTTAAGACAATATACTTGTATAATAATATTATTTATTAAGTAAGCCTTGAATCTATTTTTAAAATACATTTAATACCATAACAATTATTTTTAAATTTTATTATCATATCAATAGCCATAGAATAAATACAATATTGTCTTAAATATTATATATTTTTGTTAAACTTTTTTGCGTACAGTGAGAGCGTGACGTGAGACAAGCGTGCGTTCACATGTAAATACGGAGTTGGAATGAGTGGGACAAATATTTATTTAACTCTGGAACCCGACCCGCAAATAACAAACCAGTCACTGTTTTAATCGAATAGCCAAATATTCAGATTTTAATCAACATTGTAAGATAGTAACTATCTTCTTCTCAGGTCTTGTAATTGAAACTGTCTGCACTACATACAACTATTAATACGAGACTACATTGGTAATTTACCCCATAATTAATTTCAGATTGCTTTGCTCTGGTAGAGAGGAAAACCATAACACGTAAGACCAATAAAATGGCCATGACTGATCAAAACATATAAAATATAAGATAGGTAGGTAATAAAGTCAAGTCATATTTTCGTACGGAAGCGTCAAAAGATATAGAAAATACAATTTTATCATGATGTAGGTTAGATTGGACCGGACTTCATGTAAGGCAGTGAAATAAAATACGCGATAAACGCAGCGTGGAGGATTTTATATCTACAAACGTTAAAAGCTAAATTTATTTGTAACAGTGTGTTCAGTTGAAAAAAATATACATTTTATTTTGAATGAAAATCCAATCAAACGAAATCATAGCCTTACAGCCGTCGCAAATCTCTATAAACATTTGAGCGTTTGGAAAACCAATAAAAATAGACGTCAAAAATCAATACTAAATAATAGCGGACCCGTTTCGAAAAGTTAGCTTTGGAAACTGGGAGCTGGGCGCGAGCTTTGTTGATTGATTGCAACACAAACATAGATTTTTTATTCCATCACAGTTGTTTGCCCACCCGGGCGCCGTAGGCTTTACTTTTGTTATGTAACTTAGGAAGACTGACGATTTAAATTTCGCATTTTGTTGATGAACTTGCGTACAGGACCCTAAGGATTTTGCATTGGTACTTTGATACTTTCTACGTAACATCTGCGCTTGAAAACTTTGGCCCGTGTCGTTCATCAATGTTTGTGTATTTAAATAAATCAAGATGAAGACTTTCTTTACAAGAATGCTTCAAAAATATTTTTTTGCGTATCATAACAGTTTTGTATTTTTATTCAAGTAAATAATATATTTTGTGTTTTGTTTTTGTGTCGAAATTTTCGTTTTATTTAGCTCCCAAGTAAAAATTGCGAAACGTAGGCTTTGAATGTGTACTTCATTAGTTTTGATTAAAAAAGTAAAGTTGTAGCCAGAATTTTTTGGAAGAAGAATTCTTAGTAGAATAAAAGCATTTAGAGAAAAAATAAATTGTGAACCTCTACAAATGAAAAAGAACATAAATCTGATTCAATGAATAAATAAACAAGAAACTACAGTGTGTTATTATACATTAAAACAATAACACATCACCGGTCATTAACATGCAAAACAATGACGTAAAACACTTGACACAGTTGACATTATTGTTTAAGTAGTGAGATCACTTTTGCATCACCGACCAAGAATCTCTGCCCTGCCGTCTGACAAGGCAGTAGCAATTAAGAAATTTATTGTAATAGCTCTATCTAGGGCGACCATTACGCTAACGACCGCTAATTCCGGCCTTCAATCTATAAAAACAAATCTGATGTATGCTTGTTACAATGGTTTTTCTTCTTTTAACTAGAGGCCATACTATTATCATTAGCTTACGAATTACATAAAATTGTATTGTAAAAATACCGTTGTAAACTGGCGAAACAAAAGTTATTTAGGACTGCTATTTATAGTTAATTTTACGATGTTTTGTTTTCGGAACTGCGCATTAGTGGAGAAATGTTAATTCTTTATTTAAAGTATGCATAATAACTTAATGATTGGCCTACAGGTATAAATAAATATGGTAATTTAATGAAATATGCGTATAGTTTTTATTAGCCCTCTCTATTTTGGAGTGAAACACGTGAAGATATTTACAACGCAAATTATTCGGTACAGCGGATCTGATAACACACTGCTTGCTATCTGAATACTGAGAATTGCCATGTTCAATGGAGGACACATCTTATTGACCCTACAATCTGATATGTTGGTAAATCTCCGCTTCTGTGCAAACAGTGATCGCATTGATCGATTTGCGACATGTCCTACTTTCCATAAATACTTTAAGAAATACCTCGTTTCGAACATGCAAGTTTCGAAACAAAAAATGCATTAAACCGCTCAAGTAAGCAACATTATTAAAATCGATTCCGTGGCTTCGGTGCGTTCACATCAGATGAGCTTGCCGCATCCACGTTTAAAGATGATTTGTTTAAAATGCTGCAACCACAGGCCGTGTGATGAATATCACAGCAGTATATTGGAATAATGATCCTGCCTTGCACTGCATTCAATGGCATTTTGCATACAATATGGTAGATGGATTTATATTAAAATATGGCGAACGTCAGTGCCGGTTGCTCACAATAAATTATTCATTGCACACAGTCAATTTTCGTTCAAGATAAACAGTACTTGTATAAGTATATCAAATTCACAGATGCATCGTACGGACGCTCATAAATATTCAGATTACGTATTATTGTTCTCGGCTTGTCGGTAATTAGATCGCCCACGAAAGGAAGCTGCCTTAATAAGTTGGTGGTAGCGAAGTTCTTAATAAATTATCTATGTGTTGTATATGACCGCCCATTTCGTTTAAACAGAGCTCATTAAAATCACATTCAAGTATGGTAATTTCTGAAATGTAACTTAATATTGGATTTAATCCTTCTTGTCATCATAATGAGTGTTGATAGCCTGTTATGGACTAGCAATGTGTTATGTATTAACAAAATTAACGCTACAGTACACGTTATTTGATCGGAACTCGATACGATATTTTTTTTGCTAATGAATCCCACGGTCTCTATGTTAATTTTTTTTTAGATAGGTACTTAGTCAAGTATTTTAGATGAATGATAACGTTTATTTATCTAACCGAATTTAACTGAAAAACTAACTGCGAGATAGGTTTTGGAGGCCATCGTCTAGACGATACGAAAACGAATAATAGATAGTTTTCCGAATTTTTCAAAATATACCAATTAATTCAATATATTTAAAACTTATGAAATAAAAGAAATAAGTATGTATTCAAAATTAAAAACATATGTGCAAAGTTACCTAACACAAGAAAGAAAAATGTATCGGACAACGCTTGTTGATATAAATGCATTTATAAACTTTAATAAACATTGACCGGTACAAAAATTGTCTGTCAATAGCTATATCGAGCAGATGACGAATAGCAAGTTTTACTAGCTGTCCATTTGACGAATGTTGGACATGACCTTACAATTTGTATCTCATACCAATAAATCATTGTTGAACAGCCGATCAAAACTGACACGGATCTTTGTGCTTATAACCTCTAGAGACATAACGAACCAACTTTTTTTCCCGTATCGTAAGTGTTTGCTTCGAATGAATACCAATAAAAACTTTATGATTATGGCTTTCATGGAAATAAAATTGTTGAGCAGAGAAAGGAGTTATAGGTTCAAGGCAGGAAGCGTTGAGTAGATACTCTTTTGATATCCAAAGAAATGGCCGCTTTTTATGTAATTTATTGACTTACCGAGTGTTTGAAGTAATACGTAATTTAACAGTATTCGTTCCTGGAAACGTTAGATATTTACGATAATTATCGGTAAACATGATAGAGTAAATATTAGATATCTATGTGAATACACGCGTTAACCGAATCTATGAGAACCTAATTATTTGCTGGAAGCGTAATTCAAATTATATTATTATGCTAACTCAATTTTCATGTGACGTCCGTTGTTAATTCCTAGTGTTTATTATGAAGCTTGATAATCATCGTATAATTGTTATACCTAAACGATGTTAACTTTTATTTTTAAGGGCAAAGTAGAAAGTATTGATTTTGATATCAATCATGTATTATTTATATATTTTTTATCAACGATTTTTCTCATTTTCAACAATTAATCAAGTCGAGTTTGAACAAATAAATTCGATGTCTCACTTCAACCCAAGCCAAGTGATTCTGTTTTAATTTCAACAACAATGCACTGAAACCGAATAGGCATCTATTCATAAAATCAAGTAATGTTCAAACGCATAGGGTACATAATGACGCGAACTAACAAATTGGCACGAGGCACTGAGCAGTGATAGATGGGCCCGCGACGTGCGTTCGAAACAAAGGCCAAAGTGTTGGTTCCAATCGCATAGCCTATTCAACAAATCCTGAAGCTAATAATAGAGTTATGGATGTCCCTATTGACGTTACAAAATAGATTTTAATTTGTTGTTGATTGATAGTGTTTTTGGAACGATGTAACCGCTAGATAAAAAATGTGACAGTTATTTTCACAATTAAAACACTGCGACAATATGATCGTTTTTTATATTGCTAGTATTTGTAGTAAATAGCTATGTATTTAAATTCTCTAACGATAATTATTAGCATATTTTATTCCATTGTAAGTACCTACTCTGATTGAAAATCTAGAATGTTTAATTTACGATTGCAAAGTAACGGACGTCCGCATTTATCCGTGTGGTGACGGACCTAAAGAATACAAAGGTCACCACCCCATCTCATCCCGTGGGTGTCGTAGAAGGCGACTAAGGGAAAATTGAGCAGAGCCGAAAACCACTGCTTAGAGAAGGAAAACTCGAGACCAAACCCTATGCCAACCCGTCTGGCCAGCGTGGCATTAGTAGGCCAAAACCTCTGTATGAGCCCACACCACACAAAACGGCCCCCAGTTCCCGGTAGTCCCGCTATTCCCGGCCAAGGTAGCGGTCGCGGTAACGGCGGGACAGGGGGTGCTAGGAATCTCCGGGCTACGGGAGGCTACCACTACCTCAAAAAACTGACCCTGGCGACGTATAACGGACGAAGTCTACGGCTGGACCAACACCTCACCGAACTCGAGGTAGAATTGGGTCGCATAAACTGGCACATTTTGGGGTTATCTGAAGTCCGAAGACAGGGGGAGGACACGATAACCCTTGAGTCAGGTGACCTGTTCTACTACCGAGAAGGTGATAGGCCCTCCCAGGGCGGTGTCGGTTTCTTGGTCAACAAGTGTCTCACAAGCAGCGTTGTGGAAATCAGTAGTGTGTCGACAAGGGTAGCGTACCTCTTATTGAAAATCACCGACAGGAAGTTCCTGAAGGTGGTGCAGGTATATGCGCCGACCTCGACATACTCTGATGAGATAGCCGAAACCATGTACGAAGACATAGCGAAGGCACTACATGGTACCAGGAAGGCTCACTACAACGTTGTTATGGGAGACTTTAATGCCAAGGTGGGAGTACAAGAATGCGGCGAAACGAAAATCGGTCCTAACGGCGTGGGGCGCCGAAATCACAGAGGCCAAATGTTGGTCAACTTTTTAGAGTCCCAGGGGCTCTTCTTAATGAATTCCTTCTTTAAGAAGAAGCCCCACAGAAAGTGGACATGGCGAAGCCCCGATAATGTGACGAGGAACGAGATAGATTTCATCATCACGGACAAACGGCATATATTTAGAGACGTCTCGGTGATCAATAGGTTTAATACCGGTAGCGATCATAGACTCGTCCGAGGCTCTCTAAATATCAACCTTAAGGCTGAAAGAGTTAGGATGATGAGACCTACTCTCCGACCCACGCTGCCCCAAATAGCTTTAGGTTCCGATAAGTTCCAGTTGGAACTCCAAAATCGTTTCGCACTGCTGGAAACCACGGACAATGTTGACGAAAAAACCGACACAGTGGTCAAAACGCTACAGAATGTGTCTCGAAGGTTGTTCCCCGGAAAACGCGGTAATAGGGAGTCCAAGCTCTCACCCGAGACTCTCGAACTTATGAAGGAAAGACGAGAAACGCCGGACGCCCAGATGTCTTCGTCAGATAGGCGGTCCTTAAACCTGAAAATCAGGAAACTGACGCGACGTGACCTCCGACGCTGCAGCACTCGTAATATCGAGGCTGCGATTGAGCGAAATAGAGGCACCAAAGTCTTCGCTCAGCAATTAGGTAGACCCCATCTGGCGAAACTGAGGACCGGGGATGGCAGGACCGTCACCTCTAAGTTCGAGATTCTCGAGGAAATTGAGAGTTTTTATAGACACCTATATGCATCACGGGTGACTAAACCATCGAGACAAGGCGAAGATGACCACAGAGCCCCACTCACGCGCCATTACACCGAGGACATCCCGGATGTCGACCCGGGCGAGGTTGAGGCAGCTCTCAGACAACTAAAGAACAACAAGGCGCCGGGTGATGACGGAATTACAACCGAGCTCCTTAAGGCCGGTGGGACCACAGTCCTGAAAGAGCTAGCGAGTCTCTTTAATTCCGTCATTCATCAAGGCTTAACACCACAAGCGTGGAGCGGGAGTGCGGTGGTTCTGTTCTTCAAGAAAGGCGACAAAACCTTGCTGAAGAATTACAGACCTATCTCACTCCTGAGCCACATTTACAAGTTGTTCTCGAGAGTAGTCACTAACCGCCTCGCTAGAAGACTCGACGAGTTCCAGCCACCAGAACAAGCCGGGTTTCGAAAAGGCTTTAGCACCGTAGACCACATCCATACTGTTCGGCAGATTGTGCAGAAAACCGAAGAGTACAATCAGCCGCTGTGTTTGGCCTTTGTGGACTACGAGAAAGCCTTCGACTCCATCGAAACTTGGGCGGTTCTGGATGCTCTGCAACGATGTCGTATTGACTGGCGATACATCGAGGCGCTGAGATGCTTATATGACACCGCCACAATGACTGTCCAGCTCCATGACCATAAGACCAATCCGATCGAGCTGCGTCGGGGGGTGAGACAGGGGGATGTTATATCCCCAAAGCTGTTCACCAATGCGCTCGAGGATGTCTTCAAGACTCTGGACTGGACTGGACGGGGTATAAATGTGAACGGTGAGCACATCTCGCACCTTAGATTTGCCGATGACATCGTCATAGTGGCAGAGTCGCTGGACCAACTAAGCGAGATGCTGCATGGCCTGAATGGAGCTTCACGACGGGTCGGTCTTGGCATGAACTTGGATAAAACCAAGATCATGTTCAATGAACATGTCATGCCGAGACCGATATATGTCGAAGGATCGATGCTCGAAGTTGTTCAAGAGTATATCTACCTAGGGCAGGTCATCAAGCTTGGTAGAAACAACTTCGAGCGGGAAGTCGATCGGAGAATTCAGTTAGGCTGGGCAGCGTTTAGCAAACTACGTCGAGTCTTCTCTTCGCCTATACCGCAATGCCTGAAGACGAAAGTTTACAACCAGTGCGTCCTACCTGTTATGACTTACGGTGCCGAAACGTGGACATTAACGGTTGGACTAGTCCACAAATTTAAAGTCGCGCAGCGGGCTATGGAGCGAGCTATGCTCGGAGTCTCTTTGAAGGATAAAATTCGTAATGAGGTCATCCGACAAAGAACCAAGGTAACCGACATAGCTCGTAAAATTAGCTCGCTGAAGTGGCAATGGGCTGGCCATGTCTGTCGAAGGACCGATAGCCGTTGGAGCAGACGAGTCCTAGAATGGAGACCGCGACTCGGCAAGCGTAAGGTAGGACGCCCCCCCGCCAGGTGGACTGACGACCTGAAAAAGGTCGCTGGAGGGGACTGGATGCGGAGGGCGGAGGACCGGGTGTTGTGGCGCAAATTGGGAGAGGCCTATGTCCAGCAGTGGACTATGATTGGCTAAATGATGATGATGATGGACGTCCGCATTTGTTACGGTCAAAAGTAAGAACTCGAGTCGACTCAAAAATCTAGTTCTTGAAAAATAGCAGAAAAAAAACTACGAAAAAACTTCAAAAGTCGTCTCGACGTTTAGTTTATTTTCTGGGTATAAAATGGAGGAGTGGAATAACGCCCGACCCACTGACCCTACACGATGTTTGCGCGGAAATTCTGAAGTTTTGCGACCAGCATTGACGAGACGATACCGATGACATAAATAAACTTGTTGGATGAGCTCGATTTGCAATCTGTGGCATCGTAAACTTAGCGGTAATCTTGTAGTCCCATAACATGAAAGGCATACATAAATGTGCAGAAACCAGCTTCACCTACCCTCGCTTTAAGAAGAAATACTGATTTTACTAACATAGATGTTTCAGTTGTTTATATAAAAAGGACCACAAGCGAAGAGTAGAAAGTGCCCTGGTATGATAGTAACCAATCACTGTATCCAAACTTGAATCGATACACAATAAAATATAAAAAGCTCAACATCAAAAACGAGAAATACGAAGAACTTCCCATCAATACCACATCCGTGCCGGGTTATAGTTTCAAGTAAACCGCACTGGCACGCGAGCAAAACTAATTCTACCAATTAGGCGTAGGCAGTGTTGCAACCAATCATCGTTTGACACAAGTCAAATTGGAGTTTGAGCGTTTCGGTTTGATTGATACAAATCGAGGTCATCGACTGATTTATCAGTCCTCTATTAATTCTGAGCTGGGGCGAGTAATTAACTTTCATTACGGCTTATGTAAGACTTGTTGCTTTTATATCGAGATGCGTAAAAAGTTGTATTGGCTCTGTAATATGCAGGTTCAAGACAAATGTGGGTGTGGTAGAATTTATTATGGACTGAGTCAGGTTTTAAAGTTTTTTGTAGTTTTATTTTACAGGTTTTTTTTAATAATGTAGAGCAGTTGAGCGTGTCTTCACTTTTACATGAAAGTTTGATCAGAATTATTGATTAAAAACTTATTACACCACCTTTATTTGTTCAATTGAATCTACTATATATAGGTAATAATTACTACCTATATTGTCAATTTCAATTGAGGTCAATCAGAATTTATAGGTCGTATTTACTAATTCACGAATATCCGCTACAAAATCAATAGTCGTTGCGACATTTCGGGTCAAAAACTTCAAAAGCAATCCAATATTAAAATTCCACATGACTAATACATTTTATCCGAATAGCGATCAAAAGCTACCCGAACTATCAGCTACAAAATCTCCCTTTAAAACGTCGACCAATGGGAAATGGCCGTGAAAATATAACAATCTATCATGTTGCCATGTTTTATTGTGCTCAGCGGATGCCCGGAGATTATTTACATTGAATTGATGAGCTTCCCAAAGGCTAACACTGTCTGACCTTAACCTCGGCCTTTGTGAAAGTAACACCGATCACTGACTGCATAGAACGAGCGAAAAAATTACGATCGTCAATCGTGAATACCTTATTTGTCTGGACTGCTATTTATGCAAAAAATATAATAATGCTTCGGAGCGAAATCGATTCTCAGACAATTGTAGTGTAGTTGATGGTTGGAATGTATTAGCTTTGATGTAATTGCTTGTGATTGAATTAACTTGTCGTTTTGCTTACGAGTGAGTGATGTTTGTTGCACAATTTACACAACCAAAGATTAGTTGATCGTCTGTCGGATCTGAATTATGTGATAATAGTTTATTGGGTCCATTTGTACTGGTCAAGATAAAGGCAAGGACTGATTCAATTTGATAAAGCTAGTTTGATTAGAGATTGTAAGTTACACAATCTAAAAAGCGAGACAACAAATATTTTTCTTACGAAGTCGTGATTACAAGACCTTAAACACACAATAGGTTTAGTAGCGAAATCAGGTCAGTCTATATTAGGTACTTTTTTATATGTCTGAATCAAGTTTGCAAATAAATACGATTTTCTTTATATGCATTTTTAAGTTACTACATTTGTGTTTGTCTTGACCGTATTTGTAATAAAATCCAAAAGTTTATCAATTCCCTCGTTTTTAGGTCATACATGCATGTAGGAATCTAAGTTATCAGGTCAGTATTCTGGATTTCCTCGACGCCTGGCGCCTACCCACGCACTCTCGCATTCCATATGGAGGACTGTTTTGTTCCGTTATATAAGGTTCCACACAATCCTATTTCAGCCAGACATGTGACCTACATTAACGATGCCTGTTAAAGACCGTACTATATGATTACTTATCTAGTTAGTAAGCTTACCCTTAGTGTACAGCTAATTCGACATTAGGCACTGTAAAAGTTATTAAAGTTAAAATTAGATTTAAAGCAAGAGTAGGTCTACTCGTAAATTAAATTTCTATTATAGTACATAGTTTGACTAAGCATAATTCCCATCTAACTTATTAGTTAGTAGTAATGAATTTTACGGCTATGAGAAAGTAACATAATAATTAGAGCTACAAATTTTATAACACTAACCGAGAATCCAGATTTCAAGCCTACACAGTGTATCTCAAAATCCATAAATCCAAATTTCATATCGGAATACGCAAGATAAATCAGTAGAAATTTCCCAGACAAAACTCTGTTGTTCGCATCGTATATCAATCTAACTATTCAAGATTAACAAACCATCGGTCAGTAATGATATCAATAATGAAAGTACGAGATAAGATATTTGCGTCGGGGCATATTAATGAATGTCGCGACTCGTAATCAATTTATATCAATATCGCCAATGGGTCGCTCTGTGCTTGTTAGCCTGCATTAATATGAATTTTAGGCGTAGGGTTGGCGAGCTTAGATGACATAGTTTGACATAATAAAGTATGTTGTAACTTCCCCAAGAACTGAGTATGACAAAATAAAGAGATCTGAACTACGATTGTTTAAAGACAACATGGTCAAATGGTTAGAAAAAAAAGATCTTTGTTATTATTGGAACTTATTATAAATTTCATTAATTACAAGTTTACTACCTATACAGCGTCGGTGTAACAAGTGTCATAGTATACTTTTGATTAAATTCTAAGATAACATGTTCAGTGGTCACTTAAATGTGATGTAAATTCGTCTAAAACTTATCTATTTGTATCGATTTAATCGTTTGAATAATAATTGACAGTAGAAAGTCAATGTCGTTATAACTTAACTAAATTGTATGTACTTGATTGAACCGATAATATCTAAATTAAAGTTGATTAACACGTAATAAGTCAATCACAATTTATAAATAAGTTAAAAAAGTAACATTTAAAAGGAAACAATACAAATTATTTTAATAGCAGCTAAATATTAGAGTTACAGAGTTTGCCTTTTAAAAGAATGCTCTATATGATTATTTAAATGAAAAAGTCCAAACAACCTGCATGATTAATGATTGACACTTTAAATCAACAGCCTAAAAACTACACAAAATAATATACGGAAATCACGAAGCTACATAACCCGCTAATCGGCTCATCGTATTAACTAAAAGGCCAGTCAAGTATCTACAGCTTAACGTTAAACAACACCATTTACATCAATATCCATGACAGACCCCAATTATTATCAATTTAATATCGAAATGTTCTAGCAGTCAGCCCTACTCGTCATCTATTCGAATTAAGGCAGAGTATGTGTGGCATCTGCGTATGCATTGGGACGAGCCGATCGTAAATACTCGTATCGGTATTAACAGCACCATGTATATACTGCCATTACAGGACATGTCGACAACGGTTTATTGTGTAATTGGATATATATTTTATTGTTAATGTTCTCGTATAGATATGGCTCTGATTTTGTTGTTAAACTCGCTTGGTAATTAATTAATTAAGAGATTTAGTTTTGTTTGATTGACTCGATAGTTTTGATTGCATTATTATTTAATACTCAGTGTATTGTTCTGAATTGGGATAATTTTAATTTATGCAATAATAATCTCAATAAAAATACATTTCATTCCTTAATTAGACCAGAGATTCGTAACCTTCATGGCACTATTTAAATATAATACACATTACCACACACACGGCACTTTACGTTTTCAAATACTAATTTATTGCGTCATTATTTGCTCATACGAAAATATGTTGCACAGATAAACTAAAAGCTAATTTGGAGTTCATATTCGCGAGCATAAAAGACCCCCACTAAAGTAATTAGTGTCACCAAACTAAGATCACCGCAAGCTTCTTAATCCAAACGATCTTAATTATTTTAGACTATATCGAGTTAAACGTGGGCCCACACAAACCTGTAAACTAAACACACAAATTGGTATTGATCAAGTTAAGTAACCACAGTAAATTAATGGCCGAGTGACCAGATACATTATCTGTAGTTTCGACCTAGCTATCTGTTGGTCATTAATCTATTCATGCCTACGTTTTAGTTTGCGGTGCATCCATCAATTACTTTGGTTCAAGGACCATTCGTTAGGGTGAGTGCTAAAACTATCTGAGAATCAACCTTTCCGTGTTAGGTAATTGTATTTGAAATAAACAATTCTTTACTTAGTCAACGTAATTTTAGGATCTAATAAATAACATGGATAAAATTCTAAAATATAATGTACCTACTGCTATCATAATTACCTGCAAGAGTATATATTTCGACTGGTGCAAAGTACCTAAAAAGAATTATACAAAACAGCGACTTTTCAGAAGAGCGCATAAAAGGAAAAACAGCTCCCATTTCGTTAATTTTAACCATTTGACATTTTATACAATTAAAGTCACTGACTACTTCATGCTATTTAAAGATATAGAAAAGTACACAGGTCTGCCAATAAACAAGAGAAAGCATCAAGCTGTTGTATAGCGACAAACACAAGATCCACGCATTGTTCATTACAAACGTGTATCAAGCCAATAATTTACTTTCATATGACATCATTCATGTTAGATAACAGAACAATCACAAAAACACTAATCGTCGATTATGCGTCTTCCAATCAAATTGTACAGGTTGACACGCATGACATAATCTTATGGGACGCAAATGAATTTAGTGTCGATTAACTTTCTATTTTAATATGACTGTTGTTACTTGTTATCTAAGCGAAACTTGTTTTAAACTGCTAACACTTCCATTTGAGACAGAAACTTAAAAAAAAATACAAAAGGAGTTTATTAGCTTATTGATACGCAATTAAATACTTCATTCACCTCTACAGACAAAAAAATATTTTATGTTCTAAAATTACTTACATGAATGTTAACAGTCTCTGTTTATTTTTTAAGGATAAACTACCTATCTAACGGTTAGTATATCGATTTTAATTTCTCTCAATAAACGTTTCACGTGCGAGTACCTACTTCTTCTTCTTAGCGTATCGGTAATAGTACCTACTATCACATCACCATTGTATTCAGACAAAACATTCACAAACAGTTTTGATTGATGACTCACTGATCATAGTTGATACTCTTGATACATTGTTTGACAAATGCACTTATAAACACAATTTGAATATACTTACAATAAGGTTAATGAATGAAATCTCTCCCAAAATAAATGTTGTTGCATTCCCGTGTGCGTCTAAGTACTGTCGGATTCCACAACATTGCAATAAGCATAAATCATCATTGAATACCTAACTGTATAACAATACGTTAAGGGTTATATTTCAATAGCAACTATCCATTGTTTTAGGTCACCGTAGCTTTAAACAAGAAAGTATTACTTTTTATGAACTTGAACTTGACTGACAAATGTGTTCTTTACAACGAAGATAATAGAACATAAATTAAAGCAAGACTCTGAAGCGAACTAACACAAGTTTGATTGATTGAAGACGATATTTCTTCAAAATATGTTGAATATTAAACGTTGATGACTTAACATAAATAAATGAGGTACTGGATAAAAAAGTTCGTGTATGCCTTCTTATATTAGCATAACGTCCGCTGGCACCCAATGATTTGTTTATAATTAATTCTTACCTTGTCAACATTTCATAATATCATGTTTGAGTAAGTTTGGTAACGCCTCTTTATCATTTGACGATTTGTTTTGGGCGTGTGATTCGATTGAATTTATACTGATAGCTTTTTTGTCTTAGAAATAATGAGGTTTGTCCGTTAGTACTTCCTTTAGTTTCTTTTTGTCTGAATTGTCAACACTTATCAAAGTTACAAGAATCAATCATCTAGAACTTGTGTTTCCTTTGCTTTTAGTTTTTTGTTAGTAATTTCTGTGTCTTGAATATTTTATTACTTTTTATCGGGTATGAGATTGTCCTCTTATAAGATCGTTAGCTGGGGTTCTTTTACTTTACTTGGTGTATTGGACACCACAGAATTAACCCAAGTGAGGGTGGCGCGTCTTAGTCCAAGTTTAGTAATATCATTATTGTGTCCCACTAAGTAAAAGTAAGTAATAAGATCATCCTTTTCCAATACAAGATACCTCCTTAACAAAATTTGTCTGGCTGTTTTTCCCAGGTATCTTTCCTTATTGGATGGAATTAGGGGTTACAGAATTGCAAATCCTTTGTTTACTATATTAAAGGCTGTTAGTAAGCTTTTCCCGTCCTTGTTTTGTCAAGATCTCGTTTAGTTTCCTTTACACTATTTTTTATTTTTTCATTTACCCAGGACGGAAACAAATCCAATTTACTTAACCTTACTTTATTAATTGAGGGTGATATAAAATGCTTGTCACTAATAAATATTTTGACGGTGTAAATTCAAATCTTTGGAGGTCCATCTGACGTTCGATTTGTCTTGTTGGACTCAAGGGTTACCGCATTAGTCACATCCTTTTGTGTGGCTGCCTTGAACGCGTATAAGTTTTTAGAGCACCCCGCTTGTTCACCCACACATTCACATTGTTCGTGGTATCAGACGGGATCTCTTCGTGTTTGTCTAACAAGCGACGTGTCCGATTATTATTACTGTTTTATCTTTAAACAGTTTTTGAGTGTTGGAATAGTGGAGGTATACTTTATTGTTTTTACATTATTTAACTAATACATATTTTAGTTTCTTGAAAGTTGGCGAATTGTGCAGTATGCATGGTGAATAAATAATGATATCCCTCATTTGAGAACTTTATGTCCTTATATGCTAAATTTGAAATCACAATATGCTTATTATAAATACCCATTACTGTTATGACATTTTGTATCCAAATTTCAAATATAATCAATGTTAGGCTCATTGTCTGACCAACAATAAAATTATGACTCACAGCAGAAATGATTGTCCAAATCAAATCAAAACTAGAAACGGGTCATGCAATCACAATAAAATTATTCAGCAACTGAATTATTATAATATCTACCCCAATAGATTAATTTATAATTATGTAGGGTGATTTTCCCTATTGAGTATCAAAGTTAGAAACAATTTATTCCATAGATAAGCAAATACTACCCCATGCCAATTTAAGGTAAAAATCAACCAACCGGCTAATGAGCACGGACCTTTTTTTGGAAATAATTCTATAAATTACTCGTTTCCGAAACCAATTTTGTGTAATAAACCATTATTCCGATGCCGAAGGTGATTAACTAATTTAAACTGAGCAATAAAATCAATATTTGAATACTGTGTATTAATTAGCCTGTCATCATAAATTGACTAAGTAATAAGATTCCTACCTTTCGCCATCAAACCATTTACCGTGCCTTTTAAATCACATTATTTTTGACAGTTTAATTATTTCGTAGAACACTCATAGATGTTTTTTGTAAATAAATTTTGACCAACAAATTATGGTCTATAAAAGAAAAAGATGAACGCCGACCACATCTTTTTTTGACCTTCAAACTAAAAACGTTATATTCCCAAAATTATGAAATTGGCACAGTCATTAACAAATCCAGTCTTTGAAGAAACAAAAGAATCATAGTATATCCATATTAGCCCTTTCGAAAGTAGAAACATGATTTTAATAAGATTAAAATAATTGTATGCGTCCTGTGAGATTGTCTAGGCTCAAGTGATGAACAAAAACTTTAGACCGAGTTTCTTATTAGATCCTTTTTGATTCGGACGTGAGAGACATGCTGTAGACAGTAGACTATAAAAACGTTATGACTCTATGTTGTAGAGCCACAAATCATAATGTTTGTAAGGTGTATTTCACAGTATAAGCAGTTTCAAGCATTATCTGAAAATCAGATGTTTTATGTAATGTTTAGGTCTGCAAAGGTGTTGAAACGTTGTCAACTAAAATCTAAAATAAACCAAGACATAATATTTAAAAAGTAGTTTTATATAAATGTAGCAGGTAAAATTATGCACAATAAAAAAAAACAAATAAAAAATATTAAACCCTTATTTCCATACCAGTCTCATCAAAGCTTAATGCGCTCTCAAACATAGGGGACGGTTTAATCCTCGGATTCAGTATCAAAATACCTAATAATAATCATAATCTTAATTTGCGTACCACACTTAGTATAAACCTAACGACTTCAAAGCACCAATAGTCCAATTAAAATTAGCTAAACGTTTGTAATTATGTAAATGTTTGTAAGCGAAATACGCATCGCAGATAACAGGGTCTGCCAGAGATTCAACGTCATGCATAATGCAACCTACTAATGCAGCCGTTAATTACACGCCCTTAGGGTCATTATTGATTGGCAATTTGCGCTCGGTGCCATTTCGTACATATTGGATTGCTTAATCGCATTACCCGTAACTATTCAGCCTTAAGACTATTAGGTAATTTAATTAGAGGATTATGAAGGACTTATGGTTTTAAAAGTTGACAGCAATTTAGTCGAGGTTTATTAAATGGACAATTAGTTTAAGGAAGGATCTTAATGGAAGGTCATTTTTATGAGGGTCAAAGTTCTAGTAAGATTTCTTCCAATCCAATTAGTAAAACTGATTTATTTTACCTTAAAATTCTAAGCCTACACATGAATACGATATACATAACTGCTCACCTGTTTTAATGGACAAAATGTCAACTGACCAATTATTAAATACAATGAATTTAAATTTGCTTTAAATAAAATGTTCAATTTCAAAAATAGAAGATAGCTTAAGAAATAGAAAATCATAAATTCAATTTAACACTGCAATAGATAAAACTCCATTGTTAATAATTCTTATTGAAACCCAGTAAGCTATACCGTGCAATTAAAATTTAAACTCGCAAATCCAAAGGCAGAGCATAAAATGTAAATAATCGTCGAGAAAGTAAAAAGACTAAAATGAGCGAAAGCGAGACTGGACGTTTTCCCGAGATACATTTTGTGTAAGCGCCGGATAACATTTTTATTGTTAACAAGAGCCGTGGCCACGAAGAGCGACGATGATATCTCCTCGTATGAATGATGACTTCGTGCTGGGCCTCTGGAAGCAGCATCCACAGATAGACATGAACTCGAGAGACATGGCACGAATATGGAGATGCGACCACACTTTGTACACTCACTTTTCTAAAATGAATAGCGAATGAGAATTGCAATTCCATCGCCAAATTGAATATTCAGAATGTCTTTTGTTATTTTAGAATTGAGCTAAGGGTTCTTGTTCTGTGGAGCTGTATAATATGAACGGTGGTATAAAACAATAACCAAGATTTAATATTTGGAATTATTCTGCAAGAGATTATAAATCTACTTTTTTAATGTTATTGATCATATGATTGAAAATAGCATTAAAATTTTTTGTTGTTCAAATATCAACCAACATGTCATGTTTTCAGATAAGGTTTTTTTATGTGGTTACAAGAACTTTGAACCTAAGGGTAAAATTAAATATCAATTATATTTATCTCACATGATATTCTTTGTCTTCCTGAGTCTATGGTTTCGACCCATCCGAGAAAGATAAGGGGTCGACGTTTTTAGCACAAAGCGTTTTCTGTTTCGGACCCTTTCCTGCAGGTTATTTGACTCGAAACGTGCCTTGGGAGTACCTGTTTACTGAGGCCACCTTTATCGAAACGCAAGCAATATTTCGTTGAGATTATCTCTTAAAATGCCTTTATCGTCCAACGTTCACTCCTAACAGATGCAATGTCTCACTTAACAAATAACAATCACGCTTTTAAGTTGTTAGGTCAGACATGAGTTTTAAAGATAAAGCAACATTAAACTGATAGTGTTCGTCGCTGGAAATTTATTAAACCTTTATTTAATATTGCGAAACGGATGAACAAAAGCCCTCATGACTAAACAAGGAATGCACATCGCACTCACAAAATTACTACTGGCACTATTATTTTACTTCAATGAAGGAAACCATTTATCTACTTACAATAAACAACCAAACCGAAGTTTACGACATGTAAAATAAATACATTATTTATACGACGACAGGATTTTTCTTGCAATAAATATTTTAAGTAAAACAAGACCAAACATAGCTTTCTATGATTTATAATCCTTGACCAAGACGTTGTATTTGTGGCGTTGACAACCATAAAGTAACCAGCATCGCTTAACGTTAAAAACTATTGTCTCAACGGATTTATTAGAGGCAATAACATAATTGCGGTAGAATCCTTTTGTCTATACGGGACGGACCCTGGCACTACTTTTATTGCCGGTCATAACTTTCAAAAGCATTTTTGTTTCGAATCCGAGGAACTTGCCATATTGGTAATTTCTCTCTTCGGAGCTCCTTTGTTTTTTACCAGTCACTTTTCAATCTTTGGTGAGGACGAATTCAGTGTTGAATAGAATTTAAAATGTTCTGGTCACGGCTAATGTAATTGTTTCCAATTTGACGCAGAAGTTATTTTTGCCTCAGCTCTTGCACCCGAATCTTCATTGTTATTTGGGTCTGGTTTTATTTACTGTTCAGTGTACAGGCTTCCGTTAGGCCAAGTTTGTGTAATTATGTTTAGTGTTCATTCAAATGGACAATTCTATACATTTAGCTCTACGTTTAATTTTAAATTATCAATAGGACTAATCGTAATTGAGTCATTTCCGTTGTCCATTATACTTTGTATGTTATTGCAGTCTAGTTGTATAATCGAGTGACCGATCGTCAATAGACTGATAAATTATAATAGAACATTAGCAAGGGCGTTGTCTCTGCAATATCGATTTGTCGCATAATGCCCACGGACTTTTTATAGAACTATTACGTTTTGTACTTTGTTACCTTTGTCCTCAGTTCGTCAATCGATAAGGAAGTTCATTGTAACGATGTCTTTCAAGGTTTATAATGAAACCCACACATCGTTTACGCTTTGAAGCATTCATTTAAAAGCAATCTGTTATAGATTGGAAACCTCATAAATATTCGAAGATAAACGAAGCCATTCTTTCACATAAAAGTTATGTTGAACTTCTATCGATATCGGGCAATGTCAACACACTCGTTGTGTTATATAACGTTCCTTGAAGAAGATCGCTATATAAGATGTTTTCGGAGTCAGTTGTTACGAGATAAGTGGTAATATTGTGTTTGATGTCCTCTTGTAAATATTGAGCCATCACATAGGCACGTGAGATATTTACTCTCAATATTGACTGAGAATATCAATAGTCGTGCCCTGATTCGACCTTGGCCCTTCAGATCTCTTTCTCGGAACATGTCACCTAATCTTATACTTTCTGATATTGACAAACGTTCTTAAAATGGGCTCAAACCATTGTGAGTATTGCATCTCGCTAGTAATACAAAATCACAAGTTTGTTTACTTTTAAATATAGTATAATTTTATATGCAGTGCAAATTTGGTAAATAGGTAGACTGTTCAGTAGAGGTAGACATCAACACAATATCTCTATCAGATTTTTTAGCTCGTAGATAAACAAATTCAATTTTACTTGATAGGACTGCTATAAGCTACTTTATTGAGAAAAATTGCTTATCTACCAACCAGACTAAGCAGACGGGGTTTACTTACTCAGTAGTATGAGCAGGTACGTGATTTGTAGTGGCATTAAAGATCTTAGACCGTCTCCCACGGTAGACGCAATCCGACACGCACGTGTTATGGCATCCGATGGCCCACGATTAGACGTTGCGGTGACGCACGATGCCCTCTTGAATGGACGTGTTTTTGTGCCTAACTAGCACAACCTCAGTACTCTTAGATTTTTCTCTTTTAGCCACAAAATAGTTAGAAATACTTCGAGCTCTCTAAAGAACATTATATGTATAGATAAATGTATCTAATGTGAATAATTAAATGCATTATTTTAATCCATCCTGAACAAATTTTAATCAATCTTATACATATAACGGAACACGATTGAGAGAAAAAATAAATAGTGCTTTTTTCAATAAGCCTATGTCAAACGATTAACAATATCATCCGTTATTCACCGATCATAATAATAACGTTAAACTACAATTTGGAGAGTCATCACGCTATTGTATTAAAACTCTACTATTGTACATCTGTTCTTAAATCACTTAAATAATCCAAAGGAAATTGAAACACCGCAATATCTTTTGTGTGCATTCTCTTCCGATTTTAAACTGTCAATCATTTATTCTGCATTTACGTAAAAATGTCCGCCCATCTCATCAAAACTGCATGCATGTCTCTTTAACATAAATCAGTTCATTCTTGTTAAATAAAGTTGAAATATGAATAATCTCTGTATTGACTATGAATTTTTACCCATTTTAAATCAAAATATATAACTACTTAACAAAATAATATAATTTACTACAGTTGCGAGTGACTTGAAAAGTTTTAAAAGTTCAAAAAACTTTTTAAATACCTACGCTCTTGCTACTGTTTCAGTGCGACCTCCTTTGAGATGAAACTTGAGGAGATGCAACCAACGAATCACGCAGGCCTAAGTCTTCGGCTGCATAACCAATATTTTCGAGTACTTAAAAAACACGCGTGCCATCTGTTGTAAGCCGATGCAGTGCCGGGTCCCACCCGTCGTCATTGTGGCCCTCCACGCCCCCCGCGCCTTCCCCCTCCCCAATACCCATGCGGCTTTCGTTCGTTCAAACTTCGTAGGTCAGTTACCGCCCGACCGCAGGGGAGCATGGCTGCGTCAAAAGTTATACCGCGATCTCGCACTCATTGTTTACATGCGCTATAAAACGAAGTGTACACAACAACACAGACTTTATAAACATTGACTATTTAGTGATAAAAAGTTTTAATAAGTACTTAAGTGATATAAAAGTGACAAATGAACTCTATTATAGTGGCAAAATGACCAAAAACTTTTACGAAATGGTTTCGTTAAAAGTTTGGATATGTTTGGTTGTCGTGGCCTGTGCGCGCGCACGTTCTGCGCCGCCCGCCCCCACCGGCTGTCATTGGGACTATTCGGACACAAAGTTGAGTGAATCAAACTTTCTCACGTGTAACATTAAAACCATCGGCTCAGTGGACTTCTTGTTTAAAAACATTACTACGGCGCAGGCGTACAACATCAACAAGTTGAAACTGACGTGCACGGATTTGTTGTTCTTCGAAAGTTCGTTACACATGAATACCGGCAGTTTTTTAGGCCAACTACGAAAACTTGAAGACTTGCGCATTGAGTACTGCAAGATCCGTTACGTGCCGGCAACTGTCCTGTCTCCGCTACGTGATTTAACAAGTTTAACTCTACGTTCTTATAATACGGATTGGCCTGCAATGACTATGGAGTTTCACGCTGAAAGTTTCCGTGGATTAATGGAGCTTCGGACATTGGATTTAGGTGACAATAATATTTACATGTTACCCTCTGAGGTATTTTGTCCGCTTTTTAGTTTGGAGTCATTGAACTTGACTAATAATAAGATTCAAGACATATCAGAAATCGGCTTCTCGGACTGGGGCAAGGGACCCATTGCTCCTGGCAAATCGTGCAACACTGGATTAAAGATGCTTGATTTATCTCATAACAATCTGCTACGACTTCCCGACAACGGTCTCTCTAGCCTCAGATCTTTAGAAGTGTTGAATATTCAGAACAACTTAATTAATGAAATAGGCGACAGAGCCTTCGTCGGATTGAATTCATTAAAAATTCTGAACTTGTCGGGAAATAAGTTAGTCGCTGTCCCTCCCGAACTATTTCAATCATCGCGAGTTATCAAAGAAATCTCATTAGCGAATAATTCACTTTCTGTGTTGGCTCCAGGATTACTCGAAGGACTTGATCAGCTTGAGAAATTGGATTTATCTAGAAACCGTCTTACAAATGATTGGGTTAACAGAGATACTTTTGCTGGACTTATCCGCCTAGTTATATTGAATTTATCTCACAACTCACTGGCACGCTTGGACCCCAAGTCATTCCACGATTTGAACAACTTACAAGTTTTGAATCTAGACAACAACGCTATTGAAATTGTCAGTAACGGTGCTTTTGCTGAGCTCAAAAACTTGCATCAGCTGTCCATATCAGACAACAAGATAAAAGTATTAAATGAACACATATTTTCGAATTTGTTTGTCCTCAGCCAACTGTATTTAGATAATAACATGATATCTACGATACATGAACGTTGTTTTGAAAACATAACTTACTTACAAGATTTGGGGCTGAATGGAAATAGTTTAAACGTAATCCCGGATGGTATCAAGAAACTAAGATTTTTAAAATCACTTGATATCGGCAAGAATAACATATCTAAAGTGGCCAATACATCGTTTGAAGGCTTAGAAGAACTTTATGGACTACGCCTTGTTGATAACCAAATAACAAGCGTACCGAAGGATACATTTAGTACTTTGCCGTCCTTGCAAGTACTAAATTTGGCATCTAACAAAATAGAAACCATCGAACAAGACGCTTTTTTATCTAATCCGACTTTAAAAGCTATCCGCTTAGACGGGAACAAACTGACCGACATCCGAGGCGTCTTTAACAAACTAAATACCCTCGGCTGGCTTAACATATCCGACAATAAGCTTATTTACTTTGACTATAGTTATATGCCAGAGAGCCTTGAATGGTTGGATATTCACAGCAACAATATTACAAAACTAGAAAACGAACAGAACGCGCAACAAAACATCCGAATGCTTGACGTAAGCTACAATGCATTAGAAAACGTCGATGAAAGGTCGATACCTGATTCTATTGAAGTCCTTTTCTTAAATAACAACAAAATTCACACGATTCACCCAGGTACGTTTTTACAAAAAAGAAACTTAGAAAAGGTTGTCATGACGGACAATAAATTGAGAACCGTCGAACTATCAGCGTTTACTCTACCCCATATACCGAAGCACAAAATGTTGCCAAAATTCTTTATTGGTAATAATCCATTTGTATGCAATTGTCATATGATTTGGTTACAAAAAATAAACCTTTGGAACCATATGAGGCAATACCCCAGATTTATGGATTTAGATACAGTGACATGTGAAGTTGTGAATAACAAGTATGGTGGAAAAGCCAACTTAATGGATGTTCCTGAAACTCAGTTCCTTTGTTCGTATGAAACTCACTGTTCATCGAGTTGCTTCTGCTGTGACTTTGAAGCATGCGATTGCAAGATGACATGTCCTGAAGGTTGTTCCTGCTTCCACGACAGTAACTGGAATTCAAACGTGATCGACTGCTCCAATGTGGGCTATACTGATGTTCCAGAAAAGATACCGATGGACGCAACAGAACTTTACCTTGACGGCAATGACTTCCAATCATTGAACAGTCATCTATTTATTGGCAAAAAGAAGTTACACAAGCTGTATCTAAATAACAGCAATATTGCAAACATTGACAATGACACCTTTAACGGACTGCACTCTTTGAATATCCTGCATCTTGAAAACAACCATATCACTGAGCTGTTAGGTGGAGAGTTTTCTCAAACAAAACACTTGAGGGAGTTATACTTGAATGATAACCTCTTGACAAGTGTCGCGAACAAGACTTTTGAGAACCTGTCATCCTTAAGAGTTGCACACTTCCAAGGAAACAAGATCCTCGACCTTGACAAAAAGTTGGCGCACGTCTTACATTTGGAAAACGTCAATGTTCAAGCCAACTTGTTCACATGTACATGTAACAACATCATGGCTCTCCAAAACTGGTTTAAGAAGTACTATGAAGACCCCATCGAAATGTTTTGTGCTAGTGAAAACGGACTCATGTCGAACCTAACTGTGTTTGATGCAATCGATAAGTGTCGTGACTCTAGTGTAACGGACAATACTATACCAACTGAAAATCAACCGTATCAATATGACGAAGTGAGCCCTATCAAACTGAACTTTGTGCCACTTTTAGCTGTAGTTTTGATAAGTGTTATTCTTATTCTATTGTTCGGTGCCTTAGCGTTCTCCTTTAGGCAAAATGTACGCTTATGGGCGCACTCTAAATATGGTGTAAGATTGTTTAAAAGTGCTTCAATTCAAGAGAGTGAACTTGATAGAGATAGATTGTACGATGGATATGCTGTATATAGTTTATTAGATGATGATTTTGTGTCTAAAGTTGTAGCTCCGGAAATGGAACACTCTGGTTACACAATGTGTTTCCATTACCGGGATTTACAACATGCGCCTGAGAATTATTTAACTGAGCAAATCACTAATGCTGCAGAATCATCAAAGAGAATTTTAGTTTTTGTATCGTTTAATTTCCTTCAAAATGAATGGTCTAAAGCTACATTTAAGGCAGCAATGAAACATGTAATCACTTCTATTCACCCCTCAATAAGGCGACACAGAGTACTGTTTATTTTAACAACTGATGTTAGCGCTCTTAATTTAGACCTAGACTTCCAAAACTACTTAAAAACTTGCAATGTTTTATTGTGGGGAGAAAAGAAGTTTTGGGAAAAAATTAGGTTTGTAATGCCAGACATTTCTAATTTGCATTGGAACAAAGATACAATGAATTACAATCATGGCGTGTGTCCAAATGGTAGACGGCATCCTTCTAGATATACGGCCTCGCCTACTGCGCCGGAACATTGGTATAAATACGACGCGATACCGCCACAGACGCCCACTGCGGCTAATGTGGGTATAAACATTGAAGACGACACGTCCATGTTGACAAATACAACGTTGACGAGTCAGATTCAGGACGGGGAGAATTTACATCACAGCTACATATCTATTGATACTCAAAATTATGAGCAGCCGTATGGCGGTCGGCCCAGGCCTCCTAATACGTTACGCAAACATCCTGGACACCACTCCCCGTCTATGCTAGATGAGCAAGGATACTTACAACCTCGCTCATCCGTGCACGACTGCTTGCCACAAACTCACTCAGTCGCGCACAGATGATAAGATTGTTAAACTTCCCTTATCGGTAAAAGGTACTTTGTAATGGAAATTGACATTCCAAGCGCATGTGTAGGCTAGACTGCTTTTTGAGTTGGCCATGCCTTATTAAACGTGATAGTTAAAAAATGTTGGTTTAGATAATTTGGCCAAAATGACTTCGTTCCTCAATAGTTCGGACATCGTCATGTTTTAAAGACTGTATTGTTATTGTATTGTAAACGTATCTATGTAGTATGGAGCCTTATTGTATTTCATTGTATAAAGCTATATTATTGTTGTCCATTAAGACTGATACAAATGTATAAATAAAAAAATGATGCCAGTATATCAGGAGTGAAAACTAGCATGAGTATTTTGATATAGTATATCTCATTGTTACCAAATATTGTGTAGATAGACATTACTAATCAGTGTATAAATTTATTGTATAGTATTACTAGTCATTAGTTAAATTATAAATAGTGTTGAACTTTGTGGATACTCAGTTACGTACGTAGTGATATCGTTTAATACCCAATTGTTGTTAAAATTAATATGATCAATGTACTTTGTCTATTTCTTATCAATACGTTTGTAACTGACTTATTCTATGTATGTAATTATAATATCCTCGACTGTTACATAATATTAAATTAAAAATAAAACAATATCATGAATTATATGCTTGTTTTTTTCCTGTCTGTGCTCAAAATATAATAATAGGTAATCATATTGACATTTACAAAGTTTACCCAAGTAATTACACATAATAATTTACAGTCATTAAACCATTAATTTTCATAGTCACTCATATATTAAACCTCTTGTGGTTTGTTTAAGGAACAAGGCACATTTTTTGTCTCGCAATAAAAACTAAGAATCTTTTGAAAATCGAATGTCGGCGGCATAACTGTTAAGTTCGTTGTTTCGAAATTCGAATATTAAGAAAAAAAAGATGAGAAATAATTTCGGCTTGCCGACAATCATCTTGGGGCATAATGATGGTCCCTTTTCAGGTAGAAAAACACACCCAAGTCATATTTCAACCGTCATGGATAGCTTGGTAGCTATAAAAGAGATTTACAATACGTGCTGTATACGTCGCTAGTTATTCGACCTTCTGTTGGACACGGTCCGAGGAACTTATTGATTATTTTTTCCTAATAGTTTTAGGTGTGAGGTTCGATCGGGACATATGGTGTGACATATTTTCAATGACCGCTGCCCGCCTGGCTTAATTTTTTCTTAATGAGAAACATTTGTGGCCCTATTGATACAATTACTGGTCTTGTTTGTTTAAGAAGATGAATAATTAAAAGATTATATTAGAAATTTTGAGATTTTTTTTTCCATTGAGAATTTTTTTTTCGTATAATAACTGTTACCTACATACGCATTTAATGAGAAATCACAAGTGAAACAAAACATTGCTTAATTACATGCAATAACTTAAAACTTTGTTTACATAACACAAAACGATACCGCAATGTGTCAATGAAATAGTTACGTAATAACTACTATTTTAGACACATCACACGATAAAATAGTATCAAAATAAAACAACACAATTATAATATCGCATTTAATAATAAAACAGGAAAATTAATGTATTTAAAATTAGTTTAACTTATACACAATCTATTTACACTTGGTAAAAAAATAAACAGATCATTTATCAATTAATATTAAACATCAATTTATCAACATTCATCTGAACAAAATACGGTGTCATTTTGACAAATACTTCGATCACTTAGATTGCAATAAAAAATTTGCTCTCAGAGTGCTTATTTGAGATTCGAACTCTTTCCAAAATAAACACAAATAAAAATTTACACAATTTGTTGACATAGGAATAATAAAATAAATTATATTACATCGTTAATATGAAAAGATAAATAAAATTTTAGATATACCTAGGTGTAATAAAATGAATTATATTATATTGTTACAAGTATAATAAGATAGATGTTATTTGAACTGTCCCTCTAATAGGCAAGAAGTCTTCACTCTCACTTACCAGTACATATCATTCCATCTTATTTCCTGAAATAAATTATCAGAATAAATAAAACACATCATTACATCGGTGTTGTTTACACTTAATGATAATCGAGTATCGCGCAGTACGCTGTGAGATAAATTGAGTGAAAGTTTATACTGAGAACATGAAACATGTAGTAATTGACTTTATAACTAAGTATTATGTTTCATTACTTGACTATTAATGTAAATGTTGCTTCCATATTTTAAATTAAAATTTGAGTGTTTGTTTTTGAGATGATAAATACTTCTAATATTTCAAACTTTCTTTTATATCTGTTAGATAAACAATTATATTCACTGTGGGAAGAGTAAGCCATCTTATTTAACGAACGATCTTAATACTAAATGGTTTAACTAATTATCCAGACTATAAAATTCATAGTATGGATTTACTTTATTTTAACTATTGTACACATTCTTCTACAAATTTCGTGCCTTTCCCCTTTTCGCAGGTCTGCTGGAAGAGATTTCAGTACAATAACCAGTACCTTTGTACATTTATTTTTTCTGTTGTGTACATTAATTGTTAAATAAATAAATAAATAACATTATGTGATATAAAGAAAAGAAAGAAAGAATTTTCTTTCTTTCTTTCTATGTGATATGATTTCTATCTTCATTTTTCATTGAGCCTGTATTCATCTATATAGAGAAATGTGAACAAATGCCAACATCTTAATTAATTTCAAGAAAAAAATATCCGACCATTATCTTTACTTACACAACAATACTAAAGTATCTAGTATACGAACAAAAAATAATAATTTCGCCGCAAGCTTATTTCTACCAAAAACCTGTACCGACTTTCCTTATCAATTACACCGCCAAATCCCACAGTAAATATTCTTATCCTCTGCTCTTTTATATCTAATAAATAGAACATGTCAGTTGCAGAATCATATTCTATTATTGTCCCCAATACGTTACCAAAACTATTTCTGGTTCGAAGATACCTGCTATCAATATCCGGGGATATCGGCCCTATCTTGGGATTTCACGGTTAAACGCACCATTGACTCAATCATGCCCAATGCGTCCCCAAGACTAGATAAGAAATTGACCAGATATCAAACCAAAGACCTTTTAGTATCGACTTTCTTACCTAAACGCTTATTACTCGACCGACTCGAATTCAATATTACGAACCATCTGAATTGTGAATTATTGTTATTAATCTAGAATTCGATTACATTAAAATATTAATCGAATAATCTCAATCGGATTATGTTATAAATTGTGAATTTGAATTAAGTTAGACTCGCCTTTAAATAGGTGTTGAGCTGTTGACTAATTTTATCAGTGAGTCACTAATGAATTCCAAACAAATTATACTCATGTCGATCAATCAAATAACCTGACTAACATTTAACTTAACGGCCCTTTCAATATCAAAACATTCAATATTTTTTACAACCATTTCGTTTACAATAAAAGCAATGACTAATCCTAGTTCTCAGGGTCACATCAAATCAGATAGATTCGTATTTTCAGTGTGACATTGATCGACGTCCGATATCCGAATGCGGGGTGTAAAGATTTTTCTGTTTTGTAGTTTACATTAAAGAAATTTGTTGTTCGGCTGGTCAACTCACGCCACCCGCTGGTTAGACATGACGTTTCACACTTGAAGTCGCTTCGACTCGGTACAAAGGTCACGTCTTCTCACTCAAATCTCGACCGGGAGCGTTTCGGTCGGAATTGGATCGTGACAACCGAGAGATACTTATCGTGATTTTCTGGCCAATTCCGATGCATCGGTCTGTTGTTAGGATGGGTAATGGGAGCATGGGAACACGGACGGACCTGGTACTAACTAAATTATTGTAAGTCAAATATGGCGACCGTTTGTGGAGTGATGATTAGGGTTGCGTCAAGCAGCTTTGTTTGTCTATTAAATTTTGTCACATGATTGACGTTCAAACCGACTAACAACTTGAGTAAAGGGTTTAACGTCCAATTATGGAGGTCACATAATTCCAAGTTTATGCATATCCTTCAGTACTCCTAAGGAATTTGGTTTTAATCAAATGTTATCTATTTTGTACCAGGAATAATACTTAACGTCAGGAAGTTAAGATCATTAAACTGTTTCAAATGACGCATGATAAGTTTTACAATAAACTACTGTATAACTAACTTAAAACCGACTTTGTGGATGAACATGATTCATTGTTTTATATCACTCATTTCTTTTTTCATCTCTTTTATGAGCAATATTTTAACAAAGATATATCTGTGTATAGAAGACACAGTGGTTGCTTTATGCCTAAAACTAATGAATACAAGGCTTGTTGCTTACTCGAAAATGATAAAGTCTACGTTAATAATACCAGATACATAATATTCCATCATATTTTTACATCACGAAGCCCATTTGCATTTACAATTTAAATTTGGCTAGACTATTTCAATAAAATTAAACATAAAATTTGATTAAAAAAGAAACTTGTCAACATTATAGAGAACTCAACTATCAACATTAAAGATAGCTACAAAAACTTCATAAAAAGTGTTAACAGAAAGTCATAACTTTACACCGAATCCTAAACGGCAATAAAGGCGTCAATAGAGGAAAATAAATCGGGTTATGGGAATCTGAGCTTGGATAAATCACATCGAAAATACTGTCACGACTGGAGTAAAAAAATGTTGGCATCGGAAAACTATGGAGCGATTTCATTATCCCAATGTCCCGGGCAGTGAGCATGACTGAATCGTCCGTGAATGGAAGTAACAAATCTTAAACAGTAAGTATTCCGTTCCGGTTTTTCTACAAATTCTTCCCGATCAAACTTCATTCGGGTAATCAATTTCGATAGAAGAATGTTTTAGATGGAGAAATGAGTCAGACACTGAAAGGTGGTTATTGTTTTCTGGTGGATAGTGGAGTAAATAGTTTATCTTCTAGTTACATTTACTCTTAACAACAAATCAGTGTAACATAAAATTAATAACAATGTAAAACTTGTTAAAAATTGCCTTTTTTTTCAAAATAACTAAAGACATTCAGAGTGGTTTGTAAGAGGAAAGGGAGGCCTTTGCCCAGCAGAGGAATTTTAGAGGTCAATAATAAAATCATATTGAAAAGTTTGACATCATTTTGAGCATAAGTTGAAGTAAAATTTAATCTCAACCAGATTCTCTAGCTTACATCTTAGAGATCATTCCCTTGTTTGCATAGTTCCGCACTTGGAATCGATTTCAGATTAGTCTAAAACTTCGGGATAATGCCATTACATCGTGTGTCCTAGTTTAAGTAGGGCAGATGTCTGATCTCCGTGCATATAATAATATATCTCCGTATATCAAAGTTATTTCATATGGATTACTGTCCGTTTAAATTTATGCATTACTGCCGTTGAAATGGTTTAGTTTGAAACCGAATACCGGTATTTATTTTCTATTTCATCTTTATAGAACACGATTTTTCGATCAGTGTAAATTATTTACCAGGGATCCAAATTTAGTACATGGAATATCAACATAATTTTGGAGTTTAAAAATATTGCACGATCATGCAGAGTGAATCACATAATGTATTTAACAGGCTCACAGCAAAATTCTATGACCAAAGACTTGTACATTACTTGAACTTTGAATTAGTCTTCTTTGACAACTGTAGCAATAATTAAACGACAAACTTTTAATTAGAAGTTCAAGGACATTTTGCGAAGTTGAAACTGTCGGCGAAATTACTGTTGTGTAATTAAAGGCGTTAGACAGGTGGGTCATATAGAAAAGTATGAAACAAATGAAGTGTAATTAAACAAACTGTCGTAACAGTATATTATGAGCCCTTTTGAGTATAAAAACTTATTTTAATAGTACACTAACATTATACACAATAAAATTCAGTACAAATGGCATGCAAAGTGATGAGTTCTAACCAACTAGAGCTATGAACGTAAATTTTTAACGAGTTCAAAGTTTGACATCGGTCGTATTATGTCGACTCATAGCGCGTACGTAATAGCTTGTTCCACTTGTGACGTTTTATTTACAAAATTGTTTTAAATATAAGCTTATTTTAGTACCTATCTATAAAAACTAAGGCTAAAAATGACAACGCTTTAAAGTTGTATTGTTACTTTGGTAAACAGGAAATACAAAAAATATGGAAAGATTGGATAGTTATAAATTAGGTCGATCTTACAGTTTTATTTCTATTTGTGTGAAACTATAATGGACCATCGGGCAAGTAATACTTTTTTTTGTTTCATGTAAGATGCTGTACTAGACCAGTAGGTAAGTAAATTATTTATATCACTGTAATATAATAACCTACATAAGTTCAATAATTACCAACTTCCTCTAAAACGTGTTAAGCAAATATGAGCACACTTTAACCCACTTAGTAAGATAACAATCTTATCAGGACAGATGTTGCAAGTCCTAAGAGGAACGAATCAGTCCGTTCAGTTCACTCTGAACACGTGCTGAACAGTTCATCGGCTATTGAATGAACGACGAGTGACGAAACGACTTTACACTCACTCTTATTAGAACGCGTGCATTTTAAATTGTTTATTTAAAAATAGAACGGAACGAGTTCACTAATTTGGGGAACAAAGACGTTCCGTTATGTGTCTAATTTAAGAATTTGTTTATTTAATGTTATAATAATATAAATTGCTGTATATAGGTAACCTCGCCGTAAATAGATAATGTTATTATAGTGAAAATAATTTGTCAAATAAATAGCAAAAAAATAAATACAGGCTATAGTATTTTATCTTCTGAATTCAATCGCAGATCGCAAGTTACATTCAAGTACCTAGGTAGGTACTATTACATTGTTTGTATTATACGTTATCTTTACAACACCAGTTATTCAAGGGTGTCCTTAGGCATGTGTTGCGCGTCTAATAGCCCCATTCAAGCTTTTCTATAACTTTTGACCTCGGACCTAAATACCGACTTATTCATTCGCGACATTGACACACTACTGTCATGGAAAACAATGTCGTATAAAGTTGAATTCACTAAAAGCTTTTGTAATTCTTAGTAAAAAAAAAATATATATTGATTGATATCAACTAGGTTAAAATCAATTTGGCTTTCTTTACAATAGGGATATACCTACATATAACACTTAGTCATCATTTACCGAAACAAGGTGCCATTAGCAGTTCCTTTGAATCAATGGTACTTTAAAAAAAGGCAATAATTTCGCTGAGTCACACCTACCCTCGGTTGTTCTGTCGGCTCTCTTTCTCCGGCATTTCTTGCATATACAATGACGGTATGATTTTGATATTTTGTTTGTTCAAGCATCTATCACATCAAATATTTTTTTAATGGACATAAAATGTAGAGAGGTGAAATAGATTGAATGTTGTAAATTCTAATTTCAAACAAACATAGGTACCGGTTAAAAAGACTATTCTTTATTTAATTAATAATAGCAGCATTGGAAAATGTTGAAAAAAATATTTAAATTTAAATTCAGAACTCTTGTAAGTGGCCAGTGGCAGTTTAAAAAGTAAAAACTATGTGTTTTTTTCTTGTGTCCTACTTTTAGCAATTTTTGTAACTAGGTAGGTACATGGTATTGAAACATAGCATGTCAATATGTGTGCCTTTTTGAACATTTCTTGGCTAATCAAATATGATGAAGAAGCTAGATAATTGCGTACTTGCTGTCTGCAACTTTGGGTCGTGGGGTCAAATCCAACCACTTAACTACCGCAATATTGTTAGTTACGCATCACGCATACGTAAAATTTACTAAATGGCAACACTTAGTATTTCATTTTACTTGTATGAGTTTCGACCCAATTTTAAGCTTCTATATTTCGTAGACAAAATGTAAGTCAAAGTTAATCATAATAAAATTAAGATTTATATGTTTACCGTTCAAAGGTCTTGCTAAATGAAAATGTAATTTTCCTGTAAGTATCAAAAACTGTTTTCCTCAAGCTCAGCTTATGAAGACTGACTGAGATGAATGACTAAGATAATTGAAGTGCCCGTTCAAAAATTAAAAAGTTTCTCGTTAAACAAACGGGTGAAGCGTTCGTTGCTTTTATATCTAGAATGCTTCTAGAAAATTCGGTCCAGACATTTTGCCGGTTTTCTTTATAAGGCAACGAGACTGCAATTTTATGTTCCTGAAGTAAATGTGATATTCAATTTTAAGTACTATCATGATCACCATAAGTCGTTTATCGTGTAAAATCTTCTTCAAAGCGATTATAGGATCGTGAATAACTTTATATAACAGTTAAATGAGTCGAAAGGTGCATTCAAAATTGTCTTCTTCCTACAATTGAATGGTGAAATTATACTCCCTCCACAAATGTAACTCACGCCTCCAGTTTTAATTTATCAAACTTATTTATTCAAGCTTTTCTTAACCAACCAACAGGCACCTAATAAAATCAGTTTAGAACTTCACATATTTTAATGTAGAACTATAGAATTCTAGAGCAAAATTAAAAAAAAAAAACAATTTTTGAATGTTTGTAAAAAGCGCCATCTGATTGAACTCGCGTGAACTTTTACGGAAGTAGTAACGAGTAGGGCGCCCTCCCTGTCTGGAAAATAAAAGTACACATTGTAAAGAAGGGCTTGCTTAAAATTTGTAGGGATGTGGGCTTTACTTGTAATACTAGTGTTAGTGAGTTGCTTACAATATAAGATTGTTTTAGTATTTGGAATGATAACAATGTAACCTGTCTGATTTTCCTTACTTGTGACAGTAGGGTAGTAGGTAGGCCCTCTTGAAAATACCTGCCGTAGGTTATTTTCAAAGGTGCATAAAGTTTTTTTTTACTTAGTTCTTTTATATTTAAGTAGTTTGTGTAATGCTATATCATGACAATCTTCTATTTAAATATATAGTATAACTTTATTTATAAAATGGCTATAAGAGATACAAGGATACTTAAAATCTAATCTTTGTTGAGTAGGAAGTAGATTTAAATTTTGGTCAAATGACGATACTTTTACTTTCAAATTACAGAAATTTCTTAAAATGTTACGATTTTTCTTAAAGTACCTATAATGAGGATATAAATATAAACTTTTCAACAATACACTGCCACAATACACCATTTGCAATCACACTAAAAATCAAAGCAGAAAAGAAATACTTTCCAAGTTTTCATAACAAACGCAAACAATTACTGCGGCAAAGGCGGCGAGTTAAAAGGCCCCGCTAATGACGTCAGGTATTCTACCTTCATTGTTAGCTTTCAATAATAAACTGGGGCCTGATTCCGCTATTTTATAGTCAGTGGGTGGCAGGTTAATGAACGTTCCAGTGTACTCGTTACTGTGCCTAATTTTCGTATTCAGATAAGCCTACAATGAACAGTCAGTGGCAATCCTACAATGACAACAGTGGCAAGTAGATGTACATTTGTCATTAAACTAAAATCATCTGAATATGAAAATTAGGTACACACTGGAACGTTCATTAACCTGCCACCCACTGACTTTAAAATAGCGGAATTAGGCCCCTGTAATGTGAGGTGCTAAAAGAAACTGAACCATTTTATAGCCATCGCCGATTTTAAGAGCCAGTGTGAACGCATTCCGTGGCGGAGTGTTTTACAAATAATGGACGTACAAAATTATGCAAATTATTTACAGTTGGTGGGTCGGAGTTTAGTGCTGATTGTTACTGTGTAGTGGACGAATATATAATGAAACGTGTTTTTTGATTAATTTTAGGATAATACTTTTCTACTAAATCGTCACCCCGAGTTGCAGAAAAAGCGGAAAAGTTTAGATAAAAAATACGGGATTCGGGATTACACACAATTAGTATAAAAGATAAAAGACATCATCACCATCATCAGCCTATAGCAGTCCACTGCTGGACATAGGCCTCTCCATTTGCACACCACTTAGTTCTAGCCTCGGCTTCTCGCATCCAACATAAAAAACTATTCGATTATGTTCGACTGTATGAATTAAAATAAATAAATAAATGCGGACAACATCACATACATTGCTCTGAACCCAAAGTAAGTTGCTAAAGCACTTGTGTTATGGAATTCAGAAGCAACGAAGGTACCACAAACACCCAGACCCGGGACAATGTAGAGAAGTGGTTTTCTACATTGACCCGTCCGGGGATCGAACCCGGGACCTCAGAGCTGGCAACACCTTGAATACCGGTGCGTACGCCACTCGACCACGGAGGTCGTCAAAAACATTAAATTATTTTGACTTATGACGAAAAAGGCATCAAAAGTTAAGTAATTTTCGCTATTCCTTTTCCCTTTTTCATTTATTTTTTAATAGAATCTTAACTAGTAATCGATTGAGCATGCTAGTCATAACTATGTTTCAATATTTTCATGTGAATGTCTCTGTATATTGTTCTTTCTGAGAATAAATTTAAAACGTGTGTGCAAGTCTCATGGTATACAGTGGACCAAAGAACAGAACACCGACATTGAAACTGGCGGCTTTACGTAAAGAACCGTAACAGATTTGAATTGACCTCTCGACAGATGCTAAGTATGACTCAGTAGCGTCCCTTTAAGGTAACCAAACCACCATTTGTACACCATTTAAGTCAAGTCATGAAGAACTAAAACTGCAAGAGTTATTCTTAGTTACATGGAAATAGTTTCTTTGAGCGATGCAAATTGAGTCAAAAAGCAAGAACATTTTAGGTACTGTGTCAGGAATGTAGTGTACAATTTATGCATCCAGCCAGTCATTAGAAAACGCATGTGCAAGATACCGAAGCTGTCGGCAACTCTTTAAGTTTAAAAAGACATGGCATATGCTCCAACAAATTTTAGAATATGATAAAGTTTTTTTTAGGTAGACAGTGATCTATCTACTTTTAATATAGTAATATCCTCAAAGTTATGGTTCTATGAAAAGCGCCCACTGCTCTATATTAACATATTCATCCTTATAACTCGTTACGTATCACCGGCATCGCTTCAAAATACACAATAAAATATCCTTTTAATGGACACCCTACGATAAATTGTCCCTAATAACAGAAACATTTTATTATTTAAACGGCTATCACAAAAAGTGTTCCCTTTAACAATTTTTACGGCATATTTCATTTTAAAAAATGCCTTTGGTGGATGAGATCCGATCTAACGTTTGTGTCAGAAAAAGGATAATGTGCCTATCTTCCTGGCGGGTGCTCGATATTTTTTTCTTTATTAAATTCTTGCTATGACTGTCCAATATTTGGGGCCAAGTAAAGTTGGTTCATAGTGTGTCGAATGTCAGACAAAATATGTTGGCCGCAAGGCGAATGCTAGCTCCACTGTTGGTTTTAGATGCGTTCTACTTTATTTTTATAATTTAGATATGACAGATGAGGATGACCGTATTTGGGTGAGATTTAGAGCCGCTTTGAATAGTTGATGTTTATAAAAAGTTTGATTACGTTATCTAAACGCTACTTTGTCAAAAGTTGACAGTAATTAAATGGGTATTTCACTGCAACAGCACGGTTTTTTTTTATTTAGTGAATCAAATTTTAAGTCCAGTATTTTCAAGTACAGTACAGGGTATTATTAAAAAAAAGAAAGTATTTATTAACTTATTATATATTAAATTCTAAAACAATAAAATAAATAAGTAAATATGAAAGAAATGATTCATCAATTCCATTTCAACCACACAAACGGCTCGTGCATTAAACCACATACATAATGACACACAGTTCTCAAGCAAACGTATTGTTTGGAAAGTATTCACTTAATTCTTATTTCATGACTCTGCGTGACCTCTGAGTAGGATAGAGGTCGCCGGAGATCTGATCGCAGATCATGTCTATCGATGTTACCAATAAATGCACAGCAATTCAGAGCTATACTGTTTATATTTGAAATGGTATGATTTGATGTTGGGATGATACGTTTTTAATGTTTTTTGTTACATTAGATAGTAATACATTCTTTGAGTTGTCGATAAAAACATCATTACAAACTATCCATCATTGGCAAGCGCGATATAGATAAAACAAAACAGAGTAAATAAGTAAAAATAAAAATAAAATAAAAATTGAAATAGTGTCTTCTTATAAATACCAAAATCATTGAAAACTATTTTTAAATTAAAACTATTAAATCCTATCATGTCTCTTGCCTGGCTTAGACCATTCTAAGCCAGGTAAGAGACATGATATCAACACCAATATCAAAATCATCAATAACTTAAAAAAAAACACTATTAATCACTTCCTCACAATCGCATCCGGCGCAGATGCTGCAACGAAAGATCAAAAAACGTATCAATAAAAATACCTCAAAATATAAACAAACAAGGTGTTAATACTAGCGATAAGTATCTAAAATAACTCGCCCCTTGCCTTAAAATATTGATATTTAATAGTCACATCACACACTGTGTAACGCCGGCAGCCCTGTATATCTTCAGCATACCAGATTACCGCATCTAATATTCCTTTTGACATCTCTTGGCTAGACAAAAATCAACCTTAGCTCTCCTAAAATTAAGTTGAGTTTAGAAAGTGAATGGTTTGTTAAATAAGTGCAGGTGCCATCGGATGGCATCGCTTCGACTTATCTTAACTATCAAATCTTCAAATATTAAACTTTTACTTTTATGGCAGTTTAAAATGCAAGTCGTGTCAGCTAACGGGTAACGGGCACCCAATAAACGTCGACATTTCGTTTTTATCAAATACCATTATAACATTATTGCTGTGCTAATAAGAAGCTATCTTACTAATTAAATATTACGAAAAGTTTGCATATGATATATACCTTATGTGTATTTTTATATTTGTGATAACCTTTTGTATCTAAGATTTAAAAGAACTGAAGAACGTGTTTATAAACGTAAACAATCTGTGATAATAAAATGTGTAAAGTGAGAAATTATAGAAATATTTTCTACTATTTGCAGATTAAATCAATAAAAACCATTTGGCTCTTTTTAATAATCTTTATCGTATACATTATTACTATAAACCTGAATTATAATACATAAAAAAATATTTATTATAATCATTAAATTACACGGATTAAAACAGGTTTCAAAACATCCTTTATTTATCACTACTATGCCTTTGTTTGAGTCTAATAAATAAGGATTCTGCTAATAAGAAATACAGTATCATAGGTATGAAAATGATTAAAGAACAAATAAATTTTAGAAAAGGCTAAAAACAACCTTTTATTAAAGTCAGTTAGGCTTCTGAGCAAACAAGCTTGATTTATAAGTCATAAATAAAACCTTATTTTAAGTAAATTTTAATTAAACATTTTTTATTTAAATTTGCCACTTATTTGTCACCAAAAAGGAATCTCGCCAATAAATAGCTAGTTATTTTAGCACATATTTAGTATAGATTTTTGTCTCTACAATTCCCATGGAAGACAACCATTATTTAAATAGCCTAAACAAGTCCTATAGTACATAAAGATGAATAAAATTCTTAGAGAATATTTTTTAATTAGTTGTGAAATAAAAATGCGGTCAAGCATACAGTTATTATAAACTTAGATAAACGAATGAGATATGTAATTAGTAGTACATAATCGCCTGTTTGGTGTCAAATGACTTCATTATTAATTTCAAAATTAAACAAGCGAATAAATCGTTGAGTTTATTAAGGGGATTTTCTTACAACTTTCTTTTAAGTAATTATAAATCATCATAGGTACAAAATTTTGTAAAAATACTTCAATATAATAATATAAACTTAATTTGTGACTCCTTAGGTACATTTTAGATGTGCGAATGAGTACAGATCTTAGTATTAACATTTATTATTTAGGTGTGTTTTAAAATATAAAACTGCAACTTCAAAAGTAAAACTGGCCGCAATGAAAAAATTCGAAGAAAAATAATACATTATTAGTATCTACTAGTAAACATACATTCTAAATTCAATTAAATAACATAACATAACATACCATCACGCCTGTATCCCCGAAGGGTTAGGCAGAGGTGTACCAATGTACACCCACAGTTCGCCGGTATATTTAGGTCCCATGTAATAGGGGGCGAGCCCATTGCCACTTGCCGGGCACAAATCCAAACTCCGACCTGCTACTGAGAATTTCATAGAAAACCCCAATAACACCTTGGTCGACTTGGTAATCGAACCCAAGACCCCTAGCGTAGCAGTCGCGCTTAGAACCACTAGGCCAACGAGGCATTCAATTAAATAACAATTCTTATTATCATCGTATTACCAAGCTTATCACTAATAGGTGCATAGTTCATAGAGAGTTCAAAATATACCTCTGACTCGTACTACTATGAAATATCTATAAAATATCTATTGTACATTGATATCTCGCTATATTAGTTTGAGACCTACGTATTTAGTTCATCCCACGGTATTTATTAGCGACAATCATCGATTAGTTAAAGAAAATTGTCCTCGCCTACGATCGTATCAAAACATATGGTAGAGCTGGATGTAATGTCCTTGTCCCACTGTGTTAGATGAGGAAATATTTATTCAATGATCTAGGTTTGTTTAATAAAGTTTAAAGCCAAAACAGTAATATAAGTGTCGGATGAGCGCTGATGAATAAATAAATTGGAATTTTCAGATTATTTTTATAAAAGAACGAGTTGTGACATTCAGCGTACAAAAAACTGCTCGTCTAGTTACTAAAAAATATGTCCTGACTGTAACTTATTTCTAGAGTCATAATTTGTATGTTGAGACAAGGTTCTAATGCGAGCAAATTCACAGGCAAAACTAGTCTAAAATTAATTTTAAAGACCTTGTTTTTTCTTACTTACTCTTTTGCAACAAGTAATAAACCATATAATTTAAACACAACATTGAAAATTTAACAACATTTCGCAAAAGCCGATCTTGAATATTGATGTATGTTTAGTAAGTTCATAAACAAGTAACGCGTAACAACGTACGTGAACCAGTTTATTGATTTATAGCCGATGCCCCAGGAAACGATCGTCAAATGTTACGAGCTGATGTATTTAAAATTGTATCGTGTCATAAAATCAACATAAAAGTAATATTTGTTGTGTGCTGTAAGGAAGAGGTCTCACTGACAGCGTTTCAAATTTTATTCTAAAAGTTATTCTTATGGTACCTCTTACACTTCTTAATATAATTGTTGATATTTGTATCCTTCAAGCGCGCAAAGGACTCAGCTTATTGAACGTATAAAACGTTATATAGTCTATATTCTATATCGCTTTTTACGTTCCAACGTTTGGTCTCTCAGTGTCTGATACTCTTTAAATGCCAGGGTATTGGAATAAATAATAATAATACATTGGGACATAGGTGTGAAGGTGGTGTCAAAATTTATTTATGTTGTCTATATTATCAATCTTATTATTCTACATGATTCTAGAAATTAAATAGTATAGTATTTACATCTAATTCCATACAAAATATTATTCGCACTGAGATCCAACTTACAAAATGTATCGAAGGAATCTGAGCGCTTACCCTGAGTGCCAATTGAGTCGCTATTTTCAGATTCTTGGTATTTCAAATACCAAAGCTTACTCCTTAGTTACTAGGGAAACAGCTACCACTAAGGAAGCAATTGTAATCACGTTTCCTTATTAAAGCTGATCTACTTAAGTTAATAGATTATATTAAGTATTTACACGCGTGGAAGCTATTTCCTTTGTAGCATTACCATCATTCGTGTTATGTTAAATTATGGAATTAAGTTGTTAATATAAATCCATCCAAAAGAACAAATTATGTTTCACGTTCTGAATTTATCTTTATTAACATTAACAAGAACATCAAATTCCAAGAACTTTACAATAAATTTCGTTCAATCGCAGAAAAAAAAAAACCATTTTTAATCAGTAAAATTCGTTCAAACACGAAATTTTCATTGATATCTGAATGTTGACCGAAGTAAGCGTAATAAGTAAGTATAACCGAAGCCTAACAATAAAACGATTTTTAAATGGGTTGTTAATCAGTTACTGTTAACATTGGTTATAAGCCGGCGGCTAAAATCAATTCACATGCCTAACACGTTTCATAACATTGAAACCATGTTGCAAGACTACGTGCCCCAACAATATCAAAAATCTAAATATTATTGGAACTAATTTAAAATACTAGAGTAGTTAAATAAGTGTTTAAATTCAATGTCGAGTAACGTCGGAACGCAAATAAACTTTAGCTGTTTTGAGTGTAGTTGTTTTTAAACAAAACGATAAGTATTTTCGCAGCCAAACTTCACAATAGCCAATCGCAAATCAAATAAAATCAAAATTATAGTCATCAGTTTTTTACCAAATCATCTATTATTAGTTATTTACAAAAAACTGTAATGTTAAAATTATAATTGTCTGATTGAATTTTGATGATTGAAAATTGAAATTGTTATTTAATCCTTACTATATTATAAATGCGAAAGTTTGTTTGGATGTATGGATGTTTGTTACTCTTTCACGCAAAAACTACCGAATGGATTTTAATGAAACTTTACAATAATGTAACTTATACATCGGAATAACACATGAGCTATAATTTATAAACATAGTGTATGAATTATCATTCACGCGGGTGAAACCGCGGGGCACAGCTAGTTTTACATATAATACACGATAAATAAGGGTAATATTCTGTCTGTCTTCGAAAATGCGAACCATCTGTTTTATTTTAAAATCTGCAACTAAGTTCATTTAAAAAATATACATGACCTTCCAAACCAAAAGTTACTGTATTTTTTTAGTCTAGACCAATAAATATTCAGTACGACCACAATGCTTTGTATTTTCAATTTATTTTACTGTTTATTGTTATACTAGCATTATTGTTAACATTCTAAAGCCAGATGGTTCATATAAAAATGCAGTCTTGCTGCAAAAATTGCTCTACACTTTCTTGCAAGCCAATTTGAAACTAACCACCTGATAAATAAGGGTGATAATAGCTGCTTTGTGTAGTCGACCGATCGTTAGATACGTCTTCAGCAATCTGGTACTTCGTAGATGATTGCTATTGTTGTTAACAAAGTCTATTGTGGAATTATAAAGTTTGTTAAAGGACAAGCTACTTTTGAGATTGCTAAATTTAGGTAATCGACTTTACTTTAAAAGTTACTTTAGTAGGTATTTATTGTTAAAACGATAAAAGAATTAATTACTTAAAAATATTTTTAAAATTATTTTGCGTTATATAAACTCAATTATTAGTTTTTTAGTTATTGCTCTTATGTAATTTATTAGATTATCACACAGTCACTAAATACATATTAATTAGATACCAATGTTTTTATTAATACCATACATCCGTCTTAAACTTGATTTCGCATTACATAAATTATTACATTTACCAATACCATCAACAATTTCAACGAACCGGACTAGTTTCATTTCCTATCCAAAACGAATCAGTAGATAATAAAGATCCGAATCTCGTTTCCCAAATCATTCTATTGATGTTATAACTGTCAAATGACATAACTGCTTTCGTAATATGGAATCACATCGTCGATGTCCAATTTCTGGGAACACAACGTGTAATTTATTTCACTAGTCACGGAACAAACGAATCATTCGTTTGTACATAAACGCTTATTACTCGTCACTTTGTCAGTGACATCGCCTGTATCTCAAGGTAATAAGGTTGGTTTTTGAAATTCTTTGTTGCTTCATATGCGGTTGACTGTACCTACTTACTTTGTATTACGTAAGGCACTGACAATATTTGGGAACCTTTTAGAAACGTTGATTTGTGGGCAATTAATTAAATTGTCATGTCATGGCAATACATGGAAGATTGCTGTAGTGTGACAATCTTTTTTAACGTAGTGCTTTTTATTAGTCTATCAAGCTTACTTTATACAGAGAGAGGTACTCAATAATTTATCCATATTACATACCTTACAAAATTTGCCTCAGCAAGTATTTTTTGTGAAACATTGTCAACATTCTGTACTAGTAACACTATAATTTCCCTACCGACAATGTATGGATTGTATTTAATCTTCTTATATATAAAATTCTCGTGTCACAATGTTAGTTACCATACTCCTCCGAAACGGCTTTACCGATTTTTATGAAATTTTATATGTATATTCAGTAGGTCTGAGACTCGGCTACTATCTATTTTTCATACCCCTTAGTGGTAGTAGGTAGGTAGTAGGCAGGTGCTAGGTAGAAAAAAATGCATTGCAACGCATGCCGGGTACAGCTAGTTTTATATATAATCATGACGCAAGGAGTGAATTCTCTATTTACAAAATAAAAAAACCTATCGTATTTAACGATATAAAAAAAACAGAACAAATCACTACAGACAAAAAACGATTTCAAAAAGAATCATAACTATTATTATAATCAGCTTTCCAAAGTCATATTGCTTACAACTTAAAATTGAATTAGATCGCGAATATCTTCGTGATATTCGTAACGGGACGTAAATCGTGTGAAGTTGATCGAACGGACCAACACGTAACTTTAACGATCTGATGTCTATTATAACGATTCCCGTTACAAACAACGTGGTAGGTAACATTAACGTAATACACGATTTTTCTTGCACTCACTGTGGGTTTAAAAATAAAAAAAAAACTTCTAAAAACAAGGATTTTCTGTAATAGAGTAATATAAAATGAACTGCAAAAATTTTCGGAGTAATTGTTTTACAAAAACGTGAGCTTCATTTATTATTCTTTCGTAATTAAAACTTTTCACCAGACAAAACATCTAAAGCAATCAGCGAGTTTTTAATCGTTTCGAAATAAAGGGTTGGGAAGGTTGAATAAAGCCAAAAATGTAGGGAAAAAGTAAAAAGCGCGTTTCGTTCCAATGACCACCTACACAGTGGGTGGATTGCACTTGTCAATCATCGTAGCTTTTCCCTTGCACATTGCTATCACCATAATAGACTATATATTCCTCAGTTACCACTTTTTATCAAGTATATTGATTGTTTCCCGTTTTTACTACACACTTCTTATCCGTAATTTAATAAATAATCTTGTCTAAAGGTAGAACAGCTGGCGGTAATTGATTTTAAAATGACATCTTGTATTAAGAACTTTGTTATTATGAGAAAATAATACAGTATGTGGGCATCAAGTTTTTAGTCAGATATCAATTTGTGACTCAGGTTCGCAATTTGCGTTGATATTCTCAGGATCGTTTTGGCAAGTACATTAGAATGCTGGTATTAATTGAGTCCAATTTGGTTGTCTAGAAACGTCCAGACTGACCATTAGTGTAATTATAGTAAACACCGAAATCCCAAAAATTTTATGAAGTCATCGTAACATAATTATAGTTTTTCAGATTTTATGATTAATGTTGCTCATCTTGAATCAAAACACGTCAAGAACCCCCATGTTTAGCCCCAGAGCATCAGTTTTTATTGTATAACTTAGGGTCGTGGCCCGATAGCCCGATAGTTAAGAGGTTGTGGAACAATCGAGTGGTGTTCGTGAGAACAGTATGCGCCCACTTCAAGCTAATGCACCTAAACTATAGGACGCTTTCAACAAATAGAGTAAGAGCGGTGTCACGATGTCGTTTAGCCCCAAGAACGTAGAATCTATACACTTTGATACTATTGATCCTTCGTACAATATTCCATACGTTTCGTGATGTTGTTATGAATGATATAAGTAATGAAAGAGCGGTCTAAAATAAACTTGGGTTTGAATATACAACTAAAGAGTGCGGACGTAGATGGAATGAGTATATTGTATGATCCATTTATAGAACTGGGAAGTGAAGCTCGGTCTATGTTACTTGCGATGTTTTATATGTTACAGCTTGCTAACAAGACATTTGTTTGTGCAGCTATTTGTGGACTGTTATCGTGTGATTATTATTACAAGTTATTACATTCCATTGAAGAGCAAATTTCTCTCTTGGTTCTTTATAATTTTTTGAATATACATGAAGTTAACTAAAAAAGTGTTAAATATGGCCTAGCTTCGAAAAGGTCCTGCATCAATGACTTTTAGTCGGTAATGAAATGGTTCATTTATTTACAGGGCAAAAATTTTATGCATCTTTTTTAATTTATGTTGATTACAAGCTATAATATTCTGGGTCAACAAACAATAACTGTTCTATAGATAGACTTCTTTTTTTTTACCCATTTTTTTTTCTGGGAATTTTGGGATTGGCATTGAGGCAAATGAATAAAAATAATGTAGTGACCAAATGATATAAAATATTCGCAAAATAATATCTACAATGACATTTACTAGGAAGAGAAATCAATTTAGTAACAATACAATCAATTAACATTTAATACCAATTAGTTTTGCGCATATCACGCGAAGGTAATTGTTTAAGCAAGTAATTTAGATTTTACGTAAATTTACTGATGGCCTTAAGCAAGTTATTGTTGTTATTTTTTGGTTTTTATAAAGGCAGTACCTGAAATTTTAATAAATATATTTAATTTAAATAAAAATCATTTAATTTTATTTCTATGTGAATTAAGATTTGATGTGTGGTTTTAGATGTTTAGAATAAAGTTCTACATATCGTTTAGTTGTATTTGGGTATTCGCTTTATAGTGTTAGACCAAATGGTATTCGTTAATTTGGCATTCTATAGTATGGTGCATTTAAATTGTAAATAATAAATATTTTAATTTTATAACTATTAAATGGCATATACAATAAATGTCTTGTACATAGCTCTCCTTACCTATATTCCACAAATGTAATATAGAGCTAAGTTACGTGCCTAAATAAATTGTTTGCAAGATGTCCTTTGGTTCTTCTATAAATTCCTGAAAATAGACCATAATACCATTCAGATTATTGCGTATACATTGTAAGAATCAATTTCAAGGGACCATTGCTTTGCTTTACATGTAGGTGGGAAGCGAAGGGCATGACTGCTATTTAATTTTGTGTTTTAATACCATCTAGGCTTGTCGTAACTATTGGTTAATATTTTTAGACTGATAAAATAAACGTATTTTACTTGTAAGTAATTACTTTTGTATGCCCTGTTGTGTTTAATTTGGATTTTTATAATCAGAATGAGCTGTTATTATATAGAGCTGATATTTTTCCTCTACCAGGTTTTTTTTTGTTATAAATCAACTAAACTTTAAAAGGATTACTGCAGTTTATCTATCCTTACGTTAGTTACAAAAAAAATACTAGAAAAAATAAGTTTTATTTCGTAGTAAATATCTATTCATAGTCAATACAAAAAAATGTAATACAATTATTCAACTCTTTAAACTTTGTTATCTACACACAATGTTATATCAAAGAACATTTCGTAACTTGACTGTCCATCCCAAAACTTCAAAGTAGACAGACGTCAAACAACCAAAACTCAAGCGAGAAAGATCTGAGTTACCGTGGTACTAAGGTCATGCCTGCACCGATATCATTTGAACTTGAATGTCAGCGCGATTTGATACGACGCATCACCGAGACAGCCCGCTTCCTTTGTTGCTGTTATTAAATTATCTAATAATACATTCCGTTGAACAATATTAACTTTGAGACGGAGATTAAACATGGTAGAATTATGTTTGGTAGGCGAGATTGCGTTTGTTCTAGGATTTGGTTTTAATTTTGAGTTGCGCCAGAGTTGGATTGTAAACATTAAATAAAGAACTTAACTTCTTTAATATCAAATACCGAAAATTATGGTAAACAGCAAATCACGTGAAAGTATCATACAATATAAAATGTATTTTTGTGAGAATAATTACGATCTTAAATCAACTTATTCAAGCGCGTTCGTCCTTCTTCCTCTATCGAGTAGCAAATCAGCACCTGCAAATAAAAACACATTGTTGACTTTCAAACAGAATCAATTGAAAATATATTACACCACTGAGTAATAAATTTAGTTCCTTAATGCGACACAAGACAATGGTATTTTTCTTTTTAAGAAACAAAAAATAAATAAATATCAAAGTCATCACATTTGCCACTAATAACCATATTTCGTTAAAACATTTTGTAAAGAAACATCTTATCTTATTACCCGCATTAACATCCAATAAACAAAAAGGTACATTAATAAAAACCGCGACTAATTTATGCGCAAAACACTTTAATGCAGATGCGAATCGAGATAATTTCAAAGACTGTTCAATATAGTCTTTAAAACAGACATTCAGATGTCCGAATATTATTGATGGACGTCGCGAAAAAAAGCCTTTAAGTCACAATGCGAGAACCTGCATTAAAATTATTAATACCCATTCAGACGAAATGTAAGGAGAACCAAAGTGATGTAAAGTGTGCTTACACGCATCGGAATAGGATATAAAGTTGTTGGGACCATTTTTAAATAAAGACTTCGTAGCATTGGAATTTAATATTCGTATTCGAGACCGCGGGCCGAGTGGGTGTGGTCGACTTGTTCGTGCTTCACCGGAAAGATTTATATTACATGCATTTTCGTATGCGAGTGATCTGAAATTGTCGACCGCGTCCCCGACATGAGCAGTGAATATCGCGACCGGCCGCATTGTGGCCCACGCCCATTGCTCTCTTAACGACTATTCAATACACTCTTGAATGAACGATTGCTCTTTGCTATATAATTCGAGCGGACAACGATCGCGAACGTTTTGCTTGATACGAAAAAAAGGCTGTAAAGCGATACGGCTCGGTGTTCTGTTCTAAAGAGTTTGCGGTTCGCACAATGCGAATGTTCTGTATGGGAATTATTGGTCGTTGAGATAATTAAAATTATTATTTTTAAGCAAGTTTACGAATAAAACCTGTTTTTATTTCGAGCAGATGTGACACCTATATTTTATGTTTTATTGTATTCCAAAAGACACTCAGACGTGATCTTGAACAATACCTTTTGTTTGGTTCAAATCATTATCTTGCTGAGCTCAGTGCATTTTTCAACATCGAAGATTGCTTTCAGCCGATACGTTTATCTCCAAAATAATCGTATAGGAAACGGGTTATGTAAATGTCACTTCGATGTCATAGATAAGTAAACAAAATAAGAATAGTAAAAGCGATGAAACGATAGTTTCATTCCCATCTAAAAAAGTAAAACCAACCCTTTCGATGTCGGCCGGCTCAAATCTTAACTCACTTGACGGCACAAAAAACGGACATGTGGATTTGGGCCATTGTGTAATTTTAAAATAAGGTCAGATGTGAGGAGGTTTCTGCTCAAACAATAACGCATTTTAATATATTTCATTAAGATTGACATAACTGATTAGAGATTACTAACCCTTCCATTTCCTTAACATTGTGCAGTGCCTAACTAATTAACAAATGAATGAGACGTGTTGTTCACCTTGCCAGGATGAAAATGACATAATAATTATGACATGATAATTTTATTTCCTGTTAAACTGAGCATCAAGCTTAAAAATATTTCGAATCGGTTGGAAAGCAACGGAGTTATGCGCGAACAAAAAAAAAAAACAAACATCCGAATTCAAAACCTCCTCCTTTTTTTTAAAGTCGGTTAAAAAGAGTTGTTTTTTTTGTTTAAGTTCGGCTTTTTGACAATGACCATCTCTTATTTAATGTAGGCACTCAGTTTCTCTTTTAAGTCGTAAAACGAAGCCTGTGGTTTCCGATCTGATATTTTATAAGTCTAAATTTACAAATAAAAAACAAGCACGAAACAAGGCGGAAGGCCGCAGAGAATATTTTTTATAATTAATACCTACTAAACAACATGGCTATTTAGGCTCAGTCCAGCCATCTAATTGCAAACCATTGTTAAAGGCAAAAACCTCCATTTATCGAGTTAAACGCTGCTCGAAAAGGATTAAAGCCGCGAACAGTGGCCGCTTTCTTTTGTTACAAGCAAATTACGTCTTCAGCAACTTATATACAAACAAATTTTCTTTGCGGCAATTGTTTATAAAAGTCCGAAGGGGGATTACAACGGCTCGGTGAATAACAAAAGAGTGTTGCGGCTCTACAAAAGAGGATTAAAAGGAGGTAGCCATATCATCCACGGTAAGAGCTTACTTAAGTTTATGGAAAGTGTGTCGAGATTTAAGACGTTTAACCATGACTTCCCATTAAAGGGTTGCGCTTTTTGTAAGATCACGCTAAGCAGGCCATAGTCGATCGCACGGCGAATGATACTTACGTGGGTAAAGTTTTTTATGTTGCCTATTCGGACCGGCTTAAAACACGGCGTCGTGGGGGTTCTAAAAGGTTTTATGAAGGACTCTGTTTTGTTTCTTTGTTCTACAGTTTAATTAGTGGGTTTCTGCCATATTGTTTTAGTTGAGCGCGGCGCTAGAGCTCGCTGTATCGTCGAACCTGATGTAGGTGTCTAATTAATACCTCGCCAGCCACGATATATTGGTATCCGAGTTTGTTTTGTTCTAATAGGTATGGTCCTTCTGTTCATTGTGCGCCGTACATCATTTGTTGAGTCAAGGCAGAAAATATTCTCAAAACACTAATCGACCAAAACGTAACGGAAGAAAATAAATTCTGAGATATAAATGCAAACAATGTAATACTTTTATACTTTGGTAAATGTAATCCGTGGTATTATTCAAAGTTATTCAAAATCTTATTTTTTAATCACTGGTTTTATTTATATTTTAGTATGTTTCAAATAAAAATCAATGCATAGTACTAAAGATCTTATTTTGTACCAAGATGCTTTAGTCTAATCAAGAATCTGACAAATGCTGTTTAGTAAAGAACAACTTCAAATATAACTTTTCCATAATAAAATTATAACAATTATATAAATATTATGCATTACATCCCAACATGGATTTCATAATCACAATTCGATTCTCACTCACCGAACTAGCAAAACCCAACAACTGTTACGAACTACACGAAGCCGAAAAATCATTTTTTAAGTATCACAATAAAATATTTACCATCGGCTCCTTTTCCCGATAGACACATTAATCATTTTTGCTATTAAATGGAACAACAATACGAACCCCGAAGGAGCCAACGAGCTCATCACAATAGCAAATGATACCTCGGGGCCGAAACCGCCTGAATGCGCCTTAATTAACCCTCAACTGCTTATTATAGGAATAATGATCCCTTGTTTATTTTATAACTTATATTTATGCGGATAAGAACATTTTACTATTTATTATGCATAGTAATTTCGATGTCATTAATTCTGTTTTTTTTTTTTTGTATTTCGGTCGAATTTAATTGCATGTACTTAACAGATAAACTTTGTATTTCTTTTATATTCAGGGGCATGAAATGAAAAAAAATCTTATTTATAATATTATTATTATGTTATCACTTGAAATGATGAGATTCATTTACAAAACCATCTGTTGTTCAGTCTTTTGCAATATTAAATAAATATTCTCATAATTAAAACTGAATAAATTCTGTTAACTGTAAACTCATTCTAAAATACACTTTTATAACTTTTTATGCATTAGGAACATCATTTAATTAACATCGAAATATACTATATCAAACCAAAAAGATGAGTTATAATAGTAGATCAAAAAGTGGTAAAAAATTAAAAGCTATAAACTTGATGTTACATATTTATGGGCAGAACTCTCTTTTGTTAGCAAATAATGCGGTACGAATTTATGGACATATTTATAGAGTTCCGTATAAATGTTTGAAAAACCTTTTTTGTGTTGTATCAAAGCAATGGACGCAAATGAGAGCAGTTGTGCTAATTGTGTTTCTACACTTTGGCGTATGAAACTAGGTGGTCGTAATTTTAATCATAACGTCTTTGTTGAAGTGTGCCTTTTCAGTGTTTTCATACTGTGTCAACATTACCAACGAAAACTACGCTCTTTTCTGTTTCCTGATACTCGCGAATCCGATATGGTTCGTTAAAATTACGTGGTCGCAGTGTACCTAGAAAAAAAATAGAAAAGAAGAATTATAGTAAGAAGATTAGTGGACTAACGAATTTATAGCTCTTAAGGTACTTGTAGTACGGAACCCGCTGTTACGAGTACCGCTTACACTGCCCCAATTTTTTTACATTTTAATAGTCGGTCAGTAAGGCAGGTGATACAACAGGTGTAGACGCAATTTTTTAAAAGACGTTTATTTCGTGAAATAGGGCAAAGGTATCGTCATTAGTCCGAAAGTTTGTTTTAAGTCCGTCACGCTATTGTTGTGTAAATAACATCAACTGTTTTTCGTATATAGCAATTTCGCTGACGTCATTTTCGTAGGAAGATTTTAGATTGTTTTTTTTTTCGAATCGGTTTCTTTGATGGTTTCGTATATTTTGTTTACCTACGTTTCGGTTCAGGCCGGTGGCGGGGCGGTAAAAGCGATAATTATTTTACCGTGAGGGTGTTCCTTGTTTGTTTCTATAATAGCTGCTTTAATGAAAGTCGGTTAGTAGGGATATAACGCATAAATTAAGAGGTATCTGTTTTGGATATCTTTTCTTTTGTAGCGGTAATTGTTTTATCTGATAATGTTGTCTTAACCAAGAGTTATTAGATCGTCCTGTGAATTGTAATTAATTTTATTATTCAAAAAGTAATTGACCATTTGGAACAACATTCAACGATGTATTGGTATAGGTCTTATAATACATTATTCAGTACTGTGTAACTAACCTTACTTAACCATAGGTGTTAACATTTTGAGATTCGAGGATTCCTTCTTTTGTATCTTCCCAGTCTTAATTAAAGGCAACAGCGTCGGGATTTGTAAACAAAGATAAGTCAGGATAATAGTACATTTGCATGTGGCACTTCCTATAAAGTATCCATGTTAAAGTGGCATGACATGTAAACTGTTTTGCATTCAAGTACATGTCAGTGTTATTGTCCAGCATTGTACACTTTTACCAAATTAATTGTGCCATTGGACAATCTATTTTTTATTTTGAAAACTCCTTATTTCATAGGTAATACAGTTGAGTTTTGATTATCGGATGTCGTTGGTGGTGGAAGATTTAAGTTTGTTTGTAGGCCGGTATTCGCATTGTGCCGCATCGATATTTTGTATGCACATTTAAATGCGGTCATCTATGTCCGTGTCCGCGTTGGCCCCCGACATGTTAATACGTAACTATAATCTCGCGAAACGGAAAATTTTCTATAGTTTTACGCTGACCCATTGTTTTGTCCGCACCGTGTTAAAATTAAATAGATTCAGAGATTTCAGTGGATTAGCATGTTGTTCCAAGTATAGAAAACAACGCATTCTCGGGGTATGCCAATGAGCATAAACTATGGGATAAAAAATAGGACCGTAAGAATAGTTACGCCGGTTTCCTTAGAGGGTTGTATGTAAGCGGTACCTGTACGCTCCCGTATGACTGGGATACCATATTATACTAAGAAATACTAGCTTACGAATACATTAAATACAAATACACAAGAAATGTATTAAATTTACACGCATATCGCAGTTTAGCTTTAGTTCTCGCATAAACTATTCTTTACATAATATTATGTACTTATTTTAATAAATAGAATACCGAGTATGTTTTATCTTCTAGAAAAAACATATGCTCAACTAATAATACAAACGACTCTCTCAAAGCCAAAATTATCCCAAAATTTTTACTAACGACCTCAGCTTTGAGAGTTTTGGCTCAACAAAACTTTGTGAAAACTAACAAAATCCTCATTTTTTATCATTATATTTATTGCCAGGGAATTAAATAAATATTTTTGGTTGTTATTTAAGCTCATCCTAATTCTATAGCTCTTAAATATGTAAGAGGGAAGATGTACACCTGGCTCTGTTGTTTTTTAATCTACAGATCGGATTAGACGAAAATAGTTTTGTTTCTCCCTTGGTATTTATTTACCGTTTATTTACAAGGACGAAATAAATAAACACGTTAATGCTTTTGAGAAGTTTCGCTAAACATCTGTCAGAGTTATCGTGGCCTACTTTTATTCAAGTGTAAAATTAAGTATATTTTAATATTACTATGGTTATTATATATGTACGTACGTCTTCTTTATTTTCTGCATCCTTGTTCAAGCAAATAGAATAACGCTTTCGATTTAGCAGATTTTATGTTCACCTTTTTGATCAACTGAAAATTTTGAAGTAACCCAATTTACTTTGTCGTGTAGTACCTATGCAGGTTTAAGTCCAATATTTCTACAGTAAATCTCTTCTGTGTCTAAAACAAACTCAAATTTTAATGAGGTCATAAACAGCTCTAAGTCTATGAGGCACTTCGCGTGCTTCGTTTATTAGCTTAGTTGCACGCGGTTATTCCGATCGATAAATGAAGCGTAGGTAATTTGTTTTTATGGGCGGTGCAAAAACAAAGTGGATTGACCCGGCGTCGCTTCTGCTGGCGGATCGCGTGTTGACTCCGGGATGTGAGTATAGGAGGTGTAGCTTAGCGGAGGGAAGAGCGGATAGATAGAAACTGTATTTTATTAAAGGTAACTTGAGGTTGATGGAATAAAGCCATTCTCTTTTGCTAATTTATTTACGTTCAATAATAGATTATAAGGCTAAAATTAAGCGGGCGTTTGAGGAATACTATACCAGGGGATCAACATCCACTTTTTATAACATTCTAGGATCCTTTTTGCCAATTATTAATTGCCAATAAATGAGCAAAAGGGAACACTCTCTATCAACTCGTCACGTAGCCGAAATATCATAGAGCTTTTATATCTTAATGTCTTTTATATAAGCTGAATCCTTTAACATCCCTGAAAGTAATGTGACTAAAAGCACTAAGAGAGTGATATAAGTTAAAAAAATTAAGAATATGAAATCTGCTACTACATAACTTCACCATGTGAGCACCCTAAGCCGCTCAGTCATGTGAACTGATGCACGCAGTCAGATGGACAAGTGAAGATTTACCCACCTACATTGCGACCCACACACCATCCTCACTTTAATGGTTATTACTTTAAAACTACGTCATATAAACTAGCGGCACCTTTTGATATGGACGATATTCTAAATTGATACGAGGAATTGTCATGTGAATGGCACTATGAAACTGAAATATATACGATTTCATTACTTTATTTAGTGATGATTTGACAAATGGGCTATTTTATGTGAATTTATTTCTAGTCAATTTATATAAATATGCCGTGGGAGATGACAAATTTATTTGTTAACAAATGAATCTGAATAAATTTAATGACACCACTTAAACAATTTTTAAGCAAATTAATTTGACTGGTCTGATTGCTGAGAGATGTTAAGCCCAAAATGTTAACTTAGACTGCGCCAAATGAACCCTGTTCGATACCAGAATTTGACAAATATATAGTCTGATGCTTTTGCAACTTATTCTTATATAACGCTGTATACAGAAGCTGTTGGTTTGCCTTTAATAAATAAATTATGTGATTTACAAATGTTTGACAGAATCCTCGGTTTTCTATTTTGAATTTTTGTTGTGAAACTATTTTCAGTGCGGGACTCGCTATTCTTAAAAGCGAAAGGTATAAAATAATATGTCATAACCTCAGATTTAACACTCGATTCTCTCCCAATAAATACATCGTTTATATCACCGTTTACATTTATTACAATAGGCACGAGACAACCGTTATTTAAATCACGAGTGATAAATCTTTCTGTCATATTCATATGCTCATTCATACTCAAATGTCATAAATACATCGAATTCCAATCGAGATGCGCCGACACGATTCTAATAGTCATTCAATCAAAACTAAACTACTCTTACATATGGTGAGTTAACCCTATAAGTTGAAACAGGAACATTTGTTCAATGATACTCTATGTAGGAACTCAGCTGACATAATTCGTTAGCGCCCAAAACTTTGAGGATAGGTAAGAAAGTACAGAGTGTGCATATCAGGGTATGAACCGTGAGCACTAGTGTGAAGTAGTTTCGTCGTAAAAATAGTATAGAAAGAGAGCGTGCCGTTTCATAAAAAGTATTTAAAACCCTACTGTTAACCTAATAATATCGGAACCATGACTCTGAAATTGACACTGAAATTGTTAAACGAATGCACTACATATAGCCAAAAATGTGCTTACGCTCGGGGCTATGGACTTTTACCAAAAGTCGCACTCTAAAGTTTGCCTTTTTAAACTCGATGTTTAAAATATTTAGTAAACGTCACATGTGTAGTACATTCGTGCCCAAAAATGTTTTTCACACACTTTATTAATTTCACACGACACGAACATCAGGAATGTACTTGTAAGTACGTGACGGGACATTTTAAAAGGAATATTACACGAGTAAGCGCGAAATGTATTTATATCCGTGTTGAATACGAAATGTGGCTTCAATTAATAGCTAAGGTGCGATTAAACCTGTCCAAGTCGGTTTGTTTAAGAGTGTTTGTAACATGTTCACTGTCAAAGACGCTGAGTGTAATAATTGAGTAGCTATTAAAATTATTCAACGCATTGAAGAGGCATAATTATTTCATTACTATACACATACGTAATTAATGGCATAATAATATGCTATATTGAAACCTGAATACTGTTTTAATAACCTTTTCGGAAAGTAGAATTTAACATATACGTAAATTTTCAATAGGATTAACTCTATACTGTAAAATATCAACAAGAATTCAGACAACATTCGTGTAGACTCAAGACGCTATTATAATATAACAAAAACTATGAAATCCCATATTTAGCTCACTTCAGCTGCTGTAAGCAAACCAATTAGTTGACACAGAGATTCCAAACTAGCAAGACTTCTTTGATCGTTATAAAATCAAAGCACACAACTAACAAGGCCTATGACAGATTTATTGCGTTATACTAAGAATTCCTTTCTTGTACAATATTTTTTAAGGAAATGATTAAAATTAATGTAGCCAGATAATATTTTATATGCTCCGTTTGAGTTAAGTAACAAAAAGAAAAATTTATAGAATGTCCACACATAGAACTCTCAAACTATAGGCTTTGCTTCGTATCAATAACAAAACCAATTTGAAATAAACAAAAATGAATCTCATTTTATTTACAGATTTGAAATTGGAATTTCATGGAAGTAACTGCACGGCTGTTGAAACATCAAAGTGTGCCAACAGCTTTTAGTACCAGTATAAAGACGACTGTCGACTAGTTTGCATGATCGAAAATAACTTGGGTTTACCTTATCTATCTAAACAATTTATTTGGGGCTGGCATGGTCTTATTTGTGACTAAAAGCCCCTAAATAATAAAAGATTATAAAAAAAAACAATTTATTCCCAGATATCGACAATGACGATTCTCCACGCGACCAATAAGCATCGCAGCAGGACAGTTCCCCATCATTTAGCAAGTTCGGTCATTGTACTCAATGCTCATTGCCGTTTGATTGAGACAATGCATCGGTCCGTTACGGTCTATGGTGGAAACCATGATTTTATTTCCCCGACACTATCAACCATAACAAGAATGGCGTCCGATTCCGACCATGAAAGAACATCAATGATTTTTCGTAGTTCATCAACACTTTCGCAATTGTTTTTACGCTTCTTTAATTGTGACCAATGGTCAAACCTGTTTCGAGCTATGTTGCTTCACAATAACAAAAGAGACGCACACTTAGGTAAAGACCGAAACTAAACTCGGTGACTCTAAAAACGATTCAAGAAAAATGACAAATATAGAAGTGTCAAGATCCTTGCGATTCGACACAATGCCTTGGGTGGACCTTTAAAATACCACATGAATACTTTTTAATGTGCCAACGATACGACCAACATTTATTGTGTACAACGTTTGACAATAGACGCATTTTTTTCCGTGAGATTTAGCTCTTGAGAGGTTCATTCTTTTTTGTGTATTTCACATAAACTACATTTATATGAAGTCGTATCTGCGCGGGGACAAAGGCTAGCTGTCGCGGTCCGAGATATGGTTGACAGCTGCAGAATTTTGGGCGAACGTTCATAACCTAGCGTGAAACTTGCACACGACTCAACAAAGAGACCGTTAGAAATTTTTACAATTCGATGTTCATTTGGATTGACGATTCTTGACGATGCCTTGAAGCCGCACCTACCGTTAAAATGAATGGGAGGCGCCATTGATTTCTTACACGTGCATTGATCGTCTGTTTTCGATTTCTGTTTTCTGTAGCCTCAAGAGGTTTTAATAGTCTCCTGCATTTTATGCGGTCACGCTCAATCGATCACACCTTCAAGTTCAATACGTTTGCGGACATGGTCTCATTTTAAATTATAAGAATTGTCAGGCTTTTTAAAATCGATTTTGGAACAATGCTTGTCTGTGGCCTTGCGAATTTCACGATACACCAGCCAGCCTTTTTACGTTAATTATTTTTTTGTTTATGTATTGTTGGTTTCAAATAGGTAAAGTATTAACTATAATGTACTATTGTTTGTTAATACAACAGAAACTAAATATGGAATTATAATTGCTTTTCCTTATCCGGCTTTATACCTCTAAATCATACATTGGGTTGTAAAGAATTCGTGTAAGAAGTCGAATGACATTTTATACAAGTGAAGATTATCTCAAAAATAAACACAGGACGATCGGCAAGTTTATTTCATAATATCAAGTTATTATAAAATATCATATCTCTATAGAATTTCGTGAATATTTTCTTAGGATCGCGTCTTTATTATTATGATACCTTTGTGCAACCATCTGTGATCTATCTGTCAATGTCGGGTCATTCTCGAGACATTCCAATTTAACAAAAAGTATCTCAGTTACGTATAACAATAAAGAATTTATAACTATGTATGTATTAAAATGCTTCTTTAATTTTTGACGGATAAAGAAATATGTATTATGAAGAGCAATACTGAAGTATTAAAAGGACTAACGTCCTGTCATGTTAAACTTGGAAATACCTAGTAGTATAAATATATCAATGTTCTTGCATGTCATAATATATCGTGTCTTAATAGGTCATCTATGTGTAATAAGTTATGTGTATTAGGTTACAACAACAGTTACAACAATTCGCTTATTTAATACTTTTAAAATACAAAACATTAAATAAAAATCTCCTTCAAACTTGACTAGAAGATTAGGAAAAAATTACATTTAGTATTAGTAATGGTACATTTTACATATTATTATTATGATAATATATGTGACCAGTCCCTTAAATTAAAAACTATAAAAAATAGCTGCCTATAGTTCTAAGCTATTATTCTCCCCAACTAATTCTATATCTATTTCATACAGTATTGACATTGGATCTAGCCAGTTATCGCATTGTACGTGCCTTCGACCGCTGCCAAGGTTTCCGTCGCAATATACCCTTGTGATATATTACTCTGCTTTGAATTCTGCTCATCCAACATGAGAGGCCATTAAGTAAAGGTTAATGAACTAGGTAGCGTTTGACCTGAGATTACGTTATTTAGTAATTTTGTATGAGCACTGGAGTACATCAGTGATGACATATTGAAAGTGGAGTTGGCTGTTCTAATGCTGTTCATATGCCTTTACCAAGTCCTTCCATATTTTCCTATCATATTTGCCTTATAACCTTGATTTGTTTTATTCTTTATTCTGGCCAATATCCATTCTATCAAGTTACGCAACATATTCCTAGATGGAGCTCATGCTAAGTTTGGTTTTATCGAAATAATATCTTTGTATTAACAATTTTTACAGAATTGTCTCATTTTACGTCTAGCTATATTTCCACAAAAAAAGTATCTCTCAGTCAATAAAACGTTGAAAACTTTTTTCACTGAAATAATCTAAGCGGCGTCCTTTATACCGTATTGAATATTCAATTTTACGTACAGTCTACTGTGTAATTGAGGGGAAACTTATTAGGTAGTTGTATAATCACAGATTAGTATGCGATCGGCTCCTCTGCGACAAAGATAAGCCAGTCCAGTACCGATAACAATCAGTATTCACGTTACAAAGGCAATTGTCCGTATTTTTTTTGTTCAACGAGCATTGTATATCAAAATATTCGATTGCATTTTCGATGCAATTCTATGTTGTCACGACAGTAATAGATACTATGTCGCATTTCGTCCCCACAAAAGATAAATTGCGCATTGATACTCGATTTACCTGATGTTTTTCTGTGTTATTCCATTGTATTGTGTGTTTGACAATAGAGATTTGTGATTGACTGAATTCTCGAAAATATATCGAGTCTATAATTAGGTGCTATAGGCATCAGTCGGCGTTTGGTAAATTATCGTTTTCCGTAGCAATGTGAAGACAAACCGTTTCAAAATAATATAAATCTCACTCCACAGATACATTTTGGTTTTATTTTATCAGAGTAAGAAAATTATTTTGCAAGGGTAAGTAACGGTATGGTCGTCAAGCTTGATTTTCGAAAAACGGTATTAGGTATAATAAATCAACCAGATAAATATATTTTCTATGCATGAAATAAAAATATAATACATAAACCTACTTAATCAGGCATAAAACAATAGATTGTTCTTCTACTTTATGTTCGCATTTTGTGTATTTATTTATTAAAATATCTTCATCGGACACGGTGTAACTAACTTACAGAATTGTATAAACACAGTTGCAACAACAATTTCACGCGATTCTCTACACGTCCAACAAAAACAAATATCGTTTTTGTGTACTCGCAAAATAGAACACTAAATAGATTCAACAAAAGATAGAGACAGAAGCATTCGTGCAACGTTCTTAGAATCTACATCAAGAAATCACTTGAAGCAAAGCTCTACGGGAGCTCAAAAGCATTCGGCATTATTAAACAAAACACAACCAGTAGCCCTTAGTCCCTTATTATTTTATTCCACGGAAACCGGACAACAGCTACCAAAACTCATTGTTCTACTCATGTTTTTACTCCACCATTTGTTTTCTCCAAAAACATAATAGGGTTACAAAACCTAAGAATCTATTGTTCCCATCTGTTACTTACCTTCAATTATAAAAGACGGTAGCAAATATTGTTTATTTTACAGACGAAAGGGCTTTTAACAGTGACATATGGACTGTTTCTGTTTGAGTGCACTTTAATTTATGGCCGTGACCACCGAAGAATTGGGTTATTGTTTAAATTTAGAAAACTGGTTCTAGAGTTTCATTTGTTTTTATTGCGAGCCGCTGTGTCTAATTTATGTAAAGCCAGGTTTATCAAAAGCTTAATTGTCAATAGGTAGGTAGTTGCCACAAGCTTAAACTTGTTTATCTGAGCTACCAATACTTAGTCAACCAATTGACTGCGAAGCTACACCGCAGCCAGTGATTTCACCTTTCCTCCATAGCATTAAATAAGCAAATTATTATATTAGATTTTCTAAATAAAAATTTAAAATTTAGAGCCTATTGGTTTTTCTTTGGTTTAATAACATGCTTGACTTCTAGTCATGAAATCCTGAACTTAGTTAGAACCATTTTATTATGCAGTCAACCTTGTTACTAAACCGTTGACTAACTACTCGTTTTTACATGAAACACATATAACGCCTGTTCAACACAAATACATAGAGAAACGTTGATTTTCGTAATAATAAATTTATCAGGTTTCTATCTCATGCTTTATACATGTAACAACACTCATTTGGCTTTGTAATAAATAACTAATATTGCATTTTACTCGTCTTGGCAAAACTCCATGTGTAATACTTAAAACAAAACACGATCCACATAGTAGGTAATGTTATTTAAAAACAGTTTGTCTTTCTGACGAAGATTTATTTCGACACATTTACAAATACATGGAGTAACTATGCTTAGAAAGTTCTACCTAGGTACTAAAGAACCAGTCATATGAATTATGATCAATTTGTGTAGGTACAATATCATACTTAGGCAATTTATACTATAAATACTTTACTACAACGTTATTCTTTAAAATACAAATAAATACATCCTATGTAAATTAATGTACCGTAACTGAAGTAAGTATTAGGTATACTTATTCTGATTTTTTAGGTTTGTTTGTCATAAGAAGTGTGCATATATATTTACAGCAGAAAATACTAAAATTATTGCACCAACTTTCTGTTGTTACCATAACCCAAGCATTAATAATAATTTACTTGGTAACTAAGGAAGTACTTTTAACGTACATCTACATAAAAGTGTCACATCACTTTTGAACAACTAGTATAACGCTAGTTCCTATGAAGTCAACGTAACGAAACTGGATACATATTAATGTCTCCAATTTCTAAATGCAGGTGTACAATACTGAGAAATATATAGTACCTAATAAACTTCAGTCTTAGAATCTTGTTACACAAGTCATAATTAGTAAATATGTGGCTTAAGTAAGATGGTAATGTATATTACATAAAATGAGGATTAAATTGACACAAAAACTACGAAGAAACACTTTACATTGAGTAAATGTAAAGTACGTAGGTACATATGCAAGTTAAATGATCTATATTTCATTTTCTTTACAAGTCATTTCTTACAGAAAACTAAAACAGTTAAAGTAAATGATAAGAAACTGATAAAGAAAATACTAACTGTGATAATGACCTACTTAGATATTTTCTTGCTGTTCACTTACACTATTCCAAAATAGAAGGCAATTTAAAAAAAAAAAACGTAATTATAGGTCAACAACAAGCAGGCTATTATCACAACCTAAATACTCAACCAAAAATGATAATCCCAAACACACAAAAGAATATACCTACATCCTCTTAACAACGAAAGGGTTATTTTATTACCGACAGTAAGACTAACAGCTATAACTCATTATCTACAAGACATTGTAAACAATACATTATTACAAACAATAAAAATAACAGCATAATTATACCGATTTTTGTAAAAGAACCAACACAGGCCGGTCATAATAACGGTACATATCAAAACGTGGTAAAGGGCTCGTTATTTAATTGCCGAATTAGACATAAAAATATGAACTCATTAAACTTTGGAAGCTTGTTAAATAATTGTTAAGTGAAATTAGAAGGTACCTGGTACTCATAATCTTTATTGGTCACATTAGAATCGACAGGTTTTCAATGTGAAAGTTAAACATCGAATGAAGCAATTATATAGATGGATGCAATTAAATTCAATGGAGTGCCACATGGGATTGTGACTGAACACTGAACGGTTTTTATTGCTGTGAGAAACAATAATTTTGATTATAAAATTGACGATTAATATAACATTGACGATAATGGCACTTAGTTAATTAATATAGTGTCGACATGTGCTATCGAAGAACAAGTAGGTACTTAATGAAAATGAATAAATAATATTTATTTTTCGTTATTTCATTTCGAGTTATGTTAAGCACTTCATTAGCTTATAAATAAGCTTAATAGTTTTAATTAAAAACATGAGCTTGAGCATACAATTATAAAGGGAATTACAAATATTCAAGAGAAAAACAGTTATTATTTTATCTGTATCCAGCGGTGCGATATCATTATTATCTAACATTTTAATCGGAAGTATTTTTATTTTACTCTTTTTATGTGGTTACCACACGAACTCTGTGGTCACATTGACTTTGACATTTAACAAATGAATGTCGGTTTAATAAAAGTGCTCATTGAAATTTTTGTCTACATAGGTAGTTGGTTTAACTTCTTGTATGATAAACAAGAAAAAGTTAAGTTTTTTAACTTCTTATTTTAAGTAAATAAGTCAATTTTCTTTTTATTTCTCCTATGGTGGGTTGCTGTCCGCGTGGCTGAGTACTGTAGTGCTACTCTGTAACATTATTTTCATGTCTCGACAGCGGAATCCGCTGTGAGATGTCAAATACGTATTCTCAAATTTGAATTCTAAATCAAGGCCAATTGGGTTCACTTTTGAAGTGAGCTTTATTGTCACTCAGGTGAAGCTCGATATCGAAATTATTTACAGAATAGACATACTGGTCTACAACAATCTAGCTACTATGCCAAAGCCATTGATCGATACGCTAAGAAGAAGATTTCTCCTATTTTCTTATGCCTAATACAAGAGCTTGTAATAAGATCTTATTACAATATACTAACCTATTTTAAACATAATCCGTGCTTTCACAGACCAAACCAATATTTACAAACTAAGTTCCAACATTTAGTAAATATAAAACGATTTCTCATCATTACATTCATTAAGTTAGTCAGGCTCTAAACATTACGACTTGTTTGTTTTTATTCCCTGAAATTATACGCCTCAACAACGTTTAGACGATGATTGCGCAATTCTACTTACGATTATGACTCATAATAGTACACTTTGATACGATAAACATACAAATAAGGCATCTCGGACTTACATACGTAATTAGGCACTAAAGCAATGATGTGAAGATTGTATGTATTGAAATATGTTTGCATAAAAAGTAACGGAGGTTTTTTTTATTGGACATGTTATTGCCTTTTTTGTTTTAGATCTTTGTATGATGGATTAAACACTTAGATAAGTTGTTTGTTGTAACTTGTACCAGTGGATTAACATTTATAAGGATGTACCAAAGTTTTTCTATTGCATAAAATAAATTTTCTTGCTTTGTAAGTTTTTTAATATTAATTATTGAATTTATTTATTTTTATTGTTAACTAAATTATTATTTACTGAATTCTACGTATATTAATATCTTATACCCGTACTTTAGTTCGACAATCAACTTTCGACTCAACTAACTGCTGTAATGATATTCATAGGCCCTGCACAAAGTGAACTGACGTAGTGCTATTTAAAGCATGAAAATATTTTAATCTATAATTATCGATCACACAGACAATGCATGCCGTGAATATATATATAATTTTTTTAAATAATGTAATAACATGTCGTTGTACTTTATAAAGGAATACAAAGCCTTGCAAAAAAAAAGGGTAGATGATTAGGTATGAAAAGCCAAAATTTATTTAGTCCGCCATTTAGATAATCAAAATATAATAGCCCCTAATTTTTTATTTCATAAAATAAATAAAAGAATACGAAGATAAACCACTTTAAAGTTCAGGAGTGGGGGCTTGTGACGTCACGAGTAGGTACAATTCTTGCGTAGACGTGACGTCACGCAAGAATTGCACTCGCTGTATCTTTATAATTCTTTGTTTACGGGACAAGAGAAAAAAATCGTGTCAATTTTTTTTATTATCAAAAAGATGGACATAAAAATAAAAATTAGTTATCATCCCTATTCGCGATACTCATAACAATATTCGAGTCTTTAGAGAATAATAATTAAGCTTCCAGTAACTAGACCAAGTTTCTTAGCCGCAACATTTGCACATCTCGAATCAGTTTACACAATTAAACAACTAGACCATACTAACATTCTCATACATGATTTGAAATTAAAACCATACCGAACAAGCCTTGCCAGTTGAATCATATTCAAGCTAAACTTTAAATTAAATCACGTTCGCCGCGGTAATATAGTTCCAAAAGTGATATACTGTAAGACAGACTGAAGATTAGAATTTATGCTAAGAACATACACTAAATTGATATCGTTGTTAAGTTATAAATCAGCCAAATTATTCTTCATCAACTTTAATATTTAATAACTTAAAAATGTTGTAAAATAGTCTCTCAAAAAAGTTGTTCACTTTTTATAGCAGGATGTCCCTAGGGTTGTCCGATGAAATATTATTTCTTTTTTACTTAGTAACATACAGATCAATCATGTTAAAATTAGGAATTCACATGAGACACCCTTGCTGTCATGTCTAGAATTAAAAAATCTACCCTGAGTCACCTTAATACCACGGTATGAAACCCCCGCCGAGTGAGTCAATCAAAAAGGAAACAAATTACAGTTTTTTTAAATAAAAAGGAGTTAGAAGAATCCCTAAGCAATTTGTCCAAAAATAGATCGTTATAGTCAGAATAGTTTTTAATATTCTAGTCGTAAATGTCAAATTCCAACACATAAACAGGTCTAAAATATAACATGATATGTACATTTTTAACAAATAAATCAGACGAATTGAAAACCATAACAACTGTCGATTGTCGAACAGTCGATGCCTTTCAAGTATTCCATTAAAGGCTTCTCAAAATTCTTCCGCGAAGCAATGCGTAAATGAATTTGAATCTTGTCCACGAATGACTAACTCAAGTATGAGAGGGATAGGACCATTGATTTTTCAAGCCTCACGTGGCAAAGGGTGAGAAGAGGAAATCCAATAACGTATAGTCACCCTCTGGTTGGACAAATCGAATTCCAATTAACGTGAAAACAATTTTGGTAAGTTACTTTATCAAGCTGCTGGCTTTTTCGGAATTTGCCAGATAGAGTTGCAAAATATCATTTTTTTTGGTATAATGTAAAGTAAGATGTTCGATCTAAATATTTAGGATGGGATACAATATGTCCAGTAGCTTAAAAAAAATATGCTTTGCATTTTGGTCCAATTTAACGAATTAAAAAAAATGCCCTATATAATGTAATCAGTAATAGATTAATATACTATTATAACCATTTATACTATTATGACCACCGCGATTAGTATAACGCGGAAAGCCAAGTTGTTTCACTGCAGGGGAACGGCATTCACATTTTAGATTAAAGTAGGATTTCCAAAATATTTACAAACCCATTCATCATCATCATCGATCCAAATTATTTCACACCAATGAAACCTAATAAATAATTATAAAACCATTTTTAAAACCTAATCTAAGCAAAAAACGAGCCGACCTTTGAAATCCTTGTAATATTATTTAATTCTCGTTAATCTCATCGTCTAACTTATCATTGAAATCGATTGATATCTATTAAAAGTTTTTCTTTGTTTTTGGGTCTTCATAAATTATATACTGACAGACATTCAGACATATAATTGATACCTTCGCTAATGTATGCATTTATTCCTCGAAATGTCTTGAACAAAAAGTTTTTATGAATCATGGAGGACCTATGAAAAATTCTTCAAGGAACACAACTAGTTATTTTATGACATCAGAGTATTAATTGATTCTTAGTATGCAAGTCTGAAGCCTATAATTTACTTTAATATGTATTTAAATTTGGACAGCAGTCTATTAAAATTTCATTTAGAGCTATGTTTGTTTAACTACACAGCCTATAATTATCAACTCTGGTGGTTCTGGACATGTTAAACTAGTGATGCGAAGTAATATTTTTCGGTTCTAAAAACTATATTTAATAATCGATTCTCATGGAAGACGCGACGGTGATAAAATTTTAATGCAATGAACAAAAATATTTATTGGTGGTTTTCACGCAAACGCCGTAAACATGCAACTGCAATGTTATAATAATAATAGCATAACCATTATATGAATACTAACTTCAACAATACTTCAGATAAAATATCTACTTTTCGTGCATTTAAAGTTCATCAAATAACTGAACAAAATATTATTACTACCTAATATAATTTCGAGAATACACAACAACAATCGATAAGTATTTGATATTTGAAAGACCCAGCCCAGAATAATTGTTTAAATATCGAACAAGGTTTATTTGATTTGAAAATCGAATGTGTAACGGTTGAATGATTTTTTTCTTCTTTTAAAAACAATTATAGATTCGAATATGAATTTAACGGAAATTTTAATTCTCGAATGGTTCTGATTAGACAGTGATTGCTTACCGTGTTAGACTCTATTTCTAATTGAATGCCAAGGCTTTTAGAGGTAACTAATTGGTATCGGTTTGGTCATTAACCGTAACGAGTATTAGCAAGTGGTTATTAAGTTTACTGTATTTTTTTTCATTCTAGTTTTTGTTGTTTATTTTTTCTTGAATGCCTTGTAGGTCACCAAATATAGTATTCAAATTATCTGTATTTTAAGGTTGCTAATAAACAAATCAGCAAGTATAGTTAAGAGAAACAAAGACTGCGTATGTCTGTTCTCGTTCTTTATAAAAAGCTCGAGAACTCTTCAATCTGTGAACTCAAATCCGTATTTATTACGCGAGTTTAAACAATATTGGTATTAAAATCAAGTTCAGAATTCAAACCAAAAAGTCACCGATTAAGGATGATATAAAATATTCGGATAAAAATTACCTTCTAACTTTAGTGATTCAAAATGTTACGCCCCACTATTGACACATATACGTTACTTCAATGTCTTAATAATAGTGTAGTTTATCTTAATGCTGTAACGTGGCCGAGTGGTAGTGTTTTAATTAAATAAATTGCTTTATCTGCTAGAGACAATGGCGTTATGTGGGGAGTTTTATTAACGATACTATCTACGTCATACGGGCCTCTCATTTACTTAACAAATAGAATTGATTTGTTTGATCCTAATCTTATTTTGGTCTATATTAGATTAGTGGGTTAGTAATTTATTAGGAGCATACGACTGTCTGTGTAAATAAGTAGGTCTTCTTTTACCCGGAATCAGAGAGTATTAAGTATTTTTATATAAAAATATTGTTTTAACAGAAGCAAATTATTGATTATTTTGATTACTATGTATTTTTTGGTATTGATTTATGGAAGTCCACTCTCAGTAATCTGAGAGGTTCAATACTAAGGTTTCTCTTAAGAAACCATTAATACATCTGAGTACGACAGTAAGCCGTAAACTGTCGTTTCTGCTGAACGGCAAACAAATAATAGTTGGCAAATTATGGTCACTTCTCCACTCGACCAAACTGCATAAGATACTTATCATACTATTTATAGTTCATGACCATACAATACGATGAGAAAGATCTTATTATAATTCCGGTCCTTTAGCTCAAAGAGCTAAGTTCCGGTCAAGACTGCAAGATAAAAGAAATGCAGCTTCAAAAACTCGGTGCATATAAATGAATGCAGTATCAGACTTCCGAGAGGATTGTGTGACCAGGCTCATTGTCCAGTGTTAAGTGGTCTGTGAACTTTTGGCCAAATCCTGTGCATGGGAATGCGTAAGAATTGCTCACTAAGCAATTAGTAAATTTGATTTATATAGGTTTTTGTCGCTAATACCATTTTACCTGGGGCCCGATGCCGCTATTTTAAGTTAGTGAGTGGCATGTTAATAAATGTTCCGGTATACTGTTATTGTGCCTAATTTTCGTATTCAGATAAGACCAATCACTTGCAATCCTACAATGACAACAGTGGCAAGTAGGTGTACATTTGTCATTAAACTAAAATTATCTGAATACGAAAATTAGGCACAATAACAAGTACACTGGAACGTTTATTAACCCGCCACTCACTGACTTAAAACAGCGGCATCGGGCCCCTGTTGGTTGTACATTGTGTATCATAATTTTTTCATAGTTAAAGCGTTATAGTTTCAAGTCAAGTAGGACAAGTAGGGACCGACTAATATTAAAAACGAACTTCTTTAAGCGCAGCTTTAATAGTAATTTTTTGAACCTTGTGCATGAGAAAAAGTTCACTGGCGGACTCAATGCCTTGAACAATGTAAGCCAGTCAATTAATCTACATCTTTTTTTTTTTTAATTAAAAAAATACATTTATTGCGCAAGCGATAATTACACAACGTACTGGTTTTATTAAATAAATAGTAGGTAATTGCAACACTTAACTTTTGGAACTATCATAGGTAATAGGTACTGCATCAAAGAGTGAGTTCTTGGAATCGATTATCAGGTTTCCAAAACGGTTGAGTTTCCCTGTTAAGAATTTCTCGGAAGTACAGAGTTTGGAACTGCACATTTAATGGGACAGGCATCCACTCTATTAGATAGACGTGTACGGCAACCAAATGGGTGTAATAGGAAAACACGGTAGCAATATAATAGTAGACACTTCAGATCTCGAAGACGTTTTAGAGTATTTAGGTGTACTTGACAATTACAAACTCATCTATGAAAGACTTTACAATATGAAAAGTAAGTTTTTAGTAGTCGTACATCAAGCCAAGTGCTGAGATTGGTTGATAGTCTTTTGTTCAACCTACGAAGCTGACATTCGAATTGACAACAGATATTTAATAAATATAGTTTAAAAAAACTAAAAAACACGCTTTTAAAGTACTTCTAACTAAAAAAGTGAAAAATAATTCCTAATAATGTAAGCTGAAATTGGTAATGATCAAAAAACACTAGTATTATTGTGAAAAAGCGTGGGTTGCTCGATAGACGAAAAATATGGCACAGAGCGCCCCACGCTTTTTCACAATAATACTATATATTTATTTTTCACTTTTTAGTCCTAGCAGCAATACGTGTTGTCTGAATTCAAACGTATTGCTTTGTGGACTAAAAAAAATTTTATTGTTTCTTTTATTTATTTAATCCTGGTGATCCTAATCAGGATAATGAGATAAACCTACGAAATTATTATATTGTCGCTGATTCTTGATAAGTGTACAAAGTTTGAAGTAAATCTGTCCGTTTAAAGTGGATCAAAATCGAGTCCAAAGGAGTCGGTTACATACATACATACATACATACAAGTGAAGCTAATAAAAGCGTGTTAAAAATTGAAGTCTTTCAGTAACCGTGGGTAAGTTTACATAATATTAATGTGTCATAATTCAAATCGTTCCAAATTCTTAATTCTTTTGTTTCGCACGATATTGTTTCTAGTTACAAATATAGTTTATTTTGCTTTATAACAGGTGGCTTCAAACGTAACGACTGTTGATATATCAAAGTATTGCATTGCAGAGCTCTGCTTAGTTAGTAATTGAAGTACCGTGAGAAATAAGCGATGTAACGATTTCTAAATATAGTTAACACTTTTAGCTAGTTAAAATTGTTTTATGAACTCGCAAGTTGCTGTGTGATTTTTGGCATATATATAACTTCTTTTTTAAAGTGAGTATCGCGAAACCAGAAACTTCGACTTAAATATTCTCACATGAAACCAGCATTAATGTCGGTATTAAAGCTACTTAGAGGTTGCAATGAACCAATATAAAAAATTACCTATTAAATAATAAATAAATATATGTATAGCCAGGCCAGAGAAAAAGTAACAGCAATTTAATTTAAAAAAAAAGTAGCTTATTTGTGTAACTCACAAAAAATTTAAATAAAGATTTTTAATTGAATAAATATGACTCATACGAATAAGTACAGCGTGTTTATCTTTATGTATCATGTTATTACCAACCGTCTATTACTAACCTACCTAATATTTAAATAAGAAAATATTATAACTTTTCCTTGTAACTTATCTCCTAAGCAAATATTTTGTTACACTTGTACATAATCATTAATTGACTTCTCCTAATAATTTTATTTGCGTCTAGTCTCCCGTATTATCTCGTGTTTAGAAAGAATATTTGTTTAAGCTCAATTAATGTGACTATTAATTTAAGATATTATTCTATCTATTCGAACCTTTGGATATTTCCACTAATCAATATTATATGTATGCTCATTCTAGATACTTAATATATTTCCATTCGTATTTTCTGTGTAAAAACAAAATTAAATAGCTTAGTTATTTTAACATCACAAACACACATTATGTTATCCAAAAAAACTTATTTTTTTTCTAAGTCTGGTCACACTTTGTGTACGAGATTTTACTACAAGTGAAACGTCTAAGCATCCAATTCGGAAGTGAATTTAAATAAAAACCTTAGAAATCCGTTGACAAAAATATAAAAGCTAGAATGTGTATAGGAAACTACTAAGCTGACTTCTATTGCATGTAGTACAGTACAACGAAAACCAGTAACCTGTCAAATATTCTAAACATCCTCTTCACAAGCCTATCCCATTCATTCCACTACAATTTATACTTTGCATAAGAAGCAACAGTGAATATATCTTGTACTCATACAACATACTATATGCTTACATACAACAGAGCGACAAATTTATAAACTCCGGTTGCAATAAAACATCACAAAAGAAACAAATTACCAATGATATACGACATCTGAATAAAATACATTTGTATATTACACAAAACTTTCTACAATTCAACAATATAACAATTGTTAAATTTCATATTAGACGCGTAAATATCCACTCGGTATGCGGTATTCATATTTATACAGTCAGTAAATTGCTATCGGGCGTAATGTAATAATATGAATTAACATAAATTTTCTATAACATTTACATTAGGAATAAATGAATTGCTGGTAGAATGGTGCCTCAGAACGCTTACTTCACACCCGTAGAGTCAGCCGCATAACTTAATGTGTAAACCTAATAAGTAAAACGACTGGTCTTATTTATTTTGTTGACCGTATATCTTATGCAAGAGAAGCAGTAATAAAGTGCAGTGAAAGACTGGCAATCGTAATGTTTCACTTTAAATGCAGTAGTCATTGGTTAACTTAATCAAGAAGTGCTGGAATATGCATACATTTGTTACGTCTTGTTTTAAAAGTTTTTTTTACCAACATATTTTACTGCTTTTAATTTATAGTAGTTATAATTTGTCGTGTCTTAAAAACTAAGTACTAAAGCTTTCTGTGCAAAAACAGATAAATAAAAAATATAGGCAAACCTTTGTTCATTATACAAGTAGATTTCTGATGGCAACGGAATTCTATAAGAAACTTATTTCTAATTAACAACTAATTGAAATAAATTCATTGCCAACCGAGACAAAAAAACATCGTAGTTCACCATCGTTTTTTGACAGGTCTGTATTCGATTTTTGTCTTTTTGTTTCAAACGGTCATTGTCGGTTGAGGCACGTTCCACGATTCAAACGACGGTTTTTCTTATTCTAAAATTGAAAAAGCTGTGGCCATAAACTATTTATCAATAAATTTTCTTATAAATTCTCATTTGTTCTAAAAGTCAAGTACACGAGAAACGCCCACAAACGCCATCGCTGAACAGTAAAATATTATAGAATTTGAATATTATAATGACCGGAGCTCACGATTCACGAGACACAATAGTCAGAACTGTGATTTGCATTGCAGCACAAAATACTGAATGTGAATTGGCTTAATCTAACTTTATATTCTCGTTATGGTCTGACATGGTTTTTTACATTTTATAATCGAAATTGTCTTCGCTGTAGGTCTTCATACGACATCACGAGACTTTCTTTAACAAGTGACTTCGCATTTTATCCCAGAACGAATATTTTTGTCGTTTTTCATTTTCTGGTAGATAAAATAAACTGTATTAAAAAAATTTGGTACATCAATTATTTAGCTTCAAAGGCCAATGTAACAAATAACAAAATTGTTAACCTGTTTCCATTTATAAGACTCATTACTATCACCAGCAAAGAGAATAAAACCACACCAGAGTCGATTTTCCTATGAGAAAAATCTTATGATTCCCAAGGATATTATTCAACCATGTTTTAGTTTCAAATGAACGTTTGATAATTTGAGATATGTTAAACATAATCGTAAGAGCATCCATGAGAAAATAATCACTGTACTTAGGACGAACTAATAAAACCTACTTTTAATAATATTTTTCTTCATACATCCGGCTTTAAGAATCAAGGAAACAAATCTTTGTACACAACCAGTATTAATTTTCAAATCGCAATGAAACTTGAAACAAAAGCGTTGTAAAATCTTGTGCCTAGTTGATTAATAGCTAGTTTAACTAGGTTCTGATTAAATACGTATTTTACGTTCCTATTAAAAGGAATTTTGTATTCCACGATTTTTAAAGTGAATCATGTGTGTAACTTACGATTTATGAGCACTAAACCGCTCGTTTCCGTGTAAAGCAAGGTGGTATTATGTACGTATAGGTAATATAAATGTGAGACTTAGAATGGAATAGATGTTTCAAGGTTTAAAAAAATACTGGCTGAATTCTTAACCATTTTATTTGTTGCTTTTTTAGGTTTAGCGAATGTTAGACATTGAAATAAAACTACTTTCTACGGATTATATCGCGGTTAATTTGAGATTTTATGTCCCGACGCGCGACGTTTCGACACCCTTGCAGGTGTCTGCCCGTGACCATGATACCTGCAATTTAAGGTGTTGAGTGATTTTATTTGTTTGTTTCCTAACTAAGGTTTGATATAAATTAATGTTTTGGTAGTAAATTGTAAATTGGAATTAGTAAAAATTGTGTCAGTCGTACTCTGTCTTATTTTATTACTAGGGATTGGTAAAATGTAGAAATTGGAGAAAAGGCCAACGTTTAAATGTTTACTTCAAATCCAAAGCATTAGCTATTACTGCTAATAGACATTCCTGCGTAATCGTAGTCTCGAACGAATCAAGTAATTGATAACGGTTTAAAGTAACTATTACAAAATTGTAACAGTAATCTTCGAAAATCGGTTTATACTCATATTATTGTGATCAACTTTCGCTAAAATATTGGTGCAATAAACGTGTATTAAAATGCACATAAAACTTTTATGACCTTTCCAATCAATAATAAAGAATGATTTTATTTCGGCGCACAGCTGGTTTAACTATTTACCTGTTTTATAGGCACCAATTAGTAATTATTTCTTGATTTTTCACATCAAGTAAAAGCATAATAGAAAAAAAAAATGAAAGTAGATATTAAACATTTACAATATCAAATATCAGGCTTATACTTGAAGGCTTTAATTGTGCCACTGATGAGCAAAGGGCTCTTTTAAACATAGAAATAACGAGTACTAACCAAAACACATTTCTATTTTTGTATTTATTACACAAAACACACGAAAAATGTGGTCTTAGTAATTGGAAATAATTTTCTCTAAAAGGAATTCATGTGGACTCCACAAAACGTCAGAAGACCTCGTGGCCGGCCTAGAAAGAGATGGCGGGATGAGCTTGACTCTTTTTCCATATTATGGACAACAATAGCCCAGGACCGGGAGAATTGGAAGAAGAAAAGGAAAACCTTTGCCCTGCAGTGGGACGATAGCGGCTAAAAATAATAATTATAACAATAACAGGAATTTATTTTCCGACTTTTATTATTTAATTATGTACAACTCGATCATACAAAAGCTCTATATAATTCCAAGAAAACTGATATAATTAGTATCTCTTACTCCAATCTATACGTAAAACTGTTTGTACATCAATAAGAAGATTAAAGATATCGACCATCACTTGCGTAAGCGCAGCCTAGTAAGATGTTAGTTTGTATTAGAATTCGTGTTAAACGAGCGGAAAGGATCTGTCTGGAGAATGAAGCCGTCATTGACATCAGTAGTAACCATCATCGACACGTACCGCTCAGAAGTAAGAAGAGTTTCCAATGTTCTTACGATACGATAACTATAATGAAACTTACAAGAATTTAAAAGTTTCCGCAAAAAAATGCAAAAAGTTTATTTAAAATTGTATTTTACTTATTCTAAAGTTGTTTAGGTAAAATCTTTCAATTCTAATGCATAATATAATCATTTTTTGTATCTAATTTAACTTTATAAACACTAAAAAAACTCTTATATGGGTTGAGCGCCTGTCTGTGCTTGAAAGCTGACCACCAAAAACGAAACAGAAGAAAATCGCAGCTATTTAATACGTAGTGGTTTAATATAAAATCTTACTCCTGCAATCTCAAAAACAAGACATCTAAAAGTGACCATAATATTGCAGAATAATTCATTTCATTCAAACATCCTCAAATCGTAACATAAAACAATTACAAATGGGAACAAACAATCGTAAACCCGTACACGACAAGCTTCAACAACTGTACCATCATAAAGTACTTACATGTGTAATTCACCGATTAATTAAAACTTATACAGGCGTGACCGATGTAATTGCTAAGAGATTTATGTTAAGGTACTACCTCACTAAGCATTCGAGTGTAATGTAACATTTCAGATTCGACTTTGAGCATTGCATTACTACCTAACAGACGAACATTCGCGTGTAATGTAACATTTCAGATTCGACTTTGAGCATTACATTACAAGACTCCCTGACTGACGAGCATTCGTGTTAAATATCTCGCTTTCACTGTTCGTTGTAAGGCAGTCAGATAGATAGCGTACGGAGTAACGACTACGGGCTCCCGCACCCCGAATACGGGCCCTAAAGACTATTGAAACATACAGTGTAACATTAAATTACTAGTGTAGCGCATTGATGTTACAAGTCGTATTAAGGTTTTATTGTATCATTACAATGTGCGCATTGTAAGACTCGGTTCTTCACAATGAGTGATGAAATGCTCGAATCTGTAACGTTACATTACGGGCGAATGCTCTAATGGGAGAGAACCTTTACATTTAGTGCATTCACTTTTATTGGCCCTCCTTTATGCCTAGCTAAGAAAGTAGGTGAATTGCCCTATAAGATTCTTTATTTGAAAATGTACAGAAAACGAATTGAAAATTTATTTGATGTCACGTTCAACTGTTATTGATGAGCTCATACATTTTCATAAAGTATCTTTATAATAGGTTTTGCTGTTTAATTATATGTGTATAGAAAATAATTGTATTCACGACTGTATAAGTGGTCCACACACATGTATACTACGTTATTACTTACTAATACCCGTCTATATAGATACATTAAGTCCCTTAAATTGGAATAAACATACTGAAGGTAGGTACTGTTTCGTTTACATACAGTCAATAACCTTTTTAAGCTAGAATATTTTTTTAAGATTGTGCTATATTATATTACAATTTTTGTGGGCATTTCGATAAAATGATCAAATGATAAAATGATCTCTAAATCACATGAACCTAAGTTTAATATGCTCTGATAAATATACGCCTTGTCTAATTACTGAGATATATATTTGACTTTATCTGCCTAATTAACAATGTTTGCATTATCAGTGCTTCAACTAACATGGCCTAAATGGTCAACGCTGTAAAATCTTCAATCAAAAGGACCGCCAGTGATATATTAGGTACAGCTAAATGATTAATAATGCTATCTAGATTTTTATTAATAATACATCACAAATGGGCAATATAATTTTGTTTTGAAAACCTAGATTTATACAGTAGATACTCAAACATAGATAAATGCAGTTCCCACTGCCCATTTCAAAAATAATTTGCTTATTCAGAATTTCTATCTCATCAAGTACACTAAAACTACTATATACCAAGTTCAGTGCAAGTCGCAAAGAGCCATAAAGGAGAGAAGGAATTTAATTAAGATTCTAAAATTAGGCGAGTTAAGACCGATATGACCAACACAAAACATTCCAGAATAGAACGCCATAACGCTCAACTAAGAACTGTAAAGAAACTAAAGCAAACAACAATCTTACTTAACGGGTATTTGTATCAATATTTCAATTAGGTTTGCGTAGGTGCAATGTATGAGTTTGCTTCATAAACACTACTGCGTCTCACCAGAAAACGAGACAATTCGAGTATCACACGAATGAGTCACGTCCGGTTAATTGTTAATAAACAGTAGCAGCATTACAAGCAAGCAGTCGAGGTGGTCTTTGTTCAACAAGTTAACACCTACTCTCGCCGAATGAGCCTGATAAATGTTTTTATTGCCGTACACCACAAGTGCAACAATCCGACCAGAGAAAATTACTTTGTGCATAACGAAGCTCAAACAATGGTTAATAACGTTACGCTGTGTGACGAATTGTGGAGGCCGGTAGTGGCACAGCATCTACAGAACGATACCCGCTGAGAACTGGACACTGAATACGAGATTTCGGAGAATTCGGGAGGTATTGGTTGAAATGTTGGTGACATAACTCTGTTTGTAGGTTAAAACTATTGCAATGTAATTTGTCATTCGTCTTTTATTTCATCGTTTTAGGCTCTGGGTGTTCTAAATAGAATCTTAAGATATATTTTACAGTCTCTCTTAAATAAAGAATAATTGTGTTATCTATATCAAAGTCAAAAGAAAATGTAGTTTATATTGTACATAATTTAGGCTGATTCCATTATTTTAGTTAGGCTTATTGTTTATTATTTTGAAAATAATTGTTACTGAGATTCACAGACAAATTAAATAATTTAATTATTATAGTTCTAAGTCAAATTAGTTAAATATTAAAGCTAGTTGCTAGACTGTGTAATTTGGTTGTTTTTATAGTAAATAGTCTCTGTCAGAAAGATCACGAAATTCTTGCTAATATTTTCGTTCATACCTAATATTTATTTTTGTTTTAAAATCCTTTTTATTTCAAGCCCTAAACAGCTACCTACACCCAATAATGCAACAGTAACTGCGTGAGCTTCCTTCAACACAAATATGTCCACGATTCGCGACGCTATCCCATAAATTAAAGAGATAAATGGTTCACCAACAATGGCTAAATAAACCGTCCGTTTCTTATAACACTCGAAAATAAGCTTTGTTTGGCATCACGGTAAAAAGTTGAAATGTCCATACGTGCAGACTTACAATGGATCAGAATACTTAAGGGGAGTTTAATACACGCGTGGGCACGACGATTGCTGCAAAAAATGAAAGCGGGATTCGATACACTATTTTATGGACACTTTTGGTCTATTAAATATCTTATATTTGACATAATGGATTGTGTGATTCAGTTTTCGAAGTTATTGCTTTGAGATTACAAAGCTTAAGGACCCGTACAATGTAAATTATTTTCTTCAAATATGAGCCTTATTTCTTATAGCTGTATTTTGTTTTATTACAACCTTGTTTATTTACATTATCATAAAGTAATAACTGTGACGTGAATGAAAACTTAGTATTATGAGAAAAATAAAGCTGTTTCCATAAGTTGTAATCAATTGTAAATTTTATTTTTATTCCTTATTTTATTAATTTTTGTGGGCGGTCCTTTATTTGGGTTAACATCTCCTTTTATGCTTTGAATTTTTATTTTCTTACAATAATGTTTGAATTTTATATTATTTGTTTACAATGGTCAAATTCACATTTAATAACAGATAGATAACTTGATAGGCATTTATAAACCTGGTTTAAATTAAATATGGTTAAATAAAAAGCAATTGAATATAGGAGTTTAAAAAATAGTTTAATTAGTATTTTGTCTCATAAATGCACGAATTGCCACAAAATGGTTATAAATGGCAGAACAATATTTAATTTAAAAAATACAACTGAAATCTGATAACATGTACCAGGAAGTCATACCCTCAAGAAGCTACGTTCAAAACTAAATATTGACCTAAATACGCCTTCAATTATTCCAGTGAACGTGGGTATCGTTTCATACACTCTTTCGGAGATCACAAAGCTGTTCCCATAAAAACGGCCATGTATAAAATAAGTGTTTACTTTGTCGGTCGGCTTTGAAGTGGCTTCCATTTCTGTTCGTAGCAACCCTTCTTCTAACATGTGTGGAGATAAAGATGAAATGTAACTACTTGTATCCCCCTTTCAAGATTTTAATCGAATACTTTTATCGTTGCGTCTTTGATATTTTTGATTTACTAGTGATGTGTCACTTGAACTTACTTGTTATCATGTCAATGTTTTAAGACAACTACATTATACAGTTGGTATCAAAAATGTAGATCATAAATAAATCGAAATATACAGCTCAGTTACTTAAATATTTGTTAATTTTTAATGTGAAATTTGCATGGTATCATGGTGACACGGTATAAAATCGTACGTACAATTCATAGGAAAAGCTTTTACCAAAGAAAAAGTATTTTAAGTGGCAATTCGAACTTAAAAAGTTCATTTACACCAAACAACTAAAAAATTGTGTAAATATGGACTTTCTAAACCATTGATACTTTATAACTTTCGGCAAGTATTTTGACCCTGATTGTAAATTAGCATGACTGTTAAGTGCATGCGTCTATTAAGTATGTACATATTTGTCAGGTGTGAAAATGAGGAAATGAAAAGTGTGTCATTTGTTTGATTTTCTAAGTTGTTCAAGAGACGGAAATGAAGTTATCAAAAATCATGAGTAAGACACTTTCATGTCAGAAATTGTTGGCTTTGCGCATGTGAAGTGTAACATAACTTTACATATTTTTCGGTTTAACGAGTAGGTAAGCTAAAATATTCAAATACTTATGAGATTATTCGTCATAAAATGTTAACCTATCATTTCTAGTCTCGATACTGGAAAACTATGTACATAGATCGTGTATTTCCCTGACAATATATTTAAACTTTTGGCTTCCTTTATGTCACCATAAAAGTAAATGCCAGATTTTGCCGTTGTTACCGCTGTCTTAAACGTTCTTCATTATTGTCATTCGTGAGCATAGTTAGTGCTTCATTGATCAGATTTACATACAAACAGACGTTACTACAAAACAATTTACATAACTGCCTTCGGGTCACGAAGAAAACAAAAGACGGACTTTCTCCGAATACTTTAGATCGCTAAATGCCAATGGGTTCCAGCCAATTACCTCAAATCTCTTGGACCTGACTTATTAACGGCGGCATTCGATCGTATCCCCTGCACCTTGCACCCTGACATCACAAGATGGATTTGTCGAGCCCCCGAACAAATTACATGAAGCAATTTTACCCACAATCTTAGCAATGATATTACTGCAATGGAATCTCACCCACAATGTTTGGTTGTAAATTGTACTAGAGCTACGAAACTATGCGCTCATTTTTACAACTTGGAAAAACTAAGAACACAAATATAAGGTGCCATTCCCACGACAGTAGTAATTAATGTATCAGTATTTACGTAAATTATTTTTCTATAAAAGGTGATAATTGCTTATTTGATTCTATTTGGCAAAACCAAATACGAGACTAATTACATAGGTACCTTATGGGATACAGTAAATGCAGAACATTAAAAATTGATTTCTTTTATTTTGTATTTTAATATTTTACAAAATTATAATATGTGTCGCCAACGTAAATATCATTTCTCATAACGTACTTTTAGTTTTTCTCTGTAGTTTATTTTTAAAACATTTTACTAGATATGTAACAGTTTTTCGTAGCTCCATGGCACATCTCCCTATAAGAATTCGTCCACGCATCGCAACCTACCCTCCGTGCATCCCCTTTAAACTTTAGGGGACAGCCGTTCCCTCTGATTCCTGTACCGTCCTATTCAATTAGTAGGCGTCTCTAACTGACTTTAATAAAAAATAGTTTCCTTGTTACATTTCTATACAGTCAGAAGCATTGCAACGTATTCCAATGATCTCTAAAACTGTAAATTAAAGACCAATGTTTTTGAGGGAAGTCCATTTTTATATAGGTTTTTTTTTACATAATATTATGTTTTTACTCTTACTTCTCGATCAGTGAATCTATTAACCCCTATTTTTTTCGTATAATAAAAGGATTGTAGACTAAAAGGATAAAGTAAATGTCATAAAAATAAATGACTTACTCGAACCGATAATAACAATGACAAATCAAAATTTCCTGTCATTTACGAACAAGTCCTTAAGAACAAAAGGCTTAGCAATCACGATAAAAGCCCCTACAGAGAGCAATTCAGTATAAAGTATGCGTAATTTGCCCAATTCATACGCTTAAGAATACAAATTGATGTACATTATTATTATTACGCCGAAATTCGCTTCCTTCCCGACCGAAGTCTGTCAAATGTGCCAACAATAGACTACAATGGAGTTTCTATTGTATCTTTTTCATACATTTCATACTGACACACTCACTTCCTGTAGCTGAGTATTATCTGAGCTTACCAAATCGGGTCAGTGCAGTAGGGACGGTGCGACAACGAACACTATTAACTGCTCTATATTTAGTTTCGTATGTTCTAAGAAGAAAGCTAACTGTAAATTATGTTTCCTCATCTACTTAACTGAATATACTTAAATATTATTATTTGACTTTGAAATTTTCACACATATCATTATATTCATCATTTGAGGGGAAATCGCTTGCTATTGAAGTTGATTTTGAAAATTCCTCGTTAGTTCAATGTAGGTGTGAAACAAAACTGATGCAACCACAGGATGCTAAACCAACGCTTGTTAACTAATAAATTAATCTGTTTTATGACAATAATCAAACATCTATTTGTGTGGCTGTCCACGGAAACCTCCATACACTAGTCCGCACCTAAGTAACCAAGCTGTATAAAAATCGCCTTTATTTCTTCGAAAAATTTAACTGTAGTTGTCAATATAACAGTGTATGGTATGTGTATGACTGTACAAAGATGACGAAACTCATACCTCACACTTCCTCGCCTAAAATAATATCCAAAGTTCACACTAACGTCGCGTAAGTTTGTTCCGGCCTAATGAGGCAGCGTCATTCATTGCGCTTGCGCAACGACAGCGCTGCGCCGCGCCGGCGCATTCGCCACGCTCCGGAACAAATCGCACCCGAATACGGGCGTGTGTGGATGATGGTGTGATTTTTAACGTAATTGAAATAGATTGGGTGCTTTCGATGTTTTTTCTGTGAGAATGTACTTGGATTTGGAGTGTTATTGTCATAAAAAATACTGTTGATATGACCTGGTTCCAGAGTTGTCTCCTCTAAAATGAATTTCAACCAGTATATTCACAGCTATTTTAATCGTCCAGTAACCACACAATAGTACCAAAACAAGAATATTAAATTAAATTATGTTAACTATAACTCTAACTAGAAAAAAGAAAGGTTTAACAAAATATTTGCAAACTTAAAACTCAATCTAGAGCACATTATTTTAGCATTATATTACACTAGCTGTGCCCCGCGGTTTTACCCGCGTGAATGAAAATTCATACACTATCTTTATAAATTATAGCCTATGTGTTATTCCGATGTATAAGCTACATTATTGTAAAGTTTCATTAAAATCCATTCAGTAGTTTTTGCGTGAAAGAGTAACAAACATCCACACATCCATTCTCACAAACTTTCACATTTATAATATTAGTAAGGATTACTTTAGATAACCTTTACGTGCTTCGAATGCACTTGAAAAATAGGGTATCGCTATTTATTGGATACCTTAAAATTCTGTCCATATGTGTACGATATCCGTTTACCGTTATTTACAAAACAAACAATTCGAAGCAAACAATACATACCTCGTCATGCATAGCAACTATTTGATTATAAGATTGTATTGAAAGATTCTAATTGAGCATATTAATGGCTCATTACCAACTAATGGGACTCAAATTGGTCATTATTCATACAAAACTATTCATTTTATTACGGTATTAGATACCTATAAGTATTTTCTTTATGGATTAAAGCTTCCGGTAACAAACGTTAAGCATTACAGTTGTCATTATTTTTAAATGTTATGTTGAATGACAATTTATTATTGTCATGGATATAAACAACTATATAAGACCGTATGTATTACATAGGAGTATGTATCACATAAGGCAGTATGTATCACATAGTGGTATGCATGACATAAGACATGTATGTATGTAGTACACAGAGGGGTATGTATCATTTAAGGCAGTATGTATTACATAGGGGTATGTATTACAAAAAATGGCTTAAAAAAACAGGTATTACCTATGTCATGCAAAAACGGCCACTGCCTGGTGCAGGGCCCTTCAAGAGTTCATCGTAAGCGCGGTTTCGATATCCTATAATTAATATAACCCTCTTAATTAAGAAATTGAATAACCAAAGCAACATCGATAACACCAACAAGATTTATAGTAACAACTTAACGACGATAAAAAAATAGTGAACGTCAAGTCAATCAAGGTACGTCTTAACACGTAAACGGCAGTATATCGATTTTAAATGCAAATACGAACAGCTGTTTATCGGTTGAACGATTGCATTAAGCTTGCTTCGAACTTAATTATCGTGTGTGGGCGCACCGAGTTTGGTTCTAGTGTACGCTCGGATAGACGGACGCCAATCTAGGAATGACAGAGTTACGACTGCCACGGATTGTACGACAAAAACCGGTGTTAATTAATTAGATGAACCTATAATGAAAAAAAAGGGTTAGTCGCTAATGGTTCTAAGTCTAGTGATGTGAATAGGATTAGCGCATTGACTTAATCGTATTGAGGTTTGACATGGAAACTTGACTGTGGCTCATCTGTTGTTTAGAATTGAGGCCAACAACACGGTTTTGAATTTACATTAATTAAGTGTAAAGCTTATGTCATAAAAGAAAAGTAAGATTAAAACAAAACGTAATACATATATCATTTCCATGTTAAGTTATATAGTGACGCTAGTGTTTTTTTTTTATCTGATAGCACTTCAAACATTTAATTTAATTAAACTCATAGAGCTTTATTCACCTATAAATTGAAGTTATGTTTTTTAAACATGAGGGTACTTTATTTCAACATGCGTTTCAAAAATATATTTTTTATCAATAAGGCGCATCATATTAAGGGTCCCACTGTCAGTTAATAAATAACTCTCAAGTCAATTCGTCACACTTTTTACATTTATTATTCTCAATTTTTATAAATTGAAACTGTAGGTAGCGAGATTTTTTAACATACAAAGGGGTGGGTTAAATTCTATGAACTTTCTTTTCATTACAACTATTATTTGGTAAAGTTGTAACAAAGGTTGATTTGTTGAACGATATGGCAATTTAAGTATTGTACTTTTTTACGTGCCATCATTTTACCTTTTAAATTTTGTTTATCACCTCTAGGCTCGAATGTTCTTTCATTTTTATGTATACAGAGCAGATAATGTTTAGGCACAATTTTATTTAGTAAGAAACGTTTGAGCAATGAGTTTAAGCAGCTTTCATACAAGTCTATATGACGCCACTTCAAAAGAATGTCAGTAAATCTTGTCCCGAGTACTCCCACTTAAGACAAGCTAAGTCAATTAATGATTTATAAGAACTAAATTCCAAATAGTCTTGATAGAGGTACAAGGGTTAGGCAAGGCGAAAGCTTATTTAGGTCAGTCATAGACCATTAATCTGAACCCTAGTTTAGTTGCCTATCTCACTAATGTAGATATGAACTTGTGTACGTAACTAGGATACATAACTTGTAGGTTAAAGACCAGAACTTCAACACACAAGTCTGATCTCGTGCCAATTTCAAAATGTTCCCAAACTTTTGCTCAAATGTTGGAGCAAACTTTGAACGGTATAATCCTAGTTCTAGTAACCAAAGATTGCACTACAATTATTGCCAATATTAATATAAAAACATGCAATTATGCATATACCAAATTAGTAAATAAATAAATTAATATATTTAAACAAAAATGTTACTACTACTAATAAACGTGTAAACAATGTGTAATTTCTATAGACTAAAGCTATGGACTTGCTTTCAAGAAACGATATGTAATAAGTTCCTTGACAACAAACATATAGTTTTTTTCTGGTTACCCACATCAATGTAAAGTGTTGCGCGTCTATTAATAATTATTCAAATACCTGCATTTTCTTAAGTCAACGTGTTTAGTATTTAAGAATAACTTGTATTTCTCATATTAAGTGAATTGAGAAAATAAATGTCTTTAACAGTAATATTGGTTCAATGTTTGCTCCAATTGTGAGCCATATTCGACCTTTCAAGGAACGTAAAAAGTGTGTATTTCAAATGCCACACGTTTTGTTTACTTCCTTGTGAAGATTGAACGGTACCTTGTGTACAGTTTAAGTATTGATCTAAAACACTTAAGGCACGCTTTGATCAGTTTTTGCTTTTACGGATAGCTCTATGAAAGTATGCCAAGTGTTATTTGGCTATAAACCGCATGATTGTATTGACATAAATCATAATAATGGCTGATCGAAAGCCGCACTTTGTCTAGAGTGCCACTTGGCGTTCTTATGCAAATCAGATAATAAATTGTAATAAAGTGTATCATCATCTTGTTCATTCATTAGTTTGAATCCGGAAATTTTGATTCTAATAACAACCAGTATATATTTCCGTTGCTGGAGATTATATGAAAACGCGATTGTCTGGTTTTAATGTATTTTTCCATTTTATTTCAGATGTCTGGAATTGCTGTTTTGCTCCTGGGAAAGGGTCTACGCTCTATCAACTATGGTAAGTAGAAAATTAATTTGATGTTGAAAAACCTACTATTTACTAATTATATGCGACGGGCCTGTTGGTCTAGTAGTTAGTGACCCTGACTGCTATACCGGAGGTCGTGGGTTCGATTCCCACCCAGGACAAATGTTTGTGTGATGAGCACGATCATTTGTTCTGGTTGTAATTTATCTATAATATGTATGTATTTAGAAATATATAAGTATGTTTATCCGTTGTCTGGTTACCATAACACAAGCTCTGCTTAGCTTGGGATCAGATAACCGTGTGTGAGTTGTCCCGGAATATTATTATTATTATTATATCGCCGTCATCGTCACGAGCAGACTGCCTGTTTTTATCAATATGAGTGTTTCAAATTTCATAAAATATAACAATAATTAAGATTTCAAGAATTTAGTAACGTAATGCGAAACTTAGCTAAGGTATTCAACTTCTAAATCTTTTATAATTTGTTTTCTATTTTTTTTTATGTAACCTGTCTTGTGTCCCACTGCTGGGCAAAGGTCTTCCCCGTCTGACTCCAGACTTTTCTGTCTGGAGCCAAATGACACCAATCACTTAAGAAGCGATCGATGTCATCCCGCCACCGTCTCCTCGGCCTGCCTCGTCTGCGAGTTCCGGCATTAGGGACCATGTTTGCTATTTGATAATTTTTATTCATCATTCATGAAACATTTTACGTTCTCACTGCAACATAACTTCCACGGCAGAACTATTTCGCGAATTACACGTATTCTACACAAAACGTAGGGCTGCTTGTTTACTCCAACTTAACTTCGAAGGGCGCTAAAAGGTTTGCAAATAACGGTTAAGTAACGTCACCGTAGACAATGACGTCTGTTTCACTCACGAACGCGTTTGACCCCTGTTTGTAGACGTGTAGTGTTTCTCATGAAAACTAGGTTAGGAGTCACCGTATAAAAGGTTGGGTAGTAACTTGAGTATTGCTTTATTGGTATAAGATATTGTCAATCATTTAAACCAGGAAGAGTAAAATTTTCAATAATTATTTCGGACACTATTTCAGTAGAGTTAGTAAAGTCTTACTTTACAAAATGTATTGCAGTTAAGGTTTTTTTAGTCATTTTTTTTTTTTAAATCATTTATTTGATGAGGCTTTTTGCGCTGGTGCGCCAAGACAGCCTCGTAAGGTACAACAATAAATTAACAAAAGTAAAAATAATCTAATCCTAAGACTTAAAGATAACTTAAAACTAGACACCCCGTTGGAATGTAGCGCCTTCTACAGGTCACAAGCTAGAACATTACGGACCCTACGTTTTTGGTCATGTTTGGCCTGTTAAATAAAGGATATCTTTTACATTCAGTGGGTAGCTAAGACAATAGCTTTTGTATATAGAATTATAATGAACGGCTTTTTTTTTGCTAGACCTGTCTCGTTACTTGTCTGTACTTGGTTTTGTAACGTTCTTACTATAAAAAAAATATAAAAATCTCTGTAATGAGTCCTCTAAACATAAATAACGTACTTTTATTTTCTTCATTAATAAGACATCTTAGGAACCATCATAAAAACAAATGAGACCTACTTAACAATCCATTGATAGATAAATTATATATGCGATGTATCTTCTCGCAAATACCTCGAACGCATAGTAACCAACACTTTATTTATAACCAATACCAAAGTTAATATAAAATGATATATCAATTAATTAACAAAAACTCAAACAATAAGCTGTCGTAAAACTAATTTAATATCTGTGAGCAAACAGTTTATTTGCCGATCTGCTATGGCGCCAGCTGTTACGACGAGGGTAGGCGATCAAAGAAGAAAAATATTGCAGAAATGATATTTGATTTACCTACCTAATATTAAAAAAAAAAAAAAACAAAAATATTTTCCAAATTGGCTCAGAGCAACGAAAAACGGCAATTTTTTTGAGAACTTGTATCGACTTCTGGTACCGTATTTGGCTGTCATTCTTTGAAATGCAGTGTTTCCTATTAAGTTAAATTGCAACGTTCAACGTATCAATGTTTTGTATTAAGATATTTTATCATACTAATTTTCACTCTTTAATTAAAAGAAAATTTAATTACCTGCAATGACCTGCATAGGCATGGATGCGTATGGCCGATTCCTTACTGATCATAGTGTGATATATCATATTCGTCATAGACAAAATTCCCACTAAAATCCATTAAAATAAAAATATAAAACACCTGTGCGACACTGCTATACAAAAATAAGATTAGTTAACAAAAAAAAAAGACCATTCTTGGTTGCTTAATGTAGTGTAAGCATACTATTCGCGTCTGACCGTTCCTCATCTATGAAGTATTGCAGATACAAGTTTTTGTTGCGCCATCGATCGGCTCCTGAATGGATATATATAATGGATGCAGAGAAAATAACTATCTTTACAGCGATAATGTCTTGTGACCAATGACGAATACAATGAAACTTGTTCTATTCTTGCTGCTAATGCTCTGAGAATCGAAGTTGCTGCTTTCTTATAAGCATCATTGACTACAATCCTATTGGGATTAATAGGATACAATTGCATTTCGTAAATAAGAAGTAGATTAATAAAATTTTAATAAGTTTTACTTGGAAACTGGCAAGGTATAAAATAAAGAACGTATTGTAAACAGATTCAAGTAATTGTTTTTTAATGAAATAAAAGCATTGTAGCTCGATTTATATATCTTGGATTCAATTTATTTACAAATCTTAACAATACTGTTGATTTATACTTTTTTGTCAATTCGTAACGAACGGACTACCAATTGAAACTGGATTGCATCAACTATATCTCTAGGCTATTCTAATTTCTAATTAAACCAAACACAATCATCAAAAACCAAATGAAACTTTCATTCAAACCGCTTAATGACGGGTTTCACGAACGAATACCTTTAAGACGACCTGCTTGGTCCCCTAGTTATAAATATAAGATCATCTAATGCCATCATTCGGTGCAAGTCAAAGTGATCTCTAACGGAGATTCGGTCCGATGTCACTGATCGTATATTGTCGCCCGAGATGACTCCGATAGCGTATGATAATGTTAGGGCCAGCTTTTGGGGATAAGCGGAGCGATTAATACTGCTACTGCAACTGACTGCCTGGATATGTATTATTTTTGTATGATTATGCAACTATTAGAAAACTTAATGTTTATTGATGTTTTTAATCCAGTAAGAATAAAAATATGTGTTATCTATCAGTCTTAGTCTTAAACGACAAATTTTGAATTAAAGTTGACTCATAGAAGTGTCTCATTAAAAAAAGACAAATTAAAGTTCAAAAATTGCATAAACAAATATATCGTAAATCTCATCTATTTTAAATATTGTTATCTTCTAGCGTAAAAGCTTGAATTAAATGCAAAATGTATTACCAGCATGTTCTATTTCTATCAAGACATTTAACTGACCACACTTGTAACGTTAACTTAATAAAATCAATACGAAACAGAGACGTCGATTTTATATCTAAATTGAAACGCGAGCTACATTAATTCATGCTTTTAATTCAGTACATAAAATACACTGGCCCAGCGTGTTCTCTATCTTATCTGATGTCATTTATAGGATTAGGGCTAGATGAGACAGATATCGAATAGATGGGTGGTTGAACACCAAGGAATGTTTGAGAGAAATCGTTCAATGAGTTTCTAGCTTTGTTTTTATGTTAATTAGTAGGAACCAGTCGAACGGGATTCGTGAACAAACTTCCGTTGGAAATGTTTGATGTATCTTCACGGTACGTGGGTTCCTGTGTCACACTGTCTTTGTCTTTTAAAGGTAAAAAGAGGGAGATAAAACGGTTGATCAAAACGAGTGAGAAATAAAAGATCATTTTAACAAACAAAAGTAATACGATCGTCAATGTTTCATTATTACCATTCATGGTAGCTGATTAAGAGCACGAGTTAGTGTTAATAAATTCAGTCAACATGTTTAGTACTGATTCATTAAGTAGTTACACTGGATATGGTAAGTTACCTACCACAGACTTAACTTTGAGGAGCGAGTAAACACTCAATCAAACTTACAGAAAATGTACCAATGCTTTAAGTCAGTATTGAAACTGAGTTATTCAATATGTAAATTATGCAGCAAATCAATCAACACAAAAGCAATTGTGAATCGCTTTTCCAACACGGTGGTCCAAGCGACCGCAAACTCGAAAGCCAATGATGGGTTACGGAGACCGCTACTTCCAGTTGCTAGCAACGATTTTCTTGTCATACGATTGGACATAAAAACGATTGGAAACGAAGTATCATCACAAAAAGATATTAAAGCAGATAATGATGACAGTAAATACTTTAAGCCAGATATAAGCATTTTTCTGGCTGACGAAGCTACTTTAAATGTTAAACTTGTAAAAACAAGATTTGTATATAAGGCCAAGACTATAAACGAAACTTATGGCAATTTTTTTTTTTTTTTTTTTTTTTTTTTGGTAGAGATCTCTGCAGTTAGCCTGAGCGCAGGCTTTGACTGCTTCACCGGACTTTTGGCGAGGACCTTAAGGCCTCCAGCCAGAGCAATAGGAAAAACTAACCTAACTTCGGACCTCGACTTAGTGCGTTGCTAACAATCTTAATAAAGGAAAACAACAAGGGATGGCTGGATCTAAGTTTTTATTATTTAGGGACATATTTTTATTGCTAGTTTGGCCGGCTCGGGCCAGCTTGGTCTAGGGACGGGAGGATAACATTTACGTTACTATTATTTATAATACGCGACGGGCCTCGCCGGCGAGGACGTAATATACGGCGGTTGTGTTGTGTAATGCTACTGCTAGCTAAATCGAATGCTCCTTGGAGAAGCGTTGTTTTATCGTCAGGGTAGGAGAGAGTATGTCTGGGGCGTTTAATCTTAGATATTACGGAAGGTACGTATCGCGCGGCCGCTACGATTAGCGGGTTACGGTGGCTTTCGGAGGAGTCGAAGAATCGGATCGCGGCGCGTTTCATGAACTGCTTGATTGTTGGCAGCTTTAAGTCACAGTGCAACTGCAAGTTACGGACGTAACCTGGAGCGCCTGTGGCTCTACGCATGAAACGGTTTTGCAGAGTTTGCATTCGTTTGAGTCGATAATCGGGTACGTGAGAGAATACGACGCTGCCGTAAGTCATGATAGGTCTCACACACGCAGTGTAAATTCTCATCTTACAATTAAGAGAGAGTTTACTGCTCTTGTTCAACATACAATGAAGTCGGCCGAGAGCGAAGGCGGCTCGCGCGCGTGCCGCTTTAATATGAGCTATGAAGGTAAGTTTCCGATCAAGGATTACACCCAGGTATTTGGCTTGCTGCTCCCAAGGGATAGGCTTGCCGAAGAGGGTTATAGGTGGAGGGGGAGCAGGAGGCTGCCGTTTCTTACTAAAGAGCACGGCTGCGCTCTTGGTAGGGTTGACTTCGATTCTCCATTTCGTGAACCACTTCCCGAGGGTCGTGACCGCGGTCTGGAGAGTTCGACCTATCGCTAAGGGGCTGGTGCCTGAATAATAGATGGCCGTATCGTCGGCGTACATAGCTACTTGGGGTTTGCCACCGCGAGGAATGTCGCTAGCGTATAGCGTGAAGAGGAGTGGAGAGAGTACGGAGCCTTGAGGGACTCCGGCGCGAATCGGGTGAGGGGAAGAGAGTGTGCCCTCAACGCGATAGCGAAAGGACCGATTCGACAAAAAGTTTCGGATGATAAGCACGAGACGATCTGGCACCTCGAGTTGGTATAGCTTGAAGATCAAGCCATTGTGCCAGACCTTGTCGAAGGCCTTTGCTATATCGAAGAAGAGCACGCCAGTGAGCCTTCCACGCTGAAAACCAGCGCTTATATGCTCGACTATGCGGTGGACTTGTTGGACGCACGAGTGTTGGGTTCTAAAACCGAACTGCTCGTCTGGTATGAGACTCCTGGACTCGGCATAGTCCATAAGACGGGAATAAATAATTCGCTCGTATAGCTTCCCAAGAACCTTGAGTAAGCTAATGGGGCGATAACTAGTAGGCTCAGACTTTGGTTTACCGGGTTTGTGGATGCCGATGACTATCGCCTCTTTCCACTTATGTGGGAAGAGATTGTTTCCTAATGCTGCATTGAAGATGCCTGTTAAGAGAATTACTAAAGCTGGGGGGAAGAGTTTAATCACCTTATTGGTGAGACCGTCTGAACCTGGGGCTTTACGTGGATGCAGTTCCTTGATCAAAGAACGTACCTCGTCTACTGTTACCGGCGCGAGTGGGTGTTCCGGATCCTCAGAAGGAGGGAGCGAGGCCTTACGTTCGACTTCAGCGTCAACTCTGGCGAGGTGAGCTTGATCGACCGGAAGGTCGCTAGGCGTACACTGGACCTCTAAGCTGTCGGCTAGGCATTCCGCTTTCTCGTCGTCTTCGAAGGCAGGGCTCTGATTCGGACGGTTCAGCGGGGGCATAGTAACTTCGGTGCAACTACGTAGTTTACGTTGGAGATTCCAAAACGCGTGATGATTGGGCTCTAATTGATCGAGAAACTTATCCCAGCGTTCCTCACGCAATTTCCTTATGCGTTTCCTAAAAGCACGCTGTAGAGAGCGCATGCGGACGCGATTGGAGTCGCAGGGATAAGCGTCATAGGCGCGTATAGCCGCGTTCTTCTCCGTCAGTAGGGCACGGGCGTCGTCCGGAAGGAGCCAGCGAGCGTCTTCTGTCACCGGTACCGACCGTGAACACTCGTTCACCAGGGACTGCACGTGCTCAGTGAGGGAGTCGATCGCGCCTATAGCGTCTGTCGCGGATTCCACGTGGTCTGGGATTGAATCGAGATGCGCGGATTGGACTGACTTAAGGCGGGTCCTAAGCTTCGTCCAGTTCGTAACTATCTTGGTGGGGATGGGCTGACCAGCGTCTGGGGGACCTACACGCGGACCGAAAGACATGATCACTGGTCGATGATCAGAATCTAATTCCTGAATAACTTCAATGGACCGAAGCGCTAGGTTGACGTTTTTAAGCAAAGCTATATCTAAGATGTCGGGGCGGTGATTTACGTTAGCGGGAAAGTGCGTAGGATTCATCGGCGCGATGATGTCAAAGTTTAACTCGGAGCTAAGAAGCTCTAGGTGTCTACCGCGGATGTTACGAGTGTGGCTATTCCACGCTTCGTGTTTTGCATTCAGGTCTCCCGCCAGAAGGACGGAGTCGCCGAGAGCAAGAAGAGCTTGCAGGTCAGGTCGTAAGTCGACCCCCTGAGGTGACGGAGGGATATAAACTGAGACTAAGAACAAAGGTCTATGACCGGTCATGCCTAGCCTACAGACAGAGGCTTCAATGTGCGACAGCGTAGGTGGGTCCATCGGAACACAGTACAGTGACCTTTTGAAGTAAATGAGCGTGCCGCCACCTGCGGCTCTGGTACGATCGTTACGGACTAGGTTATAATTCGCGATTCGCGGGTTTCTATGAGACGGTTTAAGAAAGGTCTCCTGTACAAGAAAAACGTCGAGTTGGTGGTCGCGGAGAAACGTTGCGATTTCATCGCGTTTAATATTAATGCTTTGCGCGTTAAAGAAACCTAATTTAAGGGAACGGGGTTTGAATTTACCGGCGGTTGTAGCCATTAGAACGCGGCGGCTTTGTATGCGGCGAATACGTCGCGGAACTGCTCCCTAATGAAAGGCGCGTGTAGAGGCGAGGGGTTGGCTCTAATCGCCTCAGCCATAAGGCGGATACGATTAAAGTCAAACGACTCGTATACCTCGATATAATTTTTAACCGACGCAGTGATGTCGGCCGAGAACGTCGGGGCCATAAGGGCCGCGGCCGACGGTGATGCGTGCGCGGGATTCGGAACAGGCGCGGGTTTGAACGCGGCGAGGGGTATGCGTGGGACAGAGGGTCCTTGGAGCGCGGTGATCGATTTTGTCTCCTTCCGAGGAGAGGCGAGGGCCGGGAACGCACGGAGATGCGTTTCTCTATTCCAGCAAGCCCCGGTTGGGCGTTGCGGACTAAGACGCGGCGGAGCGGTCGCGGGTTTTTGCGCGGGGGCCAGTGCACGGGCGACAGGCCGTTTCGCGACGGTTTTGGGGGCCTTTGGACAGCCTCGGTAGTTTGCTGGGTGACCCTTTTCGCCGCAGAGAACGCAGCTAGGGGGCTCAGCGCACTGGGTGTGGTCCTTGGGCCGGGGACAATCAGGCGTTCCGTGCTCACCGAGGCACTTCACACAACGAGGGCGCGCGAAACAGTTACGCTGCGAGTGGCCGTACAACTGGCAGCGGTGGCACTGACCGACAGTGCCGGTTTTACGTGGCGTCTCAACTTTTATCCCGGAAAGTTGGCAGACGGATTTAATGTTGAAGATGGACTTACCATCAGCCGATCTCTCGGTGACTGCAAGGACCATCTCATATGGCAACTTGCCTCGCGAACGGTACATCCGGTGTACCTGGAGGGCTGGAATGCCCTGCGAACAGAGGTCCTTGAGAATGTCGTCTGAGGACAACTCAACGGGGACGGATTTAATTACTACGCGGAGGACGCGTTCCTCTGGGAGGGTAAAACTATGGTATGGCAGGGCTCTCTCCTGCAGCATACGAGTAAGCGACCGAAAGTCGGCCGCTGTTGGGACAACTATTTTAATGCCATCCTTGACGGAACGGGCACTAGAAAAATTAATGTGGTGCTGTGTGCACCACGATGACACCTCGGTCCACTTTCCTTTCTCCTGAAGGAAGATTGGAGGAGGGACCGGGCCACCCTTCTTAGGGGCTGACGAGTCGGACTGGGAGGTATTGGTCGCCTGAGGGGCAGACTGCGAGGAGGGTGAGGCCGAGAGGGCTACTGGCTGAGATGCCGAGGCTTCAGCAGAGGAAGGAGAGGCGACGGTTTTAGCCGCCTTGGAAGGTACCTGTTGGGACTTAGCCTTTCGGGTACGCTTCTTGCCCTTACCAATGACTTCAGTAAAGCCATCAGTCGAGCACGACGAGTCGGATGCGGAAAAAGCATCGATGGAGTAGTCGGAGGCGTTGGCCATCTCGGCGTCGACAGGGGACGGAGAGGCAGAGCGGGGGCGGGAGGTGGATGCCGGTGATGCGTCACACGCAGGTGTGCAACTTGGCGAAGTAATTCTCGGAGACGAGATAATAGAAATAGGAACAATAGCGTTCCCAACAATAGGTTTCGACATAGCAGTCGAGACAATGGGCCTTTGGCGGACCTTAATCCCTTTGTCGGCGCCGACAAAAGGGCGCGGGCTATCTAGCTCTGAGAGCAAGGAGGGGTTTTGATCACGGGTCCAAGCCTGGAAGAGGTCTTGGATGACCTGTGAGTTCTTCATCTCCTCGATGAAACGGGGCCACAGGGCGTCCATTTTCTCGAGAAAACGAGAAGTAAAGGATTAACACAAGTTAAATTAATAACCTAACATAGGTAATGACGAAGGGGACGCGCCTAGCACAAACTAACCTAACTAAATCTATCTCCCCGGGTAGGTACGCCCGGGGATGTGTAACCCTCCCTGCTGGGTTTAAGCAGGGAGGTGAGTACCTAAGGTGTGCCTTAAGCTGTGATGTACCCGTCGCCAGTCTTATTGTGCGAACGGGGCCCTGACCAGTCTAGCGCGAAGGGTGTAGACACACCCAACCGACACTAGGTGAGTAGCTGAAAAGGAAACCAGATCTCTAGGATTGACTAGGAGACCCCCCAAGGCCAATACACTAGGTCCCTTCCAATTGACTGCTTTGCCTTAAAGAGGCTCAGCGGGTGTGATTGGGCGCAACACCCCCTCGGTTTCGTTGGCACCGTTAGGATATCCACCGAGGACCGCGAAACTGCGGTTTTATCCTGAAGGGACAAATGAATTTAATTCGCGAACCAAGAAACAGTGTTTGATCTGCCACCGCCTTGAAAAAGGCAGCTTTAGATCTATCGATGTGCGTAGGCGGGCTACGCAGAGCGTTACGCAATCGTAACAGGTAGCAAGACGAGTGACGAGAGCGAGCGCGCCACAGAGCGACACGTCCGTTCACGGCGAGCGTCGAGCGGAGAGTCCTAACTTATGGCAATGCGCAAATTGTAGACACGCCACTTGCCTTAAGAGATGGTCTTGCCGTCGTAAAACCAGTCTATAGGCAAAAAGTTAGCGATGTACACCGGCTCTGCAGCGAAAGATGGTAACAAATGTGCGTTTTTGTTGACAGCCAGGAAATTATAGGACTACCAACTTGTCCGTGGCGACGACCTTGAAAGTTTTTCAAGTTCACAATGATGTATAAAAATATATATAGTTAATAAAGTAAGGACTTAGTTTAGTAGGTACATTATGTTATCGATAATTACGAAGAAAATAAAAATTTTCTTCTATACCTATCTCCAGTCCTCATATTTAATTTTCCAAAAGTCCGCCTTTTTATTTTATTACGAGTCTCATCGATTTTAACAGCTATCTGTGACATTAATTCCTACAGTAAATTATGACTTCTGTACAATTCTGTATGGAACGAAATACGACCACAGAGGCGCGTGTCAATCGACAACGGACACTACTTTTCGGTTTTTTGTCTCCCAATGCGGTTTATACCGGATTTGGGCCCGACACATTATCTGTTAATGATTGTCGTTACATCCTTTATGTCACAGTTATCACTGAATTTATTTTAATATCTCTTAGAAGTTTTAAGTTAAAAGTAATTTGGACTTGTTGATAGTCAGTATAAAGTTAAATAGGTCTACCTGTTTGGTAGTTTACTGCATAATAATTTGACTAGATGGACTCTTACAAAAGACTTAGTATATATATTTTTTTCGTAATCGGGAGGATGAAAATACCTTTCTTGGTTTAGTTTTATGTACCTGTAACATAATAATGTGTAAGTTAAAAATGTGCGAGTAATAAAATAAAGAACTTAGTGACTCACTCCAAGCCTAAGTTCCTACAATTTTTGACAATAACCAAGCCCCTAAGAACTCGAAAATGTTTTATACGAAGTGGGAGTGTCCATTCACTCCTAAGTACACGTCTATACACGGCAATAAAGTGACCAACGCCTACATTTGTGACCACTTTACAGACCGACCATGTATCTTACACAATGTTACCTCTGTTCTTTAACAATCAACGCAACAAATCTATGGTTTCTCCATTCAACTTGTCCACTTACAAACAGACATCATGGTCATTGTTGCATGAATGATTACAATAAGCTGTTATTAGCTCCGCCTAACGTTGATTTTAATTAGCACAGCTTGATTTTCTTGATAAAAATATGCTTTGGATATAATCATGGTCAATTACTATGGACATGTCCAACTTGTATACTCATTTGATTTTTATAATTATAACAAGTTTTAACGAAGTTCATAACACGATAAAATAAATAAACGTGAGAATTTTGATTTATAACTGGCAAGTGATGATATGTGTGAACTGAGCCGGTTTAAAATGAATTTAAACTGCACTTTATTTTTTTAATAAATGACGGACATTCCACGTACGATATAACGCATGAATGGGTGAAAGTTGGACATTTTGATCACGATACACCTTGCTATTCTGTAACATTATTTTCATGTCTCGACAGCGGAATCCGCAGTGAGATGTCAAATACGTATTCTCGAATTTGAATTCTAAATCAAAGCCAATTGGGTTCACTTTTGAAGTGAGCTTTATTGTCACTTCACTCTCACCTGTCACCGAAATTATTTCTCGAATTTGAATTCTAAATCAAGGACAATTGGGTTCACTTTTGAAGTGAGCTTTATTGTCACTTCACTTTCACCTGTCACCGAAATTATTAACAGAATAGACATACTGGGCTCAATGTTTTATCATGCAAAGCACTGGGCTTATGTGGTTTTAAAGAATAAATTATTGTTGTTTATTTCAATACTTTCCATACGTTATTGATTCATCATTTGATGACTACACATTCAATCTGAATATAATGGGCCGGAAAAAGTCGCATTTTTTGGTTAAGTTACGTGCGTACGTGACCGTATGTGTATGACTAAGTAAATTGTAACAGAATTCACTTTCAAAATTTTATTTAGAGACCTTTATTTTTGGAAGATATTAAAATATTATGATAACTTTAAAATAATTCACTTCTTGAAAATATAATTAAAGACGGACTAAAATAGTCAGTCTTTTGTTTTTATTTTCAGTCACCATTCACGCAACTCAACTCTCTCTCTTTACATGTAGATTTCAATACAATAATAAATACTTTTATTAGTTTTCGACGTTTCAAACTATTATATTTAAAATTTTCCTCAAAGAAATAAATAAAACGGCACATTTCGCGAAATGATAATCATATGTTGATACCATCTTCCAGTCTGTCATGTAGTAAACCCTTTTCACTAAAGAGGAGTGGCCAACAAATGGACCGGTGGGAACAAAGTGTAGGTGAATCATTAGCTATGATTTGCCTTATCGCTTTAAGCCCTGAATACCAAGTAGGCTTAAAGCGATGATGAATCAGTATACCTTTAGTCATCGGGACGTGAATTGCTAAAAGTGAAACAGGAAAATTTTACGACCGACAAACTGAACATTTTACTTCCAATACCAACTCAAAGCCCCAAAAAAAGACCTAAAGCAGTTCTCCAAAAGTCATTAAAATAAAGCTATAAAAGCGAAGCTGAATATTATCGTAATATGATTTACTTCGACGTCTAAAATTGTGGTTACATTGTTTGCATTTTGAGTATCAGGCTTGATAAAAAGATCCTTCTCAAACTCCAACTTGCCACTCACTAAACTGTCTTAAGATAATAAGTATTGAAACCCTTTGGAAGGGTGCGGGCAAGGGTCAATATTTGCAAATATAAGACGTTATTTAGATGCAAGACACGATCGTCTGCCCCCAGAGTCGGCCGTCCGGCCTTCTTATGCAAATCTCGCCATATCTCTGACTATCCACTAAGAGGTTTATTTGGCGAACTCCTTTGAAACTCGCTTCAAAGTGGGTGTATTAAATTTTTCATAACTGCCCACTTCACTTGGAGTGCGTTTATTATACTTCCCGCATTCGCTCGTTATTTGATATTTTAAATTTCACTGAAAAGTTCCGGTCTGTGTAGAATTTTGTTCGGATAAAGTATAAGCGAATATTGTGTAAATGCATGTGCATGTTTCCTTTGTTATGAGTTTCGAAAATTGTGTATGATTAAATCTTTTTACAAAAGAAATATGTTAATACAAAGGTTTTGGACATAAAATGTATTCCTTAATTGGGAAACATAACATGACTTAAAAAAATGTACAAACTACATAACTTCATAAATTATATCTGAGTAAAATCTTGATCAAATAAATTTGTCCCATAAGTACCCATCATTTTAATCCCATTTGGCATTCAAAATGTTTGGGAGTAAAGGGAGATATAGAGAAAAGAATATGGTAACGTGTTTAAAATTGGCCGTATTACATGAAAAACACGCACGCTTTTGGTTATCAACGTATCTTGTCAGAACCTTTCAATTAATGCTGAGAAAAGCGGTTTAAATTGAAAAAGTAAAAATTTTACCTCACATTTTTTAATAAAATATCGTATTGAGTAAGCTAAAATAACTTACGTGAAGATTTTAAATTGTCTAACAAAAAAAAAACACAAAAAATACAGTATTTTTTATAGATTTAACCACATAAGATATCATTATGTATAACTGACGTTTATTTAATTGTGCAATGTTCTTTACATTAAGAAATATAGAGAAAGCTTAGTCACTGTACCAAAGAGGTCTTAAAACTTCCAGGATCACACAAGAAATGTCGTGACACAATGATATCTCACCATCAGCGATGCATCAACATTGCAAACCTACGGGTAACTTGCGAAATGAGTAATATAAAAAAATGAAACTCACGTCACACTAATCTGTAAAGATAATCTATCTCACGGTTCAAAATAACTGTAGTCCTTTTTATGAGCACCCCACCTGTTTCAAAAATTGAATTAATTTTAAACCTTTGCATGTCAAAAGGCAGTAAAATCGATAGCATCCGAAATAACGATATCAAAATATTTCAACAACCATTGTTGTTGTCAAGGGTGAGAAGATGAGTTAATATTATAATGACATATTATTGCCCCCTCCAAGCTTATTCGGCTATTTCTACGATCTTAGACCCATAATTTATAATTTCAACTTTGCAGTCCATCTCATCCTTATTACTGTAACTTAAGGTTTAAATTCCTTTACGTGGGTTTGTTCCTTAGTTCGTTCACAAGAAACAATCGTGTTGTTATTATGTTTATGGTGTAATGTCAAAATAAAATGTTTTCTTCAGTTGTGAGCGCGTCATTAATTCGAATTTTATTCACATTATGGTGCGTGACTACAGTTTGTGTTTGAGTTTGAAAACGTTTCGATACCGCATCTAAATGGGTTATTTCTATTAGAAATATTATCTTCCCACTTAAAGACTTTAACTCATTTTTAAGGCGTGTAGAAATTTGTTTTGGTTCTGAATATAATAAATTTAATATTAGGCATATCATTATCATATTTAACATTAAAACTAAGGTCACTTATTTAACATAAATTGTCTAGTTTCTTCAGGTAGCTTCCTTGTTTTGCTAAAAGTTTAAGCTTTAAAATTATTTTTAAATAGTAGCACCGAAGTACACCTAAATATTTGACGTGTCCAGCAACTTTAAGAATTAAGGGTGGCTATAATTTCAGCCAGAACATTTCGCCATGATTAACAAGATACCATATATAAAAAGAATAAGCAAAATAACAATTTTTTGTCCAGATTTCATACTAAAACTAACAATCCGAAGAGTATTTAACAAACCCACTGCATGGAGCCATGATCAATATGCAGCAGACTAACTATCAAATGGTCTAATTATGCCGTCAACATCGTCAGAGTTAGTCTCACAGTAAGTTAGTTACAAGACTACTGATTGTCTGTAACTAAGTATTTATTTGCTCAGGAAACTAATAACAAACTGGAATGGCTAGGAGGGATGCGGACGTAGACCGGTCTTGGAGGTAATTTGTTTGTGGAATTTGCGAATGTGTGTTTACTTTTTAATTTACTGTCGCGGCTTAGGAGGAATGCTTTATGCCTATTTATCAAAGTTAGACGGGTCTATCTCGATCGCAATTGTTAAGTAAGGGGTGGATAAATAAATACTTTAATTTTTAAAAATATATTGCATTAAAAATGGCACATATTATATCCTTACTACGTAGATTAAATTACTTATATTTAATGGTTATGGTACTCCGAAAGTTGTAAAACATTTTTTTTTTTTAAGTTGCCAACGTGTGCTTCGTGAAAATTGATTTACGTCTCATTTCCTTTTTTGTTTTCATAATTCAAAAGAAATTATTATTTTAACAGTCTTACTTATTTAAAATACAGTTATGTGTTGATGACTACACTGACTTCTAAATTCTCAATTGTTTTTACTCATAGTACAAACAGCAAACGTTATTTAGCATCTTTTGCGACACGGTTACATGAAGTGAAACCTGAAAAACAACCGTAAAGAGTAAGTTGCTAACACATAAAGTTAGAACAATGTAAATGCTCTAATTGACCTGTGTGTCATAGTTTCTCAACAAACTAGTGCGACATAGTCTTACGAATTGTTTCTCATGCTATTTTTGTGCCGCAGAAATTTCCTAGTACAGTCACGAGCAAAAACATGTAAACACATAGCGAAATTGTAACATAAAATTAGGAGGATTTTTGTGTTGAAACTTAAAAATAAAAATATTAACATGATAAATGAACTGTTTTCAATCATTCCTTTAAAATACGTTTTACAAAACTAGTCAAGAATTGAAGAAAAAATCAATGATAAATTGGAGAGTGTATACCTACATATTTTTGCTCGTGACTTACTTGTGTTATAGTGTAACTTACGATTTAATTATGATATAATATATGTTCATAAGACTTAATCAAAAGATCAAAAATCAATATCAAAATATTTTTATTTCAAGTAGGCCTTTTTAAGCTCTTTTAAAACGTTAAATTACTGACTCTAGTTGCAGGTTCCAAAATTGTATAATATAGCAATAATTTAAAAATCTATTCCGTCTTAATTGTAAAAAAAAGTTCTTAAGTAAAAAAATCATTTAATTAAAATTTAACTAACTAGTTTTGAGCTGGAATTTTGTAAACTTACTCTATACCAGGAGTACTCTTCATTCATTTTGGATTGATACACCGTTTCGCTAACACCCTGTATATGGCTAAAACGAAACTGCACTTTGGAAATTTGTTTGTAGATCAATATTTAGTGTTATGTTACCCCTTAACGGCCTTAACATGGAATCCCATGTGCTCACTCACAGCGCCGATCGTCAATTTTGTTTTGAAAATCTATCAATCACTTTTCACCAAACTATTTTTTATCTTCACAGAACGTTCGCCCATGACACAGAGTCAATATCCTTAACTGAAATAGATCACGAACACCAGTACATGCACAATATCCAATGCTGCAGTTTACAAAAAGATAAAAAATGCTCTGAACTTGCCGAGCAATGGATAGTTTTAACCGAAGTTTTTAAATGCATTTATCAAAGAATAAACGGGCAAGAAGCGAATCTGCTTTACTTATCCTCGCCCTTGTTTGAACTAACTTTTTTAATTTTCATCATAAAATCTATCCCTTTTGAGCGGTCAAGCGGGAGGAAAGTTTTAAATGCATTTATTCTTTGTATAACCGTTAAACTAAGTTTAAACAAACTTAAGATTCGATCTTATATTGTGGAACCTAACCAAACATTGACTTTAAAGTTTCTGTCATTGCTATTCAGTTAATACTCTGGGGTAGACTGTTACAGGCCGTAATAAGTCTAACTTATTCTTTTTGTTGACATCGAGACAATAGAATTTGAAAGTTTATTTGTACTAACTGTCCACATTTGAACGTTTACTTTATTACGCAAGCAAACAAAATGAAAATTTTTTTTTTTTATTGTGCTTTGGAGAAATTATTTATTAATGAAATTAAACTTAAAATATTTACAATTTTATAAAAACTAAGCCTACGCAAGAAATAAAAAGAATTATAAACTACATAAATGAAACTAAGAACTAAAACAAGGCATCAAAAAATTCATCCACATCGCTGTCGACTGGGAGTGTGCCCAAAAGGCTGGCAGCATTGCCACGTTGTATGGCAATGCTTATTCGCTGACCTAGATAGAAGCCAGCCTTTGGGTCACGCGAAGTGTCAACCAGGCGTTTGGATAAATCTTTAAAAAATCTGTGTGCACTCGGGCCCCACGGACCAAGGGTCTCAACCCCAAACGGCTCGAATATATAACTTCCAACTAGGTTGGTATATTTCCGCCGCTTGAGGTTCTCAGCAGCCGTAGCAGCAGCGCCAGCACAGCACGACGTACTAGGAAGATGGGATGGCGCAAGAGTATCGACGCAAGTAGCGTCCCACACTAAAGGCCTACCCACCTTCCACGGGAACAAAGACATGCCGTCCGGTCTCTTGCCGTCGTCGCGTGCCAGGCCATTAGGTTCGAGTACAGCCGGAACGCCGACGGCGACAAGAGCTCGTCGAATAATGTCATTTATATTCGCATGCCGCGCCATGCGGCCCGCGCTACGGCTACATGATAGGCCGTGGTGTCCGAGGCTGTTGACAACTTCGCCACAGTGACAGCGATGCGGGGTACAACTCGAAGCCCCTAGGCGTAGAGCAGCAGCGAGGCGGAAAGTAGTGTCGTCGAACAAGGTGCCTATGTTCGACAAAGGCAATGCTTGAAGCCAAAGGCCTGACTCCCACTCTCCCACAGCCAGTAAGCGCGCACGCTCAGCAGTAGTATTGGAAGAAGAGATTAGATTTTCCTTAACTACTCTGCAGAGCGGCTCGTCCCACTGTCTCTGGGAAGATGGGTGGACAGGAGTATTTGAATTCGGGCAGGCAATTTTCCAGGCATCCACAGCCTCGATGAAGCACGGCACCTCAAAATTAATCAGTGTGGAACTAAGAATATTCCTGATTAATTTATCAGTGCCGTGGACCGAGGATATGAAAGCCGGTAAACTGATAGTTGTAATTTTGCGGACGCCGAGCCCGCCCATACGGATGGGAAGAGTGGCCTGAGCCCAAGCTCGGTCGTCCATGGCCACATTTAAAATTGAAGTGAGTGTATAAGGTGCTTTTCAACTAAAATAAGTCATTCTTTATTTGTGGTCTGTAATTTACGAAATTAAATATTTTACTAAAAATTATAATATATTTACCTAAAACCCAAAAAATTGTATTCACCAAGGTCTGAAAAAAAACATAGAGGCAGCTTTATTTTATTTTATTTAAACTTACTTCGATGCATCTGTACCTACCTACATTGAAAACGCCTAAGCTGATAATGATGACAATAGCTAAAAGCTAGAACCTTTCCACAGATATTTGAAATGCGAAACACGATCTCAGACATTATGATTCTAAACAAAAAGGGCCGTTACTCAAATTCCCACAATTTATTGCATCACAATGACGTCACAACAAATTGCACATCGCTTTAAGAATGTACGATCATTTGTATGAAGACAACGCTTGCGGCGGCTCACAGTCTGTAATATCGCCGGGTCATATTAGCACTGAATGACACACGTACAGAAACTGCGAACTGAATTAGAAATGAGAATGATTGTGGATGCCACACTATTTATTTTCTTTAGGACTTTATTTAAGAACTTGATTTTTAAATCGAGTGAATTGACATAAATTGGTCTACGAATACCTATGTACCTTTAAAGCTTAAAGTCGTAAATAATAAAAAAAAAAAAACACTATACAATAATATAATATAGTCACTGCATTTTTTTTCCTTTTTTCATTTTAGTAAGACATCAAGTACACTGTAAAAAGCCTAATGAACTTAATTACGGTTGAAAAAATAATCGTTGTACAATAATTTTTTGAACATTGAGAAAAGCGTCATAGATTTAGTTCTAAAACTGCCTGACAGCGACTCTTGTAGGTATTTTTGGCAGGGGGATCCCCCCAAGCGCTTACGTCCACGTCGTGATTCCCGGAAACGCCGTCCTCTGACACTTCGGTAACGCAGAAGCAGAGGGCGCGCGGCTAAAGTGCGCTTGAACTAGTTGATTAGCAAATTGTGATATTATCATACAATGCGATCTTTGAAAGGTAAAAAAGGTCCTTCTCAGGACCAGGGGGAGGGTCCCACCTCCCAGCCCCTTGAGCGGTTTGCTCAGGGACTGGCAAGGGGGGACACTCGCCCGGAGGAGGTTTGTGGTGATGTGTCCGATTCTTCGGACGGGGCGGATATGCGCAGCATATCAAGTGAGTGTCGAGGTGGTCTGGCGTCCAAATTCTGGCGGCAGACAAAGAAGAGAAAGGCGGAGGTGGAGCCGAAAGTGTCGGCGTCCAGTGCGGACGAGACTGAGGCGTCACCTGCCAGAAGGCTGAGAGCTCGGCCGCAGACGACTGGATCAGTTAAGATTGTGAAAGTGGGTCGGCGAGCTGCGGAGGCAGCTAGGGCGGCAAATTCCTTATCGGCATCGAGTGAGGACGAAGTCGTGGCTTCCGTACCCAGTCCTAGGAGGAGCTTGAGAGGACGTGAAAAGGAGTGTCGGGCCTCGTCCTCCTCGGTATCAAAGCCGGACATCGACATGATTTCTGGCGACGACATTAGTCGAAAGGTCCAGGAGGCTGTGACCTCCATGAGATTGGTAGCCAAAGCGCCAGGGCTGAAAGGGACAAGCCAGAAGGCCCTGAAACAGGCGGCCGCCGTTATTGAAGAGAATATGGAGGCGCTCTTCCAGCGATCGTCATCGGAAGAGGCATGTCGATTAAAACGAGATAACGAAAGCCTCAAGACGCAAATGTCGAGTCTCCGCGAGGAACTCGACGAAATAAAGACGGAGTTGGCTGCCTTGAAGCACGGTCCTCACCAGGAAGATGAGGTCAGACCGCAGGCTAACAGAGACTCGGAGCTGATGGCGGCCTTCAGAAACGAGGTTGCTAAAATCCTAGCCCGGGTCTCATTTTTAGAAGGCAAGATTCTGCGACCCCCTCTGGTTTCAGACAACCAGCCTCAAGTGGCTGCGGAAAATCACCCGGCTCAGGTGCCTAAACAGTGCGCGACATATGCGGCGAAGGCTCGCAAGAACCGCTCCACGTCCAGGAAGGTGCAATCTGCAGGGTTTTCCACGATGGAAGAACCGCAGCCGTCAGTTGCCCCTCTCGTGCAAAAGGCAAGTGCGCCAAGGAAGTTGCAGAAACTTACTCCGCCTCCAGGCCCCAGCCAGCCCAAACCTAATATGGGAAAATGGGAAACAGTGGGTGCGAGTAAGAAAGTGAAGAAGGCTTTAGCTAAGGCCCGCAAGAAGGCCGAAAAAGAAAAGGCCAAGGAGAAGGCGCGGCTAAAAACGCCAAACTCGACGGCGGTAGTTCTGACTCTGCAGCCGGACGCCGTTAAGAGAGGGATGACCTACTCTGAGGTCATGACCAAGGCCAAGCAGGGCATCAGCCTGCAGGAGCTGGGCATTGCGGGGCTCCGACCGAAAATTACGGTTACGGGCGCTCGCATGCTACAGATACCCGGGGCTACCAGCGGGGATAAAGCTGATGCTCTGGCTGAGAAACTGAGGGCGACTTTGCAGGCGGAGGACGTCCGCATCTCTAGACCTTCCAAGTGTGCCGAAGTAAGGATCACTGAGCTGGATGACTCCGCAACCAGAGAGGAAGTCATCGCCGCAGTTTCTCAGAAGGGCGGTTGTTCTCCCGGCGAAGTTCGCACGGGAGAGATAAGAAAGGACCGCACCGGACTAGGGACAGTTGTTGTTTCCTGTCCTGTTGCAGCTGTCAAGAAGCTGCTGGAGGCCCAAGGGCAGGACCGACGACTCAAGGTTGGATGGTCTTCGGCACAGGTTAAACTTATGCAGGCGAGGCAGATGCGTTGCTTCCGTTGTCAATTGAGTGGGCACGTGGGAGTAGCATGTTCGTCAAAAGTGGATTGCTCGCAGCGGTGCTTCCGTTGTGGCCAACCTGGCCACAAGATGCAGGAATGCTCGGCCTTGCCTCATTGCCTAGTATGCGAGGCACTCGGCAAACCAGACGAACACATCGTTGGTACTCGGTCCTGTGGGGCTAACAAAGGGCCCCCGAAAAAGCGGCCGCTGGTACCAAGTCCGAACAAGGAAGGAGCAATGGATACCGACGCCCATTAATGGCTCTTCGGATACTCCAAGCTAACATCAACCACTCCGCCAGAGCGCAAGACCTGCTTTTGCAGAGTATGGTGGAGTGGTCGATCAGTGTGGTCATCGCGTCCGAACCGTACTACGTCCCACCCAGGTCTAACTGGGTAAGGGACGAGGACGGTTTGGTCGCCATAATATCGTCTGCGGCTTCTGGGTACCCGACCCTCGAAGATACCTCAAGGGCGAGAGGTTTTGCCGCCGCACGTATCGGAGAGCTAGTTGTTGTTGGTGTGTATTTTTCACCGAATCGGCATCTAGCCGAATTCGAGGAATTTTTGAACCGACTCGGTTTATTCGTGGTCCAACACCGGTCATGCCCTATCATAGTCGCCGGAGACTTCAACGCAAAATCCACTTCGTGGGGCTCCCCGGCGACAAATGCTCGAGGAAGACTGGTTGAAGAGTGGGCACTATCACTAGGCTTGGTACTTTTAAACCGAGGCACAGTCAACACGTGTGTCCGGTACAATGGCGGCTCTATTGTTGATCTCTCGTTCGCTAGTCCAAGCGTCGCAAGACAGACGACGGATTGGAGGGTAGTTGAGGGGGTGGAAACGCTGTCGGATCACCTTTACATCCGATTCAGCGTCTCCACACAATCCTCTGTTGGGCGAACGGACGGAGGCGCGATTGCGGACGAGGTTCAGGGTCCCCGTTGGGCCATAAAAAAGCTGAACAGAGAGCTCCTCGAGGAGGCAGCCATTATCCTGACTTGGGAGTCACAGACGATGGAAGAACCTATCAACGTAGATAGGGAAGCTGTTCAGTTTCGGCATGCCCTAACCACGCTTTGCGATGCGGCGATGCCTCGCGTACGCAACAACGAGCCAAGGACGCGTCAGGTGTACTGGTGGTCGCAAGACATCGCTCGCTTACGACATGTGTGTGTAAATGAGCGCCGCCAGTACGCTAGATTTCGTCGGAGGCGACGTCGCCCCGAAAATGCAGATGCCCAGGAGACTGAGCTGTACAGCCGATACACATCGGCGAAGCAAACCCTGCAGCTAGCCGTCAAAGCCGCTAAGGAAAAAGCTCGCCGCGAGTTGTTGGCTGAGTTGGACAGGGATCCGTGGGGCCGGCCCTACCGGCTAGTTAGAGGCAAACTCCGATCTTGGGCCCCTCCATTGACTCAAATTCTCCGTCCGCAGCTCCTACGAGACGTAGTAGCCGCTTTGTTCCCCGAAAGCGATCCCAGCTTTGCCCCACCATCAATGTCAAGACGATCCCGCGACCACCAAGTTTCTGTCCACGCCGCTCCAGAGGTGACGGAAGAGGAACTTCAGGCGGCTACTGACCGGCTCAAGGTCAGAAATACGGCTCCAGGGCCAGACGGGGTCCCTGGCAAGGCTCTCGTCCTGGCTCTCAAGTCGATGGGACCACGCCTCTTGAGACTCCTTAGTGTGTGCGTGCAGCAGGGCCGTTTTCCGGCGATCTGGAAGTCCGGAAAATTGGTCTTGCTTAGGAAGGAAGGGCGCCCCGCCGAATCGCCATCAGCATACCGCCCGATAGTGTTACTGGACGAGGTGGGCAAGATCTTTGAAAAAATCATTGCAGACCGCCTCGTCTACCATCTAACACAAGTGGGGCCGGACTTGACAGAAAGTCAATATGGTTTTCGGCGACAGCGCTCTACGATCGATGCCATCTCTCACCTGAGGACACTGACGCGGGAGGCCACGGCTTGCGGCGAAGTGGTGTTGGCGGTGTCCCTCGACATCGCCAACGCCTTCAACAGCATCCCAACGAGCTGTATTTTAGAAGCACTCGGGCACCACCGGGTTCCGACCTATTTGCGACGGCTCTTAACGGCATATCTGTCGGACAGAGTCGTCGTATTCCCGAACCAGGAGGGCTTGGGACGCCACGAAGTTGGACGCGGTGTTCCGCAGGGCTCGGTTCTGGGCCCGGTCCTGTGGAACATCGGATACAACTGGGTCCTACGCGGTGAGTTTTTGCGAGGTGTCTCGTGCATTTGTTATGCCGATGATACCCTTGTCACCTCACGGGCCGAGAACTTTAGGTGTGCTTCCGTCCTGGCCACTGCTGGTGTGGCACAGGTGGTTGCGCGCATTCGGAGGTTGGGGCTGGAGGTGGCGCTACACAAGTCCGAAGCCATATGTTTTTATGGTCCCCGGAACGCGCCACCTGCTAACTCTCACATCGTTGTTGGCGGTGTTCAAATCAGCATCAGACCAACACTCAAGTATCTGGGTTTGGTTCTTGATAGCCGGTGGGACTTCGGGCCCCACCTTCGGCAGTTGACGCCGAAGTTGATACGGACGGCCGGGGCATTGTCCCAACTGCTGCCAAACGTCGGAGGTCCTAACGCCTCGTGCAGAAGGCTCTATACCGGTATCGTCCGGTCCATGGCCCTCTATGGCGCCCCAATTTGGGGAGGTAACCTGACGGCCCGCAAAGCTGCGTTGCTGCAGAAACCACAACGAGCGCTGGCTGTCAGAGTCATCAGGGGGTATCGGACGATCTCCGGTGAGGCTGCCACCTTGCTCGCACAGTCGCTGCCCTGGAAGTATGAAGCCCAAATCCTAGCACAGCTGCATACTTGGCGCAGGCAGGCAACCCAGGACAGCGTACTCTCGCTGAGCGAGAAAAGGGAGGAGCTGCGAGCAGCAGCCCATGCGACCTGGCTCGAACGTCTCGGCGAGCCCACTGCTGGGCATAACACCATTGCCGCCATCCGACCTGTCTTTTGGGACTGGCTGGAACGGCGTCACGGAGACCTCACTTTCCGGCTGACGCAGGTGCTTACCGGACACGGCTGTTTCGGGACGTACCTGTGTCGAATCGGACGTGAGCAGTCGAAGGCGTGCCACCACTGCACGGCCCCAGAGGACAGCGCTGCACATACCTTACAGGCCTGCCCAGCGTGGCATAGCGAAAGACGCGACTTGGTCGCAGAGATTGGAGGGCAGGACCCCTCACTACCGGCTGTGATATTGGCCATGGTCCGGAGTGAGAGCGCCTGGCGGGCGATGGTCACTTTCAGTGAACTCGTGGTGGCAGCAAAGGAAGCCGCCGAGCGACAGAGGGAGGCAAGCGCTGTGCTCCCTTCGCGCCGCAGGCGCACAGGGCGCCGCAACAGGGCGCTTCATGACCTCAGACCACCCTGAGGTAAGGCCTGCGGGTGATGGGGAGGGCACCTCGTCACCCGATCAGCTGACAGGCCCCGGAGGATACGGACGCGATGTTCCACGCGTTCGTTTTCAGAAGGAATGAGGGGTGGGCACTTTACACCCACCCCTCTAGAAGGAGTCCTTAAAGGACCGTCGCCTGCCGGAGCTGCGCTGAGAATGCTTAGCGATCCCGCGGCTCCAGCAAAGGCGAGAAGGGGACCGGGGTGTTTTTGGTCGGTGCAAGTCCGACATATCCCCACGTCGTGCCCTCGACGTGGGTCGAACTCATTAGATTTTCACCCCGCAAAAAAAAAAAAAAAAAAAAAAGGTATTTTTGGCAGACGTAGAAATCTAGATACGATAAAGTTAATACTTTATCAGTGAAAATTTCGAATATTATGTATGTCAAGGTTTTAAACATGTCCCATACAATTCTCTCACCATGTAACCCTACACCTGCTAGTACCTGAATAGAGAGAATAAAGTCCATGACTATGCAATTGCTATCGCTATTAGTTCTCGAAAGTTAATCGCTGTAGTGTCTTATTACGTATCACACAAGTACTGAGGTGTTTGACAACTTGTAATGATGACAAACTCAAGACCCCGATTCTTGAGTTGAACCGCTTAATAATATTGTTGATTAATTTCAATGATGATTTCTTCTGATGATGACGTAAAATATTTCTTAAAATAGTTTCTTGTCGAAGAAAAATGATCCTCCTTGGATTAAAAAAATCTTGTACACCAGGACTATAATATGAGGATTATTTTCTCAGTATTTTATAATTTATTAGTTTAAATATTTTTAAGAAATGAATATCTGTTTATACATACATACAGACTTCAAAGCTTATGGTAAATGAAGGGGAAATCCTTATTAACTGCTAAATCCATAACAAGTTAACATCGTAGTGTAATAATATAATCAGTGATTATAAAAATCCAAATTTAAACTTGCAAAATATATATTCCCAACCTAATCTTAGCACCTAAGCACAAAAATCCAATTGAAAATTATACCAGTTAGAAGCGATATAAACTTTAACAGCTAAAGTAGCTACAAACTAGATTTTTCTCCGGGAATATATTTCGCAGGTTTATGCAAATATAGCCCTAAAGTATACTTCTTAAAGTAGGGTTACTTTTAATAAGTTCACAAATGCACTCGGATCGTTACAAGTAGGTGCAAAAGTGCAAACTTCGCAACATTTTTCGATTCACTTGAACGGGCTCGAATTTACATAAGTAGCAAATCCGGTGCGAAATTCACTTCTGAATTTAGTTAGGTCTGTGATATTAAAGTAGTAACTATTAAATTCGAAGCAATTTCTTCACTTGATTTTGAGATCGTATTATTTTTTGGTTTTGGTTTTCCGTGTTTCGGAAAGCACGTTAAACAGTAGGTCCCGGCTGTCATACATAGTTCTTTGGCAGTCGTTAAGTCAATTCTGACAACCAGTCTTACTATGGGATACTGTGTTTTCCAGTAAAATGGGTTGTGGAGGTCAGATAGGCAGTCGCACCATGTAAAATACGATATTCAGCTGAATTCAGTAAGACTGGTAGCCGACCCCAACATAGTTGGGAAAAGTCTCGGGAGATGATGATTATTTTTTGGTTTAAGCGATTTGGCTATTTGTGGATAAGCTATTTCGTCTAATACTAATAGGAATCGTATATAATAATAAAGAATAATTTTTCATGTCACAAATAATGAAGTGCTAAGGTAAAAACATATTTAATGGTTTTTGAACGCGACATACATAAGTAACGTACCAGTTTCAATTGTTTAGACCTATTGCTTCCAATTTTATTCAGATCGATCATATGACTGGAATTTTCACACGAGCTAAAGCAGAGGGCAACACATTTTATAGTAATTTATTATATGCTCATTATGTAATGTCATGGTGTGGGTATTTGTAGGCCGATTCCGTATAACAAGATCATAAGCACACAATCTTAAAACTCATTAGTTTACACGACAAGCAACTCATATTCTGTTTTCTCGTTATTTCCACATCAGCATAGAAATTGGCTCACTTCACACATAATTTCAACAAGTTTCCAAGAGCTCTTATAATGCAAGTATGTAGGTAATATTGCTATCCACAGGTCAGACCCATGTTTGAATTTGTAATGTTTATAAATTACCCGATTCACAAAGGCTATTCTTATGGTAATAGGGAGCACAATTACAATACAACAATACGATTTTAAATTAAACAATTGACGTTACGTGGAGTATGTCAAAGACAAAGAAAGTAAGGGAAACGGAAACGTATGTCAATTGCGACATTTTAGAAAATGTGCAAAATGTATTTGCATTCATTATAGGTATTTTAGGTGATCTGGAATTTATTCAAATGTTAGATACATAGGTAAGAATGAATGGCCAAATAAAAGAAGAAATGAACAGGAAAACGAATGATAAATAAATCACAATAAACACCAAAAAATTATAACAGCAGTTAAAAAAAAGGCTGTGATTATTATTTCTTTCAAATAAATAAAACTTTCCTTTCGAAAAGTCATTCAAAATAAAAAGTACCAGGATGCCAGAACACCCCTACAGTATACTCGTCGGTTTCCAGAGCACAACACACTAGGTGGCATTCCCCACAGCACCGCACTAAGAGTGTATTGATGTTGTTGGTTATAGCACTTACCACGTCCCAGTACCGTTATGCAGTTTGACTTACAAATAAACGATCGACATCGAGATGTTTCACTTTAGTGGCGTGTGTACTTAGGCATTGGCCCAAGACGATTATATTGTGATAGCTTTTCGAATTGGATCAAATATTGATAGGGATTTATTTTTCAAATACAATTTGACGAGGTTTGTGGCTTATTTTTACCACTTATAAGTATAGACGATGTTAGTAAAAAGTTTCATTCAAATTTAACTTAATGGGTGCAAAATTAAAAAAAAAAAGACGAAATCTTTGATCTGATGAAAATATATTCTAAATAAGCAAATGTCGGAAACGAAATGGAAGTCTGAATTAAACCATTACTATTCTCCCAAGCACTAAACTAACCACTGTAAGCCACTCTTATCCTGAACATGAGGGTCTATGTAATATTTACAAGGGGACATATTATCGGCTCCCCAAAAAGGCTTTTCATAAATTTCCCACAACACCTTTGGTAGGGCCTATACTTCAAGATAGGATAGTAATAAAATCGCCCTCGTACATATTAAAGTTATAGTAAAGGTGCAGGGACACGTCAGGGGATCCATACATTCTGCTTAGCCATTAATACTATATTACATAATCATGGGACACCCTCAATCGCCTTGTTTTTTGATGATATTAATGAATTTTGAATTAGGTTCAAACTTCAGTACGTTAAGTAGAAAGAATGCTAAAAATAGATAATTGATTTGCACTTCAATAAAAAAAAGAAAAACAACAGGACTGATTTTGAAGAAAAGTCAGCACTCGCTGAGGCTTATATCGATTAAAATTATTGAAATCTATCCATAATTGCTGCAGATATCTCGTTACATACATACAAAGATAACATAAAAATACATTTAGCTAAAATTGTTTAATTTTTTAATTAGAGCCATATTTGTTACCTAAACAAAGGCCATACCTATGACATCCGTATTGCACATTTGAATTTCCTCTAAGTCTGGTATTAAAGGGAAATCACAGTGGAGATCCGGGGTTTAGAATTATGTTCGATAAATAACAATGAGCTCTCCCCTGTTGCATGTGGAATTTATATCCAGGGGTGTACCTACCCCTTCAGAAAATACACTCATGGATATACATACATATTAAATTATGGACTTAAATCACTAGAATTACACTAGTAGTAACCAACCAAGTAGTATATTATTGGGCATTCTATACCACTTTCTGTCGCTCGCCAGTCAAGCTCGGCTACACGCCGAGCGCTCGCTACAGAAAGTGGTATAGAATGCCCAATAGGATATGAGCGATACATATAATGGAATAGTTGTTGTATTGCGTTCCAAAGGTGATCGAAACGACTTGATTAATTGAATTGCGCTAAAATGATATTAAACCATTAAAACGACTTGTTGTATTGCGTTCCAACAGTGATACACCATCGAAACGACTTGATTAATTGAATTGCGCTAAAATGATATTAAACCATTAAAACGACTTGTTGTATTGCGTTCCAACAGTGATACACCATCGAAACGACTTGATTAATTGAATTGCGCTAAAATGATATTAAACCATTAAAACGACTTGTTGTATTGCGTTCCAACAGTGATACACCATCGAAACGACTTGATTAATTGAATTGCGCTAAAATGATATTAAACCATTAAAACGACTTGTTGTATTGCGTTCCAACGGTGATACACCATCGAAACGACTTGATTCATTGAATTGCGCTAAAATGATATTAAACCATCGAAACGACTTTTATGAAATGAAACATTTTTTTCATGTAATCAATTTATTTGTCACTAAACACTGGATTTTCAGGGAACAGTGTGTCAACCGATCGCATGAGTTCCTGTAGTTTTCTCCATTGCAATGAGTCTATGTCGGTTTGGAACTTAACACGAACTAATGCCTTCTTCCACAGCTCCAAAGGATCAGTAGTACCAACATCGTTGGTTTTGTACACCTTACAATCTATGTAAAACTCTCCATGAGTGATCGCTGCCCGTCGTTCATATCCGTTGGCTACTCGGTTCATAAAAAAAGAAGAAACGCGCGTTTGGTTGTTCGACGAACCTTCAGCTCCGCAGTCCGAGTTACTGATACCAAATATATCGCTATAAGTGTTAGTCTTTTTCCTGCAACAAAAACAAAAAAATAATAAAGTTAGCTATAAGTTCACCGTTAATAAACTTCTTCATTTATTTACAGTTAGGTACACACTGAAAAATAACCTGATACCTACTAAGTATAAAATACTCAAATGTATAAATTAAGTGATGGTGAAAAAGAGTACCCAATAGTCTTTTTTTATATTAAAATATAAATAATAACTAGTTGTAGCTATTGAACCTAAGGTACATTCATCGAAAACGTCGATAAAAAGTAACTAAGTGAGGTAGGGGAAATAAATAATTAAAGATTTTGTTTACCTGGATAGAGTTGGATTCGTCATTGGTGACTTGCGTTTTCTGTTGCCTTTTTCAGAAGGCTTGCAGCTTGATTTCTTCGTTTCAGCGATCGGAGCCATTTCAGAGCTTTGATATGCATCAAATTCGGAGTCGGACCTGGAATAACAGACATGGAAAAAAATAATTATAAGTATTAAAAGTCGCTGGAGAGAAGGAGTTTAAACTTTAATGCGTAGATAATACCAATATAATAAATGCGAATAGTTTGAGTTTATTTGTTTGTTACGCTTTGATGCCTTAACTATATAACCAACAAAAGAAATTAGTTCAAAGATAAACAATTTTTAGTTAAAATCTACAATGACGTGAGCAAAAACTATGGATAGGGTTTAATACTTACATTTTCCAAGCAGCAGCTACCTAGGTACCCAATCGGTTTGATCCGTTGGTGATAACAGGCACAGGGCAGCAGGTAGAGAATAGTAGAGATGGCAGCGGTTCACCGTCGGTACTGGTATTGTTATCTCCCGTGATGTACGAGTTTACTAACTAATAACCGTAAAGCACTTGTAGACTTTAAACAACATGTAATGAGTACTTTTAAAAATGTGTGGCTTATAAGTTCAAATTGTAAATATAATTCACTATGTTAAATATGACTACATCACATCGAACGCTTTGCATGAAACACACTTTTTTACTTAGACTGGTTATATCCGTTCAAAAAAATAAAGTAAAGCATTATTGAATTACCAATAAATGTTGATGCAGCTAAATGACTCAGGGCTGACATGAAAATATCAAGTAATTAATAAACATCGCTAATATTTGCATGGTGTTGGAGTGGATGCGCGACAACCTTACATAAAATAGCTAACTGTTGCAAATATTAAGTTTGACACAGCTTACGTATATAAAATTTATTGGTTTATTCTGCAATGAGAACATCTTTTCGGTCCTACATTATAACAAAATCCGATTTGGACCATTTAAACTAAATTTTCTGTTTCGAATAAAATTGTTTTACTGTCTAAAGAATATTCAGTAGGAAGGTAATCTTTAACATTTAAAATTTTTTGTTATGAATTATTTTATGGATAAAGTACTGGTATAGGACTTTTAGAGTACCTAATAGTTACTAGCGCAAACTAAGTAATATGTAAACATAATTGTTAAACAGCACTAGGAGATCATAATTAAATAAAAATATCGGACAAACAGGAATAAAATAAAAAATATTATTGAGACCGAAACTTCTTGGTTCGAGTGCGGAATAACCCAATAGATACAATTTATTGCAAAAGTATCGTAATAAGAGTAAAATATATTCAATAACAGGATGTTTACTTCATTAGGTGCACTCCTATTACACATAATGAAGTAAAAATCTTGTTATTTCTATATTTTATAAGTATTATTGAAAATACAAAATTTTAAGTCATAAAAATCTATCAACGAGACTGGACACCTTTATCGAAAAACATTTTAATGATTTTTGGTGTCTCAAGACATTTGTACGTAATCTGTACCTGGCTGAACTAACTACATTGCGTGTTTTACAGGTAATTATAAATCTCACATTATTTTTTATTATTTTCAATTGATATTGATCTACAAATCTACTTTAATTTGTTTTTCTTTTATTTTTAGTTATTTTAAGAAATCACTTGTTCATATACATAGACATCATCACTTCTCAAGACAAAGATAGTTCCTTCTTCGGGTTTCGTGGGATTCGTCTATTACCTTCGGATACATCATACTCATATTGAAAAATAAAAACACCTAAAATTGCTACGACGGACAACGACTTAAGCAGGTATTCTTTTAAATCTATTCTCTATTCAACTTTATTTTGATTTGCCCTATAAGTACTTACATAAATAATATATGTATTTCGTCTGTTTTCCAGATAATTCAAACAAATAAAATCTCAGCAATTAGAACGTGAGACATAACTATACCTACTATATAATATCGTGAAGATAGTTGTAAGTAGTTTAATTAGTAATAATTTACTAATTATTTTGAAAGTATTTACTCACTAAGTAACAATGCCTAACTGTTCGGTTTGCAAAGTATTTGTAAATAATAAACAATGGACTAGTCACTTACGTAGCAATGTGCATAAAAGCAATAGTACGACCCTCTTAGATGATAATGTTGCAATTATTAATACTTCGTTTAAAGAACGAATAATAAGTTACAAAATCATGGCAATTAACGAACAAATTAATAATTTTCCTGAATTGTTTCTGAATAATTTAAGTGAACAAGTTAAAAATCTAATAGATCGAGCACTACAGAAACATATAGCTATTAAGATTAATTTTGAACTATTTTCTTTTTTTCTATTGTGTAAAAATGACCAACAAGAAATTAAATCATTTGCTACAAAAAACCAAATCGTTTATTCTAATTATGATTTTAATTCAATTTACACAACATCAATAGTAACCTTGTTGAAAAAAGTTGAAGAGTTTCAGGAGAGAGATAGTGGTTGGACATTTTTATGTAATTCACATTTAGAAATTAATATAAATAAATATCAACCTCTTGGCGGATCTAAATTTTTCACTTTACCAAAATATATAAAAAATAAAAAAGCTTGTTTGAATATTCGAAATCAAGATGAGTATTGCTTTTTGTGGTGTATTGTAGCGGCATTGCATCCTACTACTCACCATCCTGACAGAGTTTCTTCTTATCCTCATTTTCAAAATGTTTTAAATGTTCATGGTTTGAAATTCCCTATCTCATTTTCGGACATTGCTATTTTTGAGAAAAATAATCCTTTTTTGAATATTTTCGTGTATGGTTTGAAAAATGATAAAACAATCATCGGCCCTTTGTACAAAACAAAGAATAATAAATCAAAGAGCATTCATTTATTGTTTTTAGAAAATAATAATTATTCTCATTATTGTCTTATCAAAGATTTACCTCGACTGGTTAGAAATCAGATAACTAAACATCATAGTAAATTATATTTTTGCGAAACATGTTTACTGTTTTTTCCTACACAAAATCAAATCGATACCCACATGTGTGGAGGAATTGTTACAGTTTTGCCAGATCAAGGGTCTTATTTAAAGTTTAAAAATTTTGATAGAAAACAAAATATTCCATTTGTCATATATGCAGATTTCGAAACATTGCTTGAACCGATATCCGGCGATGAATTTGAAACCGCCAACACGTCATACTCACAACGCCACGTGCCGGCCGCATTTGCTTATAATATAGTGTCATCATTTAACAGTACTGTTGAAGGTTATAGAAGTTATCGTGGGAAAGATTGTGTTTCAAAATTTGTATATTTTTTAACCGAAGATGTTAAAGCAATACATAGGGTTCTGTCCAAAAGTAAACCTATGATATTTACAGAAAAGGATGCTCTGGATTTTAAACGCGCTTATAAATGTCACATTTGTGAAAACTTATTGTTGTCTGATAGAGTGAGGGATCATTGTCATCTGACGGGTCAGTACCGTGGCGCAGCACATCGTCATTGTAATTTGCAACATAAACTACCAAAATATGTACCAATATTTTTTCATAATTTATCTGGATATGATTGTCATTTATTTATAAAAAAGTTGGGTGAAATCCCCGGACACATTAAAATAATACCTAAAACCAAGGAAAAATATATAACATTCACAAAATTTATACCCATTGCCGATAACGAATATATTCAAATAAGGTTTTTAGACTCATATAATTTTCTAGGTACCAGTTTAGATAAACTTGCCGCTACATTGCAGGAAGAAGATTTTGTTAATCTTCGATCTCATTTTTCTGATAAAAAACAGTTTAGATTACTCACGCGAAAAGGTATATATCCGTATGATTATATGACAGATTGGAAATGTTATGAAGAAAATACATTACCGCAGAAGTATTGTTTTCATAATTCTTTAACCAACGAAGATATCAGTGATAAAGATTATAGTCATGCACAAACAGTTTGGAATGAATTCAAAATTAATAATTTAGGTCAATATACGGATCTATACTTAAAGACAGACGTGCTTTTGTTGACGGATATATTTCAAAATTTTCGAAAAACATGTAAACAATATTATAACCTAGATCCAGCATTTTATATAACTGCTCCTAGTTTATCCTTTGATGCAATGTTGCTAAAAACAGGCGTTCAATTGGAACTAATTTCAGATCTAGCTATTGTTAGAATGATACAAAGTGGTATACGAGGGGGCTTATGTATGTGTTCCCATCGTTATGCAAAAGCTAATCATAAATATATGACGGAATATAATACCTCACAGCCTCAGTGTTTCATAGTTTATCTTGACTGCAATAATCTTTATGGCTTTAGCATGTGTCAGTACTTACCATATTCGAATTTTAGATTTCTAAGTGAGGATGAAATCTTTAACTTGAATGTTGAAAATATTGAAAATAACGCTGAGTGGGGCTTTATATTAGAAGTCGATCTTTTGTATCCCGAATATTTACACAACCATCATAATGATTTACCATTTTGTCCAGAAAAATGTGTTCCTCCGGGAGGTAAAACAAAGAAACTTATCGCAAACTTGTATAATAAGTATAAATATGTAATACATTACGTTCATTTAAAAAAATGTTTGGAGCACGGCTTAATATTGCGTAAAGTTCATAGAGTAATTACTTTTAGACAGAGTCCATATTTAAAGCAGTACATAGAATTAAACACCCAATTAAGACAAAGCGCAAAAAGTTCCTTTGAACAAGACTTCTTTAAGTTGTTAAACAATAGTGTTTTTGGAAAGACATTAGAAAATACCGAAAAAAGGGTTACTGTTCACTTAGTTAATCAATGGAGTGACAAATCTAATCGAACCAAAAAATTTATATCCGCCGAGAGACTTGTGGCCAATCCATATTTCCATAGTGCATCTATTTTATCTGAGAATTTAGTTGCAATACAAATGAAACCGGATCAAATTATTTTAGATAAGCCTATTTATATTGGATTCTCTGTATTAGAACTTTCTAAATCACACATGTATGATTTTCATTATAATATAATAAAACCTTTTTATAAAGACCGAGTACGGCTATGTTATACTGATACCGATTCTTTTGTTTATAAAATACATACTAACGATTTTTATCATGACTTGAAGTATAATTTTTTACAATATTTTGATACTAGTAACTATGATGAACAAAATAATTTTGAAATACCTACAATCAACAAAAAAGTTCCGGGTCTGTTTAAGGACGAAATGAGTGGACAATGTATAACAGATTTTGTTGGTTTGAGGTCAAAACTTTACTCTATAAAAGCTTCTAGTAAAATTATAAAAAAAGCCAAGGGTGTAAAATCATGTGTAGTAAAGACATTAAATGTATCAGACTATGAAAATATTTTATTTAATAGAGGAGTTATCCGCAGAAAGAATGTTATGTTTAAATCTATTAAACACCAAATATTTACCCGAACAGTTAATAAAATTGCATTGTCCAGCAACGATGATAAGCGTTCAATATCTGTAGATCAAATATCAACACGAGCCTGGGGTCACAAGTCTATTTTAAAGGATGATTAAATATTTAAGTTGACTCTTACTGTCGTAGTTTTAAGCTATAGTTTTAAGTAGCTACAAAGTTTACATTTAAATTACGCATATTATGTTCAAATTCAAATGATTTATTGCAATCCATAATGTACATTCAGGTGGTAAAATAAAATTATAGAAACAATTATGGGTACCCTGTCGGGCACAGCAAAATTAGACAATAGGTAGGAGAGAGGAAGAGCGCCTTTATCAATTTTCTTATGTAAATGATACTAAAAATTAAATTAGATTAGGTACATAGATTGTTATTCTGTTATAATAATATCATTTGTTTGTGTAGAACTTAATTATTTAATATATTTTATTATATAATTGATTAATTCAACCTATTTATATTATTATTATACTGCAGTATATATTTTAAAGGATTCATTTTTTATGCTTTTTATTTTTGTAAAATTATAGTAAATTGGAAATTAGGTAGATTATAGTTATGTTATTATAATTTATGTAATTGCTTTTTATTGTAATTAATGATTTATTATTACTTTTGATTATATTTACTTATTTTATATATTTATAATTTGTAATGTCGTATATAATATTTAAAGAATTTATTATACTAGTGTAAATAATAGTGTATGTACAGTAAAATTAGTCAGTTAAATTGTATCATTGAAATATTCGTCTAGTGTGTAATAGCTTTTATTAATTAAAAATTCGTTAACTGTTTCTAATTTAATTTGATTAATTGTAAAATTTATATTTATCTGATTTTTTTTTGACGTGGATGGAATGTTATTAATTTGGTTTTTGTAAAATTTATTTCAAGGTTATGATCGTTGATCCAATTTATTATTTTATTAAAAAATAAAAATGGTATTTAATTTTTCATTTAAATGTGTAGAATAAAGATAAATAAATGTTATGTACCTACTGCTTGTTTTATTTATGATTTTTTTACGAAAATAATCTTTTCTTATTTATTTAAATACTATACTGATTCAAGTTTAATCATGCACTGATGAATAGTAATCGAATAAAAATGTATCTTGTGTGAAAAAAAATAAGGTTGATTTTTAGTAGAGTCAATATTATATTGTTGTTTGTTACCTTTAGCTTGGCGACATAATTGCTTAGCCATCAGTTTTCTGTTTTGCAATTTCACAGTAGCCTTTAATTACATTTTCGTCATTTACGAAATATTACTCAGGTGGACAACTTGTACAATTGCAGAGTGTATCAAAACATGTCATCGGTAAGTATTCAACAATTACATCGTATTTTTTCGTGTTTTTTTTTTTTTTTGCGAGTGTTTGTTTAACTATATTACTATAATTATAATTTGTTCACATTTTACCTTTACCTAGCCACTTTTCACAAACGGAAATCAAACCTTAGACTCATCGTTAAATTGCAGTTAATATCTTTAAGGTTTTATGATAGAGTATTCTTATTATTATAATGTGTCTATATTTTGTTACAGATTTCTGAATCGGAAATTGTGTTTAGTCAGTATGCTCAGGATCCCTACGAAGTTTATACTGAGATGATGCCAGAGGAACCGGAGACCAGACCAGCCATAAAAGATAAGAAATCCAAGCAACGGTGTAAAGAAAAAACGAAAAAACAAATGCCTACAAAATCATTTGTTATGAGTCGATTGCAGCGACGGGGTATTAAGTTGATAAAAGTTTCCGTGGTAGATCTATGTAATAACAATTCTCAAACAAGTGATAGTGATGGTGATTGTGAAAATGTAATAATCAATGCACAATATATAGTTAAAGACGCTATTGATAGTATCATGGACGAAACTGAATCTTTAGTTAAGAAAATTTCAAAATCATTAATAGATAGTGATTATTAAACTTTTGATTAATACAATAGATTTTTATTTTTATTGTTTATTTGGTAATAATATTTTTTGGTAATGTGTTCGGTAATGTTTTGTGGCAATGTGTCGGGTATTCATAGGAAATAAAATATATTTAAAAAAAATAAATGTTTTTATTTACAAAACCATTTACTTATGTGGTAGAATAGTATATAGTTTTGTGTTTTTATATTTAGAATAGGAATAAACATAACTGTAAATAGTATAGGGTTATTATAAAATAAACGCATTATTGTCATTTAAAAATGTTTTATTTTTATATCTTAAAACTAATAAACAGATACACCTTTAGTTATTCCTCTAAATACTTTTTTATACATAATACGTTTTTAAGAGCACACTGTTTGGAATGTTTATTACAACACAAGTTAACTTTTCCATCGCAGGAGTATTTTTTGTGCAACTTGGATAAATTAGGACACAATTTCTCATCAAGTTCCGATACATTACAATTCGTACATAGATCCTTAACCCATTTTACCTTCTCAGAACCTTTAACTATAATATTTTTATCTTTTAAATATGGTACGATTATACGATGGAATTCTCTGTAGTCGATGTGTCCTTCACTCCAATAAATGCCTCGGTTTTTTTCTATCCATTTAACTTGAATCTTTTCTTCGCTTGTTAGATGTCTAAATAAGTATGGAGGTTTTATTAAAAACGATTGCGTATAGTTTTGAGTCGCAAATGCCAATTCTTTTATTATAAAATTGTTGTAAAGATCCTTGAATCCTTGTACATCCAATATGAGAGTATCCGATTTCATGATATTTTCTTAACAGTGCTGCTAAGCGGTTTGTACTCAATTATGCAGTCGTTTAATATAAGACAATATGCCGATGTTTGATCAGGTATGTCTGAATCGCTTTCGATTTCCACTCTAACGTCCACAACAGGTCCTCCTTTTAGATTATCAGCTTGTCTGGAGCAATCGATAACGAATAGTGGCGCTAAGTCTTTGAATTGTTTTTCACTTAATAAGGGTTCCGCGCGACGTCCGTAGTACGACTGTTGAAATCGAGTATACTGTTCATATAATAAAGCTGTGTTGTTGTTTGCAAAATTAACGTTTAAATTTTCGTATGGAAAGTATGTTGAATTGAGGTATACTTTAACATCTCGTATATGACAGTGATCAAACTGAGACATGTCAGAACTGGCACTATTTTTTCTGTTTGTTTGTAAACCGATAATAATATATCTGGGTTTTTCTATTTGCGATGATGTTTTGATAGACCAGGTATGTTTAGTAGTCCTAGGTAACGCAGGATACTCGTAAAGATCCCAATTTCGGAATACCATCTGCAGTGGACGATCTTTTTCTAACAATTTAATTAAACTTAGTTTTTCCTTATCAGATACTTTAACGTGCGGTACGCGCCATATGATTTTATTTATAATAACGTCTTCTAAAATTTCACCAGTATTTAATTTCACAGCGTTCAAGTTTGTATTGCTACGTAACAATATCAACTCGTGCCTACTATTTATTACAATCTTTTTAAAATCCTCTGCAAAACCGAGTATGTTGCAAAGTGGTATGGATACAGAAAATTTACCACCGTTTATATTTTTAATGCCTTCGATATTCCAGCCCCAAGAATTAGATATTTTTGATTCGGTCTCATTCATTGAAATTAATGACTTCATCGTGGTAGTTACACCAGCATTTTTTATTTTATCAATTTCGACTCCATTTAGCTCGTACCTTATATCTTGGAATAGATAGAGTAGAGCATTATTGGTAAAATGAACACTGCTCGCAGTTTCTTTTGCATCCTTTTTCTTAACAACTATGGTTCCTTCCAAATACAAGGTGCTTGCTGACGGTAGTACATACAAGTCCTGTTGGTTGATAGGTATGCGTATCTCGTCATTCCTGTTAAAACTGGTCACGTACGGTTTATATGAATGGTATTCGATGCCTTCAACAGTATTGTCGTAGGTTGGTGCGGATAAAACATCTAAGATATTCATTTTAGGAGACCGATAGCTTTAAGAAATGCTTTATTTTCTCTCGTTAATTTTATTCTTTTCTTCGAGCTAGTTCTTATATGACTGGGAGCTTTATATAAACTGATGGTTTTTTTTGGTTGATGCGTATATTTATTATAGTCAATCATTTTTTCTTCTTAGATGTAAATAAAGCTGTACTTCTTCACCGCGTAAATTTATCAGTTGATTGTTTATGTCCAATAACCGTATATGTATGCAGCTTATGTTGTTTTGATTAATCGGAAAGTATATTGCGTTTTTAGGAATTTCTATGATTCTATATCCTGGTGGCACGTTGAGTGCAAATTCGTGGATAATGTGACTGGGCTCTCCGTTTACGTACGAACCACTGACAATATCACATTCAATCCTGATCACGGTCGTTGGCAAAATGTTAACTGGAAACTGTGAGACATGCAATTTATTAGCTTTTAAGATCTGCTTATCATATCCTAATAGGTTTCGAAAAGTGTCTTCCTTATCGAAGTTTATATTTTTAGAACAGAGTATTGTAGTTTTTAGAGTATTGTTATTGCACAGTAGTTTTATCGAAGCGTTTTGTATTTTAGACTTTATATAATCGCTGATATCTTGAAGTTCATAAGTTCCTTCGGGTATTTCAATTACTTCCTCCGATCCATAGTAGAACTTATTGTTCTTTTTATCAATATTTGGAATAGAATTAAACGTGGAGAAATGCAATAATGCGCACTCGTACTGACCGTTTAATTGTAATGTGTTAGGATAGTAAGTAGACAAATCTGATGACTTTCCAGTTATTGACAAAGTGAGGGACATCTTGAGAATGATAAAAATGAAAGAACAACATATTAATTTATACATTTTTATTTTTCCAAAAATTCCTTAGATATTCTAAGCATAAGTGTCCACAATTCACAGTATTGAATTTTTGGTACCTTGTATAGTTGTAAAAAATATTACAGTTTTTTAAGTATCGTATCAATTCGAGAGGCGGTTTCAAATCACCGAAGCTGTCAAAATATTCACAATAATTATTAAATTTAATATAAGCCACCCAATGAGTTCCTTCATTTTTTGAATTGTCCAAATTCACGATAGCACATTCAATCTGTTTTGGTTTTCTCGGTAACCGATCTTTCATGTAAACTCCTCGAAAGTATGGCAAGTCGCGAGCGTGCTTTTTGATGTCAACATCAGTTAATGGACGATTAGGTAGCTTACTTATCAGTTTTTTGACGAATTTATAAACAAACCTTTACCATTTTTATGCGGTTTAATGTACAACCCCTTTCCTATAGCTAATGCTTCCATAGTTTTATTGTGCCGTTCAGTTTCTTGTAATTTTTTTTGAGCTGTTTTATAGTCGTTAACTGTTTTTGCGATACCCGCAGCACCACCCGCTAAAGATCCTAATGCCGATAAACCAGCGAAAATTGGGATCAAAGGCAGAACTCCACCAGTCTTCGGTATGGGTATGACACGAGGAACTCGTACTTTCTGTACGCAAGGAAATATCTTTCTAGCAGCCAAGTAAGCGGCGTTTATAAGAGCCTTACTGTCCATGTGTTTGAGTTTCCTAATTTTTGATCTTATTTTCGATACAAAACTGTTAAACGTTTTAATCCCTGCACCAGACTTTATTTTGGCTTTCATGACTTTGCTCACCAGCCACGAACTTAGTTTTTCCCCTTTTCCTGCGTCCTTGGATCTAAGTCTTTGTTTAGCCATGTTTAACAGTTGTAAATCGGCTTTGTGACGATTAGGTAAATCTGTATGGTTCTGATATGCAATATCGTGATGCATACAAGCTTCGTCTAACTTGTTTACGCCTCGATCTCCACGTAGTAACCGTTTTTGTAGTTTAGTACCCGGTCCGCAATAATTGTAACCAGGCAAATGAAGTTCAAAGGGTAAATTATTAATCACACTATTGACTAGTCCACCACCTTGCATTGTTCAAAGTAAAATGAAATACATGTAAGAAATAATAATGTTTATATAAATAATATGATATCTACTTTTATCAATTCACTATCGCAGCTCTGTTGATCCAACTATTTTCTGCGTTACTTAAACCTAACCATTTCACAAACAATTTATTTCCTTTTCTTTTTAAAACTTTTTCTATCAAATAAACGTTTGGGAAATATGTTTTTTGAAGTTCCGGTTCATAAAAGGTTCCCAAAATAGCTTGTTTGCGTTGGTCCTCTATATGATACGTTTTTGGAATGGTATTGTTTACTTTTTTTATGGTAAATATTTCAGTTGACCAATTAGGAGTGTAGCCCTTTTTAAAAACATGCTTGTATTTACTAATGCGAACACTGTCACCAACTTTGAACTTAGGTACGCAACGAAAAGAAACTTGCTTATGTGTTTTTTTTATATTTTCTTTTATGTTTAACTCATTGCATTTATTTACTTCAACAGGTTTACATTGAATAGTACGATGCTTTGTGTTGTTATACATTTTCAATGTATCTTGTAACACCGTTTCATACCACTTGTAGTTTCCATTCATACTAAAACACTTATATAATTTATTTTTAATAGTTTTTATCAATCGCTCAACAATTGAAGCCTTCTTTGTAGAAAAGGTTGAGTAATGGTTAATATTAAACCTTCTCATGAGCGTCTGGAATGAAGTATTATAAAACTCTGTTCCTGAATCTGTTTGTAAATTAACCGGTTTGCGTTGACTTTTACTGAGTATGTTCCCAAATGCATTAGTAACATCAATTTTATTTTTCGATTTTAGCGGTTCTGCCCAGGCGTATTTTGAGAAACAATCTATCACCAATAAAATATAATTGTAACCATTGTTGTATTTTCTTAAATTTTGCATGTCCATCAGATCAGCTTGCCACAAATCATCAATCCCTTTCAAAATTACAGAACGACGATCAAAATTTTTTCTTGCCGCTTTGTGAATTTCATTTACAATTTGTTGTTTGGACATTATGAAGGCTTTTTAGATGCTAATAAGTTATCTACAACTGTTTTTGTGTAAAACTTATCTTCTAAATGAATGGAAACTTCAGATATCTTTGCTTTTAAAGTATTTTGTACATCATTCATAATTTGAGATCGCATTAACAGCATGGATTTATATAAATCTTTCGTTATGTTTGTCATAAATTGATCTACATAATCCTTATTTACAGCATCATCTGGTTCTACGGGAGTTCTGATACCTCTCAACGTAGTAGCTTTTAAATCAAATTCACCATTTTCTGTTTTCGTTAATGCATTATCATTACTCTCGAATAATTCTGACAATCGCATTCTTTTATGAATATAATGTCCAAATTTGTCTATATTCATGTTGAATGTGCTTTGTATTGAAGGGTTAACAGTAAAATGAAACATATGCAGAGAATAAAAGATATTTATTAATTAATAACTTTACTTTCACGTAACTCTTCGATGATGGATATTATTTCATTGTCCAGCCCAGTGTTGCCAGCGTCTCGTGAAGCAATCAATAGTTTTAATCTATCCACTAGTTCATTTGGATTATCCCAATAGACATAATCTACGTTTTTTCTCCACACTTTTTTCAACGGTAGTCCATTCCCCTTTGGTTGATTGTAGGTCTGATTTGTACTTTGTAATTTAAAAAGAGGTTTAATGACTTGCAAATATTTATGCCCTTTGCTACTTTTGATGGGTTTGCTTGGTTCAAAATCTCGACGGTGTGCATTTGTATCGATCAGCATTGACTTATAATGTTGCATATCATTATCTGTCACTAAACTTAAGTCTACATCTTTTTTTAGCAACAACTGTTTCAAACCCGGTGTATTTCGATATTTGCGACCCGTTACTGTAATAAAATCATCACCAATCGTAATGCTAGCTGAACCTAACATAAGTTTTCCACGCTCTATCCGAACACCAAATGGTATATCATGTAGTGCTTCAGGAGATAGAGACCAAGATGATGTATCGCATTCTTCGTTCTTATCACCCAACGATTGAAATGAAGACTCACTGTCGATTTCATTTTCATCACTGCTTTCCACGTACTCTTTGCTAGTAGGACCTTCCTTGTATAATGTTTGATTGCTTTCCAGGATTTTTTCATTTTCATCAGAAGTAGTTCCATTATTGGTGTTGGTTAGTAAATTAAGTGATTCGGTTATAGGTTTAAAAACCGTTTCTAATGCTTCCTTATTCCCAATCTCAAGTTCTCTCATGGCGCGTACTTTTTTCTTTACAGCCGCTGAAGCATCTACGATTTGTCTTTTCAATGATTTTTCCATAGTCGATAAATGTATAGTTATCGCATAAGAGTTGTTAAAAGAGTAATAAGGTAACGATGTCAGCGGTCTTAAATATATATCATTTTCTTATTCAAACACGACAAATGTGTCAAATTTATTCCTGTAACATCCATTATTTTTAGAGCAATCTTTATTTATTACCAGAAAGTTGTAAGGTTCACTCCAAATTTTAGAACACATTTCACGAAACTGAGCCCAAGTCATATCTGTATTAACATGTTCTTCATAAATATGCTTCAGATTAATATCATCCTGCTTAAATAGTACGATAAGGTTAGCGTTGTCTCTTACTAACTGTTTTGGCACTTTACTATACGTTTGATTGAGATAAAAACAATCGATATTTTTGTGTCGACCCATTGCAAAGTAATCTCGCATGTTACTTTGATTTTCACATGCAACGTCATCAAATATTATGACAGAGTTGGGTTTAGCATCCTGAACACTTAAAACGTCTTCATTTCCATGATATTTCTTAAAAGAAATACCTGGAACTCGTTGTAAAACACTTTCCAGAAATCTATACTTAAGTTGGTGCAAAGTTTTTGAATAAACGTAAACATTTTGAAATTTTAAACCGTTTTCATGTATAAGAAGACCAATGAGCAAATTTGTTTTTCCACAATTTGACGGACCACAAATTATACAACGTACTATGTTAGGTAATAATTCACTATGACGAGCATGAGTCTTGGGAATATCATCACAGATAGTGTTTACATTCAATGATTGGGGTTGTTTAATAAACTTCATGTCTAAGAATGATAAAATACGTTCATAGCATTCACTTATAAACTTTTTTGATCAATCGAATCACAAATTATACATGGTAAGCCTGTGAGAATACTCGACTAAACGGATCGAGTCGATTATCGGATATTGGGCATTCAATACCACTTTCTGTAGCGAGCGCTCGGCGTGTAGCCGAGCTTGACTGGCGAGCGACAGAAAGTGGTATAGAATGCCCAATAATATACTACTCAACCAAGTTGGTGTAATAGACTTCAAAATCGTCTGAAGTTCCAAAAACTTGTCCATCCCAAAAATAACTTTGTCTACTTAATAAATTTTATTTGTCAAATTACAACGATTTCCTGTTTATTACAATTCATTAAATATTCTGCATTTGAAATAATGTTTTTCAAATGCAGAATATTTCATTCATACCGTACAATTACATAACATAACATAACATACCATCACGCCTGTATCCCCGAAGGGTTAGGCAGAGGTGTACCAATGTACACCCACAGTTCGCCGGTATGTTTAGGTCCCATGTAATAGGGGGCGAGCCTATTGCCACTAACCGGGCACAAATCCAAACTCCGACCTGCTACTGAGAATTTCATAGAAAAACCCAATAACACCTTGGTCGACTTGGGAATCGAACCCAAGACCTCTAGCGTAGCAGTCGCGCTTAGAACCACTAGGCCAACGAGGCAGTACCGTACAATTGAGACCTATAAAAGTCAACCGACTATTTTACTGGCGCGCTTGTGGTAACTTTTTAAGTAAGTGTTCGTAAATTCTATAGTAGCTGAATGTATTCGATTTAAATTCTGTCGTAACCAAAAGTAAATATTGTTATGTGACGTTGTCATTGTAAATTATTTCTAATTCATTAATTGTAATCGGTTGTGCCTGCCTCTTTCGCAAAATAAATTCCCAATATGTAATCTAATCCTATAAATAAAATCTCTTTTCTTTGACCTGCAAAAAATCACAACTTTATGTAATATGCAGATCGTCAACGACTAAATAATAACGAAGAAGCTTATGGATGCGAAAATAAAAAGCGCAAAGATAAAGAGAGCATACTTAAAAATTTACATTTTAAAGGACTCCAAAATAGGGGTTGTAAATTGCATCTTAAAAATACACAGGTTTTACAAGATTAGCTTAACATCGCCCTTGGGGTTGCTTTGATATCAGTAACAGAGTAGATCAAACGTTGAATTAAAAAGACTGCACAGCTTAAGAGCACATCCTCTTCGGTAAGTATTTTAATTGCGCTGTTAGATAAAGGTACAGGTAGATACTTAAGTTATTCAGTATTTGATCTTTTGAGTGCCTTGTTTTTGCATGTTTGCATTTGCGTTCTTGAACTTTTGAGTTTTTGAGATTTTTATTGCTAGTTATTCAAAGTTTAGTCAAATAAATTTTATACCTTATAGAACATAAACAAAAATAAGAGTTTATAGCTTTAAAATTATTATCTATCCAAGTTCTAAAATAAAAAAAAAAGTTAGGCAAATTGGAGACATAATTTTTTTTTTTCTAAAAATCACAATCGTAATGTTTATGTGACATATTTTAAAATATCAAGTAACTGTTTTATATACAGTTTACGACGATGATATTTAGTCAACAAATATCATATTTAGGAGGGTGGTTCAACTTTATTACGTAGGTGCGCATCAATCACTCAATTTAACACGATTATACGAAAAGGTCAGCAGGTTTGTTGTGATTTTATCCCGGTAATGTAAAGGTTAAATGAATTTGGTTTGCAAGCCTTCTTTCTTTTGAAGTTGAAAGTGAATTGAAGTCCGATCTTTAGTACAAAATGCTTGCTGGCGTTTATTTTCGATCAGTCAACTCATGTTCAAAAAAATACTTGGGAAATGTAGGTGTTCTATTCACTATTGTATTCATGTCTGATTGATCCAGAAATAACACTAGAAACTCATTTTTGGCAGCCACACTTGCGCCCACTACGTTTACAATGGCTTATAGATAACTTGAGAACATTTTAAGTTTTATAAGATAAATCTTTTCAATACAAAATATGTTTGCCCTAAGTAAATAGACCGCCGAAGTAAATTTATCACGAAGAACGCTGTGTCATCGCAACTAAGAGCTTTGTTTAAATCATTGGTGCCCGTCACGCCTCCTACAATGACTTTATAGAAAGGGTTCCAGTTAAACAATTTGAAATAAGTGTTGTCTGTTAAGCATTATAGGAATTTTAATTGAATAATTCAAAGGGAGCTCGATTAATCTGTAACTGCTGCTTTTTATAGCATTCATATTGGACTTTTTGTTTCGAATTTCATAGTGTTTTAATTTTGAGTAAACACTTTTACCTAAATGACAGATGAGTTTATCAAAATGTTTAATAAAAGAACAAACAATTTTAAAGCAGCTGCGTTAGACAGCGAAGGTTATATTTTTTTCTGATTTGTTATTAACGTTTTTTTAGTAACCGTCCGTAAAATAGCTCTGGATGATAATTAATTATTGCTGGCCCGCAGTTTGTTTTAGCTCGGTCACGGCCTACAAATTTATGTATGAGCAAAACCATTAAGGGATTGTCGCTCCAGGTCATTTTGTTTGTAACATATTAAAAAAAATCTTCGTTACGCATAAATTAAAAGAGGGTTCGAGCTAACACACCTTTTTGGAGAAAATAGACGCTTATGTAAACAAATTTTGTTTACCTGTGTTTGGTTTGCGGTGTAAGCAGAGTTAAGGAAAAGTTTTTGTTTTATACAATTTTATTATTTTGTAATCTTTCATGTAGACAAACTATGACATCTCAGAGTGGTACAGATCGATTATAAACATCGTTATTGAATATTCTGCTAGTATAATATTATGTAATAATAATTGATCGTAACACTTTCTCAGTTTGTTTAATAACAACAGATTACGAATAAGCAACCTGTTCTAACATACTTGTGCACTGTTCTGTCGCTCGCATCTGTACAGTATCTTGTATCGGATTCTGTGACAGGTGAATGTGTTTTTTGCCTCCTTTGCATAACGTATGGTCGATGAATAAAAATCCAAGCATTGTCACCTGCGCAACACATTGCGTGGGACCCACCTACCGAAGGACATTACTTTTAACCCAATTAGTTTTATGTGAGAAGTTGAATTAACTTACTAATAGACTAACTTCTGTTTTTCCCACGGTCATGATTGACATGAGAATATTTTAAGTAGATCGAAATAGGTTTGACGGGTGGTTAGAATAGATAGCGAAATACTTTCACCTATCGTGTCGATATTCACGTGCAAACCTTTTTCCCAGCTCAAGAATCTCATGAATGGTTATTAAATGACGCAATTGAAGCGATGTTCTTTTGGTTTTTTTTTGGAAGGGTCACACCTACACGTGTGCGTAATCGACAATGATATAAAGTCTAACAATCCGGTGCGTCGAACTGCCAATATTGTGGTGAGACGAATCCATTGTTGTGCATTCTGGTGACCTAATGACTTGTTTTGCACAAGCCCGTATCAGGTAACTACGACAGATGTACGAAGCCAGATAGTGGGAAAGTATGAGAGGCGAACTAAGACAGACGTGACTTTGTTGCATTTTCTATTATAATAACGTTCGGGGAGCACTTAGTTGTCATTCGTGGGAATATAAATAATGGTTATGACAATCTCTGGTGTCATCAAAGAAACAATGAGAAAGTTTTTGTTGGCGTTTCAAAACATTGCAAAATTAATTTATAGAGGTAAAATATATTTAGTATTAGCGTCGACCCAGGGAATAAGCCGGATACGTCCTAAACTAGTCTTACTCCAAGCGACTCCACGGGAGATACGGGTAATGTTGGCAAGGTGCTGTAAAATCTGATATTAAAGCTGACAATATGACTGTTTAAATCGAACCAAATAGGGAATGAAAAGATACCGTGGCAAACTATAAATATACTAAAATGAACAATCGTTGTTCGCTTGGCTTTTGTATTCTTGTAAGTTATATTGATACTTAGAGAAAATGTTTTATGTAGTTCATTTAAACTCTGAGTAACAATTATATGGGCTCTGCATAGTAAAAATTGCTGATAGCTTTGTCTAAAACATCTCACTTTTTAACCGTCCTAGATTAGTACCTACAAAAGTATCGTCATTAGAGATGACTATACCTTGCACTTTGTACGATAATTACATTTTTTACACGACTGCCCAAAAAGGAGTGTTATGTTTTCAGGGTTCATGTATGTATGTATGTAGGTAGGTATGTATGTATGTTTGTGAGTTTCTTTATTCCACCATAACTTCTAAAAGGCTTGACCGATTTTAATGTTTGTGGTATCATTAGAAGCTTTGAATTATCCCGAGTGACATAGGCTATGTGGACATTAAAAAATGGTCAAGTGTGAGTCGAAATCACCTGCAAAGGGTTCCGAACGAAATTTTTTTTTGTGTTGTGTCATGCTTTTTTGTTGTTCACTAAAAGGTATTAAATAAAAAAAATATAATTAAAAATTAAAAAACACGCCTGCCATGTAAAAAAAATTAAAAACAAGTCAAATATTTGCAGTCGGGGACCTGTAATGAATTGTTTCAAGTAACCGACCCCGACTGCAAATATTTGACTTGTTTTTAATTTTTTTTACATGGCAGGCGTGTTTTTTAATTTTTAATTATATTTTTTTTTTTTTACATTTACATGCCTTTACATTCCATCTCTTTGATACTTGGGTAATAGTCCCATTAGAAATGTCTTTCATGAAATTGCAACAGGTCTCAGAAGTAAATTACCAAAACAATATACTAGAAACCTAGACAGGGAATGCTGTGCTCGTAAAGCACCGGCTGGAACCTAATTCGTGCTGCTATAGACAATAGTCCATTATTTGAAGCAATCATACACGCCACAGTGAAAGCGACACACATACCCATTAGATTAGGGATAATACCAGAGTCGTTGTGCTAGTATATCAATAATATGTAGGGTGCATACAAGCATATTTTATTGCCTTACTTGTACTTCGGCATCTAAAGGTCAACTAAAAGATATTGTGTCTGATATAGCTCCATTGATACCATAAACATTGTAAGTATCACGCATGTGTAAAAACAATAATTACCGCCTACCTACTTCAAAATTTATAACTATAGGGGCCTACTATCTAACCATTGTCCACACACATTAGTACATTGAATTAAGAAACAAGTAAAAATATAAATAAAAGGACATCATCCATTTTGGTCCAAATACGAAAGTGCCGGCCAACAAAAAAAAATGTGATATTCTGACAGAGCTTGTCCTCCTTAGCATTTCTTACTATGGCACTAAAGCTGTAGCACCGCTGCACGTCATTTTATCCAGGGTTTAAAATTCTGAATTTTCATACATTTTTCGGTCTTATACTATCGAATCGATCGATACTTTCGAATTTGGACCAAAAATGTATAGAGAGTGGATGATGTCCTTTACATTTGTTTAGTAGATTTTTAAAACACAGTAAAGCAAACTTTGTGTATAAAAACTATTAACTCCACATAACAGGCAGTAGACGGGATACAACCATATTCAAAACAAAATCTCAACCACTTGAATCCTAAACTAATTGGTCAAATTCGCCACGCATTGCTGAAGAGGTGATTAGTGAAGTGCTTAACCCATCTCTAAACCCTAATACTATCCCCTATTAATTTGGGACGAACGTGTCCCATACAATTGAAACACAGTAATGGACGAAGTACGGGTTAACACGCACTGCAGACAATTACGACCGACAATTGCATAGGACACACAATTCTGGCATTTTAAATTGTCCCATGAAAACCTAAATTGCCAAATAGTGCCGATTACATTTTGCATGGTTTTAATTTAATCTCGCACACTATTTGCGGTCAACTGATCAATCAATTTTTGAATTGTTGGGACGTTGGTTATTAACCGCAGATGTTAAATAATCAGTCTATTATGATTAAATTAATTTGATTTTTACAACAAATGTTACGCACTCAGTAGGTAAAGGTGTTGTGTTTGTTATTTTTTCTCCCAGTTTAATGAGACACAAAGTATTGAAAACCTAATTCATATTTTGACTAGTAGGGAATATCACAAGTAAGTTAGTTCTAACCTTGTGATTCATTTTAGTCCATGGAGCCATAGGTAAAATATAAAGGTATAAAATAATCGTATTACTAAGCATTTTACATATAGTGTATAAGTATAATGAAAGCAATTCATATTTACAAACGGTTCTAAATTGTAAATCCATTCTCCATCCTGTACTTCCCCTTCTTTGTTACAATCTATTTAAATCACAAAGCAAACAGAAGTATAATAAAAACAGTACCACAAACCAGCATTTTCGCGTTTCATATCAAAAGATTGTATCATTTCAATCTGTTACTATAATACATATTCCCCTTTCCTGTATCATTAAGCTGTACCTAATTTAAATGAACAAATTTAACTTCAATTATTTTGAAGTGAACCGCTCCGTACCGTATCCTTTTCATTCACCCTTCCCTTTATTACGATCCACAGTTCTCCGTTTCTACATCTAGATAAGAGGCACCCATCTTTATTTTTCTGCCGCACCCTCCTATACAGGGGCACCGTTTATTTAATTTCGATTCAATTCGAGGCAAACGAAATCATTTTTTAGTAGAGATGAACTTACTGATAAAATGCTTAATCTCTTGTTTGTGACTGCGGGATGTATTTTCAAAGGCTTTTTGATGGTGTTGATAATGGTGAATTGATATTTTTGAATTGGGTATAGGTAGACTTTATTATCCCATGTGAACATTATATGAACATATGAATAATGTCAAAATTCAAAGCTGTCGGCTTACAACAATACGCACAACTTGATTCATAAAATGGAAAGCTCAGAACAAAATCATTTGATCACAGGGAAAGTAATCGAAATTATGTACCTACACGATATGTAGTCTACTAGTCAATTATAAGGTCAATCCACAATGATTCAAAACTTAATAATATTATGTTCTAATACTGAGTGAAAAATGTGATCAGGAACGAAGTACATCATTTTGGTATGTGGTAATGGTAATGTGTTCCTAAAATATAACTTACTTTCAACTTTTTCCTCAACTTGAAAAAAATATACAAGTAGCATAAACAAAATAGTAAAAGTACATCAGCAAAACAAATTCCCGAGCAAGCTTTAAGTACTACACACTTGTTCACGTTTACATACATCGTGGATCGTGACGTACATTCAGCTATCGGTGGCGCCATCTCACGATCCAGTTGTCAAAATCAAGAGCAACTGCACCCACGTGGACGGCCATTATAACCGCAAATTGGCTCCATTAGCCTCTTTTCGCGAGGAATCGCATTCATCAGCAGTCGATTAGACTATTTTGTTTCTTTTGTGTACCGTTGAATGAGACTAGATTACATATAGGGTACGGTTTGGAATCCAATGCTGAGAACTGAGAACAGTTTTTGTAGTTTTCAATAATGGCCGAACTGTTTTTTCTTTTAGTCATTACGTGTGACCGTTATAATGCTAGTGTTTTATAGACTTATTTATCAGTGTTGCTTTGGTGGTCTATTCAGTAAAGTTAACCAGCTTTCTCAAAACTTTTTTGAACGCACAGGTTACTTTGAATTTTGATATTTTTCAAAATCATAAAGTAGCATCATTTGTATAAAGTAATAAATATTGGAACATCTACGATTTTTAGTATACAAGCTAATAGTAATAAACGATAATGGAAACAGATTAGCGAAAATATCTCGACTCCCACTGAAGATATGGATCAAAGGTCAGAACTCGATCCAATGCACTGCTCAGGTGAAGTTCTCGTTGGTCTATTTAGTTTTAGTTGTTGGTTAACAAGCAAACACATACCTATGAATACAATATGTACCTATCTGTTCAGCTTGAGCTCTGTTACATACTTTATGTAGATATTCCCGATGTTAAAACCAAATTATGCCTAATAAAATTTAAAACATGAATCCAAATTGTTTGGGAAGGTGAAATTGCTTGCTGTTCTTCGCCGTACAATAGCTATGTAGGTATACATTATAGCTCATTTGGCGCCATCAAAACGTTTGTTTTTAGTATAAGCGACACAGTTCTGTTTATAGTACAATAGTCGTTCTCACGATGTTAGTCAGCCGCTATTTTGAGTAGTAACATTAATTTCAAAGAAAAAGACGCGCTTGCTTCCGCCCAAACAATTTAAAAGATAAGTGGAATATATCATGTATAGAACAATGTATTTTAAAATGAATTTCGCTTGGTTTTTGCAGTTAACATTGATTTAGGCCAATAGAAAGACTACATATCAAATCGCTAAATGATATTGATGCATTATAGAAACATTTAAAAGCCCAAGTGCGCTTTATATTTTTCAATGTGGTAACTGGTAGTGTAAACTAGAGGAGCTTCAATTACATACTAATCCGGTTCTAAAATCCAGATTCAAGATGAATAATCCTTCACGTTTTGGGTTGGCTTGACTATCCTTCAGGGATAATAATATGATCATGAACTAAAATGCCATATTTATGGCAAACAGGAGTGTCATTGCTTTGGTGTTTCCGTTATCACCATAAAAGATAATTTTCTTGTGATGTTTTTTATGTTTATGGACTTCCTCAAAGCTATGGGTATATGATTCTATATGAAAGTATTTCACCCTAATAGCAATTTCATTTTTCTGAAATGGTTCGTAGAGGGTTTCGTCACCGATCTATTTTGTGAGTGTTGTGTATGAAACGAAATGACATATCGTGTGCAAACTTAATCCACCATTCACAAAACGAAAATTGATACTTATTATAATAGACACAAGGATGATTTCCCACAAATCCTTCTGCATGATTATCGTGGTCTAGGTTACTTGCACCGTCAGCTTTCTCCCTAGTGTTGCACCCTAATCGAATTGCTCCACGGATGGTGCGTCCCGTCTTTTGGGGACAACCCCTGTTCCGGACATCAGAGGTCGTGCTGCGAAAAATAAATAAGCACCCAAATCAAAAGGCGATGCTTTAATTGGACCCTCGTTCTTTGAAGATTACTTAATTTGATATTGTCATTGGCTTTCGGATAAATAAATGTAATGACGTAATTCATCAGAGTATGATATGGTAGCTTTCTGAACTTAGTAATTTTAGTTGTAAGTCATGTAAGAGATCAGAATAATCTGCCTGCTCAAGACACATAAGTGTCTAATTAGGGTTATATAGAAGGTCATATATTAAGGGATTCCATTCTTATGAGATTGGAATCAAATCAAGTTAAACTTGTAAGATTATAATCCCATAGGAATGGTACTTTCTTACGGGCTTATAAGAAAGGATCATTACCATTAAACTCCATTGATTTTAAAGCCTGTAATTTATTGTTTACTTTCTTGTACTATTTAACATACATTTATTAAAGAAGTAGTACAGATTGAGTGTAGGATTATTATTTTAAAATTGTCTAAGATATAATATGTATAAGATAAATTATTACCACAATAATTTTTCTACTCATATACATAATTTCCTATACTAATGCAATACGAAGGAAGTTAAAAGCCAATGTTTAGTATACTGGGTTAAATGCTGCGTAAAGCGAATATTCACAGAAGTATTAAAATTCCCCAATTCATTATTCTCCCATAAATCTTTACTCACGTGCCTAATTCATTGTAGTTCGTCTCGTTTATGACAAAAATCCTCAAAATTTTGCAAATATTGCCCTTCTTCTATTGTAGTTCTTAAATCCTAGAGATAGGGTTGTTTTTTGTTTATTTCAGTGTTAAAACTATGTTGGTGTTTGTGCTAATTTGTAGTTGAGTTTGTAGTACGCGTGGCTGGAACTTGACAGCGCACGGCGTTGTTTCGTCACGCTCGGCCGGAACAAATTGTCTAGGCGAGGGAGATTTGTGTATGTGTGTATGTCGTATAACTAGAGACTAGTAGACTGGCGGGTATGTTTTGTTTTACGAACAAAAAGTTTAAATGTAGTTCGGTGTCAACGATGGAACTTTCATCGTTGCGAAAGCGACGCTTGAACATGCATTATTGTCCATTAAGACCTCAATTCGTCTGCATAATAAATGAACGGGTTTTATTATTTTGAATGTGGAATAGTAAGCAGTAAGTCCAGGTCAGAAAAAGATTGCCAAACAATAAGTATGTAATAAGTTATTGAGATAGATCCAACACCAGAATTCCATCCAAAACAATTCCATCTAATACGAGCTACTCTAATACAATATCTGTAAAAGACGCCAGCGTCACACACACAACAATTACAGCAAATGCAACATCCGGAAGATATCAAAGACCCCTTTCATTCGTTTGCCCCTCAAAATCACTTCCATTAAGTGAACTTTGTCACATGTCCGAAACAATGAACGTTGTCAACTGACTTCTGGTGACGTCACTGCTCAATTCGTTTAGGTTTTATTGGAAAATATGAAACCAATATTTTAAATTGGTTTTGACACTAGGGGCAGAGAGCACTAGAGTTTTTACATAAAAATAACCTACTTATGCTAAACTTGGTAGAGTAACAACCTTTAGTAAATTGCCATGTCAGGTGATCATTATTTTCAACTTGAACCCATAATATAGTATAACGATTTTATTTTTATAATTATTTCGTTGACAATTTACTTAATATATCTATGGCTTATGTTATAAGAAAGTGAAGGTGTTTTTTTAATTAATAGCACAGAAATCCAGCAAATTGAAATAAATTTATTGAAATCGAACAGCTGAACTCTATCAATTGTAGAATCAATCGAAGACTAAACATTTATTATATTCTTACTGGTCAATATATTAGAAAACATCAGCTTATGAGTATCTAATACACTGATTTCTAAGGCGAGGCAATAAAAATCGTATTACGCCCATTTTAATTTAATATATTACAGATATTATTTTTAGATCCGATTTCTGTTTTCCCTTATTCTGCTCAATGTACCATAAATTGTGATAAGCGTCTACTTCCAGTTAGAGAATGAAATATTTTTATTTCACATTGTCCTATTCAAATTTTGCTATTGACTTTAGAACCTTTTGAATCCGCTTTCTAGTTGATTATAAAATATCTTATATGAATGGAAATAAGAACTTAAACCGCGCATAAATATAGATATTGTATTATGTTTATGTCTCAAAAAAGACAAGAATAATCAGGTATTATTGGTTTTTAAATATTGTTGCTGTTTTCTTAATAGAGTTTATAATCCAATTAGATTTTATTGAGGCGCTATGTTACAAAATTAATAGACGATAACCACATTCATAAGTCATTGAGTCCTAATAAGTACATTGAGTTTTATTCACAAAAAAAGGTTATTCTTCGGTTAGTCTTCAAAAACAATCGGCGATCAAATTACTTAAAACCAAATCTTATTAGATAATGTGATCTATATGTATAAAGCAGAAAATCATTTCAAACAATAGAAAAATGTTTCCTCAAAGTAATTACTCAGACTTCAGAACGTCCATCAGGGTTCCGTGTTTTGAGAAAATCTAGCAATCATATTCTCTTTTTTTGGTAAAATAAGCAGACAATTGTAATTTTCCGCGTCACTGCATCGCAAGGAGAAAAATGCTCCAGTTTTTCTGGCTGACGGGGATCTAAGCGACGAGTTTTATTTTTTATGACGTCATTAACTGGAGGAAGCTGGGGTAAATAGAGCCTGCGGTCGGGCCCTCTATTTTAAACTGTTGATTGCGAACATAGCCGGTTAGTGATTTACATGAGGCTTTAGACTGGTTACTGTTGATTTTAGTGGAGTGGTTTAGTGGGCGGATGATAAAAAGTGGAAGCGGTACGACAATTTACTAAATGATTTATTAAATAAAAATCGGTAAACAATATTTTAATACTGTTGCACCTTATAGCGATTGATTGCAAAATTTTAGCTTAACAAATAAACAATACCTTTTAACAATGATTTAAACTTATGTGTAATTTGAATGTACCTAATAAAATCACGAGCAATTATATTAAGTATTTTACATTATAAAAGAGGTAAAATGTTACCACATGTAACCAGATCAGGCCCAAAACTTTACTAACACGGCAAGGTGTCAAAAATTTAAGGGTTGAATAAATTTCGTTAACACGAAAGTTTGCAACACTATCCTCACACTTTCAACTCACACTTAAAATAGAGGTCTCCCGCTGGCGTCGAAAATATTTATATCATAAAAACATTTCACACCATCGAAATCTCGGAAAATGACGTTTTAATATCGAGAAAACAAATCGGGCGCTCGACGGGGGGTGCCTCGGTCACTCGATCCATTGCTACCGTTTACGCCGTCGGCTCCCATAAGTCGGTCATTTGAGAACGTACACTATTGAGTTTCATACTCGATAGATTTAACATGACTCGACGTCACTCGAATCGGGTGACAGTTTAGGCCGACACTATATTTGGTGTTCATTAGATTAGTTCGTTTGACCAAATTGACAATAATGCTTAGGCTTGTAAGTTTAAAATAGGTTCCACATTAACTGTTTAGGTGTGATCTTCGGCTAGTTTGCTGAAAGAAAAACTTCTGCGTATTTTTGATCATTAAAATTTGATCGAGGCAATGAGAACACACAGTCACAATATTCACAATTTTAATGATAAGCTCACAAAAACAAGGCTGCGGGCATCCGTTAGTCGCAATTTGCGATAATCACTGTATAAAGAAAGGTTTACCCTTCTCAGTTGATTCCGAAACTCATTTGCGGTATATGTTTTTGATCTAAGTACACAGTTTCTCTGCGAACAGTCACTAGGGACACCATGCTTTAATGTGAGTTGGACTTGTTTTTTAATACGTTTTCTGAAATAGCTTTTCACAGCGCTTGTGTCGTTAAGTTTTACATGTTTGTCAGTTTTAGAAGCTTTTTCATTTGTATGTTCACAACTGTTTCTTGTTTTTATTACAAAATCATTTTAAATAATTCCGTCATTTCAAGCAAACATTTCGCAGTGTTTTATTCAGTACTTTTACATAATGATTACTGTTTTTTTTTTCATGTTGTTAAGTTCCTTCATCTGCATCCTAGAGCTACTAGTTCATTTTCTCCTTACCCTGAAAAAACAAAGTTTCACCTCAAAATAAGACAATATTTTCTTCGTTTCAATTCTCCAAACATGATTGTCACACTAGATCTCATTACAAGGCGCTCAGGCGCATAATTTTGTGGTTGCCACCAAACGAGAGAAGGTCGCGGGCTGCGGTCGCCAGCCACGCGCCTTTGACGCACACTCTATTTGGAAAAGTACGAGTATATGCTGTTTTAATGAGAAGATTATTTTAATTATTTTCCTTGTAGCTTGTAAATTGTATTTTATTAAAATATGGTAAAATATAAAATTTAATGAAAACATTAGTAGACAAAATAAGAAAGCCTGTCAGTGAAATATATTTTTTATACTAATATAAAAAATGTGATTAAATCTAATAAATTATAATTTTTTTATAACGTAGGTACGTTTAAAAAAAATCTTACATTTATGGAATTTTACTAACGTTAAAATAAGTAGGTATAAAAAACTTTTCTGCTTCTAAAATAATTAATTTTTCAGTTCTTCCCACATCACAAAAATCAATACGACAGGACAAAAACCATTTCGTCAAACCTATGCATACATTTAAAACGGATGAGAGCAAGCTTAATCTTTTGTAACACCAATATGACCGATTATCCACGGTTCCGTTTTAACCAATGAATTCAATTGTTACACATAAAGCTCATTGATTCAAAAGCCGTGCCTTCGTCGTCACATTGAAATTTTATAGTCGGTTTTATTACTTATAAATGAGACTATTAAATTTATAGTTCGTATGATTAGCTATACGATGTACCGGTTGCATAGTTACGTCACACAGTGTATCAGAGTCAACGCCGCTTTTAACGACAGTAAACATTAATTAAGCAGTAAAATGTTAGGTAATAAGCAGATATCATCTTTGTTTTATATCTACCATCGCGTTGATAAGCGAAACGTTTCCCAAAATGTGTACTTGTTCGACACCGAACGTAAAGGGCGATGGCCATATTAAATTTTATGAAGACGACGAGTCGTTTAAGTCTGTTTTATGAATGTTTTGTCAAATTTTAGAGTGCATACTTGATATTCTAATCTCAAAGATGTCAAATCTAAACCATTATCTACTACAGTTTTGCGTAGAATAATAATATTATTTAAAACATTTACATTTAACACAATATAATATTTATTAACGCCGCCTGTGAAACTATTGAAAAATATTGTTTGTTGTTTATACTCTCTTATAGTGTTTATTACCAATGTTGTGTAATCAAAATTGATGACCTCATTCCTTCAATCAACTCAAACAAATTGCACGAAATGAAGAACAATTGGTTCTTATTACGATAGATTTCATGCATGTGTGATGTTTATAAATTGAAAATCATTGATTGTATTTAGGTCAATAGACACTTTAACACTTCATTGAAATAGGAACAACTGGAATTAGCGCGAACATGCATAAATACCTTTAAAGGACTTGAGGTTTCGACCAGGATACACCGACCGTGGCCGCAAGCTGCTGTTCGCGCTAATTCCCGATTAAAAACATTACTATAAAATCGCAGCGCGATAGTTTAAAAGTTAGTAGGAACATCTAGATTTACTTTATCTGAAGTTCTGTGGCAACTAATGTACGTTTTCAAACGGTACCTGAAATTCCGTATCTGTTTTCCTTAAACAACTTTGCTAGTTTTGGAAGTAGATAAGCAACGGTTACAACTGTTTGTCTTGCAGTTCATTCATATGCATGGCCGTAAATACTTATCTTTACATTCGTTTTCCTTTGTGATATCTCCGGAACTTTGGTCAGATCAGTTTTGTCATTCGCTGTGTTAAGGTTTTTTGTTGTTTCTGGATGAACGTTTCAAGTCTTTATCGAAATTGTCGCTGGACAATGTTTTGTTTCATTGGCCGCTTGTTTTGCTTAGATAGGTCTAATGTACCTACGATACAATGAATTGTGTAGAAATATTATATCTACAACAACAAATATTTTTTAAATACTCCTTCATATTTTGATAGTCAACATATTTTATGCCATTGATATTTTATTTAAGACTCTTAGTAAATGATACGCTGTTGCATAAATTTAAAGTGCCCTTAAATGCCAGACATTTTGTAAGCTACTATCACAAATTTACAAATCTTGACATACTGCCGCTAACGAGTTCAATAATAGCGAATCAGATGGATCAAGTATTTATGTTTACACAAGATCGTTTCATTTTGATGTAGCCAAATAAACTCAATTGTAAGAAGATGCCAAGGCTACAACAATAGATGATGCTGGTGTTGTTGGTACAACACTTCAAAGATCATATGGGATGTGTATCGCAACGTTTCAGAAAATCCTATCTCATAATTCCACAAGAACTTATGAAAACAAATACTTGTGTATGTAAATAAATGTGTATTTTGGACAAGGTTGCCTATGAGTTACTGATGTTGAAATATTTAGTTATTTCTGAACTCTAAAACTAGATGAGCTACAACTTCTTTTTAAATTTCTGAATCATAACTTGGTTTATAAAAGTGTTCGATCTTGAAATTTTTAGTCTAAATATTTGTGAAAACGATCGATTCATGATTATTTAGAAAATTTAGATTATGTATCAATTTATGCTATCAATAAAATACTCCTGAATGCAAAAGCAAACAAGCTAAGAACGTATATACATTTACATACGAGCACTTACGTAAGCAACAGAAGTTTACAATCAAAGAACTATTGAAATAAATGACCGATCGTGACAGAAATATGTAAATTTAATTGGTGTAAAAGAGAAAGGAGATGGAGTCAAATGAGTTGACCCAAGATTCCTTACCACAATCAGCGTGCGAAGTCAAGTCTTGTTGGTCCTGTCACTCGTTAAATATGAAATTCAAGCCATATTCAATTAGGCATACATTACTTCAACGAGCAATGAGCCTGGTCAACTGTGAGGGAAGTAAGCACGTATACTTACTATTGAACAATGTACTATGTAGGCGGTCTTAACCAGTTTTGCTAAGATTTTTGAATGAACATGTGTGTTTACGTCGTAAACATGTAGTTTAAATAAAAGTACATGTTTTGTAGCAGATTGTTTGCCCATAAAATAATGCTTTTCCTAGAAATTTCGGAAACTATTATTTCGTTTGCTAAATTAAGTCCGATTCAACTTTGAGCCTCCATTTACTAAAATGTTCAACTTTTCTCTCCAAAAACTATTAACCAGAACTATTTATTGTTGGCAAAGGTTAATGGTTGTTCATCCATTGATTGGTTTGTAATTTGTCTCATCAGTTCAAATAAATTAAGTAACTGTGAATTTATTGATTGAAAATGTGTAGGCAGTAACAGCACGTATTTAAAATGACTTTGATGATTCTGGCGCTTCTTTTTATAGTAAAATCGTATCAGACTACATAGTTGTATTCATAACTACCTTTTTTTAAAGATTCCTTTAACATTTTTATTAATTTTCGTATTTCAATTATTAGAATTCATATAGCTTTTGTCTTTTGCTTCTAATTTTACCTAATTAACATTGCACATTCGTTTGTTAAACAGGCTCTCTGTTTCATTTAAATATCCTTTCGTTTCATGTTTTACATTTATTTCAAGACCACAACAAAACATTTGACACCTGTTCATTCGAAACATCTAACATCCACCACCGCACTCCCTAAAATACTCACCGCAAACCAAGTATGACGTCATCAAACAAATGTGCTCCTTTATCATCGCGGAGAAATTTTAATTAAATCACTGTAAACATTCAGTGGGAAGAAAGCAGAAATCGTCATTAATACACGACAAGCCGACAACTAATGCTAATGGGTGGGTGTTCAAACGCAAGCCGATTTGGTTCGACGACAAAAATGTTCGGTTATATTTAGATGGTTGCTCATTAAATTTTAATAGGTTTAGTTTATTAATATTTGTATACAATTGCTGTTCCAGGTATGTTTCCAAAATTATTATTATATTAATCAATAATTAATTAATCAATTTACAGTACTACTTACACGTGACGTGTTAACGAATGTCAATGTTGTAGATTTTTGTCTAAATGTTACATCTTTATTCCTAGCTTGTGTTCTGTTTGCATTTTGAACTTTACATTTTCCGTTACCAATAGCCAACAGCTGGTCAGTCAGTTGGAATGCCTCCGATCATTGCCCTAATTCGTCGTTCATGCTCATTGTAATACGTAATGTCATATTGTCTTTTATCGTCAACCAACGTTTAGCCTATCGTTTAAATAAAAGAAATAAATAATTAGCGATTTGTAACTTTTAGGCAATATAATAAATATAAGGAATAAGGACATTTGAAATGCTAAAATTATGTCTTTATGTATGTACCTAATCAATCAAAAACCAATGACAATAAAATGTTCCAGAAGTTAACCAACCTCCATTATTTCTCAAGAAAAAGTAATCGCGAAAGTCGGCATAATAACTTCCTGTGCCTCCTGAAAACCGGTCACCTTTTTACATCGAAAGCCAAAGTCACAAGAAAATGAAACTTATTTCAAAAATAGCCGTTTGTCGTCAGGAGTAACATTTTTAGTCGCTCGGTCAGATATGATTTAATGGAGTGGCGAGAGGTTCGTTAACATTAATAAATTCTATTCCCCTACTACCAATTTTTTTTATTAAAAGTTATCTGCTGTTTTCTTTGATGTTTGTGAGAAATGTTACGGTACTTGCTGTGTAGTTTCATTTTTAAGATGTCATGATTTTTCAACTTAAATAGGTACAGTAAACGGGTTATTGCATTAAAAAAATATCAACAGAATGAAAAGAAAAAAAAAATTGTAACATAAACTTCTTTTTTGTGCATGTTGAAGCATTTTATAAAGTTTTCGCTTATCATTTACTGTCGCCAATGTATTTATTTCATTTTAACATAACATTTAATTACCAATACTTCGATCTACATTTCTGAATTTGGTACATCCTTAGCCACACTAACACGATCAAACTAGAACAAGAGAATCGATTCGTTTTACGCACGTCACACAAAACGTACACAAGTAGTAGGGACCAAACTCCTTCCACACCAGACGCTTTTAACTTTCCTTCGGCACTTCGTTAGCTGTGTTTGTATTTATTTAAAGCGTGATAAGTTATCCGTCGACTGAAAACAGGATATGTGCCTAACAAAGTCCTGGGATTCATTTGCCATTTCCACGCCTAATCTGTAAATACTTTATGCGATCGTATTGGCTTCGTTTATTTGAAATACGACGAATAGTCTCGGATGTTTGAAGTAATGAGTTGCGGGAAAACTTGTTGGTATAGAATTTATTATAGAAGCTTCTTCATTTCTTTTCTTCAATTTTTTCGAATAAGTTGTGTAGTGATCTGTAATATGAGTACCTATCTACTAATTAGGTAATATTTTATTTATTATTCAATTAATTAAATGTAAAAAAAATTGAATAGCTTAATTGTATAACGACCAATTTGATCAAAGTATAAATTTTTTCAAATAAATATGGTATTTGTGCGACAATTGAGCTATATTTCCATCATTCAACCTAATAACTAACACCATACAATTCACAGTAACTTTTCAGCAAATGTTTCACGCTCCAGCTTTTATTCCCATTATTACACCCTAGATATAGCTGTATGGCTATAAAACAATCTAACGCAACAACGCAAGTGCCGCATGCTCGGAAATACCTCTCTTGAAATAACCTTGGTTGTATAAATCGTTTCAATTTCCTTTAAGAGTTGATGCAAACATGAAAGTTGGCGGTTTATTTTAAAAGTATGCGTTAAAGTTTATACGACGCTCGAGAGAGCATGTCGCAACTAAAGAACAAAATTGAATTTGTAACGTGAGAGGTCGCTCGTAAAGAGTTATTATTATAGGTGTTTCTTTTGTTTGTTATAATAATGCGCTCGGTCGACGCTGCGCTAAACAAAAAAATCTCAAAGGACTAAGTTTACAGTTTGATGCAATAAAAAGTAAATCTGTTTTGGAGTTTTTATGTTATGGATCTTTGTTTTAATCCCTAAGGTGGAGGTAAAAAGATATGACATCAAATTGCATATAATATTCAGTCACAATGAAAGAGAAAATACTAATAAACTTGAATAGTACTTTTTGCATTATTTTCAGAAAATGGAATTGCAAATTTTACCTTCATTTTATTTGTTGTAAAAGTGTAATTTTTTATACTTTCTGCCTAAGCATCATCATAAGACAATATTAAAAACATGAACTCTTGGCATAACAGATAATTTAAAATTTATTTCAGGAACCAAATAAAACATTATGATTTCACCGAAACTTGTCACACGACTGCAGGAAACAGTTCATGAATCCTGTCATTACAGCTCCTGTTAATCACGCGTTGGTAATGTGTCAGTGTACAGTCCAACAGTTTAATTAATTTTATATTTAGATTTTGTTTGTTTGTTGCAGATGTTGACTGACAGCGGCACCATGAGGTAAGCCACTTGCATGCTTGTTCTCAAAGATAAATAATATAGAATACAAAAATAACTTAGCGTCCTTTTATATTAGTAATGTATTTTTGGCCGACTTTAAAAAAGGAGGAGGTTCTCAATTCGGATGTTTGTATGTTTTTTTAATTTAAAATTCTTTCTTGTTTTTTTTTTCATTATTTGTTCATTATTTTTACCTACACCCTTTACAATTTTCGGTCTACTGATGACACATAGTAGGTATATGAAGAAAATAACTACAAAAAATACTTTTCGTAGTTTTTTTATAATAATAAATAATAATAATAAATTGTTTATTTGTACAAGTTTACAAACATAAGTACACAATAGATTATGGACATGTTGTACAATAATGTCGAATTAAGAGCGAACTGCTGCCTCCTAAACTAGGCCAGAGCCTGTGTTTTAGGAGCCGGTGTTCCTCCAGAATAATGACACACAACTAGTTTAAGACTTACATGCGAGTACTTATAAATAAGAATGATTTTACACATTTGTACATATTGCGTATAAAGATAAACAGTTATGCAGAAAATTCATGACACACTAATTATCAAATTTTCAGTTTCGTCATACGAAAGCTTTAGTAACCACTCGGCGAGCTCATTTTTAAGACGGTGTTTGGTTAGGGAGTATATAGGAATAGTTTTATTAATTTTATTATAAAGTCGAGTACTTGTAGCCTCAAACTGTCGGTTGGCAAATGAGGAATGACAGGGGGTTGAGTTGCACATGGGGATACCCTTGCGCCTTTTTAACTTTTCAGGGTCAAGGTGTAGCACTGAGTGTTTGCGCAGGACAGCACGGAGAACAAAAAGCTGCCTAACGGTAAGGACTTCAGCTTCTGAGTATAGTTGAGTGGTTGAGAAGTCCCTACGCTTATAATGCATGACTTTTAAGATAGCTCTTTGAGCTCTTTCAACCTTAAGCATGGAGGTTTTGTAGGTGGTTATCTGTATTGATCTTTACCTATAACAGCATCTTCTAGTGAAACTTATTTTACGACACAGTCACATAATTAAAACAGCAAACCAATTGTGTAATACTGATAATATTGCTCATAACTCCTATACTAATGACCTCTGATCGGTAATAAAATGTACATAAAAATTGTCTTCTGTTGACAACCTTATTGATTGTAGTATCGGTTACAGATTATTTATCGTCGAAAATATCATATTTCTATTACTAATCAAGGTTTTTTTTACTTTGATGACGTAGTCAAAAGTATGTTAGAAGAAAACTTTTTAACTGATGATGATGTTAAAAACAGTTGCCCTACAAGTATTTTTTTTTTATTTGCCTCGACATAATACAGTAGAATTTTCAGACGTTACTTGTTTTTGCTAGGTTATTGAGAAATCGTTAATTGCAACAATTTATAGTAACTGTGCAATCCTTTTGGAAACTCTATAAGAAAAAATTAGAAACTATCTGACGAAAGTTTGATTATTTTCTATCTCCTAAAGTTTAGTATATAACCCGGAAAATCGATTTATCTACCAACTGAACTCTAGTCATTATAATACGAAAAAAAATGCATTGAAGTAAATCAGTCGATATTTCGAGTTTTTTTACACGACTGCCCAAAAAGGAGTGTTATGTTTTCAGGGTTCATGTATGTATGTATGTATGTATGTATGTATGTATGTATGTATGTATGTTTGTGAGTTTCTTTATTCCACCATAACTTCTAAAAGGCTTGACCGATTTCAATGTTTGTGGTATCATTAGAAGCTTTGAGTTATCCCGAGTGACATAGGCTATGTGGACATTAAAAAATGGTCAAGTGTGAGCCGAAATCGCGTGCAAAGGGTTCAGAACGATTTTTTTTTGTGTTGTGTCATGTTTTTGTGCTGTAGCGCTCTATAAAATATTATTTATCACTAAAAGGTATTAAATAAAAAATATAATTAAAAAAATAAAAAACACGCCTGCCATGCCAAAAAAATATAAAAAAGTGAACTAAAAAATTAAAAACAAGTCAAATATTTGCAGTCGGGGGTCGGTTACTTGGAACAATTCATTACAGGTCCCCCGACTGCAAATATTTGACTTGTTTTTAATTTTTTAGTTCACTTTTTTATATTTTTTTGGCATGGCAGGCGTGTTTTTTATTTTTTTAATTATATTTTTTATTTTTCTTACATACCATTTTATTGTTATGAATTGGATAATTTCCAAACACACTTTTTAATGACTGAAAAAATTCTATAACACCAGTATTTTATTACTTTTTCTCTTATTACGCAGCGAATACCTTTCCTCTAATCGTCACTGTCCTCAGGTCACGGGTATAGGGTAGCACCAATTTCAGTAATCTACACACAACAGTGCGGTTCCCCAGGAAAATACGTGGCAGCAAAATGACGGACGGCATTAATTAACGCGATTACCCTATTCGTGATTGGGGGCTAATGGCAGCACTGTTTGAACTGGCGACCTATTTGTTGGACATTTGCTTTCGTAATTAAAAGTACATACGAGTTTAATTTGTGGAGTTTAATATGTGACGTATTAAGTGATGATTGTTATCTTAGTGTTAAATGAATTACATTATTTATATTCAGCGTTTGTTACACGATGAAATTAAAACACCTCAAAAACACTTTATGCGTCGTTAGGGTAATGAAAAGCCATGTCAGAACAAATATAAGTATATAACTTCATAGGAGTTCAATTACGTTTAAGGATTTTGGTAACAACACCCAAATCCCATATCGAATGACTAAACAAGAGAACTCCTTTGATATCAAACTCTAAACAATTTGAGAATTAACAAGTGGACATTGGGGCGAGTCAATGGGATCGCGTAAATTAGACCGAGCTTCTTATTACATGTCCCGAAATCCTACACTATAAGGATAGTAGACTATGGACCCTCTTTGGAACATCCGAAATTGTATCCTTAAGATCCGATCAAGGAGTATTCAAAGGTGGACGCAAGGATTAATTATTACTGCAATTCCTTGATAGCTTCTCCGTTTGGTTAACATTACTTAGCTCAATCTCAAGTCAAAGTCTGGAGATTCAAAAGCTTGGTTGAAATCCCTTTATATAAGTAGGTACCTGCCCGTAGACAGACGGTAACTTAATTTAAGCTACAGCCCAATCTTAATCCCTACGTTTATTATGACAGAGGGTCACTGGGAGCTTTGTATAAATACCAGGACTACCAGTACTGAATTCAGTAAAATATGTAAAAAAACAAGTAGTTAAGGAGAGCTGCTTCTCTACGTTAAATGTAAGAGGAGGAATGGATGGTAAGGTGGATGAAGTATTTCAGATAATGGATGTTGAGACAAAAATTAAGAAAGGTATGCTGAGATGGTTTGGCTATGTCGAGAGAATGAATGAAGAACGATTGACGAAAAAAGTGTATAAGGCGAGTGTGAATGAAAAAAGGCCAGGTCAAGAGTACCATAAACCGAACAGCATGTATGAAGGGAATAATGAAAGTGGACAAAGCGAAACAAGTGTGTAAGGATCGTAGCAAGTGGAAAGAAGTGGTCTCTGCCTACCCCTTCAGGGAAAGAGGCGTGATTATACGTATATGTATGTAAAAGCAGAAGTTCTTAAACAATATTATTGTGTTTCTACGTTTTTGTGTATTTTAGTTTCATTGCGCTTTTCACTGTCTAGACAGATATAAACGGACAGTAGTTTTTTGTTATGATATACTTAATATACAGTCGTTCCTACTTTGTATTCCGTTACTACAATTCTATAAAAGAGACAAGTAAGGCTTCAACAATAAATATACAGGGTGAATACTATGGAAGAATAAGTTTTACAACGAGAGTAAATAAAAGATGTTTATTAATTTCAAATTCTCAACATAATGAAATTAAACTTAAAATATTTACAATATCATAAAAACTAAGCCTACACAAGAAATAAGAAGAATTATAAACTAAATGAAACTAAGAACTAATTAATTAAAAATCTCAATGTCTTAATTAATTTATTGAAACTCGAAATCCAATAAAAGATAAAATAATCTTTACAGTTAGACGCGTAATTTAAATAATTAGCCTATAATCGTCGAATAATAAACATCCGAATTTGATACGTGCTTTATCTTGAAAGTCGGACGACAAAAACCAGAATAATTAAGCAACTTCTAATTATTTTCTATCGTTCATAGATAACTCAATTGATTTATAGAAGACGGCAAAGTAACTAAAACAGATAAGGCTTAAAATTTACGATGTTTGTATGATAACTGACTTATAATTGTTTGTTTTGACATTTAAATCGAGTATCGAAATCGAAATGCTTTGTTCTAATGATATATCGATTTGGGAAATTGATCGTTATTTATCGGTAATACGGATTTCAATATGACTTTATGAGTTATTTTATCTGTGAATTATGATATTCAATAACTTTTATAGACATTGATTTTTATTTATTATCTCAACGCAACGATCGTTTGGAAAAGTAATTAATCATACGTTAATCATGTTGAATCATTCGAGTGCCAATAGAGCAGATATTTTATAATTATTTTTGCATCCACTTTTCAACAATAATGTGACATTAATAAATCCTAAAATAATTATTCTTAATGATACCTTCGAGATTAAAATTTTGCTGTGCATTTTTGACCACTAATTAACAAACCCATTATTTCCTTAAACCTGCAACACTTATCTCCATTTACTTTATATTTTTCCCCTAAAGTCCAACATTCGGGGGTATTATAAACAGAACTCAAGGTTATAATATCTTAATGCTTCAAGTTTAGTACAAATAGTCGTCGGGAGAGCACTATTCTTCATTAACAAGAAGCCGGTAAATTATTCTTTGGGTCACTTTGGTGCTATTTAAGTTAATTTAATACAAACTTTGTACACTTCTCACGTACTTGCCACGTTCCGGCTTGATATTAATTTGCTGTTCATGTAGTAAGTGACTAGATTTTCATTTGTTTTATGAATTTATTTCCGCTGTTTAGAGTTTTTGACTTATGTGGGTGGGTGGTTACTGCGGTAATACGACTTTATGAGTTTGGATTTTAAAAATATTACGTTTATTTTTCAACCTCTCTTTTTGTAATCTCATGTTAGGAGTGAAAGAAATAATCACCATACTACGCAAATGTATTTTAACGACGACTTAGTTGGTAGGTTAGATATTGCTCAATATAGGTAAATAATAGTAAATGTCAATATAAATTAAGTAGCTTTTTGCTAAACAATAGTGTAAACAATCTCCTCACATTTATGTGCCTCAATGATAAATGTTTAACCATAACATCATTCATTCACAATAGTTTCAAAGACTACAAAGTTTTCGTAACTCATAAAAACTTTTAAACGAAACTCAAAAGCCTACTAATAGGAATGCAAGCTCGCTGTATTCGTGTAGCATTACGTTTACGATACATGCTGTGGTTTGTTATGCGTGCACGTGATTCGGAACCTATACGATAGATGGCGACACGGAGGCTCAAAACTTTAAAGCAACGTTAAAAAAAGTTTTGGATGTATAAGAATATTGTGGTTTATGCGTTTTTATCTGGAACTAAATAATGTAGATATTGAAAAATTGTTTTCATATCATGTAGCTTTGCCTCATGATTTTGGCTCAGTGGAAACCGTTCTGAACTAACTTCATTCTGGGGCAGGACGGCGGGCGGGACCTTTATTTCGTTCACCGGCACAAGGGAACTTATTTGCAATGAGATATTGACTATTGAATTATCATTACATAAGGTATAAGGTATCCGTGCCTCGGATAGCACGTTAAGCCGTAGGTCCCGACTGTCATACTATGATCTTTGGCAGTCGTTAAGTCAATTCTGACAACCAGTCTTACTATGGGATACTGTGTTAATACCCAGTAAAATGGGTTGTGGAGGTCAGATAGGCAGTCGCTCCATGTAAAATACGGTATTCAGCTGAATCCGGTAAGACTGGAAGCCGACCCCAACATAGTTGGGGAAAAGGCTCGGGATATGAAGGTATAATTTCAATTTAAATTGTATTGACTTACACAACCAAATCCTTGCTTACGACTATTTTCAATCATATTTCAAACGAAACCATTGAGCTTTATTTCTGAGTTTTAATATGAGCAACTCAACCACAAGAGGATGTTAACTTTAGAATTTACTATCAAACAAACATAATAAATCCGTATTGAAGCCTTAATAACACACTGGTTAGGGTTGAGATTTAAAATTTATTGGAAACGGTGAAAGGAGAATAAATCATGCGCTAACGCAATAAAGTGTAACAATATTGGGTGTGTTCAACTAAAAAGGATTAGTAATTGGCTTGCGGTTGGTCTTAGTTAACTAGCAATTCGTCTATAAGAAAAATAAGGGTGGTTCTGTTTGTGTTTTGAGTAATTTAACGTGTTTGATTTGATAAGATCTTTTTGGTGTTAGTTTTGTATCGGAATTCAGTACTTTCTTTTTAGAGACATTAAATATTTATCATTCCAAATGAGTTCTGAGGGTACCGTTCAATAAAATATTTAAGGAATCTGAAAATTGGATAAGCAACATTTTATCCCGAAAAGTTAATTCAGAAGGGACCTTAGTTGGGGAAGGGAGTCTTAATTATTTAGTACCTTCTATTTAGCCGCTTTAAAAATCATGATATCCTAAACATTTATTGTTAGGAGAGAATAAAGTAAATAAACAAAAAATCTCAGCAACACCCGCGTGGCAGACCTAGTCTCAACCATTTAACGGTAGTAATAAATAATTCGTGTGTAGGGATAACGACGGACGATCAAAGCAGGTTTGTTATGGAATTTGATTGGTCCGTAATTACATTCAGTTTTAACCTGCTGGTCATGTAAAATTGGTTAGTAATAGCTCGATAGTATGTCGATCTTTCGGTCCCATTATAATATAAATGGAAAATGGTTTCTGTATACGTAATTGTGGAATTGACTGTCGTTTAGTGGCAATTTTATTGGAAGTTGATAATAGGCGCTGGTTGGTCTATTATCAACAAGCATATGTAATGCAATTAATGCCTTTGCCAATTTTGGGTAATTATTTATGGAAATTTGCAGCTTGGTGGAGTCATCAGGCATTAGGTAATCTAAACAAATTAGTAAGATGAATTTGAAATCATGGGCGTCAAAATATTTCGATAGAAGCTTAAGGAATGATCCGAAAAACTATGTACACAGCTAACTAAATTAAATATCAACCAAAAAACAAACAATATTTTACAACGGCAACAGTTTTCACTCACAATTAAAATCAGAATAAACGCCGAATAAACAAAACACGACCGCAACTAAAAGCCAGAACAAACATAAACGGATAATAAAAAGAACAAAAAAGTATAAAATACCTATTTACAAATCAAACACGAATTTATAGCGTAACAATGTGAGTAAATACAGGACGGACGAGTAAATACCGGTCCTGTATTATTGATAGTGAAATAAGAGCCATGACTAATTCTGTGATATATTTTTGTGGTCGGCTAAGCAGATAGATTTTTTATTACCCGACTGCCAAGAAGGGTTATGTTTTTCGCGCGTATCTTGTATGTATGTATGTATGTGTGTAATATTCTTTATTACCTCATATCTTCGAAACGGCCGAATGGATTTCGATAATTAGGGTATCGTTGGATTTGTATCGATTACCCAAGTGTTCTTAGATATGTCACGTCAAACAAAAACCAACATGGCGGCCACGAGGTGCCATAGATTGAGGTAAAAAAAAATAAAAAAAATATGTTTGCTACAATATGGGTATCAAATTAAAGGGCTTGTAAAGAGGATTCCAAAATGGTATATCATTTACGTATAAAAAAAAATACTATGTGAAAAATTGTTCTTTATCCAAACTAAATACATACTTGAATGCCGTACGCTAGGTGGATAGCCAGTTCCACCACCATGACGTATTATGATTTTAACTAAAAAGTGTTAAATAAAAAATAATAAATTTAAAAAATAAAAAAACCCGACTGCATAAAAAACACTTTAAATAAAAACTGAAAAGTAAAAAACAAGTTCAATAAGTCTAGAAGTGTAGATAGCAATGTTACTGTCACAGTCGGGACCCATTAAATAAGCTAGACTAAAATCATTCATTATGGGTCCCGACTGTTACAGTAACATTGCTATCTACACTTCTAGACTTATTGAACTTGTTTTTTACTTTTCAGTTTTTATTTAAAGTGTTTTTTATGCAGTCGGGTTTTTTTATTTTTTAAATTTATTTATTTTTTATTTAACACTTTTTAGTTAAAATCATAATCCACCTGTCCTGTATTATTGATAGTGAAATAAGAGCCATGACTAATTCTGTGATATATTTTTGTGGTCGGCTAAGCAGATAGATTTTTTATAGCTGATAAATGTGGTATTATGTGTGATATTTTTATGGTTCTGCGAATTTAATGTGTAGATGTCAGCTGTTGGTGGTACTGAGAATGGTTTACGGATGTAGGTGATTAAGAAGCAAGATGAATAATTGTAGGAAATTTATCTATTAGGTACACAATAACTAACCATACATTTGAAGATTGTTGTTATGATAAAATAAAGTAAATCTGTTAGTCATAACATAAAAATAGAAAACGATGAGGTGTTTACTATGTAGGCTTGTATAACTGTACTGAGTATTTACGATGTCATCACACCTTCGAACAAAATGCTACAAAGCTTCGAACAATTTAGATAAATTTCGGCAAATTATCAAAGAAAGAATATGGAAATTTATTGAAGACGACTTACAAGTTAAATGTATGCACAGATTTATATTTGTCAGTTTGTTCAAACGAATGTTAAATTGTTATTTTTCTTGTTGATAGCGCGGACATAGCATTTAATATAACATAATATGATTCAACAAAGACCGTCATTTATTGTTAAAAGTAATCCCTATAAAAGATTACTAAGGTGACACGGTAACAAGTCAAAGACACACTTAACAAATCACCTTCATAAATTATCCAATTTCTAATAGGCTTTCGAAGAATTACTTTAGCATTTTCGAAGATCAAATATTTGACCTGCGGTTATCGCGAACATTCTGAGTCAGTGTGAAAAATTCTCTTTGGAAGTGCCGCTTAAGAGTATCAGATTTTACGACTACCGCCGTGTTAATGTGACAGACAATCTTTATTGCAAGCATCGTAATTTTATTGGTTCCTTGATATATTCATTGTCTTTACAACAAAACCCACGACTTTTTGCGGCATAAGCTCGTTTTTGTCCCATGTTATCTCACATCAGATGAGTAAGCTAACCAAGAGGAAGTACTTAAATTCCCATTCGAATGATACATTAAATTTTATAGTTTTATCATCAAGTTTTACGGTTTGATTATCTAAAGATATTACCTGTTTATAACGCCTGCTTTAGTTTCTAGTTCATGTGGGCGTAGCTACACATCTTACAAGCTTCGTTGTAATGTCCCGATAATTTGGAAACTGTCTAACAAATAACATAATGAACAAGAACATTGTCATATAGGTATATGAAGAGAAGAGGCGTAAGACATTATTTTCATTATAGGAACACTATCTTTGTCTAAAGATACCTAACGACACAGGCCTATAACTAAAAATGTCGTAAAGTGATGCTTAGGTATAAAGTTCCTAAAAAACTAAAAGATCCAACAGCAAATAATGTCCCCAATAACCCACTTAAACCATACTTCAAACTTCACAAAACAGTAGGTTGCGCAACTCTCCCAGAAACAACGATAAAACAAATTATGTCCCACAATAAAAAGGCTACTAACCTACAAATACAGGAAAAGGAGTGTTTTGTTGACGATAAAGACATTATTAAAATCCACCATAAGTTTGTTAGGCATATTACTGGATCATTAAGATACCGCTTATCACACAACCGTTTCTGTACGATGGAAATATTTACCAAACGACGGTATAAGAGGTATCCGAGAGATAAAAGCGAGATTACTACAGCCCACATTTGGTGCATTATGAATTTTAAGTGATTCATGACTTCTAGTTTTGTATGAAATGGGTTATCTTAATTGTTCCCGCGGGTAATTTATTGTCCAAATTTGTTGGTGCTGCGCTAAACAGTAGGTGCTTAATATAAACGTAGTACATTAATGTGGTCAGATACATCATGTCCCGTTGTTTTAATGTTTGGCATAGTTTTAATTTAGTATTAAACGTGTTTGAGTTCTTATCTCGAATTCCTTTTGTCATGATACCTTTTATGCCATCACGTCCAAATTGAAAAATTATGTAAAACTTGGCACAGAGAAAATTAGAAATTTTTTGTTGTGATTATTTTGAACTACATCGTTCGCAAGTGCTTCCATTAGAAATACATAATCTCATCACAAACACGTGTAATGAAACCAAATATTACAAACTGTCTCCACATGAAGTGTGTAAGTTCTCATATTCCGAGTGTAAATTAAATATTTGCGGGCGTCGGTTCAGCGTGGGCTGTTCTTAATGAGCTATCATCACAAACTTATGTCAACCGTTGCGGCTTCCTCGACAGCCCTCACTTCTGAATCATTGACACTTGAGTCACTTGGACGTTTTCTTTTTCTGCAAATATTGTTGGAGGAATGCCCTTTCTGCTGTTTCTGTTTGTTATAATCTCGGCAAATAAGGAAAGTGTAAGTGGAGAGGTAATTGTTACAGTTGGAAAATAAATCAGTATTTTAAGATAATAATAGATTAATTTATATACGCTACGTTCGAGGGGGGGCCTGGTAATCAGCGAGACAGGGTTTCCTAGTGCGGATACCAGTCTCCCACAAAGGACTAGTGTGAAAAGTTGTTATAAACTTAATTTTAAGAACCTTTGTGGAAGAGAAATAAAGAGAGTGTAATAGGATTATATTATTGTTATTGTATATATGAAGAAAAGTACCATTCGATATTAACTTTTAAACTATCGCGCTGCATGTTTATAGAAATATTTAAGCATGTACGCGCTAATATCCCCGTTCTATAATATTACTATACCATTCGATATGTTTTCTTATAGTTATTTGGTATACATAGAGCTAGCTTTCGTTTCGATATTAATTACGAATGTAATATATAAGAGACTGCATGCTGTTCATATAAAATAAAATTTTCACCATCCTTGTACGAATAAGATATCTTTGTATTCATACTTACCACTTCGTTACTACAACCAACACTCACATAAAAAAACCGTTATCATATTCACACACGTTCGCATTCACCATTCGACCACAATAAAGACCTCTCAAAGGCGTTTCAATAAATTTTCTAATATCGTAACAAATCGTTCATAAGCATGTACATATACCCGATAAAGCTCTATTCAGTTCATACTATCAATCATAGTTTAGCAAAGGTTATATCAATATCACATAGTTGCTCACTCATGCTGCCTTTATGAGAATTTTTCTTCGGCACTTTCTACTAAACCTTGAAGAGGGTAATGTCAATCACATGATTCTAAGATATATGTTAAAAGTTGGGAGGAAATCTTCTTATAAAAAGACGATCTATTTTCTTGACGTCGCGGGTAAAGCCGGCAGCCGTTTTGTTCGCTGATTCACTTGTTCAGCTCACTGTCTGTCAATTTGATCTTTTTGCTCCTGAAAATACAAGGTCAGGTTAGGTTTAGTTACAACTAGTAATGTATTTTGTACAATAATTCTGGGACCAAATGTTATAAGTGAAGCTAACAATAATTAAAAGAACTATATATCAGCCACTTTAAAGAAAGAATGAACGTGCTTTGGGATTATGAACCTTAATTCAAAGACTAATAGTTCAGTTTCCATCACATTCAAATTACTTTTAGGCCCTTTTTGGTAATATTTGTCATTCTAAAATGAACTTAAACACGTCATGTTGTCAAAGTTGATAATTGCGTAATTAGTAATAACGTTTCATTCTCTTTCCATATTGGCTTTAGTATAAATGTTAATGGACATAATTAAGGTTTAAGAGAAAAAAATAAGTTTGTATTATTTTGGTTTACGACCAATATGACACATTTTTTTACATTTGTTAGTATGTATTATTGAAAATACTACGTAGTCATGTAACAGTATAAACTAATTGGAATGTGACATGAGTTTCTGAATGTATAATCAAATACGAAAGTTTGTTGAAGAAGTATTTTGCATAGGCCTCCACTTATAAGACCAACAATCTATAAAAAATGAACATAATATGTTACGTAATAGCACACAGAAATACGTGACTATTTCATACTTTGCGCCATTTAAATATTTGTAGAGCAATCTATATGTTTGTGTACAATATTGAAGTGCTCGCGTGCCGTCACCATCTTATTTGACTTTTAAATTATTTAAACGTTGCTTACATGAATATGGAATTTTAAATCAACTTTTGGAAGCTTTTTGAAACATTGATTTCTAATATTTTGATGAATTTCAATAATGGAAAGTGATAGCTAAAAAAAATATGTTCATAAAAGAGCTTGGTAAATAGCTCTTAAGGCGGACGATATGTAATCGACAAACTTAATATTTTAGACATTAAAATTAAAGACTTGGTAAAGGTAGAAACTAAATTTAATAAATATTTTAAACTAAATACATTCAATTCGAACTTAATGAGTTTATATTATGAGTTTCTTTAATCCATTACGAAGTAAAAACCTCTTATAAGACTAATAATAAGACAACAAAGTTGCTCTTAGTCCCTGCATTGAGCAGGTGCAGCCAATAATTATGAAACAAATGAAAGCCTTTATAAGAAAGATGATACAAACTGGTTATGCCCATAATAACAATAAATATAAAACAAATACCATAAACAAAATTTACAATGCAGATCCCTTAGTAAGACTCAATTAAGAAAATATAAAGAAACTGCACTCAATTTCGTTGGTAAAACTTGATTGTAAAAGTGTTCTGGTCTTGCAAAATTGCACAGAGCGAGTATAATGCAGTTTAATTAAGCCACACAATCAGCAGCCGTTACCAAAGGAACGCCCCAAACGTGGAATAAATTCTTGAGGGGCTAGAATCTGTTCCACTGTCTGTGGTGATATCTTGCAAAGTTATCCTCTCACTATCTATACAAAATTAGCCTTTATTACAATGCCAATAAGGGTTTTCAAGGTTCCTAATTATAATCCCAGAAGTCACCGTATCATGGGGTTTGACATCACTCCCTGAACGTTTAATTTTCTTTTAATCCCAAACGCTTCGATCTTTATCGTCGGGGGGTTGCCGCGTAACGAATTAAACGGATTGCATTGGTGTCACAAATGAGGCTATTTTATTCCTCTCGAGAGATGTCTCATTGGCAGGGGATAGACTGACGTGATTGTTTGTGTTCTACTCCACTGCCTTGTTATTGGCATCGCGATTCGCGGTTAGGGGATTGATCTGTGTGCTGTTATAATTGCCCTGTTGTGTAAACAAAATTTCAACGAAAATTTCGTTTTTGTCGACTAATAAGCCGTCTGTTTGTACAACTTTATGGTATCTAAACAAGAGATACAAATAAAGCCAAGGGATATGTAAAAGTAAATAACGTGTTGTCTAAAGAAAATACTTTAGATACTGTCTCTCAAAGAGTGTCTACTTATCTAAGTGGAGAACTCAATAAGAAAATGCATTTTGCTTCAGTAAACAAAGATCTTTCACAACTATAGGATTCATATACCAAACCGGACCTTAACTTAAAAGAAAATTACTTCGAACTACAAAGTCAGCGCTGTCATGAAGACGTAAAACAAAACTTCACAATACATTTCAGTGTAAGAAACGTTTTCAAAGAACTCCTAAGATAGTCTAGAGCGCTTTACGATTTGCGAACAAAAGCCAAACAATCCATTGTCTATCGATTGTAGCCCCGAGTGCAGTTTGTCGTCAAAGGCCTTAAGTTGCTCTTTTCAGGGACTTTACTATGTGTCCGCTGGTTAGTACATAATTTTACAAGAGAAGTGGTTACAATGTTATGAAGCAACGGGTTTATTGTTGGTGAATAAACATCGCGTAACTTATACCGTTTAAGTTTACGTCTTTTGTGCCTGCACAGATTTTACTACTGTACGGGATTCTTATTGAGGAAGGTATATTATCTTTGATGACCAAGTTTAGTTCTTTTTACAATGTACACAAATTATTGCAATAGTAAAACAGTAGAACGTTGCTTTCTCTTATTATTACAACTCAAAATAAAGTCACTCACTTTTCTGCAACCCAGTTCTCGGAATTGTAACATCGCAATATCAATAAATCAAAACACCCAATTACAACGACAAAGGAAAAATACAGAAAAACTTTAACCCACCGGAAAACAAATTCGTTAATGTAACCCGTAGTAGGGGTCATGTCTCGATAGGGAGCATCCCCTAAAACCTTCCATTTGTTCTTTACTTTGTTTTAAATCTTAACATCATCGTTCACTTGTTTCTTACTTCTTTGACTTACCATTGTCTACATGACTTCTTAATATATTTTTTATCACATTTAACAAATAGACCGAAGTATTTGTATTGAAATCTTTTTTTTTTTTCCGCCTTGTCCTGTGCCTTACTTCTAGGTTTATCCGACTATAAAATTTTGTTTCCATTGTTTCCAATCATTTATAACATGAGAAACTAATGACTATGTAGTCTTCTCACTGATCTTTACAAAAGTCGAGAAACATAAAAAGCTTTATCATCATTGGAATGCTCTACTAACAGAATAAATGAGAGGAAAAATTCACATCACAGCTTTACCCTTTCTTTATTACATAGTACGTACATCAGTAAGTTGGTTGTTCCTTTGAAAGGCCCAATTCGCAAATAAGATAATACGTTACAATCCAGTGCGTGCTTATTCCTAATACAACCATTTTGGAAACGAACTCACGTAATACAAGGCCCTTTCAAACATCTACTCCAGTACTCATCATTACCATACGAATTAGTTCGGGAAATTGGGAATATTTACTTACAAAATATTGAAACTCCAATGCAAATGGAACATCGTTTGTGTATTGCATATGTTAAACTCGTAGTATGATAATGGGCGGGATAGGATATTGAAATAACATAATCATATTGAAATTAGTTGCAAAACTATTTCTATTAGATATAACATTATTCTGAAAAGTATCTGCCAGGGTTATTACGAAAATTACTATTTTAAAATATTTGAAATATTTGTTTCCTAACATAATAATATCATATTGCCCTTCCTGCAACTAAAACCATTTCACTGGATACTAACGTCTTCAAAACGTCATCCATAGTCATGATTTCCTTCCAATGTAATTTTGATTAAAAAATGTTTCTATATATTTTGCTAAAATAAATGTTACATAATGAAAAACTCAACATAATAAAGAACCCTTACAGCCTTACAGCCTTATTTCATATATGCGTTTACAGGAACAGATACACATTATACAAACACCAAGATTTAGAACAAACATTGCCCAAACAAATATTTATCCTGAGCGGGATCCGGCCACTGCACGAATCGGGTCGACAGTCTACTGTATATACATATAATTAGTCAAAATATCTATCTAATACAGGCAAAATATTAGAAGGTTTGATTTTTATTTTATTAATATCCGATTAATAAAATAAAAAAAACCTTTATTCGCACATAAAATAAAATTACGTAATTAAATATCTTTCATTTCTTTTAACTACAACCTACATACTGTTTTTACATATTATATTATATATATACGAGTACACACCTACATGAAAATAATGAATTATTAAGCAACCTATAGCAAATTAACATTAAAAAAAAATTACAGAGTAAGAGTAATAAATTCATTGAATACTGTAATTTGGAATTGTTAATTCCAAATAACACCTCTAAAACTACAGAACCAAGACATCTGTCTAAACCTAACTAATATTAGTGCAGCAACTCAGGCGGTGGGTCCGCATAAATATTTACGGTTCCAGATCACTAGCTTAGATGATTGCATTAAATGCGCATACGAAATGCGTCGCAACGGACGGACCGACGGTACCAATGGGCGGAATTTCACTATCATTTAATAAAGGGCGTACCTAGTAAAATTTTGCTAAAGCAAAGCGGGTTAATTTTGAATTAACGGTAGGTTTAAAGCCACAGAGATTGAAAAAATATAGAGTGCGAGTACTATTAAAAGCCTATTGCGCCAAGCGTAAGTACTTTTTTGGCTGTATGTAATACATTCTTATAGTGATTAAAGTGATTTCCAATGCAACGACAGACGCTTATGCGAAAATAGCGTTGTTTTCTATATTACTAGGATAATATGAGGGTTTGAGATAGTTCTATTAAAACGGCGCGCTATGTTTTAATACTATGTTTACGACAAAACTCGTTCATACTAGTGCTTATAATTCATACTCTTATAGGCGCACTCTATAGTTTCTTATCTATCCTCTGAGGTTAAAGCAAACGCGTGCACGTTCTCACGATATTTTTCGTAACCCTTTAATGTGAAATGTTATGGAGTATTGCTAAATTATAGTGCTATGCTAATATTTAATTAGATGTGGTGTTTAGCTTACTTTGTAAGGATTATTTTAGAGGCTTTTAGGTAAACAAATTACGCATAGATCTGTTGTTTAGATTTTCTGCTTGAGTTTAAATTTTATAATTGAATTTTAAAATCTTTGTTATTGTTATTTTTAAGATTTCAGAAATTATAGAATCTAGACACACGGCAGTGTGTCCGCCAAGTTCGAGCAAAAAAAAGCGACACACCGGCCGTGGGTTATATTACACGAACCATTTCGGGTCAATTTCGACCACCCTATAACTCAAAACATATTTTATCTACGCATATGAAATTTCGAGTGTCTGTTGACATCCTCTTAATTGTCTAGAATACAAAATTTCATTATTCTACCTATAGCAGTTCTTGAGATATTGACGTCAGAAAATCGCTATTTTTACTATACACTCACTGACTCACTGACTCACTGACTCATCAAAAACCTAGACCACTTCCAATGGTCGTACTGACTTGAAATTTGGCATGAAGATATGTCTCAAGGTCAAAGTAAAGGGAAAAATCTGAAAACGGCCAAGTGTGAGTTAGTTTTAAAAATAGCGAAGGTGTAACTTTGTTCTACTATGAAGTCATAATGAACTAAATGGGTCTATCTTCCAATGGTCGTACCGACCTGAAATTTGGCTCGAAGGTTTGTCTTCAGGTCGAAATAAAGTAAAAATCTGAAAACGGCCAAGTGTGAGTCAGTTTCGAAAACAATGAATGTGTAATTTTGTTCTACTATAAGTAAGTAGGTATGGAGTGGAAATGAGATAAGACTTATTTAAATTTAGATACATACCAATTTAAGACAATACATGTTTGTCTTAAAGACAAGAACAATAAAATTGTTCACCACTCTGTGTGTGTCTGATGCGGGAACCGAACCCACGATTTACGAAGTGCAAAGCAGGTACACTAGGTGCGCTAAATCAGTCAAACAAAAATGAAAAGACTATTTTTCTCGCATAGTCTAAATAATTTCTAATTTTACAACTAAGTGGAATGAGACATTTCCTAAAGCAAAAGTGATAAAAAAATATTAAAGAACCTACACCTAACAAAAATAAATGAAATCCCATCAAAAACATAAATGTGAAAGGCTGCCAAGTTCGATACTATGGGAATGCTTCGCCTATAAAAGAAGTGAGATCTGAATAATTACCAAGTTCCATAAAAATACCTCAAATCATAAATAGTTATAGGAATGCACACTTGATTTCCAGCCGTTTTTAAGGTACATTTTGAATAAGTATCACGTTACATAGAAATGCCTAAAATTATAATAGTCAGAGAAACGCACACCGGTTTTTTTAACAGTTTCCTGATAACATTTATTATTTTCAGTACTTTTTAATGATGTAACTTGGCAAGTTTTAATAGAAAATTATATACTTGACACATTGCAGTCCAAAGGTGTCGATTCATTGCATTGATAAGGTGTGTGGTGTGTGAAAACTTGCCAAGTAACATCATTAAAAAGTGCTGAAAATAATAAATGTTATCAGGAAACTGCTATAAAAACCGGTGTGCGTTTCTCTGACTATTATAATTTTAGGCATTTCTATGTAACGTGATACTTATTCAAAATGTACCTTAAAAACGGCTGGAAATCAAGTGTGCATTCCTATAACTATTTATGATTTGAGGTATTTTTATGGAACTTGGTAATTATTCAGATCTCACTTCTTTTATAGGCGAAGCATTCCCATAGTATCGAACTTGGCAGCCTTTCACATTTATGTTTTTGATGGGATTAACTAATTAGTTTATTGTTGGCTTAAATATCCACTGCTAAGTTTCAGCTTGTACTTTAGTGCTAAACTTTCAATTAACATTAAACAACTTCGTCTTAACTTAACAGGCAACTATTTCTTTAATCTGTTTATATGCTAAACATCTTCGTTAAGCTAGATTTGTTCCCATAAACCACGGCTAACTTTACAAGCAAAAGATTTATAGAATGCAACATTAAATGAGCAAGGAAAGGGTCAGACATCAGGGAATGTTGATTGCGCGTTCATTCGCCATGGTCCATTTGATTTACTGCGCTTTACTCTAAACACGTGCATATCACATAACGAACAAGACTTTTACAACAAAACATGCGAATATCAACCCTATTCACCTTACAATAAGAGTCATTGCAAACGCAAGATAATTTTATTTGTAAACGTTAATTAAGCGATATTTCACTTGGTGACGCTTGGCGCCGTCTGCTAAACGCCTTGACGAAACAATCTCTAGAAAGATACTTTTCTTTGAATATTATTTTTATACTTCAAATCAACTTCGTTAGCCTAATATTTTTGGATCATCATCAATCATAATTAAAATTTTGAGAAATAAAAATACAAAAAAAAAAAAACTGTTTACTTAAAAATAATAGGAAAGTATGTCTCTTCTCATAAAGAGTTTTATCACTTAGGTAGTGATTTTTCACACCTCAATATATGGAAACATAATAATTATGACCAAAATCCAGTTTTATTTTAAACGAAACTTTCGTTATACCTTCACAGCTTTTCTGACTTAATTAGATAGACCAAAGCAGTTTTGACCATTCAAAGTACCTATTTTAATAACGAGTAATATTAATACAATACTAACATGAAATAATTCCCGAATAACCATAGTTAGGCGCCATCAATAGCTAGTTAAAATTATAATTTTCCATTTGAAACGTCAATAGCGAGGCTTATTTGAAAATTCATTGCAAATAAGGGTACATTTTCGTCGAATTGGATCCTGTTATGATTATCGGTTCGAAATAACAATGTGTTTAATATTCTATCGACAAGCTGTTATTACACTGTTGCGGGTTACAGTACCTCATAATCTAATCATTATCATTAAATCAATTATTATTTTGTAACGATCAATATTCATGAGTTTTAATTTTGTTTGTTGTGTTCGATTAATCTTTCGAAATTGATTAATTTGTTTGAAACGTCATAGTATTCATTTGTTTTAGAGTAAATAGAAGTGGAAAGCGAGAGTGTTTTGTTTTCCTTATGATAATGCATACTACCTATGACATAAAAAGGCTATGTCATCGTATATGAAGGATATTAGGAGCATGTTTTCCTTCACCGTTTGTCAGAAGTGTCTTAGAGTAATTAAGAAAATACATATAACTTTGAAAAAGCCACATTGGAACTTGCCTGGGTTCGAACCAGCAACCTTGTACATACAAATCCGTTCATTGAACCGCTAGGCCACCACGACACTAACAACGACTTAACTTAAAACAAGTCTAACCACTATGCTGAATTTTCTCTTTCCAGAAACTTTTACCTACAGACCAACATCCGTTTAGAAAAATAAATTACTTTTTAAACTGACTTTTTGTGACTAAAATTACAAGCATTACCCATCTTGCATTGAAATCCGCGAAACAAAAGCAGGGAAAACCTCTAGCATCATCCATTATCTTATCAGCGAGTGACGGTAAACGCCTTCGATTCTCCGAAGTGTGTCAACTGAGTCTCCATTTATCACCTCGAGTGACTTCTGAAACAATACGTGTCACATATTACTAGATGAAGTGAGTTACGAGAAATAATTATTAAGGAAAAATAATTCAACAGAAAACTTCAAAGTTTTCTATAAAGGATTTTTATTAATTGAAAATTTTACACCTTTTCTACACGTTCACATTATGATAAAGTGATATAATTACAAACGAAAAAAAATAATATACAAAAAGAAGATACGATCCAAATGATACAACAAAGTTAAAAAAGTTATTAATAATCTCTTCAGTCAGCTTCTACAAAATCCAATAATAATTTTAATTCGTTTTATTTGCGAAGCATTTAGCCCTTTTTGCTTGCACACCAATGTTTACAATATGAACAGGCAAAGCGTTGATTGCCAATAACTCGGGCGATGAAGTGTGACCTATATAAAATTGTTTACGTTTCAAACAATTGAAGATTAAAATTGTTTTATATTGTATCATTAGAAAAAACAATTTGACTATGTATTAATGACCTTTGTATAAACCGTTAGAAGTGTCGAAACTTTTTTAAACAAGTGGATTTTATAGAATATTTTTGGTATTTGATCACATTCGATTTTTTTTTGTGTTGTTTAACGAAATATCATTATGATATAATTATTTCGAATGATCATGGACATTTCATAACATAATATCCTTTCATGCCTGAACAGTTTATCAATCAGACGAAATAGCAGACAAAGTAGTTAATAATAAATGATCGCAATGAACGATTGATATTATTCGACAACGCGCCAGCCGCGCTGCCAATATATCGCGAAATGTATTATATCTCATCACAAATAGATCTCATTTGTCATCGCACATGACACCTTGACGATTTTCTATATTTCATCGATGTTTACTGTACTTACACAGGCAGTATTGTATATAGGCATGAGAGTATTATTCATGAACGTAATAGATAGATCTTATAGTAGGAATTGAAGCAAGTTAGTACATAAATGACGTCATAAGGTGCTAGCTATTTTGCCGCGTGTGTAGAGTCGGTAGATCATGGGTATGAATTACATAGGAACTATCTTTACTTTTTAACTACTCGAGCACCTCCGATATCGTACCGTAATCAGGTATATACAGTAGTTTTAGTATTTACAATCATTAGTTAGCTCGTTGAAATAGAACAAGGCCAATCATAAAATGTTTGCGAGGTATGCATGTAGAGAATTGGAAGGTATCGAACCGAAATTGTTCAGTAACTGCAGTAAGGCAACGGTATATTTAACCGCAACATTTCAGCAATTATCGGGAGACGACACAATTGGAACTGACAAATTAATAGAGAGGTTCGTAACAACCCACCGCTAACTAATCGCCACTTCAACTGTGAAATGGTGTGAAAATTTGAACGCATCTGAACGCTTCAAGGATTATTGGTGGTGACGTGGTTGGTTTGAGTAGTAGTTACTGCTAATGGTGTTTGTTAATTAAAAATATATTTAATCACACCAAAAGACATAGAGTAATTGGTAACTTTGTTAACAAAGTTCAACATATAAATATTTTTTTCAAACTGACTGGATTCCGTGCTCGACCCAAAGACAAGACTAGGCAGCAAATAAAAATTCTGAACCTGAGTTTGCCAAGTAAAGAAACTGCGATATAGCAACATCGTAAAATACATAGAACAGTCTTGACCACAATGTACCATCACTAATAATATACAACATTATAAGCCTTTTTGTATCAACCTCATCACACAATACAACTACAAATACCCGCAGAAGTATATTATTAATACAAACCGAATTAAGGGCCCAAATAGACGCAAACTGTAATAAAGCTTTATTGAGTTATTTACCGGTAATAAGATAATAGAGTAAGCCTCATCGATTATTCCAAATAAATGTCAGGGGACTATAGATGGAGATTTACGCCCCACCCCAGAACTTTGCACAGATTTTTGGGCAAATCTATTTCCAATTGATATTTGATTTGGTCTCATGATTGCGTTATGGAAGAGGGTGGTCATCGGCCGTGTTCAATTTAATTTCTACTTATTTATGTAATACTAGCTGTGCCTGCGACTTCGTTCGCGTGGATGACGAAATTTATCAATGAGTTTTTAACCGCAAAATTAAGTTTGTTTTTTATTGTTTATACTTTTCCGGGATAAAAACTACCCAGTGTGGTGCCCAGGATAATAAAGAATAATTATACCAAGTTTCATCGTAATCGAACCGGTAGTTTTTGCGTGATACCTGAACAAACAGACAGACAGACAGACAAAAATTTTTTTTTTCACACTTTTGGGTTCGGTTTCGGTCTAGTAACACCCCCCGCCATTTATTTTTTTGATATTTTCAATGTACAGAATTTTCACTTCTACAGATTTATTATAAGTATAGATAATAAGGGATTTGCTTGTTCTACTGGGATTTGAAAGTTTGAATATGTTAGTATGTTTTCCTATGTGACGTATGTGGCAAAACCAATATATCTTTATTTTAAATCCATAAATGTGTGGTTTGAAATTTGAACAAATATATTCTGCTTTCGTTGATATTTGCCTTAATATACCATTTAGTTTAAAGATCCTACAATTTAGTGCAGTCTAATGGAATAATGCAAAGGAAATGGTTGCAACCCGACATTAGGATAATTAATTACTCATGCAAAAGCGAGTTTCATAAAACTAGAATATATGATGGACGTGGTTTTGAATACTACCGCCATATTTAGTTCTGAAACCATTCAACGATTTACATTTTCTGGGAGAGAAATGAATATGAAATCATGTGCGGCGGAATAAAACTAGTTGGTGAGGGGAATGTTATGTTCATTTTTATTATAATTTAATTTCATGGTGATGAAGAAGGACGTGCTTTACTAAGTTATACTCCGGATATTGTCGTTTTGAAACAATGGACCCAAATATAAAGAGCTGATATAAAACAGTTTTAAATAATTTCACTTCAATAATTTCTTATACCTAGGATAGGAAAATGATGACAATACCAAAGGCTCCATAGATCTAAACAACAGTTTATTTATCTAAAGAAGACTTATACCAAACGTGTGTTCACTTGTCTAGTATGTAAATAAAATTAGTGTCAGTCAATTATCCTCAGCCCATACCATCAAAAATGTTTAAAGAATATCTCGACCAAGAAACTGTAATTCCATAACCCATGAATCAGAGTCCCATGTAACATCGTTTACCCCATAACGATCCATAGACGCTATAGTCGCTTATTAATACGGGTCATGTGGCGTCAAGTGCCAAGTTGGAATGTCTCCAAGTGGGCTCTCCATCGAATTTGGCAAGATTTCTGATAGTACCAGATGTCACACACATACACCTGCAAAAGTTTCTGCTATTCCCCAAATGTAGACAGGAAGAATTTTATTTTTACTTGTTATAAGTTAGTTTTTGATTTGATAGACCAAACTTTAGAAGCACGACTGAAAATAGTAAATATCTATTTTCAGTCGTACTTCCGTAGATTATTTTAAATTCCACCAGAAATGAGGTCCGTTTTCTTAATAGGAGGTAATAGAATAAAAAATGAAGAAATCAAAGAACAAATGAATGTAGCATCACATATCGAAAATTCCACTTTACTAAACAAAGCTAAGGACAAAAATCACAAAACACCATCAACTTAAAACATTTGCTGTCGCTTTGCGAAAAAAGAAACCCTAATATATGTACTACATAAATATTTACTCCTTAAGTAAAGTTTGCCATCTCATGTCATAAAGAACATTATATAATTTGCATAAGAAGTTTGAATGGGCAGGGCTGAAAGCCTCCAGTCGCGTCTGGCATGTGAATTGCTTTTTTTATATACGTTAATATTGACTCTCTTACTTACCGCTACCGAGCTTACAAGACCTTTGATGTTAGTGCTCCTATCTTTTATTAAGTATTTGAGTTTTGGAAGTAATTCCCTAAACATTACTCGATAAATAATAGCCTTATTTTCTTTTTTATAAACTGTGGTACGCTTTACAAAGTAACATTGGAATTTGTGAGTCCTGATAGTCCTTTGAATTTCATTTCAAAATTTCAAGGATAAATAAACATTTTTTACTTTGAAATAAAACTACTTTTTACGGATTTTTTCGCGGTTTATATTTAGATTTTAGGTCCCGACGTTTCGACATTTTTTACTTTATTTTATTTGCCTTTTTTCGGAATTTACTATATTCATCATTTGTGGTCATTTACATAGAGGTTATTTAATATACTCATAATTATTTATTTTCGATTTTTAACAGTATAACTTAAAGTTCATGAATATTTTGACACTTCATTGTGGCCATTTGTATTCTACAAGCGCCGATCATTCCTCTAAATGTTAGTAATATTTATGTTTATGGAGAAAACAGTAAAGTTTGCCCCTTGAACGAGCCGGAACCAAATAATCAAACGCCGAATAATATAAGAGCGTTATTTTTCGACTTTATGACGTCATCGGACGGCGCCGCAGCTGTAATTTAACGGATCATTCAACTGGCGATTCATGATTACTATAAACAATGTTTGGCAGTGGGGAAATGCTTCATTGTAAAGGGCAGACTACAGCAATCAATAAAAAATTAAATAGTTAAATAAAGTTGATACAAATTGCCTTATTAAAAAAATAAGTTCACCACATACAAGATAACCAATGCAATTAGCAATCAAAATTAAATCTAAAGTTAAAGTTGAATCGAAAAAAATGTTAGGCGTTTCTTGTGTTTGATCTAAATGATCAAACACACGAAACGAAGTGAAAGATCAAAATGTATTAAATCAGAAACTAATAGAATAATTGAGCGGAGACAAAATTCAGTCGAAACAGATTTCAGATAAGAATTCAATTTCTGCTTTTCGACCAACCCTCTACCCGCTTTTGTTTTACATCAAAAGCACCCCAAACGAGTATTTGATTTCACATTTACTGATTAATATCACCGCCCGCAGATATTATTGAGGAAGTGATAAGAATCTGTCAAAACAAATAAATTATTACTATGTTGTGGGAACTGATTCAATCGTGATTTACGGAAGAGTTTTTGCAGGCTTCTGAAATTAGATTTATTTGTGTTGTGTTTGATGCTTATTTATGTTTAACCAACTTCAGAAAAGTGATTCTGCGTTCTACTGTATGAATTTTGCGATATACAGCTAAAATTTTAAGATACAATACCGCAGTCCTAAACTGCAGGTTAGTATAGGAATAAAAATGATTATTTTTAAAGTAGTTAGCTACTTGTAATAAGTATAATAGTTGCTTTCTTATTTCAGCAAGTTGCTTTCGAAAATCAAGGTATAAAGTAGCTTGTCACTGCGGCACTTCTAGCCCAGTAAAGTCAGCAAAAAGTTAAATTAAATGGTACTGATAAAACAAAACACTGCATACATTGTTCTAAGGGTGCCACATATGTTCCAGTAAATCACTCTCCACATACCTAGTTACCTGAACACCTACATTTCCTTAACAAATCTAAACAGAACGACCATAAATTAACACAAAAACGTTTGGTCTAAGCGATCTGATATCACCATTGTTTCGGTCAGACTACTTAGCATATTATTCGTGCAAAGCATTTTCTAGATATCAAAAGTAGGAACAACAATTAGTAGTAGGTACATTTTTGTGAACCTACTTTCGATCAATTTTAGTTTTCATCTACTTGTTATAGTTTTCTATATTTATTTTCTTTTTTAATTGACTATATGTATATCAAATCTATTCTTAATGTTTTTGAAGGATTGAAATGAATTGAAACATTTAAAATAAAGTTACTATTTTACATCACACACAAAATTTTCAGCAAATCTATTATTAAATGACTTAAATAGTTGTGTTCAAGTAACTAAATAACGTACAGTTAATATAAGTTCTGAAAGCCAGGAATTTAGCATTAGGGAGTAACATTTCGTGCAAACATTCTATAAATTGTGCATGTTGGAGACTGGAGTGGCCATACAAACTCCCACATGGTCTAAACTGACGGTTACTTTCAAAACAATTACGCTTCCACTTCTTAGAGCGTGATATACGAATAAGAAGAACGACAAACGCTTGATAAATAATTTCCAGCTAGCAACTTGAATTATTAGAACTAAACGTTGTATGTTTATTTAATGTAAACGAAACTAATTTAGGAAATTAAAAAACTTTCAAATTCAAATTTATTTATTTGTTTGCGAATATGGGTACATAGGGATCTTATATTATTATGTATAAATTAACAAAGGTGCATTAACTTGAAAATCTAAATTGCTTTATCGTATTCTCAGAACACTAAACGTACTTAGATCTTTTTTCCGGATCTTTCATCCTAAAAATCACTAAACTCAATTAAATCGCTTCTACGATAATACGCTATAATTTTTGAATTCAAAAATGATAAATTATTTAAAAGTTGTAGCTTGTAAAAAGGAGTTTATATTTGTTAACTGGAAATAAATAACCTATCGAACTATGGTTATATATGCTATAGAACTTGACATAAGCGCCTTACGCAGATATACTACAGACCGCTAGTATCGCTAGTTTTCCTTCGTGCCAAGCGAGAGCACTTTTTGTCTGTATCTAGTACATTCGTTTACTGATTTAAAGTTATTTTTCGCGCAACGACAGACTTAGGTATATGCGAAAATATCGATGGTTTCGACATTGTTAGGATAATATTAGGGTTTTAGATAGTTTTATTAAAACGGCGCGTTCCGTCTTGATACAAAATTTACGATAAAACGGTTCATTCACTGATAGGCTCACTCTTTAGTTTCTTATCTATACTCTAAGCGTAGATGTTATAATGTGGAAATAAATATTTCCTATGCATTTCCTATGTTCTTCGTTTGTTTCTCTACAAGATGTGGTGGTCGAGTTATAACGTACAAGTTCGCTGACTTCAAACGCCCTATGTCAGCTACACAGTGAAACACGTTCAGTCTATCAAGCCAGACATCATCACGATTCAGTAATTTGCATATAATGACTACTTAAAAAGCAACTAACATGAATAAAATTGTGACTGTTAACTGAATGTGTATCGTGCAAGTTGTCAACGCTCAATCTTTGATCACTTTATATCTGGATGCGTGGTGAATTACAAAGTTTATGAATAATTCCTTATCAGATGGTATGGTGTAGGTGGTCTTTAATACAAGAATAATTATAGTCTATTAAGAGCTAAATGTTGCTTGAAGCGAATAAAGATTAATGTTATTAAAGTGGTTTTTCTTATAAAAGTTGTTAGTTTAGTTTATTAGGTTTTAAAGATTGTATCAAGCCTGTCTTTTTTGCCATTTAAATATAATAAAGACCTTAAAAACAATTTTTGCCCTAATTGTCTATGTGCTTTTATAACGCAACTTCTTCGTCCGAAAACAGAAATAGTTAACTGCATAAGCCAAACAATCCTCATTGGCATTGGGCAAAATATTACACTACATTACTACTTGGACACTATTGATTCATAAAATATGCCACTTCCTTTTACGCTGCTTAAATAATTAACCACTTCTTATTTTCAACTAAATCTTACCGAAAAGATGCTAGCTATCAACTGTAAATTCGCTAGCCAGAATTTAAAAGCTTTCCACAAAACTCTAATCAGTTCTCCAAACGATGTAGCTACATTTCCGATGTCAAGCACCGTGTTTGCAGGCCAATATACTGCCGAAAATACCCCAAATGTTTGCGATTTCTTAAACAAAAAGGTCGAAACTCGTTAACATATGCATGCAGTTGATACCGTAAGTACACAACTCATTTCCTTTCTAGATCCGTTTCGATGTAAGAATGTTGCATGTGCCGGTCTATTTCGGTGTTTAGTATTCTCTATCGCAGTATAAATAAAGTAATAGAATTAAAACTCTTTTGTGTAAATGTTTTAAAACTCTTATCTTTTTAACCCGATACCTGAATGTTTGGTTCCTTAATTTTGTGAGAGATCACATCATCATTATTGAGAACCTCGATATTCAAACTCCTTAACTTTTATTCAATAAAAACTAAATAAATAAATGTCTCATTAAAATATCGTGCAATTAAAGAATTTAATTTTTAGTTACTAAAAAGATCGTAACTAAGTAAGTAAACGTTTTGTCGTAATCGTCTACCAAACAGATTCAGTTAACGAGGTTTCGATAATCCGAAACCCAAACCAGTCAACAGCAAACATTGTTGGAATCGAGCCCTCTTGACGCCAATCTAAAATGCCCTTTAAACTACAGCCAGCCATTTTCCGCACACACTTCACTCAATACAGGTCCACAATGTAATCCTGCAGACCTTTTGATCCTGTCATAGGCTTCAAAGACACGAATACACTGCATTGTAGAGGATTTCAACTGTTTAGTACAGTTGCGCTTGTAAGCTGGGATTAACCCGACGTGTCATGTAGCCACTAGACGCTGGTAACTAATTGGAGTGGTTCGACAAATGTACAAGTGGACATTGCTATACGGTCTGCAGAAAAAGTTGGTGTGTGATTAAAATTTGACAAGAGATTTCACATGTATTGCATAAAATATAGGTTATTGCGAAGGCTTTATTAAAAACCAAGTATGTAATTAATTTTTAGTTATACATATAGGTAACTAGTACCTAATTAAAATAGAGTAAGGTGTTTATGTAGGAGGTAAACCAAAAAGCTGCAAGAAGACCTGCATACTATTAAATGGTTTATATTTCATCTGATACATGGGTACTGTTTAAAAAAACTTAACATTATGTTTGCCAAAATTATTGTCAAAACTATGGCTTACATTTCTAGGGAAACAGCAATATTGTGTATAATATGATATAATGTGAATCATGATATACAAATATGTTTAAAACTTTTTTGCTGACTGTGCATAGAGTTGTCTATTGTCTAGGCTTTTGCGTGAAGTTTTTCCAACGTTTGTTTCCAATTTTGATTGAACTTTTGCCTGGACTGTTTCCCTGTCAGATCATCTGTCCGGCTGTTGGCCATGCCGTCAACCTGCAAAGTCGTGGCAAACTGAAAAATAATTGACTTGTTTCGTATTGACCAAAGTTGGAGTACGATTTTTGGAACGAAAGGCTAACAGCTAAGGCAAATGTCATATATCTACCATCACGATTTATTTTAATAACAATACACAACTACATACAAAATCTTTACAAAAGTTGATCCTCTTTTGAAATTTGTATAAGTTGGAACCCACTTTAGTGATATTCCTGTTAATACGTGATCAGATTTCGATCTATTTATACATATGGTACAACACACCATTGTTGATACCTGTAAAAGCAAGCTTTCCGTAGTACCAATAAAGAAAAAAATACATGTACAGCTGACACCACAACTATTTTATTCCCCCATAATACATTCTCAAAGCTTCCTTTCCGTTCTTTATAGTTTGAAATGTTTGAACCAAAACACAACGAAACCCACCCAATTATTTACAAGCCCACTCATTATAACACATTCACAGCCCACAAAAAAACAAAAGACAAACAAAAATGTCGGCGACCGCGTCACTCATTCGATAGCAGGCGTCGGCGAATGTCGCGTGTGCCAACGATTTACAGCAGCAATTAGTTATGTAGCCGACGTACGACAAACGATGTAGGCTGACAAATGGTCGGCAGGCTGGGTGCCCGACTACCCGCAGACAATGGACGAACTCGATCCGGTCAATCATTCGGAGCTGAATAAAATTATGAGCAACGCTAAAGACTTGAGTTGCCTCAGAAGATATGACTAAGGCTAAGCGTAATTAATTTCAAACTGAACTGAGGCGATAAGTCAGTGTGCAAGATATCTAACTGGGTCATGAAGATCAGAATGAATGACGCTGTTTGGACTTAGAATAATTCATAATTTGTGTGTCCATTTATCGCAACTCTATTTTACCTAGCGCAGTAAAATAAAGTTAATGCATGCATTAAGAAAAAGCAAATAATATCACGTAAGTATTTACAGTATCGAAAAGTATCTCAATACTATCTACCTAGTAAATACCAACGCTTCTAACTGTCTAAGATTGAATTTGAAACATGAGCAGTCGCAGTAACAATCTCGAAATCGATACAGCACAATTGAGGAATTATTTACACTCCCAAATATTTAGGTCGCCTATCAGTTACAACTAAGTATTATAAAACCAGACAATAGAAATGATTCACGATGTATTTTCACGAAGCAACACCAGAACAATAATATTTTTATGGTCCATAATATATAAAATATTTTCATCGCCCCATAAGCATGAAAAGTTATCTAACGATTTGTAATGTTTTTATTTTCGAAGATAAAGTTACTTTTGAGTGTCGACGAGGGAATATAGAAGAGAATGAAATGGCAATTTGTTGTATAGATAGTACAGTCATGTGCCGTATAGTAAAGAGCTATTGATATGTTTCTGAACGTTTGTCAAGTTCTTTAAATAGCTAAACCGCTCATAACAAAAATACCAAAAATTTTAAAATCTTTGAAGCATCAATTATCACAATGTTTAAAAATTTAATCCTATTTCGACCAAATTAACAAACAGTTAATTAAAAAACTATCTTAAAAAATACATAACCAAAAATTTACAATTTATACCTTCTTATTTTTTATTAATATGTTTTTTTTTATATAAATTTTACAAACGCAAAACACTTTCTTCCCCAAACACAGGCTTAACCACCTAACATAAAACTACAACCAAAACAAGTAACAAAACAAGAAAGTGATACAATTCTACCGACTCGAATTTTATAGATGATGATATCTCCTGACTTATTACGGTCCTACTTATTTATGAGCTTCACACAATCCTTAGACTGTTGTGTCATCGGTGTTAAATCTCGATACTATAAAATGAATTAGCGCTTTGTATACTGATTATGTTGTTTTAGTTAACTTTTGTAATGTTCTTTTTTAAGACTTTTTTATTTTGTTATGTATATTTAGATCTGTAAATGTTCCCTCTCATTAATTTTACTACATAATTGTTTTTTTTTCTATAAATACCTAATCGTCGTTATTTTTATATCGTTAATATTTCGTTATTATTTTTTATGTAAATATTGCTTTTAAAGACCGCCTAATTAAGTGATTAAATGTCAAAAAGGCAATTTTTACATAAACGGGAATTAAAACCATAAACCTGCAATGCAACAGCCTTCTTATAACCACTATGCTAGAGACACGAGGCGATCAAGAAAGATAGATTTATAAGTTTATTAGATTTCTCATTTCCGTCGCCGTTTGTCGATTTCCTGCATCAGAACCACAATCGCTGAGGCAAAGACTGTTAATGAATTTCTTTCTTCAAAAACTTTGTTTAATATTTTATATACCTAAGTTCGTACATAAATAAAATATAAGTGTTTTAAAAACTACTAAAAAAGATACTACACTTAAGTTTGAAATAGGTCTTCGGCCATATTCACACGACTGCCAACACTTATCAATAATAATAATAATAGATCGGTAATTAATCGGTAGATGCCTCATCCCTATTAGAGTAAATTTCTCAACAAGGCCGCTGCGTGTTGGACCTGTGTCCCCACGTAACCCTTTAAAGGACCGGGTATTCTCATTGCTGTGGATAACCCGTGAAAGATAAGAGATACAAATAATAATAGTAAGTAAATCAATCTAGAGTAGGTTTTATGTTTAAAGTATATACCTACTGCGGGCGACGTCAGTAACAAAAGTAAATATTTCATTAATTAAATAACGCACATCAAGATGTAAAACTATTTCACCCATCTCATAAAACCGGGGTTTTCTTCGAAACTTAAAACATCAATATTAACTTAATAATATCTTGATCCCAAGGAGTACATTTATACCTATCTAATGCGGTTAAGTGCGCTCACTTTGTTAAGGATAATTAATTCTAACGACACCCATCGTAGCTTTTAAAATGCTTTCTAGGCACTTTTTAATTCCCTTCACAAGCGTCTTATTTAAAAGCCAAGGAAACGAGACATAAGTCCACGTTAGAGGGTTTTAAAATGGTTAATTGCCCGATTTATAATAGTTCATTATATTAAAAGTTTCTACTGTTTGACAGTTATTTTAATGTCCCTCTTTTTAGGGCCATAAACGTCTAGTGTTTTAAATTAGGAATGTCCCATTATGGCAAGTGAGTGATGTGGAAGACATGAAAGCTGATTGGTTAATTTAAATGATTAGCTTTGAACCCACAGAGTTTATAAAGTTAAAACTATAGAGTGCAAGTCCGTTCGGGGGGTGGAGCTACCAGTTGTCTGTCCGAAAGCTGGCTAGATCTGCTACGGGTACGCGACCCCGGACTGCCCTAGCTGTTGCTGTCACATTCATTGTACCTCCGTGATGGTAGCATCCTTTATTTATACCCCTTTCCTACCTTGTTATCCTTTCCAACGTATCCTTTCCCAATTCCTTATCCCGCAGGAACGCAATGGATAATCATAAAAATAATTTAATTATCCAAAATGGCGGCGATGAGATTTGCCACCCATCACGTCTCGTTTCTCGCGGGGGCGAAAAGTGGCCCACGGAGAGCCGCTTCGCTACGTGTGCGAATGTAGAAGGATGGTAAGGTGGATGAAGTATGTTGATGATGGATGTTGAGACAAAAATTAAGAAAGGTATGCTGAGATGGTTTGGCTATGCCGAGAGAATGAACGAAGAACGATTGACGAAAAATCTGTATAAGGCGAGTGTGAATGAAAAAGGCCAGGTCAAGAGTACCATAAACCGAACAACATGTATGAAGGGAATAATGAAAGTGGACAAAGCGAAAAAAGTGTGTAAGGATCATGGCAAGTGGAAAGAAGTGGTCTCTGCCTACCCCTACAGGGAAAGAGGCGTGATTATATGTATGTATGTATGTATGTAAGTATTGCTAAAAGTCCAATGTACCTAGCGTAAGCACATTTTTGGCTGTATGTAGTACATTCGTTTACTGTTTCAAGTTATTTTACATGCAATGACAGACACTTATGCGAGAATATCTATGGTTCTGATATTATTACAGTGATATGAGGTTTCCAAATAGTTCTAATAAAACGGTACGCTCTGTTTTGTTAAAATTTTTACGACGAAACTAGTTCATACTAGTGTTTACGATTCATACCCTGATGGGCGCACTCTGCAATTTATTATCTGTCCTCTAAGTTTTAATTATTTGTTGTTTTGTTAGCTTGTAGTATTTGATGAGGGTACGTTATTTACAAGTTACGTTGAAGTTTATATTCTATCGAGTATTTTGTGTACCACTTGTTTTACATTTCATTAATACTAATGGCATTGTTTTGACATCCTTAGAGCTATAAAATACCTCGAGAAATGTTAGTATTTTATATTTATAGAAATACTTTGAGATATATTATATCTTAAAGATCAGGAGGATCAATATCTACTTTGCCGTTTCTTTCATAATTCCTTTTTTTTGCATATACATATATATCGTTAGCTTTGTTTTTATTAAGTCAATGATAAAATTAAAGACAAACTTGCCTACACAAGAAAATCAAAACAGCATAAATAAATTCTTATAAAATAACCAAAGCGTAAACGTTAGTCATTAAACTGTACATAAATTATAATAACTTCCCGATTACTACCTAAATACACTGAATAAAGCTTGGTACCGACTCTAGGGACTACATCACAAATAAGGTAGGACGGTAAACAGTGATTTACAACCTATTATGTGTACTAGCCTTAGCAATTTGCGGTCAGAGAACGTCTTATTATGAAATAGTTTTTGGATATGACTTTTCTCGTTAACTTGAAATGATGATTCATAGGCGTAGCTACAGGAATAATAAACGTAGTTACTTTCGTTGAAAGACTAAATTATAGCTAAGATCATTCTTAGTAAGGTTCGCTAAATGGAGTGGGGAATTGTAAAGTAAATACTTGGTTTTAACTTCTTATGTTTGGATATACTATGTTAGTTTAATTTTTTTTACGAAATGGCATTTAATTTATTAGGTCGCCCAGATTTGTTCATCTTTATTTTTTGAGATTTTTTTTTAATTTTTGATTTTATAGATTTTTTTTAAATTTGAATGTAGCAGTGTATGCCCTGTTTCGCCCATTTAACCCTGCAGTTTATTAAAATCCAACGGAAATTAAATAACATAACTATCAAGACAAATATTCAAATCTTATTCGATTTCTTTAAATTTGAAATAAAACATTAATTAGTAGCATAATTGCAAATACTAATTAGGTACATTCGAGTGAACCTGATACCCGTTTTCTAAGTGTATGGTAGAAGAACCTTCTTTAATATGTAAGTAACGGTTCCTACTAATTAAGACTTATGAGATAGTTAACGGTGACTTTACACTTACCGCCTTAACTAACTTGTAATTACGTTAAGGATGTTTTGTTTACTTTTCTTTAACAAGTTGTTACTATTAAATATTTTCTCAATATAAAATAGGAAGAAAACACAAACACTAGACTACTACACAAACAAATTTATATCACTACGATCAACAAGATGCATAAAATATCAACATTAGCAACATGTTGAAAAAATATTTATTACTCAAAACCTTTTATGGATTAAGTTATTATCCAGAACAAATCTCTTAAACAAATATTAGTACCAAAGCAGTACAGTAATGGTAAAAAATTAAAAATATAATGCAAAGGTTCGTGCTACCACCTAGTGAGATTTACCGCAATCAAAACTTTACGTTTCTTGCTACGAGGTGGCGCTAGGAGAACGTGCGCACAAGTCTCTTGGCAGTTAAGAAGTTAAGGAAGAGTGTGAAATTAGTTAATTCTTTAAATTGCTCTATTAAATGAAGTTTAAATACTTGATAAGGTACATGTGGATAACTTCAAAACAAATTTCATCAATAATAACTAAATCATTATTTTTTCCTAAATAAAAATGATAACATTCACATACAAGGACAGATTTGCAGTTCAATTTGTTTTTGTCTTTTCGCCCTTGTTTAGAACTTTACTTCGGCCACAATATATTTGACATGCTATTTACATTCTCACGTAAACAATATAATTTATAATTTTAATATTGAAAAAACTACCAATTAAATAGCTCTATGTATATCTACGTATTTTTCATATTCAAACTTCTTTTATAAGTATTGATCATGTCGCTAAATCGCAGTTTTTTTTGTATTGTGTTAAATCGGGTGTTAACCTCTGTTTTTCGAGTGTTTTGCCATATTATGATGTTATCAACGTAGTAATAAAATGAATGTCATTTGTAACACCTCTTAGGTGTTATGATACGCAAAACACGTCTATCTTTTTGTTTAGGTAGGAATACACCTATAGATAATCATAGTTACATAATATAAACTCTTAAATCTACCTATACATGAGCTAATAAATCCATAAAACCAGTTTTTTTTCTATACCACCATTAATAAATAAATACAACATAGGTACTTAATATTATGAAGTAAATCAATGAATTCAAAGACTTTTTTTAATGTCGCGATGCGACAAATCCGTGCAAGAAGAGACCACTGCATCATTAATATTTATCAATTCAATCGTATTACCAACGGCAGTGTTTTGTATGGACTCGAACCGGCGACTACACGACCAAAGAATGCAATACCGTCTCGCTAATTGACAATGGTCTATGTAAAAAGTTATGATATCATTATGTTGACGATTTCATTTAGTGCAACGTGCTGCGACTAATTCATTATAACTTGTGCTGTAGCTTTGAGTTGCTAAATTTTAACCGGCACTCGTCTCGAAAGTGTGTTTTGTATGTCGGATACAAATATAACCTTTAATTGTGTATAACATTATTAATTGCTTATATAAAAAATGTGAAATAAACAGTTATTTCATGATTCCTATAAAAATTCCAACAACAATGAAAAAGTAAGTATTTGTATGTCTCATGTTTTACCTAAAAAAAAATGTTAAGCCCTATTTAATTAATATTGCCAATAGTACCACATCACACAAATATTATAATACTAATACATAAAAAAGTAATATTATCAATTAAAATCCTACTAAGTGCACATTACAAGCCAAAATTCAGTAATTACCGTCCCGTATTATTCACGTAATTCAGTCCACGTTAATAGGCAAGCTACTAGTTTGAGCCTGAAAATGTGTCTGTTAATTTGACAGCCCCCCGGACAAAGACTCGAGGCCATAGGGAATCCAGATTATAGGACAAAGTCCGTGTTACCTCGTGATTATCGCATTGGACCTGTTTGAAGTCCATTTGACTCATTTTCAAGGTTAATAAAGCACGAGAATCAACGTGAATATAGCCCTGCAAAATATTGCGGTATGATAACGGTAGGTAGTGGATGGCAAAATATTTTTTTTTGCATCAGGCCGGATGAGAACATAATCGAATTAAATAAATATTTACTGTTCCTGTCATGTTGGTTATTTATGCAACCTCTATGCAAAAATGCAAACAGAACTCAAAATTAAAAGCTACTTTAAGACATCAAGATTTTCTTTTGTCCTGGTTTTGTATAGCTTATAATTGTTTTAAAACTAAGCATTATACAAATAAAAATTAAATCCCTAATCTAAATACAATACTAATATCATATAAATGCGCAATATGCACTAAAACAACACCTTAAAATTAAAGCCAATCAGAACACTGAACAATGAACATATCCCTAACACAACTAAATAACTATTTACAGTTACACAAAGCGTGTCCTCGCTCTAATATTCTCTCACAGGATGTTCCGACAAGGGCCAAGCCACAGATATAGATAGCACCTAGATAGCGCAGTCTGGTGAAGCTGTCAAAGACTACGCTCAGATTAAGAAAGTACGTAGATCTTCCAAAACTAGAAAATTCAAGAGCATCTACTTTGCTTGCCAGTCCTTAGAATTATAGTTTGCTTACATGGCAACTGTCGCACTCAGCCTTTGTCAGTGCCCTGTGCCAGTGGGTTTCATTAACCTGTTTCAGGCGTCATTCACAAAAAAAAAAAAACATATTATCTACATCATATTTTTCAATTGATTTTTATACTAAATCCTTTTAAATTCTGCTTGTGACGTCATGGTCAAAAAATGGCTCGCTGTGATTTTATACAGATCATGATACTTGCTTTATCTAGCCTATCTACATCTGTGTTCAAGCAATGTCCAGCTATAGCGTCTAATTAACTAGGATTAGCCATCTCGTACCTCCGTGAAATGAGCTTGTTGTGTCTTCCACAGCCATATGTACCTACTTTAAGTGCATGTAAATTTGTGAGCAATCGATTCAGAATCGATTCAGATTAGTTCGTTACTGGCATCTGATTACGGTGCGGCTCTAGGACTCATTTGGGATTCGATTACATTGCCTTGCTTGCGTTAGCGGTTTGTGAGGACACTATTACGTTTTTGCGATTGCTTTTTGTTCTTAGTGACTTAGTTTTCGCCTATATTTTTTTTGTAACAGGACGAAATTGGTTTTTTTAATGGATAGTTTGCTACCATCCTCTAAATGTAATTATATTCTACAAACTAACAATTACATTTCCAATTAAAACGATGCTAAGTTATTGCAAAAGCTTGTCAAGTTCGGAACAAAATGATGATAGGTTTTTCTCCGTTTTAAATCCAAAGACATTTCTTGAGTCTACAATAAATCACTATTAACATCATCAAAGTAATTTAACAAAGAGACTATAATAGTAAACGAAGTCGTTTGCGTAGTTTACGATCGTACTAAGACAGCATAAACATTAGCAATTAACTATTCAATGTAATTGCATTAGCTATGTACCTCCACAATGGATTAATGTGTTTCTCGTTCGATTGCTCCTATCCTACTGTTTTTCTTGGTCAGATTCTGTCCTCCCAGGTGAGTTTTCTTTACTTTCTGTAAATAATCGAACTATCAAAGCTTTAAAATATATCATATTCTTTTATCTTGTAAACAGGTATTTTTATAGGCGTATTAAAATTCATGTACCACATTTTAAGTTTTTACACATTTTTGACGAAATTGTGCATCATCATCAACAACAATCATTGCAACAACTACACCAATTAAGAACACACCAATCACAACATGAAAAGAAATACAAAATACGAAAATGCTAAAAGTTTTTATAATGCCTGGATAATTATTAGTTACTCTAGGTCATGTCTAAATTACCATAAAAATTCTAACCCTTCATACAACACTGCATAACAGCTAATTACACCTAAACACACGTAATTTGTAGGATTCACAAATAAAATACCCTATACAACAGAAGTACAACAGTCCGTCATATCAATGTACTCTGACCAGTAATTATAACATTTAAATATGTGGTACTGGCGTAAACGGTGTCCATGGAGGCGGAAAGTAATAGGTCCCTTGACAGACCGTGATTAGACTGTCATAGGGCGGCGGCGTGCATTGTAATCTGGTTCGCGGGCTGCAACTTGGATTGTGTGACTCTACACTTAGGTTAGGTAGCGGGTAGTGGGTGAAATTGCGTTTTTACCGAATTTCTAGTTATGATTTTTTTTTTGTATAAATTAACAAAATATGTGGACTGCGTTTGACTTTTAATGAACCTACTTCCTTTTATATGTTTTTAGATTAAGTATGTTTATCTAAATGATCATAATTATACCTGAAAATTATTGTAGTTTAAAATGCAAAGGACACTGTAGAAAAAAATAAAAATAAAAAAATTCGGGTAATATTGAATTACTTGTTCACCAAAAAATATTTATCATTGTGCTCGACCCATTTCTTTTAAAGTTAACTCAACATCTCTCAACTTTTGCTCTCAGTCAAAGTATTCTTACAACTTTCAAACGTTTGTCGCGACATCCTACCACTATGTGCTACATCTAAAGCAGGAACAAAAGCTTTTTTGTAACCAGTGCACCTCGGGGACGAGAGCGAGTCATTTACATAACTACCTTATTTTATTTAAGAGTAGACTCGCCCTCACTTTGTACCGACACGGATATCTTTATGCAGTTCCCATTTCATCGTTTTTTGTTCGTTTTATATCCGATAGATTCGCGGGCACTGTTCATGTGTGTCACTGTATTGTTCGAAGTAAGGCGACGTGCAGATAAAAGGTGGTTTTGTAGTTTATACTTTACACAAACCTTTGAACTGTGGTTTGTGGGGAAGGTTTAATGTCTAGGAGTTTTTCATTTTCTGATCATTATTATTTTTCCATTGCTTTTTAATGTATATTTTAATTTGATATATTACTTAAAATATGAACACTGGTAAAAAAGTTTTGATTTACAGCTATTTGGAAAGATAATAACTTTTAAACTATCGCGATGCATGTTTATTTATAAACGCGCTAATCCCCGTTCTATAATATACTATTTGGAGATATAACGGGAGAAAATAGCAGTGCTGAAACAGTAATCAATTACTGTTATTTAGATTATGTTATGATTTTTACACCATTTTTTTTGTCGGTTGAAAATCTAATGAGTTCAACTTACGTCGAGGGCACGACGTTGATATGTCGGACTTGCACCGACCAAAAACATCCCAGTCCCGTCCTCTCCTTTGCTGGAGCCGCGGGATCGCTAAGCATTCTCAGCGCAGCTCCAGCGGATGACTCTTAAACCTGGGGATGGGTCAGGTATATTTGTTGTAATTCCTATACAATGACAAAGCTAAATTAATTTGAACTTAGCAGACACATGATTCAGTATTCTAGAAAATAATACTATCAAAGTTTTGATTCCAGGTCGATTTCCTGTGCCATTGAATACAAAATATTGAAACAATTTAATAATAATAATATTCCGGGACATCTCACACACGGTTATCTGATCTCAAGCTAAGCAGAGCTTGTGTTATGGTAACCAGACAACTGATGAACATATTATGGATAAATTACACCCAGACACAGAACAAATGATCGTGCTCATCACACAAACATTTGTCCTGGGTGGGATTCGAACCCACGACCTCCGATATAGCAGTCAGAGTCACTAACCACTAGACCAACAGGCCCGTCAAATTTGGCGCCAGTGTGCAGTGTAGTTGTAGCGTCATTCCAATGTAATATCCGTCCGAATTACATTCAGTAACCTCGCAGAACTAACAAAGTATGGTAATAATTTATATATAAACACTTTTAATCTAAGTAATTTAAGCTTGCCTACATAGTTGTTAAGCATTGTTATGTCAAACAATAGCTCACTTCAAGTTTTATAGCTTTTAACGATTGTTCAATATTTTATTTGCTTTTGTATGTGCTGTTTATACTTATTTAATGTGGTTTAAACATTTTAGTATTATTAAATAAGTCGCGAAGAGATTAAATATAATGTTACTATTTTAATCATACATGTTTTATGACACTGTATCCGTGTTTGTTCTTGATATTAAAACAGTCGTAATCCGAATTAATATTTTTAAATAAATATTATTAGAATGATAATAACAAATGTAAAGCTAAGTAAAAATTTCCTTTAAAAATAAATAAATTAAAAAAAAAACATTCATTTATATTGAGGTTTTAATAAGTATTGCATAAATGCTACTCTTCTGACAATTTAACAAGCATATTCTGTAAAAGTGTTTATTAGCAACAATATGAGGTACATAACAATAAGTCCATAAATACTTAGCAAACCTAGTCCACTTAGTACAAATCAACACCATAAAGATCAAGTAAACAACTTACTTCCAAAGTATGTTCACCGCGACTAAAGACATCGCCACAATTCACCCTGTGACGTAGAAAGATTTGGTAGTCCAATTCTCTTAGGTAAGAGTGTCAAGTATTGTGACCGCAGCTTCATACAACCTGTGCAATGTATCGAATCATTTGTAGCAGATGAAATGTAAATGCACACTCGTTACTCGGCGCCGCCGCGCGCTTCGTATTCATGAGTCCGGTGGGGGCTGCGCGAGTGATAAGCGATAGCGGGTTTTAAATATAAGTTTGGTGTATACTTTGTGTGGATACTTGCAATTTTTTAACTTATTATTTTTAAGGTCGGTCACAAATTACTGACGAAAAAATGATAAATGTATGTTTCTTAAAATATCCGCTCTTGTCGTAAATTTTATGAAATGACAAAAATATTTTTGTGAACCCTCACTCAATATTCATTATTTTTTAAATACTTGTGGTACCTACCTATATACCAAATGTGAAGTGAAGATTCACTGGGTGAAGATTAAATATTGAAAATGATTATATTGAAGCCGGGTTTAAACATTGACCACCTTTTCAATGCAATCGTAGGCACATAATACAGTCTCTTATTTTCGCATTGGTTTTTAATTACATTACAAATACTCTTTCAAAAATCGTTGACCGCTTATCACTTGAGCCTACCTCCTGTCACAGGGGTATGCGCACATTATCTTCAAATGTGTCAACAGCTCACGTTCTTTCTCGTTTACTAGGCACTATCCGTCTATTGTGACTTTTTCGACTTATTGTGCACTTTTTATAAAAAAGGTTAAATGTCGTTTGCTGTTTTTGTTCGCTACCCGTGTTTTGTTTAATGTTTTGTGGATGCAAAATTATGAACAAGCATAATTTTTGGCGAATATATTTTAAAAGTCCTGCCTCATCGTATTATTCTAGAAATAGGATTTATTTTATAACTAGCTGTGCCTGCGACTTCGTTCGCGTGGATGACGACACTTATCAATGAGTTTTTAACCGCAAAATTAAGTTTGTTTTTATTGTTTATACTTTTCCGGGATAAAAAACTACCCAGTGTGGTGCCCAGGATAATAAAGAATAATTATACCAAGTTTCATCGTAATCGAACCGGTTGTTTTTGCGTGATACCTGAACAGACAGTCAAAAAAAATTTTTTTCACACTTTTGGGTTCGGTGTCGGTCTAGTAACACCCCCCGCCATTAATTTTTTTGATATTTTCAATGTACAGAATTTTCACTTTTACAGATTTATTATAAGTATAGATTTCACATAAACTTTTTGCCATATTTAATAAAATAATGTGAATTTGTTAATAACAATATTAACAAACAAATAACAGTTACATTTACTTAGTCGTTGGGCTGCCAAAAAGAACAAGAACTTAATCTTAAAACACCTTCAGGGCTTTTACTACGTCGGTAGACTCTTAATCCAATACTCCAACTTGCTTTATTTTTAATCAGCACTGAACTGTCCGAATTAACGACGTTATAACATTTATGATTTATTTTAATAAAGCCACCGATGATATACAGTTGCGAAATTATAAAACAAAATGCCACGGGGTCCAATTCTCAAGTCAAAATTTATGCGTTCCATACAGCGGAGCGATGCATCTCCTTTCCGTGTCACCCGGCCGGGGTCCAATTAAGTTCAACTCACGACCTCGGACCGAGGCGATGAAGTGAGCGATTGGTTGCAAACGTTGTGGACTCAAGTTGCATAACTGTAATTGTGAAAGTTGCGGAATATGTGTATGTAGATTAGAATTATGGATGAAATGTTGAATGTTGTGGTGTAATGACATGTGGCTGCTAGAGGCTGGTGCATAGTAATGTTATTGCCCCTTGTTATATTATGCACATAATCGTTAGTGTGGGGACTTAGTAGCTTTATGGTAGAGCATTTAAAAATAAACAAATTACGATGTTATAAATCCAGGTACAAAATCTACTGAGTTTCAGAATGGTTGAAAATTTTACCTTTAGAACCATATTAAAACTTGTAGTCGTTTATGAAGTTACGAAGTGTGCTTCCAAGTTCCAACACTAGAACATTTTTCGCCCACTTAACTCATGTAACTCATATGGTACATATTTGTTTCACTCCGTTGCACAGTAATTGATAACTGAGGTTAAATTGAGGGTTTATGACAAATGTAAGTCCTAAGCTCGGTTGTGCCTTTGCTTTTAAAATGTAATTTTTAACTACATACATGTGTATGTATAAGTAGGTACATACCTACATACAAGGTATGTACCTACGTATGTGTTTAAGATTAAAGTACCTATCTACCTGATTAATTATACCTTTCAGATACAATGCATATTTCTTTGTCAGAAAATGAAACTTTATATTGTTTTAATAAACGAGTTTAATTTTATTGAAATTTTCTTGACTCTATTTCTTTCATTTTTAACTTGTCTTTTTAGGTATTACATTAAAATACAATACAAGCAATTCCTACGCCCCGACGGTTCTTAAGACAGTAGTCTTACAAACCGCTGTCCTCGTGGCCCTACGGCGGCCTCAGTCAGGACTTCGTGCTAGAGAAAGCGGAAAGCGGGTCGCCGCTAGATCACCACTATTAGATTGTCATGCATGTTGGATGAGGTAATTAATTGTGACAGACCATTTTGCCGGTTTACTCATTTCTAGCAAGTGCCGGTTGTGGAATTTTTAGTAAATAGTTCTATAGATAGATACTAAAATCAAGATAATTTATTTGCAAAACATGAGAAACAGTACCTGGAAGCTTGATAATACATAAATTTTAATTTATTTTTGATACCATTGTGATATCACAATCTTAATGTTGCTTTGGGTATTAAAACTAGGTAGCTGCATAAAGCCAGCTAATAAATATTTTTCGGATTTATAATTACGAAAAACTTCAGGATCTTCAAGTATTAAAACTAATCGGGGACCATATTATATACTTACTCGTATCACCGTTATTCAATCTCTGAAATCTGTCAATCAACACTACATTAACATAATGTCGAGAGGCCTATTTGCTTCACAACAATTTTAAACATAACCAAAAATAAATAGCTGTACCTACGTAAACATTCTCGTATTTCGTGACTCCAAACTCTAAAACACACACTACCATTAGCAAAACAATCGTAGTAAGTCAGTCGAAACAGGCGTGAAAACGAGGCAAACAGTTTGAAACTACACAAATTCCCATACACCTAATGAATTCAGCCCATTCAATACTGACAGCTGTAGTATTAGACAATTTGCGTAATAACATGTTACAGTAAAAACGATACTCAAAGAGGTGCTATGTAAATTTAAAATAAGGGTAAGATAATGTAACGGACTTAACGCTTCGTTTGTGCGACTGATAAATTTTTATTGCAGTGGAAATAATAACACGATATGTGTTTAAAATTAGTATGCTCATTGCATTTGTAATGGCCTGTAAAGATCGGGAAGTATGAAATGACGATTGGATACCACATTTAGTGTCAACGGTTATTGTGGATAATGACGTAATTTCTTTTTCGGTTGGTAGTCAATTTGATGTTATGCAAATGGGTTTTATTCGTTGTTTTGATTGCGGACATTATTGAGTCGCATTTACATTTAGTAATGTTTGTATCACCTGCCAAATGTGATGATAAACTCATGATTGTTTCTTTGAATTTATTTCGGATATAATTTTTCATATGTGCCGCCTCCCAAAATCTTATCATTATCATAATTTTAAAATTTTATCATAAATATATAATATTTTTTTCCACTACAAAGGATGTTGTTGACTACCAAATTCGTCTTATTATTCTTGGCATCATAATTTCTTCATCATATACATTCACTACCGTCATTTGTTTTGAATGGTGTATAGAAACTTTAGTTCATTTTATTACAGTCTACATTTTCTGAAGAAAGTGCATACAATAAGAATGCGATGGGTTTAAGGTAAAAGTTGGAAGTCTTTGTCAGGAGTACAGAGCATTGTGTAAAAGCCTTTGTGATGACGAACAAAAAGGCTGAACAATGCTTCCTTCCCGATTGATTGATTAATTAACTTAATTCCGGTAGCTCTTCGGGATGTGTAATATTTAACGAGAGTACTGTTCTGAAGCACGATTGTTTAATTTCTGAGTGGATGTTTCATATTCAAAGGGTGTATTGATATTTTGTTTCAATTGGTTCCTATTTGTATTACGTTCGTTTTGGAAAACGAGACTGTTTGAACATTTACTGAAAATTTAAACTGAATTTGTCGCCTAAAATTAGAGATTGAAATAACGTTTGAAAAAAAAAGCAATACATAATAAGTATAATAACTTAGGGCGACGAAAAGATCTACATTTTTTTTTTAAGCACAGTTTTACCGAAATGGTGTCTCTTTTTTTTTAAATATAATTTGATTTTTCAAATATTTCTTAAAATTACATCTGCAAGCTAAACTCCTGATCTCCATAACCATCCTTCTTATATAATTAGCCACAATGTGACATCTATAACCATTACACTAATGGCATCCTAACGAAAAATCTAACTAGAGTGGGCCATTAATAAGCTAACTAGCATAAAGTATAGTGGTTCCTTAAATATATACATAAATATTAATTGCGTCTGACAGACAAGTCGATATGTCTATATGTCACCTATCCTTGGTTAGTAGTCTGCTATTTTAATTCGTTTCTATCAAACGAAACGTTAGCACGTTATAAATAAGGCAGCGGACAAACTGTCGCCGCGATTCCAATGGCAATATTTCACAGCGAGCTAACGCATCGGGAGTTCGTCTTGCTTAGATTGGAGATATCATGGATAAGAAATTAGCTAAGAGGTTTTAAAACTTTTTATTAAATGTGAGCATTCGTATCAAGTATAGAAGTACTACTTATTGTTCTTCTAACAGTATTTGAAGAATTTAACTCATTCTTGAAATTATTATAGTATTTTGTATTCCTTGTGCTTTATATTAATCTTGTTAATAACATTTCTGTAATAAATGTTGTGTATAAGATAATATTTAATTAAATACGTCGTGCACTTCAAAAAGGTAATTTAAGTTTTATTTTTAAAATAAATTTAATGTAAGTTGTATGTATACTGTAGGTATACTTTTTTGGTTTCTGTCAGCTACGTATTAAAAATTGCATGTTCTCGTATTTTGTTTTGTTTTCTAACCGAAATAATAAATACTTTGTCATAAAATCTTTTCTTATCCACGCTTCACGAATCTCGAAAAGCAACGCATCGTGAGTCCTTTGATGATTCTGCTTATGAATATCGTGAGAGTAGTCCCGTGACAGCGCAGCAAGATTACGCGGCCATCCGAACGGATCCAACGAATATGTTTGTACTGATTACACATTTTGTTTACTGTTATTCTATTTCTAGTAGGATGTTGTATCTGACATGTGGAGATATTTGGAGAGGAGTTTCATTTGATTTGAGGATATCGATATGAGTTTTGCTTGCGACGGATTTTGTTTTTAAGATATTTTTTTTTATTTATCTTCTGGCGTTTTGTAAAAGTAACTATGACAGGAATCGCTTTCTCGTTTGATAGGTAAAACTGAAAAGTGACATTAATAATAATAATAATATAAGCCTTTTATTTCAGACATAATTTCACTTTTACAATTTTTAACTTAACCTAAAACTCTTGCGAGTCAGTGACACCGACAACTTGGTCTGTTTGCCCTTTTTTGGCAAAGGCCTCCTCCATTTCTTTCCACTCCGTTCTATTTAGCGCCATCCTTGTCCATGTTTTCCCTGCTATCATTTTTATTTCATCTTCCCACCTTCGGAACTGCCTGCCTCTATTTCTTTTACAATTTCTTGGGTTAGAAAAGTGACATTACCATACCTTAATTATTAAACAAGTAAAAATAGACAAATCATTTAGCAGTAGGTACTGCTAATCACGTTTCAGATAAGTGGGCTTGAAAATAAATCTCTGATTAATAGACGACTTACATATTTTAAAACTACCTATGTGTAAATTAATAAATACTTTCCTAATTTGGATTGTTGTTATGCGAGAAATAATATTTATTATTATCGCATAATATACTATTATGTGCCTAAGTTCTAAATTTTTTCCATGTTTAGTAGAAGCATTAAATCATCAATTCATGAAATACAATGTATTTCTGTACTACGCAAGTACGCACTATATTTACAAGTGCGACCAACAAAAAAAGATCCAAGCAAATTGTCCCCGGTAACAAGACGTCGGATTCTGCGGTTACAAGATAATGTTTTGTGGTCTCAACGATGGCCCGACATCAAACTAGGTGCTTGTCAACAATCATTGCAGTTTGACTTCAAATTATGGAAGTAATTCTAGGAGTAGTATTGTAGGGAATGGTTTAATAAGCCTTGTAATGTTGTTGGATGAAACTGATTAAAGAATAACAAATAATAATACTTTATTGAAACAAAATGTATAAATAATAAAAATAAAATGAAAATAAATACAAAATTACAAAAAAAGCACCAAAGTAACAATAATTTGTGGTTAATATAATAAAATACATAAAAAAAAGATTCTAAAATAAAAAATATTTCTTAAATTATCATAGCGCAATAAAAAGAGTTGATACTTGATCCACAGTCTTGTGGTCACTTAACATAATGCTACCGTTCACCAAAATGTCACGTTGACGAAGTGATATTATTTCAAGGTTTTTGAAAACAAAATTGATATAATTATTAAACGAGTACCAACATAGTACTGTGGACGATCAAATTAAAATTGTAGTTCACTAGTTAATTATTAGCTTGCATTAAAACAAATAGGTTGTCTACAAAATTGCGGAGATAATTGCTCAGTATCAAGAATGTTGGGGTGAGGTATTTTTGAACTGCAATTTTATTTATTTTTCTTTTTTATTGTGTGATTAAATTGAATTCTTAGGTGTCTATTTATTTTTCGATGTGTTTGTGTATTTAGTGACGGTTGTTAGCACGTGTTATAACTAGCTAATATCACCTGCTTATTGAATTTTTACGAAGAGGTAATTTTTGCAGTTGTCAGTCAGGCAATAAAAGGTAATATATATTTTTTTTCATGACATTATTACATCACTAAATAAACATACAGGAATTAGTAGTATATTATTTATTGAATGTGTTTTTAACTTTTTTAGCTCTCAGGGTCTTAAATAATATTAGATTTAAATCATGATTGTTGCAGTGACTAAAGAGGAATGATGTGGTAGGTAAATCATGTCAGATCAAATTAGTATAGACTATTTTATTCAAAGAAACAAGTATGCCTTTGGTAGTAAGCTGACTTGTCCCTATTGACACTCCCAAATAAATTTCACAGTTGAATTTATTTCAATGAGTATGCTAATTACTTAAAAACACATACGAAACATGTCGTTGTCGACAATATTATGATCTGAATATTATCGTAAAGAACACGCCAGCGGGATCTTTTTATTAATGAAACTGTTAGGTAATAACATAAAATTTTATTGTGCATTCTATTTGAGTTAAAGAAATTTTGTAAATTTACTCTCACGACATGTAAACGACAATCAAGATTTTATGTGAATGTAAACATTTACTGTTGCTAACAACTTTTCTATTTATCTCCCTGTGTTAATAAAATTATTTTGTGGTTTAACGATTTTATAGTCCAAATTATTATTTTTGTCGTAAACTTATAAATATGTATTATAATTTGAAATATGTTCACATAGTATTTCGATGGAATTCTCTATGCATTTTTATTTAAATGAATAAAAACTTTACGATGTCTGTTTGATAGCGTGCAAGCTTGTATTCTTGACCTGACTTTTAATCTCTATTATTGTATGAATAGACGAAAAATAAATAATGCGTCCAACATTTTTTACAAAACTTTGTTATTACAGGAAACATACAATCTAAGAACTAAGAACTCTTTAAACGCTCGTGAACATCAACTTAAGTGCTATAACTTGGAGTTCTCTCACTTACAAATAAAAACAAAGTATGCAAAGCCTACAAAATAAGCTGTAGCCTCATCTGAGATTAATTTCTCAGACGATTTTAAATAACTCAACGCAATGTGGTGGATCGCGAACGACTTTATTTTTTTCTTTTTTAATTTGTTTCGTGTGCAATGTAAATAGCTTGCGTTGCGACCAGCGGCCAGGTGCAATTGGCTGCAATTTGTGTCAGTACGATGGAGCTGCAATTACTATGTCTTGCGAAAGAAAAATTGATTTTTCAATGTTGGTTTTAAGGTGGTCTTTGATTACTCTACGCCAATAAAGGCTAAATAAGGTATGATTGAGACTAAGAATCACTTAGGCAATACTCGGAATTATTGATTGTGACATTGATAGACCGTTTGTCTTTAGTTTTTACTAGCCTATCCAAAGTGACATTTATTCGTATTGCAATTGTTTTTTGTTGAAGTTCATTTGTTTCGAGCAGAAGTTCATTACGAAAGCTAGCATACATATTATAGTTTTTGATTTTTACCCTTCCTCGTTTTCTTTGTTGTGACTGTTATTTGAATTTATGTTGACAAACTTCGCCGTTACCAACTAAATTATGAAAAGGTACCTACATCTTTTCATAATTTAGTTGGTACCTGTGCATTAAAGAAAATATTTTCTTCTTTACAAACAAACTGTAACAAAGAAAAATTATTATTAATTTAACATCGTTTTTGTAATCAATCTTCCAGTGCTGGCTTCCGGATTATGTATTATCTGTTCTGTTCTAAAGTTATTTTAGTCTAAAAATATATTAATTTTTACCAGTTAGATAACAAGTACTTTCATTTACTTAGCAGTCTAGATTTGTCTAATTACTTTAGTATGCCTTACGTAAGAGATAAACAAATGAATATCGCTCAAACCTGACCGTTTAACCCTAAGAATGCTCATCAACCCATTGGTTTATTCAAACTTCGTCCTTTGATATCCCAAGTGCATTTCCGAAGGGTTATGCAAAGGCATTTTACATACGGCTCTTGTAATTGGATAGGCCCTTCAGACGCTGCCCGACAGATGGCATGTTCAAATTAAATTAACAAGGGTATGAGACCCAAAGCCTTAGTGGACCCAAGACGCTTGTATTGTTGGCTATTGTGCTATGAAATAATGACTTTTTGCTGTTTCTGAGGTAAGAATAATTATGTTTTCTGTTAGTTACTAATTATGGATTTGTGGTCATAAAAATAATAGGATGGATATTCTTGTAACTGTTAGGGAAATAAATGCCTTTAAAGAAATATTAGTCATTCTTTTAACCTTTTTCTTACCTTTATTAACAAATATCCCTACATAGATTTTCTGTTATAGTGTTAAGTTTAATTTTAAAATATTATTTTCAAATTAAAACATTAAAATTTTATTTACATTACTTTTTAATTTATTAATACATTATAATTTATGATATTTATATTTATATGACATGATTATCACAATTAATAAATTTAAATAAATGAATCGATAGAGCAAATTGCAATTTTTTTATAAAATCTATGCTTTGCCTACATGCCCACAAACCTTCTGCAAATCTTACACGATAGCATAACATTAAAGGTATAAAGCGACCATGTAGCCGGCCCACCGTTTATGAGCTCCTGAACAATTCAAATAATGGTACCTACATATAAAAACATAATTATAAAAAGGTATTGAGAATGCAAATTACCTGTAATATACGATACTTGCTTACTTTTCAATATTAATGATGAAAAAAGTAACAAACTTTAAACGTAAGTAAAAATTAAGCTCTTGAGAAAGAACATTAAAGGTCTTCCATCATAATAAATATAATGTAGGTACATAAAACCAATCACCTAATATAATAGTTAGTACATAACGCAAACATTTAAGTGATAAAATATGAACATATTTAACTACGAAGCTACTCAAAAATCATTACTTCATTACTCACACTCATACAAAACCGTACAATTCTACTTTAGTATATTTTTACAAAATTTGAAATTATTTTTTAATTAATTTTCATCACTTATTTTAATTGGTGTATATTTGAGGCACAGTTACATTCCGTACCGACAACACTTAGTTTTACGTTTTTATAAGTCTCAAGAGAAACTTTAAACAAGAAATGACTTTTATTTGCTTAAAACACCAATAAACACTGCAATTACAATACTCATGAAGAAACCCTTTATTTCAATTTTACAATATTTAATATCATGCAATAAAGGTACTTACACTACTGGAGGCAATCAAAGGCATTTAAAGGCAAATAAACAGTATTGCACATTTAATTGTCGGTACGTTTTATGTTAAGTTCATGTATTACAATCGTCATTGAGCCATAATACCGTCAGGCCTCCGTCACTCCATGTACTTGCGCGCTATAATTACCTACCGCTCGGCCGAGCGGTCTCGGGCCGTTTGCGGACCAAATTCAGTGAGGTTTTCGCAAGCGAAGCGCACGCACGTTGTTAATAAAATTGTAATATATTTATATTTGTTCATAATTATGTAAGAAAACTTGAGCCTATGTTTATTCATTATTTTGAAAAAAATATGAAACAAAGGCCTCTTTATGAAATTTTAAATGACATACATTTTGATTCTCTCTGCCCTTGTTTTCCAAAACAATAGGTATCTCATATATCTCATAAAACTTTTTATAAGATTTCTACACTAAAATTTAATAACCGAGAATTTAGAAAGGGTAAGAAATTTATACAAAAATATATAAAAATAAAACACATGTACCTAACTTTTAAAGATTTATTTATTTTACCTACACAGTGATGCACGGTCAGAACCAATTTATAAAAAAAATATTTTAGAAACGATTCAATTTTATTCTGCCACATACCTATAAGTCAGAACATATTCACAGTTCTCAAAAACATGACACAAAAAGTTACGTAAATTTAATTTTATCGAAGCGGCAGCCCTGCGATTGCTGTGGGATCGCGCGGTGCAAAGCAATCACAACTGTACGCTTGGGCATTTAGGCACATTTTCGCATGCAGCGGTTGCTAACGCGGAGGAGTAGGCTCTTATAGCAGTAGGTATTGGAAATTTTCTACTGAGTGAAGTATCTGTTACGTAGTAACTATTTAGTAATCTGTGATACCGTAAATGGTTGTAAAACATACAGCTGTTTATATGTTTGTACGATTTTTTTTTAATTGTGTGTGGTCTTTATTATGTCCTGAAATGCATTTTTAGTTAATGAAACGACATATCTTAATTACCTACGTGGTAAGGTTTTTTTTCTTCTTTGAATGGTAATGGTCAATGTAAAATTTACTTATATAAATAATGTATGTATCTACATAAGTGGCATCTACCACTTAGTAGGAGATAGGTTGCCAATCGCCGTTATCATTAAGATAATTTTTACATAAATATTTTAAAATCAAATTAATGTAATTCTGTTCATATGATAAAGCAAGAAATAGAAATATAATTATTTTGAACAATTTCAAAATTTTCTTTGATTCCTAAGTAACTCAGTAGGTAGCCAACAAATAGCTCAATGTATCAGGATATTGTCCCAGGATAATGACGTGTGAAGTAATAGACTTGTCATGTGAGGAATTAAAACTAAACTTCTAAAGATTACATACTTAGTTTAAAAAAATCTTATATGTAATACTAAAGTACTTATAGATATATAAAGACTTCTCTGGAATAGGTTGCATGATCGTTTTACGAGAACATCAATAATTTTATTACGACCTGTCCTCATACATAACATTTTAATGCTACACCCACGAGACGCTTAGTTTGTAAAGAGACTAATTATGATGAGAAATACATAAAATAGAAAAATACTAATTTACTAATTATGTAATATTAGTTGTTGCCCTCAGCTCCGCCCGCGGTATCGATTATAGTGCTAAACATTTTTGCCTATCTCCTTTCTGGGGATCAAAGCTTATCCCGTACCAAGTTTCATCAAAATCGGTACAGAGATTTTGCCGTAAAAGCGTAACAGACAAACAGAGTTACTTTCCTATTTATTATGTTAGTTGTGATCTATAGATTAGGTATTCAGTCTATTCACTGACCTTTGTCAGCATGATTAAAGTTATATAATAATATTATATGCTTAGGTTAGGATTCGGGCACACAATTTTGCCTCCAAAGTTGGATTAACTTCGTGCTTACATGATAACCGACTTGATTCAAATAGACAATCGCTAATACGAAATCTGTCAGTGATTTTGACTCATACCTGTTCAACTAAGAGTAGCTATATTCGGTAAACATGTTCTCTTAAACATAACTAAGGTCTATTTTTAAATGTAATTTATATATTTCAGAAGTATCATCTGTATCTAGTCTAAATCATTTTATTTCTTATTTTAGTTTCATCGGAACCGAAACTTAGAAATCAAATATTAAAGACCAATTTACAGGTTTATTTAACCGTCTTGTTACAGTTCATATAAATACTCACCATCATCTAAAGGACCACACAGCAAAACAAATGATCCCATCGTGATCCAATATAAAACAGAAAATATTAGCCATAAAATCTCCATACGCGATTGCAAAAGATTTACCATAGGTACAACTACAATTTACATACGTTTGTATTAAATATTTATGACAATCGAAACACAATGAAAAGAAAATTAAACAAGTGCTATCGTGAATTATCAACGTTATCTTGTCAACTATCAGATCCGATGCCGATTTATTTCATCGGCGGTTCATTTGCACGATGCTGCAGTAAATTCTCGTTTGCGGCAGCCCTGTGACACTTTTATGATAGTGTTCGATATAAAGAGGATAAAAGCCTATTTATACAACAGGACGGGTGAGGGAGGCGGAATCTTCATATTCCTACTGTAATACGCTTAAATTGAGTAGACAGCCGAAATTCACGGAAATTACAAAAATAGGGGTGGTAATTTTTCGTTGCATATTATGTGTGTAGCTAATTTTTTCATTTTCTTCTCTGGTGTATGACTGTTGTTATTGTAAATAGCATTTGGGTTGATAGCTATGATGTTCGACAGCGTTTGCTATCTTTTGTTAAAGCTGAAAATATTAACTCAATATTTTTACCATCACATTGTATATTACTACTAGTCTCCAAATTAAAAAGAAACAAAAACGCAGAAGATATTCATAACCGTAATTTTTTTTCGCTGATAAATCAATTTTTGTAAAGGATTATTTTGTCAAATAATTTCGTTTACTTGCAAGAACTCATTAAAATAATCAACAGTAATGTAATTTATCTAAGTTGTACCGTAATATGCATGACGGAATTTTTATATGAAATGTTTGCCTTCCATGGCTAGCCATAAACGACTATCTAAGGAGGAATTTCACAGAGCCCCTGGCTATAATAACAAAGTGATTTTCTTGTGGTAACAAGAACGCTCATAAATTTTACTGTATTGATTCATGTGATTATTAATTGTGGACTATAATGGGTCCATGTGTTTTATTTTAAGGACAGGTATTACTGGTTATAGCTCAGTTAAGATGGCTAAACAGTGAGGTGACAGTGTTGCAAGTTCACCGATTAACAGAATGTGTTTAATTAATTCAGAATCTAGATTTTTTTTGCAATCATATTCTTATTTTATAATTTTTTATGACACAAATAATTTTGTGGAAAATAACCGGATCTGGAGTATCTTCGACGACTAAATTTTAGTTAATACAATCGATCCTTTTTAATTACCAGATTCGCAGATCCGATGTTTTACAATTTAATTAAATACTTCTGACCAACGGAACCAAACTTTTCTATAGTTCATGAACCCTAAACCTGTAAATATTTGAATAAGAACCAATAAATTATCAAGATATCCCAATTACACTGGCTCGCACTTCAACAATACGAGCGAGAGTTCACAAGCCCAACTCAATCTCAACAATTACCACACATTGAGTCAATGACACGTTCGGAAGCAACTCATACATTGATTATTTTGTTAACAAAGAGAAGCGTAACTAACATAATTGAGTGGTAATGCAATTTCGCCAGTAGCAACATCTCGTATCATAAACGGACTGCCAATCAAATGTGATGAATGGTCGCTTAACGAATTTGTTGTAATCTTAATTGAAGTTTCTTGTTAGTGATTTTCTGTAGGGTTGTCATTGTGTGTGTTAATAGCTTTATTATTTTAAATGTTTACGGAATCGAATCGTACTTCGGTATAATAACTTCTTCGAATTGAGTACGAACATTGTAGTGTGTATTGACTGATTTCAAGCAAGGTGGTCTCCTGAATAACCATCTTACTTAATGCTGCACTTAAAGAAGTAATGACTAACTACTCAAAAAGGAACAGTAAATACATTATGAATACATTTACAATTATTGACCAAAAAAAAACAATTTATGAATAAATTTCATTAAACAAATACCTAGCCAACCATTTAAAGAGCGTCAAATATTTTGATGATTTAACAGCCCTAGCCAAGTGCATCAATAGAAAGGGATCATTGACACTTAATACCAATTAAATCTACAAAACCAACAAAAGAGACAAGAACTTACAATAACATGAATGTATTATCAAATGAAATGATTTATAATTCAGTAACTGTACATTGATTATGATATCGCCTACCGAATCACTACCACATTCTCCAAATATCAATTTAAATTTTACTTTTAGTTAGTTAGGAGCTTTGTAGGAGTAATTGTTAATTTTAATTATGCTTTTGTAACTAAGCCCACTTTTTAATCATTGCTTATTTTCTGTCATGTAACGTTTTGGCATTGGCATGAACAAGCTTAAAATAATTGTCGGCATTCTAAACAAAATTCCAACTATGACCCAAAATACTGTTACTTGTGTATCCAATACAGTAAATACTATTCACATGGATTCCTGTAGAATTTTATATTGAAAAGGCTTTTACATGAATTTTACATCAACAAACACCCGAAATAAAGGCATAACTGTGGGCATACTCTTTTTGACGGAAACCAAGCCCTAAAGCGGAAAATTTCAAGTAAATTTTAACGCAGCGGAAAGGAAATCTTTTACAAACAACCGACGATTTAACCATACTAAGGCAACAATTACCTTTCCCAATATTTCCTACATTAATTCTTTATCGAGGCATTCCGCTAAGTATAATGCTTGCATGTGTCAGTTGAACGTTTACATCTGTTATCTTGCGTTCCTTAATCGTCAGTTTCCGAAGGTAAAACAAACAACCAAGCAATAATGATCCTTTGAAGTACTGAGTATAGTCACGAGCAAAAATATATGTACACATAGCGAAATTGTTACATAAAATTAGCGAGATTTTTGTGTTGAAAGTGAGAAAAAAAACTATGAATAATGAACTGTTTTCAATTATTTCTTCATCATAGCACGTCTTACAATACCAATCTAGAATTGAAGAGAAAATCGATGAAAATATGTAGAGTATACATATTTTTGCTCGTGACTGTACTATGTAACGAGTTGTATGCCCAGAAGGGATTTTTTACCCGTTGAGTATGTAGTATTATTTGTACTAATTAAAATGTTAATCTAGACACAGGTTGAATTTAGTACGGCGGCTTTCTGCTTTTGGATGTCAAGTGCACTTATTGGAATTTCGTTGCGGCATTAAACCAATGAGTGGTTCGGTTTTGTTTTGTGTCGTAAACAATTTATATTCAACGCGATGTTGTTAACTAAAAATTGACGTTTATGTTCGTTTAAATAGTGCTGCAAAAATTGTTGTACTTTTATTGATATTATTTTAATATTTTATTTTAATACGTTCTTCGATATTTATGTGATTATAATATTATTATAGAACACTAGCCGACCCAGCAGACTTCATACTGCCTCAATCGATAACAAAAGCCTAAACTTTTGTATCAAATTTTAAATTCACCTTTTAAACCTTCCCTGGGCTTCCACAAATAATTCAATACCAAAATAAGCCAAATCGGTCCAGCTGTTCTCGAGTTTTAGCGAGACTAACGAACAGCAATTCATTTTTATCTATATGATAATTGTTACTTTGAGTCACTGGTTACAAAATTATGCATTTATTTACATAATGAAACTTTTCATCCATGAAATCAATAGGAAATTACATAGACTATAAAATTAACTTATTGTATTGAAAGTGAAATCACGATTGCATCTTCCTGCATTATCTCGACCGACTGCACTTATTAGATCTTTAAAACTCCTATAATGAATTTTAGCATGACTTACAGATTTCAATTACTCTACTTCTCGAATCATTTCTAATCTGGATTACATTTTGAACTTTAAGACTGACGCAATATGAATCAAAATGCATTGTAATTATTAAATCAACATCAATAATAGCTTTGCTCAGCTTAACGCTCAATTGAAACTTAGTGAATTATTACACACGATAATAATCTCAATAAATAATAATGAGAACAGGTGTTCCAAACTCGTGAAGATTACATTTTTTCAATTGATATTATTTGCTCCGCGCATCTTGATTTATGTTCTCTGTATAGGAACCTTAAATAATTTTAATCTACCTTCTAATATCTAGCAGTAGATCCAATAATCCCAATATAAATACTTGTAGTTTAATTACGTTATAAGTGAGTGGCTATAGCTACAAAACATATACTGCATTTCCCGTACATATCATACAGCGTGACTGCAATCATCTAGTACAAGAAATTATAAAAAAATATATGAAAAGTAGGAAATTATGGATCAGATAAGAAACTCTCCATGTAAAATACTGGTATAGGGCTGAATCTGACGCTTACACGAAAGATTTTTTTTATCAATAACTATCTGTGCACTGCGGTTCCACCTGCGCAAGTAGCTAGCTATCGTTTCCGATGTTTTTTATCGATATTCTGTAATTCGGGGCAAAAACCAATGAACAAATCAAAGATCATGAAAAACAGTACATTCATTCATTAGATATCAATGGTGTAACTTACCTGATATTATTTTATATGTAAAGTTATAGATAGATTGACATTCCCCATTTATCTATAGCTCTTATCTGAAGGCGATTGAGAACCGTTATTGTTTAAATATCCGTACCTTAATAAAAATTATGAAGTGTAGACTTTGTAACCCGTTAACCGCACGCGCAGCTTTTGATTCTTTATTTAAAGGACCATTAAGAAATGACAGTTAATTGCAAAATGCCGTTTATGTATAATCGTTTTTGAGTACAAAAACTCTTCGTCTTTTAATGACACAAAGAATTACGGTGGTCCGTGCCTATAATTACATACAGTGTATAATAAAAGTCTGTAACTGTCCTATGGGTCAAAGGCCCTTTTTCATACAAAGAACTGACCACTGGTCACTATTAAGTATGGGTAACTTCGAACGATTGTTACCAAGTTTCTCTACATTTTAAGCACAGTATAATTTAATTTATCATCTTTTATAGAAAATCTTTTTTTCCTAACGTCATGGTTGGTTTCCAGTATCATCAGATACCAACCAAAGGTATACCAATAAGGTACCCGAGTACTAGATATAAATACATTTTTGGTGTACATCTCTCTTATTTTGAACATAAATATACATAGTTCAATATAATATTCCGGGACAACTCACACACGGTTATCTGATCCCAAGCTAAGCAGAGCTTGTGTTATGGTAACCAGACAACTGATAAACTTACTTATATATTATAGATAAATTACACCCAGACACAGAACAAATGATCGTGCCCATCACACAAACATTTGTCCTGGGTGGGAATCGAACCCACGACCTCCGGTATAGCAGTCAGGGTCACTAACCACTAGACCAACAGGCCCGTCAAAGTTGTCCTACAATAACAGGTAAATTAATAAATATACAAACAGGGTTGATGGGACGACTTAATAAATATTAGGTAATTTCCATCTCATTCTCTTTGTCTATAGACTGTATTTCTCATTGGGTATTTCTGCATCAAATTCGCCACCAAAATTCCTCATACATACAACAAAAGTTTTAATTTCACGTAATAAAAGTTTATTTAAACAATAAAGTTTTAAAACATTTTAATTAACAATAAATGGTTATAGCCTGCCTTAAAAATCTGTTGCTCTTGAATTGCTTCCAAATAAAACTGAATTTATTTACGGCGGTACGAAATATTTTAGCCTGGACTTATTCCCCGCGGGATTGCTCGTAATTTTATTATTTACTTAATTAAAGTAATCAAGAATCATCCCTTCTGTAATGTATTAGAATCATCATCAGCCTATAGTAGTCTGCTGCTGGACATAGGCCTCTCACATTGCACGCCACTTAGTTCTATCCTCGGCTTCTAGCATCCAGCTCCAGCCAGTCGTCTTGCGCAAATCGCCACTCCACCTGTTATGTATTAGAATAACTTTACAAAAAATATATTAATCTCCTTTTTGTCACTTCATCATTATCTGCCTAGCCTTTTTCTCAAGTTATGTTGGGGTCGGCTACCAGTCTTACCGGATTCAGCTGAATACCGTATTTTAGATGGAGCGACTGCCTATCTGACCTCCACTACCCATTTTACTGGGAAACACAGAATCCCATAGTAAGACTGGTTGTCAGAATTGACTTAACGACTGCCAAAGATGTACGAATGACAGTCGGGACCTACGGCTTAACGTGCTTTTCGAAAAACGGAGGGGTCTCGGTATGTTATAAATGGTCACCCATCCACGGACCAACCGCGGCGAGCGCGGCTTAACCTGTATTATCGATCAAACCGTACGGCTTACACTTAGCCACGAGCCCCTCCCTCCTTTTTGTCACTTATGCTTCTTAAATGATAAGTATATAAAACTTTTGCCTTATATTTAACTTTTTATCTTAGTAATGTGGACAAGCTAACAGTATTCTCCTGTGTTGGCAATATAAAAACCTTTGTTTGAATACTATCCTCTCCAGCTGCAGCGGTTGCAAAACGATCGTAAAAGACATAAAGCAAGATTTCTACTGAATCAACATTGAATAAATTTTATTGCGTTGTTAACCACTGCAATTTCAAGAGGAAATAAAAATAATTTTCATGTGTGGTTATACGCTGTCATAAAATTAAATATTAAAACGTTTACCTAAATTACAAAAGTATAAAGTCATCCTGGGAGATCAATTTTTGCTACCAATTTTACCGTTTTTTTTTTAAATTATACTACTTTTCATAACTTAATCAATCATAATTAGAACGAGCATACGAAGAAGGTAACTTAACTGATACGTAAGTGTAGAATAGTAACTGCCTAGCGAATATACAAATCACTTCCAGTCTTCAGAGTAATCTAGTCCACACTTAATACGACTACTACGACATCCACGACAATACAAGCCACCAGTTACCACAAACCCTTAATAAATCCGTTCCAACATAAATTTACCGAATAAATAAATCGATACTGCACCAATATATCGCTCGACAATCCTATTTGTCTTAGCATTTAATAGAATGAGGGTTAATAAGAGGCATCGCGTCACATTTGAGTCGTGGTGATAATTCTTCATTGGTGAGCAGTAAATAACGCTCCCCTTTAGAACGTAGGACGGTTAATTTTAATTGGATCCGAGTAAAACCCACTATTGCCACTAAAAGCTTTATTGCTAATTGATCTAGAGCTCAGCGGAAATGGGAAATTGTGCGGGACACGCATGTTGATAAGTATTTGAAGTTCATTTAATGAAGACCTAAAATAAGTTGACGGCCTGTTGGTCTAGTGGTTAGTGACCCTGACTGCTATACCGGAGGTCGTGGGTTCGGTTCCCACCCAGGACAAATGTTTGTGTGATGAGGATGATCATTTGTTCTGTGTCTGGGTGTAATTTATCTATAATATGTATGTATTTAGAAATATATAAGTATGTTTATCAGTTGTCTGGTTACCATAACACAAGCTCTGCTTAGCTTGGGATCAGATAACCGTGTGTGAGTTGTCCCGGAATATTATTATTAAGTTTGATTTTAAATTTTAAACAAAGATCAGTAAATCATATTTTCCAAAAAGAAAGTTAACTAAACCATGAGAACAGACGACATGAGAAAACATCCAGGTTAATAATACAACTTGCACTACCATTTCGGTACGATTGCATGTTTTAAGTTTACCGTTACAGCTAGTAACTTTCGTACTAAAGACACACGGGAAATAGGAATACAATTTACAGTAAAATCTCAATCTCATGTTCACTATAATCAAGATAACAAATAAACACTGACTACAACACAACATATAAATTCTGACACAATAACTCATTCTTCCGTCGAAGTTTGCAAGGCTGTAGTTAGATTGAGCCTAGAAACTAGCGTCTTAATAACACCGAGGATAGATAGTATCCCATAGAATTATCACATAAATCAACTGAGTCAATGATTAATACGATATAGACGATGAGAGTCTGACCACTGCGACGTCGTTATAACGGTCGGGTGTAATTAAATTGAGCTTCCGTATACTGTAAGGCGGTGCACTGTGACGGGATTGTAATGGAGGATTACCTACGTAGACTGGTGAGCTCGACTCGGAAAATTGAGCGTTAGACACCAACAATATAATCTTTTGGATAAACAGTAAACACACGGACGGTGAATGAACTAACGTCCTTCTAGCAAAATGTATCATGAATGCTATCAAACAACGTTAAAGTAGACATTGTTAATTAACATTTTAAACACAAATAATTTAATTTTAAAGGTACAATATGTCCCTTTACTAGTTAGATTTCTCCTTAGCAAGATATAGTAGTGATAAGCAAGCAGAGATTGCGATCAAGCTAAATACGGCAAAGATATTAAAAAAAAGACAATAAAAAAGCACCCTATCAAGTTATGATCTAAAATTAAATCCTATATTTAACATAGATGCAGATAAGTTTTACGAATCTTAAAGTATTTAGTTTATTTTCTTCGTGCAATTATTATGTAGTAAAAATACACTTAACATATAACAGAGTCATTATGGTATCATTAACGTATTTAATTAGAAGGTTATACTCGTATAAGCATTTTAATATTTAGTTTTATATTAATACTCAGCCAGTACTGAATGTTCTTAGTGAAAATATTTTTTATAAATAATCCTTACTAATATTATAAATGCGAAAGTTTGTTTGGATGTATGGATGTTTGTTACTCTTTCACGCAAAAATTACTGAATGGATTTTAATGAAACTTTGCAATAATATAGTTTATATATCAGAATAACACATAGGCTATAATTTGTAAAGATAGTGCGCGAATTGTCTAAAATATAGCATTTTTACGCGGGTGAAACCGCGGGGCACAGCTAGTTTAGTATAAGGTAAGTTTAGATGTATAATGCAAGTTCTCGTTCCTAGTAAAAGTGTAACATTATAACAGTTTGCAGTTTGCATAAAACATGTTCTGTTTTACGTCATGGAGAGTATGTAAGTTTTTGTAAGGTCTTGTCTTGTGTAAGGCTTTAACGAACTTTTACTTTTAACAAGAAAAAACATGTATTTTTAGGAGTCGGTTGTAATTGTTGTAAAGTAACTTTTCAATGTGACACGTTCTTTTGTAAATAATTATAGGCTTTAAGAAATAAGGCGGCATAATGATTTCATGTCATTTTATAAACACAGATCTGACTAGAAAAAGTCGACAATTAGTGTTATTTGATAGAAGAAATTTTAATATTCAGGCCGAAAATAATCTATGCCACCAGTATCTTAGTAAGTAATTTACCAAAGAGTTTCGTTTACCAAATAAATCATTACAAAGTATACAGGCAGTTATCAATAAATCAAGCAATTCATAATACAGCCATCATTAAAGTAATCATCTTTGAGTAACACAAGTAAACGCACATCAAGCCTGTACTATGAACTCTTAAATCGGGACTCTTGCAATCGTGGAAGCGAGACAGCACTACACAACGCGTAGCTGCGTCTCGCTTACACAACAGCGACAGTCAGTGAATTAAGAGCTCATAGTAAGCGCGCAGGTTTATAAAAGTATACCTCACAACGAAATTGCTCTAAAACTCGAAGCGTTATTAACATTACGGAATCAAACACTTCCTGAAATTAAACTACTTTGTATAATGATACCGACAGAAGATAATTATTCTGTAATTATACTATCAAATAATAAATAACGAATTGTTGAGTGTAATCTTTACAAACAGTTATTTAAATTACGCACAATGTTGGTTAGATAAATTATTTTTAAATATTATAAGGTTATTAATGAAGCTCTACATAGGAAAAGAAATGAAATGAAATGTTGTTAAACCATAGCATAATATGATTATTAAATTTATTAATTTGGATACAAAATTTAGAATTTTATTCTAAGTCTTATTTATTTTCAGACCAATTAATTATGCTTATATTAGATAACAATCAGAGTAATTATTTTTAAGCCACTTAGCTAAAGAATTTTCAAGTATCTTTAATTTTAAAATATTTAAAGTCGTCATAATTCAGCTAATGCACTAACACATTTACTAGAAACACCATTAGTTACGTGAAGATCTTAAATCTCAGTAACGTTTCTACTCAAAATATTTCACTCATAATACTTAAATTAAAATAGACGCAGAAATGTCTAAGAACGTGACTCTAAAGTTAAATATGCTGAACATTAAGATTCCAACTTAGACAGAGATGATATCAACACGAATAACTTAAATAAACGAAGAATAAACTACGTTATTATATTTGATGATAATAATGAAGCAAAAAGTGCTTGGGAAATGTATACTGAAAGAATGTTATGAGAAGGCGTAGTTGGAAACTAAATCAAAGAAATGTGTATTATAATTCCATACTTTTATTTGTATGCTAAACTTGAGCACGTATTTCATTGCGACTGTTGTTTATGTGGTACACAATTCAAAGGAGGTGGTGATAGAAATATGTATGAAGAATATGAAGATAATACTAAATAATATGAATTTTATTCAGTAGTCTGGAAGAAAGATATTAAAAAGATAGAAATAAATTAAAATATAATTTAGTAAGGTATAATTTGGATGCAAGGAACTAATGATCATGTTACCGACCTAGTAACATAAAAACCCAAAAATAATTTCACATTCTTTTTTTTTTTTTTTAAATACGTATTGTGAAGTTTTAAATTAAAGGGAATGTTTTACTTGGTCCATATGATAAACCTGCGCAATAAATAGCAGTTATGATCGTTAGTCAAATAAGAACTTGAACTGAATTTCAAGAACATCCGTCTGCATCAGTTATACCTATGTTATGTAATGAATAGTTTTCGCAACACGCATGCGCCGGCGTTAAGCGAGTCGACGATGGTGGTCCGAGTGCGAGGCACGTTTGTTGTATTTCACGATGTTAATTTTAAAATTAGCGTCGGCAAACAAATCCTGCAAATTGTTTGCCTTCGTCTACCGACAGAGCGCTGCTAATGGCTAAAATTAAATCAGAATACTCAATGAGAATTTCAACAATGAAATCAGCGAGTAAAGGGGTCTTGTTTAAAATGATTATTTCCTCCTCATTAACGAATTTTTCATTTTCAACCTCTTCCCATATTCAATATGGAAATATTTGTTCCAGTAGCGGTAGCGGACCACACAAGGACGAAATTGGTAGCCCGCCGCATCTCGTTTTGCATATTTTCTGCATTACTAAGCAAAAGTCTTTTGTCAATATTGTCTCCTCGAGTCATTGGGTAAATGACGGAGTCCGTCTACTAAATATACAAAATGTAAATTAAGCTCGGCATGTTGTTTTCTTGCTTTGTTTGCTTAATATCTCAATATCCTTTAATATTGTACGGCGGTATAAAGTTTCACTTTATGAAGCTCGATGTCAAAGATTTTAATGGTGTTGACAATAAATTTCATTCTAGCACGTAATAGAGTTGCTTGCGAACAATATCAGCGCAGCAGACGGAAGGTTTAATATGTTTTTATTTCTTCTTTATGGTCTTTATTTACGCCTTTATATGTTATTGGGGTCTCTACATTGAAAGAACACATTGTAATGCAAATCTGCAAACATTCCCGTACCTACATTGCAAATATTGCAATGCACCTCGGAACAAATTACTTACAGGATAAAAGTATTGAATCGAGCTCAACCATAACGAGAACCCTAGACCTGCTAGAAAATATGTGAGAGTATTTACATAAACAATGTAATAGAATGCGCGTCAGTGTCAGCGGGTTGACAAAACCGTTACTTCGGGAGACAAGGTAGCTGGCCGGTTGCGAATTCAACAAAAGCTTTTTAATATCAGTACACACCCCGAGGCAGGAAGGGGTTATTTACATAAAAGCCACGTAGTTATTTAAGAACAATCCGGTATATACGAGTATGTGTGTATACGAGCAAGACACGAATATTGTTATGCTAACTGGCTTCGTTAGTTTGTTCCTGGGAATTGTTTCGCTTTGTTGAAAGAGTCGTCCGTACGTGAGCTCGGATTTGCACCGTGATCTCTGTTACTGAGTTTGTGTACTAATTTGCCTGAATTTAATTAAGATTACATGAAAACGGATAAGTTCGGAAGTTGTATAAAGTATTATATTACATCGTTATTTTAACGGAACATACAACTTTGTTTTTATTTTAACGAGTCTGTACAACATTTTCGTTTTAATGACTTGAGTAATTGATGAAGTTAATCTTGAAATTTTTATAAAAAAATAAGTTCATTATGGTACATGCAGCTGCATTTACCAGTTCATTGTCACTTAACCTTTGCTTCCTTCATGTCATCTACAGTTCTCGAACCAGTCAAAGTTGAACATACTCTATTTCGACGCGGAACTCACATTAGCGAGACTCCACCAGCCATGGATGTAATCTTTACTAGTTTCAGTTCCTACATCTGTTATTCACAATTGACAGACTGCCAGCTGACTGTTTTCCAAAACCCATTCAAGTTAATGCCAGGCAGTGTTGTCTACATGATTACATGGCTACACCCTCACACACGGCCGAGACGTTTGCAAATTGCCGCTTACCAACTTTGCTGGATGGTTATTCCGTCATTCATGGCTTCCGGGCGATCTTAGTAACCAATCGGAATGTGTAACGCGTGAGTGCTAATATTTTGAATGTCAATTCCGATTTCATGCAGCCTCGTAATAGTTGAGTGTCGTTGTAAATATGAGGTTATGTCGAGTGATTTTGTGCCGAAGCCCTAGCTTGTGGCTTTGAATTGACTCATTATTCTATACAGACCTTACTGAGATAGAAACTGAGGTACAACAAGTATGTAATACAAGTTGACTGCACTTCAGTTGTGGATAATAGTTTTTCCTTGGAAATGAAATTACATAAGAATATGTACCTTACGACTTTAAAACAAAGACGGCTGGTCTTTGTTGCCAAGCCGTAAGGTACTTTTTCTTTTGTAAGTACTTCACTATTATTAGACTTTTAATTTAGGCCTTTTCAATCATTCAACTGAACTATTAAGTGTGTATCTTAAAAATAATCAGAGTTTACTATTCACACACATATACCAACTAAAAAAAAACTAAAATATATAATATTGTTCATGAAACTATTACTGAATTTAACAAGAACAATAATGATTATAATATTATCTTAAGCGTTTATGATGCCATAAATAGCAAAATAATTTAACAATGTATCTGTTAATTGTACATTAGGTAACTAAAATCATAATGAACACGAAACAAGAGACTAAACATAGGTAGTTGAGTCACAAATGACCTAAAATTTCAAGCAAATTACTATAGACATGGTCCAATTAACAATTAATTGTTATAGTTCATTGAACAACTAAATTCATCGTCAAAATTAATCAGTTCTATGAAATACAAGGTAGGAAACATGGTAACAGCAAGACATGTTTACTGTGCCTTTCAACGTCGCTTGCGACTATTGTGACAGTTCAGACCTTTCAAACTACATAATTTAGATTTGTATTACATATTTTAATTCATTTCATTCATCATCAGCCGGAAGACGTCCACTGCTGAACAAAGGCCTCCCCCCTAGAACGCCACAATGAACGACAACTCGCCAATTGCATCCACCGGGTGCCCGCAACTTTGACGATATCGTCGGTCCACCTGGTGGGAGGCCTGCCAACGCTGCGTCTTCCGGTTCGTGGTCGCCACTCGAGAACCTTTCTTCCCCAGCGGTTATCGGTTCTTCGAGCGATATGGCCTGCCCATTGCCACTTCAACTTGCATATTCTTCGAGCTATGTCGGTGACTCTAGTTCTTTGGCGAATTTCCGTATTCCGGATCCTGACGCGCAAAGAAACCCCGAGCATAGCTCTCTCCATAGCTCGTTGAGTGACTCTGAGCCTCTCCAAAAGGCCAACCGTTAGCGACCACGTCTCAGAGCCATATGTCATCACTGGCAACACACACTGGTCAAAGACCTGCGTCTTCAGACACTGCGGAATTTTGGACGAAAAGATGTCGCGTCGAAGTTGGACCGGCCTAATTGAACTATTTGTCCAAGATAGACGTAGTGGTCGACAACTTCGAGAGTATCATTCCCAACAACAACCGGTACAGATGCGACATGGACATTGGACATGATCTTCGTCTTGTCCATGTTCATTTTAAGACCCACCTGTTGGGAAACGATACTGAGGTCGCTGAGCATAGTATTGAGCCCCTCCAGCGACTCCGCCATGATCACTATATCATCGGCAAAACGAAGGTGAGTGATGTATTCGCCATTGACATTGATGCCGAACCCGTTCCAGTCCAAGAGCTTGAAGACGTCCTCCAACGCATTTGTGAACAGTTTCGGAGAAATAACGTCTCCCTGTCTCACACCACGCTGCAGTTGGATTGGTTTCGTGCTCTCGTCCCGTAACCGGATCGACATGGTGGCGTTACTATACAAACACTTCAACACCTCGATATACCTATAGCCGATATGACATCGCTGGAGGGACTGCAATACAGCCCAGGTTTCGATTGAATCGAAGGCTTTTTCATAGTCCACAAACGCTAGACACAGTGGCCGATTATACTCCTCGGTCTTCTGTATAATCTGGCGGAGCGTGTGAATGTGGTCTATGGTGCTAAAGCCTTTTCGGAAGCCAGCTTGTTCGGGAGGCTGGAAGTCATCAAACCTGCGTTCGAGACGGTTCGTAATGACCCTCGAAAACAACTTATACACATGGCTCAGGAGCGAGATGGGTCTATAATTCTTCAACAAGGTATTGTCGCCTTTTTTGAAGAAGAGCACCACCACACTCCTGTGCCATGCTTCTGGCGTAGTACCCTTGAGTATGACGGAATTGAATAGCCTCTGGAGGACTAACAGTACCGGTTTTCCACCCGCTCTCAGAAGCTCCGTTGTAATTCCGTCATCACCCGGCGCCTTGTTGTTTTTAAGCTGTTTCAGAGCCACTCTAATCTCGTACAGGCTGATGTCTGGGATGTCCTCAGTATAGTGCCGGGTCAGTTTGGCTCTAGAGTCCTGAGCCACACTGACAACGGGTTTCCGTGTCGAAGTGTACAGCTGTCCGTAAAACCTCTCGAGCTCTCTCAATATCTCCGGTTTCGATGAGATGATACTGCCATCGTCGATCTTCAGCTTCGTCATTTGGCTTTTCCCAATAGAGAAGTTTCTCGCGAACACTTTGGAGCCCTGATTCCGCTCAATTGCGTCCTTTATACAGGCAGTATTAAAGGAACGCAGGTCGTGACGCGTGGAGTTAGAAATTTGCCTATTGAGATGGCCGTATTCTGACATATCAGCTGAAGATTGCAGTCTCATCTCATTCCGGGCTTCCATTAGTTTAATGGTTTTATTGGAGAGCTTCTGAGGCTTTCTTCGGCGTGGGGTCCTAAAGAACTGGGACCCCACTGCTTGGACAGCTTCCACCAACCCGCTGTTTACCTCGTCCGCTGTTTCGCATTCGGCTAGGCACTGGAAACGATTACGCAGTTCGAATTGAAAGGTTTCGGGATTCTGGATTTGGGCAGGACCTGGACGGAGCGTGGACTTCATCAGACGAGACCGTTCAAGCTTAACATTGATATTCAGTGTGCCTCTGACAATGCGATGATCGCTACCGGTATTCACCTTCCCGATCACAGAGACATCACTGAATATACGCTTCTTGGTTGTCATGACGAAGTCGATCTCATTTTTGGTTGAACCATCGGGGCTTATCCACGTCCACTTCCTGGATGGTCGCTTCTGGAAGAAGGAGTTCATCAAATAGAGTTCCTCCCTCTCCATAAAGTCGACCAGCCGCTGGCCCCTCTGGTTCCGCTGCCCATATCCAAACGACCCTACTCTCAACTCATCGCCATTCCGAGTGCCCACCTTAGCGTTGAAGTCTCCCATAACAACGGTGAAGTAAGATTCGGAGGTATGTATGGCTTCGGAGATCTCCTCATACATAGCCTCTACTTCATCGTCAGGGTGTGTCGAGGTCGGCGCATATACCTGGATGACCTTCAACGAATACCGATCGGTGATTCTGAGTATCAGGTACGCTACCCTGCTTGACACACTATCGACTTTTATCACGTTGTTAATGAGAGACTTACGGACAAGGAACCCAACACCACCCTGGGATTTTCGGTCTCCTTCCCGGAAGAAGAGCATGTTGCCGGAATCTAGGATTATCGTATCCTGCCCCTCTCGTCGGATTTCAGATAATCCCATGATGTCCCAACGCAACCTGCTCAATTCTTCCTCCAGCTCGACAATCTTCTCGTCAGTCCGGAGCGTGCGGACGTTGTGCGTTGCCAGGGCCAAAGTCCGGTGGGTAAAATATTTTAATAATTTAAGATAAATACGTTTTATCAAGTGGACCTTATTTAGATACTTTTGAAAATAGTCAAATGTTGATGACATTTAATAAAAGTATATTGTCGAGCTAACATTTTGTATCTAGACTTTTGTAGCTGAAACAAGGTTGAATAAAAAAAATATGTTTTTGTCAAAAGAAATAACAAAGCCTCCAAACTCAAAATAACATAATTATGTACTCATACGGAGCTTTAAAACTAAAAAGGAAAGTTTTATGTACGCTCTGTAAAAAAGTATTTTGTTTCAAAAAGTTAAGAAGGCACAGCATTCCTAATCACATCAATCAAACTAATTCAAAACTTAGATGTAGAAACAAAAAAAAATCGTAAAAACCAAACTCAAACTCAATAACCTCACAAAGAACACTTAAGTATTTGCAAGAACCTACTTAGTTTGCAGCTAAGAGTATAGAAAATAAAATAGAGAGGCCGCGTATCGTTCTCTGTTTTGACACCATTTTGTAGGATGAAACAAGTTCATAGAGTATGTGCAAAAAGACAACCAGCGCGTCGCATCGTTGCAAAAAAATGGAACTCACATTATGATAACATTAAAGTAATTCCTTAAAAAAACGACATTTTAAAACATTATGTTTTAAAATAATTTTACAAATATCCAAATGTTACAGTTTAAGTTGGCGACGCAACAGTGTCGTGAACTTAAAACATACGATAGTTAAATAAAACACACTAGCGCCCTCAATCCTACTATCCTAGTGTAGTCACAGTTCATACCCAGTATATGCGCGTACATAGTACTCATGTGATGTGTGCACTCTACAGTTTTATCTTTTACATGCTCTAAGGTTTGCACGTTATAAAGTGGGCTCTTTGCTTCGCAGTTTGTGTGTAGTCCGTCACTGTAGGTAATTGCGTTGAAAGCCTCTAGTTTGTTCCGCGATGACGTTTTGATTTATTTGTAACGTGATGTGCAGTTCATCGGGTTTCTTTTGCAGAATAACTGCGAGGAAACTATCGGGCTATTCTAACTATTGATTCTCATGGTTTTAGCCCTAACGAGAACTAAGTAATGTTGTCTTTTTTTTATTTAAGAACTTTTCTTGACCCAAATATTTTTGAGACTTAAGATAGCCCTAAAATATCCTGTTCAAGAAAAACCCTTAAAGATGATATCAAATTATTTATAACTTTTCCATTTTTTTAATTATGAAAATTGAGTCTTCCCGCGAACATTGATTCTGAATTGATATAATTATTTTTAAATATGTTTTACATTAGATTTTCAACAAGATGTTTCTTAAGGTTTTGTACTTTTTTCGGTGGATTTATTGCCTTTAGTTATGTTGAGACAACATTAAGAATCGACTTATTGCAACCAATTAAATAGATAAACGGGTTTTCTGCACAAAATTATACAAACATAGATGTTTGTATTCCAAAATAAAGGTTAATATTCAGACCAAATTAATCCGTGTTCCCATCAAATTAGTCAATTACTGTATCGAACATCGATACGCAAATCTAAACCAATTGACAACTGATACTATCATTCGATTTAGGTAATTGTACCGATCATATCGAAATAATGAAAGGTAATTCAGTAAACCATAAATCGTTATTCAGACACTTAACCAGATCCCAAGAGAAAAACTGAAATTATAATAGTGTAAAGATTTATTTGTTTATCCAAAGATACGAAAATACTCTGTGGAATCAAATACCTACTTAAATAAGAATATGAAAACATGATATTAGAATTACGCCGAAATAATTATTACCCTTATACATAATGAGGGTAGGTAGGTACCATAGTTTCACGTGATGTCCGAAATCAAATTCCATAGCTTGTTAGTAGGCTTTGACAGCTGACGCGCCTGTGGCGCCGACTGGTGAGCGCAAAGACTTCCTATAAAATTAACAATTATAACTGGCCATACACACATTTTTATCAACATAACATAGGGTTGTCGACACTGCTGCGCGCGCGCCGCTTCCCAGAATCGTACCATAGTTTAACGTGATGTCCGAAATTACAAATTCCATAGCTTGTTAGTAGGCTTTGACAGCTGACGCGCCAGTGGCGCTGACTGGTGAGCGCAATAGACTTTATATTTCCTAGAAAATATTAATGTATAAGTACTACAGTAACGCATTATAAACTACATAATACTATTAAATTCTTTCGAATTCTTTAGACTAACGCTACACCATTAATGGTAGCGGTAATAGCTACACGCTCTACCTTTCCGCTCTGCGTTATTTCTTACACCTACAGTATATAACACCTACCCAATCACCTAATTAAAGCTTTCTTAATTAATGCGCTCTATCAACGAATATAGTAAAACTGCCTAGTGATCCAAATGAAGATACCAAAACATTGTCCCGACACCTTTTTCAAAGTTTAATAACACCTTAATAAGCCTTAATGTAATTCTAGTTAATTAGACCATATCAGGGTTTTATCTCGATCAACGTCTATTACAGTCCACGTGATTTTGTGTTTAGTAAATATTTTCTTTGATGAGAAGCCCCTGTCTTAGATAAGGCGCATTTACATTTCTTGTGTGACCAGGGCCTCGATTCAGCTATTTAAGAGTTGCTTAAATTGACTGAATGATCTGCTTCATTTGTTCATTTTTACGATAATTGGCATTCTGCTAACTATCATTACGATCATTAATTGGTCATTACGATCATTCTCTTCAAGAGTTCAATGAGATTTCATTGTAGGCTTATCTGAATATGAAAATTAGGCACAATAACAAGTACGCTGACCGACCACTGACATGCATCTAAAATAGCTGAATCGAGGCCCTGAATTACCCATTTCGAGCAGGCAACGTCGGGCATCAGAGGATTATATTTTTGTTTTAATTCGCTCAACGTTTATGGATTATGTAAATGAAGGATTATACGATTGTGATCGGACCGAACAATAAAAACTAAATTTTACTACCGATTTTATGAACTGTTAAAATTAATATTATCTGGGGATAATCATTTTTATGAGGTTAGTATGTGTCACGGTCACAATATTGATTAATATTAACAGAAAGCATAGTTTAATGTTGTTTTTAAAATAAAATTATCTCTATAGGCTAGGAATTGTTTTAAAAGTATTATACATAGACTTTGCCATTCTAGATAAAAAATAAGGACTTAAAATGTCGACATAAAATAATAAAAAAAACAGGATGCGAGAGCAGTGAACTACCAAAAATACGATGTTCTCTTGTTTCATATACTACTTTGAATGCCGATGAACTTTAAGAATAAATACAATAAATGAAAGCTCCTTTGTTCTATAAAAAACGGAACTGCCTTAAATAAATATTCACCTCAATCGCACGGGGATTATACGGTCTAACCACTAGAACAACTTAGATAAACTGTGATAAGAGTATTATCTTATTGTTCGAGATTTAACAGAAACATTCAACGTTATAAAAACATCAGCGGGCGCCAGTGATGTTTTTAAATAAGTAAGTCTTTAGATAAAACTGTGTAGATTTTCGTTGTTCAAGTTTTAAGCTGTTGTGCCGCAACATGTAAAGGACATGTAGGTAGTTATGACTATTTCTCAGAAAAAATAGGTAGGCATATTTTTTAAGATAAAAATCAGCCAATAAAGTTCCTCGTTACCATTGTAGGTTGGCTGTCATCTCTTTCTAAATCTATTTTCATCTCCATTGTATTTCTAAATATTGAATTCTGGTTCAATCTTTGGGTTTATTTGGAAGGTAAAATATCACCTGACTGATCAATATTCAACGTCGCACATCAAAGTTGATTGTTGATTTAAAAACTGTGTGTTTAAAACTTTCATTCTGATTCTACGAATTATGGGCAACTGGTTGAAGAAGATATCGTTTAAGATATCGTTAAGATATCGTTTACACACTGCAAGTAAATATTATCGGATTATGAATTTTTGATACAATAAGGCTTTTGAATGTTGTTTGTGAATAAAATAATTCAATTTGAGAAAAACCGTCAGCTATGGCGTTATTTAGTCATTATAATATAATATTTTATTAAGAAATATATATATTTCTACACGGTTAATATATTCCACAAAATTAAAAAAAAAACAGCAACAATAAGGTTACATAATTACACCATTTGTTCATAATGAGCACGCACATAGAACTTCCGAATTAGGACAAACAGTAACAAAATCTACGTGACACATAACTGCATGCCCATTAAAGGTTTTATTTTCACACATACTACGAGTGCTGGAAATTGAGTCACGCACTAGAAACACGCGAACCCACTTTGCTTGTCTCTAAATTTATGCAACTTTTCGCAAAGTAAAACACCTCATAACCATTTCGAGGGACTAAGGTTATAGAGGTACTATTTACATAGGAGTACCTAAATAAATAATAAAATCTATTTAGAATTAAAGAAATAAAAACATAAATAAGTTTTAGAACATTTTGACAAAATAGAAATAATGGCTTAATAAAAAACGCGGAAATTTCAAAATACTGAAAATATTCAAAATACTAATAACAATTTCGAATGTCATTTAGATTTTTTTCTTTTTTAATTGCCAAAAATTTACATGCCAGTCACAACCACATTAAAAACAACAGTCCTTTATGCAGTTAGCTCGAAGGCAATTCCCAAAAAAATACTCGTCATTTACCAAACGAAAGAATCTTCAGTAATCGTCAAAACCAATGACATCGTTACCATTCAAAAACGATTCAGCGACCATCATTCAGTGTACCCTCAGTATTCCCTTTAGTGTGTGAAAGAGATAGAAGATTGGCACAGAAGTGGTTGATGCTTAGAGGATAGATAAAAAACTACAGAGTGCGCATATCAGGGTATGAACCGCGGGTACTAGTGTGAACTAGTTTCGTCGTTAAAATTGTATTAAAACAAAGCGCGCCATTTTAATAAAACTATCTCAAACCCTAGAAATATCGGAATCATCGATGTTTTCGCATAAACGTCTGTCTTTGCACAGAAAATAACTTAAATCAGTAAACTAATGTACTATGTACTGCATTCAGCCAAAAATGGGCTTACGTTTGGCGCAATGGGCTTTTAGCGATACTCGCACTCTATAATTTTAACTTTTATAAACTCTATGGGTTGGCGGGTTACGCACGGACAGGCCGTCGCAAAGCGAACTGCGCCACCGATTGCATTACCTCATTCTTTCTTATTTACAAGAAAACCTCTTGCACGGACATTCGTTAGCTCTGGGGAGAACTGCTTTGGGATTTGCCTTCTGTTTGTACATTGTACTTCCATTAAAGTTTATTTGCATTTCATTTGTTTCTGAACTCAATGTAAGGAAGTCGTCTTTTGTTTTATCATATCTGCAAATATAAATTTGAATGTGTTCTACAAATAGTAAATTTTGTTAATATTTACCAAAAATAATTATTTTGAAAGTGAGTACCTTATCATTAAATATTTGTCGCCCGTACTTTCAAGTTATATGCTTGGGCTCCTAAGACTATACATAAATATAACTATTTAAATAAAATATGAAGATTGAAATTTCTTCGAAGCAACCAAATATTAACTTCACTGAAAACGCTGTAATCCTAAGAAATTAGCTATTCCAAAGGATTAGCTTACATGGGGTTTAGTTGTGGTAAAACGAACTCAAATAACAAAGATCAAGGTAAGTGGCTTTTTAAGCCTTTATGTAACTTGGGACCAATAATAAGTACACTTTAGTACCATAACTAAAGAGTTATTTTACTAAAGTAAGTACCATATGTCACATACATGTGGAACGTAAAGACGTTAAACAAACTTAATTTATTACATTTTTTGTTAAGCTTTCCATTGTTTGTAACGAACGTTGAATGGCCGAGAAGAGCCGTCCTTCCATTTCCGAAGGATCATCTTAGGCTGAAATAAAATAAATTTTAAAGTTTTCGAAATTGAAAACTTTCCTCCATGTTTTGTTATATGGTCTTCCCTCTGCCTTGCCTAGAGGCAAGCAAACAATGGTTAAAAGACTAGAGTCTTTTAACCATTGTTTTAATATCTAGAGAAACTTTTTATTATATTTACTACTTTACCAATACGCGTTTTAAAGAAATGACCCAAAATAATGTAACGTTAAAAATCTATAATATCACCAAAATCAATCAGAAACTTCATTCAAATCTATTCATCCATTACCAGTCTATTGAGTCACAATCGTATTTTCATCAACTACATACGAACTGTGTTATACGCCTATTTGAACCTACACCTATAGGTACTCGTATATGAACTGTAACTAATATTGGCGCTCGACCCCTTTCCGAGACGAGTCTGCCTCGCGTTATGTAATCACAACTTGATTGAATTACTCACGCACGTCAGGATTTTGTCAAAGATTATGAAATTCCGTTATAATATTAATATCGACGGTAACTTCAATGATATTAACGGCGTGTGTTGAAATTTTCTTTTTGAAATCGTTGACAGGGGTGATGTGATTCATTTTACTTCGATCTGTTTCATTATTTCATTTAATGTCTTTGAAAAGTGTTTGTTAAATAATAAATGCTTGTTTTAAGTATCGACGTTCTTTGTGCAGGTGATTTGAATGTTTGCGAAACACCTCGCATCACATTTAGTTACAAAGAAAACTTATAAAAAAGCAGAATAAAGATATAAGACAGTATGCTAATCACACATACTTTTTAATAAGTAATTATATCTTTATTAATCGGTATTTTTCATTAATTTTAATTTAAAAATCCACCAAGCTTACCACCAACACCGGTACATAAAGTATCCAGTTTTACTCACTAAAAGCCCTTTAAATTATAATCTTTGTCCCAAAGGGTTATTGCATGTTGCAATATACGCTTATTAATGAACGACAAATACTAATTTCGCATGCCTTTGTGTCTCCTCGATCATCGCTCAGCGTTCGTCCGCCTGAACGCTTGCAATAATCCGTTTGTGACTGACATTTATGAGTACGCGCCTTGTGTGGCTATTGGTGAAACCCTTTGTGATTCACCTAAAGGAATACTTGTACAACGTAAGATTCAATCGATGCTGAAGGATTGCCTTCCTTGTATCGTATTCCAAGTTGGGCCATTCAAATCCGAACTCAAACGAATGCTTGTTATGATCTTCAATTGTTATTTATATCGATACTCCTACTTATACTTTAACAATCCGTTTTATGTTGGCATTAGACGTTGGACTGAATATAACTAAAGATTTCATATCCATATTCGTTTGAAGATCGTCTAAGGAATAATGGTGGAGCGATTTGAAACTGTATTGTCGTCAGCTACACTTGTCGTTTTTAGTCTATATGATGCTTTGTTGGTTGGTTTCCAAACACCTTGGTTTCCATTTATTTTTAATTCCATCTCTAAATAGTATTTTGGGATGCTTGATGTTTTAAATTTACTATGACATGAATTGCATCGCCTAAAATTTGGTTATTTGTAGTTGTATTTTAATATAATAATTTTACAACTGTAATGGCTATTATGTTTATTATAACATACCGAGACCCCTCCGTGTTTCGGAAAGCACGTTAAACAGTAGGTCCCGGCTGTCATACATCGATCTTTGGCAGTCGTTAAGTCAATTCTGACAACCAGTCTTACTATGGGATACTGTGTTTCCCAGTAAAATGGGTTGTGGAGGTCAGATAAGCAGTCGCTCCATGTAAAATACGGTATTCAGCTGAATCCGGTAAGACTGGTAGCCGACCCCAACATAGTTGGGAAAAGGCTCGGGAGATGAGATGATGAATGGCTATTATGTTTAAATATACTTCAATCAAGTCGTAAGTAGTTCAATTTCACAGAAGCAAACACTACTCAGATCAATCTAAAACAGCTTAATTAAAATTCAAACTAATCTATCCACTTAGAAAACTTACAGCCCTCGATAGCTTTTTGATATGTGAAACATTTCCACTACATTTCGCTATCTTTTACAACTTAACACATGACACGAAGGCCTTACACGAATTGCTCGTTCATTTCTGTATCAGAAATTCATTTTCAATTATTAGTTGCTTAATGTGGAGTATTAACTTTGTCGATGTAAAACATCAGTAATCTGAACTCATTTGTACTCGTATCCCGAACATTAACACCGAGTGTTGCTAATGTGACACAATTAGTTGAAGCGGTCTCCATTTTTGCGATCGCGATGTATTGCCTGATATTTCAATACAGTTTTCATTTTGTTTCAAGGTGCAGGGTCTAGCGATTAAAAGGTTTTCATTATGATCAAATGTTTAAAGGACATGATTATGAATATTATTGATTTTCGCATTAGATAGTCGGCAAATGAGTATCACTTCAAAAATACAAAAACCCTAACAAAAGAAATAAGTTTAATTTTGTTTTTTTTTTTCGTTGGAAAATCTATATCAAAAAACTGCAATAACAATTGACATTATTTTTAACGAACCAATTGTTACCATTATTATGTTCGAAAAAGGAAACTCTGTTGAACCCTTTACCATCAAAGACAAGGAAAAACGGTTTTTAAACGATTACCACACGTTTTTCATCTTAATTTATTGAACTTTTATTTCCGTATTTAGTAAGCCGTAACATAAAATAAGTTGAGTGAACATTTTCTATATTATTTAGTACCTTTTGTAGCGCTACCCTGCAATGTTCGACAAAACTTTGTTCAGATAGTCGTCTCAAACAAATAGCTGAAATCAGTTGACACAAAATTACAACCTACTGTTCTGCCTCAAGGCGTAGTCTATTCTCGAACATTGCAGTTTTTAATACCAATAAATTATTTAGAACGGCCTGTAGTTGAAGCTTGTTTGCCGGTGCTAGCAATTGTTAGTTTTGTAATTGAAAAACTGTAGAATGTGCATCATCTTCAACGACCGGTAAATATCTACTGGGTCCTGCAAATCGACCACCCCGGTTGATCGGATGACCAAACGATAGGGGTAATGCCATAATTGCTACGCTTGGCAGTCAAATTGATGATCCCTAGGTAATGCTATATTACGCAGGTGTATCCTACCTATCTGACTGATATAATTGGCTGATTATACTAGATTATTTTTTGCAAGACAGCTGTTAAAATAATTTTGCTTGCATATAGTGATGTTGATTACTCTTGATTATGACGTATTAGTTCAAAACCTATATTATTAGTAATCAATTTTCTTTACCAAGCGTTTGTCAAATCGATGTTTTTTTTACCTAGATACTTCATCGCATTATAATAAAATGATGTGGACATCATTACACCTACATTTCCTAAAGATATGAAAGCAGAGTTGAAAGTTGAGCATAGAAAACCCATTTTTACACCCAAATATTTGACATAATATACGATACATTAATTATATTAACATCGATGCATATAAAATATTATGTTCTCTAACGTGTAAGTTATGTTTATGTCAGGTGAGAGGTTACAAGAAAACTTTTGACATGCCTTACCACAAACAGTACGATTTATAATCGGACATGCTACAAAGTCAACAATGAGCAGCGTCATAAAGTCGCACCGCTGACCATTCAACACTTGCATCGGAGCGTTGATTACACGGCGCGTGTGTCGATTTATAACGCCAATTAGTCAGAGACGCGTGCCTGCGACGACGACAACTGACAAATCGCAGTCGACTGGCGAGTGTCGCACGTGGGTGGCGCGCCTTACTCCCCTATGCTTAATACTCTGCGTATTACAAATAGGTAGGCCTTTTTTTTTAATTTTGAGTGACGATCATTTATTGCAGTTTTATTTCTGTGTTTTGAATTTATTAAATTCGAATGATTTATTGTTCGATTCAATCATGATTATCCAAATAAGGAAAATCATTATATGTATTTGACACTTATATCGTGAACTCATAGGTTTACCTAAGCAGGTTTATATTTGTTTCCTAAAATATTTTTTAAGAACAATATTAAATTTATTGGTTTGGTCTTAAGTAGGTACCGAATGGGTAGTTCTAATTACGTATTAGCCATATTTCCTATACAAAGACGTCACATTAGTAAAATATTTGTAACTACTGTACAATTAGTGACAACTATATTTTACTACGTAATTTACATTGGGCTCTATCTACAAACAAAAGCACTTCTAACACAATTAAAACAAACATGTAAATAATAAAAAACTGGTTGCTGATCATCTTGTAGATCCACTTCAGTTTCCTAAAGCGAATACAATATTAATTGAAATAACTTAAAGCAACGCCTACCCAGACGGTTTCCGTAAACGATCAGATAAACGGATTGTCTCAATAATTAATTGTGACATTTATCACAACACTGGTATGGTACCTATATACGTGTGAAATTGGTTTCGCGTACAATCAAAGAACTAATTTGCATAATTACTGCGTATAGCAACCACAATAATTGGATTCTAATTGCTGTCAATTTGTTATTGGGCTTTGGTAATTGCTCCAGTATAAAGAGATTATGAGTAACCAGGTTCTGTGTATAACCAATTGATAGTCAAGAGTGGTTTCTCGTGTATCTCTTATCTTGATCAATCTATAAAAGAGTAATTTTAGTCAATAATGTTGCTGGAGAGATGCTCTTTATGCATGAAACAATTTTATTCCGTTAGTGGTTAGCGGGTCGGTGTGAGGTAACTTAAAATGCATAAACAAGATTATATTCAGCATTTCTTAACTAAGACTATTTATATATTAGAAAACAAACGTATAAGATAATAAATATTTGTACATACTATATACAAATATTTTCTTTTAGTATTGCCTGTTTTCCTGGACTTAAAATGCAGTGGCAAAAAAAATATATATATCACGGAAAACAAACTGATGTAATTAAAGTACTATAACAATTTTTCTAGCCGTGCCGATCCGATTTGGTGGGCTTGGTGTACGTAAAGTTTCCAGTCTAGGCCTACCAGCATTTTTGTCTTCGGTCCATAGCACTGAAAAATTAACCAGGCAAATCTTAGGGTCTTCTCTGGTTGATTTTCAGATTCTGTGCATGACTGAGGCAGTAAATAGTTGGGAATTGTCCTGCCCGGGCACAGATCTACCCGAGCAACGTTCTTCTCAGAGGCAGTGGGACGAGCCGCTTTGCAGTTTGATACGGAAAGAATTAATTAATACGTCAATCAACACTGCAGAGCGCGCGCGTCTCCTGGCTGTGGGAGAATGGGAATCGGGCCTCTGGTTACAGGCACTTCCGTCAACCACTCTTGGTACGATTTTGGATGACAATACTTTCCGGCTCGCCATCAGTTTACGTTTAGGTATACCTTGTGTCGCATGTCATCGGTGTCAATGCGGTGAAACAGTCGATTGCCTCGGTCACCATGGCCTGTCCTGCAGCAGGAGCGCAGGACGTATATCCCGTCACGCAAATATTAATGACATTATTCGTCGTGCTCTTGTCATTGCCGGTGTACCAGCTGTTTTGGAACCCAATGGTTTGGTGCGCAGCGATGGTAAGAGACCTGACGGTATGTCATTGTTGCCTTGGAAATTGGGTCGGCCTTTGGTGTGGGACGCAACGTGCGTCGACACCCTTGCGCCATCCCACGTTCTAAGTTCGGCGGCCTCTCCTGGAGCTGCTGCTGGAGCAGCGGAGACCCTTAAACGGCGGAAGTATAATAACCTAATGGGTAATTATATTTTCGAGCCGTTTGGGGTTGAAACGCTCGGGTCATGGGGTCCGAGTGCACGAAATCTTTTTAAAGAACTGTCAAAACGTTTGGTGGACTCTACTCGTGATCAGAGAGCTGGTTTGTTCCTTGCACAGAGAATCGGCATAGCCATTCAACGTGGCAATGCTGCCAGCCTTCTGGGCACGTTTCCCGCCATTGACAGGGATGACGATGAGTATTTTGACGCGTGTTAGTTTTATTTATCTATATAAGATTTAATTTTAGTCTTTGTTTGTTCTTGTATTAGATTTAAGTACATATTGAATTGTAAATAAAGAGTCATAAAAAAAAGATAAAAAAAAAAAAAAAAAAAAAAAAAAAAAAAAAAAAAAAATTCTAGTAATATCGATGAAAATTGATTCATGGTTTTACAAAGGTATAGGTTTAAATTTCATGTCCCTAAACTATTCAAATGTGACCATCGTATCGGACGTGCCTAAAAGTTATTTTGTTCCTACAACTTTAGCTCTACCAGTAACATGTTCGATGCACCACAAAATTTGCGAATATATTTTTTAAGCGTATAAAGGATTATTTAAAAGCAAACTAAACCCCGTGACGAGGCGATAGGCGGTTTAAACCAGCCTGTGTGGCCGCGCAATTTAAAATTTAATCACACGTTATGTATGGATGTAGAAGAAGTTTTACGCGTTCGTGAGGTGGCAAATTTTTAAACTTGGTGATTTTTTTTGTAACCCCCGTCGCATAATGAAAATATTATAAGTTTAATGTATTGATTGAATTTTTGTATTGATTGAATTGATCTGTGTGTTGTTCTGATGCATTATAGCTGATAAACGAATGGACCGATTGTGGTTCGATTCTTTTGTTTGAATGCCACTGAGATCGAGATTGTTCTTAGCAATATTTGTCAAGAACTTGTCAGTATGTTGAAAATTATCAGCAATTATCTGACTTTTGTCGGGTGTTCATAGTTTATTTTATCTTTAGTTATTAATATTTTATGAACCAATGTGTACTTTGTTAATATGTCTTGAACTGTGTATCATGGAAATAATAAGTGAAGTGAAAGTAATGTCACCAGGCACCTGTCCAAGACTTTACTTAAGTCAAGAATTGGCAAGACCGATCGATATCTTTAAGCCACTTATTATAACCTAGCCGACAGTATTGTAGATAAATTAAATTGATAACTCATATCAAGCAATTTGTGTAGCTTGCTGGGCGGGCATAAACCACTTGATAGAGTAAAGTTTTAATAGGTAGCCATGAAACTTAATAGCACCTTGACTGAGCGATTGGTCTTCTGACTAAAAAGGTGACAATTTAAGAGCCAAATAATAAAATAACGATTTTGTTCGCGGCATTTTAATTCAATAAATAGTATTCACAAAACAGGAGTGAATAGTCATTTAAAACAAAAACACCTAATGTCCGGCTGACAAAAAAAAAATTAAGCACATAAATAAATCTCGTCCAATTTAAATTAATTAAACACTCGATATATTAAGCAAACGTGTAACTAACAAATATGTCACCGAAACTCAACAGGACGGAAGCTTTTAAAGATCATTTTAAAAATGCTAATCAAATTGCATGGCATTTATCTTTAATCGTGGCACGTTAATTTATGTGCCAACTCTACAAACAAGTTTCTAGTTGCTTATTAACTCTCATTACCCTGAAATAAAATGTAGGGAGCAAGCATAAGTTAATTTGATCAGGCCAAAGATTACTTCACGATGCCGACTCGCCACTTAAAATCTGATTTGTTAAATTACTTATTTACCTAACAATTTTCCGTTCGGGCGGCGACTGAACAATGTACGATAAACGGTGAAGGAAATTCTTGAGCTCCGATATTATTATCGCGATAGGGTGTTATTTCTTTAATGGATTGCAGCATTTTCAATAAGGATACTATAAAGCGAAATAAGTAGCTAACATAACTCTGAAATATTTATCACAAGCATTTTCTTAGACAAATTGCTAACGGGCTTTTGGACTATAAATTTTATAAGTTACTTTGTAAAGTCATTTAGAAGATTGTTATTTCTTCATAAATATGATTTATTATTATAAATAAAAAATAATACTTACGTGAAAATGTAATTCTGCAAATAAAATTGTATAGCGTACCTTTGAAACATTTCAATAATTTATGAAAGCTTCATCCGAGTAATTTGTTATAATTTACCACCGGCATACGGTGTTGCATTAACAAACACAAATTATCTTATCCTTCACACTTCACCACAATCATAATAAATCAAGAGTCAAGACTTGTTTGATTGTAATGGAATCCTCAGAAGGAAGGTTCTCTTACTTGAATATCATAATTTATAATAAGAAAACATTTTGTTTATTTGACAGGTAAAGAACCTATATAAAAAAGTATAGGCGCTGGTGAGTTCAGGCCATATTACTTTAAGTTTAGAATTTAAAGTCCTTTGAAGCAGTTAAAGCCTGATACCAGGCTAACTGCACACATCTCTTAAAAAAACTCATGTATTTAATTTGCGCTGAATATGTGTTAAGTTGTGATGCAGCCCTACAATGGAAAAAAAACATGTTTTTTTCCTTTTGTAAGACTAAATGAAGAAGCTTTTCTAGCCCATGTTTTTTCATGGAACGAAAGCCTCTCTCCACTCTTTTTTTTTTCACCTCTATTAAGTATACATACATCATACACTACTAAACTCCAATGTAAAAAAGGGAGTCCAAATTACTGTAACTTGTTAAGATTCCTTTCGACAGAATTTGCCCAACACTCTGATAAAAACTCCAACTGATTATGATATCACTTAATTCCTTCAAAGATTAAAGTCGTGACGTGTATATTAAACATGCAGTTGTAAATAAAAACTTTAAACATTTAAATGAACTTCCCGACGTTCCCGTGAAGTTCATTCACTGACAAAGGCAAAGATAATCCGGTATTAAGTACTTTAACCGTACATTTTGTTCATGTTAAATAAAGTAACACAAATATTTAATTATGCGTTGTTTCAACACGTGAATGACAGGTTGAAACCCTCAGATAACGTTGTTTAAATAAACATTTATATTTAAAAGATTAAGAGACAAGTTTGCGAGTATTTTATCAAGGATATAATGTAGGCGCTGCTTAAATCATCTGTCAAGATGTCTAAGGCCTAATGATAATGATGATTTTGATAGTGTGGAGTTTTAAATGTTATAGAAGAAGATAATGGGCTTTGCGAAATTGTCGACAAATTGTAACTACTCGTCGACAGATTATATTTTTTTATGTGTTTTTAATTTCTTTTTAAGTTATCAAGTTATGTATCTCAATTTATGTTAATTTGCAAGTAAAAACATTTTAGAGATTCTGATCCATGTAGTGTATTTTACATTTATTTACACTTTTTTATTTGTTTATTTTGCATGCCTAATTATAAGTTTTATTATGCTTACAGAAGGCATTAAAGGTACCTATTAAAAATTATAACTAAAGAGTATTAATTATAAATAATTATTACTAAGTACTTAAAACATGATATTGCTTTTATTACCCGCTACATTTATTTTACTATTTGTTAATGAATCGCAATTAAAATGCAAATAGTACAAGTGACCTTTTTAAGAGCTATGAAAGTTGGCCATTTAAATTTAAGTTTTAGTGATCAATTAAATTAAGTTTATGTTCGTTTTTTTATGAAATGTTTTGAACCTCATTCTTCTACTTTTTCAGTCCCTAAAATTTCATATTAATTATTTTCCCTTATTCTTTTTTTTCCTCTTGTTATTTTTTACCAAAACGCGATTGACTCGTACCGCTTCTGTTTAAGTTTACAAAGACGGTGATCGTATTGCATTCACTTTTTGGTTACATGCACCTTTGAGTGTATGAGACAAACGTATCTAGTTCTATTTCAGTCTAGCAGTTTCAACCACAGTGCCTTTTGTTCATGAAACGCGCTCAAGTCTAAAACACAACATTTGGTTGGAAGCAAAAGCGCATGTAACTCGCGCGTCATTTGTTTGTGTGACGTCATGTAGAATTTAAAAGTGTTCTGCAGGAATGCCGGTACAAACAGAATGTTATTATATCACTAACAATACACCATACATAGAATACAGAATTTTAAGTTCATTGCCCGCCCTGCGTAACCAATTAGCCCTGTCACACAGACTTACATGGAAATGGAGCAAGCATGTGAATAAATAACAAAAATAATTACACGGTACAGTAAAACTCGTCGTAAAACCAACATTAAGAGACCGACTAATTAAAACCCAATGACAGCGCCAGTTAAACAAGATAAAAATGCAATAATTTAAATCATTTACGATCGAGTTTATAAACGAAATTAATTGTGGCGAATATATTATGGATGTCGTCAATCGATAAAGCTTGTAATATATTTAGCATCCGCTTTGTGGTTCATCACAAATGTCATTAAATATTTATTCAATTATTAAATTGTTTTATAGAAGAAACGGAATAATTTATTTGTCAATGCGTACACGCTGGTACTTCATGTTATTTAATTACCAAAAAGTGGTGATCGTAAGACTTGTTAATCCTCTATATTACAGAAAAACGTACAACGTATTAAAAGAAGAAACGAGTAGTGTAAGAAGAAACACAAAACCGTACCTAAGTATTGCTTAAGTGACATAACATAATAAATAGTTTGATATTATGAAATAGCTGCGAGGCGCGTAAATCCCAAGACATTATCTTAATCCAATCGTCGAAGATGTTATACCATTTATTCAGAGTAACCATCAATAAATCGTTGCACAAAACTTATTGAATAACCGTTGACAAGCTTACAATGTGTGTATTTGTACACTTTGATTAATGACCCGCAAATGATGAATAACTGACTGATTGACCTAAATCCTATTGAAATTTCGTGTTTAGTGATTTTTTATTGTAACCTTTGTCGATCGACACGTTATAATTGCAATCAATCAGCTGATTTCTCTGTATTAAGGTCTGTACCGGTAGGGTCAAATACCTACTTGTCTTAATATGTATTTAATGGTCGTTTTACAGCGCCATTGTAAAGGACGTAATGGCTTGTAAGTACCTTATGGCCATACATCGAATGTTTGCAATTTAGAACAACTGCACGTTTTTTTTTTTTTTTCTCAAAAGAGGTTTGGTGGTATGTCGCTAAACTAAGATCACACCCAAGTACATAAGAATTTCACTAAAATGTCGATAGTAAATAAGAGTTGGTAAGCATTTTCAAGTTTCGTCGCGTGCATAAGCACCTTTTTCGTGCTCAAGTTAAGTAGGTAAAAAGCTGCTAAGTAAATGTATCAGTCCTAGTTTATTACTAACTTAATAATAGCCTGCCATCAAATAAAACCATAACATGCAATGTTACATCTGGAAGGTTTTATTGTCAGCATATACTTATTTTTATATACTGGCCAATATTTCCTTACACAAAAGCAGTTAAAAATCATTATTAGGTATCTCTTTATTTTTTTGTTTCCAATAGACTTGCCTTATAGATAAGATTGAATTAATTTCAGGGTTCATTAATTAACTTAATGATCAAAGCTTACCAAAAATAAACGAAGAAAAAATAATTTGAATATTAATTAACACCTATTGCGATAAAATTGACGTTAGTCACATCATGTGGGCATCGACTAACCGATTTAAATGAGACCACTTTTTAAATACAGAACACTTTTGAATTCAAATTATTTGTTCGCTACCGGTTGTTTTTCGAATTTAAGGAGTTCTAAGATCAAAAAATAAGACCGTTTTAAGAAGAGATCTCATTTAAATATTTATTCGGTGTCGAATAAAGATGGATGTCATTCGTCTATTACCCACGTACGCTCGATGGACTTAAATAAGATGGATCGAGATACGACGATTTATATCAATTTGTAAACGATTTCTTCCCATCCTTTCCCGTTTGATCTAAATACCTAGTAGTATGCTTGTCTTATTTATGTGACCTACATAAAGTGGGGTGTTAATTACCGGAGTTTTGGACGTGCTTACGAACCTGATACATAAATAAAAGTAAGCAATGTTTTTATGGTGAATCTGCTTTACAAATCTTCATTCCATTTTATATCTTTTGAATTAATTAGAATAATAGTTCAAAAATACACTATCAAAAGACCCGAAAACGTTGAATTCTAGCAACAAACTCAATTAATTCAAGCCTGATTAAACCAACTCTTTTAAATCATTCACTTCCAACTTTTCTACAAAGCTAATGAGTTTTATTCTTTCAGCTAATCTAGCGGCCGGTTGGATAAGGGAGTGCAAAGTGTTGTATCGAGAGGACAAAGTGGCGTTCGGCAGCGGGGAGTCGTTCCGTCAAGCTAGCAGCACTCTGCCAAATGCTCCTAGGATCCGGATTTGCTAGCATCGCCCGGATACACAAGTACTGACGCTCACACCGACGTATAATGTAAGAATGTTTGGTAAATATTTTATTTTTAAATTGGGTACTAAGCAAGTCACTTGAACTTGGCGCCTTAAAATATATTTTATTAGTTTTCTGACATAAAAAATACACATACCAAAAAATTACTTAAGTGTATCAGACAGACAGTACGTTGAATGTACTATGTTCATTAGTAACGTCTACAATGTTTTTATTTTCAAACACATCTTTGAATTTCATATTTTGATCTGAATGTTAATTATTTCTAAGACATACGTAGCTCTACAACATAATAATAACACAAACGTTAATCCGATAGCGCAGAAACTCTGTTGTCAGTACCTTTGAGAAGTTAGCAAACTTCCGAATCGTATCAACAAGTTAGGAGGTAATGGTTCGTAACTTGAAACAATATCAAGGTGTTGAAGCCGCATAAAGCCGTAGCCGTAATACACTGAATAAGGCATGTGCCGTAAAAGTTTACTAACTTATAAATATACTAAACTGGCTGTTATTTGATACTTGTATAAAGTTGCTCGTAGAACAAAGTTTTTAAACTTAGCTACATTTTACCAAATTAATAATTTCATTTCATTTTTGCTCGCTATCACTGTTTTATGGTTTATTGTAATTAAAATAAATCTTATTAAATAATGAATAAAAAAATATTTTACGAAAGTTACATGTCGGTGTGACTGAACACCAACATTAAATCTTAAAGGATTCGGGAAGTTGCATCGGTTGATACAGAGTTCTATGACTGGGGGACAGGGAAAAACTCTTACGTGATTGATTGCTCTTTTTACTGAGTTATTTCTGTATCGACGAAAAAAACTGGGTTAGGGGACGCACTTCCGTATATTTGCCGAACGATCCCATTACTACGCGACGACAAACGTTCTTGAGTAATTATGTATATACAGGAGGGCAAATATAAATCGTTATTCTTGTTTTGATTCCTTTGGAATGCTTAAACAAATATACAATGAATTCATTGTCTATTGACATCATCCTAATTGCCAACCAATGTGAATAAGCGCGGTCTTTGCATAGTTTAAAAATGTGTAGACCATTAATCCAGCTAAGTCCTTTCTAGATTTTTCTGAGAAAATTTTCTTGGACGATAATAAATTAATTCGCGTCTTGTATTTTGTCAACAGAATTTATTTACTGGAGCTTGCATGTTCTTTAAACTAATCACAAAAGGCAATAAATACTTTAGAGGTTACATATTTGGATCGTCGAATACCGCGGTTGGTCGTACACGCCACTCCTGCGCAGGTAACTCTTGGTAAGTGAAGTTGCGTGTACCGCTGTCAAATAGAACTATTTTATTGCGGTTTTTATTCGCACAACAATTTTTAAATTTAACGAGAGCGCTTCGGTTAACATGGAGAATTTAAGCTGCATTGTTTTGTTTCGGTAACGTTTTGCTTTTTTTGGGATCGCTTGAACGAGAATTTGTTGCGGGCTGTTATAGTGCTTTAATTATGATACGAAATTTTCGGTTTTCGTACAAGATATTGTATCTTATTCGACATGTTCAAACATAAAATAATCCTTGTTTTATTTAATTTTGCGATAAAATTCTAAGCTTTTAACAAAAAGTTTTTAATTCGTTTCAAAAACGACGTCGTAGGACTATTTAAAGAAACAAAAGCCTATCGGTGCCTTCCAAAACGGCATTAACAAAGAGCTTTAATTTTAATGCTGTAGGTAGGTAGAAATCGTGGCAATAAACACAGTTGGAATGTTTTAAGCTATGTAGATTATAGTAGAGTTACCATTTACGATAAGAGTCACTGTAATGTTGACAAGGCGTACGTCAATGTTTAGGGTAATTGTAATGTGTTAGATAAAGACATTGTTTATAGTATGTATATTGTCAAAGCGGGTAAACTTTCATGAAAATTTGGAAGGAATTAACTTACTAGATAGGTACTTACTACCTTAAGGGCCGACTTAAGTCAAGGGATTAGGTACTATTACATTATTCTTCAAAAATTAATTGTAAAACAATGTTACTAATTTTTTAAAGTAAGTGAAATACAAAGTAAAAATCTTTATTTATTTGATAGGGTGAAAAGATATTTCTGCAAAACTTCAATTAATTATAACCTGTAATCAAACACTAATGTTGACTGAGCTTTCATGTATTTTATAACAAACAATTTCTATCTCTTTATTTTATCATAAATATTGTCTCAAAAACAAACATCCATCTATATTCCCTTTAGCGAAAGCAATAGTAAAACTCGTATAAACAAGCAAAGTTCTATATGGTAATGTAAGTGCACTTCGGGCCACAAAAACTGTACCTCAAAACACTCCGATCTATTTTTATATTCTACTATGTTACCACACGGTTGTTTTACATCGAAGTCACGTACTATAACATCTGTCACAGGGAGCCATTTTAAAACCAATGTGTCGTTGAAACCAAGGAATGCAGTAGACAGACTCGGCTTGAATTGCAGACACTCGGGACACTTCTAGACCGCGTAACCCGACACTAAATTCTTTGCGCTCTACAGACACTGTTATTTTAGGGTTAGGTTGATTCTATTGTTTTACAGTCTTGTGACGTCTAGTTTGACGGTTGAGAGAACACTGAATTTCTAAAATCTCTCGAGTTTAATTTAGTACTTTGTAAGAGGGTGAATGTTGAGACCAGAATAGAATAAATTGAACATTCCTTAAATTCACTCAATAATTTACGTTTAGTTTTTTATTAATCTTCAGTTTTAAGCATTTTATAGGTTAACGTAATCTTTATCAAAAATATTTACTTTTTAGACAACACATGATTATAAGTACAAAAGTTGTCTTGTTATAAGTGACAGTTATTATTAGTACCTAATTATAATTTTGTAACGACCCAAGACACCATTCAATATCAATTGTTACATTACAAATTTAAATATACAAAAGCTTGACATGGTATAAGCAATGAGCATTTAATTTTTTATGTCAACAATATTAAAGAAGTCGGTTAACCATTGTTCCCATTGGAAGTTCCAGAGAGTCCGTTAGAAAACCACTTAAATTGTAACACGTTTACCGCGTGGCTTGCGTCGTGATCCACAACTGCTAAAACAAAGAAAGAACGCACCTATTACTCTCGTTTAAGATCGACCATTAAACATCACAAAAAGCTAATGGTTATCAAACTGGGCCACCCAAGTAGATGAATTTAGGAACGTGAGTTTTATGTAACACGTAGTAAATTGCTATAGTTCGCGTGCCCTCAAACCTAAACTTTTCCACGAACAAAATCCAGCGCATAGCGTACAGTTCAAAGACATTTTTTTGTTAAAACGAAACGTAGAAAGTATTAACAACGAGGATGGCATGAATTTTTTCCCCGAACGTCAGGAATTTAAATTCTTCTGGCTCCTTACGCGATCGCGTGTGGTCTAATTATGAATACGGCACAATAGCATTAACTTTTTCTGTAAGAGAAAAAACTTCAGCGGTTTCCCTGCGAAAATGGAATAAAAGTGTAACGGATAAAGGAAAACTTCTAGACCTGTTAAGTGGCGATACCCTACTTCGCGGCTCCATTACTTTGCATTTTATATGCCGCTCTACTGCGCCTGTTTACTTTGAACTTTTATTATATTCACTTGTCCAAGAAAAATGTTATGGCTTTACTCCATTTTCGGTCACGCGAAATTTGTCGCTTATTACGTAACGTTGAAGGCTATTTAGTGGCTATACCAACCGATTGATAAATTAATATGACTCAATTTTAAATGTGTTTAGATTGGCGGCATCTTAGTTTTAGTCAAATTAATTAGACAACTTCATTATCACAGAAGCTTAATCGATAACCTTTAAGTGTAAAGGTCTTGGTTTGAATTAGTCCGGTTTTGGAGGCACCCATAAATAACGCGATTACCGATTCTTTTTTTGGATCGTCCAATAATTTACACCGTTTTTCAGCTAAAATTTCGACTATTTAGATAATTGACTAGATATATCTGTGGGTCAAATAATTACAATTTCATCGAAATTAAATAGCTAATAGTGATGAATATTATAAAGTGTATTAGGTATACTATTCACCCTTATAAATAATTGTAATTACCACGAATGAAAAAATATTATAAAAACATTAATTTGTACCGCCCTACAAAGGAAAATGCAAAACATTTTTACCTTTTAGTAACTTACAAGATGGCGATAAACTGACGGTACAAATCGATTAACTATAAAAACAATTTCTACAAAAAATGATGAAATATAGGTACTTATTCCACAGTAACAAATGTCACAAGGCGTGTTGGAATCTCAAATTACAAACACATTGCCTAAAGGCTGACAAATAAAAATACTTAATTAAATGTGGCGATATTTTTTAGTAATCAAAAGACTGCCTACCTAAATCAATAGATCGTTATCTATTTAAATTCCTCTTTTAGTTAATATTTTGCAAACAAACCAGTTTTATGAGACAAGTTTTAATTTTGTAATCTATTAGGACTGTGTTTAATAAGATAGATGTCTTTGATAAATATTTATTTGTGCTCGTAACACCTTATTTGAACATCAATATATAATTCTTGAATGGTATACTTTGACTGTAGGTACCTATGTAGATATCTTCTAATGTTACATAATGATTTTATAGAATTTATGTTAGGTCACACTCTTTTAATATTAATTTGTTGATAAACGAATTTCTGCTTGTTTTTTTTACTATAAATGTAGATTTATATCGAACCCAAATATACGTACGTTTATTTGTTTATTTATTGTTTGTTTAAGGTTACACCTGACACGTATTAGTATTTAACTAAAAATAGAAATATTAAAAAATAAGTAACTGTTGATATTAAAATTTAAATCGATTTTAAAATTAATCGTCTCAGTTTAGTAAATTTTCATACTATAGAAATAAAGTTTATCTAAACCGAATGCACTAAAATTCGCATAAGTTATAAACTGCATCTCCCTTTCAACACAAATCGTGCGAAAACGCAGTGAAAAATATTATCGAGCGAACTAAACGCTGCACGCTTGGCTGAGTTTTCGTATTTATTTTTATGGTTCCATACTAGCGAGCACGAAATGAAAAATCTATTACTCTATTATGTTTAAAACTACATAAACTCTTCTATTGGTCATTTTGTAAACAACTATTATTACAAATTTTATGTAGAACCTTATTATTAAACAATGGCCAAAATGTGAACAGCGGCGACCTCCTTGCTCTTAAATTGAAATATTTTAGTTAAGATATGATTAACCATTAATGTTAAAAGCTGTCTCGAAAAAGAGTAAACGAATTTATACAGAACCTTGTAATAGCGAACTGTATTCACACCTATGTTAATTTTAAAATTTATTTGCATAGCTTAATGTGTATCAAATTATAATAAATCGTGCCTCCCACGAAGTATCTTTAAAATATATTAACATACACTTGACCTTTGTGTTGAATTCTATCAGAGCCAACATTACTCAATAAAATGTTTAATGCGGTGCTAAGTATAATATCGAGTGAGAACAATAAGCAATAAACATGGGGTCATATCAACGCATAATGCTATCCCGTACCGAAGAAATGCGTTTTTCTTTATTTCAATAATATACCCCGCGAAAGCTACGGGTAGAGTTACTCAAATCATTTCACGCACGACTGGATTAAAATAACAGTTTAATCGTAACTTATACATTTTAATACTCTAGTCATGCTGCGAAAATATTATTCGTATCGAAATACACGTACATTCACAAAAGCGAAAGTTTCGATTTCGATTCGATTCGATTCATTCAATATCGTGCATGCTTACATAATTTCACGCCATTCTCCTATGGAAGTAGGTAAAAAGTTAGAACGCCACGTGCTGCGATCTTCGCGGACCACTTTCGTTTTCCACTTGTGCTATTTCCAAGGAGATTGCTGGCAATGTTGCTTACTGTTCTAGTTTTCCCGGCAACTTTGAGCTTTAAACTGAGCACAATACTTGAAGCCTGTAAGTTCGCGTAGATTTCGTCACACCTCTCGTTGTTAAGTTGTGTCTAACATGGGATTAAGGTACATTAATAAGAAACAATATATCAGCGATTTGACGAACGCAGCTCTCAAGGCAATAAAAGGAGTGGCAGTAATGGATGCTTAGCACCTCGCATCACCATTGTTGAGGTTTAACTAAGGTTTATTGTTTGTAAATCTTCTTATCAGTGTCTAGAAAAGCTACGCAATGTTCTATTGGCTCTCATAAGAAATAAAAAGAAGAAAATGTAAAGTTCAATATTGTTGCTTATACAAAGAAAGCATGAGTTATAAATAAAGGAGTTTGTACCACGACTCGTTCCAAGTCGCTCCAACATTTCAACGTCACGGATGTCTTCAATTATTAACATTAGAGGAGTTGCGCATAAGGCAGTTGTTATGAATAATAAAATAGTAGAATACGCCGTGAAAACAGCAAAGAAAGTGCAGGGGGTGCAACACAATGGGCGCGTAAAGGCAACACTGTAGGTTTATATGCGTTGACAATGTGCATTGTGCCTTAGGACGGGCTAGTCTTCGCGAAGAATTTTAATATTCTCAAGCCCCGAGAAGCGGACTTCATCTGGTTCATAGCGGCGCAGTTTGCACTACACGAAATGCTTTAAGAATTCATCTCGGTTATTCAACCCCATTCAGAAACGGGGCTGAATTGACGTTTCTGTGGATCTCTTTAGCTACTTTATGCGCTGTATTAACTGTTACAATATTCATGTGAAATGGTATTTTTCTTGTAACATTTGTCATTTTAAAATACTCAAATGCTAGTTTATATTTAATGTAAAATAAACATCATAACGATAACCTTGCATATTACAAAAAAACGAGAAAGAATCAACTTTGCGACAAATAAACGTGATGCTCACTAACGATATAGTATTTCACAGATTAAAAACGCATTTTTTTGTATTAAATTACGTTTATAGAAGTAAATGTATGTACAATTATTTATTACTTGGAAACTTAAAGTCGTTGACATCTGTCATTTATTCCACACGTTATATTTTCCAGTCAGAAGCATACTTCTAGACAACTATTTATTTATTTATTTCATATCAGTATTTTGCAGTCCTTGCCTATTTAATATGAAAACTACATAAATATACTTCTAATTAAGAGCTATAAGCACTAATATTCCCAGATACTTGTAAGTCATCACGAAAAATCGTGGGTGGTCTTCTTAGAACACAATTGTGGCAATAAATAATTTTAGAGAGACAGTAATATGCAACTGTAACTGTCAAATGTGCCTCACACGCGTTATTAACAAGCCATCCATAAAACACATTGCTAACGGCAATCCTAGTTTCATTGAACAGAATTGCTAACAATATGCACTCGTGACTTCTAAACATTATTTGAATACTGTACTAACAATGCAGTCATCGTAAGCGCCTTGTGTACAGTCTCCCGCACATATTTACATATGAATGTGATTCGCTTGCATCCAAACGCTGTTAAACTTCTTACTGTTCATTTGAGACGTCACTTGTTGGATGGGTTGTTCGTGTACGTTCTCTTGGACGTAAAATATATGAAGTTATTCCTCATTAAGCATTATTCAGCAGTATACGAAGTTTTGATGATAACTTTGGCTGTTTGAGTCTCGGTTTGATGACATTAGTTTTTCTTATCTTATTTTTGTGGTAAGGAGTTAAATCTGACCATAGTCCCGAATAGCAACAAAATGCTCTTGAAAAAAAATGATTATTTTTATACTCAAATGCCCCAATACACAAACATACTATGAAACAATTACACACGAACTAAGTTTCAAAAATAAATAAGAACAAAACTAAACACGAAACAATCTCAACCCTAACTCCTTAATCAAACTCAACCTTTTATTCCTCTGATCAACTCAACCCTTTATTCCTTATACAAATACACGATTCGCTCAACAATCGTCATGTAAAACACTTTGAATTCATTTGATCAACACTAGTGTTGTGACGTACAAGAGTGGACGTTATCGACGCGACGTGAATCAGCTATTTTCAACTAATTAAAGATAAACAGTGTTTGATGCAAGTATGAGCTTCAAGAAGGGATTTAGGGTTCCGTAACTTTATTTTGGTATTTTTTTCATAATTAAAAGTGGTGATTTTTGTAAAGTTATATTTACATATCTTTCTTAAACGCATTAGGTGAATAAGTACCAAAGGATGTTTTTTTTTTTAAGAATGATTATGTGTCAGAATCAGAATCAGTATGTAGCAGGTAATTTCTAACCTATATTTATATTTATTTTCTTAGCCTATTTTAGATCGTACAGCTGTTGAAAGGTTTCTTCCTTTAAACATATACCCCCTTATTACAAAAGATGGTCTAAGAAAAACCGAGGTTTTAAAATAGCCCCGTCTCTTTTTGTTATATGACATAAGAAAGTGATGGGTATATTTTAAACCTGGGTTTACCTTAGTCTTGGTTTAAACCATCTTTTGTAATAAGGCCCTTAAACTATATTAACTTATTATTTTAAATAAATAATGTGTGTGTGTCAAACAAAAAGTATGAAAAACAAACCTACCCTACAAGGATAATTCAACGGAACCAACAGCTCACTTATTTAACCAACTTTTTTTAATAAGTAAATTAAATGCAAAGGAAAATTAACTCTTCTTGCAGTGACGGGCAACGACAGCGGAGTGACGGGACCGGCCATTACGGTTCGGAGGTCGATGACCTCACGACTGGGAAACGCTTTAATGGTACTACCTTATCACCCTATTACCCTTTGTTTTCTCGTTAAAATCAATTGGGTTTAATTAAAATAGTTTATTTTTCCGATTTTCTTCTTTCTGTCTTAAATACTACTAACACTAAAAAAAAAACTAGATACATTTATATAAATAATTATTATAAAATCCTCATCGAGTAAAAAAAAACACAAATTGGATTTGATCATTTATTGAATTATCATTAAAATATATATGTTGTTACAATAATAATTAAGATATTAAATCTTTACAATGGATTTATAATCTTCCAAAAAATTAATCTACTTCCATTTTCTAAAAAGTATATACCTAATCGAAAATCAATTTATTTAGACAACTACAAAAAAAAACAAATTCAGATTCTTATTCTGTTTTCGAGTTGACAAACCTAATCAAACTTTTCAGTTCCTTGTCCCTTTACTTATTTAAGTCATTAGTTTTTAATTCACTATTTATTGTATAGCATGTAATCATTCATGATAAACAAAGATTCTACACTTAGAGTTTATTTATACTTTTGTTTTAAATCTGTCCAATTTTCAAATGTCCTCAAATAAATTCTACTGCTTTCGGGTAATATTTTCAAAGAGCCAACTGTTTGAGTAACTTAAAATAATATATCCACAAAATCAAAACAAAAGCATCCTAATGAAACAACAGACAGCCAGACAGTTTCACTGTCAGACATTTCAACTGACAATTTAATATAAGGGTGGACCCGTATACTGATAACATCATAGACGTAAACACGAACAATCCCAAACACCAATTGGCCAATACCCTTTTATACCAATTCCCATTTATTTGTATACGAATAACCGCTCCATTCGCCTCTGACACAAATAAGCAAGTTTAATTGAATCGAACGGCCCTCACTGAAAGGGTGACAAGAATTTTAATGAAATGCAATTACGTTTTAGTGTGTGGTAAACAACAAATGAAATTACCAAAAAGCAGTTTATTTTGGGGACAGATAATATAGTATTATTACTGTTTAATTGACAAAGAGAACTTATTCAATTATGCGAATGTTGCAGATGCGTTGTGAAAATAGATGAGTTTCAATTTGTTGGGTAATGTTTTAGTTGGGGGCTTTATTTTGTAAACAATGCTTTAAACTTTGGGCACGTAATATTTTCTATAATAGTATCATTATAACCTCATCTCAACTCATTGGATTTAACTTGCAAAATCTTTATCAAAGTCCCCTTATAGTAAATTTTCATCTTTTTACAATTTGCTTATATCTTTTTTCAGCGAAGAAAGATTAGTAAATGTTTTTGGTTTATTATAGCAGCTTAAACTTTCTCTAATAAATCTATGATAGTACGGACACTCTAGTATTTATTTATATTTTACATACAAAATACTAGCTGTAATACGACCACGATTTAGGTGCACGGTTTTTACCTCCCAACAACGCACTAAACTATCGGTGGGGTTAACGAACGATATATAATTCTTTATTCTCTACAGAATTTAGAGGGACCACGTTTTTCACCGGAGTGTAAAAAGAACGTTTAAAAAACACACGAGCAGTATTGCGATCGTTAAACCCAATGCGTTATTGCTATACCGGCGCAAACGGTACGGGAACGACCCGGATTGCTACCAAACAATTTATCGATACTATTCCCAACCCTTAAGCCCATACAAAGAATACAAAACTGATCTTATTATTCTTCTCTAAATCTTAAATATCGATATCTCATGAATATTTATAAGTTAAATACTATTTAGGAAATACCTATTGATTAAAACTGTCCGTTTATGGGTTTTGTCTGTAATTAAATATGTTAATGCAATATACCTTGGTGTCATCAACAAAATTTTAAAATCAATTTCATCGTTATTGAAAATTAAATAAAAATCAATGTATATTTTTATAAACATTAACTTTCAAATATTATTATCATCTACGAATTTATGAGTCTGATTTAAAACAAGACTGTAAAAACTTTAATCCAGAGAATTAAAAGAATCCTAACCTTGCTTATACCACGGATTAAGACATGTTCTTCAAAAATAAGTAGTACTTAAGCGTTACTTGCTGGGAAAGTAAGAAATTATTTTGACATTGAAAAAACGACCTTCGACGCCAGGTCTTGAACACGCAACCTTTTGTTTAAAAGCCTGTCTGCGAGCCTCCGGGCCACCACGACTTACATCTAATTAACTTTTGTAATTTGTTCGAACTATGTCAAGACATAAATGCCTACCGATGACCGTGAACTTTTCAAAGACAATAATTGAATGTTGTGTAGAAATATGTATAATTTACATAAGACCCGAGTTTGGCAAACGGATTGATTGAAACGTTGATTATCAGCACGACAGGGTGCCAACACGTTGGTAAAAAATTAAGTCATTTGATGCACACCAAAATAATGTGAAACCCTTTCAAAAGTATAGTTACAAATTATGATTGCCATTGTATCGGACGCAGTTTATTTTGAAATCTTTTCGCAAGAAGGTGTAATTGTTTATGGTCTTTTTGAGAAAAACTGCCTAAACGATATTTTAATCGTTTTTAAATCTGATAATCAGTCACACAAAATCATTAGTAAAACCGTTTTCTTTTAGGATAGTGAAAAAGACTGTTTGGCTATATTATCGATGTTTCGAACTAGCCATATTCACATGCACTAATAAATCCTAGGTATAGAAGGCGAGCAGGCACAGTTATGTATCACTTAGGGTAACACATGCGCACGTAACACGTTTGCTCGTGATAAATTACCATCGTACTATTTCAGCGTAGGAATGTCCACTGCTAACGTAAGCTACTAGACTGCCATTATTAACGATCTTGACATATTGCTATCGAATATCGATCCCTGCATTGTATGCATAAAAATAATATTTGGGAACTAAATCAGTTTACGCGGTGAATCAAATAATTAAGTTTGGGGAACAACTGCAGTTTTCTATTATATTTTTGGGGCTCTCTATTAGGGTAGCCTATAGTAGAAGAACTACCTATTTACGAGACTCTTTATGTCTTAAATATAAATAAGAAATTTTGAAGCATCTAAATCGAACGCTAAATACGCTACAGAGTTCATAAAAGCATCTCCATCTACAAGTGCTTAATAAATAAGTAGGGATCGATAAATATTACAAACATAATAAACAAGCTTTCTTAATGGTTGTAGAGGCTGCACAGAAGTAACTCACCATACATTACAATGCTGTATCATTATTATCATCGTGTTTGACTCATTCGTCGATGTAGGTGAGGCGCATATTATCAAAATCATTTATAAATACGAAGTTGATCAGATAGACGCCATGCTGTGCGCACAATCAATTTATAGCGTTAGTCGAGACAAATTGCGTGGCAGTGCCACCACACTAATACAGATGGCCATCTCTATTACTGTTGGTATCAGGATATATAACGTCACAGTTTTGGAGAATAGGCGCCGTAAAATTCTGCTATCAAATTAAAGGTTCCACACCCTACTTTTAAAGAGATTGCTCATTTATTTTCGTCGTCGTAAAGTTATAATTTACAGCCTAATCATGTCGATATTTGTAGAGCCAATTAAATTGAACCATAGAAAATACGAACAGGTAAACGAGTTGCAGTTTTATAGCTAAAGTATAAAACCTCGTTGTATGTAGATATCTAATCCAAATTCAAATTGCATTCTTTTTTATGGACATTTGATATAGCCAACTAAATAGGCGTTCGTACGACATAACGCTTCAACTATTATCGATGTTTATAGCCGATAATTACGGGTACGATTTTTATTTTTACGACTTTGTTACTATGACAAAAATAAGTCGAGGGCGATCCCAAACAGTTTGAAAAGTATCCGTAACTTCGTAAAAAGATATAAGATACTTTGGTAACTTAACAACCGACACATAAAATGAAACTATAATCTCATAGGGTCGTATACGTTGTTAAATTAATAATTTGTTTATAAAACTAACACTCGTAAAAGATCTTTTACTTAGTGATGAGAGTATTTTTGATACGAATTCACATAATAAAAATATTTTATTTATATTTTATTTGTCTTTAATTTGAGGTGAGCAAACCTTGTGGCGATATTCGTATGCAACGGCTGTATCGGAGGATAGATACGATCATATCGGATAATATAGCGCTTTTTGATGATGTCGTAGGTTAACCATAAATATTTTGACGTTTAAAATATTATGTATTATTTTATAGGTCTTAAAAAGGTTATCACACAATTTCTCTTCTTAATAAAACAAGCAACCAATTTGTCATGAAGAAAAAATATATGCAACCGAATTGTTATATTTCCTAATAATCATGAACTTTTTTTCCAACATCTTATGAAGGCAATCCATATAATCTTCAAGATAAATATGAGAATAAAACTGCATAACATCAACGTTACCGATTAACATAATTATATACTTACAAAAACAGTCTAATAGTTTAAAAAAAAAACTTTTATTACTCACCACATTTTTGCAAAGCTTCAAAATATTTGTAACAGTTTTTTTTTTTCTGAATTCCCTAGAGTTACATACACAACACAAACATTTTACATACCTATAAACCGTCATAGTCCGTCATGGCAGTATTGTCTGATTTTCGAACGCATGTCAAGGCATGACGTGGCCAGTCAGACGTCGAAGCCCGTCATACGGTGAAGGTTTACCTCCAGCCGTCATACGTCGTGTTAGCTATGTCCAGGGAGACGGTATGGAGGATTAATGTGACTTGGAAAATGGGAAATGGTATTGGAAAATCTTTTTTTGTGGAGAGCTTTTTTTGCTATAGTGATGTTGCCAAACTAAAATGAGGGAGAGAAAAAAAATGTTTTTAGAATATATATTTTTTTAAGTTTAGTTGCTATACGAGAAGCAAAAACATGCGTGGGTATATTAAGTATATTTTTATACAAATTAAATTAATTTCTAATATGCGACCATAATATTCAATCAACAAAATAAACTGTCATTAAGCTAAGGTCAAGCCAATTAACGTTATAAATATTTAAAATCAGTTTCGCGATTCAACAAATGAATATTGCACGAATCTCGTTTTCAATCTCCGAATCCTTCATAATTCATTTCTTTGCAATTTAATGAACTCATCAAATTGCCATCAAGATGCTATCTGGGAACGCTTTGCATATGAATGTGATACGTCAATCTGCCTTAAGCAAATAATATGCCGCGCCTTATTCGGTCAACAGCTGTTAGTTTTGAAGCCAATCTTTTGACCGGAACACCTACAAAGGCAACACCGTTCAAGAGTCCTGCAACGAACTCTCTAAGCACAAAAAACTGGCAAAAACAACTTTGTTAACGAGTACTAGAGTTTAATTTCCGATAGCTTAACGCAAACAACCTAAAGATGTAAGAGATGTTTATTTTGTGAAATCCAATTGTCTGCTGACATCTCATCTGTCAAAATGTAAACAGAGGGTGTTGTAAAAATGTCTAAGCCGTAACTGACACTACATGTATTAGTTTGTGAAGTTTGATTTACTGATGTTCTCAGGATTTTCTAAATATAAGATTATTTTGCTATGAAATATAGATATATATATTTCATAGCAAAATAATATAAACATAGAGTTCAACTAAATTTTGTTGTTTTAAACTATTTTTTTTGTGAATTAAAAAAATAATAATTTTTGAAAATGTTACCTTATCGTGATTCAAAGTTCTTCACCTGGCTATAAAACAAGTGTCCTCTTTACTCTACTATAAATAGTACAAAGTTTACCACATATTTACAATATTTATCAAGCACATTATTATAAACAAAACCTCATTAGCCCTTATTTACATATCTAAAATGCTAAACAAGCCACATTGCTCAACTACCGTACTTCACTACACAAACAATTTATCCCACTTATAAATCCTATTAAAATAAGATGCGTATCGAAAACGTATTGAGAGTCTATGAATCATTGGGTAACAATAAGTAACTTTGTTGCAGGAACTAACCAAGTAGATAAAGATAAGTGAAGTCCTGAAGAGAAAACAACAATTAATCACTGTGGTAGGAATCTCATCGCTCAAATGACGTACAATGCTAGTAAGCAGGACTTGGCTTCAGTCCTGCGATTTGTGATAACTCCACCTCTTCAGTTCACTTATCGCTACCAATCAGACCACCGGCTACTGGACTATCAATAGAAATTGTTCTGGAAATGTAGTTCTAATTTAATTGTTTTAGCTTGCAGAATATGTTATTGATTTATTTGAGTTACGCATATGTATCAAAATAAATATGTATCTATTTAAGAATGAGGGAATCAGCTATTAAATACTGTAATACAAGAAGTAAGTACCTACTTACAGGCTAAATAAATGCACAGTTTTAACAACAATTTTCTTATTTACAGTACATTCCCATTTTAAAATTGATCTTATTATTCAAGGAAGGTCTATAATCACATTTACGAACGTTTTACAATTGAGATGGCCGTGATATTGTTAGTATTCAGATTCGGAACTGCACCACGACGAAGAATGCGTTCTGCCTCATAAACCTCCTCAAAGTATACATGCCGAGCCTCAATACCCACAAACCGACGAGTGTTCGGAACTTAAACGAGTAATTACAGTGCTTATCCAATTTGGCAGGGCAGAAAAACGCGACCCCCCTTGTACAGGAAATTTGTTTTAAATTTCGACAACAATGGGGAGATCGCGAGTCGGATAATTGCGTACGGGAACAGTCCGTGACGCCGACGACGGTATAAATCCACCAGCAATGAACGGTTAATAATAGCTTGCACAGGTTAAACAGCGCTCTCAATGGGACCCCATGACAGCAATCTGCAGAATCTGCAATTGGGTATCGCATGCTTCGCGCCGTTTATACCAAGCCAGTTGCCGACGACGCCGATTCAAAAATCTGTAATAATAATTTCACAACGACCCATAAAATGATCACAAACAAGATATTCTGAAGATGTAAAAAGTTTTACTGTGTCAATAAATCACCGAGATTATAAATCGGTTTTACAACCTATAGGTGATCGGAAACTGCTATAAATCATAAGTGAAATGGGGGTTGTTACTGCCGTTGTCCCTAGACGGCCATTAGGAGATTCCTGAACCCTCTCATATTATCGAAGATGTTGAAATAAACTTTAAAAAGTTTTTAATTAACCGTGGCTTAATACTGGTGCAATAAAACTAAATAGCTTCGATCAAAACAAATCAACAGTTATAATGATCGTCATTAATCATTATAAAAATTCTTCATCGCCACCGCAAATAAAAACTAATATCTACAATCTCGTGTTCGGTTACATTATGGCTATCAGAGAACATTAAAGTAGGTGCAAGTCAACATCAAATCATATCTGGCATCGATAAATTGTCAAATTATTTAAATCACGTGTGGTCCAGGTGAAAATATATTATTCAAATAGATACTTACATGGCTGTGATGTTTTTGAGAAAGTCAATATGCATAAAAGTCTTTAATATTTCACTTTTCGATTTCATAGTGAAATATAATGACAGTGTTAAAAAATGATTAGCGTCATCAGTCTGACCTATGGAACCCTTGGAAGTTCAAGAAAAAAAAACTTATGTACCTACTTGATTTGTGTTAGATACTTTGACATTAACTGAAACCATTAAACATGCAAACTTTTTTAAATTAACATGTAACTAAGTTAACTTTAAAGTTTCCTACAGTTACCTACCATTAGTTTTAATAAACTTAAGGTATCATAAAACTAGTGCACTTCAACGACCACAAAACTTCTGCTTAAGAGAACATTTCTCGTCAGTAACTTCTGAAGCTCATAATCAGAGTATATTTGCATGTTCTGGCCTACGTGACTGTTCACGCATTTGTCTGGAGACATACGAACAGCCAAACTTAGCATCTTACGAACTGTTGTGGCTCCTAATGGAAACCTTAATTAATGCTCGAACTTAAACTCGGAATCGCCGGCAAGAGACCACTATTCTTCATTATTTCGTTTGAGACGTATAAATAAATTAACCGTGACGGTTTGCATCTCGTACGTAGCATTAATAACTGGTAGTACAATGAATATTACAATAACAATTGGGACAGGAAGCTTGTAAACCGATTATGCTGATCGAGCGTCACTCAGTATGACATGAATACAATCGATTGCAACGGATTTATGAATAAGATATCGAAGATCCGATTTTATCAGGCGGCACTCAATCGGAGCCATGAGAATGCGTGCCTACCTACATCCTCTAGCAAGCACAAATAATTAGTGACATCGGACAAAGATTGTATCTCGAAATAAATGCCCTTAATCTTCTCGGAATCTTAATAAACGTTAATGCAATGATTTGAGGATATCGGTAATATTCGAATTAAGTTACATCCAGTATATGAATCACTATATTTATTCATTTAGTAAACAAGTTTCCAGGCAGCTGCAATTCACCACTCAATACTCGTACGTGCAACAAAGAATATAATAGCACCAATTACGATAAAAATACATACAATATAATAATCATAAAATGAAAATTCGTTTTTTCAAAACCGATAATGATGCGTCAATTTCCCGAGACAATTTCCAATGGTAAAATAATACGATCAAATAGAGGGCGAGATAAATTGCAGTCCTCTGCGCGTTTGGATCGCGATCGCGCGGCGCAGATAAAACGCAAAGCGACGGGAACAATAACCGATGCACTTCCTTTGACAATAGTCGCGGCCGGACCAGCCGACCGGCCAATGCTAGCCAGTAATTTATTTATACGACGCCCCGAGATCGCAACGATATGCTACACTAAATCGATCAATAATCCTAGAAAGTGATAAGAACCAATGGGAAACTATCAAATAGAAACGTCAGCAGTGTATAATCAAGCGACACACCACAATTTATTATACGGTGGGAAGTTGGCCGGTTTCGTTGGGAGTAAAGCGGTCCGTAGTAATTATGATGTCGCTGCATGTCTAGATCAGCGCTGGTGGTCTTAACTTGCTTACCAACACAATTTTCCTTTCTATTTCTTATATAAACAAGTATCGGATAAGGTGAACAGTATTTAAAAAGCTGTTCGATCTCTTCGAATGAAAATCGGGAATTGAAACGCGTGGTTTGAATGTAGACGCGGATCTCATTATGTCATGAAGTTTATGTCTTTAACGTTAATAATATGAGTCGCTTTATGGTACGGATATGGTCGAGAACAAGACACGAGGCACGCTCAGTTTGTCTTGGGCGACAAACACAAATATTAGACACGAACAAGCAACGGTACGGAATAGCAAATCACAGTGTATTTGTATAAGAAGCGTACTTTGAAGCAGGTTTGTATTTGTAAACAGAGCAGTAAATGTTCAATACAGTTAGCTACCAATGACAGTGGAATGTCACTAAAAAATTAACCTTATTTTCTAAATCTATTTATTCAAGATTTACATTCTTAGATGGTAAAATATTATGCAATTACTGAGGAACTGGATAGAATCTCAGAAACGAAACCAAAATATCATGTTTAGGCCTATGTAGTAACCACTTAAGATATAAATCAACAAAGGCAGTTATCGCAGAATTTTCGGACTGCACATTATAAGTTACATCATAGCGCCAGGCAGTGGTTAGATTAGTTACATTGCAAAAATAGCTTCATACACATAATCATCTTTTCCGGAACGTTCTTAAAATTCCTTACGCAGGTTTACTGAATCACTATAACTGAGCTTAGAGAAAAAAAACTTTCGCTTACGCACAGCATTTACGGTCCAGCGTGAATAAAAATGGACGCTATTATCCAGTGTCGTAAGGAACAAACGTGGTCCAGTGATCTGTCCCACTTGTGCATACCTCAGACTCAAGCCAGTCGCCTGACTACGTAAAAAAATGTATTTTATTCATCGAAGAAACCTTAACATCGAGTTTATGTTAAAATTCGTAGTGTAATGGAAACAATGCATTATGCATTGAGCCGGCTTGACACAATGACATATGGAGTAACTTTCGTTTGACGTTAGGGACGGGAATTTAAAAATATCAAACATGTAAAAACGTCAATACGCTTTCCACAGTTTTTCACATTACATTGTAAATATATTTTTTTGCGTCGGTTTACAATTTTTGCAGTCAATTTATTTCTATAAAGAACGAAGCGAATGTTCGGCTTAAGTGGACGCTGCGTTTACGCATAATTGGAACTCCTTTTTGCGCACGAGTCGAATACGAAATGATCCCGATATTAATTCTGTTTTTTGTAAATCGCCTTTAACATTTCTTACTAGTTCGTATTCGATCAAAGTTTAAGAAACTGAGGATTTGTGAGTTGCATTTTCTCAAATACGATGTTCTCGGATGGAGATACAAAAAGTCGCATTAAGCAAATCAAAGATCAAAAGCAAAATGTTTATGTTCTTATATACTGATCCAGAACGTAGTTGCTGTGCGATCTTTGACCTCATTCACAATGGTTATTTTTGTAGCAGACTGTTTATTAAACAATGTTATTCCTCGATCGTCCATAATAACACGGTGCAAGCGCATACAATGTAAAATCCATCACGTATCATCCTAATGTAACGTCTAGCAGTGTCCGATGCCTATCAATTTGGGCATTCTTCAATACACATTGATAGTGAGATATTGTTGATACACAGACTATAAAAACAATAATGTGAGATCTGTTAGGGGCGTGACTTGCGCGTGGGCAGCGCGTCGGTGGACATTGTTTAAAAGACCACGCCGATATTAGAGGCCAAACATCGACGAGAGATTTTATCGTAATTATAATGTTCTTTTATTGGTATTTACACAAGTATACCCAAGTGATGTTATCACAAAAACGTGTTTTGAACTTATGAAATTCCCGTGATGAGTAGGTTAATGAAAGTTGCTTAATCTGTCAAAGCGTACGCGATGCTCTTATGTTTTTCCAAATAGACTTTTGACTACTTCTTTCCTGATTATATGAAATTATCATACAGATATCTTTCACCGATAGCTTAATATACTGTATATTTAATAACAGATAGCTATCACAAATTCACTGCACTGCAGCTACTGTACGGTACGCACGAAACTAATTTTAAAGTTAGATTGGTATATTGGATGCATAATATATTCGACATTCGATGCGATACTTTTTATGAATCTGTTTACCAAACTAACATATGCATTCGTGGCATCCTGAATACATGGAAAATAAGTTCACTTAAATTAATAAACATAACATACCATCACGCCTGTATTCCCGAAGGGTTAGGCAGAGGTGTACCAATGTACACCCACAGTTCGCCGGTATGTTTAGGTCCCATGTAATAGGGGGCGAGCCTATTGCCACTAACCGGGCACAAATCCAAACCCCGACCTGCTACTGAGAATTTCATAAAAAAACCCAATAACACCTTGGTTGGTCGACTTGGGAATCGAACCCAAGACCTCTAGCGTAGCAGTCGCGCTTAGCACCACTAGGCCAACGAGGCAGTTCTTAAATTAATAAAACGTTTTTTTAGCTAACTGAAATACAGGACACCGTTTTCCACTTGAAAATTCGAAACCGCGAAAGCCATTCCGTTCCATATTATTCAAATTCGCACACGTGATTCGGATTGTCACGATGCTCGGTTTCAGAGCTAATTAAGCTGAGCACGACACAAGATCACCGTGTCATGAGTGTCATGAGTCTAGGCGAGATCATGGCTATGCCGTCATGACTTGAGGAGAAAGCAAATTAGGGCTATTAGTATACGCCACAAAGAGACTGCGACTACCATCCTCGGACTAATAGGTGTGCCAATAAATTATGTACAGTCGTGATGGAAAGTCCTGTGACGGTCGGCAGTGGTTTGTTTTTTCGTTAAAGGTACTTTTGCAACTGGCATGACCAGTAACTAAGGCTGCATTAGCGGAGTTCCTATTCTGAAAATGACTAAACTGGTAGTCGGTGTCGTAGTGATACTATATTGTCTTCGATTACTGGCAATAATAATATAAAGAATAAGTAGTAGCTTTGTGATACGTATGTTTTTTATTATGTTGTCTCTGTTAGACTGAAACTGTAAAAGTATAGCAAACAATAACCATGACTGCGTGTCCACGGCAAGCCCGTCACGTAATCTTGATCTCGTCTCGACGTTAAATAATGTCGTTCTCGTTGACGTCCCAATGATGGCTGCGCTTAACAAACGGCCTTTTAACTTATTAACTAAAAGTGGTGTATGCGCTGGATACGATTATTCGATTTATTCGGTTTTTCTCATTAAATTAATAAACCTGTGAAACCGAACCATGTTAACAAGAAAGATCAATATAATGAGTGCGTAGGTAACTATCAAGAAATCTACGGTAACTCCTCCGCACATCGTAAAACTTGCAAGTTGTATTGATTTAAGAGTTGTATGTATGTTGTATGCAAGCATAACAGAAATAACGGCTAGCCCGTTATGAACAAACTCGTTTTTCTCTGTGGATTTTAGAATTAACTCGCTATTCGACGAAAATTACAGGAAAATGGTAATACACTCTTGTCACAGACATCTTTTTTTAATCAACACACAACTCTTTATTTATCTCTATTCCTGTACATATCAATTGTATACGTGCAAAATATAGTAGGAATAAATAATAACTATAATTATGTACCTTTACCACTATGTGTCTTTAATAATTATAATGTGAAACTGTCTGTGTGTGCCTAATTACAAAATATTGTGTGTACATATCCAATAATTTTGTTTTAAAAGCTCTTCATTTACAAAAACCAGCCGTGAAAATGTGGTAAACCTGTATAATAAAACTACCAATCAATTAAATAAAACCTCGATCCTTCGTTCTCAGCATTTAACATTAAAAACGGTGTTTAGGCTTGGTCACATTTCTAAAACGTTTCTCTAATAGAACAGGTAAAAAAATATGTTTTGTACGTGTTCATATAAATCTGCTTTGAATGACGTTAATATTGATAGACGTGCTGGCTTAGTTAAATTCATTACGTTCGAATATATTTTTAGTTTAGCCATAAAATGGTAAAATCGTTTTAGAGTAGTTTTTGTAGAGTTTCTATAATATTATTATATTCTGAATAATCTCTCCTCATGTAAAGTGGACCTGTCAAACTCAAACAAAATATATGAACATAAACATATCAACGTTATAATAATATATTTATTCGGGACAGAATTTTAAACAGTAGCAAATTTTAATGTTGTGTCATCTACAAAATATTCGTTTTTATTTATTTATATTATTTCATATTTGTATTTTTATGAGCTCGATTGCCTTTTAAAAGGCTTGTTTGTAGTTTATAGGAAAAAAATATAGGCTTATTAAAACCAAATCAGAGCTTTATATACTTTCAAAAATAAAAAGCAACACCCAAAATAAACAAACACTAAAAAAATATTTCTAGCTAAATGATTATTTTAGTTCCTTTCTAACCTGTGTTCAGCTTACTTCTAACATAAGAAATAAAGGTAGGTTTAAATTTTACAATCCATAAAACGTATAAACTAAGCTTCTTAGAGTTGCAACCAGGTTTACGAGAACAAGAGCCGCTCACAGTGCTACGTCATTACACATTATGACGTCAAACATTTATGGTGTACTTCATCCCACCATTTGCAAGAACTATAAGTGTGTATAAAAGCAAATCCTACGATTGTGGTCCTCGATATAAAATTACTAACAGAAGTAGCCGATTCTCTAAGATTATTGCCATAAATTTTGTCGTAAATAACATATGTATGGCAAAAAGTCTTAGAAGAGATATTTTAGTACATTACGCCAATAAAATTAGAATAATCCTTAAACGGGTCGGTTTAAAAATCCAGGGTCAAGTTTATTGGCTAATCTAATATTTGCGAGATGAATATCAAAGTGTTATTTTTTATAGAACACATTTATATTTAACGAACACTTTAGCTTCGAAACTTTTAATATACTGGTTTATTAAACTTTTACGATATTGTCTCTATAATAGAATCTCTTTTGATGAAAAACTTGTGAAATTTTGTGCTATTAAAAAAGAAGAACTTTTAAGTAAATATCGTTAAAATTTAACTTGTGAATTTTATTGCCAAAATTAAAATTTTATTTACGTTTGTATTGTATTACATCAATAGACAATTTAGAGATTGAATCGATATGATAAAACGGGTAATTTGCGCATAATGTTCTCGCAAGAAATCTATGGGACGCAGATTCTCACGATTCAAGAGCTGAACTCGCGCGTTGCTTGTAAAGGAATATATAAGCGGCAATAGGAACAGATTAGATCACTAGTGACCAACGGGAACGAGTCAATTCGCTCGTCGAAGCGTCTAGACGTACTGTAGACGAAACGGGGTTAAGGTTGTAGTAACATTATGTTGTATTTATCATCATGTCGAGTACTTTTAAAAGGGAAGATCACGAAACCACACATTTTTGTCTAACAGTAGTAGATAATAACCAGCTAACTTTTTGTTTACTTAATATTGATAACGTTTTATTGGACCATCACATCTGAATTGTGTTCAGTTATAAATCAAGTTGCATTAAACATTAAAATGCGCACCCATATTAAGCAATATGTAATCAACGAAATGAAAACACAAAACGCATAAATCGTGACTTCTAATCTTACCTTGATCTATTAAATTAAAATATTAAAAGGGTTCTCTCCCAAAATTCAAGTAGCCATTAAATCGCTTCAGTTACCTCATAACGGATTCAGTAATTTGCCCATACGTCTTGTTATGGTCGTTCAACAAGATTAAAACCCCTAGCCACCCTTCATAAATCCTACCCTGTACTCCGAAAGGTATATATTATTCATGGATACGTAAAAACGAATCCGAGCATATACGAATTGTCAATACAAGGTGGGATCCTCCGGCAAAGCTATTTACTGCAGTTTTCGTAGTAAACCACAAATAAAATGGACTCTATGCATATTATAGTATCATCATACGAACGGAGCTGTAGTTTATTTGTCCCAAGGGCTGCGTTTAAGGGGTCTCTTTTATTGAGAGAAGTGTCAATAGTAAAATTCTACGTTCGAGTCTAGAAGAGCGGTGGCTTCGGATTGCGAGGCAAATACTATCGTATTCCTTCTATGTATTACTGTTAGTATTTGTAGTAAATACTAAAACAGTTTTGAAATACATATTAAATAAAAATATTTTTAAACAGATACACGGCTTCATAAAATGACGTGGTTACAAGATTGTGCTACACTTACATTATACAACATACATTATTTTTAAACGACCATCCTTAGTTATACAAGAAGAAGCTTGATAAAGAATCGCTACCGTTTTATCCTGCCTATAAAATATTAGTAAATAGTCCCAGTAAGCGCTAAGCGGACAATAAAATTCAATCATGTTCGCCGCCGTACATTCTGTGGGCCACAAGAATGTTTTATGGTGACACTGCTCCCACGCCGCCCGCGAATCAGCCTGAACATTCCGTTCAAAGATGAATGGATTTCGACACTAAAATATATCGGACAGTTTGCCCAATCCAGTCTGTTGTCGGAAGTTGTTGACGGACTCAAAGGACACCATTCATTCGATACGAAATCATATTTATGACGTATCTTAAGGATGTCTTGAAAGTTATGGTTTCCGTTACATGGAAAGTAAAAATTGTTTCAGTTATGTCAAGTTTCATATAAATGTCGGAAAAGAAAATTATACGTTATTATTTCCTCAAATCTTAATTGATTTGCTTCCCTGTTTCTTGTTGCAGATGTAAAATTTTTATTTATATATTTTTAAATTTTAAACGAAAAAAATTTTGATCAAATAAAAAAATATTGGCAGTCTATCATCAATATTGACATTTAGATATTTACAACCTCGGTAAATTTTGAAAGCATAACTAAAATTTGAGAAATGAAATGAGACCAGTGAATTAGTAACAATGATACCACTAATGCTGTAATTTAAACCCATAATAAAAGAAACAGTTATACTTTCATCTATTATAATTCAAAGACTCATCGCTAATATCAAACGACTATAATTTACAAGCAGGTGAATGATTCACCTGCACAAATCAAAAAGACCAAAGGATTGTGTTTTGTTTTTCTACTGGTTTGATGTCTTTATAGATACTAATTAGTATTTCATGAGCACACCCCTATTCAAAAAGTCTCACGTGGTAACAATTTGTAAAGGTATTTCACACGAATTAGTGCGATATTTTTTGGATATGAAATATATTTATGTGTATTATTCTGAAATAGCATTAAATGTTCAAGAAAAAAAGTTTTTTTTTTTTATAAATTCTGAAAAAGGATTGAAGTCAAAGTTAATATATTTAGTTATGCGTTAGGTATTCAATTTAAAAACGGTGCCATATTAATAAGTGCTTAAGTAAAACTTGTAAAAAAACTATAAGTATATAAATATTTAAATAATTTAAAAAAATCAAACATGTAGAAAAATTCAACATCATATCCATTTTTCAACCACCTTCACATAATAATGCCAATAATACATTGCCTCGTTTACATTACAAATAACGTGTTAAAACAAAACGCGTCCGTCCGTCTGGAGCGCGCTTAACTTTATAATCGGCCACATCAATCACCCTGGCCTTAATGAATAGTTTGCTTAAGGGCAAGCTTCGAAAATTCTCTCAATACTGATAGAATTACACATGGGAGGTTTCCCATGTGTAATTCTATCATACCATACCATTTTTTATCCAATACAAGTTTAGGTGGGCTCAGTAACCGATTCTTGTTGAGTTTGAAATGTAGGTTGCTTTCGTAGACTTTATTTTGGAGAACGGTTTTCCTTAAAATCAAAATTGATGCCTTTCTAATGTTTTAAGAGATACGAATTTGGAAATTACACGAAGTATTACAAGTATAAGCTATTGGAAATATTATAATAAGAGTTATTAAACTAAACAGAAAATTGATTTAATTAGTACTGTTTCTAAATAACTTTTTTTTTCTTAGCCCTTTCTTACCCCTTGCAGGGCAAAGGCCTCTCTACCTTTCTTCCCTTTCTCACTGGTAAGGTTACTTCTTATCGAAGGACTCCAGCTCTTCCCGCCATATCCAACTTAATATTACTTCGTATTTATCTATATTAAAAGTACTTACCTCCATTTGTATGTAGTACAATAGAAGTGATTTTCAAGTAAAGCGTCACCAAATAAACATACAAAAACGAAGCCCAAACAGACTAATTCACTCACTATCATCTAATTTATGGTCTCTTAGTCGCCTGTTAGCGTCGGGACTTTTTTACCTTTACTGATTTATAGGGCTGGCACACGAAGTTACTCCTTGTAAGGATAACGTTTGTACTAAGTATTTCTTCCTTTTATTTTAGGGTTTGGTACTAGGACTATTAAACGTGACGTCACTTTGGTGAGTGTGTCTATCTTAACCCTAGTAAAGGCACCACCATTGTGTATTTGGTTACATATTAAAAAATCAAAACTTTCTTGAGCAAATTTCAAAAGAACAACGTACAAATCAACAAAGTTTAAAATAACGATGGTCATTTGATCAAAAGTTCAGCTGACCAAAGTCTGGAATATCAATGTTTGAATTATTTTTTACACTCTTGACCAAATCGTTTAAAGGTCAAATTGACTACTGGATAAATTATTAATTATCAAATGGATTAACTGAAAAAGGTAAAAATAATATTAATATTAGCGAATAACTTAGATATATAATAGAACAGAAAGCCTTTGCACAACATGACCGGTTTGTTAATACAAATAATATAGGCGTTATACCTACTAATGCGTAATTTATATACATAACATTGTTGGTTTAAAATTCTACATGTTGTGTTACAAAAGTTAGTGACAGAACCGAATCGCTGCAAAACCGACTTTACGTAGTCTTGTCTGGCCGGTTACATATTAAAAAATCAAAACTTTCTTGAGCAAATTTCAAAAGAACAACGTACAAATCAACAAAGTTTAAAATAACGACGGTCATTTGATCAAAAGTTCAGCTGACCAAAGTCTGGAATATCAATGTTTGAATTATTTTTTACACTCTTGACCAAATCGTTTAAAGGTCAAATGGACTACTGGATAAATTATTAATTATCAAATGGATTAACTTAAAAAGGTAAAAATAATATTAATATTAGCGAATTACTTAGATATATAATAGAACAGAAAGCCTTTGCCCAACATGACCGGTTTGCTAATACAAATAATATAGGCGTTATACTAATGCGTAATTTATATACATAACATTGTTGGTTAAAAATTCTACATGTTGTGTTACAAAAGTTAGTGACAGAACCGAATCGCTGCAAAACCGACTTTACGTAGTCTTGTCTGCTCTACCCCTAGAGTGTTATTTAGAGTCGCGTAGGCGCGGAGGGGCGAGGCGGCCCGCGGGCTGAGGAGCAAGCGGCTGCGAGCGAGCCGCCGCGGCTGAGGCTGGCCGGTGAAGCCGGCCAGTGAGCCGAAGCTGCGGTGGTGAGCGAAAGCCGTTTGCGACGATTAGCACGCGTGGGGCCGCCGGAGGCCCGCAGCGCCGGAGCCGTGACAGAAACCTGCATGTTGCATGCTTGCTTGCATGCTTCATCCAGCTTGCGTACCGCTCTTTGGGATTTAATCCATCGGTACACATCATCGGTACAATTTGTGATTATGTAATTTGATTAGTAATGATTTGATATTTTAAAATTACATCTAGCAACTTTTGATCAGTCGTTCATTTGATGTCACATACATTGGGATTCTAAAATGTTTCTAAATAAAACATTTGGTCATTTAAATTTTGTTAACTCGTTTATTGTTCTTTTGAAATTTGCTCGAGAAAGTTTTGATCTTTTAATATGTAACCGTCTGGCCTACCCCTAGATTGTTATTTAGAGTCGCGTAGGCGCGGAGGGGCGAGGCGGCCCGCGGGCTGAGGAGCAAGCGGCTGCGAGCGAGCCGCCGCGGCTGAGGCTGGCCGGTGAAGCCGGCCAGTGAGCCGAAGCTGCGGTGGTGAGCGAAAGCCGTTTGCGACGATTAGCACGCGTGGGGCCGCCGGAGGCCCGCAGCGCCGGAGCCGTGACAGAAACCTGCATGTTGCATGCTTGCTTGAATGCTTCATCTAGCTTGCGTACTGCTCTTTGGGATTTAATCCATCGGTACACATCATCGGTACAATTTGTGATTATGTAATTTGATTAGTAATGATTTGATATTTTAAAATTACATCTAGCAACTTTTGATCAGTCGTTCATTTGATGTCACATACATTGGGATTCTAAAATTTTTCTAAATAAAACATTTGGTCATTTAAATTTTGTTAACTCGTTTATTGTTCTTTTGAAATTTGCTCGAGAAAGTTTTGATCTTTTAATATGTAACCGTGTATTTAGTTCTTGAAATGTATATTTATATTTGCGCCCGGTGACTTCATTTGATAAAAAAGTTACTTTGGAACTACACCAGTTTTTAAATATCCTTTTGGAAATGAAATTAATTTATTTCTGGAACAAGGCTAACTTCATCACTTACACGTAATTTTATATTATTTTTTCAACTCGCCGGAGACGAAGTTAACAGAAACATAATTAATTTATTCGTATACTGTATACTAGTAATAGTTATTTATCTAAAATCGCAATATTTGCCAACTGCATACCAAAGAGCGTATCATACAAATAGGGAATGATCAATCATGTGTCCCGCTCACAGCGGGTTGGAGATTTCAGACCATTAATTTCAGGTTTCCTTACGGTACCTATTTTCCTTTGCCGTAAGTCAATTTAGATATGCATAGATTTCACTAAAATGTAAAACAATATTGTACCTAATCGATATACAAATATATACCTGTGTATACATTTAGGCGATTACAAAAAATCATTCCGTCTAAAAATTCGCGCGACAAGTTTTTTTTATTCAGAAAGACAAAGGCAATGTAAGTAAGTATGTAGTGTCCTTGAATATTCACAACTGCCACAAAGTATTACTAGTTAAAATATTATCGATATTATCAGTTTGTTTATCATATTAATATTTTTACTCCCACCGTTCACTAACACTGAATGATGAATGAATCAAACCGATCTTTATCGTTCACCGGTCGCCGTCTCATCTACTTCATTGTTAATACACTATTGTCATATTATATTTATAATAGATTCGTATCGTTCATGTGAATGTTTTCCATCAAGTTGTGGGTCACTTTCTAATAGGGTACCGGTCGTATATCGATTTGCTGAGATGAGTAATTACAGAGTCAGTGCTCTTGACAAATGTGTTGTAAAATATGTTGCCAGAGATAAAATTGTACGGCACACGAATATAGAATTTGTATGCGAGAAATTGCTGTTACTGCTCTACATTAAACTTTTTTGTTCAATGTCAATAATGTATCAAGCAATATATAATCTTGGTCGTTTGAATTACAGGAAAAAACTGGCACTTTCACTATTTAACTACTACGTTTATTTTGAATGATAAAGTACGGACGGTAACCAACAATGGAGGTCAGTCTTCGTTCGCGAAAATTAATAATATGTTTGTGAACTTGAAAAAGTAGATCAGATATAATTTTGCGATAGATTTAGTTTTTTGGGTATCATAATAAGTAGGTACGATATGGGTAAATAAAAATAACAGTTTAATGGTGATTGTTTAACTGGACAGTGAGTTTGAAATACAATGGAAGAATATTTTAAACTCCGCTCGTTTATTTATTTATTAAATATTTTTATATTTTATTATTATTATTATTATTTGATTTCGAAAAAAAACACAACCGAATCTAATAAAAATATAAAAGGTCGTAACTACTATTGTTTTATTTTTAATATTGTATAAAAAATAAAGACGAGAATAGTTTCGCTGTCGCAAAATATCACGATAAACAAGAACAGACTCAATCTTTTGGCTGATTAAACACAATATTACAGAGAAACTATAAATAGAAAAACATTAACAATAACTAAATATATTAATAAGGAAAACGATCATCACTATTTAAGCAAGATAACTTAACAGAAAAATAATCCCAAGCAAGTTATTTAAGTAAATAGAGCGGACAAATCTCAGCTCACGAATAGCGATGTTCGAATTTCGAACACAATGAGAAACGACACATGCTTTATTACGAGCGATTAGTCTTTGAAACATGTGTGACTAAATCTATGAAGTATTAGAATGAGGCTAAAATCTAGGTTCGCTAAGGAAAGGAATGTAGAAATAACTGATTGGTTCAAAAATAATTCTTGATTGTTAGATGATATTATTTTGTGTGTATTTGTGTCAGCAAAAATGTGACAATAATATAGTTTGAAAAGGTCAATGTTGTTTGTGTCAATGTTACCTAAATATACAATGTAATACATAATGTTTATTCGGGCTAATAAAAAGAAAGAAATTAAGGTTTCCGTCTCATCGTTTTTAATAGTGTTATACATACATCTACGCAAAATATGGTTGGCGGACCAAACAAACATTATTATAGTACGAATATATTTATAAAAATAAGTTACGAATAATATTTTTAACTAGCAGATTACTATGCTGATATAAAATATCTCAACCATACATTAAAAATCATTCAAGTATGAACTGAATAAAAATTAAATTACTCCTATTTAATCAACTCTACCGAATAACAAGACTTGATTTATTAAGACAAATAATCACACCTTAACACATACATTAATAACAAAAAGGCTTCAACACCAAAAAGCTTCATCATCATACAATTTACTTTCTCCCTCAAATACCGCGGCCTAATTGTTTTAGATTGGACTTACGCATTACTGTAATGATTATTTCTTTTTAACAAGTCTACTCGATTACCCTTCTCAAGTTATGTACTAACGATATAATATGGCGAAGTTTCAATAGTGGCAGACAATATCGGTAGAAAATGTTTATTGCGAATTGTGAGCTGTGACACATGCTATGTCGAGAAACAATGACGCATCGCTTCGTTAGTCTATTAGCTTTTCATTTATTTTAAGAGTATGTTTATCGCTTACTTTACATATTTACTAATTATTTATTGCAGACTAGTGAAGAGTAACTAAGTGATACATTTGTGTGTTATTTACTTTAATAGGACTCTTAACCAAGGTTTAAAACACTGAAATAGGGGTTCATAAAATCACAATAGCATTGCAATTAGAATCGGTATAAAATTCGCCAAATTTAAAGTTATTTAGCCTGATAATAGCTCTCGTGCTCCCAAAAAAACTAATGACCAATTTTGAGCAGTTTAACAAAAACTTTGTTTATGTGTTTCTTCAACAAAACCCGTTCTTAATCAGCAAAGATTTCATCAATTCCCTTAATTATTTCACCAATTCATTGTTTAAAAGTAATGGTATAAAATCGGTGGAAATGCAGTTTTTTATAGTTCGTCTCGCGTCGATATTAACTCGCTCGATGGCTATCCTTCCCATGGTTTTTCTTTGCCTCGGCATCCTGTTGCCTTAGTGATAATTAATGTGCACTTCTTGTATCTAAGCCTTGGTTTATGGTTTATTAAGATTATAATCAAACAGTTATGTACTACTTGTGTACTACGTATAAACGTTTGTCATTATGAAAGTCATCACTGAGAAGTGATTGAGGAACCTAAAAAATGTTTGTTTAATGAAGGACAAAAAGTTGTTTATCGTACGTTTGACTCAAATTAGGTTTGGTACTATTTTTGACTTTCCACTTACAAATTACTTCTGGCAAGATATCAAGCCAAATGCGAAGTCTTATTTTTCACAAATTAGTTACGAAAATGTTTAGCTATTTGAAGCAACTTTTCTAGAAGACAGCCTAAAAAAATAAGCGTAAAGTAAGTAAGTATTTTTGCTAAATAATACAGTCATCATTCTTCAATTACGAACATGATCAATAAGACACCGGATTACTCAACGTTCGCATACAAATTTGGCATCGCAGTATCAATCAAACGAGTGGTATTTATAAATTTATCAAGAACCCAATCGTAAGAGCCCGTCAAATATCATTATCATCAATGATGGATAGCTAATTCTTAACCCTATCTGATTATATAAGTCGTAAAGATGCGTGGGACTGAAAGCACAATGCATCATTTTATTTACCTACGCGTATCAAGAAGGATCGATACTTGATATCAGGAAGTAAAGCGACCTTTAAATGGTATGGGATAATCACTTACCGACTCCCGTACATATATTGGACAACCATTAGTACTGAATTCGTGTTTCTACTCTCTGAAAACCGATAAGTTTAAACCTTTACTTCGTTTTTTAATATGTATTAACTTTTTTTTAAGCCTTTACTTTCTATACCAAGTTAAATCTAAGCCCATATGCAAGTAACTGAAAATGAAATGTGAACTCAAACTTTAATAGTTATCTATCTTCCTTCTAGAACCCATGAGTTAAGATTAACACACGACAAAAGTCGACAAAAAATAGTACCAGGAAACAAAAACTGTATTGACGTCTTTATGCCTCACAATAATTATAGGTTCCGTTATTTAGTTTGCCGAATTTTATGTCCCAATTACATGAAATAAGTATTATTATTTAAACAACTTTGTATTTTAAAAGAACAAAGTCCATAAACATGGCTTTGCTCATACATTCGGACGTCCACAATTATTGTTATTTAAGATCACATCCATAACTCGGCTCTCGCTAATGCTCAAACAAAACACGGTACATGCAAACAAATTTACCGAAATTGTTCACTGAGCGGCGAATAAAAATTACGACCGGTTTGGTCGCCCGCGGCCTGCGCCTGCGCCGCCGCGATTCGACGACCATCCACTGATATTTATGCCCTCGTAAAACACGAACACGCATCGAACTCCAAACAGTCACAACGGAGAACGAATCCTTCGATCAAAAGCAATAGAATAATAAAACCAAAGCTTATGTCTCTCCAAGTATCGATTCCAAGTGAATTGGTGCGATTATCATTGTATTCAAACGTTATATTCTATTTGACAATTTACAGCCAATTTACATAATCGAGAGAAAGATTTTATAGACTCACAAAATAATCGTTTAAAATACTGTCACATTGTACGCTCGAAATAGAAATTGTTACCCAATTTTCGAATGTAAAACGCATATAAATTTCTTTGTAGATAAAACAAAAACGCGGAGATATTTAAATCAATGTTTTATAGCCGTTTGATGACAGGACGGAGATTATTGCGTATTTTTAATTTGTTTTAAGTGGCGTTAATTAAGATTTTGTTTGAAATATATTATTGTATTCTACAAGTCTTAAATAAATTTAGACTTGCGTAGGAAACGAGATAACATCGTTGAATTCTGTATCATCTGAGTGTTTGAGATCAATTTGACTGTAGCGACTGAATATATTTGTTGTTTGACAATATAATTACTTTCAGTGTTGATCGTTGTTAATTAGATGGCTGTAAAGCCTGGGGCCTCAAATATATTTTGATATAAACGAACGCAGCGCCACCCACGTCAATAAAAATAGTTTTCGCAGTTGGTAGGCAGTCGCAGCATGTTATTAAGTGATATCTTTTATAAACATCCGATGCGATACCTTTGCCGCCGGGGAATATTGCGAATTAATCGAACTCTTTTTAGTTTTTTTCTAGGATTTGTTATTTATTATCTATTGTAATAGTTTTATTAAGTTGTTTAAAAATAGAATATAATTATATTATGAACAACTGGTTTAAAAGTTAAGACGGCTCTGAATTCATTTTGGGTATAGCGAATAATCAATTTGATTTACAACAAATACTCAACCGTCATACATTGTTCGTTCTAGGTACTCTACTTTGTTTTTAATAACACAAATTGTTTTGTACATTTATAGACTCCAGATAACCCACACAACAGTCGGCGCCTTTGACTATTTTATCAGCACTGTGAAGCTTCGACGTTAAAAATAATAACCTCTACAAAATTAATTGATTTACGACTACAAAAACTTCGATAATACATTTCCTAGTAGCTCTCAGTTGGATACCGCCGAATTTCAAGAACTCTTATCACTGCGAACTACTCAATAACATGACATTTTAAATTAACTGTAAAGCGAGCCGGTGACAGCGAGCGCACGTCAGGGTAACGTAAAATAAAACGCACGCGACATGCGACAGATCGACCGACTTGTCGGCTACCGATGTCGTACGACGATAACGTCGCGACTGGATGACGAGTTAATTCGATAGTCGCAGTCGCTGCTTTATATCACTTACAAACATAAATACAAATTGACGGGTCGGACAAATTCTTAGGTATGTGTTACGTTGCATCGCATCCTAAGCTTGGAGAAGGCGCGCATAGACGAGTAATTTGTTAAGTGATTGGTTGAGCAACAAGGCGTTCCTATGAATTATATCGGAGTCTTCTGGGTCCCTATCAAACGTGTACCTTTGGATTGTGTTTTGTTTTTTCTAATATAGATAAGCTAAGTACACAAATCCTTGAGCGCAATAAGTGGCAATGCAGGCAGGGATCGTAAAGCACAGTACCTGATCAAAAGCTTAATTTTTATTCTAACCTAGGGTAACCCAAATTTTAATGTTTGTGTGCAGAAGATAATCTGAAAGCAATTTCTTGGGAAACATAGAATGAATAATACAGCAGTAACAATTAAGCATATCTCCAGTACATGAATGACTGCGTAATGTAGTCGTAACTGATCGTAAATGAAAATAGAACGAGTTCTTGGCATATAACATTAATACTGCATGAGACCTGACAGCCTGGTGGTTAGCATTCAGAAATATTGCAGTAATTAAATCTTATTACGGTAAATTAGCATAGCTTTTGTTTCTTGATGAATGAGCAGGATATTTGCATCACGTATTCAACACCTACCTTATAATGGAAACCTAAGTTTTGCTCCTAAACTAAAGGCATCTAGTAACGAAGTAGAATAATTCCATGAATGGTTAAAAAAAATGAGTTTCAGAAGATACCATAATCTTCTGGGTTTAACTTTCCTATATAACAATGATGCGGCTCTTGGGAGATATAAATGGAGGGAGAGTGGGGAGGCCTTTGCCCAGCAGTGGGACATTACAGGCTTCTAATTATAATAATAATAAATAACAAAACTACAATGTCTTTCATAATAGTTGCAGACTAAACTACATATATCAGTTAAATACAACGGCTAGTAGACGAACATGCATATAATAAGTAGTACTTGCAATAAACCTTTTACTGTAGCATCCACTAAAATACTTGCAGGCGATTGCGTGCCCACGTTTTATGGATCATTGTTGATTGTAAACTGTATGAAAATGGACATAAAAGGCCTCACAAGACAAATATCTTGTCGATTTTTATGCTCAGTGTGCAGGCAGGGGGTTAAAAAATAATTGCCGCTCGGCCTCGGGCCCATATTTCAACGGGAAGTGCAAAGAAATTGCTTCCTTATTAATATGAATTTATTGGGCTTTATATCATTATTATAAGCTGTTATGTGATCAATTACGACTCGCAAGTATTTAATGTGTTATTCTATTGGTTAATTTATCATGTTGAGGATTTTCTATTCAGAATACTGATATTTACAAAACGTGTCAAATATTTATCAGTTATGTAAACGTAACTGATTTTGGTTTTACAGTTAATTCCGGGCTTTTAGTTTTAAGAATTAATTGCATTTTAAAGTGATTAATTCGACTGGAATTGGAACAGGAAAGTTTAAACAAAACAAAGTCACCCAATTAGAGGGATAACACAAATTCTGCACGAACGAAATTAATCAAATTGCCTCTTAAAATTCCATTAAGCGGTACTCATCGGCCTCACTACCTCAGTTCATAACTCAAAACTACTAATAACAATCATCTAAAATACTTGAGCGAATCTCACCAATGAAGATTATGATTGATACCACTATTTAGCTAACGGTAAACCACACTGAAGACGCTTTCTTAATGTGCAGCTGCAGGTAAAACAAAAATGGACGATACAAATCATAAAATAATTTAAGGGGTCAAAACAATTACCGTCACCAATGTAATTTTAATAGGTAAAACTTAATCTAAAACTGTAGGTACATCGAACGATGACAAAGCTGTTCTTACAACAAAACATATGAATAGGACGCAATGTAGACAATAGAAGGCGTCTTTATATACAGTCGGTAAAGGAATTCTGGTAGCAAAAAAATCAATAAAGCTCGGTGGAATAAAAAACCTAAGAATAAAAATAGACGATCATGCCGTGTAGAAACAAAGTGTGCGTTCATATAGTATTAAAGAACTGTACGTGCTCGATAACATGACAGTAGAATAGCTTTACAAAACAACAAATGGAACACGAATCATTAATTTCCAAGTCACAAAACCGCGAATAGCTCCTGATAGGAATTCTGGGAAGGAATTTTGAGCACAAACAATCAATTAAACACACCTAAGGAAACTATTCAAATAAACGTTTTTAAGATTAAATCCACGAAACCGAAATAGAATTTATAAAGAGCGAACTGACGCGAATATTTTTTGCTGTGACAATAATGTTGTGTCAATTCCTGACATAATTGCTGTTTGCTGTAATCCTTGGCGATGTATTGCCGGATTAATAAAAAAATAATGGAACTACTAGATATCATTTTATAAACCTGTATTTATGCAGATGATACCAGTTCCTCGACATGTTTACTATTAGCCTGACGAGTTATTAGCGTAAGCAAAATATTGAAAAATTAATTTCAATCAATTTGCATGACTGAGAACCTGTGCTGGCATGATTTTGATGAATGTGAAGATTGAGTGTGGGTTTTGTATTGTGAGCGATCTCTTTAATAGACAGCGTATTATCGTGTGTTTTCAAATAAGATAATGTAGAAACATTAAAATAAATTTTATAACAATTACAATTGCATACCTTATAATAGATAAGTAAAATGTAGGTAAAAAATATAATTTAGGCCACAAATAAATGAAGAAAAACCTGCCGGTTTCCCACTTAAAAAAATAGGAACCATGAAAATAATCCATCAAGTTCTTACAATGGCCGCAAATACCTCAACATTAATCTGTTACACTGACTCACAATTGTCGGAATAATCGATCTTTCAGCCTTAAAGACAAATTAAGTTCTAGATTATAATTAAGATTCTATCATATTCGAAATAAATCATACTCGACCGTTCAAACTAGTTCTATTTACTCTTAACGGTACTAATTAATTTGCAAGCAGAACGGTAGCTGTCTTTCCATGAAACTTTACATGTGGTATAACACGTCTTCGAGTTGTTTGATCAGAACGCTTACCATGAGCTCTTAAAGCAGGACTGTTGCTTTTGAGTAAGCGAGACAGCGCTATGCGGGTGTAGTGCGCCGTCTCGCTTTCACAACTGCAACAGTACTGCTTTAAAAGTTCATGGTACAGGGCCAGGTTTCATACTTGCAAACTCTAGCCATGTTTATTAAGTGACTGTCGTCTTGTATGCAGGAAGTGAAGTATTTTGATATCAAAGGATGGGTAGTTGGGATTGGAAAGTTATTGGATTTATGTATTTTGAAGATAACTATGCGCCCATATTAGAGGACTTGTAATATACATAAAAGCAAATAGGTAGATTATAATAATATAAGTGATGAGCGTAATTATGTTTTCTTTGTTAATTAAATAAATGAAAATAAAAATATATATTTACTAAAAATATTATTCTATCTGACAAGTGTCGAGACTTTGTTGATTACAAGCACAATAAGATATTTAGAAGTGATTATATAGCATGAAGTTCAATTGCATAATACTTAAAGTAAAAAAATAGATGTAAACTAAAACCAGAACGATTTAAAAGCGACCGCGTGAAGACTTAATTTCAACTTTCTTTTTCCTCAAAAATTATTTCGAACAAATCGGCTTTGTGATTGGCAAACATCGCTCAATGACCGTAACAAAATTGTGTTTGATCCAGCAATCTTTTAATTGGCATCGAAACTAGGAGTGCCCGTGCAAATCTTATTTGTATGACGTAACCGACACGTTACTACCTTGTTAGAAAACCTATCAGAACGAAATCATCAAATATAAGAAAACGAATAATCAAACTCTCACTTCGCTTGTAATCTGAATGATTAAGTAATAAATAGATTTTGTTGATTACAGAATTAATTTACTTTATTGGAGCTTTATGTTGATTGCATCTGCCGTCTTCACAAACGTTTTAAAGCGTAATAAAATATTAAAGCAAATATCTAAGAAACTTTTATGCTGTGTCCTTAATTATTATTGCGGTTATTACTGGTAAAAGGAAAATGTTTAAGCTTTGAATATTTAAAAAGCAAGTAGAATGCAGCCATAGCTAAACATATTAAAGAAATAGCTGAGATTTTTATGCTTGTTTGTAACATATTATTTAAACTGCATGTGATTTGTGGGCAGAAATAAGACATACGTGTGCGTGTTTACAACAAACAGTGTAGAAGTTAAGAAAAAAAAAAAAAAATTTTTTTTCGTAGCGTTCAAATATTCTTCTACAATTTTTGTTATTATATATTCAAATATATATATACTGAAATATTAATATTTCAGTTACGATTTGCTAGGCTTGAAAAATATAACCTAACCTAACATGTTGAAAACGTAACTCTAATCAGCTATTTAACCGTATAAGCTTCGCATACAAGAATCCACGCAGGTCTATTCTGCGTGTAAACTCGCTATCCAGCATATCTGCTGTCAGCTGTTACTTGTAATCTTTACTTGAATAACCCACTCGACTACTCTATGGAGATAAGATGATATTAAGGCTATCAGAACATACGTATGGTAATTAACCTTTAATTATGTTGTTTGTGCACTGACGTTCATTATTTAAGACACACGATTGGATAATCTTCTTATCTAGTTACTTTGATATTAATTTATCATGTTCGATTAGCAATAAAGGATACTTAGCAGGACATTTAAATAAAAATACTTCGCACAAAATACTTATTTTTATTTTTTAATCCTTTATCGTCCCACTGCAGGGCGAATGCCAAACAATCTTAACATTATTGTTAAATTGAACTTTAATTAGCCATTCACATTGCATTTTTGGTCAAAATAATACTTAAAAGAGTATCGAATAAAGTTATTCTATTATAAGCTAGCATCATCAATCAACTATTTCAAGAAAAAATCGTGTTCTTTTTTGGGATATAGCTTACGCATCACTTCCTTGATTTTTTGTGGGTGACATAGCCGCGGCTCAGTGTCGCACGACCTTTCCCGGGATTCCTTCTCGTACCTTCACCGTCACTGGACCGTTCCTATGTTATAATTGATCTCAATGCTCGAGACTAATCGACTCGCCACGGAAATGACTCCTTCTACGCCCAGTTGACTCACAGCAGTAGCCAAAAGTAGACAGTCAATTATTTTGGTTTGCTAACTAAGGGCGCCAACAGGTATTTTAAAAACGTATTCGGAAAGACACTTATTACATACTAATTATTATAAATAATAATATACTGACGTCGTAAAAAACCCCGTCCGCTTTGTTAAACAGGCTATAAAACTAGGCTCACAATAAACACAAAACAAAGAATAAAGTACAAAAGTTACCACACTACATTATTAAAGTCCATAGTCAATAAATTAACAACTGTACCATAATTTCGAACACAAAGTAAACGCAAAGGATTCATCGAATAATTGTACTGCCAATAGCATACGCGGCTTTATTTTTTCACAGGCGGTGTGAAGTAGCCGATGGTATTTTAATGTGACAGCTGAACACATAACCGCACTTAATTTTGTCCTAATGCAAGCATCGGGCTATAAGAATCTTGGCCTTTAGTTCGCTCCGTTTTTCTCCTGAGAATATCTGTGAACTGAATCGGCGATGAGCCAGATAAGGCGAGTGTTTCTTTAAATATGCAAAGTGCAAACTTTGTGGGACTCTTTCGACAGGATACTGAATAATTTTACACGCTCTTAATGGTTCTCGTGTCGTTTTAATTCAGGCTTGCGGTGTCGCGTTGACACGGTGAGGCGAAATTAAGTTAAAATTGTTTTAATTAGAATAAAAGGTATTATATTTTGAGAATAAATGGTAGTATACGTAGGGAATAATAAAGGAAGCGATTGCATGAATGTTGTTGAATTACCATAATTAATGGAATGGCAATAAACTATGGCTATTGTTTTGTGCTGGCAAATAAAGGCAATGGAGTATAAATAATGAACTAGGATGTTCGCGCGCCCGCGTCGGCACCTCTAGTGTTTGTCAGGTGCGGTGTTGGCAACATCGCGTCGACATAATTTAGCACCCAAGCAAAGTCTCAGGCATTTTTCTAAAAGACAATACAAGCCTCTCGGCCAATGGAATATTCAGAGTGCCTGAAGAATTCTCATTCTCGCACCCGCTAATGAATAGCTATTCTTTGAGCATTTTAACTATGGCCCTCGGAATGGAATTCGAGTGTACAGGTTTCTTAAAAGGTCCCTCGATATGCGTCGGACCCTTTCCGCTTCGCTTAATTTATGGACACTCATACTTTTTTATTTTATTTCGTATTAATTATTACGACCATATAAAAGTTTCGCGCATTCGACTCCGGAATTTCAGACTACATTTTCTGCCTAGGTCCATCAAAACTGGTTGTGTTACTACTAAACTTAATTAAAGAGCTGACATTATCCGGAATTCCTTATTTTTATATGGCGTCGCAGTTGGAGGTGCACTGCAGGCTGTATCGTAACTAATTCAAACAATTACTCATCCCGAGACAAAATTGGGTTTTATTGTTCCGTAATAGAAAACAATGATAATAAGGCTATAAATTACTTATTAGACACGGCCGTCTATCATCCTATTCTATTATTAAGGCATGAAGTATGCTCGTAGTTTTTAGTTCTTGCTAATTTATATTCAAAGTATGTAGGCTCACTATTATTGTGAGTGTTTTGGATTATGGCTTTTTTATTTCTGAAAGAGAGTTCTCGTCGCGGCGTCGCTGTCATCGTGTCCAGAATACATTAATACTAATTAGTATTTTGTATATCTAATTATTTCATTTCACCGTGTCGAACTTCCCGTCTTTGAAAATGTTTTGAAGTTGTTGTTGGGACCTTTGACTTTATGTTAAAGGTCCCTTTTGTATAACTTATTTGTATTCATCAATAGATGGACGAGAGTTCAACTGAGTCAAAGAAGTAGATATGTACTTATTAAAATGTTGTGTTAAATGTTAAAGAAAGTTAGTACGAATTGCAACAAAATTACTGTAATATTACATATCAAAATTAAAGACCGTTGCTTTTAAAACGAAAAAAAACACAAGCCAACGGATAAACGAAATTTGATTATTATTATAAATACATCAATTTTGTATTCTCAATTTTAATACAAAGAACCTCGAACGTAAATATACCACAAAACATTAAGTTAGTCATCATTCGTCGAATTCTTTCTTCGAGATTTGAATTTTGAAAACTCAAAGGAAATATTTTCTTTTTTTGTGCATTCCCGGGAACAGATAAGTTGGTCATGTACCTTGCAGACCTCTTTATGATATATTGCAATGATCAAGCAACAATGAGCTGTAAAGGCTGCCAAGCGACTACACAAACACAATGTAATCTCCGCAAACCAGAACATGATTTATTAAAGAAAATCCACATTCGAATTTCGAGTCTCGTAACTGTAAACGGAACAATCTATACTTAATAATCTGTGGCTAATTTGAAATTCTTAAGTCGGTACGGACCTGACCCGAGCATTAAGTGGCTGTGATACAATATAAGGATATGCCATGGGAATACTTCTTGCATAGTTTGAATAAGGAGATTGAACTTCTTATTAAAATGGATGGGAAATTATGATAACCTACTCAAGATACAACCGAAACTTAGTTCACAAACCATATACTTACTTATGGTATTATTTATATTGTCTTAACTTAACATAATGCTAAAAGACGCATGGAAGAGGAAATTTTTCTCACAGAATTTTGTTTTTAAGATATCATGAAACAATGTTATTCCAAATATACATAGTCAACGGTTCGTCAAACACTAGTTTATTTATAGTACCACCCACAGTCACATACTTATCGTCAATAGAAACAACAACTTAACTAGCCTCAAGGACACACTCTTATCTAAATGCACCAAACAAAAAAACACTTAAAACATAGTGAAAATGTTGATCACGTTCTCATTACTATTCAAAGTGAAAGACCGGATGCATTGTAACTAAACGTTAAAGGGAACCGCGAGTGGCGTTTAAAAGCTACAAATAACCCATTCACATCAACATAATTTATAAACAATCAGAAAACATAAAGAATAAACGATCCTTGTCTCTCTTTATATGCAAGAAACACCTCATTAAATGTTTGTCATACAATTTACCTATCTGCATTAACAGAGCCATACAATGGGATAAAAAAATTACAAAGGTAGCCGCTGAATTGTGGGCGTATTATGTAACTTACAGATGCAACGGTCGCGCAATAATTGTGGTTGCATCGTTATGTTGATATTGTGTGGTTTGGTCTCGCATTTTTGTAGGTTCTTGTATGTATGAGTAATACATATTATCTTTGCAGCGTGGTATGATATTTATGGGATAAGATGTATAAAGGATTTTGAAATTTTATAATAGGAAGATTTTATATAAAAATGTATTTTTTATTTCAAAACACACTCGTATATAAGAACAGCTCTTATTTGCATTATATTTTTAAGCTTCTTAATGTACATATCTATTTTCCACTTTAAAGAAATTTGCAAACAAGATCAGCAATTTGATCGCGACCAGTTTGCAAGCAACTGATTGCTCTCGTTCTACGATAGAGGCACGAGTTTCAATAGAACATCGCCGCATCGCCGAGTGAGTTATTCAAATGAAGTTTTAATACAAGTTAGTGTATGGTAAGGACATATTCGATAATTTATACTAACAATGCACTGGGTTATAGGCTGGGCATGTTCGGCCAGACTTGTAAAACTTACGACGGCAATTGTACGTCATTTAGTTGGTCGTGAGTATTATTTAAATAAGCTGCCAATTATGCTTATTACTGGTAGTCTTGAAAATGTATAATGTTATTGCAGTACACCGCATTTCGTATGGAATAATAAATTTCATGTTTATTTCTTGAATGATAACATATTCGTGTTCCGTGGTCTAGTTAGTCACTACTCCGATTTCATCATTTAATTTTGATTGCTTGGAGGGACCTAAAAAAAACTGTTTAGATTTTTTTTTTCCGAACCAGTAGCAAGAAATAAGGGCAAAACCTATGTGTCCGCGTCATTTTCAGTGAAATAATAAGGCTTTCAAAATATTACAATAGCTACACCGGGATCTTTAAGTAATATGTTAGTGCTTTATTATGCTTAATAATAATTAGCTTGTTTCTGTCCGTTATTGTCTAAGATACTTCAAAAGGGCAAGGGCGTCTTCTCTACCTAAGAATAGAATTTATTTATGTCAACATCCTAACTTCTGTCTCCTAATTATGCAAATCTAAAGAACACACATTACATGAACAAACTCATTTAGCCGAACAGTACGCGAAACGTTTAATTACATATTTGTATTGCATTAGGGACAAATCCTACAGACCAACTGCAGGATTTGTCCCGGGTTCTTTCACTAATATCCTGTATCCACTAATATACATGTTAGACAATGCTGTAGCCTGTTAATTGTGTCCGTATGTCCCGGGCACGGGATTACAGGCCGGGCCTTCGTTAACACGGGATTTAGCTCTTTGATACACCCCTATGCGCTGTAGTTCGGTAAATACGGATAAGTGTGCCATGACTTTCCGCGATTTGTTGTAATCCTGCGATATTTTGGGTAAGCATATCTCCGAAATATTCGTGATTTTGTATCAAACTTTTATACGTAACTACGTCATTTTTATCGACATTACTACAACATAACATGAAAAAACTGATCGCATTCCCTACAAAATCAAAATATCGTTAAAATAACGAACTAACATTCAGTCGTCGATACAATGCTAATTGCGCAAACGTTACGGAACTAGTTCGAAGGGTCGACAACAAACCTCACGACAATTTGATTTAGTATGCATATATATTAAGTTCGAAAAGTCAAGAAATATTAATATGAGTAAAGGTATTCTTTAAACAATTAAACTATAACTATCATTTGCAGTAGGCGAGATTGAATGGGTCTATTAAGATTCCAAGACGCTGCGTAAAAAGATTATTTTTATGAATTTCTTATTAGGCACTGCAGTTTATAAGACCAATTGAAATAAATGTTTATTATTTATCCTATAAGATGAGTGTTTGTAGGTTTTATATGGTATAGAAATTAAATTATATACGATTTGATGAGCACACCTTTATCTTCACCACACTTAAATCTGATTGCAAAAATAGAAACAGACATTTTTATTTTTTATTGAATGAATTATATTGATTAATTAATTATTTAAAAGGCATTTATTTATAATTTTAAGGAATTATTTATTTATAAATAATAAAACTATAAAAAAATATATAATACATATCGAAACATCACATGACTGCACAAACTTAAAATAAATTATTATGTACCATGACATAACATGTTATAGTCATTTTAGAAAATAAATCGAATTATTTATCCAGGATAGACTCGACAAATCTTATGTTACATCGAGAAAATTATGTATAATTATGAAGAAAACTAATTTCCGATATACATATCTTTTAGTTTACAAGTGCCAGGAAACGCTTGTGTCATTACCATTACCTTAGGCACAATCATTATATCTAATAACAACAAAAACAACTAACGGAAGAATGCGCCATTAAAGTTTTTATTAAGCAAAAAAAATAAGTTCACTAAACCGATGTAATTGTTAGTTAAATTACGATATCAATGTTATAGTTAACGTTTTTACTGAATGTACAAAAAGTTACTAAAACGATTAAGTCTCAATTCGTGAAACATTCTCCCAGCTTTTGATTTGTAACTTTATATGGTACCGAAGGAAATAAAAACGAGTCAATAAATAAAAAAGCATAGATATTTATTTTAGATCATTTTGGACAAATATGCTTTACTTAATTACTAAATCAAAATTAAATAAAATTATTTTCAAAACGAGAAAAACTTGTAATCGAATTGTGTGCCCAAGAATCATATTTAAATATACTTCATCATGTCAACCGGCATAACTTAAAATAGATATGAGATTCGAAGATAGTATAGCGACTAATTCCATGGACACCAAAAAGTTGTCAAACGAACAAATCACTTCCAAATTAAACTGACATCTCATTCAACAGCTTATGAGGGAACATTGAAAATAGTTTGACTATTGTCACTAAACAGAAAGTTTGATAGAAGTTCACATTGAAATCTAAATTGAAAGAAATATAAATACGTGTTCTTTTTTTAATAACTTAAAATTACTAAATAAATAAAATAAACATATATATACTATTATGGATTTTGTCGCGGTTTAATTTTAGATTTTAGGTCCCGACGTTTCGACACCTTTGCAGGTATCATGGCTGGAAGATATCACCTACTTGGGACCCAACAATACATAAACTCAAGGCCAAACCCAACAGCAGCGCTGCAAGACATCAAGACACAGTGAGCTCATATTGCGTAGGTCGGAACTCAAATAATTAGTTAAAATATGAAGGTAGAACGAGCAACATCTACTGTCAAGACGAACGCCATCTCAGTCTGCCCGTGACCATGATACCTGCAAAGGTGTCGAAACGTCGGCACCTAAAATCTAAAATTAAACCGCATTATTTCAATGTCTAACATTCGCGTAAACCTAAGAAACCAATATATATAAACTATCCCATTTTACAGTGGTTTTGCAAACATTGAATTTTGGTGTGGATGACATAGGACCGTAGAGAATGGCACGAAAAAGGAAAGGCCTATGCCCAGCAGTGGGAAGACAAGGGCTGATGATGATGATGATGATTACACAAAATATGCTTGTATTGTACCTACCAGAAACAAATCCGTAGCACGTCTCGTAGCATAGCGTCGGCTATTTGTGCAATCGTTTACCATCATGATATTTTACGCGAAGTATTTTGACTTAACGATATGTATGGGTTCCGAGTATTAAATGTTATTGCATATTAAGACAATTTTATGACAGACTGGCAACTACGATTAGCTGTGAATAACAATAATGCATTAATTTTCAATTTCGTGATTAGGTACTTACACTTAAGAAAGGGATTGGTAGAGCTTTATTGAATCATAAATGGATTTAACTACTCTTTATGGAATAGTTATTTGGGCCTCTAGGATTAAGGAAGTCAAATCATCTTGTTATATTTCGCTGCAATATGTATCGCAATGAATACTAATATATTATAATAATTGTGTACAATTCAAAATGTATTATATGGATAAGGGTGTGAGTTTTACATTAAAATGACTCTCATTTCATTCATTACTTAAGTCACAATGTGAAAATGTTTGTTTATCCCAAATAAATGAGATGAAATCAAATATTTTCACTGCGGAGGATGTACATACAGTAAAAACAAACGTTGGAACCAATTTGTTCTTCTACTAACCTGTCTTATATCACTACCGTAAAACATTTAAAATTCAAGTATCATTTGTTTTGAGTTACACTTCTGTTTCCTACCTGTATTGTAACACAACTATAAGTTCACGAATCGTCGACTTCACTACTCGTTCGTCGTCCTCTCCTCACGATCTATCTGTGACATCTAATTACTCGCCAAATTAAGCCGCAGCTATGAAGCTTTCTTTCGTAAGGGCTTCGTAAACTCTACGAATTTAAATGTAACAAGAAAAATCTCAAAGTTCGTCATTCTAAGTTGTGATTTAGTTATAGGTTTCTCGTTCGTGAGAATTCTTACTGCTCTTACAAGATTCTTCTTAAAGATTAGATTTCTGAAATTGTCAAAATTTGCCATTTGCGTACACCTGTGTTATTAAACCAATATTATTTCTCTTAGTGTAGTTGCCCTAAGGAATGTATATTTATCAATTTTTTAGAGTGTATTGTGCAATAGATAATAATAATTTATATGTATTTGTTTTTTTATTTGTGTAGATAGTACCCAAGACAACTCACGATGAAACGGCGCGCCTCCATAAATGGTGAACAAAATAAACGTTCCATTTTGTCAACTGACACTCGTCTTATAAGAGGTGGACATAAGCTGCATATTAATTAGAAAATTAAGCTCAACAACCAACACTACAAGAACAAATCGCTTCGACCTTTGCGCCGCCAATAAAAACACATTAACTCCCTCACTTGAATTAATGATTTAACTGCACAAAAGGAATGTCTAAGGTGAGACCACGAAAACGTACCCTTATCTAAACTGGCTGGCGTTGTATGCGCTCTCTAATTGGCTAATTGGCATACTAGTGAAGATAGATCAACAATTGCAATCTCTTCCTAGTTCGGCTAGATAATGCATCCGCCTCTGTCGCCCTGATGAAATGCTAAGCGATCGATATCGCGGCCATTGAAATACGCTTCACGAACGGTAATTGTAATATATTACAGTGGTAATTTAATACTTGTTTTGTAAACGTTGTACTAAGGTCATTACTATGGGCACATAGAATTTGTTGGCGCAAAAACAACGCGGCGTGTGGTCGGACGTGAGATTCTATTTACTGATAACAGTTCTTATAAGGTTCGCTTGATATGACGTGTGGTGTGTTTGATTTGAACGTACAACTTATCGCATGTAGTGTTAGCCCCCTTGTTAATTGACCGGTTGTGAACATTGAGCAATTTGCGTTCCTTCAACTTAAGTTATTGTAAAGTTGCTAGCAGAACTCCTTTATACACATTAAGTGAAGAACGCATTACTATTATTCACGTCTATGACATTGTTTTTTTTCCATTTCTTTGTGAATTTTCTTTATTTGAAATAACCGAGGGAATATTCAGTTCCACATATTTCCTTATTTTCTATTGGTAAATATCGGAATACCAACACTCCGACTGAAGTCCAAACGCTAGGGCTTCTTGAATAATTCCTTTACACATCTTCGTATTGCCAAAGCCCACCCCTAACTGTGAATACATTTTTAAAGCTGTGCGCACATAAAAGGGAATACAGGAGTGTTATTCGAAAGTGCGGAAATGCGTCCCATACATCAAGTGAGGAAAATAGAAAAACACAGTCAAGATAAAATGTGAGTACATCGCCGTGAAATGTTGCTACAATTCCGAAAGAGACAAATAGCCCTTTAACAGGGAGAGCATATTTTATATGCACTCGTTGTGTGGGTATTGCCATAGACGTGCCTTACACGTACGACAGGATGTCACTTGACAACATAATCGTTCTTCTTCTTTAACTAGTACACATCATTGCAAACCTTAATCTGTAATGTGTGCCATAGGTAGCTAGGGTTCCACAAGGAACTTATCTTAGGGCCAATACATCTTTATGTACAGTATTGTAAATTATAGATCAAAGATAGACAGATATTTTATTCCAGAATTCCTGCTAAGTGTAGATAAAGAAAAGTTCATGTCAAATAGGTGTATTGTGTTGTAATAACCAAATATTTTTATTTCATACAAAGCAAGCACAGTTTCATATGCATAGACGTAGTTACAAATTCTCACGTACCGAGAACCTTCAAAAGGACCACAAGCCGACACTTTTCAGTGAAACACAAAATAAAATGACATCCACGGACGTGTTTGCTTCTGTTGCAGTATTTAACACTCTTCGCCGATTCCTTTGGCCCGGTGTATTTCCGTCTCGTCGGCCAAATTGTCCCGGACAGCTCATTCGGCCGTGTACTCGAACGTACCAACTCACTTTGAAGTCACTTAATTATGTCGGTTCTGTGGACTGTCGCTTGTGATATATCGAACTTTGAGGGGAGAAAAACGCTCCCTCCGTAGGTAGTTCGAATTTTAAATTGGCTGCACTTTGTGTTCTAAAAACATTTCAATTAAAATTTTATTTTTGGTTAAACAACAAGACCGTCTAACGTCGCGTATGAAAACCGCATCGGAGTAATACTGCTGTGAATCTTTGAGGACTTTTATTTTATTTTTGTTAGACGCTACGTCTAGTCACAACACAGAGGATATTCTTTTGTGTCTCATATACTTAAAGCAGACATTCACATAAAGAAACAAGAAGAAGAAATAATTTTAACGCGACGGTTGTAAAGAATGTTATGTTAGCTTCTTTATTCCCCTCAGTAGTTGATGCAAATAAGGCCAATATCTTGAATACATAATGGTAATGGCAAGAGGTTCCTACACGACTAATTGAATTCAAGCCTGCATGATTCACAAATCGCGTTTCACCCTTCATTGCTTCATGCCCTGAAATTATAACCATTGTTTCGAACAAGCTATGTAGTTTACAAATAACCATATAAGCTACGTAATTGCTCACGATTTATATCTTGCATTCCACTTAAAGGGAATTATGCAACAATTGAAATAATGAGACCTTGTATCCCCGTAAGTATTTATCTTCAGACGTATCAAGGTCCCCGGTTCGCAAAACTAGCTGAGCTTGGCTTCATCACGTTACATTTGTAGTTTTCTGGAAGAAATTGCGAGCTTATTTGTTTTTGTTTTTCCTTATTCCTATCCTTACGAAGTTACGAAAATGTATGTTCAATGTTGTCAACCCTACAACGATTTTGTTGACTTGCCAATTTGTTCTCGTGTACCTAAGCCACAACTTAATTCTTTACACAAATCACTGAATATGAGGATCATTACATAATTATATGAGAATTAAAAAGAATCAGTTTGAATTGAGAATTACAAACATTTCCGACAACATAAATGTCTAGTTAGACAGTTCTCATATAAATTAATTAAGTAAAATCGCTTTTGACCACAAAAATGTAATCAAACCGTCACAATCACATGGTCTAGACAGATCTTAAAATATGTATAGGGTGTGGCATATTAGACAACTTTTTTCAACAAATCAACATTTGCTATATAGATTGCTTCATTATAGAATCACGATTCGATTCCACCTACAATTAAACATAGTTAGCAAACATGTCTGTAATTATTGACCGCATTAATCGCTTTCGACCGACCGTCGTAAAGAAGAATATGTTATTTATAGTTATAGACGATGTTTCTTAAAATATTATGATAGCCACTGCCTCCAAGGTTTATAAGCCCCGAGACTTAATATTAATTTATGATACTATTTTACTACATCTTTATTCTACAAAACGAGACCGCAAAAACAAAATGATTTTTATGTTTTAGATGTTATTTAATCTCGTTCATCTTTACTACTATATACTCATTTTTCTTCTCACTACTTTAGTAACAAAGTTATAGCACGAAACATGATTTTTTATTAAAGCATTTAAAACAATGTATTTAATACTTTTTACTTCATCATTATCAAATCAATTAAACAGAGCGCTTGCATTAAAGACTAGTCAAACATCTAAATGGATGGCCGCCTACACTCGTCTAATAAATTAAGCAACCCTGTTTTGATTGTTCTCAATAGAGATTGCGCAACACGCAATTATACATACAACCTCTTTCAATAACTCCTCTCAAGGTCAGCGAAAGTAGCCCATAGACATTGGTCATAGACAGCGGCCATAGACTTCGCCCATAGTTTTCGATTTCGTTGCCGCGTACCATCGATCAGCTGTTGACTTTTGGACTTTCGAATTCGTAATTATTATCCCACATCCATTGCAAGTATGTATATAATTTTTCTTGACACATTTAGTAGTTAAAAACGGTTTTGGTGATAAAGAAATGCTTTTGGAATAAAATAAATGTCCAATGTTGGCTTTAGTACAGTTTTTTCATGATATTTACTATGTAAGATACATCATTAAAAAAAACTGATAATTATGTTCATCCTAGCACATCAAAAGAATAAACATGTTGAAGAACCAACATCCAAAGATTAAGATCTGCCATACATTACGTTACCATCATCGTTCACGGCTCAAGCATGCACAGAATCCGCCACAACACACAAATTTAATTGAGTTCCGTAATCAAATCCCGCCAATAAAGCTAACAATACCTTGACATCAAGATAAGCACATATATGACCACATCAGCATGCATCGCACGATGCAATAGACGGAACTTTGCGGCGAGTTAGTGGAAGGAAACGGAAACGCGCGACCGCAGCGGCACAGCGTTTGTTTTGTTCGATACCGTTTCCCATACTAGGACATAGATTAGATAACACACAGATATTTCAAAGGCTTATGCAGTGACTTGACTAACTTAAAGACATGGGCCTCAAATAATAATTATTACGACCTGTATGACGACGACGTTAGGCGTTTGTATGCAAATACGATGAGTCACGCCAATATTCAGATGCACTCAATTGATTAAGCTTAATTAAGCGTAGAAATAAATAGCTGCCTAGAAATAAGGGGTGAGATACATTTTATCCGCGTACTTTTAAACCCCCTTGGTATGTAAGGTCGATCCCGGAAACTAAATTTCTAAAAACCAATAACTCATGAATATTTTCTTCTTTATGCTTTTAGATAACTTGTAGCTAGGCACTGAGACTTAACCGCTCTACAGGAAATTAGGCAACAAGTACCAGTAGTACCTAGGTATCTGTTTGTAGATTTACTCTGTGCCTAGTCTGTCATGTTTACGTCAAAGCATGGAATCAACACAGACGGACTGTGTGTCTCCAGCCCGTGTCTGTCATAAAGAACTCAATCAGCATAGATTCAATGTGTTACAACACTGTGCTTGTTTTGGAAAGGTATTTCCAGTGTCTGCTGTGTCGGAATGTTTATTATGTAGCCACATCCTTGCATAAAGGTTGATTCGGAGTAGATTCTGTTTGCACAACGGAAACTGGTCGTTGAAAAAATAACCGCCTGAGTGTCATACTAAAAAGGTTTTATTTGCATTCGTTTTATGGGCGTCTCGAGCCAACGCGAGAATAAAGAGTATTGTTTTATATAACAATCCTTTTTTTAAATAAATTTTAACTATTAGTCAACTAAAAAGATACTTTATATACAAACAGAAGTTTCATCAGTAAAGTATTAAATCCAAGATTTATTGTTCAAAGCTTCAACTTGATAATTACAGCTTGATTAAGCTTTGATAAAACCGTTTTAAAAGTAGGTAATGATAACATTTATTTTAAACATCAAATTATATAAAAACATGAATATTCAAATTAAAGGTATTTAACTGTATAAAATTAAAACGCAATAATCAAATTGTTTTTCAACTCTCTGTCGGCAGAATCATTATCACATAAAATCCTAATATAAGCGTATCTTTGATCGCTATCAACGTTTTAAATACTTCCCGCTGAGACATTAAACTCTCAGAAATATTTCGCGTTGGCCATAAGTTATTAAGAAAACGGTTCACTTTAACGAAACAACCAACTTTAATTTACTTCTACGTCACTCAATAATATATTAACACATAAACGATTGCCAATATCAATATGCTAAAATAAAAATATCCAGTTAACCAAATAAGATTGTAACTTAGTGAAATATATTAAGTTTTCGTTCAACTGTCAATTCCTCTACTTTTAATATACATTTTATGGACTGTGTACCTTTTAAAAACAAGGGTCAGGACTGACTCGATACATTTATTGGCCTCTTCGGCTTGTATTGGCTGTCAAATAAATCACTACCATAATAAAAAGACAATTTTACAAAGTTAACGAATGAATTTCGAAATGATTAAGGATGTATAGACGGTATCGGCCACACTGGTGATTTACTTTTGTTTTTAATTGCTGTCCGAACACGCAAGCATAAAACATTACTTGTATTTTAAATTCGTTCGGATTAGTTTGTTTACTTTAGCGAAAAATGCGATCGATTCCAAATGGCCCGTAAACAAAACCATACAATTCGGAACGCGTAAATCAATGGATTAAAGTCAGCATACCAAATATCGCACACAAACAACATAAAACCGAGGAAATTATAAATCATGATAGACAAAAACCTAAAATATTAGACGTATTAATCGCTTTCATATTAAAGAGTTACGCTGCACAAGTTTACAAGTCGGGAATTCGTATTTTAGGATGGCGAGCGTGGGCGGCGACATTATTTCCGTATTCAAAGCCGAGTTTCGTAAGATCCAGTTTTATTAGCTCTGTGTGCATTCTTTCGGTCACTTAGCGGATATCTACGAAAGCCGATTGGGGACACTAAAACGTTTCGAAGGGCCATCATCAAAGCTGTGCGAAATTCGGACCACACCTCGCGCGGCTTACAGCGTCATGTGAGATGTTTATTAGCGTATACTTTATATCCTCGTAAAACCTTCTGTGTACAGTGGCCAGCGAAATTAACATTCGAAACTATATGGGCCGTGACACGTAATAATTATTTACATAAATAATTATATTATCCTCCCTTCTAATTACCTTAATAGTCGTAAAATAAACTTAATTAGCTTCGGCTGTTCTAATTTAAGTCGGACACTGGCACCGAATATCTAAATAGGCAACGAGGGAAAAATTTAAATCAACAAACTTCGGAACTTACAAGACTTAGTCAAAGAACGGGACCTTGAAAGGATGTTGGATCCTGAACAGATTATAATATCAGAGGATCATTAAAAGCCGACACAACAGATTAACTTAAAGTTACTAGATGAATGGGGTAGATAAAGACGTGGTATTAGGAACAATTAACGGCAAAACTCTGGTACAATGGCGACGACACATCAAAGCACAGGTTTACAGGATTAACAAATGAACAAAAGGAAACAAAAGGATTAAGAGCTCTCGTCTCATTTTGGCAATGCCACGTTTAAATTAAAAACTGAAAAGTGTCATTCAAATATGTAACAAGGTAGACTTATGTTCCTCGGACTCAGCTGTTGCAAAATTAATCCTCGCGCCTCGAAAGGAAGAATAAATAACTTTTTGCAAAAAAATGCATTACTCGTCCATAGTGGACAAAATCTTTTGTGAGCACAAAAGTCGCACTTAAAATTAACTTTTCGTCAAATCTTCTTGGAGATAGTGTGCAATTGAATTTCTTCTTTATATAAAGGGGAAAGAATTCATTTTGCGGGAGCATGAGTTAATTCAAAGTGAATGCGACATATTTATTTTACGAAATCCAATTTTCTGCTGACATCTCATCTGTCGACTTTAAACGTTCGGGACTATGGGACTGTCTTCTCGGTTTCACGCTTACTCTTTGAGTATCATCTTTGGTATAAATGCTTTTGAATTAAAACGCTCATGTAAATTTATCATATCAACAGAAAAGCGGATGGTGTCAAATTATTTCTTGAAATTGAGAATTCTTTATTCATAACTTCATTTATTTATATACACTAACTCAAATAAAAATATTAATTTCATATTGTTTGTGAAGATTGCTGATAAGAATATGGCCAATAAAAACCTGAACTAATACCCATCAGTATTTCCAATAACTTGTATAAAAAGAAAGATTTTATACGAAGAAATATTGGTGGCAATAAGTCAACTACGTAAGTCAGTGCGCCAATAGGGTTAAACCCTTAAGTTATAAATGTTGGCTGTGGAAAACCGATCCTAGTTCGTAGGCGGGGAACTAAGGGCCTGTCATGTTTGGACTATTGTGTTACAGTAAACCCAGTATTTTATTGCGGCTGTGACTTCAAGCAACACTAGTAAACGAAGGAAGCCTCCTACATTTACTTGTTCAGTCAATTCGACAATGAATTTAAATAAACAAAACACTAACGGACCATTCCGTTTAAACATCACTGGTTCAGTAATAAAAGTAACATTGAATTGTGAAATACATACACAGCTGAATGTCTTCCTATGAAAAGGCATAATAGTTTGTTTATATTAAACTTGCTTTTGACAACTATTCCGTACGCACGGACCACCATAGGCCCCCAAATAATTAAAAAAATACTAGATAAAAAAAAAATACATTTTATTCAGGCTATAAAAACCCGAATTCTTAATCTATTCAGTTGCTTTCGCGTGGAAAGATAAATAAATACAACCTACTAAAATCTTTTGAAACGAAGATTTGTAAAAATAACTCTCTTTACTACTTAGCAAGAAATAATTACCTTTGTAACACCCACGAAAAGACAAAAATATAGGTATAACAACTTCCGGGACCCACGCCTCCGTAACAGTCAAAATCTCCTTATACTCGTTTATTATCGCCCAATATAACAGCCAATATAATAAAGAATAATGTTTTCTCTACCCACTTGCGAAAACACTATCTAATAAGCACATCTACCAAATCTAATTTAGCATCATCAAATAACAAAAGATCGTATAAAAGTTCAAAGCGATCATTACATAGTTGCGATGACGTATGTAGGTGTCACAGTAACGGTTGATTTTATTTATTACACCATAAGTCACGTAAAACTCTAAGCTCCCGGTACTATGATAGCATCTTGAATTCCTACTGGCCGCTAGTACAAACTTTATACAGGGTATTCGAAAATAACGTTCTTTATTTAAAGTGTATTTTTTTTAAGTCAGTGTATACGAATTGACATTGTGTCAATTCGTATCGTCGAACTAACTTTGAAAATTCACTGTTTTAAATTTGAATATGGAAAAAGGAAATTTCAATTGTTTTCTTTTTATATAAAATATTTGTTGTAGTTAGATTTTAAGCAAAGAGTTCTGATATCAATTTTCATGTAAGCATCCTATAGTGATAAATCACAGTAACATATTGCGTATGTGTGGGGTATTTTATAATCTGTAATGTAATCCTGATAGGCTTGATCCTGATAACCTTGGCTCACCAACTTAGTAACTTACACCACCCGCTACTTACCTACATACAAAAATGTATGCTAAATCTCCGGAAATCTAGAATTGAATACGTTTGCGAATAATATATTATAATAAGCTGTATTTATCGTTTATCCCTCAACAAGAGAACTCACAAAGCCTCTCTGCAATAACAATGCATTGCGCTCAATACACACAGCCTGTATATTCCACTGGAAAAATATTTTGACAACAAAAGCCGCTTAACTTAAAGGTTAACGAGACCTTCGTTATTGTGACGCACATATTTTGAATTAATCAAGTATTTGTCGTAATATTTATTGCGTTTAATACTAGTCTAGTATGACCCTAACATCATCAAGGCGGACTCTATATCGCTTAACATGCAGCAGTAATAGTTCTATTAATTTAAAAGCCGTGTACGTAATGAAAGCTAGAATATTATGGTAGATAGGAAAGGCTAAGCTACATAGAAATATACTGTATGCAAACTAAGACCTATGTTCAACCCGTTTAACATGTTATCGACCCAATTGCAAAGCTTTTTAGATTCAATTTTGCATAACAGAAAACTTATTGAGTTACTACGACTAAAGATGAACGAAATTTTATGTAACATCTTTGAAATAGATTGTACGGGGAAATGATCTTTCTAATAACTTTTGAACAAAGAAATTGCGATAAGTAAAGAGGTAAAGTTTGCCCCTTTATTAAGAGTAGTCTCTTAAACTTCTTAATCAATTTGTTCCGAATTTGGATTTCTGTATAATTTTTGAGCTTGAACACATTGAGCAAATATTAATTAGTGAAATTGGCATTACAAGGATTAAATTCAATTAGTGGACTTAAGAAGAAGGTTGTGAAACTTTTGAGTAAATTCTTTATACAGAAAATATTAATTAAAATTCTTCTTGCTGAAGCAATAAGCGTCAACATTTTTATGGCGAGTAATAACAAACGCAATTAAATAATTTCTCGAACACAAATCCTTAAGCTTTCTGCGATCAACATTGACAGTCGAATCACGTTATACCGTGTCTACATAACAGCCTTTTAGTTTAATCCGATCTGTACAAGTAGTAATAAGAAGATTGTAATTGAACGTCAAAGGGGCCGGTAGATTAGGCGATGGCCAATCAGATTATAAGCGACAATTTCGATTTCTCTATATAGATTGACAGTTGACTGTAAATCTATTCGTTATGCATTGCGGTTATTGGGCGGTAGCGTGACAGCGATTATGATTCGTTCAATTAAAATTGTGTTAATAATTATGATAATTATTGAGGAACAAAAAATGTATGAGCTACTTAGCCGATGTACGAAACGACTATTGAACTATCTACGTAATTACATAAAAAATATTGTAGATATGTTATTACGTAGATATTTTTTGCGTGTAATTTTCTAAGATGATTTACTAAACTTAAGTCTGAAACATTTTTAAATTCAGCTAACCATAGTTTGTTGGAACTTAACCGTATTAGGTCTTCGATATGTTTAATGCCGAACCCAGCAATAAATAAGAGAACTTAGTAGCAAGTCATCTAATGTTTTAAAGAACAGAAAAGCTCTCAGAAGCAGCGTCTTTAGCGATATTAAAACGAAAATAAAACAAAGCCTTGTCGCTAAGAAAAGATTGAGTTATGCGAAGTGAATAAAACCCTCGATATCTTGAATGAAAGTTATCTACACTAATATTATAAAGAGGAAAGATTTGATTGTTTGTTTGTTTGTTTGTTTGTTTGAAATGAATAGGCTCCGAAACTACTTGACCGATTTGAAAAATTCTTTCACTGTTGGGAAGATACACTATCTCCGGTGAACATAGGCTATATAAAATTCTCAAAAAAGTTAGGGATCCATACTAAAACCTCAATAATGTAAACCAAGGTGTGAAAAAATTACCAAAAACCTTTCTTGCATCGCATGCGCTGCGAAAACTATTGATTATAGAACAAAATAATGTACTACGTCTTTGTAGAACATATAATTATCTACAAAAAGTGTCGCGACAGCATATGTCTAACTATAACAGTTAGGTCACAATAAGAGATATTTTACTAAAAAAAAAATATTGAAAGGACGCCGCTAGAAAAGGCTCTTTATTTGTTACTTGGTATTGAGGTTATCAAAAAAAATTACTTCATAGTCAAGACTGCTTCAATACCTTTATGTAACTTTTTGAATTATTCACTTTGGACATTCCCTTCGAAAGATATCACGAGTTTAAAATATAAGAATTAGAAAAAAGTCGCGTGATTGTCGCTCACTCTGCTCGGCTAACTATGCGATTTAAGCATCACTGAGGTACGGGAGTGTCTATACTAATATTATAAAGAGCGTAATAGTAGTAATAACACAGAAATCTTCAATCCTAACTTTTTAATAATGTGTTAAATACCCGTGCGAAGCCGGGACGGGCCGCTAGTGTCCGATAAAACTGTTTAAGATAGTGGATACAGTTTCGTTTCAAATAAAAGAAAACCTTTGAAATTTTATTTAAAACAAAAGACGATCATGCATTCTGAAATCGATCGTTACTATTTGAATGCAGAACGGAACTTTAAGGCAACATGCGCTATCTCAAACGCAATATCAATACTTCCGGCCCAAGCACGACATTAGGTCCCTCAAAACACAAGTTTCCGAAACCACTTTGTCTCCCCCACAATTCAAAAGTTCCGTAGAAACAGATGACGGTAGGACATAGTCCGCATACCAATTGGACATAAAAATAAAATAATGCATATTTGGTGGCGTAAATACAGTTAGATGTGCTTCGGGAGTCTGGAGGCTCGAACTCGTTCAATTCGTGTATCGCGCGCCTATCAGTAACACATCCTGTAGGAAACACGTGACGAGAATAGAGGCTGCGGAGAGGCCGCGGCCTCTAAACTAGCGGTGCTGCCAACTTTAAAGGGCACGTGTATTGCGGTTGATAATATAATAGATTATGTAAGATTGGAGGCTGCGGGAGATGTTTTGTTTAAGTTATAGTAGAGAGCCAAAATCCGACCTAACCATTGTGTTCCTTTGCAGTTATACTTTAAGTAACTGTTCTAGGCACTTGGGTTTTCTTAAGCTGTAAAGAAAAGTTAATAAAAAGTCACAGAAGAGAAATATAGTGAAACTGCAATAATGAAACCTCATCTTTAATGTCTTAGAATGATTTCCAAGGTAATCTAAAATACTTATATAACTATAAATGCGCATTTGCCACTTCTGTCAAATTCTTCGAAGGCGCTAATTTATCCAAGTTCCTATAATCGAACTCTAAATATTCCAAACATACGCCAAAACGTTTTTTAATCAGCAACATTATAAAGTTTCGGAAGGCATAAGCTATAAAAATATACGTGACTAAAATAATGTTTTTAGTTATATATGTCCACGTTTTTCGGGGCCCTTCTCAGATTCACAGGAATAAGACGCGACGGAGGAGATGCGTCGCGCATAATGTCCTATTTTGTTTGTATACAAAGTTATTGTGTTATCGATATTTTCCGTCAAAAAGATTTCTAGAAACATGTTGTGCGAACACATATCAAATATTTATGTCTATCTTGTTGAGATTGAAAGATAACAGGAACTGCATAACTCTATTTATCAACGACTTTTTGCCTTTTTTGCATAACAAAAGGATGGCAATATGTCTTTGTTCACTAGTATATTTATGTGTTGTTTATTTATTGATACGTGGTATAATTTACACGTCTTCGTTAGTGTAGCAAACACATAAATTAACGCAATATTTACTAGTCATTAACAATCGATTACCTTTCGTATTGGCACGATAGGAGCGCCATAAATAAAGCCCGTATGTAGTGTAGGGCATAATTACGCGCATAATACAAATGAAAAGCGCAACCGGGCATGTAGCCGCGATGTCTTACCAGGATTATTTATTGCCGTTTTATCTTACGACCGTTTGCGATAAAATAAAAGAAATGTCAGGCCCCTGATCGCGATTATCACGAGACGATCACTGAATCGCCTCTGAGTAACAGATCCGAACCGCAACATATGTCGCTACCATTAAATGCAAATACCATTACCGTGCACATTTTGAAATACATTACAGAAGTGAGTACTTAAACCGCAATGTATGTTTTACGATCGAAGGAATCGAGTGTTTAAGAATGCGGCAAAACAAAATACGCATTGAAAAGACTTTAAAAGCTTATTTTACAACGTGGTAGTATCTGTAGTCAGTCATTGACTGGGAAGAAAGACTTGCTCGCATGGCGTGCCCTCCATGTTACTTCGGCAGACAGCCGGTATCATTGTGTAGGGAATGTCCTTTAATTAGCACATGTAGAGCAAGATTATCGGCTGACAACGTCACCGAGTGGGCGACAACTGAATAATGACGTCGCTATTTATATAAATAGGTATATACCTACCTACATAATTGTTGTTATAATTAAACAGTCATTTGTTTAATGATGTTATGGCTTTATTCCACTTTAAACAGTTATTACATGGACACTGGATTGTCGCAAATAATGGTTATTACGTGATTCAGTTTTTGTTACACGAATATAATTGAGTTAATCTACTGGTACACTTACAGTCCACTTTCATTAATTGAGGCCATAACAAGTTTAGTTTTGGCAAAGATAAAAACCTAGTAATTTTTGAACGTCACAACTATTTGACTACTTATTGAGAATTTTCTTTTCGACTTGTTGTAATAACCATTGTTCTTATTCTTGTGAGAAACCAACCACTTAATTCATCCTTTTTCGTGATAAATTAACTATATCAGTAAGCGCTGGAGCACCACTGACCATTACATTTTAAGCCATAAATAAAGCCTAAAAAAAACATTTGCCAGCCATTAGTCGACATAAAGGAAGTACTGCCAACATTATATTGCTAACTATCGCGTCCAACTCGCACAGCCAAATTACTTGTGACAAGAAGCCAAATATATGTAGATAAACAGGCACCTGCTGCGGATTCTAGCCAAGTACTGATATGTTATCTACTGCGCCAACTTTTAAATTAAACTGCCTTTTATTGGTGTATAATTATTCTAGAGATTATAAGATAAAATGGGCAGAATATGTCCTTTTAAAGTTGGAATCTGTTCGACCTGTAGCAGGCTTCATGGTGCAGGACTCAAGTTCAAGTCGGCAATTGATCTGGGCTGTTTCAATATTTGTTTTAATGAGCTTACTGATGTACAGAAATTAGTAAATTTACTATCTATGTTTTAGAAAACTTCCAGCTTAATATGCCAGTAGACTTTCATTCTCTATTCGAATGTAATAAGACAGATGTTCGTAATTCTAATTCTTTTCACAGTTCAAACTGCAAAAACCATTGAATATTTATAAAAATATATACCTGCTACAAACTAGACTTTATTTTGTTTTATAGATTGTATATTGTTTTGAAAAACAAATTCAAATCACATCAACTTATCTATCAAATCGTCCGTCAAATGTTTATAGAAAACGGTACATCTAACAGGCGGTAATGCTGGCGTTGATGTTAGATCGTGCAGCGTACCTTAATAACTAGCTAGACAGGGAAATAACAGTGAAAAGGCTGACCCCTTTATTATAAACGATTTATAATTAAAATGCTTTAGTCTATCGCTATCACTTTTGATACACTTAAAAATAAATAGCTGGTTTAGTTTTTTCAGTCAGTATCTACGCTTATAGTAGGTATATAGGTGTGTGAAAATGACTCTTTCTGTTTTTCTGTTTGTTACGCTTACAAGGCATAACCACTGAACCGTCTTGGTTTTGGTATATTTGGCATATAGTAAACTTACTCCGAAAAGCCTGTTTTTGCTAAATTACGTTATTTGTCACATGTTTAGAAATATTTTTTTGGACTATAACACATATTTGAATACAAAGCCCACAGCACAAATAGGCAAATTGTCCTTTATCTACACTGAAGTATTCATGACCAAAAGGGCTATCTATGTCTGATACTTACAATAAAGGATCTCTTACAGGCAAACGACAGTTGGTACTGAGTCCCTTTTATTCACCACAAACACTGATTAATGTTTAACGTTAATGTGACGTCATTAACCCATTCAGATAGCATCACAATCAATTCGATACATATTGCAAAGATAAATCGATAATAATGTCATATGAGTAATGACTTGTATCAATCATCTTAAGTATAATGTGTGTCGATTGTACTGCTAGTGTATACATCTGTACTTAGTACTTGTTAGTTCAAATCTCGGTCGTTTAGTACATTTTAGTGCGTTAAGTGCAAGAAGGCCAATTTATGATTAAATTTTCGTATTCATGCAATATCATTTAGATAAGGATTATCGTTTTACGTCATCATAGTTCTTACTCTGAATAAATCGGTTTACCACTTTTTATTATAGATCAACAAACTATGTATTGCACTACTAGATTCACTTCGGGAACTTTTTAAATAGTTTTACATACTTCAAATGTACTAATAATTTACATAGTCTAAATCAGCTAAATTAATTGGATAACAATTGATTTTAGTATTTGTTTTCGGTTGGCAAACTTACAATAGACACCCAACAATTTAAGACTGTAGATTCTGACCTTACGTCTTTCAAACAAACACACCCAACCTCTACAAACCGAGTTAAGCAATAAAACTAAAAATTCATAGCAGCACGTTCAAAAAATCACGTTTATGAAATATTAAATCTAGTTATATCTGTCAAGGGAATCTCTATGGGTTTACGTTTACTGAGAAAGATAGGCAGGTGTACAGTGGGTGCGGGTTGAAGCCCGAGCACAAACAATTATCATTCCGTGTGGTTGCAAAACATGCCTCGTCACTATCAGACTCCCATCACCACGACTTCACTATTTACATATAATGAGTATTCAACAATAAACAAAGAAATGCAACGCCTTTGCTTGCGATGTTATGACATAATTTTCTTTTTATTCTTTTTTAAATTTGAAACAGGATATCACGTTTCAAGTACAGCGATCATGTAGTTATATTCTTTCTGTTGTTTCAGCACTTTATAATGAAGACCAATTCTGACCTTAAGCTTCAAAAATTCTTCTGAAGAACAAAGCCGTTAATTTTATTTTATTTAATCTTTTTGTAATTTACTTGCTATCGTCCTTATATTTAATATAAAAGTGTTAGTATTAAACCAAATACTTACTAATATTCCATATCCTGTCGGTTAGGTATGTAATATCATTTCATAACAGCTTTATTCTTAACAAGAGTTTTAAATTAATTGAATTATTTGTATGCTTACTAACCTCTTAAATCTTCCGCTAGCGTATAAAAGTAAAACCGAAGTGGTTCTTTAACTTTATATTTTAGGGTCAAGTACTTAACATTTCCTTTAACAAGCAAACCATTGTCTTCCAATTTTAAAACGTTTTTTTTTTACTTTTAAATTTATGAACGAATTTTATTTCTCCAGCCAGACAGTTTAGTTACCGCGGAACTAAATAAACTGAGCAAATTAGTTGTTGAACAAACGGCTACCTAAATCTTAGCTCGACAGAACACTCGATGGTTTAAGAAAATGTTTTAAGAGCAACAAGTTATCGACTTTATGTGTAGACGGGGAACAAGTGACAATGTGCCTAAATATATGGAAGTAAGAAAATATATGAAAATATAAGCCAAGAGCTTACAGAAGGCTTAGCACGCGATCTAGTAGTTTTGGTTGTCAAGTTTTAATTGAATAGTAGTTTTGCGTTGGATAGTAACATATGATCTGGCTGTGCTCGCTTCAATAATAAATTATTTTGCTCTCCTTGCGTAAAATGTTAGCAATTTTCGTTTTACTAACGAAGTTTGCAAAGTAATCACAATTCATTCTTAGAATATGCATGTATTTTCAAGAGTTTTTTTTTTACAAAAAAAAATATATATTATTTCGTCGTTCTAGTATGAACCTTCTGTCCGAAGTTTGTAGTACAGTACGTTAGTTAAGCATGACTGAATGACGCCTCGAACGTTACTTTAAGAAATAAATTAACTTCGACCCCACAATAGGCCATGTAAACATGTGTGTTTATGAGGACACTGAAATTTACGACTCTCGAGTTTTAGCTACTTTGTCTGTCAAACTTAATGACTGCCTGTCTTTAAAAAGCAAACGAAGTCAGGTGTACTTCATCAGTTAAAGCAAGTAAAATAAAAACAAAATAGGTACCAGTCTATATAACGACTTAATTCAATTTATTTACTTTAAAAAGCCTTTTCTGCTTCCAAATAAACAAAAATAACTTTCAATTAATTAAAACAAAACGTTGATACGATCAAATAAGAAGAGTATAAAATAGACGCAACGGAATCTGATCTCTCTTACCGCCTAATTATCATCTTAATTCCTCATAATGAGGCAGAAGTAGCTACCGTGTTTCCCAGAATGCCGTCAACTTAGGAAATTTAAAAGAGGCTGTTTATATTCGTACATAGCGCCGCTCCAATACACATTCCACCAGATATAAATTATTACCAATAAGAGTCATAACTTTAAGTAAATTCATACCGTCTCGGTAGCCATTAATGAAGAAAAATAGGTAATACAAATCAATATTCAAAACATTCGCTAAGCACAACTATAAAGAGAAGTACATAAACTTTTGAATTTATATTCATTTAATCCATCCGTCCAAATATTACGCCTCACATCTTGAGGCAATTCCTATTCACAATCGATTAGTGTTCGATCGTTTATTAATGCCGACCATACGAATACCATTTCTGTATATTCATATGAGAGCAATAAACTATATTCTTGTTTGAATATAAATAAAATTTAAGCAAATATTTTAGAAACCTAATTCGGATTAACAATTTTATATTTTCCGATGTTGTTGTCGGAATGATGCTGCCGTATCTAAGAATAACCGTCGGAGTGTTCAGAATGTATTTCTTTCTGTGATTGTATGAACATCAAAATGTTATGTCGCTTATAATAAATATGATATTTATTTCAATAAAACTCCTGTGTGTTGTAACAGGCAATATAAAGAACGTAGTCGCGATGTTCAATATAATGAACGTCGAATAGACTCCCCATTTTTTTTCGAGTTGTATTTTACCCTTTTAGTTCATTAACTACAAAAATGTAACATCGTGCTTCATGTCTAATACTCGTTAACTTTTTCTGTCAAAAATAAAAAAGATGGTTACTGGTTAATAACGGCTCGAGGAGAAATTACTCTTAAACACAAGAACCTTTCGTCATAACACGGTACAAATTACGTCAAATCATGTAGATATTATTTTTTATGTCGAACGAGAGCACCATGTGGTAAATTAGGGTCCTTAATATGAGGAACAAAATAAACAAAAGAACGACGATACAAAGTTTCTAGAGTACAAAAAAAGTAACAACTTCCCGAAGTTGATGTCGCGCGCTTCACAAATTATCGGCCCGAGGGAAACTAGTTTACTTTTTGATGGTTTTTTGTTAGCCAAGGAACAATCATATCATAAAGAATGATGAATTAGCGATCCATTTTATTAAAGGAGGTTGTATTTAAAATGTCGTAAGCAGCGGTCCTTGACTGCCAAATTTGATGAATTATGATTTTTTTCTGTTGCGTAACTATTTGTTTGTTTGATACTAGTGTTTTTTTGACATCCGATTAATCAAGCATTATTTTATTATTCGTACGATGACGGTACATAACAAAAAATGCTGTTTGAGTATCTGCTGTATTAATTGGACACTGAAACCGCTTACATTCTACATTTACGAAACACATCACACCGAAAGTTAGTTCCCATATAAATAGCGTAATTAAACCCACATTCGCTAAGGAGAAAACTATCATTAACTGATGATGAATAACTAAAAATGATCTATAATGTCCTAATTACTGCTGTGATTAGAACTATCTATTTGAAATTGATCACGATTCTCCGATAGCTTACGTACGAGTAATTTGTTTGTGAGTAATGATTAATCACTTGGCAATAAAGTGGCAAGAAGGTGGCAACACTGGTTTTCGGCAACGGAACGAATACATTCGCAATACGTATTCATTTAACTTCTCCGATCCGATGGGAGATAAGTCCCAGTTCACACAGTCACAGTTTAATTAACAACAGTTAGTAATTATTATTTTATAATGAAATAATACGCGGTAAATATACATGAAAGTTGTAATTTGCAAAAATAAGAAAGTATAGAAAGAATTATGATTCATTAATTGTGTGTAAATCTTTGTACAAGGACTTTTATTGTGGTTAGTTTATTTTTGTAATGTTTTCAGACTTTATAAAAAACTTCTCATTGCAACCACTTTGAGTCGCCTAATGTCATGTTACATAACAGAAAACCGTAAAGTTAAGTAAATTCTAAAGTACTAAAGTAACAAAAGATAAACATATAAAACCGTATAAAAGTTAAGTTGCGTTGCACTATTCGGGGTAAGACAGTTGCTTTCACTAAGTACGTGTCATAAAAAGAAACATATTACGCTAAATATCATGACTTAAATCAACCGTATCATTAAATTGTTTACGTAAATACCAAACCAGGTATTGGCTGCGGGTCTGGGACAGACAGAACAAAACCAAAATCAAAGTCGATTGCGTAGTCAAGGCCGGACTCCACCACAGCGGAGACGAGCGGAGCGAAGCGGGGTGAAGCGAAGAAGTTTTTTAAATAACCAATAGGAATTACTTATTGACACTTGGCTGTGAAGTCTGCTCCGCTCCGCTCTGCTCGTCTCCGTTTTGGTGGAGTCTGGCCCTTAAAGCCGAAGTCGTGCGTGAATGATGACAAACGCATTGACGAGGATTATGCAACCCCCGATGTGAATGATAGCATGGATTATGTAGTTTTAAATTATTTGCTGGAAGAGACGGTTTTACATTTTTAAAAGAGCATTTTTTTCGAAATTTAGGGAAAGTAGTTAAGTATAGAGAAGTACCTAAGTTTTTATTTGAGATTTGAAGCTTCCTTAAATAAAGGTTAGACACTATTTAGTTGGAATAGAATTTTAAAATCGATTACATTGAACTAATTAAATAAGAATTCTAGTCTACAAAACAAACCAAGGTTTTGTCATAATCATCATATTTTTATTATTATTATTATTATTTGGGTACTTATTTAAATTCAACGAAAAAGGAAAATGTATAAAAGTTTATTGGTACTCTAAAGTTTACAACGCAATTGGCGTATTTTGATACTTGCCTACGGTAACATGTTTATTTATTTTGAATAGTCTAAAATAACAAAGGTACTCCAGACACATAAATTCTATTTACATGTCTAGACATCGAAAGTAGCCGTAGTACGTACTTAGTGACTCACGTGAGAGATTCCTCTTTGCTACAGGAAAAGGGTTAGGTTTATACATCCTTTATTATGTTTATTTATTACGGTAAATTATGCGAAAGTTAGTTTTACTTTTTTCTTAGTACTTGATTGCATTTTGTTTTCTAGTAATTATATCGGTAAGTGTTGTTAATTTATGTCGGTAAAGTTAAATCCGACTCCGTTAATCTTTAGTATTTAATTATAGTTAAACACGCACTTAAAGTGAAATTTACGTGTAATTTCAATTCGCTGTGTCTAAGCATGTTTTTTTTTAAATCGTTCTTTATAAATGTAATTTTTTTAAGTAAATAATGAATAAAAGCTGTCTTCATGAAAATTAATATGCCTTCGTATTTAATTTTCGACTCAATGAACTTAGTCAATAACCATACGTTTTTTACCTGATTACCTTTACCTAAAGTATTATAAAACATACTATCATTCGGTTCACAATTTTATTGATAAGACAAATCTGAATTAAAATTAAATTGGATAGGCCGGTAATTAACAAAACACAATAGATCCTCATGTGTTGCTTTAACGTCATTTAATTACATCACATACCTAGATAAGTGTGTTCGTCCACGCAAATAACTTATAATAAGATTAAGAACCTATTATCCAAAATAGCCCAGTCCATTTGTACCTGTTTCTATATAGCTACAAACATTGACACATCTATTTACTACAATAAATAAAAATAAATATAATATAATAGAAACAAGTACAGATGGACTGGGCTATTTTGGATAATAGTTGCTCAATCTTATTTTAAGTTATTTGCGTGGACGATATTGTCTTTTTAAAGTCAAGCACAAGCACTTTCATATTTTTTGCTAATTTTCAGGTAACCTTAATTAATATTTTTTAAATACTGCTTACAGTTGTCTCAAATTCAAAACATAACCCGTTATACCCACATAAATAAACACCCGTTATCACGATATTTCTACCATTATGTACAGTGAAATTCAATAAATATTCCTGAAACAATATCCAGTCACTTTCAGTAGTTCTGTATTCTTGTATCAAACAGATTTGTGAGCGCGGTCGTCTCCAGGATTAGTATGGCGTGTTATCACTTGGCTGCAGTTAGCACAACTTTGACGGCGCCGCACCCCGATTGGGGAACAAAAATCAACACAATTTGGTGGAAAAATCTGCGATGACGTTGTAGTTGTAGTCGTTTTTGAAGAATTTACTTTTACTTCCTAAATCTATGGAGTATGATGGAAAACTATCTACCGAAAAATAGTTAGACTTTTTCACATGAGAAAACCGTTTTATCTTTCATAAACAGACGTAGTTTTAGGTAGCAGAAAATGAATGTTGTTCGCCTGTTAAGAGTCGCTACATAAAATCATAACATAATAACATAAACATAACATACCATCACGCCTGTATCCCCGAAGGGTTAGGCAGAGGTGTACCAATGTACACCCACAGTTCGCCGGTATGTTTAGGTCCCATGTAATAGGGGGCGAGCCTATTGCCACTAACCGGGCTCAAATCCAAACTCCGACCTGCTACTGAGAATTTCATAGAAAAACCCAATAACACCTTGGTCGACTTTGGAATCGAACCCAAGACCTCTAGCGGAGCAGTCGCGCTTAGCACCACTAGGCCAATGAGGCAGTTAAATAAAAAAATCATAATAGTGTTAAATATACAGCCAAGTGTTATCTTGTATTTATACGGAAAAAATCCTATGTTTAACCTCTGGCTATCACGCATTAAATTATACCAAGCAAGCCTTATTACCAATTTTCTTTTTATCTACCCAATACAGACCAAACCGAAACAAAAGAGCGTCTAAAACCAATGACCAATCACCCCAGTACATTTGCGACCATAGGACCCCGAGACCAATATTACAGTCAATTATCTATCGCTGTCTACAATTTGTACGACATTTCGTTGGTCACGATATCGGGCTGTGTCTCATTGTTTCACAATCCGATAGATACGAAACACTCACCGTTATGCAATGGTGTCGTCCGTATAATTACTTTGACTCATTGTTAAACGCTCCGCTGACAGCTTTGTTATTTATCACCTAGTTACTGTTAAGCTAGATATGGTTCGGTAGCTTTTTCGATCGGGTTTAGTACTGTCGTCGATGTTAATGTCCTACTAAAGAGTGGCTAGCTTAAAAACAATAGCCAGTTATTTGTTCGATGCAAACTTTTTTATAACATCATAACTTTAACCTCAGAATGCATAAATGCACACGACCCTTATCAGATACCCGTTACCCAAAAGTCTACCACTTTATAAGCTGAGCAATAGAACCGACACAACGCTTATTGAAACATAGTTTTAAAATGTAATGGAGACTAAAATTTTTAAATTTTATCACTTAGGTAATTCCCGCAAGTTATTTTCTTCAATACGTGAACAGCAAATACCTATGAACAAGCTTATTAAGTTTTCTGCCACCTTACTTGCAATTCAATATCATAATCTGCAAAATGTTCAGCTCATATTCTGTTGGATACTTATATTATGCAATGAAAAACTCGTTATATCTAACAAATAGCACAAACCTATTAAATTATCATTAGCTACACTATGCTATTAAGCTCATGTTCCTCAATTCAATCTATGCAACTTAATAGTTACAAAATCGCATTATCAGGCATCTCGCAATAGCCTCATGTCAACACGACTCTCTTTACACACATCGAACAAAAAAGCTGCGCTCGCCGCTCTAAATTTCAAACAAAATTACTGACAACAAACTAACAACGTCAATCACTTTGGCTAATGGTGCACAAAGCGATCTTATCTAGAGAACCATAAGCTCAGTTGTCAGCGAGACGGAGCGGCCAGTAGAAAAAAAGGCTCATTGAAAAATTATGAATTTGAAGCAGTAGCGACGTGGACCGGTCTGTGGGCAAACAAATGATGCGTCCGCCCCACCAAGCCGCGGACATCCGTGGCTCCGGGCTCCACGGCTAGTATAAGTCGTGCCCCTCTCTAGCACGCGATACGCTCAAGTGTTTTTGATGGGCGTCATTATCTAAAACACTTGGAGCGAACTTTGGAGCGCAAGCGCATGCGAGATAGGTGGCGCAACGCGAAAATTGACCGCCAACATAGCCAATATGTCTGTCGAGAGGTAAAGACTGTACTGACCCCTAATAAATTTAAGAATTGCATTCATAAATTTGCTGTGTTGTTCGTGTATCAAATGATTACCTCACTTATTACTTACATGTGCGAATACAAATCACAGTCATCACACCTTAAAAGGGTAAAGTATACAACAAGCTTGTTTACCTTTCAATATAAAGCGATATCGTCGAGTGACCATCACGAAGAATTAGAATTACAAATCTGCAAAGCTTACTCATATCCCAAAGGCATTTCTTGATATGCTAAAGATACATCAGACGTTCAAAAACTGAATAATCGGATAAAGATTCCCACGACAAACGAGCATGTACGAATACATCATCAAATTGAGATAAGATAAAACAGACTTACGCATACTTGTTCCAGTGATTAGTGTACGTTACAACGAAGCACAAAGGTCATGATACAACCTGCTACATGACACACAACAAACAATAAACGATATTACGGAACTTGTTAATAGAAGCGCTTGCATTATTGAACCGATTGTATGGAAATCCACCGAACAATTGTTTTGATATTCTCAGCATCATAAAGTATATTTACTGAGAATCAAATGCTAATAAGTAGGTAAACATGAAGATCGTATATGGCTGGGTAACTTATTTAAAATTATATTATTTTGTGCTCATATGTATAGGCTTCCATTCTTCAAGTCAGTATTTGTTTAACCATAAAATGTAACGGCATAAATCTTGAAGTCTTACAGGAATGAAATTAATTTTAAAGTTCTGAGAAGAAAATATGCCATTAAAGAAATAGCATATAGATAGGATGACGTTGCTGCATTCACCGAAATTCGGCCTTATATACAATTATTATATATTGTAATAACAGTAACCTATTTAAATTACCTATTTAATTATTTAAAACTTAATAATGAACTTTGGCAGACATATTCCTTGAAAGAACAAGAAATAACGGTCCTTCACATTATTAAAAGAAACCATCATCAAATGTCCCGAACAAAATGCATTTTTTGCATTCATACAAAACCAAGTTATTGAATCTTTATTACTTATATCATATGACGCACACCTTCAGAAATGTTTGATATCAATTAATAAACAACAACAAAAAAACAAGTCATCAATTATTGTTATATTTTTTGTTGGGTTCGATAAAAAATACGTCAATTTGATCAAAATCATTAGCCGCTATTGATGTGGGGAATGATTGACAGTGCCGGATTGAATCATACCTACTGCAAGAAGTAAATCTCGCGGATGACTTAACGTAAAAAACTACCATTTATTTTGCGTACAGATCAAGTCTTAGTGATATAACACTTCAAAGTACCTATACAGGGCGTTAAGAAATCCCTGTCCGATCCGTTAAGCTATTGTTAGGTACCGACGTCTGATTCCATTAAAGTAAAAAAAAAATGAAAAAATTATCACCTAAAAAATTGTTTTTTTCTCAAAAGGTGTTTGTCACAGGTGCTGCCAAATGATCATACAAAAGGCCTCCAATAATACCGACGAAAATGGTGGTGGTACTTTTGTTGAAACCTCTAATTTAGGGAATTTTGAGGCATAAAATGATTATCTCAAACTTCATTGTTTTTGTTACTATCATGAATATTCCAAATTTAATATTTTACATGGGCATGTGATTGTGAACCCTATATCACCCTTTCGGGTCGGATAGGGATTTCTTAACACCCTGTATGTCGACTATTAATGCAATAAACCAATTGACCGCTATACTTCAAACAAACTAAAGTTTTACTCTATAATCATTAGAAGCGCCTACGCAGTATTCGATGTCTGAACTAAATTGAACTTAAAACCTCGACTTTTAATGTTACCTCGATAACCAGTTTGAAGCTATTTTTAACTTCCGTTTATTGTTATACCATGTTTAAAGTACTGGTAAACTCTGCAACTATGTAACAAACACTTTATTAGTATAAGTAAGCTGTGGAAGGGTAGTACAACAATATGGCCACCAACTACTATAACTTAAATCGTAAACAAAATGGTATGTAACATAAATATGAACGTCAGTTCATTCTGTGAATATTAGTTAGACATAGCATATTATGTTTCATAAAAGCTAGAATTACAAACAATAGCATGAAGAAAATAATATTTTAACACGAAAAACGAAAATTTCTTTTTTTAAACGAATGGTGAGGTTTTGAACCCTTTATCAGATTGCAGAAAACGATGACAATCCACCAAATTTCATCGACAAACTTCTTTATCTAGGTTAGCGAAGTCCGAGACATTTCTAATCTTAATACCTTCCCAATATTACTAGGCTTCGATCAACCGAACCCAATCAACGGCCAAACTTAGGTAACTAACCGAATGAATCATTTACTAATCTGGTCACAATAGGACTAGTCGAAAGAGGAAGTGATAAGACAGTACGCCGAACCCGAAAACAAATGATTGTTTCATTACAAAGTATCTTATCGTTAGTTCATACGTGAACAGTAAATTGTTTGTTTCCAACAAGGTTCAAAAGATAAAGTTTACATGCAAGTTGGTGTTTCTTTTCAGAAATTGATGTTTACAGTTATTATATTATGTATACCAAAGTTAGGTTAAGTTAGTTATCTTCTGTCTTGGGGAAAATATGATTTGATCAAGAGTATGACGTGTTACTCTCTTGTGTATTTCATCTCTTCCGCGCCAATTATTAATCTTTAAAATTTTCTCAGCCACTCACTAATATGAAACTTAACATGCACTAGCTAAACATAAAACAGAAATTTCAAAGTCAAACACAATTATTATCTTATTCCTCTCGCTGTTATAATTGCTTAAAAATCATGTTCTTTATCCACTTAAACAATGACCTTAAACAATGATACTCTTTAAGCTTGAGTGCTCACGAAAGTGGAATGTTCTCATTATAGAAGTATCCACATAATTAAGGAAGGAAAACACTCCACTTACTGATTAAAATTAAAGGCGAAAAATGCTGTTATTTGCGCATCCCACACGTAATTACATATGCGTGGTCACGAACGGTTGCTGCAGTACCTAATTGCTATGTCATTCTGTCCATAAAACAAGCTAGTGACATCAATTGAGTGAATAGTGAATGCGGTTACACTTTTGCAGATTTATTTACTTTACAATGTTTTTGCTTTGACTTCGAATGCTACTGTACTGTTTTGTTTAAACGGTTTGTTAAGGTATGCTTTTTGTATCTTAGGATAGCTCTTGAGTATACTGTTTTCAAACACTTCAAATCGATTTCAATATCAGTAATAACTATATAACAATATTGGTTTTATCTAAATATTCGTATACTCACAAAAGCCCTCAACAAATGTAGTTAGAATCTTATTAGTGTGATCGCATTGATCGCAATTAATTCAACCTCAGAATTTAGAAGCAAAAAATACTATATTTTTTAAACCAATAGAGTTGGTATTTATCAAGAAGTATCGAGGTACCAAATCATATCAAACGTACTTATTCTGTAACATTGATTCATCTATAACTTGCTAGTATGCTAGTAACTCATGAAACAAAACTGTAACATACCTATTATATCCTAGTGTTTATTACCTCAAAAGAAAAAACCAAGAAAAGGAATACCATCAAGGTTCATTTGTTCGATTTTGCAGCTAGGGGCGCGGCATGGCGGCAGATGAATATGATCTGTCCCGCACCTGCTTACGTGCACGGACCTTTACAAAAAGGCTCGGTACACGGTTCATATTTAATGACGTCATTAACTGCAGGAGACAGGAGTCTTGTACCAAGCCTCGGGCATCCCATTGCCCGCTTTGTCACTGGTACCGTGTGAATTAGCTTTAAGGATGAGATCTTCATACGAGAACGTGATTTGTTTGTGTTGATTGATTTGTGTTTCTTTGTATCAGCTACTTGAAGAATACAACCTGGATTTAACTTATAATTAAAATAAACAGACAGACCGAACAAAATAAATTGAATTCGTATAACAATACTTAACGAAATTGAGTCCTGACCATCCATTAAGATTAAGTAAACGTTTGCTAATGAAATTTCATAATATACAAAAAGTGATAAAGGCTTAACCTGACAGCAGTTGGTACAGTGTAGGTGTGGCGAGAAGCGTGGGCATTTAAGATAACCTTTCTAAACAAAAGAATGGAAGGCGCAAATATGATAACAGCCATATGATAAACTGCGCTTGCTTAAACTTCAGCCTATATTTTCATTACACAACGCGGCCCCATAAAGTGCATTCCATAGTTATCTCCTCTTTGTATTCAATTAGCCTTGCATTTAGATTGCTGATGCCTTTCACGACGACAGTGGTAACGAGCGTGGTCAGCTGTCAAAACGTCCAAACAATCAACCGTATACTACTACACCCTATCTCCTAATCGGTCTACACCTTGTCGATAGCTTTTTACTATTTCACATCCATAGAACGTTTTATATCGTTACGTATACAAAGTTGTGTATAAAAGCGTCGATAGTGATCGTACTGATCATTTCAATGGATAATTTTGGACAGTCAGTCACGTGTATTGTTGGTGGAGTTCGATTTGGGGCGATTGTTCAGTCTATTAAAGTATTTCAGAGGTGGGTCACTTGGACAAGGCGTGATGAGGTTACGCAATAAAATATTATATTCCGTATCATCACATAGATTTCATAACAAACACGTTCCATGCTAACAAGATAGGTTCTAATGTGACCAAACTTTGTTATGATATTCTTTCAGAAATACTTTGTTATTTTGCATTAGATATTTCACAAAGAGGGATTCGCTCTGACTAGTTAAAATATATATAACACATACATAAATAATGATACACTAACGCGCATTTTATTTATTTCCTTCAGTTGTATGAACAGGATTTCTAGAACCTACCATTACAGACAATACAAAATAATACTGCATACTTTAACTGATTCTGCGAAAAATATTGCTAAGCCTAATAATACCGGCCAGACCAGTCGCACTGGTGCTGTTCTTATTTTAGCTAAAGACCTTTTAAATGCCCTGGGTACTGATTACACTGAGATACCCTCCCCATTATCCGATGCATGCGTAGAGATATTTACCTTCTGAATAAAAGAAATAAACAGAATTAATAATATAAGTGTTGTTATATCTAGTCCTGGCTGTGGAGCTTATGATGTATATGGCTAAGTGGTACATACCTCAACAGGTTATATCAATTGCCCAACATGAATACGTAATGTGTTATACTCGAGTGATCGCCGATTCGACAGGCCAGCCGACAAAGATAGGTATCGAACATTACCACAATCCACAACATGGTTTGCGGCATCAGAGATCCGAGTGCTTATACGAGTTCGATTGAATCGAGTAATCAAAGCGCCATGTCTATATCGATTCAACAACTGCTACGGCTATCTCCTGGACGATCGATATTTGTTACATTCGGAACGACCAAAGATTTTTTACTGTTGTCTAAATCGATTTTAGGATCGATCTATTCGATTTTGAACTCTATGTTTAGATGTATTAGATGGTTTGGACTTACATCCATAAATAATTTAACTCTAGAAATGCTATGGTATTGTTAAGCATTCCAAATTGATTTACTGTCAAAATCGACACAATCGATCCAATGTCAAATGTTTGCGATAGTGTTGGTCGCTTTTATTAAGTTGACCTTTTAACCGACTCCGGTTGTGTAGTTAACGACAATGCGTTAACACATATGGTAAACTATGCAGCTGTTAAAATTGAATAACTCATGCTGTAACTGTTTAATGATGTACTATTGAGTATTGATACTAAGATGGAGGATGCTTATTAAGCATACTTGACTTTTATGCTGACTGTAAATCAATATCGTGGGACAGCTTTAACGACTTTGTGACACAAACATGTTTTAAAATTTTCATGTCTCTTGTAACTTTTGCAGTTCTCTATATTAATATATTAATGACACTTTCTTAACACCTCCTTGTGCTACGAAATTGATTCAAGTTTGCTCGACTTTAGTGTTGTGCAATATAAAAATTGATCTAAAATCACGGATGTAGTGTTATTTTTTATTAAGATCACTATCGGTGTGTTGTTCGATCAAGCCAATTCACTATTTCCGTACCAAGAACGGTCGGTCTACTTCTTCCATATAAGTAAACTGTTAGGAAACTACTGTCAACTTTATTAAAAAGGTATAAACAAGTTACGATAACTAGTCGGCACATCATCTACCTATTAACCCATATCATTAAGCATCTACCTACGCAAATAGATAGAATTCGTTTGCACTGTATATGGAACCTAATTAATTATGATTTACGGTACTTTTTACTGTAGCACAGAAAGCTGCAGAACTTTTAATGGCGTAATTCTGTACAAATGTTAGAAGCCTTAATTAAATGAAGCGGGCTTTTCGTTCATACATGTAATAAAGTAATGTTTGAAAATTTCACAAATCAGTGGTAACTTTTACTTGAATAATACTTATATTTAGAAGCAATAAGGGTCATTTTATATAGTAATAATAATAAATAATAAATGCGGACAACATCACATACATTGCTCTGAACCCAAAGTAAGTAGCTAAAGCACTTGTGTTATTGAATTCAGATACAACGAAGGTACCACAAACACCCAGACCCGAGGCAATGTAGAATGATGATTTCTACATTGACCCGGCCGGGGATCTAACCCGGGACCTCAGAGCTAGCGACACCTGGAAACCACTCGACCACGGAGGTCGTCAATAGTAGCTATATACTTGTTTCATAGTTACTACTGCTCGGTCCACTATACACTTTCTATTAAATACGGATTTGTTGAACATGGTTCTTATCGAAAAAAATCTTTCGAGGTATAATTGAAAAACAACATATTTCGCCTTTCACTAGTAAATAAGAAAAAAATAAGAGATTCCCTCTCAAATCGGAAGCTGGGAATCACGTAGTCAATATGCGCACGTAAAATACGGTCAGAGAAGAAACGTGGATTTCAATATAATCTTGACATAGTTAATAACATCCGTTATTAACTTACAACCTATTATAATGTTAAGAACATTGTTTGCTTTTTTGGACCAAAAAGATGATGAAGTGGTAGAATGATTGTCATTTGTTTTATTAAAATCGTTGTTCAATGTTTTACTTGTTAGTACAAAACGGAAAGTATCCTAAAGCACATTTTTCATATTACTGCTATGTACTTGAAAGTTACCTGCAAGAAATTTAATTAGAGTATTCTATTGGTCTATTTTTAAGCTTCAAAAACAGCTGAGTAATACAAAGAAGGCACGTAAATATTGATTTTCATGTTTAGAGCTTTAGTAAAAATCTTTCTCGGTTCCTATTGAAAACGCCAATTAAGTCTCATTTATACTCGAAATTTTACATCAGCTATAAAGACGTGGGATTCTTAAACACAACTCGGTTTACAAGTGGCGGTAACCGAAATAAAATTAACTGTACGACTGTAAAAACATAATTATTCGATCAATATACTTATCTTATCAAAAGCCTTGCGGCAAAAGGCCTCCAATCGATCTCTCCGAGACATAAACACGCCATGAACTTATCTGCAGCGGCAGATAAAAGCTTAATGGTCATCAAACACTTTAATATATTGTGTAGAAGTTCATGCTATAAAACTGATAAAAGGGACTTGTTTTTTTTTATGATACTTCGTGGATTTCGTTTACCTTAGGTGTTTTGGTGAGACTGCGCCTGCAAGTCTCACCAAACGAAAGAAGAATACTGAAGATCACTGAGACGTAGCTGTAGGATAAATCATCTGCATTTAATTGGATATAAATATAAGAGTTTCTTCGAATGGAAGAAAGCAAACTACGCCGATGACAAGGTAGACGGTGGTCTCATCAAATAAAAATTCAATCAATATGGCTTAAGCTGAAACTTAAAAACTCATGTTCAGAATATGTAGACTGAATATTAAAAAGTAGATCCATTATCCACCAATATACACAGGAACACACATAAATAAAATAGCATCGTGTCGATAAACCCACAGGTAAAATTACAAACTTTAGTGGAAGTTTTATATGTAAGAACAAATGCACTATTACAGGCTCTATTTATAGACAAGACAACGATAGAATTGAGATAGCCTTAACTGCTTAGCCCTTAGCCCTACTAGGGAATAACAACAAACAGTACAACATATTTACTAAGGTAACAAACGTGTTTGTCTCACTCAAATCGAAAGCGCAATATTTTGCAATGTGTTCGAAATAGAGCCGCAATTTCATTCATTTGTTTCAATTGATTTTGTTTATTGTTGGCTTCTATTTTGAAAGTGTTCGCTCGTGATTTATTCTTTTGTTTTTATTAGCTTTTTCGGAGATATGTAAGTTATTTATTGCGGATAAATAGTGTTTTAACAAATTTTCTGTCATATAAGTTATAGTAAGATTGGCCTTCAATTGAGCTTCGTCAAAAATAGCTTGGTAGGTTTAGTCTCTAATCTAAATAAATGGAATGTCTTCTTGTAATTACCTCAGTTTTCACAATGTTATGGCTTAGATAAACTTTGTATTTCATTATAAGTAAAGAAATATATAAGTGGCTACTGAGCTGTTTTTTTTTTAATGAAGTGGTTAATGTTATTTCTGTGCTTATGGCCTTCAACACTTTGTCTCTATTTTTCCTAAAGCTTCTGAATTCTCGCACAGTAAAACATTCCACAATTAAGTACTGCTACTTGCGTCCTTAACAAGATACATCACCGAAAAAACTTCAAACTTTTTTATGAGCATAAATCATTATTTCATCCGACACGTTCCCAAAAGTTTGTCTCATACAGGCTGTAGGGCAATCTGAGTAAAATTCAAAATAAGCTCACGTGCTCAGTACATGTAAATCTACTTATACTCGTGATAAGAATACTAACTACCTCGGCAACACTATGTAAGTGAGAATGTAATTTTGTTACACAATATACTCTTTTAATGTAATTTTCATTTGAATATGGAACATCTAATCTTAGAGAAAGAAGTCTGATTTATTTTTGGTTGTTAATCAACTTTATTACTTAGAATGTAGGTCACTGGAAACTTAAGTACTTTTCTAAAAATACGCATTTTTCTATGTTTTAGGTACATGGAACATTATACTACAGCCTTTTGCCCGTGGTTCCGCCCGCCAATACTTCAATTATCGCGACCAAAAGTAGGTCCTTTACTCAGTATCGAGCTTAGGTACACCGTACCGAATTTCATTAAAATCAACTCAATGGTTTAACCGTGAAGGCATAATATTCAGGCCATACCAAGATTAGTTCGCATTATAATATAAGAAGGGAGTGATAAAAAGAAAAAAATGCCAATAAACCTAAAGCTTTATACAGATCAAAGGTTCACTGGCTGTGAGTGAAAACAATTGTAAGCGGAGGAGCGGGCAGTAGCTAGTATTATACAAGAGTTCAATAGCTGTCATGTCGCCTGCTAATTAGTATATTGCCGTTAGTGTCTGACTGGTTGTCGCTAATGAATCTTATGTGACCAACTTACATAAAGCAGTATATACTATGATAGTACTCAATCTATTACCTATTTTAATACTACGAATGTCTCTCACACTTTTATTCAGTAAATATTGCTTTACTGAAACCGATCGTGATTTGTTTTTTTTTTGAGAACTATGTTCATAGCTATTAATCTAAAATCTTCTCTTTGCTTCTTATCACGCTATAAATCTGGACGAAACTTTTCTTGTAAATTGTTAAAATAAATATTAATAGTTAAAAATACAATCATTAATAAAATTCGTAAAAAATGCCGACAGATTAATCCTAGTAGTCGTTTCAGAGTATAAGCTGTGTGATTAGGGAATCTTTATGTTTCTATTCTGGGACAGAAAAAAAGATGGAGTCACACTAAATCTGTATTAAAATCCTTAAATAAATAATTATTTTTCCAGTGTATAATAAATTTCCAAAGCAGACCATTTTAAATTAGAAATGCATCGTAAAGTACGAAACCGTTCTAGTGGCCATTATTAAATTTCACCTTACGACAAAACATATTCCTACTTTGAAAATATAATTTCATAATATTTGGAACTTCATATTATTACACCGAACGATTTCAAAAACCCGCTGAAGCTCACCCAAAAATAAGATTCAAATAAGGAATACCTCTAAAAAAGTATTAGGCTAACGTCACAGATAAAAATAAAACAAACAATATTAAAGCGCGGAATGTAAGTAAGCATCTCAACCCTCTACATTCTTCGTGGCACACAAGAATTTAATAAAGTTCATGTTTTGTCTATCACAAGTCAACTATGAAAACACTGCAGACAATGCAGGCTAGAGGTTAATCCCCATCAATACAATGTTACAACAGCTCGCAAATATTAAACAAGGTCTTAACCCGTTAACAGTTTTACTTCGGGCTATTTTCATTGAAGTTAACGTGTGAATATTTTTTTTTATTTGGTCTATCTTTCGCAGCCTTCTATTTCAGAAACTAGAGTAAAGTTAGAAATATTTGAACATGACATAATTATGTGTTGCTGCTTAAGTGGAGAAACGTTCAGCTAATTAAACGCTAGGTTGAATATCTGTTCTTCTGTCTTACTTAATAAAAAAATAATTACGAAATAGGTTGCTGGTCTACCACAAAACATGACCGCCTAGTTTAAGGTTTATTATTCCACAGAGAAGCAAAGCTGCTATTTCAACAAAATCAATTAATTCAAAGAATTCCTAACGGAAACTACATTTTAGTACACCATCTATCTGAGAACTGAACCCACGGTAATGTTACGGTATACTTTTTGACAAGAACGTAACAAATCCAAATTCTCAGATCTATTGAATTCGAGGAAATGAGCCAATCATAAAAACTAATCAACGGAAGTCAACAAACAGTACTTCCAAACGATCAAAGTGCAATATCTTATAAATGATCTGGTTTATTTGTTTTTATTATTATAATAACCATCGCGTATAACGAACTATTAATCATCGCATGCGAAGCAAGCACTGATTCCATTTTCCTAATAAACTATTATATATTAAAAGACACCGCTTGTCCGTTTGTCCGTAAATTGTATCAGTATAACATTTCACATACTTTAAATAGTAAAAACATCCGCAACTACAAAGAAAAATCTTAATTATTCAGTGTAAATATTCAAAGAATTAAATAGATTTATTGAGATAAACAAGCAGTATTGACAGCTCACATATTTCCAACAAAAACAAAGAGTATAAAGTTTTAAATAATTAAAAAATGTCGTCAAACAACATGTTAATCTCGAAGATTTCTATAAAAAAATACTTTGAAATAGTAGAGAGTCGAAACAACGCGAGTTATCTAATCGAACTCATACATCACGTAAGTCAGATGGGCGACAACTGGCGGCAAACTAGTCAAACGTAATGTATAGGATGGTTTATTAATATTCATAGGGACCCATTTGTTAATATACACACGGCTGACAGCTCAATTTCACTCGCAATACGAACCACACGCTTCCCAGAGAAGCGTTCGCGGCCAATTATATCTGATATTGGTACTTTCATCGTATCCTATTAGGATTACTAATTACGTGTATTAATTTCTTAAACTTTTAAATTAACTGGCCTATGATGTATACATCCCTGTCAGGTCTAAGCAGCCATGTTTAATTTTGTTTTCGGGTATAGTTTTGACACCGATATTAATACCTTATTAACGTTACTTTGAATGCATTGTATACTAATGAACCTGCAAGGACAAATGCTAAACGCTTTTTCTTGGACATTGGACCACAGTGAAATTCAGATGAAGTGTTTAAGTTATACACTGCGTCTTTTAAAGTACCGACAAATTAAGGTAATTAAAACTAAAACTGCCTGGAAATGTTCCATTGCGGGTCAAGAGCCTTAATTTTCGTATACAGAGAAGGGGCCGAGTATTTAGAGGTCTTTTACTGGAGCTTTATCATCACGCACTTGGCACTTGCTTCCTACCTGCTAACGAAAATGTTATTCCCATCACATACTTACTAAAAGTGTAACTCATAACAGTTATTCTGTAGTGAGCAAAGACTCTTAATGAAGTGTCATCGTTGTGAGTGCCCTCGGTAGAGGCAAGAGTCTTGGTTCCCGAGACCAAGTAAGTGGCGCTATATGAGTACTGACAGCACTGCTTGCGACATACACTTCACAAATTAGTAGAGTTGTGTATTCGTCACTGTGTATTGCTGAATGTAAAATAAGGCTGTTGTTGGATTGGAAGATAGTTTCTTTCCCTTGCACACTAATGTGAATGCTACATAGTATAAATGTATTTTAATTTGAATAAACGCATTCTTTGACATTTTCGATACTAAATACAAGGTTGCATTGATTTAGCATTAACAAAATAAGTTTATTTTTAACTTCGTTTACTTTTCTGTAACAGTAACATCAGCCAATCGAATTGTAAACAGTAATTCTTTGCAGTGTCGACCCACAATTCCTATTACTAAAATCCAACTTTACGGTCGATAAAAACTCTTGACAATCATATCGTCTTCGGCATTGCTCATCTAATCTCGACGCCAAAAAGTCTATCAATTTAATATCGTACCGTATTTTTTGGCAGTGCACGTAATAGATTTTTTTGCGTTACAAATCGCATTCACAAGCTACAATTTCAATTTCTCACCACGTTTACATTGTATCTATTTTGTGTGAATGTCATTTACAAATCATAAGAAAGGCGGCCACAAAAAGTCGGCTTATCAGAATGAGGAATTAAAAAAGAGAAGTTATTTCTTTCACAATCCAATGTAATTTCTTACTGGTTCATTTTTTAATTGCTTTTTTGGGTATAACAATCGGCAAGTTGGCGTGGACAGCGGGTGGCCGCCGGCCCCTTTGCCTCTCATATAATTATAATTATTCCATTAACTTGTACCACTGCAATTATTACGTGAAATTCCATCTCATACTGTCATGCCAACGTTAATTCAGTCTTCATACAATGCTTGTTGTAAACGTTCATGTATTTTTGCATTTCGACCAGTGAGTCTGAAAAATACTTTAAGTAGGTACCTAAATAAATTGTGTACTTCTGATCATTTACATTTCTGATGTCGTCATTTAGAATTTCTGTAAATCCAAATATTTAAAAAGAGAATCGTTGAATATAAATTGCGAAACACGACACAAAAGATTCCAAATGATTGTCGCGTCATTAAATAAATAAATTACTGTCGATTACGATAAAAGTTAACAATGCAAAAAATCGACTTAATTTTTAACAATCTTATAAACAAAGGTAAATTGTGCCGCCGCCACAGTATGACGTCGCATCACCACCCGCCCTTTGCAAGATTTATATCCGCCATAAAAAGAGACCATATCCATTGCGGTATTTCCCAAAGATTATACCAAAAGTTTGGCTTTAAACCAGCAGTGTAAAGCATTACAAAAAACTTTCCTTTATTGACAGTTGCGCCATACGGCGAAGATCTGCAACATTTAACTTTTGTTATTTTTCTAATACCCTGTGGCGTGGGATCAGGGATCACGAACTATTTTTTATTGGAATGATCTGAGAACCCGTTGTAATTAAAAACAATTTACGAATATAAGCCGCTATGAATAATTTAGAGATCGTTTGCTGTCATTAAAGTACAGATTGGAGTTTTATTGACCTTATTATTTATTTATTTAGGCCTTCTTCTCTTCATTGGGTTCTAGTCAATTACTTAATAATGTTTATCTGTATTACTTGATCGTGGAACTATGAGGTTTATAAACAGGTTAGTCAAAATCAATGTCGAGAGAACTGGCCGCATGGCCCCGCGGTCACTTACCCACTAACGCTTCATAAACAAAACTCAATGGTAAACGGTATGGTATGGAATTTAAGCTACAGCCAGAGTAATTTGTGATATATTAAGATGGTAGTTAAATTATATAACTGTTTAGAAAATGTATCAAACAATTTCTAAACTCAAAGGTTCACTACCCCTGTTACAACAGCATTTAAATTCAAACGAGCACAAAAACAATGTTTGCGGTGAGCATCAATTTTTTTCCAAAAACAAAATTCCGAAAATCCGCACTCGAACGCAGGTAGCAATCGAATTTTAAAACTATTTGTATTTCCGATAATAAAAAGAAGCAACAATAGACAATGTGTTTACCTGACGCCGATTATAATAAGGCACAAGAAATATGACGACATCCATATGTTGTTTTATTTTGTCTATGAGAAAAAAATACATCTTATGTTTGGTGAGTGAATTATTCGTTATTAGTTGTTTGGTCGGCTCGTTAGAAATACGTTTACAATTTTATGGATGCGCACGTTTTTTTATTGTTCCCTCGAGCGGAAAAGGAGTTTCTGCGTCGGTTGGCTACTTGAATCGGATTTGCCACAATTAGAAGCATTAGCCCTGTTGCATGTTGGATGCAATGAACTGAGCGATAGGGGCATTTTTGTAAACCAGAATTTTGTTAGTTCCGTTGCTTTTGTAAGAAGCTTATTGAGAAGTTTGTGGAAACCGCTTTCGGTATTATTAACACACCTTTCCAATAACAAGTAAATAATATTTTATTCTACTCAAAAATGTAAGGCAAGTAATATGTTGCATAACCAACATGGTTCTCTATTGTTTTACTCGGTATTTAAGACAACACCTGTGCTAAATAAAAAAAATATTTATTACTATTTCTGTTACTAACCAGACAATTAACCTGAGAAACATTTCTATATTTTGTAACGTACAAAGTAAATGAGAATAAATTGTACTAACAAAGTAATATTTTGTAAAATACGTTTCCAAAGGGCATGTCTTCTCTATGTCCAATAGGTCGGCTCATTAGTACCCGGTCGGCTGGACACCGGCCTCGTCCAGTAAATGATAATAATGAGCAGTTATTATTTCCCTACTCTTATATAATTACTCACTTTTTTCCAACGTTTCCGTCCAAATTACATGTGCGGATAACCGGTAAACCTATGCCCGGTTGTTAGACCCGTTATATAATCACCAAATAAGATGTTTATTAATGTTTATAGAACAAGATTTAAATTAATCAAGAGAATAATAACTTCATTTTGATTGGCTATCGCTTTCGCGGTACGCCTGTTACGTCCAGTTGTTTTTCTATTATCATTGGTCAGATATCTTGATTAATGATTTATAATCGTTTTAAGAATGTTTTTTTTGCGATGCCTGTGACCTTGAGACTCCGTACAGATGAAGATTACTGTGTCGGAACAAATAGGAAATATCAAATCATATTTTTTTGTATTACATGATTTCTTTGAGTTTCTATATTGGAGTATTATAATTATAGGTTTCTGATCATAAATAATAAACAATGATATAGGAAAACTCAATACAATTCAACATAGAAAAATTGCTGTGAAATACAACACATTTTCAAGTCGGTATAGCGGTATGATCCGTAGGGTCTAGAATTCTAGATGCCTATTACATACATTTCTGCTACATACACCAACATATCTTCCAAAATGTTATTTATTTATAAAATAAGAATAACGATGTAGGTACCTACTTTTAAAAAAATACCTAAAGTTTTAAATAACAAATTTTAAATAACTACTGTTGAGGAAAAACACAGCTGTAATACAGAACAAAATAAAATACTTAATTAACATTGTTGCTATTTTCGGAAATGATCAGCAGGTGATTTTTAATATGTAACGATATATAAATGTAACATGAACATATCACAATTTATGTGAAATAAAACCTTTTGTATTTTATATTTCAGATGGACTGACAACAGATCCGGCAGTCAACGGAACATAGATCGAAGAAAAACTGTAGTCAAAGCTCCTCAATAAAGATCCCAAATTACAGCAAGAAGAAAGAACTTTATTTTTATTATTTAAACCAGTATTGTTTCCATACATGAAGAGTTCTAACAGCATTTTACTTTCTTACTTTGAAAATGCTCGTGAGCATAGCAATGCTTTGTCTTTTACGAGCTAGAATCATCTCGTTGTTTCTGACTTTACTTTATCGGAGACCAAGCGGCAATGCATTCGCAATATACCTCAGTATCCTATAGGATACTGAGGTATATTGCGACAAGCTACAAGGCTAGGATATATCCTAGCCTTGTAGCTCAGTCAATAGATGTATAGAATTATGACACGGTTACCTACAAGTTCTACACGATTTATCAAAGCCCAAAAGTCTGACAAGTACTCAAACTGTAGACTATTAACACTATCTGAAGTCTAAAGCCATGTCAACGTTTAATCGTTTGTTGAAGCAATGGTTTTCCATACAACACCCCGATTTGACAGATGACTCAACGGTAACGATTGATTGTGCTATTCAGAATTGGTGTTCTATGGAACTATAGGTTTGCAAAACCTGGTGATGGTAATCCAATGTTACTTTAACTGAACCTATTGGTATTATTTTTGGTGAACCAGTCTTTTCAGAGAGTCATATTGTAAAAGTTCCAGGTCGCTGAATAGGCTAGAAAGTCCTGGGGGAGAATCACCCTTTCACCTCATGCCGAAGTAAGGGTCTTTGCCACTACGTTTCATTCAAGTTCATAGGAGATATGGAGAGCTAAACCTATTTTTCACCACATCTCCAAGACCTTTCACTTTAAACCTAGTAAATTGCATGTAGTATATTCGTGTATAAGCTGGACCATAAAATGATGAAAAATAAATAAGTCTGCTTGCACGGAAACTAGAGTCCTACATAAAAGTAGGCTAGCTTATAGCAAACAAAACTATTTATTATATTTTTATTGGACGTAAAAAAGTACATACTGCACAACAAAAGTATAGTGACAAAAAATGTATTGGCACTCTAGATGACAATGCTACTTAGACTTTTGAATATAGAATGTGACCGACATTTGTCACGTTAGTGTCGAAACTTGTTTGTATAAAAACTTTAATTGAATTTTCATTTTCAAATATTAGTTTACAATATACATTGCAGAGATTTTTAGCAGTTTAGTAAAAAGGTGTACTCTTTGCTTACTTTTGTTGACATAACTCTTTCTTTTATATCATATTGACGACCTCCGTGGTCGAGTGGCGTACGCACCGGTTTCAAGGTGTCGCTAGCTCTGAGGTCCCGGGTTCGATCCCCGGACGGGTCAATGTAGAAACAAACTTTTCTACATTGTCTCGGGTCTGGGTGTTTGTGGTACCTTCGTTGATTCTGAATTCCATAACACAAGTGCTTTAGCTACTTACTTTGGGTTCAGAGCAATGTATGTGATGTTGTCCGCATTATATTTATATTATAATAAGATAAATACACACTAAACATAAGTCGTAGATCTATGAATAGTGTATTCTTACATGAGATCATAAAATGGAAGTGACTTACTGGATCTCATTAATACCACACCGCGTCAGGGTGGAAAACACTTCAGTGTAAGGGCAACAACTGTATTAACCTCTGGTGAATTTAAGTTACGAATATGTATGATAAGATGTCAATAACTGCACCTTCGACTCAAAGAAACACATTGATAACAAAAGATTTTAAGATATGGTTGTTCCGGTCAAAAGTTAATAAATACTGTCTACGGAACAACGTTATTAACGATACAGTTGACTGACCACTCAAAATATTTTTTTGTGATATATTGTATTTTGTGAAACAACGCCACATAAAGCACTTCCAGATAATCGAATTTGATTCGGCGTACATTAATCATTTTAACACATTTACAGTGTGGCCATTGCGATTACATGCGATTAATAAAAGCAGACAGTGCGGGCGAAAACGTATGATTAATTATATCAAGTGTGAGCACCAATCAAAATAATTACGAGCATCGCAATTTGCATTCAGTACTATTGTTTAATGGCGGGTGCAGACTGCGAACTTGCAACATGTTATGTGATTAGTGATGTCATCATCGACGCTTTTATGCAATACCCTACCCATACATTTTAAATGGAATTTATCTTATTAAAAGCTAGAGCTTTGTACCTAGATAGATAAATAGCTGGCTGGTACAAAAGAACGATACATCATTAGGTAAGTACTAGACTAAATAATAATGCTATTCTCAATCCATACTATCAAACCCGTCATGTCCCACTGCAAGGCAGAGGCCTTCTTCTCCCTCTTCCACGCACTTCTGTCTTGAGCTAGAATGGGCCTTTTTCGTAGGAGTCTAGTTGGTCTTTCCACTTTCTACTCGACCTGCCGCGATGTCGTCTAGCATATGTGGGACCCACTCTGTGGGTGTTTTACTTTACATACTTTTAATACTTTTTTTTTTTTTTATTTGACGGGCCTGTTGGTCTAGTGGTTAGTGACCCTGACTGCTATACCGGAGGTCGTGGGTTCGATTCCCACCCAGGACAAATGTTTGTGTGATGAGCACGATCATTTGTTCTGGTAAACAAACTGACAACTGATAAACATACTTATATATTAAGAAATATATAAGTATGTTTATCAGTTGTCTGGTTACCATAACACAAGCTCTGCTTAGCTTGGGATCAGATAACCGTGTGTGAGTTTTCCCGGAATATTATTATTATTTAATATAAAATATTAAACAAAAGATACTCAGAAACTTATCAGACTACTAGGCAACGTTCAATATTTAACAATGAAGCTTTTTATAACATTTTTTTATAACTTGTATGAACCATTGGATACAAAGTAACGTTGCACAAGTGTACACGATACCTTAATATCGGATGCACAGCGTGTTGTTTTTTGCCCTGGGGTTATCTAACATCTGTATGCTATATCCGTTAGACCACACGTGTATAGAATCTTTATCTATACATCTATACTATTTATAGTCCTGTTATTTTAGACGAGTGTCGCTAAAGGGTAAATCGCATTAACCACTTTTTTATTTGGAATAACACATTCCTTTACCTTTGAGTAGAAGCCAAAACTTTACGAAGTCCGTTTCCTTAAAATTACCAGTCATAAGCAATATCAGGAAGTTTTTTTAAATTTTATTAAATATATAACAATAATATGTAAGGTATTATTTTTGTCACATTGCCACAAACCTAACTCTGAGTTAAGCAAAATTTAAGTAAACTAGACACTATAAATATGCTATATTCAATATTTTGTTGTTCCTTACAGAAAAGGGCTGTTTTAACATCTAAAAGGTAATAAAATATCGTCTTGCTTATAAAATCTTAAGTAAATCTTCTAGTTGTTTGACATCATTATATTATTATAGTTGTTCGACGTCATAATCCACTTAAAATATACCAAACAATATTCTAAAAACAACCTTTACATAACATGTAAACATGCGATGCCAATTATTTTGACCTCCGGAAACAAGCGGATTATTCATATATCTCATACATTGTCATACCCATGTCATACATGGCAATGTCCAACATATTGATTGATTATCTATGCGAAAGGATGTGTATTGATGTCAGTAGCTTTTTGTGTTGCTAATTGAATTAATTTTCATTTGATTTCATGTATTAACAGAACATGATGTTTTGATTATATTATAATTTGTAACTTATACTGACTTTAATATGGACTAAAATATGTGTTTTAAATTGGAATTGGGGATGATCGCATTATTTAAATGTCTTTTTAGTAGAATATATCGTAATAAAGAATATAATATATTATGTACTTCGTCATCTTATATTTTATCATTCAATGTTTAAACATGATTATTACTATAATCTGTTTTTTTTATTTAATTGTTTTTAAATTTTATATTTATTTAATTTTTGTGCAATAAACACAATCTTGACTTTATACTCACGTTTTCCTAAAGTCAATAATAACATAAACAAAGAACCAAATCTCAAGTAAAAGCTACTCGTAGAAATTGTATAAAGTTGGAAGCTTGCTGTATTGAGATAACAGTATTTAAATTCTTGCTGGTTCTTGTATAAATCGGCTTCCAAATTTGTACCGAATTTTGACGGTATGAATATTTCTTGCGGACAATAAGGGTTGATACAGTTGGGCTCTTAAAGGACAATGAAAAAACGAGGAAAATAAACATTTACATAAGAATAATATAATAAGAATATAAATAATATATAATAATAAGAACCAATTTATTGGCTTTTATCATACAAAATTTGCAAAAACACCAATAAGAACGAAACTTTATATTTTAATGTTGTATTAAAATTATTAATACAAGTTATTTAATCGCCTTAAAAGCTTAATATAATTTACACTAAATAAAATTATATTAATTCCTAAAATAAAAAAAGGCTTATAATAAATTAATAATAACTCAAAAGTTTCAATATTTCTATTCTCAAGCTCTTTAACGACTAAAGGCCCGGTGATTAGATTGTGTAACACCGCGATCAGCTTTCATATGACGACCTCCGTGGTCGAGTGGCGTACGCACCGGTTTTCAAGGTGTCGCTAGCTCTGAGGTCCCGGGTTCGATCCCCGGACGGGTCAATGCAGAAACTCACTTTTCTACATTGTCTCGGGTCTGGGTGTTTGTGGTACCTTCGTTGTTTCTGAATTCCATAACACAAGTGCTTTATAGCTACTTACTTTGGGTTCAGAGCAATGTATGTGATGTTGTCCGCATTTATTATTATTATTATTTATTATTATATCTAAGCGTGAATTTCGTTCATTCGGTCATTGTATGTCAAAATCAAATGCGATACGACCTTTGCTCGAATCGATGGGCACACACCTTACTGTACTAACTAGAATAATATACAGGAGGTTAAGTTGTTTACTTTTACTGTCGTGTGTCGATGGGAAGTAGTAGAGTAAAACTAACTGAAATTACAAATAACGCGAAATGACTATGTTAGTGAAGTTATTACATGGTTACCGGAACTCTTTGCTAAAAATAAATAAACTAGTGAAAGATGAGAAACAAAATAGTTCTTAATTAGGTAAATTATTGCTAGAAGTAGTTCTTCTGTAACTTTTTGTTACTTAAGTGTCTGAAAATCAATCAAATTCTTAAAAATAAATTGGGTAAGGCGACATAGTTTCACACGTAATGTGCTATTTGTTTAAAATATGATGTCAATAAATTACTGTGTATTTTTCTTTATTTATAATCTTTAATTATTTATAACAAAAAGTGGAGTAAAACATGCAAAGTTAAAAATACCGTAATATTTTACATGTAATGAATGCGCTTCGATGCCAAATTAAAGTTAAATGTTTCCTGACAAAATGTTACGTCTGTCGTCGCAATTTAGGATTTCCTTTATATTCAAGACAACAGTTTCAAAACGTGTTATTTTGATGTACGTTTACATATTTGTTGAATTTAAATAACACAAAAACGCAACCCAAATTTGTTTTTTTTATTATTTATTTATTAAATAAAAACTTTTAAACGTACGCTAAAGAAGATAATAATACCAACCTATAAACGTCCCACTGCTGGGCACAGGCCTCTTACCATATTGAAAAGGCACCAGCATTGTGCACCAATATTTTTAAAGAATATAATTGTAGAAGAACAATTTATTGTTGCCTGACCTATTCAGTTTCAGCTAACAATTTAAATCATATTTCCTCTTCTTGAAATACTTCACTATGCAATTTCCAATCTTCAAACTCTATATGACACAATAGAATATGCGTAATACACATGACCTACAATATCGACATTCAAACAATTATTAGATCATTACTTTGAAAGCTAGCCCGTGGGAAAACGCCTCACATATCAGCCTATTAATAATAATAACAAATACGTAATAATATGATTCATTTGTACATTATACACAAATGATTTCATTGCGGAAGTGACTATATTACACGGAGTCACGATCGATGCTACTGTAATAAATAATAGTACAATTTATTTAATTATTGCAATATAAAAAGTTATGTTTCATGTAACGAAGTTGTAAAGATTTTAATGCCATAGTCCACGAGCTTAAATTCGAAGTAAAATTGTTTTGCTCTACATTTGTTTTTCACTTTCATTTGTTTCACTCGGCTGTTCGAACTAGGAGGCAAAAATAGTTCGATTTTTAAATTGCACATTTATTTTAAAATTACTTTTCGTTTTTGTTTCTTATGGTTTTAATATATATACTAACTTTTATAGATAATATAAAAGGGACTATTAATAATGACATCCTAAAAGCAACCGATAATTATAATTAGACGCTTCTCAACCAAGCTACAATAACGACGTGTCCAGATGTGCTTATCTATGACGGAAATTAGCGTAACAATATATTTTTTACTTATGAGGAAAAGTCTTAAATCTTATCATGTAGATAATATGTAGATATATAGCTACAAACTTTTGTTTTGTTGCTAAGACATTAATTTAAGCCAAATTATTCAATGTCCAGTTTAACCAGACAACAACAGACAAAGACATTAAAGTAGCTGCTACTGACTAAATCTTAATAAAATTAGTTTACATGAATACTAATCCTGTCACTACTTAGTTAATATAACACTGATATATAACGCCTATAAATTATACTTAGCACCAGACATTGCCATAATACATATGCACCGTGTGGGTGTCGGACAAGTTTAGCAGAGATTTAGATGTAACGCGACTAAAATGTCAAAACATGCCAAGCTATACACAATTCAAAGGCCTCTATTAACATATCACACGAACCTGCTCGTTAAAACCATTAAGTGATGTAACTTCTACTTCATAAAATTGCAATTAAGTTTCCTATATAATTATTTTTATATATTACAGAGATAAAACTTGTCTTTGTCAGTATAATCGAATTTTCGTGGGAGGCTCAAAGTTCCCGAAGCCATAATTCATCTAAAACTCTCATTCCATAAAACGATTTCAAAAATAGAATAAGAGTTTTTGCCCCGTTCGGCCACCAGTCGTCGAAAAACAACAATTAATAAATATAAATAAAAAAATTTCCAGCCAGTGTTTCAATTCATTCGGGGGGCGGAGTCGTTTTACATTCAAGGGGAGGATATCTTTCAAAATCATTAGTCGTGGAATGCCTCGGAAAGTGAACACGGTCCATAATAATTTTTGGTGCCCTTCGTCCGGCTTCGTGGGCGGATATAGCCTTTGTCTTTAGTAACAAAAAGGCTAAAAAAATCGAATCCAAACGTCAGTTCAAAATATTTATTTGCGCCGGTCAATATGAGCTGCATGTAATTTCGTTCGCATTGTACGCGTCCCGTGTTATTGTCCAACAGAGTGATGTATTAACGACACGCGTTTCATTATTCAAAATTATGTTTCAACAGGCATAAAGGCTGTGTTTCATGAAGGACCAAAAAATATTTTAATCGTTCCTCACAAACAAATTTCGTTCGATATGATTGTGCGCTATAAGGCCTTAATACGGGGAACTTTTGGTACAAGACAATCTTACTTTATTAATGTTGTTATTAATGTTAATTTAGTGATGTGGTACGAAATTTTAATTCACGTCCTTTATTTTTTAACATCGCTAATAAACTCCGCCGTCATCGGACTCGATACTGCAAATATTTATATAATATTCTCGATTTAGTGAATCATTTTATTGCGATTCATATTCGGTGATTAACAGCTCAACTGTAGCAATACAGGTTTTCGCTTTTATACTATACAAGTCGCTCCGGTTCCGCCTGTAATAACGTAACAATACAAACGGATTTTATCACTGTACCTACCGCCAATTAAAGCTTGTCTTGTTTGGCTCCCATTCATAAGGTTATTACACGACGAATCTTGTTTGTTTAATAACACTATAATATCATTAAGGCTTTTATGACTGTATTCATAAAACCATGAGTTCATACTTTAAGTGCATCGTAATTACCCTTGTTTAGGATAAGATAACATTTACGGTAAAAACTATTTTTATTAAACAACGGCTTTCCCTTTAATTGACTTTACATACTTAAAAAACTATTTAAGTTTTTAAAACACTCGTTATCCTGGTCGTAAACTACGTTACGTATACACCGAATAGCTTTACGAGCGGACAAAACTAACATTTAAGTTTGAAAATATATTAAATCATTAACTTAGATTTGTACATAAATTGTTGATTAAAGTCCCCAATATGACATAAGTATAATTTAAAATGTATTAACATCACAAACTGAATCACTAACACAAAAATGAATAAACATTTAATAAAAATTCTCACCGAAAATGTCAAAATATTAAAATATTATTTTAATCAAAAATTAAATCAAACTCATTTACATTTAATTTTAATATTTTTAAATAACATCTACGTGTGTGTTTTTCGAACAAGTGTCAGTGTTCGAAATTGGAATGAATTCAAAGTAATCAAATCACACAAGTATTGCCATCTAAAATACGTTCATTATTAACTAATTACATATGGCCGGTGCTTCTGTAGAAATTAAAAAGCAAAGAGAGACACCTAATGAGTACAATTTACATGGATACACTATTATCATATGAATGATGATCGTCTTATGTAAACGGGCTTTTTAGCTGGCAGCACGAATGCAAGTTGTTTTTTTTATTGCCTATTATAGTACAAACCGGCTTTGTATTTGGCTTTCCGCCTACGGTTACGACATTTTTGTCAAAATACATTTCAAGTAAAATCAATACAATTATTTTTATTTTACGTTTGACACAAATAAAAGACTCCTGGTACTTGTGTTTGAAATAAATTTACGGCTAAAAAGATACCTGTAAAGTCCATTCAAGAATTAAACTTGAAAATACAGAACATATCTAAACAATCTGAGCCACACTAACGACTACAAAACCTTACAAATCTCCAATGGCCAACTGAGCTTTACATGCACAATTTTTTTCACTAAAATATTAGACATCGTAAGGATCTTAATACAATACACACCTACACGCGACCGACGACAAGCGACAAGTTTCACTTAAATCTGAAATCGTCGAGACAAAATCTTTTTCGCTAAAGTTCGCTCGCTCCATTCAAGCGAGCAGAAATACTAAAGAAAACGTTTGTCGTGAGAAATCGTATCACATCGTATTTGATCGGAAACTGTCGCTATGTTTATTCGCAGGATAAGGAACTGGAAAAATCATGCGGTTCGTTCTACATTTCAAAATACAAGTCAAGGCAAGTCTTTTGTTTAGCTGAAATATTATCCATCCATTGTATGTAGTATCAATATAGCAAAACACTTCGCAATTATTAGATGTTACATAATTGAAATTAAATTCATAACAAATTAAATAAAGTTTTATAAAGCTTATGTACCTACTGTACTGTACACTTTATTTTCTACCGTAAAGTTACTGAAATGGACTTATATAGCTGCCACATAAATAAGACATTAATTGAGTCTAAACTGTCATCGTAATAGTCTCAAGATCCTCTCTAACTTGCATTCAAACTTTATGTCTTAATTCATTCTTTATCCGTTGTTTTATTGCACCCATATCATTCGCACAGTACATAATAAAGGCAACCTTTCGCAGAGAAGGACTCGGGGACAGATCGTCCAGTATTTATACCCTCATAAAACTGTTCCTGATTCGAACAAGCGATCACACAACAGATGTGACTGCCAGACAACTACAACGTGGTTTTCACCTTTGTTTATCGTAAGAAAACATTACATACAAACTTTGTTAACAAACTACATGAATTTGTTTACAAAACATAAAATCGAATAATTTATGAAATAACGAAGTGACTTCCTATTTTTAGGTATTAGTCTTGGAGTTTAAAATACAAAAACAAACGAGCATCTAGTAGCAATCGATGTTAAAACACCAATGAGAGTTCAAGAGCGACGCGGCGACGGTTACTTGAATCCCAAAGGTAACGTCTTTCTAACTCACATGACAAGGAATAATAAATGACCCCATTCCTCGAAGCATATTGCCTAAAGTACTAAACACGTTATTGATTTATTTTAGAATCACAATCGACAAGCTCCCACACCAGACAAAAAACTTTCGTTGATTATAGGGTACCCAGACAGACCGCCGTGGTCGAACCCGCGGGCCCAGAGGAATCTCTTCAATATTATTTAAACTTTGAATCTACTCTAATATATGTTTTTATTTCTTTTTTACAACAACGATGCCAAACAATAGAATTTCTCTTGCAGCGTGGGTACAGTTTGGTACAGCCCCGAAATTCCCATACTTTATAGGTTCGAAACAAATGAAATTCAACAAGACGAAGCGGGTTGCGTTTTCTGATTTTAATATTATGTTTACTTTTTCTTTTTACTGCAGAAAAATCTTAAGGTTTCACCACAAGCACTACGTTTGTTTTTTTCTTTAATTTTTTTAATAATAAAATGTTAATATTAACTGCTTAATAAGTTGTTGTGGCTTGAATGACGACGTATTTAATCCTCCAACATCCACTCCTTGACATAATTATGTTATACAACTGCTATGTTTGTAAACAATATTGCAGCAAAGTATGTCATAACTTCCTATAATCGTAATTTAAATCATAACACATAAAAATCCGACATCCAAAATAACGGGAGCTAAATATTAAGAGCATTCTGGACTGGTTTATAGCCATAATATTTACTGCCAGTAAATATTACTGCGGCGTACAAAATTAACAAATGAATGAGCTTTCATTGAATGTCTCATACAATTTTAGCATTCCCGTTCATATATTGACGCTGCAATCACTCTGAGGTTGTTGTAAATCAATTTTACAACGTTTTTGATGATCAAACGTAAAATATGAGCGTGCTCTCGCAGACTGGAATTGTGGAAACGGCCATTCCGCGACCCGCAGCGTACGCAGCCTGTATTTATAAAATTAAATAATGTTTACTGTTTCCGATGAACATCGCCCGTTTGTCGTTTACGAGCTCGCCAATGTAAACGTACGCCGGTTATATTGTTTACACAAATACTCGAAATATTTAAACAATAGCCCAAAACTCGTACGCATCGGCCAATATTTGCTCCATTACGTTACTTATATCATTTCGCAAAACCCAAATAAACCTGAAAGGAAAAGGATCACTAAAGTGCTTCTTATCAGCATTCCAAAAACAACAAACGTTTATATTGAGCTTAGATAACAGGACATGTGTCCGATTGCGATCCTCTTTTTAAGATGCCAAACAATTTGTTCAAAGTGCTGACAAGTGATAACTGTGTTAAAATCGCATTAAGAATTCTTATCTTGCAATTTATCTCACACTTTAGTCCTTAGTATGTCGATTGAATATTATTTAGCTTCGGTCCGAATCAGGAATCTAAATAAAAGTCCCACACTCGGGAACTTGGGCTCTTTTCAAAGTGGACACGATATTAAATCAGATACACAAGTAATACTTATTCCATGCATATCCATACACGTCAAATTGCCTATAGAATCAATACCTCCCACATAAAAAGCTCACGACCGTACAAGCGCCGTGACCAATAAAAAACGATTAGTTCACTGCTTCAACATGCGAAGAATTAATATTTGTATAGACGCGATCAGAGGTCGTCATGTAGCGGTGGTCTATCTCGTTAAAAAAACTGTCAGTTTTTTGCTCCGAACGAAGACTGTACAATAAAAGTGCCAGTGTGTTCTTACAAACGAGAATTTATGTGCGCTATATGTAAATGAAGTCCGGTGACGATCGCAGTCTGTTTTTTTACTGCACAAAACACTGCTCGTTGCGTGCCCGTAATCAAACTGTAATGGAACAGTTTACGCAATGTATGTGAACGTTTTTGCTAGTTTCGTGGTGTTCTTGTAGCATCCTTCTGATGACTTTTCAAACACGCGTGCTACCAACGGTTACATGAATAAGCGGTGGAACTAATTTTAATGTTGTAGAAGTGAATAACCATTTGAAAGAATCGATTTATGTAACAACCGGACGTGGACGCGGTCCTTGTAATATAAAAGACTGCCAAACTTTATTACTAAGTTTGTTAGTACGTACTTTAAAATATGATTAATTGTGACATTAGACTTTAAGAAGGCGTGATGGACGGCATTTTACTGAAAATTTACTTTACGTGTTATATACTTATTTGTATATCGTAGTGTTCTTAGGATTAGAAGTATCATTTAAGGCTACTTCATCTCTACAAACATTCTATAATGTTTGTAGAGATGCCGTATCCGAAATATATATCCATCTTCACAATAAACACAACAACGGTCAATTTCATATTTTGACCGCACACGACCATATGGAAATTATGCTAATAGTGTCTTGACTCGCGCATATTTGAGCACGCTCAATTGGATACAGATATCGAGGTCATGACATCCTAATCCTGCGATGTCCCATTCTTAAGCGACCTTGCCGTATAATACATGCTTCAAAAATAAAAAATAAAAATTCTCAGATTGCTGCTTTTTATTAAAAAGTTTTTCAATGGTGTCAGTAAATAATATCTGCTTCACATCTTTAACCAAGGATTGTATACGAAAGTTGTTAGTTTCTTAATTTAAAGCAAAGAATTAGATTAATATAGAAGTTCTTTTCAGACCTACCGAGGAGGAATTACGACGAAATAAATTCAATATGTGATAAACAAATAAATGACAATTAAGACAGTAATTACCATCAACTTTAAGTCAATGTAAGAATTATCTCTCATCATTTAAACCTTCTCACTTCTACAGCTGGACACAATAAAAGATACGTCTGTGTTCATAAATATTGTTTAACTACTAGCGTGACAGAAAACCGTAAGAAGAAATGAGTATTTTATCGCCTTATACATCTAACAGGCCACTAAATTATCGAGACATTTCTTGCGAAATAAAGCCGACACTGTGACTAAGTTCCCATAATATTTTCTATCGACGATAAATTTTAGTATGATACAAGACAGGGAAGTCATGGGCGTTAAAGCGAAAACAAAACAGGTTTTTAAAATGAGAAGCTAACACTGAAATAGTTCGCTTTACTTCGGTCAGTCACATGCGCACAAACTTGACATTAAGTGACAAACCAAACTTATGTCATCAACCTTTTTTGAAAACACATCCGCGAATTATAGTACATTAGATACTGACTCTTTTTATATAAATGTACATTATTATGTATACGATGCACAATTGCACATATTGAAATGACCAAATGGAAGACCCTGGGCTATCCCGGCATCAATCCATTGATTGGCCATTTGTTTATCTGTAGTCATTAATGGGAGATGTCAGATCACAGATTCATAGACTAGACACAAAGTGAATACATGACTGTTAAAATCTCTGAATTATTTTTTGACCTATACATACAAACTAAAGATCATATTCACAAATTTAAAATTTTCTGCGGTTGACTCTTACCAACTACAACTTTTTGGGTATTTCGCCCTTCCCTTAACTGCGTCCTACGAAAGTCAAGAAATGGCCAACGTCTAAAGCCTTAAAAAAATATATAATTTGTTGACTGTGGAAAGCCGGTATTCTATCGCTAGGGGTCAGAAAGCCTAGCCGTGACCGCGTGGGTAGTAAAACAGTACTTAAAAAATTACTACCATCTCCTATGACGGCTATTGTCAGTATAATGCAAGATTTATATGAAAGACATTCAACGCTTCGTCGTTGACAAAAGTGTTATTTACTGAGAACGATAGTCTGTATCAAAAATTATTTATGTTGCTATGGGTGAAATGGGAAAACGATTTTCATTTATTTTAGGGAATATAGGAATAAAGTAAGAAAAGAATATAGTATTTATTATATTTTATTTAACTGACTTTCTATTTTCTTTTAACGAAGCGATCTGAATATGTTCCCACAATAATCAAGTTATATAAATTAAATATAAGTCAGGACTCAAATTAATTTAGCAACATGAAAAATAATACAAAAATATACATTTCCATGCTATGCAATTTAGTGCCTGTAAATTGGCTGCATGCAATTCAAAAATGCATTCTAGTCTTTGTACTTGTTCAATCACTAAAAGGAGCTTGTTTAATGGATTTCTACCATTACTGAGCAAATAATCGTACTGGACTCGTAAGAGTGCGAGCTTATTGCGCTGTCTATTAATACAATTTATGACCGCGTAATAAATAATTTTGTGCTTTTTGAATTATAAGGACGATGTTATAACGAGGTATATTTTATATTGTTGGATTCGATATGGCTTGTTAGTCTGGCATTTGGTAATAGATACTATACTTGTTAGATTGCGTTTACTTTCGCAAATCTTGTGTATACGAATAACGTTTGAATAATTTGACTTAAATTCTTGCAACCTACTTATACCGTATCAAAAGACATAACTAACCTGGTTATAATTTCAGTTACTCAAGATACGGAAAACTTAAAATCGTATATTTGAATGATAGATCTAAAATTTAAAATTATCTTTTATTTTCTTCTACCTTAATAGGTAATACAAATTAGGACTACATACCCCATATCACATTATTTTCCTCTTCATTTTCAGATGTCGCTTCTCCTACAGTTCCCCGCTGCCCGCTCCGCTCGCACCGCGACCGCGGCCTGCGATGCGCCCGCGGCGCGGCGGCGCGGCGGCTCGGTCACGACGTGCCCGTCTCGCTGAACCGCCAATTTGTGGCCGCCCCGTGTTGGTTTTGTTGAAGCCAGCGTCTTCATACCTACATGCGAGACTTTTTACACTTTTTGCCACCTCAATACACCTAGAGTGGACGTGAAAAAATGTTTACAAGCCCTGCGTACCGATGTATGCGATATGATTCGAATACAATAGAATATTTGAATTACCATCAAACCTGTATGAGTTTCTATTTACTTCTTAGTATTGGTTTTTGAAGATGCTCATTGTTCTGGCCTATTGTGGTAGTTATACTTATTTTGTATAAAATTTGCTTACAACATTTCGCATCCTTTTTTTTTACTCAAGATTACAATATATTTTCTGATACTTTGTTTTCAAAAGTAACTGCACTTAATAAAACATAAAAACCCGAACTCTTTCGTATTATTAAACGTGTATTAACGATGAACCAAACCAAAGTTAACATTACATGAACCAATAATTAATAATTACGTGCGTAATAACATTTACCGCATACCTCGTCGACTACAAAATTTCCAAAACATACAACTGTGCCAGTGCAAGTTGACCTTTGACTGCACGTTGAATCTGCCGGGGGCTACAATTTTCTGTATGCAGCGCGGGGTACTGCAGCTCCAGATACAATGGTCGCTCTCCATAATGACGGGCCGTCAGTTCCCCGTCAGTCAGCGAGTCCAAAGAATGAGTTCATTTCCTTCGAACACGCGAGATACGATTTTTAATTAAGTTTTTGTTAAAAATTCATTAAAGGGCAGTGACGATGGCGCGGGTGGGTCTTCAAACTCAACTCTACATGCATAAATGAGTATGTAATTAATGAGCGTAGAACGCGGTCACTTTAACCATTATTTTCCGTCTTGAGTTTTAAAATTAAACTTGAAATATTTTCTAGATAATATAGTCGATGCGTCGCAGTAAAGAAGGATAAATTTAAAATTTAAAACTCAAGAAACAACGGAGCGACGTATGAGCCGATGAAATGTAAATTCCTGCTTATTATACCAGCTCCCGAATGACAACGGGAACGGTCAAGTCACTTTTTATTCATGGAAATAATAGTCAATGTGTCAGCACTAAACGAGAGTCACTCGCGTAACAAATATCGGTTTAGACGCGACCTGACAGGTAACACACCGGCTCGCTGACTTCTAACTATTACCATAAATAGATACATATTTTTATCTAAAAACTTGAATTTAAAATATCGTTTCCTTTACACCCGCTTCCTTTACATAGTATGTATTATCTAGAATATATTTTGAGCTTTTTTAAATTGGTAAAAAGTGGTAATGCACTGAAGATATCCCACCTCCAAATATTTACCCTGAATACCGTTACCATAAGTGAATATTGGAATAAATAAGATGAGGGAAATATTCAAAATGTTAAATAGTGACTGAGGACATCTACATGTATGTATAGAGACCTTGAAATATTTTGGGGCCAAATTTATTGACAGCAACGAGAAATCACGCGGGGGTGAGACTCGACGGCTCATTTAAAAATCCAGTCAGCACTGCGTCGACAGGTATAACTTTTCATATAGTTCATACATAAAACTTCAACCAAAAATGCTTTATGAAAATACACTTCTCATCAAAAAAATCGAAACACTTTCGTTTTTATTGTTTTTGTCCAAATTTTTTACAAAAGAGAATTAATTCCATGAAAAAAAAAACATTATTGTGTAGCTGGCAGTTTGGTCATTACAGTAAGAAGAAAAAAATCAAAATTCGAAATTAGAATTTCATTTGTTTATCCTATAAATGAAATTAATCACTGTTTTGAGACAAATGTGTATTTAGGGTTGGAGTACGTTTCTTGTTTAAAAACTAAAAATTAGCGCTTGTCTTTAAACTTTTTGTTTCTTATTTCATTTACTGTGACTTTGGGACGTCTGAAAAAACTTTTTTTTCTAAAACATATGGATACTTCGCCCGCAGAAGCCGCCCAAGTGGTGGCATTGCTGGATTCTGGACTTAGTCAGCGTGTTGTGGCTGCAAGATTGCATCTAAGCTTATCATCTGTTCATAGAGTCTACAAACGCTATCGGGAGACTGGTTCGTTCACGCGCCGTTCAGGATCTGGCAGGAATCGGGTCATTTCTGAGCGAGATGATCGATTTATTATAACAACTTCTTTACGAAATCGACGCCTTAACGCTTTTCAACTGCAGCAGCAGCTTCGCGTTGTACGAAGAGTAGCTGTAAGTGACTCTACAATAAGAAGAAGGTTGAAGGAACGCGGATTGGCACCGCATAAGCCAGCGAATGGGCCGAAATTAACTGCAGACCATCGAAGAGCGCGCCTTAACTTTGCACGCGAGCACCTAACTTGGTCATACCTTCATTGGAGCAAAGTACTGTTTTCTGATGAGTGTAAAATTATGCTGTATGGTAACGACGGAAGGAACAAGGTCTACAGAAGAGATGGAGAACGCTTTGCACAATGCTGCATTGAAGAAAAGGTCAGCTATGGTGGCGGTTCGTGGACGGTTTGGGGAGGAATCAGCGCCGACGGTAAGACAGAACTTGCCTTTGTGTCTGGGCCACGGCTGCCTGCACTAAACTCTCATCGGTACATCGAACAGTGTCTTGAACCTCATGTGATGCCCTATGCACATTTTATTGGCAACGACTTCATATTCATGCACGACAATGCTAGAGCTCACACCGCGGGCGTCGTACGAGATTATCTTACCGAAGTCGGTATCTCCATTATGGTATGGCCAGCAAGAAGCCCGGACATGAATCCCATTGAACATCTATGGGATGAATTAAAGAGACGAATTCGAGCAAGAGATCCAGCCCCAGAAACACTTAGCCAGCTGCAAAATGCAATCCAAGAGGAATGGGATAATATACCACAACATGTGATCGTGACTCTCATCCGATCGATGAAGAACCGTATGGAAGCAGTAATAAGAGCTCGCGGAGGGAATACAAGTTATTAAATAAACGTTTCTTACATTTTTTTTTCATTTACGCGTGTTGTTTTACCCATTTCCTTCATATTCCATACAGGGTAAAAATTACTCATTATACAAAATACGAAACCTATGAAGACTTAATTTGAATTTAGAACATTAACATTAGGATTTAAAAACCTCATACTACTCACTATTAAATGACATTTTACATTTATTCCTAAATATACACATTTTTCTGATAATCCTTATCAAATCATAAACTGCGAGGTGTTTCGATTTTTTTGATGAGAAGTGTATAAAGCATTTTTGTTTGAAGTTCTATCTCCGAAAACACTGACCATAATACAGACATACGTTTGACTATGACGTTTTAGACTCCCTACAGATAGCATAGTTTTACATTTAGAAAATTAACGCGTCAGTAAGCACTTATAAAACCTAATAAAAAAAGTATAATTATAACGTAATGTGGTCGTAAAAATAACTTTCAGCATCCTTTCTAAAGTTTTTAAACAAAGCCCATATCAAACACAAAACATCTTTGAAGAAGCAACAAACTGAATCAAAGGGATTCTTTCAAAGACAAGCTCAATGTATTAACCTGTAACCCAAATTTCTGTGAATTTGTTTGATATAATCCTTATTATATTTAGTCAGCAAGTCAAGCACAGCTGCGACAATGCGTCTGCGCAGAGCATGCGCGCTGTCAACGCACGGCGCCGCCGCCATTTGTAAATTTATCTTCAAAGTGAGCCTCAGCCCTAACATATTGCTCAACGGATCGAATCGAGCAGTTTAGAATCGTTTATTTCTATCTAAACTAAAATAAGAACGTTTTTAAACGAGTGTCTTATGTTTTAATTAAAATACTATTGTTCAAAGTTTAGCTTTCATCTTAAGGGACTTTAAAGTTAGGAAAGCTGTTACCATGCGTCTTGTAATGTCATCAAATCTTGATTTATAAATATAATATTTTAGCATTTTACTTTATATTACAATTATTGCAATTGAGTAAGCATGGTGATCAATGCTCGTGCCTTCTCTATATGGGAAGAGGCCTGTGCCCATCAATGGGACGTTTTTATGCTGGTTTTATTATTATTATTTACTTTATATCACGTGTTCATCTTAAAATGACAACTATGTCTGAACGATTTTAGTTAGAAAATACTAAGAGCAATCATCATGAGACTCCTAGTAGAACAAAACAAGTTTAATTAAAACACAAACTATAACAATAGAATTTAATATTTAATTTTATTATAGATATACTGAGGCTTATCTTAAACTAGCATATATATTTATGATAAAACTTTATTAACATATTAACATAACTGCTCTACATTGTTGCCATCCAATAAAGTTTGCTATTACTCATTTGTTAACGTAAACGATTCACCTTACTGCCACTCATAACTTGTCTCGTAAAGATTAGGGTAATAACTTAACTCAGTTATGCAATCAAATATAAAAATAAAACACAACACGTAGGTATAAAGCTTTTTAATAAAGATAATACTGTTATGTAATTTTTGAACATAATATTATAATATGATAACTAATTTGCAATATTTATTTTTAAATGTACATCTTTAATTATAATTTAATAAAAACTAATCTCAGCTTTTTAACGAGAAACTGTGTTTAATTTATTGTTCAATAAATGTGAACATATTCCAAAGTAAAGAGAAATAGTAGCTATGTACGTGGTCAATTATTTAATAAGTTCACAGCTCATTGTGGACCCTTAATTTTTACACATACAATACCCGCCTGTAACTGAACTGGGCGAAAAAAGTCTCTTCTCAGACTGAGAAGGAAAAACATTGATAACCACGCTCAGTCGTTTGTAAGTTCATAATTTTGGATTCCGATTCTAACTGATGAATTTAGATAGTAGACATAAGTAGGCATGGCTACAATGAGTGACACGTTTAAAGCTCTAATGCAAGCACAATTTGTTTGCAGTCACCATAGATATTCATTCTAGTGTCCTAGTGTATATGTTAATCGTTAGTTTTAATACCAAGGGCCTCATTCCGCTATTTAAGAGTTGCTTGAATTGACCGAATAAACAGCTTCATTTGGTAATTTTTACGAAAATTGGCATTCTGCTAACTGTCATTACAATCATTAATTGGTCATAACGATCATTCTCTTCGAGATTCCAATGATATTTTACTGTAGGCTTATCTGACCACTGACATGCATTTAAAATAGCTGAATCGAGCCAGCTCCCACGATTGAGAAATGCCGAGTCTGGTGTGGGGCATGTGTTCTATGAAATCAAAATTACTTAAACTATATTTCCAATGTATTGCAACGTCACACATATATTTCCCGACAAAATCTCATTTACCCAAACAACATTTTAAAGCTAATAAATATGGAAATATATCAAACCATTTAATAGACAAAGATGGTCATATAACATTTACTGTTACAATAACCTACGGACAACTCGATCAGTCTCTGACATTTACGCAAAACAAAATTTATATACAATGAAATTTACAACTTCATTCTCATATTTAATTATGTGTTTCCTTTAATAACGCCTAAACGCGTAACTCTAAAAGTTTATGATGCTTATCAATTTCATATCGGTTAAAATCGCAGTATAAATCTAATTTAGAATACATGTTTATAATATATGTATGCAAATGGATGAAATAAATTGAGCGTAAAAAATGTGTTGGTTTTTAAAGCAAGTCTTTAACACCTTATGAAATTTGATACGACATTGGGAATTTGGCGTTCTAAAATTCATGGTACGGAGAACAGACGATAAAAACTGTTATATTAATAGCTCAGACACTGACACTGTTTGTAATTAAGTCATCATGTGTAACGGAAATCCTAATTACGGAGAGGATGATTATGTAACACTTATACATACGTATTTAGACATAATATTAGCAGTATTCGTAAATATACATAAAACTATTGATGTTTTAAGAAAACCTGTTTATTGGACTGGCCGTGACTTTTATGCACAATTAATTTGAAACTGAATATTTTTAGTTTCTGTCTAACAATATTAAAGTTGTTTTTTATTAGCCTGGCATGCCCCGTATTGTCCTACTGAAGGGCAAAGGCCTCCCTTTCCTTCTATATCCTACAGTTGCATATTTATATTCATCAAGGCAAATGATAGGTTAATTTGCATACTGATACAAAAACATACCACGTCATTAGCCGTAGGAACTGCGAGTGTGGGGTCTAAGGTTCGATTACGGGGTCGGGTAAATTGTTATTAGCTTTTTCTCTTAAGAAATTAGAAGCAGTAGGTTTTGGAATTGTGTATGATTAATGGTTGTAGACTCGCCCTTATTCTTATTGCCGACTTTATTTTGACCTTCTGGTTTTTTTTTATTTTCGTAGAAATTCGCTGTTTCGTCAAAATCTCACCGCCTCTTAGGTTAGGTAGAGTTTCGGCTACTTAAAAAATACCGGCAAAGACGAAGTATTTATAAATCAGCAGAGTTCATCTATCTTTTTTATGTAGGTATTATTTTTAAACAGTAGGTATTGCAACAATTTATTAAAACTTTGCTGGATAATGTTGAGCCGTCTCTTTCAGCAAGATCAAAAGGAAGCGGTGAAGAGTAGTAGAAAATGTTTACTATCTATGCATGTTTGCCTTTCAAAAAGCGCTACTTTGTCACCTATAATTTCAAATAGACACATTTTGGAAGTGGTGAAGAATAGTAGAAAATGCTTACTACGAGTATATTTTTGCCTTCAAAGTGCGGTACTTAGTAGTTCATTTCAGATAGACATATTTATCCTACACCTTTTATTAGCCAAACTTCCGCTCCGAAAACAGTAGGTTCTAGAACAATTTAAGGTGCAACATTACTCTAATATCATAAGTACATTTTACAATGGTAGGCAGCACAAAGGTTCATATCGTAATGTTGTATCATACGACGATAAATATTTTAGGATGTCAGTGTGAATGGACACTGTCGCTATATTGTGTAGGTGACCGGGTTTATGATATGCGATGCACTCCTTGTGTTTGTTGGGTAACCATTCTTTAAGGATATTCCGGGATATGTATTGTTGGTTGGCGTGGGATTAACATTGTTGTCGGATTTAGTTTTACATAAAAGTTGTAATGGAAAGGTAACCTTCCTAAAATTTATTTTAATCTTATATGTGTAAAATAATGATTGATTAAGAAAAGTATACACTAACATCAAAGCACTTGACATAAAATTATATGCATAATTGTTTACAAAACGATAGTAGATGGTATTAGGTTTGCAACTGTCAAGTCTCGCTGTCAAAGGTCGTGTGTTGAACCATTAGTTGTACAAAAACTAATTAATATATTCTGAATATATTAAACCTGATGCTGTTGCTTGTATTTACACACATGCTTCAAAAGCAATTATCGTATAGATGATGTTCTAAAACACTGAACCGTGTATATTAAAACTAAATAAACTAAAACTGGCTTAAATAGACTAAAACTGTCACTAAAATTACTCACTGAATTCAAATCATTACTTATATTTATTTACTACAAAACAAAATTGAAATAAAACAATTAAAAAAAAGCCGTCCTGTAATAAATTGACGAACGCATGGTAACCTTACCGTCGGAAACAATCCAACCATTTAGCATACATACGCAAAGGCCGAACATAACAATCTAGCTAGCCCCCAAAGATACTCACCTTTGTCTGAGCACAATGAGCTGGCTTACAAGTTTATAGTCCGGTGCATTGTAAACCACATAACGGAGGGAAAATGCCGATTAGCGGGACATTGAGGAAATCGTCGGCGACTGTCAACTGCGCTTTGATAGCCCATCATGACTTGAGGTGTAAAACGTATCGTTGTCAACAAACTTCGCTGTTATATACAACTGTTATCTACACCTAACATCTTAAAAATAATTTAGCGCAGTACAAACTAATTTATCAGAGCAAAAACTTCTACAAATTTGTAATCTTCAATCTTAATGCTTGTCAAACATTTCACACAACTATGAACATAAATATAGTCATATTTTTGAGATTTTTTAATCTAAGTCACGACTACAAGATTACCTCATAGTCGCTTGCTAAACAAGTTTTATATCCATGATAAGAAATACCGAGCTATGATAATGCACCCTTTTCGAGGTTAACCCAAAACCATTAAGGGCAACTTCACGACTACCGTTCAAAACAAACATGAAGCAACTTTTATTGCTCCTATAATTAATGCTCGATCACTTTTGTGGCATCGATGTCGGCATCTAAACGCCCCAAAAGAAATTTAAACAATGATGTATAGGCGGCAACAATCGCCGTGAGCATTCAAGAGCACCCAAACCTAATACCAATAACTAAAACAGTACACAGCGGCTCGCCTGTTGTCTAAACGCATTTTTCCCCGAAGTAAAGGGTCAATATTTACCCTTTCCATGAGCAGCACAAAGCTTCATGTTTGTCCCGACGTTGCACTTCGGGTCCTGTGTAAACTTGCCCTAACAAATTGTACGTAGTATTGTAGATCGACAACAAGCCATTCTAAGCCTTGCTGCTTTAACATTAAAGATTAATACAGCAAACCTCAAACGTTGCCTAGTAAAGACACAAAAAGCATTATATTTTATGTCTATAGTAGCATTTAGTAGCTTAAGGCGATTCTGCGGTTACATTGTAAAGAACTTTATAAGAAAATGGATACATTGCCTCCAGTGCTTTCAAGATAAACTATAACGCAAAGTCTGAAGATATAATTATATTGATATAAGACCTAACTCAGGGGACGTTTTTATGAATTACTTATTCCTTTAGACTAGAACTGGTTATTTGATTACAGTACGGCGATGGGTACACTAATGGATTTTCTGAGAGTGTATCTGCCTACTAATGCTAGGGTTTGTAAGTACGCAATAAACAAAAATGAAGCTTACTTCGCTTAAGCCCTGGCTATATGAATATGTAAATCGTGTACTTTGACATAATTTACGTTTCGTACAGTGATTTCATACGAGGAATTTGTGACTGTGAATGGCACGCGCGCTACTAGAAGTAATTTACTTTGAGATATTCACGTCAATGATTCTAAAGCTATAACATAAATAAAATAAATATTATAAATGGTAAACATTTTTCCGAGGGATTTACATCGGTGTAATTTATGTGGTACTGTCAAAACTATTACTTTAAATAAAGTACTTAGATATTTAGTTATGTTCTTATAGTCAATCTTCCACGATAAGAAAGGAGATCGTGATACTAAGAATCCAATTTGTTCTGATGCTAATTTAGAAATAAAAGAAAAAACGTAAATCAGTCGCTTATCATACCGCCCAGGTTGTAGGAATCGTTGGAGAAACTGGTTATTTTTGTGCTTCTAAACGAGTAAGGGACTCACGATTACAATCCTTTATGGGATAAGAAGCTACGATGTCTAATAATGACCAAAAAGTTTTAATTCAATTTGTCATAAATGAGAACAGCAGATTATTATTTTAAAATTAGAATTGAACGCAGACAGAAGACGTTAGAAATTACAAACGAAAACATAAGGAATATTTAATTGGTGAATTTGAAAAAAGTGCGTCGGTGTTAAATTCCTTTACTCAAGTAAAACAGTCCAATACGTTTAATAGTTTTTTTTTTCTTTTAAGGCATTGCATTCACTCCGCTAAGTTCAAGTCAACTAATTTTTTTTTTTTTAATTGCCTTCTGGCGTCTTTTCTTATAGAAAGAAACGATTAAGTATCGATCTTCTGGTTAGATACTTAATTCTTAAAAAAACTGTTTAAGCATTATACTTTTAATCTACATTTGATAGTTCCATCTGTCTACAAAATAACAGTGCCTCGAATATTTATTTGACATGTTTTGATCAACGCTTTAGATACGGTTAGACAGCCATCCTGTCGATAGAGCTAGCTGTTCACGTCAAATTCAAATTTAGAATAGAAAAACAATCGACAACTATTAAAAATAAAAATGTGTGAATTATAGACTGGATGGCATAGATAAAGTTTATTGTTGTTTTTGATATCAAAATTCATTTCGGATTAAAGATATTTTGATCGGGTACTAATTAATACACGCTAATATAAATACGGTATAACAATAAATATGTCTTAAAACATGTATGCTTGCAATGTTTTAAAAATATATTGTTAAAAAGATAAAAAGTATTGAAATTCAGACGTTCATTAATTTTAATTAAGAGCATTCAAATGTACACAATTAATATTTACTTAATTATTCTAAGTGTAAAACAACAATATAATTTAATGTAGTTATCTACCTACATTATTAAAAAGATAATAAAATGCACATATAATTACTATTTAAATAATATCAATCTCGCCATTTTCTTACACATTATCAAATTACAAAGCGGCAAATTTTACGACGTATTTGATTACCTTTACGAAACTATTTCCATTTCGTATAAATGTTACCAAACATAACGGCCCTATTTTTTACACGTTAAACGGCACCAATAAAAATCCCATAATATTCAGATCTCGGTAACTGGATCATAAATCACTCTATAACATAAAACTAACGGGACCACTCTATTACTTGACAATACTTTCGAATCCAGTGACAAACCCATTCGAGACAGCAATTCGCAACCCAGCAGCAATAAACATTTACCAGTTAAAACTTCATTGTTCTACATCACAAAACAAAGGGTTGTCGCGAACCTCGTAAACAATAACATAAATACTGGCAGATCTTTCACAAACTACAACAAAGACTTTGTTACTCGCAAAACCCTTTAGGAGCTTTCGCAATGACAGATGACTCAGTAACCTATTAACTGTGGAACGGTTCGAGAGATATCTAAATATTGACTGTAGCTCTAGCTACTGGTAAATTACTTACCAAACACGTGTACACACATATATTATCATCTATCGGAATATATCGCTTTGACATTTGTCGTTGAATTCCCCATTCGTGTAGTTAATGACTCGACTACGATATTTTTTTCTTAAAACGCTTAAGGCCATTAATTTAGTTTCGGCTTTCCACATAAAGCTATAAAACATTCGTTCAAAGCCTAAATTGCCTACAAACGATACAATCTGGAATTGCTACGTTCCCAATTTACGAGTATAGTAGTCTCAAAGCATTCCCCGTGCGGAGGCACGGTTGGCATTTTTGTCGAGCACAATATTCTTATGAGTTTCTAAACATGACCATTCCATTTAAATCCGAGCTTCGTCTGTGAATATACTTAAGATTTTATTGCGCTATTATTCCTTATAGACGGAATTTAGAATAATTTTGAATGTTTAAAATAGTCTGCCGTAAAATCTAGATAAGTATCAACTTTATCCACTAAATTAGGAGTTATAGCTATTAAAGATATTTTGATAAAGTTAATTATTTTTATGTACATAAGACTTGGACTAATAGGATGTTTGACTTTTAATTATAAATTATCTGAATAAATGCAACTTAATTTCACTCATCTTATTCATATGCTAACACAACATTAATTGGCGTAATAAGTAAGAACGCAATTTAGTTTGTAAAATATATTTTTTACTTACATAGATTTTATTTTGACCTGACCCTATGATTTAAGCAAACAGTATCGATAATAAACCTACTTAACGATTTTCGAAGTAATGTTCGATAAATGATGCACAATAATTTAAGTATTACAATTTACATAAGAATTTGAAGGTAATAAAGACCGATGTATGATGTTGTCAATGTACGATTATTCTAAACGTTCACGTATTGTTAACGCTTCATCGATTTTATATCAAATGTTTAACGATTTGCTTAAGACTTTTCAAAATATCTTAAGACTTAAAAACAATCCGTATTCTGGATAGATAGCATAAAACATACATAATCATTATTTTAGCCTGGTCAAGAGCGATCCTTCACTCAAAGTATATATTTTTTTTACCATATTAAAATTAAATCCTGTTCGATACTTTTAAACTCTATCAAGAGACGTTTAAATAATCTGACACAATAGGAGGATTCGGATAGCAACTCAAAAGTACCGACTAAAACGCATTATCTTTCTGTCAGATCACGTATCTTCGTCACAATAATGTGTCACATATTCAAATCCTTCAATCAAATGCCGGTCCTATAAGCTTTTTCCAATAAAAGCAACAATAATCTTAATGTATCTTGAAGAAAAAAACTTCAAATATTTCGGTAATTTTAAATAAGAATCACTTCTTTTTTACGAAAGTTGCATATTATCTTATGGCCACTTACAGTAATTGTTCATGTTAAAACGAAGAACCCATCGATGAATGGAACATTAAACAAAGAGTCCATATGGCCACGTGACAATTATTCATGTTTTATTTACCATAATTCAATCGACCGTCGCTTAAATAACATTATCTAAAGGCAGTAAATATCGGCCATTATCGAGGGCCCTTCAAAATTCCACGCGGCGTTTTTGAACGAACGCGAGAGAATGACGCGTCAACTCCATCCACCAAGAAAAATATTGAGACAACAGGCTCGTCGAGTGCCCTTCGCGGCGACATAATGGCTTTTCATTGAATTCCTCTTGCTTTCTTTTGTTTATATCCCATAATGTTTCGATTGGAGTATGATGGAGGGCGACCGTGATTACTTTAATAACAATGACGACGGGCACAAAGGACGAGACCACTAAAATTATGTGCGGGGTCGGTCTGTATGGTTCTCATGCCCCTCACGTAAACACAGCGAACCGGAGCATGCCCTGTGACGTCTACCTGCCCCCATGTCACATATAAATATTATCAACACAAAAATAATGAGCCTTTCATAGAAACCCATTAACTTTACGAGCAGATACTAAAATGATAAAAATATTCATGTATGTGACTAGACTAATACGGAAAATACTGTTGATTCAGATAAGATTATCATGCTGATAAAGAATTCTGCGAGTTCTACGGAAACAAATAAAGGTAAACCGGTACATGTCGAAGATGTCCCAATTATGAACACATAAAGGTGAAGTCATAACCAATATCGGTCGTATGTATTTGTGAACACGTCAGGTATTCAGATACCGTGTTTGGTTCGACATTAGGTATGGAAGCCTCGCACCAAACGGAAACAAAACGCATTTCTTTACTTATTTTAATATAGAATAAAGGCGTCGCATAGCTCGTACCCGGCAATATGTATGCAACACAGCAAAGGGACACGCTGTTTGATATGGTTATTACGTCCTTTGTGGAAAGGATAAAGAAGCCGGTGTGAGCGGCTCTAGGCTACGTTGTGAGATTTGTCTTCGTGATACGCTAAAATTTAGAAAAAAGGCACTTGACAAGAGGCTACACAGTCGGCCTCCTTAGAAATGATAATGTTTCATAAAAATTGGAACCTGTTTCGGAGATGGCCTTAAGAATAACTAAATTTGGTGTGACTAGACTGGATGCCATTCATCTCTGCGACGTCATTGACGACATGATTCATTTCTTGCTAACGTTACGAGAAACAATAGACAGCGACCGTCATTCACTGAATAAACTAAAATGGTAATAATTTTCAAATCAGGAGGGATTCACAAAAAGCTTTTATTCAATCCGGTTTTGGGCCCCACAAAACTCGTCCACTTAATCTTAACATCTGACGTATGGTGCTCAAAATGATATTCACTTACATTTACCATTACCACCAAGACGAAACTGCTACCTAAGACGCTCTTCAAAAGATACATGAAGCATAATGGCTGTTTACTGTCTTTTCCCCGTAGCGAAGCATATTTTATGGGTTTATGTATGAGCGTCCCGGTCCGGCGAGCATAGCTCCAAGCGATTCCGACACGATAATCGCAACACAAGAGGATGTCTTGACATTTCTTTTCTTCGCAGCGATATGTGGCAGTAAATAAGCCGGCATAGCCATCAGTACTGGGCTGACACCGTGCTATTATATTGTTTGCGTAATTGCACCCCGCGACCTGGAACACTTAACGTATCAGCACGAGATGCTAATGCATGCGAAGCGGACGGTAAGTACTCGCGTAGGAATTATTTGTACACGACATTAATACATTCTTCTAACATAAAATCCACGAGGCATAATAAAATCAATAAAACTACGCAAATACGAAGACACTTATCCCAAAATACGGAATCCGATGTATGCAGAAGCATTGTCGTGCGCAAACATGGGTTTGGAATAAACTTAATGAAGCGTCGAACTTCAACAGGAAAAGTAAACGTCGGTAATACGAGTATTTGGAAAACATCTTTATGATAATACGACTTAGGCCTTTATTTTTTACGAACCGCACTCGCTGAAAGCGTAGGGACTTAAAATAGGATCAAGTAAAGCTAACTGTTAGATATGTGTTCCCTGAAACAGTCACGCTCTTGGAAAAATGTCCACGTTCCTCGTTGTTGAGACTTGTGTGTATGTGACCTCAAAAGTAAGTCTAAATGAAAGACACAATATATGGGCTAGCTTTTATTTTTATAAGACACAAGGGACAGGATTTTAACTGAGGAATTAACTTAAGTATAGATAGTTTACCTACAACAAAGATGAAGATTGAAGATTCAATAACTTTATCTACGTTTTATTTTTAAGTAATTATTCTTAGATTTATACCTAAGTAAAGGCTACTTTGTTATAAATAAGAATAATTAATCATTAAAATAATCACCAAAACACGGAAACATTTCTAAACCATACGTCACAATGAACTCCACACATCACCTGAGCCAGTTCTAAACAGGGATTCTAAACATTGCAACTCCAATCTAATCTTCACATCTTGTTTCCGACGAGTAAGTTACGTGGTAACGTTAGCACCCCTGCTCCATGCGTTGTCAATTCGCAATGAATCTCCCGTGGTCGTGGTCCATCGCCCTTTATCAGCTGGATCTGAAACGCCGCATACCTGATCGCAGGCGATACCAACTCGCGGTTAAGAGACAATTTGAATATTTTGATATTATTTTTTAAGGTTCAGTGTTATTGTTTATCTGTTTATTAAGCGAGTGGATTCGGTTTTATATGGTCATTTTAGGCTTAATTTATCTTGCCAGGGAAAAGTCGTTTACATGTTCAAAATTTAACGTTTCTACACATTATGACAGTTGCGCCATTAAAACACGAACAGAAAATAATTTTCTGCTTTCTATACAATAGTTCGTGCAATATTTGACTAAGTGTCAATTTCGACAAATTGCACGGATGTCGCATCTTTGAAGTAAGCGATGCCGTTACCTTGCTATAAACATTACGTGCTTTCTACACCATCGTCGGCAAACACAAAGCAATGATTCACAAATATAATAAAAATCCATTTGCTAATATTTACTTTTTTAAATTTTCTATCTTTATTACTTTCTTTGCGCAACGCAACTTTCAAAAGCGCCGATTTTTATTACGGTCCGCTACGATAACAACTAGAAATCAACGGTACTGAAGGGTTCGCAAAAAGAGTTGCAAATAAAACAATAAATAATGTTTAGAATCTGCAAACCCATAAACGTTCGTAATGCAGGCACCGTTACTCTAGTAAAGGGCTTATTTATTGCACCAAATAAATATTTTGCACGGTCCTTTTAAAAATGTGCTTTCGCCAATTTAAGACAAAAGATAACAAGTCTAACGGACTGTCGGTAAATGTTTAAAAACAAATAAATGTTTGCAGCCAAAAAGGATTAAAGTATTGTAACAGGCATACGGGAGCCAAAGAGTTATTTACACTGTGAAAAACAATTGTTCTAACCGTCAAACAACTAAAACAAACAGGTACCGTTGAGTGAGGGAAAAACCAAGCCGTGGTTATATTTAATAACAATATTTACGTGAACACGCAAATTTTATGAGTATATAATTATACGTATTATCTCAAGTTGCAGAAATACACAGTTATAACGAATTCAACCAGGATGGCAATCAACGTCTTCCGAAAGGATCGTGAAGTGATTGTCAGTATTTATTTGATAATTGCCATCAAGGCAGACGTCATAAAGTCAATAATCACACACCACTTCAGTTTTTACGACATCTCTTTTATTACCAAGGTTATTCACTTTGATGAACTGAATATATTTATAAAGCCACACGAATTGTTATGGCTTTTGCGAAAGCAATTATTAAACCGATATTGAATAATCAATTTATGGAAATTAATTGCTTATAATTTCATCCCTGTCGAATTACGCAGTTAAGAATATTACATACAAGAATATTTTAACGACAAGATATTACAAGTAGAAAATACAGCCTTAAATTGTTTTGAATCGAACAGTGCAATAGGAATGTTTGTCGTACAAACGCCAAGAGTTAATTGTTCCATACACTCAGAATGAGCTATTTGAAACCTCTCTTACAGTGTTCCATATAAACACATGGTTTTATGCATGACAACGAAATTTACTGTTGTAAAGGTCGCTAAAGCCTCCGACAATGAAGTACATTGTCATGCGCTTAAAGCACGTCCGAGTGAGGCGCTTTGAGTGACAGGCAAATAAAAGTAGACAAAGAGGCGATCGCGCGCCGACGACGTGGACCGTAGACGTCGCTCTTGACTCACACTGGAAACATCTTCCGAACGATTCTCACACTTTCCCTGATCGAACGAGACCTTAGTAAAAATTAAACCAGGTATGCATACAGGTTTCGTTAAATCACTCTTGAAACAAGTCTAGCGTGTAACAATGAACAATACTTCACAGTTTCCGAGTCGAAAGCCAATACTAATACTATAGCATACTAAATGTCCGGCCGTGAGTTCCCAGATGTAGTGAGCTTTTCTATAGCACGGTGCGGCATGAGAGGGGGGCCGGACCACCAGCGCTGCGCCCGCGCCGCCGATCCGCCGCATAATTACTGTGTACAGACACACACACACAGCCTTATACAAACGGCCGTACACCTATCGATAAAACATTAAATTAAATTTTATCTGCCTTGTAAATTTCATGGACACTGATTGAGTTTTTGGAGTAAAGACTTAACTGATCCGGAATCAGATTCAAGAAATAGTCGGCGCGGTCTCCGGTAGCCATATAAACATCGGATGCGGTCGCTCTCTAGTCAATTTTACGACCGGCTCGTATTGCGTACATATATTGTTATTGATGATGGTAATCGATCTGCAACAATGTGGAGACATCAACAGGGACCATTCACCTCAATCTCTATAAAATCTTCTTAGGTATGTGACCTTTGAATCCAATACACGTATGGTGCTATTGTCAAAAAGGTAACGTGTAGGAGCAATATATTCGCATTCTTCGCATGTTTGACGTTCCAATCAAAAATGGCTTCTATATTTGTTCAGTGAAATGTCAAAATATGTCGTGAGAACGTTACAGAGCGTATGATAGGTGCGGGCGCATCGTGTCGGACCGGTCACGCGAACCCACTACACTTGTACCAGTGCACTCCTACAACTCTGCACTTTCTGAAATAAGAATACTTGCCCGGGGGATATTGAAAGTTCTTATAGAAATAAATACTTCAAAAGATTCCATCAACTATTGTTTTAGATTTTGGATATTTTTTATGTTTCTAAATGGTTTCGTTTCACAAAAGTAGTGCTGATACTTTGAACTTAAGAAGCTTTAATTTATCTTTCCTTATTCCTCATCTAAGTAGAATTTACTACTATTTACTTTTATTTAATTCTGTATATCGACATACGAAATTTTTAAGACTTAGATAATTATATCCATTTTATAGTACAGTAAATCATGCCTTAAGTAAAGTTAAGCCCGCTCTCGTTTACCACATCGCAGTAAGTTACATAGATGACCTGCGACCCGCGACAAACATGGCACAGCCCGATAAAACACACAACATTAAGCAATCAATGAACAACACGAACGTCTACCGCAAAGGTTAGTACACAAAACATTAATAAACCTCAATTTATAGTTTCAATCATACTGATGCGAGGTTAACAAACTCTCGAGACCAAGGAAAACGATGATGATAGAGGACCGTCGCACATAACTCTCGATTTGAACGATAATCGATGATTCATAATTGAGACTTCGAACAGTTCTAAATCAATAGATAACTATGAAACATGATCTCATAATTACTGGCGAGATAACGTCGGTACAAAACCAACAAAGCAAACGGGAAGACAGTAATTCAACCACCCATCTGTGGAGGCGACCCAGTAATGGCCATCTAAATCACTGGACGTAATCGCAACAGTGATTTTAAACAGAGGTCACGAAGCACTCCTATTGGGCAATATTTATGAAGACAAAAAAGGCAAGCCCCTCTGGATGCCATTTATTACGGAGTACTTTTTTGTCAATTATATTGTCACGTCACCCACCAAATTTCTGTATAGCATCTCCGTTTGTTTTTGTGTTGATCGATCGATCGATATATGAAGGCTTTATCCCAATATGGGCCGATCGACTGACGAATAAAAGGATCAACGAAAAACCTCGGCGTCCTTTTTAGACGTGGAGCTTTCGTATCTAAGCGGCGTGTCTCAAAACACATTAAGTAGATAATGCTGACAGTGGTTTACACATAAATTGTGTAGTGAGCCGAGTCTCGGGCTCGAGTCGCGCTCTGGATCACGAGGCTACTACAAATGACTGCGTATCCTTATCAGGTAGCGCCGATGCCCGCGGTGAAATATTTTTATAGCGTTTAGATGCAGGCGGCTTCCGTGTCTTTCAAACCGTCCCGTCGGATCTAGTTACATTTTCCTATTACGACGTTTTATAGCTTATATCTCATACGAACATTGCATCAATGACATTTCACAACATCTCAACGACGTATCGCGATGGCTCGAGCCGTAACAGTTTAAGGATCCATAAATATTTGTTTTAAATTGAACGATGTCGAATATAAATTCCGTTACGGATTTATTTTTAATTGGAGTAGAGTACTCGCTCCTTTTATACACTGCGTGTCTCGTTTCAATAAAATTGATTGTAATCGCGCTCGTGTATTTTATCTATAAAGTCAGTTTTTGAGCGGCATACCGTAGCTACAATAAATCGATGTTCATTACAGAAATCGCCGTAAAATACCTGAGCGATTCGGCATCGATGTGCGGCCAACGCGGCCGGCGCGCGTCCAGTCCGTGTGTGCGTGCATACGTGCACCACACCTCGGCGTACGGCGGTGTCGGGAACAGGTAGTGTTGTGTATAAACAAATAACAAAATCGACTTGTCTTACAGAGCGCGCCAAGGTCGGGCTGGCCTGCGCCCGACCCGCCGCGCCGTCCATCCACAGTCCACGTCTTATACTTTTTTTTATTCTAAAGCCCTTATTTATTGTGATGGCTGAGTATTTGGGCGCACAGTTTGTATAAGCAATCAATTTTATTCATTTAGACGGGGCAAGTTGTGTGGATCAAATAAGTGAATATAATAAAATTGTTGGTGCCGACCGCCTTGAATCATAAACTAATCAATTATATAACCGAACCGAAAAATATTTGTGTTCACCAAAATTCTAATATTAGAAATACCGTAAAAACATACATCCGCTGAACGAAACTGAACTTAACGGTGATAACACAAACGTCGAACGTGTCCGTGAAATCGATATCTCGATCGTTTGATTCGTCGATCGATTTCGTGATGAATGGAGGGTGATATTCGATACTAGTTCGATTAGTGAATGGCGACGGAAGTGCGAGCGTGGTCCGCGTAGACGTAAGCCACGGGACCCCACGATTCTCGGCCGTAACGAATCGCAGCGTGCCATCACTCGTCCTAATCGTTCTGCTTTGCCTTCACAATAATATCGATTTAATTCAATTAACGCTTCAATGCACTCTGGCCATGTGAACGGATTTATGGACAAAAAAGTGATAATGAACAATTATAATTTCCATTCTCCACCGATAAGAAAACAATTCTAAACTGTATCGATGCACTATTTCAGGTTTTATTTATAACTTATTTCACTTGGAAAGCCACAAAGCCAATCAACTAGCACATAAAGACCTTACCTAATTCGAAAACACTAAAGAAATAAATTAATTCATAATACAATCCCTCAAAAACAAGTGGGGAACGGTCGAAACTAATGACGTATAACAAAAAATAATGAGATGTATCATTTCTTCTCGAGAAAAAGGGTTCTACTGGAGTTTAATTCCACAGGTAGAGCGAAATTAATATTCTTTACACGCAAGAAACGTAATTAGATAGTTGCCGGACAGACTACCAACTAATGACGATCGAATCTGTTGAAATATACGCATAGACCTGCTTTTTAACAAGTTACGGGGAAGGTTAGTAGTTGCCAATTATGTGTTGGTAGTGGATAGAGGCTTCTACGGGACTCTAAAAAAGAGTAAAGATTATTAATTTATTTTTAGAGATATTTAATTTAACAAAAACTATTTTTTCTACCTATCACATATTAATAACTAACATTAAGTTTAAATAACGAAGAAACGCGCTTTTTTTCAATTACAATCTTTACATTATCATCATCATCATAACATCTCGTTATACTAAACAAGTATTCAAAATTTCATCTTAATCAGAAACCAGGAAGTGTGACCAGGAACTTCCAAGATTTCTTTTCATAGTGTATTACAGGTGAAGCCAATAAAAGCGTAATAAAACAGTGTTGAAATAAATATGTATCTACATAATCGCACTGAAGGCAATAGCTAATATGTAGTAAATAAAAGTGTCATACTACACCTACCAGGTGTTCAAACGATATTGAACTAGGTATTTTAAAATTGCTGAACATTTGACCACTAAGTATAAACATTAGGAGAAGGTAAAAGAGATAGAACATATATGCTGCCTCTTCTAACAATAAAGGTAGCGCAATTTTCCCATACACAACATGTTATAATTCTTAGAAACATGTTCCGTATTGTATAGAACTAATGCTTGATAAACTACTTATTAACATACCTATAGCTAACGGGTTTTTAAATACGATACGAATGGTGTCTCACGCGGCATTAATTGTTTTAAATGTCTTCATATGAAGCTATTTGTTATACAGAAGAAGCTTGTATCGTATTTTTAGTGTAGTGTTCCATATTTTTAAACACTTTTGGAATATGGCCTGTATTGGTATATAGAAAAATCGTTAATCTATTAAAAATCTAGACGCTATCTGGACGTAAAAATAAGTTTTTTTTAAGGAAAATATCAATTATTTTCATTATAATGCTTACCGCGCAACCAACCGTTACTATAACATTCAAGCTACCCACAACGTTCTACCTCAAAGTGGTTTACTCAACAACAAACAGGAAGAAACGAAACGCCCTACAATTTTCTACAATTATCATATTCACGAGATTGGTTCTAATGTCAAGAATTTCATCACGAGCCTCCCTCTAGTTAGTTACAAAAAACGTCACGCGTAACAAGACAGTAGCCCGGTATTAGAAGTTGTCAAAAAAAGCATGTAAATCGATCCGAGTCACGCAACTCTCGCATGTCTGGTGCCAACTGTGAATGTATCAAGTTCTGTTGTTTTTTGAATTCCTATTCCGGTGACGGAATAGTTGAGAAGCAACAAATGTACTCGGAACATTCTAAAAAAAATCCTTGATGCAGTTACTAATGGTAAAGAAGATCCTGAAGAAATAAATAAGGATCATAGGACACAGAAAGTCTTACAGTAGTGTATACAACAAACGTTATTCTTAACAAATGGTAAGGGTCAAGTAAAGAGAACGGGCCAGTGTTACGCTTGAAGGCAACTGGCAAGTCGTCTCTTACGATCTTTGGCCCTTATAATTATATTCACAAACAGTAAATTAAAGGATAGGCACCATTCAGGATTGTACAATAAAGAAATAAATAAGGCACGCAAATTATTTGTACTTCAAACCTCATTACAATTTATGTCCTCCTTACTAAAATAACCCTCTTTCTTTGTTAGGCTAATCTAAACATAGTGGTACGCAGCTGAGATCGCCGCCTCCGTTCCCAAGCTTAAGCCTTGACACATATCATCCAACAACAATGAGCAAGAACATAGTAAACGTCAATTACAGCATTACTCGTGTATCGCTGACTCAATCGTAGTCACATGCGGAATCGAACAAGAGACATGGTGCGCCGCTTATGAGAACACAATTACAATCCATTATATTCGCCGGAGACCTTTTAGGGCTCAGCTAACCAGCTAACCGGATCGCAGGAGCAATGCGTAGCAGTCGGCAGACGAGAACACAAGAGTCCGTGTCGAGGCAGAGCCGGGGCACAACATTATGTCTCCCATCGCGTATTGTTTGTCACTCAGACGGATTTCACGGCGACAAATGGCCTCAGAGATCCAGGATAAACACGCCACGGCACAATGCCTCTCGTATAAAATTAAAACGACTCCAACTTAATAAGAGTTTAGTGAGCTAGTTATAAAGGGAATTTTCTAAACGACGGCCTGTACGACTTTATCCTATACGTTTGTTCGTCTCTGAACGGCAGGATAATAGTGCATTGTGGATGCCTTAATGAATGTCCGCAAAAAAACGTAGGCGGCAACTTTTATTAACACAATCAACACGTGTACCCTAATGATCATTATTCCGACAACTTTGTTTATTATATTTTCGAAAGTGAACAAAACACGCTCGCCTTCAAAATTAAACCGCGAACGTAAAAGTGTATCAAATTGCAAACAGCCCATCATTATAATTTATAGAGCGCGTATATCTCGATGTTCTACAGGAAATCATGTAGGTTGGTAATTGCTACCGTTTCTATTAATGTCTGTGCTAAACATTAATGTATTCGGAATAGCCTTTTTCGTGTCACCCTAAGCTCATTATGCAATAAACAGTGACGATTTGCAACCTACAGGGCAAACGAGTGCGTACGAAATTGCGTCCAATTTTCCTCTCTCACACAATTGTAGGATTAGAGTGAAATTTATATGTCTGGCTTTTTCAAATTAGAGCGCTTGGGCTTAATACCGTCTGAGGACTAGCAGCCATTCCATTTGTCGCCTAACCCAAGGCTATCGCAACAATAGGGCTTTACCTTCAGCTAGGTAAGCTTAACTCGACTCAGCTTCCCTTTAAACACCAACTTCGTGGAAATACTTGTTGACTTTTTGTTAGGAGAAGCGTGTGAACGCTTTTGCATGGTATTCTTGTGAAAAATTTGGTCCTAAGTTATTTAAAACTTGCGTAACTTTTTTTGGTTATGTATATAACTTGAAAAAACATTAACTATTAAAAAGGTTTTTAATAAATGACCGCCACAAGTAAATAGTTTTTTACTTACCATATTCAGTAAGTTAAGTTATTAATATAGGCCTATAAATTACCATTATACTTACAAGTTATTAAACATCCGTTATCTATATCGCAGCTCGCTATGCATGCAAAATATTTTTATGCACTATCCCTTCGTAAAGCCAACTTATAATAAAATTAGTGCAGATCTCAGCAGATAAAGAACACACACATGACATTAAAAGGCTGATAACCTTTATCCGAACAGTATAATTATTGGAGATACCATTTGCCGAGACTACTAATGCTTAACTGCAAACATTGTATGATCATGGGATAATAAACTTTAACACGTCGTGATAAGAGTGAAATATCGGTCAAGTGCCACGGCCCGTCAAGACTCAGGCTGGCACGTAGCCTGCGTCGCCGCCACGAATTGGTCTATAATTAAGAAATAAGTTGAGATACGGTTTTTAGCTGACTTTTTACAAAGCATGTTTCGGGCCAACGCAATTAACCCGCCTTGTAAATTGAATGTTTGCTTTATAGTGATTAGTAATTAACTTTTAAGTTTTTATATAAGAACCCGTGCACGACCACATTGATCTTATTGATCCTGATTTTGTTTTGTTTATTGTGCGCAACTCAATTTTATACACTGGATATTAATTTAAAGTGTGCTTTGTTTGTTTGTATCGTAATTATAGTACGGTCTGCTACTCAAGTATTAAAATTACACAGCGTTCTCGGTATGAAACACGACTACAAACTTACGACAATATAGACATTTAAGTTTATTTTTATGCACATCGTATATTCACGGCGTAATATTACGATACCAATTACACTAATGTATGTACAACTTTATAATGCCTTCGTTTCGTGTCTTGCAGAAATTAAAGGGAAATAAATTACGAGCAACATTGTATTATTTTACATTATTAACAACACAAGGTTTAATGAAAAATACTTAATAACAGTTTGAGAAGTTTATCTTTTAAATCATACCATTATGTCTGTACAGGAAATAATAAGTCTTAAATCTCGATAAACGCCCATAATGCATATCAACTCATATTCCCTCTAAAAAAATGTTGTTTCATATAGTATAGAGCATTTTTTTTTTTTGGTAGAGATCTTTGCAGTTAGCCTGAGCGCAGCGACTTTTGGCGAGGACCTTAAGGCCTCCAGCCAGAGCAATAGGAAAAACTAACTACGTCAGCAACGTCCACTAAGGGCACCCCCTGCGGGGTTCGGACCTCGACTTAGTGCGTTGCTAACAATCTTAATAAAGCAAAACAACAAGGGATGGCTGGATCTAAGTTTTATTATTTAGGGACATATTTTTATTGCTAGTTTGGCCGGCTCGGGCCAGCTTGGTCTAGGGACGGGAATTCGCTTGACTAAACCCAGTACAAAACCTTAGAGAGACTCTTCGAAGTCGTTCCGGACATGCGACAATCACAGGTGCAACCGCGAGGCACAATGTGTGAACACGTATAGACGGTAATGTAAATAGGATTAGCACGAGCTCGACTCGCATCCGTTCGGGTTTTCTCGTGTTTTAGTGCAGCCTTTCATATAACGCTGAAATGTAATATAATAAAAAAATTGTCACATAATGTTACTAGCCACTGTAGTAGGACGATTACGTCTGAAAAGACTAAATATTTAATTACCTTGAAAATGTCTTTTTTTTGTGACAAAAAATTATTTATCCAAAAAAATGAACATGAATATATAAACATGTATGTATTGTATCATATTTTTTTGACGACCTCCTCCTCCTGACGACCTCCGTGGTCGAGTGGCGTACGCACCGGTTTTAAGGTATCGCTCGCTAGCACTGAGGTCCCGGGTTCGATCCCCGGACGGGTCAATATAGAAACCAACTTTTCTACATTGTCCCTGGTCTGGGTGTTTGTGGTACCTTCGTTGTTTCTGAATTCCATAACACAAGTGCTTTAGCTACTTACTTTGGGTTCAGAGCAATGTATGTGATATTGTCCGCATTTATTTATTTATTATTTATTTACAAAGTACCGTACCGCTCCATAAGAATCATTTTGAATAACGAGCTTCCAAGGCTATCTATAAACACTCATTTCAGTCTATATAGCACAAGTGACCAATACCGATCTAGATTTCCATAAACACAGATAACACGATATTACTAGTCCTTCAGTAAAGATAATGTAATCACTTTCTGAGCCTCCTGATAAAACATTGTAATCGATCAAATATTGCAAAAATATTTCCCACATTGTTCTTCTAACACGACAAAACAAAAAAGCAGTGTTTTAGAATCAAAAGCCATAATTTTAGTTTATCGTTATTGAAGTGATAGGAGAGTTAGTTGCATTGAGTTTTTAAGCAGCAATTAAGTTCAAGGTGTTTTTAATTAGGAGCTGCTCTTGTTTCCCTTAAAACAAAACCTCACATGAGCCTATTCTGCAACATCCTCAATAAACAACTTTCTTTCATTATAACAACCACTCTATATTCTCTCGGTCGTGATCGATCGACAGGAAATCAAAACATTGTAAAAGACACACGAGACCCGCACATAACCATGCATATTTCATAGTCAACAATATCACGGAACACATAACATATCCCAGTTTCAATATTCGATCAATTAGCAATAAACCATTTCGTCGCAGGGCGGTCGCAATCCTGCATAAATTCAATTAGAGCAACCTCGGTGTGCCGGTCCACAATTCCCACTGCCTTTCGAGACATAACTATATGGAATAATTGATCGGTCGACGATGAAACCCGGGAAACCCTTTAGGAATTGATATCGGAAATTATTGTCTCTTGCGCGTGATATGGGATATTTATTTGCAGTAAATTATTAGGTTTATGAGCTATCAGCGGCGTGTTGGACAGGGTTTAGTGCTGTGTCGCCGATCCGGTCGGAATCGAATGCTCACCTGTTTTACATAAATGGATTACGCGCGTAACTTGGAAGCTTATATAGTCGTATCTTGTTTGAAGTACTGTTGTGGTTATCAATATCCATAATTTTGATTTTGTTAATGGCGGTAAGAATTTTGACGGTACCACCTAACCGCTATTGTATTGATTTGTTAGGAAGTACATACTAAAGATTAAAGTTATTGATAACCTTAAATCAACATTGCGGTACAAGATTACCGTCGTTAGAAAGTTCTACAGAATTCAATACACGTATGCATTTTATCGTATTCATACTTTATTAGAATTAAAGATCAGTGTCGCAAAAGTCGTGTGCCAGTAAACACACTCACCGACCTACAGGATCGCACGCGCCACTACCGCCATGCGTTGCATTAATCAGATCCGATTATAAAACATGTAAATATCGTATTCGGCAGACGTATTCAAGGACTTCCCCTAGTTAGTAAATTATAAGACAGTTAGCATTTTTTTATAACGACTCTAATCTTAAATGGAATATTTTTTAACATTTTCGTCTATCATGAAATCAAATCTGTCAAAATAAAAGAAACACCAAATAATGATAGTCATAAACTTATTTTATTATAAAATAACCAACAAATAAAATTTTTTAAGATAAAAGCGAGCAAAATATGGTTGCTTAATTTAATACGGCAAACAATTATCAATTATACTTAATTCAGACATAAGCTCGCATAAGCGTAGTTAATAGGAACACAAAACTAATCATATAACAGTAGTCAGATAACACTAGCATCTCCATAAAAGTAGAATTGATACCAAGAAATAGTACTGTTTGGAAATATTGCCTACGAAGACATTTCCGCGTAGCAGGAGCTAAAACGTCCAGTTTTATTGCCATAGGCAATGAAATCAGCAGTCGAGATGATGAGAAAAATAACGTTTATTTCAGCTTTCCAAGTATTTATTGCATTAGATATAAAATCTAGAAATATTATTTTACCTGATTCGCTGAACAATATTTTATGAAACGGCTATATTACTTGAATTATCGGCTCTTAAGTTTACAAACAGGTAAAAAAAAATAAACCTATTACCTAAATCAAAAATGACACAAATTATAGAAATATAGGAATACCTCTCCCAAATTATTGGAGTGTCCATTATAATGACAAATATCAAAATATCCTGCAATGAAGTGTGGAGTTACTACATTCAGTCCTTAGTAAGTCTCATCAGACAAGCCGTCACCTGATGTATCGTGTTCAATTCTCATTATTGTTCTACGTGTTATATTACAATTACTATGACCAATAACACTTACGCTGTTATGTAATTGAAACCTATGGGAAGTTACGAAAGAATGAAGACTAATCATTGACACGCGAAAGAAAGGCAGGATTAAAGTTTTTTTGTTCTGAAAAAAATAAAACGGACTGCAATAAAACCCAGCACTATCATATTATGTACCTACAACATAATTATTTTTGTCTATTATTTTACAACTACGGTGACTTTTGATTGAATATGATTTATTAGGTTCTTTAAGCGTTTCTATTCTGTTAATAAATTTTCTCTGATGAAATAAACAGTAGGCTGGGACACGAACAACACAACAGCATAGTACATAGCACCGTCACGAAAGGCTCTCTTGAGAGACAACACAACATAATCTCCCGCCGTTGAGCCGACCGCTCCATTTATTTATTTATGAAGATTATTATCATGCGTAATAATTCACTAAGTTTCAATTGCATAATGACGGCGGACAGGGCTACCAGGGCCGCTAGCTAGTGCTCTGGGCGGACGCACCGACTAGCGACCACAGATAATCTTCCACGCGAGGACTATTATTAAATAGAGGGCTGTCAGTGAAACGCCAGGCCGCCTCCTAGCGCGATCCTGCGATGTTATGTCCAACTTGTAACGTGCAACATCGAACAGCAACATTCGTACTTCAAACACTTGATTAACGCTCCCAATGTGCTCTAAATGTGTAAACATTGAAACTTCATTGAAAATCAGTTATCTTAAGATAACATTGGAACTAGATCTTGAAGATTTATGGTATTAAAGCCAGTGAATGTTCTACATTAAACAAGATAGGTAGGTAATCTTGTCAAGATATCAAATCTCTCAAATCTTAAATCGATAACATCTATTCATCTCTTATCTATGTATATTACGCACCGAAATACTGATAGGTTTTCAATAAATAAACAACGCTCGTATAAGTAAACCTAAATCTTATACTACTTAGATAAAATAGATGTCTCGACAAGTAACTTTAAAATGGACAAATCATAGACGCGATAAACCGTGACTTCATCAGCAATGAACGCCGGTAACCCATTACAAATCCGTTTTATTGCTGTACAAAAACTTGGAATTTCACGGAACAAAGAAATTGCGAGAACGTGTGAATGATAGAAAGTACTATTACGGATATCAACAGCTAACCGCCCGCTCGTTCGGGCATCAACTAGTTGACGCCCTTTAAATTTTTCGAATTCAATAGAAATTACTGCACGCCACGGACAATGAGTGAGCTTGTGAAACACTGGGTGGAGCTGCGAGATTCGCGGTTACGACGAACATATGAGACCATCCGACAACCATCTCTTACAAGAAAACTACATTATTTATTAACCAAGTCTTAACCACGAACGAAGAGGAAAATAAACTACTACTTTAGAATCTTCTGAACCGCTATCTGACATTGTTTACAACCACGCTCGTTTTAAAGCCAAACGTCACAGCTCACAACAGCCATTCCTATCACTACGGCATCGCGCGCCGTACACCGTTACCTAAACAGATATTAATCATAATTTTCACTGACGCCTGTTCAACTATTTTAGATGATAGTTATTAGCTCGTTTTATTGTAACCCGACTGCGTGTGGGCAAATTCGAAGGAGGCAGCTACTGGAAAATTGCCGTGTGACATCGACGGGGTAATGGATTTAAAACTGCTCTCTGAGACACCTTTGAATAGCAAAATAATCACTTCCTGCGCAATTACGTACACGGACATTACGACAACTTGTCTTGGTACTTTACGACGATTTGTTTAAACTTTTAACATACTTGTAGATTGTAAGCTCAGTGAACAGTCATTGTAAAACGTTTCGATTGCTCGCACTAACACAAAACATTTTATGGACGGTAACTTCGTTCGATTCATTTAATGCGAGGAATCCTTGATGGGAATGCGGACATCGAATAAACAAACAATGCTAGTAAGAATGCGAAGAGATCCCTCGTAAAATCTACACGTTTTTATGTTCCATAATTGTCTTACGCTTTCGGCATGACACGCTTATCTATGAAAAATGTAAATCAAATTGAAACTAACACAACAACACACGGTTCACATTGTATTAATAGCAAGACACACTATAGAAGTTATGAGAAAATATTTAAAGTTCAATGTAATAGACTTGCTAAAGAAAGTAGACTTAGAAAGATAACATGAGGGTCATAAAAAAGATAAATGGAAAGATAAGGAATATACACTAAGCCTAAGTAAGAAAGGAGAAGGTAGTGATGAGACAATTATCACAAGTTAAAGCTTTGCAAAAAAATTATAAAATATCTTTTCAATATTCGAAGATGAATATTACTGTAAAGGTTGTCTAGATCGTGAACTTCTTTATGACACGAATATAATAACAAACGGTAAATATAAAACACGTGCGCCGTATTTCAGAACAGTCTCACGATTTTTGTTGTTCGAACCAAAAAGCACAAAACAATTGACATTCCGCAATTTTTGGTTCACGCCAAAAGTCGTATTATGAGGTTTTGGGACCAAGATCGACAGAAGGGTGGACTTAAAAAGATACAGATAGCACCATTTATTTTTCACAATGGAGTTAGTTGAAAAAATTCAAAACTAAAGTTCAGCTGGATCTGGTGAGACTGGAAGCTGACCCAGCATAGCTTCAGACAAAATTATACATAAGAAAATACGGATTGCAACATACTCACAATAAGTAAGCATACATTTCAAAGATGACTCATCTAATCGCCACTTTACACATTAACCTATCAAATATTTAGTATTAATTTGCTAATAGCCACTAAGCGACTAGTGATTGAGAAATACCAACCTTTTTGTTAAACGCTCGAGGCGAAACAACATTTTAAAACAAATTAATTTAGATATCTGACCGAACTTAACTGAAGACGTATATCAAACGAATTGACGTGTACACAATCTTAAATGAATTTTAATTCAATTTGTGACTCGGCTTTAGCTCTCTGGGATTTATTCGGGATCAATCAGATCAATTAGAAGATGGTGGTTGTCATCCTTAAGGTTTGTTTTCAACAGTCTAATACAATATAGCTTTCCTGGAACTTTCCTTGGATACGTACTATTCTGCTAGATTTAAAACGCCTTTTCCGAACTATCTATAGGTCCTTGGGTTTGGAATGTTGGACATGAAATAGAAAATGGCAATAATCAAATAGTAAATAATAATTTACGACTTTGACGAACTTTTGGACTTTGATTGTGACGATAAAACTCACATAAATATAAAAAAAGTTGTAGAAAAGTTGGCAGAAGCTGTATGAATAGTTGTATATTCCAAAACTTACTTCTTCTTTTTGATCTAGCCTACCCATAACTAAAGCAATGTAATTGTTAATAGTCGGTACCTCTTTACAATACATACCAGACACAATGGCATCACATCTTCAAACCTGTTGTAACATCAACTTGCGTCAACAATTATCGGATACCTATTGACTAATGTGACTCGAAATCCGTGGAAACGATTATCCAAAAATCGCATGTCGAATCTCCGATGATTACAATACATTTTCTTGTGTGAACGAGCTTTAATCAAGGAGTATAAATTAGACATTCTTCAAAGAATTCGTTTGGATAAGAATCCGACTTTTGTTCTAAGAATATTTATAAAATACAGCGCTGGAATAGCGGTTAATCTTATCACAGAAACTGAAAATGGCAAGAAAATCAATACATTAGAAAGTAACCCCAGTTATAAATAAATAAATGCGGACAACATCACATACATTGCTCTGAACCCAAAGTAAGTAGCTGAAGCACTTGTGTTATGGAATTCAGGAACAACGAAGGTACCACAAACACCCAGACTCGGGACAATTTAGAAAAGTTGGTTTCTACATTAACCCGTCCGGGGATCGAACCCGGGACCTCAGAGCTAGCGACACCTTGAAACCGGTGCGTACGCCACTCGACCACGGAGGTCGTCGAAAAGTTATTACGATCATTGAGTTGAATGTCCATGAATAAAAAGCATTTGCTTATTACTACGCTAATCGTAAAAACTCTATACCAACTATTCTATTCACGTCTGTTTTATAACCTCTCATACATATAAACATCGTCTGAATGAACACACAGAAGCGTGCTATACGTTGTCTTCATACTCTAAGCCCTAAATATTGCAGCAGTGGCAGGCCTGGCAAGTCAAGACAAGCGGAATCATCCGATGTGGCCACTTGATTTAATTGAATTAAATTGAAACAATCGATGGCAGTTACCAGCGGTTAGTCAACTACTCTCGGATTTATAGCTGCTTGTTCAACGTGAATGGTACAAAGAAAAGAATTGATAGTTTGTTCGTTGGCAAATAATTTACTTTCTTTAAAGGAATTATGTGGATCATTTTCATCATACGTATTTAAGGGTTAACGACACAGCTGTTTTTGGAATTTTTGGATTATAACAGATAGGAATCGGTTTTGATATTTACGCTTTGGTATTTTGTTATCTAATCGCGAGATACGAAAATGTCGATGACCGTGCGTTGCAAGGCCAGACGGCGACTGAAATATGCAATTAATTACTAAATTATGTCATCATAGCTGTATTCATGCAGATGAATCCGAAAATAACACACTCCCACAAACGTGCGCGCGCTCACTTGTAGGAAAAACAAAACAGACTTATCAACGCATTTGAATGACTAACACAGCTTAAAATATATTTTTAAAATTCAATGCCAGTGCTAATGTGAGATCTAGAATTTCTTTTCATTGAATCGTTCCTTAACATACGATTTACGGCAGTGTAACAACTTATTTACTTGCACTCTGCCTCTTGTTGCGCTTTAATACCCCTGAGGCACTAATCGTCATACTACAAGCGGCTGCTACAGCTGCTATGTCCCGTAATTGCTCACATATCAATCCGCAGGTAAGTACAACTTAACATCCGTTTAAAATAAACAATCAAGTATCTTCGTTAAATATATTGTCGATCTCGTATTGAGATTACGCTGTCTATGTTTATTACTTAATCTATTACCGCATCGTCTCGCTACATTCGTAGAGGAAATAGAGTTTTAATCGTCACACAAAAATATAAATGTCGCAGCAAAATAACGATATCTGTAACGTTTAAATAACAAAAGGACATCGATACTAACGCATATCCGGGCGAATCGCCACGTTCAGACCTTTAAACGCAACCGATAAAAACATTACTCGACGCTCTCAATAAATACACATTAAAGTCCTGGAGCATTCTGGTTTACATTCCGTGCGGTTTCCAACGAGTTTTATAAAAGCTCCGTTCGGCCGCACACGCAATTACAAGCGCCTCTTTGCGGTACAATCAATATTTATTCCCTTACGAGACAATACAGGACACACTACTACATTACTGCGCGGGCTTAAGACCACGAACACGCCATGTTTGTGAAGCCAGCAATCAATTCCCGACTCTAAATTTCGTTCACGTTACAGGCGTAGCGATTTATGTAAGGGTGGGCGCACACTGGCCGGCCCGCAGAGTTCGTGTCCGTGCATAAATAACCCACCGTGCAATCTTCCAACTTAATGATATTGCGATGCATTATCATTTGAGTCATTTGAAATCGCTCATTTCGTTTTTTCAATCGAATGGAAACTATCGATACCAGCAGGTGCAAATGACCTTCCAGTAAGAGAAACGTGCGACTAATTAAAATTTTACCTAGTATTTTCAATTAATAACGATTAAAGATCTGATTCATGGGTGTTCAAAATATAAAACTAAAAAGGAAATTAATTGCGCCGACAAGACAGAATAAAGGCAATCATAAAATAAACGGGTAAATTTTATGGCGCGGAAAACAATGCGCTCGATTCGAACAATCGAAATCGCCGATGCAATTCGAAGGGATGTTGAAGTGAAAGCGCATGCGCTGATACAAGAAAAAGCCTCGCGAGCCAACCAGTTATTACACTAATCGCTGCGATATAATTCCCAAGTCAACTTAAACACAGGTTCCTTGCGGATCGAAATGCAAACATGGCGGGCGCTTTGAGCTCGCGAGCGCGGGAACGGGCGCGTGCGGCCTGTATACTACGAACATAAAATGTTACACTTCCAAACCGTACTTTATCAACCACCCAATTTTTTTCAAAGATTTATAAATAGCCCAGCTATCTTTAATAAAACAATTTATAAAAATGTTGATAGCAAAAACATGTGTTTATTGTATAAAGATAATGCGTGATTCATTAAACGATTGCATTGCTTATAAAGATATCTGATAAGCCAAAAGCAAATGTACCTCATATTTTACAGTTATAAGTAATTTACATACAAATATAATATCGTTGTTTTGATACAGTAATAGGGAAACTCTTAAAACAAAATCCTTATTTGTCCTCAAGTGGACCTCTAGTATTCATATACTGTGTAATAGTATTCTTAATCTTAGTAACGCTTGTATAAATTAAAATGAATATTCATTTTTTTTTAATCGACCCCTTTGCACCGATTTGTAGTGCTCATACCCCATGTCCATTAATAAATTATTAAATCTACTGTCTAACGAATCTATAAAAATATGCTGTATTGATATTCGCAGTTATCAGCCGGCACGTACGGTCGCACCCGGCCCGTTTCGGTCCATCAAAACGCAGCGCGAAAGTCGCAAGCTTCGTTTTATCGCGTTCGCGCCAGAGTTATCTGGACGATGCGCCGGCGCAGCGCCCCGGTACAAAACGGTTGCTCGATTCAACTCTTTATATCCCCATAAACGTTTTACATGTTATTTATCACGATCTTAGTGGGTGACCCGGTTTATTTATGATGCTAAATATTATAATCGTCTTAATGGAATGATATTGAGATTGCCTTTTCACAGGTAAAGTCCGACTGCCCTGGACTTAATTGCTGGTTATGAATATATCAAAACAGCGCTATTTGTTTGATATTTAAACAGCAACAGTTATTACTTACCTAAATAATCATGTATTTGCACAAATATGGGCACGTGGCGATGACTTAAAAATAAATATCAGTTGACTCATCATGAAAAGCAACTCATTGATTGCCACTTAATTATTTGATACAAATACCTAATTAAACAATGTTCCATATCCGTCGTATAATCTATGGTCTATATAATTTTGATTACGTCAATAAATTAATATGCGAAATGTATTCGTAACACCTAACCGGTAGAGATGACGTTTACGAGCGTTTTGATATCCAAATATTTATAGACTTAGGACAAATTAAAAGTATAAATTTAAATGTTAAGGAACTAAAATATTTTAAAAGCATAATCATTCTGTCTCATGACAACGAAATCCTGTTTATTACTAGTCGAAATCGTCTCAGTCACCCGGAGTGAATTTTAATGAATTTCACCTTTAAATCTCGTATAATTCCATCCATGCCTATTTATGCCTATTCGGTAACAGTTTACGAGTATTATGCGAGCTTCGTAATAATCTTATTCCACTTTACGATTAAATTTTATTAATTGTATGCTGTTTACTATTTTATTGGGTAATACGGAATTAAAGCTATAAAGTTGTAATTGTAAACTATTTGATTCATAACATTGAATAAAACTAAGGTCGATAATTTTGTAAACACTCAACGACATTTAGTTATCAAAGTTTTTAATTATCAATATGAGTTGGTCATATAAATTACCAAATTCCACGTAACAAAATTCTAAATTAAGCAAGTACATTAAAAAATCTCTAAAAGTTCTAAACCAAAAAACAGTATTTATAGCAAAAGTGTTACTTAAAAAATAATACTTCTTACATTCTGCGATTTTTAAATCATTTTTTCGAACTCTACTATCACAGATGTAGAGACAAAACCAACAATCATAAACAATGTATCATTAAACGGACCTCCTAGCATCTGGATTAAGTTTAGGCAATTAAAAAGATGTTCTTTTAAGGGTAGCTATTAAAGCGTGATACATTGCTTGGGAAAGGCCACACAATTATTCGCTTAACCCCCCACAGGCGGCAACTGAACCACTATATTTAAAATTTATCACTTCGTTATTAAATGTCGTCCCACATATACATTACTGTCTGTGTACCGGGATATTGCCACGATTACTGCACAAGTGATTTCGTATCCTGTTTAATTGAAATTATTAATTTCTAATTGCCTTCTTCGGCCCTTAATCGACTTCCACTACGTCTAGTTAATAACTACTTTCATATATAGTCCTTAAAATAATTGAGTTCATTTGTTATAGACGAGTGCTTCCCATCCTTTTCGTGGTTAACTGTACTGTTAGCTAGTTTGTACTCTTTAGTAGACATGATTGCAATTCGAAAACAGTTATACTTAAAATACACCATATAAAATGCTTAATTCTTAATTCAAAAGAATATTTGTCAGACTAGTTGCATTTGTTTCATAATTGAGGTAAAAGTTAGTAATGTTGAATGCGTAACGCCCTCTCGCGTTTTCTCCGCACACAAAATGGTCAGCTGAAACTGAAAGGTTCGTATTAAAACTGTCGCTGAATGTCCGACTGGTCTCTGTAGCGTTTCAGCGTACACACTACGTACTGTTTCAACTTTACTAGGAGTGTTGGTGGACATTTACTGTATGTATATTTAATGCCAATATGAGACTCTACAAAACATTGTTTCATTTTATGCTTGCGGAATTTATTCACCGCATTTTTTTTAAAGATGAGACATCTTTAATCATCCTCTAAGTTATGTAATTCTTGGTGGGCTATAAACAAAACTGATTAAGAATTCAAATCTATTACACATACATAAATTATTTCTGGTTTTGGTAATTTATTAACAGCGCTATATTTGTTTAACAAAGATTAACTTTAAAATCCATATATCATTTGAATTCATTACTTAAATCTCACCTATTTTTCACATCATGCTTCATGCTGGCTGCAAACACTGTCAAGATCATAAATGCCAAGAACTGCCTACGTATTTTATAAATCTTAACCTGTTTTACTAATTAGATAGACACCTCCTACTGTGTCCCAAACACGCCGCGACAAATTATTCAACCCCGCTGAGTTTTGAACTTGACGTCCGCTCCCCAAAATAGTATCTACAAAGTACAAGGCCAACCGAACAGGTTTAGTCAAACGTAAAATTATAACTTCCAGTGCAATCCGTGCAAGTTCGCTTTCATTACCAACTACTAAAGTACAACCCGATACAGGTGGCTCCTACCTCACACGGCATCGTATTTCGTTCGATTGTGTATCGCGAATTGCGATCGAACCTTTCCGGTCGGAACTGGGTTGCACGCCCATCGTAAGCCATTGTGAAATCCACATTAATTGGCCTCAGCCGCAGTCATTTAATATCTCGTAATGCGCTCGAAAAGAACACAAAAAGGCGCCCCGAAATCTCCCAAAGCTTCAACATCCGCGCATTCAATGCGCTCGGTGTATAAACTGTAATGCGATATTTTCTTAAGCGATTTGTTGGCAATAGCAGATGGGTGTGTCTCGAAACAGGAAATAATTTCGAACTTGTTGCCACTGACTGATCTGTCTGGGTTGTTTTCGTTTTGTTAACAAACCACGTGTATATTTATCTTTGTATTTCTTCCATTGTAACATGACTACTTGTATATGTAGTTATTATATTCATGCTCGTAATACTACTAGGGGAGTATTGAATTTCGAACATAAACACCATCTGCTGCTGCGTTTGTGTTCCGTGAATTCAAAGCCGGTACTTTATAAAGTATTGCGAAACTATCTGTCTATGCAATTTATATGAGCACTAAAGATACCTAATAATTTACTATCATTTTTTCATCAAACTTATTTTCTTATTACCTTTTAAGGAAGAGACAGAAACCAAACTATATTCTAAAATCAGTCCGACAATGCAATTTGTAAGAGTTGTTGATTTAGAAACAAAAGAAGAGCGCACTTTTGTAAAATCTTAAAAAAAACACTTCGTCTATTCGTGTGCAGACGTTTGTTTAACGGGACCTATCGTTAACTAACTTTAACTTACCGTTCAGGTAAAGATAATATTTTTTTCAACGCACGATCTCCCCACATTCGTGTCGAAACGCCACGAAGAGGGATTATTATTTTAGTAACATCTGTACGCGTAACTCTAACTAGATACTAATAGATAACCACTGATGTTTTTTATGCGATCCCACTTTTTAATCTTTTGTATCCAGTCGTACACCAAATGTGCATTTTTATTTATAGGGGTCCGTTTCAATAGGATATGTATTGGGGTTCTACATTCGGAAATACAATAAAATGAATGATAGAGGTCGCACTTGTGACCACTTGTCGCTAATTGAATTTTTTATTAACAATAACAAACAAGTGTGTTTAATTTCACTGACATTTGCGCGGCCCGTCCATATCATCCACATGACAGACCTGTGGACGAACAAAAAAATATCCATTAAATTAGATTAGTTTGCAGCAGGTTCATAATTTCTCTAGTTAATTATTCGACGTAGTACTTAATCACATTTGGAAGCGACAGGACGTCCCCAAAGTTCCAATAAGCTTCTGCTAATTAAGTAATTCAAGCACCGTGACCGAAATAAAAAAGCTAGTAGGTACAGCATTGTGGCGGGAAAATGTAAAGAGACTGGAACTGGGGAGTCTCGGGACAAGCCGACGTCACATTATGTGGAACGAGTACTTTTAATCTTCTATTTTTAAGATAATCTAGTATAAAGGAATGATAGAGAATTAGATGCGATGTAGTTTAAAACTTTATGGTCAATGAGATGGTTCTTCAGCTTGTATAATAGGAAATATGGAAAACTATAAAATTATTTAACAAAAAAAAAAGTAAAAAGCTAGTATTATTATTTTACAATATTTTATGTTGCAGTAGCTACTAAGAAATCCGGTACTACAAATGCCAGCGAAAATTACTCAGTCAACTATTAACATAAATAATTTAATGCTGAAATAAAACTACTTTTACGGATTTTATCGCGGTTTGTATTTTGATTTTAGTTCCCGACGTTTCGACACCTTTGCAGGTATCATGGTCACGGGCAGACTGAGGTTGTGTTCGTCTTGACGGTTGTTGCGTAGGCCGGAACACAAATAATTAGTAAAAATATGAAGGTAGAACGAGCAACAACAACCGTCAAGACGAACACCACCTCAGTCTGCCCGTGACCATGATACCTGCAAAGGTGTCGAAACGTCGGGAACTAAAATCAAAATACAAACCGCGATAAAATCCGTAAAAGTAGTTTTATTTCAATGTCTAACATTCGCGTAAACCTCAGAACTTAATTTAATGCTGTTATTATATAAAGAAAAGCAATAAGTTGGTATGATTCTTAATTATCTTATACCTACCGCACACTAACATAAAAGTATGTAGTATTAGTATTTTAATATTAATCACATAATCATAACATAACATACCATCACGCCTGTATCCCCGAAGGGTTAGGCAGAGGTGTACCAATGTACACCCACAGTTCGCCGGTATGTTTAGGTCCCATGTAATAGGGGGCGAGCCTATTGCCACTAACCGGGCACAAATCCAAACTCCGACCTGCTACTGAGAATTTCATAGAAAAACCCAATAACACCTAGGTCGACTTGGGAATCGAACCCAAGACCTCTAGCGTAGCAGTCGCGCTTAGCGCCACTAGGCCAACGAGGCAGATCACATAATCACATAATCATCATTCTTATATCTCTTTACACCAATCCTGTTCCTACTTATGGTAGTTTTTTTAATGAGGTACGTATTGTAACGGGTATTGTGTGACAGTCTGCCTCCTAATCAACGTATTCAATTTCATCCACTTGTTATTTTTGTGACGCACCCCTTAATATTCGCATATGCCAGATTTTTGCTAACCACATTGCGTATTTTAATCGCTGTACAATGTTAAGTTAGTTTTTATGCTGAACATTATTATATGTATTTACATAATAGGATTACATAAGATTTACATTATGTAAATTGCCAAGGTATAACACATGAACATGTTGGTTTAAAATAAATAAAAATATCTACATTACGAATTAAGTTCATTTTTATAAAATTAAGAATAAAATTATTTATATTATAAGGTTCACATCATCTGCCAGTTCTGGAATAAATTATTAAAAATAGTAAAACAAACAACAACCTTACAGTGCCGTTGAAAAAATAATATTTCCTACACCATCCATTATCTATAGAATTTAGTTCCAAACCTATCTATTTGCATAATCTTCAGGAAGATTCTCGTGCGGCAGATAATTACGTTGCAACATAGTGACTCATGTACAACCCAGAAGCATTTATTATGTCTGTGTTTACTTAGATAAATGCACGTTATCTCAAAGCATCCGTCTATAGCACGTCCGGGGAATTATCCACGCAAATCTTTGTCCCGGACTATTTTCCCTTATCCACGAAATCATGCATACCTCCAAGTTACGGCAAAGTAAAAACTTTAACTTAATACCGTAGTTCATATGACTAATGGCCTACAGATGTTTCCGATACAAACGCAGACGTATATCAAAAATAGAAATTAGGGGTTACACGCTCGCCCTCTATCAATGATAATAATTAAAATTAAATTTTTATCTCTCACAAATCTTGCAAGCCACCCAAGTAACGTAACAGTGTTTTACATAAATAAATAAACTTCTATCGCACGTCAGTTTCATTAACACATATGGAATTTTATTTTATTTTTATGAGGCAAAGCTTTTTGGCGATGTTATCGGCGATTATCGCTTACGTTAGTTTTATTGTCTATTTATTTTAAAGATTGTAAATTACTATGATAATAACTAAATAACTTATACGTTCGCCAAATCTTAATGGGGAAATTCAAGCCTTATCAATTTCATGAGCACGATAACAAATTAGACTTTTTATCTGCCTCGTAAGGTCGTTAATGGTTCAATCCAATAGTGTTTTATTCATTATAATATTTTAATTATTCATTTCGCGTGAGAAAAATACATTCAAACTGATTTATATATAGAATAATAATTATAAATTCTACTTTTTAAATAAGTTGTTTTTGTGCGTATATTTCAAAACGGAAATCTAATTTGAAACAACAGCATATGCGTTACATTCTCGGGTTTCAACACTGTCACGGGCTATTCCCTGGCGAATTTAAATTTGTAATTCCTTCCTTCGTTCCTACCAATAACAGCGAAACATTTATTAAAAAAACCTGCGACTCCTCCTACCGACGGAAACAGCTGCAACCCTAATTATTACAAACACGGACTCTTGAGCATTGGGCAACGATACTGGTTGCTAGTCTTATTGTTAATCATCTATAGAAAACTGTTATTAATTTAACCAGCTGGCTCGTTAGGTATTAATTGTTCGAGTTTTTAATAAAATAGTGAGAGAGCTGAGAGCTCGTGCGGACAATTGATATGCGATTTGATCTATAGCAAGATCGTAAGTGCTTTAGATAGACAATTAAGGACCATAGCACTTGGCTTTTCATTCAGACTTGTCCACTACACTAACATCTAAGAACTAAAGATATATTAAAGTATACAATTAAGCTTACATAACTATGGTTGAATATTTATAAAGCAGCTTCCAATTCTTTCGTGTCAACTGAATTAGTCAATATTGGGTCCCTAATAAAAAACAACACAACGTATGATCACCAATAAATCAATAACAATAATTTTAATTAATATTATAATTAAGCTGTCATGAATTTTATTTGTATTTATAAAATAAAGCTATTACACCGAACTATTTTATTATGACATTCGAACGTCCTACGCGAAACTTAAAAGCTTAAGCATTTCTTTATACATTTCATTAGTAGAGCCCGGGATATTTACGATTTTGGATAGCTATGGGCGGTCACGATTACCATTATGGAAGTATCATTTAATGAGGATACAATACACTTAAGTTGTACTTAATAAGAAACAATCTTCATTCACACACCTACGTTCATGGCAATTGAAATGCTAGAACTGAGACACGAATAAAATAAGATGGGGACAGAAAAAAGAAACGAATGGAACAATCCACGACCGCACTCCAATACCGCAGATAGCGGTGATGATTTAAATATGTCCTGCTTGCAAAATACCAAAAATGACCAACCTTTCATAAGAAGTGCCATTAATACTTTTGTAATAAACCTGTCTGGACACTGATAACATCACAATCTCAACTTCACCAAAAGCTAAAAGGTCGTTTATAGGGACATAAACGTTTATAGAATCATAAACCAGAACCAATCTATTGTTTCCAGCCGGCCTACGCTCGCCGTCGACATAACTAATCGAATGATTCCGCTTTTTGTCTCTGCAAGGGACATAATCAATTGTCACTTCGAGTTTAGATATTTCCCACCTAAGTTAGAGATTTCTAAGATCCATTTGAAACGGGTTTAGAATAGTCCGTGGACAATAAACGATCGGATATCGTATTGCACGGAGAAAAAAGGTGATGAGTGGCCAGTGTCGTACTCTTGGCGCTGGAATAGATGGCCTGTATGGTATAGACATGGGACCGCTTGATGACGATCATTTAAATCCTTAACGATATTCCACGTTTGAAATATCGACGATATAAGGTTACTTGAGTGATACGATGACGATATTTGCTGGTTTTTTTTTTTATCAGTGTGAATCAAATAATCAGTGACATCTCATTTAGGAAGAAACTCTTTACGACTTTAAGCATAATTAAAAATCTGTCAAGGTTTTATGGCTAGTTTAGGTAAGACGCTATAAATTCATCTTCCTTCTATTACTTAGTAAACAAGAATATTTTATTTTTAATTTGTTTTTAAGAGCAGTTATATTTAATTTCCCTAAATAATTGTTAAAATAATTCATTAAAAACTACATTACTAAGAACTCTACAATTGCATAATAAACCAGGCTAAAACAATATTGTTAAAGTATCAAATGGAACTTGTGAACTTAAAGCGTAATCGATCGCTCCACTTGCTCACACCGCTACTTAACAATGAAGAGACATCGTCGTAATCAAAAGTCAATTAAAATGCTGTTTATTCATCATCGGGCCGGTCGGCAGATGATTTATAATTTCGCAGCGGGCCATCGGCTCGCGCGCACTGTCGCGGTCGCTTTTTAAATTAAAATCGTACGGGCTCGGGCGTGATCTTATCCGGCTCGATCAATTTAGATAAAATAAATATTTATACATTTGACTCTGGATGGGCGAACAAAGCGGTGCGGTAAATTGATTACGTCAATAAAAAACATATTTGATGTTTGCCCCTATTCTATCACCTTTCCCGATTTAAGATATGCAGTCGAAAATGTTACGAGATGTATTAAAATTCAAACATAACATATAACTAACGTCTGGCATCAAAAATGTTAACATTTTGGATATGTTTAATAGTGAAATATTTTATATTGAATCAGTTGGGTAATGTTTATGAGTGAAGTAAACAGTTACTTACAGCTACTACAATTTTACATATCTGTGAGTGTTTACACCTGTCTATTTAAAACTTATGGAGTAACCATACCCATTATATTCAATATGGAGTTAACACTTTCTATATTTACTATTCATTGGCATCTTTGACAGATGTTTGTACTAGAACTTTATTTGAACTTTTACCATTACTCTTATACAGTTTTGAACAGATAACATGACAGGTATCATGTTATCTATCCGTGTTTGTTTGTTTGTGTGTATGTGTGTGTTGTAGCCTCTTGTGTGTCGTTAGGAGTCATCTCGTATGTAAATTCATTAAAAAACAATTTAGTAGATAAAAATATTATTTTATTCATACTCTGCGTTTGGAAGCGTAATAAATACGAAAAATTGTATATCCTAGCTAAACATTACATCACAAAATTATTTACTTATACGTATACTTCTTACAATATAGCTATTTACAATTGACTAGGGTACATTTCAGTTCTGCAATACCTTTTACTTATATATTAATATTTACAATACATATTTTCACACAGTTCTTACTTCACATGATAAATTCAACATAAGTACCTAACATTATCACAAATACTCAGCATGTCAGTACTTAAAATATAATCAGGAACCTTAAAGTACCAATGTAGTAAGATACAGTATTACTCGTTCATTACAACCTATACATGTATGAAAAAAGGAATGTATGGGTTTACATAACTTCATTTATCTACAAAGTACCTACTCATGAAGAAAAGTGGAAAATGAATGCTATTCAAACAGGTACAAAAGATACTACAAATATGTTCAGATTTTTATAAACATCAAAAGATAGTACTTACAGTACAATAAAAAAAGTTTTTTCGAGTCTGGCATAAAAGACTGACTACAGGTTTATAATTTTATAATACAGCACCAACAAAGATAAGCTTACACGTACAACTGCGTCCTTTAAATATGCCAGGTAATTAATTACATATGTATCTTACAATTTTATTTACATTCATTTAATCCTTAGACGAAATAAGTCTTTCTGGGATGTGTTGTGCTTGACATGGGAATTTGTTGGGCGGGCCTGAGAGGACGTTCCTCACACTGGTGGTTGTCTATAGAGACGTAACTGTGGTGGTGCGGCAGGCGGTCGTCAGGACGACCTTCGCTACTCGCTACCGAACACGTTTCGTCCTCCGTACTCCGCGCAGACACCTCTGCGCTCGCGCTGGTCGAGTGCATTGGACTCGACATCATCAAGCCAGGCGGATTCATCCCATACTTATACCAAGGGTCATGAGACGTCGGCGGAGCCGTATACCTCAAATTCCCATGTCTACCAAACGCCTCCCTATTACCACTTTTCAAGTTATTAGCATTATGAAGCGTCCGATTAGGTAGAGTCACGTCCACATCCGGTAAACGAAAATTTAGTTTTTCCCAACAGTTCCTCTCACCCCACACAATCACTGTACACGTTTTGAGCAACACTTTTAAGTCCGGGTCAATGTTTATGGCACTTAAATCTGTCGTCACTAAAAATATTATTTTTTGACGTCTATGCCTAACGTTCACTGAATTGATTGCACTTTGTATAGCCGCATTCGATTCCGCCGCGTACCACTCTTGTTGTAAGAAAGTTATCGATAGCACTATAACGAGTCTTTTAGAACTTTCTGAGGCACTCACTAAACTATCACCAGAACGCCTTTCAACTAAAGGCAAGTCTCTGTGTTGTAAACACAACGTGTGTCCCATATTTTCTAGCTCGGAACTAACCGCGCGAGTCACGAAGTCTTCGTCTCGTGGATTGTATACAAAAAAAGCGTCGAACCGTTTGTTTTTGTTGTCATTCATATCTTTCGGAGTCGAACTAAATATTCTGACACCGTATCTCGAATGCATCCATAATTTGAAATCTTCCCGGAACATGAAGAGCAAAGCACACATAAGTAGTAGTATAATGGCTATTATCAGTACCGCTGCGATATATGGAATGTAATTTTCGACTCCGTCATTTGATTCGATGAATAATCGTTTTAGTGTCTCGGTACCGGTCTCTTCTGTAGTTGTCTCAGTTTTACATTCCTTTGCTACTGTTGCAATAGTTTTATTCATTGCTTGGCCGTGAGCAAAGTAGCACATCATACTCTCTGTATCTTTAGACTTTTTGATCAGCCATTGATTCAGCTGGTTTACGTCTTTACAATCGCAAATCCAGTTATTCCCATCAACCGAGACTCGTGTACGGGGATCGTTGTCTGTAATAACTCTCCATGGCATGTAATCAACGTAACCGTTATTGTCAAGGGCTAAAAACTCCAGAGAAGGCAAATAATTAAATGTATCATTTTCAATAACTTTGATCTTGTTATCGCTAAGATAAAGCTCATTTAGATTTGGTAATCTTGTGAATTGTGTATTTCTCAGCACTTCTAATTTATTGTTTTCTAAGTGGAGAATCCTCAATGACTCAATACCGTTAAATGTTCTATTTTGTATTGTGTTGATATTGCTATTATTTAGATACAAGACTTGTAACTTTTTCTTGCCGATGAAAACGTGATTCCCTAACTCTTTTAAGTCGTTTCCATCTAAGTATATTTCGGTCGCGTCCATTGGTATTCTGTCCGGCACGTGATCGTAGCCAGCGTTTGAACAATCGACCACGTTTGTGGTGGTCCAAGTTTGATCATGATAACAGGAGCATTTATCGGGACAAGTCATCTTACAATCACAGGCGTCAAAGTCACAACAATGGCATACCGCGAAACAATGTGACTCGTACTCGCACAGAAATTCTGAAGACTTTACTTCAAGCAAAAGCATATCCGATCTGGTTCGTGAATGGGTTAAAGAGCACCTTACACTTTCTAAATCCATTACTCTCGGGCGCTGCCTGAGGTCACTTAATTGGTTAATTGTCTGCAGCCATTCCATTGTGCAATCACACTCAAATGGATTTTCGCTAATGTAAAACTCTGGTAAATCTTTGTCATCCGAAACAGTTGATATTGCGAAGGCGCCTAGCTCTAGTGTCCTTATTTTGTTTGCATACAAAATAACTTTATTCAGGTTGTACTTTTGTAGAAATGTGCCCGGGCTTATTTTATCAATGTTGTTATTATTTAAAACAACTGTTTCTATACTACTTGGGAATGAGAACTCATCAATGCTTCTTAATTTATTGTAGCTTACGTCAAGCATTTTCACTGAACAAGATTCTTTAAGACCATATGTGTCCTCAAGCTTCTCTATTTTATTTTCGTGCATGTCGAGCCATTCCAGATTGGTTGGAATATGGCTATAATCAAACCAAAGCAACTCGTTGTTAGACACGTTCAACCAAACGAGCGGTTGGGTGTTAGTAAATATTCCCTTCAAGTCGACAAGTTTGTTCCCGTCCAATCCGATTGCTTTTAACTGTTGGTTTGATGCAAAAGCGCCGTCGTCTATTTGATCTATGTTATTTGAAGCCAAGTTTAATATTTGTAGCGAAGGTAAAGCGGCGAATGTATCCTTTGAAATTTTTTCAATTTTATTTCCCACAAGTCGCAAGCCGTATAAATCATCCAGTCCTTCGAATTGCGAAATTGTCACTTTTGTTATCCGGTTCATGCCCAAGTCAAGAGACGTCAAAAATCGTAGCGTCTTGATAGCTTCTGGTACCTCTGATAATTGATTTCCACTTAGACCCAAGTCATGAAGCTTTGTTATATTCTCGAAAGAACGTAAATCAACTTTTGTTATTCTGTTACCATCGAGGAATAATTGATTCAAGACATATAGGTTTGAAAAATGTCCGCTGTCTACTTCTAATATGTTGTTATGGGCCAGAGAAAGCGAATGTAAGTTCTTTAAATTCGAAAATGCACCATCGGCAACACGCGCTACATTGTTGTGCTCCAAACTTAAAAACTGTAGGTTATTCAAATCTTGAAACAATAATGTGTCTATTTTTGTTATTCTATTGTGGGATAAATTCAAAACTATCAGACGGACAAGCCCGGAAAATGTGTCTCTATTTACCCACTCACTTGTCAATTCATTCACTGATAGATCTAATATCTGTAATTGATCCAATCCTTCCAATAGCCCAGGCGCTAGAACGCTTATCGAGTTATTGTTTAAATATATTTGTTTGATATCCCTTGAGGACTGGAACATCTCAGGCGGTAAGGCGGTCAGGGCGTTTGTTGACAAATTAAGAATTTGCAAATCACTCAGCCCTACAAATGCCCTATCTGCTACAGCAGATATTCGGTTGTTTTGTAAAAATAGCTTTTGAAGAGCACGTAAACTTGACAATCCGTTATCAGGTAGCGATCTTATTTCATTATATGACATATCTAATGTTTCTAAGACAGTGTTGCAAGATTTACCAGGTGCTGTTGGTCCGTTGCCCCAGTCGGAAAACCCTAGGTTTGATATGTCTTGTAATCTGTTTTGCGTAATGTTAAGTTCCTTTAGGTTATACAGAAGACAGAATATCTCCGGCGGTAAGTTCCAAATATTGTTATCACCCAAATCCAAAGTTCTTAAGTCAGTAAGTCCACGAAACGAATCTCTGTGGAACTCCATAGACATTGCAGACCAATCCGTGTTATGCGTTCGTATAGTCAGGCTTCTTAATCCACTAAGCGGCGACAGCACTGCAGAGGGAACATATCGAATCTTACAAGACTCTATCCTCAGTTCCCGTAGATTGTGAAACCGGGACAGAAGCTGTGTTCCTTCTTCTTTTCTTCTTCCGAAATCTAAGGAGCTCTCAAAAAAGAGAACGTCAGTACAGTGTAGATCTAGGACTGTAATGCGTTGCGCCTGCGAGGAACTAAGGCCGGCCAGTAGGTCTGTTGCGCCGGCAGCGGTCCGTAGGGAACACGCCAGCTGGACTCGAGTAGATTCACTGGCATCTCCCGACACTCGTTGCCACTCGCACTCCTGAGGCGCCTCAGCGACGCGACTAGTCAAAGATGCAGCGCTGACACTCAGGTACATCCAACTCCATGCGGCATACCACACAGTCAATAATCCCATCGATAACATCTCGAATAACTCACTTTAAACTGTCACTTTATTTAAATTGTCAACGTTTGACTCGATATTATCGCGCACATCGCTACGTTAGTCCGGACGCGCTCGGAAAACTTCACGAATTTCCCGTCAAACTTGTTTCGAAGTGCGACACATAACGGCGCGAGTTGGGCGAGCTGAGGTGCAGCAAGCGCCTCTCTCGAAGACTCGTGAGAAGCGACTGAGTGTAGCGCGAAGCAAGTTGAGCGACCGGCCGGCGGCGGCACGCTCCCCGCACACGGTCGCTCCTCCCCTGACAGAGACTCCCGATATCTTTCTCTCGCTTTGTTAAAAAGTTCACAACGGCAACAAGTTGCTCGCCGCAAGATTGGCATGAACAGAAGCGCGCTTTGCGAGCTTTTATAAACATGGCGGTCTTTACTTTGTTTGTTTTGTCTAATCATAAAATTTCAATAGAGTTCCGACTGAAAAGCGTGCGAACTTAAAGAATTTATTTATACTCGTATGGCGTGGGGGCCGTATTCCTTTTTAATGTACTTAATTAATGTAATTAATTCACAATATTTCCAATCATACAAATAAATCAAAATTATATTAAAATTGATAACGTAACATGTAACTACGCAATCTAAGTTTAAATACAATAGCATAAGACATTATAACAACAAATGATAACCACTAACAATTTTTATCACTTCTTATCAATGTAACCGGACCTGAGAACTACGTGCATATTTTCACATGATTTCTGATAATGCAATACAATTCCGAATAAATTCTGACAATCGTCTTTTGTTCTACAAATCGGGAGGTACCTGGGCTCTGACGCATTTGCGATAACCCGTCTTATCTAGATCACTTGACAACTTACTCATGATGACATCATCAGTAAAGTGTTCCACACCATGAACTTTAAAACCTCTTTTTAAATTTTAACGATAACAGAGTAAAGGATTAAACTGTACGGAAGTAAGTAATTAGTTGTTCTTTTGTTGCATATTATTATTCTGTTCGATCTCTGTTTATTATTGATTAATATTGCATGTTGTGTTAATATATTCAAATCAACAACATATATTTAACTTTTGTTACTTACGATTAGTTAAGTAACATATTTACCTATTAGATTTCCTAATACTTTATGTAAGTAACATATTGAAAAACAAATTAAATTAGACACTAATGTAGAGTTTAATTCAACAAGAAATAATCGGTTCTAAGGCTCAGTGAATCAAACTCAAGCCATTAAAAAAATATATTAAAACTATTAAATACATAATAACATTTTATTATACATATGACTATTTCTTAAATGACTATGTTGTACAGAAACAAACGTTAACTCGAACTCTACCATTCTTCTACCATTCACTAACAGCTGACTGTCGATCGAAGTAAGGTGCTGCCATCTATTGGCGAAGGTGCGTATTAATACTCAGGTATCTAGCTTTAGTGTAACATCAATTTACCATTGATATAAGCAATAATCATTCGTTATATCAAGGACCATTAGAATATAACTATTTTGCGTTATTGTGACCTATTTGAAATAATAAGAAGGTTAAATTGATTATAAATACCAAAATCCACACCACCCCTACTGTTCTAAAATATTTTCAATGCGGACTCTTTGGTATGTTATCACAGAATCAAATGTAAAAGTGAACACGCAATTCAGATGAACAAACAAAAGGCGTCGGGAACATGAAAGGCCTTTATTGGCATTCTCGGCGGCGAAACACAAAAATTGTACCGCAAAGAGTTAACTGATCTAAACGAGTGCACTTCGGAACGAACTGACGTGTGCCGATGGCATAACGTGGATTTTATGGAGTGGCAATATCAGATCAGAACTATAACTTGATTTGTCTCTCAATATGATAAAATATTTTATTGGTTATCATCATAATATTGACCCGTATACGTTGTTTTAAGCCACTTTTGGACGAAGGACCGAACAGTGATGAAACGAAATCTGTTGTGAGACTTGGAGTTTATTCCCTAAAGAGTATTGACTAGGGATTTATTCCCTTGCGATCAAACTTCATTTCTCATAATGTTTTCTTATATATAATTAAATATGTAATATGAGTCTATGCATAATCAATCAAAAAGAATTAAAGTCAAAATAACACATAGAGAGTGACTTATTTATTATTCGAAAAAGTAGAGCCACACTTAATGCAACAATATAATAATACAGTTAATCTATAAAAGTCTACTCTTTTACTAACCACATTTCTGAGTCACACAGATGCTGAAACCACACATAAGCCCTTAATCGCTTTTAAATAGAAAAGAGAACCCTATTCAAATATTTACCACTGTCATAAATAAAGCATCTAACAATTTATTGTGGTTGATGTCTAAAAAATATGTTTTTGCTAAATATTTATTAAATGTATGCAGTAAGTGTCCTCGTCACATCAAGTGCAGTGGTAACGTGCCGCCCGCTCGTTCAGGAAGTTGTAAATCACAACAGCTCTACCGACTCGTCAGACGATTCTTAAGCACCCACCAACATAAGTTGACCTTCCCTACCCCCCGAACTTTTCACTAAACAGGCGACAAATACACCTCTTCCTCTATAATCATCGCTCTCTGTACTCTGGTTAGTATTTAGACAAACCGCTGAAAATGTTAAATCTACTTTTTATTACACACATCCGTACAACACTGCGGTTGAAATGAGTGACGAGAAAAAATACTCGTTCCGTCGACGGTTGTCGTAGTTCATATCCCTAATGAATCAGACACAGAACAACGCTGATGATAAATTTATGTCATTATTCTATGAACTTTGATATTCTGAAAAATTGTTTATAATAACTCTCTTCCGCGACGATAAATATTAGAATAACGATGACATCTCTTTCGTAAGTGGGCTTTAAAAAAGCCAGTTACAAAACCAAGCTCACAAAAGCGTTCCAAAGAGTTTAAAACAGGTGTTTGATGTACTTCCTGATAATTTATTCGTTTGAAGACACCACATTAATCTAATGATGGCGGTTGAAATCAACATGTGATTTTGATCACCATAACTAACCACATTACAAGTTGAATCGATTCCCGCCAACTGTTCCCTGCGGTTTCTGGATTCTATTATCTGTCAATAAATAGGGGCCATTGTTGAGATTTGGCAAAAAACGCATAAATCGAATCGATCTTCCTAGCTGTCTGCCATTCACTTTGGTAGTGTGTTTCCTGGGATCTAATGGCCGCAATCCCCATAGACCCATACATATTTGGTGGTAGTAAATGTCAAAATATTTTGTATCAGTTGTGCTAATGGTTTGTAAAGTCCGCATTAAGGTCATATTGTCATTTTATTTGGGGATATTGTGGCCAAATGTGCTTTATTTATATAAAATACAATATTTTACGCTAGTTTCCTAGCTTTGGGGGCTTTAGTATATCCGTAACAAGAAAGAATACTGAAACTGTATTGACGCCTAAAAAAACTATACCTATCTAAACAAAACCATAAATTATTTCTTCCAATATAAACTTCATAACAGAAGCCCCATTGAATGTCGTTTACACAATTAGCTAATCGTATTTTTGATTAGCCACCACAATCGGAGGCACCGTTTACATTAATGTTTTATAATGAGAAAAGCTCAGAACGAAAAAAAAAGTTAAAGAATTCGAAACCTATCTCAGGATACTTGACAAAATCCGACGAATGAATGTGATGCCATTATGATTAGCATTATTTTGTAGGGAGGGTCGCGGATTCCGGTTTACGGGATAAAGCGAAATTCGCCGTCACAAAGAGACATTTTTTTTGACTTGCTTTTTAATTTCCCCTAAACATCTGTGTTGGGACTCTATAGAGGTTTTAATCGTATTTGTTACGCCACACGTTATTAATAGTTGAATGGTTTGTTTAAATATTTTGGTGATAGGCCACAAAGCATATACGGGTGCGTGTTTACTTGAATGGGTTCCGTAGACCGAGGGAAACTTTAAAACTTGTTTGACTATATAGTTGTTGGATGAGTTTGTAGTCATGAGCATGTGTAGCTACTCTCTAAAGATCTTTATGGTAATGAACAGTTTTGAATTCAGTACAAGAAAAACAGCATGATAATAATTATCTGTAATTATTTGAATATACCGATACAATAATTAATTGCAATAAATACTTTGGGTTTTGATTAAACACCACCCGTTTTTTACGGAATCCCAAAAGATTTTACACAGTCACATGAAATTTAATTTATGTGGGGATTTTAATAAATAATTATAGACGTGATCTGTAAACAGTAAGCTGAAATGTTTTATTTTTTAAAGGTTTTTTGTATTTTATAGGTCTGGTTAATCCGGTTACGTTTGTCACGGAACCTTTTAGTACGAGCTCCACTGCACTAAATATGAATCTTTATGTTTAACGGTGACATTAATCACAAAAACCCCGTGATTTATGTAACTATGCCCCAACACGGATCCATTTACAGTTTAAACTAGAGTTTAGTAGCAGGCTTCACATTCAACACTAACAAAAGACGCGTTGTGTTTTATTAGTCTTACAAGTAACTACTCGACGTGTGGTTGTAAATAAATATGAGAACAAAGACTGTTTTGAAGAGTAATAACTAATAACACAAGCTATGATTGACCTATTGCTTAAAATTCCAAAATGAGAAACGTAGTCATTATCCATAGTCCACACAAGTTTCAATATCAGAACCACTCCTCACGGCATCTTTGTCGGCCGCACCGTCTTATAAAATAGTATAATTAAAACTCAAATCGAAATATCCACGGAGCTACGCGAGTGTGCATCCCATCGTGTGTCAGTGACCGCTCCTGAATGGGCCCTAATTTTTTTCAGGCCTTCGATTTGTGGGTTCTTGCTTTGTGATACAAAATTAATGATTTTTGGTCTGTGCTTCGCAGCGTCAGCGGGTACAATAGGTCCAGTGACAATGGTGCCCCGCTGTCCACGATATTGACGGAAGGCCGCGGCCGAAGCTACCTACGCTCCTGGCTGCCCTATCGGCCTTCGGCCCTTTGTCCTCGAGAATTTTAGACACGTCATGAACCAAATGGAAGCTCGTGAGAATAACCGCAATGTTATATAACATAACTCTTTAATTATACTTCGGTAGACGTTCGTTATTTGTATATTATTTTCCATTGTTGCAAAGCGCGTCGGGAGAGCAGAGGAATTCAAAATAAAATTCGATATTTAATAATCAAAGTTGTAATAATATACCCACAGACCCACACTACACCCAGTTGTAATTTAAACATTGTGTTCAAATCATTAAATATAAAGGTATAGAGTATTATAGGTCTCACTACTTTGTTCCTCTATGGTCCATTCAATGTGACCTTAAATTCATGAGCCAACTGGCCCAATAAATAACGTCTGTTTCTTGGTTTCTTGTAACAGTCCAAACATCTTGCTCCCAGCGCTATTGTAGAATCACGACACGCACCCAAACATTTAGGGTGGTCTTACTTTTGTAACTAACCCAAATATTACGGCGCGTTGTAAATAGCCATCATTGTGGTCACCCCAGCTTCGAACATTGTCGCATCTAATTTATGGCAATTCAATGTAATTTCATTAGCACCAAACTGTTTATAAATCTGTATGACCACAATATCAATTCGATTGACGACAGTGTCTGTTGTTATGGCCTATAAATTTTAGGATTATCTTGTCCGTGGGCCGTGATTAGGTGCCATCAATGTTTTGAGGGAAAGTCCAAAATTAAATCGTTTAAGCCCAGTTAATGGCGGGTGTACAATGGCGTCAATACGTAATGATAAATTACGGTAATGAAATAAACGCACGCTTTGTCATAAATAAAGTTCGGAACACCCATCATCGTATTCTATATGTTTATACGACCTTACTTAGGTAACCTTTTAATACATATTTACTTCTAATAGAGTAAAGAAACTCAACATTCAATTAAATAAAATTCGGCTTCTGTAATAAAAACTATAAAATTTAATAATTCTGGTAGTTGTTAATTTATGAGTGTAACGAATATCTTGCCAAGAGAAACACGACAGCCCTGTAAAAAAAATACAAGCTCGCGCTTGGCCACGCTTCTTGCATTTTTAAACGACTACCAAAGAGCTAATCTCAGAATTTGCTATTTAAACAACTACAGGCGCTCCAAACTTTTTATCGACAATCTTGACCAAATCGGCGTGTATCGTTATAAACAATTCTTGTAATTCATTCGAGATTCGCTTTGCGTCTTACAGAGATATACTGAAATGACCAATCACGGACGTGCGCGGACTATCGAACTGTGATGTTTACCTCAACGTGACCATTGTTGTCACACCGAGATCAACAACATTAACGTTTATGAAGCCAATTTATAGGTCTTTGTATATCTCCTTCAAAGGCTAATGCTGATTTCCATAACGTCTTATCGTTTGTTACCTTTGTATACAACCCTGCCCTAGCAAAAATACTAAAAACAACTTGTTATTGCTAATAAACATTAACTAATGTATCAATCTCTAATGGGCCTGTAAAACCCCAGGTAAACAGTATTACTTAAATTTAATTTATATTTGGAAATCACCCATAATGCTATTTATAGCAAAATATTGAGCTCAAAACTCTTGTTATACAAAAATAAGACAAACAGGAGACCTTGCCTATTTCATAGTATCTTTAAGCTGATGAAAACCTAGATAGATCTTAATGAAAGGAAATCTATAGTCATTTGAAACATTGGTATTGTAAAAATAGGACCGTTAGCGAATAGACTGTTCGCGAACGAATTTCGGTGTGAACATGTACTCACACAAAAGTTCGATACGATAGTTACATTTGCTCCGAAATCGACTATTTTTATATCCATTAGTTTAATGTGATTTCTTTTAGATGTTGGAAAAGCATGTTGGTACTTATCTAATGGTCTTATCCCTTTGGTAAAAGGTTCTATAATGTCGGTAGAGTCTTCAAATAAACGAGATGTTGTCTATCCAGAATTTCAAATGCTTGTATTATCTTATCGCGGTGCACATTCGCTCAACGATAAATGCAAATTAAATATTGTTGCCTCATAAAATCATGCATATTTATTATACTGGGCCTTTTTTCTCACGGCTGTACCATAGTAGAAAAATAACTAAGTATAATTGCCGACAAGATCTCTCTCAGGCTACACTTAGCTCTTCCTATGACAAATGATAGGTACCTACTTTCAGTTTAGGACTAAAAGGATTCATCATCATCATTTAATTACTAAAGTAGTATCTTAGTTCAAAGCTTGGGCCTATCGTTCGACCATTCCTTGTGATCTCATTCTTTAACACTGAAGATCCTTCCTAGGAAGGAAGTTCCACTTATATTTAAATCAGGGTTAAAGACCTGCTTCTATCAAAACGATAAAAAGAGGAAATTATACTGTCAACTATAAATTCAAACATAATTAGATGATTCCTGTAATTACTTCCCATTCTTGAAATTAACGTTAATTGGCTCATTAGCATACATCTAATTAATTTATTTGTGTCGAGATTCTCAAGTATACTTATGCGACAAAAACATGACGTTTATAGACTAAAGCCCTTTATGAGCTTTTACCACGGGCTTTTACATAAATAATAACATGAATGTCAAAAAACCATCGTCGCTAACGAGATCTAGAACTAAATATTCGTCAATAATTATCATGAGTCAGACTATTTTATTTTATGTGCTATTAAATTTAACAACAATCGCCTTTTAGTGATGTGAAAGTGGACATTTATGTTTATATGTCGTTAAGATTAAAGTGTTTCTACGTTCCGAATGTGAGTTCGTTGAGACTGGCAAGCAAACGGGCAGGCGACTTTAGAAGTATCTGTGGACGCATTACCATAACTCAGATGGGTTCCACCGCTATCATTGCTATGGTGCATTTGTGAGTTGTTATAGTAACCTATCAGTTTTAAAACCGGCTAAAATGAAGCTCCTTGGATAAATATGATGGTGGTCGAACGAAGGCAACAATAATGTTCTAAAAACATGTTTTACATGGAGTTTAAGATTATTGGGTAGGTTTCTGCCTACAGGATATAAGAACATGCCTAATAGTTACAGATTTATTATGAAAAACCTTACAACTTAACTTAATAAAATTATTGAGGTCTAGGTATGCCTATTTAGTTAAAGTTAAACAAAACGCATTATAATTAAAAGGCTTCGATCAAAATATTGCAGGTATAATTGATCAAAAATAAAAAAACTAATGGTACAAAAAAAAGAAAGAGATATTATACCTTCTGGTTTTTTTTAATGGATAGAAAGTTAAGCTAAGGAAACATAAAATCGTTTCTTAATTATTAGTTTTTATGAACCAGGTGCTGCCAAAAGTTTTGACTTTGCTTACAATAATGTCGAGACCACACAAAGATGTCCATTTACCGCCAAGAATCACACTATTGTCATTGTCAAAACAAGATCGGTTACAATAAATCTTATTAAAAGTTATACCCGCAACGCCATTCATAAGCGGCCTTGATCCGATCTCAAAAGAATGGTTTGTTTACAGATATTGCGGAAAGCTTTTGTCGTATGCATCTGCTCTACCTGAATCCACGTGGGTGATAAATGTAACTATGTTTCTTTGCCACATATCTAGTAAAAGTTCGTGTAAATGTTGTGGGTTGACAATAACATTGAACCAATTTTTTTTATATTGTATATATGTTGGTGGTAGGTCTAGGAACATGTTAGGTCCATTTATCTAAAATCTATATTATAAGTTCTACCTATCTTTCGTTGTTTAAAACAGTATTTTCGCGCGAATACAGGCAAATTCATAACCGTGGAGGTATTGTATTTTTTTTACACAGTGACGTCTTCTTCGCATCATAAGCCGATTTTTACACCTCTAGAACTCCATGACATGCAATAGGGTAGATGACTAGGTATGAAAAGTCAAAATTTATTTAGTCCGCCATTTAAATAGGTAATTAAAATAAAATAGACACGTATTTTTTCTTTTATCAAATCAGATCAAATCAATAAAAAAATACGAAGATTTTGACGTGTGACGTTACTGCCATGGTAGGTACAATTTGTGCTTAGACGTGACGTCACGCAAGAATTGTACTCGCTGTATCTTCAAATTACGAAATTAAAAAGAAAAAATACGTGTCTAATATTTTTTAGTATCTAAAAGATGGACATTAAAACAAAAAATAGTTATCATCCCTATTGTGTTGTGATTAACCAGGTCATAACTGATATGTTGGCAAGCTTAATTGTCCAGGGTAGCTTGGCCGAAACAGCTTACTAAGACATAAAAAAACTTATACGTAACTTGTCCTGCTTCGTTTACCTACTTACCAAGACACAAACATTGAATTTGATTCTGTATGTAACCGTTTAGGTATGCTGGAAACGCCTAGCTGTTATTGTTCAAAAAGTAATGTTGTTTAGTAAGAATAAAGTAGTCGTAGACTTTAAGTGTGCTTCCTAACAATCTAAAGCAAAAATAATCACGTATCTCGAATCGAAGTAAATAATCAAACAATAAAGCTTGCACTTACCTTGTGATAAATGGAATCCCCGGGAACTTTTTGTATTTTAACATAACCAAGATAGTTAGTAGTATTTAAATTGTGCAACAGAGGGCGGCACTAAAAACCAAAACAAATCATAATAAGTAACTCTATAGATATGTAAAGAATAAAATTCAATTATAGTATAATACTATAATGTACCAAAAGATTACTTTTTTAATATTATGTATATAAAAGAAAATATATAACACACTCGCTGTGACCATTCTTTAAATTAACCTTAGAGTAATTACTAAAAATAACATTCGCATTTTGGTATTCATTGAAAATGTTTTTTTTTAATGGCAATCATAAACATTCATTTTGTTTGACAACATGAACGAGTTAGAAATATTGTCAAGCTGTGTTTTGTAGCACCTTGAGCATAACATAGTCATTTTATACTGGGCATGACAACATTCATGCTTAAAATGGGTAAACGATCTATGACTTAGAGATGCATCTCTAAATACATTTTGACGTTGTGCATCGTGAGCATTGCAGTCAGTTGCATTCACTTTGTTTGCTTTGTTGTTTTGAACCCAGTGCTCAACAAGTTTTTGGTAGTGGAGTGATAATTCTATCAACGTTTTATATGAGAAATTATACCTGGATCGGAATATGGATACATGTTTACAAGTAGAGGAGTAAGTAACATCATATTTAAAACTTTTTGAACGTTTATTTTTCTATATTTTGATAATACTAATTGTGAATTAGTACAGATACACATTTTGTGTTATTATTGATACCATGCGATGATTGCAACTAATATGTTAAGTTATGGGTCGCTTTATTATGGTCTTCTTACTTTTTAAGCGTCGAGTTTCGCGAAATCAAGTGTTACTTGAAATTTTTGATTAATTTATGATTTTTACATAACACTAACTAAATATTAACACTAAGTATGTCTGAACATCATTTTCAATATATATTTCGCTTTAACATTGATATATAAAGTCTGATAAGTTTTTTTACCACTTGCTGCAAGTAGTATTATTTGCTATCCAGTTACATGATGACTTGCATCAGCAATCATTTAATTTCGTAGAAACTACAGTTGACTGAATATAACAGGGCCCTCTGTTACATGTATTTCTTTATTACATGATCATTATAGCAATCTAAGCAAACAAAAACACAATTACACTAAGTAAAAACAACATTGATCTGTGTTGCATATACCTATATTTCGTTTCTAAAATCCTATAAACCATATTGATGTGATTCCTGAATATTTAAACACCTTTTCTCACCATGTAATAGTAGTATCTACTGAACTTTATCAATCCTAAGGTGTTTGACAAAGGCTTTGTTATACCAATATAAATAAGTTAATTATTTTAAAATTTGACTTATGCCATAATGATCCTTGTAGAATTTGAATATGGCAAACCATTTTTTAAGTTCAGAAATATGCACAGGTACGAAGCTCTTGTTATGATCTAAAGTGTTCAATGCTAACTTATTCATAACTAGCTGTGTCCCAAGGTTTCGAACACCTTGCTTTTTCGCCAAGGCAAGTTATATGATGTTTAATAGCCAATATCTTTCTTCGAAAATTGGGCTATCAAAAGCAATGGTAGTTTCTAAAACACCACCTTAAAGATACCACATTAAAAAAATATCCCTAGGTCAGTTATATTAGATAGTTATTTCATCAGAATTTATTTAGACATGTTGTCAAGCTAGCTAATTTTATCTTATTCTTACAGATTCTTACAAAATAATAAAAATGACCTTGTATTCAAATTGACACATAAAACTAAATCATTTACCATTCTTCAAAATGCTTGTCTTTCAAACTTTTATATATGCTGTTGTGAATAGATACTCTTTAAAGCTATTTGTTTCACACCAATAAGTTTGACTTTGTATTGTCATTGGACGACTGTGAGTCTACAAATGTCCACCTTAGTTGATCCCCCTTTAGGCATGATATAAATAGTTCTAAGGATGTCTCATTGGTAGAGATAAAATATTACTAAATATAATCTCTATAAAATTTATATTAATGAAAATATCAAAAAAAAACCGACTTCAAAATAAGTCTTATATTTATTTCTTATGGATCCCACTGTCAAAACTGCACCAAAAATGGAACCACAGGGGAAGAACCAGCTTTCAAATAAAACAGAATCATCAAAATCGGTTCACCCAGTCAAAAGTTCTGTGGTAACAAACATAAAAAAAAGAATACAGTTGAATTGAGTACCTCCTCCTTTTTTGAAGTCGGTTAATAACATCCTTTAAAAACATCATGATTTAGAGTCTGATGTAGATTCCAAATCTTATTTCATACTATTAATATTTAATGCTATTTAAGGCTTACCTATAAAAACAAACAATTACCATAGAGTTATCAACCATAGTGTACTTACTGGAATAGTAACACATACATATTTATCATGAGTAAGCAACATCCTAATTGCCTTCAACTTCCTAGCCATATTTGTTCATGTAGCAATGAAAAATTACCTTTGTTGTACACCATTGTTGTTATTTCCTTAAGTAATATCCATAAGGTAAAGATTTAGATATGAATAGACTTATACATAGACATATAAATAGATTTAGATATGAATAGGCCAAACAATATTATTATGATTTAAGTTTACATTTTAATACACACACACATTACATACATAGACACAGCATCCGCCGCTGATAATGCAATTATTATTATACAGTGTGTCCGGACATGGACTAGCGATATTCTAAATACTTAAATATAACCTATTTTAAAGTACAATTACACTCTATACTTGGGTCCAATACACTTCCCCGCTATGTGGCAGCCATTTTGTTTTTTTTGTTGAAATATGCTCTATGCGAGTACAAAAAAAATCATATATCTCATAGTTTTAGTCATACTGAGATAAAAATGGGCTTATTCGAAAGGCAATAATATTGTCTACCATCTGCATTACAAAACAATGTGTTTACAGTTCTATAACATATGAAAAAAAAATGTAAAAGTCGAAAAAAGAAACGAAAAATTATGCAATTCAACCAAAAATTGTTAATTACTACAAAAACACCCCCGACAACTGTTTAATTTTTTTTACTAAATCGACAGATCTTGAGCTAAGCTACAATACAACATAAAATTCACAACTGTATGTCTTATACTTTAAGAGTTATTGTTGTTTGAACATAGCGTATGCGCAAGAAACCCATACAGGAAATCATTAAAAACACATAACATTCATATTATTGAATTTATTTAATGTTTTTTCCAATATTAAATGAAGATTAAAATATCTAAAGCAGTTGCTCAAAGTGGCCACCTCCAGCTTGTAGACACACTACGACTCTCTGTGCCATCTGGGTTGAAGAGCGCCTAATTAAATCCAAATCAGCTCTAATTTCTTCGGCGACTGCCATAATTTTTGCGACGAGTTCTTCCCTGGTGTTAGGAACTGTAGCGTATACTTTTTGTTTCATATGACCCCACAAAAAATAATCTAAAGGTGTCAAATCGGGTGAGCGCGGTGGCCATGCTACTACACTACGTTATGTGTTTTTAATGATTTCCTGTATAGGTTTCTTGCGCATACGCTATGTTCAAACAACAATAACTCTTAAAGTATAAGACATACAGTTGTGAATTTTATGTTGTATTGTAGCTTAGCTCAAAATCTGTCGATTTAGTAAAAAAAATTAAACAGTTGTCGGGGGTGTTTTTGTAGTAATTAACAATTTTTTGTTGAATTGCATAATTTTTCGTTTCTTTTTTCGACTTTTACATTTTTTTTTCATATGTTATGGAACTGTAAACACATTGTTTTGTAATGCAGATGGTAGACAATATTATTGCCTTTCGAATAAGCCCATTTTTATCTCAGTATGACTAAAACTATGAGATATATGATTTTTTTTGTACTCGCATAGAGCATATTTCAACAAAAAAAACAAAATGGCTGCCACATAGCGGGGAAGTGTATTGGACCCAAGTATAGAGTGTAATTGTACTTTAAAATAGTTTATATTTAAGTATTTAGAATATCGCTAGTCCATGCCCGGACACACTGTATATCCATATTTACCAAGACAGTTTCACTCAATGTCATGTGTAAATTGTAAACACCAGTAGGCTTACCATAAACTCTTGAAGCAAGACTGTTGCCATCATGTAATCGAGACAAGGTTATGTACAGTGTAGAGCACTTTCTTGCTTTCACAAAAGCAAGAGTACTGCTTGAAAAATCATGGTACAGGTATAGGGCCTACATTTACCATACCTTTGATCTGTGATCATGGTGATCACCAAAGATTGCTTGTCTTACCACACTAGTGGTAACAATTTATGTGAAAATCCACCTTAAATCTTCAAAATAATTTGTCAATATTAAAGTATTGCCACATAGGGTGAGGTATTTAGTATTTTACCGAAAACTTTTTCATGTTGCTTCCGTTTATAGGCAATATGCTGCTTTGTAACTCTGGACAAACATTGAAAACTCTATCGCCTGTTGTGTTGAATATACACATTTACATTGACTCCCCTGTATCTATTTTTATATTGTCAGCTAAAGTAATCATATTGCATTGCTTTACACAATTTAATAAAACAAATGAATTATGTTTTAATATAACATGGTGTAACTTGCATCACAATTTCATTATGTCTTGAGCAGTGTTTGACAAATGTTGTGCGGATTGATCCTTGATAGTGCTTATCTGTAGTGAAAAGAGAAGTTCATGCTATTAACCAATCAGGCAGGTAATAAGTATTCATTTACTATGATCCTAAAACAGAAATGTAGTATATTTTATTATTGTTATCTAATACATAGCGAAACTCGGAATATCATTAATGAGGACACTATCTCTTTTCTTAGAATGGGGAATAACCTTTCCATAATTTCTTTGAACAAATTAAAACATGTTTTTGTGTATAAAAATGTTTTTATTAATCTCACAAAAAAAATGATAATAAAATACATAATTATTACCACTTTTTTTCATCTGATTAAAAAATCTTTAAATGTTGTTCATTTTATTTGTGGTGTTTCTATTTATTGAAAACATTACCTTATAAAAGCATGCTTGTTTATAAATCATGTTGCTACCTGTTTGTCATATAATATGAATCACAGATTTGCTAATACAGTAGATATTACTTAGGCAAGTGGACATTTGTTATCAGTTGAACAGTTTCCGTTCAAATGACACTAATTGTCCGATGACTACTAGTCTAGGTAATGAGGTGACCTTAGCACCAAAGTATATTTTCGTTTGTTATTCATGTCAATGTTAATTGCAAGTACCACATGCCTGTGGTAACGACTGACTACAATAAGCCTTGTTACTTTGGGAATAAAAAGCAAGCTAATATAAAGATATCAAGTGGTTATTTCGTCTAACTTTGATTCCTAATTCATAGTATATAGTTGGCCCCATGACAGGTTAGTGTAATCCTTACGTTTTTTTTTAAACATAGCTTAGTAATCAGCATTATTTCTAGGAACATTACTTTAGTTGACATGATGACCAGATGAATTAGCTTTAATTCGTATCATCTCAACTGTCCTATCGTACGTTCTCGAAGTAGCCATACGGCTGACGAGCCTAGGTCTAGTTACCGTTAGAAAAAACCACTTGACCACAATAGGCAGGCCTTATCAGTATATACAGGCTGATAACAGACAGTCTTCACCAAAGCTTAAAGAATTGTAAATGTTATGTACGCTATTATTGTCACGTGCATCAGACTACTTTAATTGTAAATTTTAAATTTTAATGTTAAGTGTATGTGATGTGGCTGTACTTTATTAATAAATAAATAAAGCTTGAGGACTGAGTACTAAATTTATATGTATAGCTAACAACTATAAGGTATAGTTCCAAATAGTATATATTAATATAAGTAAAGCCAGCAGCAAGTCATATTACCATTCCATGTCACCATCAATCGTCTTTTTTTTCAATCGTTTTATTTACAATTGTTTTATTTACAATTCATTCGTTGATCGATGGCTCAATTTGGCTAAAAAGAACAAAACTATAGTAAAATTCATTTGTTTCATTTATGACTTGCATTCTCTTGCTCATCCTAGTGTTTTACAAACCGTGTTGGGATAGGTTCCAGTATTACCAGATACTGACGAGCGTGCGATTAATCATCACCTTAAAAAAACAGTTCCGGGAAAATCATGAGTCCACGAAGCAATTATTTACTCCCAATTGCGTAGTTATGATCGGCGCATAAAAGAGTTTTGCCGGTATCCCGTTAGGTTGCGTTTATGACTAAAATCTTGTTTACCAATAACACGAATTGTAAAAAACTGGTTTTTACATCTATGATATGTAATTTTATGTTGCTACAAATATGCGAAAGCGAAATGATGCTGTGACAGAATTCCTAATCTTGATTTAATTTTTAATAATGTTGTGTAATTTTAATCGTGTTTTGTTTTACCACTTGGCTTTTGATATCGGTCAACGACATGTAAAGGTCATATTTTATCTTATTGTATCACTTTTAACGTTTCTTAATCCCGATTTCGCGTTTTGGGTGATTCATACTTACTATCATTGATAAGACTATATTTTTTTACAATTTAATTTACACTATCACCGAACATTTTTTAATACCTTTTACAAATACACTTATTAGAACTTTATGTGTGTTACCAATTTACCATCCGCACACGTTTTATCGTAGGATAACGACACGCAAATTGCTTCCAGATCTCTGATTTTACCAGATCCTCGTAGATATTAGCAACATGCGTGTCGTCTCTGGATCTATCAATATGTTTTACCTAGTCGGGTCTGTAATTTTATTACAGTTATCTGGGGGCCGTAATAATATTATTTATAAAAGCTAAAAATCATTTTGATAAACCTTTTTTATCGTCATACTTATTGATTCCGGTTGTCTGGCGGCGTTATAGAGAAATGAGCCAGGTGCGTTAAAGCTTTCGCAGAACAACCTACACTTCGAGAAATAAACGATATTCTATTCTATTCGTCGTCGAATAAGTAAAAAATGTCAAGATATCAATAATATTATGTTCTCACAAAAATTTCTGCCTTATTTGACTAACACTTCCTTTGATTATAATTTTGCAGATTCGATTGTCATTGTGTCCATGTTAGTAGCCATTCACTGTTTAGTATCCCATTCATAATATGTATGCAAATGTCTAGCATGTGCTGATAAAAAACTGGTATAAGGATAAAAATAATGCCCTCTTAAAGATTAAGTTATATGTATATTTTTAATGTAAAAATGTAATGTAATTTCTCTCTCACAGAACACGTCTGCATGCATGTTCTGTAGGAGAGAAAATTTCGTCGAATATTTTCTTAAGTCCAATCTTTTGCCGAATAATTTGCCATAGCCTTGACAATGTACTACGGTCAAAGACTTGTGTTCTCGAATTTCAATATAAGTACTTGTTTACCTATCTTGTTATGTAGGAGGCATCTATACGCAAGGTCGTATTATTGGTCATGCTTAGTGTGAAACTTAATTTACATTGGTCCACTAGTGTTTTTAGTAGACAATTTAAGATGAAATCGACATCTTAAAACATAAGTTTTAAAGTGATTTTTCTCTATTTCCATCAATTAAAATTCAAGGTTGTCATTTTATTTGTAGATTCTCTTCGGTATTTGCAGTGTAAACATTTTATTGGTGATCTTTTTCAGATGAGTAGTGAACGTGGAAAATGGACAACAATAAACGCATGCTCCTGCAGCGTTACCAGCAGGACATCATCAAAGATTTAGACGCGAGTTATATCGTTGATGAGCTGTATACGAAACACGCGATTTCGTCAGAAGATTTCGAACATATTTTTAAACTGGTATGTGACTGAACATTCTTACTCAGTGTCAATGTGATAGCTAGCTGTGATCAAAAATCTTAATTGTGCTATTATAGTTTTCCTTAACGAAACGTGTTCATGTTGTAATTGAGATTGAGACAGGTTTGCCCTTTTTATTTTTCGTGTTTAATCGCTCTATCGTAAGTTACACTGCAAAGCAAAACAAAAATATCGTGTGTGTGAATCTATGTAAACCTTTTTGAGATATATATGTAAAAAAACTTAGATACTACCCGAATGAAGTCGTAACTTCACCCAATATGTAAGTGCAATTAATCAAGTTCTGTATTTTTTGCAGACAAGCCGCAGCGAACAAACCCGATTCTTACTGGAAACGATTAGTAATGGTAACAACGGGACTTATGAAACATTTGTAGACAGCTTGATTAAAGATTACAATTGGCTTTGGAAGAAATTTACAGTAGAAAACAATAATCCGATGCCTAATGATAGCCTTGAGGACAGTCTTAGCAAGGGCGATGTGCCGCGACTGCCCGACCATCACGTGAGGAGAGCGAAAATAGTAAGTATTTTATGTAATTTGTATTTGTGTCATCAAAGCAAAGCGACCACTTTCTTCAAATAAATTGCTTACTCATTGGACTTCTCTCGATGTAAAAATTTAAATGTATTTTCAGCCACAATTTTATTTCACACATTATTTCCTCAACAAGTATATTTGTATATGCTTGACTACACTCATTTAGTTGAAAATAAGGAAAACAGCTATTTCTGTATTTGGAAAAAGAAAAACTTCTTAATTTTCTTTCGGTTCTTGAAGTAAAATCTCAGTGTTTCCGCCAATCTTTTGGAAGTACAGAACAAAGTAAAGCATTACACTTTTCAACATTGATATTCACTTTGCATAGGTACGTAATCTTATGTAGGATTCACTTCGATCTTGGCTCATGGTTGTGCGTCATAACGGCATGTTTTTCTAATACGATTCAATCAATGTCTTTCAGTGTGGTAGAGGACACCGTATTTGGCTGTCAGATGTTTTTTGTACAGGGTTTACTTCATCAAATTACTTACAGCAATAAATTTTATTTCTGAGCCTTCCCACGTAATTATTTTGAATACAATATTACATTAAATAAGCTGGTTTAAAGAATTCATTTTACGAATAGCTGAAGTCATTTCTTACTAGCATTTACTGTTTATAAATACTTTTTTGTTTCACGTCAGGTACCAAAGTGCAAATCAAATAAATAACTTTTGGCACAACCAAGTCCTATTGCGTGCCGTTCTTAACACTAATTTACATAACATACCATCACGCCTGTATCCCCGAAGGGTTAGGCAGAGGTGTACCAATGTACACCCACAGTTCGCCAGTATGTTTAGGTCCCATGTAATAGGGGGCGAGCCTATTGCCACTAACCGGGCACAAATCCAAACTTCAACCTGCTACTGAAAATTTCGTAGAAAAACCCAATAACACCTTGGTCGACTTGGGAATCGAACCCAAGACCTCTAGCGTAGCAGTCGTTACACTAATTTCTTTATCATAATATTCTAAATTGTATTTTAGGAGCAAAATGTAGCTGAAAGGTTAAAGCTGCTTCCGCGGCACAAGATCCTCGTTCTCCACGGCATGTCAGGGTCGGGAAAGACTTGTGTAGTCCTCAGCGTTTTACGAGACAATCCCGACTTAGTCACAAACACATTCAACGGTGTCGTATTTTGGCTCAACTTTGGTAACTGCAAGACTGATGATGATATCATTTTTCAACAAAGCAAGTGAGTATTATATAGCGTTATTATATACATGGTGCTTTTTGAGATTTCAAAGCATAGAGTCATTTCGCTGTCTGAAACATACCGATATTGACTGATTAAGTGATAAATGAACAAAAAAACGAGTAATGAGTTTAAAATTGATGGACAAGACCTTGAATATGGGATTATGTTTCTCATTATTTATACATCGGGAAATTCCCCGAAATTCAATATAAGCTACGTATTAAAAAAAAATATAATAATCGAACCTTTTGTCATTTTAGATTATTGAGGAAAGCATCCTCAATCTACACCCAAAATTCGTACATGAACTCATCCGTTTCTATGTCAAGTATCGGTTCGAATGGCGACAGTCATTCGTCATCGACATATGAATGGACAATGGATGACCTTCGCGACAAATTAAAGGCACAGTTCTCTGAACAACCCTTGAAGGAATCCCTTTTGGTGCTAGATGAGGTGAATGATAAGAAATGTTTGGGTGCCTTCGATATTGGATGCAAGATTTTGGTGACGACGAGGGACACAGATGTAGTTGCTAGTTTTCATCCACAAATCATTAAGGTATTTACTTTACTTTTCTTCAATTTGTTATTTGTCACTTAAAAGTAACCGTAAATCAAGCCCGAAGATCCGATCTTTGGAGAACCAGAATCAATAATGTAAGAAATATTGCAATATTGTAAATAGGTAATAACTACAGTTGTGTTCTAAATCAGTAATTTAGGAGTTAATTATAAAGTAAAGATAGTTAAAATAAGTTGTAACATTTTGCAATATTAGCACAATTGCGATAAAATATTATGTTTAGATAACGACGTGTTGCAACATGTTAGTATAAGAATTAATCAAAATTACGCCATACTAATCAGTTATTAATTTATATTGTTAGCCTTATCTACAATTTTCAAGTTTAGCATATTTTTGAAATATTTTCGCACATGTTCACTTATATTTTGCTCTTATAATTGTCGATTTGCAGATAGAAAACAGTTTAGAAGAAAGGGAGTCTTTAGAAATCTTCGCGTCTTCATTAGACATGCAGGTATCACAGTTACCGTGGCAGGCGAAGAAACTCCACGAAATTTGTAAGGGGAGCCCGTTTAATATCGGCTTAATTGGGGCCCAGTTAGCGGAAAATAAGGAGAGGTTGATGCATGACCCAAAACGCTGGAATTACTATATCAAGAAGTTGGAGAAGAAAGAACACTTTTTATTGTGAGTATTTATCTGCGGTATTTATATTGCTTCATGTAAGTTTTACAAAATTTTCTTATAAAGCATTTTCTACAATTCGTCCTTTGGATTATGCAGACGATAGTAAATGCACAATCGCTCGCTCTGAAAAAGTTTACATGGTCGTTTACTATCTTAGTGTTGTTCAATACTCTATTGCGTATTTATCAGTTAATATTTCCTGAAACATACGTAAGAAACAGGAAGGGAAACATAAAAAAACTGACCCATCCAAAGAAGGAATTTTTGACTTCTGAATGTCATTTACTTTTTATAGATATATACTTTAATAAAACCGTATTTGGCTGATTGGCTTGATTAATTACCACATAAAATGTACTATGGATGAGCCAAAATTATAAATAGACGCTTCCATATCCGTCGCATTATTCATACCTAAACTTAAACCCACTGTTTGGTCCTTGTAAAGTTCCGTAAATGTTCCTGAATAAAAAATGTTCATGAGGTCAACGATTTTAAAATTTTTGGTTTGTTTTCATTCCAGTATCCCGAAAAATCAAATTTACAATCCTCGGATCACGATTGAAGTATGTTGTAACTCATTAAACGAGACCGTATTACCACTATTCAAACGACTCAAAATCTTGCCCGACAACGTTAAAGTTTCCGCCAAAGTGCTAAGCAAACTGTGGAATAAGGAACCGGGGCAAGTTGAATCAATCATCAAGGAACTTAGGAGCAAGTCCCTTATTTCTCAGTTCTATGATCGGGAGCAAAGAAACTACATGTACGAGATACATGATCTTATAATGGATTACTTAAGGAGCACTGGGGAAGATGACAGCAAGTTACACGCAGAATTTCTCAACAGCTACAAATATTATAACACTAATCCACCTGTAGAAATCGTTGATGACGGTTACATCGCATTTTTCATCGGCTACCATATTAAGCACACACAGAATCTGAATGATAAGTATGGTTTGTTCAACAAACTGTTCTTGAATTTGAAGTTCTTGGGGAATAAAGTTAGGTTGACGGGGCCGGCCGATGTGATGGCGGATTTACAGAAATATGAGAACAATATTATTACGAACGTAAGTAGACTTTTATTTTTAGATGTTCCTTTTCGAATAATATAGTCTTAATACACATTAGCATTTATATTAATTTATTAAACATTAAATTAATATAAAGCACAAATTTATAGAAAACATTCCTTTGTTATAGTTTTTTTTTATAATTTTTGAACAATCAACTATTCCACAAACCTAAATAAAACATATAGCTATAAAAACACTTCAATAACATCATAATATACTTCTGAACTGTTAAATCAATCAATCAAGCCACCCATATTTTTTATTCAAATTTGAAAATGTGGGTTGTTATGTCAGAGTTTTCGGAAGTTAATTTGCTTGCTTATTTAATGTAGCTAACCATGCTTTATCCTTAGGAGTTAGAAAGGGACCTGCTGATCAACATCAGAGGTTTCCTAAGCACGCACGGAACAGACCTCTACCAGTACCCCTGCACTGATATCGTTCAAAGCATCCTCCAAAACGACTCTAAAGGCATACTCTATTCTAAAGCGTCGCAACTCGCACAAGACAATTGTAATAAGAATGAGCTGTATTTTGAGTTTCTGTGAGTATTTGTTTAATTTTTCTTCATTTTTATTTTATTCTAATGCTTAATGGTGCTACTGCTGACTTTTTACATTTTGCAACAAAAGGAAACTTGTCTTATTTTCCATCTCATATTTCTTAAATGAGTAGGTTTTTTGTTTAATAATATGTTACAGAATAATTTTCCGTATTAACTAAGTGTAAAAATTTGTGTACGGTTACTCATATTATTTTTTGTATTAATTTGTAGTAAACATACACTTTTACACTGGCTACTGTAACATTTAATGTACGTCATTTAACTATAGAACACACAAACTTGCACGGTTTATGTGTAAAAACATTACTATTTGTTTTGTTAATACCTATGTAGTATAGTATGAATGTATGGTATTATTGATATCAATCTAATTACCCGAAAGAGATCACAAACAGACATCTAATGTAACAGATGTTCAATGATCTGAGACTTTATTGCTGTCTTTTATTTATTACCAATCATAGAACGTGTTCTTAAACTAGCACGCGCCGATTTTACGTACATGTAATGTGTGTAATAGGTAATCTTATATATAAAATTCTCGTGTCACAATGTTAGTTACCGTACTCCTCCGAAAAGGCTTGACCGATTTCTATGAAATTTTATATGCATATTCAGTAGGTCTGAGAATCGGCTACTATCTATTTTTCATACCCCTAAGTGGTAGTAGGTAGGTAGTAGGCAGGTGATAGGTAGAAAAAATTGCATTGCAACGCATGCCGGGTACAGCTAGTAATATTTATATATTTTGTAATTACCCATTATTTAAAAGATTTTCCCAACACACACAATTTATAGGTTAAATAATAATAGGTACATTTGATTAGGTAATAGATGGTACGATATTTGATGTAGAAATAATATTGTGGTTCTTATACTATAAAGTTTTCGGGATATATGTATCACACCATCATCACTCATCGTGGGTTCGATTCCCACCCAGGACAAATCTTTGTGTGATGAGCACGATCATTTGTTCTGTGTCTGGGTGTAATTTATCTATAATATGTATGTATTTAGAAATATATAAGTATGTTTATCAGTTGTCTGGTTACCATAACACAAGCTCTGCTTAGCTTGGGATCAGATAACCATGTGTGAGTTGTCCCGGAATATTATTATATTATATTATCCCTAATATTTAATTTTGGCTCTTACTGTTGATAGATTTAGATTATCTTTGATGAATTACGAATTTAATAAGTAGCTTAATTATTTATTTTCTTATTTCCAGACATGAACATAACGTTGATGAAATCAAGCACTCAACAATTGACGTGAAGGAAAAGATCACGGCAGTGTGTTTCCTCGGTGATTATGTGCTTGTTGGCACTAATTCTGGCATGATTAAGGTAAAATTATAAAAACACTATATTTGTGTATATAAACATTTGAAACGAAAGTTTGAGCAACATAGTGCTTCTTGAATTACTTCGTTCATGGATGGTCTCGATTTTATAAGCATTATCTCCGAATCATAAGGTTATACCTATACCCATAGGACAGAAAACAAATATCAGTTTAGTTAACTGAAAAAAAAGGTGTAAAAGTCTGACGTTGTCGGTCTGTCTGTCCGTGGCATCGCAGCTCCTAAACTAACGAACCCAATAAAATGTCGTTTTTGTTTTTAAAAGCTGACGTAATCGACTTTGTTCCTACCGATAATGTTAGAATATAATTTATTGTTATATATAAGAATTATGTTTTAGTTAGAATAATGTGCATTTTTGAATCATTAGTTTAAGTTTTTTATGTGATTTATGTAATTGGCTCCAAGCCGTGTAAATCTATACTTATAATAAATCTGTAGAAGTGAAAATTCTGTACATTGAAAATATCAAAAAATAAATGGAGGGGGGTGTTACTAGACCGACACCGAACACAAAAGGGTGAAAAAAAAAAATTTTGTCTGTCTGTCTGTCTGTTTGTTCAGGTATCACGCAAAAACTACCGGTTCGATTACGATGAAACTTAGTATAATTATTCTTTATTATCCTGGGCACCACACTGGGTAGTTTTTATCCCGGAAAAGTATAAACAATAAAAGAAAACTTAATTTTGCGGTTAAAACCTCATTGATAAGTTTCGTCATCCACGCGAACGAAGTCGCAGGCACAGCTATCATTAAATAAATAAATAAATTAGAATATCCTTTCATTACTTATATTTTTAATTTATAGTTAACATGACCCGTTTTACGTAATAATTATCTTCCAGTTCTTCCACATCCCGACGAACAAGCTCCGCAAAGAGCTCCGCGGCACGGGCTCGCCCATCAAGTGGCTCGGCGTGGCGTGCACCAAGTCGCCGCCCATCGTCGCCGCGCTCGCCTACGACGGCGTCGTCAAGCTGTGGTACGTCGACGATGTGGACTATGATGATACCGAGGATGTTATTGAAGAAGGTAATAATAATAATTGCTTATTTGTATAAAATTTCGGTACATGAAAGATAGTCGGTTATCGTTTTGTGGTACATTTTATAAATAGAAGTACCGTGGGACATGTTCGTTTGTTAAATTGAACGTTTATATATTAGAATTGTCTACAGTAATAAAAGATGAACCTTACTGCTATTATATAAAGGCATAGTTTCTATATATCTCTAGCAAATGTATATAAATATACATTGAATAAAAATACAAATAATTAACTGTTTTATTATCATGCTTATGAAAAAGAAATGAGCTTTTTTTGAAAGTTGCTTTAAAAAATACTCAGATTTCGCAATAATTGCACTGTACAAATATATAAATAACATTGCCCAATTATTTATCTCAGTATTAAAATCTTTACTTAATCATTAATTTAATTACAGAAACAGAAGAAGTATGCAACAAAAACTACGCCGATACCGAAACATTAGTCGGTGCTTACCTAAACTGCAGATGGACGAACAACGAAGAATACCTAATAATGCACACAAACAAAAAGATCATCTTCTATACTCCACAACGTCACAAGACAAACAAAATTGTGAAACCTATTCAAGACTTTGAAAGAGACCGCGAAGTGTTGTGCTGTGTGCCTTGTAATCATGATAAATATGTGTTCGTAGCGACGGATGGCAATACTAGGAGTGTGGAGGTCATTGACCTGAAAACAAAAGAGCGAGTGATTACGTTCGAAGAGACTGATATAGTATTAGATATGGTTACAGTTCCTGGTAAGTTTTGCACCCATCACCCATCTATCAATCGTGTTGTTCTCTGCTACATATAGAAATTAGACACTCTGGGCCTTATTACAAAAGATGGTTTAAACCAAGACCCAGGTTTAAAATATACCCATCACTTTCTTATGTCATATAACAAAAAGAGACGGGGCTATTCTAAAACCTCGGTTTTTCTTAGACTATCTTTTGTATTAAGGGGGAACTTGTATAGAGCTTATTTCACAACTTTACTATAGTTTTGAAATATATAAAGCTTTTTAAGTTATTGGTCAGCTGTCAATCAACAAGGTTCTAAATAGAGTATTTGAACATTTAAACTTATCTATTAAATTCTCTATAAACTACATTACATATTAGCCTGGCCATAAGGCTTATTGCCTCCCTATGCAGAACAAATGGAAATTAAAATACTAATGAGCATCATCCAACAATTTAACCATATGCTAGTGCAACTACCATCCAAGCATCTTTTTAAGCTTTAGATACACCACCATTATATTATAATTTTTTTTACAGGTAGCAACAAAATCATAACACTGAAAGCCAACGAGATCTTAGAACACGAAGTTAAAGTGAACATCAACTCTATGAAGTCAAACACTTGGAGGTGCCGGCGAGTGATCGCCAGTGACGATATCAAGGATAACCTGTCCTTCTTATCGATAGCTGTGAACAAAACTGGGACGCTACTGTTTGTGTCTACCGATGATAGTAGAGTTGTGTGTGTGGATCTGAAGACTTATACTAGGTCTTTTGATCTGGAGAATCGGAGGGGGTGAGTATTATATAAAAATTAAAATAATATTTATGTTATCCGCACTTGATCATTATTTGTCGTTGTAAGTATAATAATAAAAGACCCGTGTGGTTTTTTCAATTTTTGGTAGAACATTCACATATTTAAATTCTTGCGCCAATTGATATTATTTCCACGTAAGCAAATATCAAATTTATGTGAGTGTAAATAATCATTTTAGGCTAACTAGTTATATTGAAAAATTCGGAAAAAATATAAAGTTGTAAAGCAAACTAAACCGTTATTATGTAAGCAATACAGGTTTTTTTTTACCCCTAAAACTTGTGTTTGTTTACGCAGTATGACTAAAGCGCCCTGTTAACGTACAAACTTGCTTGACAAATTTGTTGTTCAAACTTCACGTTTTCATCAAACATAGCTTAAAACGTTCAAACAAAATATCAAATTTGTTAACTATCTAGTAAATTCGGGTTTTCAATCCAGATTTTCATCAAACTTCGTCAAACACGACAAACACGTAGATTGTTTGACAAACGCCTCAAACACAGCCGTACACTATCAATTAATTTGTCATACACGTAAAATTTGACAAACAATTTGAGCGTTTACGGGGCACTTATCTTAAATGTTTACATTATTTCTTCACAGTAACGTAGTAGCAATGGCAGTAAGTGAAATGCTAATGTGGGATGACTTCGAGCCTGGTTCAGATGTACTGCTGACTGGCACCGGCTGTGTGGAAGACTCTGCTAAAGTATGGTACCTGGACGCTTCTTATATCTCACAGATGGCACAGCGGAACGGGTGAGTTGCCTTTTATGTTAAATGAATGAAGATTACCAGTGTAATATATTTTGAAATAATGAAATAGATGAAAAAAAAATACTACTTAGTTTGTTAAGTAGCGGAAATATTAAATAATGTAGTTGAGCGTATGTTCCCTGATTATATCAAGGTTTTAAATATGTGGTCCCAAATACAATAATTCAATAATAATATCGTACGATTATTCAAAAATATTAATTTATATTTCAGAAAAGTCCGTCTAACAACGAAATTCGACGTCAGTTTCGCGAACCCCCTATCGCCGCAGAGTCCAAACCTTCCCACACCTAACAGTGGCACAGAAAGCGCTAACAACACACCAAAGCGGCATCAATCGTTTGCCAACCATAAGGAAGTGTCTAAGACGCTGTTGAAGAATACTATGAGTTTAGATAGGAACTCGTTGAAGCCACTCAACTTGAAAGGAATTTGTAATAATAACGATGGTGTATTACAGCCGTTGTTGGCGGTTGTTGATGATAAGAGTAATATCCAGGTAAGTTCTATAACATAATAGTCATGCGGTTTAGCCAAGATTACTCATTATGTTATGTATATTTTATTTAGTTTAATATTTTACATATTGCATTAGATCTAAACCTGTAATAATAGTAGTGTGTGTGTGTGTGTAAATATTCAAATAAAATAAATATTTGTAATCTATCAAATTGAGAATCAAAAAGAAAATCCATATGTATAGGTCGTGGTTGTCCAGACTAAGCATAATGTTTCTAGAAACAAAATTATAATAATTTAAATTTGCTCAATATTGTAACACAAAATTTCAGTAACTTATAAGACAAATCCTTCACATCTTATTCAATCTGCTTGCTAAATGCTTTGGTTACCCAGCTATTTTATTACAGGTAATGCGCGGAAGAAAAGTCCTAACAGAAATTACAGAGAAATCAGACGAATACATCACCCGAGTTAAAATCTCTCCGTGCAATCAGTACATTATTTACGGTCTCAAATCCGGTGCTATCAAGAAATACACTCTACGTACTAAAGAGATCATCACAATAATGGATGTGTATAGCCCAGTACATTACCTGAACTTTGTGAACTCTCAGTTGCTCATTGTGGCTGGTAAGAATACGTGTTTGATGGCGTATAGGCTCACTTCGGCGGGCGATTGGAAGCCAGAAATGATGCAGAGAGGGAACAATAATCTTGGTTCGCAGGAGATATTGAATGATATTCAAGGTGAGTTCCAATGGTTCGTTTATATTAAGTTTTTTTTTTATATTATGTTTTTAGAATGAAAAAGTGAGAAACTGACCTGTTTAAAAAGTCTTTGTATATTAGATATTTCTGTTAGAATCATTTGTATAGATAATTAAGGCATTCAAACTCAAAGCTAGGTAACAAACATGTAGTTGGCTATAATATCATTTTCAGTCTTGTAAAGCATGCTGGGCAGTCCTCTTTGGTTATGGCGCCCTCCTTTGTCTCTTGCGATTCGCATTTGTCTGAATCATCAAAGCTATGTCTATGATATTCTTAAATAAAAATAAATTATTATTATTATTGTTTATTTTAAATTATTTACATTTTCAGGTGTAAAGAAAAAGAACGGCCACCTAGAAAGGCTATCAAGCTCAAGCAGCGAAACGAGTATTTGTTCAAGGGACCGAGCATTCCCGAACGGTGACACAAAGAGTCTTTGCCGAGGAAGCGTACTCGTCGATTGTTTCTGGATCCCAGACTTAGGCATCATGACAGTAGAATCTAATGCTACTATAAAGCTATGGGACAAGAGTTTGAAGCTGCTAACGATATTAAATGGACGGCAAGTTGATGTGATTATCAGCTCTGCGGCTTTCAGAAGCAATATTCTTGTGATCACCGATAAGCATAATAAGGCTTTTCAGGTATGTTTGTTATTATTTATTAGTTATTACAGAAACCTGTTATATTTAAAAATTAAGAAATTTATTAAATAAAATATAATAATTCTTGGGTTATCCTGGGATAATATGACTAAAACATTATATATGTTTTTTTTTTAATTTTGTCCTGAACTACAATTCCCATGTCTGATTTCTTTGCTTTTCTTTTATCATTTGCTTATATAAAGCATATACGACAATACAACACGGATGTAGTCTAATCTAATTTCGGCAGATAGATGGGTATTTGAAATCTACAATAAAAGCATATGTTTATTCTAAGTTCTAACTATCGTATTTTTCAGACATTCGAACTAAAAGTGAATGATGAAGTGGAACTGGAAACAATTCAAGAATACAGACTGAACAACGTCATCGTCTCGTGTGAGCTGACTGCAGACGGCCATATTCTTGCCATGGGGCTCTGCTCTGGAAATGTTGTGGTAACTATTTATTTCTGACCTTAATAAAAAATTACCTAAAGAAAGATTTCAACTTAATATTTTCAATTGTCTTTATTTCTTGGGTATGCGTTAGCGTAAATCATATTAAAATTTGCCAAAACGAAATTTGTTTCTGTCGAGTGTTTTGGCGCAACTTATGCTTATTATTATATACCATACCAAGCATATATGTATATGCTTATTTCTAAAATTGGACCAATAAAAGTCGAATTCCTTTCTTGTTCTTGTTCTTGTCAGTTTAAACCAACCATCTGCTTGTCGAAATCAGAAATATTGTTTGTTTACCATTAAGTTTTGTTCAGACTTATTTACTTTCTTAGGTATATAATTTATTAAACATACTATTGTCTTTTCTAGGTATGGAACGTAAAAGGACGTCGTCAACTCAGTCTCCTAAAACACCACAAATCAAAAGTCCACTGGTGTTCGTTCTCGCCGGTACCCGAGCGTGCGAGCCGCAACTCGTTTCTAGCGACGTCACCGCACCCGATATACTCCCCTACGCAAGAAGAAGAACAAGATACTGAACACCCACCGCTAGTGTTGGTTACTATGGCAACGGAGATCGTTTGGTGGAATATCACGCATATTATGAGGGCGAAGAAATTCAAAATTGGGAAGATGTGAGTATCAGCTATGTATTTTCTTTGTGTAAGTTGTCTTGTTGCTGATTCTGTGGTGAACAAACTAAATTTATAGCATTTTGTGTTTTACTAACAGACAGCATGAGAAAAAGAAGATGTCGGATAAGAACTAACTTTGAATGTCTATGTAAATATTATTGTGTGTATATGTTTCGGCGTGTTGACAATTTTTTTATAAAATTTTATTTCAAACCTAATTAGAAGGCTTAAATTCACGTCTTTGTAATATTTTATACTGATATGTGGAAAACATACTAATTGAAGATAAGTTAAGTAACAACAAGGAGTTTAATTCATATAAACCTTTTTCAGAAGCTACAATGCCATGACACCGATCGGCAGTCCTCTAGAAAGCAGATGTGATACGCCGAACACAAGCTTTAACTCCAGCACTTCGTCAAATCGTAATGTTTTCTTCGGTGATAGTTACTTTGTGCCACATCAATGCTGGAAAGCTATTTGGAAGGGGAAAACGTATGTATACATACCATAACCTTTTTTTAATATATTTTCTTAAACATTTTATTCACGCGCATTTTTTTTTGAGATCCGACTAGTCTTACCTTGCATGGTCTCACATTGCAGTAGACTACTGTCTTACTGCCATTTCTTTCTCAATTCGTTGGGTCTAAGGGTACAAACAAAACTTGAATTTACGCAGGATTGTCGCAAGGTTAATCAACGAATCTATTTTTTTACTCACTCCTCTTAAAAACATAAAGAGAAAAATCAATAGTGGTTAATCTTATTTTCTAATCTTGGTTCTTGATCATTATTTCAGGTGCAAAGAAGGTTCTAAAAGGAAGGAGATTCTAGCCTGCATCAAGCTATCAGGTATGAACGCGAAGAGGCTAAGCCACGACGATAAGTTCTCGTGTTTCGTCACCGTCGACAACCCTGGCCATATCCATATCATGAACGTAATGAGGTCGAATACCACATAGCATTCTGCCACTGCCATATAGTATGTTACATGTAATAATATCCATACTTAAACCGTCTTACTGCCGTATATTGTTAATTTGAAATACGTATTAGTGTTAAAAAAAAACCCGCACAAAAATACTCCATGTCCAAGTCTAGGTCTTTAAAGGACTTAAATGTTGTGAATAATTTAATTTACTAGCTATTTTACGTCGGCTCTCTTGCTCAGTGACAGCTGTCATTTTGACATTGACATTTTGTTAGATCGTTAATTATAAATGTCCACTGATATTATAAAGCTTATCCCTGTATCTTGAAACATTTTTCTAAGAGTTCTGAGATGGCAAGTTTAAGGTGATAGAAAGAAACTTATATTTTACATATCGATTTTTATATCAACTATTTTAATGATCACTCAGGACACTGCCTTCAATGCATTTATTTTAGATTTTTTTGTCTTGTACTAGGTGCTTAAGGATGTATTTTACTTTTATTTTTGTTTTTGTTTGAAGAATGCATTTTACAGATATACTGCATAGTCATGATTGTGTAAGATAGCAAAACTTTCTTTTCAGGAATATAAAGATCTGTTGCAGCTTACGCATTCTTAAACTCATTACTATAATATAACCCCAATAGCAATACTCTAAATATTTTTTACTCAATGAACTACATATATTTTTGGTGCCAATTTATCTACAACAATGGTGCCAGCCCTTTAGTAGTAGCCAAGATCTCCAGGGGCCCGAGTCTGCTATTTACACTCCGTGCCAGTATGCCAACAGTTGCAGGCCGCCCGAACGCGTACGAACGCGCACGAGTCGCGCCCGAAGCGGCCCGAGTGCACCCGAGAGGGCCCGAGCGCCGCCGGACGATGCAACTGTTGTCATACTGGCACGGAGTGTAAATAGCAGACTCGGGCCCCAGTTTATATAATGCATTTTACTATTTAGGATACTTTTAGCATTTTTAACAACGACGTAATGCACATTACACTAACTTTATTACAGTGTAGGCGTTTATACGAAATTCAATCTTAAAACATAGACATTCAATTGCTTTTACAGCCAAATACGACAACGAAAAGTGTGTCGCGAAAGCTTTCCGATATCTATTGCAAGATATATTTCGCGGTCTCTACTTTGCTCATGACTTATTGACGTCTTTGCTGTATAAGAGCTAGTGTAATAGGGCCCATAATGATTAATCCAAGTTATATCTCAGTAGCGCAAATGACAACACTAAACTAGATTATTATTTGTGTATCCCATTTCTCTACTAGTCCAGCGCATTTTCCGAGTTTTATATGGATATTATTACATGTAATATTATTTAACATGAACAAACTGTTACTTTAGTATAGTACATCTAAGTATGAGATTATAGTAATCTTAATCCCACCAGTTTCGGTATGCTTTATTTGATTTGGGTCTGATATCCAGTGTTTAAGAAATTCAATTGTTTTTACTTTACGTACATATGAAATTTTAATACCTACTGGATTTTAATCACCCAGACCAAAATGCGTCGACAGTTATTGTTTTTGTTCGTTAGATGATAATTATAATTAATTAAAATATTTTATTACGAATACTAGGGTACTATTGATATCTGTATTCTGAATAATGCAATAATATTAAATAGTCTAGATAGAGATGTGCCGACTTATGACTGATTAGATTCAATTAATGCAATTCCAAGACAAAGTAAGTATCAAATATTCGTAAATAGTATTTTTTTTTGTCTGGGGTGTATTTTGAAGTCTTCTTGCCTTAATAGATTGAGTAAAAGAGATGGTGCTATATATCTACATGACATCTTTATCTATCACTATAATGAACATGGCATTAAGACGTCACAATACGACCTCTATAGTCAGTAAAAACTCGGTTCATCTCTTAAATAGGAAAAAGTGAGTAACATAGTTTATGTATGAATTATGTGCCATTTTTCGGTTCTAAAACTTTAAAAGAATAATCAAAAATGTGTTTTTGAAGTTAGACAATTATATTACTCCTTTTTTATTTAATTATTTAATTAAATTTTATAAAGTACATATTGGTTTCACCCATAGTCGAATGTGCTAAAATGTCGAAAATATTAATGTTTGGATAATGTTTCATATCACATATTTCTCATTGCGTAAGGCAATTGTATTCTTAAATATGTAATTATATTTAAGTCCATGATAGATCTCTCCATTAAATATAGGTATATTTTTAATTATGAACTAAAATATTGTAATGGTGCTTGATAATAAGATATAGGTAATTCTAGTTTATATTCGCCGACAACTCTTAGGTAAACTACTAAATTAATTATAATTTTGTGTATCAAAGACACGTGACCAACAAAAAAAAACATGAAATTGTTTGTTTTTTTTTTTAAAAAGCTTGATGGTAAGAAAAAAAACAGTTTGTAAAAAGCCAAATGGGTACTGTTAGTGAGAGCTCAAATAATGAAGACTAATGTAACTGGCGCACAAAATTAAATATAAGGATGTTCACGAAAAGGTCACAATATCATAAAACTTTATTTTTGTAATTAACTTTATATTATATTCCCTTCTCAAGTTGGCTCAGCATAAGAGAGCCAAAAAAAGTGTTTTTTTTTATTGAAATTCATGTTTTTCAGTCTGCCTTTTCTGTACAATTGTTTTTACATGTACATATTCAAAATTGTTTTTAGAGTTGTCGGATACTTTTCAAATATTCTTTATACGTAAAAGAATGTTTATGAGACTTTAACCTTTTGCTGTAGTGGTTATTCAATGTTATGTTATTATTTTAGAAAATTATTACTGTATCTTAATTTTTTATCACTCGGCACAAGGTTAATAAAATACCTGCCAAATGTGTTAGGATTGGGTTCCGTAGTCGGCTATAAATACGTAACTTTTATAATACTTATAATGATTTTATATCATCGACTCTAAGATCCGCCTAATGAACTATGAACAAACTATTATTATGAATTCGTTAAACACATATTTTTGAGATGCATATTTACTCAGCGTAGCTTTTATATCGGAGGTTTAAAAGTGTTCCCTTTTGTTTACCGGAGGTTATTATTTTTTTTATGTTCGTTATGTCAAAATTCAATCTCTAGTAAGGAAAAAACTACAAGTAGGTTATTTATTTTGTACGTGAGTTAGCTATTTACCACCAAGATGCCACAACGTTTAGTCTACTAGACTACGGAACCCTAATGTTTATAATGCTCAATTTGTATTTTACAAATAGTGTATACATTTTTAATATAATGATTTTAGACTCAGCATAATTGATCAAAATGTTAATGCAATTTTATACCGTCTTAATTTTTCTCAGATAACATCGAAATTATATTTTATTATAATAATTGGTTTTTGTAATAAGGAAAGTTTTTTTTAAATATATTTTTTGATAATATGTTATTTTATTTTAATACAATAATACTGCTGACTGATTTGTCCTTCAATCAATTAACATCAAAACCATTCTTGTGCCTCTTGTGCTTATCCTTTCCTATTTCCTAACAAACTGTGTCGGGCGAGCCTGGTTCCCATATTATGACTGGCTACGAGTCAACTGTAGTCTGTACATATAAATATTAAAAAGAAAGACTATGAGATTACAATAAATCATAACATTGTTTTGCATGACACACTCATTTTTAATGCCCAGAACTCGACTTCCGGGTCGAACAACAATTTATTTGTGTGCCCACAAGCCTACCGAGTCGTAATCTCGAATAGTGTTGCCTTACCATCGATTGCCTATCGATAGGTTGTCAATACTATCGTGACCTCAAAAAATAGTCGAAATATCGATAGCCCTATCGATACTATTGAAATTTTACAATTCTATCGATAGTATCTATCCAAGAAATTAGCAATACTATTGATAAAGTGCAATAGTATCGATACTATCACTATTATTGCGTATTTTACTAAGTTTACTGTCGATACTATCGGTACTATCGATAGTTTTACTCACGTACTACATTGATATTTACTATTTACTAATAATGATAGTATCAATACTCAATAGTATCGATAGTATTGCACTTATCAATAGTATTGCTCAATTTCTTGGATAGATAGTATCGATAGTTTTGTAAAATTTCAATAGTATCGATAGGGCTATCGATATTGTGACAATTTTTCGAGGTCTATCGATACATCAACTATCGATAGTTAGGCAACACTAATCTCGAAGAGTAAATAAACAAACACTACATTTTATAGTCTGTGCGAAAAGACAAACGTCGTGGCTTACAACGGAACTAACGTAATGATTACATGTATTTTGTTATTGCAACACAACATTTATCGTGATGTTGTAATAAAAAAGTATGTGCATACGAAAATCGATTCAGGCATCTTTAATTTTCGTTATTGTTTTTTATATTAGTTATGTTTAAGGTTTTATAGAATGGTTTATGTTTTTCGTTGATTTCGTTCTATTTTAAAACTCCAAAATCTATTCTGCTACACGAAGGTCGCATTTTGCAATTAAAAAATACTGGCAACATTATTGTCCTGGTTTTCTTTTCAAACTTCAACATTCAGTCAAATATTTCAAAATAACGTACTTTTGGAATCGGCTACATTTCGGTTGGTTTTGATTTTATTCTTTTGATGAATAAATAGATTTATCTTTATTGAATGTTATTCGTTCATTTATGAATGAGAAAACTACGGTTTTATTGTCATTTTCTGATTTCTGAGTAATATAAGTGTGAGTTACTGAATCGGTGATAGAATGGCTCAGTTTAACTACTTGAATGAGATAAACAGTTTAGCTACAATAGATGGGCCTATAACGCGTGGCCCGCTACAGCGTTGGGCTAAAAAGTCTAATAGCGAGAATATTAACCCATTAAGTGCTTCATTCAAGAACCATTCGAACGTGAATCTTAGTGCTTGCAACCAGTCTATGCAAAAGTTGTCCATATCTGCAAATCAGAGTTGTAATAACAGTGTGCTCTCAAGCAACAAGACACCGACTCGAAATGATAACAAAAAAGGGAAGAAGACTCCGTCTAAGAACAAATCTCCAGGTAAAGTTGTTAAAAATACTAAATTCTCTTACTTTTTGTGACTATCTAACATGTCTTTGTTCATCCACCATAGAATACTTGCCACGTTTACTCGTGTTTAAATGAAGAAATTTAAATTTTTGTTATTTGTAAGAAAATTACTTTTTGCCACTGTCTTTCCTAAAAAGTTACTTCATCATGTAACTGCAATCAATGAAGGAAAAGTTATCCGTCTATACCTTGCAGGTCGATCAACGACGCCGACTCCGAACAAAGCTTCAAAGACTCCCAACAAAGCTGACAGATTTATCCCATCGAGAAGTAATTCTAACTATGACCTGTGCCATTACATGGTGAGTTAGAGAACAAAATTTCAACTCAAAACTCGAAAGATCTTGTTGATTTTTTTTAGTGTTAAATGCATTGTAAATGGAAAAGTTAGTAATCTTTTAGGATACTTTATTGTTCAACTTTACTAAAATGATAATAATATGATAATCTTTAAATGCAATCATGTGAATTTGTATGCTGTAAAATTAAGTCAAGTTAAATTTCAAATTAATTATGAAGTAGCTTTTTACACCTGTCTATACCATACTATGTAGTATGTAGTATAGTATAGACAGGTATAAAAACTTGCACATGTATTATTATATTTTGATTATGTATTCTATATTTTGAGTAGTATATAAATAATGATCATTATTGTATTAGATGAGCCGTGAAGAAGACAAGATTGAGGAAGCTACAGCACAGACAGCGACTGGAGAGGCTATCGGCAGAGCTCTAGCTGATACTGAACCTGGAAGACTCCTGCAATACACCTGCAAGGCTCCAGCAGCCCCCGAAGGCTATCAGAACAGACTAAGAGTTGTGTATTCACAGGTATATCTGCTTGCTTCTTACTTACCTTACGCTCTTCCCTAACAAGTTGGAATCATTCTTTTTAACTTTAATGGGACATTATAGCACATATTTACCAAACTACTAACTAGTTTGTGTACAATTTAAACCACCATGTATATTTGTTCATATAATAACCATACTTGTGGGTGTAAGAATTTATAATAAGTATTGTCATTGCTGGAGTACTGGGACCTGGGCTTTTGCGCACTTCATCATCTTAGCTTAATAATTAAATTGCTTCTCCATTTCCCTATGGTATTTGTTGGTACATACTACTAATGCACATAAGTCATCTTTGGCCTCATAATCCAGCAGATTCTTGATGGTTTTGGAACTCAAGCATTACCTTTGTATTATTCAGCACAGTAAATTAGTTTGTTGAGCAACTGTGTGTCACTTCAATAACATTTAAACGATATTCACAGGCCAAAGTTCCATCTTCAGTGAAGAACACAACAAGATATATTCCACAGGCTCCTGATAGAATTCTGGATGCTCCAGATATCTTAGATGATTACTGTAAGTCAATATTTTGTAACACTTTGTGATTTATGTTTCTAAACTATTGTAAACTGCAGCAGTTCTTCAGTTTACCGCTAATGCAATACCACTTTCTTATGGCCAACCAGTTTTTAGGCAAGTAATATATATATAAATCATGTACCTCAAGTTAAATATTTTTAACACCTTGATGCAAAAGAGGGATGTTTTAAGTTTGAAATGCGATTTTTTCGTATATCTTTCTATGGCAACATAGTTCCTAAACAAATAGACCAATTGTGATGCGGATTTTTTTGCTTGAAAGATGACATGGTCGAGTTGGTGGAGCCATAGTTTGTAAAACATTTGTTTTGTATTTTAAAAGATATCAGCATTTTTTTTTTTTTATATATTGGAGATTTCAATTTTTTTTTATACATTATTACACAGATTTAAACCTAGTCGACTGGAGTTCCTCAAACATACTAGCGGTCGCGCTCGGCAACTCAGTGTACTTATGGAACGCGGGCTCCGGCCAGATAGAACAGCTGCTAACTCTAGAAGGTTCTGAGACTGTTTGTTCAGTCGGCTGGGTGCAGGGCGGCGGCTCGCACCTCGCTGTGGGTACCTCGTCAGCTACCGTGGAGCTTTGGGACTGTGAAAAGATTAAGAGGTTGAGGGTATGTATATTGTGAAAAATGGTTTGATTGTCTGATAGTCAGCAATAGTATCTGAAAGCTTACCATAATGATTACCGGTACAAAATAAAAATGCTCCAATGCATGTTTTATATTATGCATAATTGGAATTGTATAGTACAAAATAATTTGTTCTAGATAGTGGGTTACATTATATTATGAAATGATACTCTCATTTACTACATACATAATCTTTCTTTAAACACGGGAAAGGAATATAGAGGAAGCTTTGCTAAATGTACTATTATATTATTAAAAATTGAAATAAATCATAAATCAACTATACCCCATTGATGTTATTTCAAAATAGATTTTTTAAAGTTCATATAATTTTCGCAGGTAATGGACGGCCACACAGGTCGCGTGGGTTCGTTAGCGTGGAACATGTATATCGTGAGCAGCGGCGCTCGCGACGGTAACATCGTGCACCACGACGTGAGGCAGAGGGATCATGCTGTGGCCACCATACATGCGCATACGCAGGAGGTAAGTATTTCTTATTTATAGGTAAATAGTTGCGTAAATGTTGGTTATTATAGTAAGATTTTCTTAATGGACGTTACGACTGGCTTGTTAGTGTATTGGTTAGTAACCCTGACTTCTATATCGGAGGTCGTAGGCTCGGTTCCCACCCAGGATAAATGTTTGTGTTATGAGCATGATCATTTGATCTGTGTCTGGGTGTAATTTATCTTTAATATGTATGTTTTTAGAAATATATAAGTGTCTGGTTATCTCTGGTCTGGTAAGCTCTGCTTAGTTTGGGATGTTAGTTGTCCCAGGATATTAATATCGGTTGACAGGGCCCATTGCTATAAGGTCTTATATGAGATTGCTATATTTCACAGATTTGCGGATTAAAATGGTCTCCGGACGGTAAATGTCTTGCATCGGGCGGCAATGACAATTTACTGAATATCTGGCCTATTGCACAAGGACAGCATTATTCGCAAACACAGTACCTGTATTCATTCAAGTAAGTACCTAACAAGATTGTATATTTTTATTATTCGGCTTATTTTTTACTCCTTAAGTTTCTATCCCGTATTATCCTAGTGTAGAATTAATGACATCCTTTTACGTTTCTGCCAAGGGCGGATCCAGCTTTGGTGCCAGGGGGTGGTCACATAGTCGTGGTAAAGTCTCAAGAAGCAAGGGTGTACCCAGCTTTTGACCTAGGAGGATTTTTTTTATGCTAATTAACCCGACGCAAAATAATTTTTCAACTTTTGTTCTCAAAGGTCTCAAAAATTGTAGAGTATTACTTAGTAGAGTCAATAAACCCATAAAACAGGCAACATTTCTAAATTCTCAGAAACAGCATCGATTTTGATGATTTTTCTTTTATTTTGTTTATATTTTAATACTATTTAAATTAAAATTTTTAGTTTCTTAAAATATTCTATTTATATTAAAAGGTTTACTCGAAAGTCATTTGCCATTCGTGGAGAGGTCTTCCTTCAACCTGATTTTTCATGGGTTTAATTTCCCGTAAAACCACCTACATTTGTTCTGACTATTGTACCTTTTTAAAAAGTTAATGAAACAAAGATGTTTCTGGTGTAATTAACTAAAGACCTACTTTTTTTTTAATCCCTGTTTTCCTTCTTGTCTAATAGAACAATAATTAGGAAATGTATAATCCTTCTTGTAAAGTTTTCTCGAAGCAATTTTGAATTAAATTTATGAATAGGATTCAGATAACTAAAAGTATTTCATATGGAAACACCAAAAACAAAAAAGTAGGACTAGACTGCACAAAACAAAATTGTAACTTAACCTCTAATACGTTAAACTGGTCGAAAAATCTCAGAACCGATTAACAATGTAGTCTATTTTATAAATTAATTTGTTTATTTCCACCTACCCTAACACCTCTCCAGGAATGGCAATATTATCAAAAAAAATATTTAAAAATAAAGACATTTGTTTCTCCCTATTATGATTAATAACAGTATTAAAAAAAATGAGGTAAAAGAAATATCATCAAAATCGGTGCTGTTTCTGACATTTTACAGGTGAAATGCTTCATTGACTCCACTAACTACAAAAATCGATTATAAGACTACTTGTATCGATGGGTCATTCTACAATAATAGTACCACTCATTGTCCGCGACACCTTTCACATAGTATAATTAGTAATATTTTGTAACAAAATTGTTAAATAACAGCTCGAAATGTGTTTTATTTAGTACCGATATATTTAGGAATAAATATATTTAAAATAAACTTGAAATCTCTCATAAAGTCCCCGAAATATCAGTCCCTAGGCATGTCCGGACTCCAAAATTTTATGTTTGGGCACTCATATTTATAGATATATCAACTGTATACTTTATTTGCTTTAACAACTGTCTAGTTTATCGTGCATACACCAAATTCTATTCATATTTTGTAGTTTGAATAAAAAATAATACGATTTTCTAAAGTTAAAAAAGTGTCCTCGATTTAATACGTCATTCCCTAGCCACACCAAGATTTACAAATTTTGCGCCATAATATGAATGAAGAGTGAATATCATATAGTTGATTTAATAGTACGACACCAATTTATCCATAGACCATAGTCGCTGAGCGGCGGCTATTTTGTAAATTAGTGCGAACGCGGCAGTTGTTGCGGAAACACGTGTGGATCCAGTCACTTTGTCATTCCCTCGGTGAGTAGTTTTATTGTTCGTAATAGGTAATTGATGATAATTAAACAATATTTACGTGTGATTTTTCGGTCTTCTACGATACATCGTTTTAAACAGCTTCAATTAGAGTTTTAACCTGCATTTGTCTTAAGTTTTACTCCAAATCGTCAGTCCCTGGACCATCAGGCCCTAGCTTTTAATTGTGCTAGGGACTGACGGATATAGCTAGGGAATGACGATTATTATATATTGTGATATTAACAAAATATTTAAATCTAGATTAAAAGTGAAATGAACTAGAAACTTTATGAAAAGATATTAGGGGACAAAAAAGTCATTTAGGGTTAAGTTTCTTATATAAAATGTTTATTAAAATGGATAATACTACATTTAACGATTGGCTTTTTTATTTTGAGTTTAGAATAATTATAATGCGTTGTTTGTGGTCGTTGGTCATATAATTAAGCATGAAGTATTATTTTTCCAGAAAAATGCCACCTAAAAAGAAACCAAACTTGTCCAAAGAGGAAATAGCCCGTAAAAAATCAGCCGCCGCAAAAGCTCGATTGGAAAAAATCAAGAGTGATCCAATTCTGTTGGCAGAATATTTAAAGAGAAAGAAAGACTGAAATATTTAATCTTTCTTTCTTCTTTCTTTCTTCTTTTCTGTAAGTCTATTCAGGATATGACCCCACGCGAGCAGAGAAAAATTAGAAAAAAATGGAAGAAATATTCCACTGATTACAGAAAGAAGAAAACAATTAGAAAAGACTGTGAGAATTATGTTGCTCAGAATACGCCACCTACATCTGAAAATGAAGAAAATATAGCTCCAGAACCACAGATCAATAATAACAATAACGAAGATCTTAGACAAGTGGAAGCTAAAAGAAGAAGTCGACATTAACGGAAGATAAGAAATAAATTGTTACAGGAAAAATGTGCAATTATTGATAACTTAAAGAAGAAACTTAATACTCAACAGAAGAAATACAGTAGACTGAAACGAAAAATTAAGAAAGCGAAGAAATTGCTCACACCTAAAAGTAAAATAGAACAAATGGCAGAAGATCCTAACCAAAGTAGAGAACTGGTCAAAAAGGCTTTATTTGGCGAAGTTTTGCAAGCTCAAATTACAGAGAATATTTCAAAAGCTCGATCTCATCAAGAAAAATCAAACTTCAAACAGCTTTTGTCTGGTCCCAAAGAAGAAAAATATAAACTTTGGCGACAAGGTTGTAACTCTATGTTGTATAACAAGATTCGGCCAAAACTTTTAAACGTAATGATAAAACTAAGAAACATTTAATAGTTGAAATGGTTCACAGATTTTATGAAGACGATAGCATTAGTCGCGCTGCAGCTGGCAAAAAGGAGTCCCTAGGTGCCCAATAATCAGTCCCTAACCAGAGCTGTCAGTCCCTAGATGCCTAAATTGGAAAAACTCCAAATTTCTCCTAAAATAAAGGATATAATGACTGGCCCTTTTAGGTGTAAGATAGTTAATCAATTACACATGATATACACTACTCAAGTATCCAAAAGCACCTTAAAAATGTTTAGGACAAAACAAGATCAGAAGTAATCCGATTTTTGTAGAATGACCCCGATATATTATTAGATATTTATACTTGTTAGTGCTTTGATCAGGCCTTTGACCAGGTCCATGCCATTATGTGGCAATCTAAAATATATAATGGTAGGCGCGTAAGACTCGAATTGCGTTGCTCTCTGCAATCGGCTCAAAAGAGCCAAACCGCGAACCGTCACTCTCTCGGCTTACAAGTTACACGAGAACCCCATAAAGCACTATTCCTCATGAAAACCCGGCGACAGCATGCTCCCGGGCCCGGTCCTCCCAAGTTAGGTAACAACCGGCTGTTAACAAATGAGCCTATAGCTAATTTCCTTTTTCATCATAATGTTGGCCGCGCAGCGCGATTTTTGTCTATATAATTACATAACTTGATGTTGTATTTGGGATTTTTACTATAGAGCTCCAGCTGCTCTCCTTTTTGCGCCCTATTGACATATGTAGATAACGTTTAACAAATTTAATTAGTGGTCCACCGAGTTCCTGGACCTAGCCCAGGGGGGTGGTCATGACCCCGTGACCACCCCCCTGGATCCGCGCCTGGTTTCTGCACACTTCTGTGCTAGTTAAGACCCGCCTTTTTAGTTGTTTCGTTTAATTTTGGCTGGATAAACAAGAATTTTCCTGACCGCATTTCGTACCCTGTATTTATACATACTGTTGAAACCTCATTATTTGTGTATAGCCAACACCTAGCAGCAGTTAAGGGGCTAGCGTGGTGCCCCTGGTCCGCCGGCATCCTCGCCAGCGGCGGCGGTACGGCCGACAGAACTATTCGCATCTGGAACATCAAGACTGGAGCTAATCTCAATACTGTTGATACTAAGTCTCAGGTAAGTAGTAGAAGCTAGATATTTAGGAAGGAAAGTATCAAGACAATATCTTTCAGTGTCTATATTCCCGAACTTAAATCAAATCGTGCTTAAGTAAATAGGACGGCTCATTATGCTTGTTTAACGGTCAAACCTAGGAGCTAGGAGTAAAATTATGATGACTTAAAATTTAGGCTAAAATATTATTCCTTAGGAGTGTCCTGGAATACCTAAGAACATTAAAAAAGACGTATGTTCTTTTGCCTAAATTGACATAAATTAAGTTGGAATTTTTATATTTACACAATCATTTATAATTCCACGTACAGGTATGCTCAATCGCTTGGAGCACTCATTACAAGGAGCTGATCTCTGGGCACGGCTACGCGAACAACCAGCTGGTGATCTGGAAGTACCCCGTCATGACGCGCGTGGCCGAGCTCAACGGCCACATGGCGCGCGTGCTGCACCTCGCGCTCTCGCCCGACGGAACCACCGTGCTGTCCGCCGGCGCTGATGAGACATTGAGGTAGGCTACACTATTCAATTGTATACTTTAGTATAGCAGTCGGAATGTAAAAGGGCCACCGCAGACATGTTGCTTTTATTATAAATGATTTTGCGACTGTATCAATACTGCATTTTGGTGACTCTCCGCTTTTCAGTATAGCGAAACCAAATCGCCGATGCTGAGAATAGCGTGTCTGTGGTGGCTCTAAATATATAACATTAACAACACTTGTAAATCGAAGATACTTGCTATATAAGCTAAGAATAGCAAGGATTTGAAGAATGAAAAAGATCGAGCTCATGATTTAAGGCTAGTCATTGCACTCTCAGTATCACTTGTCAGTGGAGATATAAGCATAGTATTATGTAGAAAATATTGTAATTTATCCTATTGTACTATTGTGTTATGTCATAAATCCTTAAATTGCCCAATATGTAGTATGATTTCATGACGTTATGATAACTCAAGAAAATTAGCTAAATTTTTGTTTCTTTTTCAGACTATGGAAATGTTTCATGTTGGACCCCTCGAAAAAGAAAGAACCTACCGATTCCAAAGCAGCTAAATCGTTATTGAACCTTAACTCTTTAATTAGGTAACTTGACAAGTTACAAAATATTTTAATTGACTGACTTTGTGATCTTACAATTAGTTTAATTACAACAATGTATGTTGTGCCATTTGTGTACATTGACTTAATTTTATTTAATAAATTGTTGTGTATCCTTGTGATTCTATTGACATAAACTTGCATGAAGTATATAGCATTGCTTGCTTTTAAATTGAAAATACTTTCCTAAATTGATGTAGGAAAAGGTATATTTTTATAATGAACTTGTGTATTTCATCATTTTAACGAATAACACTTTTGATGCTCGCGGTTTTGGAAATCGTACTTTGTTACTTATATTAGATTTTTGACAAATCAGGAGAAGTTGAGGTCGTAAAATGCGTTTGCGACTATTTTTAACTATGATTCTAGAAATCTAGAAGTTTCCTTTCAATTCAAATTTTCACTCTATTCTTATTCCTTTCCTTAAACTTTCTTTCACCATTTCATTACCTCGGCTTCCTTGTTTTAAGGACAAACTAAACGTTTAAATAACTGTACTGTTTGTATGACTTTAAGTATGTGTTAAGATGTTTTTAATAATGTATGTAATTTTTACAATAAGATAATAAAGATTTACATTCCCACTCGTGTCTTTTCTATAAATATATCCATTTTTTCTTTTATTCTCTTTCCTAATGTGTTTAAAAAAACAATGTGTTATATTATTCATAAAATGAATTCAGCGCTGCAAAAAGCTGGTTTTAGAAAGCATGTAATAATTTCTTTGAAAATATCTATATATTATATAATATTACACAATTAGTTATTTGAAAACCATATAAATAAAACAAAAAGTTCATGGTAGTGTAAAAATGTTTTATTATCTAATTCATAAACATTGCAACAATGTGGAATGTAAAAGAACGAGCAAAATCATAGTAAAAAGTAAAATTATAATAGAAGTGCAATAAAAACGTGCTAAAATAATAAATATATGCTTTAAAATGTGATGTTACCAAACTTTTACTAAGTTATATAAAGGTGGAAGCATGTGTGACTAGAAAATATAAAATAAAATTTTGAAGAGAAAAATGCACTGAGTCAGCTACGCACTACTCGTGTCGAGATTACAACCAAATTAATACTGATTAGATAGCGTCTGTTCACAACTCTGAAATGACTAAGGTTAGCTGACTAAAACTTGAATACATAGTTAAAAATATTTAAACAACCACTCCGTCAAACAAATTGACTAAAAAAATAGAGTATTTTTAACGTATTCAACCCGTCAACTATTCTTACTTCAGGATTTAAATGACCTTAATAATCATGAAGACATGACATTTATGACACAAAAGTAGGCATGGTATATTTTTGTATTTTTTAACTTTTATGTATAAAAATAATCCTTATTACTCTAACTTTACGGAATATTTCACTTAGATACTGTTTATTAAGAATTTAAAGATCTTTATTTTCAAAAAGTATGGTCGGCACAAGGGCTAAGGTATCTATGCAAAAAATACGCTGACTCGCAAAGGAAAATAAAACTTTGAATAGAAATAGCCGGTTAAAAAATAAATGCACGAAAGGAACTAAAAAGCAGCCGATAATATCACCTATAACTAATCGAACAACCGGTTCGCTTACTGATCTAAATTCATTGTACTTAACGCATTCAACACCATTCACTGTATTATTTTATGGCTTCGTTACTTTGTATCTTTATCGTTATTCAAATCGATTAAAAATCGATATCCTTATAGTGCTGCCAATAATAATCATCGAGCACCGATGCAATTTATTTACTTTAATATATTTTCGTAATATTTACGTAACGAATTTTATTTCCATAAAATGGAATATAAAAATTGCAACCTATATCGATTGATCGATATTATGAATCGTTTCTAAATATACATTTTATTCTATAATAAAATGGGGTTTTCACACATTTTTATTAATAGGCGAGGGTTCCACTCTTCACAAGATATCACACTAACTAATAAATCACTAAACTACATTCATCGCCAAAGATTCATTCCCATAATTTAGATAAACACGCTCAAAACAATTAACCAAGAACACATTGTTGTCCGCTTCACATTTTTCTTTAAAAATAACTGTTAACATTGTTTTCACATTTTCCAAACGTTAAACACATTTTCTAAGCTCTGAAGTTATTATCAATTTAAGTATACAATATAAGTACACCTATTTATTGTATCCTTATACATCTAGCTAATGGCTCAATTATTGTGCTTACACAAAATAAAGGATTAACAATATTTAAAAAAATAGTGGAGTAACTGAGATTCCTCTTCATTATGACTACTTATTATGTTATCTTCGAATAAGTACTAACACGAATCTAAGCTTAACATCTAAATACGAATTATTAACAAACGACGCAGTCGACGTCAAATAAAAATACATCAACTGTTCAAAACGGGAATACAATCCCGACGTCAATTTAGTCGGTAATGTAAAGGTTACGTACATTTAAGTACTGGAATACTATTGTTAAACTGTAGTGCTAACGCTTCTTACTTCTTAAAAATACATTGTAACGGGGTTAGGCGAACGATACAAAAATTCGTGATGCCTGCAAGGCGGGTTATGTAAGTCATATGAGGGAGGCTCGGCTTTGGGCGTCGTGTAACGTACGGACAGCTGACATGGCGACTGTGCTGGACATGGGTTCCGCGCCGCGAACCAAATGCTCATGACTACTCGTCAAGGCACCGCCGTACTTGAAGCTCCTGCGTAAACTGGACCGGATACTCTTGGCTGAATCGCTTTTACGCACGAATGAGCGTCGTAGGTAGTCGCGGGTAAGGGATAAAGAGTTCCGTGACGTAGACGATCGTGGTCGAGTTGTCCTTGAGTCTGTTTCGTCGATGATCGTGATGGAGGGGGCAGCGAATACGCCGCTGTAGTCTGGAGGTTGAGATTCGAGTGATATAAGAACGTCTCGGTCCACTGTTTCGCTCACTGTGATTGGTAGTTGTGTTGTGTCTTCAGCTGGTGATTGTTCAGCGCGTGATGTTGTGATCCTGTGAATAATTAAGAAAACAAATTGAATGAAAATTATACAAAAAAATAGTCGCGATAAAATTAAAAAGCTGTAATTTTTCGTCCAAGGCTTGTGACCACTGACCATTTATCTATTGGAATGCCTAGATTCCTCTGTACTTCGGAAAGCATGTTCATTTCTTGGTCTCCGATATTTGATACACGACTATCGCATTTTCAAGGAATATTTTTCTAAGCAATTGGATGCGGAGATCAGACTGTCAATTTGGAGCTCTCCACAAAAAAAAAAAACAGGCTGTCCCATTGTGAAGTATAGTGTGTTATAAGGATATACTATATATACTGAAAATCGTGCTTAACCCTAAGTTACACAGAAAAGTTAGAATTATTATCTAAAATGTCCTTGTGAAGTTATCTATTGACTCAAATAAAAACCTAGTATTACCTCCTGAGCGTCCTAAAGCTCCGTCGTATAGTGTTGAGCAGGCGAGCCCCGGTGGCGGTGGAGTATGATGGCGGCGGCGTGTACTTGGGCGGCGGGTCGGGGGGCGCGGGCGCGGGCGCCGGCCGCGGCGGGACCGGCTCGGCCGCCACGCCCATGCGCGGACGGTACAGGTTTTGTATGCGCTGGGAGAGAAAAGAGACAAATCAAGAATATAAAAAAAAAACACTATAATTATTAAAAACTTCACTCTTATAGCATAAATGATAAATCTTAAGAGTCCAGAGGTGGTACGCTTTCTAATTTAGTAATAGAATGTGAGACCTCAAAATGATTCAAATGGACACAGATTCAACAGTCGCAAAAAGTAACTTTTTTCATCTATTCCCTCTAATCAAAAGAATTTTGACGACTTAAAAATTACACTTTCAAAATTAGTAGTAACCAATTTTGAGACTAGTCGCGTATTATGGATATATTCTACATTAAAAGGAAGAAGGGCTTTTTAATAATTGCGAACGCCATTACAAGGTCATCGGCAGTATCCTTTAGTGCATGAAAATTATTCCCCTTGCAGAAATATATAATAGTTATCTTCTCGTAATAGACAACAATGATACTAAATACATATTTCCTTACCAATTCTTCAATACAATCGTTTGTCCCGTAATCCTTGATATGCATGCATAAGCATAAAAATTATAGATTACAAGAAATTCTATGCAAGAAAAAAAAAATAGAATATTTTTCTAATAAATAAATAAAATAACTTACATCAAGTATATCGGGAGGTCCTTTATTCATGTAGCGCCACGTTTGTATAAACGCGACAATGGGCACTAACAGCAGAGGTCCTTGTTGCATAAACACCGCCACTTGACGAGTCCATATGGGCCAATAACTAAAACAAATTCAATAAATATATAATCTCATTTTTATTGGAAGAATTTCGATGCTACCCAGTAAAATGGGTTGAAGACGTCAGTTAAACTACCATATTTAGCTTAACCCGATGAGACTGGAAGTATAACATAGCTTGGGAAAAGGCTAGCCACAAGAAGATTGAAAGATTTTTTTGGAAAATTGGGGTAAAATCGCTTACCCAACTGGTTTCCTCCAACTGTACATTTGTTTTTGTTGGCCCACTCGAAAGTCCATCACACATATTGCCTGAAACAAAAATATAATATTATTAGTCTTCATAAAAAGTCCTTAATAAGTCAAAATCAAAATCAAAATGTTTTTATTTCTTATAAACCAAATAAAAAAGGCGCTCAAGAAACGTTACGTTAAATCTACTGACTCTAGTTGCTCGGTTCCAAAGTGTCCTTCCTATGGAGAAGAGCCGGCAAGAAACTCCATAGGTTACTCTAAATAAATTGTTACAATTATTTGTACATTATTGGTTAAATATATGCGTCAACAACGCAATAAAACAACGTTAATAAAATAAAGAAAAAATTACTAATAATAATTTAAAGCAATCAATCCGTTATAATGAATCCTTACTAATATTATAAATGCGAAAGTTTGTTTGGATGTTTGTTACTCTTTCACGCAAAAACTACTGAATGAATTTTAATGAAACTTTATAATAATGTAGCTTATACACCGGAATAACACATAGGCTATAATTTATAAAGATAAGTGTGTGAATTTTTATTCACGCGGGTAAAACCGCGGGGCACAGCTAGTTATTAATATAGATCTTGAAAAACAATAATAAATGGTCATTTTATCATTAAAGTGGATTCGGACACGGACATTGGACTTGTTATTATATACTTCCAGGTTAAATTAATTTTATATCAGTCACTAAAAATTGCAGCGGCGTGGATATTCTCCAGCATCCTTCTCCAAGCTCCAAACTTCTTTCTAATTTTACATAAAGCCTCTCAGGCATAAAATTGTGAAAACACACCAATTTCAAGAAAAGAGACCGTTTTAAATATCTTACCACGGATATTCAGTATACTCACACATAACAAAACCGGTAGAACAACGGTCCAAGTGAAGCTAAGCAGCGCGGCTAAGGTAGCGGATATCCGGGTGGTCGACGAGTATAAGGCGGCGACCACAACGTCGGGCGAGTAGGGTCGGCCGCGGACCACGAAGACGCCGCAAGCGAGCGACACTTGGATGACGATCTGCCACCACGAGCCGACCCATACGTAGTCTATGAAGTGGACTATGCGGATGCCAGCCTGCGAAGACACGAATAACATTATTGAAGATATTAAAAATCGATATGATTTTAAAAAAGATATTAAGAAATGCAAATGGGGACTAAATAGTCCCTGATATGTGAGCTGTGCTCATGTTATATGCTTGAATTAGTTTTATTATTTAAATTCATATCTAAAAATCCATGCTTACGTGTTAACATTTTAACGTAATACCGCAACTTTTGGAAAAGCAAGTTTTCGGTTGAAATAGTTTTTCATAATTCATTGTTACTACTGATATACCTTACCTAAAATCATCTGCAATGTACATGCATGCCAAGAAAAATAATAAAGAACCTATTTTTCAGTTTAATGTTTTTAGATCTCCTGAGAGATCGATCAATTTAAAAACGGCAGCAAAGTGGTGGTGGGGTGGCAGAACCACATTTGCTTATTAACTTAGTTTAATTAATACAATACTCACATCAGTACTAAGCAGCAATCCCATGGCAAGTCCGAACACACAGCTCAGGAACGTGATGGTAGTCTCCCAAACCTTCAGGGCTTCGGCATTGATGGCCATGATACCGGTTATAACGCAGTGCCATATCGCGAGCTGCTGCGCTATGCCGAACATTATTAGAATGAAGTAGAATATTACAGCCCATGCTGGTGATAGCTGAAAAAAAAAAATAATATATATAGTTGTTAAAAAATTGAGGGTTTTTGGTAGTCATACCGAAAAACACCCATACGAAATGAATTACATAGATTTTTTATTGAAAGTCTTCAATTTTGCTGTATTTAATTACTTTCAGAATAGGATGATAAACGGTTTATAGTGGTATAATATAAGATTTTTGTTTTTTTCAAATAAATAAGGTCGATATCCGGCTACCTTTCTACTTAATAACGAATTCTGCCATTTTAGTTTTTATGAAACCTGGTCAAATTCTGGTCTTATTGCAGTACAGTATTAGAGCATTTTTACCTTTTTTAACTTTATTGAGAGGCCCTTAACTATACAAATCTCTAAATCGTAATAGTTTATGCTGTATCAAACGTTAGTTATGGTTACCCCTATCCATTTCATACGGGTGGTGCCAAATATTTGCCAAACTAAACCAACAAGTACAGTAACCGCAATAAAAAAAACAAACAGCTATCATAATTAAATACCCACATGGCTAAACATGCATCTAAAAAGCGCAAAGTATGTACAAACAACTCTACAGTATTATTGTTTCACACAATGGTTACATACTTCATTTTGTTAGCTGTTATTTTACGCTTTTAAATTATACTTGAATGCCGCGTAATGTGTGGATTTAAAATCATTTTTGAAGTCTTATTTAAAATTGGAACCACAAGCTTACACTGCCCGCCTACGTCAGACTTTTTGTAGGTCAGATAATCGGGCCGAAGAGGGAAAAGATCGGTCGGGATGCGCCGATTTTATTTCTGACCGACTTTTTATAGGACATGTGCGTTGCACTATTGCTTTCCGTGTGTTCTATTTTTCTCCTAAAAAAAATCGGTCAAAGATTATCGGACGTGGGCGGGCAGCCTTAGAAGGCATCGTTTGAAGTTTTTTTTTTTAATATGTTATTTCAACATTGAAATACATTATTATAATTTTATCATCGGTATTTCACTCGTTGAGTAGATAATGCGACATTTAGAAAACAAAGCTTATTCAAACAATTACGTATGGTACACACGGTCGTAAAAGAATTCTAGGCCACAGCATCAAGGTCATATTCTTTTACAAATGCAATAACTTGATATCTCAGTGACGTGTGTGCCGACAATAAAGCTTAAGTTACAAACAATTTGAGATTTGGAATAATTAAAGATTATATAATGTTCTCGAATTAGATCAATAGGAAATCGAGTTAAACTTATGCAATTATTTCTACATAATGATCAGTGATATAACATTTTGTAATGGAAAAAATAGTTGATTTATACAAGTTAGTTAAAGTAGCCAGTTTATAGCATAGGCAAAAAAAATACAATTATAAGTGTCAAGAGTACTATGTGCAAATGATTCACACATCCTTACAAAACAGCAATGTCAACAAAGGTCAATTAACAAAATTAAACTTACCAAATTAGCTGGCAACACCGCTAGTGTGGCTGGCACGACCTGTGTTGCCAACTGCAGGGGTTGCCAACCGCTGAGCGCCCGCGCAGCTGTGCCGGTTTTCCACACGGTTACGCCTACTAGGCCGCCGTAGTGGCCCATGTATCGCACTGGCGTGGAAACCACATTGCCAGGCATAGGTTCAGATAAGGGCCATAGGAATTGGGTGGATTTTAATGTTTCTGAAACAAAATTTATGAAATGATTAAATGTTTTTATATGCATATAAATTTGTTAACTGTAGTCTGTAATTTATACGCCGCAAAATACACACATTCTTTGACAATAACATGTTGTCTTAGGTCTTATGTTTTCATATTCTATGTATCGAAATTTTTGTAAAATACAAAAAACTAAATTAATTAATTTTGTAAATATGGCAGGCTTGATAAATAATGTGTGAAATGCAAATTGCAAAAACTGAACAATGTTCTGTATTTCAGTAAACAAGTAAATAAAGTATTGCAAATTCTTAACCGTAAAAATCTCAATTAACCTGTCAATCACGCATATATTTTCCAGAATGGAATATTTTGTGATTTGCACGAATATTCTATGTAGGTTAGGTGATTCCCAAATTTGTGGAAAAATCAAGTTAGTCAACGGTATCTTCCATTACTGACTAATTTGATTATTACTAAGAAAATACATTGATATTGAAATGTCATCATTTATAAATTTTTAATGACCAAGTAATACGCCTCCATATGACGTCACATGTTAGTCATATTTTGTGAAATCTGGGAAAAGACTGACGTATTGAAGACGTGACCTCCTTTTAAACAATTTGATATCTGGTCATGCAGCATCAATGAGTTGCAGTCGGTATAAATTTACTGTTATATATGACCATACAGCAGCTAAGTGACATAAAATTAATATCAAGATTTTTCTAATTAATTGAAGAATTGACGAAGGCCGCGTGGAAGACCCAGGCGGAGATGGAGGGATGAACTAGACGCATACAAAAAGGAGTGGCAACAAATAGCAAACAATAGAGACCTGCGGAAAGAAGGAAGGGAGGCCTTTGCCCTGCAGTGGGACAGTTCAGGCTTTAAATGAATAAATGAAGTGAATGAATGAAGAATTACACAGCGGATCAGTGTACGTGCATTCTAAAGTTAAAAAGACCTTCGGCAATGTCATAATTTAGCAACAATTGTTAATACGTAACGAGATTTAACGATGAACTCAGGTTTATAGCATAATACATAATAAAGTACCTAGACGCCTTTTAATTATGATTAAAGAAACCATATTTAGAAAAACTTATTGCGTCCTTCTGCAAAATAAGATAAATTGCTTCTAACGACAAAATTGAAATTGAAAAGTGTATGGTCACAATTGTCTTTAATTGTTTCTAGGTTTTCATGTCATGAACTATGAAGTAAGAAGGACACATTCAATTGATATTGTTCAATGTACAATGATATACATATTTAAGAAAATATCAATAATGATCGACGATTTAAAGAGATTGTATAACAAGGCAGTAGGTACTTAGGACAAGTAACTAACAAGGCAAAAGGAAATGAGAATACGCCGACCATAAATAAATAGGGAAAGGGCCGAAAGAAAATATTATTATAGAATACACTATCTATATTGGACAGCAACAGCCCAGGACCGGGAGAATTGGAAGAAGGAAAGGGAGGCCTTTGCCCTGCAGTGGGATCATGGCTATACATAATAATAACACACTATCTAAACAGTAAACTTACCAAAACTGCCCGGTATATAAGCATATCCATAATTCTTCAATATTTGCACGCAAGTGTTAGCCAAAAACGAGCCAAGTAACAGCACGGCGAATGTAAATGCGACAATACACGCACTTTCCTTCTGCAGCATAGTATTAGTCTTGTTTTTAGCGTTCTTATGTGATGTGAGTTGCATGATACAGGCACCTAGGAGACCCCAGGTAAGGAAGGTCTCTTGGGCAGCGGCTGCCCAGCTCTGAAAACAAAATGTACATTTTTGATGCAAGACATGATCAAGAAAGCTTTTTTTGGGAAAGCTAACGAATGATAGTTACCACCATCCATGATCAGATGGAATAAGTAAACAATTCCTATAAAAGAGATCGTCTAAGTTAAGATACCTGCAATTTGAAAGTTTCTAAAACGTTTATTTTTACCGTTCTAGACCACTTAAAGAAGTGTTATTTCTCAACTAACAGTCAATTCTAGCTTACAATTTGACAACATTCAAAAATATTTTGAATACGACAATACTCTACAGGTGTTGGGTTTCATTCAACATTGAACTACATTGACCAATGCCCTACTCATTGAGTCACACAGGAATATTTCCATTGTTTAAATCGTGTTTACTGTCTGGACAGTGGACTTAAATAATACTTAAATGCTTACTTAAAACATGTTTAGTCATTATAAGAAAATAAAATATACTTACATTACTATTTATAAAGAATTCGCTCCATTCAGTCTCTGAGAATATGTTAATGACAGTGTCATACGGTATAAGTGTAAGTAATTTCGTACACAGCACCAATGTACCGCAAATCGGTAAAAATATCAGCATGTAAACTGCCTGCAAACACAATAACAACATATTACTAAGGTACATAAAATATGCATTTTATCCAATGGCTCTGACATTTACCTTGCCGTAAGATCTCAATCCTTTGCTCAATGCGACGAACACTATCATCCATACTACAGCTAAATTGAACGCTACTTGAAACTTTATTGTGCCGAAATATGAACTACTATTGGACCCCAAATTTCTCTGTAAAACCTCGCCATGAAAATATTGAGGTAAAGTCTCTTGAATTTTATAAGTACCATTCTTCGCAACGCCATCTGAAATGTTTAAACATTTTTTCAATATGACTCTCATTTCTTGTAGTAAACAAACGGAAAAAGTAATTGTCTGAATTATCGCCGACTTTCATTCATACTTCCTGCTTAATTTGTTGATTGATTCCAATGAATTTGTTGACATTGCTCAAACAATGAACTATTTAATCATGTAATTGCTGACTCACCTTCAAAATTCAATTCATGCGGCAGTGCCCATTTGTATTTGTCATTAGATGTTATAAAAGAGTCGCGAAAGAAAACAAATATCCACGACAGGCCTATTATACTGTACATGCCGATCACGGCTTGTATGATGAGTAATGACACGCCGACGCCTTGGAATATCGGCGATATACGCCACATATCCACTGGCCCAGACTCCAACACTTGGCCCAGACACAGATGTAACGTGAATAGCGGAATTCCAATTATAAGAGACAGTATAAAAAACTGTATTATGAAGCTTGCTGCAACAATAAAAAAGATCCTTTGTAAAGATACGAGGAAATTAGGTGAATCCAATTAGTTACGTAAAAAATTGTTAGTTACCTCCAAAATGAACACTGAATATGGCAAATCTAGATATATTAAATATTCCCACGGTACAACTGAGGCACGCCAACATGGCACTCATACGGTGTGGCCACACCCCAAATGGAGGTTCTTCAGTCTCTTCGTTTCTGCAAACAATTGTAACACTTTTACTTATCAATGCATCGTTCAACAAAAATCGTAACAATGATTTCGTTAATCATTAAATCACATCCTATGACCTTATTATTCAGAATGTAACGTGTAATGTATTAACGAAATCTCGAAGGTTGCTTAATGCACGAGTTGCATTTAGAAGAATAATATTTTAACACACTGATTTACATGCTAAGAATGTTATCGCATTACCTCTCCTCAGTGGCATTCGTTGTATTTTGGGCGACTGCAGCAACATTTAACGATTCAGTGGACGAACTTGATGCACTAGTGCTTCTTGCAGTACTCCTGGCTGTATTTCGGCCTGTCCAGTCTCCAGTGGTGATATCACTCTCTCCCGGTGAGGGTAACGAAAGTGTACGATTCATAAGTAAAGCACGCCGCCCAACAATCAGAGGTCCCGAAGCACCATCACTACTGAGATTCGCAGCCGTTACTTGCAACTGTATAGGCGCGCTAGTTGGCCGCATATTAATATTATGCTCTAAAAAAAGTATCACTGGCAGCGTTAGAGGCTCACAAGACGACTCTGCCGTTATCGCAGGCAAAACAATAGGATCTAATCTCCTCATCGAGTTGCGCAAATTGTCATTTATCGTGCTTGCTCGTTCTAATGATGAAACTAAAGCCTGTCGATCAGTTTCAGTTAATTCCGAAAAACTTTTTGATCTGCCAAGGCTGGTAAGATTTGACCTTTCGGATAAACTTGGTGTGATGTTGATTTCTTCTGCCGGTGGTGCCGATGGCAAAGCATTAGAACATGTGATGACTTGAGTGTTGTCGTCAAACGAACTGTGAGCCTCTGAACGTTCTGATTCATCGTGAACATCGCCAATACATTCCTTAAGCTTACAAATGAGATCCTCTTCGTCGCTATCATAACTTTTGGTACCATCATCAAGACATGCTAGTAAAGACTTATCTAAAACCTCGTCTAGATCATTCAATATATCCATAAACTGACATAACGCTGTCGCTTGAAACTCTTCGTCGTTTGTGATGCTTGTGGTATGTGATGAGAAGTTTGAGTCTGATTTGTAACATTCTGGTATTGTCTTTTGTAAGTCTTCTTTTAAGTCTCCATCTTCGGATATTTTGTCTAAGTCTTCTGAGTAATGATCGCTGTCGTTGCTTTCGAACAAGCTGCTGGAAGCGTCACTGTCAACACTGCTTCCCGGTACATTTTCGCTTTGTTCGTACCGACCTTCGCCTATGTTAACTACTTCCATTTTTATTGCATGGCCTAAGTCATAGCCCGCTCGCTCTGCTGACCCTGCAACAAGGACTCACGAATTATTATCTTGAAAACTTAAGACGATTATACGTACATTAAGAAAAAGACAGCACATTTTGCACTAATGATTTTCCACAGCTTGTACATGGTTATACAAGTGAAGGCAGAATGTTGTTCGTATTTACATATGAATTACTTGTTAATAAGCCTAATTATTGTATGTAACAGTGCAGCAAATATGGTTGATGTTAGCACACTAATGCCAAGATTGTCGAGTAACTGTTTGCAACATAGTACACAAGTATGAATCATTTAGGATAACCACTTGGCCAACTTAGATAAAATTACTAAGAATTTTCTTTAATGTAGCCTAATTTTAAGTTTAAAAATAAAATTTTCCTTACATTTCACAAAATAAATATTATTTTCAAAAGTTAAACAAAAACACAATTTGACAATTTACACTTACCCACATTTCATTAGAAATTTAAGTAGAGCACAATTTATTTGTGATAGTGAAATTTATTTAACTAAATTATAGTAATTAAATACAAATTAATAAATAATCAACAACAGAAGGACTTTTGTATAGGTAATATGGGCTACAATACTAATTGTTTAATAATTAGACAATTTTGCAAACTTTGTCAATGTTTCAATTTAAATTTGTGTGCATAGTACAAAGGTATAAATAATTAACATGCAAAGTAACAAAACCAGCCTGAATTGTTTCAATGTAGTAAATTACTAGTTGCAAACATGAAAAAAACTATCACAAAGTAAGTTTAAAAGTGCCTATAGGGTATGCCTAGTGGGTAATTCCAGGCTGATATGAAGATGATGATCACAAATTAAATAAAAATCTTGGAAAATCACAGTTAAATTACAAACACCTTATCAAAGATAAAATATCTGTTACTGAATATAATGCTTCGCTTATTACAATCACTTTATCTACGAAAATAAGATAAGGAGGAGAAATCACAAATGCTATGTAAACTGCAGGTCTTTCATAATACAGTGATTAATTTTATCATACTATACTTATAAATTATAAAGTAACAGATATTTCCCAAGACAAGTGAATAACAGATAAGGATAGATAATATCTGATCTCATGCATGCAGCTCATTCAATTCATGATGTCATATTAATGAATGGACATTGTATTGGAGAAACCAAATTATCAAAGTAATTATGGTCATAAAAAACAAGTATTGGTGAAGATCGATGATGTATTCGTTTTCATACATGGAGCAAAATTATGCACCTTGAGTTATCAACCTCTAACTATGATATAAGCTATTCTCATGATATAAAGAAGGGTGTTAAATGTTTCATGATTAGTGTTGATCTATGATAAATTAATAACCAAAAATTGAGATATATAAATAGTTATATTGTAAGGTATATAGTTACATTGTATCACTGTAATCAAAGTTGCAGTGTAGTACAAAGTGATAGAGAAACCTAGATACATAATACTAATTAGGTACATACACAAAGTATGGAATAAATTCAGGTTGTTCATGAGCAAAACATACCCCTTATAACTACACTACTATATATTTTGTTTCTCTATAATTTAATAAACTTACTCGGTTGTATATGTATAACACAGTTTCTCTAAACCTTCAGCATTATGTAGTTATACTAAGTGACTGTATAGTACTAGATTGAAAATAATCTTCAAAAATTTAGAGCAAAAGTAGAATAAAGTTGAAAGTTCAATTTGTAATACCTTGTTTACAGCCTATATAATTAATGTAAATATAAGCAAAGTGTAAATAAATAAACAGGGACTTCCTGCTGATTTCCCAAGATATAGACTATGTACAAAACTTCGTATTCATATAAAGATACATATAAAAAAAAGACGCATAGAAAATGTAAAATTTTATACTAATAATAATTGTGTATATACTTCATTATTCAGATATTTAACTGAAAAATTGTACAGACATTTCACAACCCATGGTCACTTCAAGAAACTGTAAATACAAGTACTGTAAACTGTTTCTTCTTTATATAACCTATGACACTGTTATTCAGTTATAAATAAAATGGGTATATGTAGTACAAGTAGAAGTAAAGGAACTTAACAACTCAATTTAATACTGTTAGCTAACCTATTCAAGACTTCCACCAAGCTAGACAAATACAAACACATTAATAGTTGTTATGTAGTGATTTACAAGAAAATTCACCTAAAGTATAGATATTATAACGGAGTACACTATTTTAAAGTTAATTAATAAGTTTTAAACACTAACCTGATCTCCTGACTTTTTTAGACACTTCACCTAATCATCAGCTGTCTACGAAAACAATACTACCCGATTACACTCATTCTTTTACGAAATGAAGCTACACTACTTATTTTTATCACACTAAAACTATTTATTACTTATTTTAATTATGTGATGTATTGTAATAATAAAAATAATGCAATATTTTGTCGGGCAGCTTGTACAATGCAAGCAAAACCCATCACAAGTAGGTAACCATAGATTATACTCAGTGTTGCCAACAATAATATTGAAATTCCGCCGACTCTATTAAAAAAATCCGTTAGAAATCCGTTGTTTCTTCTCTTTTTTCCGCCAATAAAATCCGCTAGAATATTTCGTCCAAATAATGATAGATGATAAATACACATGCGACAAATTAAAAGACAATTACAACTAGGTAGATTCATATTTTAATTTAAAAAAACATACAAATAAAATCTAAGTTCTTTGTAGAAATTATTTTTAAATAACAATACCCGTAATGATAAGGCGAGGTTGTAGTACTTTTTAACTTCTAAAGCTCTGGAAATACAAAGTTTTGAAAATTTCAACAAAAAAAAATACTGTAATTAAAACAAAAACATGATATAAAATAATTAACTCGTTAAAAGTAATTGTAAACATAACACTAAATCTCAATTTCAAACACATACTACTAAGACATAAAAACAAAATAAAAAAATAAAAAATAGAGTAGCTTAGTTCGTTAGTTAGTTATTCCGCTAAAAAATCCGTCAGCCGTTAACATATGTTTTGTTCCGTTTTACTCATGCCTGAATCCGCCAGATTTGACGGAAAATCCGTCAAGTTGGCAACACTGATTATACTCAACTGGTAGTGCGCACTGCGCACTAGGGGTGTGACCACCTGTTACCACAGATAACTCAACAGATTAAAATAAAATCATTACCCTGCTGTGCTAAAACCATGGTAGAACTATAACTAACCTAACTCTCTCTATTTGAAAATCTATATATATGCTTTTATTTCAATGAAAACATGCACGTGTACTTGTTTTATCAAAATACCTTCGAATTTAAATTAGAACGTGATTATCAAAGTGAAATCAAGGTCTATTGATTTAGTAAGCTTTTCTGGAATAGCTGCTAGTTTAAATCCACTTTCTTTTTATTGGTATAAAATTTACAAATACAAAACTATAAAATACCATAAAATTATGTGATTGGAAGTAAGTATATCAAAATAATGTCATTGTCAAGTAAACGTGACAATGAGCTTGTTCATTTTAGAGTTTAACTTTAAATAACCAAACACTTATTTAAGAAGTAGTTAAAATATTTTACGTAGTTAATTTTAAAGTTATTTTTTTATTCTAAATACTATAATATATTTAAGCAGTATTCATTCATGACTAAGAACCTAGTAAAATGAACTTAAAAATAGCTATTAAATATTCAGTCTATGAAATGAGCAGTCCATGGGTCAAAGTATATTTCTTCACAAATTATTATTAAACTTTAAAATTACGATTATCAACCTTATTGCCTTCGAAATAAGTATTTAAATTGGAACTCCTAAACTGCATAATCCGAATAGATAAGTTTATGTAAATGTTTTTTTTATAATTACGAGCGATAAGTATTATCATTTTCAATCAGTTCGTCAGTTGTTGGTCTTAGTGAATATCTAGTTACAATAGGCTTTGCATAAATCATGTTATTTTTTAAAGGAAGTACCATCAGAATGCGCCCAATAAATAAGGTTCGTTTGCCATCCTCCATCCAAAGTTTATTTATCTTTCGTCAGTCGTAGATCGATTGCCTACCTAGTCGCTAGGTTCCGCGAAGAATATTCATTTTAATTTATTGTTTCGAGTTAAATATTTTGTTTTACCTAATAGTTTAGGTAGTTTGCTGATCAATCTGTTTAATCGACAGCTTTACAAAGCCATGGCAGCGTATTCTACGAAAGTTTCCCTGAACGAAGTGGTTATAGCTTCAGCTGTGAGGACTCCCATAGGCTCCTTCAGGGGAAGCCTGGCCAGTCTTTCAGCCTCGGAACTTGGTGCAGTCGCCGTCAAAGGAGCAATAGAAAGAGCCGGCATTCCTAAGGAGGAAATTAAAGAGGTTAATTTATTCTACCTACTTTCTCTTATGTTTTCCATTGATTTACAGTTATTTAACTGTATGCTGAAGCAAGTTTTTAGGTTTTTAGTTGGTTATATGTGAAGCATATTTTGATCTATATTATTACCATTTAAACAAATATTTTGCTGCATAATCAAATAATATATTTTTCTGATAAGACATTGATTGGAAAAAAAATATTCCTATAAATTATTAAAACTTATAATAGAAATATATTTCCCCACTGTCATTTGTCTTTTGTGACAAGATTATAAGAACTTGCTGATAACTATCAAAATAGCAACAACTTAATGATAACAAAAACTCTGATTATGATAACTGCTCAGTAATTTACTAAAATAAGATACTTAAAAAATAATTATGCAATTGTCAGATCTTATTACTCTATAGTTTCTTATTTTTTTGCAATATCCTAGTCAATAAAGGATATTGGAAAAATTTTGCTCTAAATATAAAACTAAAATTGTTTCAATTTTGTAACATTATAATTTCTTTTAAATTATTTATTCGATTTCTCTTCCATAATGACAATTATTAAAATAAATACTAAGCATAAACAATAAATTAGTCGTTAAATGTTGTTTTTATTTATTCTAGGTATACATTGGCAATGTCTGCTCTGCCAATTTGGGTCAAGCTCCGGCTCGCCAAGCTGTTATTTTCGCTGGTCTTCCTAAAAGCACAATCTGCACAACAGTAAACAAAGTGTGCTCATCAGGCATGAAAGCAGTTATGTTGGCCACACAAGGCCTACAAACTGGTACCCATGATATTATGTTAGCTGGAGGTATGGAATCTATGTCAAATGTGCCTTTCTATTTGAAGAGAGGTGAAACCTCATATGGAGGTATGCAGTTAGTTGATGGTATTGTGTTTGATGGTCTCACTGATGTTTACAACAAATTCCACATGGGCAACTGTGCTGAGAACACAGCCAAGAAATTGGAGATCTCAAGGCAGCAGCAAGATGACTATGCTATTTCTAGTTACAAGAGAAGTGCAGCTGCTTATGAAGCTAAAGTTTTTGCTGATGAAATTGTACCAGTCCCAGTACCACAAAGAAGAGGTGCCCCACCTGTTTTATTCTCAGAAGACGAAGAGTACAAAAAGGTCAACTTTGAAAAGTTCACCAAATTGTCAACTGTATTCCAAAAAGAAAATGGCACTGTAACTGCTGGTAATGCCTCAACTTTAAATGATGGTGCTGCAGCTCTGGTTCTTATGACTGCTGATGCTGCTCAAAGACTAAACATTAAACCCCTGGCCCGAGTTGTTGGCTATGCTGATGGAGAATGTGATCCTATTGACTTCCCCATTGCACCAGCTGTTGCTATTCCCAAATTGCTAGAAAAAACTGGTGTTAGCAAAGATGATGTAGCTTTGTGGGAGATTAATGAAGCTTTCAGTGTGGTGGCTGTTGCTAACCAGAAATTGTTGGGCATTGACCACAGTAAAATCAATGTTCATGGGGGAGCTGTAAGTCTTGGTCACCCCATTGGTATGTCTGGTGCAAGACTTGTTGTACACTTATGCCATGCTCTAAAGAAAGGTGAAAAGGGAGTAGCTTCAATTTGTAACGGAGGTGGTGGTGCCTCATCAATCATGATTGAAAAATTGTAAGTTCTTCTATTTCTGACCACCTTGTTTCATTAATGTGCCTTTTAGGAATTATTTGCTGATAATGAATGTTTTGTGTATTTGCTAAGAGTTAACAGATTTTTATTATATTGTTGAGAAAATATGTACCTAATTTTATATCCATACATCTCTTGTATATAAACAGCAATATGGAAGTGTTAATGGTTGTATTCAATAGAATAAATCAATAAAATATTTTTAATACTACTTAATACTTTTTTTTTATTAATTATTCCAATGGTTTACTATTACAGAACACACACTACAGATGGCCTACCAGTTTTAACATTTTACACAAAAGACCCATGCGGTCTATGTGACATAGTTATGGAAGAAATAGAGCCATACAAAAATAGGATAGTTATCGAAAAAGTAGATATTACAGAAAAAGAAAATCTCAGATGGTTAAGGTTGTACAGGCTCGACATACCAGTATTATTCCTTAATGGGCAATTTTTATGCATGCATAAGTTAGACAAAAATCTACTAGAAAAGAGATTGCAAATGATTGAGAATGAAAAATAGCAGAATTAAACATAATTCTTATAGTAACGTAGAAAAAACCACTTAGACATAAGTGGTAAATAGGTATCAGTCAACATCATCAGCATAAATTAATATAATTCTAATAATGTACTGAATATATTAAAACACGTTTCCACTGTGAAGGACATCATGTGGAAAACAAGTGATGTTGACTAATTTCTTTCAGCATGATATGTCCCATAATCCATGAATAAAAAATTGCATTCTTTATATCTCCATTGTTTAATTTGAACCATATTCTTCTCGCTGGAAGGACACCGACGCACGTCGAGGTCGACTGCGGCGAAAGTGGTGTAATGATCTAGACAGTTTTTCGGGGCGCACATGGACCGAAATATGCAAAAAACAGAGAGGTTTGCAAGGAGAAAGGGGAGGCCTTTGCCCAGCAGTAGGATAATAGGATCTAAAGTAGGCTAACAAAAAAAAACCTAACCGAGAATATAACATTTCAAATTACATAATTATGGTAGGTACCCACATAGTTTCATAGGAAGGATAGGGACTGAACAAAAGCTATAACTCAGATCAGCTTTCCGATAGGTAGACGAAGCCCGCGTGGAAAAATTGGCCGGGAATGCAGAAACAAAAAAATTAATAAAAATGATAACTATTTAATTTCTTTTTTTTTTTAAAGAGAACCGCCTTCAAAAAGCCGATTCACTGAAAAGTATGAAATAATTTTAAATGTACTGCTTATCAAATAACCAAAATATTTGGATAATAAGTATGATTATACTTCAAGCACAATAATTATTGTTATTTTTGGAGTCGGTGTCAGCCGCTAATAGCAAACTTTAATACTAAGTATATTATAAGGACCGACATGGAGTAAGCTTGGATTCCAAGAAGGCACGTATTCTTCTTCTCCTATATCCACGGGGACAGAGCAGCGGAAAAAACCCAGTAGATAAATGTTTATACTTATTTGTTTGATGAGCATACAAACATTTCAATTAAGCGTTGCATAGTCAATAATGGGCCATATAACGTTAGCTATTAAACAAAGAGACGCTGTAATGAACCATTATGCATGTGGGTTGGTATATCATGCAATGCTAATAATAGAAACACGTTGATTGATTCTAAACATGCTTACCTTGAGTTTAACTCTATATACCTCTGTATCTAGCTTAGCAATCCAGACATGTATCTTTTAGTCATCCTACGTACTAGCTAAATAGGTGGCGCATATGGTTACTGCGTAGTTAACAGCTTTAAATGTTATCCCCATAGAATAAGTAGCTAATCAGGTTTTCTTTAATTACAAGTAGGTTAGGCAAAATTTTAGACTACTTATAACTGAGTTAAATTTCTAACAACAAAAGTATTGATTTTCATCAAAATCGATTCATACATTTGGGAGCAGCCATAGATATAAACGTTAAAATTCTAAAAACTTTTCTTGTAGGGGTCGAAGACACCTTTTGATGAACTTTCTTTGTAACTTAATATAAAAAAGAAAGCTTTTTAACCGACTTGAAAAAAGGAGGTTCTCAGTTTGACCTGTATGTATGTTTGTCCGCGATTATCCCGCGTTTGGCTGAACCGATTTTGATGCGGTTCTCAGAAAATAATTTGAATTAAAAATATAAAACATATCGCTGATATTTGACTAACGGCTATGGAACTTTTGTTTGTGATTGTATACGCCCTCGACCGGTGTTTATTTTTAGTTTCGACTTAAATTACAAAAGATAACTTTGTGGCTAAGCTATTGAATTATCATGCGGTTTATTGTAAAATGACTCTTGCCCCATATTTACCTCCCACGAATATACCTAATGTTGGTCACATCACATAGGTACAGCCATAACATCTGTATCCCTGTGTCTTGCATGGTTATTTCCCGGGAAGAACAAAAAGGCACCATTTCATTAGTACGGTAAATTGAAATTCTTTGAGATCACAGCCCGGTATCATAGAAGGGTTAGTTACTTACGAGTCTTACTGCATTACTTTGAGTAAATGCCCCTTTCTGTTTGAGTACATACATATACATAAGTTTTCACAGCCCTTAAGTCACCCAACGCTACACTTTGTGTGCAAAACTTGTTAGGTCTTGGTTTGATCCTAAATATCTTAGGAGCAAATTTTGTATTTCTCGCAGATAACTAGGTAAAGTTCCTACGTACTACTTGAAGGTACTTAAGTTCATAAATTATATACCAATGTACTCGAAACTAGGAAATTTCGCATTTATAGGTATGTAACACAAGTGTTAAGTAAGTACCTATGTACAGTGTGTACTTAAGCTGCAATTACTAAGAGGATAGTAGATAGGTAAGTATACTTGATATTGAATTGCTGCACGTGTTAGAGAAGCATCGATTTGTCAGTGAATGGCACTTGTTTAGTATTGATTGCCATTATATTTAAAATTTTGGTAATAACAGGTAAGCACTCTTATCGCTACAAGGTATTCACGACATCGATCGACCACGAACTTGCAAGAACAATAATCAATCATGTTAAGGAGAATTATCATCTGTGGCTACCATTGTCTTCTTAGTCTTTGTTTTTGCAATGGTTGAAAATTTGACAGTGACAGACGTGACAGTACTGAAATACCAAAATTTACGAAAATATGAAATAAATTCGTGTTATCGTATGTTTCCTGTGTGGTCAATATATATTTATTGCTTCTTATTGTAATATTAACGTACTATATAGCGTCACAATGGATAATACTGCGTTACAAACGTTGGAAGCGGCTGCCCAGATGTTGATGGTGAGGAAATTTGTCTTTCCCTGAAAATAATAACAATAGTGATCATGTGTACCGTATTTAAAGGATTAAATGATCACTACTTTAATGAATTAATCAAACGTTTATTTCTACATTAAATGCTATTGATTTTTACAAATTAAATCTTTTAACTCATAAATATTGTTTCAATGTCATGTTGTTATTTGAAGTACACAGTTTATTTTAATACCACTCAATAATTGTTTATCTATTATTCCATTATATATTCAAGCATGGTATTTTTCCTAAGTGCAAACATTGATTACTGAGTAGCTATTATAATAAAATTCTTGAATCCTCTACTTTGAGTTTATATCACTTATAAATCAAGTAATGTGTTATAGGTACAGGTATTGATGAGTTTTAATGTTTACTTCCTAGGCACCACCAAACATAGTGACCTCTGAGCAGCGGCATCAAGCGGAAAGTGTATTCCTTGAGTTTCGGAGCACTAAAAACCCGTACCAACTTTGTAGGGAAATACTAGAGAAGTCATCATCAGATTATGTGCTCTTCGAAGCAGCTGGTTTATTAAAAGCTGCTTTAATAAGAGAATGGAGCTTATTATCTGCAAATGATATTTATTCTCTAAGAGAGTATTTACTTGCTTATTTGTTAAGGAGGGAGGCTCCTGCATTTTTGAGAGAGAAGCTTTTACAGGTAACTATTGTTGAAATCTGTTCATAAACTTGTGGCTATAACCACTGCATCTTGCTTCAACGCTTAGGTGTGCCCTGAATGGTTAAGGTCATCCTTGCTGTCTAACCAATCTGTACTTGACCTGACCTATTTTAATTTGGCATGTCATGCTTACAAAACACGGCTATAGGTGAATGTAACAAAAACAATTATGTAATTTCCTTAATTTCTATGATCATGATTAAGTCTACATCAACTTGTTTTCAATATTTAGGCAAGTTTGTTATTGGTTTTTTTGGTTAAATATTTTATTATTTTCAGACTATTGCTATAATTATCAAAAGAGGCAGCATAAATGATGGTGGAAGAGAAAGGAAACTATTAATTGATGAATTGGAAAAGATAATTCTTAGCTCGCCTATAAGCCAACAAAAGTTGGCATGTTCACTCATATTAGCGATGATGCAAGAATTTGCTATAACAGTGAAATCCGCTGATGTTGGACTGATATGGGAGGTTCACTTCCGACTGAAGAAATCTTTTGAAGCTTTAGATTTGAAGAGAATATTTAGGTTTACTGTAGGCATATTGGAACAGATTATTCGATCTGGTCATCGTCCAGAGGGAGAACAGGCTTTATTGACAAAGCAACTTTTGACAATTGTTGAGTCAGTATTATGCTGGAGTCATGTAATTCCACTATTTTGCAAGAGGTTGTTCAGTGCTTTTGAGGCTATTTACGAAAGCGATTCTGCGCCGGAACTGCGTTTAAGTCCAAGATGGCGCGACACTATAATGCAGCCTGAACTATTATCGCTGTTCTTTGAGATCCATATATATGTGAGGTCAAATCAAGAATTGATTAGTCCATCCCTCACATGTTTGGTTCAACTGGCCAGTCTTAGTGGTGTACTGGTATCCAAAAGTAATTTGAAACAGCAGTATTTGGAGAACTATGTGAATGGGTTCTTGAATATGATGACGTATGTACAGCCGGTTGAAAGGGAGATGCTTGGTCTCTCAGATATCTATCGCAGGTTGATTCAATTCTTCGCGCCGACTATGATTGCTGCGACACCACCGGCGTTCCTACAAACATTGACGACACTGACTTGTCATTGTATAAGGGGAGCAATGATTGAGGAGAGGGTAAGTGTTTTATATCTATACATTCATACATATGTATGTGTACCAAGTTGATAAGTCCATGCCTCACAAGTTTGGTGCAACTGTCTTTAGTTTAAAATTTTATATATTATTTTTGTAGATAAATGATGACACAGTATTGAGGGAATCCCTGAACAAGTTTCTTCACAGCTGGAGTTCCCTAGTTCACGAGACTGATGGATATTCTAATGAAACACTAATGAATCCATGTATAGAAATATTTAACACTTATCTGCAGTGCAGGCTAGCACCACCAGATGGAACAAGGTATGTAAGATTATAAAATAAAAGTGTAAAGTTTGTGTCATTAAAAACTATTTACAAAACTGAACCTTAAAAGTAAGCAGCAAAGTTATTTTTCCTAAAACTCCTGTTTGTACTGGCAAATATATTAATGCAAAATTATTTTTTTATAATTAGAGGCACAGAGAACACTGAGGAAGATATAAAGGATGACTTGGAAGAAGACGAACGGAAGCTGCACAGCAATGTCCTGATGACAATAGGTGCGATTGCAAGGAAAGCACCTGCTCACTGCAGCCATGTTCTATTCACGTTACTTCAAGATAGGAGCAAGCGGTGAGTAATAGAAATAGAATGGTTTAAATCCACAGGTTAAGTATGTTCGGGTGGAACGCCTTCCGGGCAGGCTTACAGCTGTAGATTGCCGCTAGACCCGACGCGCGTATTTACCTTAGCTTCTTTTCTGAATAATGATTAGGTATGAGAAGCAATAAATTGCCTGTTGTAATAATTGGTGGTAATAAATTTAGTCTATTGGATAAACTAGCTGTACCCGGCATGCGTTGCAATGCAATTTTTTCTACCTACTACCTACCTACTACCTACCTACTACCTACCTACTACCTACCTACTACCTACCTACTACCTACCTACTACCTACCTACTACCTACCTACTACCTACCTACTACCTACCTACTACCTACCTACTACCTACCTACTACCTACCTACTACCTACCTACTACCTACCTACTACCTACCTACTACCTACCTACTACCTACCTACTACCTACCTACTACCTACCTACTACCTACCTACTACCTACCTACTACCTACCTACTACCTACCTACTACCTACCTACTACCTACCTACTACCTACCTACTACCTACCTACTACCTACCTACTACCTACCTACTACCTACCTACTACCTACCTACTACCTACCTACTACCTACCTACTACCTACCTACTACCTACCTACTACCTACCTACTACCTACCTACTACCTACCTACTACCTACCTACTACCTACCTACTACCTACCTACTACCTACCTACTACCTACCTACTACCTACCTACTACCTACCTACTACCTACCTACTACCTACCTACTACCTACCTACTACCTACCTACCTACTACCTACCTACTACCTACCTACTACCTACCTACTACCTACCTACCTACCTACCTACTACCTACCTACTACCTACCTACCTACTACCTACCTACTACCTACCTACTACCTACCTACTACCTACCTACTACCTACCTACCTACTACCTACCTACCTACTACCTACCTACCTACCTACCTACTACCTACCTACCTACCTACTACCTACCTACCTACTACCTACCTACTACCTACCTACCTACTACCTACCTACTACCTACCTACCTACTACCTACCTACCTACCTACTACCTACCTACCTACCTACCTACTACCTAATTGTTTTTTTTTTTTTTAAATGTACAAAAGTATCCTATGTCCGTCTCCTGGCTCTAAGCTACCTCCCCACCAATTTTCAGCCATATCGGTCCAGCCGTTCTTTAGTTATAAATGGTGTAACTAACACGACTTTCTTTTATATATATAGATATATATATTTTAACTACCTTATTTATACCTATTAATATTTTTTTGTTTATTTGTTAACGGTTTTATTTATTAGTGCTTAAAGTATAATATTTTTATTTGCCGCGGGGTATGACAGGATTACCGTGGAGATGCTGAGGGCTGGACAGGGTATAGTGGCTAGCGAGCTGTACCGCCTTTTCAATTTATGCTGGCGCAATGGGCAAGTGCCGGGAGACTGGTGCAAAGCCGTTATCGTGCCATTGTATAAGGGGAAAGGGTCACGACAGGACTGCTTAAATTACCGCGGTATAAGCCTTCTCAGCGTCGTCGGTAAATTGTATGCGAAAGTTTTGATTGAGAGGGTTGTGAATGAAACAGACGAAAAAGTATGGGATGCACAAGCGGGATTTAGAAAGGGAATGGGATGTACGGATCAGGTCTTTTCCTTGCGGTGCATAGCCGAAAAGTGTTTGGCTAAAAACAAGAAGGTCTATTGCGCGTTCGTGGATCTAGAAAAGGCCTATGATAGAGTGGTGAGGAATGAACTGTGGTCAGCATTGTCCGTGAACGGTGTGAGCAGTGTCCTCATACGAGCATTGCAATCTCTTTATAGGGATTCTAGTGCTTGTGTAAGGATAAACGGGGCATACACTGAATGGTTTAATATCGAAAAAGGTGTTAGACAGGGATGTGTACCGTCACCGTGGCTGTTTAATCTGTTCATGAACAATTGCTTGACAGATTTAAAAGAGAATGAAAGTGGGTTGAGAATGAATGAGTTACTCGTCAAATGTTTTCTCTATGCTGACGACCAAGTTTTACTTGCGTCTTCAGCCGAGGAGTTGCAAGAGATGGTAACTGCTATGAGTGAAACTTTTGTTAGAAAGGGAATGAAGATGAATGTAAAGAAGACGAAAGTGATGGTGTTTGAAAGAGATGAGGCAGTGGCAGACTGCAATATTGTGATTGGAGATGAACAAATTGAACAGGTGAATGAGTTTGTGTATCTGGGTTCAAAGTTTACAAGAGATGGAAAGTGTGAGAGTGATATTGAAAGAAGAGTGAATGCAGGAAACATGGTGAATGGAGCTTTGCACTCCTTTATGAACAGTCGGAAGGTGTCCAACAAGGCTCGTTTGGCTGTGCACGGGGGGGTGTTGGTCCCGACACTCATGTACGGAAGTGAAAGTTGGGTATGGCAGAAGAAACATGAAAGCAGAATAAATGCAGTTGAGATGAGAGCGTTAAGAAGTATGATAGGAGTTAAACTGAGTGACAGGATAAGAAATAGTGAGATAAGGAAACGTTGTGGTCTGAAAGAAGATGTAGTGACAAAAATTGAGAAAGGTATGCTGAGATGGTTTGGTCATGTTGAGAGAATGAATGAAGAACGATTGACGAAAAAAGTGTGTAAGGCGAGTGTGAATGAAAGTGTTGGAAGGGGTAGACCTAGGCGGACGTTTCGAGACCAAATCGGAGACGTCTTGAAAAAAGGCCAGGTCAAGAGTACCCTAAACCGAAGAGCATTTATGAAGGTAATAATGAAAGTGGACGAAGCGAAACAAGTATGTAAGGATCGTAGCAAGTGGAAAGAAGTGGTCTCTGCCTACCCCTACGGGAAACAGGCGTGATTATATGTATGTATGTATGTAAAAGTATATTCTCTTTGCAATAAGAGATGTGGAAATCAATAAACTGTTTTTTTCACGATGGGTATCATAATTAACCGACGAAAAAAACGGAGGAGGTTCTCAATTCGACGCGTATTTTTTTTTTTATGTGTGACCACGCATAACTTTTTTATTTATTCAGCTCTAGTCTTATTGAGAAGAATGAATACCACCATGTGTCGATTTGATATCGGATACACAGTCAGTTGCATTTAATGATTAGATACGCTATTTCCTTATAATCGTAGGTTCATGGTTCTTAAATTGCATTATTTATGGTAATTATTTACTACCAGTCTATGTTATTACTCACAACTGTGTGACCCAGTAATGGCAGAATTAGATAAGGTCTGAATAGAAGTGAAACCTGAATTGATTTTTTTCTTAGCTAGTACTCTCTGATTGCTATTTCCTCAAGACTTTATTTAAATGAATATACCTTTTAATATATTTTAAACCTCCTCTCGCGGAATATAAAGCTGGCCGCATAGCTTTCGGTGGTAGGGATTCTTTAGTACAGTGCGGCCGACATAACTTGGCACTTGTGAAAAGAGCTACAATATATCACTGTTTCTGTTTCACACACCGCGCATTTATATCTATTGCATGTTTTATCTCTTTTTAGACGCGCCAAGTTATATTGACCGTGCTGTATATTTCTTTATGCCCTTTACTTTTTTGTTTTAGCCTTGAGAACCAACTGCATTTGATGCACGTAGGAAAACTACCAGCCAGTGGAGGAGAAGAGTTAGTCAACCTCTTTGAAGATCTGCATTGGATTCTTATGATTACTGGTAAAGACAATAACATTTTGTGTCACGATTATCTTCTGTTTATAAACCCGGAAAAGTCGGACGCTTTGATATTCATAATTTAGCGTGGATATGCCATCATCACATTAACTAATTAAGTAAATATAGGTCAAAAACATTAACCTCTAAAGAAATTGATTAATGATTTACTTACGCACATTTTCGTGAAACGGAAACAAGTCGGGTGTTCCCGGAAAATGCTCGTGAATAAATCGTTTTTCTTTGAAACAATTATTCTCATTTACGGCTCACTTTTTGTAAATAAATGTACGTCGTTACAAAATCATCATCTTATTGTTGTATTTCGAACAGAATTTCGATTTGTGCTTTATTCACATTTTATTGCTTTGTGTTGTTTGATCTTTATTAAAATAACTGAACAGAACATGGTTAAACAATATACAAACGCGTATGAATAGTTTGTCTGTAGGAGCTGAATACATTTGTTGGATTCTATGCATAGCATAGGCTGAATATGTCTTATCTTTTAAACAACTTTGTTCAGGTCACTTCCTGGCTATAGACTGTACGGAGGGAGAAACGGTGATGATTCCCTCAGAGATCATCCACTTCAGCCTTATGGAGAACGCCAATACTGATGCCTCGCTAAGATATTTAGTTGGCGAAAACACTAATACGGAGAACGTAGATCCTGTACTCAAGTAAGTTTATTTTAATTATCAAAACATGTATAATGGCGCCGTTTGCCGGCTCCTTTAAATCGTTTAATTATACTTAAGTATAATATAGCGAATCACTATAAGTAATATTAAATAGTATATTTTTTAAACCGTTTTACACTGCTGCAGCAAAAAAAGTAGTATATATTAATAGTAGTAGATATTTTTTTAATAACAGTTACTTTGTTGTACGATTACTTAGATAAGAAAAACTAAGTATTGTGATATAAACTGCATTCTCAAATCTGCAAATCTAAAATCTAAAATTTCGCACCATCAGTGATCAAGTGTCTCAATAAATGCCGATACCTTCCTTCCATCCATACCTTCTTAGTAAACAAATATACCATTTTCCTTAAGTGGTATGTAAAAGAGGATACATAATATAGCGATATGATATCCTGCGTATTACATAGCCATTAATAAATTATGTAAAGAATATCGCTGTCGATTACATCAGCCTACATGATCAGTTGAAGCTGTAACTACATAATAATAGACCTTCTATTATTATGTAGTTATCTACATTACAAGCACAGGACAAAGACTCGTCTCACCTATGCATACAACACAATAGGAAGAGCTATCAAGTTTCCGGCCCGTTGTTATATTCGTAGGTACATAGGTTACACCTTTCTATTCTCATGTAGAATAATGACGTCATAAACTAAGGAACATTTTGTATGACCAATTTGCATTTGAAAGAAGATGAATGGGGATGGCTGTGAATGCAATTCGAATAGATGTTTCTTGATAAAAGTCACTGATAATCTTAAATTTATTCGACTGATGACGTATATGATAATTGTGTTACAAGAGTGAGAAAAAAATTGGTACAAAGGTGAAAAAAAATAGTTATATTATTACTTTTAATTTGTATTTTATGATCATGTAGCAAATGCGCTAGAAGCGTCGCAGGTCCGACTTAATAAAAAACCGATGACACTCATCTTATGCATATAATTAAATACCTACCTCTTCAACTAACAGGAAAACCAATTAGCGTTAAAATATAGTTATAAACATAGACATCGCCTTTATTACAAAGACAATTAGGTTTGTTTTCCTAAATAGTTGCCGTCGACTTGCGGTAGCTGATAAAACAGCTAAAGAAACGTTAAAATGATTATTTATTACATAAATCGTTTTTTTTGCAATTAATTTTAGGATTACAATATGTTTATTTTATTTTAACAGGTTGGTAGGGGAGATCCTCCGCATAAGTGCTTGGGAATGTGCAGCGTTGGAAGCTGGTCTCGGCAATGTGTTCAGTCCAGAACTATCGGCGACCATCTCCTGGCTACTCAAGATATGGTCGAACTCCTACCTGATGCCGCAACCATCGGTTTATTCAGAGGTATGGTGAATATAATGAGGAATATGATGTAATTTGTCCAGAACTTAGGATGGCTATGACATTGTATTTATTTATTATATAAACACAATAAACGAGCAATAACATACATGTACAACAGAAATAGGTATTGGTTATTTCTAATGAAATTTCTGCCAGCAAACTGTATTGCATATTTATTTTTAAGATCAACTAAAATATAAATCATTTATTGCATTTACGGGAACAAGGATGTTTCAGAGTTATTAAGTCCAACTTGAAACCCAAATCACTCATCATTCAAATGATATGTAAAGGAAATGTTATTGTACTTTATTATTGTAATGTAACTTTAGTGGTGTACAATAAAGAATATTCTATCTATCTATGTTATAAGAAATTTTTTCTTGGAATAGTTACAATGGTTTTCTTCCTGCAAGAAAATAGGGTTACAACTTTAAGGCATTCAGTCTGGGGCCCGATGCCGCTATTTTAAGTCAGTGAGTGGCGGGTTAATAAACGTTCCAGTGTACTTGTTATTGTGCCTACTATTCGTATTCAGATAATTTTACTTTAATAACAAATGTACACCTACTTGCCACTGTTGTCAAAGTAGGATTGCAACTGACTGTTCTTATCTGAATACGAAAATTAGGCATAATAACAAGTACACTGGAACGTTTATTAACCCGCCACTCACTGACTTAAAATAGCGGCTTCGGGCCCCAGGTGTTTAGATCTCAAATGTCATTACCTAAGAAGGGTTCGTTGCAATGCAATGCATAAATAATTTTTGAGTAAACCATTTCTTATCAAGTTTTTAAACGATACGATACGGATTGTAAGCATTAACAATAGAACTCATTACCTTACACTATTGTTATGTACTCGATAAGATGAAGGAATTATCGTAAATACTGCAGCTCGCGATTACTTTATTAAAAATTTAGTAACGCTTGCTTACATGTTGGTCGTAAACACAGATTGTTGAATATCGACGGTGTACTTATACTGCTATATTTTCATTAATTCAATCTTAAGATATGGACAGATAATATATTGTCTTTTAAAAACATATATGATTTGATTTATTACACAAATTAAGTTATTAGAATCACAATTCAATTATATATTTAACTATATAACTATAATTAACGTTTTTAAGGCACTAAAATAACCCTTCCATAATCATCATCATCAGCACTGTATAAGCCACTACTGGGCATATCCCTTTATGATCAGCAGATAAAACAATTTATTGCCAAATATTAGCAAAGGATACAAATCTCTTCTTTGTATTTATCTATTTTAAAGGTGTTGGGATCAAGCTTTAATTTATCTATAATTAATTTTAAGCTTTAATTTTAGCTATAATTTATGGAATCCTTTAGAGGTTCTTTCTTTAACACACTAAGTAAAAATAAAAAAAATGAAAATTATTTAATTAATTTACATGATTCTATATTATCTATATGCAAATTTTGTCGTTCAAGAAACCTCTTTTGAAAGGTGTATCAATAAAATAGCGTTGTGGTACCAGATGTCGCCGATCCTAGAAGCGGCGTTCGGTCGCGGTTCGTGCGGCGTGGCGTGGGTGGTGTCCCGGCTGGCGGGGCGCGCGGCCGCCTGCCTCCAGCACCAGGCCTCGCAGCCTAAGGCCGCCACACACGCTACACATCTGCTGACTACGTTGGCGCATGCGCAGCATAAGTGAGGATAATTTCCTTTTTTTTGTCGTCGTGAGACCTTCTTCATTCATGCTCTCGACATGGCCAAACCATCTCAGCATACCTTTCTCAATTTTTGTCATTACATCCATCATCTGACATACTTCATCCACCTTACCATCCATTCCTCAACGTAGCGAAGCGACTCTCCGTGGGCCGCTTTTCGCCCCTGCGAGAAACGAGACGTGATGGGTGGCGAAGCACATCGCCGCCATTTTGGTTAATTAAAATATGCCTGCGTGAATACCAATATTTGTCCTATGTATTTATAGTTATTCTGTTATTTGGGGTGAAGACGAATCTACGAAAAACGGTGCACCTTTCCTAAAGTTATAAATGGTATGACTTAAAATTATTATATTTTGTTTATCCACATAAACATATTATGTTGCTTTCCTTATAGGCAAAATCCTTTGGCAAGTTGCGAAGAGTTTCTAGCCCTACTGCAATGGGAAGCATCAGGTTGCAATCTACCGGGAGACTTGAGGAAAGAGCTACATAGAGCTTTCGCCATAACCGCTACATACGCCGAAGGTATGTAAAAAATATGTACTCTATTTAATTAAATTAACCCTAATTTGTCATAAAATTTCTTGTTTTTAATTTTATCAATTCTTCTTGACATTAAAAAAATATATATACTGATCCACTGCCTAAGGAAATTTAATCAGTAGAATTACAAAGCCAACCTCATGATAAATGGCTTCTGTCAAGACAGCCGCTGGATGTGATATAAGACAGGAAGACGCTTAATGTAAAATAGGGTATTCAACTCAATCCGCTAAAACTGGAAACCGAACCCGCAACTTAGCCCGGGAAAAGGCTAAGCAGTCATTTTTGAGCCACAACATATTATTATGTAAATGCGAAAAACATTATGAGAGTTAACAATTCATTATATTTTCTCTTTAGGTGACGTCAGAAACCGTCTCCTATCAAGTACAGTGGCATTACAAGAAAAGTTAATGAACATTATAAACATGGATTCCGATACGGAGCCAGTGAGGAACATGCTCGCTGATACCCTGGACTGCTTCGTTGGTATCACTGAAGGTGTATTAGAGGTATGTTTATGCTAGACATAAAAAAATATGATATATTTTGGAGTACTTTCGATTATAAAGTAGATAAAAACATTTACAAAATGGATATTAATTTTGAATGGAGATTTTCGAGTCAGATTTTCAAAATTGCAATCGAGTTACTATATTTTTTAAGGTTTTATATGAACATTTTAGAAGTTGAAATAAAGCAAGTCAACTTTTTTGTCTTCAAGCCCAATACTACGGAAATTTTATTCCATTAGATTAGAAGACACCGAATTTATGAAAGTTTTTTTTAGGTGGGAACTATGGACGAACAATTCATGATGTTAATCGGAGCACTAGACAAGATACCGGCAATCATCTACAGATATCACAACTACCCTGGCGTAGTGTTGCCATGCTTGAATTTACTCTCCAAAAGCGCTAAAAGAATGCTGCATTCTGTACAGCCACAGAATGTTAACAAGTATGTTTGTTTTACTTTTATATCAAGATAAAGTTTATGAAATTTTTAGACAGTGATTAAGTATAATTTACATAAGGTAAAACATAGATTTATAATGATGTTTATTTGAAAACAGGTTTCTGGAAGTATGCAATACAACGTTTGAAGTCTATATGAGATGGAACTCAGGGAAAATTTCTAGCATTCCACAAGACGCTGAAGAAGAAGTATATGAGGTGAATAAAACCTGGTTTTAACTGGTTACTATACAAAATGATGCGTGTTTAGTCTAATTAAATACATTATTTATTAAATTCTCAATAAATACTATTTGTATTTAATGATAATTTTGGTCAGTTTTCTTGAACAGTGATAGTTCAAGTGGGAGCTACGGTGACACAAACATTTACACCAATGCTTAAAATACATCTTTTGTTTGCGTCTAGGGTCAATACTTAGGGACACGATTCCACTTGGCCACGTCAATAATAACTATATTAATCCATCTAATATAACATATTTACTATATGTTATATTAGATGGAAAAATACCTACTAAAATATAGTTTAAAAAGCGTGGGGCGCTCTGTGCCATATTTTTCGTCTATCGAGCAACCCACGCTTTTTCACAATAATACTAGTGTTTTTTGTTCATTACCAATTTCAGCTTACATGAGGAATTATTTTTCACTTTTTTTAGAAGTACTTTAAAAGCGTGTTTTTTAGTTTTTTTAAACTATATTTATTTTTTACTTTTTAGTCCTAGCAGGTCTGAATTCAAAGTATTGCTTTGTGGACTAAAAAATTTTTTATTGTTTTTTTTATTTATTTAATCCTGGTGATCCTAATCAGGATAATGAGATAAACCTATGAAATTATTATATTGTCGCTGATTCTTGATAAGTGTACAAAGTTTGAAGTAAATCTGTCCGTTTAAAGTGGGTCAAAATCGAGTCCAAAGGAGTCGGTTACATACATACATACATACATACAAGTGAAGCTAATAAAAGCGTGTTAAAAACCCTATAATTCCAGGACATCTGCGCGCTAATGGACGTGATCTGCAGCATAGCGCGGTCGGGCGCCGAGCGCGGCGTGGGCGACACGTGCGCGCGCGGGCTGCGGCTGCTGTTGCCGCTCATCACGCCGCCGCTGCTGGCACTGCCCACGTTAGCACAACACGCCTATAGGATGCTCAGGGACTTGGATAACACTGATCAGGTGAGTGGCTTGCTGTAGGACATCTGCGCGCTAATGGACGTGATCTGCAGCATAGCGCGGTCGGGCGCCGAGCGCGGCGTGGGCGACACGTGCGCGCGCGGGCTGCGGCTGCTGTTGCCGCTCATCACGCCGCCGCTGCTGGCACTGCCCACGTTAGCACAACACGCCTATAGGATGCTCAGGGACTTGGATAACACGGATCAGGTGAGTGGCTTGTTGTAGGACATCTGCGCGCTTACGGACGTGATCTGCAGCATATCACGCCGCCGCTGCTAGCCTGCCGACGTTGGCACAACACGAGTACAGGATGCTCAGGGACTTGGATAATACCGATGAGGTGGATGGATTGTTTGATATGTTTAGTTTAGGTTGAGTTGTGACTGCAACTTATGTTATGGCTCTGTTGGTGACCAAATAACACTTTTTATGGTTTCTCAAGTCAACGCTGTTAGTCACCGGTGACCGAATAAGAGTTACTTCTTTTCACTGTTTCGCAAGCATTGCCCATAATAATATATAAATTTGCTAGACCTAGATAGTTTAATTATGTTCTCAGGAGAAGTCACTATTTCCACGTGTAGCCACTTCCACCAGTTCAATTTTTTTCGTGTCTTTTATATTAGAAGCCAAACTTTTGTGGTATTTTAATTAAACCGGACACTTGTGTACAATTTAAGTTTGCTATTACACACATAACCACATGAAATGTATGAATATACTAGCTGTGCCCCGCGGTTTTACCCGCGTGAATGAAAATTCATACACTATCTATATAAATTATAGCCTATGTGTTATTCCGATGTATAAGCTACATTATTGTAAAGTTTCATTAAAATCCATTCAGTAGTTTTTGCGTGAATGAGTAACAAACATCCACACATCCATTCTCACAAACTTTCACATTTATAATATTAGTAAGGATTGTTAATTAAACTTTAAACTGATAAGCCGGTTCACATTTTAGAAATTTTACTGTTTCCTAACATCTTATGTATTTACTTTCAGCTTACAAAACTACCTATCGAAGACTTCAATATGGTGGTGACAGCACTACGCGTAGGCCTCACTGCTGTGTCGTGTGATGTATCGACACTATGCTGTGACACTATAGTCGGTCTGTCCAACAAAGTACGCACGTTAGGCGACGACAATCCCTTCGCAGTATCCTTACTAACACTCGCCGAACTACTACTAATGTTAATCATTAAGATGGAAATACCACCGGATTCTATACCAGCTGCCGGGGCGGCGATATACTCACTCACTTGCGTTAAGCCAGCGTTACTTGAAGGGTTGGCCAGACAACTCATTGAAGCGTTCGCAGCCAACGATCCCGCCAACGTACCCCGTTTAGAGGAAGCATTTGATGTATTAACCAATGGAGTACTATTCGACGGCATGAGGCCACATAAACTACGTTTCCAAGATAACTTCGATAAATTCCTAGCAAGAGTACATGGTTTCCTTATTGTAAAATAAATTATCACGATAAAATAGGTAGAATAAATAGCTGTGCTGGCGTTTAGCCTTTCTCAACTTCCTGTTTCAAGGATTTGAAGCATATGATAGCGATTTTTTAATGTCGTTATGTACTGAAAGTGAGCGAATTGGTCGCGAGTTTTCGCAACTATTGCGACTCGAATGTTTGATATATTAAATAGTTTAAGTTTATTAATTTTAAGTCCTAGTTCGGACTTCCAATATAATTGAAACACTATTGTGTATTATATATTAGTTTAGTGTGACGTTTCGTAAGTGCCATCAGAAAAATACGAGTTCGTTTGTTTTGAAAATGGTGGCCTAAGTGCACAGGGTGCTGAGAATCTGATTGACTGTTTTCTTTATGTCTTATGTTAATGTTAGTAATTTGTTATCTTTTTTTGACCGTTTTCACACTAAACGTATACCGTTATTGTGTATATTCGGTTCCTGGGGAACTTATAAAGCAGTAAACTACGTAATGGTCGATAAGAAAATACGTCTGGTGTGAACGCGGCCTAAATACTCTGCTATCTTATGTTCACAACGAAGTATAATATTTAAATTTTATAATTATAAATATTTACTATGAATATGGTTGTGAATGTGTAAAAAATGGCAGAAAATATTTATCGTGGTATTTATTCCTTACGAGTGAGTAAGAGTACAATTTTGGTACCTTTTTGCTAATTAGAGAATTTGTGATTTTTATCGAGCTAAGCATTTGTAAACTGCAATGAGTTTACATTAAGATAAGAGAAAGGTGTTTAGCACTTTTGCGTATATATTGCAGGTTTTATTCCGTCTTATTAAATTAGTAAATAAATTGACATTCTATTCGTATTACTTAATAATAGTGTAAATAATAAATTTCTTTGTCGTTTATACATAAATGTTTAAACTTTAAAAAATGATTGATGGTTTAATACTTAAATACAAATTTAAATAAACCAGCTTATTTGGTGGGTGCAACAAGTATCCAATACCTACAATTATTATTGTTGTTAAGTATGCATTACTTAATACGTCAGTCTATTGCTATTACCTACTGTTCGTCTTTTTGGAATTAATTATGCTTGTAGTCTTATCGGCTCAAGAGAATTTTTACGTTATACGAACTTACAAGCTTAGTAGACGATGCAGAAATATGTATTTTTTCTTCTGTAGTTTAACTGTTTAATATACATATTTGCAGTATTCACATGTAGAATGTATTCTACACATTCTAGTGCCCGTAGCTACAAAAGTGTAGCTTTCGTAATTAGTCATAGCCTTTCTCAGCTACTTGTTCAAATCTTTATTCATTTGAAGTATTATAAACTTTCGTCTTATAAATAGAAACCATTCGTCTAAATAAGCGGATACTTATAACAGCTTATAAATGTGAATTATTTGTTGTCTAGATTTAATATACTGTAGTTAGAAATGAACAATATTTCTAATTTTTCATATGGTAGGTACATAGAATTTTGGATTTACGATAGGTTTTATCCAAAAATTGATGGTCTTAGACTTTACATTCATACAATATATCACGACGGAGTTGATAATTGGTACTTAAAGAAGCGGTATTGATTTAGGGGGCATTCCTCTCAAATGTATGGAGCTTACACGAGAGTACGAAAATTAATTTTACACTTATTATAGTTGCAGGAAAGTAACTTGGCCAGGTTTGGTCGTAGTAATAGCAGATTTACTCGTAAGTGCATCAGTAAAGTACAGTTTTATTAATTCTCCTCATTATTCATGCTTATTTCTTGAAATTTCCGTTAAGAAAAAAAATAATAGAACTCGTAAACACTCTGGCCACATTATGTGAAGGCAATACAACATTAGTTCTTTTTTTAAATCAATTTCATACATTACTAATATTATTTTGAATTGTTGGCCGCTTATAATTTTAAATAATTATTGTTACGTAGTTTTCCATCGACTTCCGCACTATTTTGTGAAACTAGTCTTTTTACTGTGACGTTAAGGCAGTTAGTCAGTACTTTTATTACACTATTTTACCTACTAGATAAGTTTTAGAAGTAATACACCTGTGTTATTATATTTCTCATTGCTAAATGTTAGTTTTTTCTGATAAATACAGATTAAAAACAACATTTAAATTAAAATATGTCTCTGTTTTTAAATATTAGGTAAATGCCAATAATCCTAAGTAGAATAGAGGAAGATCCTTCGTTATATTGTAAGGTAAAATATGTTTAGTGGTATGTATTTATTTATATAATAATATTTTATGAACCTCGAGAACTTTTTGTTATTGCCAAGAAAGAATAATAATTATCTTCTCTTCATTGTCCTTGAGTAAACTTTGTGGTTTTATGATTCTAATAAGTAGTAATATTAAGTTCTTTAATTAGCAACAATATATTCATTGTTCCTGAATAAAATGTTTAATGTAATTTTTGCTGTTAGGATATTTCATCATATTCTGACAACCGACATTTAGTTATGTATAAAATATAACTGTATGTATCTACTTACATAAGAATCCATATTTGCTTATTATAAGGGTCTTAGGCCAGACTAAAATTTTCATTGTTTGTTGATTTGTCAATGAGATTTAAACAAAATAAATAGTTTATAGAGTTTAAATCGTAAGAATACTTGTCTTCTTAAATAAAATATCTCGACGACAGTAATTGAGTTATCACAATTGAAAGGTCTGACTATCATTAAAAATAATGTTTAAAATGACACCCGTCGTTTCATTATCTACCTATTTAATGGATCTTCTATTTAAAAACGTATTTATTTACATGATTGTCAGGACCTCATTATCAATTTTATTAAACTGTACAAATTTTATAAATTAACAATTGTTTTATTTTCTAGAAGTGTGTGAAACACTTTTTTTTTCAATTTTCCACGGAGCCACCTAAAATAAAAAAAAAACATTACGAAATACCGTCTCGGAGACGGGAGCCTAATTTGCGGTCATAAGCTACAAGATATATTGACCTTTACGTTAAACCCTTAAGGTTGGTTTTCGTAAATCACATCACATGTAATGTCATGCTCAAAAAAATGCCAATACTATACAGGTGTTACGAAACCCCTGTCCGATCCGATGTTGTTATGTATCAATATCTGATTACAAAAATGTGGAAATAAAATGGAAAAAAAAGAAAAAAAAATTATAACCTAAAAAATTTTTTTTTTCTCAAAAATCGAGAGAGAGTGTCGGGCGTTGTCAAAGATGATACCTAATTACCAAACAAAAGCCCCCCAAAAATACCGACGAAATTGGTGTTGTAGTTTTTGTTTTATTCTCAGATTTAGGGAATTACGGGGCAAAAAATGGTTATTTCAAAATGGGTGCTATTTAAACAGGCTTCTTTTTAATATCATTATTCGCCCCCAAAAATGTATGTTGCCTTCTAAATTACTAAGTCAGCCACAATTAACGAGCATCTAAATAATACTATCTTAGCCACTAGTTATCTTCTATGTAAACGACTCTAAATACAACTCAGCATAATGATTATTTTTTAGCATCTAAATTTGTAGCATGCATTCTAACAGTAAACTTCTAAAATACTATTAAATGACATCAAAAAATATATTTATTTAGCTTCTAACTTTTTAACACGTTTAAAATGTAACTCATCCCATATTCATTGATCGTCAAAATTCTGCTAAAAATGTCATCAAATAGTCGGTATATTGGCCACTAACATTATCAGAAGCTATTGAGGAGAGACAAAATAAAAGACTTTATTTTTAACCGACTTTAAAAAAAGGGGGAGGTTCTCAATTCGGATGTTTGTATGTTTTTTTTTTATGTTTTTTCGCGCATAGCTCCGTTGCTTTCCAACCGATTTGAAATATTTTTTCTTTGTTGGAAAGGGTATACTTCCCAAATGGTCCCACTGTCACCAAGTTGGGATCTGATGATGGAATTTTGGCAAAATCGAGGGAACTCTTAAAATTTTATAGGAAAACGTACAGCGATTTTGGTATTTTCTACAAGTGAAGCATTTGCGTTCAATAAGAACCATTCTACTATCAGATCTGATGATGAAGCCAAGATGACCTCGTGAATGTAGCGGGAATTCGATGGATGTGAGATGCGTGGCACTGGATTTCGTTTGACGGAAATTATCATGAGGATGATGAAAGGGTGTCAGCTGAAGGCCTACACATATTATCTAAGATTTAAAATATTATTATGTCACTAAAAATAAAAAAATATTTTTATTATTTGCAAAAAAAACCCGACTTCAAAAAATCGATAAAAGCACTAAAAAGTTATATGAATAAACCTAACCTAAACTACGATTAACCTATAATACAATTTAACATTTTTTTGGAGTCGGGGCCGCTGTCGCTGTCGTCTCGCGTACTCGCGCCAAATCATGCAGTGGCTATTTTCACGATAAAAGAATATGATGTATTATTTTACATGCTAAGTTATAATAAATTATGCTTTCTGTAGAAGCTTGAATTATATTTTTTTGAGGACATTGCGTTGAAGCTGTAAAACGTAAAATGGTGACGAGCAGTGGCGGATTTACCAGCAGGCTGAGTAGGCTTGAGCCTAGGGCGGCGGATTTTGGGGGGCGGCAAATTTGTCCCAAAAAAAAAAATTGTTTTACAGAAATAAAAAATAAATAAATACCTCAATGTTATTAGATTGCACCACTTAACTTAACCTGTCATTGACAGGGTAAGTTAAGTGGTGCAATCTAATATTTAACAAATTAATTGTACAATTCAATACTTAAATCTAATACAAGAACAAACAAAGACTAAAATTAAATCTTATATAGATAAATAAATTGATTTCAAAATATTTAACAACATTTACCGAATGTAAATTATTTTGTAATCTGTGTTCATTCATATTGTGTAAGGGTTTTAAGGCAAACTTTAGTCCATCTTATAAGCAATACATGATTGAGCTTTTCTTAGCTCAGAAATAACATTACTTCTTGTGTTACCTACACTAAGTCGAGGGTTGTAAAAATATCCCCTAGATATATAATATGATCCCTAGTTTACAGTCATACCAAAACCGGAAAAAAATCTATTAAAATAAAGACAATAATAGAACACAAGTCGTGTTATTCCATGCAAGTTGCAATTTCATTGACAAAAAAATTAATATTATGATTAACTAGCTGTGCCTGCAACTTCGTTCGCGTGGATGACGAAGCTTATCAATGAGTCTTTAACCACACGCGACGTTTTCCCAACATTTCCCTTCACTGCTCTGCGCCTATTGATTGTAGCGTGATGAAAAGTATACCTACTATAACCTGCCCAGGAGTATGAAGAATAATTGTACCAAGTTTCGTTAAAATCCGTCGAGTAGTTTTTGTTTCTATAAGGAACATACAGACAGACAGACAGACAAAAATTTTACTGATTGCATTTTTGATTGTCATTGCAGTATCGATCACTAATCACCCCCTGATAGTTATTTTAAAAATATATTTAATGTACAGAATTGACCTTTCTAGAGATTTATTATAAGTATATAGATTGATTATGACTACACGGAGAAAAGTATTATACTAAAAATTATTATCTTTTTTAAAAACAGTCATATTCTGTTTCTAATGTTGAATCAGGAATAAAATGTAGCAATAATTATCAAGCTTCAGCAAAAATTATAATTCTCAAGTTACTAAACTTTACTTACTGAAAACTCAAAAAATTACAAACCGGCTTAGTAAATTTACTATTTATTTTTTTTTGTCAACCATTTATTAAAAATTTGTACAAGTATTCTTATAAATAGTTTAATATTTGTGATGAGAATACCAATTGTTTAGAAACTGTGCACTGTGCAGTTATTTTTGGAATCCAGTGTCTTTAAATATCAGTATCATGCTTACTAGAAATTTGTTGCTGCTGTATGTAAGTATGTATTGATTTCATGGATTACATTATTTAGAAGCTCAGAAAATTTACTAAACTGGTTTAGAATAGGTAAATGTTATTAGAATAGAAAATTTACTGGACAGGTTTAGAATGACTGTAATCAGTTCTTATTTTTCATAAGATATAATTTTTTTTTAAACAAAGTATCATTTTTTAGTCTTTTAATTCTAAAACATTTTCTTCCACCGTCTTTTGACCGTGTATCGAAATGCAGAGGTCAGAAGGGGCGGCAAAATTTGAATAGCCTACTGGCGGCAAATGTCTTAATCCGCCACTGGTGACGAGATGTAAAATCCGAGGCCGAGTTAGTAAATTAGATGTCAATGCATAAATAAGAAGGACAAGTCACAATAATTGATGATCTTTACTTGACGCTTTCTATAGAATATTTAGTGGGCGTTGTAATAGATACGAATTATTTTATTAGAGGCTATGTCATTTTCCCGTTGCTTAGTTATAAAATTAGAAGTTTAATCACGTGTCCAATAAATAATTTTGTGGCTAGACTTATAATTTCCCTTTCAAAATCCATTATTAAGTGTTGTTTCTGTCATGAATTTTCCAAATTTGATATTTTATTTGACAGGGGTTTCTTAACACCCTGTATATTAGCGTCTAGCATCAACAATATTATAATGTGCAAATACGAGAATCATACCTTGTAGGTACTCAAACTGTTTCATTACTGAAAAAAAAACTTATAAACAAATTCAAATGTTTCAGTATTTACCTTGATATACTGATGTTTTTAAGTTCATAAGGTCGGACTCATATAACAGAGGTGTGAAAAAGCTATAGCGACATTGGTAGGAGCAAATGCAGATATACTTATGTACTCGGTTTAGGTAATTTTATTAGTAGGCTGTTTATAAAATATTTAGCACTTGGTGCTCGGTTGACGATAAACAAACGTAGTGATTTAATAAGGAATAAAAGACAAATCTGCAATTAGGCTACACTTTGTAAAATTAAATTGTTGTATAAACTTAATTATATACTTGAAAAACACCTTCGATTAAAGTTTCCGAACGATTCCATTTAAAATCACAACAATTTGTTTTTGAACGAATCCTTATGTCAAAGTCCAACTCCAAAACAAGCCATTGTTTGTTGACGTTTTTCGTACTATATTTTTATCAAATTTAATTTTGTTAATACTTTAAAGTTTAGAAAATGAGTACCGTGCGGTCAAATTCATCGTTCAATTCATCATTAACTTCTTCTCTATACGACAGCCAGGAGGACGCGCAGCCGACAAAATTAAAAAATTATGTGAAGGAAATGTTGAAGTCACGTATTTTCTTAGGTCGTTATGTAGAAAGAAGACTGGCTGACAAACGAATTGGATATCGTGATGTAATTTTAGTAAGTGCCGCTGAAGTAGAATTGAAGAGAGACTTGACAGAAGCCCAACAAAAATTGATTACCGCTTGTGGTAATACAAAGCCCTGGATCGGCATCACAGATACAGAACCCTTGGGAATCCATACGCCCGGTCTTTGCTTATGGACAGAGATTGATAATCAGCCATTCGGTGCATTTTGGTTTCAAATTAAGAATCTAAAATTCAGGGATGATGAAATTTTAGTTACACTGAAATGTTTAAGGCATATATCAGACGCATTTATCGAAATTGAGCCAATTTTAACGGGAGCTGCGAAAACGATAAAACATACAGAAAATGATGAGAAGAAATCTAATGCTAGTGTCCAATCCCTTAATGAGACATATTCTGATATTGTTGATACTTTAAAAAGTTTTGTATCTATTAGTAATGTAAAAGAATTTATAACATTTTTATTTGCTTTTGTTATTGCAATCTTTACTGGGAGCACTGCATTTGTAAATTTTCTTGGTAACTTTATATTAGCACTAATAAGGGAAATATCTATTTTTGTTAAGAACTCTACACCTATGTTCCTTGGGTTGTTAGATTTCTTCAGCAAAATCATTGGAGGCTTCTATATATTATTAGCCATGTTGTTTAAACAAACTGCTCCAGTTCCCTCAAACAAAAGAGCAATAGGATATGACTCATCAAATCTGAGATATGATCAACATGCATACAATGGTCAGTTTGACTAATTACTTTTTTTTTGTAATCTCCAAAGTTATCTTTGCAAGTGAAGAGTGATAACATTTTGTAATTAATTTTTACTTTAGATCTCATTTGTTTGAAGGATTTTAATATATTTATTTTAACATTAATAGTAAATAAAGGTATAAGCTTACGTAATCATCATTCCTAATGCATTTTTTTGTTTGTATATTTGATGGTGTAAAGGTTCATATGGAGGGAAAATTAAATTATACAAAGCAAATAATATAATAGAAAATATATTGTTATATAAAATCCAGTTGAACTGTTTACAATACTTTATAATATAATTTATATCAAAGAGACAATGCTTTTGTACATTTCTGTAAGGGCTGTAGTAATGTTACAGATAATATAGTTGTTTTTTATTATGCAATTGTTTATTTTTTTCAATTGGAACTACTATGACGTGACTTTGACTTCTATCTGTAAAGAAATAGTAGTTTAAATTTTAATGTGAAAATATTATAAAACAATTTCATTATTTTTCAACTTTTTTGTCTGGTTCAGTAAAAGGGGTTTCCCGTTCTGAAACTAAAAATTTTAACCAATTTTATAATTAAATAGTTTACCAGAACTACATACTTCTTTAAATAATCAATTCATTAATAAATACCTTTGCGTCTTGATGCCTGCCTAAATTTACTTGATGATACAGCTGAGTAACTTTTTGATTTGGAGTTTGGTTTCTTGGCGATTTTCTTAGGTGGCATTTGAATTGTTTGATTCCTCGTTTTAATTGGCTGTAAAGTACTTGCATTGATGAGTTATAAACTCAAAAATATATAATAAGATAGTATAAGTAACATGCAACTGTACCTCAGTAGCCATGTCAGCATAGACCATTGTTTTAGGCAACTTTTTAACCTGTTCTTTTAACATGTTCTTTGATACGATATTATTTAAAATATTTGTAACTATTATGTTCATTTCACTGCTATCATACTCCTTAAGCATCTGTTTAAACAAAAGTAGTAAAGCAGGAAGGAGTGTAGTTAAATCTGTTTTGCCTTTCTCCTCATAACTCAATTTATGTAGCAAGTCTAAATGCGTAAAAATTTCATCTAATGTCATATACTCTCTGTATTGCAATAAAGCTTTTATGGTTTCGCTCCCGTAACCTAAAAATAGCAAACTCATAGTACAAATTCTACACTTAATAATAAAATAATTTTAGTATGGTACCTGCATCTATCTCCAAAATGCCAAATATCCAACATGCTAATCAGTATAGGTAGGAACGATCCTTTTTCTCTTTGTAATAGCATCAGCCTTTACTCCGACATTATTATCTATTTGAATTGTATTTGCGGATTCATTTTTATTATGAGTATCTTTGACGTTGGAAGAAAACCCAATTTTACCTTCGTCAATTGGCCTGCAGTAGTACGTGACATTAACAAATTGTGCCTTTGGTGGATGCATCAGATCCAATGTGGCATTTAAAGATTCTTGGATGTCCATGTCTAGTTTTGATCCTTTTTTCCTTAAAATCTTTTTTATATCATTTGTTATTTTGGATGTGAATTTTAAGTATCGTCGCCCTTCTTCCAGTTGGGCTAGTTTGTTCAAAAATGCTGCTGCCAAATTCTGAAATGTATATTTGTTGCAATTGCATTGGTGACAATCGGGCAGTCTCCGGCCGAACTAAACCTTTTTATAGTATGAAAATAGCGAAACGATATATTTATAGCGTATGTACAAAGAGCCGTTCATTACCCAAAAAAATATATATAGGCAGGTTCATTTATTAAGTCTTTCTAGGTGGTTAACGGCACGGCATGCGGCACACATTTAGCGGAAAGCAGATCTTGTCAAGGCAGTGAAACGGCACTGGGTTTTAAATCTTACCAATTCAAAAAGCTCTGTTGACAATCGAAACAAACCTGAGTTTCAGTATCCGCAAAACATTCAAACTTGGTTGGCCACGATATACACGTCGCCACTATAGATTGTTCCTCGAAAACGTTACACATGTCAGAATGTGCACATCCTTGTGTTATTTCTACCTTTTCGGCGAATGCTGAGTCGCCTAAACCCTGTAAACGAGGAATTTAAACATGTTTCTTTCTTCTAACGTTTCATTTAACAGCGAGAAACTAAAGGGTCCCAATAAAGAACCTTGGGGGACCCCTTCTTGATTAGAGTATATTCTAGAATAAGCTTAGGTCTCAAGTGATGTGTCATTTCTAAAATCATCTCTGACAAAGTCTGATGGGTTTTAAATGCTTACGTACCGATACGTTAGAATGTAATGAACAATAGAATGGAATGAAAACATACCTCATTTAAAAATATCAATGCATTCTTTGTATATCTGCCACCCATATACAAAAATCTTTTCAAGATACGCATGTTTTTTATAATTTCTCCTATAGTGCTTGTAAAGTACTTTGTGTCTTCGTTAAAATGTATTACGAAATCGTTATATTCCATTTGATTTAAACAATTGCATTTTCTAGTTAGCCTTTTAAATATTGAACAATCATCATCTTCATCCTGTTAAAAGAAATGGCGTGAGTAAAGTTGGCCAAAAGTGTTTCTTTTTTTCCATTTTATTCGTGTTAAGTTACCTCGACGTATATTGCTTTTAACGTTTTAGTTTGACTTTCCAGCTTATCCAGAGCTGGTGCAGCTACCACATCGGATACTTCAGGTATCTGGGAACAAGTTAATTAAGCGATTTTTAGCATCACTCTAAAGTTAAATGAATTAGGGTAAGTCTAAGTCGGTAGGTATAAACCTACTAATCCTTGTGTCTCCTCAAGAAAGAAAGCTTATTGTTAGGTAAGTATCTTTTTCAGTCAAATATATTAGAATAACTAGTTCTTACCAATTGTTTTGAGTTTTTACCCAAATTAATAAGATATAAAATTAAAAAATAATAAATACTTTTTCTGGCAATGGTTTCGTTTGGACTTCGCTCTTGGTGGTATCAGGAAGCGGAGTCTGTTTTGAATGGGTTTTCGACTGAATCTCTTCTAATAAACATAGCAGTTTTCTCGTGCTATCTTTCAACTTGATTATGGAATCCTAAAACAGAAAAATAATAAAAATCTAACTACTAGATTTGTATCTCTGTACTGTAAGTAAGTACTTAAAGTTAAATGAAGTAATCATTTGAGATTAGTCTTGCAGCTTACAAAGCGCGAACATTAAATACATTTTTATGCAGGTAGCTATGTAAATCCCTTCCACTTAACGCTGAAAAAAACAAGTATTTGATGATGTAAGAGTCGTGTAGAGGAAGTATGAAAAATTGATCATTTGACTCACCATCTTAACATGGCAGAATGGGTCCGTAGTGTTTTCCTCTGGCGATACATTTCTCGCATCAGTAGCTTGATTCTTCAGGACTGGAACAACTTTCTTCGGCGCCGCTGACGTCTGACGAGAAACTTGAAAACTCATATCTTCTTTCTTCTTCGCTTGGATCTTCTTCCCCAATGGATGACTGCTGATCTGAATCGGAGCTTTTTTAACATTGTGTCTCTCCACTACATTATTACCACATATAATGTAGCTAGACGAATTAACCAGTCCATTATTATAATTTTCATCGTAACAGTCATCCATTAGGTAAAGATTTTAATAAGTGCACAGAACACTTGAACGCTGCATCAATGTGTATTTATACACAATTAGTAAAAATTCTTTTGTAAGTAAAGATGTTTAGGAATATAAAAACATTAAAATATTAAGGTTTGCCATTTTTTAATTTTGGTGCCATTTTTTATTTGAAAAGAAGGATTGTTCGTTTTGGTGGTAAAGCAGAAATATGATAAAATGTGAGTATTGCTTTATTCTTAATTGTTTCAGTAATATTAAAACACGGAAGCGTTTATCATTGTAAGAATATAAAACATTTATTTTGCTGATACAGACTTTTGTAATATTATTTATAAATATGTGATAAACGTGATAAATATAATACGCAAACCGTTGTTCTGTAGTACGCAGTTTTTTGACAGATATTTATTTTCAATTTGTCAAGCGAGTCAACTGTCAAAGTCAAAGTGGAGGAAGTTGTTCGAGCTGCAGTTCAACTTTTTGTTTTTGTAAGTCAACAAGTCAACATATAATAATGTATAAGATTTAACAACAATAATGAATAAATATAAAAGTAAAATAAGTTACGACAGTCCTTGTGATTCAGATAATGATTGGACTAATTCATCTGAAGATTCTAAGTACTCGGATTCCGAAAGGTATTGTTTCAAAAACAAACTTACTGAAATATGTTTAAAGTTTTAAATACAATAGTTATTTAAATAATATATACATGTTATAGTTCTGTACCGGAATGGGATTCAGATGTAAGTGAAGATGGAGAATTGGTGTACATAAAAACAAAAATAAATAATGAGACTACTGAAGAAACTAAAGCACCTTTATTGGAAAGTTGTGAAACATTCAAACTAAGAAATAACTTTAAAAGATCTTCAACAAGGCGGTCCACAAAAGGTATAAATTAAGCGTATTTTAGTTTTAAATCTTGTGAATAAAAACCTGTAACTTATATAGTTATATTGATAATTTTTTTTTAATGAATTCGATTAGGCAAAGATATAATTTTTTGTTTTTATTTACTATTACAGGGAGAATATTTAAAGTATTAAAAGTACATAAATCTAAAAATGTTGATAATGGAAACAAAAAAGAAAATGAGGGGATATCTGCAACACTTAATAAAAATATGTTTAATGATGACAAGTTTATTATTATTCAGGTAAGCTATAATAATTGTTTTCTAGCTTGTATGAGGTGCACTACTCATTTAAAGGATCCTTTGTTACAAAATTCTCTGTCCTTTGTAATTTCTGTTTTTAATTTCCATGGTACTGTAATTTACTTATAAATGATTAAACTGAATCAGTAATATCTTAATTTTCTATTTTAGGTCAGTAGAAATATGATATTTAGCAGTGAAAAGAACTGCCAGCTAGAAAAGCTTTTTGGTTTAAGTTTGGAGACACATGCAGACGGCAAGACTTTAATAGTTACAGATTTTTTAACAGAAGCCAAAGCTATTTACAATCCAAAAATAAAGAAAGGCTATTATCTGTCAAAAATAAATGGTGTAGAAGTAAATTCATATAACATAAATAACATTCTGCAAAGGATTATTGAAGATCATAACAGTCCAAGGCTTACATTCCAAGTGCCAACTGAAGGAGGTTACATAGACTTAGAAAGGTTACTGAAAATAAAAACAGCTCCAGAAAATTCTTTAACCCAGCTGTTAAAAGATTCACTGTGCTCAGTTTTATATTTATGCTGCAATGATATTGAGTACAACAGTAATGATGATAAAGGTGTGCTATACTGTTACCCAAGACCTTTCAATCAAAACTTTTTGTACAACACAAGAGGAGCTTATGTAACTTTAAATCATTTAGCTCCCAAATCATTAGGTACTAGTGAACCTAAAAATTCAACAGTGCTTCATAACAATACTCTTATAAATATAACTTATACCTCACATTATAGTGACCTGTTGTTAATAGCATTTCCAAATAAGGAGGTTGATTTATTCGCAGCAAAAAAGGTTATAGCTGATATTGTAAGACTGTTAGAATTTTTATATGGTTCTTTAAAGTCTTGCTTTACGAAACCTAATAATGTGGATAAATTGGATAGTTTGTTTTCTCGAGTTTTTGTTACTTTGATAATAAATAATAAAGGGACTAAAGATGATGGGTCTAAGAATATTGGGTTGTATTTAGAGGATACATTGGCCGCACATTCTGTTACTTTGCCTTTGGAAGTTAAGGTACAAGTTGATGATGCTATAGCTGAGCTGGAAGCAGCTGATTATCGTGAATGGGTAAATATTATTTATTAATATGTATTGATTAATGTAACTTATGTTTTCATTGGCATTTACAATAACAACAAAAAGAACTAGGATGTAATTTAAGTAATACCTCTAAGGTCATAAATAGACTAATTTATTTCCGATTAGTCCTACAAAGAGTTCTAGATATTAATGTCTGCTCGGTTAAGTCAAAATAGTTTATTTTTAGCAGTTTCAATTATATTAAGTTTGTTCTAAATATGTTTTCAGACAGACGACGTTGAAAATTTTCAAAGACTGTATACTGTGATTGGTGCCTGCTTATATTACTCTGGACATTTATTAAGTTCACACTTGCAAGATGAAGATCTGAAAGAAATAAACTCGTATTTACGGTTAAATGGAGTCCTAAAGCTGAGTACAGATAAAGAATTGGAGAAGCTCGTTATGTGGAAAGAAGTTTTTATTAATGAACATAGAAAACAAAATAAAAATGAAGGGAATGAGTACAGGTAAAATTATCTTAATAGTCTAAATAAACCTATATTTGTATAAGTTTTAAAATCGAAATTGATGAACTTGTTGAACTTTCTTTTGTCAACTAGAATGTACTATTTACTTAGATATTCGACATAAAATATTCTTATATTTATAGGGTGCTAGATGGACGTTGGTTTCTTCTAACTGTCGGAAAGGGCCACTTTATATTGTCTACTCTGATGGAAGCTGGTGGTTGCACTGAAGATGTGAGTATAATTATAAAAAATATATATTTAAAAAAAATCGTGTAACTGCTGCAGCCTAAATCCTAATATTTATTCACCAAAGAATAGACAAGACAACAGATATTGAAGTTTAAGTTTAAATAGGTATTAATATGTATCTTTTATTACCTAGCTCCAACTGTGACGCGTTCCAGTCATACTAAATACAGCAAATGAGTTGTAACTTTATCTTATGATACTATGTTTTAATTTACAGGCTGTTGGAATAACACCACCCTCACCATTCTACGTAGAAGAATGCGAAAGTTGTTTAGAACTACTATATGATGTTGGCCTTCACAAATATCTGGGTACTTGGTTTTGTTCGAACACACAGCCGCAGGTCGAGACAGCGCCTGAATATCTGACGAAGTACGGAAAGAAAATAAGAGACATAAATAGTGAGTGTCTCTAAATTCTTAGCATGTACCTAATCAAGATCCACTCATTATTTGAATGAGTTCTTTTTTTGGCAAGGCAACTATGGACTTAAGCTTAACAGCTTATTTTTTTTTAACAAAATTTAAATTAGTTTTTGGACAAATGGCTAGATGATTTATCTGAATATTCTCTGATTTGAATAGTAGTGATAGTGATCATAATGTTTCTTACAAGCTTTTTTTGTGTCTAATCGCTTTATATTCTTTTATTTATAAAGATAATCAGACTGGAATTACTGTTTCAAACCGAACAGCATGTATGAAGGGAATAATGAAAGTGGACAAAGCGAAACAAGTGTGTGAGGATCGTAGCAAGTGGAAAGAAGTGGTCTCTGCCTACCCCTACAAGGGAAAGAGGCGTAATTATATGTATGTATGTATTACTGTTTCAGCTTTAAGACCGGACTCTACCTTCAAAACATCGACACTAAAACTAACAAAATCACAATCAGACAAGCGACGTCACAATTCCTCCGAACAGATCAACGTTGGCTCCAGCAACAGTGATATGAATTCCCTTACCAACTACGGAAGCCATCACAGTTTGTACGCTCATTCGTATAACACCGCCCAGAAGTATAGACACTCGAGTCTAGATGTCAGTTATTCCGAAGATTCTAACAGTTTGAAAAGTAATAGGTATGTATTCCGTATACACTGTAATGTCTGTAATTTGTATATAATTTCAAATATAGTTATATCAAACTTTGAGTCATAAATATTGTCTTCACACGATCAATAAGCCGACGGTTGTATTATTTCAGTGAAGTGAGTGAAGAACGCGTGCAAGGCAGGAGAGCGGATAGAGAACAAAGGAATCGACGCGATTCCTCTGGGTCAGACTCAGATTGGGAAAGGCTGGTAAATACTTAAATATATTATTATCTCCTGATTAATAAAACGTCGAATCTAAAAATTGATTTAGGAAATGAGACGATATATATACATAATAATGACTACTACTCTCCACAACTACCCTCAGCGAAATTAGTTTTATTTGTTTTAATATTTGTACTTTTTAATGTAGTTCTATGTATAACACACACTTCCGAGCCTTATTGCTAAGAATTTTAGTTTAGTTATTATTATGAACCGTTGTTTTTTTTTCTGTTAAAGGATGGCAGTAGAGCAAGCGGCAGTATGGACATGTCTGATATAAGGAAGTCTTTATTAAATGAAATTAATCACGTCACAACACATCGGTAAGTTAATAAAATAAATTTCACTTAACATTTTATGTCGTTATAAAAAGAAAACGTTAATAAACACACTATCCTTTTCAGTATAACAGCAGGAGAAGAAAACGTTTTATTTCATTTTGTGCAGCTAGAATCAGAAAAAGGAATGTTGATAGCTCCTGTGAAGAATATAGAAATGCAAGCCAATAATGTACTCTACTCGTATATTCTCAAAACATTTAGATCTGCGTGTAAACAGATACATGAATTATTACAACATAGTATAAGGTAACTAACTTTAATTTAGCTAAATAAATGAAGAAGAAAAATCTGCTTATATATTAGTGAAACACCATTGCGGTTACTTCTTTGGTACCTTATATATTTGTATGTTTTCAGATTTAAGAAGAACCACGCGCCGTCTAATCCTCTGAACAAAATTCTAGTGGCTGTCAAAGAGCATGGCATGCTATTCCAGGCACCACTCGATATTTTGAGCCAATGTGGTGTAAACAAGAAAAATACAGAACCTTATTTGTTTTGGGTTGTTGGGTAAATATCACTATAAATATTGAATAGTAGTAGTTTTTTCTCCCAAAATTCTCCAGTCTATCAATTAGATTCCTTTGGCCTTCCCTGTATCAATCATAAATAAACCATATTTAACACGAAAATGTGCTTGATTTTACTATTTAAATAAAATAAATGTGTGTTGTGGTGGCCTAGCAGTTCAATGAACGGATTTGTATGCACAAGGTTGCAGGTTCGAACCCAGGTAGCTTCCAATGTGGCTTTTTCAAAGTTATATGTACTTTCTTAATTATTCTAAGACACTTCTGACAAACGGTGAAGGAAAACATCTTGAGGAAACCTGGATTCCAAAATTTGGGATCTGAAATCGCCAATCCGCAGAGAGCAAGCGTGGTGATCAATGCTCGTGCCTTCTCTATATGGGAAGAGTCCTGTGCCCAGCAGTGGGACGTTAAAAGGCTGGATTATTTATTTATTATTTACTATTTAAATATATTAATAGAAGTATTTGTTTTTTGTTTCAGACGCGTTTTCAGCGATCCCGAGCCAAGGGAATTATATTTGTGCTACCACGAATCTGTCCCTCAAGATCTGACTGAAGTTGCTTATTTGCTCTCTTATTTAGAATAAATTTTATTTACAATAATTATAATTACCTACCTATTATAATAAATCAACTCTGTATTTTATACATATTTTTATACAATCCGTCCAGTAAAGTAAGGTGTATTTAAAATAATAAGCTTATCAAATTATCGAAATAAATATTGAATCAAACTGTTGTTTTATTTTCAAAAGATCTATGAGTATTATAGAGATGTATAGCAGAAAGGATGTGTGAACAGGTGTGAACTTAATGCGCAATATAGTGTAGAAACCGTAGAAAAGACATACGCCGAGTTTATTACTCGATTCTTTGCAGTAAATATCAGACTCGCTCGGCCCATCTTTCTGACCGTTGCTTTATATTATTGTCATAACATTGATCGAGTTCCTTCATGAACTGAGTAAATAGTAATGCATAATTTAGCTTTATCCACTGAATAATAAATTCAACTAACCTGTTGGCTAATGGCTGTTGTATGGACATAAATAAGGACGATGATTGTATCTTTTAAAGTTCCCGCCATATCTGCACCGGAAACAGTTGAATCTAATCCTTTGGTGCGAACTACTTGAAAACGGGGTATTTTAATAAAAACGAGTTTTTAAAAGAGCATTTTATATTACCAGGTTAATTTTTCTTATCTTATTTATTAAATTAACACAATAATTCGCATTGAACAACTTAATTACCATAGACAAATAATGAAATTGCACAGCGTCGTTGTGCAGAACCGCTAATACATGTCAGCCTATAATACACATTGTTCCCATTGCTTAAAGACTACAATTGAATGTCAAAATGAGTCAATGTAATTTCCATTAAAATTATTAGGACTCATTGTTAAAAAAAGTTGTTTCCGTTATCCGTCGCGTCGTGTGTCCCTGTGTGCGCGGATTGCGAATCGTAGCTTGTGAAATGTGAGTGGCGTTGCAGTGCTTTCATAGTTCCTCATGGCTTATAAAAAATAAAAGCAACTATTTTTTATTGACTTCTGTGTTATTGTGTATTGTGTGAAGATTTGTAGAAGAATTGAACGATGATAACCAAAATGCAATCACAAGCAAATGTGGTGGCCGTGCCACAATCTGTCACAAGTCAGCCACAGTCTCAGCAAATAGTTGGTGTAGGAGTTCCAGCAAATGCGGTGATACTGAAAATGTCTGACATACAGCAGATTTCTTCAGTTGGTATGTATTACGTGTACCATTTGTAAAATTGCGAATTTTACAGTAACTGAAACTTTCCGTGATCTTGGGAATTTTCCTTGGAAATGTCAATTAGAGCTTTTAGCTTTGTTGTAGCATTGTGTTATTACTGAGTGCGACTAGCATCCTGGGTCGTCTATTTGCATAATCACAAGAGGAGACCACGTTTAGTATTTACTCCATTTTATTTTTGTTTTGGAGCTTTCATGTGATTATTCTCATTGTTAGGTTATGATTTCTTTTTCGGTTTCATAGTTATCTAAATATTTGAATAAAATGCATCTATAACGGTTTTAATTTCGTGAAGAAATAATTATAACTACCTAGTAAAGTAGAGTGGATCTATGAATCACTCTTATATTTATACATTACTAATGTGTAAAAGTTATGTATGAGTAGGTATGTGGCAGAGTAAATAGTACCTTTCCTCGTTAGATATTTAAAGTAAATTGTATACATTTACTTAAAAAGATGAACAACTTCTTGATCACTAATGATGTGTCTAAAAATGTTATTTATACCACTCATATGAATAACTACTACACTACACTAATATGAATGATAGAACAGCAACAAAACTAAACTTTAGAAAGAGATTTTATCTTTATGCAATTGTCTATGTTATAAATACTGCATATTCTTTTCTTGTTACACATGCAAACTAAAATATATTATATTATGGTCTTGAAAGTTTATTTGCAACTTTGTTTAGTAACAACACCTCTGATATGCTCCATAATAAAAATAAATCTTTTTCATAGCATAACTATATTTATTTATCAAACAACTATTTCAACTTATGATGTTATGTTCCTAGGTCTACTTGAATTGGCTCATCGGGAGTATCAAGCTGGTGACTATGAGAGTGCCGAGTTACACTGTATGCAGTTGTGGCGACAAGATGGCACTAACACCGGTGTACTTCTACTTCTGTCTTCCATCCACTTTCAATGTCGGAGATTGGATAAATCTGCCCACTTCTCTACATTAGCAATCAAACAAAACCCACTGCTGGCTGAAGCTTACAGGTATATTTTATATTCTATAATATGTCCTTTGTCTTTTTTATCTAATAATTCTTATAAAACAAAGTACCCAACTTTATAACTAAGAATTTTATTCATCCTGTATAATGAATTGAATAAACAATGGAAAAATTTACAAAAAAAAAACATGTTTTATGGAAACTTCTGATGTTAGTTATAAAACAGGCTGCAAATAGTTTTTATTTAAATCAAGGCACAGAATTTAATGTAATCATGTCATAAACACTGGATTTGTCATAGTTAAGTAGTACTAGGATTAACTGTTATCATGGCCATGCCATGTCAAAATATTACCATTTTCATTAGCACAGCTGTACTTGTTATGACAATATTGTATATTCCTTTATATAATTGTTTAACCTTGGAGTATGAATGTCGTGTTTATAAACTGGCAACTCCAGCTTAGTTCTAGAACAATGCAATATTATCTTTCAAGACAAAAGAAATAGCTCAAATTCCAGGCCTTGTAGTATTTTCAATGACACAACTGGATTGTAAACAACATTAGTATATATATTTATATCTAAGCTAGTTCTCCCCTGTGGTTTAACTTACCTTGTTGTTCTCCAAAGGCAAGTAATGTGATATAAAGTTAAAGCCTATAACCAATTTTTTTTTAAATTTGTTTGGTATTTTAACAGTTATGCATATTCAGATTTCAGACCAAAAAAGACCTCAGCTTTGTTGAATTAGTACATATATTTACCTATTAATATTCATAGATATATAATATAAGTAAGAGTAGTATGTGCATAATATTATATGTAATACATTTCTATGCACTACACTACAGTTTCTAAGCAAGTGGGCAAGCCAATACCTTTTTGTATTGAACACTAATACTTGCTCAAACAGGAAGTGTAATATAAGAATCAGACATAACATTGATATGTTTAGCATTGCTATTAACTGCTTTCCATTTGAGAAACCTACTAGTATTTCATACTTGACAAAATATTAGTTTTTCTACTTTAGTCACCGATAAAGTATGAAATTATTTTGTAGGGATGTTTAGTTGTACCTAATAATTCTCCAAATACACGAAGAAAACAATATTTTTGTTTTGTCTGTCTGAACTGATATACATAATTATAATTTACATTGATGTTTATTTTAAACTAAAAAACAAAAGAAATTCTTTAGTATATTTTTGTTTATACAATGTCATTGACTAACTTATTTTTAGTCTGAACCTATATCAAGGGCTATTTCTGTATAATGAAATGTACTCAGTAAAATAATTTGTTGCTGCTGACAGGTTTTTGGCACCAGCAACCTATTAAAAATTAGGCCGTTTTGAAGTTCTCAAAACATACTGGGCCTTAATTTAAAAGAAAGGTTTAATCATTTACACACTGTAAGATTAAACAAACTTTTTCATTTATGATTCACACTAAAGATATCAATTTATTAGTCATCAGTGAAAATAAATAATTATTTATAATATGTATTTATGATTGTGAACAAGTCCAATTTTTTGCAGTTTAAGATCAAAATTTTTACATAATAAATTTTATCTACACCTATTTGATAAGCCAATGTTTACAATATACTAAAAGATTGAAGACAATTCGAATTAACATTAACACTATTCAATTCTGCAGCAATTTAGGTAATGTGTACAAAGAACGTGGCCAGTTGCAAGAGGCGTTGGAGAACTATAGACACGCAGTCAGACTAAAGCCGGACTTCATCGATGGCTACATTAACCTGGCCGCCGCTCTGGTGGCCGCCGGGGACATGGAACAGGCTGTCCAGGCTTACGTCACCGCCTTACAGTATAATCCGGTGAGTAATTAGCTAATTAATTACATGTTTGACGTTTTAGGGGATTGTTGGAAATTTTGCGAACCCACCTTTGTATGATACAACTTGCAACTTTTTGTACGATACAGTGCGCCCTGACTACGTTTTTTCGGTCTTGATGACTAACGATACAATCATAGGACCAAATAATTTTATTTTAAATCGTCTTTTTGTGAATATGCTAATTGGTACCTATTTCAATACCGAAGATGTTTCCGACTGCTTATAGCTACAAATACAATGCTATTTGACAGCATGGTAAACGCTTGATTTGTGAACCGACTTTATTATGTTTGCTATAATTATCTTTTTGTTTTGCATTATGGCATAAAGTTGTATGGTGATAAGACTCATAACTTGTGATTAGTCACCTTTATCTACATTTTTTGTCATTTGTAGCCTTGCAGGCAAACAAACTAAGACGAATTAAAGTATTGTGTACTCATTATAAAACCCGGCTTAGAACGTGCTGTACGACATTATTTCGTAGTAATTTGCATTTAATAATTCTCGATTATTTCAGATTTGCTCATTTGCATTGCACGTTTTTTGTAGTAACTTAGTACCAAAATGACGTAACGAATCATACTCGCGGGCGCAATGACGTAATAATGTAATTGAGCAGAATTTGGAACACTACGGTGCAGTACGTTTGTCTTGTAAAAGACCGCCATGTACATATGAGTTTTTTATCTATTGTTTACAACGAACCTCGCACAAATAAGTTGTAGTGTGACTTTATCAAATACGGTCGAACCTTGACTTGAAAATTAGGATAAACTACCAAACATTTCCTCAACTGTAAACACCCAACAATAATCAACACATGTTTTTTTATTATTGATACTCAATCTCCCTCCGATTTAGACCAATAATTAAATAGCAGTACACCATTTGTCGGTAACGGTTGCGTTTATTTAATTCATTGGTAAACCGTCCAGCAAAATGAAAGCATAATAATGAGTACCTATTACCTATATTAATATGATTTAAAACAAGTTTAGCTCGTTTGGCCTTAATAAAACTAGTGTAGTATCTAGCCTACGTATACTAAACAGTTGCTAAGCCACTAGGTCTTTTTAATATATTTTAATATGTAAATAAACAGTGTCAACAATACCTTTGTTACACGCCATTTTTTATATCTGTATGGATTACATTTGATATAAAGGTGTAAAAAAAAAAAAAAATCGTCGAGCTAATAAAATACTACAGATTTTTTTTACGATTTCAGAAATAAATATACATAATATGTAATCTTCTTCTGGAAAAAGACAGAAGTCATCATCGTCCCGCCTTCTTTTCTGTATACCGACCTCTGGTCAATTCTATTTACTAGATAAACACAAGTTATATTATAAATAAATACTTTACAGTTTTGGTTACATTTAATCATAGAACAAAAAAATAGTATGCGAATATTTTAAACGCTATCATCAACGGAATGCATGCCTTATGTACGTACAGCAAGGTACAAAATCCTCCAAGCATATTTTCTTCCCACCCATGTGTTACAAAAGATATGTCTGAATTCGTAAACAATGAACGTATCACTTAAACCTAGCTTACGTCAAATGGTGACTGCCATGTCGGTATAAAATAAACTTTTTGACTTTAGGAAGATAGATAAAACTTCAAAGACTCTTTATCAACCTGTTAATAGATCAATATCCTTGTTCTCAGTAATAACCTATTGTTACCTTTGTCATAGCAAACAGACGGAGCGGTAATATTCCATGTTATTTTTTTTTACGATCATTCGTTTTTAATATGTTTGTCTTGTTACAATCTTGAAAGATGACCTTATGTATTAGAAAATAGTTTATTTTTAGTTTGTTAGTGATTATGCAATATGTTTTTCCATAGCGACATTGACTAGCGGTACAGGAAAACATAGTTATGAAAATTGAATAAATCTTAAATGTTTACCCCGCATTCAGCAAGCATGCTGGGGCCCGATGCCGCTATTTTAAGTCAGTGAGTGGTTTAATAAACGTTCCAGTTTACTTGTTATTGTGCCTAATTTTCGTATTCAGATAATTTTAGTTTAATGACAAATGTACACCTACTTGCCACTGTTGTCATTGTAAGATTGCAAGTGACTGTTCTTATCTGAATACGAAAATTAGGCACAATAACAAATACACTGGAACGTTTATTAACCCGCCACTCACTGACTTAAAATAGCGGCATCGGGCCCCTGATTAATGCTCGTCCAAGTCAAAAGAAGGAACCTTTACCTGCATTGTGAGAGTAACAGGCCCATTATTATATTTTTGATTACCTTTTGGCCAAATCTTGCAACCAAATGACAACCGACCCGAAAAAATATTTTATGTTTTATAATGGGTTGAAAGGAAAACTACATAGTCCAGCAATAGTTTTTCTGTTACTTAATATTTTAATGTTATTCGTGTTTGTCCGCTATTAACTTTAAAGTCTTTGAGGAAACCCTAAACATATATTATGCTCGAAATTTTATGATAACATTCGATTATTTCAATTCTAAATAGGTACCGAACGTGACAGCATGAGTTAGTTTTTTTGTAACGAACATCTAAATTGTCACTGACTAATTAAATTCAATTGTATAACGTTAATATCACATAATGAGCGTTCGGTTGAAGTAATCCATCATGGTGACTGTTCTCATTATAGCTTATAATTTTCTTGGTACAAATCAAACACATCCGTATAACATGTTGTATGTCTCTTCATCGCTAGAAGGTCAAATTGCAGTTTTAATACAACTTTGTCACATGATTTAGCACTTTTAGTTGTTGCTAATTTGTTTTAGAATCTATGGCGCCTGAAATGGAGGCAAATTATGATGGATAAGCATAAATTATGAAAAACCACAAGGTTAAATAATTGCACCAAGGTGAACTTTGATTAGGAACGATTATCGATTTTCAACTTGGTACGGAAAATATTGCCGTCCACGATATAATTCTAGACAGCATTCTTAAATATTTATAAATGGCGACTGACTGGCTATAACCAGACAACATAATATAAGAAAATGAAATTACTATTCTGAATAACATTTTGTTTTACAGGACCTTTACTGCGTCAGGAGTGACTTAGGCAATTTGCTCAAAGCTCTCGGACGTCTGGATGAGGCAAAGGTAAATACAATTTCCTCCGCTACTTTCTGGTTTGCTTCGAAGTTAACAGGATCCTCTGAAAGTTTCCTTTGTACTGCACAAAATTAGCGTACTCTCTGGCTCTGTAAGCGTACACTGCTCTTGCGTATCTTCATACAAATAATTTGCAACTTGCGTCCAAGTATTCCTCTTAATGGTTACGACAATCTGGTATTTTATTAATACATTTTACCTTACATTCCAAATAAACAGTACTGGCAGAATTCCAATTTGTTGAAACCATTAGCACTTTTTTAAAACAGGGTGGGAAACCGAACAGTTTGTTTTGCTTTTCAAACTTCGGTTCCAATCTTGTAGCACGGTATGATACAGTCACAAAATATTAAATATCTTAAGTGTATCGTTATCTTATAATAAAATTGCGTTTGATAAATTTGATCAGTTGACATTCACGAAGCAGAAGGACATTTTGCGTAGCATGTTTTATACAAACATTTTTTATTAAAGCATACTGTACACGTGGGTCTCACATTGAATACAAATCAAGTACACAATAAAGTACATACATTATATGAAATTTTACAAATCATTTCGATGGAACCACAGTAGCTTAATATTTTGTGGCAGCGTTTATGCGTATTAATCTCAATTCTCTACGCAACATTAGTTTTATGAAACGTTTATTTGCAATTGATGTATGTGCTAACTAACAATGGTGTTGCATGCTAAACAATGTTGCGTGGAGCATCGAACAGTTAAGGAGAGTAAATTAATTGGCATCGTAATGTTCAATTAATGTGAAAGCATTGAATCCTGTTACCTTCAATGTACCTAGTATACGTTAATCCTGTGCTTGTAGTGATATCTATTACAATGGAGGATCAGAGGAGACAGTAGTGTTTATTTCATTTAGCGACATGACGTAGTGTTTATTTGTATTATATGATTTCGTCATCTACATTATGCCTGTCGCAATACTCTGCTCGATGACAGCGTGAGTTGGACAATGATCCTCGAATCATAAATATTTGATTTGCATTAAAATTTGTTTAAGAAGCCGATCGGGTAAAACAAATTGACTCAAAATCAACTAATTTTCTATTATATTTTCACAAGGTATTGTCTGGTAAGGCAAGTGTAGGTGTGACCGCTGCTGTATCTAGCTGGGTTATGGTTCGTACGACACTCGCTATCCCGCCGCGATGACACCATGCCTGCTGCAGGTAAAGTGGAAAAGGTTTGCAAGCAATAAAGTAAGAACAGGAAAATCGGATATACTCGTGCTCTTTGACTTATCCATTGTCGTGACCATCTTCTCTCATCGGCTAGGAAGTGGAAGCGTTTCACTTGTGGTTCGTGTAGATTGTTTCATGACTTATGTCGGTACTTCATTTTATTCTTTTACAAGATATTGTTGTGTTTTTGCACTTGGATTGCACTGGGTTTCGTTTGCATTTCCTACTGATGCGTGTGGCAATCGGCGTAGTATCGTTTCTCTAGGGCGCTATTTGCGTAATGGTTTTATTTGAACGCGATTAATGTTAGGTGATCTGACGCTTTTGGAATACACGTCGATCACCCAGCGTTACTCGACGCTATGGTGTAATCTCTGACATTGGCGTAACATACATTGCAGAATATCATTACGTTAAAACATTATTTTTGTGTAATTGTTAACATGTGTTTTTTTCGTGTGTGTAGGCTTGTTACTTGAAGGCAATTGAAACGAGGCCAGACTTTGCTGTGGCATGGAGTAATTTGGGATGCGTGTTTAACGCTCAGAGTGAAATCTGGTTAGCCATTCATCATTTTGAAAAGGCTGTGGCATTAGATCCCAATTTTTTGGACGCCTACATTAATTTGGGAAATGTGCTCAAGGAAGCAAGAATTTTTGACCGGTAAGTTTTCACTTTGATTGATTAATAAACTATTACTCAGTGGTGTATTTGCAGATAATTATCTATTTTGTAAATAATAATTTCGTTGTAACCAATCATTCATAAACTTTCAAAACTAATAATAAAATAGTGGCAATAGATAATTAACTATAATTTTCTTTGTACAATAGGGCTGTGGCAGCGTATCTTCGCGCGTTGAATTTGTCGCCAAATAATGCTGTAGTTCACGGCAATTTGGCGTGCGTGTACTATGAACAAGGATTGATTGACTTGGCAGTTGATACCTATAGGCGAGCTATTGAATTGCAACCGAACTTCCCTGACGCATACTGTAATCTAGCGAATGCCCTAAAAGAGAAAGGACAAGTCGTCGACGCCGAAGAATGTTACAACACTGCATTACGACTGTGTCCGTCACACGCCGACTCCCTGAACAATTTGGCCAACATAAAACGTGAACAAGGATATATTGAGGAGGCAACTCGTCTGTATTTGAAAGCTTTGGAAGTGTTCCCCGAATTTGCGGCTGCTCATAGCAACTTGGCGTCTGTATTGCAACAGCAGGGCAAGCTCACTGAGGCACTCATGCATTATAAAGAGGCCATACGAATTCAGCCAACCTTCGCTGATGCATACAGTAACATGGGTAACACGCTTAAAGAGATGCAGGACGTGGCGGGTGCTCTGCAGTGTTACACAAGAGCTATACAGATTAACCCTGCATTTGCGGACGCTCACAGCAACCTCGCTAGCATTCATAAAGATTCTGGAAATATTCCCGAAGCCATCCAGTCGTACAGAACAGCATTGAAATTGAAACCAGACTTCCCCGATGCGTATTGCAATTTGGCACATTGCTTACAAATTGTGTGCGATTGGACTGATTATGAGGCGCGCATGAAGAAGTTAGTTAGCATTGTGGCCGAACAGCTCGACAAGAACAGACTTCCATCAGTTCATCCTCACCATTCTATGTTATATCCATTAACTCATGACTACAGAAAAGCCATCGCTGCGCGTCATGCTAACTTGTGCCTCGAAAAAGTTCAGGTTTTACATAAATTACCATTTAATTTCCCTCGAGAGTTACAAGGACGCCTACGTATCGGTTATGTGAGCAGCGACTTCGGTAACCACCCAACTTCGCATTTAATGCAGTCAGTGCCTGGTCTGCATGATCGTACTAAAGTAGAAATCTTTTGCTATGCTCTTAGTCCCGATGACGGTACAACATTCCGATCTAAAATCGCCAGAGAAGCTGAACACTTCACTGACTTATCTCAGATGCAATGTAACGGCAAAGCTGCCGATAAAATATGTGCTGACGGAATTCACATTCTCGTCAATATGAACGGTTATACTAAGGGGGCGAGGAATGAGATATTCGCGTTACGCCCGGCCCCCGTGCAAGTCATGTGGCTGGGATATCCGGGAACTAGCGGGGCTAGCTATATGGATTATTTAGTGACGGACGCAGTTACATCACCCGTGGAATTGGCTAGTCAATATAGCGAGAAATTGGCTTACATGCCGCACACATACTTTGTGGGCGATCACAAACAAATGTTTCCGCATTTACAAGAGCGACTTATTCTTAGCGACAAAGTTAAGTCTCATAACAACTTGGGTAATCTTCCGGATAATGTGGCGGTTATTAATGCTACTGATCTGTCGCCACTCGTAGAGAACACTGATATTAAGGAAATTAAAGAAATCGTAAGAGCAGCAAGACCCTTGGAAATTTCACTTAAAGTGGCCGAACTACCGACAACAACACCAATTGAGACAATGATAGCATCAGGACAAGTACAGGTAATATTCTTTTAAACTCACTATTTTAACCTTCAAAAATAATTCCACTGTAGAACTATAAAAAATACATTATATTCTTTAAATTTTGAAACTCGAACGCTATAAACATACCTCAAACTTAACACTTAGGTATCTTATTACAGACATCAGTAAACGGCGTAATTCTACAAAACGGCTTAGCAACAACTCAAACGAACAACAAGGCAGCAACAGGCGAGGAAGTACCACAATCCATAGTGATCACGACGCGGCAACAATACGGTCTCCCCGATGACGCGGTCGTGTACTGCAACTTCAACCAGCTGTACAAGATAGACCCCCTGACGTTACACATGTGGGTGTATATACTGAAGCACGTGCCGAACAGTGTGCTGTGGTTGTTGAGGTTCCCGGCTGTCGGAGAGCCGAATCTGCAGACTACGGCTCAGCAATTAGGTAAGATATATTAGAACTGTGTTATTAGTCCTAAAGATATTATGAATAACTTAATTTATGGCAAGCCTCTAGGTATGTGATACGCTCCTACAAAAAGCAACAGGGTTTTTATGACACACTGTATATTTTATTTCTTAAACTATTAATGGCTGATTCATAAAAGTTAAATTAAAAATTAGTATGTAAGGTTTTTAATGGATAACAATTAAAAATGTCAGACCAGATAACTACTATTAGTTAATAATAATAATAATAAATTTAAATCTTTGTCTGTATTACCTGCTTGACTATTTGTCTAAACAACTGTAAACAAATTCAAATTCAAATATTCTTTATTCAATATAGGCTACACAGTAGCACTTATCGAACGTCAAACACAAAATACAAAAAAAACAGACAGCACCCTAAGGGTCGGTTCATATCCGGCGGAAACGCACCGCGCACCATCGGCCGCGCAACGCCAGAACAAACAAACACGCAATGAGACATCCAACCCCCCACACCTGACGCGCTAACGCAACATTAGTTGAGTGTGAAAAGCCGAACGCCCCACCACGCATCCGCCCGCCCAGACACCAGTACACTGATCTTAACCAAGGTCAACAGAACGACCAGTCACCGCAAGCAGCACCCGTTCACGAGTATGACGCAAGGGTCAGCCATCCCCTCCCTCGCCATATTAGAGGGAAGGAGGAGACCCGACCCAAAACGCCACCGCAGGCAGTGAAACCTTTTCTAACTTAGTAATTTTTGGTCACAGGTCTTCCCCCCGGACGCATTATCTTCTCTAATGTGGCAGCCAAAGAGGAGCACGTTCGTCGCGGCCAGTTGGCAGATGTGTGTCTCGATACGCCACTGTGTAACGGCCACACGACCAGCATGGACATCTTGTGGACGGGCACGCCGGTCGTCACGCTGCCTGGAGAGACGCTGGCTTCAAGGTAACTAAAAATAGATAGTATTTTATAAAAGAGACATCGATGTTATACCATATTTATATAGCCAGATTTTTAAGTTTATAGTTGCACATACTTGCAACATTCAAGAATTGAATACATTTAAAAACGATTTATATTATCTTACAATATTTTGTAATTTTGTTACAGAGTGGCAGCATCTCAGTTAAACACACTTGGTTGTCCTGAGTTGATTGCGAGAACGAGACAAGAATACCAAGACATAGCTGTAAGACTAGGAACTGATAGGGAATAGTAAGTATCATAATAAAATCACCTATATACATGTAAAACTTTGGCGAAACTATATAATATACAGTTTTTATACTTGTTTACTATTAATTTATGTACTTGTTCTGAATTAAGCAGCGCTAGATATAAATTTCAAGAATGTTCACTAATGTATGTTGTTTTCTATTACAGTTTAAAAGGTATCCGCGCTAAAGTGTGGACGGCACGCACAGACAGTCCGCTCTTCGACTGCAAGGCTTACGCCACCGGCTTAGAAATGTTATACAACAAGATGTGGCAGAGGTACGCGCGGGGTGACCACCCCGACCACATAAAGGCTGTCGACAAATAGACTTGGTCACACCCCGGCGAGAACAATGACTTGAGTAAGAAACGCCGTTGGTGCTAAGTGACAGTGAACTCGTAAGTGAAAGTCGATGATGTGGTGTCATAAAGCAGAATGTGGACTGCGTGTGATATTATTTGTAAGAGCTCGAAGCTCTGTTAGTTTCGTTTGTCAGCCGGTGTCGATCAACCTGATCAATGATCACGTACTATCGATTGTACTTCATTGATATTGATCTGAGGTATCGATTGCTAGATGACCGATCAAATTCTGTATGTAATATAATTTGGTTGGTTGCAAGTTGTTATCTTTAAGTGTCCTGTGTGGATTTGATACTTCGATATCTTAAGGCGATTTAATAAGTGGCATATTGATCACCATGGCCTGACTTTACGACGTGTAAGTTACAAATGGGCTATTTGATATTGGACCACAGGAAAGGAATGCTCCCCATTTTCCAAGTTTCTCGATATCTTCCTTATCACTAGTAGCGCTAAATGTTTTCTAGCTGTAATAATACGAATTGATTGTTAAGTTCATGCTGAACTGTATAAGAGTAACAGATTTCTATATTTTTTAAGCAATAATATTATGTATACAAATAGCTATAAACGTGGCCTTGATAGCTGTTACAGTTAACTGCAATAATTAGATTTATGGTTGAATAGTTGTTTTGCAGAAATATTTTGCATACCTACAAGTGTTATTCACTATTAATGTTATTAAAACATCTTAGGTAGTTGCAGTACTTTTGAATCAGACTTGTAGAATAAAAGTATCTAGACACCGTTAAAACTTTGTAAAATAATATTACCATAAAAGTTCTTGAAGTTTTAAATATATTCATATCAATAAAATGACATAACACAGGGCTATCATACACAATACGCTAGATAGGGAAGTTTTACGTAATAAAAGCATTTTTAACAAGACACAAATTGATGCTGTGTTTATACTGCGTTTGCCAAAGTTATGAATAATTATAAAATGTTATTGAAGCTGTACTGTAAAGAAAAGAACAATTACGTCTCTGCGTATACCAAACAACATGTTACAGTTTGTATTGAGAACGGAGCATACGTAAGACTGAATTTCCGAAACAATAACAGTGCAGTAAATTAGTCCAATTATAGTTATTGTCACTGCCAGCTGATGGCGACTCGTTTATAGTGTAAAGAGACTCGTGTAATTCTAAGTAATCATTTGTGATACCAACATACTATTATAAAATGGCTATGCTTGATGAATATAGTTTTAGACATCATTTACCCAGCGATTGTAATACTTTAGACGGATTTGCTGTGAGAGCTTTATGATTTAGTTCTATTTTTGTATTTATATTATATGTATTGTTGTTTTAGAACATTTGTGATTAATTTTGGAATCGTGACTATAAAATTAGTATCTAATGAGTTTTATAAAATGTATTTGGTGTTGAATTATTGTTTTTATGTTCATGTGTACTCAAGTTTTGATGACGTTATAACTATTCCAATATTGAGATAGTTCCATTCTACTTAGGTGTTTTAGCCTTCAAAATTATACCATTTATTCCTAATATCTAAGTAATTGGAAAAGTTAAGGGAGAGAACATTATGGTGAGGATCGTATTAACTCAGTATATTGTAATAGCTATTTATTTATTTATTGCTCATGAAGTTATTTGCTAAGTAATGAGCTGTAATGTTTTCTTCTCACGTTCATCTTGACTATATGATATAAGAATTCTGTCACTATTGTAAAATGGTTATGGCTATAAATGTGACTTCAATTGTTTTGTCATAGTCTAACTTTTCGTTGTAAATAGTATAAAATTAAGTCTAGACTATATAATAGAATAAAATAAAAAATAAATTGTTGTTTTATTTTCTTCACGCCCCATGGATAAGCTAAGTTTGTACTGAAAAATAATAAAGTTCAAGTTATCTAAGGTAGGTATATCCGTTTTTATAGTTTCTACCATTCAAAGGAGTAAGGCGTCCGTGGCATTAATTCTTACCCTAAACAGCGTTTATTAACGATAACGGGGTTTTAAAAATCTTGAAAAGTAAGATTTTTCCTGTTTTGATTCTGCACCTTATTATTGTATAATTTCCTTATTTTTTCAGCATAATTTTGGGTGAACGAGATGGTACCTACTTTACTAGTAGTTCTATTATAGGTTTTAGAAAGGAGGCATTACTTAGCTCGTTAGTCAAAAGTCAAGCGCACCGCTCAAGCGCCTTACTTTTTGTCACGGAAACCGCGCTTCCTGTTACAGCTATGTGAATTCGGAATCAGTATTTAATAGTATTTATTAATTAGGAACTAGCTGAGCCTAGCGGTTTCGCTGGGCAAATTAAGAAGGTTCTTAATTTGTCTGCATTTTCTTTACGCAATATCTTCGCGTATAATATTGTATTGCGTTCAGTGACGGATTAACCCTTAATCAAATTAAGCAATTGCCTAGGGCATCACGTCTGAGGGGGCACCAGAAGACGCAAAAAAAAAATCCGTCCTTAGGGCATTACGTCTCACTCTCACGTCACCAAAAACTACACCGAAAAAAGGATTGTGTCTTAGAGTTAAGATGATCGGTCAGTCAGTAAGTGAGAGAGTGACGAAATTGACAAACTTTGACTAGTTATGATTCTTAAACTACTGGTTTAGATTGAATGAAATTTGAAGTATACTTATCAAATGAACATATAACATACGTTTCGGCGACAGGACTTTCGGTGAAACATGCATAAGATCTATCGACGAATGTCTCAAAAACGAAACGTCCTGTCGGTGATCAGTCCAAAGGAGAAACGGCTGTCGGAGAACGTTTGCAGACTCGCTCCAAAACAGTTTTTTGACAACAACTGCTTTCCGGCTCATTTAACGATTAAAATAATTAGTAAAAAATTTAACTAGTCAAAATTTCTTACAATTTATGTAGTAACCTTTTTTGTAGAATCAATAGTTTTAGCGTACGAGCACCGCAAAGTCCACTTCTACACGCTTTTGGCCAAATAAAACTTTTTTTTCTGGTAAGCCTAATCTGCAGGCACGGTAGTGACCCTAGATTAGGCTTACTGACGATAACAAAAAAAAAAAACGAGCCACTTACTCCACCTCATGGTGGTGCAGAAATTACGACTAAACTAATTATTGACTTTGCGGCGCTCCTTCGCTAAAATTGATTCTACAAAAAAAGGTTAATACATAGATAAGGTAGGATTTTTTTTCTAGTTTAATTAATTACATAACTATTTTTCCGGATAATCCAGAAAGGAATTGTTGCCAAAAAACTGTTTTTGAGCGCCATTTTTCCCATATGGCGGCGCGAGTGGCAAAGATACGAGGTGGCAAAGCGAAAATATTAAAAAAGCACAACGAAAACTATAAAATCACCAATTGTCAATCTCCCGGAAAACTTTCCAGGTAACCCTCTTTTTTAGTACCAAATGACTGTAGTACAAGTACTAGTTGAAAAACGGATAGGGGGGCCCCACAGACGTTGATTGCTTAGGGCATCAAGTAGTCTTAATCCGTCACTGATTGCGTTATACTTAAACATGCATAAGCAGTAGGTACCTAGACTAAAACTGATATCTTAAACTGATTTCAAATAATTATGCTTCCGAGGTGGTCCCATATAAAAGTCATCAAATTCGATTCAGTTTCAAGATTTCAGATTAAAGCATTTGTTTATACCTAATTAAATGTAGGTAGTTTAGTTTTATTGTCAGAAGTATTGCTATACGGCGACTTGACTTCTCACAGTAAAAAACATATAGTTTCTAGTTTATAAAGGTAAAATCTCTTGGGATGCAGTGTCAATAAACAAGTAATGCAGTAGAAAGTATTTCCATAATTATAATTGTAATACATACGTTTTTTAGGGTTTCGTACCTCAAAAGGAAAAAACGGAACCCTTATAGGATCACTTCGTTGTCCGTCCGTCTGTCAAGACCGTTTTTCTCGGGAACGCGTGGAGGTATCAAACTGAAATTTATACCTAATACTCAGGTCTACTGTCCCTCGGAGCTGTGAAAAATTAAAGTTGTAAGCCAAAGCTATCAAAAGATACAGCCGTTTATGCCGCAAATTTCCGCAAATTTTCGAAACTCGCACGGGAATCAAAACTTACAGGGTACTTCCCGTAAACTTAGAATCTTGAAATTTGGTACGAAGTAACGTCTTATAAAGTACGTACAGATAAAGGAAAAATTGCGAAAACCGTAAATTTTTAGTTTCATCACATACCTAATACATATTATATATATTATACCTACAGGTTTGTACGGAACCCTCGGTGCGCGAGTCCGACTCGCACTTGGCCGGTTTTTTTCCTTTTTGTTCGTACGTCGCGTCGTACACCCGGGCGCCAGCTGCAATGGGCGGTGTAAACCAGACACATTGTGTAAATGTGTCACTCTTTATAATAGTCGACGACAAAATGTGGTATGTGATAGTGGCTACCTGACCCCTTTTAATAATATTATTTTCAATGAATAGTTTTGATCAATAGATATCTGAAGGCACTGGTGCAGATTCAAGATAAAGCAAAGTGTGGTAGAATATGTCTAAAAAAATCGGCCAAGTGCGAGTCGGAGTCGCGCATTAAGGGTTCCGTACCACCATCAGAAAGAAGTGCTGGGTTACTCATTGTAGGTTAGGTGCCTGATGTCATAGGAAACCCCTGACATTTATAACATATCAATTTGTTTAACTGTGTGCAATGTCTTTATGAATTATAAGGCAATTCGTTTGCGGTTTGAATACATCAATGCAAAGGGGACCCCTCTTAGATTTTAAGTTTTCAATGATTTTAGTATTTGTTGTGATAGCGGCCATAGTAACAAGTATTTTGTGTAAATTTCAGCTGTCTAACTAACGTTTGGTCTGTAGAGTCCTGTGACAACAGACAGACATCTTAGCCTTAGTAATAGGGTCCCGTTGGTACCCTTTGGGTACGGAACCCTAAAAAGTAAATGATATGGAAAAAAAATATTGTATATTGTGTGAATTATGTAGCTTAGCTGCGAAAAAATAAGTAGATAGGTACGTATTATAAAATCCACTACTTCTAAAGGGATAAAAAATACTCTATGCGTGAATTGAACCTGCAACCGCTGTCGCAAAAGGTTCTTAGCAGTTAGCCATCGTTTTTAGTAATACAATAGGTATCTAGTACCTACTTATGGCATTTAAAAAGGGTGTCCGTGTACGTCTCTGACTCTCGTAGCTCGTAGCTCCTAAATGTGTTATTCGAATTAGAGGGGTTTTTTTCAATTATAGTTTCTTACTATAATTTTATTATAAAAATCTTTTTAGGTAGGTAATGAAAATCATCAACTCGTTTCTGAGAGTTAAATATAATAAAATTACTATGTGATGTTATTCAACGAAATATTTTGCTAACGATGGTACCTATTGAATTTCATAAAACAGTCAGCGACCTCAGGCTTTTCCCGGATATTTTAAAAATAACCGTCTTCTTAGAATGACTTAATGAACAAACTCAACAACACTTGACCTGACAATCGTACCAAGTACCACAAGTACTGAGTCCGCAGTTGTATCATTTTCAAGTTTGCTAAGTAAATTATTTTAAGACTCGCTTGTTTGTACTTCAATGCGGTTAGGCTACCTAAGTATCCGACCAAACTCAAGTAGAAGTCAAGGTTTGTTAGTGACATACCTAACTAATATTATTTAATTTATTTCGTATTCTAAAATCTAGCATCAGATCTCCGTGATCGAGTGGCGTACACACCGGTTTCCAAGCTGTTGAACTGAGGGTTTGATCCCGGAAGGGGTCCATGCATAAAACTACTTTTCTACATTGTCTAGGTTTCCATTAAACAAGTGCTTTACTTTGGGTTCTGAGCAATGTTCTATTCGACGTTGTTCACATTTATGTATTTAATTTATAGTTATATAATCTACGCAATTTGGCTTATGCATCTATAGTTTGTGAAAGAACCATGGAAATATGAAAAATCAATTTAAAAACAGGCATGTACAATAATTATAATTATACAAATAAACAAGAATCTACTTTAATGGAAATATGGGACCATCTCTTAGGTACCTGCTACGCTACGAAACGTAAATCTTTTTGAAATCGATCCACAAATGCTAGAAATGTTGTCTAACGAACAGAAAAAAAACATTCCATCGAATTGAGAACCTCATCCTTTTGAGTTCGGTTAAAAAAATAAAGATATAGCTATAAAAATAAGTTTTAAAAGAAAGCTTTATAAGAAACATATCTACAAGTTACTAATACCTACTTAGTGTGTAACAGTCCTGGGAACGTTTTCTAGGTTGCAGCTTAATTTATTTTTCTGCCAGGATATTGTCATTAGTTATCTAGTGTTTGGAACTGTGCCAGGTGTCATTGAACTGTTACTGAACAGTTACTATGCACATCTGTTTACCCCCCTGGGGATAACAGTCCTTATCGATTGATATTCATTGAGGAATGATAAATGCTTTAAATCTAATAAAAAATCTTTATTGCAATATTTGTAAATAAAAAATATTTACAACTTAATTATAAGTGTGTTGCTAATTAGGTATGTAGGTACTAAATTTAACTAAATAGAATAAAAATAAAAGGCAAATTTAAATTTGTCTCTTTTTTTATTAAAATTGATTCGAAAATTAATATTCATGGATAAAATTAATCTAAGTAAAGTCACGAAACGTTTCCGTTTAGTACAAAAGTCAAAACTACGAGGGTTACTTATTATGCGGCAATAGAATCGCTGGTGCGGTTTGTTCCCTCCATCCAAGTCGGCGCGCATTCATGGCATTTCATTGTACGCGGCAGTCGCGGCCTCGCCACCGCGGGGGGATCGCGTGCTTGCGTTGCCATGCTCCGCCGCACTCACACTGCTCTATTTACTACACCGCTCATAATCGTCGTTATCGGAACGTTTCCGTACAGTACACGCGTAACCAACAGCTGAACATGACAGTGCGCGACTTACGAACTCAACTTTCATTCATCAAAACTCTATTCTGACAAGTGACGAAAATGATATGGACACAGTGCCGTTTAAAATGATAATTAACGCGATATTCTTTTGTTTAGTGATGGGCGCGGCGCTTACGGAAGCGCCTGACGAGGCAGATGTTTGTTTCCGTGTGTCCGGTGAGAATAGTTTGGTGGAGTGCAACGTACGGACGCTGTCGTCGGACAGGGATGTAGCCGGTTCGATGCACTCGGATGGCGCGGAGCGGCTCGCGATCCGGTGCAGCCCGCTGCTGCTCGAGAGCTCGCTGCGGGACCACCACTTCGGAAGAATGCAAGGTTTGGCGGAGATAACCATAGATAACTGCAAAGTGCTGCGACTTCCCGGCAACGTGTTCGAGGGCCTAAGAGGCTTGAAAACTTTGAAAATTCGCACTATGAACAACGTGTGGAGCAACAACAAAGAATTGGAGCTGTCTTTGGGAGCATTCAACGGTCTGAGAGAACTGCATACGTTAGACCTGCCATACAACAACATAAGAAAGATACCATCAGACCTGTTTTGCGCGTTGGAAAATATAATTTCACTTAATTTAACGCACAACAAAATCAAGTTTGTCGATGAACTGGGTTTCGGTCATAAATGCGGGTCCACATTGCAGACTATAGATTTAAGTTATAACGACATCATGTCGCTGCCAGCTGACTCCGAAATTTTACATTTACGCCGGTTGACGCAGTTATTTCTTCAAAATAATAAAATTAATGAGTTGCCGGGCGAAGTTTTTAGTGACTTACTGTCGTTAAAAGTTGTGAACCTTTCGGATAATGCTATTAGTTATTTACCAGATGGATTATTTTATAACACTAGGGAAATTCGTGAAATTTATATACAAAATAATGAACTGGAAAGTTTGCCTAAGAGAATATTTAATCGGTTGGAACAATTGCTCGTTTTAGATCTTTCGGCGAATAAATTGAGGAGCGACCACATAGAAGATGAAACGTTTGGTGGTCTAATAAGATTAATCGTGCTCGACCTGTCGCATAACGCGGTCGCACGGATCACACGCAACATGTTCAAAGACTTGTTTTTTTTACAAATTTTGAATCTGTACAATAACACCGTAGGGTTCATAGAGGACAATGCGTTTTCACCGCTTTTTAATCTACACACACTGAATTTAGGTCAGAATAAATTACAAGCTATTGAAGACCAAATATTTAATGGATTGTTCATATTGAATAAATTAAATTTAAATAATAACTTACTGTCTTATATCAGTGAGAACGCATTTAAAAACTGTTCAGATTTAAAAGAATTAGATCTAAGTTCTAATAAAATGACGAAAGTACCAGAAGCCATAATGCAACTATCGTTTTTGAAATCGCTAGACTTAGGTGAAAATTTATTAATTGAGATAGCAAACAACTCATTCCAAAACCTATCGCAACTGACCGGGTTACGTTTAATAGACAATCAAATTGGAAACCTTACCGCGGGTATGTTCTGGGGCTTGCCGAGCCTGCAAGTTCTCAATTTGGCGAAAAATAAAATACAGTCGATCGAAACGGAAACCTTTCAAAAGAATACCCAATTGGAAGCCGTGCGATTGGATGGCAACTTCATTTCTGACATTAACGGCGTGTTTGTGGCTCTCACTAAACTGTTATGGCTTAATTTATCCGAGAATCATTTAGTCTGGTTTGACTACGCGTTTGTTCCGGGAAGCTTGAAATGGCTGGATATCCATGCCAATTTTATAGAAATTCTTGGAAATTACTACAAAATACAAAACGAGTTACATGTCAAAACATTAGACGCCAGTCATAATCGGTTAGTAACTCTGTCGCCCATGTCTATACCGAATAGTGTGGAGCTTTTGTTTATAAATAATAATTTTATTACAAGTATAGATTCAGATACATTCCTTGAAAAGAGAAATTTAACTCGTGTTGATATGTATGCCAATGAGATTGAAAGTTTGGACATAAATAGTTTGCGTGTTTCGAGAGTGTCTGACGAACGTGTGCTGCCCGAGTTTTACATTAGCGGTAATCCCTTTCGTTGCGATTGCACAATGAAATGGCTTTTGCTCATCAATTCCATTACGAGTCGAGAATATCCGCGCGTGATGGACTTGGAGAATGTAATCTGCAAGGAATCCTACGTACGCGGTGTGAAATATCTCCCGGTCAGTTCTCTTCACATAAAAGACTTTTTGTGTAAATACGATAGTTACTGTCCGGATGGTTGCCATTGTTGCGATTTCAATAACTGTAACTGCAAGACACTGTGCCCAATTAATTGTTCATGTTATCACGATTCATCAAAAAGTACGAGCGTTGTCGATTGTTCTGTGAAACAATTGAAGACGATTCCTCACAATTTTCCTTTAGATGCAACACATATATATTTAGATGGGAATGTTTATAGTGAACTTAATGAGTCTGTTTTCGATTCAATGAGCAAAGCGGTCGTAGTATATCTGAACGCAAGTAATATTATAAACATACACAACAATACGTTCAGTCGACTCCGGGATCTAAGAATACTACACTTAGACAACAACAAACTGAAACAATTACGGGGTCTCGAGTTCTCAAAGCTAAGCAACTTAAAAGAACTGTATCTTCAAAGTAATTTAATTGAGTACATTTCAAATGAAACTTTTTCTCTTTTGGGAGCTCTAGAAGTTTTGCGGCTGGATGGAAACAGACTCGTGAAGTATGGTCTGTGGCATTTAGACAATAACAAAAAGTTACAAACATTGTATATTGGCAGTAACAACTGGTCCTGCGATTGTAAATATTTGCAAGGATTTTTAACTTATGTATCACAAAATGTTGAGAAAATTGTCGATATTCCAAACCTATGGTGTGTGAATGAGAACATGAACCCAGCAAAGAAGCCATTGAATTTAAATGTGTCAGTTTGCAGCGAAATAACCGATTCCTCGATGATAAGCGCGTTCTTCGTCTCTCACAACTTGCCATTATTGGCCTCGGTTTTGACTGGGTTCATGCTTATTTTATTAATATTAGCTTTAGTATTCACATTTAGATACGCTTGTAGAATGTGGTTGTATTCGAATTGCGGAATTAAGCTCTCCCCTCTAGCGAGCGCTTTTAAGGATGCTGATAAGCTTTACGACGCATATATTTGTTATAGCCCTAAAGACGAGGAGTTCGTTGTAGAATCGCTCGCTCGTGAATTAGAGACCGGTTATCCGTCATACCATCTCTGCCTACACTACCGAGACGTTCCGCAGTTCGAGGCGACGTACGCGCAGTTCCCCGACTTGGTGGTCGAGGCCACCGAGGCGTCGAGGCGTATCATAGTAGTTTTAACAAAGAACTTTATCTCGACCGAGTGGTCACAGATAGAGTTCCGACAAGCTTTACAGAAAGCGCTTCGGAAGAATCCACATAAATTAATAATAGTGAGCGTCGGGCTCATCCCACGAGATCCGGAGTTGAAGTCATATTTCAAAACGGGTTTGGAGATAACGTGGAAAGAGAAACGGTTCTGGGAGAGGTTACGTTACGCCATGCCGTCATCTAAGCGACATGGACAGAAATTGAAAAGACTTAATTATGGAAGGAATTCCAACACTTATACTATGGACGCGTCTGTGTTGAACAGTACGTGCCAGACGTTGTGCGGCAAGTCTGCTAACTCAGCGGAGCGCTCGCCGTGCGACCGGCCGCTGTCCGAGCACATTTACTCTACGATAGACTCGGACTACTCGTCCACCGACTTCCAAGGCCGCCACCACCAGCCGCAGTCCGTGGTATTCCAGCACACTGTGCAAACGTACCTGGTATGAAGGACCTCAGACAACACTAACCCAAACGATCTCCTAAATATTGATCTGTAGGTCTTAGAATTAGCCTTAGGCGAACGCTAAAGAACTTGTTTTGTTGTATAGACGAAAATCGTCCGAAGTTGTAAATATTTATAGAACTTTATAATCTACGAGTATCTTTAATAGCATATGTGTAACTTTTGTACAATAACGATACCAAATTTTCGCATTTGAAAAGGTTTGCTTCTTCGTATTTATTATAATTTTTAATTAAAATAAAATGTTTTAAGTATTAATCGGAAAGACTGTAAATTATTATTGTGTAGTTGTAATTCAATTGGCTGATGTTTGTATAGATATGTAATTAAAGAAATTTATAAACGAGCATGATGATTTTAATGTACTCCTTCGTTGTCTTAATGTTGCCATTATCTGAAGATGTTGTAAAATGCGCGAGTACTGACATTAAAAATACATGTTTTATTCTGTTCCAATTCAGTTTTTACGAGCGGGGCCAGAAATGGAGCATCTGGTCCATGTAAACAGAATAAAAATGAGAGGCAAACATGGCCGCCATCTATGCCTTCAATAGGCAGCTATATAATAAGCCCACTTGCTTGCATTCGCTTTGAAATGCTCATTTCCATTAAAAGTTTTTCTCAATTTTCTGTATGGCGGCGCGCGAGGCGAACGCGCGTGTATAAACGATGACTCTAACTATTAAGCACAAAATGATAGATAAAAAGAAAGTTAAATTGTTGCAATCACGATTTTTAAGTGTTTATAGTTAATGCTATTTTTAAAGCCAGTATTTATGCTTGAAATTAACCCTATTCGGGTTAATTTCAAGCATAAATACTTGTATTTAAAACCTTGTCGTTGCAAGTAAAAATTGTTGCCTAAAAATGTTCAAGTCCGTATAATACCAATGTCTATCTATATTAATCCCATCAATAATTTTTTGCTTTATTATTCTAGATAACAATTGAAATATCGTTCGATAAAAGTAACATATTACCAAAAAAACAAATGCAATTTATACACCACAAAAAAGCGAACTCAATAAATAAAAGCTGAAGATAAATATGTTGAGCAGGAAAACCGCGTTATATAATGTGCGTAATCTGGTGGCCAATAAATAACAGCACATCTTGGTGAGACACCGACGACAAAAACTATATCGATTTTATATTTTTTGCAACGACAACGGTTTGAAACAACTGTATAACACAGTTATGTAACATCGTAAATGCGGAGTGCCGTGAGGTGGGTACAAAGTGTCTGATGACGCGGGTCGCAGGTTACCTGATTGAATTGGGCTCAGTCACAAGACAGAGACAGAGACTTTTATATAATATACGGGCATTATTACAATCCCAGAGTCCCGTGTTATTTTATTCGACGACCTCCGTGGTCGAGTGCGTATGCACCGGTTTCAAGGTGTCGCTAGCTCAGAGGTCCCGGGTTCGATCCCCGGACGGGTCAATGTAGAAACCAACTTTTCTACATTGTCCCGGGTCTGGGTGTTTGTGGTACCTTCGTTGTTTCTGAATTCCATAACACAAGTGCTTCAGCTACTTACTTTGGGTTCAGAGCAATGTATGACTGTGATGTTGTCCGCATTTATTTATTTATTTATTCAAGGGTCCCAAGTTCTTATGTAATTCTCGTAATATCCGCGGTTGAACCCACATATTTCGTCCAGACTGGATGTGCTGTAAACGAGTTTTTAAATCATTAATTAAGAGTAGACCAGTATATGAGACACAAGTGTTTTTGTATTATTTAAATGACATTCTGTAGAGTGGAGTTCGCTGTGTACGTGAGGTATCCAAGTAAGTAATATTTATTGCTTCGAGGTGAAAGGGGAGGTTGCATTGTTCTTTGTGGAATGAGAAGTCAAACGTAAGAAAACGCTATTTGTAACAATTTCTAGATTTCTGCACTTTACTTCAGTACCTGCTTTTGTTTTTCTTTTAGATACATAAAGTTACTTAGGTTTGGCATATTTGTACTTTGGTGTAAATGAGTTTTGCTCGATGTGTGGCCAGGTTGGGAACCAGTGCCTCCTAACTTTAGATTTTACTTTATATGGCTAGTCGGTTACTACCTGTTTAGCGCAGTGCCTTATGTTGTTAAGTCGAAAATCTTAAAACTTTAGTACCTACTCTATCATCAAGAATAATAACTTCTCAATTTAATAATGAGCTTCAAAAATAACTCGACTAATTCAATTACTACAAACTAATTTGTAACAACATTAAGCCTTCTTCAGAGCCAATCAATAAAGTTACACTATCTATTATTAGTAGATTTGCAAACTTATCTTTGATTTAAGTGTTTACTAGTACAAGGTTCGGATGGGTCAAGTATAAGCCGTTGGTAACGTAGGCGGGATCTCTGTGGGTGTTAATGTAAATAGAACAACTCATTCAAGACTTATGATACTGTGCAAACGTCCAAAAAGTTTACATCGTACTTGAAACCGAAAAGGCATTGATTATTGATACAGGAGTTAAACATTCGCAAACAACCTCACTCATCATTCAATATCACTTAAATGGGAAATCGCTTCTAGAGGTGTCACAAACGAATTAAAATGTCTATGTATCAATAGATAGTTTTATTAGGTAGGTTGCTAATAACCTCTGTCCTTAACTTTACATGACTAATATAAAAACATGAAAAAAACATATGTCAATTACAAAAGCCATTTCAGAATTGTTCTCAGATCCCACAAATAATTCTGCCGACTGAAGTGAAGTTACAAAATCTTTGATTTCCTAACCGCGTTAAGAAATATACGTATATAAAGATTATACCTATGTAGGTTACAAGGGGCGTTCTTTTGTATTTCACGAACGAGATTATAAAGAATAAAGGTACAAATATAGCTCTTGATTATTCACTTCCTCTAGTGAACCGTGATACCTTGTTTGGCAGTGACCTATTGTTTTAACGAAAAGGTTACGAAGTGATTGTACTAAAAGCGCTTGTTTACGGGGTTGCGTGATTCAAGGCTTAGGCTGGGCCCTTTAATAGACAAATTGCTATTGTAAATATTTGTTCAACGGCACTGGGTAAATGAAACAGGTTTTATTCTGTTGTTTCTTTTGTTTCCGGTCAGATTTACACTTTTCCCTAACTCAATGTAATATTAGATACTCAGAATAATTTGCACGTATTTGGGACTATAAATTTTAAGATTGAATTATGAAATTTCTAAAATGTTTCAAATATAAAAAAAAATCTTTAACCTACCTACATAATTGGTTGACAATTCTACATGACGTTGCAAGTGAGATTTATGTAATTAATGCAATCAATTTCATTCTGACACTTTATTAACACAAGTGAAGTTAAAAATACTTGTTCAGAATTCATACTCTAAAATCAACTAAATTGACCTAATTTAGTCTTCATAAATATGTCAATGTAAATTGAATCTAAGTTAATTGTTTGATAGAGCTTAATATAATTTGACATGTAACACGCAGTTACATCACTAGAAGTTCTATTAAAGTTTGTTTGTGTTGTAAATTATCTACCCACGTAAATACAGCTCATAGTAGGTTTATGATGGTAATGTTTTAGACGAAAAGGTTTATCTTCAAATTAGTTTCCAGTGTGTATTCATTTGATTTTTAAAGGATTTATCTGCTGTTTTGGGACAGAAGGTGAGTAAACAGGAACATGAAAAACGACATAAATTTCTCGTAAGTACTTAGTAAATTTACCTGGAACTTGGAAGGGGCACAGAATGACAGATAGCAGAAATTTGGGATATATTTATAAAAAAAATGGGTAAGATTGAGTGTTTGATTGAAATGATATTGATATCATACACTGTACACAAGCAAGGGTAGATAAATAAACACGAGTAGTAAAAGTAACTTCTAGTGTGTGATGTTCAAACAGTAGTTGACACATAAACCTTTGAGTATCGTAAAGGAAGTCGTACTTGAGACTTAAGCTGACACCGATTTATCGTAATGTGTGACCTGTTGGACCTCTATGAATATTTCCATCTGGTATTAAAACCTATTTGCTATGAACAGCTAGTGTCATTTTACAGGTCAAGGCATAAGTATGATTTCTGGTGATTAGTATAATTAAGGTATGCCTTTGTCGAAATTGGCTATGTTCAGGGGGCTATGTAAGTTTATGGAGTCATTCGTCACATAACTTTTTAATCATACTCTTTACTTTATTTCCCAATAGACACATGATCACCACCAGTCGAAACTTAAATCTGTCTTGTTTTTTTTTTATTCTGGCATAGAAGTAGCAGTTATTAGCATTAAGTTTTTTTTTTAATTTATGGTGCTGTGTAACGGTAAGTGATTGGACCTGACCTGATTGACTCGTTAGGCTAGGTCGTTAGAGACCAAAACTTTTTCGTTTCCTTTAGGTATCCTAGTGACATACATTTATTTACTGCTCCTCTATTTATGATAGATCATCACACCTGCTAGAATGACTGTACTTGTTGCTTCTGTGTAAGCGAGACACCACTACACGCAGTGTCATGCGCCGTCTCGCTTCCACAACGGCGAGAGTCCTGTTTTAAAAGCTCATAATACATGCACTGATATCTTTTGAGTAAATACTGTTGAGACTATAAAGTTTTAAAAATAATCTTAACTATTGAGTTCTGAGGTTTACGCGAATGTTAAACATTGAAATAAAACTACTTTTACGGATTTTTACACGACTGCCCAAAAAGGAGTGTTATATCGCGGTTTGTATTTGACCATGATACCTGCAAAGGTGTCGAAACGTCGGGAACTAAAATTCAAATACAAACCGCGATAAAATCCGTAAAAGTAGTTTTATTTTAATCTTACTTAGCTACTTTATATTTATTCTAACTTTTAATAGCTAGTAAAATAATATATTCGTTGGAATTGAAATGTTGACGAATTACAATAGGAATTTCACTTGACTACTGGGTGTAGCCGTGTCGAAGGTCACGGAAATGTGAAAGCTTAACTGCCAATTTAGCCTATACAACTTTTAAGCTTTTAACTCTGTGTTTTTACTGAATATTCAAAATGGCAGTTGAAGTTGGCAGTAATAACCAGATATTTAGAAGAAGTATGGTATATATTGTCTTCGCAATGCATTTGTTTATTAATGATTTACAGAAAAACTATTATAGGTACATTAATTCCAAACTTTTTTCTAACAATATTATAACAATAATAATATAAGCTATCGGTTAAGTTATTAAAACACTAGGTAAGCGTTATATTCCCTCACTATACAAAGCTTTCCGGAATTAAATTTTTGATGTACGTAAAATACATTGAAGATTACCTACCATACAAATTGTGCCTAATACTAAGCATATTACAAAGAAAATTGCATTTACCTTACACAGTTCCCAAGTACAAAGTGTTACAGCGAATTTCCAGATCCTAAAACCCAATAATAGTTTGGCTGACCTGGAAAACTCACGATTGGCAGCCGTGATTGCAAGCACTCGGCGAATAAGACGGTTATAGCATACTATCTTGCAGCTCTGTTTCCAGGCAAAGGTTTGCGAAAACCGAATTCTTCCAATTTTCGTCATCTCAAAACTAAACTTCCATTACATCACATGCTTGAACATTCCTTAAATTATCTGATGGTTTTGTTCGATCTTATCCTCATTGGGTATCTCCATTTCATCACCCGGCATACTATCTATAGAACTCACCATTTGCAGCTGAAAAGCTGACTTGCGCCGTCAGTTCGCAATCTCAAAATAATGTTACGGCAGCGCAGTGTTGACACAGCATTTTCCCACATAAAAGTACTCTAAAATCTATGGTTTACGTTATCCTCTACATTAGAATTCTATTCACGGTACGGTGACTATCCATTATAGTCCATTAACGATAAATACTTTTTTATTTACATGTAGTTATATTGAATTAAACGGGCCGGATGTTGGGGCCGTTTGCCCAAATTACATCACCATTATGGGCGAACCTGCGACTCATTGTCAATTTTCTCTATGAAAACATTGTGACGTAACAAACGTCAGTGTATTATTACGTCAAGGTATTTTATCAGCGGATCTGTTTTGAGCTTGATGTTTAAGTTCTTCACTTTATTACGGACGGTATTCGCTGGCTGGAATGAGCTCGAACTATTTTGTCTGAAGAGGAACGGAGTTTGAAGTACTTTGTTTTTATTGAAATTGTGTTCTGCTTACTAGGTAGGTACCGTGAGATTCTATTATTGGATGTTTATTTATAAACCTTCTCAGTATCTAGAGATGAACATAAATCTAGTCTCATGTATAGAAAAATCTAGTGACACATTTTTTAATCTGACTCATAAAGATGAAGGTCGATCCACACGAAATTCCGAATTACAATACATGATAATAACTTTTAAACTATCGCTGCATGTTTATAGTAGTATTATAAAACCGTGGCCGTGGTCGCAAGCAGACTGCGCCGGTGTAACCCGGTCGAAACGTCAAGCCCTAAAGGTATTTATGCATGTACGCGGCGTACGCGCTAATCTCCGTTTTATAATACTACTATGCAATACATGATACCTAAATTCCAACGATCAGCACTCGATATCAAAGTACCAACACTTACTAATAATAGGAATCAATATAGTGTCCCTTACGATACTACCTACATTCGCTGGGAGCATAAAGGAAAACTTTCGGGTAGCGTTATTAGAAATCCTTTGAACAACAATATCTTTCCGATAGTTATTGTCACACGGGGAAGGTAGCTGTTTTGATGGGTTTGGGTCGGGAATACGATAATGGTGGAATAAAATAGGAAATGTCAACCAGATAGAACAGGAAGTCTGAACATACGATGTTAAATGAGATTTCGAAAATGTTTGCAGCGAAGGGATGCGTGTTTTGATCTACAAATTGATTTAGGTTATTGTTTCTATTGTAGACTGGATACATTGACAATGAAGAAAAGAAACATAGAAGTAAATATGCTGACAGAATCATGACGAAGAAATTTATTTTTTCTAGATGATGATAAATCAACAGAGGTCCACGCTCGAGGTCTGCCAGAGAGCTATGGAACGAAGTATTCTGGGTATCAAACTCATAGACCGGGTTAGGAATACAATTATTCGTTCCACTACGAAAATCACTGACGTCACTCGGAAAGCTGCCACGCTAAAATGGAACTGGGCTGGCCACATCTGCCGCATGTCAGACGACCAATGGGCCAAACGAACGACCCAATGGGTCCCTCTAAATGGCAAGAGACATCGCGGTAGGCCCAGACGGAGATGGCGGGACGAACTGGAGTCCTTTGATAAGGAGTGGATGACCACGGCCCTAGCTAGAGAGAGATGGAAGGAGGGTAGAGAGGCCTTTGCCCTGCAGTGGGAAAAACGGCTAGAAAAAAAAAAAAAAAAAAAAGATGATGATAAAGAGAATTTTAAGTTTCTTCAGCATCAAATATTACCTATTAAATTATATTGCTACAAGAAATATAAATAAATTAATTTAATGTATCAGTTTTACGATCATTGCAGGAAAATAAATTAGTAATAAACAATAAAATATCTTCATTTCTAATAGCTAATAAAAACTAACTAATAGAAACCTATGATTGAAATTACTTTCCTTATTGATATATTTAATTTTAAGCTATAACATTTGATTGAATAGTTACAATAACTAGTTTGTATCACCTCGGGCTGATTTCTAAGAATTAAAATCAATTACGATGCTCATAGCTTTTGCAATTTATCTGTTTCCCGCCTTTGTTGGAACTTGACCATAGCATGTAGGCTGTATACATGTGTTTAATCGATTTATGATTTCTGAGGTCTTAAATGTCCGTATGTTTTTGAACATCGAACGTTGCGCTATGAAGTAATTGGCTGGTAAGAGAAAATAACGTATGAAATAAATAATGAGCCTTTGTCAGTCGATAATAGAGGCACTGTGGCGTCATTGAGTAACACCGTCGTGTAAGCTCCAAAATTCTAAAGGGAAATCCGCACTTTAATCTTCATAGTTCATTCATCAATACAAATTGAACCACTCATAGTAAAGTGGCCCCCTGTGTAGTTTATCCCTCAACCCCCAGGGAATTCATAAGCCAATATACAGCAAAAGTTGATTATTAAGATGATTTTTGACGAGGGACCCCTATGCAAGACAAAATTATGTCAGCAAATAGAATATTTTTATGATAAAATATTTCACGTCTTAACAGTTTCGGAGAAAGAAAAAGGAAGCAATGGAGAGGATCTGGGAATATTTTTATACAGTAGGTATGTGTGTAAAAGGTGAATGTCAATATGTTTTCCTGAAAAGTGTTTCTTAGGAACACATATAACTGATTCTTTCGGATGTTCCTTTAACGAAAATTCTACGAACCATTTTTCAATGTCTTGTAGGATTTTCATGAAATGTTTAATGGAGATCCTCGTGTACATTAAACACGTGTTAGGTACTAAATTAAAACAACAGGTCGTGACCCAAAATGCTTTTGTCTCAACTGTTAAGAACATTAATTTCTTAGTCATTAAAGTTATGTTGTTAATTGCCATCTTGACATCTTAAAAACAAGAGTAATTAAAGCCACCGTGTCTCAAAAAGAAGGTTGGTCCAGCTGCTATAAGCTGATCTTTAGTATTGTTTAGTCGTTGCTATTCTGACTACCATGTTTTACCATAGTATTCTGTATAACCCAGGGAAATGGTCGTAAAATGTAGGTCCTTAGGTCCAAATAAAATGTGTTATTTAGTCAAATCCAGTGTGACTGAAAAGCGAGCCCAACATAGCGTGGGCAAAATACGTTTTTATTGAAGCTACTCAGAAGTTGAAGACCTTATAGAGTTCGTTTGTTTTAATACATGGCTTTCTATACTAGCAAAATACTCGCTTTATAATTTCAATTTTACGATCTAAGCACCAATCAGAAGACGACAGGCTTTTATCGCTGCGTACTAAGTACTTATAGCTTTCAATCCGTTAGATGTCTGAATGACAGACGAATCCTACGCGCCAAGCATTGGTAATGAGCGGCGCGTGCGGTGACGTCACAAGCGTGAAATATGTCTCCTAGCATTTATATAAACGTCGTCAACCACTGAAGCGTAACCAGAAAGCTGAACAACGATGCTAACATTCTATTTCATTGGTTGACGTTCGTGTCAAATAAAATGTTTGGAGTAACAAAGATCGTAAAGATGGAACTACTTTGGTTGTGAATAAATTATCTTTATTGTTTTCGCTTTCAGTAACAAAACTGGCAAAGTGTTAGGTGTTATGTCATTCAAGTTAAGGCAGCCTGAAACTATCGCACTGTAAAGCAAAAGCTACAAAGGTAACTAAAACGAACCTGGCCTAATTAAAACATTTACGTCAGTGACAACATCTGCCAAAGTTAATTACAAACGTTACCTACAAGTATGTTGATATAACTTTTAATCTCACTTCAACTTTGAAAGTCTATAAACGAATTGTCACCGAGTTACAATTTTAAGCGTGACTTACCCTTGCAGGGGTCTATTAAATTTATTGCTTGTAAAACGAGAAGCTAATTTAGAGTTACGTTTTATTGTGTTAACTTAACTAGTTTAAGCGATGGCGCCACGGGTGTTCGGTCTGTCAGTGTTACACTTCAGTTGAAAAGTAACTTTATTTTCATTGTAATAAGAACTTTAGCACGAAACATATCTAAAACTATGCATGCTTTTTATTAGCCATATGTAATGCGTAATAAAGCAGTGGGGTGTGTTTGTTTTTACGATCACCAAAGGGGATGAAAGAAGGTATGGACTTGTATATGAATAATATTTTTATGGCACATGTATTCGCTTAGTAAGGTACTTAATTTTCACATAAATGTACCAGTTTTAGAGGATTTATACCATGAAAAACCCATGTTTGTTTTTATCCTTTCTTTATTTTGGTTTCCTTAGTAAATAAATAATAGTAGCAGTATAAATAATCGTGTTTCGCACCGACTAACGCCTGGTTGTGTAACAAAGAAACTGAGAAATGTCATTGGTCATTTCTTTTGATTTGCACGACTCCTTCCCGTTACACACGGCTGCACACACATTATTACTCTCTACAAAGTCCGCCATTGTGGGCAAGCCTTTATGCTCGTTTTTCAAATGATGACAACTCTATTAATTCATTCACGTGTAAGATGTGTAGATAGACCTGTCTTGTAGTATTGTGGTTATTTGAATACAATATTGAATTCAACTAATGATACCACAAACATTGAAATCGGTCAAGCCTTTTAGAAGTTATGGTGGAATAAAGAAACTCACATACATACATGAACCCTGAAAACATAACACTCCTTTTTGGGCAGTCGTGTAAAAATATTGTTTTGTTAGATTAACAGACTAAGGTCTATAATTTACTATAACTATGAATACCTACATTATTTAGCTGTAGGAAAAAACTGTGGGAATTCCACCAACCATACCTTAATCCACTGTCAGGTTAAGAACTTTGACTAAAAAAGGCTTTTAACCTGCCATTGGGAAATCCATTACACAAAGACACATAGAAAATGTGTGGGGTTTAAGACTGGTCAAGCAATCAAAACCTAAGCTTAGGCTAAGTGCGTTTAACCCCTTTAATAAAAGACATTTATAAACGTTACTAAGATTTTTCCTAAAACCAGCTTTGTTCCATTACTAGGTAGAATCCTACCCTATATCTTGTATTATGTAATTAACAAGATTATATCACTCAATTAGACTTAATAATTAACTGTATTACATGAAACAAGTAGCTTTATCTCATATTACTGTTAGGTGAGCCGCATCAACATCCAATTATCGAAGAACAACTTATATGCATGAGCTATGCAATTGATATGCTTCGAGATTATTACCTATTACAACAGCTATTACTAGAGAAACAATATGTATTTAAATTAGCGATAGCGAGGCGTTATTGTTTGTCAGACCAAATTGTTCGGTATTGCTCGGTGAATATATTCACAACTCTACAGTTTAGGATGCAGAGTGGTTGTATTCATTTGGAACTTTGTAAAGTGCCATATGAATATGTAGAATTGTACATTACCCAGATAATTCGATAATTTTAGTTGTAATATTGCTTGAGTTGCTATAAAAAAATGGCATGCTTCTATATTTAAGTGCGATGATGTCGATGATGACATTCTTACCAATTCCGCTATTGCGATTACTCTAATTAATCTGAAGTTGGTGTTGCTAATCCTTAATTAAAATAAATTCTGATTAAAATGCAATCAGAAGAAGGTGTGAGTAGTAACCTAAAATGTACTGTAATTTAACCAGTCATGACGTGTCAAATTAATCTTATACTTTATAAGAGTGCGGTCACGTTTAAATTTTACGTGTTTCATAATCTGAATTGCATATACTCAGCCTAAGTTCAATGACCTGGCTGCCAAAATCGTGATTCACAACATTCTTATTCAAACATATTTTAATCATCAATTCTTATCACTCCTGCGATTGATTATTTAACAGTACTAAAATGGCCAAGTATTTCGGTAAAGTGACATAATATATTGAGCTATTGTTTTAATTCGCATATTGAGTGGAACATGTTTTAGACACGTGCCAACAAACCGTCTTTTATTTCTTCCTATTGAATATAAACTACGGTTGGGTTTTCTTGGAAATTATCGTTAATATTCAAGTGATTTGAATTATACCCACGCAGTATTCGATTCGAAATATTTTCTTGTAACTGACGAATTATGAAGAGTTTTGTAGACGAAGGAAAAATTGGCTTATATAAATAAAATGAAAAATGTACTCTACATTTTTTTATTACTTATATTGAGCTAAATTAATTCTACATAGGTCTATTTCTAGCAGGTATCTGATATTTTTGTGAAACTAATTTTCAAAAATGCGATCTTATAAATGTCCTAGCGCTGCTCATAGAAAAGAATTAAAAAGCCTTTTTCTTAGTTTGGAACATAAAATGAGAAGTGCCAACACTTATGAGATTTCTCTCACATTCGTATGTCACATCCGTTTTTCTCAGTAAATGTGGCAAGATTTCAAATTCGATAAGTGTACGCTAACATGTTATAATCTGTAGACATTATATCTATCTGTTAGTATAGTAGGTAAGTAAAGTATTTAAGAAGATGTACTATGGTATCTTTGTACCAAATATTTCAACTCAAACATTTTGGGGTCCAAGTTTTAAAAAGTCCGAAGTTTCTTCACTGACTCTGTAGTTCATTATTTATTTAATTTTGTGTAGTGATACTTTTGGAAATAAAGTAGCAATTAGATAGGAACCCTGCTTGGCAGTCGGCACACCAGCATCTTAGGAGAGAGGAAGGATCTACAAGACTCTACATGATTTATTGGTTAGAAAAAAGAGAAAATCACACTATAGAACAAAAGGCTTATAGGAAGCCAAGACTCATTGAAGTACCTTAATACGTTGTATATAAGTGCCAATGTTTGGGGACTGTCAAGGGACCAGTTCTTTAGCCCAACGTGTTAATTATAACCAAACTCCCCTACGACCTTTTATCGTAAGGGATTATTGGGACCCAAGTGTAGGCGTCCAGGGGATAATATATTTTTAGGGCTGCAAACCAAAATGGATAAAGCGGAAACCTTATGAAGTTATTTTCGTCCGATCTTTTCCCATCATCTCGGAAAATTACCAGAAGTAAATAAATTAACTTGAAAAACTAAACGCCATAAAATTTACATGTAGCTTTTTTAAAATGATATAAAGAGCAAACTTTTTATGAAAAAAAACGTAAAATTTGTTCGATTTTTAAATTTCTTAAAAATAGTGACAGAAAGGAGAAATGTTTTCTCATTTAGTAATTAATCTTTTGTCTTTGTTGCGTAACAGTTATAAACATAAGACGATCGTGTTAATAAACATTATGTGTGTAACGTATTATTTTTGTTAAACAACCGGAACAGAGTCATGCTCTGTAAGGTGTTTTATTGAAGTACCGTTTTAAAATAGATTGCTGTTATTCCTGCATTTTAACAAAAAGTAATCAGTGTAAAATGTTCAATGTATTTTATATTAGGTCATCATCATCTCCCGAGCCTTTTCCCAACTATGTTGGGGTCGGCTACCAGTCTTACCGGATTCAGCTAAATACAAAAAAATTTACATGGAGCGACTGCCTATCTGACCTCCACAACCCATTTTACTGGGAAACACAGTATCCCATAGTAAGACTGGTTGTCAGAATTGACTTAACGACTGCCAAAGATCTATGTATGACAGCCGGGACCTACTGTTTAACGTGCTTTCCGAAACACGGAGGGGTCTCGGTATGTTATAAATGGTCACCCATCCACGGACCAACCGCGGTGAGCGCGGCTTAACCCGTATTATCGGTCAAACCGTACGGCTTACACTTAGCCACGAGCCCCTCACTTTTATATTAGGTATCTATTTTATACATAATAATATATATATAATATATGTTAGTTCTGAGTACAATACAGATTAGTAAGTCAGCATTTATTTTTTGTTGATGTGACTGAATAGTGTTGCGCAATATAAATAGATACAGTAATAGGTGTCATATTATACTGCGAAAGGTCTGACTAAAGCATTGCTTATGTTATAAAAATATATTTGTTCTGGTTTTTCTCGTGTCTATTCTTATTATTTTATCAAATAAACCTGTCACTTGTTATTATTCCATAACAAAACTCGTACGCAAAAATATCAGCTAGAACAAACAACGTGCCCGTTATCCAATGAAATAGGAATCATACATACAAGCGTAAATACTAAACACACAAACAACATATTGTTGCATTCCGTAAAACACTTGCCATGCAAAATTGAACCTTATTCCAATGTATTAAGGACTACAGATGTAAGTTTAAGAAGTACAGTCATGTTGAGCAGTATTTTGGCACGTGCCGCTACCCGTAGACCGTTGTGAATGATTATTCGCGCGAAGAGTTTTTGTTAAGCCGTCAGCGTGCCAACGATCGCTGGCTTCGATTGTACCTACTCAGTACTTGGATCATAATCGATGTGCAGTGTGATATGAATTCGTTCGATGTAGTTAGTAGTCGCAGAACGAAGTGAGATTGGGTTCGTATTAGGTCATGAATGGAATAGGCCGCCCGCGGTGTCTTGTTTGGTATTACAGGCGATAAAGCTTGGCTGTTTTGTGTACGACTGTACGTGTGTTAGAGCCGTATAAATCCTGGTATTCGTTGTAGAAATCTTGTCCTTTGATGTTTTACTAACACTAAAACGTGTACCTAGATGTTTTGTCTTTATTTTTCCTATATATACAGCGTTACGTCCAAAACATACTTAACTGTTAACCAAGTTATAAATTTAGTTAAACTGAAAAAAAAAATCATTTTTTATAACTCCTGAAAATAACATTGAGCGTAAGGCACAAAGAGAGGTATTGAAAGAGACCATAGATTTACTGCGTTACAATATCTACACTATCACAAAAGCATTATTATCACAGGTTGTTATTTAAAACACCACGACCATGACCAATTTCTTCGTCTGGTCGATACTTGCATATTAACTTAACTTCTAAGTAGGACAGTCACCGCACATACATACTTATATTATAATACCACAAAAGAAAGACACCTTTTTAAAAAAGCACTTCAATGAACGAAATGTGAATTCTGAATGCTAATACTTAATTGCTAAGGAGGTTTCATATGAATCTTGCTCAAGAACTCCTTTTTTATTGTTAGTTCTTAATTTGAAATATTCAACCAAAACAAATGCTCTTTGGTTGGATCGTACTTGATAGTACTTTTATAAATAGAATCTGCTGGAAAAATGGTTTTGTTTTTGACACTTCAAAATAAGGAGTTGTAAACATTTTCTCAATATATTTGTGAACCTGTGTTTACAGGCTGTGTGTTGTTTACTAAACACGCTACAATACACCGCTCTACAACAGCCGATCAGCAATCTATTGGATCATATACAATCGGGGATCGTTGTAATCTTAGTTCGCTGTATCTAATAGAACAATAACGCTCGGAGCACAGAAGATAATCGGTCCAGATTATGATGCAGTAAACACTGTATCAATGTTGCATGGATTAAGTGGAGTGAGCATACGTACTAAGGTATGTAGATCCTGATAAGCGAGCTACATCGAGGTTGGAATCCTTTGAGTGAAATTACATAGAAGGTAAGATTTAATGTGACATGTATGGCTGGTTTGTGTTATTACACTATGTTTATCTTCAAGCTAGCCTGACATATCTTGTGTAACCTGATTTTGTTGTTGGTTTGTTCTGGTATAATAGCCGTTGGCGTTAATCTTGAACATCGAGAAATGCTACTGCATTTTATATTGCAGAAAATTCCAATATAAATTTACTTGACCGGGAATAAAAACCGTTTTATGTCAACCACACTTGTGATTCTACGGTTAAGTCACGTGAAGTTAGGTCCCATTTCTTGGATTTTTTTTCCAGAAGCTAATACATCATAAAAATTACCAAGAAAAATTCCAAGCTTTTTTAACCGACTTAATCGAAAAAGTACATTTACTTTGAAGTCGTTTTTTTTTAATTATATGTAATCAATTAATTGCTCTAGAGTAAACGATGAACCGTTGTATCTCTGTATCTCTCTCAATCTTCTGATATAAAATGATGAATTTTATAGTTATTTTTTATATCCTGTAAAAAATGACCGAACATCACGATAGTACGTAGATAGGTTTAAAGACCAACAGCGTAGCAATTTATACTCAATACTCAATATTTAGCAATTTACAGTATAGCTTAGCAATTTACAGTAATACTGGCAAAGCTAGATGAGGCTCATTAGTAGGTTATTCGTTAGAAAGTGCAACTTTAGCATCAATACGTCAAGCGTCCGTGCCTATACGTCCATACAAGAGAATTAGTACCTCCAACAGAAATAGAAGCGTATTTATCATGCGTAATGTTAACAAGTTAGTTGCAACCGAAGTAGTACGGTCTTGTTAGATATGGTAAGACAAGCAGAAGGTTGATTTTGTCTATTGTGATCGATACGTAAGGCTGTAAAATAAGGAACACATATTACAAAAGAGTATTTTTAGATAAATATTGATTAGACAGGATCTACGTGTATGCTGAATCTGTCTGAATTCGAGAAATAAACGTTTAATTTTCTGAAAATTTGCAAAAAGTTTGTGTCTCAGCGGACGACTTTATTTGGCGTATTTTTTTTCGTTTGTTCATATTTATCATCATCATCATCATCAGCCGGAAGACGTCCACTGCTGAACAAAGGCCTTCCCCCTAGAACGCCACAATGAACGACAACTCGCCAATTGCATCCACCGGGTGCCCGCAACTTTGACGATATCGTCGGTCCACCTGGTGGGAGGCCTGCCAACGCTGCGTCTTCCGGTTCGTGGTCGCCACTCGAGAACCTTTCTTCCCCAAAAGTGTTTTGTTCATATTAAACGCTTCCAAATCCAAAATGTTGAATTTGGAAGCTTTTATTTTATTCATACGAGTTTTAACACAACTCTACAAAACTCACGTTACTATCCGAAGCTCACCGTGTAAGCAACATTGAACATTTTCGTCAATAGATCTCGATAACCTAGCATCCCAAAGACTGGGATTACTGTATCTCTTTATCTCCTGGTACGCGTACTTGTGTTACACTGGGCGTTGCTTCCTGCTCCGCCCACGTCTGCGGCCGACGGAATACATTGTTAATTATTTATGTTAATGTTATTGATAACTATTGCTCCCAGCTTCTGATTCCCTGGTTTTGACACAAATGTCGAGGGACAAATTAATGGTTTTATAGAGTGCTACTTAAACGTAAGTGGGGTCTCCCTTCTGAGTTGGGGTGTGCAATATCTATTAGAAATGTTTCTATTAGTAGCTTAGTCAAGATGGATAAAGTTTTTTTATTACTTTACCTGACTATTATTTACAACTTTGCTAAATAAAGTTACAAGTGCAAGATGATAAATAAGTTAAAGTGTATGCATGCAGTCCAAGTCAGCGCAATAAGAAAAGATCAAGCTTTAGTTACTACACAAAACCTACGAATTCTGAATTCACGTGATCCATAACTATTTCTTAAATTAGTATTTAAACGAATCAAGTACATTATACACGTGTATTAACACAATGACAAACAATGTAAACGCCATAACCCACATATTTAAAAATAAGGAATGTGTAAGCCCTCCCAGGATGATGTTCACATACAGACAGAAACAATTCTGGGCACACAATTGTTTCGAAGCTTCCACATACGTCGGGAATTCTTCAGAGTAAAATGTACGACGCCGCGTTGAGAACAAATTGCCCGACTCTGTCTCTTGGATACTACATAATTTGTTTCTTAATTGAAATAAAAAAGTTTACACTCTAATATAATAATAGCCTTGTTTCAATTGTCTTTTCTAGGCAACTTCGGAACTTTGGAATTAGATTCACTCAAAGTTTTTATAAGCAATTTCTTTATAGAATTGTTGGTCCGTAATATAGATACTTTTTTGTTTTATTTGATTTCTTTATTATAATTTTCTTTTTATTACGAAGGAGCTAGTTGCGCTTGTTATGTAGAATGTATTTAGTTCGTTAGTTACTTTAGAATGCCGACAGCCGTCAGGATCTCATGGCATACTAATTCCTTTTAGGATGTTAATTACACTGCACATTTTGCGCGGAACGTAGTCACTAAGGAGAGGAAGTAGAGGGAAATTTGTCTTATTTAGTAATATTATATTGTATTTTATTTAAAACACACATAATTGTCGTGGTGGCCTAGCGGTTCAATGAACGGAATTGTATGCACGAGGTTGCAGGTTCGAACCCAGGCAAGTACCAATGTGGCTTTTTCAAAGTTATATGTACTAGTACTTTCTTAATTATTCTAAGACACTTCTGACAAACGGTGAAGGAAAACATCGTGAGGAAACCTGGATTCCAAAATTTGGGATCTGAAATCGCCAATCCGCAGAGAGCAAGCGTGGTGATCAATGCTCGTGCCTTCTCTATATGGGAAGAGGCCTGTGCCCAGCAGTGGGACGTTTATAGGCTGGATTATTATTATTATTATTTAAAACACAAATGTGCATTGACAGAGCGTTTCTTTTAAAGCAGGTAAGATCAATATATATAGACTAGAAAAATGTAGCTTGGCCGGACTAGATGCAGAAAGCGTAGGATCTGGTGTTTTGGCACAAATTGGGAGAGGCCTATGTCTAGCAGTGGACCATGATAGACTGAGTTTAGTGATTTTTTAAGGTCGATTCCCGTTATCTGTAGGTACCAACTTCCGACCACCTACAAATCTGTATCTAACAATACTTACCTAAAATTTACAATTGAAGCCAAAAACTTCATGTCAAGATATCATACGTAGTACGTACTCAGCCATTCCAATTGTTCTGTAACGGAATTCTAGTTGCATTTCTATGCAGTTTCATAACTGCGAATCGTCAAAGCCTGACGTGGCACATTCCCGGAACGCGTGGCGTCACAGGTCTGACACTATGGTCATATTTTGCGGTAAAATACTGGCACGGGAACAGTTTAAACTTTAGCAATCTCGGCTGTAAGTGTATTTACATTGTTGCTTAGGCATTGTTTTAAAATGTATGAGTGTTGAGTACTTGATCCGTACATCTCTTAGAACTTGGATTCATTTGTGTGACGAGGGTAGTAATATAAGAGAGTTCATAAAGATAAGATTTATCAACTACTACTACTATTACTTTGACTATAAATTGATTATAATATTGGACTGCTAAAAGTACACTCTTAGCTAGGTTCTTGAGGTCCTAGAAAAAAAAGATAAAAAAGCTTAGTATTATAAATTACAACATTGTTTTACTAATCTGCGTTGGAATTCGTACGATCATGTAACTTTACTTTTCTCTGAAATACTATACTTAGGTACAATTCTTTTAACTGAGATTTAATCTACATATAAGTCCATATGAAAACAAAAGCAAGTTTAAACTGCGAACATATTGTAGTCTAAATTCTAATAAGGAGTTTGAACAAACATCGTAAATAAGTAAACATTGTCCAACCTCCTTAGTCATGAGTAAACAGATAAAAGGGTACGTTCAATACGAACACTTACCGTCGGACAGGTGCGGCCGAACCTTAGAGTAGAAATATGAAACTATAGAGTGCGCATATCAGAGTATGAACCTTGAGCTAGTATGAACTGTTTTTTCGTAAAAATAGTGTCAAAACAGAGTGCGCCGTATTAATAAAACTATTTCAAAACGTTATAAAATAATTATATATCTAAAAATATTGGATCATTTTTTAATTACTTAAATTAGTAAACGAATATACTACGTACAGCCAAAAAATTGCAACGCTCGGCTCAATGAGCTATTTATTAGCGATACACGCACTCTAGAGTTTTAATTTTTTTACTCTAGGCCCTAACCTTTATTTACGAGGACCCTTCATATCGTCCGCGCCAAATGACTGTATTTCATTTTTATAGGATTTATGGTATAACGTTGTTTGCAATATCCTAGGTAGGGCTAATATCAAAGTCAATACGAGTAGAGTTGAGTAGAATAGTTGATTGAAAGGTAAACACTTGAATCATCCGTAAAGCAAAGGTTTACAAAAAATACATTAAAAATCAAAATTAAATAAGAAAAACTAAGCTTATGTTGAAGAGGGAAAAGAAGACCTTTGCCCTGCAGTGGGTCGATAATGGCTGAAAATAAAAATAACAATAAATAAATAAATGCTTATGTTATAGCTCAACTTCGGAGAGGTCTATGTCTAGCAATGGTCAACTGGTCATATTCTAACAGAGTATAAGCTGATTTATTGTACGCTTAATAAATAAGACCTAGAAAAGCGTAGTCTACCAAAACATTCTTCTAACTACCATATAAGTAAGCTTCCAATAAAATTTCAGACACTTAGTTCTCATGTTGTTTGTCACTGACGACCTGATTCCATAGATTCTATCTGCACCCTCCCGCATTGTGGACCGTCGTTTATGTTGGTTCGATCTCATAAAGGCGCGTGCCAAGCCACGAGATCTAATGGCTTTCTGTAAAGTAACTTGATTTACCATTTCGGCTTTTTGAAGTCCATTATTTGAGCTGGTCATCTGCCAATATTAAGCGATGGAAAGATGTTTGGTTAAGAATGCTTCGGAAATTTTCGTCTTTGTAATATTTTCTTTTGTCTTTTTTATTTTTCTTCTTCTTGTTACTTTACCATTGGCTGGTTTTCATGTGTGAATTGTTTGATCATAAATAATTAATATTAATTTCACGTTTCAAATATATTATGTAGTGTAATTTTATCGTCTCTCATTTTCGCTCTCAAAGCAAACATTCAATGTTAATTAACGGTTTTTGACAGAAAATATTGCAAAAATAATTTACTTGTCTCAAATTTGTTTTATGTAGTTTAATTTAATTTTGGAGCCAATCTTATGATAATTAATGAATCCTTTTACGACATTGAAGCTGTCCAGTGTGAGAACTTGATTAATGGATTATCTTTGTCTGAAGCTTATCTTGGAAGGAAAATTCCATTTCCCTAAAATATTTCGACATTTTTACTTACATATGTAGAAATACTTTACTTGGACGTAACAGTCTTACTCAGTGTCAACAAAACATTTCGGGGCAAATGTTTGTTTTGTGTGACGTCAAATCCGACAAACCATCTATACGTGAAAGCTCTGTCGGATTCAGAGTGATGAATATATATCGTGTCACGGGATGTAAAGCTTTTCATGTTCGACATTTAACTTGAATACATTGCCTAAAATCAGAGTCAGGTGGGGTTAGAAAAATAACGTTGAATCGAACAACGCAAACGGAATTTTAGCTACGCCCGTATGTTTCCAATATGGTTTTAGTTTTTTATTTGGCAAATGGTTCGGAAAACTGAATCGAACTTTTATATGGAATAAAATCCGTGATAAATATTCTTGATTTAATTTAAACTGACTGACCTCCTTTTTGTAAAATGCCGTTTAAGTGCGTTTGAATATGAGCGTAAATGAAAAATCACAATTTCCTCGGCTGAGCTCGCCTCGTGAAACGTAGTTTAGTGAGCACTAGACAAGGCATTATGTTGTTCAATTTAATAATAAAGGTCCTAGCCAATTTGGCACGCAGCAAGCTTCTAGTGCAGTTGAGAGCCATCGTTCTGTGAGAGTAGTGCAATTTGCCTGCAGCCCGCAGCCGGTCCTTCAGCCGGCCTCCAAGAGCACACCAATTAGACGAGACAAATTCGAATTTATTATTCAGCGTGGGTGCCATCCAATTGGATAATAGATCGAGTTGTTTGTTACCATCCGTCGGTCACCTAGCTGTAAATAAGCGGGAATGGTTATCGATCTGTGGGCACACGCTACTTTTACGAATAACAAAACAACAATAACAATCGCTTCAAAGACGTCCCATACATGCAATCCTGATTTCAAGGAACTATCTATTAGACGGTGCAATCGACCTCAGACCGCTGCTATACTTGTAATTTGCTTGGATAATACGACGATTTTCTTATGCATGTGTCATCGTTAGTGTATTGAGTATAGGTAAGCTTCGTTATGGAGGCTATTTCTTCCCACTCTAGGCCATAATCAAAGGCAGGTTTTTGCGTTCTACCTCGTTGTTTTGTAAATGGTGCGTACGAGGTACATGTACTGTCAATAGGCGCTGTATAGGCGTAGTATTATTTTGTGGGTTAAGTCATAATTCATAAATACCGATACGCAAAACGCTTATGATTGCTGTAATCTTTATCCATATTTTATCTACCGCTGTCAGCGGTTACCCAGTTATCCCACAGTGATTATATAGTATCGGGCATCAGAGACTCATCTAGTCGATCTTTTGTAAACATTATGCAAAATACTGTTACTCTTTAAGTATTGTGAGCGTGGAACGGTGTTTTGACAAATGGTGAAGCTGGCTCTGATATAATCTGTGTACGATCTCAGTAACGTGTAATTAGACCGACTGACTAAGCGGAATCTATGGGAGCGTTGCCCGTCTGACCCCGCGAGAGATTTAAGATCCCATTGTGGAGACTTCTTTATTGCACACTGAGGTTTAAAGTAATGGTTGGAATTCGTTTCCAAGTTATCGAAACTAGCATTCGGCTCCATAGCTCTGAGAATTTATCAGTCAGAAAATTGAATGTCAAGACTTCGACAGTAAATTATATTACTCAATACCTCGGAGTGTTAAAGTTATTCGTTCGCATGAATCATTGGTCCCAGAATGTAATCTCATTTCTCATGTGAGAAGTGTGTAATAAAAATCTTTTAAAACGATTCGATTACCGCAGTGATTAAATGTTTGGCCTACCGAGCTGAGAATTTTCCCAACATTATTTTGTGTAGGTACTACTTTAATGTTCCTGATATACACAAAATAAAATTGTCCACTACGTAGCTTCAAAGTAATTAAGTAAAAAAAGGCAGCTATCCCTCATCATGTCATGACTCAAAGTGTTATAAAAGGGTTATGTTTACCATATTTTTTGTTCTATTCTATTACGCGTCGCCGTTACCAATTAGTTATCTCATGTTAGATCAAATTACGTCTCGCCGGAGGTCGATGTTGTCGAATTGCATCACAATAGTGTTGTGGCCAAATACTTACAAGTCATCGTCGCGACTCGTGTGGACGAGAACACTGTTCAGAGAATCGATATCGACGTACGTGAGCTCGATACAGCGTATATCGATGTGGTAATACGACCACCTTTATCACCTGTGCAACTAATACGATATATTTTTTGTTCGATGAAATTCCGACTTGTGTCCAATCGATATGTTTTAATAGGTTCACTGTCATTATTAAGAACGTATTATATTACACTCTTATTATTTAAAAGTTAGATTTTACCACCTGTTAAGTAAAGAGAGCATTTAACAAAGAAGCAGGCTTAATTTTGGAATATTGTGAATTCCCGTCCAAATAAACGGCGTCGCAATTAGGATTTTTGGCAATCATGGGGATTATTCAAGCGATGTGTTGCGCTTGCGATTTCGTGCCCCAAAATTTGCAAATATTTTACGAAATGCTCAGCCTTTTTCGCGTATCACAGCAAGTTTTAATTAATGCTCGTATTTTATAACTCTTTCGTGGTAGTTCCAATACCTCTTGCACAATACTTTTATGTAGGTAAACTAAAGGCAAATAGAGAATGAAGTCATCAATTATTAATTTATTTCTGACCTTAATTAAAACATGCTCTGTTCGTGTTCGTTGACTAGCGAAAACGTATTTGTGTCAGGCAAAGACTTACTGAAACCACTACTACCACTCACCACTATAACTAAATTGATTTATAAAATTGGTTTTATTTTATCGCAGTATTTTTGGTATTTATTGAGTTGTTCAAACATTTTATTGAAGAATGAGAAGCCTCTGTTTACTCCGTTTGAAATTAAATATGAACTTTGACGTGAAAGACATAATCATTTTTATATTTAAACGTCGAATGTCTTTTAAGTTCAGAACTTTACTGACAGAGCTTATAGACAGTTGATGATTTTGAGATAAATGACATTCCATATTGCACCTGAACCACAAAAGCTATTAAAAAATGTGTAAGAACGATAACAAAGAAAACATCACTATGTTAGAATTTTGTATGTATAAATAGTATTTACTCCCAAAAGGTTTGTAAATTATAATCCTATTTCGTTGTCTTTCGAGTTTAGTTAGATCCTTTTAAATATAAATTAAGAACAAAATAAGTGCCATGTTTTCTACTGCCGAGCGGCAAAGTAAAATTTAAGTTAACCGAATTTTAATGACAAACTTTGGGCGTTAAAAATACTTTAGCACAAATTATGTTCTTCTACGTAGAAAGTGGATCGTTCGTAATTTTCTATCACTTATCCCAATTACTGGCATCTGTTGTTCGCTGGGCCATTTGTTCCACGTTTTTTGGGTACTTCTGTTAGGGTCATCCATTTTATTGACGATATTTTGAGTGGAAAAGTATTAAGGCTTTCTGTCTATTGTATACAAACGGTGATGGCCGAATCGAATTCGTTTCGTACAGAAAAACAATACAAGCGTAGGTATATTTTTCTATTACTTAAAAAGGTACGTTAATTAAAAAAAGCTTCGGTAGATTTGTGGTGGTAAAATACAATAAAATTATTTCATCATTAGTTTTTTTTATTTTCAATTTTAGCTCGATATTATTTATTGGTTTCTTAGGTTTACGCGAATGTTAGACATTGAAATAAAACTACTTTTACGGATTTCGGACTTTTACGGACTTTTATCGATATTATTTGTTCCAAATAAAAATAAATATATTCAAAAAATGTAATTAACCAACCCAACTTAATTAGAATTTCATTTAACACATAAAACCCTTTACGACACCCTTAAAAATAAGAGGAATAAGATAGAAATTACGACAAGCTGTGTCCTTAATCAGAAGGCCGGGTTGCAATAATCCTAAGACGATGGGATGAGATACCATCTTAGGGAAGGGACCTTTAATAAGACCGACAGGTCAACCCACTCGAGGCGTGAAGGTTACACCCCATTCGTATATTATGTAGTCGGGTAACTTGCGGCTTGTGGTAACTAATAATATCGAGTTGAGAAATCGAGTTGCGAATTAGACTTGACCGTAGTTTTGAGTTAATGGGTAATTATTTTATGATTTTAGTAGGCCCAGTAGTGTACTAAAGGATCTATGTTTAGTCAGTTGTAGATGTGTATAAAATTGACGAATATGTTGAAGTTTGGTTTAGGTTCCTATATTTATAAGTTACTCTTGTTCTAGGTTAGGATATTGTGACATACATTGACAAACTAATATAAATCAGATAAACATACTTATCTAGGAAGTACTAGTAAAAACAAGCCTATACTTACTGAATGTTACAATTATATTTCATGGAAAGCCCAAAACTGAACGAAAACTACGGGATTTACCCCGTGCTTGGGATTAACGTTCATAGCTGAAAATGGTTCAAAATTTGCAAAGCTTTGGGGCGTAAAGCCGCTTGATCTAGAGACTAAATACACTAAGAACTGTCTTAGACCTTTCGCGGAATCGAATTAGGTATGTTTAGTTTAACAGTTAAATTGTGTTTAAAGGGTTAAGATAACTGTGACTTTGGAGCCTCCGAACATTCGGATGTTAACGGATTATTGCTTAGAGACGAACTGAAAAACCATGGTACGTAAATTATGTTTTGATCTACAAATTCTTTTCGTAAGATGTGATAAGTAAGATAAGAAGAAGGACATTGCTACCTACTGTACTCCCAATGTTTTTGCTTGGAAGAAGTAGAAAAAGAAGGTCTTCAAAAATTCTGAACTAACACTTTTGTAAGGAACTATGTGTTTAACTATGTTTTTTTTTTGTTTTTAAACTTAGAATGTTAAATGATTGAGAATTCAAAAGCTTAATCAAACTGACATAGATAATAGTAATATGATCGTTGTCGTGTGAAGTTATGCAAGCAGTTACCACTGCTTAATGACGCATTTAATGAAGATTAATGATTTTGCATTGTCATCGCAACTTTATTGTTACAGTAATCTGTCTATGTTGCTATTAATCTCTTTGTAACCAAAGCTCAGTACACAATATCATAGCTTTTATACTAGAGTTTATAAATCACGCTACATATATTTTATTCAAGTAGGTAATGTGATAGTTATTGACTTTTCTACCTAATAACCAGATTTAGAATTTTATCAAAATTACAAATTGTATGTTAGAGGTACCAATATAGGCATAGAAGCGAGAGAACAAGCAAGAGACTACGGAAATTTCAAAATACAATCAACTCAATGAAAAAAAATAAACAAAAAATTTAAATGAGAACGAGAGATAGAAAAAAACAAGAGCTATTAGACACAAAAAGTATTTTAGCACAAAGGTATAACAGAAAAATATTCAAAATTCAAAATGAAAACGAAAGTAAAATATAAAAGCTAAAATGACAGAATAAATTAACGTTATAATGAAGAACATTAACATTCACTTGAAACCCAAGACATGCGTGTAAGTGGATGAATGAGGATAAAAAGGAGCACCACGGATAGAGGCGTTAATTTGTGACTGTGTATGTGTGTGTGTATATATGCATGTATGTGTGTGTGTGCCCCAGGCTAAGCCAACGCTTTCCAACTAGGAGTGGAGAAGCACCGTGTTTTGTTTTAATGCGAATTTGATTAATGACGCCCGTTGTGATATCTACTTAGGTATGAATTGAGTCGGTCCCATTAGTGTTACGCCAATGCGGCTAAATTGTTCACTCAAATAAATCTTATCTTTTCTGTTCAGATATTTATTCATTTGTTTTATTACCTGATTCTTCTGTGCCTGAAACGTTGTGTTTACTAATTCTAGTTCAAATTAAACAATCCTTTGTGTGTTTAATCGTCGATATTAATGGCTGCGATAGCTTATAAGGTCTGGCACCTCCAGAACAAATATTAGTAGAGAAAGCGTGTAACTATCGATATGTTTGACTGTTCCACTTTACTATTATTAAAAATTCCATTAGTTTGTGTCGAAGTTGCAGTCAGGCGATAATTTGTGTGGTAGACGTATAACTCGTGTATAACTGCCACTGCGTCTCATTGACAAATTGTTCGGGTGTACGACCGCACGCTAACAGCAACAAGTCACACGAATTTCAGTCTTAAGACGTTGCCATAAAGACGCTGTTAATTTATGGGGTGGATCTTGATGTGTGGTGGAGTGTACGTCGGTTTGTCTCGCCTCGCACCGTTTGTATACGTCACGGTCTTTTCTTTATTGGGTAAGCAGAAGAGACAGTAACAAGAGCTTCAAACGGTCTTGTTTCGTTTCAGTTGCGTGCGGCTACGTGGAATATTTTAAACGGTTTACGGCAAACTGTGTTAGATATTGTTTATTTATCTATTTCATCCAGTTATAAATTTTCTGAACTGTAATGCACTGTCTCAGCATTCACTTGCGATTCCGTTCTCGGCAAGAATGTTCATGCAATGTTTCTAGGATATAAATGAACCCAAGTATGTATTTGTAAATTAAGAAATACTTATTTATTGAAATGAGATCACGTTGAAAAAACAAATGATTATTATATAGAAACATAAAAAAGTTTAATATTGCAATATTAATCAAATCACAAAACAATTGAAGAATCTTGAAAGCAGATCAAAATAAGTTCCATGTTCAAACAAACAATTGACGATCAAACGACCCAGCAGAAATACTTTTGTATTTCTCAAAGATGGATGAGTAGGTTTCCTTTAAGCGGACGATCATAAATTGTCGTTAAGACTTCAAGCGTTTTCACATTGTCCGATACGATATATCGATATCGGACTAATACGATATCGGGGGCATGTAAAATATTTGAAACATATACCTGTCTTTCACATTATCTAATCCGCTATCGGATATCGGATCCGTAATATTCACAAATTTTTCTTGGCGAGGTATCGTACCGATATCGTATCGGGTATTGTGGAAATGCTTTACAGCATATTTCATTGTGTGTTGGTTTCAGACCGTCATCCGCTAATTAAAGGCCGGTTGTCTTCGTTTTTGTAATACGACGCCGCACGTCGACACTTGCGGTTCTCGGCGCTAACGTTAATAAGGTCAATAACGCGTATTGTATTAAGTGCACGTGCTATTTGTATACCTAATAATATACCTAAATTATTTTGGTATAGGTACACATACATATAATGTATTTTTTATCGTTACAATTAGATGATGTCATGAACTATACAGATAGAATTCTGATAAAAGATTAAGGAAAATAATATATAATTGACATTGATTAAATTTTTTACGTAGGTAGTTATGATTCGCAAGTAGTTGTTTCGAGAGCACATTACTATCTCTAAAACGCATAATGTTATAGTAGTTTTAGATAGGTAATAGACTATATAATCGTTTCTTTAAAAAAAAACATTTAAAGCTAGTCGTGAAATCAGCTAATATTTTACATCCACGCTGTTTAGAAATGGAGTATTTAATAAAACCGTAATATATTCTGCGCAGGATTATAAAATATTGTGTCCATTTAACGACGTGAATGTGCCGAAAATGATCAAGTATTTGACATTTATAGGCCATCGGTTGGGAAGTACAGTCCTGGGTCTTTATGTATAGGTTATGTTAGAGAGTTTTAATCCTGGGACTAATGTACCAACGCCACGTAGCAAACGATTTATTTCAGCATACGAGTACTTTATCGTGATTTTAACATAATAGATCCATGAATATGTGTGTTAAGAAATATATAGGGTGTGGATACTTGTTTCATCATCATCTGCCTAGCCTTTTCCCAACTATGTTGGGGTCGACTACCAATCTTACCGGATTCTGCTGTATACCGTATTTTACATTGATCGAGCCTATCTGACCTCCACAACCCATTTTTACTGGGAAATACAGTATCCCATAGTAAGACTGGATGTCAGAATTGACTTTACGACTGCCAAAGATCATAGTATGACAGTCGGGACCTGCGGCTTAACGTGCTATCCGAGGCACGGAGGGGTCTCGGTATGTTTAGAAAATGGTCACCCATCCACGGACCAACCGCGGCGAGCGCGGCTTAACCTGTATCAAACCGTATGGTTTACACTTAGCCACGAGCCCCTCAGTACTTGTTTAATCATTAGATTTAGGTGTATCAGCTTTCGTACCTTATAACTGTAATGAGGGAGTCAAAGTTTTGTGTTGTAGTGGTAGAGTTAGGGCCGTTATTAAAAATGACTCCCATATGTTTTTAATTTAAAATACAGATTTATTTTATTTTATTTTATTTTTATTTAATAATTTATGTACACACACAATAGTTTATAAAACAAAAGATATTACATATTTACAAATGATGTACAAAGGTACTGCTTATTTCTTAAGAAATTTCTGCCAGCAGACCCGCGAAAGGAGATGTCGTTAATATTGGCAGTCAGTGTGCGACTCAATTTATGACAACTACAAATTATAAACATACATATATATATAAATATAAATACACAAATACTACATACTTATAACGAATATATATATATATATATATATAAATAATTTATTATATACGCATAGATTTTGTTCTCACAGACAAGTCTTGTTATAAAAGTTAGCAAGCCAATTTCAATTATACACTTAAAGACACTTAACCAGAAATTTATCATTGTAGGTACAATTTCACACACTAAGACTAAGAGACCAATCATACAGTCTTAAAATAACCCACATTACCCCCTCGTTAGTCCAACAAAATTCTTAGAATCTGCAGTATGTTCTGAAGGCGTGCTGAGCTAGGTTACTCTCACGGGGCCTTTAGCAAATGGGCTTTGAAAATAGCCCAGTACTACCTCAAATCACAGGCTCGTGCCGGCTAGCCGATACCTTCGGGCCGAGAAAGTAACCTAAGTGTTTATAGCCTTTTTTCCATATGTACCAAACACCAACGTATCGGTAATTTTGTATTCGTGTTATATACGGAGTGTTTTAAATTAGGTAAGACTAGTTTTTATAGATCGTTTTCAAAGCATTTTAATTTTGGTAACACTTTTGTTTATTTTTTTCCTACGCTAGAATATTAGTGTTGTGAGTAAAAGGAGTGGATGCCAACATCTATCCATTAAAGTTGACACCTGTTTATATTAAAAAGGGTTGTTATAGAAGTGTGTCTTCGCAGGACGTTGCCAAATGCGTGTTTACGTCTATGAAATGGAGTAACTAAAGTTAATTTAATTTAATTGAATATTTCTTGAAAATATTTCACACAAACAAAGAACCGAAAAATCGTCCTTCAAGACAAGTACATCAATAAAAGTCGGGACGCTCGATTAAACTATTTCTTTTTATTGCTTTAGATTCGAATAAGATAAACAAAACTCGTCGAAGCCAGCTTTCAAATACACCCTGTATTCAGTAATACAGCAGATTGTTACTTTTATGTCTAGATTTGTAGAGCATTAAGGTTTCAACGGGCGATTGGCACGGAAGTTCAAACGTTCTTACGAGTCAACTGTAATATTCAAATAGCTCCATAAACAAATGCAATTTTTACCCATGTTTAGGCGACAGCATTTTGGCGTACAGCCAGACAGACGGTCACGAAATGTTATTTATTATCTGTGCTAATGGCGCGGACACTATTAAATTATGATAGTTCGTTTGTTACGATAACAGTTAACATTTTGATGACAGCGATAAAAAATATAAATTTATGTTTGTTATGAAAAGTGTCGTTATTTTAACGATGGGTGAGTAAATTTTATTTACTGTATAAGTTTAGGTGTTGAGAAATAGGTCTTAGACGTCACTCACACACATCTTACTCTTCTGGATAATTACACTCTTACTCAAACTTATTAGTTTTATATAATCTGCAGAACCTCGGTCTGCACATTTAAGTACTTTTTTATCTCGTAGAAGGCTGTAATTTACCCAAACAAGTTGGTACCGTGAAAATCGAGTCATATGTTATTCGAACCATGATAATCCTGGATTTTAAATGAATAAAAAAAATGCACCACCCACCCAGCCATATCCAGGTTTATATTATCAGATAGTAGGTCGTTAAAATCGCACTGACAGCTAAGTGCATAAGTAAAGAGTTTGCAGCTGCAGTCATAACGCCACGTGCCCACTTGTATCGACGGAAGTTTTATAACCGAGCTTATTTTTATATTAAGATGCACTTTATTGCTGGCCAGTATATTTTAGGTATGAATTTTAAAAGGTGTAATTTTAAAATGTAAAATGAATTAGTAATTCCTTTTTGGTTTTCTCTTCTTTTATTTTTTCTTTTGCTTTTTTATAAAATGGCCTTGATCTAGCGCAGGGTCGCAATCAATATTTATATGACCTACAGACAAAACCAGTGCCAGAATTTTACTGCTAGCAAAGAGAGAAATTTACTTGTTTTTATAGGAAGGTCGGTTTTTGTCAAAATTAATTATTTAACACGATATAAACAGAAATTAGAAACACGATTCTGTCCACTTTCAAGAAAAATCTAATTAAAATTGAATTTTCATGAAAAAGTAAAACTTTTCATTCTTGTTGTAAATTTAATAAATTTTTAAGAGTCGTTCGGAGATTTTCTAGACCGCAAGCCTAATATTTGTACGAGACCGCACCTGAGTTTTAATTAAGGAAAACGCTCGTTACTGATGAAAACCTGCACCGTATTTTTGGTCCAATGTACCGACCTGTAGTTTTATTGTACTGGGAGCAGTAAAATAAAACTACAGGTGTGTTGTTTATGCCACTGTGTGATTGTGAACACCGTTTGTTTATATTAATACTGGCGACAAATTGTAAATCAAAATTTTGAGGTTCTATTTCCATACATCATGAAATCTAAATCCTAGTCCTACATAAAATCCGGTCATTAATTTTAAAGTATGTGATTGGTGCTGATTAAGAATATGTCGCAGATTATACTATCACGATCATGATAATAAACTTGCGCGGTTTACAATCATATATATTATTATGTTTATTCCGAATTTGACGCCTGTCCCTATATCACCAACAAAATGTTTCCCACTGTTTACAAGAATCAATAAAAGAAGGGACTCGCCAAATGTAAACACGAACTATATCTATCTCTGTTTCCACAATAATAAATGATAAGGACAATACGAATTGTAGCGGCGAAATTCATTTGATTATCATTAGGTTAAAACAAGGACTGGCGCCATTCATCGCGTGACGTCCCGCTAAAGAACATGCATCCCTAGAGAACTACTTCCTGTCAATCTATACTGTTATTATCATCTTTATGACTATAGAAATAAAGTTGAAAATAGATAAACTGTAGTTTTAAGTTAGTGGGTCGTATCGCTATCATTATTAAGGTAATGAACTAATGAGTCATTGCGTAAAGTGGATCTATAAAATGAGTCATGGACTAGTTTAGGATTTTTCAACGGAGAAAGGCACTGCAGTATGTACATGTTGACACAGTGTGGCTCAATGCGTGGGTGGAACAAAGTTTATTGACCCCGGAAAGGTATCTTTGATATTGTGTTGCAAGTATAGGGAGAAAGCTAGCGATTACAAATTACAGAAATCGTGGAATATCAAGATGTGTGATTAAGTTTGCTCACAAGAGCGGCTGTTCTATCATTAATGCCACCTAATGGTACGAAATAACCTTTCTATAAATGGACTGTTGATAATTGAATGATAGTCAATATTGAATTAAGTATGTGTAAATGGTACCGGCTTGCAGACCTAAACTAAAAGTTTTAGCAGTCACCAGTTTGGCGAATTTTGATAAGTGTAATAAAAAAAATGGAGATAATTTTTTTTTTACCTGATAAAAAAAAGTTCATCTATGTATGACTGCCTGTATATTATTTTCTGCTTAAAGTACCTGTTCATATAATAGTGAAAATAAAAAAGATGCTCCATCTTATGGGGCCACTAATCACGCAAATTAATCAAAGATAAAAACAAAATCACACATTTAACTCTCTAAGCATTTAACCATCTTGATATTTAATATTTATTGTTATTTCGTCACTGGCAACAACTTCATTTCTACTTCTAATAAGGCAGCAGCCATAGATACCGTGCTCTATGGTTTAGTAAGCGAGACTTTTACGGTCAATTTACTCCAAAGAACTGTTATGATTGACTTAAGACTGCATTAAAATGGATACGGCCATTACGGAGAGCTTAATTATGTATATGTTGTAGGTAGATGGGAGAAGTGGTGGTTTTGTAAGTTGACTATATGTTACGAAAATAGATGTTGAACAAAATGTCTGAGGCCGCCCTAAGGGGTGTAAGATTTCAAAGTCAACAACCAAATTATTTTTTAGTACGCATCAATATTGATATTCAAGACCTTATGTTTGTGAATTAATCATAAATGTATGGTATGCCATAAAAAGAGGGACATATTATCTACAAAGGGGTTGAAATATAAATGTGTTATAAAATTAACGTAACTTCAAATATACAATGAAATTACATACATATTCGCAAAAAGTGTTCTAGAAGCTACAAAAAAAAAAAAAAAACCGTAATCTAAAAAAAACAGAGACGTTACATTATTTCTGTTTTCTCAATTCTCCTACAACATACAGAAGAACTTAAGAATGTTAAAACCTTTTCCCTACTTTCTGAAATGGCTTAATTATAAGCGTCATTAAGTTCGAACGTTATTGGTTTACACCTACGCTTCACACTTTGGTAATCAATGGCGTTCATGAATAAATGCAAATGTGACTCAGATATCTAGTCATTAAATAAATATTGAATATGTAAATATATTTGTGTGTCATCTAAATGATAGTTTCGAAAAGTCTCGTGTGTAATTGGTTTGGTCAAAACATTGCTTCAATTTTATGCTTTAAAGAATTTATAATTTTTAACTGCCTCGTTGGCCTAGTGGTTCTCAGCGCGACTGCTACGCTAGAGGTCTTGGGTTCGATTCCCAAGTCGACCAAGGTGTTATTGGGTTTTTCTATGAAATTCTCAGTAGCAGGTCGGAGTTTGGATTTGTGCCCGGTTAGTGGCAATAGGCTCGCCCCCTATTACATGGGACCTAAACATACCGGCGAACTGTGGGTGTACATTGGTACACCTCTGCCTAACCCTTCGGGGATACAGGCGTGATGGTATGTTATGTTATGTTTAGAATTTATTTGATATGGAACTTAAAAAATGAGAAGTTCTTTAAGCTAGATAGTTGTATTCCAGAATCTATTTAATTACATAATTACTTAGATTGTAGCTGCTTCTTCTTTCAGTATGAAAAAAGATGTTTTCACTAAGAACCTAGCTTTCACGTTTTCTTTACTACAACTACTTATTGTTTCGAATTTAAAGTTTATAGCAATACAGTTTTACAGTTTGAACGTACATTCACGATCATGCAATGCCAAAATTCTGATACTGCATATTGCACTTTCCAACTTTGGCCATAACATAATAGCACTTTTTACATTGAGTCTCTATGTAGGTGTCTACATAGAGACTCAATGTAAAAAGTTGCACAAATTGCAGGTCATTGACCTAATTTCAGTACTATTAAAAATAGGCACAAATAAAAAATACAATACAACAAAATTGAACACGCAACCTTGACAGACGAATCCAATTAAAATCGATTGTAATGCGATCTAACAAATCGATTGTCAAATGAAGGTTAAAATTAAATATTTACTATTGTGTAAGTATCTATTATGAGTATACAAGCGGTGCCCTGCGGTTTCACCCACGTAGATAGTCCTGTTGTGTAAGACAGATAGTGATCGTTTCCGATTTTGTTTATAGTTATTCTGCTAATGGGGTGGAGAGGAACACAAGAAAAAAGAAAAGTTATTGTAGAGCGCCATTATCGCCAACAAACTGTTGTGCAGTTTGGCGATATTTTGTGAAATTTTCACACCTTTGTATTAAATAAATAAAAAAAAACAAATCAAAGATTATGCCATCTACATTGTTCCACTATATAAACACTTTAGTTAGTTAGAGTTTAGATATACCTTAGCATAAGTTATGTTATAATTAGAATTACGGGGCGACATCGTCATTGTTAACCGAGTCCCCTTAAATAAAGAATAAAAAAAAAAAAAACTTTGGTCCACCGTTATTGAGTCATACTTAAATGGTGAACTAACCCAACTTAGCTAATAGCTATATGTATAAATATATAGGTATAGATATATAAGATTGTAAGGCAACTATTGCGCAAGCGTGCGAATAAGGCAACTACGAACCAGAAATAACATCCAAATTCAGAAGTAGGGAAGACCTACTCAGTTTACATTTCCAAGTTGGCTGGGAACCTGATTATGTGTAGGATTGTAGTTTAGAATGGTAGCGCAGCGGCAAATGATATTCTACACGTAGTGGAAAGAAGTGAAGATCAACTTACTTGGAATAGAAAACTTTTTGAATGCTAATGTTAGTTTAAACATGTGTAGGTTAAGTTTGTAAGGAGTATTTAACTATACAGGATGTTAAGAAACCCCTGTCCGACCCGAAAGGGTCATAGAGGGTTCACAATCACATGCCCAAATAAAATATCAAATTTGGAAAATTCATGACAGAAACAATAATAATGGATTTTGAAATAATCATTTTTTGCCCCGAAATTCCCTAAATTTGAGAATAAAACAAAAACTACAACACAAATTTCGTCGCTATTTTTGGGAGCCTTTTGTTTGGTAATTAGGTATCATCGGTGACAACGCCGACACTCTCTCTCGACTTTTGAGAAAAAAAAAATTTTTTCTTTTTTTCCATTTTATTTCCACATTTTTGTAATCAGATAGTGATACCTAACAACACCTTAACGGATCGGACAGGGGTTTCGGAACACCCTGTATGTAAGTAATTCGTATTTACTTGGATGGAGGTTTATAAAACAAATATATTGTGGTACTATACGTTTTTGATAGTCGGTCACCGGAGACCGAAAATCAAGAAATGATGAGATGAATGGTGGAAAAATTGTAAAATGATTTATTTTCAATGACAACATTTTTAAAATTTCTGATATTATAGAATTATGGCAGTTTGAACGATTGTTCAACATATATCATTATACCATTAAATTACTTTGTAATGCTATTCCCTCTAAAAGCAGCTAGGGCAATACAGCTTAACCTTGCAGATCCAATCATTCATTCATCAAGTCTAGCTGTGACCCTCAATTATGTCATAAGTAATGCAAGCGAACATTCAAAAGAACTCAACGCTTTTTAACTTGCGATCCAACATCATTTCAGTTTTCTTTTTAAAATTTTGCACAGAAAGTTTTCTTGTTTTTTTCTTTCTGCATGTAAATTATTCTTAATGTATGTTGACTGTTGGCGTCTCGAGTAGCCTGCGCGAAATGAGATGTGAACGTAATGAAAAGAGCAATTTGAGCCTTGCACGAGTACGTTTTGAAAATGTGTAGCTAAAGGCAATGGAGCTGAAAATTCGTATGTATTTTTTGGCAGTTTCCGTGCAGCATGTTTTCGACTTTTCCTCGTTTTGGAGCCGGAACGAATATTGATTACATTCACTATAGAGCTAGCGGATCAGTATGTCTATTCTGTAAATAATTTCGGTATCGAGCTTCACCTGAGTGACAATAAAGCTCACTTTAAAGTGAACCCAATTAGCCTTGATTTAGAATTCAAATTCGAGAATACGTATTTGACATCTCACCGCGGATTCCGCTGTCGAGACATGAAAATAATGTTACAGAATAGCACTACAGATCTAGATATCAATCGCAATCTATGTCATTGTTTTTGGCCTAACAAATGTTACTACAAAAAAAGCAATTAGTCTTTTTTTACGTCGTAATTTTATATATTTTTAAATTCACTCTCTTTTGTTTTAACAAACGGTCCCATATAAAAGGTTTGAGGTCAAATGTAATTAATGCGGCCACAGCAGACATGAGGTGCTTACATTCCATGTTTATTGTTAGGATACGTGTCCCAGTGTATGTTCGTGTAATATCTAAGCCACATTCTGTCTGCTAATTAATTAGGATTATACTTAGCGTTCGTTGTGCCCGGTCAGATAAAACTTTGCGGGTGGCGTAGGGCTGGCGGACTGCGGTTTTGTTAAATACTTTATACCGAAACACACTGAAGGGATTCTAGACATTTCATATGATTAAAATTGTTTACGACCTCTGAAATTTATATAGGTTAAAATAATAAAAGAAGGTTTTTTTTATTTGTACAAGATATAAAAATGTGTCTAATATACTCTAATATCGTTTGGATTTCAACATTAGCGAAAGTTTGTCTTGATTGATAATGACTATTTTGTCGATTAACCAGATATAACGTTAAAAAAGAAAATAATTGTTATATTATTCATGCATTATTTGAATAAAGTTCACTATGTAATGGTCTAATTAAAATAATGGAAAAGTATTTGTGTGATAATTAAAATCTTTATCTAAAACAAGTATGGAATTAAAATGGTATTAGGTTGAGTCAATACTACTATAAATAGAGAATCATAATAATAGCAATATCCACACGTTTTGCCAAAATTACTCTACGACGATCGAAGTTAACTAATATCACTATTTCTTCTTTCTTCTTGAGGTATAACAGCTTTCTTAGTCAATTTACATAATAGTTAATGACAATGGAAATCAATTAATTATATGGATATTATTATATTATTTGACGACCTCCGTGGTCGAGTGGCGTACGCACCGGTTTCAAGGTGTCGCTAGCTCTGAGGTCCCAGGTTCGATCCCCGGACGGGTCAATGTAGAAACCAACTTTTCTACATTGTCCCGGGTCTGGGTGTTTGTGGTACCTTCGTTCGTTCGTTCGTTGTTTCTGAATTCCATAACACAAGTGCTTCAGCTACTTACTTTGGGTTCAGAGCAATGTATGTGATGTTGTCCGCATTTATTATTTATTATATTGATTATGATTTTTCACAACACTTACATGGTAGGAAGTTACGATAGTTTCCCGCGAGATCATAAACTGTCATAAAGTCTTTGCGGCTAAAATATATGCTGGAAAGTGACTGAAAGAACATAATACTTAACAGTGACTTTAGCGTGATTTTCTAACAAGCTCCTTTTATTCAGCATTCAGATAATTAGAACATTTAGAAACAACATAATTGACTGACTCTACAATATTAGCTTATACTATCATTCTTATCGATCGCAGAAATGTCACCAAACTAGGGGTGCAAGACCACCCTTTAGGGTATTCATTTATTACCGTGTTTTCCGTACTTAACACGTTGGGTACCTAGTTAAGTACAGGCCAGCCCTACGGTGCCGTGTGGCGGCCGGCCCTTAAATCATTCCGGTCCTTAAATTTTACCTAATCCTTCCCTCTGCCCTACTTTACTGATTATGGTTTTGTCCAAGATTACAGATAAAAAGGCTTGAGGAATACAGTTTTTAATAATGCAGATAATGCATAAAACGTAGGAAATAAGTGAAGTAATGAAGTACGTGCGCGCAGAGATTATTTTAACGAGGTTTCACTTAGTAATTTGCGGAATTAAACAGTTGAAAGCTGATTTTTAAAGTAAATTCGTGATCGTCGTTTTTGTTCTGCGTCATGTATAAAATTAAGTAAATTTATGGTGAAAGAATAAATATTTAAAATTTCATGGTGATGGCTTAACGTAACCATTATATTCAAACAATTAACGTTTAAAATTTACTTAAACTGTGATAATTATAGTAAACTAGGCACTTTCTTAAGTTAAACTATCTAATTATTGCAATTAGATATATAAATAGTACTCAATTGTAGAGCAGAATTTTAATAACATCTATAATTTTGATTAATTAAAATTTGATTACACCAATCATTTCTAAATAAAGGTCGGGTATGTGTATCATTACTGTACGTAGTTCAATTTCAAATACGCTTTATTTCTCTATGTTCTCTTGTTTTCGAATTCCTATGACAAAGTATCTGACACATATTCGCAAAAGAAAAATACAACAGGCATATTATGTTTGACAAATTACATAATTTACTTCTTCATAAACCTTTTACGTATTACCATAACTTGATATTTCTACTGAACGCATCGCAATATCTTATAAAAATGTTCTGAGACTCCTAAACTCGTTCAGTGTTTCGAGAAAATGAACTGGGGCTGTACCATGAGCTCTTAAAGCAGTTCTGCTGCGGTTTTGGAAGCGAGACGGCGCGCTACACTGCGCATAGCGCTGTCCCGCTTACTCAACCGCAACAGAACTGCTTTAAGAGCTCATGGTACAGCCCCTGAAGACGAAATGAGGTCGATTATTGAACTCCCTAAAATGACTGACGACGGTACAAATGAGTCTGTGTCGTAAAATTTAACGTGACTCCCGACACCCACTGATAGTGACAATGGCGAAAGAAAGTGCCTATAAAGGGAATTGATGAACGCCCCCCGCCGTAATGTTGTGCTGATGTTGGTCTGTGTGTAGCGAGACTTAAGCTACGTTCACACAACTACACTACACTGACTAGTAGGTACCTACTATTATTTATTCTGTCACGTGACGCTCGATGTACCATACAAAGAGTTTTTAAACTGCCTCGATGTCGCGCTGGACATCGCCTGGCCCTTCGAGAACCTGTTATAAGTCCATTAAGATTGACTCGTGCGATTTCTGCCACCACGTATTCAAATACAAGTGTGAACTATTGCGAAACAGAGACTCTCAAGCAGGATCCGAGAGTTTGATAAGACTTGAATTTCGGTAAACAGTAAAAGTAAAATAGCGTCCGATATTTATGTCGAAATACAAGAAATCTTGAGATTCACAGTTCAACCCTCTCTTTGACTACATGGTCACCGAAAATGTCCCTCACTCGGACACTGAATGAGTTGTATTGTGAAGTGTCGAAGTGTATAGGTAGCATTACATCGATTCTGAATCGACTATAGTAGATGCTCCGTCGGTATCGCGAGCAATAAAGATACCATTCCTGTTGATAACGTGCTTAATGAGATGCTCTTGTTTGTCGACTATGAATCGATAAGGACTGAAGAGGAGTGTTGTTGGATAAATCCTATGTAGGTCATAAACTAGTTTCTAATCATTAAATTGCTCGGATTGCTAATGTTATTAGGACTAAAGTAGACAAAAAATACACAAAAACACTCGTAAATAAGTTACTGTACGGTTAGGTATACCTAAAATAGACTACACTCACTTTCACTTTGGCTTTGGTTAATTACGACATAATTTCACAAATATTAAATTCCTAACATAAAATATGAAACATAACTAACCTAACCTAACGGAAAAACATCTTTTGAACAAAGATTAAACAAAGTTGTAAGATTTTCTCTTTGCTCTAGAGTCTAGAAAATATGACCGTAATAAAGTTTTAATTTGCTAACAGTGAACTAGTTTAGGTATAGACTAGTACTAGATATCCTAAGTTTAGGTTACATGTTTTTAGAGCTACGTTAGAATAGAGAGGAGAATGTATCGTGTAACATAATTTATTCAAAACTACGTGTATGCTAGCAAGTTTATACAGTGTTGAGTTCTATAACGTTATTATAACGCTTATCATAACAAAATAACTAGCCTGTGTTAGGTTTGAAGCTGTTAAATTGGAGGTTATTTTATGGAGGGATGTTAAAATATTGTTTGCTAAACAAAATTATAGTAGGCACTGATTATGTTGTTGTTGATTATTTTGTTATAATAAAAGCGTTTTGTTTTACGGGTTTTTGCTAAATAAATAAATTGGTATGCAGATGTTTGAATATTATCTAGGATAAAATAATTTTAAGACATCTCTAAAGGACATGTCGAACATCTATAGGTTTTTAACGTATCAAGGGGTTTAGCTATAAAAAAGTAACTTTTCGAAGTAAATTTACAAGAATGCATTGTTGGTTGGTTTCGCGCTTGTTTACGCAATCAAATCACAGATCATTCCTTATTATGCAAAATGTCCATAAATAAAGGTAAATAATCTGTTAAATTATCAGTAAAAGCTCCTCTTTCCCGTGTAACTTTGGTATGCACGTTTAATTCGCGTCATTTCACCGAACATTAATTTCTGAAAATGTAATTACATACTCCGAGTGAACAAGCGTAAAGCAAGATAACGCGTGACTGATGGCTCGCTGTAATTATAAATCATTATTAAACATCTACGGCCTAATAACACGCACGCATTATGTTAAAGCGTCGAGTAACCCATATTTCCGTAGCAGACACTAATTAACCTCTTACAAGAGCGGGTGTCTTGTATGTAACATGTATCGACATGGCCCGCTAGCCCAGATGGTGCATAATCTAAACTCCGAATCCGTATAGAGAGGGCTGGCCACTGGGGCAGCCGACCCGCGCTCGTAACAACCCGTGCTCCCGTCTGTGGCATTTGCATAGAAATTAACCGACCGACCGACATTTCACACAGAATAAATAACTCGGCCACGCTACATCTTTACAGGCTTTGCAGCCGTAATGAAACGTTTGAGCAAATCCCACTTTGTTCTAACCCCGCCGCGTTTCAGTTTTTTCTTTATCTCAATTTTTTACTTTGCGAGGAAAATGTATGAAGAAGCTACATGTGTACAAGTGAAACAGAGATAGTACAAAATTTATGTACTCGTTACTGTTACGCGAATTGTAGGCTATCCTATAAAACGAATACATTTTCTTTCAGACACTTTTATCAGTAAAATGTGGTCAATATTTTTCTCAATTACCGCTTTTTAGTTTCAGAAATTCCAAAGTTATGACACAAAGGTTTTATTGTTACATTGAAGCCTGTTCGAAAACTTCAAACTGAATATTGTTTTACGTCAAGATTTAACAACTGACTGACTGACAGATAATTTATTAACGACCGAAACGATCGATGTTATCGGGAATCCTATGCATTTTAAAAGAGGCAAAAAAGTCAATGCATTTGCAAAGAAATCAAAGCATTGTCGAAGGAAAAAGACCGTACTTGTCCGTCTATTTTTCCGACAGTTGTCAGGTGGTCGTTCAATTATTTCTGGGGTACGTCAGATGTATGAAACTGACTTAGCGGAAAATTGACGGAGCATAAGACAGTTCGTTTTTCCGCAAGCAATGTCAAACTCTCTAGATGTTTGTCATTGGGAGTTTAAGTTGTCAGATAACATATTTCTTAAGGTTCGCCAGTGAACTGTAATACCGGAACATGTTATGATGTTGACTTAGTTTAAGTATAATAAATATCAATGTTTTCTTTATACTTTCCTTATACCTATTCTGTTTTGTTCTATTTTTGGTGCTACACCGTCTCTGTGTCAAAAGAATACGTTTTGCCTTATGTAAATAAAAACTTTTGTTGATGAGTAAAGTATTTGAAAGCAAACCAACAAACGGACCACACATCCAATCATGTTTACTACAAATCCGAGCACTAAATGGATAAAAATAGCATTAAAAATACATATTTCACGAGTTATCGTAAAGCAATAAAAGATCCGATTATGCAATAAAGTTGCTCTCACAAAGGATTTAAAAACAGTATTGCTGTATTACCGTGATGTGAGTGCGGATGACACTATATGTAATAATGAAATATGCATGCTGCATGTGGCAGGAATCATTGTTCGCCTAGGGTTTTCAGGCCCGTATTTATCATCTTGTTTTATATTAAGTAATTTTAATGCAACTTTATCGTAAATTTGGTCTCACGGGCCTGTTGGTCTAGTGGTTAGTGACTCTGACTGCTATACCGGAGGCCGTAGGTTCGATTCCCACCCAGGACAAATGTTTGTGTGATGAGCACGATCATTTGTTCTGGTCTGGGTGTAATTTATCTATAATATGTATGTATTTAGAAATATATAAGTCAGTTGTCTGGTTACCATAACACAAGCTCTGTTTAGCTTGGGATCAGATAACAGTGTGTAAAAAAAAAAAAGAAAAAAAAAAAAAAGAAAAAATTACGCTTGCCAGGCCAGGCCATACTGCCCCACTGCTTTATACTGCACTCAGCAGTGGGGCAGTATGGCCTGTAAAAAGACATATTATACGATATATAATTATTAATCTCAAATTGTAATTTATCGTATATGCCTTTTTACATAATTTAAATGTTCATTACTATAAGCGCATTCGCGATACAATATTATTATGTACCTACTTACCTTAAGTACCTTATCTACTTATTTTCTATCTTTTATCTAGTTGCTATTACTATGTCAATGTGTAGTTTCTCTAACATAAAGTTGGTTCGTCACACAATGTTGTCGGCTTTATAATATGTGTATGAAAAGCTCTCCACTAGATTTACATCATAAGAGCTTTCCCGGTTCCAAGAAAATGTTGTCAGAAACTTGCATGCGAGGCATTAAATTCTTATGTTCGCACTTACAGTCTGCCACACATCAGTAGTTACACTTTGACTTTGATAGATCTTGTTTCGAAGGCCGTAAGGTCGACTTTCGCAGTATGTTATATCATTGTCATGTGGGCCATTGTACGTTACGTTTGAACTTCAGTTTTGGGCTAAAATTACGACTTATGTAAGACCAAGTAACTTGCATTAAATATACTACTAAAACAAATGAACAACTAACACATATTCGTTGCAAATGCTTCTTGTATGAATGTCAAGGAGTGAATAGCATGAGAAAATGTTCGTGAGCCTATTAATATAAAGACCAGTTTTACACCCGTTCAACGAGACGCATGTATCGGTATCTTTAGATAGACAGCGTGATAAAACAGCACCTTAATGAAACGATATTCAGATTATACATAATTGCAACTAGATAGTGCCGTTTATAAGTAAATTGTGTTTATTAAAACAAGTGACGGATAGCTAGTTCATCATCTTTATCTCCAGAAGTTTCTTGCTAATAGGCAAGCTTTCATTAATAATTTCTAACGACACTTTACAAGCGAAACATCTTTATGTTTAGAAATCTTCGCCCGATAAACGAACTATAAAATTACTAAGTAGAAAAATGTTAAAGTTTAATTTCTCTTTTAAAGAAACAATATCAAATATGACTACGGCCCAAACCAAGTACTACTCTATGATGAAATCAGAAAAAATGCAAATCAAAAATTTACAAAAAAAGGGTGCATCATGTTAAAAATTTATAATCTAAGTGAACAAAGACATACAAAATCAACCTACCAACCATAAAATTAAAACAATAAACCTTACACATAAAATAATCCCATGTGTAAACCCTACTGCAGTTACAAGTATGGCGCCAGTCCGGCTGCGAAACAAAGGTTTTTATGCTGATTACATCCGGTATTAAAACATCCTAGATGGAGGACATGTGATGCTGGCCATTGTAAATAAATGTGTCAATGACGGTAAGTGGTAAGTGCCTGTATGGTATTTATGCTATTTGTCGAGATTACATTGTGTATAGTGAGTTTTGTATATGCATTTGTATGAGTTGCGTTAGCGCATGATCGGCCTTTTAGATGTTTTTACTCCGAGTAGATAAACCAAAAGCTCACAAAAACTCCAAAAAATTGTTTAGTAACGATATTTCAAAAATTCTTTTTTATGGAACAAATATTTATCTACAAAGCGTTGAGAATATTGTACATAAGTAGGGTTTACATATATATATTATATATGTATCACGTATATAAGTTTGAGCTTATACATATACATGATAGAGACATTGTATTTATTGTTTATCTCACAAATCTAGTACACTATAGTAGAACTATTTTCTTACGAAAATAGATAAATAATAGCTTCACTTGGACTCTCTTGGCTTCGGAATATTTTAAAATAATTTTGTATCTAAACGACCAACATATCTCTCTTGAAAATCTGAGGTTGCAAGTGGATTGACCTAGAAAAGGTGACTGGGGTGAAAAAGGTTAAATATAGACAGAAAAACACTCGACGAACGTTTTTTAGGCTTCAAGTTTTATCATCATTATGAGGCGGGTGTAAAACATAATCACGAACATAATTAAATCTGAAGTATTCTGTTACGAATTTGAATTCATATGTGGAAATCAAGTATATGATATGAGTGTTGTATATATGTATGAGTACCTATACATGCTTAAGCGAATCACGCCAAAGAAAGACTGAGAGCTTGATTTATAAAGTACATTACTGGAATATAAGCATTCAAAAGCTATTAGTTATTAGATACTTCCTTAAACCATTGAATGTAAGAATGCAGAGATCAGTGCGCCATACAGTTACCATCGTAGGTGTAAACGCCAATAGAATTATATTAATTTGTGGAGCGGTTCTCGTAATATGCGCGTTAGGCCTCTGGGTGGTGTGGTTCTTAATAAATTAGAGCTAACATGCCTCGCTTAAGAGAAAATAGCTGAGCGGGCACATATCACCGCCCACTCAAAGCCAGTCCGTAAATCAATAGAACTGAATGGCTTCAATGCATAAAGCTATTAATGTTTGTACGTTCTAAGCGGTTGAACACGCCTTCACTGCCACATGCAAATTAAAATCCCTCACACAAATTTACATACTGACTGAACAGTTAAAAGGAAATAAACAATTTTACCACTCTGTGGCGTAGCGCAGTGTATTGATTCACAATATTTGAACGTAAATACGAAGCTTCAGACCCAATACGTGTTCCGAACCCCTTGTATGCAAAACAAATGTAATATTTATGCACCTCCTTAATCGGAAAATCGTCAATCAATTGATAGTTGTTTTGATAACTAATGCTATTTGTATATACGCTGCATGTTAGCTTTTTGGATAACTTTTTACTGCAGTCGCGTGTTTCGAAACAATTTTTCAAGCGCGTATTGGTATAAAATTATAACGCGCAACAAATAAAATACAGGTTGATTCTGCTTGTTTAACGGATTAGTGCATAATCTGTTTATACGCACTGTTCACTGCAATTTGTTTTAAATACAATAAACTTGATATAAAGCGGGACATGTTTTGTAGAGTCGTGAGCTATTAATTCATTTGATTTTAAATTGAATTTACCAACACTTTAACATCGTTTAATTTATTTCTTTGAATGTAGTTTATTTCAATGTCTAAAATATCAACCTGTATTTGGTGCATGTACAAAAGTGTTTAGACGCGTTGTAATGAAATGCCGAAGCAACCCTTAAAAGCAAATAAAATACAAGCGTGGGTACCTACTAGGTCTATATTTACCGTTCACATAAAATATTTTATTACAGAGTCCAAACAAAACGGTCGACAAGACACCAGTTAGGGGTTGTGCCCTTGTTTTCGTGGGGCATACATGCGTTGAGATTTTATCGATATTGTCATCTTACATGTATTCGGTTTCGTATGAGCCGGTCGGCGATATACATCGCAATATGTATAAGGGTACTTTGTAGTCCACGCGCCCCGTCTGGGGTCACAAAGGCTACAATGCAGGTTAGAACCACGAAGGTCGCTCGCATTATTTATCTTTTGTCATTAGTGTTGAGTTTTTAAGGGTTTATTGTTTAGAAGTGTTTTGCAATAAGCTTTTGCTTCTAACTATTGAAGGAGTGCTGAGTTCACTTTTTTTACATTCCAATTCTCAGAATTAATAGGTCAATTATATTTAAATGAGATTGCAATAACATGGAATGATTACATGATCAAATATAACTTACTTGTAAATATATTATGTTTTTGATACGTATATCTTTTTTGTGTAACATTGGCAAATAGGCAAGCAAGTAAATATTTGACAAAAAGAAATGCATAGCTTTGAAACCTTGTAAATATATTCAATTTTCATTGAAAATAAAGCTTAGTGCGTCCAAAGATATTTATTAATAAATTGTCTAGATAAAATATGACTAATTACTCTAGAATAATATTATGTTCTATAACTACTTGTGCTATATTTCTATTATTAATATGCTATTCGTGTGTGTACATAAAGTGTTAAATTAGTTGAAACACGCGTGTGTCGTAATTTACCCCTTGGAGCTCCATTAGCCAGCTCAAACTAATAGACCGTACCGTATTCCTTACAATTCCAATAATAACGTAATGATTTAATTATAGACAGTTAAATAAATTCCCTAAACAATGTCGTTCTCGAAGCGTATGTAACCACGACCTCCGATGCCTTTGTTCCCGATACCCGAGTTAATTGCACCTTCATATTTTACGACTGCAATAAAACAGAAATGCATAGCTTGTACCTCGAACGAGAAATCAAGAATTTTACACTCAACATAATAGTTCTTTGTAAGTGTACCACCCAGCATTATAGTGCGAATTAATTACATTTTAATGTTTTTGACGGTGTTTTATCAAATATTTGTGTGTGTGGTCCGACATGGGCGATCCGGCGATCCTATCACGTCGAGGGCAAAAAATTACTTTCATAATTACCGTAATCAGCGTTAATTGTATCCTCCGGGGGAAGGTGACGTATGAAAAACAATGGTTCATTGTCGAACCTTTGTTGCCGGAGTAATTGTTTAAACTGTCTCATTAAGCAGCCGTCCCCGGCTCGCATACTCTAGTTTTTGTTGTTTTTGTTTACGCTCATTAATTATATAACCTCCTCGATATTGGTTCATTTAAATTCATCGCCTTCTTCCAGTTGGCTCGACAAAAACTTATCGATTTTTACATCGACGATTATTATTCTTGTTATATTTTTATCTTGTAATTAATCGTGTCTTGCCACGCGAATTGTTCGTGTGTTTAATTCCTTTTTATATTTCAGTAATTTAATGTCGCAACTTGGATGAATAAATTATGCTGTTCCAAATTTTATTTCATAAAGTTGAGTGGTTTTATATTTTTCATTTGAAATTTATATAGGCTAGAATTATTAAGTTATGTAATTATTTGATAATAGCGTTTATAAACGTTTCCAATTATTTCTAAATCTTGTGGCTTTTTGGAGTTTCTTTCTGCGGATTCATTGGGATAGGAACGATGTTCATATTTCATAACGTTCGAGGTCAACTGAAGCGAGTAACGATAGCGGCTCGGTCGAAATAAATTGCTGTTTGATATATTTTATAGCTATACTTTAGTGTATTGATATTTCCTTTTGGCGGTGATTGTTTCTAAATCTTTGTTAGATCGCAGCCGCTGACACGACTTGGCTTTATGTAAAGGTCTTGAACGTCTAAATAAATAAGCCTGTTTATGTTTATTTATTTGCATTGCATTGTCATTTAGTAAACTTAATAATGCTTAGTATTTGAAAGGGTCCTGTTAAATTATGTAAATTCTTAAGTAGAACTAATTATGTAGTCAGCAAGAATTAAAGGTGTGTACTTGATTAAGACCACTGCACTGGTTTATAACATTATGACTGTTAACATTTCGTTAAGTAATCAGTTATATTTAAGAACTGTACATACAAAAAGATAAACTTTATTATCTTAAATGCATGATTTGTAGTTACGACATATTAGTAACCGTTATTCAAGGAATTTTTATTAAGTTTACATGGCTCGATGTATACTGGATGCTTAAACCAGAAGTTCACAACATTCGGTAGACACAACAGCGATCACAAACCTTTTTGTCATCCGTTTCCACCCATCAATGATTGCTTCACAATAGTCAAAGAAACAATCCCAGTAATTTCAAACGGTAATCCAATAAAGTACAGTCGCAAACAAAACATCTAATATTGAACGTGTGAACCGCATCTCGAAAGCGGTCGATGCTCTTACGCGGATATATTTAAATCGGTGCTGCAATTAACGTCCGCTCCGCTCATTACACGTTCGATACCCCGTGCTAATTATACACCTATTGCAATACATACCGCACTAACAGATTCTGGATCTAGTGCGGGATCTAGTTGAAAAAACAAAAAAAGCCCTTTACATTTTTGAAATCATTTTCACACTCAATATCGAGCATTTGAAAATGATGTCACGGAATTTTTTAGCTGGTTTTGAGGGCTGACCAGTAAATGTCAAAGAAATTTTTAGTAGCATATTGTTTTTAAAATGCACAAAAATTTCTAAAATACATTTACTCAAATATGATCGAAGTGATATAAATAAGGAAATAAGCTCCTTATGAGAACGCTTATGGCCAGTCCGTACAAACACTATAATTTGTTTGTATCAAGTATTGATATTCGAACCATATTTAAAAGTTATGTAGTACACCAGCTTTACATCTCGTCTAGCATATTCCAGGTGGGTACGGAACCAGCCACTAAATTATCAACCTGGCAACATAAATCGCCAAACACTGGCACACTGGCAACAAAAGCTTTGGCATTAAACTGCTACGGTACAAATGGCACATTAAAATGTCAAAACGCAACCGTCACCTCGGTGACGTCATCTGGTATAATGACGAATATAAAACAAGGGTGTGTTGTAAACATGTGAAGGGTTGAGTTTGCCTGAAATCGTAAAATCTGTGACTTTGGCGTTAAGAGTTCTAATTTTGATTTTGACAGATGCGTCGACCGTTAAAGTGAAACCCTTAGAGTATAGATAGGTACTAAACTAAAGAGTGAGCCTATCAGTGTATGAACCGTAAGCACTAGTATGAATTAGTTTTATCGTAAATTTTGTATCAAGACGGAGCGCGCCGTTTTAATAAAACTATCTAAAACCCTAATATTATCCTAACAATGTCGAAACCATCGATATTTTCGCATATAAGTCTGTCGTTGCGCGAAAAATAACTTTAAATCAGTAAACGAATGTACTAGATACATACAAAAAGTGCTCTCGCTTGGCACGAAGGAAAACTAGCGATACTATCGGTCTATAGTTATCTATAGTCTAAGGTGAAACCTGTTTGGCTTATCAAAAAGGGTGTGTTATAAACTAAGTTGAAAATACATAACATTATAATGATAAATCATACCCTTAAATTATTAGAAATTCCATTACAAATTATAGTGATATTTAATCATATCTTATTGTAACCTTAAAATGATTAAAAAGCCTTCTGTTCCCGGATTTCATTAAACATATTTTTATTCCTAAAACTGGCCAGCTAACAAATCCTGATATTATGGATCTAGAACGGATCTATTTGGCAGACTTATGTGTCACTTCCTCTGGGTTTTTCTATATTATAATGGAAATATTCTGCGGTCAGATATAGGCATTGCCAATATATTGTGGAATCTAGGCAGCCGGATCTGTCCCAAACCTCTAAGGAATTCCTGTACAGAAAGTTCGTTTCCTGTGACATTTTGTGATCTAGTAAATGTCAGCCTAGTGCCGCAATTATGTGTTAAATTGTAAGTATATTTTTATGTTTACATTTGCAAAGTGTTTATAAATATAGAGCACTAACTGATGTAGGATCTAAAATGCTGTCACCATCATTCTAAAAATCTTGTGTAATTTTTGTTAGACCGTGTAATATAAGTCGTCAGAATTATTCAGTTCTAATATTAGTTAAATCAGGATAATGCTATAATGAGGAAGTAGGATGTATATAAAAGTAGAAAGTGCATTAATCCAGAGAACAGGTTAACATTCAACTTAGTTCTATTGCATCTTCTATTTTTAGCGAAATAGGTTTAAAACACAAAGTTAAGTTCCGCTAGAACTTCGCAGTGACACCTGGACCATTTCAAACTTCTTACTGAGACGATCAAAGAGTACAAAGGACTAACCCCATAAAGCTCATGGCCGATAGTTTATTTCGAATACAATTTATACGTCCGGTACGTAGACATTTCACTTATACAGTCTCTTTGTGATTTCTAGTTAGTTTGGGCAAGCGGCGCGGCGTCTTGTGATCTGTGGAACTTTAAGTTTGAAGGAGGTTAAGTAAACAATAATTTAATGGCAATTAGATAATAAATAAATGAAGAATTGCGAAAGTATGTATAATGTAATCGGAAGAAGTTTATGAATTGTCCGATGAGACAAGAATTTGCTAAAATATAGTTCGATAAAGACTAAATAAACTGCAATAAAGTATCATCTAAGTTAAGTACATTTTCGTAGGAGGTAAATGAACACTATTGAAATGTCATCTTGTATGTTACTTGTAGGCTGTATGTTATAACCAGTGCCGCAACATTGTCCTTAAAAAAAGTTTCAGATCTAACTGATTAGTCCGCCATATTTGTTTGTAGCTACAATAAAAACATTGTAATAAAATAGGGTTATATAATTTTTATGATCACGAAATCAGCAAACAAACATGATTCGTGAATAACTTGCGCCCCAATTGAGTTTAATACTTTTGTTGGCTGTTATTTTGATATGTATCGCAATATTCATTCACGTGTTATTGCTACTCGTAAAAATGTTGTAGGATTGCCTGTAACAAAAAACGAAAATATTCTGTCATAGTATTTAGTTTTTCTAATGTTTTTGTTACGTAATTGTAGTTTGTTGAACACTTTGTTTTTTTTGTTCGAATAATTTGATTTCGTAATAATAATATGTTTTGCAGCGCAAAATATATAGCGACCGTATTTTGTATTCATTAGAGCAACTACTACTAACAGTTATTTAAAGCGATAGCAGTAATATTTAAATTTGTTCTGTGAAACCAAGGAAGGTTGAAATATAAATTATAACTACAGCTTAAATTCACATACGTCAAATAAATCATTAACAAGCCATAAACTCAATCAACCGCTTGACGTGCCCGAGTGTCCTTTCGTATTTCTCGAAAACGGTAAACTGACACCTGTGCCCTAATAACTTATTATTTTACTGTCACAGGCATGACACCACAGACAAGAAAAGGAGGCACAGACTAAGAAAACAAAAGGTATCATTCGCAAAGGAATAAAAAAAAGAAGTTACAAAAGTCATAATTCAAAAGAAATTCAATTTAAGAACTCTAACTGGCATGAATGTCCTTACAGTTCTTGGGGGTTGCCTTAGCTTTCAAATTACGAAGCGGAACAGTTAGTGTAACTAGTTTCTCAGTGTGTTTAGTGCTTACACAAACAAAAGGTGCACTCGGTAACGTTTGTGTAATGCGTGGGCGGGTATTGATATATGTAAGCCGCCGGACATAAGCGAACCCGGGCCGAGGTATACAGGAGGCTATTATTATTGCTCGCTTCAAACTTTGTACATATTGATTGATTACTAAAATATTCTGTAGTGTAGCCGCTTTTGTAGTGGTAACGATATGGTAGTGTACTGTAGTACAATACTACTAAAGCGCCAGTATTAACTTAGTAAACAGTTATTCTTTACATATCTTTCTTTTCCATTTTAATACACAAACAGAAACATAATATTTTTTTCTGTTTTAGAGAAATGGCTGACACAGTTATTCAAGCAACGCTGCTAGAAAAGCTAGTATATTACCACTTTATGTTAACTACATTTTACATTTAACACTCAAAGTAAAATACCTTAATTCTTTAACAATTTCTCAAAGAACCGTGAACATTCCGCTGTACGAAGTTTGTGAAAATAATGTGGAATATTCAACAAACAAACAGTAAGTTGCTTTCACATTTTTCTCACGTACGTAAGTGAATTTGGCATCTTAAATCCAACCTGTATATCGGATACGAGTTGCCGCGAACTTGATTATAAATTACTGGAATTAATGCACGCATGCCTTTGTTTACTGATAAATATCTGCTCCGCTATATTTTGTTTTGTTTTCGCGGCAATGTAACTTGTCGAGTAAGGGGTAAGGTGTATTTGCCTTTTTGTTGTTTTGCTTGCGAGGTGGTCTGATTACTGAGAGGAAAATAATCTGATTATATTGCAGTTGCTGATGTCTTAAACTGTCGTAATCAATTTAATTTCTTCTTCGTTAAGTCGTCGTACCAAGTTTTATTAAAATTATTTCAGAGGTAAGTCGTAAAAGCGGCAAACGCATACAGACAGAAAGACTGGCTGAGAAACAAAGTTACTTTCGCATAACATACTATTAATATGAAATATGGATTACTTTCGTCAAACAGTATTCCACAAATATTTATTCAACAATACAATTTACTATACCATCAATATATCAGTCAATAATGTAATGTGTCAACATTGTAGGTAAGTCAATAAAGAAAAAAAACAAGAGATTATTTTCCCGCTTACCGAAATTCGAAATAAGAACAATTCCATTCGGGTTACGTCAGCGACATGACTGGACGCAGTCGCGCGTAATATCGTTCATGTGATGTAGCCCTTAGAGAAATTGTGCGAAAGGAAATAGGCAGTTTGTCTATGGTAACATTGGTTTACACCCGTTCCGTTTGCAAAAGAAATCTTGTGATATTTCTTTTAGTAGATTTATTGTTTTATTTACCGTTTTGTTGTTAAGTTGACCCTTGATTTTTGGATAAACTCATTCCTGTTTCATTTTTGACAAATGCCTTTTTAAGATCCTTGAAAAAATACAGACGCTCGATAAACACTTGGGTTTTTATCAAGCACCTGTATTTATAAAATATGCTGCTCATTAAAAAAAAACAACAAAAAAAAATTATGTCAATCTATATACCTAATACAAATTGAATTTCAGAGATTTCATAGTTCACTGTGACAAAACGTTTCTGGAAATTGAATAAGTGCCGTTTATATTCGCTTACATTTTCTCAATTTAATAGCTATATCAATAATGAACGTAGGTAGGGACCAACACAAACACTATCTTATACAACATCTACCTTAACTATACAATCGTATTGTCCCAGTTTATGTTACCAAACACACATTAGTCCAATTTAGAGTACAGGCAAACGGAAACTATCAATCATTCGTGACACTCGCAATATAGACGTGTTACAATACGGATTTGTAGATTTATGTGCGCGACTGTACCACTTATGTTGTATAGGCTTAATGAAAATGATTTGGGTACCTATAGTAATGTCTGTAAACAAGTAATGTAAAAGCTGAAATGCGAATTTGTAGCAGATAGATGAAAATTATTCCGATTGCAATAATCGTTTCTAGCAGGCACTCCTGCTACTGTACTTAGCATAATTAATATAAAGGAAAAAGTGTCTGAATAATTGTACATTGGCTGAATAGGATTTTTAACCTAGTCTTGTTTTAAAAACTAACGCGGGAAAAATACAAGGAGAAAAAATCATATCCAGTGATCCTCTTTTGTTTTCCTGTCTATTTCTGAACTTGACGATGGTATTTGGGTCGTAATTAAGAAAACATGTTCATTCATACCTAAGTTTATTAAAGGTTTTATTACATTGGTACATTTGTACTCGAGCGTAACTTACGGTTGACGACGTTTGCCTTATTCAATTAGTTTAATACAACCATACTTTATTGCATTAGTGATATTTTTTATTAAGTTACATAATAATATTATGTTTACTCCCATAAGACTTTCATAGTTTTCGCTAAGGTCTCTCCTTTGTGGTACATATACCATAGTTTTCGCTAAGGTCTCTCCTTTGTGGTACATATACCATAGTTTTCGCTAAGGTCTCTCCTTTGTGATACATACGAGTATACTAAGTATGTTTATTAGGTAAAAACTGAAATTTTCTGTATTCCTAAGTTGTACCCAGCTGTACAACTTGTTGGTCTACAGCTGGACGTGAAAACATCTCTCTTTAAAATTCATAGCAAAAAGCCACTAAAAGAAACTTCTGCTGGAAGAAATTTCATAAGAAATAAGCAGTACCTTTGTACCTTTTGAATTGTGTATGTAATATATTTTATGTCCTTTGTGTGTACATAAACTTATAAATAAATAAATAAATAAATAAAACAATAGCATTTATAATTTATATTTTTAACTTTATCTAGTATTCAATATAATAGTTTTGCTGTAAAAACAAAAACCAGTGTTTATTTTCACCGGGTCGGCACACATCTGTCATCTTTAATCTCGCAACAGATTATTTCAACGAAAACTTGTGAAATGAGATGTCACGTGTAGACAGTGTTGTATTTACGATCGTAAGCGATTTGAGACATAAAGTCGCAAAACATCTGCTTGTAATTTAGTTTATAGCACGCATACCTAGGCTTTGATGCTATCTAAATGGATTTAGCCTAGAAAACTAAGTATTTCTAGGGTCTCAAATAGGAGCGGTTACAGTCTAACCTAGCTTAGGCTAAAGTATTATTTCTAAGGACAAATAGGGGCGTTTACCGGCTTGAAACTAACTGGAAACGGGCAAACATGGCGACTTAAGGCACATAAAATAGAAGTGTTGTAAAAGTGTTTTACAGAAACAGAATTGGCCACAGTGATTGTTAAAATAGAGCATTTTATTATATTAATTTACTATGATTAAGAATGCAACGTAGCTCACTGGCTGCGCTGCACTACACATGTACTCAGTGCAATAGTTATTTCTTTAGCACAATCAAAAAAATCGGCGAACCATTTACATGACGTTTAAATATTATTATGTATAATGTCGTTAAAACATTCCTTAGAAGTGGTTTAAACACCACCAATAACGAGTAATTTATGTAGGCCGATAGTGAAAGCCCTGAACAATATGATACAAAGTATTTATTACTAGAATACTGCCTAAGACCATAACTACGGCATGATCAATATTCCTAGAAGACCTGTAACGAATCTTATTTGAGACAAGTCAACTCAGTTCGATTTACGACGCCTATAAAATAGTGCTGAAAACATATAAGTTACTTGAAACGTTTTTGAGACAAAATAACTTGATATAAGTGAAAAATTAGAGGATTAGTTTTGTAAGCTTTTACTTTTATTAAATTTTTCTAGTGTAGGTTATTTCGGTAACAAATCAATCACTCAACGAACTTGGCATAGAGTATGCGAACCACAGCTGGTCATAGATCGTATAAACATAAATGTATGAATATTCAATTTGTTATGTATAGAGTTATTTGTAACATATCAATAACATTTTCGATATGGGAAAAGGCCTTTTTCTAGCAGTAGGCCATTTACAAGTCTGTATATTAAGATTTTATTACTATCATCATGAACACACAAACACAAACACAAATTACAAAATAATACAAATTTAAAACCATTTATTGTCCAACCATGTCTTGTGTGTATTCCTTTAATAAGAATCAGGAGTTGCTTTAAAGAGTTCTAAATATTAAAAAACTGTATTTATTATAAACCTGCAAAACCTCTGTAAAAAAATATCACTTAATAGGATGGTGAAAAATAACAGTAACAAAACTAGAATAGATACGAATATTTCCCAATCATACCTGTTCCTTGTAACGCAATACTTTGTATCGCCATCGCGTGGGATAATAGATCAGGGCCTCGATTCAGCTAATTTAAATGCATGTCAGTGGCCGGTCAGTGTACTTATCATTGTGCATAATTTTCATATTGAGATGAGCCTACAATAAAATCTCATTGAACTCTCGAGGAGAATGATCGTAATGACCAATTAATGATCGTAATGACAGTTAGCAGAATGCCTATTATCGTAAAAATTACCAAATGAAGCAGGTCATTCGGTCAATTCAATGAAATTTAAGTTAAATAGCTGAATCGAGGCCCTAATATTCAACAAACATTTAAAACGAATACTAACTGTTACAATTCTAAGAATTAATCTGCAATTTAGTAACCACTTATATAATACATTAATTATGCATACCTGTCTCCGTAGTTTATTTATTTGATCCTCGGAACTTGTATAAGGTTCCTTTGGTTAAAGCCAAACGTTAACGTCTTGGGAATTTCTTGGTCATTATGAATTCTGACTGACTTACCTGAAGCTCTGTTTAGACTGTTAGATACGATGTTGGTCTTGATTATTCAACTGAAAACGTTATCAGAGTTGTTCTGTATAATTTACATTGTTGTTAAGGACTATTATTGAATAAATTTCTGGGAAAATGTGTTTGATTATCTTTGGGACAAACAGACAGATACTCACCTTATGATTGAAGGTATGTCTGAAGTATGTTACGTCAGATCACATGCCTAAAGATGTTTTTCGCAGCTTTACGTAATAGGTATAATAAAACGAATAAGTTCTACAATTCATTACCATCAGTTGAAAACAACGACAACAGTTAATCCTATCTTATTCCGAAGTACATATTTTACAGATTATTTACGTTCGTGGACAAGCAATTAAATTGGCCCAGTCGATCCGAGTTGTAACTCAATAACAATATAAATACCCAGACGGCAATAACAATTAATTAAGGAAGTTATTACCAAGTGGCCTGGATCCTCGGTGTATGTGATGAATGAGTCCTACAAGACCGTGTCGAGATCTGGACTGCACTTTATCAATGTTCCAATGTTGGTAGTAAGCAAAAAGTTGTACACAATTGATCAGTTGGTAGTTCTTTGTTGTTTTTAATTGGATCGGATTGGTCGATTGGATGTTGGTGTTAACCGCAAATGTTTGATCCAAATAATGTTGGTTTATTTGATTCTCATGATATTTTTTTATACATGTAATACGGGATATTTTATAATATCATTTGAAAAGCCACAATTGATAATAATAATTTCAGAATGCAATTTTAATGTTTCGATTTGTATCTGTGTACCAATTACAAACTATGTCACTAAGACCTCGTCAAAAAAGTAATCTACACTAATATTTTAAAGAGGAAAGATTTGATTGTTTGTTTGTTTGTTTGAAATGAATAGGCTCCGAAAGTACTTGACCGATTTGAAAAATTCTTTCACTGTTGGGAAGCTACACTATCTCCGATGAACATAGGCTATATAAAACTTTCAAAAAAGTTAGGGATCTATACTAAAACTCCAATAATGTAACCCAAGGTGTGAAAAAGTTACCAAAAAACTTTCTTACATCGCGTGCGCTGCGAAAACTATTGATTATAGAACAAAATAATGTACTACGTCTTTGTAGAACATATAATTATCTACAAAAATATTAAGACAGCATATGTCTAACTACTATAGTTATGTCACAATAGGTGTCTTTTTCATTTTAAAAAAAAGGCCACCGCTATAAAAGCTCTTTTATTTATACTTTGGAATTAATCCTTATCAAAATAAATGACTTCATATTTAAATCTGCTTTAATACCATTATATGACTTTTTGAATTATTCAACTTGGACGTTCCATTCGAAAGATATCACAAGTTTAAAAATGTAAGTTATTTAAAAAATGTCGCATGCTCACGCCGCCGCTCTTTTAGACGGCACCATAATAATAAGCGAATTGATAATAATAGCAATTTAGCCTTTCGAGAATAAAAGTTTTTTTTTTATATTTATTATTCCATAGTAAGTTTACTATTAACATATTAGTAAAGGAACTAAAGACGTAACGGGGTTAAAGAGGTAGTACGAGATAGGGGAACCGCGAGGTGTTAGTTACACTATTGTTAACTCAAGAACGGGTAGACCGATTTTCAAAATCTTTAATTTTTTGGTTTCGTCTCCGCCCCGTATAACAAAGTAACTATAAAGACATCGGGAACGGAATATAGGTATTAACGCGGGTGAAACCGCGGGGCACAGCTAGTGTCACATATATTATTAACGGTGATGGAAAATATTGTGAGGAAACCTGGATTTCAAAAATTGCTCGTGCCTTCTTTATTGGATAGGATTGTGCCCAGTAGTGGGATGTATACAGGCTGGTTTATTATTATAACACTGACACTATTTACGTTATACTTACGTATATATCTTAACTTTTTTCACTTATACGTTGGGAATTAGAAAATGTAAAGTACATAACAATATTTGACGACTAAAGTCTTCAAAGTTCTAAACAAGTTTACAACAATTCCACGACCATCTGTGTTGCCCACCCTGGCTTTTATAATAACAAGCTCAACATCCTATCACCTATGTAGAATAACTCAAGGGTTGTAAAGTCATAAAAGTCGGCATTTTGCAGGATAACGAGCGCCTGATATGGGTCTTTATCACGCCAGTGACTTTAACGACATTGGTATAAGGTTCAAAATTGAATGGCTCTTGCAACGTCATGAAATGGGACAGTATATTGTAGTACTAGGACGAGCCAAATGGCTTTGCTTGCTCGTAACTATATTAATAGATATAGCTAGATGTGCCAGTGGCTCCATTTGGATAAAATAATATTGTAATTACAGGTTTAAATTGTCACAGTTTAAAAGAAATCTCATACTTTAAAGAAATTAGTTTCCTATTCTTCGCTTGTTTACTTTAAATTGGTGTTTGCCTTCTACATTTCCTTCACCTTTGACTAAAAGTTTCTGATCTCTGCTTTAACTACTTATTCTTACCTTTTGTATGTTATTCCTTAAGAGAATCTGATTTTAGATAAATAATATTCATAAAAAATTCAAATACCTATCTGATATTGTCATTCAGTTGGTCATTGTCAATCAATGGTCGTTTGTTGTCTTGTCTCAATGATAAGTTCCTTTTGCAGTGGCACAGTTACTACTCGTAGCTAGCATTATATAAATAATCATCAAGTTGCTATTATTAGTATCAGATCTCATTAGCTACCTCATTAATTTTAAAGTCGTGTCACTCGGTCACTCGGCAGTCACGAGTGAGAAATGATTCCAGTTCCATTCTATATTGATATCACGTTCGTCAAATTAACTTTTGTTTTAACCAGTGGTCCCTCTTATCTGTCATCGAACGTGCTTTCACTACAGTTATGGTCGATTTATTCTGAGAGATCCGATTTGTTACAGACTATATTTATATTTTTATGATCATTTTCGCATATACACACGCTGATATAGATATGTAACAAGAAAACATTTTAGTAGTCGATTGACGTCATTCGTTCATCGTTTGTTTAGGTTACTTTCGTTAACGCGAGTTTCGATTGCGTCTACAGGCTAAGGCGTCAATTCAATCATTATGCCGTTTTTTGTTTTGCCAACCGACAACCGTCCTTGTTCTCGATAGGAAAAAAATAAAAAGTAAATAAAGGTCCACACAACGAGAGATAATCGCTGATGAGATCTTTGCCGTCGGGATTGCATTGTTTGTAAATGAGAGCAGTGAAAATAAAATAAAAATGTTCATTTGATAGTGCTCACGACTTTTGTTTTGGATATTTGAATAAAGTCGTTTGTACTTTTGAATAATAATATTTTTAGTTGGTCATGGCTTGTTTTGTTTGGTATTTCGACTGCAAAAATATTTATTGTGTACCGGTCAGCTTACGATACTTTACGCAGTACATTGCGCGGTTTATTCGGCTTAATTGGCAATAGTCATAAATGCTTTTGTGTAAAATATATGTGTGTATGTATGTTTATAAATAAATGTCTGACTGACTAGTCTGTACACATTATTTATGTGGTTGATCACAGAATTCACATTAAGGATTCTAGTACAATTGGGTCGCAGAACTAATTGAACTAAATTGCCTGGTCTATTTTTATGACTAGTGCCTGTTCTGTGTCCAATTACAAGTCTGCATAAATTGAAATATGAACTTTGACATGTTATATAAGAAGTCGGATTACACAAAAAAGGTACACAATATAAATACATATAAAAGCGGATCCAAAAGTAAGGTCTGGTAACGCAGTTAAACCTTTTTTTTTCTTATCCTGGGAAATCCTCAAGGACTTCCTCCGCCCTGGGAAAGGCGGAGGGGTTTGCCGGACTCTTACCGGCTGCAGTAGGACTTTTTCAAAGAAAAAAATCTTGACACACGCACAACAAAGTACGAAGTACGGAACCCTAAACGGATCAAAAATGAGCACGAAATCTAGGTTTTCTCCAACAATGATTAGCGTTCTGCGGTTTATAGTTTTTTTTTGGCAGAAATAGTAATGTCTGTTTATCATGAACCACAGCAATGTTACGGTAAATTATTGCTATGTTTATATCACGCAGATGTTAGTGGTCATCATTTAAACTTAGAAAGTATTCGCGTGGTTTGACACGTTTAGTTTTTATATCGTTATCTTGAGAAAGGCCTATGTCGATCTGTTAACTGCTTTAGGCCGAGTTGATTGAATTGTGGTTCACATTAGACTATGCGTGTGAACTAGAAATTTAGAAATGTTTATAATGTCATGATTATTTTGTTGTTATAGTATTTATCGAAATCGAGGTATATATAAATGCTGGATAGCCTTATTAACTAAGGAGAACGAAGTTTGTTCAGCTGCAACCATTTTGATAGATCACTATACATAGTGGTATCAAAATGAGAAGAAATTATCGAAAACAACATTTATCTACATAGGTATAAAGTTTTATTCAAAGCAATTTCCTGCAGTTTTGTATCACACCAACCAACTTAAATTTCTTCTATGTTATATTGTTTACTCAGCTTACTATCATATAATATTGATTGGTGAATTTATCTATGAAGAGCGCTGAACGTTGACCGTGACCGCTGGAGCGTTGTGCTCAAGCGCTGTAACGCGAGTAATGTAGCAGTCAGCACTTTGCGGTCGGCTGGCGATTGTCAAATATTTCGAATATCGAATCTAGTGATGCTTTTTTGTTAGTCTCGGATGAGTAAGCGGTATTCGATAAATGTTTTTTGTGTCTCGATTTGATTATTCGATTGTGAATCTGAAACGCATAAATAAACTTGTTAGTAAAATGGCTTTTTAATGGTGTCTGTATGTATGTTATATTAATTTAGTAAGCTTTATTTTTTTTTATCTAATTAGTTATCTATACAGATTTTCCGTGCCATTAGGATGAGTCGTATCATGAGCTAAATTAGTACCCAAAAGTTTAAATACAGAGAAAGTTTCCCAGATTAGATATAATGAAGGTATTTTTTATGATTTCTCTACATACCAGGTCTTTACTACGAACTCAACAATAAGTCAATCACATAATTATAATAATTCTTAATAGGTGTCCACAACCTTTCCCTCCACAATTTCCATTACTACAAATGATTAATTAAATAAAATATATTTTCTATTAAGCCACAGACTATCAAGTCTTCGGTTTATTGCGAGCAGCGATGCATTTAAGGACGATATTAATATAATACGTTGCGCTCCATTGCCGGACCTGAATGCAAGTCGGAATAGCATTTACTTTGCATCACTTACGACTAATGGCTTTGTTTATTATCTAACATCAAGATATTTATTGAATTTCTATGGTTATGTTCAGTGAGCTTCCGTGCTCTATTCACATGATAGTTTATTTTGAAGTTAAAACTCTCCGTTTTTGTCGTTTATGCAGTACATATAACATATTTTTATTCAACATCCATAAAATAAAAGGAATACCGGCCCGTAAGAGGAGGACTAAGTATATAGACTATTATAGACCATGCTTACTCACTTCCAGGTTGTTGCGACAACAGAGTTAGACGACCTCCGTGGTCGAGTGGCGTACGCACCGGTTTCAAGGTGTCGCTAGCTCTGAGGTCCCGAGTTCGATCCCCGGACGGGTCAATGCACAAACTCACTTTTCTACATTGTCTCGGGTCTGGGTGTTTGTGGTACCTTCGTTGTTTCTGAATTCCATAACACAAGTGCTTTAGCAACTTACTTTGGGTTCAGAGCTATGTATGTGATGTTGTCCGCATTTATTATTATTTATTTATTATTATTATATTAATTTTTTAAATACTGATCTTTTACTGAATTTATTCTTCACCGATTATACAAAGGGGATAAGGTTACTTTTCAAATACCTACACTTGTCATCACATTTTGACCTGTTTAGTAAAAAAAACCTACAACGAATCCTGACCTACAGACATAAAGTCGATGATCTGTGTAATCCATATTTAATTGGCTTGCATATTCGGTTTAAAACCTGATACCTATACCTATACTTGAGTATTGCTACCCTCGTCAGTCAGGTGACACCTGTTTACGGATCAGATACTGCGTTAAATTAATTTCATTTCGCTTCTATCGGCCCGTGAAGACTGACGTGCGTATAACGTCCGTGTGTTTGTTTGTTGTAAATATGTTTAGCAATTGGGAAGTCTTTTATGTTTTAGAGAATAGTTAAAAGAGCTAAATTTCAAGGTGCATAATTGTGTAGATTTGGAAGAAATTTAAATAAAAGCCAAGAATTGTGTTTACGAAAATTCTGTAAGCATGATTGTAGTACCTAAATGAAAGTTTAAAATAATGTAACTACATTTACACGCCATGATGATGATAATTTAAATTTCGTAGAATAAATGTAAGTTGATATCATTATAATATATAGATAGTAAGATAGTAATAAAGACTTTTAACTGAGATTGATACAGCACATGGGACGTAATTACTTTACACTTATAATGTCATAGCTAACTCAGGCCTACACAGGGACCTTTTGTTAATCTACTTATACTAAAATCTAATAAAATAAATCCAATATTAGCTAGCGAGTGATAAGCTGTCGCTTCGTCCCTTGTAAATGTCATTATGTTATCGCTTCCCCCACTTATATAATGACACCTTGTTGCCCCCGTCTATAAGTTGCGAAATTTCTTAGCTTATATTAGATCGGATAGCATCTTCGGTGCTAAAGACAACTTTAAACTTTAAAGTTCAAAGAATGTTGGGGAAAAACTAATCAGTTTGGAATCAGAAGTGTCTTAAGTAGCGAAATATTTTGATTTGTTTTTAGATTTTGGATTTCACTCTGCACGAGAATGTTGCAAGTTTGCTCGTCGTAGTTATATCGTCTTTAGTCTTCATTGTTTCAGTAAGCCATTTTATGTAAAGTCTGTTACATCGAAATAACTCAGAACTCACAGTTTGAGACGACTCAAACTCAATTGTATTCACTCAACGTTATTGTATCTTCCACAAGTAAATCTTTCTCCTTTCTCTCGAGTCATATTCTTAAAATCATATACATAAACGTTCGAAACCATTTACGTTCGCGAACATATATCGTTGTATCTGTCACGTATACCATTCGTCACTCTCCCCCATAAGAGTTGGATTTTTGATTTGTTATCGTAGCCGACACTGTCACTGTTATTGATGTGTAGCGAAATTGGAAAGTTCAGAGGCACTTATCTCTCAGATTTAGATAGCGGGGCAATTTATAAAGCGGGGTTTTCTTCCCCTAAAGTACCCTTGAAAAGCCCGCGGCTGTTAGTGTTGCGAAGCTTGATTACACTATGAGATTATTGAACTTGATACACAAATACCAGATACATAATATATAGACTATGATATGGTTGGCAAGACAAGCTTTGTCATGTTGATAGTTTTTGCGTCATGCGGTCTTGTTTGGATATCTGAGTTGCTCACTGTGCAAATAACAAATGAAATACTAAAACGTAGGGTTATTACATTTTAGAAGCTATTGTTTACGGTATTGTAGATAGCTAATGATCGTGTTTTGGTTTTGTTTCAAAATACTTGCACGTAATTTTCAGGAAAAAATATAACATACCATTAAATAAGTTAGAAATACATTTCATACAAAAAAATATACGGTCTGAAGAAAAAATGTGCTTATCCGTCTGTATGTACATCTAAATTAATTTCGCAAAGGAAATCGATTCGACGACATCTTTTTGTGAGGTAAAAGCTATGATATTAAACATAAAACACAAAGGGACATAAAAATCTGTTTCAAGTTGTTTCCCAAACCATTTGGAGTCGAGAGCCCTCGAGTCGCGTGTCGAATCATGTCTTCGCAATCGATACTTCACTTTTTCCCTCGTTTCGAGAAAAACGTTAACGTTTCTTGCGAAGACAGAAATGCTCCTTATCTCTCCAAGAGATTAATACTGAAGAAAGTCGGGTATCAAAGAAGCCCAAATATTTTGTTAACATTTACGGCGTGATAAAAAATCAGGGAATTTTGTTTGGCTTAATGGTGAATAGCTGGTTTGTATAAGTTACCGAAATGTTTCTTATCTTTAGGGAAACATTTGGGGTTTGTTTTGTTTTAAATTATTTTGCTGTAGGTAATTTAATTAGAGTTTTGGAACGTTAGGGTATCGTGAATTTACAGATTTGGTTGAATAAATAAAAATAGAAAGTACTGATATTTAGCAACAATAATAAAAGGCCAAAAAAAGTTTGTTTACGGATCTGATTATAAATTAATTGTGAGTAAAACCTAAAGTCGAATAGGAAATTAAGAGGACGTTTCTTGAATTACAAAGCAACTTACATAAATATTGTTTAGTTCGAAAATAAGCAATGCTTACGACACATTCTGAGGTAATAGATATGTAAGTAGAAATTCTATTCTATTCTATTCTATTCTATAGCGTTACGTTTGAAAATCAGAAACAAACAAAAGACGATGACTATTATCCAGCTAATTACGAATAAATATAGTGATTCTTAGTAAATATGAATGCTGAAGGTACAATACACAAGTAAAGGTGTCAATTTATTGCGTTACGTTTCAAGATCAGAAACAAACAAAAGACACTCGATCTCAATTTGTCCAACTAAATATTAATAGACGTATAGTGATTTGCTCTAGAATATGAATGCTGAAGGTACAAATGTACAATAACCAGGTAAGGTGTCAGTTTGAGTGGTCGATACGTCTGCGGGATGTATCGAGCGGTCGGCGAGGAATGCCTTCAATTTCCACTTGCGCCAGTCTGTTGAGTTCAGTGAATGAATATTTATGGGTTTCAGACTCTAATCCACTTTGTTTTGGATGCGTTTGTTGGTCTGGTAGATTGTATGAGGGACTAGCTAGAAATAAGTATTTTTCTCGGAAATAAGCGAGGTGGGGAAGATTTCGTGGATTTTCAATATTTTTTGTTACTCTTATTTACGTATTCACCTGTTTTAAGACCGTGTATGAGACAGATAGAGACACATTTTTAGTTATTATCCACTGTAGTAGAAAAAAAATATTTAGAGATAGGATTTTTAAAAGAAAATTTTCAGGTAATTAGGCATACAAAGGAACTGAAGGACCTGCAACCATGAGTGCCTAAATGGTAAACACTTTATTACATTAAGTAATTTACCCGCATTCACCGTAATTAAGTATTTGTATTCCACTGTACAAATGTTACCTATCCAAAAGGCCCGTATAATAAAACCTACAAATTACCCGAGTCCAGATGATTGACGATTACGATAAATCAAAACTTTACCAATATCGTTAAAGACAAATCGATTTGAGGAAGAACGTACAAGTATAGAACTAATATCATAACTTCCTTTCTCAGTCAAGTGTAAAAAAACAAACAGGAGTTTGGGAAAACGTATTTTTTCCGTTGACTGCGCTTAGCATATGTATGGGGGAGTATTATGTAGACTGGGGTGTATTAGGGTCGGACTCCACCAAAGTGGAGACAAACAGGGCTGAGCGGAGAAGTTTTTTAAATAACCAATAGGTATTCTTTACTCAGGCCGGTTACACAGCGAAGTTTAAAGAACAAATTCCTATTGGCTGTTAAAAGTTCTCTGCTTCGCTCTGCTCGTCTCCGCTTTGGTGGAGTCCGGGCCTTATGTAGACTGAAGCGGGATATTACCAAAGTATTTGTGCCTACTCGTGTCCTGTCGCTTGCGGCAATGGTCGGTAACATGTAAGACTTACGACTTCCAATATAATGATGGTGAGCGTCTTTTGTTTATTTAAGTTTTGTTTCGAACGATGTTGTACTAATGGTATTTACTTATTGTCGTACCGTTTGTCTGCTGCCTTTATTACATTTCACATAAGTATTGATTTGTTTCAGGCCCCTTATCTATCTACACATGATTTATATGCCTCTTCTTTGTTTAATGAAAGTTTATGTACAATAATACCAAGGTACCCATCATGATTCCATTGTATGTTTTACTGTTCATAATATTATATTAAGTAGGTAAATTACTGAAGCATTTTTTCACTACATAACCCTGCACAAAGCTATCATAATTCTCCTTCTTCCTATTACGTTTAGAAACTATTCTTATTACTTTTATAAAATCCAAACCGCCCACAACTATGACCTACGCAACAAATAATACTGGAACAACCGTTTACTACAAGAACTTCGCAACACTAATTAAACTACATCGTTCAGCTCTATAATTCTGAAGCTACTAGCGATCTGTTTGTACAAATTCTCAGCTTATTTCCCGGTAGCCCGCCTTCGTACATCCGAGACCAAGTCTCTCAGTATCGTCCAGTTTAATTACTAAGCTGCCAACGGTTCAGTAACACATTGATGACAGTATTGCGGCTGGCTTGCTTGCAAGTTATAGGTCAAACTGTGTTTGCTTAGACTGCGCTGCGTTAGAATGAACACGTTCATTAAGGGTTTTTAGTGATAGTGACGTTACTGTCAATTGTTTCGATGTAGTTTTCTTTTACATGTTTGGTCAATAAGGTCTTTACTTAATGTAGTGAGATTTTTCACCTGAAATGTTATATCAATTGGTATGTTTAATTTTGTTATATCAATTGGTATGTTAAGAGCAGAGTATTTGCATAAGAAAAAGCTTTATTATATAGTCATCATGCCTGAAGCGTTCAGCGTTTTATTTTACATTTTGATTTTGTAAGCTTCATGTTATTTTATTGAAAAGCGAAAAGGAACCCTAAATAATCTGTATTTCTTCCGCAAACCACAGATTTGTACAGGATTAAAGTACAATTACTTCATTACTCAAGAGTCTCGAGTCGGACGGACTTTCTGGGACATTTTTCATTGTGTAAAGATTCATAATTTTAACATTTCTTTGCTATTGTGTGTATTTTGTTGGTAAAAACTCAGGAAATATTGTGTTTAAGAATGAATTTTAAATCATTTTTATTTTGTTGCGTGTTATTGTTGCTGTTTATCGAACCTTAGGATTTTGCCTACAAGTAAAAAAAACTAAAGTAATTTAAGACCAGTGCAAATTTTGTATTTTATTTTATGAACTATGCGTCTTTTAAACATAGTACTGTCTACATTCTTTTTTCATATTAAAAAGAGATTTCAACTTTATAGTACTACGAACAATAAAAAAGGATATACTTTATTTTTATCTTTGTTTAAAATAAAAAGTTTTGAAACTCAATAAATGCAAAATACCCTTTAGGGTCATATTACACGTCTCTGAACGACAAATGGGTTTTTATTTTTATATCAGCTTTCAAAAAATATAAAAGTAAACCAGTTTAAAATGCCTCTGATTTACTGCTTTAAAACAAAAGAAATATAAAATTGGCATTTAAAAAAAGGTGTTTAATCGTTTAAATTTTCCAATTATTTTTTATTTATTTTAGCTAGAGCTAGACGATTCATTGTTTACTTGGCCACAATAAATCTCTTCAAAGCTAAATTAATTCAGACTCTTTATGAATCAATAGGTATATAAGGTTCTTTGTTTTGCTATTGAATAATTAATTCACACGCCATATTTACGTCTTCTTCTTCTTAGCGTGTCGATCAATGGCAGTTAAATTTTTCCAGACCAATTTTCAGTAACGAAACGGCATTGTCCGTCGCCTCATGCAGGTCCTCGCGTTATTTTTTACAATTGATTGATTTATATTTGATCGAAAAAATGGAAGAGACTTTTCATGAGTTTATATTATTGACAAAGTAGTTGTGTCAATAAAGTTTTTTTTTGCCACTAATCTTTGATTACAGCTTAATATTGACTTCCTAGTAGATGCAAACTAATAATTAAATCATTTTGGTAATCTAATCGTTGATCTAGATCAACGGTGGATTGTTCCAATACATAATATTATAAATCTCACTATAATAAATTCTCCGTATCGTAATATAATTTATTAACTTTCATAATTGTTCTCAGAAATCTTTTGTAATGGACGTTGTAAATATTCATTGCTTTGCGTATGTTACTAGGCGCCAAGTTTAAATTATTATAATTAATGTATTAACATTCATGTTGTTTGTTTAAAAGTAAACAAATGTACACGTAAAGTTGAAAGCCCGGAAGTTTTGCTTTGGAAATATAAATATGTTTTTTAAGTACTAGGAAATAAATAACAGTTTCTCGACTGTATCTGTCCATTATTTGAATAATTAAACAAGGACAACATCGACTTTTATTGCCAACGGATTTGTGAGACTGGACTCAAATTAGGTTTTGCAAGTTGAGAAGCTAAAATACTATCTACTCAAGTTAAAAATCTCTACAAGAAAAGACAAACCATCTTCCAAAGTTAGTACATTATAAGACACTAGCTGACCCGACAGACGTTGTCCAGTCTTAACTATGAATTCTGTTTCTAATTGAATTCTGTCAATTCTATGTCAAACGTCAAAAGGTGACATTAAAAAGTTTAGGTTAGATTATATTATAGAAATAATTTTATATGGTGGTTAAGTATTCTTAAATTTTCTACTTTTCCACGCAATTTTCCATATTTTTTGTTTCATAAGAACCTTCTCCTGACAATAACAAACACAACATAAAAAGAATTAGCGAAATCGGTCCAGCCGTTCACGCGTGATGCCGTGACCAAGGGAAATAGGCATTCATTTTTATATATACAGATTTTACGAAAATGGTCACAATTTTTGAATATGGCTTCCGCCCAAATAAACTGCTATAGACAAATAAAAAAAAAAATGGACTTTCATTTAAATTTATCTTCAGCTGACCAAAATTTGTACCTTCAGAAGGTTCAACATGACCATGTATTTTTGTAACAGCCCATATATAGGAGTAAGTCGAACAAATTACAATATTTACAAGTAAAATAACACGTATTATGTGACACGTAATACGTTTCATAATGAAGTCATTATTACATATTTATAACCTTAGTTAATAAATAATAAATTACAGAGTGCGCATATTATGGTATGAACCGTGAGCATTTGTATGAACTAGTTTCGTCGTAATTTATTATCGAAATAGGCTGTGCCGTTTTGTTTAAACTATTTCAAAACCTAATATTACCCTAGTCATATCGGAACCATCCGTCATAATCGTCTTTCGTCTGTCGTTGCACGAAAAATAACTTAGATCAGTAAATGAATGTCCTATATACAGCCAAAGATTTGTTTACGCTTGGCACATAGGGCTTTTAGCGATACTCGCACTCTATAGTTTTAACTTTTTTATACTCTATGTCTATAACTTACTGGCTATACTGGCTTAGTGTTATGTTCATTGGTTAATTGAGGAGCTATTATGAATAATGCGGCTAGCAATTTGTTCCTATTAATACATTATAAATGCATGCAATTTTCAAGGATTATACTTGACGGAGGGTTCTATTTATACGATGTTGGACAATTTGCGAGCATTACTGTAGGTGCATGTAAAAATAAATTGCTTTTTAAAACGGCGACTTTGTCGAGGAAAGCGTGTCGTTAAAACTTACTGATTTTTCCAATCCTGGGTATTTAATATATCAAATCATGTGCAGAAACGATTTTCTAAAACCTTTCATTAATAAAAAGCTACGTTTAGCCGAATTTTATCGTATGAGTTTTACGTTGATAAATAGATTATATGGCAAGCGAAAATTCGGAGAAAAGAAATAATTTTATTGTGAAAACCCTTAACCTTTCAATACCTAAAATGGATGGTTTGAATAAACAAGGCAATCAATGCCTTTTGCAATCTAAAGGGTATTTTGCCGTGTAGAGAGTCAATTATGTTCTAATATTTAGTTAAGTCAATAAACAACCCCATTTCATTACAAATTAGAATATAATTAAAATTATATGTCATAGCGGAATAATTACCACAACATAGTGCAGTTTATAAAATAAATGGCGAACGAACAAACGTAATTTACATTTAACTGAATATTATAAAAGCCACAGTTAATTTCGTTGCGAAATATTTGAGCATTTGATGTTACCCAAATATGTTATGTGAAAATTTTGGTAATGTTTAAGAAAGATTTTTGATATTTCAGAATTTTACGAGGTGTGTTTATAATATATTCAAATGTTAGCAGTGTTAATGCATCGATGCTTTTAACATGATATTGACACCTGCTAAGTGTTACATTTCTAAAAAGTTAGAAAATAAATCATCTTCAGTTACGTTTAGGTCTGCAGGCTTTTCACCGTCTCGGTTGTTTCAAGCGATAACATTGAGACCAACAAAGGTCAAAACGAATTTTTCGTATCTGCTAATGTCCGCATCAACTAGATTCATCACGTTTGCTTAAAAAAAAGCAGCTAACACAAGCATTGCTTTAAATAAACCGAAGAATACGTCAATTGCCAAAATGAGCTTTTAAAACTTTAACCCATAAAGTCCATAAAGTAATAAACATAACCTCTTTCAAGCACTGTATAAAATGCAAATACGATTATTCAAAACTGCCACTGAAAGGAGATAATACCCAGCGAGATCACAGTCCGTAACTTCAAAAGACCAATAAATCTTTGTAACAAAAGTCTCAACGTAAAACACAAGTTAAGTTTGTCAGTGCAAACTGCAGTACAGACTAAGAGACTAAGAAAAAAACTGTTCTTGGACATTTTATTTTAGAAGTTAGTTGATGCGAGCGTAACGTCAAACTTTTCACTTAAACTGTGTTCGTCGCATCTGTGAATTCACAGTTGGAGCTTTGCAGGGTTTAGCGACATGTACTAGGAGGTAGATGGATTAGAAGTTAGTAAATTGTCTACTAATGCACCTTAGGTAGATATATTGATTTATAGATACGTATGTATAGTACAGGTATACACATGACATGTTTAGTTGGATATTTGTACAGTTACGAGCAAAAATATGTATAGTATACACATAGCGACATTGCAACATGAAGTGAGCAAGATTTTTGTGTTGACATCATAAAGAAAAATATATATATGATTAAGGAACTGTTTTCAATGATTTCTTCATGACTCGTTTTACGATACCAATTTTGAATTAAAGAGAAATGAAAATGAAACATTGAGAAATGAAAACAATGAAAAATTATAGAGTGTATACATATTTTTGCTCGTGACTGTATGCATATCTTTTGTCTGAAGTTAGAAATGGCGTTCCATTGCATAACTTATCATTTAATGATTTGCAGGTTTTGTTTAAATCTTGCTCAAAGATAGCTTTATGTGCCTGCGTCATTTGACGCGTGACCAATAAACTGTTATTCCATAGATCATCTCTACTTAATATATTCGTATATTTCTAATTACATACGTACAATGCATGAGGATTAGTTTTGTGTCAGAAAATCATGTGTGTTATTTCTCATACAATCATAATTTGTTGAATTTAAAAGTCTTTGATACCCTTTATTTATGTTAAAAAACACATATATTGTTTCACCACACAATAGTATCTAAGATTAAACTAACAGGCGCGTTATTGTTTATACAAAATTGTAAATAAAATATTTTACGAGACGCATTCCGACATAAAAGTTGTTAATATTCTGCGGTTTCAACAACTCGAAATATTATTAGTTTATAGCTGTCTGTTTATGAGTTTATTCTCTTCATAACTTTCTAAATATGATGGATAACTACGGAGGTAGGTAAATTAGTGTTGCCCCTAATCTTTAATGTGAAAGTTTACATTCATGGTTCTTGTCTGATAATGTTTTCTGGTAATCTAAACCTAATTACTATAGATAAACGACATAAGGTAAATGAGGTAATACCTAAGTATGAAGTAAATAACTGATGATACTAGCTTTTTGCCACTAGATCGTGTTACTTTGTTGCATGAAGTTTATGTTATGGTTTGGCACATAATAGCCACTCGGATTACATGAATGTTCTAAAAATTTGAATTTTCTCTTAATATTTTTTTCTACTATAAAAGTAAGAAGTCCTGCAATATATAATACAATGTACAACTATAATTTAAAATTAGATACCTGAATAGTATAAAGGATAAACAAAAGAAACCTTGCAACGTATCCCAATTAAAAATCTTTCCGTAATCCACACTCTAATAAAGCTTAAAGCTAAATTAATTAAAAAACAAAGCTGAATACAAACTAGTACAACGAAAACATCAACACGCGAAAAAACAAATTGCTTCCTCAAAACTGTTCAGGGGTGTCACTTAATATTCAAGGAGTGTTCGTCCAGTGAACACCTACTCCATTATTCGAAGCGTCATTTGTCCGGTAGCCGCGTCACCCTTCAATGGCACTGCTCTAATTAGAGCACTCAGCTGACAACCCTGGATATTGACGGTGCGATTTGAATTTAGTTCGGAGTAGAAGTGATTTGAGTGATTAGCGTCTGCACTTGTCACTGGACGTATTGATTAGTCAATTATAGAGCCAAATAGTATGCAAATATACGATAATTTTTACCCGACTTTTAGAATCAAAAAAACAAAATATTCTTAAATAAAGTTTGGTTAAAGTAGCTATCGTATTGATTTTTTTAATTAAGTTCATGTAATTGGCAAAAGACTTTAGCAAATTAAAAAGGTTTCTTTGGTGCTTGAAGTACAAAAGAAAGGTAATGTATTCACCCTATTTTAAGCACCTTTTATCAAGTAGGGTAGATACATTACCTTTTGAAGGACTCCGTACTATGTCATCGTAGGTAAAAATCTGTTCACAAATTACCAAATCAGTTTTCATAAAAGTTGATAATGAAAAAAATATATATATACGGGTTTATTAAGCTCTTTAGTAAATAATATATCATCGGTAAAGAAATTGAGCAAAATATATGTAAGTAGAGAAATTTTTACAGTTATTTTCTAGTTTAAAATAACCAATTAATATGTTAACATCGGCACTAATAATTATCCACGTCTATTAATTAAACAATTCTATAAGTAGCCAGTAATAAAATATAATATTTATTTTATGGTGAACACGGTAGGTGGTGGTGTTGCCATCAAATGCATCATTAATATTTTTACCGTAAAGTATTTACGATAATTTGATTGAGCCGTTCATGTTTGTATAGATAGTTAAAGCTCACTGCATATGCGCTTAAGTGTGATGAAATATTTGAATTAGTATTTTTTAATAATTGGTTTTTGGTATAGTAAATTATTGAACCTTTGTTGACAGAGTTGAATGGTGTGAATTTGTGTGTAGAATGATATTCCTCAATGATCTATTTATGTGTAGTATTTTTACACATGTGTTATAACACTTATATTTTAATAATTATAATAATTATAATCGTCATTTGTTTTGGCTACTGTCCAGTGTCAAAGGTAAACTGTTCCCTACACTTAGTTTTCCTAGTTGTCTACACTCCTAAAAGATAGATGTAATAAAATGATACTTACGAATATTCAAACTTTATATTTTCGTTAAAATTTGTTTTTTACATAAATTAAACAATTATATGTTATGACATTAATTATCAACAATTCACATGCTTTGTCACACGTTATTAATTTTATGCCTGCCATACATATTTCAAGATGGTAAAAAATAAAAGAAAAATTAAATAAAAACCATTTATTATAATACGATATGTAATACAAACATTTTTCTATTAACAATGGATATGGAATGCCATTATGTTTTTGGACTCTGCTTAAATAAATCAAAGTATTAAAAGAAAAAAGGAAAGTATTTGTTTTTTTTATTGTTCCAAGTCCGTGGCTGGAATCTTTAAAGCAAACTTATTGAGATGGCCTCTATATTTTTTAATTACTTCATCCACAATGGGTTTGCCGATGGTCAGTGCTAGGTCCTTCCAGTTCTCGCTGAAGATCGCGTTGACTGCGTCAGCTAAAAAAAATAATTGATATTGTAAATAATTAAAAAAATTAATAATATTAGTGCCAGCGTCCTTACTGGCCTTACTGAATCTTATTCGTTTTGGAACCTGGTTATCGTTACTTGACCCATGGGACAACTCACACACGGTTATCAGAATTCTGATCCCAAGCTAAGCAGAGCTTGTGTTATGGTAACCAGGCAACTGATAAACATACTTATATATTTCTAAATACATACATATTATAGATAAATTACACCCAGACAACCAGAACAAATGATCGTGCTCATCACACAAACATTTGTCCTGGGTGGGAATCGAACCCACGACCTCCGGTATAGCAGTCAGGGTCACTAACCTCTAGACCAACAGGCCCGTCAATATATATATTCATATATGCTATAAATAATTACAAGATGAGAACTTTATCTTGCAATGAGCCAGCATTACAAGAACTGCAAGGGCTGTAAAGAGATAAATCATCTTTTTTCTTTGATTTGGGAAAAGGTACCTGCCATATTTTTGTGACTATAAATAATATTAAAACTTACATTTTTCCTTGTCGCCTTCAAACAGATTCTCAAAGATTATATGGGCCTTTTCTTTGAAGTCGAAGGTGTAATCAGTTTTTCCAATCTGCCAGTGCTGGACTCCGTCTTTACCATCGATGTAAGCCAGACCACCCTTAATTGATATGAAGACATTCTCTGCAAAAAGAGGTTTTAATTTAAAAGCAATTTAAATAAATAAGCTGCAAATTAAATAAATTTTAATTTAGTATACTTTTTTTTCTACAATTGATATTCTTTTTTATCTTGATGTTTCAAGAAGGAATCAAGGCATATTTCAGAGAACATTCTTCTTCTTCCCCTGCTTTAAATATTTAGTTGTTATTTATGTTGTTTTTACTATTACGGAAAAAAGAATTTGGATACACGATTAGTAATCATAGAAGTCACTGGTCGAGCTTAGTTGGTAATGCGACTAGTGTGCCTAACCAGTAGTCGCTGGTTCAAGTCTTGCCAAAGGTTCAAATGTTTCCTGTATACTATATTTAGTTATACGAATTTATTGTTTAAATACCTGTAGTTACGGAAAACGGTCCGTGTCCTTCAATGGGCAAAATTAAAATTTGGCCTTTTGCTGTGTAGATACCCTTCACTTCGATGGGACATTCAGCGTCAATGTACAACAGTGATTCGGCTTTGTTACGTCTGTAAATATTTATACAATATTAGATATATATATATATAATGTCGTGGTGGCCTAGCGGTTCAATGAACGGATTTGTATGCACAAGGTTGCAGGTTCGAACCCAGGCAAGTACCATTGTGGCTTTTTCAAAGTTATATGTACTTTCTTAATTATTCTAAGACACTTCTGACAAACGGTGAAGGAAAACATCGTGAGGAAACCTGGATTCCAAAATTTGGTATCTGAAATCGCCAATCCGCAGAGAGCAAGCGTGGTGATTAATGCTCGTGCCTTCTCTATATGGGAAGAGGCCTGTGACCAGCAGTGGGACGTTTATAGGCTGGATTATTAGATATATATATATATATTTGCTAATGCTTCGATAAGGATTGGTTCACCACAGGTTAAACCAAAGTGAGATGGAAGGAGGGTAGTTTTCTACCCTCCTTCCATCTCACTTTGGCCCTGCAGTGGGACAGAAATTGCTAGAAATCACTATCACTATTGCTATCACTATCACTGTTACTATCACTATCACTATCACTATCACTACATCACTATCACTATCACTACATAGTATTAAGCAAAGTCGTTTCCCGCTGTCTGTCCCTATGTATGCTTAGATCTTTAAAACTACGCAACGGATTTTGATGCCGTTTTTTTTTAAGATAAAGTGATTCAAGAGGAAGGTTTATAAGTATAACCTAGAGGTTTGTAATGTAAGGTGGTAAATAAACACATTTTTTTGCGCTTACATTGCAAACGCTGGCTGAACCCTACGAGATAGATCGAAATAATGTACCATAGTATTGTACACCTTAAAAAGGTCTACAAAAACGTCCGCGATGGTATAATATAATTATACATATAAATGTAGGTAGGCGCTAGGTGTTAGGGCTCTTCTATAAAAATAGTCTTAAAGATTTATTTATTTTTAATACCGATATACTTATAACACGATGCCTTTTAGAAAGAGACCATATCTTTCTGCTACATCAAGACACGCAATGAGACTAGATATGAAGATATCATTATACCCTTTTAGTCACCGCTAATGAGACACAATTGGTTTTCTATTGTAATTAGCCACAAAGGGCCCGCGCCGGGACAGAAGTATTAATGCCGGTATGCTCGATAGATAACGTTCTGCACAAATAGCACTTTACACAAAAACTCATTGATAAGCTTCGTCATACACGCGAACGAAGTCGCGGGCACAGCTAGTAAAGTAAAAAACAATTCTTCGTATCATCATTATAACATAGCTTTATTAATAAGATTAGAAGATAATAACTTGTTATATCAAAATACCATTTTTTTTTGTACGATGGAATATTTATTGTGCTATTTTTGTTTTGATTGCAAGTAAATATGATTATTTAAATTTTGTCAACTAAATTAATCTATAACTCTAAAGCGATGCTATTTCTAATATTAATTTGTTTATCGTCCAATCACTTCTATAAATTGTGTCTGGTTCCAATCATGATGTCATGTAAACTTGATCAACCTACTGCTTAGTTTTACTGCTTTAATATTATCATAACAAAAGGTTAATTAGTAAACTTGGGCCCAACAACAACAACAAATGTCGTTCGAGGCTTATCCTGAACTTCTTAAACTATCATTCTGTAGGAAAGGGACGGAAACTTACAAAATGTTCTTGAAATCAGATGATAAATAGCTGTTATATAGTTGTCTATTTGTTAAACACGACGGGCCTGTTGGTGCAGTGGTTAGTGACCCTGACTGCTATACCGGAGGTCGTGGGTTCGATTCCCACCCAGGACAAATCTTTGTGTGATGAGCGCGATCATTTGTTCTGGCTATTATAATGCGCTGAATATCGCCCACTAACCCTTTCACAAGGCGTACGTCGTCGTACCGGGGAAAAAAGTTAATATATTAAGCATGTCACATATGAATTAGTTATCGAACTTATATATTCTCGGCCGATAGGGCGGTATCTATAATTTCCGGAAAGAAGAGTTTTATGTTTACTCATATTCAATCAAAGATTTCATAATAAAATAAATCTTTCATCTCCCAAGGTTGGGAAGCCCTACAGGATTGCACTTTTAAAACGAAAAAATAATAATAATCAGTAACTCACTCCACTTTCTGTATCTTGCAATTGGTAGTTCCTTGCAGTGTCATATCTTCAAAAGTGATCTCTAGCCCTCCCTCATTGTACACCACCTTATCCAGATGTACAGGGTCCAACGGCGGTAGACCAATGTCGGGCAGACCAGCGGCCACGAACGGCAGAGCCTTCTGAGAAGACTTCAGAAGGCAATCCTTGTCGTCCCATTTGCATTTGTCGACGAAGGGAACTGTAAGTGTGCAAAAGAGTAATTTATTTGTACATACAATAAACAGAAATATTGCGTATTTCAGAAAAATAAAAAGGACTACTCTTCTTCACGTAGATTACAAAAATACATGCATGTCATATAAAAAAAAAAAACATTCAGTAGTATTATGGAAATAATCAGAAAAGAAGTAGCCTAAAAAGTAATTGTTTAGATGGTGATAAATACAATAATAGACATTCAAGAGCTTTTTAGCATTTCAACCGTGGGAATTATACTTATTATAATTAAATCATAACACATATAGGTAAACAACTTAATTAGTTGTTTGTAAGAGCTGTAATAACCTATAACGAACAGCTGTAAATAGCTAAACCTGAAACTAACTAATTCCCAGGTCTTCTATGTATTTTAAAGGGTGTCAGGTAGTTAGGGTAGGTAATGTATAGTAATATACCTATGTATGTTTATATAGCACAAGATAATCATAGTCAAGTTTCCTTTATGTAACTTGAATTCCATTACGATAGGGGAACCCTTGGAAAGAACACTGCGCTTTCTTTAAGCTCTTAGACCAGGACTGTTGCCATTGTGACAGCGAGACGACGCACTACACTGGACCTAACTGCGTCTCGCTTCCACGATGGTAGTCTTGCTTTAAGAGTTTATGGTACAGGTACAGATTATACCTATAAACCGGGTAGCGGGTAGTAACGGGATAAAGGTATGAGGAATGATTTTTGTGATTTCCGCCGGTAGTGGAATATCCGGTGGAGTCCGGATAGGTAAAAAAATAATATAAAAGGTTTAGATTGGTTCCCGTAAAGTGAAGGGAAAAGAAATTGGTGCACCTAACCTATGCTTGTCCAGGGCACAAGAGCTAGTTGATTGGTTGTTTTTACATAAAACATCTCATATTCTCAATCAAAATTAATAGGTATATAAAAAGGGAACAAACTCAAAACCCTAACAATTTAAAAATAAATGTCTTACCTTGGCTGGCAATGGAAACGGTAGCGGCGTAAACGCACAAGAACAAACACTGTAACTTGAACATTTTTAACTAAGTTATTTAATTTTAATTAATTAATTGTTGTTACTTCTATGGTATGTGGGATGAAACTGGTACTGTTTGAAGAAATATCTTGATATATATATGATTCGTTGTCAAGGTCATTGCAGCGTCAGGGAGTCCTATTTTTTGTATCCGGAGATTCTCACCTTGATACATTCGGTACTTAATGTTTAATTAGCATTATAAGTACTTTTATGTGATTAAAGATAAAATGGATGTGTATCTAAGGGGTAAAGTCTAAATATGTCTTATCTTTACCCCTTCGTAGGGATCCGGGGTAGGTATAATTTTTTTCAGTCTGGTATTTACTTTAATCTATATTTTGTAATTTTTACCTTAAATTGCTCATTGCAGGGTTAATTTTACTATGTCTATTTTTTCTATTTTCATTTCTATCTCTCAAGTGTTGTGTTATTAAAAATAATATAACTGACTTTTGCCCGTGGCTCCGCCTGCGTCGATGAGGGTTATCGCGGCAAAAATTATCTTTTATCCTTTCGGTGTTCCAGTTAACCTTATCAAATTTTATCAAAATTAATTGAGTGGTTTTGCCATGGAAGCGTGACAAACAGATGAACAGATCAAGTATGTCGTATTTATAATATTAGAATCGATTTTATTACATTTATATACGACAATAATTCGTCAGTATTTACCATTAGCATCAACTAGCCTTCTAGATCAGGCATAAAAAAATGTTGCTGCCAAGTTAAGGAAAAATCCTACACTTTTTCTAGGCTATTCTGCATAAACACTATACAAACATATACATACATCTATCGTTGTTATTTTACTCAGTATAAAAATAATATAAGTCTCTTATTCGTGAAAATTTCCGTAATCTATATTTATAATGCATAATTAAGTGTATTTTCCGTCCTTTAATTAAGTATCAGCTTTTGTCTAATTATTTGATAATATAATTAAACAAGATACATAATACTCAGTTAACTAACGAATTGTTTGGCTGACGAGACTGGATTGAGGGGTTAATATTAAAGGTGTAGTTTCCAACGAATTTCTATGAAAAGGAAAAAGTGTATTGGAATTTGAGGTAACATTATGTTATGGAGTAAAAAGTGAATTACAAATGTTTTCATATTTTTTTTTGATCAAGTACTGAAATGTCAATCAGTTTTAAGTAGCCGTCAAGTCACATGTCTCTGTACTTTAACGTGTAAATTAGCTACAGATAGACATTCAAGTACGTCTTGGAGTTAAGTTGTGTTTGAGTCGACTTAAGTTGTTGATATAAATATTAATTATACATTTTTTTTAATTTATTTACTTTTTCTGGCATAAACATAATTTTATTAGGTGTTGATAATTAATTTGAGAGCATTTTTTGTCTCATGACGACTAATTGAACAATGCATTTGACCTGCATTTGTAATAGAACGATTATGGCTGAAAACTGAAAAATAAGTATCCTGATAAATAAGTCTGTAAATAACTTGTACTTAATTTGTCGGCAGTTAGTAATAGTCGTTGGAGTTGTATAGATTTTTAGTTCATGTTAACACGAAAAAGTGAAAAGGCATACTCCAAGAAAGTTTTATTTTATTTATTTTAAATTTTCGCACTAATACCAATGGTACAGTCGGACTTAAATAAAAAGTTAGCTTATCTATTTAATTGATCTATCCGCAGAGAGCAAGCGTGGTGATCAATGCTCGTGCCTTCTCTATATGGGAAGAGGCCTGTGCCCAGCAGTGGGACGTTTATAGGCTGGATTATTATATTATACTAGCTGAACCCGGCATGCGTTACAATGCAAATTTTTTTACCTAGCACCTGCCTACTACCTACTTACTACCACTTAGGAGTATGAAAACTAGATAGTAGCCGATTCTCAGACCTACTGAATATGCATATAAAATTTCATAAAAATTGGTCAAGCCGTTTCGGAGGAGTATGGTTACTAACATTGTGACACGAGAATTTTATATATAAGAGAAGATTATTATGTATATCTATTGATTGATACAAACGTCGGAACCACAGACAATTTCCTTTCACAGAAGAACACAATAACATTTTCTTTTTGTTCACCAAAAACGTGAAGAATGCGTGTGTAACCGATGTGGCGTAAAAAAGTCTATTAGGGATAACTTACTTTGGCAAGCGGCCGAGAATACGAGGCTTAATGAAGAAAACGAACTAGATATCTACGTATAAATATAAGTATATGGGGTACTACGTCATAATGTGATGAGCTACCTATACATAATATTATAGGGACGTCTTTCGTAGTTGAGTGGCGTATATACCGGTTTTCAATATGTCGCCAGCTCAGGTCCCGGGTTCGATCCTCGGACGGGTCAAAGTAGAAAACGACTGTTCTACATTGCCATGGGTCTGTGTGTTTGTGGAACCTTCGTTTTCTCTGATTCCTTAACATGAACTTACTTTAGGTTATTCAGTACCTAATGTATACGGTATTGCCCACATTTTTCTTTCTTTCTTCTTTCTTTCTTCTTTCTTTCTTCTTTCTTTCTTCTTTCTTTCTTCTTTCTTTCTTCTTTCTTTCTTCTTTCTTTCTTCTTTCTTCTTTCTTTCTTTCTTTCATTTAAAGAAAATATACTTTGATTGACAGTCGTTAAGACTGTCATTTTAATTCTAACCACCAATGCAATGTCAGGTAAGACCTCCACAAGCCATTTTACTTAGAGGAGGTAAACTGAAGAATTCGGCTAAATCCGGTGGGCCTGGAGGCCGACTCTACTTAGCTTTAGAAAAGGCTAGCTACAAGCTCATTGCAACATGTAGTAACAGGATAATGTAAACTCCTTAGTATGTTCCTAGCGTTAAATGTACGTAAAACTTGTGGAATTCTATTTAGTTCTAGCCTCCAGGTTTGGCCGCGTGCCACGGTTTCTGGCACCGCACCTACCTGTTATTTACTTTATCTTTACAATTAATTACTTCACTAACTTTTGTGAGTACTCTATTCCTTATAATTGTAGAACACGAAAAGATTGTTTTAAATTACATTTTTTGCTGTAAAAGTATTTTTGTTTAGTCTGATTTATAACACCAATGTAAAATGTCTTTGCTTGTTAAATATTTACAAACTTAATTTTAACAATCAAATTAGTGCGTGCCGTACCTATATTGTTTTTACACGACTGCCCAAAAAGGAGTGTTATGTTTTCAGGGTTCATGTATGTATGTATGTTTGTGAGTTTCTTTATTCCACCATAACTTTTAAAAGGCTTGACCGATTTCAATGTTTGTGGTATCATTAGAAGCTTTGAGTTATCCCGAGTGACATAGGCTATGAGGACATTAAAAAATCAAGTGTGAGTCGAAATCGCCTGCAAAGGGTTCCGTACGATATTTTTTTTGTGTTGTGTCATGTTTTTTTGTTGTTCACAGGCGTGTTTTTTATTTTTTTTAATTATAATTTTTTTATTTGTATGTCAAAAAAAAATAAAAACAAGTCAAATGTTTGCAGTCGGGGTCGGTTACTTCGAACAATTCATTTCAAGTCCCCCGACTGCAAGTATTTGACTTGTTTTTATTTTTTTTAATTATAATTTTTTTATTAAGAATAAGGTTTCTTCTTTAGCTAAAGGTGATGATGCCTTAGAAGTTTGAACTTTTATGCAAGTAAATGAACGTATATCATGCAGAATAAGGTAAAAATGTTACGTGTTCTTAATTTTTACGAGTTTTCATGACGAGAACGAGTTAAGACTACATACTCGCCCCTCTAGCTTGTCCACACAAATTTAGACAAAGAAGTGACATTTACACTAGAAACCTGAAACGTATCGGTTGGGTAGGCATAAAGTGTCTTGCATACACGTCGAATTCGGCCGTTACGGTCGTCCGTCGCTTCCATACCGGCACATACGGGGAATTGGCCGTACGTATTTGTAACATTTACGGCTTGTACAGTTTGCGTACAACGATAACTATGACTTGGTCCGGTGTTGCTTCGAATTCTAAAATTTGAATGGAATAGCGTGATATGTGCAGGCTTTTGTTTTTGAAATTCAATGTGTATGATGCCAATTTGTATACGTACGAAATTACTGCCATAGTAGTGTATAGTGAATAATTTTACTGAAGACATTTGTCGAGAGGATATTATATTACGATTTCTATAGTACCTAAGTGAAAGCGTGTTGTTGCCCAGGAACATAAACAAGGTTAAAGAAAAATATAACCTCTATTTAGGTCAGACAGTCATTAATAAGCTAGATTACATTAAACTTTATACAGGCTAGGTGAGCAACCTAGATATTTTCTTAATCAACTTTTAATATTTGTAAACATTTTATGAACAAACCAAGATATCTCAGTATTATTAATAATTAAATTGTTAAAATTTTTTATGCCTTTTGTATAGTCACAAAAAAGTATTTTTGGGTGGTTATGTAAATGAAGGTTTACAAAATATGTTTATCCAGTCTTCTTTGTGGATTTCTTACTAGAATTCTACCCAGAATAGGCACATACTACTCGACTATAGGCGGGTATTTTAGTACTAGATTCTATATAGTTAATTATTATGCATTTACGTAGTATTCATTATAAGAGATATCTAAGCTAGCAACGGTTTACCAACACTATAAATTGTGGGCTAGTAAAGGTTGTGTCTTAGAAACAGCTTACAGAACTGCAAGGGAAGGCTTAGGCATGTCCAGTAAAAGACGTTTACTGTGACCATGGATTAAAAGATTTCTAATGCGGGTATTGTAGAATCAATTAAGAGAAATATAAAATAAGCTAATGAAATATTAAAGTTAAGTTATTTTGAAACAAAACACTGAATAATAATAATATTCCGGGACAACTCACACACGGTTATCTGATCCCAAGCTAAGCAGAGCTTGTGTTATGGTAACCAGACAACTGATAAACTTACTTATATATTTCTAAATACATACATATTATAGATAAATTACACCCAGACACCAGAACAAATGATCATGCTCATCACACAACATTTGTCCTGAGCGGGAATCGATCCCACGACCTCCTTTATAGAAGTCAGGGTCACTAACCACTAGACCAACAGGCCCGTCAATGTACCTCTATAGCATTATCTCAATTTAGGGAATAGTTATTGTACACAATTGCCACTGACTGTCGCCTGAATATTGTAAATAGCATTGTAGACTACACAATCCTATAAGTAAGTCTTCTCTTCTTCCAACAAAAAAAATAATAATTGCGAATTTGGTGCGAAACACGGCCATGTTTATTTATAAACTCCTAAACATACCTATTTTATTTACTTCATGTACTTTCCCTGTTAAATTAGTACAGGGAAAAAAGCTATTTCCTCCATACTGTGAATCTACTTACACTGATTGGCTCATTTAGCCAAGAGTGGTCATTATTACGTTGTCCCCCGACTATCATTAGCTGTCTCGATCGAAGAGGTACTTAACTGTTGAGTAGTGAGAATTTACAGTCTTTACGGATTTTTAATTACTTGTTCTATACATTGTTGTTTATTAAGTAGTTAGTTAGCATTATTTGTGAACTCCATTTTGGGTCCTATTTTTAATACGATGAAATATTTTGGTTTCGATTTTAGATGAAAAAATTGTTTTATGTTGAAGGTTTTTTAAATAAACAATGAAATAAGAATAGTTAAAAGTAATGTTTGGTTTCTTCACGAAGGTAAACATAGTTTTGAAGTAAATTGACGAACCGTCCAGAAATACAGGTGTGCCGAAAATACAAACAAACATGAATGGAAATCTTTTTTAAGCACACAGGTACATTTATTTTGATTGACAGTACAATTCTGTACGTACGTTTTATATAGCCGGTTCGTTTCCAATCCCCGCCACACCGACAGAAAGAATGACACCATAAAGAGAATTCGAAACCATTTTCGAATATTCAGCGTTGTTGAAATGTGATTCGCGTAAATCCCACAAAATATTACTTTAAGATACTTCATTATTTTTCTCGTATTTCGTGAGCGAGATGTTACAAACGATGTGTCAGAAAAGTTGCGTTATTGTGAGTGAAAAACTGGTGACATTTTCTAGTTCATAATTTACGATCGTGTTTTTCTATATTGGATCAATGTTTTCATGTTTGGGTCTCTCTGTCTGTCTGTCTGTGGCTTAAAATATGAAAGCTTTAATTTAACTTAATTTAAGACTGACTCCTTATAATGCACGATAATGTTGTTGGAAAATAGACAATCGCATTTATTTACAAAATTCAAGATGTCATAAATATAAGTTTGATGTGTTAGCTCTAAATTTGATATGAGCCAGATGCATATAAATCTAGTTTGTAAATTTTTGAGTGGTCGTTCTATATTTGTGTGACGCTGAATCTATACTAATATTATAAAGCTGAAGAGTTTGTTTGTTTGTTTGGTTGAACGCGCTAATCTCAGGAAGTACTGATTAGAATTGAAAAAATCTTTTTGTGTTAGATAGTCCATTTATTGAGGAAGGCTTTAGGATATATAACATTACGCTGCGACTAATAGGAGCGAAGCAGCAGTGAAAAATGTCACAAAAACGGGGAAAAATATTCATATTTGAAAGCTTCCGTTGCGTGCGCTGCGTAAACGGTTCGAGTTACCCAAAATATATGTATGAAAGAATTGTTCCTCTTTAAATGATCTAAAAAAATGTCTGCGACAGTATATGTCTATCTTTTAAGATTGACTCACTATAACCTTTTTTAAGGTAATCATTTGGTCGAAATTTATGCATTATTGCCAATCATTTGCTACAGAGTTTTATCAACATAATAATAATTTTAACTAAAATTATCATTTACGCAGAAATGCTTTTTTTTAAACTTCTTCATCGCGGTCATAATAACAGAAATTGACGCGGACGAAGTCGCGGGGATCAGCTAGTTTTATATATTTTGACCTACAGCTGTAGGTACGTAATACGAATAACAGTGGTTGCCCACCGTTTAAAAATTGTAGGGTTCTGTTCGAAATATATTTGTGTAGCACCGTTTTTTGTTTTACCGTCCCACCAGTTTCAATCGCTTTGGAACTTTATTCGGATTTTTATTACTATAGTTGGGCACACAAAATTGAGAATTTAAAAAAAAGTTTTAATATCCATTCGTGATGGAACAATGTAATTTTAAATTAACATTGAAGTTTTTCGGGAGGTAGGGTGATGCAATCTGCTGAATTAAGAAAATTAAGTACAAAAAAAAAATGCAATTAGTTCACATTAAATAAAGTGATACTATATTCTTTATCATAATTCCTTTAACACATATTATCTGCTTTAATATTAAGAATACTGTATGGTAAGTCTGAAAGTACATGTAAATTGAAGTAAAAAAATACTATATGCGACACACACCCAAGAAATTATTAATCATCGTAAACTACATAAACAATATTTAAAACAATCAATTACATAATATGGTAGCACACTGTCAAGCTTCCAATTATTTAAAGTCGAAGTATCCGTCGATGATAAAATGTTTTATAATAATTAATTTGCATTTAATTAAATATTGCAGGGAAGTTAAATTCATGGATAGTATCTATTTATTTGGCAGCTGCAGTCTGTACAGTTGAATGAGCCGGCACAAATTATATTTTTCATTGTTTGCTAATAATTTTCGAATTTGCATTTTCCATATTGTTTGTTTTGGATTATTTGTTGTAGCAATTAAATGTTGTTAATAACTTATGTGAGGAAAATAATTTGTTGTATTTGGTTAACATTTTGTTTGGTATATTGACGAACACTTTTCAACCTGTAGTTGTATCACCTTCACCTTTTTTTTCGTGTTGCAAATCGAATGACTTTAACCCAGGTCAAGGGTACGTCGTGGGGATAAGTCGGACATACACCAACTTAAAACGGCCCGGTCTAATCCTCGCCCTTGCTTGAGGTACGGGATCGCTAAACATGTTTAGGGTAGCTTAGTCGTACTACACCTACTAGCATCACACTTACATCATTTTACTTATAAGCTTAAACATTACATTATTCTGTTAAATAAATAAATGCGGACAACATCACATACATTGTTCTGAACCCAAAGTAAGTAGCTAAAGCACTTGTGTTATGGAATTCAGATACAACGAAGGTACCACAAACACCCAGACCCGAGACAATGTAGAAATGAGTATTTTTTACATTGACCCGTCCGGGGATCGAACCCGGGACCTCAGAGCTAGCGACACCTTGAAACCGGTGCGTACGCCACTCGACCACGGAGGTCGTCGTTAAAATTACGACCCTCACGTAGAGCAAACAGAACAGCACCGTATTTGGCTATAACTACATTAAAACTCCATCACCATTTGTTTTCAAACATGATCACGGAAGAAATCAGTTTCAAACCGAAACGCCACAGAAATTGGCATTTACTGCTAACATAAAATCGAGAAGTAAAAATACATCGTACATATTTTATATCGTACTAAGAAGTCTGGAGATATCATCTATCTGGCGATGGCACGGTCGCATCAGCTATTTCATACAAAATTCAACGGTTTCCTCAAAGCACTGGAAGTCCGGACCAAGTTTACGTATCGAGTGCACCTTTGATCTGCAGCTTCTGCTAGGTGTTTAGACTTTTGTTTTTTTTATGTTAGCTTTGAGGAGTGATGTAAGAAGTTTTTGAAATAAATGGTGAAAATAAAGAAGGACAAGTGCCTGTGGTTGTACTAATGGATACCACTTTTTGTATTGATCCATTGTAATTTGGTTGTTTATTCGCAGATTTTCTGAAACTAATGACACAGTTAGCATTCACTATTTTCACAATATTATATAACAATCAAGTAAGTTTGAAAGACAGAAAGATATAAAAAGCATGTATTTTCTTTTCCTTTGAAAATGTGTTACGAAGCTCCATTTGAAAACTTTGGTCGTATTTGCTTCATGTGTTGACTGTAAAACAGTTGTAACATTAATTGAACTCGTGTTTCAACTACATTGTTAGAAAATGTATTGGTAATGTATCATTTAATCGACGGTAAACGTTCTTACGTGCACTGAATAAGTTATATAAATTGGGCCACGAAAGCTAGCTTGCGGTACTACAACTGTAAAAAGAGATTTTGGGTTTTACGAGTAAAAGTACGACATCTTGTGTAGATGGTGTTAATCTTATTTGCTTTGTACTTTTGTGACACGTTTTAAAAGTTTTGTAGCGTAGCTTTCAGAAGTAGAAATACTATGTAGAGTTCTGTGAGCTAGTCGGATTATTTCTTTTTTACAGAGATTTGGGCCTGAATTATTATAGTACTTACTTGCATTAGATTGTAGATATACCTTCTGTACTACTTAACTCCTGTATACATGTTCCATAATAATAATATGTAAACGATTTCTTAGCCAGTAACCCGCCTTACATGTCTTTCGGTAAAATTACCCTATCCCTCATCTTTTGCATACCTAAATTAGGGTATTAAGATAAACGAAAGTGCAAACCTACTACAACTGTTTACCAATTCTAATCACATCAAATTGCGTTGTAGTTGTGTGGCGTGAATCACACAGTGTTTACAATGCAGGAAGGCTCGTTCCGGCGGTCTGTTGTATTAACATGCAAATGGACAGGACACGCCACGTGCGCCGCACCGCTCGCATGACCTGAGACGCTCCATTTACCTGAGGCCTGGGACATAGACTAATCTGGAGAAAGACAGGTTTTAATAATAATAATAATAAAAACTTTATTTTCAGACACAACATCCATAGTTATAAAAATTAAAAACAAAAAAAATAAAAAAAAATAGGTTTTCAAAAATACATTATCTTTTCAAATCCCTTAATCGACTATAGTATATTTTAATTCCGAGCATTAAAAAATATAAATGTCATAATAGGTATTATTAGGGTACGTATATGAAAAAAACAGCACAAACTTTTCCCACTACTGTCTACCTGGTAATGAATAAATAACTGAACTCAAAAATAAGGTCGATTCTCCTATCACGAGCCTGCTGGCATGACTTTCTTATCCTTTGTAGTATTTTACTATTATTTGTGTACCTACAAAGTTTATAATGATTAAATACATAAATACTTTTTTGTTCTATACAGGGTGTTAAGAAAACCCTATCCGACCCGAGAGGGTGATATAGGGTTCACAATCACATGCCCAAATAAAATATCAAATTTGGAAAATTCATGATAGAAACAATAATAATGGATTTTGAAATAACCATTTTTTGCCCCGAAATTCACTAAATTTGAGATTAAATCAAAAACTATAACACCAATTTCGTCGGTATTTTTGGGGGCCTTTCTCGCTTTCTCAACTTTTGAGAAGAAAATTTTTTTTAGGTTATAATTTTTTTTCTTTTTTTCCATTTCTTTTTCCACATTTTTGTAACATGATATCGATACCTAACAACACCTTCACGGATCGGACAGGGTTTTCTTAACACCCTATATAATTCTACTGGAAAATTTTAATTTTCAAGTTGCTTAATCATTATTTGTGGAAACGTTTTGCACCTTTCCCTGTCCACGTTAAAGAGCTGTGGATAAATTGTTACGGGCAGACAATCTCAGCAACTCTCGAAGCTCGTTTTATTTTCAGTACACAGCAAATCTTGTCTTCAAAGTAGTACCCGAACAAATTGCTCTTTTGACCGAACTGCCACTTTGGCGATGCATTTTAGTAATACAAACTTAGGGATCTTATTGCAAAAGTGGATTGTATCGACTATTTATAGATTGATATACTTTTTAGTGAATTGGTCTTAACTTACCTATTTACCCCTTACACTTATAGGATGCAGTTATATACGTATCTGACCTGTAGCTGTTGTGGTTTGAAATTTGGACACAAAAAATTGTGTATTTTTGAACATCAAAATCCATCATTTCAATCATCATGTGACTATTTCAGGAAACAGTAAATCACATTTAAAACATCAAAACCATTTGCTTGAAAAGTTCCTTAAAAATACTCCATTCAAGTTTTAAAAAGTGATGAAACTCATACTTTTTATTCACTGTCAAAACTTTTACCACCATCGCTCTTTTCTCGAGCCAATCTGTCCGGAAGGAATCCCTGAGGTCTTCAACTCGAGCAACTTACTTTTGTTAGTGTTTGTCATACCTCATACACTGATACGGTAGTCGGTAGATACAAGGACCTAAGGGCTGGACTCCACCAAAGCGGAGACGAGATGAGTACGCGAAGAAGTTTCCCAAATAACCAATAGGAACTCGTTATTCAGGCAGACTCTACAGCGAAGTGTGAAAAACGAATTCTTATTGGTTATTTAAAAAAACTTCTGCGCTCAGTTCTCGTGTTCGCTGTGGTGGAGTCCGGCCCTAAAGGCATGTCTGCACTATAATAATCTGTGTCAGGTTTCATATTAATATGCTAACTCTATGTTATGATACTTCGCAAAGAACAAGGTGGTTTTTTAAAAAAGATTTTTAAGTCATTGTGTTATTTGCATTTTCCTTTTAAATAGACAAAGTGACTTTGTGATAAAAATAGCGTAGACAGTCGTTTGTTTACTGTCTATTGTTTATTCTTTAACATGTCTGTCATGAATATGACTATGTTTCAAACGGAGATTGAAGGAAGTTTGTCGCGTTTCTGTCTGGTCCATGAGAAATTTCAACAAAAAGAATGGGTTATATAAAAAACGAGCTTAAAACTAATTAAACTAAGAAAAGTATTCCCATTTAATACATGCCTTGTGATGTTATATTGATATGGTATTCGCAACTGTTGGTACTTATATACATTTTAACAGTAATCCTTTGTGTTTAGTACATCTGCTAGATAGATTATGTTTGGCTGTTCTGTAGATGATAGACTCCAGACAAACAGTCGTCGCTCGATCAGACTGCCTCGACGGTGGCGGCGTCTGGCAAAGCATGTCGTGATTAATCGGATTCAAGCAAGTGAGGACTTGAAGGCATACATGAAGAAATATACCCTATCCCTGTGGTAATAAGGTTGTAATACGTTTTGTGATAAATGGAATGACTATTTCGTTTTATAAAACTTTGCATTGAGTAGGCAGTAAAACGTAAAGAAATCAATAAATCTGCATACAAGTTACGTAGACGCTTCCTACTTCCAACTGTCGTTATTTGTTTTATCCATGATTTCGAGTTAGAGTCAACCTCATAGTAATGCCTGTCATGTTCTGCGCTTGCCACAATGTCTTTTAATATTTGGTTCTAACTACATTCTGGAGAATAACAATACTGAAATGAAGATAAATTAAACGAATATAAAATTAACATATTAGTATTCAGTGACTTTGAAGTTTAAATAAACTTCAAAGTTGTTATTTGATAAGCTAAAGTATAACATTTAACTATAATACAAAGATAGCAATTTATGCTGAAATTTTAAGAGGCTATAGGAGTGTAAAATATTTTATTAACATAATCAGAAAAGGGTTCAATATCCTATAAATCTGTGTTATCAGTAAAATTTAACAATAAGTACTTTTATGTACTTTAGAACTTGCATTAAACCTTAGTATCTTGGATCTTAAATTTTATAGAATGGCATCTTTTATCTGAATTGGTTTAGGCTTGTTAGATCTTATGAAGAATTTTGGTAATTTTATTAGATCAATTTCGACGACCTCCGTGGACGAGTGGCGTACGCACCGGTTTCAAGGTGTCGCTAGCTCTGAGGTCCCGGGTTCGATCCCCGGACGGGTCAATGTAGAAACCAACTTTTCTACATTGCCTCGGGTCTGGGTGTATATGTGGTACCTTCGTTGTTTCTGAATTCCATAACACAAGTGCTTTAGCTACTTACTTTGGGTTCAGAGCAATGTATGTGATGTTGTCCGCATTTATTATTTATTTTATTTATTTATTAATTTCGGCGTAAATTCTCATTGGTACGACATGATGATTTAAATTCTGACATAGTACACTGCATACAATAAACCTGTAAAATGAAATGGATTGCAGAAGGAATTGCCTTCTCGTCAAATTTTCAGTTTTAATCTATGTCAGTGAAGTGGGCTCTTCTTCTTAGCGTGTCGATCAATGGCAAAGAGCTGTAGAGCTAATTTTTTCCGGACCAGTAATCATTGGCAGTGGAAAAAATAAAATCATTTTATTTCTTTTCCTTTATAATATTTATCAATGATTATAATTATCGTTCTACTTTAACTTGCCCTTTTTTAATTTGTATATTTATAAGATTTTCGTTGGAGCTCTCATAACTAACAATGGTTATCTCTATTTAGAAGCCATTAGGTTAGTTTTAAAGGCAAGGTAAGGAAGAATCCCTATCTTTAGTGCTATAGCCGTTACTGAGCACGGCGGGATTTGCACTTATGTTGAACAGGCTGAAAAGATACTGAATTTAAATAAACTCGATAAGTAGAGATTACTATTTGTAAATAGTCCTGATTATAATTATGAAATAATATTCCAGAAAAAAAATATTCTATTAAACATAATTATCTAAAAAGTTGGCTACATTTCAGTCAATTAATAACAATTTTATTTAATTTAAACATCTCACAAAATAAACTTACTTGTTTGTTGTTTTTAAGTAAAATTTTCACAAATATTAATTGCAGGAGTAAATTCGATTAAAATATAAATTCTCAATAACATTATGTAAACACGCAAAAACAAATGACTGACGGATTAATTAAAATATAAAATTATCTCATGAATTTATTAATTTATTTAATTTAATATCACACACGAGTTCGATTTACGACTTTCATGGACGTAATTTAATTAGTAGCTCGCGAGCTTCATTCTTTATTGTACTTAATTTATCTGTGACGTCAGATTCAAGCTTTCAGCTCTTACTAGGTAAGTAAGGATTGCATAACAATAGGATTTGAAGGCAGCGTTTAGCAAACTACGTCGAGTCTTCTCTTCGCCTATACCGCAATGCCTGAAGACGAAAGTTTACAACCAGTGCGTCCTACCTGTTATGACTTACGGTGCCGAAACGTGGACATTAACGGTTGGACTAGTCCACAAATTTAAAGTCGCGCAGCGGGCTATGGAGCGAGCTATGCTCGGAGTCTCTTTGAAGGATAAAATTCGTAATGAGGTCATCCGACAAAGAACCAAGGTAACCGACATAGCTCGTAAAATTAGCTCGCTGAAGTGGCAATGGGCTGGCCGTGTCTGTCGAAGGACCGATAGCCGTTGGAGCAGACGAGTCCTAGAATGGAGACCGCGACTCGGCAAGCGTAAGGTAGGACGCCCCCCCGCCAGGTGGACTGACGACCTGAAAAAGGTCGCTGGAGGGGACTGGATGCGGAGGGCGGAGGACCGGGTGTTGTGGCGCAAATTGGGAGAGGCCTATGTCCAGCAGTGGACTATGATTGGCTAAATGATGATGAATGATGAGGATTTGAAGGAGGATTTATATTCGTTACCTTTGCTTTCCAAAAGCAGTTTAATCCTGTTATTGTTAATTGTGTTAGCTAGAAGACTGATAGTACTTTCTAAGGAGTTCCGTTGATTTTGCCTTTTAAATACATACCATATATAGTTGTATAGTCGTTAAGTCAATTCTGACAACCAGTCTTGATATGGGATACTGTGTTTCCCAGTAAAATGGGTTGTGGAGGTCAGATAAGCAGTCGCTCCATGTAAAATACGGTATTCAGCTGAATCCGGTAAGACTGGAAGCCGACCCCAACATAGTTGGGAAAAGGCTCGGGAGATGATGATGATAAAGTTGTATAGGTATATCATATAATCATGATGTACAGCTTCATAATTTCTGTACGATTCCGCTTTTACCAATTTTCAAGAACAATCACGGCCAGTCCAACGTCATGTCGAAATGTCAAGTGAAATTGTAAAAAACGCATTTTATTATTATGCATATTCAATTATTCTTTCCTGTATATAATCTAATAAATTATCTATATCTAATATTTTATATCAGATACATGTTTTATACCAATTGTCCGTAATAAGAAAATACTCTACATCAACATTAGAACACATCACTATCAATCTCCCAAGCCGACATTAAACAACTAACGCTACAACATACCCAGAAAAGTAATTACAACATCCCTACAAAAAATATTCCACTACATATCGATTCGCAAGGGTAGCTAAATACAATGTGTCTTCTTCGCGCTTACTACGGATTCCGGTCACGAGTGTTGAATAAAATCTATATGCTAGACGTGTTCCGCTCTGCATTAGAATAAATGCGATAAACACAGATTAGTGTGGACAACCGAGTGTTGTAGAATTTGGAATATAAGGAAAAGTAAATTGAAATAATGGAAACAACAAAGCAGACTTTTTGTAATTAAATTAATTCAACAATATTTTTTTCATTTTATTTTATTTGATGTGAAGGCAGTGAGTACTTTTATTGTACAAAATTTGTTCCCAGCCAGTTAACTTTGGCGAATAATTAAAAAAAAAATCAGTCATAAATAGCTTCTGTAGGTATAAAATGTGTCTTCAAAAATATGATAGGATGTTTTAAAGTCCTGCTGGAATTAAAACCTTGTAATTTTGTTCTCATCACGACCCTTAAGGGTGTTTTAGGTACAGCCGCTTCTCATTTAAGTTTTTCTTATAAATAATTTAGGTCTGTTTAAGCCGTCATAACTTTCGTAGATTCATGAATAATACCGCCTAAGATTGGTGTTCAACGTTCTACAAAATATAGCTATATTTTAAATAAAAACTTAAGAAACTACGTGTATTAAAAAAACCCACTTTAATTGCATTATATAACTTTAGCAATCAAGAAGCAAAGATTCAAATACTAGGGCCGTAGAACGTACTACCTACCAGGTTTTAGGAACGTGCCTTGTGGTACATTGTCACATCTAGTCATAATATAATTTCAATATCCCTGTTCCCTGAGCGTCATTATTCTGGAGTACACTTCTCACGTCGATCCCCTGCAACGCATTATAATTATTCGGAAAGTTTTCACTAATGTTTAACTTGGGGAGATGCAGGGGCGTATCAAAGAGATCTTTTGTTAGCTATAACTGTACCTACTTCCAGACTTTAATATAGTCTGGTAAATGTCTGAGGGTTCCTTGAGGCACTTGTCTTTGTTGAAGATCTCTGAAGTATATATAAAAGGATGAAATAAAAGTATTTAATGAGATAATCGTGGAGCTTTAAGAAATGTTTTAAAAATAATTATGTACTAAATATTTCAGTTTGCAAGCATGTTTTAACAATTTCTGAGCTCTAATGAGATGAGTTTATATTTTAAGTTTAAATAATTTTTAATTAAAGTCTTTTCGTAGTAATTTCGACAATTTTATTTTTAACAACTAGATTTCAGGTTTTAATGTTTATATTTTATATAATATGTTCCTACTGCACAATAAATTAAAAACACCAATTTAATACCCTTTTTTATCTACGTCGCTTTATCTAGTTACTGTGTGTTTAACTTATATAGAAACTACCAAACTGTCACAGGTTCCTAAATAGATACTGACATAGCGTTCTGCTGTTCACTTTCGAAGATGTAAACAAACTTCACCAAGGCTTATAGTTTTGAGTTCCTTTCACACACTGACTTTGTTATGTATCAATTGAACCAAAATGTCAAAACAATAAAAATACTTCATTAATCAAACTATTTATAAACTATATACCAACACATTTTGTTAGACTAAAAAGTATAAAATCAATATACTATAACCTCTCTTTGCTAAACTTATGTAAATACACTTATAATTAATGATTCTTAGCATCTAAGTTACAAAGCTTTGTACATTGGTACAATTAGGTTTCTATTCCCAATAGACATTGTGATATACGATCTTCAGAGACGCTTATGCATAACATAACATACCATCACGCCTGTATCCCCGAAGGGTTAGGCAGAGGTGTACCAATGTACACCCACAGTTCGCCGGTATGTTTAGGTCCCATGTAATAGGGGGCGTGCCTATTGCCACTAACCGGTCACAAATCCAAACTCCGACCTACTACTGAGAATTTCATAGAAAAACCCAATAACACCTTGGTCGACTTGGGAATCGAACCCAAGACCTCTAGCGTAGCAGTCGCGCTTAGAACCACTAGGCCAACGAGGCAGTCGCAACAACGCTAATGCAATTAATTTGAATATACCTTTGATACTGTAGGTTCGTGATATCATTGAAATGTATTGTTTCAAGTTTGGTGGCAATACAATGTAATTATGTTATTAGGATTTGTAGTAAGTTTAAACATGTGATAGTTTTAAAAATAATTTGATTTTGCACTTTTGTTTCTGCACTCATTGGACAGCCCTGTTGGTCTAGTGGTTAGTGACCCTGACTGCTATACCGGAGGTCGTGGGTTCGATTCCCACCCAGGACAAATGTTTGTGTGATGAGCACGATCATTTGTTCTGTGTCTGGGTGTAATTTATCTATAATATGTATGTATTTAGAAATATATAAGTATGTTTATCAGTAATCTGGTTGCCATAACACAAGCTCCGCTTAGCTTGGGATCAGATAACCGTGTGTGAATTGTCCCGGAATATTATTATTATTATTATTATATGCTACTTCCAGAGCCATTACTTTGATAAATTGTTTTGTAAAGACCTATCCAGAAGTAGATATATTTATTGATAAACCCAGCATTATGTATAAAAACATGCTAACTTTTTTAAATAGTGCTGACGCTAAAACATAAATATATTAGTTATTATTATCCTATTTTATTAACTTTTTAAGTAATTATTATTAGTAAAGTTTATAATAATTGTTTTGATTTGCATTATATTAGATTTTTATGTTTTTATTTTGTGTTTGTGTTAGTGTTTTATTTTTATATTATGTTTGTGTTTTATGTATAGTATAGATATAAGCGTTTTGGTTGTATATACTGTTAGCTTATATTTTATGAATAAATGAATTATGAATATTACTCACAAAAAATACACTTCTTTTTAAAAGAATCGGTAAGAGTCTCCAGCTTCATGTCTATAAACACTCATAGTAAAAATAGCTTTATAAATACCGTCTAATTTGTCTTCAAAAATATCAAAGTAGAGCGACATTCTTCAGAAAGTCTCAAGAGGTCCTCAGCGTTTCTACAAAATTAGCGCATCGACCGTAACGAGTACCACTTAATCCTCTTTAGATCGGGTATATCTCAATTAAACTTAATAAAGCCCCTACACTAATAATAGCTTTAACTTAACCACATCCTAAAGTCAGTATAATATTTCAGCGTCTTGACATTACTAAAGTTATCTCGACGTGAGAGTAATACGAGTTTCCAACACTTCGCAACTACTACTAGTTAAAATATGAATGACGATAGCACTCGCAACACATCCTTATGAATAGGTACGTGACACTGATATCAGCTTAAAGTTGCTCAGTGGAAGTCGCTATAGAATATTCATGGGTTGGCATCAGACTTTGCGAGTTGCGTCACCGTTTAATTACATGCAGCCTGCAGTACAGTCACAGACGGAAAGTTTCAGTCAATCACCACCTGACTTCAGATTAATTGTACACTTGTGTAGATACAAGTTTTGATCTCAGTCGTTGGCAATTTCTGTGCTTGATGCTGGTTCTATGTAATTTGTGAGATTGTTTTGTATTATTTATGGGCTTGTTTGTCATGTTTAAATATGATATTATTTATGTTTTGCGAATGTACGTACAGAATATCTATATTTATTTACGAATATGCTAAATTTTTTGGAGATTTTATAAATTAATTATCTTATCTTATTATTTTATAAATTTTAGAAATCTCACTAACTTAAACACTGTTAAATGGTTTCTTTGTTCAAACATTTTTGTTCAACTTAAAAACGTATAAACTGTCACCACCATTTTATTTGAGAAAGTAGCGAGTGAAACCACTCATCTTAAGACGACTGACGACTTTAAGAGGCAAATAAAGTCCTTATCCCAGCAAATCAGAGTTCAACTGAAAATGAACAGTGCAAAACAACTTTGCTAGTTTTTCTTGTAAATAAATGTAGTGAATTCACAGAGAGAGGAATGGCTCTTTTATGATGTGCCTGTTTAAAAGCCGCGTCGGCATTTGTACAGTCAAGTTCATAGAGTCTAAAAAGTTAAAAGTATGGAGTGCAAGTATCACTAAAAGCCCATTGTGGAGAGTGTAAGAAAATTTTTGACTGTATCTGATTTATGTTATTTTCCGTGCAACGACATGTTTATGCAAAAATATTGATGGTTCCTATATTATTAGGGTAACATTAGGTTTTGACATAGTTATTTTTTTTTTAATTTTAGTTTTGGTTTCATTTTGTTTTTATCTTATTTTATTTTGTGTACTTTGTTGTTTTTTTATGGGTAAATACCTTACAATAAACGAATTTGACTTTGAATTAAAACTCCGCGCTCTGTTTTGATCATATTTTTGGGACGAAACTAATTCATACAAGTGCTCACGGTTCATACCCTGATATGTGCACTCTGTAGTTTCTTATCTATCCTCTATGGCCAAGTTATTTTCTCACGAGCAGACGCGGACTGTCTTTGATAGTTGCACATTTGGGCGATGCTAGATAATTGTGTGACTTGCAAGGACTTTATTCGTACTATGAGTCGTGAACTCGAATGAGTGTTGTAAATGCAACTTTCTTTTGTTTTGTCTATGAGAATAAGCGTTTATTTTTCTTAGATTTTAAATTTACTGGCGTTGCTTAAACGTAGTCTCAAAATTGTTGTTGGTCACATTTATTTGTTGTTTTTTATAGTAAAAGAGTTTATTTTATAATATAATTGTAAGATCAAATAATTTTTTGTTACTATATACATAAGTAATTAAATAAATGTCTAGGTAGGTACCTATAAAAATATACGCACAGAAGCATCACTTTTTATGGCAATAAAACCATATAATTTTTATTACTATAATGAGTAGACCAATAAACTGAACGTAAAAAATAAATAAAAAGTTTTATATTTAAAACAATAAATTTTAATGATAAATATGTGTATTATTGTAGAGTTGGAAATGTAGGCATCTTAATTATTGAAACAAAAGGCCTTTAATGAGGTATTTATTTTAAAAATCTTTTGAGCGTTAATTAAAATAAGGTAAAATCTTGTATTTATTGAGGCTATTGAAAAGCAAGAATTTATTAGGAAGGTTTGAACAAAGAGATTTTATGTTCTATTCATTACTTTTATCGGGAATACCAATCAGCGTTCATTGCTGACCAGTGACCACGTTTTAAATCAGAATCAGTAAGTTTGTTCAGTAGGCAATGTTTTTATGTACCTACTTATTTAGTGAGAAAAGAGTGATGAGTAGAATTTTAATCGAAAGAAGATATGAAGAGTGTTCTTGATATAAAGTTTGTATATTTTGTGACAAAATAATAGTTTAGTAACAAAAATAACTTAAAGAATGGGTAATTATATTTTCGAGCCGTTTGGGGTTGAAACGCTCGGGTCATGGGGTCCGAGTGCACGAAATCTTTTTAAAGAACTGTCAAAACGTTTGGTAGACTCTACTCGTGATCAGAGAGCTGGTTTGTTCCTTGCACAGAGAATCGGCATAGCCATTCAACGTGGCAATGCTGCCAGCCTTCTGGGCACGTTTCCCGCCATTGACAAGGATGACGATGAGTATTTTGACGCGTGTTAGTTTTATTTATCTATATAAGATTTAATTTTAGTCTTTGTTTGTTCTTGTATTAGATTTAAGTATTGAATTGTAAATAAAAGGACTTAAAGAATCATTGACATCCGTGTAAAATGTTTTAAGATGACTTTTGTTATTGATTTATTTATTTCTTTCTTTAGGCACCTCAACAACATAAAAACAAACATAAAAGTAAACATTTCACGAGTCTTAAAACTAGTGTTTACATCAATTACAGACGTGCACAACAATTAATCCAATAGTTGATTTTAAATGATCGCCAATTAAAACCGAAACCAGTACAACTTTCAGTCAACCTTGTGTTACAGCAGTCAGAACCAAATCTCCTCTTGTGTAAACAATTTCTTAAGTGAAATAAAATAAAGAGTTGGTATAATATTATTCATCATCATCTCCCGAGCCTTTTCCCAACTATGTTGGGGTCGGCTACCAGTCTAACCGGATTCAGCTGAATACCGTATTTTACATGGAGCGACTGTCTATCTGACCTCCACAACCCATTTTACTGGGAAACACCGTATCCCATAGTAAGACTGGTTGTCAGAATTGACTTAACGACTGCCAAAGATCTATGTATGACAGCCGGGACCTACTGTTTAACGTGCTTTTCGAAACACTTAGGGGTCTCGGTTTGTTATAAATGGTCACCCATCCACGGACCAACCGCGGCGAGCACAGCTTAACCTGTATTATCGGTCAAACCGTACGGCTTACACTTAGCCACGAGCCCCTCCAGAGTTGGTATAATATTATTATGTATTCAAAATAGTGCTGTGAATGAACATGGTAGGGGTTGAAATACTTCAGATGGAACAAAATTCCTTAACAACCAAAGCAAAACAGTTTAACTTCATATTTTAGTAGCTAAAGTTTCTTACACCATAAAGCATGAATATCCATTATTAAGATTGTGAGAAACTTTTAGGAATTACGTAAATTTTGATGAATTTCTTCAAGATGAGTTAAGAGAAAGGAGAGCAGTAATTTATTTGTCTTCAGGTATATTGCACTGTAATGGTGTTATCCATAAATAAGCTTAAGTTTTGTACATACTTCGAGGTGTGGTCAAATGCCTATTAACCTCTCGTCTGTCGCAATAAATAAGACAATAGAATTCAATTGTGTCTCGCGTAGATCTGCGCTTCCGACATACAACGGGTTAAATTTTAAGTTAAAACTTTTCTCTCTAACGGTAATTAAAAATCTATTTTCCCTTTGAGAATCTCTAAAGTCCTGCAAGTAGTTTGGTTTTGAATTATGTACCTCTCTTTGTTTTAACCAAAATGTAAACTGTTGTTTGGAACTGAAAACCCTTTCATCCTTTAACATCAACAATGAGCAAAAGACAGCGACAGCACCTGATTGAGTGACCAACGTAAGCTTCAATCTCTACCGACAACCGTGTGAACGAACAAATGAAATTGTTCCATTAATTGAAACTTAAGGTGAGGTCAGTTAGGGTCGGTTCACAATAGTCGCCGGTTGCTGACAAATTCCACCCGACCGACATTCCACGGACGCTCAACTCAAGCCCTCGCTTTTAATTGCAAACGTAATTGCTTTAGCGAAGATGGTTCTAGAACAACGCAATTTTAGCAGGGATGATATAAAAAGCGTATTTATATTTCCCGTTTACGATGTTTAATTAGACGGAATTTAAAGACGGTGTAATTTTAAACAGATTAATGTAAGTACACTTTTTAGATTAATTATTGAATTATTTGTGGTGCACGTGCAGTTGATAAAAAAACAAATGAAACATGTTTATTTAGACTCAAGTTTATAAAATATATGTATGTGTTTTTTTATGTTATTGCTACTAAAGATTGGACGGGAATTGTTATTTAAAACTATGTAGGTAACCTTTTATGTAATAAAGTGGAAAAAAAAATTGTTTCAAATATTGTATTTTTTCTCAGACACAACAAATTGAATATATCGAAATTTTATTCTGTTTTTGCGTCGATTTATGAGTTTAATTTTATCTAGGCCCAATATATCTCGAACTCAGTCTAGCTTAAATAATGCAATAAAGGTTCGGAATTTTTATCCTTTACGTAACAGCTTGTCACTTACATTAAAACTTTTAGAAAGGTCTTACAATAAAGAAATACTTTCTTTGAAGTAAACGACAACATTCCCGCCGAAATGTGTACTTCTTGTGGAATTAGACTTTGAATGAAACAGTCGTTTTATGTGGATAGTTTAATGTTAGAAGGGTTTGGTTGTATTTCGTTATTTAGCTATAACTAGATTTAAGTAGCCTCTTATCCTTTACTTTTTGTAGATATCTAATGACATCAACCTGCGCCAGGGCACGACGTGGGGATATGTCGGAATTGCACCTTCTAAAGAACCCCGGTCCCGTCCTCTCCCTTGCTGGAGTCGCGGGATCACTAAAGCATACTCGTCGCGGCTCTGGTTGGAGCAAACTTTTTTCTCCCTGCACTGTTCGCAATCATTCAAGGTTAGCGCAATTTGTGTCCTTCTTTCATTAATCTCTTCTTTAGTTTTACGTAATTGCAGTCGTTTTATTACCTACTACCCACTGCATATATATTTTGCATGCCTTCTGATCCATTCTTTGTAGGTAAAGGTTTCAAATATATTAAAAAGTTTACTTTTTTTTTCTATAGCATATAAATTGTGGAGCAATAAATTCATGTTCTAGACTTCAAGATATTATCTGTACTGTGAAGTCAAACAAAAATCCAGTCATACTACTAATCACACGAAGCATAAGTTTAACGCCCACTCGAAACATGAGAAAATGACTTCATTACGTTGTATCTGAGTACACAAACAATGAAACAGAAGATCAACTTTATTCGCTTACGACAAAATATATATTTTATTTATTTAGAATATGGAGGACAGCATAAGGCATTATCGAATAAGGCATATTGACAGACGAACATAATATCAAAGGTACTTAAATTTTGTAAAAACCAAGGAAACCAAGCAGGCAACCAAGGGCGAGGCAATTGTCTCACCCTTGGTTGCCAACTTTTCCTCCCAAGGATGATATTTGTCGAATATACAATCTTTACGCCATAGCATACTATTGCCCATAATAATGTAATATGAAACCAGTAAGACAAGAATAAAATAAAAAAGTCATGATACAGGTACTTAAGTAATAATATAAAAGAATATACTTAATATACTTAAGTTATTAAAACTAATTGAAAAAAAAAAACGTAAGAGTAAGATAAAATAAAAATGAAATGGTATTTTTGTGTCCGTTTTAATTATATAAAACAGAGTAATTGTGTTTATTATATATTAAATACATTTAAATGTTAAACTTTCTGAACTTTAAACTTAGCAATAACGTCAAGCCCGCAGTAGTGAGATGCATATCACACTCGCATCGTGTAATCAACGGTGTTTCGCTACCGTAGGCTGATGTATTGCCGCCTTAACTGATCCCGCTTCGAATTAAATTAAAGGTTTCTTACACTTTTATGTGCTTTGTTTTTACTTTTACTGTTGCTTTTGTTTTTTTTTTTATGTAGAATTCAGTAATTTATTTATATCAAAGTTTTTTTAATCTGTATCAAGTTAAATGATGACGTTTTCCTTTTAGTTACATAAAAAGTTTTTCTGGGATATTCCAATCCAACGCTTTAATAATTCCCTTATGAATAGCTTCTAAACAAGACATGCATAATTTCTTCGCGTGATTTTCTGTACATCCTGTTCCGATTCATACAAACCCTTTACAAAAACGTTAAAAAGATAAAATATATTAAAGTTTACATAACACAAGTAAATAAGTTAAAGTAGAATGCATTTTAAAACTCTAGTCTTAAACATTAAATCTTCAATCATTTCTAGATCTGCAGCTAACAGAAACACAGCTGATTACCGATCCGCTTACCTTCGTTACCTCAAAGCTAAAGATTCTATAAATAAAGAAGCCGCATTGGCTCAGTTTTCTAGCAAAAGCCTTTAGTTAGCCCCGATATAAATGTTTGTACCGTGTAGAAACTGAAGCTATCTTTGGCTTAGAAAGGTTCGCCACAATTTACTTTATTATTAGAACTTGTGTTACTGGTTTCAGAGGGAATATTTTGAGCACATTTTAGTATTTTATTCTGGTCTCTTTACTTCCAAAAATAATCCTTAAAATAAGTTGTGGAGAACTGGAGATACATAATTGAATTTTCTTACTCATTGCTATTGTTTTGAAGAAAGACTGATTACTTTGTGAATCTTTAAATGATTGTTATTGACTTGACTGAATAGTTACAAACGAATGAAAGAAAAAATCGTGAGAAAACCCCATTTTAAAGAAGGAAAGGGATGATTCAAAACATTATTTATTGTTAAGAATATTTGCAGGTTCTTTCTTATCAATAAGAGGGCTATGCCAAGCAGTTGCGAAAGTTACAACCCGGTGCTATTATTTCTCAAAATGAATTGCATCATTATTATTATCTACTTTAAAAAACATTTTACAATAACGGTTTCTGCATCCACAATATAGAATCTAAGGGAATCAGGTGTATCATACATGCAAATACATGCGTCAAAGAAAACTTTATTCGCGCCGCGCTAGTAACGAGACATCAGTTACGAAGGCGACTGGCGCTTGCCGTAAATTGTAAGCTATTGCGATTTATCTAGATTAAAATCTTCACAAGAAAGTATCTTGGATTCTTGACTACAATATATGGGTGCTTCTTTTGCTTTTGTAAGGTTGTCTGTTAGACAGATTATATTTTTTAGATTTTTAAGAAATTGATTTATTATGTGGCGTGCTTGTTGAAAAACTTTGTAAATACACTTTTTTCAATGTTATTTACCTAACACATAAGTACAAAAGGTGAAAGATTTTGTACATAATTATATACGAGTATCACAATTCACTTGTTATCTATTTGCTTACACGTTTAAATATAATATAAATAAAATGCAGCATGCTTTGCCTGCTCTATCGCAGTGGACTGAAAGTATTGAAATATCTTATGAAAATAACAAGGACATTAGCATAGATAGTAGTGTTTACTAATACACTATCATAACCCGTCATACCCCTTCCTCCAATCTCCTGTAAGATATAATCCGCGTCAATCCCCCGCAAGCCTGAACTTCGCGACAGACGTACCGCAGCCCGACTAAGCGTTTTATCGTGACGTCGCAGTTCACTCGAGTATCGGTGTGTTCCGTAGAAGACATCTTTCTTAGCAAGGTATTATAATAGGGTTGTTATAGGAAGAGTATTATGTTGATAAGGATTATAAGGGAAAAGAACTGTAAAAACCAATGTCATCCGATTGTCAATATCAACTAATTCTAATTGTCATCAAACTTCTTCTTATATTTCATGTAGAATTTAAGAGAAAATAAAATAGTTTTTCAAGCAAATCTATGTAAAAATTTCATATATTATTATTTTTATTTACTTGTCAACCTGACTATCTTTAGATCATACGGTAGGTTTATGTAAACTTACGTATTTATTAGGCAACAAACATGTGACTAAATCTAGGTCTAAGCTATAATATTCTGGATTAAAAGTATATTTTACCAAGTTTTCCAAGAAAACATTAAATATAATTCGAAATAGAAAAATGTTTTACTTTTCAGAGACCGAAAAAGGTACGCTTGTTAGTATTCTGCTGTTTACTTGGAAAAGCTGCACACAACTCATACCTAGTTGTAGGTATGGAATATGACAGAGATACCGTATCCCAGAATGTATTTGTAATTTCCAAGAAAGCTAACGTAATGCACATAAGCCGAGGGACATCAAGAAATAAGGTTTGTTATTGTTTCATCAGAAATCTTAAGTTACAATTTGTGTTAGCTTTACAGGAACATTGGGACTCTAATATTTTCGCTTTTGTAATCCTCTTGTTTAAGTTTAACTACATAGTACTTAGTGGGTTACCTATAAGTTATTCTAAAAAGGTAACTTGTGTTTGTCTCTGATACAATAAGGCTAAAATGTAAAGTAAGTACATTTATTTTTTTACTTTCCGAATGGCTTAAATATGAAGATTTTTTTTTTACTTTACAACTAAACATGTCATTAACCTTAGGCTTTAAAAGAATAAATAATGAATTATGATAGCTGTAGTACCTACCTTTGCTATTTAATTTTAAATGTAAAGAATGTTAAATTAATGTTAAACATATAACGTTATAATTACAATGAAAACAATACGGCTTCTTGCATTCAGTAATCAAATAACACCCACTGTTTCTTCTATGAAATTACAAACCAAATTAGCAATTTGCCAAATCGTATTGAAAAGGTCGCCTTAGGGTAATTGAAGTTGAAATTCAATGTGGCTGAAATTACACTATTCTGATTAAAAGGTACAAGCGTAGTTAACGGTTACTCACAGAATGATGTAAGAAGCCAATTTAATTGAATTGTGTTTTTATTTTACACTATTGAATTTTTACTAATAACTTTTTAGGGTTCAAGTCAAACTACCTAATGAAATCATAAGAGGAATAAAATGATTTATATAACTAAATAAATATCTCATAAAAAATAACGGTTGCCTTTTTGCTCTATGTCCTCGAAAGAACTTTGCTTTGAAGTTTGATATTACAGGCTAACTATAGGCACATATTCTGTACAATACCTTAGTCTCATTGTCTAGTTTACTATTCTATACTCACCGACATCATCATAACCTGCCTAGCCTTTTTCCCAAACTATATTGGGATCGGCTTCCAGTCTTACCGAATTCAGCTAAATACCGTATTTTCCGTCCCGTCTTAAATCTTAATTAGCAAGCAATCTCTTCCAACTTATATTATAACATTTCGTTCCGCTTTCCACAAATCCCATTGCCCGAAATAAGTCCACCAGAAATTCGCGGCAAACTGTCGGACGTTCTAAAGCACTTTTGACCTCGTTCTCTTAATCCCGGACCGCAACGTTTGGTCTAATATTTTGTGTGGTTGACCATTGAACTATAGTTTACACTAGAATAGCAAACCAAAACAAAGACCAAGCTTGCGAATAGTGGAAGCGAAAAATTGGATGAAAATATTAGGTAATTTTCTAATGTTTAAAAAACGAATCTCGCGTCGTAGATTAAGAGGCGGTTCGGGCTTTTAAAAACATTTAAATCACATACACAAAGTACGTCTGGACTCTGGGCATTCCTTATGTATGTAAGCTAGATACGAATATTTTAGTACGAATCGAAACTGCAGTACGTCGAACAGCCGCAATTAGAGTGGTGAATTCCCTTACCCCCCAGATTCTCAAGGATGGGTTTTTGAATTTAATTCTTCTGTCACGCTTCATTGTATTATCTGTAACGTGGTCAGTACTTTGGTAACTCGCTTCTAGTGTTATATAGTTCAGTGGTTATATGGTGACCACAGGATCTTGCCACTTTGTGCTGACCACATGATTTTGGTTGTTGTTTGTAGTCGACAATCGTCTGTTATGAGATGTGTCGTGCTTTTGTTACGGTTTACATTTTTGTTGGTTTTGCGAGGTATTCCTGTTTTTGAGGTTTAACTGTGTCGACGGTAATGTTTAGATTAAAACTTTTTTATTTTTGGATGAGAATGAATCATTACTACCTACTGATTTTTTATCCCAGATTTCAGGTAAGCTAAATTGAGGGTGCCAAAAAAGTTGCTTATTTAAAATTAATAACAGGTATATTTAAAAAATGGCTTTTAAATCAGTTGCAAGTTGCAAGGTTATGTACTTCAAGGTTACTTCATACCCCAACATATCTATATCCAAAACAGATACCTAAGCCCATATCTATTCAGTAGCCAAGAAATATACAATCCGAAGTATACGAACCCTTTGACCATCAGATCAATTCGGTCCCGTCCCTGCCCCAGGTCGGCTGCTTATAATGCATGACCGACGCTATGCGAATACATATCGCCGAAAACCAATTTGTATGACGACCTCCGTCGAACATTGCAGCCACATTGCTACATTGTATCACGTGAAATTTGCTGGGAATATCTTACTATACTCGATGCTCATTTGTTTTTAATGTGCGATTTCATGTTGTGTGAATCATGAATGTCGAGTGTTTTAGTGTTAGATTGATGTGCTATATCTTTACCAATGTATTTTTTCCAATGTATGTTTAAAATTGTAAAAGGTTACCAATTAAGGTAAGTATTAAATAATAAGTAATAAGGTAAGGTATTTTTTCGGGTAGGAATTTGTGCGGGTTGCTATTGGAAATTAATAGAATCACTGTAATTGATAACAAACATTTGCTTTGTATTACATGGCATAATGTTGGCATAATATATACAAGGAAATGTGTTATTGTTTTAAATAGTTCTGCAGTGTATACTGACCTTAATTTATTAAGGAACTCTAATGTGCGTGTGACAAGTTATATTTAAACTAGATTCTAACGAAATAAAAATCAAACAATTGAATTTCTTTCTTTATACGAACAAAGAATCCGACCGGTTCAAAGAGACAGACAATAGTAAATATCAACAAAAACTAAAATTATACAGACAAATGGTTGAACAGGGATTATAGAGCTTATAACGCATAAGTACGAGAATGCAAGCTCAACGCTCATGCACAAATGACCCGTTTCATTTTAATACTTATTAATTTATGTATCGTCACGTTTCCTACTGGAGTTAAACTTTAGCCCAAATATTAAGTGCTGATGCAGACAGTTGGCACTATGTAATAAGGTCGTTGTGTTAAAAGATGTTGTAGCTAGCAGTATGCTGAAAATGTGCGAGAAAAGAGCGTTTAAAAATATTGTGCAATTTTGTGGATAGTAAGAGATAATAAACAGTTTTTGTTAGAAAAATATTGTGTCTGGATACAATATAATTTCTTTATATTAAGTTTCTTGAATTGTGTGTTAAAATAACGACCGAAAATATGACCTGAATGTATAAAAATATTGTGAAGGTTTAATCTAGTTAAGAACAAAGATACACAATTAAAGTTCTTATGTCGAATAGTATACAGCAGTAGTCCGAATTTACAGATACTTACAAATTATTGTTGGGAATACTTACCCTCAGTAGCCGATAGTCTGATCTATTTTATCTGCTGTCAATTTTACTGATCATGACTGCAATTGGTTGACCAAAAGACTAACAACCAATCACATCATTTAACATGAGGTTTGACAGGTGATTACCCAATGTTTGTGACCAGCTTGCCAGAAACCGTAGGCCATAGTACATGTTAACATGTTTCGCAACCTCTGCCGGTTATTCCTGGAAATCGGTGGAATAATACATTACGTTGGCTACAATGTTCATTTGGAAGTAAACTATATCGGGCTAATTGGCGTGCGGTCTGCAGCGTCCACACTTGATATGCCACAACTAGTACACTGCTGACTGTGATGTACATGTGGTATATGATTATATGCGTCTGGTTAAAGGATATAGAATATCCTGAAGGTATATTTTGCTAATGGCCTAGTAAAGTATTTACATTAATCCTGATAGCAAGTTCATACTCTATGTACATTTCCACAGACGACAGCTTTTTTAAAGATCTAGCCCTAAGGTACTCGTATTGGCTTAGGGCTAGATGTTTTAAAAAACTGTCGTCTGTATTGCTTTTTAGGGATATCATGTGAAGTACGTATTTGGTAAGAAAAAAACTAGTTTATTCGTAGGTTTTGACAGACACCATCAAAGCCAGAATAAAACAAAATATTGATTTATTGAAATAAGAGCAAATACAGGTTATATCAGATCATTATGTTCCAAAAATATGTTGCAAAATAACCTGACCTCATTTTAACTCTATAGACATCCCTCAATCGTGTTCGCAAACAAAGCGAAGACAGTTCAAAACAAGAGAGATTTATTTGAACATCAAATCACGGCTCCAAAGAGTTTCAAGATAAACAACTATTGGATGAAATATTTCCTTAGAGCAGCTAAAATGTTTCATTACATCTCCTACACAAAGGCAACTCACTTTTATCTCTTTAGCTAGGCATTTATTGCGGTCAGGAAAGGTTACGGATCAAAGGAGGTTGCTATAAAATGTCTTGTTGAAAGTAGAAGCGTTTTAGGCTCCCTTTGTTTTATTTGCTCAAGATGAACAGACTTGATAATGTATCTGGAGAGGATCTTGACTTCGTAAAAATCTTAATTGCTGATTCGAGATTAGTGTTACCATAAAACGGTGGTTAATTATAGTGTTGTTTGTTGAAATTTTCCTTCATATTGTTATGAAATTAAATCTTGTTTTGCGGCAATTTTTATTTGAAAACAGATTTTCATGTTTTCAGACTTATGTACAACAAAAAGATATGCCTCTTTATAATTTTCGTATTGATACAGTTACGTGCACAATTTCAGACAAAGTTTCGATCACTGAAAACTTATAAACTACGTTATTTGGTAAGTTATTGGCAGTTTCCAAAATTGCTGTCCAAACTTCTTGAATGTACTCCAATCTTAGTCAAAGAAAAATAAATAAAACAGTATCTTAGTTATACTATTATCATATTTTCAATATTATTGGACTAAATGACATAAATAACAGTGAATTTATTTTATTTTACTAGACTTCGTAAAACTTTATTGAATTTAATTTACTAAAAAGCTTTTAGTGGCACTTACATGAAAACACTGAAGTATAAAAATGCTAGTAAAAATGCAATCACATTTGGAATGCATTATTTTTAAATAATTTGCAAGTGTCGACTATTTTAGGATATCTAAAAAGTAGGATAACTGGTATCAAAATATTTCATAGGTTAATTAAAATAGATAACTAATCTTAATTAAGTTATCATAATTTAATTTTGATTTTAAGTGGATCAGTCTTTCAAGTAACCGAGGTAAGTTGTTACGTTCTAAATAGACCTACTAGTCACATTTGACAATTTACAAGCTGTTAAATGATTCATTTCCTTTGCTCGATGACGCGGCTCTTTGTTTCATGAGATAAGGAAATGATCATTTAGTTCTTACATTGTAACTGACGTGTAATAAGCGCGTATCTTTAGTCATCCTCTATTAAGATGATATTCTAAATAGATAGATTTTGAAGAGTGACTAACTTGAAAACCGATTGTTTTATTCCAACCCGAAAGGAGCAAGAGATCAACAAAAAGTATTCATCATCGTCATCACCATAGCAATCCACTGCTGGACATAGGCCTCTCCAATTGCACGCCACTGAGTTCTATCCTCGGCTTCTCGCATCCAGCTCCTGCTTAATTTTCTCGTAGTTCCAGTTTTGCAGAAATAAAACAATCGAACAAAATTCAAACAAAATATAAAAGGTATCTGCAAAACTGGAACAGGTTTGCAGAAATAAAACAATCAAATACCTTTTATATCATATAAATGGATGTTAAATATGGAAGGAAGTCAAAGAAAGAAAATAAATTCAGCTTAGTTATTTAGTTTTAAATTCAAGACAAAAAATGTTAACGTATTTTTACACCGTGATTATAATTTGTTTTCTTTTATTGTTTCTTGTTTATTCGTTAACTATATTTTTTTTACATAACCCCACTGTACCTAGGTGGCGTAAACAGCCGTATACAGTTCTCATGCCATTGATACCGCATTAAGTCCATCAAGGATTAGACCGTCTCGTATTATACAGCTTACTGTCGATGTCATCATACCTATTCGTGTGTAGTGCGTCAGCCATGTTTGTTGCACAGCTTTCGTAATAGACAATTATATGATGAAGTATTTGAAGCTAATTACGAATGTTTCATAACAGGTACATGTATAGTAACAGTGTATGATGATGTATAGGTAATTTACATGCCTATGTATATAACTTTAAAATATGTATATAATTAGATCGTCAGAAACCAATGACTGACTTTTTATAAAGGCAAATATAGAAGTGCTTGATATACAATATCTACAATATTATATTTATGTTTTATTTTTGCAAGTATTAGGTATATTACTGGTATATTTCTCTAATGAGTCTATGACACAAGGAAAGAACTTATGTTGTAAGGGAAGTATTGTCCAGTTGTTAGTCCTTATGGCAGAAATTTCGATTGTAGTTAGTCATAATATTAAGATGTTTAAGTGTATCTTATTACATTAGTAGATATTATCTTTGGAAAAAATTAAATGGAATATAGAAATTTCATGCTTGAAATACTTAGGCATTCTCTTTGAGAGAAATTTGTGAGAAATTTGTATCAAACGCAAATAAATAAGAAGCTGTCGAAAAATAGGCTCTAATTAAAATAAGTATGGTACTTAATATTCGCTCGTTAAGAATAACTCTCAATTATACAATGTAAGTCAAATATAAAGGTTTTTGACTTTTAACAGCCAAGCAATTATTAATATTATTATTAGCAACTAAAATAATGCACATTAATTTTTCTGATTAACTCACTGACCGGAATATCGACTCCTTGCAAAGTTTTTTTTTGCTCCTTATTAATTTATATGAAACGTATACGAATTAGAATAAATAGTGTAATCGATATTTAACTGCACTTTTCCAATATAATAAAATATGTAGGTCAATGACACACGAACCAATGCGATAGCAAATTGAAATATCATTTGTTTTTCACGCTAACTTAACGGCGCGCCAATCCAATTAAATGACCCACTGGTCCGGGTGATTATACCAGATATAAATAATATTTATTAGGATGTTTAGCTGAAGGGTTTATTTTTTATAGCAAACAGGTAGTTGTGGACCAATGACCGCATGATAAGTATTAACGAGATTGCTATAAATTGTAGGCTAGTAGGTAACTATAGGATTTTTCAAAGCTCTATGTATTTTTTTAAAGGATAATTAAAATTACACATATATTGCAGTAAAAGAAAGGGTTGTCCTTCGTTCAGGATACTTAATAATAATAAATAATAATAATAAATACGGAGAACATCACATACATTGCTCTGAACCCAAACTAAGCAGCTATTAAGCACTTGTGTTATGGAATTCAGAAACAACGAAGGTACCACAAACACCCAGACCCGAGACAATGTAGAAAATAGAGTTAAAATTCTAATATAATTCACGGGAATAAGCGCGTACAATGTAAATGCATAAATTCCTTTTTTGGGCTTGACATTTCGACCGGGTTACACCGGCCGTGGTCGCAAGCAGACTGACAAAGATATTTATGCATGTACACGCTTATTCCCGTGAATTATATTACTATAAACATGCAGCGCGATAGTTTAAAATTAGTAATTAATATTCTTCCACAAAATGGTTTGATATCCTCTAATTATACTTAAACCATACAGTGACTCAATAACCTAGTTACATGTAGGTACTATACATATTACTTTGTAATACTCGATATACGAATTCTCGGAAGGCGTTTAGTAGATTCCCCTTTGTGAACGTTTATTCACGCGTACTCAAATTTCACTGAAAACGGTCTCATATTTAGTATCGTAGAAATTGAGGAACGGGCTATATTACACCTAAGTTTACCGTCGACGATAAGATATTTGTGAGAAAAAAGACGTGAAATAAATAATTATTATTTCAAGAAAATAAAAACGATTATTTTGTGTTTTGATAAAACTGACGGGTTGACTGTACCCAACAGCCTACTAATTAGAAGGTATTGATAATAGATAAATAAACATCTAAATTAGGTTCTGTCTACATTAACTTTGAGTACTGAACCTAATTAATGATATAATATTACGAATGCCAATCACGAAGGTCAAATAAAGTAAAAACAAAATTAAGTCAAGTTAATAAAGATAACAATAATTAAGTATTTTTTAAGTGCCAATTAACTTTGTTGAAATGACAAATTTTATTTACATAATTTTAATGTTATTTAACCCAATGGTTAGGTATTCAAAGTAAAATAAGACATCAAATAAAATTAATTAGTAAGATTTTTCGTTTTGATTTTACAATAAATTTCTAAACCTGAATAAAAACAACCAGTTTCTAATTTTTTTTATAGTTTTAGATTCAAAATATAAAATGGAGGGTGTGCCTCAGAGAATAAAGCTTCAATTACTCACAATAGTTATTTGAACGTGTCACAAAATTCCACACCCCCATTTGTCAGGGCCCTCCAAAGAGGTGGGACTCACCCCTTTTTACATTTGAACCAATGAGTCGGATTAGTGCGGACTTGGTTTCTAATGTCCGACATAGATTATGTTTGTTAAGATGTGGTTTTTGAGTTTGTTGCCTACGACATTCTAAAAGTTACCATTTTATAATAAGTATGATGAGTTAAAATATTGTGACATTGCCTTTGATATAAATACGAGACGGTTTTATAGCATATAATAGTATGTTACGAAATAAAATAAAAAGGTTTATATCATTAATTTTTAAACAATAAATATTAAACTTACTTAAACTTATTATGTTATTATTATACTTCATAAGGCATTCAAGTTAAAATGATTTATTTAATTTCTTAAAATGATCATGTTTTTACTTTTAAGTACCTACCTGTTCTAGGTATTTTATGCTTTAACACACTTGTGCTTGAAAACAGACATGACATGATACTAATGTCGCGCCTGCGTAGTTTACCATCTGCTGTATATTCTATATTCCTGGTACATTATCGGGCATCTTTACGCAGTCACAGTCCTAATCCTTTTAACGCCAATGTGGAATTATTTACGTTTACAGTTTTGTGCCTTATAATGTGCACATAGAGTTGAAATTTAAATAAACGGTTATCGTTTGCATAGGTCTGGACGCAGATGTGAAGCAAGTGTCTGCCTTGATTACGCCGACGGAATACGAATCTAATTTGTGTGTACTATTGGTATCGGATCAGCTGTGCTTGTCACAAGATAATGGATTAAAGAACGTTCACTGAATACTTAAGTGTACTCACAGTATGGAGTTTTGTTTTGCGGGGATTTTGAAAGATGGAAATTTGATTAAATTCAATGTAAGGGTTTTGAATGTGTTTATCTTGTACGTGTTCGCGATTTTAGATGAACCCTCCTCTTAAGATTTACCATACCATAAAATTTATAACATTTAACTAAACTGTCAGTGTCTATTATTAGTTACCTATTAGATTTTTTTATGTCAAATAGCTGTCATTAAGTAGTTAATTAACAAAATAATAAAAAAAAAAACAAGTTTTGCTTGTCTTTGTCACATTTAAAGATTTTCACACGTAAAAGTCAGCCAATTGAAATAATTCTATTCTCCTTGAAATTCACAGTGATGTAATTAATTTTAACTACCACTTAAAACCAAATGACTAATATCTCTCTGAGAGGATAAATATTTTTGTTTTACGACAGTTGATAACTGAAATATATACTGATAACTTTATTTAATTTTCTGTATGAAACAGACACCTACCATTTAAGTATACGTAGCTGTTTTATCTATATAAAAGCATATAATTTATATATATAATAGACTGCCTCGTTGGCCTAGTGGCGCTAAGCGCGACTGCTACGCTAGAGGTCTTGGGTTCGATTCCCAAGTCGACTAAAGTGTTATTGGGTTTTTCTATGTAATTCTCAGTAGCAGGTCGGAGTTAAGATCTGTGCCCGGTTAGTGGCAATAGGCTCGCCCCCTATTACATGGGACCTAAACATACCGGCGAACTGTGGGTGTACATTAATACACCTCTGCCTAACCCTTCGGGGATATAAAGAGCTTTCGAAAATGATCGATTGATGAGTTCATCCCATTGTTATTTTTTTCAATCGATTTTGATATGAAAACGTTTGAAGGTCTATTTATTATCCACGCTGCCTGGAGCGATGGTTGCTTTTATGGACATCCTACTGACCCCTTGTATATCGCTATTTCTAAATATAGACTTTTATATAAAACTATTTCTCTATGCATTCATTTTGAACGCAATCATGACTCCTGGGGGGTTTCTTATACCCGCAATGTAATTCAATCTCTTTAGAATCCAATGCTTCCTGAGAATTATCCCTGTTAAAACACCTTGTGTAAACTACAGGTAAATAAAGTATTATGTAGATAGCTACCTAGTTCCACGTAAAATTGAGATTTCATCTAACCTAAATCCAACCCAAATACGTTTTATCTAATTCGAGAAAGTGCAAACGTCTTCGGTTTTTTAATGGGAAATAGCTAAACATTTATAAACAAATATTTTATATCGAAATTGCAAATGTAATTGTATTAGGAGACTGCGTTAAGGAAATTGGATCATAATTCCTACGGGTTTCGGGTATTATGCAAATCGCCTTGAACTAATTCAATCTTTTGTTAGCTCGTAATAATTAAAGTCGTTCAAATTTATATGCTCATAAAACGTGTGTTTGTGAGCATACATTTGTAATAGCCGTGTTTGTTTTGTTTATTGCTTACCTGCAATCGTTACGTTCCTTTATAGGTACGTTTAAATTGATCGGTATTTTTATATTACTTGCGGATTTTTTGCTTATTCCCTGTAATAAATAGAAGCATTTCGTTTTCTGTTCACTTATTTGTATTTGGATTTTTAATCTATTGTTTAGAGATGCAAGGATTATATCGCTTGTTTATTTTTTTGTTACCTTTTTTATTGAAGTTGAAATTATAGGAATTAATGCTTGAGATACTTTAGTTTGGCGTAAACAACTATTAAATTAAATCTGTAGGCATCTAGATGGTAGGTACCTTTTTATTTTAGTTAATCATAATCATAGCACTTTAGACACCTTGGAAAAATTTACTAGTAGACTTGATCATTATCTGTTTTGAAGAGCATTAATTGCTGTTTTTCATAAATAAACAGGTCAGGCATAAATCTGGTTTGAGTCATAGTTTTATAAACATGAAACTGGTTATAAACATACTTTTGACTGTGACTTTGTCCATTAGGACCACAGAAAACTCTAAAGAAACAAGTTTTATGAAAGTGCCCTATATGTTTATTTAGGCCATATAATAATATAACTATGTTTCCAAAATATCGTGAAAATCCATACCTACACGAACGGCTCGAGCAATAAGCCGTTGATCAACGAACACGTACTATGTGCGTACCGTACGTACCGCTTGAAGGTATTAAAATGCTTCAGCAGTCTGTGTGAGCGCAGCCTTACAAACATCTAAATTAACTAACTCTTGAATTTAATTTATTAGTTTCTAACCTAAATATGTGTGGACTAGATAAAAAAGAGATATTGCTTTTTTGTTTTTCTTGGTTATGGAGTATGATTCATATGAAACAATCAAGTTTTTTTTACAATATTGCGGTCGATAAAGCTAGAATTTAAAACAGAATACATTATTCATCTGTTTTGATGTAGATCAGAACTATTTTCGTGTTTTATATTTGACGGTAGATAGCAACAACGAATCAAGAAAATCAATAACACAATAAAATAAAGCATTAGTTTTTTTCTCAAAGTTGTCTTGTTCAAAATGTTTTTTCTAAGTTTATTGAACTCATACTTTATGAAATATAGAATTTGACTGAATCAACTGTGTTTAAAAATAGATTTATATTATTTTTACAATTCTGAGTGCTTCAGAATTTGACCTCTTTGTTCTAAGTCACCTTTAAGTAAAATATGAGTTATAAATATAAAGTCAAAGTCCTATAAAAACTTGAGTCATTGAATTTTTTATTGAAACTTGCAAGTTGCATCGTTTTAATTTCTAAGCACGGTCCAAAATTTACAGTTTTTTTTTTGTTATTTTACGCAACTTAGTTTGCAAAAGTAACTTCTAATAAAATAAACTTTTTAGAGGCAATTTAAAATTTACAGTTTTTTAACATAATGTGATAATATTATATCTAAAATTGATATTAAAACTAAAATTCACCAACGTATTAAACTTGTTGACCCTCTGCGGCAATTCTCGATCATCGCCCACTGAGCACAGTCGGGGTTCATCAGATTTATTAGCTGTGAAACGAGAGGTCTAATTTGCAATCGAATGCGTTTTGTTTTGTATAACAGAGTTACTCAGGGTTGGTCCGTTGGTGGGAATCAACGGGTGGGATTAGAAACTTCGCTGTTTCAGAAGTTGCAACGAACCATAGCAACGAATATATCTGTAGTATAGGTTGGTGTACTATTTGATGCAATGTGGTAAGTGGAATTGAGGTAAAACTTTAGGAAGGCTGAGAATAGACGTAGGTATCTAATGAAAAAAAAAGCAAATTAAATACACCATAGTTATTAATTCCTAATTTGAATATCAGATACGTATAAGTACAAAGCAAAGAAAAGCTGGCTACTTTAAAAAATAAAATGATAAAAACATTCGATATTTAATTTAGAGATTCGATATTTAATTAAGGAAGAGAAATTCGATACATAAAATAAAATAGCTTCATACATTGATGTTCATATATTTTAGATCAATACAATGACTGATAATATTGGATAGTCCGAAGCTCTGAACACCATATTGACCTGAATATCTAGTGGGCAAACAACGCGATTCCATTCAGTTTGTTCCAATTATTCACACTAAACATTTGCACTGCTGGGGATTGACGTCACGAACTCCATTTTTGTTTTTAATTTTTGTAAATACGTTGATTGAGTATTTTATGCTGTTTACAAATCATCACTCTTTTATTTACTGGATATGCAGTAGTGGGTGCAACGTTTGTATTTTCTATTGTCAGTTTTTTGAAATAGGTAAGATTATTTAATTTCTTGAAAAATAATGTAAATGTGTACTTTAAGATTTGAAAGTTAATAGCAGCAAGAGTAGATCCAACAATCTATATGATCATAATAAATTCGTCTAGCTTCTTTATTATAATGTGAAATTAAATTCGCAATAATTCATAAATATTCTTGGCTTGACTTATTTTCTAATAAAACAATCAATATACAACTTGGCGACAGTTTGTTAAAATTTTGAGATTCTAATAAAGTAGGTTTTTCTAAGAAGACCCTCGTCACGAAATTTTGACTGTCAAAAAACTATAATTGAGAACCTTGTACAATGTTTCTTAGTATAAAAATATTAAAAATTTATAACAAAACTTATTTACTACTTAGTACCAGTACCTATAAGAAACTATTTTGTTAATAAAGTTCGTTAGGTGAAGAATAAATAAGACATGATGACTTTGTTTAAAACTTAGAAAATATGCGTTTGTCATACATTATTTCATAATTAAATTTCTAAAATATATTTCGACTGTTAAACGTTCTTCATAATGAAGGACTACTGTCTTAAACTAGTCGGACACCATCGACAAACTTGCATGACAACAGCCGTTAATGTTTTAAAATAAGAATAGCTTTAAACAGAATATAATAAAGGAACTAATAAGAATATTAAATAAAAAAGAACAGTGATATAAGTGTCCTTAGCTCATCAGTTAACCGTTCGTTTAACTCTATACTGACATTGTCATTGCTTTTATTGTTCAGAATATTTTAATTACGAAATATGTACCTACATACTTATGAGCAATATATTAATATCCACTGGCCATTAATTAGCAGTCTGTTGAACAACTTAATATTATAACCTTGGCTCTGTGTACGCGGTATTAAGAAGCCCAAAGACAAGTTTGAAGCTATGGAGATGATCTTTTTTTTAAGAATAAAAAGAGAATTCTAAGTTCAAAATTTGTTACCTATTTACCTATATTATATATATTTTTAATTTACATGATAGGCACATTAAAAAGTGGCTGATTTGATTTTGGAATGGAATGTATTCTTTTTACAAACAATAGTTATTATTTTTTATATCACGTGTGAGTGACAGAACTCCTTTGCTTTTATTTTTTCCTGATTTATTTTATACATTTGGTAGACTTTTAAAAGCATTGACAATTTACCAAGGAGTATCAATATATTTAATGGAAGCAATTGCCTTCTATGCAAACTTTGAAGTACAACTTCTATAGTTGCCTATAAATATTCCGTGTTAATTAATACGTACTGTGTCGCTAGCAGGAAAGCGTTCTATCACGCAAACTTATCAGCAGCTATCTTGCAAATAAAACATTGTTCGAGCATATCTGGTTCATAAAATAAAACTAGTCATGTGCATACAGCGCCTTTCAATTTTTTAGGTGGTGTATCGCAGAAAATATCGGATAGAAAAAGAATAGCTGAATTATGAGGAAAGATAAACGGTTTGACTTATAATAGTGATTTAGATTACATCGTGGCTATAGTATTCTTGTCGTGTAGTGTCTAGTATAGTATCGTTAATATCATGCACCTAGTGCGATCAAAATCTGTTATCAAATATTTTCAAAGTCATCAAAACGTGTATTTAATAAAGTACCTATAAAATTATAGAATACCTAGAGCCGTTTGGGGTTGAGACCCTTGGTCCGTGGGGTCCGAGTGCACACAGATTTTTTAAAGATTTATCCAAACGCCTGGTTGATACTTCGCGTGACCCAAAGGCTGGCTTCTTCCTAGGTCAGCGAATAAGCATTGCCATACAACGTGGCAATGCTGCCAGCCTTTTGGGCACACTCCCAGTCGACAGCGATGTGGATGAATTTTTTGATGCCTTGTTTTAGTTCTTAGTTTAATTTAGTTTATAATTCTTCCTCTTTCTTGTGTAGGCTTAGTTTTTATAATATTGTAAATATTATACTTAGATATAAATATTTTCTGGATATTTGCTACATACAGTTAAGAAAACCCTGTCCGATCCGTGAAGGTGTTGTTAGGTATGGATATTAAAAAAAAAATATAAAAACCAAAAAAAAAAAAAATTATCAAAAGTCGAGTGACAGATTCGGCGTCGTCACAGATGCTAACTTATTACCAAACAAAAGGCCCCCAAAAATACCGACGAAATTGGTGTTGAAGTTTTTGTTTTAATCTCAAATTTAGGGGCAAAACATGGTTATTTCAAAATCCATTATTATTGTTTATATAATGAATTTTCCAAAGATATTATATTGGGGCATGTGATTCTGAACCCTATATCACCCTTCCGGATCGGACAGGATTTCTAAAAACCCTGTATACAAAAAAATATCATGCTATAATAATATTTGGGCTATCTAACCACTCTTATAAATAGACGCTCATTATTACTGCGAATAGGTAAAATGGAATCGTGTTTCCTTACACCTAGAGGTATTTCCTTGTAACCTTACCTTACCTTAATTACCTATAAGGAAAATCAATTTTCCTCATTCTATACAGTTGCGGCGAAATTAGAATACTTTGGTTTTGTTTTATAGAATGTAATTTTTCTATAATTTTATTATTAATTTATTTCTTTTTTTTTTAGATATTTAAATGTAATTAAAATAAACTAATTAAGTATTAACTTTGCAACAAAGAATAATCTTTAGCGGAAAATGCTTTCGTTATATCTTTGTCTATCAAAAAGATGAAATGTACCTACCTAATTAAATAAGTAGTTACTAAGAAATATAGAAAAATGTGCTTGGAATTACTCGGGTAAAATAATAATAATAATATAATAATAATAATAATGCGGACAACATCACATACATTGCTCTGAACCCAAAGTAAGTAGCTAAAGCACTTGTGTTATGGAATTCAGAAACAACGAAGGTACCACAAACACCCAGACCCGAGGCAATGTAGAAAAGTTGGTTTCTATATTGACCCGTCCGGGGATCGAACCCGGGACCTCAGAGCTAGCGACACCTTGAAACCGGTGCGTACGCCACTCGACCACGGAGGTCGTCAAAATCAAAAAATAAAGTGAATATCTTGTAAAGGTTTTGATATAGTACTTGAATAAATGTAACATCTCAAGTTGCGTCCAACAATTCTACGGCAATGTGAAATGCAATTCGTAAAGAAATATAGAAATGTTATTTAAAAATAAATAACAAAATGTTTGCATTTATTCAATATCAAGTCCGTAACAGCGAATTAAAGAAAGTAACCTTATTTCTTGGAAATAAAGGCTGAATATTTCTAAACAGAAAATATCCAGTAACAATTTTAATCTGACCCGGGGTTAGAACCTGAGACCTCGTGTACAGAAATTGCACTTGCCACCACTCGACCAACGGAGCAAACTGAATCTAAAGTCTGAAGTCCAAATGTACCTAGTAGGTATCATACAAAAGCCTTAAGACGAGAAAAATAACAAAGACCAGTTAATTAGTACATTTAACTGCACTTTCTTTGGCTTAATTATCTTTTACTTCGAGCTTTGCATTTAAATAAGCTATAATGGTCAATTTAATTTGTGTGCAATACGCGATCTGCATACGAAGAACTGATTATTGTATTTTCGAATGAAACTGGTTTTTTGTAAGTTTTTATTGCCTTTGCTGCCCGAGTAAATATTTGTTTAAAGTACACAAAAAATAAATCTTTTCTTTCCCAATTTTTGGAGACAAATTTTTGTTTTGGTATGTTGCGAAATAACCAAGTTGTAAGTTACTTGAAACGTGGCTATAGAAGTATTGTTTAAAATAAAAACAAATAGATATTTGCACACTTAAAACTTTATATTTATAGTATTTTTAAGTAGTATTGTAGTATAGTATTGTATATATTTATATGGGCCTTGATGCCTGAAATAAATGGATTAATAAAAACATCATGTATTTCTAAGACACTAACAGTGGGTAACTACATTATACAGATGAATTTCTAACCCGTAAAATAACAAACCGAAATCAGTTAAAACTGTCTAACTAACAAATATCTAAACAAAATTTCATTTCAGCGCTGAAAATATCAGTTGAATACTCGAACAAAAGTTCCATTTCCTCTCAGCTCTTTATTAAGAAATTCTGGTTTTAATATGAGAAAAAAGTACGTTTCATTGAATACATTTTCATTTTTATATGGAGAATAGGAACAGGTAACTGTTACTCTTGAGAAACCCTGGGATATGTATTTTGTATTTAAAAATGTATGAAGAGACAAAATTGAATATTGCTTTCATTAAACTAAATGAAAGTAACTCATTTATAGTTTGAAAATACTTTTGTTAAATTATTTACAATTTTTTTTTTTAAATTATACTGACACACGTTTACGTAAATTACCAAATTAATGTTTATAAAGTAAATAAAGAATTTTCGCCCAGTAATTTTTATATTGCTTAATAAAATCACGATTTCCATTTTATCACGAGCGCTAAGTATATGAACGCTTGCAATGGTAATGTAAAATCGACGAGTTTATTCAAATCGCTGCAGTGAGATACTATAAAATGTGAGAATAGACCAAGTGTAGCACAATTCAGCGATGAGTAATGTCTTTGCAAGCCTTTTAAGTTTAGAAATCGTTGAGCTCGGCAGTCGGGTGCCGATAATAGGAGATAAGAAATGATTTTATTTCAAAGACACTTAAGTTTTGCTTGAATTTGACTTTCCAATATCTTAAGTGCTTTCTTCCTTTTACATTTTTTTCGGTAAATATGAGAACATTTTAAGGCAGGTCAGTTAAGTAAATTGAAAACAATAGCTATAAGTATTTTAATTATACATTTTGGACGAAAAAATAATTTAAATAATGCAGCTTTCAATTAGATTGGATTCTCATGCGTAATAATCTTGATTGTTTGTGTACAATATTGAGATTATTTGAAATATTTAAGAAGTTGTATAATTTAAATAATTGATTGTATGTTTCTGACATCTTTATCTTTTAGGAGTTTATTTTCTACAAATATAAATGAAGTGTTCTGAATCCCTTCGAGGTTTCAACAAGATATTCTTATTCATTATTCTAAATTCATGGCAGTCCTACGTTCCCAAAGGCCAACTTTATAAAAGACGGGACCGTTTGAATTTTCGCCCATCCATCCTCTTACAATAAAATATTTCCTTCAGTGTGTCAGCTGTTTTCACATTGATTGAAAACCTGTTAATATTAAACTTTCTTGCCTCGCCTTTCTTTATGTTTATACAAACTTTCCTTTTATTTTCACTGGTAAAAGCGTGTCGAAAAACGAATAGAATTTTTGTTTAAAGATTAATAAATGTCATTTAAGATTATTGATGCGAGCTAAGTATGTTTTACGGCTGACAATTTAAATTTTGGTCGTTTAAGATATATTTTGATGTGACATATTAAGAGTCTGGTCGGACTGGTTTCGTTCCTATTTTTATATTTATTTTATTGTGTTAACGTAATCAATTGAGGGAAATAATATTGTTATACATACCCACTCGTATAGCTAATAAAAATCTTTACTTCCTGTCTTTGAATCTCTAAATAATTATATACCTTTCTTTTCAGAATCGTTTGTTAGAATTGGGACAGATCACTTATAAAAAGAACAAGTTGGTAAATAAGCCTCCACGTGTATCCTTTGAAAACTCTGAGGTATTATTAATCGTTTGATCTTTGTTCATCACAATGAAGTGTTGTCCCACTCCTGCAAATATGGACTATATTTGAAAGAGTGGGACAAAACACATACATATACTGATAATGAGGTTTAACAATATAATTTGAGTGTTTAGAACAAAGGGCTTGTTTACTTAGTAATGAGATGGAAATCTTTGCTAATGAAAACGTTGAGAAAATTCAAAGGCATGGTTGTAAAGGAAGTTTAGCTTCTTAAGCGCTGTTTGAGGTATTGAATCGGGTTAATCTCGGATTGATTCGGGAACATGCAGTTTTATTTTTGTGCGTATTTTGCGATACCTTGGGGAATTAGATGTTTATATAAGGATTTAAATAATAATAATAATACCAGGCTATAAATGTCCCACTGCTGGGCACAGGCCTCTTCCCATATAAAGAATGTGGTCAATCGAATATGTATTTGGGGGTTATACCTTTCATTTGTTATTCTTGTACTTACATACATGATAAAAAAAATATTTTTATTGGAAGTAAAGATTTGGATTATTTACGGTTGACTCATGACTAGTCATGAGTCAAACTGCAATGATCTTGTCAATTATTATGACGATTGTTTATTTAAATACATACAAATCCAAAGATTTTCAAATTCGTATTGCATAGATATATTAAATCTATATACAAAAGTTTATAGATTTAATATACCTATGCAATGCTTTAAATATCAATTATCGCTAAGTGCACTTTGAGTAACCAAGACGTTAGAATTAGTTTCACTCTACTCCGCAACAGATGGCACTAGTAGTACGTTCAAAGAAATTAAAAGTTAAATGGCGATATAAGGAAAACGAACCGAAGTTCTAAGCGAAATTAATACGATTCCGGAACGTTTAATATACAATTAAATGAAAATGTATTACATTATTAATATATATTATTTTCTTTGAGTTTCCTGTTAATGATATCGGTTGTTGATCTTGTAATTTAATTTAGACGGATTTCTACGAATGGGTTTGTATTATTTATTTTTAATCGGCGCTATCTTTTGTTTTGACATGTGAGAAGAGGTAGGCTTAATTATAATTACTTTTGAACGGAAATAAATGTAGATTTTACCTTCATAACGTAAGCTGCTTATTTAAGCTAAAGGTTCGTAAAATAGATATGTTAATGTATTTTAATAATATATTAATATTAGAATAATAATTCTGCAGGTGCTAAACAGAAGCCAAAATTAATCCTAAAAATAAATAAAAAATATCGAGCGGGTACTTTCAAAGCAGGTAGCCAGATCAAAGCTAAGGACCTTATCAACCACGTCAATCATGATATCTAAAAATTAAAGTACGCCTTGCGGTTTATTCATTAACCATACCTGTCCGCTTAACTTAAAGAAACAACTCATATAACCAGTCACTTAATACCAAGCTTAAACATGCAATAAACCAGGAGACTTGATATCCGATTATGAAATTTCATTACGGTTTTGTCCTACTGTTTTTTCTTATTACTTCATCGCTACCTGATCATAGGCTCGGTGAGTCAAACAGATCGCTATCCGATTACTAAAACAGTCACGGGTGGAAAAAGTGCCGACAAAGGGCAGACGACATCGAGAGACGCGAGGCGCGCCGTTCATGCCGACCGGAGGTTTTTACGAAGCTACTGCATGTGATATACGGAGCTTGTGTTTGGACAGCACTTGTATGATTGGTTGGTTTGGAGCTTTATGAATGGTATTTGTAAATTTGAAGAATATGTGAATGTTGTGCAAATGTATGGTCGGATATATTAAGGTCTATTTCCGTTATAATCTCTTTTGTAAGGACTATCCCACCAAAAACATTCAATGTAAAAAAAAGCCAAGTCTCTCTACCTATGCAATTCTTCCATCGTAAAAAGTTTTGAGATCGCATAGGAGCCAAGTCCTGTTCAACTTAATTTGTAATAATAAATCAATATTTTGTGACCATATCAATAGTTTTGTTTACATTACAATAACAGTGACTTAGCCATGAGCACAAGTTAAAGGTCGTTTGCTCCTTGTAATTACGTGCAAATACCGTTGAATTTATATAATTATTATATATATTATGGACATGATTTTGTAACTGATTGGAATTTGAGATCACTATGGACTAAACATGCGCCATAGTGTATGTGCAGTTCACTGATCTTGGATGATACCGACTGTCGGTTAAGGTGTCCTGATATTATTTATTATTTACTTGCAACTCCTCCAAATATGCCGCTTTATATTTGTATCTTATTGTGCTCATGGCCAAGTCACTATTATTGTAATGTAAACAAAACTATTGATATAGTCACAAAATATTGATTTATTATTACAAATTAAGTTGAACAGGACTTGGCTCCTATGCGATCTCAAAACTTTTTACGATGGAAGAATTGCATAGGTAGAGAGACTTGGCTTTTTTTTACATTGAATGTTTTTGGTGGGATCTCATTTATTTTTTGTAGGTCTCTTTCTTTTCTTTTTATAAATAAACAAAATTGCTATAAAAAATATTTGCTTTTTGTACATAAACAAAGAACAAAGTTAACAATGCAGTCAAAATTCATATACCATGTTCTTGTAAAACCGCAAATATAATTTTTTTTCATATTATTTACTAAGGTATATAATTTATTACCGTTTTTATAATTTTCCCTTTACATGTAGCTAATAACCTATCTTGGTGCCAAATTTGAAGGTTCTAAGTTTGCTAGAAGTACCTTAGATTTTTGATGATCGGTCAGTGAGTGAGTCAGTGAGTGACAAAATGGTGTAACTTTGATCGCTCATAACTCGTAAACTATTGGTTCAAATGTCATGTAATTTTGAGGCTGAGCTTGTTTTAATACTTACTCTAGGTCATCGAAAACCTAAACCCCTAGCTTTGTCCGTATCGATGATACAGGGGGGGTGAAATAGCCGCGAAACGCTTCGAGAAAAGAATGGTACGGCCGTGCCCGTTTTGCTCGAGACTTGGCTGGGGCACTGCCGTGCCCCCAGATATTAGTCGGTAGATTGAATAAATATTTTTTTTTACTTAAAATAGCTATAATTGATTTCGTATATGTGACACCAATATCTACCATTCTATCTTAACAATTAATTAACTTAAGCTAGTGTGAGTAGACGCCTTATAAAAAAATATTTTGAGTAAAATAAAAAACATACTTATTACGGTAATTACTGAAGAGATATTTTTTACTTTTGGAGTACTAACAAATGTTAACCATTCTTAAGGGTAGTGTGTCATGCATATAAAGGCGCCTTGTCTTAAAACACACCTGCTTAGAATCTTGATATTGAATTCCCAGACTTCAGAAACCAGTCAGTGAGAGCTTTCATTACTCGCAAATCCTCTTCTTTTTATCGGAAGCGAAAGGCCCCGAAGTTAAAGCCATGGTTCATTCATTCTTGGGCTTATAAAGTGTTAAAAAATGATGGCAGACGTAAAACGCATTCTTTGACGTATTGTGATTTACACAAACGTGATGTTTATGCAATATGAGAGGTTCTTCATCAAAATAATTAATGTGTTTATAACTTTATTTAATTTTTATGGCGGTTGTAACTTTTATTAAGTGAATTATAATTGACGGAACGGTGTTCGGTATTTTTGATGTTTCCTAAGAATTTTATGATATTTTATGACATCCTTTGTTAGTTTGGTACGGGTTGAATTTATATTGTAGTTTTAAGAAATTGTTTATTATTTTTTAGTGACTTAATCCGTTTTGCCACGTTCGAGGGTTTACTTTTTACTCCCATCCTGTCATTTATTTGTGAAGATACTTTGCGATTTATTTTAACGTTAAACGGATGTACAAACAAAACTCATTAACTGTTGACTGTGAACTTTTTAACACTTAAGTACCATCTAATTACTAAAGTAAAAACAAAGTTATTTCCTATCATTGCCAATCAAACAGATAACCTAAACATCAAACAAATCCTTTTCCACCTTATGAGGCGTAACCAAAACACATAAGAATTGATTTATTGAAGCGGCAAGCAAGGTGCTCGTCAATGGACGAGCGACGAAAAACAAATGAAGATAAAACGGAGAGGCAGGTGTTTACCATGACACCGATATTGATACTGTTTGGATCCGTGGATTCGTCTTTATGATTGAACAGGCTGCAAGATTGCAAAGAATAAAATGTTTTTGAATTTTGAGTTTTGTGCCTACAGGCAAGAGTGACGATTTGCGCAAGACGGCTGGCAGGAGCTGGATTCGAGAAGCCGAGGATAGATAGTTCTATCCTCGGCTTCTCGAATCCAGCTCCAATTGCACGCCACTTAGTAGTGGCGTGCAACTGGAGAGACCTATGTCCAGCAGTGGACTGCTATAGGCAGTCCGCTGCAGGACATAGGTCATGAGACATGAGGACAGATGATGATGATGATGAGGCGCAAATCAGAATGAGAGTATTCTAAGTAGATACGTAAACAGATGTAGCGAATAAGCAAATTACATAGTTTAAAAAAGTTATATATAAGAAGTTTAAATTTTAACACAACATAATAAACAAGCAAATTCGATTCGTGATTTGAAATTTTGTATACTCAGTCTAAACAAAATATTTGTATAAAACTGGCACAGGATGCTACGCAGACAGCTAAAAATAATACTCGGTACTATAAAAGGTTTTTTTTATTACATTTCAATCAGGCTTTTATATTTTATTAAGGGCTGATTTTTCCAACGCCAGATAATTTTATCAGAGGAATAATTTAGAATTTTTGACAGGTCTTCAATACAAAATCTGTCAAACACGAATTTTATCTCTCGAATAAAAATTGTCTGGCGTTGGAGAAATCGGCCCTAAAAGGCTTACACATAATTAATTAAATATAATGAAGGAGTTTATTTATATTTTCGACAAAATTTATTATTTAGTTTCGATATTAAGAGCGTTAACGCCGATTTTGGCTGTTTGACCCAAAAAGCGTACTTTTCAAACCATTTAATCTCCTCATAAAACGTATTTAACGAAAGTGTGAATTACTAATTATTGTAGGAAATATTCTGTTCTAAAAAGTTAGGTGAGAACATTTTAACATTAATAAAGTATGCGTGAATTGTAACCAGATAAACAAACAGTGTTTTCTAAATTTCCTTTACAGTGGTCATTTCGAAGCTTGAAATATCCAAAACCTGTCATAAAATTTACAAACAAACAAACTTATTTAATTGTTCATATCCTTGAGCAAAACTTTACCAGAGATTTTTTTGATTTTCAGCTCCTAACTATGATAAATTAAACAATAAACAAAGTGAAATTAACAAAAAAAAGCGGTTGCTAAATTCATTATTTTCCCCTATAAATCTTACTTAATTTTACAAAATAAAGGTGTATCGTAAAAGAACAATATCTTCTCTACAAAATACGAAACAGCATTCAGCTTATTTAAATTTATTTAATTTACTACAATTTTTTTAAAACTACTATAAAACTGCGCGCATCATTCGTTTCAAATTAAATACCCGATTTGACTGTTGTTCGTGGCGGACGCTTGTACGCTCGTACTTGTATGCGTTGCGAATAATAGTTCGATCTATTTTTCGATTTCGATCTTTGTTTACGTTTTGCGTGGTGATTGTTTTGGGTTGCCTTGTGTAGCCCGGACATTTTGCCGCGCAAACTAAACTTGTCGCTAGCCGAAAACATTGTCCTTTTTAGGACGGTGTGAGTAGGCAGCCACCCAAGTCGGCTCCCGACGCGCCTTTTTCAAGGCGGGATCGGTCTTGGCCGCATTTCCAGAGTTAGAGACGGTTGTAAATCCACATTTTAACAACTTCCGTTGTTTTAGGTGGTACTCGGTGGACCCTAACGGTGCCAACGAAGCCGAGTAGGTGTAGACCCACGCACCTCGCCCTGTCCCTTCTGGACAGGGCAGTCAGTTGGAAGGGTCCGGATCAGTCGGCCTTGGGGGGCCTCCTAGTCGACCCCGGATATCTCCCCCTCCCACCCTACCCCTCCCCCTTGCCTCCTATTCGTAGGTGTCAGTTTGGGTGACAGCTACGGCTTGTCGCTCTCTGTGCCTACGCAGTTAGGGAGCTCGCTGCACATTAAGATTGGCAGCGAGTTGTACAAGCTTAGGGCACACCAATAGGCCTCACCTCCCTGCCTACACCCGGCAGGGAGACCACACATCAACACACCCCCGGGCACGTCCCACCTGGGGTTGTAGTAGGTCTTGTTAGGCCAGTTAGGACACGATCGCCGAGAGTTTCTTGTGGGTTCTTCTCTCGGAACGTGCGTTCCAGAACCCTCTAGGTAGATAGTTGCCATGTCAGCTTCCGCCGACATGGCGACACTAGAGCATGTGTTGCTCCCCTTCTTAAATGGGGGGCAAGCCAGCATGGAGGAGCTTTCTAGCTTCCTCATTGCTGCGGCCACTGACCCACTTGTGGTCAGCAAGTACGGCCCCCGCTTCCCGGGGGTCTTCCCCGCGCCCTCCGCGCCCCTCGCGCCCTCCACGCCTCCCGCGCCTCCCGCGCCCCTCGCGCCTTCTGCGTCTCTCGCGCCCCCTGCGCCCTCCGTGCCCCCCGCGCCCTCTGTGGCCGACGCGCCCTCTGCGCATTCCCCCCGCACTCCTCGTGCCCGCTCGCCGCGGGATAAATCGAGGAGCCCGGTGAGGTCCGCCTCACCCCGCCCTCTCTCGCTCCCTTACAAGGTGTGCATCCCCGCACCCAGCTCGAGCCCCCCTCAGATGCCGCCTCTCCTGGTGAGCCATTTTGCCAACAGGCCTCCCCCTTCTGTTCCCGCCCCCTCTTCTCCCTACATGGACTCGGAGATGGCCTCTGAGCCTCCCTCCGAGTCGGAGGACGCGCTCACGGAGCGCTCCTCCTCCCCCACTTCTGACGCTTCGTCAGCCGACGACGACTTCACCGTCGTCGGCAAGAAAAGGGCCCGAAAGGCCAATGCCAAGGCCTCTCAGGCCAAGGCCGCCAAAACTGGCCCCACCCCCTCCGCTCCTGCCGCTAAGCCGGCCTCTCAAACCGCCGCCGCCAAGACGGCACCCTCCCCGACCGCCCCAGCCCCTTCGACCTCTAAGGGTAGGTCCACCTCCTCGGCCGTTAAGGGGCCTAAGGATAATTCTCCCCCCCCTGTGTACCTACAGGACAAGGGGAAGTGGACAGAAGTGTCCGCGTGGTGCACAGAGCACCACGTTTCTTTTACTAACGCCCGTTCCGTCAAGGACGGGATCAAAATCGTTGTCCCCACGGTGAGCGACTTCAGAGCGCTCACCAAAATGCTTCAAGGGAGGGTTATCCCCTTCCACACGTTCACTCTTCCCGAGGAACGTGTGCTGCGGGCAGTCATCCGCCGTGTCCCGGTAGAGCTGCTCGCGGCTGATATCGCCGACGACCTCCGCGCACAGGATATTCCTGTCATAGAGGTGCACAGGATGCACCGCGCCAAAGGCCATGCTCCCTATGACATGGTCATGGTCGTCGCGGAGAAAACCTCCGACTCCCCGAAAAGGTTGTTCAACCTTAAATCTATCTGCCGCCTGTCCGGCATTAAGGTTGAACCTCCCCGCAAAAACGGGTCCCCGGGGCAGTGCCACCGATGCCAACTCTATGGCCATTCACAGAGGAACTGTTTCGCGCGCCCTAGGTGCGTCAAGTGCCTGGGCGATCACGCCACAGCCGCGTGCCCTCGTCCCAAGGACCATACCAAATGCCCTGACCCCCCGAGCTGCGTGTTGTGCGGCGAGAAGGGTCACCCCGCGAACTATCGCGGGTGCCCTAAGGCACCAAAATCACCCCCTAAGGCGGTGAAACGCGCCGTCGCGCGCGCGCCTCTACCCCCTCCCCCGGCCCCGGCCCAGACGCGTCTCAGCCCTCAGAGGCCCTCGGTCTGGAACAAGCTCCACCATCAGAGCGCGTTCCCGGCCCTCGCCCCTCAGGCGAGCCCTGCCCCACCCCTATTGGAACTCCGTGTTCCCCCCCCGCCCCTCATGGCACTCAACGTCCCCGCCCCCCTCCCACAGAGGAGCCAGCCCTCGCGCGCTGCTCCCGCGGCGGGTGCCGGGGCTATCCCCTCCTCGGCGCGAGCTAACCTCGCCGCCGCCGAAAAGTTCGCCTTGCTGTTCGATTTCGATCGAATCCAAAGCATGGTGGAAAAAATCAGTGTGTGCACGTCGATCAACGACGTGTACGCCATCCACGTAGAGTTCGGTGATCAGATCACCGCACTCAAATCTCTCCGTGCAGGTAAATAATGCTTCGCACAAGTGGAAAAAACAAACCCCGACAACTTCGTGTAGGTTTTTTCAACGCCCGAGGCGTTAAAGAAAGATGAAATCGCGACCTTCGTCCGCGACCATCAGCTCGATGTCTTCCTTGTCCAGGAGTCTCTCCTCAAACCCTCCGATAGGAATCCAAACATTGCGAACTACGCCCTAGTCCGCAATGATCGCACCCGAGCTGTCGGCGGCGGCACGCTCATTTACTACAAGAGGTCCCTGTATTGCACTCCTACGGATCCTCCCCCCCTATCGCTCATTGAGGCCTCTGTCTGTCGGCTGGCCATGACCGGCCATAGGCCCCTGTACATAGTCTCCACGTACATCCCTCCCGCTGACCAGCGGGCTAATTTACAGCCCGATCTGGAAGCCCTCTTCTCCCTAGGTGACTCCGTCCTTCTGGCGGGTGACTTCAACGCCAAACACGAGTCGTGGAACTGTCGTGTGCGTAACCCGCGCGGCAGACAACTCGAACTCCTCTCCTCCCGATTAAACTTCGACGTCATCGCTCCGATGACTCCGACTCACTACCCCGACTGCATCTCCTATAGACCCGATATCCTCGACATGACCCTCTTGAAGGGCGTTAGCCTCGCGCTTCGCTCGATAGAGGTGTTACAAGAGTTAGATTCCGACCACCGACCAGTGATCATTTCCCTCGGCGCACGAGTAGGCCCCCCAGACGCTGGTCAGCCCACTCCCACAAAGGTGATAACGGATTGGTCCAAGCTTGGGGCTCGCCTCAAGTCGGCCAAGTCGCCTCACCTCGACGCCATCCCAGACAACTTCACGTCATCCACTGACGCTCTTAGTGCGATCGACTCCCTCACTGAGCACGTGCAGTCTACGGTGAACGAGTGTTCGCGGTCGGTACCTGTGACCGCGGACACTCGCTGGATCCTTCCGGACGACGCTCGTGACCTGTTGAGGGAGAAGAACGCCTCCATCCGCGCCTATGACTCCTTCCCCTGCGAAGCTAACCGCGCCCGAATGCGTTCTCTGCAGCGTGCTGTAAAGAAGCGCATGAGGGAGTTGCGTGACGCTCAATGGGATAAGCTCCTCGGTCAACTCGAACCGAACCACCAAGCTTTCTGGCAACTCCAACGCAAGCTACGATGCTGCGAGGATGCCTCGACCCCCCCGCTGAACCGTCCTAATCAGAGCCTCGCCTTTGACGACGACGAGAAAGCGGAATGTCTCGCCGACAGTCTGGAGGCACAGTGCACTCCCAGCGCCCTACCGGTCGACCAGGCCCACCTCGCAAGAGTCCAAGCCGAAGTCGAACGCCGGGCCGCCCTCCCTCCAGTCGAGGATCCTGAGTATCCTCTCCCTCCCGTCACAGTCGACGAAGTCCGTTCGCTGATCAAGGATTTGAACCCCAGAAAAGCCCCCGGCTCAGACGGTGTCTCTTCCAGAGTGATCAAACTCTTCCCCCCGCCCCTAGTTATCTTAGTGACTTGCATCTTCAATGCGGCTCTAAGCAACAACCTCTTTCCGCAAAAGTGGAAAGAGGCGATAGTCATCGGCATTCCCAAACCGGGTAAACCCAAGTCTGAGCCGTCCAGTTACCGCCCTATCAGCCTACTCAAGGTTCTTGGTAAGCTATACGAGCGCGTCATCTACTCTCGATTAATGGACTTTGCCGAGTCCAGGAGTCTCATTCCTGACGAGCAGTTCGGTTTTCGAACCGAACACTCGTGCGTGCAACAAGTCCACCGCATCGTCGAGTGTGTCAGTGCTGGCTTTCAGCACGGATACCTCACAGGCATGCTTCTGTTCGATGTTGCGAAAGCCTTCGACAAAGTCTGGCACGACGGCTTGATCTTCAAGCTGTACTCTCTCGAAGTGCCTGAACGTCTCGTGCACATCATACGAGACTTCCTGTCTGACCGATCCTTCAGGTATCGCGTCGAGGGGACGCTCTCGTCACCTCACGCGATCCGCGCCGGCGTGCCGCAAGGCTCGGTGCTGTCTCCCCTACTCTTCTCGCTTTACTCTAGCGACGTTCCCAAAGGTGGCAAGACCCAGTTAGCTCTATACGCCGACGACACGGCTATTCTGTATACGGGTCGGAAACCCGAAGCCATAGGACGAGTCCTCCAGACCGCGGTCGACGCCCTTGGGCAGTGGTTCGCGAAGTGGAGGATAGAAGTCAACCCCTCGAAGAGCGCAGCCATACTGTTTTGCAAAAGACGTACGGCGCCCGCGCCTCCTCCCCCTATCACCCTTTTCGGCGAGCCTATCCCTTGGGAGCAGGAAGCCAAATACCTGGGCATAATCCTTGATCGAAAGCTCTCTTTCCGTCAGCACATCCAAAAGGCCCGCAACCGCGCCGCCTTCGCCCTCTTTCGTCTTCATGGTATGTTGAACAAGCATAGTAAACTATCACTTACTTGTAAGCTGAGAATTTACACAATGTGCGTGAGACCTATCATGACATATGGTAGCGCTGTGTTCGCACACGTACCCGACTCCAGACTCCGTAGGATGCAATCTCTCCAGAATCGTTTCCTACGCAAGGCCACGGATGCCCCGTGGTTCATGCGTAACTCGCAGCTTCACTGCGACCTCAAACTGCCTACCATCAAGCAGTTTATGAAACGGATTTCAATCCGATTCTTCGATCGAGCCGAAACTCATCGAAACCCCCTTATCGTGGCGGCCGCACGATATCGTCCCTCTTGTATCTCGCGCACCAAGCGCCCCAGACATGCTCTCGCGTATCCTAATGATAGTATTACGCTCTTGCAAGAAGCGTTAGCTCCCAAACAGACTAGCAACACTCCACACAAACGGTCCCGACACTATCGTGTCCGTCCTCGCCGGCGAGGCCCGTCGCGTGTTGTTGTAAATAGTAACGTTAACGTTGCCCCCCCGTCCCTAGATAATACTGGCCCGAGCCGGTCAAACTAGAATCAAAACAGTCCCCAAATAATCAATCATTGATCCAGCCCTCTCTTGCTGTTTTATTTGTTATGATCGTGAGCAACGAACTAAGTCGAGGTTCGAACCCCGCAGGGGGTGCCCTTAGCTTTCGTTGCCACAAACCTCTTTTAATTTGTAGCTTCTGGCTGGAGGCGTATTAGTATTGTCTCGCCAACTTAGTCCGGTAAAGCAGTAAAAGCCTCCATGAGGCTAACTGCGGCAGTTCTCCTTAAAAAAAAAAAAAAAATCGTTTCAAATTAGTCCGCCGCGAGGCCTTTTAGCGAGTGGACGTATCGCTCGTTGTCTACGCGTGACCTCTCCTGACCCTTGGCGTCGAATCGGCGTCGAGCGAGTTTATCGTGCAACCTAACGATCTTGATCACTACGGAGCACTACCTTCTAGTCATATTATTAAAGATTCTTGTTATTATAAATAGCGTTTTTATTTGTTGTTTTTGCATTTAAACGTGAATTGATTTCATGTTTAGAATTAGGGATTTTCCTATTATTAATTTCTTTTTCTATTATAAATCAACTTTTTTGAGGGTTCTCGATGTGTGGCACACACATTATGTCGGTTATCTTTCAAAGTCAGTAAAGGGACACATTTTTTTGAATCTACATACAAGTGTACTAAAAAATACTTTGATATTGAAATATTTTATTTTTAAACAAGAATCCTCACTAATAAACTAATATTATAAATGCGAAAGTAAGTTTGCTTGTATTTTACGCTTTTACGCTAATATGGCTGAACGGATTTGGATGAAATTTGATACGTGGGTAGACCATGATGTAAATCAGGACATAGGATTCTTTTTATCCCGGAAGTACGTTCCCGTGCGATAATTTCCAACCTCCGCGCGGGTGAAGCCGCGGGCAAAGATAGTACTTTATAATTTGCTAAATGATGATCGCGACTTCGTACAACTTCAAAATGTCTTTTTAAATTATAGCCAATAAAAAAACAATGATACAAATCATTATGATTTTTTAATTTACTTTTTATCAAATGGCTAAATATTTACCAAGATTCGTTCAGTAGTTTTTGTGAAACAGATATCCATTCAAATACTTATCCGTATAAACTCTCAATCTTTCACGTTTATAATTATTACTTGAAAATGTGGTCTCTATGCTATTTTGATGTATACTCTATATTAATTAATTTATAGTTTCGTCAAAATCCATTCAGTAGTCCTTAAGGGAAAGAGTTAAGAACATCCAAACTTTCGTATTTATAATAATCTTTTTTACATAACGATTTTACATTTGTATTACAATTCTAACTTTTCTCCCCTGATTAGTACTATATCTTATAAAGTATCCAAAATTGCCTCTTAATTTCACAAGGTAGTAATAAAAATATTAATAGTAAATAAAAATTAACTGACGATTAAATAAGTATCAGTAAACATAACTCAACGGATCAACATGGGTTATAAGGACAGAACGCAGCAACTCTACGCACACAGACACACGCGCATCTGTGTGAGTGCAAAGAGCGCTGCAAATACCTAATCTTGGTGCCGCGGATTTGTCGTTAACGCTCTTAAAGTAGGCATTTAAAAAAACAGTTGTTAACTTATTCTTTGCCACCTTACATTTGGCACCTGCGTCATTCTACGCGACAAAACGCTGCGACTTTTTTGAGAATGTCTTATATCAATCGGTAGAGCGTAACAAAACAAATCTTATCTTTCTTTAAAAGATAACGAACGGCTTTCCATGGACTGTAGTGTTAATTGAAGGCTAATGCTGCCCTTTCTTTTGTATGCCTTTTTGATCGCCGCAGATAACAAAAAGCTGCGATTCTTATAAAGTGTGGATTCGTGTTTCTATTGTTTTTTGTTATTGTTGACGCTGCCTTATCGAGAGTTTGGCAGGTGCTACTCCTTGATTTTAGATTTTAACGGTTTTTTGTTAATGTGTCTATTCGGTGTGTGATTTTATTGGTTTCGAATTCTTTTTGGTACGTAAGGTACTGTTAGTAAACAGTCTTACGTGCGTGTTGCACTTACAAAAAAGAAAATGTAGGTAAATAGATCGGGTGATACTAAATAATCATGTTAATAAAAAAAAACTAAAATATAAAATTTATATAAAAGAAATATATATTGTGAATTTATGATGTAGCGTTTTATTTTCGCAAGACAGCCTTTTAAAGCAAAGTAGGCAAATAGCCATCCGACCTACCCTACTAAATTTAAAATTCACATAAACTTCGTCGTATATCATACTTATCTTCGGGATACGTGATATTTTGACTAAAAACCAGCATTAAGGTTCAAACCGTGAAGGTGATAATATCAGCCTTGATTTAAGGTTGCCTTATCCTTCTAAGAAACCATAAAGATTATCTCACTTCTTACTAATGGATCTACTAATTAATTATTAGGAATCCTGGTGTGAATTTACGTAAAACAAAACTGCCTGAAGCTGTTAACGATTAGCTCAAAATACCTTTGTGTTTTACTAATTCATGTTTTTAATAGTTGAGTATTTTTTATTTGCAGAATTGGTGGAATCTTTTTTGTGACCTAAAGAATATTCTGGGTCGAACTGGATGAGAAAGGTAAATAGGATAGGGTGTAGTGGACTCGACGGAGGATTGTATTCAGAAGAAGAGAATGTTGTTGATTTATGTACTGGCATGAAATATCGCAATAATTTTTTTCTGTCCAAGAATCCTATATTCAAATATAGTATAACTAAGAGGTGGTTTTGTGAAAACTCAAAAAAAATACAGTATATACCATAAAACTCAAATAAAAAAAATATTTGTTTGTTTTCTAAATCCAACCGACTTTATAACAGATACTAGCTGTGCCCCGCGGTTTCACCCGCATGAATGACAATTGATACACTATCTTTATAAATTATAGCCCATGTGTTATTCCGATGTATAAGCTACATTACTGTAAAGTTTCATTAAAATCCATTAAGTAGTTTTTACGTGAAAGAGTAACAAACATCCACACATCCATTCTCACAAACTTTCACATTTATAATATTAGTAGGATTTAGGTCATTGTTTTGTTTGTATAACGAGAACAAAATCCCCTTGTGTAGCTGGATTTAATACCTATCTACCTCACATACTCCAGAAGCCACATGTTATAACAACTAAGGATAAAATACAGGAAGCCTTCCTTAGCCTTAGAGCCACAAAGACTTACAAACAGAATAGAAAATCCAATTCATTTTACATTTCTGTTCCCATTTCTTGGCTACATTGTCTAATCTTTTAGTTCAAGACTTTAGTCAAGTCATGTTTTATAGCCGCTAGACTTTTTTAGACTTAAAGTTTTTGTCTAGGTAACAATGTTTACAAGTTGGTAAGTAAAGTCAACTTTGACATACAGAACGCACTCGGTATTTTTACTGTCGCGGTTAAACTTTAGCGTTCGTATTTAGTTATTCATTTTTTTATTGTTTGTTAATTTGTTATTCATTACATTATTTTGTTATAGGTATTTAGTGTTCGTATTTTTCGTCGCGGTTAAACTTTAGCGTTCGTATTTTGTTTGTTCAAGTACCTTTATTTATACCTTGTCATGATGAGTAATTGGTAGGGAACTAAATTAAAAGTTATATAAAAATTTCAGTAAAGAGCTACCCGGATAATCTTTATACCTGTATAATCAAATTTCATGCCAATATAAAAATAGGGTCATAATATAACAGTGTAATAAAAACGCGAGATTTATAGCGGCTGTTATATTACCTTGTGCGAATTCGAAACAATGTTCGTTTACTTATAAACTAAAAACGTCTTCATCGTGTTACTTTGTACAAGTAATTTAATTATCATCCCACAACATAACTTCTGGCAAAAACACTGCGTTTCTTGCTGAAAGTTACCCGAGGCTTTAAATATAACCTACTTTATAAGCTAGGGCTTAATAAATAAATAAAGTTTGTAAAAATCTGATGTAATTTGATGGAGGTCTGAATTTATAAGTAGATCTATTAGGTACTATTAACATATATTATAGAATCAGATTTTTTGTTTAGTGTTTATCATGAAATAAAAATCTCTTTCAAAATGAAAATTCTGCTATATTGGCATCTATCTTATGTATTTCCTAAACCTTTAATTGTCATGATATAAAAATGTAGTATTAAAATTTATGATATTAAAATTTACATTTTAGAAACCAATTTAGCGTATAAAATAACAAAAATCATTAAGTGCATTTTTATTTTAGAATTACTTTTATTAAATTAAATTACTGGAAGCTACAGACATCGCATCATATCATTTATTTTGTAATTGCATTGAACCATAAAACTGGCCACTTGGTCACTGTGGTAACTTGCGTCTAATAGTTATCTTCCAAGATTTATAAATAAGAAGTTACAAGTTACAAACTCTTTACTTATTAAGTTTTAATAAGCTGTTGCCTGAGGTTTCAATAAAACATTATTTCTATGGAACTAAAAGTTGTAAATCTTTTACGGATATGATACTGTAATGAATTTCATTTTTTTTATTACTGTAAGTACATTAAAAATATTTAAGTGCTATAATTATAAAGTAATTAAATGTTAAGTATAATACAGTATTTTAAATCTGTAATTGAGCTTTAGATAAAAGCTACTGTTTTTAGGTTTTGTAGTTGAGCTTTAGATAAAAGCTGCTGTTTACACCTTTCCTTTGTATTCTTCGGTTTACATAGAATTCAATAACTTGATTTCCTATTTAATAATTTCATGTTATTTTATCATACAGTTATTGTTTTTCCGGTTCAACACTTTACATTTCTACTCCAGCATTGTATATCACTATGGTAACACGAGAAATGTACTGAGCAATAACACAATACCTTTTCATCTCACCGGCAACTGTAAGGAACTACGAACGGTTATGACATTGAACAAAAAAATCTCAGTAAATTAATAGGCCAGTGTTAAGACTTAACTTTAAAATTAATAGTGCGTAAAAATATTCATAAAATAAATTGAGTTTTTTTATTAACCATCGAATTTAATTACGCATAGCATTGGTGCTGTTGATAGCCACATTGTTTTTATAGTGGACATTAAATTACTATAAAATAATAAACGTAGTGACATCCAAGCTCAATCTTTGATGTAACAAGTTATTAAAAACTCCTGTTTATTACATTTCTGAAGCGTTTATAGGTGAAGTTTATGATGTAATTACTGATAAAATCAATTGATTGTAAACAATTATTCTGTGGCTCATTAATTACAATAACAGGATTTGAAATGTTGATTTTATAACCCTAAATACGTGTTTGTATTAAGGGCATTGGTTTTTTAATCTTAAAATAAATAAATAATATCATTATTAGTGTAAGTTTGGCAACAGCAGAAGCACAGCAAATTATAATAGTTATAACAATCAAGGAACGTTCTAGGTAAATGTAAAATCATGTTTTACAATGTTCCCACAAAAGATTTGTCTTACTTCTACAAGTGAAAGATCTGGGAATCGAGGAACACTTTTATGTAATTTAACAAAGCTGATAAATAGCTAAAGCACTTGTGTTATGGAATTCAGAAACGACGAAGGTACCACATACACCCAGACCAGAGACAATGTAGAAAAGTGATTTTCAACATTGTCCCATCCGGGAATCGAACCCGGGACCTCAGAGCAAGCGACACCTTGAATACCGGTGTAAAAAAGCTAAGTAGGCATAACTTACATGATGTTCCCATGTTCTGTAAATGTCTAAAACAACTTTCAAAATAAAATATTTAATGTATCTGCTTTCTTAACAATATGAAAATTTATAAACAGTTCCAAAAATCAGAAAACACCTGAAAATATGTGAAAGTTTGACACCAAACATTATTACTACTACAAAAAGTGCAAAAAAAAACTCTTTGAAAAGCAGAAATGCAAATCAAGATTTATGAAACTCGTAACGGGAGGTTGCATAGTCTGTGACAGCATAAATATTTATTGCTTTGTCTGCTGGAGACATTGCGTGATGACCTACGACTAACGGGACTCGTACACTGAAAAATAAACGGTATTTACTCAATTAGGGAATATAAATGTACTGAACTTTTAATGCTGTTGGCCCCAAGTTCAATGTAATGTATATGGACATTTGCGAAAATAGAAATGTGACGTTTCAGTACTGAGGTTGCGAAGGGTTAATAAATAAAGCTATTATGGTCACCACAATAGCAATGTGACTAATTGCTATTGTCCTGCTAAATGTTTTATATCAGTTAAGAAGTTGATATACTAAACCATGAGCCCTTTCCTTGAAAGAATTAGCTGGGAGATTAGAATGTCAAAACTAATTAAGTAAAACTTTTTCAATAAAGTATTATATATGTAACATTATTGTTATGTCAAATAAGTGGGTATACCTGGTACGCAAATATTATAATCCTCACCTTGACACTGGCAAGCGATCCTTCAGTAGGTATATCTCACGTCTTTTCATGATTAAATTCTCTAGACCTGTTAGGGATGAGACCCTACATACCTACATGTTAATACCAGAAAAGCCTCAAAAGGCAGGCCATCTCTTAATATAATAATATATGTATTCGTTATCTAACCCTGTATTACCTGAATGGGTAAGCAGAGGCACGTTAACCTTATATCAACACCTGACGCAGCGCTGAAGGATTTCAGTTAAGCCTGTAAAACGACGAGGAAAATGACTTTCTTCAAAATAAAATTTTACTATTTTACTATATTTAAGGCCAGAGAAAAAAGGCAGTTGTGGTCTTCTGTAGTGGCTTAGTTTTTTGGGCACACGAAACTACGTTGCATAAAAACCTGTTTCAATGAAATAAGTAATGGTAATAACTCTTAGATACGAGTACAGTTTTGGTAGATTTATTTTCATCAGGCGTTTAATCTTGTCTACTTCACTAAAAATGTATTATGCATTAGTTACCAATGAGATATTTTCTTTATTTATCAATGTCTTATCTAAATAAAATTAATTAAAATTACTGTAACTGGAGCACCATCACAAGACACATGACGACATTATAAAACTAGAACCGAATCCTAATACTGTTAGTCACTGCCTGTCAAGCTTGATTGATTTGATTTGATTAAAGCTATTACAGAACCAAAATGGTTGATGACGTAAAATATGACCACTAGCTCCCCGACTATCCAAAGAGTTTTAGTGACGTAATTTCATAGGTCCCTCCAATGCACGATGTGACGCTGCATCGCGTGAGCCTCGACAGCAATTACTCGTACCTCGCCTCGGTTTGTCTCTTCGCAATTAGAGAATACCTAGCCGTCAGCGTGTGGGAGAGTTATTTCAACTCGCTAACATCGTTTAAGTAAACTGTTCTGTATTTTCACATGAAAATTATTTTGCTACGTACTTAATGTTAAATGAGAGGTGACAGGCTCTTGCACTATTCTTGTGGCGTGTTTTTCATTCATCCCATTCAGTTTAATGTTGTTTTATTTTGAGAATGCAACTTGGCGCTTATCGATTTACTTAACTTTATATAAAAGATTTGTATATTGAAAAATGATTTAAACTGTTTTTGGAAAGAAAATAATACAAAGTAGTTGAGTTTCGGAATAATTCGATTACATTAAATGAGAGTCCATGGAATTGTATGTTATCTACTAAACCTATAACAAAAATTATTATGTTCCAAGCGTAGACAGAGAATATTCTGCCTAAGATTCCACGTAAAAAGTTCATCGAATTATTTGTGTTAAGAAGGTTACTCGTTACTCTTTTGTTTCATCAGCCAAGATTACATCGTTTACTAGATATGAAAAACTTTGTCACATACACGTTAAATAACAAACTTTGTCATATATCTAGTGAACGAAAGTTATGCCGCATCTAGTCTATATTTATGATCTGTAACACAAAGCTATTTTTATGAACGAGCAGCATTTTAGCAATAGTTTACATTATACATGTGTAATGAGAGTTTTTTGATTACAGAATTTTAATGCATCCGCACTGCAATTGTGAAACTAAATTGTGTTTAGGATTTCTGGAATAAGACGGTTCGGTGCTCCTATTAAATGACTGATTCATGTTGGCGGTGTATTACAGTAATTTTGTTTCTTACCCAATTACGTAGGTTTGCGAGTTTTGCTCAGAAGAAAAAGTAGTCAATTATAATTTTATTGTGGAATGGTTATGTAGCTGCCGTAGCTAGTTTTTCAGCATATTCCTGTTCTATTGAACTTTAGTTTAAAATAGAAGGTAAATATTTTATAATTTTAAAATTACCAATCATATTTCCGTTGCGTGGGACTTCTTTTTTCAGGTACTCATGATTTAGGTACCTGCAATAAAGTACATTCACAGTAGGTATTATGTCCCTACAAACGGCATACTTAAAATGCTTGCCTTTTAGTTTCCATTTAATGAATGTTATCACAAGCGTTCCCTGGTGTTAATTTTGAGTAAAATCTAAAGAATCCGCTGTACCTCTTTAGACATAAAAACTTCATTTTCATAATGCGAGGGCCGGAAGCTATAAAGCGGAATTGTTTCGCTTTTTCCGCTGCGCCACTTTTTTCGTTAACATTTTTAAGTTGTAGCACACAATGTATTAGAAACAGGAAGGTATATGTTTACATTGTTTATTGTTTGCTGAGTAAGTTATGGTATAAGGGGTCGCTGTTATATTTGTATTGTTTCGTGATATTGCTTGTCATAGAAACGTAGGAACTTATTGATCGAATAAGAAAAAAATTTTCTTACTAATTTTGCTAAATTACAAGGACTGTTATTTATTTTTGTTTGTTTATTATTTCAAAGGCTACGTTGTCTGTCGAGTTTATTGTTAGATCCAATATTTCTTCAAAAACAATCTTATCTTTCTCTATTGGCAGTTTCTTACTGAGAATTATAGACTAGTAATTCTGTCACATACTTATGCACGATCGAACTGCAAATGCTAAATTTATATTTCATACCTATATCAAAGATATAATTTACCTCAGTCTTGTTTAGAGTATCAAAGGTGGTATACTTCTAATATCTAGGCTCTGGCGTGAGTTTATTATCACGTTTAACCATCAAAGGCTCCTTAGTAAATACAGTGAGGTCTCGTATTTCAGTTGCGTGCATCGCGACGTATCGGTCGGAGGTAACTTTACTATGTGGGTGGTTTTAGATCGCTATTGTTCATTAATGATGTTCATGTTATTAAAGCTTTACATGAGTTTGTGAGAAGCTGGGTTTATGTATTTTGATATGTAGAGCTAAATGGTAAAGAGCGAACAAGGATTTTAGAACTACATAATTCACATGAGATCTTGTTTGCGGTCTTTAAAAATGGTAGAAATACAAACATATTATTCACTTATTCCTATTTCTTCATTAATTTTTTCAAACATTCAATTAAATTCTTACCTTTTTCCAATAAACTTTTAGTCTTAGATAAATATTTCAATGATTTTTAACTAATTAACAAAAATAATATTAAGTTTGTCAAAAGAAGCTTTTAGTCAAATTAGGTACTCATCAGGTATTTTGCATGTGAAATTCACGCAAAACCCAACAACCCAAACATTGACTTTTGCAATATATAAAACAGCAAGCCGGCATTGCAGCAGTTTAAGCATATTTTTTTACAAAGGTCAGGAGGCTGAGATGATTTACTTTCTCAATAAAGGTCCGCAGGTGGGTGGGTCGCGGACACGGAATTAAACTTCCGAGGAAATATGGCGTTTGTCCTCCCTGAAATGAAACTACTGGTCGCTACGTAACTTAGCAAAGAAAACTGTGAACATCTCGTACATTATTAAATAGACTTGAATTTATGACGTCGAAGATTTACTGGGACAGAAGGCATTTATTTTTGCTACGTACTTAATGTAGGTACTTACTTTTTGACGTAATATAAAATGAACTCGCTTGGGCAATTGACTCATTTATACTTTAAGAGCAAATACATGAATTTTCAGAGAAATATGAAACAAATAAGTTCACAAATAGATGTCGACTGTTACAGGCTATCGTTTTCTGTACAAATTTTGTACATTAAAAAGTCATTTAGGTCATTTCAAGACATTTAGGCTCTATAATATTCCTACATGACCATTTAATATTTATCTATTTTTCTTTCGATGAAGGTTGAAAACGTTGGCATTTTTCTTGCGCTTGCTTTGAGTATATTAAATCAACAACCCAAAGAAGTAAAACTGATCAAACATTGCAGTCTAATTCCGAACCCTGTACACCCACTAAGTAAACAGTCTTAAACCCATGCTGATGGCTCATCAACAAACAATATAAGAACATGTAATGTGTAGACACATCATAAACACCTATACAGAATTAACAGCGCAGGTCGCTTCGCAAACTTAAGGTGCTGTAGACAAGAAATGGTGCCGATTCTGTTAGTCAGTAACAAGACTAAACCAACATTAAAGCATTGCTTTATTTTGGCTTCTTTACGAATTTTCAGCAGAAAATTCATATGAGTACTAACATAAAAATGTCTAAACATTTATTTATTAGAAGTGTAAAATACATTTTAGCGTACCTACACGTTTTTTAGTGTCATGATTATTGTGCTATTAAGTTAATCTGTGGTGTCGTTAAAATATATAAATGAAATTTTGTTTCAAGCTTTTGCGTCAGCTCCAATTAATAATTAATTAATTGTGCACTACTTTTCGTCCTTTTCTTATTTCGGTTAAAGTGCAAAAGATACCGAAAGCGTATACACCATATTAGTCTAGTTCACGTTCAACAGAATCCGCGCCATTGTCAACAAGGTCCGGTCATAAAGCATCCAGTAAATGCTGAAATTGCTCGGGCGATGCACACAAAGCAGATTGCGGCCGTGACACCATTTTAAACACGATGGACTATTCTGGTGTCATGTAACTTGTGTTGGGTTGATGTAGATGACTATCTTAATTATTGTGGTCTGATTATTGAGTCTTATTCTAGTATGATGTGTTGAAGTAAATTGATTTGAAGTAAATGGCAGTGCTAATAAGAGTGTCAAGAAATTAGATTTAATGCCCAGAAAATACAACATTATTTACCATTCCTCATTTCCGAGAGAATTTAATACAAAATAAATACTTCGTGCTAATAAATATTATTTGTCGACAACAAATAAACAGCTCTATATAATGTGCAGTAACGTTTTTCGGTATCGATTAAGGAGGACCCATTATTGGCCCCTGTGGAACACCTCAAATCCAGCGGTCTTATCTAGCGTTGTCATTTATAAACGAGTATCATGGAATGACATTTCGAGTGGGGTTCGCCAGGGTTTATTGCGGGGGTTACTTTGTGAGAGGGTTTCTAATGATTCGCCAGCTTACTGGCTTACTGCATTCTCAAATAAGAAAGAAAGGAACTGGCTAAAAATATTATTGATGTTATTATGGTTAAATAAAAGGTGACAGAAAAGCAATAAACGTGGATACGTGTCAGAGTAAACAAATTAAATCAGTTTATTTTCAAATTTCCAACTAACTTGAATAAAGCATTTTCATTGGACATTATAATGAACACATAATATTAAGATGGCCACTAACAGTAAATCTCTATAACTTCAGTTGCACCTGTTTCAAATACCAACAAAGAGCAATTCAAAACGAGACACCAGCAGCAAATCCTACCAAAATTATCATTTGCCAAATAAAACCACAAGCTCAAGTAATTAATTCAATTTATTAGTCAATACTGTGCCAAGACTCCCAAAGCCGTATATACCTTTCTGGGAACACTTTATGAATTATTGTGCCATACAAGTATTTTAATGCGTTTGCAGCGCGTGTGATGTATCGGTGAAATAAATATAAGTGGAGTAAAGGACGGTCGACTCGAAAGGACATTAGTCATGTGTAATAAGTTCCGAGCGGAGATCACGATTTATAATTGCGTGTTTCAAATTTAGTTACGGATTGCGGTTGTGGTTGGCTTTTGTTTTGGGGACTAGAATAGAAAAGCTTAATAGACGCTGTGTGGAATATTGAAGCAGTTTCTGTAAGTTTGATTTTAACTAGCCCGTCCAATCATCAAAAATGAAGATGATATTCATTGACAAATTGATGCAAGAATATTTTGACTAGCTGTGGTAAAAATTCAGAAATACGAAAGCCTGAGTGTACAGTACGTGTTCAAAACCAAAACGTTGTTTACATAATATTTACATGATGTTGCTTTATGCTACAAAGTCTTAAACACACCCATATTTTCGATTAACAGCAAACACTTAATCCCTTAAACGTAAATAATAGGAATCCTGCATACATTTTCGTTTCGTTTTCGTGCAATTTCACGGTAAAAGAGCATCGATGCAATATTGTATCAAGTGATTCTAATCAAACAGCGGCAAAAAGTGGGTCAAACGATGAAAAATCAATGCATTGAGTACCGTCACGATCTATAGCGAATGCCTATGAATGCTTTTGTTCGATGGACATTGGATAGACGACAGACTGACTTGTTAGAGCTTGTATGGAACTTGTATGGAGCTTTTGAATGTTCGGGTCTGGATGCGTGGTTATAGGCTATAGGATTTTATTACTTCTAGGAATATGATCCGTTTTTTTTTTCATTAGTTACAGGTATTTTTGGAAATGGTTGATTTTACGGGAAAATAGTTGTCGTGGCGCATACAACAGTCATATTGCTAGGGATGGGATGTAATAAGTAAAATATTTTTGTGTTTCAAATTTATTATTGTTTATTCAGGTCGTACAAAATTAACGGAAACAATTTTTAACAAAAATAATAAGTAATTAACTACGCTAATGTCAACTTTTTAACAAAAACAGTAAATTCTTATTTTGTGTTATTAACATTTTTAGGTACTTATAAAAGCTAAATTACAAAAAAAAACCCTGATTTACGTTTTAAAATTATTTATTTTATTCGATAATTTAATCAACGGAAAAAAATACTTAAGAAAGTAACAGTACAGGTACCATACCGCGCTATTTATATCGCGTTTTGTATAATCGTATTAACTGGGCACAGCACTACTGCTAACTGTAGCTCCGCGCGCGCTCACGTTCTGTGCGGTACGGGGTTTAGGATACGGCCAAATAGTTCCCGTATCGCACTATTGTAAAATAATTACCTTCCTGTGCGTTACGATAAAATAATTCCCGTACATTTTTATTCGTAAATTTCAATACACTTCAAACAATGAAACCAACAATATAGGTGTCTCTTTTTTACTAGTACGAAAACCTAAAAAAATCACCTCCGCACGGAGCGCAAAACAAGGACAACTAGCTGCCGCACAGAGCGAAATTCAAATACAACCAAATACTTCCCGTAACGCAGTGAATGTGTTAATTTGAATATGCCCCCCATTGTACATTGTCCAACTATTTAAGTTCATGTGATAAAAAGTTTGCATTACAATAACCTGTTGACCTATTTTGTAGGGTACTTTGATAACCTCATCCTACAGAGCTAACAGCATTCCTGTTTTCCAATTTCTCGCTCAATAGATTTCTCCTAACATTGTAAGGAACTTTTATGAACAGTTAATTCTGAAAAGCATTATTTACAACATCGTGGTAATTTATTTGCGACTGTAAAATATCGGCATGGCCAAATTGTTTCAGGGTTCACAAAATTTTAGCATACCCTCATAACATTGCTTCCGTTTTTATAATGGCCAGGTTGCCGGCCCTAAAAATGAAGAAAATTTAATAATCGAGTAGGGAAATTTCTCATATCGCCATCTTAACTACTAAAGGTATGACCACAATGAATAAATTTTACGATGACTTTTATTACGTCACGTACTTTATACTTTTATTGGTTGTAAATACATATTTTGTTGAAAATGTTTTATATTGTGTGGTGAAAGATAATATTTATTGCCTAGGTAACAATGAAGGGGTAATGAAAAACGTGATATCTTGGTTTAATGGCTGGTTAAGATCGGATAAAGAAGTGACTCAAATCGGATGTTACCAACCGAAGTCTAAAATTATAACAGATTTTAATATAGAAAATCTTTGTTAAGTAAAAAATAAAAGTATAAAAAGAGTATCAATGAATTAAAAGTTTAAAATCTCATTTTAATACTAATATTTTAGATAAAGGTTAAATACTGCACTATCTTGACTCTGGACACAACTTACGAATACAAAAAAATACCAAGTTATATTCCCTACTGTATTCCAAATTGTAAACATCAGTTGTTTCATGTTCCAACTACCATATAATCCCATATATCAATACCCAGCACCAACGAACGTACATTTAAAGCAAATAGAAAACTAATGAGTTGTTACGTAACGTGTGTTGGCGTTGCACGTTGCACAGCAGTTTGCAAGTTTGCGGCAATCACTTACGGTCCTATAACAGATTGCATGTTGCACGAAACATGTTTGTAATGGCCCTTCATTTGTTGTTTAGTTTGTGTGTTATGAATATTGTTGTCTTGTTGGAAGAGCTTGGTGGTGGCAAATTTGTGTGGTGACGTAGTGAGGTGGCATTGTCAAGTGCAAGGACTACTTGTGACTATTACTTGACCTATAGACTATGTTGACGTTAGTTCCACAACAAATATATATTATGGCTGATTATAATTGATAATATTATACGAGAACCTGAATCCCACAAATACTAAATACCTTTTTTTATATAACCTTTTATGTGTCCCACTGCTGGGCAAAGGTCTCTCCCAATTTGATCCAAGCTTTTCTGTCTGGAGCCGCCTCCCACTAAAATCAAAACACGAAATACTGCTAAATACCTACCTAATGAAATTGATAAAAAATTTGCGTCGTATACCTAACTAATATTTTTTTTGCCCAATTAGTTAAATAACTCATACTAAACAAGTTATTTTACCTGCATACCAATAGGAGAAATATGATTAAAAAACAAAAGCATATCGCTTACGATGACGAATCAATAAACAACTGGCTTTCAATCGATTAGCTTCTATCATGCTGTGTTTAAAAAACAATATTTTTGCAGGTACCTGGCCATAAATATTAATCGATATTTGTTTTGAACTGCCTCGAACTGCCTCGTTGGCCTAGTGGTGCTAAGCGCGACTGCTACGCTAGAGGTCTTGGGTTCGATTCCCAAGTCGACCAAGGTGTTATTGGGTTTTTCTATGAAATTCTCGGTAGCAGGTCGGAGTTTGGATTTGTGCCCGGTTAGTGGCAATAGGCTCGCCCCCTATTACATGGGACCTAAATATACCGGCGAACTGTGGGTGTACATTGGTACACCTCTGCCTAACCCTTCGGGGATACAGGCATGATGGTATATGATATTTGTTTTTAGGATTCAATCGAGTTCATTCTGAGTGTCGAGCAAATTGATTTACTAACAATAAATTCTAAATAATCTAGTTAGTATTGTAGTCGGCGCAATACAATGTTGTTTGGAATAAAGTTTTCTTTACAGTTTATTTATACCTAATGCACCATTTTATTCTATGGACTTCATTTTATTAAATAAATTAAGGTTCTCTTTATGTAAACTTTGTGAAATTTTGCTTTTATTAAAAACGATCCTTTGAGATTTTGTTATTTTGATTTTTTATGTTTCAATATCCAGAATTGTCCATTTTGGACAGGACATTAAGATGAAATCTTAGTGTTAATACCTTTTTTAATTTTTGAGTACATTTCAATGAACTCAATATTGAAGAGATAAAACACAAGCTGTGCAGTGACCGTTTTTTTATTTCGTTCAATTACTTGAGAACTGAAGGCGTTGATGAAGCGCATATAATCTTCATCTCAGATACAAAACACAAACCCTTCGCACTCAAAAATATCACTTATGTGATAAGAAGTAAAGGTTATAATCACATGTACAGTTTCAACACACAACTCATTGAGCAGTACAATCATTGAACAATTAATGTTGATTTCTATACCGCAATTTGATTTGTATCTCGGCTTAACAGTACAGGGTTGTATGGGAATTGCGCCAATTAAATCGCTATAGAGCAATCCAAGCTGGTAGTAGACATGGGGATCAGACATTGTCGATCTAAAACAATAAATGGTACTTAGATTAGTTTGTGTGTAAGCTCCTATTGTTCTGAAGCCTATAGCGGGGATTTAACTCTGTTCAAATAGGTTTGAGTTGTAGAATGGGTTTCGAGCGAGTAAATAGTGATATAACTAGTACGGAGTATTGTGAGGTTTCGTGTGTTATGTATTTTCTAGATACTTACAAATTAATAAACTTTTAGTAGGTAATTCTTCTAGTTTGATAAACTATCATAAATTCTGCAGAACCATCAAATTAAAGTCGCACATTAAATTATTCTCTTAAACTAACAAAGAGAAAAAAGAAGAGTACCTTTTAGTTGATCGAACTAATCTCTAATAGTAACAGTTCGATTTGATCGAAAAATTAGTCTACTAAAGGCAGCGGTTATCAGACATGTAACAAATAAAAAGTAAATGCAAATGTACCTATTCGGAATAGGAAAAATGAACTCGAAATAAACATAGATCTTTCAGGTTAGAAAAATCTTCTTCCTAAAACAAAGTCGCAACTCTAGCACATAATCATTACGATAAATATTTGGCCGATCGCGTAATTCCCAAAGATATGGGACTTAAAAGCTAATGATTAGACGGTAATGACTGCTGTCAAAACACATTATTCATGCCGAAGACGATCAATGTGCGTGCCGTAGATCTAAGAAACGGAGATGGGGATATATTACTGTTTATTCATTGGTAGGTAACAGCAATAAAGCTTAAAATGCAGCACTGTGTAGTTAACTGAGCGAGTGGTTAACTGTTATGTACATCCTCTGTGTGTGTAGCGTACCACCTTATTTGGAGGTCAAATAATAATTCAAAAAACTTTATTTCAGCTTAATTATACTAAACCGTTTTCAAGCTATTATTACAAAAACAATACTATTCCACTACAATTTATTGATTTGAACATTGGATTATATTATTATTTATTTGAAATAATTTTCATCTTGTATTACATAGTGACGATATTTTTATCCATATTGACGTTTATTCTGGCCATAGGCATCCTCAGTTATTCTTGTCTTTCTTCACTCCACGTTGCGTACGTTTATAACGATGCGTCCTTCCGGGGACGTTGTGAGATAACCAAGCTAATGGCTGTTCGATGGCTGCTTTTAAGTAGGTTATTGTTATACACATGTACGTGACGTAAACATGGAGTTGTCAGCTGATGAGCGTCGAGATAGGCGCAAAAGTTTGGAAAATATGTAAGAATGATCGAGCAATCGATTTTGAACAAAAGTGAATTAGTTTATTGAATGTATGTGATTTCGTCGATCATTAGATGATAACATATACATTACTATTAATTATGAGCATTCATATAAGGTTACAGCCGTCTAAAGTTATAGTCTAAAGCTCTTAGAAATAATATTATGTATTTTTAGAAACGTAAATTTGGAAAAAAAAGTTAAATTCAAAGTTGAATTGATTAACTTGCACATTTTGTTTTTAAATATCGGGTTATTCATATTTTTGATCTTTTTCCTTTTCTTTATACCCACAATACTTGAGTTCAACTTAAACTCTTTAAATACCTAACTGTCAATGATAAATATCACTTAATACCACCTCAGATGGTTTAGCTTACTTTTAATGGGTTATAATTTTTTACCGCGACTTTCTACGTCTGACAACCGATTAAATACCTTTGATTGTCTTATCTTTCAAATGAGCTGTCGTGACGTTACTCTTTATTGGTGCTCAATCAAAAATGACATCACTTAATGAGTTTTTATCATTGTTGCTAATATAATGATCCCGTATTATATTTTTGGTTCTAAGGCCTATCTAACATTCAATTTGTTTTTATAAAATTTTGAATTTCTGTCATGCTTTTCCTAAAGTTATGTAGGGTCCGTATTCAGGACTCACTGGATTCTGGTGAGTACTAAATTTTACTTGAAATTCAACGGCCGTCTATTTGACCATACATATGGAACACCAGTGCCCCTTAGCTAGGCAGTTGTCAAAATTGATGTTATCCATATCTAATGCATTGCTATTTCTGCTAATTTTAGTATTTTATATAAATAAGTTTGTTTTTCAAACAGCTTCAGCCCACACTTAACAACTTTAGTAGTTCTGTTTTCGCTGTTAATGAGTTTTCGTCGAGTTGATGTCCTCGTAATTGCCTCTCATGATATTTTTTTCTCGTCTAGTCTAATTAACACACCAGTAAACAGGAAAATAGTGGTATTTTCTGCCAAGAAAAAAAATATTTTAAGGCGACTGAATAAATTTTGATTTGGCATTGTTTTACTAGGTAGGTAATAGGGTAGATGACTAGGTATGAAAAGTCAAAATTTATTTAGTTCGCCATTTAGATAATCAAAATATTTTATCAAATCAATAAAACAATACGAAGATAAACCGCTGTAAAGTTCAGAAGGCTTGTGACGTCACGGGTAGGTACAATTTTTGCTTAGACTTTACGCAAGAATTGTACTCGCTGTATCTTTATAATTCTTTGTTTACGAGACAAAAGAAAAAATACGGGTCTAATATTTTTTTACTATCTAAAAGATGGACATAAAAATCAAAATTAGTCATCATACCTATTAGTTATATTTTGACGAAAACCATATTCGTACTACATTTAAAATATTATATTCTTTAGTAAATTCAGATAACAGTAAAACCAACCTACTAACATTAAAAACGTTCTGATTTATTATTTAACTTAGGCTGGCCCGGAATGCCTTGCAAACAAAAAAAAACTATGTGACAGATAAACTTCTTTCCCGTACAATGTTGCTACTATATTCTAATACTTCTACATCACATTTGCATTAACATAACCAATAATAATAGATTCCCAAATAAACAGTTCTTCAATAAAGCGTAATATAAACAATGCATAGTAATCAGTGAAAGCTTACGTGGTCATTGGCCGGAGATCTTCGATATGTTTTGGTGATGTATGGCGTACGGAGGCGCGTCGGTGGCCGGTGTCAGGGGTCAAGTTCAATTGGTAAGGCAATGTTTAGATTACAGATTATTTTGTTTTGGTTTTGTTTTTTTTTTATTTGGTTGACGTTAGTTCTGGGTTGGAATTGGATTTGAGAAATATAGCTGGAAAAAATGACAGAGGATGATTTATAAAAAAACTTTCGCATAATATTTTTTTTCCAGAAAAAAACGCAAACGTGAAAAATGTCGTATTTTATTTTTTTGTTTATTATTTATCAAAACGATAGATTGTTACAATTCTTAGATTATACCTTTATTTTAATTCAGTATTTTTATTGAGACAAGACGAATTTGTATCGTGACATTTGCTAGCTGGCACGTTTTGAACTTTAGCAAAGGCTTTTACTTAAATAAATCCTAGATTTTCCCTTTAATTATTTTTATTGTTCTCTACAACTATGCATTGGAAGTACATATTACTGTTCATAGTATTACTCATCGCTAACAGCACGCGACCTGTCACTGTTTACTTATCGTGATTTGCGGTGGCAATGAATTATTGAGAGGGGAAGGTTGGCCCCATGACTCTCTGCGATTAAACGAGCTACCAATGTTTACGTCACGCGTTGGAACCAACATTGGCCACAATTTTCTAAAGCTTTACGTCAATTATTCCTTAATACAAACATTTGAACAAATAATAATAATAATATTCCGGGACAATTCACACACGGTTATCTAATCCCAAGCTAAGCAGAGCTTGTGTTATGGCAACCAGATAACTGATAAACATACTTATATATTTCTAAATACATACATATTATAGATAAATTACACCCAGACACAGAACAAATGATCGTGCTCATCACACAAACATTTGTCCTGGGTGGGAATCGAACCCACGACCTCCGGTATAGCAGTCAGGGTCACTAACCACTAGACCAACAGGGCTGTCAAATGTTGGTAATGTGTCATCAAATGCATGTCGAAGGTAATACTTAGGGTTGAAAGAGTTAATGTGTGCGTGAATTCAACAAATAAATTATAAATAAAACATTAAGTAAGGAATTTTAATGTGCACTTATTAGTAGAGATATCACGGTCTATTTATATAAAAGAGCAGAAAAATATAATTAATTAGGTTTTTTTTTATTTATGCGCTGCGATGTATTTATATTTGGGAGTCTTTGTGGACGAGCCTTAACAAATTGTTTTCAATCAATTTCAAGTTTATAGATTACGGTGACTTATGAAGTATTATAAGTGTGAGTATAAATATTTTCTATTATCCGTGTCCTCTACTCTGATATGGTATTCAAATGCGTTAAGTTTAGTTTTTACATAAAGGTATATAGACATACCCTTTAATAAATAATTCGGCGTTGTTCTACTTTTTGTTACTGGCTTAATAATAATAATATTCCGGGACAACTCACACACGGTTATCTGATCCCAAGCTAAGCAGAGCTTGTGTTATGGTAACCAGACAACTGATAAACATACTTATATATTTCTAAATACATACATATTATAGATAAATTACACCCAGACACAGAACAAATGATCGGGCTCATCACACAAAGCTATGTGGGAATCAAACCCACGACCTCCGGTATAGCAGTCAGGGTCACTAACCACTAGACCAACAGGCCCGTCAAAGCTTGTTTTGTTTGAACAGAATTGCGAAATGTGAAACACATTTTTTTTTTCCGAAACTGCTAGAATATACAATATCTATGTGTAAGTAGGTACGAGAAGTGTTTAGACTTAAAATATGAACTTTTACTCACACTTAATTACAAATTTTAGTGGCATTTAAAGTAATTTTAAAATACAATTTCTTTGATTTATTTAAAATACAGCTTGTTCAAACTGTCGCCGTTTGTTATTGTAATGGACGTATTCCATGAAACAACTGGCGTTTCTCTGAAAATTATTCCTAACAATATTAAAATTTAACTTATAAGTTTAAATATTGTTGCATTGCGATTACCGTACGTAAGTAATTTTTTTAAGAAATAAACTATTTACATAACATAATTATGTTATTTATTTATGTATTGTACAAATTTGAAAGATATCTCTTGAGAAAAAATATGGACACCTTCAATATTCCCAAAAGATTAAGACAAAGTTAATGTAATATTTAAGGTAAAGTAAAATAAGTAAGACCTAATGCACAATAGATAAATGAAAAATAGTTATGTAGGTTTTTTTTTTTTGTACTTTACTCAAACTTTTTTCTGACCAATTTTGAGTTGATTGCTGTTTTCAAAGCCCCCGTCAGTGCACGTCAACTGTAAAGTGTGACAACCACTAATCACAACCCGACAAAATAGCAAGATGTGTAATTATACCAATTTCAACCTTATGTCTTATAAGTTACGGTGTATTATTAATGCAAAAGTAACTTTGTATTTTAATGTTCGTGTTCACCTCAAATATTGTTCGTTGTGAAAAGAAATATTTAATTAAAAGCAAATTAAAGTTTAAATAATGTTAATTAGAGACACGCGTATGCAAAACGGAAGTGGAGTTTAACCTTGTTATTATACGTTTGTGGCAACAATAGAATTTAATAATAGGCTCGTGACTATTTATGTTTTGCTTTATATTAGAAGCTATTTTTAGAAATAAAAAAAATATACATATTATAAATATTGCTGTTTTTGTGAATACTAAGAAGCCATAATAATATTATAGCCCACTAAATTTTAGGCTCCAATTGACGTTGTTAATATTGACCATCAATATTCACTAAACCATTATTTTTTACCCTTTTCTCTTACCCCAATAGAAAGCCAATAAGCAAAACCTTTTTCCTGCAATCCACAAAAATAAAACATAAATTTTAATCCACCCAATTCTTGACTAAGTTCATTGTTTAAGAGCTTAATGTAGTCTCAACAAGCCAAGTGGATCCCGTATTTTCCCCCGTCACTTAGCTACAATTAGCTTTATCTATCATCGAATTAGGTTGCCGAATTCGAACCCTCTTAAATTACATTAAAGGGAGCAAAAAATGTGGCCAGTCATGCTAGGCTGTTGAGTGGATGCTTAAAAGAAATAAAAAAAGTCGATTCGGTTTTTAAATATTTTAATTATAGATCGTATTTTGGGGTTCGGAAATGGCCAGTATTAAAACTAGTTTATTGTGGAACGTTTTATTGTTAATATGTATTCAATTATGTAGCGACCTCTTCCGGTTCGTGAGAGAATTTGTGATGTGCGTGGTTGTTTGTAGATGGCGTTACTTGTTTGTCTATGTCTGTCTATTCTCTAGGACTATTATGATGAATGAACCAAACATGTTAATATTTATAAAACGACAAGTAAGAGAAAAAAAAACAAGTTTTAAGTACTTTTTGTTTGTTTATCCTAAAAAATAGTAGTCTAACAAATTAAATTTTACCAATTTGCAAGATGAGTAGGTATAGGCTATTCAGGCAGGTCTGTATGTACGACTTAAGTAATATAGGCAAAAAGGCAAATCAAATTAGAAAATAACATAGGAAACTACATGCCAACTCTTAAATATCAATACCATAAATATCCGATTTACAAAAAAACTCCTATTTACACACCCTATTTCCAAGACAGAAAATATGGATACCAGTGGCTCGTAAAGCCATTTCCCCTTCGAAGCGAACAAAACCTCAACTCATTCGTTAGTCGTTTTACAAGAGCACATCTCGATACGTCACGCGAATGGTTTCGGCACGTGTCAACCGCCCCTCTGCGATAGCGGTAAAATGTTTGCTGTTTACACGATACTGGGGTAAGGGTATGGTGCGTGTGGTAGCGGTTAGCGGGAAGCTGAAACTCGAGATAATGGAGCAGCAAGTCTGTGGGTAAAAGAAAAGAAATATAACAAAAAATTATTGTGATTTGATTGTGATTTTAATCCTAATTTGGTCTTTTATTTTCGTTACGTTTGTCGTTTATTTTTTTTAGTCCTTTATTTAATTTATTACATATGTGATAAATAAACAGATGTTAGAATAATTTGAATATTACTTTTTGTTCTTCCTTGACTTTGCAAATGTCATGAGCAATAAAAATGTAGGTTGATGTCCTTTTGGATAATTTTGTAAATAAGCCAAGTTAGCATATAAGTATATATTTTTTTTATTTGGCAAATAAATATTTCACCTTTCGATATTAATGACGGGCTTTTAAACGCATTGTTATTTGACATCTGCAGTTCGCTTGGTGAAATACGATTAAAATTAGAATGTCAAGTTGGAATTTAAGGAAGTGAATACTTTTTCCTTGTTTTGCAATCATCATCAATCATCATGGTCCATATTGCGTCGTGTTTAACTAATCGCTCACAAAGGGACCGCGCCCTAAACGTAGTAGAGATTTTTTCATTGATATCAACACCCCACGGAATAAATCAGTATGTTATTGATTGGTAGTTAGTAACGCCCTGGTTAATTCGGTTTTCTTCCTCATTTGGGGGTTCATGTTACATTATGATAATGTATGTGAGAGTTTCGGACTAAGTTTTTTTTCGTTGCAAAAATATGTAGCGATTAATTTGGCTATATTTTTTGTGGCATTAAATAGGGGTTTTTAATACATTGGTGTCAGAACATTCATCATATTTTTTTAGAGACTATGCAACTAATTTGATTAAAACGACTTAGTATGTATCCACTTATATAGTACTTACTTACTCGTACCTTACCTATAGACATAGGAAACTCATTTACTAAGATATGAAATAAGCAATGTTCAAGACACTGCATTTAAATAATAGATGATAGAGAGTTGTCATAAAACAAATTATACTTCACTTCGAGTTAAGTGACTGTAATAGCTCTAGTACTCCTTATCCTCACATTTCCTTCATCAATTAGGTACATAAATTAATCAAACAACTAACATTTACATTACACCGCTTTGTTCTATAGCTAACAGGATTTTGATTCCCCGACTTATGAATAATCTCAAGTAAACCAAGAAACAAAGCCACATGATTTATTATGAATATTCATCTGACGACGTTTACATAACCTTCGTTATTCATTTGAGCTAGAAGCCTAATCTACACAATTTTCTTAGGATTGCTAACCAAATATCAGACGTACTTAGGTATGTATCTGTGTGTGTGTCTGTCTGTTTATAATAGAATGGCTAATTTCCTTTGGTAATGTAAATGGTCTTGAATATGCCAGTAAATGGTTCTATGTACGGGATAGATTAATAGATTGATAGGTATGGACAGAGGTTGAATAAGAGAGTGACTGTTAAGATAACTAATGCATAGTGGCGTTACTATGCTCATAAGCTATTCAGGAAGTAGATAAAATATTTTATTTTATTACCTACTTATATGAGGCAAATGTTTTAAAAGCTACTGCAATATTTTAACATAACATACCATCACGCCTGTATCCCCGAAGGGTTAGGCAGAGGTGTACCAATGTACACCCACAGTTCGCCGGTATGTTTAGGTCCCATGTAATAGGGGGCGAGCCTATTGCCACTAACCGGGCACAAATCCAAACTCCGACCTGCTACTTAGAATTTCATAGAAAAACCCAATAACACCTTGGTCGACTTGGGAATCGAAACCAAGATCTCTAGCGTAGCAGTCGCGCTTAGAACCACTAGGCCAACGAGGCAGTTCGAGTAAAATAACTAGGATTTTAAATTGTTTAAATCGGCTTATTAGCAAAATGATTATAACTTAGATGTATTAGGAAGTCATAAATACATAAATAAATAAAATAGATTTGCTTAATTGTGAATGTGTACAAAAAATTTAGGTTTCTTATAAAATTTTGGTTATATAAACATTAAACGTTTCTCAGGAATCTCACATTATAAGAAAGAGTAATTATAAAGTCACATACAACGTCTTTGACAAGCACAACTTACACATTATATCACCAAAATCAGGGATAATAAATAATAAGTAATCTCCGCTTTGACAACCAAAGACTTGTCTAAAAGGTTATCGACTGATAGCCCAATGGAATACCCAGGGTGTTGGTCAGATAAACTCCTCGCGACTTGACAACAAAACTTGCTACTGGTTTTAAAACATCTATAACATGTTTAATTTCATAAAACAGGCTTTCAACTTCAAACACGTGAATAATTTTACATTATTTTTACTTTAAAACGTCCGCGAAAGGGTTTTATTTGCATTTATATTTCTTTTTTACATACATCAAGTATGTTTACAGTTATGCGACATTTGATGCTGTTTTTACGAATTTTGTCAAAAGCTTGTTGAAGATTGTTTTTCATGGTTGTTGTTTCATTACTTTCATCTACAACTTTAAAATACATAGTCGAATTGGATGTTTATGATGAGATTGGATAACTTGTAAATGTGGACTAAAACGAATATTTACTAACAAGGCATATTAAAAGTATTACAAAAAAAATGATGTTTTTTTAACCGACATCAAAAAAGGAGGAGGTACTCAATTCGACTGTATTTTTTTTGTTTGTTTTCGCAGATCTTTTGACTGGGTGAACTGATTTTGATGAGTCTTTTTTCATTTGAAAGCTGGTGCTTCCCATGTGGTCCCATTTCATTTTGGTCCAATTTTGACAACGCGATCCATAAGAAATAAATATATAAGACTTATTTTGAAGTCAGTTTTTCTTTTTAAATTGGGAAGTCAAACTCCACATCGATTGCGATGCGATTTTCAGCCATCAAAAATGCCAAGGGATAAATACTAAGTGAAGTATAATAAGTATATATTGAAATCTGTGTCGACTAGGCAACAAGGATTCTCAAAGACAGTACATGTAACCAGGGTCACGCTGTGTACCACAAACAGTTCTACCCGCAGGCCAAACGAGAAATTTTAAAAGCAGTTTCAAGTTTTAAAATCCGAATAGAATGGCGGTTACATTTTATATTTTATCTAGTTTATTAGTTAAAACATTATATTTGAATTCTTTCTATAAAATCTATATATTTTACTCTTGGAACATTAGTTAGTTATATTGGAATTTAAAGTATGGTTTAGTTAAAAGTTAAATTATTTAATTTGATAACTTAATACAAGTTTGAAAAAATAATAAAATTTAACGAAGTAGGTAGTCCTTGTTTTATTTTAAACGAATTTTATTTTACCGAGTTTCCTCAATTAGCCAGAAGATATGATAGAAAAACTGACAGCTAATAAATGAATGTCCACTTTATTAATAAAATCTTTTTGTTGTTTATCCTTATTTAAATCTATACTTATAATAAATCTGTAGAAGTGAAAATTCTGTACATTGAAAACATCAAAAAAAAAATGGCGGGGGGTGTTACTAGACCGACACTGAACCCAAAAGAGTGAAAAAAAAATTTGTGTCTGTCTGTTTGTTCAGGTATCACGCAAAAACTACCGGTTCGATTAAGATGAAACTTGGTATATTTATTCTTTATTATCCTGGGCACCACACTGGGTAGTTTTTATCCCGGAAAAGTATAAAAAATAAAAAACAAACTTAATTTTGCGGTTATAAACTCATTGATAAGTTTCGCCATCCACGCGAACGAAGTCGCAGGCACAGCTAGTCTAGAAAATAAACGAAGATCAAGGTCGTTTTAATACGTAATTTATACTTGAACTTGAAGTTAGGCATAAATGCGATAGCAGTTTTCTTTCTTTTCACACAACCTGGTGAAAGGTGCAGACTTAGCTTAATCTCCACGAAAGGACAAAATAAATGCTATTCATATATTTTGATTGATGAGATTATCGTCACGCAGGCAGGCGTCACCGCGGCTAAAGCTGTTTAATAAATAAAAAAACATAATCTGATAACATTAATTTATTATGACACACCTTTTAAATACATAAGACAAGGTCATGTTAGTAACACTATTTATAACACAAGAAAGTCTGGCCAGCTATTTACGTGAGCGAAACCGCGAGGCTTCCGTAGTTTAAAATAAAAAGAGCACTTGTAAAGGCTGTTCGGTTCTCATTGATTTGCATACGTGCAAATTAAATTAAATAATTAATGTTTTCTGATGCAAGGATGTAAAATATCCGCTGAGAAGCGAAGTTCCCTAGTCATAGTCTTAATTTCTTTTAACGACATTTCTTTATTTTAAATTGTAAATAGTTTTGTTTTTTGTACGTCGTATTATGTTTTTGTCAATATGTAATTACTATTCACTTATATAATATGGACACTGGGCAGGTATCTTTTAGTATAAGTGAGTTTATTCAAGTTTTGAGTTTATGATTGAAATATAGAACCCTAAAATTTTGTTGTTGACATGGCTGAACAGAAATTATTAAAAAAAAATGTACTGGTTATACTAGTTTCTGTGATTTTATTTTAGACCGCCATATTTTTTGTTAAACTTCTGACAATTAAAACGAACAGGGGCCCGAGTCTGCTATTTACACTCCGTGTTACTATGATCATAGTGGGATGATAGTGTCAACCCAATATGTGCCTAATTTTCGTATTCAGTTAAGCCAACAACAATCAGTGGCATACTGGCATGAGTGGGATGCGGTGTGGTCAATTTAAATTAAAAATAAAAGTATCAAACATTTTGTAATTATTAATAGGCAACACCGATTGGCACTAATTATTAATAATCGTTTCTTATGTTGCAAAAAATTGTATTAATTGTTTTTTGAATACTAATTAATTGTAAAAGCCCATACAATATGTGATTTCTATTAAAAACTTGTAAATAAGGATAATTATGTTTTAAAAAAGGAAAGTTTTCGTTGAAATTGACACATTGTCTATGAAAAATAAAAAATGTTTAGCCATAGATATGATGCAACTGCTGTCAAAAAATAGCGGAATACGAAATTGTACCGGCCATCGGTCATATTCACTCAACTCGCGGCTCAATCGTTCCAATGGCCAATTGTGACGTTTTGACAGTTAGTAGAATGCCAATTATCGTAAAATGGTCCCAATAACCCCACCCACTCAGACGATTCAAGCAAATGTAAATAGCAGACTCGGGCCCCTGGTTACTGTAACGATTAGAAGTCGGTTGTCTTGTCATCACAACATACAATATTCATTAATGAACGATAAAAAATAAGAGCGTCTAGTTAATTATGTCTACACCTATTCAATTATTGTTATGGAATTTTACAATACCAGGCTTATTTTAAACCTATATTTCTAATTGAAATTATTTATTCCTTTTTACACGGAAGGATGAAAATTATATAATCAAACAAGTTATGAGAATGAGTGCAATAAGTTATACTCGTAGAGGAAGACCGAAAAAAGGATGGATGGCTTGTGTAAGGGAACATTTGAAAAATGAAGGAGCGAATGCTGAGATGACGAGTAGTAGAGATGAATGTAGGCCAAATACTTAAAAAACTGTGTAAGGACAAGATGATAATTTTCATGTGTTAGTGCTAGGTTATGTTTAAACTGAAGTTTTTGTGAATAAATCATCTATAAGGAAAAATAGCTTTTACTGTTTTTTGAATATGATGTTTTCATTCCAAGCCACTAATTTATAAGTACCTACCTTCTCTTGTTTAAAAATAAAATAGGGTATTCTTGTATATAAAATTTCTATTTTGTCATTTAATTTTGGTTAAAATTATGCAAAATATCCACATTATATTAACAGATTACAAATATTTGCAACCAAGCACAAAAGCTCAAGTTCTGATCCATTCTTACTTGTTATGCCTAAAGTTATTACATTCGATTTCCTCATTGGTCTTTACTGATCACAAATCTTCTACAAACGCCAAAGAATTTCCCTTAGTTGACCCTCATAACTTGTACCTTTTCCTATCCCTTTCCCTTACAACGGAAAACGAGAAATGGGAAGAAAATAATATACTGCCATTCTACAAAGTTACATTTGTTTAAATAACTGAACAGGAAAATAATTAGTTTAGAATTAGATTACCTTTATAATACATTCGAACTGTTTTATACAGGGTGTTAAGAAAACCCCGTCCGATCCGTTAAGGTGTTGTTAGTTGTTAGGTATCGATAACTAATAACATTAATGTAAAAAAAAAATGGAAAAAATAAAAAAAATATAATAAAGTAAAAAGAAAAGTGTAGAGTCGGTGTCGTCACAGGTGCTGCCAAATGATCAAACAAAAGGCCGCCAAATATTACCGACAAAAATGGTGCCGTAATTATTGTTTTAATCTCAAATTTAGGGAATTAGGCGGCCAAAAATCGTTTTTTCAAAGTTCATTATTATTGATACTATCCTGAATATTTCAAGTTTAATATTTAATTTGTCATATGATTGTGGAACCTTCATCACCCTTTCAGCTCGGACAGGGTTTTCTTAAGATCCTGTATCTAATAGACATTTAAATCAATTTTGTATAGTTAGTTGTTCCGTGTTGTAAAAACAGCAAAGCAAAAATTGGTCAAATAATACCTGCACTTTTGGTTAACTATTGTAATTACAAATTTTTAATTCAATTTACTTACAGATTTATTTCATTTTCTAACATACTAACTACCTATTACCGTGAATACGCATCAAAACAATATTATCCTAAAAATGCATATAATTAAGGGTGCGTCCACATCTGACGAACGAGCACAGAACGAGAATTACAGTAACAGCTCGCGAGCTGTTACTGTAATGATCGCGAGCCGCGACCGCGAGCGGCGCACGCAGGTCTGGCGACACGGCGTTGTTGACACTAGTGCGTTTGCGGCATGCTCGCAAGCCGCTCGCGAGCTGTTACTGTAATGCTCGCGAGCGGCGCACGCAGGTCTGGCAGACGGCGTTGTTGACACTAGTGCGTTTGCGGCATGCTTGCGAGCCGCTCGCGAGCTGTTACTGTAATGCTCGTTTGGTGGTCGTTCGTCAGATGTGGACGCACCCTTACATCAACCATTATACCCTTACATAACCATATAGTATGTGCAATCATCTAAAAACCAAAACAAAGTCTGCAACAAAATTAGTATCTCACTGACTTATAGTAAGTGACGATTGATACAACAGCCAAATCTAATAAACAATAATATGTTAATTTTATTATATTATTAGCACATAATCTTTAATTTTTTGCTGTCATCCGTTTTGTCTTTGTGTCTTTTAGTTTTATTATGTTTGGTCTAAACATTATAAGTTATGTGTTTACTTAATGTTGATTTGTGTTATTTTTTATGTATGAAGAGTAAAACTTGTTCGGTAATCGGCGTAGATGAAAATTGAGAGCCAGTATTAGAACCTTCTTTTGATTATATTCTTATAGTTGGGAATGATACTTTCACATTATCTTAAAAACTTTTGTTGGTACCTATTTATTGATTACAGGGTTAGTTGTGAAATTAAAATCTATTGATATAATGTTGAGATAATGTTCATCAATGGATGAACATTATCTCAATAGATTTTAATTTCACAACTAACGATGTCAGATTGAATACGTGAGTGAGGTCTAATTATATTATTTGTCGTAGAACTTTCTAGGAGGCTCTGAAATTAACATAAACCTGCGATCCATAAATTAGGATTACAAATCAAGTCACAGATACTATAAATAATAAAACAGATATTTAAATAAAACCATGATTGGATCGGTATTTATCCTTCATAAAAGCAGTTTTTTTTGTCGTTGGTATAATAAATTACATGTCGATAAGATCAATGCAGGAATAATAATAACTATAAATCGACTGGCCTGTTGGTCTAGTGGTTAGTGACCCTGACTGCTATACCAGAGGTCGTGGGTTCGATTCCCACCCAGGACAAATGTTTGTGTGATGAGCACGATCATTTGTTCTGTGTCTGGGTGTAATTTATCTATAATATGTATGTATTTAGAAATATATAAGTATGTTTATCAGTTGTCTGGTTACCATAATACAAGCTCTGCTTAGCTTGGGATCAGATGACCGTGTGTGAGTTGTCCCGGAATATTATTATTATTATTATAAATTACAATTTCCTATTTACTAGTATATTAATAGTTGTAGGATACGAGTTAGTAAATGTCTCATTGGTCTTTAGTCAAACCAGTTTTTTGTACCTAAGATGATTATTCATCATAATTATAATAATAAAATCAATGCTCGTATAAGCGTGCGCCTGTTTTAGCATAGGTTTTTTTTTTTCAAGTAAACGCAAAATATTGCAGTGAGTTCATAGTTCACACCTATAATATACTCCTAAATTAAAATATACACCAGCTAGAGGAAAACCAAAATCAAAAATGGTATGTATGATCGCTGACGTCTCTCGGAAAGCTGCCACGCTAAAATGGAACTGGGGTGGACGCATCTGCCGTATGTCAGACGACCAATGGGCCAAACGAACGACCCAATGGGTACCTCTAAATAGCAAGAGACATCGCGGTAGGCCTAGACGGAGATGGCGGGACGAGCTGGACTTCTTTGATAAGGAGTGGATGACCACGTCCCTAACCAGAGAGAAATGGAAGGAGGGTAGTGGTAAAGAAAAGGCTAGAAAAAAATGTATGATAGGAAATGCGAAGGATTATTCTAATAGAACAACAACATGTATTAAAAATATTGCTGCTAATACAAACAGAATGATGGTTATAGATATATTAAGTGATATATTTTTATGCTGAAATATTTTACAAATCTACTCACTAAGGAAGCTGCAACTGTTTTGAATTTTAAATTCATAATTATAAATTCGGAAATACTTTTGTAAATAATTGATTTTATCCATTAATTTTAAATTAATGCTAAGATTTTGCGATAATTACCTCGATTTGTATATTTAAATCATTGAATGCCTCAATTTTATGTCTTTTTAATCACAGATTTATCCATTCAGTTATTATTAATAATGGTTTTAAGAGCCTTTGTTACTATTTGTATACAATGTTTGGTAAAACTTTGAGAATAATTCATAAATGCTTAAGAACGAAATATGAGCATCGAATAAATTGCACGACAGCTGAGCATAACAGCTAGTTGAATAAATATGGCAGTTTTCAAAGTCACGTCGTTAATATCATGCAAATAATACATACACAATAAAGCTTAAAGGTTTTTCACCCTAATGGAAATAAAAAAAGTATTTTGTTTATTATTTTTTTTTTATTTGAAAAAAAGTATTTATAAGTAACAAGTCTAGAGTTTCAGTATCGCAACAAATGATTCTAATTTCACACGCCATGATGCATTAAATTTTATACAACTGTAGTCCATGACTTTATACTTAAGCTTTATATTGTTTACATATACCTACATACTTACATACATTATGGTTTTCCTACCTCTTCATTTCTACCGTATATTTCTATGGTATACTTTATGGTAAGTAAAATTGTTAAATTCACATACTCATAATGTTTTTTTTTTTTATGCAATATAAATCATACTATTCAGCCAGTTCTTCTAAAAATAATCTAATCAACTAATATCAAAGAAGTTATGAATCCTAAATTTCAGTCACATAAATTGAAAACTAAAACTGAGTTCCTAGACAAATATTCAAAATATCCATTACCACCGATTAGTATAACGACAAAAACCCAAATTCTCTTATTGTTACACAAACGGATTTAACAGCATTCCCTTCTGTAAATAAACTGATGACATTCATTGCCTCCATATGTTCTTTGCATCCAGACATCCAGTGATCTGTTGACGTTTTTATATTCTTTGCCCGCGTGTGAAGTTTCAAAATAATTGTACTTAAATGGTTTATTATGTTACCAACGCAGTGTTTAGGACTGATGACAGCTTGATGATCAGATAGCTATTTATTTAAAGCTGTTAAAATGATATGTTTGTTGTGATTTTGAAAGTATGATTTATTATACATCAGGGGACTGCTTATTACATACATTGTACTCGGTGTGTTTTATTGCAGTTTTTTTTTGGACTATTTCAGCTGCTTTAAGTGATTGATTTTTCTACAATTGTGAAAATGTACTAATCTCTAAGCAGCTATTTGTGTGTTTTTTAGGCATCGGTTGTTAATTGTGTGTTTAGGCATGTTTTGCACGGAATAAAAAATACCAAATTAAGAAATAAAATATATTTTAGAAATTGTAATTGTTTACAAATATTACCTTGATGATACAACTACAAAATATTCTTAGTTCAAAAAAAGTGGCAGGAATAATAAATTATACTAATCCGATGAACAGACTTGTTTCATAATATTTTTATCACAAATATTGCTTTTTATTATCTATTTAAAGTAATGCTTTAGTCAAGAGACAGTTCGCTGGCAGGAACACTTTGGAAGAAGTTGTCGACGTTTTCAACGATTTTCGCGACGATGGCTTTGACGATTGGGGGTCCGACCTCCTTGACTATTTCGTTACTGCTTGATGAGATCAGGTCACGGGCAGCACGGCCTGAAGAACAAATGAAGATTAGATTTGGGTAGTTCAGTATTTTTTTAGGAAATGGAAAACTTCAAGGTGATTGGAAGAAGTTTTCTAAGAACTAAAGTGGAACAAAAGAGTCCTTGGTTCATGTTACATATAAGAAAATGTTGTTCAGCTTTAGTCGCAAGGTAGATTAACTGATCAAGATAATACCGAATTTCATCAAAAAATCAATGGAATACTAATAAGGAAATACTTCCTTATTGTTCTATATTTGACTAATTTTTGTTGTTCTTTTACACAAAAACGATTAGAGTATTTTTCTTTTTCGGTGGGAAGTGAGGATTTTTTATAGTATCAATACTTTTTCACTTCTGTACTTACCAAGAACTTCGTTTCCATTGAAAAGATTTTCTAATTCGATGGTAGACTTGTCCTTAAGGTCGTATGTGTGCTTGTAGCTCTTTACTTTCCAGTGTTTCTCTCCGTCCTTGCCGATTTTGTCTCCCATGTCAACGTCAGTGGTAATTAAAACCTTCCCTATAAAAAAAAATAGACGAGAAACATCAAGGCATTAGAATAAATGTGTAAGATGAAAAGTAAAAACCTAAGTAACTGTCATCTTAAAGACTAAATGGATTTGCGTCGTTTCAATACAAAAATCCATCTAACTTCATAACGAATGGTAGGTATGGTAGTTTTTCATCTTAATGTAAAATGTGTGTTCACGAAAATTTACTGACTTTAGGGTTTTTAGGGGACTTTAGAGATGAACTTCAAAATTTTAGTTTGTAGACAATCACAAATAGACTTTGGTGGTCTATTTATATGTACAAATTATGAAGGGTTAAGGTAAGGCTAGAAATATGGATCTATTTATAGATGGAATATGCGTAAAATAGGAAAACGAAGATAAGAATGTCTTGTTTGTTTATATTGCTAATATTAATCGTAATTTGTTCGATTGGCATATAAGTCGACGAAAAAAATTCGTCTTTATTGGAAATCGTTATTATTCTTCAAACGTCACAATGTTTTATGGTTTCCTTAGTTTAACCGGTTTAGATGATGCAGATCATAATATTTATATCTGCGCTGATGGTATGTTATTATATTAAAAGCTTTTCGAAAAAGATTTGCAAGAAAACGATGAGGCCGTATTTAGTACCTAGTATTGTAAAAATAATAAAATATAGGTACCTATGTTCCTTTTAGTTGGAAGTCGTGATTTTTGACAAATTTTAAGTTTTTTTCGATTGCCGGGTACATATTACTGTTAAAAATTCAGACCAAAACCTAGGATATATATATGTTACCGGAAAAGAACAAGAACCGCCAGTTTATAAATTTTCTAGGACATTTATAAACTTTCGTAGGATTCTAAACGAGGGATAAATTGTATTATTTTACGCCCACATTTTAGCAAATTTATCAATTTGCAATGTCTCGTGGTATATTTATAAACTAACGGATATCCATTCGTAAGATTCTAAACGGTTCGACTAATCAAAGAAGAGCTTTTAATTTTACGCTTCTTTAAAATACGGCAAATAACACACTGCTCTCTGATTGGTCGATGTTGAAAAATGGTTGGTGGTAAATTTCACTTCGTCAACAAATTTGCTAGCATTTACCTCACTATCTTCACCATTTTGGCTGTCCGCAGCTTCTAGGTCGCTCATTATGGGTCTAGGTTAGGTTAGGTTAGGTTTTTTTTTTTTTTTTTTTAATTGAACTTTGATTCGTTAGTAATTTACACGTGACTTATTCAACCAATCAGAACGCACATGGCGTTTGGTTATTGCTTACTTATTATTTTACGCGTGACTTATGTAAGTTTATCATTTGGCGAAAATGTGGGCGTAAAATAATACAATTTTTCTCTCGTTTAGAATCCTACGAAAGTTTATAATTTTCCTTGAAAATTTATAAATTGGCGGTTCTTGTTCTTTTCCGGTGACATATATATATATTATAAGGTTACCTAAGACAGACCTTTGGTCAAAACATGGTTATTACACTTTTGTAAAAACTTAGTATTGTTTGTAAGGTAAAGATTGACATTTCTGGAACCTACACATATGAGAATAAGTCATTACTTTTCACCTACAAATTACACGGCTTAAGGATGTAAATTTTGATCGACAAACATACTTTGCTGTCTATTTTACGTATTTCCAACTTTATAAAATTAATCACTTACTGAGAACAACGTGAGCGTCTCCCTTTCCTTCAATAGGGAGGATCAGAAGGCGGCCGTTCATCTCGTACTTTCCGCGAAAGTCAACACTGCACTGAAGTTTCACGACCAGCTTCGACTTGTTTGCATCACGTCTGTGAATAAAATAACATGTTTTAGGACTGTAGTCAAAACATTTCTGCACCATACAATTTTTTCTGGGCTTACAATATCTAGACCAGTTCATGAACTTTTTTGTCAATCAGCTCTTGCTTATATGGGAACTTATAACTAAGAACTAATCCCAAAAATACTGATGAATGGAACTGCAATAGGTGCGATGGACACTGATGGATGATGGACCGGACAAGTTAAAATTAGTCAAGGGAAGGTTCTTCATCATGATAACGTTTGCATTTGCACTCATTTTAGTATTGAACTATAATAATTTAAATAACGTAACTAAAATTGACCGTAAAATTTTCAGTTTCAGCACATATTTAGTAGGTTGAAAATAAGGTACTTACTGAACTTTCTTGGCAATACAATCTTTAAGGCCAGTTCCGGTGATATCCCAAAGCTTCAGGGTGAGTCCAGGAGTGCTGGCATCCAGGTTCTTCATGAAGAAGGGATCTAGTTTTTGTACTCCGAGCTCAGGAATGCCGGCGGCAAGGATTGGGATTGTGTTTTGGGTTGTCTCCTTTAGGCAGTTTGAGTCATCCGATTTGCATTTTTTGATGAATGGCGCTAAAAGAGAATTTGATTAATTTATAATTTTTTATTTAGATCAAATATTTTATATTTTAAAGATTAGGTGATCACTCTTTATTTGGTAAATTTGAAGATCCAAAAAATCTACTTGCATTAGGATTCGGAAAAACTGTATAAAAATATGTAAAAGGAGCTTTTGTCGAGTTGGTTTTACATAAAAGCTCAAAAAAAATGTGATTTTACATTTCTTAATTTAGGCTCAAAAAATAAGAATAATATACGTACCAACTGCGGCATTGGAATACACTGTGGTTAATGCGAAAACTAAAAATGCAATTTGCGAATTCATATTTGCAAATAAAATTATTTTCTTGAACACGACTGTATTCTTCCGAGGTATTTCACGTATTATATGAACCACCAAAGATCCACATACATATATAGGATAATAAACATATCTATATATAGATGAGCAGTGTAGACAAACTAGTTTCTTTCATGATGGAACCACGTTTTAAGCCTCTGATATAAATTGATTATAATAAATAACAATGGTCTTCAGTACATTGACATCGCCCCTAATTTTTTACGACCGATCATAAATAGCATTATTATTGTACCGTACTTTTTAAGTAGATGTTGATGTGGGTTTGTCATTTCTTCATATATTTCTTTTTATTTTATTACATACTGTAATTTCAGCTACTATTTTATCTATCCTCTCTTTTAATCATCAAAGATTAAGAGATTTCAGAGATAAGTCTTTATGGCTAAGCTGATGTAGACCTAGGCTTATTAAAACTACTAAGCTTTGACATAAACCGATTCTTAAAGGATAAGGCTTAAATCTATTGACCACCGCTCATTATAAAGGAAACCTCAATAAATAGGGTTATAGAAATAAAATACCATTCATACCTTCTATGATATTTTAAAATATTTTTTTCTCAACTATACTGGACGTCCCGTTTTTGATCCACGTGCCAGGCTCTTCTTGCAAGGCTTTTAATTTTAAGCCTTGAGGCTCAAAAACCCATAGTCGTAAAAGTTGATGTCAAAAAAACTTGTCTATTGCCTTCTATGCAAAAAAAGTGCCTATTAAGATAATGGAAATATTTTGATTGCCACATTAACTCAAGTTGCCATGTAAAAAAAGTGTTACCGTTGTAATTGCGGCTATAGACCTGCCAATATTAATTTAAACTTCGTATTTTTTTGCCATGATTACATTTACATGTAACGTTAAACGAATAATGTAATTTTGAACAAGGAATGAGACACTTAAAATTCACAAAAAAAATGTCTCAAATTGTGTGTTATTTATTTTTAAGAATCAAACAAAAAGGTAAAAAAATGTAAGTGAACTCGGGTGCATGGACTATGTTTTAGATACAAAAATTCACTCAGTAGGTAAAAATATAAAACAAAAGACGGTCAGGACCCAAAGAAGGATAAATATCTTCTTGGACAATTAGATAATGTCTTAACCATTTATCACGTTGACGTTAATAAGGATTTTACATTATTCGGTAAGAGTCAACATTACATTTATTACCGTAACGGTAATTTTGTAGGTGAGCAAATGTGTGAAAATATCGTGATATTTGTGTGATAGGTACAAAATTATGAGCTGTGACTTGTGAGTCACTTGCTGTGTTGTCTGCGATGTGCGCATATTTAATGTATTATTATGTTAAAAATATTAGGCCTATATTTTTTTTATAAGTGTCCAGAAAAAAAGTGCGGCTCCGACCCTAATTAAATTGGGAAAAGGGCAGGAAGAAGAAGTAAAAAAGTGCGCACTGCCAATCCCTTCTGCCTAGTTCTGTACCAGCTTTGTTCTTTCAGATTCCGTCTATAAAATACATTTCAATATGGTACTTCATATTTATTTTATAACATTTTGACATTACACTCATTTCTTCTTTAGATAACTTAAAAATATTTAAAGGCCTTTTAGGAAATGAATAAAGTGGAGGGACTTTAGTGAACGAATACTGCGATGCGATGAAATGTATGCTATGTGTAGGCGTTGTTCTATTTTTAAGTCATCTAACCTAAAAAAACGAATATTCACAATGTAACAAGAAATATAACTCCAATATATTGTTCTTTTCAGTTAATGATGGCTGAAGTTACAGCTCTTTCGTGTACTCTAGTCCAGTCGAAAGTATTTCATTCTTGTAACGTTCCTTGGATCTGCCTTTAGAGACATCTAATAACAGCTTAAAGGTATTTGAAAGGTATTATTACTTTACTGAGGAGCTCGTGGCTAAGTGTAAGCCGTACGGTTTGACCGATAATACAGGTTAAGCCGCGCTCGCCGCGGTTGGTCCGTGGATGGGTGACCATTTATAACATACCGAGACCCCTCCGTGTTTCGGAAAGCACGTTAAGCCGTAGGTCCCGACTGTCATACGTACATCTTTGGCAGGCGTTAAGTCAATTCTGACAACCAGTCTTACTATGATCCCATAGTAAGACTGGTTGTCAGAATCCATTTCCATTTTACTGTCCATTTTACTGTCCATTTTACTGGGAAACACAGTATCCACTGTGTTTCCCAGTAAAATGGGTTGTGGAGGTCAGATAGGCAGTCGCTCCATGTAAAATACGGTATTCAGCTGAATCCGGTAAGACTGGTAGCCGACCCCAACATAGCTTGGGAAAAAAGGCTCGGGAGATGATGACTTTATTACTTTACTATTTATTGCAGGATTCGAACCCGCGACTACTGATTTAACGCTCAAGTCGCATTGTTAACTAAGCTGAAGTGGTATTTTAAAGCTGGTAGTAAAGAACTGATGAATTGTATACCTACGGACAATCTTTGTAGCTTTTGCCATATTTTTTAAAAACAAAAAGCTACATAGGTACATTTAAAAAATATATAATAGGGTTCATCCAGATCTGACGAACGCGTACCGAACGACCATTACACGAACAGCTCAGAACAGCGTTATTGACCGTAGTGCGTTCGCGCCATGCTCGCGAACAGCTCGCGAGCCGTTCGTGTAATGCTCGTTCGGTGCGCGTTCGTCAGATCTGGACCACGGTAATATTATCTATATATGTATATAATATTATATGATAGTATTACCGTGTGTGGACGCACCCTTATACACTAGTAAAAAATCTTAATGACATAAGTAAGATGTGTTGTTGATATCACAGGTAACAAAATTTAAAAACTAAAATTCTATGCTAATAAATTTAATGTGATAATTGTAGTAGGTGCCTATGTTTGTTTTAAAGAATAGTAAGTGTATCTATTTATGTATTTTGAACACAATAGCTTTACATATTTTTAGTATCATATTTACCCTTTACTCTATTGGTTAGTTACCTACCATTAAAGTAATAGCAATTTTTCTTTTTCACTTAACAGGCTTAGGACCCTCATAATAAAAAGGATACCTAGGTAAAAAAAATAAATTTCTTATTTCTATGTGTTCTTTACTGTATCCAAGGTAATCAATGAATGATCTACTGCATGAAACTGACTAAAGAAAAAAAAGAACAGATGTCGGAACTATAGACATGCAATGAATGGGCAATTATTGTGACGTAGGTTTGATGCTCATCTTTATTATTGATAGCTATTAATAAAAGGCCTTGATTTCGCAAAAGGTATTATCATAATAATATTATAAGCTGACAGGTTTTCCTCATGGACTTGCGTTATATTTGACTGCAATCTAGATTAGACGGTATGTCAGTTTGTGTCTCTTTGGTAAATGATTTATGATACGTCGTTTGAAAAAAAATTGATTCCTTTTGTTTTTGATTCTTCCGAAGGCAAAAGAAAACAAAATTTTTAAAGGTTTTCTTTTGTTTTTAAATGCTTCTAAGGAAATTGGAAGTACAAGCGAAGGTAGGAAGATTGAAATACTTTTTAAGTATAAAATATTAATCTTTTCCTGTCTTGTATATTACATTACATTGTTTGATGTCCGTTGTTGAAATAACATGTCTCAATCTTAAACTGCTTATTTTTGGTGATTTTGTCTTTTACAAACATATAATAGAGAGGATAAAAATAATACTAAACTTCAATTACAAAACAAGTTTTTAAATAAATAAAACTTTGTACCATTTATTTGAATCAACAATTTTTATCGCTTATTCTAACATAATTTTAATAATTAGCAATTTTTTGTAACAATTCAATCAAGACTGAGTTGTGAGATAGGCACTTTGCCGAAGAAGTTGTTTATGTTTTCAATGACCTTAGTTAATGTGGCTTGGAACATAGGGCCTCCGATTTCGTTGACTACATCGTTTCCGTTGTTTTTGATAAGTTCGTCTGCTGCTTGACCTGAAAGATAATAAAAAAGGTTTAAGTTTTTGGTTTGAAAACTATACAAGTCTCGTGACCTAATCGACTTAATAATAAGGGTATAATTATGGTTAGCCTTCAGCTTAAAAAATAATATTCCGGGACAACTCACACACGGTTATCTGATCCCAAGCTAAGCATGCAAGCAAGTGTTATGGTAACCAGACAATTATTTCTAAATACATACATATTAAAGATAAATTACACCCAGACAGAACAAATGATCGTATTCATCACACAAAGATTTCGCCTCCGGTATAGCAGTCAGGATCACTAACCACTAAACCAACAAGCCCATAAAAATATACCTATGCTGTTCTAGTTAGCAAAACCAGAAGTTTGTGACCATAAAAGAACTTAATATAGTTATTGGACTATAATCAAATTTCCTTACATGTCGCAACTGGTAATCTTTCAAATACAATATCATGAGAAACATGATAAACATTTTTTGTTGCCATATTTTAGGTTTTAGGTTTTAGTTGGTTAATTTTTTCTTGTGATTTTCTATGTTAATGAAACCAGTAAGGTTTTATAAACCTAACACGCACTATAAAAAAAAATCGATTGATACTGACTTAGTACTGCGTTACCCGCGAAAAGACCCTCGAAGTCCACATCCGATTTTTCTTTCAGTTCATAAGTGTGTTTGAATTTCTTGATGCGCAGGTATTTTTCGCCGTCCTTGATCTTTTCAATCACATCCAAATCCACATTAATCAATAAGTGTCCTGAAAGGAGAAAATAATAATATGTTACATTATCTCAGGACTGTTATATTTTTTATAGGCTATTTGTGGGTAAACGGTGAAGGAAAACATAGGTAACCTGGATCTCAAAATTGGGATCTGAAATCGCCAATCCGCAAATGAGCTAGCGTGTTGATCAATGCTCCTGCCTTCTCTGTATGGGATGAGGCCTGTGCCCAGCAGTGGGAAGTTTATACGCTGGAATTATTATTATGTTATATGTGGGTGGTTTCAACAAAATTTTACTTTAATAAGTCAGTACTTTATCCTACAAAGTAGTTAAAATAAAACTCTGCTTGTTCCACTATACAAAAAAGAACGTCCGTAAACATGTATGATTAACGAAATCGCGTATGATATTAAATGTATTGAAATGACATTTATTTTCAACTGATGTCAAAAAATGAAGTTTCTTGCCGGTTTTTTCTTTGTATGTTTTTTTTACGCCATATTTACGGCTTTTGAGGATTGATCAGGGTAAGTACCACAGAGGCAGTCCCATCTAAATTTTATCAACTTCGATCCAGTAGTTCTTGTTTATGAAGTCGGTTTTTTTTTACATTTATGTGCATTCAATAAATCACGTTTCTTAGACTTGTAACTTCCACACATTTCAGCGATTCGATCAGCATTACGGCTTAAAATATACGTTACTCAGGTATCTTACTTAGGTAAAAGTAACAGTTATAATACTTTAGTTACTTACTGAGGAAGACGTGTATCTTTCCCATTCCTTCAATAGTGAGCACGAGCACTTTTCCTGACAGTTCGTAGTTACCATCCAGCTTCACGACGCAACCCATTTGCATGTAGATCTTAGACTTGGCCGGATCCCGCCTGTAATTAGGAAATAATATTATTGACTTAAACAGTTTTATTTTTAAATGTAAAACCTAGTCAAGGTTATATTATACAAGTTCTTGCTTGCGACTCCGCCCGCATAGATGACGGTTATCGCGGCAAAGAGTAGCCCATATATTGCGATTAATGGTAGATAGGTAGCAAAATTGGTTCAGTTGTTTAACCGTGCAAACATAGGTAACACGCACTACTTTCGCATCTATATTAGTATATAAGTATAATATTTTGTTAAAGAGAAAACTAATTATAAAATGGAAAATAAAGTAGTATACAATCAAAATTACATATGGGGTTGATAGTTGAACTAACAAGATTCAACTTTTAATATACAGCGATGAGGAGGACAGAGTTTAGTTTTCTTCAAATGTAATTAAAGTTAAGTTTGTAAACATTTAAATTATGTTATTATTATTTTTTTAAATAAAGCTAAATATTTACTAATACTACTCATTGACTCATTGATTGATCTAACACAATACGGAAGTATGGTGCAAAAGACTTACTGTATCTTGGTAGGCTTGCAAGATTTCAAGCCAGTCAAAGTGATGTCATTAAGTATGAACTTCAAGTTAGGTGAGCTGGAGTCGACGTGTTTGAAGAATACGGGATCCAGGGTCTCTACACCAAGGTCTGGTAAACCATCAGCAAATTTCGGGATTGCTACGACTGCGTTTTGTTTTGCGCATTCGGCGTCAGTGGATAGGCATGGTGTGATGAATGGGGCTGAAACGTAATAAAATTTATTATAATAAAAAAAAAACTGGCCAAGTGCGAGTCGGACTCGCGCACGAAGGGTTCCGTACCACCGTCGTATGAGAGCCCACCTTAAATATTCATTTTATGTGGTTTTTAGTATTTGTTGTTATAGCGGCAACGGAAATACATCATTTGTGAAAATTTCAGCTTTCTAGCTATCACGGTTTATGAGATACTGCCCGGAGACAGACAGACGGACAGACAGACAGCGGAGTCTTAGTAATAGGGTCCCGTTTTACCCTTTGGGTACGGAACCCTAAAAACATCAATTCCTTTATTTAAATTTGGTATTTTATTGAATCCTAAATAGTTCAGGTACTTTTTGGAAGTAGTCACTAGTAATATGAACTATTCTGCTACGGTTTATCGGTTACGGTTTATTCCTTATGCATTGTTTTGTTTTTGTTGCATTGATTGAATTACATTCATTGCATAATTCGTCGGTAAATTAGTTACGTAAAAAAAATTCATCATATACACAAACGAATTGAAAATAAATATTCCTAAACACAACAAACAACACAACAATTATTCGTTTCTTTGGTCCAATTTATGGCCATCTAGAACTTAATAGACCAAACAAATAATTTTATTATTATTTTTGTCATAACTGTAAGAATAGATTATTCATTTTTAATCTTTTTTATCTAAAATTGTAATCTTTAGTTATTATCTATGCATCTTTGTTGCCTAAATTGTGTAATTTATGGAAGAAGTCACTGACTCCTGAAACACAGGTTCATTAACCTAGCTCTGGGGTTTCACTTTTAGCTGTAATATTTTCTTGTCAATAAAGAATTATAAATAAGTAATAAATAATATTGCGATTCAACATAAAGGTACTTATATCAATACATACAGGTTTTAAACTTTAGATGTAAATTACTCGTGTAAAAGGTCTAAATACCTAATCTACAATATCTAGCCCTTTGTGTTTGCCATTCAATTAACGTACACGTTTTAATGACTGATGACAAAGATTAAATTAATATAGCCATAAAAGTTGTTGTTTATGAAACCATTAAATGATTTAAATATCTGGCATGCGTAAGATTCAATAATTAAAATCTAACTAAAACTTGTAAAATAAAAGGCATAATTTTTTTTAAATCTTTATGCAAAAATACTGAATTTAAAGTAGGTATAAATTAAACTTACCAGATGCTCCACTACAAAAATGTATTAAGGCACTAGCAATTATAAATATTTTTGGCACCATTGTTAAGGATTTGTTTAAGCTACGCGGATATCCAAACACAACTGAGTCGATCAATAATCCAATCATCTTTATATCATAAAATGTTCGCTTCTTTTATTTTTAATTACATCTTGTTCTATTAAAACGATTCCTAGAACATTTAAATTATTTCAAGGCATCGTGATACTTATGCATAACGACGTACGGTCTATATTTAAATAACCTTGTCTCTAATATTTATAATAATGTTATTCAAATTGAATATGACACAAAAAATATTTGTGGTAAAAACTACATTGACTAATTGCACGTAGACTTTTAATAAAAACATATTCACAACCTTTTTTAAAGGTGAAATAATGGTGACGAGGCATTATTTTCTGTGTTTAATTTTTTAAATATACATTTATCGATCCTTAGGAATTAATCATTTCGGTCACCGTGTAGCATAATTAACTCTTTTAAGTTATTTTTGGTGCTTATTACTATTCCTTACATAAAGGACAAGAATTTTGTACAGAAATCTAATTTTTTCACTTAATTAAATTAGCAATGGGACGATAATTCAATATACAAAAATTCAATATACAAAAGGCCAGGTACATTTTTAAAAATGTCTATTAATCTAAATTTAAAGCAGTAGGTACTGGTGGTGGTTTTTTGTTTTATCGAGTTACCTAAAATGTTGTTAGATGTACCTGTTTTTGTACAGTTTTTTTAGGGATCCGTACCTCAAAAGGAAAAAACGGAACCCTTATAGGATCACTTCGTCCGTCCGTCCGTCTGTCAAGACTGTTTTTCTCAGAAACGCGTGGAGGTATCAAACTGAAATTTATATCTACTACTCAAGTCTACTGTCCCTTGGAGCTGTGAAAAAATCAAACTTCTAAGCCAAAGCAATCAAAAGATACAGCCGTTTATGCTGCAAATTTTCGCATTTTGCAAATCAAAACCTACAGGGTACTTCCTGTGAACTTAGAATCTTGAAATTTGGTACAAAGTAACTTCTTATAGTACAGATAAAGGAAAAATTGCGAAAACCTTAAAATTTTAGTTTTCACAAAATAATAATATTTTTGAAAATTTTAATGTTTCTTATACTTTTCTCATGAACGCGTAGAAGTATTAAATTTAAATTCATATCAAATACTCAGGTCTATAATACCTTTAAGCTAACGCAATCAAAAGAAATAGATACCTACAGGCTTGTACGGAACCCTCGGTGCGCGAGTCAGACTTGACCGCACTTGGCCGGTTTTTTCTTATTGGTACAGGTATGAAAAATAATCCATGGACATTTTGTTTCTAACCGGTTAAACTGCTTGGATGTAAAGCCAAGTACATAATACGTTTCAATATAGCCAAAATTGAATGAGTTTCTATTCAAAATGAATTTTAAACGTAAGCTCTTAAATCAGCTAAGTTCATCTCAGCTATTAAGTTAAGACTAATAAAACAAGCCCAAATACGATGGGGTTGCGTCGTTTAGTTACAAAGTTCCTGTGGCCACCTTCTGGTTCCCTCATTAGATCAGTTTGAAAATGTCACAAGTATAGTATTTATTCAAATTTACATACATACATACATATAATCACGTCTCTTTCCCTTGTAGGGGTAGGCAGATACCACTTCTTTCCACTTGCTACGATCCTTACACACTTGTTTCGCTTCGTCCACTTTCATATTCCTTCATACATGCTCTTCGCTTTAGGGTACAAGGGTACCCTAAGCCAGCTGTCGGACAGATAACTGGTCGATCCACCCCCTGAGCCTTTTAAGGTGTATACAATATTTCAGCTCATACAGCATTACAAATATCTGCTTCAAAATTGAGTTGCAAGATTTTACTCGTACGAACATTACTACGATATACATTGCAAGTTAAATAAAAGTTTGTAAAATCGAAGGTACAACGAAAATGCCTATATAGAAAGAATGTAGCAATGTCTAATCTGAAGGCACTATAATAGTAGGATATAGGCACAAATAAAAATAAACGAATATCAGCCATTTCTTTTTATAAAAGTTAACAATAAAATTCACATGTCACCAACAAATCTTATTTTTTTATAGTAGAGCAAGATCTTCTTCGGGTACAGCTAAGAAGAAATGTTGAATGTTGGCAACAACTTTGGCGACCACAGCTTTGATGACGGGCTGTCCAATTTCTGTGATGACATCGTTCCCGTTCTTGGAGATCAGCTCGTCGGTGGTTGTGCCTGTAATTGGAAATATTTGTCCATTATTAATTTTGGTCATTGAAATGGGGATGGGGAAGGGATATGTCTAACGGTGGACTGATTTGGGCTGATGATGATAATGAATTTGGGCACGATATTAATGTGGAAGAGACACTTGTATACCATCAAAAAAGGATGTCAGAGACAATTCTCTGACATCCTTTTATCGAATCGTAACCCATTTGATCAATATCAAATGGGTTACGATTCATAAGTACCTAACTCAGCTTATTTTAGTCGATCTACTGCTGGACTTAGGTCTTATCCAAAAATGGTATGTGTTCCTAGTTGTCATTGTTATGTAGTAGGAGACATGATAAATCAGTAATAAATGTATCTTTCACTTTCGAACTCATGTTTTCGTCTCCACTTGACTCTGCCTGTGATTTTTTTTTTCTTTTTAGTATTTTGCATCTCTCAATCTCTAAATAGGTTTTGCTCTCCCCTAGCCTTTCCTAAGCCTGACTTAGTATCCATAGTAAATTAGTACAAGAATACGTACGCAAAAATTCGTTGTCGGGGAACAAGTTTTCGAATTTCACATCGGATGTATCTTTCAGTTCATAAGAATGTTTCCATGATTTAACGGTCCAGTACTTCTTGCCGTCCTTGATTTTGTCACTCATGTCAGCCTCAACGCTTATTTCCACTTTGCCTGGAATGAAAAATTACATAATGCTTAGAAATCATAAAAATAACTGTCAACTAAACTACGTTTAGTTTTTAAGTAAACTCCAAATTCAATGCTCACATTATACAACCGTTATACATAAAATTACTATTTACAATACACACAATGTTTTTGTTTCATTTTCATCTTAGTTTTTCAACAGAGCACACGGTTTCCAAAAGTTATACAATTGCCATTACTTTAAAATTTTCAAGAAAACAAAACAAACCTACTTCGTTCAAATTACATCTTTAATATTTAAATAAGTGTTACTAAACCTTTTACAGAAAATTAAAAAAAAAATATTAAATAAAACTAAATAAGTGACTACGAATATAATACAATAATTATACATATCCGTTTGACATTTAAACGAATATCATGTACCGGAAGTTTATTTTCGTTGATGTTAAAGGTAAAGAACGGCATTTTAATTAATCGTATTATTTTAACTTCCTGAATGTATGACCGAAGAGCATTGTATTATTAGTTTATTTAAAAGACTAAAATGTAAACTAAAATTGAGCTTTTTGATTTGATTTTTGTGAATATATAATTTATTAAACCCGACTAATAGACTAACAGAACGCACGTGGCCGGATATATTATCGCAAAAGATAGACAGGTTTGGAGGACGGAGGGGGAGGCCTTTGCCCAGCAGTGGGATATGATGTAGGCTACAAAAAATAATAGAAAATTGCTTATAATTTTTAAAGAATTTAACATATTGTCATAAATTATAGCTAAGGATTATCTCGATAACATCAAACAAAGAAACATATGGCAATCGGTCCAGTCGTTTAGGCGATACGATACGACACCTCCTTTTGGTGAAAAAAGAAAACGAAAAAGAAGACAAATCTTTTGTATATAAAAGTCCAGTATCATATCCAAACTCGATAATTTGTTTTTAGTTATTTAAAGACGCAATTTAACAATGTCAAGCTAATATATTATATAATGCAGTTAACCTTTTAATGTTAACTATTGATTTTTGTTTATTTTATTTTAATGGTTCATAAAAACGTGTTTTATTATGATTAGTTACACAAAACTACTCATTGTCCTTTATACGTTAGCTATCTATTATGATCTTAGCTAATAATTAAATTAATAATACGCAGATTTATCTTCGTCATTTAAAACAGGTTTCATATCCGAGAAATTCTAGAAGTAGTAGTTTACTCGTAGGCGTTCTGTTAACCGCTAGTCTTCTTTATTTTGATTTTCACGTCATTCGTGTATAATGGCAACGTTGTTTTTAATTCATTTAAGTACCTCCAAAATCATTTAAGTACACCAGACAGGAATAGGACAAGCCGTGGGTGGGTCATTTCATTTACAACAAACTCACACAAGAAACAGACAAAACTTTTTAAGCAGGACTGTTGCTATTTTGAAGAAGAGACAGCGCTCTACACCGGACGTCATCATCATCATCATCATCAGCCGGAAGACGTCCACTGCTGAACAAAGGCCCCTGAACAACCCCCCCTAGAACGCCACAATTGCATCCACCGGGTGCCCGCAACTTTGACGATATCGTCGGTCCACCTGGTGGGAGGCCTGCCAACGCTGCGTTTTCCGGTTCGTGGTCGCCACTCGAGAACCTTTCTTCCCCAGCGGTTATCGGTTCTTCGAGCACCGGACGTAGCAGCGAAAAAATAGGATAAATATATGTTGGTACTTACGGATTTTAGCACGAACGTCTCCGTTACCTTCAATCGGCAGAACAAAGAGCTGTCCTTTCATGTCATATTTGCCTTCTAAATCGCACGTGCACTGAAGTTTGACGAACAGCTTCGCTTTCTCGATATCCCTCCTGGAATAAAGAAAAGGATTTGTTTACGTTTACGAAGTACATACCAAGATGAAAAAGTCAGTCGGGTCATGGGGTCCGAGTGCACGAAATCTTTTTAAAGATCTGTCAAAACGTTTGGTAGACTCTACTCGTGATCAGAGAGCTGGTTTGTTCCTTGCACAGAGAATCGGCATAGCCATTCAACGTGGCAATGCTGCCAGCCTTCTGGGCACGTTTCCCGCCATTGACAAGGATGACGATGAGTATTTTGACGCGTGTTAGTTTTATTTACCTATATAAGATTTAATTTTAGTCTTTGTTTGTTCTTGTATTAGATTTAAGTATTGAATTGTAAATAAAATAAACATTTAAATATTAGATGAAAAATTAATGTATATATATATAAGTGATTTTGTAACATAGAAAGTCTCTTAGTAATCTAAGTATAACCGGGAACCGGCTGTAATGCAAACATTTTTGACATCCGTTAGGATCCTCAAGTTCTTACAGCAAGCAATAATAGTAGTTCCAATGGGTTGTGGAGGTTAGATGAGAAGTAGGTTCATTAAAATATGGTATAGAGCTGGTGCAGAAGAGAAATGGAAGTATACCTCAATAGGCTAGATAGAAAGATTTTATTGAGTCAGTATCTATCATCAATGACGTAGAACCAAAAAAACTCCAAAACATTCAATTTAATATATGTATATAAGGTCATGCGCACTGGGACTACTTGAAACAGTCGGTCTCAACGGCTTCAACAACACGGAATGCTTTCAAAAGCAAGAGGCTTGAGCAAGTGACGCACGTAGGGCCGTTGACAACTCACTCGCGCAATCCGTGTTCTTTGAACACTGACTATCTGGTCAAGCCGTTCGTGTACGGCCGTAGTCAGTCAGCCCTGACGATAGACGAGGGCAGTGATATGTCAGCACTGAGTTGCCTTGAAATTCTCAATCAACCTTTAGTCCCAAGTAACCAAGAACCTGTTTCTATTAAATGAGTCTACATAAGAAAATTTTAAATTAGACTATTCTGGACTCTCGACGTAACACAAGGCTATCAACTTTGACTAGACCGGTTTTTTGCCTCTATAAATTATAGAAAATCACAGATGTTTTTGATAACGTACGAGATATTTTGTTATGTTTATTTTTATGTTGTGAAATAATCTACTTTTGAACTATAAATAACTCGGTCAATTAAGTTACCTATTTTTTATAAAGTTTACGTTTTTTATAAACAAACATTAACAAACTTCATTTATTTTTGCTTACATTTAAAACTTTAAAGCTCCCTTTGTTGATTTTTTGCATGAGGAGGATTAACTTTTTGAATGAATAATTTCTTTTGGATTGAAAAATGGGAGAAAAACTCCAAAAACACCTGTTGATCTATAGCCATATAACGACGAAAACGAACGAAACAAACATAAAAGTTACTAGAGTTATTCTCCTAAAATAGTTCCGTGAAACTTGTCTAGATGGCGCTGTCACAAACGATTGATTATTTTATTCAAATTCGTTTAAAAAAAGATATCTATGTATATTTTGCCTAGATGTTAGTGTGATATATAAAATATTTAAATAGAAAATGTAAACAAGTTTATAAGTAATATAATAGATGATAACATCAGCTGTGTGTTTGTTGAATAACAGCGGAACTGAGCGTAATCCGGTGGTCTATACTGTCTATGGAATTACTAACAAATGACCGGCGATATGCAAAACAGACATTGAAAGCGTAAACGATAACAGTTTGTTTATGTAAATGCGTAATTTTAAAGTAAGTACATAAGTGGCTAATATACCTTGAACGACTCGAGATAAATTAAATGTAAGACAGTAATTATCACATAAAAGCTAATACTTTATATTAATGGTAGGTACCTACGCGTGCAGTATTCGTATTAGGTATTTTGCTTGATTATATAGTAGATACAGATTACATATAATAAATTATTGAGAGTTACGCGAACGTTAAACATTAAAATACATTTACTTTTGACGGATTCTATCGCCATATTATTATATTGATTTAACTTCCGGCGATTCGACGCCCTTGCAGGTGTCGTGGTCACGGGTAGGCTCGGCAGGGACGGACAGGCCCATGACCATGACATCTGCAAAGACGTCAAAACCTCGTCAACTGACATCAAAATATAGATTGCGATAAAATCCGTTAAAAGTAGCTTAGCTAGCCACTGCCTCGTTTGCCTAGTGGTGCTAAGCGCGACTGCTACGCTAGAGGTCTTGGGTTCGATTCCCAAGTCGACCAAGGTGTTATTGGGTTTTTTCTATGAAATTCTCAGTAGCAGGTCGGAGTTTGGATTTGTGCCCGGTTAGTGGCAATACGCTCGCCCCCTATTACATGGGACCTAAAAAACATACCGGCGAACTGTGGGTGTACATTGGTACACCTCTGCCTAACCCTTCGGGGATACAGGCGTGATGGTATGTTATGTTAAAAGTAGCTTTATCGTTTTTTTTTTAATATTATTTCATGAAAAAATAAATCGAATTAAAATGACTATGCATATTAATTTCTAATTTTAGTTCTCTGTACCTCAATATGCATCACTATAACAAGGATAAAAAAGTCTTCAGTACTTATTCAAATGACATTTCTTTTTAATTCTGGCGTCTGCAAACTTCATTGTGTAAAAGTAATTTGTGCATAAAAACCGTCTGATTTCCTTAATGTTCATGTAATAGAAATCAATGTCACGCGAACGATACAAGGAAAATAATACCTACTTAGAACTTGTAAAATTAACTTTAATTCTAGGTCCTGACAATTGTCAGTAATACATGTCATACAATACAATTATATGGTCGAAGAGCATTTACATAATGATAGCTCATTTTCCTTAGACGATCATAATTAAAAGACCATTAGGTGCTATTTCAGAACTGGTTTTCTAGTCAAGTGCCGTGAAGTGTTTTTAATAGATTTTGATTTTTTTATTCATACCATTTAAAAAATAATCAGAAGTTTGGCCTCTTGCTGTAACTTGAACACGTGTAACTATTTCGTCTCTGTTCTACATCCTTATACTAAAATTAGAAATGGGAAGTAACTCTGTCTGTCTGTCTTCTGTCTGTATGTTACGCAGTCTAGCCTTATTTACTGATCCGATTTAAGTGAAATTAGGTAACAGTCGTCCTAAGAAAGGACATTTACTACTTTTGGAGGAAATATCCGACACTCACGCGGGCAGAGCCGCGGGCCACAGCTAGTGCATAAAAGTACAAAGATACTACAAAATGAATGTACAGCAAGTATGTTAACTTTAGGCATAGACACCTAAAGTTAGCCCTTATTGTTCCACTGCAGGATAATTGACTCCCCCTCCCTTTTCCACACATTTCAGTCCTGTGCTAGACTTACCCCGGGTTTCTGAAGGGCTGATCAATTTGACATATATATAATATGATATTCCGGGACATCTCACACACGGTTATCTGATCCTAAGCTAAGCAGAGCTTGTGTTGTGGTAACCAGACCACTGATAAACTTACTTATATATTTCTAAATACATAGGTACATATTATAGATAAATTACACCCAGACCAGAACAAATGATCGTGCTCATCACACAAAGATTTGTCCTGGGTGGGAATCGAACCCACGGCCTCCGGTATAGCAGTCAGGGTCACTAACCACTAGACCAAGAGGCCCGTCAAAATAATAATATATGACTTGATATATTGTCAAATAAACTGATCACGACTGTGATTGGCTGACCAAGGACTAACGATCAATCACAGTGCTTAACATTAGGTTTGACAGGTGATTAACCAATTTTTGAGTTGATCATCTTTTTAAAACCGGGGGTTAAAGTCGTATATATATCATATCATTTATCATCACTACCACTGTGTATCTGTTATTTCATGTTATACTAGATTTTGTAACAACTCTAGAATATTTTTTATCAATACGCGTCGGCACTGACAGGTTAATTGGACTACGAGTAAATAAAAATTACTATTCAACTAGAATAATAGGCATTCTTAATTAAATTACGTTTTTTGTTTTTGTTATAAAGTTTTTGTTTTGTTTCCTTACTTAGAATATGTTAGTCATAATTATGAGATAATTGTGTGAATATTTTTTTTATTATATTTTTAAGTAGGTATAATGTAAAGTTCTTTTTAGTTTTATGTACCTATTATGGTAATTTATATCTATTACGGACATTTATGACTTAAACTCAATTTACGTAATGTTTTGTTATTATTTTATCGTTTATAATATCGTTTCTGGCTATGAGCTCGCAATTTTTACAATAGAAACAAGGTTTTAAATTATTTAGTGGCGTCATTACTTCTAGAAAAAAAACGTTACTATACTTTTTTGTGGTTCCTTCACGCACAGGATGGTTTAGGAAACCTGATTCTAATAACTATGTTCATAGGTTCAAGTTTAAGGTTAAGAAGTTATTATAAGAAAAGCTACAAAAACCATAAGTAGTAGAACTTTGGAATTGTCATACGCCAGTAAATAAATAATCATCAACATTCGGTTCTGCTAAACATACAATGTTTTAAAATTGAATAATGGTAAAATTTTATTCAGTTACTAGCTGTGCCAGCGACTTTGTTCGCGTGGATGACAAAACTTATCAATGAGTTTTTTTTAAATAATCCTTACAGCATGATTCAGTATTCACGCGCGATGACTTATTATTATTTCATGATTCTTGTATGGTGTTTCTATACCGATTTCTATGATTCTTTTTTATTGAACAATGTTAACTTTTTTTAATTAGGGATGAGTGAGAGTATTATAAACGTAAGAGTAAACAAATATAATCAGAAAGCTCTGAACTACTGAGCTATCAGGAGTTCTCCCGTTTTCTCAACATTTCCCTTTACTGCTCTGCTCCTATTGTTTGTAGCGTGATGAAAAGTATACTATAACCTGCCCAGGAGTATGAAGAATATTTGTACCAAGTTTCGTTAAAATCTGTCGAGTAGTTTTTGTTTCTATAAGGAACATACAGACAGACAGAAAGACAAAAATTTTACTGATTGCATTTTTGGCATCAGTATCGTTCACTAATCACCCCCTGATAGTTATTTTGAATATATATTTTATGTACAGAATTGACCTCTCTACAGATTTATTATAAGTATAGATAACTGAGGTATGTACTTAACCTTACTTCATACGCTATAATATATAGCTAATTAATTTTATATTTTTTCAGTTCAACAACCGATTTTAATAATTGACTTGAAGTTTGACTATATAGGGGTCGGCTTCCAGTCTTACGAGATTCAGCTGAATACCGTTTTTACATAGAGTGACTGCGTATGTATACTATCTGATTCTGACCTCCACAACCCATTTTACTGATTAACACGAATGCACATTCTAAAATCGCATGGTAAGACTGGTTGTCAGAATTTACTTAACGACTGCCAAAGATCATCATATGACAGTCTGGACCAACAGCTTAACGTGCTTTCCGTGGCATAGAAGGGTCTTGGTATGTTTATAAGAGGTCTTAAAGTACCGAACAAAAATACTTACTGCACTTTCTTCGCTTCGCATCCCTTTAGGCCAGTGATTTTAGCATCAGTGACGATTAGCTTCAGGTTTGAAGTACTGGCGTCAATATGCTTTACAATCACAGGATCCAGGGTGTCTACATTCAACTCAGGAATACCATCCGCGAACAGTGGGATCACCTTCTGAGTTACTTCTTTAAGACATTTCGAGTCATCCCATTTACATTTTGTTATGAATGATGCTGGAAATTTAAATGTTTTTAGTATTATCAGGTAGTAGTATCATAAATAAAATGTGGAAAACATCACATAAATTGCTATGAAAAAGCGAGGAGAGTAAAAGAGTGTTTAAAAGGGGAAAATACCTAATACGATTTATATCGTATCGATGTATAGCTTCTTATTTAATTATTATGTGTTAACCTACCTATATGTTATAGTTTTAATGTACCTACATTTTTGTTCTTTGTGTTATGAGTAGTGTAATTGGTGTATGTACCGTTCTATTCTAAATAAATAAATGAACCCAAAGACACTTGATGACATTTTTGTTGCTACACCACATCGACACATTGTTGTGACTATCAGGATTTGTTCCCTGTTAGTCCCATTGTGTGTTGTGGAATCAGGGACAACGAACGTACCACAAAAACCCAGACCGGAAGAAATGAAAAGTGGTTTCCTACATTTACCAGTCCAGGGATCGAACCCGGGACTGAATGCCACCTTGAAAACCTTTGAGTACGTCACTCGACCACGAAAGTCATAAAATGCAGTAGTCTTGATTTGTATAAATTATAGGAAAGAGTTGATTAGGTATTGCGATCTGAATTATATTTAACTAGGTACCTTATTATGTTTAGGGATTTTATTTACCTACCTATAACTACTTGTAAATACTTATGTAATGCTAAGAAACAAAATCGGTGTCATCACTTTGTTATTTACCTCCGTATTATTTTTGCCATAGCAGTTAGTACAGAAGAGAAAAATAACGTACAAATAAATAAAATATTAAGTTAAAAAAAGATTTTTGAACACGATGTCGAACTGATTTTTAACATTGTTCGTATTGCGCCAGTTAATCGTAGGAAGGAAGGAATAGTAAGCCCAAAATATTTTATGAAATAAACTTCAATATTATTTCTTAGTAAAAAAAATAAACTTAAAATATATTTTACCTGGTGTAGCCTCCGTCAGAGTTAAAGCTAAACACACAACAATTAAGTACTGAACGCACATTTTCATTAATGCAGTGAAACACGACTGCACGCAAAAGACGCTACTTTAATTTCCCTCTATCAAGGAATGATCACATTTATATATCTACGTAGGTTACTATAAAAACTAACACGGAGGAAGAAAAAAAAACATTCGTTTCGTTTTTTATATAAATGACTACAACTTCTGGTGGAGGCGGTGTTTAAAAGACGCAAAAAAATAAAAATTGTTTTGCGTGACCAAATTAGCCAGGAATCCTTCCTCATTTTAAATGAATAAAATATATTTTTTAATGAAGTTAATGTAATTTAAATGATATAATGTTATTAATTATTCCTGTTTAATTTGGTTAGCATTAAAACGATAAACTCAAAACGAGTCGGCGAGCAGCGAGTAGCGAGTATGTAGTTTTGATAGTTTCGATTTAGCTTGTTTTTATATACTTATCGATTGTGTTTTTGATGCTAAGTTTGTTTGATTGATTTTATACCAGGAAAAGCCAATCTACGAAAGGGTTAAAAAGTTGTTTGTTGCTATTTTAGATCTTTAAAATAATAACTTTCGTGCCTTTGATATATTTATATGTAGTTGAATCAAAATCTTATTTTAATTTCTTCATGAAGTTAAAAAAGTAATCTATATACCAAAAAACTATACTAAAAAGCTGTGTCAACAGTTTTTTTTACTAAAATGTGTTATTTATAAGAATAAAGTTTGTTATTGACAGCCGCTCTATAACTAAGTAATAAAAGCAGAAACTTATGACATTTACTGGACATAATAAAAATAATAACCTTAGACTATAGATAACTATTATTAGACCGATAGTATCGCTAGTTTTCCATTGTGCCAAGCGAGAGCACTTTTTGTCTGTATCTAGTACATTCGTTTACTGATTTAAAGTTATTTTTCGCACGACGACAGACTTATATGCGAAAATATCGATGGTTTCGACATTGTTAGGAAAATATTAGGGTTTTAGATAGTTTTATTAAAACGGCGCGCCCCGTCTTGATTCAAAATTTACGATAAAACTAGTTCATACTAGTGCTCACGGTTCATACACTGATAGGCTCACTCTTTAGTTTCTTATCTATACTCTAAGACAATAACATAGTGTTGTCACAAGTCTACATTTTAAACACTGTTTATAAAAGATAGGAATCTAATAACTACCGGCTTAACGTGTTATGTTAGTTACGGTCTAAACCAAGGAATGTTTATATTATGATAAGTTACTCTAGTCGCCAAAAGTTACTAAAAAGTAAAAAAAAGACCAAATAAAAATATAACGCGTATGTGAGAAGCCATCATCACATTTATAATATGGGAACACAACTTATGCGGTCCAAAAACTTTGCTCACAAAGTTATCATTTGTGACTGACTCCTGACTGTACCTACTTCCAAAAATCTGGTACCTACAAGACATTGATGTAACCTTTTGTACGTACATATCTTTCTTACTAAACTATGCTGTTTTTTGTCTTCCTATGATATTATTAGCGACTTTTTTTAAAACATGATACAAATATAGCCGGCTTATACCAAAAGGCATAAATAAAACATATGTGTTCCGTACAAGGTCCTGAAGTTGTTATTACATTATTTCGATTGAGTAAAAGATATATGGTGTGTTGTTTTTTTCATAACTTAGTAATATGTATATGTCATTTGTCAGTGAAACTAACATTATTATTGATGAATCCTAGTCTCTGCACCTTTAATCTAACCATTGATAGGAAAGGTAGAAACACTATCCATCGTACATGGTAAGTCGATCTTCATGTTCAGCCCTTTATAACCCACTGCTGGGTATAGGTCTCCCTTTGTTTATTCCACTCTCCTCTCCTCTTTGTCTATTACCAGTCGCCTCCCTTCCTGCCAGCTTCTTCAAATCCTCAAAATCTATCCCCTATCTTCCTGGATTTCGCTGTCCAAGTCTTGGCCACCTTAAGAAGACCAAGAATCTAAGGCAGACTATGGGAATGTGCAAAAATAGTTATAATAAATTATCTTTATACTTTAGGTTTTATAGAGGGGCTCGTGGCTAAGTGTAAGCCGTACGGTTTGACCGATAATACAGGTTAAGCCGCGCTCGCCGCGGTTGCTCCGTGGATGGGTGACCATTTATAACATACCGAGACCCCTCCGTGTTTCGGAAAGCACGTTAAACAGTAGGTCCCGGCTGTCACACATAGATCTTTGGCAGTCGTTAAGTCAATTCTGACAACCAGTCTTACTATGGGATATTGTGTTTCCCAGTAAAATGGGTTGTGGAGGTCAGATAGGCAGTCGCTCCATGTAAAATACGGTATTCAGCTGAATCCGGTAAGACTGGTAGCCGACCCCAACATATTTGGGAAAAGGCTCGGGAGATGATTTAGGTTTTAAGACACTTGAAATAATTTCGTCGATTTATTAATTTTGATACGGAATACTAAAAATGATGGTTTGCTCTGTTGCTTTTTTAACTATGATTGGCAGCAAAGCTTGTTAAAAGAGACACATAATTATAATTATTTAATAAGAGTAATTATAGCTACCCATGTTTTATTTCTGGCAGCTGAAAATTGTAAAAAAAAAACTCAAATGTAATTATGAAGTGGCGTGTAAATAATTGTTTTTCATACATTATATCCGTTTATGTTACTGTTGGATTATTCATCTGTGTTAATAATATTACGATTTCAGTCTCAGTAGAAACAGACCATTGTTAAATATAAACATAACATACCATCACGCCTGTATCCCCGAAGGGTTAGGCAGAGGTGTACCAATGTACACCCACAGTTCGCCGGTATGTTTAGGTCCCATGTAATAGGGAGCCTATTGCCACTAACAGGGCACAAATCCAAACTCCGACCTGCTACTGAGAATTTCATAGAAAAATCCAATAACACCTTGATCGACTTGGGAATCGAACCCAAGACCTCTAGCGTAGCAGTCGCGCTTAGCACCGCTCCACTAGGCCAACGAGGCAGTTGGCCTAGTGGTATTGTTAAACATCCTTCACAAAAAAATTGTTTGACGTGAGTTATAGTTCTTTTAAGAATAATTTATGTACGAACATTGTTATATGGACTGCTAATGGTAACTTCCTTAATAAAAAAAAAATATTATTTTTAATTGTTATCTGTTTTAGTATAATACAAGTAAAAGCACAATTTATTATTGATTAATCTTTCGAGCTTTTATTTAACTTGCAACAATATATACGTATGAGTATGTGTGTTCCTTTAGGTCAAAACTTGTAACCTATATTAGAACCACTTTCTGACATCCCATTGATATAAAATTTTGCATGCTTAAATACAAAATCATATTGTATTAACGAATTATTTTATAATAGAGTCTATTTGACTTCGAATTAGACTCAATTGTATTCCTAAGGTTTAAATAAAATAATCATCTGTTGTACTAATAACCTCATTTTTTTGTTTTGAAGTAAGTCGAGGCCAAGAAAATTTAATTGAATACTCCCTACATAATAATTACGTACACTACATAATATTGACAGGCCTGTTGGTCTAGTGGTTAGTGACCCTAACTGCTATACCGGAGGTCGTGGGTTCGATTCCCACCCAGGACAAATGTTTGTGTGATGAGCACGATCATTTGTTCTGGTTGTCTGGGTGTAATTTATCTATAATATGTATGTATTTAGAAATATATAAGTATGTTAATCAGTTGCCTGGTTACCATAACACAAGCTCTGCTTAGCTTGGGATCAGATAACCGTGTGTGAGTTGTCAAAAAAAAAAAAAAATCATATGCAATGATTTATTTTCGTTCCGTGTGCCTTAATTTTACGTTCAGCGTGATTGAACCTACTAAAAAGGATGAAACAGAAACTATTTAGACACAATACTAAATAAACAACATGTAAATTCTTTGTTTAATAATTCATGTAACCTTATTTATTAGAAAACAAACAAAATTCACTGGTAAATCTTTTACGGATACGTTAAAATATTTTACTGCACAACATATTCATCGATAGCTATGGTTTTCAGGTACTTGTTTGCGTTTTTAATGATTTTCTTCAGATTTGCCATGAAGACAGGTTCTTGTACTTCATGAGCTACCTCCTTCCAGTTTTCATTAGCGAATTTAAGAACGGCATCAGCTGAAATTGAAACAGAAAATAAATGTAGGTACAATTTTACATACTTATATAGTTATGTTTACTAGTCTAAAATTAAAATTGTTTTTCTTTATACAATTTTTTTTTTGAACGGCCTTTCAATGGCGGGTGTGTGCAGTGGTTGGACTGAAAGTTTGTTTGTTACACGATATCTCCGGTATTTTTTTGTTTAATAATTACCTATGTGCTTTGTTCATTAAACTATAGCGACATTGTTTGGTTACTTGAATAAAACAACTTATTAGTTTAAGAACGATCCAGAAAAACTTCGACACATATTCTAAACCTATAGCTATATAAAAGTTAGTTTACCTACTTAGACCTATTACATTATGGAATAAGAATAATGAATAATAAATAACCGGTCAACGCTGGTTAACCTACATGTGCAAGGTCGCTAAGGCGTTTGCATTTAAAACGAATCTGCATTTTCTATGTAGAAATGTATGCCTATCTATACCATGTTTTTTATGTCCCTGCTCAATATACATTCAGATGCAGGACAAGCAATCCCGGCGAATTTTCATTCCCTTTTGCCCCATTAATAATAATCACAATGCTTTGAGGGGCTCGTGGCTAAGTGTAAGCCGTACGGTTTGACCGATTAAACAGGTTAAGCTGCGCTCGCCGCTGTTGGTCCGTGGATGGGTGACCATTTCTACAAATACCGAGACCCCTCCGTGCCTCGGATAGCACGTTAAGCCGTTGGTCCCGACTGTCATACGTCGGGAAGTCGTTAAGTCAATTTGGACAACCATTCTTAATATGGGATACTGTGTTTCCCAGTAAAATGGGTTGTAGAGATCATATAGGCAGACGCTCCATGTAAAATACGGTATTCAACTGAATCCGGTAAGACTGTTAGCCGACCCCAAAGAAAAGGAAAAAGGTTTGGGAGATGATGAATGCTTTGATTATTCTGGTTGCAAATTTCAGCAGCCCAATGAGAGCCTCCTTCTTTTGTAGTCAGTTAAAAAAGTACAGAACATGACAGGAATAAAAAAGATATGGAGATACATCAGAACATGGCAGGAATAAAGAAGGTATGGAGATACATTACCTAAATCTTTTTGACCATTGAATAGATTCCTGAAATCGTAAGTAACACCGGTCTGTGCTTCGGCGTCGACTTTGAAGTTCTTCACATTCCTATAAGACTTCCCATCTTTAGTAATAGTTTTTAATTCCATGTCAACTTTTAATTTGTAGTCCACTGTAACACATTAAATAATTAAGGTCAACAAAGGAAGTAGTTATAATTTTAAATACTAACGAAACAGATACTGTTTATTATATATTTAAAAGAATTAATTAACATTTACAACATTTTAAATTAGAATAAATTAGACTAACTAAGAATTTAAAAAGGATTTTACTGATGTAACTTTTTAAAAAATAGTGTTTAAAAATTATGTAATCACGACTTAATTATAAGTCGTTCTTGAAAATATAACTGATAGGCATGAAATGACATGAAACTTAAAACCATTTTAAAAAACTTTTCGTTTGTTTTTATTCGACATTAAAAAGCGTTTAAAACTTCTTTTCATAACTATGGTGACAGTCGAAGTACAATCTCAAAAACTGGACACATTAATAAAAGCAAGTTTAAAATTCTCGCAATTTGTATAATAATATAATTAGCGTTCCTGCTATTCATCTAAATAATGTCCACTTGTCCAATTACACACAGCTTGAATTTTAATTAATTTTGAAACTTAAAGTCTTGATATAATATTCAATTATGTTGATATTTTTAACGACTCCCTTTTTTTCAATTAATTCGATTCAATTCTTAGGCTGTACAAACATTGAAATGACATGCACAAAGAACACCCAGATTCTGATCAAGAATTTGTGAATCAATCAAATGATCATCGCATGAAGGAATCGAACCCGTACCTACCACGTCGCGCATAGTAGTAATTTGCGTTGTGACCTACACCACTCGGCTATCCGTGCAGTCAAATCAATTGTATCTACACACGGTCCATCTACATAACGTTACAATATATTATCTTTTGTTATTTAATTGTCAATTAAGGAAAATATTAATCAACTTACGTGTATCCAAACTGTAGTCTCCCGTTCCCTTAACTGGAAGTACTATCAAACGACCGTCGATGTCATACCAACCATGCATCGTGAATTTAGGGCACAACAGTACTACTTGAGCCGTTAATTCTTCTTCATTATACCTGAAAAAAAAACCATAATATTATCAAAAGCAATTCATCTTTTACTATGGACGGGAAGGCTTTTGAATAGGTTAATAAAACATATGTCAAATTCCATATATACACATATAACGCTCCCATATAACGCCTTGTCAAAGAGTTTCACTATGATTAGCATACCATGTTTACATTAAACGCCTATAATACGATATAGCAAATCTTATTTTTGCAACATATATTTAAAATATTCTATTTACTAATAGGCGCAAAAAAATGCTACTTTTATGGACAAATTAATTTTGTCTTAATAGAGAATGCTTCCTGTAATATGATATTGCTTCTCCATAAAACATTTTAATCATTTTCAGACGATTTTCACCTAAAATTACCATTTTAGTTCATGACCCATAAAATAAATTCATTAAACTATATTTGGTTTTATCTGCTACTCAGACTACGAGTATTTGGATCATTACTTCTTCATGTCTTTACTTGTACATAAAATCTTGCACATGAGGAACCAGGATGCTTAGAACTTCTCATTGATAGTGACTTTATTCTAAAGAGCAAAGTTAATTTTTCATTAATTTGAAAGACATGTGAATAAGAGAGTGATGCATTTGGATGTGGATGGCTGGAGAGGAAGAGGAAGGCCGAAAAAAAGGTAGCTTGACTGCGTGAGAGATAATATGAATGAAAAAGCAGTGAATGAGAGTATGACAGCTAATAGAGTGGAATGGAAGGAAAAAAACATTGGGCGCCGACCCCAATTAATTTGGGAAAAGGGCAGGAAGAAGAAGTTTTTATCTACATATGACTGTATAGTAATAGTTATTGAAATGCCTTACTTTGCAGAATCCACTGAACATGATTTGAATCCGACGACTGTTGTGTTGAACAGTTTAAATTTCAGGATAGACAGGTTTCCCTCAATTTCGGGTTGAAACATGGGGTCCAGATCTTCAGCACCGATGTCTCCATTGGCTTCCAATACAAGAGGGTAAGCAAGCTTCACCGCAGCAGTAACACAGGCGTCGTCACCGGATTTGCATTGGTTTAAAGTTATAGCTAAAATAGAAACCCAATATTAAATACAACTAAGGTGATAAAACTCTTTAGTCCAAAAGGACTAAAGAGTTTTAGTCCTTTTGGACTAAAGTAGTAAAGTAGTGAATAATTAAAAAAATATTTAAACAGAAAATTGCATTTGCGTCATAGGAAAAATATTCTCGTGCTATTACACAGATATTAATAAAAAAAGTACCTACACCTATCGAAATATTCGTAAATTATATATATTTAATTATTTAATAATATATATTTTAAATTCAGTGCTTAAGAATGTTAGAAGCTTTATTAAAAACTTAAGAATTTGTTGATTCGAAAAAGGATAGATTTCTTATGAACATTTTTCCTAAATGATTCACCGTAACTCAACTTATTATTTTTTATGTTTAACTACTAAAAAACGTACCGTCCGTGTACGTCCGTGTGGTGACGGACCTAAAGAATACAAAGGTCACCACCCCATCTCATCCCGTGGGTGTCGTAGAAGGCGACTAAGGGAAAATTGAGCAGAGCCGAAAACCACTGCTTAGAGAAGGAAAACTCGAGACCAAACCCTATGCCAACCCGTCTGGCCAGCGTGGCATTAGTAGGCCAAAACCTCTGTATGAGCCCACACCACACAAAACGGCCCCCAGTTCCCGGTAGTCCCGCTATTCCCGGCCAAGGTAGCGGTCGCGGTAACGGCGGGACAGGGGGTGCTAGGAATCTCCGGGCTACGGGAGGCTACCACTACCTCAAAAAACTGACCCTGGCGACGTATAACGGACGAAGTCTACGGCTGGACCAACACCTCACCGAACTCGAGGTAGAATTGGGTCGCATAAACTGGCACATTTTGGGGTTATCTGAAGTCCGAAGACAGGGGGAGGACACGATAACCCTTGAGTCAGGTGACCTGTTCTACTACCGAGAAGGTGATAGGCCCTCCCAGGGCGGTGTCGGTTTCTTGGTCAACAAGTGTCTCACAAGCAGCGTTGTGGAAATCAGTAGTGTGTCGACAAGGGTAGCGTACCTCTTATTGAAAATCACCGACAGGAAGTTCCTGAAGGTGGTGCAGGTATATGCGCCGACCTCGACATACTCTGATGAGATAGCCGAAACCATGTACGAAGACATAGCGAAGGCACTACATGGTACCAGGAAGGCTCACTACAACGTTGTTATGGGAGACTTTAATGCCAAGGTGGGAGTACAAGAATGCGGCGAAACGAAAATCGGTCCTAACGGCGTGGGGCGCCGAAATCACAGAGGCCAAATGTTGGTCAACTTTTTAGAGTCCCAGGGGCTCTTCTTAATGAATTCCTTCTTTAAGAAGAAGCCCCACAGAAAGTGGACATGGCGAAGCCCCGATAATGTGACGAGGAACGAGATAGATTTCATCATCACGGACAAACGGCATATATTTAGAGACGTCTCGGTGATCAATAGGTTTAATACCGGTAGCGATCATAGACTCGTCCGAGGCTCTCTAAATATCAACCTTAAGGCTGAAAGAGTTAGGATGATGAGACCTACTCTCCGACCCACGCTGCCCCAAATAGCTTTAGGTTCCGATAAGTTCCAGTTGGAACTCCAAAATCGTTTCGCACTGCTGGAAACCACGGACAATGTTGACGAAAAAACCGACACAGTGGTCAAAACGCTACAGAATGTGTCTCGAAGGTTGTTCCCCGGAAAACGCGGTAATAGGGAGTCCAAGCTCTCACCCGAGACTCTCGAACTTATGAAGGAAAGACGAGAAACGCCGGACGCCCAGATGTCTTCGTCAGATAGGCGGTCCTTAAACCTGAAAATCAGGAAACTGACGCGACGTGACCTCCGACGCTGCAGCACTCGTAATATCGAGGCTGCGATTGAGCGAAATAGAGGCACCAAAGTCTTCGCTCAGCAATTAGGTAGACCCCATCTGGCGAAACTGAGGACCGGGGATGGCAGGACCGTCACCTCTAAGTTCGAGATTCTCGAGGAAATTGAGAGTTTTTATAGACACCTATATGCATCACGGGTGACTAAACCATCGAGACAAGGCGAAGATGACCACAGAGCCCCACTCACGCGCCATTACACCGAGGACATCCCGGATGTCGACCCGGGCGAGGTTGAGGCAGCTCTCAGACAACTAAAGAACAACAAGGCGCCGGGTGATGACGGAATTACAACCGAGCTCCTTAAGGCCGGTGGGACCACAGTCCTGAAAGAGCTAGCGAGTCTCTTTAATTCCGTCATTCATCAAGGCTTAACACCACAAGCGTGGAGCGGGAGTGCGGTGGTTCTGTTCTTCAAGAAAGGCGACAAAACCTTGCTGAAGAATTACAGACCTATCTCACTCCTGAGCCACATTTACAAGTTGTTCTCGAGAGTAGTCACTAACCGCCTCGCTAGAAGACTCGACGAGTTCCAGCCACCAGAACAAGCCGGGTTTCGAAAAGGCTTTAGCACCGTAGACCACATCCATACTGTTCGGCAGATTGTGCAGAAAACCGAAGAGTACAATCAGCCGCTGTGTTTGGCCTTTGTGGACTACGAGAAAGCCTTCGACTCCATCGAAACTTGGGCGGTTCTGGATGCTCTGCAACGATGTCGTATTGACTGGCGATACATCGAGGCGCTGAGATGCTTATATGACACCGCCACAATGACTGTCCAGCTCCATGACCATAAGACCAATCCGATCGAGCTGCGTCGGGGGGTGAGACAGGGGGATGTTATATCCCCAAAGCTGTTCACCAATGCGCTCGAGGATGTCTTCAAGACTCTGGACTGGACTGGACGGGGTATAAATGTGAACGGTGAGCACATCTCGCACCTTAGATTTGCCGATGACATCGTCATAGTGGCAGAGTCGCTGGACCAACTAAGCGAGATGCTGCATGGCCTGAATGGAGCTTCACGACGGGTCGGTCTTGGCATGAACTTGGATAAAACCAAGATCATGTTCAATGAACATGTCATGCCGAGACCGATATATGTCGAAGGATCGATGCTCGAAGTTGTTCAAGAGTATATCTACCTAGGGCAGGTCATCAAGCTTGGTAGAAACAACTTCGAGCGGGAAGTCGATCGGAGAATTCAGTTAGGCTGGGCAGCGTTTAGCAAACTACGTCGAGTCTTCTCTTCGCCTATACCGCAATGCCTGAAGACGAAAGTTTACAACCAGTGCGTCCTACCTGTTATGACTTACGGTGCCGAAACGTGGACATTAACGGTTGGACTAGTCCACAAATTTAAAGTCGCGCAGCGGGCTATGGAGCGAGCTATGCTCGGAGTCTCTTTGAAGGATAAAATTCGTAATGAGGTCATCCGACAAAGAACCAAGGTAACCGACATAGCTCGTAAAATTAGCTCGCTGAAGTGGCAATGGGCTGGCCATGTCTGTCGAAGGACCGATAGCCGTTGGAGCAGACGAGTCCTAGAATGGAGACCGCGACTCGGCAAGCGTAAGGTAGGACGCCCCCCCGCCAGGTGGACTGACGACCTGAAAAAGGTCGCTGGAGGGGACTGGATGCGGAGGGCGGAGGACCGGGTGTTGTGGCGCAAATTGGGAGAGGCCTATGTCCAGCAGTGGACTATGATTGGCTAAATGATGACTAAAAAACGTAAACACAACATAAAGAGTACGTCCAAACTTACCTGGCCCCGATAAGACATTAGCAGTAGCACATAAAAATACTAATAATAGGGAAAACATGGCTACCACAGATGTCACCTCCGACAACAATAATACTTCGGCTACGAATGTGGGATTATAAGAACTTGACCATGTTTATATGTAGCAAGTAGCAACAATACAAACCATTAAAAAAAAACTACTAGAACTTCCTCGATTCCGTATAAATTAATTAAAAAACAATTTTTGTAACCAAATTCAAGATTGAAAAAAATAATTATATAATTGTTGGGATCTGTTTTAAAAAACAATTTTTATCTTTTCTTAATTTTGAAATAAGAACAGCTTGTCATGATAAACTGCTGGATATGAATATATAAGAAGGAGATTTTTAGGGATTGGCCTACAAATGACGGATAAGTCATACAGACATACATAAAAGAAAGACATCCAGCGGCATTTGGAACCGCAACGTAAATACAAGTCCTTACATTTAGGCTTTATCAGAATACGTTCCAAGAATGTGCTTAATTCCTTTAGAATATTAATCGATTTCTCTTCAGGATAATTGCGGATTCAAATTTTGAGCAGTCCTTGAAATTTCAAGGACTTCAGTACTGCAGTGGCACGTGTAAGCTCCCTTCAATATTGAGTGTCGGTAATTTGTTTTACCTAGTTAACATCATTTATCTTTAAAGCTTAAAAGTGCCTAATTTACCGTTGGTTCAAATAGATTTTAGGACTTTTGAAATTGCTGTTGTGTGAAAATTCGGAGGCTAGTTTTTATTCAAATTACATGGTAGGGGTCATCTTTCAGAATGCTTGATCCTCACTTCCTCAGCCTAAAGACGATAAATACCGTGCAAGGATCCATTCATCCAGATTTCGTTTTCAATTCTTTTTTGTCTTGACAATAATATTGAGCAGTTTTTGTAATGAAGATTTTATAAATACAGTATAGAATTGTCAGACTAAGTAATCGGGGATCGTGGTTTATGGTAAAAAAAAGGTAGATGTCAAACATCCTTGTCTTGCCCAAGCTCGGTCTGAACCCCGAAAGGAATAATGGTAAAGTAGATAGTTTTTGTATTACGCTGGCTGGAAGCCCTTATGGTTTGGCCAAGAAGACCGATGAAACAGTCAACGCCTAACTGCGAAAGACCTACGCAACAAAACAAAGGGCAAAAAAGACTATAGGGATTTCTTGAAAGTTCTATCAAGGGTGACGCTCTATCAATTGAGGATTTTAATATTGACCATATAATGTTAAAAACCAGGATTGTAAAAATGTATGTCATTATAGTAATATAATCAACACCTAAGAATATTAACTTAACGGGCAATTTAATTAATTTTTGCAACTAATGAATGTCTAAGATTAATTTTATTTATTAAATGTGTTTTTAAAAATGTTAATTTGGTTCTTTTTTAAGTAAATTATAATAAAGGAAGTATTTTTATTCGAACCAGTGTATTAATTAGTTGTGTAATGTACTGTGTTGTTTTATTTTTAATTTTAATTTTAAGTGTAGGGTAAATTGTCTAATACTAACATTAGTTTTTAAGGTATATTGTTACTTACAAAAATATGGACGCATCGTCTGAAATAAATGTTTATTATTATTATTAAATTTAATAACGAAATAAAAAAAACGCACTATATAAGAGGACACAGGTTGTAGCAAATACGCAGTATTCAGCCAAAAATAAGTTATTTAACAACTTGCTTCCTTTATAAGCGACTTTTCCAGTTTTTCCAGTCTTACTATGGGATACTGTTTTACCCAGCGAAATGGGTTGTGGAGATCAGATAAGAAGTCGCTTCATGGAAACGAACTAGAAATCCAATCATCTCCCGAGCCTTTTTCCCAACTATGTTGGGGTCGGCTACCAGTCTTACCGGATTCAGCTGAATACCGTATTTTACATGGAGCGACTGCCTATCTGACCTCCACAACCCATTTTTAATGGGAAACACAGTATCCCATAGTAAGACTGGTTGTCAAAATTGACTTTACGACTGCCAAAGATCAACGTATGACAGACCGGACCTACGGCTTAACGTGCTATCCGAGGCACGTACGATCAACGTACATCAATCGAAAAACCCTAGATGAATGACTGGTCTCGCGCACACAACGAGACCAATCATTCATCTAAGCGAACTACACTACAAAAATACAATCAACAATCACAAGAACGGTGTCCTCTCTGATCCTAGTTCCAAATTCCGTTTTATCTGTATCATCATTTTAAATCTAGAAATCCAATATAGCTTGGAAAAGGCTAGGTAGAAGAAGTTTCCTTCTTAAGTGAAGATACTTCAGCTAAAGTTTATATTTTAAACAGAAACCTATCATTTAAGGGCCTTACAAAACAATTGGCTGGTAGTGGTCAGGATTAAAATTTACAATTTATCCCTAAAACTGTTAGTAACAACTAGTTTGCATGAATATGCCAAATTATAACATACCTACTTGAGAGATGCCACTATCTTTTCCGACAATCTACCGAGGCACGGCCTTTTGTAATAACTCCGTAACTAGTTATTATATTTTTGAGGAAACACCATAAAAAACCTAAATAAAAAGTTCAGTTTTTTGAGTAAGAAGTTGTTAGATTAGGTATTTAAGTCGTAGTAGCGTTCGTTATTGTTATTCCGTAGAACAGGCTGGCCAGTGCTGACCAGGAAATCTTCAGTCGCCAATCCTCAATGAACAAGCGTGAGGATTTATTCTTGTTCCCTTTCTCGGATAAGGTCTTTGCCCAGTAGCGGGATGTTTATGGGCTGGTGTTAATATTATTATAACTTAAAAGGGGAGTTCTGAATGAAGAAGAAAAAAGGTAAGGTTGACGTGGTATGGATATGTTATGAGGAGGAATGAAAGTAACCAAACCAGTTATGATTATGATTGTAAATGGGAACAAGAGGAAGACGGAAAATGGAAGTGGTGATGGATTGTGTGAAAGACTATAAGAGAAAGGAAGGAGAAAATGTTGAGATGACGAGTAGTACAGATGAATGGAAGCAAAATAAGCATTGCGCAGACCACAAATAGGGAACAGGGCAGAGAGATGATGACTTAAAAGATCACTATTTCCCTCAACACCCGTAAAAAATGGTCCTAAATTATTAAACCTGGAATCAGCTTGAACTACTTTCCAGCTTAACATCTAAATTAGATTGGTTGCTCTTGCTTTAGCATTGTTCATTTTAGTTTTAGGCCTAAGTGGTGGCTTTCCTTGTTAAACTCGGTAACGAGTTCCGAATAATCCTAAAGTCACAGTCAAACTATATTTGATGATTATTTACTAGTGGAAAAAAACCTTTAGTTTTATTTAATTTTGATTGGAGTATCATTAGTACAAATGCTGATAATAGTGCGGTGGAATACATTATGACTTATAATTATTATAATTTTGTGACGATATTATTTATAATTAGTTGGAAACACGTGTGTGAAGTGTTTATAAAGAACTGTGCAACGGAGTTTAAATGCAGAAGATTTTTATGGCTTTATTCCTTATGTTTTAAGTTAATATTTTTAAATTTCTACTTGGTCACTTTGACCAACTTTGGTCAATTTGAGGATTTTAATGTTACTGAACTATCAGTTAATGGAGCGGTATTGTCTTCAAATATTTGTTCATGTTCTTGATTAATCTTCTTGTGTTTTCATCTAAAATAGGTCCTTGAAGCTCCTTTACTACAGCCTTATAGTTATTGTTTATATAGGCACGCATTATCTTCACTGTAAAATAAAAAATATCGTTAATTACTTAATAAACAATCAAGCAATTACAAAATTAAGTATGGTTAATAGAACTATCTGCTATTATCGGTGTAATAAATCCTCGTTTGATATAAAGCATACTCGTATTTCAATTAAGGTAGAATTCACATATATTTTGCAAAAAGATGGCAGGTTTTTAATTAATTTTCTGACTAGTTAACATACAATTCAATGCGCATGGACGAAATTATTCAACTCAGCTTGGATTAACTGGCATTTCTATGAAGTCCTAGTTAATTTACTAATTAATAAGAAAATGTTTTCTTACCTAATTCTCGTTTTCCGTAGTCCAAGCTAATGGCATCAGTATTCATAGTTCCTTCTAAATCTCCGTCTACCTCAAAACTCCTTAAAGACATATACGAGTATTTCTCGCCATCTTGGTTTTGGATTAGATACTTGAATTTTAGCATCAATGTGAATACGATAGTTCCCTGAAAATAAATTGTTGTATTTATTTAGCTTATTTTCTTATCTATATTAAACAATTTTATTGATGTAGGTACGTATTATTTTTCAACATAAAACAAAAAGTCGTGTAGTTCACAAACATTCACAAGTGCGGGTATTTTTTCAGAAATATAGTGACACATTTAGTATTTTTTTTCAACCTTAAGATACTATTTGTACCTATTTGATTATTTTAAACTCAAACTCAGAACTTTTATTAATATTAGTGTTGTTTATCAAACTTACCACCGACAACAATGAAGTATCCATTTCCTTCTACTGGTAGCGTAATAAGATGTCCATTAATTTTGTAACATCCATACAAGTCAAATGTTGGACAGAACAGGTCTAATTTTAACGTGGACTCTTTTAAATTGAGACTGCAAAGCAATAAGTTATTACATGAGAATTTACTTTGATGAAATATTTAAGGTATTCTTCTCATCGACATTATTTCTAAAAGTTTAAATAATTTTAAAAATAATTTTCACTAGTGAAATTTTATCTTGAAACAACTTGACAAAAATAATAATAAACCGGCCTATATACTTCCCACTGCTGGGCACAGGCCTCTTCCCGAAACGAGCAAGAAACGAACTTTTTTTAATAGTTTGATATTTTTTTTCTTCATACACACACCCGCGGCCAAAATTGTAACCGAAACGCAAAAAAAATATAATCGCAATTTTAGGAGTAGTTAGGTGCACACAAATACACCTATCTAGTTATCATCCTTACCTTGTTTGAACTACTTTACATTCACTTAATCCCGAACCTTTACTCATGTTAACATATATTTGATACGTTTAAGCTCGAGTTTCCTGCCACAGACATTTTGTATAGTGTGTTTGAATTCCTAGTCAGACATACTGCGTCGTCTTGATTGCATGGTGTTATATCTGGATCTAAAATGAATTATTAAATAATTAACACAGAAAAAGCATTATTTTTATGAAATTTTAATATGTTTAGAGAGTAAAGTAAGTAAAATATACCTAAAGTCGTTCACCTCAAAGTTGATTGAGGGGCTCGTGGTCCAGTGTTAGCTGGTCGACTTAAATTATTCAAATGAGTAGAAACAAAACTGCTGATTATATAATTTTGATAAAAATGATGGCAAAGAAACTTACATTGTTCTGCACTCAATACTCCGAAAATGGCACATGCTAATAATAAGCTCTGGGGCATTGTTAATAATTTTAAGTAAGTACTTCCTTCCTACCTATTCAGGATGGAATACACATATACTTACCATTTCCAAAGCGTTATATATGCTTCTCTTAACCAAATGAAACGTGTTAAACAAATATCCAAAAGCATGCTGCTTGCGGAATAAAGTGTTCCGTACAATAAAAATTAGGCAGTAATCTTGAAGTAACATGAATCTATCAATCAGGAATCTCCCTTAGTAAGGTTTTTATAAATATTTCACGACAGTAATTATAATTTTAATAAGAGCAAAGATGAGCTACAGTATTAATTTACATTAAAAACATTTCTAAACCTAAACTAGATAATTTATTTTACTAAACTCAATGTTATCGGAATTCCGTTCGTGTTAATGGTTTTGTTTAAAGTCTTAATATCTCCAAAATCTTTAATTTCATCGACCCATAACAGTTGAATATCGTATATCGACTTCATTGATTATGTTCTTCCCCGTAAGATTGAGCGATGGGAAAAACCGTACACGTGCCAGTTTGACTCGCGCACCGAGTGTGCCATACCAATTTTGCTTCATTTTTTTGAAAACACACTTTAATGTGCTGCTACTGTGTTGTTTATCGATGTTTGACAATTCAAACAGATTGAAATCGCACAACGCTTTTTCTTGTTTTAAAATTTCTTATTAGCGATTTGAGATTAGTTTCGTTACCTGAGAAGTTAGATTTAGTATAACGCCAGATTTGGTGATTCTGGGTCGATGGGAAGTAACTTTTTTTCAGTCGGGGAAACGCTATTTCTACCCACGCCTTGGGCACAACGTGGGAATTTGTCTTTCTTGCACTTCTAAAAACTAGAGATGAAGACTTTTAAAAGCACCCTGGTTCCAGAACGGGAAGTACCTACAGGTTTTGAGTTGCTTGTAAAAAAAAAAACTACATAAATGGCTGTATTTTATTATTTCGTTGACATAGAACCTTATATTTTATTTAAATAGCTTTAAGGTACTGTTAACCTGAGTATGAGTTTAAACATAATATTGTGCACTAGAACTTAAAGCAAAAGCAAAAAAAAAAAATCTGAGGAATTTTAAAATTATTGAACTATCATAGTAATATTTTTTTTTTTTTTTTTTTTTTATAAATAAATGCGGACAACGTCACATACATTGCTTTGAACGAAAAGTAAGTTGCTAAAGCACTTGTGTTATGGAATTCAGAAACAATGAAGGTACCACAAACACCCAGACCCGAGACAATGTAGAAAAGTTGGTTTCTACATTGACCCGTCCGGGGATCGAACCCGGGACCTCAGAGCTAGCGACACCTTGAAACCGGTGCGTACGCCACTCGACCACGGAGGTCGTCAAGATGGTTCATATTACTATAAACATGCAGCGCGATGGTTTAAAAGTTATTATTGAACTATCAGTTGATGAAGGGGTATTGTCTTCAAATATTTGTTCATGTTCCTGATTACTTTTGTGAATGTGGCATCTATAACAGGTCCTTGAAGCTCCTTTGATATTGGCTTCCAGTTGTCGTTTATAAAGGCACGTACTACTTTCACTGTAAAGAAAGGTAAATAAAATGATTATCCTATTTCGGAGTACAATTGCTATTAAAATTAACTTTTATAAATGTGTAGATATACGACGAACGAATGACATACAGAGTGTCGTTAAATATGTTTTTTTAATTAATTTGCTAACAAGCTATTAAATGCTCGTCGACGAGTTCTTCAGGGCTGCCTCTGGTTATTTAACTTAAATTGGATCTACTTGTATTTGAATAAAGATGAACATTAATAATAATAGTAGTCATAAAAAAAAATCGTCTCTTTAGCCACGAGCGACGATGCTCCTCTCGCGTAGGCGCTGCTTAAATCATCTGTCAAGATGTTTAAGGCCTAATGACATAAAAAAAGGGTTTCTTACCTAAATTTCCGTAGTCAAAACTCAAGAGATCTGTATCCATATTTCCTTCTATATCAGCGTCTATCTCATAACCCTTTAATGACATATATTTTTTGCCATTTTGGTTTTGGACAACGTTAATTTTTGCATCAATCTGAATACGATAATCCGCTGAAAACAAATTGTTAAATATTAATTAATTTATATTTAACAATAGGTTCACGGACAGACGATTGATATTAAATCATCATACCACTTGCCACCGTGCGACGTATCACAAATATTTGTTCCAAGTCCGGGTAAACCCACGTTAAAGAACTTCAGTGTTTGACTTAATTTTTTTGTAAACTTAGCGATACTTAAAAACCCTTGGATTTTTTTAATTATTTTATATTATTTTAAAGCAAACTTACTGCATATAACTATGAAGTTTCCGGTGCCTCCTACTGGTAACGTAATTAGAAATCCACTCATTTCGTAAAATCCATATAAGAACAATGTTGGACAAACCAAGTTCAATTGTAATGTAGATTTCTTCAAATTAAGACTGTAACAAAATAGGTTAGGCATGATTACTATAGAATAAATAATTTCAAAGGTATTTCTCGTAAATAGCTTAATATTTTTAATTCAAATTTTCATTGTTTCAAATTTTATTTTTAAACATTAGTTTTAAGTATTGTGTTTCGGAAAATACACGCGGAAAAATTATAACCGAAACGCTAATCCTTGATACAATCAATTATAAGATACACAAATATACTTGTCTTATACATCTTTACTTTGTTTTAACTACGTCACATCCAGTTAATCCCGTAGAGGTGTTATTGAATATCGTATATTTGACACGAGAAAGGTTTGCGACTAGTTTTCTGTATTTTATCGGGTCCAAATTCTCAATGTTTAAGCTCGAGTTTCCTGCCACAGCCATCTTGTATAATGTGTTTATATTTCTTGTCAGACATACTGCGTCGTCTTGCTTGCATGGTGTTATGTCTGGATCTAAAATTGTTTATTACAGAATAAATAATAATTACAGAGTTTTTTATTCAACTCGTTGATGCTTTTATGAAATCTTTATATGTGAGTAATAAATAAAAAGTCATTCACCTCAACGTTTATTACCTAAGGTACTTTAAAACTAATTTGTGTTTTTTTTAATTTTGATATTATAAACGATGGCAAAGAAACTTACATTGTTCTGCACTCCATCCTCCAAAAATGACACTTGCCAATACTAACACTCTATGGAGCATTGTTGAAAATTGTGTATTTCCTTACTTCTTACTCAGGATGGAATACATAGACTTACCGCTTCCAAAGCATTATATACGGTTTTCGTAACCACATGAAACGTCTTCCAAAAAAAAAATGCCGTTAAAAATGCTCAAGACCATGCTGCCTGTGCAATGAAGTATTCCGTACATTATCATATTGAGTGCTTTAGAAAACGATTATTTTTATACAGTAATCTTTAGATTAAGGGTTTGTAAATATATAAACGGTGAGTGCATTTTTATGACAATTTACCCTTTCAATCAGGAATCTCCCTAAATCAGGTTTATATATTTTTGAGGACGACGAGCAATAACGAGTTTCTGCTCTTAGACCTTAGTTGATCTCACAGTAATAATACAAATTATTTGTAGTAAGCGTAATAGAGTATTTGCTATTACGCTTACGTAATAGCAAATACTCTATTACTTATTTAAGTAAAATATCACTTAAATAAGTGATATTTTAACCTGATTTACTATCAGGTTAAAATATCACTTATTATAAGGAAAAACTGTGCATGCCGTTTGAGTTAATGGTTTTGCTTAACGTCATACTATCTCCCAAAAATGTTAATGTCATTGACCCATAAATCTTGATCATGTTTTTCCCCGTAGAGGTTCAATAGAAATAAACATGACGTTATCATGTAGTTCAAATATTAAAAAGTTAAGAATTAGCGACACTGCTTCATAACGACATGTTGAAGCCATTGTGAATTTCATTTGTCGTAGTAGTCGTTAAATTTGTCGTTGATTTGGGAGTCGCGTTAGTTCCAGGGAAACCGTCACGGCTTAATTCGTGACTTCGACATTATCTGCAACAAATGCTTCTTAAACTAGCATCAAATTTGATTAAAAAGGTGTATTTTTCAAACGAGTTCCATGGATGAATTTTTTTATCTATTCAATATGGCTCCAAAGTATTTTTATAAAGGATTAGAAATAAAAAAGTAGATACATACGATAAAGTATTTTACTAAATTATAATTAATTTTTAACAATAAATTACTTAATAAATAAATGCCATTACTAAATTACTGAACTATGACTTGACGAAGCGGTATTCGTTTCAAATATTTGTTGAAGTTCTTGATCAGTTTCCTAACGTTGGCTTTGAAGACAGGTCCTTGAAGCTGCTTTGATACTGGCTTCCAGTTGTCGTTGATAAAACGAAGTACTGTTGCAGCTGTAAAAGAAAATATATAGCTAGAGCATATTTTGGGCAAAAACAAAAACTTACAATATTGACTATTTTAAAGATATTGCTTTGCGTTTCGAAGACCCTACTGAATATAGCCACTCAAAATATCTGAATGTCAAATATTTCACAAAAGAGTAAAGCTTTTCCTATGTTGGGGTTTTCTTTCAGTCTTATCAGGTTCAGCTGAAAACTGTTATTCTACATTTCCTGGTAACAGAGTATGCCATAGTAAGGCTGGTTTTCAAAATTATAATAACTAACAAAAGAATTAATAAAGGACAAAAATATTCATGACGAAAAATAAGAAATTACGATAACCTCTTTTTTGATCAATTGAACTAGATGAAAATAGCAGGAAAAGTTCAGTCATAAACATTTCTAAGGTCCATTAAGCAAAAGAATTATTTATGTATGCGGAGACAGTGAGCCTGTGTAAGATTTATTGTGAAAACTTTGGGAATTCAAGGTAACGAAGAAGAAATAGCGAGTTTTGAATTAATATGCCTAGCTTCCCAACTGTATTCAAAGCCTTTGAAAGGACTTGATTTTAAGTTAGTTCATAGAAAAATAATTGATTTAAGAAAAAGTTAGCTATCTATTTCCAACGATTCTCATCGTGTTTTATGTATTTCATTGGTAAACATTTAAATATCGATTAGCGAATCTACCGGATCAGTTTAATCGCGGAAAACCTTATTCATGGATGACTTAATCGACCATATTCACGGCCTACCATACGGCATACCATTTTCGACGGGCCTGTTGGTTTAGTGGTTAGTGACCCTGACTGCTATACCGGAGGTCGTGGGTTCGATTCCCACCCAGGACAAATGTTTGTGTGATGAGCACGATCATTTGTTCTGGTTGTCTGGGTGTAATTTATCTATAATATGTATGTATTTAGAAATATATAAGTATGTTTATCAGTTGTCTGGTTACCATAACACAAGCTCTGCTTAGCTTGGGATCAGATAACCGTGTGTGAGTTGTCCCGGAATATTATTATTATTATATTAGATTGACGTCAGTTCCCATCAAAGACTATGTTCCCATACACACTAATTTGAAGAAGTAGTTTTTATTTTGTGTCAAATGTTACGTTCAAATTGTATTTAATGAGCCGTGTAACCACATCCCTTAATCTAATTCATTGCCCCTAAACTATGTATATTATTAGGTAAGCCAAGGGGTCTTCGCCTTGGCCCAGTTCCTGAAAACTGTTGACCCATATCATGAGGCTTTGTTTCAGTGAGGTACAAGAAAACTACGAGAAAACAAAATGCTTTTGATCGAAGATTCAACACGTCTAACAGATCTGAATCACAAAACTAGAGTAAAATAATGAAAAAAATACACTTGTAAAAAATTGGGCCCTTGATTTAAATGGAATCTACCAAATATATTATTCTGGTACATGCTTAGCTATACGTTAGACTTACTTTTTCCAGGATTTCACGCTTAGTGCTCTAATATTTTGGACTATTCTAGTAAGTCATAAAATAGGACCTTACCTAATGCTTTGTGTTGTCCGTTGAACAAGTTAGTGAGATCAGTAACCATTTTTCCTTGTAATTCCCCGTCTACCTTGTAACTCTTGAACTTCAGGTATTTAACGCCATCTTTATTTTGGTTAATATTAATTTCAGTATGAATTTGAACACGATAGTCCTCTGTAAAGAAATAAAAAAAAATATATAAAAAAAAATAGTAAAAAAACAACATTGAAATCTATCTGATATAATATCTAAAAAAAGAAATAGGTATAAAAAATGATTGAACAATTAAATTACAATAATTATGGACTTGATTTAAAAATATATTATTATTTATACTTACTACATAAAACAGAGTAGTCTCCATTGCCCTCAATTGGTACCGCAATAAGAAATCCAGTAACGTTGTACTTTCCATGCATCTTAAATGTTGGGCAAAATAGATCGAAGCTTAAAGATGATTTCTTCATATTTAGTCTGAAAAGTAACAAGTGAGGCAATTAGTTTGGAAGACACAAATAATTAATAACATTTTTAATATATGTTAGTTGTATAAGGAATATTATTTGCTCAATAAATGTTCTTGGAGGCTACTAGAACGTTAACTACTTTTTGATATTTTGAAAAGTTTTATCATACATAACTTCTCTCTCTCTCTCTATAGTCTTTTTTTTTTCATGTTTACTAGCGCTACTCTCCTATTATCGTCAACACCATTTAATTATAGTACAAATTTACTTACTTGGAATTAACGACATCACATTCACTCAATCCAGTAACAGTGCTATTGTAAAATGTATAATTAATAATACCAAGGTTTCCATCTATTCTCTCCTGATACATCGGGTCTAAGTTCTCAATGTTTAAGCTCGGGTCTCCTGCCACAGACATCTTGTATAATATATTTGAATTTCTCGTCATACATATTGTGTCGTCTTTCCTGCATGGTGTTATGTCTGGATCTAAAATGTTTTATTTATAAGTTCAATAATTAAAATTCAGAAATTTATATATAACCTTATAAAATTATAAATAACCGATAGGTACTAGTACCAAGTATAGAAAAAGAATACCAAGTAATTTTTTTTTTTTTTATGTTTTATATTATATATTTTATTATATTAGTAAATCAGTATTATTTATAGTAATATTATAGAACGGGAATTAGCGTGTGCAAGCTAGTTTAAAAGTCAGTATTATTTAAATAACAAAACTTTTTTACTTACATTGTTCTGATTTTATTAAAATAATTGCACAAAATAATATTATGATTCTTTGGGACATTGCTAACAGTACTTTCTGCTTGCTTTCTCAGGATAAAATGTATTTCACTTTCGCAGTCGAAGGTATTTATGCTTTTGAACCATACGAGAAACGTGTTCCAAAAATAACATTGCATAATTTTGTATGCCACTTGGTTAAGCTGATATTCAAAGAAAGTTTTAAAATATTGAAGAAAGTGTCATAAGTCCGAACTGGAACTGGTTTCAGATTAATATTTAAATTCCCAAATAAATCTTAAGGTTTCTTCGCAGGATTGCTTTATAATAATTATATAAGTGAAATTAAACATATATTATCATATATTATGTGAAAGTGCTAAAAATTGTTGACGCATTCCAGCACTTATGCTTTCAAACGATAGGGTCTCTCAAAAATGCTATACCCAAAACACCAGTTAGTTACTGCTACAATAAAATATCTAACTATACATCAGCCACTTTAAAGAAATAATGAACGTGCTTTGGGATTATGAACCTTAATTCAATGACTAATAGTTCAGTTTCCATCACATTCAAATTACTTTTAAGCCCTTTTCGGTAATATTTGTCATTCTAAAATGAACTTAAACACATGTTGTCAAAGTTGATAATAGCTTAATTAGTAATAACGTTTCATTCTCTTTCCATATTGGCTTTAGTATAGTAGTAACATAAGTAAAACTAGTAAAGATGAATTTGGTAATAAATTCAATCCCATTTGATTTTTGGGATGGAAATGTGTAAATAGAATCAATAACGCAGTTGTTTTAAGAGAAAAATATTACCTAATTTATATATTATGAAATATAGCTACAAAAAAAAGCAATACATTAGCATTACCGTAGTTTAGCCATGAACGTAACAGACGGACGGAAAAACAAAAAGACGAGTTGCTTTTGGATATATAATATCGAGTAGATTGGATGACAAACAAGTAATAAATATTAACATTATTAGTATTATACAACATATCTGAAATGCAAATCTTCAAGGGGTACCACATCGAGGAAATTCCTTAGGTGTTCCATATATTCGTGTAAAAACTTCTCTATCACCATGGGTCGGGATAGCTCTTCCAATTTTTTGTAATAACTGTCATCTGAAATGTAAAGAGAGACTAAAACAATATCCAAAAAAACAAACTGTTCCGTAAAAAGATTGCTGATCGTAAAATGTGAAGAAACAAACTCAATTTTGGGGTTTGAAATAAATTTCGTCATCTATAGAATTTTTAACTGTAAATATAAGTTTGTAATAACAAATCCATTTTTAATACTTGCGAGTAAATGGCATTCTACATAAAATTTATAATGATGAAGAAGTTTTAATGAAAAGTACTCACTATTTTCCTTGGTATCCCCAGAATTTTTGCATTTATAAGTAACTTCTCCTTGTAGGTCCGGGTGCACAGTGTAGCTTGTTATATGGATATACGGGATTCCGAAGGTATCTAACTTCTTGCCAAACACTCCATGAAAGCCAAGGAAATAATTGTCTGGAAATAAAAACACTCATATCTTCAATCTCATTCAATCAAGCGTGAGTGTGGTTTTCATTACTACCTTACATTTTTATCAAAACGTATTCTAACTATTGACCGAGCTCTAGCTTGCGAAGCACGAATGTTTAATGGTGCTTGGAAGTGTACGTGCCTCGGATAGCACGTTAAGCCGTAGGTCCCGACTGTCATACTATGATCTTTGGCAGTCGTTAAGTCAATTCTGACATCCAGTCTTACTATGGGATACTGTGTTACCCAGTAAAAATTGGTTGTGGAGGTCAGATAGGCAGTTGCTCCATGTAAAACACAGTGTTCTGCTGAATCCGGTAAGACTGGATCCGACCCTAACATAGTTGGGAAAAGGCTCGGGAGATGACTTGGAGGTATATGTGTAAAAGCTAATTACAGATGTTGAGAAATTGACACAAATATTGCCAATTAAAATTTCTATCTATATGTAAAAGATGATCCACAATAATATTGTATCACTTACGGTATACAGTTTCACATTGGTATTTTTCATTAGGAACAGAGCCATCTTCACTTGTTACTACATAGACTGATTTCAGAGTAAGAGCCGGGCAGAGGATTTCCTTAATAAAGTTACTCTCGACTGGATCAAGCCTGAAATTATTAACACATCATTTCCACACTTTCTAAATTATTGGCAATGTAATTTTAATTAGCCGTTCATCACGTAAGTGAATTTATATTTCTATGAAGTTCAGTTTTAACCAATAGCTGAATATAATATAAGTAATGACGACACAACACATTATTAATTTTACTGTGCGCTTGCGTTTCAGGCAGCCTTTATGACCTTTTTTCAAAATTCACCTTCAACTGAGGAGCACGAAATATTTTACTAGCATAATTATTACTTAGGTGAATTAGCTTAAAACCTCAATTCTACTTACTTCAATCTTTTGAATTCACAGTTCCTAAACCCAGATAGTACTGGGTTATTTAATTTGTACAATGTTTTAGGTAGGTTGATCACAGTAGTGTTTAAATGCAGTGGTTCAGTAGGTTCGACGCCTGGTAAGCCCGCCACAAACATTGCAAAGCCATGCTGTTTCACTGCTTGGGTTAAGCAGACGTCGTCTCTGAACTCGCATGGTTCTTTTCTCAGTCCTGGAAAGGATTAGAAAAGATTTTTAAACAATTACACTAAAAATTAAATAACATAATAAACATTTAATTCTCAAGAGAATGGGTGGCTGTGTATGAAAAGTTAAAACTTTTTTAGTTCTTCAGTTAGATAAGATACATTTTAATCGAATTTTTAAATCTAGAATAACTTCAACAAATAGGTAAAACGAATTGAAATTAAGAAGTGGCGCCAATGACGTCTTGCTGTTGAATAAAATGCATAAATTGTGACGTTATAAGTAATTTCAAAAAAATAAGAAAAAAATACAGGGTTAATATTTATTAATAAACTAGCTGTGCCAGCGACTTCGTTCGCGTGGATGACGAAACTTATCAATGAATGACGAACTTATTACTATTGATTGTAGTGTGATAAAAAGTATACTATAACCTGCCCAGGAGTATGAAGAATAATTGTACCAAGTTTCGTTAAAATCCGTCGAGTAGTTTTTGTTTCTATAAGGAACATACAGACAGACAGACAGACCGACAAAAATTTTACTGATTGCATTTTTGGCATCAGTATCGATCACTAATCACCCCCTGATAGTTATTTTGAAAATATATTTCATGTACAGAATTGACCTCTCTACAGATTTATAAATCTATCTGACTAGATTCAATTTGTTGACGTTCTTCTTAAATATTCTCTATTTTATTCCTTCTAGTTAGTTAAATATATTTCGCAAATAAGTTTATTCTAAACCATAAAACAATATTAAATAGTACTTACCAACTACGTTTTGTACGAAAACCAGTAGTACGACAAAATATAAAGGGAACATCATTGTTGAAGATTTATGTTGTGACTGGTTAGTCAAAATATTTGTAGTACTTATATACTAATTATTATTATCGTGGGTAAACATTTAATAGTACGTTCCGCCTGAAACATCATCGTTTGACGTCAGAGATATATACAGGGTGTTAAGAAACTCCTGTCCGATCCGTTAAGGTGTTGTTAGGTATCGATATCTGATAACAAAAATGTGAAAAAAAAGGAAAAAAAGAAAAAATCGTCGTCACAGATGCTACCTAATTACTAAACAAAAGGCCCCCAAAAATATCGTTGAAATTGGTGTTGTAGTTTTTGTTTTTATCACAATTTTAGGGAATTTCGGGGCAAAAAATGGTTATTTCAAAATTTATTATTATTGTTTATATCATGAATTTTCCAAATTTGATATTTTATTTGGGCATGTGATTGTGAACCCTATATCACCCTTTCGGTAAAAAACCCCCGCCACAAAATCTAAGTTCCCTTTAAAAAGTAAAAAATAATAAAACTCAATCTTAAAGTACCTATGTATGTTTTAATAATCCTAAAAAAAACACGTCGCGTTGGGGGACCGCACATCTTAATTTTGTTTTTAAATTCATCTATGCTGCTAAGTTAGGTAATAGACTATTTGCAATTAAATTGTTAAGTTTGGAGCGGTCCCCAACGCGATGTTTTTTTTTAGAATTATTATAATTAATTAAATTATAATTATTTTTTAGACCCCACTCGAGTATATTTGCGATATACTCGAGATATTCGGTTACTCTTACCCACTTTTGCCCCCACAACTATAAAACGGCTCAACCGATTTTCATCAAACATGTCTAAGAACACTCGCAGATAATCCACCGTTGATATAAAAAAATACTAAGTTGAAAGCGCTTCATCCGTTCGGGAGCTACGATGCCACAGACAGACAGACCCACACACCCACCCACACACACACACACACACACACACACAAAGACACGTCAAACTTATAACACCTCTCTTTTTGCGTCGGGGGTTAAAAAGGGGTGAAGAGTAGATCTGGTATAGATGAAGAGATTTAAAAATTTCAGCTCACATTTTCGTAACCAATTATTTGTTATTTTGATTTATTTATCCTTCTATACCTAATTGTTCTAGTCTAATCTAGACTGATTCCGAAATTTTGTTTGTTTCCGTAATCTGGATGCACTATGGCAATAAGTTTTGAATCAATATAATGAAGATCAACTTACTGATTTTTTAGTATTATCAACGGAAAACAATAAATTAAAAAAATATGGGTAAAAAGCTAATGATTGAACCCATGCCGAGGACATAAGTTAAAAGAAGTAAAGAAAGTAAAAATACATAACGTGAACATCTCATATTTCTATAATGTAACCAACAAAGTGTTTAATAAACCATGAAAATGAATTACGTATGTACAGAAAAGCCTGTCGGACTTTTAAGGATTAAATTTTATTCTCACGTTACTTACATTAACAAATAAACTACAAACATACATATAATCACGCCTCTTTCCCTTGTAGGGGTAGGCAGAGACCACTTCTTTCCACTTGCTACGATCCTAACACACTTGTTTAGCTTCGTCCACTTTCATTATTCCCTTCATACATATCATCATATAAACATACATATCATCATATAAATATACATATCATATAAATAAAATAATAAATGTAAAGGAATAATAAATATAATTAATAAATAATATCACCTTTATTTTTAAAACATCTGTTAATAATTTTCTCCGTCAAATTTAATTACGCTATCTTTAAATTTATTAAGTAGATTGTGTCTCGACAAAGTATAGACAAAAAATAGATTAACGTGGGTAAAATAATTTTATGATGAATGAATGAATAAAGACTACATAATTATTACTTTAATAACACAAAAAGTAATATCACGAAGATCTTCATTTTTAATACCTAAGAAAAGGAGCTTCTCAATGTGTTTGTATGTTTTGTTTAGTTTGCGAAATACCTATCATTTGTGGATCAAATTAAAAAAAAAAACTGGCCAAGTGCGAGTCGGACTCGCGCACGAAGGGTTCCGTACCACCGTCGTATGAGAGCCCCCCTTAAATATTCATTTTATGTGGTTTTTAGTATTTGTTGTTATAGCGGCAACGGAAATACATCATTTGTGACAATTTCAGCTTTCTAGCTATCACGGTTTACAAGATACAGCCTGGAGACAGACAGACGGACAGACAGACAGCGGAGTCTCAGTAATAGGGTCCCGTTTTACCCTTTGGGTACGGAACCATAAAAAAAGACGTCTGAGGAAGTTATGAAAACTTTCCTCTTAAAAATATAAAACTCCTTTCGATATTATAATTATTAATTAGTGTAAGTAAATTTCACCACTAAGGGCCGATTTCTCCAACGCCAGATAATTTTTATTCGAGAGATAAAATTCGTGTTTGACAGATTTTGTATTGAAGACCTGTCAAAAATTCTAAATTATTCCTCTGATAAAATTATCTGGCGTTGGAAAAATCAGCCCTAAACAGACAGAAATAATTTTATAAGTCAAGTTAAATGTGTTCCGATGAACTAAATTTCGACTTCGAATTTCAGCCGTGACTACGTTTTTTTTATTTTAACTTATTTAAAGGCGAGAACCGATATTTAGCTCTTGTATCAATCACGTTATAGACACAATATAGACAAATTAATGTTCGAAAGTCCAATAAAGTGAGACAAACTGATGTTCTAGTATGTTGTGCGGGTATAATACGTACGACAGTAACACGAGAAAAAAAGAGTCCACAATAAAAATTATGAAAATACGTATAAATAAATAAAATGTTTGGTAGCAAAATCGTATTAAGTTCGTATTTCTTATTTCAAAGTATCTATAGATAATATTACAAACCATAAGTTTTGATACATGAAACTCCCTATCATAACAAAAGGTTAAAAATCGACCAGTGCTGAGTTAATTTTATAGTAGTCATTTATCAAATGTTTAAAAAACAAAAATACAAACCGTGCATTCAATAACATTATAGATTTAGTTATTCATTGAAATAAAAATAAACGAACAAATAATAATACAGTTGACGTAAATTGAGATAAGATCATTAGTTATTTTTAAATGGGTGTTTTTGTATGCCACTTGGTTAAGCTGATATTCAAAGAAAGTTTTAAAATATTGAAGAAAGTGTCATAAATCCAAAGTATTTTGGAACTGGCTTTGCTTAATATTTAAATTCACAAATAAATCTTAAGGTTTCTTCGCAGGATTGCTTTATAATAATTATATAAGTGGAATTAAACATATAATAATCATGTATTATGTAAAAGTGCTAAAAATTGTTGACGCATTCCAGCACTTATGCTTTCAAACGATAGGGTCTTTCAAAAATACTGTACCCAGCATAGTCAAAACACCAGTTAGTTACTGCTACAATAAAATATCTAACTAGTAGTAACATAAGTAATAATATATAATAATATAATAATAATAATCCAGCCTATAAACGTCCTACTGCTGGGCACAGAGAAGAACTCCCATATAGAGAAGGCACGAGCATTGATCACCACGCTTGCTCTTTGCGGATTTGTATGCACAAGGTTGCAGGTTCGAACCCAGGCAAGTAGGTACCAATGTGGCTTTTTCAAAGTTATATGTACTTTCTTAATTATTCTAAGACACTTTTGACAAACGGTGAAGGAAAACATCGTGAGGAAACCTGGATTCCAAAATTTGGGATCTGAATTCGCCAACATAAGTAAAACAAGTAAAAATGAATTTGGTAATAAATAAAGGAATAAAGAGGTAATAAATTCAATCCCATTTGATTTTTAGGATGGAAATGTATAAATAGAATCGATAACGCAGTTGTTTTAAGAGAAAAATATTACCTAACTTATTTATTATGAAATTTAGCTACAAAAAAGCTATACATTAGCATTACCGTAGTTTAGCCATGAACGTAACAGACGGACAGGAAAACAAAAAGACGAGTTGCTTTTGGATATATAATATCAAGTAGATTGGATGACAAACAATTAATAAATATTAACATTATTAGTATTATACAACATATCTGAAATGCAAATCTTCAAGGGGTACCACATCGAGGAAATTCCTTAGGTGTTCCATATATTCGTGTAAAAACTTCTCTATCACCATGGGTCGGGATAGCTCTTCCAATTTTTTGTAATAACTGTCATCTGAAATGTAAAGAGAGACTAAAACAATATCCAAAAAAACAAACTGTTCCGTAAAAAGTTTGCTGATCGTGAAATGTGAAGAAACAAACTCAATTTTGGGGTTTGAAAAAAATTTCGTCATCTATAGAATTTTGATCTGTGAATATAAGTTTGTTATAACAAAATCCATTTTTAATACTTGCAAGTAAATGGCATTCTACATGAAATTTATTATGACGAAAAAGTTTTAATGAAAAGTACTCACTATTTTCCTTGGTATCCCCAGAATTTTTGCATTTATAAGTAACTTCTCCTTGTAGGTCCGGGTGCACAGTGTAGCTTGTTATATGGATATACGGGATTCCGAAGGTATCTAACTTCTTGCCAAACAGTCCATGGAAGCCAAGGAAATAATTGTCTGGAAATAAAAACACTCATATATTATGTTCAATTAATATTTTGCTTGGGAGGCCTTATTCGGAACAGAGTATTGAAATTTATAAAGGGGAATGACGAGTCTAGGCCCAGAATTGCACAAGAGATTCGTTTTACAAAAAAAATATGTTGGTATTTTTCAAATGTCTGCCACGTATTCATTAGTCTGTGCATGTCGGTAACATTTTTTCATAAATATTAAACATTATAACGACTAAAACGGAACTTGAACATAACATGAGTTTCAAATGTTGCCTTTACAAAAAAATGTTGGCAGGTAACTAATCAGAATAATAAGTTTTCGTTTATTATTAAAAACCGTTCATTTTCTTCCCAGTAAACATACATTATACCTATCTAATTCCTTAAAATATCTTTTAATAATAATTATTATACCAATTATTAATAAAAAAAATATATCTATGAATCGACCTTTTCAAAAAATATATTATTATCTATCTATAAAAACTTTTTATGGCAACTTCCTATTGCTATGTCAAAGTTTTACTTGTCACTGTCAGTTGCTGAAATACGTAAATGTCAAAATCATTGCTTCAAGCAACTCCATTGCGGTTACTTGCAATGTTTAATGCGGTTTAAATTGACTACTTTTCAAATCAATCGTCAGAGTCAGTACTCTGACGATTCTCCTATACCTACCTGACGACCACGGCCTGATTATGGATTCTGTTCCCACTACTCATGACGACACTGGCAACATAAACTGCAGTATATAAGATGGAATATAAGAATCTTGAATAACTTTGAAATGCTAAGTTCTTTGTAAATCATTTCTATTACTAATTAATTGTTAGAATTGCTCCCTATTATTATTATTATTTTATATTTGTGTGCACAGAGGGCCTAAATTACTATGGCGACTTGGCATTCCCCTTTGTAAGGGGAGTGTTTTCAAGGAGGGATACGTAATTTTTTTTTTAGTTTTTATTTCGACGTAGGGTCTGTAGTGTTCTAGCGTGTGACCTGTAGAAGGCGCTACATTCCAACGGGGTGTCTAGTTTTAGGTTATCTTTAAGTCTTAGGATTAGATTATTTTTACTTTTGTTAATTTATTATTTAATTTATTGTGGTACCTTACGAGGCTGTCTTGGCGCACCAGCGCAAAAAGCCTCATCAAATAAATGATTAAAAAAAAAAATATGTTCAATCTCATTCTACGGGTCAATGTAGAAAATCACTTTTCTACATTGTCTCGGGTCTGGGTGTTTGTGGTACCTTCGTTGTATCTGATTTCCATAACACAAGTGCTTTTAGCTACTTATTTTGGGTTCAGAACAATGTATGTGATGTTGTCCGCATTTATTTATTTATTCAAACAAGCGTGAGTGTGTTTTTCATCACTACCTTACATTTTTATCAAAACGTATTCTAACTATTGACTGAGCTCTAGCTTGCGAAGCACGAATATTTAATGGTACTTGGAAGTGTACGTGCCTCGGATAGCACGTTAAGCCGTAGGTCCCGACTGTCATACTATGATCTTTGGCAGTCGTTAAGTCAATTCTGACATCCGGTCTCACTATGGGATACTGTGTTACCCAGTAAAAATTGCTTGTGGAGGTCGGATAGGCAGTCGCTCCATGTAAAACACAGTGTTCAGCTGAATCCGGTAAGACTGGATCCGACCCTAACATAGTTGGGAAAAGGCTCGGGAGATGACTTGGAGGTATTTGTGGAAAAGCTAATTACAGTTGTTGAGAAATTGACACAAATATTGCAAATTGAAATTTCGATCTATATAAGGTGCTATAAAAATATCTGCCACGGCTTTAATGGGAGGTAGTATTGTGTTTATAGATTACAATAGTGAAGAACTTTCGTACCCCGGAACAGTTAATTAAATTTTAGAAAATAAAATTGTTAAATTAACATTGACTCTATTCTGCGTAACGTGGTTCACAAATTACGTGAATTCGGTGCGGAGCGGCAACAGCTTAGGACACGGGATGGGTTTATACTAATAAATCAATTCAAATTTATACATTATTTTTTTTGTATGAAAAAAAATATGATAAATAATCAATAATTTATCTATACTATTGTAATCTATAAACACAATACTACCTCCCATTAAAGCCGTGGCAGATGTTTTTATAGCACCTTATATGTAAAAGATGATCCACAATAATATTGTGTCACTTACGGTATACAGTTTCACATTGGTATTTTTCATTAGGAACAGAGCCATCTTCACTTGTTACTTCATAGACTGATTCCAGAGTAAGGGCCGGGCAGAGGATTTCCTTAATAAAGTTACTCTCGACTGGATCTAGCCTGAAATTAAGTACATTTTAACACTGTTCAATTATTTGTATCGTAATTTTAATTAAGCGTTCATCATGTAATTGAATTTACATTTCCACATCCACATGTCATTCAGTTTTTAACAAAATGTGGCATATAATATAAGGAATGACGACACAACTCATTATAAATTTTACTGTGCGCTTACGTTTTAGGTAGCCTTTTTGACCCTTATTTCAAAATTCACCTTTAACTGTCGCGCAGAAAATATTTCATTTGAATAACAATTAATTCATTAAATAAGATTAAAACCTCAATTCTACTTACTTTAATCTTTTGAATTCACAGTTTCTAAACCCAGATAGTACTGGGCTATTTAATTTGTACACTGTTTTAGGTAAGTTGATCACAGTCGTGTTTAAATGCAGTGGTTCAGTAGGTTCGACGCCTGGTAAGCCCGCCACAAACATTGCAAAGACATGCTGTTTCACTGCTTGAGTTAAGCAGACGTCGTCTCTAAACTCGCATTGTTGTTTTCTTAATCCTAGAAAGGATTAGAAATGTTTTTTTTTTAACAATTAACTTATGAATTAAATAAGATAATAAATAGTTAAGCCTCAAGAGAATGGGTGGCAGTGTATAAAAAGTTAAAATCTATTAAGTCCTTCAGTTAGAAAATAAAAGACACATTTTAATCGAATTTTTAAATCTGTAAAAACTTCAGCAAATAGCTAAAACGAATTAAAATTAAAGAGTTTGGCCAATGACGTCTTGCTGTTGCACAAAATGCATAAATTGTGACGTTATAAGTCATTTCAAATCAGTGTCGTTTATGGTTACGTAAAATAAGGAAAAAATATAGGGCTTATATTAAAGATAAATCTATCTGACTATACTACAATTGTTGACTTTCTTCTTAAATTTAAGCCTCTATTTTATACTAGCTGTGCCAGCGACTTCGTTCGCGTGGATGACGAAACTTATCAATGAATGACGAACTTATTACTATTGATTGTAGCGTGATGAAAAGTATACTATAACCTGCCCAGGAGTATGAAGAATAATTGTACTAAGTTTCGTTAAAATCCGTCGAGTAGTTTTTGTTTCTATAAGGAACATACAGACGGACAGACAGACAGACAGACAAAAATTTTACTGATTGCATTTTTGGCATCAGTATCGATCACTAATCACCCCCTGATAGTTATTTTGAAAATATAGTTATTTCATGTACAGAATTGACCTCTCTACAGATTTATTATAAGTATAGATATAGATAAGCTTATTCTTAACAATAAAACAATATTATATCTAAGTACTTACCAACTACGTTTTGTACGAAAACCAGTAGTACGACAAAATATAAAGGGAACATCATTGTTAAAGATTTCTGTTGTGACTGGTCTGTCATAATATTTGTAGTACTTATATACTAATTATCGTGGGTAAACATTTAATAGTACGTTCCGCCTGAAACGTCATCGTTTGACGTCAGAGATGTGAGAGTAGAGCGACCTCTTAATAGGAAAATCAAAATCAAAATATTTTTATTTCTTCATCATCATCTCCCGAGCCTTTTCCCAACTATGTTGTGGTCGGCTATTAGTCTTACCGGATTCAGCTGAATACCGTATTTTACATGAAGCTACTGCATATCTGACCTCCACAACCCATTTTACTGGGGAACACAGTATCTCATAGTAAGACTAGTTGTCACAATTGACTTAACGACTGCCAAAGATCAACGTATGACAGTCGGGACCTACGGCTTAACGTGCTTTCCGAAACACGGAGGGGTCTCGGTATGTTATAAATGGTCACCCATCCACGGACCAGCCGCGGCGAGCGCGGCTTAACCTGTATTATCGGTCAAACCGTACGGCTTACACTTAGCCACCAGCCCCCTTTTTATTTCTTATAAACCAAAAAAGAAAGAGAAAAGTTTCATCGTTAAATATATCAATTCGCTGCACTTTTAGGTACTGCATGTCAAGAGGCTTACGTGTAAATCTAACCAGCTAATGAGTCTTTGTAAATGGCAAGAGATATCTTGGTATACCCAGATGGAGATAGCGTGATGAGATATATCGTGCATAAACCGCGATATAAAAAGTAGTTTTAATTCAATGTCTACCATTCGTGTAAACGAAAGCCATATGAGCATTACATTCAAGCAAAAGTGTGTGACAACACTGAATAGAAATGAAAGGGCGTTGAGTCCTTTGACCTGTAGTGGGTCAAAAAACATTAGTAAATTGGCCAAGTGCGAGTCGGACTCGCGCACGAAGGGTTCCGTACCACCGTCGTATGAGAGCCCCCCTTAAATATTCATTTTATGTGGTTTTAGTATTTGTTGTTATAGCGGCAACGGAAATACATCATTTGTGAAAATTTCAGCTTTCTAACTATCACGGTTTATGAGATACAGCCTGGAGACAGACAGACGGACAGACAGACAGCGGAGTCTTAGTAATAGGGTCCCGTTTTACCCTTTGGGTACGGAACCCTAAAAAAGAAGATACGTCGTTGTTTCCGAAAGCTAATATCTAACCAAAAGGGGTGAAGAGTAGATCTGGTATAGATAAAGAGATTTAAAAATTTCAGCTCACTTTATGGGAACCAATTATTTATTATTTTAATTTATTTATCCTTCTATACTTAATTGTATAAAATCTAGACTGATTCCGAAATTTTGTTTGTTTCCGTAATCTGGATGCACTATGGCAATAAGTTTTGAATCAATAAAATGAAGATCAACTTACTGATTTTTTAGTATTGTCAACGGAAAACAATAAATTAAAGTAAATTATTTTTGGGTAAATAGCTAATGATTGAACCCATGCCGAGGACATAAGTTAAAAGAAGTAAAGAAAGTAAAAATACATAACGTGAACATCTCATATTTCTATAATGTAACCAACAAAGTGTTTAATAAACCATGAAAATGAATTACGTATGTACAGAAAAGCCTGTCGGACTTTTAAGGATTAAATTTTATTTTCACTTTACTTAAATTAATAAATAACATACATACATACATAATTATATTATAATCACGCCTCTTTCCCCTGTAGGGGTAGGCAGAGACCACTTCTTTCCACTTGCTACAATCCTTACACACTTATTTAGCTTCGTCCACTTTCATTATTCCCTTCATACATGCCCTTCATTCATACATATCATCATATAAACATACATATCATCATATAAATATACATAACATATAAATAAAATAATAAATGTAAAGGAATAAAAAATATAATTAATAAATAATATCACATTTATCTTCAAAACATCTGTTAATAATTTTCTCCGTCAAATTTAATTACGCTATCTTTAAATTTATTAAGTAGATCGTGTCTCGACAAAGTATAGACAAAAAATAGATTATCGTGGGTAAAATAATTTTATGATGAATGAATGAATAAAGACTACATAATTATTACTTTAATAACATAAAAAGTAATCTTCGAAGATTTTCATTTTTAATACTTAAGAAAAGGAGGTTCTCAATGTGATTGTATGTTATGTTTGGTTTGCGATATATCTAGCATAATAATATGTGGCGTCTGAGGAAGTCAATTATGAATTTCTTGAAATCTTTCCTCTTAAAAATATAAAGCTCCTTTTGATATTATAATTATTCATTTGTGTACAGAAATAATTTTATAAGTCAATGTGTTCCGATGAACTAAATTTCGACTTCGAATTTCAGCCTTGACTACGTTCGTTTTATTTTAACTTATTTAAGGGCGAGAACCGATATTTAGCTCTTGTATCAATCATGTTATAGACACAATATAGACAAATTAATGGTCGAAAGTCCAATAAAGTGAGACAAACTGATTTTCTAGTATGTTGTGCGGGTATAATACGTACGGCAGTAACACGAGAAAAAAAGAGTCCACAATAAAAATTATGAAAATATGTATAAATAAATAAAATGTTTGGTAGCAAAATAGTATTAAGTTCGTATATCTTATTTCAAAGTATCTATAGATAATATTACAAACCATAAGTTTTGATAAATGAAACTCCCTATACATATTACAACAAAAGGTTGAAAATCGACCAGTGCTGAGTTAATTTTATAGTAGTCATTTATCAAATGTTTAAAAAACATAAAAACAAACCGTGCATTAAATAACATTGTAGATTTAGTTATTAATTGAAATAAAAATAAACGAACAAATAATAATACAGTTGACGTAAATTGAGATAAGATCATTAGTTACTTTTAAATGGGTATTTGTGTCACCTATAAAACATTAAAATGTGAGAATCAGTTGGTTATTTTACGTCATTTACATAATATATTAATATTTTGACATTAAAAAATAAAATAGATGCTCTTACTGTTTTGTTATATTTTTCTTAATTTTTAATGTAGTTAGGTAGTGGTGGCCTAGGTTAAATGGGATTCTTTGCAAAGCAGGTACTCAGTCAAGTAGTAGCGTTAAGAAGCGGACTATCTACTATCGATAACTTTTTTATTTCAAACCAGTCCCTAAGGTAGATTTTTTAATATTTATTGTCATTTTTAGTAGTATTTGTGACGAATACTGTAAAATGATATTATTTATATAAGTCCGTATTAACAAACATTTTACTTTCTATCGCTGAGTGATAATATCGTTCTGTAAAACCAACGAAAAACGTATATTGTGTATATTAAAAACGTAATTTAATTAATTATAAAAAAAACGTATATTAAACCCTAATAACAACTAAATTGACTGTTAGAGAAAGCAATAATTAATAAATTTTATTTACTTTGGAATACCAAAGTAAATAAAATTTATTAATTTTATTTTTATTTTGTTGGTCCGTGAACAGTAGGTACTCCAGAGAAGCTGAAATATCAGCTTCTGTTCACGGACCATACATGAAGTGCATTTTAAAAGTAAAATCTCTAATAAGGCCTAAAATATAACCCTCACACAGGCTCCTTTATGGATACATTCCATCAAGATGACACAGGATCCAGAGGATGTGTAATATTACATCATCTGGATGGAGTCTGCCCTGACTTGTCTAAGGGTCGGTTCATATCTAAAAGAAAAAACGCCGCGTATTATTACAAATACATAATAAAACTTTCAACCTTTCGCATTTTACGCTTCACTGTTACTGTTTTTTATTATTTTAAGTACCTACGTTACTTTAATGGTGTAAAATAAAGAATATTCTTTATATTATCATCTATCTATCTAAATGCATCATCTGTTGAGTGTAAACGGTTGATATATTTAGTATACAGGGTGTCCAGTAAAGAGTCCGACAAACTATGGTGATTGATACCTCAGGTCAGGAACTACCAAATGAACACAACATTATATTCCGCGAAATGTTACGGGTTTTGTATTTTTTTTTCCCCATCGCCAATTTTTCAAAATAAATTTATGGATCGATACCCATATTGAGGGAAATAGCAAGCTTCCATCTAATATTTTTTTTACAAAATTGCTGATATTTTTCCTAAGCCTGGCAAATCTTTTCAAATCAAAGTAAGATCGATCGTTTTGGCTGGCTGTGGGTCTAGCTGGTGGTTAGCGACCCTGACTGCTAAACCGGAGGTCGTAGGTTTGATTCCTGCGCAGAAACAATCTTTGTGTGACGTTTATAATTATTTGTTCTCTAAAGTGCCCCGTAAACGCTCAAATTGTTTGCCAAATTTTACGTGTTTGTCGAATTATTTGATATTGTACAGCTGTGTTTGAGGCGTTTGTCAAACAATCTACGTGTTTGTCGCGTTTGATGAAGTTTGATGAAAATCATGGAGGACGCTACGCCAAGTGACAAATTTGTTTGATATTTGGTTTGATCGTTTAAGCTATTGTTTGATGAAAACGTGAAGTTTGAACAACAAATTTGTCAAGCAAGTTTGTACGTTAACAGGGCGCTTAATGTCTGTAGGTGTAATTTATCTATAATATGTATGAATTTTGAAACATAATAATATGTATATGTAACTATGTTTATCAGTTTTCTAGTTACGATAGTATAGGCCCTGCCTAGTTTGGGATCAGATGGCCGTTTGTGAGCTGTCAGGGGATATTATTATTGTTTGTTTATTAGCTATAATGAAAAAGATACACAGTTAGATAGACCGACACGCCAAACTTATAACACTCCGCTTTTTGCGTCGGGAGTTAAGAATAATCCATTGTATTATTTGACGTCAATTGGTGACTCAATGTTAAGCAGCCTTGCAACTCAAACTATCATGACATAAACTCATTGAAAGTTATAAATAAAGTGTTAAAAACATGTTGCATTTAGATAAGTAGGTATATTAAACAAAAAAACATTATACATTAGAATTAGTTTATTGTGAACATCACTTCGTCAGTCTAAAATGTAATTCTGTAAAAGGCTTTGCTCTATGGAAATCCTTCAGGTTCCGTACTAGTTTTTCTAAAAAGGACTTCATTACAATTTCCCGCGTTACTTCTTCTAATAAATGCTGATGCATTTCTTAGAAAATGCATCAGCTGAAAACAAAAGAAAATAAATAAAATTCTCTGTATTGTGTTGTGTTGTGTATTTAAGTTATTAGTTTCTATTTGTAAACTATTTTTGTGCTTTTAATATTAATGTGGTTACACTTTACGTTTTGCATTCCAGTATGTGGCAGAATATGACTGATCATTTTTTTTTTATGTACCAACTTACCAACTCATGTTCTTGCAATAAACGATTATTATTATTATTAACAGTACCTAAAGTTGCTCATTTTGGACTGTTTTGATACGGAACCCTAAACAGCGACAAAGAAAGATTGTATCTTTACTCTCACATAAATAATAGAATATTTCTAAAATTAAGATATTACAATAGCTATTCTACTCCCACTTTGATTCTATCTGCACTACAAATACCTATATAATATAAAATATAATTATACACTGTTAGTAGTCTTTGCAGATTGTAAACGTGTAGGAGTTTAAAACTCAAAGGTCACGATTGCAAAACCGTTTTGTAAGGTCTCTAATCGCCATCAGATCCAGCCCCCGTAAATAAGTGATATTTTTGCAAGCATTAACTATTTTAGACATCCCTTAAATGCGATTTAATGTATGAAAATGAGATAACTTTACGGTAAGGCACGTGACTTATCTACATTTCACTTCCATACATTTGAGCGATAGGGTCAGCGTTATAGTTATATTAGTAGAAAAAATAGAAAAAGAAAGACAATTGTCAATTGTCTAGGGAGGGTGATTTCTAAAGGAAGTAAAAGATTATTTATAGAAATCGATGTTGATTCTTGATATTGAAAATTGTATAGATTGTACCTGCACCACGGCAGTTATACTAACGATACCACGGTACGGCGAAATTGTCTGGCCTGTTGGTCTAGTGGTTAGTGACCCTGAGTGCTATACCGGTAGTCGTGGGTTCAATTCCCAGCCAGGACAAATCTTTGTTTGATTCAAATTCAAATTGTTTATTTTGTAAATAGGACTACATCAATCACTTTCACACGGTACACAATAATACCACCAGTAGCACCATAAAAATATGTGGGGCAACAACTCAGATCGCCAGCCTAAAACTACAATTGAATAGAATAATATGAATACAGTATTAAATAAACAAAGATGATTATTTGTGTGTTTATCAGTTGTCTGGTTACCATAACACAAGCTCTGCTTAGCTTGGGATCAGATGACCGTGCGTGAGTTGTCCTGGAATTGTGTGATCTACTATGGTTGTTTGAAGTCTTGGCATTCCTCGTGCATGTAATGCGGATGTTTGCTAGGGGCTTTACAAAAAATCAAATTGCGAAAACCTCGGCAATACTTGAAACCAATGCCAATACAGCTGGCATAGGCTAGGGTGCATAGTAGACGAAGATAGAGATGACGATTGTTAATGAAATATAGAACATATTATGTAGGTACATTATCCTTTCTTTTATTACAATGTTTAAGAAATTATTTTTAATTCATAACTAGATAGGTATACACAGGTACAGTAAGGTGAATTATTGTGAAAATCACTTCGCCACTAGTCTAAAATGCAAATCTGTTAGCGGTATCGCTTTATGGAAGTCCTTAAGGTTCTTTATCAATTTGTCTAAAAATGTCTTCATAACTGTATCCCGCGTTGATTCTTCCAATTTCTTCGAAATTACATCGGCTGAAAATAAAATAAAATAGAATGTCCATGACAGATGTTAAGAACTTACATTTCTAGAAATATTTTAGCGAGGAAGATTCAACTCCTGTTTATAATTACTTCTGAAAAAGGCTGTGGGTATATTAATACTAATATTTAAAAAGTAAAAATTCGTGACTTTTTACGTGGTTGCTAATCTTCGAATCTATTTGGTGTTTAATTAATTATAATTGTTATTATATTTGTCGGCTATCAACGTTATTGTTGAGTGTGTTAAATGTAGAATATTAATATCATTGCGCACAATGCTGCTGACGAAAGGTAAGTTAATAATTACTAAATAACTAACTTTGAAATTCACCTTGATTGCAATGATAATAATAAATAATAATAATAAATGCGGACATCACATACATTGCTCTGAACCCAAAGTAAGTAGCTAAAGCACTTGTGTTTTGAAATTCAGAAACAACGAAGGTATCACAGACCCGAGATAATGTAGAAAAGGATTGTCCGGGGATCGAAACCCGGGACCTCAGAGCAAGCGACACCTTGAAAACCGGTGTGTACGCCACTCGACCACGGAGGTCGTTGATATGATAATGATGCTCTTATAGTTACTTGGTTTACTGTTAAATGGAAATCTTAAGAAATAAATAGGTACGTACCTTTAGTTCCATCGCCGATGACAAGATTTTCGTACTCAGTCGTTGCATCTGATTTAAGATTTAAATCAAAACTGTGATCCAATATGTGGAAATGTAATTTGTCATCTTCACCCTTTATTTTCTCATATTTTCCGATGATATGAATACTGTAGTTTTCTGAAAAGTTATAAAATACAGGTTAGTTTCAATATTGCGATGCTGCATATTATGTCGTTTTATATCATTTTATAATCTAAACTTTTATTAATCACTTTATTTATTAGCATGTAAAGTTCGTCTTTGACTTGAAGCACTATAAATACAAATACAACGTTTATGAAGAACATCTCAAACTCTTGCTTTAGTCCTCTCAGAGACTTTGGAAATGAACATTCTACTTCTATAAACAATTGACAATCAATATCTATCATTGTTTGTCATTGGCATAGAAGTAGTTGATATAAATGGTTCAAGAAGAATTTATTCATACCATAAGCAATTTTACAGGAGCCCTTTCCTTCGACAGTAGCTGCGTCTATTTCACCCTTAGCTTCGTATTCTGATTGTATGTTAAGTTTCGGACAAAGCAGCTCATAACTGAACATAGCTTCATCTACGAGTCTGAAAACGAAAAAAATAATGATAATAATGTATTACCTAATTATAATTCTTCGTCTTGAAAGTTCGGCCAATCAAATGTAAGGAGCGTTAGGTTGATACCAAATCAAAGTAATTAAGCATTATCACTACATTGTTCTTTCTCTTTCTTTTCTCATTACAGTATGGCAAAAATAAAGCAACTTTTATCATATTCCGAAAATTACGGTAATTAAACTCGAAGTGGCTCTACTTGCAGTCAACATTACAATAAATTATTTGGTTAACCATTTCAAAATACTTAGGGAAGCCGTATCAAATTCACTTACTTTATCTTCAGAAAATGGCAATCTTTCATACCAAGAAGTGTTGGATTTCTAAGAGTATACTTCAAGTTAGATAGATCAGCATTTATTGTATCCAATGGCAATGGGTCCGAGGGTTCTACCCCGGGGGATCCCGCCACGAATTGAGCATAAACGTGCTCTCGTACAGCTTTTGTTATGCAATCGTAGTCTGTAGGATCACATAATTCCTTTCTGGTACCTAAAAATTAAAAATAATTTGATTAACCACTTACTTATTTCCAGATTACTTTATTCTTCAAGGCATAAAACAAATTTGTTTGAACACTTGATTTAATCGAAAGTTTTATACTATTCAAACGAATAGTTGTTTTAAAAGATAACAATTCAAATAAATCTTTTTTTGTCAAACTTACCGAATACATTTTGAGAGCAAAGAACTAGTAAAATAATACTTTGTGACAACATGTTTTAGCGGATGTAGGACTATAAATGAAACAACTAAATTAAAGCTTCGCATGATACAGGTTTATTCTCCAACCTTTTATATTTGATATTTCCATGTGGTGTATATGTCAATCTATTGTATTTAAATAAATAATGACGCACTCGCCTTTGCTGTTTTCTCATCCCACGATTACTTATGAATATTTAATCTATACTTATAATAAATCTGTAAAAGTGAAAATTCTGTACATTGAAAATATCAAAAAAATAAATGGCGGGGGGTGTTACTAGACCGACAAAGAACCCAAAAGTGTGAAAAAAAAAATTTTGTCTGTCTGTCTGTCTGTTTGTTCAGGTATCACGCAAAAACTACCGGTTCGATTACGATGAAACTTGGTATAATTATTCTTTATTATCCTGGGCACCACACTGGGTAGTTTTTATCCCGGAAAAGTATAAACAATAAAAAACAAACTTAATTTTGCGGTTAAAAACTCATTGATAAGCTTCGTCATCCACGCGAACGAAGTCGCAGGCACAGCTAGTGCAAAATAAAAGTTATAATTTTTTTAATAAGCCATTTGTAAAATACAATATAAAAGAAAATACCTGGAGCCTTTTTGAGAAATTATTTTAATTAAATTAAATTGATATGTACCCGTATGCTAGGGGACACTTTTAACACTACAGCAGAGCCGAAGTGCATCGAATCGACAATCTAAATATTAACATGGCAATTTCATCCTTAACTCAATGACGTAATACTCATATTTCTTGTGAGATATAAAAAGAGATAATTACGTAATTCATTATATTTAATGCATCTTAAGATTTATGTCTCCGAATAAACAGCTTGTTGGACATTTGGGTACCTACATAGGACTTAGGAATCAACGAAGCATGTCACTGATAAAGTAATAAATTGTGTAATTCCCGTACTGACATTATTATTGTACTAATAAGAGCATAAACAAATACAAATAATTATATGATTGAGTAGATTCTAATTTAACGTAAGATTAATTTGATTTAGTCACATACCTAAAACCGTGTTGTACCCGCAGATGACACTGATATGCATGTATTTAAAAAAAGGTCGTATTTAGTGGAAAAAAATAATATTTTTTTCCACTAAATACGACCTTTTTTTAAAAGACATCGATATTATCGATTGACCGGTTCTCATGTCAATGTAGTATCGCTCAAAGATAGCAAGGAATATTACTTAACTCATTTAGCTCGGAGTCCATTTAAAGATTATGGTGAATGTTATGGCAAAAGGAGTTCCATTGTGACTTGTTATTGTTTTATAATTTTGTATACGAAACCCTCTGTAATTGAACTACTCGTTTGTAACTGAAATTTTGTTTACTTTAGGTATGTGAAGGTGTAAAGTCGTTATTAAAATAAATTAAAATTTAATTTATTACTTAATTAATTTAAAGAAACACGTAACAAACAGATGATTAAAATCTTTACGGATGCATATTTTAACCTAGACACCTAATTATAATAATTATATCAGCCATAATTTAATTTTTATCTGCACTGCTGAAACAAGTATCTGTCCTTAGTAATAATAAAAATGAAAATACATTGTTAGTTGTCTTCGATAACAATATGTGAGAAGCTATGTTATTATTTTCATTAGAGGATTAATGTAAAATTCGTCTGTTGCATGCTGTACTAATACTGCCCACCTGAAACTAAAGTGCAGTAATAGACATTTTGGTAGGTATTGAGTTAAATATATATTCTGAATCCCCATTTTATTAGCTATCAGACGAATTAATTATTATTTTTGTAGCACCATCCAGTATTTTTTTTTTTTTTTCAAATGTAGTAACAGTAAAAATATCACAGATCTATTAAAATTATTCAATGATTACCAGCTAAACCGCAGTAAAATTAATACTGCACAGGTCTTTTCTCTGTTTCCTAACTAAACTGCAGTATTTTATCATATTTGTGATACTTAAAATAGTAGTTTGTTCTAGAAGATTAAAGAAAAAACTGATTAAAGTGCAGTATTATTTACACATTGATTATACTGCAAAAGTTAACAAAAAATATTTTTTAATTTATATTTATACTAATTAAAGTGCAGTATTATCATTACATACTGCACATTAACTTGTGGGGACTTTTGTATTCTTTTGTGAAAAACCAAAAGACATGCAGTATTATAACTTTACTGCAGTTTAACTTGTAGGATGTTTTTGTAGGTGGTTTGATAAATAGTTTTAGTTGGCATAGTCATAAATACATGTCAAGTAAGTTTTGTTTTGTTGAAACACAGGTTTACATAAACCTAGTTCGGGTGGTCCCTATATTTAAAACTAGCTGTACCCGCGACGTTGTTCGCTTATATACCTATCATTCATCTTTATGAATAAATATTTGACTGTGATATAGAGGGCCACTAACACGAACTGCCTACTGCCGAGTAAATTTTGTCACAAATGTTGCTGTTTGTATAAATTCTCAAAATAAAAAAGTACCATCGTCATAATTACATAATTAGTTTACCTCTAAAAATTTTAAGGATTGATTTTGATGCTACTATGTTTAAAAATTTTAGATTTATCTTCAAAGTCCAGAACCGTGAGAAAAAATTATCATTTTCATGGTGGCTTTCGATGTCAATGTCCAAAATATGTCTACCTTGGGCAGTTTTGAACTGACTCTTTTATCTTCTTTTTATATATGTAGTATGTTTTCTCTTTTGTGCTTTACCCAGTTGGTTACAATAATTGAAGGTCAATGTTTTTGTACTGACTGCCTCGTTGGCCTAGTGGCGCTAAGCGCGACTGCTACGCTAGAGGTCTTGGGTTCGATTCCCAAGTCGACCAAGGTGTTATTAGGTTTTTCTATGAAATTCTCAGTAGCAGGTCGGAGTTTGGATTTGTGCCCGGTTAGTGGCAATAGGCTCGCCCCCTATTACATGGGACCTAAACATACCGGCGAACTGTGGGTGTACATTGGTACACCTCTGCCTAACCCTTCGGGGATACAGGCGTGATGGTATGTTATGTTTATGTTATGTTATGTTTTTGTATTGAGTCTACTGGCAGCGCCAACTCTGAGTTAAAGTGAAAGCAGCTGTCGCTCTAGGCAGTAAATGGCAAAGGGCACCCAAAAACCGAATCCATAAAAACAAATTAGTCCATTTTTTATGCTATAGTTCTTGTTGGTATCGTAGTCCCTAGTGAGACTACAGGGCGCGAGGTTTTGGTGCGAAACCTCGAAAATGAACTACGCAGTTAAATTCAGAGTGGATATCAAATAGGCAGTGACTGACATGAGACCCATGAAACTGAAAGAGGAGGTAGTTACAAAAAGTTGACGTACGGTTTGAGAGGCGCAGTGGCAGAATTACCAAAACTGTGTTTAAAATTATTTGTTTGGAAAGATTAAGTAATAGCTGTCCAAGGACAATCTCATTCTACCCTGATAAAAGTCAGAGGCTGTATCCTGTACAATTCGCTTAAGCGTAAGGTGCAGCATAAGGTGATGGGCTTAAATACCGTACGTGTATATTTTAAAATGTAGAGAATGCGATAGAAAGTTTATTTTATTTAGGGTTTTGGCCCAACCTTCCGGTAATAGGGTACAAAAACTTTATTAAATTTAAACACATAAATAAAACATCATGTACGCATAAAAACCTACATGAGAAGCAAGCTACCTTTTAAAGAATATTAAAGAGGTAGTACATACTAAACATTGTGTGATAAAAACATCATTGTTTTTGGGTAAAAGAAAATAAATAACAAATACAAAAAGATCTTGTCCATGGAATATAATATAGATGACCAATAGAAAACATTACACATTATGTTGGAAAAATAGTTTAAAAGTGGATTAAAGTTTTTAACCAACTATAAAGTGATCTATGGGGAAGCTTACGTTTTCAAGTCAGAAGCGAATGCGTAAATTTCCAAGCAAATGGCCAGGACATTTACGCCTGAATCACTTTACGGTATATGCCATGCACGTTTGTTCCTCAATGATCAGCAATGAGGAACAAACTTACCTACGGAGATTAGTAAATACAAACACTAAATAATTGTAAGTTTATAATTATATCGGTTGAGAAAAAAATCACGATTAAAGATGTCGTTTATTGCAACTAAAAATACAACAAAATGTTACAAATATTTGTTTACTTAAAAAAGATACGTTAGTAAAACACAAAAAGAGTTAGCTCTACTAAAATTTGAACTTGGGTATCAAAAAATTCAAACTTAAATAAGAAAATGGACGCATGAAAAAAAATACAAAAATTAACAACTGGATTTGAACTTGCAGCAAGATCACTCATTTCCAATCGTTCAACCACCAAGCTGTTTACTTCGATAGCTAGTTCACTAAAATATAGGTACTAATCAAATTGAAGATTGCTATGGCTACCTCAGTCTGCCATGGTTACCCTCTTGTTTATCTTTTGATCTGTCAATAATGCCAATTTATGTGTGCAGTTGAGAAAATTATTTTGGAAATTTAAAGCTTCACCCCTTATCAGCTAGATTCAATAGCATGTTTTAACATAGCTAACAACCATCTACGATTTCTTGAAAACAACCTCTCAATTTTTTACACCATTCGATTAAGTAGTTTATGTTTGATACTGTAACCTGAAATCTGACCACCGGCAAAAGAGAGTTGTAATGCAAGTACTGTACTGAATTGCGTGTTGTAATATTTTACTTCTTGAACTCACTAAATTTATCATATCTTTTGATAGAGTTAACCGATTTCGATGAAACAAAAACTAAGTTATACCTCAAAATGTGTATAATTTTTGTATATAAACATTGTCTGCATTGAATTCGTAGATTTTACGTGATGCGTGCACAAACAAACATATAAACAGACAAACAGACAAACAGACAAACAGACAAACAGACAAAAATTTCAAAAATTATGGAAATGGGTTCTGTTAGTTATCCTTTAACACGCTGGCTATTTTTTTTTTCAATTTCTTCAATGTACAAAAATGACTTTTCTACAGATTTATTATATGTATAGATTAGTACTGTTTTTATTTTATTATTGCCTGTATGTATTAGCCTTTTTTTTTTAACATCTGAGCCATTTTAATTACTTATTCATGTGATCTATGTTTTTTAATAATTTTTTTTTTTTTTGTTTAAGAAAATACACATTTTTATTAAAATTAAAGGTAATTTTATTTTACTACATGTATGGAGCTTCAGTTTTTTGTTCTAAAAACAGATTAAATGGCAGTAGGTATTTTCACAATATTACTGCACTTTAGTTAGTAACAATCATGGAAAAAATGTCTAAATTGCAGTAATAACAAGATTTACTGCATTTACAAGAGTTTTTAAAAAGATTTTGCAAAAAAACTGTGTGCAGTAATAGGGGCTAAAAAATAAAAATGGCCATAATTATAGTTTTTTATAAAAAAAAACTAAGGTTGTTTAACAATGTTTAATAATTTAGTTTTGTACATAATAATATCCTTTCACCTTGCATTCAAAGTTTTATCGAAAACTCTCTTTTGGATATATTTTTATGGATTCTAAACTAAGCGCGTTTTTCTCGAATTCGTGTTTTTGCTGTTACTGAGAGAAGAAAGTATAAAAACCTATATATTCTCACGTCGTTTTGTTTTTAGATTAAACCTGTCTCGTGTCTTGGTTGAAGCGTTGGAATACTTCTTATTATTTTTACTATTAAGGTCAAGTTACAATAAGAAAATGTTTATTTAGACTCAGTATTTGGCGCATGTACTCTGGAGATATTAAAATAGTTACGACGATAACTTCGTCGTAATTATTTTAAATTCTCCAGAGTGTAGCTGTCAATATCATACGTATTCTGAGTAATTTGTTTAAGCGATGTCAGTATTAGTATCTTAATATTTATCTGAACATATTATGTACAGAAGATAAAGATCCAAGCTACAGGGACACTATAATATAAAGGATTTTTGATTGTTATGGAAGTGGAAGTAAAACAAAATATACCCAAGTATTGCATGAAAATGTGTTTTATTCAAAAAACATTAGAACCTTATTCCTGGTAGAACATATCTTCAACAGGGACGACTGTGAGGTAAGCGTTTACGTTGCTGATGTATTTGGTCTTGAAACTGTCGAAAGTGGCCTTAAGGATCTCGTTGCCTACAGTCTGCCACTTGTCGCTAGGAAGTTCGTGGGAAGAACCAGCTGAAAATAAACATGAAATTATATTGAAGTAATTTGTTGCCTATTTGATTTTTTATTCCCACCTTCCAAAAGGGGTAGGTTCTCAATATGTTTGATACTTGATAACTCATGCAATTTTGAAAGGTTATACAAAAAAAAATTGCCTTCGCTAGAGATATGTTTCAGAGGTGGTCCCTTCTAAACATTAAACTCAGTTCCTTTGTATTTGTAGTATTGATTGATAGTATATGTTCTGCCGAAGAACATATTGTTCGGTGTGTAAATTATTTACAACATCATCGAAGAGTTCTGAACTTCAACACTGCTAAAATATTTTGATAAGTAAATAAACTTACCGTTCTTGCACTCAATGTTGACTTTGCCGACGGGATCCTCTTCCAAGTCGTGAGTCTTCAAGTTCATGTGGAGTTTGCCATTAGCGTCTTGAGTTTTAGCGTAGTCGCCACTGTATTTCAGCAGGTAGTTTTCTGAAAAAAAACATAGTTTGGTTAATTATATATTTTTATTTTAAAGGTCCCTCTACTGCAACTACAAAGTAAGTGAAGGGAGCAGAGAGACACCTTACTGGCTTTAGTCTGTTTTTTTTCTCTTTGATTACGGAAATTTATAAGGATTTCCTTTGACCAAAAAGTGGTATACTTTCACGTAATTTGACGATCTTCTTTTATCCCTTTAAGTTTGTTTTAAGCAAGTTTAAATTACTCCTGTAATACTAGCATATTAATAGTTTGGTTGGAAATAATAGATTTTCGATGCTTACCAATAACGACTTTGCAGTTTCCCTTTCCTTCACCGATGGCACCGCTGACTTCAGTGTTCATCTCAATGACAAGATGGGGGCACCTAACTTGGTACTTGTATTTGTCATCTTGAAGAGAAATTCTGAAATTTTCAATAGTTTTATATAAGGCTTTAAAATTACACAAAAAATAGCAAACAAGTTTATTAAAACTAGATCGTAAATCAAAAGAGAATCTATCTTTTTTAATAAACCTCTTTATGTTTTTTTTTCTCAAAGGAAAGCATTCTTATTATTAACTTTTCACTAAAGAGTTTTGATGCAATAAATGTGTTTGTATGTATATAAACGAAAATAAAATCTTACCCAACATTGTGGACTTTGCATTTCTTCATTCCAGAGAGAGCAGCGTCAGTTATCTTGTACTTCATGGCTGGAGAGGAACCTTCGATCAGGTCCACGCCGAGGGGGTCTGAGGGAGGCACGCCAGGGATCCCAGCGATGAACTTCTCAAAGGACCGGTTAGAGCCCTCCGTCAGACATTTCTCGTCGTTAAAGTCACATAGTTTTCTTTCACCTAAAATGAATAAATAAAAAATATATAAAAGCAAGGAAATCTAATCTTTATCTTTCCATTCAATTACAACTTTTTCTTACGATTTTTTTAAGTGTGCTTAAAGTTCTCATTTCTAATTAACATCACCTCTACAAATTGTTCGATGCTACTAGAAGAAATGAAATATTGTAATAAAAGTTCGGGATGAACAAAATATACATGGTTTAGAATTCACTTTCTTCATTTTACCGATACTGTTATGCTCATATAATTCATTTTTATCAATTATGAAAATGATGGTACTTTATTCAAGTTCTTAATATGCCGATGTTAATTTATGTGATGAGACTTTAAATTGTTCCAAAATTCTATACAGAAAAAATATCGCTGATCCTGAAACTAGTGAACAATTTAGTTTTGTTTAGTTCATAAATCAAAGAAAACCAAATACTTACTTCTTACAGCAGCGAAGCAGATAACTGCGAAAACAAACACCTTAGTAGAGAACATTTCAGTTTCTGTATTCACGGTTGATTGCGAAATATAACTCTGAACCTATCTGAAGCCTATATATACTAAAATATTAACTAACAAAAACTATTACGAATAGAAGTGGATGCTATTGAATATGTTATTATAAATATATATACTATCGATTAACACATTTGCAAAAGATGTAGAGTAGACAAAAAATCTTTGATATCCTGTCTAGACGTTAAGGTTATATTTGTTAACATGATGTAAAAATCACTTTGTATAATATATAAGGTGCTATAAAAACATCTGCCACGGCTTTAATGGGAGGTAGTATTGTGTTTATAGATTACAATAGTATAGATAAATTATTGATTATTTATCATATTTTTTTTCATACAAAAAAAATAACGTATAAATTTGAATTGATTTATTAGTATAAAACCATCCCGTGTCCTAAGCTGTTGCCGCTCCGCACCGAATTCACGTAATTTGTGAACCACGTTACGCAGAATAGAGTCAATGTTAATTTAACAATTTTATTTTCTAAAATTTAATTAACTGTTCCGGGGTACGAAAGTTCTTCACTATTGTAATCTATAAACACAATACTACCTCCCATTAAAGCCGTGGCAGATATTTTTATAGCACCTTATATGTAGTTTGTAGTACCTACTATGATAGTAACAAAATGTTATGACCAATTGACACTTAAGCATTTATTTATGTTTGACAATTGTTCGCCGTTTATGCAGATTGAATACTGGAAAGAGATTAAAAAGTAAAAAATCAGTCTACCTCCTGAGCTACTGTCATTCGCCAAATATATGTTTTAGGTTTCTTATTATACTACGCGCGTTATCATCTGAGTCTTATGGCCATAAATCATTTCTCTATATCTATCTCGCTTGCACTTGTGCATAATTTTCGTATTGTGCCTAATACGAAAATTAGGCACAATAACAAGTAAACTGGAACGTTTATTAACCCACCACTGACTGACTTAAAATAGCGGCATCGGGCCCCAGACCTATAATGTGTAAAATAATTGTCAATTCACTTGCTTTCAAGAAACGATATGTAATGAGTTCCCTAAGACAACAAATATGTATTTTTATCTGGTTACCCACATCAATGTAAAGTGTTGCGCGTCTATTAATTTATTCTATTACCTGCATTTTCGTAAGTCAACGTGTTTAGTATTTAAGAATAACTAGTATTTCTCATATTAAGTGAATTGTATTCTTTTTGAGAAAACACCGTATAATTGTTATTAAAATTCAATGAATTATGTAATTATATATAATAAACTAGTTTTGTCCGGGAGTCCGGCCGCTATGATATTTAAAAGTTACCGATATGGACAACAATAGCTAAAGACCGGGCGAATTGGAAGAAGGAAAAGGCCTTTGCTCTGCAGTGGGACGATAATGGCTGAAAATAATAATAATAAGGTTCAAATTGACTCACAAAATACTATTTATAATATTTATATGGATGTACAATTTTTTTTTAAATGTTAGTACTGTATTTTTATTTTATGTTTGATAAAATAAACCATTTAAATACGCTATGGTTTTGGTTTTGTTGTTTGACTGCAGAACTCTTGCTTATGTTTATTTTTAAGTTTTTGTACTATTTACGTTTTTTCTATTTAATTAATCGATGTTTAATGCCAAACGTCACGGCAACTTTAAAGCTCTTGAAGAATACTATTAACTATGCCAATAGTATTCACGATGACTTAGACATTTTAAAGCAACGTCATCAAAAAAATTGCATAAGTAAAAATAGACTCAAATGTTCGGATTCTTATCTACATTAGTTTTAGGTATACACAAAAAAAGGTATGATCTGCTAATCCGAATTTTATTTAAATATTATGTTTACAATATTTTTAGCTTAATAGCTTTTATTTTTTATTAATTTAATAATTTTACAAAAAGGGTGTAAGGGTAAGGGTTGTAGATGTAAATTAAAAAAAGCTACTAAAAATAAAAGTCTTGCAGTTTATATTATGTTTTTTTAAGTTATTTTGTAGGGTATCCCTTGGAACAATTTCTCGTGGTACAGTAAATTTATTTTTCTGAAACAAATTTCTGAAAACAATACGGAAGGTATGTAATTGTTTATTGTTATTGTTATGTAGGTAGCCTAATGAACAAGGATTAAAAACAAAAAATACTTCATGAACAGTTAATTACTTTTTGAAAGGATTTTTTCTGATTGACATGTAAGGTAACATAAAAACATTTTGAGTAAGATAAATCCTTAATGATCAAACTTATACTTTAAACATCATAAAAAGCTTCGAAGAATAAAATAGAAATACTAGATTTCGTTTTTACTATTGTAACCTTGGTAAGCAAATCGATAAAAGGCTTGTTTCATGTGTCTGCCTTGCAAGTCTTAAGCTTTGACTACTAGAGTTAGACGCATACGCATAGATTGTACCTTAAATAATAAAAATAAATAAACAGTGTAACACGATGTCAACGCATGAGCATGCGCCTGACCGCGCTGCTCCCACCAAGCCCCACTCTAGCTCACGCCGCCGCCACCACTCCGCGGCCGGACGCTATATAAGCCCGCACGCGCCGCATGTGGAGCGCAGTTCGGCTTGCACGGACACGCTTCCACCTCGGAACGGGTTACGGGCAGCTGAGCTCACTCCGGCTTGCACGTGTCGGCTTCCACCACGGAACCAACATCGGGCGGTCGCGAGTTTCTAGTATTTTTCATTTACTGTATATTTGTGTACCTATTGTTAACGAGAAGGACGTTTGTTTTGTTTGTTTATGTTTTTTCTAATAATTATATCTTTATCACGGCGTTACGAGTGGTTTTCATTGTTTACACTAAAGCCTTACAACAGTTATTTTTAGATTAACCTTATTTGTAAATTAAAAATCAATTTCAATATTTTTCGTGTGTGACATAATTAGAATATCTGGCTTAATCTTATCTGAGTTGAGTAATAAATATATTGAACCATTTATAGAAGTTCATAGGTATGGTGATTGTAGACCCCGCTTAAAATCAACAAATACTTCTTTAAAAAAAGGCATGGCTATTATTTTATTGTGACTCGAACTTTGTTGTGACCTCTAAATAAGGTTACATGCGACGTCTTTATAATTAAGATGGAAGTCTAGTAAGTTCGATCCTGAATAATTTATAGAATCACACTGGATATAGTTAATCAATTGTAATGTCTTTAAGAATGTCATGCGCAATCGTTTTGTTATTGAAGATTCCAGCAAATACTGGATACAGTTGAAGACCTTGCACGTATGGTGTTACAAGATGTCGCATTAGTGGTTCTCTAATTGTTTCTTCCAACTTTTTCAAGTTTTCATCGTCATCAGCACCTGTTAAATAAGTTACAGGTATTTTAATATAATTTATTTCTTCTATTTACCATTTAATCTGTGAGCACTTAGTTTTAATTCACAGTTTTCAATTTAAATGAGCGGAAAGGCTTATATTACCAACAAACAAATAACAATAATAACTTTTAAACTATCGCGCTGCATGTTTATGTCAAGCCCTAAAGGTATTTATGCATGTACGCGCTAATCCCCGTTTTATAATATTATTATAAACAAATAACAAGTCTAACAAGACTTTTTGCTATAAAAAACGAAAACTATGTAAATTGTAATATTATATTGTTATTAAAGTTTTTTTTTATATTCCCCAAAATTTACAGTTTCCTTTGGCAATGCTACCGAAACCCTTCAAAATTAGTCTATAAAGACAATGTTTTAAATTCGGCTGTAGGTTGCCAACAAGGAGATCCTCTCGGGCCGGTCATATTCAGTTTAGCCATCCATCCCATTATTAAGGAATTGAAATCAAAATTTAATGTTTGGTATCTGGATGACGGAACTCTAGGAGGCGATGTCAACACTGTAGCAGATGATTATATATCCCTTAAAACAAATTTACAAAAAATTGGTCTTGATTTAAACACAAGTAAGTGTGAAATATATATTCCAGATACACATTTAGATAAAAAATTAGCTTTACAAAAAATCCAAACAATAGCCCCTGAAATTAACATAGTCAATAACTCCTCTCTTCGCCTTCTAGGGTCCCCAATTTTAGAAGAATCATATGAAAATTTTATAGATGATAAAATTGAAAATTTTCAGTCAATTTCGAATAGACTTTTCAAAATCTCTTTACATTCTGCTATTACTTTAATTCGTTTTTGTTGTTTTGGCCCAAAATTTACATATTTTCTTCGTTCTTCACGACTATGGAAACATTTGCCGCTTTTGGAAAAAGTCGATAAAATTATTCGGTCCACGTTAACGTCAATTTTTAACGTAACGTTGGATGACCGATCTTGGACCCAAGCCACGCTGCCGATCCGATTTGGTGGGCTTGGTGTACGTAAAGTTTCCAGTCTAGGCTTACCAGCATTTTTGTCTTCGGTCCACAGCACTGAAAAATTAACCAGGCAAATCTTAGGGTCTTCTCTGGTTGATTTTCAGATTCTGTGCATGACTGAGGCAGTAAATAGTTGGGAATTGTCCTGCCCGGGCACAGATCTACCCGAGCAACGTTCTTCTCAGAGGCAGTGGGACGAGCCGCTTTGCAGTTTGATACGGAAAGAATTAATTAATACGTCAATCAACACTGCAGAGCGCGCGCGTCTCCTGGCTGTGGGAGAATGGGAATCGGGCCTCTGGTTACAGGCACTTCCGTCAACCACTCTTGGTACGATTTTGGATGACAATACTTTCCGGCTCGCCATCAGTTTACGTTTAGGTATACCTTGTGTCGCATGTCATCGGTGTCAATGCGGTGAAACAGTCGATTGCCTCGGTCACCATGGCCTGTCCTGCAGCAGGAGCGCAGGACGTATATCCCGTCACGCAAATATTAATGACATTATTCGTCGTGCTCTTGTCATTGCCGGTGTACCAGCTGTTTTGGAACCCAATGGTTTGGTGCGCAGCGATGGTAAGAGACCTGACGGTATGTCATTGTTGCCTTGGAAATTGGGTCGGCCTTTGGTGTGGGACGCAACGTGCGTCGACACCCTTGCGCCATCCCACGTTCTAAGTTCGGCGGCCTCTCCTGGAGCTGCTGCTGGAGCAGCGGAGACCCTTAAACGGCGAAAGTATAATAACCTAATGGGTAATTATATTTTCGAGCCGTTTGGGGTTGAAACGCTCGGGTCATGGGGTCCGAGTGCACGAAATCTTTTTAAAGAACTGTCAAAACGTTTGGTAGACTCTACTCGTGATCAGAGAGCTGGTTTGTTCCTTGCACAGAGAATCGGCATAGCCATTCAACGTGGCAATGCTGCCAGCCTTCTGGGCACGTTTCCCGCCATTGACAGGGATGACGATGAGTATTTTGACGCGTGTTAGTTTTATTTATCTATATAAGATTTAATTTTAGTCTTTGTTTGTTCTTGTATTATTAAAGTTAAAAAAATCTTACCTTTATCGTTATTGCTGAAATTAATTCCCGTAAAATTCAGCATCACTCCTTCAGGTTTGAGCTTCAAGGAAAAATCGGTGACTGCGGGTTGTTGATTCAAAAATGCGATGTTCTTTTTGAAGTAACAGCGTAACACTATGTCGTAATTATCTGATGACAAAGAACTATGCTGTTTATTTATTCAAAAACAAACAAATTGCAGCTATATATATTCTTAGAACAGGTAAACATACATAAACTTGTAATAAAAATATTTAAATTTTATTGAATAAATCTCTTAAAATTTTATTTAGATTAAGGAGCAATTATGTTTTATATTATTATAATTTTGTCATGGCATGTATTCATATTGGTTTCTAAGGCTTACGCAAATGCTAGACATTGAAAGAAAACTACTTTTTACGGATTTTATCGCGGTTTATTTTGATTTTAGGACCCGACGTTTCGACATCTTTGCAGGTATCATGGTCTGCCAACAGTCTGCCCGTGACCATGATACCTGCAAAGATGTCGAAACGTCAAAAAGTAGTTTTATTTCAATGTCTAGCATTTGCGTAAAGGTGTCGAAAAAGAAGGTTTTATTTCAATGGTATGTATTCGTTACGAGCAGCTAGGCAAAAACTCGATGTTAAATAGCCTATGACCTTCCTTGCGAATTGTATACTTATGAAAGGCAAATAGTTTTTTTCAAATTTTATTAGTATAGTAGTTTTTTATTATATTAGTATAAATATTTTAAGGTATACTTACAATATGAAATTAAACTTTTGCCGGTACCCTTTACTGTTACATCTTGTATAAGTCCACTTACTTCGTATTCAGACTTAATGGAAAGATTTGGGCACCAGTAATATTGATCAAAATACGACTCTTGTAAATTGTATCTGAAATATAATAATATGTGTACATAATGATCTTTGAGTACATCTCACATCAAAGTAACACATCAGACCATTTAAAACAAGATAAATATGATAAGGTTTAGTGGAGAAAAAAGTCTCGTTGGCCTAGTGGTTCTAAGCGCGACTGCTACGCTAGAGGTCTTGGGTTCGATTCCCAAGTCGACCAAGGTGTTATTGGGGTTTTCTATGAAATTCTCAGTAGCAGGTCGGAGTTTGGATTTGTGCCCGGTTAGTGGCAATAGGCTCGCCCCCTATTACATGGGACCTAAACATACCGACGAACTGTGGGTGTACATTGGTACACCTCTGCCTAACACTTCAGGGATACAGGCGTGATGGTATGTTATGTTATGGAGAAAAAAGATACAAAAAACTGTTTAGGTTACATATTTTACATTCTACATATTTTCATGTTTTTTTTTAAGTTTGATTAACGTAATTAAAGGTTTAATTATAAGAGGGACAAAAGAGCCAATAAGACAAATATATCACTTACATAGTATTATTAGAAGTGCAGTTCCTTATTCCAGACAATTCACAATTTTTCATAGAAATCTTTAAAGCTTGAGTTTCTATATCAATATTTGTAACGCCTTCTTCAAGATCCAAACTTCTACTAAATAGCGACCTTCCATTGTTTCCTCTTTCGGCATTTTCTTCAGTACCCGTGGTATATGGATCGTGTATACCTGAAATAAACATTATCAATGTTGCTTTTTTATCGCGATATTTAGCAGTACGAAAAGCTTCTTATGTTCTTATAATATATATTTTATGTAACTTCAAAACTATTTATAAATAAGCGTTTTTTTTTAAAGGTAACATAAAGTTTGTTTCTTATTAGAAACAATCTTATTATATTTTGACTTTTTAATTTATATAAAATATATAAAAGACAGTTATTAAAGAAGTGTGTATTTTATTTAATATTTGAATTTACAAAAGCATGCATACTTACTTGTACCCGACGCACAACACGAAATCACCAAAAGAAAAACAAAACAAAACATGATAATGTCACTAGAATGCAACTACACCTCCAAGAGCTCAATGTGTATTAACTACAAAATAAATATGGTACGAAAAATTAGGGGTCTTTGACCTCTAAATGTGACGTCACATACCTACAATGAAAGAACCGGTCTAGGTAGGTGTTTATTGTTGCGGTTGATGCAAAAACAGAAGAACCGTTTGGTCTATATTGCAAACGTCTTAGAATGTATAACTGTAGGGTAAGTCAGAAAATCCAATGAGAGTTAAAAAAGCAAGATCATACGTAGTTTTTTTAATTTAGTACGTTTAGTGGTACGTCCTTTTAAGAGGGTGCCAGTCTTATCTGTCCAATATATTCAAAACAGAACATTTAAACCAAAAAAATATGTTAATGATTATTACCTAATTTAGGAACTAAAGATTAGAGTTTTTTTTTTTACTATGACTGCTATGTCAATCAAGTAATTCTTCCATATTCAGATCACATTTAAAAGGGAATTATTTACTGAAAAAAATGGAGATAAAAAACCTTCATGTCTATCAGAAAAATCAATGATTGGTTAGCAAAAACTTTAAAGTAATATATTACATTCTTTTAAAAAGGAGCTTATTTATGAAATCAAAAGCAAACCTAATTTAAAGATTTCCTTATCATTGGTGTACACTGACTTGATTGAATATAAAGTAAAATTTACCAAAGTTTTCATTTAACGTTAAATATATACAAATTTTGGAAGCCGCGCTCTATCCTCTTTCTGTGGTCAAAGCAAAGTTAGGAAATGGTTCTTTTATCTGATTCAGGAAGGATCTGTTCGAAAGATAGAACAGTAGCAGTATCTTTTTGCGCAAACTTTTATCTTTATGCAAAGGTTTTAATTAAATTAAGGTGGGTTAATCCCTGGCACGTTCGTTCGTATGATTAAAGATTTTATCAGGTTTTAGGTACGGAATGAAAGTTATAAATTCAGGACATGTGATTACGTGAGTTATATCGATATTTTTATTTGAGTGACCTTCTTATCTGCATTGTTTTTTTTTAGCCTATGTTAGATCCCACTTCAGGGTAAAGGACTCCCCTTTCTTCTTCCAAACCTCTCTTCTTTTTTGCGATTTCATTGTAAATGTATGCTGGAAAAAACATTTTCCATATACATACTTTATGCCACAAAAGTGTTACGCAACTATTTAGTAACTAACATAAGTTTGTTTTATGTCATCATTTTCTATAATACAGGAATAAACAGAAAAAATAAAACATTTTTCAAACTTTGCAATATGCATCATCTTTAACAAGCATTAAACGGAAAACGTTAAAGCAAACTAATTGCCATCCGATCTACTTACACGAATCGTTCTAAAGGCAATATTCTAACGTAACCATCATATACCAAGTCATAATCTCACTTGATTGCTTAGCCATCGTAGCCAACGAGGCGTCAAATAATCCCGCCTTTACGCTGCAGGAATCCGCGGTAAGTTGGCTGCAAAGATGCTTTGGAATACAGAATTGAATGGAAACGTCCTGCGAGAAAATTAAGTTGCATAAATCTTTGAATAATTAATCAGAACCATAATAATTAAGGTGCGTTTCTCGTCCACAGACCGATATGCAGTGTTTACAATAAAAAAAAAATGTAAACCCTGAAACATTGTGAGCGACGTTGTATATTTTGTTTATGAGGTAATTGTCACATTATCCTATAACTCTAAAATAAATAAAGGAAAAATGACGATTTCTTTATGCGTAGGTCAACGTATTTACTAAATAGAGTAAGTTCTGCGGTAAGTTCGTATAAACAATGACTGTCTCTGTAAATATGTATGACATAATTTAGAAAAATACAAAAAAAAAATGTAATTCGTGTCCATTGCTTTCGATCTTCTCACATTAATGTGCTCCATTTGCGCTGTGAGCTTTATGATTATCTTCTACGAACGGTTTAATATTGTTTCGTATGGCATTTAAAAGTCAAAAACAATTTATATTATGTTGCATAATATGGGTACATTTTAAAATTTAAGTAGATAGGTACCTATTTACTTGTGTTTTTATAGTCTCTTGTCGCACTGCAAGGCAATTAACTCCTTTTGTTTCCTTAAAGGCTATTTATTAAATTTTAATGAAATTAAATTCCTAAGTGTAAGTTATTCTGTAAACATATAAATAAACGTCTTTGTAAAAAAACACATCATCTTTTATAACGTTTCAGTTTAAAATAGCACTAAAAATTAAGCACCGTTAAAAGCCGACCATTTTGCATAAATTAAATACCTACTCTAAAAACCTTCATTCATGTAACAAAAAACAGATACGTCACGTATCCGTTACAGCGCCATCTATGAAATAAACGCGGAAGCTGTGAGCGCGAAAGCCTACTTTGTGGCAAATTGTTGCCGAAACGAAACTACTGCCAATCAATAAAATTTGGTGCAGAGTGTAAGGCGCTGATGGCGCACTGATATCGTGTTTGCAGATGAACTTGATATTGTATGAATCAAATTGAGAAGGTTTAATGCAATCTTGTATAATATTGCTTAGAGTTAACTTTGCCTACTTTTTTAAAGCGTGATAAGGATGCTACTTGATAGTGCATTTTTTTATTTATTATACATATATGTTTAAGCTAGCCTTTGTACCAGGGATGTTACGAATATTCGCGTTCGCATTCGCATATGCGAATAATTCGCATCATTTCAAACACTCGCATTCGCGTTCGCATTCGCATCAAACAATGCGAATATTTAGCGAATGTGAGTGTATGCCTATGCACTTATGCAAGACGGAAAAAGTATGAGTGGGCGGAGCTTAGCGGGCGCTCGGGATGTCATTGCGTGTTAGTTCCGGTTTCTAGTTGTGACTTGACGAGCAATCAATAAACATTATTAAGTAATAATTTGTTGTGACTACTTGTGACTAAGTGAATTAACCCAGTTTTGAGTTGTGGGTTATTTGAAACGACTAAAAGTTATTATCAATAGTTATTATTTATTTTTATTATTATTATTATTATTATTATATTACTTTATTTTATTATGGCGCCGGGAAAGAAAAGTGAAATATGGAGATATTTCACACCCATTGATCGGGATCATGCTAAATGTAACATTTGTGAAAAAGTGTACCTATTCACGCATTGAGCGTACTACTTCGGGGCTGCGAACTCATTTGAAAACGTTTATTTCCTCGTTCTCAACATTCGCATTCGCACTCGCATTCGCACATTCGCATCTCAAACACTCGCATTCGCATTCGCATTCGCGAATGTCTAAAATATTACATTCGTAACATCCCTGCTTTGTACCTATAATTGTAACGCTCAATTTTGTGTTCATATTTAAATATTTGTTACCTTATTCATAATGTTTAAAGAAAGCGCAAAAAACGAGCAAATACAGTTCTCGCAACGTTAAAATGCCAATATGTCTAGGTGCCTTCTGTAAATAATAACTTCTTGATTAAAGAAAACTTGGAATCGTACAATTCTGTTAAGCGGTACCAAATTATATAATTCTGCAACAATACACACTTAATGTTTACACAATAAATTAAAGTAACGGCCAAGTGACTACCCAAACATCAAATCGAGCAAAAGAAGCAAGTCCTTTCAAATCTATTTTTATATAATTTTCACCGGGTGTATAAAGTTAAACGTACAATAATATTTCTATAAGATTTTACAATAAAGTTCGGAATCCCATTAAACGTGAAGCAAAAAGTTCGCTCGTTGCGATATGATGTGTGGCCCGCGTCTACGCACATTGTTTGGTAATCCTTGTGGGCTTGCGCAAAAAATGTGGGAACTATAATGTTGCACTTTAGGGATGGTGCGATTATCGATAGAATTTAAAAATCTTTATAGCAACGGCTTGAATACGAATTTTGTTAATTTTTGTATCAGTAATAGTTATTTTCAAATTGAGACTAAGCAGATCTCATTTAAAAATCCTAATATCAAAATTAATTTTAAACCTATACAATACGCCGGATGGTGCAGCTGCAGTAGTAACATATGTGAGTAATTAACAAAGTGTAGCCAACATAAATTGTGATATTTGGACATAATCGAATCATTAGCAGTCGTGTTTTACCTGTCTCCATAGAAATTGATTAAAATTATGTCTTTATTAGAATTCTCCCCAAATTGCGTGCAACCAATTACGCAAATATTTTAAATAAGTATTTTACATAAAGTATTCTAGTATTCTAAAATACATTAAATTCATGAATTAATACACGATGCTATATCGTTCACCAGAATTCAATGACTAGCACCATTTCCAAAACATTACCGATACTCCAAATATTACCAAACTATCGATACAAAGTCAACAACGCCAATCACTATCAACCAGCACATTGGGCTGACAGAATAATGACGCGCCTACCTCCGCCTTCCATTCACAAACCACGTCGACAATAGCATGGCAAATAGCCATTATTATCGAAGTAAGGGCCCACTCTATTAATACCATAGACCCGGACGAGGCGATTATTGGAGTCTCGTAGTATGCGACAATTTTCTTAGAAAGTTTTGAGCAATGTAAATACGTGAGCCACATAATTGTTCTGTAAATTGGGATTTGTACGTGTCTATCTGATCTGATGGTCGGCTTGCGTAAAGCTTTTTTACAGTTAGAAGTTGCATTTACACAATAGCATAATAATATGGTAAATTAATTACAATACTTGGCCTGGTTCGAACAATTTTTTCCTTTCAATTTGGTTCCGCCCCAATTATTCACAGGCAGATATCATTTCCCTATTTAAAAAATATATATCAACAATCTTGTTAAATAAGTAAGAAATAAGGCATATAAGTAGAAATATCTATTTGTTGAGCAGAACCATGAAGCTATTTCAAAATGTACAATTTTAATCTAGGCATACCACACAGTCGATTCTATTCGACCACCGCTTTGCCAAACGCCTAAAAAAATATCCCTTCAATAAAGGCCCATTATTTCCCCGTCAGGGGTTTAACAAAAACATTTTTTTCATACAATTGTGCAATGATCACAACAGACTATAAATAAAACACGCCCATTTTACACGACATTGTGAGAATATTTGGATTCAATTCGGTTTTATCAATATATTGCATGGAGAAACAAAAGGTGGGATAGAATACACGTTACATAGATAAATATTTGATAAGTCTGGGTTGATTTGATGCTCAACTTTTTATTTTCAATTTATGTATATTCGTTCACAAGCACGCTTTATGTAATAAGTTTGCATTTGTTGCATATGATAAAGGGTTTATAAGTATAGACTACATGACGTAATTTTAATAAAAAAATAACGCAACAGTGAATATAAGGGAATAAGCACTCCAGTTTACCTGCTTAATCTCAAAAACAACTTTTAACTTTAGGGACCGCATTATTTTCACTAAGAATTCCTTACTAAATAAGTGAAGTAGAAGATTATTGTGGAAAAAATGTCATTGAAAGGGTTTACATTAATACGTCCGGGTTTCACGACGGACGACTATCTTGATAATTTGTCCAGTTTACTATCTTAGGAATTGTTTAGGGGGTTGCGTGCGCACGTCTAAGTGTTTATGCTGTTATCTTATTCAGCCTCCACAGTTTTACGATTTGATAAAAGTGTCTTTTGCACGCCATTTATGTCTTAAACCAAGCGTTGTTTCGTATGTGCATTGTAATAATATATGTTGGCAACATTTAGAGTTAGCACCTCTACACCGCAAATCCTTAACGCTTTTAGCATTAGATACTATCTGAAACTCCATTGTGCACAAGATCTTAGAGCATACATTTCCTATCTTCGGCAACATCTAAAACTTCTATCAGGGCAGGTAGCCGAACCGATTTGTAGAAATTTGTCAAAGGAATCTTTTGCGAACTAAAAATAAATTCATTACGCAAACATCTGTTGGTTTTCAAGGGCCGAGTTGTAAACTGCGGTCGGGACCCAAAGCTTTTCATACTTCGATTAATCCGACGATAAGAGTCGCAAGGACTTACAATGTGTGCCTTACAGATTCCAGATCGAAAGCCGATAAACACATTTGAGGTAGAAAAATGTTTTTTCAAGTAAGTTATCAAGTTATCAGCGATCTCTTTGGTGTTTGTCGGAGACACGTGTTTTGACTGGTTATTATATTTTTGCGGGCACGGGCGGTCGTCCTCAATTGTCTGCTACATTTTTGTAGTGATCTTATCACGGGTGTGTCATCTGAGGTTAAGTACGCCAACGTGGTAACAGTTACATACTATTTCGTAACTAAGTACACTTGGGAGATAATACCGTGCAATAAGTCGTTAGATAAGAGAGATGGACATTGGGGCGAATGTAAAGGACATAAAATAAGTTTGTTTCTATTCTAGATTTGGTTCGAGTTTATTTAAACGTTACGAAGCTACTTAGGATACGTTTTTTGAATAACAATTGCCTGCATAATGCTGTGAATTTTATCCATTCACAAGGATCCTTGATGATAAATCATTTTCAATTATCTTCATTTCCATAGCGTGACCAAATTCTCACATATTTTAAAGTAGGTTTTTGAGTTTATTCTCGGAACGACGCATAAACACAATAACATTACATCCACATAGATGCTTAGATTAATTGGTAACAAGGACGTAAGCGTCGTGTGTGGCTGCCCTTTGACGCATCACTGATCAAAATCACGATAATGACCCAAAACTAAGTGAGCGTTATAAAATTCTTTAAGGTTACGTCACGATGTCATTACATACCAGTTTTCTTTGTCCCACAGACCTTGATTATCTAAATGTGTTTGATACAATGAAAGATTAGTGCGTTTGCCTTCTTAATTGTCCATTGTGGACCTGTGGTGGGGATTGATGGATGTAGTGGACCTAAAGATGTATAATTACATGATGTTAGTGAGATTATTTTTATTATTAATTGAGTGTTAAGAATCAAAGCCTTCGAGGTTAAGGGACAACTGGACAATATGACGCAAGGCACAACTATGAAGTACCTTACATTATAATACAGGAAAAATGAAAATGAACGTATTCATTTCCACTTTTAAAAAAAGCATATCTTCAAAGAAAACACTTAAAAAAGACTGAGTAAATAATGAATGACGAATGAAACGATGAATAAGTGACGTCTTCTTGCATGTTAAGGCCGTTATTGTATCCGAAAATACAATTTTTGGTTTAAAAGAGACGTTGAATTGTATCGTGCGGTTGACAGTGTATTTATATAAACCAATATAAACAGAACCGTCAAGCCTATTGTCAAAGGCATTATAGAACGTCCTTTAATCTGCCGAAAACAATTTCGCTCGAATTGTTTAGTTATTGTCAACATTGTTTGGTCTTTGCTCAATCGGCTGTTCGATTTTGGGTATTAAGGATTATTTCGAGGAAGTGATGACATTTGTTGGGGGTATAAAGGAATTGTTCTATACATTGTTCTTTGGTTTGATCAGGTGGTGAAAATACTGATGCTTTTTGCAATTTCGTCTAGTTCCTATCTTTGCCAATGTAATTTTTGCATTTGAAATGCAAAAAACACAATACAATAAGTTCTATTAACTGATAAAATGTGGCTGTGTAAAATCTTTACAGAAAATCCCCCATCATTTTAGGAACAAAAATCAAGTAAAAAATATGTTAGCAACTTAATAATTTTTGGAATTATTCCTTGTACATACTCTTTTAAGTACCAATACATGTCAAGTAACCCTAACGATGATTGATTTGTAGGTCAGTGCCCGATCTTTGAGTGACTTAACGGACCAACGCGACGTTGCGTTCATTAAAAGCGTGTATAAATCAATTAAACAGGGTTGATGTAGTGGACTTATGGTGACAATATTGCGAAGTTTCATTAAACTCGCATATTTGCTTAAGTTTTGCAATGACCATAAAGATTTTGATCAAGGAGTTTATGTGGATCATCAATAATATGGTCTAAAGAATCTTTGCTCTGGACGTTTAATAATAGTATCGTGACAGATACTAAAAAGAAACATGAAAGTCTCTGTATTATGTTGATTCCATTAAGTTTAATTTCTGTGATTCTGAATCACAATATTACCACACTAAAGCTTTTTAGTGACATTATTTAGCATAAGTTACGACACTGACAATGGTAGAATCCCTGTTAGAGTAGATTGTATGAACATAATTATGTAAATATTATTAGGATAATTAATAAAATGTTACACACAACCACAGTACTATTTGCAGTGCCTGAAATTGCTTGTATGTTTGTTTAATTAGGTATAACAACGTTTGCTATATAAATAAAACAAAACCAGTATCTACGTTTATTTCATGAGTAAAGTCCAGAATTTAAACAAATGTCCTTTAAAATACGTTCCAAAATTCATTTTTTTTTTTCTGGGAGGTAGGTATACGAACAATAGTATAGTAGATATTTATATTTTAATAGTAAATAAAACTTACTGAACCTAAATTTATATTTAATCTGTTTCATAAATTATGTAAAATATTAAACCTAATACCTACTTGTAAGAAAACAATTAGCCAAATAAGAAATAGTAAAGTTTAGATTTTTTTACTGTTCTGCCACAGCCGGCGCTGGTCGCTGAGCACGGGGCTTGAATGCAACCCATCGTAGTGCCATACCATGCGCAAGCCATCCTGGCAAGCAAAGAAGGGACCATGGTGCAAAACCAATATATCGTATCCCACAGCGTGAGTTACAGCATCACGTTTTCAACCCGTAAACAAAAAAAAAGCGTTCACTGCTTCACTGTATTTAAGTGTGTGACAAGCTTTCGTAATCCTTTTAAATTAATGATAAAAACCTGAATGAACTTACGTACATTACGCATGTTAAACTTACAAACACCAAAAAACGTTTCGGCGGCGTACTATATAAAATAAAAGTATTTGTAATATGCTTTTGTTGTTAGTGTAAAACACTTTTAAAGATTTACTTATACGACTTTGCTTTAAAAGAAATAGGTTCTTTGATGTGTACACTGTATAATATGCTTGTATGCTTTTTAACTATGCTTACAATGTTGATAAAATAGATTGAAGTTGCGTGACCAAATGACGTCGGGATATAAACATTATTAATAATTAGGTTAATTGTCATTAACTGTATTAAACTTTAATGACCGCTATAAAATATTGGCCCGTACTTTGTTTTGATTTTTCATGGCTGGAACATGAAATATTGCCTTACATAGTGTGTCCCTAGTGGCTTGAACTTTTAAGGACTTATAATATGCTAGTGGTCAATAATAAGATGGCGGAAATTTTAAGTACGAAAAAGTAGATATACATAATATGCATAATGCAGATTATACGATACTGTTAATATATCGAGAGTGTTTTAAATCTGTAGAGTTAGGTATAAGAAGTTTGTTTACCTTCATTTAATTATACTTGAAAAACAAAATATGTTTTCGGGTCCTGCGTGAAATATTGATATCATTTAACATTTATGACTTTTGCGTACACAAACTAAAATATGGAATAAAATTTACATTAATTTGATTTCATAAAGGATGATTTTCCTTTACTGATAGATTGTTAAAATCAAATATCTCTATAATTTAACCCTTTAGGTAAATAACGTGACGTCACCCATTATACCCGTATGTTACTATAGTTTATTATCCAAGGCGCCATTTCAATACTTTACTAGTTACTAATAAAAATGCATAATAAAACTACCCCTTTACGACTTTGGTGAAAACTTAAAATTGTTATGTGAATTCTCGACATAAATTTTCTTACTATTCATATTAACATTCAGACAATAAACCTAAATTATAACCTTAAAGCTATAAGGAACAATTGGAGTGAAAATTGAAACGAAAGCGTTTATAAACGTATTTGTTTTAGACGTTTTATTAGGTTGCTAATTAAATTCACTTTATGGCGCCTTATGTTATGGGCTGACCTGAATTTAGGTACTGAAATTTATAAATGTGGTATGGGTGGTGTGAGGGTTGGGATAGCCGGTGGAAACACCGTTCGATTGTGAAAAAGATGATTATAATATACCTACTTAGGAACCAAAGGTAGAAATGTGTGGTAAAATGGCACATAGGAAATATTTTTGATAAACTTTATTACACACCAAGAAAAAGGGCTCATAGTCGAACATAGAACCTCCTCCTTTTTGGTAGTCAGATAAAAATTACATTAACCTTAGGTAGATCAAAGTTTATCGACATTAGTTACAAACACAAAATGTAACTTAATATCTACAGCCTTATTAAATATGTCACACAAGCAGTTTGCGTTTCATTGCATTACAATTTACGAACACCAAGCTATTAGCAAGTTCTATTCAACCTAAACTCGACCACAGCATACCAGACAATGTCAGTATTCCGTATTGATCCACAATATTATGACTATAGGTGATGTATACTGTCAATTAATTAACTTACTGAATGGCACACAGCAGTTGTACTCTCTAATGAACCGGCCAGTCGCAACTCGAATTAATTGTCATACGTGCTTCGGGTATCAAAACGACCATTTTATCTTGACCCCTATACACCTACAGTTTTGCGTAAGCTAGGGATCTAGTATCAAGATGGTCAGACCCTAATAATGCTCGCTTATGATAGCAATTGTGTATTGAAATATACGTTTAGATAATGTGAATAACAAATATTTTGACTATAAATTAAATTAGTGCCTTATTTAGATTGCTAAAATTCAGTCCCCAATAATTTACGAGAGAGCTCTGGCAGTAGATAAAGCGATGTAGTAGTATGTAGAAATGAATGTTTCATTGAAAATAATATATTATACAAAACTGTCTTGTATTTAAAAAAATAATAATAGGTATTTATTATCTAGGTTTTAACCTAGTGTTTTTTTTTGTACTAATTGAAGAAAACATGTTTTCACTATTAATTTATTTAGAGACACCTATTTTCAGGACTTCATTGACGAATAATTCTCATTGTAAAGGCAAAGCCCACAACAAACATTCCACTATGTTATATGCAATAATTTCTGAAATTATAAATAACTAGCTGTGCCCCGCGGTTTCACCCGCGTGAATGACAATTCATACAATATCTTTAAAAATTATAGCCTATGTGTTATTCCGATGTATAAGATACATTATTGTAAAGTTTCATTAAAATCCATCCAGTAGTTTTTGTGTGAAAGAGTAACAAACATCCATACATTCAAACAAACTTTCGCATTTATAATAGAAGTAAGGATTTCATATTTCATTAAATTTTTCATACAAATAATCTAGCCGGATAAACGCAGCATTATAACGGGAACAAACAGTACGACAGTGACGTCCATTGACACGTTCCTGTTGATTAGTTTACGCAGCCCAGACTATCGCGTGTTTGCTTTAATTTATTGGAATCAATATAATTGATAACTGAATGATGACGTTGAAATTCCAATTATAACGAGTTAAATGGATGAACGTGATGGTAAGTTTCAGTTAGTGTTGTTTGTAGGGTTTCACTAGAAGGAGGAACTGTGTCATAGTTTCTAAATTTTATATATTACGTAATTGGCAAGTTTTATAATAAAATACTAATGCATTAATTATTATGTAATTGATACCTAAATTATGTCATAGCTGTGCCAAACCACATACCATCCTCGTACTTTAAGGAATATTATTAAATAAGAATTAGCTAAATTGGTTCAGCTGCTTTCGAGATTTGAGCTTAGCAACAATTTCAGCGATTCACTTTTATATTATAGATTATATAATTTCAATTTTCATTTTTTCCTTCACCGTAACTCTGATTTGAATTAATGGCCCAAACACAATTTTTTAGTTAAACATTATTCGGTTACTGACTTTTAGAAAATCGATAGTATTACCACCTACTGTGCAATGTCTAGCTTATGTCTAGTCGACATCGTAAACACAGACGGTAGGTACACACCGATTCCAGGTATTGCACCCATTAAATGTCGTACGAAATATATCGTGTGTGTTGGTATTCGCATCTAACATTTTAGCAAAAATTGTAGCAAATAATATCTTAGTTAGGAATAATGACTGATTTCTTCTTAGCAGGAGTGCTACCAACAAAAACAATTTTGCAAAGACGATTTAATTTGTCAGGAGATGGTTTACCAAAACAATTGCAGCCATTCCTTAACAGAGATTGCTAACCAGATTCAAGAAATTATAAACAAATAATCGCCAAAATTTTATACAAATGTTAATCCTTATTAAGGTGGTATTCTAAAAACCAAAAGTAATTGATCTAGGAAAGGCAATAATGGTGACGTTATGTATCCAGAGAAAATTACAGGAAACAACCAAGAATTCATAAAAAGAAACAACAAACCAGAAATTAATGTAATCTTATTGAGTGTTACCTGCAAGCGTTCCCATAGCAACGATGATCCGTCTATGTAGTGCTCATTGTGAGCCAGTTTGAAAGGCGCGACCCGAATATTGTCACAATGGACTGAGTGCCTGAGGGACAAAGAGCTTCGTATAATTAATGACTGAGACCACGAAATGTCGCTGTCTTGTGACGACTATGAAGCGGATAGGGGATACAATGGAGAGGGATGATCTTATCGATTTTTTTTTGTTGTGTGGTAATATTGGCTGATGAACTACTTGATGTCGATAAACACAAAGATAGTGATAGCAACTTTTTCATTGTACATTTTCGATACTACCAAACGAGTGGTGGATGACCCAAAATATAATTTGTTTTTATCATTTCATCGTCACAACACAGATAATTATTTATTAGCAAGATCAGTAGGATAAATATTAAATAAATGAAATAACAGATTGTTGTAATAAATTTCCATGATACACACCCATTTATGGACACATTCTCACGAGTCGACGATATTGAGCCGTCAAATGGCGTCTCCACACATTTCTTGTTCTACTTCATCCCACGCCAGGCTTATATCGTTAGATTAAGATAAAACTAAAACAATAATCCTTTTCATTTCCACAGTCCTTTATTTCAACAACTATGAATTGTATGGGCAATGTCTTCATATCAGTGAATGACAAAAAAAATCTGAGTGGGATGCCTTTAACAACCATCTTTATGACTTTTGTTATACATTGTTTCGCTATTAAACCGAGTATAGTCATGTGAGATATAGCTTTAGCTTTACCCATTCGCTTTCATTAGCCTCAGTACCTAACATTAATATTACTTTTATTGTGGTCAGCATAAACAAAGGAGTATTTACGATGATCCTCGGATGATTTTATGTTCTTTCTCGTTTATGTTTTGATTTACAGCGTCGAGATGTTTGGGAGTTTTTGAAAAACTAACCGTGGTGTGTAATTTTGGGATTTATAAAAATGATTTATTTATCTTGCTTTGTTTCGGGACTGTGTGAAGCGATATTCCATAAATGAATTCTCGTTATGTTTTAAAATTCCATAAGGCTACAATTTTTTTTATTACTTATGGGTACTTTAACGAAATATAAGTTGTGCCAAAATTTATTTATATGTTTTCCAATATTCATTTGAAAAGTTGTGTATATGCGACTTTGAGTCCTGAGTATCCAAATTAGAGTCATTCATACTTAATACAAATTCTGATTGTATTTAAACAGTTGACTACACATTAAACAAACAATTTTCAGATTTATTTTTTATTTTTATTTTATTAGAAAGAATTCAAGATTCAGCAAGACATTTAAACAAAGAACAATTAAGGAACATTCGAAACACTACAATCTATTTTCAAAAGTCCAAATCAGGTACAAAAACCACAGCCGTCGTCACGCAGAACATCCTTTAAAGTATTCAGAATTGCATGGAAGCCTTTTGATTCGCTATTTACCGGAGTACGGTGCGGCTTCTTAATAAAGCAAAGGTGTTTAATTGGCTGACAAACTGCTCGCGAAGTAATTACGTCTTGGCTGGCAAAGGTTCAAACAACGCGTCAATCTGGTTGTGAAGTGATGGGCTTGGATTATGCTATCTTTTTGCATGTCAATTTCATGATATGAACTATTAGTTCTAATTAAGGCCTGGTAAAATAGACACCTGGAATCATTTATACATCAAAAACTATATAGATTTAGAATTTGGCTTGCATAAATGCTTTATAAAAAATGCATCGTATCACTGGTAGAGAAAAAAAAAACAGATAAACAGCTAATTAATTTTGGGTGTATACTGAGGCCACTAACAACGTTACTTTAAAATTCAGAGCACATAAGCCTATGTGGTACGGAAAAGGTAAAATTAAGAAGGACTCAGGATAAGATTTGTAATAACATATGTCATTATCAGTGTTCGCAATTTAGTTAGATAAGACTGAAGTGTTCGTGTTACCGCATTGCGTGATCTCTGATGGAAAGATATTTAAGTAAAACGTGGCATAATCACTGTTTGTAATTGCATTCGTTCTTATCTTGCTAATGAAACGATATGAGAGTTAGTTTTACAGAAGGTCCCTAAAACATCCTGTTTTCTTCCTGTCTTCTGTCAAGATACTGTTTAAATTCATGCTACAGATAAAGAATTTGCTCGATATTTTTTAAGTGAAAAGGTTTGGATTTTATCGATATCGTCGCATCCCTACTGTCAGGTAAATTTCGCGAACACTTCAAGTGTCAAAGAACAGGTTCACAGCGCGTGGTGCGGTTACCAGCTATTACAGTGTGCGCCGTAAGCAATTGCTTTCGTTGCAACGATGAACCTTTCTACATCAATTAGTTTTTGCATCGGAAACGTTTTAATCCAAGTTATTTACAGCTAGGAAAGTTTCACGGAAATTGAGAATACCATAATTCTGCTGCAGTAGCTCAAATACCACATTTCTTATTGAGTTGCACGAATTTCGTTTTAACGTTGCCCGACAGTGAGATGTACTCCTGTTTTGTGGTTTACAAGCAGAATACTGCATTGCTGAAAACGGAACACCCCTCACACGATACACCAAAATTACGATACAATTGGTTATACAATTTTCAAATTGGAAGGAGAATTATGTTAGTAGTACCAATGTCCAACGCCAGGAAACTTGTCTCGGGAAATTGACACATTAATGCAATATTATAACACTAGCTGTGCCTGCAACTTCGTTCGCGTGGATGACGAAGCTTATCAATGAGTCTTTAACCATAAAGGCTGCACACGCGACGGAAGCTTAAAAAATTGAGTAACTTCTCCCGTTTTCCCAACATTTCCCTTCACTGCTCTGCTCCTATTGATTGTAGCGTGATGAAAAGTATACTATAACCTGCCCAGGAGTATGAAGAATAATTGTACCAAGTTTCGTTAAAATCCGTCGAGTAGTTTTTGTTTCTATAAGGAACATACAGACAGACAGACAGACAGACAAAAATTTTACTGATTGCATTTTTGGCATCAGTATCGATCACTAATCACCCCCTGAAAGTTATTTTGAAAATATATTTAATGTACAGAATTGACCTTTCTACAGATTTATTATAAGTATAGATTTGTATTTTATAAGTCGACTGTCAGTTCTAACCGTCTCGTTCAACATTGCAACTAAAACACTGCCTCTAATTGTATGAAGTAAAAGCTTCTGATACGATTTATATCGGTCGTGTAAGGAAATAGAACTGGCTTCTAAAAGCGACGAAAGCGGAGCGTTAATAATTAAGTAGTCAAACAACTTTGCCAGCCTTAGCGGGATCTTAGCCCGTCTTTCATTATCCACGATTCCTACCCCCTGGGTGTTTTACGGGACACTTGTAAACACATATTGGAAGCATAAGACTTAACGTTACTGGGCATTGAAGCATGATATGAGACGACAAAGGTCGGGCCATGTACAAGTATTACCATCAAGAATTAACTGTTTAATTAAAGTTCCACGTTTAACTAACGCAGGCTAAGGTGGTGTTATGTAAGGCTGTGTTACAAGATAATTATAAAGTAGGATCAAATTTTGGATGAGCTTTCACTTGTTTCTATGCTGATTTTGTAGAGGTAATTATAACGCCAATTAGAATAATTACGTTACAGCTGATCGCTTATAGTCGTGATCGTGATTGATTAGTTGGTGTTCCCATTTCTATTTATGTAAAATATTCTCCGACATATTTTCGTTAAGATTTGTTCATGATAACTTAAGGGTGACACAGAACACCCATAACAATCTGATTAAGAAATAAAAAAATCTTTGGTCTGTTGGTAGCATTAGTAATTTGAACTTATAATAGTTTTCGGTTGCGGCTCAAAAGGGCGTGAAGATAAAGAACTCAATCGATATGCAACTGTCAAAATAAAACAAATCTATTCACTTAAAAAGTATTTTCTAACACCTGGTGTTAGATACTTTATACACCTGCAATGCCGGATGGGATAACCTTTGCCGTTCACGCTTTTTTTTATCTAAAGGAAGAACTCTGGTGGTCCTAGCTTATAAAAAAGGTAGCAGCCAAGGACACGGGAGCGTCAATTAAAAAGGGTTGATTAAGTCATGATCCTGCAATGAGGTTTTAGTTTTTTTCTGTTACTTTTTCTTAAAACAAAGATACTGGCCGTTTGAGCGTCAGTACGTTCGATTTAAAATGATCTTTTTTGTTTAAAGTTTTTCGAATTCAAAAGGAAAAATTAAATATTAATTTAACTATGAAAATAAGTATTTAATTTTGGAATACGACATAAGTAAAACATTTTTAGACGTACATTTTAAAATACGCAACGTCGTAAATTATTCGGATTTATTTGCACCTTTTTCATGGATTAGGGACGAATTATTATTTAATATTTAAAAGCTTGTCCTGTAAACCCGTGAAGTTTGGGTTGTATACGAAGGGATTTGTACAAAGGGTGCACCCCTATGACGGCACATAAAGCTAATTTTATCTCATGGATTTGCTAAACATTTTATAAATCAATTCTTATGTTATTATGTTGTTGTTATTATATTCTTTTAAATAAAAAAAAACAACAAAATTTAGGGTAGCTAAAATATTTAAAATTAGTAAGACGAAAATTATGTATTGATATAATATATTATATTAAATTTTAGTCTTTGTTTGTTCTTGTATTAGATTTAAGTATTGAATTGTAAATAAAGAAATTATGTATTGAGTAATTTTATTTTATTTATTAAATTCAATCAGATTCATATCATTATTTACCGTGTTAATAGTGTTCCACATTGAGACTTTTTTGCTATCTTCCCTAGTGACTTTAAAACCTAATTATATATTAAAACCAGTTCACAATAACAATTCATACCAAATTAATATTCCAACACTATAATTTTATCGACACTTAACCCGTAATCGCACAATTAATAGACAATAAACACAAATTATGTCATCCAAAATACTTACCCAACCCGCTAAGTTTACCATCTCTTATGTATATAAGTACATATATATATAGGTACAGACCCCCGCATCTGCTTACACAGATTACACCTGTACTAAATCCCTTAATTAATTATGAACCAACCTGCGACACATGATAACGGAAATCGTGGTTAGTTCCCCATAACATTTTATTACAACCGTAAAAAGGATTTAATTATATTCTAAGGGTTTAGGGTCCAAGATAGGTTAATGTAAATTTAGTTTTATGATGTTGTGTTAATAGTGAGAAGGCTTGGTTTTGGTGGGTGGGTTTTATTGGCAGTTATAGCAGAGTTGGATAAAAATTTAGGGTGATTTGATTGTGGTGGGTCCTTATCTACCCCTTGCTGAAGCGGTCAAGGAAGTGTCTCAAAGCTCTGACTATAAAAGTAATATTTTTGTTTGGATTTTACAATTTCATATAAAAATAAAGATTTATTTTCGCAACATATTTACTTCTCACTGTCTAAAAACCTTGTAATATCAACATCGTTAGTGTTTGTTGGTAAGATATTATTAGGTTTCTTGGGGAAGGCCTATAGTAGTGGACTGCAACAGGCTGATATGATGATGATGATGATGATGATGATGTAAAAATTATGTTACTAAAACACAAACTGTAGTAGTTCATTCATACTTCAATGTTATGATGAATTTATTCAATAAAGTATAACGTTCATGTAATTATTAGTCATTCATGAAACTACAAAGACAGATTGGCTACTGTTACAAACAAAACAACTATAACAGTTAGGTACAATTTCAGTATACTTGCGCAAACTGTCAATGTAACATCGTAAACAATGGTGTTTATCCCTTATAAAGCTTTCCATAAACACCAATAACGTCAGCTATTCAATGTGAGGTGCTAACAAGCCAATATGGTCGAGATTAGTGGACAAACTGCTGTTAAGGCTTAACCAGAATGGAACATAATGAAAATGTTTAACTTAATGATTTGAATTACATTATGTTTGAAGTTTCAGGCCCATCTTTGTTTGTAAATTGATCTAACGTATTTTTATTATACTTATAGTGATCCCATTAAACTAAATATATAGAATTTTATCACTGTCTTTATAAATTAGTAACTTATTTTACTGTAGGATTGAAGACTACATTTTATTTCCTAAAAAAAGAAATCGAATATAAAAAGTAAGTTTTAACATACGTGTAAATTTAATTGGTTGTAGTCAGTTCTTCACATCAGTGTAACATTGACGTCAACAGCGCCTGTTTTTAAGACATAGTTTAATTATCGTAGTCTGTAACCAAAAGTGAAAAGTAGATAGTTTTACTAATTAGATCCTTACGTAAAATTATAGGCAGGAAATAGAGATTTTTGTGAGTTTCTTGTATGCGGTTACAATGTGGCATAACCCTTACTGTCTGATCATAATGAGGTCCGACGTTGGACGCCGCTAAAGTGACATATATCATGATAATGTGAAATACTGTTACGATCGCAGCACCACATAAAGGTAGATTGTCTTTTATTTTGCGCTACATACAGTTTATTATAGACTAGATGCGCCTTCGGTTTCACTCGCCATCTCTTCCAGAATTAGAGTATAACATAAATGCAAAAATATACTTTTTTTTAATCCAACTGGCAGTTTCCGAAATACCGTTTTTTTTTTTGGTATTTCATTCGCGATAGGAATAACCGGCTAATTTATTTTTTATATATTATAATAAATTACAAAAAAACATTCGTCGCCGATAAATACATTAACGTGTAATTAATTAATTTTATAATATGAGATAAAGATGAAATTCGTATAAAGTCGGCTGATGATCGAAAGGACAATGGCGAAATCATTGTTGATCTAATTCTTATGCGTCTACAAACGTCATCATCACAGATTAACATGAAATAAATTGTTACGTTTTTTCAAGTTTTATTTAGATAGCGTCTAAGTCTATGAAAAAAATATATTTAAATGGAAATACAATTGATTTATTGTCGACTCTTTGTCGCCTTATTTATTGTTTTTTTTTCTAATTTGAGTTCATGTCTTTTTGCCATATGTACTTTGAGTGCTGCAATGTGAACATTAAATCTAAACTAAGTCATACGAATATCTTGGGCTTAAAAACCAAAATGTTAGCTTGTTTTCAAAATAAATTGTAGATTTATGAACATGAATAATCTAAGCGTTCATACGCACTATGCGGTTACCCGCAATGCGGCTAGCCGTCCGGCTGACCGCAGGATGCGGTTGCGAAAGCGGCCAGCCGGACGGCTAGCCGCATTGCGGGTAACCGCAACGTGCGGTTGAAGAACCGTTGCGATTTGCGGTCATATCGATCCATTTCAAAGGACGTAGAGGAAGTTGCAGCTATTTACTACATTTACACACGTTACGTAAAGAAGAAAAAACAAAGAAAGAAGTACTGGGTGCATCCTTATTTGCAAACACGAGATGAGAGCAAGCATTTTGCAATATTTTAGTTTTAATATTCTTGAAATAAAACTACTTTTTACGGATTTTTTCGCGGTTTATATTTAGATTTTAGGTCCCGACGTTTCGACACCTTTGCAGGTATCATGGTCACGGGCAGACTGAGATGGCGTTCGTCTTGACAGTAGATGTTGCTCGTTCTACCTTCATATTTTAACTGGATTTCGATGATGAATTTTTCGGTATCGAATTCCATTTTACCAGATGCACACACTCACTCAATGGCGGGCAGCCGCAGATTGAGCCGCACAGTGCGTATAGCAACCGTCCGGGTGGCCGGCACTCGGGCCGCAGCCGTCCGAGCGACCGGAGCGGTCTGCGGGTAGCCGCATCGCAGTGCGCATAGAAATGAATATTACGTACATAATTGTGCTTGCGGTCAGCCGGACGGCTAGCCGCATTGCGGGTAACCGCATAGTGCGTATGAACACTAATCAATGAGACATTTTGTCACTGTCACATTGTGTCACTCAACAAATATTCGTTCGTTACTTGCTTGCTTGAGCGTACCGTCTTTTAATTTCCTTTTACTCTTATTTTATTTTTGACCTGGACTGCTTATGGACTTTCGAGATTTCTCCCTGTGACTTGTGCTTGCCGAAGGATTCCGATTACCTACCACTTACGACGACATTTTGCTGTGAACTTTTGACTCCGATTCTGCTTCTTACATTGGATTGTATAGGCTGTAAAAGACGATTAGTTTTTCACGATGGGAAGTCATGTAAAGCCCACACGTATCACGTGTATCAACTGTAATGTATGTGTTAATAAATTGCGCCGTTACCCGGCATTGGCACTTGACTCGAGAGCCACTGCTGTAGTTGTTTAGTAGGAAGACGAACAGTTGGATGTTGTGCTCATGTTATGACCATAGTTTGGTACCTCAGTTGGGCCAGACACCAACAAAATATCTCAGCACCGGCTGGTTTTCTAGACGATATTGTGATAAGGGAGAATGAAGAATAAATAATTAAAAAATATATATACATGTTGTTTATTTTCTTTGACAATCCCCTGTTAGAATGAATGCTGTTTTTTTTCATTAATGCAGTCTGTCAGCTATTTTATAGCTGATTTATGTACAATTATCAAACATTTAACAATAAAACAAGAATATCTATAAAAACATTAACATATTCTGTCAGGATTCTATTTTTTTTTTAAATACCTCTGATTATTACTCTCTATATTATCAAAGAGATACCAGGGAAACCTAGTTTAATTATATCTATAGAAATAACTATATATATATATATAATGTAAAACCAGTAAAACCGCATTAAATCTTTTGAAAAGTTAGTGAGCATTTCACGAGGTTTACTTTTTCAACATATTTCCTATGAATTGCTATCATAACAATGCAAGCTCGGGTAAAGTAATTAATTGCTTACAGAAGCCCATTAATTTCACTTATAAATAACTGAATTTATTTTAGTTTGAACGAATCGACAAGACATCTAACCTCAAATTCTTTAAAACTTAAATATCTTTTATTCGTGACTTCGTTCATCAGTGAACCTTACGACAATATTGTTCAGAAATCAAAACTCTATATTTTAAGATTTTTTTTATTAGTAGACGCAACAAAATTATGTCAACAAAAATTTGTATGGGAGTTCGCCATTGTCCTTTGCGTGTCTACACAGAACGCTTTTGCTTATTTATATTAGTTGTTAAACCTGGTTCGTTATTAGCTTCAGTCCAAAGTTCAGTTAAGTAGTTTAAAAACTTTTGCATCTCCAACTGAAATATGAGGTTGCAATATGAGTTGAATATCGTAAATACAAAAACTTAATGCATTTTTGTTTAAAACAATCATTTTTGTATATTTTCGTTGATATTCTTCTAATAATACTGTTTACATGGCAACTTTTATTAAATACGTTCAGTTTCCATGAAACCAATGCCTAGGCCGACGGAAATAACATTACAATTTCATGAATACATGCCTATAAAAGATGAGTAGGTATTATGCAATGAATATTGATGTAATTTGCGATTGGATAAGTCTAGTGTAGTTGTTGTCTCTGATTTGTATTCAACGTTCGTATCGCATTACATTGTATTGAACGCAGCTAGATTTCAGTACTAAAATTATAACGCGATTTTATGTTCTGCTAATACTTGCTCTATAATTTAAAATAATTTGCAGTTTCAGCATGCAACCTGACCGTACCGTTTGGTATGCCAGCAGATTTAAGCACAAGCTAATGTAATCTTTATTTTAAAGGATTATGATATAAAATTGTTTGTAAACTTGGAGTTCCATGGAAACAAATGCCGACGAAATAAACGCTATCCTAAACAAACATGAAATTAAATTCTCAGCAATCGATGAACGATATCAATGACAAAGCGAATTAAGCCAAATTGCGAAGTTTGTGAAACGTAGCGATGTTTCCTGTAGGTAGCAGATGTCAGATGTCAATAATAAAAGCAAACTTCCGAAAGAGTTGGGAAGTAATATTGTGCTCCCACGAGAATCGAGTAAATAATAAACAAAGGGGACGTCTGATACACTTGTAAACTAATAACCCCGCCCTAGACGTTCGTGACTGTGTATTAATAAACAATACGTCGTGACAAATATGTGCCGTACAATGTGATATTGAGGGGGATTTGATTAAATTTTGGATGTGAGAAATGTCCGTAAATCCTAAAAATGACCAATTTGTACCAAAAGTATAGCGGACCTATAAACCTATGTAAAAAAAAACTTAATTTAATATCCATCCCTTTCGGTGACTTTTAGAACTATTTCGAAAATTTTATCTTTACAGAACCTGTATTTACAATTTTACAATTCAACAAAGCACAAAAATATATATTTTTTTCTTTAACTTCTTACTTATTGTAAGCTAAAGTAACCAACATCGATAACGATATCTTAACGTTACTAAACTTTGCCCACCTATCATCCTTACTACAGATTTCCAATTAATGACGGAATTAGAAACATTCAAGTCCCCGAACCTATAAATTGTGCGAACTACACTAAATTCTCGGCAATAACACTGAATTAAGATCAACTTTGAAGACAACTAATGGAGTCTTATTAGTTTAGCTTAGTTATTGTGAGTTTCCATGTAATTCTCTTATATCAATTCGCTGATGTGTTTTGACGAACTTAAACTTAATTAAGATGAATGGGAAGGATATTTATAAGATAGCATACTGGTACAGCTTTAAATTCAATATTCGATAGTCGACATAATGAAATTCCAATGTTAAGTTAATAAAAATAAAGCTGAATTGGAAAGAAACTCCAATTAAACGAACTTAACTTCAAAGTTTATAATTATTTATGAGTAAGATAAATTGTTTTTTAATAATAAAAATAATAAATAAATCTAACACGCGTCAAAAAACTCATCGTCATCCTTGTCAAAGGCGGGAAACGTGCCCAGAAGGCTGGCAGCATTGCCACGTTGAATGGCTATGCCGATTCTCTGTGCAAGGAACAAACCAGCTCTCTGATCACGAGTAGAGTCTACCAAACGTTTTGACGTGATATCCGCAATGATGACAAAAAACATTCACCTTGCTATCATATTTTACCAGATTTCGGAAGTAACAAATAACTTACTTTTTATCGAACAACTGTCGCACATCTTTAAAAAGGAAGACGTTATTTTTTTAGTTCTTTCGACCAAACAAACAATGGCGGCGACGCATTAGGTGCGGCTGAATGAGCTAATTATTTACAATCCGACACGCAACTAGCACTTTGTTCCAAAAAACTGTTACGTGAAATCTCATTTCCTAAGTTTGCTTTGTCCCGACTCTAAAAAAAAACAAAAGGGTTCCCTGTGTGTTCTTTAGCTTGATTGATAAACTATGCTTACTCAGTCGTTACATGTTTTTTTTAAACTTGGAAGTGTCAATGGCCGGGATTGTCGAAGAATAACGAAAATAATTATTTTTAAATCGATACACCGCACATAAAGCTGGCTGTCGAAGCATTCGATAATGATATAAAAGAATAATTTTAAAAAGCGCGCGTGGTGTTGTACCTGGCCGGTCGATGCGTTCTGTCGCGTGATCGGCTCGCGTGTCTCATGCCAGCCTCAAATTAAAACCCAACCGATAAGACACCATGCACCTCACGACTGTCGCACGACGCGTCTCTTTTAATTACGCACCCCACACAAAACTTATCTACCCCTTTTAGAATTTACATTTAAAATGTTATTACTCGGCCAATTTGTTTGTAAAGCATTTTCTAAATATATTTCAAGTCTAATTAGGGATGTAAATAGTATATTCAAATTAGCTGTTTAAAAATTGTATCAGGAAAGCAAACAGCAATGGCTACGTGTTTTGATCTGGTAGTAACGCGGTGAATGTTCTCAGCGATTTCAGTTCATTAAAATACTGGCAAATATTTTCTGAGCAAACAACATCCGACAGAATAAAATTAATGGTATCGATTAGCAGGCGTCGTTGCTGAGATCGCGTGCGAGTGATGCGAACGGCGACACCTTCTGGGAGCTGTCTGTGTCAATTTTAATTGGGCCAGTTGTTTTACTCTTGCTGCGATGCGAAACCTGATTGCCCCACCTTATTTATGTGGGGTCACGGAATTTAATAAAATAGTTTTTGTTCACTTATTTTGAGGAGAATTTTTGTGGGAAATATTAAATCAATTATGTTAGATGCGCTACCCTCATATTCATTGGTCAGTCACGGTTGGAAATATTTGGCCAATTCATTGTAGGTATTTACTTTGTGAGTCTAATAAAGCACATTAAACGAAATGTGTTTTTATTTATCGTAAATACTTTCTTCAAACTATTTGAATGTGACCCCTATTATTAGTTGATGAGGTCTTGAATTTTAATGAAGCTTTCGAACAGAATTTGGTGTCTAATATTTCTTGCTAATTCTTACAACGAATGAAGCAAGTCGTAGAAAATAAATGTTTATTAAGATTGAAGCTGTCTGTCTTAATTGAGGTTTAGGAATTTGAATTATTGATGAAACGACATCTTAATACGACTGGCTTACGTACGATACGCGCGAAATAAAATAAAATATCAAGTTCGAATCTAATACGGAGCGTTCTTTTTTTAAATTTTATACGACCTGGCCAGTTCGTCCCTTATAGTCTGAAGGACGTATATGAGTAATGTAGAAAACTCTTTGAACAAACCTTTTTGCTTTTCATAGAGTTGACCCAATTCTTTGTAAGTTCAACAATTCAAGTATTGAATCCTGTTATTAGGGTGCCATTACAGATATTTCTGTTCGACATAAATTAACAAGTCAGATTCAAAAGTATGATTATTATGCGGGCCATTATCTGGGCGTACATAAAACTAGAGGGATTACATTCGAAGGTCAAATAAAAAGCTTTCGCTTTATAAACCGATGACATGTTTTTTTTTATTCTATTGGATACACACTTTTAAATCGTCATTTGTTAGATGACTAATATCACAATTTTCGTATTTTTAATTAGAAGTACACCTTCTGATAGGAATAAACAGTTTGATCTTTATATATTGCAGTAGGTACATACACGTAGATGTTTCAAAGAGAGACAGGATATAAATGCTTAGTATGACACAATGAGAAATATTTAAATTATAAATTAATTAATACTTTCAAGAAAGTAGCTTGTTCTAGCTTTTACATCAGTTTGAAGTGGTCATTACCCGATTGAGATATATTAAAGCGTAAACATGTAACAATGAAAATTAACACTCATTATAACCCGGCATTAAAATTCTATGCATACTAAAACCCAATAAAGGTACTCCAAACAAACCCTTAACACAACTTTTAGGACCAGATATTACATGTAAGATAACATTCTCATTTACACAGGAGACTTGGTTCTTAGAGAGCAATAGATGGTCCAATTTGCCTCTCCGTAATCGAGCGTGAATGGACCATGTGCCATGAAATTAGATCATCGTGCCGCAATATTCAAAGCGTTATGTTTTTGTTTTACCTGAGAACGTGAGGGTAATGTTCAATGAATCTTATGTATCCTCGTTATTTCTGATTGCCTGGTACTCTGGTTACTCTTGTGGATAGTTAAGTAGGTAAAATATTTACGTCAGCACTTGTTTATCCACCATCTAGAATGGTGATAAAAATTTTGGAACAGTTTTAGATAGCTGGGACTAAAAAAAATCGAATAATCAAGATTAATTATAAAAAACCTTATGTATTAGCTTAATTACAATGGCAACATGATACCTAACGTCTCATTTTAAAATACGAACATGGTAAAATTAAATGAGTTTTCAACGACACAAAAGACTGTGGAAGCCATCGATTCATTCTAATTTCAGCTGTTGGCTCAATGCAACATTCATTTCAGTAAGTGGCGTACGAATCGAGCTCGGTACCACTCTAGGGATTCATACAATCGACTTTATCGACTCTCATAGTTGTAAATTTTAGTTTTCTTTCACCTAGAGCAGAATGTCTCTGCGGCAACTATAAAATTCTTCAACATTGAATTCAACGTTCTATTTTATTTTACAGCTGAATATTTCGAAGTAATTTTATGTTCTATTTTTTTTAGCGTCTGGATCTAGATGGTACATTAAATGGATATTCTTATTTTTTTATGTAAATTTGATAGATGATAGCTAGTCGACTAGAATGATTAGAATATTACCCTTATAAAAGTGGGTGTTTCGTTGTGGTTATGTTAATCCTTGTTTTTCTTATTTTCAATTATGTATGAAAATAACTGAAAAAAAAATCTTAATTCCATTGATTTTCATATGCAATCGTTGTCGAGGTCATACCAAATTATTTGTTTATTGTGGATTAAATAAGGGAACATTCTTCTATTGAATTTGATTAGTAAAGGGTTTATCAAGTAGGTACTTATTATAAAGACAGACATTAAATTTGGCACAAAATAAACGCCTGAATATTATTTAACAGCAATAAATATGGATCACAATACAGCAACGAAGTAACTGCTATTAATATAAATAAAAACATAAAATATTATCATTTATTTGTAATAAGAGCATGACATGCAGCAGTTTGTTTACAAAACGCTTTCTAAACTGGTTCTCCGATGTTTATGATGTTTTATTGATGCTGCAACTGTACTATTACATCAGTTTTAAGAAGCCCTTACACTTATATTGAACTTTGGAATGGAATTATTACAGTTCTAATACTGACAATTTGGTGAGTCACTCCTCAGGGTAGTCCACGAATATCATAAAATTAACTTTTGCACATTTGTCTAGTGTCATGTTATTACCAACTATTTTAATTTGTATTTACATAAATAGAAGTATTTACTAAATAATAACTCGTAACATACGTAAAGTGTACGTGGTTGTCGTGGTGGCCTAGCGGTTCAATGAACGGATTAGTAGGTATGCACAATGTTGCAGGTTCGAACCCAGGCAAGTACCAATGTGGCTTTTTCAAAGTTATATGTACTTTCTTAATTATTCTAAGATACTACTGATAAACGGTGAAGGAAAACATCGTGAGGAAACCTGGATTCCAAAATTTGGGATCTGAAATCGCCAATCCGCAGAGAGCAAGCGTGGTGATCAATGCTCGTGCCTTCTCTATATGGAAGGAGGCCTATGCCCAGCAGTGGGACGTTAATAGGCTGGATTATTATACGTAAAGCAAATCAAGCCGGCAGCGCTCTCTTAGTTTTTCCTTGCATCTTGTTTACCTACGATCAGCCGCTAGCCGATTTTTCAGTAATTTTGCGCAAAAACATAAAACATAATCGGTTAGACGTGTTTTTATTTAATTAACGATTATATTCGTAATTGCAAATCTAACCTTGAAAAAAAAAAAACATATATACTCCCCCATAACTTCTACCCCGTGTGCGAAAATAAACAACTGACGCTCACGGCTCAATTAAAAAATTCCCACATTACATACACTTCATGCATGTTTAATATTGTTAATATATTATACCAAAATACTTAAGAGCATTGTAATCTAATGGCTTAAAATAACAAATCATCGTAAGTTAGTCAAAATATTATCAATTTAAAATAAAAAACATGCTTCTTTGACAAAGCTAAATTATTTATTGCCTAACAGAACTCTTATTTCAGTTCCTAAAGGATCATAACTTTAATTATTTAATTTAGAGTATTTAATAATTCTATTTTTATTTCACCAATGAGTCATTATTACAACGAGTGTATACACATCTTAACCAGCAATTACGATCAGACATTTAAAGCTAATAAAGTTATATGGTTGTAAACAAACTATCGGCGGAAGAGTCCTTTAAAAGTGTTCATAATTATAACATTCCATCCGCAGTGTTCCTAATTGGGTGGTTTAAGGTCGATCGTAAAATTTATGTTCATTCACATAGGAACAAACAAATCAAAAAGATTTAAACGGGAATGGCGCCTTACAGTAGGTAGTACCATAATGAAGTAACAGTGCTACATTTAATTATGAGAAATATAACTAAGAGTAAGCTTTTGTGTATCGGCCAAAAAAGTTTATAAAGTGAACAGCTGTAACTGGTTGAATCATTTACCATTTGTGTACTTTTCATTTTTATGTACTAAATTATGTTTATGCTATGATATATACCAATCGAATCCTATGCGATCTGTTGCCGTTGTGGGAGCGAGACACTGCTACGCGAAGAGTTGAGCGGCATCTCAGTTCCACATTGGCATCAGTCCTGCTGTAAGAGCTCATAATACAGGCAGTGATCCTTTTGTTCAAGTAAGTATTAGAGTAAATTGTTTTTCAATTTACTTTTAAAATACATTTGCCTTGTCAATTTTTAACATGATTTGCAGCATATTCTGTGCTAAAATGATATATATTTTTTCAGTATTTGCTTGCTATGTTTATCTTAATAAATCTATTATTCTCAATCGAATCTCTTTTATTCTTTAGAACCTGTCTAGCTAGTATAATTTGAATATATTTTAAACTCAGCACGTGCCTACAATTTGTTTCACAAGTAATGTTGTGAACAAAAGTGTATTTTCATGTATTTCGTGCGTAACGAATGGAGCGAACACATAATATAGTTGTATAGGCCAATGAACAAAAAATGCTTTAACAAATAGAAATCCGTAACATAGACACTTAAAATGTACAGCAAATACGATGACAAAGAATTGGCAAAAAAAAAAACAAATAACGAATTACCTTTTTTGTTTCTTTCAACCTTTTTATAAAGAATAATATTTTAAATAATGGAATGATTGTTCCACAGCTTATAAACATGACGCTTAAATTATTTGTATCTAACCTTTTTAAGTTATACTTTTTCGTGTTAAGGCTTAACTACCTTGAGCTTAATACCAATTATAAGACTGGCAATAAAAGTCATAATATTAGAAATTAAATAAGTAAGTTTTGAAATTCGAACATACGTATTAAAAATTAAAGACAAAGTATAGTATCCACAAAAAAGAAAGCATTACTTTAATTGACGAGGAGACACCTAGTTTTAATACCTACATTATTAAATTAATAAGCTATTTCATACATTTTAAATACACAGCAGACTAATAAGGTAATTTTGTGTGATATTTTTAGAAACTTAATGATTAATCGATTGCTTGAACGCCCTCCAATGTTCCTCATTAATATTGAACAGAGTGGGGACTAATTATGCTTCATAATATCTACCTTGTAACGATGACTATTGTATTTTTATGTCAACAAAGGGGAATTCAAACTTTGGTTTCGTCGCAGACTGCTCTTCCAATTGATAAAATACTTCATCAATTAATTATGCATTTTCTCTGTTTTCATAGCAACTGTTTTACAAGGATATGGAATTGAAAAGCTAAATAATCGAATTGGAACCTTACCGCTCTTTGATTAACGTTGAAAACTATTTGAATAGTGAATATTTATAATATTAATCTACAAATTGATTCGTACTTTCTACAGTGTTGAAAAGACGGAAACATTAATCATATAACAGGATACTCAGTACTATCGCCGTTTAGAGTTTTCTAGCTAGGGCTGGTACCAAATATTTGAGGGGAAAAAACCTTTAAAAAGATTTTAATGCAGTGGTTTCTAAGGTAAGAAATCTGACACCTATGACCTTGACATTAATAATGCTTTATCTTCTATAATTTACTGGTTAGATAATAATAATCTAAAGATTAATTTAAATAAAACACAAATTTTGCATTTTAGTCAAAGAATACCAATAAGAAATGACATTAATTTAAGATACAAAAATCATACCATATGCAGAGTTAATAATGCCAAATTTCTTGGACTAACCATTGACAAAGAACTTGATTGGAAAGATCACATTGAAGAAATTAGTAAGAAAATTAGTAGTTCTGCCTACGCATTGCTCAAACTCGCCCCAATTGTAAATACGGATACATTACTTACTGCCTATCACGGACTTGTTGCATCGATCCTAAGATACGGCATTATTTTCTGGGGAAATTCTACACATAAAGACATTTTATTTAGAATGCAAAAACGGTGCATAAGAGCTATGTTTGGTCTAAAAACTACAGACAGCTGCCAACCATATTTTATTAAGCATCGAATTCTATCACTTCCTTCCTTATATATATTAGAAACAATACTATTTGTTAAAAATAATCCCCATTTGTTTCCGAAGTCATCAGATGGTTCCGAAAGAAGTCAACGTGATAATCGGAGACTTCGTTTACATAGTGCTAAAACAGCTCTCATGGGTAAGAGTGTATTCTGCATGGCCCCAAAATTATATAACAAGGTACCAAAGGCATACAAGGATATGAATAATAATAGTTTTAATAAAATCATGAAGAAGCTTTTAATAAATAAATGCTACTATAATGTTGCTGACTATTTAAGTGATTTACTTTAGACATTTTGTTATTATTGGTATTTATTTGACATCAATTTATTGTTTCTGAATCAAATTATTGTTATTATTGTATTTGTACGCCTCCCTAGGTAAAACATGTTGAAACTTTTTTTTTTTTGTGTAATCATTCCAACTGATTGTTACCTACACGTGTTTTTGACAAATAAATATATCTCTCTCTCTCTCTCTCTAAATTATACTACCTTCAAACATTCACATGTTATTGCCAATGACCTGACATTTAACATTTAATGCAATTAATAGTTGAAAATATTAATTGCGATGTTCGCAAATTTTCATTCGGCTCTATATACAAAAGTGTATTATATATTATTTATCAAAATAAAGGCAAGAAAAACAATGTTTTCTTATAATGGTTATTGGCGTTTGTTTAGACCATTATATTGCAATATATTCAATGTAACCCATTTTGACTCACTTCAGCTCAGAACCAAGCTGAATTTACGAGTAGCATTGAACAAAACTCTGTCAGCCCTATATACAGGGAATTATGCTGAGAATGTCATTAAGGGACGCCCTTCACCTTACCTACAGCGTCGCGTGTCACTCACTTCTGTCTTTCAGGCGAGCTTTTTTGGTGCGTATAAAAATATAAATGTTCATTAGCGGGGCATCAACGCGAGGGCGATTTATTTTGCTTACGGCGGTATTAATGAACGATAAAGATGTATTTTTATAGCTAATTTTGTGTTTGATATTGAAAGGTTTGTATGTTTTTATTGTCATTGTTCTTTATTATGATTGTTAGCACATTATAATAATATATTTTTATTATAAACTGTTTTAAAATAATTGTAAGTAGAAGGTACGCTATGTGATTTTGGAAACTTAAACTGAAAATCTATTTTTAGTCTCTCTCATCAAGAAAACAGAATATCAGTAATTAATTGGCACTGAAAAATATACATACGTATTAGGGAAGTAACAACTTCGTGGCGAATATATTAATTTCAGTTCCAAATGACACAAAAATAATAACCTCACAAAGATTACCGCGACAAACACAACAAACGAAAAACAAAACTTTTTGTTTACACAGCCTACGATCAACAGTACGCACCTTACGTGGCGTGTCGACGTGTTTACAGTTACTGGACGTGTCGCAAACGTGACGTCAATGTGCGTGACAATACCATGTTGTGTACGTTACGGACGAAATTGTGACGTTGTATGTGACGAAATTGTGACCTGGATTGGGCTGGTTGGAGTTGAAACATATAAGAGAAAAATGGCAAGACCTGGGGAAGGCTTTAGCCAAGCAGTCAAAATCATAGGTAACAAAATAGTGTTCAATAGAGAAGAGGCCTTTTCTTAGCAGTGGGGAAATTACAAGCTGATACTATATCCTGAAAAAATACAATCTGAAATCGCCAAACTACAAACAATCATAGAAGTATAAGAAGAGCCTTTTGCTCATCTGTGAGCCAGTTGCGGACCGAATTATTGTCTCTTACATGACATGACAAATATATTAGCTTTTGCTAGAACTAAATATGCAAAATAATAATAACAAGAATAATAATAATATTCTGGGACAACTCACACACGGTTATCTGATCCCAAGCTAAGCGGAGCTTGTGTTATGGTAACCAGACAACTGATAAACATACTTACATATTTCTAAATACATACACATTATAGATAAATTACACCCAGATACAGAACAAATGATCGTGGTCATCACACAAAGATTTGTCCTGGGTGGGAATCGAACCCACGACCTCCGGTATAGGAGTCAGGGTCACTAACCACTAGACCAACAGGCCCGTCAAAATAAAGTAAAGAATAAAAATTACTAAGCTAAATACCACCACGGACCTATATAACTACATAGTACGCTCTTCGTACGCTATTTTCTTAGAAAATTCTAACAATATCTTAACATCCGTCCTCTTAGCGAACGCACCTTTATTTGCTATTCACTTTTACATAATATTTTATTAAAAAAAAGTCCATAGAAATAGGTATCCTATCCACGACCGAATTATTTCTTTCAAACGATATAAAAACGGACATTGAACTCCAAAACCTAGCAATCATTCAACCTATACTTACATTAATTGCCACTTATTTGCTTAGTCTAGGACCTAAATTATACCTCAAACGTTCTGAAATTCGTTAACCTGAGTCGTAAAACATCAATTAGGGTCTTTATATGTCAATGTAATGTAATGCAAGTTGAATGTGATGGGTGACCGATAGGGATTTGGGTTAGCGATGAAACGTGACCGTGATCATAGCTGATGACCACATTTAAGTATTTTTTACTATAAGATAGAATGCAGTACTGAGGTTGATTGTGCAAGTGTGTTTGAAGGAATTTTAATGATTTTTACTTGGTTTATGCAAGAGTGCAAGTATGCCTTTCAAAATCTTAAGACATTGCAGATAACCAACCGCCATGATGGTTAAATTAAGTTAGAATAAAGTAGAGAGGATGAGGAAGGTTGTTGTCAAAAGAAGGCTTAATGACCCATTCTGTACAATGGATACTTCAGGTTACAATGCAGCGTATTGACAAATTTCCCTTCCATCTTAAAAGGGGAAAAGGCAAAAAATGATTCAATTAATCAAATAGTCACGGCGTGACTTTGAAGATCTTCCCGATGTGAATTGACGACATTATTAGTCTTCCCTCGTAACGAGTCATCGGAGGGCGTATTTCAATTTCGTCTAATGCAAATTTAATACGCTCCCCACGACCCCTGAAGGGTTCTAAATCGAGTTTCTTTGTTTTCCTCTACATGTTTCGCCCTTAACGTAAAAAGTAAGGACCCGATTGCGCCCGACTGCCGACTTAATTGTTATTCCTTAAGGCACTAGTGTTAAAATGCAAGCTATTAATCTTGATTAATTAAAGTTTTTAAAAGGGGAAGTCGTCACTTTTAATTTAAATAAACAGGCTGCGTACAAACAGGGTATTACTTGGTCTAATTCGATTACAACGAGAACAAAACTGTGAATGTATGCAATTTATTCTTGTAATACGGCTAGTTTGTACAAATTTTCTTGTATTTCGAGAACTAGTATACTGCCATAGTAGCTAGAAAATAAATTACAGTGTACATAAGTAAAGGATCTACTAGTAAATGCATAGAAAACATTTATACTGCCTTGTATATTGTAGCCACTTTCTTCATCAAGAAAAAAGCGGCTACAGCCCCGATTGCTTTAATTAACAAAATTTACGATTGCTTTACTCGACAATTATCGTCAACAGTCAATTAGACCGGAGCTAACCTAAATCTTTCTTCACAAGTTGGCCCAAATTAGGCAGAAGAAAGAAATATCCGAAAAAGGTTCCGATCTCATTAAATAGCACCGAGATATTACGAGACGAGGTAAGTGGATGGGCTAAAGTTCTTTGCTTTCATCCTTAGATATATACGATGAGGCCAAAGAATCATGGAAGCTATTCATACTATATAATACGGTTGAGAGTCTGGCTTTAGGACACGATTAATTTTATATATAAAAGTTAGCTCCGAAGCGTTTTCTTCAAGACCCTGTTTGTGCTACCATAATGTTTTTCATGAATACAAAAGCGAAATGAAACGGTGAATAATTTCCTTAGTAAGACTGACGGATTAATGTTGTAACACTAGGTTACGTAAGCTTGACGTTATCTTTGAAGAAAAATTAGGTGATTAAGGTTCTAGATCTTGCGCCATTTGGTTAATAAAATTGAGTAAAATCTGCTATATTGTGCGTAATCATTGGCTAAATTTTACTGTATAATACAGATTGTTTGTTCTTTCAAAGTTTTCTTTTGATGTTATGCGTACGGTAGGGTACAGTAATTTTAGCAAGTTTTTTTTTTATTCTTATAAGACGCAATCTGTTTCTAGTTTTGTCCTGTTATTATGACAAAAATAAAAAAATTCTACGTCTTTTCTTCATTCCACGTTCATCATTTATTGAATTCTTGTAAAACTAGACTCGTGAGACAATCCTAGTATAGTAGTAATAATAGGTACACTGGATATTGTTATCAAAATAATTTGTCCAAACTTCTCAGCCAAATGGGGTTAACTATTTGTGTTTTACTCAGACGGGTCCTGAAGATGAACCCTAGATTGTACTCTGGTTTATATTAATTAAAAGCGGTAGCTGTTTTTATCTCTCTTAAAAATCTTGATAACACGCCGCCTAGTTTGTTGTTAGTTATAACATGGAAATAAATTAAATTAATGTTTAACCTGAAAACATACTTTTACCTGTGAACTATATTCAAAAGCGAAATTGTTTATTATAATTATAAAGTTTGGTAAATCATTTTTCATAATCCAGTTTTAATTTCCGTAACTACATACAGAATAACTATAAACTTTAAATTAACCACGATCGTGTATGTCGTAATTATAAAATAATATCTCGCTCCATTTTTTAATAAGATGAGATCCTTTCATTAGAATTTATTATAACATTTATAACTGGGGTCGAAAATTGGTACTAGTACTATATATTAAGAGCATAAGGAAAACTAAAAAAAAAGAATTAGATATTTCTTTAGAGGTAAAACTAACAATTTTAAGGTGCTGAATAATTACATCTTTAACGTTTGATTTTCTTCTTATTTGCTCTAACTAAATGATCCTAAGAAAATATTTTCCGTTTCGTATACATAAGGATCATCAAAGTAATCGAGATCAAATGGAAGTTTACGAATTTCATAAAATATTCTGCATTACTGATCAATCGATTTAGATTATATTATATTGCTTAACGAATCCAGAAAAATAATATTGGACATAGATGGTTGAAAGGAAGACACTTTAAAGAGAATAACAGTAAATAAATAAGGGTTAATAAAAATGATATTTATTGATGAAATGGACCACGTATAATTGATTTCTAATTTCACATAAATACTGAATAAAAATAATAAGAGTGAACCGACTTTAATCAAATTTATGTGAGTCGAATGCTGAGGTGTATTCTTTCGATAAAAGGAGAAGGTTTAAATCGCTAAAACCTTCTTCTTTTGATGTCGTTTAAAAATATGCAAAGTATATTTTTATCCAACAATATATACATAGACAAAATGTATATGTACCTCGATATACACCTACACTTTTCGGTGCGAGTGCCCATGCAGATATAAAACTACGGGGCCAGTTTTATTCAAAAACCCCTCATCCTTTGTCCCAAACAATTTTATACTATTAAGCCTATCCCTTATCATAACTATCTACAATACAATCCACTCAGATATATAGTATCCAATAACACAGTCAACAGCCATAACACTAGCGAGGAACATAAAATTACATTTTATCCGGCGCTTGGTAAAGTCGTTAATAGCAAAATGTTGGTATAATTCCTTGGAATAGAGGTCTATAAATTTCTTGGCAACTTAGTAAATACATTGTGAGAATATCGTAAGATGTTTACCGGAAACTTAGGGGATTGAAGCGTTGCACTTTATTTAGGCTGTTATAGGGGTTGAATGTTATTTTACTCATATTCAATAGGTTGTATTTCTAATTTTTTTACGGACTTATTTAAAAACATATTAGGAACTAGCTGTACCCGCGACGTTGTTCGCTTATATACCTATCATTCATCTTTATAAATAAATATTTGCCTGTGATATAGAGGGCCACTAACACGAACTGCCTACTGCCGAGTAAATTTTGTCACAAATGTTGCTGTTTGTATAAATTCTCAAAATAAAAAAGTACCGTCGTCATAATTATATAATTAGCTTACCTCTAAAAATTTTAAGGATTGGTTTTGATGCTACTTTGTTTAAAAATTTTAGATTTATCTTCCAAGTCCAGAACCGTGAGAAAAAATTATCCGTCAATGTCCAAAATATGTCTACCTTGGGCAGTTTTGAACTGACTCTTTTATATATGTAGTATGTTTTCTCCTTTGTGCTTTACCCAGTTGGTTACAATAATTGAAGGTCAATGTTTTGGTATTGAGTCTACTGGCAGCGCCAACTCTGAGTTAAAGTGAAAGCAGCTGTCGCTCTAGGCAGTAAATGGCAAAGGGCACCCAAAAACCGAACCCAAAAAACAAATTAGTCCATTTTTTATGCTATAGTTCTCGTTGGTACCGTAGTCCCTAGTGAGACTACAGGACGCGAGGTTTTGGTGCGAAACCTCGAAATTGAACTACGCCGTTAAATTGAGAGTGGATATCAGATAGGCAGTGACTGACATGAGACCCATGAAACTGAAAGAGGAGGTAGTTACAAAAAGTTGACGTACGGTTTGAGAGGCGCAGTGGCAAAATTAACAAAACTGTGTTTAAAATTATTTGTTTGGAAAGATTAAGTAATAGCTGTCCAAGGACAATCTCATTCTACCCTGATTAAAGTCAGAGGCCTGTACAATTCGCTTTATTAAGTGTAAGGTGCAGCATAAGGTGATGGGCTTAAATACCGTACGTATATATTTTAAAATGTAGAGAATGCGATAGAAAGTTTATTTTATTTAGGGTTTTGGCCCAACCTTCCGGTAATAGGGTACAAAAACTTTATGAAATTTAAACACATAAATAAAATATCATGTACGCATAAAAACCTACATGAGAAGCAAGCTACCTTTTAAAGAATATTAAAGAGGTAGTACATACTAAAGATTGTGTGATAAAAAGATCATTGGGTTTTTGGGTAAAAGAAAATAAATAACAAATACAAAAAGATCTTGTCCATGGAATATAATATAGATGACCAATAGAAAACATTACACATTATGTTGGAAAAAGTTTTTAACCAACTATGAAGTGATCTATGGGGAAGCTTACGTTTTCAAGTCGGCGAATGCGTAAATTTCCAAGCAAATGGCCAGGACATTTACGCCTGAATCACTTTACGGTACATGCCATGCAAGTTTGTTCCTCCATGATCAGCAATGAGGAACAAACTTACCTACGGAGATTAGTAAATACAAACACTAAATAATTGTAAGTTTATATATCGGTTGAGAAAAAATTCACGACTTAAAGATGTCGTTTATTGCGACTAAAAATACAACAAAATGTTACAAATATTTTTTTACTTACAAAAGATACGTTAGTAAAACACAAAAAGAGTTATCTCTACTGAGATTTGAACTTGGGTATCAAAAAATTTAAACTTATATAAGAAAATGGACGCATGAAAAAAAATACAAACTTTAACAACCGGATTTGAACTTGCAGCAACATCACTCATTTCCAATCGTTCAACCGCCAAGCTGTTTACTTCGATAGCTAGTTCACTAAAATATAGGTTCTAATCAAATTGAATTGGAAACATTTGCCGCTTTTGGAAAAAGTCGATAAAATTATTCGGTCCACGTTAACGTCCATTTTTAACGTAACGTTGGATGACCGAGCTTGGACCCAAGCCACGCTGCCGATCCGATTTGGTGGGCTTGGTGTACGTAAAGTTTCCAGTCTAGGCCTACCAGCATTTTTGTCTTCGGTCCACAGCACTGAAAAATTAACCAGGCAAATCTTAGGGTCTTCTCTGGTTGATTTTCAGATTCTGTGCATGACTGAGGCAGTAAATAGTTGGGAATTGTCCTGCCCGGGCACAGATCTACCCGAGCAACGTTCTTCTCAGAGGCAGTGGGACGAGCCGCTTTGCAGTTTGATACGGAAAGAATTAATTAATACGTCAATCAACACTGCAGAGCGCGCGCGTCTCCTGGCTATGGGAGAATGGGAATCGGGCCTCTGGTTACAGGCACTTCCGTCAACCACTCTTGGTACGATTTTGGATGACAATACTTTCCGGCTCGCCATCAGTTTACGTTTAGGTATACCTTGTGTCGCATGTCATCGGTGTCAATGCGGTGAAACAGTCGATTGCCTCGGTCACCATGGCCTGTCCTGCAGCAGGAGCGCTGGACGTATATCCCGTCACGCAAATATTAATGACATTATTCGTCGTGCTCTTGTCATTGCCGGTGTACCAGCTGTTTTGGAACCCAATGGTTTGGTGCGCAGCGATGGTAAGAGACCTGACGGTATGTCATTGTTGCCTTGGAAATTGGGTCGGCCTTTGGTGTGGGACGCAACGTGCGTCGACACCCTTGCGCCATCCCACGTTCTAAGTTCGGCGGCCTCTCCTGGAGCTGCTGCTGGAGCAGCGGAGACCCTTAAACGGCGAAAGTATAATAACCTAATGGGTAATTATATTTTCGAGCCGTTTGGGGTTGAAACGCTCGGGTCATGGGGTCCGAGTGCACGAAATCTTTTTAAAGAACTGTCAAAACGTTTGGTAGACTCTACTCGTGATCAGAGAGCTGGTTTGTTCCTTGCACAGAGAATCGGCATAGCCATTCAACGTGGCAATGCTGCCAGCCTTCTGGGCACGTTTCCCGCCATTGACAGGGATGACGATGAGTATTTTGACGCGTGTTAGTTTTATTTATCTATATAAGATTTAATTTTAGTCTTTGTTTGTTCTTGTATTAGATTTAAGTACATATAGAATTGTAAATAAAAATATCGTTTTTATTTATAAATTGAAGATTGCTATGGCTACCTCAGTCTGCCATGGTTACCCTCTTGTTTATCTTTTGATCTGTCAATAATGCCAATTTATGTGTGCAGTTGAGAAAATGATTTTGGAAATTTAAAGCTCCTCCCCTTATCAGCTAGATTCAATAGCATGTTTCAACATAGCTAACAACCATCTACTATTTCTTGAAAACCACCTCTCAATTTTTTACACCATTCGATTAAGTAGTTTATGTTTGATAATGTAACATGAAATCTGACCCCCGGCAAAAGAAAGTTGTAATGCAAGTACTGTACTGAATTGCGTGTTGTAATATTTTGCTTCTTGAACTCACTAAATTAATCATATCTTTTGATAGAGTGAACCGATTTCGATGAAACAAAAACTAAGTTATACCTCAAGGTGTGTATAATTTTTGTATATAAACATTGTCTGCATTGAATTCGTAGATTTTACGTGATGCGTGCACAAACAAACATATAAACAGACAAACAGACAAACAGACAAACAGACAAAAATTTCAAAAATGATGGAAATGGATTCTGTTAGTTATCCTTTAACACGCTGGCTATTTTTTTTTTCAATTTCTTCTATGTACAAAAACGACTTTTCTACAGATTTATTATATGTATAGATTATGAGTAGGCACTATGAACAAAAAATCTACGGTGATGACAGAAAAAAAATACGAAAATTTTGTTACTATTACCACAAAGTTTTAAAATACATAAAAGAATAGTTATAAGATTGTATTTATTATTTATATTAATTGTTCTTACTTAACTTATGAAACCCATCATCCTTGTTGTCCACGTCCTCATTTTACTTTTATCATCTTTGAAATCTCATTAATCTCAAAAGCACTCCCAATCTCTCCTTTAATGTTATTAAAAACATTACACATATTTATTATAACCCAAACACATGTAAGGAAACTAACAAACGAAGGTACTCCAGACCACCCTCACTTAACCCTCCGAATGTATTCGAACACGGATCTTATCTGCATTGTGGCTCTTATTGCGGTCGTATAATGATGTCAACACATTATAGCGTGTCCCAAGTACCGAGGAGTGGCGGTACAATACGACTAGGATTGTTATATGAATCTACATACATAGGTACCTTCACATACATGTATATACGCTGAATGCATGGATAGCCAAGTGGTATAAGTCACTGAGCGACGTACTGCGGACTCGATCTCCGGAGACCAACATTTGTGTGATCCACAAATGTTTGTTCCAAGCCTGGTTGTTCATTTTTTTAGGTTTGTTCAACCTCCAGCAACAAAACAGATTAGTTACTTAGTGCCAGTCTTTTTTAAAAAAACATAAGGATATACGCCAATAAGGTATGTACATACGTATTTACCATCTTTATGTCTGCAACAATAAAATAATCACGAAAATCAACTCTACCGTTTTTATATAAGGGCGATTTTGAATTACAGAGTATTGCACTGGTGTGTGGCTTACTGTACTTTATATCTAGGTTCCATGAAATAGGTTGATTAAAGTTTTATTTCATTTTTTAGCTCGGTATGAGCTTGTAGTTCGTATTTCGTATCCAGACTTTACCAAGATTTTAAAGGTAGTAGTTAGGACTTGATTAAAGTATTTTGAATCTAGTTGTTCGTGGAAAGTCTGAATACTATTCTGATTCTTAGAATTATTAAAGTTTATTTCTGCGTTTACTATTTAAAATAAATAAGTTTTTTCAAATAATGACAAAAAACAGTTTATTAAATATCAGTAGCAGTAGCAGGCTTTAAGTGAAATATTAAATAATCGAGAAACTCAATTTCTAACTTAAAAAAATTAAGGTGAAAAGCAGACAGATACATAAATTAGAATATCAAGATATATATTTCAAATGAAATGAGTCAAATAAAAATACAGAAAAGGAAAATATAAACATTTTTATAATAGACCATGACTTAGAAAATGAATTGTAATTGTTCATTTTGTAGCCAATTAGTAAGTTGAAAACATGAAGGTGAACAAATGTTATACATACATTTCAAGGTTTCCGTGTATTTTTATGGTGCTATAAATAAATTAAGTAACAAACATGTAAATTGAAGATACTTGTCTTCTCGCATCATCATCTCCCGAGCCTTTTCCCACACTAATTTGGGGTCGGCTACCAGCCTTACCGGATTCAGCTGAATACCGTATTTTACATGGAGCGACTGCCTTTTTTTTTTTAATCAGGTGAAACTCATTTATGAGCCAGCCTTGCATCTCCATGGGGGGGGGTGGAGATGCAAGAGTCCGGGCTTCCAGAGCCTTGAAAAAGGCTCCGACTACTCCGGCAAAACACCTGGTGCCATCTTTCGCCTTAGTGGCGGCGTTACGGGACCAACCGAAGTCTTTGCACCATAACGCCCCCGGTGACTGCCCGCTTAGTGGCGGGCCCGACATGACCCCCCTCCTATGCCAGAGGGAGGACAGCGGGGGCAGTGTATGGCACTACACCACCCCCACCCAGCAAAGAAGGAGACGCGTGCAAAGAAGGCTAAGGGACCCCCGTCCCAGCCCTCTGCGTCCCCCCCAGGGCAGGTCTGACAACGGCAGTTCTCGTCCGCGCCCTACCCACCCGCCGTCGGCGGAGCAATGGAGCGGAAGGGTCAGCCTCCCGCTCGCGCTCCGAGGTCTCTTTCTGCGAAATGACAATCTCGCAGAAATGAGACACTGCCCGCCAGACGCGATCATCCGCGAGCATGGCATTAACCACACCCGCGAGCGAAAGGTCCGGGCCAGTAACTCCACGCAGGACACGGCGCTCAGTATCGAAGCTAGTGCAGACCTCGAGTGTGTGCTGCGCCGTGTCTTCTATTGCGCCACAATGGTGGCACGAAGGGGACTCCTCCCGCCCTATTCGGTGCAGGTACGATCCGAAGCACCCGTGCCCGGACAGCACCTGCACCAAACGGAACGTGAGGAAACCGTGGTGACGCTCCAGCCATAGGTCCAAGAGCGGACCCACAACTTCAGTGACGCGGCGTCCGTAGCGGGCGCTGGCGAGATCCAACCGCCAACGGAGGACCATTTCGTCGTAGGCCTCGCGCCGCACGGCGCCGCTTTCTTCTGGGGTTAGGCGCTCCCCGAGCGCTTTCCGGGCCGCCGTCTGGTGGTATACGGCGGCCAGGACCCCAGCTTCTAGCTCCCAAGGGGGAGTACTGGCAAGGGCGCATGCTGCTGCATGCCCCACCGTACAATAGGCCCTCCCAATGCGTTGCGCGATTGCCCGCTGGGGCCTGCGCAGAAGGGCCACGTTTTCCTTTCTATAAAGGGAGTCTGCCCATATTGGCGCTCCATAAAGCGCCATAGAGCGCAGGACTCCGGCGTAGAGGCGGCGGCAACTAGTCCGTGGCCCCCCCAGGTTAGGAAGGAGCCACGAAAAGGCGTTAGCCGCTTTAAGGAGGCGCGTAGCAAGACCTTGAAAGTGGGGGCCAAACTCCCACTTGGCGTCCAGGATCAGGCCCAGGTATTTCATCCTGGCCTTCACATCGATCCTGACGCCAGCTACAACAACGTGCGCATCAGGAGGCTTGCGCTGACGAGGCCCTGGAAAATATATAGCCTCCGTCTTTTCCAGGGCTACTTTTAGGCCTAGACGTCCCATTCTGTTGGCAACCAGCGTGCCGCCAGCAGAAGCCAGGCGCGCCGCTTCCCCATATGTCCTTCCTTGGGCAGTGACTAGGGTATCGTCTGCATAGCAGAAGATACCCATGCCTGAGAGGAGGGCGCCCCGAAGCACCCAGTTATAACCTATGTTCCACAGGAGTGGCCCAAGGACCGACCCCTGTGGAACTCCGGTGTCCACCCGGCGGCGCTTGACGCTACCATCCTTACTTTTAAAGAGAACCTCGCGGTCTCGAAGGTAGTCAGCCAAAAGCGCCGCCAGGTACTGCGGTACTCTGTGGTACCTCAGGGCCTCCAATATTACGGCGTGAGGCAGGGAGTTGAACGCGTTAGCGATATCAAAAGATAACGCCACCACTCCCTGCCCTCTCTCTTTCGCCTCTGCGCACAGGACTTTTAGGCCCTGGACTGCGTCTATGGTGGACCGACCCTCACGAAACCCGAATTGGGCATCAGATAGGTCCGGGCCGGTCCCGGCAAGATGGTCCTTGAGGCGGACCGCGATTATTCGCTCGAAGGTCTTGCCCGCCTCATCCAAAAGGACGATTGGCCGATATCCTGACGGGGAATCGGCCGGGCGCCCATCTTTTCGAAGGAGGACTAGCAAGCCCTCCTTCCACGGTTTCGGGAACCTCCCGATAGAAAAACACCGGTTGAAAAGGTCCCGGAACCGTTCCTTCAAACGGGAAGTGGCGATCGCCATAACCCGCGCCTGTACGCCATCGGGGCCGGGAGCCGTCTTCTTGCCACTTAGGCAGGACACTGCGTCCGCAAACTCCTCTGAGGTCAGCGGAGGAATGTCCTCCGATGGGCTCATCCCGTACGGGGGATTCATCATGGGTGGGGTGATGTTGGCAACGCTCGGAAATAGCGCCTGAACCACCCTGTCCAAAAGATCAGTTGGAAGGGTCTCCGTTAGTGGGGGACCAATAGGGCGCAGCTTGTCGCGTACCATTTTATACGGTCTCCCCCAAGGGTCGGCGTTAAGACCCTCCAACATTTCCTCCCTCGCGGCGTCTTTAGCCTCCCTAATGGCCGCCTTCAGTGCCTTCTTCGCCTCCTGCCATTGCAGGTGGTACCGGGACTCACCCTGAAGGTCCCGGTTATGGCGACGTCGACGGAGGCGCTGATAGCTTCTTCTGGCGGCCGTACAGGCCTGTCGCAGATCGGCCAACTCTGCAGACCACCAGTAAACCGCCTTCCTAGTCGGGGGCCGACGAGACCGAGGCATGGACGAATTACACACCTCGGTCAGCAAGTCCCGCATGTGAGAGGCCGCTGCGTCCACATCAGGACTAGTTGGTGGACAGAACCAGTCCTGCACTAAGGCGACCTCGCCTGCCATCTGGCGGTCCAAGTGGGTAATAGCCCACCTCGGGAACGGTGTGCACCCTTGTGTGCCCTGTGCTCGCTGGGAAGAGAACCCTATCCGTATGTAGCGGTGGTCGGATAGGGTCTCCATGAGCTCGACCTGCCATGACGCGACGGTTGCGGCAAGTGCAGGGGTGGCAAAGGTTAAGTCCACCACGGACCCTCCGTGCAGCCTCACACACGTGTGCGTTGTCCCTCTATTGAGGAGGGAGAGGTTGGCTGAAACCGCCCACGCCTCCAAAGCACGGCCTCGTGCGTCGTTGGACGGATTGCCCCACGCCACTGACTTCGCATTAAAGTCGCCGAGGACGACCACCTGCCTCGGTGCCAAACGCACCAAAACCCCCGAGAGGGCAGCCAAAAATCGCTCGAACTCCGCCAGTGAGCGGTTAGGAGAGAAGTATACGCCTAAGAGCGCATTCTCTCCCCAAGCGGCGGCGACAAAGCCCGACCCCCTTTCCAAGGACGTCAGGGGAAGGGAGTCCATAGAGGGTCGTGGAATTATGGCCACCAAACCATCCAAATCCCCGAGCCAATTCGGGGGCACGAAGTAGGGCTCCGCGACCACCCCCGCATCGGCACCCCATTCGGCCAGTGTCTGAGCAACCAGGTCTTGTGCCGCCCGACAATGGTTAAGATTCCCCTGGAGGAGTATTTTCTGATTGTGTCTTGACATTACTCCTCCATTTGTAGGGTACCCTCTGCCACCGGCTTAGTGGTGGTGGCGTTGACAGGCCTAGCCTGGACCTGTGCTATGCCTCTTTTTGCGGGGGGGTTGCACTTGGCACCTCCCATGCTATGGTTCGCCGTCTTGCCGCTTGCCGCACATACGGAGCAGTGCGGCTTGCTGTTGCAGGCGTTCGCCTTGTGGTCCGCTTTGCCACAACGGCGACAAAGAGCCGCCCGGTCCTCAGACGACGGGCAGCGGGCTCGAGTGTGTCCGAGTGAGAAACACCTGAAGCAGCGCATAGGCTGGTCCTCAAGTGCCCGGACTACACCCGAACTGAACCCAATCGACAGATGCCCTTTTTTGATAAGGGCCTCCGCAGCCGCTACTGGGCACGATAGGCGTATCTCGCCGATCCCACGACGGCCTGGCCGGACCTCTCCGGCCTTAATGGCATCGGGACTGCATCCACCTACAGCCGCTATCGCCTCCACCACCTCGTCCCTGGTGACTGAGTCATCAAGCTCGGAGATCACCAAGGACGTAGACTTGGTTGGCCTGCCCACCACTGCCAAGCCAGAGACTGCAGCCTGTAGAGCTGTCGCGAAGAGGTCAGCGTTGGTGTCACGGCTCGCTCCCAAAAACTCGAATAATCGAGCCCCGGTCTGCGTTTGCCGGCACTTGACCTCCTCGATGCCCATTTCTCTCGGTTTAACTGACCGGCGGGCCTTGGTCAGTACCTCCTCGTAAGAGACCCCCTTCTCCACAGCCTCTGGCGTGATGGTTAACACCACTGCTGCGGATTTGGGGGGAACTAGTTTAGGGGTCTTTTTGGCCTTGCCACTTTTCCCCTTTTTTGGGGACTTTATTTTAGACGTCGATGAGGGGGCAGTAGTAGTGGAAGCCTTCACCTTCTTCTTATGCCCCTTTTTCCTCTTGTTCCCGGCGACCTGCCACTCGTTAGCGGCTGTGGTTGCGGGAAGCATGCCGTCTGTGTCAGCTAGACGGCCAAGCGCCGGGAGCCTTGATGGCCCTGAATTTGCAGCCTCATGTGGGCTACATGTGGTTGCTTTCGAGCGAGAGTCCTTTTTTAGGCCCGGTTTGACCTTGGACGGTCCAGAGTTTACTCTCTTGGCAGGTGCAGCCGTGGAGGCCACCAACGCATAAGACACTGAGGCCTCGGGATCCGCCGAGGGCGCCGAAACCTTAGGGGCCGACTTTTTACCGACGCCTTTCCCCTTTACGGGTTTAGGGGCCGGTTGCTCGCCAATCACCTTCTGTTGTTTGTCCGCCGCTAGGGGTGGACGAACGATCTTGGGAGGACTGAGACGGTCCTCAATTCCCGCGAAACATGACCGCACAAAAACTTTCGTCTCCGCGGCATGTTTGAGGAGCATTTCCTCTAATACACCGCGAAGAGAAGTTGCGGAATCCGCCGTGTTCAAGACGGGGGCCACGTCCATTGGCGAATTGACCGAGTTGAATTCAACTCGGCTATGTGGAGTGACGCCCTCCAGCTCGGCAATCTTGGCCTCTAAGGCCTCAATGCGCCGGTTCTGTTGCAGCTTCTCCTCTTCCAGGCGGTTTACAGTCGCCTGGAGTCGCTGCACCTCCTCTGTGGCCGAACGTGTCGCCATCGATGCCAAGATCCTCTTGGCGTTCTCTGCGTGGTCTCGTAGAGCCTTTTGCAGGGTTCCCTTCATGTTGCTAGACTTTCTAGCAATTTCGACGATGCTGCCCATGTCAACATCATGAAGGGACTCCAGCTCGGCTACCGTCTTGTCCGAGTAGTCGGACCAGAGAGAGGCGCCGTAGCCATGTTTGGCCCGTGCGAGATTGGCCTGACGCTCCTGCGCCGCAATCTTCGCCTCGAGCTCTTGAGTGAGCGCCTCTCTTTTCAGTCTATTGGCCTCTCTTTGGGCCTCCGCCAAACCAACATAATGGCCCGTAGTTGGTGGTGGCTTCCGGGGGCGGCCACGTTTGCTAGAGGCCGATTTGGTACTCTCAACAGAGGGAGCGTCCGAGCTGGACCCCTCGGCACCCGCTGATTTGAGGGAGCGCTTGCGCGACGGTTTAACAAAGAGTTTGCCTGTCTCGCTCAAGCCTCCCACCGAGCTCGCTACCGACGCATCGGTTAGCGTACCCTCCTCGTCCGAGGACAAACATCCCGGGGTCGGGTTGAAAAACTTGCTCCCCGAAAACGAAGAGCAAGAGTTGCGGCTCGAAGGACGCTTGAACACCTCAGCGTCTGGACGCGCAAGGCGAACCGAAGTCCTTCGCATGCCAACCAGGGTTGTACCGGGTGTGAAACCCGCACCCTCAGTACCGCGATCCTTCGAAGCGTCACGCTCAACCGAAAGGGAGCCGGACAACCTCTTCTCATCGCAAATCTCCTCCGGGCGAGTGCCCCCCCTTACCAGACCCGGAGCTAACCGCTCAACGGGCTGGGAGGTGGGACCCTCCCCCTGGTCCTGAGAAGGACCTTTCTCATCATTTAATGATAGCATCATAATTAGTCAATTTGACTGCCGACAAAGTTCAAGCGCACTTTAGCCGCGTGTCCTCTGCTTCTGCGTTACCGAAGTGTCAGAGGACAGCGTTTCCAGGGATCACGATCGTGGACGTAAGCGCTTGGGGGGATCCCCATGGAGCGACTGCCTATCTGACCTCCACAACCCATTTTACTGGGTAATCCAGTATCCCATAGTAAGATTTGTCTTCTCGCATATTTTTCCTATATTAAAATGTCGATAAATATACTCGTATGTTGGTACAAAAAGTATCGTTATCACAAATTAGTCCGAACTAAACTAGATAACAAAAATTGTAAGAAACCTATTACCACAATACCCCAAATTCTAAACCCTCACTTTCACACTACGTAACACCCATAAAACTAAGATAATGAATAAAGGATTAAAACGTTCCCAAGTTCCCAAGGGATGAGTCACCTCAAAATTGTAAATATTTTCTCAAAATATTCTCAAAACAATAGAGTATACGAAGAAGTGCTAATACGGGGTTAGATAAGCCGTCTACCTGAAGTGGCGTAGTGGCGAAGTGGCGTAACGCCGGATGTCATTAATGGAGGGTTAAATTCACCATTATCAGTTGGGTGATAATGATAAATATTACAATACGCGGTTATGAATAACAATGAGGGTGTTAAAGCACAAAAGCTAAATTAAGCTTAAGATAGTGTTTTAGGAAAATTAGGGATTGTACGAAATTTAATGGAAACGTCGAACCGTGAGAACTAGAGATTATGTTGCATAACTCTTTACTACTGATAATGTAGGGTTTTTTTCTAACATAATTATGTCAAAAAAAATCGAATGTTGGCAACTAACTTCTGTCAACTATCATCCAATCTCATGATTACATTAGGATACAGTTTAATGATACATTTCTATAAATGAGCGATAAATATATTGACTCTATTAAAATAATTGCATTAAATATCCGCAAAAGTTGCGCAAAACTTTCTGATAAACTTCACCGGCAATTCGTTTGAGGTTGCATTCAAACAAGACCCGCATTTTGAGGTCTAATAGAGACTAGAAGACTGCCTCCATAATGTGGTCACGAAACGTTATAGTTTTGTTAATGTGGCTCCATTATACCTCCACTGCTTTGTACGAGAAGATTGAATTAATTTGGAGGTAGCCTTGTAACGTTGTTTAATTAATTGAATTTTCAAGTAGAAATACCAGGATTCCGTAGAAGGATTTTAAACGGACCTTATTCGTGGTGTCGCTAAAAAGTTTGTGAGTAACCGAAGGCGCATTAAAAAGATCCTTAATTACTGATGAAGCAAAAAGAGTAAGTTACGATTGGTTAGGGATAAGTCCTGATTATAAATGTGTGTATTACTATGGGTATTAATTATACGGATCGGAGTAGTTGTATGCTGGTCTGCTTTGATCTTTGCCTAAGACAAATGTATTCAATGAACGCGCTACCAGATTTTTTTGGTATATGATAAGGCTTAACATAGAAAATTGGCTTGACGACATAAATATTTAATCCCTTATATTTTTGAATGAAATACTGCTATCGAATTTATATTCTTTTTTGTAATTTCTAGGTACTTTTTTCACACTTATAAACATTATAATTTAGGCATATGCTACCAATACATCTAATTACAAAATATCAAACAATCACGTTTTTATAAAATTCACTTAAAGTTTAATCAAGTATGCCAACGATGCACGATGTTCAGTATTGTAGTCTTTGATCTCTCCCTCACAAAACCACAATCTTGCTGCTAATGTAAATATTTCCCTTTTTGCCAAATCAACTTTTACCTTAAACATATGGAACAACAGAAACAAAGTAACTTATACAATTTTATATGTGGTTAAATTTTCAAAGTATTTGAGTAGGAATTCACTTGTGGTCGGTTTGTGGTGCGGACCGCCCATGGAGTGTGGTCATATAATGTTCCATTTTTGTTAATGGCGTCTGTTATTACGTATAATTTCTACGTCACAGTATGACACAAGGAATAGGGATTAATTTTATGGCTCTCTTAATAGTACTTAACGATTAAGAATTAGTAAGTTGGTTACTTTTAAAATTTCTGTGTTAAGTATGTCATTAATATCTTTTTGGGGGTTTGATTTATTTATCTAAATTGCCTACTAAGAATCTTAAATTTTGGACTATTGTGTAAACTTATTCTGAGAAAATAATTTAATAGGTACTACAGCTTAGTTTTCAGATTTCGTTATCTTATTTAAGATTTCAATAATAAAATATAAATTGCCATTACATATTTAGAATGTAGGACAAATAATATAAAAGAAGTAAATAAAAATATTTAAATATTTTGCTTCCCTTGTCAGCTATATTGACATGATAAGTACCAATTGAACACACACATAATAAAAATACATTAGCAAACAAACCTATAAAAGCGCAAATTATTTACCAGAATACATACGATATACTCTCGTACAACAAGACTTTTCCGTTTTTCTCCCTCGGTACAGCATTCAGACATCGCCGCAACAGCGATAAAAACATTAGGACACAATAAAACATTTGCGAATTTTCAAATTTTGTTACGAGTGTCGGTAAAAATTCGAGAATGCTTTCATAATGGCTTTTATGAGCTAGCAGACGTGATTTACACCGATGAATTTGCGTACGAAAATTCTAAAGTCTATTAACTGTACGTAGATTGGGTGTTTTTGTGATTTATTATTGCTTATCTCTGAGCGTAGCGCCATCTGTTGGTAAATAGAGGCGTTATGGTGATTTGATAAGCGTTTATTATTTTTTTACGAAGATCTTTGAAACATCGACTATTATTCTGTCAAATATATTTCTTTAGTTTTGTAAATAAATATAGGTACCAAAACATCAGACTTTTAAGTTAGACCAAATAATAAAATACCTAGTAACGGTACAAAATACTCACACTGACGATCAACTTTAAATAAATTTGCGCAAAAAAATATTCTTACGAAGGCTAAATATTGTAATGCAGAAATAACAAGTTGCCAGGTATTTGTCCTAACAATAGAGAGCTTTGTATTCGCCTCGGCCACGGCGACCCTTTTTTATCAGCTGACTCGTTTGACTGATAAAGGAGAAAAGCTTGTACTATGTTTCTTATTTTAAATATTAATAGAGTGAAGAATTGAAGAGTTCGATGTTTTTTTTTTTTATGAAATCAATATAATTGATGAAATTATTATGAAATTAGTCCTTACAAGAGGACAACTAAAAGCGCTCGTAATGCTAATTGAATGTAAACTACATTAAAAATTATTGTGTATTCCTACACCTTCATACCTAATTATCTTGTTAATAGCCTAAAATGATCAAAAACTTTCAAAAATCAAAAGATTTTATTGAAAAAGAGTTAGCTGAGCACAGGCTTTGAGTGCTTTAACGGAGATAACATTCTGAATACTTTAAACTCCTTGAACTCGAGGCGCTTTTACATAATGCACATAATAGTAATCTACCTAAATAATCTATTTAGGTAAACTATATTTATATCATACTATTTATCTTAATTTCAAGTAACTTTTAATATTAAAATAGACGTTATTATTAAGCACAAGTTACTACTTGTGCTTAATAATAACGGCTACGTTTACTACGAATACAGTAAGTTTTCAATTACTTTACCATAATTGTAATCAGATAACATAATTAGAAATGTAGCTGCATCTTTGCAGCCTTACATTTTATTATTGTTTATCAATCTCTTCATTCAGTTGGTCATAAATAAAGCTTTATTTTCTAAGATATGTGTAAATTTTAAACACAATATGGGTATCCGTGAGTTGCTTTTTTTTTAACTACGCCACATATTTACTAGAAATAGTCAAGAAAGATCAGAATGTGTTGCGTACCTATGTATTAACATAAATGCAAAAGCATTTTTTACTGTTCCATCAAAAGTAAAAAGTATACCTAAAAAATCTACAAAACGATTTTATTGTTCACTTCGCAAAAATTGTTAGAAGGCCTTGAACTTCAACGAGGTTAATATTGTGCAAATAGAATACTTTATGTCATCGCTACGAAGCTTTAGTGTTGCTACTCGCTACTAGATAGCGCTACGTGCTCTTACTAAACCAGTAAAGAGCTTATGCGGGGCGCGGGGTCCGGGGGGAACTAAGTTGCGCGCCCCACTGCTACTTCCACGAGTCAAGCGCTCCGGTTGACAGTCGCAACGCAACCGCGCCGCGGGAAGGTCGTGCTACATCACGCGCCGGTTTATACTTCACGCAATAAATATTAAATACACAAACTGATCTCAAACGATAAACAACTATTCATGAGTGAAAAATATAATCAACTAAAATTATTAAGGACTACAACTATCACCTACATTAAGGACTACAGTGCATTGAAATGCTAGGAAGTTTTTCTTCAGTGCTTAAGTGTACCACGTACTTTGTTTCGGAAATGGTGATATCGACCCACGGGGTGTGTTTATGAGACGTTTTGTGGTGAAATGAAAAATCTGTGATAATGTACACAATTACGGCTGTACTTTGTGCGCTGGTGCACGTCGGCTCGGCGGTGCTGCCCTATGGCTCGGACAAATGCGTTCGGGTCTCAGATCGGGGCTCGGACAGTGGAGTGCTCTGCAGGATTCGGACTCTCGATGCTGACGGCAGCAGTATCATCTCAGTGACTTCGGACACCAGCCGGCTGGCTATCGAGTGCAACCATTTACTTCTATTCGAAAGCTCTCTGAGGGCACATTACTTTAGCCCGGTTTCTGCTCTCGCTGATTTGTCAATAAGTAACTGCAAGTTACTTAAAGTACCAGACAACACGTTCCATGAACTTAAAAAGTTAAAGAAGCTGAAGATACGTTCAAAGAATTTTGAGTGGAGCCCTACTAAGAATTTAGAATTATCTCTGAACGCGTTCAATGGCTTGTCGGAACTACAGTCGTTAGATCTCGCTCAGAATAACATAAAATTTGTTCCTTCCGGCGTGTTCTGCTCGTTAGAAAATTTGAACACATTAAATTTGACACATAACAGAATAAGAACAGTTGGACAACTTGGTTTTGGACAAGGCTGCGGATCGGGCTTGCACAGCTTAGATTTAAGCCATAATGAGATCAAGTCGCTGCCAGAAGACTCAGAATTGTTGAAGTTAAGAAGTTTGCAACATTTATATTTGCAACATAACAATATCTCGGACATATCAAGTGAAGCATTCAACGGACTTGTGTCGATGAGAGTGTTAAACATATCACATAACCATTTACATACACTGCCCGAAGGCCTTTTTGCTAATGCTAGAGAATTAAGAGAAATATACTTAAATGATAATACTCTTTTCGAATTGGCTCGGGGAATTTTTCATCGCTTGGAACAGCTGATTGTATTAGATCTATCAAGCAATCAACTTACAAGTAGTCACATTGATGACGGCACATTTTTGGGATTAATACGCCTAATAGTATTGAACTTATCAAATAACGCCCTGACAAGAATCGACGGAAAAACATTTAAAGACTTATTCTTTCTTCAAATATTGAATCTCAAGAACAATTCAATTGGTTACATCGAAGATAATGCATTCCTGCCGCTTTATAATCTACATACGCTCAATCTAGCAGAGAATCGACTTCATACAATAGATGAAAACTTATTCAACGGTTTATTTGTTCTCAGCAAATTGACTCTCAACAATAATTTGCTTGTGAATATAGATCGAAAAGCATTTAAAAATTGTTCTGACTTGAAAGAGTTGGATCTGAGCTCCAATCAACTTTTAGAGGTTCCCGACGCATTATGGGAACTCTCTTTTCTTAAAACACTCGACCTTGGAGAGAATCAAATATCCGACTTCAAAAATGGTTCCTTCAAAAACCTAAATCAATTAACGGGACTGAGGCTGATTGACAATCAAATTGGGAATCTCTCCGTCGGAATGTTTTGGGACTTACCGAGCTTACAAGTGCTCAACATCGCTAAGAACAAAATCCAGTCAATCGAGAGAGGGACATTTAGCAGAAATATGCAACTGGAAGCCATACGACTCGACGGGAATTTCCTGTCTGACATCAACGGTGTCTTCTCAACGCTCGCGAGCCTTTTGTGGCTTAACTTGTCGGAAAATCATCTAGTGTGGTTCGATTACGCGTTTGTGCCCAGCAATTTAAAGTGGTTAGACATTCACGGCAATTTCATTGAACACTTAGGTAACTACTACAAGTTGCAAGATGAAATCCGTATAAAGACATTGGACGTTAGCCATAATCGTATAGCTGAAATATCGTCTATAGCAATTCCTAATAGTGTAGAACTGTTGTTTATTAATAATAACTATTTAAATAGTATCCAAGTGAATACGTTTTTTGATAAAAAGAATTTGACGCGTGTGGACATGTATGCTAATGAAATAGTGCATTTAGAACTAAATAGTTTGCGTTTAGCAACAGTGCCGGGAAACAAAAGTTTACCTGAGTTTTATATCGGCGGTAACCCGTTTCAATGTGACTGTACTATGGAGTGGTTACCGATCATAAACAATATGACCGCAATGAGACAATATCCGCGTGTGATGGACTTAGAAAACGTTTTGTGTAAAATGACGAACACTCGAAGTGGAACTCATGTGCCCTTAACAAACTTAAAAACTACAGACTTTCTTTGTAAGTATGAGACTCATTGTTTTGCCATCTGTCATTGCTGTGACTACGATGCGTGTGACTGTGAAATGACTTGCCCTCAAAACTGCACTTGTTACCACGACCCATTGTGGAACACGAACGTTGTGGACTGTTCCGGACAAGCTTCAATAGAAATACCGCACAAAATTCCTATGGATGCAACTGAAGTATTTTTAGATGGCAACAATATAAAGGAACTACAAGACCACGCTTTCATTGGTCGACAGAAAATGAGATCTTTGTACGTGAACAACAGCAACGTAGACAACATACAAAACCGAACTTTTGCCGGCTTAAATGCTCTACAAATACTGCACTTGGGCAACAATAAGCTAAAGGAACTGAAAGGATATGAATTTCTTCAATTAAGCAGTTTGAAGGAATTGTTCCTACAAAATAATCTCATAAGCCATATCGCTAACATATCATTCCTTTCTTTAAAATCTTTAGAAGTTTTACGCCTTGACGGCAACAGACTTGTCGATTTTGGTGTGTGGAGTTTTAACAACAATCCCAATTTGAAAGCTTTGTCACTCGGCAACAACCTGTGGTCTTGCAAATGTCGCTACTTACAAGAGTTAACTGCATATTTGGCCGAGAACGCACAAAAAATCATCGACATTACCGACGTATGGTGTTGGAACGGCGACGCGAAGCCGCCACAGAAAAAAGAGCTCAATTTAAACGGTACAGCCTGCAGCGATTATTATGCTGATAATTCAGTCATCGGAAACATGCTTGTGTCCAACTATGTTCCCATGATGGTCTCGACGCTCACCGGCTTTATGTTAATTTTATTGGCCCTCGTCGTACTATTTCTTTTTAGAGACTCACTGAGAGTGTGGCTGTATACAAACTGTGGCATAAGAGTGTTTTCTTTCTCGGGGGCATTCGAAGAAAGTCAAAAGTTATACGACGCCTATGTTTGCTATAGTCCGAAAGATGAAGAATCTGTAGTGCAGTCGCTAGCAAATGAACTAGAAAACGGGAATCCATCATACCGTCTCTGCCTCCATTATAGAGACATTCCACACCATGGCGCTCAGTACATGCAATGCGCGCCGCCTGTCGTCGAGACTGCGGAAGCTTCGAAACGAATAATCATCGTTCTAACGAGAAATTTCATGCAGACGGAATGGTCTCGATACGAATTCCGACAAGGGTTGCACGATGCGTTGAAAGGGTGTATTTATAAACTAGTACTAATAGAAGAATACTCAGTAGTCGCGGATGCAATGTGCGACCCCGATTTGCGGCCCTATCTTAAAACAGGGTCGCGTTTACGATGGGGTGAGAAAAGGTTTTGGAAGCGCCTAAAGTATATGATGCCAGATTTTGAGCCAAATCATAAGGCTCGGAGTCACAACTATAGAAAGAGTCTGAATACATATACGTTAGATTCGTCAGTGCCTAACGGTGGCACCCGCACATTGCCTTTTCCTGAGCGATCACCTGTGTTGGGAGTAGTTCAAGGTGCTAGCGCCCCGCCGGAGTACAGTAGTGAAGTGCGCCAGTCGCCGTCGGCAGTGAGGCAGACGCAGGCGGTGGCGTACGGGCCGGATGGGCGGCCGATCTCAGATCACATCTACTCATCGATAGACTCTGACTACTCGTCGCTGGAGCACGGCATGGCTCCCGGCAGGCGGCGCGACATGCGCCAGTGGCCGCCGCCGCCGCCGCTCGTGGACACGGGCAACGCCGTGCAGGCATACCTAGTCTAGACGGGCAACTAGCCCACCTTCCAGTCACAATTGTAAATATGTAGATGTTACTAGCGCGCTGTAAATATTGTAATTATTAGAAAGTAAGTGCTATACCAAATGTATGTAAGTGAACTATTATTGCCTGTTCGTTATCATGTGTATAGATATTAAAATTTTAAAGACTGCTGTAGTATATGATTGTAAATAGCAAAAACAAGTGATCATTCTATATTAATATCGTAATATGGTTATTTATACAAATAAAATTAAAGTGATGAAGATTTATAATTTCTGATTTTCTTTTAAACACCTTTATTCATTCTATGGACACAAAATATTTACACATTCTCTATCAATATAAATAATACACGATTAACTTAGTTAAACACACACCCACACTCAGATAATTATAAGGTTAAAACCTCCTAAATAAGATTCTGCCTATTACTTACAAACGAATAACAATAAATTCACAATAGTATCAGAAGTTCATTAAGCGAATTAACAAATAATGGAGTCACAGTAATTTTAATTTAACTAAAAGCTCAAACATACCAATCATGATATTGCAAATGTAAACACAATTTACATATTTATGAAAATCCGATGAGTGCAGTAATAAAACACGTTCGTTTACCACTGACTACTACATTATCAATAATATATGTATTGGCAGCCTCAAACGTCAATGAACACAATTATATTTAAAATACTCAATCAGTCAAACTTTTGTGTGGCAAGAACAAGCGAATATATTATAAGTCCTAAAAACACAAATTTACAAAAACAAATGAATGAAACAACATTTAGCAAAACCTCAACATAATTACAAATGCAATAAGATAGGAACATTTTGTTCTATATTCGAATATTTTAAAAACATAATAACTCCATAAAGTTATCATAATAACAGTACTTGAATAAGAGATTGGTTTTAGAACATAAACAGCTGTTACTTTTTTATTACTGACCGAAAGAAGCTGTGGATAGAAAGTATACTGTATCATTCTTAATTTTGTTTGATCAATAATAAAACCCCAGGCTAATTTCAACTCTGTAAACAGAGGATGAAGGATAAAAATCGAACAGAAAGATTTGAGTTGCCTTATTCCTTTGAGAACTCAATGAGTGGAATTAATAACATGGTTAGGTTCTGCAATGCAGAGATGTTCTATACTTAAGTATATAACGGAAGTATACAACTACGAGTTCCTATACATAGGTACTGATTGTAAGTATGTACGTAAGTATATGGTACTTCGATGATAAGCAAAACTATTCCGTGACTTGGAATACAGTAACAGTTTGACAGTATTTGAACAAAAAGTTTTTAATAATTCCTATAATGTAATATCATGTCTTCAGGTATTTAATGACAATTGTTTGAAGTACCCATATAATTATAATCGTTAATCTAAAACCGTATGACTCATTAATAACAGGGACGACGAACTTGACATACATTGTACTTATTTCCTAATAACTAGTAGGTACTTGAATTTTTTCGAAATATGTTAACTAAGTCAAGAAAACTGTTAACTAAATATTTCAATGTCAATGTTTTATTTGAATGCCTCACATTTGATTAAATCTCAGAAACCATTATGTGCAAACTATTAATGATTCTTACCTAAATAAATAACGCTTTTCCAATCAATTAGTCGAATTCTATACCTCATCTGCGCTACCACGACTACTCTGACAAGTGTGTTACGACTTAGAAAGGAGAGAGAGTCGAATTCTTATTTGCCCAGCGGTGGCACAAAGCTATACACAAATAATAAAAGAACGAAAGAATTATAAGCATTTTTTAATTAAATCATTTTATTTTATTATACTACAATACGTTCATTTATTATTATAACTACACTTACCATTAACATCAACCAACTTACAAGAAAAAATCAAACATTACGAATCAAAATCAATTTTCATACAAACCAACACAGTAAGCCATGAAAATTGAATCAAATGGCTCCAAAAACAATCTTGGCACACAACACAACCAAATAACATACTAACAAAGGGAAGCAAATTGGAGTATTTTATTGTCAGTGGTACATTATTTACCATAATCGGAAATTCACTTTGGCATATGGCCAGTTAGCTTTTACCATTCCAAAGATTCGTGTTTTCATACGCTTCTCAGAATTTGAGGGATACAGCTGATGTGGTGATGTGTTCAGGAAACTGAAGTACTCACGTGGTTTGTTGATTGATATGTGTATGCAATGAATATCAATAAGCAAGGAACTAATTGGAGGAAGAAGGCAAACATCCTGGATGAATAATGTTAAGTTGATTAGAAAATTATGTTTATTGTCCTTGATATTTCCTTGTCCTTATAAGTGCTTTTTAGATTTTACCATAAATATTTGTTAAATAGTGCTAATAGGTACGCTTCGAATATTTTTCAACAAAAATCAAATGTTCTTTTTTTTGTATTTGTCTATGTGAGGGCTATATAAAGAAATCACGCGTGTCATTTATTAATACATACAGTTTTAGCAACATCAAAATTAACCTTATAAATACGACTAGACCTTGGCTACCATAAAACAAAATCATCGTGTTTACTCATACGAGACAAGTATGGTGCTATAAATAACATTATCCACTTAATCGGTAATTCAGTCTGGCATACAGCCAGTGAACTCTTGTATCACAGAGTAACGTAGGTACAAGAAAGGTGTTCATTACCAGTGACTAATTGTTTCACACTAATTGTACTTCAGAAATGACTTGAAAATTTTGACAAAGGTTGTGTTTGTGTTGTGTGTTTTTTAGTTCATACATATTATTTATAATTATGCTTGTGTTTAATCAGTAAATGATTACAACATCAGTACCTGTAAACAAATGAAGACAGTACCTAGAAATATAATAAATTTCAGATGTATCACTTCTATATTATTATAAATTATACCGAATTCGTAGTTTAAAAGTTAGAACTACACCTCTTGTTTAAATTATCATTTTATATACTCTTAAGTTTTTTTGCAAATTAGATAAAGCAGCTATTAATCAGCTCCTCTTATATAGCTATCTACAATCGAACAACTGTTAGCGAACTAAGGCCGTTGCCTTTACAAGCACCATACTTAACAAACGGATTATGATTGCGGTGTGCACTGCATAATAATAGCACGCAATATTATAAACAACTGTTGCCTGTGACGTCATGTTTTTGTAAATAATAATATCACTATTAATGATACTTAGATTTCGTTGTACCCCGATATTTTAAAAAGGAATTCAAAGGTAATCGAAGCCTAGCTTTTCTTGTCTAAACGTCAAACAGATTTTGAGAACATTCTATGAGTACGATCTCTTCATGAAAAGAGTCACGTGTGCCTAGCAGTGAGACACTTTTAGGATGGTATTACACTATCACAAGGAACCCTGTTAACTATCATATTTATGACCCCAAGACTAAATGGTATATAGTACATGAATAAAACTGTCCGTCGAATTGTTAAGTATATTCCAACTGACATGCAAAGAGATTAGCTCTCGAGGTTTTATTATACATCTTGAACGATATACTTAAGTTGTTCAGAGCACAGCTGAGAAGTCGACACTCTTGATTATGCCAATTATCTCTCATTGAGCCGATGTTCTTAATGACAGAGGAATGTTTGGATTAACAAATTGTCCTAATTAACGCTCGGGTTTCTGAATTCGGTTTTGAGATTTTGTTTTACATTGAAATTTTTTATAAGATTTTATTTTAGGTCTATTATTTATTTAACTTAATCTTGTGTTTCTTTGTTGGAGACTAAGTCTATTAAATAACTGAGGCTGAAGCCTAAGTCTATTAAGTCCACTGCTGAAAATATTACGGTTATCTCTTTCAAAATACACAAAAATATTTGGTCTGCTGTCATGCGCGCAAGTTAAAGCCAGCAAACCTCGAAAATTTGAGCATGTTCAATAAGGCTTTGATAAAAATGTTTATTGGTGACTATGAACTAGTTGGATTAATTGGAATTGCGTTTCCTAAAAAACAATATGACGATTAATTACCTGTCAAAAAATTTTGGTCGTAAATTCTACATTGAAATCCAACCCCTATAGCCAATTACAACCCTGCAAAATCCATCACAATTATTTATCCTAACTGGCCATATAAAATCATATATCACCGAACATAAGTAATAATATTTTTTTATAAGCCAGCACCGGACGCCGCATCCGTCGCGGATCGTGACCACAGTCACCGCTGTCAGTCGGCTTATACAAACTCCTGGGTTTGAATGTTTAATACCATATTAGCTCATACTGTATCTGTTCTGACTTTAAATTAGAAAAATTAGAATGTTATGGCGCGCTTCAATTGTTTTAAGCTGTTTGATCGCCAGTTCCTTGTGGAAACGTTGTAAATCTCCGGTGTTTTTATGAGTTGAATGGATTGTAGGAAATGTTGTGATAAGGATCGATGGTGACTCATAAGTCGAGGATCAATAAAACATGTATTTCCGATGTTCCGGATACTCTAATAATTTATGGAATCTTCTAGAATACATAATAATGTGTGTCAAGACTTTTGAATTGGTTTTTATGAATGTAGCTATTCATAAAATATTCACTTAAACATTTTAAGTATCAAAACTTTCAATAAAGAGGTTTAAAAACAAAATCCCGTCGATTAAAGCGGTTTTTTCTAATCCTTTAGCAAGAAACTGACACATTTTTCATCTAACGGCGTTCATAAAGCGAACTTAATGCTGTTGGAATATTTAAACTAGGTTTTAAACTGAAAGCGAGCTGAAAACTGCGATTCAATTACGACCCCTCAACGACACTTTTTGTAATTAAAATCTGGATAGAACTGGATTAAAATAACTATGTTTTTAATGTATGCCAAACTTATCTTGTTGAAAAGGTCCTGAGTTATTAAAACTATTTAATTTACCTGAACTTTTTGATGTCATTTCTAAATTCGATTTACTAATTACGAGTAGGAACAATTTTATTTTATTTTATTTAAAATTAGATTCATTTTTTGAAATATTTTTTGTTTTAATTTTAAATGGAACTGAACCGCCAACATAAAGTAAGGCTATCGAACAATAAAAAAGAAATTCCTATTGCTATTCATTGTTTGTAAAAATAATTTCATTCTTCAATTCTAACGGCAAAATGCTAAATGATTATTAAAAATAGTATTAAGAACTCTAATTCAAAAGAACCGCAACCATTAAATAACACTTTGAACATGAAATATGCAGCCATTTCTGCATGATCGAAAGTCTGTATCAGTAGTTACAATAAAAATTTATGAACAAATAATATTTTATCTCTCGTGTTTAAAGTTACTTTGCAAATGGCAGTGTTATAAAATACAGACTTCTACTGGCCATTAGGCAGATATTGTTTATGCGCGGCTGGACACATGGCTTTAAAAGAACATGTAGGAATACAATTCAATTTCAACTTTATGTCTAGGTGTATAGAATTTAAATTTAAACTTGCATGTTATGAGTGTTACAGAAGTGTTTTAAAAATCGAACATGTTCGACTTAAAGTATATTATAAATAATATAAATATGAACTCGGCTAATGTGGTGCAATTTTATGTTAAGTATTCTTTCTTTATGATTTTACAAGTAACGTGTTTAATGTGTCAAACAAAAATTGTTAAAACACACGTCTATTATTAGATGGTGGTTTTTTAGTTGAATTAAAAAGAAAAAATATTTTCTTTTATTTTATTTTATTTTATTTTATTCAATAGGTACAGATACAGATAACAGATGAACATAGTACAAAAAAAGATCTTAACTACTAACTGTAAGTAGGTAAACCTGAAATCCAGTTACAACTGTACACAACATTTAAATTATATAACACTTAATTGTTTACTGAGATTAAAGTTCAAAAAGAGAGGTTTAAAGTTAAATCAGTGCTGATGTAGGAATAATAAAAAAAAAAAAAAAAATAAGCAAATAAAAAAAAATAATAAATAACTTATAATAATAAATAAGTTTTGTTTGTAACGGAACATATATGAAGAAAGATTGTCATAGTCGGATACACCAATAGTTTTACAAATAGTTATTATGGTATCAAACATAAACTTATGCACAATACTAGATACGGAGCTACTGACCTACACAAAAAACAAACGAAGTTACAAGCACGAATAGTTAGCCTCTCCGATCTCAACATTATACAACTTTGAAGCAAAACAAAACACCTTTACAGTCCTTGTGGCAACAATTAAAACAAGCCAATTACTTACCATTGATTGCCGTGCAAAATTGCAAAGAAATAGGCGTTCATTAAAACAATATTAGTTGGCAAATAAATCTCAAATTGAAATATACTTGAATTGGAATTGATGTTATTATCAATACGAATTTCAATTCGCTCGTTTCTAAGTAATTTAATGATTGTTCACATTCCGATATAAATTTCTTGTTAATTTTGAATGGAATGTGAACGATTACTTACCGGTATTCGATAAGTTAGGTATTGTTTGTACAGATTCTTGTTATTGTCAAGGAAACTTAGGTAAGGGACTTTAAAAGGTAAATTAGAAATGGTTATTGTTTACTTTTTTGGTAGACGGCTGCTGTGTTGTGTTACCTGTCACAATTAGGTAACGTTCGGCCGCGTTTTTCTCTATGCAGTCGTAGTAATTTCATAAGTTAATGGAACTCAAGAATGGCTTCAACTTATATAGCAAGTTTGGTTGCAGAAAAGGATTTCAAGACAAATCAGAAAAAAAAAAAATTAAGAATTATTGTTAATAAATTATCTATGTCCTTTTTTTTTTATAATAGACCATAGACCATCTTTACTTTTATATACTCAGTTCTTTGAAACTGATATGAAAGCTCAAACTCAGGGTCAGCATTTCCATAAGGTTTTTCTTTTATTTAAACTCACCGAAGCTCTCTTGAAGGTAAGAACATTATGGTTAGAAATCTAGTATAAACATGAATATAGGTCGATTCAGCGAGTCATTAATATTCGCTATGACAGTGCAATTCCAACCGTTTGCTATAAATTAACAAAACTAATGTTTGACCAGTAGAGTCCGATAAAATTTAGTTATGTACCCAAATACATAGTAGGTAATGTTTGTTTTCCATACCTATTGTAAACCTAAAAAATAATTAATCATTGTATTTTACAAGTGGAAGCTATTTTAAATGTCTATTATTCAACTACTAATACACTTTTGAATTGATGGATGTTTGTCATGCACCTTCATCAATATTAAAAGTTTAATCAGTCCCAAACATCGATAAAATGTAAGTCATTTTATCGATTCAGCGCACACGGGATTCAAAAATTATTTTTTTCTTTTGAAATTATTGCGCTCAGTAACACTGTGTCGGTCATATTTACATTTATTCATGCAAAACTTAAATCTAATATAACAACAAATACTAAAATTAAAACTTATATAAATAAATAAAACTGACATACTTTGAGTTTTTGTTAAATTCCCACCACCTCTATTTTGTCTGACGAGTTCTAGTTGTAACGTACATACACATTGTACTATGTGAGGATAAAACGTACCGTCTTATAATCTAGGTCTGTTATTCTGACTTACTTAAAAAGTCATTAGGCTAAATAATTCCTTAGCTCATCACATAAAAAAGTAAGTAAAGTCATCACTTCAGTGCTGAATTTCGTCAACTGTCCTTCTACCTGGCACTTACAGCTTTTTATGAGCAAACTTCAGATCATTTCCTCCGTCGTTAAAACCTCTTTTTATAGACATTCTCCATTTAAAATTGTTAAATTTTTTATTATTTGTGGACAACCAAGTGTAACAAATATTAAGCTGATGCTTTTAATCTAAAATTGTAACGCTTACCGTGAATAACTAGGGCTGTGCCAACTACGCTATACTTTTAAAAAGTCGAAAAGTATTATATAGAACAACTTCTATATGTAGAATAATTGCGATGAGATATAATGTAGTGCTTCTTTTGGCCTTCAAACTTCTTCGCATGAATATTTGTTTTTTCTAACTTACATGTTGCCTTTGGTAAAAGAAAAAAGATATTCTAGAGTAAAACAGAAGCCTAATGTTTTGTTACTTAATTTAAATAAGAAAATGTTTTACATCAAAAAATAAGCGCAATTAAACTATCCTTAATAAAATAAACCAGCATAAATTCTCACTTTCCTCATGAATCCCATTTCAATTCAAAACAAACTATTCAGCGTTCTTTTAAAATCATTGTAAACCATAAAAAAAAAGACGACACGCGTGCGAATTATTTCAATCGCCATTCACATAAAAGTTCTCAACACCATTCATTCGTTCATCGCTCTAGTATCATTCACACATCATTTGCACCTGTCGTAAAAATACCATTCACAATTTTTATCATGATCAAACTTTCACTTTGCGATTTAAAACCATACGTTATAAATGTTAGTAAATCTGTTACGCCCCAGTAGGAAAATTTGTGTAATGTGACTTTCACTCTATTCAATAAATGGTGCTCATTACTAGACTTTCCATAGTTTCTTGGGCTTTTTTTGGCGGTGCTGTGACTAAACTGATGTCACGCATTCATTTAAATATTGGGTATTCAGCGAGTAGGAAATGATCAAATGACCATTCTTTACGATGTTGCGCAATCCGAGATTAATGTAATACTTTCAAGATTTGGGCATCAATATTATTATTCTTAAAACGACATATAAGCGAATTAATGTTAGGGTATGATAGAATATCCCTTCAAAATATATCATATTCATATATAAATATCATTATAATATTCTTGCGGTATCATCGGAGTTACACACATTTTTTGCTTCTTCCTTTTTACTGCGCAATGTTCTATTTTAACACAAAAATTATTTCTCTTAAATAAAACCCGAATCTAATCGTTTCTTAAACTGATTGTTTCACCTTAATCTGGAAACATAATTGCGTATTTTGCAATTTATTTGTAATACGCAAATAATTAAATCTATTGTTAAGTTTACTTTCATTTTATCTTCGGCTCAGTTGCTTCCAAATAATTATTTAACGTAAATGAACATAATAGTCTTTAAGCGATGAAAGTAGTGTTTATATTCGTTAGCAAAAATTGAAGCCGAAGCGATTGTATGTTTTTTGTTTTCGTATTTATTTATAAGTTATTATCAGTTATTAGACCTAAGGAAAAGTATAATAAGCTAAAGCTGTCAAACGTTTTTATTCAAGTTTACTGATCTAGAATTCACTTTGCTTTGGTCTGTTACATGATGAATAATCATTATTACATCCGATGGCCAATGTAGGCATACCAGCTAGTTAATATTATTTACAGTAATATTCAGTCACAGCCCTTTCAGCCCTCTGCAGAACATAGTAAACTAATTAAATATTGTCAAAAAGAAAGTAAAGGATTCGTTTCTGACCGTGTTTGTTCCAGGTACCTGTGAGTTCGATATAACGGTACGTCACCAAGTACGCATCGAACGGGTAAAACTGCTAGTTTTTTGATGACTCCTTTTAAGGGGTTTCCAATGGATGATGTTTTGGTATTATGAAGACAGACGTGCGATAACTTATAACATACGATTAGGTAGTAGGTAGGAAATTACTATTTGTATTAGCAATACAATTTTATCATCTAGGTGCTATATAATAATATGAATATATGATATCTACAAAGGTCTACCGAAATTGGTAAAATTTTAAATTCTCAGTTATAGTGATAAAACTGGTTATTTTAATCAAGCAGTAAACCAAATAAACTATAATAATAAACAATACATTCTCCTTCAAAAAATCTTTAACACATGACACACTTAGTCACGGATAAAAAAACAATGAAAACGAAGCAGCTCGGAGTGTTTTGAAGCGTGATTTTAATACACCTTTTATAGTATCGAATAAAGTGATTACCACTCGTCACATTATCGATACAAAAGATTCATCGGAGCGTGAAACACGTTTCGTTTCCAATACGTTCGGCACACGCGGCACATGAGTCTAAATCAACTTTAACATCGGATCAACCAGCCTTTTTGCCACGTCGACGTCTAAGTAAAACAATTGACCATAAAATCGTCCGTACGTGTCCCTCACAAAAAGAGAAAGCCTCGCCGGGTCCATTCTAATGTCCCGTTTCTAAGAACATTATGTCTTATTTAAGAGATACGACAAAAAAATAAAATAGCTCGCGCCGTGAAAGAATAAGGCGAAATGGGCCATAAACGTTGGCCCGTCGTATCTAAAGACAAAAGTCGTAGAGCTACCGGCGCAGAAATATTTGGGATGTTGTAAAATGCGTTTCTAAGTTTATTGCGACATTGTTACACATAACATTTTTTCCCATTCAGCGAGTTTTGACAGCGGAACAATGGTAATTTCAGCTTCTGTTTTATAATGAGGAGCTGAGCGACAAAAGCTTTACGATATTTTGGATGCCCGGCCGTTACGCTTTTGTTTTGACGATGCTGACAAAGGTCTTATTATAATATTGTAAACACGAACTTCATTTTGAAGTTCTTTAAATTGCATAATTCAAAAAGAAATGGTAAACAATTCTTTTTAATGTTGTTTACCATCTTAGTTAGATGATTTTGGCCCTATTTTGTGCTTACATTTATTAAAATGTCGTGGTGGCCTAGCGGTTCAATGAACGGAATTGTATGCACGAGGTTGCAGGTTCGAACCCAGGCAAGTACCAATGTGGCTTTTTCAAAGTTATACGTACTTTCTGAATTATTCTAAGACACTTCTGACAAACGGTGAAGGAAAACATCGTGAGGAAACCTGGATTCCAAAATTTGGGATCTGAAATCGCCAATCCGCAGAGAGCAAGCGTGGTGAGGCCTGTGCCCAGCAGTGGGACGTTTATAGGCTGGATTATTATATTTATTAAAAACTTAAAACGCATACTCTAAGACAGCAATTCGAGCCCAACACAGCTTTTACGTTTTGCGTCATTACATCCCATAACAACACCAAGTGATCGTATAATAACATAGCGGTATTTAATTCTCCGAACTCAAAAGATAGCGCCTCAGATTATGCGACAAAAAAGCCAGTAGGGGTTGTTTAATCGGTTTTTTTACCACTGTCGGCATTACACATGCAGAACCGACAGACCAGAACCGATGTTCATGGTTTAGAGACAACGGCTTTGAAAACAGCGGTTTAAGCAAGCCATGACGTCATAAGTGTATTTTTCAATGTAAAACATATCATTTTTATTTCTGGCTCCAAAAAGCGATTTATTAATGTATTCGGGGATTATTTTTATTTGTTTTTATTTATGTTTGTTTTGTTTACGTGGATCATGTTCGGTTAGATTCATCCAGTTTTTACCGGGAACTTAAAATTCATGGAAAAAGAAATTCGTTAAAGAATTAACAGAAATATAACACATGGGTAAAATTCAGTACACTCTAGTTTTATAAAATTATAGCGGAAAATCTGATATGGATTTACTTAACTTGATTATTAAAACATTCACAACATAATAATTACAACTTAATATACACGTAAACATTCGATTTATTTGTTTATTTTCAATTAAACGTGACATCCTATTATGTTTCCATTATTAATATTATGTATAATGAGGTCTAATCAATGCAACCTCAGTCGTGAAGAATGCGTTTGAATAACCAACACCCATTGTTCTTTCTATACAATAAAATAGTAATGCAACATCGGCTTGTAAACAGAAGTAAACAAACAACAATATAGCACAAAGTGTTTAAAGAGCATAGATTATCCGGATTAAAGAAGCTAATCGGGTTATAAACAGTTCAAATACAGTAACTATTTAAATAAAGTGTTTAATATAACGACGAAAAAAAAAAACTACAAAAACAGAATTCGTGTTGAAATCATGTACCAACGCACTGGCAGTTAATATTTGAAGCTGTTGTCATTTGTTTTTATTCTAAATTCGAAACTCCGCTGGCTCTAAAGCCACACGAACAACAATGTCCTCGGAACAGTAGCATACCAGTACATCGTGACGTCCTGTGTTTATACGAAACTGGCAACCCTACAAAGTATTCAGTAGCCATCGATGTACCATCATAAAATTTAATTCGCCTATTGTTTGATAGGGTTGCTACCGAAAAAAAACAACGTCGTGTCTGGGTTTGGTGCTAGTAGAATTAGTTTATACATTATTTATTTATACGTTTTTTTATATCGCTTTAAAGTGTTCTTTATTACTTAGAAATAAATAGTATTTATAATTATAAATTTACTGCTTGACTTGAGGCATTTGGCAATATAGTCGTCATCGAAGAATATAGTAAAAGAGCAGGTTAGTTTATAAAACTATGGTGTTGAATGCAAAAATAAATATTTTCTAGAAGTATCTAATGCTCTTCATATTTCTATTAAGAAAAATATCAAGCAATAAATCAATGCACCATTGATGTTAGAAAATTTTAATGTAACAAAATAAAATTTCGATCATCAAAAGTAGGTAGATAGAACAAGATGACATAAATAAACTTGTCGAAACATCCTTGTCATTAGTTAACATCCCTCATTAAACTAACACAAGTGCGGGAAAGCGTCACCAACGAACACATGTTTACGCCTATTCATTGCTAGTTTATTTGAAAAGTTTGAGCCAATTGTGTCCCACTTTCATCGTAAATCATTTCAATACTCCTGTTGCTGCTACCGAAGTTCGGCTGTTCGTTTTATGATTCTTTTGTTTAAAACTTTTATTGGCTCTGGCCGTTCCAAAAACTAATTTATTCAGGAGCTTTAACCATCAGCCTTGGAACTTGCCTACTTCGAAAGGTCCCATTCCGCTTTTTACGTTTTACGATATTTTTTTTCTTAACAGTGTAAATGTATCGGATTGGAGTAAATAGATGCTCCGTTTAGGCTTGTGCTTTTATTGGTGCAGATTGTTTTTTATTTTCGTGATTTATTTTCTTTTGAGTTTCTTTGTCTCTCATAGAATTTTATGAGTCAGTGAACAAATAATACATTGTTTGCGGAAGTATCCATCTTTTAAAATATCTTTCCCAAGTTGTTTATAATAAGATCTATGTAAAGATCACAATTTAAAAATCTTAACGAGTTGTTGTAACAAAATTATGCTATTAACCGTAAAAGTGTATTCAAAGCTTTATTTACACAATTTCTTCACCTAATATGACCAACACTTAAATCTAAATGGTTATATTCAATTTACAATATTTTCAATAAACACTAATAAACGACTTACAAATGGATTTTTATCACTTATTGTGTAATATGTATTGTGTAATACTTAAAATAGTTTGAAATTTGTTATCACTGACACTCGGTTTAATAAAATTTTATGTCACACTTTCTATAATAACCGTAACAGAGATAAAACGTGCTCAATGGGAATGACTCTATTCAACTTTGACATTATGTATGCAAAGAGCAGTAAACCAACTTGATCGTAATTTGACGGGCCTGTTGGTCTAGTGGTTAGTGACCCTGACTGCTATACCGGAGGTCGTGGGTTCGATTCCCACCCAGGACAAATGTTTGTGTGATGAGCACGATCATTTGTTCTGGTTGTCTGGGTGTAATTTATCTATAATATGTATGTATTTAGAAATATATAAGTATGTTTATCAGTTGTCTGGTTACCATAACACAAGCTCTGCTTAGCTTGGGATCAGATAACCGTGTGTGAGTTGTCCCGGAATATTATTATTATAGAATATTATTATTAAAGAGTTCATTAGTCGACTCGTGGAGACTGTATTATAAACGCCGTAAATCTATTGAAGAATCCAAAGAGGTTTTGATACTATTAGTTTATCAGATGACGTAAATTGTCAGTTTTCCTCTTTAATGCCTCGAAAATTGATTTTATTTAAATTTTTTAGTAACCTGTAACAGGTGTTTTCCCAGGATATAAACAAAAAATATTTTAAGTGCTTTAAATGAGTTCCCAAAAATTATAATTTATTTTAAACACAAAAATTTAATATACGTCAGTTGAGACTTACAAAATAATTATTACCTATATTAATTTAAAAGGAACAAAATTAATACAACGTAAAGATAAAGTTACTTCATTTTAAATGAAACCTCAAAACAGCAATTCAAAATGTCCAAACAATATTGTACTACTTAATACTAGTTACTTATCATTACTTATACAACTTCACCTCTTTACATCCGTCGAATCCGGCGTGAAAATCACCAAGTAATCACACAACGGATTTCTTAAAACATACCTAATGAGTTTTTAAAGTTATTAACGCAAATTACCATTGAAACGGTTCTGGAGGTGTGTAATAAGTTACGCTGTTGTGGGCGTTTGGATCGAAGACTAGAAAGCTTCTGTATTGCAGCCGATTAGCGATGATTTATCGAGGGCTGGATTTTTTGCTGGGTTTACTGATCTGTGCCGGATTGAGATGATTTGTTGGTCTTAAAGTGTGATGTGTGATGTGTGGTGTGTGGTGTAATTGGGTTGGTAATGTGAAGCGCTTGTTTTTTTTTTAAAGTTCGCTGTACTCTGATGGTTTTGCTGCCAAAAAATGTGAATGCATTTTATCCAGTTCCGAGTATTGGTGTTTTGTGTAAGTAGTAAGTAAATGCGGTATGAAGGACAAATTAGGCATTTAATAAATAAACATACTATGACCCAGAGAACAATACATGTGTACTAAAATTTTAAATACAATAACTGCAAACACAATACCTAACGCCTGTAGCCAATACAAATTGAATCACGCACAAACTTTGTACTATTGCTAACAAAAGTCGTTTAATATTGTTACAAGATTTAATTCTTATTCATTTATAATGTACGTACAGGAAACGAAGTTAAAAAAACTTTATCGATGATCGTTTAGGCCGAGCGGTACCACCGAAATGGTTATTTAATGTGAAAAAATTATAGAACTCTTTTTATTTGGAGGTTCTGGTTATGACTGACTTAATTACCGGTTTACTATGATTTATTATGTAATGCAGGAATAATTTTTGAGGCTGTCCAATGACGTATGACTGCTCTTACTTGGGAACAGGTTAAGCCGCCGCGGCCGCCGGCGTTACGGACGCGGCCATAGATCAAGGAGCTTGTAGCATCGCTACATTGTAATATAAAGATACAAAGTGAAATAGTTCAGTTAATCAAAATCGAGTAAAAGTAAGAACAGTAAAAATATTACAGGCTTTCTTACAGCAGTAATATGCAAAAAATGTAGCAATGGCACAGAGACTTTATTGAGATAAAAACGTTCAAAGCTTTAAAGGCGATAAGTCGTTTACAATTGTCAGTTAAAACAGTAGATAAACCGGACAATCTACCTAATGAGCCTAATTAATTTAAAAAAGGTAGTGTGTTAGAGAAAAGAAAGCTCGTAAATTCTGTTACATCGAAGCAAATAAAATACCATTTTCAAAAGCCAACGAATACAGTAGACTATTTACGCGCACGATAATATTCTTTACAACTTAATTCTATACAAACAATTTACTATAACAAGGTAGAATGTTAATGAACATAATTCAGAGCTATCGCGCATCTGCATCGGTAATCTATGCACTATAGCATGCTTCGCCTTTCTACTGCGCCTGAGTTGCTCCGGTTATAAATAATACAATAATGACAAGGAATTACCGTGTTCTGCCACACTACACGCTAGACATTCCCGTTCTTACACTGGTTCATTATACTCAAGGTCTGTACCTACTTACGGTTTTATAATGTTAGGAATTATTGAGAAGGGAAATTCCAGGTTGCAAACGAATTATTCTAGTACGTATCGATTTGGAATTTCGCTATCTTAGTTTTGAAGTAGGTTGTGGAAATTTTTGGTGTGTGATGTTCATCTAACAGTTGTTTTATCAATTACTAGTGTTAAGTGGGAAGCTAGTGTTTATTCAGGATCTTGAGGTAATCATTTTACCGTACTAATTCTAGGGTTAGCCTGATGCTCTTTGTAGAAATCAGAAATCAACTAGCTATATGGGGGAAGTGAAATTTAGGATAATAAGAAGAAAAAGATATACCTACAGGTATTAGGTAACATATAGGAAGAGTAGGTAGTTTTTCTATCTCAATATAAAATACTGATATTTGGATGAAACCTTTGAGAGTAGAAGCCGGTCCAAAGTTTAGGCAACAAATAACTGGAAAACGATGGGCTCGAATCTATATATTATATAATAAATATAGTTAAAAAAACTAAAAAACACGCTTTTAAAGTAGGTACTTCTAACTAAAAAAGTGAAAAATAATTCCTAATGTAAGCTGAAATTGGTAATGAACAAAAAACACTAGTATCATTGTGAAAAAGCGTGGGGCGCTCTGTGCCATATTTTTCGTCTATCGAGCAACCCACGCTTTTTCACAATAATACTACTTAGTGTTTTTTGTTCATTACCAATTTCAGCTTACATTAGGAATTATTTTTCACTTTTTTAGTTAGAAGTACTTTAAAAGCGTGTTTTTTTAGTTTTTTTTAACTATACATATTTATTTTTCAATTTTTAGTCCTAGCTTGCTGCTAGGACTAAAAAGTAAAAAATACTTGTTGTCTAAATTCAAACGTATTGCTTTGTGGACTTAAAAAATGTTTTATTGTTTTTTTTATTTATTTAATCCTGGTGATCCTAATCAGGATAATGAGATAAACCTATGAAATTATTATATTGTCGCTGATTCTTGATAAGTGTACAAAGTTTGAATTAAATCTGTCCGTTTAAAGTGGGTCAAAATCGAGTCCAAAGGAGTCGGTTACATACATACATACATACATACATACATACATACATACATACATACATACATACATACATACAAGTGAAGCTAATAAAAGCGTGTTAATGAATCCCTTTTTCCCTTGGTCACGGCATCACGCGTAAACGGCTGGACCGATTTTGCTAATTCTTTTTTTGTTGTGTTTGTTATTGTCAGTAGAAGGTGAATGAAAGAAAAAATTGGAAAATTGTGCGAAGAATTAGAAAATTTAAGAATACTTAACCACCATATTAAGTAATCCTGACTTTTGTTACGATAGTGATTTGTTGGATTCATCTCCGCCCCCAATAATGTAAAGGCACCGGGAACGGGACCTAGGTATTCACGCGGGTGAAACCACGAGGCACAGCTAGTATAATATATAGAGAGATATTCCATACGGTTAAGTCTTGTTACCTATGTAAAAGAGTACACAAAATGTTTTTATGAGATAATATTCCATGTCGTGGTAGCCTGAAGGTTAACAGAATAGCTTCCTACAACACTCAGGATGAGTTTAATACCCGTTAAGTACTGCAATTAGTATACTTTCTCAGTCCATTTTAGAGAGGGCACTAACTAGCTAAGTTATACCATCTTTAACTATTCTTTCTAGTGTCAATCAGTTTTGAATTAGCTTCATAAAGTTTGACGAGTTTGGTAAGATTTAGTTGAGTTTAGTTTTGACCATTTTTACAATTATTTGCTTATTATTATTTGCTTAAAATACTTACAAAGTTTGTGATATACCCTGTTAATTGGTTCTACCATCTACGTGAGTATAACGTTACTACGGTATTGTATATAAACTTTCGCTTGACGTATTAAACACTAACTGCAACGTTGTAACTACCTAAATACCCAGCAAGCGTGCGTCAGTGCCAAGATTACAATAGCTTATCTACATCTCAACAATAATCAATTGTCCATTTCTCGTAGCTTCTCGTATTACAAGTGACGTCAGAATCTTGCCACACAAGTGGTGATTATTTATCGAGCCCGTTTGAGGGTGGAACATTAAAACAATGTTCTTATACGAACATGCGTCGTTAATTACGAATAAACAAGACGCTTATGAAGGTATAATACGGGAGATGGGATTTTGAAATTTGTTAATCTGTGTGCGGACAGAAGGAATTTTGTAATTTGTTTGTGTGGTAGACGCGCAGTCGGCCATTGTTGGGAATGCTATGTGAATGATATATGAACTTGTTTTGTAATTGAAGACCAACATTGGGACTTATATGACAAACTAATGTAGTAAGTTTATTGAATTGAGACTAATAATTGCTGCAAATAGTTTAGTTACATTTAACATATGTACAAGTAATTTCATCAAACATTGTAGACAGGTTACTGATAGTTAACCGTACTTCCTTACTTATCATAATTGTCTGCGAAATTCATTGAACTGAAAACGTTAAAAAAATCTTGTAACGTTATTAAACTAAAGCAAAAAAATCTACAAATATAAAAAGCATTATTTTCCATCACCATTTGCGATAACAGTCAGAATAATATTATGAGAGTAAATATTGGATCCACGCTCCCGGCCTACAATGCGGCTGTCGGCTTCTGTTCAGATGAAGGGACCTTTTGTACAATGAGAGCTGGAGCTCACGTGTACACCGACACTGCTTAAATTATCTTGTGTTTATTAATCTATAGAACTGCAGTATGTAGTATAAGTGGTTAGATATCGTTTGTTAGCTTACGATTTCAGGCTAAGTGTATTACACTAACGGACTCTACTTATGCTTAAATAGTAAAAAGAAAAAAATAGAATATTGTTTCAGGAAATATCGTGACTTGTTTATTTTTGCCCTAAGATGTTTTTCCGTAGAAGATATAGATATTGATGTATTATAAAAAGTATATTTTTTACACAAGCTCTTTACGCAGTAATACGTCAGCTGCCCACATCGAACCGCAAAATACTACTCGAAATATTCGCAATTATAAAATTATGTAAACCATAAACAAATATTAATTTATAATTACCGAATCGATACTGAAGTAGATTATTGTGGTAATAGCTCTCAAAATGCTGCATTCAGAAGGTTTACTTACTTAAGCATTATAAAATTGTGCAAAAAATGTGAGCCTTTTGCGGCCGTGATAGAGCAGGGTTAACTATAGAAGAAAAAGAAAAACACGTAAGTAAACAGCACTCAAACATTTAATTAGACATAGAATTAAATTTTGTTCCAATTTTAAACTGCATAAAATCATCACATTCTCAACTAGCAGTCACAAAAGTTACAGGCCAGAAAGAAAACTATAAAACTAAAAATAAAAAGTATACAACCTTAATGTTTTAATTTAAATGCAAAAACAATTTTTCGATTCTAAATTTGATTTATATTCACTAGCCGACCTTTGAGGTTGGTTGTCAAAGTGTCGCAGATACGTGAAAGCTCAGGTTTACTGCCAAACAGTCGTTTAACGTCGGCTAGCATCGGTAACACGATTGCTTACGAATCGCAGTTGGTTTATGGCTGTACGAATGTCTTTTAGGAATAGACTTCGAGTAAATTGAATCATGGATTTAAGAAGATTTTAAGATTATTTCTCCTAATAGCTGTAACTTTTTCAGAAATTAATATTTAAAAAAATACTTAAGTTTTTTTCTGCCTAGCCTTTTCCAAGCTGGTTTGGGTGTGGCTTCCAGTTCTAACGGATTTTAGCTGGATCCCATATTTTACACGGAGCAACTGCTTATCTGGTCTACACAACCAATTTGACTGGATAACACAATATCCGATAAAAATCATTAAAAAAAAACCTCATTTAAATCGGTAAAATATAACTGATAGTTTTAATAAAAAAAAACTTAAAAAAAAAAAGAGAACCGCCTTCAAAAATCCGATTCACTGAAAAGTATTAAATAATTTTAAATGTACTGCTTATCAAATAACCAAAATATTAGGATAATAAGTATAATTATACTTCAAGCACAATTATTGTTATTTTTGGAGTCGGTGTCAGCCGCTAATAGCAAATTTTAGTACTATATTATAAGGACATTTATTTAATACTTTTTAGTGTTTGATACTTTGTTTACTTACTTAAAATGGGTTTAGTCAAGTCGAGATAATCGCGTTTAAACATACACACATACATACAGGTCAATCTGAGAACCTCCTTTTTTTCAAGTCGGTTAAATAAAACATACTAAAACCTTCTCCTTGAACTAACAAATTATTTTCTGAAAACCGCATCAAAATCGGTTCAGCCAAACGCGAGATAATCGCGGACAAACATACATACATACAAACATACACATACATGTCAAACTGAGAACCTCCTTTTTTTTGAAGTCGGTTAAAAAGCAAATGGTTCTTTGAAATTACTGCAAACTTGAAAGTATTTTTATTCAAATGTGACCACTTAACGTGTGTAAACATCTAAATTGATGGACGATAATATTTTATAGTTTTTGTATTCATTGAAATATTTTAGTGTTATTCGTTTTTGAAATATTGATTCCAAAATACAGTTATCGCAATTTATGTTTTTTATTAACTACTGTTACTTTCATAACTACTTATCTAGTTTGCTAAAATTAAACGTTCATTTGAAGTTAATAACTACATTAAAAAATCATTGGCCACAATTATTAGTACTTCTACCTACTCAGATAGCTATTTAAAACTAATAACCACCGCATCCAATCTTACCTACATTCCGGTTGCCGGTAGAACATTTATAAAAGTGCAAAAACCAGTAAGTGCGTATTGAATCTACATAAAAGGAGAGAACTTGGTTTAATGTCGACTAAATGCTACTTACCCCTGGCTGGTACCAAGCAGTTAGGAGCTGTTTCTAAACATTTTTCTGATTAAATAAAAAAATAAATGGCAATTTGACTGAGAATAAAAGATTTAAATTTATTTTACTGCTAACGATAGGTCGACGAATAAGGAATAGAGACGTGTAGCTACTAAAACGTTATGGAGAAAGTTTTGTTGTTTGGGAATTACTTCAGTTTGGATGTAGGGGTAAACAACATTTGGTTGTTGAATTTAACATTGTTACATGTTAAATGTAGTAATAACTTTCCTTGTTAGCACTAGGAGCTAGATAGAGTAATGAACTTTAAGGCCTATCATCATTGTAGAAACATGATTCTTGTCTAAAAAAGAATATACATTGCACACCTTTAATATCACATAAATGGACCCCAAAATAGTTAAAGGGCAGAAAGTATATAGCCTAAAAATCCATTAAATAATTTTACAAAAACGTCTAATAGCAAGTCTGCTACAATTTTGTATTAAAATAACTCCTATTTAATAAGTATAACGGACACGTTATCAAATGCGTGCACTTCAGAATATTATATGTAAGGGCTTTTAATACCCCGTGCAGGTAGCATTAGTCATCTTTGAAGGAACTGGTTGCAACGACTTGCTCGGAATAAGATAGCGAACTGTCAGTAATCATGCGCTTAAACTATCTTTAATCTTTATGCAAAATAGCTAAGGAGTTTTTATATTAAAGCCTTTGATACGTGAAGACTTTGATGGGTAGTTCAATGTGAGATAAGTGTAAGTATTTTATCACAGCTTTGTAAGTTACTTTATTTTTGACGAGCTCGGTGGTGGACTGGCGTACATACCAGTTTTCAAGGTGTCGCCAGCTCTGAAGTACCATGAGCGATCCCCGTACAAGATAAAGTAAAAAACCACTTTTCTACATTGTTTCGGGTCTAGGTGTTTGTGGTACTTTCGTTGTCTCTGATTTCATAACATAAATGCGCTGGCTACTTAAGTACTTTATTTTTTATAAAATTGACGACCTCCATGGTCGAGTGGCGTACGCACCGGTTTCAAGGTGTTGCTAGCTCTGAGGTCCCTGGTTCGATCCCCGGACGGGTCAATGTAGAAACCAACTTTTCTACATTGTCCCGGGTCTGGGTGTTTGTGGTACCTTCGTTGTTTCTGAATTCCATAACACAAGTGCTTCAGCTACTTACTTTAAGTTCAGAGCAATGTATGTGATGTTGTCCGCATTTATTTTATTTATTTATTATGAATATCGTTTAATATACTCAATAAAATATATGATTAAATAAATTTATATGAGTTATTACCTGTTTACATGATAATTTAAATGAGTTATTACCAAATTAACAACGTATTTTGAAGATTTGTTGCAATAATACTAGTATTTCGGGACTACCAAGTTTATCAGCTTAGCAGCAAAATGTATCTTACCCTGATTATAGTATTTACTGATATACTTTATACTACAAAGCAGGTCTTCCGGATTGTCGCACTCATTGCCGACAAGCCGTTATGAAGTCGAGTTGTGGACCTATGCAATTTGCGCAAACGTTTTACATACAAGGCCATTCCAAATAACGGGTCCCCGTATCCGCTTAGATCCCGTTCATATGGGAAATGTTATGTTTTATGGTTATTTCTCGGTGACCGAGTGGATTTAGAACAATAGTTTAACCAGCTTTTGTAACTGCGAAAGACTAAAATGGAAATGCGAAACTGACTGCCAACGTTCACTGTTTTTTGAGGCACTATATGCGAAGTAAAACTAAAAAAAATAAAAGGCTTTTTCATCTATATTCTAATCCGAACAAAAAAATCTCGTTTACAAATTATGTATACGGAAATAGATGCTGACAGGATATGAATAACTACTATAAAAGTAACAGCTGATTTAGCGTTATTTTTTAAAATCGTTTTGCTGGTCTGTTTCATGCTTCTTCATTTTACTTCTACGGTTATACCTATGTCGTTATATTGCAAGTGTTGAACATAATACTAAACAAACAACAAATAACTGGACGTTCTAAACTGCCTATAACAAACCGTATTATGTTCTATACTAAAGCCAATATGGAAAGAGAATTAAACGTTATTACTAATTACGCAATTATCAACTTTGACAACATGTGTTTAAGTTCATTTTAGAATGACAAATATTACCGAAAAGGGCCTAAAAGTAATTTGAATGTGATGGAAACTGAACTGTTAGTCATTGAATTAAGGTTCACAATCCCAAAGCACGTTCATTATTTCTTTAATGTGGCTGATGTATAGTAAAGTGTATCCTACTTTCGTACCAGCACGTCGGGCTATCAACTAAATTGTTCCAGTCTAAAACTCCATCTAAAAAGCTGCTTAAACACTACTTTCCTTATTCAAACCAGCTATTACACCTTTCATAACAAACAAACAGTGGGTAAAACGCGAAAATGAAATGGCTACTTTACAAACCAATTTAGTTGTTACAAGCATATTGGTCCGTTTCAACGCTGTATCCAATAGCAATTTATTTTATTGTACGTAATCGACTGTCTATTGTCTTTGCTGTTGTCGGGTTGCATGTACGACTATATCACCTCACGAGACATGTAGTTTAATGGGATAACACTTATCTGTGTAAACTTCGTTTAAACATTTTTTTTTTATTTTAAAGTTTTCTTCGATACAGTAAAAGCTTAGATATTTTCCTGGATTAGCTGACTTTTTTATAAGAGCCTACCAATAAAGAGTCATCATCTCCCGAGCCTTTTCCCAACTATGTTGGGGTCGGCTATCAGTCTTACCGGATTCAGCTGAATACCGTATTTTACACGAAGCGACTGCCTATCTGACCTCCACAACCCATTTTACCGGGAAACATAGTATCCCATAGTAAGACTGGTTGTCAACGACTGCCAAAGATCTATGTATGACAGCCGGGACGTACTGTTTAACGTGCTTTCTGAAACACGGAGGGGTCTCGGTATGTTATAAATGGTCACCCATCCACGGCCCAACCGTGGCGAGCGCGGCTTAACCTGTATTATCGGTCAAGCCGTACGGCTTACACTTAGCCACGAGCCCCTCCAACAGGCTCCGCTTGAAGATTGAATGAAGAGTAGACCTGGAAAATAGTATTTACATTTTTGACAGCATATCCAGAACATTTTATGAAATGAAATTATGTAGTAACCCATTGAAATAGTTCGGTAGAAATAAGAGCTGGAAAACCTACATATTTGAATCTCGGTTTTCAGATGCATTATTTAATAACCCAACCGATTTTTCGCGGAAAAAATATATGAAAAACGTGAATAATAAAATAATTCTCGCAATATATTAGGAATAAATCGAAATTAAATCTTTAATTCCGATAACTTAAATGAAATGTTATACAGGAATTTTATTTTTCTCATTTCAATCTGCCTAGCCTTTTTCCCAAACTATGTTGGGGTCGGCTACCAGTCTTACCGGATTCAGCTGAACACCGTATTTTACATGGAGCGACTGCCTATCTGACCTCCACAACCCATTTTACTGGGGAACACAGTATCCCATAGTAGGTAAGACTGGTTGTCAGAATTGACTTAACGACGGCCAAAGATCTATGTATGACAGCCGGGACCTACTGTTTAACGTGCTTTCCGAAACACGGAATTTATTTTTCTCATTTAAATAACAAAAATGATGATGTATGATATTTAATTTTGGTTCTTTTATTTTGTTTTTTTTTTTTTATAACTTTTAGTTTTACATAACCCAATAATAAGGTCACACCTTTATTTGTTTATCGAATTATCATAAAAATAGTGGTATTAAAAATAAACTAAATTGTTTTTTTTTTCTGAAATCTCTTTTCAACATAAATCCTTTTTGTACATTAATTTATGTTTTAAAGGATTTGAAGTTTTGTCTAAGCATTTTGGTGCAGTGCGTTACAAATAAAACTCAGCTGACACATTCTATGATTCATTCACTGTTGAGAGCTTTATTGACCCAATTTATTTAGATGAGAACAAAATCTATTGTCGGTCTATGCGGGTGGTCAAATCCTTATTTAGTCATGAAAACAATACGTTATGAAGTATGTTAATGGTCAATACATTTGCATTCTTTCGCATTGGGCAATGATACTCCAGTATCATGTTTCTGGTTCCATTTAATTGCTTGTATGAATACCTCACACGGATTATAGGTAAGTTGAAATCAATACCCTTAATATATCATCATGCTTGGTACTTGGTTTGAAAAATGTTGTTCAAACTATTACTTTTGTTGTTATGGTAATATGACTTCCAATGGTGTAGTTTTAAGTACCTATATTGCCATTTATCGAGTACCTACTTGTTGAAATTCTAGCAACTACTAGCGGTTACAAATTGTCGAAACTTAAAAATGTGATGACCTCCGTGTCGAGTGGCGTACGCACTGGTTTTCAATGTGGCGCTAGCTCTGAGGTCCCGGGATCGATCCCCGGACGGGTCAATGTTGAAAATCACTTTTCTACATATTATCTCGGTTCTAAAACAAGTGCTTTAGTTACTTACTTTGGGCTCAGAGCAATGTATGCAAAGTTGTCTATATTTATTACTATTATTTATTTTTTATTTATACTAAAAAGTAAAAAAATATTTTTCATAGAGATTTTTATGCAATCTACTTACTTATAAATAAAGTTTCATACATTTATGATTTTTGTATTTATTTATAAAGATGAAATGTTATTTGAGAGTTTCTGCGTGAATGAATATAAGTTTACAACCAAACTAGTATTCATAATAAATAAAGATATAGCAAAGATAAATTGTATTAAAAACGAATGTAATATAATTTTAATTACACTTCACTGCGATATACCACCTTATGTTAATTCAACTAAGTTCTAATTTAAATAGATTGCTGTTATAAAAACGAATGTCTCACTTATCGAGTGAAGGCCCTATCTTAGCCTCACCAGTCTTCAATAAAGTTACAGGCGATCTAATCCAGTCACCTCCTACAATTCTTATCGCTCAAACTTCAAAGCACGTTTACATTATAATTATAACTTAGACTTTATCTCGGTAAAGTGATCATTTAAGTACAGTAACTACTAATCAATAACCCTGGGGGCTCTTACAGGGTTGACACTCGGAACTGTGATTTCAGACGCATTCTAATTGTGTCTGCAAATTATGCAATATGAATAAAAAAATCTAACTGTACAACGTGGTTTCACCTGTCTTTTTGTCAGCTATTTATTTATATTTAGGGTTTTAGCTCGATTTGAAGCCTTTATCGAGATTGTTTTTAAATCCGATTCCTTAAGTTAGTGGCTTAAAGAAGCGATTAGCAGCATTATATAAGTGTAAATGAAGTCTTTTTAGAGGCATATCGTATTGTAATTAAAGAGGTCGTAAAATGAGATCAAAATTGTTCTTACCTTAGACCTTAAACTCCTTTAAGAAACTTAAATTAAACCCTAGCTATGGACACTTAATCTACAATATTACGGTTCCATACCCGTGACAACCCTAAGCCTACTTCAGTAGATTGCAAACATAGACTACGGCCAATTCCGTTTAATCATAATGGCCGATTCAGTGTAATGCCTTCATCGGGCACCTGCGTCAGTTGTAGGTGGTCCCGTACGTTCGGCTTGGGGTTCCTTTGTTATCAGATCCCGTACAATAAACTTAGAGGTAATTATTTACAGTGACGTAGAGCTAACGTAGACGCGTGTGTTGAGCAAATAACTTAGTCAACACAAGACATTTTAAGTTATTTCTTCACTCGTAACGTCGCGAATATCTCGCGTAATTAGAGGTTATAATATGCTACATTTGTCCAATATACGTTCTTTTACCCATCCATCTGTCTTAACAAACTGGCGCATTTATTGTATAAGAAGAAAATTCTGGTCAATTATTGACTTAATATCTTTTTATGTAATCGTTGGTTGAATGCCAAATACAACTCAGTGCCATCCAGTCAATGAACGGTATTTGTAATTATCTGCCTGAAAATACATAAATCTTGCAGTAGCAGACACAAAAAACTGTGTACATAGTTGCTTTTTACAAAATGACTTGAATAAGTTAGTCTATCTTTTACATTTATTTAAAGTTTATATAACAAGAAAACAATATTTTCAAAAATTCCTAAATAAATTAACTTTCTGTAAAAGATGCGTTAAAGGTCTCATTAGTTTTAAAAACATTATTAAAGGATATCCTGATTGATATTGAGGGGCTCGTGGCTAAGTGTAAGCCGTAAGGTTTGACCGATAATACAGGTTAAGCCACGCTCGCCGCGGTTGGTCCGTGGATGGGTGACGAATTATAACATACCGAGACCCCTCCGTGTTTCGGAAGGCACGTTAAACAGTAGGTCCCGGCTGTCATACATAGATCTTTGGCAGTCGTTAAGTCAATTCTGACAACCAGTCTTACTATGGGATACTGTGTTTCCCAGTAAAAATGGGTTGTGGAGGTCAGATAGGCAGTCGCTCCATGTAAAATACGGTATTCAGCTGAATCCGGTAAAACTGGTAGCCGACCCCAACATAGTTGGGAAAAGGCTCGGGAGATGATGATGATTAAAGGATATCCTGTTACATTACATTACAGTTACACAAAAAAAAACAAATTATGTAAGTAACTAAAGAAAAAGCACTGGAGAGCAATATTTAAAACTATTAGATGTCATTGCAAAAACGTTCATCTTTCTTTTAATAGTTCATGACAAAAGTTGCATAGGCGTGACAATTACTTTTCCCAGTAAAGACTAAAAAGTAAAATATACTATTTGAAAGTCAAAGTAAGTTTTTATAATCATTTTATTAAATGTTACGACTGTTGAATAACGTATTGTGAGAAAAACGAAATGTTAGGTAATATTGAAATATAATTTAACTCTGAATAAAGGTAAAAAGTGATCTAGTATTTCTTTAGTACCTAGTACCATTTCCTTATTTTGTTTGGCAGTAAAGATGGGACCAGTAAGTTAAATACTACTATATTCGACCTTGGTTGCGTAAGCTCATACCGGCATGAAATAAATGAGCAGTCAGCAATTTTGTATCGGACTTACTGACCAATGAGACACGGACGTAGGTAGCTGACAGAAGCTTTTTTCATGGTTCAAATAAATCCTTGGTTTTTACTTTTAATGTACGTTATGTAATAAAATTGATATATTACTGTATTGGTATCGTATAAGGGTGTAGATTCACAACTAGCATACAAGTTACTGAAAAGTATGTTATATATTAATTAATTAAAAAAAGTTAAATAACGAGTTTAAAGATGTGGCTTACAGCACAAAAATGAGGTTATAAGAAATTAGTATGGTAAGTAGATTTTTCAATCATTCGATATCTTAACCGTTAGGTTAAATAAAATGTATTACTGAAGTAACAGATTACTCTGCCTCACCATATCGTTGATAGTCAATTTCTTTTCGAATAAGTCATTAAGCGTATCAGGCCCAGACTGCCAAGACATTATAAGATAAAACTCCGTCCACACAATCTGAAAGATTACGAAGAAACTCGACCTCTATTTTAAACTGATTATTTAATTACACGAGATTGATCTCATTAGTTGGAGATTATCGAAAGAAAGATAGCATGCCTAAATATTGTTTGATGACGTCAGACGTAAGATTACGCTCGGTAGCCGCGCTTGGGTGGCGCGAGCGGCGGCACGCGAGCGATGCGCAAGCCTCGAGTTGGGCCCGCCCTCCTGCGCAGGCGCGCCACAGATTATATATTTGAGAAGATTATTCAACAACTTTAAAGCATAAAATAACAGTATGTGACAAAAAAGTCCTTGACTACTTCGAAAATCAATCGTCTTTTGTTTTTGAACAACTTGTGAAGTAAGTCTGGTATTATTTTCTCTAAATATAGAAGGCTGGTCAATAACTCGATGGCGCGGCGACTTATGATTGATCCGCCCTCCTGCGCGGGCGCGAGCGTCATAGATGTGAATGTAGATGGGTGATTATTTAGGTAGGGTAAGATGATGTATCGTGACAAAAAATATACATTATCTGTTTGAATAGTAGTTTTGTTCATAATATTACTTAGGTATTATTAACATATAAGCTAAAGGTGATTCAATCAATAAAATATATTTAAAACACAAACATTTAATTTAAACACAGAACCACTCGTAATTTTTTTTTAAGTTTGCAAAGGAGTAGCATTAACCGTTCTTTACGTGTCTTAATAACTGTATGGGCACGTTACTTTTTATATCATAATCTTTGGCACCTCACCGCGCAGGCCGGCTGCGCACATCCCCACCACTGCGCGTACGCAAGAGCTTCATCTACATAATTACTCGAAGCTCATTGGTGACTATTAACCTCATGATAATTCATGAGTCCGAGCGGTGTTTAATTAAAACCGTATCATGTGGGCTGTCAGATAAAACATAATGAAACTTGATGTTGTTTTGTTAGACAAAAAATTAGAACGCTTTGGGTAAACTTCCTTTAATGATGTTCAACAGACGTGAATGGAATTGTTCTAATAAAAACATGAACGCCCGTCACGGTTGTCGTGTGAATATTTATATTTCTTTGACGCTATCTCGTTTAATCCTTAGATTGTTTGATATGAAAATTGTTTGTCAAGTTTGACCGTTGCAAAGTCGTTGAATTACAGTAACAGTTACTGTATGAAGATAAATTAACATTTTCGTCGTTAGAATTATGTTCGAGAATGTGTGTTGCTCCCCCACAGTTTTGAGACACAAAAAATGTGTTACAGGGAAACATACTGTTCTAATCAGTTCCATAATTTATTTACAGTGTTTTCCAACTATGTTTCTGTGTAGTTCAGTTTAATATGAAAGCATTTACTTCTAACATTCTCTTTTAAATTTCGCTGTCTATATTTATTTTGCAGAATGACCACTAAAGCGTTATATTTGGCCTAAATCTCGCGTGTAAACCGCAGGTGCAAGTTATTATCAACTTGTAGTTTGCGTGTACCTTACATTGTACCTAGGTACGTTTATAATCTAAATACATTCTGGAATAAACTTATTTTATAATAATAATAATGTTTTATTTCGGAAAAATAGAGTTACATTGTTCACAAACTTATTTTACAATTAGGATAAGATAGATAATAATCATTAAGTCTATTGCATAGAGAAGTATAGTGTAACTCTCGTCGTTTATGACAAAAGCTTTTCGTAACTTTAAAGAAAGAACAAGCATTTTTGACTAAACCTTCTTAATATGTGTAAAAACTAAAAAGTAGATAATAGCAATTTTTGCTTTGCTTCTAGTAACCAATATCCAGTGTCAGGTACAAACAGTAGCATGTTATGACATACGGTATACGGACCGACAAAAATCTGGTTTCTGACAGATGGGAGAATTATCAAGTGTCAGTCTCTCACGCAGAGGAAATCACGACATAATTCACATCCAAGAACCAGAAAAAAGTATGTTTCAAGATGTTTCCCTAAAAATATTGTGCATATTAGTAAGACCTTTAACATTCAAATAATTTTCAATAAAGTATATTCTATTCTTTGGTAAAAATCAAAGAGTTACAGATACCCCGACGCTTCAGATTGTCATCTAAATAACGACTTTCGCAACACTTACGTAAACGTGACTATCACAACAATATCTTAGAAATCTGAACCAAAGTATCATTAAACTGTAAAGTTGATCAAATAACGCCGTCTCTATACATCCAAATCTGAAAGTCCGATCACAGCCGATAAAGTTTTAAAGCTCAATAAATTCGTAATAAAGGTCCATAGAAGGCGCTTCATAATCAATAGGGACATCTAACTTATACTAAGTAGGTGGCGGTCTGTTAGTGATTCCTAGTGCATTCATATGTTGAGTGCATCAGAAAATGCATAGTGTATGTTTTGAGCATTATCACTGCTGTTCCGGTATGTTTGATGAGCACACAACTGTAAAATCTATAAACACGAGAGCCCACTACCAAGCGAAAGCTAAACTATAATTTTTGAATTAAGAATAAGTGTTGCTTTTATGAGTTTCAAGTGTTTATTTAATTAAGAATGTGTTTTATAATAGTATTATAAAAACTGACGGCCTCATTAATGCGCTTTATTATCTCACCTTTGTTGTTATTCTACTAGAAATAAAAGCATTTATTATACTTTATACGCTTATTATCTCACAGTTATACTACATTATGTGTTTATGTTTAACTAGCTGCGCCAGCGACATGACGAAACTTATCAATGAATGACGAACTTATTACTATTGATTGTAGCGTGATGAAAAGTATACTATAACCTGCCCAGGAGTATGAAGAATAATTGTACCAAGTTTCGTTGAAATCCGTCGAGTAGTTTTTGTTTCTATAAGGAACATACAGACAGACAGACAGACAGACAGACAGACAAAAATTTTACTGATTGCATTTTTGGCATCAGTATCGATCACTAATCACCCCCTGATAGTTATTTTGAAAATATATTTCATGTACAGAATTGACCTCTCTACAGATTTATTATAAGTATAGATTATCGTACCTACACATTTTGGAATGATAGCTGTCTAAAGTTCCAAACCAGTGTAATTTGAAGTAACGACACAATTACTTGTTTGTAATTGATTTTATTTACCTTTGTATTTACGACGGTCAAGTGTTTTTCGCAATACTAATCAGGAAAGTATTTGAACATTTTGCTCGAAGGTTTAATTGTAAGTAATTAGGTTGTTACTCCGCAATGCTGATCGCTTGAAACAGTTGACATTTCCCTGTAGCCAATTTCGTACGAATTGCTTAATACAAAATAGCTTTGTAATTGTATTGCAGTGTGCAATGAACCTAATAATAACTCTTCACAGGATGAAACATAGGTAAACAACTAACATGAATATCAAGAATGAATTACCACACAAAAATATTATTTATAGAATTTTGAACCTTATTGTAATGCCATAGAAATGGGTTTTGTTTTTGAGATCTGTAAATACGGATACCCGAGTACCACAGGTATAGAGGACTTTTTGTTGTAGTTTTCTGTTTTAATAAGAAATTTAGAGATTCTTTATTCTCTAATAACAGTCTAATAGGGTGTGAACGTTTTTTGTGTGTTTATTAATAGTTTTTGAGTTGTTTATATTAAGTTTTGTGAGGTCTTCGTGAAATTGTGCTTATTAGGTTTGGGCCGCTAGACATAAAAAGTATTTGCCAAACTTAATTAGGTTGAAAAAGGTATTTGCAACGGAAATGAACTCTAATAACATGTGTTAGGTGTATTTTACGAGCGGGCTCGAGCTATTAAAAGCATATTAAGTAGATTGGTTTCAACAAATTTTCATCTTTCTCGTTTTTTTTTTATATAGAAAAGGATCAGTTTGCAGACTTTTTATGAATTTTTGTTAGAGAACCGAATAGAAAAATACAAAGCGTAAAAAAAAATTAGTGTACATACCTATGTGAGTGATATTAGTAGTTTCTTAATTATTGTATGCATCTCGAAATTAACATGCTCATTAATAGCTCATACATAATAAGGTGAATCATACATTCAAAACACACATATAACATTATTGAAATTCATCCGCATTTAACCCACAACGATGCACCAAAACAAAAATTCAGAACATTCTATCTCCACAAATATTCTAAATCCGTAGGCAGTACAAACAAATTACAATCAATACATACAATCATTCGAACAGCTATAAACGTAAACACGCGGTCACGCATTTCCAAATTAAAACTATCGAACTTACATCACTCAAATTGCTGAGCTCAAAAGGTGGGCTATTCTTTGAACCTTTGTCGGCGAAACAGCACAGGTTGTAATTTGATAAAGTCGGACCGCCTACAATACGGACCTTTCTTTGGGGTTGCCCACGCAACCTTCGATTATTGAGGATGTTTGACTGAGGGTGGGATGTTTGGATGCGGTATGTTGGATTTCTTTTATTTATATTGTAGCATTTGTAGGTACATGACAGAAAGCTGCGGTCTTCTATTTTGCTTAAGCTACTTTGTTCTTGTTTCATAAACTACTGAGGTTTATTATATCATTAATAATAATATATAACATACCTAACACATGCAATATAGTTGATTGAACACCATATGAGTAACAATGCCTTTCATATTGTTATGATTTTTTTTATATTTAAATTTAACGATACTTTCTAAACTATCATCAAACATATCTCCTATCTACCTACAGGTAGATGGATAGGTCTATTTTAGTTTCACTAACTATTTCAAACTTTTACCAAACAAAATTCCGACTACGTACAATTTTTAAAAGTTCATTCCCAACTGTGCACTGACCGAAAAAAATAGGTTAGTTGCCGCCTCCAACTAATAAAACTTCGTGGGTCTAAATTATACAGGTTTAATTAAATCGACATTAATCCAGGACTATTTCGGATAGAGACGCGTTTTATACGTTGGTTCCATAGAGAAAAGTTAAAACTATAGAGTGCGCTATCGCTAAAAGCCCATTGTGTCGAACGTAAGGAAATTTTTGGCTGTATGTAGTACATTCATATCTTATAGTCATTAAGTTATATTCCGTGCAACGACAGACGTTTATGATAAAATATCGATTTTTCCGATATTATTAGGGTAACATTAGGTTTTGACGCATTGTTTTAATACTATTTTTGCGACGAATACGTTCATACAAGTTTTCACAGTACATACCCTGAAATGTGCACTCCATGATGTCTTGTCCTCTAAGGTTGCTTCGCTGTCATTATGTCGTTACCGTAAGTTTTTGGGAGGACATGCCAGGAATTTGTTCGACGATCGTCGGATTAATATTGGGACCTTTTTGTGGTTATGTGGATATTTGGGGAATATTGTAGGGTTATATAATAATAGAGTACGTACTAATATTCAGTTTGAGTCGGTGTGTTTGTATCTAATGAAAATTGCTGTTTTTTTAGGTGACTCGTGTATTATTATGTTGATACTAACATCTAATCCAAATAGTATACCTACGTAATCCAAAATTATCTTATCTTCCTTTTTATTATTGTCAACTAAATCGATAGGCAACCGAAAAAAGACAAATTGTTAATAACCAAAAATAAATATCGGATAGGTTTCCATTTTCAGATTCAATTCCAAAGAGACCAAATTATAGTAGCATATAACAATGAAATAAAAACCCAATATTTAAAATGTATTCATATTTCTCACACTATTTAACATAAACCGAACCACAATAAAAATTATGTCAGCCACAATATTGTTAACACGATTAATAAATAGCTTGAAGTAATAAACTGTTTTTACCATATCCCAATTCCCACCTTTGTTAAAACCGCGCGCTTACTAGGACTAATTCCATTGTGAAAGAGAGACAACGCGATACAATGTGTATAGCAGCGTCTCGCTCTCACAACGGCAACAGTCCTGCTTTAAAAGCTCATAGTACCGGAACAGTTCGCAGAAATAAGGGGTTGATATTAAAATAATTTATCTTTTTAATAAATTCAATGTTAATCCGGCTCAATATTTGTTGTATAACAACATATTACACATATGTATTGAAATCCTTTGGGCTTAAACAAATGCTGGTTAGATTTAGCATAACAATAACTAAGCATCCTCGATGGTTCGCAGAAGATTTATTATCATTTTTCACAGACAAATAATAGGTTCCCTTAACAACTAACATGTATTCGTCAAATAATAATGTAACTGTTTTTGTTCTCGCTAAATACACCTGCTTGACATTTCACGCGAGTTTCAAATTATATTGGGCGAAATGGGCATGTTGATGTGAACCTTACTAAAACAAAGCTTACACACTTATATTCATGTTTACAACAACACAGATATTTTGCTAATCTAATAAAATTTATTTATTTATTAATAGTGAGTGAAATTTTAGTTCTACTAACCTAAAGATTATGTTTTTTTTTTATATTTATCTATCATTTAATGTGTTTACTTGAAAAAACATAATCTGGGGAAAAATAAAAATAAATGTAGAACCTTCTGCTAAAAACATGTTCTGCACAGCGGTTCCAAGTAAAAACTATTTTAATCCGATATTGACGCTTGGACCGTTGGGAAACCAAAAATTTGATAACCACGTTAGGGTCAACACGCCTTTTTTGTCGCATTCCCTGTCACCGAAAAACCAGCACATGTTTTTGAATATGACAAAAAAAAGCAAATTAATTTGTCGGGCCACTACAACCCTTATCTACATGTTTCTCTTGCAAACACTAAACTTTTCTTAATCGTTAAGAAAACAAAGCTGGGATAACAAACTGGCTTGTAACAAAAAACACTCGGTCTAGGGAATCAAAAGTCTTTAGCAAATCAGTCAACGCAGGTAAATGGGGAACTTATTGGAAGTGGCCGAAATTAGGGCCATTATTTTAATTATAGAGCAAACAAACTTCGGGTATTTTCTCAAGAATTTATTTTTTATAACGATAATTAAGTTTGACTTATCTAATTATTGGGAATAGCTTTTAGGATAGGAAAGGTATATTTACTTAATAATGGGACAATTATCTAGTTTGTATTTGTAGCTTTTGCTTAAATTTTTTAGTTTTCATGTTATATTAGATCACAACTGACCAACGAAGAGCACTATAATCTATTCGAAGCTTAGTCTATACGTACATCTAGTCGGTCTTTTTCTCCAATGTTTCTAAACCAAAATAAGATTATAATTGAACAAGAATTAAAGTTATCAAAGAAAGTTGTCACTGATAACAGAGAAGGACAGTAAAAGAGGAGCCGGGATTACTCTCCCCTGGTCTTCCCATAATCTTCCCCTGACAGCCTTCAGTCAAGACGAACCGCCTTCACACAGGATTAGCTATGTCATTGATGTGGAAAGCGATATAAGGCTTACTAAATCACCTGCGCTTTTTGAGGATTATTGAGGGATCATATTGTTTGCCAAATGAACGGAATAAACGTTGATTAATACCTATGTAATCAGATTTAAAACATTTATTATAACATGTTTGCGCTTTGTCAATGAAAATGTAATAACGTAAAATTGACATCATAAATAAATATTATTTCTCTACGCATTGAATTTCATGTACGATAATTCCTTACAGATACAAACGTCCTCTCATAACTCGTCTGCAGCAAAATATGAGGTGCAAATATGAACGCCTTATTTAGTAATGTCGGAAACAAACCAGTTGCCAGTAGCCTGAGAAACTCCTAGTCGCGCGCCTCCAGGGATCTAAATCATAAAGATTCATTCTGAACATTGCAGCGATCTGATGAACGAGTGCGGTCTAAACAACCTACTGCGGGGTTAACATATCGTGATATCGTAGACGACGGCCGCTTCAAGATTGCAGATCTTCTCTCTCAAGCTTCGCAACTAGCTAAAGTGAGATGGGCAATAATGTGATTAGTCGAACGATACTTGATAGCCCCGCGGCATTCGATTCTGAACTGCATAAAAACCAGGCGACGTCCACACTACACGCACGCATTCAAAGCTCTGATTACACAACATGACACGCACACACGAGCCCGCTGTGGGATTAACGTCAGACAACCCGTTTCCTGTTACCTGCTCTGGAGCAAAAAGCAGACGTCTCTCCGTAATTTAGAATTAATTTCACTATTAAAATCAAAACGCCGCTCTTGTAAGCTTTAAAGAAATGATGTAGAAAACGAGTAAACACTCTAAATGTACCAGAAAAGATTACGTCGGAACATTGGATTCGGTCAACCGTTTTGAAGTCTCTATTTCTAAAACACCAAAAATGTCTGTAACAAATCCGTACAGCGGACGCAATCTACGGGACTTAAAACAAACAATTACTTCGGTTTATTTGAAAAGGAGAGAAAAAACTGGAGCAATCAAATCGGTGCAGCTACCGTGCGGCAAAAAACTTCGGCCTGGGATGTGCGCGGTCGATGTAACGGGCAAAGCGGCAGCCGCCACGACGTAATAAGGTAGCCGATGAGAACTTGGCAGATCGTTTCCACGTACCTCCACGGCTTTCACTCGATGCTAATGCAAGTGTATGTAGCAAGAAATTTCTTCATTTATTAAGTCCCGAGTTGTATGGTACATACAAGTTGTTTAAACTTATAACAATTTTCCTTTGTTTTCAACTCGCACGTCAGTCCCTTAAGATAAGTTAATTATCTTACTTTTGACGGTTTATTTGTATAAAACTTGAAAAGAAACATAACAGTAACAAATACTTATCCTGCAAAGTGATTAAAATTATAACCTACCGCGTAGGTACAATAACATTTAAAAGAAAATTCTCTTTTAGAAGATACCAAGAAATATAAGCAGATGTAACAAAATGTTCCATGCAGAACAAATAAGTTATAAAACACGTGTGTAACATTCACTACTACAAGTAATAGTAGAAGTCCCCAATCAATCACGGAAACCCGACAGAACTACAATTAAAAATTATGATAGAAAACGATGCACACCACGGGAACGCGTAACTAATCTAGGCAAGGTGACACACTTTTCTCAAAGCTCCGCCAGCGGGTACCGTGGCAAAATGCCTATAGATTTTCATAAATAACGCATAAGAAAGATTTGAACAATAAATAGTGGAAATTCGTTTCGCCCAAACCAGCTGCGTTAAGGAGCGCGTTGAATCGAGCGATTTGATACGCGCCTCCATCAACTTGGCCTTTGTCAAAAGGTAAGCTAATAAAGTTTAGCAGATGTGTTCTTCTAAACAAGACACTAACAAATGGAAGTTGCAAGAAGCTTGATAACATCGTAAGAAAATGTACGAGAATGAACCTCGGAAGGCAATTTTCTCTTTATGATTTATGTTTCAGAAAAGTGAAGGTAAATCTTCATATCAAGATTGCATTGGTTAAGTTACACTAATACCTTGAGACACTGAAAAACAAAACAAATTAACGAATGCTGTTGAATTAATTTAGGAATGTGAACATCGTTACTGGCGACAGCGTAGAGGGAATTTGGCATCACAAGTTTAAAAAACCCGGCCCACATTATTCGAGCTATCGCCACACGATCGATATCAGACACATATTTAAAAAGTAAGATTCTGCCGTTAAAGAGCATACCGCGAATTCTTAGTGCGCTCAGACATTCTGATATGGACAAAGAAACAGACCTGCATCATTATAGCCTATTGTAACGAATTTAAAATTTCCTAAATGTGAATTCGTCAAACGTAAAACAATTCGATACGCGTTTGAATTTGTTGTTCGAGCTGGTTTCAATTCAATTTCTTCGCCGTCCGAACCGCTCGCGTGAATTGGGTCGCGTAAACGGGTCCGCCCTTTTGGGACCAAAACGTTATTTTTTTCACACAGATTGCGCGTTCTTTGATCTCCAGAATGTGTGCGTTAAGCGTTTCCTTCGCTTTGTGCTAACACTGTGTGTGTCTTGTACAGACGCCTCCCGACAACGACACCCAGCGGGATGTAAAAATCAAGCAACAACGAATCACAATGATTTTTCCCTTTTACTTTTTGGCCAGAAGGGGTGAATTAAATTTAATATACTTTTAACCTGAAGTCGTTATTTGCGAAACGCGTATGTCACTTGTAGCAGCTCTTAACTGTGCTAGTCTGATATAGTGACAACATATCTGAAAGTCAGGTAGCTAAATCCGGGCTATGAGCGCCAATGTGTCAAGAACTCGGAAACTCATTCTTGACACAGTTCAGTGTTATGAACATTACTTCATCCATACCGGGGAGAGTTTAGCACGTCGTAAACTGTAGGATCCATTACGCGGGGGCGCTCGAGATTATTCTCGGCTTACTTTATGTGCTGGCGTTGAACATGATCCAATATTTTTCAATAGTTTCTTCTTTTATTATTCGGGTTTGGCAAGTGAATTGTGAGTGTAAAATATTTAGTTTGCACCTTTCGTGTGAAGAGCTCATTCAGGTCGACGGTGGATGGTTACGAGCGCGCCAAGCCGGAGGTCATATGGAACACCGCCTAGCACCTCATAAACTGCAAGAACTTGTTAAGTCTTTAAGATATCTACGCCCCGGTAGTAGTAGTAGGATCTATAATTGGAACATTCCGAATGGCTTTATATCATTTCAACATCTACATTAATATTCGAAAGTACTTTTATGTATTACTGTGTTCAATTTTATATAGTACCCGTAGATCGTAGAAATGGGTTATGAGCATTATCTACACGGCCGTGTATTATGTCCTCGATATACTAAGGTCGTAAATAATTACAAAAACATCATATCTCACAATTATAATGTGAGGTATGAACATAAAAAGCATCATCGGTGGGTCTCACATATTCCCGTGGGGTCCAAAGCGAACGCACAATATTTTATTATAAGTAGTGAATGGTCGTTTGAGCGACCAAAATACGCGTCTTTGTTCGATGTGAGGTCCCGTCTTTCGGCTCAGGTGACACTGCTCCGTTACTAATTCGAATTCGATTCGTAAAAAAAACACAAAATCATACCGAAAGCGAAACGGCTAAATGAAAAAGAGCATTCTTTTGTACAATAATGTTTAGTATTCACCGACAGCACACACGCAGCGCGCTAATTTTTTGCCTCCACGGGGTTAAGTTGTTACAATACACGACAAAAGATGCACCGTTACAAATGTCAGAAGTGTATAAATTAATGGCGACAACCTTTTATTAGTTCCTTTTGTCTCGAACAAAGTTGCTTTGTCTATTTAGGAAGAAATAATGGAAGTGTTTAGCGTCAAAGCTTTTGTTGTTCCCAAAAAATAAGGATTGGAGTGATGAATAGATTGCGTGGCGCGCACGACAAGACATTGAACCATGATTTTTCTCGCACATTAGTTAAATAGTTGAACAGAAAGATTTTGTAACGTGAAGATATTTTACTAAACACAAAAGACACAGATAATGCTTGTTCACGCAAGGTTACCTAATGAATCATTGACATAAAAAGCACGTACAAATATTCAAAAGCTTTTTAAAATACCGGATCTTACTCTAAATAAGTAATATATGTGATGAGATTATTTGCATGTCTGCATTCCTATTAGTATATGGTATTCGACAAACACTCAAACGAATTTGCATAAAGCTCACTAATGGCATATCACGTCACTTCAATTACGTGCATAGTAAGTAAGCAATACGAATATGTAGATTACTTGATAATTTTGATTGGTATGTAGCAGAAATAGGTAGATCAAGTCAACCGGTATGATGGTAAGCCATAATGTAAACATCAGATGCGGCAAAAGATCTCGGTTATAATGAAACAGGTCTGGGAGAGGAAATGCGTGCAGTAAATGATAAAGATTTACATACTGACGCCAGCTAGCGCAATCTGGTCTCAACGTTCAACATAGCCTGGGTATTAGTTATTCATTGTGGATATTTTAATGAAGTAAATGTATTATGAATTAATATGATATAACAGATACATATTTTAATACCTAGGTATCTTCGATTAGATTAAAACAACTGAGTTAATACTATATAAAACTAGTTAAAACATAATTCTTAAATGTAAAGTTATTTTTTAATTACGTTTTTTTTCAATGTGGCCCGTTATATTTTAGCTACAAAATCTTAATTTTATTTACAAATTTTAGAAGTGATTTAAAATCGAAAGTACATATGAATTACCAAACATGGACATTAATCTATAAACAGTAGTAGCATCGTCATTAAACTAACGCATAACAACATAACTCAAATGAGTCAACGTAAAAAAGTAAGTATTAATAAAACAAATGAATCTAATGATGAATAATAACATGATGAAACATTCAGATAAGTTCGAGGAACCAAAGCAATAAATAACAACAATAATAAAAGTTTAGTAACATATTTTGTTCGGATAAAGATTAACAATCGGAAACCTATTAAATGACTAATCAAGGATTTGGGACTCTACTGTTTATTAACATTTTTAATATCTCTAAATCATTCGAATGAGCATTCTTAGAATCCCTACTAAATTATGTCTCCATAGGAACAGATTTAAATTATATTTTGACGTAGGAGCGAAAAATTCCTTCACTAATCGGGAACCAATAAATTTCTCATGCAAATTTTGTGCTTTTAGGAATCAATGTTCTGAGAAAAGTTTCTAAAAAAGAAATAGCTTTAAAACAATCGTTTTAGAGATGCGAAGAATTCGACACGATATCAAATTTGAATATTAGCAGGAAACGGAATGCGTTTGTATAATGCATTCAGGTGTCTAACCAAATTCATAGCTGATGTTAAAGAATTTCCAGAATCAATGTGGCGCCAAAAGGGAAGATAAAACTAAACGCCTTTCGAGTCTTGCCTGCCGGGTTTGTGGAACGTGTTAATGAGAGCCAGGACAAAGGATAAGGCAGCAGGCCTAAAACTTCCTACAACGATAATATTTTAGCACGTCTCGTTAAGCCCCAGATTAGATGGGAGATCGGATAAAGAAAGTCCATGCATTTTAATCTCTTCCTTACCGATGTATACGCAACGCTTACAACAATAGGTGTAAACAAAGAAAAATAATTCCCAAGAAGGTAGCAAAAACCTTTTTTTTTAATTCTCACTTTTTATCATAATAATCAGTGGTTGGTTCTTGTTACTATTTTTCTTGCTTACTGCTTATAAAGATGAGCGATACCGGTAGTATGACGCCTAGTTAATAAGCTTTCTTCATGCGTATAAAATACGTGTTTCTATAGTAACTAGCATCGGAATTGAGTATTCGTTATCTTTAAGTCTAAGGATTAGATTATTTTTACTTTTGTTAATTTATTATTTAATTTATTGTGGTATCTTACGAGGCTGTCTTGGCGCACCAGCGCAAAAAGCCTCATCAAATAAATGATAAAAAAAAAAAATTGAGTATTCATAGGAAAAAGTATAGCAAAAAAAGTAAATGTGTATTCCGGTACCGGGAATCGAACCCGAGCCTCCTGGGTGAGAGCCAGGTATCCTAGCCACTAGACCATACCGGATCGTGCTAAAAAGCTGAAAATTTTGCATTACGTACATCGACTGAAGAATTGCGATAAGCAAATGACATCCGCATCGTTATTTTTATAGGTAACAAGGATGGCTTATTTTAGCAAACTTCTTTTAAGATAAGTGGAACAACAGTGTGTTATGAAGTAAAATTAGCACTGTGTTCATAGTCATTACGTCCGGGATAAAGACCTTAGTTATGATAAGATGAGTGGGCCATTGTGTGAGGTGCAATGTTCGACCACCCACAGTGCAGTGACTTACCTATTGTATTCGACTTTTGCCTAATGTAATGCAGTGTGGCTGTGGGAATGTGCCACGGAAGCCGACTGTGTGATTAGATTAGTGTGTATGAGTGATTTTGTTTGACGTTTTTGATGCACACTTTGTTGATTTGATTCCGATATTGATCGTGAGCTTTGAAGTACACGGTCATTGTTAAAAAGGTAAACATATGTGGTTAAACCGTTTGTTATTATTCAAACACATTGAATTTTACCCATCATTATTTCCATATGGTCTTTGTACCGTATGTTCTTGTAAGACTAGAAGCTAAAATTAACATGTCTAGAAATAGCATTGCATAAGATGATTATGGTTAAAACATCAATGTCATATAAGACCGTAAACGTCAAAGGAACTCAGAAGCCGCGCGTCAAGCGCCTATTACGGGTCGTCAAAGAAAATTGCCATAAATCACAACGAATGGCGCATGTATTGGTAATTTCAGTACGAGTATACAACAAATGATTCTAACCATATTCTTATAACAAATGATATATAGCAAACTGACATTTCGTCTTTTGTGAAGGAGAACATATTATTGCGATATATTACAATGAAGAAATATTATTCTTTAAGTGTAAGTACGTATTTATGCATTAAAAACAGTCCTTAACATTTCATAATCTATTAGGAGCTTGGTCGATGATAGAAATAAAGTGTTAAATTTCCAAAATTTCACTTACTGAAATTTTTAGACTGTCACACAGTTTTTTCCAATATAGTGAAATTTAAAAACCCCGTACTTTCAAACAAAAACGTCTCTCATTAGAAAGTATCAGAAAGAAAAACTTCGATAGGAAACTTACCCGTTAAATGTCTGAATAGCTGTTCTAACGACACCTGTTGAATAGAGTGTGAACTATCGGTACACATCACTTACCAAGTAACAGGAATTCTGTACAATAAAGTCTCAGACTGATATTTTTATGAAAACCTTAATAGGGTGAGATATCGATTATTGTATGAAGAACTAGCAGATAGATATTTTATATAGGTTTATGACGATTGCGTTTTCTGTGCATCTATGTGAATCGAGGGAACTCAATAAATATTTGCAATTTTCAATCGTTATAGTCATGGTTTCCGCAAGTCTATTCTATGAATTTCTTACGTGATAAATAGTTTAATAATTGCATAAAATTTGACGTTTCTTTCGTTCTAAAATAGTTTTTACTTGATTCCATTTACTCACGGTTTATTGCTATGTTAAATTGTAACTCATTTCTAATAAGAACCTATTACTTTCAGATATATTACCTACTATTACTATTTTAAATATGATTACCTACATCATTTAATTATGAGCATTCCAATTAATTTCGCAACAAAACACAATCACGAATACAATGTACAGATCTCCATAAGTGCTTATTAAATTTTATGAGACTTAATGTATTACTCATAGAGTAATAAACAAACATATGTCGGTACTTAAGACTTAGAAACCAGACGCGGTGTCAATCAATTGAAACTCTAACATTAAGCATATGCTACAGGCGTGAATAACCACATTATAAGAAGTCCCCTACTATCAGTGCACGTACTTGAGATCAAACTCACTTTTTACTCGCTTTGAACTTCAAAAATAATCCAATATAATATAATTATAACCTAATTCATATTTCCTTTTGTAAAATATTAAAATATTATAAACCTAGTTATGTTTGGTGTATTTTAAGCTCTTGAAATAAGTAATGACTTTTAAACTTGAAATAAGCTTCAATTCTGATTTGCCGAAAAAAATACAAACGAAAGTGTAAGAAATTACAGGTCAATAAACATCATGTTTTTCTATAAAAAGCTTGTTGTTTACCCTTACAGGTAAACAGGGTTTCATTATAAAAATAGCCTTTGACCTTTGTCAATCCATGTTTTCTTGTAGGAAAATTGATTTCTTATCAATAAAATTCGTTAACGAGAAAAAATCGAGTTGAAAGCGGTACAGAGTGACAGGAACAAAACTATCGAGTCGTAATCGAGTTTAAATAGTAAAACCTCGTTATTAGGTGGCCAATAATGTCGCGACCTATTTATCAAAGTCGTATTAGTAGGTGAAACAGAAGCGTAAAACATATGGTGAATTAAACCCCAACCTCACTATATCTCAAATGAGCACCATTATTATTTAGGGATTGGGTGCTAAGTAAATTATACGAATTAGCTTGCGTTGGTAACATGTGTTGGTTGATTGCCCTTTGCCTTTGAAGGTGTCGAATTAATAGAACTGTGTCATGTGATTTCAAAGGCTTTTTTGCTTGAAGTGGACCATCAAAAAATGTCAAGTTATTTTTCCATATGTTGTCAGATTTGTCGTGTTCGTATGATTCTAATACTGTAAAAAATACGTTATAACGTCTTGAATTTAAATAATTCCTTAGTGATATGTTAAACTTATAATTTGTTAGTCAAACACATCCCACACATTTGCCTCTTTTAATTATATGTTCGACTCTAAATCAATTATATTTTGATAAGTATTTGTTTTATCGGCAGAAAGCTATACAGCCTTTGAAAACAAAACCCACATTTCATTACCGGACCTCACAGCATTATATACTTATTTGCGTTGAGATCTCAACGTTAATAAATCAAGAAGGATATCGTGTAATGGACACCGCCCGACCGTCCCCGAAGAGACATAAATTTGTTTTTGTACTTTTTTGGTAAATCATTTCGCTGCGGCAATACGGCGGGTGAATAATTAGGATTTAATACAATTTTGATTTGTTTTGGATGAGATTAGATAACTAATTTTGTATTTGGACGTTGGACATTAGTATGACCGAGGATAACGTTAGTCTTTTGTTTTTGTTTTAGGTTGTCTTTTGTTTCAAATATATTATTTACCAAGTTTTAAACACGCTTCCTTTTTCTCCCCTGCAAAATATTATCGTTCATTAATAAAGGCCCAATCGTTTCCCCATCTTCATATATTAGGTTTCTGATATAATACTAAACCCCAGCTATCTGACTTTTTAGCTTGAGAAGTTAGAAATTTAATATTATCTACGTACTTGATTAAATCTTTGGGACGTTCCTTAACTCCCACGTTAAATGGTGGGTTGATTTATTCTTAGCTTACTCGGTCGTATGATGTTCTATTTTTATTTTATTTCCTATCTGTTATAAGCTCTTGTTGCAGATTTTTCCTTTATAAGCAATCATAAATCTTGCAATATTTATTTAAGTACTACGTTCTTGTTTCAATATTGTACTGTTATACTTAAGTATTAATTTCTTACAAATTTTATTTGGTACGTTGATGTATTATAAATTATCAGATCAAGACTGAGTAGCTGTATTTTGTAGCACTTATACTAATCTCCATTAGATCTAGAACAATGGGGTTCAAGGTCTTGTAAATATTGTAACTATTTAATAACGTTAGAGTGAAGTGTATTAATCAATGACGACAACACTCAATTTAAATACTTGATTACACATTAATTCGAAAAAAGCTATTTCACCTAAAAAATTGCTAGTCAGACAATGTTAATAATTTTTTGGAAAAAAATAAAATTTTTGAAATCGATTTATTATAATATACAATAACTGAAGATATCAGGTACAAAAAAAATATCGTCGAATTGAGAACCTCCTCGCTTTGAAGTCGGTTGAAAATACTGTTATTTGTGTATGCCCATTACTTATATCTATAGGCCTATGTATGCTTCTAAGTAATTAATATTAGAGAAATAATTTTGGACTAAAATATTGATTTCACAGAACCCATTTAAAGAGTAACCTTGACTTCATCGGTAATTACATAAATTATGCTAATATTCTAAAGTGGTTCCTGAGAAATGATTTTGTCACATAATTATTTATTTTAAACTGAGTTTTTAAAGCTTCTATTGAATTATAATCGAATTAATTAAAGTATAACTAAAATAACTTGGGCTGAGTAAATAATTTTATTAGGTATCGTAAAATTTTATTACACCTTTATAAGGAAACTTTGTAACAAAATATACCTTTTACAAAGTAAAGTCTAAGATAAACTACTTAAAAATGTTTTACAACTCAAAAGAACGAACGAAAAGTAATTCTGTCATTGGCAACCTCTGACCTCCTTTATAAACTTAAACACTTGAAAACAAAAGACTTTTAACACACGAGTACACTCGACGTCTAAACCATTCATCATTCTAGAAAATGTCGGCTTCGACTCTCGACTCTGCAAGATGATTCCTCTTCACTTACAAAGCGGGTTTATTGTCTGAAAACAAAGACAATGGTTCAAGGCTCCGCTTAGGGCCTCAAAATAACCGGCAAGGCCAATGTCATGATAAAAGCGGATCGACGGATTTTCATTTTCGGTTCTCAAAGCCAAATTTTCACTTCGTCACGATTTAATAAACTTGGATGATTACTAAATTAATTAACGTAAATCTGAAGTCAAGAAGAAGAGTTTATCATCTTAAGCTACGAACTAAAAGTTCCAATAGGTCGAATAGAATAGAACCCATGCCATCTAGTCTTGTATTGTTAGCGCTGATTAATCCTCACATCTGGTTAACACACGTACTCATCAATAGAGCTTCAATCGTATCTAATCTGACAATGAACATGACCATTTCACTGCTCCGCTTCCACCGTCCTCAGGCCACGGCCTCAGTAGTGACAGAGTAGCGTTACGGCGGCATGCCAATTACTAAGGTAACGTGGTTCGAACACGCGAACACTCGAGTCAATTTCGTGCTTCGAAAACGACTGCTGGTTTCCTATGTTTATGAGTGCGCGCCAAGCCGTTTATCTATGCAACGTACTGCTTCCTCTATTGCACGTTTTGTTTGATCATATTTATTGTACCGCGACTCGGTCCCATTACTTAACGGAGCTTTATATCGTAGTATCGTCTCATTAGAGAATGTATTCGGAGCACTACATTCTCTTTGTATCTAATCTAGACTCAGTTATTCTCTGATAACGCTTTGAATTGCCTACACGATGCTGGTTCTCGATGATCATTAAGTGTAACCATTAGTTATGTCATTACCTTTCCTCTTTCCTGCTTTTGAAAGGACTATAGAAATATTTTACGTATTCCATGTTTCGGACAAATAAATGGTCTTGTATCTTGCATGTTTTTATTATGTGCCGCGTTTTAAGCTATGAAAATTCCGGGAGGATATCGAATGATCTAAAGTAATTTAGTACAAGTTTTCTAGTGTTAGATGTGTAAAAGATAACGTAAACAAAATGGAAGCGTCCAGAAAAAAATGGATCGGGAACGTTAAAGGCCAAATGGATTCCCCCGAGTCAGGCTATTTAATGTCTTTATAAGTGCCATTCGACATAAAGTTAATGAAACAGCTATTTTATTGATCTACCTGCAAGTTGACACGAATCCTGCCGCGTCCAACCCTACATTATGTTTACCCCAAATTATTGCCTATCTTTTTCTATCACATTTGTTTTTATGAGAAAGAGATGGCCAGTGTCATCCTAAAAACGTGCATTAAGAAAAGGACATTTCATTTCGAGAATACGACCCCCATCATTTGATAAGTCGATGAGACATTTTAACGTTAATCCATTAGGACATGGAAATATTTCAATTATTTTCCAATTACCTGTTTTTTACTGCTCCGGTCTTGCGGGCCGTTGTGGTCGTTTATATTTTATACAAGAGTGGAACAGATTAGGCTTATCTGATTTTAGTCACATTTAGGGGTTATAAAAATGTTTGTTGTAATAAATTTTAACAGTGAAATGAGCATATTTATTATGGCATATACTTTGAAAATATTAAAAAAAAACTTGGATTATTACTGATTATTTGGAGTACTTTTGGTCGATTAAAAATATTTTCTACATAGTTTTGAAAATATAGGAAACCAAGGTAACATGATAGGTTAAGACTATCGTGCCCTGAATACAAAGGCACATTGTCACGAAACTTTACCATTGACATACGCACAATTTGGACCTCATATCACCGACCTTATGTTTGGATGGCATGCTACTGTCATATGTAGCATACGCTAACTTTTAGTTTATCGAAATTTCTGTACAACGAATATCAATAGGGCAATTCCTTCTCTAAAATATTGCTTCGGGTTTTCAGTAACGTTTGTTGAATTTCGAATAACGTATAATTTTCCGCCTTCACTTGTCTTTTCGATGATTTTAATACGTTAACCGATATTGGCACATAAAAATGAATTCTATTAATGTTCTAACTATGAGAAATGACAATGCAAAGGTTGTTAAGTAGGTACATATTATATTATAAAAATATTATCATCATAGTTCGCTTGCACTTGATTTATTCATAGCACAACGACTGTTTATACAGAAATTATAATATCACTATTATTAAGTAGCCACTCGTTCAAAAAAATAGTTTTGGGTCAATCACAGATGGTGCGAGAATTATCACATCACCCTCATAAATATGACATTTTCATAATTTTATCACAATTTATATCGAGATCAACAAGCCGTCGCCACCCGCATTCCATACAATTGATGCAATCATCGCCAATGAGATTTTGGGGTGGTAAAACCGAACTGTAATTGCATTGGCCACAACCAAATTATTGTTATAGTAACTATTCAATGATAATTTCATTTCGAAGTCTGCGGGTGAAGGATGGCCGATGTAATAATTTCGATTGTGGTGACTTAGTTTATAGGTAAGTGTCCCCTAGGGAACTTTGATACGGTTTGTTGGGAACAAGATTTATTTACATTGAAGCTTTTGTACCTACTATTTATTTTATAAACTTATTGGGCATTTGGTAATTTTGTTAAATTTTCTATAGTTGGTCACACCCACAATAAATTTACAACCCTGTAAATAAAACAGAAATAGAATAAAAGCATGTTTACAGCACAGTAATTATTAATCACATTAACATCAGTCATGGTAATAAAATATTGATTTGTTTTCGTTAGACGTCCATATCCTTGATAAATAAGCTTTATTCGTGTGTAAAGATAAGTAATCTTCATCGAACGACAGACACATAAATCAAAAAGCCGTGAAAAGGTCGTACAGTGGACGGGCGATAAAGTGCTAGTTAAAACTGGAGTTGTATGAATTGAGTTTGAAATTAAAACTATTCGGTAACATAAACTTGTGATATTTGAATTTACGTTCAAAGTTATCGCATTGCGTTTTATGACCGAGTCGAAATCAGTCAGAATTTTATAAATCGTTCTGAACTAGACGAGTCGCGGTTCTTCGGGGTGTGGTTGGCCGATACCAGACTGGGGGAGCACCGACAACGACATTTATTTGTAGCTAGCCACAAAATGTACGTAACTCGTAGTCTCGTAAGATTTATTCTCAAACATGCCGTAATCTTTTCTCTCGTGGGCGTAGACGCATTTGTACGAACCGAGTCATGGCGAGATACTCACCCTTGTTGTATATTTCGGGTTAAAACATCCTTGATAAGCGCGGGTCGGACCTCCATATTCGTCGATAAAGGAAAATATGTTAATTTAGTCGCTACGAGAGAATCGATATGATCTACTAAGTGATTGGGTTCCCGATGCGTTGGCGTGTTTTGAATTTGAACTCTGACGGCCTCAAAGATCAGTCCAATGTTTACAAATTGCCCGAAGAAAAAAAACTCGATTCATTCGATTGAGATATTCATTTTGATTAGGTTCGATTTAAATATGATTCTTTTGAAGATGAAGGTCTACGAAGTGAAATTGGGTAAAGGTTATTTATTTCCAGTATTATTAACAATGAAGTGGAATTTAAATTAACCGAATTAAGGTTGGAACTTGGTGAAATCAAATAAGGAAACAAGTAATCAAAGAAAGTGGGTCAAATTATCCTTGAAATATAGCCACTAGAAGATGCAAAATATCTTTGGAATGGATGCCCTTTATCACAATATGGCGCCACTAGAATTTCCATCTTTTATGAAATATTACGGATTACGTAGGCGGTCGTTTCATAAAATCTAATTTTAATTAAAAAATAAGCAAACGGTAATTAATTTCGCCGGTCTCCTCTCTCGGTTACAATGGTGTACAAATTAAACGTTTTGAGTCGTAACGCTCACGGATTAATTCTGCGCCAACTTTTTCGTCTATAGTATTTACTTTTTTCCATTAAAATCGTAATACAAAATATAATTTCTTCATTCTATTGACACGGGATAACAATGCTATTATTCTACTTTAATTTATTTTCTAAACGTTATTTGTTTAAGTATATTTCATTTTAATAATTAACTGTTCAGGAATTTTAAATTTGTAATGAAGTGGTTTGTATCGCTGCCCTAATTTCGGGCTTAATAAAGTTAAAACAGTCCAATTTCCGGACGCTTGGAGCGGTGTTATTTTATTTGTCAGCATATCGTTCTAAAATAATTAGAATGAGAATTTATAGATGTCATCGGGGGCCGTGATTTAGGGAGGGCTTCAATTGGTTGTATCCGCATTGTTTAAATATAAATGTTGGTATAGTGTCACGTCTTATCGTTCAGAACTAAACTTTAGGATACGGTTGTTTTGATAATTGAAACCTTGTATCCGATAGGATTTAGTAGGTTTTGATAAGACTGAATACGAAATCCGAAATACGATCCCGCAGGAACGCAATGGATAATCATAAAAATAATTTATTTATCCAAAATGGCGGCGATGTGGAGACCCATCACGTCAATTCACGTCTCGTTTCTCGCGGGGGCGAAAAGTGGCCCACGGAGAGCCGCTTCGATACGTTGAATGTAAGAGGAGGAATGGATGGTAAGGTGGATGAAGTATGTCAGATGATGGATGTTGAGACAAAAATTAATAAAGGTATGCTGAGATGGTTTGGCTATGCCGAGAGAATGAATAAAGAACGATTGACGAAAAAAGTGTATAAGGCGAGTGTGAATGAAAAGGGCCAGGTCAAGAGTACCATAAACCGAACAGCATGTATGAAGGGAATAATGAAAGTGGACAAAGCGAAACAAGTGTGTAAGGATCATAGCAATTGGAAAGAAGTGGTCTCTGCCTACCCCTACAGGGAAAGAGGCGTGATTATATGTATGTATGTATGAATACGAAATAAGACAAGTATATGGCCGCTGGGTGCCTGCCTATATTTATAAATATTATGATATTCATAAAGTGCACGTCGCCATGTAAGGTGTGTATACATATTGAATAGATGTTTAACCATTCCGACGAACATAAAGTTCAAAACATGAGACATATTTCCGAACATGCATTTCTGAGGACCACCACCACCAGTGCATAAAAGAAATTACGACTTAAGGAAATGATGCAAAATTGTAAAGTATTACAGCTACGGGAACTTACTCTAACGAATTCTATGGAACTCAAGCACATGAAAATTGCTTAACCGTTTAGTTTTAGGAGCTTAAAACGGCAAAATGAAAGGCGTTAGCCTATTAACCTGCCACCTACAACGACCGTCGTTTACCAAAACAACCTCTAAATATTTAAGTTAATCGATATACCAGACGCGACCCATGAAGCTATAATAAAACTAACTTAAACTGTTTTATTATTAACTACTGATTCTTCATTCTAATGACTAGGTAACGTTTTTGTTTGAAATAGTTTTTATCTGATGTTTGGATTCAGCATGAGTATTGAACTTTACCAAGACGGAGGACATCGCTGAGTACGTGCGCCAAAAGATAAAATACATGCCGAGAGTGCAGCTACTGGAGTCGCGCCGCAATGTCAATTTTAAACCGTTTGTGGTGCGAGTACCATCATGTTACCTGCACCTGGTGATGGTAGAAGACTTTTGGCCGGCTGGCGTGGTGTTCCGTCGCTTTCGCGGACAGATACCACTTGAACGCACATAGGGAAGTGTTTACTAACATAGGTTTAAGTCACTATACTATATATACTAACACAAAATGTTTTTACTAAAATATGTATGTTAATAAGGTATATATCTATGGGCCTTAGTGGCCTGACAATAAAGGTTATTATTGTTATTATTATTATTGAGTATATTATCGTTATGTTATGTTTTTCGTTCCATTTTATTATGTTGTAGTTCTTGCAACTAGTAAAGAAAGAAATAAGTAATTAGTACACGGTATTGTATTCCTTCGAATAATAACAGTCTTATTACACTTACTTTGAAATGAAAGGTATTTTACGTCGAAAGCAGACTTTGTGCAAGAGACATCAATACATTGTCATCATGAGTAAGCATATTGCATAAATAATGACAAATTACAATTTCATCATTAACATGACAAGAAAATCCATAAAACTGAGAAGTAATTAGCTAAATCTCATAAGTTTTATGACGAAATTTCCATTTCTTAAGAAGTGTCTTGTGAATTTAATACAATTGAAATTCCTCATCATATCTAACGTACTTGTGAGTAATTTCAACGAATAACTCGTGTCTCAGTTTGAAATGTTCAAACGTGCGAAGTTTGAAGATTGTAGTAAAAAGTCTTAAAGGGAACTTTTGCCATCTGGCACACCAAACTGTTCAGCTACTGAATCAGATAGCAATCTTTCAAGATGACAAATGTTTGTAGCAGTCACTTATTTATAGTCACACACTGAAATAAAATTAAGTCTATTGGTATAAGCTTTATTAATCACTTAGTTTTCAAACAAATTGTTGGTATGTGCTTCGAGGCATTGGTTACCAAGAATGCGAGTGTTTGTAGCCGACTTGTTTTACTTGTCGCCTTGATTTAGATTCTTGTTTATATTCGATGGTTTTTAAATATGCGTACGACGAAACTCTGATTTGGAATTAACTCGTTTCGTTCACGGATAAACTGGGATTTGAATAGCTCGGGTTTTGATACCTTTTAATATATTGTGCTCAGTTGTTCGTGTCTTACAAACTCTAATTAAGTTCAACTTAAAAAAACTTTCTCAATATAATTCTGCTTCTGTTTTTATTGTTGTTGTTTAAATCTATATATTTTTTAGTTTGACACCATGAGTTGATTGCCTAAAGACAATTGATGGCATTAAGATACTTTGGAGAAAATAAAGGACACAACTGAGATGGTTGCTAGATTAAGGCCTAAGGCCCCACAGGTGTCGTCACTAGAAAACGCTATTTCAACCCATTACATTATAATTGATCATCAATTTAATGTCTAACATCGTATTTATAGATTCCCATTTAATCTATTTACTTCTTGACAGTTATTGTGCAACTTGCGTGGAGTTTCAAAATTAACGGGCTCAGTTTCAAACCGAGACTGCTATTGATAGTTTCTCGAGAAAATTTAATAACACTTGGTCTTACTTAGAATCTTTTATAGTTGAAATAGTTACAAATTAGAATTAAAAGGTACTCAAGAGACAACTGCTTAGGATAATACTTGTATTTGTTAAAATGATCCAATTTAAGTTAGGTAAGTACACAAAAGTCTTCCATAAAACGGACAAATATATTGGATTATTCTGTATGTAGTTCAAAGTATGATATCAAATCCCAAAAGCCCACTAGTCAAGAATAAGTTAAAATCGTAATACTAACAACTGCGAAACAAAATAGTTCAAACTCACTGTTTTATACAGCCCCCGTATTATGACACTCGAATCCCAAGATTGTTTCAATGACAGGGATAGAAGTATACAAACTGATAGCACTATCTCACTCTGATAAAGGAATTATGATGGATTTAGCTGTACATAGTACGACTTCTGTATTTAAACTTACGTGCGTAGTTTCTTAGCAACGGATATGGGTTAGTATGTATAATAATTTATAAGCAAAGTTTTGTCCGCGTGGTTTTCTAAGTAGGCATCCTAATTTTGTAACTCCTCACTCTGAACTTTCCTCGTTAAGTATTCACGTTTATATCAAATTTCTTATTTAAGTCTGGCAGCAATGTTGGGTATACGAACTTCAATAAAATTGTTATTTTAAAGTTCTGTAAATTAACAAGGATTACAAACTCGTTTAAATGTGTAATTGACAAGTTAGCTATCTAATTAAGGCGCTCAATACTTCGTATGACCCAAAAAGACCCTTCCGAAAACCTCATAACTGGATCCAAATCCTACATTGGATCACCGGACTTTTATTTTCCATTCAGTTGGCGGATTTGCTGGGTCGACGCGAGTTAGCCGTAATAAATATAAAAGTTATAGCTTGCAGGAGCCTTAACCCTTCGCTTAAAGCTTACCACAAGCGGATTACAGTCATTACTCATTCCTACCGTCTAGAGTGCCCCAGGCTGGTATCGAAGAGAGACGGTGAATGTAAATGTGTAAATTTTTTTCTCAGACCCTTATTTATGCTATCCTCGGTAAGAAAAACATTTTGGTCATTGATACATTTTAATAGATACAATGTCTGCTTAAATTGAAAGTCGTTATTCTTTTTTTAGGATAGACCGGACTTGATTAGTTGCTCTCATTCCTTTTGAGGAGACTAATGTAATAGCTTTTGGTTAGTTGGTTGCAAGTGACTGTGTAAAATGTACTTTGACATACGAGAGCTCGTATAAAATTTACATGTTTGTTGTACTGTAGTAGAAAATAAAAAAGCAATGTAATGTAATGTTTTTTTTTTCATTTCGTTTACTATTTTACCTACTTAACAGAGATTAGATTGGCTCGTATGATTATGTAATTTAGTTCTCTTTATTTATTTAGGGACCTTATGTACTATTTATCGAACGAAACGAGAATTACTTTGAAGTTCAACGAGTATTAATAACAAAGTTTTCTTAGTACACCGCAATACCTTTTCCTTATTTCTCCTCAAAATGTCCCAAAGGTTTTATTGATTACATGGACCATGTTCTACTTTTTATATTGCCCCTAAAAGCGTATAAAACGAAATGTGCGAGTAAAAAGGTTTACTTGCCCTTTGATTGTTTGCTATACGTTTTCCTAAAAAAGTTTGCGGGTGGAAAACTTCAAATGATCCCTTTGCCCACTACATGATTTATTTATTCCCATTGTGTGCCTGTAATCTTTTGATAACAAGATATATTCATTGGTTTTATATAGGTTTTATTTTTACTCTACAAAACACGACACTGTAAAATATACACAAACTTTTACTTAAAATGGCTTGATATTTTTATTCGAACAATTATTACGTTGTGCTCAATTCTATGTTCGATGTTTGAAATTAGAAATATTGTATGTGTTTCGTTTATACTAAGATACATATAACATACCTACATTTTACGTACGGGATATACTTATCTACCTCAGGTATCTGGAGGTCGGCTTTGACGACCTCCGTGGTCGAGTGGCGTACGCACCGGTTTCAAGGTGTCGCTAGCTCTGAGGCCCCGGTTCGATCCCCGGACGGGTCAATGTAGAAAATCACATTTCTACATTGTCTCGGGTCTGGGTTTTTGTGGTACCTTCGTTGTATCTGAATTCCATAACACAAGTGCTTTAGCAACTTACTTTGGTTTCAGAACAATGTATGTGATGTTGTCCGCATTTAGTTATTTATTTATTTATTTATTTATCTATTACAAACCCAGTAGGTATAGTTGTTAGAACACTGTGAAACTTAGAAATGTCAGTTTTTAGGGATGATCTATAATTCATTCATTTCATTTTATTTATAATTTACCGTTTTGTAGTAAAATTCATATTTTCTTCATTATACTATTTTTTGTTAGACATAGGTGTTAAAGCTTAACATTCTTCAATAATTTCCTGATAGATGGCCCATTCATCACCTTTAAGTGCGATAGTAATTCATTTTCCGTAATTATCTGTCGTAACTTACTAGAGAATATAAACAGCTAATTTATTCAGTTTTTTAAGCTTACTTTGATGTTTATAAAGCGTTGGTTGGATTATTGAACATTTATCATACTTAAGTTTTACATTTACTAAACGGGTATTTTTTATCCTTAGGAACTCCTTTTTAACTAAAATATTTAACTTCGCAATTATTATGAGAAGAAGTTTAGTTAGGCATATATTTCTATAAATTTGATTTTATTGATCACTCGCAATGTTTAACGGATTTTTTATTTCCATTATTCTCTGTCTAGTAAAAATATATATTCTCAATATCCTTAAGCCATTAAAAATATCCTTATCCATATCCGTCCAAAATATGTATTTTTTCATTATATCCATATATTGTCTTTAAACAATAGTCTTAACTATTTGTGTGGCATTAGAACGAACAAAAGTATGACAGTCGAAAAATTTACGATGTTTATCTTTGACAAAAGGAAGTACAAAAGATTTTCATTTACGGTGTCTTTATTCCAAAAAGAGCCGTAAACAATTGGCAACTTTGACAGACATCACGAAATGACAAAAAGGATTACGTGACTCTACAATCTCGCTTTTACTAGTCAACTTAATTTTAAGTTTGATTTTAAACTCTATCCTTTTGCAATAAGGGTGCTTAGAAATTTAGATCTGTGAATCAAGTTTGTCATTCTCACAATCGTTGTATTTTTAGATGCACCCCGCCACTTCTGAATAAACACTAGCTTTTGTGTCGTTTACTTTTTTCACTTATTCAATCTAGCGAAAGATTTTTGCACACAGTGCTTATGTAAACAACTTATTCAACCCGTTACAAATTGTCCTTTGTTAATGCTCAATTGACAATTTCTTGCAGTTGACAAGGAAATATTTTTTTCTCCTAAAATAAATATGGCGAAGAGACTTCTCAATGTACCCGATAAGTGCTTTAAATGAATTCATAATTCACTTCTGCAAGCAATTTTGTCCCTTATTTTCTGTTTGATAACTTAGGAAAAATACAACGTTGCGCTATAAATTCTTACAGTCATGTACTTAGAAAGCCCTTTAGCGTCAAAACCAAGATAAGTTATTTTCAAAACTTTATCAAACCTCCTGTATCTAGTCGGAATAAGGTTTATTTTGGCATAAAATGCAATTCAAGGACCCCTGAGCGTGCAGTGTAGAATAATAACCATGTTTTTCTTATGTTTGTCTTTGGAGGAGATTACAAACATGCGCGCACATGGCAAGCTCTTCAATCGATGGTTCCCTCTCATCGTGACATCAAAACTATTTGTCTTTGAAATAACTTGGTGACTTTCTACGGACAATCTTGTAGCGAGATGAGTTATTGCGTTATCCCCTTGAAACACAAGCAACGTCTGCAAGTCACGGCGATGTTCATGTATCATGTAAACTAGAAAGAAATACCTGTGCTCGGAAATCTTACCCTTAACGTTTTTATTTGACTCGCTTTACTTTTTTATTCGAATGTTCAAACTGCTCCAATGAATGAACAGGTAAAAAATCAGCGAACCGAATATATTCCGCGTTCACATATTTAAAGCATCCGACAATTAAAGTTAACACATAATTGCTGTTTTTACCGCCAACAACATTAGTGTTTTCGAACACGTCGCTAAATAAAAATGCATTCTAAAATAAATCGTTGTAAAATTCGCGCCTTGGGCACTGGCCGTTGAGACTCCGAGGCCGGTTATTAAAACGACTATACTATGTCATTATTCTCGAAACAAAAAAAGGAGTGAATCGTAACAGGCGCGCCACATATCATCGGGGAACTGGCACTTATGCGCGTAGTTTCTATCGTAAATCAAAGATATTAAACGGAATGGCGGAACCTCTTTTGAGTTCACATTATAAATCATAGAGGCGCAAGAAGACCTCTGGCTGCCACCAATAGGGTCTTTGCGAACGCCGTCCACGTAAATCGTGTAAGTATTAAAATACACAAAATCGTTTAATTGTCCCCGGGGTACATTTGATGGAAGTAAATGTAGAATTTATACTACTAAATGTTCGAAATTAATATAATAATGTCACTTTAAACAGTCCATAATAAATTATCTTTTCAACGAAAAACCAAATTCTAACGGATTTTATAAGAATGCTTACAATTGAAAAGCTGTAGTACTTCAGAAGCCCAAACAATGTGAGCCACTCAAAGCACCGTAAAAAATAACATGATTTTAAATCAGTAACGCCCCAGAAATTTCGGTGTGATACAATTAAGGCGTGAATACCGCTAAAATATTGAAAAGAATGAGCCTATTCAATACAAAATTAAAAATAAAAAAGTTGCTCGAGTTTCGTGAGATTCCGATGTATTTAAGAATTTAGTGACATTGTCTAAAGAAAACGGTACAACGATGAACTATTTTACAATAAAGATACCTTACCTTCACATACTACTAGTACTATTCTCATCTAACATTTTATTTACAACGGAAAACCTGACAAGGCCCCTTCTAAAATTATCAAAATCAATGATGTTATTATAATGCATGAACACGTCTTTACTCGATAGTTTGAATTTTTCGATTATTTACTTCTATAGTAATATAATAGTTTGTAAGACACCAATAGCCCGTATCTTTCTACTTTCTCAAATAAAATTTAAAGTTCGCGTGCCTCTCGTTTCGCTTCTGTCAGTAATTTATATCAAGCTACTGATAATAAGTACTAACGTTCGCCAATTGCTGCATCATCGACTTTCGGTTTCGTCTATCAGGTTTCGTTTAAAATTGCTTTCTTTGTGCACATCGAATTTAAAGATCCACATAAAGATAGATTTTCGTCTTTAAACTCACTTTCTACATCACGTTCCGCCAACAAAAGGCGATAGTCGGCCATAGTATTGACTCTGTTTGGGCCAGATTTATCGTAAGGTGAAAAGAGTTACATAAAGATATCATAACTAATATCGTTGTGAAACGTCAAGTCACTCGATATAAAAGTGTTTTGTTGGAACTTTAAGGGTTTCCTTGTTAGGATCGTGACGAGATTGAGTTAGATATGGTGCTGTGAGCTCTGTTATTGCATTCAGTTTGTTGAAGCCGATAATTTCTGTTTGAAGGGGACAAAAACTCTGTCTGTCTGTGTCGGCAATGACTGTTCGTTTGTTTTTATTTATGTCATTTGGTAATCCGGTGTGGGTTTATCGATTTGTTGATTAGTTTCGTGCTTTAGTTTTTACTGGTGATTGCAATTCAGTGGATTGTAACTATAATTATTGGAATTATTTTTTGTTTAAGGATTGCGACATAACGAAAGTTTCCTTTGCTTTAAATATTTTATTTCCTAAAGAAAACGCCTAGATTCTGACTGGAAGCCTTTTGAGGTGGATATAATTTCGTACCTATTTGAATATGCTTCAAGTTTCAGTCGCCATAACTTAAATTTTCGTACGAAAATCCATTCAAAATATAACTACCATGAAGGCATTTGACCGGATCCATGAGTCCACACCTGAGCCCACACCCAATGCAGCCACAAATCACTGCAAAGCTTTATTTATAAGCACAGTCTTCGATCAAGTTAAATTGAAAAATATGTAAACGAGCGTGATATTCAATGTGTCGTGGAAAAAAACATGAAGCTGTCATTTTTAACGTGCGATAGATGGCATAGCTGTAACGCTAACACAGATAAATCGGTCGGAAGACGGCTCGGTACATTGCCTTCCTTAACGACCTTTGCTGCGGAATCAGTTTAGGGTTAAAGGTGATTTTCTCCGCCTTTGTATGTGTGTGTACGTAATGCGGTGTCAAAGGAAGTTGGGAGCGAGATATGATACGATTTTTTTCAGTGTGTAATCTAACATGAAGGATGTTCTTAAGTAGGTTATGTAATATCTAATATGTCGTAGCTTAAATCAAATGAATTTTGTTCATTCCTTTGTTTTATATCAAAAGTTATAATTATAAGTGGCAGGTACCTTGAAGCTTAAAAAACAAATGAATGTGTTTAAATCATTTGTTCCATATTAAAAGTTATATGAACTATAAAAGCACAGCAATTAACTTAGCACGCGAAATTGTAATAAATATCATACAAAAACAATAATATTGCGCCATCTTAAAACAGCCGCATTACCGATGTTAAGTAACTTATAAAAATGAAACAATATCATGACAAGCTTAATATTACTAGCTGTAAAACAAATTGTACTCTATTCCTAAAGGAATTGGGGCATTTATTGGTTGTATAAGAAGTTTAAATTTCTAGTAAGTGGGATATTTAATGTACATTTAATGCATTTTCTGTATTATACGAGCGAATGTTTTAGCAATGGTGGTAATAAATGTAATACCTGTTGTTACGGTAAACGTAAGTGTAGCAATGTTTCTAGGTGTTTATAGTGCTATTCAAGCGTAAAGATTTTTTAGCTTCCGGGATCAAAGATCTTATTCTGAAATGCAGCTTATTAATATCATTATTAATTAATATGATAATTTTATGGCTTTCTGAATAAATGGAATTTTATCATCTTAATTCAAATGTACATACTTATAGAGTACATTATACATAGGTGTAGTACCTGAGAAGATGAAGAAAAAAATTTAAAATTTTGTTAAATAATTTCGCAGTGGCGAAAAGGCTAGTCTCACGGCAGCAAAGTACGGCCTACCTAGGCATTATAAAGTCCTTACCTGTATGAAGATAAACCATGAAATTAAAGCTAAAAATTTACAGGAAATCCACAGTTACTATGGCAATCAGGTGGACAAATTATGTGAATCGTCCCGTTGAAGTGTAACGGTCAGACCTAGGTATGTGTTATTATAAGTGGCCAACCGTACTAGTGCGTTTACCTTTTTAGTAGAAAAACGTAAAATAAGTAACAGTAACCCCGCTTCAATGTTCTTGCAAACTAAAAACATAATTATTATTGTCTTGGTATCGGACGAAGATACTTTTGGTTTAGAAGAAACAAGAACTGATGAAGAAAGATTCTGTAGACGTAATTTGTGTAGCTATTCTTTTAATAGTATCTAGTTCTTTATAATGTAAATAACTCCAGGGATATCAGAAGAAAGACGACGAACGCTTTGTTGCCTACAACGAGGACAGAAAAAACACATTAATTACCCAAACGACTAACACTAAAGATACAGTACGTCACCCAATTCAGCCATCAATTAGCTCGAAGAAACAAAAACATTCTTAGATTACGTCACCACACAAACAGTTCTAGCGCATAAATAACCGATCGCCGTGAGTTATAAAGTTGTCAAGCTCACATTATAAGATGCAACAATAGACATGGTACATGGGGGCGTTGCTTCGCGTTGTTATAAGTCCGTTACCTAGATTAATGTGCGTGCCACATCGAATGTGTAGAAAGATCTTTGTGGGAATCGTGTTTGGAAATGGAGTAGAGTGGGCTACACCGGTGGAATGGTAGACGATCAATTTGGGTGTTGATGACTTCATTAGTCGTGTAGGTACCTGAATGATGGGTAATAGCAAGCAACTTATAACTACTAGCAATGTGATAAATTACATAGCTCCAATGGTAGCTGCGTACCAAGGAGAATAAGAAACGTAAAGACAGGTCAAATATAAAGTATCACAGTCAGTCCATCTGAAATGACAACCACGATACCTGCCGGATAAGTGACAACTGAAACACTATATAAAGACGCACCTCATAGCTTCTAGTCATAGAGGTTACATAATCCCGTTCAAAATCAATTTTAATAATGTTGTTTTAGCTTTTCAAACTAAACAACCGTATGTCTCGTCATAGCGTCACACTGTCGTCCTTTTGTCTCTGACACTCCCTCACTATTTGATTTATAGATCTGTGCGTTGACTGGCTGTCTCTAGCGAGGCTTATTAATGAATTTATTTAAACGCTAATGAACGAGTTACGGTAAGGACAAGTGAAACCAATTTATCTGTATCCGAAATGAAATGTTATTTTAGGATCATAATTGAACCCTCGATCGGAAACTTTCCTTTTAGTTCGAAATTTAAAGTTAAATAAGTATCGTTCATTTGTCTTATGGGAGTTTCGGATGATCTTTCCGATCCCGAAAATTCGTTACGTTCAATTTGATTTGTGAAAACAATGAAATTAATTATTATGGAATTTTGGAGTTTGATTTGAATAATTCATGTCGCTTTATCTGATGTTCATTTTCGAATATAATTGCTCGTAGTTATTATAACTGAAATATTATAAATAGGTACTATTCTTTTCTAAAAATAAATTATTAGAATTTTACGTTACTTAGTAACTTGTTTTGGTGTGTCATAATTATCAACTCTAGCTTAGGTTTTACTCAAACCTGTGTAATCGTTGACTTGCAGTCACACCATATGTTGTAGCAAAATACATATTTGTCACATTACTACTGCCATCACCTCGAACCATTTACCATAAACTCTAATACATCAGAAATCTATGCTACATAAATTCTTATATAAAATAACTCAAGCTAGCTTTAATACGAAATTCCGTCAGTATCAAAACAAAACCGTATATAACTTAACACCGCAGCTTAAGGAAGACTAAAGTTTCAATGATAAACGTGCTTCATCAATTTTAAACACACGGCTTAACTTCATACTGCAACCGAGCTCATTCAAAAGACTCGGGCTTTTTACTAATGCTTTCAGAGGCTTAATTAACATCCACTCTACTGAATAGGCAAGAGTACTTAATTCAAGCGAGATTCTAGGCGACGTCTATATGAGTCAGTTGCCATCTGAATTATTTTTGGATGGTTTTCTTTTCATAAAGATTGTTATAAAATATTATTATGTTCTTGCTTTTGTAACCATTTTCTTTGACACTCGTTCTAGCTGTGGGTTTAGTTATGACTATATTTGTTCTTACAATTCACAAGGTAGAAGTTTTAATCTATATCAATGATGAAGTGTCAATTTTAGGGCAAATTTTTTGTCTATTTTCTAAGGTAGTCAATGATTATATTGAAGGCCTACCACTATGTCACGTTCACTATAATTTTGGAACATGTAATATTGAAGTAAATAGATGTCTTATATAAGGTTGTTTAAGCGTAGGTACCTTAGAGCAAACTAACGTGTAAATAAACAAACATAATCACAGCCACAATAATTACGATCCAAACTACTCATTACTTAAATTAATTCCACCAAGTCGACCTATAAACTTAAGTCACCTACACCCGGGAACTTTAAATTTAAAACACACCATAGGCGTCTTAATACATGTGTGAGAATGCGAGGCAAATTCAATTCTTGGCGCGGGACCATCCAGCCGGCGGAGATTTAGGGTTCATTTTAGTCAGTGTAAGTTATTTGCTCATGAACATCTGGAGCTCCCAATTTTAGATTGAAATTGTTACCTCGTACAATAAAATTGAAAACTTTATTCAGCATTTGTCTTTCCGCTGCTTCACTTGTTTCTTAGTTAATTTAAATTTCAAGAGTGTTTGTTTAGTAACCGATCAATTGCATGTATGAGTTACTTTACTACTTCATTTAACGTGGTAATTGTCATGTTTATTAGTTGTCTATCGATATTAAAGTCATAAATAAAACATCGTGTATTATTTAATATTCGATTCTGAGTTCTTCCTTTCATTATATGCAAAGCGTTCGGTCACGCGTTTATTATTTCTAACAGCCGCTTTGACATTTGGCTCCTTTATTTACGTAACAAACTTTGCTACGTCGCGGCTCGCACATAAATTTCTATAAAATGAGACATAAATACTCTGCAATTCTAGCAATAAAAGGGAAACATCAAAGTGTTCGTTCGGGGAAACCACTATTGAACATAGTTGCTCTCGAACATTACTTTTTTTCTTTTTCCAGAGCTGGTGCTTCCTCCCCGCAGCGTCGCGCTCCTAGTGATTAATTAAAAATTGAATAGGGCTCTAATAGTCACATTGTGATAACTTGAATGGTTCTTAATGAATTCCCACTCTGCGAAGTGGGTCGTCGTAGGGAAGTCGAGTAATTGGTGGAAAGTCGGGATCGGTGACCACGGCCTGTTTCAGGACGCTGCACCAATTTTAGGTTTATTGTTTCTGTAATTGCTCCAGGGAAATCCACGACGAGTTGAACTGACTTCACTTAAAACTTTACCCCCAGATACAACTCCGCAATATTGGCTCCCGTTCAGCTTCATTTGTGTTGCAGAACATTTTTGTTTAATCGACTGTGATTGGTTTTCAGTTTATATTTAATTTTCATTAAAACGATTCTATATTTGAGTTTAAGGGTTCTATGAAGTTAGTAGCGAGCGTTTGGTAAAGGAAATTATGTATTTGAACTCGTAAATTTTACAAACATTTCAAACTATACAAAGTATTTTAGATAGATAGATAAAATTATAGTACTATTATTAAATCGTTTGAATTTTTAAAAGACTTAACTGATAAGGTCAATGGATTTACAATCCTATAAGTAATTCCCACAAAAACACTCGATACATCTTACCACAAATAGCATTAGCGATACATGTATGAATTAATACCCATGAACCAAGTTTGCGTCGAAGCCGACAAAATGATTACGTGCGATTATTCATTATTTATATTACACGCATTTTAAAAACACCATATCTAACTTTTTGAAGATAAATTATAAACTTTGAACTTTATAATTCTTCACTAAAACGAAATTACAGATCGGCCCTAAACATCGGTGGCTAATCTCGGAGAAACCTCTATCGCTACATTGACTAATGTGTTCATACACGTTCTTATGCGTTAGATTACTGTTACAACATTTAACTGAGCAGGCACGCTATCGAAATTTCTACATTAAGACGAAACGACGATAAATCGTGTCCACTTAATATCTGACCACGATCATTCATTACGGAAAGCATTACCTTAATATATTTTGGTTGTATCGACGTCTGAGTAGATTTCCCTCGGACTTGAGATTAGGGACACCCACGTGTTTTATCAATAATCCATTATGCGTACAGCAAACAATGAGGTGTGTTATCAGAAGCGGTGGTATCGAAGTCGCCATGATGAATGGCCGCGAAGCCACATTAGAAAATGTCAATAAATAAAAAGTCAATATCTCAAGCCCATCTCGGTCCGTACTAGAAACTTGAGATGAAATGTTGTTGGCACAGTACAGTTTGCTTCACAAGTTAATATTGTAGAAAATATGTTGAAAAGAAACTTGCTTTTTCTCTAATTGGAAGCAAGCGTTAATTGGAAATAAAGCACGAATAAGGTGTGGAAAATATTAATAAAAATATATAACACGCTCATTACCTTCCAACGGTAGCTTTAAAAGAAATTTCATTAATTGTGTACACATTAAAATATTGTTTGTTTTAGAGAAAGGTTGTGAAATATCGAATTAAGCAGACATAATTGTAATTTCTCGTTAGGCACTCGACCTCATTATTTTACCAGATGGTTTACGTCAATGCTGTCAGATACCTTTTTACCGGACTATTAATAGCGAACACAACATTATTTAACAATAATTTCAGTATAAGACTCTTGAGATACAACTATTTGAGAAAATACAGTTCCATTCAGCTAGACATTAACAAGACTTTTACCATTACGTAAAAAATATCCTAAAAATAGAACACAAGATAGCTCTCACTCATATGTTTTTGTGTCAAGATAATAAATGTACTAAATAGTACAGTATCAAAAGAAAATAAAACAATACTCTATTCATAGCTATCTTTGTAGAAAGAGCGATAGTTTTGGAACGTTGAGTAGTTCAATAAATACCGCATCGCTCTCACGGCTCAATTTGTTTCACTATCAAGGTTGGGATGTTTTAATTATGAGTGTAAGTGTGTCTAATGACAATTAAAATAAAAGTTTTTTACTAATTAGGGAATTTTGGTTTCAAACGCTAGGAACACAGACATCTAATAACACTAATATGACAATTATTATTTTGTATTGTATGTTTTGTATTTATCTTTTAAAACAAATATGTTTGGTTGAGGTAATTTATTAAATAATTAATGCTTTACAACCGTATATTAACCTCATTTGCACGAATATAATTCAGATTAAGATTTGGCAAGCCCGACCCTAAAAGAACGACATTAAAATTGATACATTGCGAACCCAACCTCAAACTACCGGTACCAAAATTTTATCAATAATCATTTCTCAAATCATCAAAAAAAATACTACAAAAACAGTCTTATATAAAATGGCGGACAATAATAACCGCTAAGTAGATGGACCGGTAGGAGATAAGTATAGTTAGTCAGTACAGACTAAGTTCACTCCTACGCTCAATTTGCTTCGACAAACTGGTCGGCCTGTTTTCATTTAAGCTGTTGTATTACGCATTAAAATGTTTGTCTTTTAAGATATTGGATATCACTGTCTTTTTCGTCGGTTTTCTGTTTGCGGAATTTTATTTAGTTAGGGTAGATGGTAGCTTAATGTAATGAAATTTTACTTTGTTTTCTATATGTATAAACTTTTCAAATTTACTTTACAGGCAACTAGTAGCTAGTTTTACATATTGGGAGAAAAATACCTTTTTTTTTTTTTATCCTTTGATGTCCCACTGCTGGGCCAAGGCCTCCCCCAATTCCTTCCATGTGTCTCTATCTTGTGCCACCTCGAACCAACACCCGCAGTATGACCATGTACGCCTAAAACTATTCAAATCCATTTGCCCGATTTTGCGTAGAAGAAACTAATAAACATGTATCCTTCCATTCATCATTCATGTTTATGAATTAGTGGGAATCGTCAATTATGCACGAACTAACTTTTGAAGTCAGGATTCGTAAGAGATAATTTTATGAATATTCGCAATATAAAACTCACTCACTCGTAACTGCTGAAAAGGACCAGATGGTTTTATGTCCTTTAACAGAACTATCCGATTTCAAAGTCCTAATTACTCATTAAAGACAGATTGTTAGGTCGTTAGGGTGGTCTTGTGTGGTCGCCGGATATGGTTCCTTCCCTTTACGTACTTATATCATAAACGATTTAACTAGGGAATATTATAATGTTGTAACTTTGGTTCAGAACTTGGTAGGTGGTTAAAAAGATGAGTAAGGCTAGCTTATATTGAGCAGTAATTTTGCTCTTTATGGGACGAAGTAATTTCGTAAACATTATAAGTGACCAAAGATCATGTTTTACAAAAAAGGAGCATATATTTTGAGTATTAATTTATATTTATACTCAAATTATATGATTCGCTCCCTTACTATGAGCTCTTAAAGAAGGATTGTTATCGTTGTGGAAGCGAGACACTACTACGCGCAGTATAATGTGCTATCTCGCTTCTACAATAGCAACGATCCTAATTTAAGAGCTCACAGTACAGGCACTATTATTAAACTTGTGTCTGAAAATACTTTTTTCAATTCATATTTTCATGTTAATTTATATGTATATTGTTTAATTTTAATGAGCTTGTCATGTCTTTTGTCAAGAAGAACAAATGCATTAACTTAAGTAAATTACACGTATGAATTAACACGGTACGAAGTGCATAGTTGAAGGCGTTTTGAACGCAGCATGCAAAGATACCTAAAGTACTTCACCATGTAGAATTCAGAAGAATTTAAGAAAAAAACCTGATTTTTTTTCTTTATGTTTAGGTATTTCAATGTCTCCAGAAGTATCTTGTATACGTATATGTTTATATATCCTTATTCCAAGTGTTAGACTACCAAAATACATCACGACAGACGCAGTATATGATCCATGTATTCAGATGAAAATTTCTATTGAATTCAAAATATCACATTTACAGTTACTATGGAATTGTGAAGTGTACAGTTATTTCCAAGGAATAAGTATTCCACACTATCGAGTCTCTAAGAGATGAATGTATGGTATTCAATGTCACGTTTGCGTACATCAACGGCTTGTAAAATCAAATAAATGTAGAGTCGAAGACATCTTTTCCCACGTCTTCACCATATATTGTTTCTTTAGCTTGCGTGTGGTATGAATATTGAATTTATTTTAGTACTTTGTATTGGATTTATGATTTTCTCATTAAAATCTGTACTAATGATAAGATATGACAGTTTATAAAAATTTGTAAATGGAAAACATCTTACTATATATATATTATTTATATTTGACGACCTCCGTGGTCGAGTGGCGTACGCACCGGTTTCAAGGTTTCGCTAGCTCTGAGGTCCCGGGTTCGGGTTCTGGACGGGTCAATGTAGAAAATCACTTTTCTACATTGTTCGGGTCTTTAGCTACTTACTTTGGGTTCAGAACAATGTATGTGATGTTCTCCGCATTTATTTATTTACATTTATCTGCTAAACACCAGTAAAAGAATATTGACTTTCAAATACTTATTGTTTAATCAAGAACATCAAAATAATTTAGTTGAACTGAAAATGAGATCGCAAATTAATTACAACAAAACTAACAGTAACCAACCAAAATTATTCTCAATTTACCAAACAAATTACCGTTCGAACCGTACATAATGAATGAATTAACCCTATCATTAGTATTTTATAACTCAATTACAGCAATAGCAAAGTTTTTGACCGGAAACATAGAATTTCATTACAAACAAAACTATGATTCTCATCTATATTTGATTTGGCCTTCGTACGGACCAAACTACTAATTTGGACGGATCCATTCAAATTAATTTATTTTTAGTTTGCTTGCAAGCAGGCCGGATATGTTTTGAAACAGTGGTTCCTGCGTTTGAAGTAAGCTAAATTAAATTTTGCCGCGAACAATTTCTAAATTAATTCGTGGAACACTAAGCTTGTTCTCGGCTGGAGTTGTTACTATCGTTGTTATAGCGATGTTAATGTTCTTTGGATTCTGACGTTAAATATGTTTTAACGTGTTTTAGTGTTACGCTTTTGGAACGCATTTGTTGCGGTCGCGTTCTAATTTATATGTGAAAGTTAGGTTTGGTGAATATGAACTTAAATTATACCTTACTGTTAAATGGTTTTGACGAGGTTCGCAAAACAGGTAGAACATAATTAAAATGTGGTAAGGCCTGAAATGCACAGTGCTACGGTAGCATTTAAAAGATTATTAAAATTAAGAATTATTTTCTTTATCTATTGAATTAGGTTTACCTTGATATATGCAAGGTATATAATAAATATTTAACTAAAACATTTTTATATATAAAAAAAAAAACATTTTTGGTATTTTTGGTTTCCTGTCAACCTCAAAAATACGACAACAAAACGAACGAAAGAAACTTGTACTTTTTCGAGTCGTATGATTCATAACAATCCTATCGATCATGTATGTACTTGAAAATCCTTTAATCAGAACAATTATCATAAATACACAATTATGTCAATATGACTAATAATCCGTTTGAAATTCCATCTTTTATTTATACCAAGGACGGATTGGAAACTTAATTGTAACTCGGTAAGTAATGTCCAATAGGATTAATTGGATTATTACATAGGTATTATTTTAGTAATTGATAGATAATTACGAAATTGACATTGTTATGGTAAGTAATAGTAACTAACTATTACCATTCGTTTACAATGTGTCGAGTCCCATAATTTGTTTTGTATCGATAACAGAGATTGGTAAACGATTTGGTAGAAGTTGGTTCCGGGAAAAAAGATAATCTTGAAACCGCAATGTGGATATTGCAGTTTACAATCGTTATTGTTTCAAAATAATTAATAATAAAAAAGACGTCTCTTAAAAACAATTTTAAAATAAACATCAACAGCTCAACACTTATAAATAAAGCTCTATAAAATTAATTAAGTAAGGACATCACCATTTTTTACCGTCTCGATCCGCACTGCTGGGTCCAAGAAGGACAATGTTTTGACTTCTTTTTAATCGTCCACTTAATTAACCACATCGCTTAATGTAAACATAAAAAGTTTACGGTATATTAGTGCATCCGCTAATGGCAATTAAAACGCAGCAAGGATTTTATAGAGCTATCTATTTATTATAAACACATTTTATTTTTATGTTCATTTATTTTTATTATTTGCTTTTGGAGTTGATTGACCTTTATCTGGTGTGCTGGTGAATTAATATATATAAGTAAACCGAATTATCTTTTTCTATATCAGGGGAGTAGCAAAATAATAAGATAACTTATTAATAGGTAAAATACGTTGAGGATTGATGAAGAAAACTATTGTGTCATGAATGGTGCAATTAATATTATACCATTTCTGTGTAATTTTTACAAGAAATGCAAAACTAGTTTTAAATACAATCAGAACCCTGAACTACGAGCTTCCGTAACTTACAAAATACATCGCTCTCAATACAAATTGTAATGGACAGATGTGACAAACCGTTTCGCTACTTAGACCAAGCATTACCCATCCCAAAGGCACGCAGCATTATCAACAAACAAGCAAGCTACTTTTACAGATGACTCCTATATTCTTATCAATAAAAATCTTATATGAAGAATGGTACGGCGCGGTGGAACATCATTTAGATTGTATCCTTTCCCTTGAAACTAATCTGTACTTACCTTCACAATAGAAGGGTTGAATAATGGGGAACTCTTTACTTTTTTTCTACCTTAAGGGACAGGTCTTATGACAGATTGGTAGTAGGCAAAAAGGTCTGTTGTGCGGTCGTTCTCAGGAATATTATGGGGTTGCGTATTGGGATTTTGTAGTGTATTAATTAAATTCATATCATATTTGTTATTTGAAATATTATTTTTAGGGTCGTGTTTTGATAGGCAGTTTATTTATTATGAATTAATCATACGGTATTATTTATTTCGCACGTACACACCCTTTTAAAACACGTTTTATTTTGCCCTTGCATATCAAATCTTGTGAACTCAGCCGTTACATTCGCCAGGTAATCTTACGTCTACTGGAACCATATTGCAAAAACGGTATATAATATTGATAAAAGCTATCATACATCTTCTGATATAAGTGTCCATGTATAAAAACCATCAAGTGTATCACTAAAGTCCTACAAGTTGTACAGTCACAGGGGGAGTAAGATTGATGAGACCCGTCAGCAATAATCTGCCAATCCATCATTACTTGTCTACTTCTGCATTTTTTTAACTGCATTGATGGCACGTGGCTCTGTTGCCGTGGTTTTGAAAATCACAGGGAGTTTTCGAGAACAGTAGTTTACTTGCTTGTTTAAAAGACAGATGAGAACACTTTATGAAATTAATGAAGAAAAAATAAGTAAACAATTGCTTTAAAAAAAATATTTGCAGTAAATATTTAAATTATAAAAAAAAAAACTCTTGCTATGATGATTGTCACTACAGTGTCAAGATCTGAGGTTAAGAATCTTATTCTAAGAATAAAATTTTATAACCAAACAAACAAGCAAAAGACTTAACAAAATATTTTAAAATCGATCTTCGTTAAACATTCTAATTTACTCAGAGTATACTTCATTACATAATCATTAATCCGTTCCAAAGCGCGAGCCGATGTCATTGTTTATTGTGTGGAAACGAACGTCGTGATTCAAAAAAGTTTAACCGTATACATGAATTGACAAAACATACCTTGTTTGTGTATGCATACCACACACGGTTCACTAAATCGAAAGCACCTCTTAAACATCAAAATAGCTTATGATACGGCTATAGCTAATTTAGGTAGCATTGTGAACCTCACAAGAGGCGAGTTTGAATAAGATTATCACGAGACTAAAACCCGTTGGGAGTCATTGGTCATAAATCATAACCCATAAAACGAGACTGACAATAACCTCTTTTCTCAGCAATGCTTCCTAGATAACTGGCCAAAAAATAACTTAAAAAGCACTCTAATCAGAAAACTTTAAGGTACAAAATCCGGTAAAGAATTTTCGGTACTTTGTGACGATGTTGGAGATGATAGTTAAAATGACAAGCGAACTTAATATTCCGTTTGATAGGAGCAATTGTTGCTATTGTGTTTACTGTCGATTTTTAGAAAGCCAAAGACCGAGTCGAGCTTAATAAGCGTACGCTATGTGGGGTTGGAGGACAAGCATCAATCACACCAAACGTCACTTCATTTTCGGCTAATCCACCAATTTTAAATGCGTGAATGATCAATTGGAAATCATTTGTAAAGCATGAGTCTTATAGACATGCTTTTTTCGCTCATTCTACACAATCATGACGTGAATTATGCTAATTTACATTTACCTACTCAAAATATTTATGGTACCTTTATTCAAATTTAATTGAAATCAAAGTTGTCTGAACCAATTAGCTTTGACATGCGTTATAAAACACGGCAAGTTTAAAGCACAATAAATAAATGACCTCTTTAAAAATATGGCGGTAGTGTGGCCACGAAAATATTACATTCTAATATTTAATGTAAAATCGTTAAGGCCAGTGTTCAGGCCAGTAGTTCTATGTAATTTTATTATGAAACCCCAAAAATAACGTTAATGGCGCAAACATTAAAAATAACAACGGCGGATCACGAAACGTTATTTGAACACAATGCGAGGCCCTATCAAGTCGATGTTTGATAACATCCTTCGAACTCTTTTAATCCGCCTGCATTCTGTGTCCAACTAAATTGGAATTCGTGTACGTTATTGTGGTCGGGGGAATTAGATCCGCGGCATTCAAAACTCAGACTATCCTATTGAGACCTCTCGGAAGGGAACTGGATCTGATAAGGCAGATCGTCGATAGGGACCCTTTTTCTTTACGCGACACCTTTGTCATGACAAAGGGGCTGTTTGGCCTCAACTGTGGCATCTGAATAGGCTTGCAATAACGCGTCCTGGCCCGAGCTCGCATCCCGCGAGATCGGCCGCAGATACTCAACTCTCTAAAGATTTATTAATCTTTCTCGTTCACTGGAACAATGCGAGCTTTGGGTAGGCACCTGGTGCTTTTTTCTCGTCACTGAAGTATGCTCGAGCCTTGTATTCAGTTTTTGCTTGACGCTCAAGTGATGTAAGTGGGGGCCTCAAGAGCGATTGTGGCCACTTTGAGTGACGCTGCGTTACGAGCCCAGCCAGAAATAGTAAACGGGCAAAATAATGATAAAACTATAGACCATTAATTACCTTCCTAATTGGCTAATGTTAGAAAATACAAATAAAGCAAATACATTAACAACAGGTTTTATGCATATAAAGTGATATTTCTATTGATTTGTATTGAGATTGATGTCTGACAGATTGTTAGCAAAAACGTAAAATTATTTAACAAGTCAATCAAAATTTTATGTTTAAGGAACTTTAATAGGTTACGTAATCGTCGAGGATTCTGTTTCTGATTAAAGTCGGGTTTGTTAATTAATCAGAGGCATGTTATCTTGGACATATCGTGTTGCATCACGAGCTATATCACAGTATTAATTCAGTTCTTAGAACATAATGCATGCTACACCAAACTTATTCGTGACGTGTCGTCTGATCAAGTTACTCGTTTAATTTGTCTAGATCGCGTGCAGAGGGACAACAGTTATAAATAATGTTTTTTATCTCGACACCACGGAGGCTCTAGGCAGAAATTCTTACACGTTCGTTCGCTGAATCAACGCTTTTTAATCTTTTTTAATGTGTGTATCTTTAAATTATGAAGTGCATGCTATTGATATGATTTTATGATAAGTTAGGTAAAGTAGTTTTTAGCTTCAATACATTTTACCTACTTAAATGTTTCGCTTTGCGCAATACTATCAAAACAATATTTTTAATTAAAAATAGACATCACATACCGTATTTAACAGTATTTAACAGCTAATAAACTAGAATAAAAAAAAATAACACTTAAACAATATAGTAAAATATTTCAAAATAAAAATATGGCACATTGAGGTGATTCAAAAGCATTTAAACCACATTGAATCAATAAAATATAAAAATTAATGGCTTAAAATACAATAGGACAATAATGACAAAGCCCAACAATAAACATGATTGAGTACATACTATTGGTTTTATAGAACTACAAGTCAATGAAGGAGTCTGCATGTGCAATAGTCAACAATAACATCTGCAGTTTGAAGCCACATCTTGATAAGGCACCCACATTTTGGCAAATACATCACAGCAGGACGCCGTCACAATATTTTAGTATCTACGACTGTATCTGTGGCAGGGAATGGCTTTTTTTTAATGTCATCAAAATCTATGACCGGGCGTTCGTTGTCGAAAAAAATGGCTCCTGATTGCTATATTATGTTTTCGGTGAAATGGTCAGCTGTCAAAATAAGTATCGCGTGATCGTTTAGGCTTGAGAAAACAAACCGTAGCACAGTTAAGAGCAAAATAAAACAAAATTAATATAAAAGTTGTGTGAAAGCGAAGAATTAATTTAAAGAGAATAAATAAAATATTATACTTATCACTAAAGTTAGTAAAGTAGATACTTCCCTAAAGCGCGCAAAATATTATGCCGATTTCATTAATAATATTTCTAAAGTAAAAAAATCTAATATTAGATTTATAAAAAAAAACATACCTTATTCAAAAACAGAATGATGCGGTTTCCGTTTCTTATTTAGTTGTCAACATTTCCTTTACCATTCAATCGTATCATTGGCAAATGACGATAAAATTGTCCCAACATTTCAAACACAGTACTACCTTTTGCACAAGTAAAAACTACCTATAAATTATGTAACACGACTCTTCTGTGTTTTGATCACTCCTCTTGTTCCCATGCATTGTACTTAAGGGATGTGGGTCTTCAAATTTTATTAAAAAAACTTAAATTTTGTTAGAAAACGTCATTCTATTGTGCTATAACCGCCCTTTTTGGAATTTATTGTCGTCGAATGATATGATGTCTTTATGTCGTTGTTCTATTGTTACGCACTTATCTGATCGTCTCCCGTATTCTGTAAAGGTTACGATTGTGGGTTCTAAGATTTTAATTATTGTACCACAAAAATGTTTGTCCCCTTGCGTAACATTGATTTTATAATAATAATAATTTAAAATTTATGAAAACTTACTTTATCACCTATTAATTTAAGTTTATACAAAATATTTGTAAATTAATGAATACATTATCTAAAACGCGTATCATTTAATAGTATAAAATAACTTATTTATGTTTAAGCTAAACACATTACTTGTTAAGAAAAGTAGTGATCCGTGATACCGTATCGATTTCTTCGTTAATTACTTAAAAGTAAATGCGATTCACGCTGTGAATAAATGAGAGTATTCACAAGTAAGCCTCAATAAGATCTGAGATGTTTTTATTTGAAGTTTACACGTAACGTGTCTGAGAAATAATGCGTGATTATTGATTGTAATTATCATGTTACACTGAGAATGTCAATAATTGAGGAACAATTTAATCCGCAGTTCAAATAGTAAGTAAATTTTCTTAACTTATTATCAAACTAAGTCCTTCACCGCGTCTGTCTGTCCAACCGGGATGAACGATTTTTATACGGTTTTCACCAATGCATAGAGTGATCCAAAAGGAAGGTTTTTGTATAAAATTCATTAATGTTTCTTCTACCAGTGCTTGAAAGAATAAGTAGTTACATAAAAATAAGAGTAGTGTTGATCTAAGTAACTAAGTGTTACGTCAAAAGAAATGGAACATAAAAATAACTTTCGTTTAACCACAAACGTTAAACAAAAACTAAAATGTACGATGGTATGTCCACTACAGTTTTTGCTCACGAAAAAATATTTGAACGAATTGAAAAGTCTTTGTTACAATATTTCAGTGAAAGCCGACCGGCTGTGTATTTTTGCGGTTTGTTTATAGCGATAAAATAATTTTGTTGGCTTTACAGTTTAGGTTTATCTTTAGGGTTCCTTGATGTTTCGAGAAATTATAAGACCCTAATAAAATTATGAGCGAAGATTTTGAGGACCTCTATTAATAGCCGGCGTATACACCGGTTTTAAAGGTGTCGCTAGCTTTGAGGTCCTGAGTTCGTTCCCTGGACTAGTCAATAAAAATCAACAATTTTCTATATTGTCCTTGGGATAGTTTCGTTGTGTCTGATTCCATAACACAAGTGCTTTAGGTACCCAGTAAATACTTTGGGTTCAAGGCAATATATGAATGTGATGTAGTCCTCATTTATTATTATTATTTTAGGTTAAAGTACCCAAGGCCACGTATCCACGGTCACATAAAAATACTTTTATCTTTAGATGCGGGTGCTTGTTTATGTGTTATACGGGATGCGTCCGTACCACTACCGTCAAACATTAGCTCCGCGGCAGACCGAGACGGTGATTGGGAGATAAGCTTGACGCCTCTTCACGAGAAACCACGGGTGGTATTAAATGGGCAAGCATGGAAAGATCCTTTTGTATCAAGACTTTATTTAAGGAACTCATATTAATGTCAACTACAGCCATAATCAACTTGTTAATAAAAATATGAGAAGGTTAATTTCTTAGTGAGTTTTACTTTACATGCCAATTAATTCGTGAAATATTTGTTTCCATAATATATTTATCGCATGCTATTGACCTCCATCAAGTTAAGCCTTAGCCCAGGACAGTCAATATTAAATAAAAAAAGATCTATGATACATACTAGAACAAGATTGTCTCATAAAGTCAATTCTAAGGTAATTCATTATGCAGTCAGAATTTCGTATCGATAGACCACAAATAGTTTGATGGACACGTGTAAGCTAAGTATACTAAAGTGGATAATACTCGTATTTAATCAATAGCCATTGCGTGTCTCATATTCATGTAATATGTATCCTAACACATTTTGTTTGCGTCAATTAAATTAGGTCAGTTTGTCGTGAGCAAATGAACAGGTTATGCATTATTGAAACGTCATACTTAGTTCAAATCAGTGTCACTGTAAACTATTTAAAGCGACTGTCATTCTATTGGAATTTTTCTATTTCAAGCAAAATCATGCTATCTTCAGAAAATTTACGTAATATGTAAAACTAAGCTTTCATGTTGGCAGATTTACTAGTTGTAAGTTGTTAAAGGCGTGTTCTTTATAGACATTAAATATATAAGTGTGGGTACTTGTCAGCAGAAGCTTAGAACCCATTAGCTTTCACGACCTCATATAACAGTTAAAACCCTGAATGTTCTGAAAAAAATCTAGTCGACCAATTCAGATAGATAAAATTATTACGAAAACAGGGCAAAACCAATGAAAATATTACATCAGTCCAAGTCCTGACTTATGTTCACACCAATTTTGTTAGTTTAGTTAAGGCTTATTTCAACAAGTATCAAAGTATTTCAGGGTATGTACTCACAGTCAGCTTACATTCTCCCAGACGTGCCGACATACTTCACACCATCTGTGAAAAGTAAGAAAGATTTGTAAGGTGTAGGATACAAACTCATGAAACTCGAGATCGTGATGAAACGGCGGGAATTGTAACACGGGCTACGTGACTCGAAGCTAAATGAGAATTAACTCCAAGTTCTTTTTCAAAAGATACACTTTATACTTAGAAGTTCTTGGAAGTCTTCATGGAGAGTATTGAGTGTCAGACGTTTATTTCAAAAAATGTTAATGAAGAAAACTTTTGCTTTTATCTCTAAAAGATTTCTAGGAGAAGTTCCAGAAATTTAAATAATTCGTTTAATATCTTATCCAGTCCTTTTTTATATCTATCGATGTCATGTGCATCGAGGTGATTCGCCATCTTCTTTGAGGCTAGATTCAAGGCAGCTTGTATGCACACCATGAAAATAAGAAATTTTTGTACTAAAAGTTTAGATTAATAGAATATCTATAGAACGATAGAATAAACTTTAAATTAATTAATATCATCCCCTTATTTATTCCATGTCCTAAGTCATGATACATCACCATAAAAGTACCAGGCTATCATAACTTTATGACAAGTTAGTTCTACAGAACCGTCAGTGGCTCGTGTGTATGCGATCCGTCTACCGTGTTAGCTTGCGGTCGCTTGCAAATCTCTCGATTAGTATTCTGTGGTGGCGGTTCCGTCATCGGTTTATCGAATCTCGTGTTTCCAATATGAATTTAATATTTTTTTAAAGGTACCGCCGCTTTGTTCACAGTATTTGCGGTTTATGTTGACCGATATCTTTGTTTTTGCTTTCGGTAAAAAAAAATCACTTATGCTTTGCTCGGCAAATATTTGACCAAACTTGGGTCCATAGATTTTGACACATGTTAAGTATATAATCGAACAATACCTTTAATATGTGCACTCTTCACTATGTACTAAATGAAAAATAATAAAAACTCACTAGATGCAGTATTTGACACACATCAGCCATAAGAGGCATTTTACAAAAAAAGGACTAATACAACTGGTTTCAAAATCTTATTTGTATTTATAACCATCCTAATCATTACTCTGCTTGCTAAGCTATGTATATTGCATTATACAATTATCCTACAATGCAAAGCGTACTAACGTTTTGTATGCATTCGAAGGCCCGAATAATTGGTCTTCATTAGTGTAATCCATTTTGGCGAATTAAAGCTACAGTTATGCGCTTCTAATAGATGCAATTAGGAATCCATTTCTTTTATGTAGTTAGTTTGAATGTGCAATTCGCTTAGATTAAACTATTTCCAATAAAGGACTTGAACTATTTATTTTATACAGTGAAACTATTTGCTATTTCAAAAATTCTTCGTTGGTGAAAAATAATTGCAGCTTCACTTAAAATCACACCAGGCAGCAGAAGTACCGGAATCGCTAAAATTACTTATAGGTTTAGGAAATGGGTCCAAATGAATATCGAAAAACTCTTATCAGAACCATGATGAGCTTACAAGAAATTGGTCGTATTTAAAAAGAAACAGCCTAGTACTACTAAATGAATTAGTAGTACTAGGTCATGCAAAATCAACCGTTACCAGCCATTAAAATTAATTTTTATCTGTTCGTAATTTCGCGATCAAAATCAACGTAGTATGGAAACGGAACTAAGAATTCTGCCCAAAACCAATCGGATAATTAAGTCTAAAGCTTTTAAGCTCCGGATAGATATTATTAGAAACCGGTCAGGATTTTGTTGCTTAGCTATCTTCCTATCGACCGTCCAAACTGGAAGCTAAATGTTCTCTTTAAGCTCAGCTTATCTAGTTTATGTCTGTGTATTAAAATTTTATCCAAAGTATTTAAGTGTTTCATTAATTCAAATGCCGATTTTATATAAAGTGGTTAATTAAGGTATACCAATGATATCATTGGATTCGTTTCATAAAATGTATTGATTGAGCAGTTTAATGAATTTTGATTAAATCCTTTTTATGAAGCAATTTCCGTAAGAGCTCCATTAAATTAGCATATTCGATTGCCACATGCCCTACATTTCGGTTTCCTAAAATTCCATCCGAATTGAATATCTTAATGTTATTTTGGTTCATAATTTACTTTTTTATTTCAACATTATTTGCCTCGAGCTCTTACTTAAAGATAAAACTTCACTCAAAAATACACATATTCAAATCAATGGTGTAAAAATGTGATAGATATTACCATAAGTGTTGCATTACTGTCTTGCTAATGCTTTGTGTTTCAACATAGCTTAGCTTTGTTACCAACACTGGTCATACCCAAACAAATGAAGGTGATGGAATAAAAACTAAAAAGCAAGGAAATTTAGCCCTTATTCCTATAGGATCAGAAGTCACGGAGTCGAAATTCGGTGGTACCCAAATTGTTGGTGGAGATAGAAACGAATGCATTTGAATAATGTAAACCTGTCTAGCGGAGGCTCAAGAGATGACATGGCATAATACTGAATTGGAGTTGGTGTGCTGTATGCCTGTTAATCTTGATAGGCTAGCGGAGTGTGGCGATCCTTTAGTTGAGTGATCAGTGGTCACAGTGCTTTGATAGAGCGTGACGGAACTTTAATGTTATGGAACATTTAGATGTTTAAGTAAATAAAAACACGGAAGTTGTGTGGAATAAAAGTTTACTAAGTAAATCTTTGGTCAAAATGGTATATTGGTAATGATATCGATGTCTAGGGGCAACTTAGCTGAGAGAATAACAGAAAATGTTGGAATTCAAAAATAATTAGTTTATTTATAGATATTAAGAAAAAAACTTTCAGTGGGTGATAATCCACAAAAGCTTGAATCTACAAATGTTGACGTAAAATTAAAAAAAAAACCGTAACTAAATCAATCCAGTAACATCCACGTTAAGCCCATTGCGTCCCTTATCCCAGGAGCACACAAGTTACAAATTATTCCTCCTACATACTTATGTAAGTGCACCTGAATCAATCAGAACAGCGTCGGTCCCGCCTTTTGTGTGCATCATGCTTATTGATATAATTTTATGGACAGTGGAGATTGTAAACAATGGTTGATGGGAATTGTATTGCGTGCTAAATGTATGTATGATATGAGATTGTTTGTTGGAATCGGTATCTCATAACACTGTTTTTGTTTTGATAAAATTAACCTACTGTTCTATAATTGGTGAGAAGTAAAGTTTTATGGTACCAATTTTGGGGTTTTGTGCTTTATTTATTTACAATAATACAATGTATACCTAAAAAAGTGCTTCATTAAAATATTTTTCATACATCTTTGAAACGTAGCCTTGATACATTTACTAATATCTTTTTTATAGTAAATAGTTTATCAAAATTGCTTTTGATGATATTGTCATAGGTACCTTGACAGACATGGTTCAACTTAATAAAAGTTACTTAGAGCTCCAAACCTTTGATCTCAACATTAATCAATTCATCATGCAATTAAACCGAAATCATTTGCTTAGCAATACTTGATATTACAAACTAAATTCGTTCCATTCCAAATGAGAAATCGCAATTTATTTCTTTGCCACTTTGACAGTTCGACCCAAGTCACCAGAAATTTATTTAGCGTAGTCAAAACTTTGCTGAAGTCGTGAAATTGTGAAGTTTACTCGCACTAACTGTGACTTTGAAAGATTTAGCTGAGACTACTACAATATTGTACTGAATTAGAGTGGTAAAGTTGAAATTTGACGTGGAAACATTACCAACGACTTATTTTAATTTGCGATGTTCTGGCTTATAATAGGCTAATTATAAACATATTTAATAAAGATGATGAGAATGATTGATTGTTTGATTGATATGAACTCGTGACCAATCAATTCAACAACCTACCTTGCTCTGTCAACCTTTCCTTGAAATTTTCAGTCGTACATATACATTCTCTTTCTTCGCATACTTCAAGAAGCGTAGCCATTTCAACATTATTGTCGTCGTCAGCTTTTACGAGTCCGTTGCTAAGCGTGCTATAAATTTCAAAATCACATGAGAGAGAATGCTCTTCAACTTAAAGACCTGGCCTGCTGTTTTCATTCATTAAGTCGGATGTGGTAGTTTCTATATTAACTCGCTTTAAGAATTTCGCTTTATTATAACGAGGACTTTAAGTTCTTTTAATTAAGATAATGGAACCTTAAATGTGCAAAAAATAGGTAATATTGAGCAAAAGTATTTTTTCTACTGAATGTTCCAGTTTGCTTTGCGAATGAAAATATGACAGTACGATAAACTACCAAATACCCTATATATAAAATAAAAGCTAGTAATTTTTTTATAATATTGTGTCCTGTAAGCTTCAGAATTTACATAACTTTCAATTCGAATTCAACTAAATCTAGTCAACGACTGGTCTTACTTTTCGAGCTTCATTCAAAGTCGTATTTTAGTTCCCCTTTGCGACTCCCTTCAATTATTCAAGATAAATCGTTAAGTATATGTCACTGCTTGAACTGAGTCAATTTGTAAGATAATTGAAATCTTTTAAATGTTCGCGTTTTATACAGGACTTCATACGACGTTTGTATTTCGGAAAAAAGTAATCGTAATTTTAATACCGTAATAATTTGTAGTAATATAATTCACGGGAATAAGCGCGTACATGCATAAATACCTTTTTTGGGCTTGACGTTTCTATTTGTTTCTATATAATATTATATTTAACTTTGTGGCTTCATGTTAGTTTTATCAATAAAGCAGCCGTCTGGTACAGTAACACGTAATTAAAATTTGTCTTCACTTTTATTATTCATAACATTCCCATGTGAAATATGGAATAAGCATTAAAAGATCAAAGACACACGAAGGGTGACAGTAGCTAGAAAAACTTAGACGTCATGACGTGACAGGGGTTTGACAACCCTATTTTAGTACGACTCAAAATGAAAATTCATAATGTTTTAGGCTTTTTTTATAAAATCGTTTAAAATTATTATTATCTTTGAAGTTCAACAAAAGAAAGAGTCAAAGGTCTAAAGACGCTATTGTTTCTGTCTTAAGACAATTATATTGTTTCAGATACTTATTTTGTTTCAAAATAAGTACATAAAATTATTCAAACATTTTGTCTTACAATTTTAATGGCATAATATTTTAGAACAGAACCACCGTGTAAGTATGTAATCTAAAACTCCATTAAATAAAGAACTGAATGATCAAAGGAAACAAAAGAAATCCGAACAACTTCGAAACAAAACACTACGCAAAAGTAAGAATTAATTATGCAAATCATTTTGAAATGCAAAATAAATGACTATCGAGATTTCTAAAGACAATGTAGTAACAAACAAGATGTCTAGACTAGGCCCTTTGCTTACAAACCTTTACAAAGCTATTGTTTTGAGAGGATTGGATGGTATTGTCTCATCGATTGGATCTATTTATAGGTGGACAACATAGATTACGGCGCAAGACGTGGAAGGAGGCATTGTTGGTGCTGACGATGAAGCATCGTCTTCTTAGGCTATTTGATGGTGTTGTTGGTGATAACAATAATAAAAAAATGGTAAATTTGACATAAACACTCTACCTACTCTACTGTAATGTAATGTTTGGTTATGATGGTAAAATGTTTGTTTTTGTATGTAGGTATATGAAACAAAATTTTAAACAATTTTTCTCTATTTCTATTACGATAACTAAATTTAAAAAAGTCTATCAATATTTTCTATTTGTCATGTCTTAATAAAATATCTTATTATTGTATTGAATAAAACACCTACAGACTTTGAAGATACTGCATAAAAAGCAACATCTGGTTATTTCATTTCCTCCTCATGATATCCTAAAAATGTTTTAATTAGGTACAATTAATAAAAACCGCTATAATCTTATAACTTCCATCGCAATATAACAAAACAAATAATTGTACGTGTGACTGCGTAACATGCGAGTGTCCAACACATGGTAGACGTGATGGGAGGGTCCTCCAAGATTTGTAGCTGTCAACTGAAATAAAGAATGTCACTTACACTATCTATTCGTGATTAAGAAGAAATGTTCTGTAAAGGAGGCATGTTTGCCCGTAATTAACAAGAAAACATTACCGACTATGATTTTTTCATCTATTTTTTATAAACCGGTGTGTATTAAAAGGGGTGGTGTGAACAGATACTTGATATGGATTTATATTGAAGAGGAAAGAAGCGATCAGCATTGGGACCAGTTTAAAAAAACAAAAGAGCGTGAATTTGACAGTCTTTTTTTTTAACAAGTCATTAAACTTTCAACTGTTAAAAAGAATAAATATAAAATTAAACGAGAGATTTATGGCCAGTAATTAAAAAAGTCAATATCGACGTCCCCGGGGAATAAACCGGTAATCGCAAAAATCAAATTTTACAGGAAAAATGATTTAGTGTTTTTCGAGTATATCTCTTTAACAAAGGAGAATAATGAAAACATTGTTATATGACGGGAAAGCTAATTTTTACCCGAACAGTTTAAAGTATTAAGTGTAACTATTAGATATACACAGAATTATTTATTCACCAAAATACATATTACCGAAAATGTTTTCAAACAATTTTTAGGGTACTGATATCTTACGATCCTGACTTATCAATATTATTCCAGTAATGTTTACTTACCGAATTATTATTGTAACTTTCTTAAAAATCTTTGGCATAATAGTGCTTAACTGGATTATTCAACGTGTTTTTTCATTACAGAGAGATATTGTAATCTTCAGTTACCGACTTATTATGGTAAAATTACAAATAACCGAAGGTAAAGTAATGTAACCCGTATTTTATAGGAAATTTTTGGTAGTCATATTTTCGTAATCATTAAAAGCTGAGTATGTAAAATAATTTTGTTATCGGTATTTTCGAGAGAATAATTAAAGAAAACTCATAAAATGTATTAAAATTATAATATTTATTAGGAACAAAGTACTCATAGAAACCACAATTACAATCAGTCAAAATATAAAAAGTAGCCAAGTAAAAACATTAATAACTAATCAGTATTATCATCATTGGTCTCACTATTATCGCCGTAATCATTACAATTTTCTACAAAAATCAAAGACTCATAAAATCTGTGGTAATACCGTGGAATCGCACCACTATTGCACAAAGAATTTAAATGAAAAATGCCTTTCTTATAGGAAGAGGTTGATGATAAGGACGTTCCAATACAGTATCTTCTATCAAAGCATCTGGCTTAGGTTTTCGCCAACGTCGTTTGGTTTGGAATTAATTTGAAATATTTAATTCAGAATATGCCTCATCAAAATCATATTTAAAGACGTGAGTCTTTACAGACTTGGACAGGGAAATGGTTAAGTCTTGGTAGTCTCACCAAGAATCGGATGGTTTTTTGCTTGCACTAAGCACAGCACAGCGGGCACAAACTTCTTTCATTAAAATATAGTGTACTTATGTTTATTAAAATAAATAGATGACTGAATATGGGTTAAGTGAAGTTGAGTGAAGATTGCGTCAATATTATCATTACTGATAACTTTAAAAACCTGGCAATGGGCTGTACGCAGCCAAATCTTTACTTAGCATTTTTGGATAAATTGAGATTTTCTCAGCCTAATATTTACTAAAGATTTTAGAGATAGAATACTTAATTAAATAATTTATATACCTATGCAGCGCAACAACTGAAACAAGTTAAGAAAGAAAGCACCATATATCACATTTTTTAATTAAGAACGATTAAATTCACACATAGTTAAATTGTTTTTTTGTCTTCAAGTAGAAAGTAGCTACTGTTTCAGTAGGCGGTATTGATACTTATGTTTTTTTCAGGGCATATAGACGCCATGCTTCTGCACCTATGGTTAAGACAAAAAGATTTTGTACTACTAGATGTAATTACACAGACTGCTGGATAAATATAGTAAATAACATTAGCAAGATTTGTAATTTTCTATTAGAGTTTGGCCAGGTTTTGTTGCGCTTAATGCAGAATAATTTATACTCAATACTATTGTTCTCAGGATTGCTATGAGGTGTCTGAAGACATTGATTGTTATTCTATAAATAATACTACTACTACTACTACTGGTTATTTTGTAACATTGTGTGACTACGATTGTTGATCAGGATAATTAAAAACAGAACAACTCAAGTTTAGTTTATTTAAATGATTGCATCTAACTAGAAAGAGTTGACTGCACAAGTGCATAGTATGCATTTATGTATAGGACATGCCTACTTATTTATTCTAATTTTATCTCAACATTACCATCTCTTGAACATCTGCATGGTAAATAACATATATCGAGAACGAGGCATGGAGTGTATAATAGATGATCATACGAACTTACCTGATGTTCGATCATTAGGTATTATACGAAGTGCCTCGTTCTCGATATATGTTCCCTACCCATCCCACCCTTGGTAAAATTGAGATAACCTACGAGACTCTAAAGGAATGAAGTTTGACAGGAGAACAAAGACAGTGTGACACTAATACTTCGTTTAGTTTTGGATCTGAAAGAGTTTAGTTGCCAAGCGACGCGAGAAAGCTGCCATGGTAAATAACATATGTCGAGAACGAGGCACTTCGTATAATAAAGATCGAACATCAGGTAACTTCGTTTGATCATCTATTAGTGTGCGTAATGTGCGTTACATGTGCATTACAATGACGACCTCCGTGGTCGAGTGGCGTACGCACCGGTTTCAAGGTGTCGCTAGCTCTGAGGTCCCGGGTTCGATCCCCGGACGGGTCAATATAGAAACCAACTTTTCTACATTGTCCCGGGTCTGGGTGTTTGTGGTACCTTCGTTGTTTCTGAATTCCGTAACACAAGTGCTTCAGCTACTTACTTTGGGTTCAGAGCAATGTATGTGATGTTGTCCGCATTTATTATTATTTTTTTAAAAGTAGAAACGCGTCCTTGACTCGCCGAGCGCGAGCAAGTTCCCGCCAATACGTATAGTAAGGTATGATTTTTTACCGGGATGATAACTGTAACAGTGCATTACCGAAAATGGCTACCACAATATTTACGATAATAAACCTGTAATCGCATTAACCAGATTTTTTTTCTGATATATTTAACAGTATTATTACTTTACCGAAATGTAGCCACAGAACTTAATTTGTAATAATGTATTACGTTATTTTTCTAGTAAATAAAAAATGAAAAATTTCCAAAGAATAAAAGTGTTATAAGGAAAATCATTAGAAATTACCGAAGAAAAAAAATAAAAAAAATTGTATAGGTGAATCCCGACCTATAGATGCCGAAAATGGTATAACAGTAAAAAGTCAGTAACAGTATAATACAGGTTTATTCCTTGGGGGCGTCGATATATACTTTGTGAATTTTATAACGTATACGAAACAGCATTGAATATTTAACTGCTATTAATAGAACGAATCGTGGCCATAATTAATAATTGAGCACACTTTAATTAGTAGGTTTACAGTGAAGGCGTTGACACGCCAGTTCGTAAATAATCCTATCTTTTATTTATATTCGTAGAGATAGTATTTTAGAACGACCTTCCATTGATCTCTTCGTGATTAATCTCGATATAAATAATCTTATTGAGACGTAAATTAATAGTTTCAAGAGTATTCACCGTTACGTAAATATGCATGCTATTAAAACTTTTGTGTGAACATGAAATACTACGCAGTCGTACAATATTGACAAATTATATGTTTACATACTTTTTGGCACTTTTTTATCGTATTTGCATTTCAAGCTATCATAATGACAAGCTTACATGATAAATAATTGAGATTCTGATTAGATACGTAAGTTTTTTTATTATACTTGATTTTAAGTATGTAAAAACTGAGAAAAATACTATGATAAATGTGTAATAGAATTATGCTATTTTTTATCGAATAAAATAATATCATTTAGAATGAAAAGTGTGAGAAACACAGAATTCAAATGCTTGTTAAAATTAATGAAACATAAAGATTAATTTTGTAAATCTTTTGTTGAAGATGATAGTGATAAATAAATTATTAAACATTCGATAAAACCGATCGACGTTAACGAATTTGACCTTTTGACTTGCGCAATAAGCATCAAACAAATAGGTACATTTTCTTTGGAAAATAGCTTTATTGGAAATGTAATGGATTTGATCAATATTATTTGACATCTATACTAATATTATAAAGCTGAAGAGTTTGTTTGTTTGTTTGTTTGGTTGAACGCGCTAATCTCAGGAACTACTGGTTAGAATTGAAAAAATCTTTTTGTGCTAGATAGTCCATTTATCGAGGAAGGCTTTAGGATATATAACATCACGCTGCAACTAATAGGAGCGAAGCAGCAGTGAAAAATGTTGCAAAAACTGGGAAAACGATTCATTTTTTAAGGCTTTCGATGCGTGCGCTACGTAAACGGTTAGAGTTACCTAAAAAATATGTAAGAATGAATTGTTCCTCTTTAAATGATCTAAAAAAATGTCCGCGACGGTATATGTCTATCTTTTAAGATTGACTCACTATAACCTTTTTTAAGGTAATTATTTGGTCGAAATTAATGCATTATTGCCAATTATTTGCTACAGAGTTTTATCAACATAATATTAACTAAAATTATCATTTACGCAGAAATACTTTTTTTTAAACTTCTTAATCGCGGTCATAATAACAGAAATTGACGCGGACGAAGACGCGGGGATCAGCTAGTGTTAAATATAAAGAAGCATTTATTGCTACATAGCCTTAGGTAATTCAAACATTGAAGTTTTCTTATGTTTCTTAAAAATGTTGAAAGTGTGTGTTTTGTTTGTTGACCCGCCTTAGCTTCGCATACATATATACCTAAAACAGTAATGAATTATACACGCAGACCTTCATCTTAAATCATTTTTGGTTCTTACTATAACTGATATATATCTGTTCAATAGAATCTGAGTTTATTACGTTCACACAGATAGACATACAGACAGACGCAGCGACGGACCTTATTTATAAAGTGTACAGTTGTACACTGTATACATAGATATAGGTAGACTGTGTACTCTGTTTTATAAATATAGATAAGTATAAAAATAGATAGGCCATCTAGAACGACTTTCAACTATAAGATTGACGGGCCTGTTGGTCTAGTGGTTAATGACCCTGACTGCTATTAATACCGGAGGTCGTGGGTTCGATTCCCACCCAGGACAAATGTTTGTCTGATGAGTACGATCATTTGTTCTGGTTGTCTGGGTGTTATTTATTTATAACTAGCTGTACCCGGCATGCGTTGCAATGCAATTTTTTCTACCTAGCACCTACCTACCTACATACTACCTACCTACCTACCTACTACCTACCTACATACTACCTACCTACCTACCTACTACCTACCTACCTACCTACTACCTACCTACCTACTACCTACTACCTACTACCTACCTACCCACCTACCTACCTACTACCTACCTACCTACCTACCTACCTACCTACTACCTACCTACCTACCTACCTACTACCTACCTACTACCTACTTACCTACTACCTACCTACCTACTACCTACCTACCTACTACCTACCTACCTACCTACCTACTACCTACCTACCTACCTACCTACCTACCTACCTACCTACCTACTACCTACCTACCTACCTACTACCTACCTACCTACCTACCTACTACCTACCTACCTACGACCTACCTACCTACGACCTACCTACCTACTACCTACCTATCTACTACCTACCTACCTACCACCTAATTGTTATTTTTTTTTTTTTAATGTATTCTGCTATTCAGGGCGGAGACAAATCCAACGAAACAAAAACCATGAAAATTGATCCAGCCGATCTCGAGTTATAAGTGTTGTAACAAACCCGACTTTGTTTTATATATCGTCGACCGTAGGTTCAATTGGGGTAAGGGACAAAACACCGAAATTGAGTTGAGTATACAGTTTTGTTCAGAATTTTTCGCTCTTTCGAATGGTGTATATGAAAAAAATCTAGCTTAAAAAAAATGTCCCTTACCCTACTGAATTTTTGGGTAAATTTTTCGAAACAGCCCCGTCATAACCATGTATCCGAAAAACTATGCAATATAGCAACTTGAACTGGTGTAATTACTGCCACTAATCCATTTCGAATAAGGTAAGGGTCTTTCCAATCAACGAATTACCATTACATGGTTTATTTTTAAATAATCCATTATAAAACAAGCCTTACACTCATTCCTTTGTTATCTCAAAAAATAAATATCACCCATACTTTGAATGCGTTGCTCGACTTTTAACACAGTTGTCCCTTACCCCAATTTGCATTGTCATAATAAAAGCAGTGTCAAAAAGAAGAAGTAAAAGTGTTTAATTTAATTAACAATGCCTAATAGGCTCATAGCTGACGTGAAACACCGCCGCTCAACGAAGTCTGCAGTCGCCGAATATGCTGAAGGTTCCAGCCATTATATTAGATTCGACAAACCACAGATCCTCGCTAAAGAACACAAATTCCTACCTAGGATGTTTCGCGAGGCTATTGAGATTAAAAAACACCCTAATTTTAATAGAGAAGATGGCTGGAAGATATCACCTACTTGGGACCCAATAACACATAAACTCAAGGTCAAACCCAAGAGCAGCGCTGCAAGACATCAAAACACGGTTAGCTCATATTGCGTAGGTCGGAACTCAATAATTAATTAAAATATGAAAGTAGAACGAGAAACATCTACTGTCAAGACGAACGCCATCTCAGTCTGCCCGTGACCATGATACCTGCAAAGGTGTCGAAACGTCGGGACCTAAAATCAAAATAAACCGCGACAAAATCCGTAAAAAAGTAGTTTTATTTCAATGTCTAACATTCGCGTAAATCTAAGAAACCAATACAAATTGTTTTATTCCAACTGATAGAAATTGGCTACTAGGTACAAACACACACAGTTCTAATACATTTTCATGTCTCTTAAATGTTTTTTTTATAACGATTTCTTAATTTAAGATACCCCTACGTCAAAAGTGTGCACTTCATTTTCTATCAACAATCTCTTTACAGTGTATTGTATTTCATAAATTTATTCAACAAGTCCTTAACACTAATTTTCATTGATAGATTGGATCCAACGTTGAGGTCAATTTAATGTAAGGGACAGGACTACAAGATAATTGGTCAGTAAGGGACATTACTAACGAAATACACTGGTGTAAGGGACATCTATTTTCTTAAACAGTTAATTTACCTTAATTAATATTATATAGGTAGATAGAGCACTAAAATATAAGAATATGTGTAAAATCAGATCCGAAAAAGGTTAATTACAACAAAAGTTATGATTGATTTAGTCCGAAAAAAAACTTTGTCGCGCTCTCCTGAAAAGTCGTATTTTGTCCCTTACCCCAATTGAACCTACGGCCGACGATATATAGATATGTATGTATTTAGAAATATATAAGTATGTTTATCAGTTGCCTGGTTACCATAACACAAGCTCTGCTTAGCTTGGGATCAGATAACCGTGTGTGAGTTGTCCCGGAATATTATAATTATTATATATACCGCAAACGGCACAGGATATGTTCGTTTATAAAAATCATCAAGCAAAATTCTCTCTCAATACTTCCCGTACATAATGTAAAGACAAAGACATTTATTTTGTAAAACATGAGTGTACAAATACAGGATTTATTTTTACAATATCCGCATGTAAACTAAAACATTAGATACAGTTCTAATTCTATTGAAATTCCTTTAGCCGTGTCGTCCTCACAAGTGTAACCGTTTTCCATGTCGCTATTCCAATTTTGTTCGCTTTAATTCCCTCCTAATTTACGTAGGCGTTATTACTGTTTGCACCATCGATTTAATTAGCTAATCCTTAGAAGTTACGGTGCAAATACTTTAATCGTAATTTCCTTTGCTTTAATTTAAACTAATAGTTTCTGGCTTAAGAGAAGTTATTTGGAGATTATTCTGTTTAGGATTGTAATGTTGATGTTACGTATTTAAATATATTTATGAGTTGAAGAAAATTTGGTGATGTTAAGGGAGAAACAGCATACTACATTTTTCTAAAATTCGTATGTCTAAATATTTGTCTGCAAATATTTTTATTTTTACTATGTTTACTATAACTATATTGAATGAACATGTAGTACAATGTAGTATTTCTATTTATTAATTGTAAGCTTACGTAAATTTGCATATTTCATCATATTAATTCAAAGTAGGCACTTATTCATCATTCCGCCATAAAACACTGACTTAAAAATGTGATACTGACGTATATATTTTCTAAATTCTTTATGCCTTTTCTTTTATAATATTATGCGTACATAAATTCTTGTTCCGTAGTAATAAATAAATATGCGATGGACAAACGGCAAGATGAAGTTGTAAGATCAGCAGGGAAGCCGTAAACAGGTACGGTGTTGCCACAGAGTAGTAAGTGAATAGAGTGTTCATAGAACTAGCTGTTATCAGTACGCCCCATTTAGAAAAGAAAAAGTGTGTGAAATATATGAATGCTTCTAAATATAATACAGTTAAGATGCGATTAATTAAAGTGGAGCTTTTATAATATGGGCTTAATTAGTTAAAACTGAAAAATAACCATAGGAGCCATTTCACGCTTAATGGTGTGCAAATGAATTAAATAATATTGTTTAGGAAGTTCATTTCATAAATTTTAACTAGTAAAACGGTTCAGGTGAATTTAACAAATAATAAAAAAATCCACAAGTCTTTGTTATTCTCAAGTAATTTCCAACAATACGAACACTCCATTATCTCACTACTCCGTAATGTAACCGGAACATATGACGTGGGCGAACTCACCTGCAGTCGGTGTAGCACAGTGTGTAATGCGTTGTTTTTTAAATATAATACGACAGTCCCATAGTAGCCGGAAATATTTCGTCATTTTTACACATGTTTTATGCTAATACTGATCTTCGGTTGTTTTAATGTGAAGTTTGTATAGGTAATGGTTGGTATATTAAATTTTTATTATCGCTGGATTTTAATGGTCATGTCATATTATTTTAAAATAATGTCAGTCAGCTGGATAGACAGAGTCGTAAGACCCAGAAGTAAATAACTAACTTTTGAAGTAGTAAGATATTTTTTCTATTATTTTTATTTCGAAAGTTTTACTAGAAGAATTATGTAGTAAGGTAACTCAGGAATAGCTGGGATTCCAGTTTGCTCCAGCAGATGATTAAGTTTTAAGAGACAATTACGGTTTTGATAGCATTTTAATGATAACTTTTTGAGCAAGCAATTTTTTTTTTCCTTGATCCATGATCCAAAATGATTCCTTGCTCTCTACCTATAGAGTTCCTTACACCGGCCACTTTTTACACACATCAACAACTATTTACATTGTCTTCAATGTCATATCACATATGACAGCTGACAAGCTTTAAATAATAATTAATCGTACACCGAACACGCTGATGACATATTTTTTATTGAAAGCAAATGAGCAAGAATCACCTGACTGTGATTACCGCCACCCGTGAGCATCCGCGACACAAGAACTGGGTAAATACTGTAATTTCTTCTTAAATTATGAAGCTTGAATAATATTGTGATATATAATGAGTGGGATTCGGCTTTTTGCTATTGACAATGTTCTTATATTGTATGATTTTAAATTGAAGAAACATCTTGATGCTTAAAGATGAGGTATGATGACAAGAGAAGATCAATAAACTTTGGGCTATTTTTTTAAAGAGACACTACAATTGCTTATTTATATAGTGTTCAAAATGTATTTAAAGGTAACTGGAGTTTACCTACAGCTCTTGGAACAAATAACGCAAATTAAACTCTATATAGACGAGTTGGAGACTTTATGTAACACAGAAAAAAAAAACTGTTACTCTTATAATTCCGCCTGGACTTCTTTTGTTTTCTTTGTGTAGGTACTCAATTTAAACTGTTTAGAAAACTATTCACAAACGTAAACACGTCCACATTGACTTCAATTTCACACTACACACTGTCTTCCAATATTTCTGTCTGACGGATCTATCAAAGAAAGCGGATTACCTGTCCTGAGGTAATTTCGCCGTCCACTGGTTTCGAGTAAAGGGACCAAGTAAGCTGTACTAAGTCTACCACCTCCTTGTAATACTGTTGATACATATGTGCTATTAGGACTGATAGTTGTTTACTTTAGACTTAAACCTTGATGAGTAATGGTTATAGAGAAATTTGGTAGAATGGTTTGTATGGCATGGTAGATTTTTACTGAATTCAAACTGTTTAAGTATTCTTATTCCCATGTTATCCCACTTCTGGACAGAGGTCAAGCCTTAGTAGTTAGACTTAGTTAGTCAGACTTATTCCAGCAAGGTAGAGTACCTTTACTTGGCATTCTCTACGGTCCTGTGATTATCGCATACATAAAATTACATATTTGTGTCCACCTTAACGACTCAAATTATTTCAACTCAGTGTTTGTCTTGAAATCTTAATCCTATCTAATTTAAACTTTTACTAACTTATTTATTTTGGTTACTAATCGACTCCACAACCTTTAGCGCAGAAAGCCAAGCAAGCCCTAGGACAATTAGGTTGTCGATATAGCCTCTGAATTGTGGGTTAATTTCACTTGACTACACTAGCATGGGGATTAGAACCGTGACATTTTTAGACTTAGTGGCCGATATAAATCAGGTAGTCAATGTTTTTTTTGCTTTAAGGTTCTACAATTTTGCCCGATAGCCCGTAGTTATTTACGCTATCGAATTTCGTAATGTTATATTACAATTTCTTAACTTTTTTTTAATATATAATTATCAAGTTTTGAGTCGAACATATACAAATGATCAAATTATTCTTGACAGTCAGGCTTACGCAGAAACTTGCTAATGTTTTTTTTTTTTATCATAACAGGAGCTTTTCTTATGTGTAACAATTTTTTTACCTAAAACATTACGAAGCCTCAGATCCCAACGACAACACACCAACACAGTCGTTATATTGACTACATTTTTTTTATTTTACATAGAAGTAAACTCAAAAACATAACCTAAACGCCACACTACTTAAATCTTTAACCTCTCCTTGTCTCAAATACCAGTCTATTCCTACATCTGTGTGGCATGACGCAGTGCGGTGCACATTCACAAACATCATTTAAATCACAAATGAAACCGCTTGGTTACTCCGCTAAGTGATTTCGATGTTCAACTCTGACGCTACGGATTGTTGATATAGGTTATTTGATTCAGTATCCTCGAATTTATGTCACATAATTTATTTTTCTTGAGATTTCCGGCGGTTTTGGAATTCAAATTCGGTTTTGGATGGTTTCAACTTATTCCAGTGATCGTGTTTTTGACGTTGTTTTATTTGTAACTCAATCATAGTTGGACACGAAATGTGTTTTTACTTTTAGTAAGATTATGAAATGAGCTAAGCTTCCTTAAATTCATTTAATCAAAGACTTAATTTAAATAAACATTTACTACCTTTAAGTTACCAACTACGTAGAATCAAGAAAAATCTTTTGTAATAATTTAATGAAATGCACTTTATATATAAACGCTTGACTAGTCTTCAGGTGACACAAGTATTGCAAACAAAACCGTTTTAATTGATTTCTCTGTCTTTTGTTTTTAACTGATATTGCAGTAAGTAAAAGCGCAAGCTACGTGCTCAATTATCTATAAACAGTAAGTAATAGTATGTCAACAGGTTATCAAGACTGCGAAATTTCTGTAAATAATTAATTAATAATAATATTAAGCGTAAACTAACGCGACTAGCTACGTGATTGAGAACAACGGCCCCGAATAAAGGCCAAATATTGCACCGACACAAAATGTAATGATGTTTAATTTAAATAATGAACCCAAAAATGTTATATTATATTTTCGGTACATTAATGAGAGCGTAAAATAAAATAGGAATGTTATATTCATAATGTACGTTTGTTGTTGTTGGAAGCTAAATGAGAGAACAACACTTCTTTTGTTTAAGAAATAGTCCACACATACTTAATAAAGATAATTAAAAATATCAGCGTTACTTTATAACATATGAGGATGGGTTTTACTTATAACAATACATAATGACTCTCAGTTTCTGTAGCTCTATTAAAACAATTTAGTGGGACTATTGTTAGATATAATAGACAAACCCTGGTCGGCGTCCCGTAGCGAATTATAATGAGTAAAACATTATGAAGGAGAACAAATGAAGCTATCATATTTCTATCAACATGCGATATGACAAAAAATTTCGCTGTACAATTAAGGATGTTCTTTTGTTATTTTTTTTTGCTGATATGTGATACAAATAATGATTAATTTTAAAGGTGTGTGGAGTCCAGGTGGAAATAATGCTATTAATTCGGAGATTTTTGTGTATTATATTCTTAATTTAAAAAAACGCAATTCACACGTAAGCTGTTATTTTTAAAAACGTGTTGGAACTTTTTGTTAATGAAAGCTGAACTGTTTATGGAATGGAACGCAGTGCGACAATGTTGTAGTCTTAAAACAATACGTGACAACCAAAATAAGCTGTAGACGAAAAGTAAATATGTCATAAAGAAAACAATGGACGAACACGATTGGTATTAAAAATAATCTCAGAAATGTTAACCCGGTACTTCAAAATATGAGACTCACTGTATGCGGTAGGCAACGGCCAACGAGGCCCAAGTATTTGTAAAATGGTAGTTATTATATTTTAACTCGCCCACACGCAACCTCAGACATGCTCGAATAACGAAAAAATAAGGGAAAACACATTGAAAAATTACGTCGTTTTGAGCAAACATACTCACGAACTCATGGAAGTAGAAGTTCCGATATTTAAGTACGTGAAAAATCTACCCAAGAATAATGCTGTAGCCAAAAAGCCTTGACAAATCGGTCTTGGATTTTAACGATTTATAAAAAAAAACCCGGTGGTCGAACCTACTCCCCTAGAGGACATTTCGAAAAAGTAATCTATTCCGATAAGCCAACAAGGAGACTGTTCATTTTTATTTTGTCCATTCCCTGAGGCTTAGAGCATCTTACAAAATTTGTATAAGTTATAAGCGAATTGCGATTATAAAGGTGAGTGTAATTGCGCTTTAAATTAGAGAAGAAAATAGTGGCACCATATATAACAAGGGTATAAAAGATATACATAAAATGTAATAAATATTATAATATACCTACATCTCGTTATCACTTCTACTCGTATCTTATTTTGGTATTTTATCCGACCGATATAGTACTTCCACCTTCTGTCCAGTAGAGTTAAAAAATTAACTAAGAATTATTTTTCCATGTTTTGAACAAGTTTTTAGACTAAAGTGTCCCTAATCAACTCCTCGCACGTTCTTTGCACAATTTCCTTACGTCCCTATGTCTTATCACTTGGGCCAAACACACAGGGGCATGACGTTGCATTCGCCTCCTACCACAGACTTAATCTCCCTGCGATGCGGTCGCGATAACGTTTGTGTGGCGACCAGAGACCTAAGAACAACCAGGTGAAGACAGCGACTTTTATGCCTATAGGAAGTACTTGACTGGTATTTTTTTCATACTGTAGACACGAAAAATGAAGAGTAAATAATTTTTAAATGTTTTTGTTTTGTTTTTAAGTAATTGTGTTCATGTCTTGATTACTTAATGTGGTTAGGTAATAAGAAGTTTGAATTTGCATGATTCAATAATGTTACTGTATAGTAATTAGTAACCCTTTTTATTATTTATGTTCATCATTACACCTGACAAGCTTAAGTAAAATTCAATAACGTTATTAGGTAAAACTTATATGTTCAAAGAGCATTTCGTTTATTGACTATTTTACCTTCTTCAACATCTGTAGTTAATTGGTTTACGTTGAATAGGTGTAACGTTTTTGTGGGCATAATATTGATACTATACACTTTCATACGAAGGTTATCCAGATAAATGATCCCGTATTACGGCTAACGGTGTCTGTAGAAAATTCCTTTATGTCCAAAATGTTTAAGATCCTCAAAGGAGTTTGAATGTTTTTTTATTTAACGTCTATATTTTTATTTCTATCTTATTTATGAAATGACAATAAAAAAAAACTATTGCAACGGTTACCGAATTTAGTACTTGTACAATAATTAATGTACCTATAGTCACTATGGCCATTATATTTTGTGCAGGTTAACGAAGTAACCATATATATAATAGTTCATATCCATCATTAGTTTACTGATGAATAATAAAAACAAGGCTTGATGCTCTTAAAAATAGAACTTTAAGAGCATCTAACCTTATAAATTTGATTACCAAACCAAGCAACCATATTTTTTGAGAGTTAGTATGCATCGATACTAAGATCACAATCTATCCATAACTTTAGAACAGCACAACAACTATACATTTGGTAGCTGTGTCGGAATACATAATTATGAATACATAATCAATCGAATTTGTTAAACACGACTGTTTTAAGTCGTTGACAACTATCGCTACCGTCGGGTTTTTTCGATATCCTGTCCATTTTTTAGTAACGGTATATGCCATAAAGAAATAAAAAAAAAGTGCCTTCAAATTCGTGAGTCACATAAAATACCGTATTAGAATGCAACGGAAGCATTACGATCCCCTTTTAAACATTTAAACGGTCCCAATGACAGAAGTTAAAATTCATTGGATTCCAAACCCACCCTCTGTCTAAGAATACAAGCATAATGCCTCATTTAATAACAAATTAGATCTCGCTACGTTAATAAAACGAGTTGAGTACCTTCCCAAATATCAAAAAACCGAGATCCTATTGTTTAGATATAAAACGATTCGAGCAGAGATTTCGTAATTTATAAAGAAGCGTATAAATCTTGTAGCGACCGTGATAAAAAGCTTAAAACATGTGTGAAGTCCAGTTCATGTAAAAAACGATGTAGGTCCTATAAAAAGTGCTTTGTGTAAAACATTTTAATTAGGTAGAGCTAAGGTGTGATAAAAATGCTGAATATGTGCTCCGCTGTGTTGACACAAAGCTGGATTAATTAGTAAGCAGATGGTAACTAAATATTTTTACTGGTATTTTTAATTAAAAATGATATAAGTCTCCAATGTTTTGTTTTATTTTTCTGGTATAATACCCTTAATTAATACACTATTCAAACAAAGAAGATTCTAGAAAAGAGTTGTCAATTTAGCTAAAACAAAAGAACAACGAAAAAGTTTATATTCGATTCCACGATACTACATTAGACATTAATGGTACCGGCCGCTAGACCAAAGCGCCATTTAAATCGATGAGTATATTACACAGATTTGAATCTAAAAATTGTTCGAATGATTTACACGTAGCCATATATGGCGGAAACAATAGAATATTAACCTCTCAACATCGAGATAGCGAAAGGTCTTTGTAATAACTTTCACGAGCTTTTGGCTGCTACTGATAATGCTGAATATATTGCCGCCCTTGCATATTAAATTAAAATTATGTGTTTTGTTTTAGCAAGTAATGTTCATATTAATTTCGGTAAATGGCTTACCAAATATTTAAATAATAGAATGTTTAGCACATATTATTAATAATATATGTTTTGTTTAGTCATTTTACATACTGAATGTGCTTTTATTAAAGCACATTCAGCTTACGGGTATGATATTTAACAACTGATAAATATTTATACATAACACTAGCATATTTATGTTTAGTAAAATTATGACAAGTATAATATGGTATTTTAGGATCTCCAATACCTAAGCATTATTTAAACTTTGATTAAAAAAAATAGAGTGAAAAAGTTACATACAGGGTGTTAAGAAAACCCTGTCCGATCCGTGAAGGTGGTGTTAGGTATCAATATCTGATTACGAAAATGTGAAAAAAAAAATTGAAAAAAGAAAAAAAATTATAACCTAAAAGAAATATTTTCTCAAAATTCGAGATAGAGTGTCGGCGTCGTCACAGATGCTACCTAATTACCAAACAAAAGGCCCCCCAAAAATACCGAAGAAATTGGTGTTGTAGTTTTTGTTTTAATCTCTAGGGAATTTCGGGGCAAAAAATGGTTATTTCAAAATTCATTATTTTTGTTTCTATCATGAATTTTCCAAATTTGATATATTATTTGGGCATGTAATTTTGAACCCTATATCACCCTTTCGGGTCGGACAGGGTTTTCTTAACACCCTGTATAGCAAAGCAAATTCGCACCCAACTACGCTCACCAGCTATATATCACAAAAAAAAACAGAATCAAGGCTACAAAATATACATTACAAATTCCGTATTGAAATACATACGGTAAGCTTACGTAGTTACGACGAAGGAAGTAGGCGTCTTGCCCTCTCTGATCGCAAGCCTGATACCACAGCACAATAATTAAAGCCTCTGACATAGCCATAAAATAGCAAGGTCCACTTTTGTAAGGTTTCTTCTACTTCCTAAATAAGGACATTGGTCTTATTTGAATGTTAACACAGATGAAGTGATAACTGTTTTTGGAGTTTTATTGATTTGATGTATTTAATTGCTGATATTTGGTTTGTAGACGGCCCATAATACAAAATTTTACATAATATGTTATACCGTTTACTATTTAGTATTGTGTGCAAAACTGTATGGTACATACTTCAACCGGACAGTTTAGAAGCAACTGGCCACTAAAAAATCTTTTTAAACATCTTTGAACTTCGTGATACTGATACAAATAATTGGAGTCTTCAATGCTTCCCAGGGAAACCTACGATGCGAAATTTTGACTTTAAACTACAGTGTGTAGGTACTTAAAGCATAATAACTATGTACTTAAATGACTTGGATTGAACCCTCTCTGTTTATATCATGTAACATGCCTAGTGTTTAAAAAAGAAAACAGTCATTAAGACGTTTGTTGAGACTCACCGCCTTGATGACATAGACTACTTTACTCACAGTACCAATTAAAGCCAGGTTAAATGTCCAGTTTATGTATTTGTGTTTCCTTCCAGACACAAAGAAAAATAATATTTTAGCCTCTTTGTTCTGAAGCTCAATAAAAATAATTATGAAAGTAAATTAATCTTTTTTTTCCTTGGAATATATGTCTTACTTAAAATATTGACATAATTTTATTTAAAATCAAACTGCATGTATTTTCAACATTAGAGGTGTGTCCAAATAATACAAAATTAGGCCGCTACTTTACTAAACAATAATTGTATGTTTCTGTGTCGCTTATTTGATAATATCGGAGCAGGAATGCGATAGTGCCCTTTGATAACTGGTTAGCCATGACCTCTGAACGGTCGCCAGTCATCTACTTTCCTTAATAAACTATAACTATTTACTGGGAACAATGATTAGACTGAATTAATTGGGACAGTATTAATTATATTGAAACCCAAAGAAAATTAAGAGTAGAATTATATAAAGCGAAATAAACAGTAAAAAGTGAACTGCAAATTGACACTTGCAATTAAGATGATAAATATAATGATAATGACCTGAGTGCAGGAAATGTAACGATTAATTTAAATATGGCACATAAAGATCTTTAAGTTCATACACCGCTGCACTAAATACTCCGCTATAAAGTGACCGTAAAATACATACTTAACAGCACGTAATGGGTATTAAAATTAGGGAATTAACTACACCGATTCGATCGGAATTAATTAGCAACTGCATACCGGTATTGGATTACATTTGTTTATGAAAAAGCAAAGTTTTCTCACGATCGTTTTTATATATTCAGACTACGGGGAAAGCTAGCATTAAAAGTGCCTTATCTCGATGCATTTGTTTTTAAGGTTGCAGCTGACGCTCCAAAAATGAATTTTGAACTCGTACCGCGAAATTAAAAAGAAAAAGAAACAAAATCGCATCGTACAGGCGTTTTCGGATTTATCAGTTCATCTCGTGTGATTGTTTGTTTTATTAATGCTTTGAACAAGGTTTATGAGCTAAGGGATCTCCATGACGTGAATATTAATTTTAGGGTGAGTTTTGTGGGATAGTTCGGAGATAAGATGCGACATTTAAATGTAGGTAATGTTTTGAATGAAGAAGGGATATTTAATCGCGAAGATAATATCGCTTGGTTTAATGTTCCTTCATTAGGTTAGGAATCCAATTGAATAGCATAGAGAATATTAATGAGAGCTACCTCCACTTTTTTGTCACTACCCTTAAGAATATTTTGAAGGGCTGTGATTTTAAGCGTAATTTAAGTTTGTATTTTAACAATTTCAATGCACGTAAGTATATAAGAAAAAAAAAGAATTGAGAAAAGAAAGAAAAAAAAGAAAAGAAATAATCAAAAATAATTGACCCAGTCAAGAGTAAGATAAGTGGTATTTAATAGGCATTTATGATAAGTACACGGAGATCGTAATCTATAATGAGAATTTAATAAACCTTAAGAAATTAATCGCCAAAAACCAGTTCGATGTTAATGTTTCCTTTAAAATTATATAAAATGTAAATATTTTATAAAATTTATCGAAACAATCGCAGCGTAAAATATTACCGGATATTCCACATGCAAATGATTGCAGGAAATCAACTGGAATTTTGTTACATCCTAAAGATATTTACGTCTCCATTTTTGGAGGATACCATTACAACTGACCTGTTTCAAACGGTAAAAATAACATTGTATACTTATTTCTTTAAGAACTGTCAAAACCTTTTTTTGAGCCTATTTAAGTTACGATCGAGGAGCTAGATTCAGATAAAGCAGATAGGACATGATTTTTTTCGGTTTGTGTGTAATTAGATCTGAATTACCATTATGAATCCTTTCGCTTCGAAAATCACGTAAGTTTCTTGTGGTGGTTTGAATTATCATCCTGATATAAACATTGTCAATAAGTGCTGTGATGGTCTAGATTGATGGCCTGGATACCTGGAGACAAACGAATATTTCTATTTATACTACATAGCTTATTAAAATGATCTTCATTGGCTCCACTAAATAATTTTGCTGTGTCAGACAGGGTCAGTAAAGATTCTATATTTTAATTTGTAAGACCTCAAGTACTTTATGGAAGACAAATAAACTTCTTAAGTAATGTGTATATTGAATTTCTCTCACAGTCAATCTAAATAAGTCATCGGTTCCCAAGCAGTTATCTTCTTATTGCCAGTTAAACTCACAAAACCCACAATTCTGCTATTTGTGGTCAGAAACGGTATCGTCATAATTTGTGGCTATACCACTTACTGAACTACTTGCTCAGTGACGGATGAAAACGAAACTTCTATGGATTAGTTTTAATGGTTTACTAAAGTTTGTGTGATACAAAGATGTTTTGGTTCCCAGGGAGGAAATGGACACTTTATTTTTTTCAATCTGGTCTGGTTTCCGATAAATGTGAGATTAGTTTTGTGCCCTTATTCAACCATGTTTATTACATGAATAGATTTGAAAATTATAAAAAAAATAAAATTATATCTTGTAAGTTCCATTTGTTGTTCGCGACAAAATAAATATGAGATATTATATTGTTTTTTGCCCAATTTCCTTCATGGAAATAAAAGTCTAAACTACTTCAGTCCCTATAATTAACGACATTGAAAAGCTTTTGACTATCAACTATATAATCTAGGTAGCCAGTTTCAAAGTTTTCTAGGCCAAGACTTGAATTTACTTATTCTATAAATAAGAAAGTTTCCAAGAATAGTCGATATCAATTAGCCAGCACTGGCATAGAAATAAATTGACTCAGAACCGCAAAGCAACCTAAATCAGTACGTCACTAATGGAGGGTGAATAATTAACTAATATCGTGTTAAATAATACCTAGTAAATATTTTGACCGATATTAGATAGATCCCAAATATACCTACCGATGGTTTTATTTGAGATGAAAATTAGACTCAATAAAGCATTAGCTATTATTTTTTCATTACAAGGTTTTGTCCAGTTATATATCTATACTTATAATAAATCTGTAGAGAGGTCAATTCTGTACATGAAATATATTTTCAAAATAACTATCAGGGGGTGATTAGTGATCGATACTGATGCCAAAAATGCAATCAGTAAAATTTTTGTCTGTCTGTCTGTCTGTATGTTCCTTATAGAAACAAAAACTACTCGACGGATTTTAACGAAACTTGGTACAATTATTCTTTATACTCCTGGGCAGGTTATAGTATACTTTTCATCACGCTACACTCAATAGGAACAGAGCAGTAAAGGGAAATGTTGGGAAAACGGGAGAAGTTACTAAATTTTTTAAGCTTCTGTCGCGTGTGCAGCCTTAATGGTTAAAGACTCATTGATAAGCTTCGTCATCCACGCGAACGAAATTGCAGGCACAGCTAGTCATTTTAATAATATATAAGATTAGATTCCCCAGTATGGGAAGACGAAAAAAAAAACAACGATTTTTGTATTATACTCGTAGTAAGTAACATTTTTAGTGAGTGTTGTCTTTACATAAGGCACAACATAGGTACATAATGTCATAAAAAACTTAATAAGGGTACTTGAAAGCTGATCTAATTCTTCTAAGGTTCAAGCTTTTACCTTCACTGACAAACTCTTTAGACTACACTTACATATCCTACTAAATTCGAAGCAAATTTCTAAAAATACCGTTATCAACTAAATACATTATGTACGCTTATACTAAGTAGTGGTAAACAATTATGAACAAAAGTGGCCTCGTGGTCCACGCAATACGGATATTGATCGTACTATAAATAAGTTACTATGACCTAAATGTATCTCACTATGAACTGTTCACTGAAATTGACGCTGTTAAACTAACACGCATATTTGAGAAATGGTTTATTTTAATTCCGTGAACAAGTAGAAGTATGGTAAAGCAAGTTTAAAATACTCATCACAAATCGAATGTATGGGTCTTCCCCTCTTTCATCAACACGTTTAATAACGCTTCCCATAATGCTAACTTAAAACGAACAAAACATGTTTTCACGCCAAGAATCGATTACAATCAAGAAATATCGATTTAATATTTGTTCATCATAACACTGTAACTTAATACAAAATTTGTGTAAACAAAAAAACATTGCACGTGAAAAAGTTTTATCCCCCGAACAATCCAAAGCGATATCTCGACTCCAAAACAAATACGCCCTCAAACTTGCAGATAAATTGTTTGCCGAACACTCCAAATCATTCGTTGAGTGTTTTGATCAAATCGTATCGATATAATAAAATACCCGGCCCGAAATCGCATTCGATGACAGAATATTAATTTTCAAGTTATCGCATCGCCCCCTACTGTTCCTTAAACAATACAAATATGTTTAACAATAAACTGTGTCATTTAAAGCAATATTTTTTATTCAAACTTGGCACCTCTTTATTAACTGGATATTATTATAATCGCAAGCCTCGTAAAGTGAGATCAAATTTTTAAGATATTTGGTGATTATTTATGCTTCATACCTCGTAACAAAGAAGCATAAATCAGTGATACCGGTTTCAGAATTTGGTTGTAAATTACGTAGATGTGAACCATAGTCATGCAGTTTGACAGTTAAAATTATATTTAACGTTGTTTTAATAAATTAATCACTGTTCGACGATATAATACCGACCGATGACGGGCCTGTTGGTCTAGTGGTTAGTGACCCTGACTGCTATACCGGAGGTCGTGGGTTCGATTCCCACCCTGGACAACATGTTTTTGTGATGAGCACGATCATTTGTTCTGGTTGTCTGGGTGTAATTTATCTATAATATGTATGTATTTAGAAATACATAAGTATGTTTATCAGTTGCCTGGTTACCATAACACAAGCTCTGCTTAGCTTGGGATCAGATAACCGTGTGTGAGTTGTCCCGGAATATTATTATTATAATAAAAAATACCCAAAATGGTGAGCAAAACAAACAGTTGAATTAACACACCTAATATTTACGGAACATTACTTTACCACCCGTCCATTGGAAGCGAAAACAATATTTATTTCTGCCGTACATCTCGTGGCAATCCTACCATGAAACTCATATCGATGGCGCACACTCAACATTGTGTGAAAGCTAAAACAAAAGTGAGTAGGAACACACATCAGGGGTCGAATGTCGGTGGGAGGCAAATAGTCCGTGGTGGTAAATCGGGCGGCGTAACGCGTTATATCAATGGTTGCAGCATCATTGTCGGGAACGGTCGATTGGGCGCACGCGTCGCCCGACCTTGCCGGCAAAGACTACATTAGAAAGGGCACACGGTTCGGCTGAACTTTGAAAGTTCACGGATTCTTAGTAGTTAGTATTGTAGCAATGTGTGAATTACCTTTAATGATGTCGAGAACTTACTGAATAAATTTGAATTGACATTCTTAACTTGTGTCTCGAAATGTGCGTTGTTGGTATTCACACAAGAACAACTAAACTTTGGCATAACAATAATAATTATTTGGTTTTAATAAACTATCAAAGGTGTTAGAAGTATTTATAACGAAACATATTTATGTCAAACAATAACGTTTTTCTATCAACTTGATTGTCAATTGTATGTTTAGTCTTTGGCCATAGTATCGTATATTTTCAATTCACCACTATTTCCTGAAATTGGCCCCTGCTTCTGTAAATATTATGTTTGGTTCATTGAGTCTCAGATAAAGGAAGTCAGTGTTGTACATCTTTTATATTTAGCTTGAAATAACACAGAGCTACTTATAGAAACGTTTTGTTGTATCGAGTCTTCACAATCTAATAACGAGTCATTACTAGCAATTAAAACTTCTGTCTAATTGGTTAAAGTTTTGTAAAGGACGAGTTAAAAGTCTTTAGCCGTGATTAAGTCTTAAATATTTCCTAAACTGAACTTAGAAGAATGTAAAGTTGTGTAGTTAAAGAATAAACCGTATTAAATTACCCAAGTTTCGTAACAAGCCCAGACATTCAATTTAGCTTTCTTTTATTTCCCGTCTCTTTGTTTAGATTTCCGTCACGGGACTAAGAAAAATAACGAGTCAAACAAAAAGTTTTACCATTGCCAAAGGGCCAGTCAAGCGTGAACCTTCAAAAACAGATAACGGGAGTTTCAAAATATCCGGTGTCTTTGAGCCAAGATGTGTAGATATGGTTCAGTTGGCAATGGTCGTTGAAGACGATTCACATACTCATTTATCAACTAGTTTTAACACATATAACTTTTTCTGCTAATATTTAGGCATTATTTTTTACGACCAGGACCTGAAGGAAACTTTAAGTTATCTTTGCTTTTTGAGTTTTACTGACTCAAAATATGTCCAAGCGGTTAAAGAAAATATAAGACGCAGAAATTATAAAGAATGAATATTTGGACACAGAAGTCTCATTTCTGATTTTTTTGAAAACCTAATATCAATTCTAAGCTAGGAACGCATTGTCACAGTGCAATTCTTAACAAGCTGGCTTTGTTCGGCCTAATAACCACAAGCTTCGTTTTGTCGTCGACCCAGTTAGCGGGGTCTTTGCACAAAGACGTACCCTATTTTTACGGTGCACTTATGCAAAAACAAACGTGCTCCAGTTTGAAGACAGTGCAGTTATATTTGTGGTCAGGTGTCGTTTACGTGACAATTCAGTTGCGGTGTAGTTCTCGAACAGGCATATCTAGAACAGCTGTGAAATTATCTTTCACTTTGCATTTGAGACAGTTAAGCAGTCATTTCATCATGTTTTAAGATAATTTTTCGACTCTGTTTTACCTTTTGGACGTCTTCCAATGACTAACATAACGTGGACGTTGGTACCGAGCTTCCTAACCAAAAGTTCTGCCCATCTAATATCCAAGTATTTCGCAAAATAGTTAATAAATAAATCTGTCTAGAGAGAAACGTAATAAGAATGCTAACTGAGATAAGTGAGATTCATGATCGGACGAGTAATTTAAATTATTTATAAGAAACTTACATCTCTCTCAATCGTTTAATCTGATGCTCATTAAAATGAAACGTCTTCTTACAATGCACTACAGACAAACTTAATTCTAATCTAACATTGTAAATAGGAGCTATTAGTTGCCGACTCCCTCGAGTCAAATAACTTACAATTAGAGGTAAAAACGTCAGCGAAGTAAGCGCTTTTTGATGCGATCGCCACTTGTTTGGTATAGCTACACGATTTCATTAGTGATGTTCTTGATGTATGAAAAAGCGATTTAATGTTTCTTTTTCCTCAATTTCTTTCGATTACAAATCTGTCAGGAAGAAACGAAGGGAATAAATACAATGCGGTTATATTTTATTTATTCTTTTGTGTGGAAATTTATTTATGGATACGTAAAGTTGTGTGTGTGTAAATATACTGTGTTACATTGGGTAACATCAATATATATTCACTTAGAATATAATTTAGACTCATTGAATGTTTTGTTTAGTTGATATTTCTTCACAACAAGTTGCTTAAGTGTTCAAAATTTATGTGTCGGTTTTCTGAATGTGTATTTAATTCCAGTTAAATACTCAAATAAACATTCCCTTTGTTGTCATTTAACCTTTACAAAGAAACTCAACCTACTTCACATAGTAATTGGTGGACAATTTGAAACGTCTATTTACTCTCCGAATGAAATACCAATAGTATAAAATTACCGGTAAATGGTAAGGTTGCGGAATACCGTATCCAATTAAAGGTACCAATTTTTTTGTGTCAGATTCCTGTCGTTGGGCATCTACAGTTTTTGCTGGACCATTGGGTTTGTCGAAGTTTTTACCGGACGACAACGACGGCGAAATTTTTTGCTCAGTCCGAACTCATCTTCGAAAGTCAAGTACCCATATATTTCGGTAGCCAAGCATGGGCGGCGTAATTGATTGAATTCGCTGTAAATAAGCTTCATTTTTATCCCTGCCTTTTTATTTATTAAACACATACTTCAGCGACATTTTTTGCTACTAAAAAAGTTCAGTGTAGGTACCTTTTGTTTTTGTCTCGATTGAAGTGATGTCAAGACAGAAAAGTCACATCGATACTTTTTAATATTTTAACTTTTTATATGGCCTGGCCAGGACAATGAACCTTGTCTCCACATTTTTTCTCTGCTACCTAATTTTTATGACTGACAATCAAAGCTAAAAGCCCTCTGACATTCCTATGGGTTGCTTTTTACTGTCAAACAATGTAAAAAACTACTCCCAAATATAGCCGAATATCTTTAATTATTGTAAATATTTTAAAACATATAATGGTATCTTTGTTCATGTCTTACTTGAGACCAAAAAATAATTTTAATGGAGACTTGTTGGTGGAGGAGATTGTTGGCCGTTTTGAAAAGCTAATAAATGTTGTTATAAAAGTGGGGCAATCACGTTCAATCAATTCCAGAAATAAAAACAATAATTGCATTTTGCGGAGATTGTTAATAAACAGATTCCAATAAGATAAAATATGCAGCATGCAGATCAAAAGTCGATGTAGTGATAAGCGAACCCAATCATCACACCGGCACGGGAGGCGTTAACACACATAACTTATAACGACTATAAATTGAACAAAGTCAAACATTCGACAATTGCGGTTGCATTGATTCGAATCGAATCATTCAATTAAAACGCCTCAACTCTGACGCCGAAACGGCGATCGAGATCAATATCGCAGTTTTAATAAAACAGATGGGGAACGGGCCTCCATATCCGGAGCTTGCTTATTTTTTTCAAACGGGAAAAAAACTTGGAGCCCCTCGAAAAAGCAAGCAATGATAATAGAAACAACGGGAGCACCGTTCTAAAGGGTTACTCGTGTTTTTATTTGCGCCTATATAGAGGTCTTTTTAGAATGCGTTAAAAGGAAACGGCTCGAAATCTCCCGACGAGTGCGTGGGTAAAAAATAATATGGCCACTCTGTCGCCTAACGTTTATGTTTAGATATTTGTGTTTCCTGTTTCTGTTTTACATGCTATTGGCATCGGAATACCATTGCAAATGTACGCACAGGAAGCCGAATTAATGTGATACTTTTGGGTGACACGCGATGTGTAAAATGTTTATTGGAATACCTATGTTTCGTATGGGAAAACAATAATTGTATTTTTGCGAAGTATTTATTGAACGTATGAACATACACGCGACGCTTGCGTTTTGTTTTCGTATTACAGTAATTTTATACTCGTGTCGTTATTTTGGAAAAATAAAAATGTTTTTTCGTCGTATAGACTTTTACTTAGCAAATTATGTCTGACTTGACTTTTATCAATTTTGTGTAGCAATTTTGTTTGTTATGTTTATGTGAACTAGAAAGCACGTATGTTTACGTAATCTACTCAATGTGCTTGTTTGAATTGTTGACTTTGAATTTCAAATGATGGGCTTGTATGTTTTTTTAGTCCGTAGTCGAATCTCCTGTTAAATGTTTTATTTATTGGTCGAAAATCGGTCAACAGGGTTCAATCGTTCTCCAATTGTTTTTTGTTGTATCTTATAGGACTTTTTTTGTGTTGACTGTAAAAACTTATTTCGCCTGCCACTTAAAACCATGGGTTGTATTAAGTGTATTGCAAAATTGATTACCCAATTGCATGTCGTATTCTTTGTAGTTACAGAAAAGTTACTCGTACGGGCATTTTATTTGTTTTTTAATAACAACAAACTTTAGATGAAGTTATCATCTAAAGATTTATACACTTATACTTTTTGTGTTTATTGTCACAAACACAAAAAAACACATCTACATAGTCCAATAGAATACAATGACCTGACAAATAAAAATATGGTAATAAAGAAATTTGATACTTAACATTTTGAATCAAAATTTATTTACGATCGGCCAGGAAGGCCACTTCTATTTTTTTAAGAAACCCAACCTAATTGGTGACTTATGAGCACGCCATCTAGCGTGACTCGTCGTGGTGACAGTTTGAATTCTTAATTACGTAAAATATAGTAATTGGCGGCGCCCACTTCACTGTTATTGCTATTTTGTTTTGGTTTGTCTTTGGTGACGTCATATTAAACGGAACTTGACCATTGCAATATTAGTGACCTTTGCCTTGCTTTTTAATGTTACTGAAGCATGAATATTTTTAAATGACTTACATAATATCGTTCAAGTATGTATAGTTGTATACGTATATTTAGAACAAGTAACTATAAAAATATAAACATTTCTTTTTTATACTATATTTATAATTTATATTTTTAAACAATATGTCATGTACTTGGTCGAGTACTTCTTAATCCAATACTACAAGACACTCCAAAATTCTAAATCGAAATCTTATAAGGAAATTGCATATTATATTATCATTGCTTACTAGAATGTATAAATACGACAAAGGTTCTAACTCGACAACTAGACCAGTAAAAGCAAAGCTGACACTTATTTAAAGTAGGTCGTCATGTGAAGGCTGTTCGTAGTAAATTATGGAGCTGCCATTCTATACAAGGTTGAACCATGACTAATATATAACTATCTTTTCAAATTAATTACGCTATAATGCTTACTAATTTCCAACAGGACATTTTTTTTACATTTATCTGTTCATTAAATTATAGGTATTTGTCTTGAATTTAACGACTAGGAATAATATCTTACTTCAAACCAAAAATATATATTTTGTTCTTAAGTTATATTTTTGCGCGTTACAGTAAAGTCACTAATGCTAGACACTTTAGTGAAAGCACTATGTTTAAATGAAAATAATAATATATTTATTGAACAAAACAATCACAACTTTTTTATATGGATGCAGTGTATCTGCATTCATTATCTTAAGTAATAAAAGGACATCATCCACTCTCTATACATTTTTGGTCCAAATTCGAAAGTGCCGGCCAACAAAAAAAAATGTGATATTCTGACAGAGCTTGTCCTCCTAAGCATTTCTTACTATGGCACCAAAGCTGTAGCACCGCTGCACGTCATTTTATCCAGGGTATAAAATTCTGGATTTTCATACATTTTTCGATTACATACCACGATATTATCGATTAAATAAATTTCTAAGAGGACAGAGCTTGACCTCCTTAGCATTTCTTAATATGGGACCAAAGCTGTAGCTCCGCTTCACGCGATTTTATCCAGGGTTAAAAATTCTGAATTTTCATACAAATTTTCGATCACATGCCACGATATTATCGATAAAATGAATTACTAGGAAGACAGAGCTTGTCCTCTTAAGCATTTTTTAATATGGCACCAAAGCTGTAGCTCCACTCCATTTGAATTTATCCAGGGTTAAAAATTCTGAATTTTCATACATTTTTCGATCAAATACCATGATATTATACATTAAATGAATTACTAAACACAAATGAAATGTTCTGTTATGGATGCTAGCTCATAGTTAATGATTAGGGGTAGTAATAAATTCAGGGATTTTTGTTTATAGGTTTTTAATTCATTTTATCGTCGAAAGCGTCTTGCGTAAAAATCATATACTCTAATCCTAAAGCTGGTGGTAATATTTTGTAAATGTAGTGCATAGCTCACATAATAATATGCACATTACATGAGAACAGCACCCAATTAGCCTTTTTTCTGTGGCGCATCACGCAAGTGCATTAAGAGAGAGCGATAGCTAGTCTTTTCGATAAAAGTTTGGACTACCACATTATATGATTCGCAGCCATATTGTATAACGCGCATATATTTACAAAATGGTGCGCCAGATTGCAAAAATTCGCCGTAATATAATAGGGCAAACTGTCGCTCAGTCGGATTACAATTCGGCTAAAATAAAGTACGCCGTATTGTATAAGCGCTTCTCAATCATCGCAAAGCGGCTTAGTAACATGACGTCCATTTACAAACTGGTCCAGCTTTAGAATTAGAGTATATAATTTTTACGCAAAACATTTTTGACGATAAAATAAATTAAAAACCTATAAACAAAAATCCCTGAATTTATTACTACCCCCAATCATTAACTATGAGCAGTATGAGCTAACATCCATAACAGAACATTTCATTTGTGTTTAGTAATTCATTTAATGGATAATATCATGGTATTTGATCGAAAAATGTATGAAAATTCAGAATTTTTAACCCTGGATAAATTCAAATGGAGTGGAGCTACAGCTTTGGTGCCATATTAAAAAATGCTTAAGAGGACAAGCTCTGTCTTCCTAGTAATTCATTTCATCGATAATATCGTGGCATGTGATCGAAAAATTGTATGAAAATTCAGAATTTTGAACCCTGGATAAAATCGCATGAAGCGGTGCTACAGCTTTGGTCCCATATTAAGAAATGCTAAGGAGGTCAAGCTCTGTCCTCTTAGAAATTCATTTAATCGATAATATCGTGGTATGTGATCGAAAAATGTATGAAAATTCAGAATTTTAAACCCTGGATTGAATGACATGCAGCGGTGCTACAGCTTTGGTGCCATAGTAAGAAATGCTTAGGAGGACAAGCTCTGTCAGAATATCACATTTTTTTTTGTTGGCCGGCACTTTCGAATTTGGACCAAAATGGATGATGTCCTTTCCAATAATGAACAAACTTTTATTTATTATTAATTATTTTCTTTATTTTGTCTTAAGTACTAATAGATAACATCACAAAAAAAGAAAATCACCATAAGTAGACAGTCAAATGCACTAATAGTTGACATATTATTTAATTAATGCAGGTGGAGTTTTAAGGGCATCAGTGTGCTTGATATCCTTATTTAACTTAGATAATAATTACTTATCCATCAATCTCTAAGGCACTATCAAATTTGTACTTAATTCATCTCCAGTTATAATCATATTTGGTACATCAAGGACTTTAATTATTTGAGATTCAGTTATAGGACTGATATCCCTATCATTTTCTTTGAATACTGTTTTAGACTCATCACATGATACCATTGCCATAACTTCAATTTCTGTTTTAGTTACTTTCTGGACAATACAAACATATCTGTAATAATTCTTTTTTTTCAGGAAACTTAACGATATAACATAGTCACCTTGCTTAATTCTACTCTCTTCCTCATTTCTTTCTTCCAAATATCATTTGCGCTGTCTCCAGATTCAACCCATTCTTCTTCGGTAGTTGAGCTATTACAGTCAGTCTTTTTAAGTTTGTTTTTTTATAATATTTTTACTTTTCTTTAATAACTTCTTATCAGTCTTAAGTTTTCTTGCTTTTTCAGTCTCTTCTTTCTTTTTTTTCCTTTCCTCAGCTCTTCTTTTTTTCTCATCATCTAATTCAGTATTTTTGTTCTCTTTGTTTTCATGGTATCTTTGCCATTCCAAAGATGATACAACAGATGGCACTTTTTCTTTCCTTCTTCCTTTTTTTGCCGCAATTGACGTCGGAACTCCTCGTCTGCATTCTTGAATAGCGACTTCCATATCAGCCTCAGAGTAACGAAACATCTGTCCTTTAATTGGCGGCATAATTATCAGTCTGGAACAATAGAACCAATAATTGACATCATATATACCCCAATAATAGACACCATGTCTACCTTTAGTTAAAGTGATCCAAAATTGTTGATATCTCTACGGTAATCTTTTCTTTGGGAATAGAGTTCAAAATCGTACCGAACCTAACATAAGAGTTTAATATCTTGAAACACCAATGGATGACACGCCTGTCATCTATTAGATATTCATTATTTTTGTCGACTAATTGTAGACACATCATAATTTGTCAGAAAAATATTAGCAAACACAAGAAAAGCACGATCATCACTATCCCAACATATCATTGATACGTTGACAAATGAGTAAAAGGTATTTTTAAATATAAAAATTGATCCAAAACTCACCTTCAAATTTGGGCGTCCTTAACATAAAAAATAAGAAAACGCGGAACGCGTGCTCACTCCGTTACGTGATTCACAACGACTGACGATATTTTGAAATTTCGTTTAGGAACTGTTGGGAGTTTTTGAGAACAGTTCATAGATAGTGCTAGGTGTCCTATAATATTGTAATAACAGTCATTTTAATAAAAATTGTTTCTAATACAAGAACATTTGTTCTTGGGTGTCATCCTTTAGGTTACTGTTCGGCATTAGTGACTTTACCTTAATTGTTTTTTTTTTTTTCTTCCTTTCTGTATAATTTTACAACAACTCAAAGAAATATTTAGACGGAACAAAAAACATGACGTCGCCATTTCTAAATTTCAAAGTCATGGTCAAGGCTACCATTAAAACTTAAGATACAAAAATAAGGATTTTATTACCAAAACAGACATTTTGAAATATCATCGCGCACATTAGTCGATTGTACTCAAAGATTTAAAAAATGGATGCGCATATGATAACAACGTCGTAAATACCAGTTTTGAAAATTCTCTAACTGGAATACGATAAGATCTTAAGCTTTTGATACTAAAAAGGGGTGTGAGTAAAAAAAAGCATTAAAAGTAGGGTCCTTGCCCCGTTGACGGCAACAACGAGTTTTATTACATACGACATGTTGACGAATAGGGCGTAAAATGCTACGGTTTTATGTCATAGAGTAGAATTTAAAATAGAGGTGGAGGGTGAAAGGTACTGTTACCGCTATTTCTGTTGTTTACGGTTTGTTTTAGAAGTAATGTTGTCTATTAAAATACTGTCAACTTCGTTTTATGTAGGTACTACTAGCTACACCTTGGGGTTTTGTTCGTAATTTCGTCGAATTGTTAGGATAAAAAGTTTTGTCTTTATCATAACACATGTAACTCCTAAACTTCGTAAGACATATTTTAAACAAATGTACATAAAATTTTTGTGATTGAAAAAAAAATCGTAAAAAATTCGTATAACATATTAATAGGATCAGTAGCATCGTGTTTTTTATCTAACGGACTAAGACAGTTAACCAAGGTTGTATAGCGAAGTGATCCGTCTCCACTCTCCAGTCATATCGAATTGCCGTTCAGACAATGAGACTGGGGGTATAAAGTGCACCTGTCTGTACACACATTATGTTGACCTCCATAATATTAGTGCACTGGTTTTTTTTTTAGTACTATAATTGTAATCGATAACTAATGAAAAAAAAAATATTTCATGAAGTTAACGAATATATAGCTTTCAATAATGATTGTACTTTTTAGATAAATTAAGGTTAAAGGTATAGGTGACGACCTCCGTGGTCGAGTGGCGTACGCTCCGGTTTCAAGGTGTCGCTAGCTCTGAGGTCCCGGGTTCGATCCCCGGACGAGTCAATGTAGAAACAAACTTTTCTACATTGCCTCGGGTCTGGGTGTTTGTGGTACCTTCGTTGTTTCTGAATTCCATAACACAAGTGCCTTAGCTACTTACTTTGGGTTCAGAGCAATGTATGTGATGTTGTCCGCATTTATTATTATTATTATATTATACGTTTAGTAGCGTTAAGTGAGCAGACATTTACATTTTAATGCAATACAACATTTAACGTAACCGAATCGTGCATCAAATTTGCAACTTGCTGCCTAACATTTATTCCCTTGAGGTTTTACAAATTACCTGACATTTCAACTTATAAGTGTCACTGTAGACTGATAAGGTAAATTGCTTATACTGCAAAGTCAATAAACTAACAATTGTATCTATAAAATAGTAAAATATAAACAGTAATTAAAAAAAAAAATACATAGTATTGTACATAATATTAGGTACACAAGAAATGTATTCACTCATTAATGTTACTGCGAACATAGGTACTCCCAGTGTATTGTGTATAGTGTACACTCTCAAACATACATAATCTTTGCCGACCTGGGCACGGCAAAGCCGAAGTATTGCGTGACAAAATAATACCGCACGCACACTGTCAAATGATAACTCTATGTCTATCAATTTCCAAAGAATGGAGCACTGTGGTGTGCTTAAACTTTATTATGGGACTCATAGATAAGGCTGAGTTGTATTTCAGCCGCTGAATAACTAATCGGCTGACGTTTTTATCCTTATATTTTTTGGGTCGCGCCGCTAATTAATTTGTTTTGCGAACTGTGGTTTTTGGTTTGTTAACAAAAAAGGTGAGGTGGCGGTGGTAGTTTATTTTTAAAACATTATTAGATGTTTTAGTTTTATTAATTATTGTATAATTAAAAAGCTACTCCAAACGAGGAATAAAAAATATGGTCATAGTGTACTATGACCATTTAATTTTATGTGAATAAAATGTAAAAAGCAACCGACTTCAAAAAAATTTATATGGAGATTCCTTTGTGGTATTACTAGATAACAAAAAGATTTATAAAAATGAATCCAAAATTGCGGTAGATATCGCGTCATAAACAAAATAACCTCCGTTTGAAATCGGTTTAAAATACTGTAGGTACATGGTACGAGTACATAAAGCAATTTTAACATAACATAGCAAACACTGTTCGTGTAATAAAATAGAAATGAGTAGACTTAGGCTATAAGTCCTCATCATCATTATTAATGGTAACAAATTAAACCTCGTTGAAACCGCCCGATTTTTTCCCGCCCTTTGCAAATTAACTACAACGTATTCTACTCAGACGTCCAGATTTTAAATTTAAATTGTATTAATGTTCTTTTTTAGTCTGATGAATGGATGGCATTTATTTTTTATTAACGGGAGCAGTGGTGGTCCGAGTACGTTTATACTATCTTGTATGTATAAAAAATGATTTTCTAAGATTTGCTCAAGAATGGAATTATGGCTTTGAAATCCATACGGCCTTGCTTTTAAGTTAAATTACGAAACATTACTCAAGAGAAATAAAAATCTAAAATTTCGACACAAATAACAAAGACCGATCGTCCTGCAGATACCTACTTGAAAAAAATAGTACACAAGACAACACTTGTACGCTTGAAAAAAAATATTTTCGGACACTCCTGCTTTCGATTACAATAATGCTTAACATAAAACAAAGCTTCATCACTACAGTATTATCCGTAAACATTTCCTTCCTTACAATCAAACCGCAAATTTCGTCTTACTTCGTTCTTTAGGGAAAACTGCCATTTCTCAAAACAATAATTCCTCCCAAAATATTTGTACCGAGCATGAAAAAATAAATATTACTTTGTTTTAAGATGGTAAATCTGTGTCGTTCATTTCATACGTCCCTTAAGGGTAGGCTTCTTAATTCATTTAAGGGGAGGTTTTCTCTACCTACGTGCTAATGAAAAAGTGTTTTGCATTTAAATGAGAAAACAACAATCTCTAAATGGTATTTGTTGTTTTTTAACATTTTTGGTTCTATTTATTATTGTTTCATAATTTCTTAATTTATTTTTAATTTTGATTTTGGTGTTAGGTATTTTGTTTTTATTTTATTTTGCGTATTTGTGTACTTTTTTGTTTTATGGGTTACCTGACAATAAACGAATTTGAATGTGAATTTAAATAAAGAGAGATTGAATACTAGAATTAATTAGAATAAGCGTATAAGTGACTGGAAATGTTATCGTTTGATAAAATATTTGGGTTAACAGTTAAAATCTAAATTATTATGTTTTCATTGATAACATAATAGTATTATGTTATGTTTTAGTTTAATTTCCAGGTAAAACCAAAATATATTATGTTTGTTTTTCAATTAAACATTGACAAAACGTCATCACTGTGAATAATTTCTCGGTATTGTTATCAAATAACAAAGGTATTGTTGCTGTTTTTTTTATTGTTAATTATATGTTATTGGGAATTATTATAGTATATTATTCATGAATATTCATTCATATAAAATGATTATTAAATAATGTGGCTTTAATTTTTAATTAATTTGTAATAAAGCCAAAACCTTATTCATTATATTATCCTGATTTATTTATGTTTCATGTTAAAAACTGTCAGACTCAACTGCAGATTGTTTACGTTAAACTTTTTGAACACTAAACATTTTAACAAGAAAAGATTAAATACCAAGTTTGTTATTTTGATTTTCTTATCCATGGGGTGCATCTTCTAATGGAATTTGTTGTGGGGTGTTTAAACAGATGGCACTTCTAATTTTGAAAATATTTTTGCACTTCAATTAACAGTTCGTTTCAAAGTTAAACCTTTAAATTTAAAATAATTAATTTAAAATATTAGGTATTATTTCACAAGTATTATAATAATAAAGTAAACATATTATATAGAAAATCTCCCATTTTATCAATGTAATATCACTCTAAGAGGGTTTAAAAGCTTCATTTCGGATATTATTATTTAGTTCAAAGGAATAAAATAATATTGCGTATTATTAAATCACTACCACGCTTCCCCAAGATTTCTTTACCAAATATTATGAAATTCGAACCTGTTGTTTGGAATACCCTCAAGTTATACTATGGGTACAAAATGTCCCACAGCCTACACATGGATGTAGTGCGCTTTTGCGGTTTCATTGCGTGCAGGAAATTCGTGAATGGAACGGCTGGGCTCTCCAGATCGTTTAGGGTTAAGCTTTTTGCATTCCCACGGTGCCTGACCATTGAAGGGTTAAGATTGACGTGAAGCTGATTTTTTGTTTTTGCTTCATTTGCGGATTATGGTAAAAAAGGAAATGCGTGGAATTTGGATTATGTCGCAAAGTGGTCCGTAAATAAGATTTTCTTTAAGCCTATATTTTAGGCAGGTTGAAATAGCAAGCAATATTTGTAAAAATAATTCTCATAATAAAAAAATACGTGCTGGAATTAAATAGGTATGGGTAATATTTTAACACCTACTTATTATGTTTAGATAGTATTTTAGTGTATTTCTATACTGAATGTAGAAAAAAATTTTTTCGTTCATTGGTTGTAAATTACGTTCTGTTGCGTTGTCACGTTTTTTAACCGCGTTAAAAGTTTTAAGACAAATAAAAACAATGCACCTGTTTACAATTTATTATTCTCTATACAAAAATGCAAGAACACAAAAAAAAACCTACAATAAACCAGTAGCTAAAAACAAAACAAAAAACTCTACAGCTTCCCTTCTACTTAACAGGATTTTTGCTTAACGAGAATTCATCGCAAAAACTGATAATTAAATTACAAAGTGCGCAGAAAAGCAAACAGATGGCGCACCTATTTAACCGATGTGATTTATTACAGGTGAATAATTCTGTTTTATATTACATAGAAATCCGGTGTTCCAAGAAACATGTTTAATTTGGACACCAAGATGAGTTATGAAGATTCAAGTAACAAGTCTCTAACACTTTGTTATTGGATAACTTTGTGGACGTCTGTATTATGTTCTTGTTTTGTTCCTATAATACCTACAGGTGACAAAGCTATTAGATTTTCGTAAATACTAAAGTTTAACTGGGGCTTTTGTGTAGGATTTGAACATTTGTTAATTGGTGTTCAATTTCACAGCATAATATAAACCGACGTACTTATTGTTTTTTTTTTAACTTATAATTTGGTGGAAAAGATTCATTCAGCAAAATATAAAATTCTCGCATTCATAATATTCTCAAACAGAATCGTTTGCACAAATCTTTGATCGCAGCATTAAGAATACTTTATCGACGATAAATTTTGAGACATTATGAAAGGAATATAAACTTACCAGCCGCTTTCGATCACATTTTAGCGACACTAAATCTTTTATGAATTATAACTAAAGTTCCATATTAGAAAAATCGTCACGCGTTCATAATAAAAGCCGTACAAACATCGCTTTTATTGCTCGACGGTAAAATACACAAATCACCAAAAAAATCTATGCATGCGTGCTATAAAATATAAGGACAGGGGGCCAATAAAGAAAACGGTATATTAGGTTCTGAAAATAAGGGCTGCGCCACAAATGTAGTACGTTTCGCCTGACTTTTATAGGTCATAAAACGGGATAATGTGTCGGTATAAGCGTATTTCGGAATGGTACAAATTTAGACGGGAGGCGCCGCGCGGCCCGCTACTCGATATTAGCCAATATGTAGCTACACTCAATGGGAGAGCTTCGAGTGCCTTTATACTATACGACTGAGACGATTGTGAGCACCGGCTTTAGTTCTGCACAAATAATAAATTTAGTGCACTTTATATTATTATGAAAACCTTTTATTTTCAAGTTTTCTTGAAATATTAACAGTTTTACAAACAAATTACGAGAACTAGGTAGTAACTTAAAAGTAAAATATGCATAAAACAAACGCTAAAACTCGACAATATAACCGAATTTCAATTAAACTTACACCTCGTGAATTTCACCAAACCCTTATCCATTTGTATAAACATCAACCAATTAGTTCCTTAAACGAATCAACACAACCATTAAGTACATGCACCAATAAAATTCCAACAAATCCATCTCATTTACAACATACAAATAGCTGTGTAACAGTAGACGCTATACAGGGTGTCACAACATAGCCGGAGCAATATACAGGGTGTCACACTTCACACATCGCTTGATGAGCAGACGAATAGGTGACGATGAGGTACCACTCATTTGACGCCTACCGTGTGCTTGATACGGAAAGATTATTTATAGATACGATAAAAATAGTTTGGAATGTGCTGCTGTTAATAATCTACTTGCTGTGTGCGTAGACAGTGGAAATATAAGTAATTTACATATAAAAACAAAAAGTATTCATTTTTGTTTAACTATATACTTTTATTTTTCAGTTCTAAGGAGGAAGACGAAGATAATCCTAAAAACCAGGTTTAAGAAGCCTTTAGGTCTCAAGCTAGCAACAATGTTGCTCTATAATCGCCAAATGACTACATTATGTAGAGGTCTTTCCTTAGGGCTTCTTTTGACACAACTACCTTAGGGATTTTTTAGACAAGTAACAGGCTTCTTGAATGGTTAACTTGCCAATAGAATAAATACCGAAATCCCTTTAAAATTGGTGCAATGAAACAGTTGACACACGATAATATCGTGAATTATAAACAGGCTCACATAGTATGCAAGCTGGGCAGGTTTGGGTCGACACTTAGGTAAACTCTGCAAGGAAAATCGCACTATTTGTCGGTCCGTAGTTGTTTATTGATATTTTCACTGCGGTCGGGCTAGGCGGCCCCTGGACGCTAAATCCAAGTTACGGCGTAGTTTTAAACTTTTACGGTCTATTTTTGCCGTGATTCGAAAAAAAGTTCAGGCTTCTCGCTGTGTTCGCTATCGTTATTTACAGGTATTCTGTGACTGGTTTCTGAGCAAAATCAAAAAGTAATAATTGCGAAAAATAGGTTCAAGAATAAAATCGGAAAGTTCTTAAGTGGCATACAGGATTTGATTTTTTTTTTATTAAAGGAACTGAGCTTTAAATACACGTGTTTTTATGATAATAATATAAGATATTCCATTTCCCGAAAACATATATCTTAAGGAATTTATGAATTTATACTGGTTGTTTTTTATCAGATTACTTACTAACAAATCAACTAACCACTTATTTTAAACCCAACCCTCTTCTTTAAATAGTCAGAATATACTCAACAATACAAGAGTGCAGGATGCTAGGCCAACAGACAACAATCGCATACACTTCTCTCTGAAAGCATATCCATAAAACTAGCATCACAAATGTTAGAGAGCTTACAGACCAAATAAACGTAGCGTTTTGAGTTTCTACATTCAGTTGTTTTTTAAAGACTTCGCACACCTTTCCACATGTTTGTCAAAATAACATTCATTGTACATACATAAAGTATTAGACATTTTTTCTCACAATCTTAGTGTTCATACGCACTATGAGGTTACCCGCAATGCGGCTAGCTGTCCGGCTGACCGCATGCGGGAAACCGCAACTTGCGGTTGAAGAACCGCAGATTGAGCCGCACAGTACGTATAGCAACCGTCCCGGTGGCCGCTCGGGCCGCAGCCGTCCGAGCGACCGGAGCGGTCTGCGGGTAGCCGCATCGCAGTGCGCATAGAAATGAATATTACGTACATAATTGTGCTTGCGGTCAGCCGGACGGCTAGCCGCATTGCGGGTAACCGCATAGTGCGTATGAGCGCTTACTAAAAGTATGTCAGTAAAAAGCAAACTTTACTGCAGAATGCTGGCCTAGCCACATGATATCTATTGGATGCAAGTTTCTGCACCTCATCTAGTGTCACTCTAACTTTTTTCCTTTTGTCTATTACCAAGCTATGTTAAGGCTTACCGTTTTAAAGCATATTAAATAGAGTGACTGCGTATCTGACCTACACAAACTATCTGAAGTCACTCTAACACTGTCAAACAAAACGAAATTTCCACTACATTTCGCGATAGCCGTTAAACGTTGATATAACCCTAACTGTCGACTGTAATTTGTGAACCGGAACATAAAATTACGTTGAGCGCTTATCGATTGTAAACTCTAGTATTGTGTGGGTTAATTTATCGATTTGTTTATTATATTTACTCGGATATAGCCGATAGTTTTAGTACTAAACTAGCACTGAATAGATAAATGGCCTGTGAGATATGTTTTACGCCGTGAAATACAAAAGGGGACTGAAATAAGATGATAATCAATTATTTAGTTTTATCTGTTTGAGGTTGTCGGAAATTTGTTTATATCTCACGCCCACTAACGTTTCTATTGTCAGGTGATTGCTAATGTTATTGTGATGTACATCGAAGGAAATTGTAGACACAAGAAAGACATTCTGAAATGATTTTACGAAAGTATGTATAAAAGATTAACATTTTCTTTCAAATCAAATCAAATCATTTATTTCTTTGCAAACATGGGTTGTAACATACACAGATGGTCCAAAAAAATAAAAGTTCTCCATATTTTGCCGTTTTTTTTCTTTATACTTCTCATAGTTATTGGTAGTTATTATGGGTTCCATAGTTAATAATTAAAGTTTCACGTAGAATATGTGTCCATGACTGAATTTGTTCATAGAGTGAGATAGCGACAAATTTTTCAACTGTAGAAGTCATAATCCATACAATATAGAATAACACTACTTGTATCTTACGTTGATATCGTATTACCGATAAATTCATATCAAGTACTTAAAATATAAATGCGTATAACTGTCATAACTTCTACTACATTTAGTAAAATTGACAGTAATAATTCGAAGGCCTAAATTGTATAGAGGAAATTGAAAATCAATACAGAAGCAGTCTGATATTAAGCACTAGACATTCGGTACTACCCATTTTATTAAGGTGTAAATAGACTTAGTCGCAACAGTCACTTGTAACAGGACATCAGCATTTACTGTTTTTTTTCGAACTAGACAATGAGCAGAACCAAACATTGCAACGAACATTTTCACGATCTTCATAGCGAACGGTCTAGTAACTGTTTGTCAAAAAAAATATGAATTATTGTTCGTGAAAAAATGAACAATTGTTCGGCTCAGCATAATCCTCGAAGAAAAAATAATAATTAATCCATTATAAATATTCTACTTAAAAATATATTTTTCGTTTTATTATTTGACGGTGGCGGGATGACATCGATCGCTTCCTAAGTGATTGGTGCCATATGGCTCGAGACAGAAAAGTCTGGAGTCAGACTGGGGAGACCTTTGCCCAGCAGTGGGACACTAAGCAAGCTGCTGCAGGTTACATAAAAAATGATTAAATGAATGAATGATTCCTTAGAATGCTCTGCAGAACGCTCGCTAAAACGCTTTCGTTTGTTTTATGAATGGTCTAGTGTTCCCTAGAATGCTCATTACAAGTTAATGCTCTAGTCTATCAGCACCATAATGTGATTCCGTGTGGGTGGATAAACTTCAGAAATTGTACCAATACTAGGATTTAATGGTTTTGACTGTACGTGGGCGTTTGAAGGCGTTATATAAAGGAGTAATAAGAACTAATAGATGTTCTATTTATATTTGAGTTGTATTTTTAGATGATTTATCGTTATTTTCTGAAATACTATTTTAAGAATCTCGTCAAATCTACTGATCACAATTGATCAGATCACAATTGATCATACTGATCAGAATTGTAAATTAAAATCGATTAAATTATAAAATTTCAGAAAAAGTACTTTACGAATTATAGCTTTATAATGTATCTTCTATGTAATAATCCTAAAACCAAACAAATGAAGATATTCATAATGAACTCTTAAGTTAAATATATTGCATTTGACCTCAAAATGTTATTAGCGTTAAGAATGATGGAGGTCGGAAAAGGGTTATCCTTTGGGAGGCAATAAAAGGGGCTGCGCACCAAAAGTTTCATTGAAGCTATGCTTTTGATCACAATAACTTTATATCCTATAATATTGTTTGAAGAACTTTAATTGATATACATAAACAACAATGGTAAATGGCATCTTATAATATTAGTATCTACCATTATCTGAAGATAAAGTTACCTATGATCAAGTTAAGTATTAATAAAACGTACCACCACATTACTAAAATCTTCAGCTCGTTTATGTTTGGTAAACTACGACTAACGGTATATGAAAACATCAAGGGAAAATCTAGATTGGAAATTGTAATTAAAATTTTTAACCTGTAAATGAGTAAGCGCGATGATGACGTCATCATCACATTATCACCCTTTTTTCAGTTGTTTTTCTGTACGACAGGATACTTAACTGCCTTCTCATTACAGGATTTATATTATTATTATTACGTTCACTCTGAGCCTACCAATGTCCATTGCTTTTACAAATAAGTGGGATCGTACATAAATCTTTTAAGTAAATTGTTTACCTTTTTTTTGTTGTTATCGATATCAAACAAGATTAGGTAAATATAATATAATTTCATTGAAGATAATGTAAAAATAGATTTATGAGAAATCTTCAATGAAGTGGGTTTACTTAACAAAATGTATTAATTTCGTTAAGTAAACACACTCAAGATTAAGAAGATTTAAGGTTTACATCCGAGATTTAGAGGTTTATTTAAAAAAAAAATCTGAAAGAATTAGATTAGACTGAAAATAAAAATTCTTCTTCTTCTTCTTGCGGTGCCTCTCCACTACTGGAGGTTGGCCGTCAACTCCGCATATCTCTCCTTGTCCCTCGCCAGACGAAAAAGTTCTTCTACGTTGGCGATACCGGTCCATTGTCTAACGTTTCGGAGCCAAGACATTTTCCTTCTACCGACGCGTCTTTTCCCCTCAATCTTTCCCATCATTATTGTCTGGAGAAGATAATAACGCTCATGTCTCAAAACATGTCCCAGATAGGCTACTTTTCTTCTCTTAAATAAAAATTATGTGAATAAAAACAAAGTGAAAAATTATTGTTGTTTGATGATATAGGAAGATATTATTGAAGATTGATAAATAACTATGCTTGCTTAGTGTTATCTATTAACCTATTTTTTTTTGACTTAGCATTAATTCGTAAACAGGATTTCCTTACAAATAAATAAAAATCCATAGTTACTTTGAATGTAGCGTCAATTTAAGTAGAGTCGGTTATGTAAATTGCAAAGGCATAATAATAGTTATTGTCGTTATCATATGAACATCATAAATAAAAGGAACAAATAACCATAAAATGTTTTTACATCGTATCGCATACCCATAGTAATTGGCCATTTGAATCAAACAATAACAAATATTTTACGAACGTGCAAAATATCTAACGTCAACAGTGGCGCCGGTTTTATTACATACAGGTTAAAACAACAGAATTGGATCTAATAACTAAATTAAACGTTCTGTGACTCTTGACTAGATTAATCAAGCTTACCCCTTGATATGAAATGTAGATACAAGAGACAATACTAATTGAACTGACAAAGATTTCATACTGAAAATTTAGCACTGAAACAAGAAATACGATACTTTTATTTAGAGTGTGTGCGAAAAGAAAACTGACATTATGATATCATTGAAGTGATTCCATAAAACAATTATTAAGATGGCATCTAGAAATATTATTATTTTTTCTAACATGACAAAAATGACGCAACAGTGTCATTAACATAACCAATACGGTAAAGAAACATCACCCTCAAATCCTTAAACTCTTTCCACGCAGACTAACTACCTTAACTAAACAAAAATATACAAACTAAAAGACAATAAAACAAACTAAAACTGTTTTTAAAGACCCTAAGCTCCGCATTACAGGCGAAACGAATTGATAATACGAACACGACGTAACAAGCATGTAGGCAAGCCGATACATGGTATTATCTGAGACAATGGACGCCTGATTGGTTTAGTTACACAGAATAGACTTCCGATCCCGTCGCGGTGGAACGTACGTGACCGTACTGCCAGATCAAATTGACACTTTTTTTAACCTTGCACCCTTACTCAGTTTCGTCGGTGTCCAAATTCTGTAAAATAATTCTCGCTCTTATTTTGTTACCTTCAATGCTAAAAGTTAGTTTGAAGATTATAAAAATAAATTTGCTAAGAAAGTCGCCTTGGAAGAAACTGTCCATTCGAAGCCGTTGTTAAGAGTGAATAAAAGTTTATATCATTCATATTTATATTCAAGAACGCCTACGTCACGTCGAATTTAAAATTATCGGTTATTAAAAGTTAAGCAATATTTATTATGTTTATACAAGAGATTTAGCCGTCATCAATCATTCCAAAACTTCAACAAAATACATAATGGAGAAATTTATGCACGGGCTTTATCACTTCGGAGATCTTTCGTACCATCCCAAATAGTATTAAAAGCAATTATGAAACACGCACACATTTCTTTTCTTATCGTAAAGATGCATATCTATATGCGAGGCGTGAGAGTCTTTATAGAAAATAAATTTTAATTGGTGCACACGACTAAATTTTATAAAACATGTTACGACTTAATCATCTTAAGATTGGCGGTTAATGAGCGTAAAGATTGTAAACGCATTAACAACGTGGGTAGTCCAAACCGAAAATTCGGTTTGACGGTTCCCTAGACGAAGCCACAAACAACTGGCAATAGTTGAGTCAATTAAAAGAATCGAACGAAACGATCGATCACTCACCGATCGAACACAACCGTTAGGATGTTAGCATTTATTGTATCAGACAAGTTACGATGATCGAGAGAAATTCCAAGACTGAAATGCGCGCCAATAGGATCATCACTTTATTAATGACATACCGAGTTAGACTACAAAATAATTCGTAAAAAACAAAGCTGAGCCGATGATATGATTATAAATTTACATACCTCCATCATACGAAGCTAATGAATTACATCGGATATATGATAGGAATGATGGCGTCATTTATATGAAACTTAATCGAATAATTGATTATAAGAGTGGAACAATAAAGTGATTAGTTTAACAAAAAGTAAGACAATGAGTTATTATTCAACGGATAGATTCCTATTGTTGGGCTTTAGATAGTACAAGAACAGCTATCTGACAGCTCGGGTCGTTGACCACTCGTTTGTATCATTTGTTTATACGATCATCGAACGGAGATATTAATCTCCTAACGATGAGCAGTCAGATTTTTCGGCGAGATACTTTAAGGTTACTTCCTAAATTATATTTATAATTTGTCATTTTATCCTAAGATAAATATATACGAATTGTATTTGCGTTGATGTTAATCTGCACGTTTATTATTCGGGTTTCGTTAAGATAATCTACTTTTACTGTCATTGTTTTGTACACTTATTTAAATAAGTGTTATTAAGACATAAAAATCTCAGCAACAGACAATAAACCCTTTTCCAATCAAGTAATTATTCGAATGCATAAAACAGCCATGAATTGAGTTCATCACAAAAATAAAAGTTTGATGCAAAGTCGTAAAAGTAAATGCAGCTAACTAGAAACCGTTGTATGTATTCAGGGCTAACTACTAATGCTGAGAGGCACTTAATACTCATTGAAGAACTTAACGTTATTGCAGAGCTCGGGTTTAAAATCCTTGTTTTGTAGAACTATAACTTTGAATATACCTATAAATGAAAGAAATAGAATGTCGATCAAAATGCGAATAATTAACAATTAATTTATACATATACTTTTAGTTTCAGATTGAAACATAATTCTTTTTCTGCAATTTGTGTTCGGTAATTTATAATAATAATAATAATAAATGCGGACAACATCACATACATTGCTCTGAACCCAAAGTAAGTATCTGAAGCACTTGTGTTATGGAATTCAGAAACAACGAAGGTACCAAAAACACCCAGAACCGGGACAATGTAGAAAAGTTGGTTTCTACATTGACCCGTCCGGGGATCGAACCCGGGACCTCAGAGCTAGCGACACCTTGAAACCGGTGCGTACGCCACTCGACCACGGAGGTCGTCAAATGTCAAATTTATGATAATCGAGTCCAAAAAAAACAGTATTAATTTTAAATGTAATAATTATCTTATGTCTAATAATAAACAGGTTTTTTTTTGTACAGTTCAACAATTAGTCTAAGATTTTTTGTAAAAATATGCATTATGTTACACATCATAATTAATACCATGTAAGACATAAACACATATTCCTATGTCTTATAGGAATTGAATTCTTTAAAAATAACACCTATAAACTATCAAAGCTGTTTTGAAAGCATTAACCATTATGTTTCCTAAAAAACTCCCATGGTATGAATCTCAAAGAGACCTTCACGATTTTACGAGTTAAAGCTTATTTTGAAGATGCGAGAAATATCGTGCAAGTTGCAGTACATTGCTGTCGATGATCGATCAGTTGTATCATCATAGCTCCGCGGCCCAGCAATGTACCGCAACTAAAACGATATTAAAATTTCTCATGTTGTCTAAATGTTGTCTAAATCATGCTTTAAGCTCTGATCCGAGAATACATTTCATATTGACACAGCTACATGTCCTTACCGAGCCGGTAACGATAAACGAAGCAAACGAGAAAAATATATCAGTATTTAGGCCCACACTTAATAAGTTGTTCGACGCTAAGCGGATTACTTCTTGGTCAGTCGGTAGAAGGCCATAAATTGTGGAATCTTTATAATTTTTAGTCGCCCGCCGATTCCTTAAAGTCATAAATTCAATATCGTTAAATATGCAGCGACTTCAAATGTGTGCTTAAGTAGGCATTATACGAAAAGATAAAGTCGTTAACTTAGCTCGTTGGCTCGAGTTTACGTAAGTATGTGTAGTGGATAGTCATGTCGTATAAGTTTACTGCTTATAACCAACTAATCCCTAAAGTACGACTGAAGATACCGACTTAGGTTTTATTATAACACAAAGTGAGATTCAGTGCTGTTGAAAATCTTACAAGTTTTATTTTAAATTATGTTTCGTGAAAGCCCTAGCTTATGTCGAGTGCTTTTATAAGCTTCTGTGCTTTCTCAAAACATTAGTTATAAAAGTTTTAATCTTAAAATTAAAATCTCACATATTGACTTTAGAAGATGGCGGTACGTATGGTATATTTTCATTTTAAGTCGATAAGTTTAATGCGTATTTGTAATTCTCAACTTAATCTTTGCTACAAAAGTATGACGCTAAGCTCCTTAAAAAACTAAATTAAATGCCAAAAAAACAAACATGACGAACTTTATCTTTAAATCGTAGTAATCAATTACATTTGAACATGACAGAAGATTATTGTAAATAATTGCAAAGGTACAATCGCGTACAGATACTTAACTTTGAACAGAACGTTTTACCGACAATTTTATTTCTATACTATTGTTCAAAAATCAAGTTCTAAGCAAAGATTATCGTTTAAAATTCTTGGTTATTGGTATCGTGGTGTGCGCGACTGTATCGCGATAAACTAAGGCATGTGTAATGTGTATGCCTTCTCTAATAGTTGTAAAATGTGTTATGCTTGTCCGTTCGCGTCCCGCAGTGCTCAGCTTCGCGCCGGCATACGATACCGACTTTATAGCTTAATCTCTTACACGCTATTCCAATAAATAAAAGGTTGAGAAACAAAGTAGAACCCTACTCGAATAAAAAGTAAACAAAAGTTGATTTAATTTTATCGAATTTTGTATTGAGGATCAAATAAAAAATAATACAGAAATTTTAAGTATAAAGTTTTTTAAGTTGATAAAACACATACAAAAGTTAAATAATTTATAAAATGTATAATTAAAAAATTAACATAAGACGTAAAGTGATATCAAATTTAACTACAATTAAAAGCTGGGCAAAGGCACATTCTCTTAGAGAACAGGCATTAACATCACTTGCGGGCAGGTGAATTGAGATTTTAATACTAATCCTCGCAAAGCATAACAAACAAAATTAAAGTCAAGGCTTTCCTAGAAACTTGAAACGTTTTCAGCAACAATCAATTAAGTGTCATCACATCTTCACTATAAAAGTCCTATAAATCGGGTTTAACCGTTCCTGAACTTTGTAGTTTTGCCTTCAAAAGCATCTGAATTCCTATTAAAACTAAAATTAATCCTTCACGTTTCTTAAAACGCATCAAATACGAGTGATGACCCAAAAAGTATACTATGACAGCGTAGTCGACAACTTATAAATACAAATTTTCTATTTACCGTCAAAAATATTATTATATTTTCAATTGGAACCCTATTCCATTGCAATAAGGGCTACTGAACTTCTTTTAGAGTGTAGACTATATTTGGTTCAGTTAAAGATGTCACTCATTCAAAGTTTAACGATCAACCTAATAGCGTTTTTAAAGCAGTTCCCGAAATCCTTGAAACGTGACTCGAGCGTCAACAAATTTAAAAATGAATCCGTCGGCTTATTTAATAATGCCTTTAATGGGTTACTTTGAACTCATGATCATGTGCTCACAATTTGTCCTTATGTTTACAATAATTTAGTTTTATTGAAATCGCTTGCTCCGTATAAGGAATGTTCTATTTGAGTTCGATGTTACTGATGGCAATCGTTTTGTTTACATTATAAATGCTGTTTTATTTAAAATCGTATCTAATTTTACAACGCTAAATCTGTTTTCGTTTTGTTTATTTCGTTTCTCTGAGGTTTCAGATTAACATTTTGTCGAGCGCCTATTGATGATGTAGTATTCATTTTAATCAGTTAATACAGTATAACTCTTTTTTTTAGTAGTTTTGTAACTCGTATTTTGGTTATATTTCAGTTTTTTTTACTAACTATCAAAGCTTTAGGTAACCTTATTTGATCAAAATGATTTTGAGGGCAATGTAGTAAATAGAGATTTCTACCAAGAAACGTACTTGTATTACTCAGAATATCCGCCTCAATGTCTAACTGTTAAAGATACTCACGGTAATATATTGGAGAAAGCCGCAAAGCAATTTTCCACAAAACATATTTAGCAAACATATTACAGTGGCATTATAACTTCATTAGAAACCGTCCGTGCTCAACGAACCGTGGATCTGACCACTGGATTCACATAATTACGTGTTATTTGTTTTTATGACAAGTCACAAAAATTGCTTCTTTTCGTATTGTGTTCCACTATACTTTGTTGCGAACCAAATACGTAATTAGGCATGTCATTTGCAACTAAACATGTCAATGGTTTCTGTAATTAAACTTGATTCTGTATGAGAAAAAATATCAACGATGAAACAGATTATTATTGACGTCTTAGAATTTCAAAGGAATATAATTATTAAATACTTCTTTCGAATACGAAAAGCAAGGCAGACGTAATAGATGACCTACCTATATTATTAGGAACAAGAATAACGATATAAACATTCATAGCAATTAAAAGTATTTAATCAGGTTATTTATGCAAAAAATACGATAGATCTTTTATTACGAACCGATGTTTGGCATTCCTGGGTGAAAAATATCTTGCTAACCCAAATAATTCCTATCATTTAACGACCCGAAGAATTTGGAAAAGAATGCAATGTTAAAGAAAAAATATTATGTCGATAGGATTAATTGTGACATAATTTAAAACGATAAACACAACAGTTTATGGTTTCAGGTTTTGTTGCATAACATGATGACCATTCTGGAAACCAATTATTATAGTATTATTTCGTATTGTTTTTTTTTTATATATTATTGCGTTTGACTACCTACCGCCCTTTCAATTAAATAATCAGATAAAATCGTTACACCATCGCCTAATAAATAACATAACATACCATCACGCCTGTATCCCCAAAGGGTTAGGCAGAGGTGTACCAATGTACACTCACAGTTCGCCGGTATGTTTAGGTCCCATGTAATAGGGCGAGCCCATTGATACTAACCAGGCACAAATCCAAACTCCGACCTGCTACTGAGAATTTCATAGAAAAACCCAATAACACCTTGGTCGACTTGGGAATCGAACCCAGGACCTCTAGCGTAGCAGTCGACTAATAAATAATATTAAAATAATAACAACTAATTAAAATATTGTATTAAGACATGAGAGCAAGTATGAAGGGAATAATGAAAGTGGACGAAGCAAACCAAGTGTGTAAGGATCATAGCAAGTGGAAAGAAGTGGTATCTGCCTACCCCTACGGGAAAGAGGCGTGATTATATGTATGTATGTATGTATGTATTGAGACTAAACTAAATACCTAAAATTAACCGATGAATATGTTACCAGAAATAACTAATCTATAAGAGAAATCTTAGTTCCAAACTCAAAATGCTCTTAACGTTTAATTTTTAAAATAAGTCGCCGAGGAAATATAAAAAAAGTTAGTCCAGCTATCGAGATTATGCCCCACTTGAGACTAGGAAAGACTTGCCGCAGCCTGCAAAGTTTTTAATAAACAAAATGTTATTTTTATTTCTCTCTTGCCAAGCGTTAGGTATAGGTTTTTTTTTGTGAAATTGTTTTCAGTTGTTTGAGGCGTAGCGTAGGTAAGTTAAGATGCATCAGTCAATATAAAGACTGAAGCAGTCATAAAAACAAATACTAAATTAAATAATGGCTTTTCTGTTTTGTAGCTTTAGCCAGCGGTTTTATCACTTTAGCTTAGTTTGCAACTTTTTGTTACTGAAATATAAGCTAATTATGTTACACTGATGAACCACATAACCTAACTGAGAATAAATGATTGTTTTCAATGCTTGCTTTATTTATTTAAATTTTAGAAACATTTTCTATTTACCTACCGATAAACATGCTCAGAACTAGGAAACCCTGTTACAACAGTAGTAGTTCTTTAAAAGAAATTGTCCTTTGACATACTGGCATTCTCAGATGAACAGCTAAACATGTATCGTAAAACAAAATCTGTATGACAGAACATTTTAGTTTGACAAAGAGAAGCAACGCTACCAGTCTTTTTGAACTCAATCGGATAAAGTACTCCATCTGAAACTGAATATACAGCGAAAGAAAACTCGTCTCCCTGCGGGAACGATAAGTGGTATGATGCTTTCAATTCCAATAAAAGTTTTCTATTCAACGAGACTACTGTTTCAATCTATGTAAATCAAACTTGTGTTTACTTTTCATCTGGCTCACTAAGCTTCCTTCCTTAGATGCGAGTTTGTGATAGAGAAATCTGAGTAGAAACTGCTTTCAGCAATATTTTCGTTTTTGTGTTTACTCAAAGGCATTTTACTGCCATTTCATTGGAGAAGTTTTCATTTATTTGAGTGAATAAAACCCGATAAATGAACGATATAAAATGGTAGATATTTTTTTTACTAAATATTGCGTGCTATTTTGTACATCAAAAAATCACGCCTATAATAATTATCTATTAATTTATTTTTGTCACACACATTTGACATCAGATTAAAATACATATTTCTAATCCAATTTAAAATGAATATTTATTTATACAGATGACACAAATTATACAACGTTAAAAGAATATTAAAAGATAAATTAATTTCTCTTTTTGAGTCGCCTGCAAAGATAGATGACCTGTTTCTTACACGTGGCTAAGACAGAGCGTGTAACAGCTAAGAGATTTAATCAAAAGGATAGCAAGTGTCCTTCGTTTCTTAATGAAATAGCCTGCGGTTGGCTCTATGCTTTAATACTACCTACTGCAATTTTTCTTTGACATTTTAACTTTAAGGTCAAGAAAACATAACAGGCGGAATGATAGTGGTTGGTTATGATTATTTATGATGTTACTGTTTAAGTATTTTTGAGAGAAATTTTAATATTTTTTGTTCTAAATAAAAATGTTTTATTATTTAAGATAAAATCATATAATTCAGCCTCAGTTTAGAAAAATTATAAATATCTGTTTAAGGTATAGTGTAACACATACAGAAACCCTTAAAAAAAAGGCATTAGACCGTTTGTATGGTAATTATATAGGTATTTCACTAATCCAAAAATGTATGGAATTGTAATATTAATACTGATAAATTATATTGCTTATAAAAAACGAACATCATAATTGCATTCAGTTTGCTGCAAGTGAACAATTCGCCGAAAAACTTTTTTAAAGATTAATTCAATTCTCATTAATTTTATTTAAATTGATGATAAAAATGCAGCTTCGCTTTTTCTGCCGTTCATTGCGTCAATTTGGGATTATATTATTTTGTATTGATGCGAAATTCATTTTTCATTTAACGGTGTAGTTTTTGAATATACTTTATTTATTATGGACTTCATATAAAATCGCACTTGTTGCCCATTTAGGTGAGAAGAAAAACCACATCGTTTTCTTACTTCCTGGGGTTCCACAAATTTTTTATATTTCCATAATCGTTTTTAGTGAATTATGTGTAGTAGTTTCTATGAGAGAAAACTTTTTAAAATCTACGAATTAAACCGATTTCAGTCTAAAACTTTTTCAAATATTGCCATAACTTTATCAACAACCTACAAAGAGTTTAAATCACTCGATTCCTTTGCATTAGCTTCGCATCAAGATTACCAGTAAATCAAACGTTAAACCGGCAAACGTGTACAAATCTATCATTGGATCGTGTACGGAACGGTCTGACTGGGAACTTCATTTTACAACGTAATCCTTTCAATTCAAGAGTTAGATGTGAACTTTACTGGCGAGCAAATGAAGTAAATTGGATTTGATTTCCGACTTCGGCTACCGTTTGTGATTCTACAGTCACGAATCTTTCTATCAGCGATTTACAGTGTGCTCACATGTGTGTGCGATAGTACAGCGTTCCTCTGTGGCGGTTGTTTTTCGTTTTTCCAATTTCAGCAGATGGGTGGACACTTGATTTGTGCTTGAGTATTTGGCCATCGGGTAGATCAAAAGTTCACCACTCGCTTTCTCTTTGATGAAAACAGAGTTGGTGGAAATCGCTTCAGGTTCAAACCTAAAACTACATTTGTATTGAATGTGTAGTTAGAACGAATAAAAACATTAAGTTAAACTACATACATCACCAAAAGAAAATGGTTTATCATACCTACACCAAAATCATATAATTATTATAGTTTTTCTTTTTTATTTATGTTCCGTTGTTGAAATTCTGCTTTTTCAGAACTCGAACAAAGTTCGATAAATCTGACACTTAAACATTTGTCGCTGCAACGAAACCTAACCTTAACACACAATCTTGCCGTCGTATTAGCAATGTACTGGTGTAGTATTACCGGTTGAACATTAAACACTGACTGAATGAGTGCATCGATGCGTCCAACCCGATAAAACGAATCGTGAACGTCGGCTTTGCGATCCTTACATGTGTGTCGTGAAAGCGAGACGGTACCTTAATTAAATTCGAATTGAATTATTTCCTATCATAGTTACTGGGTTAATGTATTTGAGATTTGTTTATGTTTGGTCAAATGTTTGGAAGGAAATGGATGTAGATGTTCACATAAACTTGGTAATTTAGACTGTAATTTGCCAAGTTATTTAGAAGACTTCAAGGTAGGAAATAAGTTAACTATTGACAAATTGCATGTCTTTTTACGAGTTGGTATGGTGCAGGATCATATTATGTGCTGTGAAGCGTGAAGTTTATCCAGTACCTAATAGGACAGCCTAATCATGCTAAATATAAAACCATCTTTCAAAAATCATGAAATGGATTCCAAAAGTTATGTACATAAAACACTAATAACCATTAGTCATCATTATCAAACCACACTAATTTAACGCTTACTATAAAGAATTAGAATCTTTTTACGTATGACAAGATCCGCAGTTAAAGTCCTCAGTCACGTCGGCTTGCAATTAAGCCGTCGTTTCTGAGGCTTTAATTTAGCTATCACGAGCTACCGAGCTAAATATACACGAGCCTAGTAATTAAAGGATATTCAAGTCCTTAATGTAAGGGAAACATTGACACGGCGTATTGGAATTGTGAATTATTAATTTTTATGCCACTGTAGTACGAGTTGCAGTGTAGTGTTTGATTGCTGGTAAGTTTATGAAAGCAATTTCAGTGACAAAATGGATTAATTAGTGGGTTTTAATTGTAACCTCAGAAAGGATACTAAAACGTTAATCAGTGCCGTTAAGGATAGTGCTGTCTCTGTCACTTTAAGGTTGAACCTTAGACTATAGATAACTATAGACCGATAGTATCGCTAGTTTTCCTTCGTGCCAAGCGAGAGCACTTTTTGTCTGTATCTAGTACATTCGTTTACTGATTTAAAATTATTTTTCGCTCAACGACAGACTTATATGCGAAAATATCGATGGTTTCGACATTGTTAGGATAATATTAGGGTTTTAGATAGTTTTATTAAAACGGCGCGCTCCATCTTGATACAAAATTTACGATAAAACTAGTTCATACACTCTAGTGCTCACGGTTCATACACTGATAGGCTCACTCTTTAGTTTCTTATCTATACTCTAAGGGTTGAACGAAAAGACAGAAACACATTAAATAATGTTTTAAGGTTAAGTTGTGTTTCAGTATTTTGGGGTAATGAGTGATGAAGAAACCGTAAGAACCACACAAGGATCTGTAAGTGTTGTTAGAGATACTTATAAACTAGTTAAGAAACACGTTAGCCAAACTATTGAATTATCAACACAATACACCAAGATTCCATAACAAGTACTACATAAATTACGTCACACAAACAATGTCAGTCGTGTGTCCACAGCCTTATTCTAAGGGGACAGACAAAAGCTTTCCGGCCAAGTGCGTACTCCATATTACTCTGTTATGGACCTTTAGTAACAAATTGTAGGTCCTTTTATCGACGAGAAAATTCATGTATCGTCTTCTGTTTTATACACAATTGGTTTTATGGTTGAAGAGTTTATGATGTATAAACGTTTTAGTACTGATAACAATTTTAGTGGCATCAGTGATGTTTCATTTTGTGAGATGGAGGATCGAACAACAAAAATGATGGGATGATATTTGGATGTCATCTTTCTTGATGGTATTGTTGCTTCTATTTAAGACAAGCGTAATAAGGCAATTCAAAATAAAAGGCCGTCTATAGATGGTAAAATCTGTAACGGATTTTGTGAAGCTCATCTCTTTAAAATGTCAACATATTTTTTAACTTTTAGTTATCTTATTTATCCAATTAGGGAAAAAAAATGATGTTCTTTTAAGCAACAAGTTACAACATTCGACTCATTTGTGAAACCTAATGATTGCGCCAATATTATTTAAGAAATATTGGTTCAGAAAACCTAAATTTAGTTTAGTTTAGTTAGGATAGGGGCTTCGAGTTGTACCCCGCATCGCTGTCACTGTGGCGAAGTTGTCAACAGCCTCGGACACCACGGCCTATCATGTAGCCGTAGCGCGGGCCGCATGGCGCGGCATGCGAATATAAATGACATTATTCGACGAGCTCTTGTCGCCGTCGGCGTTCCGGCTGTACTCGAACCTAATGGCCTGGCACGCGACGACGGCAAGAGACCGGACGGCATGTCTTTGTTCCCGTGGAAGGTGGGTAGGCCTTTAGTGTGGGACGCTACTTGCGTCGATACTCTTGCGCCATCCCATCTTCCTAGTACGTCGTGCTGTACTGGCGCTGCTGCTACGGCTGCTGAGAACCTCAAGCGGCGGAAATATACCAACCTAGTTGGAAGTTATATATATTCGAGCCGTTTGGGGTTGAGACCCTTGGTCCGTGGGGCCCGAGTGCACACAGATTTTTTAAAGATTTATCCAAACGCCTGGTTGACACTTCGCGTGACCCAAAGGCTGGCTTCTACCTAGGTCAGCGAATAAGCATTGCCATACAACGTGGCAATGCTGCCAGCCTTTTGGGCACACTCCCAGTCGACAGCGATGTGGATGAATTTTTTGATGCCTTGTTTTAGTTCTTAGTTTCATTTAATTTATAATTCTTTTTATTTCTTGCGTAGGCTTAGTTTTTATAAAATTGTAAATATTTTAAGTTGGCAATAGTTAGGATTAATTATTGAACAATAAGTAAATACCACAAAAGGATCCCCAATCGCACTTCAACAAGTTTCCCACAAATTAGTATTCCATTAATTCGAATTATAATTTTCTCTTATGTTTTAAGGTTACCACTTTGATTAAAAGTTGTTCAGTAGACTGTGAAATCTTGTCAAGTATTCGGTCGACAGATAAATGTATTAGTATAGTTAATAGGAGTAGACAGCCGTGTGATTCGGGTGGCTCGTTTGTGTTTAGAGTTAAAGTTCGGTTTCACTACCGTAAAGTGTAGGAGACGTAAAACTTAGTTACATTAACCATCGTCAAGTGCTTGCACATAAAAAAATATTATATTGAAAAAATTATAAAAAGACTTTGTTTTAAAGAAATTGAAATAATGTCATATTACCAAGTTATACATTCAGTTACGTATATCAGGAATATTGAAAATCATCTTTAAAAACACAAGTGTGTATACTTATTAAATATTTATTAGACTGATTATTATATTTCTACGCAAGACAGTTTTTTTAAGAATCGTGTAAAGGAGACTAGTTTACGTTTGGACACTTCTAATTTTAGTTTATAGAATTTGAGTCTATAATAATTTAAACATACAAAAAATTACGATCACCTCGAAGAAACTAAAACACTTGTTGTACATAAAAGTTTTAAAGTACGTTCGCCAGCTCGCTCAGTAAAAACCATCCTTAAACGAGTCCGTCGCCCAAAATGGGTAGCAGTTGTACGTATTCAATTTCATAGTGGTTTTGGTGCCTTTCGTGGGGCGCGTTAGGTAAATTAACAAACGCGTTGAAACACACCGGTATGATAATTAGTATTAATTATACTACTCGTCAACTACACTTTTTGGTTACATGTAATGTAATGAATGTTTGATTGCTAGTACCTTTCATTAGGACGGTTAGGGCTTATTCATGTGAGTCCATATATTTACTATTTATTTTATCATCTTAAGTAACCAGACTGTTTTTCATCGGTTTTTTGTTTTAATGTATTAAACTGGCTCTGGTTTCCTTTTAAATCGTTTATTGATAAGAGAAAAGTTTTGAAAGTTTTTTTAGGTAGGTCTCATTAAATGAATTTTGGAAATGTCATTTAGAAACACTTTCGTATTTAGATTTTATTATAGAAGAGCAAGTGAGTTTTTTTTCTCTTTTTAGAAAGAAATCCCAATTTATTTTCGTAACTAAAAAAAAAAACTACTTAATTTTAAAAGTAGGCTCTCTTACGTTATTTTTGTCAAGATTAGGCTAACCCACAACTAATTTATTTAATCTATCTTCTTCTTAATTGCACAGCCAAAGAAATGGTCTATAAATTTTCTAAAGAACTGACTACAGTTATTTAGTGGGCAATTTCTTACCAGAAAATTAGTGGAAGTACTCTTAGACAAAACAATTTACTTTAACATCTATGGCCTTAAATGTCACAAGTTTTGTGAAACTGTATCGTTAGCTTTTATTGAGTAAATTAATCCAAGAAAGTCTAAGTACATAATCTTCTAAGACAATTCAAGTAAGTTAACCTAAGCTTAAAATTTGAATATTCTCACAAAACATGTTCTCTGCGACATATTTTTAATTAAACACACAGCCTAACAATTATTGTTCTTTAGAGCTTAGAAATACCTAAAAGGCAAAACCATCCATTAAAAATATTTTAACCCTTTCCCTGTCCCGTGAGTCACATATGAACATTTCCATTGTTTAACTATTGTGTCTACTGGCGGGACAGTTAACCTGTTAAAGCATGAAAGACCATATACAGTCATATTCTGAACACTTCTTCGAGGTACGCGTATTTCAGGGCAGGGAACACCACAAAAATAATTAATTATTTTTAATCCGTTTTCAAAAACTAAAGACGAAATACCGAATAAATATGAGATTAAATTAAGTATATATATAGTAATAATATTTGTACATATTTTTTATACGTCACATAAATAATTTGATAGCTGAGATTTAGAAGTCGGATTAGCGATTGCTAATATGGAACTTTTACGATTCATATAAATAGGGAAAAGGTTTATTATTCTTAACCGAAGTAGGTACTTAAAGAATATAGTTTTAAAATCATCCAAATAAAAAGATATGGGTACTAGAATCTATTCACATAATGTTAAATATAAAAAAAAGTTATTAACAAATGTTCTCCGCGCAGGGTTCCTAACCTTTTGCATATATTATTAATTTATTGTTGTCCGTTTCTTGAAAATCGTAGTCTGTAAAGAAAACTTACATAAGTTTGAATTATTTTCTTATTTAAAATTAATTAGTTATTATGTACATATAGTATAATATAGATAGATACATAACAAACTATACTTTTCAGATTTATTTATAATATAGTGAAATTACTCTAAACCCTCCTTTGTTCAGGTAAGATATACTTAAATATAGACACTACATCCATTTCCAAACAAGCCAGATTCAATCTAAAACCAACAACAAAGTTGCCGCACATAAAACTTTCAACCGACAAAATCATACTAAGCGTTACAAATAACAAGACGAATGAAAAGCGGCTTATAAATGTTATTCAACTATAAATCCAAGATAGTATGATGTCCACGTCACAGCTGATGTCTTGCGCAACTACGAATGAATTGATTCCAGTCAACTCCGCTTACTGCTTAGTAATCCGATTAAACTAAATACAGATGTAACGGGAATGTCTGCCTACGAAATGATGTAGAGGTTAACTCGTGAGTGATATCTGATGGTGTAGTTGTAGTTGCTAGAGTAGTGTTCTTGCGATCCTCGGTTAATGTGGAAATGGGTCATAAAAAGCCACAATTTCCCATAAAATCAAAATTCACTCAAATCTGCGGATTTTAGTGTAATTTGACTATTATTTTTTATTAAAACAAACACTTAGTATTAAGGGAAGAAATAAATTTTATCACAACTTTAGTAAGAATTTTCAATAGTGTGAAGGTGCAGTCTTCAGCGGCGTTTGAAAGAGTCCTAGATTAATACCAACATTGAAATGAAGTCTCGAATTTGAAAGAAATTCAACGGAATTTTATTTACGCAGCAACAATGCTTCACACTACTTTATATGCTCTATATTAAAATTAATAGCCAAATAAGAACAGATATTTTATCCGTTACTAACAGACAATGTTTTATACTGTTTCTTATTCAAAGAACATAAATGTCAATATCTTATTTCAGAGTATCGAATAACAAATTCCCAGTTTTGAAAGGCGTTACAATGTTGCTCTAGTGACACTGAAGTATCATATTCGTGGTCAGAATTGGCCACCAGTAAAAAATTCTAATCGAAATGACAAGTGGCCTAATATGAGCGATGATATTTCTGAATCAGCGACCGCAACGAAACTTGAATATAATTAAAATAATTCTTACAACCCATTTAGTTCTTAGATTGGTGTAAGGTGGATAAAACTGGCAACCGGTGAATATTGAAATTAGTTTTGTGACAAACTAGTGAAAGCTAAGGTACATTATGTTTACAAAAAAATAAGAAGATTTTTTTAAGTTTGTATAAACTATTTTGTTTACTTTGCAAACCCTATCAAACATGAATATTTCAAACAAAGCTAAATAAAAATTAAGTGCAACACATTTATCCTCTTTACCTAATAAACTTCTTTAGCATATCCATCTTACTTTAATCCGTGATCGTCAAGTACATAGTGCCATTTCTAAATTGCTTCTCACTCAAATAACCGCAGATCACTTGATACAATCTCGTGACGTTTTGGGGAACTGTCAAAATTGTGCTCAATGTGCGTTTGGTTGTGATCAATGTATGGACATCTGCCTAATTAATTGGATTAATAACAAAAAACTGTTCGCAACTAATTATACTTTGAGCAGTTACAAGTTTAAAAAATTGAGTCTGGGTGCCGTTTGGTTAAAGTACCACATTTATTTTTACTTCTTGTACATTTCGTGATAAAATCAGTCAAAATAAGTTTAACTTTAATATTCATTTATTGATGCTTAAGTTAATAAACTATGAGTTTAAAAAGTGAAAGTAATTTCATAGCCTTTTTTTATAGAATTTCATACAATATTTACTGTCACGTGCATGCTTCGGTTAGCCATTTAGCTCGAGATTTTTATTTTACCAATATTTTCATAAAGCTGAGCAATTATTTATCCTTCAGCCTTTTGTCTCTCATGCATTGCTTTTATTTTGTAACATTTTTTTCGCTTTATCAGTTTCGTAACAATTTTCTTTTGGAGATAGATGACATCAAAGTAAATATAAATATAGTTTCATAAGTTTATCAAATAGACAAAAATATTTGCAATTAAAAGATTAATGAGAATAATTATATCTAGAATGAATCCAAAAATACATTAAAGCACATGAAACATAGTTTCTAAAAAATGCAGACTCGCATTCAAAAGTAGAAATGAGTTTTCTAAAATAGGTCAATAATAAAAGGAAACTAGTTTTACTTACTAATTTTAATTTGAAAGAGCGCTTTTTGAGTGTACAAAGCAATGATATTAGAACGGAACAAGGGAACGCGACAAATTAGCTTATTGTTAATGAAAGTATCTAAAGCCAACTGTATCCGCAAGTAAAAGTAATGGAAATTACTTTCATGTTGCGGATTTAAAATGGAAATATATTTTCGAGAGAAGTCATATTCATTCTAATGTGGATTTGAGTTTTTTGTGTTTACTTATGTAGTATGTTTTTCATAATACTAATTAAGGTATAAGCAAAAGTTGAGTTATGTTGCTAATCATTCCGACTGCTATATATCAGCCACTTTAAAGAAATAATGACCGTGCTTTGGGATTATGAACCTTAATTCAATGACTAACAGTTCAGTTTCCATCACATTCAAATTACTTTTAGGCCCTTTTCGGTAATATTTGTCATTCTAAAATGAACTTAAACACATGTTGTCAAAGTTGATAATTGCGTAATTAGTAATAACGTTTAATTCTCTTTCCAGATTGGCTTTAGTATAGGATTAAATTCGCAAGGTTATTCATGACTGAATAAATAAATATACAAGGAAGGCTTTAATGCTTTATAATCATTTACAGAGTAATTATATTTAGTGATCGCAATTTTATCAAAGTAGTCAAATAACACATGAAATATTTACTCAATGTATTCAAAGTGTGGGTACGAACTCATATTATATGTATAAGTATATAAGCCTTAAATTAACAAACTTGTGCAGAATATTAATTTTCTGTAATCGGTAATCTATTTGAGTTTCAACTAATATGTTTGGAATGACATTATCCGCTCACATTTGACTGGAGAGATAACCATAAAGTAGGCCGAACATAAGAGTGAATCACCTTCAATGTAGTCGCGCAATACAATCTTAGAATGTTAATAAATAGGCAGGTAAGTTTTGAGTTTAGGATTAAATAGATTTTGTCTATTTGATGATGAAATAGGCATACATGCTGTTAGGCTAACGTTTTTTCTATCATTATTTTGTTAATACACAAACTACCGTCCCAGATTTCGCAAGTAGACAAAATAAAACCTTCCGCGTCAATGGCTTTATCCATTAGTGTAAAAAATATGTGAAAATCCATTCAGTAGTTTTTGAGTTAATCGCGCTCAGAGAAACAGACAGATGCGGCGGGGAACTGTGGTTTATAATTAATATGTGTAGACAAAAGAGAATAGACGTAGATCAATTGAGAAAGTCATGTGTTGGCTAATCGTTTACCTAACCGGCAATGTTTCACTCCTATCTTTAGTCAATAGAAAATTTCGTATAAATATATCATCTACGAACAAATGACGATACAAAGTTAGCACATTAAATTTTACCTTACTAAATATTCTGGTGACAATATGTTTACCTGTTTTCGTGCATTTGCATAGTTTATTGGAAAATTATATTGAGATAATATGGCGACAGCTCGGTAATAGTGTTTGCAGAGGTGCTAGATTGCGATCTGTAGCCGAAATTATTGATATTGTGTTTACTAAATAGAAATTGGAGTGAATTTATCGTGAACGTGAATTTACTAGTCCGAGTAGATTACACAGTATTGTTGTTTTCATATCGCTTGAAGTAAATAATGATGTGACAAATAAATCAAATATTCACTTGTTTATCTATCTATATTGTATATAAAAATAAATCCCTATTTCCCTTGGTCACGACATCACGCGTAAAAACCTGGACCGATTTCGCTAATTCTTTTTTTGTTGTGTTTGTTATTGTCAGAAGAAGGTTCTTTTTAAAGAAAAAGTTTGCAAAATTGCGCTGAAAATTAGGAAATTGAAGAATACTCAACCACCAAATTAAGTAATCCTGACTTTTGTTACGATAGTGATTTGTTGGATTCTTCTCCACCCCTAATAATACAAAGGCACCGGGAACGCGACCTAGGTATTCACGCGGGTGAAACCGCGGGGCAAAACTAGTTATTTAATATAAATTTTGAAGGTTATTTTAGCTTAGTCATCATAATATTGGAAATTACAGGTGCTGGTTTCAAATCGTATTTGCTCCCGGATGCTAGATAGATTACATGAAGTTACTATTTGCAATTTAGACAGGTCTTATGGTTGCAAATCTAGAAAGTGGCTTTAATAATGAGTTGGTTTATCAGATATTTTTATGTTTTTGGCTTAGTATCTTTAATTACCTGTACATGATGCAGATAAAAAATTCGTAGTGGGTATATACGGTATTAGAATTATTTTTTTTTTGAATTTTAAAATAAACACTTTTTTACTTTTCAACAATGTAGCTACACACGTTACACGTAGGTACTTTAAAAAATAAAGGCTCATCCAAAAATTGTGTACATTTTTTAAACACTATTTCAAAATTAATGGCCCATGAATTTATTTCGCAAAAAATTTGATTTTTGCCAAAAAAGCAAGTTTCTTAATGAATAAACCTAATAAATGTTACGATCAGCCAAATGGGCTCAGTAAGCGGTTTCAACATACGGGTAGGTAGATAACATTTTATGTGTTGAAAAAATTAAAGCAATTTAAAGTGCGATGCACTCGTTAATGACCGTGACAAAGGCGATGACGCATTGAAATCTGGCTTTTAGCACCGAAGAATAAATTGTACTGTGTTTTATGATCAGATATATTTATAACCCTTTTTGTGTCTAATTAAAATATATTTGCGAATTTGATATTTAGATTACAAAGTCGCAGAGTTTGAATGGTGATAACCTAAACGCACCTTATCTACTACTTAGTTACCTATAACAGAAAGGAACGTCCTTTATAATTAAATTAGATTTATAAATATTAAAGGGAAATTAAAACGCCAGAAAGATACTGTTATATAGCTCGGTGAAATAAACTTGGATTTACGTATGTAAACATATTTATAACATTTAAACTTTGTGTGGATCAGTAAGCATTTTACAGATAGGCTTTTTTTCAAAAATACAAATATTTTTTCTAGATCAATGAGCCAATAGACAAAAAACATGCACTACCAAACATCATTAAAACAATGTTCCGAACCTACTATTTTCGCAGGGTAGACACACAAACGTAACTCGCATGTTCGTAGTTTATACGTCACATACGTACAGCGCACGCGATAGGGCGTGATTCATGCGTCCAGCACGCGTACAACGTCCAATGCGTCCGACGTCCAACTTATCGCCCGTTTAATTGGGTGTTACGAGCCCCGTCACTCAAGGTAATCCTTTAACGGTATCGCGGATCGAGATCGCGGAATCAACTGATTTTATGTTCGAAATTTGATATCGAATTCTATTTGAATTTTCGTTCGATTGATAGTTTTCGGATTTTGGATTTTGTGCCAGTAATACGTGAATTTAAAGTCTAGTATGCATCAAGTAGACATACAGATAGATTTTTTGGTATTTTTTGCCATTGCAGTCAGTCCAAAAATACTTTTGATTTAAAAACCACTTACGAAAAGTTACCATGCTATATGTCAATCAAAGTTCAACCTTTTATAAAAATATTCACACGATCACATTAACCTTAAATACGTCCTTACGTAAATATATATCTCATAAAATGTTATAATTAAAAAATCATGATTGTACCTACATAAAAAAGTGTAAAAAAACGAAGTAGATATGACTTACGATCGGCACACATTAAATAATTACCCGTGTTAAAAATGCGCTTCAGGCTACCAAAAATAAGGTGACTGAGTATAGAAATCACTCAAAATTGAGCCTTAAGGTTGAGTTCCAATTCTTCGTAAGTAGTTCACAGTTGCAGGCCTCAGGGGCACTATTATAACCAACTGACATTTCATATTTTTATGCCCTGATCGAATAACAGTTGGGCATAAAGTGGGCATTAACTATCAACTCGTTTTGTGAAAAAAAGGCATTTTTGTAAAAGAATTGCGTTGTAAATGTTATAATAACAAGGCTGGGTAGACTCGCTGAATATAATTAGTGGTAAATATAATATATATAAACATGTGTCTTTTATGTTAAATTGTTTCTTAGAACATGTATTCGCACTAGGATTGTCTGTTGTTTGTACTTACATACAAATTAAGTGAATTTCAAGGTCCTCAGTTCTGTTTTCATCCAGTGCCATTAGGGAACAAATAACTATTGTTATTTTATTTTAACTAAAAATAATTATTATGATACGTTTAGACCACATAAATAGAAGCGGATATACATGTAATATTCTTGTGTTTTCTGATTTAACTAACACTGAAAATATTTTACACAGTGCTTTCAAAGCCATAACGCCGACCATTCTTACCGATTTATAGTTTGTTAACATCTTTTACTATCCCTATAAAGGCTAACGAAATATAATAACCCTAACAATATCGGATAAAGTCGTTATTACTTTACAATCAATCATTACAAATTTACGGCTAGGATGTTAAATAGTTTTATAATAATCCATATCTAATAAGAAGGCATATAAAGTCACATCAAAGGTCCTATAAAATGGAGTTTCTGATGTTTACGATGCACTAAAAACTGATCTTGTAGTTTTAAGTTCGGCGTGTCTCACAAATTGCGTTTTATTAGAGAATGAAGCGTTTACGACAGTTGATGCCTATGGAGTGAATAAATGTACTAAGTAAGGAATTGTCGCACGTCATTTTGTTTGAGAATGTTACTTTGTTGGATACGCTTCGGCTGAGTAAAGATATTTTTAGGCGTTCTACTACCAATAGCTATCTGTATGATGTGTGTAGTATCAGTATGTGTCTTTCGTAAATTTTACTACTTTTATGCAGTCGGTTAGGTCGTTAACAGTAGAGATATAAAGTACTGAGCAGACAAAAATAACCTAAAAAAAGCATTTGAGAGCTTGTACTTTATGAGCTTGTATTTTATCTTCTTCATGTTTCCTGATTTTTACAGATAAGCTAGCTCTGAATATCTACGGAAAAAGGTCGGATGTACCAATACAAAACAGTAGCTGCATTTGACCCGAAAATACTAAACCAAAAACAAAAGAACCACAAAACACACGAAATTAAATGACTATACAAATATAAAAGTTAAATAATGATTCATCAGACTTTTTATCAAATAACATTATCGTTCCGCGGCCGCGCGACCAACCCATCTTCGCGACCGCACCGCTAAATTATACACCGAGGGTCCATAGTACCCCATTACGTAGGAAATGCGCACTAATGCATCTCATTCTCTATTTGTCAAATTATAGGCCGCTGTGTGGTAGTAATCTCACGAAATAAGATAATGGCGCCGGTGAGAGTGTGTCGTGAGTGGATTTTGGCTTGTTAAGTGACGGACATCTGATATTTGCAGTAGAGGTGAAAGTTCTTGTCTCGTGTGAGGAAATTAATATGGATAGGTGAGATTTGTGTTTGATTTAATGTGGAATTATTGAGATATAGAATTACTTAAGTTTATTATTAAGATTATACAAATTAAGTGAGTGCTAACTTGCTGAAAAAGACTGAAGAAGAGTTATTTATAAATTTAAAATTTTCTGGATTACCTGATAAGATAAGTGGTTTGTTGCCTAGTGGCGTAACTGCCTCGTTGGCCTAGTGGCTCTAAGCGCGACTGCTACGCTAGAGGTCTTGGGTTCGATTCCCAAGTCGACCAAGGTGTTATTGGGTTTTTCTATGAAATTCTCAGTAGCAGGTCGGAGTTTGAATTTGTGCCCGGTTAGTGGCAATAGGCTCGCCCCTTATTACATGGGACCTAAACATACCGGCGAACTGTGGGTGTACATTGGTACACCTCTGCCTAACCCTTCGGGGATACAGGCGTGATGGTATGTTATGTTATAAGTGGTTTGTTTCTAAAAATATTATTAAATAAAAAAATATAGCTACGGGGCAGAGTTGCAGTATAAGCTAGTGTAGATACAATAAGTACTAGAAATGTTCAGCTTTTTGTGCTGTACAACAATAACAGTGAATCTACAAATAATTTATAATACCTACACAATGGCATGCATTAGACAGTGATTTGTTTTGTTATAAATAAACCCAATTTCAAAGGAGAAAGGATTTAAATATAAACGCGATTCTATTTAATGTCATAATGTCTCATTATATTGTCCATTTATGTCCGCAATCATAATAGGTCGCTTAGAAAGCGTTCACTGTCCGACTTAATATGAAGGTTAGTTTACAAAAATACAATACAATATATTTTATATTTACATACAAAAGGTTATAATAGAATACATTATGTATGTCATGTACTTATAAGTGAATATGCTACCAAAAAAGTTTCATAAGATCTATAGCTACCAGTGTCATAGTTACCTTTGTAAGAAACAAAATAACATTTCAGTCTTCTTTATTTACAATTCAATACTTAAATCTAATACAAGAACAAACACTTACAACTATACTAAAATTTTATATAAATAAATAAAACTAACACGCGTCAAAAAACTCATCGTCATCCTTGTCAATGGCGGGAAACGTGCCCAGAAGGCTGGCAGCATTGCCACGTTGAATGGCTATGCCGATTCTCTGTGCAAGGAACAAACCAGCTCTCTGGTCACGAGTAGAGTCTACCAAACGTTTTGACAGTTCTTTGAAAAGATTTCGTGCACTCGGACCATTACATTACATTACATTTCAGTTCTGTATGTTTTCAGTTATTCCGTAAAATATCTGCTTTGCTTTTCATATAAAACGATATATCAGAAAAACTGCAAAAATTACACTTCTATAACTCAACTGAAGTACATAAAGAATTGTGTGACTATAGAGACAAATAGCACTTATCTACTCACCTGTCATCATATTTAAATATCAAGCTACCATTCTAAAGAAAAGGCAGGTACAGCAGCTATTAGCATAAACTGTACTGCGAAAGATATATGAGGTAAATTGTCAAGATAAGGCCGCAGTGAAAGAACTACAGTCTGTAATTACTAGTTGGCAATCTAGGTGTAAAAGACCGCGTAAATCGCTTCGCACGTATAAAATTTCCCGTCATCATTTGAAGGTTGAGTGTTAGGACTGACAGTACTATGCGGTTGCAGCGGTTTAGTATTAACGTTTCGAATTAATTTTATTATCCCGTAATAAGTTTAGACAGGCTGAATATAATTTGCTTGTAATTTGTTGCTTTATTAGATTTGGATTCCGTTTGTTGTGGGTTGGACGGTAGATGGATTTATTACTTTAAAAGAATATTATTTTTTATTAAAGTATCAGACAGCAAACAAGCTAAAACAAAAAATACAATAACATACCACTGTAATTAAATTATTCTATTACCTTTACTATTTTAATAAAACAATAATAATAATATGCTGGGACAACTCACACAAGGTTATCTGATCCCAAGCTAAGCAGAGCTTGTGTGCATTTCTAAATACATACATGTTATAGATAAATTACACCCAGACACAGAGCAAATGATCATGCTCATCACACAACACTTATCCTGGGTGGGAATCGAACCCATGACCTCCGGTATAGCAGTCAGGGTCACTAACCACTAGACCAACAGGCCAGTCACAATACCTAGGTATCACGATACGATTACGTAAAAAGAGATTAACGCAAATTGTAAAAAGAAAAATACTACACAGTTATTCCACATGTGACCACTGAACTATAATTCTCAGCGATTAACTTCTTGTGAGACTATTTCCTTCTTTTTTCTCAGAACTTCATTCATTTCGCACCGCAATCTCCATAACATCCTTCCTTTTTCTTGACGTCTTACTGTATTTAGTTAACTAATAAAAAAACATACTGTCGAACTAAATTCATTCGAACCTCCTCATTTTGAAGTCGGTACAAAAACATTCACCTAATTTTTATCCTGTTTTACAATCCCACGTACAATTTATTTAAGAGTAATCTCTGAATTAACTAGCTCTTAATTATATTAATTAACGTTGAATCGCGGACTGAGAAGCAGTGATAAGATATCGCTTTAAAAAACATGTGGAAAAAAGTTTGCTTCGGTTGGGTTGCTTGTGAAAACGAAGACAAGGTTTAAGTCTGTATATTGCAATTAGAATTCATTTAGGTCTGAAAGAACTAGTAACTTGATGGAATATCATAATTACGTCCATTGATACTGATAGTTACTATAAAATATCATGTTTAATTTTGTCATATTAACAGTAACACATTTGCTAGAACTAATATTATAACATCCACTCATGTTACTTAGTTTTTAGGGGGAAATGTTAACAAATAATCGGAAAGTTGGTACATAACATAAACTGCACTCTTTTACTTTAGGCCCTCAAGAATTTAGCAATATGTCATTGCTATAGTAATTAGTAAAATTAGCCTTTCCCATACGTAATTACAGATACATATTCACTATCCATAACAAAAAAAAACAAAGAACAAAGAAATACTGCGAGTTATTGTGAAGAAAAAAAAGGTCCTTACATAAAAAAGTACCTCAACATTTATTATGTCGTTCTTTCGTTACTACTTACCCCAATTATTAAAAGCATGTTGCATTATCAAGCTCTCAATCTCATAATCCTTCCCCGAGTAATGTCACTCGACACCCGTGAACAGATAGTGTATCAAGCAGCACTCGAAATTAAATTAATTAAGAAAATTACTTTAAGTAATAACGAAAAGGAATCGGGTTGCGTTTCTGTAGATTACAAGATGGTGGGGAAGCAGGCTTAAATATTTATGTAAAGATACTGTAATACAGTTAATCCCGGTTATATAACTTAATTGTAATTTACTTGGTTGGTAAATGTTGTTTTTTTTGTGTTTATGTCATTCATGAGAAATCAGCTCCTGTAGCCAAGGGAAATGTCTACAATCATTAACGCTGATCAAAATTAAATGCATGGAACTGACAAGTCTAGGTCACGTGACTTGCTAAAATGATAATTTTGACATTTCAATTAATTTGATAGGATTTCTATTATTGTTAATGCTTGCAGGAATGTAACCAGCGGGAAGGGGGGGGTTGTGTTGTATACCTTTGGGTATTAAATGCATCAGCAAAAAGATACCGAAAATTACGTTTTTTGTAACATGTATTTTAGGTAAAAAAAAAATGTAAACCGAACGTAAGTAATCTTGTCTGTCCACACAATCAGCAATTTTTATGCAAACTTTGCTAATATGTAGTAATTTTTTTCTTTAAAATATATAATATCTGCAACCAGCCAGCTAACGCCCTTGACATCGAAATACATTAACACGTTTTAAATTAGGAACTGTACGAATGGAAATATTGTTTTTTTAATTTTCTCACAGATTATGGTGTTTGTGGCCTGTCATTATTTGTGCATTATCGTGACTGCTAAACTAAACAAATTGTTGTTGAGGTCGTCTTAATAATAATAAATAATTTTACGACTAATGCTAACGCATAATAAAAGCACCCAATTGACACTTGCACTTATAACTTTGAAGAATATTATTATATCGTAAGGAAATACATTTTATTATCTAATGGTAATGTATTTTAAACAGTATTCTTTTTTGTTTCAGCTATCATGTGGCCTGTTCTTATGCAAGCTAATTTTCCACAGTCACTGCAAGGAGGTTACAATCTACCTTGATCTTTTTTACAACGTCAAAGCTGAACTACTAATACCGTCTCTTCAATGACTTTTCACTACAAATTATCAAGTGCTATACCAGGTATTCAGAAGGAAGCAACACAAAATAAAACACGTGCATAAACCCCTCCAATACTGTTGACTTAAGAAACTTTACAAGCGTACAGCGTACATTAGAGAGAGCAATCAAAATAAAATTATATTTATTTGAAGTGATAGTCGTGGATTCGGTTCCGGTCTTAATGGGCGCCCGGCAGGTGGCGGCGCGTGGAGAAGAAATATTATACGTTGTACAGCGTGATGTCTAATTGGGAGAGGTTCGGTATATGTAAAATTTGAAATTAACGCAATAAATTTTTGGTAAACGTCGTGGAAATAAATTTGCGAAATGACTATGGCAATTGAAACAATACTTTCAAAAAAAAATATTTGTTTAATACTTTTTTATCACACCTAAATAATTTACCGTTATTTTGTCCAGTAAAAAGTTGTAACTATAGTAAAATTTAATAATGCGGTAGTAAACTTAACTATTATAATTACTACAGCTACTATACTAGTATGCTATATTAACTTTACCATATAACCTACAAAATTTTAACATACCTTTTATACAGATTTATAAAAAAAAACAATTAAAATACGTAACTGGACCCATTAACTTATATTTAATTTAAATCTTCTGCCAAGCTCTAAAATCTGTTTACAAAATAAACAAATGATATTTATAAACAAGGAACCCTAATAAAGTAGTCGATTCACTCAACGTCGACGCCGAGTGTGACCGATTTGACATCGCGCCAGCGACACCTGCAGCGTTCGTTTGTTTTACTTGCGCTTACAGCAGCTGCCCAATTTATGTACCCCTGGTACTTTCGGCCGGTATTAGTACATTAGTGACAGTAAGATTTATTCATACTAAATATTGTTTTAATATGAAAATTATGAATGTGGCGCTGGTAAAAAGTCTTGCAGGTGGTGTTTTTAGGATTATTTTTGTCGATAAAAGCAACGTCATTATTTTCTAACATTTAAAAGTGATTAAAGTATGGTTTTGCTATAATTTAACTTTGTCCTAGTTGTGCCTATAAAAGCCCTATGAGCATTTTCAAACACATCCATAATTAGAGGTATGTAGACCGTTTCTTTCAATTTAAAGTTAACGAGTAAGTAATTAGTTACTCGAATATTTTTCAAGTAATGTACCATATTATGCATTAATTCTTGCTTGCGTCACAATACATTTTGCACATCATAACTTTCAAATCTGTCTCAACAACCATAGGTCAACGTCCTACGCAAAAAATGCTGAAATAATTCATTTACTGATCTGTGCTGTGTGACCTTTAAAGCAGTGCATTAAGTGTTATTATAGGATATTTTAAGTTACTTGATGTAATAACGGTCTGTAAACATTTTTACATACTACAAAAGTAAGTTTAAAAGTATTCGTAAAATAACGAATACTGATTTGAAAGCGATAAAAACGATATTATTATTAAATACTAATAAATCGTAATGTGATTACCAACATTCTTAGACTGACATCAATACAAAAATATTAAATACCAACAGTCTAATGAACCCCGTTTAAAGTCAAGCCCCTGTAGCGAAACTCAAGCCAAATTTAAAGACCACTGACAGTTATGTGTAGTTGTGAAATATCCCGTTACACTTCATACAAATTGGCCGAGTGTAATAATCAACACAAATTTCTAGCCAACAACCAATGACCTCCACTAACTCAATAATTCTAAGACATTCAACCTAAAATTTTAATGTATGGAAGTTCATTATACACTGGTGTCGTTATGACAACCATAACATTCAATCAGTCAAGTTCATTATAAACAAACGACCGGGATTAATACGTCTGACGTCACAGTTGCTTGTTTATACAAAATTTACAATAAACATCAAAAATTATTTGATAGTTTACCATATTTAAATTTTTACGCTTTAAATTAATGAAGTATATTAATGGTATAACACAGAAAGGGTCAATTATATAAAACCTTTAACACAAATATTTATTAAAGAATTTTTATATATTGCTTGCTGTGTTATAGTTTTGGACGCCATGTTGAAACAAGACTTGCTTGTTTTGGTAAACAAAGAGTCGTTAGCGTTAGCCACACTTTCCCCTCAGAGTACCTATTTATAAAGGAAAGAAATAAACACCCATATTAAGACATAATAACCGTGTGAATCTACGATTAATTGCGGTTATCGAAATAATATTTTAGCTTATAGGCAACTATCGAATCTTGAAAGTTGGGATACAGACTTCTTTCTACTAAGTATAAACAGTTGACTCTCGTAAAAATGTCTGGTACATACGCTTAACATTTAAATGACTGTAAGAACTAAATTTATGTATTGAATAAGCACCGGGTTTCTTTTGGAAGTTAAGCTTTACGTACTTAAATACTTGTTAATGTTTATGGCTTAATATGCTTCCTTTCATGAGGTATGTGGGAATTATCACGTTCTAACTTGGGCTTGGCTGGTTGGTGACCGCTTAGTTCACCCTGTTTGTCGTTGGTGGTCATAAGATACATACTATTTCTTCATGTTAATGTGCTATTAGGTACTTGAATTTATCAGTAGCCAATATGTAGATGTCATTTAACAAGGACCAGTTTATCTGGCCACAAGGTAGGCTTATTCTAAACTAAGTAAGCAATAGTTTTCGTATTTATTATCAGGGGTATATTTCTATGGAGGAGTAAACCCCATTCCTTTACTAAGTAGATAATTAAAAATTGAATATAGAAGAAACAGTGGTACTATATTATGTAAATAAAATACGATTTGTCAATGTGTTTACAGTTAACTTAAGTTGGGATTTACTGCTTTCATTAATAAAAAAATGTAGCAACTAAATAGCTGGTTACAAAACACAAACCATTTTGAAAGGGACTCAAACAAAGCGTTTAACTAACATAACAAAAAGTTCTGAACGGATGAATTGGCACGTCGTTACTGCCCCCACACCTATTTGGCATTACGAAAAATATGTCTTATTGCATGCTGCCAATTGCAAGTCACGCCCTAAGCTCCCCTTTGACTCAACCATCGAAAATTATGACCTTTTAGGGTTGAATCATAGAAATATAATAAAAGACTCTTTTATGTTTTATTGCCTGACCGTTATATTTTTGTGATGGCGGTAAATTTTTAATGATCAGTTTAATTTTTGGTGTTAAGTTCTTTATTTTTTATGCTGTAAGCCGTTGGCTTTTATGTTGTTTTCAACTACTTCTAATGGTTAAGATACAAAGTCAATTTCCAAAAAATATAATATAATCATTATTAATATCACTGGCAATTTAAATATAAGCTATGCACAATGATTAGAATTCTTGAATATGTTTATCACATTATTCTTAGAAAACGGGCATAATTATCCATTCTAAGTAGCGTCTAAAATTTATAATTAATTACAAAACACCATATAAAAACTACTAGGTATGTACTTAACATTATTTATTTTATAATGTGATGTTAAAATCGCTCCACTTACTTAATGTAAACACAGTCTTAACGATTTAGCCTCACGCCCGTACTCTTGAGACCAACTGGAAAACGCTAACAAGCCATTCATATAGTTTTTTCCATAAACAAGTTACGCAATATAAAGAAACAACCCTCTAATGACTTATATAATTATGCATAATTGAACACTTAAGCGATTTACTTCATGCAAATTTTGTTTAGCGCTAATTTAGAACGTTTTGAATTTATTAATTTGTTATTTTGATTTTCTTTTGAATGATTCGAAAATTATGCTAATTTTATATTTCGATTTTTATTTGGTAGGCAAGTAGATGTCCCTTTGGAATTAGAGGCACATTATAATTTACAAAGGCATTGTAAATGAATAGTTAATAGTAACAAATATATATTAATAATTAAACAACATGAATAAAGACAGATTAATTATATAATAATATATCGATTCTTTATTAAATGAGAAAAACTTTTTTTTTTTCAAAAGATGCATTTGGGTTGTTTGTACAAGTAGGTTTGTAATATTCACTGACAGCAAAAGATGAGATTTATAATATCGATAAATATTACACCGTTCTTTATCAGTCGAAGCAAAATAAAAGAGAGTCCGAACATAACTGAACCAGAAACAATTTAGTCAGATATCAAGACATATTGCAAGCCAGCATTGCGGAACACAGTATATTTATTAACTTCGCTTCTACCGCGGCAAAATTATCTCTCATCGCTGATATATTAATAATAATGATCCGGTATTAATACGTCTGGGTACGGATCTAATGGTGCGTGTATACCTAACCTGTGGCGTATCGTCTCGGGGGAATAAACGTAGATAATATAGTATGTTAAAATTTGTACTATCATTAATCATTGTAGGCTAATGCTAGATGTGTTTGTTGATCGAAGGATTCTTATACATTGATATAAGATACTATTTGGAATAGTTACTTTGTATACAGCATCCTTAGCTATTTATGCTTGTATTGCAAAGTAGAGACGATCATTAATTTTTTTTTATCCCATAGCATTTCAAACATGAAACAATAATATTTTAATATCGAAAAGTACTTTACAGTAACTTCAAATTGAAATACATGTGGTCCAATTCTAATCATGTGATTGCCAAGCTTTATGCTGATTCCGGCTTACAGTGCCCCAGGTAACATAGACATTAAACAAATTGAAAACGCCCGATACAGCCCTTTCGATTTTAAGTACTGATTGACAATTCGCCCTTGCTTATGGAGCCAACTTATATTTCCCATGAGCCTCAGGCAGTTTCATGGTGATCCCCTTTGAAATAGTAAACATATGCCGGTAATCCGAGAGCATATCGTCCTTGTCTGGTGTTAGGGGTTAGAGGAAGATAGGTGTAAAATTATTACCAGGTAGTGTCGTGTTTGGTAATGTGGTACGGGGGATGGACGTACACAAACATATTCCCTTGTCTCCCGTGCGCGGTGAAGTCGACCCTAAAGTTCTAGGCTCCCCTAATAAGCCGTCGCGTCTCACCTTAGGGTAGTGCGATGTCGTTTGAACAAAGATCAAACAGGTTGAGATGTGATTTTGAAAATTATTTGTCACTATAAGATTGATGACCATAATCTGGCTTATATCTTGGCGCTTGAAAGAGCGGACTATGAAGGCCCATATTCATATATGATCCAAATGGTTTAAATCGCTTTTGTAGATCTCATACTTGTTCACCTTAAAGATCTTGAAGGTGAATTATTATTATCCTGATTACCACACAATCATGTTTGACACTTAATTAAGTAGCCAAGGCTTCAATCCAAAATGCTTTAGATACTATTTTCTATTAAACAATTCTAATTGAAAATCTCAGTCCTCTTGAAAAACGTAGTCTCAATGCAGTCTTATATAGTTCTACACCATTTAAGGCACTCACATAAATTTCCCATATCCAGCCAAAATTTCCTTCACAATTAAACCTTCCTTCACTGATTTATGTAATTACCCTTACGTCTGGTCTACCACCAACTGTTCTTTGAGGAGAGGTGAGGTCACGTGATTAATGTGCGGGGGGCGCCGTGACGGACGATAAACGTACCACCGTCTGATCATCAACAAGTTGCAAATTAATATTGCGGAGCTCTGATGTTTATGAGAACATACTTGGTACAGACAGGGTGTATGCTTGTAATTTATGAATTTAAGGCAACACTCTCGGCTTACACGGGTTAATGATGGTAAGCTTTAATATCTCGTATTTATAAGACTCGATATTTGTATTTATTTGTTTATGTGTTGATTTTGATATTGCTTTGGAATTATTGAAATAGACTTCAAAGTTTTAATTTTTGATCTTGGAATCTAGAATTAGACTTTATTTACATAAATTGTTTATTCGATATGAATCCCTAGTGTACTTTTCAATAATTTTGCAAAATCAAAGTGTTCTGAGAAATTTTAGATTAATTGAACAAAGTTATTATTTGTATTTACTGTTTCATTCAGAATATCTATCACGAGACATTGATTTAATCTAAGCTCTTATATTGAAATTCAAATTGCTTTGTCTACGATGCTACAGTCTGGAATATATTTTGATAAACAACTTGATTTTGACATGTCTTCAAGTAAATGTCTTTAAAAAAAAAAAACTGTTTAAAAATAACATTAAAATGTAAATAAGAAAACAAATTACCTTCTAATGTTTCAATGTTCTTCCAAAAATACTAAGAAAAAAAACAGAGATTATTTTAATTAAACTACGTGTTTCGATCTAGATAAAGTCATTATTAGGTATTTAGTCTTAATTAAGAGCACCGTCTAATCGCCTATTCAAAGTTACTGCGAAAATCCCAACTAAAAAAAACATCAATTGTATTATAGCTCCGAAATAACTTAATCAACACCATACCTTTAATTACTCCAACGTTTTTGCTTGCCGCCGTACTATTATTTTAATAACATCTTACTAATTAACCCGTTGATGCTATCGGTCTAACCCACTCACGTCTATTTTTTTTCAATCTTCACACGTCAAAATATCTAGCGCTATCTAACGCATCGGTGTGGCGGATTCCGTCAGCCTATCTCGGATACAATGTAACAAGTTGAAACATGGGAGATAGCATCGGCAAAAACTAAATAAAAATATAAGTAACATTTCTGCGGTAGGTTATGTTAGAAACATTCAGGATGTCCTAACATTATCATTTTATATTACGAGAGTTTATAAATGTGTTTGCTGGAAAAACTCTTTAAAATTTAGTATTAAGTAAGGGGTTTTGTTATATAGGTACTCGCTTTGATAATGACGGCATAAATCCCACGCAAGCAGAAAGTTAAATACTTTTGAAACGAAATGTAGCGTCCATTTTAAAACGCTCAGCTTTTGTATTCAACTATGTTTTCTTGCAGTAACAATTAAAGTACATTTCGAACGGCGGCCGTTAAGAAAAAAATATTGACGTGCAGAACAAAAATGTACCGGCGGAACAGCACAGTAAAAACAAATGCCCGCGTAAAGTGGCCAGCCGAGGTGCGCGGGCGCAGTTTGTTTGACGTTAAAATGCTCTCGCGGTTCCCGAGCGTTGGAAATAACGAGCTTGAAGGAAACCGGAGGATTTCTTAGTAAAGTTAACAATCTCACATCTGTGATACTTTAGAGAGGTACAGTCACTTACACCGAGTGTTTGGTAAGTGTGATTTTTTCTTGAGATTTTTTTTATCAATTAAAATGCATCAGTGGCAACAGCAGCAGTTCGTTACAAGTTATGATGACTGGATTACATTTTTGATACAGAAATGGATGGATGAAACAAATGCACTTATTTTAAAATTACACGATTCCACATTACAAACCGTTAACGATGATGTTCACTCTTTTCTATTTCTTCAGTTTAATGTTACCAGAAACAAAACTTACCACAACCCGCTATCTACAAAAACACACACATCCTACACAATTTAAAGTGAATAAAGTGAAACAGCTGAAAAAAATATCCAAAGCTAACGAAGCATTCGCACACTAAAACATTAGAAACGTCATTGTAAAAAATAACCCGACTAGTTTGAGGAGTATGCCTTCATCACGACATCCTGTACATAAAACATTCACTTACATAATGAAAGGTAATTTATGCGAACAGAAAAGTATCTGTCTTCGACTTTGAATAATACAACTAGGAAATAGACCACACATACACTGGGTTAGAATGGAAGTTTACTGTACTGACTAATATTCATCACTAGAGCATATTGGGATTTTCGAAAATATTTGGTGGTTTGTCTCAAAATATTGTCTGGTACACGAAATAAAACCAATCAAATACTATTTGGTATAATCTTCTTTTTTTAATAACATGACAGAAACGGCACCCTATATAATAAAAACTGGCCAAGTGCGAGTCGGACTCGCGTACGAAGGGTTCCGTACTACCGTCGTATGAGAGCCCCCCTTAAATATTCATTTTATGTGGTTTTTAGTTATTTGTTGTTATAGCGGCAACGGAAATACATCATTTGTGAAAATTTCAGCTTTCTAGCTATCACGGTTTATGAGATACAGCCTGGAGACAGACAGACGGACAGACAGACAGCGGAGTCTTAGTAATAGGGTCCCGTTTTACCCTTTGGGTACGGTAACCTAAAAATAAACACATAATAACTTTAAAAAAAATCGTAGTACTTAAACTCAAGTACTACTTTGAGGGTTGCACCAATTAAAACATTTTCGAATTCAACTCACCCACTTCCCAAGCCCCAAAACACCCGAACCAGTTTGCACTAGTTTCCCAAAATTTCATAGCTAGAAATACCTAACCTCACCTAAGTTTATCAAGAAGTCACCTGTTATTTACACTAGGCACGAGAAGTGTTTCCGCGGTATGCAAGCATATTTGCATTTCATTACCGCACCTCCTAGTTTGCTTTGTTTATAGCACTACAGATATGCAGCGCCGTTTACTTACTCGCTACATAATTTATTTTACTCGTACTATGATCAAAGTGGTTTTTTTTTAATGGTGGAGTTTTATGGGTTTCTAGTGAAGCTTGTTTTAGTTGCCGAGACTTTTAGTTTGTGAGGTTTTGTTCAGATGATGATAAACTTAAGAGAAAAGGGGAGCGGCCATTTTTCCATACAAACGCTCTCGTCTGTTTTCTCACTGGTTTCTGAACTTAGGGCTATGATTTTTTGCAGTAATTTAAATATGAACTAAATCTATGCCCCTATTTTTTCCTTTTTTAAGATAATTTTTATTTAAAGGAACTAGAACCTTCTAAAAAGTGCTTATTTTGACCGCAGTTTTCAGACGCGTGTTTTTCGAAATTTGACAACAATAATCGAAAAAAGGAAAAAATAGAGGCACAGATTATTCTTTTCTCATGCAGTATATGAAATATCTTTGAAATTGGTTAAGAATTGGGGGAGAAAATAGATGAGAGCCAAACCTCGATTTTTCGTCAGTTTTTCGGTCTGAGCTGCAGTTGTCCTTATCGCACGATTACGAATTAGAGGGCGGGGGGAATTAGAGCGACAGCAATACTTTCTTCAAAAACAAAAATGTCCGCTCCCCTTTCCTCTTAAATACGTTATGTGAAAAAAGGTAATTCAATATTATAATTTTAAACAGATGTTTTTTTTAGTAGTGTCTTGGCATAGTTGAAAATGGCTTCGTTACTTAAAGCCTTCAAGCATTTCAACATAATAATAATTATGTTAATGGTTTGCGTGTAATTTAAGTCTATCTAAAAATATTACAAATATAAAAGGTATTTCATATAATATAGAAGGTATTTTATATTGTAGAAGGAATAAATAAATAATAAAATAAATAAATTTCAAACATTTACGAATAATGAAATATTACTTACATTTTATTTTGTAGTCTCATTCAATGTAAATAAACCACACAAGTTCTAAGTAACTAAAAACAAAATCTTATATAAATAATTTTATACTAGCTTAAAACGAGAACAAAGAAAATATTTTACTTAATAATACGTTGGCTGTATCTTCTATTGTATCTACTTCTACATTTAGTTCTTTATCTACATACCTAAATAGTGTGACAGTTTTACTAGAATTGGGGAAGAATATTACAGATCCAATAATCTGGATTACATTATTTCTTATCTAGCTTCCAAGGAACGTCGAATGAGTATTAGCATAAGAGCATTTTCAATCGGAATGATCTCTAGAAAGAATTTTCTAGACTCGACTCATAAAGGCGATATTGAATTTTGATACGAATTTATCGAAAACGCCTCAGCGGTGTCAAAGCGGCGCTTTGGCGATATCAAAAAATTATATCAGAACTTTATCGACAATGTAAAGCTGACTGCGCAATTCCAATGACTGACGGCTAATGACAAATCAATGAATGTAACAAATCCAATTTATTAACTTAAAAGTCCCCGTGTGGCTGTTGGAATCTGAATTTATTAATGACTTTCTTTTCTTAAGGTAATAAAAGTCGGGTAAAGCTATTTTTGGTTTTGGACTAAAAATCTAATGAATTAACTTTAATACAAAATATATGCATTCACTTAATTTTATTCTTTCATAAAACTGTTCTAGAATCATATTACATGTTACATTATAACATTTCCGAATTCTATGTAATATCATGAACTCTTCGAATTCAATAAACATATAAGGAGTTCTGTATTAAGACGAAACAAAACACTAAACACTCAACGTCCGAAATCATAAAGTTCCCATAATTACCATTCTCAACGCCAATCTAAACCATTTATCGGCACAAGTTCAACAAAAACGGCACCCTATCCCAAATCGCTAAACATTCATATCAATGTAAAAATCGTGTATGAATTACTGCGTGACGCTATTTTACAACGCTTTTTTTTTTTCTTTTTGCTTGTTATAATGGACACGAGTCCTCTTGAAAACAGCAAGGGGCGGAGAATCCGCGGTGGAGCATGGTCTAACGCTATTTCACGGCGTATATGTCACGCATGCATATTTCATTGAGACTACAACAGGACTCGTCGTGGGAAATCAAGCGCATGCAGCAATAGACTGGGATGTTTGACGTAATTGTGCGTTATTTATTGGTTTGTGACGTTCGATTGCGAATACATTAACGTGTAAAATGCGTCTAAAAACTAAATTCTTTTAAAAATAATACTTACATACGCCACTCAACGTAAAAAGTAGGTACAAAGCATGCAATGCGTAAAGATGAAAAAATAAATGACCATCGATGAGCTTCAAAAGGGCCAGAGACCATAATGTTTAATACAATAGACAATATCACACACACTTTAAAAAAGACCCAAAGAATCTATTTCCAAATTCTAAATAAAAAATAATACCTATATTATTATAACAACTACAATAAATATTATAGTTGTGCACAACGTTTGACAATGCGAACCACATCTTGACTTAGTGTTCCGTTTGACCGACCGGTCACAAGATATAGTGGCTGACCTATTTACTGGACCGTGGAGAGTTCGGCACACCTGTATTGGAGACATATTTGGAAAGTACTACATATATTTATGATTGTTTACTATGATATAGTATTGAGACATTGTAAAACAAGCTTTTGTTCTAGATTTTCATCGATAAAGACGGAAATGTCAAATACAACATATTTATGGTTAATTTTCTTATTGCATATTCAAATTCTTGTATTTGTTTGCTTTGATTCTACATTTTTATCTTTAATGTTTCTAGGTAAAATTAATTATTCGAAGTATCTTCAGTCATGTATTTATCAGATCTAATCTTTAAATAATTTTATAGCTCAACAAGGGACACTGATTTGCAACGCTTAAATTGAATGGGTGGCTTAATAGTATACTAACCAATTGAGGGGTGCACGGAAAAGTTTAAGTAAGTTGATGCTATACTTAGATTAACTTATCTTATAGATCTTAGAAGTCAGTATTATTTACTTCGACCCAATAAGTTATTGTTAGAAATGTTCTGTGGTTTTAGTCAATCAAGTCATCAGCCCCATCTTTCATCCAAAAATCAAATCTTTCCCCAAATCATTATCGAAAAGGATATATCAGAATTTATCATTTCGTTCCTAATATTGAAAACCGTCCGTACAATCCATGTTGTTAGTACAAACTCATTAGTCAATTATCTATCATAAATTAGCACATCAGTGCTTACGAGATTAATGACCTAACTCCGAAGCATTCAAGTTTGGCGTGTACGTGAATAGTGCAGGATTTGGGATATTGATTGCTTATTTGAAGTTGTAGAGATTAATTAAGTGATAAGTCTCTGTCTAGATTAGTTCGTAATGAGTGTTCTGATTGCTGCTGGTTGGTTGTATGGCTTCTAGCTTATATAATGCCCGTGTTCGATTAATTGCGGTTGATTTGAGGCTTTTGTTCAAAATATCACGGTATCTGCAACTTTGCTTGCTTATTCGAGGATAACAAGTTTAGAACAAATACTTGAGTCTGATATGATATGGAAAATATGCATAATGTTATACAATCCATGCTTGAAGTCGGGTAGTAAAACTATTGCATTCTCAGTATTCTCCTCTACTTGAGACAGAAGTTTAAGGAAATACACTATCTCCAACATACGACTATTGACTTCATTATGCAAAGTAAACTGACAAGATCCATATAAAGAACATTTTTACATTCTTACTGAAACATTTGCGCCATTTTTATTCACCCTACTATGTTCGTACCGTATCAGCGTATTTCAGAAACACAACTACGTGTAAACATAACACTAGGTTCCTCCCCCATAATGGTCGATAAGACATGGCGGTTGCGTGAAAAGAGGACGTGATAATAGGAACTTTAGTGAGATCAGCCAACCGATGGAAAGGGTTTCAGGGGAAAATGTCAGCAAACAGAATCAATTTCCTGACATCCAAAAAGTTTCTAGATAAGGATATTACTGTCCCACAACTATATGTTCTGAACATAAAAGAGCAGGATTCCATTGTGTACGATGTATCCGAAAATACTGAAGACTGAATATTGCAATACGTAGAAAGTAATGTTTTTCGCTAAGAACATGAGAACGTGAAATTTTACGATGATTTTTTTTGACATTGCAGTGGAAAATATTATTCATTTCGACATAGATGACTCTCTTCAAGAGTTGGTATAACCAATGAAAAATTGTGAACACTTAGCTTGTCTTTCCCAAAATATCGTAGGAGAAAATTAACATCATATTTCGTGATAATGATACTGATGATTTCGGTAAGGTCAATACTATCATAAATACTACAACTGGTATCTAGTATACTTATACCATATTTGGCAAATCTAGTGTTACGTAAATCTCACTCGTTATTACGTGGGTGAACCTTGAACTTCCGAAATTCATTGATTTAATTGACTTGATCTCATTTAATAAACTCCTTAATAACAAAATTCTCTCGACACGAAATATGTCAAGTAATACTTTAGAAATTAATATCCAGACCAATAAACATCAAGTCGAAGTCACTTACGAAGAAATGTAATAAAATTACATATCACGTGAATCGTGATGGAAACCGGCGGGTTCTGTTCAAAGCGGCGACTTTTCTTTGATATTACTTTATTTGGTTACGTATATGTGGGCGAGGATATGTAAAGAGGCTTATTGGGATAAGCCTTTCGGTGAATACAATCCTTAGTAAAAATGAATAAAAATATCTTTTTGTGATGTATTTGTAACTATTATGTTTGTGTTTTAAATATTGAGAATTTGACCAGTACCGGTACTCTTTCGATAGGCTTAAACAGTCGTTTTTTCGGAAACATTGCTTCCGCCTTAGATTTTTGTGTTAGACATGTTACTTTATTTGAATGTCTAACAACATAAGTGCTAAGCGTGTTGAGATTATAATTCGATTGTTAAACACGACATACTACTTATAATAATGTTACGTGCAGATGTTGACTTGCAGAAAAACATGTACGCAGACAAGATAATTATATTTAGAATGATCAAGACAAGTAATTTTCTTTAGTTTCCAGAATATAATAAATGTATTAACTATTTGCGCAACAAAAAAGTACAGTTTTATTATTCGTTATTATTCAAGTTCAAGGAATAATTATTGCCATAACTTTTAATAAACATATTTGTTTAGGTAAACGTTAAAAAGCAGAAAACCTCGCAAAAAAATAGTTATATTCCATATTTACTTTTACTTCTAAGTACACGGAGGTAATGCGAGTATGTTCTCAAAATCACAAATTCTGAAGACACGCGACCTCAGAAGCACGCGCCGTGACATCTGTCTCAAATGCGGCCATATTCTACTTCTATTCAAATTCCACCCAAACCTCAGCGGTCATACCGCCTTCGTGAACAAATATCAAAAACTTTCGCATTTCCATCATTTGTTACACGATATTCAACCCACACCATGTATTCAATTACATTTTATTGAATACTTGATTGTCGTATTCATTCCGATTACGAAAAATATTCGTAGTTACCAATAAAATTAATGTCTACATTTATATGCCAAACATTAAGTTCTACATGAAGTTCATTATAATTTTTACTACCTATATTCATGAGATATTCATGTTAATTAAATTTGTTCATAGCAATGCATAAGATTACTTTTAGTGCTTCAATTTTGTATGCGCTATAAATTTTACTTGCGATGGATGGACCACCGCCATGTTGTTTACTATGAGTGATTTGTAATTGCAGGTAGGATTTGTATTTTGTAGTAATAAATATAATTAAAAAAATGAATGAGAAAACAGGGTGTCAATAAGAGAGCTTTACAACAAAAGTCAAACTAAGGATAAAGGTCCAGACATTTGTGTGTACAGACCTATGTAACGCATTTGACGTAAAGGTAAAACTATAAATAATAACTTCAGTGGATATTAGTCTCAAAGAGCTATTATGACTTCATATTCCAAAACAAAACATGAATATTGATACACTATTTATAAACACAACACGAATCACCAAACAGCCAACAGGGATAGCCACATGGCCCTATAACCAAAACTATCAAATTACCTTTGTGATTTTAGGGAGACATAAACAAGCCGAACGATTTTCTGGCAACGTTGTTTTATTTATGGTGTGCACAATCCTCATTTGTTTTGCAAATTAATACCCGAACGCACTTACACTTACATTTTGTTAAATGGCTGCGAGCGAGTGAGCCCAGCTGACGGTTCACACAAAAGGATTTATGCATAACGTTGTACATAGTTCGATCGCTTTGTCGATGTTAATTTTGTTTCATCCGAATTACTGGAATAATAATTGCTTTGTTTTCTCGAAAGTTGAATTTGGAATTTTAATGCACAAACACATGTTTTGGTTAGAGTAAAAAGTTTATGCTAATATGCTTATTTTTTTTAATAATAACATTTGAAATTCGTTTTTTTATTTTTCATTTGTGAATCAAATTGAAGTGGTATAAATATTCCATACATAATATTGTTATGATTAACCCTTGCTCGTGGTTTGAATTAAAGTCTGAAAAGACAGCTTAGCTCAAGCAGCTGCAGAGAGAAAATCCATTTTTTTATTAGATAGAAACCTGTGTTTTGGAAAACGTAATTTCACGTTTAATTTTCCAATTAAGCGATGGCAAAAGCAAGTAAATTATATCGTTCTAGGCAATTGTGCATGAAATATTGTATCGGTAATTTTCACTTGTGTAGTTGTTACTATTTAAATGGCGACGTAACATTTATTTTCAGGTCAAACGTGTGTAATTTCTGAATCTACAACATTTCAATTAAAAAAGGAACAATTTTTCCTATAATTATATCCTTTACTTAATATAAAAAAGTATGGAGTGTTAAAAAGGCATGGAATTAGCTTCGACTCTGGGAAAAGTCAAAAACCTTTCTTGTGGTTACATACAATTTATTAATAGTTAAAAATAAGGCGAAAAGAAACCTCGCGGCAGACCTAAGAAGGAAATGGTGGGATCTCTTCTTCATCATCTGTTTTGTAGCAATAGATAGGGATAAGTGGAAGAAGGGAAGGCTTTTGCCCCGCTGAAGGACACTACAGTCTCTTTATCATAATTTAAAAATAATACTGCTATCGACATCCACCTGAAACATTACTTTAAGTACATCGCCGTCTCTCATCAACCAAAAAAAAATCTAATCATTATTCTTACTTAATATTATAAACAACACCTTTTATATTCCTACATCAGTTCATAATCCGTTCGCTGTACCGATACGCTACGATCAGCCGCAGTCCATCGACAGTGCAGTTGACAAATGTGGCCTGATTAATATAATTGTGTCGCGATTCACACGTTCGTTTGTCTCTGTCGATACTATTTTACGATACGTGTTCGTTAGTTTGTGTGATTTGTTTGACCGATTGGAATGGAAATACTTTATAAATTATCGTCTTAAATTGTCTTAGTAGGTGTATGTTGCGTATTAAAGTGGATTTTTTGTAAGTATTAAGTCTATCAACTGATAAACTGCTCTGAGCTTACCGACAAACTACTCTGTCTCTGGTTTGGCAGAGGCAAGTTAAATTAAAAGCCAGTTTGTATATATGAATACAAATAAATTCAAAAAAAGTATTTATAAGTTTATAAATAAATAATTTTCCTCTTCTTAATGAACAGAGGAAGCGAAATATAGGCTACCTACAATCTACCTACATGTGGACGGAAAGGGTAAATTACTTCTACCGTTCTAAAGTTTTTTTACATAAATTCCCCTAAACACCGTTCAAACATTACAAATGTTCGTTATTCATAATTAGCCATCAATAAAACAATTACAATGTTATCAACATTTAATTCACTTCTAATTGAGAACCGGTTTCGAAACATTTGCTTACTAAAAATCCATATAATTGACCGCAACAATCTTGATTGGGCCTATGAAAAAAATAGCCTTGATTCCCTTAATAGATTTTCAACGGCAATTTGATATAGTATACAATTTAATACTATCTATACAAAAAACTGATACTAACGCTTTGTTGCCCGTTTTGTTTGTTCGTCAGCCAATTAAAAATGGTTCCGATGCATGTTTTTGCTTACTCTACAGTACTTCGAATCAGGTTTTAGGAGATTTGATTAGGTATCTGCGTGTTTTGGACCAATTGCTAACGACTACTTCCTCAATGGTGTTTTTAGTCAATTAAAGGTACGGTGTTGTTTTGATGTGTTCCATATCCTTGAAACAATTAGCGGATTTACGTTCCATTTTTTGATTTCATGCCTTAACTTATATCAAGGGCCTGGGAAAATCACAAGAAATAATGGACGTGGATATATTTTAACGCTTTTACACTGTAACAAATGTAATTAAAATAATGTTATGTGTAGTTGTATCTAATAACATTAAATTACTTCATATAAATTAATCGTAACTTCCAATAACTGCATCACAATATATTTTAATAAAATCTTTGACAAATGAACACATGTCTTCCTATCCCGCTCATAATTGTATCACGTCTAACAAAGGCAGACAAAACAAAAGCCAAATTACGAGAAAAAAAAACAAGTACCAAACAAGTGCTCAAACAATACAAGAGATCACGCCAAATGAACAATATGTGAACATAAAATGTACAATACGTCGTAATTACAGCCACAATGAGATGTCATAGCGATTCCAGCTATGACAATCGCTGGGGTGACAGCACCAATAGCTGACAGTTAGCGTTTGGCGCTAGTTATAAGATGTAGCGGAAAAATGTAAAAATTATGTTAAGTAATAAACAAATTTTTTATATGTTATTTAAAATTATTAGTAGGTAGGTGTCTAGTAAGATTTATCTCTACTTACATCCCATGCTTTATGAAAACGACATTAATTACATATTTTGCCTTGTAGGTCAGGTAGATGTCAGGTGATAGGTAAGTGTGCGTGTTCATCTAGCACGTATTGAGTTACAACATATTAATTATATTTATATACTGTATTAAGTATTAGCGTATGAGACAGCAAAAATAATAGAACAAACTAATTAGATAACGAAACGTTGATAAGTAGCCTCAACATGTTACTTTCGTTATGTTATGATTTATTGTTACACGCTGCACACGCTGCGCTTACTTCTTGGACCATCAAGGATGGAGAATTAGTTCGCGGCAGCAACGTAACTTGAGCCGACGTACATATGGTATTTATTCCATTCCGTTCATCCAATAAGGGTTCATATAATTTATGTCATATTCCCAAAATGTTCGCGACACATTCAAGTTCAATGTTGACATTTACATTGAACAATACAGGGTGTTTCATTGTTTCTTGATATTTTGTATTCAAATCAAATGTCGCGTTAAGGTCGCTTCAATTAGCGATTTTAGGCAAATGTCAGACATTCTTAATGTGAAAATGTAGGTTGTTTTTATTTAAATGAATAATGACTAATTGCTTTGAGCAGAAGATATTTTAGAAACCGTAATATTTATGGCTATTAACTTGAAATATTACTTTGAATTTATTTATTTATAAGTTTATGTACACACAAAGAACATAAAATATACAACATATACAATTCAAAAGGTACGGTAGGTATGTGTCCTGAAGGAAAAAATAATGAAAGAATATAATAATATTAATTTGGTAACTTGAACAAAAATAAATAATTGATACTTACATAATGTACTGTTTTCAAACAAAGGTCACTGTTTAAACAAACATGAAATATCCTAAATTAATTATCCCACTCACGAATGGAACTAATTACTAAACTATACAAAAATGTCAATTCGTCATATTGCATAATATATTTATGTATTTGATAAATGTAAGTATTGCATGATAAAAACGCACTCTGTATACGAAGTGTATTCAACTCCCGAGTGTAGTTTAATCATTTTATTCAACAGTATACTGTTACTCTGAATTATTATTGACATACCAACTGTCGGGGGTGATCTAATTGAATGTGTGATTGGAAAATCAATACTTATACTTGCAACAAACATTACAGTGCACTTTTTTAAATGCGTGACTATTTCCTTCTGTATTTGTAGATGGCGACAAACATATTTAATAACTAGCTGTGCCTGCGACTTCGTTCGCGTGGATGAAGAAAATTATCAATGAGTTTTTAACCGCAAAATTAAGTTTATTTTTTATTGTTTATACTTTTCCGGGATAAAAACTACCCAGTGTGGTGCCCAGGATAATAAAGAATAATTATACCAAGTTTCACCGTAATCGAACCGGTAGTTTTTGCGTGATACCTGAACAAACAGACAGACAAAAATTTTTTTTTTTCACTCTTTTGGGTTCGGTTACGGTCTAGTAACACCCCCCGCCATTTATTTTTTTGATAATTTCAATGTACAGAATTTTCACTTTTACAGATTTATTATAAGTATATAATTATAGATATATTGAGAAGATACCTAGATAATTTGTTTGTGTTTGGACTTATTAAATTTTAGTATTTTGGATATGAAACATAAGAGCGAAGACTATTTAATTGTGCATGTCAAGGTAAGCATTTACTGCAAAAAATATTTTAAACAAATATTTGAGCAAACATCTTCGAGACTATAATAAAAAAAAACAATGACTAATCGTCCACAAGACCGTGTAAATATTCAGCACAAAGCCAGCGCTCAGAGAAATCAAGCCAGATACAATCTGAACCAGTTTCAGTAATGTCTGAATTCCTGTAAATTATTCAACTGTTGTAGCATACGGGCTTGAGAAAAATATTGTTCTCTCGAAAGCTATGCATTCTTAAATTATCTAGACAAGTCTACAATACCCTGAGAACTTCAAAATTGACAAAACAAAAAATCACAATCTATTTCCTACCTTAATCAAAATTCATTTAAGTCTAGTTTTAATTGTTTAACTATCACGTAATTCATGAAGAACGATAATGGTCTTAAGTATAGCTGTAACGGGAATTATGTCTCTACGTTTATTTGGCACAGTTCCAGTTCTCTACAAAAAGTTTCGAACGGGAACGTTTAAACTGCACTGGCATCTATGCAGATGTAAGCGAAGCCATCTAATGCGATTTTCAACGTTACTAAGTTAATGATGAAATGAGTACCTAAGAATAATGATCAGACTGAATTATGAAAGCTTCAAAGGATCTGAAAATCGTAATGCTTCCTCAAATCATATCAGAGATTTTGATCGACTCGCGGCGATGGAATGAAATCAATTTCAGAGTTAGTGCCCACCGCCGATCGAGATATCGAGTACCGTTCTTCATTAACTCGATTTTATCGGCAACGATTTTTTAATAATTGGAACTCGCCTCAGATTTTTGACGGGGCGATTAAGATTGTTAACTCACGTAGTTATCTTGCAGTTCCGCGAATTTTGTGCTGATTGCGAAGAAATTATGTCAGAGAGGTTAATCGCTCGTTACATAGTTTGAATTATTCAAACGTAACGGAACTGCGTTTAAAAGTGTCAGTTGAAGGCTGCGATATTTATCGTGAAACACATTTCGAACGAAGCAGTCTATTCTCGTTACCAGATAACGCGGCTAACGTTTAATTTTAAAATAGACCGTGTTCCCAAACAATATCCCATAACATTCAATATCTATTCTACTTATCTGATTCACACTAACAATCGCACTCATTCTAAAGGCTTTGCATTTTATTGTTTTAAAATCAGCTAAGGCCATTATGGAGCGCGCCGTGAGATTTTATCTAAAGCTAAATGTTTCGTGAATAAAATTGGTCGCGCTCGTTCGAATCGAATCTCGATCGCACGGTCGATGTATCGATCCAGAATCGATATAGCCTCCGATCGTATCGGCAGACGATGTTACGTAATTACAGAGTAGTTTTACGGTTACTTTATTCATTCGGCGAAACTTTGCACATGCATAATTCAGCCCTGTTTTTGTGAACCATATTCATTCTTAAAGTTTAACGCTTAAGAATGTTACTTAAATAGTCAACTCCTTTACATGCATCGGTCATTTTAAAAGCTTTAAAAATAAATTTACTTTTAAGTTAATTGCTTTGGCTTTTATTTGCGCACTTTTATATTCTTTGAAGTGACTGCAGTGATGAGTTTGAAATGAAGTACCTTCTTGATGTTTAATTGCATATGAGACTTTTGTTACAAATTAAACTAAGAAGCTTTTAACTGAATAAGCCAATCTCTTTCCCACTCGACGCAGAATACATTTTGAGCAAAATCTAGTAAGTTGCTGTAACTTGTATAACTGGAACGTATTTAAGTGCATCTTAGAAAAGGATTCCTTCTGAGATAAACAACGGGGTCGTTTTGGTAACTAACAACAAGTTTTGACATTGCTTCTCAAAAGTTTGACATTCAGATCACATCTAACCTGTTATTCTTTATCTACTGATAACAACTAGCTTCATAAAACTCAACTCAAAAATTCCTTAAAGTAAAAACAATTAAAAATCGAACGTTAAAACCGTTGAGTTCGAAGTAAATCAGTCAAACCTAATCGTTTAGAGGTGTAATTAAAAAGACATCAATAAATGTTGAAGGGTTGTTAGGTGTCTCTTAATTTGCTCAATTTTGTGAGTTCGTCATTCGCTGTCGCTAATTTTCCTTCGACATGTGTTTGGTCGCACGACGCTTAATGAAACACGCAATCGTTGTTTGAGGGCACACGCCTCCCTCTGACAGTGTTTTGTAATTTTAATTATAACCTCCTTTATGTCGTTATGTTTCGTTTAATTTATAATGACATGCTTATATTTCCTGTAAGGAATTATTGGGGAGTTGCAATTAAGTAAGATATAGGGTGATCACCCAAGGTTAAGTAACAGTTGCTGAGTCAGTTTGTAACTGGGTATCTTACATACTGAGACTCACTTATTTCGTAGAATTTTACATGTGAAACTAAGAGTTCCAGCCTATTGGACAAGGTATAAGAAGACCAAAACTTAAACACTTAGAAAGTTTTGACATAACCCTATGGTCCCAAGGTATATAAAAATCAGGATAGACAAGCATTGTAGGGCACTAGTAATATCAAGTGAGACTGACAGACTCTAAAAAAAGTTTCAAAAATACTAAGTAGGAGAAAATTTATAATTCCTGAAGTAGTCGCCTGGTAGGTACAACGGCTATAGGTCAGTCATCCTAGGAAGTAAGTATAGTTGTACACCCACGGCGGACTGATTATTAGTTCAGATGTAATAAAAGCGAGCCTATAGCCACTGCCATTACCACGCACAATATTATTTCATGGGTTGTTACTGAGAATTTGCTAACATAAAATGGAATAACACTTTGTTTAAGTAGGACCTAACGATCGGTATCCGCACAAGTGACGATTAAGGTAATGAAGTAGTAGTGTTTTGTTTCGATTGTACCAGATTTTCTTACTAATAGCACTTACCAACAATTTAGAATTTAAATGTCAAAAGCCATTTCTCCTACATTCAGAAAAACATTAATGAATAAGATTTTTAATTACTTGTTCACAAGTAGTCGGATAAAACAACGATTTCAAGTTGCGATCGAGATCTCTTGACCTAATAATACATTCAGACGTTTTTAACCAATTAGATCTAGTACTGTCCCTACTTCACAGTATAAGGGTTGAGACGAATAGGAACACATAGGGAATGACGTGCTTCGCATTCAAAATGGTCCCATTAACTCGCATCGCTTTTGAGATGCAAATGAGTTTTTTCTTTCATAAAATCTCTTCATTGAATATCTCGAGACGCGCCTTGTGGGTGAATTTATTTTCTTCCGATGAGGAAACGAAATAAAGGCTCGACAATTTAGATTTCCTCCTTTAATACAATCCGAATGAAATTATATTTTATACAGCTTGAATGATTTATTTAATTAGTGTTCTATTATTTGAAAGATTTATTATACCAAAAATTGTAACCACATGTTCATAAAATTACTCGATTTCATATTCAAAGCTCTACTAAAAGTGTATGCGAACATCAATAGGGTGAAGGCAGCGATGATCGTCCATTGTGTAACCAAACGCCCCTAGCTCCGTGTTGTCACATAATGTCAGTATCGGAAGGGCTCAAAGTGTCACCCCTGGCAGACGAGTGCACTTGCTATGTTATCCAGATATGTTGTGAATTTGACTCGGTACTTTGAATGACGACTAATTCTATTGTTAACGCGCTGGCATATGGGCGACATGACAAGAGCGGTTTAGCGCAGATTGCCAATATTGAGAGCGTGATCGTAGCTTTTATGCCTTGATTATTTATCTGCTTACGAATTATGCTAGTTTTGGAAATTTAATCTTTTCGATAAATAAAAATATTTTAGTATTTTATTTGATGGAAAAATTAAACATATGGTGTGAAGATTATATTCAAAGATGCTTTCTATTACTACGTTCATGAGTAGATATCACCACTATGAATGCCATCTGATTATAATCAAAACTTTTTACAATAGCAATAAATAACCTAATTTATTTCCCACCCTGATCATAAAAAAACTTGCCTTGCTTCTTAAATTTTAGTCTAAATATACCTATCGGAGATAAGCTAAACACAATAAAAACTCGATTATTTAACGCTTTCCAAAAACGGGAAGCAAACTTCAAGAATCTTAATTTCAAAGCGCCATTTGGCCGCAAAATACCAAACAAAAACACAATTAGATGCTGCGGAAACAAGAATACAATAGCGGTTTGGACAACGTTTGGCGTAGTTACCCTAATTTGTTATTACTGTCAGTCTCGGTGAACTTGCGGCCGCCTTATGCTAATAAATGCGTGCTCGCCTCGACAATTGACATAACGACTGAATAATAAGTAAACCTTATGAACTCCGTATTTGGCGGCAGAAATAGTTGTGGGGAAGCAAATGCCAACGTTATATTTTAAATTATAAAACGGATTTGACCTGAACTAAGAACTCGTTTGGAGTAATGCGATTATGTAATTGTGTATTGGGTATTTAATATTTCTTCCTTAATCGAATTGTTTTTGGGAAGAACTGGAACTTGGGAAGAAAGAGCTTAAACGAAAAAGCATCCTCATTAAAAATACGTGTTACTTCAAAATAAACAGACTAGTATTTCTATACCTAGCGTTCGTTTAAATGAAAATTGATGTAATTAAATGTTGTTTTCTAAAACTGATAACGGGCTTGATAGGCACCGAAATCGTACTAAGAGAATAACAAGAATATTATATTGTTTTCATACTGAAATAATATTTCATATGCATAAGATAAAACTGAAGCAACCTCCACAGTCTAACATAAGCTCTTAGATAAGTTTACCATCTATCCAGTTCCAGACAAATATAACAAGCAAGCTGATTTATCATCAATCCACAATCGCATGACGTATTACTACAGAAATGGATGATTTTAAAATTCAACAACAGCGCAGTACATCTGTCTTAAGAAGCTTGCAACCATTTGCCAACATAATGTTCCGAGATAAGAATGCACTTGGGAAAACAATATTAATCTCAGTGTGATTCATCTTTTATCGCTCAAACTTGCATGTATGTGGCGGCTAAAGGACTATAAATCAAATGGTAAGTACCTACCTTTGAGCAGAGATCACAGTGTTTTGTTTGTTTTAGATATACAACGGATTATAAATCTGAGACTGCACTATCATATAGCAATCCCTAGCACCAGCTCAGCCACCGTTTGTTGCATACAAAAAGTAGGTCATCGACAATATTTTCCTTTTCGTTCCGACGTTCTGTTGATATTCCGCTTGGAATTCGTATTCGCTTTTTGTAAATCCTCGTATGTACTTGTTTTTTTTTACACCAGCAAAAATATGACTATCGGCTGTCTATAATCTAAGGATCAAAATAAAGTTCGATGCACAATTTTACAAGCATTTTAGACGTATGAAAACGACACAGAATCTGGTAATAAAGTTTATGTAAATAAGGACATTAAGGACACTAAACTTACACCCGATATCTTTCTGCTACATTTCTCTATGCACACACCTCAAGAGTACTTAGTAACATGGTAAAACGGAATCAATTGTGCTCTCATACCGTGCCAAGATGTAATAAACGCATGAAAAGTGAACAGAACAGGACCATTTGTTCTACACAACGTCCAAACCCAATTACATCACCTGACTCTTATTACAAACACATAAAGTTTATAATCGATTGATGTCAGTGTAGGTTTAATGTTAGCATGTTGGAACTAGGATAGAATTAATGATGTCTGTATTGAAAATCGTTTATTTTGCTTTCGAAAATGTGTAGCTTGGCAGAATGTCTCTTCTGATCATATTTCATAGTGTCCTTACCAACTTTATAGGTCGTTGATGTAATGATGTTGGCTTCAACTAGATAGATGAACAAATATCTCTTGAAGGCGGGCGATACACTTATTGGGTTTGTGACTTTGATACATTTCGCATTTTTCTTTGAGTTCATCAATTTGTCTAGATCGCGTTATCGTTATGACTTTTCTTTCAGATATATTGTTTCTCATTGTTTGGAGTAAATATGTTACATGCTTCAAAGATTTTGATAAATATTCCATTTGGTCTATTCTCAATATAATAAACGCACTAGAGTTAGAAAATTAATGAGTGAAACTATTTTAGGTAATAATTATAATATAGTGTCTCGAGGCTTTCAGAGCGTAAATAACCCATGTCACAATAAGGCAAACAATTGCGCAACATAAAGTACAACCGCATAATATAAACCACGACTCGTAGACAGCTTCACTTATGGAAATGTGAAACAGTTTGCCGATCTAACTATCAACTATTGTTACAAATGCCAGAACAACTCGTAACTTTACATAACAATGACAATATCTTGCAGGTACTGTCATTACGTGAGGCTATAGAAGGTAAGTTGTAAATCAGCGCCCGAATCGACACGAAATTTGCCGATTGGAACCGATAAAGAGGAACAATATGATCTGAGGTGTCACGGGGCAAGGAAAGTGGCGAGCGATTAGTTGTGCGATATCAAACGCCTTAAGTCAGAGTCAGTGTTAAATATGGCGACTTGTTTGATACACGACTTTAAAAGAGTGAATGTTGAGAGGTACGAAAAAGGAATGGTTTGACGAACTTTAAGCGTCTGTCTTTTAAAAAGTATAATCTGCTTAAATTACTTCTGATTTGAAGGTTTGTACCTATAAAAAATATCTAGATCCATGTTATATGGCTGTATATGGCCATGAGTGCGAAAATTGCCAAAAATGTTAAAACACCTTATAAGAGCCTAACACCTACTTTTAGATAAACTCAATAAACTTCTAAGTGAAAATGTTTATTTAAAAAAGTAAAGAGTAACTTCGAAACGACCTCAGTGCATAAAGCTGCTGAATAACAGATAAAAGACTTCAAAAAAGATAAGCAAAAAACCAGACAGCTCACACGACGACACTACAGGAAACATTAAAAACAACCGTCCTATCACCTCAATATAAATCATTTAGCAGTTTCAATCCAAAAAGTATGCACTTTTCAACGTTTTCGTGAATCAGTAATGCAGACCCTAAATCAGTCTGGGGCAGACCACATTTGCATATGAGTAGGGCGACAAAGAACAAAGGGATATTTTTTAGTTTTTTTTAGACCGATATGCTATCGGCAAAGGCTCCGGTGTATACTATCTGTGTGCTGTAAATCATTTAAGGTTTTCGAACGTATACGAACTTTTTGGTTCGTGTGATTTATGCGTCCGTAATGAAGTTTTAAATATTTTTGCCTTTTTGTCTCAAGGATCTCCGATCTTGTTTTGTTTGCATATATCAAATATCTCTTGATATTAATCATCAGTCTCAATATTTAGTTTTGTTTTCTAATCGCCTTTTGTATAGGTATTTTAATATTTTCCAGTCTAAGCTATAAATCGCAGGCTATAACTCAACAAGGGAACATTAATAAGAATTATGGTTGCATGGGAACTTATTCGAAGAATTAATACTAGTTTTTATATTGCCACGCGCTGTAGTCACACACTGACTGAATAAATACATATCTTTAATATAAAAAACAGTCACGTATTAAGTTCTTTCTAATTGAATAATAAACAAAAGACTCACTATTAATGAGAAAAGAGGATTTGTTAACCTCAGTTTCAAAAGTTTAGTTTCAATTAAAGTAATTTTAATGTTCAACATAGTTAAAACTTTTAATGGGTAAGTACTTAAAATAAAAATATTAATTGTTATAAAAAGATAGATCTGAAGGATGAAACTTTATGAGTGCTCATTATAAAGTTTATTGTTATTTAATAGTTACTCTAGGCCCAATTTTGAATTAAAGAAAATCCATAGATTTTATTGTGTTTTAGTGAGTTTGACTGGCCTATAATGATTATTATTTCTTCCGTAGTATAAGGTACTAATTAATAAATTAAAACTATTGTATATCTTCGATTTCTCGAAAATAATTATTTTTTCTTTCTTTAAATATTATTTATTTAACTAACTCAATTCTGTCTACATGCGGCCCACACATTACCCTAAATGAATGCCAAAAATACGTCAAAAATAAATACACAAAAAGAATTTGCTGTCACGCATAAACACATATTTTTCCCATAAAAATTCATATGACCACAATCGCAACCACAATTGCGACCACATCGCGCAACGCAATTAATATATGTCTCGCTACTCCACAGTTTTCGCTGCGCCTTTAATAAATGACCCAAAATTGTCAACTTCATTTGTTTTTCAATTATCATTGTGCTTTATGAAACAGAATAAATTTACTTATGTGTTTTATGTTTATAGTCACCTAAGTGTTTTATGTTAATCCAGTAATTAGACAAAAAAGGTTTGCAATTAAATTGAAGTAGTTATCGAAATTAATAATTTGGTTTGGTTCTATATCAGTAACTAACAAAAGTACGATACTCATTTAGTCATTAATGTTCAATATAATAATTAACAATAGGAACCGATTAGCTGGTAAAACGTTTGATACACGAAACCAATATAATATTTAAAAAAGTGCAAGAAAAAGGCTGTGCCTAGTTGAACTTTAATTACCCTTTCTAGCAATATTGTAACACATTTTTAACACCACTATGCGTCCATGCAACGTACAGTCTACCACACCTCCCTTAAAAATTAAAAGCACCTTTATTTCAATGCAGTAAGGTCGATTTTCCGAACATAATACTTACTACCAATGTCAAACGGACCACCGTACATAAAACAGTGTCAGCGATTCGTGTTGCACCCAACACTATTAAATTTAATTATCCATAATAATCTGAATGAACTTTTATTGCAATACACATAGGGGTCAATTTAGAATGATTGGACCGCAAATATAAGTTTGTAGTAGTCGGTAGAGGAAGTGATCAGTCAAAGGCAGGGACGTAATCAACGCGTGCTACATTATAATGAGGCTTTTAAAGTTTTTGTTTATAATATTTTAGCTTTGTTTTGATTATTGTGGTCCACTATTATATTCTTCATCATTTTTTATTTGTAATTGTTTTGGGTAGTAGTTTGATTATTTGGTTCATTTTGTCTACTAATGATGGTGAAGAAAAACTTGCTGCTAAGGTACCAAAGAATCATATAATTCAACAATTTTAAAAATAAAATATATTGACAGGTACCTATTTGATAAATTCTGAAATCCAAAATTATATAAAAGAAAACGATAATTCTCTAAAGCCACCAATAACCAATCAGAATACAAACACATAAAGCTGGGCATTAATAAAAACTAAATCTCAATTTATTACAACATAAGATAAGGCTTTAGTAAATCCAGTCCAATAATAAAGACATTATAAAATTTAAACAAACTCCGTAACGGTTTTTAACGTCAAATTGATTCTTTGACCAGCCCATAATTAAAATGCAAATAAGGTTGTTGGGCCGCTTAGGCCCTAATGCGAAAAATATCAAAAACATCATCAACGTTTGAATACATGGAACTTACATTATTGTATTTAGGTATTTATTTAAAATCAACTAATGGACTGATTCGAATAACAAACTATCAAAACATTATGTTCAAACACCTTTTGATTTTTTTAACACAATATTGATACCGTTACATAAATTCCTCATCATTTCGGTGAACAACAATCAAAAAGCTTATTCGTAAAATTGCAAACTTATTTTATTTATTACAATTTATATCGCGTTATAGAATTTAAATAGCGTCCTTCCAGCGCCATCTAGTTGGGATATCCGAATAAACCCATGAATACCTACTTCTAATTCTACGATCTTAAAAATAACTAAGAGCCTACACTGGTCTTAACATTTCAAAATTCGCCACCGCGAATTTATTGTACCATCGTTAAGATAAGAACGTACGCTTGACATTTCAATAATAACCTTCAAAATAATGTGCGTAACACGATATCTACAGAAACCTCAACAACATTAATTTTAATAGAAAAGTAATATAAAATAATTTTAATTTTACGAATTTGAATAAAAAGCGCGTAATTTATTCTATTATCATCATATTATCCGGCAGACGTCCACAGATGTACATTTGCCTCCTCATTAATATGAAATCTGCATTAAATTTTGGCGTGAAAAGAACATTAATACTAATTTGTTTGTAAATTAATTAAGAGCTAGAAGCTACAGGATAACGTACAATGTTAAAATAACAAATAAAAAAATGTTCTTTTGTTAAGCTAATTTTGGTATTTTTAAGAGGAACGCTAAATAAAAAATAGAAAGACAAAATAAAATATTCAGACCTACACGAATAAAGAAGATAGGCGAGGTATTTTCCTGTAATATTTAAACAATTAACTCTATCATATTTATCGTGTATGGTCTAAGCCTGTCTATGAATTTAATGGATAATACCCAAACTTTACCCTTCAAATTTATGATATCAATGGAACAATTAATAATTCAAAACTCTATAGATATCAAATCATAACTCACTAAACAGGTGTTCAGAATTAGTAATGAGTGTTTCCATACCAATTCCTTATCAGTCGCACCCTTCCATTGAAATGGTCGCACAATATGTCATAATTATTTAATTAATGCAACCCCACTCTTGGTTATCTGCATTCATAATTCAAGCCACCTACACGATGAGAATTTCCAAACGATGAATCTCGGAATTCAATTCTGTATTGAGCTTTTTGTCGTACGGCTGATTTTGGGCCTTTTATGTAGGGAATGTAACTGGACTGTGACGAAATTAAAAATTAATTCCATCGATTTGTGCACAATGTTCGGGACAGTATGTACGGCGAATCACGTCACCCACGCTTGGTGATCTTAATTATGCGATTGTATGCCTACACGCGTGTCAATTAATTGCTGGTACCATTTCATTTGTTTTTATTGTCGTTTAGTTGTTAATAAAACCATTTGTTCTTTGTTCGGTGTGGCATCCTTTTGTTTGTTGATAAAAAATATAACACATTCTCCTTTCATTTCTTTGTATGTGCGTGTATTGTTCGAATAAATTATTTTTTTTACTTTGCAAACCGTTCGTGCTTTAATTAAATGTAACTTATGGCAGTAAAAGTCATAAAGCTGATTATTTTATAGCCGAATACTTTTAGAAAAGATTATGAGCTTTTCATTTCAATTTAATAAGCAATTTGTTAAAGAATCTTCAAATGCCATTTTGATGCCGTTACCAATTCGGAACAAAGTTCAAGATCAGACGGATGGTATGAAAGAGTTACCTAATGACACGATATCGAGGCTTGCGAAGGGCGCCATTCAAATTCAATCACAGGCTTTGAAACAATTTGTAACAAATGTCAAGATCATAAAGGATCCCACTTTGGTCCGTGCGAACCTCTGATGGAGAGAGAAATCGTGACTTCTACGGTGCTGATCGATCGATATAGTAATTTTTATTCGGAAATATCGGCATTCAAAAGAGCTGATGTCCATAATTTAGAAAAAATATCTAAAAGATATAAAAACTTAAACATAACGTCTATTTTCAAACCATACCAGGTTTTATTATTAATGTCTGTCATAAATTAAGTATTTGATAATTATCCATGTTTACATCAATCGTCAGACAATCAAGAATCAGATTCCGATCGATAAGGTTCCTGATACAATGATGCAAAAAAAGTTATGTAAGTTATGTAATGGTTCGTTATATCAAACCATTTCAATGACCTTCAATATTTTCGAGACAGACGAGATGCTATCTTTTACATTACGAAGCAAGATCAAAGACGTACTGTAGTCTCTGTAGTTAACAAGGAAGGTATTGAAAAAATAAATGAACCAAATAGTTTGTATACGTACCTCATAATACTAAAGTGCCTATTTTGTTAACTGCAAAGCCTGTACCTTAAATCACATCGTATAAGCACTAAGAGTAATTGTTGCGATAGTCCGTGGAAGCAATAGAAATAATGGTTTAGCTTCTACTAAGATAAAATCGTCGTGTCCTTTCGTTTTGCACTGAGCCTGTTTTGGTTGCATCGGCACATCGCCTCATAAAGCATGATTTACTAGTTAAGATTTGAAATCAATTACGTAGTATTGACATTTTGGTATATTATGTAAAAGGAAGATTATTGCTGGTTCTTAAAATGGTTCAACAAAAAATATTGTAAGAAAAAACAGAAGTAAGTTATTACGTAGGTGGATGTAATAAGGAACTTTCTTCCTTAAACTTCCCTACTATATTTGGAATAAAATAATCTTTGCATATTTGCAAACTGGGAGTCCATTTTTATCCCGCAGATGCAGCACTTCTGCGTTCCCGGTAATTGGTTGAAGTTATCTACGTCATTACATCTCGACTCTTCCCTTTTTTGCCGGCTTTATTTCTCTCTCTTCGACCGCCACTTTCGTTTGTTTTTGATTCAATTACTTTTAATGCTCGCTGATCATAATCTAAGGGAATCGCAACGTTGGGATATTGTTAGTACTTAATCTTTTTGAAATGTCGAGGTCGACAATTTAACATTCTAAATTTTAGCGAAAAAATCTGTGAAGTGTCTTCATTTTTTTTTTCTTAGTACTCGTAGATTTTATCTGCCTCCTGGAAATGTAAGAACCTTGAATTTTAATGTTAACAGCTTTGGTTTATACATCAGAGTTACAATACAAAGTTTACACTAGTGACCTTCGCAACAATCTAGATTACTATTCATTTTTCTTTAGTCAACCTTGTTTATGCGGCTTTAATACGTTATTCTTAAGGACGCGACATATTTCATGCAGTATCGTTGGTCGGATCGGTATTTCACTAAATGAACGCGTCTCAAGCGATATTTATAGCGACGGTGGACATAATTTAATAAACAAAGCAGGGCCGAGCCGACATTTTAATGCCACCCCGGGCATAGGATCTGATAATGGATCATAACTGGTTTTCAGTCTCGGTAGATAGCATTGTAAGGAACAAGTCCCACTTCGTTACGAGCTCCCGGTAAAACGTACAGGGCTTCCAATCGTTAAGCGTAAACCCTATCTGCATTGGTGCTATTAATAATATTATACACTGCAATATCTGATACGCATTGAACGCATATTTTATATGTGCACGCGCTGTTAATATTTTGTTACTGTTTTCTGATACAAATTGTCCGTACGTGGTGTAATGTTGCTGATAGTCAAAACAATTTTGATTTATTTTCAAGATTTGTAACATAAATATTTTCTGATATAAAATACAATGAACGTTGTTATGCCTAAAATATTAAACTCATATTTTGGTGCTCTTGATAATAAAAACAAAGCTTTCCATCGTAAAAAAACTGGTTTGAATACAGTGTCATAAAGATAATATTTTACTGACTTCTCTCTAAAGTATTTGGCATTGAACGAGTGTACAAGTACATCGTTCTCGGTAGGTAGCAATACTCAGTTACATATTTACATTACCAAACTCGAACGATTGCGTCACGTAAAACAAAATACTTCAAATATCTCATTGGTTAGATGACAAATGACTGGCATGTCTCATATCAGCCGCGATGTGAATCGAACTTACAAACGAGAAAGTATAAACATTTACATTTGAGACGTCCGACCGCCAACAAAAACGGATCGTGCTTCAATTTTGGTCTTATCTAGAGTTGCCTTTGTTTTCTTGACAGGTGCATTAGTGTGCTATCACAGAACAATTAAATGCATCGGTATTGCTGCATCACGATGAGTAGGTGTACTACTCGTATCATGAATACGGCCTGCGTTCTTGCTATCTATAGTTTTTGATCTTTCACGTCGATTTGATTAAGGAATTCCTTTGTTTCGTTGTATTGTTTACTGTCTGCGGTCGGATGACGATAAAAGCTACTTTGATTACTCTGGAGCTTTGATATTAGTTAAATAGCGATTATCTAATTTCAATAATATGCATAAGTTACCAACAATGTCATTTTAGGTATGTAAAATCAATGCGAAACGAAAAAAGTGTAATGAGAAATTTTCAAGACTGTATATTTATTTAATAAAGTACGTAAAAAACGTGAAAACAGCTATTTATTGATAGATTTGTAGTAGACTACTTAAATAATAAATCAATTTGATCTTTTTCTTATACACTATCTAAATCGACCACTGACACTAATTACACTCATCCAAAGAAAAATATTTTAACTGTCATTTGATTTGGAAGACAACAAACTGGTTCCTCGTTTATTTTCAAATTACACAGATCAAACGCTTTGCTTCTTATAAAGCAATTTAGACGGAAATCTAAAGACCCAAATTAATGTGCTGCATACGGTTGGACCGGTGTTCCGGGAGAAATTTGGCTATTAAAAGAACATATTTTCACGCACCCAATATTTAGAGTGTGAGTGCTTTAAAAAACAGTTTTATTACTTTTAAATGGCAGGTAACAGTTCGTTTTGGGTGAGTCGTAAAACGTTAGTATCATACGCAACTGTCTCACGAATAGTTTTGTTGCCTACTTAGTGAGTGGGACGACACGGATTCTTTGATACTTTTTCTCAAATATTGAATATAAAAATAGTTCTATGACTCATTGAAATTTTTGTGTTTATATTGTTGTTGGCAGGCTGTTGTTTAATTCAATTTGAATATAAATATTTAATTTTATTGCTATAGAGTTCGAGATAATCAATTATAAAGCTATATGCCTAGTAGTAACTTGACACATTTGAGTTTCAATAATAAATTAAAAATATAAGGATAGTCAATGATTACTGACCGCGAGAGCGAATTCAATCGTAGTTCGTAAGCTAAATAAAATCGGAACACAGTTAAAAATAAGCTGCCTATAAGTTTATTTTCATAAATCAAGGAAGTATTTATAACAGCATTCTTTCTTTAATTTTCTAAATGTTTACAATAAATGTTCCCGTTTACACAAATATTTATACTGTACACGACATAGAGAACAACTTCCGTGGATTGCAATATGGCGCTAGTTTCCGTTACACGAATGGTCAGGGCAAACAAAATATCGAACCTTGCACCGCGACCGATACAATGTTCGGGACTGGCCTTATTTAGAAATAGACTCGCGCTGAGAGAAACGACCAACTCGGGAACTATTGAAAATTAATATAAATATTAAGCAAGTCTTGTACAATTTATTTGCATTGTTGTACCAACCCGTAAAATATACTATCATTTATTTGGGTTGGATTTTTTGACATTAGTTATATCTATTGCTATGTTTTTATTTATGCTAAAGTAAAAAAAAACCTTCATGATAGACATCATCAATCATAGTGTCAAACGACGACAGTTCACCAAAAACTTTTCTTATATTTTCTTTACCGCGAAAGAATAGGTACTTTATTGAACCTCTGATGCCTAAAACATGTTCTAACCAACATTGTTTCCACAAAAGCTCTAATATTTTTCCCTCAGGTTCACATTTCTGTCGATTTCTAACTTACGCATTTTCTCTTCGAGCTCAGCCCATTAAAGGTCAGCACAAGTGCGCTATAAATAAGGTATTTAACCCAATGTGTGTGGGCAAGCCTTAACTGGTACGACCATGGGAAAGCCTTCGGTTATAACAATCGCTACTATTTATTTGGTAACTGAAGTATTAGAGGGGACAGGTATTTTATTGAATACAATGTTGACCATGCATGGCTTTACTATTCTGACCTTTGTTTGTATTGTAAACTTCATGTTCTTGGGAGGTCTTGTTTTATTGTAATTAGGGTCAATTTCGTAAGTATCCTTAAAGATCGTTTTGGGCGTACATTCTAGTTCTCATGTGCCCTTAGGCCTCATGCCGAATGCCACACATTACTAAGGCATAGAAAATACATGTAGATGTTTGCCAAATTGAACTTTGTGAACTAAACTGTGAAGAATTAAGTAGTCGGCTGATCTTAAAAACAAAAGCAGAACGACTATTTGGAAATTGTAAGGTATTTAAAATTCAAATGGAATCAGTAAGACACATTAAAACTAATCTTAATTTAAATCACCATTAAACAGTTTAGCATCTATATTAGATAAAGGATAAGGATCGAACATTCTCGAAACATTTTATAGTTTTTTAATTGAATGTTTTATTAATACAGTCTCACGGATTTATCAATATTCCTTTATGAAATCAAATTTAAATACCTTTTTTATATTTAACGTTCCTATTAGCGGCTGATTAGAATAATACAGATTTATCTTCTTTATATAAAACAGTCATAAAATTCTTATCAAAAATTTGGAGTTTCTAAATATTTATCTTTATAGCTTTTCAGTATAATATATTAATGATAAAATGTAATAATAGGCACTTTAAGTTCGTTTCCGTTTACTTTACGTGTTTTTAAAGTAACTAAGTAGGTATGTAAAAATAAAGGTCATAAAACATGAAATTTTGATGCTATGTAATACAATAGAAAATAAAGGTCGTATTATATTCTGAACTTATTAATGTGTGGGATTTCACACTTTATTCCCATTCACTGTTAAGGCTAGATAATAAAAATAAAATTTTATGTGATAGTTTTTTGTAAGCAAAGTATTGTGTTTCGAAACATTAAATATTCGAAAACACTATAATGTTAGTTACTTTATAAGCGGTTTTAGAATAATTTCGTAAAAGTAACTACACACTGATTTAATTTGAGTTTTACTTGAAATGGGATGCAACATTTAGATAAGTGCTAGAAACTTCAAAGTAATCTCAATTCTTTAATTGAAGATTTGTGTATACATAGTACCTTTAAAATGATGTTAAAATGAACCCAGGTATAACATCCAGTGTCTAACTAAATATATCTAAGATTAAAAATGATCAAACAAAAGCTAAAATAAACCAAATATTTTAAGATTGGAACACTGTCGCTCAAAAATACAAATAATTGCCAAATTTTATATTTCATTGACATGTTGATTATTGATATTTTGCTTAACAAATACATTGTCTTCTATAAAATATTTGTATACGTCAGTAGAGGAGTATTGGAGCTCTATCCAAGCCCTGAAACAATGTAGATACTACGAGATGCAGTGCATGCAAAATTAATTCAAAACTAAGAGAACATCAACTAATCCTCTTTAACATAACATTGTGCAATATATTCTAGCCGTGTTCCTAAAGGCTTGACACAGATTAACGTTAACCCAAACTTTATTGTACTCTACAAAACTCATACTCGATATCGTATAAAAAAATGACTACGTTTATATCGATTACGATATCGAATAAAAGAATGAATGCATTTAGGATAGACACAAATTGAGAAAATAAAAGAAAACAAATATATTTTTTAACAAGAGGTGAGTAGAACACGTCGTAGAAGAAGTAATGCTTCTACTATTTTTCTTTCTCCAATTTCGTGGACTCTACCTCAGTTAATTTCGCGATGATTCTAACTAAAATAATTAGTCACTAAGTACATTCACGCCAACTTTGATCTTTGGCAATAATATTCTACATACAAATGGTACACTATAACATTTTAGTACCAATACACCACACAAAAAACCCGTACACTAAACTCTTATCAACACAATATACTTCAGTGAAACAATAAAACCACAAGCTCCGCGGTAAAATAAAGATATTGAAAAAATGTACGGCGCAGCACACAATAAAAAATGGTAACTCGATAAATGCCCGCCTCAAAACTTATAAACAAACGAAAATATGAATTGAGATTACAGTAATACACGAACGTGGGTAAGATTGGGCGAACACTGTAGACTTACAGCTGCGACTGATTTAAAGGAACTTTTCGTGTGTCTGTGATGGTACAAGATTATTTTTAAAGTATGTGTTGAAATATATAACATTAGTTGTATATTGTGTATTAACCAACTAACTTAAAAATTATGTAATTAACATGTAACTTAATCGTTACTCAGCCGGTTTTCTAAGTGGCGATGGCACGCGGCCCGGACTAATACTACTGCACGTTTGAAAATAATTTAGTTAATTAATTTTGAAGTTGATTCTGCAGGTAAACCGATGTATCTATATGTCTAAATTTAAACCCAATTATAAAATTATTATTCCTTGTCGTGCATTGTTAAAATATAAAGCATCAAAAAAAGTCCAATGTGTGCCCCCTCTAGCAAGGATTGCTCGAGCGTGGGTCGACATAAATGGTAGTGCAACGAACATGTTGTATCTATATGAGACACTGCATCATTTGCAATTACATGTTATTGTGCCTTTGTACTATTTTAATGTCCGCCAGTACGCCCTCACTAAGAATGTGGTATTGTAAGCAAAATAGTTCGCCGTTTATTTCTGTCAATTTGAGTATTAACGGATGAGTTGTAACGAGGCATAATGGGCTAGAATTGTATGCGAGTAGATAAATGAGTTAAGTTTTATTGGAAGGATTTCCTTGTGAAGTTAGGCCTAGAATGTAGCTATGATAGCTTGTACGATATGATTGTTTCGAAGTATTATTCAACTGAAGTTATTATTTAAATCAGAGAAATACATTTACAACAAACATGTATGACTTAATACGGTGAAATCACCCTAAAAGTACGTTTTGGTATTTATAAAACGTGTTTGGCTTCTGTGTTATATAATGGTCAGAAGTCTGTGGCAATAGATATCGTTACTGTTTATATTTTATATATTTATATTTTTGTACCGTTACATAATAAACAATTTAGTTTTTCAATGGTTATAAAATACCCATTAGCTTCGATGAGGCAGGCATATCGTTCGCGCAGCTATGCGAAGCTTAACTTTTTGCAAACTTCCGTTAAATCATCAAGCTTCATTAAAGTATCAATGTTCGTAAGATTACAAACTCTGACCTTTAACAAGCGACCTGACATTTATACATTCAATTTAGCCGTCCGCCACAGTTCATTAATCATCCCAAAGGCTACCATCGAACTAAACTCCCATTAGGCTGCAAAAACATCGATGGATCGCATCGTGTGTAGTAATCACTAACGCAAACAGCGTTCGTTAATCCTTTACACAAGCAAACACATAGCATTAAGTAAATCCTTCAAATAATCCAGTACGAAAAGCCGACAAGTCTCTGTCAACACTCGACGAACGCGATTTCCTTGGGAAGCGTCGAAGTTCTCAACGTATTTACATTTTCACACATAAAGTAAATTCCTCGTATCCAGAAGTTTGAGTGCGGGGAAACGAAAATAGCGATTCATCACAAGTTTTAATCTGTTCTAGAGTTTGGCCCACTTGCGGTCATGGGGCAGGCGAACGGGCGTTCCGAACGCAGCGTCTAAACGACGGGGAAATAAACGCTTAACTGCACGTTTTTTCCTAAAAAATTTCTTAACTACTTTTTCCTCAAAGTTCTATTTTAATCTGTAATGTAAAGTTTTAAAAGCCTAAATAAACTATTAGAATCTTTGAAATAGTTTGCTTAAGAATCTAAAATTAGTTATCAGTTTAAATTGTATCACTTAAAGGCTTGGGCACACCAAACGCGGGACAGGCGCAGCACCTGAGCAGGGCAGGTCAGTTGCGCCGCGGTTGATGTCACACCAGAAACATGAGCAGTCGGAAAGCAGTTTGAAGGCGGGCCTGCTTTCTAACTGCTTTCAAACTGCGTTATGTGTGTCGTATCGATAGCCACACTCAGTACACTTCAAGATGTTGAACGGTTCTGACTCTGACGAAGAGGAGCTATTGTTAGTTCTAGCATTAGATAAAAAAAAAAGAATATGGGTTCACGATGTAAATAAGAGAAGAGAAGAATATGGGGAGTACCATCGTCTATGTCGGGAATTAGAATCTTTTGAAGATAGGTTCTATACTTATTTTCGGATGTCAAAGTAAACCGTAAACCTGTAAACCGTATTTCTATAATATATGTCCTTTAAATCATATAAACATTTATATTTCCTCACTAACTCAATCAATTTTTCATTCGTTTCCATGATAAAGTTGTAAAAAATCACAACCGTTTACGACCCGCGCCGCGTCTGTCCCGCTCAACTGCTTTGGTGTGACTAGTCAATATGGCGGACATAGTAATACAACGCGTAGTTACTGCGGCCGCCCCGCGCCTGCGCTGCCACCGCCCCGCGCCTGCGCTGCTCACGTCCGAAAGTTTTGTAGAAGAGCAGTGCGTGCGCGGCGCAGTGGCGGAGCAGTTTGGATCAGCGGGCCCGCGTTTGTTCAGTGTGTCACCCCTCATATAACTACATGAATTACAAACGTAGACGCACTGCTACCGCACTGCTACTGCTTTTGGTGTGCCCAGGCCTTTAGTTACTTAACTGTTCTAAGATTGTTCTTTTCTATTTAAAATTACAAAATTTCAATATTTACTCTTCATTTACATTCAAGATAATTATTTCCACTCTAAATTACAGTGTTTTTCTTACGTAAATCACACGTTAAGTCAAGTGAAATGGGAATCACTAAATAACACTTCCTACGTATAAACGCATTCGCGTGGGTTCCGTAGCAACCTGTCATTATGTGTTGCATTATAACGCATTTAAAACCAATAGTCAGGCTGTCTGTAGTTTATGAGTAAATATTTGGTTAACTGCTTGATTGGTCTTCATTCTGCAGTTGAATGTTATTTATGCTTTTTTTTTTTGTGTTTTGAAATCGGAAGTATTTGTTAAGATTCATATGTACCATCTCAGTTTGCTAGGTAAGATCACTTGTTATTATTGAATATGATTAAAATTTCTGCTTTAATACATAATTATTTACGTATACAATTGGCTTGTTTTCATTACTGCATTTTACGTAACCTTAGAATTAACATTAATTTATTAACTTATGTAGGGTGGACCAGATAGTCGCGTAAGAGTATTTGAAAAACTCTTATGTATGTTCCGAGATTTTTGATAAAGTATCTGTTCCACCCTGTATAAGTATTATAATTTATTAACTATTAAATTTTTATTAAGTCGAGTTCTAAATATGCAAAATAATGGCAAAACTGTAGAATATCTGTTCGATTTAAAAACAAACAATAAAATAATCGATATAACAGTTTCAAAGGCAACCGTAGTTGTTTCATTTTATGTGAATGCGTAGGTACGAAACTGGTATAAACTGACAAGGTATTTTCTTCCAGATCTTAATATTGAACACTATATTGCAATAAATGTGAAAATTGATTTTGTTTTGACGCTTGCTTTTGTTTTGATATTTCTAGAAGTCATCTAAAATGTAGTAAGTTATGTTATTTGATCATGTTAAGATAAGTGAGTGTATATCGGATGGTCTACGTAATACAAACTCGTCTTGTTATTTTGCTCTAGATTTTCAGCCTCTGGTGTATTAAGGTTAGAACTGGTGCAAGTTGAAGTTACATTGCCGTTAAGGCTACTTCAACTTTGTAACCGTAGACCTACAAAGTATCACTCTAACAGCAATTGTGAACCCAAAAGTGTTTAAGCCACTTATGGTATAGAAAAGAATAACAAAAAATAATGTTAATAAAAATAAATAAAATATTAGAAAAAAAACCGCTCGTCTGCACCAAACAAATTTAGCGTGCAATGTTTGGACGACCGCGGTTACCCGCTCACCTCTGCAGCTGTAAGCACCTACATATTTTACGAGAATTCTATCGTAAGGAATATATTTTTTTTTACTTCCATTGCGTGACGACACATAGCACGCGACACACCATTTCTGATTTATTTCGAGGTTGAAACGCGCGGCTTTTGTTTTCGTGAATGCGTCACCTAATTAGGATTGTGATTGCATGTTGGGAAATTTTCGGCATTTTGATTGTTTGGTAATTGAAATAGGGTATACTTTTCTTGTCCTTTTTATTATTGTGTCTTCAATTTTGTAACACTTTGTGGAATAGGTTTTTAGGGTGATAGACACCGAAAAGTGGTATCACGCCACAGAAAGTCAGACTCAATTGGTAACTTTTTACCATGTACGTAGCTTTGAAAAAAAAACACTAAAACTACTACAAAAAAATATCGGTATTAATATTCAAAGAAGGCTAAGATAAGAAGTTAAAAAAAACTAATTGCCCCTTCTAAATCTTATACGAAAGTAGTCGAAAACAAAACGGTAGTATTACATAGTCTTTTTTTAAACAGATGACAATGAAAGCATTACATGTCACTCGATACCCGTTCTTAAGTTTCCAGCCATGATTCTTTCTCGCTCGCAGTAAAAAGTATTTCATTCAAGAATGTCATATAAATAAAGTGATGACCCTATTCTTGGTTTATAACTTGTTTACAGTGAATCAGCTGTTAGTATTAAATCAGTGTTTTATAGCCAACAATCCGTTACTCGTCTGTCGAACGGGTGAGACCACATAATAGCAGTGTTTATGTCTTTCGCTTAGAGCTCGTATTATTCATCTACTGGATTTCTATTTGGATGTTTATTACTTTGATGTTAGAATTGAGTTGAATTTGGAGTAGATGCATGTTAGTACTTAATCCCTTTGTAATTTGATTTCTAGATTGAAGTTTAAAATCACCCTACATCTGGGAAGTAAGTGCCTTAGTTGATACTGCCGTAAACTAAATGGGTTCGATTCTTGAAACCAATCACTATAAGGAAATGATCTTCCTTAAATCTGCATTAGGTACATTTAATTGCATAGTTTCAAATTACTCGAACTTTCTCAGTAAACATTTCACCAAGCTAAACATACTTAAGAGTAATTGATTACACACACGCGAAAATAATTAAGATTTAGGCCTTTAATTTCTAATCTACTAAGACTTTTAATACACCAACATGACAACTTAATTGCAACATCATTAAAAGAGTTTCATTAAGCCATCGTTTACGTCATCTGACAAACATGAAACCACGACATCACATGATACTCAGGTGCTTAACTAATTCTCCCTCGACGTTATTAAAAATATCCCTTTAATATTGATGGTCCATTACTGGCAAGCTTCTACGATGTATCGGTTCTTTGTAACTTAACGCCGCGACGTCAAGTTCTAATTGATGCTGTCAGTCAGTATAAAACGGGCTTTAACAATACCGGAGTAAGTATCCATTTGATCGTCCCCTGGGAATATGCCCGGACTGTTTTTATTTTGTACAAGTGAAAGTTGTAATGCGATCGTTTTTTGTTTGTTGTTATTATGATTTTGGGATTGGAATAGATTTTAATGCAAGCAAGGAGACCTGATCGCATGATGGCGCAATGATGAAGATGCAAGACTATTTTCCGTTTAAAATTTAATACTCAGAGAATACAATTACAGCGCCAAAAGCCTTATTTGTGTGATTGAGTATTCGATACCCACAATTTAAATTAATAAAATGATTCTTTAACTTTATTATAATTGTTTTTAAATAACCGGTTTGTAATATAATGATGAAGCACTGTTTTACATCTAAAATCTGTTAAAGCATTAATCTTGCAGGATATTAACCTCGAGGTTCATTTATCATTTTATTTTTTTTTCACTCGCGAAGTTCGTTTTTCTTGATGCATGCTTGATGTATTGCATATTATTCGAGTGTAATGAGGTCGGAAGCTTATTTTGTTTTTTTTTTTTTAATTGATCATTCTATCAGTATAAAAGCTACGAAAACTGACCCTACGAAGACAAGCTAATCAATAAATATAAGGAGAACCCAGGTTACTAGGTGTACTGCCGCTTACAATCCTTTTTTTTAATCTACCATGATCGATGATCATTATCAAACTAAATAAGAAACTATATTTATAATTTAAATGAATAATTAACTGTATTTCATTCTAACAGTTCATTTACCAGTATTTAAAAAACTAATTAGTTTCCAAAAGACTAGTTGATTCTGCAAACTAATACTGCTCGCAATCTGCCTTTAGTTTTTATCTCTTAGATTATTTTCAGTAACAAAAAACTAAATGGCAAATCAATAGTTACTGCATATTACCATCGGCAACGATCGCCTCTAGAGACATTTTTCGATTTGCTATAAATCTGGTGTTTAATTGTCCGCGAAATAAAGGGATTAGGCGCCAGGGATTAAACAGACAAATTCTTTTCAATATCCATCGTTAGATTGTATAAAGAATTAATGTTACTTCAGTGTTTGAGATTGTTGTCATTTCAAATTAACAATTATATACTTAGTTTGATGAAAACATTTTATGTTTCGATAATACCTTGTTGAGCATTATAGTTATACCTATATCCCAAAGCTTTGAAAGGCTTGAATCATATGGAAAATGTTTTTCTTCTTTTTAGTGGATCGATCAATGGCTTTGGCATACAAGCTAGATTTTTGTGGACCAGTACTCAGCCACGCGGTATCGCATATACGCGTTATCTGTAGCGTTGTACAGGTCCTCGCGTGTACAGGTGGTGGGACACGCTGGGCAGCTCAGCAAGTGAGCCATGGTCTGGGGAGGGGTACCACACTCACAGGGCTCGTGTGTGCTGTAACCCCACGGATACATATTTTCTTTACACCGGCCGACTTGGGTCCGGAGTCTATTCATAGATTTCCACGTCGGCCATGGAAAATGTTTTAAGACATAATTAACAGTTAAGCCATAAGTGACAGTTTTTGATCAATGGTCCTTGAGTATTAGATTGTTTACTGTCTTAATACCAAATACACATAGAGAGACAGGTGTACCATAATTTATATCATATAATTACGTAAGATTACAGTAACATAAAATTGACCAAAAATAACTGAAACAAATAAATTGTAATGTTCGCTCGCATCCACTAACAGTGGTGCATAAATCGCAAAAGTAATCTGTTTTATTCAGCCCGATCATGACCGAATTCATTTTGGTTTTAATCAGCATATACGGAAATGAGTGGATTACTAAATAATCCTTTTATATGGATTACACTTAGCAATTAATTAAGTAGTGTCACGTTATATGAAGTTTAATTAATATATCGATATCAATTGTATTTGAGTTGCGTATAAGATTAATATTCATATTAAATCATGATAATTAAGCAGAAAGCTTCACGCACGTTTGTTTTTGTTTTACCTTTAATTTTATTTGTTAATTAATTATACATTCGTTCATTAATTATTTAATAATTGAGTGACTGTTTATTATACGAAAAAATACAAAATATTTATTTAATTGTATATTTAGATGTGGCGCCGCAATTAAATTTCTCTAGTGTCATTAGCGTTAATGTTTACGCCAATGTATTAATTATACTAGATTATCCCGCGACTCCTTTCGCGTACCTAGTGACAAATTCTATAAAAAGTAATTTTACTAAACATATCGAAGAAATACATCCATACTAAAATTTTAAATGTAAAATTGTATGTCGGTTTGTTTACAGTGTGTCCATATTTTGTTTGTACACTTTTGATAAGTAGAATTAGGTACTTTGAACTCTAAAATATGTTATTTCAATGTAGCGTTGTGGTGCCCAGATTTTTCATACCTACGAGTAAGTACCTGTATAAAATGCCATAATAGGGTAGATGACGGGGTATGAAAAGTCAAAATCAATTAAGTCTGCCATTTATTTCACATTTATTTCTAGTTTGATGATTTTGTGTAAAATAGTGTGTAATAAGCTAGTTTAAATTCTGATGCTACGGGGAGTGGCGCCGTTTGCTGAAATACAGGTCCTATCCTAGTTCGGCAGCGGATGCTATTATATATTTGTACCATTGTTTTCTACTAGCTAATAATTACGATAAACTTTGTAATATTTTTCTGTTTTTTTTTTATTTATTTATTTATTTAGATACCTAATCAAAATAATTATAAAATACACGTATTTTTTATTTTATCAAATCAATTACAAAATACGAAGAAGTTCAGGAGTGGGGACTTGTGACGTCACGAGTTGGTACAATATTTGCTTAGACGTGACGTCACGCAAGATTTGTACTCACTGTATCTTCATAATTTTTTGTTTACGGGACAAACGACAAAATACGTGTCTAATATTTTTATATTAACGAAAAGATGGACAAATAAAAAATTGTCATCATCCCTATTATAGAACAGTACGTTCATACAAAAATCTCAATTAGCAGCACAAATTGACATGTCCCTACAAAACATAAAATCTTGTTCTAAAACCGGAGGTATTATTGCAAAAACATTTAACGTCACCCATAAACCATTTAACTCCTGTTTACGTGTTTTGAAAGCTAAAGCTAATAAGGCCGTTAAAATTATATGGGTGAGCCGCAACAGGACGTCCATACAAAGATATTATTACGATTCGGACGTATGTTTTCAAACACCGGGGTCGTATAATTTTATAATACTTGTGGACACAAATTATTGTGTGCGGCTACAAAACAAATGCTGCGCGATTTTCAACCTTATGTCTTAAACTTAGAGGTGCAATTATTTTTGATTGATTAAAGTTGATGGTAAATATAAGCTGGTAAATGTTAGAATGCAACGGACAGTGGTTTGACCATCTTTGTTCGAATAATCAGCTAATCCTCAGAAAACTTACTAAACACGTTTCACTAAAAAATATGTGTTACCTTCAATTCTATTGAAATTGTTCGGACAATAAAATTTTACGATACATTTTATTTTAATATTGATACCGATAAAATCAAAGAAAGGTTGGGGTATGGAGTATCCTATTATGAATAGACGTGATTAAATTTTACCGCTCATAAAATCCTGGTTATTTGATGTAACAAGCTTATATGCTTGTAAAAGCTGATCGATTCGCTGTTTTGTACGTACTTAGTATTAATACGATATTAAGTTATTTATTACTGTTATAAACGTCTAATAATAAAATGCTATAATATGTCACGTCGTAAATAATGCGATTAAACATTCTTTTCCTCGTTTCAGTGACGACCAAAGCGCTGGAATTTCACACGTTTTTAAAATCAATTATTATAAAAAAGCCTACCTAATTGAAAATAGAAAATCTTTAATAATACGACAAAATGTAACAACTTCTTCCTAACAGTATTAAAATATTAAAATACTGGACAAAAATTTAAAATAAAACTTGTACATAAGTACCAAACCAATTAATAAAAATAAGAAAGTTTACACACGACGATAATAACGCAGCGTGACACAGCGTGACAAATTCTTTAGTGGCACGCCGCGCGCCAATAGCCAATGTTTTACTCAATAATATTTATATTTAGAATTCACAGAATAGGTATTAACATAAGATAGTTTAATATTTAAAAACAAAGTACAATTTTTAAATTGAGAATGAGTGAATTTATAAAATAAGAATACAATTGTTTTTTTTTTTAACCAGCCAGTGTTACATTTTGGTTCATCAAAACAAAATAATTATTCACAAAATTCAATGTTTACTAAAAAATATATGCTAATCTAAAAGTTAATAAACTTTGGGTATATTTAATTTTCAAACTAAAAGCGGTTTGATTACAATCTCGTAATTAGTAAACGAGTATTCTCAAGAATTTTATTTTGTGTTCATTTGCAACATCTCAATTAGGATGGCAACGAGAAACGGGGAGTTTTAAATATATTTTTTACGACTGCGTTTATGATTCTCACTGCATTACGTCGTTTTGCTCAATATACTTGTTATCATATTATTATACTTTTAGCAGAAGACATCGATATAATGACATGCAAAAACACGCGCGATTTTTAAGTGTTCTTTTTTTCTTAATACGGTTTACGCACCACAGATGAAAAATGAAATGGTTCTTTGCTTAAGGCGCATTACAAACCTTTTTTCATCATTTTGCGGTTAATGAAGTTGTTGCTTTTTTATTTTTTGCTAAGGTTTGTCGGAAGATGTAATCGCAATGTCGTGGGAGTCAATTGGGTTTTTATTAGTATCGAGTAACTTAAGACAACCATACCGGTGTTTTAATTTTCAATTTTATGTACTTTATTTAATTTTGTTGAAATTGTATTCGGACTCGATAAAAAATCGAGCATGTTATTGAAATTCGATTTGCGAAGCATGTTTCGTGGATAATTATTTTACTGTATCGTGTTATGTGTCTTCACTGACTTATTCTGTAAAAGTATTTGCAAATTTAGTTATTTTACCTTATTTTATATTGAATAGGGTTGTTTTTAATGAAGTTTGGTGAAATGTGGCACATGCATAAAACCTTAAGTATCAAAGATATTATTATAGGTACCTAATATTTTAAGGAAAATAAGAGTAAGATGTTGTGTTTATATCAGCTGCATAGACTCACTTTATCTTTCATACTTTTACCAAAACTAAAAGCCACATCAGCTTATCTATTTGGATTAAGAAAAGCACTCTAAAAAAACATAAAACCATATAAATGTAAAACAGAGTAGGTACCTACACACGATACATTATTTCGCTCAAATTTTGTTCTCGGTTACAAAACATACCGTATATCGAAGTTTATCAAAACGTCTTTCGGTACTGATAGGAACATTAACAAATAAAAAGCATTACGGTGTTCATATCAAATGTTTGATAATTCAATTTATGCTGCGTTGAATTTAATGGATTTATTTCGTACTGGGATTGTGTTAAACGAAAATTATTACTTCGACACTTATGTATAATAAAACTTGTGAGAACAGAGTGCTTTTTGTAGGAAGTTTGTTTGTACATTCTCTTAGGAAAGAGGTAAAAGTCTGTTCAAGGTGAAGCGTAGTCGTTGCTAGGGTGGTTAATACGAAAAAATACATCTCAAATATCATAGTTATACGCAATGCATGATGAATACTCGACTTTTTATCGAGTTTAAAAAACACATCCATAAATAAAGTACCTATAATATGTACATAAAACGAAAAAGAAATTAAAAACACTGATATGTTAGATGCAATGCGTTAGTATCCAAACCCATAGTGTTTTCTGCACAAATCTATAACTGAGTTCTTAGCTGGGTAAATAACCTCAAGTTAACCCATAACACCCATGTAGGCACATTTTCAGCAGCCCATCAAATAAAAATATTTATTAAATATTTATCCTTTTTTAATCTTGCTAGCTAAGGGCTTAACCGTAAGTCAGTACAAGAAAATACCATCTGCTATTACGGTAAAAAGTAAATAAATATTTATATCTTATATATAAAATTCTCGTGTCACAATGTTAGTTACCATTACCATACTCCTCCGAAACGGCTTGACCGATTTTCATGAAATTTTATATGAATATTCAGTAGGTCTGAGAATCGGCTACTATCTATTTTTCATACCCCTAACTGGTAGTAGGTAGGTAGTAGGCAGGTGCTAGGTAGAAAAAATTGCATTGCAACGCATGCCGGGTACAGCTAGTTATTATGTAAAATGTACGTAGTTCTGGTTTCTTATAAAAAGAAAAGAAGCAAAAAGCAAAAGGTTAAGTTGAGTATTTATAAACGCCTAACCTTTAACATTCTCACAAATTGGTAAGCAAATCTACAAAGACTGGTGATTAAGAAAAAATAACAAATTCTGTTTATTCCATAAATAATTTCTCGAAGTTAACTCCTACGTAATATACAAGGAAGTATTTACATCCACCCACATTGGCACTACCTGGTCAAGCTTTACGGTACCTTAAAGGTATAATTATGCTTTATTCAAATAATGTAAATCTTGCATAGATAATGCATAAACGCTTTCCTATAAGAGCAATCAATGAATCTGCGGGGGTTTGTCACGACGCGATAACTAAATTCACTTAATTAAATGATGACAGGAATTGATAGATAGCTCTTACGTTTTGCGATATTCATAGTTGACAATTTCTATGAATGAATGGTGTCTATTGTGTCTCATAGTTTATAGATAGATACAAAGGTACCTTATAGCACATTAGCTTCAAAAGTTGCAAAATAACTGAAATACGTTTTTGATTAATTGAAGGCAAGATAGGAGTTATAAGCACCAAGCTAACATAAAGATAGTGACTTTTTAAAAATTTGAATATGGTCCATAAGTTAAAAAAAATATTAATTTTAATCGCAAGTGATTGCGTCATCGCGAATAAATAAATGCTTCCAAATACTTTTAGATTTAGTTCTAAACTAACTAATGTCATAATTATGGATTTATATGATCATTATTGTTAAATGCTTTGTATGAAAGGAGTTCATTGCCCTTTAGTAAAATAGCTACAGGCTGGTAACATTTCGACATAAACATATTTAAAATAAAAACAGGTAGGTATTCGTTAAATAGCTTCGGCGGATCATGGCATCACAAAAGAAACGTCATAAAAACTACTAATTGACCACAGATTTTGTATAATTGATTAACTAAACAGTGAACAAAAACGTAACGTGTGCCGTCAATAGAGTTGTGTAACATTTTGCTTATGTCCGTATGTTGGAGTCATGGGCAGTCATGGTCAATGTACGATGCGATAGACGTTTAATATTTACAGGTTTATGGTGCAAGTCATTGGAGGTACGCGAGTTTGAATTGATGAGATTGTTGTTCGATGTTTAGCAAAAATTATAGTATACTCACTATGTATTTTTATACAGCTCTTATTATTCTGAGGGAAACGTTGTAGAACTAATAGTGTTAATAATTATTAGGGTTTTTATGTATCTTTCAAACCGTTTAATTTCTGACATTGTCAGATCTGTCAAACTCTTCTATTTCTTTTCATATTTGTCGAGTTTATTTAAGTGTCCCTTTATTCAATTGAACATTTAATTTTTAATCATACACACCCACAGTTCGTCGGTATGTTTAGGTCCCATGTAATAGGGGGCGAGCCTATTGCCACTAACTTCAAATTCAAATTCAAATTCAAATCGTTTATTTGTCAATGTAGGTATATAACAATAGATGGTAGAAAAACATAATATATCAGTTCGCCACATTGTATCTATACAGATATACAAATTTGTTTGTTTACTAACCGGGCACAAATCCAAACTCCGACCTGCTACTGAGAATTTCATAGAAAAACCCAATAACACCTTGGTCGACTTGAGAATCGAACCCAAGACCTCTAGCGTAGCGGTCGCGCTTAGAACCACTAGGCCAACGAGGCAGTTAAAGTTAAGTTTAATCAAACATTTAATAAAAAATGCATTTCATGTTTAACTTACTTTAAAAGACTCATAATAGTTGTTCCACACACATACTAAACATAACATCCCATAAAAAACAAAACGCTGAACCACAGCATTTAAGCCTCCTCGAGTAAAAGAGAAGCAGTGATACGGCTCTCGCATCATCGCTCAATTACAAAAAGGTAATCCCGGTGAGGCACTTAATGAATCATTATGGCCAGCGGCGCGTCGACCGTAGTGATGTGTGCGGGATTTATAGTCCAGCATTTATCTGTTCATATTTTATTTTTGCTTCGCCGCACGCTGCCGCGCTGTTGGCGTGTGACGTTTTTCGCTGTCTCCTGGGTGATGGAATTACAAAGCGTTTGCGGCTTGCCGTTGAGAATTTATTTGGCTGTTGTTTGGGGCTGTTTTAATTTAAATTTATTTTTTGTATTTACTTATTATAAAACAAGGAATAACGTTATATAATATAGTGAATACTGTGACGTCAGCTATTGTTATGAATTGTTATGTAAACACAGTCTCTAACATGTGTATTTTTATATTTATGTCAATTCGCACAGGTCTGTCAACAAAAATGTCTTGAGAAATAACCATTACCTACATTTTTTGTAGGTATATTTCCTTAATAAATCAGTTTTGTTTTTTTTTTACTATTTATGGTAACTTGACTAGGAAAACAAAAATACAAAAAACAATCAATCAATCAAACATTTCATCTCTCTTAACAAAAACATAATATTTAAATCTTCACTCAAAAACTTCCGCACTATAGATACGGCGGTGCCTCGAGCTAGATCGACGTTTGAGCGACTCGGAGTCAAAGGCGACTCGCGTCAACATCAGTCATAGAGACCCAGTGTGACCTTGCCTTTATGTCGGCGTGAAGCGATGGAAGAGGGTCATAGTTGTTCCCGTGCTATGGTCAGTTAGACAATGTTCCTAAGGATGGTGAAGTGACGTTTTTATAACGAGGTTCACATATACCTAGGTAGGTAGTATTTTCACATATTATATATATATGTCTTCAGCTAGGTACTTCAAGATAGGTATATGTAAAGTTATTACATGAAGTCTTGAGACAGTACCTATCAATGCATCCTAATATAAAAATGAGAAATGTTTCCTAAACAAATCGAGAGCTTTTCCTGCGAGGTAAAACATCGGTAGTTACCTATTAAAATAAAAATATGTTTTATTGTTAAACTGTGTAGTTTACATGACCATGGGTAAAAACATCGCTACCTACTAAAACAGAAATCAATATAATTGTAATTTTCAACTGCATGTCCAAGTATGTCTTAAGTAAAATTATAAAAAGAAAGTTTATTGCATTTATACCATGCAATTATTAATCAAGAAACATGCAAGAAATGACTCTAATTTGGAAGTAAAAACAGATGAAAAAAACTAGTTCAAATACAGGCCGGCACGGGGTCTGTCATTTGATTTAAAACTTCATACAGAGTTCATTAAACGATCAAATCTCTGAAATTACAAACAGTTTTACGATTGGACATGGTCAATCTATGTAAATACAGTATTTGATTTCTATTAATTTAAAATATAAAGTTAATTTAAAATGAAGTTGTATTTCATTCAAACATCACGTGTTTGTGAATGACTCATTCCGATTAGATGTGTAATTGAGGTCTTTAGAAAGAAATATAAAAAATGATCACTATCTCTTGTATGGATTGCGGAATACACTAAATCATCCCATTCAATATTATACTGAGGTGTAAAGTATTATAGTATTTAGTCCAGGTTATAAACAAAATCCGGTGAAGCAGTCAAAGCCTGCGCTCAGGCTAACAGCAAAGATCTCTACCAAAAAAAAAAACAGGTTATAAACTACATTATTCCAAATTTTTGTTGAAAATTGTTGAGCCGTTTTCGCGTATAGAGGCAACAAACACAAAATCTTACAAACATTTACAGCATAGGATAAGGTAAATTAATATTGCTGATTTGGCTGTCGCTCACGGGTTTAAATCTTAAGGAGCGACTTCTTTGGCGGCCGCGAGACATGGGTCCGACACGTAACCCTTTGATGCGTTCTCATTTTAAATGTAATGGAGCCTTAAATATAAATAACATATTACGAAACTTATTAGAAAAAATAAAGTTCCTTAAAAATATTGTGAGTCATTAATGTCTTTGTTAGTTTTTGTTATGAGTTAAATTAACTCTACAATTATAGCGTCAACGAAAGAATATAAAAGTGAAATTATAACCTTTTATATAATTATTTGGTCTATATTGTAGGTATATAATTAATAAATAATATAATGTAGCATTGAACCGACCAAAGTTTTACCAATTTTTGTTTAAATTCAAACAAAGTTAATGTTAAAACTTAATTTATATGACATATTTTCTTGTATCATGTTTAATAAAATAAAAACATATATTTTAAAACGGGAACAAAAATCACATTATGTCAACATTTTAGCGTTTAAGAGCAAAAGAGTTTTGTAAATCGTCGTCTAATTAATTATTTATTAAGCCTTTTAAGAAACGTAGGACAGAAGTAACGAGCTTAAAAAACGAAAAAATTTTATCTTTGAAGGTATTTGCGTGGGTTCCGTATGTTTATATGAATTATTATAATAAAAATATAAAGAATTTGTAATTAAAATTGTACACAATGTTATGAGGTTTTAAATGAGACGTGTTTAGAATTAAATGCATGAAATTTACATATAAAATGGTTGGTTGACATCTTCACAAGTTTGTGATTGCCAGGTAATTATGATATCTGTATGTTTAGGGTTATCTATGTATTTAGTTACTTTATAATGTTTATTTTAGAGAATTAAAAACGTACATCATTAACGTAAAAATGTTAAAACAACGATAAATAATTAAAATTAATTATATTTTTTACATTAGTGTATGTTAAAATATTCAATTCTTTTCAAATAAATACAATAAGGTTTTAGTGATATTACAACTTTTTTCAGTATAAAGAGTTTGAGGAAGGGTTTGAGTATTACATTTGCGGAACCCTAAATAATGAAGACTCGACTACCGTGCATATACAAGTAGACTCTAGAGCTTCTGTAATTCAGTATAATCGTTCCGAGAACGTCATTTTGTGAAAAATTTACGAAACACCCCACTTCGTTTTCTTAAACACGAAAAGCTAAATTTCAACTTTATTCCTAGTGCAATAAGGGTTATGTATGATTTTATACCGACGACATTTTTGTCATGTCCCGCCTAAGGGTATGAGCAAATCATGACGACGTATGCTTAAAAGATGTTGTTATAAAACGATTAAAGCCAGCATCTCGTATAAAGTGAGTATATTCATAAAATATAATCATTATTAAAATTAGTTACACATAGCTTTAGTATTTCAGTTATGCTAATCGGGTGCTTAATAATTTTGTGTTGAAAACTTTGCGAATTATCGTCAACCACATTAAATGCAAAATCACTCTTATTTCAAGTCGCTTTAGCTTCAAATTTGCTTAACGGAATTGTTTTTCGATGTATTTATTGGTGCTGTCAATTTAAATTGCAAAAGACAATGTCCAAATAGGCCCTGTGCAATAAAGAGTATCTGAATACACGATAATTAATGGTCTATTTTATTATATAAGTTGCAAATACTTCTTTAACACGGACTAGCTGTTTGCCAAAATGTACATTTAATAGTATTTTACGCGACTAATGACATTAGCAGTCGCCTAATGTCATGTCGTGTCTATAGTGAATTAGGGATGACCAATCAATTATAATCGATTCGATTGAATTTTTAATCGATCGATTGTGTTTTTTTTTCTGTGTATTTTAAAAAACCTAATAAGAATGCTTTATGAATGCGGTCATACTCGATTTTAAATAGGTAGGTAGTTAAAATAATATTATGCAGTGAACAAAATCTATTTATTTCTCTATAATCATTATTCAGGGTTTCTTATGATCGTTTAGAAAAGTGTGTGGTCTAATAACTAAATGATTATTTACAACAATTAATACAAAAGTAATCTCCTTTTGAGCTTCATTAAATAAAAAAAAAACATTTTTACTAAATACATTACAATAAAACTAATTTAAAAAAATATGTAATGTGCAAATGCTATTGTGTATTATTATTATTACAAGTATAGAAGAGTGTTATTATAAGTAAACTAAAGACACACGTGATACTTATAATGTTATGACATAAGTTGATGTAAGACAGTTTGTAACGTATGACCATAGTAAATCTTAGAAAATATCGATTAATGGTGTCGCATTTGCATCCCTAGTTTTGACATGACCATAGTTACGTCATTACTCATTGTCAGAGTGAATGAAAAATTATACACAATATTCGTTGTTATGGTTAAATTATAACCTCAAAATCTGATTCTTTGTTTTAAATATATCTATTCTACAGCTAGTCCGCTATAAAAATAAGATCGTATAGGAGTTTACTAATGATAGAGAATACAATACATAATTTTCTGATGCTCTTGGCTCCAGGGCCAACACTGAAGGAACGCAGAGCAATGTCCTTTAAGCCGTTTATGTGAGTAAAAGTGTCGTCTTAAAGTATCGTCAATAAATTGACGTGCACTGTTAGCGCTTTTGCGAATGCATTGACCAAAGAGTATTTTATGTATCGACATGATTAACACTAAAAGTGGCGAATGTACCTGCATCAGAATGGTCACCATTATATAAGCATAGGAACTAAAACAATAAGGTTACGGTAAAACTATTTAATTACATTACAATTTGTTGGTAAACGATGTGAATTCTAAACTTTGATCTTCAAAGTATTTCAAAAAGAGATACAAAAGAGCAGCATAGTAAAGAACTTGTAAAACATTTCACATTATTTAAAACATACTTATTACCTATAACATTAAAATTGCTGTTAGTATTGTAAAAGATAACATATTTTACTCTCAAGATTCTTAACAAGATTAACGCATAAATTACACCAAAAGTTCTAGAATATTGTTGTTTTAATAACAGAAGTTAGGTAGCTAAGTAGCTTTAGAATATTAAAGTATAAAACTAATCATAGTTTCCTGACGTTCACAGCACAGTCATGGGATATAGCCTCAAGCTACTAACTATACGCCTAACATTATCCATTATAACAAGACACTTAACCATCAAACGATTATTACAGATTTTATCTGCACCAGAGATCTTACTTAAATGGCTATTCATTAGCTCGCACAAAAAATGTAATGTTCTTATAGAAAAATTATGTCTTTATTAGACCTATTACGATTATTATACGCTTAACTCACTTTATGAGTAAATAATACTGGTCGAATTAAATTTGGGTTACGTAATCCTTATGTAATTGTCGCTATTTGAATTCTTTACATTCTTTCTCATAGGTGTTTTTTTTCTCTTATCGTTCTAATTCTCATTTAAAAGAGGCACACGTGTCATTTTGGAATTCAATTTATTTAATGTCAAAAGAATTTCTGTCGGCAAGCTTTTTACAAACAACACCTACATTTATATAATAATCCAGCCTATAGACGTCCCACTGCTGGGCACAGGCCTCTTCCCATAATATAGAGAAGGCACGAGCATTGATCACCACGCTTGGTCTCTGCGGATTGGCGATTTCAGATCCCAATTTTGGAATCCAGGTTTCCTCACGATGTTTTCCTTCACCGTTTGTCAGAAGTGTCTTAGAATAATTAAGAAAGTACATGATATAACTTTGAAAAAGCCACATTGGTACTTGCCTGGGTTCGAACCTGCAACCTTGTGCATACAAATCCGTTCATTGAACCACTAGGCCAACACCTACATTTATATGGATATTAAAAATGTTATAAACTGTTCCACTTTTAAAATGACCTTACGCACTTTCTTTAAGCAATTGGGTTGGAATAAAATCATTTCTTTTGACGTTAACTTTCGCATACATAAATGATTCAGTTACATTTTTAAGAAATGAATCCGAGAGTGGTTGACCTTTAAGAGACGAAATATGATCTGAACTGTCAGTGTTAATTGAGTCATACAACGTAAAAAGTTGACACATCAATTAATTTTACAGTTTTCAAAATAAACACTCGTTCTTTTAATTGCTGGTTATTGGGAAATAAACAGTTTCAGACATTTAATTTCGCGTTAATTTATGCTTTTTGGTAATATTATAACTGCAAAGCTATAATTACAAATGCAAATTACAAACTGCCTCGTTGGCCTAGTGGTGCTAAGCGCGACTGCTACGCTAGAGGTCTTGGGGTCGATTCCCAAGTCGACCAAGATGTTATTGGGTTTTTCTATGAAATTCTCCGTAGCAGGTCGGAGTTTGGATTATTTTGTGCCCGGTTAGTGGCAATAGGCTCGCCTCCTATTACATGGGACCTAAACATACCGGCGAACTGTGGGTGTACATTGGTACACCTCTGCCTAACCCTTCGGGGATACAGGCGTGATGGTATGTTATGTTATGTTAATTTATGCTTTTTGGTAATATTATAACTGCAAAGCTATAATTACAAATGCGTCAATACACTGGCACTGGAAAATTGTGTTAAATCATTAGTCAAAAGGGCAAAAGTTGTTGAGTTATAAATAAATTGAGGTAGTTCTTTATATTATTCTGCATCAAACAATGGTCGGCAAAGGCCCCTTAGCGCGGAATCCGTTTGTTTGAGTCCCTCTACGGTTTCTGATTACGACCCTGTGTGGGACGTTCTAAAAATAAAACGTTTGGACCAAACACATGTCATTTGTCAGCGTTTCACTCACATGACGTGAAGTAATTTACGATATCCTTCGATGGTGCTCTATAGTGGCCAGGATAATAATAAAAATGTTTAAGGTATTATTTTTAACTTTATAACGAACATTTATATTTTCAATGTGTATTCTATGATGTGCACATTTTACTTAATAGAAATGATTTTCGTTTACAACTTTAACTAGTTACACGATTAAATTATTTTAAGCGCTATTTAAATTAATCAACTAAATAGATTTCAGAACGATCACTTATCATAACCTTAATAATTGTTGACTAAAGATGTATTAAGTTTTATAAAAAACAATTTTAACAAGAGTCTATTTTACCTTGAAAAAGCGGCGACGGTCCTCAACATTAAATGCTTAAGCAGGAGCTTTGAACGATTTGTATTAAGATTCCAAGTTAACGCTCTGTAGTCGTTATTCATATGACGTATAGCGTTCAAAATTAGGTCGGATTAGTGATTTCACGGCGTTTTTGTACTATTTGCTCGCGTATTTGGTTACGTTCCATCGTATCGTAACCGGAAAACAAAAAATCGAACAACGAACCATTTACTACATTTCAAAAATCGAAAAGAGAACAATTTTTGTTTATGATTTTTTGATTTTAATAGTTTTCGTTCGCGAACAATCTTTTTTGCGTTGCCAATTAAAGGTTTATGGCTATGTTCGGGAATTACTTGATTTAGTCATCTTTCGCAGATAAGCCTCTAATAAAAGGGTCAACGATCTATTCTGCTGTTTAAACTATTTAAATAAGAACAAAACAGCTCCAATCATGTTTATTATCTTCGTTTTTTAACTTCATTTTTTACGAACCGAATCAGTTTCGGATAACATTTGATTGGACGAAAATTAACTGTTATTTATTACTGATAATTCCTCGCAAGTGTAAACGGGTTACATAATAATAAGTCGTAAAAATACTGAGACAGGGCCAACCCGATATTCATTGGTTATCGTTCGTGCGTATGAGAGATAACTTGTAATCTTTGTAACTATGGTTAACAATCACATTGGACGGTCGGGACGCGTAAATTGTCCCCGCAAGGTTTGTAGCAAGCACGCATTTAGAAAAATCACTTTTTCCCTCGCGGCGCGCGGCCGCGGCTATACAGACCCAGATACGCCGCGTAAATGATATTTAATAATTCCTGTTGAATGTACAAATTGTATGGGATGTCGTTTATTAAAAGGTTTGTATGGTATTCGGCGCTCAGTCTGTTGTACTGTGGAGGTTTTATTGCCGGGTCTTTTTTCTTAATTTTTTTGTTTGCTTATTTATTTAAGCTTGTATTTTGTTGGCTTTCAAGGTTTCTTAAATGTTTTTAACTTCTAACTCAACTGTATATCAACTTAGTTAACTATGAATTCGTGAATAATTTAAAATAGATCAAAATTTAACGTCCAGTAAAACTGATTGTATTTACATAATAGACTAATTTCTGATTTCAGTCATTACTCAATGACATAAAATTGCAAAAAGAAAAAAAAATGGTCCATGATGCAATATCTCAAAAAAAAGAACAACCCAAGAAAAGAGGATACTCATAATTTGAACAGAGAACATCACAATAATGTACTACATCATCGCCGCTTCCACGCAATACATTTTCATTGAGACAATGTTGCCATGAATCCGACACCGGCCGCGACAGGTGTAGCCAACTTATGAATTTTTATGCGACATAAAATTTAGTGGATAATAACAGGGCTTGTAAATGACTGGTCATTTCTTGAAGCTAGTCTTTATACGATGAATAGTAATAAGTACAAGCAGGAATAATGTTAAAGCAATTATCATGCTGATTCTGGAAATGGGAACTGGGTCTAAACTAGGTAGTAGAAAACGAATGGTACTATTTTTAGAAAGTTTTATCTTAATTATTTTTTTGAATCCTAATAAGTTTACTTGTATCTATGAATGCAAATGCAAGTCTTGTTGATGTGACGCAAAACTATGTAACAAAATATGATAAAACTTAAAAAAACATTGAAAGTGGACCGTATGTAAGACTAATGAGTTATAGTAGAACCTGGCATAGTCAGTACAGAAACCATAAAATATAAAGAAAGTGCTGTAAAGACATAATTGGCCGCTCTCATAAACAATGGTGCGGGTGCTAGTGCCTCAAGGAAGAAACAAATGAAGCATGCTCTCACGTATAAAGCAACCAATTTTCCTAGACCCCTCTGGCTTGTTGAAGTACCACTTTCTCCTACATTGTGTCGGGATGGGAGGGGGAGGGGAAGGTCATGTAATACTGGTCGTGGTCCTACAACAACAAAATGCCATGTATGAAACAAACACGTTGGAAATTCTGTTCCGCATTAAAACTATGTCCGTGGAAGGAAACGTGGATAATGGTACAGGCTTCATTTGGTAAAGGAATAACGCTTAAATCAGCATTTATTTTTGAGTAGAACTTTCAACGAATGATTCATATAGATAGTAATTTGTGGTAGGTACCCGTGGGGAAATACGATAAAAGCTTTTTACGTAGTCGGCATCAAAGACCATCTTTGGTAAACAACACTTTTTAGAAGTTTTATTAACTGTTTTTTCCTCATTTACTATATTACATATATTATTTACCCGCTCTGTTTTATAGTGGTCGTTCGTCTCTTTATAATGTTCACGATTTTCCCATGTGACATGCCTTAGGTATTATTCCATATTTACAGACATGAATCTCTCACGCTTTAACTGACTGGCAAGTACCAAGTACAGGTAAATAAAACCTAAAAAAAAGAACGCATTTTTTCTTACATACATTTTTGTAGTAAAACTAAAGTTTCTGAACGACTCACTGGAGGATACATAATTTACAAGTCGCTAACTGTACGTAACATATTGTCTTCGTTACAGACTTTTCACTACTTTTAAGACAGTTTTATATCCTTTTCTAGCAAATAACAGGATGTTGCAATGATGGACCAAAGATTTAAGTGTAGACGTGTCACTTAGTTCATTAAACAAAGTTGGCTGCAATATTTCTTAGAAGGATATGTTAGGTAACTCAAAACAGTATGTTACACAAGTTGTTTCCTTTCTATAATAATTAAAGCATCCTATTTTATACCCGCTTTTATTTTATGATTGTGGTTTAATTCCAAATTATAATGTACATTTTATATAGGTAGTTTATATCAATATTACATTGTCGTTGTACTTCTGTTTGTTATCTCAAATAAATAAATAATTTTAATTGAACTACAGTAATTGTTGCCTATATAAATTAATGCACTAATTTGCACATATCTAATAAACACAGAACGCAGTTCAAAACTATAACTTAGTTCATTCAGCCAGGAATTAAAATACATACATATTTAATTAAAAATGGTTGCCGATGTACATATAACAAAACACGATCGCTTGACATGAATACAGTGACGTATCTCCGAAACTATTTCTTCCAATTCTTTGCGGCCCTAAGTTAGTTAAACGCCTCCCAAAGGGCCCATACCCAGTATCAGTTTAATCTGCCAGTGTAAAATATCGCGCATCATGTATATTAATGTTTCGTGTTTATTGTGCGTTGTACCAAATTTATTCATTGTGTGGACGTGTTGAGGGGTTTTTAACAACTTTATTAAGCGGGAATAAGTGGGATTTTGGGGATTAGGTCCCACGTAAATGTGTGGTGGAATTCTGTGTTTGTTGAACAAATGTAGCAAAGTCATTTTCTAGTTGCCTTTTTGCTGCCTAATGGAGACTATATTGTTACTGACATTTGAAAATTACAAGGTATAAAATGAATTGATTTCCACGTGACTATTAGCTAATAACTATTACGCAGAAAACACACAAAGAAAATGACTTTAATAATTACTCTTGCTCAATTTCGTATTAATATAATTAGATTTAAGATACCAAAACGGTTCTTTTAATAGATTTCGTATGATTATTAAAAGCAGCGGTACTAAAGTTTAACAAACAGACAAACCATAGTTATATGTAAATAAACACTATCAAATATTAATGTAGGCTGTGTTTTACTGTTTTAGTATCTATGTAATTGAATGCTACGACAACCGTCACTGTTTAACCGATTCCCCAATCATAAAACACCACTAAAAACAAAATATTAAAATAACATTGTCCCGCTGACTAAATTAAATACACAACAGAATTTAATAAACAACCTACATTTACAAGCTCATTTAAATATTAAAAGTTATCAAAAACTTTCTAAATTGACCGTTGTAATTGAATAAATAACATAAAAATATAATTCCGAAGGGGTTACGCACAATATTCATTCAACACTTGAACATTACTCCGGTCGAATGCGTAGTTAGTGGGTAATAAACCTTAACAGCCACAATGCTTAATTAAAAAATATAAAGCCAAAAATGTTCTAATTAAAAAATAATAAAACGCCTTTTAATATGACGGGACTATAAAGTTGGGTTTTATTGCGTCATAGAGTATTTGACTTTTGTGGCCATAGTTTTAGTAGTTTGCTTTGCCTTATTTTGTACTGACCGTTGGTAAATGTAATATTAAGTTGAGTCGTGTTATTATATTTTACAAACATACTTTACAACAATATGAACTTTAGTTTTGTACATAATTACAGGTAAAGGTTTAGTTATTTTGATGTTTTAGAACAACAATTTTTTTTGATGAAAATTTTATTTAAACTGTAGTATATTTCAAATGTGCATCCGTTGAATAAAGAATGTTCTCTACGGAAAAAGAGTTGATGATGAAAAATCTTCTATTTTAACTTGTCTATTTAATTTTTCCCTTAATTAATGACAGCTTATGTCACATGATATCCAAAAGGTAAACAACTACAAAGCACTTGAATCAATGCTTGCAAAGTAATAAACAAATTTCCCTCTCAATAATTTTTCAAAAACCTGAACCTCTAATTGTTTCATACCACTTTACGCTCTCGAGCCACGATTAAACAATTCATTAAACATTGACACAAAACTACAGCCTACGTGTAAATTGGACTACGTAATAACTACAAGCCGGCAGTAATACACCCACTTTGAATGCATTCGTGTTAATACACTGCAGCTATTGGTAGCTGTTATGGTACATTTATCAGTAACTATACAAAACTGGTATTTTATACATAAAAATACACTCATACCCAAATTGAAGCTATTGTTGTTGCAATTGATTAAAACAAAAAAAAAGACTTCCTAATCTTTTTTTATGGTATTGTATTGTATAGTCCACTATTAAGACAATGTCCTAGCAAATAATTAGGCAGAAAAATAAAATTTGTTTTGTTACAAACGCGGCTGAAATGCGAGGCACAGTTACTAGTCAATAAAATGTACTTATAATTACGCTGATTTTCCAAAAAGATAAACAGAGTCCAATGGATTTGTAGACGTCTATTAAACCGTGCTACTTCATCCCCTCTTGTCAGATTTTCATACATATTCTTGTGAAGTGCTTTGCTTCATAATGATGCATTTTTGTGTAAGGGGAAATCCTTTACGCATATTACTAGGGGTTTCAAAAGTATTGTGAAGGTTCTATCGACCAAAACGCAAGGTACGAACATTTAAAGGGGAGTCTTCAGTGAAACGCACCGCTTGTAAGGGTGATTACTACCTATGCAATTATATGAACCTTTCGGTGATGATTTTAAACATATGAGTTTAATAAAGTGTAAAATACAGATAAGTTGAATGAATATTCAAGGTGTCTAAGAACATTTGGGGGTTTCAAACATACGGACAATAGAGGTCTCTTTGTAGACCACTATTACCCATAAGGTTATAGTGAAATAAAAAAATGTTGCGTTAATTAATTACCAATTCTCAATCAAATAGAATGCTAAGATTACTAATCAATTACCAAGGCTAACCATTGTCAAAAAGACTGCCCACTACGCATCCTTGACACAATTGTCTTGTCCAAATACAAAGCAAAATAGTCCTTATTGTAACTGCATAAGGATGAAGTGTATTAGATAAGTTTTTCCGACTAACGACGCCACTTCATCTCTTAGCTTTCGAGCCTTTGTTCACCTGACAAGGTTCGCGATAATATTGAAATGCCGTACGTGAATAGAACGTACATTCATCTATCTTTCTATCGCTGTGGCGTGAAATACGGGGAATTATATTAACCATCTATTAAATAATACTTTTTGACGCTGGAATATACTATCTTGTAGATAATTTTTGTGACAAATCTTCACTCATTTCAGGTTTTCGTTACATTGTGGAAGTTTTTAGATTCAATTGCATCTTTCATTATTTTTCGTTTTTTTACCATAAATAGAGAAAGCCTGAGTTTTAGCCTATACCAAAAAACCCTTTTTTTCTTTTGGTATAGGTATTTGGAAGTAGGTAATGAGTTCTTCTGGTATTTAGGTACTTTTCACTTATATACAACAAAATGTACATTTACCGAATATATTTTGATTGATTTTATTACTGTACCCCACAAATAATTCGCAATCCAACATATTTATTCTCCAAACACAACAGCAGTGTGTCTCATTCTATTTACAATAATATCTTGCAAGCGTATTATTAACGTATTGTGTTCGGGGCTACCGTTTTATACCTTGACAAGGCCGATGTAATAACTACTATACAGATATAATTACAATAAATTTCTAAACCCTGTCGTGTTGTAATATTAAATCAAATAGATGTCCAATGTAACCGATTGGCATATTCATTATTAACAGACATTTATAGAAGTGAAGTTATTCAATATTTAAGCTGATACATAATGCAATTTAATTATGTATTGTAATTTGATTGAAATCGAATAGACTTGAATTATTTATAGCTTTTGACTGAGAATCATGAGTTGAGATTTAAGAAATGACTTGTATTTTATAAGTTCGTTACTGAAATTGTTATTTTTATTTCGTAAAAGATTTTTAAATGTTGATATTTTATTTTGGACATCTAAATAGGTTTCCATATTATATATTCTATAAAATAAATACAGATAAATAAAGTGAAGGTTTTGTTCTGAAGTCAGATTTAAAGGACATTTTAAAATTTCATCAGTTGTCGCATAGACAAGGAAGGTATTTTTAATATCACGGTTCGATGGACAAGCCGCGGGTCATACATAGCTAGTTTAGATAGAAATAAAGCTTGAATTATTTCGTATGAAATTCCTAAGAAATCAATCCCCAAGTACCAGGACAAATTTTATTTACAGCCAGCTGCAGATATCACGAAGCATAAATGCGCCATCTGCTTAAACACTGCATCATTATCAAGCTCCATATTTATCGAGACATTGTCCAGCAAACGTCCAGATTTCATAACAATTACTTGGACAACGTATTACGACTGTAGTCTGTGGCTCTTTAATAGCTGTTATTGCACAGATGTCGAACCTCGAACTGCCATACAAACCGGAATAAGCAAATTACCTCTATAATGGTAGCTAGCCTGTAATTAGTCGGACATTTTCTTGAATCACCCAACTGTGGGCAGGTACTGTTGGACACTCAAGTGTTTTAGAATGCGCTATTTTATTATACGTCACTTTTGTCTTTTGCTAAAATATTTGTAAATTGCATGCAAGAAATTGTGACTGTGAAAATCAGTTTAATGTAATTGCAATTTAAGTTTTCTATATCAGCGGAAAGTAGTGTAGCTTATACACAGAACTAGAAAACAAGGTTGACCTTTGGCTTCTAAAAAGCTCATCGTCTTAAAAAACCACTCGCCAAAACTCAAATTGGTGAAATCAAAAATCAATCAAAATCAAAATATTTTTATTTCAAGTAGGCCTTTTTAAGCTCTTTTAAAACGTTAAATTACTGACTCTAGTTGCAGGTTCCAAAATGTCATTCCAATGGAGAAGAACCGGCAAGAAACTCCATTGGTTACTCTTTTAAAAAAAAGGTTAACATGAATGTAAAAAATACAATTATATATAAAAAAATATACAAATATGCGACAACAGCGTAAATAGCAAAATGTTTAGTTTATTGTAAATGATAACATCCAAAATGGAAGAAAAATGAAAAGGGACACGCAACAAATTTACATTGTTGTCACATTTACAAAGGTCGCCTATGCGAAAAGAATGAGAATAATAAAAAAAAGACTAAACTCAATAATTAAAAGAAGAAAAAACAAATATCTAATTAGATAGCTTTACATACAAAAGATATGTAGTCCTAACTAAACCCTAACAGGAATGTCAAGGCATGTCAAAAGGTTTCTACGAATAGAGACCGTGGGGAAGCTAATCGAGAAAGATGAAACAACAAGATGAGGCAAATGAACTAACGGACCGCCAGGGAGGCCACATGTGCAGAAGGTCCTAAATCCACGCGCTTTTATCCTCTACATAGTCACTGATTTTATAATAAGCCTTTCCTATTAGTTTGGATTTCACGCACGTTTTAAACATTTTGTTAGTTAAATGAATTAAACTATCTGGTAATTTATTATAAAAGCGAATAGAATTCCCTAGGAAGGATTTAGTATTTGTTTTAGTTAGTCTAAACCTTGGTACTACTAGTTTATTTTTACTTCTGGTGTTAATGTTGTGATAATCACTGTTGACACTAAAACTATCTAAATGTTTACGAACGTACATTATATTTTCCATAATATAAAGCGATGGCAACGTGAGAATACCTATTTCTTTAAATTTCTCTCTAAGTGATTCGCGGGGGCCCATACAGTAAATGGCGCGAATTGCTCGTTTTTGCAAGATGAATATAGAATTTACATCGGCTGCAGAGCCCCATAGCAGAACGCCGTATGACATAATGCTGTGAAAATACGCGTAGTAAACTAATTTTGCCGTGGGAATATCCGTGAGCTGTCTAATTTTCCGTACCGCAAATGCAGCTGAACTTAACCTTTTCGTCAATGCTTTGATATGAGCGCCCCATTGTAACTTAGAGTCTATAGTAACACCAAGAAATACCGTTTCGTTAATTAATTCTAGTTTTTTACCATCAAGCATTAGATTTAGATCCAAATGCGATCGAACGTTCGGAAGTGAAAATTTTAAACATTTTGTTTTTGAAGCGTTTAGCAGCAAATTATTCGCTGAAAACCAATCTGACAACACGTTGAGCGTACTATTTAAATTGGAATAGTCTTGCAATTTTCTGTTAATTTTAAAAATAAGAGATGTATCGTCTGCAAATAAAATTATATCCGTTAAATTAGACATTGTGAAAGGCAGATCATTAATATATGCTAGGAAAAGAAAGGGGCCTAAGATTGAACCCTGAGGCACGCCCATTCTTACTAAGGACCCAGGTGAAGTCACACCGTTTACGCCTACCTTTTGCTGTCTTGTTGACAAATATGACAAAACTAGATCTAAAGATTGTCCTCGTAATCCGTAGTATTTTAATTTTAGGATTAGAGTGTTATGATCAACGCAATCAAAAGCCTTGGAGAGATCACAAAAAATGCCAATGGCGTCTTGTGAACCCTCCCAAGCTCCCAAAATGTGAGAGACTAACTTAACCCCGGCGTCGGTCGTCGACCTTCCCTTAGTAAAACCAAATTGTTGCTCGTGAAAAATATTATTCTTACTAAAATGTGACATCATTTGGTCAAGGACCATTCTTTCAAATATTTTACTAAAAGCTGGAAGTACTGAAACTGGTCTATAGTTAGATGGATCATTCTTGCATCCAGATTTAAAAATAGGTATTACTTTACTGTGTTTCATTAAATCAGGAAAGGTGCCACAATCAACACAGTCATTAAAGATTTTTGCAAGAATCGGGGCAATAGTGTCAATTATGGATTGGAGTACTTTGACAGAAATTCCCCATAAATCTTCAGTGGTCTTTACTTTAAGCATACTAAATGTTTTCTTAACAATACTCGGAGATACATGAGTAAAATTAAAATTTGGAAAACTTTTATTTATAGATGTTTTTAATATTGATTCTGCTTTTGAAGAAGATGAGGGAAGAGACTTCGTTACCTCTACTGGTATATTTGAAAAAAATACTTCAAAAGCGTTAGCAACATCTGTCTTGTCTGAAATTATTTTATTATTGATTTCCAAAGACAGGTCTGTATCTCTTTGAATACTATTCCCAGTTTCAGAATTGATGATCTTCCACACTGTTTTAATTTTATTATCAGATCCGTCTATACGCTTGCTGATAAGTCTAGATTTTGCCGCTAAACACACTTTTTTAAATACTTTTGAATAATTTCTAACATAGTTATGAAAATCAGGATTAGTGTTGAATGATTTTTCATCATAAAGACCGTAAAGAACGTCCCTACTTATTCTTATGCCTTTAGTTGCCCACTCATTAAATTTACGCTTAAAGTTGATTTTAACATCTTTTCGAGGACACGTTTTGTTAAACGATTCCCGTACAATACCAAATAGGGAATTATAATCTTTATTTGGAACTCCAGAAAAAGAATATTTAAAATTAAGGGCTGATGTAATATTATTTTTAAATGAATTTAGTATATGATTAGTTAAGGGCCTGGTTGAAATAACTTTAACTACAGGTAATTTACTTTTAGCTTTGATAGTAACTAATTGACCCATATGATCAGATCTTACACCGGGTATTAATCTAGAGTTTAGCACTGAACTATTTGAAAATATATTATCAATGCAAGTAAGTGAAGTTGCAGTAATCCTCGTTGGTTCCTTAAAAATATAATTTAAATTAAATGACTTAAATAAAGATAAGAGCTTACATTTATCCGGCGAATCAATCAAGATATTAACATTAAAATCTCCACAAATATATATTGATTTATTATTGCGGCATAATTTACTTAAAATTTCCTCCATTATAATTAAAAATGATAACAAGTTAGATGAGGGAGGCCTATAAACGCAAAGAACAATAAGAGATTCTATTTCTGCACATGCTACCTCACATATGCGGTCAACAGAGAAAGAGGAGATGTCTTGACGTTCCTTGAACTTAAAATAATCTTTACATAAAATCAGACACCCACCCCCCTCAGCTGAAAGTCTGCTGAACGCACTGGCAATCGCAAAGTTATTTACATTAAAATTCATCATATCTGGTTTAAGCCAAGATTCACAAAAACAAAGAATATCAATTGAATACTTGTCTACTAAAAGTTCAATATCAAGAATTTTGCTAGAAAAGCGATTTATATTCTGATGATACAGCAGAATGCTATCAGAGTGCTTCCCTATTGTCTGCGTTGAGAGTTTAAACAAACTAAATTACTACTTAAATCTAAACTTAACCTATTCAGCGTTATATCTCCTATAACTGTGTTAATATTAAAAGCTATTAAACTAGCAACTAAAAATTTATATCTTCTAGGAAGATACATAGTTTCATGGGTTAGTTGAAACCCAGTAATAAATTGATTAGTGTCAAAAAACACTAATTTGTCACTATGACAACAAGTAGACATGTACAATGTGTTGTTTAAGTAATGCACATACTTATTGTGGTCGCTACTTAATGTGTTTGCATAAGGCAAAGCACACAACATAATTTTACCTATATCTAAACCTAGTAAGGTGTCAATGCCATAAACAATGTCCTTTCTCTTAATGCCTATGCTGTTACCTACTAATAAAACAATGTTAGAGTTTTTATTTAATTTCATGTTTTTAATTTTGATTACCAAATTATTGAAATTACAGTTAGGGTAGCAGTAGTTTGTAACATTGTGAGTGTTATTGTTATTTAACAATGAACCAAACCCTGCTCCTATTTTATCAGAAACTATTATGCACTTGTCTGAGTAAAAATCACTATCACTAACAATTAAAGGCTGTGAGACTGTAGGTAAGGAAGGAACCTGCGGAGGCTCAGATGGTGAAATAGGGTTACTACAATTGCAAGAGAGATTGTTAGTCAGGGACTCATATCTCTCTGCATTGCCTTTTACTATGTCTAGAAGTTCACTAGCCTCTACCATACGCTGACTAAGTTGTTCCTCACAGGAAACATATTTAGCAAAGACATGACACATTATTTTACATAGGTGAACGTGACACATTATTTTACATAGGCAAAAAATAGATTAAAATAACATAAAAGAAATAACAAATTCAACAGCGTCCAAGCTAACATGTTTTGATACGTAGATATTGTTCAAAGGAAAGGTTTACATCATTAACTTTCAGGGCTACCCACCTGTCCGGAAGATATTCCACATGAAATAATAACCGGAGAATGTGCGGTAATTCTGTTTGATGGAATTGCTTTTACCTTCATTATGATTGGTTATTAAATATTTTCATGTACGAGTACGTGCAAGATCTTTGAGGTTCTTTAGACAACTACAACTACTATTTACTTTAAGTGGTTGTTTAGAAACGGTGCGCGAGCTATCTTAAATGTACTAAGCACCTATTAGTATTGATCCACAATTTTTTGAAATATTTCTCACGTAGAATTTAAAAATATACTAGCTAGTAAAATATTAGTGTGCTTGTAAAATGGATTTATTGTTTTAGCTACTTGCAGAAAATACATATTTATTTTTTGTTAAATACATATAGACCACCACACTGAAAGCCTTATGAGACTTCTTTATAACAACCTATTAATTTAATAAAATGGATATAAACATATTGAAATTATTTTAACTTTAATTAAAAACACAATTCAAAACGAAACATTTACCCCACGACTGTACTTGTCATATCAGTGCTACAAATTTGTGCATAAATACAAAACTATGCAATTAAAACTTCCGTTGTACTAAAGGGTTGGGCGAATTAGGCTTTGGAAAAATAGCCGCGTGCAAATGATTTGTGGGGTTCAAACCAATTACGAAATAAAATAGAATTGTATAAGGGCGCGTTCCCACTTTCTCGTGACGACAGATAATCGTGTAGTTTGAAAGTGTCGTGGCTTATGTTTAAATGGAGGTGTTCACATATAGAACGACACGACTTACTGTCGTCTACGACATTTTTTGCAGTGACGACAGATTGTTATGACAGTGGGAACGGCTAGCACGACAGTCGTAAAACTATAAAAAATCGTTACGACTAAATCTGTATCGTAGCCAAACGATAAAATGTCGTCGCGATCTAATGGGAACGGCTAGATACGATAGTCGCTAAACGATAAAAAATTATGACGACAAACAATCGTTATAATGGGAACAGATAGAGACGACAGTCGTCCAACGATAAATTAATCGTTACGACATAGTGGGAACGCGCCTTAAGGGGAATGTGTTATTCCAAGTCTGATTATCAGGTGTTTCTAGGCAGTATTTCTGATGACATTAAATATATAATTGTGTAGGGCTGTGACTTTGTAAATGACAGATTAATAGCTGACAGGAAGTTTAAATGTACTTGCAATTTTATGTGTGTTATTAAAGATTGAGTAGATATATGACATCCGATGACTGAATGGGAATGTAGCTTTGATCAATTACATTGTTGCTTTGTTAAGTTTGCCCTTGTTGACGGCTTTGATGTGTTTATTGTAGTGTATCCAGTTTTTATTATCTTTTTCTTACATTTAATACAAAAAAGGGGTTATTCGTTCGAAATAGTATGTTTTGTTTTAATATGTACTATAGGTACCTAATATAATTTGACGAACTCCGTGGTCGAGTGGCGTACACACCGGTTTTCAAGGTGTCGCTTGCTCTGAGGTCCCGGGTTCGATCCCCGGACGGTACAATGTTAAAATCACTTTTCTACATTGTCTCGGGTCTGGGTGTTTGTGGTACCTTCGTTGACTCTGGTACTCATCTGGTTAACTCATAACACAAGTGCTTTAGCTACTTACTTTGGGTTCAGAGCAATGTATGTGATGTTGTCCCTATTTATTTATTTATTTATTTATTATTTATTTAATTAACATTCATTAATTTAGATAGTACCTACAACAAACGTATCGATTTATTTTTATAGACGTTGTTATTTGCAACAGTTAATTCCATTAATTTAATTGTACCTAACAGACAAAGAAAGCTTTTGACATAGCAGAATATTGTATGCCAATAAAAATATTATTACTATCTATAAAAAATATAAAGACTTCATTTGTATCTACCGCTACAGGACCTGTTTTGCATTGATTAAGACATCATATTCGATTGAGAAATAAAATTGCAACAACAACAAAATTTAGTTTATTACTTCCTTCCTTTGCTATTAGAAAAGGTCTTTGACTTTAAACAGACACTGCTAATATAATAATAACTTAATCCCGATTTATTAATTCAGATGATAGTTCACTTATCTGTTTCTTTTGCTTGTAATTTCTAAGCTGTATTATTTCCGGAAAAAAGGATCCGTTTCCCCTAATTGGTCATTGGATTTATCTCTAAATTGCAAATAATCAAAAACAACTTGAAAAATTGTTTAATAATATCTTCACGTTTCACAGGCCACAACATAGAGCTGTACCAAACTGACAACTCGTCAAAACTTGGCACCATCACTCCGCCAGAATTACATTATTGTTGAAAAATCAAGCATGCATTGAGGGACTGGCCGCCCTGTCGGTTTGTTTAGCGACCACAATGCTGCACGCTAACGAGTCGCGCGTCTGAATAAAACATCGCTGGCTCCGGCTTGAGGTAGGAGATGAAGAGGTTTGGGAAGTTCGGACTCAGGGGAATGATGGTGGTGTGGTGGGGTATGGTCAAGTCCGGGGTTAACAAGAAAAGTTTTTGGGATGTTGTCATAATTGTAAGAATTTGGGTGTTACTTATGTATTTTAATAAAGAGTTGGGCTATAAGTTAAGACATAAAAGGTTATATGTAATTAGTTTAATTAAATGACTTACTAGGTCATAAGGAACAGGAACCAATAACTCTTGGTTATCGGATAGGATAAATTATAGGTAGGCAGGAGTTCAGATTTTTTTTTTGCAAAAATGAAAATTATTTTTATTATTAATCTATTCACCTATCTTAATATTAAATTAAATGTGAGTTAAAAAATCATTTTCACAAATTCAGTTGTCATTAACAATTAACTTTAAATAACAACTTCATTAAAAACGATAGAAATACATAGTTATAAATAGAAGCAAGTATATACGAGTGTAGTATGAACGTCTGTAATATCATAAGCTCCTTTCGCATTCCCTTATCCTTTACCCCACACAGTAAACGGTAACATTTCACTTTGCACAATAGACTCGGTTTGGCTGTAACCTAAATATCGGATTGTGGCACAACCACTACGGAAATGTTGCTGTTTATTCCATTGAATAAAATATGTTTAACTTGCGGCGAGAACACCTAATAACGATGTATCGAACTTTGCTTGTTTGGTAACTATATTAGTGAGTTTGTTTACCTAGTGTGGTGTTTGACAAAGCATGGCTAGCTTCTCCTAGCTAGCTAGAAGAATGTGAACCAAGTAAAAGTTGGTGCCACATTGTTAATTTGCTTGTTCGGATACCCTACAGAAAACTAAGTTAAAAATTGATGTTTTTTTTTGTTGCACGATATTAAAGAACGAAAGGATAATCCGACAAAGAGAAACCAAGCGTAGATAAATGTTGCATAATGTCATGATAATACTTCTGAGGTGATAATAAAATGAACACTCGTGACGGATTAATTTATTGCAATGCCGATTTGTACAGGTTCAACTTAAAAATAAACCCATAAGAATGATAAATTATAATGTTTAAAAAACAAAACACAATACAGCTAAAGAAGCTTAATAATAACTTTAATGTGACTTTAATAAAACATTTTCACAAATTCAGTTTCTCTTTATCGACGCGTTGATATTTAAGACAGGACATTAACATCGTAATGATACATGGCAGCTTGCAGATTAATTTACTCCAAAGGAAATTAAAGCTCGCTCCTAGAATAGCAATTATGTTCTATATATTTATGATCTATTTTTATCGCGACTCCTGGTTCAGTGATAACTAGTTGTAACTAGTTCAGCTGGTATTCGAATAACCCGTCAACGATTAGTGACGTTGAAGGGAGCTTATTCTTTTATAGGTGACGAGTGGCTGACGTTTGGTTAAATAATAATTATTTTTTATTTAGGTATCGAATTTTTACATTTTTTAAATAAGTAGTGAGTATCATAAGCTAACAGGTCTAGTTATTTATTAGCTTATATACTGGAAACATACACTTAAGCAAATAATTAATTGAGTTTAATAATTATAATAGCAGTTTTATTTTAATTTGATATCGTTCAAATATTTTTTTTTCAAAATATTTTTTTATTCAACACTTTCAGTTCAAAGTTGTAAATAAATTACAAGGCACTTAAATAAAAAAAATATATTTTATCGCAAGTTGCTATATGTAACATATTTACGAATTTAATGCGACTTTACCTACAGCTCAAATGCATAAAGTCTACCTTCAACTAAAGGGGTTAAAAAGTTCTTATTCCATAAAACCCTTTGAGTGACATTTAAATTAGTCTGATACGTCATACTGTCAGCTAAAAGACATACACTTTTCTCCCTCATATTAAGGGACATTGCCTTAATCATCTCGTTTGGCAGTTTGGTTAGTGGAGGCTGCAGAGCCCTTAGAGTAATCCCTGAGATTATACAATGAATCCCATAATTAATGCGTCAGATATATTACCGTCTTTTGTGGATGCTTTTAAAAGTTTTTATGGCTGGACCCTTGTAAATTGCATGGGCCTGTTTGTGTGTTAGACCAACTTTGTTGCAAATTTAGTGGCATTTTATTATTTATTAGGTAAGTAAACGTAATGTCTGTTTGCAGTAATAAAAATCAAAGTTCTAGTTGAAGTAGCCAAGTTACAGGTTGAAAAATTAAAAAAATAAAATATTTAAGCTTTATAATTAATTAGGCTGCCGCATATTTGGTATTAAGATTTAAAAATTACAAATATAAAATATTATAGTCTCTAAAAATTAAATAAAGATATACAACTTGATGTTTTCCTTCACCTTTTGTTCGTGAGGAAACCTGGATTCCAAAATTTGGGATCTGAAATCGCCAATCCGTAGAGAGCAAGCGTGGTGATCAATGCTCGTGCCTTCTCTATATGGGAAGAGGCCTGTGCCCAGCAGTGGGACGTTTATAGGCTGGATTGTTGTTATTATATACAACTCGATAATATCGTCACGTTACGTCGCGTCGCCGTCCCGTCGGACATAAAGGTCTCTTAACCGCGTTAAACGTCTAGTAGTACCTGGCCTAATAAAAAAGCTTTCAATGGTACTATTTTAATAGGTGACACTGTAATGCAGTCTTACCCTTTTGATCAACGGCAGGTGGCTGTTCAGGCAGATTTCTCTATACTTGCATCTGTTAACTACATTTTTTGCGGAGTTTTAATTAGATTTAAAGCATGCGCTTTACTGAACCTGCTTTATTTATTAATAGTTGGCGACATTCCTTGCATGACTCAATAGTGGTTTTGAACCTGTATTTTAAACAAAGTAAAGAGTAGTTGTTGGAATTTTAATGGGTTATCAATGTATTTTGATGGCCCAAAAATTAATCTTAAAGAAATAAATATCGAGGATATTATCTAATAAGTCAATGTAAACAAAATAGGAAAGCTCCATAAAGTTACACATTTATTACGAACTAATTCTGCGCAAAAAATGATAGTCTTGATGCGCTAAGCCACTTCAATTCCACGGTAAACTTATTGCTTCCACTGATTATGAAAAGTTGCAAAGAGGTTAAACGGTCTCATACAGTTTATAGTGAACTTTAGTTTATCCACATAACGTTGAAGTCATTTATTTGTGTTCTAGGTGATTATTTCAACACAATTCTCTTTAGTGGTCTTAAGGGAGCCATGATCGGTAAATGGGCTATTGTTTCACAAAACAGACGATAAATTTTACTCTATGTAATTAAATATTTCATGTTAGTTATACTGCAAAATAAACTACTTTTTAAATACTTTTTTATTTGACTCCTATTTAACAGTATGGACAACAATAGCTCAAGACCGGGAGAATTGGAAGAAGGAAAGGGAGGCCTTTGCCCTGCAGTGGGACGAAAATGGCTGACAATAATAAACATAATAATTTTACTTATCTCTTGTAGAACATTTTGTATCTAAAACCACGTACGTGCTATATACCGACAAATAATACTGTATATTTAAACGTCGTTCAGTAATTAAAAAGGTTTCTACTGTCTTTTGTTTATTGCAGAACTACAGAGACTAATAAAATGTCACTAAAAATATGGGCAAGTCTTTTATTGGCATGGACATGCGTAATTTAACAAGGTGACGTCACAGCCCGCTAGTTTTATATGGGACTGTAATAATAATTGCTATAAACGCAACTAGTTTTGCGAGACCCCTGGAGGTCCTGTAAAGGGGCTTAATTGGCTATTTTTCATCATAACTCAGGTGTCTAGATATTTTTGTTGGTTGGTAATTGTTGGTTACATTGTTTCGATGTGTTTACTGTCCTTGATGGCAGCTGACGGACGATGAGTCTTGCCGCCTTCAATGTAATGTGGGCAAAGAGTAGACAGGTCGATTGATGTTTGACAAGCAATTCATACCTATATATTGTACATATCTATAAAAACAAATTGTTCTCACTTCTTGTCCCCGTTATAATTTAATATAATTTAATAAAATACTTTTTGAATTATATTGCATGTAATCAGTGAACAATTACGATGCATCTTATACATAACATTTTATGCCATTGTTTGACGTCACAATTCTTGAATGTAACTTCATTTATAACTGGAGGAATAAGATAAAAATTTCAAATTAGATGTGGTGTATTTAGATATCACCTAAAATAATATAGATTTGCATCACATAACAAAATTTCGGATTAACCATGCAGTATACGCGGTATTTCATTCGTTCAATCATCTGGTTGTAATAATTTAAGTTATTCGAGTCTAAACCGTAATATGCACTACTCATTCAAACAAGCACTCGATTTTCCAATGCATGTTATCAATTTATGTTGCTAAACTTATTAGTCCATCACAAGTTCAACAAAGATATGTCGCCTCTGAGCTTATTTACCGATACAATCAACAAGCTATATTGAGACGAACAACATTTTTTTTGCAGCACTTTTTACTGGCTTCTGTCGCGCGCCCTGTACAGCAATTATAGCAAAACTAGTACCTATTTCAAAAGTTGTTCGTAATTAACAGGTTGTACACATCTGCTTGCATTCAACAAAAATGAATACTGATTCCAAATGCAATTGTATTCTTTATAGTCTGGACATAAGGTTGAATATTGCCTGGCAATGTTGTTTAGTGTTCGAAGGAATAGTTTTCTGTTTTTGGTGATTAACAACTGTGTTCTATCATTTTTGTTTTTAACGGCTGCGGGTGTAAACTTGTTTTGGTATAGAAATGCTTGTAATATAATCGTTAGTTTTTGTTTTGATGTATTTACCTATATTTCGTCATCAATCAGTATCAATTTGGTTTTAAATTGATCCGTATTGCGGTTTAACTTTAATTTATGATAATGTAATTAATATTTAGGTATTACCTTATTCAGCTAAAACCTAGACATGTAAATTAATAAGTGCATAGCAAATTTTATACAAAAGTATTATTTCATTATAAAACTAAGATAAAAATAGCAGTATTTTAATTATTATTCTTTTAAATACTCTTGTGCATAATCATATGTGATAGCAGACAATTTACGAATTTTCAGCCAAACAAATCAATATCTGGCCAGTCAACACGTAGAATAAAAAAAAAAACCTTTCGAAAACCACCATTAAACCCAACAAAGTGCCGTGGACGTCATAAAATATATTTTCCGATAGTCAAATTGCAGCATCGGCGTTGCCCACAAATCTTTTCCAATAAATTTTGCCCAATTTCACTACTAATGGAACTCGACTGCGACTCGGTATTTTTTCGCTTGGAAATAATAATGAAAACTGAATATTACAATGAACTAGAAGTAAAAGTGTTTTAGAGAATGCAAAAATATCAATATGTGAACAAAAATAATAACTTTTAGTTAAGCAATAATAAATTATGAGACTGCTTTTAAAATATTTTTTTATTCAACGGTCTTAATTTTTTCATATATAATATATGTATGTCCTTCAGTACATAGCTATCTATTAGGTACTATTTATTACTTAATTTTTTTTTATTTAATTTTAAAATATATTTTTTGCTGAGATTTCAAATTTAATAAAAGTATTAAAACAGTAGTTACACTAATATATTCAGTCAGAAACCACACATAACATTTAAATAAAATAGTAGCACTGCCCGGGCCGAGACGACCCGTAAATGCATTTTGTGAGTTATGCCCTCTGAATGTGGTGCCTGGCTAAATTGTCGGCTCTCACCGAATCCATCCTTCACACCTGGTCCCAGTATATTCGTAAATCACGTGTATTAAATGATTTCGACCTGTGAATGGGAGATAAGTTTGTGGAAAATGTTGACGACTTCTGGTCAATGTGTTGTAGATTAGCTATCGATCTCTGTGTAACAAATGTTTGGAAAGCTAAATACCAGATTCAGTTGGTTATTTCAAAGTTGGTTAATTCAAGTTAATATTATACACCAATTAACTTAGGATAATATAGAGATACAAAAGTATTGTTTGAAAGGTTGTTTTCCTAAATTAATTGCGTAGGATGAAAATAACAGGGTGGGTGAATTAAGGGTAGGTATGTCTATTAATGTTGACCTTTAAAAAGTTGTGTAGTTTTTTGAAATGACTTTTTCCATGTTGCGTTCAAAATGGTTCTCTATAAACTTACCAACGAAACTGGTCTTTTTGAGATCCACGCTAGATTCCTGGGCCTCGATTCTCCTATTTAAGAGTTGCTTGAATTGACCGAATGACCTGCTTCATTTGGTCATTTTTACGATAGTTGGCATTCTGCTAACTATTATTACGATCATTCTCTTCGAGAGTTCAATGAGACTTCATTGTAGACTTATCTGAATACGAAACTTAGGCACAATGACAAGTACACTGACCGACCACTGTCATGCATTTAAAATAGCCAAATCGAAGCCCAGTATGTCTATTCTGTTAATAATTTCGGTGACAGGTGAGAGTGAAGTGACAATAAAGCTCACTTCAAAAGTGAACCCAATTGGCCTTGATTTAGAATTCAAATTCGAGAATACGTATTTGACATCTCACCGCGGATTCAGCGCGGATTCAGCGCGGATTCCGCTGTCGAATGTTACAGAATAGCACGGCTGTAGGTCTCATAGATAGAAAAATGCTGGTCCTTGTTAAAATGTGTGTTAATGAAGTTTCCACTTTACTAACTCTATCGTAAACTCTTTCATCGTGTTGTTGTTCGCAATGTAATTGTGAATAAATTTAAAAATTGAATAGACCGAATTACGGTCTACATTTAGTTTGAATCAACATGGGACGTTCGTTTGCAAAATATTTTACGTTTTAGGTTTTAAATTGCGAGTGACTTTGTACTGTTGTTATATTGAGAATTTAAATGTGAATTAATATAATATTTGGAAATGGTTTAGGTTAAATTTTTCTTAATTTTTTTATTTAGGTATATTATAGGAATAGAATGAAGGTTATCAATTGGAATGTGTACGTATTATACGGCATGATTAGTTTTATAGCATCATAAAATCCTTAAAATTGAAATATGTACAAGTGCATTTAATAGGAAGCACACAAGATTTTAAATATTTTTTATTATGTTCAGGCGCTACTTACACGTACAATTTAAACAAATGTTTTTTACCTATTTATTTAGCGTTATTGACCAATCTTGTCCCGCATTACTAAGTACCTACTTCTAAACCGACCTATAACTTACTCAATCTTTACCCAAAGTTACATTAAACCTCTTTCATGTAAGTTCACAAGTCTATTAATTTATAACTACACTATTATTATTCGCTGTACAATTTAATCAATACACTATCGGTACATAGATTAGCGCTGTCAAACCGGAGACAAATTATCTTGATGTTACAAAAAGCAATCACGTTTGGTTTCGCAATGGATTAAGTTGCACCTTAACTGTAAAACGAATCAATTTGTTAAGAAAATATTGTGGTATACAATATCTTTATATCTATAGGTACTGCGTGAGTAACTTGTGTTTAAGGTTACACGAATACTATGATACGAATAAAGGCCTTACCACACTGTAGCATTACAGGCGGTTTTTGTAGATCGAGTGTTTTGCACTGTTTTGCACTTGATACATAATTATTGATTGTGGTTTGCCTCATCAAAAAGAAACGTTATGCGTTTTTTTTTATAAAAAGTAACAGGTTATTTTTATTTACGTAGAAAAATGGTATTTAAATGTGTTACATTGTTTTGACACTGAGTTTTTTTAGCTGCGTTCCCCTGTCATGGATATGATTGACAACATTTTGTCGCCAAGTATATAATTTTCTGGCAAATCTGGCATTATCTTAAGTACATAGTTGTACGCCATACCTTATATTTAAAAGTGAGAGGTGACCGTACAAGCAGTTGGCATTTTATTTGTCACGTCTTGACACCAATGGTATTTGTGAGCACATTCATGGGGCTGACAAGTTTAGGCTAAATTGTGTAGAGGCATAACCCACTGTTTTAATATTATCGAGACATATTATATTCTCTATATGGGAAGAGGCATGTGCCCAGCAGTGGGACGTATATAGGCCGGTTTATTATTATTTACTTATTATTATTATAAAAATAAAAGGAGCAGCCACTTGCAAGAGACAGACTAAGAGCGGCATAATTATTATGTCCAGCTGTGGGTTATACAGGGCTGAGGATGATGATGATCGTATCATCAACATTAATTATTAAAATATATTTTTTCCTTGACTGTAAAAATCCAGATTTGTTAAGTGTTATAGTATAAAATGATACAGTGCATGTAAAAATATCTACATACCCAATGTGTTATAGCACAAAATATATAAAGCACGAAGTTAACAAAACAATGCAAAAGTCAATACAAAACAAAGTTTATTCAAAAAATCCTACATTTGTCTAAAATAATACTGCTATTAAAAAGGTATTTAAAACAGCAAGCGCAGGAAGAGCAAGCGCGTATCACTCGCTCCTAGTTGGCAATTTCAAACTAATAAATCCAGATTGACCTAGAAAAAATCTAACTTTATTTCATACGGCTGCGAGCATAGTTAGATTTTTATTAAACCGATTAAATCTAAAATAGAAATACGTTCGCTAGAAAAATTTATATTTCCTTTTTTTATAGTAGTTTTCAGCGGTAAAAACTGCTTTTAAATATAACTCTCCGAGATAACTTGTATATTTTATAGTTTTAAAAACCGTAAAAATGTAATCCTTTTTTACAAACCCACATTTAGTAAACAAATTCAGCAAACAGAAAAACAATAGCAAGTCTCACTCTTGTAGTATTTTAGTACTTTTTTTTCTTTTCAATTTTACCTTTTGCAGACTGCCTCGTTGGCCTAGTGGTTCTAAGCGCGACTGCTACGCTAGAGGTCTTGGGTTCGATTCCCAAGTCGACCAAGGTGTTATTGGGTTTTTCTATGAAATTCTCAGTAGCAGGACGGAGTTTGGATTTATGCCCGGTTAGTGGCAATAGGCTCGCCCCCTATTACATGGGACCTAAACATACCGGCGAACTGTGGGTGTACATTGGTACACCTCTGCCTAACCCTTCGGGGATACAGGCGTGATGGTATGTTATGTAAATTTTACGGACTGTCAATTCAAGTAAGTCAGAATAAAACAAATGACGACAGTCGTTACCTATATTCTTTTGGCACCAATGTTCTAGTACCAACCTTGAACGCACGATTTGTTACGACAATTTTTATGCCATTCTACATGCAGTCTCAACAATACTCAGTAGATGTAAGATATTCACGCGCTGCGTTGTTCGATGACTTTATCAAAATATCTTAACGTTTTCAAGGAATTGGTTAAATACTACAGATCTGATCAAAGGTTAGTCGTAATCCGCGATAGAAGTATTGAGAAACGTCACAAAATAAAATATTCATCTATGTTTTGTCGACCAGAGATAGGGATTTGACATTAAACTGGCTTTTAAGTTACATACCATCACGCCTGTATCCCCGAAGAGTTAGGCAGAGGTGTACCAACGTACACCAACAGTTCGCCGGTATGTTTAGGTCCCATGTAATAGAGGGCGAGCCTATTGCCACTAACCGGGCACAAATCCAAACTCTGACCTGCTACTGAAAATTTCATAGAAAAACCCAATAACACCTTGGTCGACTTGGGAATCGAACCCAAGACCTCTAGCGTAGCAGTCGCGCTTAGCACCACTAGGCCAACGAGGCAGTCCATATCTAAAATGAAGGTAAATAAGAATATTACGAAACACCAGACGTGTTTAAAAAAAACTGATAGCTTGTAAATGTTATTGTCCAAGAACTTCATAATTTATAGCTAAGAATATACTCGATTACATCAGTTCACCGCATCGTAATCGGTCTATTTGTTTAGGTGCATCGTATGCCACAAACAGATACATAGATAGACCAGTCAAAATCATAACACCCCCTTTTTGCGTTGGGGTTTAATAAATAATTCCAAAGATGGATACTTGAATATGTAATTCATTTCGGCCGTTAGTCTAACTCTACAGTATATAGTATTTGATTGGACGTCAGACAAGTTTCGAACTAAGATTATAGTTTCGGAGAAGTTCGGACAGACTGTATCCTTAGCTGCGGGGTTCTACGATTGCACGTATCTGTTCGTGTATTATTTGGAGAACATACTTCATATAGTTGGGTTCTCATGAATAGTTATCATCTGCAACAGATGTAAAAGAAGATTCAGTATATTATATCTGGAACCCACTTAGTTTTTAGGCGGGATTTCAGTTTGTACCGCATTTTTTTTGGAAAATGTTTTATTTAAAATTATGAAGCACTGAAGCGATTCCTAAATATGTAATAATTTGTTGCGAGTAACAATGACTGCAAATAATTAAACATCCCGACGGAATACTTTAATTACCATGTTTGCAATCACAGTAATTATTTAAATGCTAAAATTACAGCGTTATCCTATTTACTTTATATTAGTCACAAGCGATTCCCTAAGGAAAAACGGACGGAAAACAAAAAAAAACACGCGACAAAATTGGTAACATGCTATTTGTTCGTCAGGGGCCTCATTCCGCTATTTAAGAGTTGCTTGAATTGACCGAATGACCTGCTTCATTTGGTCCTTTTTACGATAATTGGCATTCTGCTAACTGTCATTACGATCATTATAGTAATAAAAATATTCCGGGACAATTCAGACACGGTTATCTGATCCCAAGCTAAGCAGAGCTTGTGTTATCGTAACCAGATAACTGATAAACATACTTATATATTTCTAAATACATACATATTATAGATAAATTACACCCAGACACAGAACAAATGATCGTGCTCATCACACAACTTTTGTCTTGGGTGTGAATCGAACCCACGACCTCCGGTATAGCAGACAGGGTCACTAACCACTAGACCAACAGGGCCGTCAAAAATTGCCCATTAATTGGTCTCGTTCTTGGATTAATTAATTCTCTTGGAGAGATCAATGAGATTTAATCGTAGGCTTATCTGAATGCGAAAATTAGGCACAATGACCGACCACTGTCATGCATTTAAAATAGCCGAATCGAGGTCCAGCTCTGTAACAAAACTGTTTTGTACTAAAACTAAAAGTATGCAACATCAGGAATATGCATGCCAGCACCATGAATATTTACGACATGTAATAACAGATACTTGTTCTTATAATTCACTATACGCCAGCTGATATAAATTCCCAAAGTAGGGACGCACGCGGTGCAAGACAATATATGAAGATAATATTTTATAAAGTTTAAAAGCAATATTGAAGCTTTCTTGTCTTAGCTTGAATAAGTTTGGCAAATGTAGTGTATTGTGAGTACTTGAGTAGTTTATTGTTAGTGTATTAACTTCGTGAAAAGGACTTTGCTAGTTCGAGTCCCAATTAATTAAAAAAAAATAAAATTAAAAATGTTTTATTATTATTATCTTATACACTGAATACATACATAAACTGAGGCAGCTCCGGTAAGTTACGAATGCACTTGTGTTGGAGCTGTCTCGCATCTTCCCGTAAATATTACATAATTACAATGTTGGTACTGATTAACAATGATATTTCTATTATTTTGTTTTAAATACAAAAACATAGAGGTAGTTTAATTTAATGTTATTTAAAATACAAAGGTTATTTTAATTGAATTACATGATTTTCATATTATTATATTAATATTTCACAATTAAAATTAGAGAGTGTATATGTGTGTGTATGGGTGGGCGTGTGTGCGGGTGTGTTGTGTGTGTCTGTGTGTGTTTAATTAATTGGCTTAGTAATTCAGCTAACGACGGTTGTTTGTTAATGCAGTCTATTATTATTTATTGTCCCTGTGACATTATTAATGAATACTTTACAGCAGTTATAAGTTGCGTAAGAAAAGTTATCTTTATTATTTTGTTTCTACTGATTGGCAAGCTGTTTTAATTTTGATTTAGTAGTTTCTGATTTAATTATTTTTCTCATATAAAATTGTGTAATATGCTTAAAATTCTTAAAATAAGAGCCTTTAGATTATGACATACAATTTTCCGTAAGAACATTAATAATATTCCTTACCAAAAGTTTTATAATAAAATTCTAGATAGACTTCGGATAATTTTTTTAATTTTCCTCCAACGGCCCATAAAGTCGATCGTTGCTTACAAGTAATACCTAGACACAATATTTCTTGAAGTTCCTAACAATATTGAGTCGCTTCGACGACGTCCCCGGGCGGCGAACTTCCACGCTCCATTGTGATAAACGCCAAACAAACTTGGCCAAACTCGGCCAACTTTACAAATTTTGGGCGAAAGGTGCACTCATATACAAACTCTAGTAAAGTTTTAATTGCACTAGATTGCAGCGTTGCCACACATTTGTGAACTGGCGTGTGTAATGTAGGTGCATTTAAATATGCAAGTTCTTGACTTATTCGTGTTTCGTTATGAGTAATTCTGTGAAATAATGTCTTTGTTAGATGTTTCGACAGTTTTTATTGTTTCCAGACGTTAATATACGGTTGTGTGTGATGCTTGCGTTTGATGAGCGTTGATTCACAGAAACGTGTAATTTTCTTAATTTACAAACGAAACAACAAAACACCATGACCTACGACTTTAGTTTCTACGTCTGACACATTAATTATTTTCTCATACATATTTTAACCCTCCGGTCGCCGCACGTATTATTTTGACAACTCAACAAATTAACATGGCCGGCAACAAAGAACACCAATCAAGAAAATAATATTCCAAAGGTGTTTGGTATCAATAAATCAATGATTTCCGACCACTTCGCGCCCTCATAATGGAATTATTGAAAAATGTGCATTTTAACGCGCACTTCATTACGATTCCCGTCATGCAAGCTTCGCATAAATCGAACCGCGAATTCCAATATTGCCGTTAAAGATTTTATAAATTTAACGCCTCGAGTACCTGGCTGAGTGGGAATATAATAATATTCAAGGATTCGGAATTATTTACGTTTAGACTCTTTTTTTATGGCGACGTTAGCAGTTTGAAGTTGAATAGACTAGACCTATTCAGAAATTGGTAGGAGATTACTCACATTATGTCACAGAAAAAGGATTTTATTTTATTTGATAGTGATTTGATAAATAAGTACTTTACTTGATTTGTTAGGTTTTTAAAGTAGAACAAGTAAATAATCGCAGCTTACTCAATAAACTGAGTGTCCTTGTACAAATGTTACTGACATAGGTGATGGAAAATTGGTTACCTGTGTTTCATTAGGCATGAGGGATGCGAGTTAATTATTATAATATTATATAATTAAATAAAAATTAATAAATTATAATATTAGTTTATAAGGTATATATCAATGGGCCTTAGTCGCCTGACAATAAGGATTTTATTAATATTATTTTTTTTCATGGCAGGTATTTTTTTACACAATAAATTAATCGTATATTTTACATACATCTACATAAACACCTTATTTATTATCACTAATGGAAGACCTACAATAATTCCTTCGCAAAACTGGAATTAAGTCAAACTCCATCGCACATTCGATGTTACCTACAGCGTTTATGCATTGTATTCAAATTAGTCCCGCTGTAGTGATGCCTACTGTCACTATCAATCAATCAATCAACCGAGCTTATCTAGAAGCAAGCATTCTAGTACCTACTGTACTACATAACCATTTAGACATTTAGATAGTCTGCTACCCTTTTTAGGTATATTGTGCTTGATGTGTGTAGTTGTCAAAATTGCCGTATTAAATCAGTTTCATTTCATAATGCTTTTTGCGTTGCTTTATGTTTTAACCTAAACATAACCTAAATATGTAGATTGATTTGTTTTCAGATTCTGTAGGTAAATGATGTTATATGGATAGGTTTGCATGAAAGTAACTAAATAGAACGGTGTATCCTCGGACTCTGTGTAATATTATGTACTCGTACCTATGTAAAATGTTTTTTATTTTTTTTTTAATAACCTTTTATGTATCCCACTGCTGGGCAAAGGTCTCCCCCAATTCGCTCCAGGCTTTTCTGTTTGGAGCCGCCTCCCATCAACCCGGCAGATAGCGATCGATGTCATCGTGCCAGCGTCTTTTCGGCCTACCCCGTTTTCGAGTGCCGAGTGCCGAGTGTCGAGTGCTCGAATATGTTTATATAAATGTAATAAAAACTAAAAATTGCTGGACACATTTGAAATACCTATTTTTTGGAAATAGCTTACAATTTTATTCTGTTTGAAATGAAATATTTTTTTAGAGCGAAATGAATGTAAATAGATCACCAATGGCTGTGACAATAAATACTTTTGCTCGTAATTCTACCGTACCGTATTTATACATTTTACCTAAAAACAAATTATAACACCTATTTTAGAACAAAAATAACGTAACGTATAGAACAAAAAAATACTCAGTAAAAGGCAATATCCTCGCTCCTTATACAACATGGTGTCTCTTCGGAGAAAACGAACGTCGCGACTTGACGAGCGGAAACTGACTGATATGGAGAAACTGGATGAGATTACGGTAATTCATACTAACGTTATAAATATGTAGGAAATTCTGTTCTGTCTGTGTTATGAGAAAATAGCAGCAAACTTTTTGTAAGGTTCTGGAGAGAGCGCAGATCTTGTGATAGTAGGAATTCTAGATAAGTAGAAATGAAATTTATGTCTTTGAAATCATATAAGAAATTTAATAAACTGGAAAATTTGAAATAATATTTCGCTGTATAATTTAATTGTCATCACAATTAAATATTGTTATCAAATGTTTGTTTCAATGTAAATTTAGTTGCAACTGGATCAAATACTTGAATTTAATTAGCTTCTCGTTTAATTTAACATAACAGGTATATTTAGATGCCTAACCGTTATGAAATATTAGTTAATTATTCATAGCTTAGAACAAAACCCAGTGCTGCCTACACCAAACTAGATTATTAATACGTTACAGACAAACGTAATTAGTGTCGTTGTTTCTAAAGACATTTTGTAAGACAATTGCTACTGCTGACATAAAGCTATTTTAATGACATCTAGGTTATTAATAATCTTGTATAGACCTTATCCTTTGTTAGGCTGCACAGGACGAAAATAGATTATGCGAAAATAGAGACTTATTTGGTTGTCCACCTTTATTTGCCTGTTCTTAATGTATATGTCTTCTTTGAATCTTTGAATTTTGATGCTAAGAATGACTACGAACGTTTCGTAAAATATATTTTATGTATGTATTACGAGTAGTTAAACCTCATTATACCTGTATGAAGAAAATAATAAAAGTGGACGAAGCGAAACAAGTGTGTAAGGATCGTAGCAAGTGGAAAGAAGTGGTCTCTGCCTACCCCTACAAGGGAAAGAGGCGTGATTATATGAATGTATGTATGTATTTAAACTATTTTAAACCTACGTATGTGGTACGCACTAGGAAAAATAATCACAAAAATAAAATTATTGGTACTTAAGTTTTTCAATATAAGTTCGTTGCTGTTGTATTTAATAGTATGCAAATTATGTACAAACAGTATCCCTTCAACTGTGGCGGCCATTTTGCGCGAATCAGCACATCTGTGTCGCCACTTCTTGGGTGGTCTCGCGCGATATTGGCGCGTGTGGTTAAAATGACAATATCTCAAAAGTTTTCTATGGGAGCTTATGTAAAACTTATATCGTTGGAATCGCTAAGAAATAAGCTAACATAAAAATATGGATTAGTCCAGTTTTAATTTGTATTGTATAATTAATCCTAATTTTTTTCAATAAAAAATTGCAAAGTGTCACAGATGAGGTTGATAAGGATTAAACTTACATCTAGTTTAAGAACATTACACAACAATAATCCTAACATCCGCCTCAAAACAAGTTCCAACAATGCAGAGTACTTCTAACTTACGCGTAAGTGGCGGTAGCTTCATGATCCAGATAGAGTCAAGTCACAAAGGAGCTGGCGACAAAGCCTGAGAACTGGGGCGGTTACCGGTACAAGCTATGTCTCGCATTTGTCTTGCCAGCCAGTTCTCTCAAGATGTATCTGCTTTTTTACTGCTTCTGCATTCAAAGAATTAAGGACATAATTTGGTTTTTATGGTTGCCATGGTAACCACATAAACAGAAATATAATATAATCAATTCAAACTACATCTATACTATATATAATATTATAAAGCTAAAGAGTTTGTTTGTTTGTTTGTTTGGTTAAACGCGCTAATCTCAGAAACTACTAGTTAGAATTGAAAAAATATTTTTGTGTTAGATAGTCCATTTATCAAGGAAGGCTTTAGGATATATAACATTACGCTGCGACCAATAGGAACTAAGCAGCAGTGAAAAATGTCACAAAAACGGGGAAAAATATTCATACTTGAAAGCTTCCGTTGCGTGCGCTGCGTAAACGGTTCGAGTTACCCAAAATATATGTATGAAAGAATTGTTCCTCTTTAAATGATCTAAAAAAATGTCTGCGACAGTATGTCTATCTTTTAAGATTGACTCACTATAACCTTTTTTAAGGTAATCATTTGGTTGAAATTAATGCATTATTGCCAATTATTTGCTACAGAGTTTTATCAACATAATATTAACTAAAATTATCATTTACGCAGAAATACTTTTTTTTAAACTTCTTAATCGCAGTCATAATAACAGAAATTGACGCGGACGAAGTCGCGGGGAACAGCTAGTATTCTATATTCTCTAAAGGCTTCTAAAATAAACCAACAGGAACATTGTGAATGGCTCTTCTATGAGCAGGACCGTTGCCGTAGAAGTGAGATGCTACGACGCAGTGTAGTGCACCGTCTCGCTTCCAAATCAGTACTGCTTTAAGATCTCATAGTAACCGGGCAGAATCATCAAGCACATGGACCACACATGCGGATACTAATTTCTAATTCAACGTATTTGATACATATTTCAGACAATGTCTCCAATGTAATCTGGAGCATTAGTAGTTAAGCAGAACCTTCACCAAAAAAAAGTCACACAACCGACATCTAAGACCAAATGAACGACCTTGCTTTCACAATACCGATATAATTTTAATGAGCCTATAATATCCAAGGTTTGCATTCGATCGCTAAGATAAAGATGTTGAATTTTGTTCCTAATTACTAGTCGGCTACTTGAGGGTAGATATAATCTTTGGCTTGGGTTCTCTCGTATCTCACTCGGTCTATTTGTTCTCAGTTATCAAGATTGCGTAGCACAACGAATTCCATTGTTGTTATGTAAGTTTGGGTCCAATTAAGTTTGTTTAGTATTTATTTTTGTTTGGCTAATTGAATGGTTTTGATGGCCTAATTAGTTTAAGGATTGCTAAATTAGTTTTGTCCTATTTTTGCCTGACAATTTTTTGCACACTAAATTAATAGTTAGGTATGTCTGATACTCTTTATCCGTCATTATACGTTGTAAAATAGTACCAATTCTAACTCTTCTACAAAATTTGGCTCCAAAAGTTTAGTACTTTTTACCTCCGTTGATCATACCTCAGGAAAATTTAGAACAACAATAAACAAAACGTATTTATGCGAACAGCGCAATTTATGTGATCCAAATTGTTTATAAGACCATACAAGGTTTTACTTTGAATATTGTGCCAGTACCCAGCTAACGGCAGGTCGGTAGACTAGGAACTTGTTTTTCTTCATTAACTATAACAACTTTCGCGGAAAGATAAACTGATAGCTCGCGTGTTTTGTTTTAAATGCGAGTAAAGTTAGTACCGTACCCAGAAAAATGTTTACGTGCAAAATTATTGCTGTGAAATTCTATTAGGTGGATAGAGCTTCCGTGGATATTTTGTACGAGAAAATCATATTGTGATAGGATTGGTAGACTATTATATAAATGTATTTTTTTATTTAAGCTTTCAGGCAAATCTTGGCTTTGTTAGACTGTGTTAAATTTAGGTTCTGTTTATAATTTCTATAAACGTTGCCTAGCTCTAAAATTTTCCACTACAAATAGACTGAAATAGACGTTAATAAGATTAACTGAAAGCCCTTAATTAATACTTTCGTAGAATTTCATAATATGACATGAATCTGTAATCATTTTTTGAATACGTAGTTATTGTTAAAACATAACATTAAAGCTTCGGAAAAGAATAAAAAAAAATGACTGAATATCACAAAGACGTTATTGTAGCGATTAACATATTTATGTTCACTTGACTTAACTACATAATAAACAAAAAATAAGTTTAAAAAAAAATACGAAAATCAATCTTAAACAACTCTAAGCTACACCTATTGAATTTGTGACGTAATCAGTTTCCAAATACATAAAACCGAGTTAGCTACACAGGTGTAGATATTATTTAGAACAAACCAACAGCAATCAGACTACCGCAATACAATTAATGGGGGATATCAACACTACAAAGTTTGACCGTTACTCAAACTTAAAGTCGTCTCAACTAGTCTTGACTTTAGAAGGCTTTTAGAGGACAAATACGAGTTATTTAGATTTAGTTTGAAGAAGGATTATCCTTATGTGTTAGTATCTAATAGTTTATTTTAGTGCCTACGTGTCTAGGTTGTTGGAATGTGAAAATTTGTTCGAAAGACCCGTTTTAGGACTGTTGTCTTTAGTCGATTTGAAACACTTTTTTATTTTTTAACATCACATACGTTGCTCTGAACCCAAAGTAAGTAGGTGAAGCACTTGTGTTATGGAATTCAGTAACAACGAAGTTACCACAAACACCCAGCCCCGAGATAATGTAAAAAAGTGAGTTTCTACATCGACCCGTCCGGGGATCGAACCCGGGACCTCAGAGCTAGCGACACCTTGAAAACCGGTGCGTACGCCACTCGACCACGGAGGTCGTCAAGTACGACTGTAACACCAGTAGGCGATTAACCAAATAAAATCAAAAGATTTTGAGCCTGTTTGCAAGTTATAAAATAATGTCTTTTATTTGACTTTGGTACTAAGTAGGTATTAGCACTGTCATTAAGGGAATATTTTAACATTAACAGAAACCATGTGTGCATAAAAAATATGCTCGTGGCACAATATCACGGTAATATTATCATACAGTAGTGTAACTCGGCCGCATGATAGAAATAAATGCCTACAGCCGCACGGTACGTAAACATGCGTTAGGGCTGCCCGTCTCCAGCATTTTAATTACATTTGCCTTATTTCTGTTTCTATTTAGTTTTGTGATTGTAAATATCCTTTTTACATAAATAAATGAAATACTTTGTATATTAAATAGGAAGTGTTCAATAAAAATACGTGTTGTTTTTGATTGGTAGATTTAATTAAAAAAACATGTTTTTGTTTGAAAAACAAATCGGGCTTATAAATTTGCGACCGAAAAATATTTGCGCCTCGACTGAGTCGTACGAAATGCTTTATTGTTAAATTTTAAAGTATAATAAATCCGCATTCTTATATAAAGCTTAATTAAAAATTGTTTTGGGAAATTCATACAACCAAAAACAGCACAATATTTCCTACTCGTCATATTAACTGACTTTTAGAGAAAAAATCGCGCGGTTATTGTTAAAAAAACAACAGACCGTCGTCCGTTCGACACTGCGGTACAGCCGTGACTGCCAGCGCCCCGAGCGCAACCCGAGATCGAGCGCGTAGGTATAGCTCGCGTTTCGTCCGTTTGTATGAAGTTGGAGTACTGTATTATAATATTACCGTGACAATATCCTACGAGAACACAGTGTTCATAACAATGTAATGCAGACGCGAATATTAATTATGTCGGACCACACACAATGTAAACGGATATCCCATCAGTAAGCAATCGAACACAATATCGCACATCACAATAACCTGTCACACATACTCGTACCTTATTAAAATACGAGTATCTGATATCAAAAACAATTACTTAGAACCGACACTTACCACCTTATAGGGTTAACTTACTCCACAACTCGTTTCAAATATAAAATTCCAAAGCAATGTGTCACAGAGCAGTGACAGCAGACCTTAAATTTAAATCATATACTATTAAATTTCACCTCTAGGCGAAGCAAACCTGTCACAGATATTGTAATTACATTTCAAAGACAGTCGCAATAGCGCCGACCTTAAAAATGAAACGCACTGACATAATAGTCTTACCTTCCTATCGTAGATGACGAAATAATAACATATTTTGTAGACGCACCTTATAATTATGGATCTTTACTTTGCCCACCAACTGTGTGAAAATAAAATGAAAACAATTAAACATCAAATTGTTGTTCGTCTTTATTTTGTGTTGTAGGATACTTGGATTATAGAAATGTGGATATTACTTCACAATGTTAATTTTATTAACTCTCTGTTAAACGTGTCATTCAAAAATTTTAAAAATAAAATGTTAATTAATACAATCCAATTATTCGCTACTCCCAAATAGATGTTAACCCTTAATCAAATAAAGGTAGATATATTACCACTTTGTTCTCTTTTAAAAAAGGATCCTTATTTTCGATATGGTAAAACTTAAAGATATCGTGGGCACTTATTTATATTTGTAAATATATTTTTTTTTGCATATTTAGGCCATCTTACAACTTTTCAACGTCATTTGTCACTCTCAGGTAATGTCAAAGTCAACCAAACGGTTTTGGTGTGATAGAATTCAAGTTTTTAGCGCGCGTTTTTTGTATTTTTTAAACTTTGTTCAACGAAAATTCTGTTAAGTGTTTTTTCGATTCAAATTCCTAAACTATAACGTTCATTGTATAATTTCACTTATAGGTAGCGTCCACAATTGATTTATTCATATAATTTAGATATTTCAAAGAAGTGGTAAATAGTTTACCACTGTCTGATCCCGTATTGACAAAAGTTTGATGATATATATAAAAAAAACTGTGGTTTTTTGTATGTGCACGAATAAATAAATAAATCAATATTTGGAGAATTTTAAAGTTATCAAAACGTTACGTAAATAGTGAATTGATAGTTTCAGACTCAAGGTGTAAGGATTTACTTTGACATAAATAACTATTTATTAAATATTTATACCTTCAATTATTATTTTGTTTTTTTTTAGAAATCAATAATTTTCATCAAAAAACAATAATTTTATTTCATTCCCAAAATATTTAATACAATATAGGTAGAACAAAGAGGAAGTCACTAGTCAAGAACCAAAAATAAACCAAAACAGACAATGGTAACCATTTTACCACCAACATTTAATATTTTGTAGTCATGAATGGATAATGGTAAATTATTTACCACCCAAAAAACTACCCCTTTCCCTATTTTTTTTATAAATTTTGACCAAAAATATGAAATAAGTGACCCACAATTACTTAAAATCCAATTCAACTTTGTAAAAAAAATACATACCAGCTCGCATTTGTTTAAGGGTTAAATAACCATAGAAATAGAACTGACTTAAAATATATGCTTCATATATAATGTTGAATGAGCTGTAGATACATAAGTCATTTGTAACACAGTGACCTATTCTGTTAGGCGTTTTTTTAAACCAGACCGGTAAATGTATGTAAATCAAACCATAAATTATCGAAAACCAAAACCAACTATTAGTGTCAATTTATGTCTTCGAGTCAATTTTTAAGAGTAAATAAAAAGCTACCTTCTTTTATTTCGTAAACCAAATGTTGATTAAAAAAAAACACCAAAATGTAATATTTATAACCCCAATATGCAGTTTAATAAGTACAATTTCGTGTCAAAGGAAATACTTACTACTTAACTTATTTTGCTTGGGGCAGAGACCAGTTATTTCCACTTGCTACGATCCTTACACACTTGCTTGGGGATGTACAATAATTAACTAAAATAATATTTATAAACCATTCCGTAAATCATACAAATACTTATCCTGTACACAGCTTACTCTAAGTATCAAACGGATGCAATTTGCTCGCATTAAGGGTAATTAATATAAGTGTTTCTACTAGGTATTTCCGAGTCTATCTCAGTAACACATCTAAATATTAGTAAAAATTATTTGTGGTAACATTATTTCCAAGAACCGTCATCATAATATCATGATTATTGCTTAGCTCAAGGCAAAAAGTTGATGGTCTAGTTATGAAGGATACGTGATTCATATTTCGCTGTATGAATCAGTTTTATTACTTGTTTTATTGGTACCACGTATTTTGATGATGACTTACCTAGAGGATTTCGAATTTACTGTCAGAGAATATCACTCATATCCACTATCTGACTTTCCATCTACGTACACATAATTTTATAACATTTACTATGACGACTATATTTAACTTATCCAAATATTTTCTTTACCCATTTATCTGCATTTATATCTACATCATAAAGATAAAATACGATAAAAAAATTCAAAGTACATTATCACATACTATAAAAGAGTTTTCCAACAAGCAACGTCGATTTCCAATTCAAGCAAGCAAAATCGAACCCTAACAATGCGAGCAATAATATTCGAAAATTCAATCTATTCAAAACCATTTCTGTATTGTAAATTGTAATACAAGTATTTAAAGGCTACACCACATAAATCTGAGTAGGTTAAGCTAACAATGCTTAAGCACAGTTCGAAGCATTGCTACGCGATAACTGTCGTACAAGCTCTTATTCGAGTCGTGCCTTACAATGCTATAAATCGAGGGCTCGCAAGCGGAAGACATTTTAGTTTTGAAAATATCAGATGCTTTGTAAATCCCGACTGTGTGGGACGTACGGACTATGAACATTCTTGTAATGGTCACACGCTAACGGTGAATCGCTGATTTTGATACAGTGAATTGAAATTAAATTGATTTTGTAGCTGCATTTCTAAGTTTAAATCCTGGTCGAAATGGCTTGCTTAAATAACAGACAAAACGATAGTTACAGCCTAGAATCCTTTTTGTTTTAAAGGAGATAAACATTAAAAGGGCATGAACACGAACACACCTATGAAAAAAAACATCTTCAAAATGAAGGGTTGAACTAAAAACCAACTACTTTTAATTATCTTCATAATAAACTGTGAACAGTACTTTAAGATTGAAAAGTTTTGATTATTATTAGCGACTACCCTAAATTAGTCACCTAACCATCTATATTTTCTACTATCATAGTTACTAAGACGGTACGGAAACAAAATCTTCAAACAAACAAACACAGCCACTAAAGTATTAATTGTTATTGACTGGACATACCTACACCAGATGGCCATCCATTCCGGCCACGTTCTATCTTCAATCGGACGTCAATACATTACAGACAGCTAACAAAGGGACTAATCCATAAATTGCAGGACAACACGACTGTCAGACAAAGGACGTACTTACGAGATAATAACTGAAGATAGTGGGCGGGGCTAACTTCATCTTAATTTATATATTTACGTCTATAATTCTAGTATATAACCCTCAGGTTCTGAAAGTCTGATTAAAATAAAAATAAAAAATAAAAATTGTAAATCATCCGTCAAGTTGTCGTCCTGTGATCGGTGCTATTTTTTTTGGTCAAACACCATCCAATATTGATATTAGATTTGAATAAACATTGTATTGAACTCTTTGACAGAAACTGGAAACTAAGCAATTTTAATTATAACAATATTAAAACTTTTATGTAAAGAAAAAAAGAAGAAATAATAATGAAAACATGAACCATAATTTTCTAAGCCTATTGAAATTGTTAGGTATAGCAACTGAAATCCATTACATTAATTACGAATATAAAAACGTAAATATATTGTATGGTATGCGGTAACTAGGGCGTTCGTGTTAAATATTTTGCTCCGTTAATGTGTGTACATTATTAAAATAAATAAAGAAGTAGGATTACTTATTGTGAGGAAAAAAATACTTAGTTTACGTTTTAATTATTACATCTCATGAAAAAGGCAGAGATACGGATATATTCCTTTCATCGAAATAATAAAAAATATATAAATTATTTAAATAAATACTTTAATACAGATCAGCTTTCAAAATTATATATAGTAGAGATATATCCCCAAGGCCCAAAGTCTCAACGCGGAACCCGAACAACAGAACAATAATTTTATAATACAGATTTAATAACAAATAATATCCCAGATCACGCTTCATTAAAAATCGACCAACAGGAGTACAAGCTTAATTTTATAAACGTCGATCACATTAAACAAATGAGATTATTCAATTAAAGTTCGTCAAAAGAAACGTAATAAATAAATACGCGTTATGAAATGAAGCAATGATCAAATAAAAAGCTCATTTATTACCAGCCGGTCCCAACTGAGGTATTATTTGATGTGATTAATTAAAAGTTATAATTAATGAAAGAGCAATATCGTGTGCAAGGAGTGCCGTTACAATAGAGAGTGAAAATAACACTGTTATGTGTGGAGAATATTCCGTAATACTTCACATGCATTCCGCGGTAGTATTACTTTTTGTGGAATGTACTTTTTATTTCAGTATTGAAGTCATAATCAACATTGATCACTTGTAGAATAAATGCAACTGCAGAAGAAAGGAAAATGAATAGTAAAAAAAACTAAGCTGGCTGAACACAAAACAAAAACCGATCTATATTCAAACCCAGAGAAGACGCTTATTCGGCAAACTTCTAACTCGATCTAACTCCTTAAGATTCGGAAGCTGATTAGAGACCTCCGGCAACGCTAAACATTAAATATAATATGAAAGGAAGCAACAAGTTATACTATAAATACCCTTTTGTTATTGCAAAATTTGACTTGCGTTAAATTTCAGTACTTTGACTCCCAAATTATTTATTCATTGAAGATGGCTTTCAGTAACTAGTGGATCAAAAGCTTTCAGGATTTCACTTTGAGCGTCCGTTTAAGATTTTATTCAATAATCTCTAACGTATTTGAGATCTTGTTTTATGGATTTATTCTTACCCACTACCTGTCTTCAATAATGCTTGCTTCCCTGGTTAAAATTATTGACTTAGTATTTTTGTCTTGTTTGTCGTCCAGTTCTCACGCGACATAAAGTGTTCTACATACTTTTTGATAACCTTCTTGATAAAAAGACATACCAAGTATGTAACTTAAGAAAAATCAGATCGCTTACATAACTTTATGCCTTCCATCTATATTAACAAACTAACGATAATAAATCGATATCCTTGTCAATCAAAATAAGAAGTCTATCATTAATTAACGTAGATTATCAGCTGTGATCTAATTTCGATATCAGATCCTTTGTATTGCGCCAATCGTGATTAGCTTCGGGACAATTTTTTAGAGTAGTTACGACATGACATAGTTCAAAGACTTCGTAAGTAGATCTTACGTTACGGTTGACATTTTATTACTATAACACATTTGCATAAATAGTGTGACGTATTGAAATGTTGTTCCGAAGGTAACCGTGTCAACCGGATTAAAATATTGTACCTAATACGCTTAAGTAGATTCAGTTTTTTTTTTGTTAAGGATTAGAATAAATTATTTTTGATGTCTCATTTGCCTCACACGATATAATTCTCAATGTAGTCACTAGGATTTTGAACCCTATTTTAATATTGTAATATGCTCGCACTTACCCAATTTCCCTAAGCTGTTTATAAATTTTAATTAAATTACGATAACGAATAGTGCAAAGAAAATGAACAGACTATTCACTAAAATTTACAAAGCACTGATAATTTAATAATTAAAACTGTAGAGAGGAAATCAAAACAAGAACTAAGAAAACTAATAAAAGCAAAATATGTTATGCAAATCGTTCTTAACTTGGATGCCCATTACGTGGAACTTTTCATTGATTGCTTAAGCCAACTTGGGCTTGCTTTAAGTTTAAACGAGGTTATATGAATTTGTCAGGCAGCCTGAGTTATGAATTGTAAGCAAATAAGTCTGCTTCGTACCTAACGGACGGTTTGTTAACTTTGTAAGTTTGAAGGACATTTTCTTGGACTTGTAATAGGAGCTCATTAATTAGAACTATGTGTTGGTAGACTAATATTTATTTGAGTTAGGTACAGACGCTATTTCTCTCATTATTACATCAAGTGAAATTTATTATATAGTCTAGTTTAAACATGATAGATAATGTAATATTTAATGAGAAAGGTGGAGTTGGTTTTCCAAATATTATTGACAACTTTTAGTGTCGATACTTCATAAAATAAACAGATAGGATGCTCTAATTTGTACTACGTGAATTCAGATTAAATTATTCATACATAAGGAGCTACTAAGATTGAATGTCTGTAACGGGATGCGTCAGTTAAAAACAAAATAGAGCATTAGAAACGTAAAAATACCATAAAAACACCATAATCAAACTAAAAATATTCCTAAACTAAACAAAAGTATAGCAGTGTCAACAATAAAACGTAACGTTGAGACAAAACTTTTAAAGAGTGACCACATAAACAAAGTTAACGGCTGCAATCAAAAAACATTCACATGGCGTTCTTATCTCCAGTGTTTTTAGTTCTCTTCGAACCTGTTCCGTGGCCGAGATTAACAATAGCTGCAGGCTGTCCACCTCTTTATTGCCACTTGTATCTAGGAGCAAGCTATAAGCGTAGAGCGGATTATTTTCGAGTTTATCCTAAATTTTTTCCTTAGACTTTAATAACACAGTTTTCTCCAAGTCATTTGAAAAGTAAATATTTGGTACAGACCGTACAGTACTTATACTCTAGTGAAATAAGCGAGCAATAATTATTTCACCAAATGAATATACCTAAATTGTTTAAAAAGCACCGCTTTAAAGTAGTCCTTTTTTAATTTTCCTATGTAAATTGGTACCTAGCACGTAATAAATAAGAAACAGTGTTCTAATTTACCATTAAAACTGTCAAACAAAAAACCTTACAAATACCAACCACCACACATAAATGAATGGCATACAAAACGGTCGTATTTAATTTGGCGTTCTTGATAAACGCTTGAACTTATAACTTGGGTCAAACTTTAAAGCTGTCCACAATCATTTGGTAGTGCCTTTATGTCCTCACAAATGTCTTAAGCTTTGTAACGCAGCGGCATGTAATAACGACGGAAAATATCCATGAGACCACTATATCTCACAAAATTGAGGTTTTACAAAACTGTGAGAAAATGTATACAACGGGACATTTTGAAGAATTTTACTGCAAATTTTACAATCCTGACTCAGTTTTTTAATGAATTTACGCTGATTCACAACTTGGATGGTGACAAAGGTAAAACCATTTTGTTGGTGATGTTACTTTCGCGATGATTAATTTAATCCGTAAGATTTACGAGACACTTGTGGTCTCAATGTTACCAAGAAACTTGTGACTCTGAGCAAGGATATAAAATGTTGATTTATTAAATTACTTAATAACATGTAATTCAATACTTAAATCTAATACAAGAACAAACAAAGACTAAAATTAAATCTTATATAGATAAATAAAACTAACACGCGTCAAAATACTCATCGTCATCCTTGTCAATGGCGGGAAAGGTGCCCAGAAGGCTGGCAGCATTGCCACGTTGAATGGCTATGCCGATTCTCTGTGCAAGGAACAAACCAGCTCTCTGATCACGAGTAGAGTCTACCAAACGTTTTGACAGTTCTTTAAAAAGATTTCGTGCACTCGGACCCCATGACCCGAGCGTTTCAACCCCAAACGGCTCGAAAATATAATTACCCATTAGGTTATTATACTTTCGCCGTTTAAGGGTCTCCGCTGCTCCAGCAGCAGCGCCAGGAGAGGCCGCCGAACTTAGAACGTGGGATGGCGCAAGGGTGTCGACGCACGTTGCGTCCCACACCAAAGGCCGACCCAATTTCCAAGGCAACAATGACATACCGTCAGGTCTCTTACCATCGCTGCGCACCAAACCATTGGGTTCCAAAACAGCTGGTACACCGGCAATGACAAGAGCACGACGGATAATGTCATTAATATTTGCGTGACGGGATATACGTCCTGCGCTCCTGCTGCAGGACAAGCCATGGTGACCGAGGCAATCGACTGTTTCACCGCATTGACACCGATGACATGCGACACAAGGTATACCTAAACGTAAACTGATGGCGAGCCGGAAAGTATTGTCATCCAAAATCGTACCAAGAGTGGTTGACGGAAGTGCCTGTAACCAGAGGCCCGATTCCCATTCTCCCACAGCCAGGAGACGCGCGCGCTCTGCAGTGTTGATTGACGTATTAATTAATTCTTTCCGTATCAAACTGCAAAGCGGCTCGTCCCACTGCCTCTGAGAAGAACGTTGCTCGGGTAGATCTGTGCCCGGGCAGGACAATTCCCAACTATTTACTGCCTCAGTCATGCACAGAATCCGAAAATCAACCAGAGAAGACCCTAAGATTTGCCTGGTTAATTTTTCAGTGCTGTGGACCGAAGACAAAAATGCTGGTAAGCCCAGACTGGAAACTTTACGTACACCAAGCCCACCAAATCGGATCGGCAGCGTGGCTTGGGTCCAAGCTCGGTCATCCAACGTTACGTTAAAAATGGACGTTAACGTGGACCGAATAATTTTATCGACTTTTTCCAAAAGCGGCAAATGTTTCCACAATCGTGAAGAACGAAGAAAATATGTAAATTTTGGACCAAAACAACAAAAACGAATTAAAGTAATAGCAGAATGTAAAGAGATTTTGAAAAGTCTGTTCGAAATTGATTGAAAATTTTCAATTTTATCATCTATAATATTATAATAAATGTTGATGATACATTCATATTTTGAAATCTTGCTTGATACGAGACGGATGTGCCTATTTCCTTTCTCGTTAATGACTGGTATCAAGATATGGTTTGTGTTCTTGTTTTAGTAAATTTAATATGTTCAGCCGTCAATTTTAATAAAAGTATAGCGTCAGAAGGTCTAAAGGAAGAAAAGTGTTAGTCCAAGACGTTAGTGAGTTATACTGACGCCTTCATAAATATTGTAAGTCCTATATCCAGTAATAGGTGTTAAATAAAACATAAACATTTTTTCGATATCGAATACCTATAGAAACTAATACAAACAGCTGACTAAAAGAACAACCATTAACACGATCGGTAGTTGCATTTGCGACTATGCCACTCATGCGCTGCGCGACTACGCAACTTCATCTGTCGCTTAAGTAATTTTACAACATTGTTTTATATAAAGATGACTGTGTTTTTAGATTTTGCTATTTAAATAATCATAATGGTTTGTTGGCAGATGAAAAGGTAAAAACGACGGAAAGTAATTTCGTTTAAATCACATTGTAACTTTTTTGTTTTTACTACTTATATCTTTTTCTTTTCGTGTCCAGCAATAAACACGCCAGATCGATGGTTCTTTGGTTAACCTCATTTAAGTGTTCTGCGGTGGCGCTAACTGGGGGATCTAGGGCAAAGATTTCTTTCAGCCCACAGCAGGTCTTCATAAATAAACAATTGAAAGTGCACAACAAACCGCCAATAATAAGTCGCGGAATGCAGAAATGCTTTCGTTTAAGTACCGTTATATTTCAAACGTAATAACATAACAATATTTAATGACCCAGTAGTATATTAAACTAAATGTACGTGCACAATAACGCATAAAACTTTTACTTTCCTTTACGTAATAGGTTAGCTATTATTACAAGCACCTATTACATATAATTTCATTCGGATCATTAGAAATGACAAAATTATCACTTTCTTTACAATAACTTCGGCTGAACCAAAGGTATACATCTCAATAGCATTGAATAAGGTCACGACGGTTCAAAAGTACGTCAAAATTCGGATCTATAATATTAATTAACGTTTCTTATTAATTGTTAGCAACCTTTCAATGGGAATTCTTTTTGGGTCAATGATGTTCGTAAACATTCGATTCATAATTTACTTATGGACGTGTCAGAATAATGTCTTCTATTATTAATTGGTACGTGTTTTAATTACATCTGATGTGTTCTTTTGAAATAACAGTTGAAAAGCTACTTCTTGGGTTACGCAATGCGATTCATTGCGTAAATGTATTGACAGTTAGATAATTAATATTGCGGAGCAATAACAAAAATTACAATTGTATTCGTTCGTAAGTCATGTTTATATTAATTGTTTGGCAAGGCCTCTTACAAAATTAAAAATAATGATGAGCTTTTGCGACATAACAATAAGGCAGTTGTTTCATTTACTTAAAGAACTTCACCAGGACTGCAGACAAAGTAACAGTACGTCTTGCCGAAAATTGAGGTTCTATTTAGGGAAACACCAACTGTCCCCAGTGTCCCCGTTTCGGGCTCGTATTTCAAAAGCCTGTCAAAATTTCCGTTTCAAGAGAGGACCGCTGAAACAAAGAGCGAATGGCATCTGTTGAACGTCCAGCCTCCGGCGTAGACTCTCTGTAATCATCCGACATTTTGAAGAACGTAATTGGCCAACTAATGAATGCCGCCTTAGGCAAAGCTCCAGTTTACGCAACGAATTGACTGTGTCACTCGCGGTCTTAAACTTCGTACTAGTAATGTATGATGGAAGCCCATAATGCTATATAATTTGACGCTGTTATTTTTTTTCGGGGTTTTAATGTTATGGTATAGTTCCGTCAGGCGAGTGTACCATCATATTTGTACATGCTCGTAAGGGCTGTGACAATTATATAGTGTTACGAAACATCCCATTTAAAGAGAAAAAGTTAAATCATTATTACTTACAATTTTGTAACTACAACAATAATTGATAATAAGCTATAAAGTATCGGGATTTCGATTATGTAACACATTAACATTTTTTGAGGCAAATTGAAAATTGTTGATTTTTTGTTTGCTTCGTGTATCATTAAATCGAGAGCTATAAGTAGGACACAGCTACCTTTTGCCAAATATTAACTAGACTCAGACACAAAAACTTATTTTTTGCTGTATACCATCGACGTTTATAAAACAGCCCCTCACAAATTTTTATTGTTCTCGCAAATGATTTAATGTAAAATAAACAAGTAAAGCAACCACTTTATACCACGGATGTCTGCTTTGAGTCTAAGTATTCAAGACTAACTTAATAAAGCAAGTTTCTCACAACTTAAACACAAAGCACTATAGTTTGGCTCTTAAAATACTTTTAAGTGTATGCTTAAGTTATTTCCAAGTGTTAAACTGTTTTCATAATGTAATAACGTCACATTTTATCCTCAAACGCTTTTTATTCCGGGATGTTTTAAAGTTATGTTTTAATCAAGGACATACGACGTTTGTTTTATTTCCGTTTTAACCATTAGGGTAGAGATACCTACTTACACAAATTATCCTATTAGTTGTAGTTTTGACGACTTGCCAAGTAAGTTTACGTTATATCATGTTAAATGGCAAAAAGGACGCTTTTTATATTTCCAGCACATTATGTTCATTACATTTCAATTAGAATGTTTATCTATACTTATAATAAATCTGTAGAACTGAAAATTACGTACATTAAAAATATCAAAAAAATAATTGGCGGGGGGTGTTACTAGACCGAGACCGAAACCGAAAATGTGATTAAAAAAAAAATTGTCTGTCTGTCTGTTTGTTCAGGCTTCACGCAAAAACTACCGGTTCGATTAAGATGAAACTTGGTATCATTATTCTTTATTATCCTGGGCACCACACTGGGTAGTTTTTATCATCCACGCGAACGAAGTCGCTGGCACAGCTTGTACTTAATATATAAGAGCATAAACCACCATAAATAGAAACTAACAAACATTAGGTAATTGAATTAAAATAATTACAACAAAATTATTTTTGTTCATATCGTACCTGAGATAAAACAATAATAATTGAGCATCTAAAACAAGTGACAATATAAATATAGTAATATTCCTACATAGCTATAAAACAAGTGAGCATCGGCCACTACCGACAGTCAAGACCGAACCGAACCAACCAAACACCAACTTCTAACTTCCGTCACGGCAAGCGAAAAAACCATTACCAAAGATAACATGCCCTGTTTACACGCCTACCGTACAAATATAATATTGACACCTACCTGGTTAGTGGTCAGTGGATAGTGCAAGTGACTAGTAAAACATGTAAACAGACCTTTTCGTGATACCGTGTTATTTGTCGTTAAGGGATTTGTAATACAAGCCTATTTGCTTCTTTATCTAGTAAATAGATAATGCATCGGCTTCTTGTCAACTATTTTATGTAGAATGATAATGTTAGAAAGTTTGGTGTGTTAGCTTATGTAAATTTAGATGTTCAATACTTTATTGCCTTTACAATGTTTTTTTTTTTACTGTATTTAATTTTGAAAGAGACAAAATATTGAAATCTTTGAATTATAATTAAAATTAATTTTATTAAATAACATTATTTTAATAAAATCATGTCAATGCAAAACATTAAAGGTAAAATTGTTATAAAAAGTCTCTTGTTTTTATTGTTATAATAGGGGTGTTCTGTTGTTCTCGTGACTCAACTATTTAAGAAACATCTGCTGTGACTACAGTTTAAACGTTTTGTATTTCTTTTGTAATCTGCCTATTTATAATTTAATTTAAAAAATTTACATAACTAAATCAAATAAAAAGTAAAAAAAGGGACTGGTTATACGGATCTTTTTATTTCTCCTTTATTTTCATTACCTCAATCTTATAATAACTTTTGTTTTTAAGTTGTGAATGTATAAAGTAAGGTGTATGTCATGTACACAGTTTATGACAATTTCATCATCATCATCATCCACAGCCCTTGGCCTCCCACTGCTGGGCATAGACCTCCCCTTTATCGTGCCATTTCCTAGGGTCCTGTGCCAGCCTCATCCAGACTCGACCCGAGACTTTAACTATGTCGTCGACCCATCTTGCTCCCGGACGACCGACGCTTCTTTTGCTTTGCCTTGGCCACCATTCTGTCACCGCCTTAGTCCACCTGCCGTCACTTCGTCTGGCCAAATGGCCTGCCCAGCTCCATTTCAGCCTCGTTATTGTGGTACCGACGTCTCGAACTTTGGTTCGTTTTCGGATATCCACATTACGGACTCGACAATGACAATTTATATAATAAATATTGCAGTATTTGCCAGGGAAACGCCGTAAACATAAATACGTATAATTTAATTATTACTTAATTTGCCAAGAAATCATGAAACATGAGAACATAATATAATAAAGTGTGGCTCAGCATACGCAATAAGTGTCTCTAATAAATTGATACGCAGCTAAGTTACTGTGACTATAATAATAATATAGGGCTGCGTTAGTGAAACCAATACTTATAATATAATACCCGCTTGTACAAGTTAATTGAATAGAAATTTATTAGTACACAAGTTTCGGGCGGAGTTATATTTACATATTGCTCTAGAGTTTGTTTATGGGTACACTCGAGGGCTTAAAAGGCGAATAATCCGATTTTTATTGTATTGTCTACAAAGTTTGGCGAGTATAAATTTTAAATCCTAAAACAATCGATGTGAGTTAACTAGATCTATTTAGCGCAGCAGAAGGGTCAGTTCACCTGTACTTGTTCTAAGATAGCTATCGAAATAACTATCAACCATTGTATTTAGTCTTAATAGATAGCATACTTTTATGTTTATTTACATTCGGCATTTTTAAATGTACCTAGTATATATACACCTTTACAGCTCAAAAAATGAATCTCCTTATAATCGGAGTCCCGCGATTATGGCCTAGGCAGAAGAAAGTGACCAGCGTATTTTCAGCTGGCGAAAGAAGGCACATCTCTACGCCGCCGTGCTCTAGCAGTGCGTAGGAGGCATTAGCATTTACATCATAAACAAAACAAAAGGACATTATATAATATTGAATACAAGACTACACTACTCATTATACACTACACACAATATACATGATATTGTCTAAAAGCCAAAATTAGACATGATATTTTGATACAATCGCCACACAAATTACGTCAATATCGTATTTTGTACAATATACCTGGTATTTTGTACCTATCTTTGGTACAAAATACCAGGCAAGGCAACTTATTGATTTAGGGCGTAAAGGGTTAATTTGACATATCTGCCTAACGTTACGATGACGTGCTATTATCTATCGAGACCGAATGTTTCTAGGAATTATATGGAGAGCTACCCATATTCATTTTGTATGAAATAATTCTAATGTGTTAGACGCCTATTCTATCCAAAAGCAGTTAGTTGCAGGCAATATCGTAATATATTGGAATTCATTGGCTCGCAGCATTGAATTACAATAGACAATGTGCATCTTAGAGAAATTATATTTTACGTTTTATTTTAGCGATTATAGTTTCAGATTTTATCTGTAGGTGTTGGGTAATAAATGGTAGACTGGATACCAAGTTAGCAGGCGTTTAAAGAGAAGTATGCAATGAAATAAATGAATATGCATTTCGATTTAGAATGTCAACCACTTTGGCATTTTCCGACAAATTCAATGTTCTGTAGCAAAATACAAAAAAAATTGTCACGGAGGCAACAATCTACTTTTAGTTCAAAGTAATAAGACAACGGATCCCTATGTAAATAGGCAAAAAACCTCTTAGTTGTTTTTGGTTGTCTTTAGTCCTGTTTTTACTAAGGGCGTTTTAGCTATACATTTTTTTCCTAAAGGAAAGTCTCCGTAAAAAATACGTTAACAAGAATTTTATTTACAAGAAATTGAAATAACAGTCAAACAAATTATACTCAGAACCAAACAAATCCTACAAAAAGTGTACACCAGAACTAAAGTTCTTGTAAAAGTTTAGCAAAGGCTATACCAGATACACATACTTCTAAACAAAGTCTTGAAGTATTCCACAAAGTTCCTTAAAGCACCTTAAGGTATGCATGTATTATATTCCTTTCAAGAATTAATTACCTGCCAATGCACTGTCTTATTATATTATCAGCTAGTAAATTCTGCCTTAGTAACGTCGGTTTCACACACTACGTTACCGGTAACATGACAAGTATTGAATGGATTTCGCGTCTTAATCAAGGCGCTCACCGCTTCAGTTTTATGTGATCCTGGTACCGTATTGTAGATATGTTGTTTCTTACATTGGAAGATTTTACTTGATTTTAAAACTAAAATTTACTGAAAACTGGGTAATAAATGAAATAAATAAATTGTATGTAACTTAGAAAATGATTTTTTTTAATGTTGTGTATCGTCAATATTAGTAATGGCAGGTCATATAGTAGGCCTCGTCTATGTGAGTCTACTTATAGTTATATGCCAGAATATTAAATAATAATTTTAAATTGTTTTCAAACTATAAAATAATATTGGTATCATAAAATCTAAGCTATAAGATAATGTAATGTACTTTCAAAACGTTAGTTACGTAAGGTATGAACAATATTTATAAAGCACGGCATTTGGTCACCTTATAGCTACCGGCGAGACTGTGCCATTGCATCGCATTCGTGTTTAATAGCTAGCAAACTGCTTTGGCGCTCCAATTGTACGTATAATAACTAGCACTTTAGAGATATTCGATATATATCTAGGGTAGTTGTTACCATACTTCAAAATCTGTAGAAGATTTACACGTCTGTATCTTAAATTACTATTCTGTTTTTTATTATAAGTGATACATAATATGACGCTATGACAAAAAAAAGGTGTGATTGTTTAAACTATAAACTTAATAGTAGTGAGTTGAGTTAACTACCATTAACATTATGAAATGTTCAACTAGGTTGAACAAATAGTGTTCAAATATTTTAATAGCTTTTAGACGATCGATACTAGTTAATTATGTCTACTTAGAAAGAATATTTTGTAACTAAAAAAAGTTATTCAATGTATAAAGTTTGCACAGACACACATATATTATTTTTTTCACACCATTTTATCAGCTCTATATAAACCGGCATCATTAAGCAGGCAAGGCGGAATGCTGCTTGCCTGTCCCACCACGCTTAACATCTGATATCCGATACGACGATATCTTTCTATCGACTACCTAATGTCTTCTACATCACACAGTATTTGCCTTTTAATCGTTCGTTTGTTTATTCTTAATGTCTTAAGAACTCAATGTATAGCTAACGTATTTTAATTGTATCAAAAATGAACGTTTATTTTTTATTTTCGTAATGAATTAAACTATTTCTATTTTAAATTTAGAAATTCTTCTAGACCTGTCAGTAAAATGTCAAATTTAAATTTCGATTTAACTAGAAACTTATTCTTGTGACAATTTGAGTTAGGTCAAGCTGACAGGTGTTGTCTGGTATATAAAATAATATTACAATTATTTATGCAAGGTTGGAAACTATACTAAATTATATTAGCTAGTTTCTATGGATCGTTGCCCTTGATAGTTGCCTACATGAAATTCTACAGGCATATAAAAGGATATTACTTGTGCCGTGTCGTTTAATTTTACTATTTCCAAAGATTGCATTTATATATTTGACAGAGCCTTTTATAAATTGAATTTAAGTAGGCACCTAAATATTATGATGTTAGAGATAAAGCTGAACCATAAAATATTTATTTTCAAAGATTGACACAAGTTAATATAATTATGTTGACTTTATTGTGCTAATATGAAAATGAGAAAGTACGCCATTGGTGAAATATCGCGTGACGTCATATATCACGCCTTCACGCCTCCACACAAACAGGTTTCTTAGCAAAGAGGTTTGTAGCTATAAATTTTGTGACTAATTAAATAAGGTTGACTTACATAAATGACTAATATGTAACAAAATGAAGTCCGCGGTCTCTAAAAAGTTTTAATGAATGACTAATTTAAATTAGCAAGAATTTTTTGATGTTATGTGGTTTTTATTACGAAAATCAAGTATGTCACGTTAATCCTGTTTAAATCCGGAATCAAGTTGAACAATCTGACAGATCTCGGTGACATTTTTTATTTTTGAGTAATAGGCAGTTAAAACTTACCGGCCTTAATATTTTTTATGAAATAAAAGAGACATAATTGTTATTTTATTTCACATACTGGTGTTAACGGTCAGGCTTTTATTCTTGCTTAAAATTAAGTTTTAAGACCTAGTTTTCATATTTATTTTATTAATGTAAGCTGTCAGTAATTGCAATTCTAAGTCTAGTTTATGGTAAAGTAAATGTCATGAATAAATCTACATGCATGAGAGATGCGTCAAATGTCGTATGGTCAACACTCACATTATGGCCGATGGTGAAATAGAGCTTTTAATATACTAAGACACGTGTCCTATTTTTATATAGTAAATATATTAACACATTTTGATCTCAAATATCTAGGTAAGTACCAAGTACTATTTTCGCAATTTGAGGTTACAGTATTATTCGTATTAAACACTCAAAATCTAGAGATCTATACAAAATAAACCAAGCATGATTTATAGAATCAGGCGTTACTTTGCGGAAATCGATGACATTAAATGTTATGAAAAACATTTAGTTTTAATTCCGCTAAAAATTTTTTTTGTATCGGAATTAAAACTGAATATTTTTCATAACATTTAAATCAAGCATGGAAAACCGATATAGAAGAATAGGTAGACAGAATATTCTTTGTTATTGGTACTTCACATAAGTTACAGCATTTTAGAACATGATTAATAGTATATAATTGTACTTACAAAAGTTCTAAAATAAACAAGCTATGACTAACACTAATTCACAGGCCTTAACAACAGTCTCGGATGCAGGCTATTATTGACCCACTGCTGGGCAAAAGGCCACTCTCATTGATGTTATTATCACAACGGGAGGTAATTGACGTAATCGCCAGGCTCGCTATCCGACTAACTATCTATGTAAGTATAGACAAGATCTGAATAACTAGAGGCTTTGAGTTTACTTGAAATTGTATGGAGTACGGTATGTTTGTATTTTGTGTTCTTGTAAATTTATGCTATTAATGTGAAGTATGCAGATGACTAATAATGTTTGAGTTTAGGGAATTACTATTGGTGTTTAATTTTTGTTTAAGTAGTAAGTAGGTTCTTGGTCATAGACAAAACCTCGGGTCGAGTCTGGATGAGTCTGGCACAGGACCGCAGAAAATGGCACGAGAAAGGAGAGGCCCAGCAGTGGAGGACAAGGGCTGCTGATGAGATGAGTAAGTAGGTTCTTAACAAGAGTTCCTTTTAGCTAAATCCGCTAACCCACGGTCTATTCTGACTAATCTCTTCTCACTAGTGATTCAAACTTCGAAATTAAAATTTATTTTTTCGGAAATGATGACTAACGAAAATAAAATCTACATTTTTAAAGAGGTCAAAACAATTAAATCCATGACATTCTATACCGAATGTAGTTCAGAAATACCACAATAATTATCAGTGTAAAGCTTTAGAAAATACATAGTTCGTAATTACAGCTATTCTGTTCCCGAGGCTTACATTGAACGGCAAATGTATCGGCCAGTGTGTTATTATGAGTAGAAACTAAATGCTTCGTTTGTTTACCTATTCATTTGAGAAAGCGACATAAATCAGCTGTTCTGTTATGGTAGTTGTAAACAAGAAAGTTGGTAAGTGGCAAGGATTTGTAACGTTGTCTTGGATATAGGTTAGAATTACTTGGCGTTTACTGGTTTTTCTCTTATTATCTTATAAATACTTTCTCTTTTAAATACTTATTTGCTGGTATTGTGTGTGAATTTTACTTAATTATTTATGGCTCGTTTTCTTTGCGACTTCTTTTGTTTATGTAAGAACTGTATTGGTATGTATAGGATGCGTATACTACTTTTTCATTTGCTGAAGAGTTTCTTAAGAAATATCTAGAGAACCCATGAAGTTTTTTTTTTTTCGAATTGTTTCATTTGTAGTAACACGGTCAAGTCTCTACGTTCATCATTCGTTCAACTGACATTTATTGCTTAAAGCTTAAACTAGACTATTCTGTTTCTAATACCTTATTTATTCATTGTTACCTAGCAACAAGACAACAAATATTTGAGTATAAAAGCAGAATATTGGAAATATAAGTTCCATTTTGAAACATTAACGTTCATTTCCAGTTCACAATTCCAACAAGCCAAATCCAATTCTAGCTTAAACGGTCGAGGTCTAAAATAGGCATCGCAACCCTTCAGTGGCCCGGGAGCTAATAAAGCGTAGAGGTTTAAAGTTTTAATTAAAAAGGGCCGGTAATTAGACACGGTCTGTGGATATGTTAATTAATCCACGGGTTAATTCTTCAAAACACTGCCATTGTTCTCCGAGTCATAAAAATTGCGTACCTTTGGAGAAACAGACGGCTCAGTGATTGGGTAAGCTGATTTTTCGTACAGAGGTATTTTGAGGTATTGAAAACTTAATATTGGTTCCATTCTCTTGCTAAGTTAAAATTTAAAATTCGGATTTTTTATTCAATTAATTTTAGAATTCGGTTTTTAAAATCAACTGTATATGAAATAATCCTTCTTATTTTTTTATCCTTTTTCTGAGAAACCGATATTAATCATTGTTTTTGTAAAAATATATTATGTGATAACGATTACATAACTACTAATTCTTTTAAATCAGTATCTAACTTAACTAAGTTCACGTCGAAAAAGGTTTTAATAACATTAAAATAAAACCACCCATTCTTTTTAAAAATATAACAGTTTCCAGAATATACCACTGCAGTTCTAAATTTAAAATAATCGGCACGTCCACAGTTGCTTTCGCACAAAAGCACATACAAGACACGGTTGAAAGGACCTGTTATTGAATTTCACATTGTTGTTTGTTATTTTTGGTCGTTTGAGCGAAATATTAAGGGGGCTTTATGAACCCGATTGATTACCCGAGCTTGGTAATTAAGAACTCTCATATAATGCATTGAGAAGAAGAGAACAATGCAATGCAAATGTATTTTATGAACGTTGATTGGGTATTTTTTTGTACTTATTTATTATTATGGTCATTTGCGGGCTGGAATCAATCAATCGTTATTTTTTGTTCATCTGATAACGAGGATCAACATTCTTACTTAATTAAGAGGCAATTTAAACCCAGGTTTAATTATTTATCATGTAGACACAAGGACGGAAGGAGTAGTACACAGTAAACCGAGTTGCATCTCAAGGAGAGTAACATGAAGCATGAAGAAAATGATATAACCTCTAAAATTTTATAAAACATGATTTAAAAACGAAATTGTTTCTCTCAATACTAAACTGGCAACATGAATGGTAACCTCTGTCTGACCGAAAAGCGTTCCAAACATTAAGTGAAACCGTCTCTAGTGACACACAGATAACAATATCGGCATGTGGGTGTATCAGATCTAATTAATACGACGTTGATTGATACTAATGCAGGCCGTAACGTCGCTTCGCAGTGAGTAATTGATTGTCACAACATGATGTATACGCTTATAAGAATCGATATTTAGTGCGGCTGGTTTCATGTTTTTAAAGTTGGGTCATGGTCGAGTACTGGCTGGTTTGGAATTTGAGTTTTACTTTTTGAATTAGTGAAAAAAAAAGGTTTGAAATTAGAATGATTTGGATTTGGTTTGGTAGTAAGACACAGAAGTTTCATTTTAAGAAATCTTTAAGATAGAACTTGAAAGTACCAGTTATCTGTAAAATTAATCTCTGGTAGGTAATAGAAGAACAAAAAAAATAATTATGTATTCATAAACCTACAAGTATGTACAGAAACAAAATCAATGTAGGCAATATGTGTTTTATATAAATCTCTACCTGATAATGAAAAAGGTTTCACTTACCTAAATGTAATTGGCTGATTACTCGGTGTCACGAAAAGAGTTGAATTACCTGTAATTTAAAACAAGGCACTTTGACTTTATCATCATATTAGTAGCACAATCTTATTAGTAGCTTATAATAACCTATTTATTTTGCGCCCCTGCTATCCCAAGGACACTTCTATAAGAAGACTCAAGATTTTTGCAGAAGCCACGACAAAGCGATGTATTTATAATAATCAATTGATATCCATTAAAAGTAAGTTTTGTTCCAAGTGTTTAATGACTAGTATAATCCATCCTTTAATCGCTCCACTGCTGGGCACAGCCTCTTCCCATATAGAGAAGGCACGAGCATTGATCACCGCGCTTAATCTCTGCGGAATTGCGATTTCAGATCCCAAATTTTAGAATCCCGGATTCTTCACGATGTTTTCCCTCACAGTTTGTCAGAAGTGTATTTAAAAAAAAAAAAATACATATTACTTTGAAAAAGCCACATTGGTCCTGCCTGGGTTCGAATGACAAATTCTTCTTAATATTCACAGTTTCATTTAAAATACATCATGATTTATAAACAATGTCACTGACAGTTTACAGTTGATGTACAGAGCGCAACACTCTATTTACAAGACAACTTTAGCTACGCTCCAAAATTATGATCCTAAGTTTTGCATAACGTTTTGCACCGTGCACTAAGGCGACTAAGTAGGTACACGAACTAAATAAGATCAGAATATCCAGTAAAAACAATTAATAATAATAATAATAATCTTTATTAATACAAAAAATACAGAGTTTCAAAAACAGCATTACATTTTGATTTGATGGTCTATTGGTGATATAACTTTAAAAGTTTGTTTGAAAAAGGAACATTACAAATTGAATGTTCGTGTTTTCATCGTTAAAAGGTTTTTCGACATAATGGTTGTTTTAGCTTAGTGTTATTGTGCCCTATTTACTTATGAATACTTATTAAAATGCATTTCAATATATTTAATCTATCGCACACACAAACACCCATAAAAATAATTATCATGAAATTTACACGTCTAAAGAATAAATATCCCATCAACAACGAAAATGCTGTTTAATATCGCACGTAAAATAGCGTAGCAAACATAGTATAACATAAAGAAAACACCGTCGAGCTGAGAACCTCCTCCTTTAAAAGTCGGTTAAAAACAGGATCATTTTTAATGGGCCTTCGTTACTCCCTGTATTGTGATCATACCTGCATTATTCACCATCGTCTCAGGTGGAGCAGTTGCTAAATGTCCTGTCCCCTTCTAATTCTAAGATAAAGCAGCTGTTATAAAACCGGTACAAACTAACTTATTTTGATAAAATATTTGTTATGTTTGAAAAACTTTTGTTTTTTAGATTATTGAGAAATAATCGTCAAAGGATTGATCGTCATAGGATCAGAAGGAGGAAATTGAAAGGATAATTTGAGAGCCATGGTATCTGTATACCACTAACGTATTTTTTAGTTTTGTCTTTTAGAGTAATAAAGTAAAACTTAAATACGTTAATCTCATAATGATAAAATAAAATAAATTTTTAAATGTTTATTATTTAAATGTATACCAATCTAAATTTGTATGAAATAAATACGCATCACATAACTACTTATTCTTTTCACAAATCACGCCAATGTACAGAAACTTACACGAGCTTACAAATCTTGAACCTTGGCAGGTAAGTACGAAATAAAATACATACCAAAGTGTTTGGCTTATAACTTGTTACCAAACAGAATATTAAATAACACTCTATATTAATATTTATTGTAAGATATTCCCTGTGGGCGTAAGTCCTAAGTCTTTATCTAGACAATATTAGGTCGACGTCGTCGGTTTGCGAAATGGAATGCCAGACACTTATATTTGAGTATATTTTTTATCAGTTTACATTTTAGTCAACGTTTTAAGTTACAATTTTTAATATAGTTAGAAGTGGAGATTAAACAATGTGTTGTGGGGTCAATGATAGAACAAACAATAGCTAGACTTGATGACTTAAAAATTTTGAGACAAAATGCCAATATAGGGCTGACAGACATGTTTACGGCTATAAATGCAATTAAATTTTTGGGAATCAATAATTGTCTGTTATTTAAAGTTGTTTTTCATTTATAAACTTTTAAACTATCGCGCTGCATGTTTACAGTAATATAATTCACGGGAATAAGCGCGTACATGCATAAATACCTTTTTTGGGGCTTGACGTTTCGACCGGGTTACATCGGCCGTGGTCGCAAGCAGACTGGAGATGCGGTGTCATATCTCCGTGCACGAAGTTGATGATTTTTCATTTACCCCATGTTTTTCAACTACCCTACACACTGTACTGACTGTGTCCGTATTCTGGTCACTATCCGACTTTGCAGAAAAGCGCGGTTGTGTTAAGCCCCAAAAAAGGTATTTATGCATGTACGCGCTTATTCCCGTGAATTATATTACTGTTTTTCATTTATTTTCAATTTAAACACACGTAAGGAAACAATAATTGAACTTTATATACCTAGGCTAATATACCAACCTTCAATACACTTAACCACTTGTCAAATTGCAATCACTTGACAACTGGTACTGATTACAATAAAATATAATAGTGTATAATATCTTACCGAAATTGATCTTACCCAATGGAAGTGAGAGTTACATAAGACATAGCAATATCTGGCGCATTTGTTCAATTCAAATTATAGTCCAACATTCCAATACTTATTGGGCAAAGATAGAAACAACATTGTTTCTTACATTTAGGTTGAAAGCCGCGAAGTAATATTTTACTGAGAACTCGTAATTTATATTAGATTTACTATCTCCTTGTAATGTAGTCAAGAAACTTTAGACAAATGTCTTAATTTTAACTACGTTTTGGGTTTAGTGGAATTTCTAGTTGTTTCATCATTTTGAATGAAGATTAAATTACTGTTTTAAATCATAATAATCACATTTATGAAGTGTCTCTAAATATAAATTAAAAGGAGCTTTTAATTTGTTGGACTGTTTTGATAGCAATCAGAAATAAAAATAGATATAAAAAAAAAAATAATAATAATAATGCGGACAACATCACATACATTGTTCTGAACCCAAAGTAAGTTGCTAAAGCACTTGTGTTATGGAATTCAGATACAACGAAGGTACCACAAACACCCAGACCCGAGACGATGTAGAAAAGTGATTTTCTACATTGACCCGTCCGGGGATCGAACCCGGGACCTCAGAGCTAGCGACACCTTGAGTCCGGTGCGTACGCCACTCGACCACGGAGGTCGTCATTAAATTTTACTTCAGGCTTATTGATAACTTTTGATACTCCAAATATTATTTCAGCTAAATACATTTTCTTACCAAAATAGTACGATTTCTTTACATTAGTAACCCGCTGACCTTTCAGTCTTTAACAGTATTAGATAACCAATTAGGATTTAATAACTCCTATTTGGGGTCACGGCCTTTTGATGAAAAGATTAAGAAAGACTAATTTACCAAAATGAGGAGCATCATAATTTTAAGACAACTTCGAGAAATTAAATTTCTGTCAGAAAACACTAAAAATCTCCGAGGCCTCAGCAAACTCGAGTTTAATTTCTTTTTAAAAGATTCTGGCGTACGGACTTCTTCGAATACGGCAGACGAAAAGCGAAAATGAAACAATTATGCAAATGGGCAACAAAATAAAACTCATTTTATTAATAATCAAATAACGGGAGTTCGCATTCGCAAATGAAATAAAATTTCGTAAATGGTGGCATTAATTGTCGGGCTGTGGAGGTGGGGCGTTTGTCCCCAACCTCCTCCTTCTGGCTTCTATCAAACAGAAGTTATCTCAAGGGGAGAAGTTTTAATAAAATTCCGAATGCCTCGGGCAGTTAGATACAGAAAGATTCTTATATGCCATATCTTCTAGTTATAAAAGTGGTAACTTCACTAAAAGAATCTTTCGCTTGAATGGGTGACTTTGAGGGACTTCAATTCGAGTTCAGTCATATCCGCGCTGATTTGTTCAGTATTCGATCAAATAAAGCTGATACCGACATTCTCAGACATTTGCGGTTCAATAACTTTCTTATGAAACCTTTGAATATAGACAGTAATAAAAGGTACGTACTCAAGTTACGGTACTTGACTTTGTGATATATTTTCTGAGTGTTCACATAAGATAAGAAAATAACTAAAAGAACTTAAGTAGTGTATCAAAGTTACACAGTCTCCTATCACCTACATGTCAACGAATTCGATGAATAAAAAAAAGTAATACGATAGAAAAAAAACAGCCAATGCAAATGCTCGACAGATAAATAGAAAAAAAATCCGAACAGAGCACCTCTCCTAACTCCAAATTCAATTGACTACTTAGAAAACCTTTTGTAGCAGAATGTTGCTTCTTGGACCACAAATAACAAGGCATCATTTAATTCGAATCGTGTTACAAAGGTCAACGGCCTATAATGAAACGAAAACTTACAAACAGCAAATACGATTGTGATAAAGGTTGTTCCTCTCATTAATAATGTGTTTGTCGTTCTTAGAACGTGAAACAAAAAATTAAATGCTTTTCTGATTTAAGGTTTCTCTCAAATTTGTAAATTAATAATTCATAGACTCTTTGCTGAGTTTAATTTGTTACGTTAAATCTTAGCTGGTCAGTTACATAAAAATTGCCAATGAGCATAAGTTATTCCATTAAATTAGGATTTATTCAAAATAATTTGAAAGCCACTTAGGAGTTTAGTATATTTTGTTATATTTATCTTCATTGTATTTACGTAGTAAAACATATAACCTATAATAACTGAGACCAGCTTGGTAATCAATCATTAAGCAGCTGCGATAAATGTTTAGTTTGGACTAGTATTATAACATCTAGGTAATACTTATCCATGAAATCAATCAAAATTGAGTAAGCGTTACTAAATGAATGAAAATAATAAGACACTGTACGGGTCCACAAAACAAAGGCCCAATTATTTATTTATTAAAATTCGTACCTTTTTATGTTTCAGCATTAGAAATAACTTTTTATAGTAGGTTGACAATCATAAAAGTACGTGTACTTTCAGATATGCAAAATACCTTTTTAATTGCTTTGAACATAACCGGCAGACCAAAGTGATAAGAGAAGTGACAAGAAGATACATTATTTGAAACTTATTTGCGTTTAGACGACAATCAAACAAGATTAATTACCAATCAGCAATTTATTAGTATTTGTGCGTACAACGCTTATCACCAGGATCTGAGTTCAAAGCGACCATAAGAAATTTCGTTAGACTCAATTAAAACGTTAACAGGACTAAGTAAATATTTCAGTGTTACTTTGGATGCTATTTATGGCCCTTCTAAGGCTTAATTAAGGCTTCTTTGATGTTCAATCTCTTACGGGAAACTCGGTAATTGCGTACTACGGTGAGTAAATGGGAAATTTTTGCCTATTTGTATACTCATTGTGGCAACGTGAGCAAATAATTAGTTCTTGAAATATGAGGTTGCTAAGAAGAGTTAAAGTGAGAGGTCAGTAACCTCTTTGACTTATATAATGCTGAAGTTTAAATATTTATACGAAATTTTGTGAATAACACGGTTTACAATCTATCTATTTACTGTTGCTTTTTGATTTGATTGAAAATATTCAGTTTCACGTTCACTTTTCAGTTTGATATTAAAAAACCTTGGTAAATTCTTTTAACGAAGTAAGTAATGACTTGATTACACAAATAAAGTAATTTGCTTATTAGGGGAACATGTCATAATATACGTCTGAAAAAAAACCCAGCTCATTTTCCGGGTAAAATTTTGCGGGTCCACATTTCAGCACTACATCACGATTAGTCTTGCCAATTCCGCTCCCCTACGAACTCACTAATCCGCGACCGCACAAAAACTTAATTAACCAAAATATATATGGGAGTGTATAAATAAACAAACAGCAGCCACAAAGTCACTCCCTCCCCCCTTGGGACTTTATACGGTGATACTATTTCGTGTAATGACTCCAAAATGAGAATACACCTCCCGCAATATACGGGGCGTATGTTTGAAGGCGTATTAAATCTAGAAGCGGCACGTTGGTAGGCTGTAAATACTGACTGAAGATTTATCTTTATGTTCGATATAAAACCGAAATGAAATTTTGAAATCGTACTCATCACTCTTGATATGGTAGGATTTTGTTGGATTGAGGATCTGATTAAAGCGCCTTGACTAAACGCTCCGCTTTCTCTTGAAAATTTCAGGCTGGTACATATCAGCGTCTCAACCTGAGTTCGTTGTTGCAGTAACATAAGTTACTATATGTATTATAACTAATGAATGACCATAACTGCCTAATAATTTGAAAATGAATAGCATGAGACACGGGAAATATTTCTAGTATAACGTTTTTTTTGTTTGTTTCCAAAAAAGTGGGAAATAATTTTATTTACACAAGAAAATGAAGACTAATTTTCCAAATACCTTTTCCAAAATATCTACATCAATGGTATTTTATTCACGGCGGCTCCTTAATTCATACACGTCACGTTTCCATGGGAGGCGTCGAGTCGTCCCGCGAATCGAGTAACGCGAAATGAACATAGCATAAAGTATCGTTTCCATCTATTTATATTAAACATTGCATTTAAGCATAAACAATTAGTTAAGTTTTATGGTTATAATGTGTAGTGATTATCACTGCTGTTGTTGAAAAAATTTACGGCTCATTTTTAATTTGCGTGATGTCATTGCTACTGATGTTAAAAGTGTCAAAGGTTTCGGTAAGAACCAAAAGTGCCTTGAGGCATTCCACGACAATAGTATTTATTACTATAATGTAAGTTTATTAAAAGTACTTGTATTCTAACCGTATTCCATTATGTTCGTAATCATCATGAAAAATATGTATAAAACAGATTAAAGTCCGCATTGCTTAGATATTCAGATTTGTGTTGTACGGAAATACGTGTTAGATTCTAAGACAATATAGGCTATTTTTTTTAATAAAAGCTATGGAAATTAATAAATAATTATGTGATTCCTTACTAAACATACCCGATTTACAAGATTAAATCTAACATCATAACAATAATCTTATTCATATGATCATTTTCATTCCACTTAAGAAATAAATAAAGTCATTCATCTCACGACACATCTCCATAATTTCATTCAATATTATCACTAAGTCAGTTCTTCTCATATGCGAAGCATGCACGCACTTCTAATATTACGTTTATATGAATATTTGTCTCAATGAAAAAGGAATTATGAGCCAACACACCCCCCCGTTATGGGTCACAGAGAAAATTTATATTCCACACCCATTCGAGGAATTTTTCATACTCGCAGTAAATTGTAATATTTTAAAATATTGCGGCGGTTATGGCTACTCTAGTAATGTATTGTTTTGTGACTGTTTAAAAAGATATTAGTATTTTACACACCAACACAATGTTCGTTCTCCAATAGTTTGTATGTGTGTGTGAATTAGATTAAGTTGATATTTATTTAGGGCGCGCAAATATTTGTTCATGTTTTTATTGCGTGTAACAAGCTAGAGTTTGTTTGTTTAAAAATATAAAATGGATGCAATGGATTTGATTGAAACAATGTTAAGTGTTTAGTAACAAAATTAAATAGAGTTCATTTATTTAATTTATTTATTTCATGGAATCTTTAGGTACACATTGTATATTTTTAAAAAACTTATATTGAACAACAGGAACCATCACCGGATGATAAGCAATTTATAGATTATTTTCGAGCCGTAATAAGCCAGGTGGTGTTAACTACAAATAAATTGCTACTAAAACAGCATACACCAAATAATGACTGATATCCGCCAACTATGAACGTTTGTAATAAAACTATAGTTACTGATGCATTCAGCATTGGACACCTTGCAGGTCTGACTATAGTAGTAGAGAATTTGGCTTCGAAAGCAGTATGTAAGAATTCTATAGGCATATAAAGTGATCAGTTTGGCTTTTTTTTTCAGACGTTAATATTTAATAGATTAAAATTACGAGTAAAGTAACAATGAAAATACATCTCACTTAGGTATTCTATTCTTAAAAAAGAAAATTACACAAACGTTAAAAAGAACATGATACTATCACATGACATTACCGAACAAAGGTGACATTTAAATATTCAATTATGATGACGACACTTCTTGGAATTTTCTTCAACAAAAGAGTATCGATTGGTATATAAATAACTTGGCAATATGTCTTTTGCCTCCATTTTATATAGACTGTGTATAAGGTGCCCCTTATTTACAGTCTAATCAATACCTTCGACTATAGAAAATTGCGAAACTAATGGATTATAATGTAAACAAATAAATATTAAAGTAATGTTTGTAATTTCAAATTCACAGTTTTTCAGTAAAAGTATATGAAAGTAGGTATTGAGTATAACACCCAAAAAATCTCTGATACGATTGTACCGATTTTGATAAAACTCTCACTTTCAGTTAACCAATGCAACAAAGTGTAACTTAGGCTACTTTTATTTAAAAAAATACTATTTTTTTTAAAAGGGGATAAGATTAACGTGGATGTTAATTTTTTACACCCCAAATGTTTGTTCTTAATCTGGATGTTCTTTTGTATGTGACATTAATATTTGTTCCTTTCGCGGACCAGAGATCATAGTAAAGTAGTAACAGACTATTAAAAAACAAGAGATACATTAGAGCAAATCAGAGAAGAGATTGAAAGGAGAACAAAACATAGGAGACAAAGTTTCAAGACTAATTTAGGGATACTTCCCCTCATTTAATAAATGGCTGTAATTAATCTCTCTGGCATCTGTCATGTTAAAGAATAGTCGGCTGCCTCGGGCCTGCATGCGAAGTAATTGCTATTGTTAAATCAACAGTCAACGATAGACGCTCAGTTCGACGCAATGTAGATGTTGCAAGGAGATAGGGGGTTATGTTTCTTACTAGTATTTGTGTGTTGATGTTTGAAATGAAGAAGCAGCTTTGGTGATTATTGCTATCAGCGTGGAATGTTTCATTGTAATAAGTTAATTTCGACGGCCCCTATTAATAAAGTCGAATGTACGTTTTTGGCGATTTCGACTTTTTTGCATATTCGTGTACAATTTTAATTAATCTTTATGATGCACGAATCAAAATTTAATAATATTGTATAATTACAAAGTTTTCAATTGAAATATTGTAGGATATTACTCCACCTACCGTGCAAAAATGTCGGTAGTTCTATTACTACTTTGTTAAAGGGGGGGGCGGGGCAGGTAAAACCGTCGGTTCGGGCAGTATCGCTCTTGTTAACGGTGAACGCACGTTTGAGTGGCTTGAAATTTTTCGCGACAAATATTACTAGTTTTAATCTATTGTGTGTTTTTTAATTTAAAATATAATATAAATGTCGGACCGATCGAGACGTATATTAGGCCTTATTCAAAATTCGCCTCCCAGGCCCCCTAAAAAAAAGGAGCTTCAGCTAGATTGCATCAGTAAAAAAGATAATACAATTAAAAAGTAAAAATAAAATATTTTATATCTTTCAATGTGCTTTTATTATACATAGAGTATTATTTTTAGTTAAATTATTGGCTATATGGCTTTTTATTCATTAAAATATATTGTTCCAATTAATAAAGTCGATTAAGGTACTTACGACATAGCTATCCCAAAATAATATTGGAATCTTCATTTAAAAATGTAGGAAGCGTCATATCCAACATCGGCCGACAAAAAAAAATCCAAATAAAATTGTCGAATGTGTCACTACCGACACGGAATCATAAATCGGCACCGTTAAAAATAGACAGTTGTGACTTTTCTTTAAATGTATGATATATTCAGAATTATGACATAGGCATAATTATTAAGCATTAGCAATTAAAAATGTATTCCAAATTTCAGATCTATGAGTCACTTACTTTTCAAGATATAATTAAATTAAACTTAAAAACGCTCTATTCAAAAGTTTCAAAAATGTAGATCCTACTTTATTAATAGGGGCCGTCGATTTGTATGATTAGTTAATAGTATAGAATACTTTTTATTCTTACCAACTTAAGATTAAAAGGGTTTAGTTCAGTAAATCTGAAAAATTCGTTAAAGAAAAACTACGCACCTTCTTATAATCTCTCTTGAGTAAAATACTTCTTATAAATAAAAAAAAATCGTAAACTACACTATCCTGTCATCTTTTTATTTACTTTCCCTCATATCCTTAAAACGAACATACAATATTACAATTCTTTACAATTCATTAACAAAACATTAACGAGTGACTCGTAGGTACTATTAATGCACGACTCAATACTGTAGTAACACCATATTTAAGCTCATGTCATTTACGCACAGATGACCGGAAACACCTGACGGAACATTGGAACAATCATAAAAACTCGTTGACGTAACTTATATTCCGTGTCGTTCTCCCCAAATAACGAGGTCTATTTATTTGTCACTTTTAAAACGGGTACAACTTTTAATATTTTGTCGACTAATTAGTTTCGGTAATTGTTTTTCGGCCGTTTCTTAACGAACTTTAATAATTCATTGAAATTGAATGCTGGTTAAAAAAAAGATGAGTCGATTTTGGTTACGGTATGTTGGCATTCATTTATCTTTTTAACACTTACGTTAATATACTAAACTCATTACAAATTAGACAAAAAAAAAACACTGACACATTCGCAAGTCTAAAATCGCAATGTATTGTATAAACTCTTAACGGCACAGGCGTAATAACTTGGAAATATTGTGTTGTACCTAAATGTCACCTGTTAAGAAGCAAAATATAACCTTGAATACCACACATGTGATGTCACCTGTTATACTTATATTAGTAAAAACAAATTGACATAAATAGACAATGCCCTTAGGTTATTAGGTAAGAACCTGCCAAGCACCGTTTGGATCTTTAAACATTACAGCTGGCTAGAGTTGTCTGTAATTTTATAGAACCTACAATAAATGGGAATCTTTATAGTTATTTTAATAATGGACAAGACGGGCATGTGTTAACATTACGAATTACTGAACAATTATTGTTATAAACCAGTAAGGTGACAAACCAGATGTATTGGAATTAAATCTTAGATTTTCTCGGAAATAGGGAAAATTCCAATCGGTTTGTAAGTGTTAATGTACTCATGCGCGAAAAAATATATTAATAAAAATTAGGAAATAGGAGGCATAGTATAAATAATGTAAAAATAATTAACACGAACGATAACCAAGGGTTGGTTGTAAGAAAACAACAAAATTATGTAACATACAGAGCATACGAAAAAACTATTGACCAACTTAAGAATATGACTAAGACTAGACCAAAATTAAGACATAACATTCACGAGCTCATTACATATGCATTCGAAATAGTTAACTTACTAGTCGACAACTAAAAACCCTCATTAACCATCTAAACTGCAGTCGAACATAATAATTTCTAAACTGACCTAGAAGCTTAATAAGCACCTACAACAGTCCTTGACAATACACATTTTAACCGCAATGATAATATGAGACAACTTGTAATCTAATGTTACAGTACTAGAAACAGAATGTTACGAAATTGTAATAGAAACAATGGAACATCTGTCGAAATAATAATTCTAGTATTTGGTAATCGTAACACAATTGTTTATCAAATTCATACTTGTATGTAAGTAGAGCAATTGTTTTACAGTACTTTGTAGAAACGTTACGTTGAGAAAATGTATTAGTATCTATATTTCTTTTTGTTGACCTTTAACTATGTTGTTTAGATTGAGGCGCTTAAAGAGTTTTTTATTATGTAACATAAGTTTTTTTTTATTTTATTTACCCTTACAAAAAATACAAAATACAAAAATCTTTATTTCTTTAACAAAATTTTTCTTCTTATAATTAGTTGCTGGCGTCTCCTTATCCTGATTACCCAAGTCTATATGTTTGGAATCAGTCTTATGGCCATATACTTAACTGAAAATCTTAATTGAATACCTTCTATTGTATTCGCTTAATTTTGGGAAAGAACTTCATTTAACATACGTTTGTTTGTATTTTTTTTCAGAAATCTGTTAATGGAGGAGAACAACTGAGAAGAGGTTTCGAGAACACTCAAACATAATTCATGTGAAAGATCGTAATACGAAGATACATCTTACTTATCATCCATAATACATCAGTACTTATCATTCCAATAGATGATATAACATCATAATCTCGATCGCAAAATACGACATCACGATGAAAATCGCCAACATAACTTCCTAGGTAGATACTTAGCAAGCTAGTGTAATAACTACCATTCCTTATGTCATCGATGCCTTCTAAAAAACCTAATTATCTCCATGGAAAGTTGCGAACGAAAGCCCGTGATTACACGATCATAAACTCGATAAATTACTGTGTTTTTTATCAAATGTTTTCGAGTAATCGATACCTTTTGGACGCGCTTCAATTATGGTTATCGTCGTGCTTTCTACCATCTGACAATGTAATAGGGGGACGATGATAAATTTCTGATTTAAAAATCCATTTCATTCATTCATTGTGTGGAGTTGATGCCTAACCGATTATTATCAATGATAGATATTTTTGTTGGCATTATATAAGAATGAACTTGGGTGTTATGTAATAGACCATTGAGGTATTAAACGTGCAACTATGACAAATTGAATTGTCAATATAAGATAGAAAGTAGAGATGGGATCTGTTACTCGTGGCTCATTATTTTTATCCTGAGAGAAACCATGCCTTTTAATTATTTAAACGAATATTAATTTTCTTTTTATATTTATGTTTAAGAGTCTATATAATAATATTCCGGGACAACTCAAACACGGTTATCTGATCCCAAGCTAAGCCATGAGAAAGCTTGTGTTATGGTAACCAGACCACTGATAAACGTAATTATATATTTCTAAATACATGAATTTATATTATAGATAAATTACACCCAGACACAGAACAAATGATCGTGCTCATCACACATAGAATTTAATCTGGGTGGGAATCGAACCCACGACCTCAGTCAGGGCCACTAACCACTAGACCAACAGGCCAGTCTATGTTAGTGAATTTCAGTAAACTTAGAAATAAAATATGGTAATAGTATGTATTCCTATAAAAGGAAGCGTGAATCTATTACAAGAAACCAATAAAGCACTATAGGAGTATAAACAATAAAATCACTTTAATGTTAAAGACGGCGCAATAAATTTGGTGCACAAACGGCGCATGCGCAGAACTACTCGTAAATTTCGACGAATCAACCCCCAGGGAGAGCGTTCTCTACAGATTAACTTATACATAATGATCGAAAGAGTTCGTATTGTTTTTAACACGTGAATTTGCGCACGAGTTGTCCGTATCTTGACAGGTTGGCCATTTGCATCCAGTTTTAAGTTATTGTTTGGACTAAATTGAATCTCTTTTTGTTTGGTTGTTGTTGAACGTTTTTGGATAATTGTTTAATTTACTTAGAAAAAAACAGATAATTGCTGACTAGGAACGAGACAAATGTTATTGTGTTTTTATAGATATTATTAAAGTATATTATAAAAATACTACCAAATACTTTGTATTTAATACAATATTTTTTCAAATTCAAATTCTTTTATTTGTAGAACATATTTTATTACCATTCTTGCTGTTATGGGGAAACTGATATGTAAAAACTTGTTATCTACTACCAAGAAAATAATAATTTAACAAGCAATCATTTAACAAATACATAAATATACAAATCCATAAACCTCATAAAAATATTGCCATTTCATGAAACACAGTACCTATTGCAACATTAAAAAGTCTTCACGCCTTCGCTAACGTCAGTCTCACGCTTCTCCACTAAAGTCAGTTAAACGTAGTATTTACGATTGAACCTCCATACTTTGCGCCTTATTTGGTACCAACCTTACAGCTTACAACGTTACCAGTCTTTTATGCCTAGATTTCAAATTGAAATTTATTGGGGACGTGTATTTCTGTATTGTTCTATTCCTGTCTAGCTGTCGTGGTATTATCTAAAAAAAATTTTATATGTTTTTGTCAGTTTCAACCTTTTCTATAAATAACTTACTTATTGGTAAATTTCTGGGAAAAGGTCTCAGTCTATCAAAGCCAGATTTTACTATTTTGTTGTTTGTCTGTCCTCATTTTAGTTATCAATCAACAAATCTATTACAATATAGCTCATTCAAGAAACAAAACACAGCAAAAAATCCCTATATGTTTTCTATATACTGCAATTTATCAGTGCATCTTCTTCCTGAACATGATTATGAAGGAACAAATTAACAAGCTCATCTAATAACTGCATATAGTTCACGTCTCCAGGTGGCAAACGTATCGGTCGTATCCGTTTGTGTAGTTAGCGGTCTACCGAGCTGTTAAATGTCAATAATTTCCGGAAGTAACCACAAACACGCTATATCATGGGTGACGTAACTGTGTTGCGAGACCACCGCTGCTTAGAATTATTCTGAAGGCTAGTAAAAGATCTGATATAACATGACAGTTTGTTAAATTAAAGAAGAAAAGAAAGAAAGAGACATTGAACTGATAAGTGCAGAAACTAATCGAAGCTATATTTTCGTAGTGGAGTTTTTGAATCTAAGGATTAGTAAGAAGCCCACGCAATATTACAAAACTTACCGCAGTAAAATTTTTAGTTTCCTTTAAAAATATCCGAATGAGTCACCTTTGACCACAAAGCTATCTTCGTCATTAGCTGCCCCAAATATTTTCCATTCTGTTCTGGGCCACATTTAAATACTCGACGAATTCTTGTAAAGGTAAATATAGCTTACAATACAGAGAATGTACACAGAAGGCTTATCTTTCATCAAAAACAGTTTGAATACTGTAATGGTTCCTTAATAATAACCACTTTAGTTGTAATAAATCAAAAGAAGAATAGTCAATAAACTTTAATTTCTCGATAACGTGAAGCATTGCCCAAAAGAATGAGCCAACTATATAAAGCCCTTCGCATATCTACACTATCTACACTAATATATATATATATATATCTACACTAATATTATAAAGAGGAAAACTTTGTTTGTTTGTAATGAATAGGCTCAAAAACTACTGGACCGATTTTAAAAATTCTTTCACCATTCGAAAGCTACATTATTCACGAGTAACATAGGCTAAATTTTATTTTGGAAAAAATAGGGTTCCGTAAGATATTTGGGTTTTTTGGACACAAGGTGTAAAAATCAACCAGAAAAGTTTCGTCGATGTTTGTGTCGGTGTCTGTGAATTGACCTGGGAATCATTTTGCTGACCGTGTCTTTCCTGGGTAGGCTTTTTGTAGCGGTAACCGACATCCACGCGGGCGGAGCCGCGGGCGACCGCTAGTTATTATATAAAAAGGCTACGAAAGTTTGATTAAACTGGCAGGTCAGTGAATGTCGTAATGCTCCCTTAATTTTCGTTCGAAACGCGTCCAAAAAATCGTGGATCCGATAACTCTGTGTTCGCGGGCTTATTTTATATTAGCTTAAGAATATTCGACTTTTCCATCAAATTAAAATCAAGACAAAATCAATCATGCAGCATGCAAATAGAGTGCAAAATTCCTTGTTTTATATCAAAGGATAAAACACAAAGAGATCAGTAAGCATGTTTGCAGGCTTAAGCTTTAGCTGTGAAAAAGGTTACCGAGCTCGCGATGGTGGGAATATTGATTCGTCTTATCAAAATAAATATTGGCATAATGTTGCGTATACAATGTTTACTCTGGAAAAAAATTTAAAGGGGCGTTTAGGAATGATTTTTCAATTTAAGAATGTGTGTCAGAAGACGGTCTTGTTTATAAAACATCTGACTGCCTGTCGTGTTTTTTATGCCTTGTGATTATTGACAGCGTTTATGCTTTTGAGTATTGAATAATATACTCAGGATATACAATTTTTATGAGTATATTTAATTCCCATGATTGAGTAGGTTGTGTCTGAGAGCAAAGTTTTTAAAACATTTCAAAATTTTGCTTAAAATCTCATTCACCTCATCAATTCATTCAGATTTATATTATTATGTTTATGTTAAATTCATCATCAATATTCAAAATATCAAATTAAACAGTATTCGTAAAATCTTAGTCAGTAAAATACTCTAACCAGATAAGTTCAATCAAATTAAATTGCTACAATCAACAATAAAGTTTCACGCTCCCTATATTTGTGGCATTGTTTTGATAAAAAGGAATCAAAAGAAAAATGGAAATCCTTCCTCTTCAGTTCTCGGCCGTCCAATTAGACGCACTTTCGAGTGAAACTCAAAAAACGTACAATAGAACCCTCGATATCGCACGTTAAAAATTCATGAAGTATGGTCCCACTGCTAGCGGGACTGATACTTTAATTGTATTAAAGACATTAAAATTTAATTGCATGTCAGTATAAATTAAGCTATTTAAATATTGTTTTGTCATTATAATTAACCTTTTATTCGAATATTAACTGTTTCTGTTTTTTTTTTAATTACATCAAAACAGTGAACCAGTTTTATAATGATCAGAAACTCTTACTACGCTGTTTATTTTTTAAGGTCCTTTTTATTTATTTTCCTTTTCCCTTTTATTTTCCTTTTAAGATAAAATTTGCGATGCGTTTTATACTGTTATACTGCTGAAAAAGTTTTATGTATTTAATTTACGTTGAATAATAAACAAAACATACGCAAAAAGAGATTCTGTTTCTGTTGAACTCAATAAGAAAGCCGCTAGAACAAAGTGATAAAAATATAATCTCATTAGTTGAAAACTAGATATGTGTGTACGTTCCCAGAAAATACCAAAACAATCTAGTAAATGCTCAATGCTGTGCTATAATCTTGCTACCTTATCTAAAGTTCCTTGTATTCTACGCGTTACGCTATTTGGTCTAACGTGTTTCGCAAGTGTTTGTTGCTTAGGTATCTTTGCTTATTCTAGTTTTCTATAAAGTTCTTGACCAAAATTGCTCCGAATGAAATATACTATCTTCTGACACTTATTATCGCACTTTAATTTTAAGCAATCAGTGAACTATTAGTTGTTTAAATGAACATGCCAGTTTAATCAGTTGTATTCTTTAACCAGGACTTTCTTCTCAAAATAAATATAACACTTAGTTATAATATACCACTGCCGCCCTCCAGGGTATGATGGACGCCAACCGAGCAATCCAGATAGCGACTTTTTGGTCAAATAGAATATAAGAATCATTTACACGAAAAAAGAAGACATATATACTGACTTTCAATTTATACAATTGTTTTACCCGCTGACAGTGGGCCACACCCTAACCGGGATGCACCGGCACGAACTGTTGCTTGGCTTGAAATACAGCACCAATTAAAGTTGACACCCGACGCCCCTCCGTTTGCACCTCGAACTTTCGATTGGTTCTCACGTGTCCACCTATTTATTTGGTTATTGTTTTTTTTCGCGATCCCATTTAGATAGTATCTCAGGTCATTATTTTGGAATTCGTGAACTTTTAAACTAGAATTCTAGAGTGATTTTTGCAACCAATTGATTATATAGCAGCCTTGAATCTAATATCACACGCACATTGCTATACTCAACTGACGAAAATATTTTTTCAGTTTATAGAAACTTACTGTTCTAACTCTTCCAAGTTACAAATTATTCATATTTATACAGTCTAACCTAAAGAACAACAAACATAGTTCGCAACTTCTACAGAAAGTTAATTATATAAAATAAATTCGTCTACTGCATAAAACGTAAAAGACTACGAAAAATCAACTCGCGAGACCATTGGACTTAAAAGGAAGCCTGTAGACGCGGCAAAAGAAACTGCAGTCAAAGGTTCTACGTTCATGCCCCTTTATTTCTTAGCTTGTTTCGCTCCAAGCATCGTCTGGGCGGAGATTGGGTTTGTGTTTAAAACTATGTTTTGACGGAATTTAAACAGACTGTTCAAGACTTTCAGCTGTTTTTGCGTGTTTTTACTGTGCTGTCAGAGACGATAAGGATGTGGAAAGATATTATTCCCGTATCTAGTCCAAAAACGTATTCTGCTTAAGTGTTATGTATTGATGAAGAAAAATTTATAAAATCAAACAAGTTAATTTTTAAGACCGTTTTCTACTTAAAATTATCTTCAAATATAACTTAACACCTGAATAAATTATACACTATACACCTGAAAGTATATATTTTAAATAATATCTCGACTAAGTATTCAGTTTTGCGTTTAGCTTTTAAACGATTGTACGCCAGATTTTTATAAGAGAGAACCACAATAGGCTTGCTTGTGAGCCAACTGACCGATTGTGCTTAAGAATGGAAATTTAAAAGAACAATGAAAGCCAAAATTTAGGTCACCGACAAAATCGCTGGATGATTATCGATCCCACAACAAGTCTACAAAAGCCTTTTAGCGTTTGGTTTCATAGAAAAAAGCAAGCCTCTTTGGTAACAACAAAAAGAGTACGCCTGAAAAGAAGTGAATCTTTTAAAAGTTAAGCAGAAAGGTAGTCCTTTGAATTCCACGAAACCTTTAATGTTTATAATTATATTTTGTTTAGCAAAATAATTTCTTGAAGTTGTATTGTTACGTACTTTGTCTGATTTCTACAAAATAACCATACAGCAACGTTAATTTTAAATCGTCCTAATTTCTATTTTACATTTATCTCAGTACTTCAGTTCAATAATAAGACAACATTTAATTTATTTAATTTAAACAAAATAGCAAAATTTAAAATAAACACAATAGTGATAAATCATACTCAAAGATACTTAATACATCATCTGAAAATCTTCATGTACTTAATGTCTATCAAGTAAAGAAAATACAACGAAAAGCAATTTCAGTTGTAACAGCAAATAATAAGATGCCTACATCTATGTCTATATTGAAAACTAAGGGTGTTCCACCCTTGCGGGGTGGCGTGGCGTGTCATAAAGAACGCTTTCATGCAAAGTGGATTTGTGAAAGTTTTCGCTTGAAATAATATTTGAATTTGTAATTCTGACGTCACACTGTATGTTAGGATGATGGATGTTGTCTGGCAGAAGCATGCGAGCTGGAACTGATATGGCTGGTAAAATGCTCTACAATGGTTTAATGACTCCGTTTTACTACTTCGTGATATTGTTGAAATATTGTTTTCATGATCACAATCCGTTTTGATTGCCGAGTTCTTTAAATGTTAATGTTACATTTACAATGGCAATGAACTGGTAACTAATTATGTTATTCGATTAAAGGTTAAGAATTTCTTGCAATAAAAATAAAGTTACTGATTTATATTTACGTGTTAGCAGTTTTATTACCTGTAAATTTTTGGTAAATCTAGATAGTCCTATGGCTGACCTAAAACTTAACTTGCGTTATAGCGCAATTTCAACTCATTATACCAAAAATAAAAATCCTGCTGTAGAAACAAAATTGGAACTTAAAAAGATATCAGTAACTAACTACATAGAAGCCTAACAGTTTTACTATACATGGTATAGATAGATCTGTCACAACATGTTTCATAAAAGTTTTCCCATAAGTTGCGAGGGGTTATTGCCCCCTTGCCATATATCACTCGCGTACCACCGTCGTCATGGTATGCCTCTAATATAATGCTAGTAGATGCTTGTGTTTATAGTAAACACTGAACTAGCGAGTAGCGTAGCTATAGAGGCTGAAATTAGATATTCCGGTTATTTGCGTTTCCGAAAATGCTTTTAATTAAGTTGGAAATTTTATGGTTTTTGTGGCTCAGGTTAAAGGTCAGGTAAAGTAGTATACATTGTAGTAGTGTCATTGGTATTAACGCAAACATAAACATAAGGTTGGCTGGTATAGAATGGCTTCTACCATTTAGTCCACCAGTAAATAAATAAATAAACATTTTTGCACCCCCTTTTTTTTGCACACACCAGCTTTTCCGCATAAAAACTTGACAAAAGCATTTTTGGAAGGCGAACCGTAAAAGAGGATATTTATAGCCAGTGGTCTGAAAAAATATCTAAATTAGAGGTAAATACCATTGCAAGTATATTCCCCTATTACGGCCCGATGAACTATAAAAAGCCTCGTCTCCAAAATATTGTCTGACGTGGGACGCTTACAAAAACGCGGTTGAATTTTATGAGCCCTTTAACGACGCATATGTATGTTTTATTTAGTTTCCCCATATCAGTTTTCCTTATGTAGGTACCTACTTTATTTGATGGCCTAATCTAGGAGTGATCTTAGCCATAAAATGTATCGAAATAAAAGATTGTGGGATTGATGTGGTTCTGTACCTATGGTTGAGTAAGGCTTTTTTTTACGATCATTTCGTACTTATTTTTGATGATGAGAAATCATTTCAGGATACAACCTCGTGGTACTGAAATTCATAGCGTGTATTAAATTTTACAAAGAAATATTATGACCAAAAAAAGTTAGTGTAGGTAGAATTTTTAGGGATTATTTTGTATGAAAAACTTGGATTACGTATTTTAAGGTACAAGGACTTTTAACCATTTTCAAATACAATTGCTTAACCAATCTCAAACTTTCTTCTTAAAAGGTTCTTTTTGCCCTAAGGAGTAACATTATAGACGAAAAAACCTAAGGGCAAAAGATATTACTTTAAGAACTAGAATGTAAGAGCTCTTAGTATAGTTTATAAGTACTATGAACGATGTTACATGTTTAGCTCATAACGCGCCGCGGGGAATAAACAATATGCGAAGTGTTTTGCGACAAAACAAAAACATACTATATAAAAAGTTGTGAAAGAGTTTAAGGTATAAGGTAGAATATGTGTTCAGAAATTTCGAACTAAATACCTTTGAGATAAGCAACCTGATTCTATAGCTCTTGTAATTGAAAACTGATTAGCATTTACATACACATTACAACACAGATTAATTCATTTACGTATCCCTGTTAGGCCGCACGTACACGGACTGCTTTAAGAAGGCCGTGTGTGTGCGGCTTTATCTACACGATTTAAGTAGTCATTTTTGACAGTTTCTTGCTTAGAAACTGTTCGCTAGTTTATTTAAATGGTGTAGTTCTTAGTACTTGAATAATAAATGTTTCGACTTTGAAAGATATCGGTCCTAAACCTTTGAGGTACCACAAACTGAAATAAACAAAAACCGACAACTTAATAATATATTCTAAATTCAAATGCTGTTTGTGCTTTCTTTACATCTGAAGAGTAATGAAACGAGTCGTGCAAGCGAGTGCGCTCGACTAGTTTTATTAAGCCTCGTTGTAATTAAGTTCTTTAGAGTGTAATGATTATGCACTGTTTACGCATCTTTTACGAGGCGATGACGTTTATTCATTAGCAAGTAAATGCGCCTTTTATTTCTTTTTTTCAGTGACATTAAATATAATATTGTGCGTTCTTTTTTGTCATTAAAAGTAACCGGTATTTAACTTTTTATAGTAAGCGTTTTGTTATTCTACATACAATTCAATAGGCATAATTATGGGCTCCTTAAACCGAACGAAGACGTAATATAAAATTAAATACGCAATTTGCTTGCAAACTAGCCAATAACGAGACCAATCAGCATTGTTCAAGGTAATAAGCTATCCATTCGATAATAATAGATTCCCATCGTCTATTTTAGAAAAGCAATTTTCGAATTACTCAGTATTTTATTAGATTCGATAAACTCAAAATCCGATGTGATAGTGATTAAGTTTTAAATTGCTGATTGCTAGCAATCTGTTTTATTTAAACAATCAGTATTATTTTAGTATAGTTAATAAGGCTGTTATTTGTTTCAATACAAATACTAATAAAATACTATCTAAACTTGAATCATCATAACGGCTTGTTTTGTTTGTTATTTGCTTAGGTTTAATCATTAAATCTTTATTTTTACTGTAAGGTGGGTAGAAATTGGTTGTTGATAAAATGAATATTAGTTTTTGTTCAAAGTCTGTAGCTGAATTGATAAAAAAAGCATAACAATAAGTTTATTTTAGAGTTCAGCAAATAAATTAGTCATTGGCTCTCTGACTGTTACAAGTTTGAACACTTGAGTAGATTTTTCTTAAGTCAAAATTTGATACTGGGAAGTTTTGCTTATTGTAGTATAAGGTATTATTTTCTTTACTTAGAGTAAATAAGTATTTTCTCTCGTAAATTTATGGAGTTTCTTACCGGTTCTTCTCCATTGGAATGACATTTTGGAACCTGCAACTAGAGTCAGTAGTTTAACGTTTTAAAAGAGCTTAAAAAGGCCTACTTGAAAATAAAATATTTTGATTTTGGACAAAAGTATACTATTTACCAATAAGCACACATTTTTCAAAGGTTTTTTTTTTATATGTTAAACGTAATAGTAATTAACTAAAAACCTCTCTTTAGTCAACGGAAACTCCTAATTAGGCCACGTGTGGTAATTAAAACTTAAAGACACACAGAAAGAACATACAACAGATCTTTTAATGGAATCTAACTTCTTTTGTTTTGTTGTGACTTGAGTAATACTGCAATTAACATAGAAAAGGGTTAATTACACAAAGATCATTAGTTACCTGAAACAAGAATGCAACAAGTATGTATAATGACAAAGAAATAAATTATAGATTTTAAGTGTCTTTTTAATAACAATGTTATTGAAATAAATAAGTAATTAAAGTTAAAGTTATAAAAATAAAATAATTTTAACTTTAATAAATTCATACTAGCAAGGGTTTTGGTTTTAAAACTTCGAGTATGTTAATTTTCGATACTTTATCATTGCTTTTTATTAATTATTAATTATCATTGAGTCTCTTTACCTTCATAAGACATTTACATACATGTCGCTTGTCTCAGGGACGGGTGGAAAAAGTGCAGAGAGGCCTTTGCCCAGCCGTGGGGCAGTATGACCTAATGATATAAATATATTTTTATATCTGAATATGATGTTCAATAAACTAGGTTACAAAGTCTCTGCTAAAACAAAAAACGATCACCAAACAAATCCATCACGAAACGATCGTTGTCATTCCACCTAATAGCCATTACATGAGTACATGAGGGGGTTCGGAAATGTGTACTAATTAAAACTGTTTGAGGTCATGCAGTACAGATGTGACAAGATACAATCGTCGGTACTCGGTACGTGACAGTGGGTATCTCGCCACTGGTTTAATTGAACACGGCTGGGGCGGTGACCGGTGTTGTGTGGGGTTGTGAAATAAGCGATTTTGTTGCAGGTTGTCATATAAATGTAAGATTTTGCGTATATGTAAAAAGCTGTAATTAGACGGTAAATATGGTTAAATTAAGTTTTTTACACTTCACTAATAATTGAAAATCACTCCCAATTATCTAGCCATTTTTTTATTAAAAAGACCAACTTTATTTTACTTCCCAGAGCTGTTATGTATCAATTGGGTTTTATCGTATTATATTCTTATCTATTTGATTCTAATAATTTCACATTATTTTCATTCTTCATGTACACCTAACTTAACATAATGTTTTTTTTTAAGTAAGTTTTTAACGTCACATATGTTTTTAACCCTTACAATAATTCATACAACACGTAAACTTCGGGGCCCCACCGTAAACCGAGCAGTCGAATACGAGTCTATAGTTCCACTGGTTGTTATCAAAACAACCTTTTATAAGGAGTAAGCCATTTCGTTACGTAATAAATAGGGAGCACGTATTAGGATAACAGAACCGGCCACGTTATACTAGATTAGACATTGTATGATAGCGGAACAGATATGGAAATAACAGATATTGGATTATCTGTTACGTATTAGTAAGTAGATATCGGTTTTAGTTTCTACATTATGTCATTACAATAGAGCAAGCAGTTTACTAAAATAAAATAAATTCAGCCACAGTTTTTTTTTTGTAATTTTAGAAATTAAGACATTATGGTTGAAAATGTGGTGTTGTGATCACTATTTATTTATTTGTCGCGGGGAATTTGTGATGGAGAGTCGTGCAGTATTACCCACTAGTAAATTAATGAATGATGAGGTTGAGGGACTTATCATTTATAGCTCTTTTAATAAAATTATAAATAAAGTAACAAAGAGTGATCTTAAACAAACTTTTATTTTATCTGAATTATAAATATATTCAGAACTTAAATTGCATGTACTTATACACAGACACCCTTAAGACATCTGACACTCTTTTAAATTGAACTCAACTTCAATTTCGCTTGTCAATTAAAAATCTTATAAAAAGTAACTTCGTAAGTCTGCAAAGTTAACAAATTCTAGTAAACTATCGACGATACTTTCGATTTGAAAAAGAAAAACAAAGACATTTTTTAAACATTTTAAGGACTTGTAGTGGAAGAGTGTTAGGGGAACAAAAATATAATTATAAAGAGTTAAGTTTCTTCTTAAAACGTAGGTACAGCTAACTAATAATATTATAGTCGCTATACTTACTAAAACTGTCGTAAAAATAAAGAGGCGTTGTTTGAAAGTTTTTCACGTTCTCAGTTTGCTACTTAGATATTATTTAAACGAAAATGTCTTCTATATCTAGTGCAAGAACCATTTGCATAAAATTCGTAGGTTACAATTTTTTTTTACACGCTTTTATTAGCTTCACATGTATGTATGTATGTATGTATGTAACCGACTCCTTTGGACTTGATTTTGACCCACTTTAAACGGACAGATTTATCAAGAATCAGCGACAATATAATAATTTCATAGGTTTATCTCATTATCCTGATTAGGATCACCAGGATTAAGTAAATAAAAAAAAAATTTTTTTTTTTTAAGTCCACAAAGCTATACGTTTGAATTCAGATAACACGTATTGCTGCTAGGACGAAAAAGCGTGGGGCGCTCTGTGCCATATTTTTCGTCTATCGAGCGCCCCAAGCTTTTTCACAATAATACTAGTGTTTTTTGTTCATTACCAATTTCAGCTTACATTAGGAATTATTTTTTACTTTTTTAGTTAGAAGTACTTAGTTTTAAAAGCGTGTTTTTAGTTTTTTAAACTATATTTTTACATGAAAAGCTTTTACAAATTGTCAGACTTCTTCAGTTTAATCAGTACAAATAAATAAATATAATATCTCTATTAACAAAACATAAACTTTAATTAATATGTACTAATGATGTTTTTGCAGTAAGTACCAATAACTTTCAAATTACATTTAATATTAATTTTTGATTGAACTGTCACAATACTATCAAGATTTACAAAGTTCTTACGCTCCCTACACAGTCTGTTGTCCTGATCGGTGATATTAATATCGATATAAAGAACGGCAATAATGACACCAACTCAGACGAATACCTATCCTGTGCCGCCGCACACGGTCTTCTCCCAGCACACCTATATCCCACGCGCGTTTCTAACTGCCTTGACCATATCCTTCTGAAAACTAGTTTATGCGCCACAGCAATTGTCATTGAGTCGTCCATTACTGACCATGAACCTCTATTACTATCTCTCCAAGCCAATAATAAGGATCGCAACCTACCTCACACTAAGTACAAATTAAATCGAATGGCAGTTATAGAAGCTATAAACGATAATGACTGGTCCCGCATTCTAAAGATGACAGATGCAAACAGTGCCGCGGAAGAGTTAATAGGAAGTCTCTCCGTCATAATTAAGGACAATACTTGCGAATATAAAATACCCAGAAAACAAAGAACCCTTAAGCCCTGGATTACACCTGGTTTACTAAGGTGTATTCGCAACCGAGACCGCATGCACGGCAAATTAAAAAAAAATAGTGATAACGAAATTTTGCGTATCACGTATAACCGTTATCGCAATCACTGCAATTCTTTATTAAGAGGACTCAAACGCACGTACGAGAAAGAAGAATTTTCCAAAGCTAAAAATAATATTAAGGCAACATGGAACGTCATTAAAAAGGTGGCTGATATTAGTTCAAGTACTACTTTTCCAGTCGAACTGTTACATCTCTCCGATTCTCCTCGCCTGTCACTTAACGTAGTTAATGACTACTTTGCTGGTATCGGTGAAAGTCTTGCATCCAAAATAAACCCTATAACCCTTACTCCTACTGTCTCGTTTCCAAAATCAAGTGGGTCTATGGGTCTCCTAGAAACCTCAGATATGGAGGTCGAAGGCATAATCATGTCCCTCAAGCCCGATTCCGCTACAGGCTGGGATGGCATCCCTATAAACATAATTAGGGCCACCTGTACAGTATTGGTCCCGATCATTACGCATGTTTGCAATCTAGCTATTTCTTCAGGTGTATTCCCGGCAGTCTTTAAACGGGCAGTGGTTCACCCTATTCATAAATCGGGATGCAGAGACGATGTTAATAATTACAGACCTATCTCGGTCCTTTCCGCCATGTCTAAGATATTAGAACGAGTCTTAAACAAGAGCCTCCTCTCCTTCCTCGACGTTAACAATATATTATCTCCCAATCAATTTGGTTTTCGTAAAGGAATAAGTACCGAAGATGCCGTTCTGACACTAACTGAGCACGCCGTAAAGGTACTTGATAAAAAACATAAATGTCTAGGTATCTTTCTCGACTTATCTAAGGCCTTTGACACCGTCTCTGCACCCGAATTACTAAAAAAAATGGAGAGCATTGGAATCCGGGGTGTAGTACTGGAAATGTTTCGGGACTACCTAAGGGGTCGTTCACAGATTGTCAGAGTCGGGCAAAATGATAGTGATGAGCGCCCGATCGCGTACGGTGTGCCGCAAGGTAGCATTCTGGGGCCCACTCTTTTCCTGATATACATCAACGAGTTATGTCAGTTACCGATCCTAAGCTGTAAAATTATTTCGTACGCAGATGACACTTCCCTACTTGTTGAGGGTAAGGACTGGGCTCAATGTTACCATAACGCAGAGATGGCGTTGGCGAGCGTTATGAAATGGTTGAGTAACAATTTACTAACTGTGAACGCAAGTAAAACGTTTTACGTGCCTTTCGCCATGAGATCAAATTTTGGTCCACCAACATCTTATACTCTAAAACTTCATTCTTGTATGTCCTCGACTTTCTGTGACTGCCCCACCGTGACCAAGTCACCAACCGTTAAATATCTAGGAGTACACATCGATCAACATTTGAACTGGCACAAACACCTCGACACACTTGTAGGTAGAATTCGCAAATTAATATACGTTTTTAAAAAATTACGTAATTCTGCCGATATAGACACACTAAAAGTTGTGTATTTTGCCTTGTGCCAGTCGATTTTGACGTACTGTATTCCAGTCTGGGGTGGAGCCACTGAGAATGTCTTCTTACGACTGGAACGAGCGCAAAGAGCTGTACTGAAAGTTCTACTCTGTCGACCACGGAGATATCCAACTGTTCAGTTGTATGCGGAATTAAAAGTGCTGACAGTAAGACAGTTGTATGTTCTCCAGACCATGCTCCGCAAGCATTCAACGCGTCCACTTACAGAGCCAACCGGTAGAATCAAACACACAGTATTTCACCTTCAATCTTGTAATACATCTTTCGCTAAAAGACACTACTATATCAGCAGTTCCAAAATTTACAACCATTTAAACAAATTATTAAAAATATTTCATGCAACTTCATATCAGTGTAAATCTGCCTTACAAGAGTATCTCTCAAAACTAGACTATATAATGACGGAGTATCTTCTGACGGGAAACGATGCCAATCATAACAATTGAATTTCATATGGATAAATTAATTTTAAATATCCAGTTATTAAATATTTCGCTCTCACTCATTCCTACACGCAAATTTAAACTCACACTTTTCCCACACATACACTCACACTCTTCCCATCATACACACACACACACACGCACATACACACAACCAATTACATATACTCCTATTTATATTTTTTTTCTCTAAATTAAGTTTTTAACCAACAACCATCTTCTGCCCCGTATCAGCTCACTCGTTTTGTAAAAATACTTTTTATTGTTTATCTTTTTGTATAACTTTGTGTCCTATCCAGGTAATATTATAATTGTTTTGGCTTATGCGCACATAATTTCGAAGGCACACTGGCTTCTAAGAAACAGGTTAATCCTAGTTTAGAAGTCAGGGTCTTTTTGCTCTGCCCTACTTGCCATGTTCCTAAAAATGTATAACTTGCGTATTTTTTTGGATTAATAAAGATTTATTATTATTATTATTATTATATATTAAGACCTTTTTAATAGTCTGCGTTCGAATTTTAAGTACCAAAATTATTTTTTTATTCAATTCTAAAAATAATAATTGACTATCGCTCGAATCGATGTAATGAAACTGGCTAGTATTACAAAATGGGTAACATAAGCTAGTTCTACAAGTAATTCTACCCGGCAGTGTTTAACATTAGCCCATACATAGAGAAAGGCGCGATCTATTTCAATTTAAAATTTATAGTGATATAATATCAATATTCCTTGTAAGAAGCGGTTTGGCTACACCTAGGTTCAACCGGTCGTACCAACCCAATGGCTGGGCTCAGGTACTTGTACTAGCGGAAAGCGTGGTACGTCAAGCAGCGAAGCGTTTTTAATAATAAATGTAATGTTTTTAATAAGTGCATGTAATATAATGTAACATCTTTGTAAAATTTACCTATGTTTCACAATAAATGATTATGATTATGATTATGAAATATTATAAATATACGTTTCTTAAAAGGCTTCCTTTTCTTTTGGCATCATGATTCACAGCATTAATGATTAATTACTGTACCTCTTCCTCAATTTACCTAAATTGTTTATACTGGATTTAGTATTCATTTCGGTTTATCTAGATATTAGATACCCATATAAATTGTTGAAACGTTTATTACCAGATAGCGTAATAATTTATATTTGATTCTATGTAACAGCTTTTTTGCATGGTCTTTAAACACAAGACATATAGGTACAGCATGTTGGTTTGCTGCAGTTCAGACACACACCCAGACAGTTCACATAAATTGCCTGTAACGTCTACAAAGTTTGTCAATATCGCGTCTTAGTAGCACGCTACACAACACGCTAGGACAAAGGCCCTATGTCTGCCCGGCAGCAATTAAAACAAGGTGCACCCTATTTCTTAACCCCGATAACACTTAGCCGTGCAATAACATTGTCGTAATAACCCGTAATATAACTAACAAAAACACTTTTAGTGTTTACTAAACAGGATGTTAAATAACAACTCATTAGCGATGACCCCTTTTCAATTTAACCTTAGCCGAAATTAAATCGCATATTTCGTTTAAAATAAATAACCTGTCATCGCGAAATGGTACAGACGGTCAGATCGTCAATATGCGATTGTACACTTGATAATAAAATAATTTGACTTTGACGTATCACATCACCAGCTTCAATTGACCCCTCACTCTCTTCAAATTGAACTAACATTATATGGACGAAATAAATCATTAATACATTGCCACAGGTCTCGATAAACCGAACATCAAACCTACGGGCCTTCATGCGAAGATACGCTGTTCATGTATTTTTTTAATTACTTTCCGTCAATAGGACGCGCAATCATCAATCAATAAGTTGAAATGATTGATGAATCAGCCTGTAAAATCAATTCACTGTTGATGTGTTTTGCCGCTTAATTAGACACTAAATATACTCAACGACGCTAAACGATGTCTCGTAAACGTTTAATCTGATCGTAAATTGTTTTTCCTCGTTATTTGAATAAGCTTTTTAAAGAGATAATGTGACAGTCCATCAGTCGAAACAATCCGCTCTTATCAACAGTCAAATCGCGACTGTCGGTCTGAATGGCCAATGGCACAATGAAGCCCTAAATAACGTCTGCGGACGTCGGTGCGGCGCCTCAGACGACGTCCGAGACCGCGGCGTTCGTATTCGCGCGGAGTGACGGACAATGCCACCGGCCTGACTGCCCGCCACCGGCATTCATTCAACCGGCGTGCGGCGGGTACCACCGACCGCATCCGCATTTACGGGTTATTCGAGTGAGAAAAGATAAAGCTTTTTATGGTGAATTGAAATGTTTCTCTATTAGAATATTTCGCTGAGTTGAGTTTTCAACGTGTTTGTTAGCGTATTTGGAATTTATTTAGAGCGGTGCTTTCAATTCCTAAGGGTCCATGCAAAATTATCATAATATTTTATAAAAGAAACGTCAAATAAATGAACATTTTGACAGAAATATAGTACTTGACGATATTTACATATAATTACGGTACCTTTTCTGAAATCTTGAGACGTTGCTTACATGAATAAGCTTTAGACGTTGACATGTATCGACAAAAGAACTTGATATACGATAATTAAATCTACTTTATATGAAGCACGAAATTCCGTTAGTGAAGGTATTTTGTTGTGATGTCTCGTCATTGTATACGTTTTAACGTCATTTTAATTGACGTGAGTGACGGGAAACGTATTACGATATCACAACATATTAGACGAGGTGGGGTTTTATAATAGATAATAATGGTTGTAGGCTAAAAGGTGTTTCTTGATGGAAAGGTTATTTACATTTATTGATTTGATTTTCAAAACTTTTAAAGCCTTTGTCCTGTAATATGAAACGTGTGTACGAACAAGATTCGATTTGTTTTCAGATCTGAATAAGTTCCCTTTTTTTATAATGTGACAGTCGCGCATATTAATATGATAAGTAATTATTTAATGACCTTGCTGTTTTTAAACTTAATTTTTGACAAATCTAAAATGTATATACATAAAAAGGCATTCATAATGTAAAGAATCTCAGCATCATACAAATGAAGTTGCACTAAGTTCTGAAAAAAAAAACTAATCATCCAGAACTATTTACACAATACCACAACAACAAAACAACTCTTTATTGTTCACTTAACAAAAATGTACCAATTACAAAACACAGATGGTAAAGCATAACTGGAAGGCGCAGTAGGCGAAGTGCTGTTAACAAGAAAACGTCAGGCAACAAAGCAAGTCAGCTGACACGTTAGGACGCGCCGTGATTGCACCGCGCTGTCTCGCCGCCCTGAGATATTAGACTTGCACTGTCTAGCAGTTGCTTAAACACGGATGTAGAGTGCTGGAAATAATAGGCATTTGAAAATTGAAGCTCTAAAAAGTAATTTGCGACGAGGGTTTTTGTTTGTTTTGTCGGATATTTAACATAATTTGACATTTTAGTAACTAAAATTAGTAAACTGTTAATAAGTGTTTCTTTTGTAGCTTCTAATTACCTAATTTCCTGTTACAGTAACAAAATTTTATCGATCTATTAATATTTCACCAAACAAAAACTGTTCATTTTGGTCTGGACTGAAACTTGGGTTACATTACAATAGTAACTAGGTAAATAATAATTATATTATACCATGGGTCTCAAGTACCAAACATAATTCCTTATTTATTTTAATTATTAATAAATTATAAACCACATCTAGCCCTTCTGCATCTGCGTACAAAACTTTTGAGTTGGAGATTGTACCCCGTCTCCCTCTAGCAGGTTATTAATGTAGTTTTAAAATGTGCACTCCAAATGACTTTATCAGAGTTAAAACGGCGGTCAAAGCTTGTCTTTGTGCCAGTGACGAACCCATTTAACTCAATTCATGAGGAATTAAAAGATTGTGATAAAAAATTATGCTTAACGTGCGAAATTCTTTGTTAGTTTCTTTTTAATAAAGAACACTTTTTGTCGTATCGGTTCGATTTTTTCAAAATGTCCTGGCCACAATACAAAAAAAAAATATATTTTACACAACATACGTCAAAAAACCATTAGATAAAATACTTGCAAAGCTAAAACTAAACGTAAATTCTATCTTACGTCGATCAAAAAATGCGCCCACAACTCATAAAAATAATCACTTTAATTAGAACAAGCCGCAACACGAAACAAAAAATGTATTTTAAAAATAATGAACAGAGAAAAACCATTCGTTATACTCTCGACATCTCCACCCGAATATTTCCTTCCCTTAAGCAAAATTTATGTGCAAATATTTTGAAAGTCTATACATTAGTTAATGAATGCAGCTCTTGGCAATGTGTACGCAACGTCTTTGGGTTCCTATTCTGAACTTTACGATTTTAGTTACACCAAACTTTTTCGAACGGTCGCAATATTTCTTTTTTCTAATTCAAATTTATTTTCGGCCAGATATAGCGTTCTTAAGAAGGTTTCTTTATTTGAACTGAATTGTTGTTGTGTTCTAACTTTTACTGTTATTTTTGTTTTATTGGTTAGAGTTTTTGGGGAAATATTGGTGTATTTTATTTTCTATTGCGTTTTTCCTTGAAGTATTCCTTCCGCATGAGTTTGAATAAGTTATTTCTTTTCTCATTTAAGACTTCACTGTTTTATTCATTCATTATTTTCATATTATTTTTTAGAAAAAAGGTGTGATAAATAGACGAGTTGTTCTAGTAAGAGATCTCAGTTTCAGAATAGGGACTCAGTTATAATGGATGGCATCAAGACAGTCACTTGACGCACCCCTGCAATACCATTATAGAGCCTTCTTTCCATCGCCCTCTTTGGAATAACGATAATTCGTTTATATAATACCTATCTCTTGTATTATAAACGACTATGAATTTTTACTTCATTTATAATATTAACCTTTTAGTGAAAGTAAATTTGTACAGGGCTTAAATTGGTGGGGTATTTTAGAACGGTATTATGAAGTCAATAGATGAGGTACAAATTATCAAATGTAGGATTAAAACCGTATTTTGATCTTCAGATTTTTCGTTAAATTAGATATCCCTCGTAATGTTTTATATGGTTGTTAATAACACCACGATTAAGGTACCCGATATTTATTGAAATGTTGTTGAATTTATTACCTACTATAGTGCTTTAGGTAATACTTATCTACAACACGACAATTATGTTTTATAAAAGATAGTTAAACAAAGCCAAAAAAAAGATAAAATTAAGCGTCTGTCTTAAACCAGTCGCCATAAAACACTCATCTTGAAATTAAAAATACATTGCATCATATCACAAAGCATTAAGCACACAAATAATATAATATTCACTTAACTGAAAACGAAACATTAAAGAAAACTGAATTAAATAACGTTTGACGTCAGAACCACCAAGAAAAACAATTGAGAATTTGAAGAAAAAGAAACATTCAAATACAAAGGAATTTCTTGCCATCGTGTTTCACTGCAATCATATTTTTCTTTTTTATATTTCTCGGGTATTTTTAACGAGCTTCGCATGTTAATGAATGTATTTAACGCAGTTATTTATTTACTCGCATTTTCTACATATTCAGAACGGCTGTGACCTAAAACGCGAGGAAATACGGGCGAGTGTGGCGTGGTTTTCTACTACTACTTTTAACTAGTATATGCAGACGGGCGTTTTTAATCCAAGAAGGTTTTATTCAGCTAAGATATTTAGATTTTTGGTCAATTTCCTTATGAAACCATTAACTCTACTGTGATTGAGTCAAAACCGGTTTTTTTTTACTTTAAACTTCAAATAAAATTGCAAATAAATATATTGCGATAACCAACCTAAAAAAAGCGTCAGCGAAAGTGTATTTTAAAATAATGTATAAAAAACGGTATTATAAAAGTAACAAACAAAACATTAACTGAAAGATATTTATATTGTAAATCCATTTAGACTACACTAACCTTGCACAGTATTTTAATCATAAAAGCAATCACGTTAATTCGATATTGACAATCCCTATTATTTTAAATACATCCAACCATTCTCCATGAATTTGCAACCATAAAATCATAAAACGTTACAAGCGGTAACTGTTTGTTAAGTTATTATCCTTAAAGGGTGTGATTGAAGAGCGAGCTTTATATATATTTTGTTGGCTCGCTGGTAAAGCTCGCTCGATCATATCAAGACCGCGGTTTTGTTTTGTGGCGAGCCATCTTCGCAGCTCGTCACACATGTTTGAAATTTTCCGTTTAATACTTTTTCAGGTACTTGTCCATCTATCAGCTACGACAAACCGCGAGTAAAACCGCCGCGAGCTTTACCTTGAGCTCGTGGCTCGCCTGTCGATTACACCCTTTAAGATAGATCTGATAAGTTAATTCAGTACGTGAGAACGTTGTACTAAAGCATTCTTTACAAACCTTAAGCCAACAATTAACTTAACGGTGATGACATTTTCAAATGGTCATTACCTGTTATATCCGCAGCTTAGCACTTCCCAGTCTATTGTACCTTATAATAAACGTACGATGCTATTCCGCAAGAGACATCTGTTCGTCATCGCTTTTATGTTATTTTTTAATATTGTACCGATTACAGACTTAACGATTTGGCAATCATTCTAAATATTTAAAGAGATAAAAATTGCATCTGCATTAAAATTTATGCATATAATTAGTAGGATAAAAAAAAAATCGTAGCTCTGTATACACAGGGTGAATGGAAAGGGTTTTCTTAACACCCTGCATAAAAAAAAACAGATATTTAAATTTAACAATCTACATCGTTCAGAAGTTTTTATGGATAGAAAAATAATATGTAACTTTATTCTAAGTTTTGCAAAAATTTATCTCGTACCTATGTATATTTTCATTTTAACATAACACCTACTTATCCTTAGTCTATAAACGTAAAACACCTATTAAAACCAACCGATACATTGTTTTCAAAGCGTTTGAACCGCTCGTCTGTTCATCTTTATAAGCGTCAAGACATGTTTTTTGTAATCCAGATTAGGTTGAAGAAGAATAACGGCCGCACGGTCAAAGGGAAGTAAACAGGACTTAACTGCTAAATGCGGTGTTTACAGATGATACATTTTAACTTTTTTAACCTTTAAATGACCTTAATTAGTGGTATTTTGCTGACTGTATTTTTGGTTACACTGATTATTATTTACCTGGCTGTTGTTTGTAATTGTTTAGCGTTTTTTTATGTTGTGGTAAATTTTGGGCTGTTTTTTTACTGTTTTTTTTTTTTAATCTTTATTTTTAAAGGAGGCTTTTGTCCACAAGGACACGCCAGCCTCATCGTACCTTAAACTAATACAGTCTACAAAGGAACATCACCTTTGAGTTTTTCTTGTAAAGCCGTGAATCATTGACGAGCTAACACCAACATACTCAACCGTTTAGCTAGTTCTGCCTTTGGGTTTGACAGAATTGACTGTATAAGCCCGACATCTAATATATTTAAGCAAAATTTTACTGTTCTGAAATTATAACATTTATTACTAGAAAAGAACGATATCCTTTTATATCGTAGGCAGGGTGTAAATGGAAATTTTAATTTACGTACATACATAATGTTTATCAAAACTTCGTAGCAATAAGAAATCATTCTTCATAATCTATTTACTTATGTTTTGGTAAGCCATACTACTTACTTACCTTTAAAATAGTGACACATTACAAATTGGCATACCGATCAAAACAAAGAAAAGCCACTGTCAACATTTGCGTGACAAAAACCTTTACAGCAATCCCCGTAAAAAATGAATCTAAACTCCAAAAAAAATTCTCGTTGTTGAACTGAAACCAATAAATTTTGTCACCTAACAAATATTGCACTCGCATGATCAGACGGTATTATTGAGGCATGCAGAAATCGCGGTGTTATAAATGTTATATCTACTTTAGTTAGTGTTATTGTGGTAGAAACACGCGATTGTAAGTCACCCTAAAACGGTTCAAATTTTCGACTGTAATCTTATGAAGAAATAAAATTGTTTAACAAAGTGTTTGGTGGGAAATAAGGAGCTAAATTAGTATCTTGAGTACCAGACAGTTTTATTTCAGGTAAAAGTTCTATACACCGCATTCACCGGATAAAAAACAGGTATACCTTCAGTTACGTTTAAGTATTAGATCGTCACAGGGTGAGTTGAATTATTAGTTAACCAGAGTATGATTTTTGACAGCATTTTTGTCCAAATATTAATACGGAAAAGTTATAAAAAACTAAAAAAAAAAAGCATTTTTAAAAGGAAATTAATTAAAAACGGTTGGTAATAATAAAAAGCATTAATAAATGAGTTTCTTAAAACAATTTTAAATAACAGTCCATTTAATCGCTCTTAGAATAAATGTGAATTGAAAAGTTGTTCTCTAGAGACCGTTATTAAAAGAACAATTTTCGCGTCAAACTGTCCGTTCTACCGAGTAATTACATGAAAACTATGTATGAAAATATGCAAACTACGGTCAATATATTCTGTTAGAGGAATGTGGTTAGATAGGCTCCATGTTATGTTGTTAAAACTATGTAGAAAATGGATGATTATTTGATATGGAATTACATTATGTTTATAGAAATACATTTATAGGTTATAACCGTTAAAAACCCCGGATATTTTCATTTATTTTAAATGTATGTGTAGTTTATAATGGATTAACTGTTTGCGATGTCTAAAATGTTATAGGCATAATTAAGAAAAGAACTGTTATGTAAATTAATGTTGGGCAGTTTTGTGTTACTAAATTTTGACTCATTCCAAGTCATAAAAAGAAAATAAGCGAAGTTAAGTATTTTTTCGTAAATACTAATTCGTGCTCTACTAGTACTATTCTACAATTAACATACTTTATTTTTATCTTGACGAATAGAAAATTACAACACGAAATAGCTGAGTTTTCCTTTTAGAATTAACCCTCTGAACGCGACGGTGGTTTCCATCATACGTTGTGACGCATATTATCACGTTACGGCAAATAATGCGTTATCCTTTCACATTCTGACGGGGCTAATGACGTTGAAAAATAAGCCAGGCTTAGCCGATGCAAGCGTTATACGGGTTAATATAGTGGGGTGCCGTACTGATATATCGTACGTCATATTTTTGACATTATTACCGTACGTTACGTTAAAGTAACGGTGACTTTTTATTTTCGAAAAGATTTTTTGTGTGTGAGTTGTTTTTGGATTAAGTTTGCAGGAGGAAAAGTGTAAAGAAATGCATCGTCAGGTGATTTATTTAAGCAGGATGTTTTATTCTCCGTGGGGATTACTAGAGGGGTTGAAATATCTGAAAGGCGTATAATAATGGACGTATTAGTTCTGAAATAATTTTATTCATGGATGCAAATACCGATATACCTACTCAATGATTTTCACTTTTCTCTTCAAAGCGCTTTGTACCCTTATTTACATTAAGCTACAAAAGGATTAATAAAGCCTATCATGTATCCATATTAGTTCAAAACGCAAATATCGAATATCTCATTATCGGTTACATTTTATAGAACTTAATATCGACAATATCTATAAAGTTAATAGGCCTTTGCGAATACCGGTCAGTACTTCGCCGTATAAAATTTAACTTATATACGTGTGAGCGTGAGTGATGAATAATTTAAAAAGCCTTTGGTCACGTATCAATGTTTGTAGTGGTGTTCGTAAATATTCTGTGTTTTAAGCCCTACGCCATTGTGGAACTCACGAGCGTCGAATCGAACACGGTGCAGACCAGTTACTTAGCACGCGATTGTACTTAGTCTTATGCTTTTTATGTACCACAGTAGTATTATAAACATAAAGTATTTTATAAGTTATTTGAATTCGTTTTTGTCATGTTTCATTTCAATATCATGTAGCATTAGATAAGGTAGGTACCTTCATGTTCAGCTTTCAAAACATTGCCCAGGGTACCTAATATAAAAAAAAGTAAATATATACCTACCTATTCAATTTTCACGTAAATATAATTAAATTAAGCCTACAGGATTTTTTTTATATTATACGATACGTTTAGCAGACTTCATATAAAACATTGTTATAAAATAAATAAAAACATAATTTGACGACCTCCGTGGTCGAGTGGCATACGCACCGGTTTTCAAGGTGTCGCTAGCTCTATGGTCACGGGTTCGATCCCCGGACGGGTCAATGTAGAAACTTACTTTTCTACATTGTCTCGGGTCGGGGTGTTTGTGGTACCTTCGTTTTTTTCTGAATACCATAACACAAGTGCTTAACAGCTGCTTACTTTGGGTTCAGAGCAATATAATATGTGATGTTGTCCGCATTTATTATTTATTTATAATTTAGGTCTCAAAAATGAGATTATTAAATAAGCGAATTCGAAAAAAAAACGGTTAATCATTAGGTTTCATTTGAGTATTGGTATATTAGAGACTTGTCTCGTAAACAAATATTAAACTCCTTTACAGTCTCACAAAACAAAAGGGAATAAAATAGTTGTAGTGTTGCTCGAGTCGGATGCATTATCAGCGTTTGTTGACGCAGTTTCGATTCACTCACAGCCAGACTAGTGATCTGGTGGCCGTATTCTGTAACATCGTTGCAGTAACTTTTTAATGTCGCAGACCGAAGTTGAAACCTTTAAGAACGTTAAGTCTTTGTACTTGTAGTCTTAATACAATTTATATTGTTTTCCCTAAAAACTTTAATTTAGTTATTAAATAGCTAAATTAAAGTTACTGCAACGATGTAATAAAAATTACGTAAAATAAAACTATCACTAATCTGCTTTACTTTAATTTAAATACAACTATTTTCTTAAGTCTTTTCAATTTACCTTTGATTGATTTAATTGTATTTTTACCGATACATTTCTCTACAGTTCATATTTTAAAACATTTTTTTTTCTATATTCCTATCTATCAGAATACAGACACAAATGTAACGCGATTTTGCGGATTTCGCTACTTGGTGTCTTAAAGGACTCTTGAAAACTGCCAAGTTTAGTCTGCACTTAAAGAAACACCCACATATTTACAGTTAGTTTAGAAGTACGTAGTTTAGTTAAGAAAATTTTAAATGTGTTTTTTTATGAGTAGAACTAAGTAACTCAACGGGACCAATTAGTTTAGGAGAATTTCCTTGATAAAGTTTTGAGCATAAAAATAATACGCAGTTGCAAAGGAGATAAAAAGTTTTTCCATAGTAAAATTTATTTTCAAAGTCAGTTATGTATTCGCATCATTATGAGCGATGTAAAAGAACCGTCAAACTGCCTATATGCAATAAGCCACGAATTTATAAGACTATTATTATTTACTTGACACAAAATTTGGTCGCAATCAAAACGAGAGCCGTAGACTATCAATGTTGCGCTTACGGACAGTTCGGCCGCGACGAAAGCGTAGGAATTAATGACGCTAATAAAATAAATGTGCGACATTCGTTTACACGTCCCTGTGTTTATGTCTCATTTAAGACGACATATACTTTTACAGGCGCATCGTAAAACGTCCCATGTGGCGTGCTTTATCAAGCGGGACTTTAAGAAGCCAATTCTTAAGCACAGCTCTAATGATTCGGAAATGACCGACAAAGAGACTTCTCTTGTTTTATTTTAAGTAACGATTTCATTTTTATGTCGCACGGATATACGAGTGGTGGGAATTTCAAAATCGATTTCGTTGACATAAAAGTTTTGAGGGATATATTTTTAGAGTAATAGGCGGAACCACTTCGGATTTGAATAATTCTTGGATTGTTTGGATGTTTATGTCTTAATAAACTTTTATTTTGGGCCAGATAGGGGAAGTGTAGGCAGATATTGTCGAAGTAAATATAAAATTAAGAAAACCGGTAGCAGATAGAAAGATATTTAGATTATTGTGATAACATTAGGGTTATTTTAATAAGAATAACTATGAGTAACTTTTTCCACGTCTTCTAGCATGTTTTTTTTTAATTTCGATTTAAAATGTGTTCTATGAAAAATTCCATTCGTGATTCGCCGCATACATCACTTTAATAATCCATGCACTGAACGACTCATTCCGAAAATGCTCCATCACATTTTTGTGCAACATTTTAACATTCATACTGAGTAACTAAATTGAAATGATTGCGTCAAGTTATTATTTGAATGCGCTGCGAATATTTTGTAACATGGAGTATGTTTTGTTGTGTGTTTTGTTAAGAGATACGCTATTGTTGTGTATTAAGAAATATTTTTATAGAGAAATTCAACTGTTAGTTGACTTTTGTGTATTTTATTTTATTGCATTTATTTAGGTGACTCTGCAAATGTTTAGCCTTTATTATTATGCAAGTTCATAGGACGAATTTAAGTGTTCATGTTGTATTGTTTTTTATTGTATTACCTACTTTTACAAGAGCACGAATACATAAGACCATATTTTGCAGTAAAAGAGCTTTTCAAGCCACTCCTTCAACTTAACCTAAATCAGATCAGATAGTTAAATAAAAGAAAAGTTAAAATCATCAAAATTTCACATCTAACACTGTCAACGTCCCCACAAATCAAGTGTTACGAAACTTCACTAAAATACATTAAAATTAAATGACAAAAAAACCTTCACAATGATTTATATCGTACAATTAGTGCGATTTAAAAGAATCACGTTTGTATATATAATATCGATAAACGTTTCCTCGGATCATTGGAATGTTGAAATTTTTAAGCTTTTTATAGAAAATTTATTATTAGTAGAGCTTTTATCTATGTTAACAATAACTTACAAAATAGATTTTATGCTGTATTGTGCATATGATTTGTATGTTTTAAAAGTTAAATAATATATTTAGTAAAGTAAAAGCATATACTTAAAAAAAAGTATGTTTTTTTTGTTCCGTTCTTTTTTTTGTAAATAATATTTAATTTTTATAAATTTCTTTATTTAATTACCTGAAAAACCAATTGCAATTAATTATTACAGAATCAATGCAGGCTTACTTTTGTATAGGCCTAATAAATAATATAACCAAGCTTTAGCTGAAACACTACCATTTGCTAATAATTATAATATACCCTATTCTATGCACATAAAACTGCAACTAATATCAACAACTGCATAATAAAATCCCCGTTCAAGAAAACTTTCTTGGCTAACTGATTGCACCTCTTTCATATATTCTGCCGTCATAAGAAAAAAGGGCACAACTAACATTTAAAGCAAAATTGAGTTATATACATATTTAGAATCAGAAAAAAAAGGCACATCTGCTCAATTTTTTGTAGAATTTTATCTCCAAGGAATTCGGAGATATAGTAGGCTTAAAAGGCACAAATGAGACTAATATTCATGTTTTATAGAATGAAAAGGCACATTTATTCACTATTATATTGAAAAGGCACAAATACGTAGATGTGACTATTACTTCATACAGATTTTTACTAAAAACTACTTTGAAAAGGCACATCTACAACATAGCATAAAGAAAAGGCTCAAATGCCAGTTGTGCCCTGTCTACTTAATTTATGATCCATGCATGTCTCAATTAATATACGTATAAAAGGCACAAATAACCAGTTGTGCCTTTTCTTTAAAATATTTTTGATTGGAGGTGAGGATAGGAGGGCAGGGTTTGATTTAAATGCGCCAGTTGTGCCTGCGACGTTCAGCAGCTGATCTCACAGAAATTTATGAAGACTGAAATTAAAGACTATTTTTTTAATTAATATTTTAAGTAAAACTGATTATTTAATACTTATTCTTTAAACTTTTTTTATAGTTATCTATACTTATAATAAATCTGTTGAAGTGAAAATTCTGTACATTGAAAATATCAAAAAAAAAAAAATGGCGGGGCGTGTTACTAGACCAAGACCGAACCCAAAAATGTGATTAAAAAAATTTTTGTCGGTCTGTTTGTTCAGGTATCACGTAAAAACTACCGGTTCAATTACGATGAAACTTAGTATTATTATTCTTTATTATCCTGGGCACCACACTGGGTAGTTTTTATCCCGGAAAAGTATACAATAAAAAACAAACTTAAATTTGCGGTTCGATCCCTAGACCCGATTACTGCACCAACTGCAAATAATAAGTTTGTCGTAACGTCGTAGGTAACGTCACCTTTAGGGTACAGTTATTTAGGATTATTTTTATAAGTCGTGGGTATAGATTTTAATTTTAAAGTATAGGTATTATATTTGATAGTGTACGTAGTGACCGTAGGTTATTTTATAATACTGTTAGGTAGGATTAGTCATTCGTATAGATATTAGTTTTTAGGGATTTTGCTTATTTATTGGTATATACATACAAGTGTAGGTAGGCGCTAGGTGTTAGGGCTCTTCTATAAAATAGTCTTAAAGATTTCTTTATTTTTAATACGGATATACTTATAACACGATGCCTTCCAGAAAGAGACCCTCTCTTTCTGCTACATCGAGACACGCTAGGCAAATAAGACTAGTCAGAGGTATGCTCGATATATAACGTTCTACACAAATAGCACTTTACACAAAAAAAACATTGATAAGTTTCGTCATCCACGCGAACGAAGTCGCAGGCACAGCTAGTTAGTTACCAATATATTGCAATGTGATAATTCAACCAAGTGCCATGTCATGTTTGTTATAGTTACATTTAATTTTCAAAACAATAATAATTGTATTTTATTTAATATTAAACTACGAGTGCCTTTAATAATTACGGGTGTAGCTTAATAAAGGTTCAAAACCAAAATTAATGCTCCTATTTACCTCTATTAAGAATTAAGAATATTTTGATTTATTTTTCATAGAATAGAATAGAATAGAATATTATTTATTTGCTTAAAAACATGGTATAAAAGGATGGTACAAAAAATAATGACGAGCATACAAATGTTTTGCTTAACAGTAAGCATGCAAATTTTGACATTTAACTTACAATTTATAATCAAAGAAATCCTTAACGCTATAGAAATTATTTACTGACAACCATTCATACAATTTAATTTCAAACAATCTTGTATTTAAGACTTTAAGGTCACTAGGTATTTTGTTAAAAATTCGTACACACAAACAAATACAGCTTTTATCATATTTGGCTAGTCTTCGACATGCCGCCCCACTGTCTAAAGTGAGTTTGTGGGGGTCACGCTGGGTTCTAGAACTCACATTACATGCTTTAGTGAAAAGTTCCTTGTGATTCCATACAAACATGCAAGTTTTGTAGCATGCAAGTTTCATATTGTGATATAGTGTTAAAGTTAAGTTAGGCGTCCAAACTATTAGTAAAAAAAATATTAAGTTACAGTAATTAAGTTAGTGATAGTAATTAAGTTTAAGTATTAGCACTTTTTGTTTCTAATTTGTTAACCAAAATTGTAGGTAGATGCTTGTCCCTAATAATTTATAAATAACTATTCTATATTAAGAACTTTTTATTTTGTTTAAATTTTGGTTTCCTAGAAGATTTTTTTTTTAGTTATTTGGATAAGTTAACCAGAAATGGCATGACAATTATAAATATGTTTTATAGTTTATTAAACTTTCTTCACATGATTTTTTTTTTTTTTTTTGTAGAAAACAAGTCAATTTACATCAAAAAGGCGCAATTAGACAAATGTGCCCTTTTTTTTTAGACTCAATTACCAATTTTGCTTGAAATTGTAAAAGAAAGGTCACATTTGGTTAACTGTGCCTTTTCTTTGTAGAAGCTGGTATATTTAAAATATTTTATTTTTAAGTTGAAAGAAATAATTTGAATTTATTTAATAATTAATTATATATTAAAACTAAAAAGTAAAAAATATAATAGTACTAACTTTCACGCATATATCATCAGTATTTTTTTTTCTTTTAAGCAATTGGTTTCCACGCTATGAAGCAGAATATGTTAAAAACTTTAATCCCAATTATCTCAGTTTGACCAAAATGATAGATGTGCCCTTCTCTCGTACGACGGCAGTATTATGCCCAAGACTTAGTAGAGCCGGCGAAAAAACATCATGCAAAAGGAAACAAATTAGACTAGAAAAATAAAAAATAAAGCTTTGAATTATGGAGGTTGGATGTGAAACGACAAACGATGCAATAAATTACGTTGGTATACTTCACGTGATTCTGTAAAGCTATGTTTACATAGGAACACTTATTGTGACGCTAGTTAAGGTTGGAAATAACGCAGCCCATTTGAGTCTTAGTTGGAACATGAAACTTCACTAATCAATTGTAGTTAGTGAGGTTATGAAAACAGAATCTTTAGCCTGGCGTAGGTTTTCCTTTTTTTAAATTTTACTAATAATAAATAATTAATATTTCATCTTTTAACTATTTAAATGAAAATTGTTTTTTTATGTTTGCTTTTAGCGCTCCTCGATATTAAGAAGATATTATTACAATTAAGTACTAATAATTACTGTTGGACCTTGATTTTGCGAAACTATGTTCGTTATTAATGTCCCACATCTCAAATCTCGTGTGACCACACATATGTTGTCACTTCGCAGTGTGAACGTAGCATAACAAACAAGTGAAATTTTTAACACAAACGGAAACTAATGTCACTTAATGCGTCCTAATGCCAAGTTTATTGTGATGAGTAAGACAGAGAGGGAAAGTAGACGACGAAGTACGTAACTGTTATTGACATTATTTTTGATGTTACTGTCACGAGCAAGCGAATGGCTCCTTTCGCAGATTACTGCTCGCTGGCGCGAAAATGTTCCAATGAGTTTGCGAGTTTAAATCGGGTTTATGGACGCTTACCGTCTTGATAAATTAGGTGCTTGAAAAAAATGTTGCGTACAATATTGTTTTAATTGAGATTGTAGCGGTAAGGTGTTTAATTTCCTTTTTATTTACGCTGTACAAAAAGATTTTCTTTAACTTACCTTCGTTTTTATTTTGAGAAAATTTGTTTTTTTAGTAACAGCACAGACTATTGTTTTACTTGCTAAAAACACTTTTTATTAAGTTCTTTCTAAATAAAGAATTAAGGTATTAAATAACATATAATTGCAGATATTTTATTACTGCTTAGTCAATCAGTTTTGTAACCAAAAGCATAGAATGCTACGCTACGAGAAAGCGAATTAGCTACGAAACATAAATAATTTGTAACTTTCCCTTAACAACCTTTTAAAGAATATAATTTTATAGCCATAATAACTACCAAACATTATATAAAACAATGTTCAAAGTATCTGTCACTATTTCATTACGCAACCTCCTTGCACGTTCTCAAGCCGTTACGAATGACTCCCACAGAAAAAGCACGTGCCACAAAAACACATTACCTCACAAACGATACTAATTCAAAACAGATACACATCACTACCAATTTCACTATTACCACATATTAAGGTACCAATAAAAGGCCCTTGAATTATGCAACAAAACATTACAAAGGGTGTAAGTTAGCATAAGAAACAATGAGGTAAACACACAGTGGTACGCGCGTGTGAAACTTAGTGCAAAATGTTTGTTTATCGAAGCATCTAATCGGGTTCGTGGTTGCACCGCATTGATATTGCACGATGTTACCTATAAGAAACGGTTGCGAAATATACTATTGTTCCTAAACGATTTTGTTGCGTGATAAAATTGAATATTTTTGTTTGCAGTGTTTTGAATACAATTTGCGGAATCTGTATATCGGGGAATCGTTTTTTATTGTAAGTTACGGGTGATGTTGCATTTTGGTATAATGATTGAGAAGAACCATTTTATTCGATTTATTTTAAATCGTTTAATAACAAATATCATCGCTTAAAAACGAATCATACAACCATTATTTCGTTTATGCATTCCAAAATTCAAATGTTGTTTGGATAAGAGTATGAAGCAGAGTAAAATTCACATCGCTAATAAACGACTAAATATCTTTTTTATTTCTATTGCTTAGTATATATTATGTAATTTGGGCATAAACAATTGGTAAAAAAAAATACCAAAAGCGCTACTTGTCGAGTTTGTCACAATAATTTACACAAAAACAATAATATACTGTATTTTGCAGACCACAGTTTGGACAAACAATACAATACAATACCCACATACGACATCGCTAAATAAACACTTATAATGACATACCATTAACACTTACCGGTGCATGTTTACTGAGGGGAATAAGTTCGTGTATGACAAACTAAATTATATTATAGAACACACTGCTAAAAAAATATGAAAACTTTTACTTATTTATCGTTTTAAATTTGGTCTATTCCAGGAACTGATAATGTAATTTTTCGCTGAGTTTTAAGTTTTAAAACTACGCCAGTGTAATTTTGATTTTGATCTTGAATACACGGTCAGGTACTCCCTTAAGTTCTTCAACTGCTCTCCGACATTTGTGAAAACCATTTTATTGCTCATCTATTTTAAAGAACTGTAAGTCGTCCAAATGTTTATATTTAAGATGTATTTGGACCCGTTAAGTAACCTTAATCGGTTTTCTATCACAGTTAAATTACATTGCCACATTTTTTTTTCTATAATTATTATTATTTTTGTAAAGGTTTGCAACCTTGCGTGACCGTATGTATTAAGTTATTAGTACACCACAACTAACATGACGCTCGCTTCAAAACTACTTTATTATCGACCAAAGAACTTTATCACGTACACACAAGGTCGAAATTGCAATAGCATTTATTTTGCCAAGCTACTCACACATTCGGCAATGCACACACGTGTTGTTCCCATTAATGAGATAATTCCTTTGGGGATAAGCTAGAAAATGGAATAAATATGGCGACCGAATTGCAAATGTAGTTATTCTTGTTACAAGTTAAGCGTTGTTTCCTTAAACGTGTTTACCTTGTTTAAAAACCTTAATGTTTGTTTATTCCTGCAATAATATCCCTTAACGACATATTTTGTTTAGTTCATAATATCAGAAAGTAAAGTAGATTGACTCGTTCTTTCAGTTGCTGAAGTTAAAAATGTATAGGTATTGTAAATTTAAATTCGTTTATCGATTTTTGGTGCTGACTGTCTTCGTGACCTTATCTACTTATATAACAATACGTAGCAATGTTCAGTTAGAATGTACTAAAACAGTTAAAATGACAAAGAAATTGCAAAGATGACGAGAAACTATTTACAAAGTAGATCCGCGGGAACGCTGTTTGTTACCAAACAAAGGGATCAGATACTTTTGTTTCTCCCAAACAAACATACATTCTTGACGTGAGAAAAAATTGTATGACGGAAGAAACATGTACTGACATCAAACATTGAAAGTGACACGGGATGGGTATTCCGACGTTGTGGATGAAGAGCGATCAAATAAAACTCATCTTGTCAACAATTGTAAAACAAATGCCAACTAGGAAGTTCTATTTTCATTATTGACCCCTCAACTTCATCTGAGGAATACGTAAAAAAATATGTTATGTACCGCCCAGGGGCCCAATGCTGCTATTTTAAGTCAGTGAGTAGCGGTTTGAAAAACGTTCCAGTGTACTTGTTATTGTGTCTAATTTTCGTATTCAGATAAGAAAAGTCACTTGCAATCCTACAATGACAACAGTGGCAAGCAGGTGTACATTTGTCGTTGAACTAAAATTATCTGAATACGAAAATTAGGCACAATGTACACTGGAACGTTTATTAACCCACCACTCACTGACTTAAAATAGCGGCATAGGGCCCCAGACATATTGAAACAGATAAATTCGATATTCATGCGTTATCTCATAAAAAAACCAGACATTTTTTTATACCTTAAACTTATAAAAAAAAAAACATTATTTGATAAAAAATAACACTTTGATTAGATTTAATAATCATAGATCATTTTCAATGTAGTGTTTCAAATTTTTATAAATTTTATACCATTGTAGCTCTACAGTATAAACTGCTTTATGTCTTAAGTAATTAACTAATGCAGGATGTGTTGATGTTTTTGTTATGTGAGTAAAACCAATTACATTAAGACTAATAAAACTTCCTTCGTTTATAACATAGCAGCAACATTGAACAGACAATATACAATGTAATTCTGTTACAACTTGCTACCCTAGGAAACGTAGTGGATAGGATACCATACTGTAGTAGGAATCGATACTTAGATCACATCACAATCTATACTTATAATAAATCTGTGGAAGTGAAAATTCTGTACATTGAAAATATCAAAAAAATAAATGGCGGGGGGTGTTACTAGACAGACATCGAACCCAAAAGTGTAAAAAAATATTTTTGTCTGTCTGTCTGTTTGTTCAGGTATCACGCAAAAACTACCCGTTCGATTACGATGAAACTTGGTATAATTATTCTTTATTATCCTGGGCACCACACTGGGTAGTTTTTATCCCGGAAAAGTATAAACAATACAAAACAAACTTAATTTTGCGGTTAAAAACTCATTGATAAGTTTCGTCATCCACGCGAACGAAGTCGCAGGCACAGCTAGTCCTTCAATAAATCTAATAAGTTTTAGAAATAACAAAGCATTTTTCGCTTTACCCATTTAAACGGATCATGAAACAGAGCTTCCACTGCCCTTTGAAACATTCTTACCGCCCAGCCAAAAATGAAAAACAAAATAAAACCTTGTTACTAAATTTGAATAATGTATTCGCTCAATGCTATCGTATTTCACACTTCCATTAGTACCCCCCATTTCGTCTGCTCTTATTTATATAGTATACCTGCTGCTTTATTTCAGGGGGTTAAGGTTCAGTTTTGCTTGGAGTTATGATGTCATGGCGTGTATCAAATTATCAGTTAGGTGTTGGAGGGCTATTAGGCTGTCTGCAGTATTTGTTCCCTAATGCAGTTGATCCGCGGTTTGGGGTTGATTAGGGAGGTTGGTGTTCAATAGAGGAAGAAAATTAGATTTGTCATAATATCCGAAAACGAAAATTACTTCGATCAATAAATTGTTAGTAAGTTTAGACTTAGAAGTCATTAAAGATATACAGCGTGTGGCTTAGTTTAATTTGGCAATTATATTCAGATTAATATCCTGTTAAGATGCTCTATCAAGAAAATGGTATTTCTTCAGTTTGCACAATTGTCTGCATTTTCGATCGGTCGTTGTTTCTTATGACAACTTCACTGTGTTTAGATCCAATTGTTTGCAGCTTTATTCTTCTTACGTACCTTTCTTGAATTTCAAGACCCAATTCAGAGCAGGTTTCCCAAAAAACACTTTTCTATTATTTTATAACATCACGTATTCCGAGGAGCCAGCTGAAAGTCTAGAGAAAAATGGAAACTAACAATTTTGTTGTGTAACTACATTACTGCCCTCCTGAACCTAAAGTGCAGTAACAGCAAAAACACGAATTCGAGAAAAACGCGCTTAAAGTTTAGAATCCATAAAAATATATCCAAAAGAGAGTTTTCGATGAAACTTTGAATGCTAGGTGAAAGGATATGTACAAAACTAAAATATTAAACATTGTTACGTTAGTTTTTTTTATAAAAACTATAATTATGGCCATTTTTATTTTTTAGCCCCTATTACTGCACACAGTTTTTTTGCAAAATCCTTTTCAAAACTCTTTTAAATGCAGTAAATCTTGTTATTACTGCATTTTAGACATTTTTTCCATGATTGTTACCAACTAAAGTGCAGTAATATTGTGAAAATACTGCCATTTAATCTGTTTTTATAATAAAACACTAAAGCTCCATACATGTAGTAAAATAAAATTACCTTGATTTTAATAAAAATGTGTATTTTCTTAAACAAAACTTACTTGACATGTATTTATGACTATGCCAACTAAAACTATTTATCAAAACACCTACAAAAACATCCTACAAGTTAAACTGCAGTAAAGTTATTAATACTGCATGTCTTTTGGTTATTCACAAAAGAATACAAAAGTCCCCACAAGTTAAAGTGCAGTATGTAATGATAATACTGCACTTTAATTAGGAATATAAGTAAAAAATATTTTTTGTTAACTTTTGCAGTATAATCAATTTGTATGGCGGCGAATAATACTGCACTTTAGTCAGTTTTTTCTTTAATCTTCTAGAACAAACTACTATTTAAAGTGTCACAAATATGATAAAATACTGCAGTTTAGTTAGGAAACAGAGAAAAAACCTATGCAGTATTAATTTTACTGCGATTTAGCTGGTAATCATTAAATAATTTTAATCGATCTGTGATATTTTTACTGTTACTACATTCGAAAAAAATTAAAAATAAAATACTGGATGGTGCTACAAAAATAATAATTAATTCGACTGATAGCTAATAAAATGGGGATTCAGAATATATATTTAACTCAATACCTACCAAAATGTCTATTACTGCACTTTAGGCTCAGGTGGGCAGATTAGTACCCAAAAAGTATTTTCGCATCCAACAAAAAAGTTCCAACAGTAATGGAACTGGAAGGAGACGTATCCCAAATGCGTAGAGCTCCCAGGATGCTTACCGAAGCGTCTGACAAGTGACATCACAATTAATTCCCAACCCTTTTCATATTCCCTTTCACGGTAAATGGTCCGTGGAAAAACTTCTCAAGTCATCGAGCTATGAGTTTATCATATCGTAATGTTATTTGGTCGGTATGTGGAGTAGTTCAGTTTTATTCACCGTTAAGTTGTTTGGAGTTGTTATAGTGACGTTTATCATGTCACTGTCTGCGATTATTTTTGAAGGATGAGTAATGTGTTACGTGTTCGAAATAAATACCTTTACAGTACTTAAATGTAATTTATAAGAGACGAAAAGGTCAAACTCTTGTCTTGGAGGGTTTTTACTTCTTTAGGTAAAGAGTATCCCCGAGCGATGATACTACTTAACGTCCGCAAGCACTTTAGACTGTTGGCTTTGCTGCTGTCGTATTGACTGACCGTTGACCAATCTCTCCACCACAACAAGCGATTTCTTTGTAAGAGGCTTATCGACATCGACAAGTGTAAACACAGCAATCACGATTTCCAGGAATTGGAGGAAAAATACAACTGTTACAGACTTTACTGTTTAAATTTTGGCTGAAATAAATTTTCTCGAATAAAAATAGTGTCACTCAATTCACTACAAACACAGCGACACAACACAATCTAATTGGTAACCATCGACGCGGCGACGTTTGCATAAGCCGAGAGGGAGCTGGCCTGCATTATTTTTGCACGTACTCAATTTCTCGCCTCACTGGGTGTCCCGGAGAATAGATATTAATTTACATGAATAAATAAAATTTGCATTGAGAGCGTCCGAGGCGCGGAAGGCGCAAAGAAAACTGTTACTTGAGTGCAGCGAGCTTTTTCTCGCATCATATTCTTATGGCATGCGTAAACATGCGAGTGTCGGTTTCTGTTTACCGTAGCGTGTTTGTTCAGACGGTATTTTTATATACGAAAATAGAGTTGCTAGGTTTTTTTCTTTATGACAAGTTCTAACATATGATTTGAAACATAAAATATTTAAAATATATATACAAATTTCATAAATTGTAGGAGAAAAATCTAGAAAAAAGAAAGCCACAATGTTTTTTGAATTTTCAAATTCCAATACCCAAAATTCAATCTAATTTACAAGTATTTATGTAAACATGTAAATTCTTTTGTAAAATTGCACCCTACTACATTATTTGGTGCACTCATGCCTCCTAAATTGAAATATCTCTCTTATTTTCTTATTCCCTGTTGGTCTCACTCTAATGTATTTCATTTATGCTAATTCTTTTTTCTCCTTGACGCGTCGGTGTACTAATGGAGTTTCGTGTTTTTGTTTCCGAAATTGCCAATGTTCATATTTCCTTACTTAATAAAAATTATTTTTACATTAAAATTCAACAGTGTTGCTGAAGCTACGTTTTTATCCGTGAATATAATATCGTGGAATTTTTTATCTGTTCACAAAGTTATAGGTAATTGGAATCAGTTACCGTCAGAAATCAGCTTTATTACTTTTTATTTTAATAAAATCGCTTTATAAATTTATTTCTCATTATTGTAGTTATTAATATTTGACAAAGTAAAGTTTGGCTTCATTGGGTTTGAACAATTAACTTAGTTTATCTCATGCTGATTTTTTTAAACCACACATGTGTCGCGTATACGCGTGTAGTCTAAGAATAAAAAAAAAGAAAAAAAATGTTATTTACTTTAGCCTGACTCATTTAAATATACGATCATAATTTTTATGTACTTCTTAGTAAAAGTTGCCATATAAACAAACTCTTTACACTTCATTCCTATAAGTTTATCGTTGATAAACTAAACACCAAATTAAAGCATAAACTAATTAGCACAATTTATCAATTTACAAGGTAACATTAGCTTAACACTAAACTTAACACTATGGACAATGTTTTAACCTTCTAATCTTCATTAAAGTCGTTCAAAGTGACTAAAGTTTGTTGAGTCTTGAACGCGGTATCGAAATTCAAGTTATGTGTTATTTAAAGTCTAATTCTAGATTTCAATTAACTGAACTTTATGGGGATTCATAGAATATTAAGTTTAATATTAGAAGTTCTTGGAAAAATATTTATGCGTCAGAATTAACTAGGTTTAATATAGACGTTACTTGGAATTCAGTGAATAATTTAATTTTCTTGGTTTATTCTTTTCTGTAAACTACATTGTTTTAAAAGTTACGTATCAAAGTTTTTTAGGCAATTTCGTGGCTTTCATATTAAATTTAAACAAAATTAAATAATTACAAAAAATATAATTAGAGTTTAAGGTCTAAAGCGATTTTATGTGGAAATCAAATGCTAAAGTATAATAAAAAACAGCCTTTAACAAAAATATTTATAAAAAGACTGTATATTTCTTTTAAACAAAGATATTTTCATTGTTTGTTGATTTTAATTATGTATTCCCCAAAATAAGTCTGGATAACTAGCGACATAACATTTTTTCTGTAAATATTATCAAAGCCCACCGAATATAAACTTTTCCAATAGAATTGTTCGAGCATTAGATAAATAAAATGTATTATTTCGTTTAACGCTTGAAAAACACGTTTTAGAAACGCACGGTTGCCAAAAGCGTCTTGGCGTAAGTCACAAGCGGTTAACTTTTAACATAATGCTACCATATGAAAACTAAATATTTGCTTACGACTGTATCTAGGCATAGTGTGTGTTTTATATTTGAAGAAAATTAATTTTATTATTCTTTTAAATTGATTTATATTTCTTTTAAAGTCATCGCTAATATTAACCTTTCTATAGACTTATAAAATACAGTACCTACTTCAAAAAAACATCTACAAAACGTATCGCAAAAAAGACAGTTACAAAATTAAATGGCGTCTACCGCTATCCGCTCATAACTTAAACAAAATCGTAATCTCACACAGTCGAAGGGTTTCAATTTGTCATAAAATTTATCGTCGAGCCTCCGCTGGCCGCACAAAGAGATTGGAAAAATTGTTTCCAGCAATTCCCTTATTAGATGTCCGAACCCGATCGTCATTCGCTTTTGACCTTAAGTTAGAAAGGATGCCGGTGTATCGAATGGAAAGATGCGGTTACTAACACTGCAGAGAACAGGAGAAGTTTCTTGTATAGTGTAGAATCTAAGCAGAGGCAGCATAGGAGCTTATACAGGATGCTACTAAAAGGTTATATCTATACGAAAGGGGTGAAGAGCACTCTTGGCATAGTCAGTTAAAAATAAGTTAGGTATTTACATCGGGTCGAGTTTGGATGAGACTGGCACAGGACCGTAGAGAATGGCATGAGAAAAGAGAGGCCTGTGCCCAGCAGTGGGATGACAAGGACTGTGAATGATGTTTTAAATAAATAAATAATTAAAATAACCCATTTTATAAACAGACTCATTCATTTAAACACACCTAAACTTTGTAACATCTACGGCTAATGCTGCAAAACCATTTACCTGTTACCAAATCCTTACTTGGGCGGTCGTTCAATGTTTTACAGTAGCAATAAAAGTTCCCTGGATATTCCAAGGGTCGGGAGCCTGTGGATCCCTGATACCCACTTCACCGTATAAGGTAATCTTCTATGTCCGCGGATTGCTTTCCAAAATGACACCACTACGCCGTAATGGAGATTGATTCTTAGTCTCAAAGTCGTGAACGGTGGTAAGGTTTTTATGGATTTCGGATATGTGTGTAGCTAGTATCGGTCGTTCTAAGGATGGGTTTAGACGATCGAAAAAATACTTTTTGTAAAAAAAAATCACATGGCATAAGCTTAGAGACTTTGCGTACTTAAAATATTTATGTGTAATTTATGGACACTGTCTGAAATAAAGATTATTATTATTATTGAATCAGCATGTTATATTTTTACAAATAATCTAAGTGTAGTTTTTATGCATAAAAGTTAAACAAATATTAAATATCAAGTTTTTTTTATTTTCATTAAGCATATTTCTCGCTTCGCGAAGAATTAAAACGTTAACATATCACAACAGCAGTGTAAAACAAAATAAAGCTTTTATTTAAAGTGAAAAATATAATTTCCGGAACACATTTCTTTGCAGTGCCTCAGTCAGATTAAAATATGCCGTGCATCCCCATAAAAACTAACATTTCATACTCTTTTTGCAGTTACTATCCAACGTAGTAAAAAGCCAAGAATTTTAAGTTTAACGCGGTTCGTTTTAAAAGATTATTTTTGCATTCTTATCCAAGAAATAGGGCTGTTTTAATGTAACTACTAAGAAAAACGTTATAGTTTTAGTTACCTACAAAAAATAGTGTAACGTAAATCTATGGTCATGTAAAATTAAATTTATTTAAACACATTTACATTCTAACAATAAATAAATAAAATTTCAATTCGTGCTACCTCGCAAAAATGCTTTTTTTTCGTAGTAAAACAAAAACCAAAATCTTTTCCAAATTTCTCTTTTCACATTCCTAACAATTTCCCTTTACATTTCCTTCCAGCTCATAAGTTAACCTTACGTAATCCAAAAACATACGAACGAATAAAACCAATTTTTAAAGGTCTAACTTCTAAAGGATTTGTGACCCACTTATTTGGGTCGAGTTTTCTTTACAAGGTTTCGTATTCCGTCTATCCTTGTGATAGATCGCCCTCTCTGACGTCCAATGTTCAATAAGCTTGAATAATTTGTGCAAAAAATAGAAGAATAAATACCCTCAAAGCCTTAGAACAAAGCGAGCCGATCCAATTTCGTTCAACGGCCTTTTAATTAAAAAAAAGAATTCGGTAATCATTCAAGATAAGGTTTTGTTTACATTAACTTTGTTGGTGCAAGAACAAAAAAGGCTAGTTATAGTAATTGATGCATACAAATAAAATTCATCATGTAATTGTAACTGAATAAAAAATGTATACAAATTAAAAAGTGACATTTGTTGCCGAATGTCAATAGTTTACTAAGTTGAAATGAAATTATATGATTATATATTATGAGACGTATAAATGTATGCATCTCTGCAAAAGCAAACCTTTTATTTTCGTGCAAGCCACACAGATTACAGAGCGCAAGACTTACTCAAAGCATAAAAGCTCCCCAATATACACTTTAAATACGAAATGCAAGACACAATAAGCGAACGAAAAAAACATGAAGCGAACAAATACCCCTAGAATATGGTAATGCAATACTCCAAACAAATCCTCATAACATCAACGGGAATAACAGCATCGGCTAGATATAACCAGGTTTTCCACCTCCTATTTTCCGTATTAAGTATTTTGTAGAAAGCCCTTTCCTCGTTCGACCCCTCTTTGTACTGTATCTGATATCATCCCCTCAAAATTATGAAAGTGTATAAACATTTTCACGCCCCATACCGATTCGCCCCCTGATTTCTACATTTTCCGTCTGCAAGTTATTATTATCAAATCAAGCTATAGATACCTGCGTTGATAACAGTTGCATGACTACTCACTCCCCCATGTTAATGGAAATATAAGACCGATACCGAGGTTTTCAATCATTGTTTTACGATACCATAATTTTGAGGGGACTGAATTGTTTTTCAGGGAATTTTGTATATTATTTTGTTTTTATTTATAATTGCTTGGAACGGGCATCAAACGCCCCTTTGTTTGTTACTCAAACAATTTCAAAAAAAAAAAAAACAAATCTATACCTTTCAAATTGAAATCTCAATACATCTTTCAGCTTTGCTGTGTGACAGACTTCTATAAGATTAAAGTAAAACTTAGAGCTTCGTAACTACATTTCACTATATAGTTATAATACCCTAATAGAATTCCAAGACATACGTACGTCTACACTAAAAACAAACCTACGCAAATCCGCAAAGCCCAAAGCTCGCTCTAAAATTAATTAACGAACAGACAAAACTAGCGCAAGAAATACAAATTGTCTCCAACATTACCATCAAAACTCATTTTGTGTACGTGATAACAAAGAACGTCGACGGATATGCTTTGATTTGCATAATCCGTGCATCAAATTCCGTTAATTTTCTTTTAATGCGACGGCAGCTGCAAGGGATGCAAACACGAGCTTCACTCGTTAATCGTGTTAAGTTTTTAACGTGACTATCGAAAACGTGGTACGGGATTAAATAAAATTGTTTTTAGAATTTGTCTCGCGAGATTTTTTTATGTTTTTTGTCGGTAATGTAGTTTAGGCTAGATGGAAAAAGTAATTTCGTAAAATGGGTTGAAATTTTCAAGAAATGTTTGTTAAACAAAAATATTATGTCCGCTTAGAACACTTTTCATCTAATAACTTCTCTTTTTTTTATACAAACGAAAACAAAAATGTGTCGGATTAAATTTTCTGGTTTTACAAATTCCAAAAAATTAAATGATTACCAACTAAAATTAAGCAGACTACATTCCTAGCAGCCTATACTCCAAAACTTCTTCACTACAACCAAACTAGTCGATAAACCAGTCGTCCGACAAATCCGCGAACACCGTAGCGATCTTTCGTTGAAGCTATCAATAGACATAACTTCAAATAGTCAACAACATTCAGTACGCAAGCTGGTGGATGTTAATATTCATTACGCTGCAGCCCTAGGGAGCTGGCTTCAGACAAATCGACGGCTATGTCGCGTATTCGTCAGGTGACTAAGATGTAAGAATGAATGGAGTAACAGAGTATTTATTAATCGTTATATTCAACCAAAGGGTTAAACTTTGCCTGGATTTCTTTGTTATGATATTTGATGTCATATAAATAATTAATACGAGAATTTCAATAGTTAAATAAACTTATTTTGAGATAACATTTTGGAAACTGGCTCTATTTCAGATATACTCTACACTCTTTTTGGATACATATTCTATCCTTTCGGTAACACCCTGTTTACTTACATTATAAGTAGTAATTAAGGATATAAGGTAAATTAAATACCCCAACCTCCTTATGTGATATATACCCCCTATGTAATACATAGTGCCTAAATATATAATATATACTTACGAGTATCACCCTATAATTGTTAATTACTTCATGGTATAACGACAAGTACAGACTGCCTAGTTCTTCTGAACACATCACTACAAAAATAACCATTCGACGTAACATTGTAATAGCGTGGTACGTATTTTAAATAATATTATTTTCTAAATAATTGCACGTTAAATTAAGCATGAAATAATAGCAGTAACTCTAATTTCTTCTAAAGTCTTCGCAACATCAAAGTTATCGCGTCTTGTTGATCGCGACCTGTCAGGAACGCATTATTTCAGCGATTAAGATATAATCAAATATTTATACATGTTCAGAGCAAGCTCTAAAAAGGAAATACGAAAATTTTGCTTGATCTGAACTACCTACACCTCAATAAATATAAATATCACCAACTCTTAATCACCAGACAGAAAACACACAATTCAATCAACTTCCCAGACAATTTAAAAGCAAAACTCCTTCGACATCTTACACTAGAATTGAAGGTATCCGATAGATAATTCAATGGCACACACTGTTAGGATGGTTCTAGATTAATATTCATTACTGTCTTGGATAAACCTTGGCTGGCGCGAGGTAAACCCCACGTCTCGAGAGCTTGTGACGTTAAGAACGAAGTACGTGCAGTTTAATTGACTCGGGGCTAATTGATATCGAATAGACTTGAGCTTACTATATGTAGAATTACTGTGTTTCCATGTAAGGAAAATAGATGGAATAGTATTAAACAGAATATTAAAAGTAAAGGTAGAGTATGTTGTTTTTTATTCTTTAACTTATTTACGTTCTGGTATTTGATTTACTAAATGGAAGTGTCTAACTTCAACTAGTAGCCAGCTCAAAAAGCACACTTACTTTTAGTAATTTAAGGAACCAATGTAAATGTAGAGATTTAGCTAATACAAAACATTTTAACACCAGCTTAGGTAAATGTCAAATAGAAGCACTTCGCAAAAATTCACGATACATTTTCTTCTATATTCTACTCTTAATACATATAGGTAGACACGCATAGTGACACTACAAGAGCTCTGAGAGAGTTTTCATCAAACATTTCTGTGTCAAGGTATACTCGAAGCCGTTTGACTGTGAAGGGATCGCGAATCTCGTATCTTCACGATAGTCACTTGTTTACCTGTGCGGTAAATAGGTCAGATTTGTTTACATTGTAACTTTTACATGTAGGGATCATTGTAATAGAAGTTGACATTCTTTTGTTTTATATTCGCTCGCTTGAAGGTAAGCTGTCTACGGTAGGTTTTCCTACAAGATAAAAGCTTTATACATTATTGTACGGTGTTAAAGTTCAAGTTATATTTCTATTAGAGAAAAAATATTAGATAATGTTTTTAATTATGGCTTCATATTAAAAATAAATGTAGTAGTTTGAACTTTTACATGCCTTAGGTATTCCAAACTTTTTTTATGACACTACTTAATTTGGCATTGTAAATAACTTGCAAAAAAACTCAGTCTGAAGAAAAATAACATCAAGTTACACAGAGATAAAAATAACATTAAACAAAGTCCTAAGGCCATTTCAATTTTACTCTCTCATAAACGAAGACAAGATTTTTCCAAAGTAAAAAGTTTTAATGGCGTTAATTTGTTAAAAATATTAACGACGTGAATTTTAATGGTAGTGGCAAAAAATAATGATGGACAAAATCGACGTGTTCAGCGTTCGAAAGTAAAAACTTCATTAAATAATTTTATTAAAACGACCGGCGAGATCGTAAAATCTGTTGATTGGTTTAAATATAGCCATCACTGCCTTATATATTTTTAAATAGTAATTTTATTTACTAAAATAAGACAAAAGTTTTCGAGAGTTATCGTCGTTTGTATCAGTAACCATTTTTTTTAATATTCGATGCAATATTTAGTACGTAATTTAATTTAGGCATTCATTTATAAAAACGTTAGAGTTATAAGCATAATATAAAAAAAAACTTTAATTGAATTCTTGCAACTTTATTTTATATCTCTTCAAATTTTTTGTAGAAGTAGTAAAGTAATTTCATCTTTAGTAAAGTATACATTTTTAGGAGTAAAGTTAAATACTTTACTACTAAAAATTTACTAAACAATAACATGTGCCTACTAAACATACGAACACAATTATTGTTAAAACCACTTCGGCCATTTTTACTGCCATTAAATTTAAAGGCACATACCGCGTTCTACATCAGAAGCATCGGGATGAGCTCTCAGTTGTAATAACACGATATGGGGACGGGACGTATAATATGAGGTCTCTTTTTATTCACATTTCTCCGCCACTGAGTCTCGTAGATGTATTTTATTTTAATTTTCTCTGTTATTTTGTATGTTTGTGGTTTACGCGCATGAGCTGATTGTTTTTGGTGTTTTAGGACTCTTACCATAAATTTAAATTAAAGGTTTGTAATAATGATTTTAAATTTCTGTGCGATCGATTGCTGGGTGTGACCTTGTAGATGAGCCGTGCATTTGTTTGAAGTGAGCAATGAATATTGTCCAAAAAAGTTAAACCTTTTCAATCAATCACATAGAGATAGTGGTTTGTTGAAAATGAATAAGCATTAGATTTTTTAAAGTAAATAAATAATTGTACATTTGTGTGCAATTGACAGACGAGTAAACAACTATTCGGTTCATTGTTTAAGTTTATTACATACTTTTTATTTAAAGATCATGATCAGTTTCTAGCAAATGCATCAAAAGTCCTCGAGGAAACTGAAAAATCTGTGGAATATTAAAATGTTGCCTTACATCCTATATTTAAGTATTATAACAGAAATACCAAGGTACATAATAATACGAGCTATGTTAAAACTTTAGGTCTATGACTCACTAGCGTGTTTTTCATGTTTGTGTAAATAGTGGGTTACATTCCTCTACGATAAAAAACATGAAAAACTACTTCAAAATGCATGAAAATACCTTACTATTACTCACACATTTTACTAAATGCTTTCAGCTTGAATAAGTCCCAAAACATAACCGCAATCAATTCAAAATGTGCATTCAATAACCGGAAGCGAATGTAGGCAATTCCGCTCTTCAAACTCATAAAACTTCAGCGTACTATGTTCAGTACTCCAATTACGGCAATAGCATTCGAGTGGGGAAATAATATTGCAAAAAAGGTTGGTAGCGAAAGCGCGTGACGTCACGAGCCGCTGCAACCGAACCTAATAGGAAACGCGATCGTTGTCTTTAATCGAATCGCTGTACGGACGTTGTCGAGTAGAGAAAGCTTAGAAGAGAAGTAATACTGGATTCAGGAAATTAAGAGTTTGTTTTTTTGTTTTTGTTTTGGAACTGGGTTAGTTGCAGTGATGACTTTTCTTCGTTGTTTCATTTAAATTGAATTTGATGAAACGGGTTGCAAATTTTAACAGAATTAATGAATAGTTTAGCTGACTTGTCCTAAAATTATCAAAAATTTCAGCGACCAAATGTTAAAAATATGTTTAGGGTTTACCGTGGTTATAACGTTGGTTAGAGCTGCTTTCTGTTTTAACAATACTGCTGTCCCTAATGTTCAGGGTTTATTTCCTTTAATTTGCAATTAAGTATTCCACCTGCTGCGTATTGTTAAACATTATTTGGATATAAATAACTCCAAATGAAATGAAAAAAAAAAACGAAAATAAGTTGACAAATACTTTCCAATAAATTTACGCTTAAAGCTCAGCATAAAAAACTACAGCGTAATCGATCTACAAAAACAGTTTCCCTTTTATCCATTAGGTAAGCTAAGTTTCCCGCTGTGTCCAAAATACATAAAAACTTAGAGCGAGTAAAGCCTCCCCAGTGATTGATGAATCAAACTGGACAACGTTGGGAACATGATACCCGAATTACAAGACTGAGAAGATTGTTTAAACGTATTACATGGACGTTTTGTAAGTAGTATTTTGTGTATATGAGTATAATATTAGAAAATATAAAATTTTGATAATATCTGAAATTCTAAAATGTCATAACATAACACATAACATACCATCACGCCTGTATCCCCGAAGGGTTAGGCAGAGGTGTACCAATGTACACCCACAGTTCGCCGGTATGTTTAGGTCCCATGAAATAGAGGGCGAGCCTATTGCCACTAACCGGGCACAAATCCAAACTCCGACCTGCTACTGAGAATTTCATAGAAAAACCCAATAACACCTTGATCGACTTGGAAATCGAACCCAAGACCTCTAGCGTAGCAGTCCCGCTTAAAACCACTAGGGCAACGAGGCAGTTTCTAAAATGTAATTTTATATAATTATAATAAAAATTAAGCTCTCATACAAAAGTTTAAATTTACAATATAACATACCATCACGCCTGTATCCCCGAAGGGTTAGGCAGAGGCGTACAAATGTACACCCACAGTGTACTCATAATTCTTTATTTTTTATTTTTATTTGAAGTTGAAGCTTACATATTGTGTCTAGACTCCGACGAGTCCTTTGTAGTCAAGTAGAATAATGAGGACGGTAAAAAACCTCATTCAGTACTTTTTTATTTGGTGTAGATAGGGCATAGGTATTTCTACCTACATTCTATTCTCAGAACGAATAAATCTAGATCGTTTTTGACGTAGTTGAAGTGCTCTTTATACCAACTTATCGAACTCGAGTATCACAAGATGCCTTCATAAATTCGATATTCTTCAATATTTGTGTACTTCAGTTCTATTTGTAGTCTTATAATATATGAAAAAATATCCAGACACTAGGAACGCTAAGTTCCAAGGATGCTCAAAGATTCCTTTTTTTTAATGCACTATCAATAACGCATAAATACATAAGGTACGATATAAAACCTAAAGTTAATGTCGACGTCCCCGGGGAATAAACCGGTAATCGCAAAAATCAAATTTTACAGGAAAAATGATTTAGTGTTTTCCGAGTATATCTCTTTAACAAAGGAGAATAATGAAAACATTGTTATATGACGGGAAAGCTAATTTTTACCCGAACAGTTTAAAGTATTAAGTGTAACTATTAGATATACACAGAATTAGTTATTCACCAAAATACATATTACCGAAAATGGTTTCAAACAATTTTTAGGGTACTGATATCTTACGATCCTGACTTATCAATATTATTCCAGTAATGTTTACTTACCGAATTATTATTGTAACTTTCTTAAAAATCTTTGGCATAATAGTGCTTTACTGGATTATTCAACGTGTTTTTTCATTACAGAGAGATATTGTAATCTTCAGTTACCGACTTATTATGGTAAAATTACAAATAACCATTAGAAGGTAAAGTAATGTAACCCGTATTTTATAGGAAATTTTTGGTAGTCATATTTTCGTAATCATTAAAAGCTGAGTATGTAAAATAATTTTGCTATCGGTATCTTCGAGAGAATAATTAAAGAAAACTCATAAAATGTATTAAAATTATAATATTTATTAGGAACAAAGTACTCATAGAAATCACAATTACAATCAGTCAAAATAGAAAAAGTAGCCAAGTAAAAACATTAATAACTAATCAGTATTATCATCATTGGTCTCACTATTATCGCCGTGATCATTACAATTTTCTACAAAAATCAAAGACTCATAAAATCTGTGGTTATACCGTGGAATCGCACCACTAATGCACAAAGAATTTAAATGAAAAATGCCTTTCTTATAGGAAGAGGTTGATGATAAGGACGTTCCAATACAGTATCTTCTATCAAAGCATCTGGCTTAGGTTTTCGCGAACGTCGCGTCGTTTGGTTTGGAATTAATTTGAAATATTTAATTCAGAATATGCCTCATCAAAATCATATTTAAAGACGTGAGTCTTTACAGACTTGGACAGGGAAATGGTTAAGTCTTGGTAGTCTCACCAAGAATCGGATGGTTTTTTGCTTGCACTAAGCACAGCACAGCGGGCACAAACTTCTTTCATTAAAATATAGTGTACTTATGTTTATTAAAATAAATAGATGACTGAATATGGGTTAAGTGAAGTTGAGTGAAGATTGCGTCAATATTATCATTACTGATAACTTTAAAAACCTGGCAATGGGCTGTACGCAGCCAAATCTTTACTTAGCATTTTTGGATAAATTGAGATTTTCTCAGCCTAATATTTACTAAAGATTTTAGAGATAGAATACTTAATTAAATAATTTATATACCTATGCAGCGTAACAACTGAAACAAGTTAAGAAAGAAAACACCATATATCACATTTTTTAATTAAGAACGATTAAATTCACACATAGTTAAATTGTTTTTTTGTCTTCAGTCACTAGTAGAAGATGGATTAGAAAGTAGCTACTGTTTCAGTAGGCGGTATTGATACTTATGTTTTTTTCAGGGCATATAGTATACGCCATGCTTCTGCACCTATGGTTAAGACAAAAAGATTTTGTACTACTAGATGTAATTACACAGACTGCTAGATAAATATATTTTATTAAATAACATTAGCAAGATTTGTAATTTTCTATTAGAGTTTGGCCAGGTTTTGTTGCGCTTAATGCAGAATAATTTAAACTTAATACTATTGTTCTCAGGATTGCTATGAGGTGTCTTCAGACATTGATTGTTATTCTAAAAATAATACTGGTTATTTTGTAACATTGTGTGACTACGATTGTTGATCAGGATAATTCAAAACAGAACAACTCAAGTTTAGTTTATTTAAATGATTGCATCTAACTACAAAGAGTTGACTGCACAAGTGCATAGTATGCATTTATGTATAGGACAGGCCTACTTATTTATTCTAAGTTTTATCTCAACATTACCATCTCTTGAACATCTGCATGATAAATAACATATATCGAGAACGAGGCATGGAGTGTATAATAGATGATCAAACGAACTTACCTGATGTTCGATCATTAGGTATTATACGAAGTGCCTCGTGCTCGATATATGTTCCCTACCCATCCCACCCTTGGTAAAATTGAGATAACCTACGAGACTCTAAAGGAATGAAGTTTGACAGGAGAAAAAAGACAGTGTGACACTAATACTTCGTTTAGTTTTGGATCTGAAAGAGTTTAGTTGCCAAGCGAAAGCTGCATGGTAAATAACATTTATCGAGAACGAGGCACTTCGTATAATAAAGATCGAACATCAGGTAAGTTCGTTTGATCATCTATTAGTGTGCGTAATGTGCGTTACATGTGCATTACAATGACGACCTCCGTGGTCGAGTGGCGTACGCACCGGTTTCAAGGTGTCGCTAGCTCTGAGGTCCCGGGTTCGATCCCCGGACGGGTCAATATAGAAACCAACTTTTCTACATTTTCCCGGGTCTGGGTGTTTGTGGTACCTTCGTTGTTTCTGAATTCCATAACACAAGTGCTTCAGCTACTTACTTTGGGTTCAGAGCAATGTATGTGATGTTGTCCGCATTTATTATTATTTATTTAAATGTAGAAACGCGTCCTTGACTCGCCGAGCGCGAGCAAGTTCCCGCCAATACGTATAGAAAAGGTATGAATTTTTACCGGGATGATAACTGTAACAGTGCATTACCGAAAATGGCTACCACAATATTAACGATAATAAACCTGTAATCGCATTAACCACATTTTTTTTCCGAGATATTTAACAGTATTATTACTTTACCGAATTGTAGCCACAGAACTTAATTTGTAATAATGTATTACGTTATTTTTCTAGTAAATAAAAAATGAAAAATTTCCAAAGAATAAAAGTGTTATAAGGAAAATCATTAGAAATTACCGAAGAAAAAAAATGAAAAAAATTGTATAGGTGAATCCCGACCTATAGATGCCGAAAATGATATAACAGTAAAAAGTCAGTAACAGTATAATACAGGTTTATTCCTTGGGGGCGTCGATGTAGTAATACGAAAATCACTAATCAATGTAATTTTGGTAGACTCTACTCGTGATCAGACGGCTGGTTTGTTCCTAGCACAGAGAATCAGCATAGCCATTCAACGTGGCAATGCTGCCAGCCTTCTGGGCACGTTTCCCGCTATTGACAAGGATGACGATGAAGTGTTTTTACGCATGATAGTTTTTTAATTTATATATATAAGATTTAATTATAGTATAGTTGTAAGTGTTTGTTGTTGTATTAGATTTAAGTATTGAATCTACACTAATATTATAAAGAGGAAAACTTTGTTTGTTTGTAATGAATAGGCTCAAAAACTACTGGACCGATTTTAAAAATTCTTTCACCATTCGAAAGCTACATTATCCACGAGTAACATAGGCTAAATTTTATTTTGGAAAAATCCAAAATAAATCCAATGGTCCACGCGGGCGGAGCCGCGGGCGACCGCTAGTAGTAAATAAAGATGCTGATCAATATATCTTTAACTCCAATTAAACGAACCCTACTATACAACAAAGTCTTTTGAAGTAAAACATCGCCGACAACAAAAACAATACTACTCAACACTTCCATATGATTTATTTTGACAATTATTCAAAAATAAAACAAAAGAAACCGAAATAACATATCAAATCTGCAGCTCATCAAAGACATAAAATGTAATCAAGACGTAACATCGCGCTATATAATTTTATCTGCCACAAGTTTGTTGGTGGCGAACCCTAATTGTACTTAATTTCCACTGAATCATTTCCTCCTATATAATCAAGTATCACTCACAAAACTAATTCCTGACACTCGCAGACACCAGTTTATCTGATGTTGTAAGGAATTGGATTTAAGCGGTTTTGTATTTGAGTCGTAAAAGTTAGGGTGAAGAACAGATATTTATAATGAATTAAAATCCAAAACTATTCGGCGTCGATTGATTCAAAACTATCGTCATTTCTTTCCTATTTGAAGAATAAACGAGTTTTTTTTAGTCTAGATTTTCCGCCATACAATACATTAAGCTTTCTTCCTATCAAATTACTTAGTAGGTAAATAACACAACTAAAGTATTGAAATACGTAATCATGCGTAAAATGTTTTTAAAAGATTTTGGTACAAAGATGCAAAAAGCGACTAAGAAAAATGGCGATGTTAGGAAATATCTGTACACCAGCATGAGGATATTCTTAGACCATAGTGAACATAGTACTTTTAGCATTTTTAGACGCTACTGCTTCTGCCCTTATATTTGACGACCTCCGTGGTCGAGTGGCGTACGCACCGGTTTTCAAGGTGTCGCTAGCTCTGAGGTCCCGGGTTCGATCCCCGGACGGGTCAATGCAGAAACTTACTTTTCTACATTGTCTCGGGTTTGTGGTACCTTCGTTGTTTCTGAATTCCATAACACAAGTGCTTTATAGCTACTTACTTTGGGTTCAGAGCAATGTATGTGATGTTGTCCGCATTTATTTATTTATTTTGTTTTGATTGATCGACGAACAAAAGGTAACTCTTCCTTGCTTGACCATTTGGCCTTCTGTTTTTTAACCAATATTCCTATCAGATCATACCGTCGCTTCCCCTATACCTTGCACCGCCACCGTAATGAGATTTCCCGTCGCCACAGTTATCACTGCATTTGATACACCTGCTTTAAGCTGCTATAAAAGTGTAATAACACTAATGGCGTTCGCATGTCTTTATTTATATAGCTTCTCGTAAACGTGAAATTTATTAAGAGGAGTTGCATTGTTTTAATTTTTATGTACAGTAAAAAGTTCTGCTTCACTATTTATAGTATTAAACATCTGGGAGTGCTTTTATACTTAAAACGAAAATTTGGTAAAAAGTTTTCACGAAATATTTTATGACTTGAAGGAAATTCTGAAATACTGTTTCTACCTAAAGAAAAACAAGAGCAAAACCTAGTATAACTGTACTAAAGTAAGTATCATTGCGTCCTTACTGTTGTCATAGATGTAGTCAATCCACAGTACAAAAAAGTGTCACAAAAATATTTTTTAGCACTTTTTTATGTTTTTTTGGATCGACACTGACGCACATACAGAAACTTATCTGATAAATAGCAACTTTGCTAATTAATAATTATATTCAGTAGCTTAATGAACAAAATATATAAACCAGGTTCTTTATCTATACAGGGTGTCCGGTAAATAGTCCGACAAACTGTGGTGGCTGATACCTTAAGTCAGGTCCTATCCAATGAACACAACATATGTTCCCCGAAAAGTTACAGGTTTCGAGTTACAATCGATTTTCGGAAATTTTAGAATTTTCCACCTTGCATCAGACTTTTCCATTTTTCTTGCTGATTAATAGCTTTCGTAATACTTTTTGTACATCAAATTAATCTTGAATAGTTACTCTACGCTTAAGTAAGTCTCATATTTAACTATAAGAAGAATGTATTGACAAAAAAGCCATTCGCTTAACAATTTTCACTTTTCGTTTTTCTTACTGCTCAACTTTGAACTGCCGTGGTGAAAAATAAATGTATGTAGGAATTTTGTACAACAATCTTAAAAACTTGCTTGAATATTGGTGATTTTGGGAAGGTACAATACTTGCGTATTTTCTTTACAAAATTTGACAAAACAAGCTGCTGAAGTACACACATGGACTTATTTGTTGAAATATTACTAATGTAAATCTGAGGAAAAATGAGACGTAACGCGGATCGTCATTGTACAATGAAATAAGGTATTTTCTTCTAGCGACTAAAATGGTACACAAAATAATTGTGGCCAATTTCAATTTGGAAAACATGGAATGAAAAAAAAAATTGACTGTTAAATTTTTTGCAAAGTTACGGAACCCTTCGTTAGCATGTCCATCTCCAACTCGACCGGTTTCTTAGAAGACCAACTCTTCGTAAATACATTCTAGGCAAGTTGAACGATACAATATGGTTTGGGAAAATGGGTGCAGTATGGGCCTGAAGTAAGAGCCTCCTCTAAAGAGGGATACCAGGGCCATATGGATTGGGCGTCCAAAACCAGCTATTTAATTGTTGTTGCATGAAAAAAAAAGTGTTATAAAATCTATTCATCTAGTAAGAAAGTACTGAAGGAAAAGGTAACTTTACACTAAAACATGTTTTAATCTGGCACAGAGAGTTAATGGCGAGAAGAAAATACCTAATTTCATTGTACAATGACGATCCGCGTTAAGTTACGTCTCATTTTTCATCAGATTTACATTAGTAATATTTCAACAAATAAGCCCATGTGTGTACTTCAACAGCTTGTTTTGTCAAATTTTGTAAGGAAAATACGCAAGTATTGTACCTTCCCAAAATCACCAATATTCAAGCAAGTTTTTAAGATTGTTGTACAAAATTCCTACATACATTTATTTTTCACCACTGCAGTTCAAAGTTGAGCAGTAAGAAAAACGAAAAGTGAAAATTGTTAAGCGAATGGCTTTTTTGTCAATACATTCTTCTTTTAGATAAATATGAGACTTACTAAAGCGTAGAGTAACTATTCAAGATTAATTTGATGTACAAAAAATATTACGAAGGCTATTAATCAGCAAGAAAAATGGAAAAGTCTGATGCAAGGTAGAAAATTCTAAAATTTATGAAAATCGATTGTATCTCGAAACCTGTAACTTTTCGGGGAACATATGTTGTGTTCATTCGATAGGACCTGACCTAAGGTATCAGCCACCACAGTTTGTCGGACTATTTACCGGACACCCTGTATACTTATAATAAATCTGTAGAAGTGAAAATTCTGTACATTGAAAATATCAAAAAAATAAATGGCGGGGGGTGTTACTAGACCGACACCGAACCCAAAAGGGTGAAAAAAAAAATATTTGTCTGTCTGTCTGTCTGTTTGTTCAGGTATCACGCAAAAACTACCGGTTCGATTACGATGAAACTTGGTATAATTATTATTTATTATCCTGGGCACCACACTGGGTAGTTTTTATCCCGGAAAAGTATAAACAATAAAAAAAAACTTAATTTTGCGGTTAAAAACGCATTGATAAGTTTCGTCATCCACGCGAACGAAGTCGCAGGCACAGCTAGTTATGAATAAAATAAAAACGATCTCAGTTTTTAGTACATATTAATACATACCATTTATAGAACGTGTAAACACATAAATACATCCTCAGCAATAATTGTATTAAAATATTTATACCTCCATGCAAACGATCACACGAAACACTAAAATTCAATTCAAGTCTGAATTACGTACAAAGCCAACCTATTTTATGTGACGTCATAAAATTGAATCATAAAAGTCAAATCGTTCCCGTGAATCGTATTCAGGGACACGCAATCAATCAAACTTATTAGAGGCCTACAAGTAGCTGAGGAAAGCCGGCGAAATTTATTCAAGGTTGGCAATACTCATAACACTTATTGGTATTCATAGGCGCTAGGTGGTTCATAAACTGTTGATCAATATGCCGAAGTACGTAAGCTGACTGTACCGGGGTAGCAGCCTCCTTTGTACTCCAGATTACGTTATTTAGGCAACCATTGACATGTAAATTCCTCTAGGCTATTAAATTTGCATTCTAATTAAAACAAGACACCCGGTATTGGCTTATTTTGTAAATACTGGCTTGTAAGTACTTCAGTTTGTTTACTTAAAGTTTCTGTTTAGCTTGAAGGTTGTACTTAACCTTTATAGTTGAATGCGTTAAAGGGTTTCTAAATTAAAATACATAAACTTTTTTTAAGAAGGAAAACTTTTTAATCTGAAAAACTTTTTTATTGTATCGATATACTTTAGTTGAGTTGACAACACTTTGACTTGTAATTATAGTAAGGTCAGAACCGACATAATTATGTTAAAACGTAGGTACATTCCACAATAAATAAATAAGTAAATTATAAAATTATCGATAAAAAATACTCTATCGTAAATTAAACTAAGTGCTTATTAACTGTGGCAAATTATCTAAACGTTCTATTGTGATAGTCTTATAGCAAACATCGATACGTGATGGAAACAAAAGCATATCAAAAGACAGAAATAACAATGTAACGTGTCTTCACGATGCGACGCCATCAGAAAACCTTGGATCGTGCACAAACGGTATTTTTACAATACCTTAATAGGGCTTTGTGGTATTTCCTGAACTATTTTTATATTTTTTTTTGTTATTTGATAGGCCCACAGGAGGCACTTAGAACTGTCATTATTTTTTATCTCAAAAATATAGTATAAACAATTGATATTAGTAATATCCTTAAAAAATATCGTTTACGTATTTTTTTGTAATGAATAAAGATTTGTATTTCATTTAAAAGAAATTGCATTTTTATCACATAAATGTAAATGAGCATGCATTCACCTTATAGCAATTACTATGCAACTAAAAAAGATTGTATAAAATACTAAGATGTCATATTAAAAAAAATATGTTTAGAGATTCTTCTTTGATGATTTATGATAATAATTTCAGTCATACCTAAAACTTACATTCAAAGTATGCTAAACAACAAGATACAACGTGGCAATGCTGCCAGCCTTTTAGGCACACTCCCAGTCGACAACGATGTGGATGAATTTTTTGATGCTTATTTTAGTTTTTAGGTTTCATTTAGTTTAATTTTTTTCTTATTTTTAGTGTACGTTTAGCTAAGTTTTTAAATTATTGTACATATTTAAAGTCAGTTACTAGATCTTCAAGTACAATGTCCCAGTAATAAACATTATGTAACCTCGCTCTGGTTTAGATAATGTAATAATTTAATGTAACCCAAATACATCTAGATCAGTGTGTAAACAAATTGTTTGCGCAGAAAGCAATGTTCAGCCACCGTCACAATCGGCTCGTTGAATGATTAAAGGATTGTAAATCCGCTGACAATTAAATGGTTTGCAAATGGTGTGGACTTAGCTGGTACAAATAATGTTGTGTTTGCATAATAAAGGTATTTGATGAGTTAGGTTAATTCATAGGGGTGAATTTAATAGAATTTACTTAACTGTAGAAAAAAGTTACTGATGAATGAAACAATTTAACATAGAAAAATCACGACTTGTAATTATAGTAAGGTCAGAACCGACATTGTTTTATAAATTTACACATGCATTAATTTCAATATGTACTACGATTTTAATAAATAAGAAAAAAAAACATCCAAGTAGGATTTTCTGCATGATAATGCAGAAAATCTTGCAACAAAACAATTCATTTTTAAAGCTCAATAAAATAATTGTACACTACGTCCAACGAATTGTTTTGTTTTTTAAGTGCTAAGCTTCAACAAATAATTTTATTCCCGGTGACCGGGCCCATGGCAAGACCCAACGCGTGATAATGCATTATTTATACGCCCTAACACGACCAAAACGAATGCAGATACTAACGAAAAATAAGATACGGAGGCACACTCGCCTTTTGTCTCAACGACAAACGTGCCTTGTGAATAAATAACACAAATAAAAATCCTATAAATATTGAACAACAGTATATTTCACACTTTACGAAGAGCCACGGTAACTGAGATATATTATGACACGGTTATCGATTCTGGTTTTTTGGGTGAGCCTTGTTTTCACGAATCTTTGTTTGTAAACGAATGGAAACAATGCGAATGCATTTTTATTGTTATTTTTTACAATGTGGGTCCTTATACTTCATACATCCAAGTATGGTAGCGACTAAGCGTCTGAAGTCAAAATGTTCAGTCCAAAATGACATTCCGTTACTCTGTCATATATTTTTTGGGGATCGTTTGTTGATTTTTTCGTGTAACTGAACGGAAAATCGTTGTTGTCGTTTTTCTCCGTTTATGAAATAGATGTTGATTTTTTACTGTAAAAAAGTTGTGAGATAAAATAAGAGTAACGGTACAGTTAGAGGCATGGTTGGTCGTGTAGATTTGTTTAGTTTTCGATCAATATTTCATCGTCACAGGCAGCCGGTCACCGCGTAACGTCACTGCGCTGGAAAACGCGGCTATAGAAATTCATAGGGACTTCTGATTGTTTTTTTTTTAACAAATTATCAATTACGTTCCTTTAAGTGACAAATAAATAAACAGAAGACTTAGAATTAGACAATATCTAATTTATTATTATTTTTATTGAAATACAAAAATAAATTAAAGCTAAAATTTATAATTAGGTATCAATTCCCAAAGAAGGCTTAAAGCAAGCAATTGTATGGCATCGTTGACTTGAAATATTTCTAAATAACATTTTTGAACAAAAACTGTATCACCACCTAGGCTAAAACTGCGTAACAATATACGAATAATCCATAAACCAAGCAACATGAAAAATAGCTGTAACTATAACATAAACAGACAAGTCTCCAAAGTTTTTCTATTACGTACTGTGAGCATATGAATAGTGAATAATATGTACGTAAACTGGAGCGCAATAGCGTTTATAAAATGTTATTATATAAATCAAGCAGTTGTTCCGTACGATATGAAAAAACTGTTTACCGTACCGTTTTGTGTTTAATTTTCTTTGATATGTGGAAAAGTTTTTTGTAGTATATATTTTATATCAATTAATTATTTTTAGTAATGTTGTGTGTTAATTCTTTAAATACAAATATAATTTGGTTTCAAGGTTGCTTAACTACCATCTACAGAGGTTAGACGTAGGTACCTATTCGGTAACACAACGAACAAATATTATTTTAAAAAAAGCTGTGTAATATATCTTAATACATTTTATTTATAAATAGACGGTTTGTCGAAAGACCAATTCAAAAGCTTTCAGTAGTATTTTCATGAAAAGTCTAAATACAAAATTTTGTCAATATCTCTAACTAAACTACATAGAACACTCATCATCTCCCGAGCCTTTTTCGAACTATGTTGGGGTCGGCTACCAGTCTTACCGGATTCAGCTGAATACCGTATTTACAATGTGTTTACAAAGTACACTACATAGAATACTAAACAATCATAAAACAATGTCCTAACCAAATTACCTAGCTAAAACAATATTCAACACTCTGGTTTCATATAATCATATACAACATTATTGTCCAATCTATTTATCACGATAACCAAATTAACTTTGCATTGCCATACATTACTGGGGCCGTACCATGATCTCTTAAAGCAGTACTGTTAGGGTTGAGTAAGCAGGACAGCGCCATGAACAATGAAGTTCGCCGTCTCGCTTCGACAACCTCAACACTACTGCTTTAAGAGTTCATGGTACGGCCTCTGTGCAGCAGTGTATTAGGTATATCCCCTAATGACATGGAATACGAATCGCATATTGATTTCAGAAATGCAAATGTAACTTTGTTTTTCTGTTCTATTATTATTACATACAGTATTTATGATGTGGGAATGTCTAAATTATCTGTTTATTATTTTCTCTTTACACAAATTAACTGTTTAGGATGCATTTATGTTTTACTGCCCTTTCTAATTCAGCAACAAATGACACCTACCTATCTTTCTTTCAAACTACATTTCAGTCATCAATTTTTATCGCGTATTTTAGGCAAATTTTAATTCGTACAATCTTTTATCTGACAATCACAAACACAACAAATAAAAACATCCAAAACGGTTGTTTCCTTCGTAATATGTGAAACTCCGACTTATACCTAAGTAGTAAGTATAGATATAGATGTATGAATATCAAGAACCCCCGAAATACGTATAAACTACTAACCTAACTAGTAACATCTAACCGGGAGATACCACAACAGACATTACACCAAACTCATTTGCACAACTTAGGGCGACAGCTAACTAGGTCTATTAGCGCGCGACAAATAAACTTAAATCCCCCAAAATTGGGATTAACCCTCCACATACCCACGAATTTACAAGTTGCCCTTAATTCCTGGTATCTCTGGTACTGCGGACCGTTTTGTGAATTACTGGTATAATCTACGCACGATTGGCTATTATCTCTATATCCAGTTCTTCGCACAATTGGAGTTTTTGATCCTACTGTAAACCGGACTAAGTTGTTAATTAAGGCTTGGTACGCTACCTTTGTTATGTGATTTCATAGGACTTTGGAAACATTTGTGAACGCGCGCTTTTTGTTTTTGGGATTTTCATATGTTGTGAACATTTGAAATTAGAACATTTTATTTTGTTATCATTTAAAATAATTAATATAATTAATTATTATACGTAATTCTATTTTTAGCTTTATTTAGGATTAAGGTCGCTTATGTTGTGTTAGAATTGCGTAAATCGCATAACTGCATGCAAACATGTGGTTGAAAAAAAACGTTTATGATTTTTTGTCGTCATAATCTATATAGACAATGATAAAAAATGCAAATTATATTTCAAATCTCATTACATCGGCAACAGGTCACCTAATTTCAACATTCAGAATTAACGTGGCGACACTTTAATCAGATAAAACGCCAGCAATTCACTTTAGATTTACGCAAACACCCAACTTAGTTAGCAAACGTAAATCTCTTCAGTCGACATTCAACAACTGGGTTTCAATGCACAACACGAAACGTTGCATTCGACAAACGCCGAAACTCAAACACAGGGTCTGGGTAGACCGTCCCTAGACCTGTTTACGTTGCAGTCCATTACCATAATTAAGTACAAACACTACGCTGCTGCGGTGACAACTCAAACATAGGGTATCGGTGAAAATGTCAGCAAATAATATCTATCAGGTACAAGGTTTGTTTACGGCGAACTTGAATCAACCCGCTCGGGCCGCTAGAATGCCGCGGCCGCTGCATATTCTAAACTTAGATTAATGTTTGATTTATTTTTAATATAACGAGAATTTTCTCTCACGACTAACGTAATTAAAAAAAAATACTTAAATTAAAAAAATAAGAAACCACGGTAAGTCATACTCCATTTTTTGTTATTATTTGATGAAATGTCACAAGTAAACAGTAGGTACACCAGTTTACAGAGAAATTGTAATTTCCGTTATCCAAGCTAAAGCATCAAACGACGTTCTTAAGTAAACATTACGAAAAGAACAATAAAAAAGGTTTGTCCAATGACTTAAATAGGCACTTACCTTGATTGCTTTACTTTCATCTGCAATTGTATCATCATTTGCTTTCCATTTTCCTGTTTACTTCCTTACGTTTCTACTGTAAACAAAATTATAAACGAAAAGGCATATTTTTTTACTCCTAAAATGTCTAAATTCCTAACACAAGTTGACAAAAGATATGTCTCAATAATTCAAAAAATCAATAAATTCTAATAACTTTTAAACTATCGCGCTGCATGTTTATAGTAATATTTTATAAAACGGGGATTAGCGCGTACAAGGTTAAGAACCGGCAGACCACTAAATCGGCAATAGCAGATCACGTACTACAGGCTGGCGTTAATCACTGGATTCAATTCCATCGCGCGCAAGTCCTCTCCACCGATCGCCACTTTCATTCGAGAGCAATGCGAGAAGCGATTGAAATCAAGAAGCATCCAAATTTCAATCGGGAAGACGGCTTTAAAACTATCTGCATCTTGGTATCCAGTGATTCCCTTAACAAAATCTGGCTTTTCTGCAAAGTCGATTAGTGAACAGAATACGGACACGGTCAGTGTAGTGTGTAGGGTACTTGAAGAACAGGGGGTAGATGAAAAATCATCTACTTCGTGCACGGAGCAATGCACACCGCATCTCCAGTCTGCTTGCGACCACGGCCTGTGTACACCGGTCGAAACGTCAAGCCCTAAAGGTATTTATGCATGTATGCGCTAATCCCCGTTTTATAAAATATTACAATAAATTCTAGTTAAATTAAATTTTATTTACTATAAATTTTTTAACACGACATAGAATAAAAAACCTTTACCCGCGTATGTAAAGGTCTCCATATTATACTAGACAAAAGCAACATTTTAGCCTCAATAAAATATGATCTTAATAAGGAAATGAATTCCCAGGATAAATAAAACGAATACGAATACGTCGCGTCTCGCGGCTGTATCAAATATGTATTGACTTACCCACCAAGTTTTAATGATGTTTCATCGCGAATCAGTTAAATAAGATCAAAACAAATATTAGGGATCGAATCACGTCTTAATGTTTTCAAAACTTTGTACATGAAGCTTGGGAGGTAATAAATTTTATTTGTGTATCTTAAATCGAATAGACAAATGAGACTACTTCACTTATGAACATGAAAATGTCTTATTATTGTAATTAACTAATCATTAATTATTTTTACTTATACCAATAAAACTAGAAACTTTATTTTAACTAAATAAAACAAAATGATCAAAATCACTTTTTAGTCAATCTTTATTTAAATAAAATCGTTCAATCTAAATTATTTTCATTTTTTTTAAGGATAGTATTATAAAAACGTATACTTAAAAAAATATAGTATATACTAGCTGTGCCTGCGACTTCGTTCGCGTGGATGACGAAACTTATCAATGAGTTTTTAACCGCAAAATTAAGTTTGATTTTTATTGTTTATACTTTTCCGGGATAAAAACTACCCAGTGTGGTGCCCAGGATAATAAAGAATAATTATCGTAATCGAACCGGTAGTTTTTGCGTGATACCTGAACAAATAGACAGACAGACAGACCAAATTTTTTTTGTTCACTCTTTTGTGTTTGGTGTCGGTCTAGTAACACCCCCCGCCATTTATTTTGTTTACATTTTCAATGTACAGAATTTTCACTTCTACAGATTTATTATAAGTATAGATATCTATTAAGAAAATTGTTTAGCTATATCTTACACTGTACAATCACCAATACAAAATGGAAGGCAAGATTAAATCCTTAAAATATAATTACGGCATCCGTACTTTGCCGAACTTAGCCGAACTTAACACGAACATCTACAGGTACATACATCGTGTGTCCTACTGAACCGATTCTGTTTAATCAACGCCCCGGATTGTAACTATTGGAACTATTCGAAGTGATTGAAGCGAGAACTCCCGTTGACGAGCAATCTTCAACTAATATCCTTCGCGAGAACTCAATTACAATACGCCAGCGACTTTAATTTCCTCATGTAAGGCTTTGAAGCTGAGTTTAAACAATGCGGGGTACTAGGTGTTTTCGATTGTATCTCGAGTTTTTATCAGTACGTGATTTGTTTTACATTTTGTATGACCCTGGGATTTTAAATACATGTTTTCATGATCTATCTTTTGGGATACAACGGTAAATTTTTATGGCCTTGTTATTCTTTTTAATTAGACAAGTAAATAAAATAACCGCTCGATGGCTCGCTAGAGCCATCTCATAAGCACCAGACAACTAAACTAAAATACTAAAAAATACTTTCCATCTCAAACGTATAAGATAAAAATATTATCAAAAGGTTTCAAGTAAGTACTATTACCACTAATTTAGAAACATAATGTAAAATATTCAGGGAATGTAAACATTGTACCCATAAAAAATGTAATCCAGTTCACAAAAATCCCAGTAACTGTGTCAAGTCTGAAACCTATTAACAATAGAACATTTATCGTTATCTAAGCTATCTCCTTTCGAATAGATTTTGTTCTAAATTTCACTGCTTTGTTTTACTGCCGAAAGTCAATCCAATGTGTGATTGTGTTGCTTTAAGCAAATTACGGTCTATATTGTTCAGTGTGAGTTTTTTAATTAAATGTAAATAATATTTATTATTTACATTTAATTAAAAAACTCACACTGAACAAATGCAGACAACATCACATACATTGCTCTGAACCCAAAGGAAACAACGAAGGTACCACAAACACCCAGACCCGAGACAATGTAGAAAAGTTTGTTTCTACATTGAGTCGTCCGGGGATCGAACCCGGGACCTCAGAGCCTTTTTGATTATGTTATAAATTTAGAACTTAAGTTTTTGTCAGATCAACGTTTTCATAATCAGAGGCCCTTTGATTGAGAACCCTTTGATTTTGAACCTTCGATTTGTTTCTATTTTTAACATGGGATTTTTTAATGTACCTGATTGTAAATTTAAGGTTAAGCCTAATGGACTAAAAGTCACAAATAAATAGAAAAAAAAAAAAAAAAAACATGGGATTTTTCGTTGCTAAATCTATTCAGTGTGTTGCCATCTCTTATGTGGCCTACCGAAATAGGTTACAGGTCTGTTTGGGTTGCTTTATTTTTTTATTTTAGTACCCAAATTACAGACTTCAGGTATATGTCCATGTTTACAAAAACAGTGTTGTGTCACTATCATAGAAAATGTAAAAACAATACACCTATGATTATATTTTTATTCTTTTTGATACCACTTGTAGCTTAATAGCAAGCTTAATATTTCATGAAGATAAATATATTTTAAGTCTTAAAATACCTCCGTTAGTGCTTATAAAAAGATAACCACTTTGTTACTAAATAAAAGAAAGATAAAAAGTAAAATTGCGGTTTTAATCCACAAAAACAAAAAATAAAAAAGAAACGGAGAGATTTTCAAAGGTTCTTGAATAATAAATTTGTAAAGACCTCCTTGGCGACTACTTCACCTAAAAACTTAAAAGAGATAGGATCTTATCCATAAATGTGAAAACATTATTTTTTTCTTTTCTGCAAAAAGTATTTTTTAGATCTTATAAATTCGGCCCTTTTAATAACACTATAGACCACACTGGTTCGTACAAAACCAATAAAATCAATGAGGTAACAAATTATATTTGATGAAAATATTAAGAGCAGCGAATAATTAAAATAAAATAGATGTAATCTTATTTTGCTTACAAAAAAATCAAAAAACAACCTGTGTGTTTTTATTTCGACATTTTTAGCTACACATATTATGTTCCTATTGAATTTCAATTGCATCGAATAAGATTTTTAAAATCGATCTTACAAGACAATAATATTTTCTAATAAGGCTCAAACAAATGCCAAATTTACCTACAAAGACATCTTTTAGTAAAATATATCAAAGCAAATCTTCACAAACACACAGTATCATGTAATAAACTGACTCCACGTAAGTCTGTCGATTTGAATAGAACGCTATCGTCCGTCGTCGCCGCCGAATGGGATTGCATCGGCAATAGGCCTCAGGTGGCGATTAGACCAGATCTCTGTACGGATAGAGGCACGCAACTCCATACAGGCTACCAATACTATTTAACTTCGGATTGTGTTTGGTACAAGTTAGATTGCTCCAGGCATGCTTCTTCACGGGTATTGACCTTACAGATTGAGGTACTAGATACTGAGTTTGATAGTGAGGATACTTAGGGACGAGGTTTTATTGTACGTAGTTTTTTTTATAATGATTTTTGTTTTATAGAGACGACCTAGACGTTTACCGTAAGGACTGATTCGAGGTGAAAAGGGACAGGGACCAATGAAGCGACTAATGGGAGGCCTTTGCCTAGCAGTGAGACAGCTTATGCAAAAAAAAGACACTAGAAAATCGATCATTTACCAGTGACCGACGTGGCTTTGCGTCGACAAAGTATATTTTATAATTATTATTATTTTCTGCCCTTACTTTTTGATACGGCCCCACACTCTGACATGACTCCATTCAATTCTCACTGTGTTTTGGAAAGTGCGATGACCTGATTGAAGCCGTACTTTTGTTTACAAACATATTATATCATTAGGTTAATAACGAAAAATAAAAGACAATCGAAAACCCAATCGACTGGCATTCAAATAGGTTTGAATGCGAATCCCTTTCAATAGTGACGCGATCACACAATAAAATAGAAAAAAAATGAGTATCTGTATTTAGTCGTAAATATAGGTCGTAGAATAATAGATGAGGCTGTGTTGTTTGGTCATTCTATTAGGAAATATGAAAATAGATGCTCTGTTTTAAGTGACGTGGTGACATCAGAGAATAGGTATCACTTTATTTCAGGTAACAGAACTCGACCAAATTGTTTCATTTAATAATTAAACCATGGACACGAAAGAAAAATAATTAAATAAACTAATATTTAGTTTTTCTTTAATTCGATGTCTCTGATTATGTAGTAGGTACCTACAAAGTACAGTAGTATTGAAATATATCACACAAAGAATATCAGCTAGAATTCTACAGACTATAGATATTATCCAGTATAGTACCGAAGTAAGAAGCGCTTACAGAAATGTGAAGATCAGGAACAAGCACGCAGCGCATACTTAAGTACATCCTTTAATTAAATAAGCCTTATTAAATAATCCCCAATACTCCTTTGTAAGTTCTACTTTAGACATAACACCACGCGCGTAAGGTTAGGTGCATAGTGGAGCGAAAAGCGGGTGAGCGATTTTAGTTTAGTGATGTACCCACTTGCGTAATGTGTGCGTACTTACAAATGTACTGTGTTCTCAAAGGATATCTAAACAATTAAAATTTATAAAAATATAAATTCATGTCGAAATACTCAAAATCTGTAAGACGCTTATTTCGATGCTTACTCTAAAATATTTTTTTTTACATTAAAAATAGGAATTAAATGGAGTGGGTGAATTAATTAAATTACTAGTGTTTTACTTAATATGCTTAGAAATATTTAAGATTGAAAAAACATATATTTAAATTTAAAAAAAATATATTGTAACGATTACGATTAATTTAAAGAACAAAATTTATTATTATTAAATTGTAAGAGTTTAATACAAAGTCTTAAATCGCTTTCCCGCTCACCTTATCACCCTGTACTCACATACCGTGTGATACCAGCCTTAAGAAGCGTCGATACCAACATCCGCATTGATAAAGCCAACCAATAACAAGATTTGCCAACATATTTTCGCAACACGATGCGAGATAACAATAGAACGGACTTAGTGTTCAGCTTCGAATAATGTGCATTTTAATTACACTTCTTTGCCTCTGAATTAAGCAAGGCAAAGCCGTTATTCTTAATGGTAAGGATAAAATCCTAAACGATTATTTTGCTATTGTGAGTTTTGAGATGAAGATAGCGTACTGAAGCTGTTTAGTCTTGTGGTCTTGTTTAATTGATTGCATTAAGAGACTCTCTAGAGTTATTGTCATGTATATTATAGCTTGATTTTACCAAAGAAAACTGTTTTGTATGTTTCTGCTAATGTACTACAGGTGTAAGTTGTGGGTAAGAACTAATATTGCATTACTTCAGTAAATGATTCAATTTATGTCACCAAAACTGTTAAAAAGAATTGTTAAAAACAAATATAAATATTATTTTGGATCTAAAAATAAATTGTTGAAACAACAATCAAATTGATGGAACTCCAAACAAATCCTCAAAGAGAACTAAAATTATTCGACGAACGAAAACAAAAGAAAACTTTTAAAAACGACACGAATCTAAATAATAGGACGAGATGATACGCGGGTCGCGTTAGTGAAACGTCATCGGCAGTCATGGCACGTCTTACAACAGGCTGTGACGTAGCCTCCAGATACAGAGAAAAAAATAATACACGAACAACTTTCACAAAAGTGGGTGAAGTCATTTATCAAGCTAGCGCTAAGAACTCTCGACAGGGAGAACTTTTGATACAGGATACGCCGGCGCTAGACATTAATAATAAGGATATCGTAGTACTCGGAGTGTTTTTAGGATGTCTTCAACGTGTTTTATCACTTAAGCTCGAAAACTTTCCTCTTAACGTCACAGAGTTTTTGCCCGTGGCTGACGTGTCACCACGACCTAGATAAAATATATTGTAGTTTTTCTCTAATACACTTAAAACTTTGTAATATCAATGTTTAAATAATAGATTAATAGCATAGTTTCTGTCAATTTGTCTAAAAGTTTCATTCCTCAAAGTTTGCTCATTAAACTACCCCAAGATTTAACATTCTCACGCAGGAACTTGTAACTTCATAATAGTATCAAAGCTAATATATCGAGAACAAACAACTTTGGTATCTTTATTCCCGGCGCCTGCCTCCAAACTCGGGCCGTATTCTGTTCGTAACTAACTTCCAGTTAGACCCGTAAACGACTTTACGTGTCGAACAAGGAAATCAAATTATCAACTCCTACCAACTTCGCACCTCTTCCAGCCCGTACGAGATACTGGAATTTGTTGCCCGAAAACGGTCGCCCTTCACTATTTGAAAATTCTGTGCGTTTCTTTAGACAAAAATATGTATAGGGGCACGCGACGCCAAACAAGCTTTATTGGGTATCTTCACCAAAGTATGCGAGTTGGGAATTCAATAAGTGACAACGGAAAGAATTAAGGGTGTCCGTGGTAACGTAACCTGCACTTTGTATCAGATCGTCACTTTGATGTTTTTTTCTACTTCTGTTTACAAAACTTTGTCATTCTTCCCCACTTGTTGAAATACATTTCGTTTTTATCATTAAATGAAGTCATTGCCCTCACTTTTTAAGTCTTATTAGAATAAACAAATTAGGCTTTCACAAAAATGTACACTGAAAGCATGTATGTACTATGTAATTCATAAAATAAGAAATATCTCTTCAATCATTCAAAGGAAGACACGACTACGCATCAATTACCATAATTTCTTAGACGGTGCGCAGGTTTCCTTTTTTTAACCCGATGCGGTGGCTCGATTAAGAAAACATTACATAATTGTGCGAGAGCTGTCGGGCGCGTAAGTGGCGCCATGCGAGGGAACGTGTAACTATGTGGGGGCGGCGAGGGTGCGGGAGGCGAGGCGCACAGAGGGGCGGCATGAACGCCACCACTCTCACCAAACTGACGGACCGATAGCTTCGTTAGTCGCACACGAACCACGATGAGGACGGCACGCGTCGGCGTTGCCTCCAACAACGAACGTACGTGCGTCGCGATGTAAACATTAACCTGTGAAGTGACACATTAATGAAGTCTCGATAATATTATTGACTCAAACTAAATAAACGTTTCCAATTACCATTTTTATTTAATCGAATAGACAAATGTGTGTAGAAAATGTTTCAATTGCTGACTCTTTTGTTAGTGACTTTGGGTGTTAATGCGGCTTATGCTCCAAGAGGTGTGGATAACTGCAGTCGCCCAAAGGGTGATGAAGACACATTGTGCCAGGTGCGGACTTTAGACGCCGAAGGATCCAGTTTAACATCTGCACATTCTGAGAACACAAAACGACTCTCAGTAGAATGCAACCAACTACTTCTGTTCGAAAGTTATCTCGAAGCAAACTATTTCCAAAGATTTTCAACGCTTGCTGAACTAACACTAGAGAACTGCAAACTACTAAGAATACCCGGCAACGCGTTCGAAGGTTTGCGCGAACTGAAAAAGTTGTCGATTAGATCTAAAAACTACGATTGGAGCCCGAATAAAAACTTGGAACTCTCACTTGGAACTTTCAACGGTTTGCGAGAACTACAAACACTCGACCTGGGTGAAAATAATCTGAAGGCGATACCGCAGGATGTTTTTTGCCCGCTGGACAATTTGCAAGTGCTAAATGTTACTCACAACAGGATCAAAAGTGTGGATCGTCTCGGCTTTGGGAAAAGCTGTGGTTCGGGCCTGCGAAGCCTAGATTTAAGCCACAATGAACTCAAATCTCTCTCCGACGAATCGGAAATTACAGGATTAAAACGGCTTCTGGAGTTAAGACTCCAACACAATAATATCACAGACATTTCAGGTGAAACATTTAATGGACTTATTTCGTTACGAATATTAAATATTTCCTATAATAACCTTCAGTTTATACCGGAGGGTACGTTCGCCAGCACGAAGGAGTTGCGAGAGGTATATTTGAATAATAACTTGTTATTTGAAGTAGCCAAAGGCGTGTTCCACCGATTAGAACAGTTGCTTGTCTTAGATTTATCGAATAATCAGCTCTCGAGCGCTCACATTGACGGTGGAACATTTGTTGGCCTTATTCGTTTAGTAATTTTGAATTTATCTAATAACGCGTTAACGAGAATAGACAGCAAGACATTTAAGGATTTGTTCTTTCTGCAAATATTAGATTTAAGAAATAACTCTATAGGCTATATTGAAGAGAATACTTTCCTTCCTTTGTATAATTTGCATACTTTAATTTTAGCTGAGAATCGCTTACACACGATAGACGAGTTCCTATTTAACGGATTGTTTGTACTTAGTAAGTTAAACTTAAACAATAACTTATTGGTAAATATAGATCTGAAGGCGTTTAAAAACTGTTCCGACTTAAAAGAATTAGATTTAAGTTCAAATCAGTTATCGGAAGTCCCGTCTGCAATTTGGGAGTTGTCGTTATTAAAAACTTTAGACCTCGGTGAGAATCAAATTTTAGATATCAAAAATGGTTCCTTCAAAAACTTAGACCAATTAACCGGTTTAAGATTAATCGACAATCAAATCGGAAACCTAACAGTCGGTATGTTTTTTGATTTGCCAAGCTTACAAGTTCTAAATTTGGCTAAAAATAAAGTTCAAGCTGTGGAAAGAGGCACGTTTGTTAATAACAAACAATTAGAAGCGATCCGATTAGACGGCAATTTTGTATCAGATATCAACGGTGTATTTTCGACCTTGCTTAGTTTACTGTGGCTCAATCTATCGGATAATCATTTAGTGTGGTTTGATTACGCTTTTATACCGATTAATTTAAAATGGCTCGACGTGCATAACAACTTTATTGAACACTTAGGAAATTATTATAAACTCCAAGACGAAATTCACATAAAAACATTAGACGTGAGCCATAACCGTATTGTGGAAATATCGCCGATGGCAATACCCAACAGCGTGGAGTTACTGTTCATAAACAATAACCACATAAACAGTATTGAAGTGAACACGTTTATAGAGAAACGTAATCTCACTCGAGTTGATATTTACGCAAATGAGATATCTCATTTAGATATCAACAGCCTCCGGTTGTCCCCGGTCCCCTTGAACAAGTCGTTGCCTGAGTTCTACATCGGAGGAAATCCGTTTAACTGTGATTGCTCTATGGAATGGCTGCCTTTGATAAACAATATGACTGCGATGAGACAGCATCCAAGAATAATGGATCTTGAAAATGTGTTGTGCAAAATGACACATACTAGAGGCGTAACACATGTGCCATTAAGCAACTTACAGTCAACTGACTTCTTGTGTACGTACGAAACACATTGTTTCACTCTCTGCCGCTGTTGCGATTACGTAGCCTGCGATTGCCAAATGACGTGCCCGAATAATTGTTCCTGTTATCATGATCCAACTTGGAACAAAAACGTAGTCGATTGTTCCAGCCAACGTGCAATTGAAATACCAGAAAAAATACCGATGGACGCAACAGAGGTATACTTAGATGGCAACGATTTCAAAGAACTACAAAATTATGCATTTATCGGTCGCAAAAATATGAGATCTCTTTATGTTAATGCGAGCCAAGTTGAAAACATACAGAATAGAACGTTCGCTGGTTTATCCTCCCTCATTACGCTGCATCTCGGTAACAATAAACTAAAGCATTTAAACGGCTACGAGTTTGAACATCTGACGCAGCTTAACGAGCTTTACTTACAAGACAATTTTATCAGCCATATAGCGAACTCGACGTTTCTAACTTTGAATTCATTAAAAATATTAAGAATAGATGGTAATAGATTAGTAGATTTTAACGTCTGGAGTTTGAATGTTAACAGAAACTTGAATGCTCTCACATTAGGGAACAACATGTGGTCGTGCAAATGTAGATATTTACAGAAGTTTACATCGTATGTATCAGATAACGTCGGTAAAATAGTTGATATAACTGATGTGTGGTGTTGGAACACTGACCCAAAATCTACACAAAAGAAAGAGCTCAATTTGAATGGCACAATATGTAGCGACTATTACGCCGGAGATTCTGTTATAGATAATATGTTGGTCTCAAATTACATGCCCATGATGGTGACTACGCTCTCTGGATTCATGTTGATTATGCTAGTCATCCTTGTGATTTTCTTATTCAGAGACACGATTCGCATATGGCTTTATACAAGCTGCGGTATAAGATTGTTCCCATTCACTGGAGCGTACGACGACACTGATAAATTATACGATGCTTATGTTTGCTACAGCCCAAAGGATGATGATTTTGTTATTCAAACGTTGGCTGCTGAATTGGAAAATGGAAGTCCGTCGTATCACCTTTGTTTACACTATAGAGATATACCGCAACATAATGTCGCTTATATGCAGTGCACGTTACCACTTCCTGAGGCGGCAGAAGCGTCTAAACGCATTATAATAGTCCTTACAAGGAACTTCATAGAAACGGAATGGTCGCGTTTCGAATTTCGCCAGGCATTGTATGAAATCTTAAAACCGCGAATTTATACCTTAGTAATAATAGAGGAAAGCTCAGTATTGCCCGAGGCCGAATGCGATCCCGACTTAAGGCCATATTTAAAAACGAGTTCAAGGATACGGTGGGGTCAAACCAAATTTTGGGAGAAGTTGCGATATGCGATGCCGGATCAGAAATATAAATCTAAATCTTCTACATATAGGAACAATATTAATTCTTATACGATGAGAAGTGGTATGCAAAACGGGACGATGAGGTCGTTTTCCTTTACGGAGAAAATAAGAGGGTCCGCGGACGGTGTGAGTGCGACGCCGGAGTTTGTAGAGCACCGGGCGCCGCACGTGCAGACGGGGCCGTACGGGCCGGACGGCCGGCCGCCCTCAGATCATATATACTCCTCTATAGACTCCGACTACTCTTCTCTAGAACTAGGTGCAAACAATCCGAACCGGAGACGAGAGTTTAGGCACTGGCCCCCGCCGCCGCCACTTATCGACACTCAGTCTTCAGGACAAGCCTATCTTGTTTAGTCTACGCTTCTATCAAAACTCATGTAAAATCATTTAGTCAAAGCTTGTGAAAATGTGAATATTTGTATTAACCGCAACGCGCGCTTTACCAAATAATTAAGATTTTAATCTATTTTTGTAATTTCTCGCCGTTACAAAGGGCGTTTCATAATGTTGGTGTAAATACATCCTATAAGACTGCTGTAGAAATTATTATGTGAATTTGTATATAGATTGTAAATAAATGTCCATATAAGTCACGAGTATACTATTTATGTATTTTAATAAAGCCATTGTGATAATTTTTGCTATAAATTATTTTTTATTTCCCTCTCCTTACCACGAACATACAAACTATAATGGAGTACGGAAACGCAAAAGTACTCATAACATGTTTTTTGCTAAAACACAATTTTTGAACTGCTAGGTAATAAAAGTAACTTATTACCTTCGTAAAGCACATTCTAAGTTACCAAAAAGTTATTATAACAAGACCTTTAGAAAGTCGTCATAAAATGTCATTACTAAACCTTATGATATAATCAAAAAAGTTGCCAACACTGAAATTCATGTTTAAAAGTAAGTGTACATATAATAAATTTAGGTATTAATTTAAATTGTTAAAATAATTTTCTTCGTTAAAGTAAATAAGACACAATATACGTGACACATGCTCAAACCAAACAAGCCGTCGAACTCACAACTTTAGCATAGAATACAATTTCATAGCCACTGAACCATAGTTTCACTTATTGTTAGAAATACTTTTTTATACAAATATTTACTTATGTGTCAATATACAATTATACACACAACTACGATAAATTAGGTTTATAAATCTAAAGTTATATAATAACCACACATCTTATAACTTAACGACTTTTGTTATATAGTCGCTGCTAAATCCCAGGGTTTAACAAAAGTCGCACACACTGAGTTACGACATACACTTTCACACTTCCTGCTAAAACGTTGTAGAGTCAATTGAGTTACTACTTAAAATTAATTACTTTTTAACATTTTTTTACGGTATAATTAACTTTATTTAACATTCCAAAACACAATTTAAATTATTTTCCATTAATGATTATTACATCAAACATAAAATAAAAAACACCCCTAGCGATAGGCATATAAAACGACATTAAAATTATTAAAAAAAAATCTACTTAGAGGCAAAGGAAAGCTACCTGCAGCCAAATCTGACAAAGCTGGGTAAACGTGACCAGAATACCCGGTCTATATCATAATCGTAGGAACTCGCCCACAGAATTTTAAAATCACATTTTTTCTTGCATAACCTCAAAGGGAAGTTACGCATAATCCGATTAATTATACTTTTCTGTTTTCAAAATATATTTTGGATTAAATTTTAACAAGTTTTCGCTGATCTAGATCAAAGAGAAAAAGGTGGGTGTTTTGTTTTGATACATTAAAAAATTGCTGCTCTTTGAATCACATCCAAAAAGCGTAGCCAATTAAAATAGGTACAAAACGTTATTATCAAACAAAAATTTCAGGTACCACGTAAACGTAAATTAAAGCGACGTCAAAGAATACACAATTTTAATTATTTAAACAAATAATTTATGTATTCAAGCATAACACATCTGGCCAAAAAATACTCTGACAGTATTAATAACCTGACCTAATAAAGCTATATTTAATCTCAAACATGATAAATAAATAAATAAATAAATATGGACGACATCACATACATTGCTCTGAACCCAAAGTAAGTAGCTAATGCACTTGTGTTATGGAATTCAGATACAACGAAGGTACCACAAACACCCAGACACGAGACAATGTAGAAAAGTGATATTCAAGAGTGACCCGTCCGGGGATCGAACCCGGGATCTCAGAGCTAGCGACACCTCGAAATCGGTGCGTACGCCACTCGACCACGGAGGTCGTCGAAATAGACGTGAGATAGACGTGAACTATAATTAGATGCCGACCTCACAAGAAAGTAAAATAAAGTAAATAAACTTGATAACATTACTTTCGCAAAACCTACATGTCTGTTGAACTGACAAATCTTCACATCAAAACATAAAGCTTCCATATTGACACAATATTCTTTGTAGGTTGTCTTAATACCGTGTCTGTTACATCAATCTTATCAACTGCACCTTCAGTCAAACCCAAGGTTAGTATGTCAAGGTCAATTAAAACATGCATTTGCTCAAGTACCGTAGTAGCAATTTATTTGATACCATTATTAGCCTATTTACTCCCATTAACTTTTATTGGCTAAGAAAATTGGGCCTGTGATACATGGCATCGCAATTGTACTTTGTTTCTAGATTACCGTGACTAATGTTCTACTTACGTTGATCCTGCGTGTGTTGACGCAAGCTTCAGAGAAGGAAATAGGAGTCTTGTAAAACAGTTTTTTTTTTCTAAAGGCACACTAAGCATTTAGTACATGAAGTTACTTACAATCATTTATTTAGTACATCTGCAAAATTTTCGGAATTCGATTGAAGGCATTTCGTGTGCAATTTATTTCTATGATATTAATTGGTTATAAAACAAAAAAAAAAGTAATAAAACTATGTAAACCTTTAATAGTTATAAACAAGATCTTATGTTTTGTAGCTGATTTATTGATGATATAGCAAAAACCGTTGTGTAAATCGTGTAATACTTAAATATTTACTGTAAGACACATAATTCAAAACATACATAATAGAATGCAGTAAATGAAATACTTGCAGCAATGACTTATGATCCCAATATGTTAATGTTGTAAAAACAGCACTAGGAGATATTAAATTCTACACTAAAATTGCAAAGTTTTAAATGCGAAATACCTTTCAGTAATTATGAAACAAAATATAGATTGGATTTGCTAAAAAAAAAAAAAAATTCAAATGTATTTATTTGTGGAACATAGGTGTTTATTACAAAGATGTTACAATATTTTATCGAACGCTATGTCCTGCCAATCATGACGTACAAATAAGAACTTAAAAACTAATAAAACTAAAACATCACAAATCTTTATACTTAACTGTATTTAACAATATATAAACAATTTTTAAAATAAGGACTTGTCGGTCAGGTATTCATCGACCGAGTAGTATGTTTTAATATGTAACAGTTTTAGGAAGGCTTTTTTAAAATCACTTATTTTATCTAATTCTCTTATTGTTCTAGGGACTAATGTGCAGAGTTTTCCCCGTCTGACTCGAAATAATATTTTATTTTAATATAAATTATATTGCTTAACAAACGCGATTTTAATATCACAGATAAGCAAATAACTCTCAAACAAATAAAAAGTAGATACTGCAATCTCTTCTGGCTATCATTTAAACAATAAATTCGGCAATTTAAGTGTGATCAAAATACTCTCATAGATCATGTCAATAAAGCAACTGATATCATATTTTATAGACTGAAACCAGCATTTTATGTTCCTAATAAATCATGCCTGATTTATGACCTAACAAAAAGATCTCAATAAAGATTGCAAATAAAACGGAGCTATTAATTATTAAGCCGATTTTATCAAATATTTTTAATGTAACACACAATCTATTAGTACTTTTTACCTTAAGTATGAGACCAATATTCAAATATACACTCAAATAATATGAACATAAGGCACATATTCATAATCACGAACTTAGGTAGGTAGGTCGTATTTATAGTTAGTAAATAAATATTTAGATTTCAAATAAAACAAAAAATAATAAGGCATTCGTCCTAATTAAAACCCGTAACCACATGAAGTTTTCAAATATAATTTCTAGTCAATTGAAAATGAACGATGTAATACAATTCATGCGCAATAAATAATTCAATAGTAAATACAATATAAATTCACAACAAACAATAAAATAAACATTAATAATTGTTCTCATGCAGACACAATACAATTAGAACGAAATTTCGTACAACTAGCTTCGATATTGCAGAGTTATTGTGTTATTAATACCTGTTGGCTATTGAACTTTGAAATTAACAAATATTTGACACAGACATAAGTGAAATAGTGTCAATTTACCTACATAAAATAGGTAAAATGTTTTGAGATACCAACAGTACTTTTTTAAAGCTTTTTTCGTAATAAACATACATTCTTTAGTGTCTTAACTTTTATACACACTATGTAAAATTATAAATAAATAAATAAATGCGGACAACATCATATACATTGCTCTGAACCCAAAGTAAGTTGCTAAAGCACTTGTGTTATGGAATTCAGAAACAACGAAGGTACCACAAACACCCAGACCGGTGCGTACGCCACTCGACTACGGAGGTCGTAATAATGTTACTACATACAATTTGAAGTGTCCGGTACACGAACTGCCCAAGCAATTAGCTTCCGTGTGCGAGTGGTCTAAAATGTAACGTCAACGAATGGTTTCACTATATTCAGTTGATTTTTAATATGAGTAATACCTAAAAGTTTAATAATATACATATAAATAAAAAAAACAGGATAATAGCTGACGAATGTTCTAGAAACACTAGGTGAAAACCTTAATTCTAAACAAAAACAATAGCTTAAGAATTATCTCACGAAACTATTCGTTCGGTCAACACTGACACTAATTAAACAGAGCATAGGTGACAAACTCCCCACGCCAAGAACACCGCCATGTTCCAATTCCCACACGATACGACGTCATACTATTAAAACTAAATTATGGGATGATTCATTCTAATGCAGATAGGAAATGCCACTTAACTAGTGATAACCGTGATGCAATATCGACAGCTGTTTGCTGAAACCTAATGGGAACTTCAAGTGTCGACTCATATCGATTCGTCGTAAATATCGATAAGTTTGATATCGATACTGAGAATAATAAGGATAGTGTTACTGAACTATTCAATACTTGTTTTTTAATTATAGTGACAAAAAACTAATACTAGTGGTTTACGTCAAACTTTCGAAAATATAGTACGTTATTTATCATAGATTAAATTTTTCATGAATATGACTGATAAATACACCATATTAATCATAAGTTCAAAATCCTGTTATACTGTTCCGATAGACTGCCTTCTATTCAAGAATCAATCATAAAATTCAGATTTTTACGTTATTTATAACATAATACATTTATTACTTATTCTTTACCTAATAGACCCCTTACAGCGATCGTGTTCCATTTTCATCCGTAAGCACATCTCTGCAGACACCGTCAGAAGAATTATCGTGGGAGAGCTGTCGAAACAAAACAATTTTATGTGACATTTGTCATACAATGATAATGGCTATTAACACCCACTCCTTCACTTCACTTGTTTCATCAATTAGAGTATCACACCCACGGCGTCTTTATTAACGTATTGTTTATTCCTCGACAAATCGAATTATTACGAAATGTACTATTTCTTCTTAAACGTTTTGTAAGATTTAAATAGCGAGGGCGGCACTATTTCTACTACGTCGTGACTTGTGGGTGAATTTACGATCAGCAATCTTAGATGCAAATGCCTCTAAGAACAAATATCTGTCGGTCATAAAAATATTTGTCTAGTACCGTAACTTGAACGGTTACTCGGCAAGCGTCGCCACAATTAATGGTAGCCATCTAATTACTTTATTTTCCTTTCCTATAGGTAAATTGGTATGGCTATAAATTATTGTCATGGTGCTTAATTATACTTAGGTACCAATTATAATAATTTGGAACTTTCTATTGATATTAAATGCTACCCATGAAAGATATATTTGTTCTTTAGTTTTTTGTGTTTTTACATTAGGTATATCTGATGTAAAAAATTACGAAATAAAAAGATTATATTGCTCATCAAACTCGACATCACCAAACACAAAAAAGTCATCCGAACGGATATCCATTCCATTGTCTTCGATGTAACCAGTAGCAATATCTTCGAAGCACATAAAAGCAAAAAATGCTTCGAAATGCCCATAAAACACATGGAAACGTTATGACTCATTGTTGACTCCCTATTGACATAAATACGGTAGTCGTAATAAAACAGTCTTAGAACCATGACATAAATTCTTTTAAGTACCTCTGTACCTTTGTTATGTTTTTTTGTACCATAAATATCACGCAAAATGTTTACTTTTGTCTTATTCTTAGTTTTATTGTCTTTGTTTTTGACAATAGTTTTAAACTGATTGACAGTCGTTGAGTGCGTTTCATGACTGCATGATACAGCCTGTTGACAGTCGTTCTTTATTGTAATGGGCTTTGTCTTGTTACTTAGCATGAATCTTTGTATCCTTTATGAGCTATGAAAGTCTTAAATGGAAGATACAATTGTTAGTAGCAGTAGGTTGTCTTCACGCAAATTTGTTTCGTCTTTTAATTTCATTAAACTTTATAAATCATTTAATTTATACAGTCACAGATTTTCATCGTTTGCTTTAAGTTCGATTCCTTCATAATTTATGCTTTAGCTTGTTTGTAAGCGTCGTAACTACGTATGATGCCTATTAAAATGTACCTGCCTACGCTCATTTCACATCAATCGACTCAACATCAGCCCCATAAAGTATCGACAAGCTCGACATCACATTTTATTGCTCATCCAATTCAGGTGCTATAAACAATGTGCTTAATGACCACATTACTTGTAATCAATCCGCAAACCATCCTGACCTTTTAGTAACATTAACTAAAGATACAATTTCACATTATGCTATAATCAATCAAGAGGATCTTAATCCGCATTTAAACGTATAATGTAACCGCTAACGATGTCTCTATGATATCATCGTGTTATGTCGAAATAATTACCTTCATGGGTGTTTGATTATATGCGAATTACGTGCCTCCTTCAATTATATCATTCGTACATGAGATTACAGAGTTTGTGGTTGAATTAATGGAGATGACTAAAATAGAATAGATGAGGTTAGTGGTAACTTAGAATTTAAGTGTAGGTACTAGGAATTCTAATCCCTGGTGAAATTATTGTTTTTTCGAAATTTGATTTGAAATTTAACAAATAAATTAACAGGGTCCATGTTTTTTTTTCAAACTTGCAGTAACCTCTATAGATTAGTTAAAATTGGTTTAAAATTACTTTTTCCAATGAACCTTTTTTCATATTTGGGATGTACTGAAAAATTGTGTAGGGACCTAAGCTAAAAACTATTAAAATGTATAAGAATACAACCACAAACATTTCTAATTTCAAAAACACATAAATTTTCTCCATAAACAAATGAAACTCGCCCAAAATACACAAACTACAGAATGACAAATATCCCAAATTAATCAAATAATTGTGGCGAAGACGCCGAAGGACGAATGTAATTCAACGATTACACCACAATGCCATTGAAAATTCTTGTTGAACCTGATTGATTACGCTAAGATAATGGGTATTTCAGAATGAACAATCTGACTAAACGTTACGCCTATCTGTTTGTAATTGCCGTATCAACAAAGAGCCCCTGTGTTGGCGGCATTAATTTCACGTTTGAGATACGTTGAAATCATAACATGAATTTCAGTTTTAGTTATGCATTCAGTTTGGAATTTGAGTAAACGTTCTTGTTTATTGATGATCATTTGTGCCTTTGATAGAAATGTCAACGGATTTCGTCAATATTAGCGTAACTAGGCATTTCATTGTTTTGCGCTATGGTTTGACAAGAATGATGTTAAAATAATTATTTTTAATACTTCGATTGCTAATAACATTTTTTTCTACTCACTATCATTATCAATGCTTTATGTTTCACACGTCTGAATACTTTTATATATACCTACAGGTACTTACGCAGGTTACCACTTATTCTCACAACTCACACCTTAACTATTTAATTACATGCCATAGTGTTTAATATCACCATGCGTTAGAAATCACACCACGCAATCATTACACAACTCCTCTCGCAAGGTACTTTTATTAAATATTACTTAAGTTGCGCTTCTGTATGATGTCAATAACAATTACGTACTTGTAACACAAAAGCTACCGTTACCTTACGCTCAAACTCAATTTAAGTACTACCTACTTCAATATCTTCATTTTCGCTTACGAAATTCCCATCTGATTTATCACGCATCCATTCATTAGTTGTAGGTTGGAGTTTAATGACGTTCATTTTAATTACACAAAGGCCCAACACTTCATTAAATTGTCACTCACGATGATTCTTTACGAAACTTGTGTGACGTAATGTGAGGTTACGACTTCAATGTGAGTTATTGACTTTTGAAGACGAGTTTGAACCGGATGGGTTATTGTTAGAGGTTTATAACTTTCTATGGTTTCTATAGGTACTTCTGTATTTAATTAACATAGTAAGCAAATTATGATTTTAGTTAAGATTCGCTCTTTAGTTTAAAGATGTATAAACTCATTGTACATCTTCGACGTATAAAGAAGCATAGTCGATAACAAGTTAGGCATTCCAATATATCAATTCGTATGTGCTACGAATCGACACCCAACAAATACTATCGCAAATCCCTGTAACAATTGTATAATATAAAACCGACTAAAGTTGCGAATAAATAGCACAACGATAAATGTTGTTTTATATCTCTAGATAGTCGTAGTCACCACATAGAAACATCCGTAAGCACAACAAAACCGTATTTTTCTTCCCCATGACGTCACTCTACCCTCGGCACATTTCCATAATCGACTCACGAAGCACATTGTAACCTAAAACATACTCGTACCTAATCGTAAACAACGCGGCGTGTTTTTATTAAAATTCCTTTAATAATTTTGCCTCGTTTAGTCTGCAAGTGGGTCATGGGACTTGTACATAGTTGGGCGCAGTACCACAGGCTTGTCGGTCACTAGCCCGCAAAAGGGGGTATGTGGAGAGATAGAAAATAGTTTTAAAGAGGACTCCATCGGTATTCCACGGACGGCAAGCGGGAAGCCTGCCCTAGTTCGGATTTCAATTATCTACCTCAACCATTTGTTTTCTGAACGCAAAACGAAGCAAACATCGAGGTACTGAATGTGTTACCAGAACGGCGCATATTTTGAGAGGATTTTATTCGACTTTATACTGTAGTGGGCTATAAATAAAGTATATTTGTTTATCGTTTTGTGAACCATGAAATAACTGTTAGAGTGAGTGTATCGATTTCAGTATTTTAGGTCACTAAGCTGGGTAAATGTTTTTGGATGGCAAAAGGCTGTTGCCAAATATTTGGGAGCTTTTGAATGAAATTGCCAAATACTGTTGTTTTGTTGTCCCAAGAGTGCAAAATCTTAGTGTGCTTTTTATGCCCTAATTAAACCTATTTCGTTTTCGCTTCTACTATGAGTTTTTCTCACAATACATTTGGGATTGAAAAAAGTCTTGAAGCAACAGTTTTAATGAATATTTTTCTGATAAGTCGTTGCCTCTTCGCATATACGATTTAGATTTTAAGCAAATAAGATATCTCCTCAAAATTAAAGTAACATTTTAGTTTTTATCTATAATTTATATTTTAAACACTGATCTACCTGCGGATTAATCTTTCATAAATCCATATTTTACTTCAAAAGAATTAGTGAGAATAAAAAAAAAAGTGCGATCCTTTGTCCAAGTATCCTTTCATTGCATATTATTTTTGGGTCCCGTTTTATTTTTACTGATAAGATTTCAAAGCATAGTCTTCGAAGCTTTACGCTCAATTGTCAAACTTGTTTATATAACTTTGAACACACTTGGAATAACAATCCTTTGTTGATGGTTCTTTTGAGTTTGCCCGTGACAAACTCAAAGGATTCGCTGCGGAGCGTGTCCTCTTGAGATGAGGACATCTGTTATATTAAATTAAATGTCTTCCGTTGGTTAGGCTAAATATAGATTTATAATGTCAGATGCAAAGGTGTGTGGCAAGGGTTGGCGCGAATTCGCAATGTGTTAAGTATAGTACATTTTGACAGCCCTGATCAGGACTATTAAGTGTGAGCTCTTCGAGCACTTACATATAACATATAGCATTTTTACCAGCTTTATCTATTGAATATAGAAACATTTAAAAGTAACTTTTTGACAGCAACCTACTTTTAAGCTTAAAATCATTTTCGGGTCGTTTCTTCTTTGTCCTCAGCAAGGACTGTTTTTAATTAAATAAAAACCGAAATATTTGTTAATTAGGTCTCTCTTACCTAACAAACCATACCTAGTTTCAACGCAAAACATTTTCAAAACAAATATCAAAGCGTCTAATTAAACAAAACAAACGCAACGCAAATATAATTCTAATTAAAGGTAACGTTCAAGTTTTCCTTTCCTTCGACACAAGCATTAATTAGTAAGTAAACCGTGTCATTTCACTCGCAACTGGCTTTGAACACTCGAAAACGGCTAATATGTGGCAAGGTGGGTAGCTACGCACGATATCACAACCGACCAAATGAAATTTCGCACAAATGAAAATTAGATGGTAAAATAATGTACCCATTTAAAGTGTTCAACAAACCGTGAGGGAAAATAATAGCTTCCAAGCAAAAGCGAGAATGATATTATAGTAATTAAGAGCAAACTACCAGAAAATTTTGTCGCCGAACAATGTTTTTGTTATAACAACGTCATTAAATAAATACCAGAGTTAGCTAAAAGACGTCGTACTGTTAAACAAATAAAACTGTTCATTAAATTCGTGATTTATGCTTTCGCGGCTTTTGTTCATTGCGTTATAAATTCACCCTCGTTCGAGATTTTACAGCTGAGTCCGGGATTTACTGGGAAATACGTCGATTCCATTTCAGATCATCCCTGGACACGTTTGACTTAAAAATACAAATTGAAATTTTAAGTTCTTTTTGCGATGAATTGGTTTAAAAATTCTTCAGTTGACACGTTCTTTTATAGAAAGAAGGTTGTGAAGGAAATAAGGAAACAATTTATGTACTTTCTGCAATAGAACTAGTATTGGCGCAGCCGTGAGTCACATAGTATGATATAATATATTTACATACATTTTAATATAATGTTAATGTTATTTTACTTTTAAAATTGTTTAGCTATAAGTTTTTTTTTTTGTTTTACTTTTGTACTAAAACTGTGTGAATTTGTGGCGTGTGCCAATAAACGTTTTTTTCTTTCTCTCTTTCTTTTGTAAAATTTAAGATGATTAATTTTTTACCATAAATTATTTTCACTATTCGTTACAACTCAATTGCGAAAAAAGCCATTTTTAATTAGTACTCATTAGAACTTTTTTTTTTATTATAAAAAATATTATGCTTTGAAAATTGTTTGTTCCCAATGCGTTTGTTTAGTTTATCGTATTACTTACGCTTAGTTTGTCATATTACCTACAGTTTATAAACTGAAAAGCTCCTATTTCTTTCTTGATTGGCAAAATTAGAGCATATATTTATTATTTATTCGATAAAAATGAGGACATAAATTATTCTTTGTTGTCACACTACATCCACTAATAATGCATTTTATTGAAGTAATTATATGCAAAACGTGCCGTTGCATTAATATTATTGACCTGCCATCGTATTACATTAGCATATCCATCGTCAAAGCATTCCATTCATAATGACAGAGCATACATAACATTAACAGGTGTGGTTTACAGCAAATGATAACACTTAGGGTTATGCTACACTTAAAGTTAATAAGATTTTGGAGCTATGTATTGTAGCAGTGCAGAACACACAATTGATGAAGAAAAAAAATTAAGCCCTATAATTTTACGTGATGTTCATTAATTGTATTACTTGCGATAATACGTCAAATAAATAATAGAATAAAAAAAATGTGTAGTGTTTTGTTCACAATATGTGTTGTAAATCCTTAATGTTGAATGGATAGGAAAATGATTGTTACTTTTTAATTTTTTTTTCATTGCATCATAATAACCTCAACAAAGAAAAAAAATGTGTAAATATTTATATAATTAAAAAATACAATAACAATAAAGAAATATATTATGTGCAATTTTCTATGATATAAAAACACAAAAAAAACCTTTCACTTTCATAACATCAGTTCACACCACATCAAGTACAAAACAAAACAACAAATTTATATCATTCGCCACATCTCGGTGTGTGGCACAGTCTTAAAATAATCGTATGAACGTCGCCATGTCCACACTTCATAATTTATTACCATCTTCCTTAGTTCCAGGTAGTGAAAGTCACAGAACAGTTGACAATCAACAAATAAAAGGTTCATCTCATTTAGTGGAGGTTTAGAATTGTTATCGTTCCGTCAATATTTGTTCTTATAACAGGTTGGACTTTGATGGTTTCATATTAAGGGTTTATTACCTTTTTAAGAATAGTGATTAAATAGCAGAAATGTTGCTTGAGCAATTACTGAGAAAGTAAATAGGGTATGATCAAAAAGTGAGAAAAATGTTTCAAAACGGTGATCCCTAAAAGAGAAAAGTAGTCTAGAGTCTAGAAAAGATTAGTTTATCAGGCACCAAGAGAGCACATAAAAAAAAACTAAAACAAGTACCTAGCCCGGTAAAAAAAAACAATTTTGTAGGCATATTGATACTGTGAAATGTACAATGGCGATCTTTAAAAACACTTTGACATATTAATATGTGATGCACAAGAACATATAATTTAAGTTCGAAAATAAATACGATATTTATTATGTGGGCTGCACAAATATTTCTATTGTATCGGATTGAACCCGCATCCTTCACCGCACACAAAAACAAACTACTATACCTACCAACACTGTTGTTTAAAATATTGATATAACAACAAAGTATACGATTATGTCTTCTTACACAAGTATTGTATTATAAACATGGCAAAAAACTTTCATGCCATACAGTTTGTTTAATTTACATAGACTGCAAAACAAAACATTTATTGGTCTGTTAAAAATAGTTTTTTGATAGTGTAGTATAAGTACAAAAAATATAATAAAAGTGAGTCTAAATACCTATCTAAAGGAATCACATATAAATAATAATATAATACGCATCACGTATTTATCAAATAATAACAGTTTTTTTTTTATCTTGAATGGTCTTATGTCTTGGTCTTACCTTTGTTATAGACCATGCCATTGTCTTTCCAGAAAATCCATTCACTAATATCTGAATAGCATAAACAGAAACAGTACTCTATGAGTCATATTAAAACAATTCTCTCCTATTAAAATTTTAATGACTTCACCAACCGCGTTCAAACCAAACCTTTTCTATCCAAAACAATAAAGCCATTAAAAAATGTAGTTATCGTGTGAAAAATCGTTTTAAGCTTCCATCTACGTTGAATTCAAACCATGTAATTTTATACTTTCTACATACTTAAATGGTACATTCGAAGAAATAATTACACGGTGTACGCTTATCTGACGAAAGTTTGACAGCTCAATGTGGGTTTGGCAAAACATTACAATGTATTAAGGAGAGGAACAAAGCTACCGATGAGAAGGAAACAAACGTTTATGTGTGACTTTAATGTTTGATATGAGTTTTGAAATCTGTGTCAAGAATCTACATATGTTAAGCGTCATGCTTGTGCTTTTAAAGGGTTGGGTGGTGAAGTAACGGCATTCAGTAAATCGGATAGAACTACGCAACTAGATATTTTTTTAATAATCCACACAATTAGATCGGAAGAAATTAAAATCTATATTTTTCTATATTCTCACACGACATTAGCTTTGGATAATAACATACCTAAGCATGTTTATATTCTAAAGAAGTGGATTTAAAATCAAAACATCAGTTGAACATCTAATAATTTAAAAACACATATGTTTAAACTTTTAGACGAAGAAAAAGACTATCCGAAAACCAATTAAAAATTAAAATTATCTATTTGGGAAATATTTACTAAAATAAACATGAAATTAAGCAATAAAAATGAAATAATTATTACACTTCCAAAAAAATTCATTTACCCTAATTAAGACTTAATATTATTTTACTTTACAACAGGCGTGAACAACCGTAAACTATAATAATAACGCCATTAAAACATCGGCAAGAACAAACACCAAGGAGTTAGTATACCTCAAACATGCATATTTCCTACTACTTATGTAAATTAATTCATAATAAATATTTTGATTCCAACATAACGAGTAGTTGAAGTAGGATCGCTCGTTCGAATCTCGTTAAAGCTGAATGTAAACTTGTATTAACATAATATTGTTATTTATTGCACAAACCCTTTATTATTCTATGGTAAAGTTGCTAAATAAGTTGCTTGATTTCCATGTTCAGCTGAGAAGATGCAGCTAATAGATGGTTGTGGTGGAGCGCAAGTTATAAGTATTTTGAAGTTATTTTCTGATGAAAACTTAGTACCTTAATTTGTACTAAGTTTTCATCATTCGATCTTTGAGTTACTAAAAGGATTTTAGATAAATTACTTAAACCCAAGAAAAGTATGGATTGAAGATATTTTAAGTAATATGTTAATGTTTTTTCAGTCCAGGTTTTTCCACGAATAGGTAACGGATTCCCTATACTCTTTACAGGCGTAATTTTATATGATTAAACAAAAGTAAAAAATAAAAACTTATAAGTAAAAATGTGGCTTTATACCTTACCATTTCATGTGCATACACATTGCTATCTACAAGTTTACAAAATTATAGTGTCACGAAGAATGGCGCAGGCCTTCTCTCAAAGATAAGGAAAGAGAATTGATTACTACGCCTGCCCACGGTATTTTAGCGAATTCAGAACATTTATTTAGGTTTCCTTTTATTTAAGGTCACGATCAAACTGTAAGCCTTGAATGTTACTATATATATATTACTTCATTTCTTTATTAACCAAAACTACTAACTTCCGTCCCCAAAAATTTAATAGTAACTAAAGAATCTCATAAACAATTGCATTAAGTTATTTACACACTTCTGAGAGTTTACTTGCTAAAATCGATAGCAATATATTATAATCCCTATAATAATCGATTTAAATAACCTAATTCTCAGAAGTGAAAAAGTTGTCTTACCTAATTCTCAGAAGGGAATCCCTTAAATAACCATTGACGGTCTCTGAGTGCGGCAGTATGTGATTTTGACTTAAAAGTCAAGACACGTAAGTTAGGTAGAAAAATGTAAGTTTTCTTTATGACACCATAAATACATTTACTGTTAAATATAATACATTAACATGTTTTATCATCCATTAACACGTATGTGACAAAAATAACAAGAAAGGCATAAAATAACGCTAAACGACTACTCCTTGTGACACAAAAATTCAATAAACTGGCCTCAAAAATAAAGAAAAATATTTAGGTACAAGTAGTCGCACACAACGCAAATATGTTCCCATATTTTATTTGATATGCAAAACTGATGTAAAAAATCATACATGATATTCGCATCCTTTAAATAAAAACTTGAATTCAAAATATGGTATAAACCTCGAAATAAAAATAACGAGGCCTTCTTTGATTGACAGTGGACCTTGTTAGGTTCCCTCTTTCTCTGTAAAATGCATTTTATTTTGACAACTGTGAAAATAAAAACAGTGTCACTTTATATTTTGTATAAACGAGGTCTGAATGTTAGCATGTGTTCGGAAGATATTGTTGTGTGAAACTTTTTGCTTGTGTGAAGTTTGGTTGAGTTGTTTACAAGGTGGACTAATAGTCAGATATTATTACAAGTGTACTCTTCAAATGGTGTGACAGGGGTAAAATTTTCATTAACCTAAATTACTGTGTCTATACCCACATTCCTTTCTATCGAGAGCTTATGTGAAAGCAATGTCCAGTTAATAAATCTCGAAAATACTACAAGGTTATTGATTCCTAAATTATAATTTTACTATTTTTGAACCGAGGTGCAACATCTATCAGAAAAAAAATGGCTTCCATCACAGAACTTCTGACGTATTGAAAAAGTATAGAAGTTACTTTTCAATACTTTATAATATCTGTTATCATTTAATTTAAAATTTAAAGCGAACATTAAAATATAAATCATTTTGCCCAATTAAATGAGTTAGCAAATTTTAATGAATCAAGTTTAGTATTGAATATTGTATCGAGTTCTCTTCGAGTCAGTGTAAAAGCAATTTCATAAAGAAACAAATCAGTGCTGAATCAACGAAGTTTAAACTGTTGATGTTCATTTACTTTGATCGAACATTTTCAATGATACTGAAGAGAATTTATTGAACATTTAAACTTTGTTATTTTTTATTTTCAGAGAATGGCTTGTAAGTTATTTGATAGCTAATAGATATTTACAATGATTTATTTAAACTATTGTTATTCTAATTATATAAATATTTTCAATTTCTATATTGACTTAATTTCAGATTTTGTGTATTAATATACATATAAGCCCTGGTATCAATAGCATTATATTAAAGTTACATTAAATACATTTCGTCCAGAACTATAAAGTTTCAGTTCACCTTAAAACTCTTATAAGCATAAATCTTGCATAACAATAATTAGAAGCTAGGTTAAGATAAAAAAAAATGTTGTCAAAATGCAGGACCTTCATCATCAACACACTATACAATACATAAATCCTAGATCAACAACACAACAATGAAGATACTCCCAAGTAAATCTATAAAACGACATCTTCGACTAAGTCCTCAACAATCAATCACCAATAACTAGCCCTCGTTAGCACATACGTTCACCGATAGGGTAAAGAACACACAACCCGGCTAAGGATAACTTATACGGATATCGATCCATTAACCCGGGGCCAACATCAATCACCCAGTGCAAACATTGGCCCCATTATATTGGACAAACACGCCGCGACTTCTGGGCTTATGTGTATTTCTTATAAAGTTATTTGATAGCTTTGTTATGATTGGTATGACCAGTGGCCAATGTTTGGGAGTTGAAGGTTAGATTTTGATTTACTTATTAGTGAAGTAAGCAGCATCCATTTTTTAACAAAAAATTGTAATAGTCCTATTGAGTCTTTTTTCATATGTGCAGGATTGTTCGAAAACCTAATTAACGTGTCAAAAGCGCATTCCAAGGTATACATATTGCTATTTTGTTTCACTCATAAAATCTAGATTTTAAAACTAGTTATGCTAAAAACTGCTCGTAACATTTCAACTAAAATATAAAAGAAATCTGTGGTTCAGCACTTTCTTGAAACTTATAGCTGTAATAAAGACTATCTGTCTCGAAGTCGAAATAAAAAACAGAATGACATTGACCAAACCGATAATATTATTTTATACTTTCTTTGCAACAGGCCGTTTTCTTATAAAGTGCAATATAAGGCTAAGTGTAAAATGCTACAATAAGTATATTATAACTTTGCTTTTCAGATCAAAAATAACATAACTTATGTTTGGTCTTTGTGCGTGGCTACGGAATAACTTAAAACCTCTTTTAGACAGCTGCCTTATTTCAGTGAAAAATCCCAACAAGTGAAGAATCTTTTACTATTTTATTACTCTTATAAAATGTTGTCGTCAAAGTGTCATTTGTGGACATGTCTTAAACTCTGAGTATAATTACTGTCACACAAAACAGCTATTATATTATTTAACTCATACTAAAAGTTTATTTTAAAGACGAAAGAAAATAAATACTAGACTATCTGAATAATCAATGAAAACTCAACCAAACCAAATAAAATCGCAAAAGAAACCGAACCCAATGCGCAATATAAATGCAGCCTTACACAGCCGTTATCACATGATGGGCAATGCCTACGCAATACAGACGGCAATGGAGACGTCTGGCCCGTAATGACCGCTACACTTTTATCTATAATCTCAGACTGTTTCTTATACGATACGCCGATACTAGACTGATATAGTATTGATCTGAATTGTCTTAGTGCAGTTTTGTGTTTTTGTATTCTAGAATTCTTGGAACTAGCATAAGAAACCAAGGAATTTAAAGAGTCATGGCATCAACTCCTTTTTTGTACCCTGCTCTCACTCATTTTGGGTTTGCAATGTGTTGATATTTTTTCTAATTATTTTTTTCCCATATTGACCCAGTGCTAGGTAAATGCATTCCTTCACTTTATACTTCTAATGTATTTTAAATAATGTGTCTTATAAGTGGTATCTGCCTACCTCTGCGAGAAATAGGCGTGATTTTATATGTGTATGTATAATAGTGTGTGGTGCAGAAAAAATATCAATACATAAAACTGAAAAAGAAATTAAGCGAACTGATGACACATATACCTATACTTTTACTAATTGATCATTGACAAAATGAAGAAGAAAACGAACTTGAACTTTTTTTGGCATAGAACATTCTAGTTTTACTTTTTCTTATACAATCTGACATAGTACACCTACATCTAGATTACTGGAGCGAAGTCTTAATAATCCCGGAGGGAAGTTGAACATATCACATTTTCTTTTCCTTTTATTTCTAGGCTAGATACTATTGGATGTATGGCAATGTACTCAGAACTAGATATTATTATGATTGTGTAACATTTTTGTATTTTGTCGTGTAACATATTATTGTGAAGGCTGTTTTTGTGTGTCTCCCTAAATGTTATCTCTATCCCGCATAGTAAACAAAGCTAAAAATACTATTGATATAAGACAAATTAATTTACGCGCGGTAAAACATAATATTTGTAACTTAAGACATTTTTAATCGAATGCATGTTTTCATACGGTCAAACATTAAAGTTACAAAAATAAACCGCATTTCTTTTAAATTAATAAAAACATGATAATAAAGATAAAACTTAACAAATATGTTGTGGAAACATAATAAACTCTCAAGAAAACTGGAGCAAGCTGCAAACTTGAAAACAGGGCCTAATTTTATTTCCTTCTACGACACAATTCAGTGTGACGGCATGAGATATAAACTGGAGGACGTCCAAAATTCAGTTTTATAGTTTTAATTTAGGTGCCTCTTAAAGTACAGGTGGGAAGATTGGATGACGTAATAAACGTCGCGGTGAATTTTCATTTACTCAGAGTTAAGTGAATGTGTTTAAAATTGTAGCACACTGCTTTTATAAAAGCTGGCCTTTATTTGCAAACACGTAATTCTGAATTTATTTTTATACAGGCTGAAAGCAAGTTGAAAATGAAATTATTATTTTAATTAAAGCTTCTCTTTTTTTTTCTGAAGATTCAAACACGGTTTGAATTTAGAACAACTGTGTTCTGAAAACCGAACTCAAATCCAGGTGCTGCTAAAGTAAAAAATGAGACGGCTTATCTTAATTAGGTAGGTATAATAACAAAAAAACATTTTATAAACTTAATACATTGTAACAGTAGATTACTATAGCGTTATTTTAGTTGTGATCAAAATTCAATACAAAATTAAAATTTTGACTTTTGATTTTGACAATAGTTCGATCAAATCACCAGTTAAGAATGCAAGCTTAGGTATTCTGTTTATCTTCAAACCAGAAATCAACCTTCCACATCTAATCCAAAACTGCACTTTGTATAAAATAATGTCGCAATGTAAACAGATAAGATTGTTAATGTTCAAACAAATTGTTTCTAACATTTACATTTAAATCTGGTACAGCCGGAACAAAATACATTCTGGCAGGTTTTGTCACACTATCAGAGCTTTAATCTTGACGAAAATGCTTTAGTGTTACTTCTTTAAGGAATTTCAGTGCTGGAGCATTACTTTGCCCAGAACTTTCAAATGAATTTGCATTTGAATTTGGAAGACGTGACGTCTTATGTCAATTGTTTTTATGGTGAAACAAAACGCAACGGATAAAAGTCATGGGACACCGTTTTGAGTGTATAGGCAGTTAGTTCCCTTTTATGGAAGAAATGTCCACAGTTTCTTTGCTTGTAAATTTATTTTATTAAGTTAATTTAATAAAAGTTAATTTAAAAAATCTTTCATTAATACTAAAATTTAATTGGTTTCTGTAAAGTATTTAATTAACAAAATAATAATAAAATGTCTCTCCTTTTCAGTTTATTACGTAACCAATTAAATAAAGTTTAGCTTATGAAACGAAATAGTTTCATTAATTTATATTGTTCATTGAACAAATTTAAACAATATCCAAAATCCCCGCTTTTCAAATAAAAGAGAAAACTTACTTCAGTCAGCAGAATAACTATTTCATTTCAATTAAACATTCAAGGTTGCCACAAGTTACCCATCTTTATTATTTGATCCTAGAACTAAATAAAACCAACACAAACAATATAATTTGTTTGAATTCAATTTATTTGTCTGTTTCTTGTCTAGACTAACTGCTACGTGCTTTCCAGACTGGATCAACATTTTGCCAGAATTCTCGTTCTTTTTCTCTAATATATTATTATTATCGGAGAGATTATTATTAAACAAAAGTAGTATTAAGATAATGTTATATAATTTTTGATTTTCATGAGCTAACATACCAGGAATAAAAATTTAATTTGTTTTATTCCTGACACATTCGTTTGTTTACGGATGTACGAGTAGGTATAAGTTAAAATAAATTATTATCATTGTCGATTGTTTGTTTTACATTACTATGATGAATGTTGATTCTAACAGTTAAACGGGACGGTAGACGCTTTTCTACGTTTTATTTTGGGCCCAAAAATCAAAACAAAAGCCATTCAAAACAATTACGGCCTAAGAACAAAAAGCACACTTAATTTGTATCTGCTATGAAGCATCAAAATGAAAAAGTCAACAGTACATTGATCCCAAACGAAGCGGCGTCGAACCGCATCCGGCAAATAATTAAAACTTTTACAAGAGCCAGTGAAATGTGGAAGAAAGAAATAAATTTTCTACCCGAACGCACACTTTCGTTTTTATCCTTCAAGCTTGTGATTTATACCCAAAACTTATTTATCGCTGTCCAAATAAGCTTTTCAATATTTGACTTTGTCCCGCTTAAAATAATCAACAATTTCCCTTAATCGTCGCCTTTGCTATTAAGCCAAAATGCTCTAGTTTTGGAATTGAAATGTTTAGTTTTTGCTAAGTCGTATTTTTTGGCTCTACTTCTTCGTAACTAGTTTACAGATCGTTGCTTACTTTTATCTGTTCTGTAACCGTTTAATGGGTATTCTTTAAATCATTTTTAAACAATTTAACCTCATTAAATTAAAGTCAGGAACTAAAAGAGTACTTATTTATTAGGGCGTGAATTTTCCGAGCAAACCAATAGGCGAGATTAGAGTCTAGAGGAAATTACTGAGGAATTACGGTGGCTGGTCTTAGTCCGGCTTAGTCAAAGAGAAGTCGGGATTCAAATAGAAATAGAAATCCTTTGATCTATAAAATATCAAGCAAGCGATATTGATGAATCGTGAAATGCCGGTGCCATTGCTTCATATTAAATTAATAAGCGAATGCTTACCTCTGCAATATGGTTATATTGAAAAGGGTTTTTAATGGTTCTGTTGCAGATTTTAAAATAAATAAACTTAATTATAAATATGACAATGTTTCTTGTACCTAAGAATATTTTGGCGCTTCTCCTTGTTACATATTTGTGTTTTTGTTGAATATTTAAATTTTTGGCTTATAGATTTTATTATGATTTATTTTTTTCAGCCACTATCGTCCCACAACAGGGCAAAGGCCTCTCTTTCTCTCTTCCAATTCTCCCAGTCTTGAGCTACTGATGTCAATAATTCTGAAAAGGAGTCAAGTTCGTCCCGCCATCTCCTTCTGGGCCGGCACGAGGTTTTTTGATGTTTTGTGGAGATAGAGACATAGATTTAGAGACTTTTAATTTTCGCCAGATTGTTTGATTCATCTTCAAGGCTATAATGTCCATACTAACCATGTTCTATTTTCGAGTCATTTAATAGAAACTCAAAAGACCAACAATTAAATTTCCTTCTTTTTATAACGTGTGTGATATTTGTTATTTGATACTAACGCAATTAAATGCAATAGCTATTTAATAGGCAACAAAACGTTCAATCAAGACATGTATCCCTTCACTCATAAACATTCACCTTATTTGTGGCCTGTAAATTTTATTTAGTGATGTTATAAACCTCTTGTGTTGCAACGTGGGAATAGCAACGTTTCTTTTAATACTATTGATGTCCAATTTTTAAGTATCGTTTGTATAGTCATTTTATTCTTTATAGACTTTTTTAATTGTTGGAGTGAAAAAAAAATGAAAAATAAAATATGTACATGGGTGAATTTCCCAGACGACTTTTTTTTTTGTCTTCGGTGAAATTAGTATTTGAAAATAGGAATATAGTTCTGAATTATTTTTTTTAGTATTCAATAGGTAGTTATTGGGTTGTGGCAAAAATATAATTTTCCTAGGACTATTACAAAGGTAGAAATAAAATACATAAACCTCTATTTTTCTCACATCGGTGCTGTCCCTCTACTTATTTTACAAACAAAACAGCTTATACATTAATAAAAATAAGTAATATAAGTATATAACTTATTCTATTTCATAGAATATTAGTTTTGTTATTAATATATAGCATATTTTTTTACATAATTGACGATTATTATTACTGAGAGGCACAAACGTACTTGTCCTGAAAAATTTTCTCATATCGCTGGACAAAAGTAATTTAAACATAACTTTTCATCGACGAGTCGGACAGCGTCCACACCCCAATTGTATATCCCTCCTTGGTGTGTGCTAGTGGGCAATCAGGATGGAAGTGTGTCAAATCGCTGCATATGCCCACCAAAAACGTAAGTACGCCATTTCAGTTGCTCCCGGACAATTATTTTATATTATCGGTGGTTCCATTTTTCTAGTGTAATGAGTAGTTTTATTATAATTGTTTGGTTCTAACAGATGTAGTAAGTGAATTAGCTTCATTGTCTGTTATTAAATTTATCCTAGATATTATGCATTTTTTCTAATTTTCTAAAAAGTGTGTTATTTCTCACGTCGGTGTTCTCATATCGCTGTAATCGGTGGTCTTTATTACCACCGATGTGATAATTTACACCGAAATAATAAGAAAAAATCAATCGGTGTCTTATGTCTAATATCGGTGTTTTGATTCATGATCAACGCACAGTTTTGTCACATCGGTGGATTGCTTTATCATATCGGTGGATCATTTTATCATCTCGGTGAGTCTAAGATTTCTAAGAACTCAGTTCTCTTTGGACGTGATCTACCCACATAAGACCCTAAGTTCAGGTCTTCAGTTCTAAGTCACCCTTGTAAAAATGTATAGGTACCTACTATTTGCTTTTTGATGTTCAAAGGTGGATAGATTATCATATCGCTGGATATGTACATCATTTCGGTGGATATACTTATCATATCGGTGTACAGAAAAAATAGTCGGTGCCGGTTTTTCATATCGGTGGAAACCAAAATTCAAACTGAATTTACTCCTTAGTCTTAAATGATACGTTGATGATATTAAATTTGGGGATATTTGATATCCTAAAGATTACATAAAACCAGAAAAATATACAAAAAACTTACAATTGTAAAAGTTCACCGATATGATAAGAAAAACGGCATTTGTTGAAATTCACCAACATATTCGATTCGTCTTTTAAAGCAAATATAACATTTTGCTAAATGTATAATGCGAGGAGTCGTGCTATGAAGTTTTAAGGAGAGCAAACACAGTTGCTAAAAAAAAGCTAAAACGAATGAGTAAAAGAGATGGTAATTATCTGTTTAGTTAGATTCACCCTTAAAATTAAAAAGTCCTTTGTCGAATTTAAAAGGGCCTATTTAAATTAATTATTTGGTACATTCTGACTTGTTATAAACTACTCTCATAACATATCGATCGAAAACAACGGATAGCCTTTCGATTTTTATTATTTACTCTGCAAGCATACAACTTATGCTTTTATTTCTTTAATATCGACATCAAGATTTGTTCAGCAAATAAAGAAACGTTTTCTTGTTTGCAAAAGAACATAATATTAGATCGTTTATTTACATAAAGTGAAACGGATCACCATTTTTAATACGAAGATAGATTTATTTCTTCATGGGGAAATGGTTCTTATTCCCTAAGGGACAGAGTTTTGAATTGCGTGAATGTTTATCTGAATTTTTGACAGTATCAGTTTTTCGTATTTCGTAGTTCTGTTCGAACTTATGCCTGCATAGTTTATTTCATTGCTGATAGTGAATATATCCACATGTCACGGTTTTATCTTTTCCTATTTTCTATGTTCTGTGAATAAACATTTATGCGTGCTTTGCGTTTGGCCTTGATTTAAGCCAAATTTTGAACCCACTATGGGTTCAAAATTTTTAAACAAAAGCTATCTTGATTTATATTTGTGGGCTTTAAAATTGCCTTGATATACAAACCTGGATTCCAAAATTGGGATCTGTTATCGCCCATCCGCAATTGAGCAAGCGTGGTGATCAATGCTTGTGGCTTCTCTATATGGGATGTTATCTGAAGAGGCCTGTGCTCAGCAGTGGGACGTTTATAGGCTGGAATTATAATTATTATTTAGGTACATTAATTTATGGACACTAATTGTTGTCTTAATTGCAAGCAAAAATGTAGCTAATAATTGATCGATTGTCTGATGAAGTAAACTTTTAAACGTATGTGAGTATAATACATCGATATTTGCACACCTTTTGCCTTATTATTTTTATAATAAACTCCCATGTTCCTCCAACAACTAAAAACAAAACCCGCACAATATACAAATTCACGGTACATTAACATTACAAACAACATAAAGGTGCGTACATAACATCGGATTACGTTGGCGCGCGGTATCGAATTACTGCCATAATTGGTCGGTCCTTCACTGTTGTACGCTGAACACAGCGTATGGCTAATGCAACAATTTACGCATCAGCTAATCTGCAAATTGGTGCTGCTTTGTCGGCTGGTGACCGGCCGTGTCGTCAGCCCGGTATGTCTGCAACCAGCTTTATATGGCCAATGATTTATTGATGGACGGAGCGAGTTGACTGCAACTATTGTGGTTGGAAGTGGATTAAGTTAAAGATGTTGCAAGTTATGTTTTTTGTTGAAAGCATCATTTTGCGTATTTGTCATGTAGTCGTGCAAAAAATATAGAAACTAAACACAATTATTAATATTTTTAGTTAAATTAAAAAAGAAAACAATAAATTAATATACTCATTGTAAACTGTGATTAAATCCCTTACAGGTAAGTGTTAAATTAATAGTTTTATTTTATTTATAGCGAGGTAAAAAAAAATGTTTGCAAATAATGTAATTTATCTATAATATGTATGTATTTAGAAATATATAAGTATGTTTATCAGTTGTCTGGTTACCATAAAACAAGCTCTGCTTAGCTTGGGATCAGATAACCGTGTGTGAGTTGTCCCGGAATATTATTATTATTATATAGGCATCAAAGATTATTTGATAATATATATAGTTATATTGGTGTTAAACGTATACTGTTCTTAAATTGTTCGTAAATTGTTATAAGCTTTTGCAAGATATTGTAGAAACAAAATGTCGAAGCACCCAAAGTACAGTTACATTTCTTTTAACTTTCGTTCACACAGCACGCGTTCTCCAAATAGAAAGGACTCTTTGTCTTTAAATAATAGTAACAGTCTTCATTCATAGTTATCTTGTTTACAACAAATTACTGTTACATTTAGAACAATTAATAATTATAGATGTCCACAAATACTGGTCATTGTTATCGGTTTGTTTTACAATAATAGTCAATTTTTCATTTACACAAGTAGGCATCTAAACGTACTTGCTTCCATACAAAGTAAGTAGCTTTATACAGGTGTTGCCGTAGCTATATAAAGGGGTGAAAACTACGTCTTGTATAGAGTCAGTTTATTTAATTAATTAGCTCAGTTTGAGCTAAAACTTTGTAAACTGATTCTATACTAGATGTAGTCCTCAAAACTTCTGGATAGATATAACCTTTCGGTAACACCTTGTATACCCTATGGCAACAAACGGAAAGTTCTTTCCACACACAGGAATTCCATGATTTCCTTTAATTAGTAGATTCAGCTCATGACATATCACTCGCTCCTCTTATCTGCATAACATCGAATCGACGCACGGCCGGCCACGGGCCGAGGTATCGTTTGCTTCGCTTCCACTGATAATTAATTTAACGCCATGTCTGCACGCTTGTACAAGTTTTTGTACCCTAATAGGCCCGAATTATTTAATTAAGGACAGTCAAAATATGCTTTATGATTTACTGTTTACAGTTGACTGATTATCTGAGCAATTTAACACTAACGCCGCCGCCGCCTTATTGCTTGGTGGTTTTATATCTGGTAATACGTATAAAACCACTATGCAATAAGGCGACATATATAAATATAGGTATGAATTTTACTCCATGCCTACATAATAATAATATTATAATTAATTTCATTCAACCATTTTCTGAGATAAGGTGATTATTTTGTTCTTTTAATTGTTTAATTCTTGTCATTTCTTGTAGTCTTCTTGTTGTCTTGAGATAATAACGTAAAAATAATATACCGATAAACCAGATTTCGATTAAGGCAAATTAATTTTGTATCATAAGGACATTTGATTTCTCACCACAAATACTCCAATTCAGTACTAAAAAGTATTCAAATGAAAAACAATGTCATGAAATAAAATATTCGGAGATGACATTTAATTATAGAAAACGTTATTTTGTTTCTGACATTGTATTAAAAATGCATAATAATATTATCTGAATATTACACATAAACCTTCTATAAATTGATATCAAAATATATTTTGTGTAATGAACCTAAAATAGTATTTTATTTAGAGTTCAATACTTAAATCTAATATAACAACAAACACTTACAACTATACTAAAATTAAAAATAAATTAACTTAAAAAATATCACAAATGATAAAAAAACTGTTTATTTTTGTCCTAACAAGATCATTCATTTTTTGGACATGTTTGCTAACATTCCAAATTTATTTACTCAGTTCTAAGTATTGTCAGACTGAGTATAACAATAAAAATAATCCTAAAAATAACACCTTAAAGGTGCCTACTGCAAAGTTGGGCAAGATAATCTTCCGTTATACTCAATTAAAATACGTTTAGTATAGCACCTGGCGAGATAAACATCGTAACTATAGAAACTCGAGAATTTCAAACCTCAATTTTGACAACAAAAAGGCCATAATCGATTTTTGGGTGTACAAAAGGAGCATTATATTTGTCAAGTCGACTGTACAAACGTTGTTTGTGGTAGAGATTATTTCGGATGAAATGAATGAAAGCAAAACACGATCCTGTGAATATGTTGGCCGGTAATTGAAATACGAACAACGCCCTTAAGGGTTCCTTTTTTAATTTTTTACGTCCGTAGTTTCGATAGGTTCGAGTGTCGTTGTCGTTGCGTCGAGTAATAGGTTAAAAAATATTTTTAGGAAAACTTATTTTTGATGTAGTTTTTTATTGACCCGCTGTCAAATGTCGTCTTAAATATCAGGTACAAAATAGGTAGGTATATGAAGGTGAGAAGATTATAATTACTATACTATACAAACTACCAATCTCAATATCTTACAAATATGTACTCTTCATCTTATAAATTGCGCTGCAGAATCTTATGTCTCAACTATTAATTATATGTCTCAATTATTATTTATTTTTTACGAATCCCATAATGATAAATCATAAACTTTCAATAACAATTCAATTCAAAAGCACATGTGTTTCGGAAACAATCTGAGTTTCTCTTTCGATACCACAAAGGAATCACAAAAAAAAAAAACTAAAACAATCCTTTCTTCGCCGCATCATAAAACATGTAACCCTCTTATTGTGGTTTATTGATTAATAGATGAAACTTTCAACGAAAGACAGGAAACGTATGGTAATAGAAAAACCCACCCGCGGGCACTCGTCATTACGGCTGTTGTTCGAAGGGTCCAGAATAAAATAATGATTAATTATTATAATTTAGTCCATGTCATCGGACATCCACATGCCCCACCCGACAGTTTAATCTTAGTCCAGGTGCTGTTTATCTGATTGTTGTGTAAAAGGGTTTAATTTCGTAGTTAGTAGCCGTCGGACTGATCGAAAGTACTCCGTAAGTGAAAACATAATTGTGTTTGTAAATGACGAGGTGAAAACAGTAATTGAGTTTCATGCCTGCTAATTGGATCAATAAATATATTAAAAAACAGCTGATCAGGACTACGTTATAAAGATAATAACATGATTGGCTGTGCAATATTTCTGATCTAAAAAGTAAGACGTTGAGCACGTTTTATAGTTTCAGTCGTAAAAAAGCTATTACCTGACATATCATAAATTGTGCTCAAGCACGAAAATTACACACACATGAAAACGTGCAAAGTGTTGAATTCATTGAGCATGCAAATCTTGTAATGAAAGAACATTGAGGCGAACTGGCGGTTCCCATTGTAGACAATGAGAAGCAGTCGATTAACTTAAGAATTGCAATATTAATGACAACATTTGCAAGCTTTGAGTAAAGCCGGCAAATGTTCTATAAAATTGGCAATTGTAGAACTAATCTGTGTAAAGAGGGGTAAACTTTTAAAATGGTCCGGTGACAACGGTAACCTGACAGCGCAATGGAGCGTCACAAAAACTGTGCAACCTAACCCCGAACAATAGAACATGGATGCAACAAAGCGCAGACATATATCAAACAACAAAAACACTGCTCTCGACGGCCGTACGAGCGAACGAACACTATCATTTACGCAACGATTTGTCATCGAGATTCGGGGGTAGAGGGGCGGGACGTTTTAGCTGGTTACTACCAACGGTTCTCGAAAGACTTTTTAGTGACGTGACGTGAGTCGTGTCTGAGCTTATTTATTTTATGTTAACTCGCAGTAGATAACAATTGCTTGATAGATTTATACATATTTGTAGATTATATGACTTTGAAAATCATTTTAAATCTTTAGCCGGATAAAACTTAAAATTCGAAAGGAGTAATTGAAAGGTTAAGCATATTCTAAGTAATAGTATACTAGTCTGCCGTTTTAAGAATAAATCGAACATACGCTATTAAATATTTATCACAGTTTTACTTATTATGAGGCAAAATGGAAAGTTAGTTGCACCCGCGAGCGACAATCGAACCACTAGTAATATCCCGGAAACTGGATTAACGGTTGTCAACTTGATGAACGATGTGCGTAAGTTACACGACAATGGAATGTGGGCATCCGTCCCATTTGGCCCGAACGTCCGATACGCATCGCGAACATTAATTAATTATGAATCGCTTTGAGTTTTTCAAAATCTGAACATATTGCTCTTAAAGAATTTTGATCAGCGGGCGGTATTCTCGCACTGTGGCCTATTTCGTCTATTGTTAGTTCAAAGGAGTTACATTTAATGCCTTTTTGTTGTTGTTATTATGTTTTTACTCGGTTGTCCGTCACAATTTTGGGCCTGAGCTGCGTTTAATTTTTTTCATTATCATTCTTTTATAAGTTAAACAGAATTTCTGCGCCGTTTCCGTAAGGATTATTTTTAACCTTCATCAATTCTTCATTGTTTAAAAAGGTTGGGGTAATTTTTTCGCTTTTATTTCCCTTTTCTTGAGCAACATCGTTGGCAATTATTTTCTTATTCATCCTAATGATACGCTTGATCTTTTCTGTCACTGTTGCAAACTTTACTTAGTTGTCTTTATTTGTTTACTCTGTAAAACAAAGAGAAATATTTTATGCAAGGATATCATAATAGAAAATTTTGGTATAAATGATAAAATGAAAAAGATTTAGGTAAATCATTTCGTAGCTTATCTTATAGTCATTTTATTTAAAGCCATTTTAAAAAAATATGAAAAGAAAAATGATTTAAATATAAAAAAATCTTTTTTGATTGTGGTATGGATTATGTGTTTTAGCATCATTCATGTCTACTAAACATTCCCTTTTTTACACAAATGATCGTATTTACTTACTTAACACTACATACCTTAAACGCTCCTATCACTACATACCAAAACCATAAAAAAATCTGAAAATTTCCCTAAAAATATCTCATTCTTTCCCCAAACTAGCACCTTATAATATGAAGCATTGCATAGTGCAATATCGATATATTACAGCTACATTGCCTAAAGCTAATATGGCGGAATATTCTTAAGGCCCGGCTCCCTTCTACGATTTATTGTTTAATCACAAGCACTCAGCCACCGTAGTATTGCGTCCGTAAATTGTGGCAAGCTCCGAACGGAATGGATGTACAGATTTATCTAGAACGGTTAGCGTATTAAATTTTGTTAATAAAGAAGTAATATGTAGTGTAGGAAATAAATTGTGGATTATTTAAGTAATGTTAACGTTATTTTGGAGTATCTTGACGGTTTTGTGTTGATGTATTATAATATATGTAGCTGTGAGGTGGAAATAAAAAACAGGCTTATTGCTATAAAGCGAGGGAGTTATTTGATATCATGTTCTTATAAAAAATAACCCACATCAAGAATTATGACAAGTAGATATCTTAGACCATATATAACTTATTTACTTAATTTACATACTTAAAAATATTAGGTAAAATAATAATATCTTCGTTTTAAAGTATGTAATGCTTTAAATTTATTTTATACAAAGTAACCATAACCAAAAGTACAGTTAAAATATTTGATTACATTTGAGACATTATTGTCACAATCTCAGTACTAGTTAATATTTTTGAATGTAATAAATATGTATCTTCAAATATGTTGCCATTTCACAGAACCCTAATTCTTTGCTCAAACGTCGTATGCTACATTGCAGTTCGAAGTGACGTAATAAAGGCTACATGTGTTCCTCAATACTCGACAACTTCACAACACTAAACATCGAAACTCCTAACATTCCCACTTGTTCAAATTGAATTTAAATCGTAATCGGTTACACCGTGTGGTCCGAAAGTTTTTTTATCGATTAAATCTACGGCACCATTGTTACGTAGGGTAACTTTGAATTCCGCTGAACAAAAAATACAGGCATTTGAAATTGGAATTCTCGGAGTTCTTATTAATCGTATTACTGTGACATGTGACGTCATAGGCTGAGGACAGCCTTCTTAACTGATGCGTCTTATACTAATCGCCTTAATTTGTTTGACATAGGATTATAATTTACATTTGACGTTAGAAATTTGTGGTTTTATGAAGGTGTTTTTTTTTTGGACTCGTATATATCGTCTTTTCTTTTATTTTTAATGCTAGAAAAAAGTACATACTTCAGAATAACTTTGTTAAGGCAGATAATATATACTGACATGTATATTTTGAGACCGAAAATGTCTTTACTTAATCTATGTACTTAGTATCAGACAAATACTTAATACCAAAAATCAATTCTAAATCTTTGTCTGCTTACCAAAGGAGCAACTGTCCCCGAAACAAAGTTCTAGTAAAAACAACAATCCTTAAGAAATTCACTGTAAATATATTTAGATTCAGCAACAATAAACTTAAATAGAACAATGTACTTTAAAATAGAACACATTCAACTTAAAATAAGCGTACAAATTCTCACTCACTCAATTTGCGTCACTGTCATGTTATTGTATAAAGAATACAGATACAACTGTCTTTTGTCTTTTTATAGTCTTCCGAGAATGAGGTCCCACTGCGTGAAACAATTGCTACTAGACTTGCTACATTAAATGCACCGCCTTTGAGATTTGGAAGCGTGCCACATTTTGTTACACTATTGTCGAAAACAGTAGCGACTTTTATTGTTAGAACATTGAGACGTTTTTGGCACATTTACGTTACCTGGGTGGGTTTTGAAGGGCCCTAATGACCCATAAATTGATGCGTGACGGTCGTTTCATTTGTCTGTATTGTCCTTTTTGGAATAACAGAAGATTGATGGAAATGTCATTGTCATTTCAGCGATTATGTTATTTCTGATAATATGTGAATTGGATGTTGGCCTACTGTTGTCAGTTCTTTGAATGAGCTTGAACTAAGGTTTGTGTCGTCGCTTCTTCGTTGGAAATTGCTACTGTTTAGCCAAAAAATATATTTCTTATAATATGGAGATATAATTAAAATGTATAAAATAACACTGCATACCGCTTTCTAATTTTATTCTAAAAAAATAATGTGTAAATGTTGTCTCATCGTTACATTAAATAAAACGACCAAGTCAAAACATTATTTCAATAAAGTCTTTCGAGATAAAAGATGACTTTTAATTATACTAAATTAAGAAAATAACGATATAATTAAAACATCATAATAATTAAGTCTTTAAATGGGCATACGTCGAAAAAACACAACATAAACAAACATAACATCTCAATATAAGGAGTCGGAGCATCGTATTAACATAAACATCGATTCGATAGCGTTCCAAACATCTCCCGGTCACAGTTTGAATACATTACGGCCGAGTTGTTTTTTATAACGTCAATAATTCAAGAATTAAACTGTTCATGCTCTGTTTATTGGTCCTTTTCTCCTTGTTCCAAGACTTTTCTAGTCGCTCCCCGCGGATGCCCGTACAGAATGGACACGCACGCAACGGCCCGTGGGTCCTTCGATCGTAAAAATCGATTACTTTATTCTCCTACAACCTCATCATTAAACATTAAAATAAAATGTTCAAGACTTTATTGGACCACATACAGCTTTAAGATACTAGGTTTATTTCGATTTTAAATAAAAATAATATTTTATTGACTTGAAGCAAGGTGAAATGTTGCGCGCGGTGAAGTGTGCGTTAAAAACAGAACGATTTTGTTAAGGGTAAAATTAAAAGCCCATTGTCTCGGTCGGCTCACGGTCACACAGGACGACAGTCGTTAATGACCCATTAACATTTTGTTTCACACCATCCATTAATACTAAAAGACCTGCAATTAAAAAGGAACCGCCACTAATTCCCCCGCACTCCCACTTAAAACGTTACAACTTTACTGCATTCAAACATCTGATAAGAAACTTGCCAACCGAAAAATAAAAGGAACAAAAGTTGCCATATCACAACGGTAGCTTCACAATTTATAGACGAAATATCTCTATTTCGTTTCGGTGGTATCACTATCGGCATTTATCAGCGGCATCTAATGATCGGTCAGTTTATAATAGGCTGTGAGTGTCAAGTTAATGAGAATATATTCCGACCTGGTACACAATAAATTAAAGAGGTTTCGAATAAAACGGCATATTAATTGGACATTAGTATACGTCAACACCTCCGAAGCAAAGTGTGGCCGATAGAAACGATTAAAGTACGTGAAAGTATCTAAGAAGTTACTCGGGGACTATAAAATTAGGTGGGTGTAAATTTTTAACGTTGGCCGGGGGCTATTTCTGTAAATGCGTTGTGAATTTAAATTTGTTTTTTAAAAGCTTTTAAAGCTGTTTCGTTTGTTTAGACCAAGGAATTATCTGCGGAGGGGTTTGCGGCACTTTTGTTAAAAAACATAAGTGCTTTTTAAATCCATTGGGTTGTTAGTTATGTAAGTGCGTACATTACAATCATTTCAATTTACCTTTATATTAAGCCCTCTCTTAAAGTTTGTTAACAATTTAGTAGTAGGTATGTAGGTATAATTTTATATGTCAAGGTAAATAAACATCGTGAGGAAACCTGGATTCCAAAATTTGGTATCTGATCTAATCAATGCTTGTGCCTTCTCTATATGGGAAGAGGCCTGTGCCCAGCAGTGAGTCGTTTATAGGCTGAATTATTATTATTATATTATTAAGGTAAATAAAAAGTAATTGATTCTTGACTCTTTGTGAATGAGGAAGATGTAAATAAAAAAAAACCGCATTTTTATTGGCTTATCGAAAAATATAGGTGAATAAAAAAATAACTGCGAAAAAATTATGTCGATATCTCAAATAGTTATTTTTTTATAAATTTTTCAATTTCGTATCTCCCGAAAAATTTTTGAGCCGGCCGGAATCTGTCGTGACGTCACATCACCCTACCGTAGGCGACGGGCGCTCGGGCCGGCCGGTAGTTATTTTAAAATTATGATACCTCCTAAGATGTTGATTGAAATCAAGTAATGTCGAAGACAATTTTGTTCACAATTAAATACTTGTGATTAATATCACATTTATTTGTATAAGGATTAATATTATTTTGATAAAACGTCTTCGCAAATAATTCATTAATTTAAAACTTTGATTTCCATAAAAATACGGTTATAGTAAGTAAATCTTGAAAGATAGCCATATGTCGTCCCTGACTTTTTTTTAGAACTTTTAAAGAGGAACAATTTCGTCATGCATGATTTTTGCCTAACTTTAACTGTTTACGCTGCGCACGCAACGGAAGTTCACAAATAGGGATATTTTTCCGTTGATGCTTCGCCCTATTGGGTGCAGCGTAGTGTTATAAAGTCTGAATCAGTAGTTCCTAAGATTAGCAAGTTCAATCAAACAAACATACTCTTCAGCTTTATAATATCAGTATAGATAGGTAGATTTCTCATGTTGAACATTTTGCTCATGTTCGAGAACATGAAAAGCAGCGGAATGCTAAATATTCAGTAGTATATGTGCCCCAATGTTTTACAAATTCCCCTTTGAAAAATAAATAAAATTTAAACTTCCTATTGCATTATCTATCTGTGACTGAAAGTTCTGTCAAAATCGGTCCAGCCGTTTCAGAGATTACCTGGAACAGGCAGACAGCCAAACAAAAAAAATAAAACATGTTTTTTTACGTAAGTATGTACCGTATTTGTAGTTAGTGTAATGCTGTTAATATAAAATTACAAACACACTTCAGGTTAAGATATCTATGATAATATAAGAAAGAGGCAAGATTTATTGATTGTTTCTTTGTTTGCATTGAATAGGCTCCGAAATTATTATACCGATTTAAAAAAATGTTTCATCGTTGATTAGCTACACTATCGTTGAGTGAAGTAGCCTATATTATATTAAAATAAAAATAGGGATCCTTACTAAAACTCCAATAATGCAACCCGAGGTGCAAATAAATACCTTAATTTTTTTTACATCGCGCTATTGATGATAGAACAAAATAATGTACTACGATTTTACAGAACACATCATTATCTACAAAAAATGTCGCGACAGCATATGTCTAACTATTATACTTATGACACAATAAGTGTACTTTCATTTAAGAAAAAATGCAGTGACGTCGCTGGAAATGGCGTACCTTGTGTTTGACCTTGGTATTAATCCTTATCAAAATAATTTGCTTTATATTCAAGACTGCTTTAATACCATTATATAACTTGAATTTTTCAATTCTGACATTACATTCGAAAGATAACACGAGTTCAAAAGTGTAAGTATCAGAAAAAAGTCGCTTGGTTAATGGTGGCCGCTCTCTCCGCTCGGCTAACTATGCGATGTAGACGTCACTGGAATACGGGAAGGGAGTAAACGTTAAGAAATAATAAAATATAAAATGTAATAGAAAGATACATAAACAATAATAAAAAAAACAATAATAATCCAATTTTCTTTATAATGAAATTTAATGTACCTACTCTTTTTTTGAACCCCATTCAAAAAGGTGTTTGTGTGTGTGTGTATTAAAATTAATATATTTTAAAATGTTTGTTAAATACTCGTGCGAAGCCGGGACGGGCCGCTATAGATATGTAGAAACTTGGTTATCATCATCGTTCATTGCGATTGCCGAGCTATCGTGGGTAGGCGGGCGAGGAGAATTAAGAACAGCGACACTCCACCGAACACGTTTTGCTTCAATGCGGAGCCACCAGATTCCTCTTCATCCGACGGCCGCGAGCAAAAGAGCCCGGAGTTGCGTCAGTGTCAAGAAACGTCAACCCGCTTGTCATGTTTCAGCAGTTCCTTTTCACGTTTCTTAACACTAGAAATAGCGAAGCGCCTACACGGCCGGACTGACATTCGCACGTCCTCGTGCGACTGCTCTCGCTTTGAGTTATCTGCAAAGACCAAATACAAGTCTGTAGTACCCGTCTGGGCATGCTCGTCCATCCCTGACTAGCTACCCATTTATGACACCATGGATTCCTATCTTTACCCCTCACATCTAAATGAAACACACTGGGCGGACTACTGACCAGGCGTCCCTTCGACTACCCACCAACTCGCATGGTGCGATAGACCGGACTACCTGTCAGCGTCCCTTCCACCAGTCTTTACCCCTCACATCTGAATGAAACACACTGGGCGGACTACTGACCAGGCGTCCCTTCGACTACCCACCAACTCACATGGTGCGATAGACCGGACTACCTGTCAGCGTCCCTTCCACCAGTCTTTACCCCTCACATCAGAATGAAACACACTGGGCGGACTACTGACCAGGCGTCCCTTCGACTACCCACCAACTCGCATGGTGCGATAGACCGGACTACCTGTCAGCGTCCCTTCCACCAGTCACACACAGCTGTTGCAATCAACCGGTTGGAACGTCGACCCACAGGCCGTTTCCATACCAATCTATAGCCACCCAGCTCACACCGAAGAATTCGCAGTTTGACCGTGGGCGTCGACCCGATTCAGGCCAGCCCAAGCGATCAACTACGCTACAAACCCCATGGGAAAACGTGATCTGATCAGAGGCATCGACCCAGTTAAGGCCAGCCCCATTTTTCAACCACACTACTCTCAACTACTTAAAACAAAAGAAACTGGATCACCGGATGATGTAGTCAAGATGCTCCTTGATGAATGGCGATGAGCTCACAGCGAATCCCGTCGTAACATCTTCAGGCATTTCCATCCGTGGAATGCGTTCGATGATGTTTCAAAACCGCATGGCCGCCTCACTCGCGGTGTCTTTAACACCAACTTGAAAGCGTAGAATGTCATCAACGTATTCTTGTTGCAGCAAAGATCTAGCAAACTTCGCAAGCAATACTTCTTTTATTTAGGGCCACGTCAGTTGCAATGCCTCGCCATCTGGATCGGACTCAATCAGCTACCAGACGTGCGGCGCTTAAAATCTCGTACGGCTATTCTTTTATAAATCAAGCCCTCTTTATCCCACTTCTGATGTAGAAACTTGGTTATCATCATCGTTCATTGCGATTGCCGAGCTATCGTGGGTTCCACCGAACACGTTTTGCTTCAATGCGGAGCCACCAGATTCCTCTTCATCCGACGGCCGCGAGCAAAAGAGCCCGGAGTTGCGTCAGTGTCAAGAAACGTCAACCCGCTTGTCATGTTTCAGCAGTTCCTTTTCACGTTTCTTAACACTAGAAATAGCGAAGCGCCTACAGATAGAAATAAAGTTTAAGCATTATTTTTGACATTGAAACGATCTTTGCAACAATGACGACTTGTTCTTCCTTCTCATTAATTTACAACACGTACACATACGTACACGAGCACATACTTTTTTTTTGTCATTTCGGGCACAAATCGGTTTTCAGTTTCTAATATACTTAAATTAATTTTAAACACAAGCTTCAAATTTAGCTAAGCTCACAGTAATAGTGTAGACTTATGAAACAAGCCCAAACGCGATGCGATTACGTCATTTAGTTAGACAGTTCCTCTGGCCACCTTCTGGCGCCATCATCAGATCAGCTCGAAAGTACTATCAAATTATATTGTCATCTAAACTTAACAGATATACAAAATTTCAGCTCAATCGGTTAAAGATATCTGTTTCAAAATTAAGTTGCAAGATTCCACTCGTAGCTGTAGGTACAAACGTATTATACATTGAATGTTAAATAAAAGCTTGTAAAGATATATTTTTTGGCGTGCTAACTGTTGTTTTAGTACAAAGAAGACTATTCAGTAACTATACGCTAGTCTTTTTTCCATATTTAGCAAAATCTAGAAAAATATGCGAGTAACATAAAAATACTGCACGAGATCGTACGTACGGGAGCGGAGGACGGGCGTTGTGACGTCACGCGTTGATCGGGCGAACCAAAACTAAATTTAAGAATGCCCGACTTTAAAAATTCGTAAAAAATAGAGTTTTTGAGATATCGCTAAATTTTTTTCACCATTGTTTTTCTAATTTTTAGTTTGATTTTTCTAGATGATAAAAAAAACATGCTCATCTTCCTCATTGTAATTAGTCCATTTCACGACATTAAAAGAATATGTTGCTACAAAGTCTTTTCCACGTGGTTTAATAAACAGGTTTAATAGTACGTACAGGCATAATGAACATTTTAAATGGCTCAACATTAAAACGAACACTTTACCTATTTATTTTAATGAGAGTTTATTTACCTTTTACGCTTAAGTTCACTTACATTAATTATTAATTAAGAATCCAAATTAAATCTGCGAAGAATAATGTCATTTGAAGACTAGTTAATAGGAGATATATTTCATTGGTAAGTTGCTTACATCTTGCCTTACAGAATACATACACTTGAATTATTTATTAATAGCAAATAATTACGATTTAGAAAAGATTTTAGTTTGATTTTTGACGGGCCTGTTGGTCTAGCGGTTAGTGGCCCTGACTGCTATACCGGAGGTCGTGGTTTCGATTCCCACCCAGGACATATCTTTGTGTGATGAGTCTGGGTGTAATTTATCTATGATATGTATGTAGTTAGAAATATTATGTTTATCATTTGTCTGGTCACCATAGCATAGTTTGGGACCAGATGGCCGTGACCAAAGTACCTTCATTGAATGTGTTTCCATATAATTTTACTCGCAAATTAATCAAACAAACCTATCTCCAATCCAAAATAAACTAGTTTGGGTTGTCCAATTTATATAGAGCATATTCAGTAAGTCCGAAATTCTATACGCAGCAATAACTCACTGCTTTAAAGGAAGACATTACTTTTGTCTTAGCAAATTGAATTCCGCAAAATCTTCTCGGGAAGATTGACTGACCACAAATTGGGGATTCGTTGTCAAGCGAGATAGCATCGAAGGAATCTCATTACAGTTGAACATTCGTCCCAGTTTGGGGCTCCCTTTACATGCAGACTCCAACTTCGGGCGCGGAATCTTTGAAGATTCCAGATTGTTTCAGCTTGCTAGTGGTAAACATTGTCCACTCGACTGTCACTTCAGACGTGGTATGTTCTCATTACGTTTAAACGTTCAGCTTTCATTTGTTTTGATTTGGGCACTGACTTTGAAAAGTTATACGAATGGTAACTCTGTCGTGCAGTGTGTTTAAAAGTTTGCTTATATGTACCAAGCAATTTCTTCATATAAGTACACTTAGAAATAAATATGAGGATATCATCTTACTTAATAAAACGAATAGCAAATTATAAAGTTAGACTACCATTTTAATTTCATTGTCATCCTTTATCTTTATTTAAAAAAGTAAGTTTTAAAAGAGATAGGAGATATAAAGTATAATTCAAACGATGTTAGTTTAATTTCTCATAAGAGTCCATGTCGCCGCAAGATTGAATCAACCTCAAACTGTAAAAGCCCGGCTGCCGGCGGCGAACGGAAAATTAAAAAGCAAAGCGGGGACCGTTTCCTAGCCATTCTTTTTAATTCTCAGCGTCGCAATGGACGGTGTGGAATCATTAAAATTTCCACCGTGCGCCACCCCTAGCAGATTTATTTGATATGGAATGATAAAGTTACTAGTCTTATGGAATTCACAATGAGATCGCTTTTATCAAAGGTTTGAATAGTTTTCCTGAGGATAATTGTTATAATATTTGTGAATGAATTATGATTTTATTAGCTGAATTACCTCTAGTGTATAGGGTAGGTAACTTTTCTAAATATAAGTTACAATAAAAAAAATGGAGGTGCATGCAAATAATTTTATCGTAGGATCTATGCAATATGTTCACCGGCCTCCTTTAAGAGACTAAGGAATTTAAGAGCAAAATGCATTTTGTGAGTCGTGTTTGTTAGTCAAAACTAGCTGACAATCTTATTTTGATATCTTTAAATTCTGACAGTGTGTTCCCCAAACTAATACTATTTATGTTAATCCTATGTAATATGATGATAAGAGTCGCATATTTTATACTGAATTGAGTGAGTTAACGTCAAATTGAGTTCTCACTTGGAATATTCGTCCAAAGTGGACTACATTAGTGAGGTTATTATTTAAATCCCCAAAACTTTGGTCAACTTGAAATTGGGTTGTCAACTTATCAAGTCTATTAAAGTGAAAAACGACAATCACCTCATAATTACTAACTAAAAACCTAGTGTTACAAGTCTTACTGGCTAGACCAATAAAAAAGTTAATAGATATATTTTTTCTACTCGAACCAAACTATGACATGATTGTAAGAAAAAACGCATTATTCTCATAAATAATGATTAATCCTCTTAACATAATATTAGAGCTAAGGATTTAGGCGTATTTGCTAATAAGACTTGGCGGTAATAAATTGTGTGTTATTAGCAAAGTAAACGTTACCTAACAAGACTGGATATTGTATAATGGGTGTTATAATTTTGGACGTGTCCGTATGTCTATTTGTGGCATCGTAGCTCCTAAACGAATGGTCCGCTTTGATATTTTAAGGGGATTAAAAAAATACAGTTTTTTAACTATGTGTTTACTGCTAAACGGAAGTACACGCAATCATATCCGTTCTTAACACTCTAATTTGAATATTAAAAAGTACGAAGAAAAACTATTTCGTTAAATTCTAAATTCTTAGCTTTAATTTATGTCATCGTGTCATATACTCATCTAATTTTATTGGAATCGAGCAGAATTCCGAACGGACCCATTCCACCTACGACAGTTTTACTAACCCGTTTCCCACAGTTGACTCATAACTTATACAGGGTGTAACGGTACTATACTTTTCTTTACGCATTGATAGACGTTGACCGGTGAAATTCAGTACATTATAATTACACAAAACAAGTATTTTTTTGTAATTGCGTTGGCGCAATGAAAACTTCCTTATTTTTATTTAACTTAAAGGAAAAAAAAAAATTCACACGATTGTTTATCTCACGCATAGCGGAAAATGCATCGCAAAAATCAACTTAACTACTTTCACATAAAGGTGTTTTCAATTACTTTGTTGCCCACTTATATCGAAGATTGAGAACAAAAAAAGCACGCAACTTTTACATAAAACAAATATTCTCAAACCTAATAAAATCCTCACAAAAATTATCATAAACATAATAAAGTAGCTAATTTAATAAAATGGTCAATTTACAAATCATTAATACGTGTTGTTTCCTACTTCACGTTCCATACAAAGCTGATATTACTATCATTAGTATATCGCAAAGGCTCTCGCGTAGGTTGAACAAATGCGTTGATTCTTCTAATTTATTGTTCATTCAATGTATATAAATTGGCAATTATATGAGACTAGTTTTAGCTGTCTGTGGACTCTACATTGTAGGTAAAACTTGTGTGGTAGCCTTCATTTATTGTAATTTTTTTTGGTTCCTAGTTTTATTAACCTAATCCACCACCTTTTAGTGAGAAAGTAGGTAATACGTAATTTTATGCATAGCTATTCTCATATAGTATATGAGAAAGTTGGCCCGTCGTCATCTCGCTTTTAGGTCTAAAATCACAGAACTGATTTTGATAAAATGTTATATAGAATTGCCTAATTGGCCTAGTGGTTCTAAGCGCGACTGCTACGCTAGAGGTCTTGGGTTCGATTCCCAAGTCGACCAAGGTGTTATTGGGTTTTTCTATGAAATTCTCAGTAGCAGGTCGGAGTTCGGATTTGTGCCCGGTTAGTGGCAATAGACTCGCCCCCTAAACCTAAACATACCGGCGAACTGTGGGTGTACATTGGTACACCTCTGCCTAACCCTTTGGGGATACAGGCGTGATGGTATGTTATGTTATATAGAATTCGATTTAACACCTAGAATTAAAACAAGGTCGCAATAACTAATAGACTCGCGGGCGTAACCACAAGCTAAAGCTAGTTAATGTTTTCAAAAACAGTTTCTTATAAATGCTAATATGTAATTATAATAACAATATAAAACGCCATTTAGTATGTATCTAGTATCTACTACTGAATTTCTAAATAAAGTTTTGTTATAAACATGCGTTAAAATGGTGATAAATAAAAATTAAATCAATATTTTACACATAATTGACATTTTGATTTTTCTGTTTAAGAAAGATTATAGTAATAAAAATATCGATGAACCCGTCTAAACATTTTAGATCTAGATAAGAAATAGTTAATAGGACTCATAATATTTGTATTAATGTTATTTCGTAGAAAAAAAAACACTTAAGAAGTCAAAGGCCGGAGGACGAATAGACAATTGGTCTTTGTGTGTATTCTAGTTATAAAATATTGTCTTAAGCCCAATTTTATGTGAGGCATTAGACGTTTTTTTGCTATTTTTATGTTAATATTCTTTTGCTTGCTCGCAAAGATTCTTAAAATATTTTAAATATTATAGATAGGTATAGTATATAAATGCTTCTGTAAGCCATCTGCTTTTTATCAGTTTAAAAATACAATATTACCACATTACAAAATAGTAAACATATTTATTTTAAATTTTAAAAGTTAGAATAGAAAATAGAATAAAAATTTAATATCACTAAGTCCACCTCAGGTGTTAAAAAAATAATAAAACTTGAAAATGGAACACAATTCCACAATAAAAACAAAATGGCGCCTAGTTTTGTTCCGCAATGTTTCGAAACACTACATTTGGGTGGTTTCCAGGCATTCATACGGCAATGTTTGGCGTTAGCGGTTAATATTTTGCTATAATAAGTGCCATCTGTTTGGCAGCTGTATCGTGGCCCAATTTCGTATAACACGTGTACATGAGAACGGTTAAAAACATGCCTTTAATAGTGATATCACTTGTTTTGAGGACAGTGTAATGTTTCTAATTTGGTGATAGCTGAGAACTGAATTGCGTTGTGTGTGGTTTGATGAGAATGTGTAACGTTTTTTTTATAACATAGTTGACAGTGCGTATACAGGGTGTAAGAAAACCCTGTCCGATCCGTGAAGGTGTTGTTAGGTATATATAATTTTTTTTTTTTCAAAAGCCGTTGCAGAAAGTCGGTGTCCTCCCAGATAGCCCCCAAAAATACTGACGAAATTGGTGTTGTAGTTTTTATTTTAATCTCAAATTTAGGGAATTTCGGGCCAAAAAATGGTTATTTCAAAATTAATTATTATTGTTTCTATCATGTATTTGCCAAATTTGATATTTTATTTGGGCACGTGATTGTGAACCCTATATCACCCTTTCGGGTCGGACTTAACACCCAGTATATGCCTACTACATTGTGAGATTTTAAAAACAAATTTTGAATTCATTTAAATAGCATTAACTACTTAAGTTATAGATATTTAGTTAAAATAAATGCATGTTTGAAGTGTTTGAACAAAATCGCAGTTTTGAAATCTTTAAGGACAAATTAATATGTCTTATGACATTAACTCTGACTTACTTACATATAAAATTAACTATAGTAATGAATAAATCGTGACCAAGTAATCGGTAACTTGCTTTGAACAAGCGTAGTGATCAATGATCGTTTTATCTCTACCTTTGTAGGTACTGGTACTGCGGGATATATAATATGAGTTAAATAATTTTATTGTTAATTATTTATTTACTCATAACCTCATTAGGACTATATTACGTGTTAGAAATAACGAATAAATAATACAGTTATTAGGTATTTGATTTATATTTTGTGTTCACGGGAGCTAATTGAATTAAATGGCTGATTGAACTGGCTAACTCTATTTGTTTTGCTAGAATATACATTAGTTATGTTTATCTATTTCCAATGTAGAATTTAATATTATCATTACATGGAAAATAGGTTTTAATTGGTATAATATTTACTTCTATTCAAGTTTTCGACAAACAAAAGTCGTATTTACGTTAACTACGAAATTTTTAAACACACTGACAATATTTTTAATTTATTGGTCTATCAAAATCTCCAATTCATAAAACGTGAATACGTTAATCTTTAAACATAATCGCGACGAATATTTCAGCTCTTAATCACGAACTGAAACATTCATACAAATGACTTCGCTCCTACAAATTAAATACAAATTATCTTGAAAGCTATATTCGCCACCAAAGCATCCCATTAGAAGAACATTCATAGTTCATTCTACGTCGTCATTTTACACTACAATTATTAATAAATCATGTTCGCAAACGCTACAACTTGTCTCAAAGATTTATTCTTCTAGCTCGCATCTTTGAACTGTACACCGAAGGATTTAATAACATAAATGCTGACACATTTTTCTCAATAATTTATGTGAATAAGCTCACACGCGACGAAGTCGGCTCATAATTTATAACGATGTTCGCTAGCCGACAAACTTCGGGACAATAAAGCACTATGCAACGACATTAATTACAAGTTATCGTAAAACATGGAGTGCTCGGTTCATTGCATGTTTCCCGTAGCAAACACGGCGAGACACAGTGTTTAAAACCGGTGCCAAATGTATCGAATTAGACACACTGGGTCATTATAATGACACTGTTCGCTCGTAGTTCATATTGCTTGGAGACATAATAATATGTCATTTGGATATGGTGTTATATTTTTACTTGACATTATAAAGAAACTTATTGGTGCCTTTGTTTTCTATTAGAAAGCAAACCAATAGTGCAAATTATGTTTTTTTTTAAAGATAGATATATGATATAATTAACGGTAACATTCTCTTAAGTTTCTAGACTAACTTAATTATTTCAGCAATAATTACTTTTAGACAGCCTAGACAAAAGTTGGGACGTAGAAAAATTTGTATTAGCTTTGACAGACAATACCAATTAAGTACCTTAACTTTGACAGACATTGTTAGTAGTTTCTGATAAATTGATTAATGACTGAAAAGAAGCTTTCGTCTAACAGTGGACTGGGATTAAAGCTAAATTGATCAACTTCTTGAAAATAACCGCAAAATTCGACTAAAAAGTTATTTAAATTTAAGTTTTATTAAAACCATGCGACATAATTCTTAACTACAGTACAGGAAAACGCTAAAACATTGTACAATAAATTAAGTCCCGGTGCACTTGCATGGGAGCGGTAAGAAGTCGGTATCGGTAATTATGAATAGTTACAAGACACGATACCGGCTGAGTTACTTACACTACGGTAGAATATAAATCATTAGACTCTCGTTTGATAGGTACTAGTACTGTTATACGGGTTTGGTTGGTATCAGTAAGGGTTTTGTTAGTTACTATATATATAAAACAAGAAAAGTTACAAAAAAAAATTATTGCCTGCAAAATTTTCGTGCAACTGTTATATTTAAAAAAATCCAGTCAGGAGGATGCATAATAACTAAATGAATTAATCGTGATATTTTATTTATTCTTACAGGTATACAAAACTATAGACCTACCTATTTATTTACTATACAGTTTTATCAAAATCCGTCCAGCAGTTTTGCACAAAAGAGTTGCAAACATTGTCACATACTTTCACAAGTATAATTGATAGGACTACCTCAAAAACGAAACACAATACAATTTCTGAGAAATGAACAGACAAACAAATTTCTACTTTATCATAATACATAAATAGGGCTAATTTTGTACGCCTGCAGCAAGTGTCGCCTGATGATAAATAGTCGATTAATCTCGGATTATGTACTGTTGTTTCGGTTTTAACGTTTGATTTAGTTGGTTATCTTTGGATGAATCAAAGTGTGAAAATGTCTGACTAATAAATAAGTGATTATTTTTTTTCAGGTTTACAATGTTTGCATGACTAAGTATGACGTTTTCTTTATTGATTTCTGGTATGGTGTTTAGAGCAATGTTCAATGTATGCTAGTTTTCCTTTTTAGTCTTTATACTTATTACAACGAATTAATGTATTTCTTATGTATGATAAAAGTTCTAGCGGATCATTAATATGATCTACAAGATTCAGTGTCTGGGTGACGTCTATAATTATTAGTAAAAGTTTAAGTAAGTAAGTAGGTAGTTCAAGCAAACAATTAGTACAGACACATTGTTTTTTTTTTTTTAATATCCTACATTAGCCAACATTGACATATATTTTTAATATTATCCTGCAACATTAAAAAGAATATTTCTGGTAGCGAGTTAAAAACATAAACCAGAACATGTTATATTAACTATGGCTGTTCACAAATAATAACGAAATCAAATATAACATGGAAGCAGTTAAGTGCAGAATTACGTTTGTGCATAAAATAATTAATCATGCCTAAATTAATTTACTTATTTATCTATTCTAAATCTGTATGCACTAACATATTTGTCTAATATTTAAGCTCAATAAAATTTAACTAAGCGTTAATTTCGTTCATTAATCATTATCAATAAATAATGTTGGAACAAACTAATTAAATGTTTGGTATTAATTATCCTAGTTATGTGTTTATTAATCATATTTTAGTGCAATCAAACCTACGCTGGCATTTGAAATAATTTGAATTTTGATACGACTGCATAGATAATATTTGGTTATAAATTATCGCTTCGGCGCTAGAATCTAATTATGAATTAAGTTACAACCTACTATTATGTACCAGTATATGGTGATACTGGATGTTTGTAACTGAGACGATCAAATTATTTAAAATACTTTTCGTGATATTTATTTATGTACACCGACATCATAAATACATTTCACATTGCAAATAATTATTAATTTAAAAAAAGTAATCTAAATTTTTTTTAAGCAAATTGTTTTAAAATAACATCTTAAAGCTAGAGAAAATGTATGGTATAATTTAAAATATGAAAAAAGGGCATCAAGGCAGGGGCAGGCATCAAATGTACCTAACTTATAATCCTTACTTATATTATAAATGCGAAAGTTTGTTTGGATGTTTGTTACTCTTTCACGTAAAAACTACTGAATGGATTTTAATGAAACTTTACAATAATGTAGCTTATACATCGGAATAACACATAGGCTATAATTTATAAAGATAGTGTATGAATTGTCATTCACGCGGGTGAAACCGCGGGGCACAACTAGTTAAAAATATAAATTAAATATGTATAATATAATCCACAGCTAAAAGCAAATAATTCAAGAAACTATAACAAAGAAATTAAGCCACGCAACCGCTACACGTTAAACGAAGGCATAAGAAGTTATTGAAAAAGAAAACAAAACATCAAAATTGCAAGTTACGGGTAAATAAATGAAAATCTGATTGCATTCGCGGTGGCGGGATGTAATTGAAAAAATGTCTCTTGGATTGTTTGCAACGGGTCTCAGGCACAGTAATAAGATGAGATTAAGTAACCTCATTGCTTCGAATGAGACGTAAGATAATTTCGATGTTTTTTAGAAAAGCTATATTTATCTGAACGTTGGTAATGACGCGTAATACGTGGTTCGAGATTGGCATCTGATATTAGCTGTTTGTTTTTTGTTTTTTATTTGTGAATTTGCATACTTTTTGGAGTTGTGATTTTGTATTGTCATCGCGGACGTAATGCGGTGTAGACAGCTGCTTAATTGTGTTTTAAGATTCAAAATTTTGATGAATTCTGTCGAAAAGAAATTTTGAGTCATGTCTTTTTTGTCATTATGAAAGTCAATAGTACTGAGATATAAACTCGTCGATTTCTATCAATAAGAAACCCACTAAAACGTGACCTCAAATGTAGAAAACTATTTTGTAATATTACGTCTATTATGATGAAATAGAACCTCATGACAGATATCAATAAAAATTTCTGGGAATCTTTCCTAGAATAAAGTTTGTCTGTATTTTCCCTAAATCAATACTTATTATAATACTACAATGCCCTAAATACTCAGTATAAACTTATTTAGATCCTCGTCAAACATTTTAACAGCCCCGATGTTTCTAATTCTGTAATTAATCTTCTAGAACTATGTATTTATATTAATTTGCGTTTAATATTGATGTTGTCAAGTTAATTGCTGTTCGCAACTTGAGTGGTACTTTCCTTTAATCTTGAAGGCTCCACAATATTTTGAAGTAAGATGTTTCAAGCGTTTTCGACTTAACTTAATAGATAGGAGAAGTTATTAATTATAATTTGAGAGTTTAAACATTCGACACAAATACTGAATAATGCTTCGGAAATGGTAATTTGTATTTCCTTTTTACACAAGAAGTTGTTAGTCTCTAATTGTGGTTCATTGATTTTTTTTTCTCGGGTCATTTAAATGCATGCATGATTGGTCTATCGGAAATTCCTGCTCGGAATGTTTAACTTCTAAGAGCAGTAAACTTATAACCACCACATCATTTTGGTGTCTGAAAAAAATATATTTTAACTCGGAAAAATCGTTTTTGAGACCTCTGGTTTAACATTTAGTTCAACACCTAAGTATCATATAGCTACAGTCATTACACAGCTATAGTTATTTCATATACTAGGGAGTAGATACAATTTGGTTAACCCCTACCAATTAGTAGAGGTAACAGTTCAATAAGATTCGTATCAGTGCAATTGCAATCTATTGTATCAATTGAGCTTATCAAGTATAGGTCGAGCCTATGTAACATAATATTACATTTTAATTACATTAAGGAAGAGTAGAACAATGGTTAGTTGAAAGATACTTTAGTTACGTTATGGCTACTACACACAGTGCCGGCGGCAATGCCGCCGGGTTTATGCCGAGCGGCTATGCCGCCGGCAATGCAAGCCGCCGGCACAAGCCGCGCGAAGTCGCCAAGCATCAATCTGCATCTGCTCGAATGCCAGGAACGAACTGACGCCGGCAAGCCGCGTGACCCGCCGGCACACCCCGGCGGCCATGCCAGCGGCTCCTTTGTGCGGCAAAGCCGGCGGCTTAGAAAGCCGCCGGGCGCACGGCGGCTTGCCCGGCGGCTCGCCCGGCGGCACTGCCGCCGGCACTGTGTGTAGGAGCCATTAGATCCACCTGTCAGTTTGATGAGGTATTTTACCTGCAATTTAAGGACTCAATTATAAGCAATTGAATTGAAACCTCAGTCTGTTGTTGATAATCGTAAAGTATTGATAGCATTACACCTATAATTTAAATGAAACAAAGCTTTTAAATTTTTAAATGAAACAAAGCTTTTAAATTAATTTGTATTAATACAATTCGCTGGTAATTATACAAATTATAAGAGTGCTTGAAACAGGTAATTATCTAAATAAAGAAATAATGTTTTGTTGTTTGTACATAGTTATAACTTTTAAGTTAATTATAATGGATTATGTCACAGAAATAAGTTATGTTTGTCTTATAACAATAATGTTTCAAACGCTATCAGTTCAGGTAGACAACTTCAATTGGTATTAATATCCTTCACAAATCGAATTTGACTGTACATATAAATATTGTATCATTTTTTTTGTTGTTAATGTCATATTACTATGCAGTACAAGATTTATATGTCAATGCATTCATATACCAAAATCTCATATAAGCACAACAGATTACGGCGATAACAAATGACACTAAATTGCCACTAGTCTCATTTCAAAACGAAAGAAAGAATTCAAAAGACGGTACTGCACTGCACATTAATAACAAATTGCATTTAGCATAGCAACGACAATCAACCCGACAACTGCAATTGCAAATAACGATGCCCCAGATACAACAAGTGCATTCGCATTGGCGATACTAAGCGTCTTCTATTGTCGTCTAACTGGCGGCCATTTGCAGCAATTAGGTATAGTCGAGTAGAGTTAACGAGCCAATTGTACGGAACGACCAATAATGAATATTGTTGATCATCTAAATGTTTATCTGTTATCTAACAGATCGTGGGGAGATACTATTAGTTTTTATTTTTGTCTTTTGTTTAGTATGTGTGTATCGTAAATTCGTAATATATCGTAATAAAGCCGTAGCTTTCATTTACTTATTCTATTTGAAAGAGTAATAGGTTTTATTTCATTTCTAACATTGTTATTATTGACGACCTCCGTGGTCGAGTGGCGTACGCACCGGTTTCAAGGTGTCGCTAGCTCTGAGGTCCCGGGTTCGATCCCCGGACGGGACAATGTAGAAACCAAAAAATTTCTACATTGTCTCGGGTCTGGGTGTTTGTGGTACCTTCGTTGCTTCTGAATTCCATAACACAAGTGCTTTAGCTACTTACTTTGGGTTCAGAGCAATGTATGTGATGTTGTCCGCATTTATTTATTTATTATTTATTATAAAGGCGCAAAGTGTCAACGTTTGTAAATTTAGGTATCAATTACTAGGTAATCCACGAGACTACTTCGTGTAACAAATTAACGGATTTAAAAAAATCCTTCATAGATTTGTTATTATCGGCTATCGTAGAGATTTTACGTTCAAAATAAGTAAATGAGAATGTCTCGAGAGCGACGTTTCAAGATTAGTATAGTTTAATAAATTCACTTGTAGTTTATTTTATACTATAAACTTAACCAATAACAACCCAAAAATACATGCAGGTTTATTTCTTAATAGCCTCAATTGAAACAAATGCTCATCAAAACGATATCTCACGGATCGCACTCCTTGATCGTCGAAGCGATAAAATTAGTTTTCATTAGAGTTAATTAGAAAGGGTTATATATTACTATAACTGGTACCAAATGTGGTATAAATTTTGTCGCTTTCATCTGTCTGTATTGATAAATATTGTAAAAATAAATGATTTATAGATAAGCGATTAACTTAATCATGATAAATGATGACAAGTTTCTGGTTCATTATGTTTTATTACGTATTCATATAATTTCGAATTTTGACGGTTTTTAATAATCCTGTGGAAATATGTGTAGACAATAACCCTTATGTATAGTACGATTTTTATCAGAAGCTAATTGCATGTGAACACAGACCATGGTTTCTGAATGCAACTACAAACGAACCTATAGGATACGTATCCTATACACATATATTTAGAATCATATTAACATCATAAACTAAGTACATTTTTTAGTTTGGTTTTTAATAAAAAATTTAGTAATAACATCAAAATAATTTATTTCACTAAAACAGCAAATCACACAAAGCGCTCTCAGCAAAACTCTAAAACAGAATTATTTATTCGCAATTTTCGAGGAATGTAATGTAAACAATTTGAAAGCATTTATTTTAAATGAATGTCATTTATAAAACCAAAATTTTATTCAATTGTGTTTTATGATTGCATTTTTATCAGTAGACGCTTCACGAAAATAAATAATCTTTTTTTTTTTTTGTTAAGCTTTGTAGTTTGGATTTTGTATTTTAAAGATAAATTTAACTCGCTTTTTAATTAAGCAGTATTTTCATAAGAATTATTAGTTATTTAGCAATTTTAAGTTATTCTTAGCATTTCTAAAGAGACAGCAACATCTTGTTAGAAAAAAATAAAATTACACATTAAAACTAAAATCAATGAGAATCATTCAATCAAAATTTTCTCTTGTCCAGCCGCGTAAATTTCTCTATCATTAATAGTGTGAAGCATCACTTCATCTTTATTTATAGCTCTATTAAGATCGGCAACAGTTTGGTTTCTCAGCATTAATTAGAGTCACTCTAATCGTTAACCCATTTTCTTTGAGACGGAAGGGTGAAGAACCAATCATTATTCTCTCAAGCCAACTCGATTCAAACATTTCCTTAACTCCTATTAGAATTCGTCATTTGTTTACGGAGTTTTGTTTGACAATTTGCGTCGTTAAAATTTGTTTAAGTATTTTATTGATTTATTTTATTTAATCATGTAATTATTTGTTAGTCAACTCTTTTCTTTTATTGCTTTTAATCTTATATATAAAATTCTCGTGTCACAATGTTAGTTACCGTACTCCTCCGAAACGGCTTGTCCGATTTTTATGAAATTTTATATTCATATTCAGTAGGTCTGAGAATCGGCTACTATCTATTTTTCATACCCCTAAGTGGTAGTAGGTAGGTAGTAGGCAGGTGCTAGGTAGAAAAAATTGCATTGCAACGCATGCCGGGTACAGCTAGTTATAATATAATATCATTCCATTATTTATTCGATTACATTTATATTTTAAAATAAGAATTAAACTTTTTTATGACAGAATTTCTTCTACAAGATTTAAAATTTAATTTTTATTATATTGTGTTCTATAAATCATTGTTATTTACATAATTTTTAATAAATCTCCATAAAATAATTATTTATACATTTTGGTACATAGATGGTATATTTTAGAGGATATACCTCATTGCCTAACTGTTGTATTTAATTATATAAATTCACGTAAGATACGTGGTCTAGAAAGGTCATTACAATTACCGCCTTATCTCATATCCTTGTTAACACACACTTAATTACCTTTAACTTAACAACGTTGTCATGTATTCGTTGTCCTGTCCTCGTTATCTCTTAAACCATTAAGCTATTATTTCTCATGGAGAGTGCAAAGAAAACAATTTAATACTATACAAGGTGTTAAAAAACGAATACGCATTGCGCCGACCCCAAATAATTGGGAACAAGGCAGGGAGATGATGACAGGGTGTTAAGAAAACCCCGTCCGATCCGTGAGGGTAGGAAATAGGATAAAATAAAAAAAAAACCCTTAAATATAATGACATTTCTCAAAGAAGAGACAGAGAGTGGGCGCCGTCACAGGTACCGCTAATGTATCAAAAAAATGCCACCAATAATACCAACGAAAATGTAGTTGTCACTTAAAAAAATAAAAAGAAATTCTGGTGAAGTTCGCAGCAAAATTTGTTTGCAGGAAGGAAGGTTAGCAGGAAGAAGCACAATATCGGAACCGCTGAAAAGAATGGAGGGATGACTTTGCCCAGCCGTGGGATAATTCAAGCTAAATATAGTAATAATAATAATGTGATTGTGAAACCTACATCACCCTTTTGGGTTGGACAGGGTTTTCTTAACATATTGTATACTTCGGTGGTCGGTCACTTAACTGTAATTTGAGAGTTAAACTGATGGCTTGAGTGTTTGCTGTAACTAAATATTCCTGACAGAAGCTCCGTCCCAGTTTATTATTTGTTTACGTCCGCAAATAGGTGGAATATTTTTGTGTTGCTGATAATGGGTTTTTGTAAGTGAAAACTGTCCTGTTTGATTTTGCAATGGTAAATGAATTTTCGAGTGGATTGTCTTATGCGTCATAATGGGACTTCTCTGCGTGACATAAGTTTTACAAAATATACGTAGCTACACATTCTATGACCCTTTTTATATTGAAGTTAAATTATCAAAATTATAGGAATTATAAAACACTCATATTTTTATTTAATAATTAAATAATTTTCGTGCTAAAGAATTTCTACGGATTAATAAATAAAAATAATGATTTCAATATTTTTCACACCATTTTATTAAAACTATTGAATTTGCCTATTCAAATCGCAACAGGGACAAAACTAATTTAATAAAAACGTAAACAGTTTTGCATTATCCATTTAGGATTATTGAAAAACCGCGGCATTATAAATTCAATTTATTTCTCATTACGAAACCCACTAAATTTAATTATGGAATAGGGTTGTGACAATTTAGAGCCTTTAATTTTATTTTGGCGAGTCTAATGTTCCATAATCAAGTTGGGCTAGAATTATCTATAATTCGGTATCAGACACGCGACTTCTCGCATTAGAGATAAATAATCTCACATAAATTTTATATTATATTAGATCCTCTAGTTGTTAATCTGGCTCATAGAATATAATCTATGGGAGCATAAATTATTTAGCGTTAAATAAGCCCCTTTGAACAATTTTATGCTTATTCGGATTACGTTATGTGTTTTTATCGGGGCAAAGCTCGGGGTCAGGAATCAGAGTTGTATTGAATTATCATTTGAATATGATATATGGGGTTTTGAAATACGGGGTGTAGACAATCGCTGTGAAATTATTCTGGGGTACGTTTGATTAGATAATGTGAGTTATGGCTTTGATGTTTGATATTAAGAGTATGACTGTTGTTTAGTGATTGTTTGATTTAGATGTCGTAAACAATTAATAAGATTTTATGGCTCTCTGTTTGTGTTTAGTAAGTAATTAAATTTAAAGATATTAAAACAACGTCAGTAAAAAAATACTAATTAACAGTATTTATATACGCACTAAACTACTTACTTAAATTCGTTTGGAATGCACTCTTCAATTAATTCTTACTACACGTGCAGGATGACAAGCAAAACCCAACGTCTTCCTTTCAATCCTAAATAAGCATGAAATTACATCTATTAATACATGTACAAACATTGAGGTCAAAACAAGTCTACTTGATCACTAATAAAACTTATTTACAACAAAACAAATTATATTCATTTGAGATTGAGCGAAAATATACCAACATTAGAAACTAAACTTTCCCAATAAATTTTAAATTTAGAGTATTAGGGAAACAGTGAGGCAACTTAAAAGCAATTTGTCTTTAAATAGCGTCGCGGTAGGGACACAACAGCTGCGAAGTCTCAGCCGAGACCAACAAACAATTAAAATATCCGACTAATGGACTCATAGGAATCCAGAATATGTTAATGAATATGTCTTCTTGTCCTCTATTAGTTCACACCGCAAAGATTTGGAAAAAGTTCTCATTAATTAAAAAGTTCGACAGACGTCAGCCGTCACTTGCGATGGGACACCTTGTTAGTTTTTTTTTGTTTTTTACCTGTTGGCATAACAAAGCAGTTTCACGGTGCTTAGATTTTTACCCGTAATAATTGTTTTCTAATTTGTTATTATTATTAATCAATTTTAGCACGTGACAACCTTAGAAATCTATTTATTTTGAAACAACAACTTTCACTTTATTATGGTTAAAACAATCCGCATTCCCCGCACAATCATTCCATAAACCACAAACATTGAAATAATAAACAAATCTAACTTCAACCCAAAAAAGTGGGGTATAATCCGCAGCGAATTCACGCCACATCGCATTGCAACAATATCATTATACAATACCTTCCACAATGACCTATCTGGCGGTCCGCCACGTGTTGATTTTGGAGTAAACGAGGGTCGTATAGACCTCAGCGACAATAATAGAAATATGCAAATAACAGCGACCAACAGAGATGATATTCAAACAAGATTACGTGTGTAAACGTTGACAGACGAAATGTAAACATAACATACCATCACGCCTGTATCCCCGAAGGGTTAGGCAGAGGTGTACCAATGTACACCCACAGTTCGCCGGTATGTTTAGGTCCCATGTAATAGGGGGCGAGCCTATTGCCACTAACCGGGCACAAATCCAAACTCCGACCTGCTACTGAGAATTTCATAGAAAAACCCAATAACACCTTGGTCGACTTGGGAATCGAACCCAAGACCTCTAGCGTAGCAGTCGCGCTTAGCACCACTAGGCCAACGAGGCAGTCACAGACGAAATGTGAATGTTCATATATCTAGAGGAAGCCTGGGTAAAGCAAACATTACAGGGTAAGAGATTTTATACGTTTTAGGCTTTAATTTATTATGATTTAGGTTGACTTAAGATGTGATTTATTAAGGTATTATCTGATTACTTGATAAGTTTATTAAACACATGCCACTAAACGCTACTGAACAGTGTCCAACGTGTTTTTGTCTCCTTTTCCCATATTATTATTTACACATCATATTATTTAAACATTTTAACCACATGGTTAACAAACCCCTAGTATAAGTTCTTTGTTTTTGACAAGGTAAAAACTATATAAAATAGGTATTAAAAATTAAAAGTTGATCATACGTAGAGCGACATAACGTTGATGCAAGTAAATTGCAAGCTGCGGAAAATTTATGACAGGCTCGGTAATACTTTGACCTACATTTTAATAATTTATTGCGCGCTCGTAGTTACTTAAATATTGGTAAATTTTTATAGTTATATTATAATGCACTCTGATATCTTTATGACAAGCAATTTATAATTTACTTAAAATGAAAATGTTTAAGTTCATTAAAATACGCAAAATTTATCAAAGTCTGAATTAATTAGATTTTTGTATACCTAGTATAGGTACATAAATTCAATTTATATACCTATACTAGGAATGAATCGAGAGTGCAACGAACAAATATAGTATCGAACAGAGTTCTTGTCTCCTAAAATGCGACATTAATATAATAATAATCCAGCCTATAAACGTCCTACTGCTGGGCACAGGCCTCTTCCCATATAAAGAAGGCACGAGCATTGATCACCACGCTTGCTCACTGCGGATTGGCGATATTATTGAACATAAATTCTAAAACATAAATCTACAAGGGATTATCAAAACAAAACAAGATCGCCGACTCCTTACCAATCAAAACACGAATTTATTCAAAACACGTCATATATAAGAATAAATAATTTTCGGACTTAATCCTAGCAGGGGCATGCAAATACGGGACAGATTCATACAAATAACCTGAATGTTTACGTCCTCATACGAGCTTTAACGCAAATGTATCCGTAAGCCGTCCGTTGAGCTGAATCTCTTAATTTACGCCCCAAAGGGATTTGCTAAAGCCAAACATTGTTCGCTAATTATAACGAGACGCATGTGCTATGTGTCCCACGAGGATCTTGCCAACTAAACGAGTAACGTTCTCGTCCGTGTGAATGTTTAATAGGATTTTAAATATTAAAATGTCGTTTTTCCCTTATCAGCTTTTTTGTTGTATGACTTACAAATAATGTGAAGGAACGCTGTTGATGGTTTTATTCAATCCATCATTATTTTTCCTAAGAATATAGTAGCTCAATGTAGCGAAGTGCTTAGTCTACTTAACTTGAGGTCTCTATATCTAGACCATCAATCAACTATAAAATTCTAACTGAGACATATTTTACAGAAAAACTAATTTAGTTGATTAACTGAGTAATTTTTGGGCTCAAACTTACATTTATGGCAAAATGCTTTTAAATTTAGTGCACGCTCCCCTGGGCACGGATTCCAATCAAAGTAACATCAGACTGTTACAAAAATAAAAGCATCAAGCCCATAGCTCACATTAGCACGTGGCCAAATCACACCCCTCTGTCGCCTCAAAAATTCTATAACCACCTATCAGACAAACCCATCTGCATACAACATCATCTCCCTACCAAATAACACTAGCCATTCAAAATTCAACCCTATGGTTTTGCAATAGAGGGTTGCATATGTTTTTTTGGCAGCATGTATAATTTTGTTAATAGGGTGAGCTAATCTGTCAGCTGAGCCGCTAGAGATCGTTTAAAAGCTGTGCCCCCTTCTTGCTATTGTTTGTTTAGGATGGCGATTCGCGGTGAAAGCCCGGTTTTTGAGGCGCGGGATAATGCGATTGTCCGTTAGCCACGAAGTGCTGTGGAGAGCAGAATGATATGCTGATAGCACTCAGAAGTGGTCACTGCGGTAATGACGAGAGCGATTGAGATATTAATCCGATAAAACGAACAAAAGGGTTCTTCAGTACGAAATAAATGGGTGCCTTATACGCTGACTACACAATGACATGATTTTATTTTCAGTATGGACTTTAAGAACTCTTTGAAGTAACTGGAAGCGGAGTTAACAATGAGTAAATTATTAAGCCTCTTACCAGAATTTGATGCGCCCTTTTGTTTATTAACTCGTTAATACGAAATGAATTTTAGCATGTAAAGCTTGGGTGGTTAGACAACAAGACTTCAAAGATTGAGTATTAATAGTAGCTGTACTTAATCCACGTAATATATTTGTTTGTAACTGTAAACGCCACTTTGAGCTATGAGCCATACTTACTAAATCTAATAAGATATCGTCAGTATGTATGTACGAGTATGTATTTAAGTGTTTATCTTTTGTTCACAACAGCGACAAAATATATTGCTAGATTTATTATATAATCTGTATTAGAATCCAAAAAAAAATTGAGAGTAGACGTGTTCTGTATAATTTTCTATCTAATGACAAATACTTTAACAGTGCGCGAAATAATTGTATCCCACCTTTTGTGGATTGTAATTAAAAGCTATTAGATTGTAAGCTTAGTTCTGATTCACGTGGCTACTTATGTAAATACACAACCGTAGCTTATGCAAAAACCAGTTTAAATCAGACTCCAGTTAATTACGAGCTAAGCTTATAAGTTTTGTGTTAAACACATTATTTTTATGTCATTTTAATTAAAATATTGATTTACAGGCACGCAATAAATCAATGGTTTTTAAAACAAACGAGGATCGCCTTTTTTGAAAGAAGAACTATGAATCTGAAAACTGTCAACGTTAAAGTGAATTATGTCCGACTGTTATAATAAAGAAACATGTGTTAGAACCATTTTACTACACAATACACATGCCATGTTGAGTTACACAATGTAAGGTAGAGAAACAAGTGACAATCAGGCATGTTAATAAAAAATACGATAGTTATTAATTTAATTGGTGGTTGTTGTGCACGCAAAGTATTGCAGCTGGTCCACCATATGTTTTTTATTCACGAATTAAATTAGTTCAATGGTATAATAGAGCGTTTTAACGATACCGAGTGAATTTGCAAAAAAATGCTAGACGAAAATTTTAATTCAGTTTTGTTTACTGGAACGTGTCGTGGTGGCCTAGCGGTTCAATGAACGGATTTGTGTGCACAAGGTTGCAGGTTCGAACCCAGGTAAGTACCAATGTGGCTTTTTAAAAGTTATATGTACTTTCTTAATTATTCTAAGACACTTCTGACAAACGGTGAAGGAAAACATCGTGAGGAAACCTGGATTCCAAAATTGGGATCTGAAATCGCCAATCCGCAGAGAGCAAGCGTGGTGATCAATTCTCGTGCCTTCTCTATATGGGAAGAGGCCTGTGCCCAGCAGTGGGACGTTTTTAGGCTGGATTATTTTGTTTACTATCGTTTTTGATCATCATCATATCACAAAGGCATTTTTATTTATTTTTCATAGCCCATACTTTGTGGTAAATAAATAATAAAAAAATAAATGTTTTTGATTCACCTTTTTTTTTTTTTTAGATAAATGCGGACAACATCACATACATTGTTCTGAACCCAAAGTAAGTTGCTAAAGCACTTGTGTTATGGAATTCAGATACAACGAAGGTACCACAAACATCCAGACCCGAGACAATGTAGAAATATGATTTTCTACATTGACCCGTCCGGGGATCGAACCCGGGACCTCAGAGCTAGCGACACCCTGAAACCGGTGCGTACTGCGTACGCCACTCGACCACGGAGGTAGTCAAAACCCTTAATTTACAAGGACGTGAGTTTTCGTTAGATGAACCATGGAAAACTCATCCTACCAAACATCATTCTAAATATCAATAGCATTTAAATTGAAAGGAAATCAATTACGTACCATTTCGCTTGTATATTATTTTAGTACGGGTCAAATCCAGTGGAAGTTGGCCAATCACGGGACGGTCCCTAACAACGGACAAAAGTACAATTAAGTACAGAGGGACCGATAACAAAGGCCGGAGAGCACACAATTTGTTGCAGCCCATCTTTATCTGGCCTACTATTGACCCTTTACCCTAATTCATAGAGTGTTCAACCCTCTTAATGCCACCCTAGTAAATTAAATTCCATACAAAAACTTTGGCGTGCTGGCGAGTAACACAAATAGTTGAAGGTAAGTTTTTAGACTGTGTCTGGGTCGATGTAGCGACAATAGAAGTGGGCAAAAATATATTATTATTCGATGCGAACAAAACATGTGGTCTGAGTTTGCAAATTATCACGCTTTAGTGACATTTTGAGAGTGATTCGCGTATCTTTATTCTGTGGGGTTCCCTTGTTAATGATGCGTCGTTAGTTTCAGAGCGCACGTGTATTAACGGACTTAATGTTATTAAATTTCATTTACATTCAAATTGGTTTCTGAGACCAATCCTTCAATTAAGTCATCGATATCGGATCTGAACAGAAAAGTATAAATATAATAATGCAAGGTTTTGTAAATAATGTTTCTGGTAAATGTGTCGCTACTGACGCTTTGGCATCTGATACTGCAATTAAAAAAGTAACACCGAAACGAATACATCAAAATGAATACATAAGCCCGTCTATCCTTCACATCTATTAAAAATGCATTGCAGTCATGCATAATACCCTCTACCCAGCGTTATTTCAACAGTTTTGTTTTTCTAAAATGCCTGGCATCCAGTCTGTGACGGCAGCGTTTCAGTCCGCACCTTTGCATTCGTTCCATCACCACTCATTCCGCGTCAACGCATGCACTAATTAGCCGACACCCGACACCGTCCCTGGAAACACGTTCCTAGTTCCTACAGGAAACTTTGGACGCAGAGGGAACAAACCAGGTGTGAAATTGAGTCTTCTTTTGTTTTTTTCGAATTCTTTCAATTTGGAAGAGAGTATTTTCGGAATGTTTGAAAATGGAAGCTAAAATAAAGTTTAAAATTCATTTCAATGTGACTGATATTAGAAAGTGATATCTAATTAAAAGTATTTTAATATACAACTTTGTTTCCTTACGACTTTTATGAAAATCAAAAGAAAAATATTACAAATGAAACGTAACAAAGAACAGAACTGTGACTAACTTTTATCGGTTCTAATTAGAGAAACTTTTGTAGCGTACAAATTAATAAAAGTTTAAACATTACCAACAAAAGGCCACAGAATTTCTGTACAAAATAGAATAGGATAGAACACAAAGCATGGCTCGTTATAGTGTCGCAATCGCAAACTTGGCCCTTTTGTCGGGTTCTCTTCAGTTCCAAATGTACTAATTAGTGTCCCCCGACTTATTTGCTGAGTGCAATAGAAAGTTCTCGAACGGGCCTGGTGACCTGCGGTGGCAGACGGCGTGTTGAATCGTTCACCTTGCCACTGTCTGGAGTTCGGACGGTGGTTTTCCTTTGTTTTGCTTCCTATACCACGTTTAGTTACTTGTGTACTTGACAATATACTCGCATTCTCTTTGGTAAGCTGATTCGTGATAGCTTTTGTGTGAGATTGCGCTGCTAGCTTATGTGGTATTGGCGTTGCGTGTAATTGTAGTCTTTCCTTCTTTAAATGAAAACTTGTCTTAGATTTAGGGATACTTGATGTAACTGTTGATAATGGGGTAGGCACCAATTTAGACAACATTTCTGTAATTAGGTGTTTACTTCTTGGTTCAATAAAAAATGTCCTTCTAATGCTTCAAAATAATGCATTGATATTGCTTCCTATATTTACATTTACCAACAGTATCGAGACACTACTACACTATTTAGAATCAAGCTTCCTTGACTTACTATTTAACTACGGTTTGTTAATAAATAAATTGATAGAACCTACTTAATAATAGACAAATTGCAAAGTCAATTGTCTGCGGCCTATTACAACCTATTAACCAAATTGGTCTTGGGCCAACCGATGTCAATAGTACCTCAATGCTACGTTTATCTAACCATCAATTAGATTTTCATATAATATGGCAGTGATGTTTTAGAAAAACTTTATCAAACACTACTTCAAGACCACCTGTACTGAAATACACGCCTGACAAAGTGAAAACACACCGGACGAAAGGTATATGAAGACATTTTTTTTATAATATTCGCAAAACGAATAAAACAATATACCTACGTTAATCGCTACAACAACTATCAATCGAAGTTAAAAATAAATTCAACTTTTCCTTACCAACTGCTGAAGTATAAGTCATTATCAACTTCACATCAACTTGCCTAGACCTATTATTGCTTGGAATTGATAGTCGCCGATAGATTATAGCCCGAAGATCGATGCAGCGTGAAATTGTTCGCACTTTGCATACATTACTCGTTCCGACGATGTAATGTGAAAAATGAGTTCTATGACACAGCATTCTATATTGTTATAATGGATTTGAGAAAATGTCATCAAAATTCGTGTGATAGTAGATACTATTTATGTAAAGCAAGTCATTATATGTGAACGATTATAAAGAATCACGGAGATATTGCATTTGTGCATAAAATGGATGCGATAATGGACTTTGCAAGGGCTGGTTTGAGGTGGCATGAGGGCAGGGTTCGCAGAGCAGGGTTCGCAGGGCTTTGCCCAGCGGTGGGACAAAAACACAGTTTTAAACTTGAGGAAATTAAATTTGGTCCATAATTGTGGAAAAACCTTATACCAAAGACGCTATTTTATCTATGATAGGTAATACTTTTTTATGTAACCTATCTAGTTTCCCACTGCCGGGCAAAGGTCTCCCCCGTCTGACTCCAAACTTTTCTGTCTAATAATAACGTAATACTTATCTTCCATAAATTTATTATTATAATGAAAAGTACTAAAATTCAAAAATATGAGTAGGAATGTTGAACAAACAACAGTCTTACGTAAAAGCAATAGGCAAGCAGGTACCTACAGAACTGAACAACATACTAATAAAAGTAGAAGAGTACGCCGACTCGGTTCCTACTAATTAGCGAGACTCAACCAAACAGTCAGGAGTCTTAAAATCTTGAAGCCCCAAGAAATTAAAGTTCGGTAGACACAAAGTGTATGAAGTAAACCTAAACACCGCTGGTTGAGTGCCCGTTATTTTTAATGAGAAATAAACTCCAGGCATTGCTTAGGTTCTCATAACGAAGTCTGCAGCCAAATATCCCACGTCGTCCTTAGTGTAATAAAACTCTAATTGCAGACCATATAGAATGAGGTTTCATGTTTTTTCTTGTTTTTTGTGTGAGATTTTTGTTGATGGTGGTAAATTAAGGGTTTTTAAGTCGTTGATATTTTATTTACGTCCTAAAAGAGCATTTATTGGTTGCTTTTGATGTTTGACGAAAGTGTTTTTATTTAACTACTATAGTATTTTTTTAGTTAAGGTTATAATAATATTTCTTGTCAGTAAGATAAAAACTCAAAATTGGATTTCATATTAAATAAAAATATGTGTAAAATCTGAAGAAACTTAAATTTAACTTACATCAATCCGAAAATCATAATAGCAGAATAAAAATAATAATTACAAATGCATCATATGAATCATGTACCTACTAATTCTAAACAAAATTTTGTTATCCGAGTCGCAGTCTTTACACATTCGTAGCACACAATAAAAAAATAAACATTATCATAATTCCTTTTTTTTTTACTATAATATTCATTAAAAATAGTCAAAAGCCTTACATTTTTGTTACAAAGTACCCCGTAAATTAAATAAAACTAGGTATTATACAAATAGGCGACCCGGTCACAGTTCCATCGTAGTTCTTAATTAGTGGTTGTCGTACGCAGTGCCCCGTTTGCAGTTTTCAATAGAAAACTTTTAGTTGCAATCCGGTTTATCTATAGCGGGCCAGAGATTTAGCGTTATAGTTTGTTTCAACGAATGTATCCGCTTGTGGACATTGTTTATGACTACAACATTGAACATTGCGCTATTGTTGTGGTTGTGTGCAGATTTATTTTTTCAGTTATATTTTTATTTTTTTTGGTTATATTTTTCGCCGTGACCCGGGGTAAGGTTGTATGGAAGTATTTGGGGGGACCTTTGCCGGGTAGTGGGACAGAATAGGCTGGGGAAAAAAAAATAGTTTGTTTCGTTAAGTTTTTGTAAATCTGCTCAATTTCCAATTAGCCTAAGATCAACTGAATTTTGTTTTCGTTTCACATTAGAACAATCAAACGAATAGTTATCAAAAGAGTAATGGTTAGGTATTACTCGCATTTAATTGGCTAAAAAAAGAAAGATTTTTAAAGAGCATTCTCAATTTATAGATAAAATTCCCAGGCCAGAGAAAAATAGGCAATCATTACTTAATATTGAATCTTAGATAATTTATTATTTAATAGATTTTATTTTAAAGATGTAAATTACTTTAAGATATTGCGTACAGTAAGCTGGGCTTAAGGATTATGTAAATACAGTTGGGATTAAGTTATTCTCGTAAAATGGTTCTGATCTATCAAGTCAGCTTAGTGAGGCAGGTAATCATTTCTTTAGTGTAGGTATGAAACTAGCTTTCTATCAAAGGATAGTTTCGTAAATAGGTATATAATATTGCAATATTTGCAATCCAAAATGTTTTGTAAAATAAAATAAAAAATATTAAATATACTGCTATGTACAGTCACGAGTAACAATATGTAAACACTAAGCAATTTTGAATTGATTTTCTCTTCAATGCAAACATGTCCTGTTAGAAATCGTTCCAAATAATGTCTTCATATTATGTTATAAATAAATCTTAATTAATCACATTTTTTTTAGTTCATACATATTTTTGCCCGTGACTGTATTTAGTTGGATTAATTTGATACAAGATAAGTACTCGCGTTAATAGATTTTTTAAGCTAAAAAGACAAGTATGTACTACATACGTACTCAGAAAAAAATTAAGCCAATCATTCTCTCATTACAAATAACAAACAACAAATTCAAATGTAACAAAATATCATGTGAGAAGTATAAAAAGCAATTAATTGTACATTAATGAAGTAGATAGTCGTTTGAATAAACGTTCTAAAGTAGAATTTAATTGGTGATTCTGGCACGCAACAATTGTAAAAGGTAGGTTAGTTCCCTTGGACTCACTGCTCATTTAATAAGAGTAGCTAATGCTTTTAACGTCTACGGAATATTAAAAGTGATAATTATGCTCGAAGAATTCTTCTACTTTTTCTAAGTAATTTATTTTTAAAAGGTTTTTATAATTAAGTCTTATTTTAAATATGTACTTCTTAATAAGTTTTTAAATGGTCAATAATTGAATAAAACAGTGTATTTTTCGTTAACAAGTAGATTTCTGTAGATAAGTACGTATAGGTATAATAATATGGACTCTAATTCTTATACACTAGCATATAAGTTTCGGGATCTAAAGACAACAAAAAATATGTTGAATACGATATGTTTACTGAAGAACAGTGACACATAATAATAAAGTACTTATGAGGTATATTTCTTTAAAGGGCTTATAAAACATAAACATAACATACCATCACGCCTGTATCCCCGAAGGGTTAGACAGAGGTGTACCAATGTACACCCACAGTTCGCCGGTATGTTTAGGTCCCATGTAATAGGGGGCGAGCCTATTGCCACTAACCAGGCACAAATCCAAACTCCGACCTGCTACTGAGAATTTCATAGAAAATCCCAATAACATCTTGGTCGACTTGGGAATCGAACCCAAGACCTCTAGCGTAGCAGTCGCGCTTAGTGCCACTAGGCCAACGAGGCATTAGCCAAAGGGCTTATATGCTAGTATAATCACTTCTAGAATATCACAATTAATTCACAATGGCAATTGAAGCTCCTCCATTCCCCTCAACTTATGTCAAAACAGTGTATAATCCAGTTCAATTATTGTCTAGCCAACGTCCTAGTAATTGTATGTGACTGCAAAACTTGACGTTAAACGTAGCCCATTTAACTACTTGTGAAATATAACGTTTGTAACTGAACGAATTCATGTAATTTTTTTATCGTTTCTGACAAAGAATTAGCGATGTGAAAGGCTTTTTGTGTGAGTATAAAAGCTTTGAAGGTTTCAAGTTGTTGCTATGCGTAATACCTATGTTTAGGAAAAGGATTGGTATATATTCTGAGGGATGATAATTTATTTTTGGAGAAAGTTTTTTTGTGTGTCTATACATGCTTACAATTTTAGTCACAAAATAAATATAATAAATAATAAATAAATGCGGACAACATCACATACATTGTTCTGAACCCAATGTAAGTTGCTAAAGCACTTGTGTTATGGAATTCAGATACAACGAAGGTACCACAAACACCCAGACCCTTTTCTACATCGTTGTAGAAAAGTGATTTTCTACATTGACCCGTCCGGGGATCGAACCCGGGACCTCAGAGCTAGCGACACCTTGAAACCGGTGCGTACGCCACTCGACCACGGAAGTCGTCAAAAAAATATACCTAATATAGATGTCTGACGACTAAAAAAAAAAAACAGTAAATTTTATTATTTAAAATAATACAGCCAATAATATTGTAAATGCTATTTTAAATGAGTTATGGATTCCACAAAAGTTCACCTTTATTTAAGTGACAAAATATAGGTATTTAGGTAGGTATACGTACAAGCATACTAATGATATAAGAAGTAAGAACTAAATATCACAGGTTAGGAAAATAGTAAGAGTATAAGTATGTAGGTCTCATGTCAACTATTTTATATTGTTAGTATTCAATAGGTGTAACAGGGGCCGTACCATGAGCTTTAAAGCAGGACTGTTGCGGTTGAGTAAGCGGGACAGCGCTATGCGCAATGTAGTGCGCCGTCTCGCTTCCGCAACCGCAACATTACTGCTTTAAGAGATCATGATACGGCCCCAGGTCATACATTACAACTGACAACAAAATCATATCTCTTGAACGCTAATGTGACGCAGATTGATTTGACATTCATAAGAATGTCAACCAAAATTAGAACTATTATCACAATAAATTACTGTCTTATTATACTGCTAATCGTATTACATGTCCCAATATATTTCGATAATATCAAAAGAATTAGCCCATAGAATATTATTGATACAGCCATATTTTTAATATTCTCCAACCAAAAAATGGCCGGTATAAACAAATTTTCTAAATCGTTTGAATAAAACATTTTGATATCATGCAACTATGTCGAAAACATCGTACATTTGGGTATTTTATAATACGATATCATATCAGTCGGATTTAATCCGAATATTTCCAACAATAACTCTCCGATTGCTTTTAAATGTGTGATTTAAAAACGTATTATCGTTCCTTTTTCGAAATATGATGGATGTATGGACAGTTCTTTCAGCTTTTGTGATGTTAAGTATTTGTGATATACTACCTCTTTACACTATCAATGTTGGAGGCCGACAGTAGGCGTTATCTTTTAAAATGGGATATCTTGTCAATATTAAGTTAGGTGTAATCTATGGGAACTACCTACATTAAAATTTGTATAGTCACTTTTTGATCAGCATAATTTAATTGCAAATCATTTTGAATGTACTTACGAGTAGGTTCGTATGTGACAATGACATGACAATCCGAATAAAAAGCGTGTATAATTGTATAGATATTCCTAGCCAAGTCAACATGGATAGTCTAGTACTACCTTCTTTATATATAAAGTTATTGTAACATAAATAGACAATTATAATCTTAATTGATTTTGCCTTAAAACATAAGAAAACTAACACAATAATGCACTTAATCAACCTGAACTCTTTCTACATAGCAGCTAATTTACTTCAACAAAAAGTATATTCTGAAGCCCACAAGGTAGTAAAATACAGAGAAGTTTTGAAGTACGTGACATCAAATGATCTACCATTGAATGATGGACTGCGCATTGCTGGTAATTGGTAACTTCAAGTTATTGGCTGAACAATATAAAGATGCGGTTTAAGATTTAAAAACTGCGGTGAGTTGAGTCAAATGGAAATAAATGTTCCTGTAGTGTTTTACATAGTTTTGGTTTAAGAATTCTTTAAGTTTTTTGTGATCAGTTCAAGACGTAGAGACTCAATACTGCAATTATGCATTGTTTAAATTTGCGTCTTTTTAAAAACTATTTTATTAATATTTTATATACGAATGCAGAAAAAAGTATAGTAAATAACCGATAAATAAACCAATTTGAAAACAGTTTGTTTCTTTATAAACCACTACAAATTGGCCTACAATAAAATAGGTAGGCTTAACAATATACAGTAGTTACCTAAGCACTTGAAACCCTTTCTCAAAGCACTCAAAGAGAATACTACACAAAACGTAATTCAAACAAGTTTGTAAATTCAACAGTTTTCGTTCTCTACATTTTCTTTGCAAACACACTTCTATGAAGCGTAACACTCGTAGTCTCATCATAAGTGTCCTTATTGGCATCTGACACTAGACACTAGTGTCTAGACTGCTAGCTAAGGGCTGGTTGTCCACAAGACGAAGTACTTGAAAATATTCAGAAACACTTGTCAGAAAGTCTTCACAATAGTATCAAGTATGATATTGTTACGTTAACAAGTAATTTAAATAGGACTAGATGCCTGTTTAAATTTACGCATAAAAGATTTAAATATTTGGTTAATGTTTTGAACTGTAGACAAAACGATTCCATTTATTTAGGTTCACGGTTCATTTAAAAGGTAAGTAACATGTATCCAAAACTTATCTAAGTAGAGTGTTATTTATCTGCTAAAAGTTGTATGCGGGAGGACTACAAATATATTGGGAGACATTGTCCAGATAAATATCTGTTTCGGTACTTTAGTAGTATTAGTTAGACTTTTGCTGTCAAAATCGATACTGTTTTAAAAGGATCATGCCTTGGCTAGCCTGATAAATAACTGTATAGCTATTTTGCTTTATGAAATATGTGGATGAGTCTTGTGTTTATTGACCCTTATATTATTGCACCAAAAAATATACCAAAGTGACGTTTAATATACAGTGGATATGCTTAGACTTTTGTTGCGTGTATGTACTAGTATTTATCATTTTAGACAGCGTGTATCTCATAAATTCACTAAGTGACGTCAACAAGTGTTGATAGAAATGTTATTTTTACACCCCTATACCGAAATATCTCGTTCCATTTTCCCCTTCGGAGCTCAACAAAAAAGTAATATAGAAATTTGATATTACTCATTTTTACTACAATAAATTCCGTCCGTCCATCTCATTACTGCGGCCCATCCATAATAAAAACCGGCTTATTTGCAATTTTTACGACAAAACCTCCATTGTTGGACCTACATAACGAGATACGGAGCCCTTTTGTGTGATAAAGGCAATACTTCAATTTTATAGTTCATAGTTCACACGGGCCCATATCGAGGTGCAGAGGAAAGGGCTAAGTATTAGATGATTTACAATGGTCATATAATCTGGATAATCGGTGGTTAGCACTTAAGGCTTCGGCTTTTAAATGCTACGGGTGGCGGTGTGGTATGTAGCTCCAAGTTTCATCGTAAAGTTTTTAATTCCTTTACTCTGTTCTTAGTAATTCATCGTCAACACTACTTGTATTACATGCTTACATTATTTTCTTCTCCTTGCCATATAAATAATTTTATACCCATTCTAATCCAATTTACATTACACTCATCTCTGCCTTATCATTTCCTCATTTAAATAATTTGTAGAAATTTTTATACATGAACTATTTTATAAAACAACCGACCGTCTATGCCCTTTTGTGAAAAATAACAGGAACAAAAGTTTACCGTAAATTACATCATGAGCCAAACAACACTTATCGTTCATGCAAATACAAACTTTTACAAGTGCGCAAAAAATATCGTCAGGTCAAACAGCTACATACACTTCAGCCTCTCCGCTTTCATTCAAGTCACAGAATATTTATGCTCGGACGACGTCATCTGAAAGGAGCCCTGTTCGAATATTTATGTTGGAACTTTTTTTTTTACTTTTATTGTGTCATCTCCTGATTAGTGGCTGTTAAGTTATAGGCTCGAACTGGTGGTGTAAATAATTTCTTTAATGTCTACCTTCACTTGTTTATGGACTCTGGTTTGGTTAAAGGTGGCGCTGGCTGGCAGTTTAAGCCCGGCAAATAGTTTCCAGCCTAAGTAGATACTATGGCAAAACTTGGGGCAGGCTTGTGGCTAGAAATTGACCTTATTGGGATGAGTTGATTGACAACTGCTTCTTTTTATGTTCTGCGTGTAAAATTTTCGCTTTCCTACATCATCTTACATCTTATACACCAAATAAACCTATATACGTACAAAAGTATTCCAAGCATCCTGCATCGTGTCAGAAATCGTTCCAACGTAAGCCTCCTCCACTTCGGCCTGTGTATCTTCGATATTGGATTGCTGAATGTTATGACAGACTCCGGCCGCATATTGGTAAGCATATACCTTATGCTGTATTCCTTGAATATGTAAATATTGAGCTTCTTACAAATCCATTGATGTGACGTCATCAGATTTGTAGGATGAAGGATCTTTAATCCGTTACTTGTGTGAAATGAGGTTGTTTATAATAAATTGGGCAAGAACGAACATTTTTTGCACATCGTAAAAACAGCGTAGTTTCAAAAAATGTAGGTAGTTACCTACATTTTTTGAAACTTTAAGTGTTCTTAGATTGAGTCTGAAAGCGACAAGCGTAATCAATCTATGTGGTTGAATAATAGAACCAAAAAAATACGTTAAAAGACACGTTAAGAGCTGCCCAAAAATATACAGGTAGGTCTCAAAAATGTGACAAAATAAACGTTATTTATTTTTTATATTACTTCTAAATTCGGTGAACTACAATACCGTTATTAAATTGAAAGTGCTGATACAAAGCTAACTGAGCAAAATGGATTTCTATTGCACTTGTAGGCAATGAGCTAACAAGTATTACTTTACCATTGTTGGCTTTGTGGAGCATGGAGCACGGAGTGTTCTTCATGTACGAACATAGCTTTTAGTGGAGTATCTAGTGACGTCGACTGTTACTTTAGTTGTATAGAAGTAGGTTGACTATGTAAACATAAGGTAAAGGTAGTGCCTGTACTGTAATAAACTAGGCCTTTGATTAATGGATTATGTATTTGGAATTATTTTTGTCATGTACTTAAAATATTTTTATTATGCAACACGCGGCTTTGCGATGTGATGCATGTTTGATCTCCTATTCGTCAAAATTTGTGTAAATCTACGGCAATATTATAGACGCTATGAAAATGTTGTTTTTTTTTTAAGTCAGTTCATGAGAGCTAAGCAAACGTCATATTTATTTTATTTGACCGCTAGCATCCCTTTTTGTCTTTTACTTGTTGCAGAAAGTCTTAAATTGGTTAGTTAGACCATAAAATTGTCAGCCAAACTAATTAGGTAATTAAAAATATTCATTTAAGATATTAACTTCTTAACTCTTCTCTTATGTACTAAGTATAATTAGTTGAAAACTTTCATTGAATACGTCTGTCGCTTACAATGAGAAGACTGGGGTATTCATTAAAACTTTTACCCACTCCAATAAACACGTTGACTAGACTTAGACTTTTGAAACCCATATATATTTCATGCTACTTAGCTCTTAATAAAGCCAGAACAAAGTTCTCTTCGTTCCAAACCAGTGTATTTAAATAGTTTTAAGTCTGTTTGAGTTTGAATTATACATCGGCTGATGTTGATTTGAATGCGTGTATTTTAATAGGGGTAGGTAGATTAATGACTACTCTGTTACACTTACTTTAGGTCATAATGTGAAATATTCATATTTTTTATTAATTTTCATTTAAAACCCCTTAAAATAAATTACATCAAAACATTTGAGGAAAAACTCTGGATCGCAGTATCTAAAACCTTTTGTGTAATTAATCAGCAACAAAAAAGAAACCCAAAATTGTATTCTGTTAAACTTCAAACAATTAGCCATGTATAACAAGATATCAGCACCATTCAAAATAAACAAAACAAAAGGCACCCACGATAATTATTAATATTTTCACGGTGTGATTATCAAGCAGCTTTCAATACCTTCATAATTAAAACAAAACATCAAAAAGGCGGTTTATTTACTGACGGTACAATTCTAAATTACACACGATACGAGTTTGATGAACAAAATTGGGTACAACGAGCAAAAAATATTGAGATCTATTCACGAATTACACAAATTAGTCATCGCTACGAGCGATCTCATTTTCAAAGGTCTCTTATTATAATGTTGTTAGGAACATTCTACTTTGAATATAATAATTTGTATTAGCATTTAATTTTACGGGCCAACGATCGTGCTGTCGATTCTGATGGGTTCCCAAACGTTTGGCTTTTAAATTACTATCTTTTGTTTCACCGTTATTTTATATGTATACTGAACCCTATCGTGTGACTGTTTTTCTAAAATTGCTATTTAATTGGGAGTGATATTGTTTAACGATAACGATGAATTGAATATTCAATTGTTTATGTATTTCGTCTAAATGTTTGCGTTTAATAAATAATGTTACATTTTATTTAGAAAAATATTTTTTGTTTATTGTTTTTTTTTTAGGTTCTTATCGTAAGTAATGAATATTGCAGTTTCATAGAACAATCTATAAACTAGTCGTAATTCAACGTAAATCGAGAGTTAGTTGAGTAGTTAATAGGTTAGACTTTCTATAAAATATCTGTTAGTCTGTAAGGTATATGTCTATGGGCCTTAGTAGCCTGAAAATAAATGATTTACTATTATTATTATAAATAGTTTTACTTTAACAATAACTTTTCAAATTATAATTTTATAATAAATTACAGACCTGTTTTCAGTTTAAAAAGTCTTTGTACTAAATCAATCAGTCGTCAGAACAATGCCTAATAAATTAGCAAGTTCCTGTCGCTGGAACTTCAAACAATTATGTTTTTATCCTTTGTGACTCAAAAAATTCCGGTCCCTAATTATAAAAATTAACCCAAGTAAATGGTTCTCATTAGCATTACCGAGCACACTGATTCATATCAATTCCGTGAAAATATTGCGAATTAACATAATAAGTTAAAATTATTTGGTTAAAAACATCCTCGTTCATGATTACCGTAATCAAAACGCGCTTAGGTGCAGATCATTCATGGAAGCGACCTCCAATGTTTGACCTTAACTTAATAATGTATGACTAACAAACTTCGAACCCAGTTGTAAAGATTGTTAAACGCTTATTACGTTTAATCGTGAGGGTAAGCAACGAATCATTATAAAAAGATACTTAATTCGTATCATAAAGTATTTAGATTCATAAAATGCTTGATGACATAATGGGATAGGTAATTTCGGGGCTCGGTGCAAACGCTCGATCGCATGTGAAGATCGGCGATGTTCATCTCATGAATATATAATATGGCATCACAATTTAGGGTTGCCATTAAGCAATTATGCCGTTGTTACCATTATGATGTTTCGAAATGCTTTTAATTTTTTATTAGATCAAATTATCGTGGAGACCAAGGTGTCCGACGCCAAACGGTCGCCTATTAAATATCAATCAGGTAAGTTTTTTCATTTAATACGTTAAGGCTTTGTCTGAGTCAATAAAGTTAAAACGATCCGAGAAATTATCTAACAGGATAACATATTAAATTAATTAATTCTTTGGAAGTGAGACGGTCGTTTGATCAGTTGATTGTAGCATGCAAAGTTTTAAAGGGAAAGATTGATGCGTCGGATCTCCACGATGAAATCTGCAGGTTGTTTGTGCCAAATAACTATTGTCGTGGTAGACGGCACAGATTGCTGGCGGTTCCGTCGTGCCGTACGGTTGCACGATCAAACTCCCCTCTGCCAAGATCACTAAGGGATCTTAATGCTCTCCTGGACTCAAATCCAGATTTTGATTTATTTGCAGATGAATGGAAGTTGTTATTGTTGGAATGTATGAGTTTTTGTGAGAAAAATGCATGAAAGTGATTGTGATTGTTTTTATAATAGTGATTGTTTTATGTTGTAGAATTTGATTAAATAGTATAATTGGCTTCGGCCGTTCTATTTAATTTAATAATAAATAAATAAATAAATAAATAAATATTTATTCTACTTGGTAACTCAAATAAGTTCCCAGTTACAAAAATAAATGATAATTATTTATTTTTATTGTTTTTTTTTTATTGTTTTTTTACATAAAAAAGACTTTGCTTAGTAAATACTTTACAGATAGTAAATCAGATGCTGTATGTACCTAATAAATTGGATTGCAGAGGTCAAGTAAAATACTTAAGTTAATTAAAATCTGGTAAGACTGGAAGCGACCTCAACATAGCTTGGACACAGGCTAGGCAAAAAATATATTATAAATTGCTTTTGTTCCATCATACTAGAAGGGAATACAAGGAAAAAAAAACGATTATAAACTCTTTCGTCCAAGCAGACGCTAACACCAGCAATAAAGGACTTTCCCAAAGACCCCCAATATTCTGTAATAAAAATAATTAAACAGAATTTACATATATTTTGGACGGTTCACAAAAGCCTTTTGGTATAATGATAGTATTTTCGCTCCATATACCTGGTAGATGTCCCAAATGAGTATTTTTTCCCGGCCATGAAGAAATGGGCAACGAAATAACCGCTTTCCGGCCAAATCGATGAACGATTTGGACCATTTGCTTGATCACAGTTTTTAACGTACGATCGTTTAGTAAATCGCGTCATAAGTAATGGTTTCCTTGCTTCTATTAATATTGTTTTTCGACATTGTTTATTATTTTCCGTCGGCCGTTATGGACGGTTTCAAGGATAATGATTGGGTTTTGTATTTTCAATCAGTTTTGTGCTTTTCGATAATATTCTGAGAATTAATAATTCATTTTGTTTTAAACAGAATGGTACTACACTCATGGTAACACTCTGACATAACATCATCACCAAATAACTTGGTTGATTGCTTGATTCGTTTTTACCACTCACATTATACATAATCATTATTTAGAGAAGAATAAACCTATATTACTAACATCAAGGTCTCCAACACAGCACACCAATTACAAGTTTTTGCTCTTATGACATCGTACTGTCAGAAAAACTGAACGCAAAATTTTTGAAGACGTCTTTTCTATCCTGTGTATGTATTCAGAAGTACAATATTCTAAATAACGGGTACACTGCACGATAATGATGTCCATGGATCCCTCGAATTCATCCCCTCGGATACCTAACCTTCGCGTTGACCCATGCAGAAATTTTAACGACCACCTTTTCCTGTTTTTTCTACTGAGTAGAGACACGTGCCCCTAACGATATAAGTATTTTTGTATCCTTTAGAACATTTTCAATTAAAGTGTCTTTAGTGCCGCATTATTGTGCTGTGGAAGTATTGATCGGGGACTTATTTTCGGTTTTCTTGAAAATGTTAAGTGTTGATTACTGGCGGTCAGTATAATCAAACGATGTGGAAGCTTGTACGCAATATTGAATATTTTTAAAGCAATTTCCGGCTGGGTAGTGGTTGGTGCGATGATTTTATGTGTTTTTTGTTAACGGGAAAAAAGGCTGAAAGTTTTTTACTTCGAACAAAATTATCAAAATATGAATTTCATGTAGTCACTCAAGCCATTTATTGCATTTCGCAGAACAATTTAATATAAACCACAGCTTAAAAGTTTAAACATTTTATAGTAAAAATACGTTGGTAAATTTTATGTGAAAAGAAAAAGCTATAAACTATGTCATATTATTATGGGCTGGTTAGTTACATCAAAGTAACTAACCAGACACAACACATCGAGACCACAGCTGACACTTTGGTCCTTCCAAAGCATGAAATTGCTTCTTTAGGTTTACGCGAATGTTAGACATTGAAATAAAAGTACTTTTACGATCAGTCTGCCCGTGACCATGACACCTGCAAAGGTGTTGAAAAGCCGGGAACTAAAACCTAAATATATACCGCGATAAAATCCGTAAAAAGTAATTTTATTTCAAAGCATGAAATTTGTATCCTTTGATGTAATGAATACTTACCGGACATAGAATAATAAATAATTTAGAAATAGGTTAACCTACATCTATATATCAACAATTTGCCCCTAAAACACTATCTCCTTTAAAACAACTGAGTTTGCTTCCAAGACATTTTATACAAATGTTTGTTGGTAATCTGATATTTTTCGGCATCGTCACCTTGCTACGGCTTCCTATTACAACCTTCCATTTCATTAATTCTTTCTTGTCCTACTTTCGTACGAATGCGTGTAACACCTCTATTTCATTAGTATCTTCATTTGGTTTCTTAAGGAACGTGTCAGCTGTCAAGGTCACACTTTTGTTTGCATAGTAAATACTTAATTATGATCACACGGTAAATATTTTGCATTCTTAAATGGTACTAACTTACTATATATGAATTTGATGTTTTTGATTACTTTTAATTTTGACATAATGTAGTTCACAGATGTTCATATTGTTCATACATACCTATTAGAAAGGGCATGTTCCTCTTAACAATCTTTACATAAGCGTAACCTAATACCACCTATCCACCGTTTCTTTTAGACTGGTTCGTCATTACACCAACCAATAAGCCCTTCCTGGTCCCAAATCATTTCTACTGCTCTCATCTATAAAATGAAGGTCTACATCAAGACCCTCGGGTTTCCTTATCAATCTACATCACGATCCTTCATTATTAAGAGTGATGGGCTTCGGACCGAGTGTAGATTTGTCTGAGGTTTATTTAGCCTTTAACGATAGATGGCCTTTAGGGAAGCCGAAGGGGTGTCGAAACTGAATATTTACTCGATGTATCGAGTACTCGATCAATGTTGTCTGCATCGCATGTATTATCGTAGGGTGAAATGACTTAATGTCTTTATTTAGCTTAAGGTTTTAGTTAGAGTTTAGGTGGAATCGATTAATCAATGGGATGCGTAAGGTATTTGCACTGCCATCATGCTTAGATATATTTGTGCTTATTTTACTGACCGCATACTAAAAGTATTTAACACTGCTACTATTATTTCCTTCAATACTTAAGTCAATGTAAGTACTTATGAACACAAAATCTATTCATAAACATGAGTCAAACAAACACTAACTTAAATTAGGTTCAAACGATTCAATACCAACAGCAAATATTTACAACACACTCCACCACATTCAAACTTCACGGAATACTTTCATAAAGACTTTACCCATCTTAATGTCTCGATTCTCAAGGAACATAAGCCGTTTATAGACAGTCAATGCATAAACAATGCACAACCCGATTGGTAACACTTCCTACTCGAACTAGATTGTCTACATTATACCACAAAGGTCCTCTTACACATTTCTTTACGAGCATTCCGACTTAGAAACTTGTGGGCATTTTAAGTGACAATTTATGTGACAATGTCCTACAATATATTAGAGTTGGAGCGCCAAAGCCTCAGTTAAAATACAAGAAGCGAGCTAACGAGAGCGTATAGAAATGGCTTAAGTAAATAAAACTTTATGGGGTCGATCAAGTAAATCTGCGTCGGTACTGTTATTTGCGGTTCAAGGGTATTTTATTCGAGTGTTTAATATTATTTATGGTGTATTTACATACACCATAAATAATTAAAACCACAATTCCAGCCATTATTACTAATGGCTGGAATTGTGGTTTTAACATCGACGTTGAAAATCGTCCAATTTCCTAAGTTATACCACATTTAATACAGATACAGTGTGGATTGGCCAACATTCTTACTAAAATATCTTCATTTGTTACTAGGATAATACAAAGGTCGCGATGACAAATATAAAGGTCATAAAATAATTTTTAAATTTAACATAAATGGGTAACTGGTTGACCTCATTTTTTAATCTAGTATAATAGCTAGGTTTTGTTTTATGACTGGATACTAAACTCCTGACGTTCTCTTTAAAAATCCTTTTTACGGTTGCTGTTGGTAAAATGGTATATTAAAAAGACACATTTGGAGGACGAATATTTTTGAATGTAAGTTTATTTGTTTTAAAGCGTGTACCATCGTAAAGTTGGTCTAGACCATTTTTATTACTATAACATTTTATGTCAAAAATGACGTCACTCTAATCCTCAATCATTAAGCAAATGTTACTGTTTTTAGGTAGTTGCTGTTTCACTAGCTCATAGTAGAAATGAGAACCGTCATTATTCCATTGCCACTTGCGCTAAGTCGGTTAATAAGAGAAGTCCTAGAGTTCACTTAATACCCACACGAAGTACAAGATTTCAGCCATTCCATATAAATGTATTAGTTTCACAAACAACGAGAGCATAACATAACATACCATCACGCCTGTATCCCCGAAGGGTTAGGGCAGAGGTGTACCAATGTACACCCACAGTTCGCCGGTATGTTTTTAGGTCCCATGTAATAGGGGGCAAGCCTATTGCCACTAACCGGGCACAAATCCAAACTTCGACCTGCTACTGAGAATTTCATAGAAAAACCCAATAACACCTTGGTCGACTTGGGAATCAAACCCAAGACCTCTAGCGCAGCAGTTGCGCTTTGAACCACTAGGCCAACGAGGCAGTTACAACGAGAGCAAATAGAATTATATATTCGAATTTAAATGTAGAGCAAACTTAAGGAACTGTATTAATTTTAATTAAAACATAACTTAAACTTCATGTCAAGACAGAAGAGGCCACGTTCCGTAGTAAATACAAACACCCTAGAGGCCAAGAAACAAATGTGCCTCTCAGACAAAACAAATTAAGACAATTTCAAATTAACAGAGACTGCAAAGTCTGAAATATGTGAGCAGAGAATTGTAGCCACACAACGTTCTTATTGCAAGAAACTCGCGACCTAACTGCTGTGGGGACAGGTACTGTTGTTGCAAAATACACTCACATCTCCATTCTTTGTGGCACAGAATAAAATATATATAAAGTAAAATTGTACGAATGATCCAGTAGATTAATTTCAGTGAGGGAAAATTGTTATTCTGTGTCGTATAGTGACGTAGTAGTTACACGCGCACACGGATGGCTCTCGACGGCTGAAGAACCCCTTTTGCTTGGGCTGAGGCCCCTCAGGCCCCTAGCTCGCGGAGCGGGGTCCCTAATGAGTCGCCAGAGCACTAGAGTTGTAGGTCGTCTCGTGTTAAAACTTACTCCCCCTTGCACTACACGGTTACTTCGTGCGGAAAACGCGGGCGGGTTTTCTTTCGCTTTGTTTTCAGCCAGCATTACAGCGAGTAGGTTTATTTATTTAAATGGAAAGCGATGATATCTGCTTATTTGTTAAGGTTTCTGCTCCGGCAAATATTGTTTTTTGGAATGAGTTTTTCGTACCTAACCATTCCACATTACATTCCTTCATTTAATAAATATTAAAAATGCTTATGAAAATAATAGACAAAATAAAGCAAAATAAAATTCACGGTCAGTAAATATTTTAAGCGAAAATATCATCTAACATTTTGTTTTGTAATTAAGACCATAAATCAAAACTAATTTATGATACCTACCTTCACGATAAAACTAAATTATTAAGACTTTAATTAAGGTGTACAATTGCTTTCTGCCGTGATGCCACTTTTATATACCAAACTCATTCATATAACTTAAAAAAGGTTCCGATAAAGAATTCAAGAACTACGACATTCCAATAAACGTGCAAAAGCACTAAAAGTTGCTAAAGCTGTCTATTAATACCTTCGCCTCATACGAACAAATCATTTGCGCAATAAAATTAAAAGCATAAACAAATGGGACTCAATCCGCAGAAATGTTCCAAGTGTAATGGGAGTACTAAACAAGTAACACGAATAACTTACTGGAGCTATGAGCGGGCTCATTAGGCCCTTTATTTTGACCCGACGTAGGAGGGCGGAGACAAAAGCTCTCTCCATTTATTTATTCACAAATTTATTACAACGATTTCGAATGAATAAGATTTGTTGCAATGTATTTTTAATAACCTTAATCTCCATTTGTAAGGGAATCGTGTGCTTGAATGTTTTATTTTTTTTCACCTACGCTATGTGGATGAAACTACAAAAATAGAAGTTTGTGTCAAAGTTGCGTTTGAACTCTTGATTTTGAATTCGCTAAATATGTCTGTTTTATAAACTGTATAAAATTAAGTACAAACTAGTACCTTGTTTACCTATAAAGCGAATTTGGGGATTATTTGAAGTCCATTTCAAAATCTATACTTATAATAAATCTGTAGAAGTGAAAATTCTGTACATTGAAAATATCAAAAAAATAAATGGCGGGGGGTGTTACTAGACCGACACCAAACCCAAAAGTGTGAAAAAAAAAAAATTGTCTGTCTGTCTGTCCGTTTGTTCAGGTATCACGCAAAAACTACCGGTTCGATTACGATGAAACTTGGTATAATTATTCTTTATTATCCTGGGCACCACACTGTGTAGTTTTTATTCCGGAAAAGTAAAACAAAAAAAAAACAAACTTAATTTTGCGGTTAAAAACTCATTGATAAGTTTCGTCATCCACGCGAACGAAGTCGCAGGCACAGCTAGTTTAGAATATTATTAGTAGAAAAATATATTTTTCATGAATTATTACTATGATGAAACTAGACAGATACAGGCATCGTATGAAATTAAACACAAAGCTACAATAAAGCTGTTAAAAAGACCACCCGTTGCGCAATTTCTTTTATTCGTAAACTCATTCGATTGTTATTCAAATATCGTTCAAAAAATATATTCTATTCTATTCTACGCGACTGCCAATAATAAATTTGAAAATAGAAAACACCCGGAAACGTCCGATATGTTGGCAACATCGGTCATTATTTATATGGGATCGTAAAAGTCTGATGTTGAACATGATACAGTGACACAACAAAGATAGGAATTAGTAAAAGAAATACATAGCTTTATAGTTTATTTGATAGCTCAGGTGAGGACTATCAATGCGCTTAATAGACTGATTTTGAGTATCGACTTACTAGTCGGTGCTACTGACTAACTAGACCAATTGCGCTGAACATCGTACGCCAACTTATAAGCAAGCTGGACATCGTAAATGTTAGAGGGATCCATAGCACTATTTCTATTTCCTTCTTATTAGTTTGACTCGTCGCTACTTAATACTTTACAATAGAGTCCATGGAATATACAAAACGACGTAGTTTGATTGTGTACAAAGTTCTCAAAATAGTGATAATATCGCCACCTCTACATAAAACTACTACTATTTCAGATAGTAATTATACCTCTGTTTAGCCTTCTGTAAAAAAAAGCATGATGATATTTTTTTCCACAAAGCCTCTAAACAGACACTTATAGTGAACCAATTTATTTTTATAAATTCAAATGCTAAATACATAACATACATTACACTAAGAAAAAGACTGTCAATAAATTATTTTCAATGTGTATTCAAAGTAATTAAACACATAATTAATTCAAAGCAGTTCTGTTAGAAACAGTGAAAGTTTATTAAGCCATCTCATATTTTTCCGCTTCCAAAATCAATATGGAAAGCTAAAGTATTCATTACATACATATTCATAAGTTTCAGTTCTTATACCAACTACTTACTAGGTATATAAATTACTAACTTAACGCGTTGGGACTTGAATAAGTTTCGTCGGCTCCCGAGACCCGTTCCATTACTCTAATAATACTTACATTATGAATAATATAATTTAGCTTCGAATTCATGAATACCCTAAAAGGTCGATCAACTTCACTGATCGAAATTACAAATACCGATGTACAATCAAACACAGCATCTTTCTATGACAATATTCATTTTAAGTTATTTATATTCATATCTGCTTTCATTATACATTCATTAGATCGACAGTGCACGTAGGTGTCGATAGAGATTTGATACAGATCAATGCGGGGGCGAAATAACTTCATTGTTACAGAACATTAGAAGGGTAAATGAACTGTGTACGAATGTACTATTATTGAACGTTTTTGTTTACGTTTTGTTACACAACTACTGAGGGCATTACCTTTCAATGTTTTGGGTAGAAAACCGTCCTTTACATAAAACAAAGGAACTGTTTTTATAATTAAGAATTTTTTAGAATTCTCTGCTTAATTTTAAAAGATTTTTTTCTTTTAAAATACATTTACATGATCAGAAACGTAGGGCCAACACCTTTCACCACCCCAAACATTCGATCACACATTGGCCACAAACGAACAAAGCGATATTGCTCTCATCGCCGATTGCGACCATCAAATGCGTCGTATTCAAAAGTCGTTAAATTCAACCGTGTCCACACATCCTCCCGTACCTAATTGAGACATTTTACTCGAAAGGATGTGATTATGGCCGAACATAAAACTCTGTATTATTTCGGTGTGTGTCGAACCCCAAAACGGAACTTTAAAAATAGAGATTCGAGGGTTACAAATTTCGCGGTTTAGTGTGCGCGCGCACGATCATAATAAAGATGGGCCGCATTATGTTGTCCATACTGTACCCTTCATTCATATATGAGCATTTATCGAAACAATTGTTACAAACCAGATTTTATGTTGTGTCTGGAATAAAATAATTTAACCATTTCCTAGTCCCGTGAGTCACATAGGAACATCTCCATTGTTTAACTTACTATTTATTGGCGGAACAACGAAGTTGAAAAAATATGTTTTTTTAAGTATATAACGTTAATATTGGTGATAACTTTAGATACTATAATATAAAATTAATTATTCCATAGTTGGAAAAATGCGGCAAGCATATAAATTTTGTTAAAACAAAACCCAAGTTAGCATAATTATTTCTCACTAAAATTTCAGCCACATATATATATATATATATAATATTTAGGTCTATTTCTACTAAATGATCCAAATAAAAGGTCATTGTATGCACCATCATTAGATACAAATAATGCGTAACAACATTATCAAAACGACCATGACATAACAAAGCAGGCTAATTTCTTTCTCTATAGATTCCATTAGTTAACCCTTTCAAAGGCAGTGTATGGCCAGAACCAAGATTAAAGGATAGATAAGAAACTTCAGAGTGCATATCAGAGTATGAACCGAGCACTTTAGTATGAACTACTTTCGTAATCAAATTAGTATCAAAACAGAGCGCGACGTTTAATATCGATATTTTTGCACTAAAACTGTCGTTGTACAGTCGCATGTACTACAAACAGCCAAAAGACTGCTTTCACTCGGCACTTGGACTTTTAGCGGTACTTGCACTCTATAATTTTACTTTTATAACTCTTTGGTAACCAATCCTCAATGACATCAAATAGGTAGCAGTTACGAGAACAAACGGGTGAAGATCGTAATCTTTGGTGATTGATTCAGTTGCCTGTGAGGGACGTTTTAGAAGTAATTTGGGAACAATCAGACCGTTTTATCTTTGAAAACTGTTTTGTTACAACGTACGTAATTGTAATGTAAATTAGGAATTACACCTCATTCTGTTAATGATGCATTCTAATGTAAAAAAAATATTTTGTTGATATATAAAATACGACGTTTGTAAGATTGTAGTATTTATTTTTAGGATCTTTTTAGTGCTTTTAAGTGCCCACCTATTTGTAACGGCCTACGTAAATTATTTTGTGACTCTAAATATATCAAGGGCTATTTTAGGTCACTCAGAATACCTAGTTATCAGAAAAATATTTTTTTTTACTGAGAACCCTAAAATAATTTTACCGTGATCTTACGATAGCTTTATTGGAAACTCGTTTATGAGGCAATTGATTTGAAATTACCACAAGTTTTGAAAGTGATTATTATTATGTTTAATAAATCAGTTTCTGTTGAGAACACAATCGAAGAAATAAATAATTTCAAATAAAAAAACGAAATACTAAATAATACGAACTTTTTATTATTTAGCAATTAGACAAAATTGAACAAGTGTTAGAAACATAATATTGTAGAAACAAGGGCTTAAATGGTTGTAGTCCCATTGTAATTGAAACCAAAAGTCAAGCTAATAACTATTCAAATTAAAATAAACATCACCAAAATGCTTCACAAATATAGAACCGAAAACCTTTTATCTTCCACTTAAATAATATAATCCTGAGAATGTCACCGAAGAACGCCTTGAAGACATTCTCAAAATGATCAAAAGGTATGATATGACACCGCTAAGGTATAACTTTAGCCTAATTCACACCAGAGCGAGCGACTTGGCCGAGTCCTTTGAAACAGAAGACTGTTCGAAACCAAGTTTAATGAAAAACTATCAGTGAAACTGGACTCCAACGTTTTTTTTATTTTTAATTAAACGTTTATTGCCAGTCCGGGAGCTCATCCACTTGACGCATGCCGGTGTAATTGCGGTTTTCATTAGTGGCAGTTTGCAACTCATATTCGCACGTTTTCGCGTGGAAATTTTGTTAAAATTTAAACCCGTTTTTGCGTATTTCTGTAGCAAACATGGGTAAATTTTACAGTAGAGCAGCCGCTAAACGGATACGTTGAATTGGGGTAACTATACGTTGTATAAACGAGGAAATAAACAGCTAATTATATTAATAACTTTAAAAACATCAACATATCAAAAGGTATATTTGAGTAAAAAATATAGCTATCTACGAAAAATAAATTTTCAAATAAAATTACTAAAACCATCCACTTGTGCATAAATGTTTTGAGTAATTTTATTTAGAGTCTCACTACTATGCTAAGGACCGTTTCCTCGTTTCATTCCAGACTTTTTAGACCAGACTCCTAAACCACTTCAAAAAAGTTTATGAAATTAAAATACATATATCACTCCAGAAAAAATACGGTATTAAAAAGAAACCAAATACCATAAAAGGCTGTAGTACAAAACTAAAAATATACAGCAACAAAATTAAGTAGAAAATCCTCATGATCCAATTAATGGTAAAGCCGCGCGTCCACATGCCTGAAATCCGCAAATGAATACGGCCACAGCGGCGACCGGCAAGCAATTTTCACCTGCACTCGAAAAAAGTAAAACCACAGCACAAGTACCATACAGGACAATATCAGGCTCGGAACCTGAAGAGCCTTGATTGGACAGTTCCACTCATACAAATGCACAACGATGTACGTTTCGACGAACATTGTTAGCGCATTAACTAGATAATGGAGGGTTTTATTTTTAGTTCCATTTTTGGGCACGCGTTTAGGGTGTACTTTTTTTCGTTACTGTGTAAGTTTTATGAGGGTTCGTAATGGGTAAGTGTTCTGGCTATTAAGAGTAAGAAAGGTCTTAAAATATAAATGCAGAACAATGCCTAAAATATTTTCAGAAGTAGGTATTGCTCTACGATGTTTGACACCCAAGATATTTAAAGTTCCTTAGTCATATGCCACTGAACAGCTCTACAACTATCTCATTACTTAAACTTATCAGAAACAATAAACTGATACATCCAACTTTACCGCTTTCAAAATCAAGTTACACAAAAAGCATTCACCGCCAATCAGGAAACCAATACAAACTGTGTGACGTGCTCCGAAATCAAGGGGACGAGCTGTTTTTGCAGCCATTTGGTAGCATATTGGTGAGGCACGCGCCCGCCACGTGGACCGATGTGTCCGGACCTTTATCTCGACTTGAAATGCTCGTTCACGACTCAACGCGCCCCTGACGAGTTTCTGATTGGATTACCACTGAGATCAACACTAACAAACTTAGAATTACTGTTTGGAAATTCATAATTACCGTTAGGCCGAAAATGTTGACGGAAAATATGATTATGTCAACTTATTTCCAACAGAAGTATTTTTACTACTCCAACAATTTTTAAACTCTCACGTCTAATTTATCACTATACTACTTATGTGCTTCCTTCTTTAGTTCATGTAACTAAGTACCTAATGGCATAGGATTATGTCCATAGCATATTACTATTCCAGGACACGCTTAGCAAACATTCGTGTTTATACCGCTAGGCGCTATACTTGGACCCATGGAGAAACGGGGAAATATTAATACAATTTTAAGGGATATTTGTGTTTTGTGTAAGAAACATGCAACGAAAGCTCTAGTTAAATTAAATTTGTACTAGGGGAGGCTCCCTCTGTCATCGTTAAGATTTTTGTGTATCAGCACTTTAAGGATTTACAATGTCAACGGTATTTGGACGAATGTAATCGCTCAGCTAGGATTAGTTTGATTGATTTGGTTGTGCTGAGTTTGTGTTTAAACCAAAGAAGTGGGGATTTTGTATGTAAATAACAAGATTATTTAAATTTCCGTAAAATATTAAACAAGAATCTAGAAAAATATAACATTTTTAATTATTTCAATAAATAAGACAACATTTCTCCATCCTAAATAAGTTAAACCTCTGGTTTATGAGAGCAATTTATAAATACAGAAAATATTATAAAGGCATAATAAATATAGTATTTTAAAAATATCCTTAATAGGTAACAGGTAGGTGTTAATTATATATAGCTAACACATCGATATAAAAAAAGCTGTTCAAAATCTATTAAATATAAAAATTATAAATGTATTAAAAATCTAATAATGCGGTGATTTAAAGACCAACACAACCCGTTAAATATGACAAAAATGTCTTAATTTGTTCTTGTGATATCATTGCATACGATTGAACTAAAAAATTAATAAGCCTCCATTGGTTAATGTCTTGGTCAGTTATTTGAGATTGTGAGGACCGTTGCAGACGGGCGGCTAGGATTGTAAGTACCTATTATAAATATCACTTTAATTTAATCTAAGTACTTTATACTTTTACTTGCGACTTACCTTATCTCATGATTATGTACATAATACATATAAGAGTAGATAAACTAATTATGATTTTTCTTTTCAAATTATACTCTCACTTATGTTAATCATCTTCGTTATAATTTTTTCTTAATTGTTATTGTATAACTTTTAATATTTAACCAAATGGATATTTCTTATTTTCCAAATACAGTTTTTTACATTTTCTCTACATTTTTTTCGTACATTTTTGTATGCTTGTTAAGCAAATACTCATTTTTCAGAGCACGTGCGCGTTCCAAACGCCCGTCTGCCAGAGCCCATCAACAAATTAGACAGTTTGTCGTAGGCGTATCGTCTACTACTTATTAGCATAAATTAAAACTTACGACCAATTCCACTGAATTGTTTTCTACGAATAAATAGTTAAGTTTAATTTATATTTTTTCACATTTTTGATTCAAACAAGATTAAAACCTCTTTTAATAGCTTTGTCGGCAATTAATATTTGATAGGTAACAAATATCACTATTATTCATTGTAAAATATGAAATAGAACAATAAAGGTATGATTTAGGATGTGACGGGTACAAAATTGGATGCTCAATATATCAATTTACCAAAGACGTGGCAATTAAATGGTAATAAATTTATTAAGGTGTGTGATTTAAACAAATTCGTGGGCTATTATTTTAAAATTGTGAATGGTATTTTAAATTGATGATTGACAAAATTAAAAGGTTTTTATTCTTTATTCAACTTCAAATGCGTTTACACAAACATGGAATTTACAATTTTAGGCAACTTTGAATCATTTTCTAACATAGTGAACACAAAATTAATCAATACATTTTAAATGTTAACTTTTCGATCCAGATATCATTTTTACTAGAACAGTGTGATGACGTCTTTTGAAACCGTTGGTCTAGAGGTAAGCGACCATAACTGCTGAATCAGAGGTCGTGGGTTCGATTCCCACCCAGGGCAAATCTTTGCTTTGTGTCAAGCGAAATTATTTTTAATGTGTCTAGGTGTAATTTTATCCATATAGATCTGCCTTCAGAAATATATAAGCATGTTTATCAGTTGTCTGGTTTCCATAGTACACGATCCACCTTGTTTGGGATCAGATGATCGTGTGTGAGTTGTCCCAGGAAATTATAAAAAAAAACGCTTTTCAAGCTTACCCAACACAACTTTTATAAATATCTTTATACAATAGATTGATCTATCCTAACACTTTGCCCGTCACGATGCTTGTTAAGTTGTGCAAGGGATAATGGACCTTATTATCACTTAACCTCTCATAATTTACATCACCAACAATGTAAGGTTATGCGATATTCGCTTGTCATAATAGTTAAGTGAAATTCACGATCGAGCTGAAAGTGGGCCCGAATTGTTGGATGCACGTTCGACTGTTTAAGATGCATTTATAAATGACTTTTTAAAGTTTATTTGGGTAAGTAATCTAATCACATTTAACTATACATAGTTAAATGTGAAATACTTACCTACAGGTAAGTACAAAGCAAAATGACACATTTAAGTAGCATAGAGGTAATATATTATTCATCTTAATTCGGGGAGAGTGGAAACTTCAAAAAAGTAGACAGGGAAAAAATAAAATTTGACCATTATTTTCTTCGTAAATAACTAGTGAATATTATTTACCACATATTAATACCACCATTAGGTGTTAAATAAACCTAGCACGTCATTATAATCAACGCTTCAACCTTGTTACACGAACGTATAATATCCTCGCAAATGGATGCGTTCGTCCATTGTTGCTGATCATCCGACAAGATAAATAAATTCTTAAATAAAAGCTTATTGCTGTAATAAATACAAATAAATGCGGACAACATCACATACATTGCTCTGAACCCAAAGTAAGTAGCTAAAGCACTTGTGTTATGGAATTCAGAAACAACGAAGGTACCACAAACACCCAGACCCGAGGCAATGTAGAAAAGTTTGTTTCTACATTGACTAATCCGGGGATCGAACCCGGGACCTCAGAGCTAGCGACACCTTGAAACCGGTGCGTACAAAACTGGGTTAATTCGCATAAATTGAAAAAATTGAAAAATAGAGCATCAAATTATTTAATTGCGCTTTTATTGAATAATAAGAAGTAAGAGTCACTAGATAAGGTTTAAGCTAGTCCAACAGTGTTGACAGTTTTTTTTTTTATATTGAGGTAACGTACAAATTGTTTTACTTCAAAAGGATTATTCAGTGCTTTAAAAGCCACTGTAAAAATGTCAACTAACTTTTTATAAAAATAAAAAATATTTACTCGAAAAATCCCTCTTAAAAATAAAATACAAATAAAATCGTACCGCCTTAAACAATGTGTTCGCGCGTGAGTGCCACAATATTCGCGAGCTAGTACACAATAGTGGCGCATCTCACCCGCGTCTCACGTTTGATGCACCGATACTCTATCTATAGGGTAGACTACAAGTACTACAACATACCCTTATAATTTATTATAATATCTTTTGTAACTGTAAAGGATTTTTTTTTTAGTCTCTTGCTCTACTTAAAAGAATTTAGTTGAGTTTCATTTAAGTTAGCAAAACTTTTTGATCAATTCTCGTTCTTTTTATAAAATAGAAGCTCAATTTATTTGCTGCTGTTATAATATCTAATAAATAGCAAAAATGTGCTTTGATTGTCGAACAAAATGTATTCTCAAAATTTTGTTGGAAAGAGAATCAATATTTGAACAATATTGCTGCACAAATCAATAACAAAAGAATGTAGGTATAGTTTTGTTATGCAAAAACGTGTCTAAATCATTTTAAACGACAGTTGTACACTGTACTGGACATAAGTACTAAAAAAAACTCACATGGGAAATTACCAATTATCTCCATAATGGATATGAACGCTTCCATTCCTCATTTAAACCAACCGTAAAAGACAAAAACGTATGACTTCAATATAAATTTCATTACAAACTGATTAATGATAATTAGAAAAAATATTTTTAACAGGACTATGAATAACTATCATCGGAGCGCGCCGGTACAGTCGATCGCACGATGCCGTGGAGTCAGAGGCTACGTACGTCACATCACTCATCGCCCTTTTGCTCTTACATGTACCGTGCCCTTTGCACTATTACACCTTCACAATACACTGGAAACCAAACCTTATGTCTATAAACATAAAGTTGAATTCCGTATAATGATTCAGGTTTAATGACCCTTACAATTTTATTGAAAAATCAACTGTATAGTGTTAAAGTTACGGTTTGATTTTGAGTGTGGTGTTCCCGAAGGTGGTTACACGAAAACCGGCCGCGGTAACGTGTCGGTTTGTAATTCAATAAGGACTACCTAAATTGACTCAGATGCGCTCAGAGTTTGTGGGCTCGCTAATTTGTTGGCAAACATATTGTTTGACAGAACGCCGCCGCAGCGTGCCGCCGTCCGAATACCGTGAATGAATTGCTATTTAATTGAGTTCAAGATCGCCCAGACATCATAATATTGTAATAAAATTGACTATAGTTTATAGGTTTAAAAATCGTTCCACTTTGCTTTAAGCTTACGCTATTGAGATAAAAGTGTTAATGGCTAGTCGTCGTTAAGTGAAATTAGGAAAAAAAATGTATTAAAATACGGGATCCTTAAAATATGTGTATTTTAGCTATTTACTAACTTATTTGAGGTATACTTATTTAATTCGTTATTAAGAAATATCCTATCCCATAAATTTTGCCAAGACTTCCCATTTTTATTTTTAGAATTACCTCATTTTATTACCCAACCTACTCCGTGGATACAAACAGACCACTATAAAATTATTTTAAAAACTTAGCGCAAACCATTTTGTAGGTTAGGTGTGAAGTAAATATTAAAATTATTTCCTTTAATTTGTGAGTCAAGTCATGAAACTGGCTGGTATATAAAACAACAACGAAAACAGCCATAATAATTATAAGAAAAAAATACAAGTTGAAATTGGAATGCAGAATTTCTGTTTATTTTTTAAACGAATTGCCTATTCTTCTTGGAAAGTGCAATCAATCAAGTTTTAGTTTTGACCATTTAAGGATACAAATGAGCTTCATGTAAATTAGTTCTCCTTTAATTACGAGGTTTTACGTGCCATGATTTATTGTTTGATATTCAGACCTGAGCTTTGAACTTTTTGAAATTAGAATTCTTTGTTTATTTCGGTTGCAATTTTTTTGCTAATGAGCTTTGTGGCTGATGACGTCACCAGGGGAAAGTAATAGCCGACGGTTTTATTGAAGTATTGAAAAAACCTATGAATGAAATTATCAAGTAGGTAATTTTCAATTAGTACATATCGAGGGGTAACGGGCTATTTGGTTTAAGCGACATTTTTGCAACTTTACAGGAGAGCCTTTTAAAGTTTGAGATTTCGAAAAAAAAATCATAACATAAAAACTTCTGCAGTTATTTGAACGGGATAAACTGCATTGAAATTTAATTAAAAATGTCTAGTTGTTGATGCTAATACCAAATAAAGCGGACCTTTAATTACAAAGATAAATGTCGCATAATACAATCTGCCCTTTTCTAGAGACAGGAAAAACGATTTAAGTGACTTCATAACTACAATTGGCTACAGGGGAAAAAAATTAAGCGACGACGCATTCTATTTACAGAGTAAGCCAAAAAGTATGAAGTAACGAAACCCAAAATTAATAGAAGCAAGCTATTTATCTCAACTACCAATTTAGACTAAAATGACTGACAGGCTAATTTACTTATGTGACATATAACATTGAAATTGTAACGTTTAATGTTTATGTTTATTAAAATCACCGAAAATCTCAAGTGCTTACATTGAATAAATAAATAATATTACAGTGTATATAAGTACATGTTATTTGAAAAAAATAACCTATCGCAGTGTTTTAATATAAGTATGACGAGGTTTTGCCGGAATATAAAATACCTAGTGGTACATAAATAGTACATACCTACCTATACTTTAATGGAATTCGAATAATTTAACAAAACTTAAGACAGATTACCTACTAAAAAATTCAACGATATCCAACAAAACCTATAAAAGTAAGTTTATATCAAAAACTTTAGAAACCAATAAGTGGAATGCTCCCAAACTTAATATTCGAAATTGGTGCAGCACAGTTATTTGAAAAGTTACGACTGTTTTAACTTATTACGTTTTTGAGACAAAATGTATCAGGCGTCTCATAAAAACCAAACGCGTAAAGATTTACGACTAAAAACTTTTGAAATATAATAACATGTCAGTTAAAATTACTGACCACGTGTAATAAATTCATTTTTATAAGGTTCGCTCTTTGAAGGAGCACTTTCGAGGATCTGAAACGTTAATATGATATGTTCCTGTAATTGATGAGTGGTTTAACCAGTCGTTGACTTATGCATTCCTCAAAATTTTTATACTAATAAGGATTTTTCATGCTTCCTTTAAGTACCTACTTCTTATGCCTTTCAAAAATGGGATTTAAAATTTGATTTATATCTTCTTAAAATATTTAAACTGGCTGTTATTGTCTCCATCCAGGTCATGGGTTTTATATTTCAAAGAAAACATTACTGCATTATAATTTTAAGTACCAACTATTTACGATCATTAAACCCAGGTTGTATAACTTAGTTTTTGTATACATGTAAAGCTTAATATGACGTAGTCCACTATTAAAATATGCTTAGATTTAGAGAAACATTCCCTAAAAAAACATTATGACATTTCCTGTTCGGATGCTTACTTAATTTAAAAGTGGAACGATGTCCGACTCGTCGAGTCGAGTACGTCCGTCATTCGGAGTCGCCTATTTTTTGTCATAACCCTCTAAAACACATGGCTTCGAACACGAGCTCAAAAACCGGAATCTCATCTTCCTCTGCTTGATAAATCGCGTCGAATATTTTTGTTTACAAACACTTTTACGACGTCCAGTACGAAAAATTTTCGTCCGTAGACCAAACTCAATTTCACTGCGAAATGAACGAAACGACAAAAAATGCCCCAACAACCGAACCGGTGATTTGTGGGGCACATTCATTGCAGTGACAAGCTTGTTCGGGCAAGGCCGGACCACACGACTCGCTTTCCGAATTACGTTACGTTACGGGAGTATACGCAAACAGCGAACGAGTACGAACAGTGACGTTACTTGTTAAATCCATGTCGAATCCGATTCGGATTGATGTTGATTGAGTTATGCGTCCAGTTGGCGGCGAATGCCGATTTTAAATTAAAACTGATACCGACGACACGTTTAGTTTGCACAGCCTGCGCCAGGCCTTTCAGTAAACAATGCTATTATCCTTATTTGGAAGTTAAGTTCTTTGTTAATAAAAAGCATAATTAGTAACATCAATAAATTTACAAAGAAAGCGTGAAGTGTCTCAATTTCTTTTGCAGAATTTGAATTAATTTTGTATAAAGTATGCTTAAATAAATACCTACATTAAGCTTTGCGCCCGATCGGATAACAAAGCTCGTACGTTACAAAGTTGCCAAACAATACAGGATTCGCTTAAATTAATCTCACAGTAATCTCCTTCTTCTTCTTATCGAGTCAAAGATCCAACTCAAATTCTGCCTGACCAAAAAGTTGCAACCTGAATGGCTCGGTCGCTGGCCTCCATCACGTCCTGGAGAGTGCAGGTGGTAGTGCAGGACGGGCAGGACAAAAGGTGTGCCATGTCCTGCGATGGGGCACCACCAGTAATCTCCTAAATCCAGACTTCATTTACGTTTGCTCTCGTATACTTAAATTAAATAACAAAATAAACTCTATTGGCAACGACAATTCTAGAACGTTCAGTACAAAACGTAATCCGGCAATGTTATCTTTTTCGCATTACGATAAATCCCATTGGGCGATTTCACAAAGTACAAACAAAACTGGCTCGCTAATTTGTTTACAATTAATTAATTCCGATAAAAGGTAGGCAAGGAAAGGGCGAAAAAATACGCCTAACATGTACCGGGCTTACAATTTATTTGGGCCCGCCGCGCCGCGCGCCGGTCGACGAGTGCTTAGTTAAAAGTATAATAGGTTTCAAGTGCTTTTAAGTGGGACATGAAGCAACGTTTTTATAGCATCCTCTGCCTTTAAACAATGGACTCTCGTGTAGCAAAAAATAACGCTGCAGTGGGAGGGTTAATTAGTATTAAATCAAAGCTTCGATATGAATACTGGATAGAGTTTTTGAACAGCTTTCAAGCTTTGTTAAATGGAAACCTATTTTTTAGGTATTCACTGTTTAGTCTATTTTACCAGCGTAAGAACTGAACTTTGGTACTTATTTAAAATCAAAATGCCTCTGCTAGATATCGTAATAATATCTTTTTCTTCAACACTGTAAAAGGATTTTGGTTCTATTTTTTAGCACTAACCTCTTCATCATATTAAAATGGGGTTGCGTTAAAACAAACAAAAAAGCTATTTATCCTCAACCGCCATCATCACCGCTAAGTACTCTTAAAAGGTGTTTTTATCCCGCTAAAACACAGATAGTGTACTTTTTGCACAAAAATACGTTCATTTGAAACGCCGACATCCGCGACTCACGGGTTGTATTCAATCATAGCGCCCGCCCCGGGGAATCATACAAAAACTCGTGTGAAAATTAACAACACATTCTTGGCTAAAATATGAGGTCTGTTGGGTTCTTCAAAGAGCGGGACATAGGGGACAAGCAACAGGAACAAAAATTAATAAAGAGTCTTAATGAGCATTCTACATAAGACAGTGCCTAAAACTATAATTGATCCGAATTGTATTAACAATATTGCGTAACTTACCAAGAGCTGCTATTTCCAGGAAACCGCTAACCTGTCCGGAAAAAAGATTTGTTAATAATCATAGCTCTACGATTGCTTCGTTATACATATAATATAAATAGTTTCAAGATAGCTTAATTATATTCTCTTATTCAACAAAACTTCATTATGGTAACTAGATAAATTATTATTTTTATTGCCTAACCTTCTCCCAGGATATTTTTCATTTGGGTCGTTTGGTCTTAGTTAGCGAATATTATAGTTGACTACTTTGACATAATGAAATAGGTAGTTATTTTTTTTAATATCTATCAATTACAAAACTTCCTTTTATGACTGAAAACGTCTGGGATCAGTCCAAAAATATCATGCCCAGATCGGGGAACCATTTCATACGCAATAAAAACTTACAACTAACGAGATTACCGCAACGGGTGCACACGAACTTTATCTAATCTCCCCTTGTTTCCTCCCGTTATAATGGAAGTAGCTTCATTAGAACCTTAACCATGATAGACGATAATGACAAAAATGAGGATGCAGCTTATGACGTGTTTTAACTTGTGAAGGGGAGCTCAGTGATAATAAGTTTACGGTTTTTATGTTTTTTTTTAAGTTTTTTAAGTGGGTACTAAATTATGTAGGACCTTTATGCCGAAGGATCTATGTAAGATCGGAATTATGTTTGATAAATGTTTCTACTATGAATCTTGCCTTGAATTTCAAGTACCTAATATTTAGCTCAACTTTGACAGTAATGTACTTACCTCATACTGTTCATATCGTTTTGAAGAAGAAATATTAATAGAGTGCTTTGTTTCTTGGTTATAGTACATAACAAAAGCTGAAGCTCAGAGGCTTAATCTTAACTAGCTGACGACCACCGTGGTCGAGTGGCGTACGCACCGGTTTCAAGGTGTCGCTAGCTCTGAGGTCCCGGGTTCGATCCCCGGCCGGGTCAATGTAGAAATCATCATTCTACATTGCCTCGGGTCTGGGTGTTTGTGGTACCTTCGTTGAATTCTGAATTCCATAACACAAGTGCTTTAGCTACTTACTTTGGGTTCAGAGCAATGTATGTGATGTTGTCCGCATTTATTTATTTAACTAGCGAAAATATATTTGGCTAGCAATAAAGTAAGAATCTGACGACTTTAGTAGCTGACGACAAACGCGTATATATTTGGCACTTACCATAGATGATAAAATTCGTACCAAAAGCTTTTTCTTCAAAATTATTTAGCCCTGAATGGTTAAAAACTTATATTAAGTTTTCTCGTCTCGAATTCCCATTAAATGGTTTCAACTTCAAAATGCTGACTACATAATAAGTGAGACATAAAACACCTCGCGGATGACAACAGAAAAGTCGATCAATCAAACAAAAAACAACAATTTTGGACAGCACACCAAAATCCGCGCGACACGTGTCATAAATCGCAAAGAATCCCTTCCATATTAAAATAAATGTTTCCGTTCCTAAAAGGGCTTGTAGTGTCTCGTATCTTAAAACAGGTGGTCCTATTTAAGATAATCCGTGGCAATGCTACATCTGTCTCTTCGATATATCACTCGCTTTTAGTGCAGTTTTGAAATATGCTACCGACTCTGACACATGTTAAAAGTTTCAAGCTAAGGCGGCGAACCGTGACATTTTTGGGACATTGAGGTTGAATTTTTGCAACTTTTAATCCTTAATGTACTGCTACAAATATATTACAGAAAAGTTTGTAAAGAATAAATAGGAGGAGAGAATATAAATCAACTTACTAACTAGTTTAACTAACCAAATTTTTTTTTTTTTCAGCTATTCATTTTTATTTATTTACAATTCAATACTTAAATCTAATACAAGAACAAACAAAGACTAAAATTAAATCTTATATAAATAAATAAAACTAACACGCGTCAAAAAACTCATCGTCATCCTTGTCAATGGCGGGAAACGTGCCCAGAAGGCTGGCAGCATTGCCACGTTGAATGGCTATGCCGATTCTCTGTGCAAGGAACAGACTCTACTCGTGATCAGAGAGCTGATTTGTTACTAACCAAATTGAGTTCTACTAAGCTAACTAAATTGAGTTCTAAAAACCAACTACTTATTAAATTCAAAATCTAAATCTGTTAGCGAAATTAATTTAAGAACTCTGAGTCTGAATTAAAATCGTTTCAAGCAGTTGTTAAACATACCTTGTAGTTTGGTAAAAGATAAACTTACCTATTGTCAGTTTCCAAAAATATGTGCGAACTACCTGATTACGGATTATTATATCACATAATAATATCAAATATAAGATGTTTAAGCCGTATCACTTTAGCATTTTTACGGCTGTCATTCAAAGCAAAAGATATTAATCTAAAATACCTTTTCTTTGTTTCGGGGAAGCCGGGAAGAGTATTTAAATTTCGGATAAGCATAAAGACGGCTACAACAAACACACACTGAATCATGCCTTCATATTTTTATTAGCTTTTTACATGATGACGTGTTTTGTAATGTAAAGCATATGCATTTCTTCGCTGTGTTTCATATTGTAGAGTTATTATATTTTTCAGCATAAAACAATGTTCGTTGCACGTTTATTTCATCTTTGTGTCAAGCAGGCTTAAATAAATATCCATTTACTAATATTTAAAGTTTGAAAATAACTCTATCTGTCTATCTGTTATGCTTCCTGAACGAGCCACAGGCTAAAGCTAGTAAAAAATAAATATATTCATTACCTACCAAAAACACATCATCGCCAACAATTACATAAATAACAGATTATGTAAGTATATTCCTATAATCCGAAAACAGCTTTTCGACCAAAAATATCTCAATTTATTCTGGCCTTGACAGTGCACTGCACCTAACAAGTCATATCGAAGACGCTGGCGTAGTCGTTAAACAGTGACATATGGCTGTCAGAATTAGTCGGATTAGTGATTTCACGGAGACCCACACGGGTCGGATCCAATTACACACGGCGGAACTCGAAAATTAACGGAAAAAACAAACACGACGACTGGATTTTAAAAACGGAGCGGAATCCGTTTATGAACGTCAAATTTATTTGTGATACCTCGAATGTATGGTCGTGAGTAATTGTATAACGTTTTGTCAACCGTGAAGTTGTTAGCGCGGTTAAAATAAAGTAGCAAAGTAAGGTGAATAATTTTAATTAATTTTGTTTGACCATTTGTATAAAAGGATTATGAAATGTGATGTGTTTTATATTTTGTAGTTTTCTTACCCTTTGGATAGGATACTACTATGCACTTTTATGAATAAAATTACTTTATTAAAAATTGTAATAAGTTAAAATAAAATAATTAATAAACTACTCTCTTATAAATCTACTCTTTTATAAATAAGGCCTTATTTAAAAAAATATAAGTTTCTATGAGACTTAACAAATTGTTAAGGCAACAATTTCAGAGTTTTCTATAAAGAAAAATGTCTGTCTATGAAAACACAACACACAGAATAATTAATATAAAACTAATATGAACAAAATAATTATGTATTTTTTTATTCTGTAAAGTAAATACAACATCACGTCTAAATAGTTGCGCATGCGCATGCTACACTTAGCGCCATCTATTGGTAAAGTGTAAAACTTTAAACGATTCCGCTAGTCAACACAAGATGGCACTTTTTGAACTAACCTTAGATATTCGCCGGAAATATCTGTATATAATATATATAGAAATATTGAAAATTTAATGATTAAAATGTTTTAAGATAATTCACTAATGACCATCTATCTTCCAAATCCCTCGTCAACGAAACGCTTTTCCTTCACCCCCGTTATTAATTCAAAACTTTAATTAAAACAATTCAAAATTATATCTGGAAAATTATGAAATAATTTCGCCCTTGAAGCCGCCTGTCAACTAAACAATTCTGTACAGTCCATCAAAATTAATCTAACCTAATCCGGAGGCTGTCTCAAGTTTAAACAAAGATATTGCAAACTGAATATCAAGTGTGGGGGAAACATACGGTCTAATATTGCAGACAAAGTGGCTAAAAATGTTTATTACGTTATGAGTTTAAAATTCCTAAAATAAATCGATTTCGAATAAATTATATATTTTTTCAGAACGGTTACTTTTTCTCACTTATGTATCTCTAACATGATATGTAACAAAATAAGTAAAATAAACGGTACAGATGTTTTTTTTCCGAAGAAATCGAAATCAGAGTGATCTTTTTAGACCCTTGGTTAATGTGAATATATACGACATTTAGCTTAATACTGGAACGTAACTAAAAATCGTAACTTGTATTTACAAAATAGTATCCCCTATGTTTCTATCGATCCCCTTTATAATCGTCGCTTATTATTAAGCTCACCCTTCTGTAATACAGTTTATACGAGTAACGATCGAGTTTCAACAAGTAAACAATTTGGCGATTCGATTCGGAACTTAACAGTCCTGTATATAGAAAAGGGGAAATAAACAAGCATGGCAAATATAATCAGTTGCAATGGTTTTACTTCTAATTATTGCACTCTAAATAAAGAAATACAAAAAAAAAATTCTAGGTTATTCTTGCCAGAATTCAGTTACGGGTTTACTTATGAATGTTTGCTGATGGGCAATGGAACATCGATGTCCATTGCGAATGTATAAGTTACTTACCTACTTATCTCAACACTATAATATTTATAAGCCTATTAGGCAAAACATGAACGTGCTTAGTATTTTGATTTTTTACACCCCTTACAATTTTGTACAAACTCATGTTATACAAATAAACCGATCTTTATCAAGTATCTTCAGCATCAAATATTTGTATTGAATAGAATCCTAATCGAAAGTTGTAATCTATTCCCGATCTATTTATCGGTAGAGTAAGCTCTACTACGATTCCTGTATATTGTTTTCTACTTAAAAATTCTCGATAACAAGAATAACAAAACACGATACCCAATACGAAGGAACAACCTATCACGGATTAGACCATAACTCATAAATCCCACCCTAAGTTCACAACAAAATCAAAACAGGAAAAAATGGCTCCTATTCCTTCAATAGTAATAATACTTGGTATTTGACCGTTAAATGTCTCGGGGTCTTCCCTACCCTCGGAAAGGGCAACAAAGCGACATGCAAGCCAACTTCTAGCTTCGAAATTGCATCGCGTGATCGTAAATTGGTCTAAGACATCGGCAAATTATTTGAAAATCCCTACCGTTTATTTGTTACGACTCCTTGCAGTGATTTATTGGCGTTTCATGTCGACTTCAATCGATACCAATGGGTGTGAAAATAGCTGTTGCTTTTCCCTTTATTCGTTTTGGAAATAATATATTAGCTAAGTAATCAAGCTTGTTGAACATAAGAAGTGATATTGATACTGAAATTGAGGAAAACTCGTCGAAATATGAAAGAAGAAAAGTAGTAGTCTATCTATCGGGTACTATTAGGTACCTAACTAAAAACTGTGAGTTACAGATATGCTTTTGAGCGCAATCAAGACAGACTGTTCAAGATGTGGTCAACGATAAATCAGTTTGATTTCAATCAGTTACAATCAGCTGTCTTCAACAGGAATGTCATTTGTCAGTGGGCATTATATTCTGGGTAAGCTTGATTCATGGGTTTAGATTTCAACTAACGCTTTCCATAAGATGAACAATGGTAAGTCAAGTACCCAATTACCAGAGAATAAAACAAAAGTTGGGTAAGAATTTATAAGAGCTTTAGTTATTCATGAAATATCGTAACCAAAACCACATAAAACTATATGTATATTTGTAATCAAGTTTATTACGTCATTACAATATTTATAAGATAAACAACCGTTCATTCATTAATCCTAGACAATATTTGTCGACCTCAATTCCGATTCCAATTTACTCGAATATAGTCGGCACTACATAAAAATCCTATATTTACGCTCAATTTAGTATACAGCAAACAATCCACAATAGGAACAAAGCGTCCAACTATACTGGCAAAAAAGAAACCACAAAACACATTATTTATCGCCGAAAACCGATCTCATTATTTTTAACGAGCACGTTGCAAAAATCTTCCCAATTTGTCGGGAGAGAAATGAAATAGGTAAGTGATTGCATGGTATTGTCCGGTCGTAGGTCGTGGAGTGTCCTTATGGCGCAGTTTTATGGAGCTGCTATTATTTTACAATAACCAATCAGTGCCATACACGTCACTTGCCTGACGCACCCCGGTGCACCATGACGGGGTGAAGGGTTCCCGCTAATGTCATTAAATTCAATACTTTGTTAATTTTGCTTTGTTGTAGTTTTGAGTGTGAAATAAAATTAAAATATTGCAATCAAAATTAGGTGCAATTTTATACACTTGTAGTTTCTACTAACGTTAAATTAATAAAAATGTGATTAGTATTCACACTTTAAGTTAATTAGATTTCATATTTTTGTTGCGCGAAAACTGTATTATGTCAACATGAACTTTAACTTTATAAGCAGTATTTCAAATGTTGCTGGAAGTTTATAGAAAAAATCGACATTCATAGATCACCTATTTAATAGATTTCGATTTGATCATGTTTAAAATGTATGTTTACCATAAACAAATACATAATAATTTTATTCTATTTTTTAGATTATAATGGGATCAAATGCATTAACCGTCACGGGAGTACCCGGCCAATTGGTGTTTGCGATATAAAAAATGTGACTTTTTCGAGCAATTTTTGAGGGAGGAAACAATTACCTACCCTTTGAAAGAGTAATATTGAAAAAATGTTTTTTAGGACCAGGATTTTAACGCAATCACCAGTTATAGTGCCAATCTGAATCAACTTGTTTATTCAAGTCAGTTTGCTTATTGGAAAATAGTAAACTAAGGAAGACATACACAGCCTTGGTCTATATTCTATCTCTCATTAAAATGATGTTTATATAGGTAAGTAAACTTTTATTTAATATTGTGTATATAGTCAAAGTAACGAGTGTTGTAGTTCAAAACAATAAGAGATTTACTAATTAACAAGAACGAATTACAAGAAGGCTGCGAAATTCCTTTGATCGTTTCAATTTATAATATATCAAATTACTAATAAAAACTTTACAATAACCAAAAGCCTGAATAGATACATTAAAAACATAAAAGAACAATGAATTCGCAACTAAAGCTGTTAAACAATAAAATCAAGGCACCGCAACTTTGCGCGGTGCAATTAAACAAATTGACAGTCGCCGAACTATTCATTATGGGCTACCGTGAACAAACTGAACAACTGTGTTTTAAAACTATTAGCGTGGGTTCGTTACAAGTTTTATACTGTTCTCGGAATATACATGTGCTGTATACATGCTTGTGGGTTGTTAGAATCAAATTATTGGGACAATACGTTGTGGTTATAAATTTTGTAATTGGGAGTTACAACTCTATGCTTGAAAGGATTCGTTCACCTAGGTACCTAAAAATATTATTACCGTACTAATAAAAAGTAAAAGACTTAATAATAACATTGTGTTTGTTTCGTAGTCATTCTTCACAAATTAACCTTACAATTGTTTAAACAGGTCAAAGAACAGGATAATGGTTCAAGTGCCAACACGTTTATGAATGGCTCATTTTTCACAAACATTAAACAATACTGTTTTTACAATTATGTAATAAAAAGAAAAATGTTTTCTAAACACAACAAAGATCAAAGTGTTGCTATTTTTCTTAACAACATATTTAATTCAAGTACAAGTACCACGTTTTGGTTTGTTTCAAAAAGGCTTTATAATAACAACAATTATAATAAATAAATCGTTCAATACTTAGAAATCTACAATCTTTATTCTTGTATTTAACCACATGTACACATTTAACTAGATAAATAATCCATACCACCCACATAATATAATCTTCATTCAACATCTCACCAAATAGACAACGTAAATAAATCGGAAGATCAAAGCCTACCTGAAATACGATAAAGGGATTCATTCAATAGACGTCGAAAACGATAACCTCGGCCGGATATCCGTTTACGCACTCCAATCAAAGATGGTTGCCAAATTGTACGAAGCTGTGAAAGATCAGTCAGAAAAAGGGTGACAAAAATCCATTTTCCGGATCGTTCGGGATATAGGAACTGGTTGATTGAGTTGCTCGTTCTGGCTCGTCCTTAGGTGAGCCACAAACGATCCTGTATTGAAGCGATTGCAGTAATGTACCGATACAATACAATGGTTTGATACAATCAATCTAGACCATTTGGTGATGGGTTAAGATAGTATTCTTTTTTGTGGACGAAATATTTCTGGAGACGTTATTTTTAACATCCCGAAATGACAAAATTCGATTTTTATCATGCCCATTAAATGGAATACTTTCGGGACATTAATTATTGTTTTTATTTTTCATAAGGCAATGTAAATATTTTCTTTCTAATAAGTAAATAATAAAATAAAGTGATTTGATATCGACGTCCCCGGGGAATAAACCGGTAATCGCAAAAATCAAATTTTACAGGAAAAATGATTTAGTGTTTTTCGAGTATATCTCTTTAACAAAGGAGAATAATGAAAACATTGTTATATGACGGGAAAGCTAATTTTTACCCGAACAGTTTAAAGTATTAAGTGTAACTATTAGATACACACAGAATTAGTTATTCACCAAAATACATATTACCGAAAATGGTTTCAAACAATTTTTAGGGTACTGATATCTTACGATCCTGACTTATCAATATTATTCCAGTAATGTTTACTTACCGAATTATTATTGTAACTTTCTTAAAAATCTTTGGCATAATAGTGCTTTACTGGATTATTCAACGTGTTTTTTCATTACAGAGAGATATTGTAATCTTCAGTTACCGACTTATTATGGTAAAATTACAAATAACCATAAGAAGGTAAAGTAATGTAACCCGTATTTTATAGGAAATTTTTGGTAGTCATATTTTCGTAATCATTAAAAGCTGAGTATGTAAAATAATTTTGCTATCGGTATCTTCGAGAGAATAATTAAAGAAAACTCATAAAATGTATTAAAATTATAATATTTATTAGGAACAAAGTACTCATAGAAATCACAATTACAATCAGTCAAAATATAAAAAGTAGCCAAGTAAAAACATTAATAACTAATCAGTATTATCATCATTGGTCTCACTATTATCGCCGTGATCATTACAATTTTCTACAAAAATCAAAGACTCATAAAATCTGTGGTTATACCGTGGAATCGCACCACTAATGCACAAAGAATTTAAATGAAAAATGCCTTTCTTATAGGAAGAGGTTGATGATAAGGACGTTCCAATACAGTATCTTCTATCAAAGCATCTGGCTTAGGTTTTCGCGAACGTCGCGTCGTTTGGTTTGGAATTAATTTGAAATATTTAATTCAGAATATGCCTCATCAAAATCATATTTAAAGACGTGAGTCTTTACAGACTTGGACAGGGAAATGGTTAAGTCTTGGTAGTCTCACCAAGAATCGGATGGTTTTTTGCTTGCACTAAGCACAGCACAGCGGGCACAAACTTCTTTCATTAAAATATAGTGTACTTATGTTTATTAAAATAAATAGATGACTGAATATGGGTTAAGTGAAGTTGAGTGAAGATTGCGTCAATATTATCATTACTGATAACTTTAAAAACCTGGCAATGGGCTGTACGCAGCCAAATCTTTACTTAGCATTTTTGGATAAATTGAGATTTTCTCAGCCTAATATTTACTAAAGATTTTAGAGATATAATACTTAATTAAATAATTTATATACCTATGCAGCGTAACAACTGAAACAAGTTAAGAAAGAAAACACCATATATCACATTTTTAATTAAGAACGATTAAATTCACACATAGTTAAATTGTTTTTTTGTCTTCAGTCACTAGTAGAAGATGGATTAGAAAGTAGCTACTGTTTCAGTAGGCGGTATTGATACTTATGTTTTTTTCAGGGCATATAGTATACGCCATGCTTCTGCACCTATGGTTAAGACAAAAAGATTTTGTACTACTAGATGTAATTACACAGACTGCTAGATAAATATATTAAATAACATTAGCAAGATTTGTAATTTTCTATTAGAGTTTGGCCAGGTTTTTTTGCGCTTAATGCAGAATAATTTAAACTTAATACTATTGTTCTCAGGATTGCTATGAGGTGTCTTCAGACATTGATTGTTATTCTAAAAATAATACTGGTTATTTTGTAACATTGTGTGACTACGATTGTTGATCAGGATAATTCAAAACAGAACAACTCAAGTTTAGTTTATTTAAATGATTGCATCTAACTAGAAAGAGTTGACTGCACAAGTGCATAGTATGCATTTATGTATAGGACATGCCTACTTATTTATTCTAAGTTTTATCTCAACATTACCATCTCTTGAACATCTGCATGGTAAATAACATATATCGAGAACGAGGCATGGAGTGTATAATAGATGATCAAACGAACTTACCTGATGTTCGATCATTAGGTATTATACGAAGTGCCTCGTGCTCGATATATGTTCCCTACCCATCCCACCCTTGGTAAAATTGAGATAACCTACGAGACTCTAAAGGAATGAAGTTTGACAGGAGAAAAAAGACAGTGTGACACTAATACTTCGTTTAGTTTTGGATCTGAAAGAGTTTAGTTGCCAAGCGAAAGCTGCATGGTAAATAACATATATCGAGAACGAGGCACTTCGTATAATAAAGATCGAACATCAGGTAAGTTCGTTTGATCATCTATTAGTGTGCGTAATGTGCGTTACATGTGCATTACAATGACGACCTCCGTGGTCGAGTGGCGTACGCACCGGTTTCAAGGTGTCGCTAGCTCTGAGGTCCCGGGTTCGATCCCCGGACGGGTCAATATAGAAACCAACTTTTCTACATTTTCCCGGGTCTGAGTGTTTGTGGTACCTTCGTTGTTTCTGAATTCCATAACACAAGTGCTTCAGCTACTTACTTTGGGTTCAGAGCAATGTATGTGATGTTGTCCGCATTTATTATTATTTATTTAAATGTAGAAACGCGTCCTTTACTCGCCGAGCGCGAGCAAGTTCCCGCCAATACGTATAGAAAAGGTATGAATTTTTACCGGGATGATAACTGTAACAGTGCATTACCGAAAATGGCTACCACAATATTAACGATAATAAACCTGTAATCGCATAACCAGATTTTTTTTCTGAGATATTTAACAGTATTATTACTTTACCGAATTGTAGCCACAGAACTTAATTTGTAATAATGTATTACGTTATTTTTCTAGTAAATAAAAAATGAAAAATTTCCAAAGAATAAAAGTGTTATAAGGAAAATCATTAGAAATTACCGAAGAAAAAAAATGAAAAAAATTGTATAGGTGAATCCCGACCTATAGATGCCGAAAATGATATAACAGTAAAAAGTCAGTAACAGTATAATACAGGTTTATTCCTTGGGGGCGTCGATATTTCCTTTTTGTAAATATATATTTATTTGTATCGTTGAGTGCTTTCGCAACTTAACTCAAATTGTAGTGACTGCAAACCTCCTTAGATTACGGATATTGATATCGTTTGTCACATATTCGACCTCAGACATATAGATTCTCATACCTCACTGATATCCTTTTGACTAGAGCTTTCGTCTTATATAATAGGAACATTTCTAGGCCCTTTACAAGATAGTTTTTCAATCTTCCAAATTGAAATGTCGACATTCCTATATTTCATAAATGTTTCACGCATGTTTCATTTTATCGTTAAAACGAATAAGAATAGTAGGTAAGGTAATGAAATAAGTGTGAATAAAAGGGTCAAAATATTGGTCATTTAACAAAAATCTACCTCGATACAAAACACGAAAATTAATTTAATTTAATTATCCAAAAATATTCCACAGTTCCAAAATTTTATTCCAAAATCGATAGCAACTATTAAATCACGAACAATAAAAGTCGTTCCCAACGATATCCCTATCTACGAAGCTACAATTAAATGGTTTTTCAGTGCATCGCTCGGACGGGCGCTGACCGCTAACTGCTTCAGCTACCGAAATCGCCCTCACCATTACTTCCCTGCCCCGTTCATTACCGGAAACCTGGCCGAAAACCCGACTGTTCTGTGCTTGGATTATATTAAGATGGATAGTCTGAAAGGGTTACAAATATGTTTTGTCCATTTTGAAATCAGGTTAACTTGGTCAGCCCGAACAATGCTACATATTTTTTGGTCGATGGATTTTGGTCAAGTTAATGAACGTGCTTTAAATCATTAAAGTTGTATGAAGATTTAAGTAATACGCCAATCTATGGACCATTCGATAGTTCTTTCGGCTTTTTATGCTATCATTTCTAAATGTTTTTTAATTGTTTTAATCGTTTACTGGGTTGTGAAGTTGATTCGGATTAATGGTACTCCTCGGAAAATATACTAAAATGCATCCGGTAAATGTATAAATATGATGCTTAGGTACTGGGTAAATTAAACATAATTAAGCTATAATAAAATTTAGAAGAACCAATTTTTACTCTCTAGCCAAGATATACGTGGAAATAGTAGGTACTTACCAATAGAATTCGTTAATCTGCAAAATCATATTCGAAATGATAAAGTACCCTAATTCTTTGTAAATAATATTTAAGGATGTTTGCGTTATGACGAAAAAAGGATAATTTTTGTCCTATGTATTAGTAACAAAAGGATGTTTTCTATTCCGGCTATAACATAATCTAGGTTTTGATACAAATTCCGTTCCGTTTTGCTCGAAAAACTGACCATTGTGAGCGCGCCCCGCTGTTTGTTCGACCCCTGCGAATGAAAGCGTTAATGAAATCGATTATTGTACTATTGCTAGTGATAAATCGTTACTGAATCCGTGTCTCTAGTTTATATGAATTATCCAACACGTTAAAATATATTTCGATCTATTTCTTTTTTACCAATTAAATTTCCAAATGTTTTAAACAATCGTATGCTAAAAAATTTTGAATTGGTTATTTAACTTACTGAAACTAAAATTTACAAAACTTTCCCTATATCATCAAATGACTCGTTTCCTTCATTTGAACAATCATGGTTCCAAAACAGGATTGCATAAATGCACAGGTTCGCACTGATGCAAGTTGGGCGTCCAGATAGCTTCACAACCGGAAGCATATTTCGCCGAGCCGATTGGTGCAGCGAGTGCAGCTATGACATTTCATTCTACGATAGGGGTTAGATCCTGCACTAATGCGGTCTATTTACATGGCCCAGATATTTCGCAAGTATTTAGGAGTTCATAAAGCGAATTAATATAGTTCAAATAGTTAGCAAAATATTTCAATAAAATTGTACTGAAACTTGCGCTTGGTGTTAACTAATTTAAAATTGTGATTCTCCTCATAAAACTACGACAAACGACAATATTTTTAAATTCTTCATGCACTTACTCCATTCATTCAAACTTAAGTTTATTTGCCATTAATTATTATAATATTTCTATTTTGCTAGTTCTATACATTTCAGTTTTCCCGTAACTAATTGGTCCCAGTGATTATAAAAAGAGGGCAGAATTACGAGTTCTTTCAGTTTTAATAAAATTATCTTTAACAAACGATGAAACATCTGAGTGACGTCGTGAATTCTCCGAAATCAAATTTTCCTCCCCATAAATTTTGATAGGGATAAAAATGTCACAGTTTTAAAACTTCCCTAGAAAACCAATTAAAACCTTCACATCAACATAATCCGTAAAAGCTTCGCTCTCTATAAAATGAGATTTATTTATTGTAACCGCAAAATGATGCATGTAAAGTGGTTTACCTACTACATTAGTCACTATGGGACATAACTTTGCCAAAGTAACTTGTATCTGAGAAAAATACCCTTCAATAAAATTTATGAGATTTCATGCGACGGTGTCGTAAATTTTAAATTCTGTGCGGTCGTTGATATATTGGTAAATTTATTATGAACTTGGGAGCATTCCGTTTCCGAATTTATTTGGCATTCGCCATAGTCCACCACAGGAGTTGCAGTTCACAGAACTGCATGCAAAAATCAACCTTGGGTGCTGGAAATAAAACACTTATTGGTGTTTTTGTTTTTCGTATCTCGGGTTATTCTTAACCACCGTCTTTATTGAAAATCAGTGAAGTGTAAACTTAACAATGCGATGATAAGACAGTTATCAGACGAACACCACACACGGCTGGAGTAAACGAAGGGACGGAGTTAAACGTGTTTTAACTTTATCACGATGGGAAAAATGTTGCTTTGGTAACGTTAGGAACGTTACCAAAGCAACATTTCTCATTGAATATGGTATTTGTACCAATTTATCGAACTATTAACTCTCTCATAATTTTTTTAGATTAAAAATAGAAATGAGCTCAAAAAAAATAATCTGGCTAGATTAAATTGTACAACTTGATTGGTTCAGAGACATAATCTGTAGAAGAATTAATCAATACCATTGATGCTTTGGTCCTTTGAGATACGTATCCTTAAATAATTCGAAGATTCTAAAAAGTCCATCTCTATCCTTAGTGTATAGTGTAGTTTAAAAACAAGTAACAAATAAATAATCGTGGGTGTTACATTGATCTTTTATAAATATTGGTACAACAATTACATTTCCAATTAATTATAAATATGTAGACAATCCAACTGAGACCAATAACTATCCCAGAGCGTCCGTAAATCTCAAACTTGCGTAAACACCTTCATTCCCAATGAATCACAGCAATGACTCAATGGACCATTAAACGACCATAATTTATGACTTTGATGGAGTATCTACGTTTGTGGCCAGTTTTACGATCGCGCCTTTTAAACCTTATCTAGATTTTGGCTGTGTAATTAATATTGGTGTACATTTCACTGATGACGCCCGATTTGAATGGAGCATCCGATATGGTTTTTATTATGATTTTACCTTGTAACTGATACTCAATCTGATTGTGTAAGGAAGTGAGTGGAGTGGAAATGTATTGTGTAATAAGATTCATTAATCTACCTTGTTTCTACGTATGTTGAATTATTGACCAAGCATTTCTTCTTAAAGATGTAAAATAAAATTGTTGTATTCATCAATGTTTTGGAGAAAATATCAATGTTTGAAATAAATGGCTCACTTTTGATAGGGACTGTCCATTAGGTATATAAAGAAAAAACACTTTATTGATACTTTAATTAAAAACACGCACAATTCTACTGAGTTTCACAATCCGAACAAAAAGAAACAATCGGCAGTAAACAAACAAACAGTACCTACCTACCTACCTACAGAAATGCAAGCAACAACGGCCAGTAATATTCGGTAATGAAAGTTTTCCTCCCGCGTTGTTTGCAACAGAAAATCAGAGCTCACCTCACGTGAGGGTGCTTATCACCCGCTACTGGTAAAAGTCAATGGAGGGGAGAGGGTTATTAAGGTCCTCATAAGCAGGGCTCAAAATATATTCCTCTACACATGTATAAATATAGGTATAGCATTTTGCTACCTGTCTCGCCCACACTATTAGGTAGGTAGGTGCTATTACTTGAGGGGCTTACGGATAAGTAAAATGAATGCACCACATAAAAGTTAAGCAGCGCTGTTGCATTTGGAAAAGGATGAGTAACATTTCCTAATTATCGTACTGATTATTTATGAGTCTCATAATGCCTGTGAATGTATACCCTCTTGTCATGGTATGGTACTAGTCATCTCCCGAGCCTTTTCCCAACTATGTTGACTTAACGACTGCCAAAGATCATCGTATGACAGTCGGGACCAACGGCTTAACGTGCTTTCCGAGGCACGGAGAGGTCACGGTATGTTAACAAATGGTCACCCATCCACGGACCAACCGCGGCGAGCGCGGCTTAACCTGTATTATCGGTCATGGTATAGTACTAATTGGGTAAATATATAAAGACTCCACTTCTATGTAAGTTTCTAGTCTCAATTCAACAGTTTTCAGAATTCGAGACGGAAAGTCAGTAAGGAAGATATTACTATTGTTGCTACTCAACAAAAAATGAATATGAAAATGTATTGAGATTTTGCCGACTCAATCATGTAACGTGAAATTTGGTACAAAAGTGGAATGTATTCTGGATTAGCTCAAAGGGTTAGGTAAGGGTTGTAAGGGTTCTATTGAACTTATCACGCGCCTGTGCCGCGAGCGGTTCTATAAATATGTTATATCAAGCAATGCTGGTTCCTTTTTGAATGAGAGATCTTTGCTTGGATGTGCTATAGTGACTATCTTGAGAATAGTTTACTTGGTACTGAGTAATAAAGTTTTAAAAAGTTTAGTTAGTCAATTGACACCTAGTTTAGTGGGATTTTTATTTGGGGTATACACAATAATAATTAAACATAATTTCAAAATGTATGCATGTAATGTACCTTAATGTTTCAGGGTCCCGAGTCCGCTATTTTAAGTCAGTGAGTGGCGGGTTAATAAACGTTCTAGTGTACTTGTTATTGTGCCTAATTTTCGTATTCAGATAAGAACAGTCCCTTGCAATCCTACAATGACAACAGTGGCAAGTAGGTGTACATTTGTCATTAAACTAAAATTATCTGAATACGAAAATTAGGCACAAAAACAAGTACACTGGAACGTTTATTAACCCACCACTCACTGACTTAAAATAGCGGACTCGGGCCCCAGAACTTTTGACTGAGTACAGAGCGATGAAGCTTAAAAAGGAGGATTATTTAAAACCGATTTTCTTCTTTTACGTATCATAACAATATCCAAGAAAGCAAACAAATAAAAGCAAGTAAACATTCCCAGACAGTAGGTATGATCACATAATAGGGCACAATGTATCGAGTATATTAATTCGGAACTAGCCTCGCATACGATGTCACAAATTCAGGAAATTGGTTCCATTGGCTGAACAAACTTTCTGTTGCTATTCCCCAGCCGAATACGTTGCGAGTAATGTAAGTTCCCAGACGGTCTATACTGTAGTTTTTAGCCAATTTCAATTGAATAATCTATTTAAGTTTCCAACGTTAATATAACTTTTTTTACCGACCGGCACCGGCACCGACTCCAAAAATTGTTAAATTGTATTATAGGTTAATCGTAGTTTAGGTTAGGTTTATTAATATAGGTAGGTTATAGTATTATTTTTTACTTTTTAGTGCTTTTATCGATTTTTGAAGTCGGTTTTATTTTTTTGCAAAAAAGTTTTTTATAAAGAGTATCAGTAATAGGGTTGTGCAACGCCCTTTGTCGGTGAGTAAAAGGTTTCCATTAATTAAAAGGGATAGCGTACTAGCGGAAAGGCAGAGATAAGGTTAATTCTACATTATGCAATCTTTCCAATGGCTTTACATTGACGTATTTAATACGGATAAATCTTTTGACTAAGATTTAATTAGGCTTCGCTTCTTTGTAATTCAAATACTCAGATGCGATTTTGTTTTAAAATCTATTATACAAGTCGTATGTTCTAGATTGTAAGTGCGTTTGAGATACTTTGCCGACTCATTTGACATCTTTAAACAAAAGAAATCGACTAATGAGACCAACCGTCTGTGGTATTGTATGCAAAACACCCACGGTATCAAACTTGCGTTCAACAAATGCTCATGTCAAGCTAGTGTTAATTTATTTTCACCCGTATCTTCTAAATGCGTATGCAAAAAGTTAATTAAAGGGCAAAAAGACTAGACGTTGAATGACGAGGCGCCCCGCCCTTTGCGTATCGCAATTTATATGGTTCGCATTACTCCAACCTTTTGCATGCTTCTACATCAATTACTGTTTACTATTCACAGTTGATCTTTGTTGGAGGTTCATTTCAGATTAATTGTTTATGTCGCGAGTCACTTTTGTTTTGTATCTTCTTTCTTAACAATATTCGAAGTTTTAAAAATGGATATTTGAAGTATGATGCTTGATATTTTGCATTTACTAGGGTACAGTAGGGTAGACATAGGTAAATAGCGCTCGTAGTTTATTTTAACAATATTTTAGCCAACAACATTTTCAATATGATTGGTCAACAACTTAAACGACACTAAATTTCTAACTCAATTCGTCAGACACAGTTACATTAGCAATCTCTCTGACACTTTCAGTTATATAAAAGCTAAGAACTAGTTATACATAAAAGGTAATAATAAATTAAAGCTACAAAAATCAATCTATTACGCACATTGTACAAATTTCGATGAAATAGCAAATCTAAACACAAGTATTCCTATTTGGTGGTCACGTAAACGAAATTAATGAAAGGTGATTAACAATAGATTTATGGGACGGATGTAAGTAGAAATGCCGAAGGGGGTCGCCCCATGGCTACATACTTCGACCCATGCACGTAAGGTACAGAGTCCTTGGTTACCTTCATGGGAATTTATTATGGTGACCGCGTATAAACCATGGTGTCTACGAGTTAGAGCTGTTTTCTTGTTAGGTAAGTGGCAACACAACACACAATAGGTATTGCCAATGTTCAATCCTGGAAAAAATCACAGGATCACAGGAAACGCACTCACTTCTCGAAAAGAGTAAAAAAAAATATAATTTATATTTCTAAGTTTAGTAAGTAACCACATATGCATCCACATCATTTTCGTTTTTAACAACGAATTTATTTACCTATGAAGTAATTAGATATCTATATGTAAAATATTATTTTTATTGAAGTGTATTTTTAATATATTTTCAAACCGAAACCGTTTCAGTATCGTCAAAGAATCTTACCAAATTTTGGTCACTAAAGTAGAAATAGTATAAAAGCGTACAGAGGTTTTAATTATTATCCTAGGTATACATATATTATTGCAGAATAATAAACAAGCATACAATTGCGTAACCTTGTATTTACATTGTAGGAATATTTCCAACAATTTACTCACCAATTATAGGGTTCCCGAAGTTTTAGTAATCAAATTAATGTGTATTATTTAGTTCTGAGGCAGTTTTGGTTAGTAATCAATATTAACAGATACACTGTACATAGTGTGTCTGTGTAAGTAGAAGGCATTACTGGAATTGACGTGTTGATTTCCAAACATAATCTAAGATTTTTTATGATACTGTTCTCTATGGTTAGCTTGCTATTTGTTGTCTTAAAACAGTTTTTTTTTATATAACTTAAGCATATTTCATTGTAGAAACCAGTATAAGAATAATATTACGAAGTACAATCACACTTAAAAAAAAACAAGCTTGTAATTATAATGTAATCCTACAATTTAGCACAAATTACAAACAAAATACTACACCATCTACAGTAAAACAACTTTAAAAACGTATATCAAAAAACATCAACCTGTATAAACAAGAGTTATTAAACAAGAAGTTTACAAGCCATACCTCGTAAGACAAATATAATCAAGGCTTCAAGGCTTCACTCAAATTTAGAGCACTATGAGGTTATCTTACGAATCGATATCTTAATTGGTTCGCTATAATTTTCTTTGATGAAACGAAACTTGGGTAATTATCTTTGAAGTAATTAAATTATCGGCAATGGTTTTCGCTAATACATTAATTTTCTTTACCCTGATTCTCTAAACTCTTTGGCTTTCGTAAGTTAATTTTATGATATTGATTCAATTATAATGAAAAGCCTTGTTGGTCTCTTGTTGACGTAAAGGGAAAAATGTTTTAGCAAAATGGAGTGATAAGTTTTTAGCTATGAAATAGGAAATTCGGCGTTTTATGCAACAAGTAGTTACTAGTTGCCAATATATTGTTAAGTTGTGTTGTTTGAAATATAAAATGTTTTTAATTAGCTATCAATTAGAAATAGCATTTAGGTAAAACAGTTGACAATCTGTTTTACTTTTGATAATTAACTATGATGAAATGTCGATGAAAATAAGCGTGTGTTTCTTTAGTTGTAAAACTATAATGATGCTTGTGTATATTGAAAAAAGTAATTGTATTACCACAAGAAAATATTTTAAAATTCCAATAACCTAGTCTAAAAATCAACATAAAGCCCGTTATTTTAAATAGTTTATTAACAAACGCAATTTCTTTGCAGTGCCGTCCTCTGTATTAAAATTTATAAGAACGCCGTCTGGCTTGTTTTAATTAAACCCCTCATATCAAGGCCCATCTGACGCCTAGGATAATAAATAATGAAATGCAGCGGATATTATTTTGATATAACTGATAGCTAGGTCTTAGAGGAAACCTTTTTTTATGTTAGTTCTAAATAAATAAATGCGGAAAACATCACATACATTGCTCTGAACCCAAAGTAAGTAGCTAAAGCACTTGTGTTATTGAATTCAGAAACAACGAAGGTACCACAAACACCCAGACCCGAGGCAATGTAGAAAAGTTGGTTTCTACATTGACCCGTCCGGGGATCGAACCCGGGACCTCAGAGCTAGCGACACCTTGAAACCGGTGCGTACACCACTCGACCACGGAGGCCGTCAGTTCGATTTATAAGTTTGTGTAAAGACGTGGTTATAATATAGGTATAGTTAAACCAAAATCAGAATCGACTAATACGTCGCGTCACTATTACCGGAAGATCGAACATCACTAGGAGAGAGCGATATGACATGATGGCGCGTACGATTATCGTTGTAATAGTTTTACATTGTATAATTGTGTTATAATCATTATGGCGTCACTGGCCTTTATATAAATTATTATAAATGTAACGTTGAATCCATTCTAATGATAATATATTGTACAATTTCAAGAATCAGTGGTTTCCTTTTAACGTATGCAAATGTCATAACTTTTTAGGTTATGTAACATCATTGCTATTGTATTGTCAAGACTATAAAAGAGACTGTAAAACTCAGGGGGAGTTTGTTTCGACATTTCTTCTTAGAGTAGTCAGTTAGGAAATGTCGACCTCATCTAGATTAAAAAGACGTGTGAAAGTGATTAATGTAGTCCTATTTACAAAATAAATAATTTGAATTTGAATTGGCAGCAAAGATTTTTGTGTTTGTTACTAATGTACCGGTGGGGGGTACTAATGTAGCGCACACGAGCCTTTTGAGTGTGGTATCTCTCCCCAAACCATGGCTCACTTGCTGAGCTGCCCATCGTGTCCTACCACCTGTACACGCGAGGACCTGTACAATGCTACAGATAATGCTATTCGCGTAGCTGAGTACTGGTAAATAAAGTTTAGACGCACGAAATCTAGTATTCCTATAATCTGTATCGTACATAATGTTAGGATTAACGACATAAGAATATAACACCAGCCCATTCATGTCCCACTGCTGGGCACAGGCCTCTTTCCATATAAAGAGGGCACAAGCATAGATCACCAAAACACATTAACATTTATTCTTCATCTATTTTTACTATAAATGTTTTAAAACTTACCCTTTCTACGAGATGAATACTGCTGCTACGGCTGACTGGAAGAAAATGCTACAGTCTCAAAACAGAAAAAAAATGTCGAGTCTGTTTATCACACCACTGAATTTATTCACGGCACTGAATCTATAGGAACAGGGAATAGGTTTAGTAAACTAATTACTATTGCGTTACTAGCTAATCAGACTTAAAAATCACTACATGATACTAAAATCCACCTGGCACTGAAAAAACACTGATCTACTACAATTGCAAAAACCATAATAATATACACCTCTCACTCACATAACTTGTTTATAACTATGTTAATAACTAACTTTATGAGAGACCTTTTAACAGAGTTTTAGTTTTGAGAAAATATCGCAAACATTTTCCGGTAATGTGCGAACGACTACCGACCAATAACTAACATTGAGCTTATTTTTTGACAAAAATAAAGACTAGTTCTATAATTTACTAGTGAGGGTAGGATAAAACACGTTTTTGTATAAATACTATATCTTGGTGTGTATTTGCTTCAAACAACGCCATCTAATGGATAGCAGGCAAACTAGTATATTGAGAACAAAATTAGATAATGCTATAAAAACAAATGAATAACTAATCTCGTTTTCTGGACTGTACTTAAATTACTTTGTATAAACTGTAATCAGCAGTAATAAAAATAACTAAACAGCTAATATATTTATGACTGACGAACGGTAAAGTTAATCCCACCAAAAACATTCAATGTAAAAAAAGCCAAGTCTCTCTATGCAATTCTTCCATCGTAAAAAGTTTTGAGATCGCATAGGAGCCAAGTCCTGTTCAACTTAATTTGTAATAATAAATCAATATTATGTGACTATATCAATAGTTTTGTTTAAATTACAAATAATAGTGACTTGGCCATGAGCACAAGTTAAAGGTCGTTTGCTCCTTGTAATTACGTGCAAATACCGTTGAATTTATATATTATATATATTATGGACATGATTTTGTAACTGATTGGAATTTGAGATCACTATGGACTAAACATGCGCCTTAGTGCATGTGCAGTTCACTGATCTTGGATGATACCGACTGTCGGTTAAGGTGTCCTGATATTATTTATTATTTACTTGCAACTCCTCCAAATATGCCGTTTTATATTTGTATCTTATTGTGCTCATGGCCAAGTCACTATTATTTGTAATTTAAACAAAACTATTGATATAGTCACATAATATTGATTTATTATTACAAATTAAGTTGAACAGGACTTGGCTCCTATGCGATCTCAAAACTTTTTACGATGGAAGAATTGCATAGAGAGACTTGGCTTTTTTTACATTGAATGTTTTTGGTGGGATCTCATTTATTTTTTGTAGGTCTCTTTCTTTTCTTTTTATAAATAAACAAAATTGCTATAAAACATATTTGCTTTTTGTACATAAACAAAGAACAAAGTTAACAATGCAGTTAAAATTCATATACCATGTTCTTGTAAAACCGCAAATATAAATTTGTTTCATATTATTTACTAAGGTATATAATTTATTACCGTTTTTATAATTTTCCCTTTGCATGTAGCTAAAAACCTATCTTGGTGCCAAATTTGAAGGTTCTAAGTTTGCTAGAAGTACCATAGATTTTTGATGATCGGTCAGTGAGTGAGTCAGTGAGTGACAAAATGGTGTAACTTTGATCGCTCATAACTCGTAAACTATTGGTTCAAATGTCATGTAATTTTGAGGCTGAGCTTGTTTTAATACTTACTCTAGGTCATCGAAAACCTAAACCCCTAGCTTTGTCCCTATCGATGATACAGGGGGGGTGAAATAGCCGCGAAACGCTTCGAGAAAAGAATGGTACGGCCGTGCCCGTTTTGCTCGAGACTTGGCTGGGGCACTGCCGTGCCCCCAGATATCATGAAAACATTCTCAAAAAGCAATTTATTGAAAATTTATATAAAAATATCTTCCTTTCAGAATAATACATTCAGAATAATACATCTTATACAGAATATCAAATGATAACTCTATAACTACCTACAGTCTATTGTAGTAGACCGTATTTCTTCCGCACAATTTCTCGCCATCTCCAATACTTTCATTATTTAAGAAGAAGTATCGACACGTCGAGCTATAAAACTTACCGTCGCAGTTGACTGTCCAATAAAAAGTAAGCATTTCTTGAACTCTTATTAAATTTTTCAGGCGTCCCCTTCGCGGAGTTGTCCTACTGAAATGTTGGAATATTAAATGGGAAACGGTCTCTGTCGCCATCGCGTATGGTGCCCCTTGGGTTGCGTTGTACGTTTCCAATAACCCGTCCGCTTATTTATGTGTTGGGTTCACGTAGACAAATTGTTGGATAAAATGTTCGGACAAACGTTTGTTTTGTTGGCTGTAAATTGTAAAAAGAATGTTAAGGGTTGCAAGAACGTAATGGAAGCAATGAAATTGGGAAAACACTCAACTTTGTTTTCACATAGATAACCAAGTAGTACAAAATCAATGGTTTTTGATTAGTTTAATCAAAAATTACTGACGTTACTTGGTTCCTTATTCAAAATCATACGGTAAAAAAATCTAGAACAAACTTGAATCATTGGATACTTATAATGCACTTTTCCACCCCGTTGTTCCTCAATTTGATGATATTGAAAAATTGTCGAGAAAGATTGCAATCGGCGCTTTGACTTTGCAACTGTATTCGCTCGGGAATGCCTATCGTAAGACTACTCACCGAGATTGCTCCGCGACTCTTTGATATTGTGTGCAGAGGTGAAAAATTTACAGCACTGTTCAGACATCGCACGGTAGTATATAAATTAGAATGGAAATGCAACAATTGCTTGGAAATATTGAAATAAGTTGAACTGATCAAATTTCGAGATGGTAAAATAATAACTTTAAATGTAGACAAATAGTTTCGGACTGATAATGGACTTGCTAAACATTCCTATTTAATGTTTCTAGTAGGTATACATACGATCTAATTTCTAAGAACGAAAGCTAACATTTACTATTCATAATGATGTACAAAACTAAACAAATCCACACAAAACGGCATGTCTAAAACACAAAGGTCAGTAGAAGCCTAAAACACTTGTCAGTGCAGTTTCTCTTACAGTTGCCGGTACATAGAAAACTGAGCGCGCCAATTATTCCAGTATGAAATAGTTAGAACAATGAAGGACAATCCAAAGCGTAGTGAACACTCAGTCGAGGACATAGGTCCAACTATTCAAACTAAGTCCTACTGTGTTACTTGTGAACTTTAAACATAGCTACAAAACAACCATGAATTATGCGCACTAGTTTCTTTGAATACAGCGGTTATACGCTGCGGACTTTATAAGTAATTCTGGCTGGAGGCGTATTAGTGTCTCGCCAACTTAGTCCGGTAAAGCAGTGAAAGCCTCCATGAGGCAAACTGCGGCAGTTCTCCACAAAAAAAAAAGAAAACAAAAGTAATTTTACGGCGATTTAAATATTCCTTCATTTTCCTGAGCTCGGCATTATTATTTTTTTCATTATTTAAAACATTACCTTTTCTTATTAAGGAAAAAATTAACAATTGAGTAATTATTATTTCTGCTGATTATAATCGTGATATATATTCCACTTTTTATTAAAAAACGTGACATTTAATACACCTAGTGCGTAAACTAGACGTTTGTGCGGAATGTCCAGTACCATCTGCGACAGTCTCTGGATATGATGCCTAATTAAGACCTCTCGCTTGGTCGACTTTCCTTAAGCTTTGCCTACTGTAGCACATATGTAAAGATGCACTTTTGCACTTACCCTATATATCATGTTTAGAGAGTAGCTTTATCAGCATATCAGCAATAATAGGCATTTTCGACCATACAAAAAAGTGTTTTTGTAACCATCGCAATTTTAGTCTAAGCAACTGGTAAGTACTAGGGTATAGGCCGTTAGTTATTTTTGTTATTTAACTTTCGTGATATAAAAATAGTTTTTCTCTTAAAAAAATAACTCGAAAATGTATAATAATATCTAATCTACTTTTACGTTAATATAATTCACGGGAATAAGCGCGTACAAGCATAAATACCTTTTTTGGGGCTTGACGTTTCGACCGGGTTACACCAGTCTGCTTGTGACCACGGCCGGTGTAACCCGGTCGAAACGTCAAGCCTCAAGAAAGGTATTTATGCATGTACGCGCTTATTCCCGTGAATTATATTACTATAAACATGCAGCGCGATAGTTTAAAACTTAATACTTTTACGTTCTCAATAGCTTTTTAGAGGAAAATTCCTGTCATATTACACAGCTATACAGATAGTTGCGACGTAGTAAAATTGTGTCTCCCGACTCCCACACATTTTTTTTCTCGACGTACCAAAATTTCGTATTTTTTTTATGTTGTTTGATTTTGTGCCAACTGAAATACATGGGTACTATTAATCTTCTCGTAGAATTCATTAGAGCTGGCTTGAAGCAGGCTGTCGTGTGCTGCATAAGCAAAACGAAATAGTTACAGCCTGTTACTCAGTGTTATTGCATTATGCTTTCAGGTTTAATATTATGTAAATAAATAGTTTCAAACTAGACTAAACTTCAAAATATCCAGAGCTAGCTATTTTGCTGCTAGACTTCCTAAAACTTATATACTTAAAACTTTTTAAAATATCAGTAATACATTCAAGTTTGATACCATTACATACATTCCATACTGAGTAAGAAATAATCAAAAGTAGGTCAAACATTTTAAATCTCAATATTCACACACTTAAAATGTTTTACAAAATGTAAGGGTGCGTCCAGATACGACGAAAGCGCACTGAACCAGTATAAGGGTGCGTCCACATCTGACAAACAAGCATTAGTACTCGTTCGGTGCGCGTTCGTCAGATCTGGACGCACTCTTACAGTATTAGAACGGTTTACAACTAACAACAAAAGAGCTTAATTTGTCAGTAGCATTAATTAATTCCCAAATTATGCTACAAAAATATATTCATTTAAAATATCCTCATACACTGTTGGTTCCGTACAAGTTGCTCCAAAAAGATCACGACCGATTCGAACATGAACGTTTTAATTAAAACATCAATATCAAAATGTTTGAGATCGATAAACGGAGGGAAGTTATTTAAAGCAATTAAGATGGCTCGAGTTTGTGTACGGATGCGAGAAACAGTGTTTTTTTTTTTACTTATAATTAAGTGTAAATTTAAGTATTTTATGTTAATTATCGTCAATTTTTCTTTTCGAGATAAAGACACAAGATACTGAGTTACCTACTTATTCTGCAGATTATTGGCACCTTCACAGTCCCATTTTTTTCTTTTATGTTTATGTTTTCAATATCGAATGATTTCGCTACCTTTCCGGAGCCGCTTGCGATGATTAGTGCGACTTCAAACCTTTGAATATCCACCACGTCACAATGATTATGATGCAAGCTTGGCTTAACTACATATGTTGTTTAGCAAAGGCATCAGGATAAAACTATTTCCTTCTCCTTTTAAGAACAAGGTCTTATATCTTCTAGGTACTTATTCTTCCGCAATATCCTCTTTAGGAGCATCACTTTATGAATCGGCATCCAATTGCATCTTTGGCGGAAGTCGTTATTTTTTCCTGTTTGGTGACGGACGACCTGAAAATAAGTATAAAAGATTATTACATTTTTTTTAACGGTAACCAAATAAATGTACAACATATAAAAAGTAAATAAGAGAGTCATAGCTTTTTAACCGACCGGGCTTTAAAGACCGCAACGCAAAACCGAAAAAAAAGAACAAAACAGAAACAGAAGCCTTTTGATTTTATTTTCGACCAATAACGTAATTATATCAGTCAATAGCCGCGCTCTTTATATTATAAATCACCGCTATCACCGAAGATCTGTAAACCGCTTATAAGACCATAACTCCTTGTATCTTGGCCTTTAGCACACACTAAATGAATAAATTGCCCTTAATTAAGTCTGCATTTTTAAGTTGGATTTTTGTGTCCGGTACAGCTTGTTGTACATATCTATTCTTGCTTACTGATAAAGTCATTTAAATATAACTTTATTTTTATCTGACGAGTTATGCAAGTAGCCTTATGTGTTGTTTAAGTTTCTTCAGATTTTTTTACTCCTCGTAGCTATATTTATTAGACTTTTTTCTTTCAGAACTTTATCAAGTTATTCTGTAATTTGTAATTGGTTATCGATATGAAATAAAGTATATTTTGATTTTAAGTACTATTTTGAAACTAAAGTATGCAAGTTCAAGGTATATTATGATGAATTAAATAAGTACAAGTTATAATCATGAACGCAACCATATGCATTCAATTTCGTGCCACCGTTACGCTCAATATTGCATTATTAAACGAAAGACATCATTAAGAACCGTAATCACATTAAACTCCTTCGTGCTAAATCTTAGCAAACTACCTTCAAACACCGCTCACAGTATTTAAGTACCTACATTATACCTACACACCATTTACCGTCGTAATAACCAGAATTTTTCAATCCCGAAGTGACGTTATCTGTCCATTGATTAAGGCGGGCATACATCAACGGCTATTCCCGTCCCAGGCTCTTTGACGTCGCCTACCGCGCGCTTATTAAACTTATCGATAAGGCCGATTTACACTGATGAGAATCGTGGCCTTGCATATTAATGGTAGGTGCCGATCAAATGTGCTCCGTATAAATCGTTGGGGTTAAGATGTGATCGTAAAGTTCGTGATGTGTTTTACTATCAGTATGATGTAGGTACGTCATAGAATGAATATTTTTGAAGGTGTGGTACACCAGAAATTTTGCCTTAAATATTACATAGCTTTTAGTTTAGAAACCTTTTGTGTTTTCCTAAAATGATCTGTTCACCTCACGGAACACAGTTCTAAAAGTTTTTTTTATGTTTAATAAAGTTTGACCATAGTTAGTAACTTCGTGTGTAGAGCGGAACTTTCTACATTTCACTGTGTCCAAAAAACTTCTATGTAGGCATTTTGAAACAATTTATTTAAAACAAATTCAATACTATATTTCAACTTTAATCAACATAGATTTACTAAATGCGATAAATTTTAGCTCTCCGCCTATCCAGCGATTGGGCAACACGATATCATCAAAGTAATTGATGAAGCAACAGTACACGATCCGATAGACAAAATGAAAACATATTCGATGCGAGTTTGAAAGCGACCCGATTGAAAATGCGACCTAGTTTCTATACTGCGCTCATAAATACTGACTTTATGCTAGATCGGGATGGATATGTCATTTTGTTGGTATACATGCCTAGCGTACCCGAGTGCTTGCGTATGTCAATCATTACGTAAGAGAAAACACCGTGTGTTTTTGTGGGCTGGAACAGTTTCATATAATTTCCAAGCAAATTATTACGCTTGCTGGAGGACCTTATGAGCTGAGGACATGAACTGAGACTCTTAAAGAATTGTGAGACAATCACTTTATGTCAAAGGCTTAAACTTTTTGGACTCTGCTTGACATACTTAAGATGAAGTAAGGTTGGTTTAATGATTAAAATTATGAGTTTATTTGAATTAGAATTAGCTTGAAAAATTGTGGAAGGAACAGTACTTCTATAGCAACAGTATTTCTACTGAAAAACAAGGATAAACACACACTAAACGATAAACCTATTGCAGCTAATTAATTATTCACCGATTAGTGACTGCGAACTATGAAATTTGAGCGAGGAAATAGAGAATTTAGCGAATAAACAGTTTAAATTAGATTTAGGTTATGTTTTGTGGTTTAGGCTATTGTGGTCTGATTAAAATTTAGTTGATGGAAATGGACCGCTTATTATTTTTTAAAGTTTTAACGTTAATTGACAACTACGGCGCTATTAATCGGCTTTGGAGTTGATAATTAGGCTACCGTACCATAAATGGTTTTTACAATCGGTAGTTAGAAAAGGCAAATGTTGCTCTCAAGATAGGTATAATAAACTAACCATTAGTTTTATTATGTTTGCACGAAATGAAGAAAAAACACCAGACTAAAAGTAACCCACTTTCAAATTAAAAAATATTTTGTTTTGTAAGGCTTATGTAAAAGTTAATGGATTAAAGTGAGCACTATATTGATAAGTTTCTTTATAATATTTCCAGAGATCTTCTGTTTTATGTTTTGTGCCTTAAAACTAAATACTGATATATTTGACGGGGCAACCCCGATAGAGCTCAACCTACTTTGAACTTGCATTAGCTGATGAAATACTTTTAAAAGTTTTACTACGATCGGAATATTAAATTTTACATAGCTGAGAAGAATAATGTAAAAAGTACCTAATGTTTGAATATTAGAAATTAATAAAAGAATATTCATGTTTGTAGCTTAGAGTTAAATAGAACTCTTGTTCTTTATTACGATTTTGGATCTATTTATTTAACTTGAATTATTTAAACAATTATAAAAACTTAGCTATAGGTACACTTAAAAAAAAGAAAACTCTTGTTCTAAGTATGTTTAAGCAAAAATGGGTAACTTTTATATATCTTTATGAAAGAACTGTCACAAAAAATAACAACATAATGCTTGATATCATCCTCACGTATAAAATGTTACCTTAATCGAGTGACATACTGAAAGCCCTGACCCATGTCGGGAAACTACTTACAAAAGATGTTTAATACGGAATACCATACCGTCGGTCGCCCGCATAATCAGGTCTCAGTAACGAGCTCCCACCAAAATAGAAGAATAATTCTTTCACTGACATCCTTTGTATTTCAAACTTGCCTCGAATCCAAAGCTTTGTGAATACTAGCACGAATTTTAAAGCAATTGCAGATAGTAATTTGCACTGAGTTCTACACAAACGCATTAATTTTATTTTGTGGAGCTGTTTCAGAGTACAATTCTGTTGAAAAGTATATTTGAGTGTCATCAAAATATAATCCGGGGAGCATTCGGACTGCTGTACAGTCGCTAACAACTGTGTTTCTTTTGTTATTTTTGCACGTCTTGGAATTTTGTTGTTACTTGAAAATGTTTTATTCTGAAATTTATACTCCGAATATATAAATCTCAAAAAAATCGTTGTTGTAACATTATTAACAACATAATATATGGGATGTTTTTATTGTTGTTAGATATGTAAAAGATACATAATGATATTCTTATTTTATTTTCCTGTATATAATATTAGCATAACTTATTTTTTGTTTTTTTATAGGTATGTTACAAAATAATAAACAAACATACTTTTCAGTCATCAACAGGTGACATAAAATACAACAACCAATACGTACTGTATTTGACTTTTACCGCGAAACACCATTCACTTCACACAAATCATGTAATCTTCACCAATACATATAAACCTAAAAACAACCAGGCTATAGAATTTACTTTACGTAAAAGAAATTCTGTTTACAGTGACATTACGGGGTTCACAAAGGTGCGCGACCCCGTAAACCTTATCACATAGATAATAAATAACACTTTCCTTTAACAAATTTCAGTTTCGGAAGTTCGTGTAGATACAGTATCTTAGAAAGTATAAGTAAAGTACTGAGTCAGGGTTCCTTATCGTAAGTATTGCCGCCTCACTGACAGGGGTCTTCATAAAAATTTAATGGCTTTAATCTTTAAAGCCCTCCAAAGTTTGGGCCGATGATAGCCCTACGTTTACGAGGAACGCGTAAAACTTCCGTGATGGTAACTATGTACTACTTTGTTGAAGTTTATAGTCTTAATAACGAGAGCGTTGCCATGACGATTTTACAAGTTGGTGGTTAAACAAGTGACGAATTAATAATCTACGGTATCATAAAAACCCATCCAGAAGAAACTATCGTAACTCAGACTACATAAACGTAGCACGTACGTTTTATGTACCCTTGCTAATAATGGAACTTACTTATTTTATAAGGCTGGCGTATTTTTAGGAGTGTTATTTCATTTAAATTAATTTAACCTACACGATATCAATCAATTGCTTCACAGTCAATAGTAAAGCGTTAGTTAGAGGGCAAATAACAAGAAACGAAGACCAATAAATACGTGGAACAAAATTGCCTACGTATCCAATTTTAGGTTTAGCAAAAAATTGCAGAAAAAAAACAATATAATAATATGCAATAATTTGGATTTTGCGTAAGAATAATTTAAAATCTATACTTGTTCATACTGACCAAGAGGCATACCTAATACCGGCAAGCCAAGTAAGTAGAGTTGCGTGTCACCTGAGCATAAAGTATCGCTTAGAAATGAAAGCGTGCTTATTGTTTTAAATTGCCACCAGCCCTCGGTGTGACAGTGGGCGGAATGCGTTACCCTACTCTGTTATTATGTACAGAAAAAACACTGCAACTGTACTTGTTTAATGTTTTGAAGTTTTTATATAATAATACCGCTAAAACATTAGTATGCACAGTAAGGTATAGTGAGGTATGGATGTAGGAAAATAAACAAAACAAACGCTGACTGAACATACCTCCGAATTTATTACCTCGTTATTGATATAATTACAATAATTAATTATTAGACATTACAGAGATATTTCCTATGTGTTTATAAGACCGTTCAAAGAAATAACATTGCACTTTCGATAGGGATCATCAATCAAAAATAAGAATTAGTCTGCAATAAACACATTTCTAGATTTTCCTTTGTTGGCCATATAATACATACATCATACAATCAGTGTGTTTCCCGTAGGGGTAGGCAGAGACCACTTCTTTCCACTTGCTACGATCCTTACATACTTGTTTCGCTTCGTCCACTTTCATTATTCCCTTCATACATGCTCTTCGGTTTAGGGTACTCTTGACCTGGCCTTTTTTCAAGACGTCTCCGATTTGGTCTCGAAACGTCCGCCTAGGTCTACCCCTTCCAACACTTTCATTCACACTCGCCTTATACACTTTTTTCGTCAATCGTTCTTCATTCATTCTCTCGACATGGCCAAACCATCTCAGCATACGTTTCTCAATTTTTGTCACTACATCTTCTTTTCATGAGATAGCATGTATTGAGCTTGAGCGGTTCATTGTATTGAGTGTATACAGGCCCCCATGTGCTTTATATGATACTTTTGAAAAAATCCTAGAAGATGTATTATTAAAAATATCAAATACTAATAAAACGGTTGCTGTCTGTGGAGACTTTAATATAAACTTATTAGAAAAATCTAGTATTGTTAATAGATTTCTAATCTTATTGAAGTCATATAATTTATACAATACTTTCCTTGAGCCAACTAGAATAACTGCCACCAGTGCTACTTGTATTGACAATGTTTTTACAAACATGAAGCCAACTTATTATTCAATTATTAATTTGTTGGATTCAGATCACTGTGGCCAGTTGGTTTCATACACTAAGAACATTGTTAAAGCACATCGAAAAACTATTAATTTTGTTCCTGTAACCAGTTGTCGTTTAGAACTTTTTAAAAATAATTTAATTGAAAAATTACCTAGTTTGCCTTATCACAATAACCCTGACCAAGCTTACTCTTTATTATTTAACCTAATTAATTCTCAGTATAGGAAGGTTTTCACTTCTAAATCAATATCTGTAAGTGACCGAGTTTTGTTCAGTGATTGGGCAACACCGGGTATTTTCAAAAGTAGAATTAGATTATTTGAATTATATAATGAAAGGAGGCATGATCATAGTGAAAGGTTTAGGGAGTATGTTAAAAGTTACTCTAAGACATTCAAGAGAGCCTGCACTGTAGCAAAAGCTTTACACATTAAAAACAAAATAAAATCTTCTGCAAACAAAATTAAAACTACTTGGAATATTATTAATTCTGAAATAGGAAGAACCACAGTTAAGAATAATGATTTTCATCTTAAAATTAATGATGTAGATGTTAGGGCGGATATGGAGGTGGCAACAGAGTTTGAATCTTTTTTCACTAATATTCCTGTATTAACAACTAAAACTTTGTTGTCGTCTTCCAGCTCCGCATACAATATACTCAAAGACTGTGTCGCGGAATGTGGGACAAGTTTTGAATTTACAGTTGTTAGTGCTAAGGACATTCTAGAATCATTTAAAGATCTAGAAGTAAAAAAGTCCACCGATCTTTGGGGGTTGTCAGTTCAAATAATATCCTCAATAATTGAATCTATTTCCCCATTTCTGGCAATTGTGTTCAACTCTTGTGTCGCATCTGGTGTGTTTCCGGACTTAATGAAATTAAGCAAGGTGATTCCACTCTTCAAATCTGGTAGTACAACCGATCCTACGAATTTTCGCCCTATCTCAATTTTGCCCACTTTGAGCAAAATTTTTGAGAAAATAATTTTAAAGCAAATGCTAAAACACTTCAATAGACAAAATCTTTTTCATTCAAAACAATTTGGATTTACCAAGGGTCGGTCTACTGCAGATGCAGGTGTGGAGTTACTAAAAAATATATTCGAGGCTTGGGAGAATTCACAGGATGCTTTAGGCATATTCTGTGACTTGTCCAAAGCTTTTGATTGTGTTTGTCATGACACACTTATCAAGAAACTACACCACTACGGTATTAGAAATAAGGCTCTTAGACTTCTGGGTTCATATTTAGACAATAGAATACAAAGAGTAGATATTAATGGCCAAAAATCAAAAGGATCTGTGGTAACTATGGGTGTTCCGCAGGGTTCAATACTAGGTCCTTTCTTATTCCTTATTTATATTAATGATTTACCCTTTTGTGTAAGGGATGATCACAAAATCCTCTTATTTGCGGATGACACTTCACTTGTTTTTAAAGTTAAGCGTCAGCTTGAAAATTTTGACCAAGTTAACTTGGCATTATCTAAGGTTGTCCATTGGTTTAATGTTAATAATCTACTTTTGAATTCAAGTAAAACTAAATTAATTAAATTTTCTACGCCTAATGTGAGACAGCTAAGCACCAATGTACAACTGAATGGAGTAGAGTTGGACCCTGTGGAGTCAACTGTTTTTCTTGGCATTACTGTTGACGCCAAACTACAGTGGGGCCCACACATAAACAAATTGTCTGGAAGGCTTAGTTCAGCCGCTTATGCTGTAAAAAAAATTAGACAAATAACTGATGTGGATACAGCCAGAATTGTTTATTTTAGTTATTTTCATAGCTTGATGACGTACGGAATTCTCCTTTGGGGAAGCTGTGCGGATATTAATTCAATTTTCGTATTACAAAAAAGAGCTGTCCGCGCTATATATAATCTGGGTCCTAGAGTTTCTCTCCGAGAGAAATTCAAGGAGATAAACATTCTGACTGTAGCTTCTCAATATATATTTGAAAATCTACTCTATGTTCATAAAAACGAATCTAATTTTGTTAAATTGTCTGATGTTCACTCCCGGAACACCAGGAACAAAAATAATTTAACAGTTCATGCTACTCGCCTCCATAGAATAAGCAACTCGTTCATGGGTCAATGTATACGCTTCTACAATAAACTTCCCATGGATGTTCGAAAACTACCCATTAAGAAATTTAAATTTTTTATTAAATCAAAATTATTAACAAAAGGATATTACAACATATCCGATTATTTAAATGATAGAAACGCCTGGGATTGAGCTGCTCGCTTATACAGCTATCGCTTGTGTTTATTTTTTAAGTATTTTTTCCTTGTTTTTTTTTGCATGTTGTACATATTTACAAACTGACATGTTTTGTGCTTTTGCATATGCATTTTTTTATATTCTACTGACATGTTTGTGCTTATTGCATATTCTTTTTTTTTTCTACATTATTGACATGTTTTGTGCTTTTGCATATAATATTTTACACTTGACATTCAATAACGTTTATGTTATTATTATTTTTATGTTTTTCTATTTATTTATTTTTTTAATTTCCTTGCTCTAACCTTGTATCCATTGTAAGTGTAAACATTATGCAGGTATATCATTATAGTTTATATTTATTGATATTATAGTTTATAGTTATTATTAGGCTGGCGATCTGAGTGAGTTGTTGCCCCACATATTTTTATGGTGCCACTGGCGGTATTGTTGTGTACCGGGTTGTGCAGCTCCCTCAAAAATGGTTGAGCTGCATGAGCTATTCGGGGCATGCTTGCCGTCTGCTGGTACAGGCTTGCTCAGATCGATCTGGTTCTTTCTTCCAAAGACCAGTCCAGTAAATACACTGCATTTGTTTACACAAATTTATAAATTTATTATTGTATTATTTGGACTATAAAAGAGACTAAGACCCCTGAGTTTGTTTCGACATTTCTTCTCAGGGTAGTCAGTTAGGAAATGTCGACTTCATCTAGCTTAGGAAGACATTGTAAAAGTGATTTATATAGTCCTACTTACAAGAATAAAATATTTCATTTCATTTCATTTCATTTCATTTCAGACGATGACTTTCTTCTTTCTTATAATAGTATGAATAAATAGTCATATAATCCGTTCCAAAGTTAAAATAAAACATCACCCATTCAGAAGAGTAAAAAACTAGGCCTTCTAGGATTTTCTTTTGTTTTAAAGCCTTATAATGTTCCATTCCATGTTTAAATTAAGTGATTATTCATTTTAAATATCGGAAGACATAAAATCAGTTGAAGATCCAATAATTTAGTGCGCAAGTAAATTGAATAGTTATTTTATAATGAATTAACTTAGTACGTCGTTCCATATTTCCCCGATGGGCGTGGTCTGGTCACGCTTCCCTCGCACGTGGACTATAGAAATTTATTAAAGTTCAGACGTCATATATTATGATTTTAATATCTTGGTCATTTTTTATACAGGCTGCAGCGAAAGTACACCCTAGAAATATTTAGGCTTTTTTTTTATTAGCATAGGTTTTGCATTGTGTGCCAGTCTGTGATGAAAGTAAACAGTTTTTACTTGTATTCGGACACAAAATAAGTAATTACTATCACTATTAACATCTTAAATCGTTACCATCAAACAAAGGTATAATAATTAACCTAACTCCCCATACTAAAGCATAATCTGATGACAATTGCCTACCATTTTTTTTTACTTCAAAGCCAAATCTAGGTCTATTCAGATAACACGAAACAATTAATAACAAGAGTTCAAAATCGCCTTATCCATTAATCTATAACAGTCACGCAAGTACTAAAAATCAACCACCAAAACTAATGTAGCCATTAAAATTCAAAAATACAATTAACAAGTAAAGTGCTATGAACGAGTTAGTACAAAAAGTTAAAAACGTACAAGTTACATTTGCATAGGGCTTCGTGTTGTCTCCCTGACAAAGAATGTGGCGTGCTATCTATTGTGTTCGCGACAGCTAAGTTATTATTTCAACGGTATTTTTTTATTTGAAAAGGAGGCGTTTACTGGAAAATAAACAGAGCTATTGACATATCGCTCTAGGCTTTGTGCCTGACCTTTACACGTTAACGAATTCATTTTCGAAACTCATCGACATTGCCATCCATTGCTGTTTAACCTTTTCTCGGTCTTAAAACTTCTAATACTTAACCGTCAATGTATATAGCACAATTTGAATACAACGTTTTTAATTGATTTTTCAAATGTTCGTAGTAGGGTCTGGTCGCGTGCACGTCTCGCGTGATTTGTGCGCCTCGGAATCGCGCGTGACGTTGCTCGGAACCTTCCCTCCACAAAAGGGGGAGGTCAACTGTAACCCGCATACCAGCGAGTACAGTAACATGTCCGACCCCGTTTTACTATGAAACGATAATTTTATTTCTTCCTAAGTCAAGAGAACAAAGTCAGATTTGTGAGTTTTATTTAACTTGAAGTGTTTTAGATAGCTGGTTAAATTACGTAAATCTATGAAATTGTCTGGCCCATTACCCATATTTATAGTCTTGAAACAAGAAGTCGAGTCCTATATACCCTATAATCCATATAATTAAAAATTATTTCCATAAAATTAAGTTTAATGCCTTTACTTTTCCGTTCAAAAACATACCAATTAATTTTAGTTAAATCCAACAGGAAACTAAACTACCTACTAAGGAAACCGAACTCCATCAAAAGAGCTGTATTCTCTTCAATTTTATTTTTCAGTGGCCAATAACAGATCTTCCAACAACATCTGGCAGTTGTATTACAAATTAAAAAATATTTTATTACTACCAAACATACCTTAAAAGAAACTAAATACACGTTTCTCCTACGGTTTGTATAATGAGACAGTTGTTCATTTTGGTTCCATTCCGACAGCATCACTAACACAAATTCTGAAAAACGTAGAAGGTAGAGTAAAAAGAATGAATATTACAAATGATTCAATTTAGAACGACATTATTTTTTGTTGCTTCTTTTGAATCACGATTCCTTAAGACGATATCTTACGTTCGTTTTGTATAATGAGGGCAATGATACTCTTCTGTATTTAAATCGGATCTTTTAACCTACTTGTGTGACTTTTTTCACCTTTCTTTTTTAATGTCTTTATCTTTTAGGTCTGTTACCTTTATTATTCGACGACCTCCGTGGTCGAGTGGCGTACGCACCGGTTTTCAAGGTGTCTTCTCTAGCTCTGAGGTCCCGGGTTCGATCCCCGGACGGGTCAATGTAGAAAACCACTTTTCTACATTGTCCCGGGTCTGGGTGTTTGTGGTACCTTCGTTGTTTCTGAATTCCATAACACAAGTGCTTCAGCTACTTACTTTGGGTTCAGAGCAATGTATGTGATGTTGTCCGCATTTATTATATTCTTGGAAACTAGAGCATCCCACTTCAGGGTTTTGTAAAGATTACATAAGGTTGGGCTGCGGGATTTTTTCAGTACGTACAAAAACTACTTTTAACTTTACAATTTCGAGGGTCAGGCGTTTATGTATTCAAAGAGGCTCAAAGAAGTCTCAGACCTTAGGTAGCTTCTACATAGAATAACAATCAAATTATAAATTTGGCTAACCTAACCTGAAGAATATCAAGTAACTTATTGAGGTAGTCTTACTTTCATCAGAGTTATATTCAATTTCCAATTACATTACACCAATTTCATAGTAATAATTTGTTCAATATTTATTTTTAGAATAGGTAAAATATTGTAGACTGTTGGAGATATAGATACTTATTAGTAAAGAGAACATGTTACATTATACAACGTACGAAATATTACATAACTGAAAGTATTTTTTATTCCTTGCGTGAACTAAATAAAGCTTACAGAATATTTTTAAATTCTCCGGTACGAAGCGATGGAAACTGAATACAAAATTTCGTAGCACTTATGGAAATCAAGTGTTTATACGAAATGTACCTAACTGTTAAATGTATGAAGGCTTTACAAATAAAAGTTTAAAAGTTGAATGTTCAGTATGAATGAGATATAATAATATGAATATTGAATAAGAAGTACGTAGTTTTTGTGAATACAGCAACATTAGGTAAACAGAATCGAAATGCACTGTCAGAATTTCTTCTAGCAGCCTTTAATATAACTTTTAAATTATTTGGCTGAAACAGAATATTGAAAATAAAAATGGCTCAAAAATACAGCAACAAAATAGTTAGGTACCATCAAAACATCCCTGATTACAAAACCAAACTTTGCCGTACGTGAAAAGTTGTAAAAGTGTCATTACTAAAATCGATAGGCCCAAACTTCGCCTATACTACCAATTTTATTACGGCGGAATCGAATTTACCTCATTGGTCTTATGGTGCTCTGGTCTCAGAAATCAGTCTGGTAGTTCTTGGCAAGAAGCCAGAAATGAAAACTAGTGTGGTCTTTTTACATTTAATGCTCTTAAGTTTGACGTAGTGGACTGCCCAACTTATAAGGGAGCTGAGATTAATAATGTGTATTTTGCTAAGAGGTTTAGCTCAAATTGCTCTCGGGCAAAATTGGTAACATTTTTAGTTTTCTTGTAAGATTTTTAGTGGAGCTTCGTGCTTGTGAACTGCATTGTAGAAGATTACAAGTAATACTGTTGTTTATGGTTATTTTCTCAAATAGTTGAGGCCATGGTCTTTTGTTAAATTGAGTTTTATAATTTCTCACAACTTGATATCGTATGCTAGCTACCTAATTCTGAGGACTTTATAATGAATGGTCAACAAATAACGTGAACGGAATATGTGTCACTTATTTATGTCATAATTTCCAATTTACCAATTAATATCAGTAAAGCACTTCTGCCAGCAAAACACATAAATGATAATTACTTAACAACTCCTGCAATTCGGGAACCTACGCTTCGTTTCCGTGTAAATCATTTTTAATTTCCTCTTATAATTTTCATTCTCTCCCTGTAGCCCTGTAAATGTCAGCGAATATAGCTTTATTTTCAACTCGCAGCATTCATGAGCAAGTTTTTATTATGCCCATGTCGTTTGTCACACGGAGACAGAGGGATGCGTTAATTTGACAGGGGATCTCATGCCATACTGACCCAGTTGCGCACCGGATTACTTTATTCTACGTGTTGGCTTGTTACAATTTTTCTAATCGTTTTAAATTGGGTTGGAACGACGTTTTCATGTCAGTCGTTTGTACTGACTTAAACGTACTGTTTTAATTCAGTTTTGTTTTCATTAATCGTGACGAGCATTTATTATTCATTATTTATTATTACTTACTATATCACTAGGGTAGAGTAGGTACTTTATATGTTGTAATGAATTTTGCACAAAGCTTAAACATAAGGGCACAAAGAAAGCCTTTCGTGGTTTTACATTAATGTTAGTAATACAAATTATTAGGTCAATCCAAAATGAAAAAGTTCGCACGAATAAATAAGCCGTATCAAAGGTCACCGACCCTGCGACTCAGGTAGTTTTAAATGTCGTAAATATTTGAACACAGCAATTCCCAATTCCGGGCGTGTGTAAATCTGACAGATGAAAAGTTCATAACTAGGAAACTAATTGGTCCCTGATGGCTCGATAGTCATAGCGTATGGCTCCCAAGAGTCGAAATAAACCTGGAAACCGTACGAATATTTTGCTGAAGCTACACAATACTGTTATTATGATACATTCATTTGTTTTCCTCCTCACACCCTTTGTTTTCTTTAAGCAAATGACCGGTACCGAACTCATCGCTGAAAATTAAAATATTGCGTAAATAATTTTGCAAATATTTGTCTGTGAACTTTATTTTAATAAACCTATTTTTAAAATGTACATTGAAAATATGTATGTCCGTTTCCAAGAATAATACAGAACATAACTTTGTACGGTTTTAAAATACCACTAAAGCTGGTAAACAGGAAAGTGGGACTATAAATTAAAAGCGAATCTCAACATAATCGCATTAACACTTTTCAAGTCTAGCTAGTTCTTTAATGTTTCCAACTGAATTTAAACCACTAATCTTGTACTTGAGCTTTACTGTTTTATCTATGCCAAGTAGTTTGTGCTTCGGTTCCAATTTAGCCTTTTGGCTGCGTTACAAATAAATGTACTAGATTAACTCCCCCGACTTTCAAACCCAACCCCGACATTGTTTAAAAAAAAGAAGCACGATTTAACTGCAACTACAAACTCGAGTAAATTAAATACAGCTGCCGATCCCATAAAATAGCATCGTCCAAACATAAGCGACAACGACCACTTTCGGATATGAAAACCAAAATATTATGGGACTTCTTCCCTTGCCCTAATTGATGCCAGCAAGGCACCGGCAGCGAGATTACAGGGGTCAAATTAAATCAGTCGTGGTGTATTCAAAGAGCGAGTGCGATTTTATGATCCGTGAATATCGCGCAGGCATTTCTAGATGTTCGGATCACATTTTTATTGTTATGGAAATACGAGTTTCCCGTTAGTTGGAAATTTCAAAAGGGTCGATTAGGATGTCTGGTTTTGAAGGTTCTGCACAATACGGAGACCCCCCTCTTATTTGTAAGATGTACCCCTCGGTCGACTTGGGCTGCATTCCTTTGAAGGGTTCCCAGAATTTTTAGCCCCAAGATTTCTTTGTGATGTTGGAGTGACTCTTAAAGTTCGCGGTATTGAATTATGGTTTGTACGCCCGATTGAATTTTTACTACGCCGTGAAAATTTCTTTTAAACTCGTATAAATTTTATATATTGTAGGAGGCATTATGAATAAGTGCTGATTTATATAGTTGCTCAGAGTCAATAAATTTTCTTTCCTGAAATTAAGTGAATTTTATATTCTTCAACTTTAGAAAACTAGTTGAGTGTAAGTTTATTATTCTCAGCTATTTTTTCGGTGGAACAACTAACGGTTGCGGTTTCGGTTTATGTAATTTTGGTTTAACCCTTTTCTTTGTCTATGATTTGATCTTATAAACCGTATGATTGGCATTTTTTTTCCACTAAAATAATAGACCAAAGATATCAAACCAGATTAACACCAGGGACTTAAGGACAATACTTGTTTCTGTATAAATATCAAGCCAATTAAGTAATATAGCTTACAATTCAAGTAAGATTAAAAATGCTTCAAAAAAATTGTATGAATATAAATCGTCTGCACAACAAAAGCATTGCAACATCAAAAATAGATAAAACAAAATGTTCCCAGCGAAACTCATGAAAACTATGTAGAGTGCATAAATCCTTAGTTGCATTATGAACATGTGTTACAGGCATGCTAAGTCTGGCTGCAACGAGTGAAGCAAAGTTTTGGTCACACGAACAATTGAATCGACCGACGGAATTTTATTGAATTTTCCGTCCAATATGAGAGTCGAGTCGTTATTGATGGACGCAGAATGACGTGGCATCGCCGCTAAGAATGCGCTTTTTGATGAAAATTTACATTAAATTTAAATAACTTTTCAATATCAGAAAATAATTTTTGTTCTGAAAATTTGATACATAACAATTTCGGTAACGAATAAATGAAAGCTTTTATTTTAAACTTAGAGTCCATTTCTCAAAGTAGAAAAAAACTAATTTTTGTTTCTCATTTTACCTATTTATTTATATATCGTTTTAATTATTGCATGTATGCAAAATTTTCTAGAATAATTACACATCACACATTTTAGGCACCCAATTGGTGATGGAATACGGAACAATGTTTCATATCAAAATTTGGGACAACTTTGTATCTTTTTAGGAAGGCATATCGATCACCGGCTCTGGAGATAATGAGATTCGCATAACTCGTGTTCCATGGATTATTTGATAGATCGGCTCGAGTTATACATTGCACAGAATGCTTCAATAACGTATCTTTCAGGGAACGGATTGATTGATCGCCTCATAAAGATTTTTGTATAGAAAATTATTGATGAACTCTATTAAACTGTTTACTTCGGTGGTCAAGTGGTCCTTAAGTGAGATGGAGATTGACCACGATTTTCCTCCTGAAGTCCTCCAGATGATTGTTACATTAAATTATTTTGTAGATGTGTTTACGTAAGTTCTATGTTTTACTACAGGTACCTATGTGTTTTTTGAATGCAATAATTCAAATTCTATGACACGTAATGAAATTAAATAATATCCATATTACACAACTGTAAACAACGAGACCACATAACCTTTCTATCAGCTATTACCTAACAGCCTAACAAAGTACTTACATAATGCGAACCACACACTGATTTGATCCGGAACAAATAAATTATAGTACAAACGAGCCTGCACTGTTTAAATATTCCAATCCCAGGGGGCTGCAAAACAACGCACTCATGCATTTTTAGTTAGTATTGCAGCAGACTGAGCCAGCGATCGTTTTGCAAACATGATGGTAGATATTGTAAAATTTTAAGGTAAATTACCGGTTGCACTAGAATTTTAGATACTTAAATGACCGTGTATGGAGCAATGTATAATTTATTACCTATTGTAAGGTAGCTAAGTAAGAAGTTCAACATTTTTATCCAAAATCATAAGTTGCACTGTGCGAATTAACAATCATGTGAGAAAAAAAATCTTTGGATGATTAATGTTTTAATTAATGTTAGACTTACAGAAAGGTAAAAGTATTTTTACGACTTTTTAGATGCAATAATTATTGCAGTTATAATTCAAACCTGCTTGTTTATGTATCCAGTGAAAAGGTTAGTGAGTAAAAAGGTGATTATTATTATTTACCTATTTACAAAATCTCTCTCAATGTTCAGTATAGTAAAGTCGTTAAATACGTGATTTATAAAAGAGACTTGTTGAAACACTCAAGTTCGGTTCAAATCTCGCAGAAAAGCAAGATGGATGTGTGTGCTGCACATTTGATGCCTGAAATGCCTGAAAATGTGAGACGACAGGGAATTGTTTTTAGGGTTCCTTAGTATAAATGTGCATACTGTTTTCCAAAGCATTAAAAGCCAATGTGGTTTGAAGAAACAAAACATAGTAATGTTATTACAATTTATATCGCGCTGAAATATTTTTTTTTCGTTGTCTAATGTGATTTAACATGAGTATATAAATATATAACATGAGTGTATATAGTCAAAAAATGAGTAATAATCTATCATACACCTAAAGGATAATCCTCACTCAGGTATATTTGACAAGTCCAAAACCTATTTGATTAAATGAAACTAATTATAGTAAAATTGTTTCATATTTATTTCCGCTAATACTCAAACAGATCTCTACACTATATTCAAAGTATACAGAACCAACCAAAAAACACACCAGAATTTCGACTATTATGAAATTTCGCAAGTTTTGAAGCATGCAAATTACGGGAACAACTTTAGAAATGGTATTTTTCGAAATGAAAAACGAACTAAGTTGTTCGTTCTTTTTCAATGGGTAAGCGCACTGCGAGTGCATCAAACAAGATTGAGCGAACAAATTTCCGTGTGAGGACCGCTAGACGAAACAGGGAAATATTTACCCATTGCAGTAGTTTTTCGAGACAAGAATAAAAAGAGAATAAGAGCTGAATTTTGTATAGATAAGTCCTATAGTATGTTTGCGATAGCAATTTTTTATGCTCAACAATTTGAAGCTCTCTAATAAAAACGTAAAGCGATATAATTTTGATAATTTCCTTGATAAAAAAAATTTTGATAGAAAAAAAACTGATTCTATCACAAATTCACATTCGGCATACATGATCACTGTATAAAAAGTGCTAGCTTATAAAACTACGAGGCCAAACATTATGCATATGACAAACAATATAAGCGATAACATTGCCCAGTTCATAATACTAAAAGTTAACAACAAATTCGTAAACAAAAGGATAAAAGTATTAACCACAATACATATTAATATTAATACAAACTTTACCACATTATTATGTATCCTATTATCATTCGTTTAATTCAGATTACGCCACTGATGTGTATATAATACAAACAGCCATTAGGAGAGACTAACCAACTCAAGTAACGACCCATTTATATGCAAATTCAACTGTACAAAGATAATTTAAGGGATTTCCACTTCTTAAGATAATATTTAAGGTCATAGGTGAGGATGAGAAGGGAGAGCTAAGCTGATATGATGTATTGCCCATTTGAGGTCGTTTGCAATTTATGGAGTACATTATGTTGTATGTCAAGTGGTAGTGTGGTAGTGTGTTAGAGTAGGATAATCCCTAAGCCTTTTCACCCTTTTTACTTTAGTTGCGATTAAAATTAATAGATACGGAGGAAAAAACAGTTAGGCACAATTATAAAGTTATATATCCAAATAAAATTTGAATACTTATCGTTCAGAATCTAGCTACAATAAAAATACTAAACTATGTACTTAAGTCTATGTAATCCAGTCCAGCAGATCTTTTCAAAAACGAAAAATGTTATGATGCACCTATACTAAATGGTCAACGAACATAATATTATTCAGACAAAAAGTCGATCAGTATTCCAGCATCAATATCAACAATTAATTTCTTTGCGGCAAATTTTCTAGGAAAAGCATATCTAATCGAATTTGTCGAAGCCCATAAAATAAATAGCCAAACCGACAAAAAGCGATAATGATGGACTAGGATGCATCAAACTATAATAAATACTCTCATATTCAATATAATCCCATCAAAACAAGCCAAACAAAAAACTTACCCAATCAAAACATAATGAGCTCAACTCAGATATAATCAAGCGAAAAAATCCAATTCAATGTTTAACAAACAGGCATTTAGAGCAAAACAAGTTCCAACATGTCATCAATCATAAGACAGATTGACAGACGGTGTCAAGTATGACACTAATGAAATTTTACACCCGCATCAGTGCATTTGCTTCGGTAATTACGTGTTAAACTGGACGGGTTATATGCCAGATTTTTATATTGATATCGTAAGTGGAATGTCGTTAGGGAAATTGGTTGGCTGGGCGCTGTGTTTTTTAGCGGTGTTAGTGACTGATTTGTGTATGAAGCCACGTGTGGTAAATGTCCTTACTTACTTTACTTACTTTTGTGACTTTAGTAATGTTTAGCGAACGGTTAAATTTGTTCTGAACAGGATGAGGAAAAACCAAAAAGAAATTATTTCATAAAAAAAAAAAAATTAGTAACTTTGTCATGCACAAATATTAACATTTATGTCCGAACTTATTTAGATCCAAACAAATAAACAGGAATTCCAAAAATATTTCACGGTCATATATTATTATCTACTTATACTACATACCATAAAACGAATTGTAAATCAATACTCTAACTGAAACCAGCCGGAGCTAATAAGACACGTATTAAAAAGCTCTTAAATCGGAACGGCATAACACAGAAGCAACAAAAACTGACATCGAAATGTGGATACGAATAAAGAAGACGCTCTGTGACAGTCGGAGATTCCAAGATATAACAATACCAAGATAAATCTGCTACCGAACAACCTGACGCAAAACCTGATCTAAGTCTTATTGCAAATGAAATAAGATTGAAAATTGAAGGTGAATTAGTAGTGACAGATGAATGACAATTTCGATGTCTTTAGGTGTAAATTATTCAAACGCGGCTCATCCAACGACGCTCGGCTGATTCTACTTTTTTACCACCGTAAGCCCGTCTTTAAACATAAACGAAGGAATTATTTAGAGAGCCCGGATCAGGAATTAAACCACAAGGTGTCACTGTTGAATGCTGATTACGACCCAAATCAAGGTTCACGGAGAATTTTTAAGTGACAGTATTGGGAGGTTTCGGTTTTGTTGTGAATTATAAAGCGGATTCCAAATTAGTTCTAGGAGTTATTTTTTGGTATTTCCTTGTGACGTCATCCATTTAAAAATAAATGAGTAATTCTAGAGAAAATATTATTTTAGTGGGAATTATCTTTAATATAAATTGTTTTTTACCTATGCTTATTCTGTAAATCAAATTTTACACCCCAAAACGTGGTAATCCCACCAACATCAACTACTTAAAACTACTTTTACGGATTTTATCGCGGTTTGTATTTGGATTTTAGTTCCCGACGTTTCAACACCTAGAACCTGGTAGAACGAGCAACAACAACCGTCAAGACGAACACCACCTCAGTCTGCCCGTGACCATGATACCTGCAAAGGTGTCGAAACGTCGGGAACTAAAATCCAAATACAAACCGCGATAAAATCCGTAAAAGTAGTTTTATTTCAATGTCTAACATTCGCGTAAACCTCAGAACTCAATATCAACTACTTATAAGGCGTTTTCTGTATTTATTATGTATCTAAGAATTAACATAGATATTTTATAAATAGTTGTGTAAAACCAGGAGCTTTTATTTTTAACACCGGAAGAATCACAAATAATTACAAATCAATCTAATAATTATGTTTCCTGACTAGATCAGTAAACAATAATTTATTCCCGTCATTGAAAACCTATAACAGGGTTATTATGGCCACTGCCCTTATAATAACAGCGAAACGTCAATAATAGTACACTATTAAAGCACCTCCGTCCGGAAATAGCAACATTGATAGTAGAATTACCTGTCTATAATAATGTACTGGATTTATTCTAATGGAGGACAATGTTTTATTAATGGTTGCTTACCTAGTCGAATCGTATCGAATGGCATTAGAAAACGCACTGGCTTAGGTTTAGTTTAATGACCACTGAAAGGGACAAGTATATGCATTAGCTTTGAGATTAGTTGTATAAATATTTAAATAAGCAATGTAAATATAATTATAATAAGCAATGTATAATGTATGACTTGATTGTATGACTTTGGTAGTTATCAAATTATATGTCGAAGCATATACCTTTGTACATGGATGGTGTCAAACATTTTATTTAGTTTAACAGTAACAGTTTTCTTTTAATATTCAATAAATGAGTGACAATCGACCTGACAGAGAAAAAATCTAAACAAATAAAAAAGCAAAAAACTTTTGTCTGATTCAGTGGCCCGCCAGTGGCAAATGTGACAGTCGCTTGAGGTCTCAACCACTGCCCCATGGGATAGCAACAAGAAAAACGTGAAAAGAAAATTATTTATTTCAGACAAAGGTACGGTATATCGTCCTTCTAATAAAATGTCAAAACGAAAAGACTGGCACATAACTATTAATATTAGTTGCGGAGGGGGTTCTAAACCACAAGGTTGCGGATTGGAAAAACAAGCAATAAGTATTGTGAACCTTTTTATGACATGTGTTCTTATTTAGGTATTATAAAAATAAATGAATGTCGCCAAAATCACACGCATTGCTCTGAACCCAAAGTAACTAAAGCACGTCAACCAAGGAGGATGTCACTATATTATATTGACTTGTGAAGAGTTGAGGCTCCGAATATAGAGTGTGACTTCCAAGTTCGAAAATACAAAACGGGCGAGTTCGTGTTTAAAGTTTAAAACATTTTGATAGAATATTTTGCTATTTATGATAAACACATCGCTTAATGCCAATATACCGTTTCTTAGCCACCTCAGGTTGTAACATTATCAAACAGTACACCATATGGAGATCTGAAACCATGTAAGGACACATATTCATGATGAGATTGCAGTGTAAGCGCAGCGATAGCCAAGCGAAAAGATATCGATTTATATTTCTTATTTTTATTGTTATGTAACCAGTCTTTTAGAAAGTTTATTATACTTATACATCTGTTTAATTATTACCTTTTCCTCCTACACATTTGTATATTTTTAGCGTCATCAAATTTTCTAGCCTTTATTAACCCGAGGGTGTCTTAAAAAAAAAATTGTGACGTAGATAAAAATCCGTCAGTTTTATATTTATAGAAATAAAAGTTAGATATCAATCCCGCTGAATTATCTTGTAGTATATTTTTAGATAGATAATTAGAAAATATTTATACCTATAAATATTTAATAATACATAATACACTAGGTACATGTCTGTCAGAGATGAAAGAGACACTATATGATATATGACATTAGCAGCTTATATTACATATATTTTACCCTTTTACCGGATCATCGAAAAATAAAAAAATACTACCTTCGATCAATCGTAGTAATTGACAATACTTCTTCTTTTCAGGATGGTTAGGTCTACAGCTAAATATAAACCTTCACACTTCTTGTGCGGTTCTCCAAGATTGACTTTTTTATCTCATCGCTTTCTATATACACCAAGCTTCATCTCAGCCATCGTGACTGCTTGGCCATTCGCTGCGCACAAATCGCGCTCATGTCGCGCTTAGTTTATGGGACTGCCGGCGGCACCTCACCATGCCCCTGTACGAACACGCCTCCGTTCGTGGCCACCATTTTCGGTATTAAGGTTACATACATACTGATACAGCGTCACTTTCTTGTTATAGAGCGAAGATTTCTGCGAATGATATCGGTGACGTGTGTGGTCTAGTCTAGCCGTTGATGTGTTGTCAGATTCGCTTCAAATGAACGACTGTATGGTAAGGTAACGGTCTGGTGTTTTTATTGATGGGTTGGACGATTATCTTTCTGATGGTAAGATATGACAGGGTTGATAGGCGACTAGCCTGTATACTGAGTCAGGAACATACTGTGTACATACATGTACTTACCTACCTAATTAAAGCATTCTCCTAGTGCACGTAATTCTACAAACTACGCCATTAATTAATTTTGGCATAGGTATTTTCTAGTGTCTTCTCAAGTTTTTAGCACTTTTTGCTGTGCACTAAGACAATTCAAGGCTTATTTTATTTTTTAGTTTTGATACTTGCACACAGTTTTATTTGTCTTTTGCAAACTTGGCCATTACTTTGTCGTTTAATTTTAAGCTTAGCTAATTAAAATTATTAAACATAATAATAATAATTTATGTACACACACAGAAGTTAAAAGGACAATAATTACATATTTATAAATGATGTACAAAGGTGCCGCTTATTTCTTAAGAAATCTCTGCCAGCAGACCCGCGAAAGGAGAAGTCGTGAATATTGGCAGTCATTGTGTGCGACTCAATTAACTACAATAATTATAAAAACAGTTTTATACAACATACATACTAAACTTCATAATATGCAGTAAAAATGTTTTCTACTAACCAAGTCCATAACTTTCTGCGGTATGTATTGCATTTGCATTCATCTCCGCAACTATGAGACGAACAAATCAACGGAAGGCATAAAGTGTTTAAAGAAATAAATTAACTCAGGCACCAGTATTCAGTAAGAGAAATTTTAATTAAAACCATTTTCTTAGTATGGAGATTGATCCCTGTTTTATAGGGTACAACTGTCGAGTCATTATGTCCCACAGAAGGATGTGTGTAATTAAGTAAGTTAAATCGTCATTAAACTACAATAAAACTTAAGTAGAAAAAAGTACTTAAGCTTTAACTTCATTTTGCTCATTTGGTAGGTATATATTTAAAAGAGTATGTATTTTGATTTGTATTTAGGTACTTTTGTTTTTACCTCAAACCACTTTTTACTAATTAAAGCAAATTGGATTGGCACAGACGGGTAGGGTAACCTGAAAGCAGGCCACAAACGCAAAACGCGTTTCATTTAAAGAAACATTTAAATGAGAACGTATAGAACACGGTTGAAAAAAACCACAAAGACTGCTCACTCGGAGGAATATATAGCGTAAATAGCTATTTGAAATTTCCCGCGTTGTGCATATTAAAACATTTCATTCGCCATTTCAGTAGTTGCTCTGCGAGGCGTGCTCGGCTCAACGGGCGGTCGGTTGAGTGCACACTACAAAGGTCGGCGGTGATGTGTTTTCCTTTTATTTATTTGAACCTGGTGCAGTGGGCCACATTACTAATATATAACCTGCATGTAAGAAGTGTGGGATGAATGACGGAGCTTGGTAATATACTTAGGGAGACGAACACGGAGCACCTTAGCGTAAAGAGTAGTACTAAGAGGAAGTCCTGAGGAAGAGCAAGTCTTAGCTAATGCAGAGCTGCATAAAGAGGCATATTTATACATACATTTAAGTCGACGACACGGAAATGAGTTAGTAGTCGCGCTTTTGAGATTATTTTAGCTTTTGTTCCACTCAACTCAAATTTAACTTACGTCATTCAGCGTCAACATGGAACCCAACAAAAAGGCATTCACAAGAACACGATCCCCGAAACTGCTATCACAGTAATTGCAACAAAAAACGCAAAACAAACAACAATAGTTTAACACTTTCCGCCCACTCGGCCCCCGCAATACTTCTCCCATTCTCTATCTAAAAAATCCAATTTCGGATCCGTCGGCAACACGTGACGCCGAAAAAACGCCGAGTCTGACAAAGCCGTCATAAAGTCCCCAAGTAATTCATAAAGTGGGAAAGTGCCATTCCTCGTGTGCCCAGACGATTCGTCGTGCGACAGAGACCTATTAATTTTTACGATCCATTTAATTCTTTAACCTGGCGGAATCGATTTATAACAGTTTTATAGTCGGTAGAGATTTAACGCGCGTTGTAAAGCTTCTGTCGGTGTCTCGATACAGTATTGCATCGAGCACGCTATTGAAAACCAAGTGAGAACTACTAATTGGATTTTCTACTTCACTTTGTATAGATAATTGTGGGCTATTGTACATGTGGACAGCATCAGGTATTTACTGAAGGGTGAGCGCAATGTTACATTGATGAAGGCAGGATTAATGATCAGAGCTGTCTAATCTATTGCATTCCTGTTTGAGAATTAAAAACATGAATTAGCCTTTAGGTTGGCTGCATTAGCTTACTTATAGAAATATACTGTCATTTTCTTACTATAGATAATAATATAGATAGGACTCAGAACAGATCAGATTAATGACGATACTACATGATAGGTTTTATGATAGTCTTGATCTGTATATCAGATTACGTAATATACATTTCACAACTACGACCAACTCTTTAAGTATAATTTAACAGCAAAATAGTTAAATAATGTAAGGCCAAACTAAAACTACGTCGTCAAGTCGGCGAAGTCACAAAAACTAGACAACATCTACCATGTAAAACATACAACGTAAACTGTAGACATGATACAATCTTTTGTTAACAGCGGTCCTCCAGAACATTGAATTTAAGTACAAGGTCAAGTAACAAAGAAAAATTACAAACAGTTACGACGGAACCCCTTTCAACATGAATACTCTGATTAAATTACACACAAAGCGAGGAACTTCAGCTTTGTCGCGACCTTAAAAGAGCCTTGACATTTCCTACGAGATTAAACCCAGGGAAAACTAGAAATAATGAGACATTCTTGTTAAAGAATAGACGAAGGCTGACAGAATTTCCAGTCTACCGGGCACGGCTTAAAACTATCAACAATAGCATTTCACTTGAAAAGGCTTGACTGGATTATTAATGGAAAATAGGCCAGTTATTAGTTTTTGAAATCGAAATACTGTTATTATGTTGTTTTATTACAAAAAGCTTTTACACCAAAACATTTTCGCAGTTCAATTTGTTTACTTTTTTGCGTTCCACATTACAATCCGCAAACGTTTAGGTTAAATGAGTTTTTATTTGAGTCCATACACACATAAATTAAATATGAATGGAAAATATGAATAACGAATAAAATATTTACGATATGGTTATAAAGTAGCATCGCTTGTGTTTAAATTGTTCATAATCGCATGAAATTTAATGAAAACAAGTAACCAAATGTACATGTATTCTTTTGAGCTCTTACATTGCATTTTAATAAAGAATAATTATGTTATACATCTAAAGACATACAACATAATTCCTGGAATGTCATTAATGTACGTTCCAGTAAACGCAACGTGGGTAATCGTGCGTTTCAATCGTAAATCAATGAGACTGCGTCCACTTTGCATACCCAGCTATTAGTTCAAACCACTGCGCGCGAGCGCCTGTGCCATAAGCCGACTGCGGTAAATAAATGATAAATAAATTTAATGACAATAAAAATAATGAGTCTTTTTTTTTTGGAGATATGTTTATTTGTCTCTACTTCTTTATAATGTATGACGTGTCTCTCCGCGTAGATAAAAATAACAAGCGAAATTTTCCTTATTACCTTTAATATCACAGTGTGTAATTGTTTTACTTAGGTATGTACCCATTTTATACACTTGCGATATTAAAAAAGCTGCACTTTTGAACATTCTGTTCTAGAACGCTGTATTTAATTTGGGAAGCAAGTAAATGCGTAATTAAGTTTTAGAATTATTTAAATGTATGGCAATACTGTATTAAAAATTAAATCAAATCATGTTTTGTGTAACTGCTAAATGAATGTAAACTGGTTAGTAACACGACTTTATTTTTCAAACTTTTGTCGCGTAAGTTTTCTTGCTAAGTTGTGTTTTTCTTTTCAATGTTTTTTTTTAAACTTTAATTGGTTTATATTTTATTCGTTTTGTTGGAATGCTTCGATACCTTTAAGAGCAGAGGAGGAACAAAAAATTACAGCCGATATCCTACTCCAAGGCTATAAAATAAATCGCCTAACACTCCTAAATAACAAATGTATATTATTTTGTCATTATTTAGTAGTCAAAAACCACATAAATCCTCGTCATTAACAGTCAATTCTTATTCACAAATAACACAAATTCAAAGCACGCATCGTAATCAAAACTGATTGGCGAATCAGCGCTAGCAGTGCATGTTTTGAAATCATAAATCAATTGGATAGCATATTACTTTGTGTGTTCAGCCATTAGCGAGTTCGTGCGATGTAAGTGCAACCTAACTTGCTACTGATGATATTGTAAACTTCAGCGGCAATAGTGCTGGGATTGAGAAGTTTCGTCTTGAGTTAGTCGAGGGACATGCTGAGTGATGGAGCTGTTTTAAATAACGGTACATGGAATTTACTTGAAATAATGTATACTGAAAATTACTTTTCTCAAACAGTTGTAGAAAAATTTGTAGACTCATATTCATATTTATTGTTTTATTAACAATGTGTGCTACATGTTAATTGTTTTATTAAATTTTAAAAAAATAATGATAACATTATAAATATAATTTAATGTCACAAATAACACTAACATCCATTTTGTAAAAATCTTGACTACAACTATTAGTCACTAGCAATTAAGCCGTTAAAAAACAGAAAACAGTAAAGAAAGAGGACAAGAAGAAAGTAAGCACATGCTGTGTATGCTTACAAAAAGTTACACCATATATAAGGGGATTGTCCTCAAACGTACCATATAAGAAAGCGTTGCACGATTGCACCCCACTTCCCATCATTACTTATCCTTTGACATTTTTATGAGTAAATGAGCGTCGTGGATCCTCTATGCTACGAACCTTCTTAAAGCACTGGCACTGGCTTTCTTGTATTATGTGAGGTAATTAGGAAAATTGGAAAATGAACCGTAATGGTTCTTTGAGTAATAGGTGGTGTTCAACGTCCAAGTTTTAATTAGTAACACCCAAATCGCACATCTAGCTATTATATTGCTAACTGGTAATAATTCACTAAAACTAGTTTTATGCATTAGAAATTTGTGCAATTAAAGGCAAATTAATATATTCTCGAAGTAAAACTGAAATAAATAGTGTGTAAAAACTTAAAGTTTTTATCGAAAAACCGAGAATTGTAAAAAATATAGACTCGACAATCAAAAATCGAGAAAAAAAGGTTTTTATTTTCTACGTGCATATTGTTCGCAGCAGCGCACCAATAAATAATAAAAAAAAAAAATCCACATTGATAACCTGTTTCCGCTGTTCCCAAAAATATCTAGTCAGACATACGAATATTCAGTTCTATTCAGGTTTATTCAGCCTCTATTGTTTAATATAGAAGGGAAAGTCACAAAAGTCCCTATTGTACTCACACAAGTTATGACTGATGGCGGAAAATCAATTTCAATCGACCCCTGACGTCTCACTTACACACTCCCCTACCATAGATCTTGCTGCTTTTCACCTTCGTTACACACATCACAATATACAGCAATGATAAAGCTTTTTATAGAGGAAGTCGTCTAATGCGTATTTAAATTTAAGTTGCTTTTAAGTTAGGGTGCAATAAGTATGAGACATTCTTTAAAAAAAATGAAAAACAGTGATTTACTTTGCGAAGTTAAGGATTAAAAGGCGCTATTCAATGTTCATACATAATTGCACTGCTTACTGCAAAGGAGGTTTTACTTGATTACTAATACTTTAAAAATAGGTGTGTGGTCCTTTAAAAAATTCGAAACAATGACGTAAGTACTAGTGGTAAACTTGAAAGTAGTTGGTCCAATTCAACCACACATTTAAAACCTGCAAAATTATTACAAATCACGTACAAAATCAGCAATTCATATTGTTTCGTGCATTCGTTATTTATAGATAATGTGTAAATAACCGTGGTACCGGCCGTCCGAGGGGTAGACTAGGGGATGGTTCACACTTCGCGTGCGAGGCCTCCCCATCACATCCGGACTGAGCCGGTCGTGCCGTCGTGCAGTGACGTTAGAAAAATATAATATAGATGTATTTTAATTGAAAATAGTGTTCTGCTGTAGACTGGCTATCGTAACTTAGGTTAAGTAAAAAAAAAAATGTATTGACTAGTTTTAACAAAACGTTTTGGTATCTAAATCATGTGGTGGCAAAGAAGTGTGGTAGGTATTCCGTGCAATAACTTGCTGATTTAATTAATTGAGCACATTATTATAAGGTGTACTGTTTTATAATTATTTCATTCACGATTACCAGTAAAAGTTTCAACATTTACGTTACAACTTAGGATTACTAAATTCAGTTTCCACAACACAACTAACACACCCTTTTCCAAAATGACATGAAAAAACGAAGACGAAAAACTACAAACATGTACAACTACACGCCCATTGAAATGTTTATCCGTTAACAAAGCACCGCACATTCTCCGACCATTGCCGCCATTTGTCGCCCTAAGTTTGACACCAAACTTGCTCGTCGAAGGGAAAGGAGAGAAAAAAGTAAATATTTCACGGCCCTGCTGCACCCTTGTTGGTGGAATCACGCGTCGCTTGCGCGTGTTTTCACGAAGATGGATTATTGGTGCGCGCGACAAGTGTGGAGTTAGACGAGCGGTTGAAACGCAGCGTTTGGAACGCGTCATGCAAAAGCAAAAATTATTAAAACAATTTCTTATGTTTTGTATGTTTCCTGAATCAAAACGCGTTTGCGTGCCACCATGTCATATTTTTTTAAATTGTTTCTGTTATTGCAATATTAGTATTTGAAACAGTACATAGCACGTTACTATATTGGAATAAGGGACATACATAATGTTTATTTATTTGTTTATCGACTAACCAAATGGCCAAGGCAGGACAGAAGAAGCATGGGTATTTCGAGAGATTTCGAGAGCAAAATGGATCGACGATTCAGAAAAAGTTTAAGGTCAAATCTGTATACCAGCTGTGAATTATTATTATGATCTTATCCCCACTACAAAACTAAAAATTATATTTTGAGCGTTTGAACCGCCCGTCTGCAAAAACCAGCTCCCTCGAAGACGGATCATCGAGCCAGCGGGGGGCGAGCGATCGCGATAAACCGACGCGATATGGAAAACTCTGGAATGTGAACAACGAATGCAACTACTCGTACATTCTGTTTGTATACTGTTTGTGTAGCATTCACACCTGCGACAACATTGTTGCTGTTTATATTAACCATTCATAATAAAACATACGTCAATGAGTAGGGCAATGACCTCTTGTCGCAATTGTAGCCAATGTAACATGTCTACGTAAGACATGTTACATTGGCTACAATTGCGACTTTAGGTTGAGTACGGACCAAATCTGATGACTCTTAAAATGTATGTTTTATATTCTGTTTTACAAATTATTTACTGTAGTCGAAAAACTGAAAGACATGGCAGTTTAATTATTATAATTTTAATTTCCAAAAGAAAAACGATGAGTTTTATTTATTCCTTAAGTAGATCCTATAATAATATACCTACCTATATTATCAAGGTAAATTCTATTTGTTTATGGAAAATTTAATTTGTTACCCTTCAGACGAGCCCTCACCCTTTTAAATCATTACAAATTATAACAAGTACCCGTAATATGGTATCCCTCCGGCTCTTTATACGAGCGTGATTATTTCTAGAAAGGTTTCATTCTGATATTTTTACAATAAATTACTGTTAATTTGTTAAATTTTTAATGCTAAGTTACAAAAATTTATAAAATACCCTCCGTGGGATTAAAAATCAAATACAATAGAATTATAAATTACTGAATTAAATATCAAATAACTAAACCACGACACTTCAATTTAAAACCGATATCAAAAAATAATAAAAGCGACCAGATTAATAAAATTACACCTCAAAAGTAAGAAGAAAGAAAAGTAATTAAACACTGCGACACATCACGCGGTTAAAAGTTTTTGAACTGTAAACTATTTATTTAGTTGTTAAGACTTGCCATTCAAACGTAAAATTAGTATAATTTATTTAAAGAAACATACAAAATCTTTAAAATCGAATCGCTCTATTTGCAATACATTATAAACGTGCCGTCTAAGATTATATTGCGTAAGAAAATGGTCAGGTTTTTTTACAAAAAAAAAAAATTGTCGGGCCATTGAAGAAACTCGTGTCCAGTAATGGAAACCATTATTATGCTTGTATTAATTTAATAATTTTAATAATTTAACGAAAAAAATCTTTATATATAAAATTCTCGTGTCACAATGTTAGTTACCATACTCCTCCGAAACGGCTTGACCGATTTTTATGAAATTTTATATGCATATTCAGTAGGTCTGAGAATCGGCTACTATCTATTTTTCATACCCCTAAGTGGTAGTAAGTAGGCAGGTAGGTAGTAGGCTGGTGCTAGGTAGAAAAAATTGCATTGCAACGCATGCCGGGTACAGCTAGTATATATATATAATAGTAGATAATACCGATAAACCATAATAATTACACAAGCAAGGCTCTAAATATTAGCTCGCTAAATACATTTTTCATGCAAATGACAGTAGCATAAACCAAGGATGAATATAAAAACACAGTAAGACACTTAACAAATTTCAAGTCGTTAACTGACAAACCAAGGTTCTGTAGCTAAGTAAGGAGACTTGTTAACATAACTCAACGATCTAGGTCAGGCTGGACATAAAACAAAGAAATAATAGCCTATTAATGCGGTATGTTGAGTAGGTATTCTAGAATAGGTTTGAAAGCAGGAATGAAACTTTTTTTTAATTTTAGAGTGGAAATGCTAGCCACATGTTTTAAAAGTCAGTTTTTGTTGATTGTACTTGCATTCAACGGACGCTTTACAATGTACCATTTTTTAATTTCAATTACTTAGATAAATATTCTAAAAAAAATAAGGATTTGAGGTGATTTTCTAAATATTGTCTAAAAAGTTCACTTTACGTGTATTTAAAGTTTTTATGTAGGTAAATATTACAAAAATAAACATCGAAAAAATGCTTATAAACATTTCATTTTTTTGCTAAAAGTTCTAAATGCGAATTAAAAAAGAACATAAAACTTTTTATAATCTATTTACAGGAGCACTTAAATTTAAAGCCTTCGTAAAAACACTTTTAAAAATAAAACATAATATAAATATCTTTAGAGCTAAGTGCAAAGTTTGCGTTTGGCACATGCGTTTTTCTGCCACCATTATACAATAGAGCTTAAGCAAATATTAACATTTACTTAAGGCATTTTCTTTTCCCCTTCGCCTATGTTACTTCCCCTTTGAACGTAACAGTAAGTACATGTCATTTGGTATAGACACATCCGAAAATATACGCAAATATTCACCAGCATTTTTTTGCAAACAAAAGGATATCAGTGAAAAAACTTTCAATGAATTTCAGAACTATTGTTTACATAGAAATATTTTAGTATATTAGAAACTAGAATATTATTATTATTAGTTCACCCATGGTTGTCCCACTGCAAGTTAAAGGTCCATACAAGAATAACTATCAAAATATGCATATTCATTTTATGACAAATAGTGTATTAAAGTTCATTAAATGAGAGCAACTAAGTAAAAAAATTAAGCAATTGACATAATCTAGCTATAAAAAATAAAATCTAAAATTCTGATACACGCAGATAAATTTTCAATATCGCACGTCCCTTCCGACCAAACTTCCGACTGCCGCGCCGTACCAAAATAACACACACTTAAAATGGCATTATCTTCTTATTTTTATATTAAACTTGAACTGGCTGGAACTCTTGTAATCGCCTTAAGCTTTTCATCATTCAGGGCCAGCTGTCGCCCCTTGCGACATGGTCCCCGTTTTTTTTATATAAACTTTGTTTAAATTTTATTGGGGTATTGTTTAGAAATTGTACAAAATTTTCAGGGTGTATTGTATATAAAACTACCTACCTATAATATATTATAATATTAAAAAGAAAAATATAAGATTCCTTTTGCCAATATCAACACATTTAATTCTTGTGCTTTTTATATAATAATATCTTTTGTTAAGAATAATAAAATATTTAAAAAATGAGGACACCAAAACGTCAATACCACCCCAATAAAATTAAAGACGATGGAAACGACCCCATTCGATTTTCAACTATCGATATAATAGCGTTAACCTTTTACTATCGAATAAAGCTTTCATCTTTTGGACATTCAAACCGGCCATTCCGTATAATGATATTGGCCACTCTTTTACATACTTCGCGCATTCTCTCTTTATTACGTTTGAGGAATTCAATTCAGATTTGAATGTGGAATGCGAATTCGACACTATAAAAGAAAAATAAAACTCATATCTAGCTGTCCTAAATATAACACTGGCCATTTTTAGTAGTATTAAAACAAACAAGAGAATTTGTTCTTCCTTCGATTTTCGAATATGACGCAAAAAATATACGAAGGAGTCAAGTCAAAATCAGTACAAAAGAGGAACATTTAACGAACTCTGTAGCTGCATAGTTGTAGGCAAGTTATAAATTTACCAGAATAACATCCATACACAATAATAACTTGTAATATTTATGTATCGCGATTCGGCTTCTATCGGCAAATTGGCAACCGAACCAATTTTATAGACAATACGCATAACCCAACGATCCATATTCCGTTACTGGTTGAACTTATCTAGGAACAAATTGCCCTGTATAATTCATAGAGGTCACCCAGGTGACAGGGGTTAGCAATTCTACCTTAAATTATGTGCATACATTTTATATATGTTCTTGTATCTATTGTCGGGTTTGAGAGAAAACCCTCCGTGTTTTTTTGTTGTATTCATTATTTTGAAAGCATTATACTCTCCCTTAGGAAATAAAAAGTATATTTTTGTTGCATGCTGAGGGTAATGAAATGGGATCGATTGTTTGTTGTCATAATGTGGAAAATGAGGTCGAATTAATATTTATTTTATAGAATTTTGTTTTTTCATTCAGATTTGATTAATTTTAGGTAAAAAGAACGTAGATACTGAATGTGTATAATTTGTAGGACTTTAGTGTTTGATAAAAATTAACTAGATGTCCATCATAAAATGCATTGATGTATAAAACCGGTTGAAATACACAAAAAAAGTGGAAATGAGAACTTACTCCTTTTTAGATCGAATGAAAAACTATTCATGTGTTATTTATTTATTCTGAATTTTGTAGACATTTCCTGATTCTCCGAACTGCCAACCATTTTTAAAAACAAGTCCAGGACTTCTCTTTAATGCACCAAAAATACAGCGAGGCTAAATACTATTAAAAAACGGAACATCAAGCAGAACTTCATTAAAACCGTTTCCTTAGTTAAAGCGAAACTAGCGCTGGCATAAAAACAAAATGGCCGAAGAAGGGAAAGCTTCCCAAGCTAACCCAAGCCCGAAACTAGCGTAGCCTATACCATCGTAGGTTCGCAACAAAAATTTAATTTTGCAACTAACTTTCAATGGACTCTCTTAAATTACTGACGTGGTACGGACAAACTTTTCTTATTAGAGATCGCAGACATTTTCAGGTCCCGACGGACAAAGTACCCATTTTATGTATTTTTATTAACTTCTACAACGTTACATAATCGAAAATTTGACACGAGATATATTTATTAGATAAAGAAATAGGAAATTAAACTGATTCAAACGGCATTGTATCTATCAAGTTTGTTAGGGTGCGTCCACATCTGACGAATGAGCATTACATGAGCAGCTCGCGAGATGCTAGCGAGCTGCTCGCGAGCATGCCGCGAACGCACTAGTGTCAATAACGCCGTCCGCCAGACGTGCACGCGCCGTTCGCGAGCGGCTGGAAAGCTGCTCGTGTAATGCTTGTTCGGTGCTCGTTCGTCAGATTTGGACGCACCCTTATATAAAACGGGGGACGACGTACTTTTGTTTACGTAAATTATTTTATGAACAAAACACGCGAGGTACAAAAAAGAAAACATGATGAAGAAAAGGCAATTATGTTACATATACTTTTTTGTTTTTAATTAATGTTCTGCTGTATTCTAGAACAATCTCTAGCCCGGTAAGCAAGTCTTAATAAAACAGCCTGAACCGCCAACAATATTTTAGTCCAACTTTATTTTTCTTTCATTACCTTCGGCCGGTTACGCTCCTATCCCACTTAATAAAGTTGTAGGCGTCCACGATTTACAAGCGGTTGCTTCTGTCTGGTCGGTAATAGGGTAAAATACCTAATATCTTGGGAGAAAGATGGTTAGACTTAAGCTTTATTTAGTACACGGGCCAGATACAATTGTTTTTAAAGATAACCTTTAAGAGCCTTTGAATAGATAAATAACTACGTTCTCATAGTTACTTAATATAATAATTATATTATGTTATAAGAAATAGACCTAGACGTAATGAATAAAATAATTATATGACTTTGTTTATGTTAAAGTATTTTTAAAATTGGTAACTACAGTACATAATCGATTTGCACTTCTTGTTCTTGCAATAACAATAACAGTCATCAATATTCTTGCAGACTGTTATTTAATAACCTTCTTTATTTTTTATCTAGTAAGCGTAATTGTTATTTCGTATATACCAGTTTATAATAATAATGAACTCCAATAACGAAAGTCTACCTTAACTACAAAAACAGGATAAAAATGAAATCGTGAAGCTCCAAGAAAATCGCATGGAAAACTTTGAAAGATACATCTTTAACGGTCGATAGAGTCCTGAGAGGCGGCGGAAAAGAACTTTAGTCATGGATAATAAATACTTTTCATAAGGAAACTATGTAGAGATGAGCAAAGTTGAACGGAACGCTGCCTTTAAAATATACGATGTATTTTAATAATGAATACCCAATCGTTCATGTCTGACGCCCACGCTGTTTAAATACCTAATGGCGGTTTCTAAAGACTGTTTAATTATTTATGGTTTGTCTAAACCTAGATTTCAGAGGAACTTTTGAATATTTAATTTCTTGGGCTGGAGAAGGTATCTCCTAACTTTAAGTTATTTATAAAAGTATAAATACTAAAAAACAAAAACAATAGATCTATGATTTCCTAATAATTTACATCTATTTGCTTTTAACGTAAAAAAGAAAAACAGAGACATAATAATTTCTTATTTTCATAATTAGTATACCTAATATTTAACAAAAACAGTTAGTTGATATACCTAATTAGTCTCAAAGGTCATCTTTAAAGACGGTCCCTATCATTTAATACAATACTAATGGTGTCTTAAAAGTTACCCGTAGCCAAAAACATAAACCCAAAAAAACATATTAAAACTAAAACTGTACCTTTTTTCGAATGTGTACAACATTCATAGTTTCCGCATATCAGGAAAGCCATAAGCAAGGTTCAGACCTGAACAAGTTCGCTCAAGCATACCCAAAACCTTTATACGTACTCACACGAAAACGATTTGATTTATACTTTCAAGACCGCTTTCCGTATGACGGAACATGAGAAAAGCATTTTAATATTATCTTCGTATGTGGAAAACAACGAAAAATCCACGTTTCCTAGAAGGGAATGCGATGTTTCATATCCCCAGTATAATAAATCTAAAGGGGACGCATGTGTCAAAAGTGTAAAATATGTATTTCTTGTAACGAGTTCCTTTTATGCTCAAAAGTTGCATTCTAAGTATTGTCACATCTGATATTGTCGCATTAAATCCAACAGGGTCTTTTACACAACTTTGGTTAATATTTTAGGTGAATTTGTAAGATCAATCTTAGGTGAACGACGTTACAATTTACGCCATCTGAGTAGAACATTAGGAGTTAAATTTGTCACTTAGTGAGAAGCAAAGAGTTGTTATACTTATACTGTAAAAAACACAGCTTTAGTTCTCTAGTAGGAATCCGAACCTACAAGTATTTATTCACGATCTTCCATGCATCGTCATTGGTACATTACTTTTATACGATTTCCCCGTATTAAGCCGGCTAACTTTATAGCCTTAGTCCAACTTTGTAACCCTAGTATAGATCTGGAAACCTAGTTGTAAATCCAAAGTGGATTTTTATTGGTTCCACTTCAGAACACATTTTCGTAGAATTCGATGTTCGGGGGATAAGTCCGAATGTAGATATAGAATTCCTGTTATAAAACAAAGTAAGTAGTTTATTACAAAGTAACACTTTCCTGTTAAATGAGGTTTTTAAAGTCTTAATTTTGTTGGAAGAATGTTCTGAGAAATCAAGAAGTGTGAAAAGATCTGAACAGAATCAGGTACAATTAAAATAATACAGTGTGAGGAGTCACAATTATTTGGAAGACCACAATTATTTAGAAAACATATAAATAAAAAGACCTCCTAACATGGACCGATGGGAAACATTGTAATAAAGTTTCCAGTTAACAAAGAAGATAATACGTCTATGAGAAGAATATTTCCCCTTTGCAGTGAAGCAAAATATTTTCCGAAATGTCGACTGAAATATACGATGTTCCGAGTTTTTTTTTTAATTTGTCATTGATGCGTTTTTAAAACATGAATTTCACATGAACAGTTTTTGCAATCTGTATTTTAAATATTTGTGTCGAGTTAATATCCAAAACGAATTGCTTGAACCGGATCATTGCTTGATAAATAATACTCAATAATCACGACTTCTCCGAAACTCTATTTTATTTCTTAAAAAAAATATACTTAGTTATTAAATATTGTTAAATCCATTAAAAAAATATAGTTCGGATACAAGAACGCAATCAATGTGATGTAAATAATAAATCCAATAACATTATCCAGTTCAATAGAGTATGTTTTAAATCAGCGACAAGTACATAACTACATAAACAAATATTATCAACAAACAGATTTAATTCCCATAACTAACTACAACTGAAATTCCACAACCGGCATAATCCGCTTATAAGCAGTTTATTTGTCCCCGAAAATCCATCCCCAATATCAATTCGTAACGAAATGCAGATCCCTCACACATTAAACAGAATCAGGTCATATATACGGGGCAATAGAATCAAATCCGCAACAAGTACAGGACCAAAATCCGTATAGATCAGGCAATACCGCTTTGATCAGTGGCATCCGCAAATGCCTCCGCTGAAGGATGGCTGGCCGGTCATGCAGACATTATCGCTTATTGAAATCGATCCCGTGACCCGCTACCGGTATTCGCATCCGTATTTTTCACAACACTATTACGAAGTGTCGTCACGTTTGCATACTGTTTGCATAAAGTATTAGAAGCGTAATGGAAATTTGGATTGGTAACTAGATGTTCAGCTGGCATACAATGTGCATCTATATAGGCATAGGTAGAATACATGTATTACAGACCTATCGAACTCGATTATTCTTTAAAGTAACTTCAGATATTTTGGAAGTGTGACATTTCATTTTTATTTCATTCATCCATTTCCATCCCATTATATAACAGTAAATTTTAAATTAATACGAGAATATATTTAATCAAATTAGTGCTCCTGGCCTAGTTATAAGTTTAAAGCCAAAATTCCCATAAATTAAGCAACATGCAAACTACTAACGGGCTGTGCAATTTTGAAATTCTGGACTAAGCGAGGGGGTTACTCGATGTGGACGGTGAAACGTGGATGGAAGGGTAAATCAGCACCGACACCGCGACGGTCCTTTGACGAAACAGTACGAGGTCCGTAAAGGAGCATAGTAATAATGTTTGAACGTTACATACTTAAATCCTGTAACATACAAAATAATACAAACGTACTTGATTCAAAAAAATTATGATGATTTTGATCTTTAGTCTGGTTTCCACAAGCGTTATAGAGAAAATATAACATTAAATAAAAAAATCCAGTGTTGTTAGTCCTTCCTGCAACTTCATGAATATAATAATTCGAAAACAATGTCAAAACCACTTGCTTTATCTACAGCAAGATGTTGAGTAAATCGCGTCTGCAGTAAAAGTATCCAGCGTAAAAGAATGTTGAAATCTCATTAAATCAAAATATCTTCATAACAAAAACATCTTCATCGATACGGCACGGTCGGTTGACTCGCGTCGTTGTCACCTTTTCAGTTTCGCATCAAAGGCTCCCTTTTGATCGGTTTCCAAAGCCCTAATTACCAATACCTCGTTCAAGGTTCGTTCGACTGGAAGATATTGTTTATTGGCAGTAGATCCCGCCGCACTGGAGCGCCAAGGGGCCTATTGGCACGGAAAATTGAGGCAAAATCGCGCCCGTTCCGTACGAATCTTGAATTATTTTGATACGGTGCTCAAAACACGAAGTTTGCCGATTAATTAGGACGTTCGATTCACACATGTGACGAAGCTGCCCATAATTATATTAGCTGTGGGGACGCCAACTTAATTTTAAATTCGTTGGTTAACATTCGGTGTCGGTTTCGTTTAAACTATCTTGTTAAATGTTTAACGAGATACGCGCGTAATTAATTTCATAGCAATGTTCATTAAAACAATGATTACACGAATAACTGTATGTATATGGTCAATAATCAAATTCTAAGAATCATTTCAAGCTTATTCACTAGTATTTTAGCAGTATTGGCTAATGACCGAATAAAGCTGATGCAAGCTTCCAATTACGAAGTGTTTTTGATGAAAATGTATAAGGTTCTAAATACTCTACTAACCTCTACTAAGTATTTTTGCTGAAAATATATAAGGTCTGTATGACCTTACTTTAATTCAATACTACCAAAATAAAATATTTTACCTTAGCTTTAGTTTGACCAGCTACATAACACTATTTAGTATTGGGTCTCAAATATTCGACTTTGTAAATAAATTAGTTAGGCCAAACTCCACTCGTTCGGAAGATATTGTTTATTGGCAACTAGCGCAGTTACTGTACCTACATTCATACAAGCAGCCAACCATATAGTTCTATACCCTGGCCATATTTTTGATGGTCCCTCAATACGTGTAATAAACATGAAATGACTGTCGTTTCAGGATATTGCTGATTGAGGACAAAATATGTTATTATTGTATTAGTCTTATCTGTAATCAAATGCCTACAAATAAGCCTGCCTGTAAATATTTAACTAACAAGATAAATCAGAATTTAAGTACATACAATTTTTATTAATATAGGCATGGTTTGCAGCAAAGATTTGCTTTCGTAGGCCATCTTTTATCTTTTTACATCAGGCGAAAATAATTGACAATCAAAAGTAAAAATTTGTTTGCAAAACAGTGTATGTTTTTTTGTATAAAGCAAAATATGTCTTCTTAAATCCTGGACCCCATCACGCCATATAATAAAAGCTCCCAAAGATCCAAGACAGTAACCGTCAACAATAATATTATAAGAAATTATATTTATAAATATCTCGCAGTGCACTTTGTCTATTCTAATCTTATATATAAAATTCTCGTGTCACAATGTTAGTTACCATACTCCTCCGAAACGGCTTGACAGATTTTTATGAAATTTTATATGCATATTCAGTAGGTCTGAGAATCGGCTACTATCTATTTTTCATACCCCTAAGTGGTAGTAGGTAGATAGTAGGCAGGTAGGTAGGTAGTAGGCAGGTGTTAGGTAGAAAAAATTGCATTGCAACGCATGCCGGGTACAGCTAGTATATTATAATATAGGCAGTCCTTTAAAGCATACATTTTCTTTATACCAGTTCTTTGACTATATTCTTATAAACAAACTATCAACAACCTAGTCGAGTTTGCAAAACTCAAAATAAATAAAACAAAATAAAAACTTTGATAAATATGTAGTATATATCGAAATGGAAGCAGAGGCCGGTGTCAGACCTTTTTAATTGCAAAACATGACAGAGCCCCGAAGTTTCTCCGATAAGATTCTCTATAACCAAGTTGAAATTTAGTTTTGCGGACTGTCAGTATTGATTATTCGAACAAGTTTTATCTTTTAGAACTTTGTACTTTTTAGTATCAAGTTTTTTCATCGTTTGCTTCAGAAGACTTCGTAAATGAAAATGTTTTTGACGTGCTACTCGAATTTAATTGGAATATTAATTTAATTTATCGATTTCGACGGTGACTTTCGGAAAGTTTTTTTTGGTCTCAATGTCAGAGGCATTTTTTGTACAAACATTGATAAGTACAAACAAGATCATAAAATTTTATATACAGAAGCATTAAGGAAAATTCTTGTAATGACTAAAAAGTTCCAACCATAATAAATAAAATAATTCCATAGAAAATGCTTGCAAATAAAACCGTGTAAAGCGATAAACGGTAATAGAAACCTTCATCATTTAAAATTTTCATAACGCTATAAAAAATGGTGAGGTATTTGATAATTCACAGATAGCAATAAATTGTAATCAAGCCCCAAAATGTAGTAATAAAATGCCACGTGGTGAGCGGTTTATTGCCCAGAAACGGAAATTTAATTAGACATTCTGTCTTCAGGACTGGGGTGAGAATTTTAGAGGCCAATATTTTTCAATTATACATCATATCTGCTCGTAATGATTGGATTAAAACTGACGTTTGATAGTGCGATGCAAAAAAATAATGTTAAATTTTTTAGATCATTTTTAAGTAATCATCTGCGAACATGCCAGCTGAAATTTGTAGTTTCGTCAAAATATTTTTTACTATATCTTTACGAGTTTTTAATTAGCATGTCATGAGGATTCACATGAACAAACCACGTGGCTTTCCAATTCTATGCTTATCTTTTATTTACATGTCACTAATTTGGTCTTATTTTAGAGTATCCTCATAAAATATTAATCAGTTCAATCAGTAAATAGTTGACATGTCCATTTGGAGCACATAATAATGAAATTTTTATAAAGATTAAAAAAGGTTCTATCTAAAACCTATTTTGTTATTTACAGACTACAGAATTGCACTCAAATGTGAATTTTAAGGTCATTTACAAAGAAACGACTAACAATTAAGAGGTAAATAAATGACTTTAAACCAATACTTTGAAATTTATATCCACTATTTATTCTGAACCTTTGAAACCCATCTCGCACAATATATTAAAAAATATTTCGAAGCATGAATTTCAGGAATTAATTTCCGAATAATTGTTATAGCCACTGGCCTTAATATCTATTCTAGACTACATACTGACTTCGAACCAAATATTGATGACATCACCAATCAAACTATGAAGACAGTTCTATCAGCCACAAGTCGAAAACATGTAGACAGCCTTAGTATACAGGTAGCATTTCGGGCCGTATTGATCGGCCGGCTAGACGATCCGACACGCCCGGGGACCATACTTCTTCAATTATTCAGCTGCCTACTTCCACGGCAAAACTCGTTTGTTACATCTTGAGTGTATTGCTATTCCTCTTTTATGGTTTGAGGAAATCATCTGTCCTTGTCGTATAGCGTGTAGTCCGAACCTTCGCGGGAATGTTAATAAAAATGTATTTTCTTTCCCGAATTTCGACTGCTTTATTGCTGTGGTGACAGGACTGAAAAGTGGGGCAGGACTCCAATGTATTGTTGGTATTTTGGAAGTTTTTACGAATATTGGAAACTTTGCATACGATTATTTTTGTTATAACTCTATATAGAATTTTCTGACAAATAACTTTGAAAAATTAAAATAAAAAATAAATACATGAATGAATATTTTTCATAAACGTTTAGTTACTTAATTGTTACATCACATACAAGCAATCTTATTATCCCACAAAAGAGTCAAACAAATTCCCTCTAAAAGCTCCTGAAAACGATTAATGTCGCAGCCCTCGCAGGGTTCGTAAACGTTTAGCAATAACATAAGCGGTTACAGCACCAATAACGATAGGTAAATGCATGGACAAGTCAATAACCGTTAGAGCTCGAGCCGATCTGCATAATACGGTAATACACGTGCTTACCTTCCTATATAGTGTTTGGGAATAGGTGAGCAGTATTTTGTCGTTAAATCACTTTGGAAGTTAGATTTAAGGTACCTTAGTCTATGTTTACATGCCTTTTTTGACCTTCATTTCATTATATTTTGCTCCCTTACATATTTATTTTTAATTAATGTAGTTTTTTTTTTGTGAAAACAAAACGATTTTCTTGAAAATATTTCCACGGAATAACAATATTTCTTGTTACCTATATTCTAGCAAATAATTAATTCTTACTACGAGTACTTCATGATACTACTAGGTAACTCAATTCATCTCAAGAACATTCCCGTAAACTGAGACTTGACGCAATTCTCTATAATGGCACTCAAAGTTACAAAATAAATTCAAATTAGAGTCCTTTTCGCAGTAGAATATTAACCCGTATTATTTATACCAGAAAAGAGGCACATCATACGAAATTGGATAGTAGGAAAATGGAAGGACAAGTTCATGGAACGATTGATCGCCATGATCGACGATTTTGCGGTAATTTCAGATAATCAGTTTATCTACCCACGTTTATTCACAGGTATTATTATACGTGGAAAGGGCAATAATCTTACGGCGTCGTAAGTGGGCCTTATTGTATATGCTATTTCATGTAAAGAAGTGGGTCCCAAATATTCTCCTGACCTTATCACATTTTAATTTGGATAAGTAGGTGTGTGTTTTCCTCTTATTTGTCAACTACCTACACATGATATAATATTAACTGAGATTTACTCGAATGTTAGAGATAATAAAAATACTTTTTTGGATTATATCGTCGGTAGCTAAAATCTTAAATAAACCGCGGTATAATCTATTCAAAGTATAATAATAATAATAAATGCGGACAATCTATTGAAAGTAGTTTTAATATAATTATATTTTTTACTCCATTTTTAATCGCCAGCCTGGCCTATAGCCAGAATCAAATCCTTGTTACCCATAAATAGGCCTATAGGCCAAATATCGTATACAGCCTGCCGTTACCGATCTGTGTAATGCAGACCCTAATACCCTTATATTGTAATATACGTCGGATATCGCGTGTTCAGGAACAGCAACCTTGTACTCGGCTAATGAATCACGTAATAATGTTTGGCTGAGGATAATATTTAATATAAATGGGACGAAAATTAAAACATTACTCAAATAATTTAGTTGCTTTAGTTGTTAATTCATTTGCTTATTTTTGTAGTAAGCCTTTCCTTTTACTCATGAAACAAATCAATTTTGCAATTAGTCTTAAAGAATCCATTATTTCATATCATTTATAATTCTTTACGTAAATCTAAAATAATATTAAATATTTTCAACCATTGCATTTCTATTATAAAGAAAAAAACTACAAACCCATTTTTCTTTCAAATCAACATTACAAACAATAAAAATCACAATAAAATCCGCGCCAACAAAACAGCTGAGTCTATTATACTTCAGCCACCTGAGTAAAATTTAAAGACGTAATCCTCAAGCATTTCCATCACAAGGCAGCGGTTTTCATACAATATGCGCCCTTTCCAAACCGAAGTTAATGTAGCGCATCGGCGCTGTAAAGTGGTGTATGACATTTTTCAATCGCTTAATGGTGCAGCATTATTGGCCCATGAGGCCGGCATGGATAATGTGGTAGGGTGGCAAGGGGTTTCATACAATCGAGTCGCTATTTAATTCGTGATTTATTTGTATAGAATTATTGCGTTTTAATTGGTCACCCTATTTATTTAGGACTAAAACGGAGTTTTGCGCTTTATTACGGGTTTATGCACTTATGCGTTATTTGATAGTTAGAGACATTCTGTTGTGTGTGCTTTTTGGAACAAGGGTAATTTATTTATATATCTGTCGTGGTGGCCTAGCGGTTCAATGAACGGAATTGTATGCACAAGGTTGCAGGTTCGAACCCAGGCAAGTACCAATGTGGCTTTTTCAAAGTTATATGTACTTTCTTAATTATTCTAAGACACTTCTGACAAACGGTGAAGGAAACCATCGTGAGGAAACCTGGATTCCAAAATTTGGGATCTGAAATCGCCAATCCGCAGAGAGCAAGCGTGGTGATCAATGCTCGTGCCTTCTCTATATGGGAAGAAGCCTGTGCCCAGCAGTGGGACGTTTATAGGCTGGATTATTATCTGTTTACTCTACCGCAAAACAAGTACTATGCCCCGTCGTTTCACCTGCGTAATTAGACAACATTTTCGTAACACTAATTTTTTTTCGGGTTCTTTTCAGAGTTTTTAGAGTAATTCATTCGGGATGGAGACAAATCCCACAAATCAAAGTTCATAAAAATCGATCCACCATTTCTACGGTGTATTTAACCCGATATTTTTTATACATTTAGATAATAATGTGTCACATATTTCTGAAAGTACATTATCACCTCTAATCGTCTGTAACGTTCAGTAATCAGCTATTACGATTTATCAATGCTTGCGTATGTAAGCCTTAAGCCAAAACGGATTAATTAAGATTACATACGTCGACATTGTTATATTACATACAAACTAGCTTTCAGTTTACTATGGATTTAACATGGAAGTATAACTTCTAAAAAATATTCTTTATTTATTTTTGTCTAATCATCCTGCGTGATTTAATAAAAAAAAAATATAGCTATCATTTTTCCCTTTAATGACATATATATACGATAGAAAAACATCTGCTGTGTACTGTGTAGTCGATTTATGGTATTGTACATTTTGGTCTCTGTACAAAATAGTCTACATTACACACAAATACATAATACAATAGTAGTACGTATGTGATTTACTTTTATTTACAAACTGTTTCAACAAGTGTTTTTGCATTGCTTATAGTACTCATTAGGCTAACAATAAATTATTTGTCTTTTTTGTTACGACCTTGGTGCGGTCGATGTAATATCAATGGCAACAATAATAAATAAAGTCAACCTTATAGCCTATAGAATAAAGGTGCTAAAAGAAAATAAGCTAACGTCAGTTTACATTGTAGCTATGCATTGTTATCACAAGCCGATTTCCTAAACAGTATTATGGTTTGATAATCTATTTGGTACTCATTCACTTCTAAACTACTGAACCGATTTTGATGGATCTTACAGAACTTACACCAGACTAAGCTTGCATTCTGTTATACTATATTCTACTTTATTTTCTGTTGTATTAAATGAATATTGTACAATAATATAAAACTAATTAATGACATCACGTTGCAAAATATTATGAATGTCCCAAATAGAGTTCAAAAACCATGGACACCGGTATAATGTCCCGCTGCACAATGCATCGACAAGCAGTTAGTGCGATCGTTTGCAAACCATTTATAACAAACAAAATGGTAAATTACACTATAAAATGGCAGAATCAACTCTAAATTACCAATTGTTGCCGTCAACGAATTATTAAAGCTTGTAATTCAAATGCTTAATTATTATTTGATTCGGAAATTAGGTTATTGTGTAACTAGTTAAAGTTTATTGCCCGTTGCCACTCATGATCATTTTTCTATTATTTATTCATTTGTTTTGGCAACTTAAATATAGTAATTTTACAAATGTGTTTTAATGTATCGATGATGTAAAAATAAATGTTCTGGAAAATATAAGGCGTTAGCATAATCGTATATCTAAAAGTAATTAAGCATATTAATGCCACATCCCGATTTCAAAGTTCATAGGAATTAAATAACAAGATAACTATAAAATACCTTTATTTTAATCAATAACAAAACACGTGACTTTAACAATTATTGTAAAGATAACACAATAATAGCGCCTATTGAGAAATGAAACGGAACACTACCATTACCAGCTTATCGTCAAAAATTACACAGCTATTAACCATATCTCGCTCGGCGATTGTCCAATTGCACAAGTTTGTCGATTAAAACGCGGACAAAAGTTGGACATTTAGTACAAAACTGGCACCAGCAGAGGCCAACTAAGATAAAACTTCTCAAATCGTCGATTGGGGACTTTGACTTTGTTATTATGCTAACACTTGAGAACTCGTTATTAGATCTGGCAACCAGATACACCAGTGTTAGGGTCCGCTGCTAAAGCGAAGCAAATCAAGCTTACAAGCCTGGTCCTCGCTTGATTGTGAAGGCTGAGATCAATAACATCGTTGAACACAATGTAAGGAACAAAGTTAATGCTGGCCATTGGCACTATAGCTGCAAGCTGAGCGGTGCGGTCCAAATCATCACCAGGGTTGTTCACGCAGTGGTCAACTTCAATCAAATTCAAGCCAACGGATTGCGCGCATTGGTAAGAAGTTTCCAGAAACGCCGGGCCTCGGGGACTCGTAAATTCGCAGGTCATATAATGCATCTGAGCGTCTTGGTTATCCTTCAGCATATTTAAAGCGCACCTATGCAGGCGGTTCGCCCAGCAGTCTCGCTCATAAAACTGACAAGTAATGGTCCCATTTTCATGCCACACTGTTCTTCCCCAGGGTACGAATTCCACTTTCAGGAATTCTCTGTACCGATTGTAGGCTTCAATCAATTGAGTTTGCATGAAATGTACTGTATCAGAACATCCCGCGGTAATGCCAAATGTCATTTTAATTTTTCCATTTATCACTTCTAAACCATTAACTTGAATAAGACCTAATAGAAAGCACGCGGTGATAAACACAAAATGCTTGGTAGCCATGACGTCTACTGAGCACCGCTTGTGTAAATAGACTAAAGTATTCAGGCCAATGTGGTTATGCGACGATAACGCGACATGATTTTTTAATAATATAGTCTTAACTAATCTAAGCTCACGATAAGATATAATAGAAGATTTATGTTGAACTATCTTTATAATCTGATTCGATAACTAAGTTTAATAATTGTATGAAACACGAAACAAACTCTTAAAACATTTGTTTGTTAATAAACTTTGGGAAATAAAAACAACTGTAAAACAATTTTCTTTTTCGCCCTCTCCCCTTCGAAAGTATTTCAAGGTAATCTCTTAAGATTACATCACAAAAAACTCGAACTCTTTAAGCCTCCATATTTTCTTTATGCGAAAAACATATTTTTGTGGCAGAAAGTGCCCCGCCAAGAATAATAAACAGAAGAAAGTTATTAACTTTTCTAAGAAGAAATATGTACATGCAGCCTTATTGAGGATAAAAAGGTACCAAATGAAATGCCTCCCCTAATTTATTCTAGTTATACTTTTATTCCTTTTAAAATAATGTCGGCTTATAAATTTTGACTTAATTACTTCCTGAGTATATTATGGTACTTAATTCTGAAATTATGCGTTTTTATTGACTTAATAGCATGTCGACTTGCAATCTTTTTGAATCCTTTACCAATTGAAGTAGGAAAATATTGTATAAAAAAATAATTATTACTATTTTTTCACAAATTCCATTGAAAGTAATTAATGTGCAAACATAATGCAAAATGAAATACCTATGTACCTACCTACATACACCAATGTATTAAACGCGACATTGAATATGACCATATTTTATTATTCCAATATTTGGATAATTTTTTGATAAACGAATAGTTTCGCACATAGACTGACTTATCAGAATATCTATATTATTGCTGATAACTATTGATTACAGAAATTATTTTTTAGATAGTACAATATTTTTCGAGCGCTGACTAATGGCGGAAACATACTTACGTGTCGTGGCGTGGCGTGGCGCGCCAGAAGCATATCGGTTTCATACATTTAATATGGTTAGAAACATACTTACGTGTCGTGTCGTGTCGCGTCGACCATATTAAATGTATGAAACCGATATGCTTCTGGCGCGTCACGCCACGCCACGACACGTAAGTATGTTTCCGCCTGTGTATCACATTGTACTTTTACCTAATATTTTCAACAATGAAGTCATATATTTAAGCCATAGTGCATTTTTCCACAAATAAGTAACTTGCTAAGGCAAAGTATAAAAAATCCTCTATATACTCATTAAAATTCTCCAGAGAACAACAAAAACCGGAACTTAGACACCTTAATCTTAATTCATTGCAGAGAGAGCAGGTATTCAATTACAGTTAATATGTTTAAAAATGCAGGCCCCCCTAAAGGGTACGAACCACAGTATTAATGAAATTGACTTCCCCTGGGGATACAGGGATCCCCCTTGCAATCGACTTGGTCACATTTTTAGACGAGACAAAGGTACCGATGCTGTGTTAAGGTAACGAGTTGCTGTCTATTTTTGAGTTCGAAAGGTGATATTAATTGTGTTGGATCAATAAGGAGGGGGATACCGCAGTATAGACGGGAGCAAAGGTATCAGTCGATTTTAAGATATTATACTTCAAAAATGTACATTTAATAAATATTGTTTTTTTTTAATGAGTTTAATTTAATCCTATAGAGCATTGTATTAAAAATGTATTAAATCTTATATATAAAATTCTCGTTTCACAATGTTAGTTACCATACTCCTCCGAAACGGCTTGACCGATTTTTATGAAATTTTATATGCATAATATTCAGTAGGTCTGAGAATCGGCTACTATTTATTTTTCATACCCCTAAGTGGTAGTAGGTAGGTAGTAGGCAGGTGTTAGGTAGAAAAATTGCATTGCAACGCATGCCGGGTACAGCTAGTTCTAATATATTTTTACTAACACATAACTTTAATATATTATTATAACGTTACTCATTTGCTATACAGTAGCAAACAATAATGGACGGAAATAAACACTGCGCTTTCTACAATGTCTTAATTAACTAATCACTTTATTGCGTGCTCATCACAGTTTGCAGAGTTGCATTCACAGCTAAAAGTTAATATACGGCTTATGAAAAACTTTTTCCGCCACTCACACACAATCTGATTTAAACTTTATGCGAGCGACCACGCAATCTCATCAGCTGTGTCGCACACAAGGGAAATGTGTATCACCCACGAAATTTCGCTAATTTTAATTAATTCAAACTGCACAGTGAAAGTCAACTCTTAAACACCCTTCTCGGCCATAAAGCCGAATCCTGTCTACAAACGACTGTGAGAACTTAACGAGTTCATACATCCCCGTCTACGGTTACAATGGGGCTCGTAAAATTAATACCTTACCTCGGAATCGTCGGCTGCCTCTCTAGATGGTAATTCCCCCTTAAATATTTAAGTTTTCTGTGCACCCTTCACCCGCAACAAGATTCAATTTCACGCCCTAAAAAGGGGTCCGCTTTGGGCGATTCTCGACTTCTCAAATGTCAAGAGACACGAAAGCAACCAACTAAATTAGATCTCTATCAATTACTAGACACAAGTTATCGGATGTAACGTTTGTTTGTAAAGTAAAAACACCAGAGGCCACGTTATGATGGTAGAAACATCGAACAGAAACTTGAAGTATTATCCGGTTGCATACAGAATGGAAATGGCGGAACTCAATTGAATCAATCTTGCGTCAAATTGGCGAAGATTTGAAGGGAAGTTCGTTTTCTGTTTGGAATATACAGTTCATGACGATTTTGTAGCGTTTGCCGGTTGAAATGAAATTTGCAATTGTAGAAATTGTGTTTTTGTTCGATAAAGTTCAGTATTAAACGTAATGGTCTCGTATATATGAAGGATGTTTTCAAAGGCGTTCTAATTGTGATCGAGAACTCAGCTCACGTATCGTTCGATATGACCCCTTAAATCACATATAACGCTATCAAACCGCATGATTAATTTGATTAGCTACGTGTCTAGCCTTAATGATATCTAGTACAGCCACATTATTCACTAAGACGTACAAAATTAATCAGATAACTAGTTTATGGTGAGATGAATTGATTTTCATTACAGCATCGTGGGACATTTTGAATAGATCAGTTGTCTTACACACAGTGGTTTTCACATTTATATTTATGATCTTTTTTGAAATTTTATTTCCTCTTATAGCAAGAAAAGATTTTATTTAAAATTGAGTTTTCAAGTTAGTGCCATGTTTTAGCTTAGATCAAAAACTTTGAATACCTATAAAATTTTCACATTGTTATCACAATTTTGGACACTAATCTATTCAGACAGTAAACAAACATTTTTATATCAAAATATAGACCTATAATGTAAAGAGCATCTTTTAGTCGGTCGTCTTACAAATTGTAAGACAATTTTCTGACAATTAAAAGCTCAAACATCTGACAATCAGGCTTACCGCAAATTAGCGGTTTCCCCTTGTAAACTGTTTGTAGGGGTCAGGTGACAGTGGTTTTGTAAAATAAGGAAATGAAACTGAATTTAGAGTAGTGAGGTAGTAAGGTATATAAGCTGAGGATATACAGAAAATATTAATTAAAGTGTAATTTAAAAATACATAAACGATGGGAAAGTAAAATAAAGATCGGCTGATCAAAATCTGACAAAAACAAGAAAAAAAATTGCCATCAAAAACAATTAATTTACCTTTGGCAAGATACTTTTTTCATATTCTGTAAAACAAATGGAGGCTTTACATATAAAAGGCCCAAATAAAGTACTACTAAAGCTTGATAATACTTAGTCAATCGTTATTTCATACTAATATAGCTGAAGACGCCTGTACACGAACTGCTCGAGCAGTCGACTGCTCTCGCGCGTTACGTGCTGCTCCCGCGCACAAAAAGCCCGCTTGCTTTTTGTTTTGTCGACCGCTCAAAGGAATCCAACCGTTGTTAATAGACCCAGTGCAGACGGTCATAAAATAGAATAAAATAAAAAGGGTTTAATTCAGTAACTTTTATATAATAAATATTAAACTTACTTATGGACCTCCTTTTAAGTGTGTAATATACCTAGGAGGTCCCGCTCTTCGCAACATAGAAGTGAATATTTCCATGCATTCGCAGCTTAAAATAGTCGATTCATACTGCTTCAAGCTGTCCGTGTGTGCACAGCCTAACATTACTTGAAGCCATAAATAAAGCGTTCGAGAACTGAATACGTAAATACGTGATCTATATTCCGAGAGTATTAGTTACATCTACATAATATTCAATTCAAAATAGATAACTAATACTCGATATAACGTTATATCTCCTATTGATTATGTTACTGTTATTCTAGTAACTGTTACCATTGCAGATCAAATGATTGAGGTTAGTATCGATTTGAAACATAAAAAAAGTGTTTTCTCTTGAAAATGTGTTCCATTAGAATTGTATAGAAAGGTCATAAAAATTGTTTATTCTTAATTGGTTTCTTAGGTTTACGGGAATGTTTATTCTTAAGTTATTTTTGACATCATGCTTCTTTATCTTCGGACTATACAGTGCAAAAAAGAATACATATAATTTAAAATATTATTTATTAAATTAACGTTTGGTAGACTCAGTAGAGTCTACCAAACGTTAATTTAATAACAAACCAGCTCTATTCAACGTGGCAATGCTGCCAGCCTTCTGGGCACGTTTCCCGCCATTGACAAGGATGACGATAATTTTTTTTGACGCGTGTTTTTTTTTATTTACTTATATTAAGATCTATTTTTAGTATAGTTGTAAGTGTTTATTAAAGTCGTGTATACCTAAATTTCGTAGTGTCCTAGCGGTTCAATGAACGGATTTGTATGCACAAGGTTGCAGGTTCGAACCCAGGCAAGTACCAATGTGGCTTTTTAAAGTTATATGTATTTTCTTAATTAAACGCTGAAGGAAAACATCGTAAGGAAACCTGGATTCCAAAATTTGGGATCTGAATTCGCCAATCCGCAGAGAGCAAGCGTAGTGATCAATGCTCGTGCCTTCTCTATATGGGAAGAGGCCTGTGCCCGGCAGTGGGACGTTTATAGGCTGGATTATTATATTATTATTAAAGTAAATAGTAGCAACTCTAATTATTGACGTCAGACACAACTCAACAAACTACCTAATATTAAATTATTAAATAATTATCGTCATGCAAAAATACAGTGACTCAGGTTTCATAACAGCTGTAACCCTTTACACCCGCGATGAAATGAGCGTGAGTTTTACTTTAAATAAATTCTGGCGCCAAATGGTTTACTTTTTGCGAACGCAACCGTCATCGATCGACCGTGCGGGTTTCTCGCATACGCTAACAAAATCGCGGGGCCGCGGCGGGCGATCAGTGTCCTGTGAGCCTTGATGAAAGATGACGGCATTTTTTGACCCTCGCAGCGTCACGGGTAAGTACTTGTTGTTCGTATTATTTGTTTAGTAATGTATAGTGTTTCTATGTAAATTACAAGTTAAAAAAACATTAAATAAGTGTGTTATTTTAGTTTGGTGGATTACATTGTAATTTTGACACAATTTATTCGTAAAGTTTGACTGCTACGATCGTGTGGCTTCGGTTGTGCGTGCGAGAAATAATATCAAAACATGAAAACCGTTATTTGTTTATTTTTGCTTGCTTTTAATTAATATTTATATGTTTTATCATGTTTTTAGGTCGGGATTTAAATGACGATCAAGTTTTGCAAATTTTGGGCGATGGAAACCTTTCCGAAATTGAGGATTTTGATGAAGATGATGACAATTTTCAACCAAATGTCCTGGAAGACCTCAATTTTGACTAAATGTTCTCTGGCATTGGAACCGAAGAAGAACCTGAGCTGGATCCCGAACCAGACACTCGCCCTGACACTCTCGCACCTCCAACTGTTGAACGCCGTCAAAGAACTACGCATCCAGCTCCTCGCAAGCGGGTCTGGAAACAGGTACCTTTCCAAGATTCATCTCATGACTATCCTTCGCTGCCAGTATCTACGATAAGGACCCCTATGGAATATTTTTCTGACTACTTTGATAAAGATTTTTTAGAAGAAATATCTAGGTGTACAAACTTGTATCATCTCAGAAAAACGGGGCGCGAACTTAAAACTACTGCAGTTGATATAGCTAAAGTGCTTTCGATTCACATTATCATTGGATGTATTCCTTACCCTCGTATCCCAATGTACTGGAGAGCAGGATTGAGATTGGAGGTTATCAGCAAGCAAATGGCTCGTGACCAATTTTTAACCATTCATAATGCACTGCACGTTGTTGATTCAGACGAAGCTCCGCCAAGTCAAAGAACCAATCCATTGTGGAAGGTACAGCCGATGATAAGCAAAATAAAAGCTACTTGCAACAAACTTGAAAGAGTTCCCGGGTTTTACTCGATTGACGAACAAATAGTGCCATTTACTGGTAGGTGCAGTCTTCGTCAAGTAGTTAGAAACAAGCCACGCCCCGTTGGACTTAAAAACTTTGTACTGACCACAAGTGAAGGCTTGATGCTTGACTTCGATATTTATCAGGGGGCTAAAACAATGTTTGGAGACTCGCCACTCGGGCTTGGTCCTTCTGTAGTTCTCCATTTGAGCAAGAGTGTTCCACCTGGAAGCTGTATTTACCATGACAGATATTTTACTACTGTCGCATTGATCGAAAAAATGCACAAGAGAAATCTTCACAGCACTGGAACGATAATGATCAATAGAATCCCTGACCGTTCAGCAATTAAATTTAAAACTGACGCTAGGATGACTCGAGAAATTTTGCTAAGTTTTAGAAGTTTTAATGTTTTGTTGCAAATTATAAAGAAAAATTATAGCCTTTTGTTACAATGTTGTTTTTTTTAGAATTAAGGATTAGGTAGTAAGTTTTATAATGTGGACTGATACTAGAATGACTGATTAAAGTAGTAAGCTCGTAAACAAGTAAACATTCGTTTTATTTTCCATCCAACTATCAAGAAAAACATTCAATTTAAATTATCCTCACGATCGTGAGTAGTCAAGTTGTACCTGAAACTCACGATCGTGAGGGTTAACTCCTGGGTTACCTATAAACCTAAGATTTTTTCTAGAATTTTTTCTTAGCACCTAAGGCTGTATAGAATGCTATAAAAAACATGACGTAAAGAATTTCGAAAAAAAAAACCATCGGGTGTAAAGGGGTAAGTGGTCCACAATATAAAAGTTGAAGGTAAACGTTATAAATATGAAAGCTGCACTCCGTACCATTATATGTATTATCCATGTTTGTAAATAAAAAATAAAGAGTATTCATAGTGTAACATTTCTAAATGTCAGCACAAAAAAGGATACAATATCTAGGGCTGCGAATATTTTGCTTGAGTAATTAATATTTATTAAAACTTTTGGCAGATAGAATTTGTGTGTCACTGTTTTATTCAATTTGTTGTTTGCACCGTTTTTATACAAACTTTATTATACTCTGATGTCACATTAGTGTCTATTAGCTGTGTCTCAATCACTTAATATTGCTTTCTAGATTCAGACTCTCGTTAAGAACTTGAGCAAAGAAAATGCATGTGATATTCGAAACATTAATAAAATAATAAAATATTTTACGAGTGAATATTATTTAAAATTGAAATTTATTATTATAGTCCTAAATAATTAGACAGTTTTTTTATTATATCGTAGTAGTTAGTATATTTAAAGTTATTTACGAAAAATAGACATGTTTAAATAAAAGAAATATATATTATATCAAAAATTTTCAAAACAAACAAAAAAAAACTAAATATCAACTTAGATACTAATAAAAACAAGGGAAAATCCCTATACAAAAAACGGAAACAATTAATTAAGACGTTTACAAAGACAATCAGGGGCATAAAGTTTAAAGCCATATATTATTTAGGAGGCAACCCTATTGTGCTGAAACACAGGTTATTAGCATACAAAGAGGGCCCATGCGTCGTCCTGCAGTTGTCGCTGCACCAAGCCTTTGTGTTTGGATAGCCCTAATAAAATTATTTAAATTGCTCTATTAATTTCTTTGAGACTGTTTATTTTTTGAGCATTTTGTTCTATTTGTTTTTTAATAAAATTTACACTGAATGTGTTTTTGGGTTAGTTTGTGTCAAAATGCTTATAATGTCTTTTAGTTACACAGCGTCTTTAAACATATTGCACTATTTGGTTACAGGAAAAATATTGTGAACGACGTTTATAGCAGATCTTCATTGATAGGATTTAAATATTATAACTGTAATTTCTGTGCACCTTTAAGAAAAAGGCTTCGAATTCAGTAATAAAGTATGTATTTATTTTTCAAATAAGAAGATGTTTTACAAAAAAAACAAAGCTACGAGTACATGCAACAAACACCAAACAAACACACCACCTAGCAATTAACCCGTAAAAAGTCAAGCAAATAATCCCGCACCTTCCATCGAAGAATTTAGTAGCGGACAACTTTAAGCTTTGGGTTAGAACGCACGAACTATCTCCAACCTTACATGATCCTGGCGACGAAGCCATAATGGCCACCCGACTATTAGGCACACGGCCAGCCCAACTTAAGACTGACTCACTCGAGCAGTCGAGCTCTCGAGCCAGTTTAATCTCGGATTGAAGGAGACTTGCAAACTTATTCTCGGGATACTTGAGTCCGAACATACGACAAGGATAATAACGTGATAATTTTAGGGTTGTGATATGAAGACGTGCTTTGAGAGCTTAAACAAAGTTTGTGTTATAGATACAGTGTGATGTCACAAGATTGTTCATCCGTAAGTTAGCGTTATTAACTTATGGCCCAGATTAGCAACGTATTCATCCATAGTTTTCCCTGTTGATTTACCTGAGACTTTAACATAATCATTGTATGATTGATTAGTTATTTATTTTGTCTCACGACAGATAGTTTCTTTTAACATATTTGTTTTTCAAAAAGAGATAAACACGCACAAAATGGTTTGTCTGAAATTTTAAAGTAAATGGTTAGTAAATATTGCTATTTTTTCAAAACACATTTACTCCTTGTTTACTAACAGAGTAATACATAGAGTATATAAATTATTCTTGTTCCTAATTCGCATGTTCTCTACCAATACATACATAAACATTAATCTTAGTTCAATTAACACGGGAACATGAAACTAACATCCTAGTAAATTTCCTTCATAGGCACCAGCAGCAAATCTCTAAGATTAAGTGCTCGAGTATAGAATGCCTAGTATCGGGCCATTGACTCTGTAAGCCGAACGTTTCGAAGAGCCGATTGTTAATATAATAACAGAGCTACCGATAATTGGGATAAACAGTAAGTTTGGCTTGGGTTTCGTTAACTAAGTTCATGCATGTATTCAAGAATCAACTAAAAGGGTTCTATATCCGCAAGGCAGCAAATGAATTGATTAATTGCATCGCTCGTACGTAAGTTTTTTATACGAGTATTAAAACTAAGTTCTACACTAGGACTCTCATGTACCGCTATAGTTGATTAAAATAAATTAATATTAGGTATTAATTTGTCATTTTATGTATGTTTCATGCACAACCTGCCAAATAAATACACAGACTAAACGGAAGGTATTTAAATTTATATGTAATCATTACTTGGTGTATTTACCTAAATAATTACAAGGCGTTTGTTCGTACGGAATTTTGATCGCATCCTAAACATTGATATATTTTTGTTATCTAACGAATTATTTTCGTGATAGTAAATAAACTCAGATAAAAACCTAGATAAAATTTGAGTAGAATCATCGGCTGATAATAAAGTAATGAATGCGTAATAATATACTGATAAAAAGTATTATTTGATATTAAAGGAAATGACTCTGACTGACTGACTGAACTGACTCTCTAAATCTATCTATGAGGAAAATATGTACCAATACTACAACTAGTAAATCCAACAATCCGTTTTAATCTAAGTATAACAAAATGGTTACCATGGCAACGCCCTTAAGAAACCCATCTCAAAATGTCATAATAGATACAAAGTTTACACAATCCCAAACATTTACGAGTTCCAAGTGACAAGACACTGTCATTGTACTCAACACATACAAAGTAACCCTTTTACGTCCAAATACTTCACAGCAAACATAATAATAATTTTCAAGTCGGAACATATTCAAAGTAATTGAATTATGTTGACATTGCTAACAATTCACATAATTACTTGTGCATTTATACACGCACCGCTTGCGTATACACGGATTATTAAACAAGAGAAGGGTTAATATATGCTATCATATATCGCAAATATTAATTTTGAACAGCTACATTTAGGTGCGAAAAATATATTTGAAACAAATCCTTTTTATGAAAATGCGTGTGATGAGGTTATTCGATAGTTGGCAGGATTGAACTGAAACAGAGTGGTCCGGTGAAGTTCAGAATGAAAAAGAATGGAAAAAAGCCTTGGCTGATTGGAAAACAAATCTGCTCAAAATATTAATAATATCTTGAGTCAACTAACAGACGGCCGACTGATGTCTAACTAGAGAAAGCCTGTACTATGGTAACCAGGCAAATAATAAACATATATTATATTTCTAAAAACATGCAAATTTTAGATAAGATACACCCAGAACAAATAAACAGACTTCAAATACTAGAATAAGTAAAATGCTTAACAATATTGTTTTTCAGTAAAAGATCTGAATAAATTTCTATATTATTATCCCAAACCACCTTTATCAGAAAACTGACTTTCTTAAATAGAATAACTGAAAACAGAAAATAGGCAACGAAAAAGTCAAAATAAAATATTGTTCAGTTGAACAATATTTTATTTTAATAGTATATAATAATATGTTACATTCAGACGAATGAACACGTTTCTTATTACGACTATACAGCATTTCACATCGTCACTCCGTGCGGCGTATTCAATTGTCTCCCACATCGTTCTACGCAGCGTGCAGATGTCGACCGAGCTATTTGCCGACACATTATTACTCCATTTACTCACTATTCCAACTCCGCGGTATCATTCCTTATTCATTTACTGAGTACGGGAAGAGGCGAACCAATTAAAGTGATCAAATATGAGGGGAATCCGTGTTTGTTCAAAGACGGGTTGACTTCTCCCTGCTAGGGTTCTGTAATGGTGTATGCCAGGATATGGCTGTTGATAGCCTATAAATATGCAATGTTTAATCGTCAGGAAGCTGGAAGCGTACAAGCGTATGATCTGACCAAATCGCCGAAAGGTGGACAAACAAATGTGGGTTTAACTGACAGTCGTTCGATATTATGCTTTCAATTCTTTACTAAGTAGATCAGTTTAATACATCTCTAATCACCTATACACAAATAAATGTATTTTAAACAAAAGTTTCGGCAAAGCGTCAACACATTTTCACATACATAATAATATTAAGATAACAAGAGTATGTATCCAAAGAAGGTAGCATTTAAAGAAATTGAAAAAATTATACTTAATTACAATAATATCTTAGTTTTGAAGCTGTTCTAGTAAATGCAAGACGTATTTTAAAGTTAATACTTTCAGATTTTTAATTTGATTCCCTTTTCTATACTCTTGTTCATTTAAACATCGGATCTTCTTTGAATAGGAATTCATGTCGTATTTTAAACTTTTTCTTTTATGCCGCGTTAAATCTTATCCGAGATGTTCTCTTAATGTCATCCTTGATACTTATTCTTTGCAACAAAGTTTTTATGCTGCAAGTATACCTTTGATAGGTTTTCTTTAGTATAATGTTAAGCCATCTTTTTTAGTATATGTATAAGCATTGTCGTATATTTAACTTTTTAGTACCCTACTCCCATCCAAGAGATTTTCTTAAGAACAATTAAAAAGGTCAGATACTTGACTTAGTAAACTATATAACTTTTACTTCTTTTACGTATTACAGATATCTAAAAACTTTTACACGATTTATAGGGGCAACCTTCAAGACAAACTGTCCAATAGTTTAGTAACTTCGTGGTCCATTCTGAACGCGGATTCACTCGCGGCAAAACGAAGGCTCAAACCCGCTTTCGTCCCGCACGCAGCAGCTATTACAAAATTTAATACTACCGTATCAGCAGCCGCAGAGCCAACAAATGCAAAAGGGTATTCCATTTGCAATATGATTTCATACAGATGAATACCCACAATGACTGAGTAGCAATTAGATTGAGCAAACACATGAACCACTCGTGTGGAACAATATGAGAAAGGGTGCACAACCTAACAAACAAAAGCTTTATTGGAGCTTATGGTTGTATTGTAACCTGTGATATTGTGTATCGAAATTTCCACAATAAACGACCTTATTGCAACTCAATAAAGGTTAAAGTAGCAAATTATCATACGATTACACGCGCTATTGTGCTGATTCAAAAAATAATAAGTTGATCGTTTCCACGTTCATTGAGCTGAGAGCAAAATTTGCGCGATTATTGCGTCGGTAATTATTTTGCATACACAAAATGAGAGGTTCTGTTATTGTTTGGATGTGAGTTTAATCATATTTCATTGTGGGCACTAATTAACGACCAGACAAAGAGATACAATACGACTCATTAATTACAGTTACAGTGACAATAACAAAGTATATTTTCTTTCTGCAAATGCGATTTCCGTATGAGCTCAATTTATAACAAAACAATAGTGGCATAATACGATCCAAAACAAATACAGGACTTTAAGTAACAACAACTTCGAAACGTCTAAGACAATTTGATCACGAATAAACTTGTAACTGAAACATTAACAACAAATAGAATTCTATTTCCGAAGGTACACAGCTGAGACAAGCAAGTTACAATTACGTCTAACACAATATAAAATCCAAATCCTATTAGAGAACAGAAAGGGTACAATTTGTATCGTGCCAGCATCCTCCGCTGCAGATGAAGCTTCAACAATGAAAGCAACTGTTAAGAACGAATGAAGCCAGTGGAACGGACGTAGTCAAAGAAATGTGTTGACAAATACATTGTTAGATTGTTCTAGGAAATATAGAAAATTACTTAAGAAATTGTTTAGAAAAATGAAGTGTTATGCTGAAATTGGAAATTAAATTATATTTCTCAAAACCTCTTTTATTTTTCAGTTAGACTTCTGTTTTTTTTTTAGGTCTTACGTGCCATTTTTTTCCACGAGACGTAATTAAATCTTTCATATTTTAATTTTTTGGTTAACTGGTATTTTTAACAGTTCATAATAATATATATTATTATATTCATTACATTTATTTCTCAAATACTTATGTCATAAGGTTTTAATGTGGGTTTAAAAAAAACCGAAATGCTATGTAAAAACTTTTCATATTCCAGTAATTTTATCTAACTCATTCATTTATTTTACTCTTTTAAATACAATATTTCGAACCATTTAATTGTATCAGCACAAAAGCGAGCAACGAAGTACGTCCGCACCGCTCTTGCAAGGCAAACCAGCTTTTGTTGCCCCCGTCCAACGTAATACGTTCTATGACAAATTGGAATTTCAACTCGACGAGACATCAGTGCCATTCTTGAAAGCCTCGATAATTAGTCTCGTGGACTATTTCTGTCGTCTTTGCCACTTTGAAATTTTCTTCAGTTTCATTTAGTTCACAATGGGGTATTGTATTTGAAGTAATTTTGTTGTTTGGTAAGGAAATATTTGAAAAGATATCCATATTTTCTATTTCCTTAAATCGTTCGCAATCATCATAACATGGTTCAATAGGTAGGTATGATAGAAGCGCTGAAAAACCAGTTGTTTTTGTAATAATATTTAATTTATGTTTTCTAGATTCACAATTTTTTAAAAAAATACCATAATTATGTACCTACTCAGAAGTATGGTAGCCCAACTTCCTAACAAAATTTATATGAAAACAATTTTCAATAATGCAGCCTTAAACCCAATAAACAATTACAAGTCGGACCACGAATTCCCTCGAACACACTCGTACGTATAGATAACACCGAGACTGGACAGTATAATCCCGGTTTACTTGCTCCGTATAAACCGGGAGTATCAATGTACGGCAGTGTATGTAATGCAACGTTTATATGAATTCCACGATGCAGCTCTTATCGTTCTTATATCGGAATCCGTTCCATTTCGTTGGAACTGTTTCCAATGTTTGATTAAGTACGATTTTCTTTAAAAATTTTAAGTAAAAAAATGCACAGAAACACGAAAATACATACATTAATTATAATGATTAATTTATAAAAGGTAATAATTGATTTTAAAAGGTATCCGAAGCTTGATTAGTTTTTATGAAGCTCAAAAGTCGTAAACAAAATAAAATTACCAACAATGTAAAAACATTACACTTTAAGAACAACTATTTCATTACAACCATGACCGAGGTGTACATTATAATACAGTATTTGATGAAATCAAAGTGTATTACATCCAAATCAGAATATAAGTGTTTTTATACGAAATTAAAGGCGTCTAGTATCCTTTTTGGTAGTGGAAACGTATACCAAGCGCATCTCGATAAGTGCTGAGGCCAGCAATGGTTTTCGTTACACTCAGACGAAATCTAATTTACTCTTCAAAGTTTTACAAAAGTCTAGACACTTGACGCACGATAACACAACTCTTGATGTTTAGTTTCCATTCGTGACTCCACTTGCTAATTGTTTTCAGTCACGATGCTGTGTATAATGTGTGAATTTCAGCTTGGATCTTTGTTATTCGATGTTTGTAAAACACTACCGAACGTCTTTATATTGTAAAGAAATCCTGAAGCAAGAGTACGTCTTACGAGTAAGAACATCATTGTATCAAAACGCAACAAATGCTGAACAATCTAAAATGAGTTATTTTACTAAACTATTCCTAAGTCGTTTATGTAAATTCTGTATGGAAAGTTATTTGGATCTCTCTTTCTTTAAGATTGGTTTTCCTTATATTATTAATCACGCTCTCCATACAAAATTCCCAAATAAAAAAAAAGTACAACAATTAGCTACAGTATTAATTCATTACCAAGTTAACACATCAATATTCAAAGTAAGCGACTTATTCCTCTCTCAAAATGCCTCCTACATGCTTCTGTCGACTCATCACAATAAACGTTTACTATCATTACTATTGCTTTGTACTAAAATGTATAGATCTACATATTCATGTAGTCTATGTAAATAATGTGATTATGTTTCTGTAAGTGTAGGTTAAAATTAAACAACTTTATAGTTTCTGTAAATCTTACATTTTCTTATTAACACGGAACAAGTACTAACAACAATTATTTCGAAAATCATTACAAAAAAAGTTGTCAATGAACAGCTTAAAATTTTCTAATGATTTTACCTCCAAAATACTCTCACGGCAATTTAAAACAAATCTGCATCAAACCACTAGCTACTTACCTTCATAAAACTCACCAAAAGTTTTTTAATAAACAAACTCTCTACCAATAGTCGACTATTCGCCGACAATTTTGTTAAAAATAAACATTTTCAAGGATCGATGCATCTGCGACATGCAATATTGATTTGCAAGACGAAGGCAGTAAATAGCGAACGGTATGAAAGTGGACTCCTCCGGGGCCAGGGGGTGTATTCTCAAAACGCGCCTGAATTTTTTATCACTAATAGCTTTTATGTTTCATTTAAATTAGTTTTCTTTGTGGTTTTTTAGGTTCAGTGCGGTCAGATTCTAGTGTATTCCAAAGGGAAAATACACAGCGATATAAAAGTATACGTTAGGTATATGGCGGGTTAAAGAATTAATGGTCACTCTATTATATCAAAAAAAAAATGAGTTTCATTTATGCGCACTTACTGTTATGGCCTTTTGGCCATAAATTGAGGCTTTTAGTTTTACCAATATTGCAGTTTCAGGGGGTAAAAAAATCCCTAAATGGCTTTGAGAAAAAAAAGTTACTAGGTAGAAAGGCTGATCGACTAAGCGGACGTAGTTAATTACAGCCAAACATCGCTTACATGTGAACAGCCGATGGCTTCATATTACGATGTGTTTAAACAGTAAAACTTCTCTTTAAATAAATTATAAATTCACATACACCTAAGTAAATAAAACAGTAAATAAGAAATCTATTTAAAATTCGCCTTAAAATTCCGTGCGCTACCATAATACGTCACTTTAAAAGGGGAAGTTTCGTCTAAGCTATCACACACTCCGCCCGACTATTTCGCCAACACTAGCGAGCTACAAGGATTTGCAAGCTCTTTTTACGGGTCCACTAAGAATAGAACTCAGTGTTGGATACGACCTTAGAGGATAAGTCAGAAACTATAGAGTGCGCATATCAGGGTGTGAACTAACACTAGTATGAACTAGTTTGGTCGTCACAATAGTATCAAGACAACGCGCGCTGTTCTAATAAAACTATCTCAAAGCGTATTTGTACCCTAATTACGGAACCATCAATATTTTTTCAAAAACGTCTGAAGTTGCAAATAACTTTAATCCACAAACGAATGTACTATGTGTAGCCAAAAATTTGCTTACGCCCAGCAATAGTGCCGAGCGTAACTATAAGATAATTTATACTTATACATTTAGGCTATAATGCCCGTTACCGTAGGCCACAGGGTTTTTTGCATTACGCACACTCTATCGTTTTTACATTTCGCACTCTATGGATACGACACAAGTTTTAGAACTTATTCCGTAAGTGAAAATAACCAGCTGACGATACTCTGCTATCGGATATTGTTTCTTGAACGAAACGATTCGTTTGATAGTTTATGAAGCTGACGTCTTTAAATCGAGCTTTGTTTTTATTAATGTATTAAACTTGTATTTGTTTTAGAGTTTCCAATTGTATTCTGCTTTTGTATGAACCGTTTTCTTGAACGAAATGTTTTCGTTTTTGTTTTTTTGTGAGAGTCGTTGTTTAGATATTTTGATGTCTAGACTCGTAGTTTTTAGATTGCGTTTTTATAAACTTAAATCGTGATTGATTTTAGATCTGTTTTTAAGTTTGCTTTGGTACCTATAGTATACATTTGTATATTTGTTTTACTGTTTACCTGAAGGGTTAATCTGAATTATAAAATAAAGAATATACTTAGTCCTGTAATGTTCCCGTATGAATCAATGTCAAACCATTACAATATTTACCCAAGATAGTTTTCTTGTACATTTATTATTTATTACTGCAACAATCCTTTTAATTAAAAACACTTCCTAAGTGGAAAAAACCAAGCACCAGTTTATCAGGTGCAAAAATCGTAATAAATACAAGCCCAGTGCCCTACAAAGCCATGAATGTTAATTTATTAAGTGTAAAATATCTGCAGCGAGACACGCACACATTAACAGTGCCAGTTTGCCCGACTCTACCCACCTCGGCAAACAACTTTCCTACAAATAAAATACTCCTATTCGTCAGCCAGAATTAACTTATCACGGTGACATACGGCACTTCCCCCCAAAATGGACAACGTAATCTGCATTAATTAATTAAGCCCTTGTTTAATATTGCCGCAGTATGGAAAAAATGGAAATGTTTTTTTTTTATTTATGGTTTAATGGCGCACTGTGTAACTGTGATTTAACTTAGTGCTGAATATGAATGTATTTTGCAAGTCATAATTCCTTGTGTGTTATTATTATACCAATATATTATACTTGTATAATAGGCCTCTAGATATATTTGTCTTTTTATTTTTTATAAATCTGGAACCATATAAGAGCACCATAAAACAATTAATACAATCCAGCAGAACCAGGGCAACGTGCCACCACCGACGTATTCAATCAAATGATGTTATTCATGACGTGTGACTTACATCGCCGCGCATGTTGTGTCCGTCGTCAGCCGTTGTCCCGTATTGCATCATTACTATTTAATTTTACAATTGAACGGTAGGTATACCAATACTGTACCTTAATGTTTAAGATCCTATCAGAACATGATTTTTTTTGGCGATCGCCATCTCATTCTGCCATCGCTACTAAAACTGCATAGCTGACCCTTAAACGGCAAAATGCTTAACAAATTCAATTCCCACATAGTAAACCCAGCATTACACGAAACAAAATCCATACAAAGGCAATAAAAGCTAAAGTAATTTAAACTTAAATCAAACATCGGTAACAGACGAGTTCGGACATCGTCAGAGCAACTACTGTCGCGGAATACTGATGACCCCCCGTGGTCGCATGCATTATGTATCCGCCTAAGCCCGCCCAAATGAATGCAACACCCAAGAAAAACTACGCAGACAAGGTATTCGAAACACTGGAAGAGAATAGATTAGTAGTTAAAAAATAGCAATGCATATTAAAAAAAAAATTGTAGCTTTTACTTAATTTATCATGTATTGTTTTCAGTGTGCTTTACCTAATTAATTTCCCATTGGGTTATTATAGAAATTTCTGATACTGCATGTCGATTTACTGGACTAAAATCTGTTAAATTCATACTCTGTTATAGTCGCATAGTATGAATTAGCAGATTCTGTGAAATTGTTAATGGAATGCGCAGAATTTATACTGAACGGTCTAATATTTTGAATAATAATAGATACATCATAGCTTCATGCTAACGAAAATACTACTATCATCATCATCATTTGCCTAGCCTTTTGGATTCAGTTGAATACCGTTTTTTACAGGGGGCGACTGCCTATGACCTCTAAAACCCATTTTATTGGGTAACACAATTTCCTGTAGTAATACTGGTATACCATGTAAAACGTTAAAAGCCATGCAACATCAACACGAAGTCTTAACACATCTAGACACATTTACTCTTTAAACATTGTCCCCTAGCTCCGTCTGTCGACGTGTATCTGAGGCTAAACGACGGAAATAAAAATCCTATAAATATTGAACAACCATATTTTTCTCACTTTGTCGCGTCGAGAACCCGCCGTGTCGTCCGTTTGTCGCCTTATATGGCCGTTGTAGACCACAGTAAGAGTGTTTACACACGACGCTGACTTCCCGGCGACTCCTATCGACCGGTCATCTGCAAAGGAATTCGTTTTTGTATGCAGACGTTTAACAAGAATTCGAAGAGTCCCAAAATTAGTTATGCAGTCGACTGTAAAATTCGTATACGTACAGATTGCAGTAGAAAAATGAAGTTAGTTTCTTAGAACGAAATGTTACAATCGTATTATTGAAAACATATTGGCTACTTAATGAACTTTCCCAATATTCCCATTGAGATTGATCGTAAAAATTTTACGACACCTCTTCAGTGAAATGCAACGGAAACTTTTTAAATTTCAAATTTTATTTGTAAAACCGAAGTTGCCGCTTTCTTCGAAATCGCAGCGATTGTCTACAGTGTGTTGCTCCTCTAAACGTAAAGTGTATGCACTGCGCACACTGAGGCTTCGAATTCGATTTTTTAGGGTTCCGTAGGGACTGCTTTTGGTTTCATAGGCGATCATTTTTGGGGGATCAGTAGAAAATTGGCTGCCTTTGTGCATGCAGTGGGTTTTACAAACGAATGGGACAATATCTTACAATATACCTGATCCTTTAGATGCAGGGGACGAAGTGTTGATGAATGTTTATTGCGAGGCTATTTTCGTCAACACAAAATGCTTTTCTTGATAGAAATTAATGTGAGATTTCAAGACTCATTTTTCTAAATTATGGTTCATCTATTTAATAAATGAACAACAGTATCAGAAACATCAGGTTTAATATCAAATTAGAACAAGCAAGAAGTCAAAGAGATAACGGAAAAGAATGGATAGTGGTCTAGCTAGACTTAAAAGCTCTTGTAAAAGAAGACCATACAAAGTTATCCAAAGAATAATAAATAGTCGGCCACAAATAGTGCACACCGGTGGTCGTAAATGATAAACTCGTCCTGTGGATTATACAGTAAATTGGATGTTAGATTGTACATCAATGTGGCCATGCCTTGGGATTGCGGATGGATAAATAAATAATTTTGTTAATAGTACACGCAAATTGTTTTAATAAATGCAATTATTTTAGGGACGTCGACATTATAGTTTAGGATAATAATTAATATCCTAATCTCGACGGGCCTGTTGGTCTAGTGGTTAGTGACCCTGACTGCTATACCGGAGGTCGTGGGTTCGATTCCCACCCAGGACAAATGTTTGTGTGATGAGCACGATCATTTGTTCTGGTTGTCTGGGTGTAATTTATCTATAATATGTATGTATTTAGAAATATATAAGTATGTTTATCTGTTGTCTGGTTACCATAACACAAGCTCTGCTTAGCTTGGGATCAGATAACCGTGTGTGAGTTGTCCCGGAATATTATTATTATTATAAAAATATTAGGTACTCAATAGGCTAAACAATACATGGTAACGTGACGTAAGGGTATAGACAAAAACATTAAATAAAACTAATTGAAATTGTAGTCAGATATCTGATTTATATTTCATAAAAATAATTACAATATTACCGAGAAATCTTAATTGAGAAACTTAATTACATGTCAAAATCATAACTCATAAACTTTTGTTTAACAAATAATAATTTCTAAAATGGGTGAGAATTCTAGGAGTTAGACTATTAATGAAACCAAATACTATTTCATTCCCTAAATAAAATTCTGAAAATTAGGTAAGTATAAAGAAAAAGAAAAAAAGTCCAAAATAAATAAAAAATAAAATCATGATATATTAATATACGCAAAAAAAAATAGTACTATCCCGAATCTTACCGCGAGTTGGTCGCCCTACAAACCGCGGCGGTAGTCCAGTAAACATTACGACTTAATCTCGACTAAATTGCCAGTTATCTGTTCTGGGGCACTGGCTTGCATAATTGCAACTTTTTACTTAGTCTTACGCGGTTTAATTAGAAGACATTTGCCGTATAAATAAGATAAGTGTGACGTAATCGCTGGATGTGAAATTAATTACTTAATTCTTGTAAGGTTTGTGAACATGTTTGTGTTGTGACCGTATTTGTTTGTCGAATGGAGTTCCTTGTTTCAAGTCGGTTTAAATACAAATTAAAATGAAGGTTACAAAAGTAACTATTAGTTCATTTAACAGTAGTGTACCTTTGGGTAATAAAGTATTTAAACATCAATTTCACCTAAAATATTTTAATAGATGATTGACTATAAGTTTTGATACCAACCTACATGCATAGAATACAGATGTATGTTGATCATTATGTTTAAGATTTGTAAAACAAAATAACGAAAAAAAAAGTATAAACATTAACTTACTTAACGACGATAATCTCAAAGGAGTCGTCGGTAATATTCCTGATCGCATTCATTTTAAAACATAAGTATTTACGTTACGCTAAAGCGTGGAAAACGATGTCTCATCAAGCGAGCGACAGCACGAAGAAGGCTTTTTACAGTAATGGAAGTTCCGCGATATGATAACACTCTAGACAATTTTGCAGCAATTTTAAAATCTACGCGCGCTATGTGAAGCGTAAAATGGTTTTTTTTTCTGGATTACGTGAATGTGTCAATGAAAAAAGGTTATTATGTAAATTTATTTGTGGATTATAAATGGGCAGTGTTTTCTTAAAAATTGATTGGATTATGTACAGTCACGACCAAAAACATGTTTACACATAGCGAGATTGTAACATAAAAATATTGGGATTTTAGTGATGAAACCCAAAAATAACAATATGTACATGACTAATGAACTGTTTCCAATAATTCTTTCATAATAAGTTTTACAATATTAGTCTAGAATTGAAGAAAAAATCAATGATAAAATGGAGAGTGTATCTGTATACATATTTTTGCTCGTGACTGTATATAAAGTTCATGGCATTCTTTTCGCGAATTATTTATATACCGTCTACTTGGTAAGCTATGTTTATTTCAGTACACACAGTTTTTTTTTTTAAGTGGTTTATTTTGCTCGAAGTAAAGCATTCCCAATTTGGCAATTTCCAAGAATTCCCGATTTGTGATATAATTATATAGGGGTTTTAAACACCTCATCTAGGTTTTCCAAGGATTTTGGAAAGTGACAAGAAAAATAAATCTTCAAAGAAAATTCTGCTTAGCACATTTCAGCAGAAATTCAACACTTTATTTTCTCGCCAACACGTTTTTTAGACATGAATATTGTGTATTTTCCGAATTCTTCGAATCTGAGAAATCAAATACAAAATTGTTAAGTTTTTTGTTACAAATTGGAGGAAATTTTTCCATTTATTTTATTCTTAGAAATACCAGCAACGATGCTTTTAACCGTTTTCCGAGCTTTTTACATCGGTTTATATTTCCTCAAAATGATCAGATATATATATAAATGCTGAATGATAATTTTCAAGCAACAATAAAATGTGTTTGTTATCAGTTAGTAACATAGTGGTGTGTAGAAATATAATAAGTAAATATGGAAAACTCACTTCAAAGAATATCATACGAAGAAATAGTCTTCACCCTTTCCCTATCCAATGAGTCACATAATATATTATGATACATTCCAATTGTTTAACTATTGTGTCTACTGGCGGAACAGTAAATGTGTTAAGATGAATATTATGTGAACGTGAGACTTTTAATACTTCTCAATATCATAACAATATATTTCTTTAGAATTCACATGGTATTAAATTACAGGAATCCGTCACGTAAAGGGATGTCATTAGTACTATAGGATTATTTTCATTAAATGCATAGTTGTCCCGAGCATTCGTACGTGTGCTGAATGGAACATGTTGTGACTTGCTTCGCCGACGGCTGCCTTAATTGTTATAGCCAATAGCGCTTCTTGTAGAAAATGTCTTTTTTTAATACGGTATCTATTTAATTTTCAAAAATCTACTATGTCATCAAAAATCTAATATTTTAAAAATCTACTATGTACCATTAAATTACATTTGGATTGTAGATGAAGCCTAATTTTATATACTCGTAATTTGATGCACATTTTAAGGCATTAAGAAAATAGAATGGCAATGTAAAAAATGCCTAATTAGGGTGGCGATAAATGAAATAAACTACACTAACCGTTCGGATGCAATAATTCCAAAAAGGCCAAAAAATAATTTACACCAAAACCCCAGAACTGTCAACATTAAAGAACCTAACGAAAACAACCGCTAATATGACAGAGAAACACAAAAAGATTCGTTGGAATTTCACCATTTCGCCGCAATATATCGCGGTGAAATGAGGTAGGACCCTCCTAGTCGGTAACACGACGCAGCCTCATGACATGGGTCAACCTCGTTAAATTTATACGGTAACAAACCAGGTATCTACGAAAATGTGAATACAAAGATTTATACAGAAATGCTGCACTCGAAAAAGATACGAAATCAGGATGCTTGAATTCCGCACCTTTGCTGTTTAGTTTTGGTTGACAGTGGGAGCAATTTTGAAATTAATTTGGTATTAGGTACAACCTCTGCAGCAACAAAATAAAGTACTGATAGCTAGATAAACTCGTTCAGAAGTGTAACTATGAATAGGTTACAAAATATGCTAAGAAAAGAATTGCATAAGTTTTGACGAAAACCGTATTTTTTGCCACGATGACAAATTAAATTCAAAGTTTTGTTTTAAGTAGAACAAGTGATGCTTGTTATAATTAGGTAAGGCTGAATAAAACTTAAGAACATAATATAAAGGAAGAAAACTTACCGCCTTTCATAATACTTCATTCCATACAATATTCTTACACAAGAATGAAGCTTGGTTTTTTGTATTTCTTTGTTATTCGTTCGGAACAGTTCGCTTTGTGACCATCGCACCGAAGTCGTATAAATCTGTTTGAAGAACAAAAATGATTCTTTTTAATTTCTTTGTAGTATTTAGCTCAAGGATTTAGAGTTCAGTAGGAGTTTTAAATGAATAAAGCTCATTTCAGACTACGCTATAATATAATGACATATAGCATCAATTTCATAACACAATATACACAGGGTAGACCGAATTTAAGAAAAAGTTAATAATAGACTCATTTCTCCTACACTATTTAAAATCGTGGAACATGCATGGGGCTTTTACCTATTAGTAGGTATGAAGGAATCAAATTTTTCTTTGTTGGCGCGACTATCTGGTTCGAATTTCATAAACCTGGGGTATTGTTGTATCTTTAGAAGCGTGTATCTAATCTAGGAATCTGGCTTATTTTTTTAGCCCAATCTTGAAATAAGCTGTTTATCATCCCACTTCCGAAGAAGAGCAGATGAAACCGGAAATATATTAAAAAATATTATTTTACTAAAATAGAGATATCCGAAAGATTAAAGGTATAAGGTGTTTTCAAAAACAATATTTAATGACGTCAACATCAACCGGAATTTTTCTATGTTTTCGTGACCTCTTTGTATCTAAATATAGTTTACTTCCTCAATTATTCTTACTTAGTTTAAAAAAAGTTATAATAATATTCCGGGACAACTCACACACGGTTATCTGATCCCAAGCAAGCAGAGCTTGTGTTATGGTAACCAGACAACAGATAAACATACTTATATATTTCTAAATACATACATGTTATAGATTAATTACACCCAGACACAGAACAAATGATCGTGCTCATCACACAAAGATTTGTCCTGAGTGGGAATCGAACCCACGACCTCCGGTATAGCAGTCAGGGTCACTAACCACTAGACCAACAGGCCTGTCAAAGTCATATCTAAAATTAAATCAGTTATATCTAAAATAGATTTTTCAGTTAAAACATTATAAAAGTTATTTTCGTTTTTACTGAATTAGATTTCTTCGGAACCATTCAATTACACTTTTACACAATTGTTAAGGTTTTTAATGAGTTTACAAACTGTCTTGAAAAGGTTATGAACATTAATTGAATATCAAAAAGTTGAAATGAAAAAAAAATAAAGGAAAAAAATAAATAAAATTAGTCAACGTTTTACTGGAACAATTTTCTTTACATAAAAAGCAAGTTACATGTTTGTTAAAAGGATAAAACCGAATATTAAAAACTGTTAACATTTTAACGACTTTCAGAAAATTTCCAAATTCATTTCGTTAGTGGAAAATCGCGTTCCATTTTTAAAAGGTCCAGCAGCGACATGTCATTCATGCCGTGGATAATGACGTGACATTTTAACACTGGCAACCCCGCTAATTGTATGTCAGACATTTAATAATACCGGTAGCAAAACTAAAATAAATGCTTTTAATATTTATTGGAATGAAATTCAAATGTATATTTATTAAAAAAAATACGACGTAAATACTATAATTACGAATATGGTATTCCATGCACAATGATTTTGCTTTACTGTATTGCATGATCTTACTGTCATGAAATTCCTGAAAGTGGATCTTACTTATATACATTATCTACTTTTTGAACAATGGCGTACCTTAACGAGCGTACAAGAATTACCGCCACTGCTATTATGTAATATGAAACTACGCAACCCTAATTAAGTCTAACATGCTTGTCAGTTAGATAAGTAATTAAATTACGTACAATAAAAGCCTCAAACATTTAACGCACGAATACATGAAATCCGTATCTATAGATGATTGCTTCAAACCCATCCTTGTGTAACCGTCAAACAGGTTTGCATTTCAATTCCGAACGAAAATTAAACACCAACTTGTATTGTGACGTTCAACAATGCAATTTAATTCCCCACTCCAAATACGTCGCGGAGTAACCATTTGTCTCTAGTCTACATCCCTCAATAGGCGTTATTCGATTAGACGCTCTAACTTCACAGTACAAATAAATCCAACTGCATTATTCGGTTTGGGGCGAGTATTGCAAGGGAATCAGGTTTAATCCGGACTAAATTGCTTACCGTCTGCTGAGGCCCGGCCGATTATCTTCTCAAGTCTTTAGCACCCCGACGAATATTTAACTTGGTTGTCTTTGTAGCGTATCTGTATTTAAACATAATCTATTCAGGTTAGTTTGTAATACCAACGGAGCATATACAAAGGTTACCTACCTACCATTTATTTGTTATACCTACCTACACTTATTAAACCTAAAAACTTTGCTTGCCCAGTTTTCAACACTACGAGTGATTCACTCAATGATCGGTTTATAAGATTATTTACAACCAAACAAACAAAAACATACTAAATTATGATGATTTCAATACGACTATCAACGTAGGTATACATACAATGACATACATGGCAATATTTTTTTTTAAATTACCAGGTAGTTAAACTTATTTAGTATCACTTCATTTATACAATTGTACATCACCAACATGTATTGTATTTGTTTAATTTTCCTCCGCGTTAATATCAATTGCTCAGCCACTAATGCCTGTCCCAATCCTTGTTCCGTAAAGAGGATTTCCGCTTTGTTTCTTAATTTTACGCGCGGGCGCACACGCTTGTGTCTACAGTCTACACAAAAGACGATCGTAGCCAGGCTAGAGAAAAAGAAATTAATACTCCTTTAATGTATTCAGGATTATTTTTATAAGACTAATACAGATGCAAGGAGTTTTTTTCTGAAGCACGGTTTAAAATGTAATGTTAAAAAAGGAGGGTGCGGTAAAATGTCCCTACAATAATGTAATTTAATAATTTACGATTGTTTTAAAATGACGTTGGCTTTTAAATCCCCTCTTTAAACATGACTACGTTTACGAAGTCTTAGTCGTAGATTTTTATTTATTTAGGCAGCTTTTTAATTAAAAAATATCTAACACAAAGAAATACTTAATTAATATTTAAAACCATTTTATTAAATGAGTTCAGGTATCTACTATGGAAACATCAAACTTTTTCAAGGCATCCGAATTTAAACAGCATTGTTTGTATAATGTTTAAAGAGAGAGTAAAACAGTACACCTAATCATAAAATTCGTATTTTTATACATTATGTTACTTCAAAAACTCTTACACAAGACAAGGCTTATTAGAAAGAAAAACGTAATCGCTGATCAGTTCGTGTAGAACTTGAACCAGAAGTGATATACATCTCGGATTAGCATAAGGGTCTCTTTCAGTAAGCCTCGGGTATGGCCCGTATAAAAATATATTAAAAGCTTATAAAAGACGCTATTAAAAATCCGGAGACTTTTATTCATCCAAACGTACCTGTATTATACCCAATCTTGTCAGTCAATTGTATATGTATATAGTATTTAATAATCTACAAAAATTCCTGCTAATGAAATAACGCATCGCAGTTCTCATAATTGTAAATGACCACACTTCATTGTTTAAGAAAAAGAACACAAAGGTAAAATAAAATTACATTTTCTCGTTCCTACAGAGATAGTGACTGAAGCAGTACAAAAACAACTCTGTCCGCAAACTTTCAGCTGTTTATGTCCTACAAACATCTTTATTTATAAGTTCTGAATAAACATTTGAAAGGGCCTTATAAACACCGCTTTTACTTACAGCATACGGCTCCTTAAACAAAAACTACAAAGAAGTTTCTTACAACGTTGTTGGTGTCATATTGCGCCACTTTCACGTCACATTCGATTACAAAGGGACAATCCTTGTAACAATAAGTTTATCCGTGACCTTTATCTCCTTCAGCCTTTGTTTTGTTACGTCAACGCGTTAAAGTCGGGCGTTTGTTGTAACATGACGTCTAAGGATGAAACAGAATAAATTTTCTTGTATGCCGTAACGATGGGGTAGGATTTCTTCTGTATTGTGCGCGGTATACAAACAAACACTTCTGATGTAAGGCTTCATATTATGTTTGTTTAACATTAACAACCTACTACGCGGAAGCTTGAACTTTGAAGAATTATGTAAAACTAGAAACTTGTTTTCTTCAAAATTTGCAACATTTTACTGAATGAACTTGAGTGCTCCTGTGTCGTCTATGCGTTAACATACTTTTATAACCTCCAAAAACATTTAAAGTATTGTACACAACAAACTTTTGCATACTGCTGAAATAGCATGTAACTGTTACACTAACATGTTCTACTGAAAATGAAAACCCGACCCTTAACCCGGAAAGGCAACTGCCCAGTCCCTTTCTAGTCAAGTCGTCAATAGCAAGCGAAAATTTCCTCTTATGTACATAGGTAAGTAAGTATATATGGTACACGTACTAAAGTGCAAGGTTTTATTTTCTCTCCGAGGGTAAACGAAATAAGCCTCTGACTGAAAGTGGTCCATGTAAATACATGTGTCAGCGGCCTGAATTTCACACACTGCACTGGCCATTTTATTTCCTAGTATCAGAAAAACTCTGGGACAAAAAAAGGGAAAAAAAAGTATGATAATATTTATATGCTCTCAATAAAAGTCTGTTTAAAGAATTTATTTTTTCTACGTTAATAAAATAATATAGGGAAAAATTTATGCAAAAAACGGTAGTGAAAGCTAAGTCAATTTCTTTAGCATCTTTTTCCTGTATCTTTAGTTATCGGCGGGGAAGTATTGCTTTTTAATGTAATTTCCGAAACGGAACGCCGCTTTGCCGGTTGGCTCCTACGGGAATCGCCTAATGGATTTTGTTCATACTACCCTCGGAACTCAATCTATCAGTTAGACTTCACGCTTTAAGTAGTCCTCCGTTTTTTCAGTATCTTTTTTTTCTTGTGATTAGCAAAATATTGTTTGCTCTTTTTTATATCTTTTGTTATTTTCGTTTTGACGTAGAAAATTGGATTTTGAGACGGTGCAATCATTATTTATTTTTGGAAATATAATTTGCCGTTCTATTAGTAGCTACAGGAAGAGCGCCAGCTAGATGGGTGGACCAACTCAAGGAGGTGACTGGAGGCCAGATATGGAGAGCGGTACATATGGCGCAGAACCGGACCGAGTGGAGAAGATTGACATACAGTCACGATCCTCAGCATTGAGGGAACGACCAGAAAGAAGTAGCTACAGAAAATGGGTGAACTGATATTTACGAACGTAACAGGTTTTAAATGGATCAAATACGTAGAATACCACATGTAATTATATCTGTAATGATAATATCCGATTTCTAACCGTCTGCAATGTTATTTAAAATACTGTTATCTTTTAAAATAAAAGAGCCAAGGCTTAACACATACTACACACATATTTATGATATAGGTTTGTTCATGTATATCGTTAAGTTTCCAAACCAATAAAATTAATGTCACGTGTCGCTGAAATAAAAACTGTACCTACTACATTGTGTTCTTTAACTTAAAAATATCCTTACGAAGCACACACTCGGAATGAAGCTCAAATTAAATTCCCCATTTTTCAAGTATATACGATTAAAAAAACTCTCGTACATTTCATTTTCGAGCTATTCTTATTATTGTGAGGACTTTAAACCGGGACCTAATTTGATCTCACAATTTTCTTCCCGTCGGGCGCTTGGGGCTCAGTGTCAACGTTTCATTTGGATTACACATAACCAACTTACAACTTCATTCTATAACACACTTATTATCAACACGTTAGGGTTTATTTTCGTTTGTGTAGTTCTTAATTTTATTGTTGCGGTAAGTCGGGGTGCAGTGCAGCGGTCATTCTGCTACAGCCGGGACCAACTTGAACATCTTCCAAGACTTTGTGTTGTCATTATTAAAAGAGAATGAGTATTGTTATGGCTGCTTTTTCATTTTTATTAAATCTTAGGAGTTTTAATATAACGCCACATACAGTTATATTGAATATGTTGGTTATATTTATTCGGTGAACGTTTTATTTCGATGTTATGATCGGTTTATGTTATTCTTGTTCCAATGCTTACATAAAATCTAAATTTAGTAATAAAAGGCTTCATTGTAACTTAATGTTGATTTCAATTCAGACTCCGACCATATTACCAGTTAGGATTTTCGTGGAGACATAATATTACACTATTATTAACTGGTAAAAGCGTGTAAATATACAGCAAGTAAAAACAATATCAAATGTCAATTCCTTTGTTGGTCAAACGATAAAACAATAGAAAACTTACAAACAATCGGAGCTTGATAGTTTCAAATATTGATGACAGCTCACCAACAACTTTCCAACAAAATCAAAGACGGGAAAGAATCTTAAAGGGGAAGTAAAGGGAACGGTTTTAAGACATAATCCCTTTGGGAACAAAGGAGACATGAACATGTTTGTATCCCAATTTTACGCTTTGCCGGGTACGCCGAAAAGAATCTACTAGCGAAATGAATTCTCTACTCGTTTCTCCTAAAGTTATGTTCCTAGACGTTTAATTGAAAAAATGTTCACTGGTTATCCTTTGGACTTAAATTTTCTTTTGTTTTTCTATTAAATTTTTATAGGTTTTTTTTTTTTGTTCTGACTTTATATTATTTGGGGAACTTGTCTTGTGATGTTATTTATAAGACTTTAAGTAGGTCCCGCATCCATATCGCTCGAAGAACCGATAACCGCTGGGGAAGAAAGGTTCTCGAGTGGCGAGCACGAACCGGAAGACGCAGCGTTGGCAGGCCTCCCACCAGGTGGACCGACGATATCGTCAATGTTGCGGGCACCCGGTGGATGCAATTGGCGAGTTGTCGTTCATTGTAGCGTTCTAGGGGGGAGGCCTTTGTTCAGCAGTGGACGTCTTCCGGCTGATGATGATGATGAAGTAGGTCCCGATTTTGGTATAGTGGGTCAACGTTTGTCCAGTTATCATTTATCGTAGACTCTTTTATGTAAAAGGTTTTAACATCGAATATATGGAAATGTTATTAAAATCGGTTGGCATACAGTATCAAAGTTAAAGGGTCACCCTTTGATGTACATTTATTTTTTACTTTGTAATATTAAATTCAATATCAACAAATGATTGTCAGTTAATTCAGCAACTAGGCTTATTTTTAGCAAAGGTTTCCGGGAAAATATACCTATAAATACAGCTTGAAGCTCGTAGCTCGAAGGGATTGTTATATATTTAAAACTAAATAACACTCTGTAAAGCTAATATAAGATAAATATAATTACAAGGCGTTATTCCTAACGTTGTTTGTTACCACCCACTCTATCTATCTTTCATTAAACTATAAAAATATTCCCTCTACTCGTCTCAAGAAAGCCTTTGCACTGATTACCATATAGAGTGACATTTACACTGCCTTGCCGTCAAAGGCACGTCTTGTGGCTGCCTTTGAGACACACATAGATTTTATTCCCAACGGAATAAGGATTGGATTAGTTAGTGAGTTAATTGTTAATAGTGAATTTGTATCTTAATTGCTTCTGAATTACTTATGTGAGAGTCGCTTTTCCCGGATATTGGTAATTTAGGCTCACTGTTATTTATTTATTTTTTATTTTATTTGGGAAACAAACAGATACTACATAGCACATAATACAAACATAGTAAACTATAAATAATCCAAAACAGTTTCCACATTAAAAGCTAAACATTGCGCTAAATTAGAAAGAAAACTAAATGAGAATAACAAACAATAAACAATTAAAAACGTGAACAAAAATAGCATTAGGTACTAATCTAATGCATACATAATGACTTAGCATCAATTACTCTGAGCTGGGAGGAACCAAAAAGTTGTGAACGGTTTTTTTTAACTAAAAAATTTACTTGATAAAACTTCTCTATTCCTTAAATACATTACACTAAGTACTACTATATATGAACTATGTATTACTCTATATACCTAATCTTCACTTTTATTAAATAAGATAAATAAAGAAAACTACATAATTAAAACAGCAACCACCGAATAAAAACAACATAATATTTTTTCCATAAACAATAGTTAAAGTAGAATAGCAGTAAAAGAATATATAACTAGAAAAATCATTCTACAAGTAATTACTGAACAAGAAATTCAATTGTAATAATAATTTTAAAATTACTAACAGAATGTCTAATAAAAACTTATCAAAGCTCAGGTTAAAAGAATTGTAGCTATAGGAGATACTTAAATAAAAGCTTATTTAGACGATGTAAGAAATATCGTGTAAGTTGCCATACATTGCCGTCAACGATCGATCACTTTTAATACCATTGCTGCGCGGCCCCGCAATGTACCGCTCCACGTACGAAATTATCACATCGTCTAAAATTCTGAATGAAGCTTTAAAAGGGCAGTATAGTTCTTTTAATGCCAGCTTTGAGTATTGTGAGGTAACTTCACAGAAGAATTATTAATGTAAATTCGTTTCAAAGCAAAGGATATTTCTAAGTAGTTACGCATTAGAACGTAAGTTTATAATTAGTTATTTCCGCATTTGGCCCGAAGCGATCGCTTTATGTGGCAGCTCTCGCAATTAATCCTGTTCATGGTTGCACTGTCAGTTCGCACGCATTGCAAACTAATATATCTGTACCCCATACTTAATAATTAGTAGTAAATATACACGGATTTCGAACTAACGGTTTCACGAATTGAAATTTAATATTATGAGAGCAAATATGGTGTTCGTGCCGTTTTATTTGGTGTCTATCGTCAATACAAATATGCTGTTATGAAGCTTCATATAATTACTTTTTGAAAATATTCTAAATAATATGTGATGTTGCTATCCCAAGTATCAAGCAAAAATAAGATACCCTTTTGAAAGACAAACACTCATTTTTTAAATAATAACATTTCGTGGAAAGAACAATAGTTCTTCGAATAAGCTTTGAAAGCATTTTAAAACTGTGTTTTGATTATAACATACATTTTTTATAGCAACCTATAACCAAAAAGTAAAGAAGTCAAATAACGAGGAACCAGTATGTTTCTACATCAAATATCCATAGAAAAATAAATAATTATAATCCGTTTCGTCAGAATGTTGTCAGTCACGTGGTTATAGTAAAGATGCTCTATTCAGAATTACTAAGAGAGAAATTATTATTATTAATAATTATTAATAGCCTGTAATGTCCCACTGCTGGGCAAAGGCCTCCCCACTCTCCCTCCATTTATCTCTCTCAAGAGCCGCGGTTGACCAGTTAAATATAAGCGAGAAATAGTAATTAAATATAGATCCAATGTATTAAATGCTTGCCATACCTACTCATCACTTAAGTCTACACAGACTAACACAAATTCATTGGAATAATCGATTCTAACTCTAAAATTCCCAGAACATTTAATCCTGTCGAGGTCCTACAAACTTTGATAGAACATAAGGATTTAACGAATGAAAAACACGAATGAATCCCCGAAAGCTCAGTTTAATCGGGAACTATGATAATAATATTATTATCTTTACTTTAGAACTCATTACAGAATCGTTAAAAAATACAAACTGAAATGAACTAGACCCATATTTTAATTTCATGTAACACCGCAGTACTAGAGATTTTATGGTGGTCTTAAGTACTGAGATACAAGCGATAAACATTAATCACCTTGTTTTTTTATTTAATCATGACATATAATTATACAATAACATCTCTTATCACCTAAAGAATGCCGCTAAAGTTTTGAAACATAATAACAATAAACGTAAGTTCTTTCATTTTACCTTTCAATCTCGTTTTTAATTTGAAACTTAAATTATACCTAGTAGCAACGTAAAATAAAAAAAAGTAAATAATATGGCAGTATGGCGAGAGTAGGAATTACCAAATGAGATAATATTCCGAACACAGGCTATTTATAAACACACCAAATTTGTATTCATTAATTACGCCAATGAGTTTGTATCAACGAATATACGATAAACAAACACACGTGAAGCGTTCAAGAATCGCTTGAGCTCGTCACATGCGCAATACAGTAGTGGCAAGCTGCAAGCCAGTACGCAACTTCATAATTACCTATTTCCCATTTCGCCCCGGGCCCGCCGGCTTTACTGTGAGCCTTAATTAACTGCACTATGTTGTAATATTCCAAGCTTCAGTTATATTCCAAGGAATATAACAAAACAAACTCCATCGCTGTTGCTCATACGAAGCACTTACGTATACTTTGGTGGAATAATTTTCAAAAATTATGTTCTAATTGAATGTCGTGGTGGCCTAGCGGTTCAATGAACGGATTTGTATGCACAAGGTTGCAGGTTCGAACCCAGGCAAGTACCAATGTGGCTTTTTCAAAGTTATATGTACTTTCTTAATTATTCTAAGACACTTCTGACAAACGGTGAAGGAAAACATCGTGAGGAAACCTGGATTCCAACATTTGGGATCTGAAATCGCCAATCCGCAGAGAGCAAGCGTGGTGATCAATGCTCGTGCCTTCTTTATATGGGAAGAGGCCTGTGCCCAGCAGTGGGACGTTTATAGGCCGGATTATTATTATATTATGTTCTAATTTACCCACATTTTGTACATGAACTAGGTTCGCATTTTAATTCTATGTATTTTACTTTTAAATTATTTCACTTTAACTATATTGTTTTTTACGGAATTTTGACTGATAAGCGTCGAAAGCTATCTATTTGTTTACTCGTATTTGACGTAATTCAAGATGATATATCCCAGGCAAGTTTTAATTACAAATCAGATTATTTTTAGGCTTTTGCTGAATTCTTTGAAGGATATTTTATTTCCCTTGACAATAAGTAAATATACCTACACCATATTTTCTGGTATGTCCTTTTTTAATTTCTGTTAACAGACTGTTACCAAAAAAACTCTCACAAAATTTTCTTGAAGATTTTATCACAATTTTTAACTACTCAACAGAGATATAAGAAGTACAACAGCCACATAGAATTAAGTGAGATTCAAGTAGTTCTTGTCACAATTTTTAACTACACAACGAAGATCTAAAACATACAACAGCCACATAGAATTAAGTGAGATGTAGTTTTCTGCTACCTAAACAACAAAGATGTGAAACAGTTGCATTAGGAAGCTAATTCTAATGACTATTTTAGTAGTTGTGTGCATTTGTACAATTACATACTGGCTCTGTTTGTGTGTGCAGTAATTAATTGTTCTAACTTGTAACACATTGTGTGAGGATATGCAAGAAATTGTACTGAAGCGAAGCAAGAGAAAACTTTTGGCGTCAGTCGACTTTACATGCTTATAAAGATAGAATATTTCGTACAAAAAAGAGATAAATGGAACTCCATATTAGAAATTTAAAGCCCATTATCTTCAGAGACCTATATTTAACAATAAACGTATGAGAGTGAAAATCATTATTGATAGCTTATTAATTTAGACAGTTTGTGCCTTTCCAAATTCCAATTCTTTGTAGGAGAAACAATGGTATTAATAATGAGGAAAAAAAGAAGAAAAACTGTACAATAAATTATAAGGAACTTATTCTTTATTCCATAAAGGCGAACTCATGTTTGCTCAGATTCCGCGCTTCATCCAGATATCCCCGTAATACCATCACTTATGCCCGCCGCTGAGAAGGACAGTTCTCGGTGCAAATTCGCCTATTCCTAGACTATGTAGATTGCTGAATGGCGTCAGTGATTTAGTTGACGTACACCATGATAGTATAAGCAAATTCTATGAAACCTTTATTAATCTTCACTCGCACAACCCTGTGTAATTTTATAGAACCAATGTATTGAATTATTTTAATTTTTCAATGATTTTAGTTACTTAAACTTAATTTTTACAAAAATTATGTTCATAATTTTATTTTTATATGAATGTATTTTATTGTAATAATTTATCAAAATTTATTAATAATTATAATTTTTTATCTTTTTTGTAATTAATCAATTGTCATAATTTTATCTTGTTTGGCCGTTACTTCATTTGTGCATGTTGAGTTAGCCTGTAAGTAATTGTTGCACTTATTCTTGTTTACTTTAAATTAAATTATATTATGAATGTATCAGTGTAAACAATTGTTGGCTAACCAAATAAATAAATAAATGTTAAATTTTTATTAGACACCCCATTCAAATTTAACAAAACAATAACGTCAATTAGCCTCAAGCTGATCCGATAATAAGGTAAAAATAGATCCAACTTCAGTACACAAGCCGACTTGACTTATAAAACAAGGCGTTCTTGCTAACAAGTTAAAACAGTGGAGGCCAAAACTTTAATTTAGGAGCACGATATTTGCGATCGGAACACAACCCCCCCCCTTCCCTCCCCCCTTTCCTCCCCCCTACGGTACCCCCCGACTGTCAACTGCAAAGGCTTCGTGTAAGGAAATTTAAGGTCAGTCACGGACTGTCTGGAGTAGCTAGAGTAGATCTATAGACACTAGTTTCGTTTCTGTGGACACTGGTTTCCAGTGTCCAGTGTCTAGCAACCGCTATTAATGATAGGGTTGAGCCGCACAATGACTGATTCATGCGTGTCGTATTGTTCTGTAGCTTTGTCCCAAATTTTGTATGTTCTGACTCACTAGTCCGTAACGTTTCGACGTTATGAGATTAGTAAAAACATAAAGCGGTTTATTGATTTTCAAATACAAACTGAGTCATATATTTCCACAAATAAAACATAGTTACACCATATTAAATGTCGTATTATGTGGTGTTAATAAAAACGTTATAAATTAAATTATATTAGTGTTACAAAATTTACTAGTAAATGACAATACCTTGATAGCTGTACAGATATTAAATAAATAAAATAAATAAATGCGGACAACATCACATACATTGTTCTGAACCCAAAGTAAGTAGCTAAAGCACTTGTGTTATGGAATTCAGATACAACGAGGGTACCACAAACACCCAGACCCGAGACAATGTAGAAAAGTGATTTTCTACATTGACCCGTCCGGGGATCGAACCCAGGACCTCAGAGCTAGCGACACTTTGAAACCGGTGCGTACGCCACTCGACCACGGAGGTCGTCAAAAATATTATTATATATATTTTTTTTACTGGTCCATATTTCAGTTATCCGGTATTTACATTTCATATTCCATTGAGCTTACATACCTTCAAAGGTTTAACTATGTCGTTTATAAAATCGATGGCAGCAACGCAAAGAACTGTTCATGTACTGAACTGTCTAACCTGTATTCTGAGTAATTAGATATATAAATGTTGAATTCGAGCAGATAATTATGTTAGTCGCAATACCTATTCAGGAATCTGTAGTGGTTTAGTACAGCGTGTTAATACCTCGGAATTGGATCATTAGATTAATTGCTTAATGAATTGATCACTGACCTGGTTAGGATCAGATTACCAGGAAATATAATATAAATAGTATGTTAAAAATATAATATGGCTACATAAAAATAAAATACAACTTACGTGACTCTATTTTGATTTTTCATAAGATGTCACGCATGATAAATCAAATAAGAACAAAATTAAATATTATATATTAAATGTTTAGTGCAATCCAAAATATAAAATTTTAAACTCAGTCAAAAGCAGCACAAAAAAAAACTCAACGTAATTCAAAATATATTCGAGCACACTTCATTTTAAACTGTACGGCTGCAGGCAATATCTACTTATGACATTTCCATTAAAACTGCAGATCTTTAATACTGTAGGTTAGGACAAACACGCTACGTCCACGTCAAACCGTCTCGCCTTTGAGATTCAGGTTTTAAATTAGCGCAGACTACTCGGAAAACAAGGAGGAAACCAGCCTTAATCTGTTTAGGTCACGCTATAGTAACGTAACGCGAATTGTTACGTTACCAAGTTACAGCGTTTGAATAACTAGATTTGAGGCAAGACGACCGTTGTTTAGACGCGGTTTCCGTTTTGATGGCAAAAAGCGAATCAGACTTAACACGTGGGTTTGTTATTAGCATAAAACACGCAGAGCCCTTTCTTGTCGAGTGTTTACAATTGTGATTGTTGAGTGGAGTTTTATGAATTATGAGTCGAGGATTCAAATAAATAAAAAAGTCATCACTAAAAGATAAACACAAACTTAACTTTAATAAATGGCGGTTTATACGAAATGTATTTGTTTACTTTTAGAAGTCACTAATGTCTTATTGTCAGTTTACGATATCGCTACCTTTATCAGCACATTTTTAAGGCTGATTGGACGGCGAACTGTATTATAATACAGATATATAATAGTTTAATTCATGCTTAACTAACAAATTAATAATTATCCAGAACATTGCACGAATAGCCGCAAACACGAAGTGACGCGCGCACGCCTCACGGACATTTGCAGGGTTGACGACAATCCTTTACTTAGATACTGCAATTGTGGATACTCGCAAATAATGATATAAACTAACAGAGGTTGGTAAAAATAAAGAAACAAAAGCTTCTGTGTACTTATGTGAATTACAATTAGAACAAGCAAGAATTGCCTGCCTATCACTATATAAAAAAAAAACTAATTAATGCTAAACAATCTCTTTAGTTTTTTTTATTATTGTAATTTCTCACTAACATAAAAGACAAACGAGCAGATTTTATACAGTAATGACTATCCAATTCTTCTAATCTTAGTTAAGTCGGTCTCAGTTATTGTCGCCAGCGTGGCGAATACAATCGAGTAGTTAATTACGCCGGCTCCTGCAGGAAGGGCTACGTATCGGAGGGTTATAGCCAATTATAAAGTTTGTACTTCCGCCACCAGTTTGCTTAGACCCCGCCAAGCTCACAACACAGACAAAACAAAAGAAAACGCACAAAAATTTAGAGGTCCACTTAGTCTGGTTGTTGGTTCTCCCTCTGTTTGCGTTTAGGTGTAAACCAGATCTGAAAGTTTGTCCTAAACACTGTTTCGTGTTTGCATTTTGTCGTTGGGTGCGAAAAGTGTAGTTTCGTAATTTGTGGAAATTTGAACGCTGAGTTTGCAAGTAGAAGTCAATTTGTAACATGTTTTTGTTATGATAATAATTTCGGAAGGGTATGAAATAAGGTTTCGTATTTTAGTGAGCATGGGTGAATATATGATGTCGAAGTTTTGTTTACCCATTATACTTGACAGTAACGTGCTTCCTTGTCTATTAATAATGCCTGTTTGTGTACATAAAGAAGAAATATAACGCTTTACGTCATGAGAATAGACAGGAAGTTTAGGATGCCCGCTGTTGAGATCGTTGTTTACGTTTATTGATTTACTATTTGTTATATTTTGGATGATTGTGTTCTCAAAATATAACCTTATAACTTTGAAACAAAGACTCCGAGTAGTACAAACAAAAGAAACTGTTTTGTTGTTACCACAAAGGGTGCAACAACCAGGTTATTTTTGTTCTATCGGATCACCCGACTACCGAATACTTTCACAATAGGGTAGATGACTAGGTATGAAAAGTCAAAATTTATTTAGTCCGCCATTTAGATAATCAAAATATAAGAGACACATATTTTTTCTTTTCTCAAATAAATTACAAAATACGAAGATAAACCGCTGTAAAGTTCAGGAGTGGGGGCTTGTGATGTCACGGCTAGGTACTATTTGTACTCAAACGTGACGTCAAGCAAGAATTGTACTCGCTGTATCTTCGTAATTTCTTTGTTTACGGGACTAAACAAAAAATACGTGTCTAATATTTTTTTCTTATCTAAAAGATGGACATAAAAATAAAAATTTGTCATCATCCCTATTAACCCAATCAAGCCGCCACACAATCCTAGTCATTAATTCTAAACAATTTAATCATCAAGTTGTAAACATAATTATCAAAAATGGAATCAAGTTAAGACGACCCACTGACCAAGCTCTTGGCCTAAATAAGTAATTTGATAACACATAAAATATTAAACTAGGGTATTATATCTCAAAACATCACACCCTAATTCACCCTTTACCTATCGATAATCAAGCGCTATAGACTATACAAGTCTATACAAATTTATACAAATATTGATTCCAAACCTATAATTAAACTTTCCTAGGGTGACGGAATAAACAGATTATACCTTCACGTAAATATCCTTTGACGTGTGAACGGCCTTAATTGGTGTGGTAAGCCTTTACGCTATCTTTCCCCACCTCATTAAAATTAACTTTAATTATTTGATACCTTCAGTGTAACTGATATTTTGTTGGTGTGTTTGACCTTTATGAAAACTTATAATGTTGCTAACAATGGTTCTATATTCGTCGCTTTGTTCTGCTGAAAATTTGTTTATCAATAAAAATGTGTGTATAAAACATTTACAAATGACAAGCCTTGAACTTGCGTTACCACCGTACAAAGTTTTATTTTATTTTCGTTCGAAATTCGTCGTTAAACTTAGAAACAAGTAGGTATATTCAATAAAATGTTCAGTTACAGCATACATTGCTTACATTCATAGATTTATTGACAAATAAACGACTTACATAAGGGTGCGTCCACATCTGACGAACGAGCACTACACGAGCAGCTCGCGAGCCGATCGCGAACCGCTCGTGGCGTGCTCGCAAGACGCTCGCGAGCATGCCGCGAGCGGCGCGCGCACGTCTGTCAGACGGCGTAATTTACACTAGTGCGTTCGCGGCATGCTCGCGAGCGGCTCGCGAGCACGCCACAAGCGGTTCGCGAACGGCTCGCGAGCGGTCGCGAGCTGCTCGTGTAGTGCTCGTTAGTCAGATGTGGACGCACCCTAACAGTATTTCACAAACACAAATTATTTTTATTACCTTTATTATTTGAATTAACTATCCAAGCTACCATAAGTAAAGACATGTATCCTCTCAAGATACACTTCCTTAATATACAAATAAACACATAAAACGTGATACATAAAATCACACAAAAGTCATTACAGGAAATTCATTCGCCCCACGATATAATAACGTAAGCAAAGTGTGAGCTCGACGCATTATTTTAATTAAACTTGTATGAGACGGAATTAGTTGAGACGGTGCTTACTTAATTAAAGCGATGTGCTTATGTTTTGTCGTGTCTATGTTACTTAGTTACCTAGCTTAGTTTTAATAATGTTGGTCCAGTATGCTTGAGAGGTAATAAATATAAACTCGGGAAAACTAGAACAGTTTTTTTATTTTATTGTAGTAAGTACTTAAAGAAAACTCTAAATATTATAAGTTCTATTAAAGAACAATTTCAATTAATTATCACATAAAAAAATGGGTTCGCTAGTCAAAACATTTACCCATAATTATAACTTCGCTATGTCCATTTGTCTGTCCGTGTGCCTCATGTGTCTATTTTTTTTTCTATATTAATATCAACATGTATAAATCAGCTACGTAAAAAACCTTTTCTTTGAAATAAAATATCACAAGCAATAATTCGACGAATCAGCACAATTTACTGTAAAATGCATTGAATAATACTTTAGCACTCCAGTTAATATTTTTACTACCCACATAAAAAGTCACATAACTCTCAAACTCGTCTATGACATAATGACAATAATATGGCCTTTGAGCAAAGAACCGTACGCGTCAGTAACTTAGGTAAGTAGGTACTTGCTATGAAACTTTATTAATATAGCGGTTATTAGTTTTAGCAATATTGGGATATGAAGCGTTTGAGTCTAAATCGAAAATAATGTTGTTCGTTGGATGTGATTATAAGGATGAGAATATTGAAACTTGAAACGTTTCTTATAATGTTGTTTTAATTCAATAATTGAATGAAAACTTAGGCATTCGATTTTTTTAAATGTGTTCTACCAAAAACATTTTTTGGTAAAATCTCGAATCTCATGTAAAGCAGAAATGTGAGTTATCTACATTTTACAGAAATATATAAAACCTGGATATGTGAAAACAGTTTATATTTCTTATAAATTCGTCGTTCGCACTCATCCGAGTCAGACGTGTGCTACCTTTTATTAAAAATACGTCCAAAGTTGCCCTTCAAATAAAACTTATACGGAACTGAAAATAGAACTCAATTTACAAAAATAATTGATTTGTAATTAGAACATTACGCCTCTGTGTAAAGCACCTCAAGACCGGCGGTCAACGCGCAGCGACCCCGCTCACGCCTCCTCCACCTCCGCGTGAGTAGTACGATTGCTATTTTTGACTCGCTCGCACAGTGACTCTGCGTTCATTGTATACAGAGTTCCACAGAAGTTCGCTCTTAACTGCATATATTACTGTGTCTACATAACATTAACTTGCGCCGAGGACTGTTTCTGCACTGTTACCATGAGTGTACAGAGATCGCCACCGAAACAACAGGCCAGCGTTAGCGGCATAAATACGGGCGGTGGATCGCATCCGGATTTGTCGAAGTTAAATACGCTTACCGTCGATTCACAAATAACATTTCGTAAGAGAAAACAACCGCTAGATGAAGAATGTGGATGCTCTCATGAAATTAAGGAAATTAAGTCAGAGTTAACGCGCATCGGATCGCTATTGGAAAGGTACGTCGGATCTAACGAGCAAATCATTAATAAAATGCAAGATAGTCTTTCCGAGGTTAAGACTGAAATCACTGAGCTAAAATCATTCAACGAACAAACTGCCCAATTGATCCGGGAAAATGCAACCCAAATTAAAGACATGAAACTATCCATGTCTGACATTTCAAGCGAACAAAATAACTTAAAATCAAAAGTGTTACAATTAGAAAACAAGTTATCTCGTGACGAAGAGAATATAAAATCTCTTGAATCAAGTATCCAAACATCTCATTTTTCAGATAAACTATCGACTTCGAACGTAAACATTCAACCGTCCTTGAATGAACACATAATCAAAGAGGTGTTAGACCGCAATAATAGGGAGAAGAATGTCATTATATTGGGTTTGCCAGAACAAACCGCCGCAAGCGCAGTGGACAGAGCTACTAGGGATGAAGCTGATATTCTGAAAATAACTACGGCGATTGGCTTTGACCTCCCCAAACCTAAAAAAGTATTTCGATTAGGAAAATACTCACCTGGCAAAACCCGCAGCATAAAGTTATGTTTTGATTCTCCAACACCAGCTAAATATCTCCTGCGTAATAAAGAGAAACTACCTGAAAACCTAAAAATATTCTCAGACCAGACTCCAGCCCAACAAAAATACCTAAGACACCTCAAAGAAGAACTAACACGCCGCCAAAACGAAGGAGAGAATGACCTCACAATAAAATATGTACATGGCACCCCGACTATTGTTAAAACATCATCAAAAAACTAACTACAACCAATAAACCTGCAAATTTTAATAGCAACACCTACGAAGTTGTCAACAACTACCAAGACATTAAAATCAACAAATCACGCCTTAGATTCTTCTATCTAAACGCCCGCAGCATATGTAAGAAAGGAAAATTTGACGAGCTAAAGTGCATCCTACAAGCGCTACCTGGCACAATACACCTCATTCTCTTGTCCGAAACCTGGATAAGCAATGAATCCCAAGCCATGCAACTACAAATAAATAATTATACTCACTATTACAGCTACAGGACAGACTTGAGGGGTGGTGGAGTCTCAGCGTACGTCCATAATGATTTGAAACACAGCTTATCAATGTCCGATTATGTAGGAGGGAACAATTACTTATGGATACGCTTGGAGAGATACGCCCTGGAAGTAGGTGTAGTATATAACCCCGGTGATACGAATTTAAAAGAATTCTTACGAAACTATGACGAACAACTACAACGAAGAAAAAGAGCTATAGTCTTTGGAGACTTTAATATTGATCTATTGATGAAAGACAGACCAACACGACAATATAACCAACTCATAAGAGAAGCCGGATACACACATATAAATAAAATAACTGAAAAATATTGCACGAGAGAATCAAAAACAAGAAAATCTATCCTCGACCATGTCAGCTCTAATCTTAAAAACGATCATTTTCATATGGCAACAATTAATTCATCAATGTCCGACCACAAGCAGATTTTTGTTGAACTCAAGAAATTAAAACCTCCTCGCAAAACGCGAACCCAATACGAAGCGATGGATTATACAAAACTACAAAATTTGTTGAAACTGACTAACTTTGAAGAATTAAGAGATGATTACTACTTATTAGAAGACAAAATAAAACTAATGATACATAAGAGTAAAACGATCAAGACAAAAATTCTAAATCCACCTTTAAGTGACTGGATAAACAAAGACATAATAGACAGTATAAACCAAAGGAATGAATTATGGACCAAACTAAAAGAAGACCCGGATAACAACAACCTCGAAGCAAAATATATCACAAAAAGACAACAGGTACATGCACAAATCCAAAACACAAAGAATTCATATTATTATAAAAAATTTAACACGTGTATAAATAAGCCTAAACAAATGTGGAACTTAGTAAATGTATTAGCAAATAACAAAATTAAACAAAATAGTTCTCCTTCAAAACTTTTAAGTGACTCAAAATACGCAACTGACCCTAACGAAATTTGCAAAATTTTTAATAACTACTTTGCGACAATAGGGTCCCTACTGGCAAACGGTATACCTAAAAACTTTCACGATAATCCCTCCTGCGCTGTACCTAATATACTCTCTAGTGATACTCCGATATTATTTGAACTAGCTCCGTGTTCTGAAGCTGAAATCACTAAAATAATTGCAAACCTTGACCCCAACTGTAGTACTGGACTAGATGGATGATAAGCACTAAATCAATAAAAAGCATAAAAAATATGATAGCAGATCCTCTAAGTAAATGCTTTAACAAGCTCCTGGTTAGTGGAAATTTTCCCGATTCTTTAAAAATAGCAAAAGTTACACCCATCCACAAATCAGGTACAACTGTAGACCCAGGAAACTATAGACCAATCTCGGTGTTACCCGTTCTATCAAAGATTTTAGAAAGAATTTTGTATACTAGACTAGAGAAACACCTTACCTCCATCAACTTTCTATCTAACAGACAATACGGATTTAGATCAAAAAGTAGCACACTCTCAGCAACAGTCGATCTTGTATCAAAAATAAAACATAATATAGACACCAAAAATATAGTCCTAGGCATTTTTATTGACTTAAAAAAGGCGTTCGATACCGTGTCTCATAAAATACTAATCGAAAAGTTAAAAATGATAAATATCACCGGCAGCGCCTTAAAAATGTTACAGTCATACTTAGAAAACCGATTGCAAGTAGTGAAACTAGACAAAAAACATCAAAGTGATGCATTACCAATTACTTGTGGAGTTCCTCAAGGATCCATATTAGGACCCCTGTTATTCTTAATATATATAAATAATATTCAAGAACTTAAATTGCACGGCCATCTTACTCTCTACGCGGACGACACTTGCTTGTTTTACTTCGGCTCCTCTATTCATTACATAATCTCTCAAGCTCAACATGATTTAAACACCTTGTTCTCATGGTTTCAATACAACTTATTGACAATAAATACTTCCAAAACGTGTTACATAATATTCAAAGCAAAAAATAAAATCTTACCCCCACATTCATCACTACTAATAAACAACGTACCCCTAAAACAAAAAATTTGTGAAAAATATTTGGGCTTGAGAATAGACAGTTCTCTATCGTGGAATGTTCATTTAGACCATATAAAAACAAAACTATCATCACTACTCGGATCGCTCCGTACCATAGTTAAATGTATTCCAAACAAGTTGCGATACAATATATATAATGCATTAGTTAAACCGCACTTGCAATATTTAATTGAAATCTGGGGTAGTACCGCTAAAACTAAATTGAATGAGTTACAAATTTTGCAAAATAAACTAATAAAGATGATTTTCAACTATCCACGTCTTACACCAACAAACCAAGTTTATAGTGAAACCAAACTTATGCATTTAAAACAATTGTATATTTATAACACGTGCATCTTTATACGTAAAGTTCTCGACAAAAACATTCAAACCAACTTAACATTTACAAAAATAAAACATACTACGCAACGTAGTTCCCGTCGCGCTAGTTTCTTAGTTTTACCAAGGATTAGAACCAATTATGGAAAAAGGATGCTGACATTTGAAGGGGCAAAACTTTATAATAAAATACCCTCACACATAAAAAATGTAAACTCATTTAATGTATTCAAAACTCAATTAGCTCAATTTGTAATTGCAAACAATAAGTCTCCTCATACATGAATACATTAGATGTGTATTAAAGAAACGACGAATTGTAATTATTAATTAAGATAATATTATGTTGTTCTCAAGTAAGTGAACTTGTATTTCTTTTTATTGAGAATAAAAATCTTTAAACCGATAATGTTGAAGAAATTAATAGTAATAACTTGATTTTAAAATGACTTGTCTTAGTTAATTTTTTTTTTTGGATTTTGCCTACGTTTTTGTTTTCACTACAATCGTATATATACCTACAACAAAACCAACACCAGTGTAACATAACACAGCATACATACAATATTTCTGTCTGGAGCGAAACAAAACACTCGCGACACTGGAAATAAATTCAACATGGCCGTCCAGTTCACAGTTGATGTAATGTTGGTTCAAATCAATTCATTGCTGGCTCACTCTGATGTATTGCGATCCACGCTATGTGTAGGAAGTAAGCGTAAAAAGCTGCGAGTACGTTTTAATTACTTTTTCTAACATTTTTTGGCCATACAAGAGGCGCAAGAGAAACACTTAGTTAAAAAATACATATTATGACTTACATTTTAGTGTATCATTGTTATAGTCGCCAAAAATAAGTTCGATAAAAAAATATCTAGACAATCAATAAATATTTTTTTTAATGTGCCATCATCATTCCATAAACGGTTTAGGCCCCAGTTCTCAGTTATAGCTAATGCGAATTTCAACTTAGGTAAAGTGGTTTTCAAAGTAACTTTATAACCGTATATAATATACTATAATTGATATTAACTCTATCCAAAATAGTTTACAAATACTAATTGCTTGCTTCATTTAAATTGATGAACTATATATAACTATCGACCTATCGACAATAACAGAATAATTCGATGAACCAAACTTCCTAAAGGATCGATTGACCGAGGTCTCAGATTGTTACAAACTATTCCGATTATTAGTAATCGAAAACCAATAGAAAGGGCTTCATTTCGATAGCAAATTAAGCGAAATTAATACTTGTGAGTTTATAGGGCTCGATGGGAGATACTTGAAACTTGTTGATATAATTATTTCTTATGTTTGAATTTGATCCTGATATACCCTGAAGGGATTGTACTGTCTCACACCCACGATGATATAGTTCATGTACGTACGCTATTAATAGAGAACAACGCTTCAGGCTGGACTTGGACAGATACAGAAGTGAAGATATAAATAAACCTATTATTTCAATAATATTCAGACCCAGACAATTTGAGTTTTAAAACATTTAAATATTTCTCAAACAAAATAACACAAAAAGTAAGAAATGATGTTAAAAAAATTAGTTCTATTTATACCTATTTTTCTTTAAAGTCTTGTATATAATAAAATTGATCTAAATAGTATGAATTTTTACTTATGTTAAAAACGAGGGCCAATGAAACGTATGTACAAGCCAAGATCATTCCATCTACCCGGTTAATAAATGAAAGCAACTAGAGACATTTCTGAGCGAGGAAGCACTTATTCATTATATAAAGTCAAAGGAATTAAAACGGCGACAGTCGCAACGAGCTCAACTGGTGTAAGCTAATGCGTAAATATGCACTCTCTTTATTCTACCTCAAAGTAAAGTTGACACTTTATATAGCCTTATAGTAGGTACTACTGCTGCGCTGCGAAAATCTATATTTTCTGCCCTTCATAATTATATCGAGCTTTGTGATCACAAGGAGGTTGAATGAAGAAAGCAATCAAAATAACATAAAATCACATTTAAAGAAAAAGCCATGTAGTGTGAGCACAGCCCTACAACATCGATATACACATGTAATACCACAATATATTGGTCCTTTCAGAAAATCCTGCAATTTGAGTATCAATATTTTTGTTTTCAGGGTATATGAACGAAAACCAAGCATTCAAAAATGTTCCTTTATAAATATACCTCGAAATATTCTGCAGACGGTGAGCTTAGACTATAATTTAGTTCGAAATTTCGTCGCACAGTCTCAGGGTGGTTCAATATTAGACGACCGATGTTTGTAGGCAACACACAATTAGTATGAGTAGATGAGGTAACTTTAACCAAGCTGTGTGCGGTCGGCACACATTTCCTGATGTTATATTCATTAGAATAGAGAACTTATTAGTGTGACAGGTTTTATGCAATTACTCTTATAATAATGACTGGTGTTATAAAATAGAAAATAAAAATGGACTTTGAACTAAAAAAGGTTAGTTCATCTTTTTAGACTTTGGGTTAGCCGAAATTTTGGACCATGGCTGCATGGCTTTATAAATCATTTTTTTAATTTCTGAATTTCGGTTCTCTTGCGGCCTGGATGGTAATAGACATGGTTTTAATGACTGAAATCCACAAAAAAATCATACTTCAATTTTACCACACATTTCTTAACATTTTCAAGACAATCTCAAGCCCTCACACCTCGAACCAGAAAAGGGGTCAGAGCTCGAACGTCTTCCATTTACAACGTGCTTAAACAGAATATTATTAGCCGGGAATCTAGTTAGGCACACGCGTCCCGCCTAACTGGGGACATCACCGCCGGCGTCACTCGTTATGTTGTATACAAGGAGCTAAGAAATACATTTATTTTCATACCCGAAGTGACTCGCAAGAATCTGGGTTGTGTAAGTTAGTCTATTATACCAAATACAAATACTTGTGGTTCCTATACAACTGTAATCGAAGGTAATTATATATGCTGAAACGATTTATAAATTATATGAATACTCGAGTTAACTTGCGCTATTTATAGAGATAATTCGATAACAATTAGAATACACTACTTGGCCCATTTCAAGGTCGATATTTACGTATTTTTTACAGTTTCACATAACTTTATGTGACATTGTGCAATTAGCAATTAATTGCAGAGTGCTGCTATAATAATCACATGGAACATGAATTACGTAAACACTCAAGTGTTATTTTCGTAGCTCGTGCTACGAAGGTGATGTGCTACGTCGTAGTACGTAGCCTAAAGGCGTTGTTATACTGTTACTAAATTAGTGAGGACGTGGCATCTTGACCTATTTCAAGGCTCGACACGTTTCCACTTGTTAGTTCCGACACTAACGATCTAAGGCTTAAAGCACACGTAATTTTACCGTCGATCGGTTATTTTCGTAGCGGTTTGGTAGCGGTTTGGTAGCGGTCTCGTCAACCTAATACTGGAGCTTATAACCGTAGCAACACGAAGAAGTATTACGTACAAGTCAATATTATTCTCTCCCAGAATAATGGTTTACTTGATTTTAAGCTTCGTGTTCAGGTATATTTAGCGATAAATTATTTGTGTCATTGATATTGGTGCTGCAGCCAGTTTAGAACCGAACCGATTTTATACAACTAAAACTGACCTGACTGATAAAAGTGAAACTTTACTGAAAAATATCGTATCAATTGTAAGGTACAACCTACAAATAACAAAAATATTTTATTTTTTTATCAATTGTTATATTGTTTGCTTCTGGAGGTATACCGCAACAAATATCAAAAACCCTCCTCATTTTGAAGCTGGTTAAAACATTTCTATTTTCACAACTTCCATACCACTTTCAGTTTATAATTTGCATGCTCTACTGAGGTTAACATGCTCGCTCTACAAAACCAGATACTTCATGTTAATAACACACATAGTTTCTCTCGACCTCTCGAGCTTTAGAAATACTTAGTTTTCTAGCTTTCCCCTAACAACCTCACCCTGTACATATACTTACAACCTACTTTGCTTTCCTCTAACAAAAAAAAAACATATTTAAAATTAGCAAATATTTCCCACGAACCACAAAGTTACACGATGTAGCAAGTTCCTAATATCATAATTTTTTTATTTTTTCAAACATACTGTATTAAATACATAATGAAACTCGAAAAAATGCATCAAAGAAATGTTAATGACCTATGTACCCTCTCTTGCTAATTTTCTCCCAGTAGAGCCAATTCAAAGTTTGCCTACAAAATCATCATGTATGCTCCAAACCTTAAGACTGTTACATATACACGTAAGCTAAATAAATAGATGCCTCATTTAATTTGGTGCCCCGGTCGTCGGACGTCATCTAATGAGATGACGTCACGAGCAAGGATTACCATGGAAATGTCTTTTGAAAGTTAACGGAGGCGTTCTATGCGAGACCTCTTTTGTTTATTAATGGCCCGTTTAAATGAAAAAGGAATGTAAACTTTTTAACTAGTATCTATACGGTTAAAATGAGTGTGTCGAAAAGATTTTTTAATTTAAATTTAAAATAGCGGTAAATTTAAATTAGGCTCTTAATTTATGAAACAGTAAATTGCATTTTATAAGCAGCCTTTGCTCTGCAGAGGGTCAGAAAAGGCTAGAAAAAAGTTGCATAGGAGAAGAAAAATGTTATCTCTATTTATATTTTCGTTGCCTTAATATAGAATCAGCACAACATAAGATGATTTACATGTGTATCGGCTTTTCTAATATAATTCGTGTTAAATGGTCGGCAATGGCTTGTTACGTCACAATATCAGAACAAACAAAAAACGTGCTTATAAAAAGCCTAAGCATTTACAAACAAATGTTAACAAGGGTTTGTTAAAAAATTTCAATTTTTCATAAGTGGTGAGCCGGACATCTAATTGCTGGTTATATTGCGGCCTTAGCCAACCTCCCGCTGTTGGAACATGGTCTAATTAAAACGTTCTAACAATTACTTTTCACGCAAAAACCTTGTGGATTATGTAGAGACGATTACATCAATTATGTACCTTTTGAATTAAAGGTAAGTTTGTTTCGCAAAGAGCTCTTCTGATAAAGCACATGAATATTGATCATATTTCTGAGATGCCTTCGAATACGGTTAGGGCTAAATAGTTTTTTTTTATATTTCTTTAATGCACATAGGTAAAACACAAAATAAAATAAAATAAAGAAGAAATATGTACAAAAGGTGGCCTTATTGCACCTAGCAATCTCTTCAATTTTTTTATTACTTTATCAGGGCTTTCTTTCTACCTGGCCATAACAAATTGCCCTAAATTATTTAACAATCAAGGGTGTTTTTACTACCATTTTTTCAAACTTTTATAAGTATTATTAGTATACTTAACCTTCTTTAACATTTGTTCTATTTGCACTTGTATTCGTATTTCAAGGCAAATAATATTTGTATTATTTTCGTTTACATTTTCTTTTGGCTTGATGCCAAACTGTTTGGAAGAACTTTTCGTATTGCGAGTAAGATAACAATTATTATAGGGTCTATAAGTGGTTCTATTTAGAATTAGGTATTTCAAAGAAACACTAAACATGTAATGAAATTCCTACTCGAAATAAAGTGAGTTTTTCAATTGATATTTTTTTTTTTTCAAAACAATGTAAAAACTTCAATTGTAATGTCTATAATTTTATTGCTGACTTTATTATAGAAATAGAAAAGTTATAACTTTAATTATTAGGTCGTCTATATGGTTAAAGTTAAATTATTTTAGTTTTACCAATTTATTTATTTTTTGTTGTGATCATATTGGTCGTTTGGTTACCGTACTCGATTCATAAATAACTATTTTTTTAACATAACATAACATACCATCACGCCTGTATCCCCGAAGGGTTAGGCAGAGGTGTACCAATGTACACCCACAGTTCGCTGGTATGATTTTATTTTAGGTCCCATGTAATAGGGGGCGAGCCTAGGTATTGCCACTAACCGGGCACAAATCCAAAGTCCGACCTGCTACTGAGAATTTCATAGAAAAACCCAATAACACCTTGGTCGACTTGGGAATCGAACCCAAGACCTCTAGCGTAGCAGTTGCGCTTAGAACCACTAGGCCAACGAGGCAGTTTACTATTTTTTTACTCGGTGTAAAATAATCAAAACCCGGTAAAGAGCATTTAAATATTACGGTTAATATTTTCCCAAACGTGATACGCAAAATGGTTATATTGAGGCATATTATCCATCTATAGCACATTTTAAGACTTGACTAGTAAACGTCCATTCCTTACATAATGACAAGGAAACTACTGGACTTTTACCTTAAACCAAAATTCAGGGTAAACAGTGTAGATAAATACATAAATTAGTTCAACAATCTTTCACTCAACTAACCAACACAGGTAACTGATGTGGTGCTGTTTTATGAGCCATGAGTATTAAACAACCGATACAACATCACGAAAGAGGTTGTATATCATACGATGAGTACGGCCGATACAAAATAAAACATACTATCTCACGCACCAAAAAGGTTTTATAGTAAAGGAAACAAGTAACTATGTAGCTACATAACTTTGAGTTTATTGCGCGTATGCAGTTTATTGCGATCTTTAAGCCATGCCATTAAACAGAGGCAGTTTTATTACGTAACTTAGCCGGGCGGTTGGTAAGTAACAAGTTGCCTCATCTCTAGCTAAGATGAATGGGTGTAATCAAATTCATGGGATGAAAAACAAATGAAATATAACAGTGAAATGAGGTTAACGGAAAAATGTTAGCGGAAAACCAGTTCCGTTTAATAACAATAAAATTATTTTCAACGTTCTACAAATATCGGCATTGTTTTATTTATGACCGAAGTAATATAGTACTAGATATGCTTGAATTTGAATATTCGTAATAGAAGTTAAACCTTACTCTGCAAAATTAGAACCACCTTAACATAGAGCTTGCATTTTAATTAAATAATACTCTAACACCAAGACTCAGAGCAAACATTTGTTACCAAATAAGACAAACAGTGGGAATAGAGATCCGGCAAAATGGCACAGCCATCATATTAATAAAGTGTCACATTGCACCAGTCACGAGGTTTCACTTAATAGCAAACAGACTTACAGTATGCCTAACTAGGTCAAATTAAAGCAAACACAAGGGATTACGACTGTTCGACGAAAACTTACAAAATTACCCAGCACTAGCTACTTGTCATCTCTTAGGCCGCGCTCACTTTGGATACGTTTTCGTACGAATTCCATTCGTGCAGAAACATACGAACACGCACGAACATTCCCGACCTTCTGAGTACTATGAAAGCGCTCACACTGCGCGCGAGTTAGTCGTACGTATACGTACGTGCAAGTCCGACGTCCGAAATCAATCCGAACTTGTTGGGATTTTATCGTGTTCGTACGTTCATCATCAAAATGTATGCGCTAACACCGGTACTCTGTCTATTTGACGGATAAAAACGTATTCAGTGTGCGCACTCAATTCGTACGAACAGTGTTCATACGTTTACGTACGATATAATTCGCATCCAAAGTGAGCGCGGCCTTATGCGCGGCAAAAGAGTATGGTCGAAGCTGAACGAATGCTTTCTTGACACATGTCAGTTGATCTTGATTTTTGCGTGGTAATAAAAAACCGTGTTGTATCATTCATTGTACAACTGTAACGTGTAACTGCCTCGTTGGCCTAGTGGTTATAAGCGCGACTGCTACGCTAGAGGTCTTGGGTTCGATTCCCAAGTCGACCAAGGTGTTATTGGGTTTTTCTATGAAATTCTCAGTAGCAGGTCGGAGTTTGGATTTGTGCCCGGTTAGTGGCAATAGGCTCGCCCCCTATTACATGGGACCTAAACATACCGGTGAACTGTGGGTGTACATTGGTACACCTCTGCCTAACCCTTCGGGGATAAAGGCGTGATGGTATGTTATGTTTATCATTCATTGTAACCTGGCATAACGATATAGTTTTGAATAATATTATTCGTTTATAGGACAAATATATGATAGTAATTTATGTTTAGATAGTAACTTCTTAAGCCATAATAAAGTCATATCTTCCTGTTGACCACCACCTGTCAAGAACGCATTCCTTTAACGGCTGGACCATAGTTAGTCTATGGTGGCGGCAAAAAATATAGTGTACGATTAGGTTTGTATTATAAAGTTATATAATTACTTGTTTAACTCTGAGAATATGCCATATGTATGCCTTCAGTGTTGGATGTTAATTCTCTAAGTCTCTTTTAGCACTACTCAAATGCTAATTTGGAAAAAGCAATATAGGGCTCTTTATAAATAACCGACGACGCTTCAAACAATCTAATTTCCAGACGAAACAAACACAAAACAAATTGAATTTCGAGTTTTTTGCGTTCAGAAAAGGCTTAATCGTGTTTGTTTATTTTTACGAGTAATTAGTAGCACAGAGGAAATTTCGTGGAGTCGTTAGTTGTGCGAAGTTTACGGCAGGCTGGTGTTACGTCGACCGTGGAATATGCAGCCGCGCCGTGAAGTTTTTACTGTACCTAATAGTGTGTTTAAGTTAAAATACTGTTTATTTAAGATAAATATTTGTTTATTTATATTATTATTTTTAATGTATTGATGTGTATGGTACTGCCTTTTGACGTCATTTTTCAGATTATTTGATTTATTTTTATTTATTTATTTAAAACATAATAATATGTTATACGACATGCTGATTGACTTTTACATAATGGTTGTTAATTGCAGGAAGCAATCATTAAGAGGAAAGCGGAGTGGACTTTTCTCCATACAAACGTTCTCGTCTGTTTTCTCGCTGATTTCTGAACTTAGGGCTATGATTTTTTGCAGTAATATAAATATGAACTAGATCTATGCCCCTATTTTTTCCTTTTTTTAAATAAGTTATATTTAAAGAAACTAGAACCTTCTAAAAAGTGCCGAGCTTGACCGCAGTTTTCAGAGGCGTTTTTTTTTCAAATTTGGCAACGATTATTGAAAAAAGGAAAAAATAGAGGCACAGGTTATTCTTTTCTTATGCAGTATATGAAATATCTTTAAAATTAGTTAAGAATTGGGGGAGAAAATAGACGAGAGCCAAACCTCGATTTTTCGTCAGCGGCGGGGGGAATTAGAGCGACAGCAATACTTTCTTCAAAAACCGAATTTTCAAAAGTATGTTCGCTCCCCTTTCCTCTTAAATGATGCGATGGTAAATGCTGTGTAACATATACATAACTTATTTATTATAATAAATATAGATTTCACATTCTACAGCAATTAATACGTAGGTACATTGATATTTAATATGACAGCGAAAAAAATTTCGTAAAATTTTACAGAATAGAAAATGATCAAAGATTTGTTCAGCTTTAAAAGAATAAAATAGAAAACACTTGGAACGTGACTTCTAAGTCCACCCGCTGCTGTGTTGTCGTGACTTACTCTAAGACGAAGAAATATAGTTCCATTTGAAGGTTTGACAGAAATACTAGAGAATTCTTTATCTGAGAAGTTATTGTTATGAACTGAAATATTAAAAATGATTTGTTTGTTAAAAACTATTGAGTAGAGAAAGTGTATTTATTGTATTGCCTTACTTAAATGACATAAGATATTAAAAGATTTCAAAAGTTTTTATAAAACACACATTATCATCAACCATTTTATATAAACAATCACAAATTCTTGGAATGCCTTACTTAAATGACATAAGATATCAAAAGATTTCAAAAGTTTTTTTTTTTTGCAAATACTAAATTACTTTTGTGTTGTGTAATTTGATTTACTTGAATACTATGGCATATAGACCACTTTCTCTTTCTGATTTAATAGTCTATTACTGTTCATAATCAGCGAAATCACCAAGAACAGTTTCTTAGAATTACTGCATTATGGACGTTAAGGTTATTTAGTAGAAGTTAAGGTATTTTGGACTTAATAATGCCATGGCATGAATGTGCTTATCTTACACAAACTAAACTGCAATTTCTCGGATGAAAACACTTCTTAAGAATCTTTCTGCTACAAAAAGCAGCACCGAGACTAGTGTATTTTTCTTGAAACGAACGGAATATGCTACACCTGAGTGTTTGAAAATCGTAAAGCTATTGCCTAAGTTTATGTTTTTAAACGTAAATTATAATGATATTTCAAGAAATATTCGATAATTACCTAGTATTTGCACTGCAAATAATACAAAATGTACTGAAAAATTCAATCTAACGATACATGTAATAGTGAATAGTGCTATAATAAAGTTCATAGGTCATATTTTAGGTATGACCAATATCACTTCAATATTTGAGCTTTAACAGCTATACCTTAACAACTTAATACAGAACATTATAAACTGCCGCCCACGATACTAACATCAAACGTTACATTGTAAATATAATTTCCCAGAGGCAACCAATAAACTAAGTAGCAAATATTAACGGGTTTCATAAAGTTCCATGTTATCAGGAACAACTGCTAGTGGTGGTAATTAAGCAAGAGACGTGCTTTAAGCTTAATGACGATATTTTGGTACACCTTGAGGCTAATTTACAGATATTAATGTACCTACTTTCGTTTAATTTGGTTTGGAGTCTTATTGGTAACTTTAAGGTAAACGTTTATCGCTATCACAAGGATTATTTCTGTTTAAGTCTTCCTTTCGTTCTTATGAAAACACGTTAGTCTTGTAGAATTATTCGTCGACCTAGACAAAAGTAAACAGTAGGCTCTGAATCGACGTGATAAAATTCTGAGATAAAAATTCCGCGGACGTGTAACTTAAAACAAAGACATATGTGAGTTCTATTTTTCATAATTATATACAACAATTTTAGAATGCTTAAATTAAAAAGTAAATAGTGTGTCAAGTTTTCACATAGTTTACCTATAGTACAGACAGTCCAGTAGAGTGCAGGTAGTCTCACGTTACACAAGAGAGTTGCCGGACAGTGTTCCGTCTTAGACCACGTCTCGCTTGCAGCTGTAACCGCAGAGAGGTTTCACATAGATAGGTATCTCACTTCTGTATACCTACAGTCGTATTTTCCGATTATGTTCCAATATTCAAGGTTTTTACCAACGCCTTCGGGAGGTATTCTGATTACTTTTTGACTTAGTTTTTGTTAGTAAAGGTGTATTGTAGACACGTAAAGCAATTTCTTCATCTAATGTTCAAGACAAAAAGACAGTCTTGAAATAAATAATTTCTATTTTCATTTTTCTCATAATCAGAAGAATAACTAACAGACAATACGTTATACATATTATTTGTAGAAAACAAAGGTACTACAAACCTAATCTTGAAATGAAATAAAAAAGTCTAGTTCAAAACGCCAATTAAAATATCTCAATGAACCTTACAACTTTTAGAATAGAAAATAACGATTTTACACGCTTACACATTTGACCTCTAAAATCTTATTAAGTCGAGAACAAAATATAAAAGAGGTTATAGAATAAATTTTACAGTCTAGCGATGTTTCAAATTGATTATTATATTGAATCTTAGTGTCAGAACATGCGTAAAGACTTCATACAGAAAGCTTATAAGTTTATTACACTGAAAGTCAAAGAAATTCTATTAACTTAATACACTAGCTTGTCTACTTTGCCCTCAACAAGACCCAAAGAAATTATTAGCAACAAAAACCAATTAAAATATAACAGTGTAATTAAAAATAAACTTATATATTATAATATAATTTATTTATATTTTTAAATTATAATATATTTTACTATCACTCCTAAGAAATAACAAAAAAAATACATATAATATTTTCTAACATCCAACTTATATGATCACTTTAACAGCGCTATTTTCTTAGTCTTTACCATGGAAATGCATATTCACAAATTCTTTAACATGTCATTATTCTCTATACATATTTTTGACGGTCCTGTTGGTCTAGTGGTTAGTGACCCTGACTGCTATACCGGAGGTCGTGGGTTCGATTCCCACTCAGGACAAATGTTTGTGTGATGAGCACGATCATTTGTTCTGTGTCTGGGTGTAATTTATCTATAATATGTATGTAACCGGGTGTGAGATGTCCCGGAATATTATTATAATTATTCTATAATTCTAAACATAGAAACACGGCGCTACCTAACGCCAAAACTATGCCAAAACCAAAACATTTTTCACGATAATTATAACGCCGAATTCCACACCGTACTGCACTAGTATTTCAGATCAGAACATTACGACAGATCATGAAACCAGCACACCATATGAAACAGTGAAATATCTTCTAAAACTATAATCAGTTAGAGCGACATACAAGCCACATCGCCCCATCACCGCCCGTCGGACTCGTACGTGCGACCGCAATATCCCGTCCGATGCAGCTTGCTATACAAATTAAACCGACGTTAGGGAATCATGCATGTCTACATACACATATGAGTAGGTAGGGTTGTAGTGTCAGCTGACAGCGGTTTTTATCTGTGACAGCGTGACAGTTGCTGTGTTTAGTTGAATTTGTTGGTAGTTTAGTGTTGTCATTTGTTTGCACGTAAGTATTATGCCTAGGTATATTTTGACCTTTTATTGATCAAGAATCAAATCACGTGTCATTCTGCATTTTTGTTTCCATAACCAGACCAATAATACCATGTACCTACTGCTAGTGTATAAAAGTGTTCTCATTAGAAAAAAAACTTTAATTTTACTACGGAGCTAATGCGTCTACTATTCATATCAGAGAAGATGGAAGCCGCTACTTAAAGTTTCTAGTAAAATTATTTTATTGCATTCAAAATTTCATTTTGATACTTTAAGTAAAATGCTGTAAATGAGAACTCAACTTATCTTTTTTAGTTTCCTCTGTAGATTAATCCATTAGCACCATTGTTTTTCCTTATGACTACTTTACTATTCAGCTGTTTGCAATTTCATATCCTCCTTTACTTAAGCACAAAGAACTAAGACCTTTTTAAAGACTTTTTCTAATTAAACTTACTCTTAAGATGGTTCTTTACTGTATTTGTTTCTTTTTTAATCTCTTCTCATAATTTGCATACCACCTCTAAGTGCTATTAAAGTTTCTAATGGTATATCGTGACCTAGTTTCTAGTAAAATATTTGATTATTATATACAATTGTTCGTTGCATTATTTTCTAGTTTATAGAAATTCATAAACGTCAGAAAATTATTTATGAGATTTGTTTCTTGTTTAAATGGAAATTATGTAAAATGATTTTCATAATTTGAAATACAGTATGTGATACTTAGCTATGAAATTTATTTATTTTTTACTTATTTTTAACATTGCAATACAAATAAAAATGCATTTATTTAACTTTTTAGTTTAGAAAGACAAACATTTGACAATACTTTAATAAAGTCATCATAAATACAAACAGGAAATGCTAAGTTTCATCTTCAACTATCTCAAGGAACATATTATGTTGGAACAAGTCATAACCAGCGGGATCGGTGAGTATAACCTAATTTCCCTGGAGCGAATGCGTCGAGACATCACTTCGCATTGCTGTCTAATTGATCGTATTTCAACCGCCCTCAAGGGTTTCGCGTCACTAACTCTAAAGCTGTCAGTACACGAACTGCTCAAGCAGTTAGTGATCAACGTACATAGACTGCGCGATTTATCGATCGGTTTAGTACGTCACCTGCAATTCCCGCGCGTTTGTTTTTTGTTTTGTCGACCGGTCGAAGCAGTCGAATTGCTTCAGCAGTCCGTACGCTAGTGGCCATAGAACATGCAGTCGCATCGATACCGACTGCTCGAAACAGCCCGTGTGCGTGCAGCCTAATTTAAATTACGTTTCACCCAAAACCGAGTAAACTGTTGGCAAATAACTTTGACAGCTTTGTTTCAAGATACTTTGATATTATTTACTGTGGTAGATGTTCTGTCGTAAATGTTTCGGAAACTGCCTATAGGCTGATATTGGATACGTCTCGTATAAAATAAAATACATATAATATACTTAGTATAATATGAAGTAATGTCGTTCAAAATTTCATATGAGAAAAGGTTTATAAAAACTGTTTTCTAACCAAAGCATAGCTCACGTTGACGTTTTCAACTACATTTAAATAGAAGTCACAAAGGCGAATTCAACAGAGTGAAAAGAAAACAGAAGCCTCACCTTACCTCACTAACTTTTATCTGAAGGAAACCCTAAAGCCAGTAACGTGCCAAAATAAATTCCACAAAGAAAAGTCAAATATAAATTCTTCGCCATTACCTTTTGTTGTTTGCGCGAGGCGACATTTTGTTACATACTTATTGTGCCTACAATTCTTTATAAGGCAGTAAATCCATTAAAAGGGGAACAAAATAACATCATAAAAGTTCCAAGAGAAAGTCCAAAGAAAGGTAATAAGACAGCTCTCATCTCTGAACCGCCAAGTACCATTCCAGAAGTTTTTCGCATTCGTCCTGCCTTCATTTTATATTCTTAATGGACTCACCTGCGGGTTTACGTAATATTATAGAAATTACGAGCATTTTGCTTCCTTTTATTCCGACGTCATTATCGTATATAAGGCGTTAAAGGATCCTCGGGTTCGTATTTAGATAACCTGGGTTTACAGATATCCCAAATTATGTTCGTGGCTTAGCCAGTAACAAGTCTGCTGAATTACGCGATATTAAAACACATTGTTTTAAAATACATCTTTGTTTTAACCAACGTCTAAAAAGGAGGTAGTTCTATGCTCTGTGCATATTTTTTCATTTTGTAAATATGCTTTACGCAAGTCATGTTTCTTTTAAATGTTTATTTAATGGAAAACTAAGATGACATGAACCTTACGATATATATTATGAGAAAAATAATTACAAAAAAAATAGCTTTTGTAATTACCTTCTAGATATTTTAGGGCAATAAAAAACAAAAGGAAAACGTCTCAGATTGTTTACATCAAGCACCGCACCAATCACAAAGGGCGCAAACAACTTTCAAGTGCCAAAAGCAATAACAAGATATCTTATCTAACATATCGTTTATTCTTTAGCTAATACCATCCGTGGACTGGCTGTGGGAATTTTCATGAGCACTTAGATGTAACGAGTTCCGTAAATAAGACTCCAGTTCAGTAATAAGAGTATGTTTGCACAAGTTACGCGGTTCTAGTTGAGTACCTTTTTATTGTTTTCTGCAAAAGATTTTGAGTAGCTGTTCGAGTTTATGTAGCCCTGGTACTTGTGGGATGAATGAGTGATAATTAAATAGGGCAAAATAACTTTGAGGCTGAACCTACTAGGACTTAACTAGCAAGTTGGTTAATTATTAAATGCTTGTGTATACTAATTATTTTCAAATTACTACTAATAATTTAAAAAATCTGTACATTAAAATTTAACGGAAATCATTGACAGCTGGAGTTATTATTTAAATGCTGTAGCGTTATCGTAGAGCGATCGTAGCTCCAGCGTAGCAAGCTCGTAGCATTAAAAATAATACGTTATTGCTTTCCACATTTATTTTTAAACGTGTCGAGTATCAAGGTAAGTGTACTTCCCACACATACACGAGTCTGTATGATACTTTATGAAGTTAGTGCTTCAAAATAGCCTGAAGATAACTCGAAGTGTATAGAGGTCTTATCTATTGTACGTAGCAGGCCGTTTACGAGACAAAGTTCTGAGTTTAGATTAAGCGTAACAGAGTCGTAACGAGGAACAACAGACGCAATTATACAACTAACTCACTCAAGTCGCCTTCAGACTAAAACTCGTTTGAGTATGAATAAGTAAATGTCTAGATGGGTAAGGCTATTGGCAGCACAACTTTGAGGATGACTATTTCGGCAAAAAATAGTTGACGAAAATATTTCATTATAATGAATTGAATTTTGAATATGATAACTATGTGTATATTTTAACAGTAAAATAATTATGTATTTTAAGTAAAAATGACAGTAAAGCCAGTAGTGATTAATTTAATAACGTTAATTTATGTGTTAATGAGTAGGTAAGTTTAATACCTAAAAACCGCTGGAAACTGGAGCAACCTTTCGTGGTCAGGTTATCATTAAAATAACGTTATATTGAACTTTTAAAAAGCGCCTTTTTTACTTCGGGTGCATTTTGTTTTATGATATTCCTCTCTGATCTTCCGTTTTCAGACAGATATTATGAATGCTGCATATATATGTATATGCAGCATTTTTTATACCACTTACGCCCCCGATCTATATAATATGTTCATACTCAAAGTACTTTACACTAAAAAGTCCTCAATTCAAGAGAAATCGTTTAATGAAAGAAACAACAACAATACTTAATTACGTTTCGAATGGAACAAACTTTAAAGTGGAATTCAATGAGAGTTGTTCTTAAATACTGTTTAAACGCAGTTTTATTGGACTCTAGTTTCTTAAATAAAATATAAATCAAGCTTCCCTAAAAATGGGGATGACGCCCAACTGTCGCGAATGTTTTTGTGTGACGAGATGGTGGCTTCTTTTAAACAAAATTTAAGGAAGTTTTAAATCCGAATCTTTGGATTTAAATTATGATTTTTAGGATTACTTTTTTTTCTTTAAACAAATTTTAGTAGGAACGCCATGTGGCAACATTTTGATAAAATAAAGAAATGGGCATAAATTCTGTTTACATCTGTTTGTCATCTGTTTACATCTTAGTTTTAAAATTTGCTTACGCTGAATTGCTAGCCATGAGTTATACGTTCGTGTAAATACATAGTATAATAATATAAGTGTAAAACTATCCACAGCAGAACAAAAGCACGTTTCAAGCAGAGGAAACAAAAAAACACTGAGACAAAAAACAACTGCTGACGCTTAAAGACCTCCCAAAAACTCTAAACACGACGCCCAAAATGTTTGTTTTTATTTTTTCCATAAAAATATGGCGCGCATTTTAAGATATTAAAGTTGTTCACATAATATATGCGCCCCCCTGCGCCTATTTCCTTCGGGAGGAGGCTATTTGTATTCACAAGGGAAGAACAGTGAATGCATTCGTCCGCTGCAAGCCAGAGATTCGTGACGAATTTTTCATATGAAATTTCATATACGAAAATATTTATATTATTTCTGTTGCTGGGAATACGTCGCGTAAATACTTGTTTGTATGACGCACGTGTGTTACGTGTTATCTGTATGTAACAATATTTTTTTCGTGATATAGGTCATTGTTTGTGGGAAAAAAATGTTAATAAAAACGTATTATAAGATACTGGACACTTTCTTGTGATTTGTGAATGAGATTTTGAAAATGAAACAAATGTATTTTGCACAAGCATGTACGTTTCTAACATCACATGCTTGTTTGTTTAATTTTGTCGAAAAAATTAAATAAATGTTGACACAATTTTTATGACAAAATAGCTTTCATTTATCGTTATTCTAAAATAAATCTTAACGCAATAAACCTAAAGTTTAATTTCCATAAAAGTTACAGCATTAAATAACGTAAAATAATTCAGGAGGCTCTTAGTTGTTAAACAGCTCGTGTTTATGTTGATGCACGCTAAACGCCAGCTGAATGGAGTTACCGATGCTCTTAGGCGAGCTGCTAACGAATAGTTATGTACTTCTTGCTAAGATCCTACTAACTTTACAGCTGACATACTTTTACTAGCTCAACGCTAGCATTTTTTGATAGTAGGTAGAAGAAAATATATGGGGAAAATATGTTATTTATTTACCTCTAAAGGACATCCTCCAGCTTTCATACATTTTGGATTTAAATCTAAAAGTTAGAATTTTCAAACATAAATAAAATCAAGCACAGTGGTGCTACAGCTTACTTTTAGGTTAGGTTACCCTTAAGAAAAGGAGCTAAGGAGGATGAGCGCGGTCTGAATAAAGCATTTTTTTGTTGGTACTTCCTAATTTAAACCATATCTCATGATGTCCTTTGCCAAATAAACTGAGAGTGATTGTTCAAACAATGAAACTCAAATTGTTATGGATCCAAAGCATGCTACAATATTTCCGTAAGAAATAAAAACATCCTACAACTCAAACATATACACATACTACAACAATCTGTCTTCACAGCAAAACATAATAGAATAAGTACAGTTACAAACGGTATATGAAAACAGGAAAGTAAAACGAAAATAATATCTCAGCGTGTGTTTTTATGCTAGTCAGTGTTTTTCATACTCCGTAAGCTGGTATAATTTATCATCATAAATACCCATTTATAAACAAGGCTCCCCCTATGGACCACTACAGTAAACGATCCGTGGAGATATTGCTATAGCAACTGTGCTCGTCATGTGGACTTGAGATTACGGTGTGATATGAATTAGACAGTGGAGATAAGTTTTGGTTAGATTTGTGGAGATTCCAGACAACGTGTCAAACTGTGTTAACTGGACACTTAGTATCGTCGTGAGTTTTTGGTTACGTAAAAACATGATAATACATATTTTGTTTTTACTATCGACTATACGGACAATCAGAAAAATAGTCATCCACAGTCCAGTTAAATTATGTTCTGATTTACTCACACATTTGACATATTTCAGTTTGAAATCGGCAAAGCACAATACATTTAAATTTTGAGTTGATGATCAGAATTTTTCGGCTTTATTCCAAAGTAAAAAATATTTCAATAGTTATGCAACTTTACAAGTTGTTTTGTTTTTGGTAACTATACACTCTGCATACCCTTATTTCATAAAAGCAGAAAGTCCACAGATTAAACAGTGCAAAATATCACGAAATATAAGGGTCAACATTTTCTTCCAAAGCTAAATTCTTTCCCAACACATATCCACATCTAAAAAACACGACTGCAGGAATGCTTAAACACGGGGTCAGTTCGTTTTTTCCTGCGACCCTAACCGCTAATAATGCTTCGTCCGGTCCATTGCGTCCGACTTAACGTACCGACAAAACTTATTCTGCTATTCCGATGCTACCTCGATGGTATATCGAAAGTACTTTAACTTGCCTAAGCCTTCTAAATTCTTCAACACGATCTATTGGATAGGCTAGTTTTCTGGGAAATATGAGTTTACTTCGGAAATAGAAGTTGAAGTTTGTAAGGTAAATATTGTATTTACGATTTGTTTTTCAACTAATTACAACACAAATCACTTTGTGAGTGTATAATGTCACAAAGATAACAATATAACGAAATACACAAAGAAATGTCACTTAAAAATAGGTCTTTAGTGCAATGACCACATAAACTGAAATAATAATGGACTTAGGTACATAGAATTTGATAAATATTAATTTAATAACAGTTTTTCCTTTTTTTGTCGATAACCATGTTGGTAGTATTGGATATATTTTTCAAACTTCCTCATATGCACAAAGTACCTACTTCTCATTTTACGTTCTTCTTCAAATATACCCAAGCTTTCACCTCTTCATCCTTATGGTGAACGTATGGCGCCAGTGTTTTATTACACCGAGTGTAGAAAGGTCTCGGGCAATAACTAAGGGTAATAATAAAGCATACCGGTTCACCGCACTCCTTACACCCCGAATTAAACCCATACGTAATCCTGTTTTATGACGAAAATATAGACCTTTAAGTTTTCCTATTATCATTGCCCTATTTCTAAATGTATTGGTTTTATTTTTTACCTTCAGGAATTGAAACTAATAATTATGAGGTAAGCGATCAATAAGGGTAACAAATGCACTCATACTCGTACGTGCATCCTCCGTATTTAGTTGGAAATGGCCGATACAAAAACTGCTAAATAAAAGGTACAACAAATAAAAATTGAAGCAGATGAAGAATCAGATGTTGTCATAGATATTTAGGCACTTTTTGGCAAGGAAACAATTTCAGAATTCAACGATCAAAATTCATTTACCAAGACAAGACAACAACATTTACTAATACAAAACCACATTCTTTTACTCGCACAAAAATCTCTAGTATCAGAATATCAGTAACAGTATCTTCACAACATAATCTCGTTATATCACAGAATACGTCCGCCGCACTAATGAGTTTTAGCCCTTTCAATCACCTCCCCTTCATGTAAAAAAGATCAACCCTTGTAAACGCACTTCGCTGATTAATTACCGACTTGCTTTATACACTGGATGTAGGGTAGGAGAGGACTGACCCTTATTTTGTTCGCACATTTTATTTGGTTGCAGTTTTTTATTGGAAATAAATATTTTTGATGCACTTTTTGGAATTGAACCTTTGAAGTATGTTATGTTTCTTTTTCTAGTGAGTCTTTTGTGCTATTGCTATGATTCCCCCAAACATATATACCTATAAACTTTTTCATCTTGTTATAATGGTACTGACTTGATTGGAGGATTGTTTGTGTGAGTTATTAATTAATATTCCAGACCCTGTCGTAATTATACGAATTGAGGAAAAGTAAAAAATTCATACATAAGTAGATAGTGTACGTTACATTGACTAAACACTTTATTTATATGTTATTTCATTACCAAGAATATAATTAAAAACCACAGTAACGCAATTATTATTTACTAATTATCTGCGTCAGCAAATATCAGTCCCACTTCAGAATTACTATTTTCGGGGAAAATCAAAGAAAAGCAATTCACTCTGTTTTGTTGAGCAAATTTCATGCGGTCCCTAATCTCCTACTTATTGGGGTTAAACCGATGAAGTCATCAATTTAAATGAAATGTACTCCGACCCACCCCTCTTCTCGTTTCCATTCGGCTAATCAAGGAACACAGAGGAACACCAAAGGTACCTTATTTTTTCAATATAATCAAGCTTTTTATGTAACAGAATTTTAAATAGGCATATTTTTTTATGTTTAATACGTAGACCGTCAATTTTTTTAGCCGTGAAATAGATATTTTTTTTTTATCTTTACACAGTAAACTAAATGATAGAACATTTAAATGATAGAATGATAGAACATTCAATTATTCCGCCGACATATATGAGATACTGGGATTTAATAGCAGTTTAGTTAGTGAAATAAGGGTAAAAAATAGCATATCTTAGTACAGCCAGTTTCTTGAGGATCATTCTGTGTTGTTTTTTTTTTTCTGTAAAAAATAAATTTACCTATTAGTTATGTGCTCATATCAAACTAACGTTATTTGATTTTACTACTAACAAGAACTAATATACCACGAATACTCGGCCAACCAAACAACACAAATCCATTGTGACTTCAACGACGTTAAATTTGACCTAACAACTTTTGGTCCGTCACATTAAGCGGCATTGATTGACACCTCACCTGCAAACTGCTATCCATTGACATATTGTATTTATTTCCATGCTATAAGCGTTGTCTATACAGCTCGGACTTGTGATTTCCCCTGGGCAGCCTTGTTTAATCATTCAAGTCGTCCCATCTCCGAACCTACCTTAGTTACAACGATGCCGAATAATTAATTTACAAGTGCCAGAACAACTTTGGGCTTGACCCACTTGCTTCCTGATGTGTTTGGTAAAACTGTTTAAATAATAGATATTTTATAATAATAAATTACAGACTATTTATTTATGCACACATTTTGGACATAAGATTTAAGGTGCATACTTTTCCGATACATGATGGCGTTCTTAACTGCCCAAGCCTTTTATTTTCCAGAAAGAAAGATATACCCAAATAATAAGTTATAAGGAAAACCAACCAACAATGAAACCTTAAAAGCTTACTTCAGGCGACAAGTACAAAACATCACACCTGTCCAAGAAAAATATCAAACCCTTCAACGAAAAAACAGAATTCCAATAATCATATCAGGACATGCCAACCCTTATATTATTATAATACAAATAAATTTAACAAGGTCCCTTTGAAATGTGTTTCATACATCAATAACGTGAACGCATTACATACAAATGTAGGGGATATGTCATGAGATAGGGTAACCATCAATATGAGATAGGACAGGTGTGCTTCCGAACGGACGTTAGATTGGATGCCGAGCCGGGATTGGTCACATACAACGTCGTATTAGTACGAAAGAGTGATATTTTTTGTTATTTCTTTTTATGACATGTCCTTGATTGAACTAAATAAGGACGGTGAGAAATAAACAAAATGATTTTGATCCCAAATTTGACCCATTTTCGTAAATCCAGCATATTTTAAGCTTACTATAATTACAAGACTCATTTCATTTAAAATACTTTCCTTTTTAAAACCACAGTACACCAAATTCATGGCTACCTATCATACGAGCCCTTTTACCTACATACGTTAGCCCCCGAATACGGCCTCAGGTGCAATATTGCATGCACATCACATGCGTTCCTCCGACAAAGACACGCCTTTACATCTTACCATAATGTCACATTTATTGCATACGAATGTTTTTCAGGTATAGAAATGAGGCAGGTTTTTTCCGAATTTAGAATTTCGTTATTTATCGCTTCCAATTCGGGTATCGGTTTCGTGTTCCCCTAGTACATAAATCTTTTTAAATAGTAGGTGTGTGTGTCTAAAAATTTGAATGGAAATTCTAAAACAATGTTTCGTATATAGATAAATTCGTAGGTATATTGTGACTAAACGTGTGTAAAAGCAGGCGTAAGCTTCAACTGCTTTGAGTATTACATAAGACAACGTCTATCGCAACATTACATACTCCATTGTTTTACAAAATCATGATAGTACATAACAATAACAAGAGTTCATTACGTACGGTAACCCGTAACCAATCAACCAGTTTAAACTAAGCTACCATAGAAGAGTACATTAACCCTTAAAAGACAAACAACCGCTTAATAACCTTGTATTAATGGTACGTATTATAAATACTATAATTATCGTCCAAATCGATTGGGTTCAAAGCTACGTTGATTAGTCGACACGCAATCATCGAAATTAAGGACGGTCGAAAGCGAAGCACACAGTCATATTAATTGGGCTCCGTTATTCACAGGATGTACATGATGATTCATGATGATTCACAGAAGGCAAATAACAGAAAGATACAATATTTATGAAAGTGTAAGATGAATAGTTCTAAGATAATTAGATACGCAAAGGTCGTTACCCCAAAACTAAAATAAGTTAATAACACTACTTCAGAAACTAACACAAAGAGAATTCACAACATAATATATCTATCACAAACATGTCAAAACTTTTGACGTTTATCTTCACGAAAATTATAGTTTAAAATGATTATGTTTCCATCATTCATGCAAAGCTACAAGAAAATACTGAACTGTCAAAACTTTCGGAAAGTTCAACGGACCGTGTATCAATAGAAATCATTCGAAACTCGGGCCACTCACACTCCATTGATTTTCACAATAAATGTCGTACTTCGAATAGTTTTTGTAACAACCAGTAACAACAGATGTTATTCTAATCCGTGCGCTTTAAAATTATTCTTTTGTTTTCATAAAACAAAGAAGTGCTCAATTGATCGTAAAATTGAACAAAGGTAATATTAAAGTTGAGTGACTCGGTAGAATTGCTTAGAAGTATTCAATTAAAGGGGTATTCTCTTAACTGCAAAGTCATCGGCATGTGTATTCTGCTAACTTTATCCAATGATCCCAAATTTCCTCTATGGTCAGCCTCAACTGTCAAGTGCAAAATGACAGCTTGTCAAAGGGTAGAGCTAATTAAAAGACTCAGTGACCAGTTTAGGACAGTGACCTTTTTGCTCAGTTAGGGGACACTGTGCCAATAGCCACTTAACAAATAACTCCAACTCTTCCATTTAAGTAATTTGTGTTTTGTATTGTAAAATAGGCTTGTAGTGGTACAATGAAAATTAAATTAAATTTAAGTCAAATTAAATGAAATTTGGCAAAAAATAATAGTGCAACACTTTATTGCTAAAAAATTATAATAAATTCATTAAGTTCTTCTCAATATCAACCTATATGAAAAATCGCATTTATGCTCGTCTCCCTTTAGCTTCAGAGCTAATAATTAACCCCGAACGAACGAGGTCTACCGTGTCGAAGGGTGAAAAGGCTAATTAAGAGCCACTCGAATAAAAATAATAAAAAAAGCTTCTTTTTTAGGGTTCCAGCAGCAACAGGACCCTATTACTAAGCCATCGCTGTTCGACCGTCAGCGGACATGAGATACATGAAACGTAATAGCCAGAGTAAAAAATTGTACGAAGAGTTTATTTCGGTTGCCGCTTCCGCCACTTATACGATAGTACCGAACCCTTCATGCGCTAATACATTTCGCACTTGGCCGTTTTTTTTATGTCGATTAACAAGACTGCGTGACTAGATTGGAAAATGAAGTATTTTTCTTAACTTTTGACACAGAAAAGCCAATATGGTGGCTTATATACTGAACTTTAAAGTACGCATCCGGTGTTTAATTTTACTAATACATTTGCTTTCATTATTTATATACTGAAATTGACGTAGGTTCTAAACATATTGAAATGCAAAAGAAGGTGTAAACACGGGAAAGTATCATTCAGTTTATGTGGTACTCATAACTTAATAATAACTTAAAAGCTGTGCCTTTTTTGTAATAGGTTTACCGCTGTTACTGGACTCAGCTAAAAGTATGCTGACTAAATAAAATATAATATGTTTTGAAATAATGCCATTTCCCAGTTTTGCGAATACAACTCTCAATTCAAGATGAGTTGGTGTTGGGATTTCACGTTTGCATGCGGCTGTATAGAACACCATCGAATTGAATATAATTTGAATGAAGACTTTCCACCTTCCGTCGTATTTCCAGTGGGTACAATACAAATACAGCCTTAGAATAACTATAATGGAATACCTAATAGTACCTAAAGTATTTTATTTATTCACTTGGTAAGGTCTTGTATTAACCTATAAACTACCATTAAACTGAAATTGGAACATATTACCTTTATTAATTATGAACATAATTTATGTTGAAAATTAAATACGAAATGAAAAGTTTGTGAAAGGCTTAAGCCTTTTTTTGTAAACGCTTACAGGAAAACGTTCTTAACATAGAAACGTATTATTAAAAATAATCTTAAAATAAATATTTTAATGTAGTATTTAAACGTTGCCTATTTGTCTTGTATATAAATTCCTTCCAAATCGGAGGTGTGTTGCAAATAAAAGCCATGAGAGAAATATATTTATAATCAAAATCAAAATAGACTGCCTAATGTCGGGCAGTTCAAAGACCCATTTAATGCCATTAGCTGGACTCGTACAAAAAACATGCCATAAATTAACCGACCACAGCTATGCGTCTTCCTCCCCTAGTAAATTTCATTGCGAACGATACCTACCCCGTATTTAGTGCTAACCCATCGGCATATACGACTCCCATTATTGGATTGATGAAACCATAATAGTAGGGATTTATCTGTGCCATTGTATCCCGGAGTAGCTTCTTCTATGGGGTAAAGGTCTCGGCAATATTGATGTAGGGTAAGACTGTGAGATCCTCTCAATGACTGCTCGTAAAATGCAGTGTGTTTATTAAAGCATTTCGGGAACCTTCTGCATATTGCAGTTCTTATTTGACAAAGGAATAATGTAATTTAGAAGTGTGGAATAAATAGCCTTCATTATATAATTATGTATTTTGATTGTTTTATCGAGCGGTGTATATTTAAAAGAAAAGCAAAATTTCAAAATCCAGATTAAATACAGACGCGACATGCAGCCATACTTATATCGAAATAAAGAATATACCTGAATCATTATTCTAAAATCCCGTACCAACATTGGAAGTTCAATAAAACCCTGTTAAATCAAACAAAGGTGTGACATAAAAGCAGACCGAAAACCTAACAATCATAAATCCGGGTCGCCAATAATATACGCAACAATGGATAAAGAAAGTCTTCGTTATATTCGATTTTACATAGGGATCAGTTGGCAGCATTGAATAAATTTCCGCTACTGGATGTCAGGGCCGTGGAGCCGTTATATAAATCTAACAAATTATATTCATAGACTGACAAACCGAATTCTGATGTTATCGTACCATACAACGTTCCTTTACCATGAACCTTGAATACTAGATTAGCAGTTGATCTGATAAACTAAATTATACGTAATCTTCGAAAAATACTTCCCTTATAACGAAGAACCGTCGATTTTCTAGCTTTTAATCCTAATATTTGACGTTTCATGGTCGACTGTTACCGTCGTATTTTCAGTAAAGTTTATTCGTAGCCACGAAAAATAAACTAGCTTTTTACATTTAAGTTGCTTTTAAAGATTTATTCACTTTAAACTGGTATCTGTAGATCAAAGAAACGTGTCGTTTAGTGTAGACTGTGTACATAAAGTCTGTTCACCGTCTAGGTTCATTGTTTTAATAAAAAAAACCTCATTCTGCTATAAAATAGCAATATTCTAGGGAGTGGCCGTGTCTCTCCATGAAGATGACGCATGAAAAACAATGTATAAACATTATAGAATTGAGTTTTTTGAACCTCTTTATTTGAAGCCAAATATTAACACTCCCTGTATTAACTTGACAATCTTCTGTTATATAAGTAAACATGTAGCCCTACAATAACTTGATATATTTAAGTGTAATAATTTACATCTCAATAATTGGCAAAATATTTTACGTAATTAAAAATTAATTTGATGGAAACCACATTAATCAGATTACTGAATTGAAACCATTACAGCAAAGCGATCCTAGTGAATTATTGAGTGGTATACAAATTAACGGATTGAGGTCTATATGAGTATTATTAAGTTTATTGTACTATGTAGGTAAATAACAGAAAAAGCAGCATTTAAAGCCAGGTCAAGCATTGATGCGTAGCAACAATTGATTGTACACCTGTTTGCGCACGATCGGTTAAGTAATTACTCTTAAAGTAAAAGTCTTAAAGCTCTGGCGAATAAGCAGTTGATTGTTTTTTCACATAAAAGCTGTGATTTGAAATTTATAAGTATTCAGTATAAGACCAACGCCATAAAAGGATCGTCTACTTAATATTTGTTGACTTGCAATGTCAGCTAAACATAATCGGTAAAATCTCAAATCAATATTTTCATTCTCAGTTTATAGACAGTCGAAACATTTAACTAACAAAATATATTTTTATTTACTTTCAAAAATCAAATAAAAAAGAACTTTTAAACTAGTCAAAGAGCATTCATTCGCTACGAAAAACTTCAATATACAAACGTCAAAAATCAAACGAGTCAAGTCAAACATTGGCAACAAACATTTGGTAAACAAAGTCGAGTGAAAGTCATGGCACGTGACAAGAAGTTCTTATCGTTTGAGGATCGTTTGTTAGTGACGTGACGGATATGGATAGGGTCGCCGTTACCCGAAACATGTGACTCACGGTAATGTCAAATGTTGCGTAGTTTTTGCGTATTTTGGGAAAAATCGAACAGAACTACGGAAGTTTGACGAATATTTGTAAATAAAGGAGCGTGATGAGGTTACTCTATTTTTAGTTACCATTAAGGTGAAATAAGCCGTGTACACAAAAATACTAAATTAAATTTAGCTGGATTTAGAGTAAGAAAAATAACAAATAAAGAATGAAATGGAAAGACAACACGTATGCTCAAATAACGTTTTATGTTTGTATAACGTAAAACTTATGAAAAACGTCAATACTCATTAGAACATGACGAATAATAATATGACATTTATTGGAACACGTTGATATCAGTACATTTAGACCAAAACATTCCCCCTACATAGCGACATAAACAACATGAGAAATATCTCTTAAAAAAGTATCAGTTACTTCGGTAACTACATTTTGGTCGGAAAATAAAATTATAGAGTACCTTTTCGACGGAGGAGAGCGAAACACACTCGGATCGCGAGCCGAATACTAAATGTAAGGAAGCACCGCCGTGAAAGGTTCCTGTATCGATTTCTTGAAATTCCTACCCTAAACACACATGCCCAGATAAAATATGTATAAATAAACGTTCAAGAAAACTACAAGATCCAGCAGAAATAATTTCAGACTCTTTCAGATGTGAATCAAATAGATTTTTCTCTATTCTACTTATTATTTACCTCCATCGTGTCTTGCCAATCTTTATAAGAAAGATTTCGATACAAAGCTGAAGTAGGAGCTCTTTGTTAAATAAAGTAATTCGGTTGCAGACTCTTAAAACTGGGTAATACGGTTTTCATAATATATTGTTTTATAATGTATGAAAAATACTCTAACTACACTTGTAACATATACATGCTGCCTGAAGGTAACCCGGTAAATAGTAATTTAAGCTAAGCTATGTTACTTACAAAGCTTAAAATTAAAATCCCTACAGATTATCAAGACGTCCTTAATCAGAACTGTTTCTCAATAAACACAATGTGTATTTAAGCCACCAAACGGAATCCATTTAAGACTGTCTATCCGAAGTGACCCAAAAACCAACATGTCAGCTGGTCGGTTTCCTACGGTGCAAGACATTCAAGGAAAATGGGTTAGTATGTTTTTCATGAGCTAACAAACATATCAGGTTTACGGCAAGTGGTCCCCAGTGTTTGCTCGAGCATCTTAGCAAAGCGTTTGATGACCTGATTGTCTAACAGCCAAGTTTACATTCGTAGATAAAAGAGGTTAATTTAAGTACAGAGCAAAATTAGAGAGTCCCATCGCATTGAAGTATTGATTTGTGAATTTTTTGTGCCTAAAAGCACGATAAAGACACCAAAATAAAATAAAAAAATGTCATATAGGTAATTAACTTAACATAGAATCGTGATACCAAAATACAAAAGTCAATCGTAAAAAAATAAAGTTTAAGAATCTAAAACGAAATGCAAACGTCACCATTTTCTATTTATCGTATTACACTAACACATCGCATGCTTTGAATTCAAATTCGCAAGCCATCACAAACCCCCGAAGAATGCGTGACACATTTTGCAGCCATTCTAAATAACGTAAGCTAACTGGCTCTATGGGGATCCATAGCAAAGTTTCCTTTACAAAAACAGTCGCAGTGGAAACGTTCGCACGAGAACTATGAGGAAAAAATAAAGGAGCAAAGTGAAGTCCCATGTCCACGCTACGTGCTATACCTGAATACAAACGACAAATAACAAAATTGCTGCGGTTGGAACACTCGGGCTTTGGAAGGGGTCAACCCTTTCAAAACCATGAAATATACGCGACGATTCTTCGGACTTAATTTGATGGCTTCAAAAATACTCTCAACAAGCGCTTTTTTTCGGTATTGTGTAATATATTTTTAGATAATAACAATAGAAAGAAAACACTTAATAACTGTGCCGATACAAAAATATGATTTTATGTATATCAAAGAAAACATGTTCTCATAGCATATAACAATAATTTACCATTCACCTGATTGTCAAAGAAGAAAAGTGGCTTGCAGATCAAAGTTATACTCATATCGTTTGTTTCCGATCACCATAGTAACAATGTATTTATACTTTATGCGACCTATATAACGATCTCCTCTCATTTCAGAACCGTCACAGATACGACAATAAAAGGAAAAATAAGCGACGAAAAATTACGAAGCAAAAACGTTTTAAGAGTTAAGCTTCGCTCCTGATTGAGTGGGATAAGGTTGAAGGGAAAAGAGCAAAGGTAAATCCCTCCTGACCAAACAGCACTTAAGTATGTCCACTTAACGTGGGAGAGTACGAATGAAAGCGGCCTGGACCCAATAGCTGGGACCGGCCAAAGTAAATAGATGAAATTTCTTTTCACTCGACTAAAGCTAAGTGAATGCGGACTGTGTTAATAAAATAATAGTGCCGCCTTATCGCACATTCCGCCAAATGCCCGCCTATATCTTTAAAGAATTGTACTGAAGAAACAAGTTCAACGAATTATTTTTCTAAATGGAACCAGACTTTACTTACCAAACTTGTAAGTTTCAAACTGTAAATTAAATTCAATTGTTTAAGTTACAATTCTTAACGTAATTCGTACCTTGTTAGGCTCTAAAGTCTAAAAAAAAATCATCTAGTTTTTTACTTATTCATTACTAAAACGCAAAGTTAACTTAGTTAAGAGTATAACACAATCAAGAACTGAAATAAACAGGCTATTATCGGGAAAATTAGCTGAAGCAATTCAAAAAAATCCTGCAAGCAATTATAACCTTATCACCCCATAAATAAAGGTTGTTATCGCGTAAGCAATTTAATTAACAGTTACATTAACCTAACAGCATTCAGTGGTTTCCTTTTCCTTTAATTACACTTTGATTAGAATCATGAATCTTATACGTTTGACCTCAAAATAAAGAACTACCTGCGTAAGGATGCTGTCCTTTTTTTCTTAATTAAGGTCACGTAACTGAATTTACTTAGAGTAAGTGGGACTAGGCAGGCAGAATAAATGAACTTAGGGCGGCGGGTGATAGGCACTATCATCTAAAGAACAAATACAAAATAGAAAAAAGCCCAGAAATGTTTTCTCAAAAAAGGTCCTAGATACAAAAACAAGATATTACATGTTCTGCTTAGGCTCACATTCAAGAATAAATACGTTATTGAACACATACATGTACAAATGAAGTGATATCAATTAAAAAAAAATAGCAGAAAAAAATCGAGTTAAAAAAAACGTACCAAAAGAAACATACAATCGGATTGAGAACCTCGAACTAATGAAGTCCATTAAGAAGTTATTAATATAATAGGGAAAGTTAAATGTAAAGAACTATAGAACAAAAACCTTTTTACAACAAATGAATGAAAAACATTATGATATAAAGAAACAGGTTTCACACCAATTTCCCCGAAAAGAAAAACAAAGCACACCTCGAAACAATTACTGCCAACAATTTACCAACTAACGGGTCGCCAAACAATATTAACAGCAGTAGATACAAACAAATAATTCAGTATCGTTCTCCTCCCGGGAGATACTAACTCTACTCAGAATTCGTGATAAAATTGAGACCTGCAATAGTTCGATGTTGCCCCATCACGTCCCGAACTTAACCTGGGAGTTTGTTAAACAAGCCTCTATTTACAGTGGCGAAGCCTGTGTTCGCCAACTAAATCTTTTGGGAACAACAAACGAGTGAATGTTAAAAATTTAACAGACAATGCGGATAGGGCTATGTGTTTTGTTTTCATTACCGGTTTTGTTATGTTTTGGTTTTTGAATCAATGAATGCGGTGGCCATGTTTTGTGATCTGGTTTAAAATTGAACTCATTTTTTCATGTATTTTCATTACAGTAAATGCCCTAGTGGATTATATAAGTTTGGTCAACCAATTACTGTTAGGATACCCCTGAAGACGTTATATTACACGTATGCCTTTATGATAATTTCATGGCACATTTTGTTAATGAATAAACAAACTGTGCCTAAATAGAAGGATAAAACAAATCAAGGATCTTTTTACGGTAAATATACAATCTATAAAAATAAATGGATTGTAAATTGTGGTCAAAGTATCAAAATGACAGGTAAACACAACCAACTAGCACACTAGATTAAATTGTATACCACAAATTATTATTCAAACGTGATTCAAACGTGTACGGACGGGCACAAACTTGCTAATGAAATTGTACAAGTAATTACATTAGCGTAATACTGTTGTTCCCTAATTGTAATAACTGTTTGTGGAGCGGCAACAGACGCGGAGACACGGCGGTGTCTTGTTGCGACTATTAGCAGACTCCGACACCTTACACGTGATATTTATATACAAGGGGTAGCGGAATTGGCAATTTACCTACTAGATAGTATGCATGACGCATTTGTATACGATTGTTTTGGAAATTGAACTGAAATATTCACAAATCAGTTTATGATTAAAAGGACTACGTATATTCTAGGTGGTGTTGCAAATATACAAAAGCTTGGTTTAATTACTTAACTAAAACAAAACAACGTGGGAAAGACTACTTTAAATATAAGGAAAACTCACTTTTCATCATTGGTACTACACTGTAAATGCTCTTTATTTTTATCTTTTCATTTAGCATGCACCTCAAACTATTAATAAAACAATGCAACGTTTTATTCTTTAATCCAAAACTATACCCATCTGAAATTCATAACCCAGACAAAGAATCAAATAAAATACATTCAGAATTCAATTTAAAAATTCTTGTTGTATTTTGAATCATACATAGTAACGGAAATAAAGCTTGAACCGTGTCCAAAATGGTACAGTAGCAGACACATGTCGGTGTTTAGTGCTGGGACGTGTCAACCTGTGTCCTCGTGTTAAATCATGGGGCCATTGAACTAGCGGATTGACAAAGAAGGTAGCGCTACAGAGTTTATTAGAACTGTTCTTTCGGAACTGAAAATAAAATAGGTTCACCTAATTTTTTATGAAATATACCGCAGATTAGGCTTTGATTTCATTACTAGAGTTTATAGAGGTAGAGTCACACCGGTCACGAAACAGAATCAAAAATATGTACCTACGTGTACGTGTACGTGTATGTTTACAAATGATTGATTTATTTTGATTTAGTCACATGCAGTTAGCTACCGACTTCGCGCCGTTGAACTAATTTTAATTGCGTGTTAATCTACATTTGTTTCAATAGACATTAAAATACTACTTATGTGATGAAGTAAACAATATATTTTAAAAGATAGAAGTAGTCAATTCAATAAAGTGTCGAAATTCTACCATACTCTTTTTTCTAAACACGGAAATCCGTACAATAAAAAATCCTTCCGCTTACTCTAAAGCCTAAAACTTATTGCTCACAATTGCGGGCAACAATCTCATATAAATATATTACTTTTACGTTTCACTGTTGTTAGTATTCCGTTACACAAAACAGAAACAAAACTAATATATCGTACTTTCTAACATTAAAATAACCATAAAATTATTTTAGAAGCAAGCTTATGTGTATGTAATGTTACGCTCTTCAAGTAACAATTAGAACAAAACGGCTGTCTAAAACAATTTTGCTTTTTATTGTTTTATTATTTATACAAGTTCATCATCATATTTAAATGTTTAAGTTTATTTAAAATAATGTTATGTGTTTTTCCCCTATGTAATACAAACTGCCTTATGTAATACATACCCCTTATGTATTAAACATACTTCACACCTATATGTATACTACTATAGGTATACTATTTTATAAAAGAAATGCAACACCATAGTATTTTTATAATATTCCTAAGAGTAAGATAAGGTCAATAACTGTTTTAAATTGAGAAAAACATAATTGGTTTCAGATATTCGATATTTAACAAAACGCGCTAATTAACCTCTGTTGCCGTCAATGAATCTCGTTAAAAATTCAAACACTTTTTAAAGACATTTAATTTAAGCTGAAAAGTCTTTAGCCTCTAGTCATGAACTTAAATAGTTTGGAAAGGATTCCAGTTCATTTTATTCGTTCATAGCGGGGCGAAGTTAATCGATGACGTTGAAAGTTAAGCGTTTCGTTTAGCGAGCAACTGGTGAGAGGTGAGCGATTAGTAGCACTCAATCAGCCTCCGAGCTGACCAAACTGTTTAATTTTGAACATTTTAAAATTTTACTCACGACATGCTCGTTCCAAAATAAATTCGAAAATATTCACTCGCTGGACTGTTTTTAAAACTATAAGACTACCTACTTACACTTATCAGATTTTCTTAACGTAGACAAAAACAATTTGAAAATTTAGTATGAACATATTTATCTAAAACACTTATAAAAAGGCAAATAAAACCACGATTAAACCGCTTCAATTATTCACGCACACACAGAAGGCACGGATTGCTGAAACTAAAGAACAGACTACAAACGACTCAGACTTAATTCCCGTACGCCAAAATAGACTCAGAAATTCACTGTTATTGGAGCTCCGCTTCAATATTTCGTTCATACGGTACATGGTATGTACACTGTGGGTACTTATGTAATTATTTCCTAAATATTTAGACGGGCGGCGAACCTTACCCATAAACTTGGCTAAGTTATGGCCGCCCCGACTCGTAACGAGAACGCCGTGCCAACCATATTGCGTACCCCAGTGTATTTTTTAAACCTTCATGTTTTTCCCTAATAACCGAAGTCACTTTAATAGTGAAGCGGATTTATGCGCGCCTAGTACTTGAAACATTTTAGTTCACTTTTGACAAACGTTTGTAATTAAGTTTCTTTTTGACGAAGGTAATTAAAATCTTTCAATGTACAATTCTCATTATTAATTAATAGATTTTGTTAGACTGATTTGATTTGTACAACTTAGGTTAATAAAACTTAATAAAATTAGTAGTTTTACATATTCATTGGACAGATTTAACAAAACACATATTTTCTAAATCGTTCGTTATTTGTATGTATTAATCTATACAAGCTTATAATAAATCTGTCAATGTGAAAATTCTGTACATTGAAAATATCAAAAAAATAAATGGCGGGGGGTGTTACTAGACCGACACCGAAACCAAAAGTGTGAAAAAAAAATTTTTGTCTGTCTGTTTGTCTGTTTGTTCAGGTATCACGCAAAAACTACCGGTTCGATTACGATGAAACTTGGTATAATTATTCTTTATTATCTTGGGCACCACACTGGGTAGTTTTTATCCCGGAAAAGTATAAACAATAAAAAACAAACTTAATTTTGCGGTTAAAAACTCATTGATAAGTTTCTTCATCCACGCGAACGAAGTCGCAGGCACAGCTAGTTTCCCAAATAAATCTGCAAGTTTTCTTTTCTTCTCTTAACCCCTTATTGCATGAATTATGAAGGAGGCAAAAAAAAAATTTTTTTACTGAAAATGTCATTTATATAACCTTATATAATAAGTTGAGATGAGAAAAAAAAAATAAGTAATAATAATTAAGAAAATAGCCAACGAAGCCATATATGGCTTCGTATGCATTATAGCAAAACGATATGAAGCCATATATGGCTCCGTATGCATTAACAATTAAACTTTATGAAATTCCAGAAAACAGTTGCGTTTGTCATTGAAACATAAAGAAACCTTACATTTTCCACATTTCGTGAAGGAACGGTATTTTAAGCAGGTTTGACATATTTGTCGATTTGACTTCATCCATTCTGGGAATCCAAAGGTAACTCTTGGTGTCTAGCTGGAGCTTTTCGTGCCTTTTGGAAGGCAATGGCGAGTCAGGCAAGCTAGACTCATTGCTGCCTTGGCTTGAAGTCTCAGGCAAGTTGAGACTCCTGAGGCAAGATGGACGTCCGCGTTTTTTTGCCACCGCGCTTGCTGGACTACCGACTTCGCTAGTGGGAGTAACGGCTCGACTTGAGGTCGGTGTTCCAAGGAGACTAGCTGGACGAGCACGATTTTTGGCCACTGCACTTGCTGGACTACCGACATCGCTAGCGGGAGTAATGGCTCGACTTGAGGTTGGTGTTCCAAGAAGGCCAGCTGGACGACCACGTTTTTTGGCCACCATAACCTTTCCAGCTTTGCGCATATGCTCCGACACTGCAAGTTTGAAATCAAACAACAGCAAACTTTGAATGCATATGAAGCCATTTATGACAGACTGAATGTGACTTGAACGCATACGAAGCCAAATATGGCAATCGAAAAAAGGGCCCAAAAATCAAACAAAAGTAAAAAAAAACACTGAAATCTGAGTTATTTTATGTTTATGAATGTACAATGAAAGCATTTTAAAAATTCAGCATTTTTTACTTACCATATTATTGCTTTTTTTCCAATTATAAAATCAGCACTAAATAAATTCACTTTACCGATCGGAGTTGCTGAACATAACCTCTAATAACTTGACAGATAGACCATACCATACACAACAAAAAATCCCTTGCGTTCCACGAAGAATTTTATAATATTTTTTCTTAGTTGGTTTAGAAAAAATAATAATTTTAATATGTTAAAAAAAATAAACAAAACCAGAAGCCATATATGGCGTTGTATGCGGTAAGGGGTTAAATTAACTGTGGCTACATACATATTGCTTGTTCGCCCTTGCAAAATGATAAAGTTCCGGCGTGCAAAATCTGTGGCAGTCACCTTTTATTGAATTATAATTATAGTAAGACATGGCAGTAGTATTATACATGTAACAATAGGTAACTTTTTATGGTAACCCCGTAGACGTCTGGTCTCTATTTTAATGAGAATAGCAAGCTAGGAAATAAGTGCCGGCTAACAAATTGGTCACGAACTGCACCGGTGCAAAGTTTTAACTGCTTTCCCGTACATCAAGTTTCATTTCCGAGTAAGTTTTAAAATCAATCGTTATACCTTGCCTTCATACTGTTTCTTGACGGCTTAATCTTCAATTTAAATTCATACAACCGAGCATAAACACTAAAAGGATTTATTTTATAGAAATATTAAATAGAAAGATTACTTATTTAAATACAAACTTTTTAAACGTAAGTTTAAAATAATGTTTATACTATTTTTACGCAAAGTTTGTCCCGTATAATACTAAAAACATTTTACGACAAAAAAAAAAGCCAAATTGTATCAATGTGCAAATGAACCAAAGCCGGCAGACCAATATATCAGAACTCGGTACACCGGTGGTTATTAAACTTTATATCACACGTGTATTACGATACTATAAAGCCGGTCATAAATTACGGTGGTACATTTTACGCAACAATTTGCTCCGGCGTCATAGCTTCTCAAGGTTGTTAGGCATGCGATATTTTGCCAGTCGACAGTACCACAGTACCACCTCGTAAAACCATCCCAGTTATGCACGGTCACACGCTCCTGTGGCCACTAGCCCATTCCAAATGTTTACTTTAACATGCAACTACCGGAATTTCAACTTCAGTCAAAATTATTAGTGTCGGTTGTTGAACGCTCCATGATATTTACGAAGCCTAAATATGGAAGTGCGAAGTTTGATTCAATTTGAAGTTAGTCTATACAGAAAGATCAAAATTTGGTATCCAGTACATCTATCAAATTAGATAAAACATTTCTTTTATAAGATTTTAAATGTTTACTCCATTTATAATTCGGACTGAGATAGTACACTCGGCTCGTTTTAGTACAAATTACCCAGGATAACCGAGAATCGTACATGTAAATCGTTCTAATAAACACAAGTTTCGCCAGTGTACAGCAATGAGAATTAGTAATGTCCACAGCGCCGCGCTTAATGCCGCTTAAACAAAAATAACTTTCCAGTAACCACAGCATAAAATGCACAAACGTACGTCCCCAGTTTAGAATATAGTTAACCTAAAAAGTGCAAACGAAAAAAAATCGTATCGCGACTGCGAGGCGAGATTAAAACAATCTACAACACAATTCCGGGCGAAAACTCCCGTTTTATGTGGAGGGTTAGGTATGGGTGTGTGATGTAGGCACGAGGTTGTGTTGCACTAACTTAGCCGACTTTACGATTTGCGGCGGCCGCGGTGTCTCCGAAATTAGGGCCGTGGTTGTGTTTCAAAAATAGTAGCGACTCTGCGGGGCCGCGGTGTGCGGTGCCCGGAATATGTAAGTCGAGGTGAGAATGAAAAAGTAATGTTCTGTGGTCACTTTATAGTACGTTTCGTGTCGAATTATGTGGAATGGTTTGTTGAGGATATATGGCTTTCTATGTCGATTGTTTGAAGTTATGAAGATTAAATTAATCTTGGTTTTCAACTACCTTTTCTTCAGATAGGTACCAACCTTTTTGCATGATAATATAGTAGAACCCAATTTGTTTACGTATGAATTTGCTCACTGAATAACAATATCCAAATCTGTTCAAAGTACCTGCGGGCTTGTCACATACAGTGATTTCTTTCAGACAAGCTTTGTATGAATACATACATACGATATGATCATTATTTTCATTTACATTCTAAATAAAAACAGTTATTTTATTTACTTAAATAACACATCGACCGTTAATTACCAGATTGTATGAAGTCACTGAAAATAGAGGAGGTAAGTTACAGAATTTTAATATTTAATTTCCGTAGAACAATCTAAAACAATACACAAACGAATATCAAATTAATGTTATATCGTCAAAACGTTATTTTACGTAATTTCTTTACTCAAACAAAATTAGAATTAAATTACAATTTGTCGGAACGCTTAGTTATCTGGCGAAGGGCCTGGCTATCAGTGAATTGTGACAAACATCGTCACGCCAGCGTTCGTGTCAATTACACTTAATTCAAATTGAAAATAAGGGACAATACACCAGAATACTTAATTGGATTAAAGGTTATTGATCCGAGGACACTTCGAGGCTAATTTACATTTATATAAATTAAATAAATATCGGTAGTCTTCGTTGAAAATTAAGGTGAATGTTGAACAATATTTAACGATCATTTTTTTTACCATTGGCATCTTTCAATATTTTAACTTGTGTTCTTGAAATAAAACCACTATTAGAGAAAATAATAATTTGCGGATAATTTTAATGGTTTTGTCAATTCCGAATGTAAACTTCACGTTTCCATAACAAAGCTCAAGAACACAAAAGCGTTTAACAAAAAAGTTTTTAACACCGAAAATTGGGGCATTTTCCAAATGGCAACAGCAGGTTACATAAAACTGTATAAAATACGTAACAATAAAAATAATGCAATCAGACAGCCAGCTTGCGCTTCGCTATTTTTCACAAACATCACTGCACCAAAAAATATATTTACTGTTTTTTTCTTGCAGGTAAATATTTTTTTTTATAGGTTTAATTGAATATTGTCCGATACTGGGTAGCCTAAAGCGTTTGTTTTTCTGGGATACCGCTATTTTTTAGCTTGTTTTTCGTTGACCACATGATGAGCAAAGGTTTCCTTTTTTTTATTTTGCTTAATTACATAGGTAATAGTTTAGACGCTTTAACGAGCTATTCTTTGTTAAATTTCAGTTTTAAATAAAGTTTCCTGAATTAATTTATACCAAGTTAAAATACTTTTTTAATTTGGCATAAATATTATGCATGACATATTTTTTTAACTACCTAATATAAACCTACAAAAGCAAAGTATAAACTAACGTGGCATGCCAAAGCCAAAATCTGGGTCACTGCAACCCTAACGTGCACATGTCAAAAGTCATGCACGAATAATATTTCGATACCTGAGTCTATATTATGTAATACATATGGATATACATATACATATGTATACAGGGCGCGTCCTCACTAAGCTATGAATTTTAAGTTGCGCGGATCGGTGTCACCTCTAGCGTACGTTCCAGATATTATTATATTGAAATATTTAAGAACTAACACGAAGGTGGGAAAATACGAGCTGTCTTAGGGTGGTTGGTGCACATTTTCATCATCATTTTTTAGGTTTTAAAGTCTCCTTTGTTCACCTTTTTTAGCTTTTCCTGACAAGAGTGGCAAAAATTGTTACCTATAAGAACCTGTTACATTTTTCAGGGACTACTTACTCGAATCTTCATAGATCATTACAAGTATAATTCTGGAAAATTGTATTTTTATCTTTTATATGACACTACTGTTAACAAATTTTATTACTCTTTATAAAGCTCAATAACATCACCTAGCATTTTTCACTAAGGCACTCTAGACGTCATTGCAAGAAACATTTTCACTCAACCTTTGTGCTCTTTGTACCAGCCGGCACAATCTCGTCAGCCATCATCCATTCTTCCTACCTATTTGTAAGCAATAAAGAATGCAAATTGAAGAATCCAATTTGTTGTACAAAACGGTGTGTTTAAATATGCAACGGGGGCTTGGTAAAAAATGCTGCAGTGTCCTAGAGGGTAACACAAGGGTCATTTGCAGGGGTTCAAATAAAAAAAATGGATTTATGAGGTCATTCTCTTTTATGCGAAAGGATACGGTATTGATATGCTAATAATTTAATTTCAGTATTAGGTAGTGTTTTTAGTAATAAAAGCTTTAGATTATTTTGGAATATGCAAATGTTATTATTATATATCTTATATTCGAAGATAAATACCAATAAATGTCACAAAAGCAATTGATAAGCAAATAATATTAAAAAAATATATATGACCGTGTAAAACTTTTTTTAATATTTTTGTTTGCAACTATTATTTTGACATCGACACGAAGGCATAATTATCTCAATTGCCGTACTATTTTAGATATATTCCCAACAAAAAGCACCTTAATGTATACGAAAAGCTCAATCAGCACTAAAATGAAAACAATATTACGTGAGCACGTCAATCAAAACGGCTTACATATTCTTGTTACATAGTCTTGTTAAACGTATGATGGATGGGTGAATAGGTGCCACCGTCGGTTTGCTAACTGTGTCACAAATCGATCGCAAAAGACAGAAGGTGAACGACTTGCAAACAAACCTCCCCTTTTAAGTGCACATGTCTTTGTTTCTAATGTAACATGGAGAGGGATTGTTTTAACTGAACATTGCAGGCCTTTTGAACGTTGACGCAGTTAAGTAGCATACTGCGCTTGGAATTTGAGGAATTCTCTCGTAGTATTTGTGCATTTAAGTGGTAATATTTCTGCATTTGAGGCTAAATAACATTTTTATTTTAGGCTAATTTCTTTGCCATTCAAAAATAATTCACTAGCTTCTGAAATTAGAAAAATATAACATGTTGTAACTACATGTAGCTCTTTTATATTCCAGATTACATACTGAATATATGTTGATATTATGCGAAGTACGCAATAGGCAACAGAATATTGACGCGGCTCCCGCATTACATATTCAACGTAGCACGTCCAGTAACATTTGACACACGATCCGGTCAAACAGAAATGCGCTCGTATATCACAAAACAAATAATAAGATCCGAAGCTCGGACCCGAACATCATTCTTCAGACGCACTAGTGAAGTGAAAGATAAAACAAAAAGAAATAGGTTTATTGTCCCACTGAGATCGAAAGTACGGAATCCTTTTAAGGCACCGGAGTAGGAACTACACCGTTTTGTCAAAACCTTTTTTCGCTTTTTCCGGGTCGAGGTTGTGAAATTTTGATAGGATCCGCGCGTTACCACTTAAACCCGCTTCTTGCATATTGTATACTAATCTCGCAGTCAGGTGTTGTGTTAAAATCTCCTTATATGACCCTTGACTTATTTACTCCGCTAAGATAGCTGTCCTGCCGGGACTGAAAAATACCAAGCTCCTGGTTTACTGAACTGATAACCTTGAACTTAAATAGATTCAAACCGTATTCATGTAAAGATTGTTTATTAGTTTCAGCTATATGCTGCTTCGAGTCTATGTATTTTAAAAGACAAAGAATAAACACATTACTATGTATAAAGGCACTTATCGTGGGATACATTTCATAAATGTTAACCTAAGTATAATGTAACCATAAGCTAGATGGCTTTCTCAAAACCTAAGTACGGTCACCAAAGTCAACAAAACTTAATGCTGGAGCAAACGAAACCGTTCAGTATATCGTTATTAGAAAGACCAATCCCAGTGGCGTCCTCGAACATTCTTATATCTTATCAAACTTCATGATCCACTACGGAATCTTGTGAAGAAATTTTATATATTGAAAACTACGGATATATTTCAATTACATTTATGTCAGATCAACGCGATTGGAGAATAGTTTGTATTACTCTTCGTTTAATTTCAGTTTTCAGGCAGGCATTGGAACTGTTAAAGGCTGGTATTTTTAATCATAATACTGGCATCCGGTAGATTGATTTGGAGCCGAACCCGGCTCCAGCGGATAGTTTGTAGAACAAGGCCGAACAGAACAAGGTTGCCAATCACAATCGTTTGACGTCGTTTATTTTTTATCTCTACTCACTATTTGACTATAATATATAACTCACTTTAGTATACTATACATACTCACAATATACCTGTATGCCTGTTCATACAGGGTACAACTCTTCAAATTAACAGAACTTATCTTCAAATACGTGTCGAATTACCATTCAAACGAAAGAAAGTTTTGTGTAAGGGTACACAAGACCAGATATTCAAAAGCATTTCAATTTAAAGACGAACTAATTAGTTCGCTTATTTGAAAGCACGTAAAGAAACTTCCTTCGATAAGGTAACCTAAGAAGTTACAAAGTCTACCTATTTATCTGATCTCATAGCCGTTGGATCCCTCTGCCGTTAGGACAAACAAATCACAATTAAAGGGCAACTTCACTTTCATCTCATTAATGTCCGTAGACGCATTTAATTAAAATTCACCCTCTGAAGCTCTGACTTTATCTTGACAGGGTTTTTCGATCTCGTTATTAGCACATTCCGTAACTGAGATAACGTCCTTTCATCCTTAACTTGCCCTAAGCAGCCAATTTTCGTGGCAAATATTTGAATTGTTCGATTTGATAATAGTTTTGTTAAAGTTTTATGCGGTCGTTATATTTTTGGCCTCGGTATATCTAAGTAGGTACGATGTTTAGGTCTGATATATATATAATGTCAAGATTACAATTAATTCGTAATTTTTAATACTTCATGCACATTAGGAATTAAACAGGAACATAATTACCTTGATGTTATGTTTTATTTAGAACATTAGCGTGCATTAGTTTTCGGACCTGGTAGGCAGACTTCTAGATGGAGCAATTTTACGGTAAATACACATAAATTTTATGTCACATACAAAAACGCAAATATACTCCAAAAAATGGGAGCAAGCTAAAATTTTGTATACCTCAGGGTGCTTCCAGATCTGGCGAAAGCGCACCTAATGCGCTGCTTGCGCGTGCATTTACTACAATAAGTAGGTGCGCCTAAAGAGGCGCGACGCGAGCAGCGCACGAACAGATCGGAAACAGTTCGAAAACGGCGTTTTTGCACTAGAGCCGCTCGCGCACTGCTCGTGAGGTGCGTAGCTTACTCGCGTAGGGCTCGCGAACAGTTTTCTAGATACAGATGTAGCAATTAAACTCAAAGGGCGTATAGCGACCTACACTTCTAGGCTATCCGTGCAGACATCAAAATAACTATTTGGCTGATAGGTATATAATTAATTCTACAAACCAATTTCAATATTTAATCACTATTTCAACTATTAATGTTCTGACTTCTGGTCAGCTGATTATTGAGGACTCTTGTTTCGGTCTTAGGTATTCTTAGTTAGGGTTTGAAACTAAGCCTAAATAAAAAATATATAAAGCCATACTCACTATGACGATTCGAGACCAACATTTTTCTAACCTACATTTATAATAGACAGAAACTTTATTAGACATACCTATTCTTGGATGTGCCAAGATATTTACTAATACTTATATGTTCAATTTACTCCCATCTTAATAAGATTTTAACTAAAATCAATCATCACCCACAACAATAAATTTTCGTCGTAGTTATCGTCGTAGGTATTAATTCACACAATAATCTCATATTTAAAAATCAACAAACGCGAATAGCACAAAAAACATTTTGACCAGACTAGCCAGGCGTAATTTTCAAACATTTTGAGTTAAATTGAATAAGATCCTTACCTTTTAAGTTTTGTCAACAAACCCCAGTGTATAATCTATGGATAAGGGGTCCATATTGTAAGTTTGTAACTTAACGCACGTATGCTATCCACACATATTAAATCTTCACAACAATCTTATCATTGATTCCTACAAATAGCAATTTATGTTTATTAAACTTCAGTCACTTCACAAAATAACACTAAATAGAAACAAGTTACGAAAGACAAGACGAAAACGCGCGCGGGAACGATCAAAAAAGCTAATAAACAATCTGCAACAGATAATAAATAATATAATCGAAAAAATAGCAAGTGCAACTTGCTATTTTATCGATTATTTATTAGACATAAATAAAAACTATAAACATTAATTGAAACTAAACAAAGTTGTAGTTGTAACTAAACCATAATTATTATGATAATTTATTTACTAGTTATAAGTATTTTAAAAGACTTAATTTTAAATATACTAAAAACTGGAATTAGAATTGGCAGGTGCGATAAGCGAGCCTAAAGACTCCTACTACAAAACGGATATGAAAGTAGACAGAATCTTGTTGATTGGCAGGTAATAGGTAGGTGTAAAAATTTACGAATGTCAAATGTCAGAGCACAAATTTTTGGAAAGAGAGATTTTTGTTTTTGTTGTATAATGAAAAATCAAGATGGCGGCGTATTATTTTATTATTTTGAAGTTTTCGTGCATATATTATTATGACTAAGTAGATTTTGAGTGTTAAACTGTAGACAGTTCGCGTGAGCCATGCGTGAGCCTACTTTGACACATTATGAAGTTATGTATTAAATGAATTTGAATATGACTTCTGTGGCGTCACTTTTTTTTTTTTTTTTCATTACCTAGGTATATTGTTTATTATTGAAATGGTTGGTTACAAGTTTTATTATAAGCAATTTAATTATGATGTATGATGAGTGTTGACTGATTTATTTTATTTAAATTTAAATATTTAAGGATAGTTGGTCAGGTTTCAGTTGGTAGGCACTGCTAAATTGCCTATAATGGCATGCACGCCACTGAGTTAGAAAATTTTACACAGGCAGTATTCCCAGTAACAACAGTCATTCAAACCCAGTTTTACTGTAATTTTTTATCAAAGTTATATTTCTTCTTCAGATCATGCACAAATACTACTTTTTGCGCAAAAAAGCTAACACACGAACCAAAACAAAGCTCTGAAAAACTGCTTACAATCCAACAAAAAACCCCGATCAGAAAAACAAATATTCTAATTTATAAGACGAAGGAAGGATTGTGATTAATAGCGGCGTCCCGTCCTTTCCCCGAACGAATATAGCCTAGTATAAGACATATGGCATCGCTTAAAAATTGAGGTCGCCATATAATCCACGGTTACGTTTTCTGTGATTATGCGGGTCTGAGCAAGATTGATGACGACTACCGATAGCTGGACGGACTTAACCCGCCAAATCCTCAGGATTATGACCCATAAATAGCTATTCGTGTTTGTCTTTTGAATAGTTCCTTGTTTTTATAAGGATTTTCTACAGGTTATATTTAAGCCTGTATCAACTGATCCCGACTCACGATTTAAGTTGAGAGATATGTTTGAGATCATTGCTTGTACATTTTTTTTGACGTATTAAAACTAGTTGCTTCCTTCTACAAAAATGTATTCCTCTTTCAAAGACCATTGAGACTTTGCCATTTGACTTTGTTCGCCCTTACTAATATAACGCTTCTACTGAAACAAAGTTGCCCTAAATAATTCCAAATTACACCATTTCACCTATCTATTCCTGTAACACGAACTATTAAATTTCGAAACCTGTAATTGAAATACGGAAAATGTCAACTATTTCGTCGCATTCCTACAACGAAAGCTTTGAAGTCGGCTAATAAGAGTAATTTTCTATTTAACTTCGGTTCAGTACGATACGTGGGTAGGGGAGGGATTACTGGAGCCAACTCTTAAGCCTTACAAACGGTGCTCGGAATTGGCGTTATTTAGCAAGACCCGCCAAGCCTCCCTAATTAAGCAATACCCTAAGTTTTCTTGACGTATCAACTGAAGCATTCGTGTGTCGGTTCTAAGCAGATTGTTTGGACAGATGATAGGCAGACACGGATTTAAAAGGATTTGCAGGACTTTGTTTTATATAATAATAATAATAAATGTATTTATTTGCATAAAACATGGTATAAAAAGGTGTTACAATGTGAAAAATATGTTACACATGTCTTGCTTAACATAGCATGCAATTTTAAAACTTAGAATAATAGGTAGGTATGGACAATTTTATCATGTCCTATCAATAAAATCTTGAATACTGTAAAAATTACAAGTTTTAAGCCATTTATACAATTGCGTTTTAAACGAACGGACATTTAACATTTTTATGTGACAAGGTATCTTATTAAATATACGTACACACATCACTAGACAGCTTTTATTAAATTTAGTCAGCCTTGCAGCGTCATTAAGCAATAGTCTGAGTGGATCTCGTCTACTCCTCGGATTTACATCGTCTGCTATTAAAAACATTTTTTTATGTTTCATTACAAACATACAAATCTCATAAATGTAGAGAGAAGGCAGCGGCAACAAACCAAGCTCTTTGAAAATCGGAAGACATGATACATCAGGTTGTATTCCACACATGGCTCTAATACATCTTTTTTGTGCGACAAAAGCTCTGTTTTGATCCGTGCTATTGCCCCACATAATAAGCCCGTAGCGTAACAATGATTCTACATAAGCATGGTAACAGGATATTGCTGTTTTTAAATTTGTTACGTTTTTTATCTGTTTGAGCGCGTATACAAATCTATTTATCTTATTAGAAACCTGTTCCACGTGAGCTTTCCAATTTAGGTTTTCATCGACAGTAACACCTAAAAATTTTGTATGAGTAACTTCTTTTAGTTTTGGGATATTTAGGTTGATATTAAAATTACTGTTATAAGATTTATTAAACTGTATAAAAACGGATTTATTTAGATTAACTGTTAAATTATTCTTATCAAGCCAATTAATTAGTTTGTTTATTGTATTATTAATTTCATTTTCATGGTCATTTATAGTGTTATGTTTTTTATCAGATTTAACAATAATAGATATGTCATCTGCGAATAAGATGGTTTTGTGGTTCGTTATAGATACTATATTATTGATATAGAGCAGGAATAACACTGGACCTAGCACGCTACCTTGAGGAACGCCGCATTTATTATAGCGATATTGAGAGAAGTACGGTACCATTTCCCTATTATGATTCATTTTCATAACCGTAACGCATTGTTGTCTATTACTTAAATACGACGAAAACCACTGTAATACGTGTCCTCTGATGCCAATGTGTTGGAGCTTATCTACCAGTATTTGATGTGAGACCATGTCGAATGCTTTTGACAAATCGAAGAACAAACCTGTAGTAAGGTAATTTTTATTTAAGTTGGTCACTAATTCTTTGACTGAGGAGAATATAGCTAAGCTAGTCGATTTGTCTTTTTGAAAGCCATGTTGTTCATCACTGATTATGTGAAATGTGTTACAGAAGCTAATTAATCTATTATACATGCACTTTTCAAATACTTTGGACATTATGGGAATCAGGGTAATCGGACGATAATTATTAATGTCACATTTATCACCTTTTTTAAACAGCGGCTTAATAATTGATGATTTTAGCGCTTGCGGAAATACACCACAAGAAAATGACAAATTTATTAAATGTGTTAGTACGCCAGTGATTTCATCTTTACATGCTTTTATAACTTTTGTTGTAATTTCATCATAACCTGTAGAAACAGTATTATTTAAAGAAATTATTTCCCGTCTTACTTCGTATGGTAACATGGGTTTTAAATACATTGAATTTGAGATAACTCTACCATTTAAATTACAGTCTACATTGGTTTGCTTAAAATCGTTATTTATAAAATGAGCATTAAAGGCTGATGCAATTTCAATTGGATTGTCAAGAATTACATTGTTAATTTGAATATTTTCTATGTTTTTGTCGTAATTAATGTTGTCTATTTCATTTTTTATTACTGTCCATGTCGCTTTACATTTGTTATCATTTTTATATATGAATTTAATATTAGAATTCTTTTTCGAATTGTATATACATTTTTTTAATAGATTTGAGTACGATAGGTATTGAATTTTAGCTTGTATAGTTTTATCTTTGTAATATTTATATCTAAGTGTTCGTTTTGTTTTACAGCTTTGTTTCAGTCCTCTGCTCATCCAGACTTGTTTATCCTTTTTATTTAGATTAACTTTTACTCGCACTTTAGGAAAACAGAGGTTAAAAAACAAACAAAAGAGCTCGTGGAACTCACTAAACGCTACATTAGCATCATTCTCCGAGTATATGTCAGACCAATATAAATTTTGTAAACATTCCTTAAACTTCCTAATATTGTACTGATTATAATCCCTTTTATAAATGTAATAGATAGCTACGTTTGGTATCTTTTTTTTTGTCGGTATGCTTATCGATTGCGCAGTTTCATGATCAGACAAGTGTAGTGGCAGTACTGAGGAAGTAAGTGGCATTCGGAATATTGCTTATAATATGATCTATGCATGATGCTTTACGTGTCGGTTCATTAATGTGAATTTTCATATTATAATTATAGCAGATATCTTGTAGTTCGTTCGTAATACTACCTTTCTTTAAAGTATTTATATTGAAGTCCCCTGCTATGACTATTTGCGTTTTAGATTTATATCTTGAACTTAGGTCGTACAAAAGATTATTAAGCTTGAGTAAAAACTGTTTAGGGTCAGATTGGGGAGTTCTGTAGAGACAAATTATTATCACTTTGTTGAACATAATTTCTATACCACATGCTTCAAATATATTTTGAACAGCATGGTTTCTTATACATAATAATTCCTTAAAAATAAGTCCTTTTTTTACTAAAATACAGGTGCCACCTCGTTGCTTATCTCTACAAAAATTAACCGCCATGTCGTAATTATTAATTTTTATATATCTTTCATAGCCCCGTTTTATAAATGTTTCGGAAAGACATAATACATTTGGCTCTCTATTTTTTAATTTTAATTCCTGTAATGTAAGTTCTAGTAATTCACGCTTAGATAATAAACTTGCAATGTTTTGGTGCATTACTGTGAGATTATTTTGTGTAAGTGTATGTAAACTAGTCTCGAAAAAACGTATTGTTTCTATTTATTATAGGAAAGTAATATGGTATTGTTCCTGGATGCTTAATTTCGTCGCTGACTTTGGGTCTGCTAGTTTTTAAACAATCTCGTTTATTAATACGTTTGAAATAGTATGGAATAGTCCCTTTCATTGGTTTATTTTCATTATTAGAGAAGTTTAAGTTTGGTTTGCTGCTCGCTATCATTTTTCTTATTTCACGAGGACATAAGTACTTATCGCTATAATCATCACTATCGATACGAAAATTTATTGATCGACATACATCAGCAAGCCTGTACGGAGTACAATCTATGAAATTACACTTTTTATATTTTTTACATACACTTTTTATACGCTGATTAAGTCTAACAGCGTCAAAATAATCGTTATGGTAGATATTTATTACAAAAATAGTGTTAAAATTGAATAATTGAAGTGTTTTTTTTAGATATGACAACACTGTGCTTTGATTGGAGTCATTTTCACCTATACATATTATAATCTTATCATTCGACTGAATCTTTATATTACGACAGTTCTTTAATACTTCACTGGTTAGTGCATATGGTTTTGTTTCTGCAATGATTCCATATTTTTCATATTGCGTGTTTTCTCGCGACTGCATTAGGGCGGCAGCAAGACCAACGCATTGCTGAGTACCGAAGATGTGAATTTTCCTATTAGGTTGGCAATTTTGTTGTTGCGGCAGAATGGTAACCATATCGCGCGTTCGAGGTTTAAAGGGAGTATTAGCTGTATAGTTACAATTTCGAGTAGTGTTGCTGTACCCGCCTAAGTTCTGTGTTAATGTTTCAATTTGTTTCATTAGACTAGAAATCTCAGCATCAGCCTCGCACAATTGCTTTTGCAACCCAATAATGTCCTGTTGCAAGTTGGAGATCATTTCCGTACTTTTTGTTTCGGCAATGGTCCTTGCTGGCGATGGTGTAGGCGTGGACGAGAGTCGTAGTGAATAAGTTTGCCTTGTGATACTATTACTGGAGCTATTTTCTTGACATATCCCAGATTTTAAGCCTTCTATCTCTGTAGTCAACCTCTTAATTCGCCCTTTAAGATCATTATTTTCTAAAATGCAGTTCTCTAACTCTTTTTCCGTACTACGGAGTTTCCAAGTCAATTGAGATATTGTGCCTTTCATCTCTGCCGTCGACAGCTGGTCTGTTATTGGGTCGTCAGCACTTTTAGATAGTTTGTTAGATATATTTGTTTTTTCCTTAATTTCATCCAGTAGTACTAGTTCAGAAATTGTAATGTTTGACGAATTATTAGGAGACTTATATGACTCATCAGACGTTTCTAGGTCTGTAAGTATGTGCGAGTCCGAAGCTTTTGTGGCTTGTTGAGGTTTGAAAGTCAGTTTTGTTTGCTTTTTTGCTTTAACCGATGAGAAAGGTGTCTTAATAGAGCTATTTTTTAAAGTACAAGTTCTACATCTCCATTTGCTTTTTTCTTCTTGGGTTTTGAGGCGATATGTGGGTTCTGGATAGCCATCACAATCAAACTCAAATGTGTTGTTACATGTTGAGCACAGGGCAGTATTTCTTTTGTTAACCATTTTATTGCATTTAAAACATGTTACTAGTGCTGCCATTCTGCGGGTGGTGACTTTACTTGTAGATTGCATACTTAGGAAGTTCAAATAAATCACAGAAATGATACAAAAAGACAACGATTATTGATGGATTTGAACTTGCTGCACTATATGTTCAAAAGTTCAAGTCAGTACTTTCTCCTACGCGCCACTTGACCATTAATAAAATTATTGAAATTATAGTTCTTTTTGTTATTTTTTTTATGAGTTAGGAACGTTAGGACGCACGCTTAAAATTTGAAATTTGAAATTGTAGCGTCTTTAACTTTTATCACTTTTTTACAATAATAATACTTTAACAGTCGTAAATTACACTTAATACTGTTTATTAAATGGTAGTTCAGGTTACTTAGCACTTTATTTTTTCGTTTTGAATAGTTTTTATGTAGATAATCACTTTAAGGCGAAATGTAAACAAAACCCGTAAACTGAGTTTAAATTCAGATTTAATGCACTATCACTTGCAAGTTAAAATGAGATAACGTTGTCACATAGTTATTGCACTATTATCTTGAATATTTACTATTAATTTGTTCAGAAACTGTGTTTTTTCTATTTATTTATAATTTTATACGTGGAGACGATGTTAACCGTGACACTAGCGCCACTCTCACTCTCTTTTGAGTTTAGCGCTGTATTTACTTTACTAAAATAGACATTGCGATACAGGGTTATCACTTACCTCGTTGAGTATTTTGATTTTGTTGGATTATAAACAGACATATTAGTATGCAGATTTATCAAGCATTATTTAAAACATTTTGATTTCGGAACTATTCAATGGAGAGTAAATCTTTCTCTCCTTTTGGTGCGTTTTTAATATACTTTAATAATTCATTACACAAAGTAGGACTTTGTAACCATCTAATAATTTGGAAAAAAATCTTTGTGCTAGCGAATCAAAGGCAAAGCATCGTCTATAACTCTATACAATATCGAGATATTACGAACAAAACAAAATCATAGTAAGTATTGCTTCATATTCTTTATAATATAGCCATCTACATACGTTTCCGCTCTCAATAAGATCGTCGCGACTTGTTTATTAGTTTGGCCATTCATGCGATTTCTTACATTTCCTTTATGTTCGTCAAAGGCCTCTGGCTGCTCTTTGCGACTTAACAAACATCGTGAACGCCGTCTGTGACTTCTGTTAAATTGCGATCGTTTTCTGTATTTTATTTTTTGTGAAGCTTTTAGTAAAATCTGCTAAACGTGGCTATGAGTAGCACGGTATTACGTACAAGCGTTAAGGGTTTATAGTTTCTCTTAACATCGACATTTATGTCGATGAATATCTAAGCTTTTTAATATCTGAAAGTGCTGAATTGAATACTGAAATATCTAAAAGAAAACTTTTAAACGAAAACAAACAAAACATTATTTTCAATAGTCTCGACTATCGGAGCTAACCAAACACTAAACATGTAGTCCTGTTACAAAAAGTTAATATTATTAACCTTTAGCAAGAAAAAGGTAAATACATTCTCGCAATCACGTAAAAAATGGAACAATTGATACGTGACTGACCAAATAGTTTCAATTGAATGCGTTGCTAAATTTTTATAAGGGAGCGAGCCTTTGGTTGTTGATACAAAAACCTATATCTGGGACCTCTGGCCCCCGAGGGCGCATTTAACCTATTTTCATTTCGTTCGTGTTTTTATCCCCTCAAAGCGATGCGGCGAGCGATGCGGGCCCGCTGTGGTTTTCAATTTACTAGCTTTCAACTCCGTGAACTTTCTTCATCTACTTATGTGGTGCTACAATTACTGTGCACCGGTTTTTGTTTGTTTAATTAGTTTTCAAGCGAAATTTCCTGATTTAAAAACAAATATCAATTTTTAACGGACCGTTTGAAGAGTTACCCTTCTTTTCCGTTTTTTCTGAAGACATGAAATTACATAATTGTGCTATTTACTTTGCAATCTGCATCAGAATCAGTTTTTTCGTCCTACCATCCTACCATACAAGATAAATGACCATAAAGATAACAGTTGAAGTATACTATAATTTCGAAACCATTTGTGATAATCGGTCTTCAGTTTATCGATCCAGTAGTCTGCCAGTGTTTTCCATTTCAAAATGACTGATTACCGCTGTAACTAGTCAATACTAATCAGTACTAAAACAAAAGCACTTAAAACAATTGAACAACCTAGACTACTGTAGTCAATAGATGCAGATGGAACAAGTAGGTCCTAACACTAATACAAATTGGTGTAATCTCCTTTAGAATCTATTATCCGATGTAAACACAAAGCTGAAGGTGATCCACCGAGCCTGGATACGATCGATCCACTGTTTGGAGAGCCCTTGTGTGAATGGGCCTTTACTAGCAAGTCTATTTTAGTAATTGTGTTACAATTGTAAATGCTTTGTAATCAAACATAATTCGCTTAGAATAGATTTGCGAATGGTGTTTATAATCTATACTTATAATAAATCTGTAGAAGTGAAAATTCTGTACATTGAAAATATCAAAAAAATAAATGGCGGGGGGTGTTACTAGACCGACAACGAACCCAAAAGTTTGAAAAAAAAAAATGTTGTCTGTGTGTCTGTCTGTTTGTTCAGGTATTAAGCAAAAACTACCGGTTTGATTTCGATGAAACTTGGTATAATTATTCTTTATTATCCTGGGCACCACACTGGGTAGTTTTTATCCCGGAAAACAAACTTAAATTTGCGGTTAAAAACTCATTGATAAGTTTCGTCATCCACGCGAACGAAGTCGCAGGCACAGCTAGTTATGAATAAAAATCCTTTCGTAATAGCGATCATATTAAAATTTAATATTTAATTTTAGTTATACTTATAGGTACTCTGTAATCTAACCAAATTATATATTTGCTTGTAGCAAATAACTGTATCATGCATTATTTTAAATCTCATAGTTCGTCCAAAATAAAAAACGCCTTAAGCGGAGCAGACTGGATCCTATTTAACAAAGTTGTGCTTACACTCACAAACCATCGAGTGTACGAATATAGCAAATAAATATCAATACATTTATACCATAGCAACTCAATTTAATTTCATCAAAGGAGGACAACCCACGAAGCACAATACCACGAACAAAATTACCAAACCACATTATCACCAAATTTTTCATTTCTCAAAGCAATTCCACGAAGGGACGCTCGAGTTACTCAATAACCGACGACAAAAGGCATCTGAGTATAAAATTCGCCAATTATACGCAACCCACTCACGAAAACACCAATATTCGGAACGGATCACAATTTAAATACCCTCCCGACCAATTCTTCAAAGTAAAGGGATGATTTTAATTTAAATCTAGCCCTCCTTTACAGCGTTCCATATCTGCCCGTCGTTATTAGCACATTCTAGTCAAGCGATGTCGTCCCGCAACCGCTTTTGAGAACCACATTAACGATTAGTCCTTTTTGCAGTATAATCGTTTTCAGTTTTGCGAGGGCAAAGGGACTGACGTAAATCAAAGAGTGGGGACCGTGCACAGTTGCCCTGGGGCCCGAGTCTGCTATTTACATTTGCTTGAATCGTCTGAGTGGGTGGGGTTATTGGGACCATTTTACGATAATTGGCATTCTACTAACTGTCAAAACGTCACAATTGGCCATTGGAACGATTGAGCCGCGAGTTGAGTGAATATGACCGATGGCCGGTACAATTTCGTATTCCGCTATTTTTTGACAGCAGTTGCATCATATCTATGGCTAAACATTTTTTATTTTTCATAGACAATGTGTCAATTTCAACGAAAACTTTCCTTTTTTAAAACATAATTATCCTTATTTACAAGTTTTTAATAGAAATTACATATTGTATGGGCTTTTACAATTAATTAGTATTCAAAAAACAATTAATACAATTTTTTGCAACATAAGAAACGATTATTAATAATTAGTGCCAATCGGTGTTGCCTATTAATAATTACAAAATGTTTGATACTTTTATTTTTAATTTAAATTGACAACACCGCATCCCACTCATGCCAGTATGCCACTCATTGTTGTTGGCATAACTGAATACGAAAATTAGGCACATATTGGGTTGACACTATCATCCCACTATGATCATAGTAACACGGAGTGTAAATAGCAGACTCGGGCCCCTGGCTACAGGAATTTCGCTCGGTCGGTTAGCAACGGCTGTCCTGTTATAAATTGAATCTGAACACTGACTCCGAAAATTTAAACGAACTAGTGCAAAAGGTAATCGATTGTTAGTTCATATGGTACATTTAATGATTTCATTACATGAAACAAAGCAACGTGATGTTACTCAGAAATGTCGGACCTATATCACACGAAAAGACGTATTTATTTATACCAAGATCTTCGTTTCTTTTTATGTATCGGTTCATCGCTAACTCACTTCTATCTTCCTTGAAATATTTATTGGACGAATGGGCGAACATCAAAGTGGCACCTTTTGTACCACCTGTCTTTTGAATTTCATTGCAAACGTGCAATAAGATGTGATATGTAGGTACGACACATATCGTAAACCATAAAGCATTTCCTGTCATACAAAATAAAACTATATTCCTCTTCAAACACCTCCGCATTTTAAACAAGACCAAAGGTCGCTTTCAACGGGCAAATAGAATTAGAAAAACAAACAATTCGCTCGGGAAACATTCTATAGCACTTTAACGTTATTATCCCAAAACATCAAGTCACATTAAATTCTTTATTCATTTTATTTTTGCGGGGTCACGGGCTCATGGCCGGAATTCCTGCAATGTCTTTGATCTAAGTCAGACGAGAAAAAAAAACATGAACGAAAATGCACTTCAACTGTCTTCATAAAGGGGGAAAATATAATTTATTCACGAGATAATTTTCTCCTCCCTTTTAAGGATAGACGTCGTTTGAAGTAGGGTGGGCACGAATGAATGTTTGCACAAAGCCGGGCTTAGGCTGCACTATGCTCTCTCGGGAAGACTTTGTCTTCTGTACAGCGCTGTTTTTTTATGTATCGCCATTTTAATATTCAAGATCGAGGAGCAGTCGGTATGTTTTGGCCTTACGCGTAATTGTCTGGGGTCAAAGTTGAGGGAAAAAAACATGTATCTAACGAACAGTGGAAATTTATTCGTGTTTCATTTGAGATCGTTTTATTTATGAGGTTATTAACGAATCGTCGTTGATCATCGGTACTGCCAAATCTAAAAAAAACCTACTGTGAAATATATTGCATCTTAATTAATAAAATACCTCTTGAAAATCGAAGCATTTAGTTAGTTTGGTAAAAAAAGAATTTAACACATAGTACAATACCTACCTGAAGCATAAAACTTCAAGTTCAAGGAGGATAAACTTGTCATTGCTAGCAATGTGAAAAAACTCAAACAAAATCCTACTCAAAATAATATTAATTCTCATTCTATTTTAACCACGCAATTTCCATCAAATAAACATAATAATAATAATAATAATAATATAAGCCTTTATTCAGACATAAGAAATTGTTTATATAAAATAATAACTTAAATTAACGACTCTGCTGAGTCGGCGACACCGACAACCTAGTCTGTTTGCCCAATTTGGCAAAGGCCTCCTCCATTCCTTTCCACTCTTCTCGGTTTAGCGCTTTCCTAGTCCATAGTTTTCCTGCTATCGCCTTTATTTCGTCTTCCCATCTTCGGATCGGTCTACCTCGATTTCTTTTCCTATTTCTAGGGTACCAAAACATTGTGTTCTTGTTCCACTTTTCGATGCCTCTGATTATATGACCTGTCCATTGCCACTTAAGTTTTCTTATTCTAGTTGTAACGTCTTCTATTTTCGTGCGTTTTCTGATACATGTGTTGCGTACTCTGTCAGATTTCCTTATATTCAGCATGCTTCTCTCCATTGCTGTCTGGCAAGTTTCTAGTTTTTTGTTTTGGGCTTTGGTAAGAGCCCATGTTTGGCAACCATATGTTAGAACTGGTAGCACGCAGGTGTTGTAGAGTTTTGATTTGATGGACACCTTCATTTCTTTGTTCTTCATAATTTCTTTTAGCCGCCAGTAGCATTTCCATGCGTTCCCAATTCTAGTGTCTATTTCCTTTGACATTATGTCAGTAGTTGAAATTTGTTGGCCTAGATAAGTGTACTCTTTGACATACTCAATTGGTTCGCCGTTTATGATAATGGGGTCTTCAGACGCATTTGTTAATGCTTTGGTTTTGGAGGTGTTCATCGTTAGGCCTACTCTGCGGCTTTCTATATCAAGGTCTAGAAGCATGTTTTGTAGATGCTCTTTTGTTTCGGCGAATAATATAATGTCGTCAGCGAACCGCAGGTGGGATAGTTTTTCTCCGTTTATATTTAGTCCGTACTGATCCCAACTAAATTTTCGGAAGATTTCTTCTAAGACAGCTGTGAATAATTTAGGCGATAACGGGTCTCCTTGTCTTACACCTCTGTTTATTTTTATTTCGTTCCCTTCTTTTTCCAATTTTATTTTAGCCGTACTGCTTGCGTAAACGTTTTTTATTATTCTGATGTACTTTTGTTCGACTCCTTGGTTTTTTAGACAGTACCAGATATTCTCGTGCTCAATTGAATCGAATGCCTTGTTGTAGTCGATAAAGCAGCAATAGAATGACACATTAAACTCTTTGTTCTTCTCAAGAATTTGTCTTACAGTATGTATATGGTCTAATGTTGAATAGCCTGCCCTAAAGCCGGCCTGCTCCCTAGGCTGATTTTCGTCCAGAGTTCTTGTTATTCGGGCTAAAATTATTTTGGCAAAGATTTTATAAATATTGGACATTAGACTGATGGGTCTATAGTTATTTATTTTGGTCCTGTCACCCTTTTTGTGGAGCAGAATGATCGTTGACGTAGTCCACTGAGACGGAATTATTTCGGTTTTTAATATATCATTGAAAATGTATTTTAGTATTGGTGCAACGTAGTTTCTGCAGCTTAAAAGCAATTCGTTATTGATCTGGTCTGGACCAGGAGCTTTATCGTTTTTTTGGGTTTTGATTGCCTTATGTATTTCATCTTCTAGTATAGGTGGCACACTATCGTTGTTGCTTAGTTCGGTGTTTCCCAACTGGCTCTTGCTAGAGTATAGATTTTTGTAGAAATTCGTGGCTATTGATAATATATCTGATCTTTTGGACGTTGTCTTGCAATATTGGTCATTCATACTAGGTATCCAGTTGGTTTTGTCTGATAAAGCTTTAAGGGCTTTTTTTATACCACCAGTCTTGTTGATGAATCTTTCAAAAGTGTTATATCTAAAGTGTTCTCTATCTTTTCTTATTTGCATTTTTATGTCTTTACTCAATTTTCCTATTTGATCTCTAATATCTTTTGTTTTATTTTCTGTGCTAATTAATTTTGCTCTTTTCTCTAGGAGTTCCTTGGTTTTCTCTGATATGTGTCTGTTATTCTTTGATTCGCCTTCGATGCTGGTTTTAGGACTTGCTATTAGTATTTCGTGCATTGTGTTGTATTTTTGTTGGGTACTTAAACGCTCTAGAGATGACTCTGTCACGGAATTAAGATGTTCTTTTATAATGGCTATTCTTGCGTTATTGTGTGATAATATCGTTTTCGCTTTGAAAGGTCGGCTTGATTTCAGAGCAGATGATACGTTCAGACATGCTCTCAGCATTCTGTGGTTACTATTAAAATTTATATTTGCGATGGTGCCACAGTCGTCAAATGATTTGGGTCTGTTCGTTAAAATGTAGTCTATTTCATTTTTATGCCGGCCTTCTGGCGATATCCATGTCCATCTATTTGAAGCTCTCTTTTTGAATTGACTGTTCAATATTTTCATGTTGTTTTCGAACACCATTTCCATTAGTTTTTGTCCGTTTCTTGTTCTTTTTCCGCTGCTGTATGGGCCCAGGACAATATCTTCTCCTTTCCTTGGTATTCCAACTCTTGCATTAAAATCACCCATAACAATGCAGTTTTTTTGGGCGTATTCTTTTATGGCAGCAGTAAGGGTTGAGTAGAATGACTCAATTTCCAATATCGTAGATTGCTCGGTTGGCGAGTAAATTTGCACTATGGACCATATATCTTTGCTAGGGGGTATCTTTATGTTCAATATAGCAATCCTTTCTGATATGCCAATTATTTCTGTAATGAAGGTTTTGAGTGTTTTTCTTATCAGGAATCCTACTCCATGTCTTCCTGGTGTTTCGCCTTTGTGATACAATATGAATTGGTCATGCTCCTCAATAGCTTCACCATACCTTCTTACTTCGCTTAAACCAATAATGTCCCACTTAATATTTCGTATAGAGTATAACAGTTCTTGTAGGCTTTCTTCAGTCCTTAGTGAGAGTGTATTGTATGTTGCTATATGTATGTATTTAGAGTTTTGCTGTTTCTTAGTTCTCAAAGTATTCATTTGAGATTGAGGGATATTATTTGGAGGGTAGTGGTCGTCTTCCCCCGCGGTGACCAGCCGTCTTGGGGTGTAGGTTGTTTTGTTGGGTAGATAGTTTTTGTTAGATGGTTTTGGTTTTCCGTTGTCGGTGTCTATTGGTCGTTTTTTGTGGTTGAAGGCAGTGACATAGACGAGGATCTGCCCCGTGCCATGTAGTTTAGCATATTATTTGTTTTATTTATCTTTTTAGGGGCCGATGCGGGTTGGTTATTAGGTGATTTGTTTGGTGAGACACTGTTGTTTCTTTTCCTCTTGTCTCTTTTGTCATCTTTGGACTCCTTGGTGACAATTTTATCTCTGACAAAATAACAAATTTTGCCCTTTGCCCTTTCTTCTTTTAGCTGAGGCAGAAGTTCCTTCCTCTTCTCCAGGATTTCTTTGCTAAAATCTTCCTTGATGTAGATTTCTTGATCCAGTTTCTTTTTGTTTTTGAGTATTTCATTCTTTCTCCAGTTTGTTGTTAATGTTACAAGGATAGGACGTGGTTTGTTATCTTTCTTTGCTCCTAGTCGATAGGCATTATTTATTTCTTGTGGGTTGATATAAATGCTCATGTTTTTTCCAAGCAGTTTTGTAATGGATTCGATTGGGGACTCGTTGCTCTGATCTTCTTGTATACCAAAGAAAATGATGTTGTTTTTTCTTTTCTGATCTTCCATTAACTTGATTTTGTCGTGTAAGGTCTTGACTTCAGTCTTCAAGTTGTTATTTTCCTCTACAAGAGCCGTTAATTTTTCGTTGATACTCTCCGATACCTTTTTAGTGACGGCTTCGGTTATCTCCCGTGTTTGCGCTGACATTTCCTGCTTCATTTTTTGCCAAAAAACATCCATTTGTTGTTCCATATTTAGGTGATTTTATATGGTATAGTGATTCCGTGTTGGCAAAGCTGGTTTATATTGCCAAAACTATTTTAGAGTGGGCAACATCAATTTCAAGTTGGCAGCACCAGCTTCAAGTTAGCAACACTTGTTTGAAGTTGGCAACACTTGTTTGAAGTTGGCAACACCGGTTTTACGTTGGTAACACCACCCAAATGAACTAAATGTAGTCTATGGTTGTGTTGTGCTCGGTATGTTGGTATCGCTGACTGTCAAGTGTCCACGTCAATGAATGATTTTGTTTTTCTAACCTGTTCGGCGGTTTAAAAGTTTCAATAACGAAGTAAATGTTTTATTCATGGGCTTCTGTTGTCCACTATATATTCACCACGTACAATCACCACTTCTCACTACGTCGATGACAGTTTCCGGTTGTTTTTTGATGATATTGATAGTAAATTAGAATTATTTCGTGACGAGTAACAGCAATACGTGCTTACTTTCTGACACCGGAAACGGAAAAAAACATAAGAAGAACACAATATTCAGAAACGAAACTGTTATTATTTATAGCTTAATTAATTCCAATTACCGATTCATTTAAATCAACTCTCGAACTAGTAGAATAATTCAGACGATTTACAAATTTCTCACAACGAACGAACTGTATAGCCTGTGTACCTCTCAATAACAATTAGCTGTGCTCACTTCACTTCGAGTGACCTCGCCGAGCCACCGGATAATTAAAGACTTCCCAACTGGTAAATTAAACAACACTTTAAATAACTTCAAGTTGTTTATATCAAAATTGTATTTTCTGATATTTGAAATTTTGTTTTGCTGTTATATCTCTAAGGGTGCATCCACATCTGACGAACGAGCACTACACGAGCACCTCGCGAGCCGTTCGCGAACCGCTCGTGGCGTGCTCGCGAGCACGTCTGTCAGACGGCGTAATTGACACTAGTGCGTTCGCGGAATGGTCGCGAGCGGCTCGCGAGCACGCCACGAGCGGTTCGCGAACGGCTCGCAAGCGGCTCGCGAGCTGCTCGTGTAGTGCTCGTTCGTCAGATGTGGACGCACCCTAATAATGGCCCCAATCCTGTTGAACACTCAATAAACCTATTTTTGGCCATCAGTATCTTTTCACTTGTACATAATTAGAAAAGGACAGACGAAGATTAAAGTTATCAAGTTTTTGTTGTTAATAACTCCCCTTTTTACCCGACTGCCAAGAAGGGTTATGTTTTTCGCGCGTATCTTGTATGTATGTATGTATGTATGTGTGTAATATTCTTTATTACCTCATATCTTCGAAACGGCCAAATGGATTTCGATAATTAGGGTATCGTTGGATTCGTATCGCTTACCCAAGTGTTCTTAGATATGTCACGTCAAACAAAAACCAACATGGCGGCCACGAGGTGCCATAGATTGAGGTAAAAAAAAATAAAAAAAATATGTTTGCTACAATATGGGTATCAAATTAAAGGGCTTGTAACGAGGATTCCAAAATGGTATATCATTTACGTATAAAAAAAAAAACACTATGTGAAAAATTGTTCGTGTGACTTTTTATCCCGGTATTGGAAGTAGTTCTCTTGGTACGCTGGTGAAACCTTAAGAAACAGCTAGACGTATTATGATTTTAACTAAAAAGTGTTAAATAAAAAATAAATAAATTTAAAAAATAAAAAAACCCGACTGCATAAAAAACACTTTAAATAAAAACTGAAAAGTAAAAAACTAGTTCAATAAGTCTAGAAGTGTAGATAGCAATGTTATTAGTACAAAAATTTAATAATCAATACACAATCGATCTAATGAGAAACATAATTGACTGTAACAGTCGGGACCCATTAAATAAGCCAGACTATAATCATTCATTATGGGTCCCGACTGTGACAGTCAATTGTTTCTCATTAGATTGATTGTGTATTGATTATTAAATTTTTGTACTAATAACATTGCTATCTACACTTCTAGACTTATTGAACTAGTTTTTTACTTTTCAGTTTTTATTTAAAGTGTTTTTTATGCAGTCGGGTTTTTTTATTTTTTAAATTTATTAATATTTGTATGTGTCACCATAAACAAAACATAGCGCTCTATACCTATCTCTAACTATTTTTAAGATCTGTATTTTTGTTGCCTACCTATGTTTTACAAATAATAAAATGAGTATGATGATCAAATTTAGTTTCGACTGAAATTTTCATACAAATTTCCCGATACGCAAAACTTGTACACTAAAAACGCAGTGATGTACACAGATGAAAGACTAATATGATGAGGAGATGTCGTAGACGAACACTAGTTACTTGTTTTCTATTGCCGCTCTTTTCTCACGCTGTATGTTAGAAAAAGATAGCGATGGTCTCATTTTTATTTAGTTTGCGTATACGGGAATTAGCGTCACTATCCATCATGTACCAAACTTAATGTTCATTAATAATGAGTTAAGTAAAAACATGACACCTAGATATTTAATAGGCGTTTGGGTCTAGCTGACTCTAGCTCAAAAATCCATTCCATTCGAGCAGTAAGAATTACTAAGTTACAAAAAAAGAAAAATATAATAATGGACAAATAATTTATTTTACAAAAACAAGCCAAATAACATTCTTCATTTAGAAGCAACATTCATATATTCTGTAAGTTGAAAAACAATTTTGAATATTGTATCATAGATCTTGCAGAGCTGTAGTTAGACAACAATAATAATATTATTGTTGTCTAACAACTTGTGTTTATCTATAATATATATTATATATTATAGATAAACACAAGTTAACAGTAAAAGCATGCCTTTCTTTTCTTAATTTACAATCTCTAATCTATGTCTATTTGGCACAACATAGTCCTACAATATTTTATATCTATTTTTCGGAGAACATTTTATGTGCCAGAATTTAGAAACTCTATTTATTTAAATATATGTGAACATAAATGAACAGTTTTTTATACATAAACGTTTAGTTGACCGACAGCTGGGCCAAGTCTCCCGATATATAATTTGTTGTCAAAAATTAACCTCTCCGGGATATTTAACATTGATCTACTTGATACAGTGTTATTTATAAACACCTAGAATTTATTTACTACTGCGTTGATACATATAGTAATAACTATTTATATGCCTATCAAAATTGTGCATCGTTGCAATAATTTGACATCGATATAATACACAGACGGGAACACGTCAATTATACAGCTGTCATTTGTAAACTGTCACAACTGACAACTGTCAGGACGTTACAAATTATTTGCTAATCTCAAATACATTCACCAATAAACTTTTCATTTCAACGTATTTATAAAACTGACAGCTGATTATTTTTACATGGTCAAACCAAGCAAAACTTTTAATTGTAGAATTCCATGACAAAATAATCGACCCGTGCTTATTTTATCATTATAAATACTCTAATTTTATATTAGGCCGAAACTATGAGGCCACGTTACTAAAATTCTATCTCTTTATTCCAATACTACTTTTGGACCAATTTCTTAGCCCTAAACTTTTCACAAACCAATGATGAGACAATAGTAATATGTAAGTTTGAAATGTTCTTCGTTCCATTTTTGGTTAGTTCTCTCCCATATAACTACATAACATGCATCTAGTTTGGCACATAAATAGCGTTGTCATAAGTCAGATCAAAACGCCCGCGTTTTGATCAAGATATAACACACCTTCTCAATTTATCAAATAAGTTTAGGCCATTTTAACATTGGGCTATCATTCCAGCTACATAAATTCGCTACACTACGCTTAGTCACAATATACACGGAACATTAAGACTTACGACGAAGACATAGAGTTCAAAATAGGCCGTATTATGTATACCTACTAAATGACGCCACAATACACGAATATTTCACAAAAACTTCGATACTTTCAAGACGAAACCAGTATTCGACAATCTTTTAATTACCCTTTTCATATCCGCACCTCATTCTTATTTTTACACAAATATAATATTCATATCATTAGAACCAGATTTTTTATTCAACTTATTCTTTTCATTTCTGTACACCGAATCACCTGTGCAAAATTTTATATTGAAACTTTTTATAAATTATTTTATAACATTTATGTAAAGTAAATGCTTAGGATATAACATTTAGATCTAAGTTAACATCTCAAAACATTTACTAAACAATAATTAGGGCCTTTATTTGTTTAACATTTATTGACACAATGTTGTATTTAAACACTTAGTATCGTATTCTTATTTACAATATTGGTATCGAACTCTATAAATGGTCACATGAAACGAGCAGCAATTTTGAGCAAAATTTAAACCTACATTAAACTCGAGCAAAAGATAAATACAAAATGGAGCAAGTTCTGAACAAATTGTCCAGTCCCTCAGATGGAAGAGGTCTCATCTATTATATGTTTTAATGCTTAGTAACACAAATGCAGCTTTTATAGCTTTCTGGAAGTAGGATTATAGCACAGATCATTTTTAGAACTTTTAAGAAATGCATCTTATTCTTATTTTTTTTACTTATTGTTACTACGTTTATGGAAGAACAAACTAACACTACAACCTTCTCTCTTTCGTTGTGTATTACACACATTCATGACTCTTTATCTACGCATTATATACACAACCGTGTATCAGTATTACTTATAGAACTGTCTACTATTCACTTAAGGCTATACAACAATGATTAACGCTTCATATATACCTCTTCTAACATTTTCGATACAATCTGATTTAAAACCTAATAGCCAAGGATTAAGGACTATTTTTCTGTACAGCGAATTATAAAGAAAGTAGCTCTAAGCTAATGCCTGAAGTCAGAGTAAGTTTACTGAGTTTATTTTAAATTATTAATATAAACCCAATAAACAGGATCATAAGATACATTTTGCTGTAATTTTATTTAATGATTATTCCTCAGCTCGAAGTATGTACAAGCACATAGCCGATTCTTTCATTAACGAAGTTTTTAATCGTATACGAAATTGACAAGGTGCTATAATTTAAAATGTTACTGTATTACGTCATTGGAACCCAATCACACAAGCATCATTCAATACATCACACGTATGTACACCGGTATTATCATCTGGCAGCTGAGAGAATGCGTTTCTGACACCTGTCCAGTTGGTCTTGATTTTTATGGGATATTGAAAAACTGTTATATTATTCATTGTAACTCGGCATAATAATATAGTTTGAATTATATTATTTGTATATAGGAAAAATAAGTGATAGTAATTTATATACAAGTAATTTTTTTGCCACATCAAAGTTTTTTCTTCCTGTTGACCACAACCTGTCAGGAACGCATTCTCTCAGCGGCCAGACCCCATTATAGGGTAAACTACCCAATTATTGGCACTTTAAGGCGTTAGTGTGTAAGAAGTGTATTTTTTGTGTAACCTAATAGGACTTTGATAATTATTTTTTAACTTAGATACTCCACAGCTAATCTAGTATTAATTTCTCACGGTGAAACAAGAACAGGGTTGCAAGAAAAAAAATTAAATAACTATTTTTAAACTTTGGTGTATACTATAATTATTGGCATACTTTCTCATCATCCCATCTCTGCAGATGTTTCTGCAGAGAAAGGTTACCTATCTCTGCAGAAACATGTCTATAAAATGCTTTGGTAAACATATTTTACTATAAAAACATAACACTTTACATGTTAATGGAATTTAAGTTCATACACTCTTTAAAAATGTACTTACAAAACTTTACAAAAATGGCGGTTTCGGTGACAGCAGTTTTTTACTCACAGATTATGAAGCCATATTTAATTAAATGATAGTTGGAATGTTGTTATAAATAAGATGTACATTTTTTACTAAATTTATCATTCAGTAAACATTGTGTATAGATTATACATTTCTTATATTTTTAGATTAAATAGTAAAGTGCCAATAATTGGGTAGGTGCCAACAATTGGGTAGTTTCCCCTATATAATATATTAATGTACACCTCCACAAAACATTACAATCGTACCGCACCCGATATTCTTTACCAATCCACACTACCAAGCACTTCACATAAAAATGTCAGTAAGGCATTGCCACGCATGCAGTTCATTGCAGCATCACAAGCCAAACAGGCAGAGCGCCAGCAGGTTGGAGCATCAGTCGTCCGCGTCCACCTCCTCCTCGCTCATGTCCTCCTCGCTGGTGCAGTCCGGCTGCGACGACTGCAGGCTGCAGCGCTCGCACCAGCACACGAATAGGTAGTTTTGCGCTAGTTCCTGTTCATTTAAAACATATTTTTTGTTTATTTTTGATCTTGGTCTTCAATATCTACATTCGAGAACAGGTAGACCTATTTAAATGATTTTTTATTGATTCGTCTCCGCGCCGAATAAAAGAATAACTATAAAGACATCGGGAACGGAACCTAGGTATTCACGCGGGGCACAGGTAGTAAATAATAAAAATAAACCGCGACATAATCCGTATAAAAAAATATATTTTAATGTCTATCATTGGCGTAAACCTAACAAGCCAACATGTTTAAAGGAATTATTTCTTTAAATGGACGTAGTTATGCAAAATGGATCCAACCACATAAAAATACTTTTGAGAAAATAAGGGTTTTAGTAAAACTTAAATAATAAAATAACAAGATCATAGTTTGTTTAGAAATTAATCGTAATTATAGGGTATCTTTATGTACTTCCTGTATAATGTTATTTCAATGAGTTTCATGTAAAAATAGTACTTTTTTTTAAATAAAAACTCGCTGGATCTAATTTACAAAATTAGAAATGTGGGATGGATCTTTTTGTTTTAATATGAGGCAGTAAGTGAAACGCTTCTAAGAATACTAATGGTATTTGTTTAAAGGTAGGAAATATAAAAAAAAGTTTGAAATGGTCACCAACAATATCATTAGAACTTGAAACGGGACATTTACCATGTTTATTAATCTCTGATCGCCATGATAACGGCGAATGATCTCGGATCAGCGCCGTGATCATGTCGCTTGCAACAGTGCCGCTATCAGTGGCGTAACTACAGGGTGGCAGGCCTGCTAAATGCCACGGGCCCCCGACCTAAGAGGGCCCCTTCCCAAGAGGCCGCGAGCGCAGTTTTTTTTTAAGTTAATACCTGAGTATTTTATTCAGTGGCGTAGCGTGACTTGGTGGGGCCGCATTCAAATTTGTTTAGGGGCCCTTATGAAGGGTAAATAATTCTTACAGGAGAAAGAAGACATTGCATAAAATTAAAAGAAAAACTAATTTATTATCATTTTCTACTTTTTCTTTACAAGCAATTGAAATTAAATACGTAACACATCCTTGCCTTTTTTCGGCAAACATATTATTTATTGAATCATTTATAGCTGATGATGACTTTAGTTTTTCAAAAGCTTCTGCCTCTATGGACAATAGTCACAGGTCTGCCAGGCGTTCATGGCCCATTAAAGTTAAAAATTATAAATACATATTTATCAGTTTTATTTTATTCTTATTTACATTTATGAAATTTGGTTTACGCACGTCGGGCGCCCCCGTGGCCCATCGCCCCTTATAATTGTTACGGCAGATACGGCGGTAGAGTCTGTGCGGAAAGAGAACCGTCTGGCGTAAAACGGAACTAACATTATGATTTGATGTATGATGAAATTATTCCGTAAATGAATCATGAATGTATTACGATCAAACATATTTTTATAAATATCCAGATTTTACAGCCTCACAATCATCGCAACAGTGTCTATAATTTAATAAATACGGAATTAAACACAGCAGCGCCCTCAATCCTATGACGGTTCTCTTTCTGCACATACTCTAGCTACGCCCTTGATTTTATTCTCAATGAAAACGTGCTGCTTAAAATCAGTTAAAGTGAGTCAACTAAGACCATGATACAATTTCAAAATTGTTTTTTTTTTCGTATTTGATTTAAATAAATTAAGTAGGCACTTTGAAAGTTAAGTTGATTGTGAAAATTAGATATTAAAATGTTCTAATAATCTAGTTCCAGAAAATTGTTTAAGTGGGAGCGGGAAACGAAAGAGAAAGCTTCAAAACGTAAGGAGGTTTTGTAAAAAAACATAAGAAATATATTTTCCTTAAATTATACACAACTACGATCAGCATATGGGTAGAGTCGACTTGCTTGACTCATTCCTGGGATAGTACAAAATAAAGATGAGGACAAAGAAGTGGTATTTGTGACTGTTTTACCATTTCCTCGATATAGTCCAAACATTTTTCTCTATTACTATTAGTTTTTTTCACTTTACCTGTACTTCCTATGTTTTTGACCAAAAATATGATCTGGTATAATTAAAAAAAATAACTGTAATATACTAATATAGGGACAAACCCACGCTCTTGAAAATAAAATTGTTTTCGGCGTTAGAAAAATTGTAGTTTATTAAAATTTAACTAAGTAAGTACATCGTAGAAAAATTACTAATAGGGCCCCATCAAAAAAAAATGCCACGGGGCCCCAGATAGTATAGTTACACCACTGGCCGAAATATCGGAAACTCATAAAAATTACGTGGTTCTTTTTTGCATTTTTAAATTTTACCATTATACTAATTTGCAAAATAGATTCAAATGGCATGGTTCCTGTTTTATAATAATAAATCGAGTTAACATACAGATCCAAAGTATTTTGGATCTTTTAAAACCAGATATATAGGTTACCACGACACATGGTTCTATTTTAACTCTGCGAAAATGCTTAATATGATGTTGGTATCATTGATGTCTGTGTTTTTCACTAGAAAAGAGGCACTTTGCGGCTTGGATATTTTTTGCATATGCTAAAGTTGATGTGTAGATGACATTTACGACAGAAACTCAAAAAATCGGGTTTTGTGGGTTGGATCCATTTTGCATAACTACGTCAAAATTATTTTTATAATATATGGTAAGCATTCCTTGCATTGAAATTTATTTTGACAACATATAAGGTAAAAGTCGACTCCAATTTGTTTTTAATGGTTTTTATCCTACATAAAAACATACAATATTTGTAATTATCAAACTACAAAGACATTACATTAATTTAGAAACAACGCCATTTCAACATTGAATTTTGGATTTGTGTTGTTTGTTTATGTCAATAATAAACAAAACCAACCTTTTGCCTTGAATGCCGCGACCTCTGCAGAGCGCACTCATCTAAATAGCTGATGCATATTTCCTCTCCAGGCATTATAGGTTTCAAAGCCTTCAGCTGCACTCTATGGTTGCCGTAAGGGAATGTCGATTCAGCGTTAGGTGCGCAACTGTGGTTGCATGCACTCTGCAACTGGAAGAGCCCTGACCCTTCTGTATTTAGGAAAGTACCCGATTCTGTGAAATATAATTATTACAATTAATTCATGTCTCTCAATGAATTGAAGTTTATTGTTGATGTTAACATCAGGCAAAACAATAAGGAAAACTTATGTAGCTATTTCAAATTGTTATTGAAATCACTTAGTGATAGTATTTCAAAAGAAACATGAAGTAAAAATATTATTGTTTATAGGTCGCCGGTGACCGATGTGACATATGAACGAAAATAAGCTATTACATGATTTCTTCTTTTCTACTTTTAGCCTCTATGAAGGCATTGTTTTAGCTTGTTGTAATTTTTGTTATTTATACTTATTTATTATATCATTATCTTTAATTATGACATACCTTCTTCAACATACTGGTACAGTTTATCAATAAACAGGTCCAACTGCTGTCTCTCATCATCAGACATGGTGAGCTCCTGTACAGCATTCACCCACATAGCCAAAGGACTTGTGCCAATGCCTTGCCCGTTAGTCCCAACTAGAGCCATCAGTGTGCAGAATCCTTCAGGAGTCAGGAACTGAAATAACAACCAAATAGTTACAATGTACAGTATTTATCAACATTAACACTTACTTAAATTATTTATAATAATGATGGGATTGCATTGTATGTAGTAGGTGTCATTTTAGGAAATAGTAAGTATTAATATAAAGCAGACAGAAATAAACCATATAGGCAGGGTTGAACTAGACAATGACTTAACCATGAAAAGAATTATCTTGATATTATTATTTATCTGTGTAAATAATTATCTCGATAATTTACAACCCTGCATATAGGCCAAAAAGACACATGACTACCGATATGTTAACTGAATTAAACATTTTTCTTTTCTTTTGGGAAAAGGCACGGGAGATGAACCAACATTTTAGATGCATACTAAATAATGATGATATGGGAGAAAACTGAAAACATTTACTTGCTGTTTCTTAACTTATAAATTATCATAGAAATTAGTTTATGTTTTTTGAAATATTTTTAATAATAATTGTATAAAATAATATGTGTATTTACCTTACTATGTAGTGCATATTTACGAAAGGATTCATACCTGCTGAATATGTTCTCCACTAATAACATTACTAGTCAAATCCCTCAAAGTGTTCAGTTGATCTGTGAACTGTTCTCCAAGTAGCTTGTGTACCAACTCAGCGTCTTCATTGACTGTGCGATGACAGAACTGCTTCACTTTGGCTGCAGCGGCGGAAGGATCCGGACTCTGTGTGATGTAGGCCAGTATTCGGACAAGTAACATTATACTTGTTGTTTCTGGTGGGTAGTGCATTTGTCTGGAAAATTGTTAGTATTTTTTTTTAAATAGATACATCACTTGACACAGCTGCTTGTTATTGGGTATTGTAGGATGTACAGAATGCAGAGTGCAACTGTATAGCACATAAGCTGTACTAGTAGAAAAAAATAAAAAACAAAAATAAAATGATTAGATTTGTAAATGTCTTTTATATTTAAGAATTACATTATCAAATTCAAGGTGTATCTAATTTAGGTTTGTCAAGAATACTAGCCAAATTCCTTTATAATTATATTCAATTGGAATCTTATTTAAACAAGTGGGGAAGGACCCCATAATATATTTTTACTCACTTCCATGCTTCAGTAAGCACCACAATAGGATGTTGCGCATCACTTGGATCATGGCATAACAACCTGTGGTAGGTCGCATAAGCCCTCTGTTTACACACTTCTGAGCAGTACTCAGTGCCACAGTGATCACAAATAGACATACTCTCTAAATTTGCTTCATAACTGTCCGAATATGGAAGAATAATGTCGGGCTTACAAGATAGACGCCTTACATTACGTTCTGGAGTTTCTAGTGGTCTGAAATACAAGATGAACGTTATTAACACTATCTATAATACCAAAGACAATCTATTCAGTATCTACCCGGTAAATAAATAAAAATCTGTACCTCATGCAATGGTCGCAGGCCAAGTATCTATATGCGGCATTCCAAGAAAACTGACAAGAAACTAAAGGATCCTCTTCCAAAATTACGTCACCTTGATCGTACTTCTTCGTTGCAAACAGTCCTTTACCCTGTAATGTAATATATTCATATAAAAACCGCAACATTTAAAAACATTATAAATTTATAATATAGTCAAATGTTGCTTACCTTTTTGCTGTTCGACGTTCTAATCTCAAACCCTGCCATATTAGCGCTGTCTCAAATAGTCTCAATTACTTCAAAGAAAACTGAATATTTATTTATTTTATATTTTACCGCAATTGTGAAGAATTGCAATGGTAAACTATTACAGCGACAAGTTTAAGGTTAAATAATTACCACTCCACAACACAATACACATTCAGTCAGTCACATTCACAATTTGACATTTGTAATTTTGTACTGGCGCGACATAGATTAAAAATTGAACCCGAAATGTTTGCAGATTAAATAAAAGCTATTAAAATGGCTTCTAGTTCGGATACACCGATCGATATTTTTTAAATAATCAGGATGAGTCTGTTTGGAAAGAGAACAGTCGTGGCGTAAAATGGTACTAAAATTAAAATAATTACATAAAAGAATTATGAAGATGGCTTAGATGGCATTAGGTCGCACCAGAACGACGCAACATTGTCGGCAACATAAAATATGCGGTAATTAAACTCAAAAGCGCTCTCAATTCCACGACGGTTCTCTATCCGCACAGACTACTTTTGTATTATTGTTGCGAAAATTACCTACAGTGTATGGCATCTTTATTGACTTTTGGTCTTATTTTCCCAAGGACACAGCATTTTTATTCAGTGCGTCCTTTAGTGTTTGAATTTAAAATAAAAAGTTCTTCAACGTTTCAGTAACAATTTAATGATTAAATTACATAATACTTATCAGGGTTCTAGTATATAACTAATTTAGGCGTATAATTTTTTCCAACAGCATAGTTTCAGAAAGCTCTTGTTCCAGGATTTTGTGTTCTTGGTCAACACTAAAATACCTAAGTCAAAAACATTACTTATAATTTAGTTGAAAATATAGAGTCGTCGATAATATTTACGTCGTCGTTCTTTTGTTGTGATATTTTAAATGATTCAACTTGGGCTATTGTATCAAACATTGGTAATGTTTTCGTTTCAGGAGTAAAAAGTAACAAGAACGCTGAAATGAGGGCAGTCAGACAAAACAGCATCGACGGAAGTGCCGGAAATTCTGTTATCTGAAATATAAAATGTTTTACTTAAAAAGTTATATGGTTAGCACAACTGCTTCTCAACAGTGATCGAAATTATAATAATATAACGTTACTAAGAAATTCTGAATGATTAATTTAATACCGTGAGAAAACAAGTTTTAGTCAAATGCCATTACCATATAAATCGACATCAATTTATAGACAATAGATAAGCTGAGGTGTGCTATTGCACAACCATTGAATCAGAAAAATAACAATAATAAGTGTCCGAATAATAAAGTACAACTAATAACACAAATTCCAGTTTTACACCTATTAAGTATGACGTATTTAAGGTGTTTTGTGTGAACATTCTTGTTTTATAGAACGGGTTAACTACGTTGTAAAATACGAGGAAATAGAAAAAAACTTGTGGTCTACTTATCAAATAAATAAAACATTAATTAGTTAAACATTTTGTTAATCTTTGAAAGACACCTGTTACGATTTCGGTGACGGTTTTTTTTATTTCATTCAAAGAAAATTGGTGCATTAATTTACATTCACCAAATATCTGTAACTTGAAACAATGTAAGCACAAATATGTAGGTACAGTAGGTAATTCATGAAATTATTATCTTATAAGTATTATAAACCTTACCAATAATGGTGTTAGAGGCGCCAGCATACCGCCAAGCCTGGCCGCTGTGTTACCAACGCCAAATAATGTTCCTCTCACACTGGTAGGGAATAATTCCATGCTGTACGTGTAAATGCCAGTGAAGCAGATTACCATCCCAAGTTTACTCAATAGGAAAAACATTATTTTCAACCAAATTACCGCTGAAAGAAAAAAAATATCGTATGTTACTCCCATCTTGTTATATCTGGTTGCAAAAATATGTCTAGGTCAGTTATGCATTGTTTTGGCTTGTTTAAACACCCGTTTTTTACTAATTAAGACAGTGATCTAACCGTAGCTCTTTTTACCAAACATAAACGAAATAATATAGTGATACTTACAGGCCGGACTATAATTCTGAGCAATAAGAAATGTGGCAGATAGAAAATAGCCGCATTGCATGGTTATCCTCCTCCCAAATTTATTAAACGTGTAGTAAGCAATCATCTCTCCTGGGAAAGACGTTAGGGCCGACAGTATGAAATTGACGTATTTATCTCCTGGTAGAAGTACACAATGTACAAGTGCGCCATAGTAAAGGAAACTGGAAGTAAAGAGGCAGAATGAAGTCACGGTCAGGCGAGTCATCATCTCCTTTGAGGCTAGAATGACCTTGATATCTTCTTTCTCTTTCTCCTCGACCACGTCAAACATTAGACGCAAGTCATCATCACTGACCCCTGTGATTTCCGTTTCATCTACATCCAACTTATTAACTCTCGCTATCGCCATCAATGTCTTCCTTGCCTTCTCCATGTGACCACGAAGCATCTGCCATCTCGTACTCTCTTTTAGTAGAAATATGTACAGCACGAAGAATATCATAGGCGCGTACACTACCAGCACCAACCATTTCCAATATTTTAGGGACATGGCTAAGAAAGCGAAGACTATTTCGCCGACGTAGACCGCATATGAGAAGATAACGCCCGTCAATACTCGTTTGGAATTCCCACCAACTTCAATCACTAAAAAAGAAAAATAGATTTAGCTACTTGTTAATCCTTCAGATTTTTTTAAAATATCTCAAAACATAAGTATAAACAAAGTTTATCTTACACAATACAACTCCAACCGTGTAAAGACCTGCTCCCATGACTGCTTCAAGGAATTCAAGGACAATATATGAATAGTACTCTGTGACCAACAGTTTGAATATTCCAACACTGGCTCCAACGGCACAAATAACTAACGTTGGTTTTCTTCCTATTCTATAAGAAAAATACAAATTAGTTCCCAAAATTTGACCACATTGAATATATTATGTAGCTATGTATAAATACCGTAATAATAGAATAATATGCAGTAAACAGACTAGATGGGTAAATAATTTTCGATGCACTAAACAATTGAAAGTTTTACTTTTGCATAGTGATAAACAACCAGTTAGTGATAAGGCAAAGTAAAATTGTCTTTTTTTTTTAATGGGTTATTTTTCTATTTCGTCCAAAGAAGTATTCAAATCTAATTAGCGCATTTACAACTAGATAAGACGAATTATATAAAACTATGTAACTGGGAAATAAATGTAAGTTTTTCCGACTTTTTTCAGCAATCTTAAGATTGTTATGGTGCAGAAAAAAATATTTTTACCCAAAACAAGACCCACTCATAGATATGGAAACAAAATAATTGACTATATGAGGAAGTACATACTTGTCGGCTAACCAGCCAGCGAACATCATAGAAAATATCATCCCTGTATTGTGGATGCCGCCCACAAAATTTATTTTCAATGGTTGACAAGCGAGGTTCAACTGAAAATAAAACATGATACCTAGTTACTGTAAAAAAGTAAAATAGTTTGAAACACTTTAACTCTAAATTAGTTATTTCGTTTTACCTTAGTACATCTTAACTGTACATATTTTATGATATAAGCTAGTCATTAGAGAACATCTAGACACAACTGAACTACAAGCGTAGGTAATGAGCTAGGCAAGTCTATGTTTCGTAGATTTGGGGACTAAGTAGTAAGTATTTGTCTACAGATTACACAAATAGATCATAATTATTCTAGTTACGGTTCTTGTTCCATGAGACTTGAGAAGCTAAAATTATCTAGGTGCTAAAACATATTGACAGGTATTGAAAAATTTCCTTCAAGTTTCATTAGCTTCTATTGCATGACGCAACCGTTACTTTTGGAATCTTGTTTTGTTTATTGTCATAATATGATCGAGTGATACAAAAAAATTAGGCAACCCATTTCAGAAACAATAACAGAAATAAGTGCTACTGAGTTAGGTGTGAATGTTGTATGATTTTAAAAGTTAAAAATATGGCCCGGAACTCTAAATATCGAAATAAATCACTTACCTACACTATCTCTAGTCGTCTACCCTTCTAATTTTATAGAATTATTTTTCCTTCTTGATCTGATAATATGGGTTTTCCAAAACGAAAGATTATTTCAGAAGTAATGTGACACCGTCCAAAAATAATAACAGCAATAAGTATAACTTATTCAAATAGATTCAATATTATGCGATTGGCAAATATGAAACTAAGGTTACTGTTTTCCAAACAAAGGAATTACCAAAACAAATTAAGAAATAAGCCTGTTGAAGCTCCTGTATTTAGCATCTGTTCACAATAATTCAATGCAAACATTTATTTATTTATTGTATGATAAAGTGCAGTAAGCTCCATGTATTTAGGAATTACATCAAGTCATCCGAGTGGGTTAATTACCCCACATTTTAGGTGACTCGACTTCATAACCTTTTTTATCTATAACTAGGTACTAGCTAAAGTCACTTCTGTTATTTAAGGACAAATCTAGGTCTAGAAAAGGACATTAGACGTTTGACCGATAACTGGAATGTGTCATATTCTGTGATTTTAAAGTTATGTCATATGTGACGAAAAAAATGCGTGAACGTAGAGCAGAAAGCTGCTCGATATTTTATGGAGGGCAAATGGTCGAAGGGAACTTTATTATTTGGCCATTATTTTTGAACACTATCTAGGTTTTGGAAGGGTGTCCTGATTTCTTGATTTGGTTATTTTCTTCGTTTTATATAATTGAGCAAATCTAAATAAGCCCTAATGGGATATTTTAGAGCAATCATTTTTCACGCGACTGAGACCTTAGGACTCCAAACCACATAAACCTTTGATCATCTGATGTTAATAATATAATATGTTCCTATGGAGTTAACTACACACATCAAAAAAGTCCAAGCAACACGCATCATTTACTTACAGGATCTACATGTTTTATTAATTGATACTTTGTTTTTTTCTTAAGAAAGTAGATAGTTATACAATCTTCATTATCTTGGGAACATTACTGGCATATTTTAAAAATAGAAACATTACGACTTTGTTTTGTTTTTATGAAAATAAATGTTACCCTTGTTACCTAATGATTTTATCTCAATTTCATGTGTTTTTGTTGCTTGATTTTGGTTTTTACTTCACTTTTATTATTTTGAGATACACAGGTTTTTTTTTTAATTTAGTCATGGGACATTTTTCGTCATAAAACGACGCTATTTCACTGCTGGTGAAATGCAGAGAGCTGTAGGAATGCTACAAGCCAGAAGAAATTTTAAGAAGTCCTTCAGTTGTTAAGCTGTCGAATCTCTGTTCAAGTTCTCTAGAACACGTCTTTGGAGCATGTTCCATGTGGGCTTGACGGTATTGAGGTCTGGCGATTGTGCAGGCCACGGTAATACCCGGAGGATTTCCTTTGCTAAGTACTGTCTGGTCCGCCGAGTTGAGTGCGAACTCGCATTGTCATGCATCAGCGTAAGATCTGGGCCAAGACTTTCTGCAAATGGGCGAACATATTGCCAGAGGACATCCGCAACGTATTTGTTAGCGTTCATATTCCAATCTAAAAAAAAGAGTTTAGTTCGTCCAGTGACGGATTAAGACTACTTATTTCCCTAAGCAATCTACGTCTGTGGGGCCCCTCTCTCCGTTTGTCAACTAGTGCTACAGTCATTTGGTGCCCAAAAAGAGGGTTACCTGGTTTTTTTTTCTGGGAAATTTTAATTGGTGATTTTATACATAGAATACGACGTGCTCTTTTCGAATTTTTTACTTTGCCACCTCGTATCTTTGCCGCCGTAAAAATGGCTGTCAAAAACAGTTTTTTGACTACACAATTCCTTTCTGGATTATTTTTACGAGATAAATAATTAATTATGTAATAAATAAAACTAGAGAAAATTTCCTACGATATACAATATGTTAATAGTGTTACCCTTTTTTGTAGAATCAATAGTTTTAGCATATGACTGCCACAAAGTCCACACCTACACGCTTTTGGCCAAATAACTAATTTCCTTACCACCATGAGGTGGAGTAAGTTGCGCGTTTTGTTTGTGTTATCTCCAGTAGACCTAATCTGGGGGTAAGGCAGTGCCGCCCAGTCGAGAAAAACAAGCGGCAAGGCCGTACCATCCTTTTTTGAAGACCATTTTCGACCCCCTAAAACTTAGCTGTGGATCAAACTAGAAGCCTGAGCTTTCATTACCAACCAAGCCGACATTATATAAATACGGTATATTTCAAATTTTATTCAATTTCAAATCTTTCGTTTGGTATAATGGTACGGCCGTGCCGTTTTTTTTTGCTCGACTTGACGGGAGCACTGCCGTGCCCCTAAATTGGGCCTACCATCCATTTCTCGAAGCAGTTCAGACCATATTCGACCCATCGTATAACTTCGTTGTGGATAAAATTAGAAGCCTGAACTTTCATTAATCAAACAGGCATTATATAAATACGGTATATTTCAAAATTCATTCAATTTGAACCAGTAGTTTAAGAATTATACCTTGTCAAAGTTAGTTAATTTTAACAGTCACTCAATTACTGACTGCCCGATTATCAAAACTGAGACAGTAATTTTTTTGGTGTACCTAGTTTTTGGTGACGTGAGAGAGAGACGTGATGCCCTAAGGACGGATTTTTTTTTGCGTCTTCTGGTGCCCCCCAGACGTGGTGCCCTAGGCAATTGCTTAATTTGATTAAGGGTTAATCCGTCACTGAGTTCGTCTATCCGTCATTATACCCGCCCTTACCATCACTTTCGAGCTACTGCACACTGTAGGGGTGCACTTACTGGACGCACCTCAGCCGTTTCTTTTCGTATCGGGCCTAAATTCAAACCGGGACTCAGCGCAAAATAAAGTTGTATCCCATTGCTCTAGACTTGTTGCAAAGTGTTCAATACACCATTCGTTTCGGCGAGCGCGATTGCGATGTCGTATAGCTGGACACCTAATTGGGCGTCGCCGCGTCGTGCTCGTAGGCCGTATTCATGCAGCCTATTTCTCACATTTTGGTGGCTAACAATAGCACCACTTAAGAATTCGGGCTTTAAACCTATCATCTCCCGGTCGTTTAACATCACTGGACGTCTTGCAGTCACTTGTATGTATCGATCCTGTCGAGCAGTTGTACTCCTCCCATGTCATGGGTGCTGCTCAGCAGGACCCCTAGTAATAGCGTAAGGCTGCGAAAGATGACAAATCTCACTCTCATTTACACTAAAATGCCGTAATACCTGGGACTGATTTCTTCCTGCTTGTAGCATTCCTACAGCTCTCTATATTTCACTAGCAGTGAAATAGTGTCATTTTATGACGTAAAAAATGTCCCATCACTAAATTTAAAAAAAAACCTGTTTATCTCAAAATGATAAAAGTTAAATGACGACCTCCGTGGTCGAGTGGCGTACACACCGGTTTCAAGGTGTCGCTAGCTCTGAGGTCCCGGGTTCGATCCCCGGACGGGTCAATGTAGAAAATCACTTTTCTACATCGTCTCGGGTCTGGGTGTTTGTGATACCTTCGTTGTATCTGAATTCCATAACACAAGTGCTTTAGCAACTTACTTTGGGTTCAGAACAATGTATGTGATGTTGTCCGCATTTATTTATTTATTTATTATTTATTTATTTAAATAAACACCAAAATCAAGCATCAAAAACACATGAAATTGCGATAAAATCATTAGGTAACATTTATTTAATAATTTTCATAAGATAATGAAGATTGAGTTACTATCTACTTTCTTAAGAAAAAAATAAAGTATCCATTAGTAAAACATGTAAGTAGATTTTGTAAATAATGCGTGTTGCTTTGACTTTTTTGATGTGTGTATTTTGACATGAAAGAATAAGGTTCTCGAGTTCTGTTTCAGTCCCTGCTCTGAATTGCAATCTTACCTCAGCAACAATAGAATCATTATTCTCATAAATCCAGTCCTGGCATTCTTCTATAACGCCAGTAAACGAAGCGTTAGTACAGGTGTCATTTGAAAAAATATGCGTTCTGTCTTTTAGCATTGGCTTATAGCACTTTGAGTCGACATCAGTGGGCCACCAGGATGGTGTGGTAAGGTTCTGGCTTCCATTCTCACATTCAGGGACACGACATCTGTTTTGACACAAATTAATTTTGTTTATTCGAAATCGCTGGAAGTTCACGATGGCAAGGAGACAATTAATTCGCACAATGAGTTCAATTGATGCGAACAGTGGAACATTCAACCGGGATCCAGATCAATTAGATTATTATTAGAATGTTCTTCGAATGTTTACTCTAAAGAGACTCATTATAAGGCATTGATATGCTTTGTATATGAGCATTTATTTAAATAAATTATTTGTAATGACTAACTACTGCAATTCAGTAGTACCTACCTATTAATAGCAAGTAATGCAATTCCTAAATAGGATGTTAGATAAAATAGATAATTTGTACAAAGATATAGGTAGATAATTCGTTATTATAATAAAATCCTTGTTTAATGTTACTCTTCGCAAGGTCCTTTTTTAATCAAATTATGAAGACTTCCGGCTCTCGCAAAAAGCGTGAACAAAATCGGCAAAACTTATAAGGTTTTTTGGTTTGACCTACACCTAAATGTGAAAAAGAACTGACAACGATAAAAATATATGAGGCCTCTGAGATATTGTATACCCTATCAATCAGAAAAATATTTTTTGAAATCGATCCACAGTTTTTTATTCGCGGAAGAAATATGCAAGAAAAAATACATACAGTCAAATTGAGATACTTTTCTTGTTAAAGACGATAAATAAGTTTAAATAAAATATCTTCTCCGGAAACAAACACTAAGGTGTCGAATATCACCATAAGGACCAAATACATAAAGTTTATTGTCACCAAGTAAGTAGTTAAAACCTTTTAAATAAAAATTAAAACCTAATTATAAAATACATCTCTCAATTTTTTATATCTAGTTTTTTAACGAAAAATCTAGACCATCCTAACACAGGCTGAAGTAAGTAAAAAAGAGAGAAGCCCTCATTGCAGTCCGTTAATTATAGATAATTTGCAAAAAATAATAATTAAGTATACCTTATTTTGTCTTACCTGTAATTTATATGTTCAGCCACAAAAACATAGTTCACATGGGTCATTGAAACCATCATAAGTGTTAAACAAATGTATAAATACTGTATCGTCTGAAATACTCCAAATCGCTGAAGTTTTGTAAATACGTCAATTTTCTCATCTTTAGGAACTGAGCTGCTTATATTATGTGCCGTCATATTTATGTAAGAAATTCACTACTAATAATATAATTTATTTAACCGACTGATAAACGATTCATGAAACTTGTTCTAGCCGAAACATATACGCCGACATCAAACGTCGAGACGGTACTAATAAAAATATAGGATCTAATGTACAACTACTATACGTAGATAAACATTTACGTATACAGAAGGCTCAATATATTATCAGAAAACCGGTCAGACGCGAAAACCTCTAGTGAGGAAGGTTCAGTATAAGAAATATCTACAGAATCGTTTTTTCTTCGGTCGTCAAGCTATGTATATTTATGTCAGATTTATGAAAGGATTTATGTATGTATATTTTAGAAGCATTTACAAGTCTGTGAACAGGGCAGGATAATTTGAGAAACTTTATTTTTTAAACTCTTTTCAATGTTTTACTAGTCTTCGATTTTATGATCTTCAAGTAACACAAGCGACAAGCTTTGTAAAATATGTCGTAAACAAAAAGTGTTTGAATAAAATGTTTTAAATGTATTAGAATTTCAGAACAAGAGAACAGAAGTTTCCATTTAAATATTTTCTTGAGACTGGGCGAACCATGTAAGTTTGTATATATCTTAATAAATACTTAAATACCTTTTTTATTCGGTACGTTATGTAACCTGCTCTAGTCTTAGATAGTTAAAATTTAATAGGTATGGAGATACACTAATTTTTGTTATTTATCAATAATACACACCGATTATTCACTTTTTGTGCCATCTCAAGATTACCTTAGGTACTTGCTCATAATTTTCATCACCGATTTTCGTCTAAAATAACATACCTACGGATATTTATATTTTATTCCAGAGAGATACACTTTTATAAGTAAGCAACTTTCTTGGTTAGGTAGTTCTTTTTAGTAGGTAATTAGAGTCCGGGAATCTGTTTTCTTGATTCTAGAGGAAATCCATTAATTTTTCCATCAGGACCAAAAATGGGGATTGATATTTTAAAAACGACTAGACAGGTATATTATTCAACCTACATAAATGATTGAATTTCATCTAATGTTAGTTTGCTTTTGTTAGCCTAACTGGACTTATCGTTTTTCTTTTATTTGAATATTCCCTAGCGGCGGCGGCGCCTTGCGGATTGTGTGCTTGATTCCCGATCCTGTATACAAGTATGCGGCATAATATTAATGATTAGTTATATCCGGTAGGATTTCCATATGCCCCTGTCTTTCTCAAATCAGACGAAGTTTATGAGGACTTCCATATCGCCAAGAGTTGAAAAAACCGGTTAAGCCAGCCATCCTTCATCAAAAACTTTCGCATTTATTATAATTATGTCTAGGATAATTTATACTCCGCAAGGGGTTTCATGATAGAATGTTTATGCTATATCGCTGAGAATACATAAAACTTGATTATATTAACTGGTGTTTCCGCAATCGGATCACGTAAAGTCAATGTAAATAAAAGCTTTATAAGAATTCTGCATTTAATGAATATGGATCTCTAGATACGTAAGCACATTCCGCTTCGATATTGAGTAAATAAGCTGTAGTTTTTTTGCTATGTTTTCATTAATGTTTATGACTGTTATTGTTATTTTGTAGGTAATAGTAGCATAAATTGTAATTACACTTGCAAAAGAATTTTGTTTTCCACCCTTTAATGAGATGAGACCTAACGTAGTTTACACTTTTAATCCTTGTTCGAACTGAAAATGTAATGATCGGAAAAACCCAGGTGGTCTGTGACGAGAGACAATAATCGTGAAGTAAAATGGAACTAAAATTATGATAATATTAAAATCATTCCATGAAATAATTATAAACACTGTTCTTAAATAGTTTTTTAAAAAGACAGATTTTACAGTTTCATTATATTACGCAACAGTGTTTAAAACTTACCAAATACTGTAATTAAGCTCAGCAGCGCCCTCCATTCCAGTACGGTTACGTTCCGTAAGTGAAAACTGCCACCTTGCTACCATGATTTGTTTCTATTAACTTTCATATTTCGTATTCTATTAAAATTCTAAATTCTTAGATCCATGCTTCCTTGATTGAATGATTTTAATATCTATATAAAAACTGTTATGTGTGAATCCGAACGCTACAGAAGTAACAGTTATTAGTTTTTTGTTTTATCTGTGGAAAGTTGAAAACGTCAATTTTGGCATTTCGAAATGGCGGTCAACGTTTCACTACTGTAAACAATAATTTAAGTTATTGGATAAACGAACAACTAAAATGCATATTAAACAGGTAGAAGCTCGAGTATTCCATGGGTCCTTTTTGCTCAATTTATTAATTTCACCCTTCCGTTAGCAGTATGCCGTCTTTAACAAATGACGCTATGTGAGTGTTTCTGTTTACAGGTGATAATCCAGGGTTTTAAGAGTTATCGCGAACAAATTGTTGTGGAGCCGTTCGACAAGCGACATAATGTCGTGGTCGGACGTAACGGTTCCGGAAAAAGTAACTTTTTCCATGGTAAGGACAAACTTTATAAAAGTAACTTTATATTGGGATTAGTACTTTAACTCTTGATCTTTACTCTCCAAATTTCACAATTATAATTCTAATACATTGTTTTAATCATATAAGTGATTCTGTAGATATTATTAATATATTAACTTTCTCTATTTCCAGCCATACAATTTGTATTGAGCGATGAGTTCTCTCATCTTAGACCTGAGCAGCGTCTTGCTTTGTTACACGAAGGTACTGGACCGAGGGTCATATCTGCCTTTGTCGAGATCATTTTTGACAACTCTGACAACAGAATACCTGTGAGTACACCATTATATCTTAAAAAAAAAAGTATTTATCATAAAAACTTTTTTTTTCTTTTAACGGCCTGGTATTTTTTTGTGTATACCCATAGACATTTTCTGTAGACTTCTCAGTCACTCTTAAATATTTTGAAATTATATTGTGACTGTTATATGTTTTAGATTGAGAAAGATGAAATCTTCCTCCGCCGTGTCATTGGATCCAAGAAAGATCAGTTCTTCCTCAACAAGAAAGTGGTGCCTCGCTCAGAGGTACTCAATCTTCTTGAGAGTGCCGGTCTGTCTAACTCCAATCCTTACTATATCGTGAAGCAAGGAAAAGTAAGTACAATACTTTATGTTATATTTTATGGATATATTTTTTGGATTCCATAAATTATGCACTAAAATATATAAACCATCATATGGATAGTTTTGCTCACTAATACAGTAAAACTAATGTATATAGTATGTATTATTGAATAAGTATAATTAAGCGATGACGCTCCTCTCGTGTAGGCGCTGCTTAAATCATCTTGCAAGATGTCTGAGGCCTAATGATGATGATTTAATGCCCTTTCAGATTATAGACTTCTAGCATTTGATAAGTGCATTTTTTTTATTTTGCAATTTTATTTTATAAATGTTCATTAAAATGTCATGATTATTGAATTTAACTGAGTTTAATATATTAATCTTTTGTAGATCAATCAAATGGCAATTGCGCCTGATTCACACAGACTGAAGCTACTGAGGGAAGTGGCTGGAACCAGAGTATATGATGAGCGCAGAGAAGAGTCTGTTACTATTTTAAAAGAGACTGTTGGAAAGGTAAATGGATTGTTATTTATTTTTAGGACTGAGTAACTTATTGCAAATTGTCACTGAACAAACCAAAATTGTTATATATAACCTAAGAATTATTTTTATTGGTTAATTATGCTGTTCTATAATGTTTCTGTCTTTTTGTAATTGCAATTATTTTCAACAGTACCTAATGTTTTGTGTTTTCCAAAATTTTGTTAACTTTTTAAGTTCACTTAATTAGCATTGTACTGCACTGTATAATAGCATTATGCTGTGATGAATGAACAAACACAGATAATTTATCTTTGAAAATGCTAACAAACTTCTTTTATTTATAGGTTGAGAAAATCAATGAATTCCTCCAAACTATTGAAGAGCGTCTCAAGACTTTGGAGGAAGAGAAGGAGGAATTAAAAGAATATCAGAAATGGGACCGAGCACGACGCGTGTTGGAGTTCATCATCCACGACACGGAGCACAGGGAGAACAAGAGGAAGTTGGAGGAGGTACCTATGTTATCTATACTTATAAGTATAAGAAATAGGTTAAAATTTGGTTTTGGATACTTTTAAATAGTAAAATTATTTATTTATTTAAAATTTTGAAAGTATCCAAAACCTTTAATTTGGACAACATCACAAACATTGCTCTGAACCCAAAGTAAGTAGTTAAATACTTTATGGGATCAGAGACAATGAAGGTACCACAAATACCAACTTTAATAACCTAACATATACATTAAAAATATATCACAATAATGATATTTCAATTTGTGTAAAGTAAATAATCAAGCAAGCTCAATTATTTGCAAAAAAGGCATCACAGCCAGTCATTATAACATATGAGGTATAAATAATTCATAATCGTTTTCGTAGTTGGAGAAAATGAGGTCCAACAGTGGCAAGGAGCAGCAACATTATGCCGATATGGTGAGAGAAGCACAAGAACACGTCAGAGAAGCCAACAGGTAATAAATATACACTAAATTCTAAATATCAATTTAAAAAAAAAAAACAAAAATGTTAGTAGAGTATGCGGTACGAGAAGCGAACTAGCGTTAAGATAACATTAAAATCATTCCATAAAAGAATTATGAAGATGTCATCTGAAAAAATACTGTCAAAACATAATTTTGCATATAACATAAATATAAATATGCAGATACTACATCTGGACATTTATAAAATTAAGTTTCAAAATTTTGTTATCGTATATCGACGCAAGAGTGTCGACAACATAAAATATATTTTATGGTAATTAAACACACCAGCCCCCTCATTGCCACGACGCGACGGTTCTCTTTTCAAAAGCTCAAACATAGAAATATTAATTTTAATTATTTATTTTACCTTTCCAAAATGTAGGAAACTCAAGGAAGCCCGTAAAGACGTGGCGGCCGCTCGCGAGGAGAAAGACATCCTGTCTACTGAACAGCAACAAATGCTGCGTGAGAAGACCAAGCTGGAGCTGGGCATCAAGGACTTGTCTGATGATGTGGACGGAGACAACAAGTCTAAGGTATGTTATATATAAATATTGGTACAGAGGATTTTTTTTCAACGTAACAAATAACTCACGGAAAAATTCTTTTGAAATGTCGCATGACGTCACAATTTGGTATATCTTGTTCGAAAGCATGACTTTATTAGCCCCCTCTGACGCCTGTACTTTGATCTTCATTTACTCCGTTTTTTCGTATTTTGAAAATGAAAAACATACGTAGCCTATATTGTTATTCATAGAAGCTATTAATGCACCTGTATTTAAATGACTAATTTGTCTATCTTCAGATACATAAAATTTCAAACATTCAGTTCCCATCTTGGTACCAAATATCACTGCACTTCAATTAATTAACTGTTTTCACCTAAAGGAAAGAGCCGAAGCCGAGCTCGAGCGTCTCCGTCAACAAATCGCCGAAAAAGAGCGCGAGCTTGAAGAGCTAAAACCTAAGTACGAAGAGATGAAGGCTCGCGAAGAGGAATGTACCCGCGCTCTGGCGCTCAACCAGCAGAAGCGGCAGGAACTCTATGCTAAGCAGGGGAGAGGAACACAGTTTACTTCTAAGCAGGACAGAGATAGATGGATTGAGAAGGAACTTAAGTATGTATGAGTTATATTCGTATTTATTTATTAAATAATTTATGTACACACTTTACTTTCAAAATGATATAGAATTTGGTTTTCCATGTAATATAAATCCGTAATTAAATTATCAACGTGAATAAAAGATAAATAAATAACTGACAGAAAAAAATGTGTCATTGATTTTGAACGAATATTATTAATTGTATTTTTTTTTTAATTTAAATTTGTTTGGAAATGGTAAATAAGGTGCAGGTTACTGCCATTAAGACATCAATCAATATTATATATTTATCTTTCACACTTTCGCATCTAAATTAATATTATTAAATAGAATTTGATGTAAACGATAATGTAAGTGAACATATTTGCATTTAAAATTACCTACCTATTTGGCTTGGCTTTTAATTATCCTGTTTTTAAGTAAATACAAACTTCCAGATCCCTAAACAAGCAAATAAAAGACAAGAAGGACCATGAAACCAAACTCCGCGACGACCTCCGCCGCGACGCCAGTAAGCTTACGGAACTTGAGAAGAGAATAGAGGAGACTACGAAAGAGATGGAGAGACAACGCGTGGCTATCGATGAGCACAACAAGCAGTACTACGAGTGCAAAAAGAGGAAGGACCAGGAACAGAGTGCTAGGAAGTGAGTGCTTGTATGACTTATACTTCTAGATGGTTGACTAGCTGGGCCCCACGGTTTTGATTGTGTGTGGAGTCCCCATTCCTTTATGACATCTTTCAGTTTCTCGACTTTTTTCTATGTTTTTATAATTAAGAGCGTTAACGACAAATCCGCGGCACCAAGATTAGGTATTTGCGGCGCTCTTTGCACTCACACAGATGCGCGTGTGTCTGTGTGCGTAGAGTTGCTCCGTTCTGTCCTTATAACCCATGTTGATCCGTTGAGTTATGTTTACTGATACTTATTTAATCGTCAGTTAATTTTTATTTACTATTAATATTTTTATTACTACCTTGTGAAATAAAGAGGCAATTTTGGATACTTTATAAGATATAGTACTAATCAGGGGAGAAAAGTTAGAATTGTAATACAAATGTAAAATCGTTATGTAAAAAAGATTATTATAAATACGAAAGTTTGGATGTTTTTAACTCTTTCCCTTAAGGACTACTGAATGGATTTTGACGAAACTATAAATTAATTAATATAGAGTATACATCAAAATAGCATAGAGACCACATTTTCAAGTAATAATTATAAACGTGAAAGATTGAGAGTTTATACGGATAAGTATTTGAATGGATATCTGTTTCACAAAAACTACTGAACGAATCTTGGTAAATATTTAGCCATTTGATAAAAAGTAAATTAAAAAATCATAATGATTTGTATCATTGTTTTTTTATTGGCTATAATTTAAAAAGACATTTTGAAGTTGTACGAAGTGGCGATCATCATCTAGCAAATTATAAAGTACTATCTTTTGCCCGCGGCTTCACCCGCGCGGAGGTTGGAAATTATCGCACGGGAACGTACTTCCGGGATAAAAAGAATCCTATGTCCTGATTTACATCATGGTCTACCCACGTATCAAATTTCATCCAACTCCGTTCAGCCATATTAGCGTAAAAGCGTAAAATACAAGCAAACTTACTTTCGCATTTATAATATTAGTTTATTAGTGAGGATTCTTGTTTAAAAATAAAATATTTCAATATCAAAGTATTTTTTAGTACACTTGTATGTAGATTCAAAAAAATGTGTCCCTTTACTGACTTTGAAAGATAACCGACATAATGTGTGTGCCACACATCGATAACCCTCAAAAAAGTTGATTTATAATAGAAAAATAAATTAATAATAGGAAAATCCCTAATTCTAAACATGAAATCAATTCACGTTTAAATGCAAAAACAACAAATAAAAACGCTATTTATAATAACAAGAATCTTTAATAATATGACTAGAAGGTAGTGCTCCGTAGTGATCAAGATCGTTAGGTTGCACGATAAACTCGCTCGACGCCGACTCGACGCCAAGGGTCAGGAGAGGTCACGCGTAGACAACGAGCGATACGTCCACTCGCTAAAAGGCCTCGCGGCGGACTAATTTGACACGAATGATGCGCGCAGTTTTAAAGTAGTTTTAAAAAATTTGTAGTAAATTAAATTAATTTAAATAAGCTGAATGCTGTTTCGTATTTTGTAGAGAAGATATTGTTCTTTTACGATACACCTTTATTTTGTAAAATTAAGTAAGATTTATAGGGGAAAATAATGAATTTAGCAACCGCTTTTTTTTGTTAATTTCACTTTGTTTATTGTTTAATTTATCATAGTTAGGAGCTGAAAATCAAAAAAATCTCTGGTAAAGTTTTGCTCAAGGATATGAACAATTAAATAAGTTTGTTTGTTTGTAAATTTTATGACAGGTTTTGGATATTTCAAGCTTCGAAATGACCACTGTAAAGGAAATTTAGAAAACACTGTTTGTTTATCTGGTTACAATTCACGCATACTTTATTAATGTTAAAATGTTCTCACCTAACTTTTTAGAACAAAATATTTCCTACAATAATTAGTAATTCACACTTTCGTTAAATACGTTTTATGAGGAGATTAAATGGTTTGAAAAGTACGCTTTTTGGGTCAAACAGCCAAAATCGGCGTTAACGCTCTTAACTGCTTTTCTAGATGGACCCGTTTTTAAATGGTGTAACTAATCAGACTTTGTTTTATCTATTTAAGATGTAATATTTCGTGATTAAAGTTAAATTGGTTTCCGCAATAAGATTATGCTATTTTGATCGGATTTTTTTGCTTTACTTAAGTGTTATGTGGTCTTAAATCATGAGTTAACGTAGAAAATCCCGATAGTCTCGCTTGCAATGCCAATAAGTGTTTATAAATAATATGGTTTCTGGAATTTTCAGCGAACTCTGGCGCAAAGAAACATCTCTCACACAGAATTTGTCTTCTTTGAAAGAAGATTTGGCGAAGGCTGATCAGGCACTGCGTTCTATGGCTGGAAAGGTAATATCAACAATTCATATCGTATAGAAAAATAGACCATAAATCCATGTACTTAAGGCCTGAATTCCTTTGCAATACACATGTCTTTAAGGCCTTAATTTCTTTTTTAATGTAATGTAGTCTTAAGTCATGTAATTCGGATCTAATATTCTTTGCAGCCCATCTTGAACGGGAGAGACAGTGTACGTAAAGTACTAGAAACATTCCAAGAGAGGGGAGGAGAGTGGGCCAAAATAGCAACACAGTACTTTGGACCTGTGATTGAGAACTTTACCTGTGACAAGACTATTTATACGGCTGTTGAGGTAACTACTAGATACATTTTTTATAGTGATAAGTGATTGTAAAGTTATTTAAATTATAAAACTATGTGCTAACTATATAATTATAAAATACTGCTATGGCTTTAAGTTAATACATACAGTTATTATCAAATAAGGTATAACTCGTTATTTCAAATTGTCTGTACATTTGAATGACTGACAAAAATGCATGCTTTTCCGAAAATATTGTACTTACCACAATTCACACTCCATTTTGATTGATTTAATATTAACCATATAAAAAGCATACAGAATATCCTTTGTCACCATATTTCTGAATAATCCAAATAATTATATCAACAATTTACTTACTACAGGTAACAGCAGGAAACAGATTATTCCATCACATTGTAGAATCAGACACAGTCGGTACCAAGATTCTTAAGGAGATGAACCGTCAGAGTCTCCCCGGTGAGGTCACCTTCATGCCTCTCAACCGTCTGCAAGTCAGGGACATGGTGTATCCTACTGATAATGTAAGTTTTTTTATTATTATTCGAAAGTGAATTGTATTGTGAAACGAATTAGGTTTAGTTTTGTGTGTTACGTTATTGTTGTAGTAATCAGGTCAAGTAATCTGGCATCGTATTAAAATTAAACAACGCACGTAATATGTTTTTTTACTAATCTTTAAAGTAAATATATGGTTAAGTTTAGTATAAATTTGTCAAGAGATTCAAAGATTTCGGCTACAAGTTATATACCAAAAAGGCTTTAATATTAAAATCAAACTTAATAACATACTTTGATGGAAACATTATTAATACCATTTAAACTACTGTTAAAGCGCGTTGAGTTAAGTTTACCACTAAAGTTAAGTTTAACCCTCAAACCAACAAAAAAATAAATCTAAATAGTTATGTACCATATTCTTATTATTTTCTCCGTAGAATGCCATAGCTATGGTACAGAAACTGAAGTACGACGCCAAATACGCGAAAGCCATGAAGTACATATTCGGCAAGACGCTCATCTGCAGGAACTTGGAGTGCGCCACCGAGCTGGGGAAACAGTTCCACTTGGATTGTGTCACTTTGGAGGGAGATCAGGTAAAGATGCATTGTTATTCATGTGTGTAATTTATTAGATAGTTAACTATTGTGAGTAAAAGTTATATAATAAAATATTAAAATAGATGGAATATGAATGAACCTTTAACTTAATATGTAGATAAAAAAATGTGAGGTGAAACTTTTCGAAGAATAAATATTGCATATAAATGTAATTTGAACAATGTTATTTCCAGATTTACTTACATTTGATAATCTTTCTTACATCTAACAAAATATTTACCTAATAATTGCCGATATTTACAAATAAGAAATCGCATATAAATAAATAGAACTGTATTTATTTATAAAAGCGCAATATTTTAAAGTTAATAATAACCTTTGATTTCAACAGGTATCATCAAAAGGTTCTCTAACTGGTGGCTACTTCAACCAATCGCGGTCCCGCCTAGAAATGCAGAAGACTCGCTCTGAGCTCATGGAACAAATAACTACGCTAGAACTAGAGTTGAGCACGCTGAGACAAGAACTTAATAAAACCGAGACGAGTATCAACTCTATTGTGTCGGAAATGCAGAGGACTGAGACCAAACAGGGGAAGGCTAAGTAAGTATCTTATATATTTTTTGTCAGTTTTCTTTAAACCCAAATCTATTAGATACTAGAGGGCCCAAAATTGTGCCTTGAGGGACGCCTCAATGGTCAAAGCACATGTAATGATAACGTACTATGATTTAAAAAAAAAATTGCTTTAGTAATATGGTATTAAATTAAATCGGAGTAAATATGGTTTGTTTATATCTATCAATTCAAGTTTGTTTAAGACTGTATATCTATATATTTGAAAGATGCTGAAACGTATCAAACACTTAAGAAATATCTATAACATTGAAACTGCCAATTTACTTGTTTTCTAATTTACCAAATACTTATGTACTTACAATAACAAGTTTTTATGGTATCGATCTATCCAAATGAGATTTATTTATTTGTTTTTATTGAACAGCACGTCCAAAGCCTGTAACACCATTTAAGACACTAAACAAACTCTTAAATGTGTTTACATCATTAATTATAATGTCTTTTCTAGGGACATATTTGACAAAGTGAAAGCCGACATTCGCTTAATGAAGGAAGAATTAGGTTCAATAGAGCGGTTCCGTGGTCCTAAGGAACGTTCGCTGGCGCAGTGCCGCTCCAGTTTGGAAGCTATGCAGGCTACTAAAGAGGGGCTGGAGTCTGAGTTGCATCAGGTGAGATATATTTGTTATTAGAATAATGTTTGCTGTAGTTAGGTGTGGTATGTACAAGTTGTTGATCTTTGCATACCAACAAAAAATTTTATTATGTCTTAAATTCATGCTATTCGCTCGTAACTCGATTTTATGTGTTCTGGAAATAATATCATGTTGAAGGCAGAGCAGCAATCGGTAGAATATATTATTTCCCTCACTCTTCTTCGGTCACTGGTGACCGAAATACTGCCGAAAATCATACACATCAATCGGTGAAATCATAGTAATTTCTGTATTGACCCAACATTTCATCAAAATTTTGTACCGTAGTAGTATTACCATAAGTGCGAATTTGTTTAAAACCTACAGGTACATAAGTTACATTTAGATCTTTATTAGCCACATTGTAAACCCATTTCCCACCCAATAGGAGTTAATGGAGCAACTATCGACCGCGGACCAAGGTAAAGTAGACGAGCTGAACGACGCCATCCGCCGGCTGACACAAGAGAACAAGGAAGCCTTCAGCGCTAGGATGAACCTCGAAGCTACTAAGAATAAACTCGAGAACCTCTTGACTAACAACTTGATTCGGTAAGCGTAAGATAAGTGTTTAATTTTATTTACAGTTTACGTACATCTTTGGCAGTCGTTAAGTCAATTCTGACAACCAGTCTTACTAAGGGATACTGTTTTTTCCAGTAAAATGGGTTGTGGAGGTCAGATAGGCAGTCACTCCATGTAAAATACGGTATTCAGTTGAATCCGGTAAGACTGGTAGCCGACCCCAACATAGCTTGGGAAAAGGCTAGGCAGATGATGATATATGAGAGTAATCAGAAGTGGGTTGAGTATCATCTAATTTGCTACCAGAGTAGCACGATATATAGGAAAAACAAGATTCAGTTTGCGCTACAACTTCATAATTTTCATGACTTTCAACAGGTTACATTTGTAAAAAGATAATGTTTGTTTAAGTTGAAATAACATAAATTGGCAAAATAATCTAAATAAGTTATATATAGGTGCGGCTTCTAGTAGTCTAGTAAATTGATACTTTCTAAAATTTCCTAATATATATCCCGCGAGTACAGTCGTGTAAACTACATTTTTTTGTTATAATTATTTTAAATTAATAATAATGTCCTCCCATTTCCAATATTGGGAAATAATAAAAAAATGTAACATAATTTAAAAAATTACATTCTAAAACATTCGCTATTCACCTGTTGTAGCTTATTAATCGACCATTTAAAGCAAATATTCTCTACCAACAGACGTAAAGACGAGTTAGTCCAAGCTCTCCAAGAGATATCTGTCGAAGACCGCAAGCGTCGGCTCGCGAACAGCAAGGCCGACCTCAGCGCCACCGAGAAACGTATCAAACAAATCAACAAGGAGCTAGAGGAAGTTGAAAGGAAGGTGCAAGCTGCAGTCAAGAACGAAAAGGCCTTGAAACTTGAGCTCGATAAGTGGAGGAATAAGGTGAGGCCTTAGAGGATAGAAAAACTATAAACGGTAGAGTGCGCATGTCAAGGTATGAACTGTGAGCGTATGAACTAATTTCGTCGTGAAAATAGTATCCAAACAGGTCGCCGTTTTTATACAAAATATCTTAAAGCCTTATATTATGCTAATAATATCGGAAACATCGATATTTTCGAAAATAACTTAGTAAACGAATACAGCTAAACATTTGCTTACGCTCGTGCTCGACACAATGTCTGTTAGAGATATGCACACTTAATAGATGTTACTTTTTTACTTTATCGGTGAAACATTGTATCGTAAGGAAACTTGTAGTATTGTCACATTATTCCTTTTTGGCTTTCTGGTTGTGCCAAAACTTTTGCTACGTGATAGCCGGTTACCCAGTTTCGGGAACGTGGAAAGTGGCTGGAACCAAGATATTAGCTGTGTCAAAATCGCTCTGTTCTTAGTTAGCACAACGCTAAGATAGATATTAATTGACTTCAACAAACAAAATTCTGTAGATATATTTGCTAATGCAACACGTACCATATTTATGCTATATTTATATAATTTAAAGTGGAAATATTTTACCATCATTTAATAGGAAAAAGAGGCTCAAGACAAAATGGAAGAGGACGCGAAGGGCTTAGAAAAGATGGCATCCAAAGAGGTGTTACTGCAAGAGAAGATACAGGAATCTCTGGATAAAATAGCGGCGTTGGGCACATTACCCAATGCGCCAGAACTACACGCGAAATATCAAAAGTTGTCCCTCAAACAGGTAAATAGTACATACTGAAAATACTTTTAAAACATCACCCTGTATATTAAGTTTCTAAGCTTCTGTTGTAAGGTTAGCATTACGATTTGTCGAATTAATTAACAGAGAAACACTCTTACCACCACTGTAATTACTCTCACCGAAAGTAGAATCATGATACTGGTAAAAGGTAGGTTTTTCCCTTTTTTATACTTTACACTTAAAATAGGTATTTTGTAATTTTTATTACTTAAAAACAAACAATGTTGATTAAAAATAATGTGATAATAAGAACGCGCCACATCAGTCACCAGTGACTGACCAATAGCTATTCAATATATCTAAACTACGTCAATTAAACATTGTAATATATTTCACAGTTATTCAAAGAGCTCGAGAAAGCGAACCAACATCTTAAGAAGTACAACCACGTTAACAAGAAAGCTTTGGATCAGTTCATCAGCTTTTCGGAGCAGAAAGAAAAGTTGTATAAGAGGAAGGAAGAACTCGATATTGGGTGAATATAGCTTTGTTTACTTATATTTTACAGGTTTTTTTTTTGGTAGTTTGTTTTGTAAGGCGTGTTGTATAAAGTGTGGCAGATGTGGTGATGTTATTAGCGACTAAAAAACGTAAAATTAGGACATTAGTAAATTATAGCTAGCACTTTTATTTACGTGACTATTCTGTCTTCTGTATAAACGTTTGACTAAAGAGAAACTTGTCAACATTTTGACATATCAGCGCGATCAGGTTTTAATCATCAGTATCGATGTAGATAACATATTATCATAGTATTTGCTGAATATTGTTTCTTCTTTAATATACACTCATTTTATCGCACCTGTACTATGAGCGGTGGCCTCGCCCGTCGTTCACAAACTTAAGATTGCATTATCCGTCAAATAAAACTGTGTGTACACAAACAAGCTAGTGAGAAAACATAGCTGTAATATAAAACTACAACACGGTGACAACAACGTTTATTAACAGTTTTATGATTTGATTAATAATTTAACACCATAGTTATTCATCATTAGTCTCATCAGCTTCCAAATAATCACTAGGGTCAGTAAAGTCACTAGGGTCGGAAGTACTTACCTCCGCCGACTCGTGATGCTGATGTTTCACATCTAAATAAGTATTCGATTCGAACTTATTAATGTGGTGGATAATCTGACTATAAATAACATCCTTCGCATCGTCAGCATAAACGTAGTCTATATGAGTGAAATCACTGAGGTTGGTCTCAGAGTACACGTGCGGAAGATGATGCTTCAATATGATTACGTCACGAGGATCAGATAACCAGTCCTTACAACTATGAAATAAAACTATCGGCGTTGTAACCTTACTTAAATCGTAATCTGGTGGAATACTGTGTTTATATAGTTCGAAATTCTTTGTTGTACCAAAATCGTAACGACAGAAGCGTTTCGATTCCACCAGTTGGCCGTAATGCACGAATTGGAACATTGACGCCCCGGTGGGCATGTGCCCAAATACAACAGCAAGAAAAGATTCGTTGACTTTAGTTTCATACCCCGATAACGCGAACACCATGTTGTCACATCTTCCTGGTAACATACTACACACAAAGGAACTTATTTTATTAAACACATCTAAACCAGAAGCATGAACGTTAAAATCCTTCAACAAATAGCCTAAAACATTGTAGGCGGGCGAAAACATTCTCACTAATGGACTTTTAACGTTTCCCATCCAGGCCTCGGGCGCCAGCGAAAACATCATTTTGATGTAATTATTATATTGAGGCAACATTGAACACATCACGTAGCCGCTGGTCGTTCCTTGCGAATGACCCACGTAGTATAGGGCGTGTTGTCCAGTCACTTCTAAGATGTAAGAGATCATGGCCGGTAAATCGTTTACACCGATCTCTTCCCATGAGAACTCCCAATATCGAATCATAGAGGGGTCGAGCGAGACGTGTTTGTTGGCATGTTTGTTACCTCTGGCGTTGCCCATCCACACGTCGTACCCCTGGTCCGCCAGCACGTAGGCAAGAGCTTTCCCCGGCCCGAGTAACACCCAAGTGTCGGAGCTCTCCAAAATACCATGCATTAGAAACACAACTGGTCCATTCCTGTTCGGTATTCTATGAAAATTTATAATGTAGCCGTCAATCGTATGCACTTGGTGTTCTTCAAATGGGTAATTATATTTACTCGCCAGTTGACTGATATTCAGAACTGCATCTTCAGGCACGTACTCGCTGTGTGCTATGTTGAACACTTCTGACAACATGTCCCATAAACCCCGGTCTTGAATGGACGAATTTAATGCTCGAACTAAAACGAATAGCGACAACAGTATAAAATTATTCATTTTAATATTTCGCGCCGAGTGCACCACGTATGCAAATGAAACAATTTGTACTCCCATATATATATACAATTATCGTTAAACCCATGTTCTTAAACTTCACCCCATTGTTAACGACCAATAATCTTGACACACTTTTATTTAGATTTTTGGTACATGTCATCAGTGTTAATTAACTATTGGAATAAGTGCGTGGAGGAAAATTGACAAATGGTACCTATTGCTTAATATTTATATACGTTTAGGAAAAGGTAGAACAAATGATTTGGTATAATTTAATAGTTCCGTCAAACTTTCGATACGGCTACCAGAAACATGGATATATTTTGCAAAGGAAATCAGGCAGAAATCGACGAAACCACACTTTTGTATTTATTTAAAAATAATCAGTTCCTTACGTTATTTTTTTTAATGACTCACTCCTTAGCTATAATTATGCATTAACACATAATAATTATCGTCATTTTCGCACGCTAAAACGTGCTTATGAGTAGAATAGTAAAATAATAAATATTCTTCATAATAAAGAGCTGATAGGGCACGTAGTCTTAAGGAGTCACTAACAAAGCAAATTATATCCTTTATTCTACTAGTAGAATGAACTTTATCTCCTACATAATGTTAAAACACAAACCATTAATACAGAAATATAGTTCAACGGGCAATTAGCGCGTACATGCATAAATACCTTTTTGGGCTTGACGTTTCGACCGGGTTACACCGGCCGTGGTCGCAAGCAGACTCAATCTGTAAACATGCAGCGCGGTAGTTTAAAAGTTAGTATAAACCATTAATGATCTATAAATAAATATATTTTTTTATTTCACAGAGGAGAAAAGATTCGAGAGCTGATCGAGACATTAGAACACAGAAAGTTGGAAGCCATACAGTTCACATTCAAGCAAGTGTGCAAGTATTTTACGGAAGTCTTCAAGAAACTCGTTCCTCAAGGCAGAGGCAGTCTTCTCATGAGGGTCGCGACAGAAGATGGACAAGAAGTTACGACTGAAGTGAGTTCATAGATTAAAGGCTCAGATGGCAACACTAGCTCAGAATTGCCAGAGTAAAATTTATTGATAGATATAGAAGGAAAAGGAGAATGACCATTTCTAGTATCGCTTCAATCTAAATTGTGCCATAAGTTGGTGATAATAATAATTCCTTTTTTTAATTTAAAATCCTATATCTAATAGTAGATAATCATAACTTCCCCGGACAAAAAGTGATAAAAATAAAAGTTTTTGTTTTGTATGTAGGTACTTATAACAACTTCGTACATTCCTACCTACACTCCACACTCATTCAAAACGATACCATAAATAGTCACGCGAAGCGAGTGTTTTTGTGTTTCATTACGATTTACTTTTAAGAAGTAATAATTATATTACCTGTGTAAGCCTGTGTTAAATAATGTCATATCATGGGCCACGTGGAATGCGTTTGTCACCGAGAGAATCATCACAAAGTACTTTAAAAAGGGTTAATAATTATTACGTTATTAAGATTGGGGCACGCTTGTACCACCGAACGAGGTTACTGGAGTACCTACAAGCAGTTCTTCATAATAAGACGGGATAATGAATTTCAAGTCCCAGCTCTATTTTTAGATGATATTTTTGACTAATATGTGTATGAAAATGTAGAACTTGATGTGTAGTTGTGTACCTACCACACTTTTATTTAATAAACTTATGTTTTGAGTATCTGCAGTATTTATATAAAATGCCTGTGTGATTCGCATTTCTAGTTATTATTATTTTTTATATCAGTAGACAGACAAACGGAAAGATCTAGCTAAGAAAGAAGTACCTAAGTGGCCACAGTCGTCTATGGACATTTCGAATACCAATAGAATTGCTAATATGTTGATGATGAGGTACTAAAAAGTAGCCACTGTTCTAGCAGCATAATGTAGGTGAAAACGACTCCCCCTACTGCTAGCACAACTTACAGATTACCTGGCCTCTGTAAAAACTCAATAAAAATAGCTAGTTTGATTTTTCTCATTCTAACAAGATGAAATCTGTGGAAATGTTTCGTAAAAAGAATCGCTTTTTACAATTAATTCAATTCAAAACTACGGCAAAATACGGAGAATTATTAAAAAAAGTATTACTGTATTTGAAAGTACCTTAATCATACTTTATATTAAGATATATTACATTGTGGCACAATATATTTGATAACGATACTAAGTGCCATAGTCACTTGGTCATTCTCCTTTTTAGTATCGTTGCAATTTTTGTTTGTTTTGACTACTCTGTAGAATATTACACCTGAGTTTATATAACTTTATGCTTACAACATATTTAAACCTATTGGATCAACAAACAATTGGACGGCAAAATTTTCTCAAGTATCACGTAATTAGAAAATAAAAACGCCATTATTGTAATGAAAGTATGCCTGTTTTGTTGTATATTTATGTTGTGCTGCTTGTAATTGTACTGAAATTAATGTAATATTGGCCATTAAATAACCAAAGCCAAAAAAAATCATTAGTATCTCCCGGTAGCTTGTTACGTTCAATTGAATTATATGCTTTTGTAGTTTTTTATGTAAAGCATGGCTGCGCTTTATGGAAACACAGTTTACGCATACGTCAAATAATACATTTATTGCACAATGTTTATTTTTTTTTCAAGGCGTGTTAAATTAATTATGTATGCAATCTAACATTAGTACTATAATTTTTGTTGGGAGTTACGGTTGGATTCTCGCATGCACCTTAGTCAATGATATTGCACCTAAAAAATTATCTACGCGTAATATTTCCCTACACTTTAAATAAGTTCATACAGAAATAAGTACGTACATGCCAACCACGACAAAGATGTCGTAAAAACGAAATCAAAAGTAAAAAAGGGTAAAATTTATAATATCAAATAAATGTTCACTAATATAAATAAATATTCATTCGTTGCGCGTTCGCCAGATTTGGATGCACCCTTAGATAACTTTCATGGTCTAGGAACTACACAGTATATTCCTGCCCTGGGTAGTAGGTACATTATTGAGTTTTAGTGCCGCATTTAGTCTCATTATTGGGCCATTGTGCGTGTGCTACATAGTAGGTACATATACTAACTCCTGACCAATACAAAAGTGATACATTACTTCACAACAAAGTCCGGTGAAGCAGTCAAAATCTGTGCTCAGCCTAATTGCAAAGATCTCTACCAAAAAAGACAATCCTTAACCTAGCACATTTTCCACCGTTCCATAACGCGTTTACATTTACAGCGTACGAAAGCGGATCCGTTCACCGGCGTCGGTATCAAGGTGTCGTTCACGGGCGGCGAGGGTGACATGCGAGAGATGAACCAACTATCTGGCGGGCAGAAGTCACTCGTCGCTCTGGCACTCATTTTCGCTATACAGAAGTGCGACCCCGCACCCTTCTACTTGTTTGACGAAATCGATCAGGTGAGGACTTTATCTCGTCTTGTCAGTTCTAATAATGTTATTTATGTAATGTTGTGGTCGCTTTGTGATTTTTAGTTGTTACACTGGATTAGTATGGAAATAGTGGTTGATCACCTAGACTAGTTCTTATTTAGTTTATTTAAAACCAAGAACAACTCCTTGAATTAAAAAAAAACTGAGTGCGGAAATCAATGGTTGATCTTTTCATGTATAAGCCTTTACTTTCAACGTTTCAAATCTGTGTACCTTGATAATAATTTCCAGGCATTAGACGCACAGCATCGTAAAGCGATAGCCAACATGATCCACGAGCTCTCCACCTCGGCCCAGTTCATCACGACCACGTTCCGGCCGGAGCTGCTGGAGCACGCGCACAAGTTCTACGGCGTCAAGTTCCGGAACAAAGTCTCGCACGTCGAGTGCGTCACGCAGGAAGAAGCTAGAGACTTCGTCGAAGACAGTGCCACTCACGCCTAGACCTTATTGGCCTATTCAAATTGTAACAGCTGCCGAAGCTTTCTGATTGGTTCAAATAAAATTCCCTAAATCGGGATAGTTGGACTGGTTCTCCATATCTGCGACATGAAAAAAATGAGTTACATCGAAATTCCTTTTACGTATACCAAGGAAACTGAGCGCTCGTTTGTGGCGAACGTATACAAGCGAGGAAATTTTCTGTAGCTACTGTTGGCAGAAGATACTGAATGTCTTCAATTAAATATCGAGTGTCAATTTACCTTAATACAATGACATAATAGTACAGAAAGCGGTTATTATATGTCGGCTTTTGTTTTTATTTCTGTTTCTTGATAAATTTTATAGTTTTATTCATACATTAGTAATTATACCAAATAAATACTAAGTTGAATCACCCAATGACAAGTACATTTTGTTAATGAAGTTTTGATCAGTCCACTTTATAATTATTTCAAATCTACTTAAAAAGCTAATTGGGTTTGTGTATGTGACCTTTTTTGTAAAACTTAGCAGGACTATAGATTTAGACTTTTTTTAGTTTATTTAATTCCAAATAATTTTGGACATATTACTAAATTAGATAACCCAGATGTTATTTTACTTTAATTGCTATGAACTTGTTGACATTAATTTCGTGTTAGGCTAAGACAAATTAATTGTACAACATTTTGCATTAATACTAATTATTTTTGTACTGATTCGACGATGTTAATGTTCACAAAATTCTTTGACTTTTATAAATTGTTTTCGGCATCGCTTTGTGTTACTTTGATGCTTTTCGATGTTTGATGATAGAGCGGTGTTAAGAATATAAGAGAAATACAATATGATTAGTATTAAATTCTTTATTATACATGAGTGTTTTATTTCAGTCAAACCCAGTACTGGAGAAAATCATAGTTAATTTTAATTTTGCTACCTATGGGCGAAAATTGTATTTTTTATTAATATTTCTAGATTTTAAAGAGTGACAAGTTTTATATGTGACAAAAAGGACCAAGGTGTAAATAAAAACTGTAGATTAATTAAGTACTTTTTTATTAATAACTCCATCGTTCAGCAGCTTGTGTCACGCGTATTGTCCGTTTGATAAAATATACTATTGCTTTATGCTTTACACTAATTAGTTGATGCAGTAATACAAGGGACCTTTCTATAAAATGATTATTGGACCTAATGACCAAATTATTAAGTACACTTGTTACAAGCCTTAGAATTCTTAATAAATCAAGTCATGGAGGATATAAAAAAATATATTCAGCTTTCCATAACGAGTATGGTCAGTATTAAGTTCCGATCCCACATCACCCAAAATACAATTAATTAAAAGTAAAATTATTTAATCCCGTGTATTACTGCACTGAAGATCTATAATAATGTACATTTTTAATAGATTTTATTACAGGTAACTTCATAGAACTACATAGAATTGATATGTATAAGAGATCTATTGCAATCTACGTTACCTACCTACTGAATTACGCTTCATTGTACACGAGTACATTCTTACGTAACAATAATAATTGTTATAATAATATTTAATATTTGGCGATAACTTTAATCTGAAACACGCCGAAAATCTTACATTGCATATCCTAAAAAAATGTTCAAACCAGTGAATTTAGACAAAGAGAAAATTTAAGAACAGAGGCCAAGCTACATTTTTTAATAGTTAACAACAATAGAATTTATGGAATAACAATACCTTAGTGTAGCGATTACATAATTAACATTTGTTTAAGCCCCTGTTGTTACAATTTGGATTTTAAAGGAACATTTCAGCGAAATCAGGAAGATGCTATTAGTATAGGCTTTCCGATCTAATGAGTCTACGCACATCAATGATAACACTGTTAACAGTGATTTAGATTGCGCCCTTATGCCAAAGCAGTAAGGTATATATTCGTAATTATTTTTATCACTGACATGAGGTCTACCAACAATACTTTATTACTCATATTAGTTTACTTCAGTCGTTATTGGAAGAGAGCTGCCTCAGAGCCGACAAGTTGGTCGGCTCCATCAAGCAACTTAAATTTGTTACCAACAAATAACAACAAGACTAGCTTTTGTGTTTCAAATAGTAACACTTACAAAATTTCACTGGGATATATATATATAAAAAGTGATTTGTTTATTTGTTTAAAATAAAGAGTTGGACAGGACAGCTCTCTTTTATAACGACTTATTGGTTTTTTTTTTTTACAAAAACAAATTATTATGAACATGATCGAGCTTTACACTAACAATGTTTATAAAGACAGCTTTCATATAACTATGTATATAACATTGAGACATACATTTCGTTAAAGTTATATATATTAATAAATCTAAAAAGATATAAAAATCTACTTCCACATATACTCGAAGAATTCATTCGTTCTTCAAACGACACTCGAACTAGAAGGCACAGTCACACAATTATCTAAATTGTTTAAAATTTATTAATACTTGATTTTCTTTCGTTAATTTTATGTTTATACAATAGCGATAATCCAATAAATAAGTATGAATTAAGATTATTTAGTTTAATTTTAATTGAAAAATTCTGATTTATATACAATCTTTTTATGAATAAATTACCTAAGGTAATTCCTTTGGTAATTAAATTTTTGTACATATAAAAGAAAAGTAATATTTTTAGGTACGAGATGAAAGGAACAGGTTTTGTTTCAGGCCCATAAAGAAAATGAAAAGTGACTAAAAGTCTTCAGTTTAAGTTTATCTTAGATGGAGAACATATCGTTTATCACAATATATATAAAAGCAATATATCAAAAAGCAAAAAACATAACATTTTCTTTGTTCTTGGAACCTTAACCCCAACTTAGAAAACCCGTATTTAAATTTGATCACAAATACATTATAATCTTTTTAGTTATTAATTTAACGTAACACAATCGTATACATACACAAACAATAGAGTCATACGCAGACTGGGCCTTATTATATAGAGCCTTAGTACCATCATAAGATTGATTGAGTAAAACAGCCGTTACATACAGTTTCCACCCCAAATTGTTTAACCAAAGTATTAAAAATACTGGACTTATATGTAAGAACACTCAATAAAAAGGAAGTAACTTCGACATCACACTATCGCTATAACCGTCTGAGGGGCACTGCGTACGGAGAGTTCCAGTCTCTCTCAAACACTTCTTGCAGATCTTTTCTTATATCTCGAGTGACGTTCTGGAAGATTGCTTCGGTATTTAGGTCTTGGAACACGAAGGCGACCCCAGCTGTGGTAGTGAAATAGTCTCCGGACCAGTTCGATGTCCCGATGTATGCAGTACGGTCAGTCACCATATATTTGTTGTGGTTGACGCGCGCGTATGGAATCTTGTCTTGTTCTGGCGTTGAGGGAACTACGAAGCGTTTCTGTGGATTGGCGGATGATTAAATTACTTAATTAAATAATTTTAATATGAATGAAACATCGGATCAACTTATAAAAGCTACAATAAATAAATTTGGATTTGAACAATATAAAGATATAAAGACTAATAAAAATTTTATAAGTGCATATTTTGAGAAATTCCAAAGTAATTTTTCTTTTTGCAAAGACAAGAAGTAAGGACCAACCTTACTCCTTACCTTTGCAAATCACACTGTTTCGAGGCGAACAACTATTATATAACATGAACATAGTACTGACCACTTGCAAGTCAACCTTTGGGTAAGCCTGCGACAGGTCGGTGAGAGACCTTAAGAAGTGGTCTTCGGCAGGCGACGAGTGCTTCCACCAGCTGATCAGCAGCTTCACCTTGACATTGTTCTCCAGCGCTGCTTTACGTATCGCGTCGTCTATGTTGGGCCAGAACCTAGAAGCAAATGAGATGATAAGTAGGAATGAATAACCGAAAATACCTAAATATACTGAAGCTACTGCTACTAGCACAGATCAAAAACTAAAATTATTTTATGCAGATGAAAACAGGCATACACTCAAAAAAGCCTGTTTAGGTTCTATTTCATTAAATTCCGATCCCAATCTTATCAGTTGATACAATATTTTTTTAACGAAAACATGTTTTTTTTCAGATCTGTCAAATAATTTCATTAAATTAACTTACAATAGCTTGTGCGTGAAAGTACACATAGGCTGGTAGTCCATTACTGATATGTAGACGAACTCTTCAGCTGAGTCTATGATCGAGACGATGGCGGCGTCGTCGTGTGTGCGCCCAGTCGGACTTAGCGGTGGTGGTGAGCTCTGTAAAAATATATTAATATGAAAGACTAACATCATGTTCATAAACATAGTTACAAGTGACGGAGAAAATAGGAGCAGATCTATATCACGCTTTCAAAATGATGAGAGTATAGAAAAAGTAGTCTAAGTTTTTTTATATTTTAGTCTGTTACATTTGCACATTAAAAAACTGATTGATGAACCGATTTTATAACTTGATATGGGAAACTCTTGAATCGCAAGAATACCCATTCGGGCGGAACCCCGGCAAAAGCTAGTTTGTCTATAACTACATCTCGAGCCAAATTATTATTGGAAAATATCCAGGCATAATTCAATGGATAGGAAACCCAAGTATCTAAAAATATGTAAGTGTATAAAGTAAGGTATATTGACATACAACTGTTTACTATGATTGTTTATTTTTTACATGTTATTTGACTAACACAAGGTCATATGATGTATTTTTTGGTATATTTGAGTGGTTCCACGTAAGGTAAACGTTTCAGTATAACTGGACGTACGTAAACGTAACTCATGGAAGTCATGGATGTAGGGCGTTTGATATATTGCCTGTTCTATTTAGAACTGTTTCTAAGAAGGCTCGACAAGAGTCCATTAAAACATTCAGACAAATCTATTTATTATTCAGGGTCCTATAAATAAGACAACCACGCATAGTTCGCATATCAATTATCTTTTAGAGCTTATTTAGACGGTGCAAGAAATAGCGTGCGAGTTGCGGTACATTGCCGTCTACGATCCATCTCCTATGACACCATAGTCGCGCGGCCCCTCAATGTACCGCAACTCGCACGACATTTCTCGCATCGTCTAAATCAGGCCTTAGGATCTGTGATTTAATATTGGTCTTATGGGGTGGTTAAAGTTTAAATAATATGTACGAACTAATCTTGAAATGTAGTTTTATTGCATATTCATTGGCTGACAATACTACTATAGCATATGGCTGTTTTAAATAATCTGCTCTCAAGGATTATGAAAACATCTCTCGAATTCTCGCTTATAACATATTTTCGTGTAGAAAAGTATCAATCCAAATAATGACCTATTACCGAATTGCTATAAAAATCGTACATTAATTACTATTTACTAGACATCTTTTTAGGGTTGCCTATACTAACAATTCGATCGATCGACTTTATAGTGCCAAACGACACGGTGAGACACGCCTACCGCGATAAAAATCGACCATTGGCAGCCCTATTATACACACGCGCCGTTAAGCCGTCACACTAATTATACAGCACGCACCACGTACCATGTTATCGCATTGCTCTGTTTAGGGCTGCTTGTAAACTTACCTGGTAATTTGTAATTCTCTGTTGCATGCACGAATATCTACATTTCTATAATTGACTTATTTAACATGTGTATATGTGGTTGCCCCTATTGCGCTCTTAGTAATGTGAGCTAGAGGTTGTACGGATAGGTTTTCAGAAAAATCAAACAAATCAAAGTTAATTAATATTTAATTGTTTATTGGTACTGGTTCTAGTTTTCGTACATACACCAGAAAAGTACAATAGTAGAGCCATAATTAAATAATATGCATAGTTATAGCTTTAACTTAACTCAACAACTTTAGACATTTTTATTTAAATATACTTAAAAAAAGAACTTATACTTTTTTAATAATTAAAACACTTATTTATTGCCCTTGCGAAAGTAATATTTTAACCCAATTATACATTAGCGGCAGCGCTCATTCGGCTACGCCTTCTGTAATACCACTTCCAGTGTGCGCGTGATGATGCGTTCAGCAAAACGCATGCCGCCTGAGGTACAAGCCTTAAGTTAAACCAAGTTTCCATTATGTCGTTATCAAAAAACCCCCACAAAAACAAATACATGATAGTACCTACATCACACAATATAGCAACTCCCACTAACGCCATCACATGCCCTATGTTTCTGTTAGACATACGCTTCTTACAGCAAGACATCACTGATACAATCACTCTAATAAACAAAAATATCATTATATTTATGATTAAAGCCATAGGATAGAATGAGCAAAAAGTAGCGTCTTTTAAGTCTAAATCGTAAATGCTTCTAACTATAACGATGCATACAGTTTTGATGATGGCAGTCAGACCATACACAAAGATCCCAACGCCTAATTTTTCATTGTGTAAGTCACTGTTATGTAGAAGAACTAGTTTCAGGTATGCGAGTATGCTTGCTGCCAGCGACCAACATATTGTTGCTTCAAACAGAATATCAGAGACCAAATCAAATATAAATTCAGTGTTACGATACTCATTAAAATCAAAGACGAAATATATTGAAGCGATCAAATGCAGAGTACCTGTAGTAATCGCACTTGCACTGATATAGTTATTCAGGGTTCGCCAACGGGGTATAAGGAACCAGGTCGTCCAAAGAAGCACGACACAGGCAACTGAGAGAACGATTCCAATACACAATGTTATTTTGTCTAATGTTAAATTAAATGACATTTTTCTAGTGCAAGCACAAGCTCAAATTGATCCAAAGTGAGGGAATAGTTATAATGTTCATGAGACTTTATGATAACTAATGAACTCATGTTGTTCATTAAACTAGTTACTATAATTCCAATTAATTTTGTTCACTGATATAATTAAATTTCAGTCATAGATCCCATTTGATCCCACTATTGTGGCATATGTGTAACAAAAGGCACGAGGCAGTTACATTTTTCGTTATTTAATGGATATTACTACAAAAGTAAATAAAAAAAAAAAAATAACAAGAATTTTCTCCACAATAACACTATTGTGGAGAAAATTCTGAACGTTAGTATCATCAATTAATAAGGCAATATGATACAGCCTTCGTGTATTTTGTGTGATGTAGCGAATTCGAAACATTAGTTATCCCACGGCGTTCAAGTGTGAAAGGTCAGAAGTATGATCTAATTTACACTGTAAGAATGCAAACGACTTCCATGAGAATACCCGTAAAGGTGAAGCCATAAAGTACGAGTGGCCTTGACCTAGCCAGTCCTCGGGCACCAACACCGAACGTTAACAACAGTTAACAGGTAATATTTCACTTCGTCGACTAAAAATGTGATTTCATTAAAATTTCAGTTATACTAATTTGATAGATGGATATTATATGCCGTGATTAATATTAAAAAAAAAATCAAACTAATGGATCAAGTTAGGAATGAGTATATTGGAGGTGTTTTAAAGTTGTACTGCATTTGCTAAGCATGGCATGGGCGTGTAATGAGGAGTAACTTTATAAAAGAGTGATGAATTTGAATGTGTATTGCTGCAAGGGAAGAGGAAGGCCGAAAAAATGTGGATCGATTGCATCTGAGATATAAAAGAAAAGTCAGTTAATGACTGTAAGACGGATAACAGAGTTTAATAGAAAGAAAAAAAAACATACAGCGCCGACCCAATGCAAATTGGGAAAAGGGCAGAAAGAAGAAGTAACTTATGGAATAAATTTTTTGATACAAAAAACACTATATTATATCAAAGATATTCATATCACTGCAATTAAAATACATTTGTTTTATTTTTTAGATAAAGCTACGGAATTTAAGCTACAACACAATAACAACCACCGTACAATTACTGTTTTTGCATATGAACAAGATAAAGTGATTTTGACTACTGGGAAACATAGCTAAATGACCTCAGTAAATAATGGTGGACATTTCCGACCTACGTCAGATTTAAAGAAAGACTGGATAACACTAGTAATGGGAAATAATCAAGTTTTCGACAAAAAAACTTATTCATTGCCCTTGTGAAAACAATAATTTAAACTTAATTAAACAATAGCACTCATTCGGCTACGCCTCCTGTTATACCACTTTAAATGTGCGCGTGATGAAGTGTTTAGCAAAACGCATGCCGCCTGAGGTATAATCCTTAAGTGAAACCAAGGTTTCAAGATATCTTCTTGTAAGAACAGCATCAAAAACAAATACACGATAGTACCTACATCACACAATGTTGCAACTCCCACTAACGCCATTACATGCCCTATGTTTCTATTAGACATCCGCTTCTTACAACAAGACATCACTGACACAATCACTCTAATAAACAAAAATATCATTATATTTATGATTAAAGCCATAGGGTATAATGAGAACATCATTGCGTCATAAAAGTCTAAATCGTAAATGCTTCTAACTAAAACGGCGCATATAGTTTTGATGACGGCAGTCAAACCATATGCAAAAATCGTAACGTTTAATTTTTCATCGTGTAAGTCACTGTTATGCAGTAGAACTAGTTTGAGGTACGCGAGTATACTTGCTGCCAGAGACCAACATATTGTTACTTGAAACAGAATCCCACAAATCAATACGAATATGTTACAGTATTCATTAAAATCAAAGACGAAAAATGTTGAAGCGATCAAATGCAGAGTTCCTGTAGTAATCGCACTTGCACTGATGTAGTTATTCAAGGTTCGCCAACGGGGTATAAGGAACCAGGTCGACCAAAGTAGCACGACACAGGCAACTGAGAGAAAGATTCCAATACACAATGTTGTTTCATCTAATGTTAAATTCGATGACATTGTTATAGTGTGACCTCAAGCTTATGTTGTTCCAATGTGATGGAATAGTTAAAAATGTAATATTAGGGATATGTGATATTTTTTTTTGTAACAATCTCATTAAATTTGCTATCGTAATTTCAATTATAATGATTAGTTTTGTTTGTACGCGCTCAACTATCTCATTTAATCAAACTTTTGCATAAATGGCCACACAAGCTATGACAAGGTTATATTTTTCATTATTAAACGCCTTCGCGGATACTAGGTTATAGCCAGTTCTCGGGCACCAACACCGAACGTTAACTAAGTACAGTTAATATTTCACTTCGTCGACTAATAAAGTGATTTCATTAAAATTTAAGTTATAAGAATTTTATAGATGGATATTATGCCGTAAGGAATGATTTCGAATGGATCTAGTTAGGAATTAACGTTGGACGACTGTCGTCTCTAGCTGTTCCCATTATAACGATTGTTTGTCGTCATAATTTTTTATCGTTTAGCAACTATCGTATCTAGCCGTTCCCATTGCACGGTGGTCTCGTAGAAGATCGTAGGCCTTCGATGGCAATGATTGAGCTAAGCCATGATATCTGGGGCCCGAGTCCGCTATTTTAAGTCAGTGAGTGGCGGGTTAATAAACGTTCCAGTTTACTTGTTTTTGTGCCTAATTTTCGTATTCAGATAATTTTAGTTTAATGACAAATGTACACCTACTTGCCACTGTTGTCATTGTAGGATTGCAAGGGACTGTTCTTATCTGAATACGAAAATTAGGCACAATAACAAGTACACTGGAACGTTTATTAACTCGCCACTCACTGACTTAAAATAGCGGACTCGGGCCCCTGGTTCAGATACCCACAACTTTTCATACTGTCCACCCAGGACAAATGTTTGTGTGATGAGCACGATCATATGTTCTGGTTGTCTGGGTGTAACCCTGATACAGTTGCTGCCTGATGTTGAGAATTTGATTGCAGATGAATTAGAAAAAAGAGTTACTAATCTTTGTACAAGATTTGTAGCTATCTGGAAGCAAGTCTATCGCAAGCATTCTCGCATTGTCTCTCAGTACGGAGACTGGCTGAACGAAATTGAAGTTTGCGTTCTGCCAACTTGTGCAGCAACAGTGAGCCACGACACTCAACGGTCAGCAGCAAAAGCTTCGACGAGCACTCAACAGCATCAGCACCGGAAGGACTTCGAGGAATGTAGCAAGTGATCATAACGCCGCAGGCTTACAGAGTTAAGTAGACAATTCCGCGATATATTATTTGTTGGATGATTTTAGGCGATTTGACGCCGCTTCTTTAAGTTTCAACACTGACGAAGTCTTGTCTCTCATAAATGAGACTAAACTGACTAAACAAACATCAGTATCTTGTGGTGAAAGACTTTATTAATGCAAAATCACCGAATGCATTACCATCTTATATAAAAGTATTGGAAGCTAAGAAGCGGTGATATCCATCCCAAGAGTTTATCACGGAATCATCTGCTGAAGTAGAATTACAATCATTGTTAAACCATACTGCATGCCGGATACTAGAATCGCAAAAAAACGTTTTGAATAATATTGACCTTAACAAAGAATTTGTTTTGATTGGAAAATGGGGTTTTCCATGGGAGTACGGGACACAGCGAATATAAACAGTGTTTTGGAGATTCTGGTATCGAGGATGATGGCAGTATATTTCTTACTTCATATTGTCCTCTCCAATTAGTTTGTAAGTCAAATACTTCCGACCCAGACCAAATAGTTTGGAAAAACCCGCGCCCTTCCTCCACCAGGTATTGTAGGCCTATTCGATTCCGATTGGCCAAAGAATCGAAAGATCTTTCTGTGCAAGAAGAAGGTCATTTCAAGACTAAAATTTACAGTTTACAGCCATCTTCTTTCACTCACAAGGGATGTGAAATAAAGGTGCGGCATTCTTTACAATTAACCATGGTTGATGGTAAAGTGTGCAGTGCTCTGAGTGATACATCTTGTAGTAGGTGCTATATTTGTGGCTTAATTATATAATAATATTAATTATTTACTGTAAATGGTTCAGGGGGTAGATCTACCAGTTATCTGTCCGACAGCTGGCTTGATCCACTACGGGTACGCGACCCCGGACTGCCCTAGCTGTTACTGTCACATTCATTGTACCTCCGTGATGGTAGCATCCTATAACCCGTCCTACCTTGTTATCCTTTCCCAATTCCTTATCCCGCAGGAACGCAATAAATAATCATGAAAAATTAATTATCCAAAATGGCGGCGATGTGGTTCGCCACCCATCACGTCTCGTTCCTCGCGGGGGCGAAAAGTGGCCCACGGAGAGCCCTTTCGCTACGTTGAATGCAAGAGGAGGAATGGATGGTAAGGTGGATGAAGTATGTCAGATGATGGATGTTGAGACAAAAATATAGAAAGGTACCTATGCTGAGATGGTTAGGCTATGTCGAGAGAATGAATGAAGAACGATTGACGAAAAAGTGAATAAGGCGTGACGCGTGTATAAGTGTGAATGAAAAATGGCCTGGTCAAGAGTACCATAAACTGAACAGCATGTATGAAGGGAATAATTAAAGTGGACAAAGCGGAACAAGTGTGTAAGGATCGTAGCAAGTGAAAAGAAGTGGTCTCTGCCTACCCCTACAAGGGAAAGAGGCGTGATTATATGTATGTATGTATGTATGTATTTACTATAAAAATGAAAATATAAGTTTATTAGTTATTAAGTTGCATTTTTTTATTTATTTATATAAGTATTAATTTTATTAAAGTTGTAAGTGTTTATTGTTATATCAGATTTAAGTATCGAAATGTAAATAAAGAATTTATTTTTTTGGTTTTTATATGCACTATTTATTCGAATAAAAAAGTTTTTTTAACATTAATTCGCTTATTTTCATTTTATTATAAAGTATTACAAAAAAGCATAATAATAATAATTAGTATTGATAACGACAGTCATTACCTTCGCGAACCCTATGACGCCTCTCTTAAGGCGCGGAACCACTGTGCATTGGATGGCGACGACATTTTATCGTTTGGCTACAATAGAGTTGCGGTCACGATTTAGTCGTAACGATTTTTTATCGTTTTACGACTGTCTTGCTAGCCGATCCCACTGTCATAACAATCTGTCGTCACTGCAAAACATGTCGTAGACGAAAGTAAGTCGTGTCGTTCTATATGTGAACACCTCCATTTAAACATATAAGCCACGACACTTAAAAGTACACGATTATCTGTCGTCACGACAAAGTGGGAACCCCTAGAAAGTGGGAGCCCTTAGAGGAAGTTTAGAACTGCACCAGTAACAGAAACTGAAATCCCTTAACAAGATAATAAGGGCATGTAATGAAGAGGAATGAAATGCATGTACAAAAAGAGTGATAATTTGAATGCGGATGGCTGAAGAGAACATAAAAGCGAAAAAAGGATGAATTGATTGTGTGTGAGACATTATGAAGCAAAAATAAGTAGTGAATGACAGGATGACAGGAAGAGAAAAATAGAATGAATTTTGGAATAAAAAACAAACAATTTAAGATATCACTGCAATTTAATTGCTTTCGATGCTTTTAAGACAAAGCTCCAGAATTCGAGCCACAACACAGTAACCACTGTAAATTATTGTTTCATACAGTATGTTATTTTGCATCTGAACAAGCCGGTCTTTTTGTGGAATGGGGAAGATAGTTGTTTGTTTTCATTTATTTATTTACACACACATAAAACTATTATTACAGGTACTACCTAACGAAATAGCCGATATAGGTACATAAATATTAAACAATGGTTACTTAAATAATAAAAATTAAACAAATAGCACGGCTAACAGCTCCAGCCCCCGCTGCCGCCTCAAGTACTCGTCCGGGACACATAGCTGGAGTTCCCCCAACACGCTTGGTATATGGATGGAAGCTAAATGAGCTCAATGAATGGTCGAGGTTTCCGGCCTATGTCTGATATAAAGGAAGACTGATAATATAGAATCTATACTAATATTATAAAGCTGAAGAGTTTGTTTGTTTGTTTGGTTGAACGCGCTAATCTCGGGAACTACTGGTTAGAATTGAAAAAATCTTTTTGTGTTAGATAGTCCATTTATCGAGGAAGGCTTTAGGATATATAACATTACGCTGCGACCAATAGGAGCGAAGCCGCAGTGAAAAATGTCACAAAAACGGGGAAAAATATTCATACTTGAAAGCTTCCGTTGCGTGCGCTGCGTAAACGGTTCGAGCTACCCAAAATATATGTATGAAAGAATTGTTCCTCTTTAAATGATCAAAAAAATGTCTGCGACAGTATATGTCTATCTTTTACGATTGACTCACTATAACCTTTTTTAAGGTAATCATTTGGTCGAAATTAATGCATTATTGCCAATTATTTGCTACAGAGTTTTATCAACATAATATTAACTAAAATTATCATTTACGCAGAAATACTTTTTTTTTTAACTTCTTAATCGCGGTCATAATAACAGAAATTGACGCGGACGAAGTCGCGGGGATCAGCTAGTATAATATATAATAAGATAAACTAGTAATGCTAAATTATGTAGCTTTCCACTTAGCAAATATTTATTTAGCAAAAACGACACCGAGCGAATGAGTGCTGTTGTTTAACCTAGTTAAACAACAGCACTCATTCGGGTACGCCTCCTGAAATACCACTTCCAGTGTGCGCGTGATGATGCGTTCAGCAAAACGCATGCCGCCTGAGGTACAAGCCTCAAGTTAAACCAAGTTTCCATTATGTCGTTATCAAAAAAAAGCCACAAAAACAAATACATGATAGTACCTACATCACACAATATAGCAACTCCCACTAACGCCATCACATGCCCTATGTTTCTGTTAGACATACGCTTCTTACAACAAGACATCACTGATACAATCACTCTAATAAACAAAAATATCATTATATTTATGATTAAAGTCATAGGGTAGAATGAGAAGAGCATGGCGTTTAATAAGTCTAAATCGTAATTGTTTTTAACTATAATAAAGCAAAAAGTATTGACGACGGCAGTGAGACAATACACAAAAATCGTAACGCCTAATTTTTCATCGTGTAAATCACTGTTATGTAGTAGAACTAGTTTGAGGTACGCGAGTATACTTGCTGCCAGCGACCAACATATTGTTGCATCAAACAGAAACACACAGACCAACTCTAATGTGTCTATAGTGTTGAAGTACTCATTAAAATCAAAGACGAAATATATTGAAGCGATCAAATGCAGAGTACCTGTAGTAATCGCACTTGCACTGATGTAGTTATTCAGGGTTCGCCAACGGGGTATAAGGAACCAGGTCGTCCAAAGCAGCACGACACAGACAATTGAGAGAACGGTTCCAATACACAACGTTATTTTACCCAGTGTCAATTTCGATGACATTTTTTTTTGTCTGGGCACCAACTCATGTTGATTCAAGGTGATGGAATAGTTATAAATGGAAATAATTATGTGATAAATATTTTTCATAATGAACTCATGTTGCTCATTAAACCTGTAATCATAATTCCAATTATAATGTTTACTAATATAAATTTTGTCAAGATCGATTATCTCATATATATTGATACTTTTGCGTGAATTTAAAATAAAAAGGAATTTGAAGGAATTTTTTTATTAATAGTCGATGTTTTTCAACCTTAGTACTGTTAACCGAAATTAGAATCAACTAATACGTCGCGTCACTATTACCGGATGAACTGACAACACTAGAGGTCTATTGGGTAATGGCGGCGCGTGCGATTCTCGTTGTAGTAGTCTCTTGCATTGTATAAATTAATAATAAGCATTATGGCGTCGCTGGCCTCTAAAAGTATTGTAATTGTAACGTTGTATCCATCCTTATGATAATATATTGTAAAGTTTAAAGCATCAATGGTTTTCTTTCTAACAGTACTTAAACTTAAATACATTCATATAATACTAGTGATGCTAAATAATCTAGTTTTCCACGAAACGAATATGAAAACTACTCGCAAAATTAGCAGCTAGTAAAACTTTCCCTGTTGCTTGTACCAGCTACTAAATAAACCCTTACCTTTGTAGACATATTGAATTTAACAGACTATAAATTCGGTCAGTCTATCATTATTGCTTGGTCCTGAACACTGACCACGTAAATACAGTTGGCCTCGAATCCGTCCTTCACTCATCTTTAATTACGGTCAGTATAATTTGTAATCGTTACAAAACTTTATGGTGATATCCGGACTATCATTAAAGATTGTTCGGAGTAGTGAACTACTTTTTCAATTGGTTATTTTTTTTTAAAGAGAAATATATGAATAAATCACCTTAGCGGTTCGTATGTCATTAGATTATGACGACTTAAGACGTGTAGATTTTTTAAAGTTAGTTTTAATTTCAATTCATGACATACATTTTTGCAATAGTATATCATTATTACACATGAGGCTGTGCATAAGATTAAAGTACCACAGAGAGCCATGGAGCGCGCAATGCTCGGCATCAAACTTCAAGACCGTAATGTGGATATCCGAAAACGAACCAAAGTTCGAGACGTCGGTACCGCAATAACGAGGCTGAAATGGAGCTGGAATGGGGCTGGGCAGGCCACTTGGCGACGAAGTAATGGCAGGTGGACTAAGGCGGTGACAGAATGGTGGCCAAGGCAAGGCAAAAGAAACGTCAGTCGTCCGGGAGCAAGATGGGTCGACGACACAGTTAAAGTCTCGGGTCGAGTCTGGATGAGGTTGGCACAGGACCGTAGAAACTGGCACGAAAAAGGGGAGGCCTATGCCCAGCAGTGGGAGGACAAGGGCTGATGATGATGATATCATTATATTTGAAAACTATTGTCGTTGTCAAGAAACAGTCATAATATAAGAAACAAAATAAATAATATGTAGATTGTAGATACATAAATAGTTATACCTAAAATTAGAAAATAACTTTTCTGGGACACTATATTTTATAATTATTGGGAGCTCGGGCCGTTACCGCCTATACCTATATTTATTTTGGCATTGCCAAAACGTATCTTTAAGGTTAACATATGGTCATAAAGTATGAACTGAAAACATTAATTCCGAATTTATCTGATATGGCCCATTATGTAATGTTAATGGCGTAGTCAAATGCCAAAATCTAGGTCAGGTAAAAACCAAACAGTTAAGCCTTAGTCTGACACGACCTGGAAACGGTGGACTATGTACCTAGATATAAGCCACCCCGCTTTCCGTGTAGTCTGCTGAGTCAGCGAGGTTCTTCGGCGCAAAAAGGTGATATCAACCGCTGAATATGACCAAACAAGGCTAATTGGCCTTGTGACTTTAAATTACAATAGAATAAGTTCTATTGTACAATTTAACTCAAAGTGCAAGTTCAACGGGCTTTGATATGGTTATTTATCGTAGGACACAAAAATAAGGCATATCAGAAGCACTAAGTTTGTCACAATTCATCGATTTTCGACTATAAACGCCCCTAGCTCGGCTCATAATAACGCTGTCACTTTTCGTAACGTTTTTCACTTTTAAGGAATAAAGGTAAAAATAAACAATGCTCCTGGCATAAAGTGGAGGTGTGATTTGGCGAACACTGGGTCAAGCACAAACAAAACATCCATTAAGCGAGCCATTTAGTCTGCTTGGCCTGAATACTAGAGGAAACCCACTAAAACACTTTTGAACGTTTTCCGCCAAAATGATAAATAACGAACGTTTAGATAATAATGGAACTATAGGGTATGTGTTTGAATATGATTACAGATTGAGGAATGAAGAAAATATATTTTCCTTTTCCTAATGAGCATTTATAACCATATTTCCGAAATTAAAAAAGCGTTTAAAAAAAATCTTCTTAAACGTAATGCAATCTGTGTTTAGATCGAAAAAGGAATAAAAAAATCTATAGGTAGGTAATATAATAGGCTATAGCCTAAGAGCCTTATATATAAGGCTCTTTAAGCGGAAGAACCATTATCCAAGCATGTGATAGGGAGTTTGACATGGTTACTAATATAGTAACCACGACACGATAGTTAGTGGGATAGTTCATTTTACATAAAGTAGTAAAAAAATAATTGCAACCTAGGCAGCAATTTGAGAAGAAAAACTTAGGAGACGGGTTATTGGATTCACGTTTACAAACGTACAAACATAAATGTATGAACATACGAAAAATAAAACAGTAAAAAGATTTTCAAACTCCATTTAACCAAACCTCTGTCCTGACCTGATTGTCAAGAGGAAATAGTGCTATCCAATACTATACGTTTACAGCTAACCATCAAGGTTACCGGATGGCTGCTATAAAAGCCTTAAATGGAATGGCCACAGCACTCGCGATATTGCCAATTTAAAACGTTCCAACGCCATTCTGTCTAGCTTTAACGACAGATAAAATGTTACGGGCTTTTTTAACATACAGCTTTATTAGCCATAATATATGGCATTCTAAGTTCTGTGTTTCAAATATGCATAAGTATCTATAGTACACATAATTATTGTTTTATTTTTGACAGTTAAATGTTTTTGTGAGCAGTGTTAACAGGGTTAATTTTTCGAAAGGAAATCAGAATTTTATTTGCACATATGTACGACACGCCGAAATGCCCCTAATTCGTTCTCCCTAAAATAATTTCATGTATGGAAACACGAAAGGAAGCATAATTAAAAAAGTTCCGTAACTTGTTATTCCTCTGAAACTTCTATTATTGTAGCTATTTCGACAACATTTCTTAGCAAGCATTCGAGCAATACAAATAAAATAACAAAGTAAGTGGCACTAGTAAAATTGTTTCGTTAATTCACGTCAATACTGATAGAATGTCAAGTATTCTTCGTTGTGACCGACGAATCGTAAATAATAGGTACGATGGCTTCGACAAGACTGAAAATACCTGAAAAGCTAAACGTCTGTGCGACTGTCAATCTGTGTTGCTCCACTTAGTATTGAAGAAAAAGATTTTATTATTCTTGTAGTCATAGATAGACTGATCAACATTTTATTAACAAAATAATGATTTTCGAAGATTTTAAAGTAAGTATTACTTCAACTGTTTGTACTGAAAAGCACTTGTAGATTTATTTCAAAATACAATAAGTGCTATTGTTTCTTCTCCATGCTTGCTACATTAGGGGTAATTTGCTTTTTTTAATTGTAAACTATTAATATTTATATTTCAACTTTGGGGTAAGCTAGGCTTCTTAATTCTTACTCTTATTTCCTCTAAAATTTTCAGTCAATTAATGCGTAAATAACCATTAGAATTATTTTTTATTTCTCTTGTATGGTTTTAGTCAATCACACTTTACCACCAGAATGAATCCGCTTTATTTTCTACATAAAATAACTTTTACTCACTGTAATGAAGGCACCGTAGCTGTGTTGCGCGTCTGATATGTTAATGGGGTTTTCCATATTGATATCCGTGCTGAGCTCCTCGGGCCAGCTGTCGGGGACCACCGCGTCTGGCGTGCCCAGACTCCAGTACACCTATGTAAAAAAGGGTTTTTTAAACACACGGCGATCAATGTGACATCAGGCCCAGAACTAATAGTTGTTACAGTAACATCATGTAATTAGCATTACATTGATTAGAGAATAGCGCGATTTTGAAATAAGTGTGGTTTAATTTTTAAGTAGGTGTTTTTGCAAGTGCGGACCTAATAATATTGTATAATTGTACCCTGGACGTACAATATTATTACAGCTAGCACCTACGCTTGATATGTTTTCGTGCATGAAGGTTTCGCTTACTTTATTCGAACAAAATAAGAACTTTCTAACTTTATTCAAATACAATATTTCAACTAGGTACTACGGTACCTACGTCTTGTACGCAAGACGCAACAAATTAACATCTTAACTCGTGGCTTTGTGTGATAGTAAACTTCTAAGTCTTGCTTAAATTATATAAGGTCGTCATAGTAAGTATATAACGTTAACTGGGCGTCGTGTTACCCCGTACCAGTCGCTATCAGGAAACTTTGACAATTACTTGATTGTTACTTTGTATTAGAATAATGTCCCATTGTAGTATTGTAGTAGTGGCTTTAGATAACTATTGCAGAATTAACAGGGGCCCGAGTCTGCTATTTACACCCCGTGTCAGTGTGCTCATAGTTGCATCGTCCGGCGGCGCTCGGGCCCTTTCGGGTGCACTCGGGCCGGTTCGGGCGCGTTCGGGCCGCCCGAGCGCGCACGAGTGTTAATAGCAGACTCGGGCCCCAGGTTGAATGTAGGTTTCATTATAGAAATAAAGAACTAGAATACAAATCATCTTTTCGTCTCCTACATTGATAAAATTAGGGTTTAAATACAAAAAAAAAGTAACATTTACTACATGAAAACTTGATGATTTAGGCAAAAATCAAAGTTTTGAACCAAACCTGAAATAACTTCCTGAAAATGTCGGTACCATCGCCAAGCAAGGATAAATTAGCGAACAATAAAAACGTATCCTTGAGTTTCTCTAACAACAGACCTAATTCACGAGCGTACCAAGGAGAGGCTGACACGGGTGACACCGTAACTTATAAAAAACAAATTTATTGCCACACATCGATTTCCAATTAACCTTTCATTCATGGATATCGATCTCAGCTCTGCTGTTCGAGGCAGCGATCCATATCCATATTAAATTACATGGCATGCATTAGGAGCACTAAATATACGACGGCATCAAGGTCTGTCCTCGCTCTTGACAGATTGTTGTTCTAGGTTACAAATGCTACAAATGTAATTGCTTATACTATTTTCACGGCCATTGACGACAACTTTCATTTGTTTGTTTCCGTATTCAATTCGTTAAAAATGAAAATAAAAATTGTATTTTTTAGCGATACTGTGAAAGAAGGGTCGGCACGTGTTGATGTATGACTGACGTAGGTTTAATTATGCATATGGTTATACAGGTAGGTACGAATCGTTAAATTTATGTTTTCCTTAACTTTATGATATGAACTATACCTAATTGTAATGCAATATCAGGAGATGTTACAAAAACTATGGATATCAAACTTTTCTAAACGCTCACAAAAACTTTACACAACTTCTTAAAAACTGGTGATCTCCGGAGAGGAAATGTTTAAATAACTCTTCTGCGATCAAAGTTAAAGACAGTGCATGTATATTAGACTAGTATCATAATATCGCAATTATTTAAAACTAACTGTGCCTGCGACTTCGTTCGCGTGGATGACGAAACTTATCAATGAGTTTTTAACCGCAAAATTAAGTTTGTTTTTTATTGTTTATACTTTTCCGAGATAAAAACTACCCAGTGTGGTGCCCAGGATAATAAAGAATAATTATACCAAATTTCATCGTAATCGAACCGGTAGTTTTTGCGTGATACCTGAACAAACAGACAGACAGACAGACAATTTTTTTTTTTTTTCACACTTTTGTGTTCGGTGTCGGTCTAGTAACACACCCCGCCATTAATTTTTTTGATATTTTCAATGTATAGAATTTTCACTTTTACAGATTTATTATAAGTATAGATATAGATTTGCGAGTAATTATAAATGCGCAGTCGATATCAGTCCTCAAATATTGGCCATTTAGTTTTGAATCTTATCTTCTAGGTAACAAACTCTTAAGTAATTTTTCTTAATGGGCGAAAAATACAAAACATTTCAACCGTAAATAATATTTAGCTATGAAATATTAACACCTTAAGTTGGCAAGTCTCGACGCTAATTAAAAGCTATGCTCGTCTTGCGGATGAATGTTCCGCAGTTGGTAAAGCTGAAAATATTAAATTTCAAAGACGAAAATAACCAACGAATGTTTTAATGAAGTTAATTAGAATAATTTTGATGTAGCTTTTTTGGTTCAGTGAAGCGTTAAGTTCATTTTAGTGAAACTACAAGTAATTAAAACCTTATTGTTTCGTGAACTGGAAATCAGAATAATTAGGTTTTTTTTTTTGTAAATAGGTACCTACTAGGTTCCAAAGCTTATCCATACTCATACACACATACTCGTGCCCCAATATATATTTGTGTTTAAAAACTAAGTCATAATATTAATAAATATGTTGTTCAAGTACTCTTTTTACAATGTTTTCTTATCAAGTGCTCTTCAAGTCAGAACAAAGGCAACAAGCACTTAGAACAACCTTGAAGGGCCCGATAAAATTCCAAGTTCTTAATGATTGTATCTACAAAAAGTCAGATAGCAAAAAACTTAAGTGCTAAAGATATAATTATTTCAAGAATACTTACATCAAAGACTTTTCCCAGGTCAGATGCGAGACAGGAGCAGTTTAAAGCGACTATACCCAACTCTTTCACCTAAGAAAATTAATACATTACAAACGGGAACACAATTTTCTATAATTATAGATTTTAAGTCCTTACAGACTTTTTATTTAAAGATTTAACCAGTGTGATGTTTATGCAAATAAAACATGACATTTCAGACAAAATTTCAATCAGTGGTGTGACTTTAAACTGACTATAAATGGATGAATAAATAAGGTTTGCATTATTTGTTTGACGGGCCTGTTGGTCTAGTGGTTAGTGACCCTGGCTGCTATACCGGAGGTCGTGGGTTCGATTCCCGCCCAGGACAAATGTTGTGTGACGAGCATGATCATTTGTTCTGGTGTCTGGGTGTAATTTATCTATAATATGTATGTATTTAGAAATATATAAGTAAGTTTATCAGTTGTCTGGTTACCATAACACAAGCTCTGCTTAGCTTGGGATCAGATAACCGTGTGTGAGTTGTCCCAGGATATTATTATTATTTCAAGTATTTACTAACCTGCGTGAGCGCCCTCCAGTCCATATTGGCACTGCCTATATAAAAGTGTTTTCTATCTATAATCCAGAATTTCGTATGCAGTATGCCATTACCAAGTAACTTTGAAAAGTTTAAACTTCGAACCTAAAATTAATATAATCATTATTTATAAAGCAATACAATATAGAAAAAGATTTTTTTTTTAATTTTCTTTACAAAAATAGTAGAATATAAGTATTGATTGGAACATGATTTTGTTGTACAAAATTTTAAATTCAATTGAAATTATGAATAAAAGCAATAATAATGTTAAACTTACTTGTGCAGCTTTTTTCTTAACTAAATATTCGGTATCTACATTAGGAAACTGTTTATTGGGCCAGTTTTGAGCAATTTTTAAATCTATATTTCTTTTTGACCCGGCAGCATATAGAGCTTGGAACACTTGCTCGCCCTAAAAAAGGACAACATGTTATCAAAACTCTATAAAAAACTGACTTCAATCTGCCTGCAAAAAAACCTTTTAAAACTTTTTGTAGAGTCCATGATTAAATATTAATATTAATTATATAAGTTACAATAATAGTTTTATATTTTATAGTTATATAATTCTCTGTTGACATAAAAAGTATGTCCACAGAAAGAGTCATAGTAAAATAAACTTTGGCCGTAATACACAAGATTCAAAATAATAAAACAAAAGAAAATACAAACCTCTATAGAGGAATTATAAGGATATTCTTCATTATATCTAAGAGACCAATAAAACGATGCTATTTCTATTTGTGTTTGAGCTTCATCTATCAAATCTAACCACACATTTTTCGTAGGTAAATGCGTCACGTTCGGAGGGTACATATGACCCTCGGGTATACTTTCAACTAATGATAACCTGAAAAATACAAAAGGCTCATTAATCACAATATTTAACAGTCACTCTCGACCACTCTATTATTATAGCAGAACCTGTAATTATATATCAGCCACTTTAAAGAAATAATGACCGTGCTTTGGGATTATGAACCTTAATTCAATGACTAACAGTTCAGTTTCCATCACATTCAAATTACTTTTAGGCCCTTTTCGGTAATATTTGTCATTCTAAAATGAACTTAAACACATGTTGTGAAAGTTGATAATTGCGTAATTAGTAATAACGTTTAATTCTCTTTCCAGATTGGCTTTAGTATAGGATTGACTGACTTTGAACTAGCAAATGAGTAATAACGAAAGATGTTACAGAAAATTCAACTCTAACAGCAGACCATAAGGCTGAACTTGAACTATGAGTATTACTTTAAGTAGAATAACTTATTGATGTTTTACACTGAAATATATAGGTATAGAATAAGTGCTAAAGTGGAAGCCTCTTTTCTTAAGTGGCCATGTTACTTTCCTGTATACATATGTATTATCACATTTATCACACAGAACTAAAGTAAATAAATATTATAGCTTGTAAATCAGGAAAATATAGCGCTTTACTTATTAAATAAATCTAGGTTTATTCTAGGTTTATTTTTCATATTTAATTGTTAAGGAAAATTTAATATTAATCTATTAATCAATCAGTATAACCCACTGCAGTCCGCTGTTAGACATGGGCCTAATATAAGTTGTGCCGCAACATTGGATATATTATAATTATCATTTATTATGAAGAATATTAGTTTAACCTCTGTCACTGGGACATTTTAGGTTAACAATAAAGTATATACCATTTTAGTTATTATAAATTAGTAATATCTACTTACCTACACTCATCTGAGCAATGTAAAGAAATGGGAGCATTGGTAGCATTCATCTGAACTATATTAGGTTGGTCAAGCAACGGGACCAATACTACTAAAACTATAAGGATTATAACTATGGAGACTGGGATGCAAGAGGGACGACACCAGATGCTGCGTTTCTTTCTCCTGTATAAACAAAAAGATTATATTAAATATGGATTTTTAGCTTATAAAGTACAATAATTGGTAAATAGCATAATAATATGAATTAACGGTGAAATAATACAACTGTTTTATTTTTTGTAGAATCAGAAACAAATTCTATTCTACGTTCATAAGAAAATTAAGATGGTTAGAATAGAACAATCTTTAGATATAGGTATAGGATTTATTTATTTTTACTTTATTATATCCTGCAGGAGATTAAAAAATTACAGATTACTATACTATATACTAGCCAGAGAATAAAAATTTACTTACAATAATAATTATGACACACATTCTGTAAAATAATAATATAAGAAAATAATTCTTCTAATGTTTCTTAAACAAAATCAAATCACATGTTCCATTTTCAATTTCCTATTTTTTTTTCTACTTCGTACTGAAACCGCAGCACTGTCTGAATACAATTTGAATTTCGCTAGGATATAAGAATAAAATTTCTTACTTATCATTATAGCTATTTCCATTTTCGTCGCGCATCATGAATATCTGCTCCCACTGCTCCAGTTCCTCATCAGACGACGACGCGTTCCCCACACTCCCAGATTCTAGGACCGTCTGAAACAAATGTTGTAAACGTAAACAAAAACAGTAAACATAAAAACTTACGAAACAGACGTCTAGTTCAAGTAATAACTCGCCCGAAAATGACTACTATAAACACGGAGTACACGTTACACTGTAATTATACACGAGGATAGTCATATTTCGTTGTAATAAACAAAAAAATTGCTTACTATAATAGGTAAAACCGAACTAACCTTAAAATACTCCAACAAGTATTTAACAAAAGAAATCAAGTATCCCATCGTTATTACCTATTTACGTAAGATTACTATTATCTAAATTTAATTGTTACAAAACAAAAGAAGTATATTTAACAAAGAACATTTGTTTTTGTTACATTTCTTTGACACTCGACACCGAACCTATTTTGACATTGTTGACAATAATTAAACAAAACACTGGTTGGTCACTCTCGCTGTTACCATTACACGCATAAAAAAATCAATAAAAAAGCGCGAATATTTAAAAAAAACGATACAGACGATTCGTATTTATTTGCACCATCATTATTATCTGAAAACACTGCACTGATACTAACCATAATTATTATAACTTCACTAAGTAATCAAAGAGTTTAAATTAATTATTAAACTAAAATGTTTACAGAGGCATCTATTTAAAACACAATCACGAATACAACACGTAATAAACTGCATTTTTGTGTATCCTGGCGTTCCTTTACAAACCGTGCAGGCGCATTAGTAGCAAAAATATTACTGCAAAGTAGATGACGTCGGCAACCACCGCATTGTGCATGTGCATTTAAATACTAGGTTAGTATAAACCGTTAAACTATTCAGGGCAGAACTGTTTGAAACATTGTTATTACGACGATACTAGATAAAGCATAATTGTTGTGTAAAACAGTTTTAACTTTAATTTGTGTATCGTTTAATTAGAACCTATTTTGAAGTTACATTATTATGTATTTGGTTTTTCTTTCAACAGAGTTTATTTAAGTGAAGTGTTTTAGAACAATAGTTTTTACCTCCAGCCGTAAAATGATCCCGCACTTTCTTGTAACTGGACACTGACACCTCACATAACATAGATACTATAGTACTGAACATTAATATTAGTGTTTGATGATTTTAGTGAAGAAAAATTAATTGAATATTGAAATATTTACACCGTTGTGTCGTGTGACCACGCCAACTCACTAAATTATACTGTGACAAAATATTTTGACCGTGATATAACAGAAAATACACATTATACGCGACATTAAGTCCGGCACGACCGAACTAAATTGCAAGAAAATAACAAAGCTTTTACCTAGCCCCAATGGATAGGTACTACATCGGCAATAAATTTGTTAATGGTATAGTTGTACGAGGTTGTAATAAGATTGAAAGCTTTTGGCGGCACAGGTATCTATTGAATAGATCATGTGTGAGTGTGATTTCATGGCCCATTTCATAAATAATAAAGGTAATTGCTTTTATCGATTGCAAACATATGTAATTATTTTAATCTATGTTTTGCATAACATAATTTTCTAGTGACAAACCGAACGTTTGTTTGAACAGTAGAACAATGTGCAATAGACGGTGGTTTACAAAGCCATTATTGACAAATTATATTCGCTGTTACGATCGCAAAAAAAATTGTATACCTATGTGGTACCAATTTTACGGAATGGACGGGCCAAATATCAGAAGCATATTTTCAAGCTTCATAATACTTTGCTTCAATACTTAAATCTAATACAAGAACAAACACTTACAACTATACTAAAATTTAATCTTATATAAATAAATAAAACTAAAACTCGTCAAAAAATTCATCGTTCATGCATCAAAATAAACATCAATATCTTTATGTGAATATGTGATTATATTTCATGATAATATTCGGACATAGATCAAAAGATCACAAAAACTAGCATACACACTACCCCAAAAGCATAAATTAGACATTCGATGTTCCATAGTAGGCAAACCGCGTGAAACGTATTTTTCGGGCGACCGAGGACGATGAACCTTTTGCCATTTGTTTATTTAACCGCAATGGAGTAGGCCAACTTGCAGTAGGCAATATAATTGATACCTAAATGTCCTAAGTACCTAATATTTATTTGTTATCATTGGTAGGTACTAATATTAGTCAGTTATTTAGAGTAGGTAGGTTCGGAAAGACCCATTATTATAGTTTCACACATACAATCTAAATTCCGCAGTCTGCTGTAGTAACTATATTTAGGAACGGTATTTTTTATCGTCCGTGCTTTGTTTCATTATGAAAATTGGTTGCTAACTACAATTTACAAGTTCTAACTTTTTGCCAGCGCGGTGTTTGCACGAAAACAGAACATTAAAATAGAGTTGTAGAGTTATAAACAGCTGACATAACAGAAGGCATGCAACGGTTGGTGGTATTTGTATTCCTAGAAATATCTATAATGGTGTTAGGTTTTGTAACGATATCAGTAATGTTGATTCAATCGTTCTTAATATGGACAAGTGAAGACATTTATAGGTGCATTGGTTAAGTTCACTCTATTATTGTCTACTAGGTCTACCTATAATCATTTAACAAACATATAATCAATGCGTAATTGACTCTAGTCAATTACGCATTGATTAAATGTTTTCTATTCCGCACATAGTTCTATTTCTACTAAAACAATTTATATTCTTATATCTGTACTTCTCTTAAATGTATAACTTACACTGAAGAGGGTCTACGGAGAACTTTTTAAAAAGTTCAAAGCATAAATCGCATATTTTTTGCATTGCATTCTTGTATAGTTTGGCTTATCAGGAGTTACTTCATGCATTTTATAGATGTTAATCTATTAGAGTATGCTAGCGCTTGTTACTGGTGGGCAATGTAATAGAAAATTGGTTCGGACCACTCTCGGGCTCCCGCTAGACTTGAACTGGACGAGACGTGAAATGTCGAGTGAACTCTATCTTTTTACGTAACTACTTTATACGGGAGTGTTAAATTTTATATAGCTATCTATCTCTTGTTGTTCCTTTATCACATTTATACAGATGTAGTACCTATATTGTTCCTTTGTCACCGACGTCTGGACCATTATATCTACTTACTTTAAGTGCACATTATTTTCATCTGATTCTATAGCGAATTCAAAATGATATACTAAATAAATTCTTTGTTTTGCAGGATATCGATGTTCAGCAGGATTCGACGAAAATCATCTAGAAGAATTTGTGAAAGTTTTAGGTACCTACTGAAAGAAATTCTACTGAATCCGATATCTAGTTCATATTAATTAGTAATTGGTACCTACTTACAAGTATTTTGCAACCTTTGCTTTCTACCTTTTGGATGTTAAGTTTACTACAAAATTACTTACTACCGTAAAACATCAACAAAATGTTGTCTACCCCTGTAACGAGCGTCGAAATAACGTGACATGACGGGCCAGCCGCACCTCTGGCGCGGCAGTCCATTTGTTCAATCACTGTTATACACAGGTAAGACACCTTATTTTAACTCAAAAACTATGTACTTTAGCTTAGGGAATATTGATTATCGTAAAAAATTGTTAATTAGCCGTCACATAAGTCCTGTCGAGATAACTTTTGACTTCAGATTGACTTTTTACTTTAGATACTGAGAACTTTACAAAATTATAATCCTAGTCGAAAATTTAAAGCAAGAGCTCTAAATTTACCGAAAATTGCTGCATTAAACGTCATTCTAATGCCGCATTGGGGCTAGCTTAGTTCGGCTACGAATTTGTACTATTGATCCACACAATATCTGAAGCCCAAATGTTATATTATTTATCACAACCGCTGCTCTAATAATTTTATAAATGTGCCATAAACAAATTCCTACCAAGTGTAAACGTGACCGGAATGTCGTACCGTTGGACCCAAACAATCCATATTGTTCTCCTTAGGAACGAAATAAATACTCGAGAATTTGTTTGTTTTCTTGACTTCCTTTAACCTATAAATATAAATAAGTGAACCAAATTGTCGTAACATAATAAACTCTCCTTCATTGATTGAAGAAATCCTTCATCAGTGTTATTTTTTTAATCAGGCTCTCAGTGTTTGTTTTACCAGGAAGAGGGATATTTTTCACGTAGTATATTCCAACTATGAACGATAATAGGGTCGCAGTCTCAGCGGCCGGACCACAATTAACTGTCAATTAACTGATCACTTTTTGTCAGAAGACTTGGATGCAACGAAGAGACAATTTTTACTTTCAAAAATCTTTATAAACATACCAGACAATACAAACTACATAATAGATACTTTAATATCGTCCCACAGGTGGGTGTTATGACCGAAGCCGAAGAAACATTTGGATAAACGTTTTGTCTATACGCAATAGTATTGTCCTCAAATACCTACGTTACCGAGTCCATGAACTTTGTGAATGTAGGTCTATGTCTCGACTGCCTTAATATTCATAGCGTAACAACTATAGAAATTAAACATGATAATATTATCAAGGTCATGGAAATTTATGGTGTTATCAGTTATCTTTGTTTAATTTACGGCCTACCGTAAATTAAACAAAGATAACTGATAACACCTAGGTACCTATACCTAGCTCTATATTATAACAAAAATAGGCAGTAAGATTGAGTCATAACTCTGTCTGACATATGAAGTTATGACACTTTAATCAATCTAACCTTTAGATCTCCATATTTCTATAAGTTTCAGTGAAAGGCAGGTAGGAAAAGTTTTTGGAATTCAGGCTTGGTAATGATTGCTGGTTTGGTTTAGAAATTTTAGTGACAAATAAATGCCTATATAATAAAACCAAAACTAGCTCTATTTAGGTAAGTCCAACTGAAAAAATAATCACTTACCACTTCACGGTAACAAAAGAACACCGAAATATTAATATCAGATTAGGAATTCCTCTAATCAAGTTACTTTATAGCACTCGCGTTAGTTTAAACACGCTTCTAAGAATGAAGTGTATTAAGTAAGGAACAAGTTTCCATGGAACTAGCTTAATGATACAACGAAAAAACAAAATAATGGGTTAAGCAAAAGGTCATCAACTTTGCGTGTGGCGGGCAAGTTAGTAGATAAACATTTCACTCCTTACTGTCTATCGATTTACAGTCTTTGTTCCAATGTTTTAATCTATTGACCTTTGGGGAATCCACAAAACAATCCTTTTTGGAAGCAATAAATTACTTTAAACAAATACTTACGAGTTTACTTTGGTACCTTTGTGAACAATAAGTACAGTCACGATATAAACTGTTTAAGCACCTTAATGTTATATTATATCTCTTATTTAAGTATGTTTCTACTGTTTTCAGTGGTTTTGTGTGACAATAACATTCTAAGATATTAACAGAAAATAAATCAGGAACAAATATGTTTGCTTGTAATAATTTAACGTATAAATAAAGCCTATCTAATTTTGATTGATGTACACATACAACCTGCTTTTGTGGTACCTCTAAGGTACAAAAATAAGGTTAAAATACCTTATTTTATTGGACTATACTTACAAAGGCACAGCTTATTTCAAATTTAAATTACTTCCGTTGCGTTTTGGCGTTACAGGCCCTGCGTGTAAGATTGTACCGTTGGACACAGGTGTACTGACTTTTATGTATGTAAATTGTTACAATAAAAAGTCCTATGTAATTTGGAAAGTGTTCCATCACAAAAAAATACAAAAATGTACACTACTATACACGTCATTGATCGGTTCGTTACTCTATTACAACTAGGCGTAGGTAGGTACATACTCTTTATTTGTAACCTTACTGATTGGAAATTCTTTATTTCTGTACAGAACAAGAACAACTCCAATTATTATACGTTTCTTTGTAAGCACTACACTTCTAATACTTCAATTTAATAGAAAAACTTTAAAAGCAGGAGAGATGGTGTAAACCAAATTAATAACTTCAATTTAGTTACCACGTTGAAATGAAAATAATCAAGTCTATTTTTTTCTAAATGGCAAGAGACATCGCGGTAGGCCCAAACGGAGATGGCGCATGGCGGGACGAACTGGAGTCCTTTGATAAAGAGTGGATGACCACGGCGAATGCGGATTGGATGAACGCGGCAATGAGAGAAATGGAAGGAGGGTAGAGAGGCCTTTGCCCTGCAGTGGGACAGAAAAGGCTAGGAAAAAGAAAAAAAAAACTCAATGCTGTAGTAAAAAGCCTGGCCATGGCTAATGAGCCATTTAAAAATATTGTTAAATAAAGTCATTGGCTTCAGAACTAGCTGTTTGTTACCTTAGTGACGTACTTACCTAGATTTTTTGGTTTTCACAATAATATTAAGACTCTTTTTGGCAGACTACGAGTGTGTGCGTTGCTTTAGCCATTAGCCAAGTTTTACAGCACACAAATATACATTAACGAACGTAATTTATACAACGTTTAACGAGTATATTCAAGTTAAGTAGTTACGTAAGTTTAACTTTTGAATATCCTCCTTTAAAGTGTGAAGTAAAAAGGTTGTCATACGTACTAAATATTTATGTAATTAAGCAAGCTATTTATAAAGAAACATTAAGGTTGTGTCAAGGACCATGAAAAATAAGTAAAATATTAAAATACATACTTTAGTAAAATCAGTGGCTTATTCAGCTGTTTAGTATGAGTGAATAATATAACGCTTGGCTGAAAAATATTTTGATATAAATATTTTTTAAATATAACTGTGACTTTTTACGCCCAATGAACTCTCTTAGATAAAAAAATATTCAACTCACTAACGCACTCAACGGTTTTATCCGCTTAAGCTTTAAACATATAAAATTCAACAAAAGCAGAAGCCTCCGCACTCAATAAAAAGCCTTTTGTACAATATAAAATAAAAACTTTACGAATAATATCATTCGCCATTTCTTCGAAATAAAATTTTAAGAGTCCAAGACGAGAGATACTGTATTTGTACAGCCTCAAAGGAAACGTTTGTCGAAACTTGGTGCACTCTGGGGAGACAAGAAAAAGAGTTCCAAAAATGAACCTTATTCCTTTAATATAGAGTCGCTGATGAGTAGCCGCTGACCGTATTCGCACAATAATGGGAACTTCAAGAAAGATCCTAGCATCATTGTCCACAAGACCTCGAATATAAAATATTCACTACAATATACATCACGAAAATTTATTTAGAACGTGCGGACTTTCGTTGGAGAGAAATAAATAACACTGACAGTATTTTGTATAAAATATGAAAACCTTCTTTTGGCTTTCCAGCATAAAGTTTCTTTTAACGTGAATAAGGGCGACTAAAAGCTTTCAATCGCCCTATTTAGTTAAATATTTTAAGTAAGTAGGTACCTAGGTAACAACTAACAGCCGAGACTGTTAAAGTACTAATCTCTATTAATTAGGCGGAGAAAACTCTTCATATAATGGAGCCTTCTACCTTTAGGACACAACGTTAAAATTATCTAGGTCTAGTCGTCCATTCGCCAAGTCGATCACTCTTGGTAGTTTAATGGCTTTAGAGACAAGTTGTCAAACTAAACCAATTTTAGGGTCTAGAACACCAAAGTGCTTCGCAAATTGCTTACTGAATATACATGAGCTCACTTTCTATATTGTTATTCTTGTTGCCATGACAACATGTGTAATAACAAAATTAGGCAAATACTCGAGCCCACGGCTGCGTAATTCGGCTGATAATGAGCTGTGACCTCGGCTTGTGGTACAAATGTCGAAAATATTCGCTTTGTAAATTGATGGGCAAAATGGAGGTACATTGGACAAGGTAGGACCTATGGAAATGCCAAGGTAGGAGAGACGTAGCTACAATATTAGTCATATCTGAGCTATTTAGGCCTAATTTCTAAAAAGTCACACAAATCTTCGCTTTTCCTACAAAAGCAATAGGTCAATATGGTTACATGAACTTAGATAGTCGTCGATTCGTACAAATAATTGTAATTCACATTCCAAAACTGCCTCGTCGACGGCTTACCTACTGCTCACGGTAATTGCAACTTGTTTTATGAAATCAAAAGTCGACACTGTTTATAGCACTAAACTGAAATAGTTTATGTAAATTAAAATTTCTAAATAAATGTAGTCTTCATTATACATAACGAATTCGGATGTTACTCCACACAGATAATAAAACTAGCTCTGCCTAGCGGCTTCACTCACCTTGCCTTTCTCCTGAGTCAAGTAACTTGATTTTAAATAGATTATAAACTTCCTCTAGAATTGGAGTATCAAATAGAAAAAGATTTTTTCAAATCTAACTGGGAGATTCTGCAACAAACTTCTTTAGATTTGTTATTATATTAGTATGGACGATATAGATATAGCGGAGAGCTTCTTACGTAACATCTTTTGTTAAGTTACAAAAGCTAGACAGTAAAGCTTTCTTAGAAGCCTGTTGTAATTAAAGCTCTTTTAGTAAATGTTTAAAGAGAAACGAATTCATTCTTTTCATTCATTATTCATGCTTTATCTTTTCTTTCGCTACTACCCCTTTTATATTTCCCTTGCATTTTCTTGCCCGCCCATAGGTTGTCTGTTAGCGATTGTTGTTTGCGATAAAAGCACTATTGTGCAGTTGCTTTTTGTTTTTAATGGTGTACAATATTATGCAAGGAATATTCATAGGTTACTAAGTACATACCTATGTATCTGAAACAATGTAAGATAAGACCTATAACTGCCTAAAGGCAGACATTTGATGCTCTGTATTATAAAAGTAAATAAAACTATGCTGTAAGTATATAACATACATATCTAATTTAAAAAAAATGTCTAAATTATATTTATTATAGCACATGTTGATATCTGTAATCGAAAGTAAGGCAGTTATTGATTGTAAATTTTATAGGTATATACAAAGTTGGTACGACAGAGGGGCTTTTCTTTAAACTGCCTATACTTGATACCATTTTCAAGCTCTGTACCAAAAATCAATTAAATAGGAGAAGTAGTTTAGTCGCAAATGATTTTTTAAGATTTTGCACTGTTTCAACACGATGTATCTTTTCTAACAGCTGAATATGTCTAAGCATTGAAGCATGTCACAAGTAAGTAAGTAAGTCAGTCAAATTTATTTACAGAGGGTGGTTGCGTTTTATTCTAATTTGTAAGCTATTTAGTTTGTTTGAAAAAAATATTGTCTCATTTTTGGCGCTTTTTATTTTTAAACCGTATCGAATGAATACTAAACACGTATAGTACACGTAGTGTAATTTAATGCCCCTCTGTCATATCAACTCTGTATACATAGCTTGGTAAGCTGGTAGGTAATTTTTGTTATATAACGAAATCATAAATTATTTATCAGCGAGCAATATGAACATTAATAAAACCTTATTATGAAAGCTATCTCTAAGTTATACGCCGCCTGTAAAATAGCGATAAAGTGAAATATAATGGCTATCGGAGAATTTATTACGTTCATGTACTAACTAGATGTTTCATCCGATAAATGTCATCGGTTTATTGTTTTCCTTTAACAATTAATATATCTTTTTCCTGCAATAAGCTCTGTCAACGAAAGCAAATTTTCTTCATCATCATCCACACCCCTTGTCCTCGCACTGCTAGGCATAGGCCTCTCTTTTGTCCTGCCATTCTATACGTAGTAGTACAGTCTAGATGAGACTGGTACAGGACTTAACAGCAACATTAGACTATGTATAATAACAAGTTAAAACAAAAAACTTTCAGTGTAGTAAACCAATTTTGGTGAAATAAAATGCCAGCTACAACTAGTAAGGTAACTAGTAAGAACTTGGCATTAGTAGTAGAGTCTAGATGAGACTGGTACAGGACGTAACAGTCTCATCTAGACTACTTGAAACTTTTTATATGTCCTCGACCCATCTCGCTTCCGGAATCGCCAATCCTTAGTAGGCGGTTAATGTAGGAACATGCACTGAATTACTCCTTAAACTCCATCTAAAAATAAGTTAGGTACTTTTCAGTGTAAGAATGTGTTTCTTGTTTAAGAAACCACAACATTTCTGACAACTACTCAATTTGTTGATGAGTGTTGAAAACTATTATTGTTTAAGTTGATTGACATGCCTAAGTTCGTAAGTAGGTGCCTACTTATTAACTTGTTGAGTAACGCAATTATATACTTAGATTTTTAAAGAAAGTTTGTGTTATTAGGGCTTTACTAGTGACAAATGTTGACGTCGAAGTTATGCACTAATCGATTGCCATGCGAAAACCAAATTGACCGTCATCAATCTTAAGCGATAACTGCTTATGAATTAGACGTTCAAGCACCTTGGCCACAATCGTTGCCAGTGATATAGGTCTATAGTTGGCACAATTTTCAAAATGCCATTGACTCTTAATAGCTATAGCTTATTACGTCAGACCATTTATTAACTATGACAAAATAAGTATACGTTGTTGATGTTCTGAACTTTTCGTGAACACTTCATAGAAAATAGTTACTTAAAACATTTAATGGTTCTTTATGGTATACGTATTGAATTAGGTCATTGAACCCATAACAAGGTACAACTGAATCGTAAGACTATCAAAACGCATCGAAAAACATCGCATATAAAACAATGAAACTCCATAAATAACGATAGCTGCCGTGCTATTCTGTAACATTATTTTCATGTCTCGACAGCGGAATCCGCGGTGAGATGTCAAATACGTATTCTCGAATTTGAATTCTAAATCAAGGCCAATTGGGTTCACTTTTGAAGTGAGCTTTATTGTCACTTCACTTTCACCTGTCACCGAAATTATTAACAGAATAGACATACTGGAGACAAAAGGTCGTATCAAGCAATGTTAATGTTACAGAGACTACACAACGTTAGTTATCCGAACTTTGTTTGTTTGTCGAAACATAATAGAAAGTCAACGACCCTTCAATATAGTGCGAAAACTTACAACGTGATCTCGAAACGAAGTGTACTTATTTAACAAATAGATGATGAAACAACATAGTAGCAAAACATGTGTCGTTTAACTAAATTGAAGTAGAAGTTGTTTGTTGTCGTTGTTGTTTAAATATTATGTTCCACACTTCAAGGTTTATGCAACGCGGCCGTAGCATGTTAATGTTTACTGAAAGTAGTGAATCAAACAGAATTTCTGTTGAACTTTCAGCATGCCCTCACTTGCATCACGATGCGGCACGTGTTATCTTTCTGCAAGCGAGGTCCCGAGGGAAAGGGATAGAAGATGTATGATGTAATTTCCCCCGGGACGTTCTTTAAAGATGTTGAAGTGGGCAATAGTCAGTTCGCTTTATGACTGATATTGCTTGGTTGGCTTAAATTGGAATCCAAAAACCAGCCAACGGATAGAAAAAAATAAAAAGAGGTGAGAATAGTTTAGCATACTTTTTACCCAACTGCAGCGAAGCCCAAAAAGAGGGTTATGTGTTTATTTGCTCACTTATTTAAACTTCAGTAGACTGTTTAATTAAATATCATTATCTGTATAGAGCATCCAATTTTACGAATAGGTTTAGAATGTTTAAATGTTAAACTTAAAATATACGCTTCTTTAACTTATTTAGGCTTTTGTCTATTAAAGCTCTTTGATAATTGCTACTTTATTGGAAACTTTACCGACTGCGTTGATATACGCTACACATACGAAGACTAGGAAAGACTGTTATTAAATATACTAAAGCTGTATGTGTCATTATCTCAAACGACTTTGTTATTCGCATTTCGTGAACGTATAATGTTGAGACCACAGTTCAGACACGTCGGTTCCATGACTTGTTTATACTTTGACCCAGTTTGATCTTGATCGAGGATGTTGACCGAAGGATCATAAGCAATGAAGATAGATCAGACGCAGTTCACAATGCTACATGGAAAGGTTTTGCTAAGTTTGTTTTTCGGTGTGCAGTCAATTTTTGTCTTGAAGCATTAACACTGATTAAGTTCTTTAGTGTTTTGTTTTTTTGCTTTCTTGTAAAGGTTGGAGTAGACCCTTGTTTGTTGTAAATAAGATATTCATTGATATCTTATGATACTTATTATGTTCGAAAGTATATATAACTGAAATTCGGTGTAATTAGAAACATTTAAGAATTTCTTGTCGTTTAACAGAATAATACTGCAAGCAACAAAAAATAGCGGTCTAAATCTCAGAGACAAATTAGTTCATAAAGTTGTAAAGTAACTGATACACAGGTGTTCCACGAAAACACGAGCGTAAAGATAATCTCCTTTTTGTCTTAAGTTTGTCAAATATATTATTGGCTTAACTAACTTGTTGCGTTAGTACAAATTATAAGTTCTCTACTCTCCTCTTGTAAGTATTTAGTCTTATTTCTTATATTAGATTAGATTCTTGTATAAGAGAAGGTATTTGCCGACCTAGAAGGCTATAAATATAATTAGCATTGAGCAATTTTTACAACGGTTTGTATTTTAATTTTTTTGTTAAAGGTAATGATTATTATTATTTTGATTTCTTAGATTTACGAGAATGAATTTGAAAATATTATTATTTTAGTAATACCAGATAATAGGAATATTACCTAATATCGGTTTATATATATTTTATTCGCCTTACTGAAAATGCTTCGTGTATCTCTTATTTTAATTCAAACCATCCCATTGGTCGGTGCCAGTCAGTTTATAGCCTTATTGTAACGCTAACTCGACGCTTACGATCACAGTAAACGTCTTTCAAACGACTTCCACGAGATAAAGTATCCTCCGTACTTTTATGATTTCTAACATAAATTATTTTATGGTTTATTATATATTAAGTTTCTACGTAACGATGACGGCATGCATTTATGTCCAATTTACGTGTATTATGTTCCATAAAGGCTCAGGCGATAAATACAGATATCTTTATTATGTAAGCTAAGATTATGTTCCGTTAATAAAATAAAGTTACTTGTTAATCAAAGGTTTGGCTGCACAGATAGCCGAGTGGTATGCAACTACCTACTAACTCCTACTCTGATACATGTTGTGGGTTCGATCACAAATGTTCGTCTTATGTGGGGATAAGACGAACATTTGTGAGATCTAAGATAAGAGTTTGTACTAATTCTGTCTATTCATTGAGTATGTGTATAGAATGTTTGCAAAATCCCCCGCGATACAAAGTTTCAGGTCCCAAGTTCCTACGAAATATATTCCTTGAGTAATTTATTCCTTGAGAAATCAAATTCTGAGAGTAATCTCAGAATGAACCTTTGAGAAAAAAATATTTAATAACTCTTGAACCTTTAATAATACTTTGAGAACACAATAATATTTGCTATGAAACGTTGAGCATATTAATCCTTGAAAGCCCCAAAATATTAGTTGATATTATTTGCCTTTACGTATTAAGTTGCTTTGTTCCAAAAGGTTTCTGTGAAGGATCATAATAAAGCCTTATAACCTTCCAATGTAATCCATGTTATATCAAAATGAAAAGGAGTTTAAGCTAAGATGGATCTAATTAAATATTCAACAAAAGATCTTTTGCGTTTTCTTAGAAATTTTGGCGAATTAATGTTGTTAAATTTTAATAATCTGGCCATCAAATAGGAAGTATAATTGTTATTAAGGGAAAAGATTAATGACTGAAACCCTTGGCAATGTAAGTATGAATGATGTATCAAGGCTCTCAAGAATTTTCCACAATATTTGTTGGTTCTTCATTGTAATGCTAGTTTACTTGTCATCATCATCTCCCGAGCCTTTTTCCCAACTATGGGGTTGGCTACCAGTCTTACCGGATTCAGCAGAATACCGTTTTTTACATGGAGCGACTGCCTATCTGACCTCCACAACCCATTTTACTGGGAAACACAGTATCCCATAGTAAGACTGGTTGTCAGAATTGAATTAACGACTACCAAAGATCTATGTATGACAGCCGGGACCTACTGTTTAACGTGCTTTCCAAAACACGGAGGGGTCTCGGTATGTTATAAATGGTCACCCATCCACGGACCAACCGCGGCGAGCGCGGCTTAACCTGTATTATCGGTCACACCGTACGGCTTACACTGAGCCACGAGCCCCCTCCCCCATGCTAGTTTACTTGTAAAGGAGCCTTAAAAAAATAGGTGTTTAGAAATCGGAACCCTCTTAAAACAGTGTATATTCAGTCATTCAGTGTGTATATTCAAACATTACAAAAAAATATTTCCTGATACCATCACATAAATTATGTAAAGGAAAAAATGTTAAATGAATTTCATTGCCGACTGTACATTCATTATCACGACACCTGACAGGCGTGTCACATATGGTAATGTAAACAAAGCTAGTATAGTATAAACATTCACACAGAACTTATGTAACATTGCATGCACAATGGTGCAAGAAAAATAAAAAAATAACGATATAAATACTTCTATACCTTTATTACGTAGCCACGCTACGCCGTAGCTCCGTAGCACAGCTGCTACGGAACATAACTGAAATCGTTTGGAATTTTTGTAGCACTATTAACGGTCTAGGTAATCGCTGAATAGCGTGATTTTATACCCTTATGTTTGAAAAGTCGATGTAAAATCAAACGAAATTCTAATAAATGATGGTAATTCTTTTAATTTGAAAGCAGTAAATACATAAAATGGGTCTACACGCGACTCGTTACCCGACAAATGGCATGTGATTTTATGTAATTAGACTCGAATATACTGCGTTTTTTATGAGTAAATAATTTTAAAGTTAAAGAGCTTTTTACTCATAAATGCGACCTACTTTATCAACATACACGAATTTATAATGCCAATATTCAGTGGTAGTACAACACGACCTATATTAGAAATAGACACAATTCGTTCATTCAGTATAATATGTTGGATTCACGTGCTCAAATGGTCATTTTTAAAATAATTGAAAGAAAATGTTATACATGTTATATGATCTTACAATTTAAGCGTAAATAAAAAAAATACTCGTTCCTGACTTTACACAAATTTTATTAAGATGCGTACTTATTATAATCGACTAGCAATTTTGCTGTCAAAAAATCGAATTCGTAATAGCATCGTTTACTTAAAATTGCCCTAGAAAGAACGTATTAACGCGAAATAAACGCTCACTAATAACTATTTCTAACGCATACATGTGTTTTGTGTCTATGTATCTCTGATCGCCGCTAAGTACTTTTACTAATTATTTATTATTTTGGTACACAGTCACTGTCGTCATCACTTTATTGAGGTTAATATGACAAATAGATGAAATAGATAACAATAACAAAATTCAAGGACTCAAAAACCTTGAGAAACATTGTACCTGTTTTACATTTCAACGTAAATTATATTCGATCGTGGTTTAGTACACGATTCAATCGTCCCGTTGATAAATTGTCAACAGTGTCGCGTGTTAGCGGGCTATATAAACCGCTTGGCTATAGAATAAAGCCACAGGTTATGTAGCTCCACTGCTAAATGGACAACGTTTATTGGTCGATGATTTTTCACAATCGATTCTTTCTCGATTGTGTTTTGTTTTTGAACAGGTGACTATCGTATGGATTCGAAAATCGAAGTACGGTATAAGAATGAATGAAAAACTATAGGATATTTCATCAGGGAGTCGCAGCTTGAAGCAGTCTGTATTGGGCTTTAGCTGCAAAAAACTTTAAGTTAGGTACTTATTTCAACATTAACAAAAATAGGACGTTAAAAACCGACATTAGTCTTGAACCTGCATATACTCCTTAGTAAATTATTAAGGGGTATCACGAGAGAGCCGTCTGTTACATATTTCAAAGAAGACACGCTTTATTGTGAAACGCTTCATAAACAAGAGTATTAAATTTACAGTATGTTCTAACACGTGTTAAGATAAACTTAATTATATTTTGCTTAGGTAAAATTCTTCAGTCTTGAACAAAGACCATTAATATGCAAAAATTGGTTTGGTAAAACTTCTTTTTAACATTACTTTCTTAAATTATCATGGTTTAATGATAGGGTAACAACAACATAAATTAAAGGTGTTTACCTAAACAGTCCCGGTATTAAAATATAACTTTTATTGGTAATTTGCTATAAGGCCTGAAAATTCTATACAAGAAGCCCCATAAACGTTTATGTACATTTCAAACTCGAATAAAGCGATGAACTTAGAAGTATGCCCGATATAGCCTCGTACATACAAAAGATAAGTGTCCTGGTAAACGAAATAGCTTCGCATTATTTTTCTAGCATTCCAACGAAGGGTTCAATTGACTCTTAATGTCAAAGGCATTGAAGTCGAATCTAAAAAACTTTAGCCTGATATTCCCTTCGGCTAGACGAAAAACCATTAAAATTTACTTCTCAATACACAGCGCAGGTGTTCGTCTCATATATTTGCAATTCCAATGGTCGTTGCATAACTCAATAGTGTTTGAACCTCTGCTTACTATATTAAACGTGCATTGTCCTTTCTGTCTCGTTTGTTAATTTTTTTTGGGTTGGTTATCCCTTAAAACAAAAAACTATCATTATAAATAAACTCAGATGGTCAAAGGATCTAAATAAAATGGTTGGGAGACAAATTAAACTGGTATAAAAAGGTTTTATTAAAGTGAAAGTTTGAGCAGTGACCAATATACAATATACATATTAGCATAACGAAATAAAAATTGGATTTAATTAAATGTGATTTGAACCGAAAAGAGCAAATATTCATGTGTATGATACGTTTTTAATAGAATTTCAACATTCGAAATACAAAACCACTTATTATAGCACGTACCACTTTGGTAAATCAAGAAATTATCAGAATACTAACCTCCCCTTTCCCGGAAGTAGGTGAGAAAACAGACACAAGTAAAATAGTACTATTAAATCACTTAATGTTCACGCTATATCGCCATTAGGTCAATAAATGAGTGTTTGACCATAAATTTTACACATGGGTTTTCAATACAACTGGTTATTACCTCGTCCTTCAATCGTTTATACTATTAATCATTGCCGCTTTATCATTCATTACATGTCTTAGGTTTAATGTTGCCTTAACTAGAAATAAGATTCTTATGGAGATAGTAAGCTAGGTAATGAATAAGTGTAATTTAATAGTAAAAATAATGAAGAATTTCTTTTTTTAATATCATTCTCAGCCAGTTATATGAGGGGCTCGTGTCTAAGTGTAAGCCGTACGGTTTAACCGATAATACAGGTTAAGCCGCGCTCGCCGCGGTTGGTCCGTGGATGGGTGACCATTTATAACATACCGAGACCCCTCCGTGTTTCGGAAAGCACGTTTAACAGTAGGTCCCGGCTGTCCTACATAGATCTTTGGCAGTCGTTAAGTCAATTCTGACAACCAGTCTTACTACGCGATACTGTGTTTCCCAGTAAAATGGGTTGTGGAGGTCAGATAGGCAGTCGCTCCATGTAAAATACGGTATTCAGCTGAATCCGGTAAAACTGGTAGCCGACCCCAACATAGTTGGGAAAAGGCTCGGGAGATGATGATGATTCTCAGCCAGTTATATCTCGATGAATAGATATATAAAAAGACAACCTAACCTTGGCCATATGGTGAAATGGTAATAAAAGCAAAATTTTGATAGTCAAGACATGTTACAAGTTCAAAACATCTAAAGAACTTGAGCATTAAACTTTCAATGTCAACTTTCTATATTTAACTCGTACTTACAAGGAAAACATAATAATGATTTCCGAACTTTGCCTGTCACCAACACACAGTAAGCATTTAGATAATTGTTTGTTTATTTTTGAAACCTTAAACAAACTATTTACTCAAGTTATTTGAAGTTTGTTGACTTATATCAGACCTAAATATATGAAGTAAAATAACAACGTTCAGAAGTATCTAAGTTACGTAACTTCGTCAGCATTATCTAGTACGACGTCATTTTAGGACGACACACTGACATAACGCGGGCAGGAATGTTGTGTCACACGATACTTTTAGTACCGGCGACTTCTACGTTTACGAGTCTGAGTTACATGTCATATAAGCTAGTAATTCGTGTTTGAAGGGTCAAGAATAAACAACATTTGATTCGGAAAGACAGTGATGAAAGTTGACCAGCGTTGTACTGACATGAAGTTAATGCACATTCTGTTTTGAAAAAATGAAAGAGAAAGGTAATAAATGGCGGAGGTGTGTACAATCAAAAACTAATCTTAAATTTTCTGATAAAAACATATTTAATGTAAGATTACTTTACTACCTCCGTGGTCCAGTGGCGTACGCACCGGTTTTCAAGGTGTCGCTAGCTCTAAGTTCCCGGGTTCGATCCCTGGACGGGTAAATGTAGAAACCAACTTTTCTACATTGCCTCGCGTCTGGGTGTTTTTGGTACCTTCGTAGTTTCTGAATTCTACAACACAAGTGCTTTAGCTACTTACTTTGGGTTCAGAGCAATGTATGTGATGTTGTCCGCATTTATTATTTTTTTATTTATTATAATTAAAAAAATGTTAAAGTTAAATCAGATAAAAAAAGATTAAAGTCACCTCCAGTTATCGGTAAAAAACGGATATTCCTAAATACAAACATTTGAATCAAATTATCAAAAGTAATCAACGAACCAATCAGTGTTATAATCAAAGATGTAACATGCCTCATTGTGTGGCAAGTAATAATTGATTTGTGAAGCATTCAATTAGTCACGTTTCAATTAATTCATAAAATATTAGTACGTGGGTATGATTGCATCAGCGAACACGTTACGGGGTATGAATGTTACGAACAAAGTTACGTGTTTTAAGCTTCTCATCCGTCCCACGCTTTTGGAAGCACGTTAAACTCTCGAAGTTGGTTTAGTGTGACGGGAGCCACTGCGGTTATTTAAACCTGGATTGAGGGTATGTCAGATTTTTGATGATAACTTGTTATTCCAATCAATTTTGAACGATATCTGCAAACAATCATGGTACACTGTACAAAACTGTACATACACTTTTATAATTCAATACACTTTTTAAACAAATTAGATAACTTTATTTTCTCGAAACTATAATAATACATAATAACAATAGTAAGGTTTTGCCAAGACATCGAAACCCGTCCAAAAAATCATACACTTTGACCTTAACTATATGAAACAACTCTCTTTTAATAATGTCCTCTCATATAATGGTAGTAGCTACAGCACTTCCTCGAAAATTATACTTTATCAGACCTAACCTTCAATGTAATGAGTTCTTAGTTCTAAATGTCAAGCAATAAGATGCATATAAAGGGATTATCTTCAGACCCTTATCACAAAGCGCTACCAACTACCAGGTACCTATAAAACTCAATTTAATTTACGGGACTTAACAGAATTCCTAGAAAGTAAATTAAATTCTAGATAAGCGAAACGATTCAACCTTTTAAAATTACGTTAGACTGTCCTAAGGCAATTGAGTCACTATACAACCTATACTAATGTAATATGGAAAAGTCGATAAAATTATGACACGTTACCTTTGTTGTTTTATTTATTCCTATATGTAGCCTCTTACAAATGTATTTTATTACGATTTTTTTTATCATTCTTCTAGTTATTTCCATGAGCTGATTAATGTTGACGACCTCCGTGGTCGAGTGGCGTACGCACCGGTTTCAAGGTGTCGTGCTCTGAGGTCCCGGGTTCGATCCCCGGACGGGTCAATGTAGAAACCAAATTTTCTACATTACCTCGGGTCTGGGTGTTTGTGGTACCTTCGTTGTTTCTGAATTCCATAACACAAGTGCTTTAGCTACTTACTTTGGGTTCAGAGCAATGTATGTGATGTTGTCCGCATTTATTTATTTATTATTTATTTATTTATTAATGTAGTATGTAGTATAGGAAAGAAGGTAACTTATTTAGATTTCATAATATTCTGCAACAAATAAAAAGAAAAGACATTTATTGTCGCGCCAAAGAGAAAACTAGTCATGTACATTTAAATTAAAAACTTCATATTTTTAGAGTTGGAAACTTCCATTTTCTTTTTTCGGGCTGTTTCATATGTCACGCGAGTGATTAACTTTCTGATTCGTAATATAGTTTATGCCCGGTTGCGCTGCGTAGGTCTAAGGGACGCTATGGTGACCTTGACATTTGCTGTTGAGCTTCAATACTATACTAAATAGGTGTATATTTGTGATTCTGTATATTACCTAAGCGAATTCGAAACAGGTATCTACGCTTGTTCATATAACGTATTGAAAGTGTTTAATGCTTAGTTCCTGATTTCAAGAAACGGTTCGTTTTGCTTACGGATAGTTAGGAATAATAGAATTTTCTTCGTATTGCTTAAAAAATCCTACCGTCAAAAAGCAAAATGAACCATTTCTTGAATATAGGAACCGGCCATAAGTTAAATTGAGTTGAATAATCAATTTCAACTATCTCTGTTGATTTTCACAAGTGTCAAACTATCAGAGCAGCAGCTATCTGTAGGTCCGATACGCTAAATAAACTCTTGCATTATTGAAATCAAAATGGAAGCTTTATATCTGACAGTAACGACTCTACGTTTCACGAACAAATCGTAAAATTTCTAATCATGCAAATGCACAGTAGGTACCTATCTATAGTTTTGATGAGTCATAAATTTTGAGGAAATTGGCTAGCAGCCTTGAAATTAAAGTTTGCTTTTAATTATCCTCGTATATTTGAAATTTTATAGGGATATGTCAAAACTATCAATGCCTTCTTAGTCCCAAAGGAACTTTATGTTTGAATGTAGTATGACCTTTGTTGCCTACACTTGAGGGCTACTCGCAAGTGTGACATACCCGGTTTTTGATACGTTACTTGACCATAACTAATACAATGATCATGTTAAACAAAAAATGCGATACAGTGCCGGTAAATCTTTGACTATCGCATGTATGACCTAAGACCAATAAGTAATTTTCTTTTTTTTATTCATGTTAATGTAATATTAAACATACACTATAAAATATAATTAAACGTTGTTGAGCATTGAAGGTTATCAAGTTAAATAAGATATTATCAGCATATTATTTTATACTAAGTAACTGAATAATACTAGGTTCCAGCGAACGACCTTGCTATAGCCGAACCAAAAAATTAAGGTTTATGTGTAACCTATTTTTTATTTACTGTACCGTACGTACATTATACCTACATAATTATAGTTTCAAACAATCATGTTTTTTATCTATTAAAATGAGCAAGAAGAACATATTAAAATTTGACAATTATATAACCTCAACACTTTTAGTAAATCTTTTTAAATTTTGTTTGAGTTACATAACTGGGGCCCGAGTCTGCTATTTACACTCCGTGTTACTATGATCATAGTGGGATGATAGTGTCAACCCAATATGTGCCTAATTTTCGTATTCAGTTAAGCCAACAACAATCAGTGGCATACTGGCATGAGTGGGATGCGGTGTTGTCAATTTAAATTAAAAATAAAAGTATCAAACATTTTGTAATTATTAATAGGCAACACCGATTGGCACTAATTATTAATAATCGTTTCTTATGTTGCAAAAAATTGTATTAATTGTTTTTTGAATACTAATTAATTGTAAAAGCCCATACAATATGTAATTTCTATTAAAAACTTGTAAATAAGGATAATTATGTTTTAAAAAAGGAAAGTTTTCGTTGAAATTGACACATTGTCTATGAAAAATAAAAAATGTTTAGCCATAGATATGATGCAACTGCTGTCAAAAAATAGCGGAATACGAAATTGTACCGGCCATCGGTCATATTCACTCAACTCGCGGCTCAATCGTTCCAATGGCCAATTGTGACGTTTTGACAGTTAGTAGAATGCCAATTATCGTAAAATGGTCCCACTAACCCCACCCACTCAGACGATTCAAGCAAATGTAAATAGCAGACTCGGGCCCCTGTTTACTCAAAATATGATTGACCTTTTATTGTAAAGTTCCAATTAAGCTTCAATTCAATAAGTTTGCATTCGTATTTTTTCAGTCCCTTTTATTTTCTTTGTTATAACGATAACATACTCGTAACAAAGCCACATTTACAAGCTACTTACGTAAACCTACTAACACCCACTTGCATTTAATACGCGACGTCATCCTGTTTAATTACTTTATAGTCAGCTTTTTAAATACCGAACACGTCAGCCATTTTTTATTGTTAATTCAAACCGTTTTAATGAAAACGTTTAGTCATTGAATTGCAATTTTGAAGTTACTCAAGGGTAACGAATACTTAGAAAAATAGGGGTAACCACAAGCTTTTGTAGCTTTACGTTGCAATCGCTACAAGATTCGTAAGCTGGCCAACAATAAGACAAAAAAAGTTTAATGTAAAGCTTTAATATCTAATTAAGGATTAAACCCTAATTTAGAAATTAATAAGTTAAACTATCCACCACCACCACCATTCACGTAGTAGATTACATTCTTTTAAACAAAAGAATTCAGAATAAAGATGCATTTTCTTCAAATCTGTGTCGGTAATGTCTGGTCGCTTAAAAAGTTAGCATTTAATATTAAAAAGTGATACGGGTATCTAGTACCACTATCTTAAAATCCCTAGCATACTATTACAATGCGCAAAAGCACTGCCACATTGACTATGTAATGAAATAAATAAGTAACATAATATATGTTGTAGTAAATGAACTGAAAAAAAAATAAGATATTATCATAATAACTATGAGATAAGCAACTTTGTTCCAAATGAAATTAAAGAAAAGTTACGTGTGACAAGCATGCAATAAATGCCAAAAAAGAAATAAAGGTAAGCGCTCGAAAACTTTAACTCTTTGAACTTATGGAGCTTTGACCTATAAGTACATATATAAGTAGCTGTACACATGCTTGTGTAATCTCATAGTGGCCGAGTGTTGTAGGTAAGTATACAGGGTGTTACCGAAAGGGTATATCTATCCAAAGGGGGTGAAGAGTACATCTGGTATAGAGCTAGTTTACAAAATTTCAGCTTAAAATGAGGTGCTTCAATAGTTGATATCCAAATTTTGACACCAAACACGTTTATTATGATTTTGTTTGGTGTCAAATTATTGATACATTTGTACATATATACTAGGTATTTACATTGAGTATTGCATACTGCTGATAATCTTGCGGTGTTCAATAAAATGTTTTTTGAATTATCGTTCTATGAAGTTCCTATAGCAGTGAAACATTTATGATGTGTATCTCTTTATTTCTTAAAGGATTGTATGAAGTCCATGACATGAAAGTTTTAATATAAAAGAGAAACATACAAGCATTATTCTTATACAAATATTAACAAAAGCTTAACGAACAATGTAAAAGCAAAATGTTTACGAAGCTTAAAGAAACTGCTATCGGAGCATAACGCTGCGTAACTACATAGCCCTCATTATGAACATTGTTTTAAAAGTAAAATAACAACAATGTGCCGTCAGCAAAAATAAGTAGAAGCTTTTGTTCATAATATAAGCTTTTTTCAGTAAAATTTTCATGTAAGTGAAATAAGTCTTTAATAATACCTACTTATGGGCACTTAAATCGAGACAGCTCACATTTTTGTATAACGTTCGTTTGTCTAGAATTTATTTAACGAATATTGTAAGTGGGAAAATTTTATTGCATTATAATAATAATATTCCGGGACAACTCACACACGGTTATCTGATCCCAAGCTAAGCAGAGCTTGTGTTATGGTAACCAGACAACTGATAAACATACTTATATATTTCTAAATACATACATATTATAGATAAATTACACCCAGACACAGAACAAATGATCGTGCTCATCACACAAAGATTTGTCCTGAGTGGGAATCGAACCCACGACCACGTATAGCAGTCAGGGTCACTAACCACTAGACCAACAGGCCTGTCAATCATTAAAGAGAACTGTCGTTTTTTGTGGATTTTGAGTCTACCTCTCTACCAGTTATTTTCTATAATAAATCAAATGTGTAACAGAAATAACAACTTTATTATTATAGTATTGTTTTTTGGTTGTACCTGCGATGTTAGTATGTAGAAGTATCTTTCAAATAATATCGTTAATTTAAAATGATAACATTATAAACATGATTCACAAGACAATTTACAAAATAGGTATTCGGAAAAGCAATTCACATACTGGGTTAATAGTTAGATAATGCTTAGAAACTACAAGCAAGGGATAATACGATTAATATTCATTAGCTATAACTATTTATACGACGTTTTAGTTTATTCGATTCCGGACCTAATTGCTTTAATCGATTTAAAGTGCTTGAAAATGACCTCAAATAATATTATGTTAATATTTTAGTGAATGTTTTCGGTTTTGTAATCATAATTATCCAGGCTGCCTTAATTTTGTGTTAATATTGAAAATATAATATTTTATCTTTTGAAATATCTTCGTCACTAACAGAAATTATTATTATTGGCCTTGATCTATTTACAATACATTATATTGGGTAGAAGAGATTAGGTTGTGTTCGATTATTTACCAAAATAAATAATCAGAAACGGCAGTGATGATATTTCTGGTAAACTAGCGAAATGCACAGAGAGACAGTTTGATCTTGCGACATGAGATACAAAGTATTCGATTAGAATAAAATAATATAAGTGCAGATAATAGTTTATAGAAGAATTAACGCAATCTCACTCAAGACCACAGAAATTCGCTCCACCTAGATACTGAAATTTCTTTAAGGCCAAAGAAAAAGCTTACGTATCATTTAAAAACCTAATCGAGGTACCGAAACGAGAATCTAGAGCCTTTATCGTTTTCCCAGAAGGCCAATACATGCGGTCTGTATTGTATATTTTGCATAATGCATTCTATTTTCGTACGAGCTCGTATCGTATCGGCAAGACGCTCACTTAAAAGAAATTTAGAACAGTTTAGAGTAAGTAGGCCAGGGTTGAGATGAATCGATTGATGGCTTGTAGGTACTGCACATGCATTGTTTATGCTCTTGACTAGATTAAACTGACAGTTCAAGACCTAAACACGTTATATCGATTGTTTGTGTTAAGAAAGAACTTACTCAGAACAGAATTTTTAAAGAAGAAAGACTTTTACCTCGTTTGTGTTATCTAATACAGGCTTATACAAAAAGATTGTTGTTTTTAGTCATCGATATAAAAAAAAAGCCAAAAAATGTTTTTCAAACAAAGAAATGAACTTAGTCCTTAAACTTTCCAACAAAATATATCCAAAAATAATCATGTTGTGGAAAATTTCCAAAAAGTTTAAATGAAATTACACGAATTTTAACAAGACCAAACTTCTGATTTGTACACAAATTTCGCTTTATGAACACAGTTGGAAACAATCTCTTACGGAATTTAATTGATTAACTAAAAAGTAGGTATTACAGTTACTTTAAACTTCAAAAGCTTTCTTTCTTTGCCGTAATCGTTGACACGTGTCACAAGAAGATAATGTTACTGTCAATGGCCAATTTAATGTTCATGAATTCCGTAATAACGTGTACACGTGATGCATAGGTAAACAAGCTTACGGTCCCTACAATTTGCTGTACGAGGGAAATACAATTATGCATGAAAAGTAACATGCAACGCTGAGGTGTGTCTGATAGATTACGATATTAAATGACGTACATTAAAATCACATGTTTTTAAACACTGTGTTGTACTTAAAAACTTCTTCAGTTTCTTAAGCTTTTAAAATATTCGAATATGCATGATTTATTTGTTTTTTTTTTTTTCAGTTTTCTAAGTCTCACTATTAAACAAGTTTACGAATATTATATTTGGGTTTATGCATCGGTAGATAAACTTAATCGTCCATAATAATTTAAATAGACATTCATACTTATATCAAAGACTTTTAGTTAACTGCATATAATTTCATTCGTTGTTCAATCATTTGTAACTTATATTCGGAACCTAATGACGACATATATAAAAAAACACATGTACCTACCTACGGACGCGCTTCCAATACATTTATCAATCGGCATTTTTCCATCCAAAGGATCAGCAAATAATGGGAGATCTCGAGTTTGAAGCCTTCTTTATAAATAACTTAAAAGGCTTGCTTCTTACTCATGTCAAACGTTTGTCTGTTACATAAAGCTTACTTTACCGGTCAGTATTTTTAGGTTCTCATTATTATTTAAAAAGTAAAGGTATACAGCGAGTGCTAAACTACGTCTATGAAGTCTTTATCCCAGCTAACTTATTCAGTTAGACTTGAAACGAGAAGATGAAATGGAAACGTTTGTATGAATTCCAATGTTCAAATAAAGCCATATTTTATTAGAATAGTTTAAGAATTACTGTAGCTTTGTTCTATTGATAAATAAAATACCTTCCCCCTCAATATCTTGATTCTAATTGCTGCACTTATGATGCTTCCTAAAATATAGATTTAAGGTACCTTTGCGGAAGAAAATAAAAAATATTATTATATTATATTATATTTTTAAATGTATATTGCACTATATTTTCAAAGCATCGCGATGGAAACAGTAAAGAAACGCAATCAAACTAACTTAACGTTAATAATGGAATTTATTGTTTACATAAATCAAACGAAATGATTACGTTCATAAAATCATTTTACAACACGTCCATAAAAGGAAATATGTCGAACTTGCGTGCAAAACGCAGGCTATAGACTATTTCAGTAATGATTATAAACATTTATTTACAATTAATTTACAATCAATCGTTTCTATATAATATCATGAGAAATTCGAATAAAATTTGTCGTCAATACCTGTGTATATAAAACTATTTATAGATCGCTGACATTGAAAAACTGATTTAATCTTAAAATATTTACATTACTTTATTATTTGAACAACTGTCTAGTATTTTTGTAGGTTGTAATGTATGAGTTTACATAAAACTACCTAAAAACATATGCAACAAGCTAGAAGGCAAATAATCCATCATTACACTTTACACCCGCTGACTAAAAATAATTGATTGTCGTTTGTTTATTTGCTGAAGTATATAATACGGACTAGGCTAAGTACTGTCTCGTTTATTTTCGGAACGAAAGATCTTCCAGTTTCCATAGAAATCTTCAAGTACTTACCCAAGTCAAGAACCTTAATAAAACAAAAAAAATGTTGAGTAACGTAATCGTATTTAAAACTTATTATGTTCTGTGCGACTGTAAAAATTAGTATTTCGTGAAAAGGTGTAATAATTTATCAAAAAGATGTTGATAAACTTGAAAAAATCACAGGCCCCTAAAATTACTTTCGTAAGCACTCATGTTTTATTAAAATACATGAATAATGTGTACAATAGACCGCACAACGTCAAATCTTTGACAACAAAAGTGTCTTTATTTTAAGGCAGTAAGGTTGGTATTCGTACCACATAATACGGTAGACATGTGGACCATCGTACATCAGTGTATAGGTGTACCAACATGCATGAAAGACAAAGTGTTATGCAAATGTGTTGATGGTGGCACGCGACATTAACATGTCAATTGCCCTTCACTGGAACTGCTATCGGAGTTTTAGTAATATTAAATTCTTTATACATACCTACCTACGTACCTTCTTTTTTTATTCCATTTTTACCCACGGCCGGGCCATCTGATCTCGAACTAGGCAGAGTCGGTACTATGGTAACCAGACTACTGATAGACATACTTATACAATGCTAAATATGTACATATAGTTATACATATTCTAGATTAATTACACTCAGATACAGAAGAAATGATTTATTATTATTTAATGCCATATTGGAGATCATCACACAAAGATTTTTCCTGGGTGAAAATTAAACCCACGACCTCCGGTTTAGCAGTCGGGGTTGCTGGCCTAGTGGTCGAAAAAAGTTTTTATAATACACGTAGGGTTTTTTTTGGCTGACATGCAGAATGTAGAGTGCAGAGTGATATTTGTCGAATTTTTACCGAATAAATACACCTCAGTCTCGTCTTCACTTGTCCGAAGCTAACGCTTTTTCTGTTTGACTCCGACGGATAATACATACTTACCTAGCATATATCGATCAAAAGCCATCTAACTCGACGTATCGATAAACCGAAGTATTTGACCGTGGAAAATAATCGAGTCATTTACGAGCTGAGGCGATCAACAAGTTTGGATTATAATTTCAAAAGTCATCGCTACTTGTTTGTAGTCTTTGAATAAAACTTATATTTGTTGTTGTCTATTATATTTTTTTGAGTTATTTTACGTAAAGTAAAAGCAGCATTTTAAAAATTTTTAATTTTATAATCGATAAAAAATCGTCGATCACAATATAATATCTCATTAACTATTATAACAATTCTTCATCGATCCTACAAAAGTATATATTATATCCGTCTAAAATGAAACAACGTTTGTGCATCTATTATTAGTTTACTACTATGTTTGCATGTATTTATTACCCACATATTAATTATAGGCACCCCTGCCATTAAAAGTTCTATTAAAAACTAGCCACTAATTCTAGCAAAAAAACTGGCTATAATTGCTTCCAATCTCATTCGTGGAATCAATGTTTACGCGGCGTGATTATAGGTAATTTTAACCCGCAACACAGCTTGTACTAGCGTGCCTATACAATTTATATTCTAGAAGTTTTTTTTTAAACAAATGTATGGATGAGCTTTATGGTTGAGATATATAGAGGCATATTGTACTTTATTTCTGTCAAAGATAAGTTTGTTGTGTATCAATAGAAAATCGTAGTTGCATTTTACTGCAATTATTATATCCTCCAAAGATACACCACCCCTAGAGATCCCGTCAATAATACTATGATATAGTATGAATAAATCTAAAAAATAACAGATTATTTATTTGTGCCCAAAGAACAAAATGTGAATAAGAACCAACTATATAAATAATTCGTATATTTTAAACGGGACTCAAAATGGGGATAATATATATGATGTATATCGCAGATCTACCTATCCTTTCTAAAAATGCGTGATGATATACCAAGAACAAAATGTCTACCTACTTCTATTTTTATGAACACAGCTACGAGCACGTAGCGGATTACTACGCGATGCTACGAAACCACGTAGCTTGTCTCAAACTCCGTAGATCGTAGCTTCTAACGAGACAGTTTTGTTACGACTTCACAAGACTACGCCTTACTTTATCCAGTTTTGAAATCAATATTATATTCTTGAAAATTATATCAATGATTGTACAGTTATAATTGTGTAGTATAAGTTCATAAATAAATTCGTTGGTTTTATCACTCTAGGACACAAGCAAATTAAACTGATATTTTAATCAACATTTAAATTATTCAAACGCGGCTTATAGTTCATCTTCCCGCAGTTATTATCGTGAATTTAATTTTATAAATAATAAAACATAACAGTTCTAAACATCGTTAAAAATAAGTGAAAGTAAATGAATCCAGTGGAAAATATATTATTACTCTACACTTATAATGACGGTATCTACAAGATAATTGTACGTTTATTTACTGAAAACAGTGCACCTGTTATGTTAACTTTAGATCATTTATAAGTTGAAAAATATTTATAGTACGGCCAGGTCGCTTTTCCAGACCAAGATAATAATAAATGAATACCGCATAAACGACTAGCAAATAAATCAGTGGTCTATTTATTCTTTAAACTAACTTAATTGTGGGTAAACATTATTTATGTTGCCATTCATTACATTTAAAACCTAAGCCGGGTAAAAAGGGCATAATAAATTGCATACGAGTTTATTTTTGTACATTATGTTGAGTGCATATAAAATAAATCTAAATTAATTTATAGAACGAAACCTCAGTTTAAATATAATTGGAACAAGGTTGAACGTCGGGCCCCGACGGCGTCTGCTGCGACCGATGTCTTCCTTCACATAAAATCGATATAGTAGCAACGGTCGCATCGCCACGCCACGATAAAAAAAAAAACAATATAAACAACACTGAACTAGCGCCCACCTCAAAAGGAATCAGCTTGCGTATGTTGCAAACGCCAACACAATTCACAACGCGATGTCACCAATATAACCGATATATTATTATTAATGAATATGCTTTATGACTAGAGAACAACAAAGGTGGGCTCCACATGCCCTGCGCGCCTATGCATCTTTTACACTGAAGACAAGGACGTTGGTTATTGGTTCAAAAAGTATCGATATGGCCGCACGGCCCGGCGACTGACCGGGCCCCCCGTTACAACTTCACTATATTAATTACCCACTATTAATCTACTCTATTTATGCAAGTTGTGACGTCACATTATATTTTTATAGAGCAAAAATGCATGTGTTTACAATATTATTGATGCGAGCTCTTTAGTTTAAAATTGACCCACTTTGCGCGCGTTGGTTAAAAAGTTAATGCCGCAGAACTTTTTTACTTCTAGCCTAGCGCCAACAATGTAGTCACCAATTAAATCAAATGTTTATATATTTTTTAATTTAAATTAGGTATAAAAGTTGAGTTTAAAAAGTTTTTTTAAGCTAAAGTGTACTTACCGACAGTCCTGGGTTGCAGCCTGACGTGATGGAGTTCTTCCTGAACTTGGGCACGCAGATCTGCATGGAGCTCTTGCCTTTAGGAGGACCAGCACACCCGTACTCATCACTCCTATTATTTCTCGTCAAGTTTATATTGTTCGTGTTGTTAACCTTTACCAAAATATTGCAGGTTTGTGAAGCAATTTGAAAGAGACCTTCCTCTAGGTTTCTTTTGTTTTGGTACTGTCGATTGAAATGTAAGTAGTCCCACCAGGACGGCATTTTCTTTCACGAAACGTGTTTAGTTCGCCGGGGCGGTGGACTGTGACCGCGTGCGCCCGACTGTGCCGCTCAAACGAAGTGCCGACTCTAGCCTTTATGTAAGTCTCGACGTGGACTTGCGCGTTAAAACTTTAGTTTTTGACAACGTACTGTCGCGATGTCAAGCATGCCATGTGTTTTTGTTAGATGCTAATGTATTCAAGAGATTGTTGTATGCTGTTGTAGCGTTAAGTACTTAAGTACAATGTCTGGCAACAATGAAAAATAAATAAAAAATACAAAGATTACAATTCTTCGTATTATAAACTTTAAACGTAGACTTTGTACGTCCAATTTTTCATTGTGTATACTGTATAGTTTATTTTGAAACAAACAGAATAATAACTCAGCTATTTTTTTTTTGTAGTTAGACAATAGTTACGTTACTAACTCAATTAATATTAGAATTCTAGAAGAAAAGTGTATATTATACGCGGAGTAAGTACGTTATTATGTATGTTTTGAAAGAATTATATATGCTTGCAAAAAATTAAAACAACTTCTTCGTCGAATGTACGTTCCGCAGGTGGATTATTAATTAATAGAGTTTTATTGACTTTTCGTCAGTACATCACGATAGATACATTAGGGAATAACTGAATTTTAGATAGGACACGCAACATGATAAAAAATTTTAATACGTAATCGTGTGGGTCTTGTCCATATCTCTTATTTAAGTTGAGAAATTGTACGTATCCTTCATAAGTTTATATTTCGAGCTTTCGCTTCGCAAGTTGGGTAAAAGTTATTAAATATTTATGATTAGTTGAATAATATGTTGTAGTTAGTTAGGATGGGTGTAAGAATTTGTATCTGTGCCTTGGAGAGTTAGATTTGGTAGACAGGTTTATAAATAATGTCGAAATAAAAAATTCCAAAAAAACATGCCGCGTTTCCAAATATCCCTACGCATTACGAAGGGATATTTGGAAAGTGGGAATATTTTAATTAAAGGGACCTACATATTCAATTTTAGATCTAGTTTTCGTTGTTTATTAAATGCATTAATTAGGTGTCTCTCATCTTATTAATTGTATAAAACTTTTCGCGCACTGCGAAACTATTCGTCATAGTGAATTAGTTTACAATTTCATTGTATCGCGACACATTTGACACAAAGATTTGTTACATTCGGGTATCGAACCCGTAACACTGTGCAGTGCGCATAACAGCTTTCGTAGAGACCGGTACATTAATTCCCTGCACTAATATCATCTCGGCATGTACCGCACTTTCACTTAGGTACGTTAGGATCAAAGTAACCGCGCACTTAGCGATGCGGGTTAGCTTTATCTCCCTTGGCCTTGGCTATCGCTCTCGGAGATACAAAGTACTTCAAAATTAGACTTAATTAGGTATACGCCACACCACTCGCACTAAATTAATGTTTCATGACGTCAAGGTCGGGTTCTACTTGCTTATGTATTGTAAAATAATATTAATATTTCACAAAATGTGTAGGTAATATGTTAGCCCAATAAAAATAATATGTAAATTTGTCTATATCAGGCCATCTTTTAAATGATGATTTATTGAATTTATATTTGATGTTGTGGGTGTCTTCTGATACCATAAGTTTTAGGATTATTGATATTGATATGATGGATGCGAACAACGCGGAAAATACGTACCTACCCTTTAAAAAGGGTATATTGGCGATGCCAAAAGATGGTTACAAATTATAAATTTATCCATGCTGAGATATTCAAATTATTCTAACTCTCGTGATCTGTGTAGGAATTTATTTAGCATTAAATTGTACCTAACTCATGTAGGTATTATGACTCATAACAAGCAGACATTTAAAACTAATAGCTACTGTGACCCATAGTGACCTTACTTATTCCCCAAGCTATACCCATGCCAGTAATTATGTCATTCAAACTATTCATAGTATAGTTATACAGAGTTATACTAGTAAAACAAAATATTTACCTGTTGTATAAACATGGGCAACTATGTTTGTCCATGCCGAGGCACTAAAGGGTAGAGGTTACTAAAACATTAATGGATAGCTACTGAATTAACAGTTATTTGCTGGAAAATATTGTTTTATTCTTGGAAAAAATTAACAATTTTAGTAAGTGTAGTTATGTGTGTAATCACAATTTTGACCCTTTTATTCATTACATTTTACATTGAAGTAGTAGTTGTAGTTTTTTACAACATTAGAATTCTATTAAAATATTTTTTCAGTGAATCTACACTGAATTCAACTTTTTCTATTACAAATTGGTTCTACAATTAAAAATAGCTAGTATTTTAGTATTTTTTTTATGTATGTACCTACCAGTGGCGTGCATAGCATATAGGCAAAAAGGCAGTGCCTACCTACAAAATCCCAACTAACTATCTTTAAATATAACAATTTATATAAGATAAATCAGTCAACACTCATCATACATTTAATAATCATTAAATTACAGATAATAAAACTTGTATGTGTATCCAAACAAGATCCAAACATTTCAATAACAAACAAATCAATAATGACGTCACATATGTCACATTCAAATTCATTCAATACTCAACGACGAAGTAGGCTATTCAAAAACTGCCTAGTTTCCACTCACACATTCAAACAAAATCTCCTTATCCATATACGCACGCACACTTCAAAAACAGAAAATAATACACCGCCATCTTGAGTTTTTATTATACGACAAAAACGAAAACCTCTTTTTGCAAAGCGTAATGCTCTGACATTTGACATTCGTAATTTTTTACACCTACAGTAAGCATGCTTACCTGCCAATAAACAAGATTATTTCTTTCTCCCATTCATTCTACTCTCATATCCGTTTTGGAGCAAAAGTCTTTTGGGTCGTTCATCGAACTTGTCAATTCTTATTCCAGTTATTAGTGTATTTTAAATGAAATTTGCGTTTTAAAATACTAATAACTTGTAAATTAATTATCACAATATTATTTAGTTACTTATTGATGTTTATTATATTTAGTTTCAATTAACATTTTTATTGTTTTACTTCTGTGTTGCAACTTAGTCGTTTTTCGATATTTATTATCTGTGGCAGATTGTTTATTAAGTTTTTGATAGTTCGCGCCATAGAGAAAAGTAAATAAGTAGGGTAATGGTTATAATCCTATCATTTTATGAAGATTGTTGTCATTTAAAAGGAATGCTCGTCATTTTAAATTATCTTTATGGATTTATTTGGATTATTTTCATTTTGCAACAACATGTGTACCCGTAAGGCGCAGGCCAGACAGAAGAGACGTAAGACGCAGACGGGGCGCGGACATAATACGCTTCTATACAAAATGTATAGAAGCGTCGCGCCCGCGCCCCGTCTCTTCTGTATGTTTTGCGTCGCGACGCTTCTATACATTTTGAATAGAAGCGTCGCGGTAAAGACAAATGTCCGCGCCCCGTCTGCGTCTTACGTCTCTTCTGTCTGGCCTGAGCCTAAGCAAGAGATTGCTATTGCTTTGAGTTTTATTGCGAGTAAATATCTATTTAAACCTAAAAGAAGACATAGAATGTGGTTATTAGAAAAGGAGAAATAAAGTGATATAAGACTTTTAAAAGATCTGGCATGGCACAAATCTTTATTTTTTATTTGCCATAAGGCAGGGTTAGATTTGTAGGTACATATTAATTCTTTTATTATGTGCTTGGGCACATTTCTAATGTCACCTTTATCGTCTATTTCTTGGGAATCCATTTTATCCTTCCGGGACGAAGACGAACACAAAATGATTACAAACGAGCGCTCAATCACGCCGGACAAATAAACAGGCACTAACTTGATCATCACAGAGCGCGTCGCGTCCTTCGCGACGGGAGAGGTCGCGGGGTTTTAATACCGTCATTCTTTCTCGCTCTTGCAAATCCACTGGCGTTCATTGAAGTTCATTCCGTAAGGATTGTACATTCCGGTAGGAATGAACGTTAGTGGATGGGCCGCTAATAACCACATAACAGCGATAAAATGACAGTATGTGCTTTTAAAGTGTGCCGGAATTATAAAGGAAGGCTAAAAAATACCAAACACATCACCTATCACCGTAGACAAGACACCAAGAAACTTCATATTTATTTTAGTTTTTTTTTTTATGATTACCAAATTACGCCATATTTTATCAGTGTTGCCAGTTTCTGTTTCTTATTCTCCCATTACTGAGGGTAAATTTTTCGGTTTATCATTACGTTTATAAAATTTCGTTGATGTACTTCGAACGATCGCCTGTAATTAAAACTCATTCCTAATTAACGAGATGTAATCTTTCATTTCAAATTTCAAAATCCTAACTGCTCAAAATATTGTACTAACTTAGTTGATTTAATACTCCATTCAAACACACAAATCTATCTTTTTTTTAATTATTTAAAAAAGTAACTACCTATTTAATAAAAATACACTTAAACTGAATAATACCACATAAGTACATAAAACTAAAATATTTTTTATTATTATAAATTAGTCTTTATTTAATGTGATTTATGGGAGAATTTGTAATAGCTGGTATCACTATTTACATACACTTGAAATTGTGGTCTCCTTTTTTATGATTGTAGGGCGACGCTCCATCTTGACATTATATAATCAAAGGATATCTATATATCCTTTGATTCTCTATATAGATAGATAGATATTAGAGATATAATTCCAGGCGAAACAGTTGTATCTTTTTCTAGCTTATCCCATATAGGGTTGCCATCCGTCCGGGTTTCCCCGGATTTGTCCTAGTTTAGAGGGCATCCGGGGAGCGTCCGGGGAAGGTTTCATTTGTAGACCGGGTTTTTAAATAAAAAAATAAAAAAATAAATTGTGTCGCCCGCGAGTCACGCACTATCGATGCTCGCACACCACGATCAACCGACGAATCAAGTATATTCACCGTTCCCCCACACCCCTCCCGTCGTGGTAGCCACGGTCCGCCGTTCGTTCGTTCGAATTCACGACCCGCGTCCCGCCTAGAATGGTCTAAGTAGGTACTTTTAAAATTTTAATTCATTAAATATATGTTTTTGTTTAATATTTTAATAAGGTTTTGTTTTCTTATTTCAAGAATTGAAAAAGCTGATTTATATTAACAATTTGTAATATGATTCTGTTTTGTTAAAATAATGAATGAGTAAAAAAGGTGTTTTATGACATTTTCAACTGTTTTTTTTTACATTGAATATGTTTAAAAGATCTTGTTGACATGTCCGGCTTTCGGACTCTAAAATCCGGGGTTTTCACGCGTTTTGTCCTGTTTTCCAAAATTTAGAGATGGCAACCCTAATCCCATAACAAGTTATATGACACGAGGTCAAAAACTTTTGATAAGTCTAGAAAGCAGGCATAAACAGTTATGGTTAGGTTTATTGATTTTGTTGCTTTAGCAAACTGCACGCACTGAACTTGAAGCAGAATCTCAGACTAAGTAAAAAAAGAGGACTTGGCATAAACATCAGTAGTTATAGAAATGTGATGTATTTCGACGGCATAGTTACTGACATATCGGCATCTCTTTTTAACTTATGAGGGTAATAATATGTAAAAAAAAATGACAGTTGTTTTATCATTACCAAAAATGACAACATTAACTGTCAAAATGTTTCACTGCGGCCGGTCGCCATGTTTTGTCACGGCCAACAACGAGTACATCAGTTGTCATCGCGACTTGCTGGTTACCGTGTTTTGAAGAAAATTTAGTGTTATAAGGCGAAAATTGTACTTGTTTACAGTGTTAGAACTTGCATAATACTGCATTTATTATGGGTAGGTGCAGTGTGTTAGGCTGTCGCATGAAAAGCAACAAAAAACATCCCAATATAACGTTGCACAGGTAAGTAACCGAATTCATTCAAAATATCTTGCTTTTTCTATTATCTTGGAAGATTTTGCTATTTTTGGGTAAGTTTATATAGATAAACTTGCTTTTTCTGTAATCATTTACTGTTTTATTGTTAATATTAAGTGTTTTTTAAGAAAATCTTTCATCATAATATAGAGTTTCGATACGGCATTTTTAATATATCGATAAATTAGCGACAGGTGAATATTATTATTTTAAACTCGATTTCTTTTTTATGATTTTAGATTGCCAACATGTAAAGAAAGAAAGGAACAGTGGCTGGATATACTTGGAATTGAAAATTTTAATACAAAAATATACACAATATACAATATAAACAGCGATATACACAGCGATCACAAGGCTACAGTTTTTATTAATGATCGCCGCGGTGGCAACTGGGAATAAATGAGATAAACATGCTATACTAAAATTCGTTTTATTATAAACATTTTAATATCGATATAAAATCCGCGCAGCTCTACGGCAAGCCGCCATCTTTGTGCCAGACCAGACTCACATTAGGTATGCACGTTTTTGTCGTAGGTATTTCATGTCTATATTTTTCCTTAGTCTGTGAGCAGAATGCAGCGTCGATCAGTGTTGCCAACTTGCTGAATAGTCACCCCAAGAGACGGGAAATATCATAACTCTGTGGATAATTTGAGAGGAAAAAAATGTAGGTAATATGAGGGAAGAGTGAAGTTTTATGCATATAACTATATTTTATAATCTAAAAGAAATTGGTTTCAAAAATAAAATGACACTGGCTTAGAAAAATCTATTAATTACTCACAACCTGGAAGCATTTAAGAGAATCAGATTAGTGAAAAATAAATGTTTTATCATGACGAAAAGGCATGGGTATAGCAAATAATTTTCTCTTAAAAAACCATCGTTTTGTTCAAAAATCGATAGTCTATCCAATCTATGGTGGGTTGGTAATTTAAGATTGGAACGTCGGCACTAAAGTGCGGGGTCTCGCGATAATTGACACTGAATACTTATCACTGCATTCGTTTAAAGTTTCTTTTTAAATAATTACCTTTCCTCTGCGTTTTAGTGGAATTCTACAGCTCTCTAAGATTATAAATAAAGTGTTTCACCCGTGGACCTTGTTATTCGGTAAGTTTTTCGTCTACAAATGTTAATATTGAACCTTTATAAACTGGCTATCTGAGTGCTTTTATCTACATACAATCATTGCGTTTTTTAAGTGATTAATTTATATTTCTGCTCAAAAGACGTACTAGAGTGATTAGTGCGTCGCCAATTTCCATATGCAAGGTATATTTGAGGTTTTTGGGTCAGATTTCGGTGCTGGCACTGCTCGAAATATGATGAGAAGTAGGGTCGCAAACCACGCATAATTGGTAATATTATTTTACCCTAGCCTAATGATCTATAATATAAAAATGAATCGCTGAATGTATTGCTAAGCGCAGTGGCGTAACTATACCATCTGGGGCCCGTGGCAAATTCTTTTGATGGGGCCCTATTAGTACATTTTTTACGTTGTACTTAGTTAAATTTTAATAAACTACTAAAGTATTTTTCCTACACGAATAACTTTTTTATTTTCAAGAGCATGGATTTATTCCTGTATTACAGTTCTTTTATTAATCATATCAGATCTTATTTTTGTCTAGAACACGGGAAGTATAGGTAAACTGAAAAAAAAAACCTGATAGTAATAGAGAAAAATGTTTGGGCTATATCGAGGAAATGGTAAAACACTCCAGATACCACTTCTTTGTCCTCATCTTTATTTTTTACTGTCCCAGGAATGAGTCGAGCAAATCGACACTACCCATTTACTGATTGTAGTTGCGTATAATTTGAGGGAAATATATTTCTTTTGTTTTATTATAAAACCTCCTTACGTTGTGAATCTTTCTCTTTCGTTTCTCGCTCCCACTTAAACAATTTTCTGGAACAATGGCGGGAAACGTGCCCAGAAGGCTGCCCAAAATGTTACATTTTTTTTTTACTTAATAAAGAAACGTTAGTAAAACACAAAAAGAGTTAGCTCTACTGAAATTTGAACTTGGGTATCAAAAAATTCAAACTTATATAAGAAAATGGACGCATGAAAAAAAATACAAACATTAACAACCGGATTTGAACTTGCAGCAAGATCACTCATTTTCAATGGTTCAACCGCCAAGCTGTTTTAGACATTTTAATATCTAACTTTCACAATCAAATTTACTTTCAAAGTGCCTACTTCATTTCTTTAAATCAAATACGAAAAATTAAAGATAAAAATAATGAAGATCGTTTAGGATGTGTTGAAATGCATAACCAAATTTGAAATTGTGTTATGGTCTTTAGTAGACTCACTTTACTTGATTTTAAGCAGAACGTTTTCATGGAAAATAAAATCAGGGGCATAGCTACCGCCGTATCTGCCGTAACAATTATACGGGGCCATGGACCACGGGGGCTCCCAACGTGCGTAAACCAAAATTTACACAATGTAAATAAGAATAAAATAAAACTGATAAAAAATATATAATTTTGAACTTTAATGGGACATGAACACCTGACAGACCTGTGACTATTGTCCATTGAGGCAAAAACTTAAGAAAAACTTAAGTCCTCATCAGCTATAAATGATAAAATAAATAAGTTTGCCGAAAAAAGGCAAGGATGTGTTACATATTTAATTTAAATTGCTTGTATTTTTTTTTGAAAAGGGGCAAATAGATAATTATGATAAATAAGTATTTCTTTTAATTTTATGCAATTTTTTCTTTCTTTTGTGAGAATTATTTACCCTTCATAAGGGCCCCAAAACAAATTTGTATGCGGGGCCCCACCAAGTCACGCTACACCACTGAATAAAATACTCAGGTATAAACTTAAAAAAAAATAACTGAGCTCGCGGCCTCTTGAGCCGGGGCCCTCTTGGGTCGGGGGCCCGTGGCATTTTGCCAGTCCTGCCACCCTGTAGTTACGCCACTGGTTAAAAGTAAACAAGGCGCGCAGTTGGGATAATTAACAAATACGCGTCAACCACACGACCAGACCGCACGAGTGCCGGTGCGAGTGTGTTGTATGTACTTGTTTTTTACTTTTGTTTTTTTTATGCAGTCGGGTTTTTTTATTTTTTAAATTTATTTATTTTTTATTAATACTATATTTTACACTGGTCAATGGGTCATCAGTGGGACATTTCAGGCTACTAATAATAATAATTTTACACTGTTATTAAATAACAAAACATTGTTATTTATTTAATATTATAATAATTTCAGGTGTTGCTGACTCCTGAAGTCCTGATGGACAACGTACGCTTCCAGCGGCACAACGAGAAAATGATCAGACGGGTCTCCGCCTTGCTGGCGAAAATGCGGCTACAGTTTAGAGCGAACATGCCAAGGCGTGAACTCAGGGCCTTTGTGACCCGCTACCTTAGACTGAAGGTGATAATGGGACTCGTTCTATTTCTAAGGACCGATAGGGTCAGCAACGCGCGAGCCGTAGGCTAGAGCGTTGCTCAAAATTGATGCTAATTTAGAATTCATTTAGGTACCTGATTTTTTTATTATTTTCGTTTTTGATTTACTCTTGTAATGTTTTAATTATGAGATTAGCGGTTAAAAGAGAGAGTATAATCAAAGTCTGAGGTTGGTTACTTAAATTACAAGACTTATTTATTTGAGATTTTCGTATGTATTGTTTAAATTCTATTGCATAACATTTCTTATTTATTAGTGTGTAAGCTCGGTGTGTTGCAAATAATTTTGCAGTGTAGTAATTTTGTGTCTATATTTATGTGCCCATATAAGGCAATTACTTAGTATGTACTGAGCTAAAGTAAATGTGATATGAGCTGTATAACCTCTACATCAGTAACAAAAAATATTAGTATGGTACTTGAACAGCAGTACCTACCTACAGAACCTAACAACATCCGTACTCATTCAAATACACATACAATTTCAACCAAATCGGTCCAGCCGTTTAGGAGTTAGGTGACAAACACCCATACAGAATAATTATTTAAATACGATATAAAAATCACATTACATTTACATTAGGTCAGCTTTCAATCATTTATAGAAATGTTTTGATGTTAGTCGATGTGTGTCACAACTCACCATCTAATATGATCTCATTTATATATCAAATATCATCTTACCATCATTTGGTGTGAAGTATTAATATTATAATAAGCATAATTATATTTTGTGTAAGTTGCCCTGCGTTTCTGAAATACTGTTGAACAGACATACTTTTTAATCATTTGCCAAATCAAGATATAAGCTTGGCTATATTATCTGACATTCTCACAACATTTTAAAAACCCAGGGTAAATAGGATAAGCTTTTGGAATTTAAAAGTAATACATTACTTTCAAAATGTAATTTTAATTGATGATTCTAGTCTCTAGATTGAGGGGCTCGTGGCTAAGTGTAAGCCGTACGGTTTGACCGATAATACAGGTTAAACCGCGCTCGCCGCGGTTGCTCCGTGGATGGGTGACCATTTCTACAACATACCGAGACCCCTCCGTGCCTCGGATAGCACGTTAAGCCGTAGGTCCCGACTGTCATATTGATCTTTGGCAGTCGTTAAGTCAATTCGGACAACCAGTCTTACTATGGGATACTGTGTTACCCAGTAAAATGGGTTGTGTAGGTCAGATAGGCAGTCGCTCCGTGTAAAATACGGTATTCAGCTGAATCCGGTAAGACTGGTAGCCGACCCCAACATAGTTGGGGAAAGTATTATTATAAGTATTATATAAGAAGTCTACTACTAAATCCAAGGATATTCATTTCGCGAATTCCCAGTGTGGTCCCTCAGTTTACACGCACATTTACATATATTAAAACAATTGTAGAACGAGTCTGCGAATTTGTAGCCAAACATATTAAGAATTACGACTCATAAAGTGTGGTCCCTCAGTTCTCACAGACGATCAGCCAGATCTCGGAAAGTATCTTATAAACGAAGGTTTTGTGAATACAGACATTTAGTAGAGAATCTGTAATGATATTTACTAAATAACAGACCACAAAGCATTAAAGATAAAAAACAATATAACGACTGAACTGTGGTCCCTCAGTCCACACAACAAAGATAAATATTTTAGTGAATATTACTGAATAAAACCGTTCTTTTTCTACATAAAGTTTTAGTAGGAGACTTAAAACATTTTGTGAAAAAGAAATGAAGAAATAATATCGGACCATTTCGAAGATAGCGATGATTGAAACTGGTCCCTCAATCCTCTCCTCCACTGACATTTGTGCGTGTGCTAGCTGCTAGACGAGAGGAATATCAGAAAGTCTAGTGTACTTAACTTTTAGTAATAAGTTTCTACAAAATAATAGGTAGGTACATATTGTATATCTATAACATTTTTATTTTGTCAGGTTTTCTGAATGAATTCTATTGATGTGGTGCATTCGTCTTTCATTTTTCTCCCTTTTATGTTAATTTTATCTTTAATATTAACTAATGCTCTGTTAACCAATACACCAGACTCTTATTTGATAGATTTTCGTGGGTTAGTTCAAAGAAAACTATTTGCTTATAATAATCGAGTATATTTAAGACGATACAATAACATATACATACACGGAAGAGACATTGATAATATTGAGGTCGTCACAATAAGATTTTTTTCAAAAATTCATTTTCTCTGAATGCAAACCGATATTAATTACACAATATAAATGCATCTTTATTTAAAACTACTATAATATTGTATTGACATCCAAACTAAATATGTATACAAAATTTCAGACCAATCGGGTACCTATTAATAATTATCTGCTTCAAAATTGTATTGTAAGCTTCTACGAGTAAAAACTTACTTACAATGCATATTAAATAAAACATGTAATCAAATTGTTGACGCATATATTTAACTAATAATCTACAAATAATTGTCACAATTTAATTTTTAAAAGAGTATCCTATGGAGTTTCTTGCCGGCTCTCCCCTTAGGAAGGACACTTTGGAACCGAGCAACTAGAGTCAGTAGATTTTAACGTTTCTTGAGCGACTTTTTTTGGTTTATAAGAAATAAAAACATTTTGATTTTGATTTGGAAATCAGCCCAAAAGAACCATAATATTTTATTGTCATCCAATCTAAACATGTATACAAAATTTCAGTCCATCGGTTAAAGATATCTACATCAAAAATTGAGTTGCAAGATTCTAAGAGCAAACATACATACATTGCAAGTTAAATAAGCTTGTATAAAATGAAATGTAATGTCTATATGTTAAGTCTAGTAGGTAGCAATTATTATAAACTATATGAATTGTAATTTGGTTATCACTAAATAAGGAGTAGACTTGAAATATGGTTTAAGCACTTATTTCCTCACAAGAATCACAATAATTCACTTACTGAGAAAAAAGATTTACATTTTATGTTTAAATAACAAGCGTACATAAAAAATAATGTTTTAGCGGGTAGGCACATTACACAATGAGTATCATCAAGCAAGCAAACACGGATACAAAAGTAAAATAGTTACAACATACTAGATGCATATGGAACAATTCTATTTTTTTTAAACATATTAGGCCAAGCTCCTGTTATTGCCTACACCACAGCTCTAGGTATCTGAAGACAGGCTATGTACACACAGCAGAGTTAATAGACCAGCTGGCCACACTAAACAATGTGTTGGTGTGAAACATATAATATCTCCGGACAACTCACACACGGTCATCTGACCACAAACTAAGCAGAGGCGACAAACTAGGCGAGTGTGTAGGTACTATGATAACCAGAAAACTGATAGCTTATATATTTTATAGATATTGTGGATAAATTACACCTAGACACAGAACACGTTCATTGCTCGTCAGACAAGGATTTGTCCTGAGTGGAATTATGCCTTTATTAGCAGGCAAACTCACTAACCACTAGACCAATAGGCCCGTCTCAATCATGAACCCATAACACAACAAATGTCTTATTATAAGTATTTAGGTACACACATGGATCTATTTCAGACCTTTTCAGATCTATTTATTGCAGTTTTGTCTTATTTCATCTGCTATAGTACGAAGATATTACTTTAATGGGGCGAACAATTTACTAAACATAAATTACAATCACTTATTTGTCCTATAAACGAATAATGTAATTCAAATATTTATCATTGAGCCAGGTAACAATTAATAAAATAACACGGTTTTTATTTATCCACACAAATCAAGACCAAGCGACATGTGTCAGGAACGCATTCTCTCTTCGGCCGAATGATAGCTTGTTTCAATTAAAGACTTGTGCAAATAACATTCCTGTTTTCCTTTCTCATACATTTTTGAGAGTGAAATATAGATCTGTGTCAATGAAGAAAGATAGATACAGCATCTATCTGGTCCATATTAAGATCATGTTTTGCTGTTAGAAGTAAACAGCAGGCAGTCAACGGGAGTACATTCATTGTAAGTGTTGCTTTAGCATGTTGTATGTTTGACGACCTCCGTGGTCGAGTGGCGTACGCACCGGTTTCAACGTGTCGCTAGCTCTGAGGTCCCGGGTTCGATCTCCGGACGGGTCAATGTAGAAACATACTGATCTACATTGGCTCGGGTCTGGGTGTTTGTGGTACCTTCGTTGTTTCTGAATTCCATAACACAAGTGCTTTAGCTACTTACTTTGGGTTCAGAGCAATGTATGTGATGTTGTCCGCATTTATTTTTTTATTTATATGTTACCTTTGTTATGTTTTAGTATTATATCCATTAACATGGCAGCACTTTCTTGTTAAGTGGATATTAAATGTATGTTATTGTTATGATCCATGTTTTATTAATAATTACTAATGGGTGTCTCATACTGTTCTATAGCTTGTTCCCATTCATTTTGATTGGCCTGTTGGTCTAGTGGTTAGTGACCCTGACTGCTATACCGGAGGGCATAATTCCAGGACAAATCCTTGTGTGGTGAGCAAGATCATTTGTTCTGTGCCTGGGTGTAATTTATCTATAATATGTATTTATTTAGAAACATAAGTATGTTTATCAGTTGTCTGGTAGTTTGGGATCAGATGACCGTGTGTGAGTTGTCCCAGGATATTATTTTTTTTGCATGTTGTGATGCCAAAGCTTCCTGTACCGTCTGTGCGTGAATTAAGTTTGCTAATCTATACATATAATAAATCTGTAGAAAAGTCATTTTTGTACATTGAAGAAATTGAAAAAAAATATAGCCAGCGTGTTAAAGGATAACTAACAGAACCCATTTCCATCATTTTTGAAATTTTTGTATGTTTGTCTGTTTGTCTGTTTATATGTTTGTTTGTGCACGCATCACGTAAAATCTACGAATTGAATGCAGACAATGTTTATATACAAAAATTATACACAACTTGAGGTATAACTTAGTTTTTGTTTCATCGAAATCGGTTCACTCTATCAAAAGATATAATTAATTTAGTGAGTTCAAGAAGTAAAATATTACAACACGCAATTCAGTACAGTACTTGCATTACAACTGTCTTTTGCCGGGGGTCAGATTTCATGTTACAGTATCAAACATAAACTACTTAATCGAATGGTGTAACAAATTGAGAGGTGGTTTTCAAGAAATCGTAGATGGTTTGGAAATTTACGCATTCGCTGACTTGAAAACGTAAGCTTCCCCATAGATCTCTTTATAGTTGGTTAATAACTTTAATCCACTTTTAAACTATTTTTCCAACATAATGTGTAATGTTTTCTATTGGTCATCTATATTATATTCCATGGACAAGATCTTTTTGTATTTGTTATTTATTTTCTTTTACCCAAAAACCCAATGATCTTTTTATCACACAATCTTTAGTATGTACTACCTCTTTAATATTCTTTAAAAGGTAGCTTGCTTCTCATGTAGGTTTTTATGCGTACATGATGTTTTATTTCTGTGTTTAAATTTCATAAAGTTTTTGTACTCTATTACCGGAAGGTTGGGCCAAAACCCTAAATAAAATAAACTTTCTATCGCATTCTCTACATTTTAAAATATATACGTACGGTATTTAAGCCCATCACCTTATGCTGCACCTTACACTTAATAAAGCGAATTGTACAGGATACAGCCTCTGACTTTAATCAGGGTAGAATGAGATTGTCCTTGGACAGCTATTACTTAATCTTTCTAAACAAATAATTTTAAACACAGTTTTGGTAATTCTGCCACTGCGCCTCTCAAACCGTACGTCAACTTTTTGTAACTACCTCCTCTTTCAGTTTCATGGGTCTCGTGTCAGTCACTGCCTATTGATATCCACTCTCAATTTAACGGCGTAGTTCAATTTCGAGGTTTCGCACCAAAACCTCGCGTCCTGTAGTCTCACTAGGGACTACGGTACCAACGAGAACTATAGCATAAAAAATGGACTAATTTGTTTTTATGGATTCGGTTTTTGGGTGCCCTTTGCCATTTACTGCCTAGAGCGACAGCTGCTTTCACTTTAACTCAGAGTTGGCGCTGCCAGTAGACTCAATACCAAAACATTGACCTTCAATTATTGTTACCAACTGGGTAAAGCACAAAAGAAAAAACATACTACATATATAAAAGAGTCAGTTCAAAACTGCCCAAGGTAGACATATTTTGGACATTGACATCGAAAGCCACCATGAAAATTATAATTTTTTCTCACGGTTCTGGACTTGGAAGATAAATTTAAAATTTTTAAACAAAGTAGCATCAAAACCAATCCTTAAAATTTTGAGAGGTAAGCTAATTATATAATTATGACGATGGTACTTTTTTATTTTGAGACTTTATACAAACAGCAACATTTGTGACAAAATTTACTCGGCAGCAGGCAGTTCGTGTTAGTGGCTCTCTATATCACAGTCAAATATTTATTCATAAAGATGAATGATAGGTATATAAGCGAACAACGTCGCGGGTACAGCTAGTAAGTAATAATAGCTGTCTCCATGAATCCTTGGGTTTTAATGTGGCGAAGAATTTACTACAAATAAATGACTATCACTTATTTGTCCTATAAACGAATAATATCTTTGAAACTATATCATAATTTTACGGTTACGATGTATAATATTACTCGGTTTTGTATCTTCCCATACAAATCAATACCAACTGACAGGTGTCAGGAACGCATTCTTTCAGCGGTAACATAATAATAATCCTTACTTATATTATAAATGTGAAAGTTTGTTTGGATGTTTGTTACTCTTTCACGCAAAAACTACTGAATGGATTTTAATGAAACTTTACAATAATGTACCTTATACATCGGAATAACACATAGGCTATAATTTATGAAGATAGTGTGTGAATTGTTATTCGCGCGGGTGAAACCGCGGGGCACAGCTAGTTCACAATAGTTTTGTAGCTACCTTGGGCCGTTCATGTCTGTTCTTCCATAGGGCAGGGATGAATGGCTCCTGGTAGATGCCCATCCCATCTTAGAGTAAAGTTCTCAACAAGGCTGCTGCGTGTTGGGCCTGTGTCCATGTAAGCTTTTCAAAGAACCGGCTATTGTCGTCACTGAGGATAATCTGTGAACGATAAGAGATACATCATAATAATTATATTCCGGGGCATCTCATACACGGTTATCTGATCCCAAGCTAAGCAGAGCTTCTGTCGTGGTAACCAGACAACTGATTCTTAGGGGAGGTAAACTGCGTTCCTAGCAGGTGGTGATAAATAGGAAGATGTAGCTTTAATGTGGCAAAGAGTTTATTACAAAAAAATATTTGGCTTTTTATTTCCCCATACAATTCAAGGTCTTAGAGGGGCTCGTGGTTAAGTGTAAGCCGTACGGTTTGACCGATAATACAGGCTAAGCCGTGGATGGGTGACCGTTTTCCAAATATACCGAGACCCCTCCGTGTCTCGGATAGCATGTTAAGCTCTAGGTTCCGACTGTCATATGTTGATCTTTGACAGTCGTTAAGTCAATTCTGGCAACTAGTCTTGCTATGGGATACTGGATTACCCAGTAAAGTGGTTTGTGGAGGTCAGATAGGCAGCAGCTCCATGTAATAATAATAATATAGCGTAGTGGCACCAGTGATCGACACTTTAAGGAGATAGTGGGCTTCTTTATTAAATTAAAAGTCAATTAGTCACCTCTAAACCAAAAGTAACAATTGAGTATGGTAAGGTATATTCTTGAGATAAGAATAGAATGTATTATTTTTATTTACTATACACAGACTAGAAAAAAAATCAAAAATAGGAAAAAGTGTACAAATCTCCAGTCTTCGACACCGAATCTCCAGTAATCGACACCCAGTCATCGACAGTTACCAGTTACCGACACCCCAGTTATCGACAGTTACCAGTTACCGACACCCCAGTTATCGACAGTTACCAGTTACCGACACCCCAGTTATCGACTATTATCTATAATGTGTATCTGCCAAATCATCACCCCATTAGTGGATCTTTAAAATAAAATTACCTGTTTAATAAGTATGCATTTATTGTCCACTGTACAATAACCATATTTCTCTTTATAATGTGTATAAATTATACAGGGTGTTAAGAAAACCCTGTCCGACCCGTGAAGGTGTTGTTAGGTATCGATATCTAATTACAAAAATGTGGAAAAAATTGAAAAAAAAGAAAAAAAAATTATAACCTCAAAAATATTTTTTTTCTCAAAAGAACAGATGCTACCTATTTACTAAACAAAAGGCCCCCAAAAATACCGACGAAATTGGTTTTATAGTTTTTGTTTTAATCTCAAATTTAGGGAATTTCGGGGCAAAAATAGGCTTTTCGAAATCCATTATTATTATTTTTATCATGAATATTCCAAATTTGATATTTTATTTGGGCTTGTGATTGTGAACCTTTTAACACCCTTTCGGGTCGGACAGGGTTTTCTTAACACCCTGTATAAATACAAGACAGAAGATATTGACAAAATGACTAGCACTCTTTGAGTCTGTTTTGATCAATTATATTTTTTTAAGTGAAAACTGCTTTAGCGGCGTTGTACACTTTTTTTGTTGGGTAAGAAATGTTAAAGTTGCGTCAGGACACGTGACCTGATTGAAAATCTTTTCGCTATTTTTTTACAGCTGCTGCTGCTTTTTCTTACTGGTCGGGAGTATAATTTTTTCTCGGAGCCATCTGTAAAACCAATCATCGACACATATTATTCCCCAACTAGCTGTGCCTGCGACTTCGTTCGCGTGGATGACGAAACATATCAATGAGTTTTTAACCGCAAAATTAAGTTTGTTTTTTATTTTTTTATACTTTTCCGGGATAAAAACTACCCAGTGTAGTGCCCAGGATAATAAAGAATAATTATACCAAGTTTCATCGTAATCGAACCGGTAGTTTTTGCGTGATACCTGAACAAACAGACAGACAGACAGACAATTTTTTTTTTTTTCACACTTTTGGTTTCGGTGTCGGTCTAGTAACATCCCCCGCCATTTATTTTTTTTGATATTTTCAACGTACAGAATTTTCACTTCTACAGATTGTTATTATAAGTATAGATAATCGTCACTTGTCGATTACTGGTAGCTCGACTTTGATTAGTTTACTTCAAATATCTACCGAGAAGCAAAGTAAGAAGAGCTATACTCGCTTGTCAAATAAAAATAATGTATCAAAAAATTACTATCGACACGTGTCGATTACTGGAAAAGTCAGTTTGTGAGAACCAGTGATCGACACCAACATTTTACTAATATCAAAATAATCTTAAACTTGCGTGATAACAAAATTCCACCCTATAGTTCTTATAAAAACCCGTAAAACTCATAAAATTCAAATCACTTACAATACATTAGCATAATTAACAAAGAAATGTACTCACTTCCTTAACGATTCCAGTAAGAAATGTTGTTTTTTTCACCGGTACTCTAGCCACAATCAGGTGTCACACCGCTACTTTCAAAATAAAACAGTAAATATTTCTCAAATGTCAATGGGAGCCAGTCAAAAGTGTGCTTTCTATGTTACAGTGTCGTCATATTAAGAAATCGGTTTCCTACTCTTATTTTATTGAATAAAAAAAATAAAGTGTCGATTACTGGTCCTTGTCGGTCACTGGTGCCACTACGTTAATAATAATAAAAATGTTTATTTTCTCATCATCACATAATATTGTACAGTTAAAGGCCTTCTACACGGTCGGGACCAACCGCCGACCATCGTGTCCTTGGTCGGGTTGATGTAAAAATGGACAGTGTAGAAATCGGTTGACCCGACCGATAGTTGGTTGATATCAACAGCCTTGGTCGTGAGCGCATCCATCGCGACAGGCTGCGTCCGTGGTCGGCCCCAACCGTCTGGAACGCTGTCGGCCGACGGGAGAGCTTCAGTGTGCGTTTGTCAGTCAATGCGGGCGCACGTCATCGCGTGTTACAGCGATGGATTCGCAAAACGAACCCGCGACCGTGAGGTTCTAACTGAATTTATATATCTATGTACACTGATTTATCATGTCTTTGGGACATTGGATCTGATTTATACAAGGACTAGCTGTGCCCCGCGGTTTCACCCGCGTGAATGACAATTCATTCACTATCTTTATAAATTATAGCCTATGTGTTATTCGATGTATAAGCTACATTATTGTAAAGTTTCATTAAAATCCATTCAGTAGTTTTTGCGTGAAAGAGTAACAAACATCCATACATCCAAACAAACTTTCGCTTTTATAATATTAGTAAGGATATTTCAAGTAACTCATTAAAAGTGTCTTGATCCATTCTTAAAAAATTCCGAAAGTCTTCAGAATCAAGAATCCTCAAAATATTAAGGTGGTTCACGTAATTCGCTCTTTGAGCCTTAGCTTTAGCTTTGGATGAAACAGTTTCATCCACTTTCTTTTTTTTCTTAGTTTTTCTTCTTCACTCAAGCATAAAAAAGTTATTGCCAAACCGACCTTCTGTTGCTTTGGAAGGCAAGGAGCCATAGTATCACACTTACCATAGTACTACAATCAATAGGACTGATATATTATATATATATTATTATTTTTTTGCTATGTTCTTTGTTTATTTTTATGTTTTATATGAATATTTTATGTTTGTAAATATTTGACTTTTGCTCATTACATGTTAATTATTACTTTTACTGTACAACGCTTTAGTCTTCTCTGTTATGTTGTGCATGTTTTTTTGATAATAAATAAAAATAAATAAATAGTGATACGTCTTTACGCTGTGAACACCGGAGGGAACTGACAAGTTGTGTCAACCACCCGACCGTGTAGAACGAATACAAAAGTTGGTTTACCCGACCAAGGTCACGATGGTCGGCGGTTGGTCCCGACCGTGTAGAAGGCCTTTTAGTAATTAGGTTCTTATTATAGAGACTGGTGTCTGTGATAGGTAAACCCTGAGTTACAGATCACCAGGCTACCCTCCGAAGAGACACAAAAGTATTAATAGAGAGAGAATTCTAAAGTTAATTATAAGAATATTATTAAGCTTAAACCAAAGCTAAAACTATGAGATCAAAAATGTTAATCTAATGTTTAATATAGGAAAATACAATAACTAAAATTAATTTTAAATATGAAAGCATTATCAAAAAAGACAGAAGGTGGCTCATTGGATACGAGGAATAGGTTTGAGTGTGGTGGTATGTGTATGTATTTAGCTGAATTTGGTGAGATTTAGTAAATTACGCTTCGACAGTGCTGAGTCCCGCTTCACGAATGACTGCGAAGCAATGCGGCCTGGGAATGTCAGCTGGTGCTCGCGGTGAAATGAAATAGTTTATTCGTAAGCTAGATGAAGTCGACATTTCCTAACTGACTACCCTAAGAAATGTCGAAACAAACTCAGGGGTCTTATTAGTGAACGCGGGACCCGCTGGTCTCAGTGAAGTACTGTCGCAGTGCTAGCGAGCGCAATCATAGATAAAATACAGAAGGAGGCGACCGCTATAATATATTTGATTTATACATACTACTCTGTGTAAAAAGTATCGGGAATATGTCAATAAAAAGACCCGCGTAAAAGAGGTCGTTCTAATTTTTTTACTGCATGTTGGTAGCACTGTACTGATTTAACGCGCAAGGTTGAGCGGGATCATTCTGTCATTTAATTTGTTTTAAACTACACTTTTTGTTGGTCATAGTTTTGAGTTCTCGGCGATTTTTACAATGGAAAATATTGTTGAACAAAGAGTGTGCCTTAAATTTTGTGTTTTGAATGATATTTCATGTGGTGAATCACTAAAAATGTTGCGAAATACCTACGGCGAATCGTGTATATCGAAAACAAGGGCTTATGAATGCTATAAGGCTTTTAAAGAAGGCCGAGAAGTAGTAGTAGACTTGCCTCGTTCTGGTAGACCTTCAACCGCTACGACCAAAGAAAACATCGACAGAATCAAGAAGCTAGTGCTCGAAAATCGACTTATGAGTCTGAGAGAGTTGGCTAGTGAGATGAACATATCTTTTAAGTCCGTCCACAACATTCTCATTGACATTTTAGGCATGAAACGCGTCGCCGCTCGACTAGTTCCAAAAGAGATCAATTTTGTTCAAAAAGCGCAGCGAAAGCATGTCGCTGAAGACATGGTTTCCCGAGCTTCTACGGATCCGACCTTTATGAAACGTATAATAACTGGCGACGAGACATGGGTTAGGGATGGTACGTATATACTGGTACAGGTAAAAAAACCCAGTATGAGCTTACACGTACGCAGACCGGGTATGTACAGCAGAGACCCGGTCCGTACCCGATAGGTATAATGCCGAGCTACGCGCCGAACTAAACGGTACGGCCCTACGAGCATATGTACACCATTCATTCACCAATCACCAGTCATCGGGTATGACGACATACCCAGTGCGGCGGGTGCGGCTCGGCGCCGTCGTTCATAGAGTCCGTCCAACGAAAGAAGTCCCGCGAAAATAAATGGAACTAACAAGATTTGTTAGAGGGAAGCGTAAAGTCGCATAGAAACTAGCGCCGCGTAACTTCTTTCGTTAATCAATAAAAATTACGTAACGTAGGCTTCTACTGGTCCGATTTTGCTTTTCTGCCTATTATAATTTCGAAAGGTTCACGTTCATTAAAATAAATGACATCTAAATGTTCCAAAGGTCGTTCGATCGAGTCTCCGAAAGGCGACCGCTAAGGCCAGGTCTGAACATACCTATAGGTATTTTGATACTGGGTTTTAGTACTGGGTATACGGCCATACCCAGTACTAAAACCCAGTATCAATCCTTCTGTCATTGGGCTTCGTTGTGAACAGACGCGCGCTCAATTGTTTCTCGGAATTATTGTGAATTGGCTAAACTTTATTTGTGATTGGTGAATGCCTTAAGTTCGGTGCCTCTCGTTTCATCTTGTGGGTTTCTTACGAAGAACTCCTCCCAGTGGGCGGAGGAAGCGGGATACCAATATTCCATCAAGCCAGTGGGAGTGACCATCAATCTCGAGAAACATTGAAGAAAGTGCGACAGCTGGTGGGATTCGAACCCGGAACCTTGGACTTGTAAGTCGACACCTAAATTACTACGCCAACGAGTCAGTGTCGCTGCATAGTGAAATTATCCAGTACTATCATACACACAGCGACATCTATGATCATTATCTAAAACTTGCTACTCAATCAACTGTGTGTTCATTATTACATAAGCAAATATTCCTCCAGACAAAACACAGATGGCGCCTGTGGTCTCTTCCTGTGCGGGCTGTCAAACTTCTATCGAAAACAAAGAATGTTTAAAGTGTTGTAAATGTTGCAAGTTTTACGATCTCACCTGTGCGAACGTACCGGCAAAGAACTACAGGGCTATGAGAGAGGAGCATAAATTAAAGTGGATGTGCCATGAGTGTAAAAGTAAGCTTCCAAAGGTAGGAAACCTGAACACACCGGTACGCAACCTTAAGGAGGATGAAACAACTACGGCTAGAAGTGAGGAACAGGATACTGGATTTGGTAATGTTACGTTAAGAAGGAAGCAAAGTGACTGTTATCAGAAAACAGAGATCAATCTGGACTCCACTAGCTCACCACAAAAAATGGATAAATCACTTGTATCAGCACTTAGCGAGCAAGTCCATAAATTGATTCTTTTGGAACTGCCTGGAATGATCTCAAATATCATGAAAGCTGAACTATCCTCTATAAAGGAAGATCTGCAGGAATTTAGAAAGTCCATAGACTATATAAGCTCGGACTATGATGAAATGAAGACCACGGTTGATAAAATAGTCAGAGAGAACTTAATGCTCTCAAAGGAAAATGATGCACTCAAATCTATTGTGTGTGAGGTCTCAGAGCGCCTCAACAATTTGGAGCAACATCTTCGAGAAGAGAACCTAGAGATACAGGGTGTTCCTGAACATCAGAATGAGAGCTTACCTAATCTTTTGGATCAATGCTGCCGTGTAGTGGATTGCAGTCTCAAGGAGGAAGATATTATAAAATGCACCCGAGTTGCTAAGCTAAACAAGGAAAGCAAACTGCCTCGTAGTATTATTGTTAAGTTTAGAAGTGTGAGAAAACGAGATGATTTTTTTTCCGCGGTCTATCGGTATAATAAATCACACCCAAATGACAAGCTGAATACGTCAATTCTTGGAATTGGAGGCGATAAGAAACCAGTCTACGTCTCAGAGCACCTCTGGCGTTTTTTTATTTTATTACCAAATTAGTAAAACATTTAAATGTAGTAGAACTATTTTTAAATATAATTAGTTCGACGGTCGAACAAATGAGAAAAAAAAAATCTCACTAGTTCGACGGTCGAACAAATGAGAAAATAAATTCACACTAGTTCGACGGTCGAACAAATGAGAAAAAAAAATTCTCACTAATTTGACGGTCGAACAAATGAGAAAAAAAATTCTCACTAGTTCGATGGTCGAACAAATGAGAAAAAAAAGTCTCACTAGTTCGACGATCGAACTAATGAATCGAACTAGTGAGAATAAACGTTTTTATTGACATATTCCCGATACTTTTTACACAGAGTAGTATAATTACTTATTGATTTTTTATTTAATATACATTTATTATTATTACTATTGTTTCCGTTTATATTTATAATTTTGCTTGTCAGTATGTTTTGTACAGACCTATAACTTGAGTGTGTGGTTTTAAACTGTAAATTCAAATTGGTTATTATAAATAAATAAATAAATATATATAAGTAGGCGCTGCGCTATTTCTAGTGTTAAGAAACGTGAAAAGGAACTGCTGAAACATGACAAGCGGGTTGACGTTTCTTGACACTGACGCAACTCCGGGCTCTTTTGCTCGCGGCTAGGCTTGTTCTTGCTCGGACATTGAACGGAGCGCTCCGTACTAGTACAATCTTTCAAATGTACTAGTTCGGTCTTCTAGTACTATTAGTACATTTAGTACAGTAGGACACTGAATGACTGATTAATTATTACATTTCGATTTTCCTTCATACTTTGCAGGCTTAGGACTGTCAAAACACAATTAGTAGTACAACTGACAGTACTAAAATCTAAATTTAATTACTGAGCATTATGTAAATTAATTTCCTTCAAAAATTAAGACATTTTCTAATTTCGACAAAATGTTTATTCAAAACTAAAAACTAAAATGATCACTAAAGTTATTAATTTAGAGTTCAAAATAACTTCATAAATCGAAGTTGTAAGAGATCAAAGTTGATAGGTGAAAAACAACATGTATCTCACTCTTTCGTTCACTGCACAGAGAATATAAGTACTATTCACTACGTTTTAGTACACTGATTCCGTAGACACTGATTCCATGTTCCCGCCCGCTCATTCAGTCGCGTTCGTACAGGTTATTTGTATTCTATAGTTCGTACAGAACCAGAGACTCGTGAACTATGAAGTACTAAAGGAATGATGTACTAGACAAGAAAGGGAATAGTTCGTTCATGTCAGCGTCGGGAATTAATTCCTAATAGTACATAGTACATGTACTACACAACCCTACTCGCGGCCGTCGGATGAAGAGGAATCTGGTGGCTCCGCATTGAAGCAAGACGTGTTCGGTGGAGTGTCGCTGTTCTTAATTCTCCTCGCCCGCCTACCCACGATAGCTCGGCAATCGCAATGAACGATGATGATAACCAAGTTTCTACCTTTGATTATATAATGTCTAGATGGACTGTCAAGTGCGCGCAGACCCGTCAAAAAATTACAACCAAATTTGGTTGTTAAGTACCTACTTTCCCGCAATTCCCGCCAACCAGTACAGATCGTGCCGCTTTCGTATCACTACGTTTTACGCGCTCTAAGGAATAACCACATAACAGCGATAAGATGACAGTATGTGCTTTTAAAGTGTGCTGGAATTATAAAGGAAGGCTAAAAATACTGAACACATCACCTATCACCGTAGACAGGACACCAAGAAACTTCATATTTATTTTAGTTTTTTTTATGATTACCAAATTACGCCATATTAAATCAGTGTTGCCAGTTTCTGTTTCTTATTCTCCCATTTTTTAGGGTAAATTTTTTGGTTAATCATTACGTTTATAAAATTTCGTTGATGTACTTCGAACGATCGCCTGTAATTAAAACTTATTCCTAATTAACGAGATGTGATCTTTCATTTCAAATTTCAAAATCCTAACTGCTCAAAATATTGTACTAACTTAGTTGATTTAATACTCCATTCTAACACACAAATCTATATTTTTTTAATTATTTAAAAAAGGGCTAAACGCTCGGGTCATGGGGTCCGAGTGCACGAAATCTTTTTAAAGAACTGTCAAAACGTTTGGTAGACTCTACTCGTGATCAGAGAGCTGGTTTGTTCCTTGCACAGAGAATCGGCATAGCCATTCAACGTGGCAATGCTGCCAGCCTTCTGGGCACGTTTCCCGCCATTGACAGGGATGACGATGAGTATTTTGACGCGTGTTAGTTTTATTTATCTATTTAAGATTTAATTTTAGTCTTTGTTTGTTCTTGTATTAGATTTAAGTACATATTGAATTGTAAATAAAAAATATAGTAATAAAATTTAAAAAAGTAACTACTTAATAAAAATACACTTAAACTGAATAATACCACATAAGTACATAAAACTAAAATATTTTTTATTATTATAAATTAGTCTTTATTTAATGTTGATTTATGGGAGAATTTGTAATAGCTGGTAACACACACTTGAAATTGTGGTCTCGTTTTTTTTATGATTGTAGGGCGACGCTCCATCTAGACATTATATAATCAAAGGTTTCTACATATATAAATGAATCCCTATTTCCCTTGGTCTCGGCATCACGAGAGAACGGCTGGACCAATTTCGCTCATTCTTTTTTGGTGTATTTGTTATTGTCAAAAGGTATTATGAAAAAAAAAAAACAATGCGCGGAAAATTAGAGAATTTAAGAATAATTAACCACCATATTAGGTAAGTAATTATGACTTTTGTTACGATAGTGATTTGTTGGATTCATCTCCGCCCTCAATAATATAAAGGCACCGGGAACGGGACCTAGGTATTCACGCGGGTGAAACCACGGGGCACAGCTAGTATATATATTGATACAAGGAAACCACTGATTCTTTAAACCTTACAATATATTATCGTAAGAATGGATTCAACGTTACAATTACAATACTTTTAAAGGCCAGCGACGCCATGATGATTATTATGAATGTATATAATGCAACAGACTACTACCATCAGTGGTGTGATGATCTAGTCAGTGATGCGCGAAGCACGATGACAGAAATCGCCAAGAGCAGAGAGGTTTGGAAGAAAGGGGAGACCTTTGCCCAGCAGTGGGATGTAATTTAGGCAAATAATGAAAAAAACAATGAGAATCGCACGCAACGCTATGTCATATCGCTCTCTCTAGTGTTGTTCGTTATTCCGGTAATAGTGACGCGACGTATAAGTCGATTCTAATTTCAATTACAACGACATTTTATTATTGTAATTAATGTTTTCTGTCTGTTACGGAACCGTAACCGCTCAACACAGAACCCAAACATATTTAATGTACCATCAGCTGTATGCAACTTCATACTAGCCACCTAGTTTCCAAGTGCAACGTCAGCAGAACGTGGAAGCGAATGACGTCAATGCGTTTGTGCAGTTTGTGTGGGAACGGAAATATTTTATATCATTGTTGTAATCAGTGTTTTATTAAATCGAACCTCAATTAGGTCATGTTTTACTCTTAATGCGTGACTCCTACTCCTTTTTCATAGTATAATAATAATAATAATACCGGCCTATAACCGTCCCACTGCTGGGCACAGGCCTCTTCCCATATAGAGAAGGCACGAGCATTGATCACCACGCTTGCTCTCTGCGGATTGGCGATTTTAGATCCTACATGTTGGGAAGCCAGGTTTCCTCACGATGTTTTCCTTCACCATTTGTCAGAATTGTCTTATAATAATTAAAAAAGAACATCTAACTTTGACAAAGTCACATTGTTACTTGCCCGGGTTCGAACCTGCAACCTTGTGCATACAAATCCGTTCATTAAACAACTAGGCCACCACGACATTTGTTCCATAGCCTTATCATAATTATTATAGCTTGTCCCCATTTATTTGCATATTGTGATTCTCTGTCCAAGAACTATTTGGTAACAAGCAATTACAATAATAGTTTATACAGGGTGTTAAGAAAACCCTGTCGGATCCGTTACGGTATTGTTAGGTATCGATATCTGATTACAGGAATGTAATAAAATATTTGAAAAAGAAAGAATTATATCCTAAAAAAATATATTTCTCAAAAGACAAGAGAGGGAGTCGGCTTCGTCACAGGTGCTGCCAAATGATCATACAAAAGGCCGCCAATAATACCGACAAAAATGCTGGTGAAATTTTTGTTTTAATCTCAAATTAGGAATTTCGCGGCAAAAAATGGTTATTTCAAACTTCATTATTATTGTTACTATCATGAATATTCCAAATTTAATATTTTATTTAGGCATGTGATTGTGCGACCTAACTATATCACCCTTTCGGGTCGGACAGGGTTTTCTTTGGGGTCACTGTATGATATTAAATGAAGTACCTTGGAGGCTGATAACATCTAATCGGGATGTCCAATTGTTTCATAGTGACTTGACTCTGCATGAGGACATAATGGTCTCTTCTGATGTTATAAGAGTATCAGCCAGTTCAATGTCTTTGCTGGTGAAGGCATCTACATTTCCTTTAGGCAGGTTTTCTGAAATTATTATATAAGCATACAGTACATAATTTGTTAGTTGTACATAATTGTATATAAGGATAATGGATAATAAAGGATCCAACCCTAGTTTCCAGATACATTTGCTTGGATGGCAGGTAAATCACATGGAATCTTAACAACTTCCCTGTCCCGTGAGTCACATATGAACATTTCCATTGTTTAACTATTGTGTCTACTGGCGGGACAGTTAAGTTGTTAAGGTGCGTACAGACTATATAACATAACATGTTATACAAATTGCGATATAACATGTTTCAGATAATGTGGACACTGAATGTTATAAAACATTTTATTCTTGTGTACAATATTGTTTTATGTTGCAATGTTGAATAACAAGGTCACATAATGTGGACGTGTTATAAAACATAACATACCATCACGCCTGTATCCCCGAAGGGTTAGGCAGAGGTGTACCAATGTACACCCACAGTTCGCCGGTATGTTTGGGTTTCATGTAATAGGGGGCGAGCCTATTGCCACTAACCGGGCACAAATCCAAACTCCGACCTGCTACGAAGAGAATTTCATAGAAAAACTAACACCTTGGTCGACTTGGGAATCGAACCCAAGACCTCTAGCGTAGCAGTCGCGCTTAGCGCCACTAGGCCATAAAACATAAGTTATATTATATGTTACATAGTCTGTACGCACCTTTAGGGATACTAAGCAATCATTAGTTCTTTTACATGCATTACTTCTAGAACTTAACACTATACAACAATCTTTAATTTTAAACCAAACATTGTTTATGCCAGTTACATTTTTTTTATTAGCTTTCGGTAGACCCCACTGCTGGGCAAAGGGCTCCTCTTTCTTCTTCCAAACCTCTCTGTTTTTAAACCTGTAGGTGTATATGTGATGTAACTAAAAATTTAAGGTTTTCGCGATTTTTTCTTTATAATAATAATATGTGCTATTAAACATTGCTCCATGCCAAATTTCAAGATTCTAGATCGACTGGAAGTACCCTTTAGGTTTTGATTCCCTCGCGAGTAGTTGCGAGTTGGAAAATATGCGGCTTTAATTGCTATTTCTTTTGATTGCGTTGACATAAAAGTTTGATTTTGTTACAGCTTAAAGGTATTATAGACCTGAGTATTTGATATGAATTTCAATTTAATACCTCTACGCGTTCATGAGAAAAGAAAGTAGTAACTAGAAATTTTCAAATATATTTTTTACTATATATGATGTAACTAAAAATTTACGGTTTTCGCAATTTTTCCTTTATCTGTACTATAATAAATAAATAATAAATGCGGACAACATCACATACATTGCTCTGAACCCAAAGTAAGTTGCTAAAGCACTTGTGTTATGGAATTCAGAAACAACGAAGGTACCACAAACACCCAGACCCGGGACAATGTAGAAAAGTGGTTTTCTACATTGACCCGTCCGGGGATCGAACCCGGGACTTCAGAGCTGGCGACACCTTGAAAACCGGTGCGTACGCCACTCGACCACGGAGGTTGTCAAAAAACTATAAGACGTTACTTCGTACCAAATTTCAAAATTCTAAGTTCACGGGAAGTACCCTGTAGGTTTTGATTCCCGTGCGAGTTTCGAAAATATGCGGAAATTTGCGGCATAAACGGTTGTATCTTTTGAATGCTTTGGCTTAGAAGTTTAGTAGTAGACCTGAGTATTAGATATAAATTTCAGTTTGATACCTCCACGCGTTCCTGAGAAAAACAGTCTTGACAGACGGACGGACGGACGGACGGACGGACAACGAAGTGATCCTATAAGGGTTCCGTTTTTTCCTTGTGAGGAACCCTAAAAATAATATTTTTTGGGCTTAAGAACTAGTTTATTTTTCAGTTTTTTTTCTGTTATATCTCTCTGTTTCCAACAATGTACAATCAAGGTAAGTAAGTACTAGTAAGTAGTATTGTTATATGTATTTACTAGCTATGCCCCGCGGTTTCACCCGCGCGCATCACAGTTCATACACTATCTTTATAAATTATAGCCTATGTGTTATTCCGATGTATAAGGTACATCATTGTAAAGTTTCACTAAAAACCATTCAGTAGTTTTTGCGTGAAAGAGTAACAAACAACCATACATCCAAACAAACTTTCGCATTTATAATATTAGTAAGGATTATTTCTACTTGTGCAATACCTGATGAGTGATCTGATAGACTGTTTGGTCACTAGATGTGTCGGTAACATTACTCCTGGCAACCCTAATAAGTGTAAACATTGGCACCGTAATAAATAATTAGTAAAACTATAAAACCCGAGTTTATATCAATAGAAATAGCGGCAGTGACTTTTAAATAACATAAATAATCAGTGGTATAGTTTTCCAATTGATTCAAAAACAGAAAACAGTGAATCTTAAGTTTTTAGTTGGAAACAAATAACGTGCTCAAAACATTTATAGGCACAAGAAATGAACACAATGGAGTACTTCTCGTGATATTTAAGGTACGTGCGACGACACTGAAGAATTATTTGTGCAAAATTTGGACGTAACTGGTGATATTGTTGAATAAACCTATTTCTCATTTGAAGATTCGTTAATTTTCATCTGACTTTGACGTTCAATACCAGTGCTACCAATCTAATCGCACGTATGACAGGCGCGTTCCAGTTCAATACGCGACAACTAGCGCCACAAGAACATACGAAAAACTTCCAGCGGTGAGTAGTGGAACTAAAGAAGACTGCTCTGCTGCCCACCAGAGGGCGACTATAAACAATTGGGGCTACCAGCTTCAAAAAAAATATTTTGTATGGTAGAAATCTAATACGAACGTGGCCTACTTTTCAAATTACCTTTATTTATTATTATTTTGGCTCGAATATGACTGATCATAAAGCTGTATGGGAATGTTGTACCTTGTTAAACAGGGCTGGAGGTACTCTTCAATGTACAGTTTGCGATAAAAAATATCACCAGGAATGTCTGGAACTTGAACCCACAAGCGATTTGTCACAGTGGTCTTGCCAATCTTGTGTGGACCAAAGCAAAAATAATAGGCAAATACCCAATCGCTTTAAAACGAATGTCACTGTACGTTCCTGCAAGAGACAGGCACTAGGCTCCCCGCCAAGTAAGTCAAATCCACCATTGACTGAAGACAGTGTCCGTATCATCATCGAGGAAGTGATAGCATCACAAATGGAGTCCATGCTTGAAAAGTTTACGTTGAATATGCGTGCCTTGTTAAATCGAGAACTAAGCGTCATGCGAGAAGATATCGAGGGCTTAAAGAATTCTGTCGCATTCATAAGCAATGAATATGACGACATGATTAAGGAAAACGAGGTAACTGGACAGACATTGAAAGCTTTACAGGATGAAAACGCTAAGTTGACAACAACTGTACAAGTTATGTCAACACGTATTAATAGCCTAGAACAACATGCTAGGGCTAACAACATAGAGATACAATGCGTCCCACAAAAAAACAATGAAAATTTGGTAAACATTGTTAAACAATTAGGCAAGGTTATAAATTGTGATATAAAGGACGAAAATATCGTTAACTGCACGCGCATAATGAAGCAAAATAACTCAACCAATCGTCCGAAGTCAATTATTGTTCAATTTAATACACCTAGATTCCGGGACACAGTTCTAGCTGCATCAATAACCTTCAACAAATCAAAACCTGTCACGGATAAATTAAATACTTCACATCTTGGATTAGATGGTGAGAAATCTGCCATTTACGTCACCGAGCACCTGAGTCCTAATATTAAAGCGTTACATGCAGCTACTCGTCTTAAAGCCAAAGAAATGGGTTATAAATATGTATGGATGCGAGGGGGGCGCATTTATGTTAAAAAAAATGAAGGTTCTGAAAATAAGATTATTAGAGATATCGATTCCTTAAACATAATAACATAATTTTTTTGTTTTTTTTTTTCTCAACAACTTTATATTGAACATTTTTTCTTGCTTAATTTGTTTGTAAAATTCGGTTGTCTAAACATATATTACCAGAATACACGAGGACTGCGATCTAAGAGTAATGATTTTTATAGAGATTTGGCATGTACTAATTATGATATTCTAGTGTTAACTGAAACCTGGCTTAAAGATTCTGTCTTTAGCGGTGAACTTTTTGACAACAGGTACAAGGTTTTTAGACGCGATAGGGAAACATCTGGATTTCACAAATCTAAAGATGGCGGTGGTGTCTTAATAGCTGTTGCCAGGAATTTCACTGCTAATAGACAGCGTACTTGGGAAAGCGATTGCGAGGATCTGTGGGTGACAGTAAATGTGACTCCAAATCTTAAAGTAGCAATCTGTGCAGTATACTTACCGCCTCCAGTACACTATCATATGTTGGAACATTTTCTTGACAAATATAACATGGTATCGGATAAGAGAGATTCACATACTGTTTTGATCGGAGATTTTAACTTAAGTAGCATAGACTGGAATTTTGTAAATGGCACCACGGATTCTCGCACTCCTGCACCACCAGGCATGAACACCAAAACCAACCAAACCCTTGTAGACTTTACACATATGAATAACCTTATACAATGTAATAATGTTGCTAACATTAAGAAAAAAATCCTGGACTTGGTTCTTGTTGACGGTTTAGAATGTATTGTTACAGAGGCACCCAAATGTTTGAGCAAAATAGACCCTTATCACCCTCCCCTTGAAATTCTGTTGCGCTACAGTTCACAAAATTACCTAAAATTAGACAAAAACTTGAGACTAAATTTTAGAAAGGCTGATTATTTGTCTATCAAAAAAGAACTTGGTAATACTAACTGGGAAGACCTATTTTCTGGCATAGATGACCCTGATACCTTGGTTGAAATCTTTTACAATATCGTCAACCAAACTATTGAGCGGAATGTTCCCAGGTTTTTGGTACAAACTAATTCATACCCACCTTGGTTTAGCAAGGGTCTCATTAGATTAATACGTGAAAAAAATAAATATAGGAAAAGGTATAATAAATATAAAAACCCTATGGACAAAGTTGCTTTTAAATCATGCAGCAGACAGTGTGATAAACTGTCAAAGGAGTGTTATGGTGCATATATAATCAGAATAGAACAAAATATTTCAGCTAATGCAAAATCATTCTGGACATTTATAAAAAACAAACGAGGTATTTCGAAATCTTACCCCGCTACTATGACTGACGGTTCGACTACAGCTAAAACTGGAAGTGATGTATGTAATATGTTTGGATCCTATTTCTCAAGCGTCTACTCCTCAGACTGTCAACCATCTGGTAGCCGTCTACCCAGTAACTCACGGATCGTAATTAATAATTCGGATTCTTTTACTATAGCAAATATCAAAAAGGAAGATATCCTGAAAAAGCTAAAATCACTCGATATTACCAAGGGCCCAGGTTCTGATGAAATACCTGCTAGATTTATAAATTGTTGTGCTGAAGAACTTACGATTCCCTTAAACATAATTTTTAATAAATCGCTCTCTATTGGTGTTTTCCCGGAACAATGGAAACTAGCAAAAGTAGTTCCCATTTACAAAGCTGATGACGATCAGTTGGTAAGTAATTATAGGCCAATCTCAATTCTATGTACTCTTGCCAAGGTCTTTGAAGCATTGATATGCCCTTTAATTCAAAGTTACTTTAAAAGGTTTGTTTCGAACCATCAACATGGATTTATAACCGGTCGATCTACTTGTAGCAATCTGGCGTCTTTCATTGAGCATGTTATTGATAATGTTGACAGCAATGAACAGGTAGATGCAGTCTATACTGACTTTTGTAAGGCATTTGACAAAGTTTCTCATGCGATACTAATAGATAAGCTTACCTCGTACGGTTTTGCGGGTTCCTTTGTCAAATGGCTTTCTTCGTACTTGACTGGAAGAACTTTTTACGTAGTAGCCAATGGGTATAAATCAAATGTCTTTAGAATATCATCTGGCGTGCCACAGGGATCACATCTAGGCCCGTTATTGTTCACTATTTTTATAAACGATTTACCGGACTATCTGAATAACACTATAGCATTCATGTTTGCGGATGATTTGAAAATAATTAGAGTCATCAAGTCAATTCCGGACGTTGAATTAGTTCAAGAAGATATTAACAGGCTTTTGGAGTGGTGCGACCAAAATAACATGCAGTTTAATGTTAAGAAGTGCTCCCAAATTACATTTACTCGAAAACAAAAAGTCATTGATTCAAATTATAGCATGAACGGTCAGTATTTGAACAAAGTTGATGTCGTTAAAGACCTAGGGGTACTTCTTGATACAAAATTAACATTTATTCCCCATATAGACGCAACAATAAAAAAAGCTGCAAAAGTTACTGGTTTCATCATACGTAACGCTAAACCCTTTTCCCAGGCCAAGACTAAAATACTGCTGTTCAACTGCTTCGTTCGCAGTGTATTAGAGTACTGCTCGGTTGTCTGGCGTCCTCACTACGCGACACACACTCTTAGGCTAGAACGTATACAAAAGCGTTTCTTAAATCATCTTGCTTTCTCTAAAGGCATAGCCAAAAGGGTACGCAGTTACGCTAAACGTTTGGATTTCTTCAAGGTCAAAACGCTAGAAACTCGAAGGGACTCTCTCGATCTCCTTTTCTTATACAAGATTTTAAATAATGTGATTGACTGCACACAACTTGTTTCTAGAATTAACTTTAATATACCCCACAAATATCCCCGGAAACCCATTAAGTTATTTTACCCACCCCGTAGAAGAACAGTTCTAGGTATTAACTCCCCAGTTCCCAGATTGTGTAGGCTCTTTAATAAATTTGACAATAAGCTGGACATTTTTGGTGCTTCACTTAATAAATACAGGAACCAAGTAAATAGGATCAGCATGGCATAACATCGTTTGTAATTGTTGTATTGTAAGTACTGATTTTGTATAGGATTAGATTAACTTGTCATCCGATTGTATTTTTTTTTTTTTATGAATGCTGTGTTTGCCGATTAATATTGTACACAATGGATTTTTAACTTCTGCACTTGTAATCTTACTTGTATATGTGTAACAATTGTAGGCAAATAAATAAATAAATAAATAAATTACCATTCCTAGCAATGAACTATTATTGACAATAGACGGGCCTGTTGGTCTAATGGTTATAGGCCGACCGTTCAACTCGCGTATTTAAGCTATTATAAAATATTTGTAAAACTTAAAAATAAATACTTAAAAAAGATACTTATTATTTTATTCTTTACCAACAATGTCTATCTCGAGATAAATCTTTGGATTATTGACTCCGTGTGTAGCGTTACCCGCCCCCGCTCCCTTCTTACCGCGCAGGCGATACGCGAGTTAAACGGTCGGCCCATAGTGACCCTGACTGCTATAGCGGAGAAACTGCTTAAAGTGTGGTGAAGCAGTCAAAGCCTGCGCTCAGGCTAACTGCAAAGATCACCACCAAAAAAAATATGCTAAACTGGAGGTTGTGTGTTTGATTCATACCCAGGACAAATGTTTGTGTGATGAGCTTCATCATTTGTTCTGTCTTAGTGTTATTTATCTATAATACGTATGTATTTAGAAATATATAAGTATCAGTTGTCTGGTTACCGTTCTACAAGCTCTGCTTAGGTTGGGATCAGATGACCGTGTGTGAGTTGTCCTAGGATATTATTATATAATTATTATGCGTTTAAATTCAATATGCTCTTAATAAGTTATAGTTAACTCAAACAGCTCTAGCTAAACAAATTAACCAAAAATAACTCTAACAAACAAATCCTTTTGATTGTCATCACATTGAGATATTTGACAATTTTTTATTAACTTGCAATGTATGTATGTTTGTTGTATCTGTTAATAACTCAAGAAGCAGTTGTCTTTAACTAATTGAGCTGAAATTTTATATACAAAAAGAAAATGCATAGATAGCTGTGTGACACTATTCTAAATCGTCAATTATAAGAAACCGGCCAAGTGCGAGTCGGACTCGCGCACCGAGGGTTCCAAACCTGTAGGTATCTATTTCTTTTGATTGCGTTGACATAAAAGTTATAGTATATTTTTACAGCTTAAAGGTATTATAGACCTGAGTATTTGATATGAATTTCAATTTAATACCTCTACGCGTTCATGAGAAAAGAAGTAGTAACTAAAAATTTTCAAATATATTTTTTATTATATAATGTTACTAAAAATTTACGGTTTTCGCAATTTTTCCTTTATCTGTACTATAAGACGTTACTTCGTACCAAATTTCAAAATTCTAAGTTCACGGGAAGTACCCTGTAGGTTTTGATTCCCGTGCGAGTTTCGAAAAGTTATGGCATAAACGGCTGTATCTTTTGATAGCTTAGAAGTTTGATTTTTTCACAGCTCCAAGGGACAGTAGACTTGAGTATTATGGCTCCTACACACAGTGCCGGCGGCAGTGCCGCCGGGCGAGCCGCCGGCCAAGCCGCCGTGCGCCCGGCGGCATTCAAAGCCGCACAAAGGAGCCGCCGGCATTTGTTTGTGTGACGACGCGCGACGGCTTGGCCGGCGGCGGCTCGCCCGGCTGCACTGCCGCCGGCACTGTGTGTAGGAGCCATTAGATATCAATTTCAGTTTGATACCTCCACGCGTTCCTGAGAAAAACGTTCTTGACAGACAGTCGGACGGATGGACAACGAAGTGATCCTATAAGGGTTCCGTTTTTTCCTTTTGAGGTATGGAACCCTAAAAACATGAATAAATAACTTGTGTTAAAACAATACACTACAATAATGGTAGTTATAAAGTTAAAGCTCATTATCCACCTTGTTTCTTTGAGAATGTTTTGAGTTAAGCTCGCCTTTGTACATCAATGTTAATGTATGTCTATTAAAACTACCTACCTAGTTACATTAATAAGCAAGTCAATCAGAAAGTAAGTTTATTAGGTCCACAAATTAAAGTATTTTTCCTAAGACATCTTACAAATAAAATTAAAACTAATTATTTACGATTCATTTAGAATATCTTTCATATCTATATCATCAGATACTGATTCAGTGTCATCAGGCTCATCCAATAAAGCCTGCAATTGGTGAATAGATGTAACCAACACATGAAACTGTTTCTTTCTCAAAGCCAACCGACTTTCCAACTGCTGTTTTATAGCCTCCAAGCTTGATAGGTCAGTTTTCAATGTACTAAGACGTTCCAATGTTTCCTTCCTATCTGGCTGTTCACTAATTACCTTTGCCAGCACATCATACTCAATGCGATTCTTACGAACTGTCTTTGCTTGAACAAAATCTGCTTTACTTTTTTCTATGTTGTTTTTGGCAACTTCAATAGATTTTTCGAGTACCTTCGACATGGCCTCGTAACTTTTCAATTCTGCCGACATCATTTCTGAGGCCAATTGAGATTTCGTTACTGCGAATTCGCATTGTGCTAGTTGAGCCAGCATACGATCATGGGTAGCCTTACTGTAATATAAAGTAAGAAAATCGTAAGTTATTATTCACATGAATAAAACAAACAGATGTTAGCGTTTGGCATAACAAACATTCTAACCTCTCTTCAGCTTTCTCATCAGTGCTAGTTGACCATTTTATCAAAGTTTTCAGCAGCACGTTAAGTCTTCTGTCATCTCCTGTTCCATCACCGTCTATTAAAAGTCTTCTACGAATAACATCCTCTGTAAAGTGATACAATTGTCGAATTAAAACAAGCTTGAAGCCGGTTATCGAGGATTAGAATGTTATTACTATTTCAACATACCATCTCCCATGATTACAAGACAATAAATTAATGTGTATGGGTTATTTAAGGAAGCAATGAAGACAAATTAATTCCTAATCAAACAGAACTTAATATTTACAAAATACAAAATAACAACGCGGCTTTCCACAGACAGACTCTTATTCATAGAGAAAAGTAAATAAGTAGGGTATAAACGGACTACAGATAATAGTGTATAATCTATGGACTACAGCACTAGCAGGCAGATGACATGACAGACAAAGTAGACAAACAGTGGACATAGGGAACTATTTCAGAGAGCAAAGTACATAAATATACAAATTATTCCATGTTGTACGTCGATATAATGATATTTGTGGTATTTTATGTAGTTTTGTTTAATTTATAACGATACTACGTAATTAAACAAAAAAAAGATTTTCATATAACATTGTTCATACATGTTGTTGAACGAAAAATAATCATGTCATGTCAGATTTTGTTTTGCCGTTCAGGCTGTGTAGTAAAGATTATGGCTCTTTATTACAAAACCTTGATTATCCTCGAGGATTTTATCCAAAACATCACGTTTTCTAGCTAAATATCTGGTGTGCATATATGTGAACAATGGAAAACCCAACTTTTAGTGATAAAATTGAATCCTACTTTTCGGAACTCGGGCGATGGCTAGTACCTTCAAATTGATTCGTTTTATTACTTGTTTTATAAACAATCAATGTATTAATTACTGTGTTGTTCTCTAATTAAGGAGGGTGTGGCGAAGTATAGTCCTGGGTCAAGTGTTATCAATACTGCTGAGTGGTAAATGTATATTGACGACGTTGTTACAAAGCGCGACCTGGCAGTTTCCCACTACTGGGCAACTGGTGGTCCCCTACTTAGCGCTCTTTATATTATTTACTCCATCCCTGATCTGTAGTGGTCTGAAAAACCTATCCAAGTAAGTATATATGTACACTGACTTATTTTAAATATGTTATATCTAGGTACTGTTAAAAAAACAAATTGATATTGGTTCAAATTCAGAATTCTAATAGTAGTAGTGTTATTTGAAGATCCATGTATTAAAATTAATGTTATAACTTCAATTGCTACAAATTTTGTCTCAGTTTTTTATCATTTGTACCTGTATAAATACAAAAGCAAATTAGGTAAAAACTCTTTTATCTCACTAAAACCAGACTGAGAGTAATTTTTTGTTCATTATAAAAATAAGAATTAATTTCATCCCTATACATAGAATATGCCTGACTGTTATCCAATTTACCTGGTCATGTATAATTTCCTTCTAGAAAATGGTGGGTGCTGCTACTAGCCTGTTCCCTGGATGTGACCGCTGGCTGGCTGCTGGTCCTCTCCCAGCGCTTCACCTCAGTACTGAGCTGACAGCTGCTAGCCTGCAGTGGCGTGGGAGCCGCACTGGTTGGAGGGGCTTGGAGTGGCCAGAGGCTGGGAGTGGTACATGTGGCCGGCGCTACCATGGGCCTGATGGCAGTGGTGTGTGTAGTTTGGGCTGATGTTGAAGGAGCTCCTACTGATGGTATGTGGTATTAAATGTAATAAAAAAAATTATATGTAAAATTAATTTCTTTATTTTATAAAAATAAGTAGTAAGAATAAATGGCAACTCTGCACATTTACTTTTAACAATTTCAATGTAAATAGAATGTAAATGTAGAGACACAAAACTCATGCTAATAAATTAAGAGGTGAAGATAAGTTCATAATATACAGGTCATTAAAATTTTATAATAGAATTTTGAGTTAATATCTGTACATAATTTCGTTTATTTTACATTACAAATAAGTTAATATGTAAGTATATTATACAATAACGACAATAACATATTTATATTGTGTATTTACGATCCTAGAAAAATATTTTAAGTCACTCATATTTGTGATGTATTATAATAATTACTCTGTGGTTATTCCAGGTAAAAACCAGCTGGTTGGCGACATGCTCTGCCTCGCGGGCTCACTTCTCTACGCCATGGTCACAGTCATGCAAGAATACATGCTCCAAACACAACCCTGCTCCGACTACCTCGCATTCCTCGGTCTGATAGGTAGCATAGTATCATGTACTCAGACCTTTTTCCTAGAGTTCAATGAGCTAATGGAATTCAACTGGTATGAATTGGACACTATAATTCAGTTGGGCAGCTTCTGTGCTGTGCAGACAATATTCCAGATTCTGCAGTGCTTCATGCTAAGAGATGCGGGGGCTATTATATTGCATTTGTCGTTCCTGTCTTCGGATTATTATACGCTCATCGCTGGGATGTTTATATTTCAGTTTAAGGTTAGTATAATTTTCATTTATTTCATTTATTAAATACCTATCATTTTTTATTTGCAATTGAATACTGTATAAAATATGTAAGGTTAATTACTATTGACTAAAATATTGAAAATTAATACCTACCTGCAGTTTTAGAGAGTCAATAGCCAAATACATGTAAGGTCACTATTAAAAACAATTAAGTTTTTTTCAATTTTAGTAATACACATCTCAAACAACTGAAAACATGTTTAATGAACAGTTTCTTAGTACATGATTCACTTTATAATTATATCGAATAGATAGCAAGGCAATCTACATTAAATACATCCTCCTTTCAGTTCCACGCGCTATACTTCCTATCGTACATGCTGGCGATGGTCGGCGTGTTTCTCTTCAGCGCTCGCCTGACGCGTCAGCCGCCGCCGCAGCCTGACCGATTGCCGCAATTGGTCAACGACTCCGTGCAGTCGCAGGATAATGTTTCTATGTAAGAAAACCATCCTTATTAGTATATTTATGCTATATATTTTCCTTTATCTACAAAATGTAAGTTTAAATATATAAGCATGTTTATTAGTTGTCTGGTTGCCTTACAAGAAATTCGTTTATAGTTAGATGGGTATGTGTGAAATGTCCCATATAAATTGTTGTTACTTGATACTGAGTGCTAACCTATCAGAACCGAGAGATAATAAAATAAAAATCCGTTAGTTAATAAGTTTAAAATCTTTATTGTATTGACAGGGAATACACAGTTCCTACGCTGGATTGCATACCGATCGAAGGTCTGGAGCCTCCGATGAGCAGAGACACGACATTCACATCGTTCCTCGGCGGTCCACAGACAATTCAAAATGGAGTCGTTACGTTCGCACAGACAAATGGCGCGCAACTCGCGAAGGAGGTTTGTTAATGTTAGTTTCTAATGTTAGAAAAGTAGAACTTATGGCTGGAGGCTGCAAAGATTAATACTCGAATCTTTTTAATTGATGGCTCGTTTATTTAGCCACTGCGTAAAGTAAAATTCTGTATTTTTAGCTATACTTAAATTCCTACTATTGTTTTTTTAATATAATAGTAACTACTATTTATGGGATGTTAAATTATATTTATAAAATTACAACTAAAAGTTGAATGCAGTCTCCAGTTAACATTAGTTCATATTAGGGACTGCATGTTATTATAGTGATCTACAGAATATTTACGAAATTATTTCAAAGTTTTTATTAACAATTCCTTCAGAATAGTCTAATAGTAATGAAATTGAGATAAATATTTATTTGTTACATGCTGTTTGTATTTAATATTTAAGTACTTATTATATAATCGTTTTATAAGCTCTATATCGTCCTAAGAATCCATGTTATAGTTTGGCTAAAGTCATTCCCATTAGATTAAGAATAGTCCGCCTTTTAATACTCACTTTTCAGCCATATTAAGATCATAAATAAAACATACGCATAACGACACATATATTTTCACTATAACCTCTCACGATAGGTGGATCGAAAACTTTTTGATTGTGGTTCGAAGCCGCTAGTATACTATTTTTAGACTCTTAGTTCAATACCTATTTACTTACCTCGCATTGTCTTTTATTTTTGTTACCTTGCAAGAATATCTCAATAGGATAACTGTAATAAACATTTGGTTTAGGGTCGTTCATTAATCACGTGATGCTCGAACGGGGATTCGAACACAATCACATAATATCACAATGTTTATTGCCTCGAGTTTTCCTTATTTAAGTCAGTAAGCAACACCATAGGTACATTATGCAACCTGACTTAATGACTATTAAAGGCTAAAAAATTTCACGTGATCAATAGTCGGCCCCTATATCATATACCTATTTAATTTTGTGATTATCGTCTAGTCATTTTAACGTCTTTCCATAGTAAATTAATAGGCGTGTGATGTTTACTAGCCATTCGTAGTATAATGGTCGTCATTTTAAGTACGAAACATGGTGGACACGCTTTATTCAATGTATAGGACGTTGGGATTCCTGAGGCCGACCATACACGGACTGCCTAAATCGGTCGACTGCATGATATATACTTCTATAGACACACATACACAGACTGTGAAGTAGTTAGATGATTCCGAGGGCGCTCGAGTGACAAGCAAGAGCGGTCGACGGTTCGAGTAGTCCCTGTATGAGCGGCCTTTTGTATTAGAGCTCTTACACACGAACGGCATGTTGCTAACGGCAGAGGTAACTGCAGCCGTCGACGTGTCGGCGGCATTCGTAGGCGCGTGTCCAGCCTTATAGTTTCTTAACTGTTTACTCGTGTTGTAATTTTGGAACTAAAACATTTGACTGGAAGACTAGAAAGTCTAAATACCCACCTAAATATGTAACCATGCAAATCGTGTTTAATCTCACTAAATAATAGTTATAGTAACACTGACTATCTAGAATACTAGTCATGAATAATTAGTTTAGTAAATTATATTAGCGCACATTAAAGTTAAATAGTTTTAGTAATTTATTATGAATGCTCCATTTTACTACCTAGCAATAACTGACTAATCTCGGTAAATAAAACGAAAACTGCCACATAATCGAATTTTGAGTCAAATTTTTATTATCAGTATTAAAAATAGCAATGTTTGTATAAAATTTTAAAATGTAGTTTCTATAAATTGAGAGAAATTGTATCGAGATTTTGTAAGTTTTAGAACCTTTAAATATAGCAAAAAATTACCGCATTTGTAAATCGGTAAATCTTTTGATAACTTAATAAAATGCATAATTAAATGATTAAAATATAAACCGTTAATAAATTTATCACATTGCAGTTATAAATAAGTGCAATTTATGATTATTTATCAAATGCTATTTCCATAACTGAACTGTTAAACATACCTACTCCGTTCCGATATTATATATTTTTAGCTAAATATGATATTGTTGATATTATTTTGTCTCAGATTCTAGCAACGTTATGACGCTCAATTATTAAAATTAAGTATTAAAAATTTTAATAGCGAAATTTAGTCCATTAGAAAACTATCATTAATTGAGATTGTCACTTTGGAATTGACTATCACTTCTCAAGTTATTATTGAAATTCTGAGAGCAAGGTGACAAGTATTTTATTTTTAACAAAATTTAAAACGATCCTATACTGCAGTGCCATGTAGAAAAGTGCCATTTCTATAAGCGAATCGGTCAAATGTATTGGAATAACAATTATTTTCATAAAGTCATGAGACTTGGGTTACTTCCATACATTTGAACGATTCGCGCTTGTAGAAATTTCACCTGTCTAGGCGGCATGATATAACAGTGCATTTAGCCTCTGAATCTCTTAATAAATTTGACCAAACGAACTATAAATACTCATACGATATTGGGAACAAATGTTACTTTGTCACTTTCTCAGGATTGACTTATATAACTTGAACTGTGTAATATATTGTTTCATAAGAGTTTAACATGTATAGTTATTTCAATATGATGGTTGTGTTATGTTAAATGTAAAGTATTTAAGCTATTTATTAAATTGTTGCAAGTTAGTTACGCTGAACACCATAACTCTGATTATATATATATATTATATAAACATTGATTTCCTTGAATGTAACGCGAATAATTTAACTTATGTACTCTTAATTAGGAATTAAATATACAATGTTTTGATATAGTAGTATATTTATTTTTACCGTTTAGCTCATTTCCAGCCGGTTTATAATAAGGCAACTCGAAGTTGTCAGTGGTAAGTTAATTTTTCTCATTATTTAGAAATGTTGATAGAGTTTATATAAAAGAAACACATGTTGTAGTTTTCGGTTTTATTTTATACTATACATCGCTGAATAAAATGTCAGAACATAATACAAAGTTTTAGTGGGAACAGATAAATAGGGAGTAAAGGAAACTACAGTCAGTAAGAGTCCTTACCAAACATTTTATAAAATTTAGGAAGATATGGTTTGGAAGATAGATATAGAGGTAAAATATATTTCCTATTGTAATAATATCATACATGACATTTTAAGTTTACATCACTCGTGGATATTGCGACATCCGTTGACATTAATTAAACTATCTACTTTAATTCTTCTATACTTAAGGTTCAGCGAACGTTAATTTTTATGATTGGACTTAGGGCGGGTAATTTTAAAGCATTTCCGTTGCTTATTTTTAGTATGGAATGCTGAGAATAGCATGTATAAATTTATAAATCTAGTCTAAATTTGTTTCTGCATTGGTCAATTAAAAAACAATCAGTGTCTAAATTTCTGCTATTCAAATGAAAAGTAAGATATCCCGGCTCTATGTCCTGTCTATGAACTTAAAGTAACTAAAGTAAACATGTTGTAAATATTTATTAACATTGCAAACTGAAAATTCTCTTACCTTGAAGGTAATAAAAAATAACGTAAAATTAAAGTACTTATATTCACAACTTGGCCTAGGCTTCATCTTCACTAGCGGATACGGACTTTCTAGAAACTGGTGTATCTGGTCTTGAGTTTCTTGAGCCGGATCTGGATCTGGAACCGGATCTAGACCGAGATCTTGACGCGCGGGATCCTGATCTGCTCCGAGATCCGCTCTTAGACCTTGAGCGTGACCTCGAACGCGATACGCTCTTTGATTTAGAACGGGATCTGCTCTTTGACCTGAATAAAAAAATATTGTTTATAAATTAACACAATATTAATAGATTTTCCTAAGTGTTATAAGTGGATAGAGGCAGCCCTTTCGTTCATAAAACATAGCACACATTTGATTAATTCAGTTAATATTGTATATAAAAAAAAATAAAGCTTACCTAGATCTTGACCTGGAAACACTTTTAGATCGGGAACGGCTCTTGGAGCGACTCTTCGACCTGGATCGACTCTTAGAGCGGCTCTTTGACCGTGAACGACTCTTGGAGCGGCTCTTAGATCTTGACCTGCTTTTAGACCTGAAATATTTATTATAGTTATTATCAAGTTAATACATAGACAGACTAATGAGGGTTATTATTTAAAATTTTAGGAGGATTTTTTTCGGTGAGATAACATAATAATGTACATGGTAGAGACAGAAAACGTTCTCTCATTCCAGTATTTTGTATAATTTATTTCAGTGTTAAACCAACCACTGCTTTATATAACTCTACCCTAACTTATTCAGAATAGAACAGAACCCAGTTCTATAAAATTGGATATTTGCTAATAATGAATGCTGGTGACCTACTATGTGCTCAAAGGATTAATTCGTTTGTTTTTGATAGAAGTAGGGTTAAATAATTAATAGATTTTTTCTAAATAAATAATCATACCTCGATCGGCTCTTAGATTTGGAGCGGCTCTTCGATCGTGATTTGCTTTTGGACCTAGAACGACGCTTGGAGCCTGACCGCGAACGACTGCGAGATTTGGACTTGGACCTGGATCTTGACCTGAAATATAACAAGAAGCTTTTATATTGAAGGAGATGTAAATGGTTTATATAAATACAATTTTACGTAGAAATACAAATTTTTTTACTTCTGAAGCCCGTAGCTTTTTTTTTTGAAACGACAGTTATTTCATAATTTAAGTAACAATTTTAATTATTTAATTTATTCAAGCGTGTTAAATGCTAGAAGTTAGAAGAAAAAAAATATCATGTGTGTCTTCACATTTTCTCAATATGGTATTTCAAATATATTTCACTACATATACAGAAGTTTTGATCAAATATACTATAGATAATCTTTTCTCAGAGATTTTTGTATACGCTACTTTTAAAATAACGTCCGAAAATTGTATTTACTTTTGTGTATTTGATGTTTAAGTCAATATTTAAATTCGTTGCTTAGATAGCAAGAGTTCCAAGTGTAACTTTTATACGAGGCTTCTGTAGTATCTAGGAAGCACGTAAGTAACACATAGACCATAAAATCCTTACCTATCACTATCCGAAGCCGACATAATCCTCTTCCGTCCCTTATTAGCAGGCGGGCTTCTACTCCCGCCACTACGGCTGCCACTGCCACTGCGGCTTCTGCTGCGCGACTTGCGCGAGTTATCCGACTCGGATTCAGAAGTCGATATCGTTTCTTTAGAGACAATCTTCGCGCGCTGTTTCGCGCTGAGTTTCTCGTCGGCTGCTTTAGCTGCTCGCGCCTTTTCGCGTTTACCGATGCCTTTCTCGCCCTATTGAAGGAAAATTATAGTATTGAGGCTAGAGAACATGTAGATTTATACCTATATAGGTTTTTAGGAAAGGGTAAATGCTTCAACTTCTTTGACAGTTGTTGTGGTTAATTAAATCCTAATCTTCTCCAATGAGTTACAGCAATCAGGCTAATGAAAGAAGTCCATAAGAATATAAAAAAAATATACAATATTTATTTTGGATCTCTAGAATTATTATTGTAACTACCTTGATTAATTCTTGCAGTTAAAGAAAAGTTGAAACGTTATAGCAAATAGGGAGTCCAAACACCACACCAAGTATATACACCTATACTTACACAAAATAGTATTATAAATAATAATGATGTAACGTACCTTCTTCCTGCCCCGCTTCTTAGGCGGGTCGCTGTCGCTGCCGGAGCCGCGGTTCTCGCGCCGGTTCTTACGCGACTTGCCTTTACGCGACTCGCCTTGCTCGCGCTTGCGTTTACGCTGCTTGGGATCGCCACTGGAAGAAAATTTAAGTTTAGTAATACATACTATATAACACTAAACGTTTAGAAATATCCCAGGTAAAGTTGCACTATTTGGTACATCATTGGTACATTGATAGCGCCCATATACTAAGCCAGAACCTTGTAAAAAGCGTATTTAGTAATGACCAAACGCTTTTTCTGACCTACTGAAGACAACCCAATTGTACATTACTTGCGGAACTACCCACCACATGGAAAGGTAGAACAAACAACTGCATATCTCTGTATAATACGCGCTCTGTTGCAGGTAAGCTAAAAACTCTATTTATAAAGAAAACTCCCTGTATTTAAAATGTTTCTTCTTCTTCTTCGGTCCCTCACTGCTGAGGATCGCGACCACATGTTAAGTCCCAATGCCAAATCTTTTTTACGCCCATTTTTTTTTTTTTTTAGTAAAATCTTTTTGCTATAGATTAATAAATATAATGTGCTCACCCCTCTTCTCTCGGCGCGTCGCTGCCACTTCCCGGCGAGTCCGACACATACTCGTCGCGCCTCCGTCCTCGCCCGCCTTTCGACTTGTTCTCGACCGGCATGTCGGCGAACAACAACGCGTTCTTTGTCTTCTCCTTGTACTCCTGTCTCTTCTGTGACATCTCCACTGAACTCTTTTGTTGTTCTTCCTCGCGACGTTTGCGTTCGTCTTCCTGTTTTGTAATTATATGGGTTAGGTAAGGATAGTTTGAAAATTTGTAAAAATACCCAATTTTTTTTTATTGGAGAATATTGCAAAATATTTATTTTTATTGGAATATCCCAAAGTAGTTTAAGCTGCTTTATGTAGTTTTGCCACGAGAAATTTTTTATACAAGGTGTAGTTCTTGGGTTTTTACGAATATATAGGAAGGAATATTTATGTATATTAAACATATTTAAGAATCTAAATGATAATTGCTATTTAGTATTTTGATTAGAATTTCCAGCAATGACGTGAATATATTATCATCAGTATAACACATAAAATTTTCTCAATAAATAACATGGAATAGAATCAACAAGTTAGTTCTCCATAATACACAAATGCTACAAACCTGTTGCTTCCTGAAAGCCTCTCTCTGCTCTCTCTGCCGGTCCCTAAGCGTGAGCTCCTCATCGTGTTGGCGTCTCGCTCTCGCCACATGCCACTGCGCTTGCGAGAGCAGATCCGCACACGTCCTCGCCTCTTGATGCTGTGGGGCGAGCCGAGCAAAGTGCTTGTGTGCTACGTGCAGCTCGTGTACCGCACGAAGTACTGCTCTAAGATCGGACCTCTCGTCTTTAAGTACGAGCGCGGCTCGGCGTCGGAGCGTGAGCATAGTGTTGTAGGCGAGCGCGGGCTCGTGCGGCGCGACGCGGCGGGCTCGCAGCAGCGAGGCTCGCGCGAGCCCCGCGCGCCCGGCCAGCGTGGCGGCTCGCGCTACCCACGTCAGCCACTCCACGTCGTGGTGCATGCGGAATTTGCGGACGCAGTTCTCGTACTACAACCATACGTATTCATTTTAACTTAATAATAGAGTTTTTACTAACATGATGATTGGGAATGTTTAAACGCAACATTAAGAGCTTACTCAGTTTATCCTTAAATATACCACCTGATAGGGATATATATAAGATATACAGCAAACACTTGTATTGCATGTAACTTTTATACCAATACAATGTTGATTCAATAGTTCAATACTATTCTATCTCAAATAAGTCCATGTTTTACCATTAAAAATGTATAGTATGAATAGCACCTTAAACTTTACATAATAAACAAACACTCACCATTTGTATAGCATTGATATACTGTTTCTGTTCGACGTAGATGTGCGCAATATTCATCCACACATCGGGGAAGTCGGCCGTCGCTTCACGAACTTGTGCAAATATATCGCGAGCTTCGTTCACGCATCCCTAGGACAAACAAATTTACATTTTAATTTCAGTAATTCACAAGGTTTCAAAATGATATTCGTCATTAACAACAGACGCACATTTTTCACTGCTTGGAATAGTAAGAATGCTGCAAAGGTTTAGCATAATCATGCGTCGTCTACCGGCTGTATAACGTATCTGATAGAGCAAATTAACAGCAAAATATGCACAATCATTATAGATAGCAATTTGAAAGCAAATATAAATTGTGCTGTCAATTGCTATTGCTTTGCTTTTGGAAGATACGTAATAAGTCCGCAAATATACGTTCATATATATTCGTTCATATCACCAGTTTAATAAAAGGGAACGTACCTTATGTGCAAGTACACAACCAATGCCGTTAGCTGCCCATATGTTCTTAGGGTCGTTCTTCAGCACTTGTTTGTACATGGTGAGCGCTCGTTCTTGGTGACGCTTCTCTCTGTCTTTCTCGCGACACGGCTGGTGTAGAGTTTGGAGCCACACATTACCTGCAAACAAAATAATTACGAGTTTTTTAATCAAAGCTTTTTTTTATCTTAAGCTTACAGATCTTTCTTCGTCCTAATTACATAATAAATATTTGTTGATGAAAAAACAACACCACCATTATTTTTAGAACTTTGTTGGCGCAAAAATTGGATTGCTTTACAAAATTCAAGGAATATTCTACAGAAAAAGGGTTTTAAATTAGGTTATCTATTAAGTTATTATGTTTAGTGGATAAGAGGTAGAGCTAGTCCTCATATTTGCTACGACTGAAAAAGGCCGTTAAGCTGTGCCTGTTATTTCATTAAGACCTGTAAGACCTTAACATGCAAATAAAGATTTTGAGTTTTGAGTTTTGAGCTTCAAATAAAATATGGCCACGTAAATAAGTAACTTATAATATTCAATCACTTACCAAGCGCAATCAGAGAATACGCATCGTTTGACGTACTAGAGTTCTGTAATATCCTCTCAAACTTCTTCTGTCCGGGCCCCCACTCCTGTTGCGCTAAATGCAGGTTGCCTAGCAACGACCAAGTGTCGGGGTGCTCCGTGTTCACTTTCAAAGCCTCCTTGAACCAATCTGACGCTTCGTAGATCTGACCCTTGTCTCTTGCCATGCAACCTAACCTGTAATTTGGTGAGATTAGTAATGTTGTTTTTCAAGAGACTAGCGGTGCCTTGCGGGTTCACCCGCCTAAGCAAATTTTTTATTTTTTTTTTGTTTTTTATAAGGAAGGTTTTGTAAGAGGACAGTCATTCAAGAGCCTAGTTTACGTAAGATCACAAATCAAAATTACAACCCATTTGTATTTAAAGCTCGCCATTTTCAGAATAGATAGGTTGCTTTCAAGGAACCAACTTTTTAGAAGAAATTTTCAAGGTAAACGTACATAACATGGGCAGCACGTGTTTACAAGGTAAACTTTATATAAACAGACCCTATTAAAAGTACGTATCAACTCGCAAATATTTAGAAAGGAGAATTTTATTTAAAGTTTTTGCTATTTCTTACCTTAAATAGCAGTCAATATAATTAGGATGCTCCTTCAATATATCTTTATACAGTTTCTCAGCCTTGTTGTACATACAGAGTGCTTCATTTAGTCGCGCTAAGTTATACATGGTAGTGACCGCTATAGAATTGTAATATTGAGCGTCCAAGGTTTCAGCATCTGCTTTCTCCCTAGAAAGTTAGAGAAAAGTTGTAGAAAGTTGGTACATAATGTTTATATGTAATTTATAAGAGTTGCCGATTAAAGACTTTTCCCCGTCAGTACGTCAGAAAAAATAAAAATGTGTGAAAAAATATTTTTGTCGTCAGTAGCGTATGCCTGAGTTTTTTCCATATAAATTTTGAAGTCAGTTCTTTAAACATTTATGTGTAATCAAATACCTTCATGTTTAGTACGAGAAATATAGCTTACCTTTCCAATGCCTCCTCCAAATAATTCTTAGCTTCATTTAGGTTTCCAAGTCTATAATGTAAGGCAGCTACATTGTTTAAGATTTCTGCTGGAATGTCTGCATTGACTTTTTCTTTGAGGATCTTCATTGCTGTGCTGTACGCATTAAGGGAGCCCTAAAAACATATAGAACTGACATATACCACATAAAACAAAATTTGGCTTGTGTAGACACTAAAGTTATTATAAAATACATACAAACAAAAGTGTATCTTCACATGTGGGATATAAAGTCGATTTTGGTTTACCTGCAGATCATTTTGTTCCAATATTTGAGCCAACTCGATCCAAGCTTCGACGTCATCTGGGAACTGTTCCGTGACTTTCTTCAAATGTTGGCGAGCGATGTCTCTCTTGGATTGTGACGGTGAGTTCGCGTAAAGAGATCCCAATATCTTCATCGTTTCGTAGTTGCCGGGTTGAACTTTTAATACTTTTTCGAAGCATTGGGCCGCCTACAAATGACACAAAAATTATAAATTGGAGGCTTAATAGGTTTGATTTATAATATTTGAAAACACGAAATGTATATTTTTGCAGCATCATACATTTAACCAGAATACAATAGTGTTTCTTGTTTGATTTTCTTCTGCAAGTATATAAAACAATTTTTAAGTTGTTCATTACATTTTCTTATTGATAAAATTTACATATACCGAAAGAGGTCACATTCTACATCCTGGTTACATCCTTCATTTGTTATTCATTCACAAGAAAACCTATATCATTAGGGTGCGTCAGATCTGGACACACCCTTGCATTACTACCGTCAATTACAAAAAGCATAATACTGTACTTACGTTCTCCGTATCCCCTCTATAGATATACATCTGTCCCAGGCCATAATGCGGCAGTACAAAGTTGGGCGGCGCGAACTGCGTGGCCTGGTAGTAGTACTGGAAGGCCTGGTCGCAGTCGCCCTGCGCGTGGAATGCGCGCGCCAGGTGGTGGCAGCTCTCCGCGCGCATCGCCTCGTTCTCCGTGTTGTGGAACGCGTGTAGAGCTAGGTGCTGGACTTTGCTGTAGTCCTGGTAACAGATGTGTTAAATAGTTTACTTTCTACACAAATTGTGGCATAATTTGTTGATTATATCCATGTCATATATGTCGGAGAGTGTAAAAAGGAGCGTCAAGGTTTAACCGCCTTGGGTGTGTTCGGGATCAGATGTTGGCAGCATCGTGCGAGTTGCCAAATTTGGCAGTGGTGTTTTGACTTCAGGTGAAAAGCACGAGAAGCTAACTGAAGAAACCGACTTCGCCGCGTTCCTAGAAAACATTCACTATGGAAGGAGAGCTGAACAACCACCGCCCACCCTACCCCTTCGCTATCAGAAGTGGGATTCCTTCGTTATCTATATTTTCCATGCGTTTTTGGATTTTCACAAATAATGTAAACATGTTTAAACAAATATATATCTTTTTAATTTAATGTTTCTTTAAGGTTATTTTTGGTTGGAGGTGACAAAAAATTGTTCGAGGCAGCAAAAGATTCGATTGAACTTTTAAATCCAGTTTACCAGTGAGAAAAATAGATAAGGCATTGTATTTATAAATCCAACATAGTATATTATAGTATTAGTACATGTTTGTGTGGTTTTGAATTTATAAATTAATTAAAAGCTAGAAAAAATCTCGCTATGAAACAGACTTCAGAAAAAATAATAATTAAATGTAAAAAAAGTACATTTCACAGCATCTTAGACATAATAATAGAACATAAAATAGTATAAACATAACATCACTTACCTTTTTAAAGAAGAAATGATTAGCCAAGTGGTTCAATACCATAGGGTTCTTGGGGTCAATAGCATATGCCTTTGACAACATAATCACAGCCATTTTGTTAGACTCATTCTCTTGGAGATTTAGTTTCAGAATAGACAGGCCTACAAGGGCGCCGACACACTGTGGGTCTAGCTGTAAAGCTCTTTCAAATGCCATCCTGAAAAAAATAATTTAGTTTATTGTTTGAATTGAATTTATGTATTTTAACTACATATGTAGCTCACTCAAAAGTCACTATAACATATATTAAATAAGTTATTTCAGCAGAAAGAGTTTTGTTTAGTTACTTTTACGAAAAACGGGATAGGCCGCGTCATTTGGCGTTTCAAAAAATATCGCGATGTAAATGAATGTGAATAGGTCTCACCTAGCCTTTTCTTGATTGTTCAGCTTCATGAAACAATGTCCCATTCCCAATCGTAAAGCCGCTGGGCTATCCGGGTTAGTCCTAAGAGCTTTCTTATAAAAAGCTAAAGCTCCTCTATAATCCTTCCTGTTGAAGGCAATACAGGCTTTTCCGAGCAAGGAGGGTACATTGTTTGGAGACTGGTTCAGGACAAAGTTGAACTGGGCATCGGCTTGCTCCATTTTATCACCCTCAAGAAGACAGAAGTATGCTCGGCCAAGGAGATGGTTCTAGAAAGAAAACTTATAATTAGTAATATGCATTTTTTTTTGGTTGATGCATGTTAGTTATTTAATTGTGTGCTTACTTGATCATACATGATGATTTTATCCGCCATAGTGTACAAGAGAGTTGCTTTAGTGAACAATTCTTTTTTCTTGTCCTTAGATTTTTCTTTATTGGCCTCCTGCACGTAATATGCGGCCAACATATCGAGGGCGCGCATTTGGTCTCTCTCAAAGTCCCGATAGTCGATGTTGGCGTCCGTACGGGACGCCTCCAATATCTTGAGGAAGTCATCGATCTTCTTTTGTTTGTAGTATGCAAGCTGCAAGAAAAAGGTAATGTAAAAAATATGTTCATTATAACTGCATACAAAATTTTTGTATTTCATAACTACACAAATTATTTTGATTTGATTTTTAACAAGATAAAAAAAGTGCTTTTACAGTAAAAGGGGAAATAATCTAGACTTTAAAAACAATACACATTATAATGGTTATGACAATGCTAATTCTCTTAGATAATTGTACTGTTGGTTGGTGTGCTGAATAAATAAATAGTGACAAATCCTTACTTATATTATAAATGTGAAAGTTTGTTTGGATGTTTGTTACTCTTTCACGCAAAAACTACTGAATGGATTTTAATGAAACTTTACAATAATGTACCTTATACATCGGAATAACACATAGGCTATAATTTATAAACATAGTGTATGAATCATCATTGACGCGGGTGAAACCGCGGGGCACAGCTAGTGTAATATAGTTTGGAAGTGTAGTTGGCAACATGTTTTCACTATTTATTTACAACCATTGAGTCTAATTTTTTGGTGCAAAACTTATTAATACATACATATAGCCTAGCAATCAACATGTAGAAATTTAATGTATTAGATTATATTTTTGTATGTGGACTGGGAATGTTGTTAGATACACATAATTTTGATAATTGAAAGTGGTTATGTTGTTGCCACCCTGCATAATAGTCCAGAATAAACTGAAAGTAATATAAAAAGTATGTTGCAGCAGTGAGGCAAAATAAGAACACTATTAACTTAAATTATCATATCCCATGTTCAATCTTTTGCTAGTATATATTAGACCAGTTACTCCAATTATCAATCCTTTAAGAGGGTTATTTTTCACTGAAATATGCTAACAGTAAAAATAGAGAAACCAATATCATAAAGTTACAATAATAATAATAATATTCCGGGACAACTCTCACACGGTTATCTGGTCCCAAGCTAAGCAGAGATTGTGTTATGGTAACCAGGCAACTGATAAACATACTTATATATTTCTAAATACATACATATTATCGATAAATTACACCCAGACAACCAGAACAAATGATCATGCTCATCACACAAACATTTGTCCTGGGTGGGAATCGAACCCACAACCTCCGGTATAGCAGTCAGGGTCACTAACCACTAGACAAACAGGCCCGTCAAATGATCATCTTCTAATTAAAAAAGAATAAAATCAAAGGGATTTTCTAAAACACACGCCACTAAGTCATTATGTGTAATAGAACATTACAGCTTTTGCATAAACAATATAAGATGCAGAAAGAACATAAGTTTTGCTTCAGGGCATTATTTTGGTTAAGTAATTAATTCTGGTGTTTCAAGTGGTTTCAATAAGCTATCTGCAATAACATTAAATTATTATACCACACATTTAAAAACTGACAACTTAGCAACTTTATTTAACTTTTAATCATTATATTTATTTACAATTCAATACTTAAATCTTATACAAGAACAAACACTTCCAACTACAATAAAATTAAATTTTAATTTCTTTATATAAGATAAAGAAATAAAACTAACACATGTCAAAAAACTCATCGTCATCCTTGTCAATGGCGGGAAACGTGCCCAGAAGGCTGGCAGCATTGCCACATTGAATGGCTATGCCGATTCTCTGTGCAAGGAACAAACCAGCTCTCTGATCACGAGTAGAGTCTACCAAACGTTTTGACAGTTCTTTAAAAAGATTTCCTGCACTCGGATGCCATGACCCGAGTGTTTCAACCCCAAATGGCTCGAAAATATCCGCAGCTCCAGCAGCAGCGCCGGGAGAGTCCGCCGAACTTAGAACGTGGGATGGCGCATGGGTGTCGACGCAATTATGTGTATTTAGAAAGGGAATTCTACATGTAATGGTTTTGTCAATAGGTTAATTTAAACATACTTTTATTGATCTACATATAAATATAATATGCTATACAGCATAAATATTACCACGCTGTGCCATACATTCAAAAGAAGAATATTGTAATATAAGTACAAACACAAAATAAATGGCATAAAAATGCCTAAAGATAGTAAGTAATTATATTGATGTCATATGAAAGTACATATTTATTTATTTATTTATTTATTACACCTTAAATCTATATGGATGTGTATGTACCGTAGGATTTATGCCTAGTAGTCAATTATTAATAACTCATTATTGATTTAATAAGTTACATTTTTATGGGCCATTCGCTACTTATAAGTGACATAAACAAAAATGTGAGGTTAAGTTTTAGTTTACTTACACCAACGTTAATCCAGACATTGAGCTGCGATCTTTCCTGTTGTAATATGCTAAGCACTTCATCGCCAGAAGGTAATTGCTCTGGATCCAGCTCAATCACCTAAATACACCAAAATAAAAATTTGATTACGCCACTGACACTATCGAGTAAAAATTTCTAAATTTGTCATATTAAGTACACAATCACCTCATCGGTGCTCATCAATGGTATTTCGAGCGACATTTTGCTGGTTTTAATGCACAATTCACTACATCACAATAATAAAATCCACAATTTAAACTTAAACAAAATCGCACATAACGACAAGCAAGCAAACTCAGCAAACTGCAAGCAAACCACAGAGTCAACAAATATTAATATAAACTCATAGAGAAAAGTAATCAGATAAACTGGCTATTGTGCAGGCTATAATACAAATGTTGCCACCTTAACATTTTTTGCACAGACTGACAAAGGTTTTTAAAGTCCATCGAAATGCCATTTTAAATATTTGCAATCGACTAAAAGTTATGTTTTAATTTTATAAGAGGCTGATTTAACTAACATATGTTTATCAGTTTAGTACATAGGTAACTCAAAGATACGGATGTGAGCAATTGATTAACAAATTTTTGGCTAATATTGTATTGATTACCTATTATTATTTATTTTGATAAAACCTGAAACAACAACATGAAATTGATTCTTCCATCTCTAGTCGATTGATTGATTGACTGACATTGACGGACGAATTTGAGCAAATTGGAGTCTGAGTCATAGAGAAAAGTAATTAAGTAGGGAAGTCTGAGTCTGCCTAGTGCCTTGCATCATAGTTAATACTAGATCTATACTAGTTATTTATACAAAATAAATATGTACTCTGTGCTTGCATTGCATCTGATCGATCTGATCTGCCTTGAATCTGAACTGAACAAAAATCTATTGATTTCTAAAATCTAAATTAATGTTGTTTATTTTCTGAATATGTTTGGTTTGTATATTAAGAAATTAAATAAAAAAAGATTTGAAAATCGATTGCTAACAAATAATAATACAATTTCGATCTGGAGTTATGTTTTAAAGGGTTATTTAGTGGATTACAAGAAATCAGCTTGCCATAAATTTTAAATAAATATTAGGAGCAGTGTTTTGACACAGGAAGAATGGCAAAAATAATAGAAAAGAAGGTTACTCTTAAACATGCTCAACCAAATCTTTTAATACAAACTTGGTTATTACAACTACTTGAGAATGCTAGAAAAGAAAAAAGTAGGCTTACACCTATGTTGGAACTGGCATTGGACTCTCTTTCTAAGTACCCAGTGCAGTTACATTCAGGAGCAGAGTGCATTATATTGAAAGGCTTTGGAAAGAAGCTGTGTAATATTTTGGATCAATGTATAGAAGCTTACAATGCCAATTTAGCAAGTAACTCTGACCCATTCCGGGAGTTGAAGGTTGAAGAACAAAGTGACCGTCCAGACTCTCCTATGACAGTATCTTCATCTTCTTCCTCAATACCATTCAACAAATATATTCCACGGAGCAACAACTCAAGTCCAACACATGTTCCTCTAAGTCCGGAGAACCTTTTGAGACATGATGTAAGTGATCATCTAAGCCCTCTTCCCTCCACACCCCCAATACATAATGATACACAAGAATTAGACGGAACATCTCTGCTGTGTGATCAATCAGATAATGATTCAGACAACCAGATAAGCCCTTTACCCAATGGAAGTGGTGCAAAAAAGTCATCTTTAAGGAAATATAAGCCAGCATTTAGATCTGGGGGATATGCAATATTATTAGCTCTGAGGGAGTATACTATAGAAAACTTAGATGAACCAGTATTATCCAAAGAAAATTTGATAGAAAGAGCTCAAAAATATTCTGAGGAATCATTTGTAAAACCTAAGCCTGACTCTCACTACACTGCTTGGTCTAATATGACTAGACTAGTAATGAAAGGTTTAGTAAAAAGAAAAGGGAGAAAAAAGGCTGAATTCTCCTTGACTAAGGATGGTATGGAGCTAGCTAATGAGCTCTACGAAGAGGCTAAATGTAAAGAAACTGTAAATGACATGATTTTTAATAATGAGCCAGTAATTACACCTGTTGTTTTACATAATGAATATGCGGATAATAATAATTATTTAATGGATGTTAATGAAAATGAACCTTCTACATCACAATCACCAAATATAGGGAATGTTTTTATTGACATGGCACCTGGTACATTTGATATAATATTATTGATTGATAAATGTGAAACTGGAGGGTATGTATCATTGCAAGTTATCACAACACAGATGTTGTTACAGTTTTACTTAGATAATATGCTTTATTTAGTAATTAAATATGGTAAAAATGTATTTTCCAAATAAGACTTTGCCAGGCGTTGAGTAACTGTGTGCTCATGCAATGCGAAAGTATTTAAGCATTTAATTATTTCATTTACATTAATGAAAGTTCATTGTTCACAGGCTTAAAAAGAAAAATGACCCTACTGTGGCCCAATTCAATAAATATCCAGATATGAAACATGAGTTCCGAAGTTTAAAGGTGGGAGATTTCACTTGGGTAGCCAGACACAAAGAAAATGTAGAACAAGAGCTTGTATTACCTTTTGTAGTGGAAAGGAAACGAATGGACGATCTTGGTGCTAGTATTAAAGATGGTAGATTCCATGAACAAAAATTTAGACTGAGAAAATGTGGACTTAACAATGTTATATATTTGGTAGAAAATTATGGGAGCAACAGGAATGTGGGATTGCCTCTACAGCATTTGAAGCAGGCCTTGGCTAATACTAGAGTCCAAGATGGATTTAAAGTTCACACGACTGATTCCTTGACTAATTCAGTTAGATTTTTGGCTATGATGACTAAAAGACTGATTATTCGCTTTAAGGTAATTATAATAGATTACTAATACTAATATTATAAATGCGAAAGTTTGTTTGGATGTTTGTTACTCTTTCACGCAAAAACTACTGAATGGATTTTAATGAAACTTTACAATAATGTAGCTTATACATCGGAATAACACATAGGCTATAATTTATAAAGATAGTGTATGAATTGTCATTCACGCGGGTGAAACCGCGGGGCACAGCTAGTAGATTATAAACCATTACAGTAGTATTTAACTGTATCATGAAATAATAAAACCTTTTTATTTTTAGGATAAGCGTCTACGAGGCTGCAATAAGGAGCCCAGTAATGATTATTTGATGACATTTGACTACTTCAACAAATCTTCAGCTAAAAACAAAGCTTTGACTGTAACGGAGACATTTATAAAGTTACTTCTTCAACTGAAAGGCGTGTCTGTCGAGAAGGCGCTGGCAATTACACGTAAATATCCTACCCCGCGATCACTTATTAAGGCTTATTTGAAATGCGATGTGAATGAGGGTCAGTCTCTTTTGACGTATCTAAAATATAGTGAGCTAAGTTCTAATGTTGGGCCTGTGATCAGTAAAGCGATTTATAATGTTTTCTCGAGCTTATCTGATTAAAATGATTATTGTTGAATGAAAAATACTGCACAAACATGCATATTGGAAAATGAGTACATTAGGTACATCAAAATATGTTAATTAATTTAATAACGTGTGAACAAGGTTTCATTTTAGGCTTGAAAATTTTAGAATGTTTTAATTTTCTGCTATAAGACCCTTAAAAATACTTTGTTGTAATATAAAAATGCATTGAAAATTTTAAATACCTATCTACTGAAAAAGCAATTATATTTTCAAAAAAGCAAAATAAGAATCTTTATAAAATAAAATTGGAATAAAACATCTTACATTAAAAGTTAAAAAAAGAATCATAAATTAAAAGAGCTTATTAATTGAAATAAAACTACTTTTACGGATTTTATCGCGGTTTGTATTTGAATTTTCTGACTGCCCGTACCTCCAAAGGTGTCGAAACGTCGGGAACTAAAATTCAAATACAAACCGCGATAAAATCCGTAAAAGTAGTTTTATTTCAATGTCTAACATTCGCGTAAACCTCAGAACTCAAGAGCTTATTAAATAAACTAGGGGTGAGGTCACGTATACCTGTATACCATAGTATCGTCATCATCATCCACAGCCCTTGTCCTCCCACTGCTGGGCATAGGCCTCCCCTTTTTCGTGCCATATTCTAGTATATGTACCTATACTATAGTATAGGTACCTACATATACCTCACCCCTAGATAAAGACTAGACTTTACGTTAAAAATGTTCATTAATTGAATATAAATATAAGGGAAACTGATAGGATCTGTTATTGTAGTACCAACATATCCTTCAGGTTAATGACTGTTGTACGAATATTAGATGTTTGTATGTAAAAAGGGGTATTCTTCATATTTATAATGACTGTAGCGATTTCCAAACATGTTTTAATCATATAGAGCTTCAGTACTGCGGTGTAATGGAGTTGGTTTATATAATAAAAAAATGGATGTCTACATATAGAGGGCTAACCTTTTTCCAAAGGGTTTGTTAGTACTTAGTTATTTAATAAATTGATGTGAATAAGTATTTGTTGTAGTAAAGTAATAATGAACTCTTCTGTGAAAACGAATGATGTTTCATTCAATGCATGAAAGTCTGACTACTGACAATTACTTGATAGTATACGAGAATATGTAGTAGATAGTAGTTATGTAGGTATCCTTATCCAATTAAAATAAGAAAATGTAGGTACCTATATAATGTGAAAAATATCTTAATAAAGTTAGCAGTGGTCGACACAGTGAAAAAGTGCGTTCTGTCGTAAGCACATTTATTAGTGACATTATATTGTGCATAATATTACATGTTGCATAGTGACACTGACTGGTTGTGTATACCTAAGCGTTAATATAATTTTACAGTTTTTAAGAATAAACTTTTATGAGTTATTAATTATATTTTTAAAAACAGTTTATTTACATTCTGTGGCTGCTGTATTTCCATCAGCTTACGCTTATTTTAAATGGAATAATACGAATAATAATAATTTTTGTAGGTAGGTACTGTGCCTACTTACTTACTAGCAGAATTGAAAATTATCAAGATAATTATTTTCAGGGATAATCATCCATCCACGTAAATAATTTATGCATAATATCAATAAAAGTATTCTGTATTTTTTCATATTCATTTATAATAAAATCATATTTAAATTTGTATAGAAAATCTGAGTGATAATATGTGCTTCTCGGTGGTGGAGCCTAGCTAGCCGCCACTTGTCGCGAACAACCTTTTTTTATCATTCCTAATTATCGTGATAATTATCAATGAAAATTATCCAGTCCAACCCTGCTTACTAGATTAATTTTGACTAATTATATTTGTTTAGCCAATGTATTTTTATAGGCTTGAGAAAGCCTTATATTTTACAAATTTTTTATTACAGCATGGGCTGAAAATCATTTTATAAAATGACTTGTAATCTTTACTCGATGGTCGCCAGAGTAACGATCTCAACTAAGTATTTAATGTGTATTAACTGTTACGTAACGTTTTTGCCAAGTTTTACCCATAATAATATACTTCTTGTAATATAACTCTACTCTCTGGTGATAAGATTTAAATTGTGTGTAACGTCAATATGTGTGTACTGTGAGTGAGTACAACCCATTTGTCTGCTTTTGAATAAAGTGTCCCTGCCTAATCAAATATATTAAATAAGTACCTACTTTCAACTGTGCGGAACATATCTTGTTGAAAATCTGTACTTCTGAAAAAAAAAACTTGTGTAAATAAAGTAGGTGACATCTGAAAGAACTTGAAAATCTATTTATTAAGATTAATCTTGATGTGATTATTTTGTAGATTGTGAGTGAGAAAATAAAAAATATAAGTTATAATTATGTATACCTTTATTTAAACATAACCATTGACAGACATGAGTAAGTAGCAGTAGTAAGATTGACTTTTTTAAACCATTTGAAATAACTATCCATAAATAGTTCAGATTTAAGAGCACTTTAGGATGGAATCAACTTTTCCCAGTTTACGAATAGCGTGTTAAAATCACAAATTAAAAACAAAATATACAGAATTGGTAATGATTTGGCACAAAAAAGTTTTGAGATACATCAAATTAGGAGATTCTCTGGCAAGTTAGGAGATGTGAAACGAGATTTGATTGAGTCGAGTATATCACGAGATTCTGTAAACTTAATTATGCCAAACCACTAAAGGTACTACTTTAGACCCTTATTTTCATCATCACATTGCGTTTCCTTACAATAACACTTAACATTAATAAATATACTTAATTGCTATCTCTTTGAAATATAGTGTGTACGAAGCTGTAGGTATATAAATTTTGCCAAATGCAGTGTTCCAAATTGAAATCCGAAACATGGCACAGTTTACAAGAAAAAGAACAAACACTACAACTAAATTGCACACGACGATGAATGCACGATAATCACCAGTGACGGATTCAAGTTCAATAATACTTTAGAATCTCAAAAATTCAGTTATAAACATTTTCAATAGACGCCAAATTTACAAATCACATTTTTTAATATATTTTATTACGAATGTTATCAGTAATAAAACTCTGGTATAAAACTTGGTCTTTAAAATTATAGATGCTAACGTTATACCCACTAAAAGTAAAGTATGCAAAATAGAAAAATAAATGCCGAACAATCTACTAGAAGTAACAAAACCTTAACACTAAAGAGAACAAATTTAAAATTCGAGTCGTAAATTATGAACTAACGACCAACCACCTAATTAAAAATTAGGATAAGCTAAGTTACGTTATTAAAATATTTGAGATGTTGAGAATTTACAATTATATATAATATTCCTGTATTTACTAAAGTGCACTCAATTTTTGAAAATATAAAATAATATAAATTCCCCTTTATAAAATAATTCTTATAATTCTTATACGTAAATTGGTGCACTTAGAATATACTGAAGTAAACATATATTTAGAGAGTGTGGTAGTTCCTTTCAGTTTGGTTCTTGTAGTACTTGAATCCCATGAAGCCGATGGCGAGGAGACCCAGGGTCAGGATGATCCCGCCGATGAAGCTTGGTCCATCGAACCTGCGAAAAAGAAACATTTACAGTAAGAAAAATAATTATCAACAGTTAAGCAACTTGAAACTAGAACTTCGTTCTCTGCAGGATAAACCAAAAGTGTAACTGGTTCGACCTAAAAGATGACAAGAAATGTACGTGTATGATGACGGATCAATAAACCGAACAAATAATGTTAAATGCTGGACATAACATAGGGCTTCTGGGTGATGATTAAATAGGATAGAATCAATTTCACGCTTAGCATATAAGCAAAAAGTACATAAAGAGTGAAACAGAAACACAATGCCGAGATTTAAAAAGTTCGTGTTCCGTTAGGTAAATAAGTCATCTAATAATACCAGAAAACATCGACATGGTCAGTGGCCTCGAAAAAGGCATGTCTCTCGGTTAATGCTAAGTTGACGGTCGTTTAGATAAGTTTAATCTGCAAGGGCGATAAATAGCGGATTGACTTGATGCATTAAGCTTTTATGACCAGTGCATACTCTTAAAGCAATAAAGTGTAGTCTTTGTGGAAACGAAGAAAACACGTTGCTTGGTGGCGTCTCGCTTCTATATTCGAAATCTTCATCTTATATATAAAATTCTCGTGTCACGATGTTATTTACCATACTCCTCCGAAACGGCTTGACCGATTTTTATGAAATTTTATATGCATATTCAGTAGGTCTGAGAATCGGCTACTATCTATTTTTCATACCCCTAAGGGCCCTAAGTGGTAGTAGACAGGTGCTAGGTAGAAAAAATTGCATTGCAACGCATGCCGGGTACAGCTAGTAATTAATAAACGCGCTGTTTTATAGTCGCGTCATCATACTTTGTGTATTTACTAACAAAAAATAATATAAAGTAGATGAAATTGAACATAATTTATGAATTTTACTAGTAGTGACGAACTTAAATAATTGTATATTTTGTATAATGACGTAATCGACATCAGTGTGGTTTTATTCTCATCTCCTTTATGTAAATGTTGTAGATAATTAACAGTTTAAGCATTTACGAACAAGAATGGCAATCATACTGCTTATAGATAACCTTTGTTTAAATTATCATTAACTTCCTGCAAAATAACGTCGCATATGATATGAGTGAGACTCATCTTTTCTTTTTGATTACAGATATACTTTTAAAATATCTTAGGTATAAAGCACAGTTATTATCAAACAGAACTAATCGGGACTTGCAAATTAAGATCAATCTGTATTTTTTAAATCCTTCTAAATCAAAGGTTAAATCCAGTTGAGCTAAGCTATACAAAATTATATTATGTTATACATTTCAAAAACTGGTTTAAAAAACATAAATGCACTTGCACAAGTCAATGTCCTATAAGATTGTTTAGTGGTTGGCAGTAATCGATACATGAAAAGTAGGTACATGAATTACTAATAAACGCGGAATAGTAAATGAAGCGTGTGTGCCATTTCCCTACACAGTGTTCGTGTTTCAAACGGTAGACTTTCGAGAATTGACGCTTAAGGCTGGCTACGTAATATATGGAAGTGTACAGATTGAGTTCGATCGAAGCAGGCGCGCGGTGGTATACTACAATTCTCATGAAACAGGCCAAGTAGAAAAAAACTGCCAATAGCTCACGCGCGGTCATGCACGCGAATAGTTGTCAACTTTTATAGGTCAAATTTGGGCAATATTTTTCGTCGAAAATAGAGAATAAAGGTCAAATACTCACGCTCTAGACTGGGCTTCAATTGGTGCTACAGTAGGGCTAACAATTTCACCCTTAGGTGTAGTAGTTTCATTCTTCTTGTTGTCTGCGTTAGTACCGTTAGTCGCGGCAGGGGCGGGTGGTACTGTCACTGCTTCCGTTTTATTTTGTGGCGCCGCTGTCTTATCGTCAACAGGTTTTGGTGCATCTTTGTCAGGTTTGGTATCGGTCTTGTTGTCTTTCTCAGTTGGTTTGGTTTCATTTTTTGGGGTAGATGTTTCGTTTATCGCTGGTGCGGCTTGCGAGCCGTTGGCTGTAGCCGTGGTATTTGGCGTCGTTGCTATAGGTGCATTTACTTTGGTTTCATTGGCTACTGGTGTTTGCACTACCGCTGTTGGAGCCTGACCAGGTTGTACTGGCGTAGCTTTCGCTGTGTCTGCAACGGCTGACGCACCTACTGTAGGCGCAATCGGGGCTGCTGCCTCTGAAAATGCAACATAGAACCGAATTACAATCTAAAATCATTTGATTATCCCTAAAAAAGAAGTTATACCAAACGTTTCGCCTTTACCTATCGCCAAGTACACATACAAGGAAGGATTTTTCCGTTTATAGTTCTAGAAATGTAAATTAGATATCTCATATCGTAACGCTATTAAACATTGATCAGAAACTACACCTTTATAGAAGAGATTACATCATTCAACTAAGAGAATAAAAAGATATAGCGTGCTTTACATTTAGTTGGTGCGTACAGTGCCACTGTACTTTCACCTTGATCATTCAATCTAACTGTAATAACACATGCGAGCGTGCGAAAGTAAATTAAAATATTTTGAATGTAATATTATTAGTCAATCGTGTGAAACTGGAGCACCGATTAATATGTTTGAATAATAAATGCTCTACTTTTTGTACGGAAACCGTAGTATTTCCGAGTATTGTTCGAATTACAAATGGGAATTTTGTTTTCTTGAAAAAAATAAACAAGCAATATGTATTGTAATTAGATGTCAGTTTTTGACATACATTTGCGTTACTCGGACAAATAGTTATTAGGAATACTCAAAGAGCACAATGAGGCTAAATCTGTGTTACGTTTGTAAACAACGGAACGAGTGCCATTGTGCAAATCTGCGAAACTAACTTACGAAGAGTCCAGTAGTCTTTTGTTTTTACCTTTACATACTAAGCGTATAGAATGTAAGTGACTAATTCACTTACAATTCGCTAACTTTTTAAGGTCGTCGAGTTCAATTCGTATTCATCGTCCTAATTTTTGATCAATTTTCTTTAATAAACGAACTGTTGCGTATTATAATAATTGTACTGAAACTCTGAAGACTAGCTGATATTATAATTTGAAAAATAGTCTAGACACTGTTGTGTCTAGTCGCCTCAACCCAAATTCGGCCAGTGCTTTATTAATATGGTTAATTAAAAGGTTAACACATAACAGGTTTAGGTGTTTGGAAAACTACAATATGTTCGACATTAAATTACACATAATTTTATTTTTCTAATAATTTAATGTTCTTGGATCTGCACCATACATATTAGGTATCATGATATCAAGATGAAACCAGTTTTCACATTCTCGACAGATTTAGCCTTCAGTTAGATAAAGTTACTCATTATAATAATTTTATGTATCTAAACTAATAACGAATTCACAAAAAAATACAAGGTAATAATATCCGCAAGTTTAATGGTACTTTGATAGTGACGCGCTTCTCTAAAAGTAGGTATTTATAATTATGTTATCCTAAGACCGGCTGATTGTCACGGCGGCTCAGCGCATGGCTTCTGAGTACTGCGTCAACACCCACACAGACCGGAGGAGACGAGGGGGGGAAGAGAGTCTTTCTACACAGAAGTCGTTAATATATTTACTACCGTCTGTCAAGAATTCTTCTTAGCGTGTCGATTAATGGCGGCGGTTATTTTTCCGGCCCAGTACTTAGCCTTGCGGACAGCACTATCTGTCTAGAATTATTAATAGTCCGTCTAGATTCTTCCGGATGTTTTTTCGTGAGGATCACGAGATTGAAAATTAAACATGCGAAATACCTACCTTAAATAGATAGTAGAAAAAAAATCAAGCTTACAGAATTAACTAGTTTTCTTTAAACCTATTTTGTATCCTACCCATGTTATATGTAAACATATACAAGTGATTTCACAATAAAAGTTTGCATCACAATAATATATTTAGTTTTATTCATAATTATGTATTTTCTATTTATAGAGCATTAGTTGTTTAAAAATCAACAGAAATAACTCATCAATTTATTATAGCAGAGTAAAACAGGTTTTTTTATGATTATGCATTTTATCTCTAAATGCTGGAAGTCTAAGTCTAAGATGTTCTTAAACATCTATATCAGCAATATGAACCTCGTGTTAGAAACAGCATGAGACTAAACAGAGACTATAAATCAATTAATGTTTCAGTATTCTGCCATGACAGGTTTGTGGGGAATTCCCCAATATAATATTTGTAGCCTTCACTGTAAAACATGTAGATATAAACATGTACCTTGTTACTGTTTCTGTTTATGAAATAGAAATACATTAAAATAAAGCATCATGTAAAAAAGTTGTCTATGAGTTTATCCTGTTAAAATAAATTCCATGATTTTTACAGCAAAATATCATGTATCATTATAGAATATGTTACTATAACACATAAAAAACAATCAAATTAGTAATTAGCCATTGTTTTGGTTAATTCTGTATTTCATTTAATTTCAATAGGGAAAACCACAAAATATTTTTTTTATCAATTGGTCCAATTAAATTGTAATAAAACATTATGTTCATTAATTAATGATAAATTGTTAACTAAATTACTTGGTAATGTTTTATTTGAATGAGATTTACTGATTATATTGCTTTACCGATTCTTAATACTTATAATACTTGAGAGAACCTTAATATGACTGTTACATTACTCGGAATTAAATGTCTTACTGCAATATAGATACTTCAGTTATGATAGTTCCAAGTAGGTTTTATTATTAATACAATTAATTAACTTGGAAAGCTCGCTGTAAGATTGGTTATTGAAGGAAGCTTATAAGATCTTTGTGACAAAATGATGCTTCTGTATACTAAGCACAAGGAAGATTCAAATACTTGGATAAGGATGGTATGCAGTTGAAGAAGTGATTATATTGAAATAAAATGTTTTTACCAGGTTATTAAAACTTGTATAAAGTGTATGATAAAAACAACATCTGTTCCAGCTTTATCTAGCTTTAACAATGCTCGTTCATACTGTTTGTTTTTATAAATATATCAACAAGTTTGTTTGTTCAATTCAAGTTGTTTACATTTGTTATAAATGTGAACATTGTAGTGAGAACTTACAATAACCTTATACATTAGTTTTTATCTTTTATTTAAAAGGAATTACTTTGTATATTTCAAGCATTGGCTAACTTCGAAAATTACTGACTATTTAAATAAATAAAGAAAAGTTAATATAGCACGGAAATTTACTTGTTTACCCCAATGTTTTTTCCTCGAATATTACTTAACACAAGGAAGACAATCAATACAAGAAAAAAACTGGAATATTCTCAAGGGTGGGGCGTTAATTCTACTATCATCATTATGATAATATTATTTGTCAATATATTAACAAATAGTTGTGCAATGACGTTTACAGCTTGATCAAACACTTCGCTGTTGGACAATTGCTTCGAGTTTTATAAATAGTTTTAAATCGATTACTTGGTATACAGCTGTGTACAGTTAATGAATTATTAAATATGCAGCATTAAGCGTTAATGCCGCGTCATAAAGAAATAACAGTGTTCAACTGGTGCAGGAACTAAAATGCTTCCTTGACCTTGAGAGCACTGCGTGAAACTCAAATCTGGGCATAAAACCAAATATCGATTGAAATTTGCATATAGAAAAATGCCACACGCTCATTATTCAACAAATACAACGTCAGAACTACGCATCTTATCGTGAGAAAATTCTTATGAAACACATTGATAAATCAAAACGTTTGCCAATTATCTTACCTTGTGGTGGACTTGGCAAGCTGAAGCTCACGGACAGCGACAACAAACAAACAAATATTACTCCCTTCATCTTTGAATATCGCTAAATATCAGTCAATTACAATATTTATCGAAAAATTATATTACTACGCTTCGACTGATTGCCGACCAGAGAAAAAACGATCTTGCATTTACAATAAAAACCAGTGATGTACCACAGACTACAAACTAAAAGAAAGTAGTCGATTTTCCGTTCGATTCGAAAGTACTAACTAAACGGATGACTTTTATTTTAAATGCTAGTAAATTTTATATAACTGTGTAGTTAATTCTATATAAATAATACAATAATCTATCGGAGAATGTAATTGTTGAGTTAATACAATTAAGCATTTTTTTATTTGTGTGCAAAGAGATTAGTATATTTATTGATATGCAGTAAATTATCTTAATGCCACGATGTAATACCTTAGAGTAATTACTAAAGCATGTAATACATTTAATAAAATGAAGAATTAATGTCTATATATACGTTTTATTCGTGTACAAAAGACAGTCCTACTTTGAAAATAGATTGTTCCTAAAATTTTATTGTTTTATTTATTTTGTAAATCGACTAACTAATGACGATTTAACTGAGAGTTGTCGTTCTGCTATTAACAGTGTTTAAACTAACGATAGATGATAATATTATTTTATTATAAGGTTAAAATCGTTCGTAACCTTAAATTATTTTCTAGTAACGTATTTATTTTTAGTTATATTGATTGTAAACGAATGTAAAATGGTTTAGTTTTCAAAATAGGTACAGAATTATTTTTAAAATTAATATGTACCAAGGTATGTATTATTTTCTTTACTTCGCTTGTAAAAAATTCAGTTGTAACTAAATTTACACAGGTCGGCTAGAAAAACTACACAATATAAAAAAGAAAATAAGCATAAGCAAAACAAGCTTTTTTTTCCTCTTTTTATAATTGAAACTTTAATTGAAATTATTATTTAATATTATAATCTAGCGACACAGTTTTGAAATGATCCTCAACCTAGAAAAAATAAAAGTTAAGCACTAACTGACTTAAATGACTACTACAAAACCTACTTATTACATAAATACCTACCTACATTAAAATCTATCTATTATCCTTTTTGTGCTTCGGGCTTTCAGGATTCCTTTTTTTATTGATACCTACAATTTTTCATTTATTTTTGTTATGTAGGTACCTATTTATGAATGTATGCATGCATGCAATTTAGTTAGTTTAAGTTGGTTTGTATGAGTACCTAGGTTATCTGAATCCGAATCTGAGTAGGTTAATTAAACCTAAGCATTAACTTTTTTCTTTACGTTTTTTTTTTGTATTTTTTTCTGGTCAGTGATTGTGAGACCTTGGTGACTACTTTAATAAAGAACTGGTTAGTAGACTCGGTTGTACTTTGCTTCTTTACAAGAACGGTGGCAGAGGTTTCTCTTTATTTAAAATGTTAATGTGATCAGGGCGCAGAGTCCACAGCTAAGTATTTAGAAATGCACAATTCTTTGTGAAACAAATTGCGGTTCGTCCCGAATAAGACACTTATATTACGATCCTAGGGTAATAACGACTTATGGTTTAGCTAACACAATTTTATTCCGAACCTGTTTGTTTTTATCCCGGGTTTTTTCAAATTGTAATTCATGTTCGAGTAATTCAGATTAAAAAGCTTGGCTAAGGAAAAATGGCGGTTTCAAATAAAAAAAGGGAAGGAGAAATAAATTTAATCAGTATAACTAAATAAAGTCGTGGTGTTGCGTCGACGCTAAGTGGATTACACATTGAAATTCACGAGCTGTATGTAAGAAGTGCCCTTTTCCTACTGACTTAGGCCATTCGTACACGGGGCGACGATCTCCCATACAGGGTAACTTGGGTAACCAAGCGACTATCACCACACAAACTCAACAAGCTTCGTGCATAGGCTCGCGCCTTTCTAGACTAAAGTATTCGGGTAGTAGACACTTGCGTTGCCTTGTGTACGAACGGCTCTTATTGTGAGTTCCGGTCCCACGGCATTTGTAACTGGAAATACGCTTTATTGATCGAACTTACTGTAATATTAATGGCGTTCATATATTCTATCTCCTTTTAGAATACGCAAATAGTACCTATATGTAAATATATACATTTAAATAGGTATCTAACACTTTTAACAGTGCTTTTCTTTCAGTACCAAAAGATTTTGAAGCTGTAATTAAAAGGTTCCAATGTCTAAGGCAGCAAGAAGTATTTTTTTTCTATTCTACACATAATGTAGGGCTAACAAACAGTTACGTTCTATTTCTATGTATAAATCGTAGCTATCCATCCTATTACGCGACCATATAGACAGGTAATTTATAAAGTTAGAGACCATTTTGTTAATCAATACAATTTATATTATTTATTTATATAAAGTAGTCATTAGGACTGACCTCGCTTGTGTAGTCTATTCAATTACAAAAGCGTTTGTGGGGTGTTTTCTATGGCTTCACTAAGCGAGGCGTTTGCTTAGTACAAAAATCAGGTTTCAAGGTTTTTTGAACAAGTATTAGTTATTGTGTAATTGTTAGATGACGTATACTCATAAAAGTATGAAGCTACGGTATTCCTTTTCGCGACAAAATAGCAGGGACTTTTGTTGTAATGATTTACTCTTAAGAGTACTCAATTATCTTTACACAATCACAATTTAAATAAATAAATTGACGAATAATTGCTTATTATCTCTTTATGTTTGTAAAATACCTGAAAATAGGGTGTGGAATATGTTTGCATGTAAATTACCAATTAAATATTAATACAGCAATATTTAATTTACCTTTGAGTAGAGTGTTAAATTAATTCGATATAAAAGCAAGCTTTCATTGTTAATTTGTTAACATTTGATGAAAATATAACGTTGTGTTTATATTATTCACACAAAAAAAAATTTGCATATGTATTTAGGTATTATAATCAGCTGATTGTTTATGCTGATAAATAATTTATTCGTATTCATTTACGTTCTGAAACTCTTTGGTTGTTGTTTCGTTTTTTGAACCTGGAGCTGCAAATTATTTATCACAATTTACAGTACATATTTATTATGCATAGTTTCATTCAAATTTAAACCTGTCTCATTAATCTCGCTCTCAAATTTCTATCGTGAACTGGTAGGTAAGCTCTATTGCATTATCACCAGCCCCGCTACATCTATCAAAGGCTAAGCTTCAAAGCCTGGGGCTTCCATTAATTAATTCGACGGTCGTAGAAATTTGATTTTCATTGATGTCCTTTGTCATTTCTATACTGCCATATAAAAATTTTAAGTCCATTGTTGCGGGTTAATTAAAAAAATAGTTTTAGTTTGCTTTTTGTAGTTAACCAATATTGACTGAAACAGAGTTGATATTTCGATGGGTTTTCCACAAAAATATGAATCGTGTTAAATATGCTTTTTGAAAGATCTATCAAAGACATTTTGTGTAACCATTGCACTACAACCATACCTATATATCAGCCACTTTAAAGAAATAATGACCGTGCTTTGGGATTATGAACCTTAATTCAATGACTAACAGTTCAGTTTCCATCACATTCAAATTACTTTTAGGCCCTTTTCGGTAATATTTGTCATTCTAAAATGAACTTAAACACATGTTGTCAAAGTTGATAATTGCGTAATTAGTAATAACGTTTAATTCTCTTTCCAGATTGGCTTTAGTATAGCTATTATAGATAGCTATTATTTCCTTTCTATTCTACCCTTTCAGCTCTCTCTGACACGGAAATTATTCACAACTTACGTCATTCTCGTTATTTATTGTTGCCAGTATAGAACCATTAGAACGATAGTGCCTTTACCGTGCCTTACATTAACGTTAATAAGCAAAGCTCAAAGGGGTCGAAACGCCAGCAAACTACTTGAGTTCAGTTAGAGAAAACGGCATAACTATTGTGAGATTTTACAAAAGCTCAACTTTGAGTCTGAATAAACGTTTGATTTAAAAAAGGAGGTCTTTTGAATTCAGCTCTAAATAGATCTTGAGCTTACTATTGATAGAAAGTACAATTGGAAACCTTTAAATTTATTTATATTTAATCAACCTCTTTGTGTATATCAGCAAACCGATAATTGTGTTTAATAAAATATTCTTGATTATAGATATAATATAACTTGATCGTAATTATACTTACATATGAATTTAATTATTATGTTCTCCAATTAGTTAGTATATGCTGCCAATCAATTCGTTTGTAGTGTCAAGCACAAGTCAACGTCATTTGCAAATATGAATATTTAATTGGCTCAAAGCTATGTAATTGAACCATAACAGTATCAAAACGCTTTGTTAATCAGTTGAGCAGGTTTACATTAAATCTCATGGGAGGTTATATACCCAACTATGACGTGACCAATCCGCTTCTAAAATGGACTTGTCTTAAAGTTGCCAGCCCTACTTTTAGGTATGGCCCAAGGCGCTCGTTCAAAAAGTTAGTTACACGAGTTATAATGGAAAGGGCTAGGTTTAATAGAAAAACAACGGCGGTCCTTTCCAGGATAACGATGCGTTGAATGTAAAAGATTTTCACTTAGACAAAAGTTTCAATGGAATTGTTCAGTTCGAAGATTTTTTTAACTTCTAAGTACTTTTTTATATTTAAATGAGTGCGGGTATGTATCCGACGATTGTCATGTTATACAGTGTGTTGAGAAAACCCTGTCCGACACGAAAGGGTGATATACGGCTCACAATCACATGCCTAATTTGGAATATTTATGATAGTAACAATAATAATGAATTTTTAAATAACCATTTTTTGCTGCAAAATTCCCTAAATTGAGATTAAAACAAAAATTACAACACCACTTTCGTCGGTATTATTGGTGGCCTTTTGTTTTGATCATTTGGCAGCACCTGTGACGACGCCGACTCTCCCTCTCGACTCTTGAGAATATTTTTTTAGGTAAACAATATTTTTTTTTCTTTAAACATTTTTTACATTAATGCAATCAGATGTTGATACCTAACAACACCTTCACGGATCAGACATGGTTTTCTTAGCACCCCGTATATTTCGAGTATCATTATTTGCATTTAATGCGCACAGCAATTGTACTATTGCTCTACAGTCTGAGCAGGATGCACTACATCATCTTGCTGCTTTTTTCTTTGAATCATATTATGTTCTATGCTTTGTTTACGCTAATAACAACCTTATATTTAATAAACGACTCGATTTCGACGACCTCCGTGGTCGAGTGGCGTACGCACCGGTTTCAAGGTGTCGCTAGCTCTGAGGTCCCGGGTTCGATCCCCGGACGGGTCAATGTAGAAACCAACTTTTCTACATTGTCTCGGGTCTGGGTGTTTGTGGTACCTTCGTTGTTTCTGAATTCCATAACACAAGTGCTTTAGCAACTTACTTTGGGTTCAGAGCAATGTATGTGATGTTGTCCGCATTTATTAAAAAAAAAAAAGTATATAACCATCCATTGAACTACCTACCGTCGATAATTTCAACCGTTCACCATTCGGATTGTTTATAGTAGAACATTCAAACGGAAACAAACCAAATAAATTGAAATAAAAGCTGAGTGAATGAGCAAAGTCCCTTTTAAAAGGAAACGAGCAGACTTTTCTATGTCAAGGCACATCGCCTCTTCAAACAAAGCTTCAGAAGTCAGATTGAATATATAAAAAGCTAGGTGTTGAATGATGGGACACATTTCGGCTTTCGCAAGTATGTAGGTCAAATTTATTTTCTTATGCCTGAGCGACGTGACCGCGAATTGAAGATCTGTAAAATAGTTTAAAAAAAACTGGCCAAGTGCGAGTCGGACTCGCGCACGAAGGGTTCCGTACCACCGTCGTATGAGAGCCCCCCTTAAATATTCATTTTATGTGGTTTTTAGTATTTGTTGTTATAGCGGCAACGGAAATACATCATTTGTGAAAATTTCAGCTTTCTAGCTATCACGGTTTATGAGATACAGCCTGGAGACAGACAGACAGACAGCGAAGTCTTAGTAATAGGGTCCCGTTTTACCTTTTGGTTACGGAACCCTAAAAATGATATATAAACGGGTATAAAAACACTCGGTCCGTAAGATAGATTAGTAGAACAGTAAGTAAAATATAAAGGACGTGTTTTTACTTTTTCGTTAATAAATAAAAACTAAGGATATAAACCGAATCAAAGTTCAGGGGTTCGAGACGTGTGACGTCAATAGCCCCATATAGTCATGCGATATTTCAAATAGGTCTAATGTCGCAAGTTTTTGGTTGCCTAATAATAGAACAAATATGTTTGTAATTATTTTTGATAAAATAAAAAAAAAAGTTAACATCCCTATTGTCATTCTCACCTCATTAGTGATCGTCGCAATAGACGTTTGTTACGGTAATGAAATAGTGCTTAAGTAGTAAAGGCCATCATAATTATGATGAATGAGCTATGAGACGGCAACTACTTAGCTCACTACTGACCGCACTCGTGGACATAATTGCGCTGCTATTATTAATGGATCGAAGTCTACCGGGTTATTGTAGTTCATTCGTTTTATTGAATTACTTAAACGTACTTATACCTTCATATAGCGTTTATTCCTTCTGTTCATTAATTTTTTGAGTGCACAATAATTTATTGACTGCATGGATAGCCGAGTGGTATATGTTACTACGCCAATGACCACTGAACGTGACTAGCTGCAGGTTCGATTCCCGCGTTGGACATGCATTTTTGTGATCCACAAATGGTTATTCCTAGTTTGGGTGTTTTTGTGTAGATACAAAAAAAAAAACACCCAAGCTTTAAATGTTTATAAAACTTCCCTGTATTAAATTCCTTCACGAGGAAGGTGTCTAAAAAACAGGAACTACGACATTTTGTAGATCAAATTAAACAAAATTAGCTAAAAGATTAGGAGTCTGCCAATCAAAATTGTTACATTATTCTTACCAATGTTATTTATTACCAATTCCCTATTTACTCCTAAGACGTTAATAACAATTTATTGCTTATTTGTGACCACGTTTGTATCCTCACGTCATCGTTTCCGTGGCCTGTCTGCATTGACGTTAAATATTACGTGTCGGTCTTCAGAAAGGTCATATTATTATTACCTGTGTTTGGAACTAATTGTTTCTGACGGCTGAGGGCAACAGCAGTACGCTACCTTTCAGAAAATCAAGGAAAACGTAAAAGTTTGGATATAGCACCATATTATCCGCATCGTTGGGATGTTGGTATTTAGTCGGTAAGTTAGGCAAATACCTTTTTTTTAATAAGTAAAAACTAAGGAGTTCAAGATTGTGACTTGTCTTCACGATCTTAACGTACGAGATCCTAACAAGAAGGTAAGAAAAGAAAGAAATTATCCAATATACTTATTAGCGTACCTGAAAGATATTCAAAATGTTTAGTCACTTAAAGCAAAAGTAATTACAAGTCAGTAAATAGGGACTTGTTTTTCAAAACAACTAACTAACTACAAAAACATGCCTAATCTGTTGCAAGTTCAGTTAGCTTCTAATTAGAGAGCTTAAATAGTGCACAAAATGTGAGCGTGGCTACCCCCACACCTAGTTTCAAATACCTACGAAATGCCTAACAGCTATTTAAAGCATTTATTTAACTAGATTACAATGTTCCTTTTTGAGAAAGCGGTGGAACATTTCAGTTTATAAAAGTAGCTAAATATTCATACAATATTTACCGAAAGACCTTTTACCGCTACAATAGATAAAGTCTATGAAAGCTGTTTCTAAGTTGGGGTTAGGGTTTATGTTAAGTACTGACCCTTTACTGTGTTCGTAAAGAAGTAAAGGGTCTTCATATATAGGTACTAGAGTAGCGGGTACGCAAATTTTATTGATAAGTATAAACTTTCATCGTTCATATATATGTATATATATATATATATATATATACATTTAAATTTTATGTATATATATACACTAGCTGATCCCCGCGACTTCGTCCGCGTCAGTCTAACCAGTACTTCCTGAGATTAGCGCGTTCAACCAAACAAACAAACAAACTCTTCAGCTTTATAATATTAGTATAGATAATGCATTAATTTCGACCAAATGATTACCTTAAAAAAGGTTATAGTGAGTCAATTTTAAAAGATAGACATATACTGTCGCAGACATTTTTTTAGTTCATTCAAAGAGGAACAATTCTTTCATACATATATTTTGGGTAACTCGAACCGTTTACGCAGCGCACGCAACGGAAGCTTTCAAGTATGAATATTTTCCCCCGTTTTTGTGACATTTTTCACTGCTGCTTCGCTCCTATTGGTCGCAGCGTGATGTTATATATCCTAAAGCCTTCCTCGATAAATGGACTATCTAACACAAAAAGATTTATTCAATTCTAACCAGTACTTCCTGAGATTAGCGCGTTCAACCAAACAAACAAACAAACAAACTCTTCAGCTTTATAATATTAGTATAGATTATGTTGATAAAACTCTGTAGCAAATAATTGGCAATAATGCATTTATTTCGACCAAATGATTACCTTAAAAAAGGTTATAGTGAGTCAATTTTAAAAGATAGACATATACTGTCGCAGACATTTTTTTAGATCATTCAAAGAGGAACAATTCTTTCATACATATATTTTGGGTAACTCGAACCGTTTACGCAGCGCACGCAACGGAAGCTTTCAAGTATGAATATTTTCCCCCGTTTTTGTGACATTTTTCACTGCTGCTTCGCTCCTATTGGTCGCAGCGTGATGTTATATATCCTAAAGCCTTCCTCGATAAATGGACTATCTAACACAAAAAGATTTTTTCAATTCTAACCAGTACTTCCTGAGATTAGCGCGTTCAACCAAACAAACAAACAAACTCTTCAGCTTTATAATATTATAGTATAGATAATGCATTAATTTCGACCAAATGATTACCTTAAAAAAGGTTATAGTGAGTCAATTTTAAAAGATAGACATATACTGTCGCAGACATTTTTTTAGTTCATTCAAAGAGGAACAATTCTTTCATACATATATTTTGGGTAACTCGAACCGTTTACGCAGCGCACGCAACGGAAGCTTTCAAGTATGAATATTTTTCCCCGTTTTTGTGACATTTTTCACTGCTGCTTCGCTCCTATTAGTCGCAGCGTGATGTTATATATCCTAAAGCCTTCCTCGATAAATGGACTATCTAACACAAAAAGATTTTTTCAATTCTAACCAGTACTTCCTGAGATTAGCGCGTTCAACCAAACAAACAAACAAACAAACAAACAAACTCTTCAGCTTTATAATATTAGTATAGATAATGCATTAATTTCGACCAAATGATTACCTTAAAAAAGGTTATAGTGAGTCAATTTTAAAAGATAGACATATACTGTCGCAGACATTTTTTTAGATCATTCAAAGAGGAACAATTCTTTCATACATATATTTTGGGTAACTCGAACCGTTTACGCAGCGCACGCAACGGAAGCTTTCAAGTATGAATATTTTTCCCCGTTTTTGTGACATTTTTCACTGCTGCTTCGCTCCTATTGGTCGCAGCGTGATGTTATATATCCTAAAGCCTTCCTCGATAAATGGACTATCTAACACAAAAAGATTTTTTCAATTCTAACCAGTACTTCCTGAGATTAGCGCGTTCAACCAAACAAACAAACAAACAAACTCTTCAGCTTTATAATATTAGTATAGATTTAAATTGAAACTTATACAGCATGGTACGTTTCAAAATAAGACCCATATTAATATGCTTAGTTCCTATCAACAATGTAAAGACTTTTTTCTTGTCACTTTATTACTGATTTCTTTCATTTTATATCATAATTTATACCATCCACGCGTCAATTTCATGTGTGATATGATATCCCATGCACTATGAAATTCCCATTAATCTTCAGAACCAGTAGATCGATATCGAGGAAATAGAAAGGTCTTTTGCTTTTAACAAAAAGGTCGGATAACGCATTTATTTTTCTTTCATTCTTAGGGCAGAGTTAAATGTATATGGTCAGTGAAAGAATCTCGCTCCTCTCATGAATATAATATCAGTCGTTCGTTCAGTCCGGCCCGTGTGAATCTGACGCTCAACATTATTTGTATCTGACCGTAAAGCCGACCAAAACCCTCATACGATCTCTACTATTCAATTGCTGAGCTTTTTGTGGAAATTCACTTCGTATTTATGAAATATAAAATCTAGGGTTTAGTGAAATTACGTAATGTGTATTCTTGTATTTAAAGGTTTTTCTTTAAAACTAAATAATATTCTACTATGCCAGAAGAAAGTTCCTACCTACTTAATACATGTGCATTGTGCACCTCTCTGAGATGCCAACAAGTGCCTGAGTGAATTTATATTTAATCTTTAAGTGACATAACATGCTAGTAATACAAATGTTATAGGTAGATGACATTAGGTTAAAATTGTTTCAAATGGAAAAAAAAAAACAATTTTCCTGCCAAGCGGCTCTGACTGACTCACCGACTGACTCAAATAATAATTTCTCTGTTTTTTTTTGTACCCGATATTTATTTCTTTACGCGAAACGAAAATAATAATAAAAATATTAATATGATAAATAATAATAATATTCCGGGACATCTCACACACGGTTATTTGATCCCAAGCTAAGCAGAGCTTGTGTTATGGTAACCAGATAACTGATAAACATACTTATATATTTTTAAATACATACATATTATAGATAAATTACACCCAGACACAGAACAAATGATCGTGCTCGTCACACAAACATTTGTCCTGGGTGGGAATCGAACTCACGACTACCGGTATAGCAGTCAGGGTCTCTAACCACTAGACCAACAGGCCCGTCAAATCTGAAATCTGAAAAATCTGAAAAAACATTGCATATGGTGTCTTAGTTACATCAGTAATTCATTTTTAATATGTTAATTATTAAGGTGTGTCAAAACTAAATTGGAATAAGTACTAAATATTTAGTTGTAACATGACCATTTGTAATTTATAGTCAGTTATTATGTAATTTAATGAGTTTTTGTAAATAAAAGTAGAATACTATTAGATACCTACACATAATTAAAATATTACATACTACGATCGATGACTTACACACAAAGTTTTCCCCTTAGACTATAGATAACTATAGACCGATAGTATCGCTAGTTTTCCTTCGTGCCAAGCGAGAGCACTTTTTGTCTGTATCTCGTACATTCGTTTACTGATTTAAAGTTAATTTTCGCGCAACGACAGACTTATATGCGAAAATATCGATGGTTTCGACATTGTTAGGATAATATTAGGGTTTTAGATAGTTTTATTAAAACGGCGCGCTCCGTCTTGATAAAAAATTGACGATAAAACTAGTTCATACTAGTGCTCACATACACTGATAGGCTCACTCTTTAGTTTCTTATCTATACTCTAAGATTTTCCCTAAATCGTGACAGCTGAGACGCTCCTACATAAAACTACGTGTTCAATTTAAAACATGTGGGTTTAAAGTTCCAACTCGAAGCTTCCAATTTTCTGTCTTTGAGCATATAACCTGGAGTGTAGCTTAATTCTCAAGGGGGGAAAGAATACGTGTGTAAATCTGAACTACTTATCAATATAGCTCCTTTCATATGTAAATCTACGATCTTTAATATTATCGACGTAACTTATAGGTAAGATCTAAAATAAACAAGAAATTGGCTTAAATTAAATCATCTCTTTTAACTAAGCCAAATAAATCAGGTTTGAGGAAATTTCAGTTTTATGATGATTTATTTAAACAATAATATACCGTAATACATCTGGTTGTTATTTATTGGAGTAATATACGCTGACCTTCTCATTAGAGCATGCGTACGATTGATAGTGCGGTGAATTGATAAATTAAAAAGCATACTCGCAGTGATTGGTGTCATATTTCACGATGCTGCGTTCACTGATTAGAATTCTTGCTGTTGGACGGTTATGACAACATATTGTTTTCAACCCCATTTTTTTCATATCTTGTATTATAGTTTTTATATTCTAATAAGAACTGGTTATCTAAAAATAACGGCTTATGGAGGATTTAGTTCTCAAAATAAATATTTTTCAGGTAAAATTGTGTCTCTGTGCTTAATCTAGTAAGTAAGAAATCAACAAAGAAGTTAAAGCGTTATTAACGGGAAAGATTATTCATATTTATATGTTAACAGTTTCCGAAAAAGGATTTTTCTTGATAAATGATATTTACGATACTTCCAAGAAAGTCTAATCACCATCACGTGTCCTTATCCCAAAAGGAAAAACATGTTTATAGGATAGGTCGTAAGGACGACATATTAATGTTTGCAGAATTATGAACATAATATATTTTTTAAATATTCTTATATCTTAGTTAATTTATTTGTGCAATTTTTAATAAAATGCTTTTTGTTTTGTTCTTGAGTTTAAAATTGGAACGGAATTAATTAACCGACTTTAAAAAAAAGGAGGAGGTTCTCAATTCGGATGTTTGTATGTTTTTTTTTAAAGTAAAGTTTGCTTCTATGCATTTCAGAGAGACTCACTGGGTGATCTGTGATATAATATTTTCTACAACATCAAAATTAATTTAAGATTGTCTGAAGATAACACTTTTCTTGTGTCTCAAAGGAAATCTTTACGTGAAGCTTTAAGAAGTGAGAAAAATATCATAACTTCGTATAAAACTTGTACTGTTACAAGTTAACTCGATAAGTGAGTAAACTGAGTTTATTAAAGATCCTTTAGCTAGGAGAAACAAAATATTATTAGTTACATTGTTTTAAAAAGACAACGAAGTCGATTTAGTTGTTTGTGTCTGCAAAGACTGTTCGTTGACTAGTAAGCTACGGCTTGGTGCATAAAAATATTCTTATTTGGGGGCTTGTTACCCAAGGAATTGGCCACTAAACTAGTAATTTTTTTTTATTTTTATTTATTTGATTCACTCAACAAAGGCCCATATTAAAATACAATTATACAATACAAAAATAACAAAATACTATACATAAACAATTAAACTATTTAACCTTAATTTGGCAAAGCTTGGTAATATTTTCTGTTTCAGCAATCAGACCATTATTTCATTCTTACAAAGAACTAGAACACTGAGCTAAATAAGATTAAACTCAAGAATTTATAATAAGATCAGCTAGACAACTTAATAATTGTTTAACTCGTTTAACATAACGAAGAGATTTAAAGTTGTTTAAACTGAATATCTGATTTTAAAAGATTCCACGCTCTACACTGCCCAATTTTTACCCAGATTTCGGGGATTCGCAAAAAACTTATAGATAATTCTTACGGAAGTCCTGTTAATTACCTCTTTTTGTTCGCGAACTTAATTAATGAAGGTAAAAAATCCGACCATTTTACCTGGCTCTTTTCTGCTTCGGTAATATATTTTTTACACCTTGTAATAAGGTTATGGTGAAGTTATTTTGCGAGTGTGGTTTGTTTTGTTGTTTTGACTGAAAAAAAAAGCATTAAAGTGTTGTATAGTCTGCTTATATTCTCAGAAGTACTACAACGTACTTAATATAACGAGTATATAATACGCATTAGGTTACGTAAGACTAACTTACATCATAATATTTTCTGATAGTCAAGCAAGTATTTTACATATATAAAACGTAGTTTAAAAGGACCACGTCCTTAGTGGTTTGAAGTTACAGGGTCTTATGCTAAGTAATTTGATCGCGAGGCATTCAAATGTGGCGAAACTTTGACCGCCATTATATTGAATCTCAATTAATTTAAACTACGATTAACCACTAGTGAATAGTTCGTCTTAGTAAGTCGATTTTGCTTTAAGAAGAATGATATGTTTAAAGCTAGAAGTCAGCCGAGTTTATAAATTCTTTGCATCGTAATGCATTTAATTAAAAGACCATTTTCTAGGTATATAAGTGCGAAACCAATTGAAACGGACATAGCTGATGTGTAAATATTTCTATAATTATTCTAGCAAAAAGTTTTCTTAATGTTTATTAGTACTTTCTCAGGCTTTAAGTATCATTATTCCATTTGTATAAAAAAAAAATGAAATAAATATGATTAAGCATATATAATGAATTCAAATGTAATTCGATAAATAATGTTAAAAAAAATAACAACAATAATTGCTTTTCTTATTAAAACTATTTGTGCTATGCTCTCGTCCTCGTTCTCCCGAATACTACACTAATGGATGTTTAAGTCACCCTTATTCCTTCACATTACTGCCTTGATGTTGTATAATAAATATGTAAGAGATCCGACTCGCGTGGAACGTCAATTTTTGCATCGGAACGTCTTTGCCTGCGGCCGGCATCGGTTATCGAAATTCCATCACGTTCCCGACGCGAGAAGCATCTACCTGTGCAAATGGAAGATCATATAGAGCTCGTAATGCACATTATTGTTTTTTTCGGTCGTTTAGAATCAGTGTGACATATATGCGTGCAAAAGGTAGTATGTAATAGGAAGTAAATAATATGTAGTAAATAAGTAGGCTATGACTTAGACGCTTTGAACGCTTTTAGGCTCATGCTTTTTGTTTGTGTATGTTTTTGAACCTATACTGCTAGCAGGGAGGCAAACATGAACCTAGTTACTTTTCAACGTTGTTCTAAAAACTATTTATAAAATTAGTTCTTAAAGTTTTAGTTACCTAAGATAGCTCTGACTTAATGACTTATATCAATACCTTTTATTTTTCAGGAAACTTGCGCTTGATCTTATTAATTCGGGTCTTAAGTATGTTCCCATTGAGGCAGAAAGATGATAGATGGCCGCCATTAGGGACGATTTATCGTTGACAAGCATAGCTGTTCTGGTGAGTACTAGCAGTAATTAAATTAATAATATCTATCAAACAATATTAAGGGGAAAGCCAAAGTTCGGCTCTTAACAACTTCAGGCTAACTCACTTTGCATTTCAAAAGTTAGCTCCAGTACGATATTGAATGATAATTTTCAATTTCAAACTCGATTATGGCTTCTATAATTTATTGTTTATAAAAGTGCGTGGGACTGTGACACGCGTTTCTTCTGTGTTTGGAATAGTAACGATTTTCAATTTGAGATTAACCTTTGTTTTTTAATGACCTTTGTTGTTCCAATAACACGAAGGAAGTCTATTTATAATTATAGAATATCTTTTTGGTAAAATATATAGACAACAATGCTACTCAGCTGCATCTGGAAAGACAGCCAGAAATACTGGAAAAAAGTTACAAAACAGATTTTTTTTTATTTTAAACTTGAATAATCTTGTTCAAGTTCGATCTTCACGAATCGACTTAACATCTTCGTCCATGTGAACTGTTGCAGAGCTGAGACTCGTTCTCTTATTGGAACAGAAGTTTAGCGCTATGAAAGTGTAAGCGAATTTATCTCGTGAACTTCTGGAAAACTTTGCTAAATCTACTTTTAGTTAAGAAGTTAGTTAATCGTTATCCTATTTCTGAAGAGCTGTTGTCTGAAATTAAATACGGGGGTTAATAGGTTAAAGAAAATAAATCGTCTCGTAGAGTAGGTACATAAAATTGGTAAGAAATGGACAAGATTACCTAAATTAATTGACAATTTAAATTCGAGGTATACATGAAAACATCAAAATCTTGTCGTTTCAATTTTGGCGCTTTAACATTGTGCAATAAACAAAATTTCCATACCAGGAGTTGCCGAAATTGCTAAGAAATTACGAGGAGTCTATATGCAGACACCGGTGGCGTGGGAAATGAGGTAACACAGCTTATTTCCTTATGACGTCACATGAGATTGCAACGTTTCAAATACGAATTTCCTCCGTAATGTATTTGGGCCATGTTGGCTGCTGCAGACCTATTTAATTTATAAAAAATCATGTGGAATTTGGCATATAATATATAGACATTTCTATTTTGTTCGGGTGATTAAATTGTTATAGTAAAATATTTGATATTAGAGCATATGCTCTAGAGAGAGAGATAAAGTTTTGTCGACGTGAAATATAAAATTAAGATAGTTTGTTCTTTCTTTTAGAAAGTTTATAATATATTTTGTATTTTTTATAAAACTGAGCTAATTTTATCGTTTCTAATTTATTAGACTTAATAAAACTAAATCAGCGATATACATTTAATTAGGCAGCTCAGTGATTTAGCATTAGATCTAGATAGATTTGAAGTACTTAAGCTAGTGTTAGATTACAAAAGTAAGTAATGTAATCTGAGTGTCCGTTGCACTTCATTTAAAAGATAATAAATCTTAGTTAGGGATTAGCTATGTGCTTTGTTAATATATCTCCTGCATCTATTGTTCTCACAGAAACTCATGTCACGTAGCTTTTGTAAATTGTAGTATTTATTGCGGACTCTCACTATCACAATTCTTATTTATACTGCACAACAACTTTTGTAAATTTACTGCTTATTTATTACGATTAAGCTAATAAAAACATAAAAAAATATGTTTAATCAACACAAACACAGCAAGTATTTATGTTCATTTTATTTATTTTCTAAACTGTTTTTTTTTTGCATTTCAACCAGTAATGTAACTTGCTATTATTTTCCACAGTAATGCAATAAATAACTGTGTCATTGATTGTTCGATAACTCTCACCAAAATCCAATAAAGTTGAAAGTGACACGCTATATCCACTTGCAGACCATTTGCATAAAATAAAACACTAGCCGATCGAACTCGCCACTACATTTTTACTCACTTCAACATTTTCAATTCCGGACAGCCGAAAGCTGTTAGATTCGACAGACGAGAAAAAAGAATTTGTGAAAAAAATACCCTACGCAACTACTACCCTACCAACAGTTAATAGACTTTATTCGTCCGACATAAAGTTTATAATGGCATGCTATAAATTTTATAGTGACGTACCATGCTGTGCTGACCTGGGATTTTTATTTATTGCGATATTTTTTCTTTATGGTAGGTTAATTTATACATGAATGTCATGCCAAAGTCTAGTTTTGAATGAAGAATATTCGTTAGTTTTTTTTTATAGCTGGGTTATGACTTACATAAAACGAAATATTTCAGTTATTATTACAACTGGTCCATCATTTATTTATGTGTCTACCATCGTGTACCTATAAATATAAATAATAGAAGTTACCGCTATTAATATCGCTATGTTTGTGCTTATGACTGTTGGCAAATTAAAAGAACATAAATAAATGTATATTCATGTTTATTTTGTAATCATGTAAATCTAAATTACTTATAATAGTGATATTTGATTGAAAAGGTGGTTAGATTTTAATTATTTATTTATTACACATTCAAGCTTTGGTCAATTCACACCAATTAAATCAAGGACTAAAATGGCCACGTAACCACATTGTTATAATATTATTATGTTATAGGTTGCCGATGAATTATTGATTCATTACTCCAATGGGTCTGCTAATTAACCAAATAGTCCAGATTCCGTTAATATCGTCATTTGTCAAACCAATAAATCTGAACTTCCCCTTACTTTTCACATTATCAAGTTTAATAATTTCCGCCCTTTAACTTAAATTTGGGAGCAATTTAGCGTGCAATTAATTCATTTACAAGAGTATCTGTGGCTACCGTGATACTTCTTAATACTTTATTTATTTGAAACTACATATGGGAATTAACTAGAAAAACGTAGGCGAAGTAAACGTACTTTGTAATTATAGAATAATACGTTTCCTAAAAATATGTGTCGTTTATATAATATACATTTTTTTCTCTTTACGCCACTTTTAAATAAATTATTTGAAAAAACAATAGTTACGGTCGAATTACGTTAGTTTAGAAATTAAATTAATTCAAGTGAGGTGTTTTGACACAAATAAACAGTGTCACCCTCCTTTCATTTATCTAAAATCTTTGACCTTTTGCAATCATTGCTGAAATAATATAAATTAGCATTTCTCTTTGTTCCAGTAGAAAATATTAATAGTAACAAGAAAGCCATTTCACGAGAAAGAGATAACAGCGTTATTTATTTATTATCTCGGTAAGATTGCAAAATAACTTCAAAAGCTTTGAGCCAAACAATTACATAATAAATAAAAACAGTCTAATTTTGTGAGTGAATACAAAAGGACTGATTTACAAAGGGATCGTGCTTGCTGATAATTTGACATAAGCCGTAAAAGAATGAATCGCCTTAAAAAAGTAATTGGAAAAGTCCTGCACAATAAAAAAATCAAAGGTGAAAAGGGTTATTCAGGCGTTAAGGCGATACTGATGACACTATTGTTTTCATGTAAATCTATGGTATATTCCACTTTGATAACATGGGTGATATCACCCAGGTGAAATAAGTTGACTTGTTTGTAATTTGTTCACATTGGAATAGTATTACCCAGGTGAACTATCGGAACTCTTTGCATTATTCTAGTCGATTTATATCACACTCATACAAAAAACAGACAGTATCCAAATTAAGACAGAAATATGATGGGAAAATAAGAACCTGTATTTTATCTAAATTACGAAGAAGAAGTACAAATAGACATAAAACATTTTTGTATCGTTTTCGAGCAAGTTGTGATTTAGTTACTAATACATACTTTTAAAAGAAACATTGTTACTTAAGTAGCTAATAGGTACTTACTTAACCTTATCTGGTTTTACATGGTTATTTAAATCAGATAATAACCTATTTTTGTAGTAATAAAGCATTAAAAATATGTTTTAGTTATAAATCGGAATAAATCTTGGAATTGGAACACTATTTGATCGAATAATTTATTTTATGTTTATTATAGGGTTGATTTAACGGTAAATTATAAAACAAAATACGGTAATTTTTTTGCGCAAGCTTGATGGAAGATGGTACGTACGAGTATAATAAGATATGTAAGTATCTATACTTTTTGTAGTATATTAACAGATCTAGAGGTCTTGTTAGGACATCATTTATCTATAGGTCATAAAGAATATTTAGGTTTACTTGTTATCTGTTTGTGTTTGGCAGGAAGAGTGATGGAAGCAGTATGTTATGTGTGTTCTTAGTTAACAAATGATTCTAGCTATTTCATGCGTATAATTTCTTGGTTTCTTTTTATGGTAGCCATAGGAAGAGATGGTATGTTATGGATAGGGTACATTTTTCATGCAGTAAATGTTGTAGTAAGAACTTTAAAAGGAGGTGGATGTGTTTTGTGCTAAAGTTAATCTTGGGCTAACGTTCTCGCCACACAATACCATTATGTCAACACTTAGCCGCCTGTGTCTGTATAATTGGTGAAATGAAATTTTCTGTTCTGGTACATAGTGTAAATGATTTTTAAATGTCTCGTACCCGATATTTTATGACTCTTCATTAAAGTTATTTTTTTTTCAAGTTCAAGGTTTGGTAAAATTAGCCAATATCATTGTAATATTTATCGAAAGAGGACCGAAACAATTTTGTGTAAATTCGCGGCAATAAGAAACAAAAGATGGCGAATTAATTATTCTGATTTATGTCGTTCACGAAAATCACGACCGACAGGAATTTTCCGTTCCAAAGAGAACGTTGTATTGTTTCAATTGAATTAATCATGAATAATCTTTCAGCATTAATCTGTGTCGTATCATCGTTTACAGAATTTGCTTTTCGCGATTCATTATTTTGGACGTGATCTACAATCTGATGAGTACTGCTTTTCCCGGTGCGAAGCTAAAACAAGGTAGAACATAGATTTAGACTGCAGTTAGATTCATCTCGTAAAGGAGTTGGTTCATCTGGGAAATAACCAGCTTCCCCAGAATGGCTTCTACTTCTTCGTGTAAATGGTACGTAAATTTTTTTTTATTTGTCGGCACTTTACTTGGATTGCACATACATCAGTACAATGTTTGTAATCCTTAACTGTCTGTAAAACTAGTTTCTTTATCAAAACTTTCATGTGAAGGAGCTTTGAGGTATACGTAAGATTGGGCTACACTATTGGATTAGTAACGATTACTCTATTGGAATAAGACCTGACATAGAAACTTTTCGCAAAACTGGCAAATAAATTGTAATCTGTCTATGCACTTTCATAGCAAGTTATCATAAACTCTACGAATACTCTCTCCGACATGTTAATGCGTGTTGATGAGTGATTGCATTCATTATAAACAGAGGGACCTAATACATGATATCATAAAGTCTCATAATTCGGTTTCAGATGGACACTATTACCGTGACTCTACCAATCCAAGTCTATAAATAAAATGTAAATAAGCAGAACACATAGAACGTACGTTGCATCCAAACTGTTGGCTCTCGGTCGCTCCTGTTTTATTCAACGCTACCAGGCGAATTGAAATTGAATTCACACAAAAACAAATGTTAGTTTTTAGGAATTCAATGTTCGTCTTGTCTTTTAAAGCGGTTTATTTTGCTTTTCAATTGGCTCGCCTCCTTTATTATACAAACACTAGTGTAAACATAGAGACTGCCTCATTAGTCTGTCGAAGAATTTCCACATTGGAAAATATTTTTCAGGTATTTTTGTAAAATTGTTTTGTTGATATGTGTTTTCCAATTGTTAAATAAAGTAAGATGGTAATAATATATGGTATATATTACATAATGTATGGTAATAAACAATTTTTCCATAAAAAAAATCCCGTCTTATTTTTATAATAACATTAAGTAACATCAAATATGGTTCTTTGACAATTAAGGTTTTAATTTAAAATCGAAATTATTCGCAATAATAACTCCTTTTGTTGCAGAAAAAGAAAAACTCCGAAGTCATGTATCGTTTAATATTCCTGTTTGTAATTATTTTTCCATGGTTCTATTTATACAACTGGAAAGCTTTAATTTCAATAACAAAAGCTTGAAATTCAATAACAAAAGAGCCCAAAATTGATCACATTTATACAAAAATCCAGAAGGATGCGTGAAAAAATGTGCCCATATACCGTGTAGTATGATGGCGGGAGAATTGAAACGTCAATGATGGATGACAGTTGGTGTTTATTTTTATTCCAACACAAGTACATACAGTTATTTTACTTATATGGTAGGTATGCAATTAAAAAAAATAGTACTGATGAAGCCTATTCGTGGTCCTAGGGATGGACTGCGGGGCTATCCTATCCCTTAACCTCCTAGCTATGCTATTCCTGAGGGCGACGGGGCCTCCGCTCAGTTCAAGCTTGGACAACAGAAGTGACTGCGGGGCTATCGACCTCTGTGCCGCCTAAGTAGCGAGTGAGTCTTCACGGCGAGCGTCTCCTTTTAAAGGCGCCTGCTTGACCGCTGTGTGCGTGCAGTGTAGGCGTAGGTGGCGCTGTGTGCGTGAAGTGTAGGCATAGATGGCGCTGTGTGATGCTCGCAGAATCTCCACAATCATGATAGGTGGCGCTCGCAGCTATTATCTAGTTGTTTATGATCGATTCGGGTGGCTTTGAGTTGCGTGCCTAGCCCGATAGATGGCGTCTCGTTACATTCTCCCCCTCTGGTACTCTATAGTCGTCCCGACAGAGTACCAGGATCTATTTGTTTTCGTGGTCTTCCTCTACGGCGAATTGGATATGATGGTTTGAATATCCTATCGTCTCTCATTTCAAACTTTGTAATTGCAGACGTGTGATACTTTCCAATCGATTTGTCTGGAGTATCTGGGTGCGCAATATCATATGTAGAGGTTCCATGTTTCTTCAAAATAGTATATGGACCGTCTCGTCGTGGAGCGAATTTTGCAGTAAACTCTTTATTAATGTTGCTGATAGGATGCGATTCTATTAGCACTAAGTCTCCTTTTTCATAGTTTGGGTCCGGTCTACGTTTCTTATTTGCTTTTTGGCGTGTCGCTTCTTTGTTGTATTCTATATTTTCTTTGGCTAATTCCAAGTCTTGAGCTAGTTGCTTCAATTTTGGTGTTATTTCTGCTACAACTTTTTCAGAATCTACGACAGCGCTTAAGTCATGTGTCAATTCATATGGTGTACGTAATTCTCTTCCAAATGTAAGGTAAGATGGTGAGAATCCTGTTGTTTGACACTGAGCTGTATTCATTGCAAACCGTATTGCTGGTAAGGTTGATGGCCAGTTACGGTGTTTGTGTTTCACCATAATGGCAATCTGTGACTTCATGTCTCTATTTTTCCTTTCTACCACATTTGGTTCAGGATGATACACTGGGGTAAAAATTTGCTGAATCTCTAGACAATAAGCAAGTTTTTGCATTATCGCGGAAATAAACTGTACTCCATTATCGCTGATTATTTTCCTTGGTAATCCATACCTGAGGAATATTTCATTGAGTAAAATCAAGGCACAATTTTCACCTGTTGCTTCATTTAGTGGAAATAATTCAATCCATCTCGAAGCAGTATCTTCAATTATTAGAATCCACTTTTCTCCTGATGGTCCTTTCGGTAGTGGTCCAAAAAGGTCAATGGACAATACTTCGAATCTTTGTGAATTCGGTGTAGACTGGTATAAACCTGCTGGTTTCATGTTTGTAGGCTTATACTTTTGGCATTCGACACATGTTTTAACGTACTTTATAACGTCTTTTCGTAATCCCGTCCAATAAAAATTGTTCGTAATACGTTGTATTGTTCGCTCTATTCCCATATGACCAGCAGTGGGCGAGTCATGGTAAGCTTTCAGAATATTACGTATTTCATGACGTGGAACTACTAATTTTGCTTTATCCTGTTCCTGTTCAGGACTATATAGATACAGGACTCCTTTATGAAGTAGGTATCCTTTCTTTATATATTCTATGTAACTTGTTGATTCTTTACCTTCTTCTAGACTTTTAATGATAGTTAGAAGGGTTTCATCTTTCATTTGTTCTTCTCTTAACTGTTTTTCATTATGTCTAGGCAGATCTATCTCTGCGCTGCATATGGTGCATTTTTCATCATGCGTCTCACACGGAGGTCGTGACAAGGTATCAGCCAGAACATTCGTTCGCCCTGGAGTGTATTGTATTTTAAACTCGTAGGGTTGTAGCTGTAAAGCCCATCGTGCAAGGCGACCAGTAGGCGTTTTGAGATTCATTAACCATTTCAACGGTTGGTGGTCGGTAATAGTTATAAACTTTGTTCCTTCTATGTAGCCACGGAATTTTGATATAGCCCATACAATGGCTAACGCTTCCTTTTCTGTGACACTATAGTTGCGTTCAGCTTGGGTTAAGAGTCTACTTGCATATTCAACAGGATGCTCATTTTCTCCCTCCCCCTGCACCAAGGCTGCTCCTATAGCGTACTGGCTGGCATCAGTCTTAATAGCAAAGGGTAAATCATCACTTGCCTGTTTTAATACGGGTGCAGTAGTCAATGCATTTTTTAATTTTATAAATGCTTCTTGTTCTTCTTGTCCCCATTTCCAACTTATTTTCTTTTTTGTTAGATTGGTAAGTGGTCTAGCAATCTCTGCAAAATTATTAATAAACCTCCGATACCATGATGCAGTTTGTAAAAATGATATCAGTTGTTTTAAGTTTCTCGGCGCCTGCCGATCCGCAATAGCAGATATTTTCTCTGGGTCGGTTTTGAGCCCTTCAGAAACTATAAGGTGACCGAGATATTTAATTTCAGAACACATTAATTTACATTTCTTTCTGTTCGCTCTTAACTTGTATTCTCTGAGTTTAGTAAAAACTTCTCTCAAGTCTTGTATGTGTTGATAGAATGTAGTAGATCTTATTACAAGATCGTCTAAATAGCTTAACACACATTGAGCGTGTAATCCTTGTATGAATTTATCCATTAATCTTTGAAACGTAGCTGGCGCGTTGCGTAATCCGAATGGCATTCGCTTGAAACGGAACGTTCCAAATGGCGATACAAAACTTGTTTTGTCACAATCATCTGGATGTACTAAAATTTGCCAGTAGCTTGCTTGTAAATCAATTGTTGACATGTATGGCATTGCCTTTGCCTGATGCAATAAATCATCAATACGAGGTAGAGGGTATCTGTCAGGTTTGGTGATCTCGTTTAATCGACGATAGTCTACGCATACCCGAACGTCATTTTCTCCTTTTGGAACTAAAATTACAGGTGCTGACCAAGGGGAATCACATTCCTCTATAATGTTGTCATTTATCATCTCATCAAGTTTTTCCCTTAGTTGTTTTTGTCTTGCAGGCGACAGTCTATAGGGTTTAACGCTAATGGGTGAATGATTGCCTGTATCTATTCTATGTTGTGTAAATGGAGTTGGTTCAGTGTTTTTCTCAAAGATGTCGCTGTACTCAATTAGCAACTCATTGAACGTTTGTCGTTCATTATTTGAAAGTGAAGTTCCTTCATCGGGATGTAAATAAATATCAATAGAATACAAAGAAGTAGGGTTTATTGGTAAATAATTAATTCTAGGGTCTCTACATGAATTGTTGTCAGCAGGTTCTCGTGGACGAACAGGACGTGGTGGTGTATTTAATTTTCTTAAATTCCATTTTGGTCTTTTGTTTACAGGCGGGCTGTCTTCGATCTCTGTGAGTGGTGATGGGGTGTTGGGCAACGGTGACAGATTGTTAAGCTCGTTAGCCCAATTAATAAAATTTGACATTAACTTCACCTCCTCAGGTTTCACTGGTGCCTCGAATGTCAGTGGCCTTGCTGCCTTCAATGGAATGCACCTCTTCAACTCATTTTTTAATTGTATGAAGTTGTGGGTCGTCTTTGGGTCGTCAATAAAGCTCCAACTGCGCTGTGGCAAATTCAGTACAATTCCCGACTGTTCCAGAAAATCAATACCAAGGAGAGTACGGTTATCTACAGCTTCTGGTATTACTGACAATGTTATTGGCAGTAACCGATCTCCAACTAGTATATCAACAGTTGCGTTTAACATGTTGGTGGTCTTGATGGTACCATCCGCCAAGGTGATGTCCGTAGGTCGCTGATTAAAGCTCATACCTTTCCGTATCAGCGTCTTGTATAGCTGCGTACTGGCTATACTGCACCGAGCAGCTGTGTCTATATAGGCGTATCCTACTTCACCTTTTATGCTAACCTGTATGGTTGGTATTTTTACCTGTGTTTGGCACTTGCTTTCTATGGAGTAGAATGCAACCGGTTTAGGAGGGGTTTCCTTGTTCTTACAAGTTTCGCAGTTACTCCTAAATACTCCCAGTGCTCCACACCCGTAGCAAGCTATAGCAGGGGTTTTAGCAGTCTCCTCATTAGAGTCTTTCTGCTCTGCCAACCTTTTGCGACATACGTCACTAAGGTGACCTTTTTTCCCACAGAAAGAGCATCTTTTTGCTGGTCTCCGCTCTTGCGTTGCTTGCACTTCACCTACCTCCTTTGCCAGACTTTCTAGGTGTCGGCCTCGCTCTAACAATTCCGCAAACGTTTTGATTTCTGTGCGTGGAATTTCTTTTTTGTAGGTTATGTTGAGGAGTCCGTACACGAAATCAAGGTGTTCCTCCTCTCTGTGCCTTTTCATCGGTAGTTGTGCTAGTAAGGCACGCTTCTCACACACGAAAGAATCTATGTTTTCTTTAGTTTGTTTCTTTGCGAAACATTCTAAATAAATCTCGTGTGGCTGCATCTTTGGGGCAAACGATGTCCTAATTGCGTCTAGGGCTTGGTTCCACTTTTTGATGTCACTTTTTATTCCGTTCCACCACGTAGCAGCAGTACCAGTAAGCAACAACGTTAAGCCTTCAAGTGCGTTCTCGTCACTGATATTTTCAATTTTCTTGTACACTGAGATACTTGTCACGAATTCTTCAACTTTGTTAAAGTTTCGTTCACCGTCAAATCGTTTTGTGCACCTTGCAAAACTTTTTTTTCCAGTGTCATTTGATTCTGACAGTTTGTTAACCAATAAGGTAAACTGCTCTTGCGTCATCATTATCATTTCTTGTTTTTTCTCAGCCATGGTAGGATAATATCAAATCTTGAGGGTATCCGTATTTAAAAAAAAATTTATGAGGGTACTCCGTATTTATAAAAATTTTGATGAGGGTACTCCGTCAATATAATTATCAAATTGATGGAGGTAGATGAATTTTACGTTGGGCGCCAATATGATGGCGGGAGAATTGAAACGTCAATGATGGATGACAGTTGGTGTTTATTTTTATTCCAACACAAGTACATACAGTTATTTTACTTATATGGTAGGTATGCAATTAAAAAAAATAGTACTGATGAAGCCTATTCGTGGTCCTAGGGATGGACTGCGGGGCTATCCTATCCCTTAACCTCCTAGCTATGCTATTCCTGAGGGCGACGGGGCCTCCGCTCAGTTCAAGCTTGGACAACAGAAGTGACTGCGGGGCTATCGACCTCTGTGCCGCCTAAGTAGCGAGTGAGTCTTCACGGCGAGCGTCTCCTTTTAAAGGCGCCTGCTTGACCGCTGTGTGCGTGCAGTGTAGGCGTAGGTGGCGCTGTGTGCGTGAAGTGTAGGCATAGATGGCGCTGTGTGATGCTCGCAGAATCTCCACAATCATGATAGGTGGCGCTCGCAGCTATTATCTAGTTGTTTATGATCGATTCGGGTGGCTTTGAGTTGCGTGCCTAGCCCGATAGATGGCGTCTCGTTACAGTAGTAATTATTATTGTGTGCGCTGAAATTAAACAGCACGTATGAATAATGTATGGTGAACGAGGGAAGGAGTGCGCGTGGATGGAGGAATGTGGCAATCTTAGAGTATAAATAAGTAAACTGTAGAGTGTACTTAACAGAGTATGAACTGTAAGCACCACTATGAAGAAGCGTAATCGTAAAAATAGTGTCTAACTATATCTATCTCAAAACCTAATATTACCCTGATAATTTTGGAAAATCAATGTTTTTGCATTAACGTCTGTCGTCGCACGGAAAATCACTTTAATCAGTAAATGAGCGCAGTAATCAAAGCTTAAAATTTACTTACAAGGTACAATGCGAGGAACATCAGGCTACGATGCGCTTATACTCAAAGGTAGCGATACATTAACATATTTCCAGCTCAACGCATTCTATTAAGGGTGCGGGTCAGTTTTATTGTTCGCGTTCCTTTTATACATATTTACATGGTTACTTGTTGCTATGCGATGTTTGATGTTTACGGGAACAAGAGCTTTATTTATACCTACATTCAATGGATGTAAGAAATAATTGCCTTTGTCTGCTAACGAATTGAACTGGATTCGGAATTTAAAGTGGCTCTTATTCGCATAAATGAAGTGCACAGGAGTTAAGAGCATTTATAAGTACACAGTTTTTAATTCAGAGTCGAGTCGAGTAGGTAACTAATGAGATGGTAACAGACATTAAAAAGCTATAGCTTTTTATTAAAAGATATAAATGGGAACTTGATAATTTCAGACTATTAAGTTCGCTGGAAACGGAAACAGAACTAGAGGACCTGATGATAAAGTCTCCATTATTTTATGTAAGAAAAAATGCTGCTACTGTACCTCACATGCTCACAAAATAAAATATTAATATATAACGAGGTCACTATACAGTAAATACCTACAAAAGTAATGAAGCCTGGTATCTCAGATCCGTAGCAAACTGCTACGATTGCGTAGCTGCCGTAGCAGTCTGCTACAATTTTATAGAATCATTTATTGGTTCTGAGAAAACGTACTGTTAAGTAAAATATAAAAATGCAAGTACAAATTACACAAAATATGATGAAATTTTACTAAGCATAAAATAACGGTAACATTTTGGGTAGCTGAAACATTTTTCCTGGTTTTTCTATCCCCGCAAGGAATGATTAAAAATAAGCGCTGCTTGAGATCTCGTCCTCCTCTAGGTGGCCATTGTTTGCTCGGCTCCCATTGTCTCTCACACTGTACACGTGAAATTATAACAACATTGGCCCCAGTTCAAAACATAAAACGGTCGAGTGTGCGCCATGCATAAACCAGGAGTTGCAGCGGGACACGTCACGCTTGACGTTAAATATAGCTGCGACGTTATTATACGAAATAATCTCACCACCATTTATTTAAAAGCTTTTGAGTTTTTGTGAAATATTTTTAGTGGTATTCGTTCGGATATTTCGTTATAAATGACTACGATAACAAAATTTTACAAAATATTTGTACAAATATCATCAACTTGATATTATAGTGTAGAATCGCCCTATTCTAATTAAGATAAAATAAAATGTCTTGTTGCAACAGAGTGTAGATGACGCCGTCCGTTATAATGTATTCATAACTTTAAACTTGAGAATAATTACTACCTGTAATTAAGTTAACCTCTTCCAATGGGAATAAGACGTATTTTGTTGTTAAAATATGGTAGATAAAGCTTATCTTTTGATCGTTTTTAGATTAGGTCTGAAAGAAATAATAAAAAAAAACCATTTGTGTTACAAAAACTTTTACTCAAAAGTTTATTTATATCACAAAATATGTTAAACTGGATCGCGTATATAAACTCCACACAAAATACATAAAATTTCTGGTTTCGCAAACGAGATCAGAAGATTGTCTTGACAACATTGACAAACTTTCCATTTCGTGTACGTACACTCAAAAACTTTATAACCGAGAAGTTACGGGTTAGTTAGACATACGAAACACGTTTTACTGCAAATGAAGTCTTAGATCGTTCACCATAAAGTATATTTTTCATTGAGTGTTTCCTAAATTATAGTTTCTAGTTTCCTCTTGATAATATAAAGCGAGATACGAATGAAAAATGTAAAGCTCAAATGTACAAGAAACTCGCTGGGTACGGAAACAGAATACTTCAAGAGAAAAACTAATCCAATCAAAGTAAGCACTTATTTACAACTGTGAGCATCTCTTTAAAGATTAAGTTATAAATAAAGTAAATTAATTAACGTTTGTATTCATAAATTGGCAGATATCCTTCTTGATTTGTTCGTAGTCTTCACTTAGCATCTTGAAGCATTTACTTTGAATCCAGAAGAGCAATTTCCAAAGCAATTTCAGTAATGTTACAAATGCTTGCCCCTTTAAGGAACCGGACTGCATGTTGAATACTCACTTCACTAATGCAGCTTTTAACTTTACAAGTAAGATGGCAAGTTGAACGAAATAAGTGAGCAATGTAGCTATTTTTTTTATGGTTTTATCGGGCTAGTGTCTCGTGTTGACTCGTATAAATAAATAAGGTACATTGATTTTTATTGGTGTTATAGGAATAACATAATCTATACTTATAATAAATCTGTAAAAGTGAAAATTCTGTACATTGAAAATATAAAAAAAAATAAATGGCGGGGGGTGTTACTAGACCGACACCGAACCCAAAAGCGTGAAAAAAATATTTTTTCTGTCTGTCTGTCTGTTTGTTCAGGTATCACGCAAAAACTACCGGTTCGATTACGATGAAACTTGGTATAATCATTCTTTATTATCCTGGGCACCACACTGGGTAGTTTCTATCTCGGAAAAGTATAAACAATAAAAAACAAACTTAATTTTGCGGTTAAAAACTCATTGATAAGTTTCGTCATCCACGCGAACGAAGTCGCAGGCACAGCTAGTTATTAATAATTTTCTAGTTAATATGTATAAGCCATTGAAATATCTAACGGAGTTTATGTCGCTCTATGTGGTATAACGATACTAACTTTTACATTACGGTATTACATACTTACGGTACTCTGTCTATGAAAATCAGGCAGAAACATACATTTACTGAAAATTCTGAAAACACTGGAGCAAAAATCTGTTGAACGAAATTCTATATATATGACTCGGCATTTGCTCTTCCTAGTAAACTACATCGAGGGTGTCGCTTTAACTCGAAGGAAAACTTAGTTGGAACAGTCGTCGAGAAAAGCGACTGATTCACAAGTTTGCTGTTCTACTCATGTTTATCACGAGTGAGGATTTCAACTGCTTTACGCGATATTTTTTTATTACATACAAATTTCATCTCAAAGATACAAATCAGGAAATTTAGATGTAGGAGAATTGAATGTGTGCGATTAAGGTATTCTCTCATATCATATTCAAAAGTATAGGTAAATAATTTGTATCTTTTGCTCATTTGAAATTACCAGTCATTTAAAAACGCGCAAAACTTGTTGATTTATTATTTTGAACTACTTAAATATTATTTGTTGAAAGTAAAAATAGTACTGAATGTTTTTCCAAAATCATTTTCTGTAAGATGTGAAATTTTTTTATTTTTATTAAAGATCTTTCTATAATAAAGTTGGTAAATAAGTATTGGCATTAAGCTCTAATATTTTTCTCTACTAATAGTAGTTAGTCCAAATTGCAAACAATAAATAATGCCCAGTATGACTTCAAGTTAATTTCACTTGTAATAAAAGTTTTCTCGGTTACAGCGCCTGCAGTTAATAGCTTAATAAATTGCATCGAATCCATTCAATAAAAATCATTGAAAAATTAGAGTTTTTCAGAACTTTAACGATAAAGTCGGTTAGTTGAATTATTGCTTTAAATGCCGACCTTTAGGTTTACTTCAAAAGTGTTCAATAATACCTATTAAGTACTAGTTGAAATAACACAAATTTTGTTTTATAATATATTTATTATTTACCTTTGGTTTCCAAAATATGAATCTAAACAATTCTAAATTTAATTAAAGACCCGATTACGTCACTACATGTTAACATTATTTGCTAGATGTTTATTGTTGTGGTAGAAGAAAAGATTAATTATAAAGGACGTATAGTACAAGAAAGTTCTGAGAAGTCATATTAAGGGTCTTAAATAGAAGAAAATTACCTAGAATACAAGACTAAAAGAATAATTATTTCTAAAACAAAGTTTCAAATGTGGTAAGTCTTCTTCAGAGCTTAATAGACGCCATTACAATTAAACAAGGAAGTTTATACACCTTCAAGAATAATTACAAACCCTAGACTAATTGCAGTGTCGCGGGAATGGAAGTAAGTTTTTAAAGTTACCTTTGTTATTTGAGCTCGACGAGAATGAGGAACGTAGGTAATTTAATTAACGCCATGAGTTAAATTCTTCGCATATTTAATTTATTTGAAGTTTCTTGTTGTTTCCTGTACTTTTACTATGAAGTCTTAAGTGGTATTGTGGAAGCGAGACGGCGCATTACACTGTGCTTAGTGACGTCTCACTTTCATGTCAGCAACAGTTTTACTCAGCTTAAATACTGTTCTGTACACGAGTTATTTGTGAGGAAGATACATTATTCTTTAACTACTTTTAAAATAAAAAGAACACTGGCTGCAAGTGGTGTACTACCGGTGGACGTCTCAGGTGTGAAGAGTAAGTAATTTAACGGTACAAAATCTTATACTGTTGACCATGCATACAAATAAAAATCAATTACTATGTAGGTATGACGAAGCATTGCTTAAGGACGGTTCAATCGTTTCGTCAGCTTATATTGTTGTGTTAAATTCTCAGAACAAGGTTTGTATTAACACAAATTACTTATTATAACAAAAAAAACCTCAAACCCATGTAGGTATGTGAGATAAGTAGCATGTATTTGTTGATTGTAATCTCGTGTAAAGTTTAATGCACAGGAAGCGAAGTTAATGAGGTTTTTGTGTTAAGCTTAGCTGCATGCAATTATGCGGTGTCATCCGTAGGGAATTTACGCTAGAATTTATAATACGCAACGTAAAAATATTAATTAAATTGTTTTAAACTTTGTAATTTTCTTGTGTCTTATCTCACTGAATTACGCGAAGAATGTATGAAAAATCATGTTGGCAACGTCTTAAGAATGGCTTGGATCTTGGTAAACTTATTTGCGGAGTATGTGCTCGTATGAATATATCCTAGTCTTGTATACAGATGTTGAGTTGACGTCACTATTTTAGGAATTTTGCGACCTTAGCTCGTAGTATTCAGAGCGTCATTTCATTTCGTTCTAATTTTAGAGCGTCAAAAATTTTGTTTGGTATATTTTCTCTTACAGACGGTAAAAGTAATATGTTTGCTTCGTAAAACAAAGCTTCTCAAACAAATCTTATTTAATGCAATGTATATATCTTCATGTAACCCTTTGGGAATACAGGCGTATGTGTGACACGGGTTCGACATTAAAAGAAACGAAATTTTATTTCTGCATGGTGTTTGCATGGTGTTTCATTTCTGAATATTTGACTGCCTCGTTGGCCTAGTGGTGCTAAGCGCGACTGCTACGCTAGAGGTCTTGGGTTCGATTCCCAAGTCGACCAAGGTGTTATTGGGTTTTTCTATGAAATTCTCAGTAGCAGGTCGGAGTTTGGATTTGTGCCCGGTTAGTGGCAATAGGCTCGCCCCCTATTACATGGGACCTAAACATACCGGCGAACTGTGGGTGTACATTGGTACACCTCTGCCTAACCCTTCGGGGATACAGGCGTGATGGTATGTATGTATGTATGTTAGAATATTTGTCCTGCACACTATTAGACAATAAATCTATTTTTGCTGATGCTACCTTTTATAACAAAAATAAAACATTACATATTATTATGAAAATATAGATTGAACGATGCGAATGAAATATTATAATACTTTGTAGTTGTTGTAAACAAACCTGAATTACATTTTATTTTATGTACCTTGGTACTTTTCTATTGTCATAACAAAAAGTAATCATTTTTATGGCCTCGCTATTTGATTTAATAACAGAATCCTACCTTGGAAGTTATTTTTGGAACATAGCATAACGTAAAATATTTTTTTAGTATAATTATTATTCATATTATTTGCAAGGCAGAGACAGGCTTAGGGAAAGTTCCTACATTGCCTAAGCTTTTGCTTTTAAGATAGGATTTACCTAAATACCAATCAACCCGGAAAAACAAAACTAAGTAAAAAAAATCTCCGAACGCACCGAGTCCGAGTAAAAAAGGACGAATGACGAACGTACTCCCAGCCCTGCTATAAAATTTCATTTATTTTCAAATCAGCGCTGAACGGTGCCTAAAATACTTATACAATGTGGCCCCGATATTGAGGTAAAACGATCTTGATTCTAGGCCAAAGCTCAACAGTCTTCATTTTAGGCCAACTGACTTATATTATTTAAGGTCGGCCTGCTGTGACGATGTGACGTAAATATTTCATGTAAATCCCTGTTGATATACAGGGCCGTGACGGGAATAAAAGAGAAATGAGCTTGAATTGTCTATGATCGATCAGTCTAGACATCGGTGTTTACGTTATTATTTGGTCTATGAAAACAAGCATATAGGTGTCCAAAAAGCGTCCTTTGATATCCAATTTCTTTTGGCGCCACTTTTTTTATGTCAGTTAGTTATAAAGACGTGTCATATTGGACGAAGTTTAATATGCTATGAAATGGTATATAAGGTTTTGTAATAATAACTATGCCTATGTAAGCAATCTTTGAACCTGTTGCGCTATTACCACTCAAATTTTAAAAGATTGAATATTTATTTGACGGGCCTGTTGGTCTAGTGGTTAGTGACCCTGACTGCTATACCGGGGGTCGTGGGTTCGATTCCCACCCAGGACAAATGTTTGTGTGATGAGCACGATCATTTGTTCTGTGTCTGGGTGTAATTTATCTATAATATGTATGTATTTAGAAATATATAAGTATGTTTATCAGTTGTCTGGTTACCATAACACAAGCTCTGCTTAGCTTGGGATCAGATAACCGTGTGTGAGTTGTCCCGGAATATTATTATCATATTATTTATTATTATTTAGGACTTTCTACTGCCTGCATTTGAGTAGATATAGCTAAGTTAGTAATGCTAACTTAAACCTAATTTTACATCATTTATTTATTTCAATACACTATATTTACCAAACCATAACTATTTACTGGTATGCATAATACAAAAATCATACTCAGTAAGAGCCGTAACCTCGAATTGAGATCTACAACGAAATTTATTTTCTGAAGAAGTACTTTGGTTCTTACTTCTTAGAGAAACCTCAGTATCATTGAATGTGAGTTCATACAATTCGTTAGATATTCATGAGTTTGATTTCATCTGTAAATATATGTATTACATGTATTTTTTTATGGAGATTCATTGCTGTATGATTTTGACATCAAAAATTCGTCAGTTATTCATTCTTAAAGGTTACCCTCTATTTTTATTTTTTATTTATTTTTTATTTAAAGCCTGAACTGTCCCACTGCAGGGCAAAGGCTTCCCTTCCTTCTTTCCACAGGTCTCTATTGTTTGCTATTTGTTGCCACTCCTTTTTGTATGCGTCTAGTTCATCCCTCCATCTCTGCTCTACAATATAATATTATATCGGTTTGATGGTGTATTGATATCGTTAGACTTTTGTTTACTTACCTTAGATTCTTACAAAGAATATCTGATACCTCTATTCTGCGTTGCACAAAGTACATAAGAATCAATTAAAACTTATTTAACTTAATGAAAAAAACACAATCGATTTCATCTATTAGGTGTCATTCTTCGTTTGGAAATAGTCGTTCCTGTCAAAGAACAACAATCCGCTAACACAACTGTATGATCAAACGAAAACTTTCCTCAACGCTTTTACATAAAGGGGTCTTCATTTTTTATAAGAGTTTATACAAGGGACAAAAACAAGGAAGTTCCGGAGAGCCACTACAAACATTGTAAAGCCCTTCCCGGCTTAAGTTCGCTCACGTATGTAGTACCCATAAGATTAATGTCGGAGTTTCTTTAATCCTCTCTAATACGCCACTTTTGGTTCGCGGTTTGAGCAGATTTGTGCGAATCTTCTCTAGGTTTATGCTTTTTGTTTTTTGTGGCACTTGTTTGAGGCTGACGGATATAGATAAGAAATTATTAGGGAAGTAGGGACTTGGAAAGTGAATCTAAGTGACGGAACGATTTGTAAACTGGCTTACTTGAACTAGGCATTTTATTTCTGTGAGAAGCATAGACAGTTACCCCAATTGGTTTGTAATCTGGACTACCATATACAAATGTTTTGGTTCGTAAAAAACGAAGCCCAAAACACAGTTTCAGGCAATATATAGTGACGTAAATATCCCTAACGTTCGCATGTTTTCAAAACGTCCTCACCTCGGTCAAAGTAGATTAGTAGTAGACACGAGGTTTTGACGAATTTTCCTTTTCAGGCGAGCAAACAACCACTCAATGGCATCGATACAAACGGATAACGAACTTTCCAAAAATGTATGGTCGCTGACATGAAGATTTAGTGACTAGGTTTTAATCCCTGAAATAACGGTCAAAAGAATATCTATCTATCTTCTAAATACATAAAATAATATCGGTTTAGTTACTTCATTAATTAGTTAAGAAAAGCTTGACTAATTTGATTTTTTATCTCAATTAAGACTTATCAACTATACTAAAGCCAATATGGAAAGAGAATTAAACGTTATTACTAATTACGCAATTATCAACTTTGACAACATGTGTTTAAGTTCATTTTAGAATAACAAATATTACCGAAAAGGGCCTAAAAGTAATTTGAATGTGATGGAAACTGAACTATTAGTCATTGAATTAAGGTTCATAATCCCAAAGCACGTTCATTATTTCTTTAAAGTGGCTGATGTATAGTGCTTTTTATTCCAACATATAATACGCGGGAAAGTTTACGTCACGAAAGATGAAGGGACTTAACTCCCTGTGACTGGCCACTTAAAACGTTCAAGTTTTAATAGAAACGAGATGAATGGAATTTAAAACTGTTTCTAAGTCCCGCCATGATATTCAGATTCTTTAATTAAAAACTTTCACGTTACGCTGAACTTAAGGAATAATGGATCGCACTAACCTTGTAAGTGTAAGTCATAGTTAAAAGCAAAACAAGTATGAAAATGGGATGGTAAACGTTTAGGGGTTAAACTAAAGTATAATACGTTTTGTAGAATATTAATGAGGGTTTTCGTGTGTGATTTGTCTGTGAACTGCTGTTAGAACAAGAAATAAATGAACACTATTACAGGATAATGCTTTTAGTAAAATATTGTTGAAGTTAAGAGACAGGAATTCGCAAGGGTAGGTCGAATGTTATAAAATTAAATGCCATATAAACAAACTTAGCACAAGTACCTGTATTTAGCAAATAAATGAATTTGATTTGATTTGATTTGATTAGCCTGAAATATTTCATTTAGATAGAAACATACCATATTAAAACAAGGTTATTGAATTCAATGTATGTAAAACGTATCATTTGAGTAATTTCTAATATTGCCACTATTTAGAAATGATCTTCTCAAAAGACAAGATTTTTAATAATTTCCATGGTGTTATTTTGGGTTATTCTAAATCTGCATTTTTTTTTAAATCTTGCACTATTTTTTGATATCCAATTTTTTTTTCGTCCCTTTATACCTAATAAACTTTAGTGACTTATGCTTCAAAAATTCCTATAAATATACAATTTCTTCTTCCTGCCCTTATCCCAAATTAATTGGGGTCGGCGCACCATGTTTTTTCCTTCCATTCCACTCTATTAGCTGTCATACTCTCATTCACTGCTTTTTCATTCATATTACCTCTCACGCAGTCAAGCCACCTTTTTTTCGGCCTTCCTCTTCCTCTCCAGCCATCCACATTCAAATGCATCACTCTCTTATTCACATGCCTTTCATCCCTCCTCATTACATGCCCATACCAGGCTAGGCGATTCCCTTTCACTTTTTCAGTTACTGGCGCAACTTTCAAACTTCCTCTTATATACTCATTCCTAACCTTATCCATTCTCTTATCTCATTCCTATAAATATACAATTATAAGACGTTATACCTGAACTATTTCCAAGTAAACATTACCCACACAGTTGTCCTAAATTCCTAATCATTATAAGATATCAAGCGTTAAACCACTGTCTTTACATTAAATTGGTATAACTTCTAAGTTCTGCAGAACCTTACTTTGCTAAGGTGGTTTAATTTAAACTTCATATTTCTAAAATTTGTTAAAGTTTCACAGCACTTGATAACTTAACTCAAACGCTGCTTGTTTTAAAACTAATTATATTTGCCACTTCTTGCATACGAAGTTATAAACAAATTATGTATTTGGTATATATAAATGTATTTCTAATCTTTTTATATAAATTTATAAAAATAACTAAGTTAAGTATTGTATGGATATTTTATCTAATTAACTTGGATTCTTAAAATTATCAGTTTTGTTAATATAATTTATTACATACTAGCTAACCCGGCAGACTCCGTACTGCCTCAATCGATAAATAAAAGCTTGAACTTTCGTATAAAATAAGCTTAAAACAACTTGTTTTTTTTTTATGTAATTCCGAACATTTTCACATTTATTCACCTTTTAAACCTTCTCTGGACTTCCACAAATAATTCAATACCAAAATTAGCCAAATCGGTCTAGCCGTTCTCGAGTTTTGGCGAGACTAACGAACATTAATTAATTTTTGTGTATAGATTATTGATTTAGAATAGCGAATAGAAGGCAAATCGTAAATTACTTATTTAATAAAACAGTGAGTTTCATACTTGTTTTATTAATAAGAAATTTGGAAGTAAATACGTGTTTCTCGGTACAAATAAATTACTGAGAGCAGGTTTCTTGGGAATCTCTATCAGGTACGAGAAAAGTAAGTTTTTAGTTGGAAACGAAGTAACACGGGATTTAAGAAGTTAAATTAGTTCTTTTTATATTAGTATACGATCACGGGACGAAGACGCACATATTTGCAGTTACTGGAACGAGAAAACTTAAACGAAACTACTTCATAAATATATTAATATTTAAGCTACATAAAGTTAAATGTATTTAGTTACAACACGTAAAATCGTAGTCCATTTTTCTAGTTTAATTTATCACAAGCGTCCAGCCCCAACACGTGTAGACAAGGCAAAAAATACACAAACCATCCTCTTGAATAATTCAATTTATCGGTGAAAACCATATGAAAACCTAGTCAAGGAGACAGACAACCGCGGCGGGGAACTTTGTTATATAATATAAATAGAAGGGTTGTGTTTCCCCTGAAATCACGACTCAATTTATTGTCGTTATTCTGTAATCTCCAGATTATTTTTGTACCCCAATCTCGTATCCCGCTGTTTTAACCTCCATTGATTATACCCCCATCGCGTGACGTATGCGTGACATACAAAATAAACATAACAACATAATGGCTATGTTTATCACACTCATGTCGACGTGTAAGTTTGGAAAGGTAATTTATTGTAGACGTGACAGGAAAGGGGTATGGAACCCTGTGAAGTCGTCAGCGTTCGCACTAAGTTGTCTTCGAACCATCTTTGGTGCTTACACGAATAAATTACGCTTGCAGTAATACTCAACCAGAACACTAGTGTTTATGAGCTTTATTTTTGTGCACTCAGAGTAAAAGAAAGAGACTTGTATTATATTTTGAGTTCAAGTCTAACTTTCACTCAAATGTATCTTAAGTGCCCATTAGAACGTTCTTCATTGCTAGCGTTGGGTCTATTAATCTATTTTAAATTTATGTGATTATAAATTGCCATTTTTTTAAGTCTTTAACGGGATATTTGATTTCACATTGAGTAAGCGTGTCGAACGAGATTATTAATAATATTCAAATGAGAAATTAATTTTATTAAAATTAATGTTTGGTCTCCTCATTATAAGAATATAATAAGCCAATCTGTCCCATACATAATTACAAAAACTCCAATTACGAGTGAGGGATCCAATTAGTCGCCGTCGATAATTTAATTAGAGCCCATCAGGGCGGTCCATTGTGTACTGACCCTATCATCTAACATTTGGGGACATACGGAACCCACATTTCCTTATACAATCGGCAATCAGGATTGGAGATATTAATAGAACATCGTAATTGGGAACTTCATCACTGAGCATGTTTTAATAGCCGCGACGCATGATTTATTAATTTATTGTCTTTTAATGATGCATCTAATGTTCCTCATGTTTGACTCCCATGACGTCATCTTTTTCAGAAAGGTAAACAACCTCTTTATCTATCATCTTGTTACAAACATTCTGTCAATATACAGTGACATATTATATCAATCAAAGTTTAATAATAAAATTGTATAAAAAGTTAAAAATCCCAAAAAATAAAAGTTTAAATGATAAATTGAAGAAATATACATAAAATGGCTTGCGCCACGCCGTGTTCTCTCTTGATGCAGAGTTACTTTCTGTACTCTGCGCTGCTAGCGCTGAAACTGCTCGCGCTAGCTCCTATGGCAGCGATTGTGTGCCATCCTGAAAAGGTACAACGTGCAAATATCAGTGATCTGAAGAACTTAACTCCTTTCTGGCTGGTCGCAGCGCTGTACATGACGACATCCCCTGACGAAACAACGGCGATATCTCTCCTTCGTGTCTACGTAGCGGCCCGATTTATAGCTGCCTTAGGATATGTGCAAAAACTGCCGAAAATGGCAACGGAGCTCGCATTCTTCGTGTCGTTTGCAATAACAAGTTTTATGGGCACATATGTGGTATACACTTACAGATCCGCTATATAAAAATACCGGAATTGTTCAACAAAAATGGTTGTGCATTTGAAATTCATATGAACAATGTGTTGTACGATTTATGGGGCTATAAAGGGAACAAAAATCATGTATATTTTTGTCAATATAATGTAAAACTTTATCATCTGTGACGTTGTTTCTTATTTTGGTTCCTCAGTTTTATTGCTACACTTTTGTTGGAAAATTGAATTTTAAGATTTACGGAGTTTTTCAAGTTCATATAGATTTACATTTATAAATTGTTTCACATTGAATTACGTCTTTCATATGAAGTGAATGTGCGTTTTGAATACCTGTATGGAATATGAATAAGAAACCCATCGAGCACAGAAAACTTTGCCCAGCAGTGAGAGAACATCAGCTAAATAGTGATAAATAAGACCAACCCATAAGGACATAATATTCAAAATAGTTAGTAACACATTGATAATATATGTAAGTACTAGTTTCAGTTTACATCACGCCTGTATCCCCGAAGGGTTAGGCAGAGGTGTACCAATGTACACCCACAGTTCGCCGGTATATTTAGGTCCCATGTAATAGGGGGCGAGCCTATTGCCACTAACCGGGCATAAATCCAAACTCCGACCTGCTACTGAGAATTTCATAGAAAAACTCAATAACACCTTGGTCGACTTGGGAATCGAACCCAAGACCTCTAGCGTAGCAGTCGCGCTTAGAACCACTAGGCCAACGAGGCAGTTTTTCTTATAACTTATGTAATCACTATAAGTTAGACAAACTACTTCATAGCTAAAACGTTATATAGATTAAATAAGGCCTAAACTACTGGCAAGTATTCATATAACTATGGATGGGAGTCTGATGAGATATGAGTTTATAACTAAGTTGAGAAGGCAGAGTTTCTATGTAAATTTATTCTAAATAACTTATTGAATTATTTATAACTTTCATAATATATACCATCACCCTGTATTCCTGAAGGGATATGTGTACAATTTGATGTTGCTAAACTTATGTGACGTGCTTTTAATATTACGTTTTAATTTAAAGAGTTTCATATATTAGGAACATGTTTGCTTAACATTTTTTTTTTCTATACCTTGACAAAAAACCTTAAATAAGTTTATTGATATATTTTATTCTTTACAACAGGGTCTTCAGTTTGCACAGTGCCCTCGGAACCACTCGCCAAACATCAAAGTTTCGAGATTTCCCGATGGATGAGTTCACTCCTAGTTTAGAAACCATTCATAAGGTTCACTTGTTGACTTTCCTTTTAAAAACTTATTTGAGGGTAAAAGTTATAAGTAACGAGAGTGAATTTTTGAATTATTCATAAGTACTAGTAAGACCTACTTATCATATTGCTAAGACTAACTAAGTTAATGTTCTGAAAATCTTTTGAATGGTTTTCCTTAAGCATTGAATGGTTACTTGGATTTAGTTTAGTTGTAAGCTTAATTTTAGTGATGCCTTTAAGCGTCAAGCGCTTTAAAATTCTTGTTCAGTAATTTTTATAGCAGTTCTCGTCTCTTCGTAAGTATTTTTAAGCAGATAAGCAACTGCAATTTTCACAAAGGAGACAACTTGTACAGGAACATGTCTTTTCCGTTTATTATGCTCTCATAATATGTATGTTAATTAGAGTAAGCTTGTTTGTACCCGGAAGAATAATAAGAAAATTGGTTAGACTAATTTACTCTACGAATTTAATACTCTCGTTACGTTTTGTGATAATTTTTTTTTTAGAAAAAAAGGTTTACGTTAATGTAGGGGTTGCACAGATTCGTTTTTGATGTTTAGGCAAGTTTTTAATTTAGTTATAATATATCTTACTTTATGGATGGGAAGAGGGGGCAGAGCCGCTAGTTACTATTTTTCCCCACTTATTCCATATGTTACACTCGTAGGTATTTGTACACGTTAGTGTAGGTTTGTGGGTGTTATGTGTATAGCACTAAACAAAATGAACCTTGTTGAATACAAATAACCACACAGTTTAGGACTCACACCTGCTTGTATTTGAGTTAAGATAATTACGCTTGATGAGGTAACGGACACTATACCACAATACATTAAGTTTAGAACTTAGGACTATGACATAATTGTTGTGTACACACAGCTACTTAAGTGTGCATTGTAAGTTCCTATTTGTACTAGCCTTTACCTAAATTGTTTTGGGGTCGGCTTCCAGTTTTACTAGGTACCAGGCGTGAACTGATATATTTTACATGAATAGTTTGTATATTTTACCTCCAGAATTAGTATCTTATATAGTGTAGGTACTTTGTTATGATTTTATGTCAGAATTTTCATAGTTTTCTGCAAGTTCGTTACTACTGTAAGGCTCGCTTTATGTGATGATGATGTCCCCTTTAAATAAGCCTTTCCTTGTATTAACGTATGCAGTAAGGGTGGAAATGCGAGCTATGCGCCCACGACCAGATCCGATCAGAGCCTTCTTAGATGGAATGCAAAGTTCAAGATAGTTTCTAAAAGGAATTTTCAGAAGGACTGATTCTAAGAATCTTTCTTTGATGGTTCCTTGAATAATGTTGTAGCATTTACAAAGCTTAAACATAAAGGTCGTCTACCTACTTTAAAATAACTGTACAGTGTACAAAGTATGCGAAATGCATAGTGCACTTATTTAAATGACTTATAGAAATATGTAGCCTATCTGCAAATAGAAATTAATTATTTTGATTAAATTCAATACCTATCGGACCGTATTGCCTATCAATGGATTCGGTGTTATTGTAATTTATTTAGAATATATTAAATTTAGTTAGCACTAAATTATTTGCATTAGTGGCATGTATTAGAATATAATATTGGAGTGCTAATACATAATAGAGTGTATTAAAAATATTTAAATTTAATTCGATTGAAGGTTTTTTTTATCCAAATGACTAGTGTCTAATTTATAGTTAAAAAAAATACCTTAACTTGACATTCGATGTCAAAATTACTAGTAAATAGTACGAGTAAACAGTAAATAATTTAAAGTACCTAATTAAAATCAGTTCTTATGACGCTCACAATAAACTTAGATTATCCTCTTATCCAGACATACATGGTCCATTCGGCGTTACTGGTAGTCAAGTTATTAGCCTTGAGTCCAATAGCGGCTATGACATGGGTGAGGAAAGGCATTTTCTCAAACCCTGACATCGTGCGAAGAGCCTACTTGTCTGAGCTGAAGAATTTGGCACCTTTCTGGTTGGTCGGAGCCCTCTATGTAACGACAAACCCACAAGAAGACATCGGAATAAGTTTATTCAGAATGTTTACCGCAGCAAGAATGATTGTCATACTCGGCTACGCGACAAACCCTGTTCCTGCAGTGTTTACCGACTTTGCACTCATACTATCTTACGTCATCACATGCTACATGTCTCTATACGTTGTATATTACTACAGAGATGCCATTTAAATTAGAATGTTGAATCAAATATCGACTTGTTGGCTTCAGATTGCAAAGTCCTTCAGACTCGTTTTAAGCAACTAAATCGGGAAGGAAATTGCTTTTTAGATTGTGTTCTGTTCAATCGACAATCGTGAGAGTGGGAAACGACTGACTTTGTATTATTGTGTAACAATTGAGTGTGAAAGAAATCTTTCATGGACTGTTTAGACTTGTAAAATTTATCAGTGGAGCAAGTAACAAATTAAATAATATAGGTAACATGAAGTGTATTAGTAGGAATGTATTTACTAATTATGTTTTGTAAAAATGTTTCTTGATGGTAAATATACAAATCGTGGAACATATATGTTTTTTTTCTGGAATTGTTAATGTTGTTGTTAATGGGTCTTTGATCGAATTTAATTTAATTTTAAATTTATCCAAAGCGTAATAAAACAATGGTATTGCTGCTTGAAATTTTAGGAAAACAAAGTCTTTCGGCAATCTTTCGAAACCAATTGCAGAATATGCTTTTAAACAGTTATCCTCTCAATGCTGCTATAAAACTTGAAATATTTATTACATGATTATGAACGAATTCTAGGAGCAATAATTTAAACGACCTTGCTAATACTAACACTATTTGTAGCAGAGCAGCCTAAGCCGCCATACTTTGAATGCGATGCTCTAGGGCGCGTCGTACTTCCGTGAGCTCGTTAAATCGGTTGCACATGTCATACGGACGGTGTCTCGCAACACAGGGAAATTTTAAACTAGAAAGTCATATGGAGTTGTGACGTCAGCTGGGCAGCGAACTATGTAGTTTGATTTCGGAAAATTCTTAGTTTTTTTTCTATCCAACATTTGGTAAGAGCTAAACCACAATAAGTTTATGTTTTAAATTAAGCCATCGCCAATTAAGCGCAAAAACCGGATGGATATAGTCATCATCGTTATCATCATCATCATCCACAGTAATTGTCCTTATACTGCAGGGCATAGGGCTACGGATGAACATAGTACAGCAATAAAATAAGAATCAAAAAATGTCTGTTTTACAAAGTCAAGTATCTCATAAAACGTTTTACTGTAACCAAATCGTATAAGTAATATCATTTTATCAGAACGTTCAGCGATCTACCGCGGGTGATGTATGTAGGTACTTCAGCGATCCATTATATCGCACTACCTGCCGGAGATTTCCCGTAATATCGCCAGTCATAAGACGGCGCGGCGTACGAGCCATCCATTTCCTACGATATTGTATATAAAATTGTTATGGCCCGGCTACACGCTCAGTCTTGCCTGCGAGCATGCCTGTACAAACCTGTTTGCGCAGGTAAGCGCGCGCGTGTGGACGACGAGACGGTAGCTCGCGCAGTTCTGAAAGCGCGGCTTGTGCGATCGTCGACATGCTGAAGATTTGGACTGCGCAAACTTGAGTTGCACGGTTTTACTTGAACGTGTGGCCGGTTATTCAAGCCGCGCAACAGTCCGATGTTATTTTCGATATTGTAGGTACACGTCGCGGCGTCGCCGTCGTAAAAATGAGTGATGTAAGAAATTATTCTAAAGAATTTTTAACCCAGTTCATAGACCTGTACAAATCATTGCCGGCTTTATGGAAAATTAAAAGCAAAGAATATTCCGACAGGAACAAAAAAAATGAAGCATATCATAATAAATAATATTATATTATACAAATAATGCTCCTAATAAAAAAACCCTCTTCCGTTGGCAACATGGTGCGTTGACGAGCTCACAAAACACAACTAGGGACTGCACAGTTAGTTTGCACGAGCTTACCTGCACCGTATGGCCACTACACCGTGTTCCGTCTTTTTGCACAGTCATGAATGCACAAACCGGACTGCGCAGGCAAGACTGAGCGTGTAGCCGGGCCTTTAGGTTTCCGGTTCAGGATGGATATCGCTAATAGCTTGAGTAACAAGGGTCTATTAGCAAGTGATAAATACTTAGAGAATTGTATTCGTAGATAACTAGAAGATCTTTTTGAAGAGGATCTTTTTTAAGTTAGTTAAATGTTTTTTGTCTGTAATCTGTAAAGCTGTTAATCAGGTAAAGTGATAAAATCCGCCCGGCGCGATAGCCTCCAAACTTTAGCTGTTGATTACATATGAAGCTTTACCACAAAAGTCATAAAAAAAATTACTCAGACCTCTTTGAGCTCACAAGCCCTCATTCTTTTGTAGCGACAATCAAAAAGCTCGTCTCAACTGCATCATTTGGTATTACACGGTCTTATCGCTCGGTATGGGAGTTTTATCGCCCCTTTACGATTACAGAACACTTGGAGTAATGTTATGTGGCCCTTGTTATGGCAAGCTTTACTGTTAAGACGTGACCTACAAGATCAAATTTAAAAACAATGTTTTTTTTAATGTAGATGAGTTTCCGTAATATTTTGAGGTAGGAAGAATTTAAGCAAGTTATTTAGCTAATGCTTAAGAAAATTGCAAGAATTATGTGTTCATGTAATTACATGTTTATTCAACTATTTATAGAAGCAAAGCATCAAAAATCTTTTTAACTCGCAAGATACCACTAAATACCTACTAGATTTACCTAAAGAGAAACACAATATAATTTAGTAGTTAACGTTCCGATATCAAGAATTAATGAATTGGAAGTGCATTGAACAATAGAAGTTTCGGAGCTTCGAACATTAGTCGGTGCGGCGAACTTGGCTAAGTGTGTCATTAACCCCGCCTTTGTGATTGCGGACTCCTCATGTAAACTATGCCCTTCTTACCAACTTGTCTACCACTCTACTACTTAGTCCCAAGAGTACTTAAAAGCCACGAAAAGGGCATTGTTGATGCTATTTACTGGTTGGTATATTACCGAGGTTTGAAATATAATTTGGAGGAAACTGAATGTGCAGGCAGCGGCTTAATGTAGAATCTACTGGTTACGTATTCAGTAAGGAAGTTTATTCGCTTGCTAAAAAAAACACAAACATAAACAGATTGAATATGAGCGACTGTACAAACTCTCTAATTGAGAAGACTTTATCTTTAAGAGTTACATAATATTTTTTTAACTGAGCGTTTCTATCTGATTAGTTCAACATAAAAGGAATCTTCAGAAGTCAGTCATGATATCTTCAAAGAAAGATTCGGGTCAAGCTTCATTTAATGTATCTCTGATTAGCACTTAATGATGTAGATGATCAAAGACTTCGGAAATGCTTCCGTCGTTAAATATCTTTTTTACGGAGGACCTACACAATTATACGCTGAAATAGTTTCAGATTAGTTAAAAATTATAAGCTTTGCACCAAAAAATATCCCTAAGTTTTATAGGTATTTTTACTATGTGTTGATGCACATAAAATGTGTAGGTGCACATAAAAAAACTTCTTCAATATAAAATCAGGTAGCATTTTATCTAAAACACAAATTATAAATAACAGGGTCTAGTTTACTCAAATATTCTTCCGTGGTAAACACCTATGTTTTTCTATGTTCACCTATGTTAAAGGAACTATCCTTTGAATACTGCATAAGCCTTTCTAAATACCACGCATACCATTTACCTGGCGTAGCCTTCCTTTTCGGTTTAGGAACTTTACTATCTGCAGTCTCACATAATTCCCGTAAAATAGTTTGCATGGAATGTAGACATCAAAAATAGATATCTACTCAATCTTTAAACAGAGAACGAGGACATACGTTGTTCATAAAAGGTCCAATACGGATTGACAGTGACATATGCGCCATTCGCTTTTATCTAACTGGCAATTTGACCCAAAGGGTCAGCCTTAACGAGAGCCTGCGTTCTTGGGATATTACAGAGGTCTGAAAATGTCTACAAGTGTTTAGAATTCAGAGATATCTTGTTTGGCTGTTTCAGAAATCATCTCTATATAGTTTGCGTTACATTTTCAGTCTAATTGTTTCGACGACAACAAGCAAACTGCAAAGTGTATTTTTGAAAAGATGGAAATTATGTTTGTAAAGAATTTCTTTTTTATGCAATCGATTTGCGCTCTACCTGTTAAATTCGTAGACATTGGCATTTGCAAGGCTTACATTTACATCCTTCTTCAAGTTCCTTACCCCCATGACTAATTCGTGCCATAAAACGCAGTAGGCCTGTCTTATAACATTACATTTACGTGAGACTCAAAATGTAACGAGATGTTGAAAGGAAATAGCACACTTCTGTCTACCCCTTGTGGGATAATAGCATGAAGAGACTAATATCCTCTATTTTTCCTAGTAAATTCTCATTTAAATCCTGTCGTCAGTATTTTTATTTTTAAACAAAATATACTACATGATGAAAAGGTATGTATCAAAGTTTAGCAGTAAAGGTTTTTAGTCAAACATATACAGATGCGAACCGTGTCTGTCGACCGCTTAATGTCCACTTTTGTAAAGGAGTTCTGAAACCCAGCCATCCCTTAATTAATCATGGCCACTGCAATTTATTCTGTGCAGTCCTCGACAAAGACAGATGGCAGCTTCTCCGTCTAAAGAGTCGTTATGTGTGACTAGAGAATTAGTTCTGCTCAACTGCAATGATAAATCTGTCTTAGACGAAATCTATTACGTCTCTAATATATTATATTCTAGCTGTCAGTAGGCCTGTATTGAACAGAAAGTTTATCAAGCGGTCTGTACAATAAGGCTCATTACGACGAGGACAAACACATTTTTCTAATTCTATAAATCGCAGCGAGTTACTGGTTATGAGTTGAGATATATAAAAAAAAAACAAGTAAATATACAGGCTGTTAGGAAAACCCTGTCCGATCCTTTAAGGTGTTGTTAGGTATCGATAACTGATACATTTAATGTAAAAAAAGATGGAAAAAGAAATAACCTAAATTTTTTTTTTTCTCAAAGGGCGATAGTGAGGGTTGGTGTCGTCACAGGTGCTGCCAAATAATTAAACAAAAGGCCGCAAAATAATACCGACAAAAATGGTGCTGTAATTATTGTTTAAATCTCATATTTAGGGAATTTCGCAGCCAAAAATCGTTATTTCAAAGTTCATTATTATTGATACTATCACGAATATTCCAAATTTAATATTTAATTTGGGCATGTGATTGTGGAACCTATATCACCCTTTCGGGTCGGACAGGGTTTTCTTAACACCCTGTATACGTTCATATAACTATTGTACCCTAAGTTAAAATGATCATAATCGATTTGGTGTCTTAACCCGGTAAAGGTGTCGTTACCGCAGACGAAATAATGAAGAGCGTAATATCGATGTTGACATACGACATTTGAATTCCCGTACCCATGTCAAATTTCCTTTGCCACCGGTCGCATTTCCGAAGCCGAAAACAACGCTATTATCGGAGGGCCGTATAAGGCCGTATACGATGAGTGTCAGAGACAATCGAACGTTCGAATGTTGCGTAAATAGGTCGTTACACCAGTACCGACATCCTGCAACGTTCTGCTTGAGTATGAATGGTATACTTTATAAGAATATAGTGTATAGGTTTTTCGATGGCTTTATATTGTTCGAATATGAGCGTTGGTGTTGGTTGAGTCTGGTTATAAAGCTCTAAATAGGTATCGTTATAATGAAAAAAATAGTAGTCAATGTTATGATCACTGACTTTCACGACTCTTAATTTTGATTATTGACGTATACTGTGTATGAATATTTATGATGGATAGATTTGTGCCACTAGTTTATGTGTAAATTCTGAAAAAAGGTTTACATTCAAACCTAATCAGACATACCTACACTATGAAAGTATGGCCTATGGTTTATTTACAAATTACTGTGTTCAAAAATATTAAAATCAAAATATTTTTATTTGAAATAGGCCTTTCCAAGCTCTTTTAAAACGTTAAATTTACTGACTCAAGTTGCAGGTTCCAAAATGTCATTCCTATGGAGAAGAACCGGCAAGAAACTCCATAGGTTACTCTTTTAAAAAATGAGTGCTGGTTTGAGTATTAATTTTGCGTGAATAATTATAATCATGACGGTGTTAATTATAGCTATTTATCATAATTATTATCTTAGTGTGTCTTATATTTCACACATGAAAATATCTCATTTACTGGGCAATGTTTGAGTTGTAAAAAGCAGTAAATGCCGTCTTTGCCGACCCTAATCACTTACCATAACTGGACGACCGCATATTCATCCCTAGCTTAATGACGGATTAAACAAATTACCTTCTACCCATTTCAAAAACCTAGTTAAAACTTAAGAAATTTAGTTTTTTATTACGGTTTTGTAATGTATTCATTTAGACATACGTACAATATATACTTTTTTTTGGCCTGTTCATTAATTCTTGTTTAAATAAATAGTTTAAGTGTGTTTATTGTGACCATTTGTGACTATGTTCGAAGATCTCAAAGTGAAACAAAAAAGTTATATTTTTAAATTAGGGTAAACGCGTATTTAATAATTAAACCTTTTAAAGCAACTTTTATATTCAACCTTTTTCCTAAAATAATGGATTCTATTCACTAGAGAATATAAACATATTAAAAGAACAATGAAATCCATTTAAATATTTTGTTTTACTTTGTTTATATTTTCGCTCGTTTGAAGGGTCAAAACAAACTAAGTGTCATAACAATTTTATTCGTATTTTGAACCGTTGAAAATTTAATTAAAATAAAATTTTGTTTTCGCCTTTTGTTGTTGTTCTCCTAATTATGAATTTTATATTTGGCATGTTTAAAATTATTATAATTACTAGCAACGCGTCCCTGCTTCACACGGATGCAATGTATTATTAGATATACTTGTATTATACACATAAACTTTCCTCTTAAATCACCTTATCTATTACTGAAAATTGCATTAAAATCTGTTCAGTAGTTTAAAAGATCTAAGTGAATAGACAGCGGAAGTGATTTCATTTTAGCCTATGTAAAGATATTGTAATGTAATATGCAATTTACGCCCTTATTTACAGGTACAAAACAGCAACAATTCAAACTATTCCTTAAGGAATATAGCCGTGATATAATTCTATCAAGTTTCCTTATCAGCTGTAAGGCAAGTCCAGGCAATCCAATCAATCATCCGAGCTAGACCAGATTGAAACAGATTTATCTGTGCCCCAAGCCAAGACGGCAGACGTCGAAGGTCCCAGATTAGATACTTAATCATATTCTATCATTATATTATTTACAAACCTCTTTTAGACTTAAATCTGTAACGAAGTATTTGTGTTTATAGTTATTTTTGATCGATGTATCTTTACTTCATAAAGATTCTAGAAAGATTTTTAGATAACCTACATTTATTCGGTTACTAGCAAAGAGTTTGTGGTCTTGATAAAAACCTCATTAAAGTTTCATTACATATGCAGCTAAGAAGTTTTATGTTGGGCAGAATGTAATAAATGCTTTTGCTTATTTCTAACTTCTTTTAGTGTGAGTCTTTGAGGGTATTATAGAACAGCTTTTTTATTTTATTCTCTCGTAAACGATACGATGTCATATTGAATTTCTAAATTAAGCCAATCTCTAAATCGATCTTTGCAAAAGAATAGTAGACTAACTAAAGTCGAGTTTAAAATCTTCCAAGCTATTTTTAAATAACATCGTAATATAAAGTGCATTCATAAACCTAGTAATTCCGCAACAAAAATGTATGAAATGTACGAATTTAGAAAACAGAGCTTGTTTATAATTATAATACTTAGCATTTTTTAACTCTTTAAGGAGGTATTTTAGTAGTTGTTTAATCCAATTTAAATTTACGCGAACTGGATTCATTTCTAACAACTGGGAATTGCGCCAACCATCAAGCCCCATAAACCGCACGATAAATAAAAAGGTAACGTATGACGTCACACGAAAATAGTTGAGCACTTTGCGACGATTTTAGTCGTCGGCGTCTCAAAGTGTCTCAAAGCCATTGAAGTGTGAAACAGAACGCACGTCCGGAATACTGCGGGGTCACCACTCAAGTGTGAAAATTACATTTCAAACTCCTTGGATTTTACTTCGAGTATTAGCGGTTGCTGTTACTTGTGATAACGTGGCAAGTGACGTCATATGGTGAAGTTTGTCCTTTGTTGGAACTCAATTGGATTATCTGTTGAATGTTCTGTTTGATTCAATCGTTTATTTTGGGTAATTGTTTAGCTGAAAGTCTCTTGAAGAAATAAGTACGGGCTTGCTTCATAGATCCATTTCATCATTTTGTGTACCTATATATATTTTTTAATTCCCTAACATAAATCTATTACTTAAGAATCATCCAAAAATTTCAAATCTTTATGAAAACGAACTTTATTTTTGTTTTCCATATATTTTCACATTTGCTTTCAGTAATGTAAAAATACGTTTATTTCGAATTTTATATGGCCAACGTTCAGTGTTGCCCGTAAATTCCATCTGAGGTGTGGCCAATAAATCTTCGGTAAGTGCAATCGAACGGAGAACCTCTGGTGAGTCTACAAGATTCTGCACTTCCACACAAAATATTGTCGCAATTGATGTCAGGCCATCAAAATAGGTCACTTGGAACGAACTGTTTTGTGTTAAATGTGCAGAGGCAGGGCATAATGACGTCACGAAATACTCGAAAACGAGCCCCTTAGGAGTATTAACGTTTCGAAATAAAGTCTCTAATAAGATGCTTAATTTTCATATATTTGAGATGTTGGAAATTTTATGAAGTCATTTGAGATTAGCATTAAAGTTAATAAAGTGAGAAATGAAATGTCTTTGTGGCTGTGACTTTTACACTGGGGGAAAAGTTAAGTGAAAATTATATTAAGAAATGTAAAAAGTATTTAAGATCGTATAAAAACAGTGCGTTTGCCACGTTGTCATTCGTTACCAAATAAAGTTTTGCAAAAACATGCATATAAAACCTGTAACATACATAAAAAATCTCTACCACGATGGGTAGCCCTCTAGGTCAAAGTGTCAAGTAAAACACGACACGTATAAAGTCGGTACGAAGGTAAGTAAACTCAATTAACAATAACATCATTAATGGATCGTCGTAATTGCCACACAAGTCGGTTGGCATCTCGCAAGACAATCCCTTACTCTATGCTTACGTTTCGGTTTCGCACGAAGATGATTCGAGTTTGTTTCGAGTGAATTTAAATTATTTGTAAAAGCGAACATACTGTAGTATATCCATACGGCGTTAGCTTTGTAGATAAAGTTAGCGCATTAATAGTAAGTAGAAATGATTAAGAAATAATCTAAAAAATATATCTAGAAAGAAAATATAGAAAATCATATTTAATGTCCATAGTGTTATTCCTAAATGAATGGAGAGACATGCCTATGCAACTGGTCCTGTCTTATTGTTCCCGAATTAACTAGAAATAGCTCTTAGATTCAACTAACTTGTCGCAGAATGACGCAAATAGCAAAAACGATAAAGTGTTTTTTTTCATTTCCGATTGTTTTATCTTCTTCTTCGATTTACTCTCTAAACAAAACTCGTATTGTGTTATCCTGATGTTAAATCTTTTGTCATACTAGTTTAGCTGACGTTTTCCGTAAGCTAGTGTCACAAAAGTATTTGTGGAACAACCAGGAACAAAGGCTTAACGTTCTCTTAGAAACGCCTTCGGGCTTCAATGTGTAAAGCGGCTTTCGCTCACAGACCGATTCAACTAAACATATACTGTGTGCTTTCAAACTATTGAAAATACATTCTGCTAGCCGTGTTTCGAAACTTACTGATTTAAGGTGTCTCTTTGATAGCATCGTGGCTTGTTCAAAGGCTTATCAACAAATGGAAATGAACAATAATATGCCCACCACAAATCGAAGCATCCCACACTTAGGTGTGGGATGCTTCGATTTGTAGTGTAGTGTAGTTGTAGTAAAATTTCTAAATATTTTTTCCTTTTTTGAACTTTGTGTGATGATAGTGAGCTTCAAAAATTGTGATCTGTGTTTTTCGTCTAAATACTATTATCTCAATTTATTATAACGCTTGTTTTTTTACTTGCAATATGCATAAGTTTGTTATTTCAGAACGTATCTTTTTGAAGTCACGTTACTACCTAACCTTTAAGTCACGTTACTACCTAACCTTTTAACAAACCCTATTTGAAAATGAAGCGACTTGAAACATGATGATAAGAAAAAAGGTCACAGTAGCGTAGGTCAGTTATTTAAGGCAACCAGCCCGGAAATCTTTGAACGGACGTGTAATCAGGACGAGTAGTGAGGTCGACCTACATGACAACGTATACGGAAAGACGGAGTCTAATTTAGAAACTTTAGTAACTTAGTACACACAAACATACTTACAACGAAAAATAAACATATTAATTTAAAAGATGAAAACACAAAAGAGCATTTAACGTTTACATAATTATTTGGTTATTTAACACTTTTAAATGATCCTTAATTAAGGAGCTAAGCGCTTTTCGGTGGCGCTCCATCCATTACTCTCTCTCCGGCGTTAAATCTAAATATCTAATTGTCAAATAAGTTGCTTATTTAATAAATCACACATCCACTAATTTAAGGGACTTAAAAACAGGAGATCTTCGTGTTGGATGAAAAAAGTTATGAATTTAATTAATATAATGGTTACAAGATCGAGAAACAATAGTAAGGAAGCAATTCTCGGCCAGTAATAGCCAGTTAAGTAATAAACTCACTCCGTTTCCTCGGCAAACATTAGCTTGTAAGTTTAGGTACCCATCCTGGGTATGGTTAACGACTCGTTTGTTATTATTTTAATTACTCGTTGCTTTTAACATTAAACGGTAGCCAATCGCGTTTTTTGCTACACCCAATGAAAGTATGCAGATTCGAACCCATTACAGGATTTACAGGCGATTCATCATCATCATCATCAGCCGGAAGACGTCCACTGCTGAACAAAGGCCTCCCTCCTAGAACGCCACAATGAACGACAACTCGCCAATTGCATCCACCGGGTGCCCGCAACTTTGACGATTACCAATGTGTAATTATAAAGTTTTATGTACTTTCTTGATTGTTAAGAAACCATTGACAATGAAAAGAAGAAATCGTGACGAAACCTGAATTCGAAAATTTTTGCAAGTTAGCAAGCGTGTTGATCAAAGCTCCTTCTGTACATAAGAAAAGGGCCGTGCCTATCAGTGGAAGATTTATTGGCCTGTATTATTTATATATAACATTCTATTTTGCTGTGCCCGACAGGATCCATAATTATTTATTTTATATGATAATTCCCACTTAAGCATATATCTACATTTTGGAAAGGCAATAAAGTATTAAGAATTGAGTATTCCATTATAATTGGGATCCCTTCTTTTTGCATAATATTCTTTGTCCTTATATAGGTACTTTGGCATAACGATTTGGCATAATTTGTTTTGCCATAATAATACTTTGCTATATTTTTTTTTAGCATACAGTTTATGTTGGCGTAATTATATTGAAGGCTAATTTATTTTGGCATAAATTTAATTCGCATAATGTTACTAGGCCTAATGACTATTAGCATAATTGAAATAACGGAAACAAATTTGAGTTAGTGACAGAAACGAATCGCTGCAAAACCGACTTCAGTAACCGACTTCGTAGTCTTTTCTGCCCTACCCTAGAGTGTAATTTAGAGTCGGGTGGGCTTCCCCGCCGGAACCCTGTAGCGCCGGAGCCGTGACAGAAACCATGCCTGCTGCATGTTGCATGCTTGCTTGCATGCTGCATGCTTGCTTGCATGCTGCATATTGCGTAAGATGATTATGACTATATTCATTATAGTTTGATACTTTTATGCCTTTATAAAGCTATGCTTTAATATGATTATGCTAATTATATTTATAATTAAGACAATTATGGAAAATTTGTTATGGTTAGAAAATTATGCGTAAATATCATTAGTCTAAATTACCATATGCCAAAATATTTTATGGTTATTTTTTTATGCAAATGGAAGGTAAACCTTATAACTAAACAGGGTGTTAAGAAACCCCTGTCCGACCCGAAAGGGTCATAGAGGGTTCACAATCACAAGGCCCAAATAATATATCAAATTTGGAAAATTCATGACAGAAACAATAATAATGCATTTTGAAATTACCATTTTTTGCCCCGAAATTCCCTAAATTTGAGAATAAAACAAAAACTACAACATCAATTTCGTCGGTATTTTTGGGGGCCTTTTGTTTGGTAATTAGGTATCATCTGTGACAACGCCGACACCCGTGCCGACACTCTTTCGACTTTTGAGAAATAAAAAATTTTTAGGTTATAATTTTTTTTTCTTTTTTTTTCCATTTTTTTCTACATTTTTGTAATCAGATATCGATACCTAACAACACCTTAACGGATCGGACAGGGGTTTCTTAACATCCTGTATAGTTTAGCTATAAGAAAAGCTGTTGATATCAAATATATTATTTTCAGAGAAACACCTAACAAAGTTGCGTTTATTTCCCTTAGGTATATTCACATGCCCCTTATTTTCCTTCCCCACTATACTGACAGACGCCTTATTAAGTTTACTATTCTGTGTACGTGTTTGTCGATATTAATATTAGTATTTTTTTATATTGCTTATGATATAAGTATGTCTTGCTATACTAAGCAAGTTTGTAGTCGCAGGCACAACTCACTTGAGTCTCAAATTTTTCTTTCTGTTTGCTAAGCGTTAAGAAATATTAGTGAAATAAATATAAATTATATATCCTCATGAATAGAGACTTCGTAAGTTATTGACATACATAAACACTTTGGTGCCGGTTTTCCAGTTTAATATAATAAATAGTCATAACTCGAAAAGTTTAAGCAGCTTATGAAAAGTTAAAATATTTTTGTGGGCTTAATGGGTGTTAATCTGGAAATAAACAATTTTATTCCGCCCAAAGGTATAACAAATTGCTTTTGCACATTAAAATATACCTACACAAAAATATGTACCGTATTAAACCAAACCACCACCACCACGTTGTACCACTTTGTACAACATACTTAGGTACTTGTACCGAAAAGATGCCATAAACACATAGTCTCGTAAATGTATAAGTATCGTCCGAAACTTTCCCACTATACGTGCACTTCGGGCCTTAAAGTTTATCGGGACAATAAACATAAAGTAGTTACCGTAAAAATGTTCTGTTGGAGCCCAATAGGTGAGAGAATGGGACACAAAGCATCCTACTGACGGGGAAAAGTATTTCCCGTTCGTGAAAATACTTTAGTATGCTTTTACTACAATATTCTCGCAGTATTTTTGGATCAGCAATATATTTTAACAACTAGCTGTGCCTGCGACTTCGTTCGCGTGAATGACGAAACTTATCAATGAGTTTTTAACCACAAAATTAAGTTTGTTTTTTATTGTTTATACTTTTCCGGGATAAAAAAACTACCCAGTATGGTGCCCAGGATAATAAAAAATAATTATACCAAGTCTCATCGTAATCGAACCGGTAGTTTTTGCGTGATACTTGAACAAACAGACAGACAGACAAAATTTTTTTTTTCACTTTTTTGGGTTCGGTGTCGGTCTAGGAACACCCCCCACCATTTTTTTTTATATTTTCAATGTACAGAATTTTTACTTTTACAGATTTATTATAAGTATATAGATGACTAGGTGAAACATTGTTTAATACCGATATAGTACTGGGTAGAATGCAGATAGGTAGTCTCTATTCTCCTAAAAGAGTACATAACTGTCGCTTCTAGCTATTCACTCTGAGCGTTTTATTTGCTTCCCATGTTTTCCTTCTGACCTCTTAACTCAGGACTTCCATCTTCATAAAACTTTATTTTTGTAGCATCTAAATTAACATTACATTTTAAGTGAGATTATAAACTAGCAAGTATGCGAATGAGAATAAAGAAAAAAAAAGCGAATTAGCCCTTCGTATTCAAACTTCATTCAGATTCTAAAGTTCAATGCTTTCCGACTAGATAATGACGTATCCCTGTTTTATTCACAATCTAGGGATTACCCAACATAAGCATAGTAAAAACCACCTAACTTGGGCACGTTCAGTTCATGAGTTTCGCCGAATAGGGTTTATTTTGTTTTTAGTTTTGCGCTAACTCGGCGCTAATAGGTACTAAAGTTTTTTGCTAATCCAGGATTAGCTCTACATTTGTATATTTTGTAAAATTTTGTTGGTACAGCGTGGGTGGATTGCAAATTATATGCTTTAGTGTATTTGAATGTATATTTTTAAGTTTGTTTATATAGAATTGTGTTTCTGTTGAACTAAAAGACTTTTTGTAAAATAAACTACAAAACATTGGCGTTACAATTTTATGTAAGGAAAAAGATAAGAAAATCACTCATACAGCATGAGAAATAATTTTATAACTCCAAATATAGACAAAGACATTATGTTACGTCGCGCGTCGTATAGTATATAACCCATATTAAATACTACTTCTCCTACTCAGTGTTTCTAGGGGATTATAAATCAATCGGTGTCAATGTATGCAAAATAAACTGGTGTTTTTTTATATTTATTATATTGCATTGCGTATTGCTTTGCGTCCACTTTTTATACTACGACGTACGCGATTTACTTCCGAAAAAAGAAAATACACTAACAGTTTTTTCTATTGAAATCTTTAGTAGGATATGAATACATTAACAAACGACGGTGTACCCTTTAAAACCCGTTGTTGGCTACAAAATATCATTTCCACGTCCATTTTAACATAGCACATGAAACTTAAGAAATATTTTTTATTTAGAACATTTCAATGCTTAAAGCGCACCCGGCGTCCGCGATTGTGCCCAGTAAAATGTTTTTTATTCGAAAATTATACTAGGTAGGAAACGTAGTTATAAAAAGTAGAGGGAGAGAATAGCGATGTATTTTGAACACGGGTTTAGGCAGACTGTGTTGTAACGTGTTGTTAGTTGCGAGTTGCTTTTATTTTTGATTCATACGCTTGGAATATTTTATGCTATTTCTGATGTAGCATGAATCTCTATAAATTAATTTCTATTTTTTTTTTTATTTCACTGTTGCACGTGGATCAGGGTTGTACAAAATGGTCAACCATTTATCTCGATTTTGTACTCATTAACAGAGACATAATCCGTGCAGACGACATTGCAATTATTTAATGATGATATCAAAAATTTTTGCAGAGATTGCAGGATGTAAACAAAAGCTATATACTCCAAAAGCTGTTAAATGATTTGATTTTCAATAAGTGAATTATTACAACAACTAATAAATATTTTTCATCGGTAGGCAGTACCAATAAGTAATATTTGTTGTAAAATTTTATTTTTTGAACAATATCTACCTGGTTTGGCAATAGAACTAGGTATAACTATGTAGTACCGCTTGATTGCCGAGTGTGTTGAATGGGTGAACGTTTTAACACGTCGAGATCTTTACCCAGCCCGGATATCAAGTTAAGTTGTGGCCGTCACTTGGCTACCATCCAGAAAATGTACCGACTACAATAGAAGAACGTGCGGAAAATTGGTTCGATAGAAATTGTGAGAGTTTGGTGGAGAATTTTTAAGTAATTTAATATTGGTACACTTGAGCGTTATGTTAGTTTAAAGTAGATATTTAAAACTAAATAAATATGGAATATGGCCCCTGCCAGCAGCATATTCGGTGTTATTATCTTCAGTAAAAGTAAGATTTTAGTCTTATATTTTTGTTATATGGAATCCACGAACTTTTTAAAAGGTTATGTCTCATCCTTTGCCCCTATTCTAAAGATAGGTATTTTAAATGTGTGCATTTTCCTCGAAGTGCCTTTGCTTACCTTACCTGTTTGGATACTGGTGTTCTCTGAAAAATGTACATTATGTGGATATTAAATTTGTAATTGGCACTAAACATACATCATAATATAGGTAGTAAATAAAAATGAGTTTATGGATATGATAGTAATATGTGACATACAGGATATGACGTTTGTCGTTTAAAATAAAGCTTTCAATTTAAAGTAGAATAGGTGATACAATTCCTTACCGACAAAAATGCGATACATCCAGTATTCTCATCAGTTCAGATGTCAACGCGGTCAGTGACGCGAGAATGCTAGCTTCAGCTGATCTCACTTCATCGAACTCGTATGAATCCACCTGTGAACTGATAACGATGTATTGGGAAGTCATGGTTTCTGGTAGAGATTTCGATAGCCCTTATTCTGAAGTTTTGTAAAATTTACACGAATCTTTACATAGTATAAAACAGTCGTTTACACTGTTTGTACGCTTAGATCTTTAAAACATGCAACAGATTTTAATGCAGCAATAGATAGTGTTATTTAAGAGGAAGGTTTATATGTGAATATTATAATACAGAATAGCCGAGAAATTCCGGGTACTGCGGGAAGCCGGGGCGGGTCGCTAGTATAGTATAAAATATATTGTACAAACCTACAGGGTGTTAAGAAAACCCTGTCCGATCCGTGAAGGTGTTGTTAGGTATCGATAACTGATACCATTAATGTAAAAATAAATTGGAAAATAGAAAAAAAAATTATAACCAAAAAAAAATTTTTTATCAAAAGGCGAGAGAGAGAGTCACAGGTGTTGCCAAATGATCAAACAAAAGGCCGCCGAATAATACCGACGAAAATGGTGTTGTCATTATTGTTTAAATATCAAATTCAGGAAATTTCGTGTCAAAAAGTCGTTATTTCAAAGTTCATTATTATTGATACTATCATGAATATTTAAAATTTAATATTTTATTTGGGCATGTGATTGTGAAACCTATATCACCCTTTCGGGTCGGACAGGGTTTTCTTAACATCATGTATAAAAGTTTCCTTAACAACATACAAGTCTCTGGAAATTCTCGAAAAGGTTTCGTAGAACAAACGAATAAAAATTTCAAGTAGCATTAAAGATTTTTGTTTGACTTAAAAAGGTAAGGATGAAGCCGTTGAGTTTTAAATATTTTTATAACGTTCCTGGGATTTCACGGTAGCCGTTTATAGGTAAATGGACTAAAATCGTGATAAAAAGATATGAATCGAAAATTAAACGGTTACGAGTTACATCCTGCCTTAAATACCTTTATTATATACTAGCTGTGCCCCGCGGTTTCACCCGCGTGAATGACAATTCATACAATATCTTTATAAATGATAGCCTATGTGTTATTCCGATGTATAAGTTACATTACTGTAAATTTTTATTAAAATCCATTCAGTATTTTTTGCGTGAAAGAGTAACAAACATCCAAACAAACTTTCACATTTATAATATTAGTAAGGACAATATTGGTGGTTTTGTTGTATGATTAAATGTATGCCTATTAATTTAAAAAAAATACATAAGCTAACATATAATTGTATATACCTACTTTGTATGTAGTACCTAAGTAGAAACATCCCTTAAAATCTTGTAGATTAAGGAAACACCTTAAAAGGACTGCTAACTGGCTTCTTTTCCTGTATTACGTAAGTAAGGATGTCGCAGATTTTATAAGGAATTATATAAGTTACTAAGCAATCTTTGAAATTTTTCGTACTTCGCTATTACTTCTTCGTACAAAAATGTAGCAGAAATTTCTGGCATTGAATTATTATATTGCTGTACCATTTATTTATTACCTGTTTAGCACGTATAACCGATATGATTTGTGTGTCTAGACTACAATTTTAAAAAAGGTAAGAAATATTTAAAAGTTTTTATTCGAAAACTGTTTAAAATCAAGAAAATTTATGAGATTCTTTACCTCAATTTCTTTGTAACTTTTAATTGAAATTAGATTAAAACTACTTAGTAACTTTTTTAATTATTCGAAGTGAAATCGATCCTCTATTTTTTAAATCTTAGGTCGTCAACTTTTGGAACACGAAATGAGACTGTTCAAAAGAATATTACTGGCTTGGTTATTATATAGTCTGCTTGCGACCACGGCCAGTGTAACTGATCGAAACGTCAAACCAAAAAGGTATTTTTTATTTACGCATGTTTCGCACTATTCCCGTTAAATAATAATAAACATGCAGCGGGATAATTTAAAAGTTAGTATTTATGGTATAAAGATAGTATACTAATCTCAACAATCTCGCCAATAATACCCAAAGCGAGAGATATCGATACTTGCATGCTTTGCATATCTTCCAGACTAGCTACTAGCTTTCTAGCTCAGTCTAATCACAGTAAATTATCCCCTTCAAAACGACGTATTAACGAGCTAACGAGTATTCAACTAGCTCACAGTGAGACTGCGGCGGGAAAAGTTTATCCTAAGTTAGAACCAGAACCAATACTAACCCATGCAACTTTACTTTGATTGATTGAAGTAACGATATTTTAATGGTCTAAAAAGTACTATCTAATATTGAAGGAATCTGATGTTATAGTTTGTAATTAACATTTCGTAAACTAGGTTATTATACTTTCACAAATCAATTGATGTTCATGAAAAAACAGGTATCATACAAGTCATATCATCTTCTCAATTCTAATTTATATAAATTACTCTGGAAATTGCTACGCAGGCGAAAACGCGGGGAAAAGCTAGTATAAATATAATTGTGATGGGGCTTACTGCGGCCTCACTTCACGTAAGTAATGAAATCCACACTCACAATCTTCATTATCACGCGTCACGGAGCACGTCAAATGTTGACTGATTTACGACTTTGAATCAGTGAATCATATCCATTGCGTAGCGTACAAGTAATTGCTTATCATTTAGAAGAACTGAAACGGAGATGTTCACATAAATCGTTTAATTTATCAAGGCAAGTGTAAACTGACCCGAGATAGGGTGAATACGTGTGAGTGAGCAGTTGAGTTAGTGATCCGAATGGATGCGTGATTTATTGATGGGAGTTATAGACTGTCTTCGAACTTACGCTGTTATGGAATCGAGGGATAAGTTCTTATTCAGATGATAGGAACATCTACTGATATCAATAACGTCAGAATTCTTTTAAATCATCTTACAATTACATACAGTAACCTACTATAAAATGGATGCTATCACTTGGGTACATACCCAGTACAAGGCGGTAGATCTATCAATTGATTAAATAATAACTTTTAAACTATCGCGCTGCATGTTTATAGTAATATTATAAAACGGGGATTAGCGCGTACATAAGATGCAATAAAGTCGATTAGTGTAGTGTGTAGGGTACTTGAAGAACAGGGGGTAGATGAAAAACGTGCACGGAGCAATGACACCGCATCTCCAGTCTGCTTGCGACTACGGCCTGTATAACCCGGTCGAAACGTCAAGCCCTAAAGGTATTTATGCATGTACGCGCTAATCCCCGTTTTATAATATTACTATAATTAATTAAATCTCAAGGAGCTTAGTTCTGGATACCTAAATATTTAAACAAAAAATATAGTACCGTATCTGTTTACCACTGCGTGAATTCAACGAACCTAAGTCTAGTTACATGTTTATATACATTCAAAAAATATTTGACTGTAAACATGAAAATGGTTTCAAATAAACCCAGCGTCATGCTTTCAAACCATTTGGGATCAAATAAAACAACGTTAGCCACATAGTATTCAAATGATACGTTACTATAGTGCAGTTGTGCACTCTCTATGTCGCATAAACGATGCGAGTTATTTTACATTGTACATTGCGTGTGTAATTTGAATGCAAGTCTTTGTGATACATAATAACGTTGGTGTATTTAAAATTACCGAATAAATAGATTAGTTAGATGCGCTCTCGGTCAAATTCATTGTGTGAAATGTGATTACACACATGAAGAGCTTACAAATATTATGTTGTATTTATTTAGTTATCACTCGTTAATCCGACAGTCGTTGTCCTGTATTCGGCGCATTGACTTGACTGATTCAACAAAACTACTGAATCAGTCAAGCTCTTAAGTAATGCTTCATTATACATGTGAGAATAATTGATCTTTATTTACCTAGATAGATAGATAAGTATATTACATGGATGTATTTCACAAATCACCCAATCAGTTGAATATCTTTTACATTCTGTTTAAAGTACTATTTACAGCAGTGTATTTATTACTTACTAGCTGTGCCCCGCGGTTTCACCCGCGTGAATGACAATTCTTACACTGTCTTTATAAATTATAGCCTATGTGTTATTCCGATGTATAAGCTACAATATTGGAAAGTTTCAATAAAATCCATTCAGTAGTTTTTCCGTGAAAGAGTAACAAACATCCACACATCCATTCTCACAAACTTTCACATTTATAACTAGTTGTTCCCCGCGGTTTCACCCGCGTGAATGACAATTCATGTCATACACTATCTTTATAAGTTATAGCCTATAGCCTATGTGTTATTCCAAAGTATAAGCTACATTATTGTAAAGTTTCATTAAAATCCATTCAGTAGTTTTTGCGTGAAAGAGTAACAAACATCCAAACAAACTTTCGCATTTATAATATTAGTAATATTAGTAGGATTTTTTCTTACAGAAATAAACAATTTAGAAAGTGAAAATTTAGCAGCATTTTTATTCGTTTTTAGATTTTTTTCTACAGGACGAGATAAAATATCGTCGGTATCCTTTACAAAACGGGTGACAGCAAAAGAATGGGTCTAAATAAAACAGGGATGGGGCAATAAAAGTCAGGTGAATTCCACAGGCAATGTTGCCATGTTACTGAGTTGTTTAATGAAAATTTAATAACAATATACCGTGAGGTTGGTAGATGAGTAAATGAATGGTTCGTGTTATGACTTCGTTTTGAATTTGGAAATATGTGAGTGTTTTACAAAATCAAATTACAGGTTCTTTTTAATTTCTGATATGGTCTTTGTTGATGTTCATTCTTCCACCACTGCCTTAGATACACATTGACAATAACAGTACCTATATTCCATTTGTTTTATTTAACTTTAACTTAACTGTTTATTGAATACTTGAATATCCCGTCTGTCTTCTCATGGCTAATATTTTTCAGTAACTTAATTAACATCAGGTGGGATAAACTGGTGCCTGCAAACTATATTAATATCTAAATAACTTTAAACCAGCCTTACCCAAATTAGCCATCTAAAATCAGGTCAAACGCTCCCCTATTTCATTAGAGCGAATTTATAAAAAGTAGTTAAGGTTATTTTAGTAGAATGTCGTCGTCGTGTTTACAAAATTGATATAGTTTATGTACGAAGAGCCTTAATTGAGAAGGAAAGTATCCCGACCCTTAGGATCAGAATAGCTGTGCGGAATATCAAATGGCTTCTACTTAACTATCTTCAGGATTTTATGTATTTAGGTACTTAATATTGCGTCTTTTTCTTATTAAGTACGGTTTTTTAATTTATTTTTCTTCAGTTTATACTATCTCATAGATCTTACGTATAAATTTAGCAAAGCTGATTAAAAAGAGATAAATATAAATAAATAAATAAATGCGGACAACATCACATACATTGCTCTGAACCCAAAGTAAGTTGCTAAAGCACTTGTGTTATGGAATTTAGAAACAACGAAGGTACCACAAACACCCAGACCCGAGACAATGTAGAAATGTGATTTTCTACATTGTCCCGTCCGGGGATCGAACCCGGGACCTCAGAGCTAGCGACACCTTGAAACCGGTGCGTACGCAGCTCGACCACGGAGGTCGTCAAGATGCTTAAATATCCCCAGGAATTAAAAATAGAAAGCTATTTATAATACTTATAATTAAGAAAGTTTTCATCAAAATACCACATAATTGTTTGCCTTAACACATAAGTTGTGAAATTAATTAAGTCTAATCAATTTGTAGCAGGCGGATAATTCTAAAGTAAATTTGTATTTTCTCATCCTAATAGTGTATACTCATAAACTAGGATTAAGGGTTAATTGGCATACTTTGAACTGTGTCAGGTCTAAGCTTAGAATAATGTTCCAATGTCTTGGATTTTTGGAAGACTTTAAGTAGGACTTTGTAAGTGGAGGCCTTCTATTGTATGTAGGTACAAGTTGTAATAAATATTGGCGGGCCTGTTGGTCTACTGGTTAGTGACCCTGACTGTTATACCGGAGGTCGTGGATTCGATTCCCACCCAGGCCAAATCTTTGTGTGATGAGCACGATCATTTGTTCTGTGTCTGGGTGTAATTTATCTATATAAGTATGTTTATCAGTTGTCAGGTTACCATAACACAAGCTCTACTTAGCTTGGGATCAGATTACCTGAGACCAGATTATGTGTGAGTAATCCTGGAATATAATTATATTAATATATTATTATACACCTGTATAGTGTATGAGCATATCTACATAGAGATGTGATTATCTTACTAATCACTAACGATAAATATCATACTTTTATTTATCATTCGGAGATTATATTTGACGTACTACTCAGAATTTTTAATGTGTTTTGAACTGAAGCTAGAACTCGTTCAGTTACAGACTGATTCTAATCGAACATTACTATACGACGAACTAACCGAGAAAATTCCAATTAATAAAATAATATCGCTTCTGCGGTCTACAAAAACTTATCCAAACTGAAGAACATTTTGTCATCTTCATTCTTTTTAATTTGGCGTCCGGTTTAATTGAGTTATTAGTGGAAGCAATTACTTATGTTAATTATCATTGTTCCCAAGATATCCGAAGTTAAAATTAACAATCAACGATAGTAATCCACATCTGCTTATCAAGGACTGTTCTACCTTCTAATATTATTAAGCTTATGACGTATGCGTAGTAATTCCATTAATCTGAGATCACTTAACTATTGCCGTGAAGCGTGATAATAAGATTACTTTGTTGAGTGAAGCCATTTATTCGCTAGAGATACCGATTAGTTGTGGAAAAGTACGACTCTGTTATGCAAATTGTTCGGTTTACTAGGAATTAATATTAAAAACATATAAATATTTTTGTTAATGTTAGATACCGAAGCAGAGATTTAATCTTCCTTATAGTTTTGAAATACCTTTTATAAATATAAGTAAGTGTTGAAAATTAAACAGATAAACGAAAACGTTTGATTGCCATATTTCAGTTCATGAATTTAATTGGAATTTTTGTGTACCTAATTTAATTTATCACCTACGCTTTAAATAGCTAGGTAATATAAGTACATTTATTTTTAGCCTTCAATTACTTATTCCAAGAAATCTATTTCGAGTTTTACGTAGACAAAGATTTTTCACACCGACCGAGGGTCATGTTTCTAAATAATCACTTGTTTTTCTTAAAAAAGAATGCGCTTGATGGAAGACCTCATTATCTGAACGCCGTAAAATACTACACCTCGAGAATTCTTTGTAGGAAATTTGCATTGATGGAACATGATACCTTTCTTGGGAAAATGAGATTTTAACCTCGTGATGATAATGATTTGTTATTAAAATTTTCTCTTACAGAAATGAGAACCTTTTTTGATGTAAAATATACATTATTATACATCTCCTATTACTAGATTAGGTACTTGTAGTCACTTCCTACTCGTAACGTCTCGTCTAATTTTATTTAGTTCAAAAGAATAAATGTTTTTAACTATACATCTAACTATATATTTTTTGTAGAAAATTATACATCGTTATTACTTTGTACCTGACTTGATAAACCTCTAACTCTTTTACGAGAGCTACTCGCTTCAAAAAAGTCACAAACTTACCTAGATTTTCCTGCATTAAGTACGCGAATCACATTCCTTTTGGCAGCAAATCCCGGCGTGAGAAGCCACATGTCCCACGAACATAGTCAGACCCTGATTGTAATTTCATTCAGGTCTAGATTCAACCTAAAAGACGGCTACATGACGAGGGTTCGCTTTCAACAGCGTCACTTGTGTCAACTTGTCAAGCGATAATCCGGGAATTGTCTGCGTGCGACCAATCTCTTTTCATACATTATTCACTGCAAAAACTTTTCACTTGGATTTTGAACCTTAAGTCAACGTGTTAAGTGTGTAGGTAATGTTTGTAGATCGTATGTGGTTTGTTGAAAGCTGGGAAGGTAAATGAAATGGTGCAGGGGATCGTGTTTTAATTAGGTTAAAGTTTTCTTTTTTAATAATTCAAACTTCGATTTTCTTTTTGGGAAATGTGAAAACTGTTTTATTTTTCTTTTTCAATGTTGAATTAAATGTTACCTTGTTAAAACTTATTACTTCGACCTTTGATTATTTTCCCACGTTAAATGTAGAAATAAACTTGCTCTTTGTACTTCCAGGAGAGATTTATACAGAGATTTCGTTAGGTTTTTGTTTCTTGTCAGTAAAGCTCTCCGAACCTTTTTCTTTCAGCCAGTAGATCTTTTTCTAGCTGTAACAACCTCGTTTCGTGTTTAAACTTTTTCGTTTCCGTCTTAAAGAACAAAGTTAGGAGAAAGTTACCTGAAGCTCAATTACATCGTGTATTACCAACAAAAGGAAGTGTAAATGGGTATTTTATTTGGGTTTAGGATAAAGAGCCCTAAGTAGAAAAAGTTCTGGGTCACTGGTACACTAAAAAATGGGCCCATTATGCGCGAACTTAGGTTACCTAGCTTCTTATGAATAAAATCTAAGTCTCCAAACTATTTAGGTAGTTTCAAAGTTAGTTAAGACAAGGCTTGATATTAAGTAACACATTAACGTTGAATGGTCTTATGTGCGGATGAATAAAAAACTACTAAGTATGTTTGTTATATTTTTTTTTTATAAACAGTTATTTAAATATCTATGTTGTCTAAGTAAGACTAGTTAAATATCGTTGCTTTTGTATTTAAGAGTGTTATATAGTACAATTAAAAGAATATGTCAATTAAGCCCTTATTAAAACGGACTGAACTCTAAAAAGGTTTTGAGCATTTTGCAATTAAGTTCAATTTAGAAGTGAAAAGGTTTATTTATGTGTCGTTTAATTCGATTCTGCAAACGGAGAATTAGTTATTTCCCTTATTCTATTATGCTGGATAAGGGATTTTATTTATCGTTTGAACCCTAATAAATTCGAAATTTTGAGTTTTTGATAACATGGCAATAAGTTTAAAATAATAAGAGGAGCAGGCAGAGCCGCTAAATGACTTTAAAATGACACATAAAACTTGTGAGCTTTAGCTAATCAAAAGTGACTAAATTGAATTAAATAAATAAAAAGTAAATAAAGCTTCACATGTATAATAATAATAATAATATTCCGGGACAACTCGCACACGGTTATCTGATCCTAAGCTAAGCAGAGCTTGTGTTATGGTAACCAGACAACTGATGAACATACTTATATATTTCTAAATACATACATATTATAGATAAATTACACCCAGACAACCAGAACAAATGATCGTGCTCATCACACAAACATTTGTCCTGGGTGGGAATCGAACCCACGACCTCCGGTATAGCTGTCAGGGTCACTAACCGGGGTATAAATATCTAACACAATTTCCCTGTAACATGGACTTGGGTTAAGTATCATTATCGTAACTTTTTGGCGATTCTGGCGCAATGATTTAATAATTTTGAGCACGTTGATTTAACATTCCAATCTATAAATTTACTTTAAATAAAAATAATAATTCTGCCTATAAACGTCCCACTGCTGGGCACAGGCCTCTTTTTCTATATAGAGAAGGCACGAGCATTGATCACCAATTATAAGCTATAACTAGACCTACAAGTCTATAAAACAAATGAGAGCTAAAGTATTTTAAATTCCTTATCTCTATTACCTTTATTTAAGATAGGGTTGGCAGAACCAAGGTTTTAAACGAGAGAAATGCGAGAGATTTCTAGGCTCTACCAGTCATTTACTATATGGGCCATTTAGATAGAAGGCCTAGATTTCTGACTGAAGTGTGACTAAGGGTGAAACATTCTTCCGAGGTAAATAGACTCACTAGTGACTGTTCTTAGAATATTGAGAGAGAGGATACGTGATTTGACTTCTATGTTAGAGGTGACAAGACCAATAGCGCTTTGATCTGTACTATGTAGATATTATAGTAGTTTTTGTAGTAGTGTTGACAGAAAAGATAAATATTTGTAATCATTTGTTTTGTTTTGTTTTCGTTTAATTGTTAAGTAGTCATTTTTAAATATTTTTTACACCCGTCGACGTCATAACGTCAACGCCGGCCGTTCGTCGCCGAAAACCAGCGCTGAGGCTCTGCTTTTAGCATGAACCTAGCTTAGATGCTGAGCGTTGGCCGTTTTGCACAAATGTGTATTTAATTTTGTCGTGTTATTTGTAATTTTTTATGTGTCGCATTTGTCGTAATTAAAAGTTTTTCTTTCTTTATAGTTCATTGTCGAATGTTTACGTGTAGGTAGGCACTTACTGTGTTCACTTACTATGATGATACAGGTATTAAATTTTAATTGAATAATATGTTTTAATGTTATAATTGGAAGAAGGAAATGGAGGCCTTCGTCCTAAAGTGGGACGGTAATGGCTGAAAGTATAAATTATAATTAAACTAAGACTATAACTTTTATTTTTAGTTCCCTTCTTTGAGTAGAATCATTTTAATCATGATTCTATATCAAAAAGTTATTGTTAAGGTCTTTACTTGTTTATCCTGGTCTGAGTTACAAGGTTTTGTGTTAAGTCGAGCAGGGGAACATAGAGGTGACGGGAAATGTAAATTTTAATCCTACTGTATGCAAATCTAGGCTTACTGAGAACTGTAGATAAACCGGCGCGAGGACATGCTAAATCCTTCTTGGGATATAATCAGGTCAATTTTGAATAAGAAGAATATAAACCAGGCAGTTAGTCTGTCTAGTTGATTGTTTCTGATTTCATTGATATGCTCTTACGCAGTAGGTGGACTTATAAATTTTTAAAGTTCGTATGAAGTAAGTATGTTACATATAGCTGAATAGTGCACACACACATATGTAGTTATATCGTATGAAGTACATACCGCGCACCTCGCTGTTATATACATATCGCTGTAAAATCCTCGTAAAATATTTTTCGCATCCATTTACCGCTTCGGTAAATTTAGCTTCATATCGTTTTTCGTAAATCAAATAATAATGCCTACCTAGTAGTTTCGTAAGGAAGTCGTTTAGACGAGTACATCGCAAATAATTGCGAAGTTGCGAACTGCGAACAAACGGGGACCCACAATATAAAAACAGGGTAATACCAAAACTCCGTAAAGGTAAAATGTTTTATGAGCTCCGACATTAGAATGGCTATAAAAAAACTCTTTGTTCAGTTTATTATCATAACGCAATATAGATGATAAATGTTCCTGGGAGTGCTTCCGATACTGGCTGGAATAGACCTCAATGCCTAATGCAGGTTTTTTTAATGTCCTTTAAAATAATTCCAAAAGAATTTTTGTCGACGCCATCTTTAGCCAAGACGCTAGAACTAAATAAATTGAACAATTTCTGTATCTGTAAAAACAAAAGAAAAACAAAAAACGAAAAGACCGCCTGTTTAGCTCTGGAACCGATTTACTGTACAATTACATGTTTTTAATTAAGCTTAAAACTCGGACATGGGCAAAATGCCTGTCTCAAAAATCAAGCTTCTAAAAGCAGTCTGGCGTTGGACGTAAGTAAATGCTAGCTTATTGAATAGTATTTGCATAATTATGTTAATCCTCAAGGAAAAATAAATCAAAACTTTAACTTTCTTTTATACAGACCTATGTCATGGTATGTAACATTCGTAGAATTTATCCAACCTTTATGATTTACACCGAACGGAGCGTAGGAGCACATTCTACAATCTTCAAAGGAATTTGAATTGTTGTAGCAGGAAATAGAGTTCAAATTTCTAAAAGCATGTTATTATGTACCGCGGTATGCGCTCAAATCTGTGCGCAGCCGACCAGATACCATAATGTGTAGGTTTCAAGTTATAATCTTTAATTACTGAAAGGCACCATGGTTTTCTTTAACTAGTATAACATATTTACATCGCTGCGATTTTGTTTCACCCAGGGGCATTGACTATTTAGGTATACAGGGTGTTAAGAAAATCCTGTCCGATCCGTTAAGGTATTGTTAGGTATCGATAACTGATACCATTAATGTAAATAAAGTTGAAAAATACAAAAAAAAGTTATAATCTAAAAAAAAATTTTTTTCTCTAAAGGCGAGAGAGAGAGTCACAGGTGCTGCTAAATGATCAAACAAAAGGCCGCCGAATAATACCGACGAAAACGGTGCTGTAATTATTGTTTTAATCTAAAATTTAGGGCATTTCGTGTCAAAAACTCGTTATTTCAAAGTTCATTATTATTGATACTATCATGAATATTCCAAATTTAATATTTTATTTGGACATGTGATTGTGAAACCTATATCACCCTTTCGGGTAGGACAGGGTTTTCTTAACACCCTGTATATCTATCGTATAATATTTTTTGCAAAATGTTATAAAATGCTATGATACTCGTAAATACATGAATGTTTAAACCAGCACCCTTTTCAAAAGATCACGTAAGGGTCTTGTTGGACTCCTATCCTGTAAAGTATTTTGTTTTCGGCACAAGGTTATTTCATTTAAATAGTTATATCAGGATTTATTGTTTACGTCCATATATTATAGATGACTATTTTTATTCTGACTATTGTTTTAGCTATGCAATCGCTCGCCAATGTTAACAATTTCATGATGCAATCTAAAATACCGTTTTTTTAGTTTTTTTCTGTATGGAGCTCTGATATTAGAATTCATAAAAACCAAACTTTATTTATCGTAGAAAATATTACATAATGTTTCTAATATTCCAGTGAAATTAATGTTAACGCTGGTCCTATAATTTTGTTACGTAATTGACCATCCGCGCATACTTAAAGTTCGTCTGTAAATTCGTCGGAATCTGAATTTAATAAACAGAATAATAGTAAAACGTATTTCCGGTTCAAGCCAAGCGACAAAACAAACGGCCGTTCCATTTTCTACCAATTAAATCTTCTGATTCTCAATCGTAGTATGCAAATAGTAATTCAAATCCTTATTTAAATTACAAAAGAACTTCAAAACACCATGAGGTCCTACCAAACAAAGACTGCAATTAATTGAACCAATTTCCTATAGCCAGAATACTTTATAGAAATAGTGAATAAAGGATAAAAGCTATTTTTATAATATTTTAGAAAAAAAAACAAACCTCAAAACAGAGCGTTATAATAGAACTATCTCAATCACATCAACTTTCAAATGACGAAACCGCATCAAAATTACTCTTTAATCACAGGCATACAGACTGACACAAACACAGACGGGCACGTCCAAGTTACGAACCAAATCAATTCAAGTCATTACACACACACAAAAAAATAGAGGGTACAAAAAAATCACACATACGAGAAGTGTATAGTAGCGTACATTAACCATGTCCTACCATGTACTTGTTGTTGTGTCTAATTTTCGTATTCAGATAATTTTAGTTGAATGACAAATGTACACCTACTTGCCACTGTTGTCATTGTAAGATTGCAAGAGACTCTTTTTATCTGAATACGAAAATTAGGCACAATAACAAGTACACTGGAACGTTTATTAAACCGCCACTCACTGACTTAAAATAGCGGACTCGGGCCCCTGACGGCATGCAAACGTACAACAACGCCTCTCTATTTGTGTCGCGGGTTAAAACTGTTCACAGCAGGAAAAATGTATCGTTACTATGAACTTCGCGATACATTGAATCATCAGAGTGACAATAAATTAATAAGGTAATGGACTGAACATGAAATATTCATCGCACTCCTTCATATATTCACTAAAAGGCGCATAAATCTAAGCTGTTGCGTGTTTGCCATACTTTTGCCGCAATAGGTGTCGAAGAGGGAAATGAATTGTCGCTTCTGGCTTTTATTTATTGTTCGCTTATCGAATTAATAAGCCACTAAAGCATAATATACACAAGTATAACAATATTAATTAGTATTAAGAGGTTTGTTGCGAATCATTGTATTAGGAAATGGTAATTGTAGGTATATTATAGTTTTGCAAACATGTGCCTGTGTACATTATTATATTCTCAAATAACAGTTTCAGACTGCACGTGCATAACTCTCGATTTCATCGAAAAATTTGCTATTCCTGCGCCCACGTGTTTTAATTTCATGGGCTATTAAATTTTTTGCGGAACCCATATTTTTTCTAAAATCAAAAGCCTTTATTGGGACTAAAACAAAAAAAAACTCTTTTACTTTTGACAGTATTCCATTGGGTTAATGTAGTGAAACGACCAAGAAACTCGACGGAACCCTAAGATGTTGCGTGTAATCCGACTTAATACTGATGTATTCATAAGGAAGCTGAGCCTTTGCACTTTGAAGGCCAAAGAGATCTTACTCCAACTTCTTTCAAAGCCTCTTATTAATCCACTTTCCCTAATTATTTACTTTTAAATAAAGTTAAAAGCTTTTTTGCTTTACGGTCACTTTTATTTACATTTAAAATGAACTGTGTAATTCCATTACCTGTTTCCATTTTAGAAATAAATACTGGCCACTTATACTCATTTAAAGTATTCATTTTCGACTGTTTTGAAAAAGGAACTTTACCGTTAATTAATTACACTCGTTGCACTAATGTGTTCTCTTTTCAAACCGAGAAATTAATCTGCTGTTCTACAAATCAAAGGAGTATCGTTAGTAGGATTCATTTGCAAGGCGAAGATTTTTAGTAACTAATTGATGTATTGATTAAGTACTTGGCGTTTAGTATCAAATGCGTATTTTACAATTCAAGAGATTATTTCCAACCATGATAATACAATCAATTATTTTTAAAATACTTGCCACAATAATGGTTATTTTGACGGTCAACGAAAAAACCGAACTGTAGTGGTATTTTAAGGTATTTACAAAACAGAACTCTTTATTTAATGAGTCAAATACAATCTCAAAAGCTGTTAAACCTATTCCGATATATCTATTCCTATTTCTCCTCTCCTATTAAGATTCCTAATTCTCCTCCTAAACTCCTCCTTCCTATTCCTTTTAAGATTAATAATTTCTACATAGCTTCACACTTATTTAAAGGCGCTATAAACGTATTACCCCACTAACACATATTTATGTACGAGATGGCTCTTACATAAACGTGTAAAATTACGTATTGTTTCATAGAAAATGAACAAGTTGACGTAATTACCATGACGCTTTCTGTTCTGAATTAACAATGGGGATGCATCTATGCATGCATAAGTGAAACTGATGCATAAGTGAAACTGGGACACTATTCAAATAGCGTATCGCATTCGTCTCTCGCCATTCAACGCGACTATTATTCACCAACTGAGTACGTACTCTATTTGATTTTTTATTTATGTTCGTATTTAGTATCGTGTGACGTGTGTCGCCGTTTTGCTAAAGTGCCGCTGTTTTCGTTTGGAGCTCTTATATTTTTGGGATTTGTGCTCAGAAATCATCTTTAATATAGGTGTTCCAAAAATAATCTACTTAATTGTTTTTCTGATATTTTTTATGGTTTTTGCTATTAAATTAGAAATACCTAGGTATTTTTAATTTTCTCAACCATGTAAAAACTGTCTTGCCATAGCTAATCACGAAAACGGAAATCTACTCAAAAGCGTTCGATTCATTAAGAGAGACTTACGTCTGTGGATTCATTAATGTATGAACACGAAAATTGAAAGTACTTACTTTTGACCTATTTATCTTCCTACCTTAAAACTAAGCTTCCATTACTAGAAATTGAAAACTTAGAGAAGTACTACGGTTTCTACTTACGCAAAGAGCTAGTTCTACATAAGTTTTCTTCGGTAACGCAGTTAGATCTAAAGTTTCTTTACCAGTTTAGTTTCTATACCCTGTGGACTGTGGAACCATCTTTCGAAGGGGAATAAAGTAACTTCTCTGGGTCAGTAAATCAAGTTTCCTATGGTCACAGTTACATCATTTTATGTTCTGCCTGAGTTGGTTCTATAGTTAAATGAACGAACGAACGCTTTAAGTTCTGAATATTGGAGATCTTTGCATTTAACTATCGTCAATGAGGTTTAATTTGGTTACAACAATTTTTAGCTAGGTTTTAGCGTGCCCACAACTAAGGGCATAGACGGTCCTCACCTCTAAATTTAAAAGCAACATCTTCATAAATAGGTGCCTACTTTATTGGAAACACATAAATATGACGCCTTAATATATATACCTATTCAACATGTTGAATTTAATGGCAAGTGCTATATATTTTTTTTACAATTTGGCTATAATCTATTACATATAAAAAAAAAAACGAAGGAGTGTAGGCTCATTCAAAATCTACATTTTATTAAAAGAACTCATGACCAAATCCAGTGAGTTGGATACGAACTTTTAAAAAAATGTCTAGAATTCCGGCACCAAATTTCCCCTTGTTTTGAATATTTTACCATAATATTGGGATAAGGTCCGGATAAGGGTATCGGACAAAATTGCTGCCATTAGTTGAATTGTTAAAAGATAACTTTGCATACGCCATTTTGTTTTAAATGTGCTAATTCTATTGAATAAATTATGACATAACATATTACACAATGTCTTGGTGGCCTAGCGGTTCAATGAACGGATTTGTATGCACGAGGTTGCAGGCTCGAACCCGGGCAAGTACCAATGTAACTTTTCAAAGTTATATATTATGTACTTACTTAATTATTCTAAGACACTTCTGACAAACGGTGAAGGAAAACATCGTGAGGAAACCTGGATTCCAACATTTGGGATCTGAAACCGCCAACCCGCAGAGAGCCACCGTGGTGATCAATGCTCGTGCCTTCTCTGGGAAGAGGCCTGTGCCCAGCAGTGGGACGTTTATAGGCTGGATTATTATAACATATTACATTAATTACAATAAACGTGTATGAATTGAAAAGTATAATTATGTATTTTCTTTTATACAGCTCTAGTTTTAGCAGCTGCTGTCGGTATACCTATAAAAAGGATTTGATGCACGCGAAGAAGAAGTTTGCTTATACTTTGTTTAGCCACTCATTATTTGTACTTTTATTTACAATTCAATACTTAAATCTAATATAACAACAAAAACTTACAGCTATACTAAAAACTTATATAAATAAAGTATTTGTCTACATATATATTTTTTTCTTTTTTATAATATCAAACAAAAAAGTACAAAACAGTTATTATAAAAGTAAAACTTTAATTTTTTGATGAAAATTCTATATCGTTTTCAAGAGTATGTTACATAGTTACGTAAACATTCGAAATATTATTTTATTGAAGATCAAAACACTTGAAATATTGCTTGTTTTCATAAAACAGTTCCCGGTAAAATCTATTTGATAGAAAAACTTTGATACGATTTGAAATTATAATATTATCGGATACATAAACATGATAGGCCTCTTCCGATAATATAGAAAGCAACAGGCTTTAAACTAGGGTTGGCATGATCTAGGAAATCGAAATGTATACTATTACTAACTAGAGTTATAGTTACTTTTAAAAGAAAATAGTTTCAATATCTCGACAATCTGTCTACAGATTTTCAAACTGTAAGGTTCATTTTCATAACATAACATACCATCACGCCTGTATCCCCAAAGGGTTAGGCAGAGATGTACCAATGTACACCCACAGTTCGCCGGTATGTTTAGGTCCCATGTAATAGGGGGCGAGCCTATTGCCACTAACCGCGCACAAATCCAAACTCCGATCTGCTACTGAGAATTTCATAGAAAAACCCAATAACACCTTGGTCGACTTGGGAATCGAACCCAAGACCTCTAGCGTAGCAGTGGCGTTTAGCGCCACTAGACCAACGAGGCAGGTTCATTTTCATACATTTATATTATATTTAATTTCAATACTTAAATCTAATACAAGAACAAACACTTACAACTATACTAAAATTAAATCTTAAATTTATATTTATTATGTTAGTAGTTAAGTTTTAAACAACAATCTGTATATTCCGCACGCATCTCAAATTAGGCTTTAGGATATCGTTTACTTACATACATATTATTTATTTATTTATTTATCTTTTAAGGAAGACTAATAGCTTACAAAACAGATAAAATAAAAAAAATATAATTAAAAATTAAAAAACACGCCTGCCATGTAAAAAAATTAAAAACAAGTCAAATATTTGCAGTCGGGGGGCCTGTAATTAATTGTTTCAAGTAACCGACCCCGACTGCAAATATTTGACTTGTTTTTAATTTTTTTACATGGCAGGCGTGTTTTTTAATTTTTAATTATATTTTTTTTATTTAATACCTTTTAGTGAACAACAAAAAGGCATGACACAACACAAAAAAAAATTTCGTTCGGAACCCTTTGCAGCCGATTTCGACTCACACTTGACCATTTTTTAATGTCCACATAGCCTATGTCACTCGGGATAACTCAAAGCTTCTAATGATACCACAAACATTGAAATCGGTCAAGCCTTTTAGAAGTTATGGTGGAATAAAGAAACTCACAAACATACATACATACATACCTACATACATACCTACATACATACATACATGAACCCTGAAAACATAACACTCCTTTTTGGGCAGTCGTGTAAAAATAGTATGCGAGACTGCTAGCCAATGATAAGCATTCACTTATAACGATACACAGTAATCATACTATTAAAACCCCCGGTAATTCTTTTCTAATATTTGTATAACAACTATATTGTATCTTCAAAAAATCTGATTGAATTTTTGCCAACCCTAGATACTTTGAGCGTCTACGTTTGAGGCAAACATTAATTATTTCACGGACCTTTTTGAAAAACTAATATTTACTGTTAGGAAAAAGAAAAACAATTTAATCTTTTTTCGAGCTAATTTTATTAGATCAGTTATAAGGTTATATTCTGATCTTCCAAAACGTTTTATTTTTTTTTGTAAATGTAGAACTTAAGTGAAGTAAGTCAATTATATAATTTTGGTCTGGGCATTTAGTTCATCATTTTCTTCACAAAAACCTCTTTTTATCTCACCCAAAACATTATCACGTCCTGATTTAAAACAGTCTCAACAATCAAGTGCACAAAACCTTTTATAATATTTTTTTTTAAATGTAAGAGGTAATCTTTATTTACAATTCAATACTTAAATCTATTACAAGAACAAATAAAGACTAAAATTAAATCTTATATAAATAAATAAAACTAACACGGACTCTACTCGTGATCAGAGAGCTGGTTTGTTCCTTGCACAGAGAATCGGCATAGCCATTCAACGTGGCAATGCTGCCAGCCTTCTGGGCACGTTTCCCGCCATTGACAAGGATGACGATGAGTTTTTTGACGGGTGTTAGTTTTATTTATTTATATAAGATTTAATTTTAGTCTTTGTTTGTTCTTGTAATAGATTTAAGTATTAAAATAATTAATCATTGACATGATTGAACAAAAGTTTTTTAAATGCAGCACACGGTCTCAATCTTATCGGAACAGCTTTGAAACTTGATCAGATAGCAGTGTTCTGAGAGTAATTGAATGTGTTGGAAGTGTCGGAACACTTTTCCCCGGTTTCAAATACTTTGGACAAACAAAGGGATGCTTGCACTAGAACTAAATAAAATTCCCGCAATTTAAACTGCGCTAGAAGGTCGAACTAAAGTTTTAGGTGTTTAACGTTGCCCTAGATTAGATTTCTTTGTGAGTTTACAAACACAATATTTTTAACTGATTTCATAAAAATAAAGTTCTTGGTTTGAAAACTGTTATATAGAGAGTTATAGGAAGAGGCATGTTTTTGTATGTTTGTTAGACAATATCTCGCTGTAGATGGAGATTGATATCAGAAATTATTTTTTAATATACACAGGGCGAGCCATGTAATTTTCATAGAAGTCGGTTTCTTTTTACATTTATGTGTTATCAAACACTATAATAGGCTTTAATGTTTTAATATCCTAATTAAATATCTAAGCCACTCCATTCCATTATGCCTCTTTACGTTCTAACCCACACGAGCCTGACAACTAGTTAAATAATACTCTATTTATTTCTAAGTATTCGTTAATAAAAATAAACAGAATTATTTATAAAAAAAATACGCTGAAAAGTAATTTGCTAAATAAGGAAAACGTAGTACTTTATTAAGAAACTTACGTAGGTTTCTCGGTTTGCGTTAAATTGTCCGACAATAACTACAGATTGTTTTCAGACCTTTGAGTATTAATAGGCTGTATAACGTGTTTGTGTTCAGAGGTCAGGGAAATATTGTGATTTTTGTAAATAATTTTAAATGGTATCGAGCCTAATGTACTATAATAATTCACTGAAACTGTTTACAGTTTCAGTGAATTATGTAAATACCCTGGTCATTTCACATTGTGTTTTAATTCTTTTAATACCCTAGTCATTTCACATTGTGTTTTAAGTAAGGCATCACTTTATTGTTTTTTTTAAATCAAAGACACAAGCGTTCTTAAAAAGAATTAAAACGCAATGTGAAATGACCAGTATACGATTGTCTTGGTTTTGTCTAATTCATACTCTTTGGTTTAACCTTAACATAATCAAGCGTCTCCAAAGTTTTAGCGAACACTCCTTGTTTTCATTACCCGGAAATAATTTACTTCAGAAATAATCTTCGAATTAATTCAGCCTCGTAGTTCATTGTGGAGCTGATCCGAGAATTTGAAGTCTTATTATTTTAAGGTAATAGGAGAGGATCATATTGTTCTTGTTAGCAAGAAGACTTGTTAAATGCGATATAATATCCCTTATTAAGTTAATTGCCTTATTTATCGTCATCATTAATGGCTGCTTAATACTTATGCCAAATGCCGTAACTACCAAGTAGAACATTGCTACTTAAAATGACTCTTTTTCAGTATTTTGACACAAATTCCACCAACGTCAGATTACATATACCTTCATACAGCAATCATTGTTTAGTACGTTACCTAGTCCTTTAATAAACAGATAATATCTAACCAAGAAGGTTAACGTAACCAACAGCGCCATTAAGTTGGACCCTAGGTATACACCAGAATCATTAACAGTAAATGTTAATGTTATGATGATAGCATACTAAATCCCACTCACAACTGTCCACCAAGCCCAAAACCTAGATTGATAGATAGATCCCAATTTTCCAGGACATAAAATTTACGGATCATGTCACATAAGTTGTCCCTTATAATCCCTTATCACCAAAACTTAAGTTTGTGAATAATTAAACAATGCCTAAACCGATGTACCTTATTTTAAAGAAATAGAGTTCAAAATAGAACGGTGTCCATTTTAGATTTTATTAAGAGTCAATGAAAGGAGGCGTTCGGCGGCAATTTGCTTCGACAACGAATACCTAAATAATTAATTTTACTGGCATTTGGTAGTGAAAGAACCTTCATTTGCACTTTACTTGCTTTACTTTGCCGGTAGGTATTGGTTGTGAATTCAATTTAAATTCTCTATAGTAAAATAATAGTGCTACTGTAGCTCTGTATTATTTGCTAGTCGGAAATCTTTCTGAGGAAAGATTTACCAAGATTAAAGTAGATATTGTGAGGTCTGGTGTTATATATTTTGTGATATTTATTTACTAGATGACATATGTGCATTTTCCAGAATTTCTAGTATTTTTATAAAACCTGATATTTGAGTAATAGTCGTTTAAATAACCATTACTTGTATGGTCTGGAAATAAAAATAATTTAGAAGCCTTGTCCAGTTTTTTAATTGGATGTCGTCATCCCAAATATCAATCATTGTTTGCCATACTATGCCATATATTTAAAACAATGCGTGTTAAAATTTAGTGAAAATGAAGGATAAAATTATGCTAATTTTGTTATGCATACAAAAAGTAAAATACAATTTACCTTTACGAGTTTATAATAAAATTTGCATGGGAAAATAGGCAATTGACGAGAAGGGTATTTTTAAATTATGTTTTAAACCAGCTATCTAAACAATTTCATGTTCATGATATTATTTGGGTTTATAGGTTTTTAGCTAACTTAAAGTACGAAAAATAGTATTACAATAATTTTGGAGTTTGATTCATAAAAGTTGGAGGCAGTAAATAAACCTATCTGGGGCTCAGACTAATTTAATTTTATGGAATCACAATAACTTCTAGTTATTGAGTAAATCTCTACTTTGCACACAAGAGTCTTAAAAACTTTTATGAAATGACAAATAAAACAAATTTATTACCTACTTATATATTATTTTCTTCACAAATATTTTGTGGATAGGTATTTTTTGTTTCTTTTTTTGTAGCCTGTCTTGGCTAAGGTCAACTATTGATTATTTAGTTCTTGTGACTTATAATTTATTATTTTTGATATAAATTACATTATAATTTGTTTTTACGGTCACGCAAAAAGAAAATTAAATTCGACGCATTACTTTATGTTTATTTATTTTATTTTATTTATTTATTTACAAAAATGTAATAAACGATACGTACGAAACACAATATACATACATAAACATATACACTTAGTACATCAATATCAAAAAAAAAAAAAAAATAGGTATAAACATAAATATAAAAAAAAAAAAAATAATATATAAATAAATATATAATATATACTACTTACATTTAAACATATATATCTAAATAATGCTTATTTAAATATTTAATATTGTATGGTATATAATATATACACATATATTTAAATTACATACAGTTGTCTACCCATACAAGGAAACTATAAGCAATACTACAATAAAATTAAAACCATACAAAACTTCTCGTGTTACCGATTCACAATGAATCACTAAGTTATAGGCCTTAGTAAACACCCAGTGCTACTAAGCAAGCACTTCTAGTGACAACTACCCGCTGGAAACAAAACAATTTTTTACACTTACCTTTACTTATTATAAACGTTGTCTGGTTATGTTATGTTTTAAATTTAATTGTTAGTTATTGTATTTTTCTCTGTAAGTGATTTATGTAATCTTTTGAGAAAAATAAATGTCTTTAACCGAAAAGCCCAGCCCTTTAAATATAGGTATAATGTTTAAAACAAAAATTTAACCATCACCGGCACAAAAACGGTAGTTCAATTCTCAGCAAATAACGTTATCTAGCTGCAATCAATTGTTTGGCCGAGTTTAAGCTGCTCGAGCCAGGAAATCAGTGTCTAACTTTAGTAAGATGGAGTTCCTCTAGATCCAGACACTGGCTTATCTAAGTCTTAATGGAAAGTTCAGCCAATGATCCGCGGTAATTGGGTGCGGAATGACTGTTTACAGTGATTTACATTCTAACACGCTGTAAGTCGGAATTCTTTGATTATTGGGGGAATATTATTCAAATAGTAGGAAACTTAATCTTTATTGGATGTGAAAAATGAAAGTGTAATAGCTGGTAGGTTTAATTATTTTATGTAACCTATTTAGTTTCCCTCTGCTAGGCAAAGGTCTCCCCGTCTGACTCCAGACTTTTCTGTCTCGAGCCACATGACACCAATCACTTAAGAAACGATGGATGGTTTATTTTTTATTGTTAAAAAAATATCATTACTTTTTCAGTACCTTTTAATTAATTCCTGTATAGATAGATATAATATATCTTCTGAATTGTAGAACTTGTTTACTTGATGTCCCAATAGTTGCGGGTTCGGTCCCTCTTGAGGTTCGTTTTTTTCCTTCTTGTTTAATTACAAGTATTCGCTCCGTTGACGATCCTAGCATCTTAGAGACGGTTCGAGATTTTGTGATTTAAGTCCCATATAAAACGAAGCAAGGCATGATAAACTAGCTTACAAAAGGCACTACTTTGAAAACTGAAAATTGCTTAAATTGTTTAGTTTGCACCACTAGATAAATTCTTATTATACAGACACTATATAACCTAAAGTAACATAAAAACTGGTCAAAGTAATAAATTATGAGTACTCATGTTGTGATGAAACTTGTAATTAGCAAGAAAAAGCTTTTATACAAACAAAGTTGTACAAGGTAAAGCACTAAGCGGTGTAATGAAAGTACTACGCTTTTATTATAATACTTATGCCTTACTAGAACGTATATAAGGCTTGAACTAACATAATACTAACAGATAATCTACCGAAAAGCGATATAACAGGGCATAGATTTCTAAAACGATATATTATTGATTTACAAGAAATAAATTTCATCATCTCCCGAGCATTTTTCCAACTATGTTGGGGTCGGCTTCCAGTCTTACCGGATTCAGCAAAATAGTATATTTTACATGGAGTGACAGCCTATCTGACCTCCACAGCCCATTTTACTGGGTACATCTATTGTTGCTAAAATTTTAGCAAACTAGCAGTCAGTAGAAGTTTAGGTTAAGTTAAGAGTTTCAATCTTTCGTAAAGTATAAAATAAGTATTTTATAGATTTAAATTATAGACTCATAAAAACAAATTCTTACTATAATTAATGCTGAAAATCTCGTGACTATTACAGATACTTAGACGTTGAATTATATATTTATCTGAAGATCAATAGGTACTAAGACACAAAAAGGAATGCATCTCCGAAATTAAAAATTTACCTTTATGTATTTAAAATAATCTTATTTTTTAAAGGTTCTACTATCAAGGTAGGTAATTGTTTTAAGTAGGTTTCTCAAGAACTTTTAAATTTTAATCTGTAACTCGAGATTTAGAAGTCGCGATACTTTTCACCTTTTATTTATTACCCTAGGGATTTTAAAGTGGATCGAATGACCCTTTAAGGAAAACAGAAATACAATTTAAATTGTTTTCGAGGAAAATATTTTAAGTGAAACCCTTTATTTATTCTTTACAAGGTGTTCCCGTGACTTCTCTTGATGTTTGAAGGTATTTTTTTTAGGAATTACAATGTTTGATCTAAGAACTTACAATTGAATCTATGTGAAGAAAAGTTACATGTTAGGATATTTTCTATACCTTGTAGATATTGTTTTATACCCATCACATATTTCATACATTATACCTACGTCGAGGTACATAACATAACATACCATCACGCCTGTATCCCCGAAGGGTTAGTCAGAGGTGTACCAATGTACACCCACCGTTCGCCGGTATGTTTAGGTCCCATGTAATAGGGGGCAAGCCTATTGCCACTAACCGGGCACAAATCCAAACTCCGACCTGCTACTGATAATTTCATAGAAAAACCCAATAACCTTGGTGGACTTGGGAATCGAACCCAAGACCTCTAGCGTAGCTGTCGCGCTTAGAACCATTAGGCCAACGAGGCAGAGGCAGTCGAGGTACACTTAATATATATAAAGCTCATGAAAATATATAAGCATAATAAATGGCTACACAGATAAATTCACAAAAATATAAGATACTAACAGTTTTTTTTTTAATTTAACCTGTTTACTGTACCAATGCTGGGCAAAGGTATACCCCGTCTAACTTCAGGGTTTTTCGTCCCCAGCCACATGAAATTAAGTTAAATTCAATACCGTCACCTTTTGAACCAGTATTAAACTCGTACAACTTAATGCGGTGTGAATAACTAAGGAATTAACGAGATAATTATAAGTTTATATTTCTGTGGAAGGTAAACCTAATTTAGGAGCCTATTAGGGTTCATATTTTATGGATAGCTCTTCTGAAGTTAAAGGTCTAGGTTTTTCTTATTGTTTGAAATCTTATCATTGGGTAATAAGATTTACCTTCAGTATAAGATAATTTAATTTGAATTTGAGCCGTCTTACGAAGTTAGTACCGACGTCATTGTACAGTCACGAGCAAAAATATGTTTACACTCACCAATTTATCATTGATTTCCTCTTTAATTCTAGATTGGTATTGTAAAACGTGTTATGAAGAAATGATTAAAAACAGTTTATTAATCATGTATATATTATTTTATATAGAATAGAATAGAATAGAATAGAATTTATTTCTCAGGAAAATAATACAGTATACCAATTTTGACAAAAGTAATAAAAAATAACTTAAACAAAACATACAACACAGGGTAGAATAATTAATCATAACACAGCATATGTGTTTGTGTTGTATGACAAACTTATTATAAATCAATACATGTACAACATGTAAAATGTACAAAATTTAAAAACAGAGTTATAAATGAATAAACAAAGTTAATAGAAACTTAAACATCCTTAAATTAATATAAATCATGTTATACTTTTTAATTTTGTAATTGGCGGTATACAAAGAAAAACGTTCTTTACCTCCCGTGCTAGTCGCAACTGTGTTACGGCAAGGTAAGATTCTCGCTCCGAGTAAATACCAACCTTAGTTCGTTCAATGCAAAGACACTTTTTGTAGTGATTGTAAATCTATGACCAAGTACAATGAACGACTCGAGGTGACTAGTTTTGCGTAAACACGTAGTATACGCAAGGCGTTCAGATAATGATTTATGAAAGTAGTATTTTTTCTCTTATTAATATTATAATCTAATTATACCTAGTTTTTTTTTTTGTGTTTTGGTGTTTTTTTTTTTTTTTCTTTTTTTAATTTTTATTTGTAAAATGATAATTTAGTGGATGTGTGTAAGATTTATGGGCATATATATATATGTATGATACTTATTAATATTTATGAAACGTGTATATTATTTTATTAAAAATTAAATAAATATTAGATATGATAATTTTGTATATATATAATTATGCATATATGTTTATGTTTCAATGTTTTTTTATTAAAATAGCATTTAAATAATAATACTTTTTAAATACATATATAAAATAATTTTTCAGTCCGATTATAATATAAATATGAGTTTGATCACAAAAATCTCGCTAATATTCTGTTACAAGTTCGCTATGTGTATACAATAATATACATATTTTTGCTCGTGACTGTATAACATGGTACTATCTCACATACATAATTATTTACCAAACGAATATTTAAGTTTCTATTTTATTATTTCTTTAAATAAATACAAGATTGCTAACAAAAGCTCGTCATACAAAAACTGTTTCGTAAGATTTCATTTGGGTAGGTACAATTCTATTCTTATGTAATGATAATAAAATTGGACTAGACCTAAGATTAAAAAATAATATTTTGTTTCTAAAAAGTAAATAAAACGAAATTATTCCAAAAGAAAAAATAATTTCATGATTTGAAAAAAAAAAAAAATTTGTTCGGCTTTATAAAGAAAGGAATCACAATTGGAATTGCAATTTTTTATGTAGAGTTTAACTGAAATTAACTAAAGCTAATTGAAAATTTATTTTATTTATTTATTTTATTTATTTAAAAACACTTACAACTACCTTTACAGGAATCTAATCCCAATACGATAGAGTAGACATTTATTTTAACATTATACTATACTATATAAACTTAACTAATTCCAAATCACTTAATACTATTAGGAACATATTTATGTATGACTGATAACTTACTGTACTTATTTAATAACATAATATATTTAAAGAAACTTTAACAAATTCGCTTCGGGAACAAATAAAAATGTCTAACTTTTCGGCAATCAGATTTAGTGTGTGCAGAGTTCTTGTTAAAGGTGTCGTGTCTAACAGTTTAACAGTTTAATTGTATTTATGTAAGCGGCTCAAACCCTTTGTTATGGTCGATTTTTTTGTGAAAATACAAAAGACATGAGAAGCGAAACAAGAGTTAATTAACCATCATGTTCCTAAACTCGCTCGTCCATTCATAAGCTAACTCCTAGCCAAGATTGTGAATAAATAATACCAACTTATGTGTTTGAAACAAATAGCTTAAAATACCCGTGATCGAAGCCTGCCTACGAATTCTGGGTTGAACTATTTTGGTATGTCTTTATTGCGTAAACGCTTAGTTTATTTCAGAATCAAAAGGTATATTATAAATTCTACATGTTTAATTCGTCTTTGTAATTAATCACGGGTTAGTTCTGAAAACTTTTTGTAAATCACGAAAAAGAATAATAATAACAACATGGGTTTTAAGACATTTCTTACACAAACATTGATACTTTTCAGTCATTCAATGTATGGTAGGTACCTACCTATTAATATGCAGTACACATGTAAAAATGTTTTTTTTTCAAGTTAGCATTTATTTTGGTTCGCGAATTACCATTTTTAAAACAATAATACAGGTCCCTCATTTATCAAATATCGTAAAGTCAGTTTTAACTTTTACCAATTACTGTGTGCTTTGTACTAAATCAAGATAGTGGAACGTTATACAAGTTTCTATAAGAACGCTGGCTCTGAACAAACAAACGTTCCTCAGACTACTGTAAGCTTCCCACGTTCTTAATTTCCTACTCTGTACAATACAGGCCGGTCCGAACTGATTAAGGTCTTGAGTAAGTATGCCGAAGTTTTTCCTATCTCAAAAGTGAAAGTAAATAAACAGACAGCACTTTCCGAAGTGATTAGGATGGTCATTCATGAGCTTGACTTAGCAACGGAAACTTAAGATTTTTGAGATATACAAATATTTTTCAGAAGGAGATGGCGGGATGAGCTTGATTCTTTTTCCATATATGGACAACAATAGCCCTACTGTGGGACGATGATGTAAATGTGATTTAGAAATTATATTTTTTATTTCCTGGTCTCTTTTATTGGTGTAGGTCATTGTAGGTACTTACTAAGAATTTATAATTTTGAAATCTGTCTTTGAAAAAATGTAGGACTAAGATAAATCCACGATTCACTTTTCCATCAAGTTTGAATCTAAGTTGTGAGTATAAAAATGCTATTCAAAATAATTAGTTTTTTATTCAATACAATACGTTTTTTTTACATTTAATGGCTTTTTTTTTATTCTTTGATTGATTTACCATTAAATGTAAAAAGCAAATAGTATCGAATAGTATGTAACATAAAGTGTTTCTACTTAACCGTATACTCTTTTGTAGATATAATGTTATAAACTTTCTTCCCATATAAAACATCTTCCGAATAAAAGCTGGCACTATAATATATGTAAGTAGTTTCCAACAAACAGCTGACAGACGACGAACAGCTACTTTCTCATTTATAACGTTCCCTTCAAAGTGTTTCGCCGTTCGTTAAAAGTTTAATTCGTTCAAAAACTTTCCATCTTAAATAGTTTGGCTGTCTCCACAACTTCAGGTACGTTAAACTTTCTTTCCATAGAGTTTGGAATACTGAACAACTGTTTGAGCTAAGAGTTCCTATCACCAAATTTAGTTCAGTTCACTCCTGAAAGTTAGCGATAAATCTTGGACGATCGGTAAAATCAACTGGGGCCCGATGCCGCTATTTTAAGTCAGTGAGTGGCAGGTTATTGAGCGTTCCAGTGTACTTGTTATGGTGCCTAATTTTCGTTTTCAGATAAGAACAGTCACTTGCAATCCTACAATGACAACAGTGGCAAGTAGGTGTTAATTTGTCATTATTAAACTAAAATTATCTGAATACGAAAATTAGGCACAATAACAAGTACACTGGAACGTTTATTAACCCGCCAGTCACTGACTTAAAATAGCGGCATCGGGCCCCAGTTGATTTTACCGATCGTCCAAGATTTATCGCTAACTTTCAGGTGTGTGAGAAGGTTATGTTGAATTTAAAAATTAAACCATAGCAAATAACAAAATAATGATGCATTTATTTGTTGGCAAGTAAAGATAGAAAGTACAGAGATGTCGTGGTTTCCTAGCGGTTCAATGAACGGATTTGTATGCACAAGGTTGCAGATTCGAATCCATGCAAGTACCAATGTGGCTTTTTCAAAGTTATATGTACTTTCTTAATTATTCTAAGACACTTCTGACAAACGGTGAAGGAAAACATCGTGAGAAAACCTGGATTCCAAAATTTGGGATCTAAAATCGCCAATCCGCAGGGAGCAAGCGTGGTGATCAATGCTCGTGCCTTCTCTATATGGGAAGAGGCCTGTGCCCAGCAGTGGGACGTTTATAGGCTGGATTATTATTATAATATAAAGATAGAAAAAAAAAAACAAAGAAAATCTTAAACAAATCTAACGTACCTATGTACTTTGAATGTTTTATTTTAAGAATTACAATAGTTTTACTGTTTACATTAGTTTTAAACAACAAGACTATTTTAATGTTAATAAGAAAGCAGACATGAAAGTTCAATGTTTCTTCACTGTTATTGATTAACATTATAGTTACAAAGAAACTTGTATTGCTTTTGTTGTCCAGTTGATAAATGATTACCGATGTTTATCTTCTACTCCTAAAAGAAAGTTGGCTTGTTTCTATTCAGACAATGTGCCTACCTACCTACGTATGTGGGTACCTTTCCTAATTTATTATTTACAATAAATTCGGATACTAGGCAAACACGTTTACAGGGTGTTAAGAAACCCCTGTCCGATCCATTAAGGTGTTGTTAGGTATCGATATCTGATTACAAAAATGTGGAAACAAATGGAAAAAAAAGAAAAAAAAATTATAACCTAAAAATATTTTTTTTTCTCAAATGTCGAGAGAGAGAGTTTCGGCGTTGTCATAGATGATACCTAATTACCAAACAAAAGGCCCCCAAAAATACCGACAAAATTGGTGTTGTAGTTTTTGTTTTATTCTCAAATTTGGGGAATTTCGAGGCAAAAAATGGTTATTTCAAAATCCATTATTATTGTTTCTGTCATGATTTTTCCAAATTTGATATTTTATTTGGGCATGTGATTGTGAACCCTCTATGACCCATTCGGGTCGGACAGGGGTTTCTTAACACCCTGTATACGAGGTATTTTGTTTTTGACGCTGCTGTTTAACTATTTATTTATTTATGACATAGGCTTTTAAATATTTTTTTTTAATAAATAATTTATCTAATAAATAATGTTTTTTTTTATTTATTTCTTTACCAGTGGTGATCCTTTAAATAAACTAAATAATTGATTCCACATAATTGTAAAAGAAAGTACTAATCGATTTTAATAAAACAATTAAGCAGCCATCTCTGAGATATACCCTATCTTTCTTAAATCGATCCACAATTGCGGGAGATATAGCGTATCAAAGATAAAAGAAAATCTTCGAATAGCGAACCTCCTCCTCTTGAAGTTGGTTAATTAAAAGAGTAATTAGTATGCTGTATTTACGTTTAGTGCGGCTATATATTACTCCAAGAGTTATAGGCCGTAATAAAGGATGGGATTTCTTAATGGAGAATCGCAAATCACTGCTTAAACAGCGATGTTTTCTTTTTTGTTCACTTTTAGGCGTTTATTTATTTGATAATTATACCTAAAAAAAGATATTTAGTTAATTAGGGAGACGGAACAAGACTGGGCAGTATATGTTGCGTACCTATTGCTTTGTCTTAATGTAGGCAAATCTTGTCCCCATTAGATTTCTTCAGGGTCAGCTCATTAAAAAAATAACCTCGAAGGAAGGAGAAGACATTTTTCCACATATGTATGATCAATAAATGCTTCTTATAACTGTTAGGTAACAGTCAAATAAACTTTCGGCAATGTATTTGCACATAACTTTAAAAAAGCTGAACTGCTCGTCATATTTCTAAGAACCATCGACGATAAGATCAATCGACAACGTCAGCTTTCAAACAAAAAAAACACTAATCAAAATCGGTCTACATAACACACCTCACTTTGCGTCGGTGGTTAAAAATCAATTTTGCTCAAAATTAAATGTTTAACCGTTTCAACTTGAAGCAGTTATACCTATCACTCAACAACAAAACACTTTTACCCAAGGCTTTCTTAATAAATTAACTTAAAATTTTGGACAAGTTTAATGTGAAATCAAGAGTTATTCCTCTTGTTTAAGTTTGTGTTAATTGGACTGTCTACAGTTTGTCAGTTTGTCTGTGTAAGTTGTTAATTGTTTATTTTAATTGTAACGCGATGTTTGGTCTTTTCTTAGCCGTTAGGTGTTGGAAACATATTATTATTAATTATTTACTTATGTTTAGGTGGTATACAAATAATGGTAAGGAATTGCAAACTTATCCGTTAATATGCTATGCGTTTTCCATATGATTGTATTATTTATAAATGTGCATCTATGTTTGTTATAATCATTTTATTTTATAAAAGTTAATAGAAGAATTGGCTTAATTTTAAAATGAAATTGTTTTATTCAATTAAAACCATTTACGAGTTACTGAGCTGAAGATTTCTGAGTAACTTCTCCAATGATGTTAATTGTTTCTAGAAAATGTATTTACCCTACCAGCTTTGTGACTAAGCGTTCATTTGCTAGTTTGTTACAAATTCTAGATTTGATTAGTGTTCTGAGGACCAGCTTAGGTACTACAAGCTTCTAAAGCAGGACTGTTTCTATTGTGGAAGCGAGACGGCGCACTATAGTGTGCGTAGTGGCGTCTTGCTTCCACCATGGCAATGGTCCTGTTTTAAGAACTTATAGTTCAGGCATAGAAGTCCAGTAAGTGGCAAGATAACTGTTAACATCGCAAAATTGTCTAATTGTTGGTTGTTAGTAGATCTTTATTAATTTGAGAGAATTTAACAAAATAAAAGTAACCCTTTTGAACTCTCTGTAAATAATAAATTGCTTAATAGTCACAGTTAGTTAGACTTTAATACGAAAAAAATAACACAAGTACATTTCTACAAAAATTAACCTTTCATTTCGATAAGTCTCGTGAATGAGACCAGTCACTTCTATACATTTTAGCGATCAAACAAATAAAAGCTCTATAGACAAGTTCAAAGTCCGGTGAAGCATTCAAAGCCTGCTCTCAGGGTAACTGCGTGAATCTCTTCCAAAAAATATATACAAGTAGAAAACTGTGGCTTTTAACTGAGAGGTAAATAAATTACATTTCTTGTAAAGTACACCAAGCTTAACATATACTACCTAATGTATTTTCTTTTATTTCTAAATTATATTCTAAAACGCGACCCAAACAGCTCTATTCAAATCCCTAACGAGATCACTTAGCATCGCTGCGTCAAAAATGCAATAAGAGAAGGAATTGCGTTCACCGCTCCAAATGGAAGCCACATTATGCGGATTATATCGACTAAAGAATGAGTATGTCAGGTGTTTAAGTATTGGTATGTAATATTGCATAATCGAATTATTAGTCTGCCTCTTTGTTATTTCAATATTGAATCAGAACGTCGGCTATGTCTCAACACTGGTATATTGATAATTGGTATAACTGACTACAGAATCCAGGAATGTATTCTGTAGAAATTGGAGTAAAATTGTAAGAAAAGTTACTGGTGAATAACTCAACAGTGGCACAGGATAGCTTTACGCAGTCTCTTTGAATACTTAATATGAAAATAAAACAATTTAGGTTTTTTTTTTAAATAACCTCGTCTATTTATATTGTGAATAAATAACACGGTCAAACAACATAGACTATCTAAATACAATCTCGTTTCTAATCGATGATTATCATTTACGTCATACTGTAAGCTTAATTAAGCGCAGTAGTGTAGACACAGAGACCTATTATTATATATTATTCATCCGATGAATGCACAATAGTACTCAACGCTAAATTAATCATTGAAAGACACATGATTAGCTGTTGAAGTGTCTTGATTAATGCTTAGGTTAAGAACATTGTTTGTATTCAAATTAATTAATGTCCAGCTAATCGCATTACCTCTATACTAAACTATCGCAAAGTAATTACAAGTTAGTCAAAATAAATTATTAATTAAATCTAATTTAAGTACAGTAGGTATGAAAATACTTATGGCGACAGTTTAGTCACAAAGTAGTAGGTATATCATTCCAAAGTATTTAAGTCGAAAAAAAATAAAATAATTGTATAATATCAATATGTATATAGCAGCCCGTTTGGCCCAAAAGTGTGCCGTTTGGCCCACCGCGCTGTTATTGAAAAAGTTGTATACAAAGCGAGTGCACTTGAAATTTCATAACAAACGTTATAGACTGGGGTTCGTGAAACCTGTAATAATTATGACGTGTTGCTGCCAAAACTTCGTTATTGCTATTTTGTATTCTTGCGTTATATGAAGAATGATGAGTCTATAGGAATATCATGATGTTGTTTTGTTTTTTACTTACGTTAGGGTTCTCACACAAAGCGATAGGGGCGACCTGTCGCCGCATCGTACTTTTAGTTAAGTAAAGTTCTGAATGGAACGCGAGCTCGCATGCGCATGCGATGCGATGCAAATTCGCAGTTATGTATGGGAACCCTTTATTAGGAGTTGGTTCAGCTTCTAGATACATAAATATGATATTGAACTAAAATGTTCCTAGCAATCTTCAAGTTCCATAAGTAAGTTTCAAGTTCCAAGGGTATAAATGAATGTTGGGAAATAAATGTAACTAATAATATTGTTGTAATCAACCATTTAAGTATTTAAGTAACTATTTTTTATTAAAGAAACCCCCGACAACTTTTAGAAAATCGTTAATTAATTGTATGTATATATGAACAGATCTTTAAAAAATATAGATAAAAAACAAAACGATCAATTCAAACATAAAATAAACTCATCAGGAGCGGCCCATTCGTTTAAGAGCTACTATGCCACAGCACACAGATACGTAGATAGAGCAGACCCTAAATTAAGGCTTCAATTTATGTGAACACCATCATCCTCAGAAACGCACCCTAAGTCATCGCGCTCAAAACATTCAAATCAAACACAGGTTTGCACGTAAACATTTTCTAGAACTGAGTTTGTTACCTTTGCACACCCGCGTATATTCGTGAACCTATGCATGCGAACATAACAGCTAAAGGATTTATCTATACAAACAGAGTAAGCGTTGGCAGCTAAAATGTTTGCTAGTTAGGATTACGAGAGAAGCTCTGTAGAATGAATACGCCTTTAGCGACGATGCGGGCGTACTTGTAGCGATGGAAATGTGTGAAAGCCCCTCTGAGCCACCTTATTGTCTGTGCGTCATCGCGGAAGAGCTTTAGCTGTGCGGTTGCTTTTCGTTAAGCTAAATAAGCACCTAGTTTTTTTTTATAAATTTTTTATTTTATTTAATTAAAGTAAAATATTGTGTATTTTTATTTATTGGTCAATTGCTAAAGTACTGCGGAGTTAAAATTGTATTTTATAAGATGTACAAAAAGTTGGATAACACTATTGAGCAGCAGTGAGTGATAAATAAATAAACCCTAAGTAGATAGCTATCTACTATACTACACTTCTGTTATGAAATCAGAGACAACGAAGAGCCGCATACACCCAGACCCGAGATAATTAAAAAAATGGTATTCTACATTCACGTATGGGGATCGAACCCGTTACCTCAGAACAAGCAACGTCTTAAAAACTAATGTGTACGTCACTCGACCACAGAAGTTAGATATGCATGCAACATTATTTAGAATACCACATTAATGATGTATCGTTATGCGATGATAGGCCATTACGCTGGATGCCAATCGATATCTATTTCACGCATGAAGACGTTAAAGCAGCAATTTTGATTGACCAATCACGAGCATAGTATTATCGTAGGTGAACCGATCATTGCCTAATTATGAACTAGCTATAATTTTATGACTTAACTAGCTGTGCCTGCGACTTCGTTCGCGTGGATGACGAAACTTATCAATGAGTTTTTAACCGCAAAATTAAGTTTGTTTTTTATTGTTTATACTTTTCCGGGATAAAAACTACCCAGTGTGGTGCCCAGGATAATAAAGAATAATTATACCAAGTTTCATCGTAATCGAACCGGTAGTTTTTGCGTGATACCTGAACAAACAGACAGACAGACAGACAAAAATTATTTTTTTCACACTTTTGGTTTCGGTTTCGGTCTAGTAACACCCCCCACCATTTTTTTTTTATATTTTCAATGTACAGAATTTTCACTTCTACAGATTTATTATAAGTAGTATAGATTGGTAGAATTGAATTTGAAATTTTAACTTATTGCTAAATTATATAAAATTTTATATATTATTATTGTATTAGAATTTGAATTTTGACAAAACAATCCGAACTAACTGATATAGGTATTATTAAAATCTTTTGCCGACGTGCGGGCCTTATTTAATAAATGTGAATAACACCAGCACTTCAAAATGTGACCATAAAAGTTACTGCATTTAATGTGCGTATACGTGCAAATGAGAGTAGTTTCATGAGTTTGTTTAATGAGTTACATATTAATATAGCACAGCCTATACCTACCAGTTACTGTACGTAACATTTAAAACAAATAAATGTGACATGATCGAATAGAGTCGAGAAACGATATAGGTCTTTATACACGTATGTATTTGTTATTTTGAGCTGCACAGAGAAGTAATCAAGTGAAGCGGTGCGAAGCTTTACGAAACTAAGGGTTGTGAGCTCAGAACCAATATTTGTATGCCCCAGACATTAATTGATCCTGAACTGTGCGTTGAAATTTTATTACAATGTGTGGTTAGGTGCAACGCTAATGAATTCCAGGGAAAATCATTTTAGGTTTTTAAATTCCTTTAAAAAAAATCTAGTTATGTTAGTTATGCTATTATTACTTTACGAAACTGGCGTGATTTCGTTTGAGAAATACTTACAGATTTCGATATTTTATATACTTTAACAGAATTAATTATTAGGATAGGAAAATTATAATATTTTAATATTTTTATTAATGGTAAACGACCTCATTTTTATTTTCCAGCCTCTCAATTAACAATTATCAACCTTGAATAACTAAACACACACAAGCTCACTCCGACGTAGCTAAAAGGGCGCTTTCTTCAATTGTAATTCGAAGATCGATGGTGCCTTATTATGGATTCATAATAGACCCTCGAGGCGACCGCAAATTGCTATCACTCAGTGACTAGCATCCGAGCGATCGATCTACAGAACTTATTGTAAGACAAATTGGATCCGGACATTTTGCTAGCGAGACCTTGAAGTATAAACCTACTGGGTCAATGTTCCAAGATCATTTACATAGTTCGTAGGAAATGAAATGTTGATTTCACTAGGATATCCTTATTTTTCCTTCCTTTTTCTTCTATCTAACGGTAATTAAACACGAATCATTGAAAACGATTGAGTAAATGCTGATCGGACGAAATGTTCAATTGATTTCATAAAACGGGAAGAATTATAGGTTATTATTTTGCACCAGTTTTTATGATATCTATTGCTGTTTTTTTTTATTTAATTAATGATCTTTTTCCCATTATAACAAAGGATACTTAATTGAAGCTTTTTCTAATTCGACAAAAGTAAAACACTGGATTATGACAAAACGGAACTATTAATTAAACCCAATTTTATCTAGATCCTAAATTACAGTATTTACAATTAAACTCACTCTTTATACATTCTCTACAAACACACACACACACGCACGAACATGCACATACACACACACACCCTCACACACCCATCCGCACATACACACACAAATTCTTTCGCACGCGCGCGAACACACTTCTGTTTGTATAAAAGTTACACATTATAGATGCAATGAAAATAATATATATTTAATGTAACAACTGAAGGACGAATGGATGACTTCCATAACACAGGTTTTTCCTAGCTTGGATTTTTTTTCAGCTATTGTATTGCAGGTACCCCATTAATATTGTGTATTGGTATCCGGCATCTATGTAACCCCTTTTTTTTTTAATAATTTTATTATTAAAAAAATCTCCTTTAAAACGAATTTCCTGAAGAAAATCAAGTGATTCTGTCCGTTAGCTCTCGTTAGTGTCAGACGGAGCTTGACCTATATCTGAGAAGCGGTCATACCATTTCGTATTGAGATCGATCCATCATCGGGTTCGACCATTGTAACCAATTCGCTTGACACCTCGATAGATCTATCAAACCACTCAGTGATCGTTGATTTGAAATCATATACTCGTACGTTATTGCGAGTTTCAATGTGATATGAATGACTGCTCGTTTAAGTTGCAGCAATTATTTTCTAATAGCACTATGAAAAATTTTGAATCCTGAATTTTATGAAAAAAGACAAATAGATGGGTGAGTGTGAGTTTTTTTTACGCCGAACGTAAATAACCTCAGTTATTTGCCTTACCCATGAAATTAAAAGTAATTCTTTTTTCTTTGTATGTTTCTGTAAAGGGTTTACATTAAACTTTTGTTCGTTTGGTAGTGAGTAATTTGGCTGTTCCACATACACTATCAGGTAAGTAGGAAGTGGCAACTAATAACGTTAATAACTGATAATTTGACATTGTAAAGTACCTATTAATTTTGTGACTAGCTGATAAGTCAGGACTTAGGACACAAGCCAAAAAGTATCGAGTTGAAATGATATGGATATTTTTCTTGTGTCAACACCATCCTTAGTTCGTCACCCCTGGACAAATACGACTGTTTATAACTTTAACTTTTGACTTTGAAAATTACCTTTTGACATTGTTTAGAAGAGGTCAATCGCAGTTAGCCAGAGCGCAGGCTTTAACTGCTTCACCGGATTTAAAAAACTAGATGTTGGATGCACGAAATCTCGAATTGTATGACGATCTTAACTTGAATGTGTTGTGAAAATGCTTCTTTTTAATCATTTTGTATGCACGTTAATTATTCTTTAATGATTTTTTTTTATTTATTAATCAATATGTGGCGGGGATACTACGCTAGTCATAACTTAATAGTTATTCCTGTCTTCTCTCATTTTAGGAAGCGATTGGTATCTGACCTCATTAGTTGATTACTCTAGGGGCATACTAAAGGCGGTTTAATTGAGTTTAGCATTTATTTCTTTGCGTATGTATATACACAAAAACGCTTATTGATAAGGTGCCTACATAAAATAAAGCTGAATGTGTGATGACATTAAAAAGCTTAGCTTTTGCTAATTAAAACTAATTACGATATCAATATCAAAATATTTCGCTTTGAAACCAATATAACCTAAGTCAACAAAATACAGAGCAGATTGTTTACTATTATGTTAAATGCTTCACACATACAAATTTCAACCCACTTGATCTTCTCCACCGACCGTCATAAATACGAATTCAGTTGCATCAAACAACAGAACAAACAATACGAAACAGTTTAAATACGGTATTACGAGAATGTATATCTGTATGAAGTTTGGGTTTTAAGCTGGAGATCTGCTTACCCTTAAAAGGATATAAGCGAGACGCGTTAACGTAGCGAGAGAACCATTGTTCTAGCAAACAATACACCACACCATTGTTTTGATTTCAGCTTTAACTGGCGTGTATGGTACCGATGTAGTTCTCAATTTTAGGTGGAAATTTACGGCGTTTTGTAGATTGCTAGCATTAAGCATAATAATATGATTTTTAACGGTTTGGATATAGAGCATCTTTACTGAACTTTAAACCCACTACTATACCTTTATTCTTTCACTAGAGTTTTAATAGCTCTTGCCCAATTAGTAAGGTCTATTCGTCAAATCTGGACGCACCCTAAGACTAGGTCGCAACTTGTATATGTTTTCCCTATTTTTAAATATACATATATTTTAGTATGTTTATACTAGTAGGTTAAAATTTAATTTAAAGCTGCTAGTATACTAGGAATTCCCTAGTCTTTACTAGGGAATCTTTCTATTCAATTCATCACCTAATTCAGCTTCCCTTATGCATAAAACAATAAGTATACTTCAACGAGAAAAGTTTGCACTCCTAACTTTCTTCTTTTTCCAAAGCAGGTCAATGACCTAATTAGCTTTGTTGGAATATCGTTGATTCTTACAAGTTATGTCTTAGGTGTTGAATAAAAACAAATACTTGCTTAATTAGATAAATCAAAACACCTAACTTTTACCATTTCTTGTAACTAACGAAACGGCAATAATAAATGATAATGTAAACACAAAATAGTAAAACATAATGATGTTTTACTACTTTTTATATACATTATCATGTACCAATGGGTAATAATAACTAAACAAACATAACCGTGATTTAGAAAAATAATCAAACATAACACTGATTTGGATATTATTGCGTAATGTTGTGTGATGTAATGTAAATAAATAAATAACCTGAGTAATAGCACCTAATTTTTTTCCTTTGAATGCTCAATAAAGAAAATCTTTAAATAAGTAAATAGGGAAGATCAAAACAAAGAAAACTGTCCCATACAATGTACCTACGCCTACGGTTAGTTTCTTGTCTTTCCGTACTTTCAATAACAGTTTCGTTCAGTCCAAGTGTTTATTGGGACAACGACTAATGCACTCTTTATCTATTCTATCTATATTAGCCCGATATTTACTATCCAGTACAATATTTTAATATTAATATTTTTTTTACAATATTATAAAATAAAAATACTTGACATGAATTTACACCTAACAATATCACCGGCATTTACATTGCTGACGTCGTCAATAATTTCAGTTTATTGTCCGTTTTACAGTAGGTACGTTTTCTGTACTGTTGCAAGAATTTTTACATAATTTTACATAATAAAGATGTAAAAGTGTAAATTGATAGCTATTGCATGTGGACAATGGCACGGCCACAGAGCAAAGTAATAAGTAGGGTATAGAGAGACCTCTCGTGGCTAGAATGTGTCGCTCTAGCTCTTTATCGATCCTGGGGCCTACTCTGAAATTACGAAACCTAATGTTCGGAATGACAAAATCACGACCGAAATACGCAACAATGTTCGGATTCATAAAGTTCGGCCGGTGACATAGCAAATGTTCGGAATATGGTCGGATCCTTAGAGAAATTACTAAAGGTCGGATCGAACGAAATGTAGTGCTAGAGTTGAAAGTTTTATCGATACATTATTTATGGTCATTAGTATTAATTTAGATCCACTATGACTCGTGAATTACGGAGTAAAAAAAATCTTTATAAGAAGATTAGTGACCTTTGCTTTTAATTTAATATTTATACATACGAGTATTGTAATATTTCTAAAAATAACAACAATTTTGTAACTGATATTCGGACTGCTTTCTTCGATTGTCAAAATGTCTTTTTGACAATCGAAGCAAAACAAATTGAAAAAAGTCAAAGGATGACAAGTAAACAATCAAGCGGTGATTGAATTTATTATTATTGCAAAATTTATCAAAATAATGCTTAAACCAAGCTAAATCCAAGCTTCATGCGTCGTAATCTTTACTGACTGAAGTGTTAGATGTTCAAGAGATGAAATTATAACAAAAACAAACTAAATATACGAAATATGCAGTCAAGTGATTTCACGGCTTTATACTAAGGAACACGATGTGCCACTTTACTTAGAAGTATCAAGTCTAGTCACAATGGAGATATAGAGGTGGATAGATGGGACTCTCCACTGCTTAGCCATTAAATACGCACACACAGCGCATTGAAATATTTTATCGTCTTCCTATTACCTAAGTTTTTATTGGTTATATTTGTATGTCGTTAATGGTCGTGTTAATGTTATGTTGTGTTTTTTTATTCTACTTGAAGCAAATAAATACTAAATACATGTTGGTAATATTTTTTAAGTGCCCCTTGGGTTTATTGTTTTCTCATGTCCGTGTTTTGGAAGTTTATAGACTGTTAACTTTAAAGCTGCGTAAAAACTTACAAGCCAAGGATGCGCAGAGCACAAGCCGAGCACGAATTCGTGAAGGGTGCTCTTACTAACGAACCTCGAAAGAGCACGCACCGAGTGTTCGGCTCGTGCTCTACTCCCTATAGTCCGCCTTTTGACAAAAACAAAGGCGGAAAACTATGTTCGAGGGAAGTTGTCATTGGCGACTCATTTACGTCCACACTTGAAACCGCGAACGACGACGAGCAGAACGGCTCTGCTCTGGCTTGGCTCCTATGCGTAGAGGCAGTTTTAAAGTCTACAAGATATTTATATTATTAGAATTTTGTGGAAAATTATGTACCTAATAAATGATATATCTCAGTAATCCATGATTCAGTCATGTGAAATAATGAATCTTATATTGCGCTTGTTTCCGTTTATTATTTCACAATAAAGGATATGAAATCCAACTAACACTCAAAGGAGAGGGATGAAATAGCGTCAAGTCGATAAATAGGCAGTAAACTATTGTAACATAGGTTTAAAACTCAAGATAATGGTAACAATTCGTCAAATTTAATATTTACGATACCTACTCAATAAGTAGCTATTTTGGTGTCGGGAATTTTGACATAAATTTCACGATGCAACTCTTGTCAAAATCGAATAGCCCGGATCCACACCAAACGATCCATCGCGCTCCGATCGCGCGCGGCAGAAGCGCGCTCCATAGGAGCGGCGTTTGATGTGTACTTGCCTCGCGCAATCCAAACTGCGCGGCAGGAGCGCGCGCTCCTTGCCGCGAGCGATCCGTCAGTTGTCGGTTTTTATTACAAGCACACAGGAGCCTCAGTCTCTCGGAGCGCTCGATGTAGACGTTTGTGTGTGGAGCGCGCGATCACACATTATGGAAAATTTTGAATGTCGTCGTCTAATAGTAGCGCCTTGTTCGTTTTTGCGATTTATTTCGTAAATATTTAAGAAGAATGTAGGTTGTTGCTGCCACAGCAATTCGACGTCGTTGCTGCACGTGTGACTCCATAGCGACCGAAAGTTCAACTGTGCTATACATAGGCGGATCAGTGTGGATCGGTTGGAGCGTGTCGGGGCGAGGCGGCGGATCGCAAGAAAAAATTGTTGGATCGACCTAGAACGATCCACGCTCCACGCATCACGATCTTGGATCGCGGATCGCGGGATCGCCGATCCATTTTGGATCGTCCGGTGTGGATCCGGCTAATTTTCGGTCGGATTTCGGTGTTTCGGAGTAGGGTTTACGATACAATAAACGTCAAAATAGAAGTTCGTTCGAAACGAAAATAATGTTTTCGGAGTAGGAAACGACAAATTGTCGGCCGAAACTTCGGTTTTTACCACTTCGGAGTAGGCCTCCAGGTTCCGACGTTTCGATACCTAAAATAATTCGCGACAAAATCAGTATAAAGTAGTTTAATTTCAATTACTAGAACGTCCAAAATTAAAACAAAAACCGTCAGTATGTAGTACATTATTGTATAATAAAGAATACCTTAAAAAAAATAGAAGAAACAATTACAATAAGTCTACAAAATAATATAAATTAAATATCATACCAAACCTTTGAAAAACGTACGTTTAAACCATAAAATTGAAATAGAACACGTATTATATAACAAATCTAAAAAAAGGAATATAAATTATAAGAACCTTAAAGAAAAGAACATGTATAACTATCATAAAAAAATACAAATAAAAGTAAAACGACTACAAATCGTATAGAAATATTTTTGAGGATTGCAGAGTTACAGTATTTTTTTTCGCAAACACACACGTGGTAGCGCGTGAACAGTGAGATGCCGCGGGCGAAGGGCATGAGCGACGCGTGTGGGCTGGAGATGCAACCTTCAGCTTTGCCGTGCATCAACACCTCCAAACGGCGGAATCTGTTGCTCGCAAAGGTTAGCTCAAAGTTTGGCCAATAAGCCCGACACCCTCGCGAGGTGTAAATCTCACCGACGTCTAAAAATCTCTTAAAGCATCCTCCGATATAATGACCATAATACTCTCTCTTCAACCCCTTGTTATTTTGGTATGTGTACCCATACCATGTATATTCTCTTTCCCTGTGTGCTGTGTCTATGTTATAGTAGCACATGATCCGGAAGTACCTCTGCAGTGTTCGGTCACGCCAATCTTCGGAATTAAAAGCTCTGTAACAAGTCGGGTTAAAGGGTATTTCTTTTGCATACATGTTACAAAAAAAACAAGAAGCTTTATACGGTCCCGAAAAATCATCACCACCATACCATTTAGGTGGTATAAACCAAAACTTCCGCGTTTTATTAGCCAGAGGCCCAGACAGAAAGGGTAACAGCCTGTTGGAGTTGTTTGGACTCCCGGTCACTTCCTCTTCAGCCGTAGTGTTGTACTGCTCGGTCGATGTCGTGACTTGGAAACGGTGGGTCGTGACGTCACTCGGGCTGGTTTCCTCATCGTCGTATCCCTCACCACTCTTGTAGTCATCCGGGTACAGCTCCCTGAAGCTCGGCCTCGCCTTGTGCTCCAGCACTGGGTGCCGCAGTTTAGATCTCCGTATGGGCTCTAGAACTCGTTTCAGATCCGGCCTCTCCTCTAATAGGTTATCAAATACGTTCTGAGGCAACTGCTGTATAATTTCGCTTTCCGAAGGGGATAAATATTCATTTGGATTTCGGTACCTTGATAGTAAGGTGTTGTTGGTACATTGTAACAGGACTATAAATACAAAACACAAAAAACATAAATTGGATGTCATTGCGAACTAGTCAAACGAGTCAAAACAAAGTGGCGTAATGAAATGACAGATGTTTGTTAAATTGTTTGTATTATTCTTAAAAAAACCGTGTGTCATGTCAATCTGAGGAAATGATATATATGAGGCCTCATTCTTGAGACATAATTGTTCTGAGGTCGAATACAACACCAGCTATGAACTAGATGTCATATAAATTAAAAAAAGTCTTGAATGACATTGTATCTAGGATTCTTATGAATAAAACCTCCATATTAAACAAACATTTAATTTTGAACAAAAATCTGTGTTTATATTCTCTTTGCAAAGATCTGTCATTCTCTCCAGTTGTTTTTCACTTATCCGCAATGACATCTAATTTATACAGGGTGTCCGGTAAATAGTCCGACAAACTGTGGTGGCTGATACCTTAGGTCAGGTCCTATCAAATGAACACAACATATGTTCCCCGAAAAGTTACAGGTTTCGAGTTACAATCGATTTTCGGAAATTTTATAATTTTCTACCTTACACCAGACTTTTCCATTTTTCTTGCTGATGAATAACTTTCGTAATACTTTTTGTACATCAAATTAATCTTGAATAGTTACTCTACGCTTAAGTAAGTCTCATGTTTATCTAAAAGAAGAATGTATTGACAAAAAAGCCATTCGCATAACAATTTTCACTTTTCGTTTTTCTTACTGCTCAACTTTGAACTGTAGTCGTGAAAAATAAATGTATCTAGGAGTTTTGTACAACAATCTTAAAAACTTGCTTTAATATTGGTGATTTTGGGAAGGTACAATACTTGCGTATTTCCCTTACAAAATTTGACAAAACAAGCTGCTGAAGTACACATGGGCTAATTTGTTGAAATATTACTAATGTAAATCTGAGGAAAAATGAGACGTAACTTAACGCGGATCGTCATTGTACAATGAAATTAGGTATTATATATAGGTATATATAATACCTAATATTATAATTAGGTAGTATATAAGAAGAAAATACCTTATTTCACTGGACAAAGACGATCCGCGTTAAGTTACGTCTCATTTTTCCTTAGATTTACATGAGTAATATTTCAACAAAAAAGCCAATTTGTACTTCAGCAGCTTGTTTTGTCAAATTTTGTAAAGAAAATACGCAAGTATTGTACTTTCTCAAAATCACCAATATTAAAGCAAGTTTTTAAGATTGTTGTACAAAACTCCTACATACATTTATTTTTCACGACTACAGTTCAAAGTTGAGCAGTAAGAAAAACGAAAAGTGAAAATTGTTAAGCGAATGGCTTTTTTGTCAATACATTCTTCTTTTAGATAAACATGAGACTTACTAAATCGTAGAGTAACTATTCAAGATTAATTTGATGTACAAAAAGTATTACGAAAGTTATTCATCAGCAAGAAAAATGGAAAAGTCTGGTGTAAGGTAGAAAATTCTAAAATTTCCGAAAATCGATTATAACTCGAAACCTGTAACTTTTCGGGGAACATATGTTGTGTTCATTTGATAGGACCTGACCTAAGGTATCAGCCACCACAGTTTGTCGGACTATTTACCGGACACCCTGTATATTTTGTGTCTTATATTTATAGGCATTTTAAATGTTACAAGACAATGTTAGACTGCGTCGTTGGCCTAGTGGTTCTAAGCGCGACTGCAACGCTAGAGGTCTTGGGTTCGATTCCCAAGTCGACCAAGGTGTTATTGGGTTTTTCTATGAAATTCTCAGTAGCAGGTCGGAGTTTGGATTTGTGCCCGGTTAGTGCCAATAGGCTCGCCCCCTATTACATGGGACTTAAACATACCGGCGAACTGTGGGTGTACATTGGTACACCTCTGTCTAACCCTTCGGGGATACAGGCGTGATGGTATGTTACGTTATGTTATGTTAAATGTTACAAACAACACCCTATTATCAAGGCACAGAAATCCAAATGATTATTTACCTCCTTCTGAAAGTGAATTATACAAGTTGCGTGATGACTTATTTGAAAACCTGGTATAGGAGAGAGTGGAGAGGCCGGAACTAAAGCAAATTTTGTAGACCGTCCGGAAATCCAAACTGCGCCACCCGGTGCTGAAGCAGTGGGCGAGGTCGAGCCACGGCATCTTCTGGGAACTGTACCCAGACGACAAGAATGGTGAGGGGTCTAATATTGTCATCCTAAGTCCGAATGGTAATTTGCCCATACATAATAATGATAAGCTTAACACAGCTTAACACATCACAAATACAATCTAAAACATACAAAAGAGTTACAACCATTTGCAATAAAAATTATGAGTCCTAATTTCAAATTATTTTACGTCTCCCGTCTCGTGTTATTCTAAATTATAGTCTACGGGTACAGCAGACAAGACTGCGTGGGTCAGATTTACAGCGATTTATTTCTGGCACTATAACTTAATTTATGGCAAATGTTTTAGGACAAAAAAATAATTTATGCCATGAACATTCAACATAATCATTATTTTCTTGTGTTTGAAATTATCTCAGTATTGTTCTAGAAGGAAATATAAAAATCATGTGATACAACATTAAGAATTTCAAAACATTATGCTTACTGAAGTTTAAAGTAAACGTGATGAATTAAAGAATAATAATTTTCGGACACACATTTTAGGGGAAGAAAGGGAGTACGAAGGTCGAGTGACGTCACGACGCACCGTTACTAAGTAGACGAGTCGAACGAGGAGTACAACTCTATCTCTGAAGAGGAAGAGGCCAGGAGTACACACAACTCCGCGAAGCTCATTATGTTATATCAGAAACAAAATCAGAAATGTAAATTTGCGAAAAATGTAGGTGAAAAAATATGGTGACAATACAAAGAAGTATACAATAGTAGTTGTACAAAAAAATAACATAATGGTGGTAAAATCCGGTTTTATTTTTATTTTGTATCGCAATAAGGCGCTCATATAATAAATAAAACTCTTTTCTATCTTTATTCCATTATTCAGTCAACATTATGCGCGAAAACTAAAACTAAGGTGTCTTTTTGCAGTTACTATGGCAAGTTAATACAGGATACTTGGAACAGTCTGATATTTCTATTTTCTGGTTTATCTTTTCACTAGCATCCGCAGTCAAAGTTTGTTTTTCGTGTTTTTATCTAATTAAGGATCTAATATTATAGATATTACCATCTTATATGATATGATGTATTTAATATTATAAATATTTTTCAGTCCAAATATATCAAATCAAAAAATTGTATATACAAAATATTAAATTACAAATAAAAACCCGACTGTAAAAAAACGAACTAAGAAGTAAGAAAATACGTTAAATTCGTTTATTTATTGTCAACCAGTTGGGAAACTTCTAAGACTTAAAATTGTGATTTTCCAATTCTATTCGCTAATTGCAAGGTCATATCCTTCCACTGCATATCAAACTGGTTAAAAACCGGATACTTATTGGTCATAGTTGTCCGAACATTCACAATTTAGTTACAACAAAATCCCAATACCCAGATTCATTTTTTGCCGCTGGAATTTGAGACAACTTGTGATACTAGCCTGTAGCGACTGTCAGAAACTGCCTAAACGAATTGCTGTTTGCTTTGTACGTCAAAGAACATCCGAAAGTCGGCTATCAGTGACACGTAATGAACGCCGACTTTTTCAAAATGGTATTGGATAGCACAACGTTGTAAGGCCGAACCTTTCCACACCGACTAGTGGAATTGCCCCTCATATAATTGCAAAGATTTTCGGCTAAATCTAGGCTGGAATTTATTACCCGTTTATTTTTTATTTATTAAGGCTCTGTCATTGTTTGGCATCACATATGTATAACTTAGTCGTTTTTAGTTGACTATACTTATTTTACCATATAATAATAAAAAATCTATACAAGCGCTATATATAGCCTAGAAAACATAGGTCACATATAGGGCATCTTTTAAATTTTTTCAAGGAGAAGGAAATAGGCCAGATCTAAACTCAAATACCCAATTTTCCATTAATACCTTAAAATACTAACTTTACCTTTGCATTGGTATAGTTATTTAATTTTATTTCTTAATTAGAACAAATTTAGGAGTATGGGTTTATTAGCATGTTTTTTACACTTCCATCAAACTAATACACTTTTTCTTTAAAACAATAACAAAAGGATTCAAAATATTTGACAAGAAACCGATTATAAAACATTTAATTGCCGTAATTTCATATTTCAGTCCTGAAAGTAATCCAAGAGGCACCGAATTTGAAAACAATCGAGTTTATTTCATACCGGCTGAAGTATTCTAACTTTGTAAGATATCCTATTACGTTAAATAGACTCACGAAACGAGTTGTTTTGTACAGCATTTTTGGTACTTCATAAACCTAATTTTTATTTTATATTTTACAAGGTTGTAAAACATGGCCACTTAGTTTTTCCTCTTTGGTGCTTTATGTTATGACTTGTATAGTGCTGGGTCAAAGGGCTTACTCATCTTTGCGTGAAGTTGTTCAAAGAAATAGCAGCTGAGAATTTGTTTAAATATTAAGTCTCTCGAGGCAAAAAAAATGGAACTTGAGTTTATGACGTGTTGAATGAAGGACAAGTTTGTTTTGAGTTGTGAGTGTTATTTATGTTGTACTTGTTGTATGTTGTATTTATTTATTCAATACTAGCTGTGCCTGCAACTTCGTTCGCGTGGATGACGAAGCTTATCAATGAGTCTTTAACCATTAAGGCTGCACACGCGACGGAAGCTTAAAAAATTGAGTAACTTCTCCCGTTTTCCCAACATTTCCCTTCACTGCTGTGCTCCTATTGATTGTAGCGTGATGAAAAGTATACTATAACCTGCCCAGGAGTATGAAGAATAATTGTACCAAGTTTCGTTTAAATCCGTCGAGTAGTTTTTGTTTCTATAAGGAACATACAGACAGACAGACAGACAAAAATTTTACTGATTGCGTTTTTGGCATCAGTATCGATCACTAATCACCCCCTGATAGTTTTTTTGAAAATATATTTAATGTACAGAATTGACCTTTCTACAGATTTATTATAAGTATAGATAATCTTATTGCCGTACTTAAAGACGATTCAACCCTCAGAATAAAGTCAGGATAATTTTTACAGGTTATTGTCAAATAAGATCAGAGGGTCAAGCATCAGGTGTTCTTAGACAATATTTTATTATAATAATAATAATAATAATAATATTATTATTTCTTAAAACTTTTCAGTGCAACTAGCCTTTCGGTTTGCTTTCAGTTACCTCGAATTAAAACTAACTACCAATTATGTATGTAAGAAATCTTTATGTACATAAAAGTACATCTTTGTTAAGGTTTTATTTACACTTCTCATCAAAAAAATCGAAACACCTCGCAGTTTATGATTTGATAAGGATTATCAGAAAAATGTGTATATTTAGGAATAAATGAAAAATGTCATTTAATAGTGAGTAGTATGAGGTTTTTAAATCCTAATGTTAATGTTCTAAATTCAAATTAAGTCTTCATAGGTTTCGTATTTTGTATAATGAGTAAAGTTTTTGAGACAAATGTGTATTTAGGGTTGGAGTACGTTTCTCGTTTAAAAACTAAAAAATAGCGCTTGTCTTTAAACTTTTTGTTTCTTATTTCATTTACTGTGACTTTGGGACGTCTGAAAAAACTTTTTTTTCTAAAACATATGGATACTTCGCCCGCAGAAGCCGCCCAAGTGGTGGCATTGCTGGATTCTGGACTTAGTCAGCGTGTTGTGGCTGCAAGATTGCATCTAAGCTTATCATCTGTTCATAGAGTCTACAAACGCTATCGGGAGACTGGTTCGTTCACGCGCCGTTCAGGATCTGGCAGGAATCGGGTCACTTCTGAGCGAGATGATCGATTTATTGTAACAACTTCTTTACGAAATCGACGCCTTAACGCTTTTCAACTGCAGCAGCAGCTTCGCGTTGTACGAAGAGTAGCTGTAAGTGACTCTACAATAAGAAGAAGGTTGAAGGAACGCGGATTGGCACCGCATAAGCCAGCGAATGGGCCGAAATTAACTGCAGACCATCGAAGAGCGCGCCTTAACTTTGCACGCGAGCACCTAACTTGGTCATACCTTCAGTGGAGCAAAGTACTGTTTTCTGATGAGTGTAAAATTATGCTGTATGGTAACAACGGAAGGAACAAGGTCTACAGAAGAGATGGAGAACGCTTTGCACAATGCTGCATTGAAGAAAAGGTCAGCTATGGTGGCGGTTCGTGGACGGTTTGGGGAGGAATCAGCGCCGACGGTAAGACAGAACTTGCCTTTGTGTCTGGGCCACGGCTGCCTGCACTAAACTCTCATCGGTACATCGAACAGTGTCTTGAACCTCATGTGATGCCCTATGCACATTTTATTGGCAACGACTTCATATTCATGCACGACAATGCTAGAGCTCACACCGCGGGCGTCGTACGAGATTATCTTACCGAAGTCGGTATCTCCATTATGGTATGGCCAGCAAGAAGCCCGGACATGAATCCCATTGAACATCTATGGGATGAATTAAAGAGACGAATTCGAGCAATAGATCCAGCCGCAGAAACACTTAGCCAGCTGCCAAATGCAATCCAAGAGGAATGGGATAATATACCACAACATGTGATCGTGACTCTCATCCGATCGATGAAGAACCGTATGGAAGCAGTAATAAGAGCTCGCGGAGGGAATACAAGTTATTAAATAAACGTTTCTTACATTTTTTTTTCATTTACGCGTGTTGTTTTACCCATTTCCTTCATATTCCATACAGGGTAAAACTTACTCATTATACAAAATACGAAACCTATGAAGACTTAATTTGAATTTAGAACATTAACATTAGGATTTAAAAACCTCATACTACTCACTATTAAATGACATTTTACATTTATTCCTAAATATACACATTTTTCTGATAATCCTTATCAAATCATAAACTGCGAGGTGTTTCGATTTTTTTGATGAGAAGTGTATATAGGTATATTTGCAATATAAATTACTAAAGTAGGAAACCACAGTAGGTATCAATATCAAGAATTAATTATTGAATATTCTAAAACCGCTAATTCTCAATGAACATTGCGTTTTGATCAATGCTCATTTGTTTTCCAAATGAATGATCAGCAAAAATGAAATAAAATAAACATTAGCAACAAGCACGTGTACGAATTATTATTCGGCGTGTGCAAAAATATGTATCAAAAGTATTCAATTACGTTTGGTTTTTAAAAATCACGTTTTACATTTCGTTGGCTTCACTGGTCCACTTTTAATCTGTAGTATAATAAAAATACGGTTCGAACAAAATGATTAAAAACAAATGTTTGTACAGTTACCGATTCCATTCTTTCTGATCTGGTTTCTTTGGTTATTGACTTTGCTATAACATTACGGAACGCTACTTTGTGGGATTGGCAAAATTACTGGTGTTTTCATTCCATTTCAATCAAGTCGCGTTTTCTTCCCGTAGTCGCAAATGCGACTGACGAGCGTTCTACCGTTAATTTACCAAGAAATTCAGAGTGACAATATTTCAATAAGTTGACATAATTATTTTGAACGTGAAAAGTATTGATGGAATGTAAAAAAAAATATTTAGGATTTCCCCGACTGCGGAGAAGCCAAAAAAGGAGGTGACCAATAACTTATTTATACATACTTACGGGTCAAACACATACCTCTTGTAATATCGATACAGTTAACATTTAAACCTAACCGCAAAAAAAGTTCATTTATATAAAATCTATGTACCTATGGGCTATGCCGAGGTTACAATACCATGCTATTGTATACTTCGCAAGCTTAACACTGAGCGACAGCGTACTAGCGACGCGAAGCCATGGCGCTGACGTGTGGGCGGGTGACACTCCAAATTATACAACCAACAACAACAAAGTGTACCGTTCAACCGCGATTTTATCGAGCTAGGCAACTGAAACCAAAAAAAAGAAGGTTATGCTTTTTACCTCTATGCTGTATATTTCTGTTGTCACTGAAATTATATAATAGAACAATTAATTTAAAATTTAAGAATTTAATTGTATTCGTAATTTCCATTTCAGTCGGGGAACTTCTAACGTGAATGGATGGAATGACAACTTACGGATATACTTATTTCTTAAATTTTAACAAATGTTAATCGACGTTTATTATAACGTTTATTATAACGAGTACATATCACTCGTTATAATAAACGTTTTAGTTTCAAAGTTCCGTGTTGATTTCAAGGCGACAATAACAGATTACATGGCCGAATAGCCAATACCCGATCTGTCCAAAAAAACTTTTCAAGCGGATCATCACACACTCTTTTAATTTCAAAGGGTTTACCTTTTAAATGAATAACATTTACAATAAAAAAAACATTTAATAACAGTAAATCTGAAGGATTTATTCGCTACCCTCTGTGTACAAAAGAATCTACTTTTAACTGAAACATTTGCGATCCATGTACTATCAAATATTTTACTCGAACAACAAAATGTACAGAAAAATATTCGACATGACAACATTGACCGAACGACTCGCATTCTTCAACGTATTGACGGACAACTTTATACATGCGGTTGGGAAAATTGTTTACCTGGACTTAACGTTTGCAAATCAAGCGGCATACGCAGATGTGGACGGCAAAGATAAAATGGTCGGGTCTCTAAGAATTTCACCCTTTCTGCGAACCTTTCGGCCGTCGTAAGCACCGAAGATGTATTGCCTCACAATAAATTGCTCTTAGGTATTGGAAAGATAGGTCTTGTGTTGTGGGTATTTTTGGTCATTTTGATGCTTCACACGCGTCTGAGAGACCTTTCACCGTGTTGCTCGACGTGTGGAAGGTCGTTCTGGATATTGGGTGTCATTTTTCTATCTACACATAGAATTGTAGATAGATTTATAGTAGACCTAAGTCAGGTTTATTTGAACCAAGTAGTATTTTTATTAGTTCCTTTTGCTTGAATCCAAAGTATCTATTCAGTTATCATGTGAAAATAAAATGTTAATGTTCGTCTTCGTTGCACTCACAAAATTTTTGGCTAACGATTTTTGTGCACTTTTAATGTAATCCGTAATTAAATTATTGAAAGATACGGCGATTTTTCTAAACCTTTTTACAAGCCTAGAGCGGAGATTATTTTAATTAATTTTTATTAGTTGGCACAAATGTATTAACCTAATAGATGTTTCGAGGTATTGATTACTAAACTACACATATTGCAAAATAAAAGTACGTCATGGCTCTCATTGTAATACAAATCCATATGCCTTACATTTTCACCATTACGATTGAGTGTTTCATATTTCCAAATTGTCTTTGTCACAGATAACTCGTTTGGAAATCGTCTGATAGCTAATCAGACTTGTCTGATACGTCAAACCGGCTGGGAACCAGCTGCCACTCAATACACTACAAGAGACTTCCATTACGATTGCTGTGTCTTGTTCGAGACATACTTATGTATTTACTTAGCAATCGATGTGTGTCATTTATATACTCTTTTGTATACCTACAGCCGATAAACGTTACAAAAAATGTATAGAATCGACTTTCTGAAATTGGAAACCAAACCCTATCCGATTATAGCTACGAAGATAGCTGTAGGAAAGGCTGGGCAGAAGATTATTAATCTGTGTTTAACAAGACTAATAAGAAAACCCTACGTTTAATACCTAAAGCCAATTTTACTTTTACAGATGAACAAGTATCAGAAGAATATGAAAAACAATTGGATGAACATAAAAAAATAAAGACTTATACGCCTCAAAAACGTGATTTGCGCTTAGAGAAAATTGGACCAAAATAAGGCTGATAAACCCAAAAAAAAATCAATTAAACTAAAGAACTCGAATAAAACATATCTTAGCCATGATCATAAAACTCGATTGAGGGGAAAAAAGGGTTAGTTCGAGTAGTTTCCTTGTACCGTGAACTGCCGTAAATCCTTGTAATCTTGAAAGCTTAGCAGTTTCCTCATATCGTGCCCTTATCAAGTACTTAAACTTACATTAATGTGTACTAAAACTATACAGCTCTGTTATGACATGCATTTTTATTGAGATAACAAACGTTGGCAGCTTAATAGCCGAGATTTTAATAGTATTTAATCGTTTTTCGTAAAATATTATGATAAAAATACGTATTTAGCTTGCAAAAAAAATCTTAAATCACTTTTAACTCTTCAAATTATTTGTTCATGTCTAGTTTAGACAGGAATAAAACAATTCAAAGTTTTGTTAATGTATGTTATATGGTTGCCTGGGGCTTGATACAGGATGTTTTTAAATACTTATAGGAGCGAAAACAATGAAAAATGTATAGTGGTTTAGGTATCCACTTGGCTTAATTAAAATGCTGGTGTGACCTAAATAAATCTAATGTTCCTGATGTAAAGAAGCACACTTTCTGTTACAAAAAACATTCCATAAAACAACTCGCATTTAAAAAATGCTTAATTATTCCTACCCTTACTCACGGTACACTTTTTTTGCAAAGAAAAACATGCAAATTTCGTTTTTACGCCAAGCCAAACGTTATGATAATATTTTTAACCACAAGCATCCATCCGATTCTTCCCAAAATTATGTAAAGGGAACATTTATTTGCATAAATACTTAATGAACAACCAAATACGGAGTCATATGGTGTGCTTCCTTTATATTTAGACAAATTCAAATTTTTTAATCACGATATACGTTTGTGTAACAAATTAATGAAATTGTTCATCGAGTCAGAACCTAAAGATTATTCATAATTTTTTTGATTTATAAACTTTTAAACTATCGCGCTTCATGTTTATAGTAATATAATTTACGGGAATAAGCGCGTACATGCATAAATACCTTTTTTGGGGCTTGACCTTTCGACCGGGTTACACCGGCCGTGTGCCAGTCTGCTTGCGACCACGGCCGGTGTAACCCGGTCGAAACGTCAAGCCCCAAAAAAGGTATTTATGCATGTACGCGCTTATTCCAGTGAATTATATTACTATAATTTTATGATTGCTGAGTAGGTATGAAGAATTGTGTTACAGTAAGGTCTACAGGACCGTAGAAGATGGCACGAAAAAGGGGAGGCCTATGCCCAGCAGTGGGAGGACAAGGGCTGTGGATGATGATGATGAAGGTCTATATATTCTGGTAGTTCCAGTCAATGTTTAATAAGTTTCAATACCATATATACAGAGTCAGTTGAATGATAGGTATTTATGGACACAAAACATATTAAAAAACAAAGTAGTCAATATCTTACATCTTTGTAGACTATATATAAATAACATACCTAATCATATTTAGCAGCCATCAATCTGCACAGGAAGCGATCGTGTAAATTTCATTAACCAAAACGTACGGATGATATTAAAAAGCAAGTGGAAATTGAATTTTCATTCAATTCCCGGACAAACGGAAACGGTTTGAGGTTATGCGGTCAACTAGTTCCACCGCAGGTAGTGAATTAATTCCGAATGCAAACTCATTTCACGAATTCCCAGAGAATATTGGCCACTGTTTTTGTATCTCCACGTCTTTTTGGAAGCTAAAGTTAGACGGAAACAATGTTATGAAATTTAATGGTTTGGTAGTTTGTAATACCAACATTTCGAATACCCAAACAAAATTGGGGTACCATCTTTGTTGCTTAGTCAGTAACCTTGTAGATTTTTACCAATTATTTAATTTGGTAACGAAATAAATCATATCTTTCATGAGAGCTAAGAAACAATTTGTTGAACAAATGTATGAAAACAGACCAGAAACAAACACACAAATAAAGTATATCGTTATCTCACTTTGACTTGTAGCAAAACATTTACCGTCGACACTAGTTGCTTGCTTGACGTTGGAATAACTTCATCAATGTTTTTATCCTTACTACTCCCACACATTATGTACTGCGAATTCGCATAGCATCGCAAATATCTGCGAGCTCGAGTTCCATTTTCGACGACCTCCGTGGTCGAGTAACGTACGCACCGGTTTCAAGGTGTCGCTAGCTCTGAGGTCCCGGGTTCGATCCCCGGACGGGTCAATGTAGAAACTAACTTTTCTACATTGTCCCGGGTCTGGGTGTTTGTGGTACCTTCGTTGTTTCTGAATTCCATAACACAAGTGCTTCAGCTACTTACTTTGGGTTCAGAGCAATGTTGTCCGCATTTATTATTATTATTATTTTATTTAAAACTTTATATAACTAGAAGTTCTTTCCATCGCATCGCATCGCACTTTTACTAATCAATATAAAATAAAAGTACGTTATTTAATGCAAAATAAGCCTTCATTAGACGTGATAATTATCAATTTCCGATGTCTCCATCACAGTCACAACTTCGATTGATTGGTTCTACCCTCATCAGATCCCAGTAACGTTACGTTGTAATTAGTTAATTACAGCTTTCATGTTAGTGACAAAGACTTACTTTATCGCTACTTACGTGTAACTATAACATTCTGGCACATTGTCACAGTGACAGAGAGATTACCTATCATCAGGCTGTTCGTCAATTATGTTATTATAAGATTAAAGAGCTAACTTATTGACATTTACGGTTGTATTGTAATAGAGGTTTGCGGGCTCAAATTGAACTACGTCTATTTATAAATGCTAAAATTGGGAATATTATAAAACGGGGATTAGCGCGTACATGCATACCTTTAGGTATTTATGCATGTACGCGCTAATCCCCGTTTTATAATATAACTATAAACATGCAGCGCGATAGTTTAAAAGTTATTTTTGCTAAAATTGGGAGTTAGGAGAATGTTTACTAATTTACCCATTTATACATTAAGTTTATAGGTATTCTAGAATAATATGGAAAATGTACCAAAATTTCTTACAGACTAGACAATATAATATAAACTTCTTACTAAACGCAGCATACTTAATAGTTAACATAATAACGAAAGACGACTTAAATGTTAACCTCAACACAATTAAACATTTAGTATCCCTTAACGTCAAATAAAATACCAACATAGAAGTACATTCAGTTGAAGGTGAATAACAAATGAATAATGATCGTAGTTATTTAGCAGGACAGTGTTAATCTCACGATGCATATGTTGCAGGTGTTAATATGAATACTGTGACGGGTTTAACAGCTGCATTCGAACACTGTACTCGAGGTAAATTAATTGAGTTGTTACTTTGTAAGAAAGCTGGTATGTAAAATATTGGAGAAATTTCTGGACGAAGTTTGTTCTTAACCGACTTTAAAATAGGAGGTTCTCAATTCGTCTGTATGTTTTATAGACTTTCATCAAAGTCGACCCAGTAGGTTTTGGGGTTCCGTACCCAAAGGGTAAAAACGTGACCCAATTAATAAGAATTCGCCGTCCGTCCGTCTGTCTGTCACGAGGCTTTTTCTCAAGAGCCGCGATAGCTAGACAGTTGACAATTTCACTCATTATGTATTTGTGTTGCCGCTATAAATGTGATGGAATTGATCTGCTTAGCATCTGATCTATTTAGTAACTTTGTTTCAGACTCAAAATGAATATACCATATTACGCTGTAAAGACATTATTTGTTTTAATTTGCAGCAAACCAATTCGATAGTTTTTATACTACATGTTTTATAAAGGATGTCTTAATCATCATCTAAAAAGGGGGATTGCTACAAAAACTGATATTAATATCTTGCTTACAATACTGCACCAACATAAGTCTCTTTAATGACTTAGTATGCATATTAAAAGATGTACTACCGAACATTTTACTTGTAGTTGCAGCGAAACAGTATTCAAACCTTAGAAATAAAAATACATTTTCTATCACGTACGTGTTTTTCCTTAATTAAACTTGTGAGGAAACGTGGCGGCAATGAATCAATCTAAGTAGACATTCCCTTACATTTTAATTAAGTTACTTTCGTAAACAGTTGCATGAATTTCAAATAAGGTTTTGTTTGTATTCTCACATTTCACGTGAGTACGGCCTTGTTTGGGGTAGACATATATTTTATGTTTATTTACTGATTGAAAAGGTAAAGGCAAAGGGATACAACACGAATGTTGTATAATAATAACGAATTCTTATATTCAAGAGCTGTTTCTAAATAATAACTTCAGAAAAAAGCAGTACATAAATAAATAATAAATGCTGAGAATAAATAATAAATGCGGACAACATCACATACATTGTTCTGAATCCAAAGTAAGTTGCTAAAGCACTTGTGTTATGGAATTCAGAAACAACGAAGGTACCACAAACACCTAGACCCGAGACAATGTAGAAATGTGATTTTCTACATTGATCGAACCCGGGACCTCAGAGCTAGCGACACCTTGAAACCGGTGCGTACGCCACTCGACCACGGAGGTCGTCAAGATAGAATGCTTTATTTAATTAAAAATATTGTGAATATTATAAACAAAAGAAAATCGTTGATACAGGCTAGAGAGTTATGGCTTTATTTGTATCATATTATACAAGTACTATAGGTATGTAGTATTTTTATATATGTATATTACAATTTTAAAGTTGTACACTTCTTTCTTTCTCACCACTTACAGAATAATCTCCCTATCACTCAAAGGTTTGCGGGAAGAAAACTTAATTTTTAGTTAAGCTCGCCTCTGTACATCACCGTTAATTTATGTCTATAAAATGTAATGTGTATGTGTACAATAAAGAATTAAGAATTCATTTAAAGTCCAGACACATCTTATTACGTGTTATATGTAGTGTACGCTCGTATAAAAATGCTATAAAAAGTCTCATTAAATTATCAAAGGTTTTATTTTCTATTTCGACGTCATAGTGTCATTAGAAAAACATTAGCAAACACTGCATAAAATATTCATAAAAAGATGATTAAACATCACTTAAGTGGAACTTAATATGTCGTTTCCTAAAACTACAATATTTAGTAGTGCTACAAATTTATGGTAATAAAACGATTTATATTCGCGAACTCTAGGCGTTGACGTCGCTTATAAACTTAAGTTATGAAGTTAAAGATACTGTCGACGTATCAAATTTAAATTAATTTCACTTCCTCGCTTCCGTGTTTGTCGCGACTTGGTAACTTGTATGTTAATATTAATACCAGAGCTTCCACAGAAGATTATATTAAGATGCAATTAACGAAAGACATTGAAAGCTTAATGAGGATTGATGAAATATTGATCACCGCGTTTGGTTAGTACAGATTAGCAAGTTATGCAGATTTCTTTATGACTTCATCCTTAAAAATTGATGGAAATACTAGGTGGACCAAATCTAAATTGCCAACAATTGGATGCGAAGAAAAAAAAGCACGTTAGAATGGAACCTGCATCTGAGGACAGACCATTAAACCACTTAACCTATCTAATCTGTAATAGAAATTATGTATAATTTCAATTAGAAACCTTAAGTTTATAATACATAAATTACTCAAAGTTCCACAAACTGCTCACACACAATTTGGATGATTACATTTCTTGCAAAACAAACCCATCTGGTACCATTACGCGACATTCAAATAGTTGTCTTTTGATGAAAAACGTTTCTTTTTTCTTTTTCCATTCACGAAGGCACGATAAAACTTCATTGATTCCATACAATAACTTGTGATACTCTAACAAGGAAGTGTCGATGCTATTTATCATGACGACATAAAAGGCTCCGAAGAACAAAGAGTTTTTACTGTAAAAGTAGATATGGCATGATTGAAAGCTTTTGTACTAGACTTAGAAATGGACTATTTTTTGATGTACCTACTATTTTTTTTGTTTAGTTTTTTACTATCTATGTATAACTTCAACTGTGTGTATAGTTTGTTTTTGTTTAGTTATTGAAATCTTAATTTAAAGCTAGTGAATAAAGCTTATGAATCTCATTATAAGTTAGTATCGTATAAAGTGGTGAAGACAGTTTAATATCATTTTGTAGGTATGGATCATTGTGTCCACAACAATATTATTAAAAAATATTCACTAAACTTATCGTTTAAAAGTATATTTGACTTAAGGTGTCTGAAAACTCATGATCGTAGCTGGAAAATGAGGTTTACTGTATTAACCTGATGATGAATTAAATTTAAAATGGAGCAAGGTTTAAAATTCACAATACGTCAAAAAACAGAAAAAAAATAAACGCCAACGATTTGCGTTTCAAACCGTCTTGCGTTTAGCTTTGAAGTTGTACAATTGCTTTGAAAAATGATGGTTAACTAAAACTAAAAGACGTGATAAATATCCTTTTGTTCGTTTTCCCGTACAAAGCCTGTCATCTCTTCCCAGTGGATATTTGACCCTCCATAATACTTGAGATTTTACGAGCGTATTTCTAAATCCCCTGCTCTGTAGTTTCCCTACTAATGTGAAGGGTTGGGTAAAGGATTTATCCGCATAAGATATTTATTTGTTTGAAATAACTGGGACTGAATGTAAGACATACAAGTTTAAAGACTATAGGATATGGGGAGATTAGATGAAATTAAAGGGCTCAAAAGGGCTTGCTAATAAAATACTCCTTAAAATTACTTTTCGCTTTTGTATCTTCGTGGATAAATTTTGCATAGAAAAGGCGTCCGTTATTTAGCAGATCTTCCATTTAATTTACTAGAAGGCTACAATTTAAGCTGAAACTACAGAACACTTAGGACCAAATAAATTCTACTAGTAAACGTTTGCTGTGAAATTTTTGGAAATTCAGACTAGTTTCATTAGTATGCCATGATTGAAAGTCCCGCTCAATGATAGGTGTAATTTACAAGTACATGTTCTACGTATTGCAATTCTGGAAGCATGCCAGTGTGAATTTAGGATTCTTACTATTTGTTTGTAGAATTGTAGTCCGACGATCAAAGTGCTTAGGCACAGGTTCAGAAAATACATTAAAAACATTGTACCAAAACGACGGATGGACTAATAGTTAAGCCAAAAATGGCGGTGAAACAGCTAGGATTATAAAGAGAAATAAAGGAGAGTAGGATTACCTAAGTTATCGCATAGATGTTGAATAAGCATTTGCTCTATTAAATATAAATATTTATGCACTTAAATGACACTGGAAGAATTCTTTAACATCCACACTTAACATTATAAATACCATCGATCTTGATCAAATGTGATATGGGGTAACTTTGCTTGGGCCTCAAGAAAAGAAATAGGATAGTTTTGGTCTCAATAATCGATCAACTTTCAAAAGATGTTGATTGTTGTTAAATAAACAGAACACTTGAGCTTCTTGCCTACAATCTCAAGTTTAAATAGGAATCCTTTGGCGATTCTCCAAAGCGTACCTGTAACAACGAACAAGATACTGCCTAATTGACTTACGAGTCTCGGCGTGCGACTCAAGGTGCGAGTAAATACGGCGAGCACAGCGTGTGTAGTAAGTCGAGATGTGTATCTTATGTGAGTTCCTTGCTTGTGTACAGTGAGTCTTAGCTTTGGTTTGCTTTGTGTATTAACAACCTTAGATATTGTCTTGTAAGAGAGACCAATGAATGAATGAAAGAATACGTACTTTCAGGAATCGAGTTCTGATTTAAATCGTTTACCTTTAGTAGTATTTTTATGGATGTATTTTTGTTATGTTTTTGTGAAATCAATTAATAAAACTAATCAAGAGGATCGTAATTTAAAAAAGAAAATTAAAATAAACTTAATTCTTAATTCTTTATTGTACACATACACGTATATACATTACATTTATTAGAATAAGTTGATGTACACAGGCGAGCTTAACTCAAAATTGAGTTTTCTTCCAGCAAACCTTTGAGTGACAGTGAGATTATTAATTGTAAGTGGTTAGGCAGATAGAAGTGTACAACTATTATAATATTTATATATATATTTTAATATACATACACACAAATACTACATACAGTACGTATATACTATGATATATATTAGATATAGACATACATAGACTACATAACTCAAATTGAAAGGAAATGCTCTTTTATCTTTTTCCTGAAAACGTTAAGCGAAGTGCTATACGCAAGGAATGTGGAAGTGAGTTCCAGAGGCTTACTACTTATTTTTTTTTTACATTTTTTTTGGTATCCGTCCAATAACGTAGTATGTTAAATAATTAATCAGTTATCTGTAAATTTTGCTTTGTAGTAGCATATCAATAGTTGGAAACTAGCCTTATTGGAATACTCAAAAGCAGTATAATGCAAATGATAACCAACATTACCCATATATAAGTTTACGACTGAATTGATGACTGTTCGAAATTTATTACTGAGGACTGAGATTGTGAACGCATTTACTTTTATGAAACGACCACGATAAATGCTATGCTATTCTTAACATATTTATGTAATAGGATTGAATGATGTTTGCGAATCATGTATTAAAACGAACTGAAATACGTTATGAAAATTGATGACAAGCGTTTCTTTTTATTGTTTAAACAACCAAAATAATAAATTCTAAACCCAAAAAAGTATAATAAGCTCTGATGTTTACGCGAATGTTAGACATTGAAATAAAACTAATCTTAAAATCAAAATACAAACCGCGATAAAATCCGTAAAAGTAGTTTTATTTCAAAGTTTTATAAGCTTACATTATACTTGCACTGTTCGTATGTTACTTTGCAATACAATCAGCTGATTCAAAAGCTTTTATATTTTTTTAATATTACCTTATTTCCAGCATAGTGGAAAAAAATACTACTAAAAATTATTTATACCTACACAAAATACCATTTCACCAACCATCACCAGCACATTAACTTGCAAGTCAACGGTTTCGACACTCGTTCATTTAGAGCCGCAAAGAGAAACATTTTCTCTGTAAGTCTACTTGGATATTCGCAATAGTTATAAATAAATACGGAATAAAATGGTACTCTACTTTACTTATAGAATGTACTGTTTATTTGTAAATAAACTAATTAAGCTCATCTTCATATTTAACTAGCTGACCCGACAGACGTTGTCCTGCCTTAACTATGAATTCTGTTTCTAATTGAATTCTGTCAATTCTATGTCAAACTCCCTAAGGTAACATTAAAAAAGTTTAGGTTGGATTAGAAATAATTTTATATTGTTAAGTATTCTTAAATTTTCTAATTTTCCAGGCAATTTTCCTAATTTTTTCATTGATAAGAACCTTCTCCTGACAATAACAAACACAACAAAAAAATAATTAGTGAAATCGGAAATAGGGGTTCATTTTTATACACACCTGTATATATTTCATATGAATATTTACCTTTTCTAGTTTATGTACCTACCACTTAAGTTCTATTTAAAAAACCACCTGCGACTGTGAATATTATGTAATCTTAGGATCGTTTCCAAGACAATATGAGCCCTACAATCAATAAACTTCAATACCGAACATTTCATTACAAAGGCGAAAGTAGTTTTCTTGTGAACCTCTAACAAATAAAACTTTGGCCGCGAGTATTTCGATCTTTATATATTAGTCCGTCGAAACTATCTATTGTTTCTGTCTAAAACTTTATTTCTCCGACCATTTAAAGTTTGTACGGAGAATCACGTGTCTGTCGTTAACAAATAATTTTGAAACACAACTAAAATTACTCTACAATAACTGCTGACTGCACGGATAGCCGAGTGGTATGGTCCACCACGCCAATTACCAATCTGCGTACCGTGGTGCAGATTCGATCCCCGCATCGGACAAGCATTTTTGTGATCCACAAGATGCTTGTTCCAAGTCTAGTTGCTCTTTGTGCATGTGATTCCTTAATGCGGGAGTAGTTAAGTGGCTTGTCATGTTTCTATTAAACTGCGTCTTGCCTACGCTAAGCTTTTAAAGGAAACAAAACCCTATCAACAATAATATAAACAACATCTATACAGCATATAGGTATTATTCGAGACAACCCTTGTTAACGAAGTTACCCAACTGGTTTCAAGGTTGGTTTGCCTTTTTCGGTACCATAACTAACAAACCACAGGACGGACAAGGAAATGTCAAAACTGTCTTATGTTTCAAGGACCATCGATTCTGTTGTTTCGTCGATATTGAAGTTACAAGTTGCGGTTGTTTTGATATAATGACAATATGCTTTGAAGACTTTCTTTGTTCCATTTGTGTTGCAGAAAAACAAACTACTAGGTCTTAAATGATTTTAGCTTCTTCGAAAGTTTTTAAACAACATATATCAATATAATGCAATAATATATGTGCAATTATTCTACTGTTTCATAAATACGTCTTTAAATATTTAAACTCTATGTATGTGCGCCATTAAAATAAATTTGACATTAATATAATTTTAAAATTACAAATACCGTTTTTCTACTATCGACTGTCATGTCTTACAGCTGGTACTGGCACTTTAGCTGTCCCTAATAAGAATAAATTCATCCCTAAAGATTGTGCACTCAAACGACAAAGCTCTCAATAATGTTTGTTGATTCTGCAGCTTACATGAGTAGGATTATATATTGGTTTGTAACTGTGTAAACGTTTTCAAAGGTAATTTTACCAAACCTATCTCTAAAACCAGATAAAATCCATCAGAAGTGACATGAACGAATAAAATATACCAATCGTATGACATTGAGACACCATCTAAACACAGTACCTACAAATCAAAACCAAAAAAAAAAGAAAACTAAAGTTTGTGTTATTTGCATAATATTATTCTTTTTGTTTCGTCTTTCAAGCTGAAAAAGAGTTCAATGTTTTAAAAATAGAAGCAAAAAGTTTTTCGTCTATAAATATTTGCAATCGATTTCCATTATCGAGACTCTATTAACATAAAATAGTTGAAAAATAGTAGGTACTTAGCGTGTCAAGGTTCTATATCGATAAGACGCTGCAACGTTGGACAAACTATTTGATTACAAATTTTCGCTCGAACATTTCGGATGTCGAAAGTCATAAAATTGTCTTTATGGTTGAACTTGTCGAAAGTACCAACCCTAGCCAATATTTATTTTGCTGTAAACGTTTTAGAATATTTACATAAATATAGCATAATGTTTTGAAGTTTTGTTTTTCTTTGATATTTCAGACTGAGTTGTTATACTGTTTTAGTTTCACAAAAAATTACATTTTTTAATACATAAAGTATTGTAATATAATTTAACGGAATAAGCGCGAGTCCAGTATTCATAAATGTATCGCGCTAATTCCCGTTAAATTATATTACTGTAAACATGCAGCACGATAGTTTGAAAGTTAGTACACAAGGGATGGCATTACAGTCAAGGAAAAAAAAATCTTACCATAAAACAGTGTATAGTTCATGTATATTTACAGTGCTTTTTGCATTTACAATACATAAGAAGCCAAACCAAGCCACTTTTAAAGCAGACTACTATCGTCCGAAATATGAATTTCATTAAAATTTAACATTCATCAACGAATGCAATTGTTGTTCCAAATAAAAATACTCGTATATTAGAGTTATTTTTATCCGGTGAAATAAAACTGTAAATACATTTTCCTTTAAATATCAACGAGATTTTATAGAAAATGAAATGAACAGAACGCTAAGTCGCGTGGAATATTGAGTCTGATAGTAATACGACGTCTGCTTCTTATTTACTGAATACGTATATTACGCTACTAACTAAATACATAACGTAAAAATACGGTGACATTTGTAGTATTGTATTTTTTTAGTTCTCCGTTTTGCAGAGGCGAATTGCGCGCACAGAAAAACGGTTTCGATTTTAGGTATTTTATGCAAATATGTGATTATTATACGACAGCTCGCTAGAAAACTTTTGCTAACGTAGTACGCATAGACTGTTAAACGTTTTATTTCTTCGAAATAGGTACCTAAAGTCTATAGCCTAAGGCTGTCGGAAATTAGATTTCCAATGTTTCCTCAATATAAAAATCATACACCGCGGAGTTGCTCCAAAAACTCAGTAATCCGTAATCCTAAGATTATCGTAAGATATACAATTCCGCTTTACACCAATATTTGCTCATCAGAGCGTTACTGATTTACTTCGTCGCGGAAAACACATTCCCGTAAGCACTTGTTATCGCGACGTGTGATACATCCATTATATCCATGTATTTAACAACATACATCACACGGTTTCATCAAAAGGATACACTGATTACATTCATACGTCTTTCTTGAAAGCAATTTCTTACATAATGAAGATATTATCTGAAAGGTTTTTACAAAACTCAACCTTTCATCGCTTTAGGAAGTCTGTTTAGCAATTCAAATTGTATAAAAAGCTCTGAAAGCCTGAATAAGGTTGGCTTTTAATTGTTGTTCCTCATGATGAGGGTTAAATGGATGTATAGGGTATTGATTGAGACTGAATTACTTACCCAAGGTACCTATTCCTGTAAGCCAGAATATGCGAATAAAAGGACCAGAGTGAAAAACAGGGGAATTACGGAAGCCTTGTCAGTTGTTGTCAAGTTGATTAGGGAATCGACTACGATTTAAAACCATTTTGAAAAAAGAACCATGGTTACAAGATTAAGTGCTTTATGGCGTAAACGCAGAGGATTTAAGTCTGCTCAATGTAATCTAGCTCTTATGTAATGGATGTAAAGCTCATATTTGTATTGTCGAAGGATTAAGTCAAAGTGTCGCGGTTCGCAGTTGAGTGTCCCCTAATTTTACAAGATTTAATGTGAGACAGATTCGGTGATGCTTTTCTATACTTAGATAAATTGTCTAAATACTTTATTTTAAGGGACTGCATTATTTAAATGTCAACCTGTTGGTAACCCCATATTATTTTATTAAATACCTTTATATGACAGAAGTGTTTTTTTTACTAGTGCTTACAATGTGTATAGTATTTTTAACACATACTTTACTATCTTAGCACTATAACTGTGCTGAGTGTATTAAGGGGTAGCTTATATTCAATTGCCACCTCCACTTAGTTCGGGAACAGTGCAACTCCTTTCTAGAATACAATAAAAGTTATTTATAGAATTGCATATAGCTAACATTCAACCTAGGTTCTGACGATGACCTTAGTATAACCTTTTACATTTTTAAAGGGGAGGTAGAAGTATACTTTCAGGCTAAAGCATTTTGACAAATGGTTGTTGGATCTCTTTTTTTAATCCAGCAATAATAGTGTCTGATCCTTATAAGAATAAAAATGGGTATTCACTTAGACAAGAAAAGAAAATCGCTTAAATGTTAAACAATAAACATATTAAATTAAATATACAGAAACACTAGTGTTTTGGTTACAAGACTTGTCAAGTCACCGACTTCGTATAAAAGTGATTCATTTTTCATTATTTTATCTTTATTGCTAGCTTTATTTCTAGCTATACAGAGTGTTTAAAAAGGTAACAAAAAGGTGAAACATTAGTACAGAGGTATAGAGCTGCAATTTTGTAAACTGACTATTGTAGATGTACTCTGCAACCCTTTTGGATAGCTATACCTTTTCGTTAACACCCTCTATATATAGGTACAGATTAACTAAAAAACTTCTTTGAAGTTACTAAATAAAGCAATAAAGGACCAAGACGGCCAACAACGACAAACGATTACTGACTCTTTTGTTTTTCAAATAATCGTCTTCATTTGTTTTTAATTCCTTAGCCATTATTTTGCTCCTCCCTTTTATATTTTTTCCTTAACGTTTCTCTGGCATTTTAAAGACAGATTACTTTAGATTTTATATCGCCATCTGTCATATTATAAAGCTATATTTGGGACTGTTAAAACGCCGATTTAAATTCGTTTTACTTAACTAATAAGGAAGGGTTAAAATCTTACTTAAAATAAATTTTGCCTTATGAGTTTTCTGAAAGACTCTTAAAGTTTATTTTAAAGGTCATGTCGCTTGTATACCTTTGTGAACGTATGAAGAGTAGAGTAACCTTTGATCCACCTTATAAGTTTCTTGTTCGCGAAACTCGACATCAGAAATTGTCTAGAACTTGAGTATATTATGCGGTTTGATTTGATTCTATGTCATTTTAGAGAAGTTCAAATATTCTTATGTTATTTAAATACTATAAAACATTTATTACTAAAGATAAATAAAAAAGGATAACAAGTAAAAGTATAATAAATGAATAAAAATAAATCGTCCTATGAGAAGGCACGAACATTGATCACCACGCTTGCTCTCTGCAAATTAGCGATTTCAGACTCAAATTTTTGGAATCCAGGTTTCCTCACGATGTTTTCCTTCACCGTTTGTCAGCTGTAGTGTCTTAGAGTAAAAAAAATATAATTATGAAATATCTGACCTAAGACTGAATTGCATCGTACTGCATGGAGATACAAGCCTTATTATCAAATTTCTATACAACTAAAAGTGTCGATTACTTACGATTTTCCATTTTCTACACCTAAAATTTATTTATTATTTATGTCAATAAAATATTCATTTTTCTGTTTAAATTTCGAAAGAAATTTAAATTACAATAGATGTAGTAATTTGCGTCCAGCCAGTAATCAATTCTTTTATTTGTGAAAAAAGTTAAAGAAATTTTCTCGAGCGAACTTAAATTACGAATTGGTTTTTCTTTTTGAACCTTTGACATTTTATTTTATACTAAGAATACAAGGAAGCAATCTTCGTGAAACTTTGTAAATATTTTGTTGATATGTAAGCGTGTTTATTTTTTATTAAGAGCCATTACTTTTTCTGATAGTCTTTTATTTTCATAAAAGTTCGGTTACATTAACTCTTTCTTATGTAGCCTCTAAGTGAAAAGCGGTGATTTTATTTATTTAATAGTAATAGCTTTAAGGTTACGTTTGATAGATTAAGTAATGAAAACATTTACAATATCATAGTATTACGAGTATCTTCATCCAGAATTAAAGATAATAAAAAGAAAATATTAGTAGACAAAAAATACATTAAAATTTAGATTCCGTTGTTCGAAGACTTTCCTGTAACCAACATGCGATATCATGAATGACATAACACATTAATACGAAATGCAGTGTAAGCATTACATTTAATGTACTGATACTTGATGCTGTAATATTTCCTACCGAACGAAATTCCGAGTATTTTACGATATTTTCGTTTGTGTTGCGGACGTTATGCGTTTCCAGATACTCTGAGTGCGTTTATCGTGTGTAAATGTTTCACTTGTCATGTCCTTAATGTCATACCGTTTGATTTACAGACCCATGTGGGAGGGAAACAGGAATTGTTTTGTTTTTGGTGTTTTGGTCCTTTTTTCCGCGTATGGTTTATGAGGTTGAGTATGTTTTGTGAATGGCGCCTAAGCTTTTAAGCTTGTTTAGATTATGAGAAACGTTACTCTCTTACATTGTTGTGACTATTTTTCTGTCTGGCATTTGTTATGGCCAGAAGGAAACTATGTTTTGGATAAATCTTCAACTTATCCAGTTGAAGAGAGATTCAACAATTAATAAATCCGCTTGGTTCTAGATCTCGCGACAGACTAGCAAACCTAGTGGATTAGTTTAATCGCGATACCCTTCGTTGCAACAAAATAAACAGCTTAACAAAACATGCCAATGAAATTGAAAGTCACAATTTCACCCATCAAACGGGCATTAATATGAATGATTTGAAATCAATAACTCATTGGTAACTGGTATTCATAAATTGTAACATATTTTACGACTTCCGTCAGCTTTCAACGCCAAATGTAACATGGTAATCGATGGCTGGGTAGAAGGACAAATCCATGTGTTTTGTCGATCCAAAATTATACGATACTTTTTAACTCGAAAATCTGTTTTTATTAACATTTGCACATTTTTTTCCGGATCAAAGGACCGGTTAGTTAGAAATAAAAGTATAGGTTATATATAGTATAGGTTTCTTTTCGTTAACACTATTTTAGGTTATAGAAATATTATCTGTAAGTAGTATATTTTTTGATTACTGAACGTTTTTAGTTTTGTTTAAATTTATTTAATGTTTAGTAAAAATCTCAACTTTTTTATGGCAATGAGTAAATAAAACATACATATAATATACAATAAAATATAACATACACAACGTTTGTTAATTGTTTTTAATTCCAAAACAATTGAAGACGTTTTAATGTAATCAAAAAGATTTTAAAATTGAATCACTTCTACCTTTACTTCCCTGATTCAGCTGTTTTCTCCTCTGAATGTCCCTCGAGAGTTTTTTGGCAAATTTATTTCGCGTACGTTTACATTAAAAGTCTTTCGGGTGCTATCTATCTTCACGGCTCGGTGCGTGTGAGAATCGAAGTAAATACCTGACATTGTATGTGTTTAGTCACAAAGAAAATTTTTGTTTCATTTGTCCATTTTTTTTTAATGGACGTCTGTTTTGTGAATGCATAAGTTATGTTTGGAGCAGCTGTATGATTAATTCGCGATATTGAAAAAGTATTTTTTTGGATTATGATTTGTATTTTTTTAATGATTTCTGTAAAAACGAATACACTTTTATTGATCATGCAGATGGCCTGGTTATACTGCTTTAGTATGTACTAGGCTAGTCTCTATAAAAAACATAAGCCATACACTTCAGCCCATTAAACAGCTACCTCTTACATGTCATGTTGAATACATAACAGAAATATGAACATGTTTTTCAAATACATTTATTACAATCGTTATAAATGTACTACAGAGCGTTGTGAAAATACATTTGGAACAAAAAAATAAGTAACAACAAAATATACCTCTTACAAAAGCTTTTACTCATTATTATATTGTCTTCCAATTCTCAAAACGTACAAGGAAAATGTTATCATCGTTTATCCGTTACTCAACGTCACATATCAATTTGCCATTTATTTCTCTGTCATTTCACTGAGTTTTCCGCAAACCGTTCGAGAGAGCTCAAAATGTTCGACGATTTCGTTTAAAATGTTGGAGAAATGGAAAATCCTCTTTCGCTGTTTAGTCGCGGTATTATAGATAACTGTCGTGGAAAGCCTGCCTCATTTCCTTCTTTCCCCTCCTGTGACGTCCGGCCATTGCTTTTAGAAGGCGTTTAGCGCATCATCTTACTCCCTCTTGTCTTAGTCTATACTTGTATAAACTATACATATTTACATAGAGGTAATTAAAATTCAAGTTCCCAGGACCGGGAGAACTGGAAGAAGGAAAGGGAGGCCTTTGCCCTGCAGTGGGACAATTATGGCTAAAAATAATAAATAATTGAAGTTCATGTGAAGTTGATTTGGTGAATTTGATTGATTGTGAGATGAAGTAGAATTCTGCTAAACATACAATGTGATGCCATAAACATATTTCCAGAATAAATGTTCAACAGAATTACTCGACTAAGTCGAGGTACAGCAGTAAATATAGGCTATACCTACCTACCTAGAAGTAATTGAGGTTTTTAACAGATAATATGGAGGTTTTTGATACGCCTTTGTTTAATAAATGTAATATTTTTGGCTTCGGCATTCTCTATTTAGCTTACATCTGCCTGAAACAAGTATATAGACCATTTGAGATTTCAGAAAACCTCGTGGCCGGCCCAGAATGAAAGGGCAGGACGAGCTTGACTCTTTTTCCATATTATGGACCCAGGACCGGGAGAATTGAAAGAAGGAAAGGGAGGTCTTTGCCCTGCAGTGGGTCAATAATGGCTAAAAATAAATAAAATTTAAGATTTCAGAGAAAATTAATGAATTTTTAATCGGACAATAAAAAATACATTAATTTATCCTCAATTTTGAAAAATCTTTTGCAAAATAAAGTCTTGTATTTGAAAACACGTTGCCCTAGTTTCACGCACGATATAAACAAAGCGTTAAGCGCTATAAATCGCGAAAACTTTCACCGAACGCTTAAGTTATCTTTGAAGCAGCATGTGCATACAAAGCTCTTGTAATTTTATCCCGAAATTGCCGTTAAATTCAGCGATCCTTGCTTTATTACTTTTGTTGTTATTTACATTTGTCTTAAGGGATTTTCTTTGGATTTCACGTGCATTTGAGCTATAAATAAGTTTTAGATTGGGACGTGTGATCGTGTGATATGACACCTAACGCGGCTCAGCTGACTTGCGATCCGAAATGAATCGAAAAATTCGTTTTGGAATTATAGCTCCTAATGTTTATTCGTTAACTTATCATTACATAATGCCATATTGCACTGTCTTCTATCGGGCATTATATTTATTTTCAGTATAATTAGTTAGAAAAAAAAAAGAAATAAAGGAAACAGACATATTTTTTTTAAATATTCTCGAAATTGAAAAAAATAAGGCAGTCAATAGAAAGAACCGTTTAAAACAAAAACTAAAAATACCGAAGAATATTTCCTTCGTTAAAAAGCGTCGCCTCGCAGTCTTGAAACAATTTGAATTCAAAAAGGAACCACAAAACAGTCGCCTTCGTATAAATCAGATTTTAAAACAGAAGCAAACAGACAAAACAGAACGAAATTGCAAAAGTTTAAAACAAATCCGGCGTAAGTACGTTCAGCATGAAAGCGTAAAACAAAGAAGCGGATAGAAGTTCAAAGTTCGGAAATAGATCAAAATAATATTGTTACTACTTTCTTAAGACGGTCACTGGTATTGTTTGCGGATTATCTTTGACTCACAAATCTGTTTTCTTTGTTTATCCTACATCTATACTTATAATAAATCTGTAGAAGTGAAAATTCTGTACATTGAAAGTATCAAAAAAATAAATGGCGGGGGGTGTTACTAGACCGACAGCGAACCCAAAAGTGTAAAAATAAAAATTTTTGTCTGTCTGTCAGTGTGTTTGTTCAGGTATCACGCAAAAACTACCGGTTCGATTACGATGAAACTTGGTATAATTATTCTTCATTATCCTGGGCACCACACTGGGTAGTTTTTATCCCGGAAATGTATAAACAATAAAAAAATTTGCGGTTAAAAACTCATTGATAAGTTTCGTCATCCACGCGAACGAAGTCGCAGGCACAGCTAGTTATGACTAAAGTAAAGCTTCGTTTCGGGTCGTTGTGAGAATAAAAACTTTGAACGCAGTGCGGGTGTGGGCGGTGCAATTGCTAGGGTTTATTTTAGAATTAGCTAGGGATAGTGGCAAAGTTAAGTTTTAGGTAACGCGCAAAGGTCACTCGAAGGGACTTAATATTTTTAACTTCTTTATTTTTATTTATCTTTAAAATTTAAATCTTTATTATCGTACAAAAATAAAAATATATCGATTTAGACATCATTGCATAATTAAACGTATTCCTTTAAAGACTGCAAGATATTTCCGTTCCTTTATTTCAGACACAGACCAAAATCTCATGATTTAACTAGTTTTTCTTATTTGCTAGTAAATTAAAACTTTATTCCAGCAGTCTTACGAGCAAAAATCTTCTTAAATACTCCTTGCTACTTTCGTATTTTCTTAAAAGAACTGTAAATACCGTTAAAATCCTCTCGAGAGTTTTAAAGTAGGAATCCAACAGTTTATATGCAAATTGATTGCAATTTTATTTTAAACTAAATAAACAGCCATTTACCAGCCAGAACGAGGGAAGTAAATTTAGTGCAGACTAGACTACATTATGTAAGGCCATTAAATTATCTAAAAAGCTTTCCTTACAAAACCTTGTAATCTAGATACAATGTAGGTACAATATATTTATTTTCTCGTAAATTATGGCTAACATTAAGTCTGTACGCACACGCCTTTCTATACTAATCTTTAACAAATAAAACAAAATGTACGCATAACATTTACCTACAACTCAGCAACTACACTGTTTACCTCCGAACTTATATTTCATCGTCATCCAATACCTATACACTTGAAAACAAAGACCCAATCGCTCGGCAAAGGAAACTCGTTTCATCTTTCCAATGTTGATAAAGACGTGTCCTTCGATATTGATTACATCATTCGTCTGCGTAAGCCGCAATCTGCATGAAAAATATTTATTTATAAAGCTTTATGTATGGCGGGTAGATTCTGTTTGTTGTCTCATCATAAAGGATCGTTAGCATCTGTTTTGTTCGTATATTTTTTAATTTACAAATTGGTTCGTTGAAAATTAGGCTTATTTTTCGTTTGTTATGAGCCCAAAATTAGCCAACATTATTATATATTGATTTTATATTGATTTTTCAAAATATCATGCTTATCGAATAACAACTAATATCAATGAGTAGGTGTAATACTTTTTGTACACAAAACCAGACATGTTCATATGGTTTTGGAATGAAAAACATAGAAAAAACAGTTAGTATAAGCACGCATAGTGTTCGTATAGGTACTAAGTATTATTTCAAAACTAAGAACTTTGCAACGACGTTAATTACCATGTACAGTGGCAGAACTCTGAAACTTTTCTGTGTAGTGTAAAATTACTTCAAGAAGATTCTAGAAACACTAAGGAAACTCCCATTATCTCTCATCTTCACATATCCTTATGAAAGTCATTTATATAATAGCGCTTATTATGCTTTCGCGAGCTTAACTTAGTTTAGAGTGTGAAGTGCACTTTGTTCTCTAATCATATTCAAATTTTATAACTTTGGCCTCTAGGATTGGATCTTTTCATTAAGAAAGGACTAAAATATGCAATCTTTTTCCGAAGTTAAGCAAAAGATTGTGTTGTACTTTTCATCTATATCTATCTATATCTATACCTATAATAAATCTGTAGAAAGGTCAATTCTGTACATTAAATATATTTTCAAAATAACTATCAGGGGGTGATTAGTGATCGATACTGATGCCAAAAATATAATCAGTAAAATTTTTGTCTGTCTGTCTGTCTGTCTGTCTGTATGTTCCTTATAGAAACAAAAACTACTCGACGAATTTTAACGAAACTTGGTACAATTATTCTTCATACTCCTGGGCAGGTTATAGTATACTTTTCATCACGCTACAATCAATAGGAGCAGAGCAGTGAAGGGAAATGTTGGGAAAACGGGAGAAGTTACTAAATATTTTAAGCTTCCGTCGCGTGTGCAGCCTTAATGGTTAAAGACTCATTGATAAGCTTCGTCATCCACGCGAACGAAGTTGCAGGCACAGCTAGTAGGTAATATAACATTATTTGATACAGTATCAGACACAACAGGTCCCTGAAATACGCGTTGTTATGACACCTAGAAATATTAAAACAGATCTGTCTCATATTGTTCTGCAGACACGTTCATAAGAGACATATCCAAGGTTGGATAGGAATTTTTGTATGAGACCGCTTCGTGACTCCAGCCAAAGCGTAGGCAATTTTCAAGCAATGTTTCTGGCCGTCAAATTTCAGTGTAATAAAAATTTATGTGTGCCAGGTGAGGATGCCAAAATGGCGTCAAAATACATTACCACTAGGCCGAAAACATAAATTTGACAAGTGACGTGGGTACCGTCTGTCGCCAAGATTAGGACCCTGTAACGCTATTATAATATGAATAAAAATGGCAAAAATCAAAGACCAAACAATAAGGGCTGACTTGCTTAGGGAAAAATATTTTGGTCATAAATAGAAAATACATTACATTACAAAGTAATAAATGAATGGATAAAATGATTAATTAGTATTACTTTCTATTCAAACTTTTTCTCATTATCTAAACTATTATTTTCACCCGCCTGCTAAAAGACGGTATCAATGAGTACCAGAAAATCTAAACATTGTATAAAAATACAATATTATCAGAGAAAAAAAAATATTTCAACCAAATTAAATTCCGTTTTGAATCTAAATGGTGTGTAAAATTATTGTATAATCTCTTTTTTGTTAAATAGTACTCGAATTAAATCCAATTATGTTATTGGTTGTTTTACTATTTCTAAGTAATACTGATACCAATTGTTCAACAATAACTTTTATAATATATTATTCATTGGAACCGGAAAGTAGAATAATATAAATTTTCAATTTCAGTGTCTTTATATCAAGGCGAGTCTCGGTCCAGGGTAATAGAAATTCCAATCAGGTCTTATTTGTTTTTAGTCAGAGCTCGTTTCAATTTTGTGGGCTGTCCTTTACAAAAATATAGGTATTTGTTTTTAAAGAAAATTCCGGCCATGCCAATATTTTCCGCGTTCTCAAATAATAATACAGACAAAACCATATTTATCTACTGTAAGTAAATGTAAAGGAAAACAAAGAAGTTTGTGTCTTTAGAAATCTAAAACCAATGACGATATTCCGTTATTATATAAGTACCATATACCCGACCCAGTTGGGTATGAGACAATTATTAAATATTTATTCAATAATTGTATCTATTCAAATTATGCTTGAGAATTGTTTAGTTCACTAGACTCACGATTCAAATTCTGCTCAAATTCGATTAATACAATTCCAAGCATTAACCTTTTACTATGACATATTGTTAATAGCCCTCTTGAGACTTACATTACTTATAAGCCTATTGAAAACTAATAACATTTACAAAACCACTTATTATAAGTAATCGGTAACAACTCTGCAGACCTAAAAGATTCAGGCAACTTTTTCATTTGTTCGATAAATTCTTTAGAATTGTGGGTAGGTTTATTAAATTCTGTGAGGGATTATGTTTGGCGCAAAATGTGTTCGAGTTCGAGAGTTCAGCTTGTGAAGCGACATCTGGCGGCAGACAAGTTTCAAACTCCGTAAGTAATGTCACACAAGGATTGGAGAGTGAAAATTGTGTAATTTTTGTTCCCTGTTTACACGAAAACTCTATACATTAGGTGTAACACGAAATAATTTAATTTTTAAAATATGCCCTAAGTATATCAAGATTCATAAAATTATAATAGTGGTGATAGAAAAACCAGTTACTTTCTCCTTTTCAAACAGATTAAACATAATAAAAAAAAATACGACCAGGAAAAAGGGAACTAACCTGACTACGTTTGAAAATAGTACATGGTAAGTTTAGTTACAGTAAATAAATAGCGTCTATATGGTAGATATTGTAGAGTTAGATGTCGGGTTATAAATTATATTGTATACCATATAATTTAAACCCTAGCTAAATTAGAAGCTTTCTTTGGTAGCATTTGAATTTAGTCTTCTATATCCATGATTAAACTGTCGAATAACTTTCAGTGTAAACTAAATCCAGTCAAAATAAATAAAGCACACGTATAATTTTGGTTGCATTGCTTAAACTTTAGAGGTCAGAAGAATCTAATTTACGAACTAATGTGGGCGCCAGATTAGTTCCAGACCTTAGAGAGTAAATACGAAAGTACAGAGTGCGCGTATCGCTATTAGCCCATTGTTAAATAAATAAATAAATGCGGACAACATCACATACATTGCTCTGAACCCAAAGTAAGTTGCTAAAGCACTTGTGTTATGGAATTCAGAAACAACGAAGGTACCACAAACACCCAGACCCAGGACAATGTAGAAAAGTGGTTTTCTACATTGACCCGTCCGGGGATCGAACCCGGGACCTCAGAGCTAGCGACACCTTGAAAACCGGTGCGTACGCCACTCGACCACGGAGGTCGTTAGTCACGGAGGTTGTTGAGTTTAAGTAAATTGGCTGAATGTAGTACAGTCATTTACTTATTTTAAGTAATTTTCCGTGCAACGACAGATTTGTGTGTGAAAATGTCGGTGGTTTCAATATTATTAGGTTAATATTAGGCTATGTGATAGTTTGCTCTATTCACTATATTTAAAATAAAACTAGTTCATACTAGTGCTTACAGTTCATACTCTAATATGCGCACTCTGTAGTTTTTACTATTTTATACTCTTAGTTCTAGAAGCTAATATTGTGGTTGTCTGTGGCTAAGCTACGGTATTTGAAATGTTTTGTCTCGCTTGGCAAGGCAGCATTAAGTTTATAAATCGCTGCACTATCTTCCCTCCTACTCACACCATTAACCACAATTTCGAAAGAACGAAGTAAATGATGTTTGGTCAAACTTAAACATTTTGGGATGGGTTTAAAAAATTGATATGGTTGAACATACATAATATAATATTATAATATTCCGGGACAAATCGCACACGGTTAATTGATTCCAAGCTAAGCAGAGCTTATGTTATGGTAACCAGACAACTGATAAACATATTATAGATAAATTACACCCAGACTCAGAACAAATGAACGTACTCATCACTCAAAGATTTGTCCTGGGTGGGAATCGAACCCACGACCTCCAGTATAGCAGTCAGGGTCACTAACCACTAGACCAACAGGTCACATAATGGATACTAAAACTTAGTATAGTTGTAATGCACTCTAAGGTTGCTGAGTGGAGTGGACCCTGGATGGGACGTCGGAAAGTCGGGAGACAACCCACCCGTTGGGTCGATGACATCGCCAAAGTGGCAGGAAAGGGCTGGATGCGATTGGCACGGAACCGCAATTCTTGGCGTGCTCATGAAGAGGCCTATACCCGACTATGGGTGACTACAGGCTGAAGAAGAGAAGAAGAGAGACTCAAGGATGATGGTTAAGTTACGTTTCAGACTAGACATGATGTAGGAGATGGTATATTAAAGGAGCACTTTGTATTCGCAACAATGTAAATAGTACCTATATATCAGCCACTTTAAAGAAATAATGACCGTCCTTACGGATTATGAACCTTAACTCAATGACTAACAGTTCAGTTTTCATCACATTCAAATTACTTTTAGGCCCTTTTCGGTAATATTTGTCATTCTAAAATGAACTTAAACTTATGTTGTCAAAGTTGATAATTGCGTAATTAGTAATAACGTTTAATTCTCTTTCCAGATTGGCTTTAGTATAGTGGAAAGAGAAGATAACTGTTTGGACAGGAAATGAATTAACTTTGTGCCTTTATTATTTAGAATTCAATGTCATTGTGAAACGGTTTTAAGCAGAGTATAGTATATAATAGATAGGTTTAAAGTTCATAGCGAAAATATATGTTAGATATACTTTGTGGTAGGGTAATTACACACTGTAAATAAAAAAAATATGATAAAGTACCTGCTTTGAAACTTTAGGCGTGTATTCCTTGTTTTTTACCTTTAAATTGTATTAGAAAATAGACACCAAAATTGATAATTAGAATAATCATCTTCGCGTCTTTCAATAAACAGCATAAAATTAAATTAAACCAAACCACGTTCTAAAGCTAATAATATTTAGATGGCGATTCTAATGAAAATGTTGACAATATACGACAATTATGACTTTCAGTTTAAAGTCTAGGTCTTTATCACAAGCTGGTATCATAACGTTTATTAGATTTAAGTTTTCACGAGACACTGTTATTAGTACCCAGATTTTCTTGATGTAGCCTCTTAATCGCATTTAGCTCAATTCATACTACACCAGAGTTAAAACGCGAGGCATCAATGTAAAATTTGATGTGGGAAATTCATCCTTAACCCAACAACGGAATGCTCATATTTCTTTCAAAAATAGAAAAAATTGTGCGCGAATGTTGTTGGGCTTAGGATGAATTTTCTATACTGACGCTTAGATAGATGCGCGTGTCTTGAAATTTATTGGCCCTTATGGTAGAAAGGAGATCAGTTTACTTATTAATAGTTCAGAGCACATGTTTGCTCGGTCCAAAGAGGTTACATATGTAAGGATAGATCTTCAATACATCACTGTTGGACATGTGCGGAAATGAAGTCTTCATTTAGAATCCAGAATCAAAATCACTAGTTTAATGGAGCGTCAAAAGTAGGAAGCAAGAGTAATGGTGGTTATAAATCACGATTGATAATGATTGGGTACCTCCATGGGTGCCACATACATCTTTTTGTGAATTCACTTTGTCTCTGGAAGTGTTTTTACTTATTTGGTCGTTCGACATCAATCGCTTAATGCTTTTACTTCGATCACTTTCAGAATACTTATTTTAATTATTTAACAAGTTATACTGTATAGTGTAATATAAAAAGTAATAAGGAGTAATTAATAGTCATTAAGCCCGTTTATACGCATCTCTTTTGTGTAGTCTGGTGTACTATCAGAGCCGAAATATTATGTGCACTGATATTTACAACATGTTCTATACCAAAAGGGCATTGGATTGTTCACAGTTGGGTTCATCAAATATTATATTGATATTCGGGCACATAGGTATACGTGCAGAGGAAGACCAAAAAAGAGATGGATGGATTGTGTGAAATATGATATGCGAAAGAAAGGAGTGAATGCTGAGATGACGAGTTGTAGAGATGAATGGATGCTGAATACGCATTGCGCTGACCCTAAATAATTGGGAACAGGGCAGGGAGATGATGATTCGGGCACATAGGTTTATGGTTAACACTGTCTGCTATCAATGAATCATTATACCTGAAACACTACATAGGTTCATCTGAATTTATCTGCAAACCCTTATGCATGTATCAGTCACATCGGAGATATACTGCACCGATAGTTCAATTATAGTAATCTAATTTCAAACAAGCTGTTCAATCTATCATTGTATCAATCTTGTGTGGCCAAGTGACAGAGGTCGCTTCGATAGTGCAATATGAGACAAGGATATACGGTCTAATAACGTGCCTACATTACCCTCTAGATTGACTGTGGTGAAACTGCTCGTACCTGACCAGGTTCCGCCTGCGTGGATGGTTGTTACGGCAAAATGTATCCTGTCCTTCGGTTAAAGTATAAACTAACTTGGAATATGTTTTTTGCACGGTAACTGAAATACCGATTTTTGATGATATTTCATTGATATTTTTTTTATTTGTAAGTTTAAATATCTATAAGCTAGAAGGAAATGATTAAAATAGTAAAGATGTTTCATAGGAAATAGTGAAGATGCGACTGACATGAAAGTTTCAAGTTCAATAAGTATTAACTTTTAGTTCCACCTACAGAAGTAGTGTATCTAATATTTAATACAAAAAACTAAGTTCCAATATTTTATTTTAGTTTCCATTTATTTTACAATAAATTTAAAGAACCTCCTTCGTGCTGTAAATCCAATGTTGTAATTTATGTCAATTTATTTTCTCCCCTTTATTTATTACAACTTCCTATTGCCACCATTTTCAATTCTGCTTGTCCCTTTATTACGATTCAACGTGTACCGGACATAAATTCTTATAACCTCTAATAGAAAGATTCAGCACCAATAGACATTACGTCAATAAATGGCTATCACCTTCTGAAGAAATGAAATACCTTATTGATTTCAAATAAATTATGTTGAATTTATTATTTTTGTTCAGCTCTTGGACTATAACTTGACGCTCTTGACCTATATTGAGGCAAAACATTGTTTGGCATATTATTAGGCAATAAGCCAGGGGTTTACGCAAATACTCGTAATTTATTAGACGCGTTATAATGAAAACTAAAGCTTAGATAAATGCTTGAGATAAATAAAGCATTTTTAGGTACAACATTTTTATGTTTTAATTAATTATTCAATGATCAGATTTAAATAATAATATACTTCTAAAAGAAACTCTTTGGAGGGAGGGAAGGGGGAGAACGGCTATAACATCTTCGTCGGCCCCAACTGTCAACCTCACCTGCACGCGTCAGTGGTTCGTATGAATAGCTGACGGCGGCGGTCCCTGACTGCCGTGGTACCTCCTGCTAGACAACAGACGAGGCTCTGGCGACCGAGCAATGGCGGTATAACCACAAACCTGACCGGGCAACCGGTCGGAAGAGGTATCAGCAGCCTTGGAGTCTAAATAACCCAAAAAGGTCTGGTGCAGAAGGCAACGGGAAACCACTGCACTATTTTTTCCCAAGAAAGTCATCATGAAAGCTACACTGAAGAGATCGAATTTGCCATGCAATCCGCTTAGCGACCGGCGCCGAACTGCGTCCGGGGCAGACGGTGTGAAATGGGCTACCGGCCTTGCGGCTGTAGGAAACCAGGCACCGCATGGAAACATTATTACTGGAACCCCCATCAAATTACGGCACATACTGAAGATAGGAACGTGGAATGTCCGTGGTTTGCTCATGTCGGGAAAGTTGGATATTGTCGAGAAAGAAATAACTAGATGTGAACTGAATATCTGTGGCCTTAGTGAGCCACACTGGAGGGGTAATGGACATTTTCTAACTGAAAAACACTCCATATTTTTCTCGGGCAATGATAACACTAGCCAAAATGGAGTTGCTCTTGCCATTCCCAAGCATCTCAGGAACTGTGTAATGGGCTACTGGCCGGTCAACGACCGAATCCTGAGTGTTAAAGTAAAGGCCTCACCAGTTAACCTCAACATCGTGCAGATTTATGCCCCAACGAGTACAGCCAGTGATGACATAATTGAAAAATTCTACCATGAGCTAGAAACTACCATCTCTAAGGTCCCTGCTAGAGAAATTCTTATGATCGTAGGCGACTTCAACGCTAAAATTGGTGCAAACTCACATCAACTTAGCCCCTCTGTTGGTAAATTTGGACTGGGACAGCGTAATGAAAGAGGCGAACGCCTACTTCAGTTTGCAGCCGATAACAACCTGGTTATATCAAACAGTCTATTTAAACATCATCCTCGTAGGCTGTACACTTGGACGTCACCTGATGGACAATATCGTAACCAGATAGACTACATACTGATTAAGTCGCGATGGCGAACATCAATCAGAAATACCCATACACTACCCGGCGCGGACTGTGGTTCAGATCACGAACTGCTGATATCCAAAATGCAACTCAAACTACGAGCTGCCAGAAAACCCGGAAAACATACAAGAATTGACGTCAAAGACAGCTCGAAGTTTTTGACAGCACTAAAACAGAATTGGAATGATTGGGCAGATGCGGATCTAGAAAAAAGCGACCCGGATGAACTATGGGAACTAGCTAAAAGTCTGATAGTGCGCTCAGTCAATGCTTCTAAATCACCAACAGAAGCTCAAAAGCGCCAACATTGGATAAGCGACAGCACTCTGGCACTAGTCGAAGAAAGACGCAAGATGAAAGCATCGGGCACTGATGTAAGAACCCTCAACCAACAATCTGCATTAATACAAGCAGCATGCAGGCGAGATCAAAACGCCTACTTACGCAAAATGTGCGAAGAAATTGAAGCTCATAGCCACAAAAACGAATGCAGGGACTTGCATCATAAGATACGCTTGATCACAAAATCGCTCTCTTCTAAGACTTGGGCTATTGAGGACCATCAAGGTGAAGTGGTCACTGAAATGGAGGGTATATCCAAAAGGTGGAAGGAATACTGCCAGTCATTGTACGAGGACCCTCAATCGCAAGATTTCGCTTCTGTAAGACCCTTGAATGAAGACATGGAGCCAGAAATTTTGAAGGAAGAGATCGAAGCTGCCATCAAACGCCTGAAGAATGGCAAGGCTCTTGGCAATGATGACCTACCGATTGAGACCATCAAGGCTGCAGGTGAACAGGGAATATGGATATTCCATGTTCTCTGTAACAAAATCTGGCAAACCGGAACTTGGCCTAAAGAATGGGCCCATACTGTCTTCATTCCACTTCACAAAAAAGGCTCTACGAGAAAATGCAGTAACTACCGTCTGATTGCACTAATTTCACATGCTAGCAAAATATTACTGCACGTGTTAAACGAGCGACTTAAGACCTTTTTATCTAAAGAAATTGCGCCTGAACAGGCTGGATTTGTGAAGGGGAAAGGTACACGAGAGCAGATCTTTATAGTCCGCCAGATTATTGAGAAGGACCGAGAGTTTAACAAACAGACATACATTCGTTTTGTTGACTTCTCCAAGGCGTTTGATTCGGTAAAATGGCCGGTATTGTGGAAAACCCTTCTGGATATGGGCACACCCAAACATCTTGTGCACCTTTTGAGGCGCTTATATGAGAACGGTACAGCGTCAGTAAAAACGGATGGCGTACTCTCGGATGAATTCCACCCCAGTGCAGGCGTCCGTCAGGGATGTATTATCTCGCCACTCTTGTTCAACATTTATACAGAACTGATAATGCGGATTACCCTCGAAGATTGGACGGATGGTGTATCAATAGGAGGTGTGAAAATTTCGAATCTACGCTATGCGGATGACACCACATTATTCGCAACTAGTATTGATCGCATGGAGCAGTTGCTTTCCAAGATGGAACGTGTCAGCATGACATTTGGTTTGAGAATAAACAGAAGTAAGACGAAAATGATGATAATCGATCGTGCCAGCGACAACTCGCCCGCAATCACACACATTGCGAATTGCGAAGTCGTGCAGTCATATGTCTACCTAGGAGCTTTAATCTCAAACCAAGGGGGATGCGTGGACGAAATAAAGCGACGAATGGCTATTACTAGGTCTGCGATGGATAAGCTGAAAAAAGTCTGGAAGAATCGAAATTTAACAAAAACCACGAAAACCAGACTTGTCCGTACGCTGGTATTCCCCATATTTTTGTACGCTGCTGAGACGTGGACGCTGCGAGAGATCGAGAAAAAGAAAATAGATGCACTCGAAATGTGGTGCTGGAGGAAAATGCTTGGAGTAGCGTGGACAGAGTTTCGCACCAATGCATCTATTCTCCAGGAACTCGGCAACAAACAGCGCTTAACTAATACAGTTCAGGCTCGAATCCTACAGTTCTTTGGGCATGTTTCACGACGGGACAACACCTCTATAGAGCGCCTTGTCGTGCAGGGGAAGGTCGAAGGCACAAGGCCGCGCGGTAGGTCGCCCATGCGATGGACCGACCAGATTAAATCTGCAATAGGCGGCCCCGTACACGAGTGCACCCGTATCACGACCGACAGGGAAGGATGGCGTCGCATCGTGAAGCGGATTACGGCTGCCCGCAATCAGTCTACTTGATGACCACGACCGCTCTGTCAAGAGCGAACCGGAAAAGAAGAAGAAGAAGAAAAGAAACTCTGGGTAATGAAATCAAATTAAATGTGAACTTGCTTTTGTTTTTCCTGAAGCCTGGTAAATATTAATTAGTGTGTAATGGCTAGGTAAGAAGATTTTTTTGCTTGCCGTATCCCTTATCGATATGAATCAATGTCTATCTTTATGTCGACAAATATTACTCGCCTGTCTTAGATTCTTAGCGTATACTTCAGACGAAATAAGTATCATCATTCAGCCAATCATAGTCCACTGCTGGACATAGGCCTATCCCAATTTACGCCACAACACCCGGTCCTCCGAAATAAGTATGCTGAGCTAAAAATATATGTATCGAAAATAGTACCTACTTAAGTGACGAGTATTAATATGGATCTATTTATATAGTCTTCATTATTAACCAAAAGCTGTATTGAAATCGTATATAATATAGTATTGATTTTTGTAATAAAACAGGTAAGTAACATCTCATTTTAAATAAGGGTATGAGAAAATCTTTGTCTGTCAGTAATTTCATTGTGTCGAATTGTCTAATTGTTTTGAAAAGACAATAAAAGCGTACTATAAAAACTTGTATAAAACATTTACTGCACGTATATTATTTGTATTACTATCTACATACAGCTAATCGAGTAACCTGTCAAGCCAATATGCGCTTCATACAATTAATTTCCCTAATCGTAGCCCGAAGGCAGGCCAAATGATTTGGAAAGCGCTTTGGGCTTGTTGGTATAACATTACCGATTCCGTTAAGTAATCACGACCATTATCAAGTTTAGTTACTACAAACCCTGATTAACCCCTAGGGCTCTCACAGAAGCTATAATAAAACAAATTAAGTCATTATTTGGTATTGGTGTTTTTTTCGTCTCATTAATAGGGATGTAAATTTTTTATTTAAGCCCGTCATTTAGATAGTAAAATAAATATTGAACACGTATTTTCTCTTTCGTCTCGTTATTAATAAGTGAGAAAGATACGGTGACGAGAAATTGCGCGTTACGTCACGTCTGTGATTAATTGTGTCTAGGCGCGAGTAGATTTGACGTCACAAGCCTCCTGAACTTTAAATAACTTTTCGATAAAATAAAGTACTTATAAATAAATATATACGTATGTTTATTATACTATTTATATTAAACAAATTGAATTTCCATGCCCTTTCATCATACCTATTCTAAAGTGACAAAACTTCTATAAAATTAAACCGTTTATTTAAATGAAACTGAATTCCCTTAAATCGCTAGCAATTTGTCTAATCATCTGCGAACATGCCATCTGACAGATTCTCTCTAAGTTCGGTGTTAGCTCTAATTTAGATATCTAGTTAAGCGTGCTTTCTGCTAACATTAATAGTCCATTAGATAGATTCTACATCAATAGTAGTATTTGCGAATAATAATAAAAAATAATAATAAAAAATATTTACAAATAATTGTATCATTGGCAAAGTTTAAGTGTGTGTGCCCCAGCCCGTAAATGTGGTAAAAACCAGCTAAAAGCTGTGAAAAAAAACGTATCCCAAAATAATAATAATAAAATAATAATAAAAAATATTTACAAATAATTGTATCATTGGCAAAGTTTAAGTGTAGGTAATATTTTAGTATATTTTTTTTTTCAAAGGTTTGTAGAGATATTTTATCTTAGTTATTGTATGAATGATGTTTGATAGATCATACATTTCGCTAGTTTTTTTTTTAATTTGTTTTAATCATTTCATATATACCTTTCAACACATCATATATACCGTACAAAAGCTTTGCCCTAATTAAACTATCTTATCGGAACTCATTAGGCTTCATAAAAGTGCTGAATTAACAGTCTGAAATTACTTAGTAAGTTAGCCGAATGATAACTTTTTTTTTTTCGAATTGAACAAGGGACAATTTTATAAGGGTAGTTATTTACCCTACTGCGGCGAATTAAAAAAGGAGAGTTAATTCATCGGTTAGTTAATAAGTGAAAATTTTACGAATTCACAAGCTCAGCAGGTCTCAGCTTTTCGTTAAACGGTCAGAGTATTAATAACTAATTATTTCTAGAAATAAACTTCAGACTTATGAAAATATTTCAGAGCCGTTTTCTAACCATGTATACTTCAGCTGTTAGTTCCACCAAAGTATTTAAAAGTACAGTATCCTGTGAAAAACTGTTGTTGTAGTTGTTTTAAAATATACAGACTTTTATAGGACGACAAATAAAAAAAAAATTTTTACGCTTAAACAATAGTGTAATGTACCTAAATATTTTGCAATAATATAATGTATTGTTAATACCAGTCAAGTCGAGAAAAGGCTTACATAATTGGGCTGAGCGTGTAATAAGTAGGCTCAACGTTGTTTTTATTGAAACATCAGCTAATGGAATTAAGTGTACGAGGAGCGTTCATTTGTCTGACTGTTACGTCTGTCTGAAGTATTAACGTTTTTCGGATTGCGCTGTTAACAAGATTCGGATTTTAGTAATTATATACGATTTTTGTTTTGATTTTGTAAGCTGTTTGTGCATTTATTTACTTAATAGAATATTGGTTATAATGTATATCGAGCATACAGTGCTTGGATGGTAATATCTCATCAACAGGACTTCAGTTTTCAAACTTGAAAAGTATGATGGTAATTGAAATGTGGAATATGGAAGCCTAAATTATAATTCATTCTTTTTATTTGGACGTAGGGTCTGTAGTTTTCTAGCCTGTGACCTGTAAAACGCGCTAAATTCCAACGGGGTGTCTAGTTTTAAGTTATCTTTAAGTCTTAGGATTAGATTATTTTTACTTTTGTTAATTTATTATTTAATTTGTTGTGGTACCTTACGAGGCTGTCTTGGCGCACCAGCGCAAAAAGCCTCATCAAATAAAAGATTAAAAAAAAAAAAAGTATCACCTGCAAAATATAGGATACCGTTCGGTGCTTTATAATCGACAAAGCACTTAAATATAAATTTACGTAGCCTAAAGCTTTTACACATTAATATACTCTAAGTACCTAACAATATATTTTTGGTACAAAACTTCAAAAAATTACACGCTTTTAGAACGGAAATACTAAGCCTTAGTCTGAACTTAAGATAACAATCTCACCGTTATACTATTAAAATAATTATATCAATTTTCTTATCAAATACTTAGTTCGTGTTTTCTAAGACCTTGATTTTATTTCTAGTACAACGTAAAACGTCGGAAGTCTAGTTCCGAAACAAGCTTTTTTCGAACAATTTTTGGCTCTAGGTATTATTTTAATATGGATTTAATGGCTTTAAGTGAGTTTAGGTTTATAATTCAATTTAGGGCAGACGATAAGTCTACCTAGAGTCTTTTTTTTTTTTCTTAGTATTTCTTCATGACTTTAAAGTGATTGAACACTACAGTTTCATAAAATTACTCACGCTTCAGATAACAACCCTAAAACAATATCGAGGTAATCCATCAATTAACAAGTACCACGCATAAAATCCACATCATTCAATCAAAATTAACCCGAACATTACCATTTACACATGTCCATTACCCATTTGTAACCACATAAATTTGAGTACATCGTTAAAATCCGGCAATGCATAATGTTTCACGGACAATCGTCTCAAAGATAAGAAACAGGGAAGTTATTTGGTGGCTGGAAAAGGAGCGGTTAATCATACAGATTGAATTTATGATACTTGAAACGTTATTACTGAGAGTTGTTCCCTTAATATCGCTGAGTTTCATTTTTGTTAGAAAGATACGAAGTAATTCAGTTTCGTGGCAAAGCAAAAAATGTTTTAGACCTTTTGAAGATCGCGTAATGTAATGAGAAAGATTTGGAGGACACTAATTAATTAAGGTAAATAAACTGAAACAAGGTAAGACTTGGTAGATGTCGACGAGGAAAAACGAATACCTAGTAATGGTGTTACGTAAAACACAATCTAGGTCACAAACTTAAAAAATAATAATCTAATAATAAAAATAATATTCTTAATTTTAAAATAATATTGTTAAGCAGTTTTATTATTCTAATTTAATTGTTAAGTTTTGACCTTTATCTGTAAAGGATTTAAATAAGAACTGACGTCTAAAAACTTTTATCAATACCTTACTCAAAGGAGTAAGAGTGGACCTGATTTCAAGGATTCTTGGGTACATCTTGACAAAGAAGTATTTAATAAAACTTTAATTTAATCGAAACAAAAGTCAAACGTGGTGTCAGCTACAATTTTTAATATAAATTACAATACGACGGGACAATGAATCAGGAAGGTAATAAAATCTCAACTAACAGCTCTCGGACGGACATTGAGGGGTTAAAATTAGGATTCCTGGCGTTCCGTTAACCCCTCGAATGCTCAAGACGTTTGACCGAACACCTGCCGGTCCCTTTTATCTCACCGCCTAAATATCTCCGCAAGTGGAATGAAGACTTAATGAAATCTGCAAAGTGATGATTGCGATTTCAATTATTACAATCAATCAGACAATTTTTATTTGTGAATATACATTTAAAGGAATTTAAATAGTAACAAAAATTTAAATAAATTTAAATTTTATACTTAAATCTAATACAAGAACAAACAAAGACTAAAATTAAATCTTATATAAATAAATAAAACTAACACGCGTCAAAATACTCATCGTCATCCTTGTCAATGGCAGGAAACGTGCCCAGAAGGCTGGCAGCATTGCCACGTTGAATGGCTATGGCGATTCTCTGTGCAAGGAACAAACCAGCTCTCTGATCACGAGTAGAGTCTACCAAACGTTTGTTCCTTGCACATGGAAGTAGTTAATTAGTGTTATAACATTTTCTTCTTATTACTTACATGTATTTATGTTAACAGAAAGTTTGTGTCAAAATATGGTTTGATTTATGTTTAATGGTGAATTTGTCATAGGTAATGTATATTGGTATATTATAACTAGTTAAATATGAAAAGTACTGAATTATTTTACACACACAATAATAAACGATTTATTTTATAGCGTTGCTCGCCTTTACAAAAATCAAAAATCTTGGTAAATAAGACCTTTTCAAAATCATTTTTCTTTTATATTTTGGATGTCAACATAAATTAGGTTCTGAACAGTCATAGTAATCATGTGCCTGTAATCATGTTATATGAAACAAAGCTACTAGTTTCGACATGTTCTATTTAGAATGAATGGTAATAATAATCAACGGAATATATTTGACCCTACTCACATGTTTCATGTATTCTGTGTCAGCTAAGGTAATATTTTAGGTTCCTTAAGTATATTAAGCATGTACTTGGGGTACTAAATAAATAGGTTTGAGTTTCAGTACGCAGAGTTTATGAAAAGTTTGTGACTTTATGGCCTTATTGACATGTTGTTTGGTGGTGAAATCTATACTCTTTTTGTCTGTCTGACTGTCTGTTTGTTCAGGTATCACGCAAAAACTACCGGTTCGATTACGATGAAACTTGGCATAATTATTCTTTATATATCACCACACTGGGTAGTTTTTATCCCGGAAAAGTATAAACAATAAAAAACAAACTTAATTTTGCGGTTAAAAACTCATTGATAAGTTTCGTCATCCACGCGAACGAAGTCGCAGGCACAGCTAGTCAATAATATAATTAAAAGCTTCTTTTGTTATAACATAATATTTTATTCTGTGATTGAATGGCTTGACTTACTGCATTTAGCTTTTATCCTTTTTCATTATTACTTTATCAAAAATATTATGGCCCTGTGTAAACACAATATATACCTACTTTCTTCTTACATTATACTTACCTAGACTAATTATCATAATATTAGCCTACTTATATTATCTTTTTAGTTGTAATTTTCAGAACACGTACAATAGTTTTAATTACTAGGTGTGTTGAACACTAACCAGACACCTAGTTAAAATGAAAACAAAATATTTCGTGTACTAACATTAATTAATTAGAACGAATGGGTTCGGTGAACGAATTAAGCGTTTTCGGACGTGAAAAGAATCTTTATACGTTTCGGTAATGATGAGTATATATGTTACTGTGAAAGCCCGAACTACGGTAAATCTTAAGATTTTCCAGTTAAACCTCAACATTTACCGTGCCTTTAATGTAAATACTAAGATTTACCAAGTGAATAGTGGTAAAAGTTCGAATAGAAAACCTTTTTGGACATTTACCATTAAGAATTGGTAAATCTTAGGTTTTACTGGTAAATCTTAGGTTTTACTGGTAAATCTTAGGATTTACCGTACTTCGGGCTTTTACAGTAACATATACAAGTAGAAACAAAAAGTTTCTTACCATGTAGGTACGAATTCCAATTACGAAATGTTATTACGACTAAGCTGTCGGAATGAGATTCTTATTTCTTTCAAAAATATTACGTTAGTAGGAAAATGGGAGAGAAATATATTATAGGTAAAAAGTAACTTCACCTAAATGATTAGCAAGACATGTTCAATAATTTTTATTTTATGCTAAAATCGTTTTGTTTTGTTTTTTTTTTGTGTATAGTGGTGTAGTAATTGGATTTTTCAAAGATGATCATTATTAAAAGTGTTTTTTGTCCGTAGCATAAAATAAGCGGCAAGTAAAGATCGTATTAATATTGCTTTTTAAGATTGCATTAAATTAACAATTTATTATATTTTTATCTTTCTCAGACAGGAATAGAACTAGTTAATAACGTGCTCTAAAATATACCTCAATATCCGTTCCTTACTACTATCAAGTTACATAGTTAACAGGAAGTCAGAATGTCAGAATTCAATCGAGTGATCAAAGAAAGTCATTGTTATCGAAACTAAACTCCGATTATATCAAAAGGTTAATTACTGTTGAGACGCGAAGGAAATTGGTTTTGTGATATTAGGTATATTAAACGTAATAAATGTACTTGGGGTGTGTTTTGTAGACAATATTTAAACAGAGTCGAGTATACCTTATATGAAACTATTACAAGCTGTTTAGGTGTTTTACCAGAATCATAATAACAGGACTTGCCTAATTACTAAGCTTATGTTATCCATACGGCTACAAGCAGGCTATAATATATCTCATTACCGTATAATTTTGATACTTAAAAAATAGACAGTGTACATGTGACTACGCGTATATGTAATGTAAGAAGAAAACTATTAAGTTGAATAAAAGTATGCCCCATATAATTAAGTGTGCGCGTCCAATCAGAAAGCCCGATGTATTTTGCACAAAAGAGGTCACTTCTGTAAATTTGTACTAACATTGGTACAAATTGTTGCCAATATCTGTATGTAGGTATATATAATGTGTATTAGTGAAATGTTATTGTATTCTGATGCATAGCTGTTCAGTCGAATTGCATTAAGTCTCGAGAGGTTTGCTCAAACAGAGTTATGTGTAGTAATCTGTACGGATTTACAGTGTATTTGGGATGCAATGTTAGTTGTATTTATCTACTTCAAGGAAGTGAGCTCTTATTGAAATCCATATGAATAAAGAAATTGCATTAATTATAATAATTGAGATCAATATATGAAGATTTACAACTATAATCGTTTGAGGTAAGCTTTGCGCCAATGGTCATAAGATTTTGTGTAATCGAAAAATTTTAGGTTTTTGTATTTTTGTGCAAAACTGATATGAAGGTCTGAAAACCTCGCCTTGTAATACAAAAAATGTACTTATTATATATTTTTAACTTGCTTAAGTTGTCAAAAGGTCCGTTTTGACATTTGAGAAAGACCCTAGAATGTAACTTGGAACGAAACTGAAAGAAACAATAGAATAATAATTAATTACATAAAGTGTTATTAAAAAGATAAATATTTTTTTGGCGTTTAAATAATATGATAGAATATATTTCATTTTTAACTACGATACGACAATTGTCAAAACGGACCTTTTATATTTGACAACTTTAGACAAGCTAATACATCAAGACAAAGTCGTCAGTTTACAATATCCAGTAAAGATTCAAAATTTAAATTATATGTCAATATACCATCTGGTGATGTCTAAGTGTACAATTCTTCAATACCTTTTACAAGACTATTCTTAAATGTCAATAACCCTTTAAGCGACGCTCAACTTCTTCAGATCTTGTAATTACTTTTGTCTGGACCTTAAATGAGAAGCCAAATGGCGAGTCTATTTCTTAAAGGCAGTCAGACAGAAAACGCCTACGCTTTTTAGTTTAAATTTATCGTTTAATAGTGATTCTATGAAACTGATAACAGAAATTAATCATTTCATAATTAGGGCGGAAATTTAAGTAGGTGCTTATTAGCAAAAGCTATAATCGATGATGGTTAACAAATTTTGGTAGAGGAAATCTAGGTATTAATAAATGATGTAGTACTAAGATTCGAAATCATTTAATTTATAAAACATTGTCTTATGTAAAAACATTTCCAAATTGATAATTTAATTGATTTATAAAATAAATATTATAGACTTAAAAAAATACGATATACGATGTTGAAAATCAGGTAAAAAGATAGGAATATAATAAGTACTAAAACCTTCTCATTGATCTAACAAACTATTTTCTGAAAACCGCATCAAAATCGGTTCAGCCAAACGCGGGATAATCGCGGACCAACATACATACAGGTCAAACTGAGAACCTCCTTTTTTTTAAGTCGGTTAAAAATATGAAAATGTTCAACAGTCATGATTTATTCGTACAGCTATTAAAACGAGGTCACTTTCAGTCGTAAATTATCACCGCGTGACACTTAATTTCTTTAATTATAATTATTACTATATGAATGCGAAAAATATTTCTGAAAATGTTTTTCCTCATGACAATAATTCAAAATATTATTTTTATTTTATTATTCGCCTTCCATACCTCAATGATAAAGGATTTTCAAACTAGTCCATTATATTTATAACCACAATTTAGATGCACTTATATTGCAATTCTGTTCTCCTCGTAACAAATTAACGAATTAATGTACCTACGAATACATATTTCATGTTTACTCATAACATAGTTAACTAGTTATGCATTTATCTACGGGTCAAGAGCGAAAATTGCATGAAACGTTGAATATTGCACTAAATAAGCTCTGAAATTGCGATGCGAATATCCTTTTTTTTTTTTTTTTTTTTTTTTTTTTTTTCTTTGAATTTAAAGTACGAGATCGAGATGTAAGCTATGAATAACAAATGTTAGTTTACAGAATATAAGCTTTTGTTTTCTTAAACAAAATATTGTCATGGAAAAAGTATGTACTTACGAGGTGAAGTGAACTGTTCTGTACCAAAATTTTTTTTCGTAACAACTTTCGCCTGAACTGTTACTTGCTGTTCTAAAAAAGAAAGCGTTTTTTTTTTATTTATTTATCGTAAAAATAAGGTTCAAAACCACTTTATTTTCAACATCCAAAAGCAGCTATAAATTACACGATTTTTCTTCTTCTCATTTTTGGTAAATTCCATAGTAGTCGTTCTTCGCTTATCTACGCGGAACCCCAAAATAAAGCCTTACCTAATTCATGAGAAGCTTTAGTACATTAAAGTTTGGAAGTACACATTGCAGTTAAGTTGAATGACTCCTCAGAGGTTTGTTGGACCTAAAACTTGAACTTAGTAGGTCAAGAGCAACAACTAATTTAGATTTATTTGGTAGAACTAACTAAGGTAACATGCCCAAAGTATGTACACAGAAGTTATAGAGCTACATCAGCAAAATGTAATGGATGTAGATAAATAACTACTTCTTATACTACTGGTAACGTAAACTTTTAATGTAACAACGAATACTGTAATACCAGTAAATGGGTTATGGATGTCAAATAAAAAGAAAATGTGGACAACATCACATACGTTGCTCTAAGCCCAAAGTAAGTAGCTATAACACTTGTGTTATAACTAATAGAATCAGGGACCACGAAGGTACCACAAATACCCAGACCTGAGACTCATACTGCAGACCTAAGAGCTACTGACACTTTGAAAACCGATGTGTCTCCCACTTGACCACGAGGCTAGTCGCTTTATGATATGTTCTCGTATGTAAAATAACGGTATATAGGTAAAACCGCAGTCTAAAGCCACAACTCGTCATTATCCTGTATTTTCAGATTTTCTTTTTTAAATAATACCTTTTATTTTTTTTGAGACAATTCCCCTCCCTCAGTTATTCCGGTCCTTCCTTACTCAAAAGCTAAGTCTTTATTTCATGTATAACGAGGTGCGTTGCAAAGTAGCCGGCTTCTCAGATTACCATATAAATTAAACTATAATAACAAGATACTGCAAGATGTAGATGTAGAGATTTACATTAAAAGGTAAAGTTATGCTGTTACGTCACAACTGCTTTAATGTACATTTTTAGGCTGCCTGTCCACCGGAGCGGAGCGAGGCAGCGGAGCGGAGAAACGGAGAAATATTAACCAATAGGACTGCACAAAATCTCCGCTCCTCTTTAGTGGACAGGGAGTTGCGAACTAGTTTAAAAATTCATACAAAACCGGTAAGCGGAGCGGGGATGCAAGGCAGCGGAGCGGAGAAACGGAGCGGGGAAGCGGAGCGGGGAAGCGAGTGCAGGCGCGGGCGCCAGTTGCGCCCGCAGTGTGCCGCCGTAGTCCGACCAGTGCGTATGTGACCGACGCAGTGAACACAATGGATGAAAAACTTATTGAAAGTGTGAAAAAGTTTCCGTGCATTTGGAACACATCTTCAGAATTTTACAAATGCAACGAAACAAAAGATGCTGCGTGGGACCAAATAATCATTGAAACAAACATATCGGATGGTAAATAATATTATGTATCTTTATTCTATAATACCCTCTAGTAGGTACATATTGATATCTTTTTTTTATTTAACAAAATAATACCTAAATAATGTCCGCGGCTGGCCAAACTATCCAAATCTGTCACACATCACTGACTATAGATTCTTTTCAAAATTCGAGTATCTTGCCATGGAACCTTCCCCTGATTATTGAAGTATGAACAATACATTTCGCGAACTTGAAAACCATCATTAATAGAATGTTGTGTTTGTGTAATATCACCAACTGATAATAATGTTTGCTCCATGTTATTTTCAATATTGTTTATATAATCAGGTTGTCTTTGAATTAAATAATTGTGCAAAACACATGTTGCTTTTATTACCTTGTCAACTGTTTCTATTTTGCATTCGAAATCTTTATGATACACGTACCACTTTCTCGTCAATACACCGAAAGTTGCCTCAACAATGCGACGTGCTCTTGATAATCGGTAATTAAATATTTTTCTTTCTGCGTTTAGTCCATCACGTGGGTATGGCCTCATAAAATTTTCCATTAATGGAAAAGCTTCGTCTCCTATAAATACGAACGGCATTTTTGCACCACCTTGATACAATGGTACCGGCTCAGGTAAATTCAATCTCTTCTCTTTTAGACTCTTTCCGAAAATGCTGTTATCAAAAATTCCTGCATCAGAAAATCTTCCCATAGATCCCACATCAACCATTCTGATTTTCCTTCTGGCATCAGCTAAACACATCAATACTACAGAAAATCTCTTTTTGTAGTTGAAAAACGAGGACCCAGTTTTCGAGGGAGCCTTGATATATACGTGCTTGCCATCAAGAGCACCTGTACAATTTTTAAATTGCCATAGTTCATCAAAATCTTTTGCTATTTCTTTCCAGTCGTTTTCTGTTGGTTGCGGCATGACAAGAGGTTGCAATACATTCCATAAAGCATCACAAACCTCATCAATAATTCTTGATACACTTTTTAATCCAATTCTAAAATTTTCTCCCATCGTTGTAAATGAGTGGCCGGTTGCTAAATACCTGAAAAATAAAAGTAATATTTTTTTATAAATAGACCATGGAATAATTTTTTGTGTTTGTTGATTGTTTCAGTTAAAACTGCCAAGTCGCGATGGAAACAACTGAGAGATAATCATCGAGATGCCTTAAAAAGACAAAATGCAACAAGGAGTGGACAGGCTAGAAAACAACGAAAAGAATGGAAATATCAGAAAGCCATGTCATTCTTATTGCCTTACATGTGTAACAGAGACCGGTCATCAAATTTTGCGCCCTTGGATGACTCAGTAAGCGAAACTTCAAATCCGCCAAATACCATTGATGAGAGTTCACGGGAATCATGCAATTTGTTGCCATCAAATTCAAATAATCTTCCTTCTGTCGATGTTCCTAATGATTCAACAGCTTCTGGGCCTCTCCCATCCACATCCAAAAAAAGAAAGAACGATGAAATTCTAGATCTTTTGAAAAAAAATCAAAAACGCCGCGAACTGTTGGAACAAGAACGGATAGAAGTTAAAAACATGATGTCAGCTAGTGATAAGTACGATGAAATAGACTTATTTTTTTTAAATTTGGCTGCATCGGCGAAAAAGCTGCCGTATTATTTACAACTACAAATTAAAAAAACCTGCTTTAATGCGGTAATATCAGCTGAAGAAAGTAATCTTCAACATAGTTGGTATTCTCCGAATAATTATGGTTATTCTACAGCCTCATCAACACCTACAACAGATAATATCAATACTCCAAATGATATTAACACTAGTATTAATACTCCTAGCGCTTCACAAATTCAAACGACCCAGGATATTGAAACATCTGCAGCAGAGCAAACAGGACCCAATGAAAATGCGGACAACTTTGAGACAGATTATGATTTTTAAATTAATATAACATGGCATCGACTGTATGCAAAAATAAAAGTTACTTTGATTTCAAAATGTGTACTTACTTTAAACACACTGCTAATCTTTCACAGCTACTGATTGAATTTCTGTAATTTGTGTCTTGTTTCCGAATATATGGTTCAATCAGGGAGTGAAGTTCATGAAAAGTACATCTTGAAACTCTATAAGATTTTTCGAAAGTTTCTTCATCAGCAGTTTGGAAAAAAGTAAAATATTCACTGTGTTCTGAACGATGTTTGATATGATTTCTTAACCAAAATCTATGTTTCCTTATAGAATTGTTCAAATAGTATACGGTAAGTAATTCGGTTTCTTCTGACTCCAACTCTTCTTCCTCAAGCAATGTAAGGTAATAACGTATTAACTTTTTCGATAACATGTCTGCTGTCACTGACATTTCGCGTAGAACTAAACCAATCGCCCGCCGCCGGGAGCTCGAAATGACTCGTCGCGTACTCGCGGCCTAGCTCCGCATATTGAAAAACACAGTGGCAACTCCGCTCCGCATTACTTTCTCGCTCTGCTCCGCAGCCTCGCTCCTCTCCGGTGGACAGACACAGTACGCAACTCCGCTCCGCATTACTCCGTTTCTCCGCTCCGCTGCCTCGCTCCGCTCCGGTGGACAGGCAGCCTTAATGAAGCTTTTTATTAAAAAGAGTTTCTAATCCAAAATACTGAAAGTGAACTACTGTTACACTTAATTAGCCTCATACGGATAAACAAGGTACGATAAATAATCTGTGATCTACCAAAATTCATCTATTTTTTTTTAATTAGTTGGTATTACTGAGAATAAAAAATAATTTCGTGATGAATTTGCTCCACTAGTTTTCGCCTTTTTTTGTATAGACTACAAAAAAAGCTCTATGTTTCAGACAACATTATGAAAGTAAATAAGCAAGTAGCTTACTCACAAAGAAGGATAATACATTAACAGGAATTGCACTGTTCCTGTTTAAAGAATAAACATAATATTTTAATCAGTTCGTTTGTGCCTTTGTACGTCTCGTAATTACCATACTTAAGAGTTTTAAGCACGAATTAAATTCTGCATTAAATATGTTCTTCCTCGCTTGCAAATATCCGACGCCGGAAATTGGTACTTTGAGTATGTAACCCATTTCTTGTGGATGTTTTTTTACACAACATTAATGTAAAATATTTACTTGCCGGGAGTTATAACAGAGTGTAATTAATTATTATTTTTCATTTTTTGAGATCGAATGGTGTCAAAATACGAGAAGTTATTTAAATATTGCCAGAAAGGCATGTCTCAATAACAAAGTCTTTAATTTTATTCTTCTACAAATCCATCCAGAAAAAGGAGTTTATTATGCAAATCTATCTAAGGAAAAATGTGTTTAAAATTTTCTTCATTTGTTTATAATATATTTGCAATGATAGTCATCATCAAAGTTGGTTATACCTATTTCATACTATAGAATTTTTTATTATTTATTATTATTATTTATTAAATATACCCACCCGTCACGAACGTTGTTATAATCTCACTTTATAACAGATAAGCCGTTATTAAATAACACGAAAAAAAACCTGTTTAATTACAAAAACGTAACAACGAACATTAATTAACTTCAATTTACCGAGGCTTAAGATTTCTGCTGATTATATTTTTCTTTCTTTAGATGTACGCGGACCGAGGTAAAACAGGGCAATTATCTTTTAAAAAACTTATCTTTCTTTTGTCTTAATTGTCTTCAGCTACATTTTAAGGTAGTATAATTAATAGTTGGACACCTGACAACAGTACTGTAAACTTTAATTAAGTCTTAGTTACTGTAAAACTAAGGTCAGTGAGATAAGATTCCTTTTTACATGTATTTATTTTATTTTTAAATAAAGTGAATGTAACTTTTTTACAAAAACATTTCTATTTATTTATTATATTGTCTGAACCACGCAGCCACTTTACCTACACCTATTTAAATTTGCATCTGCACCTACTTATAATCAGACATTGTCCGGCTAGCACAATAATTTATTATTCAGCTGAAGCGCAATACTTTGCTGACATTAATTTACACGTCATTTATTAGCTCTATACGTATACAATGAACACCTTAAGATCGTTTTTCCTCTGAGCAATTGAATCCAAGTCAGTGGAAAAATAAGCTGAATAGCTTTGAATGTTCATAGCATTATATTTTTGTATCATCAATGTACTTTGTCTAATCGCTCTACGTACTCATATAAGACACAATTTAGCAAATAATGTATAAAGATACATAAAGTCACTACACATTGTTTAAATGTCATTAAAGTAACAGTTAGATATCTAAATAATTAACTAGCGACAGATAATTACAGTGCACTTAATTTAATAGCAAAACAAGACGTTCTGTCTCGCCAAGACTTGGAAACAACCTTTTGTTTTATTTTCCCGTTAGTTTCACTAATGCAACTAAATTAACGACTGGGCAAAACTGTAGTCTTTTAAAGGAATTGCTAAATAGAATAGTTTTGTGTTTTTAATAGTGTTCAAATAGTAGGTTAATTAAGTATTTTGAAAGTTTGGTAGACAGTTTAATTGTAGCGAGATCTTTGACCTGTCGTATACATCAATTAGTAAAAAAGAATAATCTGGCTTTTTATCAGTTCTTAACAAAGAATTCGTTTATTACTTGTTCTTTTTAAATAACCAAATTAATACTTTTTTTTACCACACCGACAACGTTACATTTTAATTTTCGTAGCATTTAAAATAAAAATAATTCAATAAAATAAACAACCCAACCACCGCGACTGATCTAACTTTCAGATCATAAATCACAATATCCGTCAACTCAACTCTGCGTACTCTAAATAACATTGAACTGTAAAACAGATATCAATCTTAATAATCCTAATGTGTGTTCGTGTTAGCTTAATATTTGTACGGTGCTCCTGAAGCACGCGACTGAGCGTGACTGTACTCGACCTTGTGAATTGAAGTTTGTGCTCGTGTGTACTTCAGATACATTATTGCATGTATAATGACAACCGACATCCCTATTCGATTGGTGAGCTGTTACGGATCTGAAAATTAGAATTTTAACGAAATAAACACTGTAATTTTGTAGTTAAGAAGTTGTTTTGTATGTCATGTAATTAAAATGTCAATGTAATAAGATGAAGTATTTTTTATCATTTACTTGTAAAGTGAACTGTTTATGGTCCCACAGATTTAATTACTCATAGTAGTGAAATATCACATATTTTACTCTTAAACATTGTATGTACTATTATCACACAAAATGCAAATAAAAAATAGTTTTCATAAATAAAAAAAAAAGAAAGAAAATTGAGTAGCGGCGCATAAACCTAACTATTAATGCAAGAACAAAAAAAACTCTAAAAATAATGAAAGATGAATATATATAGGTCTATGAAGTTGACAGCATCTAACTGAAAATTCAGTCGGGAAAAATGGTTTCAGGTTTCGACGTGCAGTGCACAAAAACTATTTCTGCCAACAATTGGTGACATTCCGCTCAACTGACCGATCGACGTCACACTTTCAGACAAAACCGTATCTAAATCCCTTTGTTTTTATCCTACAGTAGGAGTTTCAATTTAGTTTTCTCTCTAAAAACAGTCACTAAAACTACTTTTGAATAGATCAAATCTATAAGCATGTTTTAGTTGATTATGATATTTTTATTTGCAAAAAGCCTCATCAAATAAATGATAAAAAAAAGATTTTTTTTTTTTTTTGTGGAGGACTGCCGCAGTTAGCCTCATGGAGGCTTTTACTGCTTTACCGGACTAAGTTGGCGAGACAATACTAATACGCCTCCAGCCAGAAAAAAGATATTTAAAAAAAAAAGATATTTTTATTTAACATTTTATACCTTTTATGACATCGTGCAAAAAATAATAAAAAGATGCACGACACTGCACTAAACTATTTTGTCCGGTCACGTCTCTAGCCACGAATTGAAATACCTCATTGAGGTACTTTTTTATGACTGTATTTTGTATTATGTATTATGTGTATGTCTTTAATAGTCGTAATAGTAGGTAAATCAAATCAATCAAATAATCACGTCATTTAAACAATATGTAGGAGTGGGACGATCAGATAGGCAGTCGCTCCATGTAAAATACAGTATTCAGCTGAATCCGGTAAGACTGGAAGCCAACTCCAACGTAGCTAGGGAAAAGGCTAGATATTTTATTACTCTGAAGGGAAACATTGTGAGGAAACTCTGTATGAAATCTCTAACTCGCCATGGACATACAACCGGGCATATCTACGCTCGTTGCCTTCTCAAATAATATAAGAATATTCCTTTACCTAGCAGTGAAACAGGTACAACCCCAATTTATTCATTCATAGCAAATTTAAGAAAACCTCGACATTTTTCAAATTTTTTCAGCACTTACAAAATGCTATCCCGATTGACATAAATTATGGCTAAAAAACATCCTCAACCGCATCGTAATCGGTCAACTCGCTTAAGAGCTACGATGCCACAGACAGACACACACCCACACACATAAACACAGACACGTCATACTTATAACACGCCGTCGTTTTAGCGTCTGGAGTTGAAAAATAACTGCTATGGCACGGTAATATTATAATACAGTACTCCAACTTCATACAAACGGACGAAACGCGAGCTATACCTACGCGCTCGATCTCGGGGTGCGCTCGGGGAGTAGACAGTCACGGCTGTACCGCAGTGTCGAACGGACGGTGTTGTTTTTTTAACAATAACCGCGCGATTTTTTCTTTAAAAATCAGTTAATATGACGAGTAGGAAATATTGTGCTGTTTTTGGTTGTATGAATTCGTCAATAACGCATTTTTAATTAAGCTTTATATAAGAATGCGGATTTATTATACTTTAAAATTTAACAATAAAGCATTTTGTACGACTCAGTCGAAGCGCAAATATTTTTCGGTCACAAATTTATAAGCCCGATTTGTTTTTCAAACAAATAACATGTTTTTTAATTAAATCTACCAATCAAAAAATAACACGCATTTTTATTGAACACTTTCTATTCAATATACAAAGTATTTCATTTATTTATATAAAAAGGATATTTACAATCACAAAACTAAATAGAAACAGAAAGTAGGCAAATGCTGGAGACGGGCAGCCCTAACGCATGTTTACGTACCGCGCGGCTGTAGGCATTTATTTCTATCATGCGGCCGAGTTACACTACTGTATTATAATATTACCGTGGCTATGGGGATCACGATTAGTGGTCTGTTTAATTAATTTAATACTTAAAATAATTATGTAGTAAGGTTTCCTGTTTTTCGGAAACATGAACGTTATGATTACATTATAACTTGAGGGTTTAAAATTTATTTCCTGTACAAAATTTAACACGGTTATTTAATTATCACAATTTCAATTTGGTATTGCCGTGTACGACTAATTATAGAAATAGACGTCAAATAATAAGGTTATTGTCATTTACAAGATAAGAGTAATTATAAGGAAATATTATGTTGTGTAATCCGCGAATAATAAACTAAATCACGTTAAAATATAGCCTAATTAGAATCAGGTATTTCCTAATTAAATTGGCAGTGTTAGATAATTACTTATTTTACAGTTTACAATATTATCAAATTATGTAACTATTTAATGAAGTAGATAACACTATAAGTAAACAATAGAATTTAATTATAATTTAACGAACTATTCAAAATTATTTCGATTTATGAGGATGTTTAGTTAAGTTTATTCTTATTATTTGTATTAATTGCATTGGCCATAGCGGTGTAAAAAAGAGCAACCGAACCGAATTCAAATTCGGTACTTTATGTTTTACGCAATATGGCCAAATCAATCAAAACAAGTTGTGACTTTAGTAGGGTTCTGTGCATGTTAGCATTTTAATACTATACTTAGATACATCATTTATAATTGCATACATTATTTTAAGACCTCAATTTCCTTTTCAATGCTCACGGTCCTGTCCTATTGTTGTGAATAATAACTAAAAGGCGCATGCCGCCATCTACTTGACATTTGCAATTAACATTTTACCTAATTTGTTTGATGACTGGCCTGTTGGTCTAGTCGTTAGTGACCCTGACTGCTATACCGGAGGTCGTAGGTTAGATTCCCACCCAGGACAAATGTATGGGCATGATCACTTGTTCTGTGTCTGGGTGTAATTTATCTATAATATGTATGTTTTTTAGAAATATATAATTATGTTTATCAGTTGTCTGGTTACCATAGTACAAGCTCTGCTTAGTTTGGGATCAGGGAAACTGTCAAAATTGGTTCGTATTTACATCACCAAATTAACTTACTCTCCAAAACGAATCAAGTGTTAGCCGTAGTTTATGGTGGCTGGCGCATCAGAATCAGGGCGTACTTAACTAACTGTTCACGATCAGCTGTTGTATGATTTGTGTTATTATTCAAAGTGCGAGTGTGTTGAATTTCCACGCCATTACCGCAGCCCCGACCTATGAATTAAGATTCAAATTAAACGGGTTAGTTTATTTTCTACGTTATTTATTCAACTAGATTTTTTTGTTCTCACACTGTTTTTAAAGACAAAGGATTTAAATGACTAATAAAAAATTAATAACATACTTATTTCACATTGTTTTTTACTTCTTTATTAGCTAAGACAAACGGCTGCGGGGTGTCACTCAAACTTATATTTTTTAAACATGTCCGATTTGCGCATTCAATCGAGATGATCTCAAATATGGTTAGTGTTTAACAAAATCCAAAAATTTTAGTTTTTAATTTTCTGATCTACTTATTACACCATTAAATAAGCAACACTTTTCCGGTCCATTAAAACAAAGTACGGTAATGATCCTGCATATCTCTTCCAGTAAACTGCACAGCTTAACATTAGCAGAGGGTGGTACGTGGCGAAACTTGTAGTACTTAGAACAGTTACCAACAACCACAGCCGACTGTTAGCTGTTCATTATTGAGTAATGACTCCGTCTTCCATTACGTAATGGCCTAAGCTGCCAGCCTGCAGTTAAGTGTATTCGTAAGTCGCCTTTCAGGAACTTAACAGTATTTCCAAGTAGGTTGCATGTAGTTTCAGTGGTAATTTGCAAATGCTTGGGCCTTGGCTGGGAAAAATTAATCACCACAGTGATATCTGATACTGAGTTTAGAATAGAATTCTTTAAAAGGTAAAAATGAGTTAGGAATTCTACAGTATCCAAAAGGTTTTTTTACTTACTTCACATTAAATAAAAAAATTAAGATGCCGAAAAACCAGTCTGGGCATTTCATTTGACGACCTCCGTGGTCGAGTGGCGTACGCAACGGTTTCAAGGTGTCGCTAGCTCTGAGGTCCCGGGTTCGATTCCCGGAAGGGTGTAGAAACCAACTTTTCTACATTGCCTCGGGTCTGGGTGTATGTGGTACCTTCGTTGTTTCTGAATTCCATAACACAAGTGCTTTAGCTACTTACTTTGAGTTCAGAGAAATGTATGTGATGTTGTCCGCATTTATTATTATTATTATAATATAACATCTTATTTCCCATAATGTGTAACTAACAATGTCCGGTTATATGACCAAATTTGCCACTTAAAATACTCGTTAAAATATTTATTCTGTCCTAATGCAGAATAAATATTTTAAAGAAAAAAGTATTGGTTCAGGATGCTTGTAGCGACTGATACGCTATTTTAAATTATAACTATTTTTTCCCGTATCGCTAGTCTGCCTGCCTACAAATGTTTGTTATTAAATCATTAATTATATAATTAGTACGGTCAACTTATATTGTACGCTATTGTTTAACATTGACCTTATTGTATTATTTAACATTTTCCTTGTAAATTTATATTTGATATATTTGGAGTTAGGTGTATAATAATAGGGAAATTGTATTGTCAGTATATAAATAGTTTTACTTTTAGGAATAATGTAATTGTTGTTTAAGGTGTATTACCTTTATAATATACCTTTAACCATAATTATATACATCATAATACATAGTTATTAACACTGTTTTGCACTTTACAAAAAAAAAAGAAAGTAATAGCCACTTACAAATAACATTTAAAATAGTTTTTAAATTGACGGGCCTGTTGGTCTAGTGGTTAGTGACCCTGACTGTTATACCGGAGGTCGTGGGTTCGATTCCTACTCAGGACCAATCTTTGTGTGATGAGCACGATCATTTGTTCTGTGTCTGGGTGTAATTTATCTATAATATGTATGTATTTAGAAATATATAAGTAATTAATCACACTGATTTTCCTTATGTTAATTAGTAGGTAATGTATTACATAGTGTTGAGCGGTATGTTATATATTATTTTGTATTTCAATGTGTAATCTATATGGCCATGGTATGAACGAGACTGAGAGTAATGAAATAATTTATTGGTTTAAATAATACTTCTTAACTTTAGACACTCGATTGTTTAAAAGAGTTTCAATGACATTTATTTCTGTCGCCATATTGAGAATAATTTTTCTAATAAACGAACCCTTTTGAGTTTAAAAATATGCAGCGTTGAAAATGTAATAAGCCGTACCTACGGTAATTTTGAAACAAAGCTAAAATGTCGGCGGCACACGTATCCGTATAAAAATTATTTCAAACTTTTCTTATATAGGTACAGTGAATAACAAAATACAAAACATTTTACTGCAGATTTATCACAAAGATATTATAAAATAAACACAAAACATTTGTGAACATAACTCGCCTGAAAATGTATTTCAATTTATATCTATGATTCAAATTTGCGTACGTAAGTGGATTAAGTTTGTCGATTTTGTCGGTGATTGTACAATTGATAATAATTCCCAGTATTACTTTTACCCTGATTATTGGCAAACGTTCAAACTTGTACGTGTTATTAGGCTAAAATTACAAATACGACTCCTTTGAATGAAAATTATTTTCATGTCCTTTTTGTATATAGTATTTATAGACATTTAACATTTTTTTATGAGGTTTTTATTGTCAGTGTAAAACAAGAGTTCAGTTTATTTTGTTATACCAATGATGGTATTAATTTTATAGATAAAATATCGTCAAAGATTTATTAATATAAGATAAGATAATATTCCGGGACAACTCACACACGGTTATCTGATCCCAAGCTAAGCAGAGCTTGTGTTATGGTAACCAGACAACTGATAAACATACTTATATATTTCTAAATACATACATATTATAGATAAATTACACCCAGACAACCAGAACAAATGATCGTGCTCATCACACAAACATTTGTCCTGGGTGGGAATCGAACCCACAACCTCCGGTATAGCAGTCAGGGTCACTAACCATTAGACCAACAGGCCCGTCATATTTGTACTGAAGATCACTTTTTGATCTTAAAAGGTGCACAATTTATTTATTTTTTCGTCTCGTTTATTTTACAGCTTATTTACTTCAATAACAATGTAAGATAACAGTACAAAACATAAAAAAGCTTACGTTTAGAAAAAATAGCTTATTAATAAATTAACCAACTGAAAATCAACAATAAATACAATACAACCTTATTGAAGTAAATGTTTTCTATTGAAAAGCTTACGTTTAGAAAAAATAGCTTATTAATAAATTAACCAACTGAAAATCAACAATAAATACAATACAACCTTATTGAAGTAAATGTTTTCTATTGAAAAGCTTACGTTTAGAAAAAATAGCTTATTAATAAATTAACCAACTGAAAATCAACAATAAATACAATACAACCTTATTGAAGTAAATGTTTTCTATTGAAATTAAGGTTAAAAATTGATCGTAAATTATCTAAATCAACATACTTATAGTTAAGCTTAACTTATCTGGTTAAAATTACAGACAAAATATGGTTTATCAAAAGCAAAACAATTTTTTTATAGAATGCTTGCATTGTAACAAGATTTGTGACTTAGACAAACAAAACAACAACATCTAGCTAACGCAATTGTAGAAGTTAATGATGATTATAAAAGATATCTTCATAATACCTTTAATTTGTGAAAGAGGGATAGCAATATGACAATGTACACGAATGTGAGCAGGACAAATACAATAATGTATACAGGATCCAATTTGCAGAGCGCAACGTTGTTATCTTTGAAACAATACAATCATGTTAAAATTGCATAAAATATAATATTGTTTTGTACAATTCTACGGTAAATACAACCATGTAGAATTATTTCAGTGGATAACGAACAAAGTAATTGATTATTAGATAAGCATTGTTTATGTATGTATCGTGAAATCATGGTTTCAATAATAGGTATGTTTATTGCAAATTAAAATAACAGCAAAAAGTTCTCGTTTGCGTTCCTTTTTTGTTTCTACCTATCAGATAATAATATGAATGGTCTCGTTGAAAAAACGACAACCGAATCGTGATATCTCGTGATCTCACTTTACAACAAAACAATGAGCTAAAATGTTATTTAATTATTGCAGAGAAAAATATAACACATACAACTTACAAGTGAGGAAAAATATTTATTATATTCGATTTGATCTTCAATACACTATAAATATGAATCACAATGCAAAACAATCAGATGAAAATATCTTCCTTATCTTAATGAAAAATGTTACTTGACTAGGTTTTGGACGAGCCGTGGTCAAAAACTTTGATAAACTTTTGGTCATGTAGGTTTTAGTGCGTTGTAATGACTAGCTTGTCTCTCGCACGCTCGCACTCTCGGTGTCCACTTAGAATCCAGGCCACAATGCAAGTGTATACAGAATAAAGAAAGACAATATTGTAGATAGCCCGTAGGTAATGTAAAATAACGTAATGTTAAATAACGCTTAAATATTGCGTCTTTTCAAACAATAAGCAATTCTGCATTCTGAAGTAATGATACTTTTGTGTGGAAAACATGAATTTTCTTACTTTTTTAATCTAATTTAGTCGACGAAACAGTATTATGTATTTATGAACAAGTATTTAATAAATTACACGTGTGATGACGTATAATTTATTCAGAGGCGTATTAAATGGTTACTTTAATGTGATGTTTGAACCCGTGGGAAAAGGTAATAAAATGTTAGGTACTTTTTTATTTCAGAACAAAAGCTATCAGACTGACTGACGAGACTTAAAGAAGTTTGCCAAAACTTCAATATCTCAGTTACACGCAATGTGTTTCTAATTTTAAATTCAAGTATCTATCTACAGACCAGACAAAGCACATTCTTTTTAAACTAACTTAAAAAAAGGAGGTTCTCTACTAGACGACCTTTTTTCGTTCTTGGTTTTTGTTTTAGGTGCTTTCCCATAATGTTGTTTTAAATAACCACAAATAATGCTTATTCATGCAATTCGGAGAACTCGAAAACAACCTTCTGATTGTCGACTGAGCTTAAATAATAAATTTTGGTACAAGCATGAAATTCCGTACCGATAATTCATATTCAAAATTGAACATACAGACTCATGCCAGAAATGACATGCTAGTTGGCAAATCCCACCAACTGGCAAACCGCAAACAACTGATTTTATGTAGACTGCAGTGGGTATCCAAGCACAAACTATTGTGATATGATTGACAGAGCTTAGATGTTAGTTTGTTTTGATTTACGTCTGAATTTATCAAGTGTAATCTATTACCTACCGCACTCAGAAACCTAAACGATTACAGGGATTTCTGATTTACATAAGCCATCTCTTAGAAATAAGAGAGTTTGCTTCCCTTATTCTTCCGATTTAAGTAAGGGACAATAAAGTAAACAGAAGAAATAATAATAAACACCGTTATACTAACCGTCTTTATTTTTTTGTTTATGAGTAGGTATATATTGTCCCACTGCTGGGCAAGGGCCTCCTCCTCCTCCAAAGGCATCTAGTCTTTCTATATTTGTATTTCTCGAGCCACCTTAAACCAACCTGTGCAGTACAACAGATGATTAAATAATTTACATGGGTTAAATGGGTTTAATGCCTCACACTAAAAATATATTTGTATTTTGGTTCCAACAATATTTGTCTTGCTATTGGTCTATTCGAAGTTCGTTAGAGACAAATAATTAGGGACCCTGATTAATGAGCCTGTGGATATCACGGAGCTCCCGTAAATTTTCTTTGAGTTTAATTGAAACAAAAGTACCGCAAACTTTGTTACCGGTTAGTTATTCATTGCACGACTGTTACTTGGTCTTTTTAGTTACTCTTTGAAATACCTGAAATTGTTTAGTAGAGTTAATTTAATATTACTTTGTTAGATATATGTTCAAAACATGAATCCATTAACTAAAATAATACAAACGCAAAAAAAATACTAAACAATAATAATTATCATACTAAAATGAACTTTTTTGTAGGTCGTAATTGATAAACTAATTACAGACAGACCAAAACTTAGATAAATCGGGTTTAAAAAAAAAAAAAAAAAATGCGGACAACATCACATACATTGCTCTGAACCCAAAGTAAGTAGCTGAAGCACTTGTGTCATGGAATTCAGAAACAACGAAGGTACCACAAACACCCAGACCCGGGACAATGTAGAAAGGTTGGTTTCTACATTGACCCGACCGGGGATCGAACCCGGGACCTCAGAGCTAGTGACACCTTGAAACTGGTGCGTATGCCACTCGACTACGGAGGTCGTCGAAAAGTTTAATCCTTTCAGTTATAATATGGTGGGAAAAGTAAAAAAAAAGTACCTTTTTATCAAGGAACATGGTTGTTGTACCTAAGCTTCTACAACAATTGTCTTGAATATCACAATAACACTTTGTCTGGCTAAGAGCAGAATATAAAACCTCCTTGCCTGTATCATAGTGAGTGAGCTCATTTTTATTCCAGCATATTATTTAGTTTAGTTGCAGGGATTACTTAAATAACTACGTTTTTAGTCTACTTCATGTAGTGTCGTTATTCATGTTACGTCTTAAATAGGTTAGTGTGTATTACAGACTAAAAATACATGGAAGGTAAAAAAAATGCAAAGAAAAAATAACCCTAATAACCAGAGAGTTGGTTTGTTCCTTGCACAGAGAATCGGCATAGCCATTCAACATGGCAATGCTGCCAGCCTTCTGGGCACGTTTCCCGCCATTGACAAGGATGACGATGAGTTTTTTGACGCGTGTTAGTTTTATTTATTTATATAAGATTTAATTTTAGTGTAGTTGTAAGTGTTTGTTCTTGTATTAGATTTAAAATTATACGGACCAACCCTAATGTATTTAGTTTTTCATAATCTGTCGTTTAAATGTTTTTTTTTTATTTCATTTTATTACGCTTGTCTTGCTGTTTTTATCGTCTGTATAAAAGAGCAAAACATTAAAGCGGTATTTAAAGCGATCAGTTCTTAAGTGACAAAAAATTTGACAAGAACTTTGACAAGAAATTTGACGAGTATGATTGACTTGTTTATAAATTAAACGTTTTAAAAGCACTAATTGATAACTTAAAAAAAACATGTGTATCTTTTAAGTTATCCAATGTTATAAGTTACCATTCAACATTCTTATGTCATATATTTTTTGCAGTTCCTTGTTAAGTAATAGGTATCACAACTACAAAAGTTTGTATGCGCATAAGTTTTCAGTAAATAAATGGCAATAGCAATAGATTCTGAGCCTTCTGCCATCTGCAAAAAATTGCTTTTGGGTTGATATTGATAATGGTCTACTTTCTTGTGTTCAAAATTCATGTAAAAAAACTTTAAGAATACATTTTTATTGCTGTGGTGTAGTAAAAACAAATACCAACTTGTCAAGGTCACAGATGAAAAATTAATCTGATATTCCTTTAGTTCATTCCGTAAGACTTTATACGGCAAATAACATTCTAACTTTTCAACTAGTTTTCTTAACCGTCCCTAATCTTCTAAGTGCAAGTAAAGAGACTCCCAAAGCGACAATACCTAACCAAGTAAACGTCCAACGTTCAATGTCCACTTGGTGAGTAGCCAATCAAAAAAGCATGAGCTGTTTCTAACAGAATAATACATGTACTAATAAGAAAGAAACCCTCACGTGTCTCATACGTCTGAGAGACTAGACACGTGTATAATACTCATTACCCTTAGAAAATGCATTCATACAGGCCTGTTGGTCTAGTGGTTAGTGACCCTGACTGCTATACCGGAGGTCGTGGGTTCGATTCCCACCCAGGACAAATGTTTGTGTGATGAGCACGATCATTTGTTCTGTGTCTGGGTGTAATTTATGTATAATATGTATGTATTTAGAAATATATAAGTATGTTTATCAGTTGTCTGGTTACCATAGCACAAGCTCTGCTTAGCTTGGGATCAGATAACCGTGTGTGAGTTGTCCCGCAATATTATTATTATATTATATTATATTAAAAGTTAGACATAAATGCCAGACTGACATTTCAATTGCATAAATCTAATGTAGGCGATAAAAGTAATTCACTATTTATGCATACTCTCGTGCACACGACGCCACGGCCACACCTCCCCGTGCCACCGCCGCCGCGCCGCGCCGCCGCCGATTCGCCATCATTTGTTTTTATCATTCACTATACAGTTTTTGGTAAACTGTACATTTGATGGCAGCCAGTAATGATCAACAAAATTAAAAACAAATGACGGTCGCACGTCGCACGGTGGCGGCGTCGCGTGCACGAGCGCTTACGCGTTGTTAAGTCATACACAACCACATATGCGTTAACAAATTATGCGTTGAAAGGACCTTGCGGTATAAAGCTATTTACTATTAGGATATAAAAACCACAGAATGTGCCTCTAGTTCCGTAGTATTATTACTCATTGATTCGTACGAATAGGAGATATTTATTGTTTGTTCGTGCGTTCGTCATTGTGCTAATAATATCTGCTAATAGTATAAAGTGAATTTAGTCATGACGTGCAAATTTGAGGTTTTACTGCTTGAGTCAATACAAGACTGTTTTAACTGAGAAATTGGTTGTTGATTCATCTTATAGATGCAATTAGTATGAAAATTTTACTTCTTAAATAGCAAAGTGGTGAATGGGTCAACTTGCTAACTCCCACTGCGCGTCGTGCTGCGGGTTCGAATAACATGACATGTTCACATTGTGAAAAACATTAGAGCTACCCACAACTACTTGTTCTTAGTCTGCTGTGGCTTGACATTTGTGGAACCACCTACAATACACACATTATCCATAAGAGCAGGAGTCGTATTTTAAAGAAAAACTTAACAATTCACTGGGACTTTTTGTTTATATTGTTGGAAATATTTAAAGACATAAAATTCCTTATATCAAGTAAAGTAAATGCCTCTGATTCCTTTAAATTTCTAGTAAATGTTTATATAATGTAAGGTTGTATCGCATTATTCAATATCAATCGAACGCTTATTTACATCTTATTAAGATGAGCTCTTTATCCACCGCGCGATGTATATCATAATCTAAGAATAAGTCACACCATTCCCGCAGGTATAGTAACAAGGTCACACACATGTACACCTTTGTACAGATAACTGGGTACTACAAAGGCTGATTTCCCTAAGGGTGGCTGGGGTCAGACGGCATACGCTATGTGCAAATCAGGACAGAAAGGAGTACTAATCGCGCGGTTTGCTTATTATTGGGATATTTCATGATAAAACGTTAACATGTAACTATAACAACCGAACATCTATAAGTGTAAATCAAAGCTAAAACCATGCATTATGTTCTGAAAACATGTTTCAAATGTGGCATTTAATCATTTTTATAAATGGGGATATTACAAAAGATCATTGGCTACTTTTTGTTGCGGTGACTGAAAACCATGTAGGCGAAATCCGAGGTCGTAAGCTAGTATTACTATTGAATACTTATAATTAAATATTAGAACATAATTTATTAAAACTTAACTATAGAATTACAATAACATACTTATAACGAATATGTTTCATAATGTTATTAGTTTATCAAACACGTCAATAACCATGTTTAAGGTAAACAGCGTATTTGTCTGAAATTGACAAAACAATAGACACGCGAGGTAATTAATTTTCGTTTGTAAGGAGATCCAAGTTATTCTTAAGAGGAAAGGGGAGCGGAGAGACTTTTGAAAATTCGGTTTTTGAAGAAAGGATTGCTGTCGCTCTAATTCCCCCCGCCCTCTAATTCGTGCGATAAGGACAACTGCAGCTCAGACCGAAAAACTGACGAAAAATCGAGGTTTGGCTCTCGTCTATTTTCTCCCCCAATTCTTAACCAATTTTAAAGATATTTCATGTACTGCATAAGAAAAGAATAATCTGTGCTTCTATTTTTTCTGTTTTTCAATAATCGTTGCCAAATTTGAAAAAAAAAAACGCCTCTGAAAACTGCGGTCAAAATCGGCACTTTTTAGAAGGTTCTAGTTTCTTTAAATATAACTTATTTTAAAAAAGGAAAAAGTAGGGGCATAGATCTAGTTCATATTTATATTACTGCAAAAAATCATAGCCCTAAGTTCAGAAACCAGCGAGAAAACAGACGATAACGTTTGTATAGAGAAAAGTCCACTCCCCTTTCCTCTTAAGCATTCCCTATAAGAAACAGCAACTACAAAAGCATTTCTTTATTTCACCTTCTTTAGAGCATTATAAATTCTCTTTGTACGAAAGGAATGAAACTTGCACTTCGCGTCGGCATTAAGCTAATTATCATATTGGAACAGCTCACTATTAATTAGTAGCAAAAGACGATTAAATTTTATCAGGCGAAGTTTTTCCGCCATCTTAATAAGATTAAGACCGGCGCTCATTTTAGTTTTATTTTCATGCATAGCGCCGAATTCAATTTAAAATTATAATTTATTCAGATATGGCAAGCGTATAGGATTAATGAAGCGTATAGGATAAAAAAAAATCAACGACGAATTTACAAAAAAACTAACTATTGTTTTTGTACCTTTTATCTGTTAATGTGTTAAGGTAATTAACTGTCCATTTCCTTAACCCATATTGCCCGTGAAAATATAACAATCACATTCCACAGATCAAGTTAAATATTTAAATCTGAAAATCTCCGGGTCTTTACCTCTATAGACAAGGAATGTATGATTAGATAACAATGGGAGCGAGCCCATAGCCCGCATTTGCTCACAAACCGCATTAAGGAAATTAGCCAACCAAATTCTAGAATACATCAGACCAGACCCAAACTTCAATAATATAAGGAAAAATTTGTTCGAACATTTACATACGAATTTGTTCAGGACTTACGAGTAGATTGTTTCTTTGCTTATCCTTTTTATGTTAAATGAAAAATATCTCAAGCATTTTCCAATATAAAGGGCTTTCAATGGAAACTTATATTTGAATCAGATTTTTTTTTCATTTTCACTGCTGTTAAAATGTATGCATGTTAGGTAACACTGAACTATACCTACATAAACATTATTCATTAAACTTTGAAAATATAATATGCATAATGTGCTTGCTTCAGAATGAAATACATGGTTAACACTTTTTACATGATTTTTGTGAGTAAAGACAAAACTCTGCCCGTGACCATGATACCTGCAAAGGTGTCGAAACGTCGGGACCTAAAATCAAAATAAACCGCGACAAAATCCGTAAAAAGTAGTTTTATTTCAATGTCTAACATTCGCGTAAACCTTAGAAACCAATAAACACAAAACTTTTGTCATTTGACGAAAACATAAAACTGTTATATACAATAAACGATTTATGTATCAAACTATAAAAAACTGCTTCGTGGTTTCGCTTACAAGATTAATAAACGTACCCAAAAACATTGTTGTTTTTTTTACCAACAATGATTAAATAAATCTGCGGCATTGTTTACCAGCTTACACATAAGTACATTATAAATATAGAAACGTGTTGTCTCTAAATTTATACTAATAACAGTGCGCCCACGTTAATTATTCAATTGTTTCACATATCGCAATAATATTAATGCAATGACAATTATAATTATAATTAAACACAATAGGTGCTTGAAATCCAAGCTCATATTTATTTAATTTAGCCATGTTTACTGGATAACAGAATTGTTGTAATTAATATAAATTAATATTATGAGCTGACACTGTTAACAATATCATTGGTGTGGGTTGAGGTGATGTATTAAATTGATAAAAATTAACAAAAATTAAATAAATATTTGACTTTTGTTACAGGAAAAGTAAGAGTTTTAATGTAAAGATACAGATATACATATTATTATATAAGTCACATAGATAAAGATATATTATTGTTGACTTAATTTCACATACCTAATGGCATTTTGAAATTGCGATATTAAAAAAATATAGTATGATAAATACAATATCTATGTATATATATATTATTGGCACGCATAAACAAACTCTTTAGGTGCATTATATTAGTACCTAATAGATATATATTTTTTTTCAAAATCAAAATCATTTATTAGAACAAAAAACTATCTCCTTCCTCCTTCTTTTTATTGAATAATTTAGTCACTTTTAAGCTAGTTGTAAATATTTATAATTTAAACGAGACACTTAAAAATTGATGCAAAATTATTTTATTATTTAAATAATTTTCCGCGATGAACAAACCGTTGTTTTTGGGTCAGTGCAAAATTCTAACCTTTCTAAGCTCAATAATGTGTTCAAACATGTTTCTGCAATATAATGATCATTTATTGAACCGGTTAGAGGTTGTTCAAACCGGTTTTTTGGTATCTTGTATCATAAATCATGATTAGGCGCTTACAACTCATAAGACATGTGTTTAATGACTACAACTTGTATTTTCTTATTATTCTTTTTATTGAGGAATTCGTGATTGATTGAAAAGTATTGTGGGAACAAAATAAACGAAAGCTGCTATTTGTAGAAAGGTTGTGGTGATAAGATAATTAAAATTAATATTATTTATGTGTTTGTAAAATGGTCCTGATGAGGCTTAAACAATTTTTTACTAGTTTTTGAAAAGGGTCAATTTGAAATCTAATGTAATTAACATATTATTATATAATCGAGTTTCAGGGAAACATTCAGCTCTTATTTATAACCAAGTCAAAGAGCTTACTTGTAAAGAAAAATACAGAATAATAGAAAACAAAACACAATATCGTATACATAAAATGAAATATTGTACGTCTATCACTAAATCTAGTCATCTTAATCTGATTGACCTTGGTCTAACGACATTAATATCAAGTTATATCATTATATGACATAACTTATTGTGTCTAAAGGTTACTTGTCATGTAAACAAAATTCTTAGTTAATGTTTATTTGTTTTGCGGTAACAAAAACATGCTTGTAGGCGCTTCGCTATTTCTAGTGTTAAGAAACGTGAAAAGGAACAGCTGAAATATGACAAGCGAGGAGACTCCGGGCTCTTTCGCTCGCGGCCGTCGGATGAAGAGGAATCTGGTGGCTCCGCATTAAAGCAAAACGTGTTCGGTGGAGTGTCGCTGTTCTTAATTCTCCTCGCCCGCCTACCCACGATAGCTCGGCAATCGCAATGAACGATGATGATAACCTAGTTTCTACATGCTAATAAGCATCATAAACATAACATAACATACCATCACGCCTGTATCCCCGAAGGGTTAGGCAGAGGTGTACTAATGTACACCCACAGTTCGCCGGTATGTTTAGGTCCCATGTAATAGGGGGCGAGCCTATTGCCACTAACCGGGCACAAATCCAAACTCCGACCTGCTACTGAGAATTTCATAGAAAAACCCAATAACACCTTGGTCGACTTGGGAATCGAACCCAAGACCTCTAGCGTAGCAGTCGCGCTTAGAACCACTAGGCCAACGAGGCAGTTTGCTAGTTATGCTAATAAGTGACGTATTAAATGACGTAGACAGATCGTGTTCACGTTTACGTGAATGAATAACTTTGATTTAATATTTTACATAGCAACATGAATTCATTCAGCGCATAGTAGTAAAAATGGGTTTTCGGTTTTAAATGTTTTGATTGTTTTATGCAGCGATTACGTTAGATATAAAGTAATTAAATATTTAACAGGATATTTACTCTTTGCTGCACAATAAATCACATACTAACGTGCGGGTTGGTAAAACTTATGTACCGATAGCCGATAGGATGGTATATTGGTAGCAAGCATGCGCATCTAGGAAAAAACGACTTTCTCTAAGATATTACCTACTGTCAATATAAAACGTAGTTTTAAAAGCTTTAAAATAAACCCGAATTAATGAATAACCATCGAACAATTAACAATAACGTAGTTGGGAAATTAGTAAAGCATAATATATTTTAATGACTTTTAATTGAATTAGCTTTAGTGTAACCACAAACAGTAAACAAGTGTATTCCTGTGACGTAGCTGTTATTTTGTGTGGATAGTTTTCCCCATAAGTCAGTGTTTGCGCGTTTACAATATTTTCAAGCTTTTTGGAGAAACTATATGCGGTATTCCTTTAGTGAATAATTACCTACCATATTACTGAGGATTATACAATGTTTACTTAGAGACACTTCAAAACAACTCTTTGTGACAGTCGTCTTCCTGACCAAACTATGGTTCATTTGTTGAAAAGCCTTAATTGTCCGTATTCCATCACATTGAGCAGACCAATGAGCCTGATGAACCTGGCCACGTTTTGGAACACCAAAGCCGCCGACCCACCCACTCAGCCCGCAGACTATACCCTACGGCTGAGTGCGGCCTATATTTGTCTTGTACATCCGTTTTTATAAGAACGGCGTATAGAAAGCTGGTAGGTTCATGGTGGCTATGGTTTAAATTGCGCCAATTAACCATATCGACTCGAAAGGAAGAAGGCTGCACAAAATATGGCATAATTTCCCGGCAGTTTACTGCACTACTGTTCAACTAGGTACGTCACTTCCTTAGTCTGGAGCATGCCTGTGTGTTTCACAATAAATATCCTGTACTCGATTACTCATCTTGACATTTATGAAGTAGACACTCAGTGTAGTACACTAGTACACTGAGTGTATTATGTAGACCTAAATTTATATTTACACTACCTAAACTTATGCTATTGGTGTTTTGTAGTGTATACGTAGCATTAGAGACATACCATAATTATATCTTTATTTGATGACGTTGGCTATAAAATGATCATTTATTGATGACGGCTATTCAAACGTTTTTCTATATGTTTTTTTGCATTCATAATAATGATTTCATGACGTCACGAATTCATGACGGTACATCTCTATTCAATGATTTTATCCTCATGACGTATTTGAAGTCATTACACAAACCCCAAGCTCAATTTTTTATTCACAGTTACCTCAATAATAAACGAAACTTAACAGTTATACTTAAAGGAAATCTTCACCATTTGACGTATATGCTTTCAATTGACGTGTTTAAGATTATAAGTATTGCGTGGATGTTAAAATATTGTGCAAGTGAATCATCTTACCGCAAAATGATTAGACGAAGTAATTTATTGCTCGCCAAAGAGGATAGAAAGTCGTAGAAATTGACGTCATTAAATATGTAAAATAGTAATTAGGTGCCTGCGAAGTAAACTTAGGCTCTGGGGACCTTTTGAATAGGTACTATAGGCCTTATTACATCTTCCCGCTTGTAGTTGGTTAGGAGTTTTCATTAAGAGAGGCTATGTGATATTCCGTTGCGTTTCAAATCCGGGAAAACGAAAGAAAAAATTGTTTATTTTCTTAAACTCTAATACGCTTTTTCTAGACATGCAGATAGGTGCTTTAGAACAGATGATTTTATCAACAAAATGTTATCTGAAATTTCTAATGTCTGATGTCTGATTTTATACAGAACTTCATAAATTCGTTATAAGATATAATATAACAACGGCTACTTACACAAAGTATACAATCTATAGTATGTCATTGCGCATACGCTAATGTAATATGACAAATACCATGATGACTAAGAGACTACCTTACCAGACAATTGAGAACATAAATGATAAATTTCATTTTCTAATAATAAGTTATAATTATGTATAAGTTATATTTCTTATAATTATTTATTTGTCATACGCAATGAACACATACGGACATTCAATACGGAATCAAATAGAGATGTGGTGATTTGTTCGGTTCCGGGAAAATTAACTACACCTTGATATAAGAAAGAAAATAATTTGAACCAAAACCAGTGTTTCATTTCTAAGCTTTCAGGTTAAGGATTATAAAAATTCTTCGGTTAAAAAGAGAGGTGCAGTGTTCTCCAGGTTAAATAACCAAAATAAGTATTAACACAAATATTAAATTATAATTTATTACACATAAAATTAAAAGTAAAAAGAAGATAGGACCGCCTCTGAGCCTACCCGAAGCCTATGTCAATGACAAAAGAGTTTTGTAATTCACTTTTTCTAGTAACATCGCGAGAAAATATACAAAAAAAAATTCAGTCGAATTTTGTACCACCTGCTTTTGAAGTCGGTTAAAAAAGTCCTATCCTTATAGTCTAATAGTATTACGAATACCGATCTTAAACTGAAATTTAATATTCAGTACCAACATACAGTAAATATATAATGTCTGTAACAAACCCATCATACATAATTGAACTCAAACAATTTAAATTATAAGGGTCTAATATTGGGACAACCTTCCAACCCAACCGAATCCCATCGCCCATCACACACGAGGTACCCATAATGGCTTCTGTCACTATTGTAGGGACACGCAAATTATTACACCCAAAATTATCATGTAGGTTGTCAGTTGAGGTAATTCGACCGCATTTGACTAACTAAAACAGTCATTTTGTCGTATCTATTTAACGTCATGTTATGTCCCTAAGGTATACCTGCATTTTAATACCATGGTCCCTGTGTGTAAGGAGGCCTAAACTTACATGGTATGTAATTTGAGTTGATGAGCAACAATTTGCAATAGTTCCTATATGTATGCCCTCTTTGTTTCGGAACAGCGGATCGCCATGGTAAGTTTGTCAAAATAAAATAAATGATATTGAAAATTTTGACATAAAAAGTATTTTTGTTGGGTTTTTTCCAGTATCTTAGCACCATGCCTTTTAAGGAATTTAATTCTAAGTCGAAGAGTAAAAGTCTACTTATCAAGTTCAATCTTCCGAAAGTAGCTATTTAATAAGAGGTTTGTTTAATAAACAAAAGACTGTTCATTTCTAAGTGGTAACTTAATACTTAGTAATCAAACGATCGTTTAGCACTGTAACACAACTACTAGATTCTGAATAGGTTTGATTTAGACCTGCAATAGTTCAGAACTACTTCAACCATTGGGCAGTATTCCAACCGCAGAACTGTGGAGAGGCTAGTCCAATAAATTGTAACTATCCAAAAGTATTATTCCTCCAAACTGAAATATTTAATGCAAATAATAATATAGTCTCTTTGTTGAGCTTTTGGATTTAGATATTTTTAGCTGCAACGCGTTATTTGTGCTTCCGAAACATCATACATTACCAATTTTTTTAAAGAATGTAAAATTCATTTGTTTTGTACAGAAACGGAACGATTTTGAAAAAAAGAATAATCTATAAAAACATAAGATAAATGTTTAAAAATATATATAATGTTATAAAAGTTGTTTTTGTTTTGTTTAAAATGTTTTATATGTCTATGTGTTCCTTAGTCTACAAGTTACAATAATCATGTTAGTACCTGCTCATAAATTAAAAATAATAATTTCTGAACGCTTTAATTATTTCGCAAGCAATTAGTTCATACAAATAATGTAGGCATTTGTTCTATTATTCAACTCGAATAGGTTCATTAATGTTAATCACTCAAGGTCGACTGGTATCAGAGGTCATTGCCGTGTGATTATTATTATTTAAACGGTCTGCTGCGCGCCGGACTTAAAAACCGTTTTCTTGATTAAATTCAACGAAACTGTTGTGTATGCTGACGTTATCAAATACTCTTTTACACTACATCCTCCTTAATTCGAAGGTCGTAAGGTTGACTTTCGCAATTTAATTTAATTAATTAATAGAATGACGTCCATTTGACGTCGTTGATGATGACGTACATATGCAGCTAAGTGAAATCTTTTAGCAAATATTCACTACACCCTCCTTAATTCCTAGGTAGTAAGGTTGAGTTTGGCATTTTATTGTTTTAATTTATTAACATGACGTCTATTTTACGTCGGTGTCTATTATGATGACGTAGATTTGCAGCCAAGTGAAACCTTTGAAATTTTTATTTTACTAGCTGTGCCCTGCGGTTTCAACCGTGTGAATGAGAATTCATACACTATCTTTATAAATTATAGCCTAAGTGTTATTCCGATGTATAAGCTACATTATTGTAAAGTTTCATTAAAATCCATTCATTAGTTTTTACGTGAAAGAGTAACAAACATCCATACATGCATCCAAACAAACTTGCGCATTTATAATATTAGAAAGGATTTCTCTTCTACATGACATAAGAGGTTCTAATGTAGTGTACGGTAATCCGTTTCGATGGAATTTATTAATTTTCTTTATGATGGAATAAATTATATTGCATTCTTAAACAAGTTGTTGACCTTAAAATGCTGACATTTTTGATTAGGTTACGTACGATTTTCCTTAAACATATTCAAAAACGTTTTGACTTTGAACTAGTGATATAGATAGGTTAACTATATGTAATGTGTAGGTTAAATTATATTTTATTTCGATATGTTTAGATTCTAAGCATAGAGCCTGCTGTGGGAATAAAAGTATAAAAAATATCGAAAAATATAACTTGAATTGAAGTTAGTTAAGTTTAAACAATCTTTATACGTAGATGTTTTCAACCCAAAGTTATTTTTTTATTAGTTTTTATTAAAAAAAATATAATTTATTTATTTTATTTTTATTTTGAGTCTGAACTGTCCCACTGCAGGGCAAAGGCCTACCTTTCCTCCTTCCACATATTCTATTCTTACATAATATTTATTTTACAAGACTTTGCACAACATTACATTTCTTTATGTTGCAATATTGCACAAACGGTAAAAGAAAAACCACGTCATACAAAATAAGTAAAAAGCTTATATTTTGGTCTAACGGGCCCAGGAATGAGTCAATTCAACTGGATGTGACTAATCGGCCATACTCTTAAAACCTTAGACCTAATGAAGAAAAAGGTTGGCAATTGTTGGTTGTGAGTTACAAACCCTTTTCAATTTAACATTCAATAATATAAGTAGGTATTATGATGATTTTTGGGCGTTCATTTGTTTTATTTCATAGCAGTTTGCTCATAACGACCGTCCATTTACCTACTTCAACATGAACGTTAATCAAAATATTTTTAAACAATTTATTGTTCTGTATAAAACCAATAACATTTATATTCAAATAGTAACAATCGTGTCACACTCTGAACTTTCTATTTTCCTGAAGGAAAACATATTTGTATAAATTATTGTCAGTGTCAAATTCTCAGCGGAGTCTGATATAGAAAATGTGCTCTTATTAAATGGAGCTACCCTTTTCAAATATGTCACAAGATTTGTTGTCAGTTGTCATGTACAAAATTAACGATACCAAACTTACGGACTAGGGAGGTAAAAGTTTATATAGCATCCGTATGAATTGATGTCCCAGACTATTTAAATAAATAAATAAATGCGGACAACATCACATACATTGCTCTGAACCCAAAGTAAGTAGCTAAAGCACTTGTGTTATGGAATTCAGAATCAACGAAGGTACCACAAACACCCAGACCCGAGACAATGTAGAAAAGTTGATTTCTACATTGACCCGACCGGGGATCGAACCCGGGACCTCAGAGCTAGCGACACCTTGAAACCGGTGCGTACGCCACTCGACCACGGAGGTCGTTATTTAGATCCTAGACATTATTCAAAATAGAAATATTTTTAATAGATTGCTGTGAGTGATATTTTTTTATAAACCCTTTAGCTGTCACACTGCTGGGCAAAGGTCACTACCAAGTGGGTCCTGCCTCTTTTGTCTTGAGCCGTCTCTCCCAATCCGGAAAATCTTATATATGTACTATATAAAATTCTTGTGTCACAATGTTAGTTACCATACTCCTCCGAAACGGCTTGACCGATTTTTATGAAATTTTATATGCATATTCAGTAAGTCTGAAAATCGGCTACTATTTATTTTTCATACCCCTAAGTGGTAGTAGGTAGGTAGTAGGCAGGTGCTAGGTAGAAAAAATTGCATTGCAACGCATGCCAGGTACAGCTAGTAAATAATAAATTTTAAGTCTTAAGAATATTTTTAATACGAATGAATAACATTGATGTAATAAGCTGTATTTATCTACTTGTTAGTCATGGATTAGCACATACATAATATTTAAAGACGTCGAGTTATTTGTACGTGAACTAATATTAAATAACATTATGAAACAGTAACAACGCAGGACTAAAGGAAAACCTTAAAAAAACGTAAACTACCTTTTGTAAGGTGTATTTCATGAACTAGCATACATACATAATAATCCCTTACTTACATTATTAATAAAAAAATATACCTTATTGTTATAAATTATTTTTTACTAGCTGTGCCTGCAACTTCGTTCGCGTGGATGACGAAGCTTATCAATGAGTCTTTAACCATAAAGGCTGCACACGCGACGGAAGCTTAAAAAATTGAGTAACTTCTCCCGTTTTCCCAACATTTCCCTTCACTGCTCTGCTCCTATTGATTGTAGCGTGATAAAAAGTATACTATAACCTGCCCAGGAGTATGAAGAATAATTGTACCAAGTTTCGTTAAAATCCGTCGAGTAGTTTTTGTTTCTATAAGGATCATACAGACAGACAGACAAAAATTTTACTGATTGCATTTTTGGCATCAGTATCGATCACTAATCACCCCCTGATAGTTATTTTGAAAATATATTTAATGTACATAATTGACCTTTCTACAGATTTATTATAAGTATATATATTATATAGATAAGACATTTGGCACACTGACTGTTATAACAAAATAAAAAAAAACTTTTCGTCGCAATCAGTCTATTCAATTATTGTAACAGTATCGTAAGCGATTATGAAGTTTATTGTAATCGATATGTCATGAGGATGATAAAAGAGTTGCTTGTTATTGCAGTTAAGTATACCTACTAACTTGAGGCCCGCTAAGTACAGACTTAAAAGACCGGTTTGCGGGACTTAACTGAGATCGGTAATCTAATTCTGCAATGCAATTACTTAATTCATGAAAATTAAAATAGTTTTCTTTTTTTTTCCAAAAGTTACACTAACAGCATTTACATCTTACATTGCATATATAAATTTAAAAGAAGGAGGTATCTAATGTACATGCCATTTATAGGATACACAACATTTTAAAATAAAATTTATAAATAACATAAATGAAATAATCATTTATTTTGCAGTAGGTACCTATGCACCCGTATTTTACACTTTATCAGAACATTATAAATATTATAAAGAAAAAATTAAATATAAAAAAATGGAATATAAGATAAATATGAATGTAAATTGTAAGTAAATTTTCAATAGGAAAAGAAAAATAAATAAGAAAAATTGTGACTGTGAATTGCTTTAGAGTAAATGACATCAAAAACCTGCGTAACATTGACGTAATATTAACCATGTAAAACCGTAAATACAAGTATGTAAAGTGAGATAATTTCCCATTTTCAATATTATTAATTAATTTACTGTTTTTCCAAAATGCATACCTACCTAGGTATGTCCTAAAAGGTCCTGTCCGTCAAACAAAATACCAGAGCATGAATCACAAGATGCAAACAGGATAGTGTAGCAAAACGAGCAACTATATATATTGCAGAATAACTCATAAGTTTCATTCATCTGCGAAACATAAAAGCCTGCGTTAAAACTCACGCTAACAACCAGTTGTTACTCATTTGTTTACCTCGCGTCGCTAAGCAAGGTCGTCGCAATGTGCCGAACAAAGTTCGTGGTCGTGTTTCTTTGCCTGATAAACTTCGCGGCATGTGCACCAAGGAGGCTGTATATCCCCAACCCTCACGACCCTTCAGCAATCGCTTTCGATGGACCAACCAACTACGAAAGTCGGAGGGAATCGGAAAATGAAGTGGAGGATATTCTAGACCTTATTGATCCGAGGTTTGGAGAAATCATTGTTGGGCATGTGACAAAGCCACCTAAAACTACACCGCCTCCAGCCAGTGGTGGATTCTTCTTCCCGGACGACTAAACAACAGTGGAAGGACAAGTCAGTTACCAGTGAGATAAAAAAACGAAGGAACGTGTTAAAGTGTTAAAGAGATCCTGAGACTTGGAAGATGTTAAGGACAGTGCCATAAGCAGTGTATTATTTATATAAACATTTCTCATTTATTTAAGGTATAGATTTAATTTCAGTGATAAGGATATTTACTGTGTCGTAAATATTAAACGTGAAAATATTATTGGGTATTAACAAAAAGAGAATGTATAATGACATTAGCTACCATGTGAATGTTAAAATTTAATTTATGTACGAGGTGTGTCCACATGCCACATATTTGGATCGCGGTCGTTTTGTGCGGGTCGAGTAGGGCTACCACAATTTCACGTTGAAATCTAATTCAAAATACGTTATTAGTTATTGTGACCTTCCCAACCATTTATCGCTCTTAGAGGAAAATAAACGGACAGTCACGTAATTCATGATTATAATATTAGATCCTGGATCAAAATTATTTGTTAAAAACTTATTTAAAGTGAAAACAACTGTGGTAGCGACCAGTTACTTGGTTTTGATAAAAAATTCAAACTGTATTCATGTTGAAGAAACTTTATTTATTATCAAGTTAATACAATAAAGTAACAGGTTTTGAGGTTGCACTTGTGCATAAGTACATATTTGACTGCCGACCGGTTTCCATTTTGATCCGTTGTGGCCAAAATATTTTCGAAACTCGTTTTTTTCGTTTTGCAATTTTTGTATTTGAATGCCATGTATATGATAGATTTTGTAATTCTTAAGACTAGTTTAATAAATGTAAACCAAAGAATTTTACTATATAAATAAATATTAAATTTTAATGTTTAATTTCGAAATTGCATTTTAAATAAATGATGGAAGAATATTTTCATACGCATTTAAGTCGATTTTCAACCCTTTGAATGTACAGAAATGGCAAAGTCGAGGCTTTTGCGGTTCGTTACCTTACCCAAGTCACGATTTATGTGTATAAAGTTATTGCGAGGTTACCGCACTTTGGTGGAAAATTAGGCAAACTGTAGACAGGAACTCGACGATTTGAATCGAATAAATTCTCAGTAAAAAATACTATAAGAAGTTTACTTACCTAACTTAGGTAAAGTAAGTAAGGCTTAGGCAAAACATAACATAACATAACATATAACATAACATAACATAACATTTGAAATTAGTTTTAATGAAGGAAGTTAGTAACTTCTAGAGCTTATATTTCTTTACGCAATTTAGAGTTTCTAAGATATAATTAATCTAAAACTGAGTTTAAACTTATTTAGTATCATAATATGATACATGTATGATACGTGATATTATCACGCTACGGTACCACTTTGACGATTAATGAACTATGTTAATTGATTCTTGCCATCTGTTGTTTAAAAAAAACTGGGTAAATGAAGGCACATTATGTGAGATAAAAAAACGGAAAAATCCCTTAGAGATCTACAATTTTTTTTTGCAAAATCGCAGACATTTGTCATGCATTGGCAGAATATTTAATTTTATTTATTTGTGTTCTGTTTATGGATGACTAGCTGATCCCCGCGACTTCGTCCGCGTCAATTTCTGTTATTATGACAGCGATTAAGAAGTTTAAAAAAAAAGTATTTCTGCGTAAATGATAATTTTAGTTAATATTATGTTGATAAAACTCTGTAGCAAATAATTGGCAATAATGCATTAATTTCGACCAAATGATTACCTTAAAAAAGGTTATAGTGAGTCAATCTTAATAGATAGACATATACTGTCGCAGACATTTTTTTAGATCATTTAAAGAGGAACAATTCTTTCATACATATTTTGGGTAACTCGAACAGTTTACGCAGCGCACGCAGCGGAAGCTTTCAAGTATGAATATTTTTCCCCGTTTTTGTAACATTTTTCACTGCTGCTTCGCTCCTATTGGTCGCAGCGTAATGATATATATCCTAAAGCCTTCCTCGATAAATGGACTATCTAACACAAAAAGATTTTTTCAATTCTAACCAGTAGTTCCCGAGATTAGCGCGTTCAACCAAACAAACAAACAAACAAACAAACTCTTCAGCTTTATAATATTAGTATAGATGATTGAAAGGTTTATGCGAACTTAAGCCTTATAATTAAGCACAATTAAGCTTTAGTATTACCATAATCAATATTGAAAGCAAGCGGCTTACCAACCGTCTATTGTCATTACTGCAAAACCTTGCTAATATAATCAACAGAATTATATGTTAGACTCAAGATGTACCGGAAATAAGACGTAAAAAGTATTAGAAAAAAGGCCTGTTATAAAGTAAACAAATGACGATCACCAACTGCCAACATCACACATCTATGTAATCGATCCACATACTTTGTCTTCCCGATCTCGACAGAAACTATGAAAAACTTCTAGAACTATTCTTATTTTAGTGATAGGGATAAAACTACAAAGTATAGAACATAGGTACTATTGAACACTCAGCATCATCAATACTTTGTAATAAGCAAACACTAAGTAAAAATTGCCAATATAAATGTTAGATATTGCATTCATAATCGTCTTGTTAGTATAAAGCTATCCAGTTTTTATCTAAAGTCATTAAAACATAATATATAAATTCAATTAATGACCAATCGTATCGTAATAAGGATAATTTGCTCACACTATTATATAATAATAGTTATTATAGGTATTATACTAATGTTTATAAGTTGGAACGCGTGCGATATAGCGCTAATGACTAAATGTATTGCGAACGCGATCAAAATGTTATTACTTATAATTTAAAAAATTACAAGGGCTTGAGTGCTTAATAACTACTAGTTTCTGCCTCTGACTTTGCCTATGTGTTATATAATATCTTTGTAAATTGTAGTCTATATGAGACTCACATTGTATGTGCTATATTACTGTGTAAACTCTAGTGCCATCAAAAGGTATTTACAGGGTGACAACGATATTACTCAAATACTTAATGTATTTAAGTAATATCGTTGACTGACTCAAATAGTTGTCTGACTTAAATAACACTACAAAACTTTACTTCAAACAATGGGTAAAAAAATAAAATATATAATAATCCAGCCTATAAACGTCCCACTGCTGGGCACAGGCCTCTTCCCATATAGAGAAGACACGGGCATTGATCACCACGCTTGCTCTCTGCGGGTTGGCGATTTCAGATCCCAATTTTTGTATCAGTCAAACTTAACTTTTTGCCAGTAGTGTCTTAGAATAATTAAGAAAGTACTTATAACTTTGAAAAAGCCACATTGGTACTTGCCTGGAACCTGCAAAAAAAATATAAATTAACGATAAATACCTAATTGTCTGTCATAATGAATATCCGCATATGTTATTATATTTTGACAAATAAGTACTCTTATGTATTACAAAACCTTTTCCAGTGTATCAAGAAAAGGTTTGTATGGCTAAATACTAATGAATTTGAATACCATCATTTTACATAGTTTGTTTTAAACAATTTTTGCGCTTACATAGGTGGATTATGATAAGTGGTAAATGTATTTTTAGTAGATAATTATATTGATGAGTATTTCTTGCGACTACTAATAAAAATGGACTAAATAAGGACGACTGATATTTTTAAATAAGTGTATAATAAATAATATAATATAATATTCTGGTACAACTCACACACGGTCATCTAATCCCAAACTAAGCAGAGCTTGTACTATGGTAACCAGACAACTGATAAACATACTTATATATTTCTAAATACATACGTAAAATGGATAAATAACACCCAGACACAGAACAAACTATGATTGTATACTATTTGTTTCTTTTAACCCTACTCATGTGCCTTCTAGTAGGTAAAAATAATTATCGTCGTTGTTTAAAAATGAACCTAACAAGATTGGAGTTACCTCTTCTAAGTGCGAATGGCTAATATGTACAAAGAATTAAAAATGTTAGAGTAAATTTAATATTTGAATACTAAGAAATAATCCTTAAGAAAATACTCAAAAATATATACTATATACATTACTGTATACATTAACGTGTTTGGCTATTCTTTGTGTGTACACAGGAAATATCTTACAGTAATTATTGTATTCAAGCAAGTATTGACATGTATGTGCCACACCAGTTAAATAATTGCGGGTCCAACTTGCGATATACCTGTTCAAAAAAAGGTTTAGAGTTAGGAAGATAAAATAATATATGTTGGCAACTGATACTGGCCTGGTTAAGTTTGTTCTTGTTTTCCTTTTCCATCAATTATATAAATAAATTGATTTCGAATGTAAAATTGATTTTTACCATTAGAGTACCTAAATAAATAAATTATTTTTCATAAATTACATAACATAACATAATACATAACATACCATCACGCCTGTTTCTCCGAAGGGTTAGGCAGAGGTGTACCAATGTACACCCACAGTTCGCCGGTATGTTTTAAGTTCCCATGTAATAGGTAGGGGGCGAGCATATTGCCACTAATCCAAACTTGGGCACAAATCCAAACTCCGACCTGCTACTGAGAATTTCATAGAAAAACTCAATAACACCTTGGTCGACTTGGGAACCGAACCCAAGACCTCTAGCGTAGCAGTTGCGCTTAGAACCACTAGGCCAACGAGGCAGTTGGCCAAGTGGTTCTTGCGAGTATAAATTACCGACACTAAGTTAAACAATAAATTATTAAGACATGCATTGATTGCTGCAATGAAAAACGGTCCTTATTCTACCAACGGTAGCAAATAAATTGAAATAAAGTTTACCTCTGTAAAATACATATATCGAATGCTTATTTTTATTTGAAAATAAATGTCCCTTAGTTTCACGTGCTTGCCATGAAATACGTTTATGTTCATAGAAAACCATAAAATCGTTTAAGCGTGGACAGTATACTAAAAAAAGGTTCTATATTGTCAAGCAGTTGGGATATTAGTTTGCTGTTGTGATACAAAGGTCAAGAGTTCTGCAATTTGACCATTAATTTAGTGTTAGTTAGAATTATTGTCTTACTAAGGAATGCTGTGTTACTCAGTGATATTAGCTTCAAAGCTCAGATAGGCAGACAATCTATGTAAAATGTGGCATTCGGATGAATCTGGTAAGAATGAAGCAGACAATAGAAAAACATTGCGAAAAAGGTTAGACAAAATAATGATAATGTTTAGTACCAAAAATTGTAACCTGCATGCCAAATGTTGTAAAAAAAAAACACTGATTTTATAAATACTATATAATTAGTTTTAGTCACAAAATTTTCTAGATTTAAGTGTTCAAAATATGGAGATTTCTCTGAAATTAACGTTTATTATTATAATATTAGAAAACGTATATAAAAATCTAACAATATACCTAAAATATACACTCTTATTTTAATCAATGTATCAACGATAAAAATACCTAACGTTAGAACCTGATTTTTAATTACCTTTAAAGAAAATCGTACTATATCATGTCACCATGAACTACCAACTTGTTTTCTTGTAAACAGTAAAGTTATAAAAGTAAGTTTACAAACTGGCTTCCTAAGTACAAGGTTGCATGTTCAATATCGCATTAATCATTTGCAAGAATTTAACTGTCATCATTTAAGTTTGTTCAGCCTAAACCAATCTGCGGTAGTGAATTATGTTTTAATTTACTTAAGCTTTTCTGTTTTATGAATAATAATAATAATATTCCGGGACAACTCACACACGGTTATCTGATCCCAAGCTAAGCAGAGCTTGTGTTATGGTAACCAGGCAACTGATAAACATACTTATATATTTCTAAATACATACATATTATAGATAAATTACACCCAGACAACCAGAACAAATGATCGTGCTCATCACACAAACATTTGTCCTGGGTGGTAATCGAACCCACGACCTCCGGTATAGCAGTCAGGGTCACTAACCACTAGACCAACAGGCCCGTCAATGAAGTGAAGTACTGCCTCTGTTAATTTGTTTTCTCACTCATAATATATGTTTTTAATTTTTATTAATCTGTATAATTGTTAGTTGTTTAAACACAAAAGACTCAACGAATTTTTATTATTTGTAAATAGGAATAGAATACTTTTTGGCCACTATAAAACCGCTTGGATATTCATTGTTTTTACACGACTGCCCAAAAAGGAGTGTTATGTTTTCAGGGTTCATGTATGTATGTATGTATGTGTTTGTGAGTTTCTTTATTCCACCATAACTTCTAAAAGGCTTGACCGATTTCAATGTTTGTGGTATCATTAGAAGCTTTGAGTTATTCCGAGTGACATAGGCTATGTAGACAATAAAAAATGGTCAAGTGTGAGTCGAAATCGCCTGCAAAGGTTTCCGAACGATATTTTTTTTGTGTTGTGTCATGTTTTTTTTGTTGTTCACTAAAAGGTATTAAATAAAAAAGTTATAATAAAAAAATAAAAAACACGCCTGCCATGTCAAAAAAAAATAAAAACAAGTCAAATATTTGCAGTCGGGGGACCTGTAATGAATTGTTCCCAGTAACCGACCCCGATTGCAAATATTTGACTTGTTTTTAATTTTTTTTGACATGGCAGGCGTGTTTTTTATTTTTTTAATATATTTTTTTATCTGTCATTGCTCATGCAGCCAACAGCAACAAACCAGTTGAAATGTATTAATTTATACTGCTGTTCAATGTAGAACATTACAAGCTGATTTCGCTTATGATGTGTAGGAGATTTTTTTCTATTCCTAAACATATTTTAATATTCAGGAGTCTTTTGGTAACTATGATAGTTCCCTGTTGAGAGCAATATAAAAAATATGAAGTTGTCACTCCGTATTTTCGTAATAAGCCGACGATATTGCCAAAAGCTTTTGCAATAATATACATATTAAATGCCTGATACGTAGTTTGCCTGATACGGATGTACGCATGATATAGTTAACTAAAAAACAACGCAATATTTTGAACATGCGTATGAATTAAAAAACTGGTGTTTTTCTGACCCTGTTACTTTTTGTAGGACCGAAGAGGAGTAATATACAGTGAAACAGTTTTTACTCATATGCTATTTAGAGCAGTGACCCCGGTTTGTCAAATTTCTAATTATTAATATACAGTGATTAAAAGATTTTACGAACAATATTAATATTTTGGTACATATCTTAAACAAGTCATCTACCTTATAAAATTATCTTAAGCTCAAACTACAAGAGCGTTCACAAACATCCTAAATTACTTCCATATTTGGTACCTACTATTCTATTTAGATTCCTAACAGGCCTTCAACCGGGCTAGCATTAAGAGTTACGGAATAAGATCACAAAGTATAAGTCATACATCGAGCAGTTATCTTCAAACAATCTGAAGATTCTGAAGTTACATCAACGAGGGCAGACTTCACGACTCGAACATACATAATTATTTGAATGCGATTAAATAATGGAACCCTGATTCTTGCGCTTAATTGAGTTCGATGCTCACACCATTGACCACATTAGGTACAAGATTGAAAAAAAAGAGTGGTTTTAAGATGCTTTTTATACAAATAACACAATCCAATTAGGAAGGGTTCAAGTATTACGTTTCTATGTTCTGTGGCAAAAACCATTGTACACATTTCAGGTTTGACATTTTATAAACTCGATCCCAGTTCAGTTAGTTTCTACTTCCTAGGAACGTGTTTTTAATGCAACTCGTGAAATTGTCCCCGAGAGCTCGGACTCAACTTTCAAACGTGCAAATCTTTTGCATACACGTGGAATGCAAAAGATTCAAGTTTTCTTGAATCCGCTTTCAGTATTTGACGGTTACCGGAAATTTATTTTCTTAAAGAAGTTTCTGCTTTTGAGAATTTTCAAGAATCTTCAGAATAAGATTATTCTAAAGAATATCTAAGGTAAATAAAAAAACTTTAAACCTAAGAAGGAGGATTAAGGAGCTTATAAAAAACTTTTTTGCAAAAAAACAAAACCGACTTCAAAAATCGATAAAAGCACTAAAAAGTTAAAAATAATACTATAACCTGCCTATATTAATAAACCTAACCTAAACTACGATTAACCTATAATACAATTTAACAATTTTTGAAGTCGGTGCCAAGCTAAGTAATGAAACTACTGGTAATTCCTGAGTATATTGATGTGTATTGTGTTTGTAAAAATATATTATTAATATTGTTAATTGTAAACGTTAGTATCTTTTTTTCTTTGTGTCTTAATATTAGGTAATCTGTCATAAAGTATTTTTGTTGTTTTCCGATTAGAATTAATATTTAGAAGCTGTAAGATTTATGTTTACTTTTTCTGCGCTTAGTCTGTAGGTATATAGTGATTTAAGTTTTGTATATTGCTTGGCACCGACTCAAAAAAATTATTAAATTGTATTATAGGTTAATCGTAGTTTAGGTTAGGTTTATTAATATAGGCAGGTTATAGTATTATTTTTAACTTTTTAGTGCTTTTATCGATTTTTGAAGTCGGTTTTGTTTTTTTGCAAAGAAGTTTTTTATTTGTTTATTTTTAGTGACATATTTTTAATCTTAGATAATATGGGTAGACCTTCAGTTGACACCCTTTCATCATCCTCATGATAATTTCCATCAAACGAAATCCGGTGCCACGCATCTCACATCCAATGAATTCCCGCTACATTCACGGGGTCATCTTGGCTTTATCATCAGATCTGATAGTAGAATGGTTCTTATTGAACGCAAATGCTTCACTTGTTGTAGAAAATACCAAAATCGCTGTACGTTTTCCTATAAAATTTGAAGAGTTCCCTCGATTTCGCCAAGATTCCATCATCAGATCCCGACTTGGTGACTATGGGACCATTTGGGAAGTATACCCTTTCCAACAAAGAAAAAATATTTCAAATCGGTTGGAAAGCTACGGAGATATGCGCGAACAAACATAAAAAAAAAAAAAAAAAAAAAAAAAAAAAACATACAAACATCCGAATTGAGAACCTCCTCCTTTTTTTTAAAGTCGGTTAAAAACATGTTGGTGTTGAGATTGCCTAACCAGTGAGTTGCTTACGGAATTTATTAATATTATTATCAATTTTGCATTTTAAACTAACCGCAAAAATAATCTTACGGTCATCTTAACTAAAATATCAAAATATTGTAACGTTATCCCTAAATTCTTTAAAAACCGGTCAGATGAAGAACATTTAAATAACCATGTTATAAAAAAATACTAACATATTATTTACGTATCGATTGTAGTATGTGCCTACCTTGTTTTGGTAACAGCGTGTCCTGTTTCGTTTAGGACAAACTGAAGGTGAGCACCTCAGTATAGGACTACTCCTGTACTGAGACTTTACTCACTACGCGTTAATAAGGCATACAATATTAATACGCTGGAGTAGAAATTACAAAGTATATTTTCATAGGATCCTAATATTCTTCCCTAAATTTCAGAAATTTTAAAGTGATTTAATATTTAGATCTGATGTATCTATCTGAACTTAATTTCAATGATCATTTTCAAAAAATACTCACCTACATTTTAGATTATTAATAAAGTCGTTATCTCCGGCGACTGGACATCTCTGTCATGTTGCTGACAAGACATCTTGCTGATGCCGTCAGCAACAGTCTGCGCTGACGTCTCGGGTCAAACGGTGCTAAATTAATGACACGTTGTATTGTTATTCCAGGAAGTGGTACTTTTTGCTACCTTTTCACGTGAAAACTAAAAAATGTGGACGGCAAATCACACATTGCTCTAAACCCAAAGTAAGTAGCTAGTAAAGTACTTGTGTTGAGAGATGGAATTGGGAGACAACGAAGGTACCACAAACACGATTTCACAATGACCGATCCTGTGTTTCGATCCAGGTACTTCCCGCAACCTTCACCAGGCCATTGGTCCACCGAATAGGAGCCTGCCCAAATATTTACATTAAAAAAAATATTAAAGTTTGATTTTCATATCTCGACGATACATTATTATAATAAAAAAACAACTGTCAGGTAAAAGAAACAATTGGTTATTTACTTGTGTACAAGTTAAAGTTGCAACTTTATTTTATAGAACTAAGAAAAACAGTTTACTATGAAACGTCTCGGGTTTTTAAAGTTATTTAATGTAAAGTTGCTGAGAAAATCATGAAAAGCGCCTGTTTATTTAATAATGCAAGATGTTGAAAAGTGTTGTCTAGCTGTGTGTTATTGCTAAGACATTATTTGTTATTTTTTAGCTTTACAAAATTACATAAAGATTTTCATTTGAAAATAATGATTTTCTTTTTATATCAGATAGCATTTAATAAGATTTAATACAATCTTTTTTTCTATCCAACCTTCCAAGATATGTCAAAGACCGATCAGAATATAACAATAATAATAATTTAAACTTCACAATAGAACTCCTCAAGTGTTTTTTAAAATGATTATTGTGAGCCCACAAAGTCCGGATACTGTCTCCTAAACTGATTAATAAAGGTCTGCAGCGAATTCATTGACTCGAACTCAATTATCATTTTGTTTTAGAATTCAGTTTCGCTTCAATGTGTTGTAAACAATTTCAACAATTCAATTTTATTATGGAACTGGGGTGTTGTATTTTAATTTATTGCAATTGTTTATTGAAATAGGTTTAAAGGCAGAAGACGTATCAGATGCTAATGATGATATAGTTTGGCCACTGAGAGTATGCGTTCCTGACAGTATATGTCAGTTGAATTTTATTTGTATTGGGAAATAAAATACCGGGGTTATGTTATGTATTGTAACCTGGCATTATGATATAGTTTTTAATGAATAGGGCACAAATAAGTGATACTGATTTATGTTCAGTAAATTCTTTGCTACATGAAAGTTAACTGCCTCGTTGGCCTAGTGGCGCTAAGCGCGACTGCTACGCTAGAGGTCTTGGGTTCGATTCCCAAGTCTACCAAGGTGTTATTGGGTTTTTCTATGAAATTCTCAGTAGCAGGTCGGAGTTTGGATTTGTGCCCGGTTAGTGGCAATAGGCTCGCCCCCTATTACATGGGACCTAAACATACCGGCGAACTGTGGGTGTACATTGGTACACCTCTGCCTAACCCTTCAGGGATACAGGCGTGATGGTATGTTATATGTATGTATGAAAGTTATATTATCTTCTTGTTGACCACGACTTGTCAGTAACGCATTCTCTTAGCGGCCGGACTATAATAAGGTTTTTTACATTGTAAGAAGGTAGTTATGCGTTTTTGTCATGTTTAATACCCAACGCAAAAAGACAGGCGTCTTTACGGTCTCGTGTAAAACTAAAAAGCAGAATACTTGGATCGAAAACCATTTCAACGCAACCGACATCATATTTCGTTAGGAACTACTGACTTTCGTCGTTCCATTTAACATGAAATAGCATTCTGAATTCCATTTAGTGTGAGTTATGAATGAATAAAAAGATTTTACTATTGAATGCAATATCCCGTGTTTCGGCACTATCAGCTGTATCGGGACACTATTTTAAAAATATCGCGCTAAATATTTCAATTTGGATATTTAATATTCTAGTATATGCGTGGCGTAATCTTTATTTAGCAGCAGGCGTTTTCAATGTAAATAATATTAAATTGCAGTGTCTGTACTTCGTAAGTTTTTATTATGCTCATCAGTCTCTCCGTTTGTTCCAGCTAATCGTCACAACAGCTCGATCGATTTTGATAAAATGTACTCTACTATATAAGGAGTAACTTGGGCTTATTTTTGAAATATAATGAGCGATTCGAACAAAAAGAAAATTTGATAACACAACACGTAGTAACTATTTAGTAATCTGTGACACAACGATCGCACGAACAAAAAAAAAACGAATTCGATGTAACTACCCACCTATTTAAAGTAGAATAGTACACTATTATACTTAGTACATTATTTACGTATACCATACATTACCGTACATTTGGTATACATTTACTATTCATTAAAATAGGAATTAATTTTCTATTATAGTTCTACGCCGACGAAGTCGCAAGTATCAGCTAGCACAAAATATAAGTTTAGTGGCAGTTTAGTAAGATAAGCCAAGATAGTCAATATAGTACTCGATATGTATATGACCTTGAGGTGGGAACTACGTCACAGGTGAAGCTCTTTGCTGGAGGCGCAATTTCGATTTCCTCGGCCGACGAAATTGCTTACTAAAGCTAAAGGTGTCTTTGATAGCCAAGTGAGACGGATATATAATATACCTACTTATTATAAAAATGTATACCTACTTTATCAAATCAAATCAAATCATCAAATCAAATCATTTATTCATTTGCGAATATGGGTACATAAAAGTTCTTACATAATATTATAGTGCACATTAACCATATTCTGCCAGACGGCATGCAAACTACACAATAATAATAGCTAAATAACTGAAGCTAAAAACAGTGTTTTATTAAATCTATATCTTATATAATTTTAAGTTATCTTCTAGGTATTCTGCGATATTATAATACGCTTTTTTTAATAATAATTTCTTAGCACTATTTTTAAATTTATCTATGTTTGAAATTTCCTGTATTGATTTGGGTAAATGGTTATAAATGCGTGGAGCCATACATAATATACTTTTGTTGAATAGTGCTGTCTTGTTTTCTGGTAAACTAATATTGTAATTTAATCTTTTACTTTTTAACTTTTTAAAGTAGTGCATATTTTTTCTACTTAGACCATCCTGTTTTCTTTGAAAAACTGTTGGATAACTTTAGCTCCTCACCTATGTACCTAATAATTTTTTTCCAGTCATTCCAATTTTGACATCAGCTTAACCTTCACTTAGAAGACTGCCAGCTATATAAATGTAATACTCATTTTTAAATAAGACAATATAAATCCTTCAAGGGCTTAAAAAACGTAACAAAATGAATCAGCTTGGCCGCAAATAACACATAGTAAAAGAAAACAAAAATGTTTTTGTATACCTAGGCAACTGAAAAATCTTCAAAGTATTTGAATAATAACCAGACATTAGTACTATAATATTACATACTTAATAATAACTGTGCAACCTTATTACCCGATTAGTATCCATCAAACAAAGCCAATTACATAACACTGAAAACTAAACCGTAAGCTAAAGACACAGGGTTGGATTTACATTGGTTGTTTTCTAAAATTAGGTTTTCCAAAACTGAAGTACTGAGGAAAGGGAATGGGCCCATCTGTGGCGTAATAAAAGTAAGACAATAAGTACTAATAGGTTTATTACTGGGTTTTTGTGTTTACAGCCTGTTTTAGGTGTCCCTGCTTTGTTCGGGTAATGTCGTAGCTAACATTGTAATGTGGAAGAGGTTTTGTTTAAGAGCTCACGTCAACGGATTTATGACGTCAATGCAAGGGTTAGTGAAGCAATTTTTAACCGACTTAAAAAAAAGGAGGTTCTCAGTTTGAACTGTATGTATGTATGTATGTTTGTCCGCGATTATCCCGCGTTTGGCTGAACTGATTTTGATGCGGTTTTCAGAAAATAATTGGTTAGATCAAGAAGAAAGTTTTAGTATTTATTATGTGATGGCTGTTTCTACTTTGTGTTTAGATCTATATCATTGATGAAATTAACCTCAAGTTCTGGAACAATACTTACCTACTAAAGCCAAAAGAAATCACATTTGTCACAAAAATGAATCAAAATTTAATCAATATCAAGATTATTTTTGGGTAATCTATCCCCTGACTTATCCTGAGGCGAATGAAAACCTTTAACATGTATTTAATTCAAAACTAAAACTCTATAGAACGTAGGTTCTGTATTAGTACAAATACAGCTGACAGCTAAATCAAACAAAAGATTATTCTTTGTAATTGTACAAAGATGAATGAGACAATGCTATTTAATACACCAAGCAGAAATGCACTAGCAAAAATGTATTAAATTTTTCTTACATAATCTTTTTCAGTAATGCATTCAAGGCTCATGTTAATCCGTTTAGCAAATAACAAAGTAGCATCGTCTTACTCTAAATGAAATAAGAGAAGATCAAAAGTTTCTCCCAACCCTTTCGGTTATTACCGGGAATGGAAGACGTTCAAAACTTAAATCTGGAGTCGAATTTCATTTCTCGGAATCACGAAAATTATACGATGGTCCGCGGTTCAATTTCTAAAATCAGGATTCAGCTGATTAAGTCTAGTTTAAAAAAAAAAAAAAATACCTAATAAATTGTTTATTACTTCAATTTGTACAAAAAAATTACAATAATTTGCTTACTTCTAAATAAAGTGCTAATATGTAATTTGCCTGATATAGGTAGAACCTGTGCTTCAGGCATAAAAATGCTTATTATATTATTAGTCAGCAACAAATTAACAATTACTTAATAAATATAAAGCAACTAAAAACTAGGACGCAGTTAAAAATACATAAAGTTAATTTACACTATAAGTATATTATTGCTTACATAGATATTATCTCTAGGTAATTTTATTTACATACAGTAAGCAGTTCTTCGGTCTGGTCATAAGAAAAGCCTTGTAAATAATTCAAAACATTATTTTTACACTTAAAATAATTCAAATTATAAATATTCAATGTTCTATTTAATCTATTGTACAATAAGGGCGCTAAGAACAAAAGAATAAAAAAATGAATCCATAATGCTTTTACACTATTTACGCCAGTGTTAAACATTGAAGTATTAGTGTTTTCTAGTATTTTTCCTGTCCATCCAAAGGTTGTCTGGAAGATATCGCTATTAGCGATAAGACCGCCATTGTACGCTTCAGTATTACTGTTTTTTTTATTGTTATGTAATTTTAAAGTTGTGCAATAAAGTATATTCTATTCTATTCTATTCTATTCTAAAACTACTTTTTACGGAGCACCAGTCTGCCCGTGACCATTACACATACACAGGTGTTGAACCGTTTGGAATAAAAATACTAAAATAAGTTGCGTCAGAATTCGTAAAAAGGGAATTTATTTTGGTTCCATTTTTTGTGTCTCTGAAATCTACTTCAAAGGTTTTAAAAATTAAACTTCATTTTACAACAGATTGAGAGGGTTTTGCTTATCAGGAATCGGTCGAGGAACTGATTAGCCAGATACACCTATCATTATGTCCAGGTGGGTTTTCTAATTTAAGTAACATATAACATACCATCACGCCTGTATCCCCGAAAGGTTAGGCAGAGGTGTACCAATGTACACCCACAGTTCGCCGGTATGTTTAGGTCCCATGTAATAGGGGGCGAGCCTATAATTGCCACTAACCGGGCACAAATCCAAACTCCGACCTGCTACTGAGAATTTCATAGAAAAACCCAATAACACCTTGGTCGACTTGGGAATCGAACCCAAGACCTCTAGCTTAGCAGCCGCGCTTAGAACCACTAGGCCAACGAGGCAGTCTAATCTAAGTAGAGAAATAAAAATGCATACCCACATAATTTCATTTGATATTAACCCTTATATCAAACTAGCTTTTGTATGCGGTTCCGCCCGTCGGGTGCCGTTCTCAGTTTTTGGAATAAAAATACTCTCTGTCCATTCTTGGCATCCATTCCATACCAAGTTTCACTAAAACCGGTTTTGCAGTTTACTCTTGAAAACGTAACAGACGAACAAACATGATGGATGACGGACCTAGGTATTTTGAATGTGATAACAATGACTATATTTACGTGCTTACACATTGTTGTTTACCTACTTATAACGGTAGGTTATAAAGTAAGGACATGGATAATAATAATAATAATATTCCGGGACAACTCACACACGGTCATCTGATCCCAAGCTAAGCAGAGCTTGTGTTGTGGTAACCAGACAACTGATAAACATACTTATATATTACTAAATACATACATATTATAGATAAATTACACCCAGACACAGAACTAATGATCGTGCTCATCACACAAACATTTGTCCTGGGTGGGAATCGAACCCATGACCTCTGGTATAGCAGTCAGGGTGACTAACCACTAGACCAACAGGCCAGTCAAATAGATTGAACTTATATATAGACGGTTAAATAAAACATGTAACTACTTATATCCTTATTTTTCTCTACTTCAAATCGAATGCTTACCTACATAAAAACTTAATTCTTTTTTCAGAAGAGACGTGATAAATATTGTTTGTAAAAGTGGAATAATTAGGTTTATTGAATGACAGTTACTAACTATTCTGTATTGAAGAAAACTCAACAATAACTTAAAAAAACATTGTATGTAACGTTGCAAGTTAAATGAAACCTTGTAAAAAAATACTGGACAAATTGGAAAACATGAAAATTATTATAACTAATTATGTTAAGTTTGGCTTTATAACTTTATTGTTTTCTTTTGTCTGCTGGACTAAAAATGAACCAATAAAATCATTTTAAATGCTTTAAATTGGGTAAATATATCGCCAGTATCAAAGTAAGAAAAATAAATGTTTTTTATTTCACTATAGCAGTTTATGCTCATTTGAATAAAATGATAATAATCATTTTACTTATCTCTTAAAGATTGAACAACGTTACTACGTTATATGTACGTTGGAATGATTGCAAGCAAAATACAAAAAAAATGAGATTAGAAGTGACTTTTCCTGAACTACATAAAAATTTGCATCTAGCCCTTGTGAATTATGGCGCAAGTAATTTTATCATCATAACTTACATGAGTATTTTTTATTTTATTATTAAGATAATTATATAGCTGTAGATTTTTTTTAATAGATTTTGTTTTTATATAATTTCTTTGACATTTTAATTGGTAATCAAGACTTGTTTTTGTTTCTGAATTTAGTTGTTTAAGGGCCGATTTCTCCAACGCCAGATAATTTTTATTCGAGAGATAAAATTCGTGTTTGACAGATTTTGTATTGAAGACCTGTCAAAAATTCTAAATTATTCCTCTGATAAAATTATCTGGCGTTGGAAAAATCAGCCCTTAGAATAGTTACTGTTATCAGGGGTAGTTAAAAGAGCCTTTTTTATCGCCCTACAAAAGTGTTTTACAATTAGTTTAAAATGTTGTGTAGAACACTGTTTTAGCCTTTTATATTCAGCTAATCTGTTTGTTTCGCTGTTCAAGAGTCTTACGCGAAAACTTCATAGTTTTAAGTTAAAATGGTAATTTGAAGGAGTAACTTCATAGTTTATGACTTGTTTTGTAAGACAATTTTCGTTCTAGCTAACCGATTGGTTCTATTTAGGAGTAGTTTTCATAGCAAATATTTTAAAAACAATTGCCAAAATTATTTGCATATTCAAACCTCCAGAAACTAGTAATTCTAAAAAAGTAAGTGAAAAGACTTGAACCAAAGAAAGTGACAATGATAGTTTAAGGTATATTTTATAAGATAAATAGGTATTTTAAAATGAAAAAAATATCTAGAGCAGTTAAGGTATTAGTAAGAAATATTATTTTAGTTCAATTTTAAATGAAAAAAAAAACTGAATTTATTCCTTGTGTCACACAGAACAAGGAATAAATTTCGGTCTTTCAGGTCTTACAAATATTCTAACCACATAAACAATGAATGAATGAATGAATGCTCATTCTTTGAACACATAAGTAGTTGTAGATCACACAAATGCTTGTCACGGGCGAGGACCGAACCCGGAGCACGTCGCGCCCAGTAGGTAGTAACTAGCTTAGTGACCTTAGTGGCTATCCGTGCAGTCTTTATATCGTAATATTTATGTTAATATGGTACTGTAAATCATATTAGTTTATGGATTGTCTGACATTAATTTAATAATAAAAACAATGGAATTAACGTCAACAGTTCAGCGAAGCTTGACGTTTGTTAGTTTTGGTTTTTTATAGTAAATAATATTTACCCAAATTTTTTAATAAATCTTAATAAAGAACCCAAGTTAAGCAAGTGTCTTTTAAAACCCGAAAAAAAAATTTTTTTAATAACGGACGCGACGTAGGCAAAAAGGCTGCCAGGCTAAAATGGGATTGGGCGGGTCACGTCAGCCGCATGCACCGCGACCGCTGGGCAAAGGCTTCTACACAATGGGAGCCAGGAGACTGACGGCTGACGGCGCCGCCGAGGCCGTTCCAGGAGAAGGTGGCGAGACGACCTGGACATTTACCTTAAGAACTGGTTCGAGGTGGCGCGAGACAAGGACCAATGGAAGGACTTGGGGGAGGCCTTTGCCCAGCAGTGGGACAGTATAGGCTACTAAAAAAAAAAAAAAAATATTACCCACCGCGTACAAAATACAGGGCAATAACGTAAAATGTACGTTTTCTTCTAATGACTGACAAGTTACATTACGCGAAATTGTGAGCATACTTAAATAATCTCTTGCTGATGGGATTTAATGTAGATACGATAATGCGAATCGATTCAAAATTGTTTTCGATTTACGCGTCTGTCAGGGAAAGAATCAAATGACATATATAATGTGCGAAACAGGAATTGAATGACCTCCTAGCCCTTATGGTTCTTTTTTCAACTAAAACAAAAATTTAATCAATGGCAAGTGTGTTCGCCGGTTTTAAACTGTTGTACCTAAACAATAAATTTATAAATAATTAATTTTCATGTTATTTTTCTAAGTTCTTTATGTAAATGGATATTTTGTGCAAAGTAGTCGTTATTAACACTGAGTTCCAAACATTTTTTATGTCAATATTTTATATTAATTACTGCGTCATTATACAAAAGTTAGCAGTAAAATTCTTGTTCAACAATGTTTTGATAAAAATTCAAATTCAATATAAGCTACACAGTAACACTTATCGAACGCCAAAACATTACAATAGACAGCACCCAATCTCGCCCACCCTTCACTTTATTTATTTAAGTGCAGAATTTTCAAGCACATGCACATTATTTTATGTGCATGTGCTTGAAAATTCTGCACACATTCTAAAAAAAACCTTAACATCTTAACATTAATTGCGGCTCACTTAGCTGGAATGCTTAAAATACTCCGTAACAGAAAGGAGTTCGCATTAGAACAGCAAAAAACTTTTCCTCAACTCTTCTAATTTAGTTATCCAACTTTTATTCCTACAACGCTGCAAAAAGGGAAGAATGGAACACAGTGACAAAAGAGGTAATACAGCCTTATATTGCTACAATTTCAAAAAATTACTGCCACCAATTATTCGTCTATAACCACTAATTGATCAAGCATTCGAGCAGCTAGCATCCAGCAGTTCTTTTTACCCGACTGCCAAGAAGGGTTATTAATTCATTTGAAGACAGATTTTTTCATATCAATTCTCCCTATCTTCCTTTACAACATCTTACTCAACTAAGTTTCCTAAGTGCTTCGCTCGTCTTGCCATTACAGCAATTCGGAGCATAAGAGATTTCAATTCTTTTTGACGCTCGTTTAATTTTGTTTATACCTACTTCTTTGTTTACTACTACTAGAAACAAAACCAAAAACAAAAGCTTTAATGGGTAATAAAATAACGTGTTAATTGCATTGTAAATTAACAATTGCCGTACCAACACAATGCAGTTTAGATTATCAATTTTTAATAATTTAATGAATAAATTTGTAAAGTAAAGCGTATTCTTTTTACACGACTGCCCAAAAAGGAGTGTTATAATAATAATAATAATAATAATAATCCATTTATTTCAGGCATCAAGGCCCATATAAATATATACAATACTATACTAATACAACTTAAAAATACTATAAATATATATAACATAATGAACTAATACTAATGTACACGAAGTATCGGCGTCGTGTTTCGCTGACTGGTGTCACGTAGCTGGCCACGAAACCGGCGGTACATAACCCCTTTCGGCCAAAACTCTTCTATGAGGAACTTCTCGAGGTGATGTGTCGGAACGCGCACCACGAACGACTTGAAGTTCGTTTTGTGACGCGGCTCCAACAGCTCGACCCTCAAAGTCCAGTTGGTCTTTACGCGCATGTATTCCACGACCTCCTCAACCTTCGTGGAGTGATGCAGTCTGGACACGTACAGCAGCGTTGTCGGTACGGCTGGACGCAGCAATATGTTGGGTCCTGCCAACGCAGTACCGCACTGGTTCCGACAAGGAGGCTTCTTCTTCTTCCTCTTCTCCACCTTGATGAAACCATCGCTGTCGCCCGTGTCCTTCTCTGGACCCTGCCTTTTCAGAACCTGTTTTGGTTTTGACAGGCTCCGTTTACCCCCTTTTGCTTTGTCCGCTAGTTTAACCTGCGAGTTTTGTGGCTCAACAGGCTTTTTAGCGGCGGCTGCAATTGCTGCGTAGGCTCGTTTGGGGGTCGACGAACCTACACACGTCGTCGTCTCCACCGGTGTCGAGGCAGGGACGGCCGCGGCACACGTTGCAACGCGTGCATTCTCGGCAGCTGGTGACGCATTCGAGCCCGCCGACTCGAAACTGCTGATGGAGGCGTTTTGTGCCCCGCGACGCGTGTTCACATTCGCGTTGCTAGGTGACCTACTTGCAGAAATTGCATTGCGCAATAACACTACTTCTGCCCGTAGATCACTGATGGTGTTGTTGGACACCTCCATCTGATGCTGCATCTCGACCTGGCTTTGCTTCAGGAGTGTTATATCCTTCAGCAGCCTGGTGACATCTACGTGGTCGAACGTGACGGGAGGCAGCTTGTGCAGATCCTTCGCCACGAACTCAGGCACGTCGTCCGGGTCGGTCTCCTTCAGCAACGTAACGATGTCTTGTATGCTCTTCTCTGTGCCGTCCCTTCGACGAGACGGCATCTGGCTGAGTTTGCCAAGCGTCGTGAACAGCAGCAACTTGGCACTGCAAATCTCATCCTCCTTAAAAGATGACTTGCAGATCTGCAAGATGCTGACCTCGTCCATGTAGTCAATGGCATGTTTGATAAATGCCAGAACTTCATTGGCTATGAGCGTTTGAGTACTCATAGCGGAAACCGGGCAGCGGCTATAAGCCGCGCGATTCGCGAATATAATATTCAGACGTAGCAGCGCACACGCGACCGTACTCGACCGCGCATCGCGAGCGTCTGTTATGTTTTCAGGGTTCATGTATGTATGTATGTATGTATGTTTGTGAGTTTCTTTATTCCACCATAACTTCTAAAAGGCTTGACCAATTTCAATGTTTGTGGTATCATTAGAAGCTTTGAGTTATCCCGAGTGACATAGGCTATGTGGACATTAAAAAATGGTCAAGTGTGAGTCGAAATCGCCTGCAAAGGGTTTCGAACGATATTTTTTTTTGTGTTAATCATGTTTTTTTGTTGTTCACTAAAAGGTATTAAATAAAAAAATAATAATAAAAAAAAATTAAAAAACGCCTGCCATGTCAAAAAAAAATTTAAAACAAGTCAAATATTTGCAGTCGGGGGACCTTTAATGAATTGTTCCAAGTAACCGACCCCGACTGCAAATATTTGACTTGTTTTTAATTTTTTTTTGACATGGCAGGCGTTTTTTAATTTTTTTTTTATTATTATTTTTTTTACTATTTAGTCTATTAAAAACTGAGAATAGAAATATAATCCAGGAAATGATTTTTGATGGTCAAAGTAATAACACGGATATTATTTTACTGTTATGTATGCAGTGAGACTTCAAAAAAATAGGGGCTCTCTGTGCCATATTTTTCGTCTATCGAGCAACCCACGCTTTTTTACAATAATACTAGTGTTTTTTGTTCATTACCAATTTCAGCTTACATTAGGAATTATTTTTCACTTTATTAGTTAGAAGTACTTTAAAAGCGTGTTTTTTGGTTTTTTAAACTATATTTATTAATTATTTCCTTAAAAATCTATCGTATGTCTTTTAGACAGTTACTTGTTTGCTTCTACAAACCAACGACCATACAGCCCATAGACGCCTAATAACAGGCATCCTATGTCTGTCAACACATCAGACATAGATATGATGTAGTTCGCCCATGGTCGTTCCTACAAACCTATTTTTGTTACCCATGAACTGTTACCAACCTAAGATATTATTAAACGAAATTTTTAATTAAACTCTAGCCTAAGTATAAAGATAGTCTAGACAGGATCACAGAAAGACTTAAACTTAGTATTTCAATGACAGAGATGTCTCAATTAATTAAGATAAGTGTTTTATGAGTTACGATCTCATGTCTAAGTTAAGTTCTCTTTCTCAAGAACCTCTTTAAAACAATTGAAAATACTTGTTTTAATTACAAGTTTTAAAGTTACTTCTACTACCGACCAGTACCGACTCACTAAGTTACTTTGCAACAAAAAAATATTTTCCTTGCTTTGGTTTCAAAGCAGAAAAAGTATACCCTCTATTAGAAGTTAGGTTACTTTATTTATTCAGTAACTTACTTATAGGTACTAACAACATTGTACAGTACATACAAATTATTAACTTTTAAACTACCGCGCTGCATGTTTATAGTAATATAATTCACGGGAATAAGCGCGTACATGCATAAATCCCAGACCACGGCCGGTGTAACCCGGTCGAAACGTCAAGCCCAAAAAAGGTATTTATGCATCGCGCTTATTCCCGTGAATTATATTACATACAAACTATAGCGTATTTTTTAATTATTTTTCACACGGTAAACTTATTTATTCTATTGGATCAAAGCGTGGGAGATAAATTGTTTCTTTAATATTAAAAAGGTTAACAGGGAGGTAAGGGTTTATAACAACCATGATCACAAAATAAAAAATAAATGCGGACAATATCACATACATTGTTCTGAACCCAAAGTTAGTAGCTAAAGCACTTGTGTTTTGGAATTCAGAAACAACGATGGTATCACAAACACCCAGACCCGAGGCAATGTAGAAAAGTTGGTTTCTACATTGAACCGTCCGGGGATTGAACCCGGGACCTCAGAGTTAGCGACAAAATCGGCGCGTACGCCACTCGACCACGAAGGACGTCATTATTAATATGACACTGCAGATAACTGTCTAAAGCAGGTGCCTAACTATTACTAATTTATAGTTATTAATTGAAATTTTACATTTAAGGCATATCGGACAAATGTCGTTTTTATTTTTTTTTATTTAATAAATTAGGAATAAAACCGTAAAATAGAAAAAATATAAAGACTTAAAGACTTCTAGTCTAAAGATTTTTGTTTTAACATTCATCCATCACTCAAAATGAAGTGGTGATTAAATAGATATTAAAGGCACACAGGGAAAAAAAATAGATTTACATACCTCTATTTTTTTTTTACTACTCTAATTGATAACACACCTCTTAGGTAAACCCAAAGGATGCCAAAAAGGCAATCGCCAAAAAAACCATAACACACATACTAATTGAGAACCTTCTTCTTTTGGAGTAGGTTAAAAATGTTTTGACCGTTTGTTTAATTTCGAGGTTCCAACTTCCCCTAGCCTCCTTACCATTTTAACGTAGGTTTGAGATTTATATAAATACGTACATAACAATTTATAACCATTCAAAGCTGTTATTCACAGTAGGCTGTTCCTTGACATAAGTGGCGATAATTAAATGTAAATATTAATTAATACGCTTAATAAAATAATTAAGCTTCTTAACAGTTCTAGTTGTATTTTTAATTAGTGTAGTGTGTAAGATATTACTTAAATACTTTTGATTAAGGTAATGTTAACTGGTATGGATAATCCTGAGGCTTCATGATCCATTTATGGGAATTCAGTTCAAAAGTTTCCAGTACCATTTAAAAATATGTATATCGAAATTACATAGGTTGTCCTATGTACCTATGTCATTATTGAAGTTAGCTAGCCCATTTTTTTATACGTAGTTGTGTTGAACCTACCTCTGTGTCAAAACACACAGTAGTAACTTTAAAATGCATGTTTATAGTAATATTATGTAACGGGAATTAGCGCGTACAATGCTTATAGCGCCTGCTTGCGATCACGGCCGGTGTTACCTTGTCGAAACGGTATTTAAGCATGTACGCGCTAATTCCCGTTACATAATATTACACAGGAAGTACTTTCGCATTTATAACTAAAATATTTATAAAGGTATAATTAGCCAATAATCTAGTTTGTATTTTAAATGTATTGTCTATCAATACATTCTCGACTAATTCTTTTAATATACCCGTATTTTTATTATTTTGTTACCTAACGCTAAACCCCAATGCTCTTACCTTTACGTGTCACAAATCACTAAGCCCTTGTCTAAGTCTAAATTAAAAGGGATATACTTATTTTTGTCTAGCTGTAAACGTTGTTCGCGTTCATATCGGTCATCTGTGTGGATATCCTGAGAGCCATGTATGCAGCTGCAACTTTCAAGACTGTGGAGGTGATGCAGAACGCCTTCCGGTTGATCGCAGCATTACAACTGACACACTACTTGTGGCCTCATCAAGCTGTCGTGCACGGTAAGTTGCTATTTTGAACTTTATTCCACTTAATTAACATACTGACATTCTGTCATTCTTTACTCCTAAAAAATATTTAAAGAGACAATTACCTATGGTACAGATGGCGCTAGTTACGACTTCATCGTGGTTGGTGCGGGCAGCGCCGGGAGTGTCATAGCTAACAGACTCACAGAAATTGAGCATGTCAATGTGTTGCTTATTGAGGCCGGTGGCGATCCGCCTTTCGAGTCCGACGTAAGTACTAGATAAACTTATTTGAAAACAGTTTGTTCAAAAATAATATTAAATCGTTAGATTTTTTCCATCATATTATAGGTATTATGTATTGTTTTGTGTCTTGTCTTGTTGTCCACAAAAAAAAAACGCAAAATCGAAAAAAAAAGTATGACTGTAACAATGTGAAAATATAAGACAAGTAGTTTAATATTATAGTACACAATAGTTTTTATCCCTCGCGTATACTTTTCCACAGTTGGTAAATTATTAAAAACAGGGTTGTCAAATCCTATGGTTATAGGTTTTCATCTATTATTATACTTATAATAAATCTGTAGAAGTGAAAATTCTGTACATTGAAAATATCAAAAAAATAAACGGCGGGGGGTGTTACTAGACCGACAACGAAAGAAAAAGTGTGAAAAAAAAATTTTTTGTCTGTCTTTCTTTTTGTTTAGGTATCACGCAAAAACTACCGGTTCGATTACGATGAAACTTGGTATAATTATTCTTTATTATCCTGGGCACCACACTGGGTAGTTTTTATCCCGGAAAAGTATAAAAAATAAAAAACAAACTTAATTTTGCGGTTAAAAACTCATTGATAAGTTTCGTCATCCACGCGAATGAAGTCGCAGGCACAGCAGTTCATAATAATGTAATAATACGTCTGTCATTACCAATACATTATTAAGAGCGCAAATGCTCTAAAATAAATCACAACTTGTATTAACAGCGTGTTTCTAATTTCAGCTTCCTGGTTTACCCCTTTTGATGAAAAGATCACGGTACGACTGGAATTTCACCGCAGAGTATGACGGCTACAAAAGTGTGTGTCATCAAACGCCATTTTCCGAGTTCACTCAAGGCAAAATGCTTGGAGGAACAAGCTCACTCAACTACATGATTTACCACAAAGGGCAACCTAAAGACTTTGACTCATGGGCTGAAATAACTAAAGATGATACATGGAAATGGGATAATGTTTTACCATACTTCCTCAAGAGTGGTCGACTTGAAGATGAGCAATTACTTCACTCAACTGATAAGAAGTACTATGGATCTGATGGATATTTAGGAATAACAAAAGACCATCGCCCCGAAATTGAGAAATTTTTAGATGCTTTCCGCGAAGTAGGAAACGATATTGTCTTAGACTTTAACGAACACCACCCTTTAGGTTACTCCGCACAAGTCGTTACTATTTCTGGAAGATCTCGTCAGAGCAGCGCTTTTGCTTTCATTTCATCTGTAAAAGATCGCCATAACCTTCATGTTTTGAAGAATACAATGGTTAATAAAATTTTGTTTGATGAAAGCAAAAGAGCTGTCGGAGTAGAAGTGTTGACGGAAGATGGTAAAACTCTTACTTTAAAAGCTCATAAAGAAGTAATCGTATCTGCTGGAACAATCAATACACCCAAACTGCTCATGTTGTCGGGCGTCGGTCCAGAAGAACATTTGAAGAGCAAAAACATTGAAGTACTTTCCAATTTGCCCGTTGGGGAAAATCTGCAAGACCATGTTTGCGTCATTTTATTACACAACTTAGAAGAGTTATCTGAGCCTTTTCCGCAACCTAGTCCATATGAACTACCCGGTTCCTCCTTCACTGGATTTGTTTCACTAGACAAACATTCTAACTATCCAGATTATCAAGTCATTACATACTTGGGTTCTGCACAAAATATGATGTTTTACTGCACATTCGTGTTCAGATTCAGAAATGATATATGTGATGCCATGTATGCACAGGGAGAAAACAGACTGCAGGCGTTTAATGAAATTCTCAATATTGCTCCAAAATCAAGGGGCAAGGTCTTGTTGAAGAGTAACAACCCTGCCGATGCTCCTCTTGTATACAATGGGTACTTCTCAGACAAACAGGATATTGAAAATCTTGTTGACTACATACTTGATTTTAACCCCATAATGAACACTACCTATTACACTAGCGTTAAAGCTGTGATGTCGGACGCAGACCCTGCTTGTAATGAGTTTCCTATAGAAAGCCGGGAGTACTGGCGTTGTTACGTCACATGCGTGTCGTCTGGGCTCAGTCACATGACCAGCACATGTCCGATGGGTACTGTGGTTGACGGCCGATTGTTAGTAAAAGGGGTAACAGGTTTACGTATAGCTGATGCAAGTGTTATGCCTACGATCACCAGGGGCAATCCCTTAGGTTCAGTAATTATGATTGGTGAAAAAGCAGCTGATATGATCAAGCAAGATCATGATCTGATTTGATTTTTTTTTGCTTGTTTGTTAAATATTTGTGTCATTATAAATTTCAAATCTGGTTTCTCTATATCCAAAATGTAATTTTATTTTTCTTAATTTTACAGTAGTCTTATTTGGTGTATTTTTAAAGTTTTTAAATTAAAGGAAATTTAAATTATTTTGTATATTTTACTTACTCTTGGTAATAATACGTTCTTAGTACTATTTGGGTACTACTAATAGAATGATAAGATTTTGACTGACTAACATATCAGTAAAAAGTTTTCGATGTTGGTTTTTACAGTACATTTAGTCTTTATTTCATGTCTTCCTAAACTTCAGATGAAAGGATCAGAAATTTTATAATACTTTTTAAAGTCTGACACACGAGTAGTCATTTTAAATTCTACTATGTACCTACCTATTTGTTTTGTTTGTTGAAGTCAAATCTTGCAAGCTAAACACCCGATTGATGAAAACTTGGTTAAAGTTTAGTTTAGTGTCAAAAAACTTATTAAGTCGATTGCAACTTACCGATGGCACATGGATAATATATCATTCCTTCCTGGCAACGTCTGATTGTTTTATATTATGAAATATTCCATACCTATTATAAATGTTTCTCGTTCTATATAATAAATACCATTTGGCAGAACTTACCATTTCTAACAAAATAATTTCAAAAGATTTTTATTTTCCCTCATATTTTCGTTAAGATTATACCATTCGCTTGTTTAACTAAACTATCTCTCTCTTTGCCTACGACTTAGTTAATACACGTGCGAATTTGCTCTTTGATTTAAAATAAATAAAAAGTAAATCTGGACATATAATACAAAAGTCATAAATGAAATAAATATCCATAACGAAGTGTTAGTACATATAAAAAATCACAATGAGACACAGACGGCGCAGTGTCTCATACCTATTGAAGAGCGCCTCTGGGAGGAATTTTATTGAAATTTAATTTTTATCTTGATCTTTTTTTAATCTGGCTTTTATTTACCATTATGGCCAGTGAATGCGATCAGTCAAAAATCTTTAAAGATGACTCGACGCCTGCCCGTAATGTATCTACGAATAGAGGAAATAAGCGACACGCAAGAGGATCTCCATCTGTCTACGCTTCGACTGGACTTGATTTAGGGAAAAATAAAAAGAACGTGTGCTGCCGTGTTGAATGTATATTCGAGAGAAACAAAATGGCGAATTGTCATTTACAAGAGCCAAGAAAACAACGCCATCTACATTTTTGTATTGTAAACTATAGAAGATGCTGCTTGCCGTAAAACAGTACATTGAGGTGCTTTCTAATAGTCTAAGATCCCGTTAAGACCGACCTTCACCGAGATGCTTATTTAATTAAACGTATTTTATATTTTATTTAATATGTCAATAAATATAATGCATATGGGTTGCCTAGCAAATTTCAGTCCAGAGTATATTTAATTAAAAATTAAAAAAAAATATTTTTTAAACATTTCACCGGTATGATTATTAGATAAATTCTATACCAATCGAAAGTATGAAGCCCATAGAATAAGCAAACGTTAGGTTGCCTATTCTTTTCCGGTCACAACTATAGGGTTGCCATAGTATCTACGAGTCTATCTCTATAAATAATAAATGTCAATAATACCCATGTCAATTTTAACTTCAAAAATGTTGGCACTAAAATAATGCTATACTATAGCCTAGTTCGTAACATCCTAGTGTTTTGCAGTGTAGGATGGAGACCACATTACGCAACACATAAGCACAGATTACTAAATAGTTGACATAAGTTACTTCTGGAAAGAGTTCAAAAACGGATTTTGTGGCATCTCGCTTTTTCAAAAGGTAAAACATCTGGTTTCCTATAATGCTAGACTGAAATATTTTTAAATACAAACATTATTAGCTAGAAGAGAGGTTACTGATGTCTTGTTCCTGTATAAATTGCTTAGAAATAAAATAGACTGCTCAAAATTACTGAGTCTCCTAAAGTTTCGTGCACCAGCCCGTTATCCACGAAATCCTATCACTCCTCTACACCCACCTTTACGTAGAACAGTTCTTGGTGCTAACTCTCCGATCCTGCGGTTATGCAAAATTCTAAATACAGTGACCTCGATATAAATCACGACAGCATCGGAAAATTATACAAAATAATTATTGGTCACTTTTCTGACCAATAATGCATACTCAACGCTCTCGGTACTGATTATATCTGTATTAATTTTGGATTAGATTATTTTTATTTAATTACTAGCTGTACCCGCGACGTTGTTCGCTTATATACCTATCATTCATATTTATGAATAAATATTTGACTGTGATATAGAGGGCCACTAACACGAACTGCCTACTGCCGAGTAAATTTTGTCACAAATGTTGCTGTTTGTATAAATTCTCAAAATAAAAAAGTACCATCGTCATAATTATATAATTAGCTTACCTCTAAAAATTTTAAGGATTGGTTTTGATGCTACTTTGTTTAAAAATTTTAGATTTATCTTCCAAGTCCAGAACCGTGAGAAAATAATATAATTTTCATGGTGGCTTTCGATGTCAATGTCCAAAATATGAACTGACTCTTTCATCTTCTTTTTTATATATGTATGTAGTATGTTTTCTCTTTTGTGCTTTACCCAGTTGGTTACAATAATTGAAGGTCAATGTTTTGGTATTGAGTCTACTGGCAGCGCCAACTCTGAGTTAAAGTAAAAGCAGCTGTCGCTCTAGGCAGTAAATGGCAAAGGGCACCCAAAAACCGAATCCATAAAAACAAATTAGTCCATTTTTTATGCTATAGTTCTCGTTGGTACCGTAGTCCCTAGTGAGACTACAGGGCGCGAGGTTTTGGTGCGAAACCTCGAAATTGAACTACGCCGTTAAATTGAGAGTGGATATCAGATAGGCAGTGACTGACATGAGACCCATGAAACTGAAAGAGGAGGTAGTTACAAAAAGTTGACGTACGGTTTGAGAGGCGCAGTGGCAGAATTACCAAAACTGTGTTTAAAATTATTTGTTTGGAAAGATTAAGTAATAGCTGTCTAAGGACAATCTCATTCTACACTGATTAAAGTCAGAGGCTGTATCCTGTACAATTCGCTTAATTAAGTGTAAGGTGCAGCATAAGGTGATGGGCTTAAATACCGTACGTATATATTTTAAAATGTAGAGAATGCGATAGAAAGTTTATTTAATTTAGGGTTTTGGCCCAACCTTCCGGTAATAGGGTTCAAAAACTTTATGAAATTTAAACACATAAATAAAACATCATGTACGCATAAAAACCTACATGAGAAGCAAGCTACCTTTTAAAGAATATTAAAGAGGTAGTACATACTAAAGATTGTGTGATAAAAAGATCATTGGGTTTTTGGGTAAAAGAAAATAAATAACAAATACAAAAAGATCTTGTCCATGGAATATAATATAGATGACCAATAGAAAACATTACACATTATGTTGGAAAAATAGTTTGAAAGTGGATTAAAGTTTTTAACCAACTATAAAGTGATCTATGGGGAAGCTTACGTTTTCAAGTCAGAAGCGAATGCGTAAATTTCCAGGCAAATGGCCAGGACATTTACGCCTGAATCACTTTACGATATATGCCATGCACGTTTGTTCCTCCATGATCAGCAATGAGGAACAAACTTACCTACGGAGATTAGTAAATACAAACACTAAATAATTGTAAGTTTATATATCGGTTGAGAAAAAATTCACGACTTAAAGATGTCGTTTATTGCGACTAAATATACAACAAAATGTTACAAATATTTTTTTTTCTTAAAAAAGATACGTTAGTAAAACACAAAAAGAGTTATCTCTACTGAGATTTGAACTTGGGTATCAAAAAATTCAAACTTATATAAGAAAATGGACGCATGAAAAAAAATACAAACATTAACAACCGGATTTGAACTTGCAGCAAGATCACTCATTTCCAATCGTTCAACCGCCAAGCTGTTTACTTCGATAGCTAGTTCACTAAAATATAGGTACTAATCAAATTGAAGATTGCTATGGCTACCTCAGTCTGCCATGGTTACCCTCTTGTTTATCTGTCAATAATGCCAATTTATGTGTGCAGTTGAGAAAATGTTTTTGGAAATTTAAAGCTCCACCCCTTATCAGCTAGATTCAATAGCATGTTTCAACATAGCTAACAACCATCTACGATTTCTTGAAAACAACCTCTCAATTTTTTACACCATTCGATTAAGTAGTTTATGTTTGATACTGTAACATAAAATCTGACCCCCGGCAAAAGAGAGTTGTTATGCAATTACTGTACTGAATTGCGTGTTGTAATATTTTACTTCTTGAACTCACTAAATTAATCATATCTTTTGATAGAGTGAACCGATTTCGATGAAACAAAAACTAAGTTATACCTCAAGTTGTGTATAATTTTTGTATATAAACATTGTCTGCATTGAATTCGTAGATTTTACGTGATGTGTGCACAAACAAACAGACAAACAGACAAAAATTTCAAAAATGATAGAAATGGGTTCTGTTAGTTATCCTTTAACACGCTGGCTATTTTCTTTTTCAATTTCTTCAATGTACAAAAATTACTTTTCTACAGATTTATTATATGTATAGATAATTTAAGTTAAATTCATTGTTTAATTATTATTATTTTTTTTTTGCAATTTTATATACCTATAATGGTTTTATATCGTGCTAATTATGTAAATTTAATTTTATATAATTCAAACTATACTAATGTTTTAAGATGTAGGTAAAAAATGTGAAACTAAAGAATACCTAGTGCATGTGGTGTTAGCCTTTAAGTTATTGTTACACTTATAAATGTATTTTTCTTGTGTAAACTCAACGCAAGAGTTTTGTGTAAAAAATTGTTAACCTGAACTAAATAAATAAACTAAAGTATTCAGTCACAAAACTTCTATTTAAAATTACATAAGAATATCCTTTAGTTTTCACACAGTAAATTTCTTTTATCTTATTTTGCATAAAAAAGCGTGGGAGAAAATTTTGTGATATCATTGTAGTTCAATGTTTAAGGGAAGTTTGGGTTTATTGGTCAGTGGACATAAAAGTAGTACCTAGTAAACTATTTACTTGTATAATTTAACACTGAAAATTAGTACTATTGTCAATCCATAATGTCGGGTTCCTAGGCAAAAGCTTCCGTCATTTTTTTTGACATTCGAGAGATATGACATTAGTGGAAGAATTGAACCGCGCGCTGTGGGAAAAATACAGATTAAAAAAAAAAAAAAAATAATCCGCCACCTTTTTCGCGGCCTACCTCTGAAAGTTATCTGTCGGATCCAGTGTAGCTGTTTTCGGGCCCACCGCTTGGCTGACATTCGGTAAGCATTACCAGTGCGGCTTCAGCTGTGCGTGTTAAACACAAACACTTATGCATAATTATAACAAATCTTAGAAGTAACTGCTTGTACTTGACGCAGAAAACAGTTGATTTACTCAAAAATATCAATTGCATTAACAACTGTAGCTAATTAAATCGGAATACTTAGTTCTGAGGTTCACGCGAATGTTAGGAATTGAAATAAAACTACTTTTACAGATTTTATCGCTGTTTGTATTAATAATAATAAAAACAACTAAAATATTTGGATTTAGCGCACGAGGTTGTCGACATGTGGGAGGTGGACTCAGCAATTATTGTCCCGATAGTCGTTACAGCCAACGGCATAATAGCCAAGAGCCTCGACCAACACCTTAAGAGGCTCGCGCTAGGCGCCTGGGTCAAGGGTTTGATTCAGAAAGCGGTACTTCTCGACACGGCGCGTATTGTGAGGAGGTTCCTCTCTCTGGAGTCCTAACCACCGGCAGCTTGGACCCTGTCCCGAGGCCGGTTGGACACTATATTTTATATTTTTAAATGTATATTGTTTTTTGTATATATTTAAAAATGTATTTTATAAGTTTATTGGAAAATAAAGGAAATAATAATCATTTATTCGCCATAAGTGTTGTACAATTTAGATTATTTATTTATTTATTATAATTTATTTTTATTATTTAGATTTTAGTTCTATGTATAAATATAATAATAGTATCATTGTCACGGGCAGACTGCCCGTGATCATGATACTTGCAAAGGTGTCGAAACGTCGGGAAATAAAATCTAAATACAAACCGCGATAAAATCCGTAAAAGTAGTTTTATTTCAACGGAATACCTACTTAGTTCATACTTAAAGGTATGACATTATTTCACAATTCTGTCTGTTACCTAAAGTACTTATTTATTTATTTATTTTAATCATGGAAGACTTACATACAGCTATTAACATCGTTCTAGCATATAACATGTAACATAGTCAGCAGAAAGCCAATTACAAATCTTCGCTTATAGAAATATACTAAGAAATACAAGCAGAGTATGAGCAAACAGAAAAAAAGAAAACATCACGCCTGGTTCACAGAGATTTGCCTGGTTCATAGACATACCAACTAAACATCATTTATTTATTATCAGTAGTTTATTCTAGAATAAGTATACAGATCACTGCAGTGGTTCCATAATATATATATTATTATATATATTCAAATTATAGTCAAATGTTTTGATGTAAAATTTTAATAACAACTCAAAAATTTACCCTAGCCTCCTCAAAATTAATCTAATAAAAATATCTACTTGTACAATCATTTATATTAATTATGTTTACCATTTTTTTGTGTACTCTCGCAAGTATATATAAATGGGGAACAAGTTTAGTTGTTATTACAATCAGAAGCAGTGTTCACTGCTATTCTTAGGATATTCGTGGCGATAGTAAAATGTGAGTATACATTAATTAAATACTAGGATAAAAGTGATAAAGTGACGTAACAAGAAATAATATTATTTTGTGAAGGTTATTGTGTGTTACAGGATAATTGATTGTTTTTTATATCATACAATTTTTTATTTCTCTTTATGTCATTTTATTTACAATTCAATATGTACTTAAATCTAATACAAGAACAAACAAAGACTAAAATTAAATCTTATATAGATAAATAAAACTAACACGCGTCAAAATACTCATCGTCATCCCTGTCAATGGCGGGAAACGTGCCCAGAAGGCTGGCAGCATTGCCACGTTGAATGGCTATGCCGATTCTCTGTGCAAGGAACAAACCAGCTCTCTGATCACGAGTAGAGTCTACCAAACGTTTTGACAGTTCTTTAAAAAGATTTCGTGCACTCGGACCCCATGACCCGAGCGTTTCAACCCCAAACGGCTCGAAAATATAATTACCCATTAGGTTATTATACTTTCGCCGTTTAAGGGTCTCCGCTGCTCTTTATGTTAAATAAGTTTTAAAAATTTCGATTCCTTATTCTATTCTTCTTTTGCGTTCGATGACATTTTGAAACTAGGAAATCAAATGATAAATAAAAACATAGGTAGGTATTCAGGTTTAAGAAACTTTTCAAGTCGGCTTCTTATCTCTAAGTTTGTGAAAGTGAAGAGGAAGTCAATGAATACAAACAAATAAAAGTTTTAAATTACCAAAGTAATCAATTAAAATGTAAACAAAAATTCCACAGTCGCACTAATCAATCCAATTGTAAATTAGAAATAAATAAAAAATAAAATAATCTATTAATCTCTAAACGTTAGTAAATTCTAATACATTTTTTCTGTTAAAATATTACATTACAATAAATTAAATATCCTTGCGCAAACATTCAAAATTGTAAATCATTGTTATTGTTTTATTATGATAAAATTAAGACACTTATTATCTTAAATGACAGATGTGTAAGCACGCTTTAAATTAAAACAGTTATAATACAATTAGTATTATAACTACATAATGCAAGGATAAACTCACAAGTACATACATTTATTATATTATTATGTACTAGCTGTGCCCCGTGGTTTCACCCGTCTGAATACCTAGGTCCCGTTCCCGGTGCCTTTATATTATTGGGGGCGGAGATGAATCCAACAAATCATTATCGTAACAAAAGTCAGGATTACTTAATATGGTGGTTAAAGATTCTTAAATTTTCTAATTTTCCGTACAATTTTCCAATTTTTTCTTTCATAAGAATCTTCTACTGACAATAACAAACACAACAAAAAAATAATTAGCAAAATCGGTCCAGCCGTTCACGCGTGATGTCGTGACCAAGGGAAAAAGGGATTTATTTTTATATATATAGACAGATAGATAGTCTTAGTCATATCTATTGCAAAATAAACAAAAGCATATGAAAACAAAATTAAAGTAAACACGAGCAAAAAACTTTATTCTCTTCAATAAAATTTATTTTGTTTCATTTTTGATATCTATTTGTGTATTATAACCAAATAGCCCATTATTTTCACATTTTTTATACAATGACTGTAAGCCTAAATAAAACTTTGTTTAAATGCTAATATCATTCCACTGCAGAAAACACGACTTGTGCAAGTACTCACTACATTTTACAGTACTTTTTAAAGTTATTAAGTTTCTAATAAGCGTTTAAAATAATTTAGGCGTGAACGGATCTATTATAGTTTTATGTAGCTGATAATAATGTTATTTTAGTTACGTAGGTATCTCACTATGCGATAGATAACATTAAAATCTGACCTTTAGGTTGAAACGATTACAGACGAGGTCAATGAAACAATCACGGGTCATGATTGATTCCGTAACATAACTAAAAATAATTGAATAAATAATAAGCCCAACAAAAATCCAAAACAAAACACGGTTCTGAGACGTATTTGCCTAAGTTTTTCATGCCTGAGTTAATGACAATAATCTGAGTAGGTACATAGTAATAAAAAAAGGAAGATAGTGTATTTGCAGCTGAACCAAAAAGTGGACAAAACTATGACGCACAGCTAGTCTACATAAGTTCAATAATACATTAATATATATATTTTGATGTATTTATTCTATATCTATACATCAAATCAATTACTAAGTTGCCGAACGTTACAGTAATTATATTAGATGTTGTTAAGTACTAAAATACTGACTCGACATTCATTGAACATTACGTTTTAAACGTGATGTTACAAACTTAAAATTGCTGACCAAGTTAATTTGCAGTTTGTTTTGTAAATATTATTAAATGTATGTCTTAAATTTTACACGAATCAGCTAATTTATTGTTTTCTTTGAATAACTATTGCTTTATTGTGTCATTTGTATAACCGTCTCCTAAGTAACTACGAGTGTAAATAGTAATTAAAGTATCTAGGAATATCGTCGCCAGTAAAAGCAGTGGAATAAAATAGTGTGACGTGGTTTTGAACTTAGTGCCTATACGGGTGACATACATGAGGTATTTGATAAATTATTATAAAACAAATTAAAATAAAAATAAATACCTAGAAAGGTAATATAGGTCCTGTATTACCTAATTTAATCGACAACTAAATTTGACTCGAATCATTTTATAGATAAATGCATGTCATAAGTTGTTACGCGATTTCAGTACGTATTATCATTCAGCGAGGTTTATTAGTTATTATTATTTTAGTTTCGCTGACTATTGTATTTGTTCTATTCATATTTTAATTATCTTATAGAGAGCCATGAATGCCGCTGCGACGTTCAAGTCTGTGGAGGTGATGCAGAACGCCCTCAGGGTGTTGGCAGCATTACAACTGACACACTACTTGTGGCCTCATCAAGCCGTTGTGCACGGTAAGTTACGGTTTAGAACTTTATTCCACCTCTCACGCTTTAAAATTATTGTTCAAAAATATTTAATGAAACAATTATGGTACAGATGGCGCTAGTTACGACTTCATCGTGGTGGGTGCGGGCAGCGCCGGGAGTGTCATAGCTAACAGACTCACAGAAATTGAGCATATCAATGTGCTGCTTATCGAGGCCGGTGGCGATCCGCCTTTAGAGTCTGACGTAAGTACCTGCGTCATCAAATAACCCTTAGATAATTTGTATGTTTCCAGTCCTCAAATTAGTAAGTTTCAAGAATCTCTATAATATTTTCCTAAAAAGTATTTAAATTTATTTCTTTCAATTCTAGCTTCCTGGTTTACCTCTGATGATGAAAAGATCAAAATACGACTGGAACTACACAGCAGAGTATGATGGATACAAAGATGTGTGTCACTTAACACCTTATTACGAGTTCACTTTAGGCAAAATGCTCGGAGGAACAAGCTCACTTAACTACATGATTTACCACAAAGGACAACCCAAAGATTTTGATTCGTGGGCCGAAATAACTAAAGACGACTCATGGAAATGGGACAATGTTTTACCATACTTCATTAAGAGTGGTCGACTCGAAGATGAGCAACTACTTCGCTCAACTGATAAGAAGTACTATGGATCTGATGGGTATTTGGGAATAACAAGAGACCATCGCCCAGAAATCGAGAAATTTTTAGATGCTTACCGAGAACTAGGAAACGACATTGTCTTGGACTATAACGAACACCATCCTTTAGGTTACTCTGCTCAAGCTGTTACTATTTCTGGAAGATCTCGTCAGAGCAGTGCTTATGCTTTCATCTCATCTGTGAAAGATCGCCATAACCTTCATGTTTTGAAGAACACAATGGCTACCAAAATTTTGTTTGATGAAAGCAAAAGAGCCGTCGGAGTAGAAGTTGTGACGGAAGATGGCAAAACTCTTAGCTTGAAAGCTCATAAAGAAGTTATCGTATCTGCTGGAACATTCAACACACCCAAACTGCTCATGTTGTCGGGCGTTGGTCCGGAAGAACATTTGAAGAGCAAAAACATTGAAGTTCTATCTAATTTACCCGTTGGGGAAAATCTGCAAGAACATATTTGCGTCGTATTAATACACAACTTGGATCAATTATCTGAGCCTTTCCCGCAACCTAGCCCATATGAATTACCCGGCTCTTCATTTACTGGCTTTGTTGCATTAGACAAACATTCTAACTATCCAGATTATCAAGTGATCACATATTTAGGATCAGCAGAAATTATGTTGTTCTACTGCACATTCGCTTTTAGGTTCAGGGATGATATCTGCGATGCCATGTACGCACAGGGAGTAAACAGACTGCAGGCGTTTAATGAAATTCTCAATATTGCTCCAAAATCAAGGGGCAAAGTTTTATTGAAGAGTAACAACCCTGCCGATGCTCCTCTGGTTTACAATGGATTCTTCTCAAACAAGCAGGACATTGAAGATCTCGTTGACTACGTACTTGATTTTAACCCCATAATGAACACTACCTATTACACTCGCGTTAAAGCGGTGATGTCGGACGCAGACCCTGCTTGTAATGAGTTTCCTATAGGAAGCCGGGAGTACTGGCGTTGTTACGTCACATGCGTGTCGTCTGGGCTCAGTCACATGACCAGCACATGTCCGATGGGTACTGTGGTTGACGGCCGATTGTTAGTAAAAGGGGTAACAGGCTTACGTATAGCTGATGCAAGTGTTATGCCTACGATTACTAGAGGCAATCCTTTTGGTTCAGTAATTATGATTGGAGAAAAAGCAGCTGACATGATCAAACAAGATCATGATCTGATTTAAATTGACTTTAACACTTTTTTCGTTCAATATGTCTACTCTCTCTAGTAGTAGATATATAAATACTAAGTATAGAATGTGGTTAATTACTTCCTTTTTCGTTTTCCTAGCCTACTCCGGAAATGTTTTGGGGCATAATAATATGTGATACACTGTTTTGCTTTTTTCTTACTAACATTATGTTAAGTCTAGGTTGTTGTGTACTTACTAATTTATACATAAGGTTATTTTTTACTTCGTTAAATAAAAGGTTTTGTAAATAGATTTTTGTTTTCTTTTTGAAAACAACTTTTTGTGAAGAACGCTGACGCTATCTACCATTTAGGCCAATTATGACAGATATTTCATGCCCAATATTTTTTCTACATATTCGAGAATTAGTTTTCTTTACTTAATTAGACATTGCCAGTTTTTTTCTAGCTTTTATTGATGTCTTGCTACATCAGATACGGAAGGATCAGTAATGTAACATTTCCTATTAAAGTCTGGCTCACGAATCGATGGCCAATTACGATAGTCCAAATGAGAATGTTATCTTTGATCAATAACTATTCTGCTTGCTTCTTCGTATTTCTGGATCTGGACTTATTACTTGGTAACTAGTTTTATGAATTACATTTTGTAATCCTTTAAACCATGCTGCATGAAATATTTAATTAGCTCAAAATTAGCCTTCCTTTTTTTGTAACCCTTAGTACCTAAGAAGCCCAGATATGACAGTCATGCGTTACGTTTGTTTACCTTCATCTTATAATGCCTCACCGTTTAACATTTCGAAAGAACATGAGTCAAACATGAATCATTTATTTCGTTCTTAACGTGGATGTGTTATAGGAGTTTCAACAGTGTTAAACGCACACACATTACAAATTGTTCAAAAGGAGACAAAGTTAAAAAACTCCAAACAAATTGTTAACTACAAATCTTTTAACTCCTCATAGAAATGTTCCAAGGGAATTATAACAAGACCGAGGGGAATAAAGATAAACTTTGCTTTCATCCGAGTTAGAGCCACGAACAGGCTGCGTTTTCCTCAAACAGTTTATGCAATGGTTTCTTTTCTTTTTACTTTTTTATCTCGCCAGCCGACACCCTTATTGATGCCAGTCGTTCCACCATTACCGCTGTTGAGGTTTTGTGTTGCGAAACTTTATGGGATTTGTCCCTCATACTTTGTTCGTGATTCAACTATTTACTGCGTTCTGTTTACGTGTTTTTACGATGTTATTTTGGGTAAAGAATTGAGATAGCGGATTTGAATGGGTTGTAATGTTGTGTGATGGAGTGAAGGGGATTTTTTGCGTGAGACGTAGATTTGATTATGGTAAGCGGTTGGTAGGATAAAACGAGATTAGGTAATTTATATTATGATGAATGGTATTGTTTAAATCAAAATAAAAACCTAAAATCAAATCAATTTCAGTAATTACTACATAAGTGTAGTATAGAGAAGCATTGAAGTGAATTGTAATAACGAAATATCAAAGAGACGGTTAGGTTTACCAAAATTTTTGGTAGCAGCTAGCATGAACAAGATAGCAAGCTAGGACACAAATATTAACAGGTGAAAGAAAAAAAAAATATGATTTTGACATAATAATAACATATTATTATATAGTTTATTCATAACCATTTTATATGTACTAAAATACTAAAGGTCACTGACATGATATAGAAAACAATTTCCCCTTTTTCTGTTTAAAAACTTTTATAGTAAGGACTTTAAACTGTAGAAAATACGAGCACAGTTCTCATGCATACGAAATGGAGATTGCAAGTGTATTGCAACATACTCACCATAAAACTAGCAAATAATGGCGTCATGAGCTTCTAAGAGTGCAGGGTAACTATATTGTAGGGGTTAATAAAAGCAAAAAGACTCAAGCTGTGCCAAATATCTTATTACAACTGAACACTGTCTCCCAAAATACAAGGTCCAGATTTGTTTGGGAATCACTATCAGAACTTTTTGTCTAATACATTTTAATTCGCATATTTATATTTAGCATTACTAGCTGTGAATGTAATTTAATTTAATAATAATTTATGTACACACACATAAGTTAAAAGGACAATAATGTAATTTAATTTGTGGAAAAAAAACTTTTTATTTTATACAATCTTATATACCGTGACTTGAGCGAGTGTGTAATTTACCTTTGCAGAAACACAATTTTACCGTAAGTGTAACTCTATGTTTCACACACTTAGCAATAATGTATTGTACCTATTGTGTTTGTGCTATCTATTTTAAAACTTGTAATACGGACTATTGACAGATAGTTAAAAAGCTAAAACTACCGGCCATTGACAACTTGACCCACATATTCCACTTTTCACAGTCAGATTTTAGCCACGGCCAATTTAACTCTTTGGTGATCATTTATAACCAATTTAAAAAAATTACATATCCCACTTCGTTAGTTTTTACCGTGGAACTTTTGGTTTTAGTACCATGAAGCAAAAAATAAATTGTTGTATATTTTTTATCGTTTTGTCGAATTCAATTGTTTGTGGAGATTGAAATGAATTGCTTTTTTTTTTGCATGAAGATATTATATGTTTTACAGCAGATTGAATTCAACTTAACTATACACAAGAGACAAATAGTTTATATGCTAATAAACCTTTACCGATCCAAATATAAAATTGCATTAAAAAGTAGATTATTCTTAGTTATCTACCTAATTCTTTAATACAACATCAAGTAAAAACGGCAGCCAAAATTTGTTGTAAGTTGTACAGCAACGTTTTGTCTGATAAATTTCAGCCCCTTCAGTTAGGCTTTGGCTCAAAAGGGGGCTGTGAAGCTGCCGTACACGCACTGTCCACATATTTGGCCCACAGGAAAAGTGAGGTTATTCTAAAAGTTGACATAAGAAATGCGTTCAACTCAGTGAACAGAGACACCTTGTTGGCAGAAGTCAAAAGTGAAACCCCCAAAATTTACAGTTTCCTTTGGCAATGCTACCGAAACCCTTCAAAATTAGTCTATAAAGACAATGTTTTAAATTCGGCTGTAGGTTGCCAACAAGGAGATCTTCTCGGGCCGGTCATATTCAGTTAAGCCATCCATCCCATTATTAAGGAATTGAAATCAAAATTTAATATTTGGTATCTGGATGACGGAACTCTAGGAGGCGATGTCAACACTGTAGCAGATGATTATATATCCCTTAAAACAAATTTACAAAATATTGGTCTTGATTTAAACACAAGTAAGTGTGAAATATATATTCCAGATACAAATTTAGATAAAAAATTAGCTTTACAAAAAATCCAAACAATAGCCCCTGAAATTAACATAGTCAATAACTCCTCTCTTCGCCTTCTAGGGCCCCCAATTTTAGAAGAATCATATGAAAATTTTACAGATGATAAAATTGAAAATTTTCAATCAATTTCGAATAGACTTTTCAAAATCTCTTTACATTCTGCTATTACTTTAATTCGTTTTTGTTGTTTTGGTCCAAAATTTACATATTTTCTTCGTTCTTCACGATTATGGAAACATTTGCCGCTTTTGGAAAAAGTCGATAAAATTATTCGGTCCACGTTAACGTCCTTTTTTAACGTAACGTTGGATGACCTAGCTTGGACCCAAGCCACGCTGCCGATCCGATTTGGTGGGCTTGGTGTACGTAAAGTTTCCAGTCTAGGCTTACCAGCATTTTTGTCTTCGGTCCACAGCACTGAAAAATTAACCAGGCAAATCTTAGCGTCTTCTCTGGTTGATTTTCAGATTCTGTGCATGACTGAGGCAGTAAATAGTTGGGAATTGTCCTGCCCGGGCACAGATCTACCCGAGCAACGTTCTTCTCAGAGGCAGTGGGACGAGCCGCTTTGCAGTTTGATACGGAAAGAATTAATTAATACGTCAATCAACACTGCAGAGCGCGCGCGTCTCCTGGCTGTGGGAGAATGGGAATCGGGCCTCTGGTTACAGGCACTTCCGTCAACCACTCTTGGTACGATTTTGGATGATAATACTTTCCGGCTCGCCATCAGTTTACGTTTAGGTATACCTTGTGTCGCATGTCATCGGTGTCAATGCGGTGAAACAGTCGATTGCCTCGGTCACCATGGCTTGTCCTGCAGCAGGAGCGCAGGACGTATATCCCGTCACGCAAATATTAATGACATTATTCGTCGTGCTCTTGTCATTGCCGGTGTACCAGCTGTTTTGGAACCCAATGGTTTGGTGCGCAGCGATGGTAAGAGACCTGACGGTATGTCATTGTTGCCTTGGAAATTGGGTCGGCCTTTGGTGTGGGACGCAACGTGCGTCGACACCCTTGCGCCATCCCACGTTCTAAGTTCGGCGGCCTCTCCTGGCGCTGCTGCTGGAGCAGCGGAGACCCTTAAACGGCGAAAGTATAATAACCTAATGGGTAATTATATTTTCGAGCCGTTTGGGGTTGAAACGCTCGGGTCATGGGGTCCGAGTGCACAAAATCTTTTTAAAGAACTGTCAAAACGTTTGGTAGACTCTACTCGTGATCAGAGAGCTGGTTTGTTCCTTGCACAGAGAATCGGCATAGCCATTCAACGTGGCAATGCTGCCAGCCTTCTGGGCACGTTTCCCGCCATTGACAAGGATGACGATGAGTATTTTGACGCGTGTTAGTTTTATTTATCTATATAAGATTTAATTTTAGTCTTTGTTTGTTCTTGTATTAGATTTAAGGATTGAATTGTAAAGAAAATAAACATCAAGTATATTTTACAGTTATCAAAATCGTATAAGAATTTTCAATCACATAAACTTGAAAATAAATTATATCGCAAAATTATGCAATAAATATGAAAATTGTTTAATACAAAGCCCCATATAACTTATACGAATTATTTTAATAGGCTGTATTATAGCGGCACAAGCTGTTAAAATGTTCTACCATTTGTACACATTAAACTTAATTGCGTACGTTTTTATTTAGAATCGCTAACCCTTTGAAAAACGGTAGTCATTTGAAAGCTTACATTGGATAAAATGCTCTGTTGAATTCATACATTTTGTCACATATTTTTGGAGTGAAATGCTCGTTTATTTCCGCTAATTCAGTGTGAATAGTTAAGCTTTATTTTTGTACATCGTACCGGATATAATCCTGATTACTTATTTATTGATTTCAAAAAACTCCATTTTATATACCTACTAGCTGTTTGCATGCAATGCAATTTTTTCTACCTAGTACCTGCCTACTACCTACTACCACTTAGGGGTATGAAAAATAGATAGTAGCCGATTCTCAGACCTACTGAATATGCATATAAAATTTCATAAAAAGCCGTTTCGGAGGAGTATGGTAACTAACATTGTGACACGAGAATTTTATATATAAGAAGATTGATTTAGGTATACCAAAACTTTTTTGTTAGAATCGTTGCGGACCAAACCAAAGAGGAAATGTATAATTTAAAGTATATTAGTCCACAAACCAGTTTCCTACAAATAAGGATGCGTGGTTTTTTATTTGCTTTTAATAACTCAAGATACATTGATCTTTGGCAGGCGTTTAGTCAATTCTGAAAGCCGGTCTTACTATAGAAAACTGTGTTATCCAGTAAAATGGGTTGTGGAGGTCAGATAGGCAGTCTCTCCATGTAAAATACGGTATTCAGCTGAATCCGGTAAGACTGGTAAGACCGTCCCCAACATTTTGGAAAAAGGGCTAGGCAGGTGACGAACTCAAAATCATTTTGTTTTTGTGAAAATAAGTATTTTATAATTTTATTGCCTATTTATCATATCCATATTGTAAAGCTGCTGTAAAACTTATTCATATAAGCTAATTATCACAGTTATCTCGTCTACGCCTGTCTAGATCCTATTAATATGCGGCCTTAATCCAGTTATTATCTTTAATCCGCTCACGATTTAATATTGTGTAGAAACAAATGAAACATTAAACTTATTTCCTTTGTCCTAGTTTTTTATGAACACTGCAATGTGTAGCGCGACGATTAATGAATCTGGATTTTGTTTGAATTGTTCTGTTGCATTTGATAAATAGTAGACTAGGCTTGATTTATTTTCACTAGGTTACCGGCTGAGTCTTGTTCATTTGTTTTATATTAACAATTTGCAATAGATAATAGAAAGCAAAATAAAATACTAAATAAAATAAAAAAATAAATTCTTTATTTCTGAACCATACATCTGTCATCATGAAGCTCTGCCTCCTGAACTAGGCAGCACCTGTATCTCAGGAGGCAGTTCCTTCCCATTACATTGTTATATCAATTGGTGGTTACAGAACAAGAAGAAAAAAATAATAATAAAAGATGGAAATAAAAAATTAAAGTTTTTAGAGCGTGCTACTAATGTCTTTGTTCCCTATTTTTTGATATGTAATGCCCTCGTTCTCGTCCTCTTTGTGTTGCGATGATTTTTTGTTGTTGTTATAAATGCTTTCAAATTTTATCAAATGCGGAAAAAAATGATTTTGATACATTACTTCGTATTTGGGTATTTCTTAATACACACATTTTAAGCAAAACCATTTTTCATCTCATTTACAATTTAATTAACAAATGAAAAACATGACGTAAAAGTAAATTACATTTCTTTTAGTTTTATCCTTAAACATCAGTCATCTTAAGTCTTCCTTAAAAATTATCTCGTTCAAATGAAAAATTACGCTGACGCTGGCTTCCTTGAGGAACAAGAAGTTTTACTTGTAGACGGCTAATGAGAGGCGGAAATAATACGCAGTTTGTGGACTCAGCTGCAGTAGAAGTGAGCATTTACTTAATGAACCAGTGTTGTACCAACAGTGGTTTTAAAAGCAATTCACGTTGAGCTTACGCTTTGTTATGTAAATGTTGGAAATAGTTTGATGAGTCGTACAGTTGAGGCTTGTAGCGGATTTAAATGAATAAGCAACTGTTTATTTCAGATTTTTTGTAGTTCACTCAGGTAACTGTGTAAGTATTACTTGACATTACTAACTTGCACCTCCTGAAATACTTTTCATATTTTTAAGCCCATAGCTGGGCAAAATATCCCTTACACCTATCAATTCTTCTATTCTTCTCTTATATAACATAACATACCATCACGCCTGTATCGCCGAAGGGTTAGGCAGAGGTGTACCAACGTACACCCACAGTTCGCCGGTATGTTTAGGTCCCATGTAATAGGGGGCGAGCCTATTGCCACTAACCGGGCACAAATCCAAACTCAACCAGCTACTGAGAATTTCAATGAAAAACCCAATAACACCTTGGTCGACTTGGGAATCGAACCCAAGACCTCTAGCGTAGCAGTCGCGCTTCGAACCACTAGGCCAACGAGGCAGTTATACTTCTCTTATACCTAAAAAAAACTAGTTCTTCATAAAAAGACAGGCTTATATTTAAATAATAATAGTGGTACATTTTAAAGTTCTAAATTGAATTGTAAAACACATATTATTTCCTTTTTATAAAGCAGTACACGTCATGACAGAGTGTAACCTCAACTTGCTTTAATACTTTGAGCTCGATGTCAGCTGACTAGTTTTGCAAACCAGATGCGTTCAACTTTGTGAAATATGTTCACTGGTTTTTTAAATTTCCGAACCAAGTATTGAGTTTGGCATCGTTTTTATGTTATTTTTTGTATCGGTTGAATGTGTATTGTGTTGTTTACATTCCAATGCACGATATAGAGGAAATAGTATAAGATTAAAGAAGTTTCATTTGTGGTTTTAGGTTTTAAAGTGTTAGTTTAAAGAACTAATATTCAGTCACATCTTTGGAGTGTTTGGGGATTTAAGGTTTTAAAGTAGGTACGTAAAAAACAAGATAATAATATTAATGCTCCCTTCATTTATTTATGAAAAGAAACTATAGTTCACAGGCTAAAATCTATGTCAGATTAAATAGTAATTTGCTGAGTTAACGATCTGAAATAATTTTAGAATAGTAAATTAAGCAGTAGGAATTTATGTACTAAAAACACAAAAAAGTATTTTACCCCAATCAATTTATTTACAGTAAGTAATTCATCTAGAAAACATAACTTCAAAGGTACAAATAAAACGGAACATTTAGTATCATAAAGAGGAAGGGTGAAATTTAATAAAAAGCGTATAAACGCCACAGTTACGAAAATCGTAAATAATTTTGACAGATGTCGGCAACATAAAGCAAAATGCTGCTTTATAAGAGGTACATAACGAGCTTACCTTTTCTGTAATAGATTTACTTTCTCGACAAAAAAACAAAATGTGTTTTTTATTTCGGTCACTCAAGGGGTATTAGAGAGGGACAAAAGATCATGATCGACAAAGTTCGGATCTATTAGGCTGGTGTATTGGTAGCTGCTGTGTCATGTTTTTCTTATGGGTCTGCGTGTAATAAAGTCGTGGTATTTGATTCTTGATTCGGTACAATGTGATGTTTATGTATACCTATTTACTTGCCTAAGTAGATATCTATAGTGAAAGTCAAGTTTGGAAAAGATTAACAATATAAATTTTGATGATTAAAAACAAACTACATAAAAAAATATAAAATATTCAGTAATACTAAAATAGTCTTTAGAAATGCTTTTAAAGTCTATTATGTCAATAATGTCTATTGTATGAATTTAATTCGAACAAACATTGTTATACAGTCGCTTTACAATTTTCAAGTATTACACAAACATCAGTACCTATGAGTAGTCAAATATTAAGCGATTTTGTAAAATACGGCTAAATTGCGTAGTTAAAATGTTTATTGACTTGTTAAACGCTTTCCTTTATTCCTTTTTTGTTGAAAGCAATTTTATAAGACGTTTAATTTGTTTTATGTATCTTATTACTTCAAGCATTATTGCAAAATAAACCTAAATTTATTATTATTTATTATTATATTCATTTTAAAGACTATCTCACTATCTCCGATATTTGAAAAACAAATGAACTTCTCTCTTCCAAATTCAAAATCATGCTTAGGTTCAAACTTTGTAAAGAGCAATGCTCCTACATAGAGCAACTGAATCAAATGCAATTTAAATTCTTGAATACAACGTTCAAGTAATACCTGGCTGAAAAGAGGCTTGGTACATATGGAAAACACGTAGCACACCATGCCACTATGAATTCACACGTTGATTGCACTCCACGTATTTTGTGTACGTGTGATGCATATGTATAGAGTAAACTGTGCCTTATCAACACTAGTTCGAAGTAACTTCGAACGGTGGAACGCGTAAAATGTTCTTCTGTATGTATTTGTTGGTCCCATAACTTTTTATTCCCTCGAGAGTATTGAATCACGACATTGAATACCGATGCCGCCATTTTGGTTCTCAGAAAATGGGAAATGAGTATTTGTTGTGCTTAGTTCCTCAGTATCTTATTTCAGTTCTGAAATATCAATTATACTTAACGTGTATTGCCTATATCAATATAAAGATCTATATCAATATCAATGTAAATAAATCTTGATCGGGACTAACTATTTTTGAAAACAACGAAAGGTTGAACAAGAAAATTCATACACTTGTAATCTCCTTGACACTTGAGGCAGTTTTTTTTTTGACGTGAACGTTTCGGACTATTTGGTATTCTTACCTACACATTCCTTGTTAGCAGCGTTCAACAACTTCCTTGCTTTGAAGTATGTGGAAGCGTCTGATTTTCTCCGTACATGTAGGATTGTCTTCATATGAACTACAAGAGTTCCTCTCTTGTAGTTGACCGAGTTTTTGAACTGTAGGTAGGTACCTATGTTTGATAAGTCCCAAACTCCCTTAATATTTTTTTGTCAAAAAGTAAATAAATATCTCATTTTAACATTATGAAGTAAAAAAATCAAGAGTATCATTTTAATACTGTTACAAGTTATTTTACTTCAATAAAACTTCTAGACTTTAAGCCACTTGGAATAAAACACGTACTTAGGATCAAAGTGTTTTTAGTTTTATTAAGCATTCGTTTTTCCATTAATGCGTCTATTTGTATTCTTGTCAGATCAAAAGAAACTGGGTGTCTGTCTTAGAGGTATTTATTCCATGTTTTGTACCTTTTCGCCTTTTAGAGTTTATTTTAAAAAAGACAAAATGTGACTCCGTTTCAGTGCCTGCGGCAAATATGCCATTAGTCGAATTGCTGTCATTAGAATTTGCAAAAAGGTACTATTTGTTTTAAGATGTTCCTCTAAGATTAAATAAACTGGTGACTGGCTTTCAGAATAAAAGTGACGTAGACATTTCTTTGTCTTTCATCAACAGATCCAGACTGTGTTTTGTTTTGACAGCGAGAAAGAAATAGGACTTGCCTTTCATAACAAGTAATTTGTTTTAGTCTATCTTTATTATATATTTGATTTATTAATATTAATAAAACGAAGAAAGATTTACGATAAAGTTGCCAGGCGCACATTTAGACAGGTTCTTTTCTTTTTTCTGCTATTACTGTTATACTATTATTAGAATGAGAAGAGTAAAATAAAGTAAATGTAAAATAATTCTTCATTTCTATTAAAAATACAAGAAGCTGCTTATTTCTAACTTATCCACCTCTCTATAAGGTATCTGATGGTAAGAAAAAAGTAATATAACATAAAAGCCTACTTATTTTTAAACTATCGAATCGCTACGTAATTTTCTTCTTCAGTAGACTTTTAGGATAATTTTTACACAAACCATAATGCTGACACTTCGCGTAATTTGTGTGATTACCATACATTTATACCTTAAAGAGAAACTTATTCGAATACCCTCTGAATAAATAAAGCGAGGCGGCCCACTTGGGATACATTTGCAGGGTTCAAGTGAAAACATGCTATACATTTTAAAACACGATTTATTAGTGATTTACGAAAAAGTTCTTAGAAGGTATTAATTAAAAGACTCGTCTTGAGTAATTAAGTAAGCACTCAAGTAAATGATGTAGCTGGAAGGGCATGAGATTTTAAAGTAGTTTTGAAAGAATCATGCTTGTTAGACGTCATGTTATTCTACGCTAAAATTTTCTAGAACTACATATGTAACATCCCTGTTGTTATCTTAAGTGTACCATTCCATTCTCGTAAGTGGTACCTAAATATATAAATGACTACCTCGTAGGTTTGGTACTCACCTGGGTTTGAACTTGCAATCTCCAATACATGAATGAAATTCGTTGGCTACGGTAAAAAAAAGCTCTACCGTAACGTAACTTATGTACAAAGTCTATCCACTTAAATCTTTTTACGTACCAAAATCGACTGAATGAAAAAATACGTTGACGATAAAATGAAGTTAGAAATATATTATTTTCCAGACAATGTTGGCACTGATACCTTCAAATTTGACGCTTATATATTTCAATAAAGCCGGTCCCAGTAGGATTAAGAACCTCCCCTTTGTATTAACCCTTTTCTTTCATTATTTTCCATTTTTTCAATCCCCGCAGTGCGAGCGTGTATTTTGTTTTAGTAATTTATGTCCTGCGGATGTAATATGTACAGTGTTTTGAAGAACATAATGTATTCCAAATGTATAAAAAATACAAAATAATATACTTACCAAAAATATAAACGTTAAAATGTATATGTGTGTGTGCTTGTTGTAATCAAAAGGAATATTTAATATATCATCAATAAAAAAAACTGATCTTGTATTATAAGATAATCAAAAGAAAATTATTACTATGTCAGTTTTAATATAGTACCTCTACAGAAGCTGATTAAACATTCAACTCGTTTTACTACTGAGATCGTCTGTTATAAAAATGAAAGTTATTCATTCTCCTTAATAAGATTTACTGTTCATCTGCTTCACAAATTGCACCAGAAAGTTCATTAACTAGGTCATATTCTAACGAGTTTAAGCACTAACTTTGTTCTGATGTCAGCAAACTTACCGAAGTTTAGGGAATTGTTATTACTTCAAGTTGAGATCCCATTAATTAGACGCCCCGTCACAATTCATTCATACTGATGTCATAAATGTTAAAGTAACTCTGTCGTTATGGTTTTTCTGTTTGTCTCTCTGCCTGTTGCACTTTCACGGCTAAACCACTGAACCGATTTTGATGAAACTTTATATGGAGTAAATCTTGATCACAAGAAAGAACATCGGCTATTTTTATATTTAGTGAAACCCCTTACAACATCTAATTTCAGAAATAAAACAAGAAAATAAATTCAAATTTTATTACAATCCAGGAGAAATGAAACAACCTGTTGTAAGTCTAATATCCCTTTTAAATAAGGGCTCAAATTATTTTAAAGGGATATACAATTGTTAAAACAAAAATCTAGATTTAAATAACTGCTTAACTGTACTCTGCTAAACAATATTTAAATATGAACCGTCACAATTACTATAATTTACAAATACTTGTTATATTTATATACAAACGGACCAAGATATGTATGTACATAATTAAAATTACATTTATTTTGAAAGGTTTCGTTAGTTATCAATGATTCGTCCGAATTCGATTAACTCACATTTTTTATTTACACACACATAGAAATCTAAAAGTGCTATGCACTATTCAACCTTTAAATATATACATAACACTACTCTACAATAGTTTGAAAGATAACTATTCATATAATAATATCATTATAACATTTCTGTATATAAGAAACGTACATTGAGATTCGTAATCATTCATGTAATATAATGTTAATTTCCAATAGCTTACTTATTTATATCTAAATCACTACTGACGAATGAGTCAAAACATTTGAGCAAATCAGCGGCATTCAATAAAAGCATAAAACTAATTTTACAGTCTTTGGCACGTTCACGGTTTCATACAAAGTAACTTCTTGAATGCTCTCCTGAAGTCCATATTAAATATGGTGTAAATGAGAGGATTGAGCGCAGAATTGCAGTAACCAAGCCAAGTTATGAAGTTAATGAATTTATTGGACAAACAGCAACTTGCACAGAAGGGGATAACGAGGTAAATGACGAAGAAGGGCAACCAACAGACGACGAACACACCCATAATGATGCCGAGAGTTCGGGCCGCGCGGCGTTCCCGTGTCAGAGAGATGCGCTGCTTTTCTTCAATGAATTGGTAAACGGCACTTTGCTGATTAGGCTTCGGCCGTTTATGAGTCTTCACCGGTACAGTTTCGTTCACCTCAATCAGATCATTTTCGTGAGTTTCCTTCGAGTTACTCTCAGAAGACGTGTTTCTATTCTCCAAGTTGTCAGCCATATCGGTTACTGAATTCTCATTAGATAAGATAGGTATTATCAGTTTGTTATGGCTTTTGTCGTCTTTGCTCCAGTATCGACGTTTTGGTTTCTTCTTTGGTGTAAGTTTTCTAGTCCTTTTCTTTTTTTCATTATCTGAGACTAAGCGAGTAACGCCTTGGTGCTCGTTGTGGTTAGCTTCCGAGCTGACGGAGTCTTGATCATTGTGATCATTGTCCTTATTAGAGTATTTATTTTGACCACTAGAAATAGTACTGATTTTCGTGGCCTTAGCGCGATCTCTAAGTCTTTTCTTAGTCGCCAAATATATTTCAAAATAAACTACGGTCATAATAACTAGTGGAATATAAAATGATCCAGATGAGGAGAAGATGACGAAGCCTGGTTGAGATGTCAAACGACACGGTGTATCTGGTTCAAACACATCGGGCCAATCATTCCAGCCTAGCAATGGAGGAGAACTAATGATTAATGAGAGTATCCAAACTACTCCGATCATGAGAAGCACTCTTTCTAAAGTTCTTTTCTGTGCGTAATTGATAGGGTCCGTGATCGCCCAGTACCGGTCCAATGCGATTGCACATAAATTTAAAATGGACGAAGTGCAACACATTATGTCGCATGTAAGCCACATTTTGCACACATATATCCCAAACACCCATTGCCCTAGAATGGAGTATGCCACGTTGAGCGGCAGCACCAATATTGCTACTGTTAAGTCGGCTACAGCGAGCGATACTATGAAGAAGTTTTGTACGATCCGCAGCGGTTTGTATGTAAACACGCTGAGGATTACCAAGATGTTCCCAACTATCGTTGAGATTATGATCAGCGTTAGTACTATAGCTGTACAGATCGCCTCCCATTCCGGAACAGCTAGTGTTATACCGAACGTACTTGGATATTTAGGATCGTCTGCGACGGCGCAAACATCTCTATCATCCTCTATTACCTCATCAGTATAGTTTATTGATGTGAAGTTTGAGTCCACGTGTGTTGCTGTCTGCCCCATTTTGGTATAGTTGTATTACTTGGCTACATTTCAAATCGTTTTATTTGAAAGGACTACGAGCCCTGTAAGTTTTTCGAAGCATTTTGTCAGCGTCCGTCGGTAATTTTTCTTGTGCGAAACGAGCGCGTTTCCGTTATTCATTCTCTCATACTCCAGTTTTCTGGAACAATAAATATGCTTTTATAACACGATCAAAATAAATCGACTGCTCTCAGAAGTGGCGATTATTGTTAGTCATGTAATGTATAAATTACCTTCTGCTAGAAATCTTTACTAGGAAGTCCCATTTGTGTGATTTGTTCATTTTTTGATGCGTGTACGAATCTGTAACAAAAGAGAACATACATCAGAGTCAGTCAGGTATAAAAGGCAAATATATTTTAGACAATCGCGTGTGCCATCTGAGGAAGCATATCAGATACACATATCATAGCAGGATGGATCGTTGTTAAACATAAGTCAATATAATAATGTCGGTTTTGTTTTGATTTATGTGTTTCGAAAAGAGGTTACATCCATTACGTATGATCAAACCTTCAGTTCAATGGAGGTCTTGGAACATCGACGGAATATTTAAACAATGAGGAATACGTCTTCCTTATTCTTTTTGAATTCGTTATATTTGCTTCCGTCTAATACAACTTTTATACTAAAGAAACATGAAATAGATGCTTGTTAAAATACAGCATCGAACTCAGAAATCTTAATGTTATACTATTCTCAAAATAGGTTTTACTATTTGTTCAAAAGTAGCTTTTTTTTAAGTGGAACCTAGTTATTTTACTCATTATTCAAGTAATAAAAATATATTTTACAATTTAGTAGGGTAACATCTGAATTAATTTGACAACCCAGTTAAATTTATTGGTTAATAAAAACAGAAATAATAAATTAAATACTTCAAATGATTTAATCCAAGAGCGCAACTAAATAAATTGTACCGAGTAGCAATGCCTGCTTATCTTGAATTAAGTGAATAATAAAAATCCAGTAATTTATTCTTCATTTTCCAATAAAGAATTTAATTGTGTGCTGTTCATATCAACTGTTAGAAGAAATGAACTAAGAGTGGATTTGAGTGAACTAACAGCGGGTTCGACCGTTCATTGTTAATCGCCATTCCTAATCCCTCTTATGTTCTTATTTAAAGGTTAACCTGTTTTATTTAAAGGCTATTACGATATTGTGGTCTTAGTAAAATTATCATTGAGCTTCTAAGACTCTAGCTACGATAGCAGATAAGGCACTCAAAGAATAAGTACTAAACCACTTCTACTACTCGATTTCTTGGTACTTATCCTTCTACACTATTTTCTTGCCAGTTGAAATCGCAAGCAAGATAAAAGCACTTGAATAAAACTTGGGGCAAGTGGCGGTCAAATGCATTGACCGAACTATCACAGAATAAAAGGGAAAATATTGAAAGGAATTTACCATTATACTAATGTTTGTTTTAATATTAAATTCTGATAATTTTTTTGAAGTAAATCGATTAGTATTTGAGCTAATGGTTTATAGTTAGACACTTTTTATGTTGTTCTAATAAAGTTTGAATCGAATAAAGTTTGAATATGTGACTGTCATTAAATTATTTCCGTTATGTTTATTGCCTTGGTGTGCTTGAGTTAGCCTTTATTTTTATTTAGCTTCAAAACAAAATCAAAAATATTTTTATTTCTCATAAACCAAAAAAAAGGCGCTTACGTTAGGAACGTTACGCTAAAATCTACTGACTCTAGTTGCACGGTTCCAAAGTGTCCTTCCTATGGAAAAGAACCGACAAGAAACTCAATTCCATTTAAAAAATTTGCTAAAATGTGGCCGTAAAATAATACAATTTATCTCTCGTTTAGAATCCTACGAAAGTTTATAAATTTCCTAGAAAATTTATAAATTGGCGGATCTTGTTATTTTCCGGTGACTCGCTGTAAGTTAACGCGCAAGCCCTCTCAGTTTAACTTCATAATATTCTATCAAACCGAAGGAGATAATAAATTCTAATATAGCTTCAGTATAGATATGAGTCGAGTTCTTGGGATTCCGTCCATTTACTGAATATTGCGAGGCTTCAAAGATTTCAATAACACTTTCATAAGATCGGTCCGTTGCTTGCCTGTTATTCGCCCTTCGCCCTTCGAGCGCAGACGTTGGTGACGCTTGCGGATGCAAAGTAATATATTTCTATTCAATTTATTGTCGGGTTACAGATTTTAGTAATGAGTTCTGATTTAGACTAAGTAAATACCCATTGAGATTTTCGGAGCGTAGATTGATGCGAGACATTATAATTTAGCGCTTATTAGTGTACGCAATATTCAGTCTGTCTTACTGACTGTCAAGAGTGTCAACAAGGTCGCTATTACACGATGTAAATTTCGCAAGCTAACTCATTCGCAGAGTGTACGCCATAATAAATAATATAATAATAATATTCCGGGAAAACTCACACACGGTTATCTGATCCCAAGCTAAGCAGAGCTTGTGTTATGGTAACCAGACAACTGATAAACATACTTATATATTTCTAAATACATACATATTATAGATAAATTACACCCAGACAACCAGAACAAATGATCGTGCTCATCACACAAACATTTGTCCTGGGTGGGAATCGAACCCACGACCTCCGGTATAGCAGTCAGGGGCACTAACCACTAGACCAACAGGCCCGTCTATAAGACAGTTAGCATGGTGATTTTTTTTACAATCAAATTCGTCGGACGAACTACCTTAATCTAAGCCATGCAGATATTGTTTTAGTAAGGCAGGTCCATACTAGCCGTGAAAACGATCGATATCGATTTGGAAACAATATTCTACCTATGATGATGATAGTTATGTAGGTAGCTAGTGTTAAATGTATCATTAAAACTTTTTATAAAAAAAATATGACCTTAAAATATGTTCCAAGGTCTGATTTTTTAATCTATCTACATTAATAAAGTGAAAACCTCATTGCTGTGGTTAGCTTTCTCATGCGGTTGACTTTAAATAAGAAGCTTATTAAACATTTCACCTTATCCCTGTTAAAAGATAAATCTAGTCTAATCCAATGCTGTATTAAGAATAAAGGAATATTAACGACTAGCTGTGCGTCGCGGTTTCGTGATATTAGATAGTGTAACCTTCCCCAAAAATTGTCTCATCAATTTCGGAAAGATTATTCCGAATCTGACCAGTATTTTAGACGATAAGCATTAAATTAACAAAATCTTTATCTTTATTATCTCTTATATATAACATTCTCGTGTCACAGTGTTAGTTACCATACTCCTCCGAAACGGCTTGACCGATTTTTATGAAATTTTACATGCATATTCAGTAGGTCTGAGAATCGGCTACTATCTATTTTTCATACCCCTAAGTGGTAGTAGGTAGGTAGTAGGCAGGTGCTAGGTAGAAAAAATTGCATTGCAACGCATGACGGGTACAGCTAGTATTACTATAGGTTTCTTAGCATTATCCTGTTCAAACATAAATCTAGACTAAGCTAATTCTATATTAAAAGTTAAAGTAAAATTAACGATATCGCAACAACCTTTTGTTCTACTTTTCTAATTAAATTTCTACATGCAGAGTCATATTTTTATTTGCGGAGCTAGTTACCGTTGATAATAGTTTTCGCTTCGTATTGTTGATTCGGAGTAATGAGATTTCTTCGAAATAGAATAAAAACTGGTTATTTTAGTAACGGAGATTAGTTTTTTGCTGTACTCGTTATTTTAGCTACATTTTAGATGTGTTGGTAGAAAATGTAGGTAGATTAGATATAATAATAAAGATAATTTTGATTTATTTTTGTCTGAGTCGCATTTTAGTTTTACTTTAAAAAATAAACTAGCACAAATATTGGCTTATTATTTTTTAACTGCCTCGTTGGCCTAGTGGCGCTAAGCGCGACTGCTACGCTAGAGGTCTTGGGTTCGATTCCCAAGTCGACCAAGATGTTATTGGGTTTTTCTATGAAATTCTCAGTAGCAGGTCGGAGTTTGGATTTGTGCCCGGTTAGTGGCAATAGGCTCGCCCCCTATTACATGGGACCTTTTTTTTTTTTTTTTTTTTTTGCGGGGTGAAAATCTAATGAGTTCGACCCACGTCGAGGGCACGACGTGGGGATATGTCGGACTTGCACCGACCAAAAACACCCCGGTCCCCTTCTCGCCTTTGCTGGAGCCGCGGGATCGCTAAGCATTCTCAGCGCAGCTCCGGCAGGCGACGGTCCTTTAAGGACTCCTTCTAGAGGGGTGGGTGTAAAGTGCCCACCCCTCATTCCTTCTGAAAACGAACGCGTGGAACATCGCGTCCGTATCCTCTGGGGCCTGTCAGCTGATCGGGTGACGAGGTGCCCTCCCCATCACCCGCAGGCCTTACCTCAGGGTGGTCGCAGGTCATGAAGCGCCCTGTTGCGGCGCCCTGTGCGCCTGCGGCGCGAAGGGAGCACAGCGCTTGCCTCCCTCTGTCGCTCGGCGGCTTCCTTTGCTGCCACCACGAGTTCACTGAAAGTGACCATCGCCCGCCAGGCGCTCTCACTCCGGACCATGGCTGATATCACAGCCGGTAGTGAGGGGTCCTGCCCTCCAATCTCTGCGACCAAGTCGCGTCTTTCACTATGCCACGCTGGGCAGGCCTGCAAGGTATGTGCAGCGCTGTCCTCTGGGGCCGTGCAGTGGTGGCACGCCTTCGACTGCTCACGTCCGATTCGACACAGGTACGTCCCGAAACAGCCGTGTCCGGTAAGCACCTGCGTCAGCCGGAAAGTGAGGTCTCCGTGACGCCGTTCCAGCCAGTCCCAAAAGACAGGTCGGATGGCGGCAATGGTGTTATGCCCAGCAGTGGGCTCGCCGAGACGTTCAAGCCAGGTCGCGTGGGCTGCTGCTCGCAGCTCCTCCCTTTTCTCGCTCAGCGAGAGTACGCTGTCCTGGGTTGCCTGCCTGCGCCAAGTATGCAGCTGCGCTAGGATTTGGGCTTCATACTTCCAGGGCAGTGACTGTGCGACCTAAACATACCGGCGAACTGTGGGTGTACATTGGTACACCTCTGCCTAACCCTTCGGGGATACAGGCGTGATGGTATGTTATGTTATTATTTTATAACTTGGGAATATAAATTATACATAGGGGTTATCAGATTTAAACTTATAAAAAAAATATTTTATGTTAGTTTTAATTGCTTAGGTACTTTTAGACGAATTACCAACGGGTAACGTGTTTGTAGGTTATATCTTACAACCATACTTCTTGGAAAAAAAAAAGGCGCTTAAGAAACGTTACGTTAAAAACTACTGACTCTAGTTGCTCAGTTCCAAAGTGTCCTTCCTATGGAGAAGAGCCGGCAAGAAACTCCATAGGTTAGTCTTTTAAAAAAAAATTGTTACAATTATTTGTACATTATTGTTAAAGCTAATTTCTCTCTCTATTCAAACGAAAATAATATTTATTTTCACACTTCGGCCAATTTTTCATAGTCTGTCACTATAACCATCCTTTTTTCCCCACATCGTAATATAAGTAGTCCTTAAATGTATACAAACAGTAAGTCATTAGTCCTCGTGGCGGTGACACTCAACGGCTCTCAGCTCTCGGAGAGTGCGCTGAGCTTGCTCTTACCGGGGTATTTTTATTATGTTACTGTATGTTTAGGATGTTATGTTAAAATCTTCTCTTTAAAACTTTCTTTGATTATTTTTTTTCTCCATATCTTATAACTATACAGTCAGTACTGATTGATTGCTTGCGTATGAATTTACTACTGAAGTTTTATTAGTTACTTGATTTACTTCGTCGAAATAACCACAGTCATACAATCATAATTTTGTTATAACAATCAAATTATAACGGAAACAAAAAATATCGAATAAAATACATTTAAATATTTGAATTGAAATTATTATAATATACAAAGATAAACATCCCCAAGAAAATAAAACATTGTTTTGTTACCTTTAGACCTTTTCTCTCTAAAGTGCGAACCACTTGTCTATACACTTGTACCTTTACGTCTATACGTCGTACACGTGGATCATACCTTACAAAACACAAACAAGCCAAGTACACTCGCGCCCAGACGTAAATAGAATGCTCGGTATCTGAATGCTAAATGTTGTGTAAGGGTAGTCAATAGTATGTTAGTGTTCTCAGTAGATTGAACCCTGAGTGTATAGTGCATAGATAGTGGTATGTACTAGTTATAGTTTAATGGTTTTCGTATTAGATTTAGTCTGGGGTTTTTGTTTACCGATGTCGATAGCTATCCGACTAGTGTTACTCGTCTCAGTAGATTAAACCCTGAGTGCATAGTGCATCGGTGGCGTCGATGTACAGCGTATTGTTAAATGGTGTCTGCGAGAAACTGTCAGTAAGACAACGCGTTACACGTTTAAAAACGATATCTAACTAAAAATGGCCTTTAAAAATTGACAGCCCTTCTTAACCGACATCAAGGGAGAACGTTCTCAATACGACTGTATATTATTATATTTTTGTATATTGTACTTTTATAACTCTACATCTACGGTAATTTCGGATCGATTTCAACTATTTTTTTCATTGCTGTACGGATATTTTATCTGCGTGTAAATATGTATTATGATAATAAGGTTTTCTGGGGTTTTTATTTTATTACTTTACGCCAAAATCCTGATTTCATTATCCTAGTGAAACTTTTCCAAGACATGACATCATCGAATCTAATATTTCATATTCTATGCCGCAATGACACTACAGGAGAAAATCCTAGTAGTAAAGAAGTAAGAAAAAAATAAGAAATGCCTTTGTATTCAGTTTTTATGCCACGGTACGTGAGAGATCCACCGCGTGTGTGGAAATATATTGTATCCGTATAGTACAATATACTTTACTAGGACAATGTTGAAGGTCAAGGTTTTCTTATAGAAATATCGAGTATCGTGTGACACAGAACATGTTTAAAGGCTACGTTTATATACGCAATATCTAAACAAAATACCTGTATGATAAATGTGACAATTTTCGGATATTATTTTGATACCTCTAACTTAAAAACGACTTGACTGACTGTTATGAAATTGACTTTTTATGCCATACGTAGCGTGAGACTAAAAAAGGGTATTACAAAATATCATTTTCTAAAAATATGTGGATTCTGCTATAGAATACGGTGATGGCCGAGGTGGTGTTTAAAAAGTGTTTTTTAAAATTTCATTTATTTTGAAAATTAAATTGCTAACAGCTAAAGAACAGACTATGAATTTCTAGTATCGCCACTTAACGTTTAAGTGAGAAAGCCAAAACTCAAGACACTGAAAGTGTTAATTAATAGTTATTCAACACCTATAAAGAGCTCTACGATTTATGAAATAACAGATTCTTAGAATCGTTGTTTGAATTAAATCGCTCAAGAAAGAATCTTCATGCTGTGATACTTGTAGTAAATTGTATCAAAGAATGCTTACAGTATGTTCACAACTACTTAAAGCTAAATACTTTTGAGAAAAATATATTTACTCTTTGACTTGTTTGTTTTTCTTTTTAGGGTTCCGTACCTCAAAAGGAAAAAACGGAACCCCTATAGGATCACTTCGTTGTCCGTCCGTCCGTCTGTCAAGACCGTTTTTCTCAGTGTGGAGGTATCAAACTGAAATTTATATCTAATACTTGGAGCTGTGAAAAACTCAAACTTCTAAGCCAAAGAAATCAAAAGATACAGCCGTTTATGCCGCAAATTTCCGAAACTCGCACGGGAATCAAAACCTACAGGGTACTTCCCGTGAACTTAGAATCTTGAAATTTGGTACGAAGTAACGTCTTATAGTACAGATAAAGGAAAAATTCCGAAAACCTTAAATTATAGTTACATCACATATATACCTACAGGTTTGTACGGAACCCTCGGTGCGCGAGTCCGACTCGCACTTGGCCGGTTTTTCAAAATCTTGTTTATGCAACTGGGAGTAAGTTTCTAACAATTAAAAAAAAAGTATTGTATCTAGCTTACACGACTACAAGCTAGCATCAGTTACGCGAAGCAATGCGCAAAAAGTTTCTCGTTAAATGTCATTATAGTGTGATCTGTGTGATCTATCGATAACAGTGTGCGTTTGGTAATGGTAAATTTAAGAACTAATCACAAAACAACAAATAAAAATATACATCAAACAATAGTTCAACAAGTACCAAAACCTAACTACTCCGGCCACAAATGGACGCTCACCGCATCGCACCAATTTGGTAAATGTTCCCCTATTAGTCGAGAAGACGTGTTGTCAATAACAGAGCCATTACCACAAGAATTGGTCAGAGCTGCAAGTGACGTGTTACCTCTGTGGGCACTTGACTATTGCATGGCTGGGTCATGTGTTGATTTCAATGTATATAGGTACCTAGTCTAAGTATAATCATTGATAATAAAAAATTAAATAAAAAGTTGACCGACAATCTGGACACTAAACGTTTGTCGAAATCTTAATCATGATTTAAAAAATGAGTTAATTAAAAACGGATATTTATACAGCTAAACAATATTATTTGTTTAGCTTTGGACGAGTACGTAGCGCGCAGGAGGTAGCCGGCGCTGCTGGTGGTGCCGCGCGCGCGCACCAATCTCTTACAAAAAGCGCCGCTGACGCGCGCACTGCGCACGCTTAACATGGTGGCCGAAAGGCTCGACATATTTACATGCTCGTTGAACGATTTCAAAAGGGTTACGTATTATGTGAATTGTAATGTTTAATTATAAGTATTTAAGTTTGTAATAGTTTATTAATATGTGATTTATGTGTAACTTAGATTTACTTCATCTATTGAATTAGGGTAACCTGTAATGATAGATGTAAGGTGTGAAAAAAATAAATAAAAAAATATATATAATTTTATTTTTTAACCAAATCAAGTTGTATCTCCAGTAGGTACCTAAAGTGACACAACAAAGAAAAACTGTATAACAAGAAAATCGATCTCGTTATAAAAGTGCTCTAGAAACATTCTTAGTAACTCTCGAACATAAAAACAATATCCCTGTTCCCTAGAAACATGTATTTTCTCTGTATTCTAAATAAAAACAAAACACAGACTTAAAACTGTAAAAATAAAAATATACCACACTAAAATGCATTTTACTTTAAGCTTTAAATATGCATTAGGGTTTCCACCGAGTCGGGTCGCAAATTGAATTTTATCAATATCCATTCAGTTAAGTTACGATTGAATATCAAAATAAATATCCAGTTGACATTATTTATTATAACTAGGTGCGGTCTCTATCTTACGAAAGCTATTTATCTCTCTCTCGATCTCTAGTTTAATGTAAAGAATATTTACAATTATTTGTAGCATCTTTTTGTTTACTAAACTAGCTGATAACTTTAAAAATTCTGAACAGATCTTTAGGCTATAGCTAGGATTTATCTCAAACACGTCAGCTTTCAAACAAAAACTATTTATATTCGGTTTGCTACTTCAGTAGCTGCGATGCCCCAGACAGACGCACGCATAGACAGACCAACACTTCCACTCTTTTGGCATCAAAATTTAAAAATCGATTTATTTTTTCTAACTAAGTGCAAATGTTATTTAGTAGCTAGACAAATGTCTCGCGGGGGTCTAGTCATAATAAATTTTTTTGAGTCTTTTCTGAAATAAGTTCCATAAGTACATGCTGACGTAAGTATTTAAGCCCTGTCGGTTGTTATTCTATAAACCTTTGGCGCAGAACTTGGCGTCAAACTCGGCATCAAAATGTTTATAATTATAAGTTTTGATGTGGTTTTGACTTTGACGTTCGGCAGCGCTGTGTTTGACGCTTACTGGTTAGACTACAAAACGGCACTGCATCTCCCAGAACCATGTAATATTTATAAAATTTCACTGAAAAGTGCTTATAATTTTATTTCAATAATAATTATTAACGTTCTGTGACGTGACTTAGACATGTCACTTGACTCACTGAAATTCTCAACTCAATGCTCAAAGAGAGTAGGTAAACAGATTGTGATGAAATATAATACCTCCTTTGCATATCATTCTGGTGAGATTGAAAATCGTGACACTTGAACTAAAGAACCTAGTCTGGAATCTCTTTATCCTACTACTATGATATATGATATATGGTAGGTATGCGATTTGCCTGGTTAATTCACCCGTCGTTAGTCTTGAGCATAAAACCTGATTTAGACGGTGCAAGAAATAGCGTGCGAGTTGCGGTACATTGCCGTCTATGATCCATCTCTTATGACACCATAGCCGCGCGGCCCCTCAATGTACCGCAACTCGCACGACATTTCTCGCATCGCGTCGTCTAAATCAGGCTTTAGGGTAAAAATACGTGCAAAAAAAAAGTTGAAACCAGATTGGCAGTCCTAAAGAAAATCGAGACAGGACAAAAATAAACCTTGTAAATAACATTAATTAGATTTTATTAGCTCTATTAATGTGGTATTTAAGTGGGTATAGCAATATTTGAAAATGTTATACCATATACCCTCATATTGAATTTGTTACTAACACAATACAATACAAAGATGTATTGGTTCCAAGACTGGTGCAAGCGATTATTATTCATAGGTCGTACATCATTCGTCCAATATGTAGATAAACTAGTGCACATGCTGCACCGGATTAAAATGTATTGCAGTGTTCTAATATGTTTTGTTTATTGGAGATACCAACCAATATTGCTATAGTATACTTGAAAATACTTTCCAAGTGTACATAGTGTTTAGATGAATTTATATTATATTTATTTATTTATTTATTTTTATTTATTTATTTATTTATGGAAGATTTACAGACAAATAATTTCATTAGTTCATATACATATTTAAACATTCCTATGCCATTTACAAATCTTCACAAATAATCACATAAGTAGTAAGGATCAGAGAGCGGCTCAGTACATATCTACATACATTTACATTTACATTTTTACATTTAGCGCCCAGTGGGGTTTACAAAAAAGTCGTTTGCTATAAGTTTTTTAACCGAAGAAGTGCTTGAGCAAAATAGGTCAATATGCAAGGGTAATTTATTAAATGAGCTACATGCACGTGAAACAAATGTATTGGCTCTATACCTAGTTCGAGCAGATGGGATACTCAAAAGAGCACGTTGCCTCAGACGTAGGGTATTGGTTCTCAGGCAGATCTGAGATAGAATTTCTGGGCAGTTCACCGTACCATTAGCAATGTTCATGAGATAGCAGATGTCATTGATATTTCTTCTGATATCAAGAGGTAAGAAGTGGTACCTCCTACATCTGTGGTCGTAATCTCTGGAATACTGACGGGTTTTGTAATCAAGATGCTTGAGGAATCTTTTTTGTATTTGTTCAATGCGCGCTTTGTAGATCTCATACTGGGGGTTCCATATCTGGGATGCGTACTCAAGATGGCTCCGGACATAGGCACAATACAAGATTTTAGTAGTTTTTATATTTCTAAAGTTTGATGACATACGCAAAACAAATCCCAGAGACTTAGATGCCTTTTTTACGATACTATCTACATGCCTATCAAATAAAAGTTTCGTATCGTGAATAACGCCAAGATCTTTGATTTCATGGACCTTGGTTAACTTCGTGCTTCGCAATGAGTAGGAGCAATCCAATGATTTATGACAGCGTGCAAACGACATAAAGAAGCACTTAGAAACATTGAGGTCAAGCTTATTAGTAGAGCAGTAAATTTCAAATCTCTGTAGATCGGTCTGAAGGTCATGTGCATCATCATAATTACGGATTACCTTCAGTACTTTCATATCGTCAGCAAACAGTAAGATTTTAGAATTGTGAAAACAGTGATTTATATCCCTTATAAAAAGCACGAACAATAGAGGGCCTAGCAAGGAGCCCTGAGGAACACCCGAAGGGACTGTAGACCACATTGAAGTGTATCCACTAAGCACCACTGCTTGACTACGATTATCTATATACGATGCAAACCATCTTAAAAGATCCCCATGGATTCCAGCTGCAGCCAATTTTTCCAGCAGTATGACGTGATCGATGCGGTCAAAGCATTTGCTGTAATCGGTGTAGATAACATCCACTTGGGCTCGTTCCTCCATACCAGCTGTTATGTATTCGTTGGCAATAACGAGGTTGGACGTTGTCGAACGACCCTTTAGGAAACCGTGTTGCTCCTCACTAAATGTACATTTTAAGGCTTTATAGACTTGATCGTAGACAACTCTCTCCAACACCTTGGCAAACAAGCATAGCTTCGAAATCGGTCTGTAGTTTTCAACATTACTGACGTCACCTTTTTTGAAAATTGGAGTGATGAAAGCCGATTTCCAAATAGATGGGACTATGCCTTCGGAAAGCGATCTGTTGTAGATAATACATAAGGGCACTATAAGACCATCTGCACAGTTCGTTATGAACATTGGAGGAATGAGATCAGGACCGCCTGACTTAGATAAGTCTAGATGTTTCAATATGTTTAACACATATTCTGGAACGACCGTAGCTGATGCGATGCCGATACTTGAGTGAGCAAATCGCCCGAGATCTATGGGTTCAGAGCTACTACAGCTTGCTTGCGGGTTATTAAAGGTGGAGAGAAAGAAAGTGCTGAATAAATTACTTATACCCTGTCCAGTGCTGGATATTTGGTCTTTATACGTCATTCTGATGGGACACGACCCTGACTTGTTTTTGCTTTTAACAAATGACCAGAATGTCTTTGGGTCTCTGGTTATTCGATCCTCTATTTTAGCAATATATGCGTCATAGCATTCCTTTTCTAGCTGCTTAGCGCGCCTACGAAGAAGTGAGAATGAATTATAGTCACAGAGGTTACCATACTTTTTATATTTGGTATGAAATTTATACTTCTCCTTTAATATATTTATAAGCGTATTATTATACCATGGTGGGTGGGATTTGGGTGTTACAGTTTTCCGGGGTATATGTTTATCACGCAGTTCGTACAATCGAGCATAAAAAGAGCTGACAGCTTGCTCCAACGGGACTCCAATCAGTAGGCGGTTCCAGTCCGTATCATCGAGGTCCGCTGAAATTTCTTGATAGTTTGCTTGATGAAACATGTACCTGACTCTGCGTTCTGGTGGGAGCATGCGTATTTGTACATAATTCGCATGAATACACAATGACTTATGATGAGCATCTTCTTTAATAAGAGGATCTCCACATGTACTAACCATCAGCGCATCGTTAGATAGTACCAGGTCCAAAATTCGCTGATTGCAATTGCTCTCGTTATTGTATTGTCTGAGGTTGCATGTGTTAAGTGAATCGATGAAGTTCAAGATATACTCCGGACTTGACGTTAATATAGGCTTTAGCTCCGTCTCATTATGTTCTTGTACCCAGTTAATGAGACCACCTAAGTTGAAGTCACCAAGAACAATGAATTTGTCAAGAGGATGTGATAGCACCAGTTCTGTGAGCTTTTCCATGAAATTGATCAATTGCGATTTATGACTAAGACCACCCCTCTCGTCCACTAGATAAACGGCACAGATATGTATGTGATAGGAAGCTGACGGTCGTTTATTTTGCACTGATATAGAAATCCAAATATCTTCTGCCGTGCTTGCCCATTCCCTCCTACTAACTACAGTCAGGTTGCGCTTGACCGCCAATAGAACCCCCCCACCCAGAGCTTGCCCTACCCGCCCGTATTCTCTGTCACGTCTCCAGACAAGATACCGGTCATCAAAGAGCTCGCCGTCCGATATTCCTTCCATTAACCATGTTTCCGTAATTGCTATGACGTCATAGGAATTAAGACTGACCATTCTGAACAATGTATTAGTTTAAGAACGCAAACCGCGTACGTTCTGATAGTACAAGTTCAGAGACGCCATTTATTATTTAATAATATTACAAAGCTACCGTACACTATAACATAATGAGAATCAATCGGCATATGATACCAAAGGATCATGGTGTTTATGGGACCTCTCGTGACGCAAACTGACAGACAATACATTCTTAACACAATTGTTTCACACACATCGATATAGTACGGTTTGAACAGAAAATGACTCGAATTTACCCAGCACATAATGTGACAACGCTTTGCAAAGCAATACATATTAATTTTCCGACATAATATTCGCACGACCTCACTGCTATCACATTTCAATTCCATAACAAAACAATGAAAGATATAAGCGTGATCAAGCTTACAGTTTAAAACAATAAAATATAAATTACATGCAATTTGTCTAGCTAAATAGCTACACCATACGGCAATTTTTAGTTTGGTATAAAAGTTAATTTTCTTATTTAAGTTAATTTTCCTTATACATAAAGATATTTTACTCATAAAAAAGAAAGTTTTAGTACATAATAGGAGTAAGATATAAGTGTGATGAAGCTTACAGTTTAAAACAATAAAATATAAATTACATGCAATTTGTCCAGCTATATATCTACACCATACAGCAATTTTTAGTTTAGTATAAAAGTTTATTTTCTTATTTAAGTTAATTTTCCTCATACATATAAATATTTTGCTCATAAACATAAACAAGGAAGTTTTAGTACATAATAGGAATAAGGATATACACAACAAAAAACAGGTTGATAAGATTATTATGATAATTTTGACAAGTCCTTTTCCGCGGTGATGACACGTACTGGAGAACCTGGGACCTTGCGAACGTGTATTTTGCAGTGTTTCACCCATACGAACTGAAACCCCCGCTCACTAGCCACTTTTTTAGTAGCTGACAGGAGTGCTTTATTCTGCGTGGTGAGATGGTCATTCACATATATTTTGTTCGTTCCTTGTATACCTATAGCCGATGGCATTAGTGGAGTAGCTTTCAGCGCTGATCTGGCTGCAGCGATGAAGTCTTCTTTGACGTATTTGTTAATAAAACAGACTATAATAGGTTTGGGTTGGTTACTTTCTTTAGTTTGTACTCGAGTCACAAAATCAATTTGGCTTCTAGAAATAGGATAATTTATCTTGTCCCCAATCTTACCGACCACATCAAGCAAGTTTTCATCATTAGTTTGAGGTATACCCTTGAGTTCCACATTCTTTGATCTAGCCCATTGCTCCTTTGAATTAAAGTCGCTTTGAATACTGTCAATCTGTTGTTGTAGATTGTTACATTGTGTTTCCAGGCTCTTGATGACTAAACGGTCATCCTTTCTCTGTTTCTCATAATCTGTGAATTTCAGGTAAATATCATCATATTTATTAGACAAAAAATCTATATAATAGAAGAAACTACTAATAGAAGAAACTAGCTGTGCCCCGCGGTTTCACCCGCGCGAATGACAATTCACACACTATCTTTATAAATTATAGCCTATGTGTTATTCCGATGTATAAGGTACATTATTGTAAAGTTTCATTAAAATCCATTCAGTAGTTTTTGCGTGAAAGAGTAACAAACATCCAAACAAACTTTCACATTTATAATATAAAAAGTAATAGAAGAAATGAGTGTTCTTTTTTTAGTTCTTCTAGTCTTTTTTTTAAACTATATTGTACGATTACTGTATAACGATTAATGTGTATAAATGTACAAAAAAAAAATATGCATAAAAACCACATAATAATTATGTTCGTAGGTAAAACACAAGTTAAATTAAGTAAATTATTATGAGGTTAATAAAATGAGTTCAATGAGTAAAATATAATTTAATTTCAAGAGTGTAACTTATTAAGGTTAAAAATTATACTGCCAATCACTTTTCTCGTCCCACATACGTAATTTTAATTAGCCCAATTTAAAATAAGGCTATATTTATCGTCGTATACTTAATTTGGTAGGTGTCATAATTTAATATAGACCACAGTTCACAGTTCGGTGGGCCATATTGAATTTTGATCACCACGTTGCGTTAATTAGGTAATTTCATGTTTAAGGCTATTTTTACCTTGTGGTTAATGAATGAAAATAACCCTTAAAGCTCTTGTAACAAAAAATGTATTTAAAACCTTACGAAAATATACTAATACATTTTTCGAGTTTTTAATATATTGTAGTTGTATATTGTAAGTAGTTGAGCACTCTATAAATAAGACAAACATTATGTAAACATATAAACACATCACAAATCAACAAAAATAAGTTGCATCTGACATGCAATACTAGAACATCGGAGCTACTAACTTCGCACTGCGTAACTTGAATACATGTTTGAGAAATGATATGTGAGCTACGCTGGATGCATGACATTACACGGTCAGTCCCGATACGTAATGAGCACATTCGTAGCATTGCTACGACGTAGCGCGTAGCCGTTATCAACTTCGGTATACTGGTCCTGACGTATTTGATTCATTTTTTTAGTTTCAAGCATTCATCAGGAAAACTGGAAAACGTAGACTGAAAACTTTCGATGGAGTAGAAAAAGGATTAAATAAACTATTTTTTTCTACTCTTTTTTATGAGCTCAGAATATTGAAAGTAGAAAATAAAGATAAATAGTCTCAATACCATGTTTTCGAGCTTGGAATATTTACGAACTTCCCGATACACTGATATATTCGCAACATACATTCTTTACGGGAACATAAACAAGTCAAAGGTACTTTGTGCCGACAATTTAATATTGAAACGGAATTCTGACACGTGCCGTATGAATTCCAGCTCAAGTATGAATTGTGACGTATTTTATCTTTGTAATGTAGATCACTATGAAAACTGATTCGAAAAAATCTTTTCAATGTTTTTATATTGTGTTTATTTTCACGAATATTCGAGAGAAAAAAGACACGTGCAGAAACTCCACAGACGTAAATATAAACGTATCTTCAATTATCCATTATCATGTTAAACGTTGTTTAATGCGGAAATCAATTATTTCAAGCATAGATTTAAGAAATATTATACACTAAAGAGTTTAAGATAAACTGACCTCTTAGTTCCAGCGAAATAACGAAGCAATCTTGAATATACTTTTACTTGTGTATTTTCTAAAAGTTTTTAGTAGCTTATCGAGCAACTTTCCACTAGCTAAATACCTTTACTTAACTTAATTTCTTACTTAACTAACTTTCTCTAAACAACTGCATCTTTTTGTTTCTCTCGAACTTGTACTGGATTTAATAGAGGTGACTTTCTTTACTTAATAGTCTACTGAAATTTTCTGGGTTAATTTAATATGGAAATATGTACAAAAATATTGTACATAACCCTTACATATGTTTATGTTGCCTATTTATTGTCCTATTTATCAAAGTTAATAAACTTTTTACTGCAACAGCAATTTCTATAAAGATGTCTTTATTCAAATATTGTATCTCATTAGATACGTTGGCGTTGACAGTTCATTGCCTATCAAATAATGTGTTCAATGTACCATGTTAGCATAAATTATATATCCCTTCATATTAATACTTTCATTCTCTTTCAAAATAAGCCCCTATACACAATAGGAGCCAACTAGACGCACTGACACGTGTAATTACTCCGCGTCGGTTTTGCACCAGCATAATAGAAATGTACTTGCAGAGCGCGGTTTAGACGGGCGACGTCACGGATATTGAACGGAACGAGTGAATGAACAGAAGAATGAATGAAGAATGAATTTATTTGCACGGAATGCTATGGTAAATGGATGTAATGAAGCTTGTTGGGTTCTGTATGGGGATTATAACGGTTTGTGTTCGGCTTTTATTAAAATGTAATATGTTTCGAGATTCGCACATGTTGGGAATTAGATATGATTTTATTTTGGTTTTGCGATGTTTTGCTTATGCGAGTTATTAGTTAAATTAGAAGACTAACAAAACTTACCTAAAAAACTAGTTTAATTCTTTTTTGTATCTATCTCAATAGCTGTTCCTATCATTAGTGATTTAAAAGTATATAATATGTGTATTTAACTGTAAGCCTGTAATGTTTCGAAGATAAAATACCTACATGAACATTGTAAGTACGTATACATACAAAAAGACTTTTCCCAAATAAAGCCTACCAGTTACCACAAAAAAGCTCGAAACTTCGTGCTCAAACCGACGCGTAATACTCTGTAAGTGTCTCATTAAAAATATCATCCGCTAAAATGATTCCGTATGAACTGAATATGACGTCACTCGCATAACTGTCATGGCCGCTGTTCTAATGAACTTAGCAGTGGGTAAAAATTAAAAATTCTGTTTGACGTGATACGACGTATGTAGTACCTAAACTCAGTGAAAAGTTCACGACTTAATTTTTTGGTGGAGTCTGTAATTTAATTAAAGTGAGAGGTCGTGGATTTTGGCCGCGCTTTCGTGTGATCTAAAATCTCGTAAGCTTTAACCACCTAGGCGTTACCATTTTATTGCTTATTTTTCAGGACTAAGCGCTCTTAATCTCATAGGTCATAATGGGTAAATTTTAACATAATGAGGTAATGTAATTTCAACGAATAATAGACTGAGACTGCGTTGCAAACATTTATGGAGCTATCAAAGATGGTGTCTTAAGACATTTTGCTTGCTAGCACCTTTTGACACGTACGCTTTTGATTTCAAATTCTAGCAAGATGCTGAGACAGCAATTAGCAAGATGTATTCTTGCTTTCAGCACTATACATATATGAATTAACTAGCTGTGCCTGCAACTTCGTTCGCGTGGATGACGAAGCTTATCAATGAGTCTATAACCATTAAGGCTGCACACGCGACGGAAGCTTAAAAAATTGAGTAACTTCTCCCGTTTTCCCAACATTTCCCTTCACTGCTCTGCTCCTATTAATTGTAGCGTGATGAAAAGTATACTATAACCTGCCCAGGAGTATGAAGAATAATTGTACTAAGTTTCGTTAAAATCCGTCGAGTAGTTTTTGTTTCTATAAGGAACATACAGACAGACAGACAGACAAAAAATTTACTGATTGCATTTTTGGCATCAGTATCGATCACTAATCACCCCCTGATAGTTATTTTGAAAATATATTTAATGTACAGAATTGACCTTTCTACAGATTTATTATAAGTATAGATTAAGATGTAATCTTACATAGAATTTGGAATATACCTATTTAGCTAGTTTTCATTATGTGATGACGAAAAGCTTCCATAATACACGAACGGTAAGTCTTTAATTGCAGACTACATTAACTTGTATATTAGAATACAATTAACAAAATCGCGTGCTGTTTTTAATAAAATCACTGCTAATGCCACGATAATCACCGGTTTATACTTTATAGCGCCATGTTTACGCTAATCGCGGTTTGTCGATCAAACAGCGCTAAGTAACCCACTTAAATTACTAATCTTAACAAGTATTAATAAGCAGTTAGCCGGTTATATTCCTTAAACTAGGATTAGCTTGTAATTTATTTCATGCTTTCCGGTACTAGAAAGGGTCCTTATTTCTAATCAAATCAAATAATCTTTTTTATGTCCTTATTGTTTGATCGTTTTATATACTGAATGGTGATGCGTGATGTTTCAGAATGAGTGTTCTTACGGTGCTCATTAAAACTTAATCGAATAAATCTACTTATTGTACGTTTCTTTTAAATACGTACTTTTTAGGGTTCCGTACCCAAAGGGTAAAACGGGACCCTATTACTAAGACTCCGCTGTCTGTCTGTCCGTCTGTTTGTCTCCAGGCTGTATCTCATAAACCGTGATAGCTAGAAAGCTGAAATTTTCACAAATGATATATTTCCGTTGCCGCTATAACAACAAATACTAAAAACCACATAAAATGAATATTTAAGGGGGGCTCTCATACGACGGTGGTACGGAACCCTTCGTGCGCGAGTCCGACTCGCACTTGGCCAGTTTTTATTTATTTGCACAACTATCTTAAATAATGGAATCATCATTTTCTCCAAAACCTTTTCGATATTCCAAAAGGATTGAATTCATTCTCTTACACCAATTACAGATCAATGAGCTTGACCCTTTGATCAATTATTGTTGAACCTAAATGTAAAGCTATTTGTAAATTGCCGTACATCAATGGGTGTTTAGTTTCATTTAATTTCGCCATCAATCAGGTGAAACGTTACCTCTCGATATCAATTAATTGGAGTTCAACTGTCGGCTCGCGGCTCTATTACAAATTATTTTGAAATTCAATGTTCAAAGGTAAAATTTCAAATGTTTTTTTTTTTGTTATTTACTACAAATTCTATTAACTTTGGGCTTGTTAAATGCAATTTACGTGTAAAAAAAAAATAAAATAAAAAAAATAAAAATCAGTTTATTCATAAACACTTTAATTAAGTTAAACAATTTTGACAGGCTTTATTATGTTTTCTTTTAGTCTAATGAATTAAGCCTCTGTAGTCGAACTAGGCATTGCCTGTATTTCGACTATCAGCGCCTATTCCTCGTTTATACAATGTAGTTAGCCCAGTAACAGTAGAATTTTTATGTGCTATTAAGTATCTATCTATAAATATCTGTAATCTAGAATTATATAAGTTTAAGGATTTTTTATTTTTAGATTACAATTTAAACTTTGGTTTTAACATACAGACAAACTAAAAACCTTCTCCTTTTGAGGTTGGTTAAAATCATTTTAATACTTTTTAAAACTATTTAAAGTAGTTAGAGATGTCTCGGTTTCCTTAATTGCTAACCATATCGAACTTAAGTTTAAGTACCTAGCATCAACTAGGGTAATTATCCATTCTGTAATGTTGGTCAATTAATATTATATGTAGTCCGCCCAGACAGCGATCATTAATCAATCTTAGTATGCTTACAATTGTGGCCATGTTTGAATTCCCCAAGGCCTTGGTAAAAACAAACAATTTATATTAAATACTCGTGTAACTACATGGAAATTAATTATAAAGCAAACACTTCATCGTTATCGTTTAAACACAATATTAAAAAGCAATCATAATTTAATTATGAATTTAATCTGCTACTCCAAACATTACATTCCATCTAATATTAACTTTTATTTGCAAATTATTTTTCTACCACTCGTCTTTTATCCGTCAACTTATATTTTCTCTTCATATCAGCTGTATATTACTGTCCGATCTCGACAGAAGTAATAAGAAAAATATGATCAGAAACGATAGAAAATAATAATGCGGTTTATATTGGGGAAAGGTCACAAGGCCAAATTTGGGATCGCGGAAATAGGCCTTGGATTGGCCTCGCTAAAATCTTATCACAGCCACACACGCGTGTTATATTTGCTTACGATTGTGCAAACATTAAGTATCTGTTTTTCGAGACTTGGCCTCAATACTGCACGTGTACATTTCCACCTACCTATAGTAGGTAATACTATATATTGGGAAAGTTGAAATAACACGAATCGCACGGTTTCCATTAAAAGGCCTCACTGGAAAAACTTCGTTCTCATTTTCTCTTAATCTATGTTTATTGCTCATACACTCAATTTATTTGACAGAGTATATTGCTTGAGCGGTGAAAATGCTCATATTTCAGAACTCAATTTTATTTTAAATGAGGTTTTACTGCAGTTTTTGTCACTCTACTTTGAAACGCAAGTAAGTGCTAAGTAAGTGGTATTTAAAATCGTTAAGCAAGTTATTAATAAGTGCATTTTTATTTTATGGATACAATAATCGCTTACTACCTACTATCCTTAAACATACTAAACACCGAGGAGTGATTATTATATTACAAATATGATTTTAAAAATTAACATATAGTGTCGAAGGATAGGAATTCTCTTCTTAAATATTATTATATTACCTATATCCACCACATTCCTTACTCATATATTGAAACTACTTATATTAAAAGCACTATCCTCATACTAAATTTAATTAAAGATTAATTGAACTATAAATCTAATCCACATAAGTCGAACCCAATAGATAGGAGCCATACTAGCATACCTTTCCCCTAAAGTAACCATGATCTTAACCCTTGATAATTCAATTTCATTAATCGGGACTTTGATCAAATTGTTGTGTAGTTGTTGTGGGTCTAGAGAATAAGGGGCGATTACACCAGTTAAAATAATAACTGAGTTCAAAAAAACTAAGTTTCACGTAATCTAGTTTGAAATTTTCAAATGTCGAAGCTCTCTACTCACTGCGTTTGCTTATGAAATGCACATTAGAGACGCAAGAACCGAGATCAGTTTAAAGTAAACGAGTTCATATGCAAATGTGACATCAGCCTCAAAACTTTGCCAATTTGTACGGCAATGCAAAACATCGTGTTCATTTAAATGTTCTCGTTAGTATAATGCTGTGTTTGGATTGTTTATGTGATAATGTTAGACTGTTTGTGGGACATTTTAAGGTGGTTCAGTAGGTTGTTAAGTAGTGTAGTCTATTGATGGTTAAAATTGGTAGCAGCTGCGTGATTCTTAACATTTGGTGCTGTTTGAAATTTCAAATCAATGTTTATGATTTGGCCTTATGTGAGCATTATGTAAATCTAGTCACAAAGCTTTGGTCTATTATTTATTTCTTAGTTAACTTTAATAATTTACAACGACAAAATACATAATAAAGATTAATTCTACATGCATTACATCTCTCGCATATTGTATTGAAGCAAATGCTTATTCCACAAAACTAAACGGAACCCTAAAAATGCGCCTCGTACACTACCTCATAGGTGGTATGGAAATGTGTGCATATTATGTGGAATATGATTTTCATACATATATTCTTTAATCATTGTCATTGCGATATCTCTGGAATGGTAATCCGTAGGGAAAAGGTATTGAGACAATTTTGTTGATAATTGCATAATCTACAACTTTTGTCTGGCCTATTTTTGCGATAATACTTACCATTTAGGAGGAAAATGCGAAAAGATGATATTATTGACATTGGACCTTGTGTATTATTTTTTGCACAAGTCGGTTTAGTGGGGACTTTTGATATTTCTTTTAATGGTGTACTTGAGACCTACACCAATTTTTGGCTCTATGCGAATTTATGCAAACTGAAATGTCTATTTTGACTGGACTAAAAGGCAAACAAACGCGAACCAACAAATATATATATATTTACCAAGTAGGTAGGTCAAAACCTCGTTAAGTCCAAAACGAAATATTTGACGTCTGATATAAAAAGGCCTTTACATCATTACTCACAAAGCCTTTTGACAGCAACTGTCATAGGAGACGAGGCTTTGTACTCGAGTATAACCTATGATAGTATCACAAGTGTCAGTTGTCACTTTATGATTACAAATAGTTGTCAAATATTTTGTGATAAATCTTAAGTGGGAGTGTGACATGTCAAGTGTATAAACGAGTAGTAGGTACCTACAGTTTTTTATGTAATAACTAAAATAACTTTATTTAAACACACGATCAAAGTCACCAAACACGACATGGGAAAGATGTTAAAATATTCAATATAATAATCAAAATTGAAGTGTACTTCATAATAATTTACATATTTACTTTGGGTTCAGAGCAATGTATGTGATGTTGTCCGCATTTATTTATTATTATTTATATTATTTATTTATATTTTTTTTTTTGTAAGAAACTTTTATTCGTAACTGGTAATAATAATTATTATAAGTTATACATAGGCTTAGTCAACCTATATTCTCTTTAAATTGCATCTAACTGTAAACTACCACAGAAATAGAAATATAAAACTTTAAAGCAGATTTATGTTCCGTAGTTTAAGAACTCGACGCAAAACGTACGGTCAACAACACAAGTCACTTCACACTTCTAAAGAAATACAGAGAAAAGTGTTTAGCGACATTTGTTGCCGACTGTACGACAAATGTATTGTACGAAAAATACACTCTCCCAGAATTAGAAATTACAGGCGCTGAAAATTGTTGAACTACGAGCTATTATTTTGGAGAAGTTATTACCGCTGGTAGTTTGTGAAACAGCTTCGAAGCAATTACTTACAAACAAATGCATGTCTAGTCGTAGATATAGGGTTTTATGGCTCACGGTTAGATGCACTTTATTGCTAGTTTCTTCAGTTCCTTATGGGTCTTTTTATATCCTTATCTGAAGCTATCCCTTTGTACACACACTCACATACTATTTAGTTATGTCAATGAATGAAATTAATCCTATGTGTGGGTTGACTTTTATTCGTTGAAATAAAACTACTTTTTTTACGGATTTTGTCGCGGTTTATTTTACACCTTTGCAGGTATCATCATGACGATGATACCTGCAAAGGTGTCGAAATGTCGGGACCTAAAAAATAAACCGCGACAAAGTCCGTAAAAAAGTAGTTTTATTACAATGTCTAACATTCGCGTAAATCTAAGAAACCAATATGAGTTTTATTCGATTCGCTTTTTAATCGAAATTGTTATGTTTTTTCATTTTGTTTCTTTTATATTGACCAAATTAACATAAAAAATCAAATTAACGACATCCCATGCTTTTTCTCGTTTAAAACATTAAATCTTCACACAAATCATCAGTCACGCTTTTGAGATAACGACGGCGGAGGTTATAGTTGAATTAAGAAAAATAAATAGCAATTACCTATATAATAATTTCAGATATCGATATAACCTAAATCTTTTCTATAAACGTTGCAATTCCCAATCCCGTCGTTATTTCTACAAACGATATACATTCAAATCATTCAAACAAATCTCAGCACCTGCAATCTGCATTTATCTTAACTGGGGAACGCAGACGGATCCATATTAATTGGTTTCTCTACTTCTGAACGTCAGCTAGAAAACGAATAGTTAAAGCGGAAAGCAAAGTTATTTTTCGCTAAAACTAATGAGAACCGTCTTAGGTAATGAATGAGTAAGAATTATTTCAAAATTCAGTTTTTTGTAATTAGATGTTTATGTAAAATAAACATAAATATTTTTACCGTGTGGAAAAATACGTGTTGTATATTTACCAAAATTATAAAGAAAAACAGAATAAAAACCAAAGTCGTTTTTAAATCATTTTCCAATTTGTGATTTAGGTTAACATAGAGTAAACAAACCGAAACATCACTTTTTACTTTGTATCAATTTTGATATGCTAATCAGACTATTACGTCACTTATGCATATATTATTTATATAATATTTTTTCTTCAAGTATATGTATGTAATTCTCTTAGTGTATTTTAAATAATTCTTATCAGTAACTATTCACGTACATTATGGTATCGGAAAACCATAATAATCGTGCGTTTCCTGCATCAAAAGTTGTACGTGATCCCAATGTTTCATCCATTCTTATTTTATTTTAGGATTTCTTCGTTTATTCACAACCCTCTTAAGATATTAACGTTTATGAAACAATAGTGAAATATCGTCTCAACTCATAGACTGCATTCTATTATGTAGGACTTTCTACTACAAAAAGATTTTTTAAAATGCGTTTGGCTGGTACTTCTTACATACCCTTCTCTGATAAGATTCTAGGCTAGAACAAGATAGTTATGTAATATATAGTCATCATGCTAGGCATGTTGTCGGGTTGCTATCTAGGTTTATCCATACCTATATAATGAATAACTTTAATCATATAAGCATATGACTGCAACACGTTAGGAATTAAAGTAAATCAATAATAAGTGTGTGAACTACTGCAGCAAGCAATAAGCATGATGAAAGGGTAAGAAAATTTACAATTTACTTAGTCCGTCAATTAAATAAAACTTAGGTATTTTTATTCTTTCATCCTTTTAATATTATTTTACATTTAATTTTATTATATTAATAAAAATAATACTAAGATTATATTTAGATTTATTTTTTGCATATTATACAAAAAGAAAGCAAGACGTTGCTTGTCCGTCGTTCCCGCGCTAATGGACTGTCGTCCTGTCATGGCCTCTCTAATTCATACTTAATTCAAGTTGACGTAGCTTAAGCCATTTAATAAATACTCCTTAGACTTGACAAATACAAGCTTTGTCTTTGATTGTGTACGACAAAGTACTAAGCCGTGACCGTGTTATTTATTTTCTATTTCGAGATTTTTCAAGCCAGATTTTTTATTTTATGAATAATTTTTTTTCGTTAATACAGTTTTTGTTACTTAGTAGTAGGTACCTACTACTGACATTGAGAGTATAATAAAAGACGATTTTACCACCATTTTGTTTTGAATAAATTGATTTTGAATTTCTTGAGATTTGTCTTTTCCTTGATATGTTCGTCCTTTGTAAATGTGACGACAATGTAAAGGAGAATGACCAAGTGACTATGGCACTTAGTATCATTATCAAATATATTGTGCCACAATGTAATATATCTTAATATAAAGTATGATTAAGGTACTTTTAAATACAGTAATTTTTTTTTTAATAATTCTCCGCATTTTGCCGTAGATTTGAATTGAATTAGTTGTGAAAAGCGATTCTTTTTACAAAACATTTCCACAGATTTCATCTTGTTTTCTTGTTATTTTTTTTATTACAATCAAACTAGCTATTTTTATTGAGTTTTGACAGAGGCCAGGTAATCTATAAGTTGTGCTAGGAGTAGGGGGAGTCGTTTACACCTACTTTATGCTGCTAGAACAGTGACTACTTTTTAGTACCTCATCATCAACATATTAGCAATTCTAATGGTATTCGAAATGTCCATAGACGACGGTGACCACTTAGGTACTTCTTTCTTAGCTAGATCTTTCTGTTTGTCAGTCTACTGATATAAAAATAATAGTAACTAGAAATGCGACTCAGACAGGCATTTTAAATAAATACTGCAGATACTTAAAACATAAGTTTATTAAATGAAAGTGTGGTAGGTACACAGCTACACATCAAGTTCTACATTTTCATACACATATTCGTCAAAAATATCATCTAAAAATAGAGCTTGGACTTGAAATTCATTATGTCGTATTATTATGAAGAACTGCTTGTAGGTACTCCAGTAATCTTGTTCGGTAGTACAAGCGTGCCCCAATCTTAATAACGTAATGATTATTAACCCTTTTTAAAGTACTCTGTGATGATTCTGTCGGTGACAAACGCATTCCACGTGGCCCATGATATGACATTATTTAACACAGGTAATATAACTATTACTTCTTAAAAGTAAATCGTATTGTTCATATTTCCATTTGTTATTTTAAGCTTTATACATCAGCATATCAAAACGGGAATAATACCAGATTATTGTCAAGAGCTTGAATTGAATAAATTAAGTTAATCCGTTTCGTTGTGAATCAATTTGTCAACAGTGAAGTTAAGGAGGTATTAACATTTATTTGTAGAGGCTGGTTTGTGGCTCGAGGCCAAATATGATGAAAATGTGGCCTAAAGACTGAGACGTAAGGAAAAATAATCATAAAACATAAATGGGCATATTGTGTTTGTATCCTTCTTATTTGGTTTTCTTGGCCTTTTTTGTTTAATAAAAGAGTACTATTCTTGCCTTGACTAAACTTTTAGCTGACTGATGTACTGACAATTCGTATATAGTACGAAATAACGATTGCAAATATGTAATTTGATGGTTGTTACCGGTAAATACTTTTTTACACAAAAAGAATTTAATTAAAATAGTTGTTTCAAACCACTATTATATTTCTTTGAATATAATTAAAACGAACGTCACAAAAAAAAAATGTTTCCAAAACCAGTCGTGGAACTCAGTAAAATTACGGATTCGAATTTATTTTAATATTAAAATTTACCGAAAACTTATAGCTCACAGCCAAACTGATGTATTATTTTAAATAAATTTACTCGATCCCAGTCGATTTTCATAATCACTTCCTCTTACAGGAAATATGATATTAAATATTTGCGTAACATTTAGTATTTAATACCACATAAATATTTTTCAACCTAACGAAAAATGATTCGGCAATGACATAACGACAGTCGAAATACGGTGCTCAAATGTCCGATTGTAATGCAAGGCACAATTTCAAACTATATAGGAGTTACTGACCGCGAAAACGTGCTCAACAACCAAATCCATTGATCCATTTGCAGTGAAACCATTTTGGCACACCCTTCAAACTCGGTAATGTATTGAAACTTCTACAATTGCCCTTACACTTAATGGATATCGATTGATTATTGTTACGTTAGTGGTACGGTGCCTTGCAAACCATTAAAATGCATGCTAATCGACATCGATTGCATTTCTACATTTTTTTTTTGCATTACGGGATTAGTTCTTCCGTAATGGCTTTTGAATGTTTTAGGACAACTAAATAAAGAGCATTTTATAAAACACAAAGCAGGATTATTTTAAAGATTTTTTTGCAACAAAAAAGTACCTAAGTACAAACAAAAGAGAGTATTTAAAAAAATATAACCTATTTTCTCAGTTACTTTGACATTCATAATTAGAGACGTAAATTTTAATTTACGTCTCTGACTATTGATCAATGTAACAAAGAAAAATAAGACAAAGAAAACAAAGATGTTTTCAGCAGTAAAGTAAAACCTTTTTGTTAGTCTTGTTATTATTTATGCAAAATATCTTAAAAGAATATTATCTATTTTGACCAGCATGTTATTTTTTCTTTTTTATAGCTTTCATCGTCATAACATTGAGGTTTTAACTAAGTTCCATTTTTAAACAAAAAAAAACATAATTTGAATATAACCTTCGCAGAAATTCAAGCCAGTAACTGACGTCTCGCAAAATTCCAATAAGGCATCACACTACGGTCAGCGGCCTTAAATAATCAAATTGCTTCCCACCAATATTTCAATTGAAAAGCAGCTTTATCTATAATCTTTAAAGTCGAAAATGCATTAACAGAAAATCGTGAATAGCTATCATAAATAATTTTATCTTCGCCGTAACTGTTGTTATTAAAGCGAGGAATAAAAGGAGGCTATTGTGTTTGGGATATATGGTCACTAACTGTTATCTAGCCGGGAAGCGATTTCGGAGCATAGAGCTAATTATAACACCGATGTAAGTTATTTAATAGTCTTTACAGAACTTGTGAATTCGCCTGGCAAAACACTAGTAGTTGTAAAAAAAACCGAAAGTTATACTAATTTGAGCCCACTCGTAAACAACGTAACGCAAGTCTCAGTACCAGACGTCTTTAGTCTCCAACTTTTGCATGGTGGACGGTGGTAATTAGACACTACAGTCGCACATAGAGATACATCAAATCGTACGTCAATTGTTTTTTATGAAATTGACAGCACCTTTACAACATACATACATACATATAATCACGCCTCTTTTCCTTGTAGGGGTTGGCAGAGACCACTTCTTTCCACTTGCTACGACACTTTACAACAGCAGTAAATAAATTCATAATTCGTTCTCACCAATGCCGTACGATGTCATATCGTACAAAGGGTGCATATGCCCATATAGGTACAATGACCAACCATTGTACATACGATTCCTATTGAAACTAATGGCAGAATGATGACATAAAATGTTGAATAGTATCGAATAGACAGGAAATAGGGAACGATTCCGTGTGACGATGAATATAGGTCACGCAAGAATATGTCATTAAGCTAATGGATATTAGAATCGAAGTAATATATCACTGTTGAAATGGAAGGGTTGAAAGGCGATGTCAGTAATTTAATATGCGGTGTATATTATGTGTTAGTTTTGCTAAGTTCCTTGAGTGATAGTTTTGAGTAGATTGTTTCGTGAGTTGTTTACCTGCTTAGCAACAGTCAGGGGTATGTTTAGAAACCAGTTTTTTTTTTAATCGAACCCAAGACCTCTAGCGTAGCAGTCGCGCTTAGCGCCACTAGGCCAACGTGGCAGTCCCAAGTCGACCAATGTGTTATTGGGTTTTTCTATGAAATTCTCAGTAGCAGGTCGGAGTTTGGATTTGTGCCCGGTTAGTGGCAATAGGCTCGCCCCCTATTACATGGGACCTAAACATACCGGCGAACTGTGGGTGTACATTGGTACACCTCTGCCTAACCCTTCGGAGATACAGGCGTGATGGTATGTTTTTTTTTAAATGAAACTACCTGGTTTGTCTCAAAGTTATTTAAAAAACGTTTAGTTATAATCTTCTCGCATTGAAGTCACTGCTTTATTTATTGTTTGATATGATACATGTTACGTAAAATATTTAATGTTATTAGGACCAGTGTTCTATCCATTTTTTTTACCATGACCATTAAAACTTACCAATGAAAAAATACGTAATCTTTTATTTTTTACTAGACACCAATTTTCCCTCTAGACCGCAACAAGCCTAATTTAAAAGATTTTCGCAACCTCCCACCATTTTGTACATCGTTTTATAGCGGCCAATATTTTTTTTACACACATTAATCTTTTGGTTGTAGACAAGATAAATGGTGTTTGGTCTACTCATGTTGATTATTCAAGCATCCTGTATCGTTAGTTAGCGGGAAATACATTATTTTATAACCTAGATTGTCACAGGGTTGTGACTGAGGCCAGACTGAAAAAATATAATTCAAAGTTAAAAAGGTCGACAATTGAATATCGTTTCGAATAATTTGTAACATTTACTGGTTGATATGTTTTTAAATGTTGTGTACTACAGGAATCTTGAAAGACGTTTTTAATTGGCCAATATGTCACTTATCAAACACAACAATCGACTCTACGCGACAATGAAAAATCCTGCTGCCCGGATTTTATAATCCGTACGGAAACACAATTAAATCATAGACTTATTAACAAAGTTAATGCAATTTGCTATCATATAATTATGAGCCTTGTTTCTGAATTATTACAACATGTGGTTTACAAGCAGAACAATACCCAAATTTAATCAGAATTCAATTAAGTATTGCCGTAGGATTTACGTAATTACCCAGGTTATAGGAAAACGTAATGTTTGAAAACAATATTCTGATTATTGTAAATATTTAAGAGAAACAAAAATCAGGAATTATATATATGTTGCATCTATTGTTATACATAACCTATGTCCACATAGTACCAAATACGAAAAATATAAGTTATTTGCATGATATGTCATGGTTACTATAATTAATTTACCCACTATCGTAAAAACATGGGTTCACCTAAAAAGCTCACATGCCTATTCTATAAAACATAACCACATTCGCGTGAGGACTATAGTCATAAAAATGTACTAAAATTACTATCTCTACTCTAAATCTTGAGAAATTCTGAAATTAACCTGTCATAGACCGCAACTCGCCAAATGGTTAAATAATTTAAGCCTAAATTATTTTAGCCTCCACTTTATAAAACATTGTTTTCATTTTAAAGTATCCTTTTTGCCATTTTTCGTAACTGGCTTACAAGCGAAAGATTAGATTGTTTGCAAGAACACGTTTGGTTTTAATAAAAATGGTTTGAATTTTTAATGCAAAAGCTATAAATGTTTAAAACTTGAGTAACATTCAATCAACCGATCAAAGCTTACAAATTCTAATCAACTTTATTAAAAGGCAGTAAGGTCTATTTTTCAAGTTAAAGTTTCCACACGGGTTTCTCTGCTATTTTGATCCATACTATTTAATTACTAGATTATGTTAGGCTGTTTACATGAACATCGGAAATGCGTTTTTGCAGAAAATAATTGTGTCCCCAATGCGGAGTGTGGGATTTTTTTTTTTTTTTTTTTTTTTATTCCGGGACAACTCACACACGGTTATCTGATCCCAAGCTAAGCAGAGCTTGTGTTATGGCAACCAGATAACTGATAAACATACTTATATATTTCTAAATACATACATATTATAGATAAATTACACCCAGACACAGAACAAATGATCGTGCTCATCACACAAAGATTTGTCCTGGGTGGGAATCGAACCCACGACCTCCGGTATAGCAGTCAGGGTCACTAACCACTAGACCAACAGGGCTGTCAATAAGTACTTCAACGTAATGCGCTATAGTCAACTAAATCATGATTAACACTACTGGCCACTAACAAAAGGAAACAGAAACAACAAGTTGAAAAAAAGTAAAGAAATTAAAGTTACTGATTTTATAGGTAAATGTTTTTGAATAAAACCGTCATAACATTTTTTAATAGAATTTATTAAGTAAAAAATATTGAGTCATAAATATAAAAAACTGAATAAATATCAAAGGACAGATGACATCAAAAGGCTTAATTTGAAAAACTCTTTGAACAGATTCTGAATAAATATCTTTGAAATAGTTATATTAAAACTTTGAAAAGGGTATTTTCAATATTATCGAAAATATGTCATCGTTATGGAAAAATATCCTATTACAGTTTAATGGAAAATTGTGATAAAATAATCTGTTTACCAAAATTATAGAAGATTGAGATAAAAAATATTAGTATTCCGGACATAGATAACAAGATCCTTGGAGGTATAAGGTAAAGTGTAGAAACCAAATTACAAGTAACCACTTATGAAAAGTGGTATCTGTGTAAAACGACCTCTTTTCACATAAAATAAAATTTCATAAAATACGACAGGAAAATTAGCATATACTGTACAAAGTTAATATTTATTTTTATATATTTTATGTTTTCTTTGACTCCCGTATGTCGTGATTCATTCAGTGATATTAGACCATGAGAACATTTAGGCACAATTTATGTATCTTAGGTAAATCTATTATTTACAGATATAAAACAACATTATGTGAAAGTATAATTGAACACACAAAAATAGTTAGGTTCTAATACACAGAAAGAGATGGAAGAAGGGTAGATAGGCCTAAGTCCTGCCTGCAGTGGGAGTGAAACAACTAGATTATTGTTATTAACGCTTCAACTTTAGCGATTACACGGTCTACCTCATTTTTTCATAACTTCTTAACATCATAAATCTAGAAGTTAAGACTCTAGACTTCCACATACTCTCAAAACTTCAGAAAATGTTCGGTAATGATAAATTATTGTTTCAGAATCTTCGCTGGCGTGAAATAAGATGACAAGTTTTATGACTATAAAATTGCCGGCTAGAAAATAAGGACGTAATTTTCGTTGAAGAACCTACTTTTATAGTATTAATCTTCCTAAATCACTATTAAAATTTTATGCTTCTTTTTTTTATAACTACTTACTTAAAAGTATGCAATTTCATTTTAAGTACCTAAGCGAAAGCAAATTAATGATCTTTCAAGGGTTATATTATTAAGAGACCTAGAACATTACCTGGATGAAACTTGGTACTTTAGTATTGAACATAAAAAAATAATTAAGCTTATTTAACACTTAGTATTTAAAGAAACACGACTTGTTAACCTTAGAAACAATCGTTTAAAATTCTTCAAAACTTAAACGGACACTAACCAAATGTGTTTAGAAATGAGTACAAAAAGATCATTCTAACCTAAAATATTTACCTTATTAGTGTGTCCAAACTTGAAACCCAAAGGTCCATGTTAGTTATGTTTTAATTATTAGAGGTTTGATGGCCATAGAAAGGGGTCCCGTGGTCTGGCTCCCGGTATTAAATATTTAGTTTTGACCCCAATTTATACAGTTACCACAGAGTTATAATCTTGAATACTAATTTATAAATGTGTAATTTAATTTAAAGTTTTGCGAAGTTTCTTTACAGGTAACTCGGAAGTTTTAATCAATATTTTGTAGCGTATTTATTAGTTACCTTTTTATTATATTTTATCATGTATTAGAACATAACATGCGTAATATTCCATTGTTGTTTATCGAATACTATACCTAAATTCAATGAATAGCTAATTATAATCTCACTGAATCCTTTCCAAAATTAAGGAAAACTCAAAAACAAAAAGTTGTTTGGAAAATAAAGCCTTCCTACCTTTCTTTGAAGCCGTAGAAAAAAACGTTCTTTATTACGGAGATATTTTCCTTAATTACTATTTAAATATTCTTTTTGCTAGGGATGCTTATGACAAAAAATAATTCAGTTGGGAAGCCGAGCAAAGGTGATACGGAACTCAAAATTTTGCGTAATTACAGCAAAACAAAAGTAAGGATGAATATTTTTGGGTAACCTCACGTGACCCGCAAACCATATTTTAATTTGAGTCATTACCATGCTTGAGGGAAACGACTTGAATAAAAAAACGATTACGCAAAACTTATAACTTTTAATTGTCTTATAATGAACATGTAGAAGTGTATGAGGTAATCTTGTTTTATAGCTACAAATACGTTACGGAAAATACTACACAAATTTTCAGTCACGGCTTAGGGTTGCCGAATCTCGGTAAAGATTGATAGATGCATTAGATGATTAAGATGATGATGAAGATTGATGTAAGCATTAGACATTACACTACACAGCAGTGTAGTAACAACCTGATATTATGATAGCATTTATTTGTAAACACTGATGTCGATTTTCAACATCAGTGCGGATATCGTCAAAGTTGCGGGCACCCGGTCGATGCAATTGGCGAGTTGTCGTTCATTGTGGCGTTCTAGGGGGGAGGCCTGTGTTCAGCAGTGGACGTCTTCCGGCTGATGATGATGATGATGATGTCGATTTTTATAATTCATTGTTGCTAATGGTTTACAGATTGTTTTATTTTATTAGTAGCACATTTTTTTTTGTTGCAATAACATACGATTTGTAACAATGTATTGTCTAACTAGACTAGGAATATTAAAAAAAAATAATAATTAAAAAAATTAAAAAACACGCCTGCCATGTCAAAAAAAATAAAAAACAAGTCAAATATTTGCAGTCGGGGGACCTGTAATGAATTTTTTCAAGTAACCGACCCCGACTGCAAATATTTGACTTGTTTTTTATTTTTTTTGACATGGCAGGCGTGTTTTTTAATTTTTTTAATTATTATTTTTTATTTAATATCTTTTAGTGAACAGCAAAAAAAACATGACACAAAACAAAAAAAATATCGTTCGGAACCCTTTGCAGGCGATTTCGACTCACACTTGACCATTTTTTAATGTCTACATAGCCTATGTCACTCGGGATAACTCAAACCTTCTAATGATACCACAAACATTGAAATCGGTCAAGCCTTTTAGAAGTTATGGTGGAATAAAGAAACTCACAAACATACATACATACATACATACATACATACATACATACATGAACCCTGAAAACATAACACTTCTTTTTGGGCAGTCGTGTAAAAATACATATAACCAGTATCAACATATTCGAAAAGTAAAAAAAAAATTACAGCAGAAAAACATAACACTCCTTTTTGGGCAGTCGTGTAAAAATAGAATCATTAAACTCCCAAGTTTCCATCTTCATTACGAAGCTTATCAGTCTTATTATTTCATTACGTATTCCTTAAATGTAGGCCTATCATGATTAATTGTAGCCTCCATGCAATTAATTAAATAAATATTAATTTTAAAACATGTACCTATTCGGGACGAGTAATTAAAATCTGCTTTACATGAAGCCGTTGATGAGTTGTCAACAAAATAGGGTTTCAAAACATGTTTTTTGGTATATTCACTTTTAAACTGACGCGCTGCATGTTTATAGCAATATAATTAACGGGAATAAGCGCGTACATGCATAGATAACTTTTTTGGGCTTGACGTTTCGACCGGGTTACACCAGCCTGATGTATTTTGCTGTTAGCCTAATTCGTTGCATGCGTTTGGCAGATATTAAGACACGATATAATATAATATTCCGGGACAACTCATACACGGTTATCTGATCCCAAGCTAAGCAGAGCTTGTGTTATGGTAACCAGACAACTGATAAACATACTTATATATTTCTAAATACATAAATATTATAGATAAATTACAACCAGACACAGAACAAATGATCGTGTTCATCACACAAAGATTAAAATTTGTCCTGGGTGGGAATCGAACCCACGACCTCCGGTATAGCGGTCAGGGTCACTAACCACTAGACCAACAGGCCCGTCAAGTGATTCGACGATGCGATGTTTAATTAAATATTTTATTAACTAGAGAGGGTTGGAATTGTAGGTGTAAATTTAGTGAACGATTTATTTGGCTTCGATTTAGCTTTGCTGTTATGAATGTAAATTTAGTTTAGTGATTGCATAAGCCATGTTAGCGTTAAGTCGTTCATTGGTTTATGGATTTGCATTTAGTTGGGACTAATTTTCAGTGTAGTAATATAATATGTACCTCTACTATATGTACTCAATATTTCAACGAACACTCGTCCGATATAATGTGAAACACACATCAGTAAGTAAGTACATACAAAATTATAACACACATTGTTTTGCCTGTTTATGTTTTGCTGCATAAACTTTTACTGATTTAAATCCCTAATAATATCAATCAAATCCTATTCCATATCTGTAATTAATATCAAAACACGTCCTAATTATAACCAACTAATAGTCCCAACCACCCTTATATAAATATTTCCAAAACCGGCTTCAAACGTGAACAGAAATTAAGCCTGGGCTTTGACCCGTAATTAGTCATTAGGGCCATAATGCGATTATAATATAATCTTCAGTAGTATAATTATAATTTAATGAATGGGTATTATATTTAGAACAGTAGATAATGTATCATTTAAGATGTAAATAGATTGAACTTATATACAGACGGTTAAATAAAATCTATATACTTATAATAAATCTGTAAAAGTGAAAATTCTGTACATTGAAAATATAAAAAAAAAATGGCGTGGGGTGTTACTAGACCGACAACGAAACGAAAAGTGTGAAAAAAAAAAATTGTCTGTCTGTCTGTCTGTTTGTTCAGGTATCACGCAAAAACTATCGGTTCGATTACGATTAAACTTGGTATAATTATTCTTTATTACCCTGGGCACCACACTGGGTAGTTTTTATCCCGGAAAAGTATAAACAATAAAAAACAAACTTAATTTTGCGGTTAAAATCTCATTGATAAGTTTCGTCATCCACGCGAACGAAGTCGCAGGCACAGCTTGTATGTAAATAATTCCTTATCTTTCTGTACTTCAAATCGAATGCTTACCTACATAAAAACTAATTTCTTTTTTCAGAATAGACGTGATAAATATTGTTTGTAAAAGTGGAATAATTAGGTTTATTGAATGACAGTTACTAACTATTCAGTATTGAAGAAAACTTAGCATTAACTTAAAAAACATTGTATGTAACGTTTCAAGTTAAATGAAACCTTGTAAAAAATACTGGACACATTGGAAAACTTGATCAGTTTTTCTTAAATCTAGGCAGCCAAATAAAAAACTAAAATACTATTTGGAAAAACGTGATGAATCATCTTTACCTTTACTTCCGCGCTCGTGAGTAGAAGGCGTCACTTCTACATAACATAACGAAGGTGTAATGGAAAGGAGCTGGACCGAGGATAATGGCATCCATTTATAAAACCCTTCTCAATATTTTTTCTGCTGGTATGACATTGCATATTTTTTGTAACTTCTGATTTGGTGGGTTTAGGTTGATGGAGATTTTTGGATATAAGTTTAGGATTTTAGGTTTTCTTAGACAAAAAATATCAGGAATATTGGTATATTGTGCAATTCCAAAATCCCATATACCTAAGCTTTCAGAAAAACCAATGTATTATTGCAATATAATATTTTATTATCATCATAATACAAGTCAATAACGTGACGTTTATTAAAGTAAAACTGATAATAATATTCTGAGAATCAAAAGCAAAACTTCAATTTCCGTCTCATTACACCGACTTACTACCAGCCATCAACCTAATAGCAAAAAGTATCTATAGATTTCGGCTCAACATTACCTCTACAATAATAGGCGTACTATAAAAGGGCTTACGTCAACGCTGTCGATAATTGCGATTCCTTTCAAACGAACAAACAAGATAGGAGAATAGGCCCTCAGTCGAGCCGATCCTTGGGAGCAGTCGGGCGCAGACTGTTTACTTCAATGATTGTTCGAACTATTCTATTGAGTTAGAACATGTTGAGCCACTATTCTGTTTCGTGTGTCTGGACAATGTGTTGAGGTGATTGTTTTAGATTTATTTTCAAAATTGGAACTCGGTTGAAATATCTGGTCTTGCTCAACGTATTTTGTAGATGTAGACAGGTGACAGAATATGTATGGTGTAATTTTGATGTTGGGTAATATTCCTTATTCACGATTTCTGTCGATTGTCTTAATTCTGATGAATTAATTGTAAGCAAAACCTTTCCTGAGACAAACCAACCTACTTTAAATTAAAAAATAATGATAGTGGAATACCACTAAAAGCGATATCCTCATAAGTATTTTTCTGGTTAGCTCGATTGATTTTCATCCAACTTTCGGAATCAATCACAAGTAGGTAATTTCGTATGGCTTTCTTGAAATTTACTAGAGCTAACTATGCTTAGCTCATATAAGTCAGCATCTTGGCTAAACATTGTATCTATTCTCCGGAGTCCAGCGATCAATGTAGACAGAGTGCCCATAATATTAAATTTACGACCGCAGCTGCTTTCTGCGATGGTATCTAGACGAAGAGATATATTATAAAATCTATCGACGGATTTTGATAAGCTAAAATATCTACCTATATAGATAAATAAGGCTTACCAATAAAACGTATTTATATAAAAAAAACTTAAAATGTGGGAGACATCAAAAATAAGGTTTCGGGAGTACATCAGAACATAATATTTGGGGACATACTTCTACACCTACATATTCTACCTATTTTGTCAAAAGGTTTTTATAATATAAAATTCTAAAAAAAAACGCCGATAAAGTACATTCGATCGATCGATAAGTCAACCAACCATTTTTCAATTTAAATTTTAAACAGCATCCAATCCAGTGATAAATTTAATGATAATAATTTTCAAAGTTTGACTAAGTTTAGTAATCCTTGAGTCTCAGGTGGTATCGAAATTATAATTAAACTTTGGTTATCATTAGATACAGATCCATCAGCTGACAATATCAATTACCCAGTTTTAGTACAAAGTTACTTCGAATTATAATTATGGTTTTGGTGGTAAACGTAATCTGTGTATCCAATCAACAGAAATATTTTAAGTTAAGGTTTCATAAGATAGATAGAATATTTTTTAGATAAAATAAGCTTCAAATAAAAATAATATTTACTCTTTTTTAGTTTTGGCATTCAAAAAAGACACAAAATCTTTTAGAATGACTAAATTCATCTTTTGAACTACAACATAATTTATGGCAACCAGTAGCATTTTTGTATTGCACCAGGTATCGTAAATTTCTTGCTTCGGTCCTTGGATTTTCAAATATCTTGTTTGATCGCGAACGAAAGCGAATAAATATTGCTTCGATGCAGGACGTCCAAACAGCATTCTGGCGTCCTTCCAGTGTTTTATGAGGCAGCCCATCTATAACCGCTGGATTGACAAACGCAAAATTGAAATAGGATCTGCATTTTAAGGCAAATAGGTTTCTGGAAAGTCTTAGATCGTTTTGTAGATCGTCTTGTAGTGCGGTAGTGCTGCGGAAGTATAAAGAACTTAGAAACTTTGCTAGTGTTATTGAGATATTGAGATTTTTCAGTACAATTTTGTGTCTATAGTAGTATTACGAAAAACGGGGATTAGCGCGTACATGCATAAATACCTTTAGGGCTTGACGTTTTTCGTAATACTACTATAAACATGCAGCGCGATAGTTTAAAAGTTATTAATTTTGTGTCTAGTTTCTATCCTTCATATGGTGAAGTAGTGGTATTAAATTATGTTTTATGGAAAATCTGTTGGTTATCTAAACCTTCAAAGAGTTAGCCACGAGCAATGTGCGACCTTTTTTATATTATCGTTTTCACAAATATAATCACTCATGAAACGAAAATTACTGACTCTGATTATATCCGATCTACAAAAGTTTCATAAAGCGAATCCAGAAAAAAATAAAAAACATTTTACTTTAAAATTGTCAGCCAAAATATTCATTACAGCCGTTAAAACACGCCACACGTAATAAACGAGGCAAATAAACGAGAATTTCTCAATTTGAAAAAGGAACGGAAAAGCCAGTAATAAAATTTACATGAGAACGTGTGAAAGTAACATTATCATACGGCGACAGCCAACATTCCGTCAGCTTAAGCATTGTACAGCGTACAACACAAGATGAGCTCTTTGAATATGCGACTTGTGTGACGGAAATTCATCTTCGTGTTGCTTACTGTACTGCATAAGTAGACATGCACAGCTTTTAGTTTTTAGAATGAAACAGTACGCAATGTTTTTAAAAAAGGAAATGAGGGTACGTGTCACTGAAACTTGTATTAACAAAGAAGTTTATTATATTTAAATGGAAATTACATGTTGTTTGGTTTTAAATACGTTTAGTTGGTATAAAAAGCGATTATATCTTAATTGCTAAATACATAATTAAAGTGAACGTTTTAACTTGAACGAATGATTCCTCGAATTCTTTTATCATATTCCATCTTTACGAAAGAAATCTCGAGCGTTGATAGGTTAAGGCTGAATATCCACACGGCCCACTGAAGTGGAAAAAGACGAGTCGCCCAGATTGCGAGAAAATAAAATTCTATGTCTATCTTATATATCATATAGTTTATACCATTTATTCCCCGATTTTCGTTGGTATCTTATTTATTTAGAACTTTATCTATAACGTTGTGGAACCATTGAAGGTTTTAAATATGAGAAGCACTTATAAAGCAAAAACACCTTATCCATTAGTGTATTTGCGTTTATTCGTAAACCACACATTTTACCCTGAGTTTGAAATACTATCCAAAATTATGTACTGTACTATAATGTAGTAGTGTAGTATAATAATACAGGAAGAACAATGAAAACATCAAAAGGGGTACTAAAAGTGTATATGATTACGTAATACGTTGTTCGGTTGATGTAATGTCACAAACAAGCAATAAACAGACTGACACCTCACGTTTTCTCCACCATTAAATAAACACAAACAAGGAAAAAGTTGATATACGAAGCACAGTAAGCACTCGTAAATGCTTAATAATCTTCCTGTTTTCTTTCTTGTTGCAAAGAAAATTCCATTGAAATATTAATTCCCGAACACATACGGGATCACCGATAAAAATATGAAATGTTTTACGAAGTCATCATTATCATTAGATCATTGCGCATAGCATACTCATGTTGTAGTGTGTTCAATTAAAAAAAAAACCTATCAAAATAGTATTTATTGAAAAAATCTTAAAAAAAGAACAGGGATTTAAAAGCTAAAAGTCAACAGCTAAAAATAAACGCCACAAAACTAAAAAGCAATATTATTTGTTCTATTCTCAAATGTGGATCCAAACAGAACATTTATCCTCCCATTTGTAACATTAGAGCCTCGTCAATCAACCAAGCTCACAAATAGATCGACAAAGATAGACGACAATATTCAGGTAAGGGATCCCAATAACAGATCAATTCTACTGATAACGTCTGACTGAGATCTAGGTGTTTTCCTAGCCCACATTTTCGGACCAAAAAGGTTGAAACCCAAAATCTCGGATTCGTTTCCAAAACAATTCCTGTTACTAGATCAAACATTCCTTTTACCGTTTATCCTTTTTCGTATCTGGATTTCCATTTAGGTCTCTTTAGCATTTTTGCTTGCAACCTAGAATTTGGCAAGGGACATTTGGCAGTGAGGCTTGTACATGACACTAATTTCCTTTTTTTGGGAGACTAGCCAAGCTGACACTAAATATTAAATAAGCTGTGTTTTAAATATGTATTGGCCTCGTTTAATGGCTTAGGTGGTGTTTCCGGGTAAACGTATGTATGAGATTTATTCCGAGTTCGTGTGAACATGATAAAGTTAAAATTGAGTTATGGCGAGAAGCCTACGCCATTTCAGATTTGCTGAAAAAGCTTGAATATTATAGAGATTCGATTCTTATGTAGATTTTAAGTATGAGAAAGATAATACCCAAATATGTGTAAGTCACTTCCTTACTTAGTAAGTACTTACACAATTATTTTACCAATCTTACTACGATCAAGCCTTTGACTTTGTAACTGTATTGATTTAATCATTTAACCTTAAACAGGAACCTTTAACAATATTACATTATAAAAAAAAAATATACATATCTACAGCTAAAAGTTATTTTTTTTTTGACGATGTTTTCACGACCTTCAAAGGCTACAAATGTGTTCAAAACAAGATTTTTTGAATACACAACTTTCTTACATCCATTCCGTCCATTGGGCCTCAATAACCCCTCATCCAACAGCCGGTCATCAGCGTGATACAAATCGCGGCAATCACGATTGCAGACCGCATAAACCCGCGCTCACATTGACGATCACTTTGACGCGACTTTATACCGGTTTAAACCGGTTATGATCGTTTGTGGCGACGTTAATACGAAGATTTGGCTTTATTGCGTGTTGCCGATGTTATGGTGGGTGATAGCAAAAATGGTGGTATTTTTATAGTATTTTAAAGATTAAATGTGATACTTAAACATTAAACAGTTATAGCAACATCAGTAAAGTTATCATTATAACTTCCTTTTAGACAGCGTTATAGGTTTTATTTACATAAACTCTCTTTGTTGTTTAGATATAATGCGAAATAGTTTTCTAATGGATTAGAAAACTGAAATGAACATTAAACATAAAATACATCATAAAAGGAACGCATATTCTTATGTAGTAAAATGTGGATTGTCCAACAGCAACATGTTATCTCAATTGCCTTTTGACCCGAGCGTGCGATTGATTTCTATCTCAGTAAAATCGTACCTACATTTATAGATCATGGGAACGCGTCCCAACCTTACCAATTTGTATTACGCCCCTACGATAAAAGCGAAATGAGTGCTTACCGATTATCTGGAATTGCTTATACCCTGATAGAATAGGCTGAAGTATTTTGACTATAACTACTTGTTTATGACCAGAACTACATAGAACATGCAGCTTAATATGCTGCAAGGAACCTAGGGTTATAGAACGGAAATGAATAATCAGTGCAAGACTCAAAAAGTATAAATACTTATTTTTAAAGATGTACTGTATATGTATAGGCTTAATAAAATAGCTGTTTTTTTGTGAGTGGTTCTCCGTTCCAGTTAAATAGCGTATCTACATCATCGTTTCTTAAAAAGACAACTAACAAGTAAGATATTATCCCTCTTTTTTTGTCATTTGTGACATTTGATTATTTTCAATTGCTGCATTCCGATCCAACATTCTATTTGCTATACAAACAATGAAACAAAATATTATCGAGAAATAAATGACAAAATTGTCCCGGATCAATTTTACGTGACTGCTACGCTAGAGGTCTTGGGTTCGATTCCCAAGTCGACCAAGGTGTTATTGGGTTTTTCTATGAAATTCTCAGTAGCAGGTCGGAGTTTGGATTTGTGCCCGGTTAGTGGCAATAGGCTCGCCCCCTATTACATGGGACCTAAACATACCGGCGAACTGTGGGTGTACATTGGTACACCTCTGCCTAACCCTTCGGGGATACAGGCGTGATGGTATGTATGTATGTATCAATTTTATAATTGGAACATATCGACGATTCATGCGGTTCGGCCAATCACAGCTGTTGCACTCACAAATCCGAATAGTTTTGCCATTGGTAATCTATACTAATATTATAAAGCTGAAGAGTTTGTTTGTTTGTTTGGTTGAACGCGCTAATCTCAGGAAGTACTGGTTAGAATTGAAAAAATCTTTTTGTGTTAGATAGTCCATTTATCGAGGAAGGCTTTAGGATATATAACGTCACGCTGCGACCAATAGGAGCGAAGCAGCAGTGAAAAATGTCACAAAAACGGGGGAAAATATTCATACTTGAAAGCTTCCGTTGCGTGCGCTGCGTAAACGGTTCGAGTTACCCAAAATATATGTATGAAAGAATTGTTCCTCTTTGAATGATCTAAAAAAATGTCTGCGACAGTATATGTCTATCTTTTAAAATTGACTCACTATGACCTTTTTTAAGGAAATCATTTGGTCGAAATTAATGCATTATTGCCAATTATTTGCTACAGAGTTTTATCAACATAATCTATACTAATCTATACTATAATATTATAAAGCTGAAGAGTTTGTTTGTTTGTTTGTTTGTTTGTTTGGTTGAACGCGCTAATCTCAGGAAGTACTGGTTAGAATTGAAAAAATCTTTTTGTGTTAGATAGTCCATTTATCGAGGAAGGCTTTAGGATATATAACATCACGCTGCGACCAATAGGAGCGAAGCAGCAGTGAAAAATGTCACCAAAACGGGGGAAAATATTCATACTTGAAAGCTTCCGTTGCGTGCGCTGCGTAAACGGTTCGAGTTACCCAAAATATATGTATGAAAGAATTGTTCCTCTTTGAATGATCTAAAAAAATGTCTGCGACAGTATATGTCTATCTTTTAAAATTGACTCACTATAACCTTTTTTAAGGTAATCATTTGGTCGAAATTAATGCATTATCTATATAATATTATAAAGCTGAAGAGTTTGTTTGTTTGTTTGTTTGTTTGTTTGGTTGAACGCGCTAATCTCAGGAAGTACTGGTTAGAATTGAAAAAATCTTTTTGTGTTAGATAGTCCATTTATCGAGGAAGGCTTTAGGATATATAACATCACGCTGCGACCAATAGGAGCGAAGCAGCAGTGAAAAATGTCACAAAAACGGGGGAAAATATTCATACTTGAAAGCTTCCGTTGCGTGCGCTGCGTAAACGGTTCGAGTTACCCAAAATATATGTATGAAAGAATTGTTCCTCTTTGAATGATCTAAAAAAATGTCTGCGACAGTATATGTCTATCTTTTAAAATTGACTCACTATAACCTTTTTTAAGGAAATCATTTGGTCGAAATTAATGCATTATTGCCAATTATTTGCTACAGAGTTTTATCAACATAATCTATACTAATAATATTATAAAGCTGAAGAGTTTGTTTGTTTGTTTGTTTGTTTGTTTGGTTGAACGCGCTAATCTCAGGAACTACTGGTTAGAATTGAAAAAATCTTTTTGTGTTAGATAGTCCATTTATCGAGGAAGGCTTTAGGATATATAACATCACGCTGCGACCAATAGGAGCGAAGCAGCAGTGAAAAATGTCACCAAAACGGGGGAAAATATTCATACTTGAAAGCTTCCGTTGCGTGCGCTGCGTAAACGGTTCGAGTTACCCAAAATATATGTATGAAAGAATTGTTCCTCTTTGAATGATCTAAAAAAATGTCTGCGACAGTATATGTCTATCTTTTAAAATTGACTCACTATAACCTTTTTTAAGGTAATCATTTGGTCGAAATTAATGCATTATTGCCAATTATTTGCTACAGAGTTTTATCAACATAATCTATACTAATCTATACTAATATTATAAAGCTGAAGAGTTTGTTTGTTTGTTTGTTTGTTTGGTTGAACGCGCTAATCTCAGGAAGTACTGGTTAGAATTGAAAAAATCTTTTTGTGTTAGATAGTCCATTTATCGAGGAAGGCTTTAGGATATATAACATCACGCTGCGACCAATAGGAGCGAAGCAGCAGTGAAAAATGTCACCAAAACGGGGGAAAATATTCATACTTGAAAGCTTCCGTTGCGTGCGCTGCGTAAACGGTTCGAGTTACCCAAAATATATGTATGAAAGAATTGTTCCTCTTTGAATGATCTAAAAAAATGTCTGCGACAGTATATGTCTATCTTTTAAAATTGACTCACTATAACCTTTTTTAAGGTAATCATTTGGTCGAAATTAATGCATTATTGCCAATTATTTGCTACAGAGTTTTATCAACATAATCTATACTAATCTATACTAATATTATAAAGCTGAAGAGTTTGTTTGTTTGTTTGTTTGTTTGGTTGAACGCGCTAATCTCAGGAAGTACTGGTTAGAATTGAAAAAATCTTTTTGTGTTAGATAGTCCATTTATCGAGGAAGGCTTTAGGATATATAACATCACGCTGCGACCAATAGGAGCGAAGCAGCAGTGAAAAATGTCACCAAAACGGGGGAAAATATTCATACTTGAAAGCTTCCGTTGCGTGCGCTGCGTAAACGGTTCGAGTTACCCAAAATATATGTATGAAAGAATTGTTCCTCTTTGAATGATCTAAAAAAATGTCTGCGACAGTATATGTCTATCTTTTAAAATTGACTCACTATAACCTTTTTTAAGGTAATCATTTGGTCGAAATAAATGCATTATTGCCAATTATTTGCTACAGAGTTTTATCAACATAATCTATACTAATATTATAAAGCTGAAGAGTTTGTTTGTTTGTTTGTTTGTTTGTTTGGTTGAACGCGCTAATCTCAGGAACTACTGGTTAGAATTGAAAAAATCTTTTTGTGTTAGATAGTCCATTTATCGAGGAAGGCTTTAGGATATATAACATCACGCTGCGACCAATAGGAGCGAAGTAGCAGTGAAAAATGTCACAAAAACGGGGGAAAATATTCATACTTAAAAGCTTCCGTTGCGTGCGCTGCGTAAACGGTTCGAGTTACCCAAAATATATGTATGAAAGAATTGTTCCTCTTTGAATGATCTAAAAAAATGTCTGCGACAGTATATGTCTATCTTTTAAAATTGACTCACTATAACCTTTTTTAAGGTAATCATTTGGTCGAAATTAATGCATTATCTATACTAATATAATATTATAAAGCTGAAGAGTTTGTTTGTTTGTTTGTTTGTTTGTTTGGTTGAACGCGCTAATCTCAGGAAGTACTGGTTAGAATTGAAAAAATCTTTTTGTGTTAGATAGTCCATTTATCGAGGAAGGCTTTAGGATATATAACATCACGCTGCGACCAATAGGAGCGAAGTAGCAGTGAAAAATGTCACAAAAACGGGGGAAAATATTCATACTTAAAAGCTTCCGTTGCGTGCGCTGCGTAAACGGTTCGAGTTACCCAAAATATATGTATGAAAGAATTGTTCCTCTTTGAATGATCTAAAAAAATGTCTGCGACAGTATATGTCTATCTTTTAAAATTGACTCACTATAACCTTTTTTAAGGTAATCATTTGGTCGAAATAAATGCATTATTGCCAATTATTTGCTACAGAGTTTTATCAACATAATCTATACTAATATTATAAAGCTGAAGAGTTTGTTTGTTTGTTTGTTTGTTTGTTTGGTTGAACGCGCTAATCTCAGGAACTACTGGTTAGAATTGAAAAAATCTTTTTGTGTTAGATAGTCCATTTATCGAGGAAGGCTTTAGGATATATAACATCACGCTGCGACCAATAGGAGCGAAGTAGCAGTGAAAAATGTCACAAAAACGGGGGAAAATATTCATACTTAAAAGCTTCCGTTGCGTGCGCTGCGTAAACGGTTCGAGTTACCCAAAATATATGTATGAAAGAATTGTTCCTCTTTGAATGATCTAAAAAAATGTCTGCGACAGTATATGTCTATCTTTTAAAATTGACTCACTATAACCTTTTTTAAGGTAATCATTTGGTCGAAATTAATGCATTATTGCCAATTATTTGCTACAGAGTTTTATCAACATAATCTATACTAATTATATATAATTATCATTTACGCAGAAATACTTTATTTTTTAACTTCTTAATCGTGGTCATAATAACAGAAATTGACGCGGACGAAGTCGCGGGGATCAGCTAGTTATATATAATTATCATTTACGCAGAAATACTTTTTTTTTTAACTTCTTAATCGTGGTCATAATAACAGAAATTGACGCGGACGAAGTCGCGGGGATCAGCTAGTATTAAAAATATGAAGGAGGCTGCGGTAGTTATAAATTTTTTCTATTGGTTTAAGTTGTGGATTTAATACACGTTTTTATTATACATTGAAGATAAATACTTTATGAGATAGATCTTACCAAACAATGTAATCGTTGTAAATAGTAGCGTGATCTTTTAGTCTCAAACTAATACTTGGCTAGAAAAAATAAATCAGTTTTGATGACAAGAATTTCGCGATATAAGTAGCTTCAACGTCTTCAACAAAGTATCAAACAAATCATTTTATTGAAGCTTCTTCTCTGCAAAAAGGTCCTTATATCAATTTTCGTTTCCACTGAACTGTTTTGTTTGTAAAATCTTTTATTAATTGTTTCTTTACGATCAAAATATATGTTACTTGATTCGTGAAATTACTGCGATCCTCCTATCCTTAATAGGTTCATCTTGGTTCCTCTAAAGCCTTATATAGGGTTTCCAGTGATTCAGCCAATATCGTTGTTTTAAAGTTTTACCTTGAAAATGTTCGGACATAAGTGTTTTAGTTGGAAACTTGTGGATTAGATAATACCGATTAAAATTTACTCAGAAAATATTTTAGGTTTAGTATAGAATTATAATTGAAGTGTTGTGGAGCTTAGGTTTTCTAGTGAAATGTTTTATTTTCGGGACATTTTACTAAATACACAGAACCAATTACGTATTTATTATTAAATGCTCAATGAGTGAGCTCTTTAACTATTAATGTATGCAACATAAGACAGACTATACAATAGAGTAAGATAAGGTTTTTACGTCTGTGAACTATTTCGTCCTACACTACATCTTGCACAAATCTTAGATTATCTTTAGCCATTATCGCCCAACTGCTGGGCAAAGGCCTCCCTGTCCTTCTTCCAATTCTCCCGGTCCTGGGCTATTGTTGTCCATAATATGGAAAAAGAGTCAAGCTCCTCCCGCCATCTCCTTCTGGGCCGGCCACGAGGTCAAATCTTAGATTCAGTTTTAAAAATTATAATGCTTGCTTATAGCAGCTCATCCAAGTAAACAAGTAATCATCATAACCTACCACAACGTCATAAACCTTTCCAAAAAAGTAATTCCAATCAATGACATTCTGTTCTCCAGTAATGAAATCATTAATTCTTTACAAAAGTGAGTCATACTCATTGATATAGTGGCACAGTAACCATTGTCGGAGATTGAAAGAGATTGCGGCATCGGATTAGGCAATATTGCCGTCATTCAAACGAAACCTTTGAGCCTCATTGGAAAACCTTGCCAATTGGAAACGCTTGGCTTATTGGCAAATTGGATTCTAGGTGGACAGCAAAATAGTTGTAATTGATTTATCGGTAATGGAACTGTAACTGGTATTTTGTGGGGTTTGAACCTTATTTATTTCTGGTCTAAAAGTAGGATTTTCTCAATATCACTATTTTTTTTTTCATGTTTACTACGCGACCAATTGAGGATCGATTTCAAAAAATATTCTAGGTATCGATAGTGTAAAATTGTATGTAAGGACTAGATGATATAACTCGCTTATAAAGAAGTATTGAGAACATATTTACTAAATGAATTCCAAATCCATTTAGCTCGTTCGCTTCGCATTTAGAAATTATTGGCACGTTTTGGTCAATCATACAATTTATTAATCACTTGTGTATTTAAATGCTGAATATGTTTTTGGCCCAATGTAAAGTGTGTTAAAAGACTGTCCCAACTCAGTATGTTACTAAGTAAATACCTACGAGTGCTATTTAACTCAGAGTGGTCTAGCAAATAGCGGCTTTTTTTACCTAAGAATACTTATCAGTCCCAGCAAATGGGCATATTATGCGGTCCTCGAATTTTTCACACAAGCCTACCTGCGCTCAGTCCATTTCACACAGATTCTTATCTTAGGTCTTAGCTAGAACCTAGGTCATATGTATTTACTTTATAATTTACTGTAGAAAATTTTGCTTTTACTGATTAGGTTGTAAGTTTAGTATGTTTTTTAGTTAAGTTTCACTGCTGGAAGACAACAATGCTTAAAAACAAAAAAATACGAATTAAAAATAACCCGTTCATACAACTAGGTATGGTAAATCGATTTTTTTATTTGCTGAATTGTATCCCACTTCTGGGCTAAGGCCTTTCGCCTTCCAAACCTTTCTATTATTTGGGATATCTATTTAGCTACTGACAAGGATCATCTTGAAAATATTGATTATCCTACTTATATACTAACGTAATTATAAACGTAAGTTTAATCACATAATATAATCTAACCCTATATGTAAGTACCCATAATCCAAAACCATCCTTCAAACTCCTTTAATAAAAATCACGAAAGATAATTAATTTACGCACACAAATGTAAACCTTTGCTTCCTCTTAAAGCCAAGTAACCTAATGAGCTCGTTAGGGATTGAATGTAATGAATGGCTTACTTCATTCACAAGCAGATCAGATTTACAAATTAAATCAGATATCCAATTCTCATTTAAATTGTAAATTGATTAGTAATCAAAAGTGATCAGATAGCGGGCTTCGGAATTTCAGGGTTAAGTTTATTAGGAAGCCTTAAGATTTTTGGGTTTAGTAATTAAATATTTACATTAGGTAATTGAATTAGCAAGTTTAGGTCGTATTTATAAGTAGCTTTCTGAGGTGATATGTATAGTGACATCATATGCATTTTAATCGAAATCTTCGAGTGGAACGGTCTTCAGCAGTAAAAAAATATCTGTGCTAAAAACAAGATGAGTAGATAAATGTATACCTACCTACATTTACACTGAATACTAAATAACGATTTTATATTGGATGAACATTTAATCAAATCTTGCTGCACAATAAACAATGGACTCAAAATTTAATTATAGTTCATATAGTATTGAACTCTTGCTATTCGAAGAAAACTAACAATTATGCTTTTAGTTTATTCGTGGTCCATTATTTTCTCTGTATTAAGCTTTACGTGATCTTCAATTTCTCAATAGTTTAATTAATTAGACCCAATAAGGCCTCCATATTTGATATTGCTTTGACTTTATTTTCATACAAGACAATTAATTTTAGGTCAATGGCTTCTATAGAAGGCTTTAGAAAACTATATATAAGTTCCAAAATGACTTATTTATTTTATTTTTTTATAATATAATATATATTATATATAACATAAAATTCCGGGTCAACTCAAACACGGTTATCTGATCCCAAGCTAAGCAGAGTTTGTGTTATGGTAACCAGGCAACTGATAAACATACTTATATATTTCTAAATACATACATATTATAGATAAATTACACCCAGACAACCAGAACAAATGATCGTGCTCATCACACAAACATTTGTCCTGGGTGGGAATCGAACCCACGACCTCCGGTATAGCAGTCAGGGTTACTAACCACTAGACTAACAGGCCCGTCAATACAATAATTACCTTCAGTCGATTTGCTGTTATATTTCTGTATGCTTAAGATACTTTTACTTAAAATTTTATTCCATTGTCTAGTAAATGCTTTGTACATTATTGGGCAGTAATAGTAAATGACGACAAAAACCTGTGTTTTAATAACAAAATCTTGTCATTTGGAGATTGAGTATATTAACTTTTATTTTTGTAAACAATTTAAATTTAATTTCTAGACTAAGTTTCAGATTGATTGCCAGTGTTAAAACAGCTGTTAAACGCAATACATTCTTTGTGGATTGATAGTCTAAATTAATTCCTGCAAAAGGGTAAAATAGCCGTTTTTAAAAGCCCTGCAAAAAAGGAAAATTAAATTTCTCCGTAACACGTACATTGTAGTGATTCAAAAATCACATGTTTTAAATATTCACCTTTCACTAAAATTTACATACCTATAATTTTTCGAGAAATTTAACAATAATAATATTTTTACTATTCACAGGAATATTTTTTATTAAATTATCGACTGTTGAAAATAATTTGATCTGAATTTATACATCATCTTCACATAACATCATGAAGTATGTCATGTTCAAAATTATTTGATTAACTTTAACCAGAATTTAAATGCAATATCAAAAACAAATCAGATTACACTTTACCTTAACAAAACAGCTTGTATTTTATGTGTAACCACTTGGTTGAGAGCACCTTTGTTCTTAGAATGGAATATTCAAGTCGAAAGTGAAGTAAATAAAGATAAAAGTCAACGACATAATAATATTTAAACCACAAAACTTTATTCTTTAAGAGCTTATTGTTTCAATCCAGAATAATGGAACTTTCAAAATATTTCCTGCGATTCGAAGGAATAAAAGCAATACCTAATAATAATATATGTTTCTTTTAGCACTTAAAACCTGAAAGAATAAGTTCAAAGTTTTGAGGCAATGTTACGCTAAAGAAATATATTTTAGTTGGAAAGTATTGTAGACTCTTTAATGGACTCAATTGATTTATCAAGATATTTTGCCGACGGGCCTGTTGGTCTAGTGGTTAGTGACCCTGACTGCTATACCGGAGGTCGTGGGTTCGATTCCCACCCAGGACAAATGTTTGTGTGATGAGCATGATCATTTGTTCTGGCTGTCTGGGTGTAGTTTATCTATAATATGTATGTATTTAGAAATATATAAGTATGTTTATCAGTTGTCTGGTTACCATAACACAAGCTCTGCTTAGCTTGGGATCAGATAACCGTGTGTGAGTTGTCCCGGAATATTATTATTATTATTAATTACTATTATTTTCAACGTTTGAAAACTTATTGATGATATCCAACCAATGTTTCAAAAGTGCTTATCGAAATTCTAAAAATAATACTTTTTGTTAGAAACTTTTTGGTAAAAATAGGTTTTTTATTTGTCAAGATAAAATAGAGATAGGTCGTGGTTGATATAAATGTCGATAGAAGAATCGTTTTGCGTGCTCTGATTTTATTCTTGAATAAAACATTTCAAAGAAGTCTTATTTTTAAAAGGCGATTGTCTTAGAACATAGATTTTTACCTAACAGTAAATATGTTACTTTTTGTTCTGCAAAAACATAATAATTTGTTCCTTAAAGTTATTTAAACAAAAGTAACTTTCATATATCTTTTTGCATGTTAAACTGGCAATGGGCTGGCCATGTCTGTCGAAGGACCGATAGCCGTTGGAGCAGACGATTCCTAGAATGGAGACCGCGACTCGGCAAGCGTAAGGTAGGACGCCCCCCCGCCAGGTGGACTGACGACCTGAAAAAGGTCGCTGGAGGGGACTGGATGCGGAGGGCGGAGGACCGGGTGTTGTGGTTCAAATTGGGAGAGGCCTATGTCCAGCAGTGGACTATGATTGGCTGAATGATGATGAATGATGATGTTAAACTGCTTAAAGAAAGGAACTTAACGTTTATATTTTCGTTTCCAAAAACTTTAGTACCATAAGTCATTCAGAGACCCTTTACTATCAAAGCTTGTGGTCAGTGCAAACAAATCTTCAAAAGTTCAAAAACACAAAATTACTTTAATCACCCACCTTATTCTTGTCAGTGTATAATTTAAAGGAAAAATATTCACCTTTATTATAACCAATATTGATTACCAGACGGTACTCAATTACCGCTAACGAGCACTTCTTATACAGTCTCACTTTTTGAATATAGAGTAGGTAACTAGCGATAAGACCGCCATTGTACGCTTGCACCGTTCTCTTTTATTTTAATAATCTAACTCAATGATAATAAAGAATATTCCATTCCATTCGACCGACTCCAGGCGTGTATTGTTTATTCTAACGCGTCTAAGGACTAATTTCCTCAATCCCAAGGAGCCACGATCGATGCTCGTACTTACACTTACCCATTTTTTGTAAAAGAAATATCGCGGGCATAACGACGCGAATAATTTTTTCGTCCCGAGTAATGCGTGGAAGAAATATGAAGCTAATAAGTGGGGGTTAAGTAGTTCTTTTTGCTGAGTGAATATTGCTTTTATGGTGTAATTGTTGGTGGAATCCCTTTCTTATATTTTGGTTTGTGTTGTGATTACAGTTATGAGTTATTCAGTTGTTTTTGTAGAAGGTAGTTCTGTGCGTCTTGATCAAAAGTCTTGGTGTTAGTAGTTTGATTCGATTTACGAAAACTGTGTTTATTTGCGATTTCTACACAAAAGTAGGTACTCTTTATTTACCCTATTACAATACAATGCTTTAATTAAAATTTATTCATTACAATAACACTTGTATCAAATCTAAAACCTCACTATCCAATATTCAAATCACAATTCATAATAAATTGTCAGTTTAATTAAACGCAAACGAAACACGACAGCAAAAACACTGGCAGCATCAGGAGCTAATTGGCACAGCCGCTAAACGTTAGCCTAGAATTCCCACATTTTCCTATCATTTGTTACAAAACAAAACCAAATACGGGCCAGTACGGGCAACCTTTGAAATCCATTCGCGCGAAAATTTGGCTTGTCACCGAATAATTAATCAAATTTTCTTTGATAGGATATTGAATTGTGTATTTTCTATTTGTTAAATGTTTTACGGTTTCAATTTGTATTTCATAATTATTATTGGGAAAAGCAATGACGTTTGAATTGTTGATGATTAAAATGTTTTGATCGTTGTCGTAAAATTTCGTTGAAAAACAAAGGAATTTGTCCTCACGAATTGTATACATAGCTTTCTATAGTAAAACAATAATTTTAACAAATTTGAATACCAATTAGTACACAATATTAATTAAAAGCGTAAAGAAAACTTCGTACAAGTACAATAATCGCGAGAATTGAACAATCCTTTAACTCAGACGAAAACAACTGACGATCATTTTTATCTTCAATAAACTTCGGTGGTTTAAGACAGTGTATTGGGTATCAAAGGCGACCTACTTATTTGACACATTGATACTATATGACGAAGACCGATGATAACTCGGTCAGCTAAGCTGAGGGCTTGCCTACACTCGGAGCTCGATTTTCACACAATATGCTTTTGTTTGGGTTCGAGAAAACCATTAACCCTTTTATTGAAAACCGTTTTGTGAGATCGTCTTTTGTTTTAGATTGTTCTCTGAGATTTAACGTAGTTACAGTCTAACACCAAATTTTAATATAAATGAGAAAATCTCTCACACGGCTGGTCTGTTTTATAAGTTTTTAATTTAAATGTGTTAGAGGTTAGTTTTAATTTTTTAATTTTAACTAAGTGTAATTAAGTGGTTTCCATGAAGTTTTAAATTATTAATTATTAATGTTTAATATTAACATTTACCACGCAAGCAAAAACCAATTATTACACATTAAAGAGTACCTTAGCTTCAAAATACCTAATGTATTTTATTAATTAAAATATATATTAACCTCTCGTCTGTCGCAATAAATAAGACAATAGAGCTTTGTCTACTAAAACAATTATTTACACAAGTATTATCCCGTAAATGTATAAAATATCATCATATTATCATCCTTTCTATTCACAAAACGGGTATTTAGCAACAATTTTGTTTCCCATTCACTGAACTATGTATTTTACTATAATTATTAGGCCGGACACATTACTAACCCCGTTTTGTCCCTCCATATGTCACTGCCACGGTCCGGCCCACCAATTTTGAGCGCCAATAATTTAACCTTCTACAGAAGGGGCGTTTGTGACGTCACACGGTTATCCGGGTATAGAGGGCAACGGCCCGGAAAGATACTTGTGTTAAAATGACATGGACGTTGTGTAAATTGTATAGAATTAGTGTGTAATATTAGATATTTTATAAAATAAATGTTTTGGCTAAGTAAGGGTTGGGCTGGGTTTGTGAAAGCTGCTATTAGTAGATACGATCAAACGTCTTAAAATAATCAACTTAACAATTTGGGATGTAATATAGTTTAAATCATCACGATCCTTTAATAGTTAATGAGGTCATCCTTGAACTATACACTTTAAAAATACCCGATATCAAAAGAATACAGTCATCCTAATAAACTAAAAATTATGAGGATATTGCATAAAAACTTTTTTAAAAAAATTTATAAATTATATATTATTATGATGATTTAACTCTAAATAAAACAATCGATACTATACAAAATAATTACCAGTTCGTTATTTAAAAAAAAAAAAGAAAATATTTAGCTACTGAAAGTTACACCGAATCTCTACACATGTTACAGATTATTGTATCAAAACACGACCCGAATGTCCACCGTGACACATCTGTACCAAATATGCGGCAGATGATCCAATTTATTATATTTCTCTTTTACCCTAGTCGCGCACGGACCTCGGCTATTTGGGAATTGACAACAAAATATAAAAAAAAACTTTTTTGACAAATGAATTCAACCAAGTCATTTGGAAGATTATTTTTGTTCGTGTTAAATTGGGCATAATAATATTATACATATAATATATTCGTCATCTGAAAAGTACTAGATCAATCCAACGATTATTCAATATAACGATTTATCATAATATCTACTACTACAATTTTGAATGATGAATAAATGTACCTAGATAGAATTTAGTGGTTATTTTATTGCAAATCTAGGGATTTACAATGAAATAACCACTACCTTTTAGTGAACAACAAAGAAACAACACAACACAAAAAAAAATATCGTTCGGAACCCTTTGCAGGCGATTTCGACTCACACTTGACCATTTTTAATGTCCACATAGCCTATGTCACTCGGGATAACTCAAAGCTTCTAATGATACCACAAACATTGAAATCGGTCAAGCCTTTTAGAAGTTATGGTGGAATAAAGAAACTCACAAACATACATACATGAACCCTGAAAACATAAGCCTCCTTTTTGGGCAGTCGTGTAATAAAAAAAAAATGTTTAAATTAAACTGTGTTCTTTTATGCATGTCAAATTTGAACACAACTTACAGAAGTAATAATAGTGAATAAGATCTTGTTTCAAACCTATAGTTATAAGGCCATTAGGCGAGCTATCGAAGAATTATAGTAGATAACTAAAAATGTTAACATTGTAAAGCTTGGGGTAAAACCGAAAGCTTAACTTTTTTATTAGTTCCCTGTAACTGGCAGCCATGTTCCGAGTCCTGCAGTGGTTTCCCCATTAATTTCATTTTTCTAGAAATTTCCTCCTAAAACAGATTATTCTCTCGGTTTTGGAGAGTTCAATTGGAAACAAAAGTTACTGTTAATTTCAATATTATTAAATTATTTTTTGCATGACACACGTGTTTTTACAGTAATTGCCATCATGCGCGAAACTTAGTTCGTAAGAAATAAAAATGCTTTCTTAAATAATCTGTGTCAGCAAATTTAGCACGTAATGTATGTTATAAATGGAACATCATGTAGTGTGTTAAGTAAATGTACACTAAAACTTAGCACCTCAGACTATATATTTAGTTATGTGTGACTGTTGGGTACACAAAATTAAAACTTTAATTAATAATAAATAATCGTTTATTTTTTCCCTTAAGACATTTACAATTAAAGGTAGAACAATTAAAACTCATAAATGGAATATTTTGTTCTACATAGAACGCAACTAGTTAATCTAATTTTTCTTCTTGATAATATTTTACTATTAATTATAATTATTTTATAACAGAAAATACTTTAAATCTTAAACTTATCTTAGTGCGTCTGGTTTGGGAGGTCGGATGTTTTATCGTGTGTTCTCTTCCGCCGGATATGAACCGACCCCTAGGGTGCTGTCCTTTTTGTATTTTTGACGTTTAATAAGTGCTTTTTTGTAGCCTAAGTTAAATAAATAACTTTGAATTTTCAATTTTAAGAAAGACTATAAGATATGACAACAGCAAATAAGTACTGAAAAACGACCACAACAGATACGATAAATTAGTATTCTAAATATCAGTCTTGTTCTAGAAGTTATTCAAAGAAAAGCCAATAAACAAGTACTTAATTACTCGTAACGTCATTAAGTCTTAAAAATGAAAGCCAGAGAGAAAGTTTTAATTACGATTCTTTCATTAGCAGAACCTCTTAGATTAAAGACGATCTTAGGTTTTTTACTAAAACAAAATCAATTTCCAGTACTGCGAAATACATAAGTAAAGCGACCTCTACAATGTCACATTATTATTTAGTTATTGAGATTCTTAATAATACATTTACTTAACACATACCCCAAATTTTAATTGAACTTAGAGTAATATATTTTGTGAATTAAAACACCACTAATGTCGTCGTTTACTGTAATCGTCAACTTTTCTTATTATCTAGAAGCGATCCAACTATTATTTTATAACTATCTAAAGATTCTTGTATCTTCATTTTAATATATTAAACTATATCACAGAATGAATGTCCAGTGGTATCACATAACATTAGAAAAATAAACGTATAAATAATATATATTACAGTGCGAGTCAATTTTATAAAACAAAACACTGCCTACTTACACTCAACCCTAAAAAGCCAACGCGCTAAATTACCATTGAACCATGAAAAGTATGAATCAAGAGTAATGATTCTCGATATTTACAAATCCAATTTGCACCCGAGTAAGTGAGTGACAGCGTTTACTCTTTATAGATGCCTAATAAACTGAGACTGGCATTTTTATCGGCGGCCACGTAATTTATGTAGTAGTCCAATTGGCAGTGAAATCTCAGCTTGCCTGGTTCTTTCCATAAAAGGATGTCTTATAGATGGTATATTTATGATGTATTTGTATAATAAGAAATTCAATTATAGTCTCAAATAAAAATTCGTTTAATTTACCATAATAATTTGTGCAATTCATATTTAAAAAAAATTAAGTCTCATGGATCACAACGTTACTACAGCCAGTAAGCTGATAAAATATATGTCGTGTGAACATAATACTCAAAAGAAATAACCTTCACATGACCAAAAACTCCACACTCCGTGTCTTTCAAACAAAACCCGATTTTCTTCTTCCAAAAAGAATTTACGCTTCAATTTGAAAATAAGGTCGACATGAAAGGGTTAATTCGATGACGAAGCATTTCAAGTTTAAAACATATTAAAAGTAGGAGTCAAATTACGTTCTTGTCTATTCAGTCTATTTGAAATTCGGTTCCAATTACAACTTTGTTGCCGAGTACCTAAGGGATTGAGTTGCCGGAATCCAATTACTCTAAACAAATTCGTACAAAAGATTTTTTAATTACGTTTTTCTAAATTCTCCATTTAAATAAATAAATTGTGTGCCAGCTATTCGGTGGTTGTGTTTTGTTTCTTTTCTTTCAATTAGAGTTTTTGAAAAAAATACATAAAGAACGTTTTCAAACAATTTGATTGGTTTTAAAATTGCAGTGGAATTAACGTTATTTCAACTTTCCTCACTTGAATTACTCGTGCAAGCTATTTTAAATGTAAAATTTATAAACAAGTAAAATAATTATCATAGTATGAAGATTTGAAGTGATTTAAAAAAAAACTAAAAAAAAACTTTATCAAAGTTAAAGAGGCATTCAATTCTTTAAATTCTAGAATAGCTTGAATACAATCTCAATCCCTTAATTTTCCAATTATTTAAGAATTCAAGAATTATTTCTAGGTTTATAAAAGTCACAAAGTTTTGCTTGAAATTGAAATAACGTGTGGAATGTTAATCTGAAATACGTTTGATCAATCTCAATTTATTTCTAGGTATGAAAATATTTTAGGAATACGAAGTATTTCTGATGAATTCGATTTGAACAAGAACGTAGTCCTGTTATTTATTTGAATGTAATTTTTTTTTCATATCAAGTAATACGTTATATAATTTAATTTTAATGACTAAAAATGATAAGTATGAATATACTACTAGACTAAGTTGAAATTATTTCGTAGTCGTTTAAATGTTTGTTTGTTATAAATGTTCAATAAAATATAGTTTTAACTTAGCTACCATAAAAAACCGTAAAACTTAATAAAAATATGAGTTTACGATTATTATTATTTACATTTTTGCAAAAAGTTTATTTTGCTCTAAAAAATCAATACTTATAAATAAAATATAAATAATAATAGCTATCTTTATTCATATTTATAAACGTGTATGGTTATTTTGTGTTGTATTTTCAGCATCTAATTAATTTAAATCCATTTATTTAGACAAAAAGCGGAGTAATAATAGTTTCATAACTCTTTTAAAACTTTTTAGTTACTTACCTATATTTTGTTTTCTGCTACTAAAAGTGTTCTCATCGTGTTTTGGTAAATTTTATATGATACACATTGACACTAAATAATAATATTTAAATTAATTCCAAATAAAATATTGTTAATTATTGCAATAGAGTTAATATTCTCACTCTGAATTATTACTACAGTTACTATCACAAGCACTTTAGTACTTAGTTCAAAGTTCTAAAGCTACACTCTCGTAGCACTCTCCCATAGCACTTTCGTCAACGGCCGTAGCGGGCGTACTCCGTAGCGTCCGACTATCAACTGACGCTACGAGCTGTCTACGCCGTAGTACACTCGGGCTGGGTCGACGAGAAGTTTTGTCTCTATATTATTTTATAATTTTTTTTTTAACTTATTGTCTCGCATTTATTATTAAAGTAATATTTCTTTTATTTTTATTTAGTTATCTTTTAATTGATAAAAGTTAAGGTTACTTTGAAGGTCAGTCCAAAGCCTTATTCGGTATTATTTTGTCAATTCTTATATCATACCTATTTAAATTATTGTTTTCCATTTATTTAAAAGTTTTTAGTAGAAATAACTAAACGTCGCCGATTTACCTTCCCAAATGAGTCTATGATTTTTTACAAGAAATACAAAGAAGTTTAAATAACCTGAAAATAACTTATCCCTGTAAAAAGTTTTAAGTAAGCGGAGAGATTTAAATCTTAAACAAGTAAAATAAAGTATCTCGCGGTATCACCGAGAAAAATGAAGCTTCCTATTTCGGTAGGGTTCTGTAGTCAGCGGAAAATTAATTACTCCATTATTTTTTAAATGACGTCAAAAAGATTTCACTGACATTTGGTTAAAGAGAACTGAAATTTTAAAATGATTCTTAGCAAAATTATTAAATCGTAAGACTGAAGAAGTCATAGGATCCAGCTCACACTGCCTGCCGTTTTTACAACCATAGAACAATGATTAAATACAAATAGAATCTTAAATATTTTTAATTGTTTTTTAGAAGGTAAAGCCATACATGTTGGGCTTTAAAACTCGTATATATGTACGAGTCTAGTGTACTTAATAATTTGTGCTATTTACATGCACTTTTGGATAGCTTAGCTAAAAATATTCACGAGTAAGCAAGTTAGGCCAGATAATGTGGGTGCGCCATAGGGGTGGCTATTATTATGTTCTCGTTTATCACACTTGTGTTCTGCGGAAGAAAACCATTTGCATACATGCACTTTTCTTAAAAGATTTATTACCGGCTTTCTGTAATGTTAGGAAAAGATAAAGTAGCCTACTTTCAAAAAAAAATAATGCGAGCTTTATTACCTATATTATATTCTGCCTCGGTTTTAATGACAATTTTAATGACCTAACGACTATTAAAGGTCAGTGCATGACAGTCGAACCCAACTACCCATCGTGCTTGTGCATGTTTAAAAATGGTTACGGAATGGAGAAAATGAAATCAATTATCTGTTCATCATTCGTACGTCTGTTATTTTAAAGTACCGTAAAGTATAAAAAAATTGAACCCGGCCACTCAGCAACCGTGACTTGTGAGAACACGTTACCAATTCTTATGAATTATTAATTCGGTATTTTTTGATTCAAGCATACTAAATTGAGACTGTTTAATTATGTATGCACACGTGAGTTATTTATTTTCGGAATAATTTATACAGTCAAGTGCATTTAACGCTTCATTTAACACATTCGGTGTTGTGTAAAATATATTCTAAAGTGTAAGTAAATGGGGTTCATGCATGCATCTACTTATATTTAAGGATTTAGACGTATATTTAAACATAGTTATAGGCGTTATAGCATAACTATAAATAGGAATTTTACCACGTGAAATTTTATGAATTATGTAATAATTACTTACATTATCACCATTTTTTTTTTTTTTCGGGTTGATACTCTAATGATTTCAACACACGCTGAGGGCACAGCGTGGGGATATGTCGGACTTGCACCGACTAAAAACACCCCGGTCCCGTTTAAGCTTTAGTCAGAGCCACGGGGTCGCTTACGCAATCTCTGCGCGGCTCCGGCAGGCTTCGGTCCTAAACTGGACCCCTTCCAGAGGGTGACTTACATTAGCACCTAACCACTTAATAAGAGTATGAGCTTCAAATACAGACTTGCATCCTTTTAAGTTCGGATAAATATCATCAAATCGCCATCACGCCAATTACTCCTTATTGCGGTTATAATCCACGCATTCTGTTTCTTCCAAGTCTAGATGATCTACTTGCATGCGATTTCAATATTTGTAAAACATCCAGAACACAACGATTAAGCTCCTTCATGCGGGCGGTAATGTGTTAATGAAAAATGGTTCCCGCTAACATTTGAGCAGACCCTAAAACAGTAGGTATAACTGAACGCCGGAAGGATTAAAGGAGAATAAAAACGTTATTAGTATAACGTCACGGCTCAAAACTAACAGCCAAACTAACACTTCCAACCTTTTTTAGTGCAAATAATCCCGCTAGCAGTAGTAACTAACCCTAAACACGATGACTGATCGCCGGTAGGAATAAATAAGATTAAGAACATCACTATTATAACTTCACGGCTGATATCAAACAGGCTTCCAAACTTATAAATGCACTAAAATCTCCAAAATTCCCGCTAGCAGTAGCACCTAACCCTAAAAAAACGATGACTGATCGCCGGTAGGTTTAAACAATATTAAGAACAATATTAATAAACACTGCTAAAAACTTATTCGGAACTCCTTTTTAGTGCAGAATAAAAGTCAAAAATTCCCGCTAACAGTAGTACCTAACCCTAAAAACCCCGATGACTGATCGCCGGTAGGATTAAATCGTCAGCTGGGACTTCTCAGCTTCATTATAACTTTCTGTTAGGCCGTCATCGCGGGTACGTGACGGAAAACTAATCGTTGGCATCTCCGCCAAGTTTAATACTAAAAATTCCGACATTTACACAAACCGGCGCTGAGTGTAAGCTCAATGTTTTAATGATAAAACTTTATATTGAATCGCTTTTGAGTGATGCTTATAAAACTGGTATTTCGTGGTGTTTGCTTTTGATATGTTTTCTTCAGAAAGGGTTGTTTGTTTATGGTGTTATGTTGTTCCGGGATGTGTAAATAAGCATTGTATGTTATGGAATACACGAGATTGGAACAATAATATAAGAAGATGTTTTCTAAATAACATATATATGGTTTTCACAAAAATAAGAGAGCACAAAATATTTATGAATACTTCACTCCATTAAATAAGTTTTATATAAACACAATGATATCTAAAGAATATTAAAGACATTTATCATATGAAATTACGTAGCAAAGGTAACGTTAAGCTTTATTTTAAGCCCCAAAACACTAAACTCGTAAACTACGAAAGCTTCAGTACTTAAATAAAATTTACATTCACTACGTACAAGAATACAGGTACACTGGATTATATCCATTGAAAAATTTAGTTAGCGGTCAAAATTTTATCACAGCACATCAACTTAGAACATGAAAAAGTAACTAGTACACATTCATCAAAAATTTTACGTCGCCTTCATAAATAACGAAGATAATTATGCTGTAAATGACAGTATGATGAATCGCAAACTGGAAAATTTAGTCTCCTGAAACGTCTAGAAATTAGAACGGCTAAAATCTGAAACAATAAATTATGCGAAATTACTTCACAAGCGACGATACTGAAACCAATCAGTTTCACGTTATATGAGACTATTGAATTTAGAAGACTAAATTAAAGCATTTTTAGTTTAGTATGCAGTTGAAGTTCACACGTTATTAAATTTAGTTTAGTACCATTTTAAAAAGGCTCGCTTGACGCATATAAATAGGCCATTCTATTATTGCATTAGGCTCGTGATATGGCGTAGTATGAATGCGAAATAAAACACACGCTCATGTGTAGGATAGCTTTATGAGCTAATTTCAAAACAATTAATATTAATATTTTATGAAAGAATATCAAATACCATTATGTCTTATTTTCTTCGTCACAAGCTTTGTTTATGGTTACTTAGAAGACAAGCAAAAATAAAATAGGTGGGACCCAAAATTTACCTACCCATTTTATTTAAGCTTTTTTTTCTGTATTTGTACCAGTATATTTATTTAATTTAAGATCCACATAAAGGATTAAAAAAATAAAAACTTTTTCACTTTTCCACTGAATTTAATATCTCGGCACCTGTTTTTAAGATACAGGAAAGGTCATGACGAGTTATCAAAGGATCTTAAGGAAAATCCTTAAGATCATAAAAAGAGGTTGATCTTAGGGTGCGTCCAGATCTGACGAACGAGCACCGAACGAGCACCCTTAGCAACACGATATTATTGAAATATAGTTTTATAAATGAATATTTACCGCAATAAAATGATATTTTTTTTTACTGGTTGCATGTACTTTCTACTACCGTGCAATAAAACTAAATATGTTTCGATAAAATGCTTGAGCAACAAAACAGTTGAAAAAAATCCCCTAATAAATAAAACATATTTGTTCATTACATAATCATATTATTATCGCGAAATAGTTTAGAACTCATCGGTACATTCATCAACAAAAGTGACCAAAGGGCTTACGAACATTCGTACTGGCTCGTACAAAACTTTATCCCAATATAAATCATAGTGGACAGTCGCGACTAGTTCCGGCATCAGATGATAGATGTGGAATACTGGTTGGATTATGTTTCTTTTTTTGAAATTCAAATTGAGTGTTCAATTGTTTTGAAATAAAAGATCGGTTTTTATTGAAGATATAATATTTAATTCTTTTTTTGTCTTTCAAACTTGAGGTTTATAATAAGTGATTTTTATGTTTAAATCTCATTCTTAACTACGCAGTTTTTGATGAGGTCAATTTTTAATAATATTTCCTGAATTTGGAAGAAAATTACACAAAATTACGCAAAATAAACGTTTTAAAATCATTATACCGGGCAATTATATTTAATTGTTGCAAAAATACACGAGTACAATTAGTTGAATGATTAATAATAATTTTACAAATAAATTGATGTTTATTAGAATTACAAGCATTTGTCTATTGGATAAACACTAAGCTCAATTAGGTAAATATTATATTATTATGAATTCGACGAACCGAAATTACAATATTTATCGAATTTGTAAGTATTCATATGCACTATACAACTTAGCAAAAATAGTTAATGAATCCGTAGTATTAATTGCCTACAAAGCCTATGTTAATTCGACAATACGTTTTGGTGTACAATATTGGGGCAATTCTACTGATGCAGTAATGGCTTTTAAAGCCCAAGAGAAATGACTGTATCCGTGCTATTTTCAATCTTAAACAAACTGATAGCTGCTTACCTTTATTAAAAAAACATAAACTTTTAACACTCCCCTGTATGTACATATTTGAAACTGCACTCTTTGTCAAATTAAACCTGCACTTGTTTGAAAATTTAAAATTTAAGCGGCGAAACAAAGAGATATGCGTTATACCACACAATACTGCCCTCTTTTCAAAAAACTTATTAGGTATGGCACCAAGGCTATATAAAATACCCAAAACTATAAAAGAAATTGACAACATTCGCAACTTTAAGCAAGCCTTACTAAAATTTTTGTACACAAAGACATATTATACAGTCAAGGAGTACTTAGATGATAAACTGTAATTTATGTAAGTGGGCTGTATTTTTTTTTAGATTTCAGTATTTGTTATATTTAACATACCTATCTTTTTTTTGTTGTATAATTTTTTGTATCTTTATTTTTGTTGTATAATTTTTGTTTTGAATTTAAAAGTTTTGTTAAATAATTACATATTAGTTTAACTTTTAAAATGTTCTAGTTTAAAAAAAACTGCCTTTTTGATAATATATAGGCACCTACTCTAATTAGTTTTTAATAATATTTGTACGCCTTTAACGGCAGGACATAGCGCTCAATTATATTTGTATTTTCAATGTAACATCTTTGTATACCTATGATCTACAAATAAAACCATTTGAATTTGAATTTGAATTAACTTCAATACAAATACCTAAATCTGTGTAATTATAAATACTTTATGTTTACCCTTAGCTTAGAAACGGGTAAATGTCAAAGAAAGAACATTAATTATTACTATCTATACTAAAGCCAATATGGAAAGAGAATTAAACGTTATTACTAATTACGCAATTATCAACTTTGACAACATGTGTTTAAGTTTATTTTAGAATGACAAATATTACCGAAAAGGGCCTAAAAGTAATTTGAATGTGATGGAAACTGAACTGTTAGTCATTGAATTAAGGTTCATAATCCCAAAGCATGTTCATTATTTCTTTAAAGTGGCTGATGTATACGTAAGAGTTGTCAAAAATAATAAATGTCGTAAATTATGGTTTTAGACGGTCTCATAGATAATCGGGTTGTTTTAATGTAGGCGGGATTGCTATAAAAAGACTAACCTTTATTTTAAGTTAATCTTTGAGGATTAATATTGTATTCAGGTTAAAAGTTGTAGCGTCATTGTACAAAGGTCTTTGTTGGCATAACGACAGTTAAAGGTTACTACTATTATTATTATATAACGTAAGAAAAGCAAGAATAGATTTAAAAATGCTATAATTTCTGTTACCAAGCTGTGTTTTTAGTTATTTGTATTTTATTCCATAAGTAAACTACTTTTATTAAGGTGACAGTTTTTGTAAACATTTCAGGCCTATTCATTTTCAATCTTTGTCCATTTATATAAATAGTAAATTCTTTTTTAAAATTTCTCGTCTTATTGTTCACCCACTTACTTACGTACTTTTTCCGATTTCATTGAACCCAACATCATTCTTCTTTTACTTAAACTGGGTCATCCAGTTTGTTCAGATTGCGGTCATTAACCCCAAACTCCATGATTGTATGACATTAGGATTATTAGTTGGACTATCTTGAGGCTATGTAGCTAAGATAATTATATAGTTTAACTCTATAAATATCAATAAAGAGCTGAAAATGGCCTAAAAGAGATAGACTAATTTATTATGTTTACTAAGTAAAACTGATATTTTTTTATTTAAAAAATAACACTTTAACAATAACTAAAGAAACTACATAAAATACATTTTTGTGTAAAACTAAAAACTTCTTATTAAAAATTCATTTTTAAACACGTGCCAAAATGTTGGCAAGAGCTGCCTCCACTAATAGGCACTTTTAACTCCACAAAAATGAAAACAAAATCCTAGCACTTCACTGAAACCGGAATTACAACTGCATAACATGGAGCCGCCAAAATTGTATTTCGAGTGAAACTTAAAATTTAACAAAAAAAAAACCATAACAAGCTTGAAAAAATAACCGAAGTTTTAAATTCACAAACGTACTCAATATAAAACATTTAGGTTCATGTATTCGCAAGTTTCAAGCTTATATAGAAACTAAACATGAAAAAACTAGGTACACTATTTGACTTATTTCTTTGCCTTATTGAAGCTGAAATGCTGAAAGCTTCTTATATAAGACGAGTCATACTTCTTTTTATATACATTTCCTAGAATTGCGAAAAAAGTAACAATTGCCGAACAAAGCTTCGTTGAAATCATCTCGAGCTAGTCTAGGAAACTACTTAAATTTTATACGAAAACGCTCTTGTTACTAACCTTGAGTTTTAAATGTCAAGATATAAGATTTTTTACCTATTTATAGACGTGTACTAAAGACCCCTTATATAATTACGTGTTATATGATAAGCTTTTTCATATAAAAAATAAGTATAGTTATAAAAAAATCACATTCATATCAAATTTACTTAACTTTATAACAACTATCACCATGCATAATAGGTAAGTTTATGAAAATTGTGAGCCCAATCGAAAACCGGAAAGTGAGTCAAATTATTATTTAAAGATTTTTACCATAGCTTTTTTTCCATAGCTAGAAAAATCGTGTTAAAAATAAGGCTTTGACAAAAAATGTAATAAAACATTACGATACTACATTGCCTCAGCGTTGGTCTAACCTTCTCTGCACGATACATAAGGGACCAAAATGACTTTTCTGTAATAATTCACAAATACAGTAATTTATAGCTATCTTAGGTCCGTACATTTATGATAAACCTAAAACTATGTTACAGATGTAATTATATAAATCAAACGCCTAAGCCTCGGGAGACGAACTATGCTTAGTTTGTGATTTATTATTATAACAGATTTATAGTTGTTTAGTATTTTCGGATTGACCTACAACAAAATCGAATTTTGACCTTCACTTGTTTTGGCGACAGTATTTTAAAGATGCTGTAATTGTTTTTCTGTGTTGTTCTAAAACTTCTTGGCAGACAGGTTTGTTAGCATTTGTCTGTGTTTCAAGGCCCCAAAATTGGACATTTATTTTTGTAAAAAAATACTATCCCTTAAAAACTTAGCGTAAAAGGGGTAACATTTAAGGATAAAATTATGTTGAATTTAGTAAGCATAATATCAAAACTTAAAAACATAGAGCTTATATTTTAATCAGCCAGTCGCCGCTCAATAAAAGTAGTTTTTCTTGTGCGGTTCTCAGGACATCATCATAATCCACAGCTCTTGTCCTCTCACTGCTAGGCATAGGCCTCTTCTTTTTCTTGCCATTTTCTTAGGTCCCGTGCTAGCCTCATCCACACTGGACCTGAGACGTTGACTATGTCGTCGAAACAGGACATATATTTCATTAATTCCATAAGGAACTATAATTGTATGTATATTTGGCGTACCCACAAATTTGCCTGAAGCGACAATCGCACCATATTTACGAAACAAACATGAGATTTGATTCCGCAGAAGATGTCACCATGTGTCGCAATAATAATATCCATACTATGCAGTAACAGAATAGTTCCATTTCCTCATAAATATGTGGAAGCTGTCTCGATAAACCAATTCTTATTAATATCTAATCTAATTAAACGTTGTTTGCTATAAGTATTGCTCGTTGATTTCGTTATTGTTTGTATTGTATTGTCCTATACGTTTATCTGATTTGTGACTTCTATTATGTCATATAGATAAATTCAATACCTAGGTATTTGCAGAAAGTTAGGGAATTGTACCGTAAATGTCGTGGTGGCCTAGCGGTTCAATGAACGGATTTGTATGCACAAGGTTGCAGGTTCGAACCCAGGCAAGTACCAATGTGGCTTATTCAATGTTATATTATGTACTTTCTTAATTAATCTAAGACACTTCTGACAAACGGTGAAGGAAAACATCGTGAGGAAACCTGGATTCCAAAATTTGGGATCTGAAATCGCCAATCCGCAGAGAGCAAGCGTGGTGATCAATGCTCGTGCCTTCTCTATATGGGAAGAGGCCTGTGCCCAGCAGTGGGACGTTTATAGGCCGGATTATAGGGAATTGTACTAGTAGCCAGAAATATACAATTTTGACGAAGAATTTTCTTTCTTTATTTATTTTACGTTGAAGATTTTTTGAATATAGCACTGCTTTATTATACTGCTTTATTCAAAGTATAATATTATTTTCAATTATCATTTGTGCTGTTGTTTTAAACTCAATAATTACGAAACTCATGGAAAGGTTATTGAAAAATACAAATTCCGTTTATCAAAAATTATGCTCAGAGCAATACAATAACAATAAAACGGGGTTTATCCTTTAATATTTACTTTTCTGTTAAACCTAAGCTACCGTAAATAAGCCAAAAAGGCTTCTTTTTACCGGTCATTCAAAGCTCTCGTCTAAGTGAAAATTTGTGACCGCAAACTCTTTTTAAAATACCGTTTAAAACGAAGCGAGGAAAGTAAGACAACAATAAAACCTCTTCGGTAGAAGAAAATATTGCAGGAATAATGGGTGTAGCACGAATTTAAAAATAGAGTAAAAAATGACGGGATGCACTCCGGGAGGGCCGGCAGAAGTGAAAACTTGAATATTAACGTTGTGCATTTTTGATATTTTGGAATGCTGTCTACTCTCCATCCGTCTTACGAATTTTCGATCAGGTCACGTGTCCTGACGCGAGTTTAACATTTTTTAACCATTACAAAAAAAAACTTAAAAAAAAAAAGAGAACCGCCTTCAAAAATCCGATTCACTGAAAAGTATTAAATAATTTTAAATGTACTGCTTATCAAATAACCAAAATATTAGGATAATAAGTATAATTATACTTCAAGCACAATTATTGTTATTTTTGGAGTCGGTGTCTGTCCTTATAATATAGTACTAAAATTTGCTATTAGCGGCTAGACGGTTTTTTTTTTAATATCTTTTTATATCAAGGTTTATCTAATGAAGACGTATGTAATTGTCAAATTCTGATTGTATTACTTCTAAACTACTATATTTAGTATCTCAGTCTTAAAGTAATTAAAAGTAACTTCAGCTATACTAAAATTGGTTTATAAATAGATTGAAGTTATTTGTTAAATTGTATTAATACTTACATTAGGTTAGTAGAATTTTCAAGATGGAATTATTAAGCTTACTCTATCCTTGTAAATAAAAAACAACTGCCTTTTAAAGGTTCTTTTCTAAACAGAAATTAAACACCCTAAATAAATTGCTTCTACGTGCTAACATTTAATTAGCTTTATTTATCGATGTAAAAGTAAATGAATAATCTTCTACGTATTTACGTTCAGCTATTTGTTATTCTACAATAAAAGGGTCTAAGTGACCTTTGATTTGGCTCCCTTAAATTTATTTAACGACGTTTAAGTAATACTTAGTGCTTGTAAATAGTGTACCATCCATATTTTATGATATCCTAATGGGTTTAATGTATTATGTAGAAGGGTTGATTTAGTAAGCGATCCCTTCGGATTTCGTCGATATAGTTTTGTGAACAGTTGTATTTGACAAGCTTTTAGCATTATTTATTGCGCTACAGATAAGGTTTTAATGTTTAGATTCTATTTGTATTATTATAAACACATTTAATGAAAAATTAAAATATGATATTTCTTTTTACACAATAACTTAAACATATTTTAAAGTATAAATAAATGAAATATTAGTATGCTATAATAGTAGTATGATCAATGCTCGTGCCTTCTCTTTATGGGTAGAGGCCTGTGCCCTGGTATTATTTATATTGTTATATATGCTAACCTTGTAAGAGGGGCTCGTGGCTAAGTGTAAGCCGTTTGGTTTGACCGATAATACAGGTTAAGCCGCACTCGCCGCGGTTGTTCCGTGGATGGGTGACCGTTTTCTAAACATACCGAAGCCCCTCCGTGCCTCGGATAGCACGCAACTATCATACGTTAATCTTTGACAGTCGTAAAGTCAATTCTGACAACCAGTCTTACTATGGGATACTGGATTACCCAGTAAAATGGGTATTGTGGAGGTCAGATAGGCAGTCGCTCCATGTAAAATACGGTATTCAGCCGAATCCGGTAAGACTGGTAGCCGAACTCAACAAGTTTGGAAAAGACTCGGGAGATGATGATGATGATATGCTAACCTTGTAACTACCAACTATCTATCATATGCGTTTTATATTTTTACTAATTTAGGAATAAGAATTATTTTGCAAATATAAATAAATAAATGCGGACAACATCACATACATTGCTCTGAACCCAAAGTAAGTAGCAGAAGCACTTGTGTTATGGAATTCAGAAACAACGAAGGTACCACAAACACCCAGACCCGGGACAATGTAGAAAAGTTGGTTTCTACATTGATCCGTCCGGGGATCGAACCCGGGACCTCAGAGCTAGCGACACCTTGAAACCGGTGCGTACGCCACTCGACCACAGAGGTCGTCAAGTTTTCATCTAGTTTATTTTCTAGCAAATCCCTTGCTGTCTCGAATATATACATTACTAGCTGTGCCCCGCGGTTTCACCCGAGTGAATGACAATTCATACACTATCTTTATAAATTATAGCCTATGTGTTATTCTGATGTATAAGCTACATTATTATAAAGTTTCATTAAAATCCATTCAGTAGTTTTTGCGTGAAAGAGTAACAAACATCCATACATCCAAACACACTTTTGCTATACTAGCTGTGCCCCGCGGTTTCACCCGCATAAATGACAATTGATACACTATCGTTATAAATTATAGCCCATGTGTTATTCCGACGTATAAGCTACATTACCGTAAAGTTTCATTAAAATCCATTCTGTAGTTTTTGCGTGAAAGACAAAGAACAAACATCCACATATCCATTCTCACAAACTTTCACATTTATAATATTAGTAGGATTATACATCAATAAAATAAGTAAAGTTATAGTTCAAAAAGCAATATATTCAAATAGCTCTTAAAATTTCCAGCCAATGATGCGAATAACTATATAAAAACAAACAACGTTAGGGCAATAGGAAATAAAGTAGAAATTCGTATTTTATGGCGGTCCAAGTTTCATCCCGTCCTGTTAATTTTATGACGTCATAAAAACAAAATCTCTTATTATCGCTTTCTAAAGAGGATTTCAACTTTTTTGTATCTCGATTCACGTTTCATCGTTGCATGGGGTATTTTAAAACACGTATATAAATACAGTAATTTACCAAAGTTTTTGATTTTAAATATTGTGTACGTTCGAATTATACTCCTTTTTTCGTATGGTAATGGTAGTTATATAAGTCTCTTAGATAAATGGTAAGAAATAATAATAATATGTGCTTACCTGTAAGGGATTGTTACACTAGAGCATAGCATACTTATACCTATGTATTTTTTTTTTAATGTATTGGTGTAATCAATTGTTGGTGAGCCTAATAAATAAAATAAAATAAAAAATTAAAATAATAATAGTTATGAACTTTTGGGAGAGGCCTATGTCCGAAAATATACCGCAATACTCTGAGCTAATTAAATTTTGGAGTCAGTAATAATTGAGAAATAGCCTACTTTATGTAGCCTAAAAAATATAGCAATATTTAAAAAAGGTACAATTCAGTTTTTTTTAATCCATTGCTAAGCAAGATTAACTTTTGTTAATTCAATTAACATGCTACCTTCATGCGTAGGTTTTAAGATTGCTTACGATTCATTTAAAATGCACCGAAACAAAAGACAATATAAAGCCAGCAAGACGAAACTTAAGCTCGGCTTAGACCAAACGATGTTACTTCTAACATATTCCAAGTATAACCTTACTTCATGAGAAAATTGTTCTAAATGTGTCAATTTCGACCTTGCTGGGAATATTGCTTGAATAAGCATTTTAATACTCGCATTCAGATTATCGTAACGACTAAAGTGAAATATCTTTCCATGCATGACAACCGTAAAGGTTGGTTTGCTATGAATTCGAACAAAATGGATGCAAATATTTATTTTTTCTTTTAATATATTGCATGCTAATATACTTTGCGTTAGTGTTTATCATGATAGCAAGTAGAAAAAAACACAAAAAAAATAAAGAATGTCAGATATGTTAATCACTTTTTAAAATAATCTACATGTACACTCTTTACTTATTAAAACCAAATCACTTAAGTACACAACGGAGAACAGTTTTTAAAGTAAAAACTTTTCATGTTATCAACCGACATCTTAACTTGTTACGTATTTGCATCTTATTAATATCATCTCATTCGCTTATGGCGTTAAGCGTAATAATATACATGTACAGGGAGCAGCGCAAGTTTCATCTGCGACTGAAACAATGTACCCATCTACTTTAAAACGACTTGTGTGAACGTAAGTACAAAAATAATATTTTGCACAACTTTATGGCACTGTTACTGTTTACTGGTTAATGCTGGTCCTGGTGCTCGTGGCTGTCTTGAATATAATACTGCATAATAATATATTATAAGATATCTTGCTTGGATGTATTTTGTGACTAGTTTTTTACCATCTAGTTTGATATTAAACTTTCCTCTGCACACTGCAGGAGACAGTTTTACCATGACATAATTAATTTTAATATTAGCCCATATGTCCCACGGCTGGTCAAACAGATTTTGCAGTTATGTTAGCAGTTTGTATCCCTGTGGGCCATCTAGAAAGGAACCAAATTTTTATACACATTAAAAAAACTATTTGGCTTAGTTACGTCAGAAATGAAAGTAAAGAAAACAAGAACTTTATAATAAGCAACAGAGAATGATAAGCTCCTCGTTAAGGGAAATGTTGCAATTTATATAAAACGCAATTTTATCCTGAAATTCTGAAAATAAGGAAGATAAGTAGGAAATTGCATATGTTTAAATGTTTTTTTTTTCTGCTTTTGTGGTTTTTTTTTTGTTAACTTTATTAACGCGAATTAAAAAACCACCAGCAATAAATTAATCTAAATCTCTTGCTAGTTAAATTAAAAAAAAATCTTCCCTATCTTTATGTAGCTCCTTTGAACCAAGTTTAACACAATTCGTATCCTGACACCAAGAAACTTACCTAACTACTTTTAGTGGTATGAACAAAGTTTGTGGGGGTTGCCAACGAGAATAATAATGTCTTTATTTGCCTACTTCCCTATTATAATCTCGTGTTACGGTAACCCACTTCCATGGCCTATATTTGGTTATTTATATGGCGACGTCATGGTGAAATTTTTCGTTTGAATTGATGGTTCGAATTCTGTTGTATTGTTAAGGTAATGAAGAGATCTTTAGTGTTCCGAACTTAGCCTCGATTCCTTTTAAAAGCTACTTTGACACGACTATAGAAAATACCTATATTGCATAAAAAGCTGTGGATCTGGATGTGTATACCTTTTTGTACATTAAAAACAGAAATATAGTAAATTTAGGTATTCGTTTTTAGAAAGCCGAAATATTTGACCGCGGTTATTCCGTTGATGAGTGACCATTTGTAGATATGCTGAAACCCCTCTATACCTACTTTGAAAAGTAGGTACATTAATCCATTAGTCCCGTTGTGTTGTGTCCCATGTCATACGTTGAACTTAGCAGTCGTTAAGTCATTACAATGCGGACAACCATTCAAAACACAGGTATATAAATAGTATCTTATGAACAAACTCCTATAATTAATAATACAATAAATAAGCACGAGACTGCCGTAAGTAATACATCGTGTGAAGTTGTAATTACCAAACATCATTATCAGAAGTGAGTTGCTAATCACGATCAGGGTGCGAAAGCTTCATTTGTTACCGCACCTACAGAATTACACACATTTTTATAAGTCACGCGAGGTAATGCCGAATGCCCAAGGGTTAAGTAGGTGCTATCATGATAGTTATATGAGGTTAATCATGGAATAGGCATTTACGACTTTTACGTTTTCTGGAATTCTATTAGAAAATCATGTGTAATAATGATGTTCATAATACTTAATCTATTTTAACACTTCATCCCAATTAAATAAGAACAATAAGAGTCAAACAAGTAAAAAAAACGTTCCTTCCAATTAATATATTTTTTGTGTCCCATGCGTAAGCTAATTTTTTAACACCATTTTTATGCAATAACACTTAGATGGGCAGCAGTGTGTTTTAACTCAATAATCAGCTAAGTGCATCGCGATTCACTGCTGGCCAAAGGCGTCCCTCAAGTTCCAATGAAAGACAAAAAAACGTCATAAAACTTGAAAATAATAGTTCCTAACTAGTTTAAATAAATGACCACACTTACTGCAATCATCGCAATATTCATAGCAAAAGCGTCCACGAACAAGGCTCATTCTAAAGTGATTTCGAGATTGCGAACACCACTATTATTATGCAATAGAAATTCAGAAGCGATCAGCATCGGAAGCGTGACCAACGTAACGTAATCATGCTGCCCAACCAGCGGTTATAGAATTACAGCCTTATTTCGACGAAATATAATAGGATTATGTTTTATGAGCTCCTGTAAGAGGCTTCTATATGAATGAACAAGTACTTATAAACATAACCACTAAAGAGAGTTGATATATTGTGATCTGCGGTTTCACCCGCGTATGATGTTTTTTATCTGCTATTCTGATATTCGGGACCAATCCATACATCAAAGATCATGAAAATCGATTCACCCTGTACCGTCACCCTGTACACCCACCTGTTTCGTCTATTAGACCAACCACATTAATGTAAGTTTTAATTATCCTGAACTATAAACAACTATTTTCTTCTCAGAATAGTAATGCCACTACATATAATATCACGACATTATAATATTCCATGGACCATATCAGTTAGAAAGTCCTATTCTGACTTGTATAACTAAGTGATATGAAACTAAGTTAAAATGGGAATAGTGGAAATACCGGGTAATGTTAGCAAGTTAGGCCCTAGGCACAAACTTTATATAGGATATTCTCTAGCTTCACAACAAATTAAAAGAACAGAAAACTCAGTTAGCCTTGTTTCTCAGAAAACCATTTGTTAATAGATTGCTTGACGACCTCCGTGGTCGAGTGGCGTACGCACCGGTTTAAAGGTGTCGCCAGCTGTGAGGTCCCGGGTTCGATCCCGGGACGGGTCAATGTAGAAAACCACTTTTCTACATTGTCCCGGGTCTGGGTGTTTGTGGTACCTTCGTTGTTTCTGAATTCCATAACACAAGTGCTTTAGCAACTTACTTTGGGTTCAGAGCAATGTATGTGATGTTGTCCGCATTCATTTATTTATTTATGCTTTTAAAAACAAATGAAATAATTAAATACCTATTTCGGTATTCAAAAGTAACTATTTATGTAAAGTAATATATTTACGCAGGCCTTTTTTAATATGCTTTGAAGATGCAACAATTGAAACTCGGGGCTATGTGACGAGTTCGTTATCCTGTCACAACTCCAGGGGCCGAACTGTAGATAAATGACAGTAAACAATTCCCCAATGCAGGGGACGTAAAAATGTCTTCGACAATGTAAATGTGCAACAGTTACTTCGGGAACCTTAGGGAAATACAGAACATACAATTTATGGTAGTGGTCGACTTGGGCACTTTAAATTCGTTTTAAACGAAGAGCTTGGGAGCTTGCGAGTCATTTGTTTCTACCTGCAGTATTTAAGATTATTTGTCTATATGTGAGTCGTATGTTCTTGTCCGGTAAAAAATAAATAATTTTTTATGTCTTTGATGTCATAGTTACGATTTTAACCATTATGGGAACGACTGAAAAGAATTATATAGTACAAATGGTTCATCTATTTGTTTGGTAGTAAACCTTCTGAAACTTGTCTGTATTGTGGCTTGAGTGACAGTAGTTTTTCTGGAATGTTACTGTGAGAAAAGTTTACGGTTGTCAACGCACGAGGTATTTCATATATACTTAATATAAGAATTTCATGAAGTGTATGTCATTTTGAAGATCTTCGTATGATATACCTGAAATATCACAATATTGTAGGATTTTTTTAAGACTTAATTTACCTAAAAGAGTTTGTCGAGCCAATGTATATTCTGATATAATCTTTGAAAATAGGACTAAGTCTAATTTACATTATTTTGTTAATTTCTATGTCTTTTTTTATTTTTCAATTTCAAATACTAGTCACAAAACCAGTTGTCCTCAAACAATCAAGTTGTTAAAATATGAATAGAACACGAAACTATTGAAATAGTTGGCTGCAGTTCTGTGTAAACTATTGTAATATAACAAACTGTAAACCAAAACAATTCGATTACAGTTTAAGCTGTTGAAATTAGAATATGTTCAACAACTTAAATTCAGAGAGTAAGTGTTCTTAAATTTGTTATTTAACATTTAACCGATAATACATAAATAGTAAATAGTAGATTATCAGTTAAAATAAAGATAGGTTGGAAAATGTAGTGTCATCATTATCAGATTATCTAATTACACCTAGAGTGGCATGATGTAACGATTTTGATTATGTAAATTACTCGTGTAAGATAATTTATCTAAGAAGATTATTTTATGAAGTTTTTTGTTGAATCAAGTTTTTACTATTTCATTATACGTTTCGTGAGTAGTTGCTAGCTACGAACTATAGAATCGGAGTAGGTACATAAAAAGTAATCATTGTGTTTTTGTTTACCATGTGAAAGAAACAACAAAACTACAATAAATAATATACTTTAGAATAACTCAAATTCAGTCTCAATCAGCATTTATTAGAGCTCCATTATCACTGACAAATGTCGAACCAGTTATGCCTTTAGCTTTGTCAATTGCCAAAAATAAAATCACATCAAAAATTTCTTTTGGGTCAGAAATTCGTTTCAACGCTGTCACATTCGTCAACCATGCCATAACAGCGTCTTGTTCAGCTTGTGTTCGACGAACACTTTCCAAATAAAAATGATATGAAAACCATATTAAGGGTTCCAAGAAGGTTTTAAAGCTATACACCTCATTACTAAATCAACACAAGGTTTCAATTCTCACAAGACGCATAATGGTATTCCATTCACAGAGATACTCAAATACGGTTATACGTTGAGATTGCACAATACAGGAAAATTGTTGGAAATCTTGGGTCCTCCAGTCCCGAGTTATTTACTCTAGGGCCCCCGAAATTCCCCGACAATCCGTCAGTTGTTTCTTTAAGAAACAAACGACGCATACAAATTGTTACCCTCTTGAAGTATTCATTCATTGACGTAAAGAGTCTGTGTATATGAATAGTTTGTGAGATATGTTTACTGTAGATAAAATATTTGCAAGTTAGCATTATACACCTAGACTTAAACCATGTAAATTCCATATAGAAATCAAGACAAAATAAACTTATAAATTTAAATATAGGGTATAATTACACCGGCCTATATTATTATGTCCCACTGCTGGGCACAGGTTTTTCCTCATGTAGAAAAAAAAAACAAACTTAAAAAAAACACTATATAAAAATTAACAAATAAATAACAACATTAAAATTTAAATTTGATAGATTACTTAAATGTAGGTACTTTTATGACCTTATGGTATATTATTTTCAAATATGTAACTGTAATGGTGTACAATAAATCTGTATACCTCAGCATGACTAAATTCATTATATACTTACCTATACTTCAAAAGTTAACACTATCCATACTAATGTCTACACGAATAAATACTCCTTGCATGTACGATAAGCTAATAGAAAATACACTAAAGGAACTGCCAACAAAAACCTTTGTGTACAAAACTCCTAATTACGAGAACAGGCACTACCGTATTCATAGTATAAGTTGGTCCAACTTCGAAGCCCGTGATTTTCTTCGTTGATGAGACAAAGCCTAACACTAACAATGCCGTAATAGTTTTTGTTATCCTTCACTTTGAGACTAGCAACTATTTTTTCCAACGTCTGTGTAAGCCTTGGTTTTTAAGTCCTATATTCTGGGTAGTTAGTATAATTTATTATTACCAACATTTGTTAGTAAGCGCGAGTCCTGTTATGCATGTAATCGTAAGATGTATCTAAAATAAATAATTATATATTTTCAAAAGAATAGTATTTCTAACTCACAAAAAAGGACGGTTCCAATGAGTTCCTTAACGTTGCTAATTTTTAAATACATATGATAACTCAGTCTCTCCCTTTTCTAAAGTAAATACCTTTCAATTATGACAAGACCTAGGATTAAAAGAAAAGAGAAACAGTGGTTTTAGAATTTCAAGTTAAAGTAACAACATAACTATTATATGACCGACATTTTTTAAGAACCATACATAATCTAGTCTTAGGCAATTTCCTTCGTCTTTTGCCTCTTTAACTGCTAACATCTCTGACGTAAATTTTTCATGTTAATGCACATAGATCTAGATGCATTGGTTTCACTAGGTAGTTCTAGATTTCTAGATACATCGCCGACAATACCATTTATCGTCATCCGCTAAATAGCCCACTGATCGTACGGTCCACATTACTGATTCGGTGTTTACGCGCCAGTCGAACGCATTGTTTGTCCCAGTCACGCAATTAGCAGATCGCAGATTGTTGAATTTCAAATGTTATCTGCGGTTTGGTTTTATTATTTGTTCAAACACTTAAACAAATAGATTATATCGCAGGATTTCGTATTTATTAAATGAATTTGTTGAATTCGTTTATTTCGATGAATTGATAATACCAGACTTGTATTGCACGCACCCAGATTATTTTAATGTATGAAATTCCTAAAGATCTTGTGAAGGTTTAGTAGGTAGTAAATTTAAAGCATTTTGACTTTAATTTTGTTAACATAATGTAATATTTATACGTGATATCATCAGGTATATAAAATTTTCTCGACGCCTTATTTCTATAGTAATAAGCAGTTATACTTAAACACAAGACTTTCGCTCATTAGCAAATGTATAGTTCATGATAAAACAAGTTCTTAGTTCTTTGCGAAACTTAATAATAATAATAATATACTTTTATTTCGGGTGGCATAGACCCATAGAAAAAACTTAACCTAGCACACATTAAAAAATAAATAACTAATATAAGTGTCTGGAATCGAACCTCACACTATCCACGCAGTATATAACACACATTCGTGGAAGTATGAAGTCCTATCCAGTGACGCAGCATTGGACAATCCCACCTACCGCACAACGCGCTCAGGATACCGTGGGAGCTGGCACGCAATCGCTGCAGGATTGAGGCAGACCGCTTTCGAATGATGGCATGAAAGCCATCAACTCTCGCCTCAGCAAACATCGCCGATGCGCTACAAAACCGCGGCAACCCCGCCAGCATCCTGAACGCATTGTTATACTGCACACGCAGGGCGTTGTATGACCTTTGCGTATATCTAACCCACAGACTGCAGGCGTAGAATGATTGACAGTACGCTCTGAAGAGTGTCATTTTAACTTTCTTGCTACACCGTGCAAATCTGCGGATCAGCATATTACATCGGACAGCCAACGCCCTGCGTTCTCTCTCTATATCCAGGTCATCACTCAAGTCGTCAGTGACCCAGTGACCCAGGTATTTAAACTGCGTGACTCTTAATACACTCCTTTGCAAAAAAACAGGGCCTTTGAACAAAATTTAATTATTATATAAATTCGTTTTAATATAGCCTGGATCGAAACAGAATTAAGAGTCATCAAAAATGGTGAACACATTGTGATATTTTTTTTTTGTGTCAATAGACTATTTCATTATTTCTTAACGACCTAACTTTATTATATTCTCGTTATATTTTATTTCAGAAAAACCAAGAGGGTATTCCTGATACCTATTTTTGCAAACAAGTGTATGTATAACGTAAAATAAACAGTTGAACACTTGTCACTATACACGCACTGCGAAATTGAACCTTAACACTTTGTAATACAGTCGCCTGTGATGTGTGGTAAATTGTTGTCTTGAAGTCAAGGCTGTCAAATAATTAGGTACCTAAAAGTTGCAAACTTAACACACTCCAATTTGAGTGATTAATTACGATAATGTAAGACTTGAAGCGTTGGCGTACCACATAGTGACGTCATTTTAATGTTACATGAAGCGAAGTTTTAATCGTATGCTTTTCGTGAAACAAGAAAATTGTTGCGTATTTTCTTGTCTTTACATACTTTTACAATCTATTGTATAAAGTTAACTGTTTTGAATAAGGAATAGTAAAAAAAAAAATACCAGCCTATAAACATCCCATTGATGTATTGAGTTCTGAGGTTGACGCGAATGTGACTGAATGTTAGACATTGAAATAAACCTACTTTTACGGATTTTATCGCGGTTTGTATTGAGTCTGCCCGTGACCATGATACCTGCAAAGGTGTCGAAACGTCGCCGCGTCGGGAACTAAAATCTAAATACAAACTGCGATAAAATCCGTAAAAGTAGTTTTATTTTAACATCCCATTGCTGGTCACAGGCTCTTTTCTCATATAAAGAATGCACGAGCATTGATCACCAAGCTGGCTCATTAAAAATAAATGATTTAAAAATCTGAATGCATTAGGTGCTTAGGTGAGGTGTGAAGAGAAATATAAATAACAAATGTGTGCAATACTTTATTTTTGTGTTTTTTGCTTTGAAAAAACTAGAAACTAGTAGAGTGTTCTACGAAAATAATTCTTACAAAAAAAACCGACTTTCTTGTGGATCCCACTGTCATAACTGGACCAAATTAACTGGAACCACACGGTAAGCACCACCTATCAAATAAAAAAAGAATCATCAAAATCAAGTCGAAAGTTCTGAGGAATCAATCATAAAATAAATACATTCTTTTTGAAGTCGGTTTAAAAAAACTACGAGAGCTTTTTAAATTACACCTGTTCTTGTCATTTACATATTTATGAACAGAATAGGGCAATAGATTTTAATATTCTTTACACATAAGACGCTTATGAATAACGACTACATTTTACTGTAGTAGCAGCCTTTATTAAATTTAATTACTTTAGAACATACCTATTTACTTACCTAAGTACTAACTAATAAAACATCATTTTTAAATTCACTTTTCTACGTTGTCTCGGGTCTGGGTGTTTGTGGTACCTTCGTTGTCTCTGAATTCCATAACACAAGTGCCTTAGCTTCTTACTTTGGGTTCAGAGCAATGTATGTGATGTTGTCCATATTTATTTATTTATTTATCTTTTTTTTTCTTAGGGACTGTTATCTAAAATACAAGCTTTATTTTACACCACTCGCTACATATAGATCTACCTGTCCAATTCAAACTCGGAGATACAATTACGGAAACTCTAAACCATAAAATTAACTTTATTTCGCTACAATTAAGACTCAATTTTGAAAGATAAAACTCTAGTTAACTGCCTTGGAATGTAAGAACACATTATATCATTTATATAAACTTTATACAGACACGTGTATGTTTCTTTTATGGTTGCGTGTAATGTGTGTACCTCATATTTGACTTTATTTGGGCTTGTTGAAGTACAGAACAATAATTATTGATACAGAACAATAACATGAACAGTAATTATTTAAAAACCGTTGCGGACGGGTGTATCATTATATCCATCAGCACATAATGATATATTATTAGGCGATTGAGTATGATATACACACGCAAACTGTAGTTGCTGGGTCGTAAAATAAAAATTCTACCAAACTCTTTAGTTGCGGTTTCCTATTTTTGTGTGTGTTTCGTAGATAAAGGACCTAAATACGTCTATACGAGGTCTGTCCAAGTGTCCAATATTTTTATTTATAGTTATATATTTGGGACGCTTAATTTCACAATATATACAAAATATTTTTTTTAAACATTTTCTTTTCCGTATATTGTGTCATTAATATACCTAAATACTGTATATGTTGAGCTTCTACCCAGAACCCCAAATAAAAAGGATAACATTTCCCGAAGCAAAATACTCATTTATTATCCCAAGTTTCAAGTTACCTTCTCGCGAAATTTAATTATAATCGGTTTATCGGTTGCTGAAATACGTCACAAACAGACGAACATGACAAGGCATTAATTAGATTACTACTTTATCTTTAACTATGATATTTAAATATCATAAAAACAACAACCAAAATAAATTAAAAATTACAAAATAAATTAACAGAATTACTAAAAAAAAAACAAAAATTTCATGTCACCATATTCGTAAAAATTAATATCCGTATAAAACTTTTACCGTTCTATGTGCACCATTATAACAAAAACATCTCCTCAAAGAAGTTTACAAGCAATAACAAACAAGTAAGAACGTTATTTAACCCCAAACATTCCATTGTAAACACGGGGAAAATTATATAACATGACATTCACTCATTGTTATTAAGTATGTTCATATAGTACCATCTTCCTTTGACTTGACGTCTCCATGGATCTTTTGTTAGAGCGTCGCTTGTTCGCGCTAAAACACTGTTTGTCTTTTGCTACGCGCTCGGATAATGAAGCCATGGAGATGTGTGTCATATTTGAAGTGTTCTTAAGTGGAGTTTAAAATTTGTTTGTTAAATAGTACAAGATTTTTTAATGTAAAGCAAAACGGAACTATGGGTAGAAACCCGTTTCTTTACTTCGTAGTAACACATCATTAAACAAAACACGTCTACTTCGTTAAAATATACAAATACATTTATTGAATACATAATAGATACAAGTTTACTTATCTACCTAACTATTCGAGTCCCATTTACACTCATTTACATAGGGACAAAACTTTGTAAGCATTGCTGAACAGCCCTTTCCGAACAAATAATAGGTATATGTAGACAATTATACGATGCTCTTACCGTGAGCTCATAAAAAGGACTATTGCCGTTGTGGGAGCGAGATGACGCTACGCGAGTGTATTGCGCTTTCTCACTTCATGGTAACGGTCTTCCTTTAAGATCTGATAGTACAGGCAATGAACTTAACTTATACTCGTATTTATATAAGCTAACTTCAGGTGCGATTGTATTTGACTTTCTGACGAGTGTCATACGTCTCTATTTGTATACTGAAGCAAAAGTCTCGTTCATTACAGGATTCTGTGAAATTACATGTAGCGAAAGGAACTTTGGTATATTCAACTGTGAAAAGTTATCTACTGTAGGTTAGTCTTAGTGATTCTTAGAATAAACCAAGACAGTCGTTGAACGCTAAAGAACCTATAGACACTACTGTTTGGAAACCTTGTTCGACTGCTAGGATAGCTTTATATATCGCCATTCCAATTACCTCTATGCAGGACGTGCTGCGGGTTCGATCCTTGCTAAAAGCAAACATTTTTGTGATTATCAGAAGTCTGGAACAAGCTTAGGTGTAATTTTTGTATATGAATCGAGTATTTGTAAAACCCGCAATAAATATTTACATGCTTTTAATCGTCAATTGGATATGTAGCTATAAATACTGTGAAATAAAAATCAATACACTGGATAGTTATAAATGAGAGGATATGTATAAAAGTACCAAAGATCCGTTTTAATCCCTATTCCTGATATTTAGGACGTGTAGATATGAGAGAAACATTATGACCAATACCTACCAACGATGTTACAAAAACAATTAGATCTCTTTGTAGGCTGAAAGTTTTAACACCACACGTAATCGAGTAATAACAGTTAACTAAAGCTAATTGCTTATGTCTGTCATTGTACTAAGCCGGTATATGTGGTTTTTATCCGACTTCAAAAAAGGAGGAGGTACTCAATTCGACTGTATTTTTATTTTTGTTACCACAGAACTTTCGACTGGAATTTTTGATGAATCTTTTTTATTTGAAAACTGGTGCTTACCGTGTGGTCGTGGCCGTTTTGACAGTGGAATCTATATGAAAACCATATAAGACTCATTTTGAAATCGATTTTTTATTGTTAGTAGGTATAATTAACTTCCTGATAATACAATATTTTTTTTATTTTGCTCGCTTTACTTACATATCTCATAAAAAAAATGGGAAATGAATTTAAGTAAACCTATTTTTTTTTATAAGTTTTTAAATATTACTTATTTAAAAACTTATAAAAAAAAAAAATAACTTTGTTTTTAAAGCGTCATTTGTAAATGTTTCAATCAATAGGTATTTTAATAACTGTTTCTGAACAACAATGATTATTACGATTAAAACAAACTTTTGACTTTGTAAAATCGAATTGTTTTGAGTGCTTTGAATCATATTTAGAGCGGATTTAAAGTTCTAAGGATTGTTAAGATAAAAATATGAGTTATTAAAGATGGAAAAATAATGTAATCTACTAAAGTACCTACCATTAAAAGTTATAGAAATTATTATAAATTAAACTTATCATTTTTTACTCTTACCGAGAGTGTAAAACCTAAGTATTAATTTTTATCATTCTTTTATTACTAAGCTAACTTTCGATTTCAGAAGGAGACGTGAAGCACGCGTTCCTATCTAGCGGAAATAGGCTTGAGATACTCTTAAATGATAAGGTAACACACTATTCCCTAAACATGAAACGTGCAAACAGACTCGTCCTGAAATGTGTTTCTTTTATCTTTTGCTTTCTCTTTTATTTGGAACACAAGTCAAAGAAACTCTCGAAAATTTTGTTTGTAGGTCATGTTTTATTTTCAAGTCTACTCAATAGCATGTGAGTGTGTAACTATGTTAAATGATTTCAAGTTATACTCTTATTCCTTTTTTGCTGCGTTATCTATTGAATATTCAAAAAGAAAAGAATTAGTATAAGTTTTGCTGGTTTAATCTATTGTAAATAAGATAAAATCAATAAGACGCATTCTAGTGTTTATAAATATTTTTAAAAGCATTTCAATATATAAAAATGAATCCCTATTTCCCTTGGTCACGCCATGACGCATGAACGGCTGGACCGATTTCACCAATTCTTTTTTATTGTGTTTGTTATTGTCAGGAGAAGGTTCTTATGAAAAAAAAAAGAAAGTTGCGTGGAAAATTAGAATTTTGAAGAATTTAACCTTCAATGAAAATTATTTCCTATCTAACCTATTTTTTTTATTTAACCTTATGACGTTTGACATAGAATTGTCAGAATTCAATATTCATAGTAAAGACAGGACAACGTCTGTCGGGTCAGCTAGTGTCATTATATTTCTGACAATCAGTCTTACCATGAACACTGTGCTACCAAGTTTAATCATTTGTGAAGGTCAGATAGGAAGCCCACCCCAACATAGAATGACGACAGGCTGGGCTAGTAAAAAAAAATAAGTGTCCAAAAGAACTCACAACGTCCGACATCCGTTCAAATACATTAAGTATTCCTCGTAAATATATCCATTCGGAATGCTCCTTAGGACCGGGTCAAGCGTCGTTTTTATTATCCTAAAGTGAAACTGTCCATAAAGATTGAAGGACTATATTTATCTTTCAAGTATCCTCGCTAAGACCTACTTAGTCATAAAACTTTTATTATACATTTCACTACCATCTGTTTAATACTAGATAAACGTTTTTTGATACTACGTTTTTTGTTACTAGATTCAAAATTTTGTTAAATATAACTAACTGTAGACAGCTTAGTTTTACTGCTAGACCTATTTCAGATTATTTTACTGTGACCCTCTTTAGTATATGACTTATATCCTAAGATTTTCGAGTTACTGTTCGTACAATACCAACGCTCTGCTATATTATTATATGCCGTACATTATTACTTTCTAAGCTATGTGAAGGACACACCTATGAATTAAGCTATGTTTTGACCAATTGCGAAATAGCTTTATATCCTAGTAAGTTGATGATATAAATCGACTAAAATGTTGTTTTATAATTTGCTCTTCGTGGACTAAGCTGGGTGCCATTCCATAATTCGACACCTAAATTTATTAAAAAAAGAATTTCATAAAAAAAGCAAAGTAAAGTAAAAATATTTTGATGTAAGTAATTAATAAATAAATAGGCCTAAAGTACAGGATCAAGATTCGGTGTAAGCAGCAATCAGGTGTAATTAGACACGAGCCGTAGTGATCATTACGGTGGCGTTGATGGAGTGAACTGATTGTTATTTAGATATTGATTGTGATGCGGCTTCGTAGGGCTGCCTCTGATGTTTAATGATATTTATTTCAGTGACCTTGACATTTTTTTTAATTGTTATGGTAACTTTAAGGACGGTTAACAGACACTGCTATGCTAAGTCCTTTTGTATCTTCAGGATACAGTTGAGTAATTTCTCATTAGAATTTCACTCAGCGGATCTTAGTTTTACATAATTTGGTCTAATATCTAGGTCTGATCCTTTATCTTTAAGAAGACATCCGACAAATAAAAGAAGATATAACCGATTAATTGAAGTGACATAATTACTACAAGCTACCTTTAACGTTACTTTACCTTATTACTAGTTACATTAAACTATCCACATGTACCTACAACAAAAAGTAGGTATTTAACCATTCCGCACTTCATGATGGCGTGATAATGTAACACATTTACGCCGTATACTTCCTAAAATCTCAGATGATTTTAAACAATAACCGCCTTCAACATTTCATACTACTATAATAGGTCGCTCACAGCCCTAGTGTAAGTAAACGGCGCAGTGCCTCGCTTTTGTTCCACAAGGAATTGTTACCGGCTGATTGCTAGCGCGATCACGCGAGAGTAATGTAAATGCTGTACTACGCTAATAGTATGGAAATCAATGTTGGTTGAGGTGCCTACATGGTAGTATATTAAACTTAACATTGAGGCATAAGGCATAGGCAGTGGAATGGAATCAGTTTGTTCTACCGGGTCTCATTCGGGACGTTCAGAGCAGCCAATTTTTGAAATACTGTGTCCGCGTCAAAGTATTTAAAGTTGTGCCGCAGTTAGCTTAGTTAAAGTAACGTTAATGTAGCTTAACATATCTGAAGTGTCTTTAATAGTTTTACTATGATACAAATATGTTTTTAGTTATAAAATAAATCTGTTTGGAATATAAAAGTCAGGCGTGTTAAACCGTTATTGTAAAAATCTAAATTATCTAAAGTAGTACCTAAACACGAAATAAAATACGTAGGTACATAGGTACCTACTCTTTTAGCATTAAATATTACTTATTAATAAAAGCTTACTTTAAAATACTATTAGAGAATACTAGGACCTAAACTTCTACAGAGTATTTATTTCAAAATACATATAAATTGTAAATGTTTAACAAAGTTAGTTTTTGAATAGCATTTAATAGGACGTTACCACTTTACCCAAGAGTGTCGTTACTGGCCACTAAAGAGTTTTAGTTAAGAGAATAACAAACTACTATCGAATAACCATTTATAAGTTGGATGAGTTTGGAGGTATTTCCTTCATTAATTTGTTAAGTTACTGTCCAATTACAAAGTTTTTATTCAGTAGTAGATATAAAAAAGTTTTTAAGGTACGAGGAATGGGAATTAGGTGCTTATATTTTTGTACTTACATCACAGAGTAATTAATTGAGTACATCTAATTAGTGTACAGAGAATTATACTATACTTTAATTAAACCAAATTAACTTCCCTATTGCATGCAACATCCCAAAATTACACAAATCTTTTTATCCAATACTTAAGAATGTAGTACATTTTAAAACTTATAAGTAAATGCCTAAATCACACATTTCTCTACCTCATATACCTAAAAGTGCTTCTATTACAACCACATTTACAGTTCACAATGAGCCTATTTCATTCCCAAATACTAGAACAATATGTGACAATGTTGGTACTACACACACCTTCCTGTGTTTACACCGCCATATACAATGTTTCAGGGCACGAATTGTTTCAGCGGACAATGGTTAGGAAATTGACCATAATTTCCCGGTACCGGTTGATTCTAGAACTAGTTTAAAATTAGAATGTGCTAGAAATGTGGTTTATAAATCATTCATTGTTCTTCTTTTAAAATAGATCAGTACTGACTGATAAATACCATTAAGAAGAAATAATCGTTGTATAATAACTTATAGAACCTACTCATATACTTTTTATATTTAAAACTTAAAGTATTTTATAAAACACGAATAAATATAGGACAATAATGTTTCTTCAAAAGTCAGTTTCATTTAATACAACAAATTGCTACAAAAATAACACGAACTGATTAATGAAAATTTCTGAAAAAGGTATGTTTGCTTTTTAAACATATTTCATCGGCTAATTAGACGTCCAATTCAATTCAAAATAACAACAAAAACATCCGAATACTTCACAAAAATCGGCCTACTTAAATACGTAAAAATAGCATTCGATTGTAGTAGAAAAAGATGGCGGGTTTCGTGATCTATCTAAATAAATATACAACAGACGTTTGGCAGAGAATAATAGGGCCTTGAAATCAATACCTTAACAATAAAGGCTGCTTCTGAGAAAATTTGGTATACTAGCGTTATATTCAAGGTGTTCTTGTGTTATATTTCGTTTGATAATAACTTGATTTCAAATAAATGTGTTACGTTTTCGATAACACCCTTTATGTTTTACCGTAGGGCAATGAAGTCTTCTCAAACTGAGAAAGAATAAGCATTAATGAGGGCTATCTTTAGCAATTTTAATTATATTTATAGCGTCAGTAATGTCCAATTCCATATTTTGTAAGTGATTTTTTTCATCAGATGCACCAGTGCGCGTGATAACGGAACTGGTGAGCGTAATAACGGAAGCACTCATTGTATCCAGACACTCATTGTATGTACGATATAGCTTCTGCTAAATAGGTATAGAAGCTATTGTGAAATATTGTCACAATGTACAAGTCCCACAAGACCAGATTGCCGTCATTAACCATTCGCAACTAAGAATTAGTCTGTGGTGAGTTAGAACAAGGTCGATCCCACATCTTCGTGAGTTTAATTCAGTAAGCCATACGACCACAATTGCACAGTATTTGCTGTTTCTTTTTGATTAAAAATAAACAAAACTCGAATAATATACCTACAACAATAAAATTACATAAGCAAGTTCGTTATGAAGATTTCATAACTTGATCGTACTCTCGGCAAAATCACGATATATTGACTAAATGGGATTCTAAATTAACATAATAAGGAGAACATTATTCGTCTCATAAAACTATCAAAAGGTTTTATGTCTGTGTAAAACAAAATACGACTGTTTTAGTCTGAAAGGCGACTGGAAATCTTATTCAGAAAAGTTATTCAAATGTCTTGAATTGAAAGCTATCTATCGTCTGCTACTCGAATTTAGGTACTTAGACCTTATCTTTTATACATTGTGTTACGAGACCTAGATTTTGAAATTTTATGTTTTTACCTATACCTGTGTAAATGACAAATAGTTGAAATCATCAACTAACATTAGTGTTATATTATTTTGAAACCGACACATTATGTTGAGCAATTTATGGCCGAATACTGAAAAGTTAATCAGTTTTAAGAATTATGATGTCTCTGTCACTAGGTGTGAAGCAGCGGCCGACAGACATTGTTAAATTTAATTTGCATTTTACGATTCGGAGGTTAGCTTGGTAATCAATGTTTAAATTTGCTCGATATCTGAAGATAACTTAGTTGTCATTAGCATCAGAAAAAAAATAACATGGTTTATAAGGAGCATTGCATATAAGTTTCGTCATTTCTGGTCCGAAATCGATAGGAAACTAACATGTACTTTTCTTCTATATAAAATGAATTCTTAACATTATTTATTCCTATTGCTATTATTGTAGGCTATCAGCAACAACAGGTAGATCTAAATCAGAGCGTCAGTATAACGTAGAGCTGTCGCCGTGTCCAGCCTATGTCTACAGTGTAAACTGATTGGAAGGTTAATTCATGGTCGTGTTAACACCAAGCTCTGGATATCTATGTATAGGTGTAGGTAAGTATTGCAGAACGGTGACAGATTTAATGGTTTACCTGTAAATTTTGCGCGGAAGATTAGAATGCAACAACAATCTTCATGCGGTTTAAATATGATGTGATTATCTTAACTTCAGTTACAGGAAGGTACAGTTATAGTGCTATTCTGTAACATTATTTTCATGTCTCGACAGCGGAATCCGCGGTGAGATGTCAAATACGTATTCTCGAATTTGAAATTCTAAATCAAGGCCAATTGGGTTCACTTTTGAAGTGAGCTTTATTGTCACTCAGGTGAAGCTCGATACCGAAATTATTTACAGAATAGACATACAGGTCTATAATAAGAGACAACGTCACATGACCGTTACATGTTGTGGAATAGAATATATAGATGTATGCATATGGTGTCTTGTAAAAAGCGGTAAGTAACTGTTCTATATGAACGTTTTTAAATTAATAATAATAACTAGAATTTTATAGGAAAATGGAAAGCTATCATCCATATCAGCTTAGGTCCAGCGGAAATATAGATAAAACGACGGTTACTTATATATTACATAATTTACAAATAAATTGTAGTTTTTAAAACGATGATATAAATCTACACTTAATTGATATTTTCAGAACATTTTACAGCTATTGTATAGTCGAGAACCGTTCATATAACATGAACATTTCATGTTACATGGTCGTCAAATTGCAACTTCAGTTTCAAGCTTTCTAGCTTTTTGTCAACACACTCGATTCAAACTCCCATTGACACATTGGATTCGAGATTCATCAATCTCGATATTGGCTCTCCCTTTTAAATCGGTTGTAGTCATTTATCCGCGGATATACTGGCCTCTGTGTAAGTTAAGATATTGTGGTATTTTTTTGTATAATATTTTAATCACCATCTAAAATAATTTATATTTTTACTTTACATTTTATTTGTGCCATAAATACATAATATAAAATTGTATTTTATTGTTTACCCGTCTTTATTTTCTGGCAACTTTCCCTTAATAGCGTAGACGTACCTAACGTTACGTTTTTCTTTTGATATAAAGCAATAAGTAGCTTAGAGAACGGGTATTTTACTCAAATATTACATAATACAGTTTTTCTATTTTTATACTAAAATAAAGCTATCGATATTGAAAGTAAATATTTGTCGGCAAAATAAATGAAGAAACGAATCTGTTGAGTATAGAATAAGTAGGTAATCCTCTTTAGCAATATAGCTATTGTTAACCTAGGTACTCACAAATAACATGATATCATTAACAAAACACAAAAGAATCACATTAAAAAAAAACAGCTATTTATAATAAAGATGCGTTGTATTTCGACAACATTAACCCTTGTTTTTTAAACGTTGGTCAACTCAAAAAATTGTTAATCGCCTGTCACACCTCATTTTAAGTACTGTATTATATATTGTTTTTTTGTCTTTTGTTCAATCAAACACAGACGTAATATGTTGATTTGACAAGGGGGCAAGTATACTATAAATCTTATCTGCTCTCCTTAAATATTATTTTCATTTCAAAATTAGAGACAACCAACCAGATAAAAACTGTTCTTTATTTTAGCAACAAGAATTTAAAATCTATATTCCTTGTAAACAATGTATTTAAGGTGTGCAACTGCGTAAACCGACTTAGTACAATCACAGACATAAACAATTAGCTCTGGTTAACTTTTATTACTCAATTACGGCACGGTAATACTATAATACTCTCGTACGAATACTTGCGCCTAATTGTTTTTGTGTAGTTTGTTAGAAAAGTTGATGATAAGTTAAAATGCGTTATAACCAATTTATAGGTAATCTGTCTGACTAATAGTCTTGATGGCTAAGAAGGTTTTTATATGTTTAATGATCTTTCATTGAATGTTTATCATCACGTGGACAAATTACATGCAGGTTCAATTTACGAAAGTTTGGACACATAATGGACAGTTTATACGACACCGATACCAAAACCTCTTGTGTAAAATTGACAAATATCTTCGAACATTTGTTTGTGGGTTACGGGGTTTGCCAATCTTATTTTAAGAACGTTTCTTGAAACACTGTTATAAATGTGTCTCGAACAAACTATGATGAGGTAGATACACGACATTTTATGCACGTTTTATATACATTGCCGACCATCAAAGAAAATGGGATCGGTAACCATAACATAGTGAACGATGTTCTTAAACATAAGTGGAAGGGTCATCGGTAGATCGTTACTAATATTGGTTACAAAGGAACGTTTTACGAGTTTACACTTTTCGACTATCTTTTTAAATAATTTTATGCTTCAATTTTATTATAGTGAGATATGAAGGTTTGTTCTTATTTATAAGGAAAGAAAATATGGCAAAGTAACAACAAATAATATATTATTATGTCATTCCATCGTGTCTGGTGTGTCCAAAATTGGCAGCATTTTAATTTAGGTTACAAATATTATTTTTATAAACTTGGAAGGTACAAATTTTAATGATTTATTTTGAAAAATTAAATCAAGGGGATTTTTAAATTCAAAAATAATTTAAATAAATATGTAAAACTCTTCATTTTTATTTTATTCTTAAAATTCATCGTTAATATAATTTACAGGTCATCAAATAAATAAAATGTAGATTAAAATCGATAGTATTGCGACAGCCATTAAGATAGTGATCACTCATCCAATCGATTTATGTCTTTACGCAAATTGGTCGAATTGCGTGTGAGCAATAGTAAAATGTAATTGTTAATAGTTTATGGACAATTATTTTAAGTGTCATTGTTAACTACCAACACTTATTAAAAAGTGGTTCTTTAAAATATTACCTACACATCAGTTCGTAACTTCCGCGTTAGGCACCTAAATAATTGGCTTTATTCCATAAAACATTTCAAAACACACATCCACATTCTCCCTCTGCATCCTAACATACCGAGCATAAATTACGGACTAGTCGTCGTTTTTACATGACTACTCAGTTCCTTTCTGTGACAGCGCGATGATATACGAGGGTAACAAAACAGATATCGTACCGGTATTACGGACGGGTCCTATCAAATAGACATTGTAATATTTAAGGAGAATTTCGACAATGTTCGTGTACCGTAAGTCTGAGTTACAGCAAATACTGCTTAATTTTGGTCCTTAAATTAGTATAGACATGTACCCTGCCCAATAACCTTATATCAGTGACACACACATGTATATCTTAAGATACCTACTCTATACTCTGACGGGCCTGTTGGTCTAGTGGTTAGTGACCCTGACTGCTATACCGGAGGTCGTGGGTTCGATTCCCACCCAGGACAAATGTTTGTGTGATGAGCACGATCATTTGTTCTGGTTGTCTGGGTGTAATTTATCTATAATATGTATGTATTTAGAAATATATAAGTATGTTTATCAGTTGTCTGGTTACCATAACACAAGCTCTGCTTAGCTTGGGATCAGATAACCGTGTGTGAGTTGTCCCGGAATATTATTATTATTATTATTATTATTATTTATGTAGTGCGTAATGCCAACTACATATTAATGTATAAGCTCTATAAATAGTGATGGGTCTATGTAATCGATTGTAGGATTGATAGGTAACTTATCATTTTAGATTTTATGAATTTTCATTTTGCATATTAAGTTTTGTAAATATTTCGAAAAAGGACCTTGCATATTATTAACAGCCATTTAATGTTTCAAAAGTCCCTACTAATTTGAAATTAAAAAGAAATGATTTAAATTTAGAAAAAAATAAAAAAAAAAGTTAATGGAAGCTTTAGGCTCGGCGCAAACGGGCCACCGACTACAGCCACCGTTGGCCAGCGACGGCGACTTAACACACTTTTTCATATATTTTGTATAGACGCGCCGCACACGTGTAGCCGGTGGCGGCCACGCGCTACAGCAATAAAATATATGAAAAAGTGTGTAAAGTCGCCGTCGCTGGCCACCGGTGGCTGTGGTCGGTGGCCCGTTTGCGCCGAGCCTTAGTTTGCTTAGGTACGCTCCATTTGCTTTTTACCTGTGTGACTGGCATAATAATTGTAATCAACTGGCCATCAAATTAAAAAAAAAGAAGAGTAATAAAATTAACATAAAATTTAACATTTCTTAAACTTAATAACGTACTGATAATGCCACGAAGTAAGTTTAGAAGTAGTTAAATATTTAAATTCAAAACTTCAAGCAATTTTAACTTGATAATGAAGTTAATTTGAATTTTTGTTCTTAAAACTTAAACGTCGCTTATCTAACTGAATTAAATTACGATATCAATCAAGAATGTGCTTCTTCGACTATTCAAAGGATTTGAAACTTAATTTGTTATTCAAAATGTCGAAGTCAAATATTTAAACAAAATTGTTTTTGATGTCCGAATTCTATTTTGGAATTGTTGTGTCTATTACATAGTTGTATTTAAGAATTTATTTACGCTTGTCAGATGTCTGAATATAGTATAATATAATAAGGATCGTTTCAGTAGTGTCCAACTTATTTTTATTCCTTATTCAAATACAAGCCAGTATTATGTTGAAGAGGCCGACTTTTATGCGTAATTTATAATAAGCCTTTTTCTTTAAATTAGCACGTAATCGTCCCCTTACTGAACACTTGCATATAGAAGGACAAAGTTGTTAATTGGCTAACCATGTATGACAGTTACCATGTATGACAGTTACCATGTAGCTTTCGACAAAATATTTTAAATAGAGATATAAAACGAGACTTTTTATTTCATATTTAATTACAGGTTCTTTCATCCCAACCAACGTAATAAAGACGAATTTCTTTATTAAAAACTTTTTCCTCAATGTCACCCACCGCGTTATTCCCTCAATCAAATTGTCATTTTTACGTCATCAGTAAATTCGATGTAAATTTAATTTTGGGACCCCAACATTGTTTGCGCGTTTTCTCGGAAGCAAAAGTTCAAATGAAAATTCACCATTATTCATCTTGAACTTTTCCCCTTGTCATGTTTTGTGGTAAAAGTGGAGGACCTCACTCATTTTTAATTTGAACTCAAAAGTTCATAAAGGAATATCGCAAAGTTTAACAATATACGAAAAATATATTTTTTTAAGTGATTTTTATGCTTCCTGACTTGCATAATTCGTGTTATGGGTTAATTTTTTTTGTAGAAAAGTTTTGATCAGATTGGCAGCTGAGTGAACACTTAGTAAGATAAAGAAGGAAATACAAAGGACAAATTTTAAGGACTTGCTATTTTAAATTACATCAAGCTATCAATTTCGAAAATAAAGAACGTTCATCAATACTTAGCTAAGTGGCTGAAGTACCTACTTGAAAGCGTCTCTTGCAATGTTTACCAACCTTTTAATAAACTCTCTCGAAAATCTCTCTCTTTAAAAAACTGCCTCGTTGGCCTAGTGGCGCTAAGCGCGACTGCTACGCTAGAGGTCTTGGGTTCGATTCCCAAGTCGACCAAGGTGTTATTGGGTTTTTCTATGAAATTCTCAGTAGCAGGTCGGAGTTTGGATTTGTGCCCGGTTAGTGGCAATAGGCTCGCCCCCTATTACATGGGACCTAAACATACCGGCGAACTGTGGGTGTACATTGGTACACCTCTGCCTAACCCTTCGGGGATACAGGCGTGATGGTATGTATGTATGTATGTTATGTATGTTTAATAAACTCTCAGTTACATCAAGAACACCTGTTTATTTCTAATTTAGGAATAAGACACATATAGCTGTTAATATCAGTCGATGTAAATAGCTAACGATCAAATAATGGTGTACGTACCTTACTCCAAAACTGTAGAATTTTCAAGCGTTGTTACGATATAAAAACAATAAAGACATGTTCCGATCCGAAGAAACGTTAATTCAAAATCAAATAGAACATAAAATAAAACCGTCACTTGTTTTATCAAATTGTTCTCAATAAAGTGGCCAGTGATGAGTGAACTACATTGTGAACATTTTAATGGAAACTAAAACGAATCGATCTTATTCTAGAAACATCGTCGTTAGTGTTTAGTTACTCGTCCACAACGACATTTATTGTTTTTACTTGGAACCAGATCTTTTGCTTCATTGAATCTTGAGATTGAATACAGCGTTCTCTGTTATCTCTAAAGTTTTTTTTTTATATTGTAAATGTGAGCAATAACTGTATTGTTTTCAAATAAATAAATATAAAGAAGTTTAGTACCTACCCAACTATTTGTGAAGATAGAAATACATTCAGCAAGACATCTGATTTTCTTAATATGTAGGTACATGCCAAGCAATGGACTACAAATGTTTAATAATATTATTTAAATCGCATTTATCCAGTAATGCATGTCCTCTTCGTCACAAGTTTGATACTTTTATGGCAGGTACTTCCTACATAATACTCCAATTCTTCCAAAATCACACTCAAGGGATTTCGATTATTCGGAGGTTGTAAACGCCGAGATTATATGGAAGACATTCTAAGCAGGCATGGGAAATTAATGATTTAGAGGTGAAAAATATTATATTAATTCCTTTTTTCCCATTTTTTTACGTACAATTGAATGACTGCCAGTTAACCTTTAGTTTACTTTAAAATTTTAATTGATTTTTTTTCTTCCTGATTACCTAATTACAATGTCGTGTAAACTTCAGAAACGAGTTAAAGTATTACATCCCAAAACGTTTAGCATGTATTATTTTGTGTTTAAGCTTGCTCGAGACCGCAACACCTAAATCCAATTAAATTGTATTGAACTTTTGAAACGGTTTTCAGCAAGCTGTTGCAAAGATCCGCAGACAAGCATTTAGGACCAATTTAGCAATTTGGAATGCACTTGATTTTAAATGGGACCAAGAAGTTTTATATTACATTTTCTATTGCTAAACGATAAAGTTTTGGTACACCTGGAGACACCTGTTCAAACAAAGGACTTTATATGTTAAGTCCGCAGACGTCCAAAAAGTTTTTATGTAAGTTCGTTTTATGAAAATGTTTAAAAACTTAAATGATATTGATAATACCTACAAAAGTGTATTTCAAAAATTTTGTACAGTAGAAAATAATGTGAAAATCCATGTTCAGCTTTCTATCTGTTTGTTTATCACAGACAGACATCTTTGTCTGAAAGTAATTGATTTAAATATACACATTTCTAAAGCGATTTCAATGATCCGTTCATACGATGTGAACATGTCCAATCTTGTTTAATTACGTAACAGGCATCCAGACAGCTTTGACACGTTGATTGCTAAAAGCAAAAATGCCTGACAATCTTACAAGCTACAAATTTATAGTTACAACTCTGTGACTTTCCAATCAGCGGATACAAAAATAAGAATAAATTGTATCAACTGAACGCTTTTTCATTCAACAGTTTTGTACCGTTTAACTACAAAACGATTTGGTAGGTAATAGAATCTGTTCAAAGACTGATATTTTGTTAATAAAGAAGACGCCTTCCCATCTTGTCCACATCGTAACATTTGAAACAAATTAGATTGTAATAATTCGAGTCGGTTTTTCTCTCGTTTACCATAATTGTATTTTAAGTAAATAACAATATTAGTATATAACAGAATATTTTGTACGACGCCTGTATTAAGACTGTTGCCATTGTGGAAGTGAGATGGCGCACTAAACTGAGTGTAGCGTTGTCTCGTTTCCTCACAGTTGGATAGTAATAGCGCTGGTTATATTGTGCGGCCTATATTAAAGTAGTCGTATCTAAAAATAGCATCCACTTATTCAAATTTGAATGAAACATACTGGATTACTTTTCGGAGCCAGCAACAAATTGAAAAATCTTTGTAATTTCGTCAAGCTAACGAAGCTTATGTTTCTAATTCTAGACTATATTGTTTTATATAGTAAGTTTTAGCGGTTTAGTTAAATAGGAAATAATATTCCTAACACATTCAATATGCCTATGTCATAGATGCCTGACTGCAAAAACTTTAACATGTAATAAATTCTTAGTGGGTACCTAGGTATCAAAATACGTTTGCATATTCAAAGTCACCGAAGAGATTTGAGATCTGAGGGTTGAACTGATGAGTAACCACTAAGCGACTTCAAAAGCAATAAATAATAGTTCGCACGTGCAAAGATAATTGCGCTTTGATTTATTTTATTAATCTGAATATCAAGCTGGCTGAGATTTTTGACTTGAGTAATAGAGTTTAGAGATTACTATGGATTGGACCTGCCACTTAATTAATTACGGCTTTGTTTTTAATAATAATAATAATAACCCCCCTGTGGGGCCACCTTGACGTGGTGGGGGGGCTTACAGGAAGGCATGAACTATTAAATGGTCAGTAACACCTTGACCACACCCTGCAGCCTTATGACAGCAGGAGGTACAATAAGCCAGTTAACACCTTGGCATTACCCTTCCTACTAACGGTCCCAAAAACCAAAAACCCTAAATGAATGTTCCCCATGGGACCACCTTGACGTGGTAGGGAGCTGACAAGAAGGCATGAACAATTCAATGGTCACTAACACCTAGACCTCACCCTGCACTCTCCGTATGGCAGGAGATACTACGAGCCATTAACACCTCGGCTTAACTCTTCCCAACAAACGGTCCCAAAAACCTCAAAAAAAGAAAAAACCCCAAAATGAAGAAAATATGGTACAGACAAGAAGCTCAACGAAACGGCCCCAAGTTCCCGGCGGGTCTAGCAGCAGTACTGGCGATGACGGAAGCCAGCCTGTAGCTCGGCCTAGGGGTGCGAAGAATCTCCGGGAGGCGATTTCTCCCCGTCAAACGACTACGGCAACGAATATGGAATCCGAAATGCAAAGAGATACGGACAGAAATTCAGCAACACCATCACCATTTAGTTTATTTGAGTCTCCGAGCTCATCACCACAATTTTATCAGGTTTCATCCCGGTCGAGTACCGTATCACCTGTACCTGAGGATGTTGTGCAGGAGGCTATCGCCACTATATCTGCACCCGCCACAGGTACAAATCGTGCGCGCAAAAGATGGACACAAGAGATGAACAAGTTTATCTGGCGCACGTACCTCATAGCCACAAAATTAAACACTAGCAGATTATATTTAGATCATCTTTACCACGAATTTTCACAGAAATATCCTCAAATGGAAGCATCTAGGCAGAGATTAGGTGATCAGTGTAGAGCGATTGTTAGAAATCAGTTACTAGCACAAGACATCCTAGATAGTATCAAAGATGAAGTTGCGGCGCTTTTACAACAGCCACAAACGGTTTCGGTAACACCATCACTCATACAAAACACTACTCAACAAGGTCAGAGAAGAAAGTGGACCACAGAATATAATGAATCAATTATTAGAAATTACTACGAAATAACAAAATTAGGTGAAAACAGATCAGCGTATCGGCAACCACTTCACCAAGCAGTAATAGCAGAACATCCTGAGCTTTCGGAAGTTAGCGAGCAGCGTGTATCTGACCAATTGCGAGTAGTCCTTCATAACAAAATGATTAGCGAACAAAGGCTTAATCAAATACGCGATCAAGTGGCCATTAGGCTTAATTTAGCGCGTGATAGTGACGAAAATAGTTCACTTAATAGCTCAATTCACACAAGAAACACGCATGAAACCAACTCACCTACTGAAGCAACACAATTTTTAGAGTCTCAATTACAAAGTCCTATAGAAGTAAATGAAAATATAGTATCTAGCCTTGTAGAATCAGATAAAATCAGAGAGCAATTTAGGATTACGCTTGATAAGTTTGAGGATACAAACCCCACCATGCGACCTTATATACCCAAACAAAAAACATCTAGGAAACAAGCCCAAATTGTTCAGTTCATAAATACAGAAATATTACCACAATATATACAAGCAGACCAAAATTTTGAGACCTTCCATACTATTATATATTGTGCAGCGTATACTGCAGCTATTTGTAATGGTACTAAAATTCGGGAAGGAGATAACTCTCCTAACCAAAATAAAAGAAGAGTGCCTGCCTGGCAGAAGCGACTGCAGAAGAAGATATTAGATATTAGAAAAGACATTGCAAGAATGACAGAATATATTAGAGGAAATAGAAGTAGTAGAATTATAAAATTTGTAGAAGCAATAAAGAATAAACATAGAATACATTCACAACACGAAGAACCTAACACAAACAATGAACACTTTTTAGATACCCTGAAACAAAAACTTAATGCAGCCGCGAGCAGGCTAAAAAGATATCTTAATTGCACACTCCGCAAGACGCAAAATGCACAATTTTTAAATAATCAGAAACAGTTCTATCGAAACCTGTCTTTGCACACTCAAAATTTAAGAAATACAGAATATACGGCACCAGCCCCCTCAGCAGATGATTTGTGTGAGTTCTGGTCTAGCATTTGGGCTGTTCCGGTGCAACACAATTCAGAAGCTGATTGGCTGCAGGCAGATTCTGACTTTAGGGACAAAATTACAGAAATGCAATTCGAGCACATCCCTTTTGATGTATTTATGTATGTATTAAAAAAAACTCAGAATTGGAAAGCGCCAGGAAGTGATCGCATTCACAACTATTGGTATAAAAAACTAACATCTATTCATCCATTACTATACAATCACATAAATTGTTTTATACAGACACCAGACTTAATCCCAACGTTTGTAACACAAGGAATTACATACATGATAGCTAAGGACGCAGAACACCAAAATCCAGCAAAGTACCGGCCCATTACATGCCTACAAACAGTGTACAAAATACTAACAGCTTGCGTTGCTGAGCTCATACACAAACATTCCTCTGAAAATGACATCTTATCAGAGGAGCAAAAGGGGTGCCGCAAAAGTAGCCAAGGTTGCAAAGAGCAGCTTATTATCGACTTGGTTGCGATGAAACAAGCCATTGCTCAGAAAAGGGACATTAATACTATGTACATTGATTACCGCAAAGCGTTTGACTCTGTACCCCATAGCTGGCTTATCCATGTTCTCCGACACTACAAAGTCCACTCCTCACTCATCCACTTTCTTGAAAAGTCCATGCAACACTGGTCAACTAGACTGAAAACCGTGGGTTGTACGTACACTGAAACTGATGAGATTCCTATAAGACGTGGAATCTTCCAGGGCGATGCTCTGAGCCCTTTGTGGTTTTGCCTTGCACTCAACCCACTATCACATATGTTAAACAGTTCAGCGGCCGGCTATGATATTACCACACCTCAGAAAAACATAAATCTCACCCATCTTATGTATATGGACGATATAAAATTATTCAGTAACACTCCACAGGCCTTGCACCAGCTTGCAGATATCACACAATTGTTCTCAATTGATGTACGTATGGAGTTTGGCATTGATAAATGCAAAACGTTATCTGTGCAGAGGGGCCAAATAATTCCAAATAATTATATATTAGAATCAGGTGACGTTGTTGAACCGTTAGAACCCAACACTTCTTACAAATATTTAGGATTTCAGCAAGCCAGACAGATACACCAAAAAGAAACCAAACAGGAACTTAAGATTAAATTTAGACACCGACTTAACGGTATATTTCGGTCGCAACTTAGTTCGCGCAATTTGTGCCAAGCGATTAATAGTTATGCTATTCCTGTTTTAACTTATTCATTTGGCCTAATAACTTGGACACAAAATGAACTTCTTTGCCTCCAGCGTATCATAAATACTTCTTTAACATCTCATCGGAAGCACCACCCAAGATCCTGCGTTCAAAGAATGACTCTTCCAAGAGATGAGGGGGGACGAGGTATTATTGATGTCGTTAATTTACACAATAAACAAATTTCAACTCTCAGGCACTATTTTTACGAACATTCAGAACATTCTACATTACATGAAGTAGTTACAATAGCGGACAAACACCTCACACCACTAAACCTTGCAGATAGAAACCAGCAACGTAACGAACGGATCATTGACATGAAAGAAAAGATCGCTTCATGGCAGCAAAAGTCGCTACACGGGAGACACCGCCACGACCTGCAGCAACCACATGTCGACAAAGGTATGTCGAACGCATGGTTGCGGCGTGGCGAGCTCTTCCCGGAGACGGAAGCTTTCATGATGGCGATCCAGGATCAAGTCATTGATACCCGAAACTATCAGAAATATATAATACGCAGCCCTAACTTTGCTAATGATTCGTGTAGGCATTGTCATTCTGGATCTGAAACGATCCAGCACATAACTTCTGCATGTAGATCCCTAGCCCAAAGTGACTATAAACACCGTCACGACCAGGTAGCTGCCATTATACACCAACATCTTGCCCATAAACATAATTTTATACCGAAAAAAGATCCCTATTATAAATATAAACCAGATGCAATACTTGAAAATCATAATTATAAAATATATTGGGACAGGACCATTATCACAGATAAAACCATCCATTTCAATAGGCCGGACATAACATTTCATAATAAAATTAACAAAACCGTATATCTTATAGACATAGCTGTACCGAATACCCATAACTTACAGTCCACAATTTCAGAAAAACTAAGTAAATATCAAGATTTAGCAATAGAATTAAAGCGTCAATGGCATGCAGAAACTATTCACGTTATCCCAATTGTAGTTTCAGCGACTGGTATTATTCCCAAAAGTCTTCAGAGGTGTCTTGATGTGCTAGATGTTCCAAAGCATACACTGAACACAATACAGAAAGCGGTCATACTAAACACCTGTCGACTGACCCGCAAGTTTCTGACGACATCATCTATCTCCGTAGGTTTCACAACTAGTTAAATATTAACGTCTTTTTACACTTGACTACGGTCCGTGTGATTAGACTAAATACCCCTTCAGAAGGGAGCAAAGACGATCAAAAAGAAATAATAATAATAATAATAATAATAATTTATTTGCTTGAAACACGGTACATAGAGTTGTTACATTGTCAGAGGAGTTCAACATGTTTCGCCGGCGCAGCGGCATGCAAAATCAAATGACTTAACACAAAACTAAAATTACATATTTAAAACCCAATTTACATTGAATCATGAACACATAGTTATTTATGTTTTAGATAACTTTAAGAGGTGAGATTTCAACCAACACATTAAAAAACAAAAGTCTTCAAAATTGTTTTGCAAAATATCAGGGAATAAGAAAAAATAAATAAAATGGAGTCGCATGTTTTAAAGCACTTTAGAACGGAACTATTTTTCGAACATCGACACACTCTTGGCATTTTTCCTGAACCCGAAATTGTTAAGTATTCCCTAGCAACATTTGCCACTTTCCAAAGTTATTATTATGTGATAGCACTCAAGTTGAACAAATATGTTGGTGTGACCCCGCATATAATAAATGAAATTTCGAACTTATGTAAATCTTAAGCCCTTAATGGATATCAGTCCATTTAGGGCTTGGACTCAATATTTTTTGATTCGCGTAACCCTTTGGACGTTCTACATATAGTATTAGGTGATAGCTCCATTATCCTTTCTATTTCATAAAGATTTCTAAACAAAAGTAGCCAGAACGTTTCCGATAAAATATTCGTACAAAGCCCATTTTAAATTGTATAAAAAAATCTACAAGCTGGACTCATAGTTTTACTCGGGGATTGCTTAAACACTAGGATACTGGCCATCTACTTCCTTATACATTCTTAACTTAGGCCAACTGATCACATAAATCATTTTTGGCACTAACACCATGAAAATACCTCCAAAACTAGGCTCGCAATAAACCCCATGAAACTTCCACCACCAATAAAACACGAGAAATAAATCGTCAGTCTTGGCGCCAGAAAGTTACACCGCTTCCGGATCTAACTCTCTGCAATTAATGTCAAAATACATATAAATATATCTCTTCGTAATTATCTTTTCTTCGCCATCCGAATTGATAGGAACAATAAAAATATGCTATAAATATAGAAAGTAGTGCTATTAAAGCAGATTACAGAGGACTTATGGTGCTGATGGCAAAAGCTGTCGATGGCATCTCGCTATGAATTGTGTGTTTTCCATGGAGGATAGAATATGCTTTGTGCAAGGAGTTTATATGGGGTTGCTTTTTAACTGGCTAGGTTCGATTTTATTCAGTTTAGTCTTAAACGGTGTGATGATACAGAGTTAAAATATGAAGTATCTAAATTAGTTCAACGTCAAGGTACTGGTCACTGTATTACATGTAAGTGTTAGTGTACAATTAATGAGAAATAAATGATTTATTATTATTATAAGGTTTTTACCAAATTTATTCCTGGTTTCTGAAAGGCTGATTAACTTAATCTGTTGTCAAATAAACTGCTAACCACAGTGATTGGTCGAACGAAAGACCAGCAACCAATCACAGCGCTTCGAATGAGATTTGACATGAGATTTACTAATTTTTGTGTGGATCAACGTTTCGGAAACCTGGGGTGAATTACGGATAACTTCCATAACATATAACATACCATCACGCCTGTATCCCCGAAGGCAGAGGTGTACCAATGTACACCCACAGTTCGCCGGTATGTTTAGGTCCCATGTAATAGGGGGCGAGCCTATTGCCACTAACCGGGCACAAATCCAAACTCCGACCTGCTACTGAGAATTTCATAGAAAAACCCAATAACACCTTGGTCGACTTGGGAATCGAACCCAAGACCTCTAGCGTAGCAGTCGCGCTTAGAACCACTAGGCCAACGAGGCAGAAAACTTCCAACAGCCAGTAAATAGTAGTATTATTATTTGAATGAACAGAAACGACGTGTAAATTCATTCACATTAATAATTATGCTCAAATTGTTACAACACAACACTTGGGACCGAAAACAGCTTAGCGTGTACAGCGCCTGAACATGAGTTAAAAACAAAACTCTTATTAAATTTAAATCTACGTTGGTAAACATGTTTTTCCGTATAGTCAGTGACATTTAAATGTCAGCAATAATTTAATAAAAATATAATTATATAACCTTCTTAGTTGGTTCCTAGCAGTTGGTACAATTCACAAAGGGTTTTATACAAGAACCTTTATTTGAAATAGAAGGTCGTAATATGACACTTCATGTGTAATGTGTTTTCTTAGGATAATAATGTAATAGTACTTCAGAAGGACCTTACTTGCTGAAGGTCATTTCTATGTCCTTCAATTTCATAACTTACATTTATCAATATTTCTAGTTTGTATAACACGATGTCGTCGGCTTCAAAGCTCAAAATAATTTAAATAATCCTCTAATTTCTATGACAAACACAATTCAATTCAAAGTAAGGTAATTACATTTATTTATGCGAAGAGCCAGAAATTTGCTGAAATAAATAAACAAACGACCGTCGATTTAAAATGCAAAAATGTTTGTCGCGTATAATATAAGTATGCGAGCATGAAACTTCTAATTTCAGAAAGAAGCAGTGGTTAAAATTTGAAAAAATATAACTCTTAGCCAAACTTTTTACACCGAATATATTATTTACATGATCAACTAATGACTTGTTATAAAATCGATCTGGGGGCACGGCAGTGCCCCAGCCAAGTCTCGAGCAAAACGGGCACGGCCGTACCATTCTTTTCTCGAAGCGTTTCGCGGCTATTTCACCCCCCCTGTATCATCGATACGGACAAAGCTAGGGGTTTAGGTTTTCGATGACCTAGAGTAAGTATTAAAACAAGCTCAGCCTCAAAATTACATGACATTTGAACCAATAGTTTACGAGTTATGAGCGATCAAAGTTACACCATTTTGTCACTCACTGACTCACTCACTGACCGATCATCAAAAATCTAAGGTACTTCTAGCAAACTTAGAACCTTCAAATTTGGCACCAAGATAGGTTTTTAGCTACATGTAAAGGGAAAATTATAAAAACGGTAATAAATTATATACCTAAGTAAATAATAGGAAACAAATTTATATTTGCGGTTTTACAAGAACATGGTATATGAATTTTGACTGCATTGTTAACTTTGTTCTTTGTTTATGTACAAAAAGCAAATATTTTTATAGCAATTTTGTTAATTTATAAAAAGAAAAGAAAGAGACCTACAAAAAATAAATGAGATCCCACCAAAAACATTCAATGTAAAAAAAGCCAAGTCTCTCTATACAATTCTTCCATCGTAAAAAGTTTTGAGATCGCATAGGAGCCAAGTCCTGTTCAACTTAATTTGTAATAATAAATCAATATTTTGTGACTATATCAATAGTTTTGTTTACATTACAATAATAGTGACTTGGCCATGAGCACAATAAGATACAAATATAAAACGGCATATTTGGAGGAGTTGCTAGTAAATAATAAATAATATCAGGACACCTTAACCGACAGTCGGTATCATCCAAGATCAGTGAACTGCACATGCACTATGGCGCATGTTTAGTCCATAGTGATCTAAAATTCCAATCAGTTACAAAATCATGTCCATAATATATATAATATATAAATTCAACGGTATTTGCACGTAATTACAAGGAGCAAACGACCTTTAACTTGTGCTCATGGCCAAGTCACTGTTATTGTAATGTAAACAAAACTATTGATATAGTCACAAAATATTGATTTATTATTACAAATTAAGTTGAACAGGACTTGGCTCCTATGCGATCTCAAAACTTTTTACGATGGAAGAATTGTATAGAGAGACTTGGCTTTTTTTACATTGAATGTTTTTGGTGGGATTACAATTATTTCTTACTAACTAAATACAGTCTTAACAATCTTTTACTTAACATATTTTTAGTCCTTTGCGGTATAATCCTCATTGTACCAAATCGACATGTTTCGGTTAGTACCTATTTAAAATATCTTTACTATTTATTCTTATTTAAATACTTCGGTAAAACCTTATTTTAGCCTCCAACGCGTAATATATCCCACATTTAATTCGGCCATACAAGTCACAAAAACCTTTGATTTTTTCCCGACACAAATGTAATTTATGGCGGCAGAAAAACATAACACGAGGAACAGACAAAAAGAATAAACATACATGTCACATCCAATAAAATCTAAGTAACTCATATTTTTACATTGCCAAAGAACACTAGATACGGAACTACCAACATAATAATATGCAGGACTAAAAGGACCAGTGTAACAAGACCTATTGTTCTAGTCTTTGTGTGAACAACAGTACGTTTAAATGTTAGTGAAGAGCATTTGTAGAGTTCAAGATAAATGGGCAATGTGAAAGGAAAACTGGACCACTTGTGAGACAGCTAATGATGAAGAAAAAATATTGAGGACAATACTGGTTGTGTTTTGTGCTATAAGATATGAATATGACTGTACATATTTACTATCAAGGAAGGAAAAACAAAACACTGCAATGTTTCTTAGTTGTAAATATTGGCTTATGTGATAATATAGTAAGGGGCTTCAATATAATAATTTATTCGAAATAATGTATAAATATAAATAATAAATATAAATAATTCCACATATAAAACAAATGACAAAAGCTTAGTTATTTCAATTTATTACATTAAGATGCCTTATATAAATTATATATTAAAATTCTTGCTAATTGTAACAGAATTAAATCTAGAATTTTTAAGGCAAGATTTAAATTTGTTAGGATTAGAAAACTATTTTGACGTAGCACGATTAATTTTACTACTAATGCGTTGGTGCAAATGGTACTTACTAAATAAACAAATCAGTTTTACTTAATAAATAATTTCTATTTAGAAATAAATTTTAAACAAAGCTCCAAAGCGAACAAAAACTTATGTTTCAGATTAAAGTGTCTCTTTGTTTCTGAAAATAGAAAATTTAAAAGAAATCTTAAAACATCTTAAAGTTAAAACAATTTGCAAAAGAAAAAATAACAACAAGTTTTAAGAAGAATAATTCTTCATTCTTGAAACTTTCGTAATTTATATAAAATGTAAGTTTACAGTGGTGTGTAGGTAGAAATATTGTCAGGTTTTTATACTTTTGTAACCAATTTATACACTTTACATAGCCCATTATACATAATTTTGCTCACTCATCATATTAATTTGAATGAGAAGTTACTCAGGTTAAATGTATGTCCTATGACTACTAAAGTTTAGCCCATATAACTGAATACCAAAGTAATACTAAGAAGTAGTAATAAAAACCTAAAAAACCTACCTTTAATGACTTAATTCTGTTAGTGTCTAAAACCCACAAAAAAAAAGTTCAGCAGTTTCAAAATAAAAATAAAACTGATGACAAAAACCATTTGAATACACCGAAATATTTTTAAATTTGACATTTATTGATGTCAAATGAATTTATTGAAACATATGAGTCTAACAATAAAAATGTTCGGTAGTTTCCATTGTCGGGACAATTTAACGGGTGAAATGATTGTATTGATTCGCTGCACTTGTGTTCATCAATTCATGCTTGTACAACAAATAAAAGTCTGATGAATTTGTATTGACGTCGTTTGCTTCTTGTGATGGTTTTATTACGAAGAAACAATGATTTATAACAATAAAAAATGACATCATAATAAATGTCAAACTGTTAAATAAAATACTACAGGCATAATCGCAATGCATATGTCTTTTCTAATTTATTAGAATAAATTGATTGTTGAGTTTAGAGTGCAGTTTCAATAAATATGAGTAATGTGGTTGTATATATATATATAGGTTTCTTAGGTTCACGCGAATCTTAGACATTGAAATAAAACTACGTTTTACGGTTTTTGTCGCGGTTTATTTTTGGATTTTAGGTCCCGACGTTTCGACACCTTTGCAGGTATCATGGTCACGGGCAGACAGACAGTTTATTTCAATGGTTGTATATATACCTACAAGATACGACGACAAACAATATTTTAATAACAGTATTAAAAAAAGATAAGTACTCAAAACATTGGCAGTAATTCTGTAAATACACGTTTGAAAATATTTTAAAATGTTATTTTAAGAGCAAAAGATTACCTAAAACTTACTAAAAAAAAACAAATGACTCACGTAAAAAATAAAACAGAACATCTTTCCACATTTAAAAACCAATAACCTGTAAATGCAGGAGGGTTCCCGCTTGCTTTACACCGCGCAGCCATAATTACCCCGACGCATTATCGCTATGAGATAAATTGTAGGAGACGAGTCGCAATCGTTGCCATGAATCTGAAACGTGACTTGAAAATATATACACTTCCTTACTTAGTACGCGTGTATTTTATTGCGTTTCAATACCTCATATAACTAAAAATATGGGGCAATAAATGGAATATTGTTTCTCAAGTTTTCAAGAGTGGAATAGAATACGTTATTGCGCTTCAGTTGTTTTTTTTTGTGAACTCTTTAACTCGTTCTATCAATAGAAGAGGTTTTTGAAATCCCATTTTTTTTATCGACCTTCATATTGTATCCCTATTTCATTATTTCCACTTCATTTTTAATAAAAAGCCATCCAGATCCAGTGACTTAGAAACGAAACACTTAGCCTACGTTGAACCATAAAAGAAAGATTACACAGTTTCCAAACACCAAAGACTTGCGAAATAAAGAGGTGAAATGTTTCAGTGGTGCGTTAAGAGGGCCATTACGCGAGCAATATTTCAAATTTTATCCACACTTCCTTACTTTGCTTGAAATTATTCTATGGTATTTTTGTCAGCTTTATAGACAACCATTGAAACGCAAAACCACTTCAACATTATTATTCTTGTCGACAGTTTATAATGCTTCCGTTTTCCAAAAAAGAAATATACCTGAAATATAATGCTGTGAGTTCTGGCTTTTTACAGATTTTTGTAGTCCTACAAAATATTCAATCAATTAGGAAAAGTCCGAACTCACTAATACCAATCATTTTAAGGACGCAAGTGGTTTAAATGAATGAAGTAAACATTGCGGGAAAACCTAAAATTAATGATCCAAAATATAAAAAAGTCTGGTGGTCAATAGAAAGGTATTAGGTAGGTTTCTTCTACAATTATATTTCAACTTCCGATTCTTAGTAACGTTACTGATAATGGACTATCTGCGCCTTTCTATACTATGAACCGACTCCATGTGTTAACAATAGGCCATCGCAAATTTTACATAAACATAGATCGTTTAATTACTAAAAGAAATGGAAATAAGGGTCATAATTCCAAAGCTTAGGTATCAAACCATACCTGCAGTACTTGTAACGTCTGAACACTATATTCATTTGATAATGACCTCTCGAGCAACCAGGTACCTAGTTACAAGCCCAAACAAAGGTCAAGTCACCAGCTGAAGAACCTTCGTGTAGCCAGAGAGCAATTACTTGGGACACCTGCCGATTGGAGACCGAATGAATAAATGAATGAACGGAATATGAATGAATGTCAAATTTCGGTCGCGACCTTTCCTTTCATATTGAGAATACCGTACAATGAGATATTTTTACTTTATTCATTGAAAATAGTGGGTCATTACGGAATAAATGGAAAAATTTAGAAATACCCTAAATATTTAGGTTGTTATTAAAAAAATAGAAAACATTCAGATATTTTCTATTACGCACCTATTTTTAACTTGACAAAACGTTGTTCAATCTTCGTATTTTTTTTAAGCCAACTGTATTCATCCTCGGTATAAGGTAATGCAACTTAATAAAAGTTTAATAACCAAAAGTGCATCTGTTATAAGTCGTCTTTTATCCAACTTCCAAAACGGAGGGGATCCTATGTTCGAATGTATGTATCTTTTTGAAACATAATCTAATTTACCAGAACAAAATGCAACCTAAAATAAGGCTAAATAAAAACACAGTGTTATCACAACATGCCAGGTGAAAGTTTATCTTTAAACCGAACGATTCATATAATTTTACCACCTCGGACCTACCAACACTTGGATCCCATTAAATTATGTAAACTGGGACGGCTCCCAATCTCCCTTGCTTCCTTCCCTGGGTAACCGTATATTTGAATTTCAGGGGACGCTTAAAAACCTTGTTTTGATCAAGTTTTGCCTTTTAATATGACGATGGGATTATTTTTAAGCTTGAATGCTGTTAAATTCTTACGTGTTGCGTTAGCCGTCCGATTTTTGTAACATAATATTTTCAATGCATTTTTGGGACCAAAGGAACCCTTATGGGATCACTTGTTTGTCTCTCTGTCGCACTTCTCCGGATTTCAAACATGATCTTCTAAAAACTTTTGTAACAAAATATAGTTATTAAAGGTAGTTATGACTTCAACTATGTATCTAATTTTAAGATTTTGTTCAATAATGAACTGCTTTTATTTTATCATAGATTAATTACACGAAGAAAAAAATAACGTACATTTTGTACAGTAAAGAGGTACAAGGAAGTAGGTACATTTATTTTAATGTTTTAACCAAATATTTTGATATGATGTTGATAGAGAGGCTCGTGGCTAAGTGTAAGCCGTACGGTTGACCAATAATACAGGCCCTGGATGGGTGACCATTTATAAAACATACCGAGATCCCTCCGTGCCTCGGATAGCACGTTAAGCCGTAGGTCCCGACTGTCTTACGTTGATCTTTGTCTGACAACCAGTCTTACTTTGGGATACTGTGTTTCCCAGTAAAATGAGTTGTGGAGGTCAGATAGGCAGTCGCTCTTTGTAAAATACCTACGGTATTCAGCTGAATCCGGTAGGACTGGTAGCCGACCCCAACATGGTTGGGAAAAGGCTCGGGAGATGGTATGTACCAAATATTTTGATACTGCTAATTACAACATTATGGGAACTAATAACAGCGAAATTACGGAGCCACATACAGAATTTAATAATAAAGTTTCGAAGTTACTAAATAATGTTGACGTCATTATTAATTTTGCAACACTGTGGTTTTAATTAACGACATTTATTTATATTCGTATAAATTACAAGGTATTGTAATTGTTAGTATAAATATAAGGTGAAGTAAATACGTAGACATTTGGAGAATTTGTTTAGATTCATATAAATATACCAATTTACTGTTTGGCAGTATATTAATATTTGCAGGTCATTTAAACATGTTATAAAAAGGATCCCTGAATTAGTCTTTTTTTCATAAAGTTATATACAAAGTTTGTTAACGGACATACAATTGGATCATATTATAGCCATTGTTAAAACAATCTTATATTACAGTCATGATTGAAATCTAATATTGTTTTAACTAGCGATTAATATAAAAAGAACGTGAAAACTTTACGTAGTACTCTACCTACGTAACGTTTTCACGTCACGCCACGTTAAATAGATATGAATTGAAACGATGCACTTATTTATCAAAATTATTTTCATTCAAAACAATACAAAAATTATTGGGTACTTACATTTGAATCAAAATCATTTTAATATTATTGGCACACATAAAATATTATTGAAATTATTAGTTTATAACGCTCATATAATATTATAATTCCGTCAATTTACATTTAAATTAGGAATGCACGAAAACATAGTTACCAATGGCTACTGGTCAGCAAACATGGAACTGTGCCTATTTGCATTTAGTTAAATTTTAATGCCTGTTCAATAAATGGAATTAGCACCTATTTACGTTGGCCTATATTCTTTAAATCGTATGGTTTTACTGTACACCGTATCTAATGTTTGTGTAGCCTTAGTCAAACGCAATCCATGGAAAAATACGGGTTTAACCACTTTCTGACTTTTCCCAAAAAAATACAGTGACGAAATTTTGTAAGAGTTCTTTGCAGTTATCATGAGCGCAGGCTTTGACTGCTTCACCAGACTGTGAAAAACAACAGCGCTTTTATCTGTGATTAAGAAACTTTAGAATAAAAAGACTGTTGTATGATTGCTTTAGTATATTAGTAAAAAATGCATTAGCTATGGCTTATTTTATAATTTACTTTACCTAAAAATAACTGGAAGTATCGTGTTCACTGCATTTCCTAGTCACATTTATAGATTTTATACCAGCGCATTGTCTGAGTTCAGTTTAAGGTTGGCTAGCTACTCTAATATATTAAAGTGCATCTGAAGTAATTTCTTTGTCCCAGGTGAATTTCCAGACAAACTACGTCGTAAAGCCACATGCAAGTTTTAAAATGATTTCGGTAACTTCCTGCATTATGTGGGATGAAAATTGAACTCAGTTGATGTCGTCAATAACCACCCTTTTTGATGAAACCATTTAATTTTATGCAAATGCAGAGCCTTTAATTTAAGACCCACACTTGACCTTTACGATTCTTTAAATACTTAAAGGGACTTAAATAAGGGTCGTCGCGAGCGATCCTTCAAATATATAGCTCATTCAAATTCCGACAAGGTCCCAAGCTTCGAGGCTTGCAATGTTCAATGTTCCCAAATATTCCCGCCTATTCATTTACATAATAGTTCGAACTCAATGTAAACTTGGCTTAATCATCTGGGAAAATACAGTGTCGCTGTGTGAGCTAATAATCCCAATTCCTAGGGTACAGGAAATTTAAACAGTGCGAACTATCTACTGTACTCAGAGCGCTTAATTATTACTTAAATAATTCCCTATTATCAATTTAAGTACCCCTCAGACTGCTTGAGTTGACTTACTTAAATCGATTCAACGGAGTCCTTCGTTTCGATTTAAATAAATCAATATAATTATAATCCCCTTAGTGGTTACTTATGGGATTTCTTATCGTTGATCGATATCCTTAATCGATCGTTACTTAACTGGGCTTTTATGGGGTTATTAGGCAAAAGTTTGTTCAACCTTTTCCAAAAAGACATCTAACACCAATATAATTTTAACGAGATAAACCATATACTTTTATTAATCTTAAGTTTGATACACAAGACTGGCGCCAATATAAACAAACTTTTGGAAAAAAATATATCATTTTTTTGTTTCCGAAATAAGGTTCAAATAATGTTTTAGATATTCGAATTGCTTTTTACGGTACATCGTCTTTATATTTCATTCTCCAGAGGTTTCCATATCTGTATTGTTCCAAATCGTTTACATAGCCACTGAAGGATATGAATTGAGTTTGTAAAGTGTACTGTACTAAAATATTCTTGTATTTTACTCTTTATAACACAGATAGTGCTATGCACTCTACCAGGTAGGTACCTTTTGCAGGTTTCACTATTTTAATATATCATTGTATTTACTATATCCCCTTATAATATTAGCAACTTTAAAAAAAGTTTGTTATTTGGAATAAGCAGGTCAATGCGCCATAGCTGTTTTGTTCTGACGTATTTACTTTTGATAATTTAATCGGACGATTGATAAAAAATAAAGCATTAGCGCAAAAAAAAAACAAAAGTTTTTGTATATGATCGTCAATTATTAAATACGTAACACATTGACGTTTGACTAGGTATTTTAGTGTTAATAACAAATCTATAAAATTAACTCTATGTGCTTTGAAATAAAAGCGAGTTTAAATAAAAAATACGCAGTTTCTTTTCTTATTAATTGCTATATAATATATGATTGTTTTATAATACTTTGTCGTCACATCTGTCGTAGCAAGTCGTAAATAATACAATTGTTATGATAATTTCTGATATTATTGTTTATGCTGAAGCGTAGAAATGTTATTGTTATATTCAGATATCTTTGTCATCAATGTCAATGTCTTGGCAAAATAAATGTTACTTCTAGCTTCCTTACTATAATCATAATATAGTTTTTTTTTTTTATTTGGTGTCAATCTGACTTTAGGAATAGAATCTGTAACAAGGTTTATGACGATGTAAAGTAAATGTAAGCTAAGTGGTTTATCTCAACACGATAAGTTATTTGATATTGTATGAAGAAGGTTAACTGAAAAGTTGTTTTATAAAAAGCGTTGTATCTTTTAACTTATTTATTATCTTATTGAACTCAATTTGAACATTCTATACCATAAAACTTTAACCAGCCCCAAAACCTCCCAAAGAAACAAAAAATATATAATTCACAATTATTATTTCTCTTTTCCCAAACCACAATACCTTATTTTTATTTCGTTACAAGTCGGCGCAGAATCACTATAATAGCAGAAGCTACAATATTTTCTGTCGTACCACAGTTACACGTGCCAGTATGAAAACAAAGAAAAATCCTTTTTTTTTTTTACATAAAACAAAATATAATTTCGTGGTGACTAAAGGAAAGTTTCATTTACATTTTTCTTTTAGCGTTTGGGATGTTGCCAGAATTTGTGCCTGTGTAATAGTGGGTACACTTGCATGGAAACGAAATTTTGCTTGAAAATAAACTGTTATTATGTTCGTAAATTTGTAACAATGGAACAAACAGTACCTGTACTATAATTATGTTAAATCAAATTTAAAGGTATAAAAGTAACGTTCTTTTAGATTTTTTTTTATTTTTTACTATTTTGAACAAGTTTAAATGTACGTCTTATTAAGTCTCTCTTGAAATCTTGTAACTCTTTATTCATAATGCTATATTTCAGCAATAAAATAGTTCGCCATAATTTAAGATACAACAAAAACAAACATCCAAAAGCCAAACAACAAATAATAAGCGATAGTTTCATAAACGCAAACTACAAACGAAGCCTCATTAAAACTGACGAACTCCACAACACTGTACCTCAACAATAGCAGAGTAAACAATACAGATAACTTAAACAAAACATGAGTACCAACCAAATACATACAGTATAATAATAATTATGTAGGTATAGCTATTTCCGCACTGCCCACCAAAAACAATTGCTTACAAAATTTAATAAACCAAAAGTTCGCATCAGTGGCATTATTCGCAATATCCAAGGCTTAATAAACAGCCATGCACTTGATAGCCCCCGCATATATTAAATGGCCGGCCTTTAGAATGGCCAGGATTAAATGTTATCAATGGTGGACTGAAAGCTGAAATGTTGTAACTGAGTATAACATGCAGTTTCAGTTCATTTGATGACTGCTGTGGGCTATTAACATCATTTTGATTGTAAATTTGTGGAGTAACTTCTGAATAATAGGCCTTATTTCTATAGGTTTTGCAGCATTGAAACATTCGTATATCGAAACTGAAACAATCGAGGTTTACAAATCAAATATTTACTTCCACGTTTTCTATTTTGATCCTGCAAAAATATTTGCATGAACATTCTGTCAAATCTGTGCCGAATAAGGAAAGTCTGCAAGTCACATTCACATATGGCAAGTATAATCCCGGCACACTTCCCTGAGATTTGACTTGATGGATTAGTTTAAAGCTATTGCAGAATTCGGGCTCCACAGAATCCCATGGCTCGTATAAAGTAAATTTTGGAGCGAAATTCGCGAAAACTTCCTGAAACGTTAGCGAATGAGGAAACCTTTTTGCAAAATAAAATTTTACAGTTTGACAGCTATGATGAAATTATCTGTCAGTACCTTTAGGATGTAAAAGTAGATTTAAGATATTTTACTGAATGTCTTTTTTTTCTAAATAATAAAAAAATGCGATAGTAATCAAAATGAGCCCGTGTTTTATATCTTTTTCCATAACATGTTTTTGAACGAAACATGTCCGTAGAACTAGTAAGATAGCTTCTAGCACAATCCTAAAAGAAAACACAAGAGTAAAATCCTCAAATTGATATATCTCAGCGGAAAACTTCCTATTACTAAAACAAAGGAATTGTTTTACGCACTCACTGACTGTATACATCTAAGTCGAGCGTGTCTTTCCTCGCCAAGGGATCCATAAAACTGATTCTGATAAAGTTTTGAGGCCATATAACTTCACATGCCAAAGGAAACTTGGATTGCCGCCATGTCAGGGTAAATTTTATTGGTTATATTGCAAAGTTATTGAATAGTCGAGTTGTTGTTACAAGAACGGCCGTAAGTTATTGTGGCCTTAATGACTTGGCAAACGGATTGTCGATTGCAGTTTGTTAGTTGTTAATAAATAATGATTTGATTTATTAACTCGATGTATTGCGAAAAGTTTTGTAATACGGCAATATGATGTTTTACTTCTTTTTAGTATTTCGACGTACCATTTGTACAAATGTTCGTTTTACTTTCTCTTTGGCACCTCATCGTCTCTTGCTGCCGCAAAAATTATAAAAATAAATTGAACGGGCAATTTCATTAATCAGTAAAAAAAAATATATGTAGGAACTTGGTTATCATCATCGTTCATTGCGATTGCCGAGCTATCGTGGGTAGGCGGGCGAGGAGAATTAAGAACAGCGACACTCCACCGAACACGTTTTGCTTCAATGCGGAGCCACCAGATTCCTCTTCATCCGACGGCCGGGAGCAAAAGAGCCCGGAGTTGCGTCAGTGTCAAGAAACGTCAACCCGCTTGTCATGTTTCAGCAGTTCCTTTTCACGTTTCTTAACACTAGAAATAGCGAAGCGCCTATAAATACATATATTTTAGCAATATGACATGATAGTAAATACTTATTGTTTTTCATATCCTGTTCCTACAAGAAACAAGAAACCAAATGCTTTTTGTATTATGTAAGTACACCAAGCCAGCATTTAATATGAGAGATGTATCTATAAAAACCTTTCTACGTGCCCGGCAATCGGAAAATCCCTAGAGCAGCAACAAAACAAGTGAAAAACAGAAGCATACATGTTATCATATCTCCCACTTGACTTACTGAGAATCTCTATTATTTAATTATTTATATACGTCATCACTAGAAGTTCGTTTGTTTAGAACTTAATACTAATAATTTGCTTTCCACTGTGTTGTTGTAGCGTTTTCGCTGTAATTTTTCCATGTTTTGTATACATAAGTAGTTTTGTATTAATTTAATTCTAAGTAAATAAAACAACTGCCTCGTTGGCCTAGTGGTTCTAAGCGCGACTGCTACGCTAGAGATCTTGGGTTCGATTCCCAAGTCGACTAAGGTGTTATTGGGTTTTTCTATGAAATTCTCAGTAGCAGGTCGGAGTTTGGTTTTGTGCCCGGTTGAGGTTTTTTTTTTTTTTTTTTATTTCTTTAGAGGCTTTTACTTTCTTTACTTACCCGGTTGAGGTTGGTTGTGGCGATAGGCTCGCCCCCTATTACATGGGACCTAAACATACCGGCGAACTGTGGGTGTACTATTGGTTTTGAGCGTTTAGATTAACCATAAGATATAAACCATTACAAATGTGGCCTGGATTGACATCAGAATAAAAATATGTACCAAAATTTAGTAGCACCAATATTTCGTGCGTAGACTTTACATTTTCCGGTATATTCTTTTGTCTCTCCTACTTACATAAAGTACTAGGGATGATTCTCATTAGAGCGGGCCGTGCACGGAGCGGGGCACGGACGGGGCCCGGACGGGGCACGGTTTTGATCTGTTACATATATTTTGTATGAATCAATTTATATTACACCGTGCATTATCCGTGCCCCGTCCGGGCCCCGTCCGTGCCCCGTCCCGTGCACGGCACGCTCTAATGAGAATCATCCCTTACCCACCAGCATTTACTTTACCATAATTTTGTTTACATATATATGTTCCATATTTTTTGCAAAGCGGAACATAATGCGGAAAACATGTGTTGTCAAATTTGTTATATATAGTGGTGTTTATCCAGTACATTAAGCAAGCAGTATTATTGCAGTTTGTAATTTTGCCTACTTTATTGACAATAAACTCGCGAATATTATATCGTTATACAACACATATTTTGTTGCAAAGGTCGATTAACGTTTTAGATATATTTTTGGTCGGTTAATTTACAAGCCTCTACTACAAGTACATCATAATGCTGTAACATCATTATGATTTCAAATATCCAGAAGCTAAATGTTCAAAGATTTGCATAGCTGAGGGCTATTATTGTATTAAAAAACAATTGACAGTCGAAACTTAATTTGTTTTTTACAGTCATTACCTAATGTTTTTCAAAGACATAATATTTGTTATTGCGTATAAGTTCGTTGGCCATCGCATCTAATAAATGTTTGCTAATGACAGATAAGTCTCGAAAAGTCCTTGATATAGAACAAATACAGATAACGAGTTTTGTTTTGTTATTCTAGCGTGAATTTGGCTTGTCTATGTAATCTATTTTATTGTGGTTACTATCTGAAGGTTTCATGATATTCGGTTGTTGATAGGCATTTAGGTAATATTTTCTTAATTTGATACTGCCGTCAAATAACCGTAGAATTGACTTGTATCATTGAAACAAGAAGAAATAGAAGCTATTTATTAAAGGGTGCTAATTAAACAGGCTTCTTTTTAATATCATTATTCGCCCCCAAAAATGTATGTTGGCTTCTAAATTACTAAGTCAGCCACAATTAACGAGCATCTAAATAATACTATCTTAGCCACTAGTTATCTTCTGTGTAAACGACTCTAAATACAACTCAGCATAATGATTATTTTTTAGCATCTAAATTTGTAGCATGCATTCTAACAGTAAACTTCTAAAATACTATTAAATGACATCAAAAAATATATTTATTTAGCTTCTAACTTTTTAACTCAGTACGTTTAAAATGTAACTCATCCCATATTAATTGATCGTCAAAATTTTGCTAAAAATGTCATCGAATAGTCGGTATATTGGCCACTAATATTATCAGAAGCTATTGAGGAGAGACAAAATAAAAGATTTAATTTTTAACCGACTTTAAAAAAGGAGGAGGTTCTCAATTCGGATGTTTGTATGTTTTTTTTTTTTATGTTTTTTCGCGCATAGCTCCGTTGCTTTCCAACCGATTTGAAATATTTTTTTGTTGGAAAGGGTATACTTCCCAAATGGTCCCATAGTTACTAAGTCGGGATCTGATGATGGAATTTTGGCGAAATCAAGGGAACTCTTCAAATTTTATAGGAAAACGTACAGCGATTTTGGTATTTTCTACAAGTGAAGCATTTGCGTTCAATAAGAACCATTCTACTATCAGATCTGATGATGAAGCCAAGATGACCTCGTGAATGTGAGATGCTTGGCACTGGATTTCGTTTGACGGAAATTATCATGAGGATGATGAAAGGGTGTCAGCTGAAGGCCTATCCATATTATCTAAGATTTAAAATATGTCACTAAAAATATATTTTTTTTTTTTTTTGCAAAAAAAAAACCGACTTAAAAAAATCGATAAAAGCACTAAATAGTTAAAAATAATTCTATAACCTACGTATATGAATAAACCTAACCTAAACTACGATTAACCTATAATACAATTTTTTGGAGTCGGGGCCGCTGTCGCTGTCGTCCCGCGTACTCGCGCCAAATCATGCAGTGGCTATTTTCACGATAAAAGAATATGATGTATTATTTTACATGCTAAGTTATAATAAATTATGCTTTCTGTAGAAGCTTGAATTATATTTTTTTGAGGATATTGCGTTGAAGCTGTAAAACGTAAAATGGTGACGAGATGTAAAATCCGAGGCCGAGTTAGTAAATTAGGTGTCAATGCATAAATAAGAAGGACAAGTCACAATAATTGATGATCTTTACTTGACGCTTTCTATAGAATATTTAGTGGGCGTTGTAATAGATACGAATTATTTTATTAGAGGCTATATCATTTTTCCGTTGCTTAGTTATAAAATTAGAAGTTTAATCACGTGTCCAATAAATAATTTTGTGGCTAGACTTATAATTTCCCTTTATTAAATGTTCGGGACGTGAATTTTCTTTTTGCGTAGACCAGTAAATGTTTACATCTCACGAATGCATGATACTGAGATTCTAAGTAACTTTTCTCATTCTCTTATTGAAGGAAAATCCTCAATTAGTTAGGAGAGCATGACGTAAATACTTTTGGAAACGAACCGCTCTGGGTATTTAACTTTGGTTTATTCGAGGCAAACAGGACTTTTCCTTGTTGTAAACATTAGTGCAATTGTTCTGAATTGTTGGCTGATTTTTACGGTACAATAACCTAGGTACTGTGTGTTATGTTACTAATAAAAAAAAAAAACAAAATATTGTTAACAATTGTTATTATTAAGTATAACCCATGTAGGTAGTAGTATTATATGTAGTTATTGATCAAGTATTTTTAGTATATCTATGTTTTATATTAAGTAAAGAAAAAAAATTGTAGGTATAGCAGGTAAATAAATCAGAAACTCTTCACCTCTTGTAGCATTTTTTTTACTGGAAGCGAATTTTTATTTTCACGATCAACCAAAACCAACATTTGTGCAATCGGTAGCTATTTGTTCTAAGCCGTGACGTCAATAAATAAAAAGTAATAGCTTTTTAATACGACTTTTGTTTTCGACTATAAATCTCTCATACAGTCATTCTTCCATATCTGTCCTACCTAAGATAAATGGTCCTTACCAAATAATACAATTTCAGCTACTGACAAGTACCTACTCGACATAAAAAACAGTATATATTTATCGAAGAATGAGTAAGTCAACATTGAATTAGTTTCTTCAACTACTAGCCGTCAATTTCACCCATCTCAACATCAATACGGAATGATTTCACCACCAAAAAACTAAGTCCAATAAACGAAGTTTTCTGCAATCAAGTTAAAATATCGATTTTTTACTTAATCAACTAGAATTAACATTGAAATAAAACTACTTTTACGGATTTTATCGCGGTTTGTATTTTGATTTTAGTTCCCGACGTTTCGACACCTTTGCAGGTATCATGGATTAGATAGAAGGATTCATACCACTTTGTCAATGAGATTAAACACCTACGTCTACATGACAATGAAGTAATGGTTAGTTTTGATGTACAGTCCTTGTTTACATGCCTACCAGTCAAGGATTGTACTAGAATTATCTCTAAGAAACTAGTAGAAAATGACATACCTATTGAATATGCTGAACTACTTGAACACTGCCTCACATCCGGCTACCTATTATGGAACAATAAATATTATGTACAAGTAGATGGAGTAGCAATGGGTTCGCCTGTATCCCCAGTAGTCGCCGACATCTTCATGGAAGACTTTGAGGAGGCAGCCTTAAAAACAGCCCCTGTTACTCCAAGGTTTTATAAACGGTACGTAGACGATACTTTCACTATCTTACCTTCCAACCAAGTAAATTCATTTTTAAACCATCTCAACTCCATAAATAACAAAATTCAATTCACTATGGAGTTGGAGGAGAATAAATCTCTTGCATTCTTAGATGTACTAGTCCAACGTAATCCTGATCAGACAATAAGTCACACAGTGTATCGCAAGAAGACCCATACAGATAGGTACCTAAACGGTGAATCTCACCACCATCCTAAACAGTTAGCTACCGTGGGAAAATCTTTGTTTCAGAGAGCACACGGACTCTGTGATGACAGACACCTTGCCGCTGAGCTTCAACATGTCAAGCAAGTACTGCGAGACAACAAGCTCCAAATTCCACGGCCCCGTCACAGAAACCGAGTGAATCCAACCACAGTCGACCGTCTACCTGCTGTACTACCATATGTCAGAGGAGTCACTGACAAGATTGGCTACATCCTGAAGCGAGCTTCAATCAAAACATACTTCAAGCCGCCTAAGAAGATTAGTCAGTCCTTACCATCTGTCAAGTGTCACATACCTCTACAAGATGCAGGAGTTTACAAACTAGATTGTGACTGTGGGCTCTCTTACATCGGACAAACAAAACGCAGTATAGGGACCCGCGTAAAAGAACACATAGCTGACGTGAAACACCGCCGCTCAACGAAGTCTGCAGTCGCCGATCATGCTGAAGGCTCCAGCCATTACATTAGATTTGATAAGCCACAGATCCTCGCTAAAGAACCTAAATTCCTACCTAGGATGTTTCGCGAGGCTATTGAGATTAAAAAACACCCTAATTTCAATAGAGAAGACGGCTGGAAGATATCACCTACTTGGGATCCAATAATTAACAAACTCAAAATCAAACCCAAGAGCAGCGCTGCAAGACCTCAAGACACCGTGAGCTCATATTGCGTAGGCCGGAACACAAATAATTAATAAAAATATGAAGGTAGAACGAGCAACAACAACCGTCAAGACGAACACCACCTCAGTCTGCCCGTGACCATGATACCTGCAAAGGTGTCGAAACGTCGGGAACTAAAATCAAAATACAAACCGCGATAAAATCCGTAAAAGTAGTTTTTTTTCAATGTCTAACATTCGCGTAAACCTCAGAACTCAATGTGTCAACTAGAATTAAACTCGGCTAAGCAGTGAATTGACTTTTAATCGGGCTATTAATCCAAACAATCGATTAACAAAGTTGCGTAGTTTAAATTTGAGGTTATGATCTAGAAATTGGTTAAAAATTGGGTTAGAAACAGACTAATATGTAATCGTTTTGTGTCAAAGTCAAGGATTATTTTGCAACCTACTTTTATTTAATACGCTGATAACGACTGTTAGACAAGACATTATAACATTTTACAAAGTGTATGTCCAACATATTACTACAAACTTCTTGAACTATTTATTCTCTTTTGGTATTTTTCTTTTTCATATGAGGACAATATTTTGTATATTTATAGTGATGAGAGTTACAAAAAATACAATAATAAAGACAGATTTTTTACAAAAATAAGCAAATCTTAACATAAACACAGACATAACTATATATATTCACAATTTAAGAAACCCTCGACTTATTATTAATAATGATGTTGATAAAATAAAACGAAAACTGACCAAACAGTTGAAGTAAATCCAGTGATTGACTTTTACCATTGTATTTACATTGAAGAGAATCTTTTGTTTAATTATTTTATGGAAAATTCAAAGTTTATTTATCTTACAATATATTTGATAACAATCTAGGGCATCGTTTGGGATAGTTTGTCTGGAATTTAAATCAATGCCGAACATTGAATAATATCTAAAGCAAACTTTAACTGATAATGAAAACACTGTAAAACAGAGTTAAGCTTTCTAAATTAGTTTAAGAGTCTGTATACACAACATTTAATGTTCCATATTAGAAAAAAAAACTTCAACCTAAGTGGAAAACTAAAATACTGTCAAAAAATTCAACATAAATAAAAACTCTAACAACAACCAAAGGAAAAGAAATACACGAGGAACTAGACAAAATACTAAATTCAAACTTTGTGCTAGCAGTAGTTATAGATGTCCTTTAGACATAATATATATCCATAGCAACGAACAGAGCTGCGATTGTTCGTATCAGATCAATAGTATCGATCTAGATTACGGCTCGCTATTGTATACTGGCGACCAGAGGTTATCACACCACTATAGGGGGTCTGTACTTCGACAACGTGACTTGAACGTACGTCCCTATAGGTAGGTACTAGGTAGCCGTTCAATTAGTTCTTGTGTCGCTTGAGACTGATAGCTTCATCTTTGTGACTGGCCAGTATGTCTTACGCTCTGAAAAGCAAAAATAATATTTTAACAAGTTGTATTATTTAACAAACATAAATAATCGACTAATAGCATTTCTCATTCCAAATTACATTAAACATTCAAGTTGCACACATTTTTGACAACTATTTATAACCCTTTATTTTAATATCCTACCCGAGTTAAAGACGAATTCGCCTTTATCATCACTATGTTTTTTTTAACAACCCTTTGGTTTTAAACGAATCTATAATACTACGTCAAAATATAACTGAACCTTATCCGTCAAAATTTATCCAGCTGTACGGAATAAACAAGGTAATTAATAAATTTCCATTCATAGAAAATACTCGCGAAAAACATAATTATAACTCTTCCTTGGCAAACGGTTACACACATTCAGACAGAACACAATTTTGATAAGATTTCTAAGCGTGTTTTTGTTAAAAAAGGATGTTTAAATCATGTCGAAATATTAACAATAATCCTCCGTGTTTATTACACTTTAGAAGTTCTGATATTAGTTGTATAAACTAGTCTTTAAGACATTGATTAAAGATGGAAACATAGGCACTATGTCATCCTGCCTAAATATACGAAGTAAAATGAAGAGGTATGTAAAACCATAATGGCTAATACCACCGGAGTGCCTTCCCTCCCCCGGCCTTATATCAAGCCAGCCCGAGCGAACAAAGCTAGCACCTAAAATATGTCCCTTAATCATAAAAACTTAGATCCAGATCTCTCTTGCTATTTGCCTTAAAACTTGTTAGCAACACAGTAATTCGAGGTCAGAACTATGAAGGGGTAAACTTACTAAACATTCCTAAAGTAGTAATTTTTCTATTGCTCTGACTGGAGGCCCTTATGATTTCTCCAAAGAGCCCGGTGTAGCAATCAAAACCTGTGGTCAGGGGCCCGAGTCCGCTATTTTAAGTCAGTGAGTGGTGGGTTCATAAGCGTTCCAGTGTACTTGTTTTTGTGCCTAATTTTGGTATTCAGATAATTTTAGTTTAATAACAAATGTACACCTACTTGCCACTGTTGTCATTGTAGGATTGCAAGCGACTGTTCTTATCTGAATACGAAAATTAGGCACAATAACAAATACACTGGAACGTAACTAACCCGCCACTCACTGACTTAAAATAGCGGACTCGGGCCCCAGGCTAACTGCAGTACAACTCTTCAAAAATCGCTTTTACTATGCGGGTCCGCTCATAAACGTTTTAACCAAACTAAAATAATGTAGTTTACCTTATTATATTCATACATTAGAACTCAAGTTCAGAGACGGTTATCGACCTTTTCTCGTTTACTGACCTATACATAATTATGCGCTTTCTTATCATTTTATGCAACCTTGAAATACGTCATCATGCGTGTTGCTAACGTTGTTAAGTGATCCATGAATTATACCCTAAATATTTACTAGATTAGGTACTTGACCATCAAATGAAGACCTGAATTGTTTTACTATACTTAAAACAGTAAATAAAAATTATGGGCCAAATAGCTACTTGCTTAAAAGCAATCAAAGTTTTCAATAATAGTTATGATAATTGGGTCGCAAAAATGAAACTTTAGTTGTATCTTTATAATATTTAAGTGGTTTTTTTTCATTACTTTCATTGTAGTCAGTTGCTGATTTGACACCTATTTAATAAATAAATTATCATGAATAATTTAGTTCAGACAATTAATCTTCTATTCTATATTATTATGATACAATAGAAACTGTACCTATTGCTTTTTAGTGATGACCAAAGCTAAATAGATTTCATTATAGAATAGACTAGACAAGCCTTCAATAGCCCTACAAAGAGAGCTGTATTCCTTGACCACAAGAAACTTTCAATTCAAATGGCACCATTATCGAGAAACACCTAAGTTATCGAGAAACAATTAATAGCTGCCAAAGGCAATAACGAGTAAATAAATAATAGTAATAACCATTATTATTTATTTTAATCTATATCGCTCCATTGTAGAGCAAGAGGAGGTAATGGTCCACTTTCCACACAACACGTAAATAGGAATAAAAATAAGAAGAAAAAAGTTTGTTAAAAATATATGTATTTGTACATTACGGTGATTCCACTCACACTCCGTGTAACATCAAACCACAACAATCACTGGTACTTAAAATAAACTTAAATATATAAATTATTCTAAGAGCTATCACAGTCAAAATACGTTGGATATAATTCGCCTATTAGTTGTACCTTTCCCGTACTTTCGCGAACATTTCCGCACTGTCAACTTTGTTAGCGCCCTCGTTTTTCCCGAAGAATGTCATACGGGTTGTCTTGACGAGCCCCTTGCTGTTTTCCGCCGACTTCCGCCAGTACACTGTCTGTACCGCGTTCCTGCCTGCGATGTACCTCGTGGCACTGCCGATCAGCTGTCTTTTGTCCATGGTCGAAGAAGAATATATCCAATATACAGAGTAAGCAGCACAGCTTGCTTTAGCGGTGGGTTTTAGCACAGTGTTGTACTGTCGAAGGCAGTTGAGTGTATGATGTTGTGGCCCGCTTCCTCCGCTTATATACCGGCAGGCACGTGCAACGAGTCTGACTGATAAAAGTACACAACACGCAAACTTAACGTACGACAGTATCGGTGACACACTTCTATGTGTGTAAACTTTGCACTTCGTAAACGCGTGCCGTCATACATAGATTAATCCAAACTAGAACTATAGATGCATTCGTCGTTTTAAATGATCCGTATCATAAAGATAAGGCGGCATACATTGCCGTGTAACTAGGCAACCTGCCTTAATTTTGCGTTACAATGAAAGCAATGTATAAAAATTTAGTAGTTGATACAGGTTGTTGACATTATTTGAGTCACAGTTTATTAGACTTTTATTACCTAATTCAAATCAGGAGATTGTATTTGCACAGTTTTTTTGTTTGTGCTTCATGTGTGCATATTAAACAAGATGTTATAATCATATCATAATGTTGTATCAGGTAAATATGCACATATTTACCGAGGTATTTCATTGTGATGATTTCTAACGAAACGTGTCATTTTGATGAGGATGTAATAAATTACTATAATATTATCTGCCTGATTAACATTAGTGGTAATAAAATAGAGTCGCAAAAACTTATTCATACGGCTTTATTTGTTTTTAACAAACAAATATTACAAGATAATATTATGATGTAAGATGTTATAATTTTTTAAAGTTCCTATTTAAATAAAATGTTTTGTTAACTACAAGAAAAAATCGTAGCTTATCAATTTAACTGATTGTATAAAATTATTTCATAAATGTATTTTTTAAAACAAGTCTACGTAATAATTAGCCCTTTAATCTAGGTACACGCAAAAGTTTTTTCTCATTATTCCACAGGGTATGAAAACCCTTTTTTGTTGATAAGGTAATTTTCAAATCTCTTGCTGGAATTGAATTAAAAAATATTTTTAGCTAGCCAATAAATGGCTCTACGACTATCATAAATTCAATATATTATAGATAAACAATAGGTACGTAATAAAATATTTCCTCAAGTGTTCCAATTGTTTCTAGTTGCGATAATAATAAACAGTTTATTTTTAAACGTGGTTCGAAGTTCAAAGTACTGATTGATAGTAAACAAACGCTGATTGATTCCATATTCTTTTTGCGTAAACTATCAATCAATGAGATGTCATTTAAGAGATACGTAACGGGTATGATATCATTAAAATACTTAATTATGTACTTCGATTGATATAGATGCTAGCTATGAAGCATTCCTGTTGCGTGTATCATGCATTCTTTGCCTAGATTTTATTAGATGAATTTCATTGAAATATCACAAGGACATCATCAAGCACAATTGTTTAACTAAAATAACTAAGCTTTTTAACCTATTTTTGTTTAATTCTTGACTTGTCATTGATTTTTATACTGTACATACCCATTTTTTATTCAATAAATATTGTGAAGTTAATGTTTAAAGGTACACATGCGTATTACATAGCGCAGTTCCAGTAAAATCAGTAGGAAGCAAAAAGAGAAAACTTAAAAGAAATTATTTTAATCAAAATTGATTCTTAGATCTTACCGCACATGTTTTAGACTAGTGTAAGGTGACGTAATATAAATGGCTGCATAGCAACAGCATTACTATCAGACAAAGGTAAATATAATAAAAAATACTTTATTTTCACTCAAACATTCAAATTTTTATCTTTTTAATCTGTTCTTGCGTAAACCAACAAATCTTAACTGCAATAAAAATGTAAAAAGTAATTTAGTTGTTTGCTGTCCATTATGTAATAATATGAGTTATATTATGTTAGGTTTTGGGTACGTATTAAGTTAATTTTATATTATTTATTTCATATTCATACTTGGATGTCCTTATAAATCAAAGGGTGAACAAAAAGATAAGACCATAACTTGCTTTTAAGTTCTCTTTTTGAGAAATATAGATTAATATTTTATGATTTAGGTGAAATTTGACTCTTTCACAGATGTATTTGTAAAAAGTAGCAGTAAAAGCTGCGACAAATAGGAGTATCTACTATTTAATATTAACACCACTTTTTCTATACTTTGAACTCATCTTATATTGTATCTGTAGCTATAAACATTTTGTACCAATTATACGTATTTCATACACACTATTTAGTTACATGGAAAAACCATACTGCTTTAAAAGAAGAAGTCATTTACCCATCATACCTAGAGTTATATACGTAGCCAACATAATAAAATATAATAGTAATTAAATCGAATGTCAGAGGTCTTATGTAAACTTGATAAGGTTGATAACACTATCATAGACGTAGTAAAACAAACAATTGTAATTTAATAGTAAAGATAATATTTGTTCAGCCGTTTCCTAAGTCTTTAAGTTTTAGTTTTTTGCGTCGTATCGCAAATTAATTTGTTTTTCAGTGGATGGGTATACATTTTTTTGGTTGAATAACATACATAAAGGTTGTTTTAAAATATGTTTTAATGACTGTAAACCTTAAAAATAGATACTATCTGATATTAAAAAGGCTAGGTAGAAACACTATCCATATAGTTTTTTTCCGCAGGTGTATTTTTCATGAAATTATCAGGTTAGTGAGTCCATTAGTTACCTTCCGAAACAATTACATTAAATATTTATTTTATGAGTGAAAATCTTTTATTGTTACGTCTTGGTAATTTCCATAAAGAATCCAGGACGCAAACGAATGCAAATGTTTTATTTTTTATTTTACTCGCGTCCGATGCAGTTCTGTCCTAAATTGTGGAAATATTGATAAAGTTTGAGTTAAGAACTCTCTGCGATTTAAAAACTATAATAGTTTTAAGGCTTTTCAAGTCACGTGCTACCATTTTATTTGCCAGTAATTGTTCTATCTCAAAATATAGAAGAACTTTTGGTCAGTGGGTCCTCTTAGGGGCGGAGTAGCTCCAACAGAAGTATTGCGCACTTTTATAAAATACAACCTATAAAATCTGATAAAAAATATTATTTTGCACCAAATAAACCTTTGATACTAAAAACGACTAGTTTTTAACATGCAAAAACACAGGAACATACCGTGTAAAATACAATCTATAAAAATGTATGAGCCCGTCGCATATTATTTAAGCAGACAACAATTCAATTTGCTTACAAAAATTCCATTTTTATTTTCCATATTCCACAACTAAAAGTTACGGTCTGAACCGCAGTTCGTGATGTGTCAGCAGTTTAGCGGTTAGCTGCGCTAGCCACTTCCATAAAAATTATCGTCCATACGTAAAAATAATAGAAGATATTACATACTTCAAAGCTGTTATATAAACAACTAAACAATCCAAAATGGCGACAACCACAAATAATAAATTTATGTCGACTGATAAGTTTGTATGTGGCCAGTGTTAGCACTAAAATTAATAATTGATTTATGATTTCAAATAGATTGGATTTAATAATTAAATAATGTCATATTTTATAACCTCCATGGATGTCGGCTGTTAAGAGTCTGAGATGCATTTTCTAAAGCGGAAAATTTCTAAATCAATTTCTTCCGTAATAAAAATATAGGTAAGTATGTTGTGATGTGAAACAATACGTATAAATTCTTAATTGCCAATTCACATTCTATACTTAGCAGCACGTTGTAAAACCCGTGACATCACATGGAACACGATGTCCCTTCCAAAGGTTATATGATGATATTTTTATAATGAGCACGTGTGTAGTCCATTGACTTACAACACTCAATTAACATCTATTGACTTCAACAATTTACGGAAGTTATTAATAAACCTGTAACGTATCTTTAGTTGGCTTCCAAATTGCACGTGGGGATCCAATGCAAGATCGTGCAGTTCGTAATTGTGGGCACGTTTCTGTTTAGTTGTATGGACGGATATTACAGACTAACAAACATCAAATTTAACTCTGTTAACGTCACATTATTTATTTAAGTGTTAGTTAAATACATCCGTTTGTCACTGTTATGTCATTTGCTAATACTGGTGGCTTTACTGTGAATAAACAAAAATCTTCAAAAAAATATGTTTTCACATTTCGTTAAAAATTTTTATAAGTATTGTATAGCAAATACTATAATATAATATATATAATAAAAATATAAATAGGTTGGTGAAATTATTTAACATAATGATTTTTTTATCATGACAAACTCGATTCGCATACACAAAATAATTTTAATCCACAAAGAAATTCCCGAAACCAAATATCATTGACATAATAGCAATCTCTTTTTGCTGAAACCAATTAATTATCAAAATAGTTGCGCTGGTCATGGCTAAGATAAAGCCACTGAAATAGAACCTTATTTGTGTTAGTAATCTAAGCGCCATACGGTAAACCCTATTTTTGTTGACATTAAACACACAACATGTTCTCTCAATATTTGAGAATCGATTGTCTCTTCAAATAAACAAGACTTCATAATAATATTTGCTAGGAACTGATCTATATGAATAGAATATGGGCTCGTCTCTAAATTAAATATTATGGTATAATAATAGTTTAGATCGTGATTTTGTTCGCGTTAACGTCAATTTAAAACACAAAAAGAGGGAGGAACCTGTATATGTGTGTTTGGCTTCTAAGTAAGCGAATCAGTGTAATTTTATTGAAATGAGACTTGATCAATTTTTTTTTATTCTACATTTGAACAAAATAGAGCCGTTTTCATGAAGCTGTATTCATCAGAAGTTTTTTCACTTTTAATAGGTATGTCTGAAATGATGGCCAGTGGAGCTAGTTCGAGCCAACAGCCAACATCATGTAAGTCCAAATATGTCCCAATTTTGAGTGAGTTTTTAAATAAAAGGCCACTGTTCACGAACATGAAATTGAAGGCATTGAACCGTACACTACCCAAATATGTCTGCACACCCAATTTGGCTAAATTGAGATTTATCAACTCACCCAACTCAGCTCTCACAATATGCATGTATACCAAATATCTACTTTTGTTACACTATACTGTATATTATACAGTTCAGCTCGTGGCTAAGTGTAAGCCGTGCGGTTTGACCGATAATACAGGTTAAGCTGCGCTCGCCGCGGTCGGTCCGTGGATGGGTGACCATTTCTAAACCTACCGAGACCCCTCCGTGCCTCGGATAGCACGTTAAGCTGTAGGTCCCGACTGTCATAAGTTGATCTTTGGCAGTCGTTAAGTCAATTCTGACAACCAGTCTTACTGTGGGATACTGTGTTTCCCAGTAAAGTGGGTTGTGGAGGTCAGGTAGGCAGTCGCTCCATGTAAAATACGGTATTCAGCTGAATCCGGTAAGACTGGTAGCCGGCCCCAACACAGTTGGGAAAAGGGTCGGGAGATGATGACTGTATACAGTTACAAAAACAAAAAAGTCGCAGAAACCAATAAATCATTATAACTATGAGTATATTGTCAACCAAGACTGTTTTGAAAAAATAAAAAAAAAACACATAAAATATAAACTCAGTAATTTTACGCGTCTCGTTGTAAATATGGTGCTAAATTATTTTCTTTTAAAAATCACAAAAATATTAAAACAAAATGGGAATTTTCAATTTTATTCGTATTTCCATGAATATGTCTGCTTCAATTAAATTGATCCATACGCACACTATCAGTAACCACCCAAATACATGAAATTATTTACCTTGTACCAGTTTACGTAAAATTACGAAAAAGTAATTTATCCTGATGTCTCATTCGGCCACGCTATTTACAAGTGATAGTTAAACCCGTCTGCGTCATATTTGTGTACATTACATGGTATATTAAGGTATAGTGGGTTATATAGGTATGTAGTTTATGAATGAGAGGATAATATTTATGGTAGGTATTGTGATGCAATGGGTAAAATTGAACGGCAGAATTTATTTCTCCTCATCGGTTTTAATAAAGAAATGAAGAAGCGAAAAGTTTTGAATTAAAAGTTTTTACTGTTAACTGTTTATGAATTAACGATTTTTAACCTTCATTTAGTTTCATCTGGTCCGGTGTCAGTTGGTCTGTTTTGCAGACCCATTTTTAAAACGTATTAAATGAGTCTGGATAATTTAAGAAGGTATGTAATGGAAACCATGTAGATTTACAAGTTGTAGAAAAACTATATAAGATTTTTTTTTTCAAAAATAATAAATCTACAATTCTAATTCCTAAATTTCATAATCAAACACGTCTTTATCTCATTTTATACATAGAAATCACACCAGTGTTAGTCATAAGTTGACAAATACGCAATTGCATTCGCAGAAGGCGTGTTTCGCGAAATGTTAAGGGGTCATGCAGTTGCCATACGGCTTGAGGTCATTAGCCGCAAAAATTCCATTCGAATAAAACTTTTAAATGAACAGTAAATTAAGATATGAAAGGATCCAAACAAGGTGATAGGCTGAACAAAAACGCATTGAATGTAAAACTTAAGTAACCTTTTGATCCCGAATCATTATTAAAATTAAATTAATAAAAATGTTACTTTATAGTAGACATTTCATCTTTAAGATAAAAATGAAATAAAAATTTAAGAAATCTTAGACATAATATATTTTGGAAAACTGCTAATCAGATTTCCATCAAAGAACCCTTCCGTTTAATTCACCTTTCAAACAAAATAAATTAAATCAAAATCGGTTCATGCATTCGGGACTACGATGCCACAGACAGACACACACACGTCAAACTTAGAATACCCCGTCAAGGGGGTCGTAGGGTTAAAAATGTCATTATGTTGGTATTTACTGTTTTAATATAAAAATTACTCATAGCACCGTAAAATTAGCCCTCACACTTTCAGGAAACGGCAAATAGCTTTTGCCTTTCAAAGCGACTTATTCTAGGAATAAAATTCATTTCTTTTTAATACATTAAATGCTTTAGTGTGTTTATAATTTAATGCTTTATGCACTGTAGGAGGACATTTGCTTGAAGCCATTTTATATAATTCTACCTTGTTTAGTAATTTGTCGAAATTCTTCGAATCACTCTCATTTATGAATAATCTACAAAAATCTAAGCAAAATTTGAATTTTGAAATAAGTTTTTTTTATATTAGATTAGTAATTTATAAGACTAATCTGAAATAAATCTGAGAATAATAAATATTTAGTTATTTATAATAATTAAGGTTAAAACATCGTCTGCAGCTGGTTCTTTAATTAATAACCTAGTAATAAATCTAATTAAACCACGTTAATGGATCTTTATGTTGTTAATACTTGGCGGTTTGTACTTGGAAATTGTAACCTAAATATAGTGTATTATGATAACAATATTAAAAAAAGGTCAAAGATTACGATAGCGATGCTAGTTAATCCGTAGTTTTGATTAATCTAATAGTAATAGATTTCATAGAACTCGAATACAATTTGATTAGCATTACATTAGTTACCCAATAGGGTAGATGACTAGGTATGAAAAGTCAAAATTTATTTAGTCCGCCATTTAGATAATCAAAATATAATAGACACATATTTTTTCTTTTCTCAAATAAATTACAAAATACGAAGATAAACCGCTGTAAAGTTCAGGAGTGGGGGCTTGTGACGTCACGGCTAGGTACAATTTGTACTCAAACGTGACGTCACGCAAGAATTGTACTCGCCGTATCTTCGTAATTCTTTGTTTACGGGACTAAACAAAAAATACGTGTCTAATATTTTTTTCTTATCTAAAAGATGGACATAAAAATAAAAATAAGTCATCATCCCTATTACAATGACACCTACAACGGCTACAACTGCCATACCTTTCGATGTGAATTACTGGTATTTTTTTTCACTCAATTGTATTTATTTCAAAACCAAACTACTTAATCGATATTGATGCTATTTATACGCAACTACAAAAATATTTTTTTAAATCGATTACCAGAAATATCGTGTAACAACATGCAAACAAGACTTATACATCGGCCACTTTAAAGAAAGAATTAATGTGCTTTGGGCTTATGAACCTTAATTCAATGACTAACAGTTCAGTTTCCATCACATTCAAATTACTTTTAGGCCCTTTTCGGTAACATTTGTCATTCTAAAATGAACTTAAACACATGTTGTCAAAGTTGATAATTGCGTAATTAGTAATAACGTTTAATTCTCTTTCCATATTGGCTTTAGTATAGATACTTGTTTATCTCATAGAAATATTTTCAAATATTATTGTTTTGTATATAGAAGTCGTAATATTGATATTGTCAGGTGTTGAGTCTCGAACTGAACAAATATTTATCTTATCCGTTAATATATCACACGTTATTAATATGCCTTGTTTATTTACTTCCTTTTATTATTGGAAAATAACATAATAAACTAGGTATATCTATTTTACATAGACATTGATATGATAATATTGATTATGCCTTAACTACGAAGGTTATTCTTATTTCTAGGATTCTGATAATTATTTCGTTCGAGTATAAAGATTTTAATAAGTATGCCTATCGTTTGACAATGGTTTTCACAACTCTATATTTTCCAATTGCAATAGTACTCGTAGTACTTGCTGTTCCAGGGTTCCAACCCTGACTTCGATCTTGTCTGTCTTAAATCCAGTCCAGGCAGACCTTTGTTTTTTTCTGCCTTGACTGGGATTAAGAAAGACTACTAAGAGTCAAATCTGAAATAAAAAAACATCATACTCTAAAAAATTAAATTTAATAAGTAAATAATTGAGAATTTTTTTATTGATTGATAGGCTTACAACAAAAATATGTATATTATTATAATGTCAGACTAAGTTGACGACTAGCTTTCCTCCTCTCTCCTAATATTTTCGTGCCCGACAGGGTCCACAATTGCTACTTTGTTATATTTAAGATCTTTATACATTGTGGAGCGAAATAAAGTATTGAGTATTGAGTATTAAACTCTTTTTGGTCAGATGCGTAAAAGTTCTACCACAAGTTACCAAGGGGTAACTTGTGGTGGAACTGAAAAAAAAAGTTAGCTTGAGATAAGGATCACATGCCAACTTTTTCTTATACAGAGTGTTCTTCATAAGTACCTATACTTATCTTGGCCTAAGTTCATCTCAATAAATGCAAGGCATGCTTCAAGGCACGTGTCGCGTGTACGTGCTGCGCTCTCGTGCGTATAATAAATGGCACGTTACATTTACTAGGCGGTACTTATGTGTAGTGACAAGTAGGTAAGGTTAATCATTTTAATGAATGTTAAGTATCATTATTATTCATTTTACGTAGGACTAGTGGGTGATGTGAAGTTTATTGTTAAGGTATAGATTATATAACCCAGCCCAGGATAACACGAAAAACAACTAGGTACATAATCTACTGCATTAAGTTTTATAACAAAAGAATAAACATCATAAAATGCATTTCGTAATAGAAAGAAATAAAGAGAACATTTTAATTTAAATAAAAAAATATTTTTATTATTTATTTTAAATATTTATATTATTTATTTATTAGCCATTAACCTCCTATATCTAAATAACCTACATCTTATTATTAAATGAAAACCATCTATTTATCAAAATCAATAAAGGATTTTAATGTACTTAAAATTACATAAGAATAAAAAAATATTTATTTACACTGAAAAGTTCATAGAATGACGAAATACAAATTTTTACGTAAAATTTCCCACAAATTCAGTGCGAATTTAATTAGGTTAGATAATTGGTTGCATTAAATGTGATATCATTAGGCTCACCGTATTTATAATTACCAATTTATATTAAACCTCTATTTTCTCGTCATGTAATCTATATTTTAATTAATTATTATAACGCTGTGGTTTTGATGAATTATTGGTTCAAATTGATATCAATAATATCAGTATTAGTTACAGGCGTTTTATGAACATGTTTTTAGGTGAAGATTAATATTAAATGCAGTATGTGAAACCCGAACTGCCTACCAATCTAGGATGCAGCTAGTTATTTATTTCTCATTTCATCCCCTCATTTTTCTAGACAAATTTAAAGACCTTATTCATAGAATAAAGCAAAAAAACTAAGGAGAGATGGTGGGGTAAACCTTACCAATGTAAGGTTTTACCCCTATGGCTTTCTTATCCTTCACTATGTGTCATCTAAGATTAACTACAATATAAATAAATCATTGCAGTCATTGCAGTTGGTTCAAACTCACAAACAAACGCATAATCAGACTACTTACCGTTTGATCATTACAAATACATTAAACAAATATTTAATTGCAGTTTTTACCTCAATAAAGAGACTGTTGTGGTATGTTTACCCACTGTCTACTGAAAGGAAAGTTTTAAAACGCGATAATACGACTATGATGTCATAATTAAACAAACGAATGTCTAAGGCGGTTTAAACGATGCAGGAGTGTGAGTTGCAGCTCATTGCGGGGCCGCGCGGCTATGGTCTCCATTAGTGATCGATAAAAAACGGCAATGTACTGCAACTCGCACGATATTTCCCGCATAGTCTATATCAGTGATATTAATTCTCGAAGTTTCTCTACTAGGCCTATTATAGTTTGTTTTATCTATTAGTCTACGCGGAACTTAGATATTGTTTTTATACGCAAAATAGATATTTATATCGTTAAATTATCTAAAGGGTAGGAGGTCATATTTATGGTCTACACCTTAGAAAATATGTGTACATTATTAAACTTCGATTTATTAATAAATCTCTCAATATTAATTAAGCCCCTTGCAACGCATTTAATTTACATACTGAGTGAGTAAATTAAATGCAAATAATACGCTTGCATCAAAAAATCAATTCCAAAACTGTCACAAATAATTCAAGTTTAACTATACTACAAACATATAGCGCACATACTGAACTAAAACTATAATTAAGCCAAAAAACAACGTAGATTCATACACTTTTTCCCCTAAGTCTATAGCTTAAATATTTGAATCAGCAATTTCGAGGGCTGCGCATGAAATGCCCCAGATATGGATTGCATCAACATGAGAGATACTAACGAGAAAAATTAAGAGAAAAAAGCAAACCATTCAATGATTAGAAGACAAATCATAAACTTTAAAAAAAAAATGATTATCAAAGTAGTTTAGAAAAAAAAACATGGGGCATATAATGAGGTAGATACATTGCATTATTTTTTCAATGTGTATTAGATAGATAATTGAACAATATTACATTTATTTTTTCTCTTATTATGCTTCTCAAAACGAACTTATTTTTTTTTTGTTTTATCAAGAGCAAAATTTAGTAGCCCAAATTTTTTTATTATGTAACTGACAGACTGATGATTTTGTGTTTTCATAACCTGTCATCTACCCAGTTTTTCTAAACGCATGATCATAGATGATATCGCTAAGCCAGAGAAGATTATTATTGTATAAACCTGCGCAATATTAAACAAGTCCATTGTTTTGTAGGTTAAATGAGCTTTACAGACACGAATTAGCAAAGTTCGTCTCATAAACGTGTCTAACGCTGTATTAGCAATTAAGATAACATTATTGCGATCAAATTGTGTTTTGCTATTAATGTTAAATTTATCTCGGAACTAAGGCAAAACTAATTTAGTGCTACAACATTTCGTACTTACGAGTTCATTATTACACGTAATTATAAGTAAATATAAATAATAATAAATAAATAAATGCGGACAACATCACATACATTGCTCTGAACCCAAAGTAAGTAGCTAAAGCACTTATGTTATGGAATTCAGAAACAACGAAGGTACCACAAACACCCAGACCTGGGACAATGTAGAAAAGTTGGTTTCTACATTGACCCGTCCGGGGATCGAACCCGGGACCTCAGAGCAAGCGACACCTTGAAACCGGTGCGTACGCCACTCGACCACGGAGGTCGTCGAACGTCGAAGTAACGGAATGATCATGTTTTACACCCAACTTAGGTACAAATGTGAAATAATAAATACGATAGTAACAACCAGAAAAAGATAGCTGGGCGGCCAGCCTATACATATAGGAAGCAACATCGGACAGGCCTATCTATAACATCGTCCAGCAGTAAAACGATATACCTACTTAGAATGATTTGTTCTTCCAATTGTTTATGGTGACATAAATAATGTATGTCTATTCTGTAAATAATTTCGGAATCGAGCTTCACCTGAGTGACAATAAAGCTCACTTCAAAAGTGAACCCAATAAGCCTTGATTTAGAATTCAAATTCCAGAATGCGTATTTGACATCTCACCGCGGATTCCGCTGTCGAGACATGAAAATAATGTTACAGAATAGCACTACTGGTCTAGATTTCAATAACGTCTAGAAAACTGAAGTACCTATTTGGAGCATTATTTGAATATTAATTGAGAAAGAAAGATAATTATTTTCTTAAAGAGCAATTAAAACATCGTCATTTTGTAATTGTATTTATCACTCGATTGATGTAATCAAACTTAATTTGACCTACTTTCTATATGAATGAATTATAGTAATTAGTTATTATCCATGTTTCTATGATTTATTTGTTGTTTGTTATCTCAGTAGTATGTTTTAGTGATAATCTAGAGGAAGTCGGGCCTTTCTATGTTTATCATGACTGACCTAAACCAACAAACTTGCAGGAAAATACTTTGCTTAGCGATTAAATTATTACTAAGCAAAGTCTTACTGGAAAGGTAAATAAGAAAAATTGAAGTCTACATAAAGCTTACCTACACGTAGATAATAAAGGTATATGTTTGAAAAAAAATTAAAGCCAGCATAGAGTAGAGTCTTTCTTTCCAAGCTAAGTATATACCAAATTTCATCACATTCTGAAGCCAATATCTTATAAAACAGGACTGGTCTATTTCACGAAGGGGGATAGTTAATGTCATGGAAAATTTAAACAAAAGATTTCAAAAGAAAAAGTACCGACATCTCATTCATAAAATTTGTAGATTAATTAAGTGTTTTAATTATTTAGTTCAAAAGTACATGAACCATCAAATAACTTGATACCAATAACTAAAAGATAACAATTATGATGTAATGGAAGAGGCCGTTGCTATGAAATATTTGGCAACAGACGAAAACAATGATAATGTTGTGTTTTGATTACACTTTGTTATTGAGTCAGTAAACTCGGATGTTTAATCATAAAACGTATTATATAATAACCGTAAATAATAATAAATTAATTATGTTTATAACACACCATATTTATTTATTTAAAATATGTTTAAACACATATGTCAATACTCCTGAAAATAAAGAAACTTATACATTTTTAAACCTGCACCTAAAGAAGCAATTATTAAGACGATAAATTATAATTGATCATAGGAAATAAAAATAATGTAGTGAAATGTCTCCTTCAGCCTAGCTCTTTCTAAGCTATGTTAGTGTTGGCTTCTAGTCTTAGCAGATTCAGGTGAAGGCCTTATTTTAAACAAAATAATCCTTAAAAATACTAATAAGTCAATGAAACCGGTAAATAGATTGATAAGTTAAACTTTTAGGCCGCAAATTTCATACAAGTATTTTAAATTAAACCTAAATACAACCAGGGGCCCGAGTCTGCTATTTACATTCCGTGTCAGTTGACTCATAGTGGGACGATTTTACGATAATTGGCACTCTACTAAGTTAGTAGAATGTAAAATCGTCCCACTATGAGCCAACTATGAGCCAACTATGAGCACACTGACACGGAGTGTAAATAGCAGACTCGGGCCCCAGATACGTATTTACATTCGCAAGGCCTAGGCTTATATATGATAGCTTAGACCTGTTCCCGACCCATCTCTAGGACCTAATGATACTTACACTGCATATATAATAAGAACTTACGAATCGGAACAATAATCGCCCAGTTTTGACCTTCGTAAACAAAACTATTTATTTCCCTTTGAATGCGGCATTTGAGTTCTTCGAGTAAACAAACAATACTCGCTAACGCTATTCATTCAATTAGTATTTAATATTCTCGTCTTGATGTTCTGTTGCCAAGAAATGTGTTTACTTTACTAGTAATACTGTTAAGTCTGACGAGACTGGTGAAAATGTATATAACTTGATCACCATGAAACATCATGTCAACACGATATTTTACTATGCCAACATCTTGTTTTATGGTGCTGCTGGTATGCTTATAGAATTTCTAACTTTTGTTGCTTATTGTATTAAATTACCAAGAGTTAGGAACATGTGATAACTCGTAAATACTGTTAATGTTGTCAGTTCGGATGAAATCCGCCGAAACTTAGAAAGACCTATATCCAGCAGTGGACTGCGAGAGGCTAAGTTAATTAACATCATTATTCTATCTACCGAATTAATCTAATTTAGTATGTAGTATGAATCATACCTTTACAATAACCATATAGGTTAAGAGCTGTTAACAAAACTATAAAAAATCAATTAAAATCTGCCTCAGATCAACAACTTTGCTGTCAAAATCACAACGATACCACAGATGATTAATGGCAATGAATCTGCAACTATCCGGTTGTAGCCAGTTTTATCCGCCTGATACCGGATTAGGGCTGCGCGGTCGAGATAAAACGTAACTCCGAAAATGTATTAAACAGGCTCATCTTTTCGTTTTATTGTTTCAAGTATAAAGGTTGGCCTTTTTGGACGTCAACATTATGAAACGTTTTGTTGGTTGAACTTTTTATAAGTAGGGTTGACAGCATGATTAGTAGCTAAAATGTATTATGAAAATCAGCCTTAATGCTTTGTAATAAAGGTGTTTTTAACATCAAAATCTTTACAGTAATATGTAGTTAATTGTATTCGGGAATTCTAGCGTGAAAATATGGTCTGCTGGATTTAGAGTGGAAAAAAATTAAATCCCTATTTATTTTTTTGTTGTTACTTTTGCCGAAAACTTAAGTAAAGGTTAGTCAAACTCAAAAGGCTTCAGAAGGTTTCAGGTAGGCGCTTATCTTCAGCTACAGTCCTTGGAATTTAAGGGGCATTGTTTCTTTTGGAAATTAGAACTATAAAGAGTCCGTATCTTTTCTAAATAGTTCCGTTATATTGTTAACAAAAATATGGTAAAACATGTTTAGTATTTAGTACTGAACACCCCCGAAAATTGTTAGCTAACAATTTTATGAAAATCAGTTATGTAGTGTAGCCGTAAAAGCGTATGTACAGACAGAGCTTCTTCTTTTATAACTAACTACTTGATAACATCATTTGCCTTAATTTCCTTAGATGTATAATTAACATAAGACAGATCTATTCCAGATTGGCCTGATCCAGATACTGTTATGAAAGGCTTTTCGTTAAATAGCCTAAAATAACTTTTCTTCGCCGGTTCGCGGAAGATCAAAGATAAATACGAAACGCTTAGTTACATGTTTAATGTCGCAAATTAATTCATAAATACCAGGAAACCGATGATGTGACAGAGATTTATATTTAAGTAAATGGAAATTAGGAAATCAAAGACAAAATGACATCTGTAATTAATCATAATAATAGAACGTTTGTGATACCTTACGCACGGTAATCTGATCGCAAAATAGGCAGAGCTTGCATTATGACCATGCAACTAATAAACATAATTATATATTTCTTAATACATACATTTTATAGGTAAAATACAACCAGACACATAGTTTGTCATTAGTCCCACCCATGACATCTGGTCTATAAGTCAGGGTCACTAACCAAAAGCCCAGCCAAAGAAACGTTTAACAAAGAAAACCTACCATTGGACGTAAAATATAATATTCTTTATAGAACATGACCATGAAAAACGGTAGAAAATTTATAAATGTTTATAAATTATTTCCGGAAAACACGAAATAAATACCCACAATCTCTTTATTTATGTCTTGCCTTATCTAAACCGTACTACCGACTTGGCGGTATAAACTTAACGAAATATAAGACGGTCATTTTTTGTATGATGTTCCCTTCAACAGATTTATTTTATCAGTGAATCCTTTATTAAATTATAATTAGTAAACTTAAAATATTTAGATATAAAAACTAAGCCTACACAATAAATAAGAAGAATTATAAACAAACATTTCCACCTTTGCAGTCTGGTATTTCAAACCCTTTAAACTATAGAAAATGTCGCGGTGGCCTAGCGGTTCAATGAACGGATTTGTATGCACAAGGTTGCAGGTTCGAACCCAGGCAAGTACCAATGTGGCTTTTTCAAAAGTTATATGTACTTTCTTCATTATTCTAAGACACTACTGACAACAGGTGAAGGAAAACATCGTGAGGAAACCTGGATTCCAAAATTTGGTATCTGAAATCGCCAATCCGCAGAGAGCAAGCGTGGTGATCAATGCTCGTGCCTTCTCTATATGGGAAGAGGCCTGTGCCCAGCAGTGGGACGTTTATAGGCTGGATTATTATAAACTATAGAAAACTTAATATTTCTTTGAAATAGAAATTTCTGCAGTATATAATAGTATTAGGTGTGCACCTTATATAAGATTTCCTATAAGTGAGAATAAAAAACACTTGCTAGAATAGGTTATGTTCTTAGAATTAGCTCGCCAGATGTTAAGAACTGGCAAGTGATGTCAAAATAATTGTGTAATGGAACAATATGTCTGCGTTTCCGACCTTTAATATATTTTTCATGCTCCTTATAAGTGCCTGCCTACCAACATTATGTAACACTAGCTACGAATCACGGGTTTGACCGCGTAGATCCTATTCCCGTGGTATCTCGGTATAAAAAAATGTTCTATGATATAATTTCGTTCAAATCAGTTAAGTAGTTTCTGCGTGTAAGTGTAACAAACTTTTTACCTCATATTTTTTACAGTATTAATGTAAAGAGAACGGCTCTCTTCATATTAAAACCTTTTTGCCGCGCTTTGCGTTGGACAGCGAAATTGCTTGTCTACGGTGACAGATGTAAAAAGACGTCATGTGATAATTGCGATGATTAATAGAAATTGGGAAAATAATCATTAAATGTCGTTTCTTTGGTTTACAGAGCAACACAATATTGGTTTTATTTCCACATAAAGAAATATATAATACATTATATCGGCATAGCCATTCAACGAGGCAATGCTGCCAGCCTTCTGGGCACGTTTCCTGCCATTGCCAAGGATGACGATGAGTTTTTTGACGCGTGTTAGTTTTATTTATTTATTTAAGATTTAATTTTAGTCTTTGTTTGTTCTTGTATTAGATTTAAGTATTGAATTGTAAAAAAAAAATTAAGACAATTAATAAAATTGAACGTTATATCTTATTATATTAATATTAGTAGAAAGTAAACACCTACATCGTAAAACTGCGGGCTCAATCCTGCTGCAAACAAAAAGTATTTATTTAATCCGCAAATATTTGCATGAGTCTGTCGTACATATTATCATGTTTGCATGCATGCATACAAGCTAAAAATTACTCACCAGCATGAGTTAGACGCATGATAGTGACACGTATTAAACGCTATTGTTACGTGTGCGCAACTGTTTAGACAGAAATCGTGGAAAAATTGTTTCTGACAAAAAAAAGGAATATTGAAGTCAGCACTAATGTGACGGATTTAGTAATAAATAAGTAAATAAATGCGGACAATATCACATACATTGCTCTGAACCCAAAGTAAGTAGCAATTTAGCAAAGCACTTGTGTTATGGAATTCAGAAACAACGAAGGTACCACAAAAACCCAGACCCGGGACAATGTAGAAAAGTGGTTTTCTACATTGACCCGTCCGGGGATCGAACCCGGGACCTCAGAGCTGGCGACACCTTGAAAACCGGTGCGTACGCCACTCGACCACGGAGGTCGTCAAAGTAAGTAACTTATGTACTGCATATAAGCCTGCAATTAATTAAATTATTTTTTTTTTATTCAAAGTTAAAAAAGGTTTCGTTTCTTTGTCGATAACAATTATTTTACCAATACAAAAACAACTTTAAATTTTGTTTTGTATTTTTGTATTTGCAAAATATTTGTTATTTACTAGACTATTTCTAGATGATGTTTACTTTCAAGTTACATAAATAATCAGCATTTTAATTAGGAGAATCGTAATATCTGTAAAATAAACATGATTAAAATTTCAGTTTCGGTTTTTTCCGCCAATAATCGTAGGTTAAAAGTCACTGATATACAGACATACACACCCCTCGATCACGGGGTACTAATTAAACTTTATTTTGTTGAATAATAAAAATAAGATATAAAACCTGTTAACTTCCATTAGCATTTGGAAATGGAAAAGTCCAAACAAAAATAGATAACACTCCATACTAATATTATAAAGGCGAAAGTTTATCTGTCTGTTACGCTTTCACGGCTAACAAAACACGGTGACAAAATACCTTGGTTCCAAAGAAAAGACATAAGTTGCTTTGTGCTTTGATAACCGAAACCCACGTTGGTAGAACCGCGGGCAGTACCTAACATAGCACCTACATATTTAAGACGAAAAAATTGACACATTTTAGGAAACCAGGTGTAAATCTAAATTGAATACCTCGAAACGTCAATCATGACATATCTCGCAAACCTAACAAGCGAATGTAATAAAGTAACATAGCTATGTTAATAACATAGCAACGCTAGACAGCTTGGCGATATCAACCGTCTGCAATACAATGATAACTGTAATAATATCGTAAAAGATTATATTACGTAACATAACCGTATAATCTCTTGGCATTTCTTAGAGTCGTAAATGTACGAAATCTGTGTAAATATAATAAACTTTGTGAATAATGAGCTAGTTGTTTAAATAAAAAGAAGAAAGATTTGTAAATTAGGTGTTGAAAATCACGTTTTGTAAAACTCGACTTAAATTTTCTGCTATCTTATTTTACAAGGTACAAAGAAGTTTTCTAAGCAAATTTAATTTAGTTACCTTGTAGTAGTAGTACTAGTATATTAATGAAAATATAAGTAGGCGTTCTAAATAATTAGTCCGTGTAATAACAACCTAAACAATTTAAAACCTTTCCACTTTTATACTAATCTTTGTACTGATAGCAACTGTCTGAGCAAATTTTTCCACTAGACATGCATTGCCGATAAAAAGTCCAACATTCCGATATAATAATAATAATTACAGACCACCAAATGTCTATACATTAGGTCAAAAAACGGAAACTTTTTAATCAGTCGAAATTATATATTTTCCTAGTCATAAAATAAAAAATACATTTTTTTTGAGATTACATCTACATACTCGAAAAATTTCCGCAAATAATTTTATCTCAGCTTACTAGTAACATTCCGCAGTTCGATGACATACCCAGGCCACCTTAGCCCTTTAGGTTCCTATTACAGATGATAAAAACATAAAAATTTCCTTGAATTTCATAATTATTTCCGTACTTTACTGAGTACTATTCCATAGTTAGCGACAGGACAACTAATACCCCACGCGTTGGTTGCGTGTCTTTGTCTGTGTGTGTCCGTGTAATGCAGATTTCTATGTGTAAGTACGCAAATGAACACGTTGTAATGTAGTGAATCTCGATACTCCTGTCCCTATAGTCTTTGTTTTATAAATAATCAATTAATAAAGGTACACAGTGTCACATAGATTGGCTCTGAATCCAAAGTAAGTAGGTAGAACACTGGTGTTATGGCATCAAAAATAGCGAAGTTCCCAAAAACACCCAAACCCCCGACAATGCAGAAATGCAGTTTCCTACATTGACCCGTCCGGGGATCGAACCCAAAACCTCAGAGCTAGCGACACTTTAAAACTGTGTGTACGCCACTCGACCACGAAGGTCTTTACGCACACATTCCCAATTACAAATATTTTAAAACAAATGACTGTCGTGTTCCCACTATTCCCCATTCAGAATTCGCGAGTAATGTAAATGTGTGTGTATCACCGGGTTAGTTAGGGCATATTACAATTATAGTGTCTGTGCATATGCATATAGTATCTTTATCTGTATATTTGTGATCACGTTGGCTCGCCACGTTGGAATGCACGTGGCCCTTATATTATGAACTATTAAGTGTTTGCAAAGTACTTATGTGTAATGAAAGGGACTATGTGGGTTTAGTGCAGCGCAGTTGGTATTTGTTTTATGTGCCTACGAGTGTTAATAAATAAAACTTTTTATTTGTTTATTTGCTACTAAATAAATAACAAGTTATTGTCTGTCTTTCGTATATCTCTTCTCTTCTTAACTCTCTCAATTTATACCTAACCTTTTAAGTAAATAATTAATGGCTGTTTTTAGAAACATTCACCTATTAAAAAGGATTTACCGCATTAAATAAAATGGTACCCAAAAATAACTGTAATGAAAATATACCAGTCTCCAAATTAAAATACCTTTTAAAAACATTCGTTTTACAACGTTATCTGATCAAAACATATTTCCAAAGCAAGTTATTTCATTGAACATTTCTGTAAACAAAATAAATGTTACATTTAAGCCTATGTTACACTACTACAAATGGAGCAACATGTTGCAGAACATGTCAGCAACACGTGGAATGACGAGACTTGCGCTCGCTCTAGGAGCGGAAGCAAGCAACTGTACCCGCGACATGTAACATGTTGCGGGTCACCAGCCAACACGTAAATTTGAGCGTTGCGTGTCATTTTGAACAGACTTTAAGTAGAGGAGGTTCTAAATATTGCATCTAAAAGTTCAAAGAAAAATGTATGTTACGCGATTTTTACGACCATTGTGGGTCGATTTAATACAAACACTTTTTCATCAAAAAAATTGTGGTCCTCTCAGGTGGCCTTATACATTTTATCACAATCGATCCTGTAGTTTTTTTTTAATTGAAATCGTTTTTTTTTTACATTTATGTACAATCAAATATGAAAATTATTTTCTTCCCAAGTGTATCCTTGCCTTTACTGTATAGACACCTAAATACATCAAAATGGTACAAAATGTACAAATTCACTTCGTTTGATGTCTCGTTAGCGAAATAAACATATTTACATGAAATTGAAAGATATCAAGTTGTTCAGATGTATTCGTTTCGTTCGTTACAAAATATCAACATACCTTAATGATTGCTGCTTTTATAATCGTACTCAATTTTTGCTTCGAGTATTCCCTTTTTTATTTAATAAAACAGACAGACGAACGATAACATTCGAAATCTATTTTGTGCAAACTCTTGACTTGAACGTTTGTATGTTACTTGGGTGATTGCCTGGGTTTTAAGTATAACCTAAAATTAAAAAAAAGGATGGTGAATGGTTTCTATACTATATATAATAAACTCACAAAATATGTGGTTGCACGTTTCGAAATAGCAAAGATATTTTGTGTAGCATATTCACATTCTATTTTTTTTATAACACAATCTTTGTCCTTTAAATGTTTTTTCTCGATTCTCTTGAACCACTTGAAGTCCAACTCCTGCCTGTTGGTCTAGTGGTTAGTGACCCTGACTGCTATACCGGAGGTCGTGGGTTCGATTCCCACCCAGGACAAATGTTTGTGTGATGAGCATGATCATTTGTTCTGGTGGTCTGGGTGTAATTTATCTATAATATGTATGTATTTAGAAATATATAAGTATGTTTATCAGTTGTCTGGTTACCATAACACAAGCTCTGCTTAGCTTGGGATCAGATAACCGTGTGTGAGTTGTCCCGGAATATTATTATTATTATTATCGTAAAACCTAACTTTACTCTAAAGCAAACATCAAAAACTCACTAAATTGATATTTATTTTCTAAAATGTTTGTTTTGCTGAGATACCTTGTTAGTAATATTTGCTTTTCTAGTCAAATTATATCGTCATTCGTTGGGCATTACTCTCACATCTAACTTCAATAAATTCATCGATATACTCACTTACTCTATATTTATCTTGCTCTAGTAAGCAATTCTCGATCACAAATGTATGTGTACTTTCGATAGTTTAGGTTGATACGCAAACAGTAACTCTTAAGATAGGACTTCTTAACACAATAGATTACCGTGAGCTGACTTGAGAGAACAAACTTATAGGACAATACAGGTGTAATTATCAACAGTTTGTTATAATGTTAAGGGACCGTAACATTTGTTAATGCGTAATCGCAAGATCAGTAAAGACATGTTTAAATCAGTCTGAATAACTTTATCCTCATAGGAAGTTTGTAAAAAATACTTACAAAGTGTATTAAGTTCTAAATAACTACAAAATAAAAATATAAAAGTTTTAGAGTGGCAAAATCATTTCTTTTTTTGGATCGTAGCAAGTGGAAAGAAGTGGTCTCTGCCTACACCTACGGGAAACAGGCGTGACTATATGTATGTATGTATGTAAAATCATTTCTTTTTATGGCGACAAACATAAGAAAAAGGTACATAGCGTACATACCAATAATTGATTATGAGATTTCTCTTCTATTGTATGTATATACATAGTAATTCAGCCCTTTTTTTATCCGGAGAAATCCTCATGGACTTCCTCCGCCCTGGGGAAGGCAGAGAGTATGCCCTTATGCTGGAGACCAGGCGGGAAAGCAATGCAAATTACCGCGATCTAAAACAGGGAGGCTCCTTTCCGGAGCTACAACGATGAGAGAGGGGGGGAGGGGGGAGGCTTTGCCTCCCATCTTTCATAGTAATTCAGCCCCAAGTTAACACACGACGTATTTACTGATGTTTTCATTTTCTATACGTCATTATTGCATTCGAACTTCACCAATACAAACAGGCTAATAAAAATGATATATTAAACGTTATAGGTTGACTGTCCACATGAATAAGATATTGTACGTTGTACGAAAGCCTTTGTGAGTTAGCTCAAAGGCCGGATACTGTGTGCGCTACTTGACCTAGAATCACGCGATACTGAGCCACCGACCGCTCTTGACATTGTCGAGATTATATCGAAATATTATATATTATATACAGTATTCACGTATTAATCTTAATTTATTTATCGTATTAGGATTTCTGCTCCTGGCTGACGTATTTATTTGATTACGAATAAAGAATGAAAAAACTAATATAAATACACACATACATACTTACACACTTACGTTATTAAGATTGTTAGCAACGCACTAAGTCGAGGTCCGAATCCCTCAGGGGGTGCCCTTAGTGGACGTAGCTGACGTAGTTCGTTTTTTTCTATTGCTCTGGACCTGGAGCTGCGCTGAGAATGCTTAGCGATACCGCGGCTCCAGCAAGGGCTAGGACGGGTGTTTTTTGGTCGGTGGAAGTCCGACATATCCCCACGTCGTGCCCTCGACGTGGGTTGGAGTCATTCGATTTTCACCCGGCAAATAAAAAAGGTTACCTTAAGGTCCTCGTCAAAAGTCCGATGAAGCAATCGAAGCATGCGCTCAGGCTAAAGGCTAAAACTAAATAGATCTCTTCAAAAAAAAATCATAAAGATACACACTTACATACGACAAACAAGAGAAATTCCTGGTTTCTAAACTACTCTATGTTTACTTTTTGTATCTTAAGTTTTCGTGCCATTTGTACGTAATCCAGTTTTATCACTTCGCACCGGACGGAATCATGTTATGACGAAAGTCAGCCTACAATGTATTTGATGTAAACAGTAATTAGTAGTATGAACTAATTGTTACATACGCGTGATTTACTCGTGATATAGATTTTGCCAGATATTTATGCTTTATATTTATTTTATTATTTAGGCTTTACATTTTGTATTGCTCGTTATCAAACATGAAAGTGAAATTGACCTCCAAAAGTGATATTTGAAGATTATCTGTTTACACACCAACTAAAAAGTTTAAAAGAAAAAGGGGAGGAAAGATAAAATTAAACTATTTACCAATTCAATATACGTAGGTACATCTGGGTAACATGAATAATCATTGGCTTATTTTCATTAGTGCTGTAAAACATTTTATTGTTTTTATGTATAATATTGCATTTGTGTACAATCTTCTAAACAAATACAAATCGCATCTAATTAATTTAGTTACATAAATCGTTAAGAATATAGTGTCATCGACCTTTCAGATAGCATTTGAGTAGGTATAATTGACTTTTGATAAACTTATTGACATAACAATCGTGAAACATAACTAATTGGTAACATCAAACGAAAATATAAACTTCACCGGTTTCAAACGACGAGGGAAACAAAGGGCCGGAATAATCGAACTATACATCAGCCACTTTAAAGAAATAATGACCGTGCTTTGGGATTATGAACCTTAATTCAATGACTAACAGTTCAGTTTCCATCACATTCAAATTACTTTTAGGCCCTTTTCGGTAATATTTGTCATTCTAAAATGAACTTAAACACATGTTGTCAAAGTTGATAATTGCGTAATTAGTAATAACGTTTAATTCTCTTTCCAGATTGGCTTTAGTATAGGTTGCACTTGAAAACAAAAATCCATATACAGAGTGTAACGAAAATGCATGATCATATATTATATTTGAACTTATAGAAATTAAAAAAACTATTACATGAAAGTAATGTCTATAAAAAAATTAATATGTTAAAATTTAGTTTAGGGGATGATAATTTGGGGGAGGCCTATGTCCAGCAGTGGACGTCCTAGGCTGAAATGATGATGATGATGAATTTTGTTACATTCTGTAGATATTTTAGTTAAAATAGTTTTGTTACCTATTCAAATTTTATTCCAACGACCCAAAATAGAAGTACTCACATTGAATACCGTTTATATTTTGTTCATATTTACATTTTATAATTAAATTGGTTTCAAATGACAAATTACTCAGGGACCTTTGGACCCTAAATTTACTTTTAGATATAAATTCCTCTCACTAGACTCCAAATTTCTCTCAAAATTTTAGTAAATACTTTTACATTATTTTATGAAAATTCCATTTTTTTTTTAAGGTTTGTTTACTCATGCTTGTTTTTTCGAACGCCCGACTAGTTTCAACTCAACTGTATATTTAATCATGAGCCAATGCGAAATAAGACCTATCGAACTGTACATTCGTTGTTTAAAAACATCTGTTACACAACTAAAACATTGAAATCAGTCTCAATTCAAACAACTTCTTAAAAAGGAGACAGTGAACTTTTCTAAAAAGAGATTGTGAACTATTTAAATAGTACTAAAGAAGTATAACTATTTTTTTTATTACTTAACACAGTCTTGGTGTATTTAATATCCAAGGCTACGTAATTGCCTAGTACATTAGGCACAGGTAATTAGCCTAGCTTTACAATTTTCATACGTAGCCTGGTACCAATCCTTAATACTTTTCAATCAAAATTTAATACAGTTGAGGTGAAACCTTACTAGTTCTGGAACGGGAAATTATACTTGTAGGCTTCCGTACCTCAAAAGCTAAAAACGAAACCTTTATATAGGCTGTCATAGTGTTTGTCAAGTCGTTGTACAACGATGTATGAGAAAACAGTTTTCTAACTGACAAGTCGAGTTGGATTACGAAGGATTAACCTTGACGAATAGCAAAATTTGTACGGAACCTACCAAAGACAATTTAAAAACCGGACAAGTGCGAGTCTTTCTCACGCACTTAGAGACAGTCTCACACTCGTCCGTTCTTTTAACTTGACTTTCTTCGGAAATAACGCTACAGCTGTACTTTCTTTGTATTATTTTGGTTAAAGTACACTTGTTACTTTCATCTACCTCATCTATCTTTCCTGTCCATCCAAAGGTTGTCTGGAAGATATCGCTATTAGCGATAAGACCGCCATTTTACGCTTTACTGTTGATGTATTTTATTTTTATGAAATTTTAATGGTTTACAATAAAGAATATTCTATCTACTTTACACATTTCGATGACTCAACTCTTTACCCAAAACTCCCATTATATCTCTGTAAAGTAGCTATAAATCTTTCATAATGCAGTGTAATAATGATTACGAACATGAAATCCGAGCTTCAATAAACAAATGACTGATAAATGACTTTCTGGAAATCTACGTTTCTTTGCGTGATATCAAATAAAAACAAGTGCAATACTGTGATATCTTAGATTAAGAGTACGGGGAAACATGAAGATAAACATTTTAATCTGAATAATTAATGCTTTTCAGAGTTATGTAGTATAATAAAACCTGTAACTATCTGTTTGTTAATTTTATTATTATAACACCTTCTAGCTGTCGTAGATGATTTTTTTATCTGAAAGTTAACCTTTGGATAATGCAGACACGATAAAGGTAGATACACTATCAATTAACTGTGTAACCACTATTAAATAAACTTTTTTTTGAAGAAGTAAATAAATAGTCGTCTAGGTCGGGATGTCTTAAACGCAAATCTCGAGGGCCAATTCGAGGCGGCGCGGTATAAGGTTGTATAGAGTGACTTACGGGAGGCCTTTGCCTAGCAGCAGTTTGAAAGCAGAGCCAAGAGAACAAAAATATATAGATATATTTATTTTCAATTTTAAAAGTTGCAAAGGAAAAGTACTGCAAAAAAAATAAGAAAGAAAGTTAGATCAAAAGGTAAAGGTCAAATATCATCGAAAATAACAAAATATCCCAAATGCCACATCCTATTTATATTACATCATGGTTGATGCTGGTGATTTACGGCACATTAGAGCCAGTCGTTAATTATGTCATCAACGTAAACAACGTGAAAATAACTACGTTCAAAGTTACGTGGGCCAACGTGAAACTGTTTTTATAACCTGATTAGTTATTTAAATAATAACTTTGGTGATTCGTCTGGCCGTTATAAAGGAGATATTGTGCCCGGGTGTGTAATAAGTAATAATAATTGACTCAGTTTGGCTTGTCATTTTTATAGGCTGAAAGTCTACTAGATAATAGATTTTTGAGACAAGATTTTTTGCTTAGTTTAAAGAAAACACCCTTTCCTCTGATTTTATAAATATTCGTCAAATAGACGGTAACAATACTTTATATTTACCTTAAAATTACTTACTGTGAACATAACCGCATGGGACATGAAATAAAATACGAGCTAGGATTATTAACACTAAAACATAATTATGTTTTATAAACTTGCATTTTATTTATATTTCATGCTTATAAACTTTTAAAAGTCAAATAGTAACCCTTTTCGAACCATATGGCTTAAATCCAACCCTTAAATTTATATTTAAGTACCATTAATCCCTATTTAAACTTTCAAAATTATCTCTAAAACACAGGTGTTTTGAAAAGAAGTTTATTTTTGTTAGTCCTCAGTAAATTATGTTAATTTAGTAAAACTACAAGAGTTGTCTCGCAGTAAAATAGATTAAATAAAATAATATTACTAAGTATCATTTAAAGACTGATATAGATACAACCGATTTTTTAACCCTGAGGGCTAATATTTCAAACGCCAGATAATTCTGCCTATCCGCGGAATAATTTTGAATTTTTGACGTGAGTTTTACCTCTTCAATGAATTGTAATCTGTGAATTATCTTGGGCCTCAAGTCCAATAATTGTCTACAAATGTCAAAAAATCTATGTTCATCCTACCAACCCTCTAGTCCAATTCTATTCAGTTTTAGAACCTTGTGAATAAATTTAAAAATGTATTTCCTTACGAGAAAATTTTCAATTACCTTGTAAACTGAACTATTGCTACTTACCTCACCGGAGATGTACGAAGTAATTTTCTATAAAGAAACAAATTGCTCACTTTGCATTTCTTAAAGCGTTATTACCTATTCTTACACTAAAATAAGTTTAGCTCCTTCAAATAAGAAATATTTTGCAGCTATTTTTTACTTTGCGAATAAAATCTTAGATAATACTAGCTGTACCCGGCATGCGTTGCACTGCAATTTTTTCTACCTAGCACCTGCCCACTACCTACCTGCCTACTACCTACCTGCCTACTACCTACCACTTAGGGGTATGAAAAATAGATAGTAGCCGATTCTCAGACCTACTGAATATGCATATAAAATTTCATAAAAATCGGTCAAGCCATTTCGGAGGAGTATGGTAACTAACATTGTGACACGAGAATTTTATATATAAGATTACACCTTTTCTAAGAAAGTGTTTTTATTGGAATTCATTCCTCAAGAAATATAATGTTAAAATTATGTACTAATTTCACAAAAAAAGTGTTATTCTGTTTAATTGAGTTAGAACCTCAACTGTTTTCAAAAGTATATTTAATAAACATGTCAAGTAAATAAACTTTATTTAGTGTATTTTATTAAAACTATATAAGTGTACCGTTTTGTTTTATTTTAATTAAACAAGTTTATTGTTTATGATTACACACGTGCGATATACCTACTTCTTTATAAGTTCGACCTCTGCAGTACCCACTAAAGGTCAAAAGCCTTCTTACCACTTATTAAAGAGCTGAAATTTTCACGCTATTTCTTCTCGACTTCATCAATCTTCAGTCCACCCGTTTAAGTGCACCTTAAGTGCCATAACGGACCATTTCCCATAATGGCCGCCATAACTCCTTATTCACTTATTCACATGCTTCTAATGATCGTTCTCTTTTACCTACGGAAGCATCCATATTAAGTAACTAGGAAATACGACGACATTATTAAGTAAAGCTTTTAAGAATATTTATTGTAATTATTCTGTTTTTCTTCCTTTGTTATAGACTTCTAAAAAAACAAAAGTATTCCAAAATCAAAATCAATCAAAATCAAAAATTATTTATTTAACTTAGGCTACAAAGTAGCACTTATCAAACGTCAATTATTATTACAATAGGACAGCACCCTAGGGGTCGGTTCATATCCGGCGGAAAAGGCAGCGCGCAACATCGGCCGCGCAACGCCAGAACGAGCAAACACACAACAGAACATCCAACCACTCACACCTGACGCACCAACGCGTCATCAGGTCAGTGTGAAAGGCTGAATGCTCCACCATGCGCCCGCCCGCCCCAGCGCCACGCGACCGACAACACGCGACGCCACCACCGCCAGACATGAACCGACCCCAAATCGCCCACCCTTCACCGCTTCCTAAGTGCTTTGGCTGAGGAGAAGAAACGGCGCAACAAACTCCCCAGTAGCACGCTGTCATTACATTAAAATAATAAATAATATAAAAAATAACAATAAATAACGATAAGGGACCGCGCAAAGTGAACAAGTGGTTAAGGTAGATGGGTATCATACTATTTAAGAGTGAAAATTATTGAATCTACGTGGAGACCAAGGTCAGCAGAACGACCAGTCACCTCAAGCGGCACCCGTTCACGAGTATGACGCAAGGATCAGCCATCCCCTCCCTCGCCATATTAGAGGGAAGGAGGAGACCCGACCCAAGACACCACCGCAGGCAATGACAACTTAGGGAGCATGACGAAACTGCTGCCGGCTTAAAGAAAATAAAACAAAAGGAATTCTGTGTTCAAATTAGAAAAAAAACCCCAAACACTGATTCACTGCACAGTCCCTTATCAAAGCGGCATTAAAATAGTATACCAATATACATGCGTATAACTGCATTAATAATAAAACAATATATTGTTACATACAGAGTGTATGCCAATCAATTTGGAACAATAATTAGAATTGTTATAAAATGTCAAAACAGCAAAGTAATAATAATAATAAAAGTTAAATTATACAATAGTATAATTGTATCAAAATATAGTAACATACTATCTGTATGGCAGTCAAAAATAAACAAAAAAAAATAATAAAAAAATGGGAAAAAATGATCCCAGTAATTCAATTCAGAACCGTCTTGTGTCTATCAAGGCGACCAACAGTTTTTATCGTTTAAATAGTCATTTAATGTATAGTAGGCTTTCTTACAGAGCCTTGTTTTGACTACTGATTTAAATGAATTATATGGTAATTCTAACATCCTAGGAGGCAGCTTGTTGTAGATACGAATGCTAAGTCCTATAAATGAGTTATTCCTTAAGGATAACCTAATAGTGACAAAATCAAATTAATAGATACCAGATTTTAAAAACAATAACGTTTCGCTTACTGCTTTAGAATCTAGAGGTTTGAGAATCCGAAAGCAATTGCTAGTAAAATTGACAACATTTAGCATAAAAGAAAAAGTAAGCTGGATCATTTTCTACTTTAAAAAAACATAGGTAAGTATAGTAATATAATAGAACGGGGATTAGCGCGTACATGCTTAGATACCTTTAGGGCTTGACGTTTCGACCGGGTTACACAGGCCATGGTCGCAAGCAGACTCATAGAGTCAAGACATAGGTAAATAGTTACAATAAAAGTTCAACTTTTTATCTGCTTTTTCGTCCGGTTAATTGCTGACAAACTAGTTATTCAAACTCGCAAAAAATGCCTGACCCTTACCACTCAATTACCGAATTGTAAGACATGTCATTCAATATATAAAACATCCATAAGAAAAATGTAAAATATTTTCGACAAAATGCATCACAATAGGAACGGAGTGGCGTGCATTGGAAAGTTGGCATCGAATGGATTCACTTATGTGGCGCTGAGGCGGAAATTGGCATAGGGGAGCGGACTGGCTCATTGTTGCTTGCCTGACAGGTAGGTGCATGATACAGAGTGTGGCGGGTTGTGTAACGGAGGAGACGTAGCAATGAGGAATGTAATGAAAAATTGTAATAGTAAGTTAATAGTTTGAAGCCGATAATTCTTACGCCGTAACTTACACAGAACTGCCTTTTTTGTAATAAAACAGTATCGCATAACGCATCCAGTTTAGGTATGACATAGAAAAAGACATGTCGCAAAACTCTGGAAGATCTTTGACTGAACAAACAGTAGATACAAGCATAGCGCCAAACGGCTTGTCCAAACTTGAAAATAAGTACAATCAAGTGTTTAGTATATTTATGTTGACAATTTACGCTAACTGCGACATATTTGACGACCTCCGTGGTCGAGTGGCGTACGCACCGGTTTCAAGGTGTCGCTAGCTCTGAGGTCCCCGTCTCGATCCCCGGACGGGTCACTGTAGAAACCAACTTCTCTACATTGTCTCAGGTCTGGGTGTATGTGGTACCTTCGTTGTTTCTGAATTCCATAACACAAGTGCTTTAGCTACTTACTTTGGGTTCAGAGCAATGTATGTGATGTTGTCCGCATTTATTTATTTATTATTTTATTTATATCCAGTCAATATTTAGTAACTACTTTATCTCAATCTCTCATCACTTCAGCCGCGCAGGTAAAGCTCTTCATCTCTAAAAGCTTGGACCTTGAGGAGAAACTTAAGTAACATTTTATTGGTCCTCCGTATACTTGTTTGGAGGTAAGAACTTGTTGTAATAGAAGTAAGCATATAATCTACTGCACGTACAAAATAAAAACAAACAAACTTAAAGCTTTTTGAACTTTCATCAAAGACATAATGACTTATTCACGAAAAGTATTAATGTAAAAAAATCAAGCATTAGCTCAGCCACTGTCAAACAATTAAGATTAATCAAATCGCACATCCATAAAAATACAACTTTCGGCATATAAATAAAATGCATAAATTATTGTCCAAAAAATATTAAACACAAAACTTAATTACCTTTAATTAACTTTAATTAACACTAAGAACAAACTTTGCACACATAAAATTAATTAAATAAAACGAAAACCTCTGCAATTCGAATTCAGCAATTTGAATATTGATGACTTTAGAGGGTAATCCTATTTAGAACAATTCAACATTTCCCGAACGATCTATGGTCCCTTTTTAATAAGTAGTTATCGATAGGTACCTAGTTTGTTTAATTTATTAAATACATGAAAATCTTCTTCCAAGAAATCCGACTCCTAAGTATAACCCAATTGTAATATGAATGAAATTTGTTCTAATAACGTTTAAAAAAAAACATCATATTTTTCACAATATAAGACAGTGCAGCATACTTGCTGCACTGTCTGTACTCAGTAAGGAGCAAAAATAGCGAGATTTTTGTGTTGAAAGTCAGATAAAAACCTATGAATATGACTAATGAACTGTTTTCAATAATTTCTTCATAGCACGTCTTACAAAACCAATCTAGAATTGAAAAGAAAATCGATGAAAAATTGTAGAGTGTTTACATATTTTTGCTCGTAGGTAATACTCGTACGACTGTACACAGGAAAAATAAAATGTAAGTATATTCTCCTTTAAAATACGTGAAATCTACTTAAAGTCATCATTCGAGTAACCATATTAAATTATTCATTTTAACTCTGTTTTACAGACCACACATTGGTGCTTAATTAATAAAATACTTTTAAATAAAACAATTTCGAATAAATTAAGCTTAATTACCGCATATATATGAGCTGTAACGCCAGGAGAATTGCAGGTGTTCACTCAACTGCACTGATTCTTCAATCAATGCCTGCCTTTTTGTGATGGGCAACAATGCATTTTAAACATTAAGTAGGTAATAGGTTTAAGGTTCTTATTCGCATGTCCTGTTTTCTTTTATAAGTATGGAATAGAGTCAATGTTTAGCTAAATAACCTTTTTTTTTTCTTTAACGGTCAATAAAGTATTTTTTTGTGTATATTTACTGTTTTACGCAGCACATAATTGTGCTTGTTATTTTTTTTCGTTTCAGGATTAAAATGTATTTTTCAATATTAAAAGGCTTTTAAAATAAAACAGACAAAACCACTTAAAAAAATCCACTTAAAAATATTTTTAATGCCACCACTTTTACAAGCAAACAAAAACAGTAATCCGTTAAAAATGAATGAATTAATAAAATACGATCGCACGCATAATAAGTGAATAAAGCCTCCATTACTTGTGCAAACAAATTACTCCATACATATGAATTAAATAGATCCCGATTAAAGGGATCCTTTTGTGGGACGAACAAAGGATTGCCACCAAAAAGTATTTACACGTTAAACGGTACTCTTTTTAATCCTCTGAGTATTTCATTTCCTGACCCTTGTCGATATCACACATTCGAATTTCAAACAATTGTTTTTAGAAGTAAATGGCGCGAATTGTTTTGATTGGTCATTCGATTTAGGGGTTATTTAGATGTTAATAGAATTTGGGCGTGTATATTACCAACTCCTAATTAAATGTTATTATTTTGTGGCTCAGTTTTAGACAGCAGAACAGAATTGGTCTGATTTATGAAGCCTAGGAATTTTATTACGAAACAACGTAATCCCATCAAGTACATTTTCATAATTGGTGACGCGGAAATTTAATAAAAATAACTCTGTCTTTTTCTTAAATTTTCATTTTGAGCTGTTCAGAAAAACTTTTTACGAAGTAAACAAACTGCTTGAAATTACAATAAAAGAAGAATTAAAAGACAAAAAGAGCAATTAATTTCCTTTTGATCCCTTCCAAATAAACTTTAATTTTATTTCAATAAACAAGAGCTAAAAGCCCCATAAAATTCATGGATCAACGTTTTGTCATTGAATATTACCTTTTAAACTTTTTGACTTATTTCTAATTAAAAAAGAGAAAGTGGTCATCGGTGCGAAGAATTGAAAACAAGTTGAAAGGGGACGAAGATAAAAGGCGCCAGCTGGAAATTAAGAAGGCTTTTATATAATAGTAGACGATAAAAAGCTATTAGATCTTAACTGTATAACAACTACATTTTCCAAACCTTTCTAGACTAGTAATGATTTTTCGAACCTGAAACTGATTCTTCGTTAAAACTCATCAACTGTAATACTACTTAATCATCGTAAATAAAAATATCTAACCCTAAATTAAAAATGAAATTCAAATTCTAAAAATTACTCTTACTACTTTATTATTTCTCGCAAATATAAATTTTCCAAATTTATTTCTTTAACCGTTTTTATCGTCAACAATCATACAACTTCAAGCTTAAATGGTAATAAATTCAGTCAAGTTGTTGACTTTGGCTACAGGAAACCACTAATCACTAAAACATCGGTAAAATAATACAAATAATGGTAAAATAATAACGTTCCCCAACTTGGTGAATTGTAGTCTTATGCACCTACTCCGAACCTCGTCGTTGACATTTATTTTCAACGGCAAAACGAACAAAACTGTTGGCAGAAATTTTCGAATTTTCACCGTGAGCTGGGATCATATCCCGCAAATTTTTCCTGGCGTTCGCCCAGAAAAGTTCTGAAACAAAGTCGTGCAGCACATGCACCGCAATTGTGCCGTTAACACGTCTCGAAGTCACTAGGTTACATACGATGCTGCAAAGTACCATGTGGCAGCAAAATGCTTTTACCTCTCAATGTAATAATATTGCTCTTCTTCAGTTTTATAGCGACAATCAATATCCCACCAAAAACATTCAATGTAAAAAAAAAGCCAAGTCTCTCTATGCAATTCTTCCATCGTAAAAAGTTTTGAGATCGCATAGGAGCCAAGTCCTGTTCAACTTAATTTGTAATAATAAATCAATATTTTGTGACTATATCAATAGTTTTGTTTACATTGCAATAACAGTGACTTGGCCATGAGCACAAGTTAAAGGTCGTGTGCTCCTTGTAATTACATACAAATACCGTTTAATTGATATATTATATAAATGGACATGATTTTGTAACTGATTGGAATTTGAGATCACTATGGACTTAACATGCGATATAGTGCATGTGCAGTTCACTGATCTTGGATGATACCGACTGTCGGTTTAGGTGTCCTGATATTATTTATTATTTACTTTCAACTCCTCCAAATATGCCGTTCTATATTTGTATCTTATTGTGCTCATGGCCAAGTCACTATTATTGTAATGTAAACAAAACTATTGATATAGTCACAAAATATTGATTTATTATTACAAATTAAGTTGAACAGGACTTGGCTCCTATGCGATCTCAAAACTTTTTACGATGGAAGAATTGCATAGAGAGACTTGGCTTTTTTTTTACATTGAATGTTTTTGGTGGGATCTCATTTATTTTTTGTAGGTCTCTTTCTTTTCTTTTTTTAAATAAACAAAATTGCCATAAAAAATATTTGCTTTTTGTACATAAACAAAAAACAAAGTTAACAATGCAGTCAAAATTCATATACCATGTTCTTGTAAAACCGCAAATATAAATTTGTTTCATATTATTTACTAAGGTATATAATTTATTACCGTTTTTATAATTTTCCCTTTACATGTAGCTAATAACCTATCTTGGTGCCAAATTTGAAGGTTCTAAGTTTGCTAGAAGTACCTTAGATTTTTGATGATCGGTCAGTGAGTGAGTCAGTGAGTGACAAAATGGTGTAACTTTGATCGCTCATAACTCGTAAACTATTGGTTCAAATGTCATGTAATTTTGAGGCTGAGCTTCTTTTAATACTTACTCTAGGTCATCGAAAACCTAAACCCCTAGCTTTGTCCGTATCGATGATACAGGGGGGGTGAAATAGCCGCGAAACGCTTCGAGAAAAGAATGGTACGGCCGTGCCCGTTTTGCTCGAGACTTGGCTGGGGCACTGCCGTGCCCCCAGATACATAGTAAAGAAATATACATAGTAAAGAAACGTGTGCACTTGCCTTCACAAAAATGTCTGATGCAACTAAGTTAAGACTAAGTTTTTTCAAGAAAAAATTTACAAGGCATATAGTAATTACTTACTTCTAACAGTAGGAGAAACCAGAAACAAAGCACAACAGCAGAAAAGTCTCACTTTAATAAAGTTCGTTTCTTTCCCATTCATAAACAAACTTCCCTAAAGAACAATGATCACCAGAAAGCACCCCTTACGACTTCGTTAGTAGAATTCTGAAACCGTTCCCCATTCGAAGTTAACTTTCTCACCGTTGTAACTCAAATTTATTATCATCGCAGGTAAAATTAAATTGTTTAATGAAATAGCTTGATAGCTAATTATAACATCTTGAGAGTTTGCAAATAAAATGATGTCTTTCTTAAAGGAAAGGAAATTTTTCTATGGTTAAACTTCTAATTAATGGAAAGTAGGTCACAGATTTTCAAGAGTATACTACTTGGATGGTGGAGAGATTACTACTGATTAAAATGCCAGAAAGCAAAGTTTTGGATCACGCCACTTCAATTCTTGATAATCTTTGTTACAAGCAGTACTCACTCAAAACAAAAACTTGATAAATAGATCTAGGCTATAATTTAAACATTAACGAAGTAATTTCTATTCCTTTTTTATGGAGAAAAGCGGGAAATTTCCGGAAAAGACACTTGTCCAAACAATCTATCCTTCTTAAAAGAAATGACTGATTGCTTCAAGTTTTTCTCGTAACTCAATTCCCGGAAGCTTCGTAAGAGCGTTATGAATTATGTGATCGATAAATAAATATAGGATGTTACAAAACGAGCAATCTAAGAATATATTTTATCGTATATTTCACAACCGAAGAAATGTTAATTTAAGTAAATAAGATTTAGATTTAGTAGGTATCATACATGTTTGCGGCAAAAACAATTAATGATGTAGACAAAGTTTAAGGCATAAAAATAACAAACAAAAAAATAATCCATAAATAATCTAAATTAATACTTTTAACCTCTACACCCTGAAATATTTTCATTAAAGTTGTCCTCCATAATCCTACTACTCAGTATATGTCCTTTTTGTGCGCATCACTTCTGTCCTATGTCCATCTAATTTCGTTCCGCCATGGTTTTTGTTAGATCCTTCATAAAACATGTTGCAACATGCTGTGGCCGTGTGAAATATTATGTTTACTCCTTCGTCAGTTTTGGGTCAGTGACAAACATGGAATCCATGATTCAGAATTAATTTTGTTAAACATAATATATTATTATATGAAAGCGTATGTTGACTCACTGACCTATATATTTTTGGGTCAGTACATTAAATAGATGAACGTATGAATCAGAAAAGACTTCCTGGTCTTTGACAATTTACTTTCCATGTTTTTATTTGATTCTTTTTATGTTATGTGTGGTGTTAGGTTAGTTTTTCTGCTTTGATATTGAAATCAGACATTATATTTGTCCTGTTCTTTTACAAGGTACTGTAGAATAGTTACACTGTAGGTATATAAAAAAAACTCAGCTTTTTCCCAACCGGTGGGTATTTTTTTACAATCATCCCTTTTTATCATTAAATAAAATAAATTAAAAATGACAACCAACGCAAGTAAAATACAGAAGTCTTGTACAAACAGCACAAGTAAAAGTTCGCACCGATCCTGGATCCTAAACACCGAAGTACTTAATTATGCCGAAGTTAAAGGTAGCAGTTTGGAAATTTCTAGCGCCATTGCCGTTCCGAACTGGTCAGAAGTTGGATTGAAATAAAGTTGGGACTTAACCTGTCAAAGTGGAGTTACAGCAGAGTTGCCGATCAAATGTGTTTGAGTGTAATTAGTGAGTCGTGAATTCTGAGATATTTAGAGAATTCGACTTTATGATTAGTCTTAGATATTCGGTAGACAAATTATTATTTGTGTCTGGAGATTTTTGGTAATTTTTGTAAGCGTTTCTTAAAGTTTTGATGGAATATCTCAGTTCACTATCAAAAATATTTTAAGAACATTAAGCGGTTAATTAAATGCTGTATAATAGTTACTGCAATTTAACAGTAATGCATAATAGATAAACGTCCTTTGAAATCGATATTCAGTCAATACTTTTATCGTAACGAAAGCTACGATAAACCAAACAGTATAATATAAAAAAAAAAAACATTATTCCATACATATACAATTAATATTTGTTAAACTAAAACTAAACGTTAATTCAATAAACTGATGAAGGTTTCCATAGTAAAATGATAGCTTATAAACAATTTTGATTGATTAAAAACCAATAAATATTGTTTCGGTTATCGCTTCATAATGAATGAATTACTGGACCGGAATGAGATATGGCCCAATATTGCTAGTTCAATGAAAGCTTGTAATAAAATTTGATTAAACGATTGAATTTATGTCGTGTGGTCAACTGTGAAATCCGTAGAGTGGAATCGGTTTTATTCGTTAGCCCGTAATCGAGGCAAGTTTTTGGTACCCAATGATTTAAATATCCAAGCAACTACCGCCATACAAACCCAAGAGGTTCGTACACAGGTACGCGTCATTGGAGACTGCTACGTAATAAGCATGTATACAGGGTGTCCGGTAAATAGTCCGACAAACTGTGGTGGCTGATACCTTAGGTCAGGTCCTATCAAATGAACACAACATATGTTCCCCGAAAAGTTACAGGTTTCGAGTTACAATCGATTTTCGGAAATTTTAGAATTTTCTACCTTGCATCAGACTTTTTCATTTTTCTTGCTGATTAATAACTTTCGTAATACTTTTTGTACATCAAATTAATCTTGAATAGTTACTCTACGCTTTAGTAAGTCTCATATTTATCTAAAAGAAGAATGTATTGACAAAAAAGCCATTCGCTTAACAATTTTCACTTTTTGTTTTTTTCTATACTCAACTTTGAACTGTAGTCGTAAAAAATAAATGTATGTAGGAGTTTTGTACAACAATCTTAAAAACTTGCTTAAATATTGGTGATTTTGGGAAGGTACAATACTTGCGTATTTTTCTTACAAAATTTGACAAAACAAGCTGCTGAAGTACACATGGGCTTATTTGTTGAAATATTACTAATGTAAATCTAAGGAAAAATGAGACGTAACTTAACGCGGATCGTCATTGTCCAGTGAAATAAGGTATTTTCTTCTCGCCATTAACTATCTATGCCAGATTAAAACATGTTTTAGTGTAGAGTTACCTTTTCCTTGTCCGACAAACTATGGTGGCTGATACCTTAGTATCAGCCACCATAGTTTGTCGGACTATTTACCGGACACCCTGTATATTAACCACTTCCCTGCCCAGTGAGTCACATTTGAACATTCCCAATTAACCATTGTGTCTACTGGCGGGAGAGTTCAGTAGTTGAAAAATAAAGGTTTGAACCAGTGTTGGTGGCTGAAGCGTAAATGTTTTTATTTCAATTAAACCTTTTCAGGCTCTTCCAAAACGTTGAATGACTCTAAAAATATTATTCCCAAAAAACTTAAGTAGTACTACTACTAATAATACGACGAAAGTAGTAATACGACATTTCCTGATCTCTTTCTATTTGTTGCCAACCAACTCCAAAATAATTTTCACGATAAATTCGTTATACACAAGTTATTATTCAAATAACATTATGGTATTTCACGGAACTGGTTATCCACCTGTCGATCTAAGGCTCCAAGGCCTCTTGATATTATCAAAAATATATTCCTTAACGAAATAATTCTTGAAAACGTTTACACTGAAGAAAATATTAAAAAGGTATATTTTTAGAGTACCAAGTGCTATCTGTGCAATGCCTACTTGTTACTACTTACTTAGATGTGGCATAGGAGAGGCCTGTGCACAGCAGCAGGTCAGTTTAGGAGAGGCCTGTGCACAGCAGCAGGTCAGTTTAGGATAGCAAAATACAATATACATCCTGCAACTTCAGCGATAGGTAATTAAATAATAGTAGATTTATCAAAACAAGCAACACGTTTTCAAGTGAAAATGTCTTTCAAGCTAGTTCACAGAAGACTGCTGTAGAATTTTAAATGCTGCTTATACAATCCGTATTGTTCACAAAGCTTGCCTTTCAGAGAGTTCCTTACATAGCCATCTGTGTGCATCAGCTTTAGAAATATCAAGATATCAATGCAGGAGGATAGCTGTGTATTGTTGTGTTCAAAGAGATTTTAGTTATTATATTAAAAAAAAATGCGGACAACATCACATACATTGCTCTGAACCCAAAGTAAGTAGCTATAAAGCACTTGTGTTATGGAATTCAGAAACAACGAAAGTACCACAAACACCCAGACCCGAGACAATGTAGAAAAGTGAGTTTCTGCATTGACCCGTCCGGGGATCGAACCCGGGACCTCAGAGCTAGCGACACCTTGAAAACCGATGCGTACGCCACTCGACCACGGAGGTCGTCAATACCACTAGCTTTTTCCTCGACTCCATCCGCATGAGTGCCCATTATCGCGCCAAAAAGATAGAAAGCCTATATCCTTGCTTGTGATCTAAGCTTACCCCATAACTAGTGTTATCAAATTGGTTCAACTGTTTAGTCGAGAAAGCATTACAGACAGACGGAGATAGTTTTACATTTAAATATCATTGGTAAATAAATTATGTGAAGAGCTAAAACTATCATCATTATAAAAAAAGTGTTTTAGTTTGTACCGCTCTAGTTCGCTAAAGCTTTAAAGAAATAGAAGCTTATGTACAGCGACAAATAAAAAACTATATTGGAGGCCTGTCCAACTGTGGAACAAAGTAACAATAATGAATTAATAGTACCTATATTTTATGTACAATAAAAATAACCAAGTATAATTGTCCAAGAAAAACGCAGGCAACTTACAAAATAAAAGTAATATACTTATATTACACTCATCACATCAGAACGCAATGTTTTCTCGCTTCACCTACTTACAAAGCAACTCATTCATTCTTAATATCCTTCGTATGAGAAATTAATGCTGTATTATTTTGACGTGTGAACAGACTTATATTGTTTCAGACAGTTTATGTAGATTAGACAAGTCTTAGGCTAGGTTAAAGGGTTCTAGCTAAATAATTACTGCGCTAATTGACCTGTCTGGGGTGTTAGATCGCACTTGCTAATGTCTTAGAAAGTTTATTCAGTTAGCATAAATAAAGAAAACATATTATAAACTAGATGTGCCTGCGACTTCGTTCGCGTGGATGACGAAACTTATTAATGAGTTTTTAACCGCAAAATTAAGTTTGTTTTTTATTGTTTATACTTTTCCGGGATAAAAACTACCCAGCGTGGTGCCCAGGATAATAAAGAATAATTATACCAAGTTTCATCGTAATCGAACCGGTAGTTTTTGCGTGATACCTGAACAAACAGACAGACAGACAAAAATTTTTTTTTCACCCTTTTCGGTTCGGTGCCGGTCTAGTAACACCACCCGCCATTTATTTTTTCGATATTTTCAATGTACAGAATTTTCACTTCTACAGATTTATTATAAGTATAGATAGATGATTTTAATTCTGTTGTTTAATATTCTTCATTGTATCATTTATGTAAACGAATTAACGATTATGATTACGCCATGAAAGTTATTTAGTTGAATGTCCTTAATTTTATGGAAATCAACGATTTAGCTAAATCCAAAAAAAAAGTTTAGGTAATTTTGCTAACTTATTTCAATAAAATTATAAGTTTAAACTAAAATATGGTTCGTTTATATCAATTTAAAACTAATAATCTTCTCGAAAACTATAAAGACGATAAAATAGAAATACCAATTTCCCCACAGCAATAAGTCAAGTCTCTTTCTGTTTTTACTGAACGCAATCCATCTTAGCTCCGTAGAGTCTATATTTAGAAAAGGTCAAAGCTGAGTGTATGGTCGACGTGAGAGAAATAATACCGTTTGTTGAGTCACTATATAAAGTTTATAAGAACTTTGAATCTATTTTCATTGATTCTTCGTAAATAAGTGTATCTGTGTAGAATTTATTGACTATCTTTTACCCGCAACTCCGTCTGCGTGGAGAAAGCTTCTTGTCCTTCTCGTTCTTTCTTGAGATTCCATTTATGAAAGTTGAATAATAAAATAAAACATTAAACGTGAAAGTAGAAACAATTATGAAGATCTAATATTAAGCCTAACGTAATAATACTATGCGTAAAACAAACAGCTAAATAAATTAATTCAACGGAATAATATTACCCCGCAATTAACAAACGCATAAATAATACAAACTCCTACTAATTACTACTACAAAACAGTCTTGAATACAATATACCTCTATTACTCTTTAAGGACTCTCTACAATATTTATAAGCCTTGAAATATTAATACTAAGCGTAAAGCACTAAAATTACTTTCAGGTCAAATACTACACAACCCTAATGCTAATTTTACGCCACGACACTAAGTGACGGGACATTAATTTTTAGATTGTTGAAACCACGACAATTTCTGTATCTAGATAGTGTATGTGTGTCGCAATTAATGTATAACTAACAGACACTGAAAAAGGTATTTCGTTCGGCCTGAATAAGGAAGGCGGAGGACCGGTTGTTGTGGCGCAACTTAGCGACTACGACCTATGTTCAACAGTGGATCGATTGGCTGACTTGATTGATACGTACAGTTAACAGTCGAGACACATGCAGCAGTGCCAAATCGGTGTGTTACAGTCAGCAACAAAAAAAAAATAACACAATCAATTTTACAAAACACCACACAATTTAAAAATTGCTTCGTATGGCGGTTAACGCAATGAACCGCAACCCTGTCTTAAGAATCTGATTATGTTCATCAACATTTGTTGGTAACTGTACGCTAAGTAACTATAGTGTTCCAAGGTAAGGAAATATATAAGTAAGTTAAACTTTATGAGACGGTGCTTAGATTATTCTACGAAGGATAAGACAAAGTTTATTGCAACATTAATTTTGATAATATTATTGTAGAGAACATAAGTTTATAAGGCTTATCCTGTACAAATGTCTTTTGTAAATTGGAATAGTTCCTACTGCAGTCCCGTAACTAAAATTAGGTATGCTGTAGATTTAATTTCAATTGCTGATGTGTAATGATTGTGTAAAGTATTTTAGTAATTTATCTCATCTTTATTTTATTGTTTGCAAAAATTCCTGCATACCTACTTTGTTTACTAATTAAACAGTGTTGCAATTTAGTTAAACTAGAAACATATTAGTACAAGTAACAACTCAACGTAAAGTGTTATTAAGCCATTTAATAATACTTTACGTTGAGTGGATGTTATTTGAAATTTCTGTAACAGCTTTTGAAACGTTGATAAACCCCTAATCAATGATAAACTGCTGCTCATTAAGGTAATGGCTTAATAGGAAATTAACATTGCTTTATTAATGACTATGTTACCAGTAAAACGTATACCGGACAGCAATATTCACACTAATAACGTGTAATAATTATACCAGCCTTAAAACGTCCCACTGCTGGGCACAGGTGTCTTCCCATATAGGGAAGGCACGAGCATTGATCGTCACGCCTCTCATTGCGGATTGGCGATTTCAGACACAATTTTATAAATTCCAAGTTTCCTTACTATGCCTTCCTTCACCATTTGTCAGAATTGTATTAGAATAAGTAAAAAAGTATATATTTTAACTTTGAAAAAGTCACGTTGGTACTTATCCGGGTTGGACCCTGCAACTTTATGCATAAAAATCCGTTAATTGAACCACTAGGCCACCACGACATTATAAGATAGGTATGACATACCTCAAGGAGGTAGTGAGATCAAGTTCAAAACCCGTATTGTCCATTTCTATTCCCTAAATACCTGAATAATATTGCGTGTGGCGTATTTCTATAAATACATACAGTACAAAGGCTAACCTAATGCCTCTAGGTATTATATACCAGCCTTATTATATTTTCTGTTTGGACAATAGATCGAACCCAAACATTAGTTCGCGTGCTCATTGATAATATTAAAAACGTTTAGCCTTATCAATCATAATAAATTGGAATGGCTTTATTGTCTAACGACCTTTTGTTTGACATTTAGGACACATTAGTTTGACTTATTATTCTTTTATAGGCATTATTTTTCGAAATGTTGGTAAAAATCGTTTTCTTTCTTTAATTTTGTGGTAAATGTATGTGACAAGTGGTATTTAAAATTTTGTTTTCTGTAGACCTAGTAATTTACGTGCGTAGGTATGGAATAAGTAATGCATAGTTTTGCGGATTTCGTGGAGTATAATTATTCACCATTATCCTTTAATGCAGTAAAACGGCTGTAAACAGTGACAACTGCTTTTAAGCGTATAGCTTATAAGAAATCAGGCCACAAGATCCTCGACCAACCCCAACCCCACAAAAGTAGTTCACAAACAAAATATACATCTTCTAGCAATAAAAGCCGTAATATATTCACACGTAACAATAAAATACCTTATATTCAGAGCAACGCGCCAATAAATCCCGGAACAAGCCTCTTCAATATTTATAAGCCAAAGCGAACTGTATTACTGGGTCTATGACATCAGACGTGGTTGCTTAACACTTGTATTGTAATGAATATATTTTGTGAGATTTTTACGGTCTCAATATTACTATATAATATATAATATTATATTAGAGACTTAGCAAACGGCAAATTAACATGAGAAAAGAATATACCTAACAAAACATTGACTCAAGAAGAAGAAGACAAAACAAAACTAAGGCAATGTGATAGAAACGATTGATAATATTGAGATAGATCAATAAATTGATTACAGAGAAAATGAAATAACAAAGACTTGAAAAGTTAAAATCACACCAAGACTATGTGATGCTGAATTAAGGATTTTGAAAACAACAAAAGATCCAGATAGTTAGTAAAAAAGAGTCAAAGGGAGATACTTGTATCTATTTATGGCACCCTTATATTTTGACGGCCCTGTTGGTCTAGTGGTTAGTGACCCTGACTGCTATACCGGAGGTCGTGGGTTCGATTCCCACCCAGGACAAATGTTTGTGTGATGAGCACGATCATTTGTTCTGTGTCTGGGTGTAATTTATCTATAATATGTATGTATTTAGAAATATATAAGTATGTTTATCAGTTATCTGGTTGCCATAACACAAGCTCTGCTTAGCCTGGGATCAGATAACCGTGTGTGAATTGTCCCGGAATATTATTATTATTATTATTTTTCCTTAAATTTGATAAACACCCAGAGATCACGCCCGTGTTTCGTATGTTTTCCTTAATCTATACAACTGTCTGTAATATCTCTCAAATATTAATAATACCTATAATCCTTTAGACTTTGGATAGCCATAAAACACGAACATATTGTTTACTTATATTGTATCTTTATATAAATCGTCGATTAGATTGTTGAAATAGTAATAAGTCTTTGTTTCAATATCATATACCTGTCATATTGTCTTTCTTCCGTTTGTTCTTTTCATATTGATGGTTTTTATTTTTTCGGTTTCAAGAATTTAAAAATTAATAAGCTTGATATAATTTTCTAAAACCACGACCTTTCCAGAATTTGTTTTAAATTTTAAACAAAAAATAATTCTATGTAAACTAGTGTTACACGTCCCGCGTTCCATATTTCACAAAGCTTCAAGCAAGGTGAGTGCTCGGGATTGCATTATGTCTTAAGATTAGATGTGATGCGACAAGCCGTAGGGAAAATTCTTGGGAATCCTTACGAAGTACACTCAGCGGAATTGAAATGCCATGTGTAGTTTCAGATGATGAACAGAGTGGCAGTGAATGGAAATTAGCCTCTGTAGATAGAACGATAAGGTTTAAAATAAATATATTTAGGTTCTAAATAACATAAATATATATGAGACACAAAATCATTCTGATTTTCATTTAATTGAAAATTGTAAACACTGCTTCGGAATTTTAATTTCGATGTTTTTTCGTAATTTATTTGGCTAAGGTATTTTAATCTTATATATAAAATTCTCGTGTCACAATGTTAGTTACCATACTCCTCCGAAACGGCTTGACCGATTTTTATGAATTTTTATATGCATATTCAGTAGGTCTGAGAATCGGCTACTATCTATTTTTCATACCCCTAAGTGGTAGTAGGTAGGTAGTAGGCAGGTGCTAGGTAGAGAAAATTGCATTGCAACGCATGCCGGGTACAGCTAGTTTCATATACAATAATTCAATTCTAAATAAACCATATTTTTTATTAACAGGAATTTTAAAGTCAACGTTATTGATCTAAAAAAGGGGACAAGATCACTCCAGAGGAACATGTAATATTTATGTAACATTTCTCTGATTTCAGCCCAATCGGGTGCGAAAAATGTTAACGTAAAGATGAAAACACGCCACTTGAAGTGAAGTGGGGAAACACCACGAAAATCCCCAGAGAATATATGAAGCCAATCCATTAGGAACACTCCCAGATAAAAATAAGTAAATGTGCGCCATTTTTAAAGGTAACAATGCGAGGTGGGGGTTAAAGTATTAAAATGAGCGCAAACTCTTTTTTTATGAGTTCTATGTTTAAAAGCATCTAATTATAAACGGCCTGTCATGAATTTCATGTAATTCAATTAAAACCTTTTTTATAACTTCTAACTCTAAATATTTTAAAAAAAGTGATCCAGTTATTTTGAATTAGTTCCATTGTTTCAGGGTCTTTTAAATCCAGTTTCTGATCAGCTGTTGTTTTTTGTTCTCAATAAGAAAAAGCATAAGGTTTCAGATGGCAAATTATATTCAACCTGTGTAAATATTTAACCGTTACCTTCAAACCCAAGAAACATCACAAATGTTGTAAGCGTTCTTGTTGACCTAGGAGGCCATTAATTAAAAGGCCATCCTACAAGGACTTCATATAACTTTGCTCGCCACACGTTGACCGACATATTTCATGAGCTGTACATTTTTAACGAGATTACATTATGAAGATTTTATATTTTAATTCGAAATGTACAGAATATTAACACGTAAAAAAAATACTGTCTTGCTAAATTATTACAACATTTTGCAGTGAAAATTATTTAAATATATCAGCTTTGATATTTTTCATTAGCATTACAAATATAATATCAACTCTCAAGCCATCTAATATCTATTCTATTCCATACAAATATTATGTACAAAACATAGCAACCCATATGACTACTTTTGAATCGAAAAATATTTATCAAAAAAGGGTCTACAACTAATAAGGTATACTTAGAAACTATTTTTAGCAAAGATATCAGCCACTTGGCGTCTTCACCACTATTATAACGTTTTATTGAAAAAAAAATACATAAGAAAAATGGTCCGCATATTAAAAAATATCGAAAGCATTTATTGCAAATAACTCTCGGCTAAAGTGATTCAATATGGAATAATATATTAAAGAATCTTGACCCATGATCCCACAATATCGAGTAACCAATAAGCCACCATATTTCACTTTCTACTCAATAAGGCCCTTGAGGCGAATAAGTTTGTTTGACAAAATAGAAAAAAAGACGTTTATAAGAAAAAGCGTTTTATATTGATGCATTTAAAATAACGATAGCCTACAGCTTAAGTGTGTAAGATTAGTTTTTTTTGTGTACTTAAAATAAGTACCAAAAAACCCTATAGTTTGACGTTTTAAAATATCTGACGACATAAGTTTCTAATATATTTAATAATTTATTTATTTAGAATAAACTTGTTCTAAAACCTTGATTACAGAAAGCCCAAGTCAAGTAACAAATTAAGATATAGATTTCTTTAAGCCATATTACGGACACACCTCATATTCAAGAAAACACATCCTCGCTAAACATGCACCACTTTCCAATACCCAACACCCTATATTCGTAAAAACAATTTTCCCTTTTAATACTATCGCAGCCGCAAAACATACAACTGTTTAAACTGAACAGAAGCCTGCCGTTATTGTATCACGTACTCTTTTATGATGTCCCAAAACATTGGCGAGGGTCCCCCAGGGAGGTATAATGAGACCTTTACCGAGAATATTCGTAAGCAAGCCATAATCCTCGCACACAAATTACTTCGGGCCCCTTTGTAGGTGTTTTAAGAATACACGTGAAAAGATTGCTTTGGTTGTGTATATTGAGATTTGAATGGTGTTTTCTACAGCATGTTGTTTTTGTTATTTTTATATATCCTTGATTGCTGAATGTTTATTTCTGTTGTATCTTCGAAGTTATATGTAACTGGAGGTAACTCTTTCCGTTTTAACGATAAATAGGAGTAGGTAATGTCCGAACGTCAATTGCTAGCGAATTTTATATAATAGTTTTTTGTTGGTCGTCATTGAATCAAATAAATGATTGTTAGATTTTGGTCTAATATTCTACACCTATTTACTTAGAAATGAAGGAAATAATGTTCTAATTTTAGAATGTCTCTTTGTCCATTTTAATTTGAATGTTGGTATACTCTATATATCTTTGAAGATAATTTTATTATTACACAAGACCAACAATCCAAATAAAGAACGAGAACAACCTTTGTACACCGAATACTATTTGCTTCCAATTCGCATTGACAAAGGGCCTAGCCCTACGGCAAGCAATACATTTCGTAGGAAAAACATTATTACATGAAAACATTCTTCGTTCATATTACCCTAGTAACAATTCAAAGACGTGATAATACTCAGACGTTTTCAAAATTATATTAGAAAAAAGGAGGTGTAAAAATAAAGCCTTTTCAAAACAAAATTATTCTCAAAAACCGGTCAAGTATGTTTCTGATTTTGCACATTTAGAATTCCGTACCAAATTGTCCAAACGACAGAAAATTTATGGGAGTACCCTTAAAACATTTAAAAATGTTTTTTTTAATCAATTTGTATGGCTTGGGGTCAACAAGGTGATTATAGGTACTGTGAAAATTTTAAGACTAATGCTCAATACTCAATACTCAATATCTTTATTGCATTCCAAAATGTACATATGGAAGTTTACATTAGCTGGTGGGTTGTAATATAGACACAATTTTGGACCCTGTCGGGCACAGCATAGCATAATTATGGAAGAGAGGAGGAAGAGCACTGAGTGTTTAATTCTAATACTAAAATTATATATTGTACATGCTCCAACAGTATAGCCGTAAAAGCTGTGTGACAGACGACGGACGAACGGACACTTGAGTGAGAGTAATAGAGATCCTTTGGACCTTTTAGGTACCTACGGAACCCTAAAACCAGAACATTAAATAATTTTATTGCCCCAATGAATCTAACATATCATCTCATATTTTATCAAAGTTATAATTTCAAAAGTTATTTAATGTGTTTAATGGTTAGGTGGTCGAAAAATGTCTAGTTTTTAGACATTATTTTAGGTTATAATGAGGCTGATTATGGAAAAGTTACTGAATAAACTTTTTGTTTTGATGTACGAGGTTTCGAGGGTCTAATGGGTTTTATTTGCTTTATTATTACAAAACTTTGAGTATTTATAACTATAATTAAAATAAATTTTGTAACCAAAATCTGAAAAAGCCTAGATTCACATTTCTTAAAAATATAACCTATTTTTGTGAAATCTTTTTGGTTATCCAATGTTTTTTGGTACTAAAGTTAAACTAACGACAAGCAATTCAACATGCTTTTAAACTTTTTAATTCAATACTCATATTAAAGTCAATGTTTAAAGTTCCAACTCACAACAATTTCTGTGTTCTGTGGTTACATATAATAGCATCTCAGAACTGCGACTTAAATAAACCATTCGCTTGCTAATTTTCTATCCCCAAATACTAAGACGAACATTAAGTATTAGTTAAGCCTTTATTAAGACGTCCAACAGTCAGTATTCATTTACATACCATTAAATAGTAACAATTGTAGGCTATTAGCCTAAACTTTGTCTTGAGATAAGACTTCACACATACAGAAAGATAACTGCAAATAGTTATGCAAAACTATGGGACCAAGTACCAAAAGTTGTAAGGTTTATGAACTAACTGCGATGTATGTTGTGAAATAAATCAGCAAAACGTTTGAATAACTTAAGAAGTAATTTTAACAGTACTAGATTTGGTTTGTGGTTTTGCTTGTGTGAATCATAATTATCTTTTATCACTGCGCTTTAAATAGTAAATTGGCTGACGATTCTATTACCCTTAGATATACTATGCCTTTTTACTTTTAATTGCATAATATGTTACATTTTTTATACAATCCTTAAAAACAAAATCAATTTTGATAGAATTCATAGGAATTCTAATTATTTTGGTTGCAATCATAACAACATTTCTATTTTCGTTCACAATTACGCCGTCGGCTTAAAAGTCGGCATAGTCTCGTTAAGGAAGTCCTTCCTCTGCGAGGCGATGCCGCTAAAACCAGGCTTCTCCTCTGGAAGGAGAGATACCCAACTGCTCTTCCCATCCCACCAGCGGAAAAACTTCCTCCCGGTAGCAGTTTACCATGGCCGACGTGGAAGTCTATGAATAGACTCCGGACCCAAGGCGGCCGGTGTAAAGACAATATGTACCGGTGGGGTTACAGCGCACACGAGCCTTGTGAGTGGTATCTCTCCCCAAACCATGGCTCACTTGCTGAGCTGCCCATCGTGTCCTACCACCTGTACACGCGAGGACCTGAACAATGCTACAGATAACGCTATTCGCGTAGCTGAGTACTGGTCCGGGAAAATCTAATATTGCCATTTATCGACACACTAAGAAGAAGATTACGCCGTCGCGGCGGCAGATATTTTCGTTCTTATAAACAAATAAAATATATACAAGCTATTGTCAAATGTAACTATATTTTGTGCAGAGAACTTTTATCAAAACACATGCAAGGCTACAAAAAGCTTAAAATTGTACTTTGTGAATACAAACAGACGGACAAAACCTCTGTATGCAACTTTATGCAAATAACCGCATGTGTTATTCTGATAAAGGATTACTAAGCACAGAGAGTGCGAACTGCGAGCGAACCACTTAAATAGTGAGCTCGACTGCCCGAAATAATTAAGCCCTAAATATAATCTAAAGTGTCGAAACTTTATTAATGAGACGAGATGACGAGCTCGGTCGAGTGGCGTACAGACAGGATTTCAAGGTGTCACTAGCTCTGAGGTCCCGTGTTTGATCCCCGATGGTTTTGGTACCTTAGCTTAGCTTGCGATCAGAGCAATGTAAGTAAAGCTGTACACTTCTATTTTTGTTCAAAATACAATTATTTTGCTTATAATCTCGTTGCCATGACAAACTCGACACGTTTCTTTACCTTATTTCTTACAACTCTTATTTAAAGTATTTATTACATTTACAATAGTAGTACCTTGTTATTCACTGTAAATATGTATGTCTTTGGTATTTGTGCCAAAATCACAAGCAGAACAATTGTTTCGCAGTATTATGTAACCAACTCCGTTAGTCGTACAAGTGTTGCTATAACAGTAACTATAAGGAAGGTAAAATTGATATTTGGGAATTGTTTTCCCAAAACGAGCAACAACAGCGAGTGTTATGGTAATTTTATAATACGACGCACGTTGATAACTGTTGATGGTGCATGAAACACGAAGTAAATGCGTATTGGATTTGAACAAATACATACTTCTGAGAAATCTGTTTTGAATATACATATTTGTAAAGCAAAGATAAAATGACTAGAAAATTTGGGGTTTATCTTTCATAGTGTTGCGTATGACGTTGAATTAAGTTAAGAGAAAGTTACTTCTAATCTTTTCGCTATAGTAGGTAAGTAATGAAACAACTGCAGAACAAATAGTTCACTAAAGTTAAATAGTTAAATCTAAATCTTTCTTTTGTAGGTTGACAGTTAGGATTATTTAATATAAATAATTAAGGACTTTTTTAATTTTGTTCTATTCAATCATATTTTAAATGTGTATAGGAGTCAGTCATCTAAAAAAAATATCCTCAACCAAACTAAATTTATCCATGCTTGTATTATCAAGCGTCCCTCGCGGTCAGTCATTACTCTATTATCGACACAGGTGCTAACTTAACCTAAGTATATTACAAAACGAATCCTGAATGAATATCAGCAGTAGTAAAAACAATACTAGCCAAACTGTTTTAAATATGTCTAACAACCAGTCTTATCATTAGGGTGTTACCCAGTAATGGGTTGTAGAGGTCAGAAAAGCAGACACAGAAGAAAAATGTTCGAAATACGAAACCACAAGTACTTGTATCATTTCTATAAATTTACCAAACGGTCTGTAAATAGTTACACTAAAACTTTTTACGCTTGCTCAGAAATACAAAAAAAAAAGTATCTTTCTTAGCACTGTTTTAAATCCAGTTATTTTTAAAAACATTTTACATTTTTAAAATAAAATAGTTTCTGTTGTAAAACGATACTGTTCTTGCTATAAACAGAAGATACTGTTTTATTTCTCTTTGTTAAATGTACAGTGATTAAACCAGCTTTAAAAGAAATAACGTTATTAAATAGGTACTCTGCGAATATAATCTTCTTGTGTCGGTGTTTGATTGCAATGTTTTATTTAATAGTTGGTTCTTTTCTTAGGTTGTGTGCTAGGGATATTTTGTTTCCGTAGATTATGTTTTTTGACGGTGTCTTTTTCATTCAAAATCTAGTAAGTAAATAATATAACAAAAAATGCATTTTTACAGATCCCTTGCAAAGGTAGAAAGAACTAAGTTTACCAAACTATCATAATAAAACTTATAAAAATTGTAAGTTGTTATGACGTAGGTAATTAAAAATCTTAACATTGTATTTTTATAAAATTCTTATTTTTGTTCACATGAAAATAACTGAGTTGAATCTAAAACAACAAAAAACGTGTAACCGTGTTACAATCCCCTTTCAACTAAGGTCCCATAAAATCAATACGTTTAAGTGTAAGTAAAAAATAAAAATAACGATACCGTTCAAGTTTCGCTCCATAAAATTCGGCTTAACGCGGCCCAAGGGTAGCCAAGTTGAAAAATTTTAATCTAGAGAAAACTGAAACACTGAAACACTGAAACACACTTCACTACCAAATTTTGGGACAAAAGTTCAGGGCCTCGATTCAGCTATTTAAGAGTTGCTTGAATTAACTGAACCTTTTGGTCATTTTTACGATAGCCAGCATTCTGCCAACTGTCATTACGATCATTGGTCATAACGATCATTCTCTTCGAGAGTTCAATGAGATGTTATTGTAGGCTTATCTGAATACGAAAATTAGGTTAATGACAAGTAGGTACACTGACCGACCACTGACATGAGTTTAAAATAGCTGAATCGAGGCCCTGGAATTGCGAAGAAAAATCCAAAGCCATTAAAGTTTACTTTAAAAGAGACCTAACGCCGACCTAAGGAAAACTTTGTAAATGGGTTTGCTACTTGGTTCGCTGTATTAAGAAAGTAATCTTATAAAGTATTAAACCTACTATCCCGCTGAAGGATATGGGTATAACCCTTAAAAATAATGTTGCTATTTTTTTTTCATGTTACTTAACTGTCCTAAATTGCTCCTACCTAGTGTGTAGCTGTGTTAAGTTACATAAAATATTTATAGAACAAATATTTATAAACAATTACGTCTCAACACCTTAAGTGCATTACGATGAAAGATAACTTAATAGAATTTCCAGTTGAACTTAAAACAGTCTGCTGTTACTATCAAGAAATAGGAGTCCTGAATGTTTAATTAAAGCTACATATTAAATAGCAATAAATCGGAACCACAATAGTTGAACAATAAAAACTTGACCTGCTCTTATCGTAACCTTATTTTCCCGAAGAATTCAATATCTTTAAAACTTTACAAACTGGGACCGTGGTTCAGTCGTTCGAGAGCCGTTACCTCGAATACGTGGGGTAATGCAAGTCGACCTGCATTCTGCAACCATTTCAGACGTATACTTAAAACGAACGCGAAAGATGCTAACGTTTGCCATTTATTTTGTACAAATGCATTGTATGTACAAGAACTTTGTAACGAGGTCTTGAAGAATCGATTTTATATTCTCAACTTGAAACAGTTTTAAATCATTGCAAAAAATCCTTGATTTTATTTAAAGTAATGCGCAAATGAATCGTGTTACTTTTCCCTAAAAACTTACTTAAATAAACATTTTTGAAGAACATAATATACTTACTTAAATCATTGCAGGTCAAAGGCCTCCATCTCTTTCTTCCGCGCTCTTTTGTCCGGTCAGGAAATGGAAGTGCATCTTCTTACTTTCAGAAATCAAATATAAATAAAAAAAACCGGCCAAGTGCGAGTCGAACTCGCGCACCGAGGGTTCCGTACAAACCTCTAGAAAAATATGTGTTGTAACTAAAAATTTAAGGTTTTCGGAATTTTTCCTTTATATGTGCTATTAAACATTGCTTCATGCCAAATTTCAAGATTCTAGATCTACTGGAAGTACCCTTTAGGTTTTGATTCCTTCGCGAGTAGTTACGAGTTTGAAAATATGCGGCTTAAATTGCTATTTCTTGTGATTGCGTTGACATAAAAGTTTTATTTTGTTACAGCTTAAAGGTATTATAGACCTGTGTATTTGATATGAATTTCAATTTAATACCTCTACGCGTTTATGAGAAAACAAGTAGTAGTAACATTAAAATTTCCATAAATATTATTTATTATATTATTACTAGCTGATCCCCGCGACTTCGTCCGCGTCAATTTCTGTTATTATGACCACGATTAAGAAGTTAAAAAAAAAGTATTTCTGCGTAAATGATATAATTATATATCATTAGTATAGATTATGTTGATAAAACTCTGTAGCAAATAATTGGCAATAATGCATTAATTTCGACCAAATGATTACCTTAAAAAACGTTATAGTGAGTCAATTTTAAAAGATAGACATATACTGTCGCAGACATTTTTTTAGATCATTCAAAGAGGAACAATTCTTTCATACATATATTTTGGGTAACTCGAACCGTCTACGCAGCGCACGCAACGGAAGCTTTCAAGTATGAATATTTTCCCCCGTTTTTGTGACATTTTTCACTGCTGCTTCGCTCCTATTGGTCGCAGCGTGATGTTATATATCCTAAAGCCTTCCTCGATAAATGGACTATCTAACACAAAAAGATTTTTTCAATTCTAACCAGTACTTCCTGAGATTAGCGCGTTCAACCAAACAAACAAACAAACAAACAAACTCTTCAGCTTTATAATATTACTAGCTGATCCCCGCGACTTCGTCCGCGTCAATTTCTGTTATTATGACCACGATTAAGAAGTTAAAAAAAAAAGTATTTCTGCGTAAATGATAATTATATATAATTAGTATAGATTATGTTGATAAAACTCTGTAGCAAATAATTGGCAATAATGCATTAATTTCGACCAAATGATTACCTTAAAAAAGGTTATAGTGAGTCAATTTTAAAAGATAGACATATACTGTCGCAGACATTTTTTTAGATCATTTAAAGAGGAACAATTCTTTCATACATATATTTTGGGTAACTCGAACCGTTTACGCAGCGCACGCAACGGAAGCTTTCAAGTATGAATATTTTCCCCCGTTTTTGTGACATTTTTCACTGCTGCTTCGCTCCTATTGGTCGCAGCGTGATGTTATATATCCTAAAGCCTTCCTCGATAAATGGACTATCTAACACAAAAAGATTTTTTCAATTCTAACCAGTACTTCCTGAGATTAGCGCGTTCAACCAAACAAACAAACAAACAAACTCTTCAGCTTTATAATATTAGTATAGATGATGAAACTAAAAATTTACGGTTTTCGCAATTTTTCCTTTATCTGTACTATAAGACGTTACTTCGTACCAAATTTCAAGATTATAAGTTCACGGGAAGTACCCTGTAGGTTTTGATTCCCGTGCGAGTGTCGAAAATTTGCGGCATAAATGGCTGTATCTTTTGATTGCTTTGGCTTAGAACTTTGATTTTTGATACCTCCACGCGTTCCTGAGAAAAACGGTCTTGACAGACGGACGGACAACGAAGTGATCCTATAAGGGTTCCATTTTTCCCTTTTGAGGTACGGAACCCTTAAAAATGAGCTGTCACTTTCAATTGACATTACGATGACAGTGACAGGTCATGTAGCATTAACTTAATAACCTTTACCGACCTCAGACTTCTATAATTAGATACACCAAAGTCTTAGATTTCAGTGAGAACCTCTTTGTGCCAAAGCTCAGTCACAATTAAGTTATGTTCTATTAATATTCATTCAGCGACACACGACATATTAAATCTTCATAGTAATGTACTTGTAAATGCCTATGTTAGTGGAATTAGGTATTGGGGTTAATGTTTCTGCGGCTTTGATACTTATGTAACTTTAGATAGTTTTGGAACCAGTAAATAGTATTTTATTCATAGATATGAATTAAAATTAAGATATTTTTTTATTTAGTTCGTGTTAGGGTCGGCGCATTAATTCTCTTCACTGCCATATTTTTTTAACTTTCATTTCACTTGTTACTATCGTGTCTATTTTCAGAAAAGCGAAATTCTTTATAATACGAAATGTAGGCATGTTAAATTAAGATTTAATAAACAAAACACAGAGTAGTCATGCGTTGTAAATATGTAAATATCAAAGTAGGGTAAACACTACTTGGATATGTTTATGGGCCAAAAAAAGGGTTTAATTTAAATAAAAGCGCAAAACAAAGTTATATATATACGAACATTTGTATTAATACAACGAAAACTGCTTCTATCTAACCAAACAATGAAATTTACACGCGGACATTATTTCCACATTTGAATTGTAAAATAAAATTTTATTACTCGCTCCAATGTAAAACATACCATAACGTAATTACTAATAAAAGCGCAATTATTTGAACTGCTTCCATAAATATTGTATCTTTATAATCTGTTTACGTAATATACATTATCTAACCCTTTGTTGCTTAATAAACATGTACGATTCAGTAACTCAATTTTATTTTCCATATTTTTTGCGACTGCCTTTTTTTTCGTTTGTATTATGCAACTGGAATACAGAATGAAATAGAATTGAATTGAATTATGTAAAGGCTGATTGTAAATATTGAAAAAGCTTAAAAAAAAAAAATCGTCAGCCAATCGTTGCAGTCTAGTCATTGTGTTTAATTTATGACGGGCCTGTTGGTCTAGTGGTTAGTGACCCTGACTGCTATACCGGAGGTCGTGGGTTCGATTCCCACCCAGGACAAATGTTTGTGTAATGAGCACGATCATTTGTTCTGGTTATCTGGGTGTAATTCTATAATAATTATATAATATGGATGTATTTAAAAATATATAAGTATGTTTATCAGTTGTCTGGTTACCATAACACAAGCTCTGCTTAGCTTGGGATCAGATAACCGTGTGTGAGTTGTCCTATTATTATTATTATTTATATAAACGACCGCAAGTAATAGTTGTCATAGCAATGCGAAAGTGTCGTCGACGCTATCAAAAGTTTCGAGTTGGACCTGGGTGACCTATGTGTGTTGACAAGGGCTGTGGATTGTGATGAAACTGCAGCACCAAAAATCTTGGTTTAAAGTTTTTAATATGTGATATTTAAAATATAACATAAGGAATACCTATCTGATTTCAGGGGATTGGATTGGATTATACCGACATTGTGATTCTAACGTATATTCTTGATATAAGTCTCAGATATTTTATTTATTTTGTAGAATCATTAATTCTCGTAAAACTAGAACTTTAAAGTAAGCTTATTATACGAATACGATAATCAGAAGACAATTTCTAACTCAGTTATTTTGTTACGTAGAAGATTTCATTTTATCTGAATAAGAAAGTTTTGCAGAACTTTGTGTCTGTGGACACCACTTCCCATGACAATTGCGTTAGTAGTTTCTACAAGTTTTGAATCTAGATATTAATTATATTTGTTAATTAAGAAACAAGAAGTTTCAGTTTTTTTCTTAAAAAGATTTAATATGCTGTCGAGCAAAGTAACATTTATTTAATAAATCTTCCTTTGTGAGCTATCGTGTCAAATGTATACGGATTTAAGTAAATAAATTCGGAAAGAACATCATTTAAAGATCAGTAATACCAATTCAATCATGATACAAGCAAGGCAAGCAGATTTACCCCACCTGGTAAATGGACCGTTACGGTTTAACCAGTTAAACTGGTTAAACCGTATCGGATCCCTTTTACAACAGGAATTTAAATCTTAATCCTTTACCGAATATTAAATTAAAATCCAGTCTGATGTAAATTCATACGTTTTTGCACTGGGGCAAAACAATTAAATATTTTTGGGTCACCGTTCCACCTTCATTGCCTAGCACAATTAATTTTTGTTAAAAAATCTCGACATTTATGATGCTGTTCAAAAGATCCCAAAAAATAATATTATTATATATGGCATTTTATGAGCGTAAAGGCAATTACTAGGAATTTTAAAAATGTGTGGGTTTTTCATGGAGAACGGTCATGTACGGTTATTTTATTATGTTACTTAACTTTTAATAACTAACACATTTTCGAGTTCTGAGCTTTTAGACAAGTAGAAAAATGAAGTAGAGAAAGTTTCTGCAAGTAGAAATACACAAAACAAGCATATTGAGTAATTAACCGGAATAGGAGACAATTCCCAAAACAGACAAAACATACTTTCTAATCGATAATAACAACAAATCTTTGGTATCTACATTCCCAAAAATTTTACCAAAATATTCCTACATGCTCGATATGTTTCAATTTTTTTATATATTTACTTTTGCTTTCGTATACGAACCACAGAATGGCTCAGAATATTGGTGTGTCGTGTTTGTCACACGTGTGACGTTCGTGGTTGGCCCACCTGGTACTAATTGGACTGGCTTCGATACAACCTATGTATAAGGCAATAATAATAATAAATCATTTATTCTCGGGCTACTAAGTTCCATAGACATATACCTTACAGACTAACAAAGATATTTTATACTAAAGTTTATTAATTTATTTTATTTTTTATGGCACGTCAACACGTAAACACAAACATGAAAACAATAATATGACATTAAAATAAGGTCAGTGTTTACATCAATAACAGACATGCACAACATTAGCTTTTCAGACATCTATATAAAAAAAATATATTAAATCTTGGATTTAGTAAATGAATTTGCTATCCTACATACCATGTGAATACTTAATAATTAATAATATTTAAATCTGAATATTGGTAATTTTGAAATTGGTAATTGGAAATTTAGAATATAATAATAATAATGAATTGTACTTTAAGAAGGAGAAAAAAAAATATATTAGGAGGGAAATATTAGAAGGGAAGAATAACAAGTATGTGCTATTTTTTGCGTTTACTTTTTGCTTCTTAGTATACTATATATAGCTTAAAATTATGTCATAGATGACGTATCAACCTGAACTCTTGGTATTGTTATCATTTTAGTCTTAACAGCTATTTTGAGAGTTATCTGAATTCTGGTTTATACGGGATCTAGAATACAGCTGTATCGCGAAACGGTATGTGAGCATCAAAGGTATAATAATAGGTACTAGTCAGTAACTGTCCTATTAAAGTTTTCGTCTCATAGATTTGCAGGGAATTATATCTATCTACGTTATTTTCTTATAGTCATCCCTTTCAAAAGATTGTACACGACATTTTTTGACGATATTATGTAGCTACCTACATAATTATACCATAGCTGCATAGACACAAAGATATGGCAAACACTATCAAATTAAGCGAAATATGAATACTGTTACTAAAAAATACATCTAATGTTACCTTTAAAACAAATTACGAAGCATATGTTCCTTTTATCTGTGACAGGATTATCCGCATAAAACAATTGCTTTACTATTGGGAATTTCATTTAAAGAAACCCTAATAAACTCGCCTACGTTGTTAGATCCAAATTGTACTTTATTGGACCTTCCGGCATTTACCGTTTATCTGATTAACACTTATTAACACATTATATACAAATAATGTACCTACTTTAATATAGGAACGTGCTCAATTACTTTTTAAATTTCATCTTTGAAAGCCCTCTAAAATACAGTTTTTTACTACTGCCCAAAAAACATACGACAATTAACTAAATACAAGAACTGATTTGGATATGATTATTATAAATATGTATTTATTTTATGCTACTACATTTTAAACTATCGCGCTGCATGTTTATAGTAATATAATTCACGGGAATAAGCGCGTACATGCATAAATACCTTTTTTAACCGACTTTAAAAAAAAGGAGGAGGTTCTCAATTCGGATGTTTGTATGTATTTGGGCTTGACATTTTGACCGGGTTACACCGGCCGTGGTTGCAAGCAGACTTCATCCAGACATCCATTTTATTTAATGCTTCTTAAATAATGTTTATTGTAGTAGACATTTCACCTAGAGCTTTGCACAAAGACCTCCTCCAAAATTCTTCAGATCTCGTCCCACAAAACAATTGAACGGAGAAAATATTTAATTTCACCGGGACTTACGTTCACACTTATACAATTACTGAAAGTCTAACTTTCCACATCCGTGCTCAATTATGTGCTGTTTCAACAAGAACTATACAACTTTGTTTCCAGTTTCCACTGCTCTATATTGATGTTATAAGTCCTAGAAAACGCTGATCATTTTAGTTGTTCTTTTACCGTATCTAGGAAACTTTGTAAGTTAATTTTGTGGTTTGATTAAATTATTGCTTGTGCATGTTCAGCAAAGTTGTCTAAGCATTCTTAACTGCATCTATGTAGTAGTCGTAATTTCTACTTTAAAGTACTACTAGGATCGAGAAGTAAACCTAAGTTTGATTATAGGTAATATAATAGGTAGCAGTTTCAACCAAAAAGCATCTATCATTTTGATAAAATTCGTTCAGTATGACAGGCAGTTAGGTACAATTAATTATTTAAAATAGTAAGTCTTCTAAGTAATTTAAATGAACTAAGTACTTATTATAATATGAATACTACACTATCAAAGTGATTCCTTTATACGGAATTCTTCACCGAAATCATGAACTCTTGGTTCTTAAACGTAAACATATTTTTACCTAAAACTAATATAAACTAAGTTTCTGTATGAATACAAAATTCTATAAGACCAAGTGGTTCTTATTAAAAGAATTTGTTTACTTTTCCGCTTCCGAGAATTCCAATCGGCAACGGGCATTAAGAAAATTGAGGTCAATTTATGCGATTGTGTTTTGTCTTTGTCTTTTCTCTAAACCCTCGGTTGCCGCGGAAAGTCTATTCATTAACTATATACCTACTATAGTACCTACTTGATTTAAACATAGATAAATCTAGTTTCTAAATTCAAATAATAGAAAAAAATGTTAATGTATTTTTTCTCATACGGCCAGGAAAATGTTAATCTCAATTCCCTTGTTATTTGAAATTAAGTTCTTATGGATCAAACATAAAGTCTAAAATAGCCTGAACCAGAAAACAGCTACCAAATGTTCTGTCGATGAAAAAGTAAGAAATTAATGGAAATTACTTTATGAAGGCGCTTTTCCTTTGAGCCACTGGTTATTGACATCATTTTTGTATTGAGTTTTTTATTATTGTAATGGTTGTTGTTGTTTACTATATTTTTTGTTACTTCAAGGATGTCTTATAAATAAATTGAGAATTTATTAGTAAATAATGTTTATTCTTGTATTTAGGAAATTGACAGCCTCGTGATTATCCCGTAACGATAAAATCAATGCCATTAGGTAAGTTATAGGTAACAAGAAAAAACTGTTGATGTTACTATCAATGATATTAAATCACGTTCATATAAAGGAAGAAAGTGTTATACCCATTATCCGTTAATTTTAGCCTTTAATTGTTATACATTATTTTAGTTCAAGCAGTAGGTATTTGGGGATTTAATAAACTGGAAATTCCTTTTTTTCGACATCAATAAAAATAGCACGAAACACTAGAACCAACCTGCCAGTAACAGTAAAAAAGTAAAACAAAAAACTAACGGAAAAAAACAGCGAGCCTTCTATTTTCAAACTACTCTGGGTGATCCTCATACACTGGCGGCCAATCCACACTGTTTACTCATCCCTAAACTAAAGCTTCCAACAATGGATATTAAAACGGAATTTAAAAATAGAAATTGTAATCTTTGTAATATCCCTGACCTGTCCGACTCCATTTTGTGGGATAAAAGTCTTTGCATAAATTCTTAGGGAATGTTTTTGTAGACTACGAGTATTTTAAGACTGCTAATTCTATTTATAAGGTAAACAGGAATTGATACTGACATTTGCGTCTAGCCTCTAAAGTACGATTCTACGTATTATAGGTTTTTTTAAACAAAGGTTAACTTTGAAGTGTACTGGGTAATCTGGTATATTTTTATTAAAGTAGAAAATATAATCCACTTTTTGCTGCCTTCATTAACATTAAGTTAGTAATACGTCAATTTCACATAATTATCAAGAATTTCTTACGTAGAAACATAGCACAACAAAGAACTAAGTAGTAAAGATTTGCCGATTACTTATATAAGCCAGATAAATATTAATGAAGTTACATATAAACGCTGGTACGGATAACCAGATGCCATTGGGCATAAAGAACTTATGTCTTACTAATAAAGATGTTAAAATGTCCCCTGATGTGCTGTTGTAGGTATTGTCCCGTTTTTAATTATGTCAGCCCAATGGACAGCTTGATTGGAACTCCGAATGCTATCGTAGTGAAAGGATAAGGCAATTGTCTCGGAAGATATTGTGCGCCGTACGTAATAGCGTACAAATTGGTTGCGGAAAATCTACATATTGCTTAACAAGATTAATGTAGAATAGGTACCTAGGCTTATGTATTTCAGTTTTGTATGGCAGCGTAAAGCTTTTAAATGGGTCTTGTGTTCTAAAAGCACATGAGTATTTATTCATGAAATAAATCATATGCCAATCATCAGTAAATGTTGAAGAGGAATAGAGATCAAAATTTTATGAATAAATAAAATTATAGATACAATCAAGAAAAGCGGCAAAATTAGAGTTATATTTGAGAAAAAATAGGATTATGATAATATTTATATAATATATAAAAAATATATATAAAATATATAGTAATATGTGATAAATAAATAAATAAATAAATTTATTAACAGCCGCTAGAAAAAATTTAATCCGGTAAGACTGATAGCCGACCCCAACGTAGTTTGTGATAAAACTGGAAGATGATCCGTTAGTTAAAATGATTTTAACCTCTGCTTCCTTTATTTATAAATCAGTATTTAACATAGCATATTCTCCTAATGTTATCCCAATTCATTACCCCTAATGATATATTTAGTTAAAACGGTATACGTCAACAGAATTACTCGAACAAGACCCTTTTAAATAGAAATAGGAAGCTAGCAACGATCGCGACCTAAGCAAACAGGGTTTGTGTCCTCACCATTATGTAAACGGTCTCTCATTGAATCTAACCCAAGTGGGGTCGTCCTACAAAACAGCCGTGAAGAATTATCGTGCGAGAATTCTCTACTAAAATGTTTCACAGCTAATGTTTATGGAGTGGCTATTCTAATGATCCTAGGATTATGGTCTAGTATTCAGTTATATCCCTAGCTTAGAATATTTGTGCATAACGGACTCCAGTTTGTGCTGTGTAATTAAGATGGATTAGTCTTTTGTAGTTAGGTCTTAGATCTAAAACTAGAGGAACATAATATACCTACCCTATGTACTTAAAACAATGCCTGCAGATAAAGACTATCTACGACGACGACCTCCGTGGTCGAGTGGCGTACGCACCGGTTTCAAGGTGTCGCTAGCTCTGAGGTCCCGGGTTCGATCCCCGGACGGGTCAATGTACAAACCAACTTTTCTACATTGCCTCGGGTCTGGGTGTTTGTGCTACCTTCGTTGCATGTGCAATGTGAAAGCATTTTTTTATAAATTATGCAACAAAAATACATGAATAAAGATCATTTTCATTTCACACATATGTTGTTGGTATCTCATAACCCTACACCACACTACAATACAATATTTGTATCCATTTCTAAAAATACGACACATTTTGTTTCTATTTGTTTTCTTCCTACAAAAAACGGTAGGCACTTATTTCGAGGGATCAGTTACAAATAAATGTTACAATCTCTCTTATATTCCGAATATAAATTGAAAGCCTGTCTCGAACTTCTTAGCTCTATATTTTCTCTTTATTTTCGTGAGTGATAAAATAAAAATAGAATATCGTAACATGATAATATAGTAGGGTATCATTTCAATAACCTACATTGTAGATTTTTTATACATTGACAATTGTTTTTAAAAACGTTTTTATTTAGTTGTTTTTTTTTTGTTTAAGAAAAAATAATGAAAAATTTAAAATTAAAGTCTTCAATAGACTTTAATTTTAAATTTCATAAATATTTGCAAAACTTATTCAAAGCGAAAAAGATCTATGTGTATCTATATCTAAACACGGTAATTAATTATTTCGTCAATAAAACATTAGCTTATATTTAAAAGGCAACGCAGCCTTCCTAAATATCGCAAATTTTTTTCGAATTTTAAGATTCTTTATGCCGCTCACTCTTTGATTTTGGATCCAGCTTTTCTCGAGCTTCATATATTCAATTTCAAATGAAAATCATTTTACCGTTCAATTTTTCAACTATTTTTTTTTCCAAACAATCGAGCGTCCTATCTTTCTATTACTAAACGTTATCTCTATATACCTTTTAAATAAAGCGATGCCCTACAATCATTGAATTGAGTTAGTATCCTACCCGTGGGTTCTTAACAATTCAATCTCGGAACTTTCGATTTGATTCGTTGTTCGAAAGTTTTCTAAGGAAACAAAACGTTTGAGTCCACCTACACGTATTTACGTTTGCTCTAAATATAGATAAGAACTATTTGTTTTGGTCTTTAAAAGATCGAGGATATGTTCTGTAGGGATACTTTAGTTCATTATAACTATTGAGTAAACAGTATTTGGTACTAGATTTATTTATTTTGTATATTGGTATATTGTGTTCTGTGATTATTTATTTCCGGCAGCGCCTTTATAAAATATAACCCATGTGTCACCTTGCGACTGTGCTAAGGGTGCGTCCAGATCTGACGAACGAGCATTACACGAGCATGTCGCGAGCGGCCCGCGCACGTCTGGCGGACGGCGTTATTGGGACTAGTGCGTTCGCGGCTTGCTCGTGAGCTGCTCGTGTAATGCTCGTTCGTCAGATTTGGACGCACCCTCATCATCTCCCGAGCCTTTTCCCAACTATGTTGGGGTCGGCTACCAGTCTTACCGGATTTAGCTGAATACCGTATTTTACATGGAGCGACTGCCTATCTGACCTCCACAACCCATTTTACTGGAAACACATATCCAATAGTAAGACTGGTTGTCAGAATTGACTTAACGACTGCCAAAGATCTATGTATGACAGCCGGGACCTACTGTTTAACGTGCTTTCCGAAACACGGAATGCACGCACCCTATGATGAATAAACAGTTTTGTTCACACAAACGTTTGTCTCATATGCTGAGTAGTTGGCGGCTTAATATCTATAGCACGCAGGTATCTGCTGCTTATTTATTGCTATGCTATGCTGCTTATTTATGGGGGTTGTATGTATGTCAATGTTTCAATCGAAAATTTGTATCTGTTTTAACACTGAATTTCAACGCATAACGAGCCGTCACGTCAATAGTATTTGTCATATGAGTATCAGTTTTGTGTAGTGGTAAAGTTTTTAGTAGCTACCTGTAGCCGCCCACACAACTCCCACTATCTAACAATACGCATGGAGGTCGTAGTTCTAAACTTGCGAAGTTATTTGTTACCTATCTGTTTTCTGTTTGTAATGACTTGTCTGAAGAACCCGCATCAGTAGGTAGAGGAATATACAGCATGAATTTTTAATTTGTAGAATACCTGAAATTATTAGTAAAAACAAAACATGTCAAAGAAGTAATGGAGCCGATACTAGTGAAAACTGCAATATGATAGTTTATCGATCCCTTTGATTTGAATATAAAACATGTGCTGTTTCCTAACACCTTTCGATTCGATTTTTCAAAAACTTCAAATGGAGAGAACAATGTCATGGGAAGAGAAAGAGAAAAATATGTTATTTATTTTTTCCTTATAGACTCATCAAGCCCATTTGAAACAATCAGCCTGTATTTATGAATATGCTGTAATATACAAATTACTATTCAATTCTACACGTTCTATATAATATGTCATGTTTGATGTATTTATACTGAAGAATCAAGATAGACAAGTATTTTTATAAAGCCTCCTTTTCAGTAAGCCTTATGTAAACTAACTTTAATTACACGTTCTTGTAGTCTAATCATATACATTTGTTATTCCATAGTTTAAAATGAACATATAATTGGTAGGTTTCGTTATTGGGCCAAGTTATGAACTTGTACTGCCAGTTATTTTGCAGAGGTGACTGCTATTAGTTAGTCAATCTTGTCTTTACACAAATCATCATAAAGTTTGAATGTGTAATACGGTAAAAATTAGTTTCAAAATAAAGCAAAATATTTTATTTCAATAGTTTATTTTAAAATTAATCTCTTGATTAAATTGCATTTATATTACTTAAAATAAACTTAGAGTACAGCCATATCACAAACTGTTATTTTCAATTAAAGCTAAATTACAAACTAAAATCGCAGTATAAAAGTGATTCAATTTAGTTTCGAGAATTCAAATTCTTCTCTATCTAACTACATTTAGTTTAGTAAAAAGATATCTTTGATTCTTTGCCATAAGCTTGGCTTGGATTGGTCAGGCTTAGGTTGATTTAGTCAATTGACGGGAAGTTTTTCATGGAGCCAGGTCCTCTTTCCCTCGTTGAACTCAGCAGCCGTATGGTCTGTGCCTTCTAAGATCCATTTTGTGGTCAACAAGCCTTCAACTCCAACTGGACCTGAGAATTTGAAACACAGACGATTATATATAATTCATACCTATGTTTTTTTTTTTTTCTACCTGTCCTATTTCCAATTATATGATATAATAATACTTATGAACAACTACTATTATTACTTTAACATTGAAGCCTGTTTTGTAATACTCTAAAAAACAATTATAATATTTCGCAATGCAGCAAAATAAAAATAAAAATTGGAAATGAAGTTTATGCGACCGATGCACAAATGCCGAAAAAACTTCTCATACATTCTTTAACATTTGTCATCATTATTTTGTTACTTTCCGTGTTCGTCTAAATCTCAGTGACTAGGTATATCTACACACTTTTGGCATAACTCACTATAAAATATTATTCCCCACACATTCTAACCAATTACACACAACACTACAAAAGCAGCACAACTTTAGTCTCACCTCGTGCGTGTATCCTGGCGGTAGAGATACCAACTTCAGCGCCGAGTCCGAAACGGAAGCCGTCGGCAAAACGCGACGATACGTTGTGGAATACGCAGGCACTGTCCACCGCGTGTAGGAAACGTTTTGCTGCGCCATCTGAAATTGGAGATGTTTTTTTTTTACGTTTCTGGTAGGTGGTTGGTGCTTTAAATGTGGAAGGATAGGCTTCCTATGTTTCTTCCTTTTGCTCTGCCGTACTGTGAGACAATATGGGCTTATTGGATTAGATATACCAGAGGAGAGTTTATTTAAAAGGCTTATTTTTCAAAGTGCCTAATACAAGGTTTCTTTGGCATAATGACATAGTCATGTTGCTAGTTTTGGCGAATATAACAGATATAATTATTAATTTAAAACCAATATTTTTTTACCACTAAACGTCGGTTTTAAAAGACTTCTGTTTATTTGACATATCTCTTAAATATGTAGTTTCCTTTTAAATCTAATTTATGTAATCTACAATCTTGACGTAAAGTTGTAGATACTTAAATCAAAATTTCCTTTCAATTCTACAGTTTCTTGTTTGCATTATTTAGTTAAGGAATGTGATATTTAAATATCTCAGTCATACTACTATTTACGAACAAACATGGAAGCGGTTGTTACTTGTTTCTATAGTAAATGATAATCTTGACTTCAAGGCAAACATAGTTAATTGCACGCACACTATGTTGACGCGTGATATTATTATTATATTGTTTTGGGCACCATTATTATCAGTAAATAGATAAGTTTATATTACACAATATACATTCTGTATATGTTGTACAGGTTGGTATAAACCTCCATAAACGGATAGGCGGATCACATAAAAGCTAATTGAATACCAACACAAAATATTTATATCTTATAGATTCTAATTAAAGAAAGGTGTATTTTTTATCATATTACCCAGTGTATTTATTTTGTAAATGATAAATAACCGTTTTTACTAGATGGCAGTATAATTTTATATACCCTAGAATACGTCTGTTGTTCAAATAATCAGCCTGTATAAAGTTATCAGTAGTGCCTTGTTTTATGATCGTCTCGTCTCAGTTATTATTTGTACTTGAACTTGTGCTTAGATATTAAAATATTCCCATTCTGTGGTAAAATTTATGTATGTCTGGCGTGAGATTGAATCAACTCGTATTTTATTACTTTTTTCATTGTACACACATCTTCAGCCAACTATCAGACAGTTAATTGTGTTGTCAATGGTATGGAATATTGCTTATATTATTTGACGAAACCAACTTTATTTTTGGAATTTTTATTTTCATATCACACGAAATACTGTTTTTTTATTTATGACTAGCTGACCCGGCAGACTTCGTACTGCCTCAATCGATAAATGAAAGCCTAAATTTTGTACAAAATAAACTTAAAACAAATTGTTTTTTTTTTATGTTATTTCGAACATTTTCATATTTATTCCCCTTTTAAACCTTCCCTGGGCTTCCACAAATAATTACCAAAATTAGCCAAATCGGTCCAGCCGATCTCGAGCTTTAGCGAGACTAACGAACAGCAATTCATTTTTATATATAGATTGTTTTTGTTTTACGTAGAGCGCTTACAAACCAATACCATTAAAATGTAGAGGGTTTTAGTGTTCGAAAATAATTATGTTTCACCCAACAATGTTTTTTTATTCTCGTTAGTATATAGAAACATGAAAAAAAATATATAGACAAATTTTAATATAAACTCACCATTCTCCGTAACAATGACATCAGTATGAGAGCTTCCAAACTTATGTATATGGTCGACGGCCTCATCCATATCCTTCACAACTTCGATACAGCACTCTAAGGCTCCATATTCGAATTTCATACTCTTTGCTGGCGGAGGCCCAAATGTCAACTGACTGGCCAGTTTAGGCCCAGCATGGATCTTAACACCTTCCTTCTTTAACATGTTGCAAAGGTCATTAAATAGATTTCCAGCAACGTGATCTTCGTGAATAAGTACCGTTTCCATAGCGTTGCAGGCAGCTGGGTAATCGCATTTTGCATCACGAACAATCTTCAATGCCTTCTGTGGGTCAGCGTCCTTGTCTAAGTACACGTGACATATACCCTCAGCGTGACCCAGAACGGGAATATGTTGAGACTGCTTCTGAATATTCCTAACTAAGTCTGATGAGCCTCTAGGAATAATCAAGTCTATATGTTTCTCCATCGCCAATAGATCGCTAATTTCCTCCCTTGTTGAGACAAGGGATATAGCGTCGTCGGCACCAACACCCTTCAGAGATTCTTTAACTAAACCCATAAGGACTTTGTTCGAATGGGCAGCTTCCTTACCACCCTTCAGAAGAAGACCGTTAGCCGATGCCATAGCTAAGGCAGCTACTTGCGGTAACGAGTCTGGTCTAGATTCAAATATGACTAGAAGAACGCCAATAGGAACTGTTACTTGTTGAAGGACTAAATTGTCAGCTAATTTAGTTTTTCTCAACACTCGGCCAACATTTTCGTAACTCGAGTCAGCAATCTGTTTGAGGCCTATCGATAATGTTTTTAATTTGCTAGGGCTTAACGATAGTCTGCTCAGAAGAGGTTTAGCAAGTCCGGACTGTGTTGCTTCTTCTAAGTCTTTGTTGTTAGCTTCTAAGATTTCGTCTTGTTTGTCAACTAAAAGATCAGCTAATAAATGAATGGCTGATGCTCTGTCTGCCGGAGATAGTTGTTGTAGGGCTCTGCTTCCAATTCGCGCTACAAATGAAAGAAATTATTGTTATAACATGAAGCATTATGCGACATGTTTTAAATATTATTATTTTTTGGATCATTTATGTGTATGGATACGTACCGTTCTCGGCTAACACATCAACGGATGTCGGTGAGCTAACTGCACAGTCAGTGAAGAATGTTCCTACTTTACGTCCACTAATGATGGTCTTGATGGCTTTTTCTTGCATTCCGTTGCAGATTACAACACTGACGCCTCGCGCCATTGCCCACGTTGCGGCGTTCACTTTAGAATCCATACCGCCAGTACCAACCTAAAATGCATAAATTATTTACATCAAAATAACCATTCTTTGTTCTTTTTACTTCAATAAAAAACACCTACAATTTCACTTCACTAGGATTCATTAAAAATATTATCAGTTTTATAACGAAATTCTTAGCTTTGTACAATTTGCCTTTCATCCCAAAACGTTAGGAATAATAAAGAGCTCTTATTTTTCCCAAACGTTCGAAGCACGTTTCTATTCTTTTGTTTCAGAATGTTTGATTATAACCGGCACTGATTCTGGCCAGAATATCAATCACTACTTAACTTGTTACAAAAAAGTTTTATCTTGAAAAATGGCTTTGAATTTGTTATCGTCTCTTATTTTTAGAGAGGTGTTAATAATGCCACCCACGCTTTTGTTTCTTTTCATTAAATTTATTATAACCTTAGCATTAAACAGACAAGATTGTAGGCTGAGCTGGGGCTAAAAATGTATTGTTTTGGTATTTTTATGCTAATACTAGACCTAATTGAATATTCTTTTTATACAGAAGCGCTAATATTTTTTGTTTGATGGATCCTGCTTACATTGGTTTTAATATCCCTATTTTCAGATTATCTTACCTTTGATTTCTGTCCAAACTGCACTTGATCTCTTTCCTTCGATGTGTAAGTGTGCATCATTCTCGCGCCATCTTCCCAAGGAGGCTTGTTGTATATGCCGTCAACATCTGACATCATAATCAGCAGATCCGATTGGATCTCCGCAGCCAGTAACGCTGACAAACTGTCGTTGTCTTTTATACCAATACCCTGAGCGATAAAAGAATTACGATGTAGTAAAAATTTTGCGAATGCAGCTGAACCTTTCTACCATAAAACTGTTATAGGTTTGTACGGAGGAAACAATTGGTAATTAAGATGTCTGGTGGTTGATTATGGAAGCTGTGATGCGATGATAAATTGAGTAGAAAAAGTTTTTATGCCAGTGAACTATGGTCGTTATCTATTCTGCTTTCACTCGTTTGCGGTGTTCAACTATCAAAATATGAAATAAAAGTATATAAGGAAAAGAATACAAAAATGGTTGTATTTTGGCGTAAATTATAAACTAGTACTAACGAAATAACAATCATAATAAAGAAATAAGCGAGCATCGATATTTTTTTACCATCTAATAAACATAATTTGAGTAACATCTCCTAGATGAATTACAACTGTATTTTTTACACATCAAGGTTCAAAATCGCTTGCTTACCTTTTTCCCTGTTCCTGGTACGACAGTATCATCATGAATATACATCGGTGGACTGACAGCGTCGTTAGTGTTGACAATGGGCACTATATTCAGTGATATCAATTCCGATAATGTGCAGAATAAGTTTTTTCTCGTCTCTTCATTATAAAAATCTGGTTTTGTCACAAGGACCTGAAAAACATGAGAAAATGAGGTTGTTTCGCTAGTTGTTTTTTCCTGTTGAGCAGTTTATGGGAATTGATGATTTTTGCCCTAACTTTAAGTTGATATTGAGATATTGAAACGCATTATACATTCGAACAGTATGTAAGTGTAAAGTATTAAATTAAATTAAATGAAGAAGTTAAAACCTTTTCTCTTAAATTAATATAGAAAAACAAGACACATTGGCTAGCAAGAGTAACCCCACCGTGTAATAAATTCAGGACCTGTACTATGAAACCTTAAAGCTGGATTTATACCGTCGCGTAAGTGAGACGGTGCTACGTGCAGTGTAATGCGCCGTCTCGCTTCCACAACGACAACAATCTTGATTTAAGAGTACATGGTACAGGCACTGGTCGAGTCTGAAACTGTGATATTGTTTTGTATTTAATTTTTCTGCTAGTATGCCACGCACCCTCAGGCTACACCGGATCCTAACATGGCCTGAAACTACCACAGTGATAAAATAAAAGGTTTGTTTGTTTTTTATTATATATTGGAACAACATTTGTTTTTCAATCCCTAATCATTTACATCAAGCCAAATATGCCTTAATAATAGAAATACTGTAAATCTGGACTAGTTAATGTAAATACGGCTTGTATTATCTTTCTGGGGGAAAAGTGAATTACAATTATGAACTTATCTAATTTCAAAATTACCCAAATTTATTTTCTCTTTGAGGGTTGTTCAGGCTAAGCACTTTTTAATCACGGTTTTGTGGTGTGACTAAAATTAATTTAACAAATCCTAAAATCTCAACATTATTTACGGATCAGAAGTAATTGAACAAAAGTTAATTATGGCGGTAAAATTATACAGCCCTTATCGTTTCACAACCGTAATATATCAAAAGTGACTCGGATTGGATTTAGGGCCGATAGAGATACCGGCTTACTTAGCAATTCTATTACGAGTAAATGTGATAATTTATTAGGGCAACTATTGTCGTAATTAAGCATTTTTATTTTATTTTTATTAAATAGTATGCGTAAAGAATATCTTTCCGAAAAGTGTACGTATTTGGGAAATATACATACTTTTATCTCTTATAAGGTTTTTGTGATAGGGAAGATTTTATTTTAATTAATATCAGGAGTTAAGTTATGGCTTAATTCGGGGTCACTATAATATCTGTATTCTTGTGCAAATTTAGTAATATTATGGTTAGCTACTGTGATTTTTGATGATTGAGGTCATACTGGGCATAGACATTAAACTATTTTAAATGGGCATCATACTCTCATTCCATTATTTTTGCTGTCAAACGAAACAGATTACTTTCTGTCCATTACAACCAATGGATACTCGATCAATTTCGACAAGCGTTCTTCGAAGAAAATCCAAAACATCAAAAGGATTTTCTCTTCGCATCAAGTGCGCTAGTCCAGACTTAGTTTACATCTATTTATTTAAAGCACAAACAATCTATATTGTGATCGACCAACGAACACGAGTTTAGTTTGACAAACTCATTTATTTACCATCACACAACGAAAGACATCGTTTAGTATTCCACTAAAGTTTTACTGAATAACGATTCGTTTTTATTTGGCATTTTTTTGCAAGACATATCTTTTTAACCTCATACAAATTAGAAAAATTAAAAAAAATATAATTAATAATTAAAAAACACGCCTGCCATGTAAAAAAAAATAAAAACAAGTCAAATATTTGCAGTCGGGGTCGGTTACTTGGAACAATTAATTACAGGTCCCCCGACTGCAAATATTTGACTTGTTTTTATTTTTTTTTACATGGCAGGCGTGTTTTTTAATTATTAATTATATTTTTTTTATTTAATACCTTTTAGTGAACAACAAAAAAGCATGACACAACAAAAAAAAAATTCGTTCGGAACCCTTTGCAGGCGATTTCGACTCACACTTGACCATGTTTTATGTCCACATAGCCTATGTCACTCGGGATAACTCAAAGCTTCTAATGATACCACAAACATTGAAATCGGTCAAGCTTTTTAGAAGTTATGGTGGAATAAAGAAACTCACAAACATACATACATACATACATACATGAACCCTGAAACATAACATTTAGCAAATTTAAACAATAGTCACAGCAAGATTTTAAAGTAAACCTATGAATATCTTTATACCCTGTTCTACTTTATGCAAACATTAATTAAGTTACCTACAGACCCAGAACCCATAACTCATTGTTGGAGTTGCAGTTTGGAGCCAAAACTAATCTTTAAAGTAAGCTTTTTGTGGGAATTACACAAACGGTTGTTCATTTCTGTGGCGTATGTAAGCGTTTTTGTGACATATATGTAGATATGATAGTAACCAAAGAAAGGAGTTTAAACATACATGTTTTGGTTTTAGTGAACTGAGGAAAGTTTTGTGTGTGAGCTTTTAGTAACTGATTATAATATGTTTGCTATAAAATATTATAACAGTTGTTTATCTTTTGGACTGAAAGGTTCAATTAGCGGCTAAGTGCTTGACATTTTACCTATGACGTCAAAGCTATTTATAAACTATTTAGTTCTTAAGATTCTTTCTTAGCGGATGCTTACGTTATAAACTGTATTTTTTTTGTTTTCTCGATTTAGAAGAATAAGCCTTGTGTTGTTAATCACAAGCAATACTCAGGACAAACGATTTTATGAGTAAAGGTATAGATAACTATAGACCGATAGTATCGCTAGTTTTCCTTCGTGCGAAGCGAGAGCACTTTTTGTCTGTATCTAGTACATTCGTTTACTGATTTAAAGTTATTTTTCGCGCAACGACAGACTTATATGCGAAAATATCGATGGTTTCGACATTGTTAGGATAATATTAGGGTTTTAGATAGTTTTATTAAAACGGCGCGCTCCGCCTTGATACAAAATTTACGATAAAACTAGTTCATACTAGTGCTCACGGTTCATACACTGATAGGCTCACTCTTTAGTTTCTTATCTATACTCTAAGGTATAGACATAATTTTCCTTGTTTACAGCCATGTTGCAGGTGCATGCTACCTGCATACAAAATACATACAGACTAACACTAAAAACTAAGGTCTCAACTAAAACAAGTCCAGTTCCGTAATTCATGATATTTATGCTAGACAGGCAGGATGAGCGAACAATGTTAACTTTGTTACTGTTCGTGTAAAGTTTGTGTCAAAACTTTTCATATGCCTGTCTTACTGTTAATAATATAGAAGGTGTTGGGGTTGCACTGCATTATATAGTATGTGGTGCCTACCGGTAAAGTTATGTTCATGGATTAATTTTAAAGGCTTACGCAGGTACAGTGGTCACACTGCTCCGGTTTTAAGTTATCAGAATGTTTTATTTTAAAATTTTAGAATATTATGAGGTGGTGGGATGATCTAGTTAGATTTACGAGGCTTACCTACGTGGCCAGAAATCGCAAATGATAGAGAGTTTTGGAAGGAAGACGGATGAGTTCTTTGTCAAAAATGAGATCCAATAAAGGCTTAAAACAATTATATATATAATGGCTTAATGTAGGATTTAGTTTTTATATGAACTTAATCATTATTGACTAACTATTTATACAATTTTGAAAATCCTGAATTACTATTACACTTATAATTTCAGCCCGGAAAGTAGGCAAATGCAGTGAAACACAGCCTGGTTTTATTTAATTTGGTTATGCCATCGTTTATGTGACTCAAGGGAAAAATAATACATTTTTATCTTCCGTGTTGCTATCCGAATAAATTAAGAGCAAAATATGAAAATTAACAGCAATATATTAAGGTATTCGTAGCACCAATTGTACAATATTTGTGTAATGGTGCACATTTGCGTATTAATATCGTTGCTTAGTGTGAACAGTCTCAGTCTACAAATTTTACTTCCTATACAGGGTGTTAAGAATACCCTGTCCGATCCGTGAAGGTGTTGATAGGTATTGATATGTGATTACAAAAATGTGAAAAAAAAAATGGAAATAAAGAAAAAGAAATTACAACTTAAAAAAATATTTTTTTCTCAAAAGTCGAGACACAGAGTCGGCGTCATCACAGATGCTACCTAATTACCTAACAAAAGGCCCCCAAAAATACCAACGAAATTGTATTTTTTGTAGTTTTTGTTTTAATCTCAAATTTAGGGAATTTCGGAGCGAAAAATGGTGGCTTCATAATTCATTATTATTGTTTCTAAGTATCATGAATTTTCCAAATTTGATATTTTATTTGGGCATGTGATTGTGAACCCTATATCACCCTTTCGGGTCGGACAGGGTGTTCTTAACACCCTGTATATACTAGATCAGACAGACAGCTCCTTGATAACATAAAAACTTCCCAAAAAAGAGAGATAGTGATACGCCGACAAGCAAAACAACAAAGCTCTAGAAAGCTGAACTTTAGTATTCCGTACCACACAGACTGAATGTATAGGCTGTAATGTAACTTTCAGCCTCATTTACATATACATCAATAGAATATATGGATACGCACTATTTAGGACTGTTCGCTGAATTTAAAAGGGATCACTGAATAGAATGTATAGAAATCTTATTGAAACCTTTGGATGGTCTCACTGAAGCTACAAGTATTGTATATTGCTATTTTTGAAACGAATTAGCATAACATATCATCACGCCTGTATCCCCGAAGGGTTAGGCAGAGGTGTACCAATGTACACCCACAGTTCGCCGGTATGTTTAGGTCCCATGTAATAGGGGGCGAGCCTATTGCCACTAAGCGGGCACAAATCCAAACTCCGACCTGCTACTGAGAATTTCATAGAAAAACCCAATAACATCTTGGTCGACTTAGGAATCGAACCCAAGACCTCTAGCGTAGCAGTCGCGCTTAGCGCCACTAGGCCAACGAGGCAGTTGAATTAGCATAAGATACCTAAATGTCGATTTATGTTAGGCTCCATATTTAATGCGGATCAGTTTTGGGATGTTATTTTCACATTTTCTACATACTTTACAATTTCTTAGTTACAGCACTCCTCGAAAGTTTATAACAATTTTCTAATACTTCACTGATTTATTTTACTGGTATAAAAGAAAACGTTGAGATTGCAAGGAAAGAACCATCGTAGGATTTTAGGGCGCTGCTGTGTTTAATTACCGTATTAGGTATGTCGACGACACTTATTCGTTATTAGTGTGCGTTGCGTTAGAATATTATTCATCATAACTGATTGGTTATACCATCCATAGAACATTGATTTAAATTTATTAAAATGATGTTTCGGTGTCGCGCAGACACTACAAATTGTTTTATATATTTTTCTCCACTCACCTGAGCAATCTTGACGTTGTACTGTGAGAACATGGCGTCATACATGGACATGAGCTCCGACTGACCCACCGCAGCGGCCGCACGGGGATCCAAGATACTGCCGGCATCCTGGGTAGACAATAGACTTTATGTTATTGTTGTTATAGTTTTGATGGGTTATCTTATATATAAAATTCTCGTGTCACAATGTTAGTTACCATACTCCTCCGAAACGGCTTGAACGATTTTTATGTAATTTTATATGCATATTCAGTAGGTCTGAGAATCGGCTACTATCTATTTTTCATACCCCTAAGTGGTAGTAGGTAGGTGGTAGGTAGTAGGTAGGTAGTAGGCAGGTGCTAAGAAGAAAAAATGGCATCGCAAGGCATGCTTGGTACAGCTAGTATAGATATACAGGTGTTGTAATGTTACAAAGTTGATGCGAAGAATTGAATTTCAATTTTTTTTTTAACTCATTCTGAGCTGAAATTTTGTAACCTGAGTTTGTAACCTCATGTAGGTACTCTTCACCTTTTTTTGATAGATATACCCTTTCAGTTACTGCAGTCATGACTTATTAATCTATATCTATACATATAATAAATCTGTAGAAAAGTAATTTTTGTACATTGAAGAAATTGAAAATAAAAATAGCCAGCGTGTTAAAGGATAACTAACAGAACCCATTTCCATCATTTTTGAAATTTTTGTCTGTTTGTCTGTTTGTCTGTTTGTCTGTTTGTTTGTGCACACATCACGTAAAATCTACGAATTCAATGCAGACAATGTTTATATACAAAAATTATACACAACTTGAGGTATAACTTAGTTTTTGTTTCATCGAAATCGGTTCACTCTATCAAAAGATATGATTAATTTAGTGAGTTCAAGAAGTAAAATATTACAACACGCAATTCAGTACAGTAATTGCATAACAACTCTCTTTTGCCGGGAGTCAGATTTTATGTTACAGTATCAAACATAAACTACTTAATCGAATGGTGTAAAAAATTGAGAGGTTGTTTTCAAGAAATCGTAGATGGTTGTTAGCTATGTTAAAACATGCTATTGAATCTAGCTGATAAGGGGTGGAGCTTTAAATTTCCAAAATCATTTTCTCAACTGCACACATAAATTGGCATTATTGACAGATAAACAAGAGGGTAACCATGGCAGACTGAGGTAGCCATAGCAATCTTCAATTTGATTAGTACCTATATTTTAGTGAACTAGCTATCGAAGTAAACAGCTTGGCGGTTGAACGATTGGAAATGAGTGATCTTGCTGCAAGTTCAAATCCGGTTGTTAATGTTTGTATTTTTTTTCATGCGTCCATTTTCTTATATAAGTTTGAATTTTTTGATACCCAAGTTCAAATCTCAGTAGAGATAACTCTTTTTGTGTTTTACCAACGTATCTTTTTTAAGCAAAAAAAATATTTGTAACATTTTGTTGTATTTTTAGTCGCAATAAACGACATCTTTAAGTCGTGAATTTTTTCTCAACTGATATATAAACTTACAATTATTTAGTGTTTGTATTTACTAATCTCCGTAGGTAAGTTTGTTCCTCATTGCTAATCATGGAGGAACAAACGTGCATGGCATATACCGTAAAGTGATTCAGGCGTAAATGTCCTGGCCATTTGCCTGGAAATTTACGCATTCGCTTCTGACTTGAAAACGTAAGCTTCCCCATAGATCACTTTATAGTTGGTTAAAAACTTTAATCCACTTTCAAACTATTTTTCCAACATAATGTGTAATGTTTTCTATTGGTCATCTATATTATATTCCATGGACAAGATCTTTTTGTATTTGTTATTTATTTTCTTTTACCCAAAAACCCAATGATCTTTTTATCACACAATCTTTAGTATGTACTACCTCTTTAATATTCTTTAAAAGGTAGCTTGCTTCTCATGTAGGTTTTTATGCGTACATGATGTTTTATTTATGTGTTTAAATTTCATAAAGTTTTTGTACCCTATTACCGGAAGGTTGGGCCAAAACCCTAAATAAAATAAACTTTCTATCGCATTCTCTACATTTTAAAATATATACGTACGGTATTTAAGCCCATCACCTTATGCTGCACCTTACACTTAATTAAGCGAATTGTACAGGATACAGCCTCTGACTTTAATCAGGGTAGAATGAGATTGTCCTTAGACAGCTATTACTTAATCTTTCCAAACAAATAATTTTAAACACAGTTTTGGTAATTCTGCCACTGCGCCTCTCAAACCGTACGTCAACTTTTTGTAACTACCTCCTCTTTCAGTTTCATGGGTCTCATGTCAGTCACTGCCTATCTGATATCCACTCTCAATTTAACGGCGTAGTTCAATTTCGAGGTTTCGCACCAAAACCTCGCGCCCTGTAGTCTCACTAGGGACTACGGTACCAACGAGAACTATAGCATAAAAAATGGACTAATTTGTATTTATGGATTCGGTTTTTGGGTGCCCTTTGCCATTTACTGCCTAGAGCGACAGCTGCTTTTACTTTAACTCAGAGTTGGCGCTGCCAGTAGACTCAATACCAAAACATTGACCTTCAATTATTGTAACCAACTGGGTAAAGCACAAAAGAGAAAACATACTACATATATAAAAAAGAAGATGAAAGAGTCAGTTCATATTTTGGACATTGACATCGAAAGCCACCATGAAAATTATAATTTTTTCTCACGGTTCTGGACTTGGAAGATAAATCTAAAATTTTTAAACAAAGTAGCATCAAAACCAATCCTTAAAATTTTTAGAGGTAAGCTAATTATATAATTATGACGATGGTACTTTTTTATTTTGAGAATTTATACAAACAGCAACATTTGTGACAAAATTTACTCGGCAGTAGGCAGTTCGTGTTAGTGGCCCTCTATATCACAGTCAAATATTTATTCATAAAGATGAATGATAGGTATATAAGCGAACAACGTCGCGGGTACAGCTAGTTTATTAAATAAAATGTAAGTGTTAAACAAGAGGATCTTTATACACTGCCAGGTCAGTAAGTATAACACATAACCTACAACTCTAATGCCTGTGCGATGTATTGTTTTCATAGAAAACAAAACCCATGTAGGTATCCAAAAGCGATGTAACATAACAGAGGATAATTTTAACATAACATTGAACATAAAACATATAACTTTAGTATATATCATGAATAGTTTGTTACAACGATATTGTTGGTCCACTAGTATGTACAGTCACAAGCAAAAATGTTTATACACATATCGACAATGTGAAACAAATATATCTAAAAGTTTTGTCGAAAATCAAAATGAAAAAAGAAATGAAATAATTTGGGGACCATAATTTTTAAATACCCATCTAGAATTGAAGAGAAGATCAATTAAAAGTTGCTAAGAGTATATTATAATTTTGCAGTTGACTGTACCTATGAACTAAATAAACTTCACGTACCATTTCTGTTTTATAATGATGCCTACTGTTTTTGTTGTATACAGAAATATCAGTCTGGCGCGCTTTTCATACATGCTGTAGTTTTTCAATATTATAGAGCGTGTTTTGTTTTGAACAAACTGTTGCTTCATTCCTGGATTTTTCTGCACTATACAAGGGTCTGTATTGAAATGTATGGTTTTTTAATGACATTGATATAGCCAAAGAATAGTATTTGACGAAGCATATTTTTAGTCGTTAATTGGCGGTATTTTGTGCGTTCTGTATAGCGGTGTTATTACGTATCTTTCAACAGCAAAAGTATTCCTGTGATATTGCTCATTCGTGTCGTGATAACGTGTCAAAACATAACAATTTTACAGCAATAGTTGGGAAAATTTTGCTGTCTCTTCTTTTTGCGTATCCTACGTTATAACGCAGACCCTAACCGTTCCTTTCTTCTATAAATAGTAGCAAATTATAAGGGGTCATGTCTGTTTTGTCGGAAGGGTGAACAGGAAAAGAATCTCTCCTAACTTTTCTGACCTTTATATAACCCTTTTATTTAATTAATTTGGATCACTATATAACGTTTATATGTAATTTCAAGGGTTTCTTCACCACACATTGTTCATAAACCATGTAATTGCTTCCGGAGTGAGGGTAGAATAGAATTATGGAATCTTGAGAACCAGATTTTGACAATATGGATACATGGACATTGAATTGCTAGGTCCATTGTATGATACGTATTTCATGAAATTACTTTTGTAAACAGGACAATGGGATATTAAACCAATATGATAATATTACCTTTTGATACGTTAGTATATTTACTTTATCAAAGGACTCTTTTGTCCAGTTGGTTACCGAAATATAATTGCTTATATATAGAAAAAGATTTTGCAAATTTTCCAGCATTTATGGAGTAGACTGCAAATTGGTAACACATAATTATAAAAAATGGCCGACAAAAAGATTTTTTTTATGGGACTACCTCAATTTAAAATAATTTTAGTTATAAATCCACAATTACCGGATAGGCGGATATATTAGATAACAAGCATACAATAAAGACATAGAGTCGAATTGAGAACCTCCTCCTCCTCCTTTTGAAGTCTGGCATAATTTTTTTTTTAAACATGATCGCTTTCTTATATTTTGTCCAATTTTCTTATACACACTCCATACCTATATAGAACAACTACCTCAACCTATAATTAGCCTAATTATCACCACTCACCTCTCTGGTGTGGTCGCTGGGAGACAAAGTTTCCCTCATCGATAGCGACATGAGAAGCTCTTGTGTCAGCTTCTGTCTGCCAAAGGCCACCGCGCCACTCGTCACCATGATGCATTCTCTGCCTTCGTGGTGGCATTCTGCTACCTGTAAAACATGCCTTATTTTAATACTCATAAAGTTTAAATTACTTAGCATGTGGTAAAATTCGTGATGGGAATCCGTTATCTGTAATACACACCTTATTGAACACACCTAAGGTTTAGTTTATTAGATTTTGGATGTTGTAGAGTACGTGACATGGTTGAATTTTGTACGCCAGATTTACTTTGTAAAATAATCTGCCGATTTGGAGTTTGAACTCTGTATCTACGGTAAGTGTTTGTTTTTGGATAGGATCTTTAAGAATCTCTAATAAGCTTTTTCATATAGACTGATAAATGGTTTTCTATGTTCCTAAATATCATTATTTTATTATAAGACGTTCTTTAAAAGATAAGTTAATTATATACCTAAACCTTACCTCCTTAGCTACACATCAAAATATAACTGCTTAGAAAAAGAGGCATTCATTCAAAATGTATTAATTTCCAAACAACATCATCATAATTAAAACAAAACATTCCAAACACACGTCCATTATGTACTTAATTCAAATATTAATAATTAGGTATTTAAAAGATTAAAATAAAGAAATCAGCCAGTGCGTCATCAGAATCCTGACAAACTTCCAATTTTAAAATGAAACCAAATAAAAAGTTCTTAATGAAATATAAAATGGAAAATCAAATTCGAGGTTGGCGAACCCACAAAGGGGTTTAAGGAGGTTTTATTACACGATAACAAAAGCACTAGACTAAGTATTTTTGAAGTCTATGTTTATGGTCCCTTCGCGTTATTGTGAGTCAGTAAAACCTTCCAACTTTAAAATCTTAAGTCTAAGACTTTGATTTACATGGAATAGTTGAAAGTTATTTGAAATTGGAATGACGCTACCATAAATTGAGATGTGCATAGAGTAAAAGTTCATTGTAAACAATTATCTGTTGAATTTATATAGGTACTAACCTTTATGGAGAAACTTTAATGCATGAGTCGAATGAAATCGCATTCTTTGACTCTATGCTACTAAATCTACACAATCATCTACACTAATATTATAAAGAGGAAAACTTTGTTTGTTTGTAATGAATAGGCTCAAAAACTACTGGACCGATTTTAAAAATTCTTTCACCATTTGAAAGCTACATTATCCACGAGTAACATAGGCTAAATTTTATTTTGGAAAAATCCAAAATAAATCCAATGGTCCACGCGGGCGGAGCCGCGGGCGACCGCTAGTACATGATAATAAGTTTCTCTAACGTCCATCTTACGTTGCTAAATCTTTATTATTCTTGATTACTTCTTGAAGCAACACATTGCAACCAAATTAAAAAACTCGAAAATAAGCCAAAGTATATCAGTTTAGTATTTTATGGTCTATTAACTCTCGAATATAGGAGTGTTTTCGTGTTAGTCTATCTATCTGCCTATGTGTCTGCCAGTGTATGTCATCGTAGCTGCTCAACGAACGGACCTTGTGATGCATTTTTTATGTGTAAGCTTATTTATATGATCAAGAGGTTTCTTCGCTATATTTATAAAGTCTCTTAATAATTTATCATATACATAGTTTAATCACAAACCTGTTCCACAATGGACGCGAGCCTGCCCAGCGCCAGCCCGTTGCCATCCTCCCTCGTGATCACAGCGCTGCCGAGTTTGACAACCAACCTCCTTGCGTACTTCAACTGAGATCTGTCTGTGAACGTCCTCTGTTTACGCTCAGCACTGGCTAAATTACGCTTGTCCACGTTTAAGCCCTGTGGAAAAAAAAGGGTTAGTTGTTTCGGACTATGGCTTCGAACGCGACAGAATTGTGGTCTATGTGTGTAAACTATATTCCTATAAAGTTTTATAAAAATCCGTTTTATTGAAAACCACTTTCCGACCAAAAAGTTGACGTCGGATAAACAAAAAAACTATAAAATATTTTAAAACTTCCTAAATTATATTTAACGCGTATATAGGTAACTCACTTCATTTAAAAGTTACGATTACAAAATGTATGAGTAAAACCCTTCCCAACAAATTCAATTATAAAGAGTGTATATACGCGTGTGTTAGAAATATTCTCAAAAGTTGCCGCAACTGCTTTGAGACATCGGGCCTCTATCAAAGTTATGATCCAGAATAATTTTCTTAAAGGTTACGAAAACTGTGTATGTAAATTTGCCTAAAATGTGACAAACTGAGATGATTAAAAGTTTACAAGTTTTGCGAACAAGCTGATAAAACGATGTCAAAAAAATGCCTGACAACATTTTCAACTGCTTCTTGTAAAATTAATACACTAGGTGTAAGATTATTTAATCAAAAAACAATTGATCAATAATTATTAAAGACTACAAGGACCCAAATCCTTTATTCAAAACCATTTTTTTTTATTTACAAGTTGAAATTTCAATTTACAAATAGGTAGGTCTAAAAAAATTTAATTTAATTAAGCAAACTTGAACTCCCACATAATATAAAAAAACATTATAGATTGTTCTTCGTCTGATGGGTGTTTTATAGCTCCCGCCCTTTTAGTATTTTCAAGGAACACAAACAAATAAAATCTTTAACCAATATCTTAACTGTTAACGCTTCACCACTCTAAATAACAATAAGATCTTAATTACGATACGTCACACCCTTCAGAGAGAAAACAGAAACACACCTACGAGAACACCTTTACATTAAACCCGGATTTCGCTCGTACATCCGGATAACCGTCTAAGTAACGTCAATTTGGTTTGGAAGTAAGAACTGATTTCAAAAGACTTTTTGACACTGATGTCGTTGCATTCAACTGTCATTGTGTCTCAGACGTGAAATTCGCGAGCTGCGCGCCAATCATGTCAATTTTGAAAAAAGAACACCGGTTTTCCTTTTTTAACTTTTTACTGTATTATAAAGCTATTGTTTTCTGAGAATATGCTTTTTTAGTCTTTATTCAGGTACCACCTAACCATCTTAATATGTTTATTGCTGGATAACCCCGATTATAGAAATTCAGCTTGATGCTAGGTCTAACATCACAAATAAAGAAAATAATTCTTAAATTTTAAAATCAAGTTACCATCAATTAATTGAAATATGTTATAAAGTGGTGCTTGGTAAAAGACAAGGCAGAAGAAAAGATATTTTAGAGTGTATCATGCATATTTACTACGAAAAGAAAGATTCGATTATTTAATGAAAGATGATTTTAAAAAAACTTATATAAGTAAGTAGGTAATCGTAATGTGCTCGGCTACAACCAAAAGTATAGTTTTTAACCGACTTTAAAAAAAAGGAGGAGGTTCTCAATTCGGATGTTTGTATGTTTTTTTTTTTTTAATGTGTATATTCACATTACCTCGAACTACCCATATGATTTTCTCTATTTCCGAGACTACAATGAATTGTAATCTGGACTGATAAGTTAATTAACTTGTTTCTATTATAAGAAAAATGGTTTATAATGTGAACGAAAGATGGTCCATTAACTCTTTTAACAGGTGTTTTTGATTAACTTTGATAACGGAGAAACAATTTTCATTTAAGTATCAGTCTACAATTTTCTCTGGTGTTATGAATAAGTTAGTATTTTACCAAAGATCCAAAAAATATATACGATGTCTTTAGCTGGTTTGCTTCGCTCAGAATAAATAAGAATCAAAGGTCCCAATGGGTTCATATTTTTCAAATTATGTTTGCCTTTTTACTTTGTATTGAAGCCCGAATAAAAAAAGATTGTTTATGTAAAACCGAAATCAAATATTTTTGACGACCTCCGTGGCGTACGCACCGGTTTTCAAGGTGTCGTTAGCTCTGAGGTCCCGGGTTCGATCCCCGGACGGGTCAATGTAAAAAACAACTTTTCTACATTGCCTCGGGTCTGGGTGTTTGTGGTACCTTCGTTGTTTCTGAATTCCATAACACAAGTGCTTTAGCAACTTACTTTGGGTTCAGCGCAATGTATGTGATGTTGTCCGCATTTATATTTATTTACGCTACGTACACACTACAACACTTTTATAGAACTCAATAGTGTCTAGGCCATACGTTACAATAAATTTCATGTCTTATTTTGTTCTATTGGACTCTCGAGTTTATCTGTAGCCTTACGTACATAAGTAGGGATTGTAATCCGGAATACCGGATCCGATTTGTACACTCGGAGTATACACCGAGTATACTAGTATCCTAGCTTCTTCTTCTTTCTGGTCGTTCCCTCAATGCTGAGGATCGTGACTGTATGTCAATCTTCTCCACTCGGTCCGGTTCTGCGCCATATGTACCGCTCCCCATATCTGGCCTCCAGTCACCTCCTTGAGTTGGTCCACCCATCTAGCTGGCGCTCTTCCTCTAGCGCGCTTCCCCTCCACTTGTCCGAGAATGATGAGTTATCCTAGCTTAGACTTAGTATTATTACTTTTACCTATTTTTACCTTTGCATAAAGATATTGTTCCTGCATTTTAATAATGACTTTCTAAAGGAGTTTTAATACTTTAAGTCTTCAGGGCACAGCATTAATGATCTATGGCGCTTTTAGCAGTTAACATTCTAAAACAATATTTTTTAATTACGTTTTTAATGTTGCTTCCTCGTTTCTTAAGACGTTATAATTTATGCCTTTAATGGCACCAGCCAACAGGGAAATTTAAAGAAATTTGAAAATTATGCTTAAGTGCCGTTCGTTAGACTTGAAATGGAAGCTGTTTTTTTGCTGCATTTTTAAATCCTTCGGGCATTTGTATAACGTTAATTATTTTTATTAAAATGTTATCACAAGAATATAATTTCTAATTTCAACTTATATAATATTAAAATGTTTACATAATGTGAGTAATTAACAACTTTATTTGTTTTTTTTTAGTATAATTAACTGGAATAGATAGTTATTAGGAACATACCTATTAAGCATTAAGTGTATGGAATTAAGAGGAAAGGGGATCGGAGAGACTTTTGAAAATTCGGTTTTTGAAGAAAGTATTGCTGTCGCTCTAATTCCCCCCGCCCTCTAATTCGTGCGATAAGGACAACTGCAGCTCAGACCGAAAAACTGACGAAAAATCGAGGTTTGGCTCTCGTCTATTTTCTCCCCCAATTCTTAACCAATTTTAAAGATATTTCATATACTGCATAAGAAAAGAATAATCTGTGCCTCTACTTTTTTCTTTTTTTCAATAATCGTTGCTAAATTTGGAAAAAAACGCCTCTGAAAACTGCGGTCAAAATCGGCACTTTTTAGAAGGTTCTAGTTTCTTACAATATAACTTATTTTAAAAAAGGAAAAAATAGGGGCATAGATCTAGTTCATATTTATATTACTGCAAAAAATCATAGCCCTAAGTTCAGAAACCAGCGAGAAAACAGACGAGAACGTTTGTATGGAGAAAAGTCCACTCCCCTTTCCTCTTAATATCTGATTAAATCTTTTAACTTAGGGCAGGTGACCCGGTTTTGGCCAGTTTAAGAATTTTGTCGACTTTGAGGCTTTCTTAACTTATAGTTTTTGTTATCACGAACATATTTCTTGTAAAAAGTCATTTAACATATCGTCGCATGAATGCTTATTTGTTCAACCGACCATTTTAACGGATTTCACTTTTAAATGCAGTTTTAATAAGGTTCAAAGTTCCGTTCGATTGGCATAGAATACTTGCAATTAGGACTTTAAATACATATTTAAAAGAACTTATTTAAAAAAAAAAAACAACACTAGTCAGTTAAAACTTCATGCTTATTTGTTCAAAATCCGTGGAGATACACCAAATGTGTATTCGAGCATCAACTGCGTGCTTAAGTGTTCAATCTCCTCACAGGTAACCAATCACGACAGCGCATTTTGATGACGCAATGCGCCGCCATATTCATTTCTTTCGTGTCGAAGCTGGTGCTAGCACGCATTTTTAGTTAAAATTAACGAAAAATATTGAAAATAGCTATACATTCAGAAGAAACGTTGGAGAAAATGTCCGTAACAGATTATAAATCGGAAAACATAATCATAACTATAGGAAAAGATCGGTAAGTTGTATTTTGTCATCTTATTTCTTCGTAGGTTATCTCTGCGTATCGTTAACTTGTTGTACAGGATGTTTAATTTCGTTGTTATAATTTCAGATTTTATTATATCCCTAAATGAAATTGTGACGTATTCATAAATGAATTGATGACTGTTTTCAATGTTTCGTAAGGTTGTAAAATATAATTAAAATAATAATAAAATTTATTGCTTTTGTGCGGTGACTGGGCTTCTTTAAAATGGAATGTATATTATATTCAGACAAAATATTACCTACTGTATGCCATGTAATATTTGCATGTTTGCTAATTGTTCTATGTTGTAGGTATGGGTAAAAGTATTATAATAAGTTTTGTTTTCTCGTGACCTAATAATATTAGACGCAATGAAAAAATCCGATTTATATTATATTATAGTTAAACGCGCAAGCTACATTAAAATATTACTGAAATTAAAATTGAATTAATTATATTATTAATTAAATTATAATATTTTTTCTGCAGTATTGAAATTGTCACTAGTTTCTAGTCTATTTACTCGTTTAAGCATGAGTGACTTCACTTACGAACATTAATAACATCGTGTCATTTTTAGCCTAAAATAAAACATAATTGTTTTAGTAGTTTTATTACTTGTTAGTTTCTATTAAAAATATTTAATAATTTCTTTCAATCTAAAACATGCTAACAAATGCAAATCAAACTTACGTTTGAGGATTTCATAGTTAAATATTCAAAGGGGGGCAGACCATAAAAGGCATCTTAAAATGAAAATGGTTATTTTAGCTATTTTTAGCTCAAAACATAGACCATAATCTATTTTTGGCTTTACTATCTTTTGTGTGTTTTTTATCTATAATGTTTGTTTTGTTTCTAACTTGTGTAATTGCTTGTAACTAATATTTCTAAATTACGGATTGTGCGTTATAATGTTTTCTGCTAAACGTTTAATACTCTTTTATTAACACATTTTTACATTCGGTCTCGTGCTAGATCTAACGTCTGTATTCTATTTGTACTTGTGGTTGCCTCTTGTTATATTAACTTCGCCTCCAATTGAAATGATCTGATTCACAATATTTTTTTTAGGATCACAAAAGTAAAGAGGTTCTTATTTCCGGATAGTCATGAAGATAATGACATTACAATAGAAAAACCTGAAGTTACGAATAAAGTTGCTATTGTTGAAAACAAACATACTACAGGTCAGCTTGATTTGACCAAAGAGGATCAAAATACTATCGACTTGCAATCACTATATATAAATCCCTCTCAAACAGAAAATGTCCCCAATAATCAACTGCTTGAAGAAAACTTAATTATTTTCCCCTTAGAATTGCCAGAGCTGGATTATTTGATTACGGACAGCTTTGAGATGACAGATATTTGTTTGAATGATGGAATGAAGGATATAAATAGTAAAAATACTGATTGCTTTTGTGAAAAATCTGATATAGTAGTTTTATCAAACGAGGACAATGGTAATGTTGTAAATGAGGCAGATAAACACGAAAATAAAGAAAAAGCAACACAATTTAAAGAAGTCAGCAATACGTGTGTGAATAACTCTCCCAGGCGTAAACGGCAGCGCCGTCCTGAAAATTGGGTAAGGAATATCTCGAAAAGCCTTAGAGAAGCGGGTGAGGAATATTCCAGTAACGGAAAAATTAGAAAAGCCAAAGTTGTTAAATCAGCTTGTGAAAAAAGTTGCAAACTAAAATGCTTTGAGAAATTTACTGAAGAAGATAGAAACACCATCAAATTATCATTTTATAGCCTAACAGATACTCAAAAAAACAAGTTTTATATGGAATTCACGGAAAGGACCAAAAAAATACGGATTCGCACTAATGCAGAAAATAGTAGGAGGAAGTTCTCATTTAAATACTATTTACTAAAAGACCAAAAAGAGAGAGTGTGCAAAACATTTTTTTGCAATACTTTGGACATTTCTGTAAGAAGAATTTATTATTTCCATCAAAAACTAGATGATCAAAGTTTACCAATAGCTCCAACGCCAGTTAAAGGGAAACATGTGAAAAAACAAACACCTGATTATAAAGTACAAGAAGTAGTAGACCATATAAATTCTTTCCCAGTAGAAGAATCTCACTTTTGTCGATCGAATACTAAAAGAAAATATTTATCAGCAGAACTTAGTGTAGCCAAAATGTATACATTATATGTTGAAAAATATAACCAACCGGTGAAAGAAGCTATTTATCGGAAAATTTTTAACGAGAAATTCAATTTAAGCTTCCATAAACCTAAAAAAGATGTTTGCGATTTATGTTCCGAATTTAAAGCTAATATGAATCCTGGTGATGATTTAAAACAAAAATATGAAGAACATATAAAACGCAAAGAAGAAGGTAATAAAGAAAGAGATAATGATAGAAGAGCAGACGAGGAAAATACTGCGGTTGTAACTTTTGATCTCGAAAATATTTTCAGCTTGCCGCAAGCTGCAATTTCCTGTTTATATTATACATCTAAACTGACTGTTTACAATTTAACTGCTCATTGTAATGTTGGAAAACATGCAATTAATGCAACTTGGGACGAAACAACAAATGGTAGAAGTGGAGATGACATCGCGAGTGCTCTTGTAAAAATCTTGAACTATTTAGCTACAGTTTTACCACCACAAATATCACGTCTCATATTGTGGTCTGATTCTTGTGTTCCGCAGAACAAAAATTCTCATATGAGTATGGCTCTAATTCATTTTTTAAAATCTAATGCAAATAAAAATATAACCGAAATTATTCAAAAATTTTCGGAGCCCGGACATGGAAACGTGCAGGAAGTAGACTCTATTCATAGTTTAATAGAAAGAAATCTTCGACACCAACAAATTTTTAGTCCTTTGTCTTTAAAACGAGCGTTCTTGAAAATACAATCTAACGCTTTGAAGTTCACATTCCTAACAATGTTGGACAATGACTTTTTGAGTTACCATGAAGAATCTGCAAAATTGGCATTTGCTCAAATTCCATACTCCCAAGTAAAATACTTACTTTACCAGAAGGAGAATTGGAAAATTATTAAGTATAAAACGAGTTTCACAGGACCAGGAACGAGTGTTGATTTAACCACTAAAACCAAAATTTCAATTTTAGAAGATGTAACCGTCAAACAGCCAAATCAAACACTCACACAAAAAAAAATCAAAGACATTAGAAGTACATACAAGTACATGGGTGCAGACGACAAGGCATTTATGGAAGCCTTAATCAATAAAGTACTAACAGAATCGGGAAACGTAAAAAGTACCAGGAGAAGTAAACGGTCTTCTATCGCCAAAGGGACGAAAAATAACAAAAAAAAATAAAATTTTATTACTACATTTACAATGGGAAAGTCCTTTTAATTTTTTAACAGTATTTTTTTTATTAGTGTGTTCCTTTTTTTAATAAATAGTTTGAAAACTAAACTTTTAAAAATCTTTTTATTTATCACGTAATTATAACACTCTGTATGTGCTTCTTAGGACACATAAGAACTGAATATATTCAAATGCAAAATGTTCAACCTCCACTCCAGTAATGTTCTATCTCCAATTGCTTAATTATATATGTGGTTTTTTGTTCAACCTCCTTAAAAAAAGGCGAAAATAAACGTAAGCTTTTACCTTTTTTCTGTTTATTTGTAATCTATCTTTTCTTAAATACATAAACTATTTTTTTAATATGATACTTTTAAGAAATCATATTTTTTACTTAAAATAATCAATTAAACGTCTCTGGTGTAAAATGTTGAAAATGGAGATTGGCCAAATAAGCATTCGTGCGACGATATATTAACCTTGCCTAAGAAAACCCTTTTTTTAAAGAACATCCAATAGAAAAATAATTGTATAAAAAAGAAAAAAAAAAGTGAGTTTGTGCCATTTTTGGCCAGATTCATGCCATTTCTGGCCACGGTTGTGTGCCAGTTCTGGCCATCAAAAAATAAAATCAGATGAAATCAAAGTAATCAAAATTTATTAATTAAATTGCACATTTTACAAACAATGGTTTTTATTTAGTTAGGAAAATATGAAATATTATAACTTCACTTGAATAAAATTAAATAACTTACAAATAAAGAGATCAACATTTATATGAGGTCGGTAAAAGCTGCAAAGTAAACTGACCTCCCCTTTATGTTAAAAATTGAGTTTTTTCATGATTTATTGGATATTTTTGTTTCGTATTTTAGTATATTGCAGACTTATTATCTAATTCCAAAATTTTATTTAAATGACACAAACACTTTTTCATATAATATATTCACACTTTATTAATATATTCGGCATGTTTTTGCCCCAAATCAGGATGCCTTGCCATAAATCCGTCAAACCAGGATTTTTATTCCAGCCAGCCAACCAGGACATTTTATTGCATCTCTGAAAATGAAAAATATGTATTGGTTGATATTTAAAGCCAAGGAAAAAAAGCCACGATAAAATATAAATGGCCAGAAGTGGGGTGTCTATGTACACCAGTTTTGGCCAGCCATGTGGCCAAAGATGGAGAAATTCATAATTTTGTCTCCATTAGTGGCCACTTTCTCATAACCTCACTTCAGAAACATATGGCGACAAAATAACTTTAGTTCCACTTAGACAATATATTCTTCATGTAGTATTAACATAAACATCCAAAAAATAAGCAAAGATTTAAAAAATAAAAACTGATTACTCACCCACTCGCCTTAGCCTTTTTGTTAAGATCTTAACAATTTCACGTTCAACTAAAAAGAATGACTTGTTGCATCGAAGTGAAGTTTGACACATCAAAGCTGTCAACGGTATCAGTGTTGCCAATATTCAATATTTTAAATACTGTACATCACAGAGTAATTTATTTGCCAATGCCTTAGTTATAAATATTTTAAGGCCCCAATGGCCACAAAGGGGTCGATGGCCACAACCGGGTCACCTGCCCTATTTGATTGTCGTTTAATAACTAAATAAAAAAAATAACAACAGCCAGGAACTATAATAGAAAAAATTGCGAAAATAGCTCCCAATACCCCCAAGGGGCTTTAGAATTTCCCCACATTTCTACCCTACCCTATCCTCATTCAGCCTATTCATATCTATAGCTTTGCAACCATCAACGTAATATTAATCATTGTAACAGCCACATCGATTTCTCAACTCATCACAATTTACCGTTAATCGATTTATTAACTTAACTGTCAGTGTCACTGTCACTTTTAAACTTCATTTCTTATGCCGCCAAGTATCTAATCTTGTCAAGATAAATCATGTCCTTCAACTTTGATGAAGTAATAATGCATTTTGAATTTTTAATTATTCAATGTCAGATAGGATTTAAGCATGGCATAATATCGATAATCTTCGGTTAAAACGTGGGCGTACATTACACCTACACCCTGTATATTTCTTTTAGGATTCAGGTTTTATGTAATACTAGGAATAAATTCTAAATTAATAAATACTTTTTAATTAATTGAATGATATTTTCCAGCCTAGATATGAAATTTTCTACCTAACGTCCAATTTGATTGCTACTTCTGCTTTTGAGGTTTAAAAGTTTTTGTTTACTGGAAAATCTTGTCGTCTTAGAACCTGAAAAAGATAGAGTGGTTTATCAGACCCTTTATACTTAGATATAGCATAACTCTGTTTTTTTTGTACCTTTTCATGGCAGAGGACGTAACTACAAAACCTTTATTGTATACGAACCTTTTTTCTATACCTACCATTTATTGTTTGTCTGTGTCTAAATAAAAAAATACATTTTCGATTTGAAGAAATGGTTGGTTCAATATCAAATATGCAATACGGGGTCTCGAATACTTTAGTTGAATTATATTATTTTAAGTGTTTGCTCACTATTAGGCTAGGTCTAAAAACTGAAAACAAAAGCCGGTCCCTTCCAAAACCTTTTTCTATTTGCATACAATTTGAGCTGGTATTTTTTGAGTAACGATATCTGTGGAATTCAGGCCAGTATTTGGCAATATTTGGCCACGAAATATGTAGCTAAACGATAGGATTTCACTTTTTACAGCTATGTATCGACTAGTTTTAAAATAACCTGGTTTTTTTTTATATATATTTATAAATGGATCATTCAAAAATACATTTATAAAAAACTACTAGCTAGATACAAAAATAATTAAGTTTTCATAACTCAAAAGATTTTTTTAAAACAAAAACAATACAATTTAGTAAGATCATAAAACATCGGATATTTAAACGGAAAACTAATCTATAACAATTTAAAAAATACTTCCGTCATTCTAATTAACTTAACGTTATTTACGAAATAATATCTATCGTCATCTCTAATAGAAGTATAAGTACAGTCAATCGCACATATCTGTCAACAATGTAACATTAAAAACGCCCTTATGCCAAAGACGGAAGGTTCATTTTCCAAATCCATTGTTACGACATATGCAGTCCTTCGTACATGTAATTAATACGAATGGACCTTGTTTGTGACCACAGAATACTCGTGCATAATGTCAGTATTCATTTAGTAATGCAGCTATACCAAGGTTATATAATGCCAACGTAGATAATGTTGTCTTTGAAGAGCAGATAGATATGCAAAGTTTAATAAAATGTATTAAAAATGTTATCGGTTTTTTCTGATAAGAATTTCCATAGTAATGTCGATCGTTTTTGTATGGTGTTTAAGCCTTTTTTCATTGACTGATGCACCAAAGTATAAATGTAATACCTACTTGAATGTTTGAAATAAATAAAACTAACGTTTTTGTGTAAATTAGTAATGCATAGATTCTAAATACATTTATTAATTAAAAACGCAATCTTAGATACAAGAATAAACTAGCAGTACCCAGTTCAACATTAGCTATATACCACTCTGGTCCTTTTGCAATGTGCATAAAATACCAAATGAAATAAAAGAAATAGAATTTGAAAATAAATTTAAGAACGAGCTGCGTAAATACATAGTTTAAAAAAAAAATATTATAGCGTAAAGGATTACCTAAATGATAAATAAATAAATTAAATAATAATATATTTTAATATTTAAATGATATTAAGTAAAAAGTGTGTAAGAATTTTATATTATATAACAGTTATGTAATAGTACCTATATAAATTAATATTTTATAATGTATATTGTCATAAGTGTTTAGATTTAGTAACTTAGATATAGATATTTTGCTGTGCCCTAACCGGGTCCATAATGTATGTCCAACCCTAAATTTAAGATCTTTTTGTAAAAAACATTGTGGAAATGCAATAAAGAATATGAATATGAATATAATTCGAGTATGTAAGTAAAGTATTTAATTTCTACAAATTCCTCGAAGGCACACCATGTAGTCGTACCGGCGTGACTATCATGTTAGTCACACGGCAAAACTTTCTACACCTTTTACATAAAGGTACTATGAAAACAGAACCCCATAACGTATCACTCACACAACTATCCGTTACATGTAACCTCCCTTAGGGCATGACTCGATCTCTGATACGTGACGTTCGCAGCAGCGTGTCCTAGCTATACTGACGTGTGTCAACTGTCATATAGAGACAGTGAGTGATGAGCGTTCAAGATATATACAGGTGGTAAATATTTCCGGAGACTTGGTACTTAAGTTATTTCGAACTAGCTGTGCCCGTGGCTTGCCATAGGTAAAACCTGGACTAGGTTTACCGCACCTTTGAAAACAAATAAAATAGTCTAAGATAAAATTAAGCCTAAGTTACTCCTAATAACAAAAGCTACCACTCTATCAGCGAGTGAAAAACTGTTGATTTTAAATTACGAATAGACACTTTTATTCATTTGTATAATATATATATATATATTATAATATTGACGACCTCCGTGGTCGAGTGGCGTACGCACCGGTTTCAAGGTGTCGCTAGCTCTGAGGTCCCGGGTTCGATCCCCGGACGGGTCAATGTAGAAACCAACTTTTCTACATTGCCTCGGGTCTGGGTGTTTGTGGTACCTTCGTTGTTTCTGAATTCCATAACACAAGTGCTTTAGCTACTTACTTTGGGTTCAGAGCAATGTATGTGACGTTGTCCGCATTTATTTATTTATTTATAATATATAAAAAATACGCAATTTTCAGTATTAAATCAAAGTTGCCTTTAGTAGTAGTAACATTGATGCAAAGCCAATCAGAAATCTGACTCTGCCAACATTGGTGTCTTAAACTTTGATACGACTTGTACCTGCATAACTTCGCACAGTTTAGTCTTCATCTCCGTCAACGAAACAGACCTGAAGAGCTTGTTTGAATACTAATACAACATTTTGAATTCAAACAGTAAATTGTGTTTTACAAACATTTTGGAATAATTTAAACTTGGACAATTTCGCAGGTGCATTTGTGCTTTTTAGCGGTAGTTTCAAATGCATTTCATTCTGGTCCACGATTAAGGGAAATGAGAAGCACTTTGGTAGTTTTATGGAGGGTTCCCACGTCCACCTCCAGCTTAAAAACTGTCATGTTGGACAGTTGATAGCAAAAAAATATCACCACATTATTTATTATTGGGATAAAAGAAGTCCAGATGTGGTCAAAGACACAAGATTAAGTCTGGTAAAGCAGTCAAAGCCTGGGCTCAGGTTAACTGCAAAGATCTCTTCCAAAAGAAGACACAAGACATTGTTTTTGGACATTAGTCATTACCCATCAATCTATTACTTGCAAACGTTGCAGGAAAGTGTCACGTGAGGATACCAGCAATTTGGTATACCTACCTACATACCTAATTCAGATACAATTAGTAGGTATGTAAGTAACGCAAATACGGCAGGATTCATCAAACAAACATCTGATTCAGATAACATGAATAAGATTATACTAACAAAGAAAATTTGAAATAAAAAGTTTAATTCCATTTACAACGCAGAATTAATTAGCTACTAGACGCTACGTGACAAACTTCAGTCCTGAATACATGTATATAAATTGCCTCCATTGGCAACTAATTGTCAATAATAAATAAAACGTTTTCCTTGAATGTACCTTGACGGGCAATTTAAACAATTGATGTGCACTCCGCTTGACGAGTTTGATGTCGACTGGCGATTTATTGGGGCAACGACAATTTGTGCAATATAGTTTAATTATCTACGTTGTTTACCTACGAAATTAATCGATGTATATTTTCTATTAATTTCCTAAAAATCGATCGATCATTGACACGAGACGAAGAATGTAGAAAAATCATAAAATTTTAATCATTTCTAATTAACTAAATTGTTTACTATTTGTGAACTTGAAATGATTACAAAAAGCCTGCTAAAAAGTAGTTCGTAAAGTATTTGATAAAAATTTAAACTAACATGCCTTATGCTTTAAGCTAGGCAACGAAACCTTTTTTTTTTTCTCCCGTTGGAAATCCTTCATGGACTTCCTCCGCCCTGGGGTAGACGGAGGGGTGTGCCGAACTCTTACCGGCTAAAACCACCGGTGTGATTCACCGTTTCCTTTTGCCAGGGATCAGACGGGAACGCAGTTTGCAATACTACCGCGACCCCCGGCAGGGAGACTCAGTTTATGGAAACCGCTTCGTTGATAGGCAACAAAACCTATCTTAACTAAATAATATTGATCACAAACAAAACGTAGGGCGTATAATTCGTAACATACATTGAAAAAAAAGTTTCCAAAATTACTATTTCATTATACACTTTCGACTTATTTAGTCTGACAGTCCTTGCTAATGACCTTTAATTCTAAGACTTAACAAATTGTCTCATTAACCAAATGATAATTATGTTTCGTAAACAAATATTTGTAGTTTGTTCTCAGACATTTTATTCACTGGACTGATAAACAAGGAAACTTTATTGTAAGTATAAAGATATGGGATGCGAGCTGTTTGTTTGTTTGTGTCGTAATGCTTCCTCATATAATTTTATTATTGGTGTATTACATAATATGCGATAGCCTAGTTACTAGTATGACCAGGTCATTTGTTTTGATCTCAATCAACTCAACCAAGGTAGGTAATTGATAGATATTCAGTAATTTAAAAAAGTGATAAATCTCGATTTTTTAATTAAATCCAAAAAATTAAAATACATACAACTAACTTCATTGCGGCAGTTCAGTGTTTTACATAAATATCGTTCTGAATAATAAAAAAACTGGCCAAGTGCGAGTCGAACTCGCGCACGAAGGGTTCCGTACCACCGTCGTATGAGAGCCCCCCTTAAATATTCATTTTATGTGGTTTTTAGTATTTGTTGTTATAGCGGCAACGGAAATACATCATTTGTGAAAATTTCAGCTTTCTAGCTATCACGGTTTATGAGATACAGCCTGGAGACAGACAGACGGACAGACAGACAGCGGAGTCTTAGTAATAGGGTCCCGTTTTACCCTTTGGGTACGGAACCCTAAAAAAGAAAAAAACAATCCCGAATTTTTTTTGTCGTATTAACATGAAGAGTATTTAATTAATTTATATAAAAAAATACCTTGCAACCAAGTTGAATACCTACTTAATTTTCTTTTTTATCAAAATGCTTTCTGAGGTTTACGCAAATATTAGACATTTAAATAACACTTAATGGATTATATCGCGAATTATTTGGATTAAAGTACTCAACTAAACAAAATTTATCCAAACACCTTATTTATGTTAAATCTCTACAATAAAAACAATAGCTTGCTAACCAGTGCTGGTAAATAATGAAAGTCTGATGAGCGACCAGCGCAGCGGGGTGTAACTCTATTTAGAAATAAATTGAACCACACTCCGGGTTTACAAAATGCTTTGGTTAGGAAAGGTGTGTTATAGGTACCTATTGATAAACTGTTTGTATTATGTTAAAGGGTCTTTGGGTCATTGGAACAGTTAAAGGCTCTTAGAAATATGTTAACTGTCATTTTACATTACAGGCATATACGTGTTTAATGTTTGCATTTTAAAATTCCAGAACTTATTTTATAGATAAAGTATATTTCTCTTTAATTCATACATTTCTGTTAAGAAACCAAAAGGAAGCTTTGAGATGAACATCTGATAGGTCTACCTAACTTATTTATTACTAAACATCATAAGGAGCTTTGAGTTCTTCTCTTTAATATTTATGTGCCGTTCAGAAAGAATGACTGAATAATGTAATATCATAGGTACAGTGTGTTAACAATAATTTGTTAAGGAAAACATTTGACAGGTATCCAAATAAGAATAGCCTATAGCTCCAACCTATACAGGAATTTGAACCTTATTCCAATGGCAATATGGCTCACGATATGCACAGGAAATTCCAACATGATATCAGACCGTGCTCAATACAATGATCCGCTGTATTACTGTCGCAATTTCATAGTAGCAAGAAATTTAAATTAACCTAACTGCTTCTACATTCAGGCGAAGTCAAAGTCAAAATTATGTTATTGATGTCAACATTAAGTTAAACTTGAAAGCTAAATCAAATTGAATGCTTTTAAAAATCTTCCTTTAATTTTAATTAAACAGTTCTAAGCTCTAACTACCATAAATAACAAAAAAAAATACCATACTTTAAAAATAGTTGGCACAAAAAAAACCATTAAAAACCACATAATATTTCAAAAAACAATAATCACGGAGGACCTTCTAAATTCAAACAATAAAAAAAAACAAAACTCACCTCACTTAAAACTTTGGAACGCACAAGCTGCGACCTATCCCATCCTATTACCGTATAAAACCTCCTTCCATTCACCTTTTTCAAAACACCACCACACAATTGCAACATTATAAAAAGTTGATATTACTTCACAGTACCATCCCGTGCAAGCAGTTAAAACGTTCTGATAACTAGAACATTATCATATGTTTGATAATAATAAACACTTAGTACGAACAAACAGATTACTTAATATTTGTTCTAATGTACGAGCTATTTATCTGTATTTTATGAACCAATGACCTCTCATTTAATATCTGTTTTTATTTTTAAAGTTAAAACTTTAACGTCGATGAGCGTCGATGTTGATTTATTTCTTGTCGACAAATGAGCGCTAATGTCGTGTGTAAAGGAATATTACGTAGGTACCTATAGGTAGGTAATGCACGATATATATTACACATTAATTTAGTCCAGTGCCATAGTAATTAAGAAGTGCATTGGAGTATCACTGATTTAGTATGACATAATATTTTTTTTATAGACGGATACTATCATACATTCTGAAGTTACCGCGAATGTTAGACATTGAAATAAAACATCTTTGAAAACGGATTCCATCGCGTTTCTTTAAGATTTTAGTTCATAGTCAGAATTCGTTCAAAAGAAGGAAACTAAGTAGAAAAAATAACTTATCCAATCCATCTGTGGATCTCCTTAACACAGGTGGACAAGACACATGAAAAATATTTTCATTTTTATTCAGCCACTCTTCCACTGCAGAGCATGGGCAATCCCATACGGATCATATGTACGGTCTTTTGGCATTTCTGTACGCTAAAGTTAACCTAAATAAGTTCATATATTAATAAGACTTCCAATGACTAAAAAACAATTACAACAGTATTGTATGATAAAAACTCAATTAAAACTAGTGTAACGGAATCAAAATGTGAATATTAAAAAAACAATTATCGCCCTAAATGTCCATTACTTTAAAACATAATATCGTTTAATCACGTCAGTTAAGGACAAACTTAATGAATACGTTTATTTACAATGTAGTGTTTATTTAACGCACGTCTAAGGAAAACAACGGTGACGTTCATTTGTTTTTATAATTCAGGTGAGTTACCATTTATTTGCATGGTTACTTATGGTGCTACACGACAGAATAGTTGACAAGCTTATATTTAGAGATACTTAGGGATTACGACATTTAGAAGGACAAGTTCTATGGTACTTAAATAATACATGATATCTGAAACTACTTAAATAAAGACCCTACAATATAACTATTAAAAAATAAATATTTAAGAAGGTTAGTTGGGCTAGGGCTGGGCTCTTACCACGAATGACGTCAAAAATCTATGTCGTGAAGGTCTGGCGGTTATTCTCTTTTAACTGTTCTAAGACACCACCAACAACGAGTGCAGGAAAAAATGGTGTAGTGATTTTAGAATCCAAATGGATTCTGAAATCGCTAAACTGCAACTTGCAAGTGAGCTAGCGTGGGCCGTGGCGATAAATGCTTGTTTCTTGTATATAATATGGGAAAACGCCTTTGTATTCTAATACTTCCACGCGTCCGTCCTCGGAAGGAGCGAGCAAGCAAGTGGGCACCTTACACCCACCCTTTGGAAGGGGTCCAGCTTAGGACCGAAGCCTGCTGGAGCCGCGCAGAGATTGCGTAAGCGACCCCGTGGCTCTGACTAAGGCTAACACGAGACCGGGGTGTTTTTAGTCGGTGCAAGTCCGACATATCATTAGAGTTTCACCCCGAAAAAAAAAAGCTACTCTAGTCTACACACCTTTACATTAAGTCGTTTCTATGGCACTTCTTCATAACCCAAGATAACTTGAAATCCGCAATATTCTTGGTGTATAATTAAGAGTTTTTATTATTATTATTTTTGCAACCAAATTAGCAACAAGCTGATAAAGATCAACAAAATGAGAAGCAGCTTCCTTTCTACAAACAAGCAAAGAGGTGATTATGGAAATTACCCCATCACATTAACTCTACCGGTATTTTAGGCTCATGTTCCACAAACATCTGATTACGAAGATAACATAATAACAGTTATGTTTTGTAAAGATATTTCTGGTGATTTCACTTTAGATAAAAACATTAAAATTATGTTCTTTTTATCCTCGACTTTAGCACATTGAGCTAGTAGTATTTCTGATTACGGTGCTTCAAATAATTAAAAAATCCTATATTTAATTATTCTCATATGCTAGAATCCTTAAATGGTTCATTCGTCTAATTGTTTATTTTTGGAAGTTGCATTGCATTTTCCGCCATCTAACTATGTAAAACTACTATCTTCGTTAATTTAAAAAACTCATAATTTCGTCTACGCAATCATGGGTTTTAGCTTTATTTTTAAATAATCTAGTGTTCAAAATCAAAGCTAAAATGAAAATATTATTAAACAGATAAACCTCTTTACTAACTTAACCATAACCTTCAGCAAACCGCAACAATGCACTGTTATCTATCAAAATAAAGTTTGATGGTTTTGACGACCTCCGTTGTCGAGTGGCGTACGCACCGGTTTTCCAGGTGTCGCTAGCTCTGAGGTCCCGGGTTCGTTACCCGGACGGGTCAATGTAGAAATGAACTTTTCTACATTGTCTCGGGTCTGGGTGTTTGTGGTACCTTCGTTGATCTTGAATTCCATAACACAAGTGCATTAGCTACTTACTTTGGGTTCAAAGCAATTTATGTGATGTTGTACGCAATTATTAAAAAAAAAAAATGTTTTTTTGAAAAAAAAAACTGTCCCACCCCTTTTTAAGTCCGGTTATTAGTGTCCAATACTCTCATTAACCGCTATCTGCGATAAACTCGAGTAGATAGTCGTATTGTGAAATTAGTTTAATGTTTGTAAACACTATCGGTCGTATATGTAGCAATAATCCTTATTTATACGAGCTCATTATCTAGTAGGATTACTGCTAATGTGTCTCAGATTAATGATATACTATATTAATGTTGCCGACTAAATAAGTAAGTAGGTACCTAGCTGTTTAGTTCTTTGCATTTACTACTAATAGTAATGAGTCTGGATGAGGCTGGCACAGGACCGTAGAAAATGGCACGAAAAAGGGGAGGCCTATAGCAAGACCTATAGCCTAGCAGTGGGAGGACAAGGGCTGTGGATGATGATGATGACTACTAATATGTCTCGTGATATGATGTGTCATCATCATGATGTGATGTGATGTGTCCAAAACAAGGCTTTCAAGAGGCTACATTGTACCTATATATTTTTTGTATTGTATTGAACGGTATTATGGCTAAGCGACAAAGTTCTGCATGAGTAAAAAAAATTTAACAGGACTTTTGCCGTTGTATATTGTTTTTACACGTGGCTTCGTCTCGCTTTCGCACGGAATAAGTTCTGCCTTAAGGCCGTGCTCAAACCAAGCGTATAGTCAGCCGTAAAACATGAGTGAGCGTCACGCAGTTTATTGTATTTTCATACATATTAATTTAATACGTTATTAAGATTTGCGTAGTACTGTCTAGTTTCATGTAAACATCGGGGCTCACTGTGAGCATGCTCGCATACAGCGGCTGACTTCACGATTGGTTTGAACACGGCCTATAATTTATATCAACTAAGAACGTAGTATAAATAATAATATTAATTATTCAGCGCTAATATTAAGTGCACTGATTTCCGTATTTACAATTATTAATTGACCCCAGTATTTACAGTACGAGATAGCCTTATTATTGTCTTGTTACTTACACGAGACTTATGTTTGTGTGCTCAGCACATATTTCTTGTAGGTTCTTTATATAGAAGCAGAAGAAATGAGGTAATATCAATAATATCTAAAGGCAAGTAGAATTTGCGCTTAGGTACTTTTCGCTGTCTGTATGGCCGGTATAAATAATTTTAAACTTTTTTAAATTGTTGAAGGGATCAGTGGCGAAGTAAAACTCATAATTGATTGACATACCTATACCAAAAAAATTGCTGTGCTTGCTAAAGTTATACGTTATGCTTTGATAGATGTTCACCAATGAAAATAACAGGTGCTCTACGTTACGAACCTCAAAAAGGACTTGGAATAAATTAGGTAGTTTGGCTAAAAATCTTGGATATAAATATTGATAACCGCACTTAACGACATAAGTCATTGGCTTCTTATCAAAGTTATTAAAATAATAAAAGTGTAAAAAAAATTGTTACCAGAAAAACCCAATAAAATATGGATACCTAGATTCGTCGTCTATATCTCAGTCTGAAGTCAATTAGACTCATGGAGAGGTCAATTACGAGTCGGACTCACACAGTAAGGGTTCCGTACCATCGTGCAATATAAGGTCAAGTTATATACCCCCTTATTATTTGTACAGAATCTGTACAAATTTCTACTCTCTACATAGGTAGGACGGAATATAATATACAGCCAGCTGACAGACGGAGACGGACGGACTGACGGACAGCGCAGGTTCTAAGGCACCGTTGTCACTCTGCGAGTACGATAAAGGGAAAGGCAGGCACAGTCTATCGATTATTTAGAGGCTCTGATTTAATTCTATGTACACAAAATTGGAGTCCATTATACTTACATTGTAGAGTTTACTATCGTCAAGTTACTAAACATCAAAAAAAATGTTTTAACTAAACAATCGTAAAAATATGCCTGATAGACACCTCTTGTTGCTTTCCTAACTGGAATATTGTTTCATAAATTTTAATCTTTGTTACTACCTAATAAATTAAACAACCCTAATAGTAAATTACTTTCAAGAAAAAACTGCTAAGTAACTTAAATATACTTACACTAAACGTGACTCCATGAACAGAAAAACATCTCTTTTGCAACCCAAAGATTTTCACAGCACTAGCGCCGCGCAATAAAGACTTGTAACACATTTTTAACACTATTATTATTTAATACATTTAATAATTAATTATTGTATTATTTATTATATTTAATAATACATATTGTGTGCGATAGCAAAGCGTGGACTGAACGACGCTCGTGCTTGACTTACAATAAATTGTTATTATGTTTGTGACGCGTGTGATAATGGCGTTGATTAAATAATACATGGGGTTGTCGTTTCAAGTGATTTGTTATTGTAATCTATATATATAAAAGAAAGTCGTGTTAGTTACACCATTTATAACTAAAGAACGGCTGGACCGATATGGCTGAAAATTGGTGGGGAGGTAGCTTAGAGCCAGGAGACGGACATAGGATACTTTTGTACATTTAAAAAAAAAAAAAAACAATTAGGTAGTAGGTAGGTAGGTAGTAGGTAGGTAGGTAGTAGGTAGGTAGGTAGTAGGTAGGTAGGTAGTAGGTAGGTAGTAGGTAGGTAGTAGGTAGGTAGTAGGTAGGTAGGTAGGTAGTAGGTAGGTAGGTAGTAGGTAGGTAGGTAGTAGGTAGGTAGGTAGGTAGTAGGTAGGTAGGTAGTAGGTAGGTAGGTAGTAGGTAGGTAGGTAGTAGGTAGGTAGGTAGTAGGTAGGTAGGTAGTAGGTGGGTAGGTAGTAGGTAGGTAGTAGGTAGGTAAGTAGTAGGTAGGTAGTAGGTAGGTAGTAGGTAGGTAGTAGGTAGGTAGTAGGTAGGTAGTAGGTAGGTAGTAGGTAGGTAGTAGGTAGGTAGGTAGTAGGTAGGTAGTAGGTAGGTAGTAGGTAGGTAGTAGGTAGGTAGTAGGTAGGTAGTAGGTAGGTAGTAGGTAGGTAGTAGGTAGGTGGTAGGTAGTAGGTAGGTAGTAGGTAGGTAGTAGGTAGGTAGTAGGTAGGTAGTAGGTAGGTAGTAGGTAGGTAGTAGGTAGGTAGTAGGTAGGTAGTAGGTAGGTAGTAGGTAGGTAGTAGGTAGGTAGTAGGTAGGTAGTAGGTAGGTAGTAGGTAGGTAGTAGGTAGGTAGTAGGTAGGTAGTAGGTAGGTAGTAGGTAGGTAGTAGGTAGGTAGTAGGTAGGTAGTAGGTAGGTAGTAGGTAGGTAGGTAGTAGGTAGGTAGTAGGTAGGTAGTAGGTAGGTAGTAGGTAGGTAGTAGGTAGGTAGTAGGTAGGTAGTAGGTAGGTAGTAGGTAGGTAGTAGGTAGGTAGTAGGTAGGTAGTAGGTAGGTAGTAGGTAGGTAGTAGGTAGGTAGTAGGTAGGTAGTAGGTAGGTAGTAGGTAGGTAGTAGGTAGGTAGTAGGTAGGTAGTAGGTAGGTAGTAGGTAGGTAGTAGGTAGGTAGTAGGTAGGTAGTAGGTAGGTAGTAGGCAGGTAGTAGGCAGGTAGTAGGCAGGTAGTAGGTAGGTAGTAGGTAGAAAAAATTGCATTGCAACGCATGCCGGGTACAGCTAGTATTCTTATAAATAAGTAGGTATATGTACGTCAAAATATATGAAAAGCTGAATTATGTAGCTACAATAATCTGGGTAATAATTAGGTATCAAGAGAAAAACAAAGTTCAAGAATTATAATTGATCGATTTGTAGGTCTGTAGGCAATAGTTTTGAAAAAAATATATCTTAAATTAATTTGTATGACGTATTTGAAAACGTTTTTATGTAATTTATTTACTAGACATAATTATGCTTATATACGATACGTATGTATAAAATAATGTTTTTTAATAGTTACGAAAAAAACAAGCAGCCTGTGTATAGTAAACTAGCTGAAAGAAGGTGAATTTATAATTCCGGCATGAATGTAAACTATTTTGCTAGTTTTAATTAGGTTTTTTTTATCTAGTTAAAGATAAACAAATGGTACAAACTTAATACATTAGATTTTTTTGTCTTTCTATTTTGCAATTTTAAGTTATCGGAAATCCAAGGAGTACCTTGGTGTATCATCAAAGCTACAATTACCAGTTACCACTACGATGAGCTGATACCAAACATGGGATGTATAAGCTATATAATAATATAGCTTATACATCAGAATACTAAAGTACTACAATAGTAAAGTATCATTAAATTCATTCAGTAGTTTTTGTGTGAAAGAGCAACAAACATCTATAAATCCAAACAAATAAGTAAAGATAACAATATGACGCCAAACACAATAAAACAGAAAAGTTGATGCAAATTTTAATATATTCTAGTTAAATGCATTTTATCATCAATATATATCAGGTTTGCAACTATAATATACAAGCAAATACTATACTTTAATAGTTATACAAATGAGAACAAATTACTGGCCGCAAATAGAGGAGTTGCGTCAATTGACAGTTCACGTTACGAACGACGCGATGCAATCTAACGCAGTTTTATTATTGCGTGACATAGAGTAGGTAAGTACAGAATCGTTTCAAGGAAAACGAGAAACATTAGAAGTTTTAACTGGTTTGAGTCTAGCATATTTACTAGCCCTACCTGGCGAAGGATGTCCACATGTATTTTCACAACAAAAAAGGTAGGCCGGTGAAAGTAAGATAAATCCCTGCAACTCAAAAAAATATTAAAAATCACACCAAAAAGTTTTTACCCTGTAAAGTAAATAAATTATTTAAAAAACGCGCGCGTGGTACCCTGTAGACGGAAAATACTCATGTCTTAACACCAGCATATTGCTTCTCTTTTTTTCTCCAGTCTTCCCCATGGACTTATAAAATCTGTTAGGATATGAACATTTCTGGACCTGGTTGTCAGAACTGTACGCACGTAGGAACTACGTATGACCAACTGCTGATTTTGAAAAGATTTCGTTATTAGGTGTGTGTGGTATATGTGTAGTAGTGGGCATTTGTAGGCATATACCTACTGTCAAGTAAACTATTAACATCGAAAAATAATGAGAACGTAACGTTATTTTGCCTACTGAAAACTAATAAAAATGATTGATAGAAATCTCATACAAAAACTAGGATATTATTTACTTATTAAACTAGTTAACATTAACAAAACAAAATACATAACGACATAAAACACGTCAACATTGACCCGTAGGTTTCACCCAGTGTTTTTAAACTAATAAATAAAAATAATGACGTAAGAAAGCTTAGTTTAAAGTTAACCTTTTGACCGAAACCAATTAAAGTCGGATTTTACGTCATGGCTAATTAACTACTTAATTATTTGGTCATATTTTTATCTCACAAACAGTAGGCACCAATTTCATGTGAGTTTCATAATATCATAATTAAGTTGATTTTGTTTACCTCCTATTAGCTACTGTAAAAAGCAAATTTTAATTTTTCAAGAGCCTTCAATAAGTCTCGAAGGTAGAGTTGAGCTATCAAATGTTGTGTTTACTTAATTTATTGGTAAAAATCCTTAAGCTACACTAAAGTTCCTACGAATATACATATTTATTATTTATTCATTTACATATGTTGCAAATAAAACTTATAACCTAAACCCCACAAAACCGTAGTATGGTTTGACTTTGGCGTCACTGAGTCTCTGAATATATAGGCGAGATAGCTATACTAAAGCCAATATGGAAAGATAATTAAACGTTATTACTAATTACGCAATTATCAACTTTGACATCATGCGTTTAAGTTCATTTTAGAATGACAAATATTACCAAAAAGGGCCTAAAAGTAATTTGAATGTGATGGAAACTGAACTATTAGACATTGAATTAAGGTTCATAATCCCAAAGCACGTTCATTATTTCTTTAAAGTGGCTGATGTATAAGATACACATTATGTACCTACTAACTCCTGAGATACCCGTGGCCTTATGTTTAGTAGGCTGCCCTTAAGAGTGAATAGGCACTAAATAGGAAAATAACTAACCTATTAGGTATTATAATGTCACACAGCTTCAATATTAACTAGTCTATGTCCTTATCATAAATGCACGTGCCAGTCCAATGTCCAGTTTCCACAGTGACAGTTGACATTGATATAGTATAACGTACGTAACAATACGGCAAAGCCGTTCAATAAATATCAAATCAAATCAAAAATGTTTATTTGTTAGAATATGGTACAATCGGTGTTACAGTATTGGTTCCAGCATATCCTGCCATGCTATGGCGTACAAATATTTTAATATAAACAGAAAAACAAAAAAAAATCAGAGTATATATTATTACCAACCTATTAATAAAATAATTATGAATGATATAATAAAATTGGAATCTATAATAGTTAATTAATAAAAGTTTAAATTGTATCGTATTAATAATAACAATGATTAATAAAAAAAAATATGTATTTATTGCATGTGGAATAAATGCTTCATCATCATCATCATTCAGCCAATCATAGTCCACTGCTGGACATAGGCCTAAATAAATGCTTATTATTTGTTAATTATTTGTTATATTACTAACGCGACGTAACGACTTATCCTCTAAATATTCTTGAACACTGTAATAATTTTTTTCTAATAGCAGTCTGAACAAAACCCTTTTGAACACCCAATAAAAACACAATATGTAGGAAAGAACCGACTCCAATAAAATGATATGACTACTTCTGAGGTATACACTACCCTACCCTACCCTATCGATCACAAAATCATTTTTAAATCGATCCTCAATAGGGATGATGACTAATTTTTATTTTTATATCCATTTTTAAGATAATAAAAAAATATTAGACACGTATTTTTGTTTTGTCACGTAAACAAAGAATTTCAAAAATGCAGCGAGTACAATTCTTGCGTGAAGTCTCGTCCACGCACAAATTGTAGATATCTATCCGTGACGTCACAAGCCCCCCACTCCTGAACTTTAAAGTGGAAATCTTCATATTTTTTTTATTGATTTGATAAAACAAAAAATACGTGTCTATTATATTTTGATTATCTAAATGTCGGACTAAATAAATTATGACTTTTCATACATAGTCATCTACCCTATTGCCGGAGACGTCGTGTAATTAGGGAGCGTCCACATCTGACGAACGAGCATTAAACGAGCAGCTCGCGAGCTGCTCGCGAGCCTGTCGCAAACCGCTCGCGATCGTCAGATGTGGACGCACCACACGAACCTTTGAATTTGAACCTCCTCCTTTTTGGAAATCCGTTAATTAAGTATCCTTAAATTGCCAGAATTTATCAATTTGGACCATTGTATGTAATAATTTATTTAGAGCAAAACGTTTCCTTAATGCCAATCTAACTATTCAACTTATAAAACTCTTTGATTACTGGCTTTTAGATTCCTAGGTATATCATTAAAGGTCCACTATAGCAGACTAAAGTTCCCTAATCTAATACACATAGTTATGTGGCCTTTAGTAATATTCCAGCAACATTTTGTATATTATGTTCCAGGTAGATGAATTCTGATCGCATTCCTAGCATTCCTTTGCTATTCGACCCAAATTCCGATAGCTGCACCTAATTGTAGAGTTTAATGCTTTGGATCTGGCACTTTCAATACTTAATAATACCAAATATGCTTAATTATTATTATTATTATTTTATGATTGGATTTGCCCACAGCAGATCAAAGTCTATCCTTTCCTCTTTCCACGCGTTTCTGTAAACAGCTGGCTGTTTCCATCCGAGAAAACATAAGATTATTTTACTTATTACATTATAATTAAAACTAAAACGTAAGCTTTCATCGTTCGGATTCTTTTGTCTTTTTCTGGCTACAGTAATTATTTTGACCTTTAAAGTAGATATATTCTGGAGTAATATAAAAAGGTTATTTGGTACCTATAGGTATTATGTCGCTAATACAACCCAATGAAAACAACCACCTCAAATATTTCCTACCTCGTCTACTTCAGTCGCCTAGTTACTAAATACACAAAGGAAATTTAATTGTTAGTAACATCCAAAACTCAATGGCTACGGCAGCTAACTACAAAATTTCGGCTGCATGGAGCACACTGTGGCATTTAAATTAAATCATCCCTTTGTTGCAGTGAAGAACTAAACTAAACTAAACAAAATACTTACTGTGTATTTTGTAGGTGCCTACATATAGATAGGTAGGTACATCTTTGATAAAAGTTTGTAAGTAGAGACCGACTGGATACATAACTGGGGCCGTACCATGAGCTCTTAAAACAGGACCGTTGCGGTTGAGTCAGCGGGACAGCCAGTGACGGATTAACCCTTAATCAAATTAAGCAATTGCCTAGGGCATCACGTCTAGGGGGGCACCAGAAGAAGCAAAAAAAACAGTCCTTAGGGCATTACGTCTCACTCTCATGTCACCAAAAACAACACCTTAAAAAGGATTGAGGAGAGTTTTGATGATCGGTCAGTCAGTAAATAAGAGAGAGATAAATTTTTACTAGTTATAATTCTTAAACTAATGGTTACCTACAAATTACTGTACTACTTACTAGTTGACAAACGGTTAGGGGGCCCCACAGACGTGGATTGCTTAGGGCATTAAGTAGTCTTAATCCATCACTGGGGACAGCGCTATCCGCAGTGTAGTGCGCCGTCTCGCTTCCACAACCGAAACAGTACCTACTGCTTTAAGAAATCATGGTATGGCCCCTGTAGTAGTACAAAGTAAAGTAGTAGTAAAGCTAGGCCATAAATTCAATTATCGGATTAAAGTTCTCATCCTGAACAATTTTAGATAACACACGCAGACGAAGCCAAATAGTTAATTTATTCATAATATAAGCGAGTTATATCCAAAGTCTAGCATATGGATATCCATAAGTTATTCATATTATATAACGCACAAGCGATACCTAACTTTAATTGAGGAGAACTTTCAAAATATAGATAAGTCTGCTACTTACTAGATTATCTATACATAAGTAATATATTACCGTCTCAAGTGTTGAAATTTGACTATGAAAAAAACTTTGACTTAACAGAAAATCCATATGTGTTGAACCAAAAATCGATTGTCAGACAAGGGTCGAAAAGGTACCGCTATGCACTTAAAATAATGACTGCATATACCAAATCAAAGAAAAACTCTTTTAGATTTGGAAGCCACAAACAACATAACCATCCATCCTGCTTACTCTCTCATCACATTTTTTTGGTTAAACAAGACTTTGAAACCTTCAAACTTTTTCTGAAACATCAAGAATGTCAAACATGACACCAATATTCACAACATAATTTACAAGTTCGCAAATTCTATAGTGGTCATGTAGGTAAACGAAATTACCTTGGAAAAATGTGGTAAATCCAAATGCTTGGTAAGATATTACCGCACACGTATGGTAAAGAATGCACCTGTCCTACGGGCAACCTCTGCACGGACTGCAAGATCAAGGGCTCCCGAGTAAAGTAATTTTCTATTTAGTTTCTCTATAAGCACTTTCCTGAAAGAACCTTGAATAAACTTTGAGAAATAAGTAGTAGCAAGAAAAAGGTATAATAAGGAGTCAAAACTTTCAGCAAAACAATACCTAATAAGAGTGCCTAACTAGGGTGTTACTTAGTCTATTACTGCCAATTCATGTCATAAAACTATATAATTACTTTAGTATGAAAAACAAATAAAAAGTTATGTAGTCATTTTCATTTCGTTAGTAATAATATATTTTACAGAGGAAGGCTTGAAGCTCAGTGTTGGATCTGTTAACAGACGCATCGTTGTCGACGACCCCTCACGCCTACCCGTACCTATTAAAATCTCGACCTTCAATACAAATCAGCCAACAACAGTACAATTCTTTCATAAACGAAAACCTTGGAGAGGCTATAAGCAAGTAGAAGAATTTTTACAACCTCCCCCTAAGAGAGGTACAAATTTATGCCGATGGTTTCGAAAACGGAAAGCCCTATGGGCACTTGAAAAGGTCACAAAGCTAGAGAAAAAACGACAACTTGCTTTTCAGTTAGATAAAGCTCGTCGAGAGAGAGAAGAAGAGTTCTTGGGAGCGCTTAGAGAACAAGAAAGGGTTCGTCTTGAGGAGCTCGCGCGCAGGGAAGAAAGGCTTAAAACCCAAGAGAGGCAGCTCCGTCGTCAGGCACAGGCGCGTCGGGAGGAAGAGGCTAGGCTTCAAGAAAAGGTTCGCCGTCAAGAACAAGCGCGCCGGGAGGAAGAAGCCAAGGCACAGGAAAAGGCTCGGCGTCTGGAGCAGGCACGCCTAGAGGATGAACGTAAAGCCCAAGAAAAACTTCGTCGCGAAGAAGTAGCTCGTCTAGAGGAACAACTCAAGTTCGAAGAAAAACGGCGTGCAGAACAAGCGCGATTGGAAGAACAACTTAGAAACGAGGTCAAAATACGTAAGGAAGATACACCTAAACCAGAAAGACATTTCCGTCGTGAAGAACATGAGCGCCACGTAGAACCTAAACTTGTCATAGAGCCAGAAAAAAAAGAAAAAAAAGTCTGGGTTTTGAGAAGTAATAAAGCAAAAACAAAAAATATTAAAGGTATAACAGCAAAGCCTGCTGCTGCGTCTCGATACGTGTCCGTGAAGACACTCAAACCACAGTAAGTTGGTGAATTTAGTTTTTTCTTTCTAGTAAATGAAGATTGGCCATCCGTCTGGTTAGCGTATTATCAATGTGTAGGTAAATACTGTCTGGTTCGAATCCAATACCACTAGACATTGCTATGTACTGTAATAGCAACACCATCAAAAATATATGTAGACTGTAGCGCCCTTTTTTCCGGACCTAAATCGGAGAATAGAAATTTAACCTTATGTTTTTACATCGAGGACTAATCACACTTATCCGCATCAATTCCCAGCTCAAAAATAAATTATTTCTTGCTACTTGTGTTGTGAATTGATGCCGAAAAGTGTCGAAAAGTGTCTTTTATGACGTCAGTAGGTATGTTACAAGCTCCCGAAGGCGACCCATGGGCGCCGCGGTCAACTCTCGTCACGCCTGGCATTGCCGCAAGATTCCTATTCACTGGAGGAATGCCACGAGACGAGATCGATCTTCAATACTATAGGTGCATACTGCTTAGGGCTTACTAATTATATACATTCAAATATCATATTTGTGAATTTGCCGCCGCCACATGGTTGGCTGGCTTTAATAGTTTTGCTAAGCATCTTCTGTTAGGCGCACTATTAACATGTTCTAAAAGAGACCTAGCCAAATTCAATGCATAGATTAAATATAGCATTGAATTGATTCGATTTGAGGATTCGCCTTTAAATTGGCGCCTGTTACTATTTGATATAACTGAGCATTTGCAGATGCAAATTTAGTTTTATATTAACTATCAGCAAAAATGAGAACCCGAAGGTTCAACAATAGGATCAGATACGTTAGAGATTATATTGATATTTTTAAATTTTAAACCATATTTTTATCACAAATATATTCAACTCGTAAATATTGTTTCTCAGTTTCTTTCTTTGTTACAGCAAGGAATCGTTCAACGACAGATTCGTAAACTTCTGCTATCGTATCTGCTGCCAGTTCTACTGCTGCGTGACCATCATACTAATAATAGGCTGCATCATTATCTTCGTCATACCATAAGATACCAACATAATGGTAAACCGAAATAAATCATAAAACATTATAACGCTGTCTCATTGTAAGTTGTAAAAGGAGTTTCTATTAAACATATTGCCTATAATTTAAATGCTTGTAAAGGGAAGCATATAATAATAATATTGAATATAAGAATATAATAGTATTTATCGTAAATTGCCAGACAATGCTGAACGATATAGGCTCAAAATTATTGTTTTGTCTAGAAAATTACTCCCTTTTATAAGCGATATATAAACTTAAGTCTTGTAATAATGTAGAGTTTAACATGAAATCAGTCAATATGTAACTGCACGTTTCATTCAACAGCGTTCGAATCGCAGATACAACAAATAAATACAACAGTATATGTATTCAAATATTATATATTTAATATTTATAAAAATACTTATAACTGAAACAGGATCGGACGCACAAATCCTGCTAAACTATTTGCCAATAATTTTGATGCACTGAGTATGGATGCATGTATCTATATGCATAATATTTGAAATAGGACTATTAGTTGATAGTTTAGTAGAATATCTGCTCTTGTGATGTCTTAAATTAAAACGACATAATTGCCAAATTCAATAGTACCAAAATTTAAAAATAAAAATATGTGATCATTGTTCGAGATTTTCTGTCACTCTAAAATCACCTCTACGACCCAATTACAAAAGGTTGAATTTATTGTTAATATAATTAATAATTCGGGTATCTTAATAAAAACTTATTTATTATGCGGTATGTCCGGTAACTAAGATAATTTGTTTGACCTAGAACTTCTAGGAATCAACAATAAGGCACTGGATAACATTAAAATCTAAGAACTGTGCCTAACAAATTATTATGTTCGCTACTTTTTGGCGTGTTAATAGAATAAAATACATAAATACATAGTGACAAACAAATTAGATAATAATATATATTTTTCTGCAACATGTAACAGGGGCCAAAGATATTAAAAAATGTTAAATTAGTCGATCTTTTTTGAAATCGACTACTAATTCGACGAGACTAAATGTCTTTTATCTCTTTCTTTCATTTTCTGTAGGAAAGAGAGAGCGAGATGAGTAAGTTTGTCAACAGAATTCTATTATTTAGCTAATTTGCTTGATCCAATTAACAATAACGAGTATTGAAGAGTATGTACAAGGTGTTAAACTAAAACAAATCAATATTTATACGTAAACTACGAAGTTACGATACGACAAAAATATATCTTTAACAGTTGTAATCGATATTCACAGCCAGAATGGGCCTAATCGATTATCGATTCTCGATTATATATCGATATAAAAATAACTACAGCTCAGTTTCCCGTATTTCAAAAACTTGTGACGTAAAATTCTCTTTTTTTACCATCGGCTTTTTAATTTCCGTCGTAGAATCTTCTAAACAGGCTAAAGAATTCGCCCCGCGCTTTCTATTCGGGCTTTTATCGATATTTACATTAATATTCGATAGAGGTGACCGCGTATTCGATTCTCTGTCAACGGCTAAATTGCTAATCGATGACGTCAAGTCAGAAGGAACATTGCCATCTAAACAATAGAGTAAGGAATCGCTGATTTTATCATCGGTATCATTCGATTTATTTAGAATCGATAAATCGATTGGTGTTGCTGTGAGTACCGATCTACTAAGTAAGTATTCTCTGAATGGTTCGGTAAGTGCTCTGGGATTGTCGCTCGTAGTTTCGTAGGACACGTTTATTTTTGGTACGTCTTCATCGTTTCCACATAGAGTTGTGTTTAAGTCGTCTACTGGTGGTCTTTCGTGACTGATTACGAATCGAGTGTTTTCTGAGCGAAGTGGACTACCCTCGCCGATAGATCGTGCGTCATACGGATTTGAGCGCGGTATCGATAAGCTTGCTGATCGATTTGATCTGAAACGAAAAGGTTTTCGTTTAGACATGGGTTTATTACTTCTTTTTAAGTCCTTCCTTCTTAATATCCTTTTCTTTCATATTGAAACATTATGTATTAGTTTATGCAATACGATTCAGTCTTTACAATACTCTCCTAATTATTATAAATAGCCTAACAGTTAAATACAACACAATAACGTCTATTTACAAAATTCCCATCACCTATTTCCATGATACATTAAGTACCATTTTCAAAACAAAATATACAAACACTTTATGCTAGTCCATACATACGTATTACTGTTTTCCTTGCCCATTTTCAAACATAAAGGGTTGGCGTCAAGTACAGCTTTTTCTGTCTAGACTTCTCCCATACTATTTTAAAGTTAGCTTCCAGTCTCACCAGATAACACAACTCAATAGCTGTATCTAGATTTTATGCATAGAGCACCTACCTATCTGACTTCCACAACTTACTGGGTACCTAATACAATTTCAACCACATAATATAGCAAGCTACCTTTCAAAACTAGATCTGGTGACATCATCGTCTGAGGACACGAAGTCGCTATCATTCTTGGGCGACAGCGAGGCGTACATATCAGACTTGTCGGTGTCTTCCTTACGCTCGGCCTCGGGGACCGCGTCGCGCTGCTCGCATGTTATTATCAGCGGCTTGCGGGAACGAGGCGTCATTATTGATTCCTGGAAATATAAAGTTAGGTAATTTAGGAAGGGTCGGACTGAGTGTTAATGGCAGAAATACGAAGATAGTATGCCCAGCAGTGGGCGTGGGAAGAAATAAAAGTTAGCACTTTTTTATGTATCTAAGAGATGACGTGGGGGATAGCTATAAATAGTCATATTTAAATCTTAGTCGTATATCCATAATTATGGTTTGCACTGGACAGGCAAATAGATTGTGTCAAGATCAAAATTTTAATAGATCTGTTTTACTTTAAACACAGTATTTTCCAAGGAAGATGGACATACAGCTGCTAACTTAGTACTGACACAACCGAACTTTAACTATAACATTTTTGAGAAGAAATTCGAGTGACACGTATAACAAAAGCTTAAACATCAAAAGCACATATAACATAAGACATGCTCATGCAACCAACCTGCATCGCTTTCGACAATTTCTGCGTCGATTTCGTGATCGGTGACATAGAGGCTCTTCTAAAATTGATAGTGTATGGCGTCGAACAATCTTCGTCGAAGACAACAGCGTCAGAAATCCCCGGCGTACTAGTCAAATAGTGTTTCACATCATCTTGGACTTTAACTGGAGTTTCTTCAATAGGACTCTTGTCATTGTCTTCGACGAAGGAGACTTCGTTTTCGGATTCAGTGTCTTGATCGTCGAAACACGACACGCAGGTAGGTGTCCCGCGAATCACGCTGTTCCGTTTCTGATACTTCTTGTTAAACGCTTGTGTCGTCACAATTTTCGACCGGAACAGCCGATTACCGCGTTTTTTCTTCGGCGTCTCGTCGTTTACATCTAAAGCGCTCAAGTTGGGTTCCGAAACGAATTTCGGACTCAGTTTTCGGGATCTGTTTAACGCGCCTTCGGATAACGTGCTTTCGTTACTCGCGTCCGAATCGTAATCATCATCCAAAGACTCAGTGCTTGCTATTTTGTTGGCCAAGTTCTTTAGGACTATGTTTTTATGTGAAACATCGACTTTGTTGTCGTCTGTGAACCTTAGTTTGCCTTTGCCGGTTTTCTGGAAGCGTTAAGCATGACAAGAAAGTTAGGGAGGGGATAGCACATAGATTAAGAAAGGTATAGACAGAACACAATGCACGAACACAAGGTTAGTTACAAGTTGCATTTACATGCTATACACGAAAACATATTTTAGATAGTTTTTTTTTTATAGTAGTTGGAATAATTATTGTTGTAGATACGGGTTTAGTTATAATAAACATGACCATGATGAGCTCGCCATACACCTCAATTAGATTTCAGAAAAAATGAAATTGATAGAAAACTAAGGAAGTTATAGAATGAAAGATGTTGTGGTAAAAGATAGTATTATCGTAGTTGATGGCACATGATATTAATACGTATTACGATGACTTAAGTATGAACTACTACTATATTGAACTAAGCATCAAACAAACCATTGAGTTTCTAGTGGAGTATACCGCGGCAGAATCTATGATGAAAAACATTATTACTACATAATTATAATTTATACAAAATATACAATTAATCGCTATCTGCCGGGTTGGTGGGAGGCGGCTCCAGACAGAAAAGCTTGGAGCAAATTGGGGGAGACCTTTGCCCAGCAGTGGGACACATAAAAGGTTATTTAAAAAAAAAATACAATTAATTATTACGAAGTGTATGGCGCGCCTCATATTTCATGCTAAACAGTAAATAATGTTACACGAACTTACCTCATCAATAACATTAATATTTGAGCCAGAACCTTTTTTCGGAGTTTTGTTTAGTAGTCCCTTATTAAATATGTGCCTTTTAATGGAGTCGCCGAAACTTCTTGAGCCAGCTACTTTACCTGTCCTTTGGATTTGTATTGGTGTACCTGTAATGCAGGGAAGTTGTTTGTTTAGTACATTATTTTGAACGACAGCTCTGTAGAGTGAGAATGTAGCATCTTTAGACATATTAATGTTATTTTAAAGAAATTTAAGAAAACCGTCTATTTCATATATGGGTTTTGATGAAGGAGTCAAGCCTTGAGAAACCAAACTGGAGTTTAACCTTTTGAACGCCACGGTCGTGCGTGTTTTGGGCACGTTTTCGTTGTCGTCTATACACGACCGTGGCGTTCAAAAGGTTAAGTAAAATAAATAAAGGACAAAAAAACCTAATTTCAGGACAAAACACTTTTTTTCGTTTTTAATTGATAGAAGGTTACAACATATACATAGGTACGTTTGCTTACTACGAAGACAATTTGAGAACCCCCTTGTAAGTGTGGCTGATTCAAGACTATGAATTATTTACTGTAAAATATTCTTGAACATAATAATTTACATATGTGTAGATTTATTCTGTAAGTATAAGTTTGTTTTACAAGTTAGTCCAAACAAAGCATAACAAATCCCTCACCATAACCATTCTGCCTATTAAAGTGTTTGATGAGCCTTTTCTTGTGTTGCGAGTCCGGCAGCGCGTGTATGTGTGCGTACAGCTGCGCGAGAGCCGCGTCCGTGGGGTTGCTGGCGTTCTCGCGGCACGTGCGGGGACGGTCCACGAACGTGTACACCGTGTTTGCTGCTGTTCTGTGGATGATAGGAGCTTAGATAAAAGTTGTGTGAGGGCTAACGATCGATGTTTTAGTAGCTATTTAGAAGCTGAACACTGCACTGAAATGCAGAGTCACAGCATTCACAGCACAATCGCAAAACCGTCGATGCTTAAAACAGCATGCATTGGTGCATTATTATTGTAACATGTTAAGAAAATAAAACGTAAAGGTATACAGCGTTTTCAGAATTTCAAATCAAAAGACTTATAAACCAGAGGACTTGTAACTTTACTTTTCACTACCTGAAAGTTGAAACCGACAATATTATGCGTACGACTTTGAAGGTGCTCCCTCACCTGGAGCATTCGCCTGCAATGTTATTAACATAACTTTTTGACCAACTTTTTCTATTTTCACTAACTTCATTCATTTTCACGCAACTAAATCACCAAATCTCTTTCTCCTTTCTGTTTATTACTCAGATAATCTCTAATGCCACTCACTTGTCAGTAATACTCTCGTCTAGATCGACATCGGGCGACATAGCTCTCCGCTTGTCCCTGACAGTGAAGTATGCCGCGGCGTCGGTCGCCAGCTGCGGCGGCGCGGCGAACAACCGCGACGACTGACGGATCATGAAGCTGATCAGGGGAGAGAGCGCTATGGCGTCCGCGTGAAACGTTTCTGGTGATAACTGGAATTATGTAAGCACAGGGTAATTAGAATTTTTTTTTGACTATAAATAGGTTTTACGCCCATGCATAAACGATAACGCTTTCTGCGTCTATTTCATTGCTCACTCTTTTAATGAAATGAGTGGGACTGGTGGGACTCTCAGTGCTATTTACTTACAGTCAGGTTATTTAAATGTCTCTGCATGTTATTGCTAATTTCTGTATTTAAAACTTATATAGTGCGAGAAGAACAAAGTCTACCTGATTTAGACGATGCGAGAAAATGTCGTGCGGTTTATGGTTTATAGAGGGGCCGCGTGCCGCTCATAGACGGCAATGTACCGTAACTTGCATTTCTCGCTAAGATTAAACTCGAAAAGATCGTTCAAGTTCCATATCGCGGCCATTAACCTGCAGTATAACTTAGCCAGCAGTTTAACACATTTTATTATTATCTTACACACAACTATACACAAATCATACCTTTCTCGGACAAAGTAAATGCGGCGTAAACATCGTAGCCAAGGTATCCGGCGACATTCTATTCGAAGCTTCATTATCAGCCACCAGCCGCAGCAGCCGTAGTAACCGCTGCAGAAAGCTCCGGTGTGACGGAGTTAACAGAAGTAATAATAGTTGTAATGCTGTTAGGAGCTTCACTTCTGACGAATCTGCGTTTGGTGGGCATTGTCCTGGAAGTTTTAAGTTGTGTTTGTATAACTTTTGATGTGGTATAAGGTCATTGTTTGAGCTTGTCTCAAACTCTGTAGAGAGTATGATTTTTGTTATTTTTTGCGTGTATTTTTGGTACACAATGTCTCCCAAATAGTGGATCAAATTCAAATAATATTTTATCAGCAATAGGTGACAGAGATGGTGCCATATTTCTTTGACATCAGTTCCATTTTACATGTGTGTGAAATTAAATATTCTATAAATGTTTTTTTTATGCAAAGCATTTAAGCTAACGGAATAAATGGTTTGCATACATTAATATCACAATATAATTCAACTTTCAAAACAAAATCATCTGTCACAGAAACTTACCAGCCAAAGTACAATAAGTTTGATAATACTGGTCCATAAGTAAAGGCTGTGGTAGTTCTGCTAGGAATCCCTTGAGGACAGATGCACAGTCATGGACGGAGAACCTCCCTTCATCCAGACCAAGGTTGGAGCCATTGAGGAGCAGGTTCTTTAACTCCTGCTGACGGTTTAAGGATCCGGTGCGCCGGAATACACCTTCTTGTGTTACATCTGAAAAGGTTTGTTTGTTTTTTAGAGTTATTTGAGAAGAGATATAGTTTTGGATAGTTATATTTTTTTTCATTTTTATTTATGTATCCGCAGAGAGCAAGGATGGTGATATTGATCACCATCCTTGCTCTCTGCTCGTGCCTTCTCTATATGGGAAGAGGCCTGTGCCCAGCAGTGGGACGTTTATAGGCTGGATTATTATTATTATTATTAATTAATGTATCACCATATTCTATTAGTATAAATATTTACTTGTACTTTACAATTTAATGCATGAATTATTTTAAGTAAAGCTTACAAAATAGTTCAGCAATACAGTTTTCTATTGTCACCTATTTAAAATGGAACATCCTTATCTGATCATATAGCAGGCAGATTTAACATCTGTTAATATTAAATTTACATTTATAAACATAGTTAAAAATCCTTAGAATTATATGGAATTTCAGTATAATATTTTAAAGAGTAATTAATAACATATTGTAAGCTACTTACTGTCAGGTTTAGACAGGAAATCAATCAACTCATTGACCCTCAATATTCCTTCTTCAGTAATAGAGTTCACTTCAACACTATTCTTTGTTATGTTAGCATTATTTTGACTAGAATTCGAACTGGAACTCTTCGTTTTCTTATGGAAATTCCAACGGAACTGCTTTGGTTTATCAGTTGAACAATCAACACTAGAATAAAACAAACGGATGTAGGTTGACACTAACACTTCACGAGGTTATAACGGATTTTTTTACTTTTATACTCACTCGTCTGAATTAATATCTACAACAAAAGATAGATGCATACGCACTAAAGTTAAAAACTGTTCCAAATTATCTTTTCGTAACCTTTCTATCAATGTAATGTCTGCAGAAGTCATTTTTTCTCGATCAACAACAAGTTACAATAAAGAAATAACAAGAGTTAATAACTCCTTATTGAACACATATTTTCTGTACAATATTACGAAGAAAACTTGGGCTACTTATTTTGATACGTGAAATAAACATTCTGTTTAATTTTATATTTAAATACTCAATCAGAAATAATCACAAGTTACATTGTTTTCAAACGTCATTTTATCACAACGGACAAAATGGTTCGTTCGGTAACCATCAGAAAAAAGAAGCAAAATAATGTTTTTTGGAATAATTATAATTTAATAAGAAATTGAATTATTGCTTTATAAATATTACATAATTTAATATACGCATAGTATTAAAGAGTATTTGGTAGTTGTTCCAATTTTTTAAGACAAGGTTTTTGTAAAAAAAGGTAATTTCTAAACGAACAATTTTATAGGCAATTTTTTTATCCGACTTCGTATAAGAAGGGTATCTCGACTTGTATGTGTAAATTTGGAATTTAAAAATATTTTTTCTTACTTTACGTATCTCAAAAAACTTGTTTATAAACCAGTGCGAAGTATAGTATATAAATTTTGTCAAAATAAAATTAAATAAAAGCTTACTTATATTCGAAACTTGGCAAAAGTATTCACATACATTATGCAATTATTAATTTATTGTTTGTTTTTATCTTTTTACTCAAATATCTGTGCAGAAAAATTATTGCAAGAAACTTTTCAGATACAGTGGAAAAAAAGCATGTAGGAAACCTCAGATCATAATAAAATTTTCAGTAAAACAAATAATAATGATAGATAGAGTTTATTACATAATTACAGTCTTACTTAGATACAATTTGATATAAGCTTTTGGGCCATTTAAAACATATCATCATGGCCCATTTCGGCTAATAGATTAAGACCTCTTTCTTTCAAAGCTTTTGAAAGTAACTTTTGTTGCTCAATTTTAGCATCCTGTTCTCTTCTTTGTGCATCTAAAATGTCATCTACTGATACTTCTGTTAATGGAAGGTTGTCCTCTTTGTCTTTATCCTGAAAGAAATAAAAATATCATGTAATTTTAAAGTTTCTACTACCTACTAATATTATATATTCCAAGTAATAGCTGTAGAGAGCTAAATTTAATGAGTTTGTATAATTTTAGTTTTGGTCATATTATGTAGTTTATTATTTATTTTTCTATTAAACGTTTAAGGAGTACATAAATGTTAAATGAATAAAAATAAAAAAAATTACTTGATTGGTAATAGTTAAAAAACTTTTAACTAACTTTTATCTTACTTCTGGCATAAATTATATGAGTATGAAAGAAAAAACCCCAGTTTATTAAAAAATAAATTGGTAGGTGAATCCTAACTTCTTTAATAGCTTCAACTTACGAAAAAGTTAAAATGACAAGCACAGCCATGTGAGGTTGTGGAGCAATAAAGTGCTTGCAAAATCTTTAAGGATGGAGGTGTGATGTCCAAAATAAGTATGCAAAAATTTCAACTTACAATTTCACCTAGAAGAACAACATTTTCTCCTCTTACGATAAATATACCTCTTGGAATGTCTCCATACTCTCTGCCGACATGTATTCGTTCTATAGTCTTGTGCAGAACTAAATTAGCGAACTGGTCCACGCAGCGAAGGTACCCAATCAATGTTCTCCCATCTCGCAGCAACACCATAAGCTTTTCTTTATAAAACAAGAATTGTTTTGATAAAATATAAAACAAATACACGACACAACATTCAAGTTTTATGACACATACTGTCCAATTCATCCAGTAAATGAGCAGTTCCCGCTAAAGGGTTAACGTTGCTCGACATTGCAAAAAGTTGTTTTCCTAATTACAGATTATAGTTCATTAATTTATTTAAGATTATTTAAATAAACACCTCGAAATCCTCTAAAGTCTAAATACCCAACATGAGCAAAACCGCGATATTAATGACAATGACATTGACAGTTGAAGGTCGGGCTAAAAAAAAAACGAAATAGAGAGGCACCAAATAGTAACTATAAAGTTTAGTTTTAAGATTTTTAATCAATTTATGCAATTTTCTTAAAAATAATATGTGTGCAAGCATGGTTGCCGTGCGCAAACATTTGGGTTCGAATCTGGGTTGGGCTAAAAATAGTTCTGGGTATGTGCTGTTAGGAAAAACTTATTACAGCCCAGAGCCAGGGAGTACTACTTCTTAGATTATCCATTTCTTAGATCGTGCCAAATAACATAACCATCGAATATTATATCTATAATCGTCTAAACTGTAAATTAAGCATTGCCCCCACTATTATATTACATTACCATACCATAGTGAACAACCATTCTCGACTTTTTTTTAGTTTTAGATTCTGTCATCGAAGTGATCGTGCGTTCACATTTTCATACGAAGTTTATTTATTGCTCACATGAACTAACTTTAAGCATAAAACCATCAACGAAGTAATAATTGTGCTATGTTTTATAGTGTTATAAGAATTCAAAAGGCGTTTTTGCATTTACGAAACTCTGACGCTGAAAATGGAACAAGACGACGAGATCAAATCCGGTTGTTTATTATTTCCGCCTGCCGGAGGGAATATGTTTAGTAAATTTCCAAAAAAGGTACAAAACAGTGTTATTTACCTATAGCTTAAGTATGAAATTAATAGTGCATGTGATTCATGCGCATTCACGTAATCTCGAAGTTATAGCATTATTGTAATCAAGCTGTGACTCAATGGAAAGGTAGGTGCCGTGTTGTTAATAATAACATTTCGGATACTTTTCTTTCCAACTTATGAGAACAAAACAGGCTTTATTTGGTGGAATATTGCATTTACGATGTCTAAATTATTCATTTATAATATAATGTTATAACAAATTTTACTAAATTGACACTTCACACAGGAAAATGCGTATATTATATTGTTACAATTGCCTATAGCAAATTAAGGCTTATGTAAATAACTTTAATCTATAATTGAATTTATCCGTGTTTCATGATTCTACATTTTTATCAATATTTTAGGAATAAAAATAGTTAGGAAACCATTAAATAAATAATTAACTAACTTATTTCAAACAACAAATAAATTTTTATGTATTTGAAACATTCCACATTATTACTTTAACAAAAAATTATATGAATTTTTCCCATTTTGTTTTCAGAAAATTTGGCAACAGAAACACTGCATACTGTTTACTGCCAGTAAACAAGGAATTGAGCGTCTTGAAATATATGACAACAAAGATGAAGTTGCTACTGCTATACCTAAAATTTTAACCCTTGAAAACTGTATAAAAATAACACATTCTAGTCCCAACACAATTACAATACTTACTAAGTCACACACTCAACAACTGAGTACCCAGTCTGAGGCAGAGGCGTTAGAATGGGTGTCTGCCTTGCAATCAGTTGCCTTCAAGGACAGAGATTCTAATCCATTTAGTTGTGATGAAGACAATGATCTCTATTGCTCATCTGGAGAGGGAGTATTCTCAGTAAAAATGTGCCCATCGGATGCTTCCACAAGATGTGGATTTGAATCAATCCGGTACTTACTTTTGCTCACATCAACTGCCATAGAATTAAGAGATGTGAATGATAACAAATTGTATGCTACATGGCCTTATAGGTACATAAGGCGCTATGGTTATAGACAGGGTAAATTTACTTTTGAAGCAGGGAGAAAATGTGATACTGGAGAAGGAATCTTTCACTTAGAACACCCAAACCAATCTGAAATTTTCAAATGTCTGTCATTGAAAATGAAAACAATGAAACAAATGATTGGCAATGATAATCTCAATAGTCCTGAACATAGTGAATTCAATATTCAATCAAGTGCTAATTTATTCCCTGGCTCTAGAAGTCCTCTTGTTGCGGCCAGGCCTGATGAACTGAATTTGAGTTCACTGTCATTTAAGACAGCATCTGTATCAAGCCAACAAAGCTCTTGCTCAGAAAGGGACACTGCACCATTGCTTATGCCCAAACCTGCACTAAAACCGAAACCCTTGAAACCTCCTCGAAAAATTATAAGTTTACCAAAAGGTAAAGAAATTCCAATTTCAACTGATGAGTCTACAGAATTTGGAAGATATAAAAAACTTGATAACTATGAGCCAATTGAACAAGTGAAAAGGGAACACAGTCCTCCAATCCAGCCTTTGCCATACGATAGAGTTGAAGTTAGGAATGAGGCATGGAAAACTTTAGGTATTGATGAACCTGAGCATACTGAGTTCACACCTAATTTGGCTGATAATCCAAACTGTATTAAACTCATCTCTCGATCTCAGGACAACTTGAATATCACTGGACCAGATTCTTCAAGAATTATTCTGTTGCCAAGCCCTGTAGTTGATCCTGAAGATGAGAATTATGATAGGTTGGCTTACTTTGGTTCTACAAGCAAGTTGAACAAATCTTCGCGATATAAGAAGATCGAGGCGCGTCCTACGACACTGGCTTTGGGTGAACCAAAGAATAAGGACACTTGGAATGACTATGATGAGGTTGAGAATGTAATGCAGACAGCGAGATTGGCTGATGACTCGCATTTGGGATATGGCATGATAAGGAAGCCCAACACCCCAGGGCCCCAAGTACCAACTGCTGCACAAGTCCAGGCCCTTCAGAACCAAGTGGGCTTAGAAGAAGTCAGTCATAGCAACTGCAATGGCACTAACTATGCCATTGTAAGCCGTCCAAAAAGAGTATAACACATTATATTATGAGAAGAATATAATTTTTAAGACTGAAATTTCATCAGTGATTGTTTACTCAATTACTTATTATGTTAGGTTTAAGCTAAAGATTTTTTGACCAATAAGATCTTTTCATCTTTTCTATCATGAAAATTGTCAATTGTCTGTAAAATTGGGTAATTGGACAGGTCATTTTCATGATACTTGCTAATCTGTGAGTTAATATTCTCAATATACAGTTTTGATAATTTAATATTGACTAATCAATCAATTTAACTGGTAGATTAAGGGTATTTTAGCCCAGTGAATAATATTTCAATACATTTTACCTGTAACTGATCTGTCCATTGCCTTATGTCATTTCCAGATGAGAATTATTGCATTCCTAATTACATTCTTTTCAGTTTAAGAATTTATGTTGTATATTAAACTATCGCACAAAATAATACCTAGTATTTATAAGAGATTATGAAATGTATTACATATGTGATTATATTGTGCCTTATATTTTTAGAGTATTTTTCAGAAATGATTACCAACTGGTGCCAATTAAGCAAATATTTTTAATAAACTTTTACCTGCTAAAATTTTAAATACATATTGTAATAATATAACATAAGTGTAACATTAAATGTGGCATTCATATCATAGCTCTTGCTATTGTTTTCGATGTTAAAAATTTCCAAAAACAAAGCAAGACTTCAGATTACTTTTTATAAAAACGTTTTTGTGATTGACCTTTTGTTCAGGTCTCTAGATATTTTTTACAGATCATGGATGAAACTGAAATGATATGAATGCACACAACAGATAATCTGTTTCCATTTTTATATTTTTAGGTTGGCCATATTTTTATTAGTAATCTCTTGTATTATGGATTGAGAATAAATCATATAATCCTTTTAAATATGTTTTATTTAAGGTATACTGTTTACAATGTTGTGCTTTTTAAAAGACATAATGATTGATTATTTTAATCAAATTATAGATCTAGTATATTGGCTCTACTTATATTCACTTGTTATCATCATATTGTTACTTGCTAGTAATGTGTGGTATCTACACTTTATACAAGTACTAATTTCATAATAATTTTTTTTGGTGAGCTACAATGTAGAGCAACTAAATGCTGTTTGAAGTTTGAACAGTAACTAAAGACATTTAAGTTACTAAGATTATCTAATGGATAAAAAATTAAATAATTATTATTTTATCACAGTTCTACACAATATTCTAAGACTAATGTTATAACTACAACAGGTTGTGTCATCAGCCTTAGTCTTTCAGCAAAACTTTTTCTTCATCCTTCTCAATACCTTTGGCCATTTCCATTGCAATAAACTCAAGATCATGGGACATTATCTTCTGTACTGTTTCTCCCTTTTCTGCCATAATATCTTCAATGTTTTTCTTGCCATTCATATCAGTAAACCAGTTGAGGTTGTCGGCTATCAAATGCTTATTTTCACAGCCATCACAGATCACAATAACAACACCTTTGTAATACGCCAATTTCGATATCAATTTCGTATTTCGTGTGTTACATTTCTTGCACGTAAACATCAATTGAAATTTTCCTTGCGTCTTTTTTTGTGGTTCTTGGTTTAGCTGAACTTCATTGAATTTTGGAGTCGACGTGCTAAAATTTCTGGGTGATTGTACCTTCGGTGTGGATGAAGAAACTGGCACAGGAAGAGCAAATCTTCGTCCAAAATAAGAATTCCCATTGCTTGGAAAAAACACGACGTTGTTTAACAAACGTGGTTTGTGATATTTTACCACGAAATCTATCAACGTTCTGTGAGACATTGTGCTTTTATATAATTCTTTGACAATTTTAAACACAGCAGCCGAAAATGCAAGATTTTTCGTAAATTCTCTAACTATTGCACCACTTTACATCAGTATACCAATAGCGATGGGCGTTGAATCAACGAACTAGTTGAATCAACGTTGATGTCTCTTCAACGGGGTTAACGTTGACCGTGAACAAATCAACTCGTTGAATTCGTCAACGAGTTACGAGACAACGACGTTTACGACTTCAACTCGTTTGACGAAACGAGAAACTTAACCCAACATTTTGTTATTTTCAACGTTAATTTGAACTCTTAAAACTTCCTAAACGTAAATTTGCCTGAAGACAGGTTCAAGGGCTATAAAGGGAATAAAATATAAAATAAAAAAATTACGAATGTACATAAAATTACTAAAAACAAGATAGTAAAAAAAAACAACAAAAAATACAAAAAAAAAACGGCATCAAATTGTTCGCTTAATTAACATTACAACAGCATAAGTTAATAAGAGAGTTTAGGCGTTTATCGTTCATGCAAGTTGACAATCGTAACACGTTAACTCGTTGACGAAATTAACTAGTTGATCAACTAGTTGACAAACGCAAATCAACGTTAACGTTTCGTTGACGGAAAAACCTTCAACGACCCATCGCTATATACCAACAGAACAGAGAAATGAAATAAATAAAAACAACTTTCAATATAACCTTCAATTCCTTTTAATCACAAGACTTGTCCCGCAGTCATGCATAAAACAAAGATGTAAGATACAGTTCTATTGCTGGAGTGAGTGAAACACCGATATATAATACGCTGAGTAACACGACAAATTATGACTGGGAATACTGGAACGGCTTAAAAAAAAATCTCGTACCTGGCCTACCTGGCAATGTCTCTTTGATAAAGTCACTTTGACATTACAGACTGCATGGACAAATTACTTGTGTCTATTGTTTGTCGAACATAAATTAAAAACAATTAATATAACCTAAAATTAACATAACAATATAGTTTTTATCTTTTTAATGCGTAATTAGGGCAAAATTCCTGTTATTACTAATCACTCCTGCATCAAAAACCTCTATTTTTGCGAAATGTTTAGTTGGAAACGTTAAAATCGTTATTGTTGTCTTGAAATTGTAAAAGTATTAAAAATATCCAACAGCATGAACTCTGTGTGGTTTAAACCTGAATTGGCGAATTTGATTATTCATAACGAAGATATATTTGATCAGGTACCAAGCATAGTCACTGGTAAGTACATTTTTGTTCAAATAAATTATTTTACTTGACACATTTGAAGTCCTGATTAGATAGCCTTCAATATTTAAAATGCTGATAGAAAACAGCAGACAAATTGAGTTATTATTTAACTCGATCTCATTACCTACTTTATAATTATAATATACTTAGCAATCATTATTATTGTAACAATCAAATCTTATAAACAGGTACCCATAATGAAGATGCAATGGACACTAAAAAAATAAAATTTTCAATTTCAGACATAATATCTGGACGACTTGATATAGCGGATCTCGTAGAAAACATGGCTGGTGTGCTAACAAATAAAGAACCTGAAAACCGTGCAAAAGGAATGAGCTTCTACACAAAAATATTAAAAGGACTCCCTCCAGACTACCTAAATGACTTGCAAGTGAAATTTATATCAAAATTCTATATTGACAGACTGAAGGATAACCATAGGGTTATACCTCCAGTTTTAGAGGGGTACTCAATATTGATTGACATGGCAGAATATAATATTGATAATTGCCGAGAGTTTTTGACAGTACTGTTTAGAGAAGTGACTTGTCAGTCTCAAATGAGACAGGATAGATACACCATTTATTTGATAATCAAGAAGCTATTTGAAAAAGATATTGAGTGTAAGTATAACCAGTACATTTTATAAATATTTTAGCCTGTTTATGCACACAGTCTTACAAAATTTATGAAAAACATTGTTATGTTATGTTGAATATTTACACAGAGCCATGTGAAAAATTATTTATTTATTATATTTATAAATTAATGTACACACAACAGACAGACAAGTTAACACATACAGAACAAATAGGTACAAAGGTATTATTTGTTATATCATTGGCATATGTCTTTATTGTGAGAGTAGTACATGAAACTTTAGGTTATATTAAAAAGTTTATGTAAGTATCTACTTAGAGTTCAGGGTCACAAAAAATTTAGGTCACATTATTCCTATATCATTCAGAATATTCTTGAATCGTGAAATAGTAACCTTGACCTGATTATGTAATTGCCTTCATATAAAATATTTAACTAACTTCACAGCGGCCCTTTATGATCTAAATATCTTGTAGAACTTGTGCCTGTTTATGATAAGAATTATCTAAGAATAGTATGTATGTCAATATATGATTATCATTTAGGAACATATGATCAAATAATAACAAGGTATTTCCATATATGTGTATGGAAATACCTTGTTTTTATTTTTTCAGTAATTCTATTTGTAGGAATGATATCAAACAAGAAAATTAAAATCTCTTGTTTTGATAGTTTGTTATTGCTTTTTGTCATAGAATACTGAAAATTATGATTTTAATATGTTTAATTTTTCTTTATTTAATGGGAAAATATTATCTAACATCCAATAACAGTGGTTATTGACATTACTATGTGTTATACTATGAACAGTCACCTATATAATCACATACATACCTTAAGACTGTTTTTCCTCTGTATATTAGATCCAAGTTACTAAAAAATAATAAGCTTGAAGGCGTGAATACTCATTCCATTACTTTTGTGGTATCCATACACTTTTGCCAATGACTCCACTTAACTTTTCTTCTAAATCTAAAGTACATGCGCATGAATCTCTGTACACATATGCTAAATAGTTATATTACTGCCTGCCTGAAAAAATACATTATAAATTAAAATTCTGAAAAGAGCTATATTTTACCCAATTAAGTCTTGTGTAGGTTTTAATAAATACAATCTTTTCATTTTCAGACGTTAAAAGCTTAGGAGCGGATTTCGTATACGGCGTCATATCAGCTATGGACGGCGAACGCGACCCCCGCAACCTCGTATTCCTATTTGAGTTCCTGCAAACCTTCCTCAAATCTGTTCCTTTAGGCCACTTGGCTGAGGAAATGTTTGACGTCATATCCTGTTACTATCCCATTGACTTCCATCCTTCGCCCGACGATCCCGCGGCCGTGACGAGAGAACAACTAGCAAATGGCTTGGGACCATGCCTCTGTGCCGTACAGGAGTTCGGTGAATCATGCATTATACTGTTAATAGAGAAATTGGATTCGAATCTAAGGTTGGCCAAACTTGATTCCTTGAGACTGTTGGTTAGTTTCAATTTCTTTTTATTTTATTAAGTTTTTTTAGGATATATTTAAGAATGGTTTGAGTCCGTATTAGATTGCTGCAGACAAGTGTATTCTTGTCTTAATGATTTAGTTCAAATACGACTTTTGCAAAAAAAATACAAAAAAAATAATAAGTAGGTACATAAATGATGATAAAGATTATGTAACTAGAATTTCTTTTTGTTTTTCGTCATTCAGTAATCCAATTTAGCGAGTAAAGAAATAATTTTATTTACTAAAAATTATGTTTTCTTTCAGCACGAGTGCTGTAAGAATTTGAAAGCGGAAACTTTTGCTCCATTTCTCAAAGCTCTATGGTCATCACTGAGCAGAGACATGGCCCACAAAACTGACGACGAACTCAAGATGATGGCCCACGAGGCCTTATCAGAGGTAGTGGCTAAACTGGCTACTATAGCCCATACCGACCAAGCCTTCGACACATTCGTGAAAACAATACTTATTTCCTGCCAAACAAGTATAGCTGAATCAACAACAGTAGCTCAATTCGTCAAAAGTGCGAAAATACTTTTAACCGTCGCCAACGCGGCCCCTCAAGCGTGTGAGGTGATAGCAAGAGCAATGATCCCCGCCACTGTGGCCTTCTACGAATTCAAGTCGTCTCCCAAATTACAAATCGCTAGTTTAGACTTTCTTGGTGACTTGTACGTGTTAGCGAAAACGAAAGGTGTGATGGACCGAGTGAAAGCTCAGGTCACCGATGTGCCTCAAGTATGTCTTGCAGCTGTCAGCCAACCTTCCAAAGAATATCAGATGGCTGGCTTCAAAACTTTGATCCGAGTTCAGGATTGTCTAAAAACCGATCTCGTTCTACCGTTTGTTGAAGTACTGATATACAATGTCCAACATGCTCAAGATAACGATTTACTTAGCATCAGTGTAGAGACGATTCACGCTATTGCCAGAAAGTATCCAGAGTTAATTATGGACTTTGTCGTAAAAGGAAAGTGTAGTATAGAAAACGTAGAAAAAAACAAAACAATTCTTCAGAAACGTTTGAATTTGCTTTCCAACTTGGCGAGTATAGATGACTTCACAAAAGTGATAATTGAAGAAATGTTAAAGATTATTTCGGCTAATGATCCCGACGCTTTGCAAGTAGTAGAAGCTTTGAGTGGCTCGATATCTATATCAAGTGTCTTTACCACCGAAAAAGTCACGCAAATTGAGAGTGATCACGGTTTAATTGACCCCGTAATGACGTGGCTGTATAAAGAAATAACTTCAACAAATCCTGACGCTTTAGCGCACGGATACAATTTAATAGCCAATACCATCGGGAGTCTACCGCCTGAGAAACAGCAGAACATTCTATCAAAGCATACACCGCAAGCATTAGAACAATGTTCTAAAGATGACGTATATTTTATGATAATTGAATGTCTATATACGCCTTTACACCAGACGGTATACACTTCTAAATTTGAGGAGATAATGACGGTAGCTTTAAGGGTTGCTTTGACTAGTGAGAATGAGGTTGTGAGAACTAAAGCGTGTGCGTTAATAGCCCATTTATTGAATAAGGCTGAGCATGGGCAGAAGTTTGAGCTATTGTATGAGTTGTTGAAGACTAAGCTAGCGGCGTGTAGTAGGGACGATGACTCGTTGTGTCCGAGACTGATACTCCTGTATGGATGGATCACTAAGGCCTTGATCATGAGGGGTAGTGATATGTTCCTATTTTGGTTGCAGAAGGTTGGTATCGAATCAACATCTTTTGTTTCTATTTTAAATGAAGCAATTACTTTTTCCACAAAGTGACTCAAAGAAACTTAAATTGCACGGCAAAATCTTTGAAAATATGATTAATTTTTTTTTTCTGTCCAACTTTGATTAACTTGGTGTAGATCTTTAATTAAAAAAAGATATCGATTAAGTACATGAAGTTTAACATGTCTATTTACCATTTAATATCAGGACAGTACATTTTAAAATTTTAGAAACTATCCCTAAAATCACATTTTTTACACATTTCAGATAGTAGGCGTACTAAACTCTGCGGAATACTGCAAGGAAGGTTCGGAAGCGATCCGCCTGATAATGACGGACTACCCAGAGTACTTGAGCGTCAAGCAGCATTGCAGGATCAGCCTTCTATACAAACAGAGAATGTTCGAGACGTTTTCCGGCTTGTCATCCAAGCTGGGCGTGTTGACACCCGATACTAAACAGGCGTACTTACTGAGTTGGGCGTATGTATTGGAGAAGGCACCGAAGACTGTAATTAATAATGAGGCTAATAAGGTTGGTTTTTGATTGTATGAAATTTTGAAAAGTTCTCTGTTAAAAATCAACATTCAAAGGAAAATATCATTAAATGTAATATTGTTTACCTTAGATACGTATTCGTTTCAAAAGATAAAGTAATGGCATTTCAGAATTATTTGAACAAGAAATCAAAAATTCCCCATTTGACTTGAATTTTGTTCTAAAATACATCATTAGTTTAAGTTTTTTATGTGATTTATGTAATTGGCTCCAAGCCGTGTAAATCATTAAAAAAAAAAAAACATTTAAATACGAATTATCTGAACTGGAACTCCATCAGAAATCAGTCCATTTTACATGACATATACATTATAGATATTTTATGTGAGAATAAATCAATCAAAATATTCTATCTCTTTCAGATCACACCTATATTAATAGATTCTCTAGACTACGACCATAAGGACATGTTACAAGTCGCGTTAGACGTGATAGGCCACTTCGTGCTCGCCAAGCCGGTCGTCATAGCGGACAGCTTACAGACTATCCTACCTCGGCTGATACAGCTGACTAGATACATGAAGTCTATGGTAAGTTATGGCTCTTTCATACAATTGTATATATGAAATCGCAAATCGCCAAACGAAATGTAGGAATCACCGAGACACCGGTTATCTGGAAACAGTGGGTCTGTCTGACTCCACATAATTATGACACTGACAGTCTCGAGGTTATTTAAATTCGTCTTTATAATATCGATCCACATGACTGTAATTTTGGCCATATATTTCCTATTTGATAAAAGTATAATAATATATTTTAACCATGTTTATTTCTTCTTTCCAGGACGTAAGAATAAAAAGTCTGGAATGTCTCTACGATATAGCAAACACATTCCGTACTTCGTCTTTACTGCCATACAAGCAGGACGTTTTACTCGATTTAGCGCCATCTCTTGATGACAAAAAGCGACTAGTTCGAAACGTTGCCGTCCGCGCCCGATCACGTTGGTACTTAGTAGGCGCCCCTGGGGAAGAAAAAGTCAACTAAACAACCAATAAAAGTTTATAAAAATCCAGTTACTTGAAATAGAAAACTAACTGAGATTAATTGACTAATGTAATGTAAAACGCACTGGATATTTATAATTTAAATTAGGAATAGATGTTGAGTTTTGTTGTTGGATATAATCTTTTTTTTTTTATTTAAGACACTGGCAGTTATTTGTTGCTAAATACATTTCAAGTTATAGACGAGTATTTTTATAATGTTAAAAAACAAGCTTGTAATACGAATAGTGAAATTATATTTCGATCTGAAAAAACCTGCAAAAAAAATTGTATAGCTATCTATGTTAACAAAAATTGTTTTGTTGCTAAATTATGTACGACAATAAAAGTATATTTTATATACAATAAATATATTAAATATCTGTTTTATTGTTTACTCCTTAACCGTGAATAAATAGGTATTCAAGTCTCAAGGCAGGCTACATAGTTCTAGGAAACAGCTGTGTAAACTCATAATAACAACTAAATTCCGATGCGTTGTTTAATGATGAGTTTTATATGTTGAAGTATAGGGTTCTAATTCAATCGTCTCACTTAGACGTCCATTACCAATTGACACTAAACTATCTTTCCAAAATTATTACTTTCTGTAAATACGTAAACATAATAACGTATAAAAATTTTTCAGTTAGATAAATGAAAATATGTCGTATAATGCTAATAGAAAACAAACAAAAATGGCGTCAAATTACGAAAACGTTCATCAAATATTCATAAGTATTAAACCCTAATCGTTTTTAATTGAAATCCAAAGTAGTTACGGTGTTTATCCACAAGGATGCGGAATCAAAGTAATTAGGGACAAATTCAATGCATAATATATTAAAGAGTTGCCACTGCGTTGGACCCCACGGAGGGGTGCATGGAAAATGTTTCGTCTGCACTTTTGTTTTTACAGCCCTGTCGCTTGTTTTCGCAATTTCGGTCTGTATATTGATTTGATTTAATGGGACTCTAAAATTCAAGTAGGTACCTGGATGGTATGTATGTAATAAACATTTGAGTAAGTGTATCACATCATCATCATCATTAAATCGAATTTGTTTATTGGAATAGATCTATGAAGTTAGCGTACGGGCTTTGAATGCGTCACCGGATTTTAAAGAAATTTAACTGACTTTGTGTGGACTCTTGTAAGTTCAAGACTTGTCTTGCGCACTTATAATATATGAAAGTGGGTACCTATGGATGGAGTATTGATAAATAAACCCCTTACAATATTAAGGACCCTTTAATAGATGTCAGCCTGCGTGCATCGTCCATTGAGAAAACTCTCAGTTATATAAATCCTTTCTTATCACAAAAAACATCAATTCCAAACTTAACAGTTCTACTGTAACACTACGTTCAAAAACTGGAGTGGAGAGCCCGCACCAACCCTTCATTAACATTTAAAGTGGTGGAAACGCGGGCAATGCGATAAGAGATTATGTAAATTCAGATCAAATTGTTACTAGCTCAGTTTTGTCAGACTAATCCTAGGTGCCGTTGTATCTTCTATGTGTTTTTACATTTTTAATGGCGGATTTTTTAGCGTTTTTCCTTATAGGGATTTGGTTTTGTCACAAATGGGACTTTTAATTTATTTGTTTAGAGGTTTTGTAACGCGATTTTAATTTGCTTTTTTTGGCGCACATCATTTTAAATTGGTAGCGTAATTATAGAGTTACCTACCTAATCGTAAATGTTTTATAACTGAACTAAACACATTTTGGTTTAAAAGCAGACCTTTTCGTATCGCCATCGATCATTCAACATCTAGGGTCATTGAGCTAATTTGACTAAGGATAAGTATATTTTTTTATAGCTAGGTAACTTACCTATACCTAATTACAGAATTGTCACAACTACCTATGTGTTTGTAATAATAAAAGTTACAATTTGATCATAGCTGCAAATGAAAGTAAATATGATTTTGTTAACCCAGCAGTGGTTACTTAATATTACCTACAACAATACTCGAGTAAATCGGTCTGTCTTAATCCTTACACAGTCCATTCGCAAGCCCGACAAATCCTTTGCGTTTCTAAACCTAAGCTCATCTAATTTCTTCCACGACAGTCCACTAAACTGGTTACACACGATTTGTATTCAAAGTGGCGGCGTTAGTCCAAAGATGAGTCCCCAGACAGATAATACGGGAATATACGAATGTTGGACAACGGGCCTTGATACGGATTAAATGGACAAATCCTCGCCGTTGATGATTCAATTGAAATTTACATAGCGTCGGCAGTTTAGGCTCAGTGGATTGATGTTTGTTTAGAGGGGAATATAATGTGTTTGTTTTGTGATTAAAGAGCAAGACAAACTTTTTGCGGTAAGTACTTAACCTATGAAAAATATAAGTATGTTTATCAGTTGTCTGGTTACCATAACACAAGCTCTGCTTAGCTTGGGATCAGATAACCGTGTGTGAGAGGTCCCGAAATATTATATTATATTATATATTATATGTAATTTGCTAATTGGATTGGTTTTATGTAAGCTAGTTGATAGAGCTAAACTGGACCTATTTATAGGTGGGTTATCTGCACGGGCGTATAGTAGTTTTAATCTCATTAGTACCTATACACCTGTACAGGTTTTTATATATGAATAAGTGAATACGAAAGCTGCATAAAATAATATCATTCTGGTGACACGAGAATAAATACAGCAGAATTTAGGGTCTCCTATTTTTGATAACGGTTAGGTATCTACCGAGTGTTGAACTTGGTGACATTGTGTGATTATCGCAAGTATAATTATATATGATGATGTGATGGCTAAAAGCTTACATAACCTTTTTCTCACAAGAATTCCTGAGCTAAGATTCCTGAGTGTCATAATGTACAAGTTAATCATAATTAATAGTCGACATGACACGGCTGTTCGTGTTCTCATTAGTGGCTCTTAATTACGAGAGTAAGGCACTAATATATAAATGATGGGTCTTTGATGTCCCGCCACTATGGCGGTATGTTTAGTGTATAATGTCGTCATGGAATAATTAGTTGGTTTTGGGCCAATGTTTAGGGTTGCCACTTGCCAGTACTGTGGATGTTGTGTGATTAAGAATGTGTTCTGTCACAGCACTCTGCTCTTAAATGTTGAATTCGTTTTGGCGCAGCGCCTGCAGAGTCGCTACTTTGATGGTGCATAATACTGTTGTTCTTTTAAAACAGCCTTGTTTTTTATACATTATGTGGAGTACGTAAATATTAATTTGAGCAACTAAAATATATTTTTATTTATGTTAAATAAATAGTGTTACGGTAGGCTTTTCGCCTTAGAAATATTTGGTTTTTATTTAAATCTCCATATATTATAACTGTCTGCCGACTAAGTATAAAGTAAAACAGGTTAGGTATTTTCATGTCAAAAAGACTTATTACTTCACAGTGTGCTATGTAATGACTTTAAGCTAATACTAACATAGGCACCTCGTAGAGTAGTCGGTAGGTTAGTTAAAAATTCTTCTCAAGCGAGCCTATTAGCGTACCGAGTACCTACCAGCCTTTCGATGCCGAAATTATTATGTTTCACTTTACAAAATGTTCCTTTTGTTATCATAACAGACTATTACGGCAACCCTACCTCTATACGTTCCTTAGCATGTGTTACGTTGGTTTAAGCTGCTGTGGTAATGCGGGTAACATAAGGCATTACAATTAGTGTTCATTTAGCCTAAACTTGTGTGGGTAACATTAAACAAAAACATCCTAACGACACTGTTACGAACAGCTATTATGACGTCACGTTATACCCGCGAATTAGCTTTGTGGAATAACTTATTTTATGTCTGTGTATATTCATACAATAAGTCGTGGTGACCTAGCGGTTCAATGAACGGATTTGTATGCACAAGGTTGCAGGTTCGAATCCAGGCAAGTACCAATGTGGCTTTTTCAAAGTTATATGTACTTTCTTAACTATTCTAAGACACTTCTGACAAACGGTGAAGGAAAACATCGTGAGGAAACCTGGATTCCAAAATTTGGGATCTGAAATCGCCAACCCGCAGGGAGCAAGCGTGGTGATCAATGCTCGCGCCTTCTCTATATGGGAAGAGGCCTGTGCCCAGCAGTGGGACGTTTATAGGCTGTATTATTATATTTACACAAAGAGGTCTAGGTTTGAATATATACCCAAGGTTAATTTCTGTCTGTATCGTGAATATGATACATTAAAAACAGTAATGGTAACATTGTAGATTGATAAAGACAATGTTTTATTTAGGTAGATTAGTTTAAAATTATCTTCATTTTAAATGTTACTTTTGTTTGTGTGATGCTTAATTTTATTTAAAAATCCATACATTTATATGATATTGCGGAATAAGAACATCAAACATCAGTTCCTCTTTTTCCAATAGATGTCGATAAAATAGTAACACTAACTTTTCAGATCCACTGCTAAAGACCACAAGACACTACTATGTAACTGAACTTCGCAGAACTAGAATACACACGAACTTAAGTTTTAGTTATTAAAATATAATAATGCTACTTAAATCTAATACAACAACAAACACTTACAACTATACATACATACATACCATCACGCCTGTATCCCCGAAGGGTTAGGCAGAGGTGTACCAATGTACACCCACAGTTCGCCGGTATGTTTAGGTCCCATGTAATAGGGGGCGAACCTATTGCCACTAACCGGGCACAAATCTAAACTCCGACCTGCTACTGAGAATTTCATAGAAAAACCCAATAACACCTTGGTCGACTTGGGAATCGAACCCAAGACCTCTAGCGTAGCAGTCGCGCTTAGCACCACTAGGCCAACGAGACAGTCAACTTACAACTATACTAAAATTAAATCTTATATAAAAAAACAAAACTAACACGCGTCAAAAAATTCATCGTCATCGTCGTTCTAGTTATTTAAATAAAAGCTTCTTAAGCTATGTTATACCAAAAAGACTAACCTACATCAACATTAAGAGCCACACCCACACACCTTATACCAACTTTCCAAATCCCACTTAACATCACATAATCCTAACTGTAATAATACTGACTGCAGTTCCACGTAACAACTACACTTTAAAACTAAGAATGTAAGTTAACCCTAATCCTGGGACGCGGTATTGTCGACCTAGTGAGTCCGACTAACAATCGCTGTCTATGTGACTTTACGTGGATGCTTACTTAGGAGTCATATGTGGCATAGTTAGATGGTTTGTAAGGTGTAGGTATAGTATAATAGAAGTAAGTAATGTATATTATGTGTTTAGATGAGTGAGAGTAGTATATACTGATATTGTAGAAAAAACGGCATAAAGGAAAAATAGCTAACGTGTGTTTTCACGCTTAGATTGGTATACAATGTTGATATGCATAGATATATCTCTACCTCTACAATAAGAGCCACACACCTTAACCACACATAATACCAAATTTCCACATAATCTTAACTGTATAATACTGACTGCAGTTCCACGTAACAACTACACTGTAAGTTAACCCTAATCCTGGGACGCGGTATTGTCGACCCAGTGAGTCCGACTAACAATCGCTGTCTATGTGACGTTACGTGGATGCTTACTTAGGAGTTGTATGTTGCATAGTTAGATGGTTTGTAAGGTGTAGAGTGTAAGAGAAGTAAGTACTAAGTAGGTATATTATTATGTGTTATAGGTATCTATCTATTCTTACTACTACTATCTATTTTTCATACCCCTAAGTGGTAGTAGGTCGATTTTGTCTCGCTAAACAAACACCAATGTTGATGACAGTCGGTCACCAACGTAAAGTATTTGCGTAAATTGTTTGTAGGAGATTCGTCGGAATCAGCAAAGTAACTAGGTTTTTACGTTAATTTCAAGCATTAGATACATGAAAAGTTAGTAAATATTTCGTCAACCACATTATTATAATTCATAATTCACCGACAAAACATTAGAGTAGCAATCCTAATATCGTGTTAACTAGTTCCAGCGCCGCATCGACTATATGGACGGTACGCTAGGGCTGGCACGCGCAATAAAGAAAATCCCCGTTTCATTGTACTTTATGCGTCTGCCGGCACGCAATAGTTATAGTTAATGTTTCGCTCGCCCCGTCCTTGTCTCCTATGGTTTGTTAATTAAAACTTAGTGTGTTGTTTAAAATGTGTTTTTAGTTTGTGACTAAGCATGCAAAAACATTGGTTTTATAAAGTGAAAGCTATGCGTTCGTAATGTTATGTTTTGGGGAAACCCATTTTTTTCCTCAGCTTTTGTACATTAAGCCTAAAAAACTTTACTATTCGTCTATTTTTAAAGCGTAACGTAGTGAAATTCGAAGTTATTGGTTCTAATTTCGAAAACATAAAACTTGTAAAATTCTAACTGTACTTTACTGTACCTTATTCTAACAAATAAAAAAAAATAGAAAACATTTATTTTTATTTATTTATTTATTTACATCCACACAATATATAACTATTATTACAGGTTACAACCTAATTCAATAGCCAATCCAAAAAATAATACAACATAAAGTTCCTTAAGACGAGTTCGTCTTACAAATTATCACTGACTCAAAAAGATAATTCGACGGTTAAAAAGATAATTTTAATTCTGAAAACAGAGTTCCTAAATAATTATGTATTACTTATCATTGAATTTAAAAAGAAAAAAGTTAATTTTATTTCTCTTAGTAGGTAAACCTTATTTTACCAACATATTGTGATTTATTAACACAACTACAGTTCTACACGTTACATACAACTAACACCCTTTACCATAGGTACCATAATGTAAAGTTTATTCTGCGTACAAAGTACCTATCAAATCGAATCCCCCGAACATTGTACCGAAACGCACATAGGCGTCGCTAGTCTCATAATCCTGCCGGCGTGTAATCTGCGTATCTTAGGGGCAGCCCAGCTAGCCGGATTAAGCCGGTTCGTTTGCTGTACGCAGCCTAGGTCCGTATACGAATGGTACTATTACGGACCGCGTAGTGTAGGAGTAGGTAAGACTATTGGGTCTATAAGTTTAAAGGGATTATAGTGAGGTTTTGATCTGTGTTGATGTTTGAGTGTATTATAATATCAGTTTTTCTATACTCAAACGCGATCTTGAGTTTATGGTAACTCTCATGCTGTCTCTGTCATTTTTAAAAGTAAAATAGCAACAGATATAGTTAAGACGGTCTTTAAGTTACGTCGTTTTACAGTAAAATGTACTACTCTTTACAAACTATTGTAAAGAGTAGTACATTTTACTGTGTTATAATGTGAATACAATTTCGTTTTCAAGGTTATTAAGAAAAAATATTAGTCACAATTAATTTTTTCTTGCTCGTCAAGAAAAGTAAATTGTGTAGTAACTTGTAACAATTGTTAAAAGTTTAAAAAAGAATACAATTTGAATAGAGAACTAAAGAAAATGCGATTTAATTTAAGCTGACAAAGACGTAGAATTCGTTATTGAGTTCATTTTAAAAAGTTCTTACTTTGTGTAGTTAGCTTTGTTACAGTTTGCCTTGCATTTCCTGTGCCTTAACACAGAAAAAAAAGTAAAGGCAATCCTGAAGCCCTGCTTTAAAGAAATACTTTTAAATTTAGAACGCTGAGAAGGAAAGAACTTAAACTCACGAAATGTTTTCTACTTTCATACAATACGCATAAAGGAAACAAGAGAGAACAATGAATTTGCACCGGCTACGGCGCTACGGCGAGTAGCTCCCGTAGAGCTTTGCTACGAGCACTAGCTACGCCGGCTACGAATAACGTTTCGTTTTGAACTATTTAACGGGCTGGTTATTCTTAGAGATTTTGCTTGAAATTTTATGAAACTTATCTCTTTAAGTAACAAAATATAAAAAATAGTTTTAAAATACGGTTTGAAGGTAATCGGTAAATATCGAAGATACGGCTACAACTGAATTCAAATATTTCGTAAATCTGAACTACCTAAAAAAACATAGTGCAAAAATACGAAAGAATTACATTATATTTTTGGTACTACACATAGTCTGACAAAACTGAAGTGCTCCTTTAATTTTCTCTAACCTCTCCTCTCTAAGTCCTTCAAGCACCGTATCCAAAAATTACAGCTACATTATATAAACTCTACAAAAACCCAGCTCACCATTAGAGGCTAAACCAGAATGCGAGCTGCAACACGATTGCAGCCAGCATTTTACTGCAGCCTTGCCAAGAATTGCAATTATTTGTGACATGTGACACTGCACTACGTACATTAGATACTGGTTAAATGCCCCTCCATTTGACGCTATGTAAATGAAATGGGTGTTGTTTTATAGTGGTTGGTGGTTTTTGTTGCTTGGTTGTAGTGATGCAGATTAAATTTAGTGGGCTAGATGACATAATTTATATAATAGACTGATAAATAAGTAAAAATATTAAGCATACACATACTTTGAAATGTTGCATGGCGTCACCTTTTTGTACTGTTTGGGGGAAAGCTTGACGTCGCTAGCCCCACTCCTAAGCATTGATAGGCTAATTTTTAACAAGCAAAAAGTTAAAATAAGGTGGACTGTTTGGTTGTGGTAGACACCCAACCATCTATTGAGTAATTAATAATATGTTGAAGATTAAATAATATTCTACAATATTATATAATTATGTATTAAGAAAAGTAATTCTGTTAATCAAAAGCTTTTACTCAACAGGTAAACACTACAAAGTGAGTTAGAAAAAACTGAGATAGAATTAAGTAATTGTTATTTTAACGAATAAAAGCGAATTTCTCAAAATCCTTACTTGGTTTAGATAAAAAACAAAATAAACGTTCAGTGGTTTAAGAGAAGTTTCTACGTAGGAATAATATCTATCATTGTAACGAGAGCAATTACTTTGGTTTTATTTTAAATAAGATAGTCTTGTTCGAGAAACGGTGTCAGTTTATCTGTGGCGAGCGGAGTTTTAATCTTCTTTTTTGTTTTAAATAACAAACAATTATGTGTTATTGGTTTTTCGTCTAGTATGAAACTTTTTTTGGAAAAAAGTAAAATGAGGACCCATATTTTTCATTCAAAATAAGTTATCAATCGAGGTTTTTTTAAGTAATTTATTAACTTATTGTTATAGTTGTCGTTCATTGTGGCGGTCTAGGGGGGAGGCCTTTGTTCAGCAGTGGACGTCTTCCGGCTGATGATGATGATGATTAACTTATTCGTGGTTTGGCTGGATTCATAGTTTCAAAAGATGTTGCCGAAAAGTATATGGCGCAAAATTTTACGGTTTTCTGAAGATAATTTGTAGTTGACGCAAATTACAAAAGGCTTGCATGGTGTTAATATTAATTACTTGGTTCATTGATATGCTTAATTACATATGATGCGAAATAACGTAATATAAATAACAAACAACATGTGTAACGGGCATTATAAAACTTATCTCTAAGAATTCGCAATTGAAACACACTCCCAAAACTTACTCTAGACTCCAGAATTACGTTCCATTCTAATCAGTCGCAAGAACGTAATGAATGGGTAATTCCAAGCAATTTGAGTTACAAGCGCCCCGCCTCGTTAGTACGAATGTTTGTCATCACCCATCGGCCATTTTGTTAATGCATTCCTCAAGGAACCAAGTATCCTTTGTTGTTTAACGACAACGATACAAGTCGTCCCCGTTTATGACGCCCTGGTACGTCCCAAGTATTTAGACAGAATTTTCGTATGAAGATTTGTTATTTATGTGGGGCTTTTGTGAAATTATAGTTTAGTTTTGTGGTTAGAGTCTTATAGATTATACAGGGTGTTAAGAAACCCCTGTCCGACCCGAAAGGGTGATATAGAGTTCACAATCACATGCCCAAATAAAATATCAAATTTGAAAAATTCATGATAGAAACAATAAGAATGGATTTTGAAATGACCAATTTTTTGCCCCGAAATTCCCTAAATTTGAGATTAGAACAAAAACTACAACACCAATTTCGTCGGTATTTTTGGGGGTCTATTGTTTAGTAATTAGGTAGCATCTGTGACTGCCGACTCTCTCTCTCAACTTTTGAGAAAAAAAAATTTTGGTTATAATTTATTTTTCTTTTTTTTCCACATTTTTGTAATCAGATATCGATACCTAACAACACCTTCACGGGTCGGACAGGGGTTTCTTAACACCCTGTATTAAACGTACTAAGATAAATAATAGTCATATTAAAATGGTTGCAATAGTTGACTAGCATGGTGTCGGATTGGGGACGATTAGGTACCCAACTTACCTTTTTCTACTTATTTATTTTATTTGCTTTTTTTTATTCAAATATATTTTTTGTCACTTACGATTTTGATTACAAATGCTCATAATTGGGTCGTATATTTAGTTATATATTACTCAACATACAACGTAAACTGTGATAGTAATGGAAATATAAACCGAACTGAAAATCCACGTTTAGATCGTGATAGTAGTTGTACCAGTAAACAAACCATAATCTAAGTATAATTAGCTCCACGAATAGATTTATGTGTAAATTAACGGAAAACTTCATTTAGTGCATAAACAATAGCCCGAAGCTCCCGGTACACATCATAATTCCTAGTGATTGGGTACCATGGTAACTCGTGTGATACTCGCCTTAAAATATGACAATAATTATATAACATTACATGTTTACACATACTGTAATTACGTTAGCTTTCATAAGACAAGTGAGAATGGTTCAGGATAGACCGGCCTAAACTTAAAAAAACACATTAAGTGACACATGTAAACGTGCTTATCTCGGTTTTCACGTTTTATTGCTTCAACAAACTAAACACAGTTGTACAAGCTTCGATATTTCTTGTAATTTGAAAATTTTTAACTCGATCTTAGATTTCACCAGTCTAGTCTAGACTTGCAAAAGCAATTCCTTGTTCTCGAAAAACAAAAAGCATACGCATTTTAAAATGAGATTGGTTACCTTAGTAGGGGATTCTACCATTTGTCGGGAGCACTAATAAAGACTGCACGCGTGCAGCCGCGCCCATAAAATGCTGCTTTTATTTTCAATGTTTTTTGCTGTAGTACTGTTAATATACTGAATTTGCTGTGTATTATGAGCTATGTTTTGGTAAATATGCTTATGTTTTTGAGTTGAGTGCTACACACCTTGTAAAACGATATTTAGTTTGAATTTAAACATGCAGTAATAGTATGTAATGCGAACCTAAGTGAGTAGGTTCATGAGTTGTATGAATAATTATTATCTGCTTTATTAAAAGAATCCGTTAACATTACTGTATTGTTTATAGAAGTTTAAAACTTTTAAAACAGCTGATGTTATACAAAATAACAAATAAATAGTTTTAACGAATGCTGCCTTCTCCTGTTTTATATAAAAATGATTTACAACTTTTTTTAATATTGTAAATTAACAATTACTCTGCATATTTATTTTTACGTTTGATAATAACAATAAATCACTAAATTTATTGAAAACTAAAAACAACAGTTAAATAGTTAACAATTGCACTTTGTGTTTTTAAATTGCTTAGGTATCATTAAAACTTTCAAATTATAATGGCTTTGAGACTTCTAAAAGCAATAACAATGCTATAATGAACTCTTTTAAAATAACTATTATAAAAGTAATAACATTTTGTTGCTCGATTTATGTTTTAATGGTAACTGCTTTCTTTTATACTGCATTTTAATTAGTGACTTAGTATTTTACCGTTATACCTCAGCATTATCTATAGTATACGCATTGGCATATTATTAGAGTATTTATTTAAAAAAATATCTAAGTACTCTACGTCCAAATTCTAGATAATTGTGGTAGAACATTTCGGATGACATTTCCGCCATAATAGTAATAAAAAAACAGTAATCCTTTTTATCATTTAAAAAGAACGAAATGATCAATAAATCCGTTTTTATATGAATAATTTTCAAATATTTTTATCTCGATAAATAAAAAAAGAAAGGTATTTCCACTCTTTACTCCAAAATAAATAATAATAATTACATAAACAGCTTTTTCTTAATGCAGCGTCTTAGCGCTACTCCACACGTGATGCCAAGTGTAAGACGGGCGTAACTTATGGTTGCGTTCTTATCTCGAGCAATAACTTGAGATAAATCACGCGAGCATTCGTCAATTGTGCTGCCCTGTTGTTGCCCTATTGTTGATCTATTGTTGCCCTGTTGATTCCCTGCCCAGGGGAGGAAATTATGGGCATTTAATGGGAATTTCTGCCTCTGACGTGGGTTTATTAATAAATTGTTGAGGCCATTTTGTTATTGAGGCGCTGTTGCTTGTGTAGGCAGTTTTTTTGAAGTATTTTTTGGTATTTTTTAATTAAATTATTAAGGCTTTATAGATACAACTGTATACATAACATGTTTATTAATTTGTTATTTATCTTACTATTTACTTATATTGGTGGAATTTTGACGCGCTGTGAGTTATATGTTAATTTTGCATCACTACCTATGCTTTAATACTTTGGGGTGGTAATCAATACAAGTTGTAAAGATTGATTCAGTTCATAGGACATTAATATTCTAGGATCTGAAAGTTTCAAGAATTGTTTTAACGAAAAGCCTAAAACAATTTCCCGACCTCTATAAAACCCAGTTGAAAAACGCTTTATGACCATTCAGACACTGCTATTTCCATCTACAACTACCTCTATATTCTTATTCCCACGACAATTCACTATCCACGCATAACCCTAAAACGCTCCCCAACTTAAGCCTCCGTGTATTGAAATTGGTACAATTGTCCCAGATTACAGGGATTGTAAAATAATTAAGATATCACACATTGGCACCCGGGTTGGGCTATAAATCGAGCACTTCGGACCTCAGATAGGGGCACCTTAATTTTGGGGTGTCCCACAAACCGGATAAATCTGGATTGCTTCCGAAAGCTATGAATACATTATCATAATGATGACTTACATTGGGGTATCTTTTGCACACCTTACATTTTTTTTGGGGTAATGAATAAGGTGCTATGAAGGTTTGTACTGTGAAGGTTACCTTTTCTTTTGTTAAAAGGTTTTTATGTTAGCGTCGCAATTTACGGGTATTACGTAAAATGTTTTTTTCTAGGACATGAATACAAAAGAGGATTTGCATGTATGGTGAAACGTATGCTAGTGGAAACAACCAGACTCAACCATACTGCTTTGAGAGAAATATACTGATAATTATGACGTCACTGTTAACCACCTCAACAAATAAAACAATAGATTTATTTATGTAAACTACATGTGAAAATATTATACCATACATAATTATAATTATTAATAATGAAGTGTTAGAGACTGTAGAATCAACAGTGTTTTTAGGCATAACGCTAGATAGTAAACTCCTATGGTCGGCACATATCTCGTGCCTTGCGAGTAAGCTTAGCTCCGCTGCTTACGCCGTTAGGAAGGTAAGACAGATCACTGATGTGGACACAGCTCGTCTTGTTTACTTTAGCTACTTCCACAGCATCATGTCCTATGGCATATTGTTGTGGGGTAAAGCGGCGGATTTAGAAACCATTTTTATTTTGCAAAAACGAGCTGTTAGATCCATTTACCAGCTAGGTTCTCGAGTTACTCTTAGGGAGCGATTTAAGGAGATAGGTATTTTAACTGTAGCGTCTCAATTCATTTTTGCAAATATATTATTTATAAGACAAAATATTCACTTGTATGCCAAGAATAGTGACATCCATAGTATAAATACGAGAAATAGGCATAAGTTATGTTCTACATCACATCGGCTGCATAGGGTACACAATTCATTTGTGGGGCTTGGTATTCGCTTTTACAATAAAATTCCTATTAGTTTGTTAGAGTTGCCCTTTAACTCATTCAAATGCACAATTAAAAATAAGCTATGTGAAAAAGCTTACTACACAATTAATGATTATTTAAATGATAAACATAGTTGGTCGCCGTGATAGACACAAGACGGTTCTGTATGGATTATTATTATTAATTTTTTATTATTATTATTATTATTCTTTAAACAACTTGATTTATCTTTGTGTTGATAGGCATACATTTCGTATGTAACATTTGTTACCTATTTTTATTTTATTTTTAGTACGATTATACAAATGTAGGTATAGTGTACCTATAGTAACCTATGTCCAATGAACGGTATTTGTTCGTCTTCTTTTTTTTAATGTATAATTATATTAATTATAGAATTTAATTATGTATCCACTCATATTATTGTGATAAGGGACAGTGCAGTAAATCAGTGTTTGAGGATTTCCTTTTTTTTTTTTTTTTTTGCTTTATATTTGTTTGAGCCGGCAACAGTCTCGTCATGCTCCCTTAGTTGTCACTGCCTGCGGTGGCGTTTTGGGTCGGGTCTCCTCCTTCCCTCTAATATGGCGAGGGAGGGGATGGCTGACCCTTGCGTCATACTCGTGAACGGGTGCTGCTTGCGGTGACTGGTCGTTCTGTTGACCTTGGTTAAGATCAGTGTACTGGTGTCCGAACTTTTAACTTCATAGTACCTCAAACACTTGTTTATTTGGCGCGGTCCCTTAATGATGTTCAATATAATTGTAAAGACAGCGTGTTGCTGGGGAGTTTGTTGCGCCGTTTCTTCTCCTCAGCCAAAGCACTTAGGAAGCGGTGAAGGGTGGGCGTTTTAGGGTCGGTTCATCTCTGGCGGGGGGCGCGTCGCGTGTTGTCGGTTGCTTGGCGCCGGGGCGGGCGGATGCCTGGTGGGGCGTTCGGCTTTTCACACTCAACTGATGTTGCGTTAGCGCGTCAGGTGTTGTGTCGGGTTGGATGTCTCATTGCGTGTTTGTTTGTTCTGGCGTTGCGCGGCCGATGTTGCGCGGTGCGTTTCCGCCGGATATGAACCGACCCTTAGGGTGCTGTCTGTGTTTTTGTATTTTGTGTTTGACGTTCGATAAGTGCTACTGTGTAGCCTATATTGAATAAAGAATATTTGAATTTGAATTTGAATTTATATTTATTTACGGTTCTACGGGAAAAATCAGCTCATATTTAATTTGTCCCTCACTTTTTTATAAATGATACGAGTTCTTAAATACGTTTAATATACTGCCAGCAAAACAGTAGAGTAAATAACTAACAGAACAGTACAAACAAATATTTCGAATTCGTTGTTTATTTTGACTCGACATGTAAAAAGATTTTGAGTGTGCTCTACATTTTCACATAAAAATGTTTTTTGACATGTGTTTATGTACTACAGGCAAATAGAAAAATAAGCTCTTGTTTTATTAGTATCGTGGAAAATACTCTTTAAATGTTTACTTTATTATGTAAAAGTTCTGCGACTCCACTGAATAATGAAGAACCTTGTATTATAGTAGTATTTGAAATTATAGTAATATAATATAACGGGAATTAGCCGGTACATGGTCGCAAGCGACGACCACGGCCTGTGTAACCCGGTCGAAACGTCAAGCCCTGAAGGTATTTAAAGCATGTACGCGCTAATTCCCGTTATATAATACTAGCTGTACCCGGCATGCATTGCAATGCATTTTTTTCTGCCTACCTACTACCTACCTGCCTACCTACTACCACTTAGGGGTATGAAAAATAGATAGTAGCTGATTCTCAGACCTACTGAATATGCCTATAAAATTTCATAAAAATCGGTCAAGCCGTTTCGGAGGAGTATGGTAACTAACATTGTGACACGAGAATTTTATATATAAGAAGATTACTATAAAAATGCAGCGCGATCCTCGTCTCTTCTTTGTATGAGAAGAATCCTTTTCCCGGCAGTTGACTTTAGATTAGCAAGTAATCTAGCATAAAGGTTACTGCTATTTATTACTAGAATATTCATAATTTAGTTCCAGCCATTATTTAGATCTTATATATCGACATTTTACTAACTATATGTCTATTTACAGTCTTATGATATTACACAGAATATTCCAACATTTCATCTTACCGAGCTCCATTCAGAATATTTTCATACCGCAACTCAAGGGAGACAGAACACAAATAGATACTATTTTTTTTCTATTTTGGTCGTTGTGGGCGTTGACTATTTGTAGTATATTTTACTTTGGCATCTGTGCTTGAAATATTTGAATACGGTTTGGGATTCGCTGGAACGTAGACTTACTAGAATATTTTAGGGTAAATTCTGTACTGGATTTAGATATTATACTAGGTAGTTGTTTTTATTTGTGTCTTGATGGACACAAATAGGTACCTATATCTTTTATTTGTAAATTTAAAAGTCGGGTTGGTAAACTATTTGTAATTCAACAACGGGAGAAAATATTTTAAAGGATTATGATTTGTTGGATTTGTCCTCACACAGAAAAGTTATAAAAGTATCGAAAAAAAAAAAATATCTCTTACGGGAATGGGTACTGAATACACGGATGAAACCGCGGGGAACAGCTATGTTGTAAAATAAATGGTGTATCTACTGCTTCATTCTGAGTTTGGTTTATAATAGTTTAAACCCAAAGTTTTAATTCCCTATCTTTAATCCCAGACTATGCATCATGCAATTATAGAATCTATTTTCTCAGAACCCCCCGGTTTGGTGCACCCTCGATAAGCTGTTGATTCATATGTATAATCGAGATGGTTTCGATAAAGTTATTAGAGTTTGAAAACTTATCTCATAAACGACTTCGAAAACCTGCAATTTGTGCAAGTAATAAACTATAGAAATTGGTTTCAACTTTTATCTTCTATCAATGTTGAATTCTAAATATTCACATGTACCGTGGAACTTGTCTGTAGTGGAAATCGCGTGATTAGTATTGGCAAGTGATAGTCACACGCGTGATTTAAGAGGATTCATCGGTCGAATCTTGTTTAAGAGTAGGTAAGAATAAAACACATACTAATAGAAACAACAAATCTTCCTCTACTCGAGAAAGGTTAATCATTACTCTAGTATTATTGTCTGTGTGTAAGTAAAGTATTGTTGACATAGAATCGAATAACAGATAAATTGCACAAACGCTTAATGAGGCTGCTGACATTCATTACCTATCTAGGTATTATAAAGATAATACTTACACACTTTAACACCATCCTTGTCTTCCTCCCATAAATCAATGCAAGTAAAAGAGATAGCACCATTTTAATTATATCACCTTTGTATGCAAGACCAGCGACATTATTATAATTAAGTGCCTAAAGATATTAAAAATGCAATTAATATGCGCTACGGAATACAGACGATATCATTTGCTATTAATTTAAACAAAAATGGACTAGACAATTAAACGCTTAAAAAAGAAATGTTCTACGATTTCTTTGCATTGATGTAAAACTTAATTTAGTTAGGGGATCTTTACTAGACCATTAAAATGTATTGTAAACGTGAAGGTGTTTTTGTTTTGTAATGCTGGAGCCCATAATAGCCCATAATTTTGTCTGAGAAAGCGAATTATACCTATTTAAGGTTTATTCATCATGTACGGGAATATGCGCTTGCTTATGAAACATAGACAGAACGCAGTTATATCCTAATGAAATACTAATCGAAGTTAGAACGAATAAGGAACATAGAACCTAGATAGTACAATCGGCACATCAGTAAAAACACTTGGACATTAATAGCGTCCTTATTTCAAAGCATTAAGGTTCAACTTCAAATTGTTACTAATACTGTCGTTTAGTCGTCCGTACTCAAGAGGATTACGATCCGTTTTCAAGTCGAGCATCCGATTACAATTTTCTAGATTAGAGCAACATAAACACAAATAAAAACTCTGAACCAATTACGTTTAGTAATTTCATTACTTTCGTACTTAAATAACTTATGCTGCGTTTGAACGAGGACTTTCAATGTATCGTTCTTGCATTTCCTTGTCCAGTTTTTTTGTACTTTGAAGACAGTATGTATTCTTATAAGGTATCTATATGTACCTTATTATTAAGGCCACTTTTATGTCTATGTGGTCCATTAAAGCTATCGTCATGTTAACTGCGTTTTGAAAATAAAAATAGAAAAGGAAGCTAATTACAAATTTTAGTACGATAGCATTACGCTGTTTATTTTTTGGACGTGAGCAGACAATATAATTATTTAAGTACTAGACATTGTTCCTTTTGGAAATGAGTTTTATATTGGCCAATTTGGTTACACTGACATTAAAAAAGGAGAGGTGAAAATATAGAAATTGGTAATGTTTATTTTAGAACAATAATAAATAAGTCTTAACATAGTGCTATATACAATCAGAATCATAAACAACACGCTCAATGTAGTACCTATACAAATCAAACGGCATCGCCATAACAATGATTATAATCATACATTCCAGTAACTAACCTCTCAACTCACCTACGTGTAAACGGGTCATGAATTTTATAGGCTATTTGGTCGGCTCAGCACGCGCCGTTCAATGTAACTAGCGTGGAACACATTTATTTAATTGCTATCATTGCGAGCCATGCCGATCAGATTGCATAGAATTAAAGGATATACACTGATTTCATGTACTACGATTTATTTATAGGCTTGTAATTATGTTTCGTAATTGGGTGCTTATTTGTGAATATTATATTGGGATGTGAAATTGTGATGTGAACGTTGGTTTTATGGGGATTTTTTAGGTAACTTTTCATTGTATAGTTTTTAAATTTGACTTTTGTTTCTTCTATAATTTGATTACTCGAGATAGCCGTACTACGAGACGGTCTGTAACATGTTGTAGTGAAAAAAGTATTTTACAGAGTTTTGATTAGAACACGTTCCTAAATATCTAACAATTCGACGTTCGCTTTGTCTATAGTTTGAATACACAAAAAGCAATGCAAAACAAGCAATTTATTCTCTCTATACAATTCGCATCGGCATTCTTGTGGACCTAAATAATTTGGGTAGAGAATAGCTGCGCTTAATAAAACCACCTGTCTGCAATCTGAGCTAAGTGAGGTAATGAATATTACTCAATTAATACCGAATGGAATTTGTTTAATACCTACATTGGCACGCTAATCGCTCAAGTGTTGCTGTAAATGCTTGGATTAATTAGCTGTCACTGTGTAAATATTCACATGTACTGTGGAACTTGTGTGTAGTGAAACTCACGTGATTAGTATTGGCAAGTGGTAGTAACACGTGTGGTTTAAGAAGATTCGTCGGTAAAATCGATCAATAATAATGTACTAGCATCGTATGTTAAGAACAAAATAGTCCTTTATTTTCCGATATTGCCAATAACTAATTATTGTTAAAGAATAATCGTCAAAGAGGATCTACTTTCTTTTATTGATTTTATCGTCATTACTGACTAACTAACCTTGTTATCCATAGAAGAAGAAAACATAGTTTTAAAACCAAGAGAAAATCTTCGGGAAAATTATGTAAAAAGAAAAAGCTCTAACAAAGATTCCTTCACTTTAATAGCAGCGAAAAAACACAGTCTTCTACTTTAATCGGCAGAGAACACTCACTAAGTTAGTTCTCTAGGATTTACTCACGAAATCTGCAGTGCGCTAAAAGTTTATTCGAAAAACATTTAATCTGTGTCATTGCGAGAAATTTACACGGAAAGTTGGAAAACTAAACATGTAAAGTGGAATTTATGCTGGAAACAAAGGCCATTTAGTTGGCGTCAGGTAACGTCGGTGTATCCTGCAGTTTTCATAGTTCGCTACTCAGGGTATGTATGATACATTAGTCTTGTACAAACAAATACAACAAACGAATGTTAAGTGGAATGTAATGTACAATTTTTATCATTTTATGTGCCTATATTTTTATGGAGGGGTTTGGTTTATTGTAATGTAGAATATTAACACTCAAAGTACTTCTGTTCACATGGATATATACAAATACTTTTAAATTCCAAACCCTAAAATGTGTCTTACCTTCCTTCTCTGTATAAAAAGGTAATAACTAATCTAATTACAAATCGTTAGAACAAACAAAAATAAAACAAATTTTTAACTGTCATTTAAAATTTGTAGTCTTAAAAAAAGGGGTTGTTATCTGCTCTGCCCTTCCCAAACCATGTTTTGGTCGACTTTTAGTAAGTCAAGATACGAAAGAATATTCTTTTACGTATTGTGTTTTATTATAAGTACTCTATGTCTATTCATACTCTGATGTTTAAAACAATGTGAAGCGCTGAAATGTGATACATCGTTGCGTTTTAAAGCTGCCTGAGTATTTGCGAATGCGGGCGGGCGTTATATACAGGGTGTCCGGTAAATAGTCCGACAAACTGTGGTGGCTGATACCTTAGGTCAGGTCCTATCAAATGAACACAACATATGTTCCCCGAAAAGTTACAGGTTTCGAGTTACAATCGATTTTCGGAAATTTTAGAATTATCTACCTCGCATTAGACATTTCCATTTTTCTTGCTGATAAATAGCTTTCGTAATACTTTTTGTACATCAAATTTATCTTGAATAGTTACTCTACGCTTTAGTAAGTCTCATATTTATCTAAAAGAAGAATATATTTTCGAAAACGCCATTCGTTTAACAATTTTCACTTTTCGTTTTTCTTACTGCTTAACTTTGAACTGTAGTGGTGAAAAATAAATGTATGTAGGAGTTTTGTACAACAATCTTAAAAACTTGCTTGAATATTGGTGATTTTGGGAAGGTACAACACTTGCGTATTTTCTTTACAAAATTTGGCAAAACAAGCTGCTGAAGTACACATTGGCTTATTTGTTGAAATATTACTAATGTAAATCTGAGCAAAAATGAGACGTAACTTAACGCGGATCGTCATTTTACAATGAAATTAGGTATTTTCTTCTCGCCATTAACTCTCTAGACTCTATGCCAGATTAAAACATGTTTTAGTGTAAATTTACCTTTTCCTTCAGTACTTTCTTACTAGATGAATCTATTTTATAACGCTTTATTTTTTATGCAACAACAATGAAATAGCTGGTTTTGGACGCCCAATCCATCTGACCTGGTATCTCTCATTAGAGGAGGCTCTTACTTCATTTCCATACTGCACTTAGCACCCATTTCCCCAAACCATATTGTATAGTTCAACTTACCTAGAATGTATTTACGAAGAGTGGGTCTTCTAAGAAAGCGGTCAAGTTGGACATTGACATGCAAACGAAGGGTTCCGTAACTTTGCAAAAAAAATTACAGAGCATTTTTTTTTATTTCCATATTTTCCAAATTAAAATTGGCCACAATTATTTTGTGTAACTAGTTAGTCGCTAGAAGAAAATACCTTATTTCACTGGACAATGACGATCCGCGTTAAGTTACGTCTCATTTTTCCTCAGATTTACATGAGTAATATTTCAACAAATAAGCCCATTTGTACTTTAGCAGCTTGTTTTGTAAAATTTTGTAAAGAAAATACGCAAGTGTTGTACCTTGTCAAAATCACCAATATTCAAGCAAGTTTTCAAGATTGTTGTACAAAACTCCTACATACATTTATTTTTCACCACTGCAGTTCAAAGTTCAACAGTAAGAAAAACGAAAAGTGAAAATTGTTAAACGAATGGCGTTTTCGACAATATATTCTTCTTTTAGATAAATATGAGACTTACTAAAGCGTAGAGTAATTATTCAAGATTAATTTGATGTACAAAAAGTATTACGAAAGCTATTAATCAGCAAGAAAAAAGGAAAAGTCTGATGCAAGGTAGAAAATTCTAAAATTTCCGAAAATCGATTGTAACTCGAAACCTGTAACTTTTCGGGGAACATATGTTGTGTTCATTTGATAGGACCTGACCTAAGGTATCAGCCACCACAGTTTGTCGGACTATTTACCGGACACCCTGTATATAAGTAACAGTGGTGTTACTACTTATGGTATTGTTCGTGTTCAGTTTTATTTATTCTGTGTTATATTTGTATACTTAAAGATATATTTTTCATTGACGTAAGCAAACGTTTTGTAAAGATAATATAGTTTGCAATACCATATAGTCTAGTAAAAACGACTTTTATAATAAAGTGTGTTGCTAAGCCGTGTCTCGTTATTTCACCAAATTTTTGATCAGCTTTGCAGCATATTTAGGATGTTAAATATCATATAGGCTTAGGCTGGAGATTAAAGATGGTGCGTAAAAAAAAAAAGCTTTACCACCAACATTTAACTGAAAAATATTACATTTATTATCTACAACAAAAATGCATCAAAATTGAACCAGTCACAGAAAATTTCGACGACTTCCATATTGTCACACCAGCCAGATTTCTACACCTTGTATCAAAAACTGATAGTGATGTGAAAGAATAATTTACATTAATTTTCTTGATCATTACGTTAAACCGACATGAAGAAAAAATAAAGGTTCTTATGTCGACGGCATATTTTTTTTTGCTGGTTCACAATTTCACATTGCCCAGTCAAACCCGATCTTAAAACTTTACGAGATTAACAAAATCTTCAACATCACTGCTTATCCTTTCTGCGAAACCAGTCTTCACATACGTTGGTCTAAGTAATCTTAGAGAATTTACTAAGAACGGAATGGGAGTGCGGTATCTCGGTTAAGCTGCAGTGGCCGAGAGGTATTATGTGACGTCATCGTCTCGGGATAGTGCTGTCGTGCACGTAAATGTTTGAAGACGTCTGGTATTTGATTATACTGCTTGTTTGGTACGGTGATGTGTGAATTTGAGATTGGTCCTTGATGTTGTGTTGGTATGTGATATCTGAGTGATAGCAGATGTTTTTAAACCTATGTATTGTTAATTATGTGTGTGGTTAAATAGTGGCTTGGTATTAAAGCACATCACAGTCCGTTGAAGCAGTCACAGCCTGCGCTTAGACTAAATGCGGTAGATCTCATCCAAAGAGAAAAATATTAGGGTTGCCTGAATTTGTTTAAGCCATTGCAGGGCTACCTTTATTTAGTAGTAAACTAAGCATTGATCTATTTTATAGTTGAAACTATTGCAACCTATACATGGGTGAATTCATACGTTATAATTTAAGTTAACCTTAACCTCTATACTCTAGACCAATTGTTTATATATGTCGTAAAATAAGCGTGACTGTTCGGTCTGCATATACACACGTCTACACTTGTTGTATTTGACTAGTAGGTGACGTGCATCTATTCAGACCCATAAACAACTGAGTCAATGTCACATTATATACTTTTTATATAAATAATTCATATTTTCATAAGAAACCTTCATTATTACTCTTTACACTAATTCTACCTATCCTCTACCATATAAACTTCTATAGAAACTTAAGCAAACCACTCCTTAGTATGCAATCCGGTGTCTCTAGCAAATGCATACAAGTTGCATGACTGCACGAAACTTGGCCCGGCTGCTAACATTACGTAGGTACATACATTGATGCGCTAATGAATGTTTTATGTTTAGCCTTCAAGGAATTGGGAAAGTTGTTTCAGTTTAATTTGCACCTTTGGGGATTAGGTTTGGTAACGTTTTTGCAGGTAAAGTCTAACACTATCTATACATATAATAAATCTGTAGAAAAGTCATTTTTGTACATTGAAGAAATTGAAAAAAAAAATAGCCAGCGTGTTAAAGGATTACTAACAGAACCCATTTCCATCATTTTTGAAATTTTTGTCTGTTTGTCTGTTTGTTTGTGCACACATCACGTAAAATCTACGAATTCAATGCAGACAATGTTTATATACAAAAATTATACACAACTTGAGGTATAACTTAGTTTTTGTTTCATCGAAATTCGTTCACTCTATCAAAAGATATGATTAATTTAGTGAGTTCAAGAAGTAAAATATTACAACCCGCAATTCAGTACAGTAATTGCATAACAACTCTCTTTTGCCGGGGGTCAGATTTTATGTTACAGTATCAAACATAAACTACTTAATCGAATGGTGTAAAAAATTGAGAGGTTGTTTTCAAGAAATCGTAGATGGTTGTTAGCTATGTTGAAACATGCTATTGAATCTAGCTGATAAGGGGTGAAGCTTTAAATTTCCAAAATCATTTTCTCAACTGCACACATAAATTGGCTTTATTGACAGATCAAAAGATAAACAAGAGGGTAACCATGGCAGACTGAAGTAGCCATAGCAATCTTCAATTTGATTAGTACCTATATTTTAGTGAACTAGCTATCGAAGTAAAAAGCTTGGCGGTTGAACGATTGCATATGAGTGATCTTGCTGCAAGTTCAAATCCGGTTGTTAATGTTTGTATTTTTTTTCATGCGTCCTTTTTTATAAGTTTGAATTTTTTGATACCCAAGTTCAAATCTCAGTAGAGATAACTCTTTTTGTGTTTTACTAACGTATCGTTTTTAAGTAAAAAAATATTTGTAACATTATGTTGTATTTTTAGTCGCAATAAACGACATCTTTAAGTCGTGAATTTTTTCTCAACCGATATATAAACTTACAATTATTTAGTGTTTGTATTTACTAATCTCCGTAGGTAAGTTTGTCCTTATTGCTGATCATGGAGGAACAAACGTGCATGGCATATACCGTAAAGTGATTCAGGCGTAAATGTCCTGGCCATTTGCTTGGAAATTTACGCATTCGCTTCTGACTTGAAAACGTAAGCTTCCCCATAGATCACTTTATAGTTGGTTAAAAACTTTAATCCACTTTTAAACTATTTTTCCAACATAATGTGTAATGTTTTCTATTGGTCATCTATATTATATTCCATGGACAAGATCTTTTTGTATTTGTTATTTATTTTCTTTTACCCAAAAACCCAATGATCTTTTTATCACACAATCTTTAGTATGTACTACCTCTTTAATATTCTTTAAAAGGTAGCTTGCTTCTCATGTAGGTTTTTATGCGTACATGACGTTTTATTTATGTGTTTAAATTTCATAAAGTTTTTGTACCCTATTACCGGAAGTTTGGGCCAAAACCCTAAATAAAATAAACTTTCTATCGCATTCTCTACATTTTAAAATATATGTACGGTATAAGCCCATCACCTTATGCTGCACCTTACACTTAATTAAGCGAATTGTACAGGATACAGCCTCTGACTTTAATCAGGGTAGAATGAGATTGTCCTTGGACAGCTATTACTTAATCTTTCCAAACAAATAATTTATAACACAGTTTTGGTAATTCTGCCACTGCGCCTCTCAAACCGTACGTCAACTTTTTGTAACTACCTCCTCTTTCAGTTTCATGGGTCTCATGTCAGTCACTGCCTATCTGATATCCACTCTCAATTTAACGGCGTAGTTCAATTTCGAGGTTTCGCACCAAAACCTCGCGCCCAGTAGTCTCACTAGGGACTACGGTACAAACGAGAACTATAGCATAAAAAATGGACTAATTTGTTTTTTGGGTTCGGTTTTTGGGTGCCCTTTGCCATTTACTGCCTAGAGCGACAGCTGCTTTCAGTAGACTCAATACAAAAACATTGACCTTCAATTATTGTAACCAACTGGGCAACTAAAGCACAAAAAAGAAAACATACTACATATATAAAAAAGAAGATAAAAGAGTCAGTTCAAAACTGCCCAAGGTAGACATATTTTGGACATTGACATCGAAAGCCACCATGAAAATTATATTTTTTTCTCACGGTTCTGGACTTGGAAGATAAATCTAAAATTTTTAAACAAAGTAGCATCAAAACCAATCCTTAAAATTTTTAGCGGTAAGCTAATTATATAATTATGACGATGGTACTTTTTTACCTGCCTCGTTGGTCTAGTGGCGCTAAGCGCGACTGCTACGCTAGAGGTCTTGGGTTCGATTCCCAAGTCGACCAAGTTGTTATTGGGTTTTTCTATGAAATTCTCAGTAGCAGGTCGGAGTTTGGATTTGTGCCCGGTTAGTGGCAATAGGCTCGCCCCCTATTACATGGGACCTAAACATACCGGCGAACTGTGGGTGTACATTGGTACACCTCTGCCTAACCCTTCGGGGATACAGGCGTGATGGTATGTTATGTTATGTTTATGTGGTACTTTTTTATTTTGAGAATTTATACAAACAGCAACATTTGTGACAAAATTTACTCGGCAATAGGCAGTTCGTGTTAGTGGCCCTCTATATCACAGTCAAATATTTATTCATAAAGATGAATTATAGGTATATAAGCGAACAACGTCGCGGGTACAGCTAGTAATATATATATATAACTAAAACTATACACTATAATCTTATAATGATGAATGATAAAAACACTACTAATACTATTTTAAATGAATGTCAGTGGTCGGTCAGTGTACCTACTTGTCATTGTGCCTAATTTTCGTATTCAGACAAGACTACAGACAGATAAGACTACAATAAAATCTCACTGAACTCTCGAAGAGAATGATCGTAATGATAGTTAGCGGAATGCCAAATATCATAAAAATGACCAAATGAAGCAGGTCATTCGGCCAATTCAAGCAACTCTTAAATAGCTGAATCGAGGCGCAGGACTGACATCTCTATACCTACATAAGTAACGCTACCTTCATATATCACATACTACATAATACACTTTCCGATTGTCACGTGTCTATTGACCGCCTTCCTTTAACAAAACAATCTAAGAAAAGTTAAAACATGCTTAATGTCAGGTACATTACGTAAATAAATGTATATAAAACTTTTCAAATATTCATTCACTCCACCGATTTTGAAGACAAATTGTGGGAATGCGCAGACGATTACCTTTTGAACAGGTAAGGGGGAAGGAAGGGAGGGAGAATAAATAGGGAATAATCAAAGAAGAATATAAATATAATAACAACTTGCTACCTTAGTGTAAGCCCCTTGGTGTGCCTTTGATCTTACTAAAATACGTTTGGTACTGACAAACAATTAGTTTTGCAGGTATTTGTACACAGGGTGTGTAAAACAACGGATAAATTTTGACTGTGAATTACACTTCTGTTTTGTGAATGTATTAAAAAACTTGTATAATGTTTGAGCGTATGTGTAGATATTAAATCTTTCGTGGAAGCTACATAGTGGAAACAAAAAACCATTTAATTATTTTTTATTATTTCGTTTAAACAATATCCACATGTTTTAGTATTTATTTTATAGTTTGTGTATTGTTTGCTTCTTCATTTTTTAATTGCTACTAGATATTATATGTAAGAGCTTTTCCCGTGGTTACACCCTGTACATATTTGTGCCGTATGAGGGCTGAAAACGCAGAGGGTGAACTGAGCCCAAACAACCATAATTTTTCCTTTACTCTTTGATGAGTGGACCATTTTTGTTTGTGTGAATGAGTAAATCAAAACAAATGATGTACCTACTTAAATCGTGTAAAATGATCAATAAATAAATAAATAATATAATAAATGCGGACAACATCACATACATTGCTCTGAACCCAAAGTAAGTTGCTAAAGCACTTGTGTTATGGAATTCAGATACAACGAAGGTACCACAAACACCCAGACCCGAGACAATGTAGAAATGTGGTTTTCTACATTGACCCGTCCGGGGATCGAACCCGGGACCTCAGAGCTAGCGACACCTTGAAACCGGTGCGTACGCCACTCGACCACGGAGGTCGTCATCAATAGAAAGTTTAAACATTGAGATACCGGCATTATCAATATTTCCGTAAGTTGTTCTTAGCTACTTATTTGTTTTATCATTATGCTACGAGAGAAGAGTACTTACGGTAGCGAAATGTAGATAATAATAATAATAATATTCTGGGACAACTCACTCACGGTTATCTGATCCCAAGCTAAGCAGAGCTTGTGTTATGGTAACCAGACAACTGACTACTTATATATTTCTAAATACATACATATTATAGATAAATTACACCCAGACACCAGAACAAATGATCATGCTCATCACACAACATTTGTCCTGGGCGGGAATCGAACCCACGACCTCCGGTATAGCAGTCAGGGTCACTAGCCACTCGACCAACAGGCCCGTCAGATTTTGTACTAAATTTTGATAAATATAAAAAAACAAAACGAGTCTACTAAGTACCCGATGACTTATTTATACCGTTCTATCAAAAGCACACTCTGACTGCCAATATTAACGACTTCTCCTTTCGCGGGTCTGCTGGCAGAAATTTCTATAGAAATAAGCAGTACCTTTGTACATCAGTTTTAAATATGTAATATTATTTGTTAATGTGTTGTGTGTACATAAATAATTAAATAAATAAATAAAAGCAAAAGCTAAACTTAACGCAAACATGCTATAAAATGCACCTCATTTACCTATCCACACAGAATTCCTATCTCCCAAACATTCAGAATTTACCGTCGTTTTATACGATAGGGAAGATCTCACTAGATTGGACGTACCTTGCTTAAGGCAGCTTAACGGAATCCCCTGAAACAAGGGGAGCCTACCAGATAAAGGTATGGGGCCGTGTTGTTTTAAAACGGCAACGCTTTATAATTTGGTCGGCTGGAAAATTTTAATTTGTACCGTTTTGCGAAGGAATTTGTAGGTATGGATTATGAAATGTGTTTTGATAATTTTACGGTTAGGGGCCGTGGTCCTTGCATTTGTTTTATGAACCTATGTTTCACCTTTGCTTCTGGCTTTGGCAGCAAAGCATTCATTGAGTGAGGTGCTAGACATAATTTAAAGTTACTAAGAGGTTTAAAACATAAACACACAAATGTACTATACACATTGTTTTTTTTTTCTTTGCTAAAACATGACTACATACCTACCTGTATTATTACCCAGCTTACCACATACGGACCTACATTTACCATCAGAGACTGGTTACCTAAAGTTAGCTTACCTCACTTTATTTAAAATTGGTAAGTTCTCTGGTTACACTGCAAAAATAACTTAAAACAAACAACTGAAGATTACATTTTAGTAGTTATATACATGTTAAATACATGTTAGCCTAGTTTATACATTACATGGCAACAGCAAGAATTTTCGGAAGCTAATTGCTAATTACTAACACTTATATGTTGGGATTACCCAGCTTACTCTAATTCTAAGAATAGTATGAGACTGATTATTACCTGAAGTTGACCTAATTACTGCTGACAATTATATCATCGGATAAGCATGTAAGATTATGTACTATCTAATTAATGAGTCCAACAACATAATGTATAATGTTTACACGTGTTTTCATTTATTACATTGCTAGCTAATTATTGACTGTTTCTGCGTTCGTATGGCAATGACAGGCGATAAGGGTGTACCAATAAGCTGTCTTTTAGGACGGAAAATATACGAGGAAAATGTGAGATAGTAAATAAAAACTGGAACATGTTTGCTTAATATCAAATGTTTTATGTAGTAATTAATGTTGATTCTAGGATACAAGGGCAATATTAGTTTAGATTCTTGTTTATTTTTCCCTAAAAGATAATATATTTTTTCAATAGAATTAACTCAAGCTTTAAATAAATATTATTGACATTTATTATTCTTTGTGAATTTCATATAAATTTTCAAGTTATCACATTTATTACTGTATTATACAAGTTTTAATGCCGGCTATCTGTATCATATAACTTCAAGCGGCATAAATGGTTCATTAAAATGTTACGATTTAATATTACAGTAACATAAAAACACTCTAAAACATTTCCAACCCGATTATACGAAAGTACTTGATCTTTTGCAAATAAAATCGTAAAACTTGATAGCGCGATACGTCGAAATGATCCTTTCTATCGGGTGACTTGTTAAACTAGGGACATAGGCCAAGTTTTAATGATAAACCATGCTTGTGTCACATCTTTGGTGTGTACATAAATGTCTTTTCTTTTTTCTTTCAAAGTAATGAACATGTCTTTCAAATTTTCTATTTTAATTACTTTACAAAAATATTTACAAATATTAATAAACTAATGAAAGTGTAGGCCATCATTCTTAGAGTATGCGACAGGTGAAGGATAAATTAATAACACAATAGGGATGATGATGATTTTTTTTTGTCCATAATATCTTCGATAATATAAAAATATTAGACAAGTATTTTTTCGTTTGTCCCGTAAACAAAAAGTTATGAAGATACAGTGAGTACAAATTTTGCGTGACGTCACGTCTAAGCAAAAATTATAACAAGCCGTGACGTCACAAGCCCCCACTCCTGAACTTTAAAGCAGTTTGTCATCGTATTTTGTAATTGATTTGATAAAAGAAAAAATACGTGTCTATTATATTTTGATAATCTAAATGGCGGACTAAATTGATTTTGAATTTCCATTCCCAGTCATCTACCCTATTATGCCTAATAAGAAATATTGTTAGCTCTTTATATACCTAGATGGGTTTGAATATAAGTATCGAACATCTTAATTCTTTAGCATAACAAAGGTACCAAACACTCAATTATTCATCTCCAATCCATTGTTTAAGCGGCCACCCTATATCGACGGTACATTTTTTCAATACAGTCGGGGAGCGCCGGGCCACACGTCACCAAAGCCTACTTACACAGGCATGAGAACTTGAGCCTTCGGTTCCAGGGTGTTTCAAATTGGAAAATGTTATCATACATTTTTCCCCATCCTCCCTCACAAAGCTGCGTGTATTGCGGATTTTGTTTTTACTTTGTTTTATTCTGACGTCGCGTCGTAAAGTGGGTGTTATGAGTTCTATAGCTTATAATGGAATGGTTTTTCTGTTTGTGATTTTAATATTGTTGGTTTTATTGTAGTTTTTTTTTTTTAAGTTTATTCTAACCGACTTTTAAACAGGCGGAGGTTTAATTTTGATATAAGATCTATAAATGACTATCAGATTTAGATACACTCATAATAAACTTAAGTTGAACTGACAGAAATCAATTCAACTCCTATACATCCAAAAAATCCTAAACATATTTAAACGTTTGTTTAAAATGTAGTAGTTTCAGAAAAAATGCCTATAACTGGATTTATGAATGTTCCATTCATAATTCCAATTAATATTTTAACTAAAGTTGATGAGCTAACTATTAAAACTATCCTATAGATTATTTTGTTCTATTTTAAGTCCAAATGAAAAGTTTTTGTGGAAAACCCAAATTAAATAGATTTTAGATGAGTTACGAATAAAGACGGCTTTATGTTTTTCCTATCTGATTTAAATAATGAAAAGTTAAGATATAATATTAATTATTTATTCAAAAATATTTTTAAAAGAACACAATACATAAATAACAGAAGCATTTCCTATTGAACAATGTCAAACGAACACGGTACAAAGTTCGAATTTCAAATTCCAACTGTCATGGCGACAGGAATGCAAGTTCCATAAAACTTTCACGTTCGTTCAAATTACCTGCAGAGTCCTTTGAACTCCATTGTCCGACAACCCTTGCGATCCGAACAATTGCACAATGTCAGTACTAAATACAGAACATAATATACAGTAGGTACTTGTAAACATCGCTTTTGAAAGGAACAGGTCGTTGCCCTTTACACATCAAAAGGAGGTTTAATATACATTCGCCACATATGTGTTTGCGTCTGTCGGACGTCGCGTACACTTTTTAAACGCACAATTAGGCCTCTTCTGCTTTTGACATTGCCCTTACTATGTATCGTGTTTATTTTTATTTTGGGTTTGATCTGAGTTAAAATTTATTAGCTGGTTCTCATTAAAACTGTGTAGGTACTATGTTATCTGTTAATTGTCTTTGGATTGTCTCAAGATGAACAAGTTTTACAGAAAACTAAAACTACATTATCACGATTGAAAAAAAACGGCCGCTATTTATGCCATCATATTAGAAACTTCATCTTCATAATTTAATACAGATATACAGGTGAACTAAGGTTTTATTTACTCACACACTGAACACTTAAAATATTTTTCATGTCAAGTTACATACTAATATAAAATCTTGATAAACTTAAAGATTATTTTGTTAACGAAACAAAATCAGATCTTACGATCGAGTATAAAATGAGTTACGTTCATCAACGAACCAATAGTAGTGGTAATGTATCACATCCTCGGAGGTGAGGCATCTTGTGTGGGCGCCCAACTTTACGGATTTATACGAGATCGTAGACGCAACCTTATTCCCCTCGCATCAATTTGTGGCTTTATTAAAAATAAGCAGACGAGTATCGCTGCACTTTCCAGAAACATATTACTTGGCTGAAAATCATTTTTATGCAGAGGAAGTGCTACTAAAAATATTGTTATTACTTAAACATAAACCAGATATTTTCTGAATCTAGTGCAAACATACCAGGCAAATTCATGCTTTATCGAAATAAAAATCAAGATAATAATATGTGCTTTTTCAGGACATTTTATTAATGCAGTTGCGTCTAATTCAGTCTAAGCTTGAGGTGTTTATAAAAAATATAAAAAAATACGTTACTTTTGGCTGTAATCGGATGGCTTTAAATACCGCAAAATAGGTACTTATTAATGAACATAATATAGCATTTCCAATTAAATTTTTTAAAGCGAAACGAAAACAAATAAAAAGTTAGGTTATTTTTGTACAGAAAATTGTATACGAAAAAGTTTTTAACACAGTTAAAAAACAAAAGAAACATAACTTTGTTTTTTCTTGTCCTAGATTTCTAACGGGTTAATGGGATGCCGAGGATTCTGTCTGGAGCAGATATTCATAGTAAGAGGGGCGGCAGAAGGGTCAAGCCTGCGAGGAGCGTCTTACCGTAGGTCTTTGGATTTGCTTAGTCTTAAATAGGGTGCAGAGAAAAGGGAGTAAAAAGTAAAACTTTAGGCTTTTCTGCCAATAGTAAAGACAACTTTCTAAAAAAAACAGTGTCTGGGTAAGAATTCAAAAAATATAGGTGGACTTGTATTCCCTAATAAGCACCTATGTACTCTAGATTTGCTTCGTACGAGAAAATTTTAATTTCATAAAGTTCACTTATGTGTAGATTCATGATCAAAACGAGGACATAATTTACATGAGCTTTGAAGCAGATGATTATTTAATCAACTCTTAAATAAATAATAAAGCTAATTTAATAACAGCCGGTAATGGTTTCATAAACAGAAATTTTTAATACCAAAGAACAGACGATTAGATTGCAGAATTCAGTAAGTCGTTAACTTCGCTGGCAATGTTGCCAGATGAAATATTAATATACGACCGCCCGCTTTGAAGTTACCTTCAGTAATAGACTTTCGTATAAAGTGTGTTTTCAAAATTCGAATTTCGTATGGTTTCAGTTTCAGGTCATATTTTTTTTGCCAATGCAAGCTACATTCGCAGAAATCGTTTTTTAATCTATGTTGTAGAGCTGCTGATTGCAATACTACACTACATGTTAACTGTTCTGGTGCTTTACATCTAAAAATCTAAAATGAATTTACCTAGGATTAATTTATAATAACTTCTCAGTTTTTTTATCGAAATATGTAACTTGTATTACTGCATAAAAGAAAGCTAAGAAAAGCTACTTATTTCCCGCGCAATAATTTAATCTTCGAACACTCCAATTGTTTTCTCTACGCAAAGAGAACAAACTTTTCTAAGTAGGCAGTCTTACATTATATGGCGTTCACAACTTAAAAAAAAAAACAAAGAAAAACCTGATTGCAATGGTACAACTTAAAATATATTCTAGTGCCAACCATCTAAAAATCTAAAATGAGTTTAGTACTGATTTATAATAACTTATCGGTTTTTGTCGAAATATAGAACTTATACTGCACAAAAAGAAAGCATATTAAGGCTAATTATTTTCCCGCGCAATAATTTAATCTTCGAACACTCCAATTGTTTTCTCTACGCAAAGAGAATAAACTTTTCTAAGTAGGCAGTCTTATATAATATGGCGTTAACTTAAACAAAACAAAGAAAAACCTACTTTTTAATATCCTACATCACAAAGGGAGATTAGAGGGCCATTGCTCGAGTATTTTCATTAAATTTGTGTCCCCGTCATACATTTTATTGAAACAACAAATAAGAGGCTTTACCGAATATTTTGTTTTCTTCTCTTTAATGAATAATGTGACAATGCAATTTGATTTAATGAGACTTTTCGCTTTGTTCGCTATTCTTTTGTCTTTGATTAATTTTTGAGTTAGGGGAGTTAGTGTGAATATAACTATGTCTATGAATTATATTTTAATTTGTTCTCTTCGTGTACGTAAGTTGAAAATTCTTTAAAGAAAAAATATTGCTGTTATGATCTCTTGCATAAAAGAAAATTCAAATATTAGATTAGAGAGCCAAAATTTAACATAGTGATAGATCAATTTAATTTTGATAATAGTAGGTACCTACATAATCAAGGGTACATGTCATCTAATATTCATAAAATGTTTTTTTTTTATATTTGCGTCATGTTAACGATGACCGTCACCCATTTCCGACGCTAATTCCTTTATAATTATTTTCCGATCCCATTAAAGCCAGGATCAACCAAACACAACCTTCCAGCCAAACAAACACTTAAGTATGGTAACACCAACTAACATCCATAAAAATGTTGCCAGTCGTTCCTAATGCATTCTTTTTAAACGTTTAAAAGGAAAATTAACCACTAAAAGCGCGCCGCGGCTTAAAAAGCGTTATTAAAATTCCCTTTTAAACTCGCACTTTCTTCTTTGTGGAAACGCCTACATTAATATAAGAATGTAACATAATAATTGTGTAAGGAAATGCGAGAAATATAACAGACATTTGAAAGCTGTAAAGTGAGAAGCATTAAGCTTTTAAAAAAAATGTTCTGTCATTCTGACGGCTATTCCTTTTTTAATATTTTGAATCTTGTTTAGAACAATGTATTCTCTTTTAAGTCCCAAAGTATTATATTGCCGTTGATAAATAAATATAATAAAAATGGTTTACTTATGACAACGAAGATAGTTGTAATAAGAAAGTTGTTTAAGAATTATGTAATATTTAATTAAAGTATTTTCATTAATTCTAAAAGTAAAAAAAATACATTTTGTATAGTTTTAATTTTCTCATAATGTTACTGAACAAAATATAAGTTTTGTAATTATATCTGTAAATATTTTATAATCAAGTTTAGTTAAAACTTTTTTAACCAAAGACTTAATACTTGAAAATGAAAACGAACTTTCGAAGTTTTTAGAAACTATTTTGTTTAAAAGGTTAAGAGAGGTTGTTAAGAGATTCACAGCGTAGACTTGTTTGTGTGACTTTGACCGATTGTAAGGTTATATGGGTTAGAACACAAACAATTAATAAATGGAGGAGGATAGGACAATATTAATTGCGAACTAATAAACAAGGTTACTATGTTCACTCTACATATATTTGGATTGAAACTAATACAAAGCTTGTTTATATAACATCGATATTAAAGGGCCTTTGTATCTTTATTGGCTTTATTAAAAGTCAAGTACAAAAAAACAGCTTTTACTCAACTGTTTTTTTTTGTTTAGGTATGTTAATTAAGAAGTTAATTAAGCCAGTGGCAATTCTGACTGCCAGTCTTACTGCAGACTTATCTGGTGGTGACTATGACGGATTCTCGATCTTTTATGGATTGCGGATATATGAAAAGCAGCAAAATAAAGTGTAAAACTAGCTGTGCCCCGCGGTTTCACCTGCGTGAATACCTAAGTTCCATTCCCTATGTCTTTATAGCTATTCTGTTATTCGGCGCGGAGACGAAAAGACGTCTTTACATTTTTTCAGGCAATTTCTTAAATTTTTCTCTCATTAACAACCATCCTCGTACTTCAAGGAATATTATAAAAAGAAATTAGCGAAATCGGTTCAGCTGCGCTTAGTAACACATTCAGCGATTAATTTTAATATTATAGATACTAGAGTCCAAATAAACCAAAAAAAGTTTAGTCAAAGTCTAGACTAAACCCGAAGGAAGGTTTCAAAAAAGCTTTAAAAATACCCGTACCAACGTACACAAAGTATGCAAACACACGCCTTGGGCTTTAAAACTGCACCAATAGCAACATATATGAGTACCTATATATGTTACCGTGCACAAAATATGTAAAGCCTCTTCCGTAGAAAAACCTGCTCCATTTTTCATGCGGTTATTTATTTTGACGGCCCAAATACAACTGCTCAAAAGCCAATTCAAACAAAAAATACATACGGATTGACGAAATAACCTTTTTGGGAAATTGACATTCACGAAACATAAAATATATCGGTGTTTGTGTTGGAAACAATACGAAATCTTTATTACTTGTGTTCGAAATTTAATCTGAACAGAGCTTATAATTAAAAAGTTAAATAAAAAGCTTTATGTATCATACTTTTTTGTAATAGGTACATCGAAATCACATTGATTAATAACTTAATAACAAACATTTTCACTATAAGTTTGCTTTCCACAGTATTACGTAAAACTATAACATAAGCAGTATTATTATGTTATAGTTTTACGTCTCGTATCATAAAGTAAAAAAAAACAATCAAAAGGTGATATTTTATTTCCAATTCTGAGTATCCCGCAAGTTCGCAAAATCTCAGTAGTACCTACCAACTAAAACCTTTCATTTTAATTAGTAAGACTCACATTGTCACTTGTTACAGAATTTGCAGTTGAAAAATCACAGTAAAGATATCAAAGAATATGTAACTTCATCATTCTATGAAGAATTGGCTTTTGTAAATGTTAACAGATCGTTAACCTGATATATTCGTACACCGGAACCGGTTAGACATAGCGCATTTTTGTAAATGTCAACATCTTGCATACCTATGCTCTACGAATAAATGATTTTGTCTTTGTCTTGTTTAAAAAAAAAAATGATGTACGAAGGTAAATATTGAATGTTTTACTTGAGTTTCTCGAGAGTAATGTATGAGTTAAAAGTACTGCAATATTCAGAGACATGTTATGATATGATTTCTGTGAATAGGCCAGTACTTTTTACAGTGCTTATTTTAAACTGACCAATGATTATATAGTTACTCAAGTAATTATATCTAATTTCTTTTGATGAGTGATTTCGGAAGGGACATACAACGATCCTTCAAAGAAATATCACGTTATGATTTACTTATAGTAGAAAGTAGGTTATTTGCTATTGCCTTTTACTACTACAAGAATTTAGCTTCCATAAAGTATATAGGGTAGTCAAGCCACGTATGCCTGAACTTATTCCTTCAATATCCATCCAACGGGGACGCAAAACTAATTCTATGGAGGGCCCATGGGACGACTGTATGGTAAGTGCGAGACGAAATATATTTCCCTATCTAGAGTGGAAAATACTACGAATATTTTGTATGTAAACATGGATAGTTGGATAGTTTGACGAGAATATTTTGTGAAAATATAGGTTTTCGTGGTAAGTACATAAAACCATAATGTACAATGTTTAGTGAGATTAAAAAATAAAAATAAATAAGTATACAAAATAAAGCAGCTTTTAGATAAACATTCAAATGTAATAATTATAAAAATATTTTAAAAAGTACCATCACATTTCATTTTTCCGCAGATTAAAAAAGTACAGTATACTTACTATTACTCACATCCCATCCCTTCACAAATCAACAACAAAACAAACTCCCTTATGTACAACTGGACCCATTACCCAACTATCTATTGAAACAACCCACATACATGACAAACGGGGAAAAATGGAAAAAAGACCAAAACATTTGGCATTCGTAGTCTCCCCTAAAAGAGCACTCGGTGTATTGAATGTACTGCTCTCAATAGATAAGTATTTCATATGCTGGGTGAATGAGGACGGCATGCATCAGTAAAACTGAAAGTTAGGGCATGTACGTGCATGAATGTGGAGCGTTTGTATGTATTCTGTGCGATCATGTTAGGATTTATTTACACCGGAATTGTGTGCCGAGCAAGGCCATTTGTGCGTAAGTTTTTAATACACTATTGGAATTGACACGAAGTAGAGGGTCATCGATTAATTTTATATTTGGTATTTTTTGTCACATTTCCTACATGATTTCCTGCTAGTAAAGCATGACGATAACGCCAATTTGTAAAGTAAATATCGTCATACATGTGGACCACTGTTTACTGTTATTTTCTGGCGTAACCACAAAAAAACGACACCTCATATACCTGTGTTTTGCTATGTTCAAAGATTGATTGAGATCATTCTTCCGACTGTAGAAAAATAAATTTAAACTATCGTACAGCCATAACGACAAAATTCAAACAACGAACACGACAAATGTTTGCTGCCAGTTCCACCAACATTAAATAAAAAGGCCCAGTCATAGCCTTAACGATTGTTCAAAGTTTCCTCCGTTCTGTGTGAATGTACCCCGTCTGAAGCGGGGTCAGTGGCGGTCGTTATTTATATTTTCCCAACCGTACAGCGGTTTATTTTATGTCGTCGACTATTTTATATCGACTATCGCTGGATTTAATATTAAACTGCTTTTCAACCGCTTTTCCGCGGCCCGGTCTTTATCGATGCATAGTTTAAATACTTTTACAGTGAAGTGCGATAGTGTTTTGTTTTTGTTACCTGCTTAGAAAGTGCTTGAGGTTGCTGCTCGTTTTATTTTAGATTGTTGGCTTATTTTTCTTTTAACTTCCCGGATACTGGCTGATAATTTTCTTTTCGTTACGGCTAGCATACAAATTAGGTTATCGACAAACGATCTTAAATAACGTTATATCCATTGAGATCAAAGTTTCAGATTTGCTTATATTAGCAAAGCAAAGTAGGTTTCCAAACAATATCGCTATTATAATTGACTGGAAACATCTAAAACAAACAAAAAATATACAGAATAAAAACAACCGTCATTCTTTTTACGCGAAACGTTTCGACTGTCAAACGTCCAAAGTTTCTCAGCTGCTAAGTTTACAAAATCTTTCTCGCAGATTACTTTCATACGACTTGTTGCGATTGTTCGCCGTCATTCTCCTCTGTTTACAGATTTTCTTTTATTTCCTAACTTTTTTTTTTCGTTGAGTAGAGTTTTTAAATTCGTGTCCGGCTTTGACAGGTTTTTAATGACAAGGGAATAGGGTAGCTGCTTGAATGAATTCCAAATTTGAATTGCGAAATTGAAGTTTTTTTTTAAAGATGTAGTGGCATTTAGTTTTTTTTTTGCTTTTATGGCCAGCCAGATAGTTATGCTCTATATGGATTTAAATGAAATTATTTTCTTATTAAAACCTTATATTTAACTAGTCTGATGCTTAAATGTTCTATCAAATTGGGTCTTATGTTCAGCAATAGACCTTTACGGGCCTGATATAAAGATAAACATTTAGTCAAACTTACACACGATACGGTGTGCGGAGTTTTCGATGTGGAAATAATAGTCACCCATCTAAAGCAAATGGGGCCTAACAACCCACAGAAGCCATTTAGTCGTCCGAATATATAAAAAAGGATTCTAGTGATGTCTATAGATATACTTTCTCATATGTACCTATGACGCCCGTTTTCCTTTCCTACAAAATATATTGTTATTTTATGATACGAGAGTTAATAAGTCTGCAATCACAAATAAGGGCATTAATAATAAAGCTACCAGAAAATGCAAACAAAGTCACGGGAGAAGGTTAGTGAATGAAAAAAGAAATTAAACCTACCCAACGTAAAGATAATAGGGAACTTAATACACAATAAACCCTTATTAATCCCCAAAACAACCCTCTCATAGAATTTGTGTAATAGCAACAATAACTCGAATAGTTGCCCGAGAATGTCCAATAACATTTTAACGTAAATATAACATAGAAATACTTAGTTTTAATACCATAAAGTCGGGTAATGGACGGAATTTTTAATATCAAGAGCCCAGTGACTATATGACAATAGCTTGACATGTTAGGAATCCCTATTGTTGACGTTTGCAAAATGGAAAACTGCATTTCCATAACCAACTTTATTTTGTTAAGCGTAAAGTTTAAAATCCCTTGGCGTATTTAAATGTAAGTTTTCGATTCGTTTTCAGTAGGGGTTGTCGAGCGAGTATTGTTCGAGCACAATTGGTTGCTTTTAGGTATTGGAGCTGTCCAATTATCGATATATCGACAATAGATTAAGATTTTTACCTGCGCTTGGATTTTTTATTATTCACGATCTACCTTTTTACAGTGAAATATAAGTTTTATTTAAGTTAAATATATTAAGAACATTACACGGATTAAAAAAATGGCAAAAAAACAATTTATTATGATAAATCTTATTAAGCATAAAAATATGAAAAACTGTATTTATATTTATAACATCTGTAATTACTATATTTCAAGCAAAAATTATTCTATTCAGCATTCTAATTATACTCTATCTTTTGACTTTTAAAATTTTCTAATTTCTATTACTATAGTTTTCTAGATTTCTTGGCTACCTGTAAATAGTGTACCTTTCCTTTTCATTATAACGTTACCTATTGCAGAAATACGTAAAATACATATTTGAATATTGGATATTTACGTAATACGCTAGAGACCGTCTGCTTAACAAGATATCTGAGATGAAATATCTATATGTAAAGAATATTTAACTAGGAGCGGGATTGCGGGATTGCAGCGTAATCGTGAATTGAAAATATTCGTGCTGAAACATCCAATTACTCGTAGCTTGAAAGTACAGGCATAATATAAATATTTTATTCTAGGAACGTCTTATTTAAGACCTAAAAAGAAACATTCTGAAGTGTGTACTCTATGTAGTATAACGGTTACACTTCAATAGGCCATGTTTTAGAAAAAAATCCCGCAGCGTAACCGAGCTTTTCCATTTTCTTACAAGTTTAACATACGAGTTCTTACGCGTATATGTGTGTGAGTTGTTTTGATCTATCTATGGACGTGACTTTATAATACACTGCAATACTACGTATATAAATTAAAAGAGACTCCAAATTGGTTCTTCAAAATTTCCATAAAACAAATGACGACAATATTTTGAAAAGAGAATTGTTCTGTCCAGAATCCTCGAATGTTTAATTTAGTTAAACTTGCCCCACGAACTTTAAACTCAATACTAAAGTTTATTCAACGCAGTGGTCATAAGCCGATACATACGGTTGAAAGATTTAGCAAGCAGAAAGCAAAAAAACATCTATTTTCAATAACCAAAAGTTTGAAATTAGGACAATTTTTTTTCCTTATAAATTTGGAATTTAGTAACGTGATTACTCTTTAAAAGTAAATTTAAATAGGAATACCTAGCTATACTGTAAGGTTGTACGTTAAATTCAACGTTCCAAATCTTGTTTTTGTTAAAGAAGGAATTAATTACATATATTATTTACAATTATTAACTTAAACCTACTTATTTACAACATTATATTTACAATAATAACCAAGATCATAACTAAACTTAAAACTTAAATAATAAACAAAACGTACGGTAGTCATTATCTTAGTTTACTTAACTGCAAGTTAAATTAATTTAGTCCTTCGCGTCATTGTGATATGGTTTCGATTCGTTCACCTGGACTGCTGTGCCAATGCAAGTCACCTTCGTTCCGCGTGACCTTTCCCCACCTATTGCTTCCGAACTAAGGCGACGGTGTTCGAGTGCTTTCTGTAGCAGCGACGTATGGCCATTAGCGAATAGTGACCATTTTAAACATGGTCATTAGGCGATAATTCTCACGGAAGACACACGTTCACGCGCTCCCTAAAAAGTACTCTTGCAAGTGCCAAGTGCGTGACGTCAATCGTGTGGTCTTAACGTATTTCTGTTCGAAATATTTTACAAATTATTTAACAATATTAGATTCAGTGTCTTTCCCCGTATTGGGTAAGTGTTGAACATTATTATTTTTGCTACTACCTATATGTTGGGTGATCATTAGCAAATGACTTGCAGTTTTCATTATCATGACCGCATTTATTAGAACTCATTTCTAACGACTTTATCATTAATCGTAATTCTGCTTATTTTATTTATACGTTTGTGAACTTTGTGTTTTGTACATTTATATAAAACATTTTTTTTTTTATAACTATATTTTTGTGAACTCCGATTCTGACTGTGATATTTGCACACATTCGCCTTAAGCGCAACGTACTTCCGCTTCATGCTTCCGCCGCGATCACAGTCAGAGGAGGACGAACAAAGGACCGTTATTTATATGGACGGACGTGAATTCCAGGGTCCAAAGTCCGGGGCACAACCGTCGGACCGCTGACGTCACATCAGCATTCTTCTGAGGGCACACTGCGCACTACCCTACTACATTGTCCACCTGAAAGCGTCTCCTCGGCTGAGCGTCATCACCGGCCATCTCTTCTGCCTACGTGAAGCCAGGATAGTACCTAGCGCGCCTGCTTCCATAGACGGAAAAATTAATTGACGGGCATTTACGGAACACGACCCTTAATAAATTTTATGTCGAGCGAGTTGTAATCTTTTATTTAATTAGACCAACTAAGCAACCGCCGCATTGGCGCCCTTTTCGTGGTCAATATATGGTCAATTATTTTTTTCTGTTCTATGGAGGTAGTAGTGTTTTTGGTGTTTTGGGTGCGTTTTTTTTTTTGTTTTGTGAAACGTTCTTTTTTTCTTTTGGTTGCGAGTAACTAAGGTGTACGTAACAAATTTTTTTTGTAGAATATTCAGATACCTACATTTTAAATTGTTAAACAAGTTAAAGTAATATCGATCAAATTACCCAGGTTCAGATAAGTACTATCAGCCACAAGTTGGTTAAGAAAAAAAAAAAAAAAAAAAAAAAAAAAATACTTGTTGCTTTTAGTTCAGTTTATAATAAGTACAGTCAGCAAAATAATTTGGTGTCATATTTTTTTTTTCTTTGCCAAACATTTTATTTTTTGTTGTGTTATTACTAAGCACATTACACAGATCACTTTCAAGCGGTACAATCAGCAACAAAATTTTGTTTTCTGTTTATTAAAAAAAAAAAATTTTTTTTATATTTTTGGTGCGTACACATTAGTTGCAATTCTTGTTTTGCTTTTTATTTTTTGTTGCGAACTTTGTTATTTTTTTTTGCTTATTTTTTCATCTTCGTGGAAAAACAACCAAGACGTTAATTTTTTTTAATCCAAAAACTGTAACAGACGGAGTAATTTTGAAATACCTACTTTATTGTTTTTTCACGTCATTAATTTTTTTCAACACTTACCCAATTTAATTTTTTTTTCATTTTCAATTTTTTTTTAACTTCGCTATGGCTTATCCAGTTAAGTTTATGTCGCTTCAAAAGGCCGAGCTTGAGTACGAAGTCGCTATTAGGGGAGAATCTCCAGCTACTACAGTGCAGGAGTTGCGTAAAAAAATTGCTAAGTGTGGGCCATTGTTTCCTTCGGAAGACATCCTCACTAGTCCCTTCGATCCGTCAGACGATTTAAAGGGAGTGGTTGATGTTCTTGAAAAGGTTAACGATAATTTAGATTCTACTTCACTAGATAAAAACTCATTGTTACGGAGTCAAAACCTACTTAACCATATTTATCACCGCCTTAACCGTATTGCATTTGATGACACATTAAAGGAGACTTACGAGCAATGTGCTAGCCTTTTCAAGAGCACCACTAAGAAACTTCAGACGCTTAATGATTCTGCTGTGGATCCTTTAGCTACCACTAGTACTGACCCCTCAACCGATTTTTCTTCGACACCTATTAATGTTTCCGTCACTTGTGAAGGCAACATTAACAAATTTTCTAAAATAAAATACGACGGCAAGTCTTGCGTACGAGCATTTATTCAACGATGTGAGGAATTTTGTCGGGCTAAAAATATTTCTTTTAATAAAATATTATCAAACGCTACAGAAATATTTACCGGCGATGCGTTGCATTGGTACAGAAGTGTTAGGGATGTGATTTCGAGTTGGAACGATCTCACATTGGCGTTGAGACGTGATTTCGACCAGTCTGATTATGATTACAGACTGCTTACCGAGATCAGGTCTCGCACACAGGGTGAAAACGAGAATATAGTGATTTACTTATCTATTATGTCTGGACTCTTTTCGCGTCTAACGAAAAAGTTATCAGAGGAAGATAAATTGGAAATCATCCTGCATAATATTCGTCCAATCTATGCGAACATCCTTGTTTCTGTTTCGGAAATAAAGTCTCTTGACCAATTGCGTACCTTGTGCCGAAATTATGAAAATATCCAGTCACGATTTTCTCAATTTAAAGAACCTCCTAAACCGTCCTTGAATACCTTAGCACCTGAGTTGGCATATTCAGGACAATCTAGTAGTAAACATTATTCTAAATTTAATAATAATAATAATAACTCGTATAGTAAAAATTCTTATAATTCTAATAGTAATAAGCCTTATAACATTAAAAATAGTAATAATATTAATTCAACTCCTAATTATGTTCATGCAGTCGGTACTCCTGATTATAATCTAAACCTTAATTCTAAACAAAATCCCAATCCTAAAAAACGTTACTGCCCACGTTGTCGTAATGATACACATAATCTAAGGCAGTGTACTGCGAACAAGGATGTGGTGGTTTGTTTCTCTTGTGGTCGTGAGGGCGTTAAAGCACCTGATTGTCCAAACTGCAAGAAAGATAAAAAATCTTATCAGAAAAAAAACTAATTGCTGAGAACTGTGCTCATAATAAATTTGATTACCAAGAGTGGCAGGATTGGTTACAAACAATTCGATTATTTTTTAATTCGTATAAAATCTACACAGTTCTCGAGGATAAAGGTGATCTCGATGATAGACCTTACGTATCTATTCAGATTAATGAACTCACCGTTTCGGGTCTTCTAGATTCCGGTTCTGCAGTAACTATTGTTGGCAACGGTGCCCATAAAATACTAGAAGATTATGGCTTGCCACTTATTAAAAGCGATTGCATTACAGTAACAGCAGCAGGAGGCCAAAACTTGATTAGTTTAGGTTATATTAACGTCCCAATTACTTTTGAAAATCAATTTCACATATTGAAAGCTCATGTCATTCCAGACATCAAGAGAAATCTTATTTTAGGTATAGATTTTTGGCGTAAATTTAAAATATGTCCCAAATATACTAGTAGCATTACTATGGTAAAAATTGATAATTGCTCTTTAGATACCCCTCAACATTCCTTCATACAAGGCTATACTAATCTTGATGAGGCACAAAAGAAATTAGCGGATAGTGTCATCAAACATTTTGAAGACATTTCCTTTCATCGCAAAGGTTTGGGTGTAACGAGTCTCATTCAGCATCGCATTGACACGGGGGATGCAGCACCAATTCGTCAACGTTACTATCGACTGTCACCAGAGAAGCAGCGCGTTTTGATCGAACAGGTGGATGAAATGCTTTCACTCGACGTAATCGAGCCTTGCGAGAGTGCATGGTCATCTCCTGTTCTGATCGTTAACAAGAAAAACGGCCAGCCTCGGTTTTGCCTTGATAGTCGCAAACTTAACGCAGTCACTAAGCGCGATGCCTATAATCTCCCTTACATCTCCGAGATTCTGGATAATTTACGAGACGCACGCTATCTATCAAGTTTAGATCTGTCTAAAGCTTTCTGGCAAATACCAATCGCCACTGAAGACCGTGAGAAAACAGCGTTTTACGTTCCTGGCAGGGGTACGTTTTGCTTCAAGCGTACTGCCTTCGGCTTGACAAATGCACCCGCCACTCAGCAGAGACTAGTTGACCTGTTGTTTTCTGAATTTGACTTAAAGGTTTTCGCATATTTGGATGACGTCATTATAATCTCTAAAGACTTCAATAGTCACATGTCACTCCTTTTACGCGTTTTAGATAAATTGAAACAGGCTAACTTAACTGTTAACCTCGATAAGTGCAATTTTTTCAGATCTCAACTTAAATACCTCGGTTATGTTGTAGACAGCTCTGGTTTACGTACGGATCCAGCCAAGGTTGAGGCTATACTCAATTATCCGACGCCTAAAAGTCGGAAAGACCTCAAACGTTTTCTGGGTACCGCGACATGGTACAGACGTTTCGTTCCAAACTTCAGCACCATAGCGGGGCCATTAAATAAGTTGACTTCTTCCAAGAAGGGTACTCCTCCTTTCAAATGGACTTCAGAAGCTGACTCTGCATTCCACAAACTTAAAGAGTGCCTAGTTTCTGCTCCAGTACTTTCGTGTCCCGACTATTCTAAGCCGTTTGAGGTTCATACGGATGCCAGTAGTTATGGTGTCGGTGCAATGCTTACTCAATCGATAGACGGTAAGGAACATCCGATTGCCTACATGAGTAAGTCATTGACAGCTGCTGAGAAAAACTACAGCATAACCGAACGGGAAACTTTAGCTGTCATTACCGCACTTGAGCACTGGCGCTGCTATATTGAGAATGGTCAACAATTTACTGTTTACACCGACCACAGCGCTCTTAAATGGTTCTTGTCTTTGAGTAACCCTACTGGTCGATTAGCTCGTTGGGGTGTACGTTTGTCAGCCTTCAACTTTGTCATTAAACACCGACGTGGCGTGGACAATGTCATTCCCGACGCTCTTTCTAGGATCGTTCCAGTCAGTGCCATTAGTTCTTCCGCTTACCAGGACACTAACGACTCTTGGTACAAAAACATCTGCCATGGTTGCTTAAATGACCCATCTAAATATACAAATTTTACTCTTAAAAATAATAAATTATATCGGCTTTCTAAAAACAAGCATGAACTGACTTCAGAATTCTCGTGGAAAGAGGTCATTCCTGCCGAATTTCGCGAGGCTGTCATTAGTGAAAATCATTCCGAGCCTACAGCAGGACATATGGGCATTTTTAAAACGTATCGCCGTCTTGCTTTACGTTATTACTGGCCGGGAATGTACAAAGACGTCGTTAAATTTATATGTACTTGTGATAAGTGTTTAGCCTATAAAGCCCAAAATCACCAGCAACTAGGAGAAATGGGTCGTCCTAAACAATGCTCACGACCATTCCAGATGATTTCTATTGATCTCATGGGACCTCTGCCCACTACAAAGAAGCAGAATAGCTATATTTTAGTAATAACTTGTTGTTTTTCAAAATTTTGTTTGATTTTTCCAATTAAGAGAGCAACTGCTGAAATAATTGCAAAAATTTTAGAGGATTCAGTATTTTTAGTGCACGGTATACCTCAAACCGTATTAATGGATAATGGTACACAGTTTACTGGAAAGGTGACTGATGCCTTATTCAAGAAATATAACGTTCCCAATATTTATTTTACACCTAAATATACCCCTCAGGTAAATTTAGTAGAAAGATACAATAGGACTATTATAACCTGCTTATCCACATACGTAAATGATGACCATAGATCATGGGACTTATTCATTCCGGAGGTACAGTTTGCCATAAACAACTCTGTAAACGAAGCCACGGGTTTTACGCCTTCTTTCTTAGTTTTCGGCCGTGAGCTGGTTCCTTGCGGTTCTCATTACATTAATAACGACCTCGGAAACGAAATACTCTTTCTGCCACGAGACGTCTATGCAGAAAATCTTGGTTGTTTAGCGAGTATCTTTGACACTGTACAGTCTAGATTATGGCAAGCTCATGAAAAGAATACTTCACATTATAATTTGAGACGCAAGTTTGCCGAATTTAACGTTGGTGACATTGTCATGAAACGTGCTTACTTCTTAAGCGATAAGGCATCTCGGTTTTCGAAGAAGTTAGCTCCGAAATTTATTAAAGCTCGGGTAATTGAAAAGAAGTCTCCTTTAGTTTACGTGCTGCAAGACATGTCAGGTAAAAACTTAGGATCTTGGCACATAAAAGACTTAAAAATTAGTAGGATGCAATAAATGATTTTCTAACAATCAATGTAAACTTCTCAATAGATATATATTTTTTTTAATAGTAACCCCTCTTGCTTACTTTTCCACCTTAACCGGAAACTCCTATTTGTAAAGTGTCCAGTAAATAATAAAGCTAGTCACTTATATTAGTATGCAATTGTGCGTCAGTTATGTTAGTACTTAAAATCATAGTAACTGCTGCTAGTTTGTGTTTGAGAGATGTATGAAAGATTAAGTTTGTAAGAATTATAACAAATAGTTTAGCACTATAGTTTCAATGCGGATTTTGTTTTTTTTTTAGAAACAACAAAATCCTTGACTGTGCGCGGGGGTATTGTAACGTTGTACGTTAAATTCAACGTTCCAAATCTTGTTTTTGTTAAAGAAGGAATTAATTACATATATTATTTACAATTATTAACTTAAACCTACTTATTTACAACATTATATTTACAATAATAACCAAGATCATAACTAAACTTAAAACTTAAATAATAAACAAAACGTACGGTAGTCATTATCTTAGTTTACTTAACTGCAAGTTAAATTAATTTAGTCCTTCGCGTCATTGTGATATGGTTTCGATTCGTTCACCTGGACTGCTGTGCCAATGCAAGTCACCTTCGTTCCGCGTGACCTTTCCCCACCTATTGCTTCCGAACTAAGGCGACGGTGTTCGAGTGCTTTCTGTAGCAGCGACGTATGGCCATTAGCGAATAGTGACCATTTTAAACATGGTCATTAGGCGATAATTCTCACGGAAGACACACGTTCACGCGCTCCCTAAAAAGTACTCTTGCAAGTGCCAAGTGCGTGACGTCAATCGTGTGGTCTTAACGTATTTCTGTTCGAAATATTTTACAAATTATTTAACAATATTAGATTCAGTGTCTTTCCCCGTATTGGGTAAGTGTTGAACATTATTATTTTTGCTACTACCTATATGTTGGGTGATCATTAGCAAATGACTTGCAGTTTTCATTATCATGACCGCATTTATTAGAACTCATTTCTAACGACTTTATCATTAATCGTAATTCTGCTTATTTTATTTATACGTTTGTGAACTTTGTGTTTTGTACATTTATATAAAACATTTTTTTTTTTATAACTATATTTTTGTGAACTCCGATTCTGACTGTGATATTTGCACACATTCGCCTTAAGCGCAACGTACTTCCGCTTCATGCTTCCGCCGCGATCACAGTCAGAGGAGGACGAACAAAGGACCGTTATTTATATGGACGGACGTGAATTCCAGGGTCCAAAGTCCGGGGCACAACCGTCGGACCGCTGACGTCACATCAGCATTCTTCTGAGGGCACACTGCGCACTACCCTACTACATTGTCCACCTGAAAGCGTCTCCTCGGCTGAGCGTCATCACCGGCCATCTCTTCTGCCTACGTGAAGCCAGGATAGTACCTAGCGCGCCTGCTTCCATAGACGGAAAAATTAATTGACGGGCATTTACGGAACACGACCCTTAATAAATTTTATGTCGAGCGAGTTGTAATCTTTTATTTAATTAGACCAACTAAGCAACCGCCGCAATACCTACAACAAAATGGGTAAAAGAGCTAGAATAATAACAAAATTGTATAAATTAAAAAACTCGTATTACTTAATAATGTTCTCCGACCGCTTAACCCGTGTGTACTATAAAACGAGACAGGTAGCAATCGAATTGTAAAGCGTCTCTTGAATGCATGCATCGTTGCTCGTTATACAATCATTTAAGTACCTAGTTCCATTCATAGTAAGCTCGAAGCCGTATCATCATTGTGGAGTTAGGAACGGGAATTGCTTTGGAGTTTGTGGAATGTAGCTGAATACACGATCTATTAAGGTAATATAGGGCTTTATGTTGGTCATATACGACCTATTTGGTCTACTGCTGGACAAAACGATCTTTCAAGTAACCTGGACGTGGTCCGTCTTGAAATACATTGTTTATCCTGTATGGATGGATATGACTTAAATCAGCTCATATCGTAGTAGAGTTTAGCTAGTTTTCTAGAATACTAGCGACTTTAACCATTAAAGATGTACCTACCATATTTGATTGCTGTCGCTAGGTGAAACTCCTTACTCCTTATTATATTTTTAAGAAATGGAAATAGAAAGGAAATACTGATAAGAGCATTAATTTTGTACGAGGCAAATAATTCAATGCCAACCAGCTAGCCTATAAATTGTCTCAGTGCAAATACCTTTCAGTGCGCATACTACGAGCCTAGACAATTATTCCTTCGTGTGAGCGAGATGCTGCTACCTGCAGCGTATTGCACCGTCTCGCTTTCATAACGGCGAGAATCCTGCTTAAAGAGTACATGGTAAAGGCACTGGGGTGAACATTGATTATCGAGCTTGCTCACTGCAAGTTGGCGATTTCAGATTATTTCATCCACGATATTTAAGATATTTTTCTTTTCAGCCATGTCCTTTATATACCGACGTAGAATTTTTTTCAGTTCTTTTGGGTCCATCTTTTTTACTATTACACGTTCTAATAATACGTAAATCGTTGGAAAACAAACTCTCCATGTTGGAACCAGTGAATAATTGAACCTCATAGCCTATACAAGTCAGAGAAGTCAATAGCAATTCTCACTTAACAAATAGAAGCGAAGATTGCCGTTGAGGCTAATTAATGCTTTGAGAACCAGATGGATCTTGTGGCGCCAAAAACTCATTTCACCGTCTGTTTTACATTTCTAATACGCGACACAATAAAGTAAATCGATAGAAGTATAGCTGATGGAATAGAAATAAATAATAAAATAATAAATGCGGACAACATCACATACATTGCTCTGAACCCAAAGTAAGTAGCTATAAAGCACTTGTGTTATGGAATTCAGAAACAACGAAGGTCCCACAAACACCCAGACCCGAGACAATGTAGAAAAGTGAGTTTCTGCATTGTCCCGTCCGGGGATCGAACCCGGGACCTCAGAGCTAGCGACACCTTGAAAACCGGTGCGTACGCCACTCGACCACGGAGGTCGTCAAAAACTATTAAAATAATAAACCTGTTTTTCAATATGGGTCGAATACGTGGTAGTTGTAACAAGCAAGATATAATGTGACCGTCATATCTTGCTTCGTTGTAATGTAAATTGGTCCTTAGCTATTTTTTACAATCACACAAAATATTAGAAAAAAAAGGCCTATTTAGAATATGAAATTGCTTAGGACAAAAAAAAATTACGATAGATTATGTCTTATATGGAAACTAAAAACATTTCAACAGTCGTTTACTAGTTTTGCTTATCTGAAGTATAAAAAAAAATGCTTTTATTGCTACCTGTAGGTACTTATTAGTAGTCACCAAATAAAAATTGGAATATTTTAAGACTGACACTTTTTTGTTTTTCTGTCAAGTGAGACTAAGGCGAGAGCAATCTGGTCTGTAATTAATGAGACGAAGGATAATTAAATCGGATTTGTGAGAACGAAAACACCGTGGTTGTTTTTTAGAGGCCAAGATAACTTACTTTTAGTTTCAACTATTAAAATTTTGCACCCGTTTAATTAAGAGCTTTTAAGAAAATAGCGTCTATTAAACTTTTTAATAGTACGATTTGTGTATATGACGTTTTTTTTAATTCCAATTTAAAGGAGGTAGCTAAAATTAATACAAAATAAGTAAGTAGGTATGTACCTAATTTATTTTCTTTTATATGCTCCAGGATAGCTGGATAAGGAATCTTCTAATTCAAATCTTACCTTATGTTTATCTGCTACCTTGTTTGTTTACATCTGTAAAACAGCAGCAAAATATTACACATTTTTATCAAATGAAGCCCACCCAACAACACTGTCTCCATATAAATTATGCCACCCTACATTCCGTCAGGCGAGCCAAGCGAAATAAGCAAAATATTCCCAACATTTAAAATTCGAGATCCATAGTGTAAAGGAATATTTTTCACAAATTAAAACTCGACTTTTTAAGTTACTGGCCGTATACAAAGAACGTGAAATACTGACCCATTTCGCTGACAGGACAATGCTTTTCACTAAAGTAAATTACATTTCCTAGCGCACGGTAAATAAGATTATTTTTTTTTGTTCTCCATTTAATATTCTGAGGATGACGTTCGATATTTTTAATTCCATTGAGTTTGAGTGAGTGTGACGATTTTGGTCTCAGTGGAAATAAGGAAGAGAATTAATGGTGTTTTATTATGGAGCTATTCTTTATTAAGTCGTCGTTATCGTACAGAACATTTAGTTTTTTCTTTGTTATATTACAATGTCACAAGCTATTGTTTTTTTTAGGCTAGACTCTTATTTCTTATTTTAAGTATGTTACTGACAGATGTAGGTACATTTTATTAGCTCTAAGTTTACTCCGTGAGAAAAAATAGTTTTAAAAACAAATACGCGCAAATAAAGTGAAGGAACGTTTTAGAAATCATATTTTCATTTACCAAGTATATACTGAAATGTATCTTATGAGAAACTGAGGTAATATTCCAACTTCATTCGTGTTTATAAAACTCAAAATAAAACCGTACCTAATATTTGCCAAACATGATGGCTTAAAACTCACGTAACACGAGAAACGTAACTGTTACATAGGGAGTTTATTCGCCTTTTCACATTGGATAGAACCGGCTTTGCCAATTGAAAAAAGGGACAAAACTCGGTATAATGCCGGACAGACAGACTGAGCATACGATGTTAATCGGATCTAGTTAGGATAGTACGCAAACTGAGCGGTTGAGAAATACTTTGACGACGCTGTTACGTTGATTAGATCGAAATTCAATTTGAATCGTACGTACTGTTTCGTTCGTGTACTTTTTAATTCGATTGTAAATCGGTTTTTGAATGTGGAATATGTTTGAAATGTACTTTTAGAATCAATCGGATTGTCTGTTATCAACTAAGGTTATCAATGTTGTTCCATTGACACTTTATATAGCCTAATTGGTTCGAATCTACTCCAGTTATATGCGAAATTAAATAAGAGAGTAATTAAAATAGAGACGATATTATCTTAATTGATGGTAAAAAAAAAACAATAATAGCGGCTGGAGGTATTTTATTTCGAATACATTGAGTGGGCCATCATTGTTAGACGACTAAAAAGTCACGGTGTATATTCGTTTTCATTATTTACACCTAATATCTTAGTCTGGTTTCAGACATAAAGCCAATTAACAAATTAATAAAATGCTCTACACCAACAAGTATATATAGCCCCTATTAATTTTCTATTACTAGCATAACCTCTTTAAACATAACACACACACAATAACATATAAAAGCACATAAAATAATAACACAATCGCAATACAACAAACAACAGGATTAGTGTATCTGTTAGTCGATTCTGTCTACGTATCGAGTAATTAACGCAGCCGATGGGAAATCACTAGCTAATGTGTTACATGACCGACATAATAACATCGGGTAATTGTCATTGACAGACGCTCATGCAGCTGTGGGTTAAGGTATGGGAGACTGGCCGAATATAATAAAGAATTAAAAAGTGTTTGTTGTTATAATATTTTTTAGATTTAAGTATTGAAAAAAATATATATCTTGAACTGTTGTGTCACTGGTTGATGAGCGTACGAGGTTTATAAAGCAGTGAGAGTTCGTCACTATTGCGTAAAGGCCGATTTATATCAAATGAGCGAATGCTCATCATTTTATCTACAGCCTAAAAAATTCTTTGAAACTCTAAAAAATTTGATAGCGAGGGGATAGAACGAGGATTCGCTCGTTTGGTGTAAATCGGCCCTTACAAATCATTTATAAATATCTAGTAATGTGTTAGTGTTTTACATAACCAGTGACTATATAGGTGCAACGCTTGGGTTTGAATTAGCAACACGCTAGAATAAAGCTTCATCGTTTTTACAACCAGTATAAACACGGTTACTAAAGTTAAGTATAAAATAGAAGCTATAAGCTGATTAAAAACAATTTAGTTTGAATTCAGTTCTAAAACCAACTTAGTTTCGAATATTCTCGTTATACCAACTAAATTTGGAAACACACTGTTTCGAAATGCATTGTATATTTCGAATCCAAACGTTATTAAAGGCTTGAATTTACTGCTTTTTACTCTATGAAGGCCATTTTGATTTTCGTTTTGTTCCAAACTATTTAAATGTAGCACGTCAGTTTATTTAAAAAAAGGTTTCGTTTCAATGCACTTTTTGATTACTATAGAGCAATCAGTGCTTATTTCAGTTATTTTACGACTGAAATAAGCAATTTTTTTTTGTTATTTGTAATGTACTAATCAACTATTTCCTAATAAAATTACAGCGCAAATTAGTTTATTCAAATTAGAATCCTATTTCAGCGCGTTAAAAATACAATTTAAATTATTTTTTTGCTATCAGAAGCCAATTTTAATTTATGAATAAATTATGCAGTCAAATTAGAACACAACGACGTTCCTAATTTGAATTTGTTGATTTAATCTGCTGTTCTTTTTTATAAATTGGGTGATATTGAAAGCGTAACCGAGTATTCCGAGAAGTAAATCGATTAAAGAATATCGTTAACTTATCCGAGACGTTACATATCGGAAGAGGCAGTGTTGTACGCAAGCCATACGTCAAGTTTGACATTTATCCAATATAGTACGTGCCCGCCTTGGGTTGATCTAATCGTCTACTGTCTGTTATGCCCTAGTCTTATTTATTCGTCAGCGGTATGAGTATGTAATCACAATTCGTTTACGTCAATAGGAAATATAAGTATAGTCTATCGATATATCGATGTTGGCCAAACTGGGATATGTCTGAGAATGAATGTGATGGATTTTGGCTCACGTCGTAAATGTTGCCAAAGTAATATGATTTTCAGAAAGAGCTTTCAATCTATTCTAGTCTTTTCCTAATATTAATATAACACTAGTCAATTACTATCTCGATGGCTAGATAAACTGAAAGGGCTATTAATTATAGTAGTTAAATTAAACCAATTAGCAGTGCGGTTTGAATTACATTTACTTTAGTGGCTATTTTAAACAAAAAGCTAATATTATTGTTATTAAAACATCAGTCTGTTATTAAATTTTGAATTGTAAGTTTTAAGTTATCTAGTAAGCGTAGTAAATGGAAATTACTTTATTACCATTGAATGCATTTAATGCATACTGAATTGAAATGATAAATAATTGATCATTGTGATCTAGCGTATTCACTATTTCTTATGTGCTTCCGAAAATTAATTTTATGTCTAAAAACATCCGGTTCCTAATAAAAATATATTATATAACAAAGAAAAACAAAACAATAAGTGCACACCAACACTCCCCAAGTACTAGGGCGGCATAACGTTTAACAAGTATATCGCCACTCACCGTCAATATACGTCATAAATCCAAAGAAACGACTCGACCATTCGCCTCGCAAAATATTTGTAAAGCGTTACCAGTCGATTTCGTCGCCTGCCAGTGACACGGGACTGTTTTATGGTATTCTCAAAGGAGAGTACGTCGGTAAATCAGGGGCAGATTTTTGGGGGTTGCTTCGTAAGATAGCTATTCGGATGCCTCGTGAACTCCGGTCTCTATAGTAAGTGTGCTTTATAGAGGTGCGGAGTGCATGTGGGAATATTTTAAAGTAAATATGCTTACTCATGTTTTTTCTTTATGTTTTTTAGGGTTAAATTCCATCAAACTTGTTTACGACATGAAAAGAATGCATATTCATATTATGCGCTGTGATGCTTTCAACTTTTGAAGGTTAATTTTTTAAACCATATAATATGACCTCTTTTCAAGTAGGTAACTTTTTGGTTTATTTTTTTAGTCCACCGTAAAGATTTTTAAATTGTTTCTTTTATTTTTTCTATATAATACAGGGTGTTAAGAAACCCCTGTCCGACCCGTGAAGGTGTTATTAGGTATCGATATCTGATTACAAAAATGTGGAAGAAAAAATGGAAAAAAAGAAAAAAAAAATAGATCTTCGATAATTAGTTATAAAGGTACCTTATCATGTTTGCTTAAGTAATTACATAATTATGTTAAGCTAATTCAGTAGGTACGTAAGTATGTCGTGTGAATGCACAGCATTAAGCTTGTATTCCCTAAGGAGGTAACCATATGTCGTTCAAGACTGTTGAGTCCTATGTAATGAGCGGCGATCTAGCAAGTTGTAGAGTAGATATAAAGCTGTGTAAATTATATTATATTATACTTAGAATTATCTATAGAAAATGCCATACAAACACCAGTATTAAAACAGACTATCAATAAATTTTGCGTCTAGCACACAAATGGCGGTATAAAAATACGTTTCTACAGTTTTGGGCTATAGCTAGGGTGACTATAAATAAAATTAAATAAATAAAAATGTTTTATAACTGAGGTAGCCCCGGTAAGTTATAAGCATACTTGTGATGGGGTCACCTCGCTACTTCCCTTATTTTCCATTTACAATGTTAAGAATTTAAGACCAGTTAAGCTAAAGTAGAATTATTAAATATTAAATACAAAATAGGTTGTAAAGATGTATGTTATGTGTCGTGATGGTAGTGTTGTGTTTGGTGGTGTCCATGTACATGTGTGGGTGTTTGTGTGGGTATGTGAGTAGGTAAGTGTGTGTGTGTGTGTTTGTGTATGTATGTGTGTGTTTATACATCTGTATAATATCATGACACATTATGGCCTTACCTAATAGGTAATTAAGTAGCTGATAGGTAGTGTTAGCATGTGGAATCAAGAGTTAGAATAATCCAGTTTCAATAATATGGCAATAGATTTATATACTATGGAATACTTAATTAATAAATCCGTTTAACCTAATTAATCTTTTGATTTGGGATATTGGATTGTATTTCAATTTACGATTCATAAATAATAAAATAAGATAGCCGAGATAATTGGAGTCAGTTAGTGAAAACTAGAACTGGCCAATTATAAATTTGTATGTACGCCTATCAAAATAACATAGACGGCTTAATAATATAATAGGTAGGTACGTAGGTACTACCTCTGTACTTACTTATAATGAAATGTTTTATTTTTATTTTTATTTAGCTTTGAATATTTTATTTACAAAAAATAATATTTTAATCGCATGCAACACTCTCACACAGGCGAAGTATATAAAAACTTTTTTCGCCATGAAAGTCTTCCCCCCGCCTGAATATTTGATCAGAAAACCTTTCTATAAGACGTGTCTAGTAAAATATTTTATTTTATTGTACTTCTATAGGGGATCAACGCAAAGTCGGGGATTATTTGGGCGCTTTTAAATATTTACATATTTTATGATAAAAACCTCGTGGATATGTAATACGATTTAAAATATTTACCCACCATATTCTTGCGTTCCATTTTCGTAAATATTTAGTTTTTTTCGAAAACGTTTGGCTTCGCGCGCTGGTTTGAATTTAGAATACCCAGTGGATTTTGCTTTAGTTTCTGTATTTTCTTTTTAATGTTGTTTTTAAGTTTTATTGTTTTTGTTTTATAGCTGTTGTGAGACCTATTTATCACAAACGTTTTAATATGTACTAAGATAAACTAATAATAATAAGATAATAATGTATAAGTCTTGAAAATATCTAGAATACTTACTATATGAACTTTTTACGGATTTATAAGTATTAATGATCGTATAGAATCCAAGTTATTATGAAGATATTCTAAGACTATTAATCCCGTCAATGCAGTATATCTACCTTTGCGGCTTGATACATGGCTTGTAATTACTGTTTATATCTGCCATTCATGTAAGTACTGGGTGTTACATCGTCCAAGCAACATAGAGTAGGGCAAAAACAGAGACGTTAGTGGTTATGATTTAATTAATGTTGGCATTGAGTAATAATGATTTGTGTGGGTTTATGGGTTCAGGGCTGGTATTTAATCTAGGTTAATAAGACCTTTCGACTTTGAAATGATGAGTGTAAGGAATAAACTTTTGAGACAAGTATTAATCAATTCTTCAAGAAGTGGAATCTCATTCTTAGAGCAATAATAAGAGCAATAAAAATGAGTAATGAATATATAATACCTACTATAGTTTTATTAAAATCGGCTAAGATAATCAAAAGTTTGATAAAATCTTGAAACTAAATCTACCTAGCTTCTTTGATTATATAATGTCTAGATGGACTGTCAAGTGCGCGCAGACCCGTCAAAAAATTACAACCAAATTTGGTTGTTAAGTATTTTCCCGCAATTCCCGCCAACCAGTACAGATCGTGCCGCTTTCGTGTCACTACGTTTTACGCGCTCTAAGGAATAACCACATAACAGCGATAAAATGACAGTATGTGCTTTTAAAGTGTGCCGGAATTATAAAGGAAGGCTAAAAAATACTAAACACATCACCTATCACGTAGACAAGACACCAAGAAACTTCATATTTATTTTAGTTTTTTTTTATGATTACCAAATTACGCCATATTTTATGAGTGTTGCCAGTTTCCGTTTCTTATTCTCCCATTTTTTAGGGTAATTTTTCTGGTTTATCATTACGTTTATAAAATTTCGTTGATGTACTTCGAACGATCGCCTGTAATTAAAACTCATTCCTAATTAACGAGATGTGATCTTTCATTTCAAATTTCAAAATTCTAACTGCTCAAAATATTGTACTAACTTAGTTGATTTAATACTCCATTCTAACACACAAATCTATTTTTTTTTTATTATTAAAAAAAGTAACTACTTAATAAAAATACACTTAAACTGAATAATACCACATAAGTACATAAAACTAAAATATTTTTTATTATTATAAATTAGTCTTTATTTAATGTTGATTTATGGGAGAATTTGTAATAGCTGGTAACACACACTTGAAATTTTGGTCTCGTTTTTTTTTATGATTGTAGGGCGACGCTCCATCTAGACATTATATAATCAAAGCCTAGCTTATAATATTTCAGAGCATCCAAGCACCTATCTATAACCACAAGACTGAACATGTATCATCCATCATGCACTAAAATCCCCCATTCATTTCACTCGCATCCATTCACTCACTCATTCACTCGCCGCATCTGTATCCATCCTACTCTACACATAACATCGATCGCCAGCGCATTGATGTTTCATGGACAATTGGCTCGTACGTCGATGGCATCTCGTTGTGACGTCATTGTTCGCCGGAGCTCCTGGTCGGCTAACATGGGCTACATGATGGCTTTGATGAAGCGGCAGCCAGGTTTAATTGTAATCCAGTTTTGTGCCAAAATGGTGCTGTGGTGGAATTACTTTGTAAAGTTAGACAAGGGTGTAGTACCTTTGTTATCAAGTGACAGTATACTGTTACAGGTATGGTGTCCAATATTTTTTGCGGTATACTGTACCCCTGGCCACTCACATGTGTCCACAGTTTTAATAAAATGTTAAAATTTTGTAGGTGTCTCACTTTTATTCGCACTTTTAGCCATCTAGAAGTATAGGGACTAACGTGTTTTGAACTTCTTTTTAAACTTTAAACTCTAAAGTTTATTTACGACATGTTTAGATAATTAGATAAAGTTGTAGACACAAAAAATCCTTTGTTACGCCGTAGTAGGAACATTGTCGTTATGTACCTAAGTAGCTTTTGAAAATCTTTACTCGTTGTTTTTACTTATAAACTTCTTTAATACACATCGTAAACTAAATTCTTAGCACCACAAACATTCGTCACGGCTTACTTAGACAGTAAGCCAAGTTCCCCAGCACCATGGCTGACCGCGATGCAACTTGTTCACAGTTTATGACTGCGTAGCGCCATTAAGTTGGCAACTGTAACAAACTTCTATAAATTACTGGAACTTCGATAAACTAGGTACATACCTTCTGATCTTAGATGTACTGTGGTAATAGTATTGAAGAAGTTAGAGTTAGTATATTAGTTCAGATTCCCTATAATATGGCGTATGGTGTCTCGATTAGTTGATTTACGTATTTGAGTGCTTCGGCGCGCCTTATTGTAGTGTGTACTAATGCCCTTGTGAAAGCGAGACGTCGCGCGCCGCTGGCCACAAGGCCACAGTACTGCCTTAAGAGTTCATGGTATAGGTAATGATCGTGTCAGCAAGAATACTCCTCACCTTGAATAAAAAAAAAAGCTTACTTAGAATTCATGAGCAGCCTTTGAACTAGTAAATATGTATTTTTAATATCTTTGTACGCACGTACTTAGGTATAAATTCTATTGAAATAAAGAACACTAAAGTATGCAGGCTTTTTCAGATGCGAATCTAAAATTCCAGGTTCGTATATAATAATATTCGGATAGATAAATAATGTATTAAAATATAGGTACGATACGAACGCCTGTTGTGTCGTTGCTTGACTTTTTTGTCTGCGGGTTGCGATGCTTTTTATATCAGGCGTTTCCAATTCAAGTTTAGTGACATAATTTATTTATCAACTAGCAATGAAATCGAGACTGAGATAGATAAATAGATTTCTAAATGTATTCAAAACCCAGCCATTCTAAATTTATCTTTTTAGACACTGCTATCTCTTAGACCACAAAAGAAAATTCAGTTCAACAAACTCATTAGGTTTCTTTCGGGTATGTCTAGGTACATATTTTCTTGGGAACCTTTGTAGCAAATATCTTTATGTAAAAGAACAGTTGGTAACATAAAAATAATGATATACATATTTGTCTTGAGCAATGAGCTTATGTTTAATTTAGTTAGGCAATGGTAAGAGAATCAATAACTGAGCTTAATATATTGTGTAGAAATATAGTGTTATTCAAGTCACCAGTATTAAAAGCTTTTAAACTATAATAACAATAAATAATTGATCAACAAATATCTTAAGTTTATTTAAATTAATCTGCTTATAGGTACTGAATGTCTACTGCCTATTATAAATTAACGTACAAACAATTGGTATGAAATTAGAGTAATAAAGTGCCGCGGGTCTAGTCTGGTCTGGTCTGATGGTCTGGCGCGGGTCCAACCAGACCTGAACTCGTCTGCTTCTTCTGCCAATTGCCAAATATATTTGCTACTTTATGTGTCGAACTCGAGTTCGTGAACCTTTAGTAATATTACTGTTTTGTTATTGGTTGTTGTTTTGTTTACTCAACTGCTTAATTAAAGTACAAGTTGTTGTCTTATATTTTTTGGCTCTTTTTGTATTTTTTAAGCTAATACCTTTATCTTATATTAACTTTGTTAAATAATCTCTTATAATATGTAAAGTTTTGGAGATTATAGTTATGTATCTTATTGTAGGCAACATTTGCATCAGGTTAGACAGCTTAACCTTACAACAGAATATATCTACACATATGAAACAGACAAAAATTGCAGAAATTGTTGTTATCAATAAACACTACTAGCTTCTAAGTCAAACTCTGTAAAAAATATATACCTCATTGACCAACCTTCATTCCCTCATCAGGTGATACAACTTTACCCCCAACTGCGTACAACACAGATCAGACAAACAGCCAACAGTTGTGTCTGACAGTCGATATCAGTTGCCCGCCGCGCGCCCGGGGCGTCTAATTTGTGGGAGACGAGACGCCGGACATTTGCAGAGCCCGCTGGCTACTGCGAGCTACGCATAACGGGTTTAGTTGTAACTAAGCACAGGTTTGTATGGTATATTTTTTAGTAGGAAAATGGTGGGTTAAAGGTTGGCATACTGATTTTATGTGATATTACGTTTGAATACCTAATTACTTATGGCTATACCTCCATATAGTTATTGAAATTATGACATATATTTATTAGTTTTGTATGCTACTTTGATATGAGACATATCAAAGTTATATGAGACATCAAAGTTCAACAGGAAGTGCTTTTAATTAAAGTCAATTGTGCAAAACAAGGCCAGAGATGAGTCCAATTAAAAATCTGACTAGACTTTTATAATTATCATAATTTTCTTAACGTAACGTAAAATATCTTTTAATGTCTCTGACGACTGGACTCCAATTTATGGTATTTTCTCACAACCTTATAGTGGGCAATGAATAGCATATTTCGGTCTCATATTTAATTACAGAAGAGTATATGGGGTCTTCCGTTACCAATTTAGCAAGGGGGGTTAGTAAAGTGTCTGAAAGATGGTTATAGGCTTGCTTTATTACGTAAGACTTAATACTGTCTGGGCAAATGTTGGTTTACTGCTACTGCTGTTTTTCTTTGAGGATAATAAGCTTGATGTAACAAAAATGGAGACTTAAATAATGGTGATTATCTAATCAAGTTACATGCACTAGTACTATGTACAGATAGCTGGACAGAAGCTCTTGTAATAAAATCTAGAATGAAAAACAGTACTTTAATATCGACGTCTTACTGTTAATTACCAAATTCCGGGTAGCCACTGGCCTAGGCAAGGCTCCGTAATCATCTGCATACAAAAATAAATAGGAAATGATCTGTATATTTTTTTGGAAGAGTTGTGTATACCTAAAAATTGGAATATAAGGATTTTGTGGTCTGCAAAAACCCTGGCTTGATATTTGATATTTTTATACAATCATACCAAAATTCGTTTACCAAAGGTTAACAATATTCCCATACGACCCCTTGTTTCGTTAGAGGGCTCATCAGCTGTGGACGTTAAATATCGTCGGCCTATTAGCAATCCAATTAACAGCCAGCCAATAAAAATTGTGCAATGTTTGCCCTTACTGCGTACATGCCTCTGGTAGGAAGGCAAATGTCGTAAATGTAACCTTATTAATGGGATTGAAGATTTATGTGTAAGTTTTTGATTAAAAGCTGGAAAAGAGCTTTTGTAATTTGTTGCTGGAATGTAAATATCATTTATGCCTGTAACTTTTGATTTAGATTTTTGCTTTAAGAATATGAACTATGTAACGAGAGGCAATTCTTTTGAGTTTAGACTCGTATGTAACGTCTAGGCAACTATGGAATCTGATCAGGATATGATAATAATTACAGCCTATAAAAGTGCCAGGCAACTATGGACTCTGATCAGGGTATAATAATAATAAAAAAACATAACATAACATAACATACCATCACGCCTGTATCCCCGAAGGGTTAGGCAGAGGTGTACCTACCAATGTACACCCACAGTTCGCCGGTATGTTTAAGTCCCATGTAATAGGGGGCGAGCCTATTGCCACTAACCGGGCACAAATCCAAACTCCAACCTGCTACTGAGAATTTCGTAGAAAAACTCAATAACATCTTGGTCGACTTGGGAATCGAACCCAAGACCTCTAGCGTAGCAGTCGCGCTTAGCGCCACTAGGCCAACGAGGCAGTTTAATAATAATACCAGCCTATAAAAATACCACTGCTGGGCACAGGACACCAAGCTTGCTCATTTGCAGATTGGCGATTCCAGATCGAATTTTTTGGAATAAAGGTTTTCTCAAGAGAATATCATATTTTAAAAAATATCATTATTTTAAAAAAAGTTTACGAAAATAGGAATAATTTCTTAATCTCTGCGGTTCTCCTACCCAAGATCGTGTATAGGTATAATAAGGGATTAAATTTACTTAGCATTGCCAGACACATAAACCCGGATTATACAGGGTGCATGTTTAAATGTGTGGCCTTTAATTGCCTGCTCTTGTATAGGCATGTTTATTGTAGCATAGTGTTGTTATGGCTTGGTTTCAACATAATATAATTTGTACTTCATTCTTAGGGACCAGAAAACACATTTTTCATACAGAATGAAACTTGTTGTTCAGATGGAAAAATCAAGTAGGCTTATACATAAACACAAATTTTTAGGTCTGTTAGGATTCATTATAGCATGTATGTAAAAATAAATTATAGTGTATTGCATTACATAGCTTACATTCCTAATTATTTTTTTAATTATTGATATGTATTTTAACATTTCTACATAATAATTTTGTCAGACTATATCACTACACTGTTTTAAGCAAGCTCGTAGGTATAGTATGTACGGACAATAGCCCCATTCAGGCTTGCTTCGGTCGGAATACACCCTGTATCTGTGTACTACGGCTGGGCGCGCGCCAAATTGTGATTTTTGTTGGCTAGACCGCTAGACAAGAGTGTGGAGTATTGCGAGTGTAGAGTCTTTATTATTGAGTAGTGCATAAATTGACTGCAATGATTCATAAAACAGGGATAAATATGAAAGTTTGTAAAAACACGTGTAAATTATACTCTTAACTGATGTCCAAAAAATATAATTAAAAGTGAACTAATAAACTGAATATTTAATATATGATAGGCTCATTGGGATGTAGCTGTTAAGGCACATACGGTACATATTTTTTTAAGGATCTAATTTTGCTAAAAAGTGATAATATTCCAATTTGATTGAAATTGTAAATAATGGCATTGGAATTAAACATTTTTCAAGTAACTGTATATCGATCCACCTTTATTTTATTTGTGTCCACATGACCACATTCTAATCAATACAACCCACTATATCACACTTAACTCATAACCGAACAATGTTACCCACTCGTATAATTTCCAAGAGATTAGATTTACGCGGTGTTGCCAGACGCATAAAACATATTCGACATGTTTTGGCTAGCCTGAGGGTAGTCTGAAAATATGCAGCCTACTAGCTTGTGCTACTAGTATTGTTTGCTGAAAATATTGGATTTTGTTCCCGAGTTTTTGTGTTTTGTTCGTCTAGCTTGAGTTTATATTAACTAAATGGATTTGTGAACTATGTTTGGTGAAATGTGAGTGTGTGTTTCTTGAGTTATGTGATGTCTTATATTTGCTTAGGTGTTTAACATTATATGGGATAGGATAATAAAACAAAATACTGACGTGGTTATTATCATAAATTGCGGCAGCAGTATAGGGTCAGAAAATTGTAATTTATCATGGACGTAATCAGACTTTTTTGCCAATTACTTATAATATCAAATCAATAATATAATTTCATTAGATATCAAGAAAGATATTCTTTGAAATTATATGATGACTATCTTGAAACGTATTATGGTTAGGTAATGTAAACTTAGTAGGTGGTATGTGTGTAGTATGTATGTATGTATGTGTGTTCTAAACGCAAGTCCCATTGTGAGCGTCGAGGCTTATGGGATTAGGTAACCACGGTGTTGCCAGACACATAAAATACGTTTGACGTGTTTTGGTCTAGCCGTAATGGAATGAAATGAAAGAGAGTTGAACGTTTAAGTTTTTACGTTTAAATGTTAATAAATAAATTTAATATGACTGTTATGTTCCTTTGCTAATAAAATGTTTTTTTTTATTGTGGACGACTTTTATTTGGATGAAAGATAGACTTTTCTTGCTATATCTATGTAGGATGTGTTCAAGATTTAATAAAAAGTATGTTTCATCCGAAAGTACAATTAAAGGAGTTGGATCGTTTTGGGCAGCAAACAAAAAACAGGGCAAATAAACATACCTATAATTCAGCTATAAAGTACTCTAAAGTCTACATACACCTTTGATTTAGAGATGGCTGCCGTGTAACAAATGACATTCATTGTTGCCACTTCATGAGACTTCATGCAATGTTGCCAGACTTATCGCGGTATCAAACTTCATGAAAAAGGTTAAATAACAGGATGTGTTGCGCGGTGTACGTTGATATGTCACACGATGTTTTCTGGGGTTTTCTAGTGGAATGTAAATGACCTTGGAACCGTTTATAATTTATAGTCACATTGTTCAATTTAATGATAACAATTAAAGTATAAACGTGTTTAGCGTATAAACGCTTCTATAAAACATAATTTATTTATTAACGCAATTCTTATGTACCTTATAAACATTTTTTGTATGCACTTACGTTTGAGATTATAATATGACCTCTGGGGATAGTAATGAGAATCTCAATCTATACTATTTGGTCGTGTCGCATTATGTCTTCCCATGGGACCCGTGTACTCGTATTGTGCGTAAGCATTAAGCCATGCACCAGCACGCTAATGTGTCTACTGTGGTATCTGTGTAGCATATTGCGTTTATTTGCAAATCGAATTAAAAACCTAAATAATACTATATAAAGAGAGAGTTTGTTTGGTTTATAGGCTGATTTAATTTAATTTCAAATTCAATTAAAAAAAAAACCCAGTGGTTTGCTAATAATCTAATTTTACAAGTACCACCCCCAAACTCAAAATCCACACAAAAACAGCAACATTAATATATAAATGTTTATAAATGCCCGCTAAGTGTGCATCCGGATATCATTAAGTCAAGGAAAACAAATGTCAGTGGCATGGCGTGGCGTAAGTTTTAATTGCCTCCGCGGATAGCAGACGGGCCTTAATTAAAATATTACTTTGGAGACAAAGAGGAATGCCGAAAAGATTAGCGGTATGTTCTACGGGATTCATAGTATGGACTTTGGGTTAGATACTATTATTTTTACGATAAAGAGCGATATGCGAAAGAAAAATTGAGAGGTATATTTTGACATGAAAAATAGTCGTCTAGAAAATGTAATTAGTATAATAAATTCTTAGATAAAAAGAAAACTTAACAAACCACAGAAGTATTTTAAAGCGCAGTCATAGCTGAGAACTCATTTATAAAATGTTGTTTTAAACTCTTCTATGAGTATTAACAAACCTATTTCATTACTCGAAGGAAAACGTAAAATGGATTATACAACTTCTATGTTAAGCGTGAGCTATAACAGAACATACTAACAAAATTAAATAACTGCTCTCTATTCTCTAATTCAATTCTTAAGCTGAAATTTATTAAAGTTTAAATACAGTTACCTGAACGGGAGTAACATCTTCGCTGTCAAGAAAAATATTTGAGCAGAAGAAACTTTACGCTATTCTTTGTAGTATGAATTGTAAAGTGTACGTTTAATTTATTAATAATACTATCAATACGTGATTATTCCACGTTTTACGAGTATATTAGCTTCTTTTGGATAAGAAGCCTTTAGTGATGGGGAATCCAAAATGTGGAATAATAGAACAGAATTAATGATGATAAGAGTTTATGTTGCAACGAGAATTCAAGCAAAATATTGTATAGAAACAGTATAATGAAAGCCTTTTAAAACCCATTTAAAATGTGACTTAAATGAGACGCCAAGTGCACTCGTAGTTACTATTTCATTGTTTCAGTTGCCCTCGTATTGAATTACAGCGGGAAGGCACTCGGCCCCTATAAATTCGCACCAGCAATAGTAATTCACGCCAGCCTTACTGATTTACAAAGGTTTAGCTTTTTGTGTTTTACTTCGGTTCTTGTTTCGTTTCTTATAGTAGTAAAAAATATTGTGACTGTAGTTACAAGTCAGTCTTGGTTTTACGTGCCCTAATAGTCCTACTTATAGAAGTGAGAATGAGAGTGAAATCGACTGCGATTGTAATTGTAAGAGACTTGAAAGACTCGAGTTAAGGGGAAAGAATTAGTTTTTTTTTATGTTTTTTTAATATAATATATTTGAATGATTGAAAAATAAAACTAATCATTAAATTATTAAAGAAAAAATAATATATAATATATTAGATACCATGTTGCTATAAACCAATTTTATAGACAACAATATTTTTCAACAACTAAATAAGCAAATAAAAACCTATTCATTAGTAAATATCCTCGATCACAAACACAAATACGACAAAAGATATAAAAACAAAGTACAGAAGGGAACCCATATGTGTCGCAATCCAAAGAGTATTTTATTCCAATAGATATCCCAGACGGGTGGCGATCGTTTGCGAATAGAAATTGTAGATTTTCGCTTATATGAGCGGCAATCGACAGCATTCTATACAATGTATAGGGCACATACATGTTTGTGGTCTGTTATTTGTCGGTAAGATATACCAGATACAAAAATGAAGCCGAATTTCTGCCAAAAAGTTTGGGCTTCCAAAATGTCACTGCCTTCGATTTGTTAGTAATTTATGTAGCTATAGCAGGCTTTATTGAATCTGACTGTGTAGTAAATAAGTAAGGGTAGATGGAATGAAACCTTTTTCAAATGACGAGAAACGGGTCAGTAGTTGCTGTTTGTTGTAGTTGTAGCTGTTAACGCACAATTATTATCTTGTTTTTTTGTTTCAATAAATGAGTGTTTTATATTTTTATTTTTATTTTTATGTTTTTCTAAGAAAGTGTTATTAGTTTGAAGTTTGTATTGAACTTTTGGCGCAAATTGGGAGAGGCCTATGTCCAGCAGTGGACTATGATTGGCTGAATGATGATGATGATGATGATGATTGAACTTTTAGTTTAGGTTTATTAAAAAATATTTGTCTGCCACGTGAAAAACTTATTTCACAACATATTTATTGTTGATGTCAATTATGAAGTAGGTAAGCAGATCAGCCGGTTTTATTGTGTTTTTTTTTACACTTTTTCTTTTTTATGTATTAAATCTATGTCCACTCTTCAGACACAGATTTTGCGAACCAAATAGTAACATAAATTCCCTTCTATCAGTCTTTTATTTTTCTGTGCAACATAATTCTTTGGCATTGTGACCATATATCTACAAGACGAAATAAAATTTATTTTCGCCATGAAATCCTCATTTTTCTAAACACACATGAAATATTCTGAACATTGTAAGTAAAAGCAAAACGCCGCTGTTTAATCAAAATAGTTCTTATTATCTACCAAAGAGGTAAACAAATTATTTATCCTTTAGTACCTTAATTTAAAAATCGTACTATACGAATCTATGGATGACTGATACTTGTAAAAAAACATGGTGGTAAATAAGTGAGCCGCAATATTTTTATAATAAAGCTCAAAAAAATTAAAAGTGAATTAAAATTCGTTATGGCATACTTAACCGGCGGAATGAATTTAATTAATTTATATAGATCATGTTTCAAACAAGGCTTTAATGTTTTAAGAACATATGGTTGTGGTATGTATTATTTTGCGAAAATTTTGCAATCATTTTGACAGAATTCAGACTAAAATTTTCGTTGTCAAGTCCTATTGTTTTGCTATTGCATGGCTTTCGCTAACAGCTTTACAAAGGTTCTTACCTCTACAAAGAAGAGACTCATGGTCACGTTTCTGCCTATGCCCACTGCTCGGCTCCTTCGGTGATACTCGTCCTAGTTTTTTGTACTCATACTGTTATTTTAAAGCAAATATTTTTAGATGTCTAACTCTATAACACTTCTTCTGTTGGAAGGTTTTTACCCTAGAGAAACCTGGTACTATAGTTTGAAACTTCAATGATAATTTGAGTAACTTTAATTTTTATTTTATATCAGGGTATTCAACAGCGAGTTCAGGCTTTCCAAGAGAGTTTCCCAATTTGAAGATTTTGACCCATGCAGTGGATATCGATGTTTCACCAGACACTGATTACAAAACATGCGAACCTCCTAAACCTGATTGTGGTGTTACAAAAACCCTTGCTGAAACATGTAAAAAATCATGCGCTTTCCGGAAAAGGAAACGTGGCAAGAATTTCTATAAAATCATGAAAGCATACTTTAAAAGTGAAGAGAATTTTCACAACACTCAGGCAAACCTCCACAAGAGTGCCGCAAGGCAAACGAAAAAAGTTAAAAAGATGTGCCGTAAACGAAGACGGGGTTGTTAATTTTGAAACTAAAGAATACTGGACCACGTGCTGCCAGATTGAAACAACTGGAAGCTGCAGCAGCGTGCTCCTAGGGTCCAATTATATTGAAGTAAAATAATAAACAAATCGGTCCCAGAGGAAATAAGTTATGGCGACCTAAAGATATGATATACAAAATGTTCGAACAACATGTATTGATAACACTGATCATCGACGTCTGTTGATATCTGCCAGAAATGTAAATGACGTTGTCAGGTTTCCTGCTGCATTGTTTTTTCACGTTCATTAATTGTGGTATTAAAATGATAAAATATCATGATTAATAAATCAGTTATTCTCCAAAATGATAAGAACATAATTAGTTAATCAGTAATGAGAATAACCAGTATTTTTGTTATTAATCAGTTTATTAGTACTGCGTTCAATTGATTAGATCATATCTCACAAAACTTTTCTTCCTGGGATAGATTTTGATGTGCTTTGGTATATATACTAGTGTTATCCTAAGGAACTATGTGCACGTATTATTTTTTAATTCTGGGCCACAGTTGGTCCAAGTTCCATACAACTACACTACAATAGGACGCATTTGTAACTGTTTTTTATTTAGACAAGAAATGAAGATTTATTCAATAAATATAAGCTCACTTGTACGTAGGTTGTTTGATTTTCCGTTTATAGAAATATCGTACATTAAATTATTGATATTGGAGGTAACACGCCATCAGGGTGGCGCGTTGCCTCCAATATACATAGAAAAAAGTAATTCCCTGATGTCTGAATGGTGCGTGACAATATCATGCATTTATATGCATCATACATTTATTTAAACACGTCCACACCCTATAATACATATTTGACTATAATATAGTACCTAAGCAATATTGTTGTGCTATATACTATATGCTATTTTACTACAGCGTGGTCTGAAATGAGCTTAATAGTTTTATATAACCTACTTATTACTTTTCTCTATGGTTTTGTCATAACTTTATGGAGTAACGAGTCCGCTTAAATAAAACTTAAACCTCTTTAGGTTTCAAATATCGCCAGCCAGTACGCACTAGATTTTAATAAGTAAACGGTAAAATAAATAAATAATAAAATAAAAAGTAAATTTTTAATATTTAGGTAAACAAACAATCCATTAACCGAGTTTCTGTATTAATTTTATTTGGAAAGTAATATAAAACGTAATAAATATAAAATAAAATATTATAATATCGCTCTGTACCTAAATACACTTACAATATTATGTTGGTACAGAAGGGCTTCTGTTTGATTACCTAACTGAAAGTTTCTTGTTGTAGGTTACGTAATACTAAGTCCGAATAGGTATTGAGTCCTTGAAAAAAATTGGGTAGTTTTCCAGCAAGATTTTTCATAAGGGTATCTGATTAAAAAAAAAACTGATTGTGTTTTATGTGATTAATTTTAATTTAAAGATTGTTTTTAGTTATTTTAGTCGTAAAGAAAATATTTGTGAGAATACAAATGAGGCCAAAATTGGCAAAAGTTTGGTTTTTCTTAAAATGTCACTAACTTCGATTTCGTTAGTCTGTATGGAAGTGGATATTACTAAGTTATAAGCATAGCAAAAAAGAACGATGCGCGAGAACGGTCGACACGCGCGCAGTCCGTGTACTTTGATCATGGACTACCTATTCAAGCAGTTCGTTTACTATAGGCAGCTTTATTTACAGTCCGAAAATAATTTAATTTTTCATCTTCTAAAGAGGTAGAATACATTCATTGTTCTTTTTCTAATTCAAATTCTTAATTTAAAATTCGTTCCATCAGGATCCCTTCATAACAGAAAAGCAAGTCATGAACAGAACATGGTGGTAAATAAGTGAGCTATACCGGACACATTTAGATTAAGATTGCAATATAAAAGTGGACTAAATTCTAGTTATGGCGGCATTCTTAGCAAACGGACTTAATATAATCAATAGATCTAGATCATGTTTTAAACAAGGCTTCAGTGTTTTAAGGATATACAGTTGTGGTTTGTATTTTTTTTGTTATGATGTATGTGAGGTTATAAGTTGATCATAATCTTTATAATAGTCTCTGTATAATAGTCAGGTAATGATCGCTCTAAAGCCTTAAATAAGGTACATCCAAATTTATTTATTTTTCGTTCAGATTGTTAGTCTGAACCACTCCGATGGGTCAGGGCGATTTTTTATCAACTAAAGGCATTCCGCAGCGGTATTACCTATTTTCGATGGCAAAACCATAGTTTTGCCATCAAATATGGTAATTGACAGCGAAAATTTAGCAATTGTTTGTCAAAATCATCTTTACTTCTGCTATAACGCAATAAATAATATACAAGGAGCTTAAAATTTTTTCGCTGTCAATGTCATGTTGGTGCTGGTTTTTTTTTTGGTAGAGATCTTTGCAGTTAGCCTGAGCGCAGGCTTTGACTGCTTTACCAGACTTTGATTTTGCTGCTGGTCTCTGCTCTTGCACGGAGTCGCGGGATATCTCGCGCTTTCACTACTCGGCTCCTCCTAAAGTCGAATGGCACAATGCCTTCGGGCGTAATTATTACGGACTTATGTACAGTGTTAGTTTAATATCCAACGTATTTTTTTACCTTTTATTTTGTTACAGGGTATACATCAGCAAGACCATGCTGTCCAAAACCGTTACCCAATCCATCGGATCTCGCGCCCGTATCGCCTACAATTCAACCTGATTATAAAGCAAGCGAACTTGTAAAAGATCTTATTAATACAAGAGGTCTTGAAAGAACGACACTGGCCCCAACATGTAAAAAGCACCGCAAAAATACTAGTCTCAAAAAAATACTGAAAAAATACTTCAAAAATGAAATTAAGTACCACAAAATGCAGGTGAAACTCCACCAAAAAGCCGTAAAGAAGACAAAAAAAATGAAAAAGATGTGCAAGAAACGCAGGAAGTGTTAATCTTGAAACTAAAGAAAGATTTGAAACGATTTTGGACCAAGCGCTGCCCAGAAATAAAACAATTAGAAATTGCACGTGTTCCTAAGGTCAAATTATATTGAAATAAAATGATAAACAAATCGGTCCCAGAGGAAAAGAGTTATAGCAACCTAGAGGTTAAATGTTCGAACAAAATGTACTGATAACATATCTGTTTAGAAAACCCTGTGTTTTTTGTCATTAATTAGTTTATCAGTACTGCGTTCAACTGGTTAGTTCATTTCTCAAGAACAGGGACAAAGCTTTTTTTTCTCAAGACTCCTGGGATAGATTTTGATGCGCTCTGATATAATGACCATTGTTAACCTAAGGAGCTATATGCATATATTTTATGTCCTGGGCCACACTTGGACCAAGTTCCAAACTACGGCATTCTCCTTTGCATCTGTTATTTATTTTTTAACAAATATAAGCTCACTTGTATTTTGATTGTTTGATTTTACCTTTATTAATATATCTATATCTGTATAAATATGCGGTATAGAATTTACTATAAAAAATAGAATCATTTTATTCACAGTATCTGTAGCAGTTCTGTGACAAATCTCAAGACCTTTTTTTTTCACTAGTTTATTTATTATTACAACTTTAGACTGAACAGAAGTAATAAAATGGGAAAATAGATACACGTCTAACATACCTACATCACAATATCGCGCACACATATCAAAATGAATATGAATGTCCTGACCTCGTATGTTATCGTAGCTTCTAAACGAATAGACCGATTGAGATGCGGTGTTTTCTTAGCAAAAGCGGAGATGATTGAGAAAAACTGAATATTAGAATGAAACGAATAGACCGATTGAGATGCGGTGTTTTCTTAGCAAAAGCGGAGATGATTGAGAAAAACTGTGAATATTAGTATGACGGGCGTACTTCGAAAAATAGTGATTCTATCTATAACGAACAATATTGCTTTCGATACTTTTGAGAAAACGGACTTTATAAAACACTAGCTGTCCCGCTCTAAGTTCAATACACATGAAAACAATGTTCTAGCAATGTGCGGAATGTGCGTAAAGTTTGAATCAATGTGCTTTAAAAAAATTCTAAATTTTAGCGCCTGCTAATTTCATACAGGCAGCCCGACGAATAGGAATAGTGTAAAGGAACATTTACACCCGCCATTCTGATATTCACGAAAAACTGTATAGGATTTGAAAGTTTTATGCTATTTTCTAAAATTAGTGGGGAGGTTTTAAATTATTATTTTTTTTTATTGGTACTCACATTATCAAAATTTAAATCAGAAAGAAAATTTAAAAAAAAGCTAACGATATACTCGTAATATTGATAGAAATTGATCATTTTATATGTGTACCTGTTTTAATTTGATTGAAATAAAATTTATATATAATCTAAATATCCCATGTCATGTCACATTGCAGCAGAGCTACCATTTAGAAATCTTTCAATAATATCTTAGAATTATTATGTAGGTACGTTAGGCGTACATAATGTACGTTTGCTTTTTATTGCTATACATGTATTGGGTATCGAGAATAGACTTTCATCGTGTCTCTGCTGGGGAGCACACTCCCTGGCAGATTCACAAAAAAACATATATTTAGGAAACATATGTGTCGTTTCATGGTAGGAAGGTAATTTAAATCTCTACGCACACTGAGTGATTAAATTTGAAGTAGGTATATAGTTAGCTTGCTCCTAAACGGATGGACCGATTGTGATGCAGTGTTTTTTTGTTTGAATGCTGACGTGATTGAGATCATTTTAGTATAGTGTACAGTGAAGGTTTTGAAAGGCGGTTTCTTAATTTTAATTTGTAGATATCTCTTGGATCTCTCTCTCTTATTTATAAAGTTTTGTTTGCACGTAACAAAGCCGAGGCCTTTATATTTTTTTTCTGCCTATCATGAAGCGACCTGCTTGGATAAACCTAAAAGGTTTATTCAAGAAGTCGTTATAATAATAACACCTATATGTCAAAGAGAACAGCAATAAACTAAGAATAAACTAGAGACATCTGTGAAAGAGAATTTCTGATCTGTGTCAGATATGACATTTTTAAAATCACTATCTGTAAAATCATCAGTTTGAGTTTCCGGAACAAAATATCAGTAAAAATATATAACTAATTTTATTATTTTGTTTGTACAGCAAGTATAAAAAGATGACGAACAATGACCAAAAGTAAATTAGTTATATAATACCAAAATGCTGGCTCACCTCAGCAAAACGAATGTTGCTTTATTAAGAACCTTAAAGGATGCTCATCGATTCAGTAAGTAGTTTATGATTATAATTTGCATGCAGACCTCGTGGCCAGCCCAGTAGCAAATGGCGGGACGAGCTTGTCTCTTATTCCATATTATGGACAACATACCCCAGGACTGATAGAATTGAAAGAAGGAAATAGAGGCCTTTTTTTTGCCTCTCTATGTCTGAAAATAAATAATATTTTTTATGCGTTCAGTTCATCCCTACACCTCCGTCTAGGTGTTCCACGCAGCCTTCCTCAATTTGGACTGGACGCATACAGTAAGGAGTGGCAACTGCTTGCTTTCAGTAGAAGCGTGTGGACGGTGGAAAACGAGGTCTTTAACCAGTAGTGGGACAGTTCAGGCTAAAAATAATAATTATGATGATGATTATGTTTTATTATATATATTAGTTATAAGTTTCCTTGAGAATTGGTCGTTCCCTAACCATTTCTTGCTATTCGTTTTTATTGTAATAGAATGAGGTATCTTCATTTAAAAAAAAAAACATCAAGCAATGCCGAATACGAAATACGAAAATACTATTTTGTATAAGTACGAAATTAATAACAATAATTATTGTTTCTAGGTTCAAGAACAAAAAATGCAAACGCAGCGAAAGCTGCTAATGCTTTTCCCAATAAGTCTTACGTACGAATAGATGAAAAATTCTATCCGAAAGAGAGACAAAGAATCAGGAAAATTGAGGCTGAAATGGATGAGGCCATTGACTTTCACGAAGAACAGATCAAAGTTCATCAAACAGCCATCGGTTATATAAAAAAGAAAACACCATATGTCTGTACAAAATATAAAATCTAAATTTACAGAGGTACCTTTCTTTCTTACTCAAATTGGAAACTTGTTAGTAGAAAATAAATTGCGTGAAATCTGAGGTCAACTTTTATTTTTATTTATGTTTTGAAGCAGGTCTTTTGTTTTGCGTTTGTTCTATAAACCAAAGATATAATTTAAAGATAAATATATAATTTAGAAAGTATATTTTTAAAAGCACAGATATATCAAGCAAGCGGAAAGCAAGGGACTGTATATTAGTAATTCAGTTTTTACTCTAAATTACTGAACACGTAACTGAGGAAACTAGTTAAATAAATCGATCTTATATTCATTGTTCGTTACGTTTGTATTTTTTTATAAACTGCCAATGCGCTCTTGCACACAATGCTGTCACTGCGCCGTCGTGTCGCCACCGCGCATTCAATGCGCCTTTGCCACGTCGCGTCATTTCACCAATGCGCCGCAAAGCTGTGTACATGGCACGAAACCGCGCCATCATCCGCGCCACAGCTGCACCACCACCGCGCCTCTGACCGCCAGTATTTGTTTTTGCCCGTCCATTACCGCCCGCTAACGAACATAGCTACCAATGTATCACAAACAACCGTATAGCAAATGGTAAAAACAAACGACAACGGCGGCGCGGCGTTGCCGCCGAAGCATGGCGAGTGGCGACATTTAGTCCACGATAATTATAATAGAGTAAAGAGTAAAATACCAATTTATTACCACAAATGTTCACATAACGGCAACATTCATGTCGGACTTGGACTCAGCGAATGCTTTCAGAGCTATGAACTGTCCAGTTTGAATTAATGCCTTAAATTGTGTCATGCAAATGTGTCCATAACATCGACTTTATAGCTTATTAAACCGAAATAGTCATCACGATACAATACAACGCATATCGCTTTGATCTATAATTGTGTTAATTATCTCTGTCTGAGGAACAATGTTAAATTAACTGTCAGATGACGTCATTATCAGATGTTTGATGCGAGCTGAAACGAGCTGTTTGACTGTCAGTGTATTCGATATTGGATTGCAATCGGATGTTCATTTTGAAAGCGCTTAATCTGAAATTCAATGCTTGAAACATCAGTTTTATTTTTAATTCCATCGTCAGAATTTCGTAGTGCAACAAAACAATTACGACATAATCCGTAATAAGCGAAAATAAAGACTAATTTATTAAGGAAAACTCAGGTTCTCATCAACAAATATACGTATTTTCCGCTATGAATTTTGGGAACGCATTACGCGACTGTAGCCTTTATAATTTACGTTTTGTTACCAACGACAGAGTTAAGTACTATTAGATATGCTCTAAACGTAAAGAGGTTTTAATGGAGGCTTTTTTATAGCACTCAATGTCTCTGTAAAGCGGGGATTTATTGGAGAGAAAATGTAAGTACTTTTCATTTAAAATGTGTATTTCTAAGGTGGAATGGAAACGATGAAAAGTAATGTTTCTTTACCTAAACAAAGGATCTCGTCAGATCTATTTAGGAAGAAGGTATATTTTTCATAAATATAATTTAACTTTGGTTGAGGTTTCAGACCAAATGACTTGTTAAAAGGATTTGTATAAAGTGAAATAATTGACCAGCGAGGCCTTTTCCATATCATGTAGCAAACAGAAAGAAGAAAGAAACACATTTATTTGGTACAGCACAAGGAAAATTAACAAAAAAAAGTTAGTCAGGAACACTGTCTAACATGCATTATCAAAGAGGTCAACTCAGCATATGCTAAGTGTAGAACACCTAGCGCTGGTAGCATGCATTAATGTGATGAAAAAAACATGGATGTAAGTATTAATAATTTGCTACATAATGCACAATCTTACAAGTAATAACTATACCAATTCTATGCGTCAAACGGTCTGTGGCAGGAACTAAATTTATGAGGACACCACCGAAGACAACTCAACGGTTGACAACTGAATGTAATTAATTAAGACGCAGGCTCCATGCCCCGAAATGTGCTTTGTTTTGTTAGAATAAGGCCGCTGACGGTACCAGTTTCTTGTCGCTTTTGTTTAACTGGATTCAAGAAGATGTTACGGTAAAAAATATTCTGAAGAATTGGAGTATCTAGATGCCACATGAATTGTGACACGGAACACAGAATTTCCATTCGTTTTGATATTACCTAAATGCAAATATGAATTTACTTTATTTGCTAATGTTTTTAGATTTAGTATGAAAAAATGTGTCTTTTAGGTAAACATTGACTTGCAAAATTTTTGCAGAAATCTACTTACAAACATTGTCAATTACTTTTTTATAGATTCCTAGCCTAGCCTAAATTTTTAAAACATCCATACTTTATACACAAACATACGCATATATTTATGGTTTCAGACAAAGTAGATACGTAATTTTTCGGATTATTTTCAGACTCGAGTCAAAGAAACATCGATATAAAATATTCATTACCAAGATATAATTTATTACTAACCCTTGACTACAGTATTTTAAAAACTAATCAGTATTGTAAGCTTTTCTTTCAACGCCTAAATAATTTTAAGTCCCGGCCATAAATTAAATAACACTCCTTTTTGGGCAGTCGTGTAAAAATACAGACTTATTTGCAGAGTACCTTTCGCCAGACTAGTTTTTTTGACTTTAGCAATTTTGAAAGCGGTTTTATTAACGTTAAAAGCTTTTCTATGATTAGAGTTTTGTTTGTGTTATACTATTAATTATAAATCCTGTGGTTACCCGTGGTTTTGTGGTTAATACAAAGAAGCATACATAGTAGGAGAGTGATTTAAATACTGAATGATTTACTGTTTAATAAAATAGAAGTATTAAAAGAACCAATCATGTAAATGTAAGAAAGTGATATGGCGCAACATAATAGAGACTATCTGTCTAAAAGTAGAACGAGATACGTAAACATGGTATTTCTACAATGAAACAAAAATAATAATCACCAGCTCTCCATACGAAATAAAAAAAACAATGGTCTGTTGAGGATTCTTACTCAATTAGTATAATTATGTGGTCCGCGATTGAATAGATCCTACCAAAACTTTACTTAAATAGTCAATATATTGGAATTCTGTGACCTCAAAACAGTAATTTAACGAATGACACAGTAATACTCTGACATCAGTAATGATATAGGTCGATAAGGGCTGAAGTTGTTCGATAGAGGTGTTTTAATGAGGTCAGGCTGTGTTCACAGGGTACACACTAATGCGGATCCATCGATGATCACTATGCAAGCAACTGGGGTCAACTACGAAAGAGAATCGATCGCTAGGTTAATTAATGCGGTTGAATTATCGCCTAGAAATCTAGTCTAATTAATGATGTATCGATAACATATTTGGTAGATACTTGAATTTAATGTCGAGGACATATGGTGTGAAAATAAGTTCATCGCTTTAACGAGGGACAGAGATACAATTTTTTTAAGTGAAGAAGAAAGTGTATTGGTTCTTTCTTAATATTTCCAGTCGACGACAGTGCTATCCAATAACAAAACATGATCAAAGCCACGTAAAAATTTATATAGTTATTGATATTTCGACTCTAAATTCGACGCAGATTTTGTGCAGAATAACAGAAAGATTTTTCTAACTTAACTTCCTAAATTAGCTTTTTGACCGATCTGATGTAATACGCTTAGCAATATCGCATCAGACAATTTATCACCCTACAAAAACAGTAGTTAAAAAAATATCATTAAGTATAGCATACAACGTACAACCCATTATTACACATACCGATACGACACGTAAACGACACGGAATTTCCCCCGGAAAACCTACTTTATATTAAGTCGTAAATTTGAGCGAACGGTCGGCGTACGAGCCAATTTCCAACACTTATTTGTCGCACCGAGGGCACCCGACGTACGTATCCTGTGTTGCTGGAATTTGTGAATTAAGGAATTCTAATATTTTCTAGTAAATACATAAATTAAGGTTCGTTATTTTTGCAAGAGGTAGGGTATTCTAAACTTAGTAATATGGTCCTTAATACTTTGGGCAAAACAATACAGTGTGAAAGTAAAAAAAGTGTACAAACAAAAATGGTTTCAAACAAGGACAGAGTTAGGGTTCATAATTACTATTTAAGTTTTACCTTTTGAATTATAATATAAGTAGCTGAATATTTTGGAAAACGTTGTTTATTAACTCAATTTTACAATAAACAAAACAATATAGCAATCTCATTCCGTATAACAAATTGATTCCCAAGACATGCTGAAGCATTGTCTAATTTATAGCCGCTTGCTCGAGCAATCAAGTTGTTCCTTAGGGACACACAATTAAAGCAACGGTAGTTACTGCTGATAAATGGAGAGCTCCGGATAATTGCTAGACCTTTTAATAAAAAATGCATCGGGATTTTTATTATCGATTTAATGCACATTATAACTGTATTTGTGCGTCGTAAATCTAATATGAATAGGAAAATATTTTGCTATCGTATGCAATCTGCATCCCTATGTATGTGTTAACACGTTGCCTGTCCGTGCATTATACATATATAATGCATTTTTGGTCCAGCTGTGACGTCCGTGCATTACATGTAATTCATGATGTAATGTAATGTAATTAATTAATTACATGTAATGCATATAATGCACGTCTGTGCATTAAAACTAATGCATGCCTGAAATTCAGTATTTTAGTAGTTTTTAAAAAGTTTTTTTGAAAAGCACTTGCATGTACTTCATAAGTACATAAAATGAAACAGTTCAGCCGAAAAAAAAAATTGAACGTCACGGCTACTAACCAAAATACTCTGGACAGGCAACGTGTTATTTCAAATTTGATGGAAAACCCACTTAAAAAAAACGGGCTGTAGTAAGTTATTCTAATCAGGTGATGGAATTTGATGTCCGATTTCACAAATATGTTTCGTTTATTATGATTATTCAAGCGAACAAGAGCTTTCTCACTTATATAAGTATGTTATTGTGCTTGTTGTAATTCGTATGACTAAACTCGTCATTTATATGACAGTACATGGACAAGAAGAGGCAAGATGATGGATTGTGTGAAAGATACAGTAAGTACGAAAACAGCGAATATGAGAGGATAAATAAAAAGGAAAATATGGCATCGATACCACATGTGCGAAGTGTTTTTTTCGCTAAACTATTTCTTGTTTACATATTCAATTATATAATTATTTAATGATTATGTCATGTAATATACCTACGTAATTGTAGAAACACGCCAAGACTTGGAATGAAATAGGTACCTTAAAATGGATTGCACACTGAAGAAATGGAAAGGAGGCATTTAAACACATGTGACAAAAAATATAACATGTTTAAATATAATTTTTTTTTTTCCGAATATGAGTATAATAGTCAGCGCACAATGTCTAATACACGAACTTTTAATAAAAGTCTATTTTATACACCATCCTACCACATTTGGATACCCCGTTTAACCTTTGCAATGAGTATACGTGACGACGCCTTTATGACACGCCACAATTTATTGGAAAACGTGGTTTCAAAACACAGCCTTTTTCCAATTACGTGTTACTGTGTCTTTTTCCGTGCACAATCGATAGTGTGTTAGACACGGTGAGACACTGTGTCCTCTGTGTTTGAAGATGGAGGTTATAAAGTTAGTGTTGATGTGTCTGATGAATAGCTCGGTTCAATGCGCTTTCAGAATTTGATGTTTAAGAATCAATAACGGTGTTTTAGATCTAGCTATGCCTGGTTAGTTTTAGCAGATTAATTAAATATTTCTTTGGAATTATCGCTTTATAGAGAGAAAATGTTTGGTATCTGCTTTAAATTAAAATCTTTGACTCCGTGTTGCACATTAGTTTTGAATCGAAATTAATTTTAAAGGAGTAATTGAATTTATTGAACTGAAAGTACGTATTTATTTTTACATACTTTAATTTGTTGAATCTTATTGCTATGATAGTTTAACTTTTAAAGAAATGTTTTACGTATTTTCTAGTTTTTTTTTCTGATTATCTACCCAACCATCTACTTATTGAATAATAGATCGGTGTGTTGGTTTAATGTATTAAATACACGAATTACGTACTTTTATATATTATATGCGAATAAATTTCTTAAAAAAATTGTAGACACTAAAATGTATAAAAATCGGACCTAACTCTTCTAAACCTAACTATGACCTTACAGCTAACAATCTACACAAAACGGCACCTCGGGTACATCCATAATTTTCAGCGAAAAAAAAAAACCTAACAGTGTGTGGCCATAAAGTCCCTGGGGCCAGGAAAATGGCGCAGCGAACATCGCCCGCTTACCCGTCGCGACATGGTTTTTCACTTTGCGAATCGTAAATGCGTCTTTTGTTAACATGCCTAATGTAGCAGTTAGCTTCTCAAATTGCTATCATACTGTATATAATATATATGTATTGTAAATGTTTTTGATAGAAGTTTTGCAGTATACCTAGGTTTGGCTTTTTTTATCTATTTTGTGAGTAAAATTCGTTGTTTTGTTTGTTTGTGGTTTTGAAATGAAAGTTGGTGGCCATTTTGTTTTATACTTGGGTAGTTTGCTTTTAAAAGTTTGTTGACAATAAAATTTTACAATGATATTCCCTACTGTACGTATAGTACTTGTCGTTCAAGGAAATGGTTAAGTAAGTGCGCGTTACGAATGTTTACGTTTTTTTTATTGTTAAGTCTAGAAAGCAATACAGTGTGTACAGTTAAGCATATCCATGGTAACCATTTGAAATACCTAATTGTCAATGTTTTTAGAAAGCAGGTTTTCATAATTCGTTGTTACCTTGTTGTTGACTTGCTCCAATACTATACTTCAAAGCGCTTATAAAACTCAAATGCTAAAATACTTGTCAACGACAAACAGTCCGCCAGCCCCTAAATACAAACATTAGATCAACCCCCACGTATTCAAAGGAAAACGTCTCTAATCAATATATTTATACATAATCCAATCAATCATACGCATCCAGGGGGTTGAACCACCTTAACCGTCAAACACCACCCATGGGACATCGACATCACTTTATTTATAAACATTAAAACACCATTAATCTAATGCATAACTCGTGTTTTTATTTTATCACCATAATTTTATGTGCTCTAAATTAAAACCGCGCGCATTTTCGGGTTATAACAATGCAGCATTTTAGTGTAGTGGTTTGTGGTTTATGAGTAATAATAAATATAAATTAGGTTGTATTAATGTGTTTTTGTTTAGGAGGTTGTGAAAAACTTTTATTTATGCTAAAATTTAAAACCTCGTAAAAGATTTTAAAAATGTTTTTTTTTTTTTACCATATTTGGTTGTATTATAAAGAAAAGAAAGTTTATATTCTTAGTACATATTTTGCCTCTTAATATTACTGAAAACATATCACACGAGCGCCTGCTGTGTTGTCGTTTCACTAATGTGACTGCTGGTTGCGATGTCTATTTGTCAGGCGTTTCAAATTTAAGTTGCAATTGAATTTTTATAATTATTATTGATTTTTACTTGTAAAAAGTGTGTCTCAGATGCCAGTCCCACTTACCTGTTGCATCCTATGTTAAATTCTAGACGAAAAAAAAAACAATCTTTTTTGGACGTTGCCATCTCGCATGCCATTCCTTGTAAAGCAACTGAATTATTATTATTATTGTTGATATAGATGTTAATTGGTGTATTTACTTAAAGAAAATAATCTTTCTTTTTCTTTAATAAATCGTCTGAGTTTCTTTGTCAGCAAATATAATCAATATGAAAATACGGACACTAATAGTGATCAAAAGATTGAAAGAGGCGAACTTCGGAAAGCAGTTGGTACGTTATTTATTGCCCCAGTAACGAGTTGCCAAGGAGTTGTGCTAGGATCATTAATAAGTTTCCCACTTTAATTCGAAAAGGTTCTAACTACATCTAATTCTGTACAACTTTAGGACCTTTTCGCTGTAAGTGTTTCCTCGTTCAGAACTTCTGGTGGGATGGAAAAAGGTCGTATGTGCAAGTGATTTTGGTGAAGTTTTGTCGTTTTGGATGTAGTGACGTCGTTTGGCTGCATCGCCCTGATCTAATCAGATTCGAAGACTGATGACTAACATTAATTCGCGACAGGAACTGATTGGATCGACTGATTGACTATTTACGCGTATTTTAAGTGATTTATTTCTGTTTCTAGTTGTTTAAGAAACTTTTTGTATGGCATTCTCTTTATTATCTTCTCTTGAATGTATTATACCTAAAATAGAATTCATAAATAAATATGTCTGTTAGGTAAATAATATAGTTCAAATGCCATTAAAGATAACTTTGAGTTCACAAAATATTTCATATCTGAACAATGTCATTCAAATAACGCAGACGAATATTAACAATCATAAAAAGTTATCAAATAACTGCTTCATGAATATAAATTCAGCAATACAATATGTGCTGAATATAAATCAAAGGACAATCGCTTTTACACAAGCACTTTGCCAGGGGTTGTCAAATTATTTCGTATACGCTTTGTAGAAAAAGATTTTGTGAAGCGATGGTATATCCTAAATCCGTTCTACACTTACTTTTTAAATGTACCTAATTAATTATACAATTCGAACAGTTTTTTTTTACTAGAATATTTTGAGAGCCTGAGACTTGGCAAATTAAAAGTATGTGCTGTGTTAGGCTAAGTATAAGCACGAATGTAGTATACTTTTGATTGCTACTTTTTGTCAAAGGTTTGGTAAAGTTGGTAGAGACGAGTATATTATATTCGTCTTTTTAACAAACATTTTTCTAGGTTGTTTTGTGTAATTTTCATTCGTTTTTTTAGGGTTCCGTACCCAAAGGGTAAAACGGGACCCTATTACTAAGACTCCGCTGTCTGTCTGTCTGTCTGTCTCTAGGCTGTATCTCATAAACCGTGATAGCTAGAAAGCTAAAATTTTCACAAATGATGTATTTCCGTTGCCGCTATAACAACAAATACTAAAAACCACATAAAATGAATATTTAAGGGGGGCTCTCATACGACGGTGGTACGGAACCCTTCGTGCGCGAGTCCGACTCGCACTTGGCCAGTTTTTTAACAAATGTATTTTTAAGATTTTGTGTTCCACTGCAGAGCAAAGGTCCGCAGGAAAAAGCATTGATTAATTTTGTTAGCATTACAATGTAGCATAACATAATTTTATGTATTTAATTATTAATTAATTATTAATTAAATACATAAAATTAATCAGTTCCACGGATTGGAAGGGCAATTACACTTTTACTGAACAAAATAAGTCTTCAACAATAACTATTAATTATAAGCTATTGTCAATACCTTTGCAGACAATCTTTAAAAATCTTGCGGTTACTACTTACAGGTAAACCTCCTAATTCACTTAATATTCTTATATCATTGGTTTGAGGACACTCCCAGAAAGAATGAGAATAATTAACGGCATTCAATCACAGCTAACAGTTCGGTATGGACCTGTCCGAAAAAGAACTCCTGACTGATTAGGGACGAACCGATAAATAAATCAATTGTTTTCACTAGTCCGGTTTAGAATTTTAGTTTGTATCTATTTGGGAAGAGGATTAGATTGGCGCAAAGCTAGATAGCTGCAGTGATATAAATAAACGAAATTCCTCTGATTTATTTTAGTTTTGAACTTTTGGAATTTTTTTTTTTAGTCATTGCTCTTCCATCACACCTTATGCCATGTCTTTATAAAAATATATTTTCCCGCTGAACCGGTTTTGTGGGATATTGTAATATGTACACGTGTTATTTTACTATGTGAATAAATAAATAAAAAAAACACAGCCGACCCAACATATTTTGGAAAAAAGAGTAGGCAGAAGAAACAAAAAAAACAGACAATTCACCCGAGTTTGGGATCTCACAATATTTATCTCATTCAGGATCGATAGTTTATCAAGGAAAGTAAAAGCAACCATCGGCTTGCAGAATCCCGTGGCTCACACTTCGACATGAGTTTGGCTTTTAGCTGCATATTTGGGAATCCCCATCCCGATCGAATTCTAGATTAGCCCGAGGGATATTGTGAAATTAAGTCCCTCTATGTCTGCGGCTCTGCGCTCACCTATCCGATGCTATCTACCCAAAGCCAGCACTACAAAGAAGGATTTATTTTGTTTTTCTAAATCAGGTTTTTGATTGCAAAGATCGGAATTTAAGTTTCTTTTCAATGATTTAGATTGCTTTGACTCAATAATGTTTAAACGAAATTGGATTCATTAACGAAACTGCTCTATAGGGAGCGGGTGAAGAGCTGTTATAAGCATTTGATAGACGTTTTTTAAATTGCATTTCGAGTGAATTTGGAGGAATACTAAATTTTAAAATGTTTTTTGAGATGGAAAGATTCACTTTAGTATATTCCGTGTATAAATAAAATAACTTATTAAATTGTACTTTGAAAATACATCTAAAATAATGCACACTGATTGATACGCAGGCTGTTTGTGATAACTTATATGCTACCATTCTTTTATAATACCAAAAAATTACCGATTTAATATATTATTGCATAGTTTGATAAATAAAAAAATCCTGTATGCTATATAAACAATGCAAACGTCGATTCCAAAATTCACGTGTATTTTCATAAATTGTCAACAATGTATTTTCCAATACACATTTTAAAATAATTAATTTCAATCCAATATTTTATAAAGCAATTAAATGTTGACAGTATTTGATGCGATAATCCTCACGGACGGGATTTCAAATGTCCGGCTTTAATGCGCGAATAATTTGTTTAACAATTTCAGAATAATATTATTATTCTGTGATTGTGTTTTGTTTTCAAATTGTATAAAAAAAGGTATTTTAACTTTTTTTAAATAGTGGTAGTACTATTACTACACATCTACACAGTAACTTTTTGTATTGAAGACAGATCCTTCTCTTTGACTCAATCGGAATTAGTTCTTTAAAATTAGGTTCCTGACTTTATGTTGGTTTTTAAAGTGAATAGGGGACTTTTAAGTTGGATTTCAAGATGAATAATAAATAATAATAATAATAATAATGTTTATTTATTAAATAGAATAGGACAATACAACAAATTAGCGAGCCACAAACTAAGCAGAGCTTGTAGGTGTAAATGTTATCAAACTTTGTAGGTTGAAGCTAACTTTACAGATGTCATATCAGTAGAATCTTATCGATTGTTATTATTGGAATCTAGTTGCTTTTGCCTCAAAACCGTGAATAGGTGAAGGTAAGTTGTAATTTTATATAATTTCGTGCAAAATAGTTTAAACTACATAATGACTTTCGATGTTACTGGTAAACTCTTTACACCAATATATTATTATAATAACTGTTGTTCCTAACCATCCGTTAAATAAATAATCAGGGATTTGCGATTTGCACGTGAATTAGTCGAATGTTTTGATAAAAGCTATTTTAATTATAAATAACATAACCATTAATAGAATGCGTGGTATGTTAAGCTTTGACCATTTAACCGTAACGTTTGAATAAATAATTATGATAATATTAATTTATTATTGATGTTGCATTTACATGCGACTATTTTAGGAAATAAACTAGACTTTGCGCTTACATTTGGATACCAATATAAAAGCAACAACATAACTGACTGATTTCCATATAAATGATTTCAAATACATAATACGTATAGAAAAGTAGAATAAGTAGAGAAAACTATCAAAGGAAAAGTTAAAATGAATGTTGAACGATATTGAAAAGCTGATTTTTACCCGACTTAAAAAAAAAGGAGGTTCTCATCTTATATATTTTTGGTTTCATTGAGGGGCACAATAGTAAAGTTTTTTTTTAATTAGATTAATATGTATATTTTTTTCAGTAAAAATATAAATTACCAGTAGGTTTCTTCAATTTTCGATAGACGAAATAATTCTTCTCGTTTATATATTTTATGAAGGATGAATAAAATGAAGAGGATATTAAACTTATTTCGATGTACAAACAACGAAATCAATTTAGTTCTATTTAATATCGAAATACCTAGTAGACTCTGTGCTATCCAATACTCAATAAATAACATTTGATTAAGCATTAAATATTTGTAAACAAAAAAGTAATATTAAAAATAAAATAAAATGTAAATATTTATTATAAAAGTTGCCAGTGTTTTAAAAAAAGAAACAAAAGTTCCAAATTCAAACCAATGGGGTGGACAAAGGCTATGGGGTTACATTTCAGCCGACGTGCGAACATACTGAGCATGTATGAGCCGTGTGACGTCACGTAATACATTGGACATGCTTTGTTGCCAGCATTCTCGTGTGTATCTCGTGTGATCGCTGCGTTTGTCAACGTCATGTCTCTTCTTGTGTATATTACTAAACATACACACATACATGGCATACATTTTATTATGAAGAAACAAAACACAATCACTTACGGCTTCTTGTATATTATTAACACACGCACACACATAGGTACACACACAGATAATGCAATGAGTTTGAATATAATTATGAAACAATATACGATCACCAATGACATTTCGGAATGAGTAAATAATGTTTTGTTTAACGCTGGCCACTAATAATGCGGTTGTTCTAAATATGAGTATTTAATATTAATTAATTTTGTGGATATTACGACCTTATATTATGTTATTTAGACTAAAATTAATATGTAACTTATTCTATTGTTATTGTTATGCTATTTTTAGATATGCTAGTTTTTCAGTTGATTCCAAAAGTTTTTAAAGTTCAAGAACTTTTTATATTATGGACAACCTAAAAATTTCATTTTCTGAACAAGAAATATAATTAATCATACGGAAATTCATCGGAAGGGGAAATTTGAGAACTATAAATTGAATATAATAACATAAACTAATTCTCAAATGAACAGGGCAAACCCTTTACCTCCCTATAACTAGTATTCATTGTTGAAAAGCCTCTATAAATACAGTAAACCCTTTTAATCTAGTCGACGTTTTTCTCATAATTAATTTCCTGATTCCACATGGGTGGCCCTTGATAATCTCTACCCACCGGTCGGGTGTGTGGTGCAAGTGTTAAACGAAAGCGATTTTAGTTTTATTATATTTTAAAGAACTTGAATATAGAGCGGTTGTAAATTATGTAGCAGGTGATTTTTTTCTACAAGTAGGTACCTTAAAACATTAAAAAGCATATTTTTGTAAATATATTAAGAATGCTAAATTCACGTAATTGCTTATGATTTAGACTGACTGTGTATATTGCTATGAACTGCTTTAATTGCTCAGCACGTTTGCGAAATATTCGCACAGGTTTTAGGCAAACAATTGAATAGATTTACCAATAACGCAAATACGAATTAAAGATCGCATACAAAAAAAGTACCAACATACTAACCCGCTTTAAGTTTTCAACTTACGCCACACCATAAAAGCATATGCATAATTAACCATGTGTGACGCGATTAGGGCCATCCGAGCAACCGAACCGTAGGGCTCAGTATCTTTGCTCCAGTCTACCGTGAACTGCCTCTGAAGGCTATTTTAATAGAGCCTTCTTCTTTTACGTTTAACCGTGCGTTTACTACATGAAAGGATTCGTGAAGGTTTAAGAAAATGACCAGGTTTTTCAGTACGGTTTAAACGGATAGGTGAATTATATGGACATTTTCTTTCAAATTTTTTGTCCTATTTATAGGTATATAGTTCGCATAAGGTCGTAACTATTGTTTTTTTTAAAGAATCTAGATATCTTCAGGCATTGACATAAACTAACATAGATATGTACTTAAATAGGAAAAGCCTACAGTTACATAATATTACACCTTGTTATTAATTAACTTAATTTAACAATTATACGTGATCATTTTGATCAACGAAAATGTATAAAAAAATTGAATACATTATTATATTTATCTATAATTATTGTATTCAATTTTTAAAACACCATCAATAAAATCCGGGAATAAAAAACAATACATAATCTGCGTGAAAGCTCTTGATTTTTCATGATGGAAACACGTACGAAGGTATATGGTAATCCAGGATGCTACGCCGGTGGAAAATCCGTTCAAACTGAGTCACAAATAAACTGACAGGATTTTTTTTTAAATTGGGTCTAGGATAACTCACTAGTATTAGATCTCTAATGGAACTTATTCTGGCAGGTAGGCTTATATTTCATAATATAGTCTACTTTTGAAATAGATAAAGAGATTAAAGAAAAAGTTAATCAAAATTAACAAGTGGTGTTGGGAGCAGGGGCCCCTTGTGCCATGTTAATTTAATTAGTGCAAGTGTAGGCACCGAATTTTTCTGTGGTGGTATGTTGTTATAAATACATGCTATTTATTATATTATAGGTTACAGTTAATTCTTATAAATCCATTTTCTTAAAACGTTAAGTAGCCGTAACATTTACCAAAAATCTCCTTCTCCCTACTTCTTATTGTTTTACCAAACAGCCATTAAAAACAGTTAATAACGGCTGATAAGCTCAATATAAAATATCTTAACAAGTATAAAAGATAATGTCTAACAAAGACAGCCTCCTTCAAACAACTGTATTTTACTGTTTTACAGTCTATCGTAAAAAGAAAATTTTACACAATTAATCGTTCTCCGTTCGCTTTCATGCGTAAAATAAATCGTTACGGAATGGTATTTGGTGCTTAGATTAAAACCGTAAAACGGAACGCTCGTAAACTTTGCGCTGACGTTTTCTATATACAACATACATATAGCTGTATCCGTACCACGACCTCTTAAAGCAGTACTACTGTCCTCATTGAAAAGAGACAACGCTATACACGGCATGTAGCGGTGTCTCTCTTACTCGACAGCAAAAGTCCTGCTTTAATAGCTCATGGTCGCTGTCCTGTACATTACATTGTGACGTCTTTTTAGTCGTCACGTAATTAGTTTATAAGCAAACAGTAGACTGTACATTATATTATTTATTATTCTTTATTCCGAGATTAATGAATTCATGGTCTATAAATAGATATCACGATGTTTGTGCCTAAATAAATACGTAATAATATAATATAATAATAATATTTCGGGACATCTCACACACGGTTATCTGATCCCAAGCTAAGCAGAGCTTGTGTTATGGTAACCAGACAACTGATAAACATACTTATATATTTCTAAATACATGTATACATATTATAGATAAATTACACCCAGACTCAACAAATGATCGTGCTCATCACACAAACATTTGTCCTGGGTGGGAATCGAACCCACGACCTCCGGTATAGCAGTCAGGGTTCAGGGTCACTAACCACTAGACCAACAGGTCCGTCCACCACATTCTCATAAAACATTAGGACACATTTATAATTAATACATAATCCTGTCTGAAAATATGTATAATACCTGTATACTATACATAGCATTTCGAACTATTGGGCGGTGATCGATACAGTAAATATAATTGACTAAGTAAATAATTAATCTCGACAGGACCGGTGACCCAATTAGCCGAGTTTTCCTCTAATACAAAGCGGAGAAGGTTCGACTTCCGTTCGGTACAAATATTTGTGCCATTAAATAAATTGAATTTACGAGCCATCAGAAAATCTTATAATAATAAGAGTATTTAATATTTGTGTAATATTTTTTTTATTAAATAATACATATCATCATCATCGCCTAGCCTTTTCCCAACTATGTTGGGGTCGGCTTCCAGTCTTACCGGACTCAGCTGAATACCGTATTTAAAAAGTAGTAATTGTCTAATGATTTATTCAACCCATTTTACTGGGTAACACGGTACCCCATGGTAAGACTGGTTGTCAGAATTGAGGAGGTTACACGAACATTTTTATCGTCACGGCGATTTTAAGAATTTATAATGTAGTGACAGACAGACTAGACAGCCAAAGATCAACGATGACAGTTGTATAAAACTTCTTAAATAATGTAGAAGTTATTTACTTAAAATTAAATGCTAGAATATAAAACACTTGATTTTCACCCTGCTTTAATTTTTCTCTCACCCAGTGTTGCCCAAGAATATTATCCACTAATTGCTTCATAAGTATTTAGGGGTTGCTTACTCATAAAATATTCATGTTTTCTGAGGGTTGGATTCATAACGGTATTTTAACAAATATACAAATACTAAATCAGTGTATAAAATCACGCCGATGTGTATGAAAGGAAAACAAAAGCGTGGTATAATAATAGAACAGTATTGTGCAGATAATGTATATAATATACATATAGTTAACATACGACATGACTTCTAAATAACCGTCATAGATGTCTATGTAAAGAAAGTCAAAAACACAGTTCTTGTCTGGTTACCACGCCAACTGCATGCTTTTTTGCATTTTGAGTATAAAATTATTTAAAATAGAGCACATTGAAACTGAAATTTCTGGTATCTACGAAAAATTACCGAGTCTAGGTGTAACATTATTGTGTATATCAAATACAAAATCTCTAATATAGATTTTAACTTAAAACAGAATTTGCCTTTTTAAATGTCAGACAAGTACTTCGTCCAAGAAAATTGTCGATCTCCAATAAAACCCCTCGTGTCCAGCCACAAATAATCTTTATTTACATTGATATTGAGCGTGTTGTTATTGGTTCACTCTTACGACACTCCCGGGAAAATAAGGGTAGCTTACACTCTTACACTCGGCTAGGGGCCAATATACCACAAAAGAAATTGAAAAGAAAGGAATTAATATAGAAGGATATTATTGTTTTCATGCGAGACACTTGAACTTGTCAGTTCAAAGATAAAAAAGTTATTAATGATCGCTTAAAGTAAATGCAGTTAAACTATAGGTAGTAAAGTGCGATCTAGTATTCTGTTTAGGAAATTCAACTACCATTATAGGATATTAGACAAACTCATCATTTCTCCCCGTTTAAATTTTCTGTACTATCTGAAGTAGGGAATTATTTTTATTTTCAAATTTTTTTTAAATATTCAAAGTGGTCGATTCATACACATGCGAGGATAACATCTCCATTATCCAAGTGTTTATATAATGAAAACGAAAAATAACTACAAAATAAAAACAAGTAGACTTATTATAAATTTAGAGATACGGACAAAGATTGCAGACAGAGCAACGGGATTAAGTTGTAGGTAAGAACAAGGAAAAAGGCGGCAATCATACGGCCGCTTGTTTATTAAGAGCTCTTCACTGTTTAATCAACGCGAAAAATGCTTAATTAAATTCTAGGCGGGAACCCGCAAGGTGTACAGCGGTGTAGGGTGACCAGGACTCAGGAAATTGGGGGAAAGATTTTACTTTTAATGTAATTTGAGAATTAGGTTTTAATTTGAATTATTATATAGTTTAGATTTATTAACAAACAAATGACAAATGTTATATGATAATAGATAAGAATATTATCAGTTACTTAATGATATGTGAACAGGCCTTGTCGGTTGGCCTGGACTGAGAAGAAGATGACGACATCACTACTCCGTCCCTAAGACAAACCTAAGCCTGTGATCTTTATTATGTTATGTTTACAGTCATTTAGGATTTACTTGTCATCGGTATTTACAGAAAAAACAGAAGTACAGTCTTCTAATATTTTAACTTATTTGTAAGCTTCAAAAGTATGAATGATATTTTGTAAATGAGGTCAATAATCTGTTACACATTATTCTGACTCATAAATATTTATAAAAAATGAGGTCGAATTCATTCAGAATGAATGTCACAGATCACACAAATATGTGAACAAATGGTAAGCGAAACAGCTGTAAAAATGTAATCAAATGGTTCCACTTAATACTTGATATACATTAATACACTTTAATTATGACGGGCCTGTTGGTCGAGTGGTTAGTGACCCTGACTGCTATACCGGTAGTCGTGGGTTCGATTCCCACCCAGACCAAAATTAAATGTTGTGTGATGAGCATGATCATTAATTTGTTCTGTTTCTGAGTGTAATTTATCTATAATATGTATGTATTTAGAAATATATGAGTATGTTTATCAGTTGTCTGGTTACCATAACACAAGCTCTGCTTAGCTTGGGATCAGATAACCGTGTGTGAGTTGTCCCAGGATATTATTATTTACTTTATTAATAGTCGGATGTAAAGGTCATCATAATTACACAAATCGCAAAATGACTGATTAGAATCTAGATAGAATAAGGTTGATCGAAATCGGCCCACGCGTTTTATATATACTCCCAAAAAGGAACCAACTTTCACAAATACACAAGAAAACACAAAACCCACTTCGTTTCGCGCAGTCGAGTAACAAGAATTTTGTTTGCTTGTAAAACAATAATGGTAGAATAGCTAACACCGTTAGTTGAAGAAGTTGAAAAAATGTGTTATTGTGGTATAATGTATTTACTTTTAAAGTTTGCAGTGCACCTAAGTAAACAACACAGTGCTAGGCCTCTAGGCCACATGTAGTGTCTGACTAGACTAATAAGTAGGTACAATATTATGTTTATGTAGAAGTTCGTATTTCACGGACCGTTTTAAATAAAAAAATAATTCTAAAACCAGTTTATATTACATTCTTACCCAACCTTTAAATAATTAAGATGATCATCATCTCCCGAGCCTTTTCCCAACTATGTTGGGGTCGGCTACCAGTCTTACCGGATTCAGCTGAATACCGTATTTTACATGGAGCGACTGCCTATCTGACCTCCACAACCCATTTTACTGGGAAACACAGTATCCCATAGTAAGACTGGTAGTCAGAATTGACTTAACGACTGCCAAAGATCTATGTGTGACAGCCGGGACCTACTGTTTAACGTGCTTTCCGAAACACGGAGGGGTCTCGGTATGTTATAAATGGTCACCCATCCACGGACCAACCGCGGCGAGCGCGGCTTAACCTGTATTATCGGTCAAACCGCACGGCTTACACTTAGCCACGAGCCCCTCAAATAATTAAGATGATATCAGATAAAAAATTAAAAGTAATCATGGTAACCCTACCGAAATTTGAACTTTTTCTTAATTTAACCCAAAACTGAGGTACGTACCGTTAAATCTTGCATGTAATAACCGTTACCAAGATTTTGTCGAAAAATTCTCTTTTCCTTCTTTACACAAGTACAAGCTGATTAACTCCTTACTTTTTTGAGTCAAGTTAACCTTATTAATTCTTAATTTGTAAGGAGATCTCAAGGTATAAGTTTTTAGAATTATGTAAAAACGTTGCCAATTTTTATAAATCGGTATTTATTACTATTTATCGGTATTTATATGTATATTGTTATTTTTTAATGTTAGTTGGTAACAATACAAAATGGATGTTTAAATTTATTAGTAATCGGAATTTGTTTGTTATGTTGGAATGCATAAAATGTATACGATAAAAATATTGAATTTCGGAGCAATACATTAGAAAATATAATTTATAAACTACTACTAAAATACAACTTTATTTAATAAATCCAATATTAGAACAAGCATACCCCGTTATTACATGCCAATCAAAACTTTTTAAATTTTTGTTGAAAAATATTGGAGAAATTTTAGACAGGAGATTAATTAATCTTTTGTTTTTTGTTAACGAGGAATTGCGGGGTTAGGTGTAAATAATGGAGTTTAAGTGTAATGACGTTGCCATGGCAACCAAAGGCTAATGGGTCTGTATAATGTTTGTACTTCTTTTGTTTTCAGGTGATTTGTTGTCACCGATAGTTGGTATTGATTCTGAATTGTTCCATTATTGACGGTCAAGAAAATGTATGCTGTATTTTCAATTCAGATTTGAAAAAACAAAAAAAATAACTAAGAATTTAAGTTATTTATTTTTTCGAAATCATACTTAGTTAGTACAAAACTTCGCGCAGCTCTCAAATAATTATGAAATAAACATTCATTAACTACGCTATCGTTACGACTTTGCAAATAATCCAAAACATTCGAATTTTATCCTACATCGGCAAAATCCAAACATTCACATCAGAAATAAACGATTGATTTCATCGTAAAATAATTTTGAAATTCAAATATAAGCTTCAAAATCCAATCAGACCTGAATGTCTGAGTACCGAAATTATTTTCCATTTAATTACGAGTTGTTTCCGTCAAATTAAATCGTCTTCAATACGTCATTTGCGATTCAAAGCGCGAGTTTCGTTATTTTTTTGTTTTTGAAGGGAGCTGGCTTTGTTTGTTACCCCTAGCTTATTTTGGATGCGTAGGTACGTATAAGGTTGCTTATGTTTTTACTGCCTAACTGGAATTTTCTTTAATAACAAGATGAAATGAATGATGAAAGAAGAAGGTCGTGGTGGCCTAGCGGTTCAATGAACGGATTTGTATGCACAAGATTGCAGGTTCGAACCCAGGCAAGTACCAATGTGGCTTTTTAAAGTTATATGTACTTTCTTAATTATTCTAAGACACTTCTGACAAACGGTGAAGGAAAACATCGTGAGGAAACCTGGATTCCAAAAATTGGGATCTGAAATCGCCAATCCGCAGAGAGCAAGCGTGGTGATCAATGCTCGTGCCTTCTCTACATGGGAAGAGGCCTGTGCCCAGCAGTGGGACGTTTATAGGCTGGATTATTATAACAAGATTAGAATTAAGGAGTTTGTTAAGTAACGTCCAATAAAGGGTTATTTCAAGATTAATCAAGATTGCAGTTTGCTGTATGTATGTACACATTATAAATGGTCTAGTTTATAAGTAAAAAATAGTAGATACCTATCTACATCGATCTAAGTATCTAGATTGATTTAGATATTATTGCTTCTTTTTCGTTTCAGTATTTAAATATTACATTTAAAGATGATCAACCTAACTAGTAGCAACGAGTATAAATTATAGTTTTAATATTGCGAAAATGAGCTATTATTATTTTTCTTTTGGTTTTATATCTTATCTTATTTAGATTAGCCATCGAGCTCTATAACCTATCAAGCATATTGCTTCTTCAACAACATTCTACAGACATCCAAAATTAAGTTAGTTTCAGACTAAAATGCATTGCCAATGTATGCAGTGATCTTGAGATGTTGGTACAGTTCCTTTGGGAGTCTGTTCTGGTACATAATAACTATGGTAGCTAATTTAATGGCTGGTAACCTCAGGTGTCAAATATAGGTAAAGTTATAATCAACTTGCGCCAACTATGAGGGTGGTTTATTTTATGAAGTTTGGTGAAAATGCTTGTGAAAATATATTTTTATCTACTTGGAGTACATGCTGTATATGATGTATTTTACTGTTCCCGAATACAACTTCACTGAGTTTCCCGAATAAATATTTTTATATAAATGGAATGTATGCTGTATGCGATGAATTTTGCGAATAACAAAAAAAGTTCAGCTTTGCATTATTCTCTATATCAATTCATGACTCACACGAATATTGGAATGAGAAAAAAAAAACACACCTAGCAACAAGCGTTTCTTAAATAATGCATTTTTAACCTCCAACAAGTGAACCCAGACAGTTCTCTTTTACCATTGAACTATAAATTACCGAAACAATATTACCGCAAACTTAATTACATTATGATTTGACCGACCCGACCCGACAAACTTCAAACCGCTTCGCACGAACCACTCCCGCTCAAAAGAAATTGTTTTATGAAAATATTTTGCGAAAGCGAAAACTTTGGTAATTAGTGCGAAACGATGTAAGAACAACTATTAAATGGATCGATGGTAATTTATATTGTTTTTGTAAACGGTTGATTTTTGGGACAATTAATATATATTTTTTGGTAATTTTTAACTTAGTTCCAATGTTTGGATTTAGGCAAGTGGTGTAAATATTGGTAGATTAAACGTCACGATGTTTTTATTCTAAACAAAATTTTTTTTAGTATACTTTTACCAAACAACAAAACAACTGAACACCCATAAAACTTTGAACAGCTAAATTAAAAAAGTATTGACAAAGATATTAACGAATTATTATCCAAAAATATGAAAGTAGTAAATCTTGAAGAAAAACCATAAAAAAATAACATAAAAGACAGTGGGAAGCCACGATGGCGGTTCCCATAAAGTTTTGACACGGGGAAGGTATTTGGCAGTAATGAAAAATCATGTTACTACTAGGGAGGGTTGTAAAACACATTAAATTGTTTTTCACATTTATTACATAGTCTAAGGTGAAGAAGAAAGCGAGTTTCGTTTATAATATTTCTGTTCACGGCTTTATATTTAAAGCAAATACAACGAGGCCATGTTGATTTCCACTGAGAATTCGTTCTTTGGTAAGTTGACAATATATTCACAATATATTTGGATAAAGATTTATTTGTGAATACGTAACTATTTCTGTCCATAACGATGAATATGACACTGTTTCGCACTTAATATATACTTATTTTTATACTATTTACTTTAAGCATTATTTAGTTAACATGGTTGACAAACTTCACAAACAACAAACGACTTATTACGGCCAACAGAAGTATAATTAGGATATACACGCTTTACATTGACGGTACTCTTAATCAACCACCTAAAACTCCCGCACTGAAAAGGCGTTAGTCATCGAACACTTGTTTAAAATCGCTAATCGCGTGTCCCTTGCTTCCCGCCATCACTTGATAGTAGGACACTCGGTACGAGGATATATGACGTCATAAACTACCGTCGCTAAGCTTCATTGTTTGTGTATTATTGCTTTTGGATAAAACAAACGACAAACCATATTTTTAACTATGAAAATATTGCACCCGTTTCGTTTGGTAGGACCGAACCTAAATTTTTATATAGGAACTGGTAGTTTGGCAGACTTTAGTTCACTTAACATGTTCCAAATAAACGAACAGGAAACGACTATTACAACATGTATAGTCAATACACAACACTAATCAAGTTAAAAGGTGATTTTACGATACGATTAGATTTAAAAAATAATATCTGAATAACAATAATATAACTGTATTATTGTTTATTTTTTCATACTATCTCAAAACTTTTCAAAGTCGTGTTTAACTCTACTAAATATAAAGGACACTGTGCAAGCCTTACTCGCATATTCGAAGTAAGAAAATAAATAACTCGCAAATCTTCAAAACTACATCACCCAACATCCAAAAAGGATTTCACCCTATGTTAAAATAGATTAAATAAATATCGATCGTCAAACTTGAACCCTTTCTCACTGGTCCCCAATAAGTGTTCGACATTCAAAATTCACCATTACAGCCGAAGAAGTTGTAAGTTATTTGTGTGCCCTTCCACGTTATCGCATCGAAAACTTTTGTTTTACGAACAATTAAGTGTAACGTTAACCACCCCTAAAGTTGGTGTTTGGAGTTTTAGGGTCGAGACACAATGGGTTTTTGATAATGATTTTTGTTAATTATATAAATTACTTTATAGACAAATAAAAAATATAACTTTCGATAACTGGTAGGTAACCGCACTCTTTTCAAAGTGTCGCTGTGAGCGATATATATCAACCAAAATTGCATTTATATAAATTACTATCTCTTTGTTATATTGTGCATTGCTGATGCATCTTGTAATAAATTCTTGGAACACGGTTGCTATTCGCCCGTCTTTCTTCGTGATCTTATTTACTACATAATAGAGCCTTTTAGCTTGACTTAACCATATTTACTATGACTTGAACAGAAGAAATAGGTCACTGAAATGAGACTTCGCGAACAAGTGGAAACAAGGGGATAAGGCATCGTTATTTTGATGACTGATGCGTAAAAATTTAAAGGTTGAATATTAAAAAAGTTTGTCTTATTTGATGTGATTCAACTTTTATTTTTGCTCTGCCTCTACCAATAACTACTTTCCTTAAGGCTACTGTTAGAAATTTCACCGGGTTGAAATGTCAAATTCCATTGTAAGATGGTGGAATTTGACAGTTAACGCGCCATTGGGGTCAATTGGTGAATAACGGTAGCCCTTAACAATAATCGTAGTTTTTTTATCTGATAGCGCATTAACTGCTTGACAAAGATCTCTTGCATGTTATTTTACTAGAATTTCGGCGAATTGCACTCATTGTGCCACTATTATTACTAACGGCACGAAAATTTAGGGATGGCACCAGTTACACGATACTTTGCATTGATAACATTGTTCAACACTCGGAGATTTTATGAGGCCTTTATTATGTGATGTAATGTTCGTCCTACGTGTAGGCTCATGTTTTATGTACGTACTTATATTTTTATAATGTTCTTTATCTTTAAAGATAGGCTGTAATGGGGATCATGTGCTGCGGCAGGTACTTTGACAGGTTAGGAACGATAACTTGAATAACAAAAGGCTTGTGTACACCCTGAAATTCAAATTAGATAAGGTATGAAAAGACGCGTATTAATTGCGTAAAACACAAACAAAAACCTTCAAAAATATCATAATAGGAAACAAAGATGAGATCGTGTTTGAACTTCAAAAAGTAATTGTGAGCAAATGAAACTCAATAGACAAACGTACACCTATGCATTTTTTTTTTATCATTTGCTATGTATATATTACTATATATTTTATTTCAGTCAAAAGATATCGGACTGATCAGTCTTTAACACCTCTTTCGATACTACCATACTCAGATAATAAAAACATAAATGTAATAAACTGATCCTAAACAAAACATTTATAAATCCGTTATTGAACAATGAACAGTTAACTAGTAATTGAGTTTAAAATAGAAAACTACATCTGGCCGTTATGACTTTACTATGGAAATGCTAAATTCGAAAAATTTAATTAACTTTTAGAAAACTCGAGAGCACAACAGTTTGCATAAACTGTTGTAGTTGAACCGGCTTATTTGGCGGAAAAAATACTGGCTGTATTTTTCTTTTTACTATTAACAAACAAAGAAGAAAGAAATAGAATACATTTGAAACTGAAAAATAAATAAAAAAAAAGCGGGACAAGTGCGAGATGCACTCGCGTGAAGAGGGTTCCGTACGATGCTACCTATCATGTTTTTTTAAATCTGATTTACTTTTATCCCACACATTCCACCTGCCAATGTGAGTTGGTGCGCACAATATTGAGTGATTTACCATGTTATTTTAATATCATGGACTTTTTAAAGGTTTTCCTATAATTTATAAGTATAAAACTAGTCTAGTCGATTCGGAGATAATTGACTGTGACCGACGCACAGACACGAGTGATCCTATAAGGGTTGCGTTTTTTTATTCGGATGTAATGAACCCTAAAAATGAATAAGACTACATCGCGCGTCACTAAAAAACTTAATTAAATAATATCTTCTTAACTAGACTAATGGCGTTTGACGGGCTGTTTTCTTAGCAATAACAAAATTAGTCTAATACTGGTTTTCAACTGATCCATGAAGTGACTAATCTAAACTTTACAACTAATTCCGAGTTTTGTTTTCTTAAACGAATTAGGAATGTTGAACAACTTGTTATGCCGTTACTATGTGGTTTATTCCAAGGCGGTATAGCTCGCAAGTCTCCATAGGGCCATAAGTGACGTCACACACTTAGTTTTATGGGGAAACTTTGGAGACATGAGTTATGCCACGCTAAATATATTCCGAAATTGCAATAACAACGTCGCAAAGTTGCATGAACTATATCATACGAACATGGCGCAATATTGTACGGAGTACACTTTGTGCCGCTTTGGGAATGGCTAATCTAACTCTTGAGTGCATAAGGAAGCTCAAATCATATAAGCATACATACATGTAAGACATAATACCGTTAACCTACTGTGTATAGTACGCATATATACATATTATGATAGTGTATTCTATGATGTATTCAACATTCTATTTTGCTATTTTGAAATGTTCATAATTTCAATTCATAATTGTTATTTTGAAATGTTAACTACCTACATTATGAAATATAAATAACTGTATTTGGTATACTTGCAACTACGTTTTATTACAAGCTTTTCTTAAACTTGCAATTTTCGTAAGTTGCACCTGCATTGTGGAATAAAAATACACTAATGAGTATGAGAGTTTAACGGACTGTGTAGACCGTTTTAAGATCGTAGCATCCTTACCGATCTGATGCGTACCATTTGGTGTAAATCGTACTAAAAAGTTTGTTCAAAAAAGTTTTTGTACTAATCAAACAAAATTGTTAAAAGAACCCCAGTTGTAGGTTCTCGTTCAAAGTCGTACATAAAATATAAGATTAAATATTTTCAGGATCCAAAACCCGCCAAACTTGGTATTGTAGAGAAATCGTTATTTGAATCATAAACAGTTGTAGATTCGTCTGTAACAAAACTTATTTCAAGTCTAGCTACGTGCTTTACAAAATTTGCTGGTTCTGAATCCGATTTCAATTTGAAAAATAAAATCCCTTTACTTGCTCAAAGGATTCTTAAATCAAGTTATTTATTTGGGTATTAAAACGAATTGTAGATACTTCTGCAAACTATTAAATCGATGTTTTCCGATTAAAATAAAACGAAACTATTACATTCCTATCAAATAAATTCAATTCATATTCAATAGTTCGTAAACGTTCATAAAAAACGCGTCAATTTTATACATATTAATGGGATTTGAAAAACCGTTTCCAATCGCTCGTATTATCCCTACTTTTATTGCTTCCAATACTGTCACTAGAATGTCTGAATAATAACCTCTCGATAAAGCCATCCATGTAGGCATCCTTAATTAATTGAACCTATCTAGACCCTTCGTTGGGAAATCAAGCTTTTTATTTGTTGCTTCGAGATAAATATCCACGCAAAATGTAACTCTAATGTAAGGGTGTAGAGTTGATATTTGCAGTGGTGATATCTTCTTTTAATTTGCAATTTTCTGGCTTACTATTACTGAGGGATTAAGTTCTAGCTACGGATAGAATCTTTAATTTCCTCAGGGCGTTTCGCCTAGATGATATTCAGTGCGGATACTCTGTAAGCGTGGGATGGAACATTAAGAATATTTTTATAGCTTTGATTGTCGCGAATAACTTCTCTTATACTGACTTGGTACTGAAATGTCCCATTATTGTGAACGTGACGAGAATTGCTTGATGAATTTCGATTTTCTTTGCTGGAGTTTATATAAATAGCGACTTGAAATTTTGTCATACTGTTAAATCTAAAAAAGAGTTTAAATCAAATGTTTTGACTTCTGAACGAAAAATTTATTAGATAACTAGCTGTGCCTGCGACTTCGTTCGCGTGGATGACGAAAATCAATGAGTTTTTAACCGCAAAATTAAGTTTGTTTTTTATTGTTTATACTTTTCCGGGATAAAAATTACCCAGTGTGGTGCCCAGGATAATAAAGAATAATTATACCAAGGTTCATCGTAATCGAACCGGTAGTTTTTGCGTGATACCTGAACAAACAGTCACACTTTTGGTTTCGGTGTCGGTCAAGTAACACCCCCCGCCATTAATTTTTTTGATATTTTCAATGTACAGAATTTTCACTTCTACAGATTTATTATAAGTATAGATTTTATGTTTCCAATAAATAGCCTTAAGAATTTTTTATAAAAATGTCTTAATATAACCTTAATCATACGTTTTTTTCCAACCTCATTTGCAACTATAGAGTAAGTTAACTGAGTTTTTCTACTGATTTACAAAGGTAGTACATAACTCACCCACTTTATATCAGGAACATTCTGTAAGGACGTAAGTACAAAACTTTTGTTAGCTTCTCAATAGCAAACTGAGTACTGTCACAGCAAAAAACTTTTACTCATTGTTGACGTTCCCCTAGTGAAGAGAGAGGGTAGACTAACAAATATTGTTTGTACTTCAATGCAATTTTGTATAACTGTTTACATTCCGGAGATGATTTTGCTGCAGTAAATAAACCTTGACATAAAAAAAGTATAACTATTAGAGCTTTCGATCTAGCAGGCTTACTTTTAGGTTAATTTCAATTCCGATACAAGGTCAATACAAAATTAATATTATTTTAGGCAATTTTGGAGGACTGCCTCGTTGTAGTGGCGCTAAGCGCGACTGCTACGCAAGAGGTCTTGGGTTCGATTCCCAAGTCGACCAAGGTGTTATTGGGATTTTCTATGAAATTTTCTTTAGCAGGTCGGAGTTTGGATTTGTGCCCGGTTAGTGGCAATAGGCTCGCCCCCTATTACATGGGACCTAAACATACCGGCGAACTGTGGGTGTACATTGGTACACCTCTGCCTAACCCTTCGGGGATAGAGGCGTGATGGTATGTTATGTTATTTTATGTAATTTTATTTTATTAGATTTTATAAATCAACTTCAAAAGAACGACACGCCAATATATTCCAGGCATTTGGGATTAAATTCAACTGCTACCCCACATATTGTTCTAAGCTGCAACGGTCATATCTAAACGAGAAACCCAATGTTGGTTTTTGACTTGGTACATAATATAATTGTCAATTTCGAAGCCATCGTTATCATGTTTTTTGTTTCCTGACCAATCATTTAGCAACAAAACACTATTACAGTAGATAGGTTGTTAGCTGGAAAGACAAAGTAATACAATTAGTCCATGGTGGTCCCATAAGGTAAGGTGTCGGTAATTAATTGCAGGCACCGTGGTAATCCAATGTCCTCAATTTACTGCAGTATATCGTGACTAGATAAGGACTAGTACCTGATGTATTCTTTGAGTTCCTTTACTTACATTACCTTCTATGTGTCTCCAGAGTAACAAGACTATGTAATATTTATTGCTGGGTCTGTCTTATCTGCTTAATTAGTCTGAGTTCAGACTAATCTACGGACAATTTGACGTCCTCCGTGGTCGAGTGGCGTACGCACCGGTTTCAAGGTGTCGCTAGCTCTGAGATCCCTGGTTCGATCCCCGGACGGGTCAATGTTGAAAATCACTTTTCTACATTGTCTCGGGTCTGCGTGTTTGTGGTATCTTCGTTGTATCTGAATTCTATAACACAATTGTTTTATCTACTTACTTTGGGTTCAGAACAATGGCTGTGATGTTGTTGACTGTCCTGGTTCGTGTTTTGTCTAGTTCTGTTGTCTAATCGTCTGTTTTGACTCTATGTTTTCTTAAAGATGCAGAAATGCTGTATACATAAAATGCAATAATATGTTACGCATGACCGAACACGCATCATCTCCCAACACTATATTGTAAGTATAACTAAAAATAATACGTTCCGGAACGCAATGCCGACATGTGAGCCATTTTTCTTCGCAAACAATTTGCTTTCAAGTAACATCGTAATACAGAATGTTTACATAAACTTTTGCACAATTTACACGAAGGGGAACTACTGACTATAAATTTTCATAAAACCGTTGCGTTTCCTGCGTCTTTCGAACAAATGTTTACGCACCATTGATCACGCGCCCCTTCAAAACTCGATGTGGGATGTAAACTGTTTGGCGCTTTTAAATATTTTTGTTTGTTTTGCATACACGTAGTAAGCAATATGTAAGTACATAGGACGTATTTTAAATAAATTATTAGTATAATAAACAAAAAATTGTTATTTTTTGTTTGCATCACAATATTTTAGTGAAAATATACCTTGTTACTTTCACAGTATTATTTTGTAAAGTGTTTTTTTTTATTTTTCTTAATATTTCACTACGGATCAAATACCTACTTAAATAATAAAAAAAAAACTTGGTAGGAGAAAAAAGAATATTCAAAAGACTACTTAAAAAAGGTGACATAATTATTTAACCCCACATAATTTACTTACCAATCAAAACGCACACTTTCCAAATGAAAATATTTTAGGGCTACTCTCACACTGTCGGCTTTCCGTCTAGCGTAAGAAAGATGGTGATGTATATCTTTCCAATAATCAGGGGGTAGCGTTCCCGACGGAAATTGGATCAGAGGCGCAAATTAAGTTTAACTCTGGCGAGAAGCGACCATTTTTTGAGAATCTAAAAATGGTTGCTATTTTATACTGAGTACTACGTGTGGAACGGAGATGAGTTGGTATGAAGAAGGATTTACTGAGGAAAATGGAGATAAGTAAGATTTTGTCGTGGTGTATGACCTTGTCTAAGATTAGTATATTTTTTTTGGGATTTGGTAAAATATATCTAAGATTCACCGAATACATCTAATATTTGTCTAAGGTTTTAATCTTACACGAAAGGAATTAAAGTTATTCAAATATGTATTCAGGCACCACTTTTACTGTAAATCAAATTGAGATTTGCCTATCATTCGATAACACTCAGATCCGTCTGCCATTTTGTCTTTTTTATTGCTTCAGAAGAAAAACACACATTTAGCAATAAGTATTTTCATTGTAAATGTTGTAATTTGAAAATGATTAAAAAATAAATTGCAAAACAGCACTGGACTTTTTTTGTTATTTAATGTAGATAGTTTCTTCTTCTGTAACTATATTTATATATCCTTTACTATATCTAAATGGAAACGGACTCAACACAATGACTCATACGTCATACCTACACACCTTCCCTTCCATATCTGCATTGTGTATCGCATGTCCGAGCTCCGAGGTAACAAGTGACAGGTGACAGGCGGACAGAATAGGCACTGCTTTCTAATATAATGAGGGCACGTGTCAGATTTGTCTATGATTGTACGGCTTTCCTTGGGGTAAACATTGAGGATGGGTTGGTTTGAAATAGTGATGCTTAAGGATCGGTAGTGATGTTCAGTGACAGCTGTCTGTGTAAATGTGATGTAAATAATCAGAAATATTAAAGTCAGAAGAAGGTGGGGAGACCAACTAAACTCTTACCGAAAGGACTGGCCCATCCTAGCTCAAGACAGAAGTGCGTGGAAGAGGGAGAGAGAGGTCTTTGCCCTGCAGTGGGACAAGGCGGGCTTAATAGAATAGAATAAAGTCAGAATTACTTAAAAAATACATTTAGGTACTACAATATACAGTTTTATTATAAAAATTCTTGGTCATATTCGAAATGCTGCTGTAAGCAATAGAAATAAACAACTTTCAAGGAAAACTTAGTCAATTCCCAAAATTATCACGAGCGTATCAATATTAGCACGGCCCGCAGGTAGTTTTTATTTTAGGTTGCAGTAAGCTGAAAGCTTTCTCCTTCTTGTAGATAGTTATTCATTTGCATAGACCGAAACATAACCCTGTAATAGTAAATAGTACAAAGACTCAGCTAAATAATTCACTAATTCAACCTTAGTATAATATAACTAAGTCTGTTTTACGATCTATTCCCATCTAATGAACTTCCCTACGTATAATTTTTATTATTATATTTACGAGTTTACTGACAAAAGGAAAACTTATCAACACTTAGAAGAACATTCGCTTCATATTTCATATCTATTATTGTTACCAGACCAAATATTCTCACAGAATTTTACGATAGTCGTAAAGAAAAGCTATTACCACAAATAAATGAAAAAGTAATGCAGAAGGTCAACTACATGTAATGTTTTTCATTGCCTACATAGCTTTTACTTTGACTAAAAACATGCGACAGATAATCATAAAAATTTATCAGTTGCTACTTAAATAGCTTTGTTCTGAAGTAAATTACAAAAAAAATATCTACACCTACGTAGATCATTATAAGCAAGTATTTCGTACGGTGTCTGAAAATCAGATTAACCTGAAAATAAATAATAAATATAAATAAATGCGGACAACATCACATACATTGTTCTGAACCCAAAGTAAGTTGCTAAAGCACTTGTGTTATGGAATTCAGATACAACGAAGGTACCACAAACACCCAGACCCGAGACAATGTAGAAATGTGATTTTCTACATTGACCCGTCCGGGGATCGAACCCGGGACCTCAGAGCTAGCGACACCTTGAAACCGGTGCGTACGCCACTCGACCACGGAGGTGTATCATGTGACGAACCTTTAGACAAGTGCTATAATCAATTGTTTGTCTTTTAGTCTTCAACTATATGCTATTTGAATAAATATGATTTTCTGGACCTTTCTGCAACTTTAGGATTATTTTTTCTAAATCTTTTGTCCAAGTGGACCTTCTGTATCATAATTATTTTTTGGTTTCCTCTTGAACAAGTAATCGAGTTCTAACTGAAACTACCACTTTACTGTTGTTTAAGACTTGTCTGTGAAGTGCCGCTTCCAAATATAGAGTGATGGTGGTATCACTTAATATGATTAATAGAAAATTGATGTGATGCAATAGGATTAATACCGTATATGTTACATCACATTGCTTTAAAATAGAATAATAATCTCTTTATTTTCAAATTATTTCTTGTCTTTCCATACCTACCCTAAAAAGAGAGAAATCCTGATATTATTTAATTTATTAAAAAAAACAAAATGCCAAATATATGGCTTTAAATTAAAAATAAATAAAGTACAATTTTGCTTCAGAGTTGGAATAGATTATTTATTTACTTTCAGTGATTGACATACGTGACATACGTGCCTACTCTGAATCGTGTTTACCTAAGTATGGAAATTTTACGACCTTAGTGTTAAGATAAAAAAAAAACGCTAATGACTTACGCACAATACAATATTATTTTTTCGATTTTCTCTACACCATGTAGATACTTTCTTAAACCTATTATATGTATATCAGATATAAAAACAGTTCCCTATAAACGCCCGAACATTGAACATTACCATAACATTCCCGATGCATCATTGCGCCCCGGGGAGAGAAACAAACACTTCTCTAGATTATATTTTTATTGATCACTTTGTTCTTTTATTGCTGATCGATGAGTTATATAGGCTGTTGAGTTTTCAAAAGTTTATAAATTTTGAGGGCTTTGAAAGTGAAAATAAAGCATGTTCAAAATATGCAGACCATCTGTACCTACTAATATTTATTCAAGATCTTGTACAAATTTTCTTTTACATGAAACCTCGGCTTTTTTTAAGCAATGTAAATGATTCATCATTTATACTACGTATTTGCTTGTTTTCTGTGACAATTTCATCCACCGATTTTTGTGCGCTTGCTAAACGAGTGCCTTGCTAAACGAGGGCCTTTAGTGGGGAATTTTAGGCTGGTAGCACAGAGTATGTCAGCACACTCTCATATTATAAAAAACATGACTTTTGTTATGTTAAAGTTAATTACTTTCCTCTTCTAACTTTGCCATACCTTTTCATATTAATTCCTTCAGAATCCCTAACAAAACACGGTGAACACCATTTCACAGGCAACGTAAAACGCGTTTTCCTTAAATAGTAAAGAATAACGTTCGAACATAAGGGCCGGTCAACAGTCACCTTCCAAGCCTGAGGAAGTAATTTGCTATACCTTTAACCACGATACATTTACCGTCAAATCACACCAACGATCATATTGATGGCCTTTATGGCCTAGAACATAAGAAATGTTTTCATTGCTCATTTGTTTCTTCAACTGTTCTCGTTAAGCTTGCAAGGATCCAGTCCAAACGTTATGGAGTGTTACCGAGTGGTATAAAACATAACTGAAAGTGGATTTTCGTTATTACACGCACGTATTTGGTTGGGAACGTGCCAGGCGATTTTGAGTTTTATAGCTTTGGAGCCTTTATGTGATCGCTATAAATATCCTTTGGAGATAATGGTGGTTTATTAAAATATGGGACCAAGCATTTTGTTTACACTGCGGGTGTAGTAAATCCTTAAGTAAATATGTGGAAAATAATTAAAACCGCTAAAGGTATTTGACATCACTTTGACATGCCCAGGGTACCTATAGAAAATACCTTTTGTCTTTGGGCGTAATGTAAATTAATACATGGTATATTAAATAAAATCTAGAAATTGAAAAACTTACTTCCTACTTACTTCAGTAATAAGTATTTAGCTATGATAACACTACAATAAAACGATTAATATTAAAAGTAAATACATAGTAGTAGATTTTTTCAGTCATTTCAAAGAGAAAATCAATGAAAAGTCAAGACGCAAGGCACGCTCTGAAGCTTTTTGTATACCGCCTAGGTGTACTTGGGTTGGTGTTAACCGGTTCGAAGCGGTCTAATCCGGTAAACAACCTAACACCTAACTAGATCGATCTCGTTTGAACTGGATTACCGCGATGGCCGCGCTGCGACGCCGACAAATTGACTTACATAGCACCTACAAACACGATACCTGTGCAGGATAATAAAAATATAGAGGTTATAGTAAAATCGTTTCCAAGAATAAACCCTGGTTTCAGAAAGGGTGAATAATAACAAACTGTTGTCAAATTTTCAGGCTGCCATAGGTTAAAAAAAGGAACTAACTACTAATCGCTTAAAAATAATAATTAATGTATTGTCCAACCTCATTGTTTGGCTATTGATTAATTATTTTTGTAATCTACGTTTCAAAAATTTCAGGTCTGGTTTGAAAACTTCTGGTAGTTTCGTTTGCCCTGAGGTGTAATTAATCAGATAAAAGAGATCATTACAACAATAACTGATATGTAAAGCCTTCTTTCAAAGGGCGAATAAAAAGATTTAGATTTTATACTAGAAATTACATTTTCTTAACTAGAATTAGTGATGTTCTGTACAAAACATCTTTCAACTGCACTAAAAGTGTGTTATATATTTTAATTACAAAATGATCACCTCTAAACCTTCCCAGCTCTATAATAGATTTCAATAGCTTGCTACATGTCCGCGTGTAACGGTGTCCAAGCAATTTGTAGCGCAGGTAACATTACCCGTACCGCCGTACTATACGGGCGAGCGTGCTTCCACACTAAGAACAGAGTATTGATGGGAAGGAGAATTCGTTCTGTGTTTAATGCTTATGAAGACTGTTGATAGTTGATTGGTTTAACTTGTACAAAGCTGGTTAGGTTATCGTAGTATAGTGGTATTATCTAACTTGCGAAAACCAAGCAATAGCTAAGTCATAGGATTAGAAGGCGACCATTTCAAAATTAACCATTTCAAAACCATGGGGTTTTGCTATGCTAAGTAAAGTGATACGGCTACGGGTAATCTCGTGACAGCTAAAGACTGATCAGCTATGTTTCAGTATGCAGTTTTGAATTTAGAGTTCATAATATATTTTTTTCTATAAGACGTCATACTTTAGGACGCCGCGCCGTACGTGGATGGGTGTCCATTTCCAAACATACCGAGAACCCTCCGTGCCTTGAATAGTACGTTAAGCCGTAAGTCCCGACTGTCATACTATGATCTTTGGCAGTCGTTAAGTCAATTCTGACAACCAGTATTACCATGGGATACTGTGTTACCCAGTAAAATGGGTTGTGGAGGACAGATAGGCAGTTGCTCCATGTAAAAAACAGTATTCAGCTGAATCCGGTAAGACTGGAAGCCGACCCCAACATAGTTGGGAAAAGGCTCGGCAGATGAGGTAATTTCTGCTTCAGCATTAGGTACTCTTTTTTTTGAGATGTGTAGGTACTGTACTCTCATTCATGCGAAAACTCTTACCCTTATAAAGATTAAGGCTTGAAGAATAATCTCATTATGAAAACATTAATAAAAATAAATTATCTACAACAAAAATCTAATTTCTAAAACTTCTTTATTCATTTTTCTAAGTCCATAATCAATGTAGGCTGTAATTGAAGCTTGTTATACATCTTATTCTATCGTCTACAAAGTTTCATATAGTAACAAAGCGTAATAAGATTTGAATTGTTAACTTTATTTACAAGTTTAAACAAAGGATTTTGGGTGCTTACTTGAATTTATTAGTGCTACTATTAGTAATTGTTTTCAGAAATTAGGTTAAGCATTTAGAATAATTAATTTTGAGCTCATTAATATTACCTGTTACTATCGTTTGTTAGCGCCTCTTTACTGAGATAGAATGAGCATTAAGTTTTAATCTTGCTTACTGCTGATTACAATTTATTAATATTTAATTGGTTTCGTTAATGTTTTGTTTTATATTTACTTGCTCAATGTTAATTAAATTGAAAGTTGGTAATATTTTGTTCTTAGTCTTAGAGATTATTTTTTTTGCACGTACACTTTAACAACAAAAATAATTGTGTTCCTTGATGGTAGTTTTGGAAAACCATTTGTCAATTATTGGCATCGTATCCTTTAATATCGAAGCTATATTCCTGTAAAAAAGTAGCTGTTACGTCATGTTGTGGTCGAATTTTTATTAAATTCTTTCTAGTCTCTCGCGTTACAAAACACAATCTAAACTCTTTAAAATAAGCAAGAACAGTCTGAAACCTCATGCGCTCCAGACATGTAAATCATGGATGTTCATAAAACATGCAATGTGAGCCACCCTCTTTCATTGGCTGCAAGATTCACTACACTTAGTGAATACCTTACAAGCCTCTTTTGTGACCTTGGTATACGAAACCTGCAGGCCATTCACCATGATGGAATTTTTAATACAACCTCGTTTCGGGTTATGACAATTTTCGTGTGCGACCATAGACATTGTTGTTAAACCGCTGTTTTTAATTGACAATGAATTTTGAACATGACTTTCGGCTAATTGGGTAGTTGTGTTTTGTTTTTGGTTATTGTGCCGTTGTGCGGATGTTTTTAAACTGCAACCGTTCCTTTGTTATGTATTTTCATTTTTCGTTTAAATGAATGCACTTATATAACAAAATTTGTTTTAAAGAGATGTTTTATATTCAGTATTTACTGACGAATGATTAATTTAAAAAAGCTTTATGGTAAAGTTTGTGTAACCGTCGAAATGGGCAATAAATAAAAAGTCAATTACCTACGGTAAATATTATTTTATTTCTCCATTTAAAATTGTATTAATTAAAAACTGAAATGGAATGTCGAATATGAAAACACAGGTAAAAAGATGTAATCTTTAGTTATGGCTTTACTGCGAACAACACTGTTATATCAAAAAGAGAATAATTTAAAAGAACGTACCTACTCTGTTTTCAAAGTGAATACATTTAAAAAACGAATGAAATAAAATAATACTACGTTTTATTTAAATTTTGAATCGGATTAAAATATTTTTTTAATCCGCTGCAAATAAATATGCAATATTTAATATACATTTTGTCATTCAACCAAATTAATGAAGAGTTTATATTTACGTAAAGAGCTACGTAAAGGATCATTCTACACTAATGAATTAATTCATTATTGAATGCAAATAAATAAAATTGAAATCTATCTTAATTTAATCCAGAGATGCGTACAGTGTTTATCATTTAACAGCATTAATTTCCAACAAAAACCATTCATCAAAGTGTCTTGTTGTGTCAATTTAAAAAATTATGATTTCGACAGCAACGGCTGAGCACTTTACATTTTTTGACAGCGACCAAAATGATTAAGTGTCTGTTTTTGTAACAACTTTATACAGACAGCTCTTGTTAATGAATAAAACCATTTATTGGATGTGTTTTAACGTTCGCTGATTAATTAATTTGACTGCCAGGGTTGAAGTTTGCCCTGTTGTTTTGTATTATGCAAGAGTTTGCAATGCTGTAGTCAGTGGCAGGTTCAGGATAGTCGGCTGGAAGAGGAAGGACTCGAACCAGACAAAACAAAATTTAAGCAAAATGATTAATATGTTTATTATTTTAGAAACTTGAAAAAATATTTTTTATAGTATATCAGTTAAAAATAATAACATGCGTGAAGCTTCCTTTAAGATTTTTACGGCAAGAATCAGATGCTATTAGATGCCTCACAGCTTGGTCCCGGCACTGGCTCTAGTATGGTTATTCTTTAGATAAGATAAGATATCATTTATTTGCTTGAAATATGGTACAAAAGTTGTTAAATAATAATACAGAACATGACATATTTCACCCTGGTACGGGCATGCAAACATTATTAAATTATTTTTACTGATATGCACTAGTGACTACATATTTAATTATACACTGAACATTAATGAAGGATCGAATTGACGGGCATGTTGGTCTAGTGGTTAGTGACCCTGACTGCTATACTGGAGGTCGTGGGTTCGATTCCTGCCCAGGACAAATGTTGTGTGATGAGCATGATCATTTGTTCTGGTGTCTGGGTGTAATTTATCTATAATATGTATGTATTTAGAAATATATAAGTAAGTTTATCAGTTGTCGGGTTACCATAACACAAGCTCTGCTTAGCTTGGGATCAGATAACCGTGTGTGAGTTGTCCCAGGATATTAATATATTATTATAATTCTTTAAATGTGTAAATCGAACATAAAGAAGAACTTACTCATTACTTTGATACAATGCTTTAATAAGCCAAATATCTGCAAGAGCTGTCATTAAGGAAATCTTTGGTAGAATAATAACTCTCTTGAATTAACCACTTTCGTAAGGTACAACAAAAAGTTTAAGAGCCTTTTGCTATATAATTTTCCAACTAATAGGAAATTGCTTTTGTTAGTATTGGCAAGGTATGTATCAAATAAATTCGTGTATTATGTGACTAGTTTCAGTGTCACATTAATTACATAAATATGTTGTCATGTATGATCATGTAAAGACATCACAAATTTAGGCGTCTATGTCTATGTTTGTATGAAAGTTCCTGCGAGTTATTATTGGTCTACGTAATTCCCTATCCTAATATTGAATCAAATGGAAGATATACGTCTGGTATAGAAAAGGACGGTGGCACACCGGTGACCTTTTAGGAATCGATATTCAACATAACATTACTTCTCATATTATGAACAGAAATATTTTATTTAGCAAAAATTTAGAACTCTCCAATATTAAGATTATCCATCCAAAATGTAGGAAGTATATCTATACTTTTCATTTATTTTAATTGTTTAACAACATTTCACTATATTCTAAGAATATAAAACTAAGATCCAAAATTAAGATTTATATTTACTAGGCAATTTTTATTGCACTAACACAGCAACGTCAACAGCGTCTATTATAAAGAATAAAGATGATTTTTGTAAACTAAATGTTTGTAGTATTGCACAGAATAAGCTAAATAACTGATTATCTGAAATTATTTATTTTTTTCTTCTACGTTACTTATTTCTAGTCAATAGATTCCATGACATACTGCCTGCATGGCGATATACAGTGTTAAGAAAACCCTGTCCGACCCGAAAGGGTGATATAGGTTTCACAATCATATGCCCAAATAAAATATTAAATTTGGAAAATTTATGATAGTATCAATAATAATGAACTTTTAAATAACGACTTTTTGACACGAAATTCCCTAAATTTGAGAATTAAACTATAATTACAACACCATTTTCGTCCGTATTATTCGGCGGCCTTTTGTTCGATCATTTGGCAGTACGTGTGAAACTCACTCACGAATAGTAAGAAAAAAAAATCTCTATCATTTTTTTTTCTATTTTTCAATTTTTGTTTACATTAATGGTATCAGTTATCGATACCTAACAATACCTTAACGGATCCGACAGTGTTTTCTTAGCACCCTGTATATCAATTTTATTATCCACCTAGTGTGTCCACACCACAATGCGTCTTATTACCTTGTTATAACAAAACATTTCTGTTTGATGTTCGTTACTTAATGTTGATTCCCCTTTCGCCGTCTGTCCGTTTATTTGATATGTACAGGTTTTATTAACATTTCCTTTTTATTCCTTTTGTTGGTAGCGCGATTGTAAGATAAAGATTAAAAGATTGTAAGTTAAAAGCTTTTGTTATGGTCTTATTTTTTGACTAGTTTTCTTTTGAGTCTTACCTTACAACTTGACAAGCTTCATTAAGAAGGACGAAATTTTTATTATTGTAAAAAAAAAGGAAAATTTCGAGAATAACCTTTTTCCAGCAGTACTGTGGACACAAAAGCCTTGTTAAATTATTGTACAAGTATATTGTATTACTTGTAATAACTACCTTTAATGTCAAGTGAATGTACGCAAGTCGCAGTCTTTGTTAAAAGCTGGTATAAATTATAATGTAATGGTACATGTCATACTAATTAACTTGTAAAGATAGACATGTTTGTATTAAGACTTAGCTGTCACTGAGTCATGGAATTTTTTACATAATATAATAATACACTAAGGAAAATATCGCACTATGTGAATCATGTCATTGTGTTTTCAAAAGACTTATGAGGCTTTTTCAATTGAATAATGATGTCTTACGTATGTAAAAACTACAGGTAAATCTTTATTTGTTAGTCAAATAAAAATTCAAGTTTCTTTTTTTCTTTTACATATTTTCAACTTAAAATCTTCTATTTAAAAATGATAAACTTACGTTTAAAATAATATTGCAAAAGTGACAAAAGACGAACACTAAGAATTTACTAGTCGATTTCAAACGTCCATTTTTAAATTTGCAAAAATTAACCGATACATAGGGGAAGATGTTGTACCTGTGGACGGTTTTACCTGTGGACACCTCCGATATCTTAAAAAATGTAGACAGGAATTGAATGAATTGAACGCATCCGTAAAGTATTTTTGATGTATGGCAACACTGACTAGTAGCCATTTTGTGTTTGTTATTGTGTAGCTGGTAACGGACTGTTAAAGGTTTTCTACAAAAAAAGTAAGTATTTATATCATTTTCGTTCTATATTTTTGTGAATATATGCAGAGTATATATCATTATCTTGGGTCAGAATGTAGTGTATATTGTTAAACATCTATTTTCAGTGGTATAACAGTGTAAAGTAGTACCGACTATGGCGGTAATATGTTTTTAGGTTATAATGTCAGATTTGTACCTATGGACATCAAAGAGTATGTACCTGTGGACTGTCCACAGGTACAAACTTTGGATTTACTTTATTACTTTATTAGTAAATTCATAATTAGAAGTAATTTTGTCCTGTTTTTTCAGTGCCTCGTAGTAAGGATGGAAAAACGCGACGTAAGCTGTGTCCAGAGACATTGTCTGAGGCAGTTAAAGAGGCAAGAAATGGATGTTCTTTACGAAAAGTTGCAGAAAAATATGTAATACCAAAATCTACGATATTTAAATACCTTCGCATGAATAAGGACAAGGATCTGGATCGTAACAGTGTAGATATTTTGAGAAATGACGTAAAGAAAGTATTCAATGAGGATGAAGAGAAACAGCTAGAAGAATATTTAGAAAAAGCAGCTTACCTACATATGGGATTAAATGTTAAGCAAGTCAGAGAACTGGCATACCAGTTTGCGGTGATGAAGCAAAAACAAAATATCCCAAATAGCTGGCACCAACACAAAATGGCTGGCATAGGCTGGCTAAGATACTATCGTCAACGTCATTCACATTTGTCTCTACGGAAGCCTGAAGCAACCAGTTTGGCGCGAGCAAGTAGTTTTAACAGACCTAATGTTTCTAAGTTCTTTGACAACCTCCAAAAAGTAATTGAAAAACACCAATTTACCCCCGAAAACATATATAATCTGGATGAGACTGGGATATCCACAGTTCATAATCCGAGAAAAGTGCTGGCTCCAAAGAAAATAAAACAGCTAGGTAAATTAACATCAGGAGAAAGAGGAGTAAATAACACCATGATTGCCTGTATAAATGCTGTTGGAAATTCAGTTCCCCCTTTGATAATATTTCCTAGAGTTTTCTTTAAAGACAATATGTTAAAAGGTGCTCCTCCAGGTACGATTGGTGCAGCTAACCAATCCGGATGGTCAACTGAATTGATCTTCAGGAAATATCTGGATCATTTCATAAAGTTTGCAAAACCTACGAAAGAATGTCCGGTCCTCTTGTTAATGGACAACCATGAAACACATATCTCAATTGATATCATTGAAAAAGCCATCGATAATGGTATAGTTCTGCTCACGTTGCCTCCACACACATCAGATAATTTACAACCTTTAGATCGTTGCGTTTTTGGACCATTTAAGGCGCAATACAACAAAGCAGCCGATAAATGGATGCTAAATCACCCTGGAAAACCTATCACAATTTACGACATTTCAGAAATTGTCGGTGATGCATATCCTCTTGCTTTCACACCCAAAAATATTATTAAAAGTTTCGAAGTAACAGGCATTTGCCCATTTAATAGAGATATATTCAGTGAAGAAGATTTTTTATGCTCATTTGTTACTGATCGACCCGAGCCATTGACCACAGTTTCAGATAATTGTACTCAAAGTCAATCTCTCACGGAAGGGTCGAAAATCATCTTCAACTGCAATCATGATGAAAATCTTAATGTCTACTCGGAGATACAACAACCCAATGATAGTGTAGAAGAGGTAATGCATATTGCTGGACCATCTGAAATTCGGCATACAAATCAGGATACAGAAACTCAGTCTACTGCTGTTTGTCAGTTCTCTCTGGATGAGACTCGTGAAGATATGGAAAATGCACCAATCACTCCGAAAAAAGAGCTTCACAAAATAACGCCGGAATCTGTATGCCCGTTTCTAAAAGCAGACCCTCGAAAAGCAGCTAGACGAGGAAGGAAACCTGGAAAGAGTAGAATTTTAACTGATACACCTGAAAAAAATGAAATAAAGAAAGAAGCAATTAATAAAGCAGAAAAAAAAAGAAAAATAGAAGAAAAGAAAAAAAATAAGAAAAAAGATATACCGAAAAAGACAAAAAAATCCTCAAAAGGGCTACCAAAGGTCGGCGTTAGCGAAAAGAACATCTCATCTGCAGAAAAAAAAGTCACAATTCTGGATGACGAGGTGTTACCTTATGCCATGTGTATAGGATGTAGAAGACATGACAGTGTTAACAAAATGCTCGATTGTTCTCAATGTGAATTAAAATATCACAAGAAATGTGTATCAAGATCACACAGAGGTATTTTTGAATCAGATGATGAGTCGGACTTTTTATGTGAGAAGTGTTATATTTTAGATGATGATGATGATGATTCAGATACCTCTGATGACACTGCCTTAGCATTATATAAACAGTATTGCGAAGACAAAAATAAATTTAACTGATTTTTTAATGTTATTAGTTACTTTATAAAGAGTTTTTGTTTAGTTTTGTTGATTTTTATAGAATTACTAGCGGCCCGTCCCGGCTTCGCTACTTTATAAAAAGTTTCTGTTTAGTTTTGTTGATTTTTATAGAATTATTATATAAGGAAAATTGACCAGTCCATAGGTACATTGCCGTCCATAGGTACAAGTATAGCTGTCCATAGGTACAATCATGAGATGTACCTGTGGACAAATTTAGTGTTTTTAAAAAAAGTCATTTATTCTAATAATTATAATTTGTACAAAACTAAGGACTGCTAATTGTTAAGCATTAACTATTACTGTAATAATATTTGTGATACTTTATGGCTATTAAATTATAATTAAGTCATAAAAAAATATTTTCATTCAAAATCCGGCGAATGTCCACAGGTATAACACCTTCCCCTACACAATTCACAAAATCTAACCAAACAAGACTAAAAAGCCAATATCGTTTGCATGTACGGAAAACCCAATGTTTTGTTATGATCTAAGATACCCACAATAAGGGAGGTTATATTAGCGAGATTACCCGCGAGTTTCGACTATCAAAGGGGTCTGACTTCACAAAGGGGAACTCTAATATTCTTCGAGTTTATTCTGTTAAGGTTTTATAAAACCAGCTGGGTGGATATCAAATTAGATATACACTTTTTATATACATAGTATAAAATATAGAATGTCTATTAATGTTCACTTTATTTAAATGTATTGCGATTATTGCTGGGCACATTCAAAATCGAAATATCAAGTTTATACGCGAAAAAAAAAAACTTGGAAAAGGCGCTCAAAGAAAGTATCAAAATCTATATGAATCTAGGTGCGCGCGATTCCTGAGTGTCATGTTTTTGTTTCAAGAGTTTAAAATAAAATACTTCAGCGTATGACATGCGCAAATGTATATCTAAATATATTTATCATTTTTATACCAATCAGATAAAAGGAGAAGCCACTTATAAAAAAAAATAAAAAATAATAACCAATAAAAGTAAAAACAAAACCACCATTCGATTTTCAAAGCCATATAATCTCAAAAAATCGTAAATTCAAAACTGGAAGTAGCGTCAGCGAAAAAAGTGCCCCTTTAGAATATCGCGTTACGAAGATTGTGTTTCTTGAATCAACAGTTCTACGGAAGTCTGCAGTCAGTCGGCTTCGACTAAGAAATATGAAATAGGGATTAACTTAATTGGCTGCCTCTACAACTCGCTTTGGATGTATTTAGGGCTGGCTCTGGCTCGATAGTTTATATTTCATCTAGATTAGGGCTAAGAATATTTTTTGTTTAATTGGTTGTTAGTTTGAATCTTGTGACGTATAGTTATTTGAGGTTTTTATGCTAAATACTTTTCGAGTACCTATTTGTTATTTTAAGTTGCCTTGTTTAGAAATTATGACAAAAACCTTATGGTTTATCCTTCCAAAAGTGGTGTAGACACAGACCGAATTATGTAAGACAAGTACGGAACCACAATACGTCAGACGTAAGTGTAAATTTTGTTGTATATTTTATAATGAGTGTATTTTTGTGTGTACATAAACAAAGGAATGTCTCATAGGCACTATCTTTACTAGGCATGATATTTATTGTTCCGTCATTACTTATCGAGTGACAGAATGATAGCAGCCCTAGAACTAGTGCGGTAATAACGAGGTTCCGTTACAGATGAAAAATTTTGTTCGACCGAATAGCAATCGGGCTCATGATATTAACTTTGTGGAGATATATGATCGATATCGATAGGAATTTATTAAAAATAGAGACACGATAATGTAACAACTATTATTATTATTATTTTCAGCCATTATCGTCCCACTGCAGGGCAAAGGCCTTCCTTTCTTTCTTCCAATTCTCCCGGTTTTGAGCTATTGTTGTCTATAATGCTGAAAAGGAATCAAGTCCCTCCCGCCATCTCCTTCTGGACCAGCCGCCTGCCGCGCGGTCTTTTGATGTTTTGTGGAGTCCACAAAACATCTATGGCAACAACTATGGCCTTATAAATATATTGTTTTCTTGATATTTTTCGCTAAATGTACGGGAGAAAACTATTAATTGTACCAAAGGCAATAATTATAATTATCGAAAAAAATATTAAATACCTAAAGGTAAAATAACCAAGGGCGTTTGGATGTTATTGATGATACATTTTACGAGTTGACTGGCCTAATTAGTACTAAGGGGTACTATTCTAACATCTTAGTCATTAATAGCGAACACCTACATATTTCTTGAATGAGACATTAAAAAATATTTCCCCGTTCATTCATCACCGCTGCTAATTGACGGCAATAGCAAAAACTTGCAACAATTCGCGGCGCATATTTCGCCTAATCGTTGCAATGAACCATTTAGTTTAACCGGCCGGTTAACTTATGTGCTCAGGGTTAATCGCGGATGTAATTTCAAATGACGCCGACATAAAAGAAACATTCTGGAATAATCCTGCGGGGGGTTATTGTGAAGTCAGTCGATATTTTTCGAGGATGGAAGATTGATTTTTAAGCTATGTGTAAATTAACTTTAAAATAATAATGTAAACTAGAATTAACATGATTTAGGTATAAAACACACCTGATTAAAAACCTTCCCCCAAAAATATTCGAATGTAAATTTTGGGTATTAAGTATACTTAACACCTAAAAGTAGCAAAACCAGTAAGCCATAGTAACCTACATACAAACAAACAAACTCAAACTAATCAAACACAACAAACCAAGGAAAGAACATTTAATTCTAAACTCAGCATTCAATTCAAATTAAGAAAATCCAACATTCTATTTTCAAAAGCACTCTAAAATATTTCACCGTACATTTTTCTAATAAATATCGCTCGCTTAGGCAATAGTGGCACAGTTCGTCGGCCTTTCGGCATCTGTCGGGAATATTTTCTTCATCAAAGTACATTGCTTTGGCCGCCATTGACCGCGGGCCCTCTCTCGACATGCTTCCCATATTTCTCTTATCTTTAAATATTTATCGTACTCATGTAAGTAGGGGAAATAAGTTATTTTGCTTGATGAAAGAATTTTCGCTTATTATTTGACATTTTTGACATTTTTGCCGGAGATTCTTGGTGGGTTTGTGTTTTAGTTTCTTTTGTACCTGATTCCTTTGAATTGAAAATGATGTCAAATAGTTTTCCTTAAAAACATTTTGTTTTATTATGAATTTACTTTTATGACGAAATAATTAGTATTTTTTTATTTTTATCCTAGTAGTATTTTTCCACTCCAAATCCTCGTGTGTATGAAGGGATTAAAAACAGTTATTGTATGAATGTATATTTGGCTGAAATCGTTTGTCTTTTATGTAAAGTAAATCGTTTTCTATCCTTTCATGTTTTATGCCCCTTGCTTATTAGTTCCAAAGCTCAGTGACAGAAGCATAGGCATATTTACGTGCAGCCTGTTTGCTTCGGTTTTAATAGTATTTAAGCATAACGGTGTTAATTGATAGAACAAAGGTTTAAACACTCAAGCTTTGGAATGCCAGGATTTATCTTCGCCCATAATTGTTTGGTCTTATACCTACAAAGGTACTAAAACATGGTGACTAAGATTCACTCTGTGTGTGGTACGGTGTGGTCTCAATGGCTATTTGCTATTACCTACACTAAGAGTTAAATATAAACTAAACATAAACGTTTTAGTGGACTCTAACATCGCTTACATGTCGAATAGCGCATATGTAAGTCATGAGTATGACTGAAAATGGGTTGAACCGAAAAAGAGATGGATGGATGGTATGAGAAATGATATGGGAGTAAAAGAAGTAGATGTTGAGATGACGAGTAGTAGATATGATTGGCACTTAAATGCACATTGCGCCGAATCTAAATAATTGGGAATAGACAGAGAGATAATGCATATTATTATGTATATTAGGTGTTGTAAAAACATGATTGATACGTTGACATGGAAAAATGGTAACGTCATACTAAGTTACAAATAGATATAAGTCTTTGGAAGAACAGCTACCATAACTGACTAACAACCCGTTAAATACACAAATGACTAATATATCTCCATTTTTAAAACAACTACGAAAGCAAAATACATTCCAAGTTCCACAGAACTTAAAGTTTTTGCGCTGAATTTACAAAAAGATCTTCAGAAAGCGACACCGCGTCACGCAAAGCTCGTAAATAAATCTAGTTTTAACGGAATGTTTGGTATACCCATAAAATTGTATAATGGTTCTTTAGGCTTCCCACTCTAGATGCGACCAATATAAATTCCTTCCTTTTGCTCGTAGTATGTGATATTAAAAGTATGTGGAATAGGTTGACCATAATGTTATCAAAGAATCAATGACGGAAAATCCGGTCGATTGAATACTCTAATCTGCTCTACGTCTTATGGATTCTTTTTCTATCAAAACATTTAAAACACTAATACCTACCATTATTTATGAAACCAGTGTTAAATAATAATTCTAACAAAAAATACGACTTCAATATAAGTTTTACTTTTATTTCTTATGGATCCCACTGTCAAAACTGGAACAACTTGAAACGGGACCACACGGGAGGCACTAGCTTTCGAATAAATAATTATCAAAATCGGTTCAAAGAGTCGAAATTTGAATCATTTGAACAAAAAACTTCACTTCACACCTCTTCCTTTTTTAAAGTTGGTTTAAAAAAAGAGATATATTATTCGGGAATTCAAACACAAATAAGCATCATCATTGTATTCAACAAAGATTCAAACAGCTAACTACCCCGAAATCCAACCCAACACGGTCAATTTATAACCATGACGCTTTTCACATGAATATCTAACAAGTGTTAAATAAACAAATTCACGGATCGCCCCTGTGAAACCCTAAACGTTACGAGGCGTGCAATCTCAGTAAATAATTGCAGTTCCCCTCCATAAAGTCGCTGGAGGGAAGTTTGCTCAAGTAAAATGATACACGAACGTCTTAACTAGTGGTGAAATAGCAAGCCATCTGATACCTGAACTCGATACCCTTTTTTATGTTGCACTTATAAGATAGGGTGATTTTAAGCCGGTGTTAGTATTTTTTTATAAGCTCTTTTTATGAAAATTTTCTTTCGCAAAGCTATTTTAATATTTAATTTTAGCCTTTTTAAATAAGCTCTTAGCAGCTCTGCCATATTATTTTGACATTTCATTTTACAGCCATGTTGAATAATAAACTTATCGCTGCAACGGTAACCACCTACAGCTTATTTTTCAAAATCAATTATTGCAGTTCATTGACGCAAAAAATAACATGCCTTAGGCAAAAACATCTGCGCATCACATAAACATTTGCTAGTGCAGCGATCGAACGCATAACGCGATTAAACTAATTTATTTGCTATGTGATCATTGGACCTAGAACACTTCCCTGCACGCACCTAGGTACAACTTGGAAAAGTTAAGATGTGTTGAATGGTTTACTTATCATAAGTTTGAAAGTCAAATAACAAAGTACGCGCCTTACCATATGTTCCACAAGTGTATTCATTAGGTGCATTACTCATAGTAGATTTACTTAATAAATAAGCACCTAATAAAACGAATTCGTCACGGTTAACAGCATTGTCCTTTACAAATCTGTTTTGAGTTAATAAATTACGTAGAAACACTTTGCAATAATAAAGTGGAATTTAATGTTCTAAGGTTTATGCATCACCTGTAATAATATAAAGAAAAAATGTCGGTGACGTTATTAAAATCGATTATAAAAACGTTGGTACTTAGAAATTTGTTAATTAATCTATCGTGGTTTGGTGAAGTGTAAAGATGAGGACAAATATTTTATTATTAACTTTTTTCTTGTGTACGGTGAGTAGAGAATTACAAAATATTTTAACAGCTGTTTTATGAATACTGAATTAAGATGGGATTAAAATAAGGTCGCTGAAGGTGATAAGTGTCTTGATCGAGTGAGACTTGAAATTAACTAAAGCAGATGGATTTGATACAATGAGTTTATATAAAATTTTATGAAATATTCTTTGGACAGAATTATAGCTTTGTTTTGTGTTGACATGTCCTCAATTAATAATAAATTTATTTTATCAATTTCAGATGAGCTCCGCACGGGCTAAACCAACTTTCGGTCTGTATACATACTAATCTCTTGTTATTATACTTCCAATATGTGGAAGTGTACTTACTTTTGTTAATAATGTTCATCTTTTTATTATTACAGGTTTTCTGGGTAAACGTAAGTATTTCTTCAATATTTAATTTGTAAATAATGTATAAGACATAATTTGTTAGTTTATTTCATTTTTACATGATGAGCAATGCGTGTGTACTGTGAAGATTTAAAATTAAAATGCATGGTTTTTTGCAGTTATAGATAAAAAACCTTCATTTATTCCGTTTCCAAACAAGTCATCGTGTGAATCAAATACAAGAAGACCACCAACAGAGAACAGTTGTGGGTCAGCAACCAGCACTAGGCCAGTAACAAGTGACTGTGGGTCCACTGGAACATCTCCCACAAGTCGACCAACAACAATCAGCACAAGTAAAGCAACAACTGCAACCAGTACACCTACAACAACTCCATGTTCGTCAACTCAGACCACGACAGCTAAACCCGCAACACCACCGTGTCAATCTAGTGGAACAACCACAACTAGTAAGCCAGCAACAACCGTCCCTAGTCATCCAGCCACAATTACTCCATGTCGCCCGGTTGTAACCACCCCAAGTCACCCAGCTGTAACAACCCCAGGTCACCTAGCAGTGACAACCCCAGGGCATCCAGCAGTGACAACTCCGAGTCATCCAGCAGTGACCACCCCAGGTCACCCAGTAATGACAACCCCAGGTCACCCAGCAATGACGACAACAAGTCACCCAGAAGTGACCACCCCATGTAGCTCAGGAGTGACAACCCCAGGTCACCCAACAGTGACGACAACAAGTCACCCAGCAGTGACCACCCCAGGTCATCCTGCAGTGACAACTCCGGGTCACCCAGCAGTGACGACAACGAGTCACCCAGCAGTGACCACCCCAGGTCACCCATCAGTGACAACCCCAGGTTACCCAGCAGTGACGACCCCATGTCACTTAGGAGTGACAACCCCTGGTCACCCAGTAGTGATAACCCCAGGTCACCCAGCAGTGACGACAACAAGTCACCCAGCAGTGACGACAACAAGTCACCCAGCAGCGACCACCCCATGTCACTCAGCGGTGACAACCCCATGTCACTCAGGAGTGACAACCCCTGGTCACCCAGTAGTGACAACCCCAGGTCACCCAGCAGTGACGACAACAAGTCACCCAGCAGTGACGACAACAAGTCACCCAGCAGCGACCACCCCATGTCACTCAGCGGTGACAACCCCAGGTCTACCAGCAGTGACAACCCCAGGTCATTCAGTAACTATCCCAACTCACCCACCAGTGACCATTCCAAGTCCTCCAGTAATAATTCCGTGTTCAAGTGGAACGACGACAAGTAAACCTTCAACAACACCATGCCCAACAGCTGGAACAACGACTACGAAACGAGCTACAACCAAGTCATGCAAATGTCAATAATTGTGAACATTTTGTTAACTTAAAGCTTAGGAATCAAAAAAAGATGTGTTGTAAGGTTGTATCCAGATCTGACGAGCGAGCATGCTGCGAACGCACTAGTTTCAATAACGCCGTGCGCCAGACGTGCGCACGACGCTCGCTGCATGCTCGCTCACGGCTTGCGATCTGCTTGTGAAGTGCTCGTTCGTCAGATCTGGACGCACCCTAATGTTTTCAGTGTATAATTATGAAAAAATCTTAATGTTTAGTATTTTAAATTGTTCATATAAATTACTATAATATCTTGGGAGCAAGTTTAGATATGCAGGCCAAGTTAAAATGAAATATCAAAGTCTTGTATTGCCCAGCAGTGGGACAAAGCAATAAAGATTGATTTGTTTTTTGTTTTTCTTTTTTATAACATCGATGTTTATAATTAGAATCACATGAATAAACTGGTCGATAAACTGAATCGTGTTTTAATTTTATCTTTCCTGAACGGAGTGTGATGATGTCAATTAAGGTGCTGGACATACCCAAGGACGTCACTGATAACATTTAATTACAACAACCTTACTGCATTGTAGGCATTATTTAAACTAAACTATTATAACAGACATTCGACGACTATTACTAGTAAATTTAGTGAGGTCATTTTCCACAAAGTAATACAAGAATGGATTTTTCCCCAAAGAGTCAAACAAATGGTATTGAGCCCAAGATATTGCCTTAGGGTACACCGTGCGTTCATGGTTGTTATATGCAACAAAATGTAAAAGTTTTGGTTATTATTTAAAAAGTGCAATAAAAATTGTTCATAGTCTAACTGACTACTTACAATAACACAACCGTTGTTGTTTAATGATATTGTTTATTTGGCTTAGCAATTAAAAAGCATACCTAAGTACGCACGAACTGCAGTTATTGTTCTAAGTTTTATTATTGGCATATTGCTTTGATCACCTGTGTTGACATTATACGTCAGATGACATTGTTGACTTGACATGTCTGACACCATTTCATCAAATATAAAAAGGGTGATTGATAGAAATTTGTCAGTCTATATCTGGGGCCTTTGAGCTGTCGGGAAATGAGGGCTAACGTTTTAATTACTTGTTTCTTGATTTTAGGGGTAAGTAAAATACCAAATTTTAATAACTTGATTTTAATATGTTAACCATGCTCATACCAACGTTTTCTGTTTTCAGATTTGTTACTTAGCTTGCGCTAATCCGACAAAAGGTATTGTGTACATTAAATGTTTTTTTTAAACTATATTTTATCTTTCCTTTATACCATTTGACTTGGGAATCTGAAAGGAATTTCGTTTTTTTATTTTTGTTTCGTGTTGCAGATGATGAAACTACGAAAAATCGTAAGTATTTTTAATTCCATCTCACACTGTTCGATGACCTATTAAAGAAGAATTTCTTTAGATAATATCTAATAATATCAATTAGATTTATTATTATACTTCTTAAGAATGGCTGCACATATAGGGGTTTTATATATTTAATCCTGTTCATGTAATTGTGATTGATGTTCTAACATAACACATTTTTTGTCTGCAGCTGATGATACCACAAAGCCGGTAGCAACGACAACCCATAAAACGACGAAAACTACAACAAGCAAGCATGCTACTACAACAGCTACACCTACGGCTGCCACGACTCGTAAACCCTCACCGTTAACCAAATTAACAACGCCTAAACATCCTACTACAGCTAAACACACGACGCCAAAAACCACCACAACTAAACATACAACCCCGAAAACCACTAAACATACAACTACAGCTAAACACACTACGCCGAAACCCACCACAACTAAACATACTACTACGACTAAACACACAACCCCAACTACAACTAAACATACAACTACCACTAAACACACAACTCCGAAAACCACTGCGCTTACCACTACACCCAAACACACTTCGCCAAAGGCCACCACAACTAAACATACCACTACACTTAAACACACTTCCCCAAAAACCACTGCGCATACCACTACCACTAAACACACAACTCTGAAAACCACTAAGCATACCACTACACACAAACACACTACGCCAAAAGCCACCACAACCAAACATACTACTACGACTAAGCACACAACCCCAAAAACCTCTAAACATACCACTATAGCTAAACACACTACGCCAAAACCCACCACAACTAAACATACTACTACGACTAAACACACAACCCCAACTACAACTAAACAAACAACTACCACTAAACACACAACTCCGAAAACCACTGCGCTTACCACTACCACTAAACACACAACTCTGAAAACCACTAAGCATACCAATACACCCAAACACACTACGCCAAAAGCCACCACAGCTAAACATACTACTACGACTAAACAAACAACCCCAAAAATCACTGCGCATACTACACCTAAGCATACCACTACAGCTAAACACACAACCCCAGCCACAACTAAACATGCTACTACGACTAAACACACAACTCCGATAACCACTAAGCATACCACTATACGAAAACACAACACTACACCTAAACACACTACGCCAAAAACAACTAAACGCACCACGGTTAAACATACAACTACAGCTAAACACACCACGCACAAGCATACCACTCCGCACAAACATACCACCCCAAAACCACGAAAGCACACTTCAACAACTCGTAGGCATACCACCACAACAACACGTAGGCAAACTACACCACATGCTTGTGAACATACACAAGGTGGTTGTGGAGGCAACCATCGAACCCCTCACACATGTGGAGAGCGACGTGGTGAACGATGTGGTGAACGGTGTGGTGAAAGATGTGGTGAACGAGGTCATAGACCAACACGTAGTTGGCCAACATTATGCAGCCATGCAATGAGACCACTTCATACGTGTACCACCCCACACAATTGCAGAAAAAGATGGCCGGATCATCATAATAATTGTCATCGGCAGCATTCATTAGGAGAACAAATTATTGATTTCTTCCTGTGAACTAGCAAATATTATTATTATTATTATTATTTAAGATTTTCCTGCAAATGCGATTAGAGACCAAACCTAAAAATTAAGTACACTATTCCATACTACTTGCTAGTAACTACATATATTAGGCAGTAGGCACAGACCTCTTCCCATATAAAGAAGGAACGTGCATTGATGATTGCTATGCAGATTTGCGATTTCAAATTTATATTTTTGGAATCCAGTTTTCTCACGTTGTTTTTTCATCGATTGTCAGTTGTGTCTTAGAATAGTTACGCAAGTGCAAAAGTGAAAAGTCGCATTGGTAGAAATTAAGTATACTTTTATAGAAACAAATAGGGTAAACTACCCAATAATTATTGGCACTTTAAGGCGTTAGTGTGCAAGAAGTGTCTTTTTTGTGTAACCATAGAGGACTTTGATAGTTATTTTTTAACTTAGATACTCCACAGCTAATTTAGTATTAATTTCTCACGGTGAAATAAGAACAGGTTTGCAAGAAAAAAAATTAAATAAATATTTTCAAACTTTGGTGTATTCTCCAAATATTGGCTTACTTCTTCATCATCCCTCTCCATCTCTCTCCTCCTCCCTCTCCTCCATCTCTGCAGATGTTCTATAAAACGCTTTGGTAAACATATTTTACTATAAAAACATAACACTTTACATGTTAATGGAATTTAAGTTCATACAGACTTTTTAAACATGTAGGTACTTAGAAAACTTATAAAAATGGCGGTTTCGGTTACAGCAGTTTTTTCAATTCAATGATAGTTGGAATGCTGTTATAAATAAGAGGTACATTTATTACTAAATTTTTCGTTCAGTAAACATTGTTTATAGATTAGACATTTCTTATTTTTTTAGATTAAATAGTGAAATGCCAATAATTGGGTAGGTGAAAACGATTGGATAGTTTCCCCTATATTATTTTTCCTAATAGCAAACACAAAACAGATTGCGTTTGTTGTTTTCAAATACGCGTTTTTTTTTCAGATCAAGGTCAATTAATTCAACTATTTAAACTGTAAGATTTGTAATTTGCAAGAAAGAAAATTAATAATGTTATGTTATGTTATGTTATGAACCCATTGTCTCTTTATCAACGTTATAACTAACGTTATACTAAAGTGATAATAATTGGTATAATTAAGTTATTTTTTTTTATTTTATCTGAGACGGATGGAACGAATGGTGGAAGGAAAATACCTCGGGAAATAATAAACAGAGCCACAAATGTTTTTGCTGGCCGCTGGATAAAACTTGTCATCTAATAACTAAGCAACTGGAAAATAAGTAAGCCTTAGAGGCTTACTTATTTTCCTTAAGAAAATCGTCTTTTTTATATGGCCATTTAAATATTATTTATAAAGCATCAAGTAAGGATCAAAAACTATATTAACTTGTCCCTCTTTATTCTACACTGCCAACTAATTTACTAACTCAAATACGGAATTTATATAGTATCACCGTTTTCGTTTCACAGCTTCAACACAAGGGTCACAAATAAATATAATTCAAGCATCAGCATGCAAAATAATACAATATATTCTATTATCTTAAAAATAGCAACTATATGATTATATGATTTAGCGCGAGACGACCAGCCATTTGCGCCAATCAGAGAGTGTCATCCGATTCATGTACCGAGAATTAGTCTCGAGTGTGTGTTAATGGTCGTTTCATATTCATATTTTAATTTTGGGATACACTTTGATTTTATTGCTATTCTATAAAAATGGTTTGGTTAGGTTAAAACTGTGACATCTAACGCACAAGTCGAGCGAGCGAAGTGAGTGGTTCCGCGGCAGCGGCCGGCGATTGCCAGAAACTACTGACGAACGTAGGCGTTGAGTCGACCACAAATCGGCCCTAAATATCGGTGGAAAAATCGGATTATCTGTCCTATAAAAAGTCGTGGGCGAGCAGCATAACTAACAGTAAAAGTTGAATTTAAAACATATTCTGTACAGCAGTCTGGTTTATGAAACATCGAATTGAAATTTAGATATTTTCTTGTTTTGAGGTACAATACCTTGCGATGAGAATTGATTTTCTTAGACTTAGGAATAGGCAGAAAGAACCACAAGACCGAGACCGCTGGAATGAATGGAAGGAGGTCTTTGCCCAGCTGTGGGATAATAATAGAATTCAGTCTAATCAATAAGAACACATTTCATTTTACGGCGGTAGGTATCTTGCAACTAGGGTTAAAAGTATAGAAAAATACATCCTTGTTATGGCATTTTATTCAATAAATACATTACAAATAGAAAACAACTTATAGCTTATTATTATAACATTAATAACAGTGTGAAAGAACAGCATTAATTAGAAATAAAAATAATAAAACAGTTTTTTTTTTTCTAATTATTATTAGCAATGTTTTTTGCAATTAGAGTTGTCATTACCGTGGTCTTTACCGTGCTCCTTACTGTTGTCTTTGCAGCGATCTTTGCCTGTGAACATAAAACGATGGAATAGAATAACCTTAAAAATAATACTGTAGTAAAAACGGATATGTAGGACCAGATTAAAAAGCTTTATTTTGTCAATCATATAAAAACAGAAAAAGTAGTTGTACAATTAAATAAAAGATAACGAGTACTTGGGCTGGACTTGGATTTGTTTTGTCAAAAATTTATGTACACTAGAAAGCTGAAAACTTACAGGGTGTGGCCTGCGCTGCATAAAAGATCTGAAAAACAAAACATTGATTACTGAATAACGATAATGATCCGCAAAATTCAATGTTAAATAAAACATGATTTTTATACCGTTCCAAATTAATTATAATGAGGATAGATTAGTTCTTTAAAGATACAGATTGTTAATCAATCCAGTTTTCAATGATAAACATTAGTTGAATAGATGACGATGAAATAACATTATGGTATTTGTAAACTTTTGATCTCGATTAATATATTATAATTTTGTAACATGATGTATCATGTATCTTATGCTCGCCAATTGCTCCAATGACGCTGCAGTTAGTGTAACCAAGTACTGGACTACTACTGTATTTAATAAAATTACCGTCGAATCGAAAACAAAAAACATCATGTGTTTAATAAAAAATAAAACTGTAATTATCTTAATCTGTAATTGAAATTAAAACACAAATCGGAATTAAAAAGATAAACTTGGATATCCTTTTGTATGATAATAGGTACGTTGTGAGATCAAACATAACGAGCCTAATATTTTAATGCAGATTTATCATTTCTTTTTTTATCCACACTACTAAATCATTAATAGCAATATTGAATATGCTAATGTTAGCCCTATCAGGTATCGTGAAATGATTCACGTTTAGCAAGAACAAAGTTACAAAAATAGAAGTTTGTAATAAATAAATAATTATGGATTTCTTACCGCAAACAGAAAAAGGAATAGTTTGAAGAATTTGGCCATGATTACTAAGCTCGTTAAATCACAAGTATTGATTGACGATTCCAAATCGCAGCAACTATTTATATCAAAACTGAACAATTGAAAGCTAAGATTAGTACAGGTGTTATGATGATTTATTTATTTGTTTGAATAGATATTTATTTATTCACTACTGCAACAACTTAACATACCACCACAACAATACTACAGATGAACAAACATCTACAGCTAAACACACCATACGCAAACATACCACCACAAAAAAACACTTCACCAACAACACGTAGCGTAACACGTAGGCATACGACCCCAACAACACGTAGGCAAACCACACCACATGCTTGTGAACAAATACTAGGTGGTTTTAGGCAACCACCGATCCCCTCATAAATGTGGTGAACGAGCTACGAGACCAACACATAGCTGGCCAACATTATGTAGCCATGCCACTCATGTTTAGTACCCTACATGATTGTAGAAGAAGATGGCTCGAATAACAAAATAGTTGTCATGGCAGAATTTACCAGGAGAACAAATTGTTCATTTCTTCCAGCAAGCCGCCGTGCCTCCATCCATTTTGATGAAATGCTTGTAAGGGCAGTTTTGATCTACATGAAATATACAACGTATGATAAAATAGCTTCGTAATTAACTCATATTTTTTTGTAGTAAGAAAAAACTATGGAGCCAAAACAGCCAAGCTTAAGTGGGAGTGGGCTGGTCAAGTCGCGCGAATGACATCGCCGTCGAGGTCGTCCGCGGTGAAGGTGGTGTGATGATCTAGTCAGTTATGCGGGACGCACGCGGCCAGATAACGCAAAATACTGACAGGTTCGGAGGACGGAAGGGAAGACGTTTGCCCAGCAGTAAGGTCTGATGTAGGCAAAAAAAAAAAAGAAAAAACTATACTAAAAGTTGTACTGTAAGTTTTACTAAAACTGTAAGTTATGCTTAGGAGATAAATACATCGCAGATTTTATTATCAATCTTTTGAAGGTTAACAATTCTGTAGTACATTAATTTGATCTACCTTGTAATGTTCTGACGGCGTTTGCGATTTAAGCGCTTTAATATTTATGTACCGCTATGAATACTGAAGAAAAGTATTCGTTTTCATTAATATTATAACATATATCTCTTTCTTTTCCCGTCTATTCTTAGTTATTTGAATACCATGTTCTCTGAAAATTCCAAAGACACAGGTCCAACGCGCTGTGGCCTTTTTGAGAATATTACTCCAATATGAAATTGGCATTTACCCTGGGCCATCGACACCTGCTTTATGGGAGAACGGACATGGACGGCCTGAAGTAGTCGCAGGACTATTGTAATTAATGATATGGTTTATAAAATTACATAGGCTATCGTTTGGGATGTTTTAGGTGAAACAGTTCCTTGTACAAAAACGGAAAACTTTGGCAACTTTATTGCAATTCATGAACATGCAATTAAATAGGCAGGTGGAGACTCGCCGGCTTCCCAGATGGGCCCCCCAAAAGCAGCTACCATGATTGCCTATCGTGCAAGGGGCAACACCGATACCAGCCCAACCCCGATTTCACCATCGCGGATCACAGAAGCGGACCCCGAACGGGTTCGCCTTTTTTTTCCTTTTCGCCTTCATATTCCCGGTATTAATTTTTTAAAATAAAAAGGTTCATGTAGTTAACAATTCTGCCACTAATCGATTATTCTAGATAATTAAAGCAATTTACTCTTAACTTGTATTTACCACCACACAATTGTCTTTTATTATTATTTCTCACCTAAAAAATACGTTCACTGTGTTTATTTTAAATACATTTACATAGTATTCTTATAGAATATAAAACCAAAATCCAAGAAATCGGTTTTCATGACCTGCGCTTGATAACTTAATCGTAATGTAATGGCAGCCCTGTTAGGTTCTGTCAAGATCGCGCGCTTAATTTGACAGCTAGTCAATGTCAATCATCTTGTCCGTATTGTTGCTAGTGTTTTTCTATGTGTACGGTTGTTTTTTCTCGAATTTCTCTGCGTTTGCGTTAGACTTATCATATTAAACATTTCGTGACAATGTCCAATCAAGTACGTGTGGTATAAATGTGTTCCGGATGAAATATAGTTGAATCTGAAGATGTCCGTTTCATTGAGCCGCCTGCACAATTTCTTGATGATTTGTGAATTGAATGTAACGAAATCTATGATAATATTAATGAATGATAGTGGTGAAAACGAACAAAACTTCAAATACTGTATATTTTTGTTTTATTTACTCCGCAAAAATATATAACCTCCAATTTACAATCTTATAAAAGTCTGAATAATTTATTTTTGAGAAGTTCTATGCAAAAGTGTAAAACACAGAAAAGATTAAACTACACAAAAAAACGTGAGAATTTCCACTGTCCATGAAAAAAATATTGGGCCTAAGTTACTATGGGTACGTATTAAAATCCCGAAATTTCATTATACCTATGACTGAAATACCGACGTCCAAAACAACGAAATTCAAGATACCGAAAGTTTTAAATGCCATTATATCGAAACATAAATTACCAATGCCCGAAAGGATGAAACCCCGAAGGGCCGAAATCCCGAATGGACGAAATACCGATAGATGAAATCCCAAAGAGCGGCACGCAAGCTAGATGTAGCATGTAAGCGAGCATGCAACATGCAGGTTTCTGTCACGGCTTCGGCGCTGCGGGCTTCCGGCGAGCTTCCGCCCCACGCGCCTACGCGACTCTAAATTACACTCTAAGCGTAGGGCAGACAAGATCATGTGGAATCGGTTTTGCAGCGATTCGGTTCTGTCACTAACTTTTGTAGCATAACATATAGATTTTTTTAACCAACAATATTATGTATTTAAATAATTTGCATGAAAATTCAAAATAATGCGTAAAAATAATTCAAATTTGTTTCCGATATTTCTATTTATTGTATGCCTAAAAATATTATTATGCTACTAGCTGTGCCAGCGACTTCCTTCGCGTGGATGACGAAACTTATCAATGAATGACGAACTTATTACTATTGATTGTAGCGTGATGAAAAGTATACTATAACCTGCCCAGAAGTATGAAGAATAATTGTACCAAGTTTCGTTAAAATCCGTCGAGTAGTTTTTGTTTCTATAAGGAACATACAGACAGACAGACAATAATTTTACTAATTGCATTTTTGGCATCAGTATCGATCACTAATCACCCCCTGATAGTTATTTTGAAAATATATTTCATGTACAGAATTGACCTCTCTACAGATTTATTATAGTGATGACACTACTTTCCGCCTCGCTGCTGCTCTACGCCTAGGGGCTTCGAGTTGTACCCCGCATCGCTGTCACTGTGGCGAAGTTGTCAACAGCCTCGGACACCACGGCCTATCATGTAGCCGTAGCGCGGGCCGCATGGCGCGGCATGCGAATATAAATGACATTATTCGACAAGCTCTTGTCGCCGTCGGCGTTCCGGCTGTACTCGAACCTAATGGCCTGGCACGCGACGACGGCAAGAGACCGGACGGCATGTCTTTGTTCCCGTGGAAGGTGGGTAGGCCTTTAGTGTGGGACGCTACTTGCGTCGATACTCTTGCGCCATCCCATCTTCCTAGTACGTCGTGCTGTGCTGGCGTTGCTGCTACGGCTGCTGAGAACCTCAAGCGGCGGAAATATACCAACCTAGTTGGAAGTTATATATTCGAGCCGTTTGGGGTTGAGACCCTTGGTCCGTGGGGTCCGAGTGCACACAGATTTTTTAAAGATTTATCCAAATGCCTGGTTGACACTTCGCGTGACCCAAAGGCTGGCTTCTACCTAGGTCAGCGAATAAGCATTGCCATACAACGTGGCAATGCTGCCAGCCTTTTGGGCACACTCTCAGTCGACAGCAATGTGGATGAATTTTTTGATGCCTTGTTTTAGTTCTTAGTTTCATTTAATTTATAATTCTTCTTATTTCTTGTGTAGGCTTAGTTTTTATAATATTGTAAATATTTTAAGTTTAATTTCATCAATAAATAATATATCAGTATAGATTGAACTTCGGGATTTTAAACTTCGGTATATGGATCTTCGGGATTTTAAGCTTTCGGGCAAATGAACTTTCGGGATTTAAAACTTTTTCGTCGATTTCGTCCATAGGTATTTTAAATTCAGAGTTTTAAATTTCGGTATTGTGTAATACGTACCGTTACTATGGACATCTGACATTGTCCTTTTGCGTTTCTTAACTAACAGTTAAAGTTGAATTTGGAACAAATTCGGTACATTCAAATTTAGCCTGTCACTCAGTTACTGACTGTTGTCAGCCTTACGTTGGTAAATGACTTTCTAAGACTTTAACTTTCAGTACGGTCGATAAGATCGTATTTTATTTTTCGCCGGTAGGTATCTTGTAGCTAGAGTAAAAAGTAAAGAAAAATAAAAGTATAGAAATTTTATTCAATAAATACAGTACAAATAAAAAACAACTTTAATTATGAATACATAATATTAAAAACAGTTTTGGAGAAAAACATAAAAGAAACAGAAGTAATAAGACTCAAATAAAAATTACAAAAAAGGTAATTTTATAAATATTAATTGCAATGTTTGTTGTTGTTACAATTTGAGTTGTCATTGCAGCGGTCATTGCAGCGGTCATTGCAGCGGTCATTGCAGCGGTCATTGCAGGGCTGTTTGTCAATAGTGTCTAAAATACCTATGTTTATAAGACTACTATCACCACAGCCACCTGTGAACATAAAACGATCAAATAAATTAGGCTTAAAAATTAGGGAAATCTAGGACCAGATAAACAAACTTGATTTGGTCATATGAATTTAAAAAAAAAACAAGAATTTTCAGTGAATTTTTAAGAGACAGTTTAAATAAACATAAATCAGGTATTCTATCGCACCTGTTTCTTACTATGCCTATTATACAAAGTAGTGTTTGTTTCGAAACTAACGACTATAATTCGAGACCAGGTGGACCGATATTAAAGGCCTATGCTTTTCTTGTGTTTAAAAAAAAAAGAAATAACATAAAGTTAAACGTATGACAGCGTCATATTTTTAGTATCTAAAATAATATCGACTTCAGAAGGTTGAAAACTTACCAAAGGGTATTAGGTTAGCCTGTGCTACGTAGAAGATCTGAAAAACAAAACATTGATTACTGAATACTGATAATGGTCAGCAAAAAAAAAAATAAAAAAAAAAAAACAATGTGACGTTTCTTAACCGTTGCAAATTAATTAAATTATCGATAGATTAGTGTTCTTTGAGGATACAAGATTGTTAATCAATTCAATTTTCAATAACAAACTATTTATGTTGGACGACCTCCGTGGTCGAGTGGCGTACACACTGCGTATTCAGCAATTTAAATGGATTCACAAAAAAAAAAAAACATACAAACATCCGAATTGAGAACCTCCTCCTTTTTTTTAAAGTCGGTTAAAAAACAGAAGTTTGTAATAAATAAATATGAGTTTCTTACCGCACACAGAACGAAGAAAACTTTGAAGATGTTTGCCATGATTATTAAGCTCGTTCAATTACAAGTATTGACTGACGAGTAATAATCGCAGCAACTATTTATATCAAAACTGAACAATTGATAGCTTGCACAGGTGGTAAGATTATTTATTTATTTGTATTATTACATATTTATTTATTTACTAGTACAAAAACTGAGGTTCAATGAACGGATTTGTATGCAAGAGGTTGCAGGTTTGAACCCGGGCAAATACCAATGTAACTTTTTAAGTTATATTTACTTTCGTAATTATTCTAAGACACTTCTGACAAATGGTGAAGGAAAACAACGTGAGGAAACCTGGATTCCAAAATTGGGATCTGAAATCGCCAATCCGCAAATGGTGATCATTGCTCGTGCCTTCTCTATATTATGGGAAGAGGCCTGTGCCCAACAGTAGGACGTTTATAAGCTGGTATTATTATTATTAGTACAAAAACTAAACATATCACCACATCCAAACATACTACGCCAAAAACAACCTTGAAATTGAAATCTTTCTCCTTCCCCTACGACAAAATGACGCTTCTTCAAGAAGCATTCGATTTAGCTAGCAGTAACAATACAAAACACAACCGCCGTTTATTAAGTTCTCGCCGGTGAGGCCAGTCAAATGGAACTGGGCTGGCCACATCTGCCTTATGTCAGACGACCAATAGGCCAAACGAACGACCCAATGGTCCCTCTAAATGGCAAGAGACAGCGCAGTAGGCCCAGATGGAGATGACGGGACGAGCTAGACTCCTTTGATAAGGAGTGGATGACCACGGCCCTAACCAGAGAGAAATGGAAGGAGGCCTTTGCCCAGCAGAAGGGACAAAAATGGCTAGAAAAAAAAAATATTATCCCCCCGTCCCTTGACGAAGCTGGTCCGAGCCGGTCAAACTTGCAATAAAAATATGTTCCTTAAAAATGAAAACTTAGATCCAGCCATCTCTTGTTGTTTTGCCTTATTAAGATTGTTAACAACGCACTAATTCGAGGTCCGAACCCCGCAAGGGGTGCCCTTAGTGGGCGTTGCTGACGTAGTTAGTTTTTCATATTGCTCTGGCTGGAGGCCTTAAGGTCCTTACCAAAAGTCCGGTGAAGCAGTCAAAACCTGCGCTCAGGATAACGGCAAAAACTGCTAGCAAAAAAAAATTCAGCTAAACACACCACTCCGACAACACATAGCCACACCACGCACCAGCTTTCCACTCCGCACAGACATACCACCCCAAAACCACAAAAACACACTTCACCAACACGTAGGCAAACCACATGCCTGTGTACATACACTAGGTGGTTGTAGGCAACCACCGAACCTCTCACAAATGTGGTGCACGAGCTACGAGACCAACACAAAGGTAGCCAACATTATGTAGCCATCTTCTTCTTCTCGAGTCAATGATAATTAAACTCTGTTTGACCAGAAAGTCGCCACTTGAATGACTTTGTCGTTCGCTTCCATTAAGTCCTGGAGGGTGGCGGTGGTGGTACAGGACGGGCAGGACAGAAGATGCGCCATGTCTTGAGTTGGGGCACCGCATTCACATTGTGTATGCGAACATTCTATCATGCCCCATTTGCTCAGGTTGTCTCTGCAGTGGCCCACTTGGGTCCGTAGTCGGTTGAGAGATTTCCAAATGGGCCACTGCAGTTCGTGACCTGATGGCAGTTGTTGTTGAGGAGAGACGAAATGTGGAGGAGGCGGATGTTTAATTCTCCACAAGTCATCCCTCTCATCCTCTGCACTTTCTTTTGCGGGAATCGTATGGCTTATAAAACACTTTCGGCTTTTTAAGCGGGCCCGTGGAGGTTGATACAGGAACAGTGGATGGCGATGTAGCCATGCCTTGTTATTATTATGTATCTCTTTCTTTTCACTGACTATTCTTAGTAACTTGAATACCCGGTTCTTTGAAGGGTTTACGTGGGGACATAGGTTCAACACGCAGTGACTTTCTGGAGAATTTTTCTACACTAATATTATAAAGAGGAAAGATTTGATTGTTTGTTTGTTTGTTTGTTTGTTTGTTTGTTTGTTTGAAATGAATAGGCTCCGAAACTACTTGACCGATTTGAAAAATTCTTTCACTGTTGGGAAGCTACATTATCTCTGGTGAACATAGGCTATATTAAATTTTCAAAAAAGTTAGGGATCCATACTAAAACTCAAATAATGTAACACAAGGTGTGAAAAAATTACCAAAAATCTTTCTTACATCGCGTGCGCTGCGAAAACTGTTGATTATAGAACAAAATAATGTACTACGTCTTTGTAGAACATATAATTATCTACAAAAAATGTCGCGACAGCATGTGTCTAACTACTATAGTTATGTCACAATAAGTGTCTTTATCATTTTTAAAAAATTATATAAATGCCACCGCTATAAAAGCTCTTTTATTTATACTTTGGAATTAATCCTTATTAAAATAAATGACTTCATATTTAAGTCTGCTTTAATACCATTATAAGACTTTTTGAATTATTCAATTTGGACATTCCATTCGAAAGATATCACAAGTTTAAAAATATAAGTTATTTAAAAAATGTCGCATGCTCACGCCCGCTCTGTTAGACGGCACCATAATATATTTAATAAGCGAATTGATAATAATAGCATTTTAGCCTTTCGGGAATAAAAGTTGTTTGTTAATGTTTATTATTCCATAGCAAGTTTACTATTAACAAATTAGTAAAGGAACTAAAGACGTAACGGGGTTAAAGAGGTGGTACAAGATAGGTATGGAACCGCGAGGTGTGATGATGAGTTACACTATTCTTAACTCAAAAACGGGTAGACCGATTTTCAAAATCTTTAATTTTTTGGATTCGTCTCCGCCCCGTATAACAAAGTAATATAAAGACATCGGGAACGAAATATTAACGCGGAATTATTAATGGTATTAACGCGGGTGAAACCGCGGGGCACAGCTAGTATTTTATACAACGAGTTACACATTTTGCTCAAGTTAAGAAAGTAGTCGGTTCAAAATAGGCTTCTTAATCAAATTCCGAAATAAAAAATACATGTTAATTTTTCAGGAAAACACCCTTCACATGTCTTGAATTAGAACCACCACCTCATAACAAATAAATTTCATCTTTAGTTTAAAGTAATTTAAACCTTATGTCAACGAAATAAACTCCAATTTGTATTGCGTCACATATAAACAATAAAAACATTTTAAATATTTAAGTTTTTAGAACGCGAATTATTATAAATATTCAAAGAAATTAGGAACTTACTGCAACGAAATAAAGCTTATCTAAATGTACTTCCGAGTATGTAGTCGGCATTTTACTTTGTGTCATCAGACGCGAATTCCGGAAAAAATATTGTACGTCATTTGCTAATGCAAAACATAATGCAAAAGAGTGAGACGCAATCATTTCCCGGTCCACCCTTTGACCTATGAGCGCAGCACGCGCCGCGGCCGCTCGCGCTGCTGCAGTGCCAAGAGCGGCAACCGCCCGCCTAACATCAAAGACGATTAGTCATCCGCCGGCAGCGTGCTATGTATTATTGTATTGTCTCGTTATTTATGTTGTGACTTTGTGACCTTGACGTGAAGTATTGCACCCTGATGGATAGCTCGCTGGGGACCCATGCAGTGGTCTTCTTGATCGGGCGACTTGACGCCAAAGGATTTTTATTTATGGGTCTAATAAAGTCGCTGGTGTAGGTACACTAATTAGGCAACAAGTGTCGATGACTTCAAAAGTAAAATGGAACTCGCGTTTGTGACAGTGAACAGTGATACTCAAGTACTATTTTTTTGCAACTTGGCAACACTGACGACCGGTTGTGTCAAAAGCCGTGTCTAGTTATTTTAATAATTTAAAATTAATAATTATTGATAATATTAAGTTAAATTTAGATTTAATAGTTAGTTACATATACTACTTAAGTGACCAGTGCTAGTGAATCATTTGTTTCTACGAAATACCTGTAAAACCGGCGAGTTCGACCGGCTGTCTTCGCAACGGATCGGATTTTAAACCATCGCATAAACCAGATGAGTATCTTGTTTTATTTCTATAATATTAGGATAATAATAACTTAAAATAGGTTACTTTAGCGCCTATTGCACTCAAATACCATAATATCTGGGGGCACGGCAGTGCCCCAGCCAAGTCTCGAGCAAAACGGGCACGGCCGTACCATTCTTTTCTCGAAGCGTTTCGCGGCTATTTCACCCCCCCTGTATCATCGATACGGACAAAGCTAGGGGTTTAGGTTTTCGATGACCTAGAGTAAGTATTAAAACAAGCTCAGCCTCAAAATTACATGACATTTGAACCAATAGTTTACGAGTTATGAGCGATCAAAGTTACACCATTTTGTCACTCACTGACTCACTCACTGACCGATCATCAAAAATCTAAGGTACTTCTAGCAAACTTAGAACCTTCAAATTTGGCACCAAGATAGGTTTTTAGCTACATGTAAAGGGAAAATTATAAAAACGGTAATAAATTATATACCTTAGTAAATAATATGAAACAAATTTATATTTGCGGTTTAACAAAAACATGGTATATGAATTTTGACTGCATTGTTAACTTTGTTCTTTGTTTATGTACAAAAAGCAAATATTTTTTTAGCAATTTTGTTTATTTATAGAAAGAAAAGAAAGAGACCTACAAAAAATAAATGAAATCCCACCAAAAACATTCAATGTAAAAAAAAGCCAAGTCTCTCTATGCAATTCTTCCATCGTAAAAAGTTTTGAGATCGCATAGGAGCCAAGTCCTGTTCAACTTAATTTGTAATAATAAATCAATATTTTGTGACTATATCAATAGTTTTGTTTACATTACAATAATAGTGACTTGGCCATGAGCACAATAAGATACAAATATAAAACGGCATATTTGGAGGAGTTGCAAGTAAATAATAAATAATAATATCAGGACACCTTAACCGACAGTCGGTATCATCCAAGATCAGTGAACTGCACATGCACTATGGCGCATGTTTAGTCCATAGTGATCTCAAATTCCAATCAGTTACAAAATCATGTCCATATGTAATATGTATATCAATTCAACGGTATTTGCACGTGATTACAAGGAGCAAACGACCTTTAACTTGTGCTCATGGCCAAGTCACTATTATTGTAATGTAAACAAAACTATTGATATAGTCACAAAATATTGATTTATTATTACAAATTAAGTTGAACAGGACTTGGCTCCTATGCGATCTCAAAACTTTTTACGATGGAAGAATTGCATAGAGAGACTTGGCTTTTTTTTACATTGAATGTTTTTGGTGGGATTTAAATATCTGGGGTCCGTTTTTGACAGTTCAAAGTACAAAATTCCACTTTAAAAATAATTTTATGTTACATGTAACAGCCAGGCTAATATCACATATTCATTTAATTTGATTGTGTTTTATTGCTGCTCCTCATGGTAGCCTAGGCAAAGGAAATTAATTCCTTGTAAATTAAAGTTATAACAGAAGATTAAATCTTAGTACATTAACTATAAAGTTACCCTCTAAGTTTGATTTTTATTAGTTGAGTGTAATATTTCTAGTATACATTATTCAGTTTGTTTTATTTATTTATTTTTTCTTACTCAATCCAATAGTAACTAATTATTCCTTTTAATTATTATTATTATTATTTTTTTTATTCTCTTTCCTCCTAATTCTATTAATTGTCACTCCCTTTTCTCTTTAGTTCTTTTCATACACTTAACGCCCTCTCAACACCTTACAGGAACAGCTGAGGACTGCTTGTAAATATGCAGACCCGCAGAGCTGCATCCATGGAAGAGAAACTTAGAGCCACGCTGAAGGAGTTAGAGTCAGCCAAGAAATTATGTGAAGACCTGCTGAGGGAAAGGGACGAAAGTGAAGTTGAGGTTAAGAAGTTTATAGATAAGAACACAAGTTTGAAAAACGAATTGTCAGATTTGCACATTTGTCACACAGAAATCCTTGACGAACATCAAAACCTCCGTCAAATAGTTTTAGAATTTCAACAGTGTATGGGTTCACATGAGCAGGCTCTTAATCGCATTTCTGAACTTGAATTAGAATTAAGTAAGGCCCTTAGGACTATTACTAAATTAGAATCTATTAAAGTTCAGGAACAGGCTGCTAAAACCTGCAGTCTTTACAGTGAATTAGTTGACGGTAGCTCTGCACTTGTTAACATTAACAATAGGAAAACATTAACTATTGATTTGACAGGAGAAGATTCTATTACTGAATATCCTTTGTTTAGTAGTCACAATAAGATTAAGAAATATATTAAACTTAATAAAATCATTAAAAAGTACAAAAAGTGCATACACCAGCAACAAATTCAAAGGAAATCAAATAATATTAGGCTTAGATTTGTAAATTTAAAAAGTCAATTAAATGACTTAAATGATGAATTAATTCAGAGTAGGTATAGTTATGACCAGGAAACAGTTTTGCTTCAGCAACAGCTTCAGGCGAGGGAAAACACTCTGAGGGACATTTTTAGTAAATATCAAGCGTCTCAAATAGAACTAAATGAACGCATGGTGGAGGCCGGTGAGTTGGCTGACTTGGTGGGGTACAATGCAGAGAGATATGAGTCCCTGACCAACAATCGGTGTTGTACCTGCTCCTGCTCTTCACCTCCTGCCAATACCCAGAGTGTTGAACCACTGCCATTACCTGCTGATCCACTATTGGAAACTGTTAAAACTAAATGTTTGGATTCAGTGAAAAATATAAGTACCTATATATTTTCTGACAAAATAGGTCAAGGTTTAAGTAGTATGATAAGTTCCTTTTCCCAGCAGTGTTTATTTAATACTTGTTTGCCAGGTGCTAGCTTTAGTAGGTTAATAAACCAAATTAGTGTGTCTGAGCTTAAGTCAGGTTCTACTGGCATATTATTATATGGTGATGGGCTGACCGTAAGTAGAGCAAATATTATTGACTGTGTGGAATTAATGTTAGATTTAGGTCACAAAAATAATTGTAAATTCATCTTCTGTGCCCTACCTTATTCTAGGAATTTAACTGATGAGCAGAATAGGCACATTTATAATTTAAATTTGTTAATTTATAATATAACAATTCGCCATAGTGAAACTATTTTGTATTTTGAGACAAACAATTTCATTAGTAAATTTAAACTGACAGAGTACAGTATGTATATGTCAACTATATGTAAGCGACGAATTGCTAAGTTGTTAGCATATAATCTACATGATAAAGGTACTAATTTTGTATCGAATGTTTTTGATAATGTTAGTAATATTACTAACTGCTCTTTTACATCTTGTAATTTAAACTACAAGATAGGACAACGGGAAGCCTGCATGAATTGAATGTTGTTCATCAAAACATGCAAGGTCTCTCCGGCAAGGAATTAGAGTTAAGTTTATTTATTGAGAATTACAGTGTTCAGGTGTTATGTTTAACCGAGCACTGGTTAAAAGCCCATGAGGTACTAGTATTTAATAGTGTTTATCATTCCATACAAAGTGCGTTCGTAAGAAAGACCACCATTCGAGGAGGGTCACTTATAATAGTTTCAAACAATTTAAAATGTAAAGAACGTCCCGATATTGTCAACCTTTCTATCGAGCGCACTATTGAGCTGCCTTGTGTTGAACTAGATCGGTATGTTATAGTGTGTGTTTATCGACCCCCTATAGGAGACTTTAATTTATTCGAATCGGTTATGGAGGACTCGCTTAATAAAATTAAATCTAGTAGGAAAAGAATAATAGTATGTGGGGATTTTAATGTTAATATTCTAGAAGTTACAGTAACTACTACAAGGTTACTCAATCTTTTTAAGTCATACGGTTTGGTTAATTTATTTTGTGAACCAACTAGAATAACAGCTTCATCTTCAACCTGTTTGGATAATATATTTAGCAATTGTGATGCTACTAATAAACAAATTTTAAGTGATTTAACATCTGATCACTGTGGCCAATTAGGTAGTTTTCCTCATTTAGTTGTTAACAACTTGCGAAAAATTTAATGTAGACCATATACTATTAATCGCTGTAATCGTTTTAAAAGCAATGTTGTTTCTAAGGTTAAGCCATCAATCTTGGAATTTGAGAATCCCAATGATATATATAGTGCTCTCTTCGAAATTGTTAGAAACGAATTTCAATCAACTTTTAAAATAAAGACATTAAATGTTAAAAATACGTTAGCTCCTTTTAACCAATGGGCCACTACTGGTATTTATAAAAGTAGAGCAAGACTATATGAATTATACGGAATGAAAAAATATAAGTTTGATGTACCTTTTTTAAACTATGTCAAACTATACTCCAAAACATTTAAGCAAGTATGCAACATAGCTAAGGCCAAATTTATTAGTGACAAAATAAAACATTCAAATAATAAAATTAAAACTACATGGGCAATTATCAATAACGAAACAGGTAAATCTGTAAAACGTGATAATCAGTTAGACATTATCAGTAACGATAAAGTAATTAGTAAAGCTGTAGATGTAGCTCAGATTTTTAATGATTTTTTTGCCAACATTCCCATAGCTACAACTTGCTCTTTAAACTCGTCCTTGGTTGCTGCTGAAAACGTTTTACTAACTAGTGTCCCGAATTGTAATTCTAGATTCACTTTCACACACATTGACCCTAAAGACGTAATAACGGCCTTTAAGTCTCTTAACCAGAAGAATACTGGCGATTTCTGGGGTATTTCTGTCAAGTTAGTGAATAATATTATAGGTGTTATTGCTCCATATCTATCTGTGATTTTTAATAAATGTATCGATTCAGGTGTCTTCCCAGACCTCATGAAGTACAGCAAAGTAATACCGTTGTTTAAATCTGGTAGCAAAAGTGAACTGAGTAATTTAAGACCCATTTCAATATTGCCCGCATTTAGCAAAATTTTTGAAAAGCTAATTCTTCAGCAGCTGTTAAAATATTTTAATGAAAATAAAATACTTCATAACGAACAATATGGTTTTACCAAGGGTCGCTCAACAACTGATGCAGGTGTAGCATTACTTAAACACATATACAGTGCCTGGGAGAATTCACAGAACGCTATAGGGGTTTTCTGTGACCTTTCCAAGGCATTTGACTGCGTTCATCATGGCACACTACTTTCTAAACTTAGTTATTATGGTATTCAGAATTTAGGACTAAATTTAATGGATTCCTATTTAAAACAACGCTTTCAATGTGTAGATATTAATGGCGCTAAATCTGGACCGCTTCCAGTTACAATAGGTGTACCCCAGGGATCAATACTAGGCCCTTTCTTATTCCTAGTTTATATAAATGATTTGCCATTCTATTTAAAAGGCATCTGTGATACTGTACTTTTTGCAGATGACACCTCGCTCATATTTAAAGTGGACAGAAATAGGACAAATTTTGATGATGTTAATAATGCGCTTTTACAAGCTACTAATTGGTTTACGGTTAACAATTTAGTCCTAAACGCCAAAAAAACCAAGTGTATTAAATTCGCGCTACCAAATGTAAGAAATCTTGGCCCCAACATTATTGTCAGTAATGAAATGCTGGAGACTGTTGAATCTACCGTTTTCCTTGGAATTGCAATTGACAGCAAACTTAAATGGGCAGCTCACATTTCATATCTCGCTAGTAAGCTTAGCTCAGCCGCCTATGCTGTTAGGAAGGTTAGGCTGACTGACGTGGATACAGCTCGCCTTGTTTATTTTAAAAAAATAAAAATAAAAAAAAAATATGGCGTACTGTTGTGGGGTAAAGCTGCAGATATCGAAACTATATTTGTTCTGCAAAAACGGGCTATTAGGTCTATATACCAGTTAGGCTCAAGGGTTTCTCTTAGAGAGCGTTTTAAGGAAATTGGCATTTTGACTGTTGCTTCACAATTTATTCTGGCCAATATATTGTACATCCGACAAAACATTCACTCGTATGCTAAAAATAGTGACATGCACAGTATAAACACTAGAAATAAGCATAAACTATGCAATTCATCATACCGGCTACACAAGGTACACAACTCGTTTGTAGGGCTTGGTACAAGGATTTATAATAAGATACCCCCTAGCCTGTTAGATTTACCTTTTAATTCATTTAAATCTGTCCTTAAAACAAGGCTGTGTGAGAAAGCCTATTATACATTAAATGATTATTTAAACGATAAAAACAGTTGGTCGCCTTGATAGACACAAGACGGTTCTGTATGGAATTACTGTTCTCCTACTTATTATTATTTTTTTTTGTTTATTTATTTATTTAGTTTTTGATTGCCATACAGATAGTATGTTACAATATTTTTGAATCAATTATACTATTGTATAATTACTTTTTTTTATTATTACTTGCTGACATGATATTTTAATAATTGGTAGATTTGAATTATTGTTTAATTTTATATAAAACTAACTAAATATTATTTTTACAATGTAATTTATTTAATTTGAGAGTCATACACTCAGTATGTAACAATATGTTGCCTTTTTTTATTATCCATGCAATTATGCGTATGTAAATTAGTGTATTATTATAATGCCTAATTTTGTTAAGGGACTGTGCAGTGAATAAGTGCTTGGGATTTTTTGTCTTCTAATTTATACTTTTATTTTTTTTTAATGCCGGCAGCAGTTTCGTCATGCTCCCTTAGTTTGTCATTGCTTGCGGTGGCGTCTTGGGTCGGGTCTCCTCCTTCCCTCTAATATGGCGAGGGAGGAGATGGCTGATCCCTGCGTCATACTCGTGAACGGGTGCTGCTTGCGGTGACTGGTCGTTCTGCTGACCTTGGTCTCTGTAGATATTTTTCCTTTCATTCTATAATAGTATGGTACCCATTTTACCTAAAACACTTGTTCATTTTGCACGATCCCTTATTGATATTATTGTAAAGACAGCGTGCTACTGGGGAGTTTGTTGCGCCGTTTCTTCTCCTCAGCCAGAGCACTTAGGAAGCGGTGTAGGGTGGGCGAATTGGGGTTGGTTCATGTCTGGCGTAGGTGGCGGCGCGTGTTGTCGGTCGCGCGGCGCTGGGGCGGGCGGGCGCGTGGTGGAGCGTTCGACCTTTCACACTGAGCTGATGCGTGGGTGCGTCTGGTGTGGGAGGTCGGATGTTTTATCGTGTGTTCGTTCGTTCTGGCGTTGCGCGGCCGGTATTGCGCGCTGCCTCTTCTGCCGGATATGAACCGACCCCTAGGGTGCTGTCCTTTTTGTATTTTTGACGTTTAATAAGTGCTACTTTGTAGCCTAAGTTAAATAAATGATTTTTGATTTTGATTTTGATTTTGACTAGACTAACTAAAAATACCTTGATAAAGTGGGTAATACCTAAAGTGGACCGAAAAATACGGCGGATTTTTGAGCTATTGTTGTGAATGTGACGAAGAAACAAAGAAAGTTAGTGTTTCTACTTAATGTTCAGTTTTGTAAGTACAAATTTGTTCTAATTCCTTTTATGGCGCCTTTAATTATACTTCGTGCCTCGTTCTCGATATATGTTATTTAACCATGCAGCATCCTCGCGTCGCTTGCCAACTATACGCTTTTCAGATTCAAAACTAAACGAAGTATATGGTAACACTGGCTTTGTTCTCCTGTTAAACTTCATTCTTTTCGTTGACGCGGCAACTGATACTGTGTATCTTTGTGTTTGTTGAAAAAATATTAGTATTTTACAGTAATACGAGTATAAAATACATAAAAAAGTAAACGTTCCTGCTCAGAAGGATGACTATTCGTCAAATAATAGGAGTGATACAGCACCTTTCTAGTATTTCAGGTAGTAAAACGTTGTCTTGTGATTAATGTTACCGGTTGACACGTATGGTGTACGAGATGCTCTGACGTGATCATTGGACTCTTATCGCCTACGAGATAGGTGGAAGAGATCCTCTCCGTACCGGTCGACACGTATGGAGTACGAGATGCTCTGACGTGATCATTGGACTCTTATCACGTACAAGTGTGCTATATAAAAAAACTTTTATATAGCACACTTGTACGTTCTAAGCTGGAGGCGAGCTCTTGTGTATGGAATCCACATGAGTCAACATATGCTCTTATCTTAGAAAAGGTCCAAAAAGCTTTTTTACGGTTCTTGTATAAGTTTTCTCTAGGATATTATCCATATCTGTATCCTACTAAGTTTCTTGCAGGAAGTCTAGGATACAATATGTTAGACACTAGGAGGGCATACGATCAGCTCAATATAATGCTTAAAGTGATTCGGGGCCTAACAGACGCTCCTGACCTACACAATGAGCTGATTCGAGTTTACGCTCCCAACAACTATCTCCGTAGCAGAATACACCGCCTACTAGCTGTGCCTCCGAGTCGCACAGTCGCCCGCGCATCGTCTCCCATCCCGCGAATTCTAATCGCGCTTAATAGCCTCGTGGAAGCCAACTCGGAATGTGATTTGTTTGCAGATGACTTTAAAACCATTATGTGTGTTTGTCTCTCTTTTTGTGAAGACAAAAATGTATAAAACATTTAATGTTTAATAATGTAAGTAAGGCTATTTAGTGTATAAGTTGTTGTTCTTTTATAATTCCAATATTATTATTTTTTTCTATATATACTTATAAATTACTAATGCTGTTAACGTAATAGGTCTGTCAAAACCGTGTTAATATGTTAAATAAATAAATAAAATCACCTACGTGATAGCTGGAAGAGATCCTTTACTCTTATATGTGGTCCGTAAGGCTACGATAAGAAGTTTTGTCATTAATCACTTGCCCAGGCTGCATTACTTAGAAGAACAGTGTATTATAATACAGATTACAATGGATAATCCTGTTTAAATCTCAGTGACACTAACTATGAGTGCAGTGTTCATGTACTGGACAAGCCTCTGTCTGATAAGCCTATGAATATGGTATAAGACAATGAATGTTAACGTTATTGGTTAAACTGAGTAATATAAATCATTGGTTTCAAAGAACGACAGTAGATAAACTTGGTGGAACAAGCAATTACTGAAAACTGTTCATTATAATAAACTCAAGCTCATACAGGATTATATCAGCCTCAGTTCAAAACAACATAGTCAACGGAGACAAAATAAAAACTAACTGACTGGGCATCATATTATTACAAGTAATGTGTAATCATTATTATTATAAAATGTATCTGTGGGCCAAGTGACATTTATCTCACTTCTAACAAGTAAAATCCTAATATAGATGTTTAAATCTGAATACTAATATGTCTATGGAACTACCATAAAAATACAATTAAAGTGTTGAAGACATGCCAACAAAGTGGCCGATCCATAAAGAAACTTACAATCAAATGGAAAGTCACAAGGTCACCTTCACTAGAAGAAGATCTGGTCCTCAAGGCTCAAGTAAACCAAAGCCTTGCAGGAGATATCTGGTGTTCCCACATAGGGGTAAGTCACGCCGGAAGGCTAGCAAGATACTAGATTGGACATCATACACGTATGAGGTACGAGATGCTCTGACGGGATCATTGGACTCTTATCACCTACGAGATAGGTGGAAGAGATCCTTTACTCTAGTATGTGGCCCGTGAGGCTACGATAAGGAGTTTTGCCATTAATCACTTAATCATGTATTTATATACTTTGGTAAAGTAACACAACCAAAATTTTGTGTCATCATCAAATTCAGTTAAATCAGCTGAATAAGATTCTTATATATGCATATAGCATTGAGAAATTTGTTAATATTGAGGTTATTGAGGTTTATTATTGTAGGAAGTTTGTTATATTGAGATTTATTATACCCTGACAAAGACCAAATCATCTCTTCCATGTATTAGTGGTCAAAACCATGATACAAACAGGATTACTTAAAAATAAATAATGTATATAAATTTATGAATCAAGTTTTCTCAAGATGATTATTTTAGATTGTCCTAAAAGGTATTTTATTTTCCCATGATGATAGTCCAGTCATTTGGTGCTCAAAAAGGGGGTTACCTGGAAAGTTTTCCGGGAGTGTTGAAAATCGGTGATTTTATAGATAATGACGTGCTCTTTTCAAATTTTCACTTTGCCACCTCGTATCTTTGCCGCTCGCTCCACCATATTGGAAAAATGGCGCTAAAAACAGTTTTTGGCAATAACTCCTTTCAGGCTCATTTTACAATAAAAATAGCTCCGTAATAAATTAAACTAGAGAAAATTTCCTACAATTATGTATAAATATCTTTTTTTTTGTAGAATTAGCGTAATTAATTAATTAGAAGACTACAACGAAGCATACAAATGAAGCTACATGATTCCATCGTGGATGACGTGAAAGAAATTTCTATTTCTGACATTTCGAACCTCGGTTTTGAAGACGATGAACTTGCAAAACCTTATCCATCGATAATAGCGAAGCGAAGGAGAATGCGCTAAATTTTATAATAGTGCATTACAAGTGGATCAGGCTTACTGGGGATACCACAAAAAAAACGTGTCACTTACAATAGTAAAAGTTTAGAAAAATACAACCTTGTTATGAAATTTTATTCAATAAATACAATACAAATAGAGAACAACTTATAGCTTATGAATACATAACATTAAAAACAGTTTTGGAGAAAAATATGATTGACTTGAAATAAAATTTAAAAGGTAATTTTACAAATATTAATTGCAATGTTTGTTGTTGTTACAATTTGAGTTGTCATTGCAGCGGTCATTGCAGCGGTCATTGCAGCGGTCATTGCAGGGCTGTTTGTCAATAGTGTCTAAAATACTTAAGTTTATAAGACTACCACCTGTGAACATAAAACGATCAAATAAATTAGGCTTAAAAATTAGGGAAATCTAGGACCAGATAAACAAACTTGATTTGGTCATATGAATTTAAAAATAAAAACAAGAATTTTCAGTGAATTTTTAAGAGACAATTTAAATAAACATAAATTAGGTATTCTATCGCACCTGTTTCTTACTATGCCTATTATACAAAGTAGTGTTTGTTTCGAAACTATCGACTATAATTCGAGACCGGGTGGACCGATATTAAAGGCCTATGCTTTTCTTGGGTTTAACAAAAAAAAGAAATAACATAAAGTTAAACGTATGACAGCGCCATATTTTTAGTATATAAAATAATATCTACTTCAGAAGGTTGAAAACTTACCAAGGTTAGCCTGTGCTACGTAAAAGATCTGAAAAACAAAACATTGATTACTGAACACTGATAATGATCAGCAAAAATATATTAAAAAAAAAATGCGACGTTTCTCAACCGTTGCAAATTAATTAAATTATCGATAGATTAGTTCTTTGAGGATACAAGATTGTTAATCAATCCAATTTTCAATAATAAACAATTTATGTTGGACGTCCTCCGTGGTCGAGTGGCGTACACACTGCGTATTCAGCAATTTAAATTGATTCACAAAAAACAGAAGTTTGTAGTAAATAAATATGAGTTTCTTACCGCACACAGAACGAAGAAAACTTTGAAGATGTTTGCCATGATTATTAAGCTCGTTCAATCACAAGTATTGACTGACGAGTAATAATCGCAGCAACTATTTATATCAAAACTGAACAATTGATTGCTAGTGTTAGTACAGGTGGCATGATTATTTATTTATTTGTTTCAATAGATATTTATTTATTTATTTGTGCATGATATATTGCAGTTACTGTTATTATGCTGAAGCTGTTTCTATTATTAACAACACATATTGTAAATGGTCCATTATTTATTATTCTTTTTACAGTGTAAGTAGTCGGCGACTGAATGATGTTGTTCAAACGACCAGAGAACTTAGACTTAAAAAATCGACTATTTTATCTTTGCGATAATAATAACACCGACTGTTGCCCCCTTGCTGCCTATTGTGGCGGCTGTTCCGGGGGCCAATCTGGTGAGCTGGCGAGTCACAACCGGATATTTATTTTTAATAACGCATTTAAAAGCGTGGACAGTATTCGCAAAAAAACAGAGAGGTTTGGAAGAAAAAAGGGGAGACCTTTGCCCAGCAGTGGCATCTTCAGTAGGCTATAAAAAAAATAAAGCGATGTGCCAAAACTTTTCGATTTTTTCAAGGAACCTATCCATATAACACACCCAAATCAACAGCCAATGTAATGTTTATACATATACCACATAATTTACATGAGACCCGCATCTACTCGGACCTTTCAAAGGACCTATAAACAACGAACCCCCAAAATTCTTGCGTGAATAAAAAGAGATGAAAGTTAATTTTAATAGTTAAATAATACTTTACTTTTAGACTGTAGTACCTACTAATGCTAGTGGTGGAATGGTATTTAAATGTAAAGTTTAAACCAATTATAAAACTAATAATAAGATAAGAAATTACAAATAAATAAATGAATGCGCACAACATCACACGCATTGCTCTGAACCCAAAGTAAGTAGCTAAAGCTCTTGTGTTTATGTAATTCAGAAACAACGAAGGTACCACAAACAACGAGACCCGAGACAATGTAGAAAATTTGGTTTCTACATTGAACCATTCGGGGATCGAACCTGGGACCTCAGAGCCAGCGAAACCTTTTAAATCGGTGCGTACGCCACTCGACCACGGAGGTCGTCAAATAAATGATGCTTAGTGTTCTTTCATCAATGGAACAATATTAATTACATTGTATATGTTTGGGCTGTCCTTTCTCTCCGCTACAATAAGTACGAACCTGTAAGAGATTTTATTCGAGATCTCAAATCCGAATAAAAATTTGGCATACCTCTACCCGCGAACATTACTGACTTGAGGCAACCCCAACAGGACCCTGAAGGCATTATTATTGTACTTGCAAAGCACTGTGACATTTAGTGTACTTTCGTGAAATTCTGTAGGTATTCATCAAAAAAAGAACTTTTTGTGTTTAGTTAATAGTACTACAAGTTACAATAATAATTATTACTGCACATCAACAATAGTGACGGAAAAGCTAAGAGAGAGCGTTAAACCAAAAGGGAGGTAATAACGAAACTATTTAGGTTGCATTCCATTTCAATCAGACTAGCAAAATGTTTACAATAGATTAAAATGTTACTAGCGTCAAGCACAATGTTCAACTTGAATGAGATTTAAGAAATAAATAGGCCTCAAGTAGTGTCGTTTACCAACTAAAAGATTACCAAATAAGAAATGCAGGATATGGACGCCATTAACCAGGAACATGTTATAATTTGAAAACATAATACGTACTAATTATTTGTTGCAATTTTCTTAGTTCCTCTTGTCCTCTTTATTTGGATGGCCCGTTTCCCTGGCCGTCTCGATGTCTGCTATAATCATCAAGTCCAACGACTCGCTTCACAAATTTGTTGGCATGGTTGCGGATAATCAATAATTTAAAATTTTCCGCTTGTCAAGATGGTGTACAAATACTTCGTATAAACGTCAACATCAATTTTGAAGTGGACATATTCCTTGACTTGCACCGCCTACAACTTTTGAACAACTGCCTTGACGTAGGATACCTCAAAGAGACCACGGCATGGCCCTTCCATGACAATGACCCGCTAATTAACATAAAATTTCAGAAGCATCGTATAAACACTTTAAACAATGAAACGTTTTTTTTATTGCAATAATGTGAAAGCATTGTAAATAGTACAAAAAGAATGACGTACGAAGAAACCGACACTCGTGTCACTGCCCTTCCGTTATATTATTTTAAATCACATAAATCTGTCCATTCCAATAAAAGCCGTACCACCTGTAAAAACACAAGAAATCAATTGTTGATTTTGATATATATAGTAAACACGATCGAAATTCATCAGTTAACCTTTACGGACAAGGAAGACAGAAAATGGCATTTGTTCAAGTAACTCTCTTGGTTTGTGCGGTAAGTTGAAAGTGGATTTGTAGTCAAGTACTTCCGGGGTCAGAATTCATGGAGTTAATCTTTACGTTCAGAAAATGAACCCAAAATCGTGATTTCAATAGTTGCATATTTGTGCTCTTATGAATTTATGTATAGTTTCCTCCGTAGTTTAGCTTTACTGTTATAACCAATGTTCTCTAAAATTTCTAAATTTTCTTCCTCCCTTATACCATTTTAATTGCGACAGGTGCTAATTTTTTTTCCTTCATTCTACCTCTTGTAACTCCTTTTTATGTCCCACTTTTCTCTTATTATTTATTCTTCTTACATAATAATTCCGCCAACCAGGTTTAAATGGGATACTGTGTTGTGGAGGTCAGATAGGCAGTTGCTCCATGTAGAATATGATATCCACATGATATTGGTGAGACTAGAAGCCGAGCTCAACATAGTTTAGAAAAGGCTAGACAAAAGAAGGAGATCCTTATTTTTGTTCTTTCTTTGTCCTGTCTATTAATAAACTTTTAAATGGGAATGCTTTTGTAGATATTTTACACTGCACCACCTGGGTGAACTATGATGTGTACATGACACATGTCAGTCATGAACTGGGACTAGAAATCTCTTCTTTCCAAAAAAACTATTGCTTATTAGACGTTTGTTTCAGATATGCTGCGTAGTGCTTGGGTCGCCCTTTGGTATGTAGTAAATCAAAATTTTGATACGAATTTTATTTAGTTTATTAGGTTTTCCAATACCAACCTGTGATCTACCTTAGGTTACTCGGTAGGTACTCTTGAATAGTGGTAATTTACAATTTTTTCTTGTATTGCGGGTGTTTTCACAAACATTTAATTCACATACTTGGAAGAGCTTAAAAAAATGTGGTTCACGTAAATGTTTTTTCAAATTAGTTATTTTTTAACAGCTAATCCACAACGTGATTCCATTACTCCTCTGCTGCAGAAGTAAAAACATTTACTCCGTAATAGGACATTTATTTGCTTGTACCTATAATACATTATATATCTGTTCACAGGTTTACCCAGTTTGCCAGTAGATGGTGTACCTAGTTTGCCAGGGGGTGGTGTACCTAGTTTGCCAGGGGGTGGCGTACCTAGTTTGCCAGGGGGTGGCGTACCAACTGTGCCAGTAGGTACCGTACCATGTGCGCCCGGAACTGGAGGTAACATATTGTATTCACACACAATCACATGATATTTTAAGGGTAGTATTAAAACGAGTGACTGTAAATAAGGTTGTAAGTATAAAAAAAAAAAATAGTTATAGTATTACCAAGTGAGCGACTGACTGCGAGTGACGAGAAATCAGAAGAATCAGAGTGACAGAATTAATTTGAGTTACTTAAAAGACAAAATGAGAGGCTTCATAATATTTGAGCGATCTAATATTTGTTTGAGTGTCAACGTTACGTCCCGCATTTTTTTTCAATATTTGGCAAATGTTTTTTTTTATACTGAGCAGCATTTTATATTAAATGAAGTGTTTCGCATGCAAAAACTACTTTGAAAATACTATAATGAGCAGAGTATAGGATTAGTTAATCGAATTTAACTTAATATTAAAGTTGTCCTTTCTGTATTTCTAGTCGCCCACTTAGTAATGTAGTCGCACGGATTGAATTTTAATAACTGAAATGGATTTATCACAACCCACTTTTTGTAAGCTCGTTCTGGATTTTGTAATTAATCAATATTCGTCGTTAGTTTAGTACATTTTTCGCTTACTCAAATTCATACCACTCAAGTTATTAAAACAGTATGTCATCATCAGTCGCTAAGTTTTTTTTTATTCGATCGTTTTATAATTCCCCATATTTTAATACTTAACACATTCTACCATCCATTTTATTTTTACAACTGAAGACATAAATAGATATAAAAGATGTACCTATAATTTGTATTGGCTATTATATGAGAAACGCTATTGGTGCTTTTTCATTTTTTAAATCAGTAAAAATTGGGTTAAAAAACAAAACAAAAACGCACAAGGAACAAACATATGACTGGCCAGAGCAAATTAGTAACTTGCGGAGGCTCTTGCATTGTATTCAAAATAATACTTTTTAGATATGGATACTTATTACAATTTCAAGCAGTTAGCCTGAGTCCAGATTTTGATTGCTTGACCGAACTTTTAAAACTCTTTCAATCAGACAAAACAATGTTAACCTCTTTTCTGTTTACAGGTACTCCAGTGGCGGTACCCACAACGGGAGGGTCATGTGGAACTTGTAACCCTCAAAAAGATGACAACAAATTGCTTGATTTAGGATTAGATATCAAAGACCTCGTCAAATTATTAAAGGGTATATTGTAAATTAATACAATATACAAGAAAACTATGAACAACGATACAGGTTATAAGACATGTTGGTTTTGAAATATCATCACATAAATATAAAAAAAAAAACAAATGAGCCTAGAGTTTCAGTAATATACCTGTTACGGTTAAAATCTTATATACATTTTAGTAATTTTTTTTCTTTCGTACATTTCTAAGACCAATCGTTCTTATAGCCGAAATGGATGTTATAGTTTTCGTTTGTAAAACGCAAGATAAATTAGCTTATATTATAATATTTATAATATTTATAATATATTATATATTATAATATTTTATGTATAATTAATTATCAATTTATTTACATTATGCTATATATTTTTCATTATCATAATTATTAAATACAGTCTATGTTAGCTTATAATAATATATAATATTATCAAATTTTTTAATACACAAAAAATATATATTTATTAAATGCTATATACTTTTTATTGAGTGTTCTGCTTATAATATTTTATTTATTTACTGAATTATATGTATTATTTTAATAATTATCTCTCTTTTTTATGCTTGCTATATTAATTATTCAATGTCTCCCCAAATTTCAGATTGTACGTAAAACCTATTTTTCTTTATAAAATCTGAAGTTTTAAATGTCGTTACTAGGATACATTTTGAAACTAGAAAGTTGTATAAAAAGGCTGTTAAGAGCACCCTTGTTTTTTAACTAAAACGGTTATCGTTAAGTAAAGGTAAACTGAAGAATAACTTTCTCGAAGGTGACGTTGAAACGGTGACTGCTGTTTGTTTTTACGAGGGATTCGGTTCTTAGTTTACAACTTAACTTAATACATAATACTTGTACTTTATCTTAATATTATTCTTGTCAACTAAAACAATTTAAGTATAAAACCCAATTTCTCTTAAAAACGCGCCTAATTTATTTAAGGTCATCGGTAAATTTTTCACTTGTGCCTACATAATTAGAAAAGGACAGACGAAATTTAGTTCTGACTAAAAATTCGGACACAATTTGGTCGACGAAAAGTGTAAGCAGAATGCTAGGAAACGACAGCAATGATTTCATTTTGATTTAGTTTACTTACAAGAGGATCAATGCCAATATCTCTTGACACATTTACGTCATATAGGTACCGTGTGATAAAAGTAATTATGTGTTGGTATTTAAAATACAATTTTAATCTCAAGCATTTCTCAGGAATATCATTTTTGTCTGCAGCTACTTATCTACCTACTTTTGCAACACCTGAAAATAAATAGTACTACGTTCTGTCTCAAACGATGTCCTTAATCTTTAGCTACTGCGAACTACCACAATTATCAACATTCTTTATTTCAATAAACATAACATAACATACCATCACGCCTGTATCCCCGAAGGGTTAGGCAGAGGTGTACCAATGTACACCCACAGTTCGCCGGTATGTTTAGGTCCCATGTAATAGGGGGCGAGCCTATTGCCACTAACCGGGCACAAATCCAAACTCCGACCTGCTACTGAGAATTTCATAGAAAAACCCAATAACACCTTGGTCGACTTGGGAATCGAACCCAAGACCTCTAGCGTAGCAGTCGCGCTAAGCACCACTAGGCCAACGAGGCAGTTATATATTTCAATACACACCATAAATAAATCACACATACCTACAAAAAGTACATATTTAACTATATGTACACCAAAAGATCCCCATACACCTTCACGACATCGGTTGCTTTGGCGCGTAAACCACTGATATTTCGCATCATTACCCCGCGATGCTCTTTTTTTATTCTCTCATTTCCTCGTTTCTGAGGAAATACCGTTTGTGTAAGGTAAACGAATCTCGCAAGATAACTTCGGTTCTGTCAACTGAAAACCATTTTCTGGGGTTGAGTATTTATGATAGGATAGTAAAAACAAATGCACGTCAACAAATAATAACAAAAAAATGCATTAAAGGTACATTGACATGTTTTTTTGCATACACTATTGTGACTAGTATAAAATAGAAAAAGTTTATTATTGTGCTTTTATTGTGGCAGGCTGTGCCGTGTCGTGTTGTACCTATGATGTAACTACAATGCGTGCTAAAAAATACGAAATTGGTGTAAATTATGTACAACAAAATTTAAAACCAAAAAACATTCCACAAATTGCAATGTAGAAGATTATACTGTAATAAAACCAATAAACCAAACTACTAGAATTGCAACACAATTAAATAACATGTAATTGATTGCATGTTAATGTAAAACAAATTACTAGATCAATTTTAACAAAAGTTATATTAGATCACTTCTGAGATATCCAATTGACATATATATTATAAAATAGAAACACAAAAAAAAAATCATAAAAATGAAGAACCTCCTTTTTTTGAAGTCGGTTGAAAACACTAACCGAGGAAACTTGAACATAATTCTGTACTCTAGTCATCCAAGTGTGCTTTCATCGCAATCGGTAAAGCGATAGATGTCTATCGCAGATAATCTGACACGAGACTGACTTGCAAGGCTTGTATCCTAGTTCTCACCCTTTTTTTTTTAATAATATTCCGGGACAACTCACACACGGTCATCTGATCCCAAGCTAAGCAGAGCTTGTGTTATGGTAACCAGACAACTGATAAACATACTTGTATATTTCTAAATACATACATATTATACATAAATTACACCCAGACACAGAACAAATGATCGTGCTCATTACACAAACATTTGTCCTGGGTGGGAATCGAACCCACGACCTCCGGTATAGCAGTCAGGGTCACTAACCACTAGACCAACCGGCCCGTCAAAATATACGTAGGTACTTATAATAACTTGGAAAAATGTTTCATATTTATACAAGATAAATATAATCTGAGAAAATGGATACGTAGTTAAATCATCTCCTAATCATCACCTCCTCCGGGAAAAAAAAATTAAACAACACTAGGACTGAAGTCACAAATCTTAAGCCTGAACTCGATATTTCTTTGCATGTTTCAAAAAACAAAAGACAATCATATTGTGCTTTCGATTTCCGAAGTGAAAAATATAAACTTTGTCTTAACGATGGCCAATTTTAATGGCAGTTGTATTAATATTAATTTGTTGGTAAAACTTCAATTAAATTGTTACTCTTGGTTTTGATGAGAAAGTATTTTGTACTGATTCTGCTGGAAAACAATTTTAACTTTACTTGATTGAATTATACTTTAGAATTCTGTGTAAATAATCGCAATATAGTAATTATCTTAATTGTTGTTAAGACATTATAGAAAAAAAAAATAAGAAAAAAGAATACTTTTTGTTTTTGGTTTCTTAATGCTCTCTAAGACAGTTTTTTCTGATAGCTTTCATTATTTGACTGACTAGTCAAGGCAACTACATATAGAAAAAAACGCTACATTTTCATACATTTTAATTCTCCGTCTTTTAACCCGTAGGCTCAAAGCTCTATTACGAAATAAAGCCTCAAAATTTCCAAAATATTAAAATCAATAAAAATCTACCAAAAAACACACTAATAATTTAGTTAACTAATCTAAACGAAACTAAACCTAACTAAACTAAACCCACCTAAACTAAACTACATTGTAGACACAGTCACGGCCCACTAGCCCGGCCGCATTGGATCTTGTTTCCAGCCAATATTTTACGTGGGTCCGCGGGTGCAACGGACCGGGGTGGTGCGTTCCGCTACCGAACTTCGGAAACTTCTAGCTTTAGAACTTTGCTTAAGAGTAATTGATTGTCTTTGATTATCTGTGTAAGAATTTAGGTGTGGGTTGTGTGAAATTAGAATTTGTACATATTTATCTGTTTTAAGCAGGCAGCAGGCAGCAGAAAGCTGTTTCTTATTTCAGCAAAAGATTAAAAAATACAAATGTCATTGAACGCAAAAAGTGTTTTTCTAAATTGTTCTTTCAGTTATTTTACACTTGTTTCAGTAAACAGCTTGAATTCTCACAAGTCCTTGGTAATAAAATAAAAATATGCGGGTGTGCTTTTTTAACTAGTAACCTTTTAGTTTGTTTTTATTTTTGGCGCAGTGTAGAACATGCCTTCGCAATGGATGAATAGACTCGACAAGTTCAATGGTACTTTGTTTTGCAAAATAAAGACTGCTTCTATATAGGATCCTATATAACTATTTTTATTGTCATTAGAAATTATTCTACCTATAAACTAGCTAGTCTTTATAGTCTTTATAGTATAATCATAATAAATATAACTAAATTTTTCTCGCCGTTGTTGGTTATTGCAGCAGAAAGTAGTCAAGATTCTTTCTTGGGCTCTAAGCTTATTCTATACCAAGTTTCATAAAAATCGGTTCAGCTGTTTAGCTATATAGCCAGAGTTAGTTACTTTTTTTTTAAATATTTGTGTGGATATTTATTTATAAAGCAAGTATAATGATGTATTACACACCTTATTAAAATTAGCATAAAGTGGAATTTAGTCTAACAAATATTTGGCCAGACCTAGGCTTCAACCTGACAAGCATTGAATGCATTTATCATCGCGTCACGTCGTTAGCCTGTTTCCCTCGAGCATTGGTCGAGGCAAGGCTTTGCAATAAAAGTACCTGTCGGCAGTGTAAGGCTGTATGCAAGGGTTGCAGCAAGTATCCTCTGCCTGTCTACGTCTCTGGGGAATTGGCGTGACCCTACCTCTTTAGAATATATTGAAAGATTATTTCAGCACCAACTGTTTTAGATACAATAACGACGAAAATAAACTATTATTTTTAATTTTTACATTGAAAGTAAGCTGTAGTGAACATTATAATATCAAGCTGTGTAAATAGAAATATATATATATACTCTAGTAGAATTCGTTATATACAAAAAAATATAGCTTATACGTAGGTCGTAGATACTACGAAGCATGGGAAACCCCAGTAATATTGATTCCAAAGGGTTTTCCTGAAACGTGAATACAGTCACTCGGAATGGCGTTCGCTTTGAATTATTGACTCGATGCACGCTTTCATTTGTTGATTTAAAAGTAGTAAATAATTTGTTTAATACAGGGGTATAGGTAATAATTAACGTGCCCGAGTCAGTCAGACTGAAAAAATAATATAATTATATTTTATCAGACTAGACACAAATAAATTAGTTTCAAAAAATACATTTTGTTTTGTGATATACATAGAATATAGAATCAGATAAATACTTTATGTCACATGCTTTAAAACGTTCAGTAATTTTAATATTGATCTTCATATCTCAGGAGGCAGGTATATACAAGGCAAAAACATGATGGTAATTTGTACCTAGCTATATACCATATTTAGTTCACGAAATAACATAACATAATATAACATACCATCACGCCTGTATCCCCGAAGGGTTAGGCAGAGGTGTACCAATGTACACCCACAGTTCGCCGGTATGTTTAGGTCCCATGTAATAGGGGGCGAGCCTATTGCCACTAACCGGGCACAAATCCAAACTCCGACCTGCTACTAAGAATTTCATAGAAAAACCCAATAACATCTTGGTCGACTTGGGAACCGAACCCAAGACCTCTAGCGTAGCAGTCGCGCTTAGCGCCACTAGGCCAACGAGGCAGTTTTAATACCGCAAAACTATTCACCCGATCCCCACAAATCCTACCAAAGTTCCCAATTATTCGCAGCAAACGATAAACAAATTTCAAAGTGAGCGACACATGAATTAAAAGATAAAGGTTTTGAGTTTTCAATCTGAAACCCTTCAAAGCTGACTTAAGAGTGATAGATACGTGGAGGCTCAGTCGAAACATCTGATACATAACAATGAGGGAAAACTCCATTTAAGATTTCGTCTTTTACGATATTTGGGGGCTAAAATGCTGCTTTTATATTAATGTGTTTAGAAATTCAGGAAGTTAAATAAAACAATAAATTATATAATTATAATTTTTAAAACTACGCGCGATTTTTGTTTTTTGAATAAATAATATTTAATTCTAATTTAGACATTTGCTTTTAATTATTATTCCATTTTCACCACGAAATTATGTGGAGTAGTCTTTAATTAGATCTAAAAATGTATTACCTCAATTAAATGTCCAATCAAAACTTGTCCAATCAAGGCTATAATATTATCAGAAACATTCATCAAAATTATAAATATGTGTTTCATTTAATTTAAATATGAGTATTTCACTCATACTTTTCAATTTGAAACCCTTTGTTCTAAGTTAGGAGTGATAGATTTGTGTAGAGGCTCAGTCGGCGATATAAAGCAGTTATCTGATACATAACAATGAAGGGGACTCCTCCATTCAAGACCTCTCCCTGTTTTACGATGTTTGCTCTTAAAATTGCGCTGCTAGCGGTTTAGTGAGTCATGAGGTGCGGAGTTTGGCGTCAGTAAATTTTAAAATAACAACTGGATAGTTTGTATATAACGCATTCGTAGAATATGTAGTAAATTATGTCGACTGTAGGTTTCTTTTTGTTTTTGTCTTATATTACTTTCTGACCTGTTTACTTGATGAGGTAAAAAAAAACATATCAGAAACCTACAACAGCCTACCCACAACAGCATAATTTTATTATAATATCTTTAACTTACAGAAACCATAATTATATACATAAAAAAACAGCGCTAATTACAAACTAATTGGGTACATAAGAAGACTTTTACAAATTTTCTTTATCTCTTTTCTTTACATAAATAAATTGAAAGCTGATAACCTCAGAGCACCATTTTAGGGCCCCGCTATAAAGCCTGTAGTTAAACTTATCACTCTGCGTCGTAATTTGAGAACGGCTCAATTTGAGCAATTGATCAGTTTCGTGATACGATCTCACACTTTAGTGTTACAATCGAAAGTTTTAGAGATCCTTTAGGTTGTAGTGATCAAAAGTTAGGTGTGATTGACGATTGGCGGCTATTTGTCTAGATTATTATCGGGACAAATGAAAAGGGCTTTGTTGAGATTTGAACTTTAATAAATTTTGATCATAGCTCATGGTTTTATTCAATTTGTAAGTTTCAGTAAATAATAAGCATTAGTTACTGAAACTTTCAAATTGTTATTTAACGCAGCAAAAACGGTGACTTAAAAAGGGTATATATGTATGTCGATGTAGGTATTAATGATAGGTAGGTATATGTATTATTTATTAAACGGGTTTTTTAATAATAAAAATAAATGAATAAGTGAAGTTTATCTAATATTTTGTTTTAGTAGCTTCAATAAATTTTCTTTCTTTTACACTACACCTAGTGTGAAAATGTCGAACCGCATAACTGGCCCTGTATCATAGTTATACGAATTGGCACTATGACAGTTACCTTTGCCTCCAATTGCTTCAGTTCAGTCCAGTTCCGACAATACAGTGTAGTCCATTTTATTGGTTAGGACGTTTAAAGGCTTTTTGTCGCACTTTCGTACATAAGCTACTCTGACGGGGACCACTTTGTCAGTATGGTCTGAGTTGTTAGAATGATCATTTTTAACATGTATATTGTATAATTTAGTAAAATTAGACAGGTCACATAAAATGTTTTACAAACTTCTCTCTATTTAATACTTAATTTCGGTTTAGATTGAATTTGTTGGTACGAAGCTCAGTGTTCCGGTGCTATTCATTGGTTATCATTGTAGATGGGCCTATAGAAGTAGCAATGACGGAAAAGTAAAGCGGGCAAGACCTATTATTTTATTGTTACAAACCATTTTGTAAATTATTTAAACGGATAATTTTTTATTCAGTTTGTACTACTTTTTGAAATACCTTTTAAAATTCCAGCCTGAACAACAAAATAACGACTCAACCACTAATTGCATCATAACCATAATTACTGTACCTAACCCAGGTAATTGTGGACGGCAGCGGGGCTATCGCTGTAATTCGCCAAGTCGGCCAATTTCCGCGACTGTGCGCTCACTTCCGTTGCGTTTAGTGAAGTGAAGGCCAAGTTATGGGATACTAGAGATTATAATAATGTATATTTTATAACTTGCTTTATGCTGTAATGCTTATAGATTCTGCTATATAAATGTAAATTACGGGGTAGGCCCAAACGATGACGATGGCATAACCAAAAAAATATAAAAATAATAAGTATAATAGTAATTTATTTGACTACACATGGTACAATATCATGTGAAGCCTCTGACTCCCAAACTAAGAAGAAATCTGTATGTCAGGACTACACTCCTATACTTACCGGAAATAGCTATTTCCGGTAATTAATGATCAGTTTTCGAAAATCAGTTGTAATCGCTTGGATAATAAATAAAAAAAAAAAAGAATGCAGAATTGCTTTTGTTTTGAAGTAATTTTTTTACCCTTATTTGTTTCAATTATTCTGACGATCAATTGTCATCATAGAGGTTACAACCAAACTCGCTGTTATCCTGTAACGTGTAACGACACGTGTCAGACGGGCCCGCAAGAAATTGAGGCAACCTCCCTCCCGCTTCGGACGGACGTCCCGCTAACTACGTGTAACTTTCACCCGATCCCTAATGTCGGGAAGCCTAGTACGAAGCTACTTAATTGTGACACTGCTGGACAAAACTTTACCTAGTGATTTTAGGAAATAAATATTATTTTGTTGTTAGAGTGTCCTCTAACAACATTTTACAATTATAATATTTTTTATTTTTTTATTTTATTTTTTTACAATTTCAATATTTTTTTTCATTCTGTTTCAAAACCCACCAAGAAATATTTATGCGCCATTTCATATTTAAATGACTATTGTACGTATATTTAATGTGTTGTAAATGTTTCTGTAAACCAATTCCATGATTTCAAAATGTACTAAAGTTTAAATTAAAAAAAAAAAAATGTACTGTTAAGGGTTAAAACGAATGGATTAGTTTGTATTATTAATATATAATTTGGGCTGGATGTATTAAAAATACACAGCAACTGACATTATACGTAAAAAACCTTAAAAAGTGCCACCCGTTTACAGGTACATCACAACTTTGACCTACATTACGTTCTTGGTTTACACAAAAACTTTTAGAACCTAAGTGCAAAGTTACACCTAACTTCAACGTAACTTAAGAGCTTAAATCCAGGTAGCATAGCAGCAACATATTTCACAAAACAAAATGACACGAACATTTTCTCTTCAGAAGTTGCCTGCAACCGAAACTTTCAAAGGGCATCAAAAGAGGCCGTTTGTGCCTGAAGGCCTCTGTTTATTCATGCCGCGACATGTCTTTCAGCGAACTGTGACTGATGGTAAGTTCACCTTTTATGCTCCTGACCCGCCTATTTCAGATTGGTGTAGCTCTATTTTTGTAGAATAGTTTTTACTTTGGGTTGGTTTAAGAACTGGATTTGAAGTGATACAAATATTTAGTTTTAGGAAATGGCCAGGTAAATTGTTTAAGCCTTTAACAGTGTTTGGCAAGTTAAAGAGGCTTGGAAGAAACATATTTTTATCAGAAAATATTTTAGAACATAAACTATTAGAATTTACCTTGTGTCTCGGAACAAAATGGCTTTTCCGCTGACAATCAAGAGACTAATATGTTATCTAATACAATAAAACTTTTTTTTTTAATTATCTTCCAAATGACCCTCATCATCAGCATTCCATTTCAAAACCAAAAAATATAAATATACATCTCATTTAAACAGAAACACATAACACGATGATAAATGCTTAGCTATACGAAACCTTTTAAAAGTTCGGTGTGAAAAATCACCGGTCTCACTGCGGCCGGTGTGTCGTGGCTAATTTGCGGACATCGATCACTTCGGGCCTTCCGATGTAGAAGCAATAGAAGGAACGCCTCAAATATGTATACCTTACAACTTCGAAGGTTGCGTAGTGATTTTGGAGAATTTGGACACGTGTAATTTTGGAGGTGGGGTTTAATATGAGGCTTGAGATTTGTATTTAGAAAATTTTCGTATATTGTTATCATTGGTCTGTGTGTAAAGGGTGTCTTTGAAAAGTTATAGGATTACCTGGAACACTGGAACCAAAAACCAGAATAGGAACTTAAAATATAATTTCAGTATCATTCTGATAATATAAACCTAACTACAATTATATTTAGACGACCTCCGTGGTCGAGTGGCGTACGCACCGGTTTCAAGGTGTCGCTAGCTCTGAGGTCCCGGGTTCGATCCCCGGACGGGTCAATGTAGAAACCAAAAAAAATTTTCTACATTGCCTCGGGTCTGGGTGTTTGTGGTACCTTCGTTGCTTCTGAATTCCATAACACAAGTGCTTTAGCTACTTACTTTGGGTTCAGAGCAATGTATGTGATGTTGTCCGCATTTATTTATTATTTATTTATTTATTCATTTATTTGCCATGAATATAAGTGAATGTAACGCTGATTATAATGTAGACACTCAATTATTTTTTTTTACAAAACTTATGACATTTTTGTATTTAGCGTGCAAATTGTTTACTTTTATTTACTGGTGTATCAAGTCTCTTCCAGTATTTTTGTTCTTTACCATGGTAGTCGTACTTTTGCGTGGCGTTTGCCAATTTCAATTCAAATTGCGTGGAGTGGATTTCCTTTCCTCTTTCAGATTTTCAGAGTAATTAACACTCCGCGTATATTTTGGTGAAAATTCACCGAGAAAAAATATATAGGTTACATACGTTCAATTTGGCGAAGCAATATATTTAAATTAATATTAAATAACATATGACGCGTGAATTATCTTATTATTATTATCTATTATAATTTTCTTAAGAATTTAATGTAAATTTTTAAATTACTATTAATGCCATTTTTATAACTATTAAATTATGTCCACAAATAGATGGCAAGTTTTAAAATAGGGTTTCATTATTTGTAAAAAAGTAATTAGCAAGTTAACGTAGTTAATGTGTCAAACCAATAATAGAACTGACCATTGCAGTGAAATCACCAATTAATAAAATAACAAATTAATTTCGCATAACAGTTGAATTTAGAACAGATAATTATTGAAATTACGTAAATATCACAATATCATACAGCTTCATTTGTTTGTACACTTGTACACATACAATTATTAATTTTACATTATGGTACATTAAATTAAGTAAATTATGTTTGAAACAACAGTGAATTAAATCATAATACGTCGTGTACCAAGTTATCCCTATTTCCTGGCCCGTGGATTTGTTTCACTCATTAGAGACATGACAAATCCGATTTCTTTTTCCCTACTTATTAGTCGTAGGTAATTACTTCCGTCAATATAAGAAAGCAAAAGTCAAATTAATTTATTTGGATTATGATAAATATTTTATAGGGTAACGGTATCCCCGTGTGGCATTTAAGTACGACTTGCCGTGGGGCATGGGGCAGAGGAAATGATAGTACTTAGCACAGCAGAAGTTGAGGGAAACATAAATCATAATTATCAAACATTTATAAAACGTATTATCACAAAATAATTTGTGAATTAAAGACATGCAATTGACGATTAGCAATTCACCTTTAACAGTTTTCCAAGTTTAAATATGTGGTACATAGATGTGTTATAACCATATATATTTATGCTGGGGATTCAGAAAAGTAAGTCATCAAACGAGTCTGCGAAACGACCACTTTAGCTCGGCCGATCGAAATATCGTACAAAACCTTCCGTAAAAACAAAATTTGTATTGAAAAAACAAAACTCTTTTTGACATGATTATTTAACCCTAGTCCTCTTAAAATAATCCCAAAAAAACGAAACGAACTCAAAATCAACATAACGTTTCAAACCAAACACAAAAATAAACGTAGTTCGGCCATTTACATGAAGGCTAACATAATAACAGTTAATCCCTCGGGCTAAACAAAAAACCCAATGTTTCCAGTGGTCGCGGAACAAGTGACTGTGATTTTAAATAGGAGATCATTAGCCATTGAATCAACATCAGACCCGTTTGTATAAACTAAATGGTTCCTGCCTAAATGAGGTAGCATTTTGTCTTGAGTTCGGTCGTTGCTGAGTGTAACTACTTTTGTGAAGCTTGTAAATATGCTAAAAGAGTAAAGGTAACATAGATGTGATGAGCATTAAAGAACATATTTTTAGGTTAGTAGTAAATTGTGAGCGATATACTACCTAGGTTAAATTTTTACTCACAGCTCTACTCATCAGATAGTATGAAATTTCTAAGTAATATCTGCTAAAGCATCACGGGAAATAGAAAATATCATCAACTTTGAAATCACGAACAAAGTTTAATATCACTCAAAGTATGACGCAAAAACAAAACACTTTAAATTGAATTTATAAACAATAGTGTAAACAAATACAATAAGCCGAAAACTAGGGCAAAACCAAACTCAAACGGAACAAAAACTAAGTAAATAAAGCCTCTCAACTCAAGGAGTAAACAGCCTTTGAAAAAAGACAATCCAAGTTTGACGTCGAAAACTTTTTTAATATTCTCTACGCTCAATGTGATCTCGACCCTAAAAATTTCCTATTCGTAAGGGGGCTTCCCAAATGTAATTTTGCATGAAAGAAATGACAAAGTTCCAACAAACTTAGTGGACATCTTTCAATCTCTCGGTTACGATTAAAATGAGGGGCGTCTTTGATGAGTTTTTATTTGGTTTTAATAGATTTTTCTTTTTGTACCACTTGACGGTTTTAACGAGGCGAAATGTCGATCGATGGCTTTTTTGTTAGATGTTGAACATTTGAGAGAAATGTGTATTTCTGGGTGGAGAATCGTTAACTAAATAGGTTCTTTCGTATAAAAACAGTCTATACATATTATGTATAAGAAGATATAACATAAGGGAAAATATCTCAGTCATTAGGATATTGTGTAAAATATTACGAAAATTTTGCTCGTATTAAAATAATTAATACCTACACTTATTACTCTAGAGGATTGGTGTTGAGAGCCAAAATACAGCGCATGTTTTTGGCATCGTACTTTTACGTAATATTCATTTTAGCATGAATTAATTTGTTACGACACTTTTGGTTTTAAGTAAACATTAAATATATTCAAAACAACGTACCTCTGATTATGGAATGGTAAGTTGAGTCATCGTGCTTTAAAATACTTTTTAAAATCCCATTCATAATTAAACTTGGTTTTAATACAACAAAAAAGTATTAAAACCAAGTCTAATTAAAATGAATAAAAATTATAATACAATTTTATCGATTTTATCTTATCCGTCAGATCCCAATCTTATCCTCTTCAAGCGCCCTTACACGCCTTATTACTTCGCCCCTAAACTTACAACCTTAATCCTACAATCAACATCGAACTACGTTCAAAATTCTCCCTAAATACGGCTCAAGAACGATTCGGACAAAAAAGTCATACCTAATTCCTCTCATTACGGAGAGGGATCGGCGATTGTGAATGGGGGATATAATCCAGCATCACAATGCCTCGTAAATGAAGGCAGCTCTTCCGAACCGAATTAGAGGCGAGCTTTTCAGAATTCATGTGTCGCATTTTGGGATTTTAATATTTTGTTCTTTGAAATTAGTATTCGGTTTTTTGATAATTGTTATTGTTGTTGGTTGGTTTATGTTTACATAAAATTGTACTTTTGGTATATCTATAGATTCTTTGTTATTATGTAACTACTGTTTATTAAAACATCAAATTTTTCAAGACTCAGAACAACAGATGCACTATTTTAAAATTCCACAGAAGCCGTGCATATTTTGATTAAAAAATACAATATTAATACGCTTGTTGTATTCAGATTCTCATGCGAATGGCGGCTATGCATGCAAATTGAGAGTCACACGGGAACACGACTAACGGCATGCAATGAATGTAAATGTGACTGTCTCAAAGGAAACAGGTTCTTATAATGCCCGAAATTATTATTTGCATGATTACGTTTGAGCTGACACTGATGTGATTGACGTTCGTCGAAGTTTCGGAATGGAGGGAATTATTGAAGAAATTTTCATTGGTCGGAAACGGAGTTTTAATTATTTTGTTTTATATAAGGATGTTAAAAAAATCATACGTGGAGAATGTTATAAAAACACCTAGAGAAACTGTCCGCAGTTTGCTGTGGTCGGATGGGTTGAATAGAGAAAAATAGAAACCACAGGGATACTACAAAAAAAAATAGGAACAATTAAAAAAAAAAACTAAGGACAAACAAGGGCTTTAAGCCCTGTGTAAGCTGGCTGAAACTGATGATGATGATATAACATTTCAACAATCTTACCAAATAGTTCGGTTGATAGACATAGTGCATGTACAATGTACATTGTACATGTACTGTACAAAACAACATGTCGACTTATGTAACACAATAGAGTAACAACTTATACAGCTGGGTTCGAGAGTTCACCAAAATTGTCAGACACTCACAACTGGGGGTAACTGGGTCTGGTGCCAAATTACCCAAGTTAACTCGAGCCGCACTTGTAGTACGTTTATTTACTAAAGTAGGTATTACTTGTGGAAAATTAGTTTCAAATAATGTTGAAAGATATGGACGGGATAGAATGAGATTTTTGGGTTTAATAAAAAGCCCTTATTTCGATTTACTAGGGACTCTGAATCTTAAGCTATTACTAACCTTTTCGTAAAAGTTCTTGATTAAAAATGTGTTAACTAGTACCTACTTGTACCTACAATCTTGTTCTCGAACGAGTGGAGATGAATAGGACGAAAAGGGTGTATATTTATAACCCCATTCAAAAAATACTTTAACATTGTGAATGTCTGAAAACATCAAAATAATCCGTCGGGAAATTCACAAATTCTCTAGAAAGGGGGGAGCTTCTTTCTTTGGCTGTAAAACCAAACTGCGGTCACCAACATCAATAAACCTTTCAAGTAAATGTTTACGCGTGGCTGCACCCGCTTCCGAACTTTGTTCGCTTCTTTAAATAAAATGGGCTGAACGAAAGATGAGGGTAGGCTTGGTAGGACTGCTGTGGCCTGGGAAACGGTAGCCGGCATTAATTTACGCGATAACTCTTTTAATTCGACCACAGAAATGTGTGCTTAGATGGTTTTATTTATTATTTTGAGACAAAGTTGAACTTACAGTTTTTAATTGGGTGGATATATTTCACAGTTATCCAATATTTAGGAACAAGTTTCAAAAACATTGCAAAGGTGGTTTTTTTTAATAAACGATTTTAATTTATATTTTTTGTTTAGGATTGTGATATAAATGTTATTAAACAGTAGAATATTTCCAGAAAATAAATACCTTTATTAAATAAGCTTATATCCTATCCATTCCCAATACACAAAGAAAAGAAATCCATCTGAGCTAACAAGCAATTAATTTAAAGACAAAATATTACAAAATAAATAAAAATTGTCACGAATCGCTTTCTGCAGCAGATCAAAAGCCCAAAGGCCTGCCATAAAGAGCATTCAAACTTTGTCTGCACCGGTTTTTTGATCCCCACTGTAAAAGGACTCCCCCTAGGGCATGCCTCGCCTGGTTTTATGATGAAAAATGACCGTTGTCGTTTTAGCATTGATTGTAAAACGGTAAAAACATTTGTTCATTAAACGCTTGAGTTGTCTCCTCAACGATATTTGTTCGGCCTTTGATGTTTGTTCGGGACATCCCTAAAGACGGTTGGTGAGTCAAAAGGTTCGTATTTGAACGCTTATAAAATTTACTACAGCTACTTAGGGTCACAAGTGACCGTTATGAAAAATCATTTTAGGGTTTCGCTTGGTTGGCGTTCTGTGAAAGATTAAATTGTGACGGCTGTACAAATATGGTTTGTTTGAAGTGATTCTTGAAATTGATTTAGAGATTTTGGGTTACTTTTTATATGGACATGGTTTTTTGGGGAGAAATTTATTGAACTAGAGAATGAATAAATTAATTTTATTAACCAAGTTTTATAGACTACTATCTATTAAGGTATTAAACTAATCATCTTTTAACTAAATCATCAAAAGAATATAGCTTGCCAAGAACCATTAAAAAAAGTGGAGGGATTTAGATTACAAACTGCCAACCGTAGTCCAATCTTGTAGCTACTATACTGAGTGGGTTGTGATTTTCATTTCTTCTACCAACAAAAATTTACCAAATGAAAATATTCTTTGTAAATACCTACCCAACCAAACCGTCGTTTAAAATTACTGTGGCAGTTTGTGTAATCCAATGAAACCCTAACCTTGCTAGACCAATGAGTTTCTATTACCTCCAGACCCAGATTTACCCTAAATTAGTGGACCTTAATACTGACAAAAGAGTCTGGAAATTCGTTTGAAAACTTAAACCATTTGTTCGACATACCTTCGTTTATAGATTTGGAACTCCACAAAGACCTTTCCAAGTTTGGGAGAGTTGAAAGCTCTGGGGATTTATTTCTAGGATTCCAGTTTTGTCGGATTCACTGAACGAAATTAGGCAACGAATATTTTGGGACAAGTTTTGTAACTTAGCTTATTTATAAATGTCTGATTTTACGTACTTTTAGTAGTCTTTAAATACAAATGCTATTATATTCCCTGAAGCTATGAATAAATTGTTTATCAAGTCCTTTTAAAAGCTAATTTGTAAATTAAGTATTTTATTTTCGAGTTTTGAGGTTTACGCGATTTTAACACGGTTTGTATTTAGATTTTAGGTCCCGACATTTTGACACCTTTAAAATTGTTAAATAATTTTATTTCAATATTGTATTTTTGTTATGAGCGGATTCACATACAAATGTGTTCTAAAACACATTGGTAGATTAATGGTATATCTATGTCAACAGTTTACAATGTAAAATAAAACCAAGCATGTGTAGTCCAACAGAACAGACATAAAACACTACTTTGTTTGAGAGAAACAATGCAAACATTTAAATACATTTTCAGCAAATTTTCTTACGCGACCTTTGGGAAATGCAGATGGAAACTTCCAAATTACTTCATACGCTCACTTATAATGTCCTTGCTACATACACGGGCTAAGTACTATTCTGTATAAAGCGCTATACATTGACGTCTTTGTACTTGGTATTGTTAGCAACGCTTACATGTAGCGGTCAATGTGTGTATAATAAAAATCCCTCTCGTAAACCAGTAATTACCTAAATTAGTTTCATACTATTTTCTCAGTTAACTAAATTCACTACATCATTACCCAGCAATCATACTTAACAACTCCAATAGCAGTCTAGACAAGAGGACACGAGAAACAATCTTTAGACAGTACAAAGTTCCATTATATTCCAATTATTCAACAGGTCCAATACAATTGATTCAAACTTAGTATTCAGTTAATTGAACACTTCATTAAAAGAGGTTATTACGTACAGTGTCGAGCAAAAATGTGTACAATTAGCGATATTTTTGTAGAAACTCAAAAAGAAAAATATGTACATAATTATGGAACTGTTTACAAATAATTTTGTCATAGCATGTTTTAAAATCCGCAGGGAGCAAGCGTAGTAACAATGCTCGCGCCTTCTCTATATGGGAAGAGGCCTGTGCCCAGCAGTGGGATGTTTATAGGCTGGATTATTATTATTTTTATATGTTTTAAAATATCAATTTAGTATTAAAGGGTAAATAGTTAAATATTGGTTAGTGTATACATATTTTTGCTCGTGACTGTACAAAAGCTTAATTTGGGACCACTAATGGAGCCATTATTCGTTTAATGTAATATAATGTGTCTTTGCCCTGATATCTTTAGTCTATTGAAAATTTAAAGCTTTGGTTAAATAGATTAGTCTGTGTAAATGAGAAAGGTCTTTATACTCATGACTCAATTAATTTATTTAAGTTATTAAATGCATAATAATATAGGATTTTCTTTTACACCAAATTTTCAAACTTTCTTTTTGGGAATAACTTTCGATTTTACGATGTTTATATTTTAACCCACGATTGCTAAAAATGGAAATCAGTAACATATTAAGTGATAGGTACCTATACAAAGAAATAATTCAATCAACTCGAAAATTCAAACAACTTTACTCGCAACACACATTCGTCAAATTCAACACGAACTTTTGAATATAGAACGTACTGACACAATTGTCTTAAGAATGACTCAACATTGACATTGCAGTGCCAAGTTTAATCAGGAACATACCGTCAGCAAAAACAACGAAACAAAACATTTTGTCATCTTAAATTCAAAAATAATATGACAATATTGGCACTAAGGTGTGAGAAGTTGGTATATTTAAATGGATATTGCCATAAAAACAATTGAAAATTGAGAGTTTGTTTTCTCTTTTTCTGCTGACGGTACAACTGGTATGTATGGAGTGTCTTGCACTTGCTTGTCTTGTAATTACGTAGTTTGCCCGCCTCGGAGAGCAGACACGTACGCATTTTCCGGATGAAATGCTCCGTAAGGTTTTATTGCTCTAGGTCATGATAATATTGACTTACGCTCAAGAATATAAATTAGGAACGTAGCTTGGAGATATTTTTGTTGCTTTTTTAAGTGTTTTACATGTCTCTTACAATATTGGTGAGTAGGTAAAAGAACGATCTTATTATGTGTATGAAAATAACTAAAATACCAATTTTGATGTGTGTCAGTGCCCTTTTTAATAAAGCAATGTGAACAAGCCTTTCAGCCAGCAGTACTATTGTACTTTTAATATGCCGTTTTTATTTCAATCATTGTCTACATATTGTTCTTCATGCAAGAACGGTCTTTCATTCAAGCTAGCCTTTGTTAAGGTAACATTGTATGCCTTATAAATAAGTAGTACCTATACATTTTATTTACATTAGTAATAATAACACTAAACAGCTGAATAAATAAGTCAATAACCATAGTCTGCAATGTAATTAAAACTATTTGACATGGTTCGACTAATAAAACAGAAAATATTTGTTAAATATTATTGTTTGAAAGATATTTAGCTTTAATTCCGCTACCAAAATCCAAGCATTTGCTTGGATTTTGGTAGCGGAATTAAAGCTAAATATCTTTCAAACAATAATATTTAATGTCATGGATTTCCGCAAAGTAACGCCTGATTCTATAACTTAGAAAATATTTGCTAAAATTTTTTTGAATTAAAACGTTATTTAAATACCATCACAAATTACGAAATCCAATTCCCGATAAAGTAGGTCAAACACTCGAATCAAACCTAAAAAAGTAGCGAAAGTATTTTTTTCTTATACCAACACGGCAATCTGATCAATACGATGTTACGTTACAAAGATCAACAAATTAATATTCAGCCAATGAATTCATTCGGTCCCAGTTGATTCGGAATCCAATTTAAGGTTATTTAAATAGTCCTCGAAGGGAACAGAATTAGAGGAGACGTTTGCACGTTTTCCTGAAGCGTGCTTAAATACGTAGGCAAATGTAATTACTTTTAGATGTTAGGGCTACCGGTTAGGGCCTAGTGTTTAGGCTTATAGGGTGTTGAGTACTCGGGGAAAGGTTTAACAATGGTTTCGTTTTCAGCTGTTTTTTTTCTGTGATGTAGAAAGAAGCTAGTTTTGATAAATGGTGTAATTTGTAAGTCATAATAATAGGGTTTGTACATTAAGGAATTTTCTTGAAAAACTGCCCATCAATTTATGGTATGTCAGTTTTTGTGTTTTATTATTTTTGTCAATATATAATGGTTAGTTTTGCTACATTAATGCATTTGGAGCATGCAAAATATTTTTTATTGTATCTTACTTACTGCTAAAAATAAATACTTATTGTAATATGAGCATAAAACATGTAGTTGTCAACCCTATCTTTAATGAAAATGAATATGTCACCCTTTGGATGAGTTGCTCCTTGATTTAATCAGTCAAACATCGAGATTTGCACTGTACACATATTTAATGCTGCGTTTTACCCTATTATAAATATTCCTGTAAAGGAAAATCTATAGAGGTGCTTTAAATGTCAACAAAAAATAAAATAGGTTTTATATTTACAAGATCGCAAAGAATATTTAAGAAAGAATTCGCTCTATTTATGTCAAAATACCAAAAAACTTTTTCTAAGCCTAATGAGGAATTCTTTTGATAGTATGTCACGTTTTATTTGATTTGAATACAGTCTCATTTAGGTATAACTCAATTTCTATTTGAAATACGATTTATTAATACACAACAACGTCTTTAAAAAAATACGTAAAGATTTCAATTGCCGTGGAAAAAAACTTATTCTTGATTTCGTCTAACTAATCTTTAGCTAAAATCTCTTAACTATGTACGTTGTTCTGAATAGAGCAATAAGCATCTAAATTAAACATTTATATAGGTACTAATTAAACAATTAGTATCTAATACTCAGAATACCCAAATCTAGTTCTAATTAATTGAGGCCCTATAAACCTTACATTATATTTTATCCATACATTTCTGTCACCACATTAGTTGACTAAAAAGGTTTTATAAAGCGGCGTTGATAAATAAAGCGCTTAAAGCGACATTCTTGAATTATAATCCTTGTGGCGAGCCGCTGATTTGTGGCTCACCATCCTACCGTCTTTTTGTAAAAGCGATTATTTTTTGTTTATTGTCTGCCTGTTTTTGACTACAAGTTGAAGGGTCTTGCAGTCGTTTTGGATTTATTTATGTTCGCATTTATTATCTAGAGTAGTGTTTTGTTTTTGTGGATTAAGTTTTCTTTTGTTTTAGAGTCACGTGGTTTTACATAACTTGAATATTAATGATTGTTATAAAATAAGATAACTCTTAAACAATGATATTATAAAGGGAAGATACGTTACGTTCATACTGAGCGGTGTCCAGAAATTGTTGCGTTGTTATTACGAATGTACTTACATGTAGGTGTATAGTCATTTTCAACTACGACTGCGATAGATAATAGGGAACGTATGGTACAAAAAGAGATAGCTATCTGTAGTGTGTTGCGCTTGAAGTACAGTAGTGAATCATAGAGTATGCGGATTTGCCACAGATGAGACATTGAATATAAGCATAGGTACATTACATTGGTAATGATGTTTTAAATAAAACAAAAAACAGAATTGTTATTTATTTATTTACAAACTTAGACTAAGATACAATAAAAAAAAAAAGTCGGCCAAGTGCGAGTCGGACTCGCACACCGAGGGTTCCGTACAAATTTAAGTTTCAAATTATTTTTATTATAAGATGTAAGTAAAAATTTACGGTTTCCGTGAGATAATTCTTTTTTTTCAAATCCTTTACTATGTTCTTCATGCTTGTAATTTTTTTTTAATCTGCTGTTTTGGATTTTAAGAACATTATTTTTTTTTCTGTAACATTTCTTTTTCAACAACTAATTTACGAACTCGCGTCTTAAGCTTTGCTTTTCTGGGGGTGTCGAACACTGAATCCAGGTCGGATATAACAACATGGTCCAGACTGGTAGGTGAGCGAAATTGTGGAACATCATCATTGTCCTGAAATAGAATAAATTCTCTTAATTGAAATATAAATTATATTTGTAATTAATTGATCAAGATTGAATGCACGGGTCACATCATTACATAAGTTACGACCATTTTTTTTGTTGTGAAAATAATGAACTATCGTAATATTTATAAAATTTAATTTTACCGGGGCTATCACAGGCACGTAGCCATTTTTTCAGACGCATGTAGCCTTTGGAAGTAGTATATTTATCTTCATTTTTAAAATGTTCAGAACAAATTGTACTACTTTTTGTAGGCATCCACTTATGTTCACTTCTTTCCGCCTAAACTATGCCGGACCCATTCATGTTTTATAACATCATCACTAGAAAATCTGGAAATAACAAAAACATTATAAAAAAAAATGTTTTATCTAGGTACATACATTCTAATCGAGTAATAAAATAATATTGAATAGCGCACTATTACTAAACAAACTCAAGCGGTCAACGAACGCTGTGTATTCTGCCTACGACTTCGCTTCTAGTTGATTAATCTATGACGCATGGCTATTTGTCCTTGTCGCGCTGCAGTTGTCATCATATTCACTGTCCTTTTCGAACCACCATATTAATAATTCGAAATGTATTTTGTAAATGAGAAATAAAATCGTGAAAAAATATTAATATGACATTATTTTAATATACTTACGAATGGTATGAAACTCCTACACTCTTATTTATCTTGGAACCATAGTTTTTACACTTTCGTAACACACAACTTGGCATTTTAGGTAGTTATAGGCACGACACAGACACGCTTCGTTTCGCTCGCTGCTATTAACCGACTAAAACAAATCACGACAATTGTCTGAATTTGTTCGCAACAACTTTTGCGCGCCAGTGCGATATCTACCTCTTTTTTATATATAATATCATTGCTCTTAAACCATACAGGTTAGATTGCCAGTCAATCTAAATAAAATACTAGTGTACAGCTGACTGAAAGCCAATTTCGTACAAGCAAACTGAATTATATTATTATATATAGCTATGTTAAATTAATTGAATGCATATTGGAGTAAACAAACCATTAATTAATATAATTGTAACATCAGGTCACATACTAACCAACTACGTAAAACTCACATATTCATTAAATTGAAAACCTCAGTAGTTTTAAAGTCAAATTCAACGAACTTCACCTGAGTTCTTCAGACTCCAAAATCTAATATTCTGAAACCTGGTCCCGAACAAAACCGCGGTAAGTTACGAGTCACAAAGTTTGGAGTTCGTGTCACTAATGCACTTAGCTGATTGCACTATCTAGTATAGAATTCAGTGGCACGTCTCCCTTATAAATGTTACCTAATTCCATAGTCTATGTGTCTTGGGGTGCATTGCTAATGTTTTTTTTTGTAACATGTAACGGAGCTACGAAAATAGTTTGAAGATCGAGAAAAAACTATTTTTATATGTACTAGGCACCATTTAGTTTACAATTAGAGATATTTTAACAAAGGTGCTAAAAATAAAATACAACATGTAATTCAGGTAAAGTATGATTTGAACCAGTTCGTTACCAGAGTACTTATTTCTGAAAGAAGTTCTTCACTATAATTTTCCGAATTAATACTCGACTTCGTTACTTAATTTGTAGTCAATATTTCCCTCAAACTTTCTTCCTAAGAAAAACGGTACCTATAAAACATTATCTTAAGAATAAAACAAAACATTATTAAAATGAACCCTCATTGTATCTTTCTACGGCTTACCTCCTCCACCGTTCACGTTCACGTTCAAGATAACGTGAGTCACGTGTTTACGGGAAACATAAACGGAGGTAAAGGCACTTAAATAAATATAAATATATTAATCTAAAAGGTTTCCTCCTAAAATAAATCTATATAAACATTTGGAAGACGTTGAGTAAAATTTGATTGCGTCATAAATATTCTAACGTTAATTTTTGGTTTGGTTGAAGGATTAAGTGTTCTTTAAATAAAAACGGAAAATATTTTTAGCATCAAGAGAGATATGGGTTTTAATATGTATTTATTTTTTATTTTAATGGTAATGAAGGAGCTTGAAACGATTTTCCTGACATAATAGTTATGTATGTCATGAACGATTAATTCGGACGTGAAAATCAAAATATTTTGTGGTTTAAGTCCCATTGATAAAAATATTGATTCATAAATTTTACAATTTAATTATTATAGGTTTTATGACATGGTTGGCTAAATAATAATAATAATATTCCGGGACAACTCAAACACGGTTATCTGATCCCAAGCTAAGCAGAGCTTGTGTTATGGTAACCAGATAACTTATAAACATACTTATATATTTCTAAATACATACATGTTATAGATAAATTACACCCAGACGCAGAACAAATCATTTATAAGTATTATATTTATAACAAAGTTCAAAAGTTTTGATAAAAACTTAACCACAACCGAAAAACAAAACCCAAAAATAAAATAATTCGCAAACTATACCCGCAACATTTTCGAATGCGTTTAATAAAAATAAAGAAAACTTTAGCACTACGCAAACAAGAACAAGAGCTTGTAGTTCGGAAGTTTAAAAATCTTATTTGCAATATACGTTCATGTTATGCGGTGCAATAAAATAATAATAATAATAATAATAACGCATGGCTGAGTCGAGGCGAACTCTTCCCGGAGACTGAAGGCTTTATGGTAGCAATACAGGACCAAGTTATAGAAACTAGAAATTACAGGAAGTACATTATAAAGAACTTAGCCAATGATAGATGCAGAAAATGTAACAGTGCTCCGGAGACGATACAACATATAACAGGTGCGTGTAAGACAATAGCCCAGACTGATTATAAACACAGACACGACCAAGTGGCCAATATTATACATCAAAAATTAGCACATCAATATAAATTTGTAGATTCTATAGTTCCGTATTATAAATATAGCCCAGAGACTGTTTTAGAGAACCACACGACAAAATTATATTTTGATCGAGCCATCCTCACTGACCGAACTATTCACTTCAATAGACCAGATATAACTCTTATTAATAAAACAAACAAAACAGGATACCTTATTGATATCGCAGTGCCAAACACACATAATTTGCAGACCACCATAGCAGAGAAGTTGTCTAAGTACACTGAACTAAGGGATGAAATCACCCGCATTTGGCATCTGCAAAAGGTTATAATAGTACCAATAGTATTGTCCACAACGGGAGTAATACCCTGTCAACTACACCAATCCTTTTGTACGTTGAACCTAGCTCCGAATACTTTTCACCTACTGCAAAAAGCAGTAATTCTAAATACATGTAGGATAGTTAGGAAATTCCTGCAGTGTGAGCCTGAAACCTCACAACCCACTAACACACTAACAAATTTTTCTGCTGCTTAGTAGCACTGATGGACACTTGGCCTAGGCCCGTGCCATCAGTTATTCCGGTTCGCCGAGAAATGTAAAGATACTTAAAATAATAATAATAATAATAATTTATTTGGAAGAATATTGTTACAATAGATGTTACATAAAATAAGGTCCATAATATTCTGCTGTTTCCAGCGTCCAAATATTGTATAGTCTACAACAAAATAGGAGACTATTACATTGTAAACAGCGTTTTAATTACAATACAAAAAAAAAATTAAAGAAAAACTGAATACAAGTCAAATCTAACTCACATACATAAAACAAAGGTCAAAATTTGTCGTTTAGGTAGTCGTCTATTGAATAATAACATTTTTCATTTAGGAGTTGAGAAAGCTTTGCTTTAAACATCGTAAATTTTAAAGATTTAAAATAATCAGGTAGTTTGTTGTAAATCCGAATAGCCATACAAAATACATTGGAGGAATACAAATGTAGTCTTTGTTGTGGTATATGCAATTTGTGTATTCTTCTACTCGGTCTAGAAACCACATCATTATGCCTATGAAATAGCTCAGGATACTTGTAAACAAAGACACAAATTTCAAAAATATATAAAGCCGGGAGAGGTAAAATCTTAAGTTTTTTGATAAGTGGGACACAGCTATCTAGCTGTTGTGCTCTACATAATGATCTGATGCATCTTTTTTGGGCGCGAAATATTCTAATAGCATCTACAGAATTGCCCCATATTATTATGCCATAGCGAAGGACTGAAGCAACATATCCATGGTATGCGCACATAGCTGCATCAATTCCGGCTACGTTCAATATTTTATAAAGAACAAAAACAAACCTATCTATTTTTGTACAAAGGCTGTCAATATGCGCTTTCCAGTTACAGTTTTTGTCTATTATAATACCCAAAAACTTGGTGTTGTCAACTTCTTCAATACTATCATTTCTATATTTTACCTGAATTTGTGAATGTTTACTTTTATATGTTTGGAACTGTATCATTTTCGTTTTATTTATGTTAATATGGAGATTATTTAATTTTAACCATTTAATAATGTCATTTAACGTATTATTAATTTCATCTTGGTACTCTGATAGGTTTTGGGAACGAGATTGAATATTAATCGTAGTATCATCGGCATATAAAATACAATTATGTGACGTTATATTGGGTATATCATTAATATATATTAAAAACAACAATGACCCCAATATGCTACCTTGTGGCACTCCGCAATTATTGAAAAGATAAGGGGATCGATACAAATTCTTTTCATGATTCTCTAATTTTTTAAATTCTACGCATTGCTGTCGATTGGTTAAATAGCTTTCTAGCCATTCCAATGCGTTTCCTCTAATCCCGTATCTGTTTAGTTTAAAAAGTAATAATTTATGGTTCACAAAATCAAAGGCTTTTGACATATCTAAAAATAAAGACGTTACGGGAATTTTACGGTCTAAGCTCGTTGTTACAAATTGAAGTAGAGAGAAACATGCTAGTGCAGTATTTTTGTCCTTTCGAAACCCAAATTGTTGCTCTTGTAATATATCAAAATTAGTTAAAAATGAATATAGTTTCCCATGCATAATTTTTTCAAAGATTTTGGACAGTATCGGAATTAATGTTATTGGACGGTAATTATTCATATCGGTTCTATCTCCTTTTTTGTATAAAGGTTTCACGATGGAAAACTTTAACCTTGTTGGAAATTGTCCTTTGTTAAAAGATAGATTTATGATATGAGAAATGGGAGACGACAAAAATTTTGCGCACTTTTTTAATACTGTGGTATTGATTTCATCAAATCCTGTAGAATTAGTAGAATTTAATGAATTTATAGTTTTACAAATATCAGTCTCTGTAGTAGGAGTTAGGTAAATACTATTAGCTAAGTTAGGTAACGTTGGTTTGTAGTCATTGTAGTTAGTCGGGAAGGAGTCCGCGTCTTTGTTAGTAATGTCAATGAAAAATCTATTAAAATTGTCGGCAATAATGTCAGGTTGTGTATATGACGTTTTATTAAAAGTTATTAAATCTATGTCGTGCGAAATTTCTTGGTCCTTACTAGTATTTTTAATTATTTGCCAAGCCGCCTTGCGTTTATTTTTTGATTTAACTATGTATTGAGTATTCATAGACTTTTGTGCTTCTAACATGCATCGTCTCAAGGTTTTAGAGTATTTTTTGTAAATTCTCATGTGATGCCTTTTATTTGTGGGTGTTAAACGATGTTGTAGGTATAAACGTCTTTTAGCAATGCTGCTTATTTTTATACCTTTAGTGATCCATTTATGTTTTTGTGGTTTGTTTAATATTTTAACTCTAAGTACAGGGAAGCATAAATTATAAAAGAGGGTCAATAGGTCGTGAAAATAATTGAAAGCCGCATTGGTATCATCAAAAGTGTATATCTCTGAAAAAGACAAAGCAGAAATGCTATTTATAAAAATTTTGATATTGTCTTCACTAAGATCTCGTCTTTTTTCAAACCAGAACGATTTAGTTTGCTTTAAACTTAAACATAGTTTAAGCTGAAACTTCCCCTCGTAGTAGCACAGTTGTTTCGGCATTAACAACGATTGTAGAAACGCTAACACGCCTGCCCATAACCGTAAAGATCTCTGCAACGGTTTATTTTAGCTAGACTTCTTACTTAGGACTCCTTGGATTTTAAGCAGACATTTTTGTAAGGTTTAAACTATGTCAGTCAATCATTTCTCATGTACTTAATATTTACAACGACAAAAGATCATTACGCATTTGCTACTTACGAAAGATCTGATCAGAATCATTTATGCAGTAGTATTCTTTCACACACAACTACAGCGTCAAAATCCAAATATATTTTCATATTTTGTTGGTTTGTTAATTTTGCTGGATACGGCACTATAATACCTATGTGAAGAGAGTGATGCTGTGGGTAATACCTACGAATGTCTACATAAACAATGAACTGGGTGACGCTACTGTCCTTTTTTTCTCATAAGAACCACATTACAGTACCTAAACCACCTAATTAAAGTTCTTCAAAAGACAGCCTAGCGAAGCCGCCGTCACAAAGAATCATTCTCTGTAAAAACGAACATAATGCTCGTTTCTTTTGAAAACTAAAATACGAGTAAGCAGATTGTCAAAAGGAAAACATTTTCCGGAGACACAATAAGCGTACTACAATGTAAACTCACACACTGTTCAGTGTTCGTACTTTGATGGAACTTTCTCGAAGTAAACAGTACATTAGTATTGTAATATTAAGTTTTGTCGTCTAACAAGAAAGTAAGATTTGTAGAAATGAAGATAGTGTTTTGTTTTTGTGAAACAAACAAAACTGTGGAATTTTCTTTCACAGACTTATGACGTCATACCTACAACAATGTAGCCATAAAACTAGCTGCTAGTCAAGATAAATATATTTTAGTTCTTTGTAACAATAATGTAACTTAAATAATCTTAATTAATTTCTACCCTTAAAATAATTATAAGCCCAGATTTGTATTAAGTTTTTGCTAAAAACTAATTACACTTTATCAAGTTTAAGTACTTCTTAAAATCCCACATTAATTATGAATTATCTTTGGATTTGGACTAAGAAAATCGCAAGATTAATTGCGCAAAATACAATAAGTTCTACAAAATAATTAACAGCAGATAATCCGGATTGTCTTGTTTATTGTTTGGCGTACTTAATTAGCTTCTTATTCACTAAGAATCAATTAACAATACAATTTAGTTTTGTTTTATTCAGCTGGTATAGGTTAAGTATGTCACTTTGGTATGATGTATCTATGTATTACTAAGTAATTAGCAAATATGGATACAGTAATGATGGTACTGCAAGTTTTTGTAAAATAGTATATGTATTTCTGCATGATGGTTGTAGGTACTATATGTATGTAGCTAATGTAATCAAAGTTCAAACCCAACCCTATGTAGAAGGCGTTAGGACAGTCTATATATTTTTTTACAAAAAAAATATGAAGTCAAAAATATAACAACAATCATTTCTTTTGCAGTTACCTCAATTACATCTGTCCAATAGCAATAATTCTCAATTCATATCTTTCGCTTACTCATTCTAATCAATTTCTATCAATTTTTCATAAAAGCTATTTTCAAATGTCAATAATCCTACTTATCTCACGTTTGCTTGAATATCGTCGACAGCGTGAATTTATTGCTTTAAAACCTCTCACGGAAATAAAGATTCTATTTGTGAAAACGTCATAGGAAATAAAAATATCTAGGGATTGTCGAGCGACTAGAAAGACATTTTACTTGGTTGAATTGTGGATTTGCTTATTTCATTTATTACTGCAACTATATGGAAATGTTGTCTGATTTAATAAATTCGCTTATTATATTTTTCTGTTCTGTTTTAGCGTTTTTCGCTGTCTTAGTTTTCTTCGTATTAATGTACATTTTGTGTTCTGTCTTGTTCTTTACTTTGACGTTCATTTTGTTTCATTTGCTTCTAACAGCGTCTCGAGTAGTTCTTAAGATTTTTGATGCAATGAGATGATATGTAAAAGAAGCTTTTAGTTTTACAGGATCAGGGTATTTGCAAAGGTCATAGATCAAAAACGGTTTATTTTTTTAATTAGGCATCAGAGTAAAATACATTGATTGAAAAAATAACTTGCCCAATATTTGACAAAAAGGAAATAAATAAAAAATAACATAAACAAAACTTCAAAAGCTACTTAATTTCATTTCCTTTGAAAAACTTAACCTATTTAACTTGCAACCCATAAAAATTACCTCCCACGTGACGTGGTCACGTTGCCCACTCTCAATGGGCCCAATTAGCGTCCCCTGCAGGACCCCGCATTTGTTCCGTTTCGGTGAACAATTAACGAACCACGTGGTGATACATTATGCACTGAGGAAGATGCTACCTAACGCTTTGTACACTGAATTTGGGTCGCTTACACAGATGGAAGAAATAAAACAACAAAATTACCCTCTCGCTTACTCAAACGCCTACACGTACCTACCTATCTATGTTTGTGTGGGCGAAATGTTACTGAGTTATGGAAATTGTTTGTTGTGATATAGATAAGAAATTGAGACTTGAAATCAATAATTATACGTATTTTGTTAACATTATTTAATACAAACCAGTGATCGTTTTACGAAATATTTGTATTATTTTTTCATGTCTGGCCGTTATTGAAAAAAAACCCTATTATTATAGCAAAGATGTTCATCTTATTTACATAATGTCCTATTCGTCTCTTATAGTGTGAATAGTGTAAATACCTAAATAGTAATATGTATAACCTCTTGTGCTAAGAATTCATTAGCATTAATGATGAATGTCTTTTATTTCTAAAGGTGTAATTAACAGCTAGTGTTTGATCTAAGAAGTTCAGTAGCCGTAGTAGCAGTAGTTTAATTCAAATACTAATTATTTTACTTTTAAGCAAATTAAATGAATGTGACTTGCTTTTAGGGGTGACTTATGAGGCAACAAATAATACTATGTAATTTTCATGAATGAGTAATTTCTATAGTGTGTGTCACACTCACACTTGAATAGGACTTCGGGTCCTATTTGAAATTTTGTTTAGCGTTTTGTTTAGTTTCATATAGCCTGAATGAAAATAATTTTCCTCATAATTTCCCAAATGTGTTCAAGTTCCTTGTGCAGAAATCGAACTTCCAGGATACATAATATGCAAAAAAGAAAAATGCGCTAGAATCCTTTTCAACCATAACAAGATACACTATTTTATAAGCGTCTGAAATAGGTTTACTTAAGCAGAAAACATTTTCAATTCGAATTGCAGTTAAAAACATCTGTCTCATTAAAAAATATTGTTGGTATGGTAGCGAGATATCTTACAACGAACACGAAAAACGTTTCACAAAAAATTTAAGCCGTGTGATCACCGCCCTCAAAAGGCAGACAGATGTAATACCTCCTTGAAAGTCCTTATCTCCGGCTTAAAAGTCGGTGAAGAACACAACAGGTATTTAAGGACCATACAGGTACTGCCTAACCCTTGATACTGAGAGGCTTTAACTCTAGTGTCAGGGGTTTCAAACTCAAACGTGCGAAGACTGCGAAGTTATAATACTGCTAATGTGTCGGGGTATTTAAGTTAGGGTTGAAATTTTTGACACCTTACTTTGGTGGATATTAGGTTTAGTTGTTTGATTTTGTTCTCTTTATTGATAAAGATGAATTGTTTGTGCTCAGGTACACCGAACCTATTATGATAAGATGTTTTTTTTTACTGCTTTGGTGTGATTTATTACTAAGCTATATGTAAGGTAGCTAGTTTCAGCACTGTCTTTAGATTTTACCCAAAATGTTTTCTATATGGTAATTAAATAGGTTTTCTTATCATTCTCTATGAATTAATAATTGTAAGTAGTTTTTTGCCTCACTATTGTTAGCAAGAATAGATATTCGAAATGGTAAGTAATTTTATCATTAGTCGCCACTCGTCGTACAATTATTTACTTTAGTTTTCTCAAATAATATCACAATTAGAATATAATTCTTTCCATCTTTTATATATAACATTAAAGCTAGCACTATCGTATTATACATAACTACACAATGGTCAGTTTATCGGCTAAGCTTCATATCTCATGATTGATTGCTGCGATAGACGGCCAGATAGATTTTCTATAAAAGGAACAATAAACTCGGTTCGATATAATAGCAATATCGTGGTTCATTTAGTTTCGTACGAAGATACACGTTTGATTGAATTGTTTTGTCTCAGAGTTAGAATATTTTCGTCGATATTGTTTTATCCAAGTCTCAAGATAGGGCTATTATTTGATGCTAGACTCAAAAACTACAACATTTAAATTGGATATAGTTATGTTATTAACTTGGGAGTTTAACCAAATATTACTTATTTACTCATAATTATAATACCCAAATGTCATTAAAACAATTATCTTACTAATAAATATATTTGAAAGCACGTTTTTCGAGGAAACGTTAGCTTTCTCAAAACTGGCAGAATTTGGACATCTGATAGCGGTAGATAACGAAACACTAACAAAGCCTATCACAAGTTTATTGTTAGACAAATCTCAGAGGCTTTAGTAAACAGAGACGAACTTGGCAATGAATATCCAATTGATTGTGAACCTAAAAATAAGCCACCAAAAGTAGATAATGGTATGTCTTGATAGATCTCGAAATTGAAAGAAAGATTAAATATTTTTGTAAATTATTCCAATGATAATCAAAAGGTGCATTTAACAAACAAATAAATGTGTAAAAATCTTGACTCATCTCTTTTTCCGTGCAGACTACATATGAACAAAACATTAAACTATATAATAAAAGCTGGCATTAGTATAAAAAATAATTCATTAATCGCAGCGATCAGACAAAGAGCAATATCTCTCAAAAACAAGGTTTAATTAGTTTGATTGACACTGTCATCACCAAATAATGCAGATCAGTATGAAAATAAATTGTTAATTTTTAATACCAAACACTGACGCAGTGAAAATTCGTTAAATCAAGCAAATTGGGATCGACATTTAATCATTTACAAATAACGAAGTGTTGGTACAACTATTGGAAGCAATTTAATGTTTTTGGACGTTGCTACTCGTAACGGCTTTTTGGCAGCTTTTGGCCAACTGACGCATTTTAGTTTTGTTTAGGTTTAGTTTGAGGGCCGATAGGTACGACTTCTATAACTAAATAATTTGTGTGAATCCTTATTTTTGAATGAACGTAACGTATAGTTTAGAGGGTAAAACTTTGATAACATCACCATGATATATTTTTTTTATGTACCTATTCAGTAAAACTTACTCAACGTATACCACATAACGTAACGTAGAACAGGATACCTGTCATTTATGAAAAAAAAAACTCAATTTCGAGTACAGCCCTGCATTTATGTCTAGGGATATTTAAGCACTATCTCAAGAACAGTCCCAATTATATTAAGGAACCAGCGGGAGGCCTTGTTGATTTGATTACGAGCGATTATTTAAGGACTCCATAGACCTTGAATATTATAAGTATAAGAACAAAGACATCGTCTTAATTAATTCTTATTTTCTTCTAGATTTCATTAATTTCTTTTGATTTTGATATTTGGGTCTAAATAAATACTAATATTAGAACGAGTATAAATTCGGCGTTTGTTTTTCTATTTAATTTATTACTTAAGCTAGCTTCACTATCTTCTTATCCAAGACCAGTTACAAAACATATGTATTGTTTTTATTGCACCAACTGCAAAAACGAGGTGAATAAAATTGATCCAGTTAGCATTTATCAGAAAAAAAAACATATTTTCGTCACAAAAATGCAAAAAATATAATGTAATCACACAAAATCTTATTTCTGGTTTATTCTTGAGATAAGCTTTCTCAAACTTTCTGTATTGTTTATCTAGAGTACAATATTCTAGGAACTGTACTAACATGTCAAGGGCATACAAAATAATTTCGAGACAAAGACGTTTCTAATCTGAAAGTTACGAACATTAATAGGTCAAGGTCATTTGAGAGGCTTTTTACGAGTTGCGCTTGTTTTTGCCGACCCGTGTCACGGCGACGCGCGACGTCTTATAAGGCATGTGTGAATGCATAGTTGTGTTTGTGGGTTAAGGAAGAATTTTTGGCGGTCCTACTGAAAAACAACATTTTAGGCACTTAATTGTTATTACTTGGCACTTTTATTTACTTAAATATTTTTGGCCACCTCACTTCATTCTATAACAATACTAAAAAGCATTAATTATTTGTTTTTATTGTTTAACGGCCATATTTATTTGGCATTGCAAAGGGGTTTCTTTATAACCTAGTTTACTTTCTTCTTCTCCCTTCTGTGACAATAATTTCTAATTATATCTACCTACTTGCACAAATAATAAAATCAGAACAGAAATAGATAAACAACGAATGCATTTAATCCCAAGTGATTGGCCTCCCCATACGCCACTCAATCAAGCATCCACAATATAACGTCAAAAACAGTAGTCAACTCAAATCCGGCCAAAGCCCACAATTTGAAGTAATATAATGAACTGTCGTGTCCCACTTTAAATCCCCTTTTTAAAGCGAGGTGGGAACTCGTCATACAAATCCGTCGACAGTAAAATCTCTGTGATATAGAAAAAAGTTCAGAAGTTCAATTCAGTAATACAACTGACCAATTGGAATAATAATTGATATCGTCTGGAGTTTAATGTATTGCTCGTTAGTTTATGACATACAAGCATAATTAAGTGGTTTAGCATAATTATTTATACAAAACATGTCATTGCTGTACAATTCGCTTACCTCTCGTAAGTTCAGTATGCACGCTACATTTACGGTCAGTAGGTAATGTAGATACATTTGTTAATTTCTTCGTTAAAATTGTGTTTATTTCTATTGCTGTGTGTAAATAATTTCAGCATTTACCCTTGTAATGGCCAAATAATTAAAAAACTAATATAAGTAAACAGATAGATTTGTGTTTTAGTTACAAAAAATATTTGTGTCGCATTCTAAGACTGGAACTTCTGTTTTTTCCTTATCCTGTGGTCTTGCTCAACTTCATTAGTTAATTGGCTAACAATTGTGACTGGCACATGCCTATTAACTTAATTGAAAGTCAGTTACAAGGAAATAAAATTGTGTGAAAGTACTAATGAACGACCCGATTTTATAGACTTCGGCTCGTCTCAAGTTTCGGTGCTCCATTGTTGAGTTAAGCGAAGCATGTTTTGTTCTTACTACTACAATAGTTTTCCAGCGAATTATTTTAGAATTCATAAAAGAACAATGATGAATGGAGAAAACTCAGCCTTCAGTTAACCTCGCTTTTGTACTTCTTTTTGAGTAAACGTTATCTACTATGCTTTTTACGATGAAAAGCACAAAAAGCTTTGTCTTTTTTTGTTGTTGTGTGAGAGGTCTTACTTTATTTTAAACACGAACATTTGTTATTAGCTGGCGTTATAATACGTGCGTAAACACTATCTTTTTAATGTAGTATTTTTCGTGCAGTTTAAAGCATGTTTTTGAAAGATTAATAGTCGTAGTCAGCTTAACCCATTCAAAAAGTTTTTAATTCAATCTTTATTTGTTTCTTTTTAGTACTAGAAATTGGAACGTTTTACCTAAACTATACATACTTTCACCTATACATATTGACAAAAAAAAACCGAAAACAGTTTCAGTCTTGAATTTTGCAGTAAGAACTGGAACATTCGCTCGGATCAAATTTTACTTCTTAGATAATATTTACCATCTAAGTACTTATAATACAAAACACAGTATGTAATACAAATCTCGTGTTTACGGAAACTGCGTATTAAATAGGATACATTCGCTCACAACTCCGCTTATTAAAAGTTGTGTGAGATCAACTTCGAGAGTTACAACCTGTACAATATGCAATTGTTATATGTTTATGTTATATATGTCGGAGAAGCATGATTCTCATCGACATCGTCATTAGTGGTTACGGGTTTAGTGGGCGCTATTGGGTAAAAAGCGAGCACAAAACAAAACAATAGTCACAAGTTCACACCTTTAATTAAACTAGAACAATATTTCAACGCTATTGCAAAATTACAATCAAACTTTAAGACTGAGCAGCGGGTTCAGGGCACCGACTTCACTTTAACCTTCTATTTTTCCAAGGTTTAACTCGACCTGTCTCCGACATCCAAATGTGTAACACAAACTGTTCAACTCGCCAAAGTAAAGAGGGCGCCTCGACCCCGCTCGAGGCACGCGCTCTGCTCTGATTGGTCATTACAAAATTCATAAATGTAACTCTGTTTTTAAAGTACAGAAAAATAAGGAATCAAATAAAATGAAAGAGGATTAATATCTGATTAAAAAGTAAACAAATAATATTTTCTTCCGACATACCTAAATATTTATAAATACCTGATTCAAGATTTGAACAAAAACCTCCAACACTTTACAATCTTTAACTGCGACATAAAGTTCCTGCAACTAGATACGTTGATGTCACGATGCAACTGCGATACCGACACTTAATGAGCGCACTTGTTACCTAACGTAACTAACAGTTGCAGTTCCAACGACGAACTTTCTAGAAATGTATGTCGAACGAATTATCGATGGTTCTAAGTTTAAAAACGTATTTGTAACTTTTAATAGTGTAGGAGTTGTCGGAGCACGTTCGATTTAATGATTTCTGTAGGAAGTTGTCGATAATCAGGGAAAATATAATGATGTTGTAAAATTGTTGGCGCCTCAGTTGTCTTATACGGTAGTATAGGTCACGTTTTAATTAAATATGATATAAATCAGGTTTTATGACTAAAAAGTATTGGGAATTTCTAAACATATTATAATAAATAAATTGATTGATAGATATTAAATAAATTGCTCTATTATTTAAACCGTAACTTAACAGTAAGGTGTTAGCAAAACCAATTACTTCAGTCATGCCATAATTAACAAACATTTGTGAAACATCAAAAAACACTAGCTCAACATAAAGACCATCTAAATCTATTACTGCTACCATTGCGTTTGTTTTATAAAGTAATAAGAATATTTAAATTTACATCTATCCAATCCTGATTATGAAATGCTTAGAAATTATCTACGTACATAGAGTATATTTTACAGTACCCCAGATTAAAACTTCAAATTCAATTTAATCGGTACGTTGATTTTTTTCCCGATTTTTCGTTCAATCCCCCTAATCAGGTTCATACTTTATACACACTCGGTTTCACTTAGAGGCAGGTAGAGATTTGTTCATTATATATTCATTATCGCCCGCTAGGGGTGGCGTCTCCGCGAAATTCATACGAGCCTATTTATCACTTTCGGATAAATGAGCATTCGGGTGTTTCGTAGTTCGTTGGTTTCCCCTCCCTATTATGTTAGACCAGGAGCTGGGATATAGTTTTATAATTGTATTAATTATTTTGTTGAATTAAATGGCCATAGTGCTTAGCATTTCTGGATAGTTATTTTTTTTTTATAAATCGTTGTGTAATAAGATTATGCGTCCTTTAATTTTTGAACCATCGAGGGACTTTGAAAAAAAATGGTACAATAGCTTCTAACAAACATTAATGGAATCAGAACAGTAAGCTAAGTTGTTCAGTGTGAGTGATCCGTATTGTGTAGTCACAAGAAGTCATAAGAGGATTACGTACTTTTATATTTTATTGTGATATTCTTATTGTCACTACTAGAAAAATATCTGAGGAGTTCTAAGCTAAGCTTTGAAACTGGAAAAAAATATTTTACTATTTTCTGTTCGTTTTTAAACAATTCAACACTTTGAAGTGTTGAATTGTTACTAAACAAAGTGTTAATTTATTAAATACCAAATTCAATTACTTCAAATTTTTTATGCTATTCAAACACAAAAATAAGTAATGAAATATCAGGATTTGTTTCCGACCTCCCGGCCCCACATCGGGTGCCACTACACCATCTATCAGTGCGGTGTGTGCTGCAAGCCATCAGTCAACGCAGCCCCGATTTGAAACTAGATAACACTTATATATTGAAATGTACACGTTTAGGATATTGCATATATCACTAGCTAGTATATCGCATTTTGTCGGGTTATACTTTTATCGCCAATGGAAATGGAACGTAGTTTGTTTAACATTTATTTCGTCCATAAACGTAGATCCAATAAAATTTGTACACATATCTGACTGTTTCATTAAAAAAGTACTGATTTAACTGCTGGTGACATCATTTGAAATGACAAAACCTATTGTTTGTTTTTATTCCAACGTTATATTAATTTTAACATAACATAACATAACATATCATACCATCACGCCTGTATCCCCGAAGGGTTAGGCAGAGGTGTACCAATGTACACCCACAGTTTGCCGGTATGTTTAGGTCCCATGTAATAGGGGGCGAGCCTATTGCCACTAACCGGGCACAAATCTAAACTCCGACCTGCTACTGAGAATTTCATAGAAAAACCCAATAACACCTTGGTCGACTTGGGAATCGAACCCAAGACCTCTAGCGTAGCAGTCGCGCTTAGAACCACTAGGCCAACGAGGCAGTTAATTAATTTTACTATCCAATTACTGTTAAATTTCGAAACCAACAGCGACGTGTCTCAAAAATATTTTTCATATTCAAGTTCTACTCCAAATTTTACATTACTCCAAAAGGAAATTAGACTAACCATAAATAATAAATTACATTAATAGGCACCTATAGGTCCTACAGGCATACTAACCGTTTATAACCTAAACGGATTATTGCCTACCCCAGTAATATTCAGTGGAACCTTTCAGCTAGACAGTAGGCATTAAATATTCATATAAATGAGACTATCACGTGACTCGGTATAATAATAATGGATCGTTCTCGTTCGTCTGAAATAGTTTCTGTTATTGTGTATTGTGACTAGATTCTTTAATGGTTAGAAAATTATCTAGTAAATAAAATTATAAAGCTGTGTTCTAATTATGTTTGTTGTATAATATAATAATATCGCTACAGTTTGCCCTAAAATAGGTTGCAAACGTAACATTTCTAAGGGATTAGGAACCTAGTTTCTAGCCTAAATGTTGACAAAATATGGTAACAATTGTAATTGCCAGTCTGAATAGGTTCAGAAAAATATTAATTTTCAATCCTATGAGCTGAGTTTTTTTCAGTTTTTAAACAAGTATCTAAACAGAACTCTAAATTTCCTTTTCAATTGATCGGTAATGATCTGTGTGTAGGATTTGGGTCATTAAATCGCTGAGCTCAACTATAAGTTTGTAGGTGCCATCAAAATCCTATCGTCACCCACTTGTACACGTACGATTACCGACCCCTCGCGTAATTTACTAACACTTTGGTAACAACCCTTTAGATTTAACGCGTTTCTTGACATCATTTATCATCATTAAAATTTATTATTCCGCCTTTCCCTGCGTTATAAATTACATATAAATTATGATTTAAAGTGCTTCATTCGCGTGCTAATTGTTTTTCGCTGGCTCATGAGAATGGCGACAAATGGTGGCAATTGAATAAGTCAGTGTGTTTATGATTTAAAACTTGTGATGCAGCTTTTTATGCTGAAGTGTTGTATAAAACAGTTTATTTTATACCCCAATATTCTCGGTAAATAGGTATGTTTTATGCTTTCAGCTGATGATTTACTTTAACATCGCCGAAGACTGCAACTGGAGTCAGTAATGTAACGTTTTAAAAGAGCTTAAAAGGCCTACTTGATTTTTGAAGAGGCGTTGTAAGATGTTTTTGTAGTTTAGTTCTTATTTTTCGCTTGAATTTTAGACCTATTTTTTCGAACAGAAACGTCTCTAGTAAAACATAAACTACTAATTCTAACTAACAAATAATTGATATTTTTATCAACTTATATTTCCGAGAAACAGAATAGAGCTAGCAATGTTTTTATGAGTATAAACAATTTACTTTATTTTCTACATCACGTACATAGTCATTCCTATCCACAAAGAAGTACACACAAACAAATCCATCCCGTCCCACGTCAATATTGGTATTCTTGAATACCGGACGAGTCCCTCACATTTCACAACTGTCTGAAACTTTCGTAACGATGCCACTATGAATACCTTAGAACGGACACACAAATCCCCATTGATTTCACACTCGCTTCAACCAATTTTTTATTCCCTCTGACAACCGGCAGAAAAACTCGACTTCATCATTAACTACTATTCAAGCAAAAAAAGACTCTATTTCAAAGTGTTTAAGGAGTATTTTTGAACGGATGTATAGTGCAAATCTCAGGTGTTTACGGTGAAAAGAAATGATAATGAACTCCTTTCAGTTTCCTGTATAGATGTCATCTCTCTGGATCTTGAATACGAATGAATTAAAACTGTTTTCGATGCTGACATTTTGTATGGTCAAATAATTCTGGCAATCTCTGGCAAAATGGCAACATTTATAATGATCCTTTGTGTATGCTTGTGTGGATTGATTGGCAGGAGAGGGTGTTGTGGCACAATACTGCCAGACAATGGGTTAATAACCTCACTTAAAATTAGAGCGCTATTCATGTCTGGATGCTACTAGTATTCGTTGCACATTTAAGGACGCAGTTATTCCGTGATCCTCTGTTCCTCATTAGTTTAATGATTTGTACCATGGGTGTAATATAAAAATACATTTTAAATAGCTTTTTATCATATTATTTTCGTCATATTTAAGTGCAATAATTAGAAATACTCCAGTAAGATTTTTATTGATAGACAGTATTCTGTCTCTTCTGTCTGTGTTCTGTCTGTCATTCTTGAAAATAGCCTATTGGCTATTTTCAAGAATGAATAAATAAAAATTGTATGTAGGTATTTCGGCATCAAGTAATCAGATATTATGTTTTCGGATAACGCTTCAGTATTACAATAATTTCTCGTAACTGTCCTTTCCTTATTACAGTAACTGATTTTAATTAAACGACAATCAGTATTAATATCGAAACATGACGCTGTAATCAATCAACAACAGATATGTGCGTCATGCATTGTCATTGATCAATTATAGTTAATACGTAGGGACTGTCGCAGACATAGCTTTGATTTAGTAGTGATGTAGGTTTTCATCGTTTTCAATCGTGAAAATTCAAGTGAAGCCGTTCTTGAGTATTTCTATATAAAGTTAGGTATCATGTTAGTAGAGTATAGATACATATTTCTTACACACATTCATTAATGTAACATGTAATTATATAGCAAATACAGTGTCATCATGTTCGTCATGTATTTAAGACTGTACAAATATTTGGTTAATTTAAAGCACGTAAATATTAAATAGCAGCCTTCTGTTTAAATATTATTCTTTGTATAAAAATTTACATTAATTGGCTTGATTAATTGGTAAACCAAACATAATATTCTGTCAAAACGTTTGGTAGACTCTACTCGTGATCAGAGAGCTGGTTTGTTCCTTGCACAGAGAATCGGCATAGCCATTCAACGTGGCAATGCTGCCAGCCTTCTGGGCACGTTTCCCGCCATTGACAAGGATGACGATGAGTTTTTTGACGCGTGTTTTTTTTAATGCGCATGTGTAATTTTATTTATTTATATAAGATTTAATTTTAGTATAGTTGTAAGTGTTTGTTCTTTTGTATTAGATTTAAGTATTGAATTGTAAATAAAAGAAACATAATTATATTTTTTTACTTTCGTGTTTCTTATTAAATTTACACTTGTATTCAAATATTTGTATGTAAAAAAGCGACACCTGATAATCCTAAATACTGTTCTTAAAAACCCGTCAGCGGAAATTACCATACAAAGGTAAAGTTTTGTTCAGTTTTCAGTGTGACCATAAATCTTGTCGGGTCGACCCCCAGGTACCAGGCCCCCAGGTACCAGCTGAATACAAATGATAATGAACACGAATCCCTGGATACAGCCGTGTTTACACGTGTGGGTTACAGAACTGGATTGGACTGGTTTTTTTTTGTGTTTGCGCCTTAATGTGGGGGTAATGATTAAATGCGTCCGAAAATTGAAGTTTTCTTTTTTTTAAGAATGGTTTTTGAATTTGTTTTAATTACCGGCCTTTAAAAATTGAATGCATGGCAAAGGTATCTTTTTGTTCACACTTGGAAAAGTTTATTTTTAGAATCTTTATAAGGTTGATAGTAGGTACTTAGTAGACTAGATACTGAATGAAAAAATATTATTCAAGTGTTCTTTTATAAAAGCGTACAATAAAATAAGACAAGTGTTTTTCACATTTGTTTGTTTATTAATTCAAGACTATAACCAATATTATTGATTACATTTTTCTGAATAAACTTGACTTCAGATTTTAATGGTTATCACAAAGATCCTTAAAGGTACGTTAATCCCCAGTAGGTCAAGGTGCTTACCCTCTTTGATAACAGTCGCGTAGAGCGCTTAGTCTCCTAAGTTGTGTGGTAGTACCACTCTATCAGTGTATTATACGACATCAAATATTTAGATAGCAAGTGTACTAAGACACTAATGAACATTTGCATGAGCAAATATTAATTCGTGCTTAGAATGTTTTGGGGTTAACTGAACACCATACCTACACAAATAGATATGAACTATGTCGACGATCCCCGAAAGGGGTAGACAGGGGTGTTTTTCAATTTAAGGAGTCTTTAGGCCAGTAGATATGACTCTGATGTAGTTATGCCTAATATTACAAATGCAAAACTTGTAGTTTTAGTAGTTAGTTTTCGATGATGTTTTTTCAGGGATTTTCTGAAGAAATAATTTGATGGCTATGATTCTGATTTCGGCTTAATAAACCCGAAATAAAATACATCACATCCAGACTCAAAATACCTAAATTATAATCGGAGAAAGTGACCCACTTTTAACACGAAACGGTTACCAAATCAACTAATTTTATTTACTCTGTATCCTAAAATCACCTTCAACCACAACATAAATACAATTCTAGAATATGTTTAAATTCAAACAAAGAACGCGAGTCCAGGTGGCCAGCTACAAAACAACGACATTAAACTCTTTACATTTCACAGCGGAAAACATTATACTTTATTCCTAAGGAAATCATAAACAACGCTGTGTCATTCTTGCCCACAAATCAAAAGCGGCTTACGTACCTTTGTAAAAACAAACTTACATTTTACATCCACTGAAAATCATTTTGAATCTTACTGTTCAGGGAATAAGGGTCATGAAAGCTGAAGGTGATGGTGAAAGTAAGTTAGTTTCCCCTTTCCGGACTTACCTGCACGTTTGTCTGTCATACAGTTGTTTATTGAGTATTGTTTTTGTTGCTATAGTTCATGTGACGTAGGATTAATGTCTGCAAATGTAATGGAAGGGTTTTGATGTAAGATAATCATTTATAATATAATACAGTGTTTAGTTTGGTTTATTTACATACATTATAGAAAGAAGCAAAGCGACAACTCGTCTTTTCATATTCACTTTGCTTTATTATGCCAATTGGTTAAACAAGACAAGTGTGCACTTTAGTTAAAGAATTTCATTTTGTCAAGCAATTTCAATACAATATAAAGGACAGTAAAAAAACATGTTAGTGGAATATTTTCTTAAACATAATATGTATTGTCTCCAACGTATATTTTATGTTTTCAAACACAATACAGCTAGCTACGCCTACGAACAAGGCTACTAAACCGCTGATACAAGACTTTACTTAAGACTAGCTGATCCCCGCGACTTCGTCCGCGTCAATTTCTGTTATTATGACCACGATTAAGAAGTTAAAAAAAAAGTATTTCTGCGTAAATGATAATTATATATAATTAGTATAGATTATGTTGATAAAACTCTGTAGCAAATAATTGGCAATAATGCATTAATTTCGACCAAATGATTACCTTAAAAAAGGTTATAGTGAGTCAATTTTAAAAGATAGACATATACTGTCGCAGACATTTTTTTATATCATTCAAAGAGGAACAATTCTTTCATACATATATTTTGGGTAACTCGAACCGTTTACGCAGCGCACGCAACGGAAGCTTTCAAGTATGAATATTTTCCCCCGTTTTTGTGACATTTTTCACTGCTGCTTCGCTCCTATTGGTCGCAGCGTGATGTTATATATCCTAAAGCCTTCCTCGATAAATGGACTATCTAACACAAAAAGATTTTTTCAATTCTAACCAGTACTTCCTGAGATTAGCGCGTTCAACCAAACAAACAAACAAACAAACAAACAAACTCTTCAGCTTTATAATATTAGTATAGATAATGCATTAATTTCGACCAAATGATTACCTTAAAAAAGGTTATAGTGAGTCAATTTTAAAAGATAGACATATACTGTCGCAGACATTTTTTTAGATCATTGAAAGCGGAACAATTCTTTCATACATATATTTTGGGTAACTCGAACCGTTTACGCAGCGCACGCAACGGAAGCTTTCAAGTATGAATATTTTCCCCCGTTTTTGTGACATTTTTCACTGCTGCTTCGCTCCTATTGGTCGCAGCGTGATGTTATATATCCTAAAGCCTTCCTCGATAAATGGACTAACTAACACAAAAAGATTTTTTCAATTCTAACCAGTACTTCCTGAGATTAGCGCGACCAACCAAACAAACAAACAAACTCTTCAGCTTTATAATATTATAAGTATAGATAATGCATTAATTTCGACCAAATGATTACCTTAAAAAAGGTTATAGTGAGTCAATTTTAAAAGATAGACATATACTGTCGCAGACATTTTTTTAGATCATTGAAAGCGGAACAATTCTTTCATACATATATTTTGGGTAACTCGAACCGTTTACGCAGCGCACGCAACGGAAGCTTTCAAGTATGAATATTTTCCCCCGTTTTTGTGACATTTTTCACTGCTGCTTCGCTCCTATTGGTCGCAGCGTGATGTTATATATCCTAAAGCCTTCCTCGATAAATGGACTATCTAACACAAAAAGATTTTTTCAATTCTAACCAGTACTTCCTGAGATTAGCGCGTTCAACCAAACAAACAAACAAACAAACAAACTCTTCAGCTTTATAATATTAGTATAGATAATGCATTAATTTCGACCAAATGATTACCTTAAAAAAGGTTATAGTGAGTCAATTTTAAAAGATAGACATATACTGTCGCAGACATTTTTTTAGATCATTGAAAGCGGAACAATTCTTTCATACATATATTTTGGGTAACTCGAACCGTTTACGCAGCGCACGCAACGGAAGCTTTCAAGTATGAATATTTTCCCCCGTTTTTGTGACATTTTTCACTGCTGCTTCGCTCCTATTGGTCGCAGCGTGATGTTATATATCCTAAAGCCTTCCTCGATAAATGGACTATCTAACACAAAAAGATTTTTTCAATTCTAACCAGTACTTCCTGAGATTAGCGCGTTCAACCAAACAAACAAACAAACAAACAAACAAACTCTTCAGCTTTATAATATTAGTATAGATAATGCATTAATTTCGACCAAATGATTACCTTAAAAAAGGTTATAGTGAGTCAATTTTAAAAGATAGACATATACTGTCGCAGACATTTTTTTAGATCATTGAAAGCGGAACAATTCTTTCATACATATATTTTGGGTAACTCGAACCGTTTACGCAGCGCACGCAACGGAAGCTTTCAAGTATGAATATTTTCCCCCGTTTTTGTGACATTTTTCACTGCTGCTTCGCTCCTATTGGTCGCAGCGTGATGTTATATATCCTAAAGCCTTCCTCGATAAATGGACTATCTAACACAAAAAGATTTTTTCAATTCTAACCAGTACTTCCTGAGATTAGCGCGTTCAACCAAACAAACAAACAAACAAACAAACTCTTCAGCTTTATAATATTAGTATAGATTATATGAACAAAAAACATTCCATTTTTTAAATCCACCAACCCCATCCACTCAAAACAAAAGAACAACTCCATAAATAATAAATATCGATAAAAAACAAAAACAAGTGAATTTTCAAACTGGGTTTCACCCGTTATGGATCGAATCTTGACAAACGATCAAACAATTAGTGTGACAATCGACGGACTAATTAGTGCGCATTGTTAACTGACCATTCGTTTGAACAGTAATTGTTCAGTTTTATCTGTTAAGAAATTTTTAGCTGTAAGGAGCAATGCCTGGATTCTTTAAGAGTGTTTTTAAGTGTTACTGCTTCTTAACGGAGTATTTCAGTCATTAAAATGTATCTTTCTTATCCTTACGCACACTATTATAAAAATAAATTATTTAATTTTTGCAGTGTTAAAAAGCATTGTACTGTATTCAGTTTACACATATTTCAATTTATCATCGTGTATACACAGCAGGATAGAGATTTAAGGTTTTGTGGAGAATATATCTTAAAGCCGATTTACATCAAACGAGCGAGAGCACATGCTATCCCCATCTTAGAATTTTAAATCAAAACAATTACTACCCTGGAATATATACAATGTAGGTACACTATCACACACCATCATCGTCATTTACAGTCCGTTTTTATCCTACTACTTATCTCTTCCTAGCTGAATGACAGTGGTCTTCACCTATTACCTACTAGTGTTCCGCAACCATGACATACATCAATCTAAATTGGACCTGTAACATTATCGCGCGAAATGTTTTGACTGTATAATTACAGTGTATCCGTATCAGTCGCAACTATCCCGTATCTGTTAGTATCGCCCGACTTCTTGATAAGGGGTTTCCTAAAATTAATCAGCCGACATCTCAGACACAGAGTAATAAATACTCCACAGAGGCTAAGTTTCATACAACCGCGTAAATGCACCACATGGGTCACCTCTCATTGATGAATTCACGGACAACCAAGGCTGTAAACGCAATTGCACCTTCAATTTTGGTATTTGCAATAGCGGTACTCAGCGCAGGATTCAAACTATTTAATGCACATTACAGTTAAACAGTAGATTTATATAACTACGAGAAACTGATACAGATATTAGCGCATGCAAAAACCATTAGGACAACGAATACGGATGTTAAGGTGCTACTGCGCTTGTGACTCTTTACGTCACACGTCGCCTGTTTTCATAACCGTCTATGATAAAGTTGATATGTAGCAGAGTAACCTATTATTACTTACAAGTATGCTTGTAAGATGTTTTGCCTCTGTGAAGTATTTACTCTATGTCTCGGATACATAACAGTTATTTAATTAGAACCCCTTTTGTAGTTTGTATTCAATGGTTGTCAAAAACATTGACAGTTGTATTGAAGTGTAGGTAAATATGTATTGTTTTGTTGATGAACGGGTTTCCCGGTTGGGGTTTTAAGGGGTGAGTTAATTTACGATTTAAAGGAAGTTTTTCAACAGGATTCGACGGCAACGCTGCGATTTGAGGTTAAAAATTAATTCGGATATTTTATACACACCTTCTTTATTTTTATCTAAATTTAAATAAAAAAGATTTGGTTTCTTGCGTATAGAGTAAGATTATTATTAAAAAGAAGAATTTTCGTTACAAAAAAAAATGGAACTTATCATTTCGGCGGTATATGAATGTCATCAGATCCTCAAAAAGGTATAGCTACAGGATGTTCCTCCGAGTTTCAAAACACCACAGCTTAAGGTGCTTCCCTTTTACCTAACATGTATACTTATGCGATTAGTAAGGATCTACATACAACTAGTTTACAAACATATTCGTACCATAACTCATATTCCTTACCCCTGGAATTGTTCCCTTCCGTATTATTGCATTAGGTGGTACCTCCCCTCAAATTGAGCGAAGATAACACCCTCTGAATTTGTAAGAGGATTTGCATTTCTTATCTAAGACGTATTTTGTGACACGCAGGGTCTTATGACTGATATACATGACGGATTATATTTGCATTTTAAATGTCTATTGTTTCTTATAGGTAAACGAAATGGTACCTATGTGTAAATGTAATCGTGCTGGTTTTCCCCTAAATGTATTAGCCCTATGAAGATTTCCTTTCATTTTGAAATATGAAAATCTTTTAAGGTCTATTTAAAGAAAAGGTAGTTTACTACCTTTTATTAAGATAAGGTTTTAGGTATCGTATCAAAAGTTAATTAAATTACTATACTTGCATTTAAATAATGTCTTTAATCCTAAATTACCTCAGTTCTTATTTAAACGTCTGTTTAAATAATGTGTTAATGCTATTCGTTACAAATTATTTGATTTTGTGCGTCTATTGTAATCCTCATTGATTGTACCCCTCAATGTCATTGTATATTGCTTCTCACAAGCTTTTTAAAATCATTTTTTATTTCTGTCTACAAAAGCAGCTTTATTTAATTTCTTCAGGCATATTAGACAGTTGACAACAAATAGTCTTTGACAACAAACATACAAAATTTGATCAAAGAGTTACCTACCCCGGATTAACGAAGAGACACTATCCCGGTAAACTTAGATCACCTCATACGGACGAAGCCGCGGGCACAATAGTTAATTTGTATGTAAATTCCGTCTGTTTGTTACTTCAACTATGCCTGAAGCAGCATTGGTACAGGATTAAATGCGGTGTACCTTAATATGGGAAACAGCAAACCAATCTTTGAGGTCCATGAGGTTATTTATTATATTTAAGTTTTTGAATAAATGCGGACAACATCACATACATTGTTCTGAACCCAAAGTAAGTTGCTAAAGCACTTGTGTTATGGAATTCAGAAACAACGAAGATACCACAAACACCCAGACCCGAGACAATGTAGAAATGTGATTTTCTACATTGACCCGTCCGGGGATCGAACCCGGGACCTCAGAGCTAGCGACACCTTGAAACCGGTGCGTACGCCACTCGACCACGGAGGTCGTCGAATAGTTATATAAGACCACAGTCAAACCGTTACTACGCTTTTGTGGCGCTTAGTTTATAAGTTAATTTAGCAGCATGGGCAAATGAATAATAATAAATAATTTTGTTGTCAAAATATTTATTTTTATGGTTAAAATATTTACATAATTATATACTCGTAGTTTTGAGAAACATAAATGATATCGAGAATAGAGTACTGAGATGACAAAAAACAATTGATTTTCGTTCGTTTTTATTTAACAAAGTTATTCAGGTTAGCAACAGCAAGTAAACAAAAACTATGTAACAATACCCTTACCATCAATAAATTATAGTTTTCCTGTATGGGGGATCAATATACGTATGTTCATTTTCCTCATAAAGCCACGGGTTGTCTTGTGACACTTAACAATATATTATTTATCTTGACACATGCTTTGTCATGTTTTCATCAAAGCATAAGTAACATAATTATAGGCGGGTTAACACATTTATTTTTAAACACTTCCTTGTCCAAAGAGTCACATATGGACATTCCCATTGTTTAACTATTGTGTTTACTGGCGTCTGGCGGGACAGTTAAGTTGTTAAAGTAAGCAATGAAAACAATAGAGGGTTATGTCCAAATTTCATCTTGTAAACTCGTTTCAGAAATTGTGTCAGACAGAAGTAAAGTTTATTTTTAATGAAATAACGCCGTAGACGCAAAACTCAATACAATAACTTCAATAGACACAGTATTCCCAATCGAAAAGAAAATAAAAGAACATTTTGTGGTCGTACGCCCCAAGGCAGCAAATTTATGAACCTCGTAAGTTCACATGTAAATATTGTGTTGCCAAACGTAACACGCAACAGATACCACACATAAAAAGTAGTTTTAAAACATGCCAACTTCACTTTTGTAACATTTTGAATTTCGAATAAAAAACAGATGACAATTTATTGTGTCCACGCTGGCATGCCTTTAAAATAGTTTGACGTTGACCATAGATTTACTTTTTGTTTTGTTTTTGGTTATATTATATTTTGTGGATAGCAGTTTTAACCTCCTTTTTTTTACTAAAATATAATCTGTATATTATACCAGTCCTAAAATGATATGAGAAAAAAAAAAGAGAACCGCCTTCAAAAATCCGATTCACTGAAAAGTATTAAATAATTTTAAATGTACTGCTTATCAAATTACTAAAATATTAGGATAATAAGTATAATTATACTTCAAGCACAATTATTGTTATTTTTGGAGTCGGTGTCTGTCCTTATAATATAGTACTAAAATTTGCTATTAGCGGCTGACACCGACTCCAAACATAATAATAATTGTGCTTGAAGTATAATTATACTTATTATCCTAATATTTTAGTAATTTGATAAGCAGTACATTTAAAATTATTTAATACTTTTCAGTGAATCGGATTTTTGAAGGCGGTTCTCTTTTTTTTTAAAAAGTTTTTTTTTTTATTTAATACTTTTTAGTGTTTGATACTTTGTTTACTTACTTAAAATGGGTTTAGTCAAGTCGAGATAATCGCGTTTAAACATACACACATACATACAGGTCAATCTGAGAACCTCCTTTTTTTGAAGTCGGTTAATTATAAAATACCAAAACCTTCTCCTTGGTCTAACAAACACTTTTCTGAAAACCGTATCAAAATCGGTTCAGTCAAACGCGAGATAATCGCATCCAAATATACATACATACAAGTCAATCTGAGAACCTCCTTTTTTTCAAGTCGGTTAAATAAAACATACTAAAACCTTCTCCTTGAACTAACAAATTATTTTCTGAAAACCGCATCAAAATCGGTTCAGCCAAACGCGAGATAATCGCGGACAAACATACATACATACATACAAACATACAAACATACAAACATACAAACATACAAACATACATACATACAGGTCAAACTGAGAACCTCCTTTTTTTTGAAGTCGGTTAAAAATAAATATATTTTTAGAAAAAATCTTGCCCATTGTATAGACTTTGTGCTTTTTGAAGGTACTTAGTTTTTCTTATAATATAATAATAACGAGAGAATAAATTACAGATAAATATTACCATATCCGTTTTGAATTGACGGACATCATCTACAAAAAACAAAACAGCAACCTACTTGCAGTCGACTAAAAAACGTTACACAAAAAACATAATTCCGATACTCCGATGTATTTGCAGGAAATGGCAAATCATTTGTATTACATGGACGTTTCATCCTGTTAGTAATAGCATCCTTATAGAAAGATAACAATCAATTCGTTGGAATGTTTTCTCTCTCAATTAAATCCAACAATAGTTCCTTTGAAGTTGAAGTTGAACTAACATTTAGTATTTTGTATTCTTAGTTGTAGTGTGACAATACTTTTTAGGCACAATGAGAATATTTTTGTATCTTTTGACGTTTTATGTTTAGTACTTTTATTTTGGTGTTATCAATTGTAGTGCTCATTTTTGCCTTATATTTTTTCCGTCTATGTTTTTCTAAGTAAAAACTTAATGTGTTTTTGCAGACTTAGTAATAAGGTACAACTAAACAAGACTAACTAACACGAAACGGTTTTTGTTTTTGCAAACCCTTGATATTGGAAAGTTGCGTAATACGTACGAACAGATAGATATCTTTCTTCGTTATAATATACAGTGAAAATATGATAGTTTCAGATTTCAGAACAAAACATAACCAACTATCTCATAATAACTATCCCAGGACAATCCAAAATGAACCCCACCGTACCGTCCAGACAATTTCTGGGAAGTTTTCGTCATGTATCTCGGTGGAAGTTTTATTCTCGCCATGAATAACGTTCGATCGGTCACTGGAAGCAGCTTCCGGTTTTGTATCGGCCCTCATCTTTGCATAGAACGGCGAACTTTTGATCGTTGCAAAAATTTCAAGCTTTTGGTAGGTTTTACTGTTATTTTTTTGGGTTTGTTTTTAGTGTAGGTAGTGTGTTGTGATTTTTTTTGTGTTGATTTAGTTATTTAAGGTCAAAAATTTAGTCGATTTTTGTTGTGGTCAGGCAAGTTTTGAAATGTACGATAAACATGTATTAAATAATCGGAAGTAGCGCGAAACATGCATAAATACCTTTTAAAGCTTAGAGTTTACTTAAGTTACGAAAATTGGTTGTTGATAATTTTCTACCTATTTACCACATTTTTCTTCACATTCATGCATTCCTAAAAATAAATGAATCTGTTATTATTTTTCGACTTCCAACCACAATTGAACCACCGCCAAAAATATATCTTTCTCTCATCAAAAAGGCTTCATTAATACATAAAATTAATGTAATATTGATACTCATATCCTGAAAGTAATTTCAATATGAAGTTTCCCTGTATCAAGAGCTCATGTAATGAGTTTGTTATTTGGAGTTCACTCTCATTGTAAACTTGGGAGGCTGTTCAAAAGTACGGAATGTCAATGTAATCAAACCATTCTCGGTATTGAACCTGTATTTGATTGTGTGTAGCAAATAAAACCTGGATACTCATTACATATAACTTATTAGATCTTTGACGGGCCTTTTGGTCTAGTGGCTAGTGACCCTGACTGCTATACCGGAGGTCATGGGTTCGATTCCCACCCAGGACAAATGTTTGTGTGATGAGCAGGATCATTTGTTGTGTAATTTATTTATAATATGTATGTATTTAGAAATATGTTTATCAGTTGTCTGGTTACCCTAGTACAAGCTCTGCTTGATTTGGGATCAGATGACCGTGTGTGATTTGTCCCAGGATTTATTTACTATTATATGACTACTAATGACTAGCTATGAAAAGTCTAAATCTAATGAGTCGTTTATCAGAGAACCGGATTCATCATGACTTCTTTTCTTTTACCGTCTTTTTCTCAACATATTTGAGTCCACTTCTCAACATAAATGCCTCTCTTCTTTCGAGGCTATGTAAATGGAGAGAAACGAAAACATGATTTAATGAAAATTATAACTAACTTACTTGATTTTAAGAATTTGTTTGGATCATGAAAAAATTTCGCAACGCAATTGGGCATGTCCAAAGAAAATTGTTTTTAACCAATTTTTCAAGTACTCAGATGTTACTTTATTTTTAAATTTTGACAGGTTCTTTTAAAACTGACACGAAAAGGTATTTTTACTCTGGTATAAAAAATCAGCTTCTAAAATTAAATATTTCCAGCCCAAAATGTAGCCATAACGTTTTATCCTACATTTTGCCTTACCCCTAACTCTAGATTACTGCGACCTTTATTTAACTTTATTGATTTCCAACCAATTATGTGCCGAACGACAATCTTCTATTTTGAGCCTTTATTAAAATCGTGACGACAGTACAATATTTATAGAACCAGACGGTGTATACAAATATTATGCTGACTATATTGACTTTTTTGTTTATTTATTAATTGGTATTAGGTATTCAATATTTCTTTGTACAGGTTGTAACAGAAAAATAATTACTTACTTTAATAATTATTTATTGAAACGGCTAGATATTATGCTCAATTTATTTTGTATTTCTTTTTGTTTTAATTTTAGAATGGGTGATAATGCCATTGTTTTTATCGTTAACTAGCTGTACCCGGCATGCGTTGCAATGCAATTTTTTCTACCTACTACCTACCTACTACCTACCTACTACCTACCTACTACCTACCTACTACCTACCTACTACCTACCTACTACCTACCTACTACCTACCTACTACCTACCTACTACCTACCTACTACCTACCTACTACCTACCTACTACCTACCTACTACCTACCTACTACCTACCTACTACCTACCTACTACCTACCTACTACCTACCTACTACCTACCTACTACCTACCTACTACCTACCTACTACCTACCTACTACCTACCTACTACCTACCTACTACCTACCTACTACCTACCTACTACCTACCTACTACCTACCTACTACCTACCTACCTACCTACCTACTACCTACCTACCTACTACCTACCTACCTACTACCTACCTACCTACTACCTACCTACCTACCTACCTACTACCTACCTACTACCTACCTACCTACTACCTACCTACCTACTACCTAATTGTTTTTTTTTTTTTTTTTAATGTACAAAAGTATCCTATGTCCGTCTCCTGGCTCTAAGCTACCTCCCCACCAATTTTCAGCCATATCGGTCCAGCCGTTCTTTAGTTATAAATGGTGTAACTAACACGACTTTCTTTTATATATATAGATGAGATTTGCGCAGGCAATTTGGTTTTGTTATTTACTGTGGAAATAATGGTTGTTTGGGGTGAAATTATACTTACGTTTATTTACCATTAAATTCTTCAGTCATTGTTTTCTTCGTTTTTTTTTTAACTAGGAACTAATTACTAGGGACTAAATTATACAGTCTTACTATCACTGAAATCCAGACATGTATTATAGAAATGGAACGACGTTTCTATCACAGTTACTTTGTATAAAGAAGTAACTTCTCCCATCTCCTATTTTATACATTAATCACGCCATCTAAAACCCATTTCTTTTGATCTTTAATCCAACTCAAAACAAAAGAGGGTAACCCTTTCACAAGTTAATTTATTCACAATTCGAACGACATTCGATACAGGGACCTTTTGTAAAAGTCCTGACACTGGTGCCAACGTAGGAAATTAAAGATTCTATCTGCGTAACGAACTCGTCTTGAAAATAGTATTAAACAGAACAAAACTTGGTATGAGATAGCAACAACCTAATTTGAACCCCACGTTATTGTTATAGAACTCAAAATTGTGTGTTGTAGAGATAATTGTAAAATTGTCTGAATGCGTTTGCTTGTAAAAACTTGGGTGAAGCTATTAGTGTTGGCTACTTACCTATACTTAAAGTTTATTTGCTCGTTGTTAATATTTGTAGGGAAATTTAATGTTTTATTGTACAAAAATGATGGTATTGGGGAAACGATAAGTTTAATATTATACTGCTGTTTAGGTACCGAAATATTGATATCATTATTAAAAAACATAATTTGTAATGTTAATAAAAATTAGGAAAAACATAACATTAACATTTATTCATGTTTTTATAACTATAACTATTATATTTTCTCATACGTTTCTGAATTTATTACATTTCAATTAAGTTTTACTTAAAATACAAAAAAAAACGATTTTATACTGCAAAGGTCTTCTTCTTCTATATAGGTGACACTGGCACCAGATGATAACACCACTCTTCGTCTTCAATTTCAACATTTCTCAAACTTTTATGAACTGGAGGAAATATCAGTGAGTATAAATCAGACATTGTTGAAGTCTAATATCGGGGGATCAAGTGCTAGTGACTTCATAACGTTCGGAGAGAATTGATTCATTCTATATATCTTATCTTCATGCTCTGTTACCTTCGGGACGTGAACAGAACCACTAGTATTAATCTTAGATAGAACAGGTGCACTGCGGATTTGATTTTGATTGAGGTTTGTGCATTGTGTTTGTTGAAATTCCTGTGGCAGATTTTAAGTATTCTTTATATTTAACTTGCTTCATTTTGATAATTACAACCGAAAATAACAGTATAAGTTTTATTTTTATAAATTGATTTTAGAATAACCTTAGGTTTTCAAGTCATGTGCCTACTTATTGTCCCATATTTTAAGGACATTATCGTCTTTTTAAATTGTACTATTTTGTTATTTTTGCGTGCTACTAAAGCGAGTCTGAGCAATATTTAATGTTCGGAAGTTCTTTACAATAAAAGTGCATAAAATATGAATGCTGCTATGTACATAGGTAGGTATTACTAAACTACCTAAGGTAAAAACATTAAATATTGACAGGGCTACACTTAGCCGTTTTAATTTCAGTAACTGAAGGGACGTTGTGGAAAATTCTAGCAACAAACTTGTTGTAATTTAGTTAATGTATCGATAATGTTTTGATATTGTTTGATAGTTAATCGATTTAGAATGTTGTTTTAGAAGTATTTTCGAGGAGTTATGGTTTTTTGTATTATTTTTTAATTAATTCTTTGTTCAAGTAAGTAAAAACACACACATTAAAAACAGAAATCGTCTACCAAACAGCGGAACAGTTTGTCGGCAGTGTTCTCGTGGAAACATTTACAATCGCTATTTTTATAACTAAGGAACTATACTTGTATTTTTTATTGTTAGGTACTGTATTAAAAGTAATGTAAGAAGTTATATTATGTGACTGTATGCTTGCCGTCCTATTTTGTAATCTCAATTTTCATTTCATTCAAGATTGTTTTTAGCTTTTTTTCTTAACTTATTTCATGATAAATACTTTTTACTTCGAGAATTTTATTATAAATGTAAAAAATCCGAATGCTCAATTAACCTTTTCCGCTTAAAATACTGAACGGTACCTTACAAAATATGTACGCTAACTTTTCATATAAAAACTCAAGCAAATTAACCTTCACGAAAAAAAAACACTGAAAAATGTAACAAAAATACGTTACGTTTATTCCTCGGAGTGAAAAGCCTATTAAAAGTTGGAAGGTTAATGTTGTGTTAGAATGGGGCAATTATCCTTCACAAATGAAGATACTCTTTTAAAGCGGCCTCCTTTTTATAAAGATGAGTGTAATTCATATCACGAACTCCGCTATTCAGGTAAAGTTCTGAGACATTTTATGCAGAAGACGTAATTGTTTTTCTTCTTTATTTTTAAGGTTTTAGGGCCGTTTAGTGGAAATGTAGGCTATCAAGCTTAATAGGTGACTAAAATGATCGAGAGATTTCTTTCTCTCTAATTATAATTGTGCTAAATGAAAGAATACGATCAACCTTTTGCGATCACTGCTTGAATTCAGTGACCCATATTTACCAGACCCACAATATATACCTCAGATTAGAATATAATATTTGTTTGTTAACTCAGAATAAAGATTTAAACCAATTTAAGTGAACTGAGTGTTAGGAAGTGTTTCTGATGAATGTGATCTAGTCGGCTTTGACTAAGTTAAAATTGTTTTATAGGTCACAATTCAAATGGAAATATTCTTATAGATTTTCTAAAATTACAAGTTTGAATAGAAATACCATATATCTGGCCACTGAAATATTAATTTAATGACATAAAATGTTTAGATAAAAACTCACACGATAATTACAGTTTTTAAAGAGATGCCATCAGAAAGAATTGTCAATTTATTGATTGCAACATTATACATGCATGACTAACTACCATGAAGATTTACCTCGCCGGAGTAACACTAAAAAACCATTAAACCTTTAAAAAAATATCAAAGTACTCTTTAACAAGTGTCGCTTAGGATATCAGCCAGAAATTTAACAAAAGTAACAGGTAACGAGACCTCTTCGCAACATCTGTGACCTATTTTCTTCAGTATCTTGCACTATTTTTCATTTCTGTATTACTTTAAGTGCATTTACGCTCCGATTCTTTTATAGCGAGAATATTATTGTATTTTGTGTTATATTTTTAATGAACAGTCCTTTTGTGTTTACTGTTTCATCTGAAAGCGTTTCGCTGTGAATATTGTATGATGTTTTCTGTTTAGTCTTTCAGAATAATATTTTTTTTCATGTTTGTGTGCTGGCGATGTTTTAGTTTAATACTTACTTTTCTTGCTTACTTAATTGGAAATAGCCTTAAGCTGCCCGCCCACGTCAGACTTTTCGTAGGTCAGATAATCGGGCCGATTTTTCTCCTAGAAAAAATCTGTCACCGATTATTGGACGTGGGCGGGCAGTATTAAAGATTACCCAAATATTGTAGATCATAGATCTTCACAAATAAACTTGGATTATTATAGACATTCGAATTTCATATGAACTAAAATTGATCATAGCTTCAAAGACCAATACGTGCATCAATTTATAATTTGAAACATTTTACTTCCAATAATAACATGTTCGAAAGTTGTTAAAAGTTTTGTTTCATTTAAAAACTTCTTGATGAATACGGTAGTAAGTTTATTTTGTTTTGTTTAATGAGTGTTTTCGATGTAAGGTATACGGAATTTACTTTATCAATTTACTTACGTTGTATAGACAGTACCAGACTTGGACCCAGGCCTATGTACCTCCTAAATATTTTGTGCAGTTTCAACTTGGTACTTTTATCAGCTATTCTAATATGCTATGTATTCTTACAGAAACATTTTTTTCTCCACTTGCATAGTTAAACCGTATCCATTTAACAAGACGTTATTTGTTTATTTTTATTTTCCAAACCTATATTTATTGCATACAAACGTTCCTCCATACTTCAAAATAACAGTAAACATAATAATAAAATTTCGTTGTCTCCGTCAATGGAAGCTCTCCAACGTTATTTTACGACCGCTTACTACGAGAAAAGACGAGAAAATGCTGCCTTTAAAATCGTGTCCATAAGTCAAGAGATTGACCTATTTAAACCCACCATCTTTTCTGAAAAAGGCAACAATGAAAATAAAACAAGCCCGCTTTTATTCAAGATCTTTTATTACTGAAATCAGAATAATTTACATTGTAAAAAATACACACACTCCGAGTATTACGCTAAGTTCAACATGTCCAGCTTAATATTTGGCTCTATTTTACATTTAAACTATAGCTTTCTTTACTAACTAGATGTTTTGACAAGTAATTTTGTCTAACAAGACCAATTCACACATCCATTTCAGTTAATACATTTTCAGTTACACTATTTTAACACAAATAATTTTGAAAGTAAAATGGTAGAGAAATAATTAAAAGCGTTGATTAAATGCAAATAAATATGTGTGAATCGATCTTCGAGAAAGTTCTGACATTTTCTTTGATAAGTCTTACTTAGTTCTTTGGCATGGAAAGCATACTGCTAAAGAGCTTCTTAAATTTGAACCTCGATTATATTGATGTAACTAAACTGCTATTACATTCACATCTCTAAAAACCGATTTATTTATCGAGAGCATTGAAATCGATACATAATAAAATTCTCGGATAGGTCAGAATCGATTACACCTTCGCGTCTATGAATGGCACTATACAACATCTACTAAGCATTGTATTTTCAACTTTAATGAGTATTAAATTAAATACAATTTCAAATAAACTTCATAGTCTCACAGAAGGCTTTGTGATTATCTAATATAAACTTACCTAAGTATAGACTTACTTTAATACTTATTTGCTGATAAAAATAAACATGATCTCGGAACTCGGAAGTCGAGAATTCTATCCATTTTTATTTTACATTAAAGTTTAAATACACTTATTTGTATGAAAAATAAAAGCTGCATCTTTGGATCCATTTAACACTAAAATAATCGCTACCTTTTATTGAATTACTGTCACAAGGTTAAACACTTAAGTAAACGATATGTATTTTTAACTATTATTAACTCCCAATGGATGTCAGGGATCTATGAATATAAATATTGAAAATTGTTATGGATAATTGGTAAAAAAAAGGTTAATATTATTTCTCCATCCCTCTCAATAGCTTAAGACACGATATCATTTTGTACTAGAGCAAAAATCTGTAATAGATATTAATTTAAAAATAGTTTTGTTATGGTTATAGATTGTAAAGCGTGATTCCTAATACATGTTGGAAGAAAATACTATGATTTTATTATTCGACTAAACGCAGAAGCTTTTTAAATAATAAATTCAGATACAAATGACGCCTCGTGACTCCTCTTATCCTAATCTTAGTCACTTCTAACAATAATTGACCAACAAACAAAATTTGTAAGAAGCGTTTTTGGTACAGCAACAATGAACCGAACTCTATCTATTACTTTCCAACATCGACAGTCATCTCTTACTATTTTTATTTTATACATTTTTTTTATTAATTTTTACACGCCACTTTACATCAAAAATAAATCCAAATGCAAAATTATGATATGGAATCGAAAAAAATATACTGGACGGACAGACACAGACGCTATTACAAATAAATAATAAACAGTCATTATAAATAGAGTAAAGGAAGGTTTAAATAAAATGTTTATATCTGGCCATTAATAAAGAATTGTGCCTCATGAATAATACCAGCCACATGCGTTGGAGTAAAGTTTTTATAAAAGTTGAAAAAGAAAGGTTCTAGATTTAAATCCAAATACACTAAAAAGTACATATATTGATGGATCGGTATTTGAAACACAAAAGAGTCTACAAACAAAATGCAAAATCGACTCCAACGCACGAAACCGAACAAAAAAATTCAAATTTCGAAATTCAGAAACGGAACTCCAAATTTACGTGAGGTTATTCCGCCAGTCTTCGCGCGTTTGCGGCGAGGTGCAGTTGGTCGCGCACCACCGAGACAGCGCGGTGGGCGGGCACGGCGCGCCTCCGGGCCGCTGGCGACGGATTATCCTGCGCGTGCGAACCGCTGAGCCTACGCACCCACCATCACTGCGACATGGACTCCATTCACCCCATTCTGATACCCGGCAGTCTAACAGTCCTAGGTAGTGATAAAACATGTTTACATAGTTATATGCCTTTTACATCGAATTCAAAAAGTCATTACTCTTAAGACACGAAAGTATATTTAAATTATATTTATGAAAATAATAATATGTATGAAGGTGCCCCTTGTCATTCTTTAGGTGTCGATCTCATTTTTTGTCAACGACACTAGAGGCATTCAAAAATTCTAATCCTTTAAAAAAAGCTTGAAAAAAGTATCTAATATTAAGTCTACAAGTAACAAGATTCTTGGAGCATTGACCAAAGGTCAACTAAGGAGGTTGTATGAGTAATGTCTCACTACATATTCAACAACTTTTTTGTGTTTTATGGACTTTCTGAGTGTCATGAAACTAAGGATGATCCGCGATCAATTTGTTACATTTATCTCCATCAAGTTTTTGTTGGTCGCAAAATGGGATTTCATGAGATTTTTAGGACCATTTTGGTCCAAATTTCATTCTTATTTATTTAATCATCAGTTTTTCTACTTTTGTCATCACTTACTAGCTCTTTTCCGCTTCCTCCTCTCGGCCGGGTCAGTGTTATCCCCGCGCAGCTTGCGTCGCCGCCTCGCCCGGTACCTGCGAGCCAGGCTGCGGAGAGCTGATCTCTCGCTGGCAGCTGGACCCGAAGTCGGCAGCTCATTGGCTGAACGAGGCTCTTCAGTCGTACTAGATGTTGTGTTCGTCCTAAAGACATGCACTTGTGAGACTAGATTTTGAGGGATGGATTTAATTTTGAGATGTTCGGTTGATTAGGTTTACATGTTATGCTTGAAATATATATGCATAATGAGGAAATTTGAGAAGTTGCTAATGCTAATTGTTTGCCAGGAGAATAGATTTGACTGACGGAAAAAGAAATGACAAGATTGGACGTAAACCTAGTTAGCTATTGTTTAAAGCTGGCGATTCTTATGAACACGCTTCTGGTAATAGAATAGAAAGTATTAATACATAGATTATGTAATTTATAAATAATGGGTAATCCATGAAAGTAAAAAAAAAATAATGTTAAAGTATATTTTTATACGTGGTACAGAACTTCAATTACCTACAGGAAATGTTTCCGAATAAATAAAAGTTGTATTTAAAAATACACATTCACACAGTGAAACATTGAATCCATTATTTTATTACAAATTCTGATTCACAATAAATTCATTGCGGATGCAAATAGAGTAAATTGAGGTGCATAAACCGACTACACAGATAAAAATAAATGAAAATACTTTTAGGAATTGTGTAAAGGACCAATGCGATATGTGAAAATATTCCTATTTTAGTACTAGTGTAACTTAAAACATAAACGTACTTTAACGGCGTTGTCTTACATCTACGCTTTTAATAATACGGTCAATAATTTGAAAAGCCTTTTTTGAAACACAAAAAAAGTAGCCGAAATACCTACAGTAAAACTTATGATGCGTGTTAAAAACCTTAGGGTTAATCAAATGCCGGGTTTTGTAGTCGCTATTTCAGTATACCCGGTCAACTGTCAAACAATAATTTAAACAGTCAGGGACGGCCACATTTTACTGCAGCGTTGATGCCCGTGCATGACCAGAAACTAATTGGAACACATATTTTGTTTGAAAGTTCAAAACGTGTTCTAACGAACTAAATGTACGATTCAAATTGGGACAGCTCATTCAGTTAGTCGAAGCTGAATATTAGGTAGTATTTACTGTGAGAAGAAAAATTCTCCGCCAATTCAGATTTCTAGGAAGGTGAATGAAAAAATATCAATACACTAATTTTCATCGATAAGACCATAAGAAATTGGCAGATCTAAGAAGAAAAGCACTGTTTACACATTGAAGATGATTTGGCAGTTTCCAGCAAAAAAATATAATCGTCTTATTTAACCAAGAGACGAAAAAAATATTAAAAGTTCCTACACTTCTGATTTTGAAGTAAAAAAGTATTTTGTTCAACTCACAAAGAATAATACGAGTAAGCCCCATCAGGTGTTGTCATGGATCCCTCGGAGTATATCCTGGGCGCCTGCTCGGCCCTCTCCACCTCCTCCGCGATGGACAGCGCTCGGTTCCCGTCTAGCACGTCAATGCTGTTGTGGTTCATCTTGTCCAGCTGCAAGACGTCGTATTTCCTATCGTCCGTGTTGCGGTGGAACACTTCCGATAGTTCGTATTCTCGTAACTGGTGGGAAATAGGAAAATACATTTAGACATTTATTTTTTTCGATGGGTTCTGAATTCGAATGGATTTTGTAGATGGGTTCAGAAAAGAAAGCAAAGTATCTAATTTTGAAGAATCTTAAATTTGGTGTTTCTTATTTTTTTTTGTAGAGGGCTGCCGCAGTTAGCCACATGGAGGCCTTTATTGCTTTACCGGACTAAGTTGGCGAGACATTACTAATACGCCTCCAGCCAGTATAATTTGGTGTTGTATCTTTGAATCTAAAATCTAAAATCTTAACATTTTCTGACGATTGATGAATTAGATACAGATTAGAGATAATTATATTATTTCACGAAATATGATGTAGATAGAGATTGAATATACATGTTCTTCATGTCAGAAACTTTTTCATTAGCTCTTTTGATTTAGGTACATGGAATTTAGATGATAAGCATTAATTTTTTTTTTTTTCATATTATGTTTTTAGATTATCTATTTCGAACCCATTTCTAGACTCAGATTTATAAAAGCAAAAACTAGAAATTTAATTTTACCTTTATAAACTGGAAAGTAGCAATCGGCGGGAGTCTCCTCAGATGCGGGTAGAAGAACGATCCAGCAGGATGCGAGGGGTACTTGGAGGTGATGCGGTAAGCTACCCCCTGGGGCGCGGTCGGCCAGTTCGGAGCTGTGAACGTGAACCCGTTGTCCGTGCCGGCGTCTAAGGGATCCACCTGTGCAAGCAGTTGGGTTAGGTTTTATGGTACTGTAGATTCTACCACCTCCTTTTCGCCAATAGCTAATGAGACTACAGTTGATGTGGCCAACTTCTAGGCTCATCAAGAAATATGAGATGTACCATTGACATGTAAAGAAGTAGAAGCGCCTTCTTAAACTTTCTAATCCAAATCATTGAAAATGTGAGAAAGGCTGTAGTGTGTTCTATGTATGTTTAGTATTTTAGGTGTATTTTGCCATAAACAAATAAATGTAAATGATGGAGACTTTTTTTTTTATTTAATTTTGTATCCAGATATTGTATTTAAAAACGCCTTAGTATGTAGCATTGTCAAGTTTACTTATATACCAATATACTTATTCGAAAACTTACCTCAATTGTAATGCTGTCCAGCCAATTGCCGTCTACGCACAGATCGAAACTGTCGACTCCTATGAACCAGTCCGGTGACGGAATCATTCGAGCCATCACCGACACCTGCGACAAAATACAGAATTAAAAATATGGTACAACTATAGTAATGCCTGCATAGATTTGGAACAATTTTTTTCTGAGTCTGAAACGGTAGTTTAGTCAATCACCAGATAAACCCTATGTTAATCTCTGTGATTGGCTATAAGTATTTTGGTCTACCAATTGTTATAAGACAATGGATTAAGATGATCAACCTATCAGAAACCGGGGGATAGTCCCAATAACTAAATTGTAAGTAATAAATAGTTTTTATTTTCATGTTATTTAGTTTTAAAGGTATACAATAATACATTATTAATTATCATCATTAAAAATAGTTGACTTGCTTAACTTCGTCGACGTGCTTGCCATTACATACCATGATAAGTTCAGTTATGCGAGCTAAATAATAGCAGAAAATAATTCAAGTCAAAATGTCTTTTAAGAATTTCACAGACGAACACAATATTTGATTTCAATATTTTATCTTTTGTTGTTCAAACATAAATACAGAAAAAATATCTAAGTAAACACAACCATTACAGACCACTGGTTAGAAGAGAAACGGTTACAATCCAATTTATTCGTTCAATGATTTGTCAGTTGCCAGGCTACAAAATCTTTCTTAAGAAATAATAGAAGCTTAGAACTTTAGTTACTAATAATAAAGTGAAGCTTAGCTTAAATAATGTCTGTAGAAATTAATTTTAGATTGTAAATTAAAAAAACAAAATTGCCAATTTTTTTGTTTAGACCTTGCGTCTTAAATAAAGCATTTTAAGTGAAGATTTTGCAGTACTATCGATGAATCCTTAATTGTTTAATTTACTATCGTTCTTCTATATAAAAACTGATGATTAAATTAGACAAACTAAACAATAATACATATTAAAATCTATGTCCTGTTTATTTTTACTTTATTAGTGTATTTCTGTATACACTAATAAAGTAAAAATAAACAGGACAGCATCCTACACAATTCCTTGAACAAAGGAATTACAATTAATATTGTAAGACATCAAATCCCTCGGAATATTCGTATTAAAGATGAGTTAGTAATAAGGTTAACTTTTCAAAGAATTTGCTTGTTCAATTACTACAAATCAGGCCGTGTTTAGATAATTTTAGTTAGGAAATAATACAACATAAACGACACTTTACTAAAAGATAAAATATTTTATATACTAAACTAGCTGTACCCGGCATGCGTTGCAATGCAATTTTTTCTACCTAGCACCTGCCTACTACCTACCTACTACCACTTAGTCTTAGCCGATTCTCAGGCCTACTAAATATGCATATAAAATTTCATAAAAATCGGTCAAGCCGTTTCGGAGGAGTATGGTAACTAACATTGTGACACGAGAATTTTATATATAAGATAATACATTGAAGTAAATAATAACGAATGAGAGTAAATTTATGGAATCAAAAGATATTGCTATTTATCATTAGTGTGTGGTTTAACTTACGCTGCTTATATTATTATTAAACATTCGAATGCTTCCAAGAACAAAGTAATCAAAGTTTGCAACTAAGAACTTATTACTTTCTCCTCTCTAGAGCACTTCAATATGCCTCGTTTAGATGTATTCATAATTATAAAAATATTATCTAGTAGGGCTACTTCTATGCAAGTAAGCCACTTGAGAAAACTCACAGACTCGAATATTACCTATGCAGCAAAGTTGAACTAAAGCAATTCTAACCCTGCACTCACTTCAAGCTATCAAAAGTGCAATACACGTACAAAACTGCAATAACTATTACCAAGCCCACCGCTTAACTTACTGTTATAACTGTTCAGCTATTAAACTTTGTATGAGAATTTACTTCTTAATTTCCTTGCTACTCGCGTCAAGTACTGGCGCGGTCTGAATGGGGCACAGGAACGTAATTATCTCACGTACTATGTCGACGTTTATTTCCGTAATAAATTAATTTAATTCATATTACATTAAGTTACTTCTTTATCAAAGCGTTCTCTCGCTGGATATTACTTAGGGGTTCGTGTACTCTTGAACGATGCTAAAAAGCCCTGTCCTTAGACGTAATGAGATCATTGAGCAGTAAAAACTTAAATGAAATGTCATTTATAATTTATGTAGGTAGTTGGTGCATATTCATCTAATTTGAAAAGCTATGTCAATTAACTTAATTAAACAAAACTGTAGTAGGTCAATATTTAAATTTATAATGTAAATATAAAAATATCGTTAGGTATATAATTATAATTATTCAACTCTTCACTTATAAAAAAGAAATAAGCATTGATCGAAAAGCTCACAAGTGACGGTTGAGCAATATAAAAAAAAACAAATACTTTTCTATTTCAGATGTTAAATAAATGAAACGAATTTTTCAATGCTTCCCACTACCATAAAAGCTTTGCTAAAATAAATCAAATTCCGTGAAGTTTGGTGCTGAATTCGTGATGAGTAAACCATTTTCATAATACATGACAGTTCACATACCTATCCTTTTCGAAGCACTAAAGTTTACACTACTCGAGTTTCTACTTCCATATAATAATGACATGAACCCTCAACAACTTACCATGATCATCACAAACAAATCAACTCGATAATCGATTCCCACTCAAGCCGATTAACGAGTAAAGAATCGAAATTAGGCTTAACTGGCTTTACTGGCAGTACAACAAACACGATTCTCGATTCGATAAAACTCCCCTTTATTACTCGAATCGATTCGGTTCTTTTATTTGTCCGTATCGTAATTGCTGTTTGTTCGGGGAGCATTAATTAGTGATGAAATACGATATTTTTGGGCATTGTTTGTTGGGGCTGTGAGTGCAGTTGTACTAACAATGGGCTTATATTGTATAGTGCACGGTCTTGGAGGGCTGGGAATCAATCGCTATGTTATGATTTGTATAGGCAGTGTGTGTAGGTGTATTATCTTTTTATTGTTTTAAACAAGGGTGAGTTTTTCTCTGTGTTAGGCTGATTAGTTTTTCAATCTAGTGGTATATCAGTATCTGCGTTCTGTTCTTTTTTTTGTCTTGTGCTAAGCGTGACTACGTATCTTCTTTTTAATGTCTTTGTAGAATATAAAAAAATATATTGGTTAAATAATACAGCGAAAGCGGTCAAAGATCTAGAGTACATACGAGTAAGTCCCGTACCTAACTAAAACTATTAAGTTACAATAAAGTAATTTACTGACTGCTCTAAAATAATCAAAGAAAACAAAGGTAAAGTAACATTTCTTAAAATAACGAACTACTGATGCTAGTTAAAAAAAAAAAACATTTAAAAGCTCAAGCATCCTAGTCGTTAATTTAAACCATAAAGTGAACCTCAATAGCTAAGCTAAGAGAGCTAAGAGCGAAGCAGTCGCAAAATTGCAAATTATAATCATCTTTCACTCAAAAGAGACGACGACTCAAAGATGAGTGGTCTAACACCGTCCAAGCATCTACATTCACTCTTTCAAAGGAAACTCGAGTAGGGAATGAATTTGTGAAGCTCTGTCTAGCCGTTTTGAAAGACGTATTCCTGATATTTTTTCAAAGATTTTTACACCTATAATTATTACAAATATAAGATTACATCCAAAGGGTGTGAAACAAATTAGTTACTTTGTAATGCTTGATAGTAATGTAATTGATTTACTATGTTATTCTGGCTGTATCTCAACGACACGATACAACGTAATTTAGGGACCAGTCTCCTATGATTAGCGAAAAAAAAAATATTTCCTGGTTTTTATGTGTCGCTTTTTAGGGTTCCGTACCCAAAGGGTAAAACGGGACCCTATTACTAAGACTCCGCTGTCTGTCTATCCGTCTGTCTGTCTCCAGGCTGTATCTCATAAACCGTGATAGCTAGAAAGCTGATATTTTCACAAATGATGTATTTCCGTTGCCGCTATAACAACGAATACTAAAAACCCCATAAAATGAATATTTGAGGGGGGCTCTCATACGACGGTGGTACGGAACCCTTCGTGCGCGAGTCCAACTCGCACTTGGCCAGTTTTTAAATCATGAGCAAGAGATTAATAAAAGAAATACAGTAATGATGATTAAAATCACAATACTGAAAGATTGTGGCTATATTTTCAAACTTCTGATTCCGAAAACAAACACGAACTGCCTTGCTATTCTGTAACATTATTTTCATGTCTCGACAGCGGAATCCGCAGTGAGATGTCAAATACGTATTCTCGAATTTGAATTCTAAATCAAGGCCAATTGGGTTCACTTTTGAAGTGAGCTTTATTGTCACTTCACTTTCACCTGTCACCGAAATTATTAACAGAATAGACATACTGGCTTCCATAATTGCTTAACCTTTCGTAAAACTCGTCATTAACACAAATGACACTCTCCCGTATTACCTCCATTGCCGGCACACAACACGTTAATGTAACAATGCCCTTATCGCGACAGCATCCATTGATGCTTTTAATTACAAAATTATAGCCCCATCTTCATTGCATTCGATTATAACTGCAATGGAACAACAATAATAGCGCTAATAAAATCAGACAGTTTCATTTATAAAATGTTGGCGTCAAATTGTTTGCGATTGAAGATACTTAATTAGTTCCTCATAAATATGTTAGCTGTATGAATATTGTTTATTGCGTTACAATTTATTAGCAATGTAGTTGAGTACACGTAATTGGGTAGTTTATCGATAGTTGTACGAATAAAGTTTCATTAGTACATACAATATTGGTTCCAATAATGTAACGTTATTAAGTTAGGTATCTGAGCCCAAGTTTGACGTCTTTTAGACCTAAGATTGGACCCTGAGAGAGGGTATTTTTGCTTCAATGTATATTGTGCCGAAATTTATTTATAGAAGGAATGATGTGCTTATTTTCGTTACATTGTCATAAGGCGTGTCTTTTATTATGAGATAAAAAAGACAGATATTGCTCTTCCTGATATTATGGAGGAAATCTGTTCAAGAGTAATGAATATCTTGTAGTGTAATCAATTTATTATAAAATGAATGTTACGTAAAAATGCTGGCAATCAAATAAAGTTCTGTAAAGAAATACACAAACTGCTTATGTAACTGTGGGACACCCATATTGTTTATGTGCTTTGCGCGTGTATATGAGTGTCTTAGAACTTCCATAAAATCAATACTCAATACATCATTACAAAATACATAATTATATTTTGTATATTCACCCTAGAATGGTTTCCATCGACAAAGAACTCAGCTTCAGTTCTTCCTACACCCTGACCGACGGCGGGTGCGCCGAACACGTCGAGCGTGCCCGAAGCGGAGCCGAGCGCGTCCGAACGCCCGGTCTCGGCGAATTGGCGAATACTGGCGGGAACTCGTCGGCCCAGCCTGAAGAGCACGTAGGATCTGTCGTGTGAAACACCTGGGAACAAAGAGAAAAATGGTTAAACTAGGAAGTTTTTTGTTTTTTTTTTTTTTTTTTGTAGCCTACATAAGATCCCACTGCTGGGCAAAGGTCTCCCCCTCCGTCCTCCAAACCTTTCTATCTTTTGCGATATCTGGCTAGTATAATAATATAATAGTTTTTTGATAGTAGAAAAAAATCAAGCCTGACATGTCGTATTGAAAAACAGTCTAAAATGAAAAATTGTTAATACTTATATTATAAATTTCAATTATATTGAAAAACCGGCCCTCAGAAAAAAAATAGACTAGTTTAAATTTGTCTTTACACTAATTGACTAAGGTCGTAGGTATCTAGAAAGTAGAACTTATATTGAAATGTAACCTGTATTTTCACGTAAATTGAGTTTAACAGCCTTATTTATAAACGACACCTATATTTTTGTTAGTGGATAAAACCTAATTACGCTGAACTTAACACGTAAAACATTAACGCTAGTATAACAGCTATGTATAAAACAAGAGCCTCAACATTACATTAGCATGTAAGGTTAATAAAAATGCTAAGAAACTTGCTAGACATTTTGAGACAACCTCAAGGGACAGGTTCTAGGCAAGAAGAAAAATATAAGAGTTAATACAATCTTATTCTCAGATCTAATTTATTACCTATTTACTTTGGTAATAACAAAGGGTAATATCATTACTAATATAAAGGTAGGAATGGTCCTAGGAATGTCAAATAAATTAGTCTAGACTATTTCTAGGCATTTTAGGTAAACATGTCAATATCGTTAGGTCTAACCAAGACCTTGTGGTTGGTTGAAGACATAATAGTTTTGGTGCTCAAAATTAAGATGTGTTAGTTGGTAGGTAATATATCTAAAGAAACCTATAGGAGGTACTTTAGTAACATTTAACTATAATTAAGTATCGAGTTCTGAGGTTGACGCGAATGTTAGACATTGAAATAAAACTACCTTTACGGATTTTATCACGGTTTGTATTTCGATTTTCTAAAGTCAGTCTGCCAGTGACCATGATCCCTACAAAGGTATCGAACCTAAAACGTCGGGACCTAAAATCTAAATACAAACCACGATAAAATCCGTAAAACTAGTTTCATTTCAATATTATTAAGTAATTTAGTTCCAAAATGTAGATGCCCCTTGGTTTAATGACTGAAAACAATAACATCAATATTTAAAGACTGTTTTTGAAAGTGAAATGTATGTATTCAATAAGTCAGAAACAGAAAATTAATTAAGGCTAACTTATTGACCTAGATTGGAACAAAGACATAATAATGAACAGTGTAATCAGAGCTACGGGTTTTTTCCTTCAATCTCCACTGGCTTTCCAAATTACATAAAAAGTTATCGAAAAAATGAGTTCAGAAATTCTTTGCGTTAACGAAATAAGCCTGCAGGTATTTACATTACACGTTTCATAAAATTCAAGTTCAAAGTCTAAGACATAAATATTAAAATTTATTCAGTAAATATTTACGATAGCCTGTATTTCACCGGAACGGTATACTTAATGAACTTTTATTAAATCTCGGATAAACTGTGAAGGGGTAAAAAAGGGGTAAAAAGGGGTAACAAATTACTTGGCAAACAACGTCTTGTGAAAATATTACGGTGAGTTGTTGGAGAATCTTCGTCGGGTTTATGCTCTATATTTTCGTAAGGGATAATTTATTTTAATTTACGTATTTAATCTTTTAATTTTGGGTACTTGGAGATACGATAACTTGAAATGAGTGTTCCAGTCCTACCGTTGGTTGGTTGTATCGTAAAACATGTTTTTAACTGTTTTGATGAAAGAGGCGTATCTGTATGTTTTTTAAACATAGATAATTTAATAGATATTCTGGATAACTTCTTAAAGCTAAGAGAATAAATTCCACGTTCGTTATATTTCTCTTCAAAACATTCCTAGTGAAGTAGTTTTTTGCAAACGGAGCACCGACATTAACCTTTTAAGATTTTAAATTTATATTTGTGCCTGACTTACCTATTCTAAAATGCATGCGACAAAACCTTCACAATCGGATTACCTATCGTGATCAAAGCAATATTCTCTCGTTCGCTGGTCGTTAATGAGCGGTTATTAGAACATAATATCAGCGTGTGGTTTGATATTACATCCATTATCACTCTTTGTACAAAAAAGTCATAGGTATCAAAAGAAAGGCGATGCTAAATTTCTCGAATACTAAATCATTGCTCTTGTTTAGAACTTTAAGAAACTTCAATGCATTACAGACAAAAAATATCACGATTTAATTATTTTTCCGTGTAGGAGCTTCCGAGTGAGCTATTAAATAAATATATCTAATTTAGACAGGTATAAAACAAATTTTCCACCTGACTGACACAATGACAAAGTGGTCACGTACGTACTTTTTTACGCATTATAAATACATTTAGTTGATCTCAAAAGCTGCATTATTCTCTCCTGCAAACGTAATTTCTACACCCACATGGTAATTAAGACAATTGTTTACAACCAACTTCCTACGAAAATCCCGAAATCAAAATAAATTGAAGAAAACGGTAATCTCTGCTTTCAAAAAGAATTATGTGAGTCGATCTCTTTAAATCCAATTCACCTTTTTGAGAGCCATTAAACAACATTTAAAATAAAATTGCAATATTCAATAATGAATCACGTACGCTTGGATTAAAAAAAAAACAATGAGACGTCCACCTTGCCCTAATTTTGAAGGTGGAATAATAACGTTGTCAGAATTCGACGAAACGAAGAGGGTATAAGTTTCACTTTTAAGAAATAATATTAGATTTTCCTGGTACAATCAGCATTAGAATAAATTCGGATTTTAATAATGTTCCATAAATTATAATAGAGACCTTTTTCCAGGAAATTTTACGTATATTTCGTGAAGAGCTTTCTTTCAGTAACATCTACTTGCCTTTCTTTGACTGGCCTGTTGGTCTAGTGGTTAGTCACCTTGACTGCTAAATCGTACGTTGGATTCCTAACCAAGACAAATCTTTTTGTGATGAGCATGAAAAGGGGAATGACGAATCTAGGCCCAGAATTGCACAAGAGAACCGTTTAACAAAAAAAATATGTTGGTATTTTTTAAATTTCTTCCACGTATTCATTAGTCTGTGCATGTCCGTAACATTTTTTCATAAATATTAAACATTATAACGACTAAACTAACGGAACTTGAACATAACTTGAGTTGTTCGAATGTTGCCTTCACAAAAAAATGTTGGCAGGTAACTAATCAGAATAATAAGTTTTCGTTTATATTAAAAACCGTTAATTTTCTTCCCAGCAAACATACATTATATCTAATTCCTAAAAATATCTTTTAATAATAATTATTATACCAATTATTAATAAAAAAATATATCTATAAATCGACCTTTTCGAAAAATACATATATCTAAAAAACTTTTTATGGCAACTTCCTATTGCTATGTCAAAGTTTTACTTGTCACTGTCAGTTGCCGAAAAACATAAATGTCAAAATCATTGCTTCTAGCAACTCCATTGCGGTTACTTGCTTATGTTTATTGCGGTTTAAATTGACTACTTTTCGCTATGAATACTGACTCTGACGATTCTCCGATACCTAACGACCACGGCCTGATAATGGATTCTGTTCCCGCTACTCATCATGAGTTTGTATTATTTGACTTCCAGTTTATTATATTTTATATTCATTAATAAACAGTATTGATGGAATATAAGAATCTTAAATAACTTAGAAATGCTAAGTTTTTTGTAAATTATTTCTTTTACTAATTAATTGTTAGAATTGCTCCCTATTATTATCATTATTTTATATTTGTGTGCACAGAGGGCCTAAATTACTATGGCGACTTGGCATTCCCCTTTGTTCTGTGTCTGGGTGATATTTATATGTCGTATATTCGTATGTTAGTTTGTATTTAAAAATTTTTACGTATGTTTTCTAGTCATAATACAGGATCTGCCTAGCTTGGGATCAGATAATCGTGTGAGGGTTGACAAAAGATGTTATTATTATCTTCGTAACATACCAGGGTAATCAACCCACACACGTAAATGAGACGTTTTGGCAAAAACAATAATCATAATTTGAAGAATTTTTATGACAGTAATTTCATATCTTTTAAAATAATATTAACATGAAATAGGACGGTTTCATACATCTAAATGTCATAAAATATTAAAAAAGAAATGTTAATGTAATGAGATTTCTTTATTATCTTAATGTTCATCACGTTGGGTTACGTGGAGATATCAAAATGGAAAACATAGGCTCTATATTGTTAAAATTTCCTCACAGGTTTCTTTATACATTTTTCATATTTTTTTCGTGTATGGTACTCGAGATTTATAACTAAAACACGCCTGTTGGTAATACCATTTCAGGGCTTACGATGTGGTTCATCTTGGTTTTTGAAAAAAATACATTTTAAAGGGGCAATAATACCATTTTCCATAGAAAGAAAAATATTATATTTATTATAGTACCAAATGGCAATGATGTTACAATATATAAGAAGTACTAGGACCAAGAGAAAATAAATTCTAAATAAGATTATAATCCCTTACATAAAAAAAAGACAAAACCAAACTTTTCATTAATTATTTTAAATTAATAGTTTGTGTTCACTAATTTAAAAAAACAGAACATACGGAACTACAATCGTAAAGCTCGAGTGTGATTCATACAGAGATATATAATATTATCAGTAGTGAACTTGCCAGTTGGCAAGCGCACAGATTTGATAAACATTACAACACATATAATTATAATGTAGTTATATGTTGTGTGATTGTAGTACGTCTCGGAGATAAGTATTCTGGGCGATTGAGTGAGTCAGTATGTATTTTGATGCGTTTTGATAGCTCAAGATTTGCGATATGAGTTTGATAGTAAAATGCTGTACATTAATTCTTGTCGTGGTAATTGATTTTTTTGGGGACATTTCTCGGCAGATTTTTTAATAGAACATTGTTTTCTGAGTAACATATACATAGGTACCTATACACATAAGTGGAATTAGGCGCACAATATAACTCTGGGTATTTAGTTCAGTATAGGTTGTTTTGTTTATTAATGTTAGGTTTACACACTTTATTTTAAGGTATTGTGTAGTATGGGGTTCGAGGTGGCACAAGAAGAGACACATGGAAGGAATTGGGGGAGGCCTTTGCTCATCAGTGGGACAGTACAGGCTAAATAAAAACATAAAAAAAAGGTGTTAATTAAAAATAATTGAACCAACACGGTCACAAAAATAGGCTCTACAAAACCATATGAACGGTTTTTCTGTACGCTAGATACATGTATATATCATTTGAGTTTTAGCTTTGCAGGTGGTCTTCAAACGTCTACCAATCACAAAATACACACTTATTATATAGTAACAGGCATAGCATGTGGTTAAACAGCATCTCAAAATTTCATTGTCTGAGTATCCAGCCATGTTACAAAACTGAAATTCCTTTTTACTATAAGCGAAAGAAATTCTATTGTATTACACAATCTAAACATACTTACAATATATTCAACCTAACGATCGCAATTAAGGGCAAGGCATCCTAAGTAATGGTCTTGTTTTGCCTGACCTAATGGTCTACGACTAATACTTTTCTTTGCTTCAAATAAATACTAGCCTTTTAATGATAGTAATTTGGTTTCGGTTTATTTATGAACGTATTTGAAAAATAATTGGCGGTTAGAACTGAATTTATATTAAAACGATAAATATAGGGGTAAGATTTAGTACTATGCCTAACAAAGGTCATTTAATAAGTTTTTTCATATTAACAGGTTAACTGTTCCGCCAGTAGACACAATAGTTAAACAATGGAAATGTTCATATGTGACTCACGGGACAGGGAAAGGGTTAATTTAGTCTTAGAAAAATATCTAGATAAGTATGTATGCATTTAGAGGCCTCCAATGATATGCACAATATACAATTATTACCAAAATACGATACTAATACGTCATGATTTAGGAATGCATAAAAGGCAATAATTCATTTTAAAACTTTTATAGAGTCGAGTACACTGTAAATAAAATATTAAGATATTACAGATAAGGCTATTGAGATGGAAGATATTAGATTACTCGTCACAAAATGCTCACGAGGCGAGCAAGCAAATTGAGCGTGCTCGTGCTCAGCCGATGAGCGACACAGCTTTATTAACATTCTAGTTTTCTATTTTTTATTTTTCACGAAGATTTTTTTTTAAGGAACCTAGTTTTTTACACAATGTCATGCAAGTCACTTATGTCACTGATTTCTAAGTTCGATGCAGCTCAAAATAATTATTCTCTGTGTCCAAACCCGTAATAAAATTGCAGGAAGAAGTAAAAAATATTAGCACTGACCAATTGCAACTATGGTTAAGGTGGCCATTAGCCAACCAACATAAGTCAGACTATTCATTAACTAAAACTGCCTATTTTTTAATTAAAAAAAAAATCTATCGACATCCAAAAGACTTAGGTATTGAAACTCCGGTTGGGCTTCAGTTCTAGTCCCTTGTAAAAAAAAACACCATCAGCTCGCTTGGTATACAATAGCAAATCGATCAACTATTTCACTGTTCAGTCAGCATACTTGGAAGTGTCCTTCATGTTGTAACGTAACTAGGCGGGCCCGGTCGAATTTAAACACTCCTGTGCGCAGCTACACCGAGCTTCCGGCTGAGGACCACACAATGGATATGTCCTGTGATATCTTAGACCACAGTCGTCTCAGTTCGTCCACCAGCTATGGCGGTGAAAGGACAATGATCACAGATAAGTCACCTTCAAACTCAACAGACTTTGAGGCGTTCTCTTTACACCTGCAAGCGACTCTTAGCCAATGGCGATCTGATATGAGCAAGGATATGCTTCAAATACGTGACGATATCAGGTCAACCTTGACTGGTATCCAGAAGGATATGCAAGTACTACGTTCAGAGCAAACCCTCTTAAAACAACAAGTGTCCACCCTTCGTAGTGACTTTAATGACCTGCAATCCAGTTCTCAGAACCAGTCAGCTGAGCACGACGCCCTTATGAAGCGTGTTAATGAATTGACCTGTAACACCTCGTCGGCCGAGTTTGAGTCAACGATTGGTAACCTGGAGACTAAGGTTGACGTTCTTGAGCAGCAAGCTCGGCAATGTAATGTCGAGATATGTAACCTGCCAGAGAGGCGTAATGAAAACTTGCCTACCATCATTGAAGCCATAGGAAACGCCCTTAAGTTTCCAATATTACTCAATAGCATTGTTGCTGTACATAGAGTGCCTCATGCTCATCAACAGAGCACAAGGCCAAAGAATATTATTTTAAAGTTCACCTCTCGCCTGCAGAGAGACAATTTGCTCAGCGCGTATCGTAAAACTAACTCGTTAAAGACTGACCAAATTGGTATCTCAGGTACTGCTACATCTGTTTATATTAATGAACACATAACATTAAAGAGAAAGCAGTTGTTTCGTAGAGCCAGAGAAGTTGCAAACAACCATAATTACAAATACGTATGGATCAGAAATGGTACCATACTGGTCCGCGAGCGTGATGGCGCAACCGCCTTCGCGATACGTGGAGACAGTGATCTTAATAAAATTAATAAAAAGAAGACTACAGATTAACTGCTTTCTCTTTATCTTCAACACTATAACCATGAATTGTTACTTGCATGAGTACGTGTGCTCATGTCTTCAACCTAATTTTCGTATTAATTGTATTCTATTGCATGCTCGACCTTTAAATATTTTAAAATTATTATTTTTCAACCATTTAGTTACCAAATTAATTGCTACACAGTGGAATTCGAAAATGCACTATTGTTTACTTTCCTTTGTAATGTATTTTTCTGACATCGTTATGGTTATCTCCCTTTGTGAGTACGATATGGTATACTTATATATAAATATGTTTACAATCTTCTATCATTCTATACTACGGCTGAACCTTGTGCGAAAAAAACCTGATGCCTTATACGTATTTATTTTAATACTTTTATTGAATGGATAATAAGGACCTAACTATTTACTACCAAAATTGCAGAGGGGTGAGAACCAAATTGCACACCTTGTACCTCAGTATTCTGTCGTTTTCTTACGATATAATCATTTTGACCGAGACATGGCTTATATCTGATATTGCTAGCGGTGAGTTTGTGGATCCTCGATACGTTGTGTACCGTTGCGACAGAGATCGCGACTCAACTTCCAAACGCGATGGTGGTGGGGTTCTGATCGCGGTGTTGCGTGGACTACGGTCTTGTTTGCTTGACATGTCTGCTCGACCGACATGCATTGAACATCTTATGGTTGGTATACCGAGCAAAGAAAATAGCTCTAAAATGCATGTCGTTAGTGCTGTATACATACCACCTTGGGCAACTACCGATATATATACAACCCACTTTGATATACTGCAGGACATGTTAAACGAACCGTTTGTCGAAAATATATTCATTGTTGGTGATTATAATCTTCCAGAAATTACATGGAAGTCTGGACAGTCTACCGGGTCGCAACAGCTTACTGGTACGTCATGCTCAAGAACGTCCCCTGTGTGTTTTCAATTGGCACAGCTTATGTCAACCCTGAATGTGTCCCAATTTAACGACATACTTAATACTGGTGGGAAAATCTTAGATTTATTTATTTCTAACACCCTTTGTACCATTAGCCCCCCATTAGACTCACTACTACCTATTGACACACATCATCCTCCATTTGTTGCTACTACTCCCATAAGTATCTACACACAAGCTGTGAAAAGAAAACCGATGTCTAAATATAATTTTCGCAAAGCAAACTACGATGGCATTAATGAACAGATCAGCGAGGTTGAATGGGTTAACCTGCTGGAGCGCCTTCCATCACAAGAAGCCGTGCAACGCTTTTATGATGTTCTTGGTGGCATTACTGAACGTAACGTGCCCCGTGTTATGTCCCGCTCACTTGACTTTCCGGTTTGGTTCTCAGCACAATTAATTAAAATTTACAAGAGAAAACAACGTCTTTGGATCAAATGGAAAAAATATAAGAACACTAAAGATTACAATGAGTTTTCTGAATATAGAGTTAACTTTAAGGAAGCGTGTAAGACCTGCTACTCAAACTATATTAAATCGGTTGAAGATAATATTACCACAAATGTTAAGCACTTCTGGACATATATATCCAATCGCAAAAATAGTTCAAGTATTCCATCCTCTATGCACTATGATAACTTTACATCTAGTGCCCCGGAAGAGATTTGTGGTATGTTTTCAGATTTTTTCCAGTCTGCGTTTGAACCTAGTTCGCCCTCATTGTCCGTCTGGACTCCACCTACACACTGTAATGCCAATGCTAGCTTGATAGATAACTTACATATTGAAGAAGAAAAAATAATTAGAGAGTTAAAATTACTAGATCCAACAAAGGGAGCAGGTCCCGATGGGTACCCAGCTCTATTCTTTAAGGCCACCGCTGGCAGTATATGTAAGCCACTCTTTATTATTTACAATAAATGCTTAAGCGAGGGTGTTTTCCCGGATGAGTGGAAACAAGCCAACATCACGCCTGTGCACAAAAGCGGCTCAAAACATGACGTTGAGCAGTACCGGCCTATCTCCATTTTGTCGGCCTTGTCAAAACTTTTTGAGAGACTCGTACACAATGAAATCTATCCAATCTTACACACCGTCATAATCCCAGAGCAACATGGTTTTGTTCAGCGACGCTCAACTGTGTCAAATCTGTTAGTATTTTCCAATTATCTATTTGAAAACATGGACAGGCGATTACAAGTTGACGCGGTCTACACAGATTTCAAAAAGGCCTTTAACAAGGTCGACTATGAACTTCTACTGAACAAGATCGCATTCAATGGTATACGGGGCAATTTGCTTCGCTGGTTCTCATCCTATATCAAAAATAGAACTCAAAAGGTTGTCGTTAACGGTCATCAGTCTGATGCTGTGCAAATAACATCAGGAGTTCCACAGGGTTCAATCTTGGGACCGTTATTGTTTATTTTGTATATAAATGACATAGATAAATGTTTTAAACATACTAAATTTCTTGTATACGCTGATGATCTAAAAGCTTATAGGTCTATACAGACTGAAGAGGATTGTCAACTGGTCCAACAAGATCTGGACAGTCTTGCTGACTACTGCCTAATAAATAAACTACACCTTAGTCTCTCTAAGTGCAATTGCATCAATTTCACGAAGAATAAAACAATTATTAACTTTAAATACTCTTTGCACGGCACAGCACTTAGCAATGTATCCACTGTGAGAGATCTTGGTGTGTTAATTGACGATAAGTTGTCCCTAAACCTACATGTGGAAAAAATTGTAAATCAAGCTTTTAAAATGTATGGTTTTGTCATGAGATCGTCCACTGAGTTTAAGCGGGTCGCCACATACCTGTATCTATATAATACCCTTGTACGATCGCAATTAGAATATGCCGTCCCTATCTGGAACCCGTTTTACCAGAAATACATAGACGAGATTGAAAAGGTCCAGCGAAAGTTTCTTCGAGCCATGCATTACAGATGTCACAAAACGTATTTGTCGTACTCACAATTACTAGATAAATATAGACAGGTCAACCTAGAGTCTAGACGTAAGTATCTAGAGGCTTCTGTATTATATGGTATTGTTCGTGGTGATTTTGACTGTATCGATCTCACCAAAAAACTATGTTATGTAGTTCCACGCACTGCTAATATTCGTAGTAACCGTGCAGGTACTCTGTTTGCTGTCAATACATGTCGAACTAATTCTGGCTTACGCTGCCCTATCCGTCGAATGGTAGAATCTTATAATTGTAATTTTGTTAATGTTGATATTTTTGTATGCTCAAAATCCAAATTTAAATGTAATGTTTTAAAAATTATTTCTAACCAATAAGATTATTAAGGGATTTAATGAAGGATGTAAATTGGTCTAAATTATATATTCTACTCTAATTATTACTTAATCTGTTGTTACTTAATTATTATGTAATATTTTTATTACCAAGCGATAAATTATGTTTTGTTATAATCGATATTTTGCATGATGTAATATATATATTTCTTTTTATTATTGTTACTAATATGATGTAATTAGTTATTACCTATCTAGTGGCACTAATTGTTATATTTTTTGTTAATATGCGGATAATGTAGTGGGCTGCAATATTGTTTATATTTTGTATTATCTTCTCTCTGTTCCAATACATACCTATTGTAGCTGTTTATTGTCCCTGAATAAATAAAATAAAATAAAAATACTAAGCATAATCTAAAAGCTAGACAAATGCTTACAGATTAAGGCACGCTCCCATAGTTATCTGTCATGCGTAGCTCTGTATATTAATACAGGCGCAGGTGCTCGGCATTACATGGTAATAACAGAACGACCACAAATGCACCTGTTAGACGTGATTATCATGAGTTAGGAAGCTGTTTGGCTGACGGGAAATTATAACCTCAATATAGTTGGCTACCTAAATATGATTATCTAGTTATTTGAATATTTGTTGAATACTAGCCTAAAGATAGGCCTGCGTAGAGATTAAGTATTATTTACATCATAAAACTTTTAAAGCTAAAATTTTCATGGTGTCCCTTCTTTTCTTATGTGCGTTATGAGAGTACGAATAACAGTAAAAGAAGAATGAGTTTAAATGCTATTAAAATCAGAACTCTAGGACCAAGATAGAATAAAAAGTGAAGCCTGAAAATGTAATTGCTACCAATTTAAGTCTGAACTGCTTTAACGATAATGGTCTAAAGGAGTTTCAAGAAATTTAATTCTCCTAAAAAGTAAGCGATGTGGCACATAATTTTTAGGGTTCCGTACCCAAAGGGTAAAACGGGACCCTATTACTAAGACTCCGCTGTCTGTCCGTCTGTCTGTCTCCAGGCTGTATCTCATAAACCGTGATAGCTAGAAAGCTGAAATTTTCACAAATGATGTATTTCCGTTGCCGCTATAACAACAAATACTAAAAACCACATAAAATGAATATTTAAGGGGGGCTCTCATACGACGGTGGTACAGAACCCTTCGTGCGCGAGTCCGACTCGCACTTGGCCAGTTTTTTTTAATACCTATAGTTAAAATAATAAAATATTTTTTCAGCGACAAAATTAATCGAAATTCTTTATAATTATCTGCCCACTAATTCGAGGAATTCAGTCGTGGTTGTACATAATTGACCTAAATAAACATGGTTCCCGATAACAAGGACCTTTTGTGAAGATGACGTCACATCGTCAGTTGTGCGGTCAAATAATCGAATGTGTGGGTGGACGGCAAAAGGATGAATGTGTACCTCTTTGGTTAGTGTTGTTGTTATTGTGTTTTTCCGTGTCTTTTGTGGTTTTATTGATGACTAGGTGTTAGCTTTGTGTTCGTATTTAGTATTTTGTAATAGATTCATTTACCTACTTTGTTCAAATCGGAAGTCATTTTCTGTGAGGATTAGTACAGGTAAAAAATATTTGAATATCGTTATAAAAAGAAAATTTAGGACCTTTCCTAAATTTTCTTTTTATAACGATATCGCATCACTGTACAGATTAAAAAAATCTCTTTTATTTTAATGTGCTTTATACGGATATACCTACAGTTAAAAAATAAACAACAGCTTTTGTAATTGAATAATAAATACGAAGTATAAATATTACTAAAGTAATTTAATAAAATAAATAGCATAGAAGACACAAACCCAGCTATTGTTAACCTGGTTACCCAATACCTGTCCACTCGAGCCAGAATAGACGTCGTTACGTGCTTGTACGTTTGTCAATTTGTCGGAGATTCACTTCAATTATTTGCGAATAGTCACCTGCAGTGCCGGCGTGAGTAATGGCGGCGACTTCGCGACAAAATATCTTGTGTTATTTAAGACGAAGTTGTTGTGAAATAGTTTCTGTGACTGTGTTTGTATGAGTATATGTTTGGTTTGGTTTCAGGTTCATTTCTACAATATGTTGGTATAAAGGTAATGCTACGATACTTAGTAATAACAACTTAAATTTTGCAAAGTAGTCTTAATGATCAAACATGTAAGTCCAAGATTTGATATTCTTAAGATTGTTAGAATTTTAAACAACATCCATACTTACAAAACGTATAATGGAATATTTTTAACTTAACCCTTTCCCTGTCCCGTGAATCACATATGAACATTTCCATTGTTTAACTATTGTGTCTACTGGCGGACAGTTAACCTGTTAATCCGCCTTTATTTTATTTAGAAGTGCATAAAACGTAATAAAGAAACAGTAGGTTTATTTTCTGCTACATTCTCATTGGACGTATATCCGCTTGGGTAACTAGCCACTGTATTTTCAGGTAGGATAGAGTCATTATACGCACGCGATCGATTACAGTAGCCTGCGGGTATACCCTCGTTAAAAGTTTTAATTTTCCGGTATGGAAACTATCGTATATCGTATTTTTTCTATTAAACATATTAATAGAACTATAAACAGAAGTTTTTGATAAACTACCTTGTGCTGGGTTATAATTAGTGCCCTATATGAATTGTTAGAAGTGATAGAATTTTGGTAAATAATTATGTCGGTAAAAAAATTGTAATTGGTCTTTCTCAACTTTTATTAACACAAAATTGTTCCATAAATACATATATTTATGTAGGTAATAACAGATATGAAAGTGATTTTTTTATAATATATTCGATACAGTAACATAAGCATTATAAAATGCTTGTTTTCCTAAACACAACAGTAAACGCAAAATTTCCTCTTCCTAAAATTTTAAGATACTTCTAATATGTAGTAACCAGTTATAACCGGTTACCACCCTACCCATGGCTCTCTTGTAAAGTACTAAAACTCATTCATCACAATAAACCCGCAACGTTATAAATAAGGTGCAGGAAAAATAGCATTCGGTTACACCACGACTCTCTTATTTCAAAACAAACCATAATTCGTGTTCCCTATTACGCAATGTCTTGGAGTTTGGAAACCTTTGATCTATAGAACTCATCAGCGTATGTAGTGGTAAGGATGTGGTTTCGTTGGAAGCGAAGCGAAGAATGAACGAGGAAGTGAAAGATGAGCTTAAAACTGAGGCCGCGGACAAACGGACTGCTCGTAGCAGTTTGATCACTAACTGGTCGAGCCGTTCGTGTACGGGTACAAATTATGTAGTACTTGGTTTGGTAAGCTAAATCTAGCTATTGAACAATGTTTGGTGTAGTTTTTTTTATATCTTTTCGTGCAGTGTGTTTCCAAATTATCGACTTTTACATGAAGTATTTTTATCTGATCTCTAGATACTGGTTTGTACTTTGGTTAGATTGCATGCAAAATATTCAGAGGCGCACTGACTTTGTGTGGAACCGTGCACGCCGAAATCATAAGTATTTTATATTTTTTATATAAAATATGGAAAAAAACAGCATTTGTTACACAGCTTACTATACACCGTAGCTGTACAAACTACAGCCTACTCGGTACTCAAATAACAATCCTCAATCGCTCTCATCTCAAGCGAGAGTAAGCAAACAATGCGTGTTATATTCTGTTTAAATAACTCGCGTCAAGCAATATGGAGTAATGAATGTTATATGGAACAATATCTTACAATTCTCGCTGTGTTATTTCTGGAATCTATTATTAAGCTCTCGAGCATGAAGTATGTAACGCTGTCGAGTGAATTGTAGGTCTAGATGTGAAACCTTGAGTTTTAATTAAGTTTGGGTTCAGGGTGCTGGGTTTTAATTTATGTAATTTAGTAGGCCTCGTCTTTCCTTTAGTTGGAAAACAAATTGTTATATATCTAGGACAATTTTAATAAATAAATAAATAAATGCGGACAACATCACATACATTGCTCTGAACCCAAAGTAAGTAGCTAAGGCACTTGTGTTATGGAATTCAGAAACAACGAAGGTACCACAAACACCCATACCCGAGGCAATGTAGAAAAGTTTATTTCTACATTGACCCGTCCGGGGATCGAACCCGGGACCTCAGACCTAGCGAAACCTTGAAACCGGTGCGTACGCCACACGACCACGGAGGCCGTAAAATTTTTTAGCTTGATAAAAAAGCAAATTTTAAGGAGTGGTTTAATATAAAAAAGAAGTTGCAATTGTGAATGAGGGAGTTTGCTTATGATTAACGAACAGACGTAGTTTAGTATTATTTGCATCCCTAATTTTATCAGTGCATAAACTAATAACGTATTTCCCGCTAAATTGTTACATAGGCCAAACAACCATTTTACAGAAAAAAGCATTATTTCCTTTGACCGGAACAACCTATTTACAACTACTTAACCAGCAAACAAATTATGGTTAACTTGAACAATGATTGTGTAAGTCTCTAAATTTCTCGTCTGTTATCGATATTGGGTTTTGATCGCTAAGCAAGCAACGCTATTGTCGTCAATCAAAGAGACTCAAATGCAACAGGTGCGCAGTAAATGATCCATCATTTTAAATTTCAATCACAATTCTAAAAGCACTAACTATTATTGAATTATTAATGCATGAGCATATCAATATTGCATTTCTATTAAAATAGCTAAAATTATTTATGGACTTTCATCGAATCCAGTGTTAACCTTCTATAAAAGCTGCGGTAGTATTCGTTGTTTTTTTATAAGCTCAACGTCGGGTTTTACCGTGCTAAATCATAAACTATTTGAGTGACGTGTACAACTTTTTAAATATGATTTTCCGTAAAAATGCATTTTGTTCTACTCGAAAAATGTTTTTATTTTCTAAAAAATTCGTGTGTTTTTCGTAAACCATTCGGCTTTTATACTAACAAAGGCATTGTACCTGCTCACGGAGCAATATTTCTACAAATTTGAGTAGATGATTAATTGTAAACGCAAACTAAACCACACCCAAAAATAAAATATATCCAAAACACTGTGAAAGCCATTTGTGAAAAGAACAGCGACAAAAAACCTTTTATTTATTTAAACTTTTTGGGTTAGTAAAAGTTATCTATTTATCATAAGATTTGAAACGAAAAGCCATATAATCCGTGAAAATGAAAAAAAAAATCTACAAGAATAACGGTCCTTTTCGATATCTCCCTCTCAGAGGCATTAAATTGTGCGTAACACTTATAAATCAAATGTGATTTATTTTTTCTTTGCAGAATTATTTCGGCCAGCCGTGGATTAGGGACAAACGTTTACGTATTTTATCTGTGGGGACAGGCGGTTTGCCTATGACGTAGATAGGAACAACCTTCGTCAATGTCTATTAATTAAAGGAAAGGTAATTTGAATTAAGAACTGTTTGAAGTGAATTATGTTAGCTTTTTAGTATATATTTTTGTTATGGAAAGGAGTTATATCGTAATCAAACTACGTAGTATTTTTTTATGTAATTTATTTCTACTACGTTTGACATGTGTGAAGAAATAGGTAGATGTGTTACTATAAAAAGGTAAAAAAGGTGTTTATATAACAGAAGTCTTACTTTATCCGATTATTCATTGTATATATAAAAGATTATTTATACTTACACACACAATAAAATGGTTTTTAAACATTTCACATTCAGTGATATTTTTTTTATAAAAACAAGACTAATAGCCGTTTAATTCAAAAGAAATATAAACAGACTACTATTAAAACAAATAAGTTTCGTAAGCTTTTCTTCAAAGGAGGCTAAAACTCTAAATAAGAGGATTAAAGCAGTCGCTAAGATCTCAGTGTCACTATACTGAATGCTAGGATCTAAAACACGTTTCAATGGCTGTGAAACACACGATTCTGTATCTTATCTTAAGCTGTTAGAGTTTAAATTCAAATGTTTTGTGTTTGTATGTGTTAGTCTGTGTGCTAAGGGTGATATAGTAACCCATTCGGAACGATTTACCGCTCAATACTGCTACACGTGTCGACGGCTTCCATGGTTTTCGTAGAATATCAATTCTTTTTGGTAAATACTCATTATGTAGGCCGTTAAAATAATCCTAGTTTTATTGAGAAGTTTATTAGTCGTAAGTTCTGGTAAAAACATAATATTATCTGAATAAATATCGTTGGCAAATTAAGCAAGAAAATGCGACGTATGTATAATCCATAAAAAACTTTGTGCTTTTGTAATGAATTCATATAGGTTTTCAACTACAAAATTGAATGAATTTCTAATCCTAAGGCTTACTTAGGAACTAAGCATTGGTTGTTAAAAACCAGTTTTAGACGGGATATCTTCTGAAAATTGTCCCATCACTGATCACAGATCTGTTAGAATTCTAAAGAAATTAACTGTCAATGATTTTGTGCTATTTTCCTATGGTTTTCTTCTTTTACTTACTACGTATACAAAGTATATCTATGTATGTTTTCCACAAAGGGGTGTGTCGCACCACTCCCAAACGCTAGACGATTTATGTCGTATTTAAGATAGAAAGCGACCTTACTATTTATCGGTAACCTTTTGACTACAGTTGCTTCGTAATTAGGTATCATTTAGTTATTAATATTAGGTTGAATCAGTTTAATGTAAATTTCAAAGCTACTAATGATTAAGATTATAACGCCAAAAAGAGTTTAAACGTAATAGCCTCACGTATTAAGCGATAAAACCTAACATTAGAATTTATTCAACAAAGCTGTCACAAACGGTAAATTAATGTTCTCATACATTACGGACCTCTTTTATCCCATTAAAAATCTTATTCCAGATATTAGCACAAAACCTCATATGTGGGGCTCTAATTATTTTATTAGTATGAAAGTTAGCCGCGGCCGAAGCTGAGGACCGACCCGGCTTATTTAATAAAATAATGCTTTTACCCAAAAAGAGGTCAGAATTACAAAAAAGACTAGATGAGAGGGTACCGAGGGTAAACGAATGAATTATTTAGCGAGTGTAAATGAAATACGTTCGGGGGATTACGCACAAACTGTGTCTGTTACTGTATAGAGGAGGCTTTTTTTCATGATTGTGGAAAGTGAAAGGTCGAAGACTCGGGCTAATAAATCATGCAGGTTATGAAAGATGTTTCTGTGGTTGCTAAGTAGCCGGAGATGTTGGTCGGCCGTAATCTCACGCAAGCCGGATTAGTGAGTGATGCCTTTTATTATTTACGGTAATGAGGATCTTGTTAGCTAAAGGAAGGAATTACAAAAATGTTTAGTCAAGGAATAGTGTATTTACCACTAGAGAAATTGCTTTATTTAAGGCGTCAGAAATGTAATTAAATTACCTGTAATTTGAATAGATATCTTACGTTTTATGTAAGAAATTTTAGTTAGTAACAGTATTACAGCGAACAAAACATTTCAACTCACTGTTCACCTAGTATTAAAATATTTAGAATTCTCAGCCAAGAGTTCCTTTTAAGGCCGTTAGTAGGAAATTACTCGGTGTAATTAGGGAATCTCATCACGAACATCAAAGCTATTTTATTTTATGAGATTCCCAACAAACCGGATCAGAGATTCATCTTTTATGTCGATTCCGCAAGTTTAAACAAGTATTCTGCTAATTTGATTTTAATTAAATGCTCTGTATTATTACGTGGGTGTTGCGAGGGTATTACATAGTTGTAATTTAAACTAAAGTTAATAATCTTTATGATATTAAGTTTGAATTGTTTTCGAATACTTTAACATAGACTTTATAAACAAAATATTTACATTGTAGATGCCTGAAACATGAACAGTTTTTTTTATTTTGTTTTGTATACCAAAAATAAAATTTGTTCGGTGTGGTCTCAAGACAACTAAAATTTTATGGCAGTCGTATGAAAAAAAATACAGTAAACTAACACTCGTAACAGAGAGACATCGTAAATATATCCACCGCATCCCTTAATAAGCGGTTTATGTAATATAATAGTGTTGTCCCCACAACACTTCCTGAAACTGTCGATATGTGTCCGACGATATTTTTGGCTTAATTCCAAACTCGAGTTTCGTGTCAAAATAAATGGTCCCTTTGTAATTTATATAATTCTCGTGTCATAATAATAAATGGCCTGTATTAATCGTGTCGTGTTTTTATGCCAATTAAATACTTCACTATATTTGTGTCGCGTTCAGGGGAATGTCCATCAATTAGGTTCTATTCGTAGTAAAATGAGGTGTTTTATTTTTTTAGTTTCCGTTAATGTGTCATGATGAATGTTCTACGTATGAATTATTAAAATGCTTTATTGTTTTCGTATGCTAATCAGTCATTTCGTTGGTAACATAATGCGGTTGTCCTCAAATCGTATGTTTTGTATTCCTAATGGAAAGGCATGTTTTTGAAAGCTGAGTAATGAATTATATTACTCATGCAAACTACTTTAATTATTTCTTGCTTTTCAAACTGTAGGACAGATATGAAAATTTATTTTATTATTTTTGATTTGCCAAAAGCTATAAAGCGCGAAATTGATTGTCATTATTTTGAATAATGAAATCCAGACATAATTTGGCGCCAGTTGAAATTATATCATACTAGTTTAGTTGCAGCCTTGGTACAATTATCGATATATACAATAATAATTTATAATCTTCGCTGCACTAAATTTAAAGAACAGCTGCCACCTGGTCATGACATTCGTTATGTCACTAGAATGCTCAACATCAGTCTTACTAAGAGAGACTAGTCAAGTATTCTGCTAGAATCTGAACCTGCATAAAATAAAAAGGGAAAACAGGGTACTAATGAATTATCCAGTTAATAGAGGTATAAACAATAAAATAATGAAGATTGTGAAGCAATGTAAGTAAACTGTTATTACGTAAACATTTGAATACGATAAGAATTAAAGCCAACTTCAAACACTTAACGAAAAGTTAAGCAGAAAACAGCTCTCAAAAAAAAAATATTTTACATAATTTCAATTTGTAAAAACAATTTATTTTATAACCAGACAGTATTGCAATGGACGTTATCGAGCGAATGATTCATTGAATGTCATTAGCTTGTTCAAATGGTACTGGTTCTCGGAATGTTGCCTTCATTAGGAACAATCAAGTGAAATGAAGACTATTGTTACTTGTACTTTTAAATTAGCATTGGAAAAGTGTAATGATATATTCATTAAGTTATTTAACCAAAATATATTTTGTAAACGTGTGATGATAGTCCAACAATCGTTTAATGTTTGTTTATTTTGTGCTGCGCTTATCAGATTAGAAGCAGGATTTATAATAATAATATAAACTTTTATTTCTTCAGTTTATGTATTTTTTTAAGAAAAACCTTTATATATTAATTTTATCCATAGTTGTTTGTGTTTATTGTAAAATCCTTTTAAATTAAATCCTTTCTATCTCTATTTTAATCAAGAATTTATTACTTGTAATTAACTGAGTCTAGAACAAAACTCTGTGTTCACTGGGTATAATGAGGTATATAGGTCCAACATTATTACCCTATGGAAACATAATTTAATAGAGTTTCCGACGAGATAATAAAGCTCAGTATTAAACATATTACAGTACACTAATTAGGAATTAAACACGTGTATATAGTTATAAATTATAGAGATGTTGAGCTAGAACATTTTAAATACAAATATTTACTTAACACTACGAGGTTACGAACCTAGCTAAATTGGATTTAATAATGATTTCATCAGTAACACATTTTGTAACCCGACCTATTAGTAACAGGCTCTACAAAAGCGTGATGTAGAATCATGACAAGGTAAAGGGAAAAATAAATGTACATCTATAACCCCATGAACCAAGCCATGAATAAATAAGGGTCAAAATTTTCAAATGAGGTACAAACAAACATCATTACAAGGCACCCCGTAAATTTTTCGACTCACTTACACCAAAACTTTGGCCATTAATGTAACTAGTTGAGTCGAGAATATAAATTTATGAATACATAATTTATTCATTGCTGGTTATTCCGAACAAATTCACACAATGGTGAAAATTTATTCGTCTGACACAGACTTTGAGAGCAGACGGCCCAGTCAAGTGATTGCAATTATTTTTCGCGTCTTTTGCGACTCTTATTGGACAGATGTTCAATCGGATGCTTTGTGTACCAATCGCAGTTGATAAAGGTTTTGAAAAGAAATTGGCGTCGAACAATTAGTGAATTGAAAAGTTGTTTGATGGAAAATTTTCAACTCGTAATTGAAAAATTGCTAGCTATAAATTCGTATCTACTTGTTTTTTTTTATGTAGTCTTAGGTAAAGCAAACATTTAATCAATTACGAGAATCCTAAGTATTTCAATCTTGAACTTTGTAATTTAATTTATATAAGTTGATTAATCTATAAATGTTTTAATTAATTACTCTAATTTAGTTTTACAGAGATATTTCTAGAGTTTTGACTTCGTAAGTAATAGATAGAAGTTTCACCGAATAGTTGTGTAAAATATTTCGTGACGAAACAACATCAATTTATTATGTTCCATTAATGACTGGTGCATCATACCCATTTCAGTTATTACGTTTTAATTACTCCGCAGTTTTAAATGGCGTGTTTCTGAGTTGTATCCGACACCATGAAATTAAAAGTCATGTAACTGTAGTAATGTGTAGGTACTAGTAACTGCTGATATTTGCTAAATACGAACAGTGCTTTTTTTAAACTCTGTCTTTCAAAAGTTATCCAATATTCAATTGTTTTTTTTTAATATTTAAGGGTTCAAGCAAAGCATTTACACAGACTAACTTTTAGATTAACTTTTGAAGCTCCAAAAACTGTTGAAAACCAATTACATACCAAACATTTGTAACTAAATATGTACCTATCTAAATAATGCAAAAATAACTTACCGTACACCTTCGACCACTGCGCCGGCGGTCTCCAATCCGGGTAATGCTTGGGAAATTTCTCCCTCGTCCAATACGTGTGTAACACCATCTTGTACACCGTCATCTTATCCGGGTTGCACACATCCGGGTCGCCGGCGGCCGCCGCGGCCAGCGCCAGCAACAACACTAGTAACAACCGGGCCATATCGATACCGGATATCGACACTGTCACAACACTAAGACATTGTGCTTTATGTCACAACATTTCACCTTTGTACCTGTAAAGAAATAGTTTAATTTTAGAACAGGATTAATATAAAAGTAACATAAATGTCAAAAGTTATTTAAAGTGTCTTTAAATGGGACAATTTTTTACGATAATACAGCATCTACACTCTATAGCTGTTTAAGACGTGCCTCAATAATGATGTCCGCTATAATTTGAGAAGTAGATTTTGCCTCGAACTGAAATATTTAAAATCCTGATCCTGATAACGAAACTTATTATGTGACCTTAAACCATCGACTTCCAATCTTCTGAATTTTGGTAGGTACACATCTACATTAGGGATTCTCCTGAAAGTTTGCAAAATCTATATTCTTCTTCTTCCCGAGTCAATGATTGTTAAATTCTGTTTGACCAAAAAGTCGCCACTTGAATAGTTTTATCGTTGGCTTCCTTTAGTCCATCTATATTTATATAATAAACATAGATACACATTTTCATGTAAAAAATATTTGCCGGTGAAGACAGTTATTTCATTTCAAAGGTCACGAGAATCAGTTATTTTCAGCATCAACGTATACAAAACACTATTTGATAGCTATTAAAACAACATCGACCAGTATCTATTATTGGAACCTATTTTTCTAAGTCACACCTCCACTTAACGTCAAACCAATGAATGAACACACTGTATAGTAAAGCTCCTGTAAGGTGAATGACCTGTCTATTTCTGTCCTGAGGTGAGATATGGATGAGTCCCGAACGATCTTTTGACGCGAGTATTAAAGGAATTTATCTTATTAACTTAGGTGTCTTTTTCTTAGAAGTTTAAGTCGTTATGGTATTAGTGAAGTTATAAAGTAGACTATTGACTTTAGTTAAGATTATGCCTATTCATTGCCCCCGAATAAGGAATAGAGTAAACACAGCTTTGCCGACATTATATTATTATTAGCAAAGTTAAAATAATATTTCTCCAAAAGTACAGGTACAAAGTTTGGCGCTATTATTATTATTACTAATCAGACTAGTTTAATATGAACAGCTCCGAATTAAGTACCTATTTGCCTAAATCTGACGGAATATTGCAGGCGTAATTGGCATTAAAGATGTAATTAAAAAACATAATTATGTATTTAACATCGATTCCCGTTCTTATTGATAATTGTCTGAGTCCATATCTACTTCAAAACGGAATATTTCATGTAAATGAAAGGGAATAATAGACCAGGTTTTTTCTTACTCTGTAATTAAACAAATGCTTTGTACATACAGAAGTCAACAAAAATTAATTTTGTTTTATCAAGAGTGTGAAAAAACTTGTACATGACGTGTTCGACTCGGTATAAAAATAAAAGAATAAACGGTCAATATAGCTCCCATAACAGTGTAAACTGCGGTAACTGGCAGTTCAGTTAATTTAAACTGTGTAGCTTAGGAACAACTTGTTTCGTTTTTTTTGCGCTATTTCTACCGAACTTATTACTGGAGGTTTATCAGAACACGTACAATATTATAAATCTTTCATTTTCTAAATAGGAGCCAGAAAGTATTCTCTGAGGTCTGCACTGTATAATACAAACGCAAAAAAAAACACAGAAAGGATTAACTAAGATCAAAGTATTTTAAAAACCCTTCCTCAATCAGTTTATACCCAAAAAAACTACTGAAAATCTCAACCTTCAATCTCAGCTTAAACAACCCCTATAAACCTAAACAAACAATTTGTCAACCCTAAAATACTGCACGATTCAGAATTTGGCAAAAATTTCGTCCTCAGTTATCATATTGAGCGATCATAAATATTCGCTGGCTCGGGCCTGTGATCCTGAAGGGTGTCAGGCTCTTTTTGCCAATATTTTGCCAATATTTCAAAAGTGTATGCTGACGTCACACCGCGTCAGCATGGTCCTTTATTTTCGAACGGCTGTTTTTTATGCGTTCCATGTTTAAAGTAATAGTGTATATGTGTGTAATAGTTTGATGTAAATTAAAGAAGGTTAACTCGATAGTGCTTCTTTTGTTTTCCATTTCATTTTGTCAATAGTTCGATGTATCGTTTGGGGGGTCGGCGGCAAAACGCTCACGTACATACTTTTACTAAAATGGCTTTGTTTATTACCAAATTCCAAATTACCGAGTATAAAATAGATAGGTAAAGTAGTATTTCTAATACGAAAATACAATGTTCTGGAGAGTAATACATATAATAATCCTATTACCTAAAATACCAACCTAAGCTAAATCGCGTACAAACAAGTATTTCTACACAAAGAAGAGCATACATCACGTTCAATCCAACAGTTCTAAAACGAACCAGCAAAAATTGCAGCTAAATGGAACTTTAAATCCTAATCCGTTGAGTATAACATAAAATTCAATGGACTTTATATTGGACTGACGTTTTACAGAACACGTACAAACTGCGAAGTTTAGTCGGCGCTAATACGATTAGTTTGTCGATTAGGGTTCACGTTTTAAGGTATTTGCGATGTTCTTTAGGTAAACTAGATATAGGGTGCGACATTTTGTTAATGTTTTATTTTATATATTTATTCCTAAAAGGTACAACAGCATAATAATATACATCACACTTTGTCTTTATAAATGTTTAAAAGTAACGTACTAGTGTACATGCTAATTATAAGTATACACAACATTAATAATGTTGACTTACTAGGTTCAGCTATCAGATGTTTTTTTTGTCTAAATAACACAAAAAAGGTGCCGAGATTTACGACTATAGTAAAATACACTTTTTGCGCTCGAAAACCGAAATTAAAAATATACCTAATTAATAGAAGGCAATAAAAAAGTTATTCAGTGTTCACTGCTTGTTCACTGTCAGTGAAAGATAATATACTTAACAATATTTTTTTTAAAATATAAGGATATTGTATAGAGCAAATCGTAACCAGCTCTGAAAATACCTAATCAAAAATAATTGACTCTTTTATATAACAAAACATAACATACCATCACGCCTGTATCCCCGAAGGGTTAGGCAGAGGTGTACTAATGTACACCCACAGTTCGCCGGTATATTTTAAGTCCCATGTAATAGGGGGCGAGCCTATTGCCACTAACCGGGCACAAATCCAAACTCCGACCTGCTACTGAGAATTTCATAGAAAAACCCAATAACACCTTGGTCGACTTGGGAATCGAACCCAAGACCTCTAGCGTAGCAGTCCCGCCCACTAGGCCAACGAAGCAGTTCAGGGGCTCTTTTATATAACGAACCTAAACCAATTTATGTGTGAATTGAACTACTTCTATAAAACCAGTCCACATAATAATAATGACCTCTCAATACATTTTATAGTCGGCCCCATTCAGCGGACGTTAGCAGTTTCAAAGGAATTAACGTGCGTGATCCGAATAAATTTACCGACAGTAAAATATGGGAGTTTTATTGAATTCAATTTAGGAGCTTATTACTTGACCAACTAAATTGAGAGTTTATTTGTATTTCCAAGTTCCGGGTTTATAATGAGTACAAATACGGAAATTATTGGTTTTGGGTAGGTACTTATGTTGTGTGTTATATGGATCTACGAATTGAGGTCAATTTAGGCTTTTATAAAGATTATTTCTTTTGTGTGTAAACAAATAGCTGCATCGGACATCGACACCAAATTAAATATGTGTTAAAAAGGAGTAAAACTGGTAAATTTTACTATTCATAGTATTTTCCACTGTACATAGTTTTTTTCCACAATATTTCAACAAACAGGACTTTACATTTTTATAGAGTTCTGTTTTATTTTGTCAGTTTAACATAAATGATCATGCTATGTACCATAACAATACATATCAGACAAAAACAGAAGAAAGAACAATAAAAATTACTTCCTACCAAAACAGATACACTAACCATCCTCAAGAAATAATCACCAATCACCTCAATTTTAATAACCATACCTAATCCCCTGTTAATACCCATTACATTATCTCATAACATAATTTTAATTCATCACTTTATAATAATCCCGTTTTACCCCAGCTTCCCCTGAACTGGTCCAAGTTGGGTTAAGTTGGGTGAAGTTGGGCGATATTCCCCTTCTGTTGTTTTTCAACGACCAGTCCCCGAGAGAAATGTAATTTGATTATGTTATTGTTTTATGTTAGGTCTGGGTATTGCAATATAACTGGTATGCAAGCTATCGTTATAAATATGACTGTTTATTTTAAGGATAAAAGGTTAATATATTTTAGAGGAAAAAATAATCAAGGCATAGATTAGTTTATAAGACAGTTTATCGTTTTTCATTTTATCTCAATGCGCCAGCTACATGAATGTTTGAATAAGATTTTATCTAGTGATAAAAATAAACGAAGGTATATTTTATAAACGTTTCTATTGTTTTGCTTTACCAACATTCCTAAAAAATAATAAAGCTCTGTTTACACTTCATAAATGTCACGTTACCAAACGCCTAATTGAAAGGTAACACGCATGCTTTGTGTACAAACCTTGACGATAATGAACCGTAAATATACATGAACTAAACGTTATACGTAATTATGTAATGTAAAAATATTCCACAGTTGATGAATTAAACATAATTTTTAGAATCAGAAAATGTGGGTTACTTACTAAAGCTACATTATTAATTAAAACCCATCGGAATTCAATTATAAATATGTAAAGTCAACTAAAATTCATACACACACAAAATGACCAAACCTGATATCTTTAAAACAATAGATAAAAGCTGTGTTTTACAAAAGTTACTTTTGCCAAGCACACTCGTTACAATGTTTTTGAAGCAGCCAAAAACCAAAAACCCCCATAGTTGCTGAATTTTCCTTACATGAAAGTTTTGTTTAAATGACACGAAAAAATCCAAAATTGTCTGCATAATGAACAAAACAAGGATGCAGATATCCAACTAAAACCTCATTTACTTTAAAGTGCTGCAAACTTAAAACAAAACATCAAAGAATTTTAAACTAAACTAAACCAGCCGAAACATTGGCACTCGCTAAGAGGCAACCTCATCGAGTACTATACATAAGCTGCCAAAAGTTATGCTGCAAAATTTCGTAACCATCCTGCTCTAATGAAGTTTTAATAATTCAGAGTCTTCCGAAGCTGTTAGCTTGTTAACTTGCTCAAGTCAACTCGTGGTCTCTTTAAAATGTTAATTGTAGTCGATAAGGAAAATGTTCGGTATAGTTTGGAAGTCGCATTTATCATACGAACAAGGAGGTTTTGTGGTGACGAATTTCTTCCCAAGTTTTCACTATAATAATAATATTCCGGGACAACTCACACACGGTTATCTGATCCCAAGCTAAGCAGAGCTTGTGTTATGGTAAACAGACAACTGATAAACATACTTATATATTTCTAAATACATACATAATTATTATAGATAAATTACACCCAGACAACCAGAACAAATGATCGTGCTCATCACACAAACATTTGTCCTGGGTGGGAATCGAACCCACGACCTCCGGTATAGCAGTCAGGGTCACTAACCACTAGACCAACAGGCCCGTCAATTCTAAAGACTTTTTAGTGCAGTGTTAGCGATGTTTCTTTGTATATAGTTTTGACAAAGTATTAATCATCATAAAGTATCTTCAAATTAATAAGAGACAGATACGTTACCTTTAGTATAACGTGATTATTCGAGGTTACAAATAGTACATGGCTATAAAGTAATATAACAAAACTTTACTCTTACTATACAATCCAGAACTTTTAATTAGAAGTTTCATTTAAAACTCTTAATAAATTTTCATATTTGGGCCAAATATTTTAAGGACAAAAGAAATATTGATCGAATTATTTCCATCACTATAATTGATCCAGCCCCACGAAAACAAAACAAGCAGCAACCACGAATTGGGTCGTCAAATACAAATATCTTATCTAAATTATTAATCCACGGAACACGAGCTGTCAATGATAAAAGCTACGTCATGTTCGTTTGAAGATAATCTGATTTCCCGAAGGAGTTCAGGTAGTCAGGCAGTGTTACGAAATGAATAATTTAGTTATCCCGTAATTTAGTTTATCAATATTATTTCCATAGCAGTTACCGCACTAAATATTAATATTAAATATTGACTAAATTAGGGACTTTAGTTGAATGCTTCAAAGGTTCCGGAATAACCCCTTTGTGTTTGAGTGTCAATTATTTTATACATTTCCACCCCTTTAAATTACTATTGTGTTTTTGATTGCACTTTGTAAAACATAACATAACATACCATCACGCCTGAATCCTCGAAAGGTTAGGCAGAGGTGTACCAATGTACACCCACAGTTAGCCGGTATGTTTAGGTCCCATGTAATAGGGGGCGAGCCTATTGCCACTCACCGGGCACAAATACAAACTCCGACCTGCTACTGAGAATTTCATAGAAAAAACCCAATAACACCTTGGTCGACTTGGGAATCGAACCTAAGACCTCTAGCACTTTGTCAATATTTAAAAAACTTTTGTTCATGTATAGCTTTATAGAAAATATAAAATTATTTACTATCTAATCCTCTGTATCATTCTACAACGATGTGTTACTATGTCTAGATTGCTGGAATCAATTTCAGGACTTTGAACGACTATTTACTATTCCCAAGTCAAGGTAGGACTCGGCAGGATTCCTGGTAAAGGCACAGAACTTGCCTTTACACAGCTTAATTGAACTCAATCCATTCTGTGAACTGACATAATACTTAGAGATGTACTGTCATGCTGCATATAATACCTTACTAGAAGTCTATAATATCCAAGGGATTTGTAAGATAGCTGCTCTAAACAATAGGAATCTATGCTCTTGCAATGATATTAGAATAAACTTCATAACTCAAAGAACAGATTGCAGACGCAAACATAAATACTTTTTAAATTATAAATGTAGGTTATTGAACTGAGCTTTGAAATTAAGCTATTTCAGTTCCAGTTCAATCAATCAGAAACAATTTTTATATAAAGAAAACATTATTTATTTTAATATAAATAGAACAGTAACATCAAAGAGTTTGATCGATTTGTGTGACGTCACTTATACCGAGTGCGAATATCGTGGGTTTAGAGTGAGCTATTCATATTTGTAGATACGCCTTAAATACTGGGGTTGATTGAGTGGAAGTAGTATGTGTTTGAGCTATACATGCATGTGTATCTGGATTATTTAATACGAATGTTTGTTATATTGCGAAATAGAATATTTTGTTTATTATACCGGACTGTTGGGCTATGCTATATGCTAGGCGTCTTCTCATAATTATAAAGAATTCATTTGTAAATATGTATTTTTTTAGGTTTTTCTTGACATATCTTTCTTGTAGGCTCACTAATGATATTAGTTTTTACTACTAAAATTTTACAGTTTCACTTTAACAACAAAATTACTAACCCAAACCCAACAATAAATGCACAACGACAATCCCCGAAAAATCCATAAAAAACTAAACTATCCAAACAATACTAGACAAGCGAACGTATAACTGAGTCAATTCTATTTACAAGCGTAACTCAGGCACACCCACGCGTTAGAGCTATTCATTCAGTGGAAAGTGGGCTCATGAATAAATTATTACACCAGTTCAACGGCGCGAAACGTTCAGAGAACCATATTGATGCGCGCCATATTCGATAAGATTCTTTTTTTGAATGACAACTTTTTTCCGGGTTTTTGTGATTGTTGTTTTGCGTGTGTTATTGGTTGCCAGGATTTTTCGTCAGATATATAAACTCTTTACACATGAAAACTGTTTTTTTTTTATTTATGTAAGGTTGGACAACGTTGAAATTAATTTTATTTTTAGTAAGTAGGTATATTTCCCTCTAACAACAACTATTTACACACAAAAATTCCTAATAAAAAAAACAATTACAGAAAAACAAATGCTTACCACTATTTAAGAAAAAAATTGTCACCCGACCTTGTTGAACAGTTTTAACCCAGTGACACACAAACTCCAGCGTTTATTTCAGACGCGAATGTCCCGGCAAACATAATTATTACGTGCCACGTAACCGCCGGATTACTGCTGCGTATTTATTTTTAACCCTACACGTGCTTTCGTGGGTAAAAAATATTACACCTGAAAGTATTACCGGCGGTAATTTACTGAGCCCGCGTTGTGGTAATTTTGTATTTGGGATATTATGTTAATTGGTGTCATGTTTTATTTTACAATTGTATACACAATAGCTTATATTGTGTATTTATGAGGTAGCAGTTTATGTTTTTCTTATTTTGTATTTTAGATAAAGATTTTTTACCGTAAGTTAGTGGTATGTTGGTAGTATTTGCATTTAAGCACCTATATAAAAGACGGACGCCACAATAAAAAATAATAAATGCCAGATACAATCCAAGCCAAAATCGAAAGTTCAACTGTCGAAAGTAACTTGTACCTTTGTGAACTAACGTTGCAGACGTCGAGATTATAATCAAATAACAAAATGACGTTGCACCTCACAAAATCAAGACTAATCCAATTCCAGTCGCAACACGAAACATTGACTGGAATTCAATTTGTCGACTGATAAATTTATCTTTGAGGTTTAGAAGCGTTCGCGATCGCCAGTTGTCAACGTTCGATGACCTATTTTAAGTCTATTTCGGTGTGGACACGAATATCGAGCGGATCACTTGGCTGCAAGAGTAGTTTCCTCTGCCTGAAAAAGTTGTGTGACACACACGATGTTTAGACGTTTTTTATCTTGAAAATGGCGTACGTTGTTGCCGGGAAAAATAAGTTGGCGTAGAAATAGTACTACGAATTTTTTTATTGTACATTTTTCGTTGAATTTCTTTAGAAGTTATGCGTTATTCTTGATAAACGTTTGTATGAATAAAGGCTTCTGAGTTAAACACTTCAATTTAGTTTCAAGATAGATTAAAATGGATAAAGTTTACTAATCATATCTTTAAAATTAAGTCGTCGACATTACAGTATTTTTTTACCTGAGTTATGTATAATTTAATTTTTCATTTAGGCATGTCTGTTTTATCGACATTTTCATACATGTTTGCTTTTTATGGAACGCTAACTCTATAGTCGTACAAAACAAACGAATAACACAGAACCTTAACATTATTTACCTTCTACAGAGCTTAGATGTTTATTCTAGAAAATGTTCTGACGTCACGTGCACTTACTGTAACAGTTTCTAAAGTTTTCCACCTTATAAATTATAGCAACAAGTTAACTTTAATGACGGCAATATAAGAAGTAATGGCTCCCGTGGGCTATGAAATACTAACTACTTTTCTGTTTTTATTCTAGAATAGTGTGTTAGTGAGGCGAAAGAGCGGTAGTGTTACTAATATTCAAACAAGAGCCAATAAACGTTAAATACCATTATATATATATAAATAAATAAATAAATGTGGACAACATCACATACATTGCTCTGAACCCAAAGTAAGTAGCTGTAAAGCACTTGTGTTATGGAATTCAGAAACAACGAAGGTACCACAAACACCCAGACCCAAGGCAATGTAGAAAAGTGAGTTTCTACATTGAATCCAAGTCCGGGGATCGAACCCGGGACCTCAGAGCTAGCGACACCTTGAAAACCGGTGCGTACGCCACTCGACCACGGAGGTCGTCAACTTATGGATTTACTCACAAAAAACCTTTTGGAAAACTTAATTGAGTGAAAAAAAAACAATTATAATTTCACCTTCTACGTCAAAAGAAGGGACTAATTTTAACACTGAACCAGAAAATGCCTAATACCAAAAGATATTTTTTTGCGTAATTATTTCGATTCTTCCCCAGCTGTGGGATCTAACGTAGGCTAAAAAAAAAGGTTTTTGATAAGTGCCCAAACATAGCCCATGATAATTAGGTTATTAGGATGTTATCGTTTTATAAGTAACTACATAATTTGTAATTCGGATTTCTCTATATAAAAGCAATAGTGTAGGTACTTATTTTATTTAGGGTTGGTATGTTATTTGACCTAAACAGTATTAACTACCTGTCTGTTTCTATCGAACACGGCGCGGAAAGGATTATATTGAAACGAATAAATCAAATCCGACTTATTCATAATGTCAAAGAGTATAACATCTATAATTGAGTCCTTATGTTTTTGTATCGTCGGGAAATCATAAGAACTCTTTTCTTATTCATGATGTTAAATGTAATACTATCATAATACTAAATTCGTGAGGCGTAATACTGTTCCTCTACACTTGCAAAGTAGGTTTAACAGCTGGTATTTTTTTTATTTATACAGGATAAGAAACACGATGTACCAAAGTACCACTAACAAAACAATAAATTATTTTCTAATACCACTACGACTGGTTACAGATATAATAATTGTTTAGATAATGCACAGCAAACTAAGCAAAAGGTTGTTTCAGAACTGCGTGAAAACGTTCCGTTTCAACCCGTTCCGGTACGCGCAGTTAAACATTACCGATTTAAATTCAACGTTGAGTTATAACTGCAGAAATATGGAGTGCCACATGAAATAGGTTAACAACTGAACCGCAGTTTTGGCATGAAATTTTTCGGTATAAGTGTACCTGACATGACCGAATAATTGGAATTTTATATTATTGTATTATTTTTACGGAAAGGTTGGATTTGGGATGTTGTTCGGCTTTATGTAAAAGCTGTATGAATTTATCTTTTATTCTATCTGTTAAACTAACCTTGCCAAGGTGTTAAGAAGTTAAGAGGTCAAGCCAGTGGCAAGTTCGTCTAGCTGTGATACATAACTACAATCTAGATGAGAACAGACCATGCCGGTAAGATTGTATTGGTCATAATAATGTTTTTGTTTCTAGTTTTCCAGCCAAGAAAATAACTGTAAGAGGTTCGATATATCTATAAGCTGGTAAACATATGTAAAAATGGCTAAAAACAATTTCTCCAATACAACGTCGTAATACATGCATCAGCCGCGGATTATGTTTCGAATTGCCCAAAGGCTTACCGAGAACATATTCAATATTCTGGTCATCCAATCCATTATGTGACAGATAAGATCTCATCTCCGATCACTATGTAGAGGCTGTAGAGGTAGCCAAAAGGGTTCTTTGTTATTTATGTGAAAATAAAATCGTTCGACCGTCGAGTAATTCATGGTTCGTGAATTTTAGGCCATTTTGGGATTAAGAGGCCTAGTGTTTGGCGTTAAATGTAGCTTGAATTTGGTGCTCAAAAGGCTTTTGTGCCCATTTCCTACCTCTGAGTATATTGTCACTATATAGTCATAATTTTAGGGAAACTTTTCGAGCCGTTGAATAAAGGAGGAGATAATAATACACTAGGGAATCGTTTTCAGACCATTTAAGTTTGATTAAGTAACACATTTTATGATACCCTAAGTATATTTATTTAACTTTAACACAGCTATACACCTAGTACGGGAGCCAGAGACTTCACTAAATGTAAGTACACAGTAGACAGTATTATTTTCTACTCCAATTCTAATTTAACTTTTTTTTTATATTCCGGGACAACTCACACACGGTTATCTGATCCCAAGCTAAGCAGAGCTTGTGTTATGGTAACCAGACAACTGATAAACATACTTATATATTTCCAAATACATACATAATTATTATAGATAAATTACACCCAGACAACCAGAACAATTAATGATCGTGCTCATCACACAAACATTTGTCCTGGGTGGGAATCGAACCCACGACCTCCGGTATAGCAGTCAGGGTCACTAACCACTAGACCAACACGCCCGTCACTTTCTTTTTTTTCTTTCAATTACTTCTACCTTGGTCTTGTAAGTATATAGCTACTTACTTTCTACCCATAGCTTGCCAACTTAAACTGCCTTAGTTTAAACCTTGTTCCTTTAAACCACACTCCCATATATTCCTTCTCAAATTCCGAATACAGTTATGTCCAAACAAGGAACAGTAATTAGCATCGTAAGGCAGCAGTTAAAGCGATTAAACATCGCTGGAGAACTGAACTTAGTATCAAACTTCACCTCTTTGGTGATGTCAACTAAGTCATGGACGAATTATTTATGTATGTAGGCGCTTCGCTATTTCTAGTGTTAAGAAACGTGAAAAGGAACTGCTGAAACATGACAAGCGAGTTGACGTTTCTTGACACTGACGCAACTCCGGGCTCTTTTGCTCGCGGCCGTCGGATGAAGAGGAATCTGGTGGCTCCGCATTGAAGCAAAACGTGTTCGGTGGAGTGTCGCTGTTATAATTCTCCTCGCCCGCCTACCCACGATAGCTCGGCAATAGCAATGAACTATGATGATAACCAAGTTTCTACATGTATATTAATATAGTTTACTGTTAATTATAAGATAGTTGTTAGCTGCTGAAAGCATTGCTAGGCTAGCGGATAAGAATCTATAACGACATGAACTTAATTTTGTAGATAAGTTTGCTATAGTAAGATATCTTAATAAGGTGTAATTTATCTATAATATGTATGTATTTAGAAATATATAAGTATGTTTATCAGTTGACTGGTTACCATAACACAAGCTCTGCTTAGCTTGGGATCAGATAACCGTGTGTGAGTTGTCCCGGAATATTATAATATTATATTTATTTATATTAAATTAAGCAAGAAATGGTACCTTAACATTCAGATTCGTAGATATCCCAACATTTGTAGACTAATTATGTTTGAACTTAAAATTCTAAGTAAAAACTAAATCTTTATTTGCTATCATCAGAAAAAATACTTATCTAAAATATTCTGGCCTACTTGTTTAGATTATATTAGGTTCCTATATTTTTTCCATTATCCAGTTTATTCCTAACTCAGCTCAAGATAAACCTTTCTTTTCACTTTCGATTAACCTACTAAACACTTACCTACTATCGGAAACTACTTATAACTTGAAACTTCTACAAAAACTGAGGGGAGTAGATAAAAAAGCGCTCCGACCGCTGAAACCTTAAATTGATATTTACCTCGCGCGCTTTACATTCACCGGTACGTTTTACAGCTAAAGTCACTTTCAATTTTCAACGTAAAGCGCTTTATAGCTTGGTGGAAGCGTGACGGGCATAAAACCTCAGGAGAGAAAGCTTCAACTTGTCTCTACCTAGTACCTATGTACTTGTACAAGCCGCGTGAGATTTACTGATTTCCTAATCCCAATGACACTCGATTTTCAACCTTGTGTCTTGCAAATACATTGCAAAGTTCAATGAGATGGAAGTATAAAAATTTCTTAATCTTTCCAAGTTATTTAATTTTTTTTTCTTGGACAGATGTTACCTAGATGTAAACGTGGAGTAAAAGTTTTCGTTTTATTTTTTATGACTTTCGCAAATTAGATTGCGTAGGTAACGCTTTTGCGACGACGTTCAGTTGATTTGAATTATACGAGTCACGAGAGCGTTCCATTTTTAAAACTGTTACAACTTTGAACATAATTGCTTTAAGTTTAAGACGTTACAATAAAACTTTTGATGTTCAGTGTATGTAACTGAAAAGAAAATTAGAATAATGTCATCAGAATACTTTTGAGACTATAAATAGCTTTAGACTTTCGTTTTATTTATAACTAGCTGTGCCTGCGACTTCGTTCGCGTGGATGACGAAACTGATCAATGAGTTTTTAACCGCAAAATTAAGTTTGTTTTTTATTGTTTATTGTTTTCCGGGATAAAAACTACCCAGTGTGGTGCCCAGGATAATAAAGAATAATTATACCAAGTTTCATCGTAATCGAACCGGTAGTTTTTGCGTGATACCTGAACAAACAGACAGATAGACAGACAAAAAAAATTATTTTCACACTTTTGGGTTCGGTGTCGGTCTAGTAACACCCCCCACCATTTATTTTTTTTATATTTTCAATGTAGGTACAGAATTTTCACTTCTACAGATTTATTATAAATATAGATTTGCTTGTGCCGGAGGCTCTGCTCGCGTGGGCGTTAGTTGTTTCGGCACAAAGCAGCCTGTGTCATTTTTCAGGATAGAGGCTAACATCAAAATACTTTCATCAAAATCAGTGCAGTGGATAATGCTTCAAAATATAATAGACAGACGGACAGGGTTACTTATTATTATACTTTTGATTTTCTTTCCCAGCCATAGTATTATAGCATAAATATGCTAATGTGTTTGAGTGTCAAAGGGCATGCTAACTGAACTTAACACTGAACACGCTTTATCGTTATCGAAAAAATTATCGCGTTACTGTGGGAGTGTCATGTGCCCAATCAATGCAAAATTGATAAACCCATATACATCGAAATGTACAAGAGATCATGAAATAACATAAGCATAGCCATACAATAATGCCTAGTGGTATTGAGGTCACTCTATACCACCCGTAAAGTCACGTGCAAAAATATGTATAGACTCTTCAATGATTAACTAATTTTCTTTTTAATTCTAGATTGGTATTTTAAAAAGTGTAATGAAGAAATTGTTAAAAACAGTTCCTTAATCATTTACATATTTATCTTTTTGAGTTTCAACACAAACATCACGGTAAATTTGTTTTACAATTTCGCTATGTGTATATATATATCTTGGTCATGATGTACCACTTTGTAAAAAAACGTTTAAAATAAAAATAGTTTCTATATTTACTATACCGTAACTCAATAAATAGGAATAATTTCTACCATATTCTAATCGAAAATGTATAATACTTTCTGATGATATAGAACCAAATATGAACCGCCAAAATATTAGCACACCTACCCTTTGTGGATATCGATATTCAATTCAGAATTTCTGAGAATTAATAGTAAATTTTGTTAGACAGTGGTTTAAAACTTTATAATGTCGAACTTACGTGAATTTTGTTAACCGTGGGTTTAGAAAACACTGCCCACCCTTTCTCAGAATAAGGGTATTATATAACTACTCAATATGAACTGTGGAATATAATTAAAATTCACATTGTTATGATAATTTTAAAACAAAGGTTGTGACGTTCATATCAGTGTCATTGAGATTTACATTCATATTTATAAGCTATCAAGATTTATTCAGCTTTTGAAGCGAAAAGTATAGATCAATTTATTCGTTTGTAACTAAAATTCAAATTAAATGTTACATCGTGTTTAGCATATTTTTGTCCTTTACATTTCTTTTCCAATTATTAATAAAATTTTATGCAATTAGAAACAAACTTAGCATGTGATATATATATTTTTTTTCAGACTTTTTTTCTAAAACCTAAATTAGACAAGAAATATGACTGAATACTTAAACCTACCAGTTTTAAGTCAACATAAAGTTTCATGTTGTCTCACACACTTTAAGGTGTAAAGTAGAGACGGACAAAAATTTAAATACACATCATCGTTAAGTTCTGATATCTATACATATAATAAATCTGTAGAAAAGTCATTTTTGTACATTGAAGAAATTGAAAAAAAAAAATAGCCAGCGTGTTAAAGGATAACTAACAGAACCTATTTCCATCATTTTTGAAATTTTTGTCTGTTTGTCTGTTTGTCTGTTTATATGTTTGTTTGTGCACGCATCACGTAAAATCTACGAATTGAATGCAGACAATGTTTATATACAAAAATTATACACAACTTGAGGTATAACTTAGTTTTTGTTTCATCGAAATCGGTTCACTCTATCAAAAGATATAATTAATTTAGTGAGTTCAAGAAGTAAAATATTACAACACGCAATTCAGTACAGTACTTGCATTACAACTGTCTTTTGCCGGGGGTCAGATTTCATGTTACAGTATCAAACATAAACTACTTAATCGAATGGTGTAAAAAATTGAGAGGTGGTTTTCAAGAAATCGTAGATGGTTGTTAGCTATGTTGAAACATGCTATTGAATCTAGCTGATAAGGGGAGGAGCTTTAAATTTCCAAAATCATTTTCTCAACTGCACACATAAATTGGCATTATTGACAGATCAAAAGATAAACAAGAGGGTAACCATGGCAGACTGAGGTAGCCATAGCAATCTTCAATTTGATTAGAACCTATATTTTAGTGAACTAGCTATCGAGGTAAACAGCTTGGCGGTTGAACGATTGGAAATGAGTGATGTTGCTGCAAGTTCAAATCCGGTTGTTAATGTTTGTATTTTTTTTTCATGCGTCCTTTTTCTTATATAAGTTTGAATTTTTTGATACCCAAGTTCAAATCTCAGTAGAGATAACTCTTTTTGTGTTTTACTAACGTATCTTTTTTAAGTAAAAAAATATTTGTAACATATGGTTGTATTTTTAGTCGCAATAAACGACATCTAAGTCGTGATTTTTTTCTCAACCGATATATAAACTTACAATTATTTAGTGTTTGTATTTACTAATCTCCGTAGGTAAGTTTGTTCCTCATTGCTGATCATGGAGGAACAAACGTGCATGGCATGTACCGTAAAGTGATTCAGGCGTAAATGTCCTGGCCATTTGCTTGGAAATATACGCATTCGCTGACTTGAAAACGTAAGCTTCCCCATAGATCACTTTATAGTTGGTTAAAAACTTTAATCCACTTTTAAACTATTTTTCCAACATAATGTGTAATGTTTTCTATTGGTCATCTATATTATATTCCATGGACAAGATCTTTTTGTATTTGTTATTTATTTTCTTTTACCCAAAAACCCAATGATATTTTTATCACACAATCTTTAGTATGTACTACCTCTTTAATATTCTTTAAAAGGTAGCTTGCTTCTCATGTAGGTTTTTATTCGTACATGATATTTTATTTATGTGTTTAAATTTCATAAAGTTTTTGAACCCTATTACCGGAAGGTTGGGCCAAAACCCTAAATAAAATAAACTTTCTATCGCATTCTCTATATTTTAAAATATATACGTACGGTATTTAAGCCCATCACCTTATGCTGCACCTTACACTTAATAAAGCGAATTGTACAGGATACAGCCTCTGACTTTAATCAGGGTAGAATGAGATTGTCCTTGGACAGCTATTACTTAATCTTTCCAAACAAATAATTTTAAACACAGTTTTGGTAATTCTGCCACTACGCCTCTCAAACCGTACGTCAACTTTTTGTAACTACCTCCTCTTTCAGTTTCATGGGTCTCATGTCAGTCACTGCCTATCTGATATCCACTCTCAATTTAACAGTTAAAAAGTTTCGCACCAAAACCTCGCGTCCTGTAGTCTCACTAGGGACTACGGTACCAACGAGAACTATAGCATAAAAAATGGACTAATTTGTTTTTATGGATTCGGTTTTTGGGTGCCCTTTGCCATTTACTGCCTAGAGCGACAGCTGCTTTCACTTTAACTCAGAGTTGGCGCTGCCAGTAGACTCAATACCAAAACATTGACCTTCAATTATTGTAACCAACTGGGTAAAGCACAAAAGAGAAAACATACTACATATATAAAAGAGTCGGTTCAAAACTGCCCAAGGTAGACATATTTTGGACATTGACATCGAAAGCCACCATGAAAATGATAATTTTTTCTCACGGTTCTGGACTTGGAAGATAAATCTAAAATTTTTAAACATGGTAGCATCAAAACCAATCCTTAAAATTTTTAGAGGTAAGCTAATTATATAATTATGACGATGGTACTTTTTTATTTTGAGACTTTACACAAACAGCAACATTTGTGACAAAATTTACTCGGCAGTAGGCAGTTCGTGTTAATGGCCCTCTATATCACAGTCAAATATTTATTCATAAAGATGAATGATAGGTATATAAGCGAACAACGTCGCGGGTACAGCTAGTTATTAAATAAATAATAAATAAATGTTGACAACATCACATACATTGTTCTGAACCCAAAGTAAGTTGCTAAAGCACTTGTGTTATGGAATTCAGATACAACGAAGGTACCACAAACACCCAGACCCGAGACGATGTAGAAAAGTGATTTTCTACATTGACCCGTCAGAGGTCAGAGGTCGTCAAATTAATTAGTGTTTGAATATTATCTAGGAATATACACTTATTTTTTTCATAAAAATTTCTGAACTTACTGTAATAATTATAATTTAATTGCGGCGGAATTGGAGTTCATTGTTCATCATTTGTTTTATTTGATATCTTGAATATTTATGACATTGACATATTCATGAAAGTTATCAAGATAAATTCTGAACAAAGCGAGCTGGGTTTGACATGTTTAATTTAAAGGTTTCTGTAATGATGAAAACAATTAAATAACTCAGTAAGTTTCATCTTCTGCTCGAAAAAAATACCTATCTTATGCATCGAAAGTAATGTAAAATAATACATTATATACAAGACCTAGGCTCTGTATTATTAATTAAAGCAATTACTAAAATACTTGAATTACCGTCTGGCAAAAGTTATAGCATAAATAAATTGACCTTTTTCATGTAAAACATTATTCACAATGAAACATTAAGCTAAGCTCGTACATTATACTCAACTAACAATTGGCAAAACGACATTCATAATCTGACTTAAATGACAGAGTACCTTTTTTAATGAACGCTCAAAGAATGTATTCTACAGGAATCTTCAACAATGACAGATTACTTTTTTAAATCCATATAATATATAAAAAAGTAATTCGTGTTTGTTACACTATTTATAAGTCTAGAACGGCTGAACCGATTTAGCTGAAAAGAGGTAGCTTAGAACCAGGAGACGGACATAGGATACTTTTTTGTTGTTAAAAAAAAATGTTTCCCTTTTACTGCATATAACATGGACGAATGGTTAAAGATATAATACGAGACAGGTATGGAACCGCGAGATATATTTAATACATAAAACAATATCGGGTTAGTTACACCATTTATAAAATCAAGAACGGGTAGACCTGTTTTAAAATCTTTGATTAATTTGGTTCGTCTCCGCCCCGAATAACAGAATAACTATAAAGATATCGGGAACGGAACCTATATTACACGGCTGAAACCGCGGGGCACAGCTAGTGTAATATAAAAGTATATATTCTTCAAGCATCAACATTCCGGGCAAATTGTTCGCGTCCGTACAGTTCCCGTAATTGCTACAATTCTCGTTTATTACATTAAATTGTTCGGCATTGCTTTCTTTCTGCGGTTATCTACTCAAATGACGGTTATTCGAGCTTTGACTTTAAGTTTTTAAGGATTTCTTTTGAACGTAAGATATTTTAATGTTGAATTTAATTATTTTCTTACCATAATTCTATGTATTCTATAATTTATGAAAATCAAATAACGGTAAACAATGGTAATCGGAACACGATTACCACTGCTTTTACTGAAAATGACTCAACCACAACCAAACACGACTGAATTTACCATAATATCCATAGTTAGCTAATAAGTCCATGCAATAACCTAATTAACGAACTTAATATTATAAATACAATATACATAGTCAGCATATTACTGCATTCAAAGTCCGCCAACCGAATTAATTATCCTCTTACTATGATTGGATTGGCATTATATTGGAAATACGCAATGCGATATCAGTTAGACAACTGAATTCAATTGTTTCATTTCACAGTCCGATAAACTCAATAATCTATCTAACTTTATTAAAATTTACATTTATTTTTTGACTGGTTATGCCTCGTGGTTTTACTCGCGGAATTCCAGATCGATGGGAGTTAGTTTCAATGCAAATACGACCGTTTCCATCATAGATCTCTGAAATATAATTGAATTTATCTCTAGTGAAGAAAATCACCAGCAATCTATGACAGAAATAGAAACTTACGAGAACAATTTATCGTAATAAAAAATCGCACCTGTGATCTGTGATAAATTAAATCGAAAAACAAAAGAAGACGATGATGGGAATAAAAACAAATGAAAAATGTTTTCTGTTATCACAAGCATCTAAATAATATGCAAGGAATATTCCGCCCAAACCTATATTCTCTCAAATTAAACCCGAACAGGGTAATATACCAAAGCAAGTACAGTCTTTCACGAGTCTCTAGAAAATACTTTGATATTCGAAGCACCTTTATTTTAATGTTATAAGGTTGGTTTTTGAATAACGTGAGTCCTATAAACGTGTGGTCGAGTTTACTTAATATACAACAAACCATTTTAAACAATATTCTGTTTGAGGAAACCACAATACCACTCGTGTGAATTGCGTTTGTTTACCTGTGAACTAAACGCGAGGACACTCACTGGTACATTTATAATGACTATAATACCTCAGGTTAGGTAGTGTTAGTAATATTGTTATATCATTATGAAGAAAACATTTTAATTTGAATGCGAATTTGTGGAGAAATCGTAAAAATAGGAGAGAGAGAAAACACAAAATAGATTGATGTTTTCTTGTATTCTATATTTTCAGATGTTGTATTTTATATTCTAAAGAAAATGCATTGAGAATGGAATAAAACAAAATGGATTGTCCTACGGTCTTACGGTTATCGGGAAACCGACTACCCGTCAGAGCTACATATCTCATAAATACATACGAATCTCTCATATCATGAATACGAACTATTCACATACATATAACGACCTTATATAAACAAAATAAAGCGTAGCAATGTGAGATATGACACAATACGAAAAGGGTAGAGGCCTATAATAATAATAGATTCCGGCGTAGCGACGCGTTACGGCGTAGCGTCGTAGAATAAACAAGTGCTACGGAAATTTGTAGGCTTAGGTAAAGAGCCTTTGGAGGTACGAAGGTTTATTTAATAAAACTGTATTCCATCTGTTCCTTGTGAAATGAAATTTGTAAAAGATAAAATAAATTGTAACATTGTTACCGGCTACTTTGAAGATTCAGGAAAAAAGCGAGTCCTTAAGAGAATTAAAAGTAATGGAAATGTAAGTATTATATTTTAAGAGGGATGGCTAGATTGTAACTTTGATGGAGTAGACTTCTCTTATTTCAAATAGCCTTGTTAAAATAAGTGTTTCTAGTGACAGTAACTTAAAGCAGTGTGTATTTAATTTAAACAGTAACATTAAAATAATATGTTGCAATAAAAATATGCATAATGTACCTAGAGCGGAAATTAGTAATTACAATATTGAAACCACACAAACATATTGCTATCTCTCTTTAAGTAGAAGTAGTAAATCTTAAAAATATTCTAAGCATTTATGGTTTTCAAATATATGAAAGAAAAATGCATCACGGATTTTACAGTTTGTTTTATTTTCTAAGTAAAGGAGCAAAGAATTTACAGAAATTGCCTAATCTATCTATCTGCGAATCAGCAAAAGAAAATGCTACTTAATGATGTGTACTTAATTGTAATTTATTACCTCTGACTGATTAGTCGAAACGGTTCTAATATTTCAGTTACTTTAATGTCATAAATATTTGACCAATAAAGCTTTACACGTCGTTGAGTCGAAAATATTGTAACATAATAAATGGTTTAATATTTATTACGATAATTAAGATTAATAACAAACAACGTTGACCAAATTAATCGAATTATTTTAGCCTCCTACATACCCACACAATGTTATATGTTATCTAAAAAGTAATGTGGTTAAAAGCTTTTCTATATAGAGCAAGCCTGCGAGTCTGCATTATTATTATTTTGCATGATAAACAAATGACTCAATTTTCATCATCAAATTGCCAAGTAATCAGTTTAATGGATTAAAAATTTAATTATAAGTGGAGAGTACCGGGCGTGATATCAGAACCTGCATTAAACTACAACAGGTAGGTACAACACTAAAAACTCTGCTAAGCTAAATACAAAACATAAAAAGAACAACTCATAGCAAATGAATGAAAACGAACGAAACCGAATAATCGTCTTCGACGTACGAACGGTGAAAGACAATTTTCAGCCACGTTATCTACCTGAAATTGGCACTGAAAACGTTGCACTCACCGTGTTTGTTACGGTTACATTATACACTCAAATCCTTGTACCACATAAAGTTTAATTAGATACACAGTCTATGCCCGTATAACGATGTACGGTGCCGTTAAAACGGAGTTTTCATCAAATTTTCATTAATATCCCGGTGAAAACACGCCTGTATCGTATCTACGGGAGACCGGCTAACAGGGACACGTCCTCACACCGCGAGCCCGCGGACGAAACTAGGAGCTCACAGCAAAATGCTCCAAGCCCGAACCGTGTTGGAGGGAGACGGGATCATTTGCGGGAGAGGGATGGAGGAGCATGCAGAGGTGCGCGCAGGAAAGAATTAGATGTTTATTTGGGCTACTGGTAATGGGATAACAGAAGCTCGTGCGTGCTTTCTAGTTTCAAGTGTTCGACTCTCTCAAGATTACTTGTTCGCGATACGTGGGTCACGGTTACGATCTTATACTATTACTATATTTTTATAGAATGTCCCTTACCTTTTTTTTTACACGTGATATACCTTATTTTGAGTTACGAAAAAAATCTAACCAGTTACTCTAGAATCTCTTCACAAAATGACAACAACAAAAAACTGATTTAAACACAAAACAATTCGAAAGCTGGAGACTATAAAATACCCCGAATTTACCTCTACACTCTAACTTCAAACAAAACAAAGACTTATTCAAATAAATTCACACCTCACAATTTATTCCAACAAAAAGGTGTCAACCTTCTAAATTTGAAGACCAGCTAAGTCAACGAATTCAATAAAAGAAATTCGATTTTAATACAAAGGGCGATGGCGGACTAAGGTCCAAACATTAATATAATCGCCAGTAAATTAACTCGACCCGAAATCAGTCGGGCGGAATGCATAAAATAAATAGGTAGACTAGGAAACCGACGCGACGACGCTGTTATTTTTACAACTTTCAATTATATTGTCAGATATATGATGGTATAAAATGATACTTCTGTTTTTATTTATGTTTAGTGATAATGAGTTCAGCTTGAATTGGAATGTTTCGTCAGATGTTTGGATTAGTGGGATTTTGTTTTTGCTCTATCAAATTTTGTGTGTCATTTTATGAGCCATGAGACATCGAGCCATGAGTAAAAAAAATGTATTCCATAACTATATTATGTATCTCCGTTAGTGTTGCCATTTAATATTTATAATCGAATTGACTTTAAAAAAAGTTGAAGATCTAACCTGAATATCATGTCTATTTCAATCTTTAAATTGGCAATAACAAAGTGTTTTGATACATCAATCTCTATCAGATTAACAAAAGTACAAACATCGTAAAACACAAAAGAAGTCTCTGTATAAAATATCGTTCAATTTAAAATATAAATAACTTTACTAAAGCTATTATTAATATCACGATTCTAGATTAAGTTTGTACAAAACATAAATTTAAAAGATTTAAGGTAACTCAGCTGTTCCAAAATATAATTTTAAAATCAAGATCTTGCACGTACATACAAAGAAACTTTCAAAAATCTTATTTGTTTCACTTTATAATTTCGAAATAAGTTAAAGTTTTAATCAGATATATTTAAATAAATATATAAAGGTTTTTACCATTAAGTCAGAAATAAATATCTGTTAAAACAAGAGCTAGTTACCTGCTTCTTGAAAAGGCATGACAAGAAAGTTCTTGATAATGTGCATATTTTTATTCCAATTCATTACATTTTTCGTGTTGAACAAAACTTGGTTTATACAATTTAAGTTTGCAAATGGATTAATTGGCACATGGATGACAAAATCCACTTTTATCTAACGGTTCATTGATTTCAATGTTCAATCTTATCTAAAATGAAGGACCCTTTCAATATTTTTATTAGTGCACTAAGTATCTATAACATTTTACTAGATAGCTTAGTAACAAAAATCTGACGTGGAATTTTAGGCCTTTAAATCTGAGCTTCTTAATAATTGTCCTTAACTTTAAGGATTATGGAAATTATTTTAGATGGCGTTAAAGTTTTACAATGTACTAAAATGATAATATGATTATGTGTAATGTATTTAAATTATTATTTATCCAAATTGTTCTATTATATTATAAAAAATCCTCACTCTAATTTAAAAAAGGTACGTGACCGTAGTGACCAATGCCAGGCTTAAAAATATTTTCTTATTTTTAGTTTACGAATGATGTAAAAAAATCTGCATTGAATTATTTAATAAAAAATCAGTTTTACACAGAGGTAACTCCCGTATTTACTACAGAAAAAAAATCCATAGAATCGTTTCACATTTCTTATTTACCTTCACATTGTAAACAAGATTTTCCAAAGTGGCGATATAAATATTGATGGCACCCCGCCATGTCCGAGGGTGGCCACCGTTCGTTTAGCACCGCGGCTGCATAAATATCCCATGATCTGCGATAGAACGGTCAGTTATCTTTGCCTCGGAATATCTTATCGATTGACAGAGGTTAAGCAAAATATCGTGGTGAGATCATCTAAGTAAAAAAGTTCTATATTTGGGGCTGGTTTTTTATATGGCATCGGCTATAAGGTGAGTTGTGAAACAGGGACAATGTGTATGGTGAATTCTAATATTTTTTTCGTAACTTTAGATAATGCAAATGTATACCAATAAGATTTAAACGGAGTACGAATTAGACTAAATATTAATCATTAGAAGCAGTAGCTAACAATAAATGACTCTGTCATCAACTCTCTCATGTAATTTAACTATATACTGATACTTAAAATAACTTTATCAGAATTAAATATTGGTTCAATTCTTGTATTTAAATATACCATATTGTCAATTAAATACTGAATAATTTGTATCGTGAAATACGATCGATCCATATAGTTTCAAATGTACCAAGTGCCGTAAAAAAAAAGAGCATCAAAAAATCTAATCAACGAGCCAACGAGCATTAAAAACTAAATGAGGTAACCAAATGCTTCTCACGTAGGATACTTATATCAAGTCACAGAAACCATTCCCGAAGCAATTGTTTTAAATTTATCACCCCTTGTGACCAACGCCACATTCTAAGAGCATCATCTAATTTGATTGCACGTAAATTCTTAAATGTTCGGCCTAATTCAAGTGTGAAGTAATAAATGTGTAATATATTATCGGTGGCCTTTGAGGTTGTAATGAGAGAACTTGGTAAAGTATTTGGGGAAGTTACATAGTTATTACGTCATGTAATTATTAGACACGTTATATACTAATAACGATAATAGTGAAATGGTAGGATATACTGGCTTTTATTAGTAAATATCCGACGACTTAGTCTCAAACGACGCGTGCCTATGTAGGAACCTCTATGAGTTTTTATGGCCGTAGATGATTAGATACTAAAATTTTCTGGTATCGGAGACTTGCGTCGCCTCATGTACGAACGGGCTGTAAATAACTATGTATACGTCTAAGTATGATTTAGAAAATTTAACTTTTACCTCACCAAATACCGAAGTTTGAAATAAGTTGATTAAAAAAACAATTATAAACCAAAAACCCCTCAAATCGGTTAATTTTTAATTTTACCCAAAAATACCGCAACTAAATCCCTTACACACAAAATACATTCTATGTAATGCGTCGTCACAATTACACGATCTTTTATGTAACCTTCACACATTCATACATATTAATGTAAGGCGAAACGTGCCCGGGTTATTATATCGCGTCAAAATTCTATGACCAAAACGAAAATGAAATGGTCCATGATATTTGACCTTTTCGATGTTAATTTATGCTTTTTCATAACCCTAAAGTAATTATAATGTTTATAACACTGCGAATTTCGTTTATAGCGGTTGTTGTAATTGTGGGCGTCGTAAGCAGTTTTAAATGTAGATTTGTTTTTATTGTTTTTGTAATTTGTTTTGAAGGACAATGTCAGCAACTATATAGTAATAGTGTCACATAACAATTTATCGTTAATTAAACTTCATAACTACTTTTCACGCAATCATTTTCGACAATGGATATTATATCAGAATAGCGACGCGTCGGACATGACGTAACACGATTACCGCACAGGATGAAATATTGTTATAGAATATGAATAATAATAAATAAAATAAATTCTTTAAAATAAAATGCTTATGTCCAGGTCAAAACAGTGTTAATAGTGTTGGTTTTGGATTTATAGTAACAAAAATAAGAGATATCTAAAAATACGAACTAATAGCATTTTCCTATGTAAATATTAAATTTTACTTAATTACCACATTGGTCTATTTAAATTAACATAATTGTTATGTGAAAATTATATCATTTTCTTGGAACTTTGGTGTTAATGAATATATACTAAAATATAATACTCAGTACCAGTTATTTAATCTTGTTGAAAGTTAGTCTTGTAGTATGTTTTTAAACTAAAACCTCTTTACAAGGTAGTAATTACTTACCTCTTAATGTTTTAGTCATATAAGAACCCTGTTGATGATAACGTAGAATAATGTAAATTTATAATACCCGAAACATAGTCCAAATTATATCTAGTAACATAGTGTGAAGGCGATAAAATAGCAATTTTACAATAGACATAATAAATAATATAAGGGCAACTTTCCTGATCCTATTTGTGTGATGAATCTAAAACCCTTTTTGCAGAAGACCATAAAAATAAATATTCTCACATAAATCGTAATAAAAGGGCATTAACCTTAGAGGAACACCTAAAGATTATAAAGAAAAAAATACAGCAAAGTGCGAGTCCGAATTGAACATGAGAGGTTCCGTACTACTGTTCAAATTAATTTTGATTGTGATTAGTGGCAAAATATATAATATACACACAATTAGTGAAAATGTTAACTTTATCTATTCCTGGTCATATGATACATTCCGCTGACACACAGATGGATGGATGAACAGAGAGGCTCATCTTTAAATGATTTTCTTAAAACGAGGAAAATGACAACTCAAAATTAAAATGAAATTTCCCCACCGACCCATTTATTAAAAAACCGGATTCTCTGAAACGTCGACGATAATGACTTTATTCAATAAATCAATTATGGACACAATAACCGAACATTACTGTTGCCTGTAGGGACAAAGGCGCTGCAAGTTAGTATAATGCTCTCGGACAGGCATTGTTGTTACTAGAGATGCGACGAATACTCGTTTTGTTGCTCGATACTTCGCATGGTCGGTGTACATACGGCGTAAGTACGGGTATTCTTGGCCGAATATGAACTCGGTATGAAAAAGACTAATAGTAACTACTTACATTTTAGTTAGGTTATAAAATTAGTGTTAACAATATTTGGAACTAACTTATTGAATTTTTAAATGCACTTTTATCTATACTAATATTATAAAGCTGAAGAGTTTGTTTGTTTGTTTGTTTGTTTGTTTGGTTGAACGCGCTAATCTCAGGAAGTACTGGTTAGAATTGAAAAAATCTTTTTGTGTTAGATAGTCCATTTATCGAGGAAGGCTTTAGGATATATAACATCACGCTGCGACCAATAGGAGCGAAGCAGCAGTGAAAAATGTCACAAAAACGGGGGAAAATATTCATACTTGAAAGCTTCCGTTGCGTGCGCTGCGTAAACGGTTCGAGTTACCCAAAATATATGTATGAAAGAATTGTTACTCTGTAAATGATCTAAAAAATGTCTGCGACAGTATATGTCTATCTTTTAAAATTGACTCACTATAACCTTTTTTAAGGTAATCATTTGGTCGAAATTAATGCATTATTGCCAATTATTTGCTACAGAGTTTTATCAACATAATCTATACTAATATTATAAAGCTGAAGAGTTTGTTTGTTTGTTTGTTTGTTTGTTTGGTTGAACGCACTAATCTCAGGAAGTACTGGTTAGAATTGAAAAAATCTTTTTGTGTTAGATAGTCCATTTATCGAGGAAGGCTTTAGGATATATAACATCACGCTGCGACCAATAGGAGCGAAGCAGCAGTGAAAAATGTCACAAAAACGGGGGAAAATATTCATACTTGAAAGCTTCCGTTGCGTGCGCTGCGTAAACGGTTCGAGTTACCCAAAATATATGTATGAAAGAATTGTTACTCTTTAAATGATCTAAAAAATGTCTGCGACAGTATATGTCTATCTTTTAAAATTGACTTACTATAACCTTTTTTAAGGTAATCATTTGGTCGAAATTAATGCATTATTGCCAATTATTTGCTACAGAGTTTTATCAACATAATCTATACTATATATAATATTATAAAGCTGAAGAGTTTGTTTGTTTGTTTGTTTGGTTGAACGCGCTAATCTCAGGAACTACTGGTTAGAATTGAAAAAATCTTTTTGTGTTAGATAGTCCATTTATCGAGGAAGGCTTTAGGATATATAACATTACGCTGAGACCAATAGGAGCTAAGCAGCAGTGAAAAATGTCACAAAAACGGGGAAAAATATTCATACTTGAAAGCTTCCGTTGCGTGCGCTGCGTAAACGGTTCGAGTTACCCAAAATATATGAATGAAAGAATTGTTCCTCTTTAAATGATCTAAAAAAATGTCTGCGACAGTATATGTCTATCTTTTAAGATTGATTCACTATAACCAATTTTAAGGTAATCATTTGGTCGAAATTAATGCATTATTGCCAATTATTTGCTACAGAGTTTTATCAACTTAATATTAACTAAAATTATCATTTACGCAGAAATACTTTTTTTTTAAACTTCTTAATCGCGGTCATAATAACAGAAATTGACGCGGACGAAGTCGCGGGGATCAGCTAGTACTGTATAATAGTTAACAATCGTTATTTACCTATTATGGTGAAAAATTAATATGTACTGTAAAATGTGTATAGGCGTGAGCATATGCAAACGTGGCTTATTATTCATAAAAGTTGAACCGAATAGTACCTATTTTGTATTCGGTTACTCGATAAATCTGTTACTCAGCTCTGAATCACTAATAACAACGCATTACATTTTTACACGCAATTGTATCACAATGGGGCAACTACACCATGTTTTGAATTGTACGGTGAAACGTATTGTCTGTGTTCATTTACGTAAATTAATTGCGTAAAACATTCCTTTCTATTGAACTAGACTTTGATTGTAGATGTGTAGCCTTTTGTACGGCCTAACCTCACGTGACGTATTAGAATGTCGTGGTGGCCTAGCGGTTCAATGAAAGGATTTGTATGCACAAGGTTGCAGACTCGAACCCAGGCAAGTACCAATGTGACTTTTAAAAGTTATATGTACTTTCTTAATTATTCTAAGACACTTCTGACAAACGGTGAAGGAAAACATCGTGAGGAAACCTGGATTCCATAATTTGGGATCTGAAGTCACCAACCCGCCGGGAGCAAGCGTGGTGATCAATGCTCGCGCCTTCTCTATATGGTAAGAGGCCTGTGCCCAGCAATGGGACGTTTACAGGCTGGATTGTTATTTTTAGACGTACATGACGTATTTATTAATTTATTATTATTTCCACGAATTCTAAACAAGCTTCGTCCTCGTGAAGGCGTTTCTAAGTGAACACGTATACGTGGTAATTGATTTTTATTTAAACAAGCGCCAAATAACTACTGACCCTGACTGAACTGAACCATATTATTTTCTATCGAGTTTTGAGTATATGCATAATGCAAGATAAGCAAGCTATCTTTATTGAAGTTAATAGTTAATAACGAACTTTTATACCTCACTATGTTAATTCTCATATAGGTACTTCCCTCAGTTAATTATTAATCAGGGGCCCGATGCCGCTATTTTAAGTCAGTGAGTGGTGGGTTAATAAACGTTCCAGTGTAGGTACTTGTTATTGTGCCTAATTTTCGTATTCAGATAATTTTAGTTCAATGAGAAATGTACACCTGCTTGCCACTGTTGTCATTGTAGGATTGCAAGTGACTGTTCTTATCTGAATACGAAAATTAGGCACAATAACAAGTACACTGGAACGTTTTTCAACCCGCCACTCACTGACTTAAAATAGTGGCATCGGGCCCTTGGAGTTCTTTTTTTATCTACCACCATAAAACCATACAGTAATATTACCACCTAACCTGAAATTTTCAACCAGACCAAAGGCGTGTACCAGTACTAGCCTAATAGGTAAAATTGTTCTATACATGTAATAGACATAGGTACATTATATTAATCTTGATCTGTAATTATAATCCTGTTAGATTACATATACAAGATGTATTATGTAAGACGATGTTAAGCATTAGTCATAATCTCCGTGCATTTGTATTACAAGCCTTTAGTGCTTACGTTCTAAAATACGTAGTCAGGGCATATATCTATATATATTACTAGCTGTATCCGGCATGCGTTGCAATGCAATTTTTTCTACCTAGCAGCTGCCTACTACCTACCTACTACCACTTAGGGTTATGTAAAATAGATAGTAGCCGATTCTCAGACCTACTGAATATGCATATAAAATTTTATAAAAATCGGTCAAGCCGTTTCGGAGGAGTATGGTAACTCACATTGTGATACGAGAATTTTATATATAAGATAATCTGACAGTATTATCATAGGTCTGTAAGTTAAGTTGCTTGCGGCTTTTTTCGTGGATCTTAGTTATTGTAGCAAAAAAGTATCCTACTATCCTATCTGAGGAATATTTGGTGCTAAGTTAGCACCTTAAGAGTATAGAGGTTCATACTCCACAAAAGATTTCATCAGTATCAGGTCAGTGATTTAGGCGGAAATTTGAAAGCGACACAGAGAGCGCAACACTTGTATTTGTAATATTTTGGGTATAAATTATAATTAGAAACTGAACTAAACTTAGGCTATAATTATAGAAGTTAGAAATAATATTGCATTCGATGTAAAAATCATTGAAACCGTGTTACAATCCTAATTATAGAAAGCGCCAGTATTTCTAAGTAAATGCTTATTGCTCAGAACTCAACACCTGGCCTGAATTTCCAATTAATAATAAGCTTAGTTTAATTAACTGCGCTTTGATTAACACTTAACTGGTTCTCAGTAATCAAGCTATAATTAAAACACTTATAAATAGGATTAATTATACATTTAATCACACAGATTTTTAAAAGATTATGTAATGGTGTAAATAAACTTTGTACTTTTCTGTTTATTGGGATTCCTCTAAAAAAAAAAAAAAATGCAGAAAATGTTAGTTTTATGTTTCATTCTATCTCATATTCAAATTATATTTAAATAATCATAGTAATAATATTATGAAAAGTATCAGTCAAAATAGGCAATTACAAGAACAAAAATAGATTACTCAAATAAAAACCATTTATAAATAGAAAACAAACGATAAACAGCATTTCATTTAAAAAAAGAACACTAACTCAATTCAAAATCGTAATAAAAGAACATTCAAAATGCTACCGGTCAAATAAAACTACAAAAAAACGTAGCACAAATACATGCCGACAAGTTGTTGCACTTTGTTGACGTCTGTACTCGACTCCTTGGGGAAATCTGCCGCTGAATACGTACAGTCGAGTTCAGACGCCCTACAAATGTCGGAATTAGTAGATAGCTTATGTCCCGTTGTCAGGAATACGGGCTTTTATTACTTACTTTGTAAGATGTTTGGTTAATAACATCTTGTCAGTAGTCCATTTAGTCTATTTTTTTTTTATTGTGTTGGACCAACTATTAAATTCTTTGAACAATATACAATGTTTATTTTCATTTTCTTTTAATTTTTCGGGAGTCTTTATTTCATATTCCTAATCCTTTTTTACAAAATACGTTTTGTAACAGGTGCACCATGTTACATTAAGATATTAATTAAGATATTATTTTTTTAGAGTGTTCTTTTCTTATTTTTTCTAATCATTCATAAAAATAATACAGTAAATAAAAATATAATTATTTTATATCTGATCTCACTGTACTAGTACCGCTCTCAAACAGTTTTTGCATGATTGACTTTTAAAATAGCATCACGGAACATCGGAACTTCGTAAAACTCGTTATGAATTATAAATAGTAAAACTTCCGTAGTTCCAATAAAGTACGAGGGGCGTTCAATGTATTCTCGGTATCGGGGTGATTTGATATTATTTTGCGTAATTAAAATATATCATTAGCTAACAACACTATCTGAGGATATTCATATAAAATTTCATGTTGATAACTTCATTAGTTTGTTTGCGACCTCCAGTCAAAGACGACGAAAATGACTAACGCGACAAGATTGAAGAAATTCGAGCATCGTGCGGTGATTAAACTCCTCTCTAAACAAAAAAATCTCTAAAAAATATCCATGAAAAAATTGTAGCGGTTTATCAAGACTTTGCTCCTTCATTATTGACCTTACAGAAGTGGTCAAGTTAATTCAAAAGAGGCAGGGAAGGTATTGAAGATGACCCCCGCCCAGGTGGGCCAATACCGGCGGTTACCGAAGAAAATGTGAAAATTATCGAAAAACTTGTACTAGAAGATGCACGTGTAAAAATCAAAATGATGGCAGAGATATCTAAGCTATTTGGTGGTACTATACACAGTATACTACATGATTATCTTAATCTTACAAAAGTCAGTGCAAGAAGGTTGTCGCGCAAACTCACTGCGCTTCAAATGCAGGTGCGGGTTGACACTTCTAATGATTTTTAGAGCTGTGTGGCGACGATCCAGTAAGTTTTTTCGAATGAATATTTACAGGTGATGAAACTTGGGTTCATTACTATGACCCTGAGTGTAAACAGGAGTATATAAAGTGGCATGAAAAGGGATCAGACCCTCCGAAGAAGTTCAGTCACTCTATCGGCTGGCAAAAGCATGGCCACTGGTTTCTGGTATTCTAAAGGAATAATATTAATTGTGTACACAAAAAAAGGTGAAAGCATCAACGCAGAAAAATACTTAACCATTTTACGCCGTTTGAGACGAGCAATAAAAGAAAAAAGCAGAGGAAAGCTGGCAAAGAAAGTGCTGCTTCTTTACGACAACGCACCGGTTAAACACTGCGCGGCTCTCCAAGGCTGCTGTACAAGAGTGTGGGTTCGAGGAAATTAACCACCTACCCTACAGCCTAGACCTGACACCCAGTGACTACTTTTTATTCCTCAATTTGAAAAAAGAGCTCTAGGGAAAGCTTTTTGCTGACGAAAATGAGCTCAAGTCCGCTGTAGCTGAGCATTTTTCTGACCAACAAGAAAATATTTTTTTTAAGGGAAAATAAATATTTATTTCGTGATCAATCAAATGTATTGATATCATAGAAGACTATATTATAAAATATATTTTTTTCAAGGTATTATCTTTTTTCTAACATAGTCATACCGAGAATACATTGAACGCCCCTCGTAGTATTTTGTTGAAATTAATGTTATATTCCAATAATACTCCTGTTCTGGAACAAATATTGTTGCTTTGTATTTTATGAATGAAATTCCGATGAATAGAAAATTAAAATAGCCGATGTTCTTTTGTTTTCGATTTGCGTCGATTTGGTTAACAAGGTTTGGTTTTAATAAACTTGTACCTAGTTACTGAAATAGATAGTTCTATCATTTGAGCAATTGTGTAATTTTGGATAAGTTTCAAGGTTACATGAATAGCTTTATAACAGTAGGTAATTAACTGTTTATTTTTAGTCTTTCAGACCTGATCGTCCCACAGCTGGGCGAAGGCCTTTCTTCCAATTATCACAGTCTTGGGCAATTGTTGTCCAACTTTTTGAAAACGAGGTATAATTGTTATTTAATTTTTAAAATAGATGCGATATCTATAAATAGAAACATTCAGTATATTTGACAGCTCAAAATGAAATATTTGTCGATAATACATCTCTTGTGGTGTTTGGTAGTTATAAACTTAATTACTTAACTTTGTTAATAATGGCGTGAATACATTTATTATAAGGACAAAACATACTGTCTACAAGAGAAATAATAAAAACAACAAAAAAATACAACTAAATGCTGCTTCCACTAATTCATTGAAAATATTTCAATCTAAAGTTACTGTCCATCAAAGCGTCAAAAAACATTTACAATCAATATCGTCAGTCACGCTAAAAAAACAAGACAATCATGCTCACTGCAGATATCTTTTGTTTTTTCATTGTCACCCCACGAACAAGACAAGGAAAGCCACCTGAAGCTCAAAGCTCCAAATATCCCCTCTTCTCCCATTTCACCTCATTGTCACAGCCCTCCTTTTAAACAATAATGAACACCTTATTCCTTGCAGCCGTCCGAAAATGAAACAATTAATTTGCTAATTAATTAGTAAATGGCGTTGAAGTGAAGCGGAACGTCGCTAGATGGCGTTGTTTTAAGTAATAGGGGTTTCCGCTGCTACAGGTTGGCCTGAGATGGACAAATTGCCGTCATTCGATTAATTATGTTTGAGTGAAGATTTTAAGTTAAGTAAGAGCTTTATGAAATAAAATTATAGATGAATAATTTATTGTAGGATTGGGGGTCACTTTTGAGAGACTTCTTTTTTCTTTTTTTTTGTATTCTCTTTTATCAAATTGTTCACACACTTGGCAGTAGCTTGATGGAGTCCTGAAATAGGCGTTGGACAGATGCGATAGACAGGGGACCGAGTATTAGCACAACTTGAGAAAGACCTATGCCCAAGTAGGTCTACAAATTTAGGCTGAGTTAATCACCTCAGTTGACATAACAGTTGACTAGGGAGTAATAAGTAAATGAGGTCCTTTAAGCGTAAAACAGTGTAAATGATATATCCCAACCGTACCTAATTAAACTGCGATAGACTTTTGTTTTTACAGTCTGGCGTGACGTGATTGGTCAGTTTCTGAGTAACAGTCGTTTGTTACTGCAATGTTTAGTGTCATTTCAGGGAAGCAAAAGGTTGAAGGAAATGGCCACTAATTGTGTAAACAAATTATTCATTGCTGCCGCCTTATACATTCGAGGAATAAAAACATGGTCTTTTAACGTATCGTATTATATCTATAGCTACGCGTAATTATTGAAATACGGAATTCGACTCAGCAATTTAACAGCAATAATTGTGAAGGTATTAGTGAATTCATAGAAGTAAAATATTCTTTTTTTTTTCTAGAGATCAGACAGAATAACGCAAAAACTATAGAAAAAGTAAGTATTTGTAAAGTAACCGTTTCAATTAATACGGACATTAAAAATTTAGCACACCGTTCTCTAGAAATTATGATGCGTTGATACGAATACTTTATCAATAGCGTTCGTGCTACGGGCTCAGCATATTTATTTAGCAGCTATTTTCCGCGTATTTTATTTTATTAGACGGGCCTGTTGGTCTAGTGGTTAGTGACCCTGACTGCTATACCGGAGGTCGTGGGTTCGATTCCCACCCAGGACTGTTTAAAGAAAATGTTTGTGTGATGAGCACCATCATTTGTTCTGGTTGTCTGGGTGTAATTTATCTATAATATGTATGTATTTAGAAATATATAAGTATGTTTATCAGTTGCCTGGTTACCATAACACAAGCTCTGCTTAGCTTGGGATCAGATAACCGTGTGTGAGTTGTCCCGGAATATTATTATTATTATTATAATTATTATTATTTTTTTTATTGTTGCGATAAAGTAGCAAATATGTGAGATTTTGTCAATGTCTATAGATCAACAATTCTAATCCCAGGTTAGATCTTATAACTTGAAAATGCCTATTGGCATGTAATAGGCATCAAATGCCACGGAATACCAGAAATAATGTTCATTGCTCCTTTCTTTACTTCCTTAATACGCTTTCAACTTACATAAATAGTAATGGATAGCGCTTTAAACTCTAACTAAGCCTAACTTCCTCTCGTATGCCTTAGTCTTTGGTGTAAAGTTTTAATAATTAAAGACCTCTTTGTAAGTTAGGATACCAAGAAACTTTATAACCGCTGACTTAACACTGCGGTTAAGTGTAGTCTTAAACTATGTAGATTTTTAGTAATTTAGTTAAGACACTTACAACTAGGGTATAGTAAAACAGGTACTAATTTAGAGATAGAATATTAGATTTTTAAGTATTTTGTATCATTGACGATTTAATAAATTAAATTATATTTTTTACATACATACATACATATAATCACGCCTGTTTCCCGTAGGGGTAGGCAGAGACCACTTCTTTCCACTTGCTACGATCCTTACATACTTGTTTCGCTTCGTCCACTTTCATTATTCCCTTCATACATGCTCTTCGGTTTATATTATATTTTTTAAATCTTATAATATAAATAAATAAAACTAACACGCGTCAAAAAACTCATCGTCATCCTTGTCAATGGCGGGAAACGTGCCCAGAAGGCTGGCAGCATTGCCACGTTGAATGGCTATGCCGATTCTCTGTGCAAGTAACAAACCAGCTCTCTGACCACGAGTAGAGTCTACCAAACGTTTTGACAGTTCTTTAAAAAGATTTCGTGCACTCGGATTTTTAAGTAGGTACACACATGTAGTTGTAGAATATCATGTATTTTGTAAATCTGTACCAAAATAATATGAAATATTTTGAAGCAGGCGAATATCTACGACTCTGTATAATAAAGTAAAATAAATACTTTCAGTAAACCGTGCCTTGGTCTATAGTTTGTAATAGGTATAATACCAGCATAATAGCAACAGACTCTTTTTTGCTCTATAAAATAGGAAAAAAAAATTAAACGATTGCAGTCGTAATTTAATTTTATATGCTCATAATATATCTATTGCAACTCAGGCGGTGGTAGACACTACATATTATAGGTATCTTGTTTCTAAAAAAACAAAGAGTATCCTAAATATGTTTTTTACAGGAGTGATGGTTAATTTAAGTATCCTTGTTCCAAATACACAATAGAATTTATGTTTGTCAGAGCGCCAGTTAGGCCGACAATTACTATTTATTTTTATTGCCTTCTTAGAAGCTTCAGAGTAGGTCAGCTCGCGTGAATCATGTCCAATAAATAAATATGTTTACAAACAACTCTAAATATCAGTAAATATACCAAGTTAATAGGCAAAGCTAATTTTATTGTTTTTGTTAGATCATAAAACAAAATCTAATTTTATTTTTAGGTTCTCTTCAGGGCTGTTTGTTTTTTTTTTACCTATTTTCTTACATGATACTTTATATAAATAAATGCCGAACAATTTGATTAAAGCATATTTTACATTAATTTAATTTAACCCTTTATTATTTTTGAGCTAAATAAAATTGCAAACATAATATTGTTGTTCCATTTGCAAATTCGATGAAGATTGACGTTTGACTTACTTTCGAACGCTAATAGCGTTCCAAAGTTTTGAAAATACCATCGAAGAAAAAGTTTATCCATAAAATTTAAAATTAGAATACATTAAAAAGCGCGGTGTACGGTACGAAGTTCGGGTTGTGGATTGAATTTAATTTTCAACTTCATACAAATCAAGTGCGATACGAATTGACGGGAGGAGACAATGGTACCTAATTATGGAAAAAATATTCTAATTAAAACGGATTCTCGTGCATTTTTAAGTTTGATTTCTTATATTGGACGCTCGATTTACGATTTACATAGAAAAAGAGATAATACGGTAGGTAATTTTGTCCATAAAATAAAAATATTTTCATATTTTTTTTATATTGTGACTTCCAAGGCAGCTAGCACTATGTAAAGTTACCATTACTATGTAATGGTTTTTCTGTCACGAGTGACTGTCGCACCAACCTAAAGATAAAAAAATATTAGCAAAATATTTAAAAAAACAAAGTCAGTTTCATAGGCTTTTTTCGGAAAGCCTATGAAATTCAAAATAAGAGCGCATCATATCGACGTGTCGTGTTGCATATTCAATTTTCGAAGCTCCCGCGTTTGATTGAGAGTGATGGAAGGCTCGCGTTAGAATCTCATTTGCACCGCAGACGGCCAGGATTGGATTAGTTACGTCTTGAGGTATTTTACTTTTTTTTATTTTGTATATCAACATAAAAATAAAAAAAAGTAATGTGCTGTCTTTAAAATGAGTACGTATTTAGTACCTAATGGGGTTTCAGGTATATATTTGTGTAGTTTAATTTTATGTAAATGCCAGTAGTTTTGTCTTGATAAAATAATTTCGGTTGGAGGATCAGTGTTGCCTACTTACAGATATTTTCTAGGATTCATGAAGTGACCCATAGGTTTATAAATATTTGAAAAGGCAGTTATGTTAATTATATTATTATTTTCATAAATAATACCAGTTATGAAAAATAAATAAAATCATTTTTATTTATTTTTAAAATTTACCATTCAGAACTACTCAATGACAATAACTAAACAAACAAATACGTCACATCATTAGTCATATTTAAGCTCTATTGAATTAACTGTTTGAGAACAAACGCTGAGAGTAAATAAGGAAGTCCCGGTACATTCAATTAGCGTTGCTAGGCAACCATACGATCCCTCCTTCACTATTAATTTATATTAAACTCGTATTATAATAACCCTGGACAAAATACGAACAAAAGAAAAATGATCGTAACTCGGAAGGGTTGTGCTTATAATAAGTGGCTTTCCAGATTGTTTTGTAGGGTTAAAAGATAGGTGACTTGGAATTAAGATGGCTGACTCATTGATAAATGTTCGGGAAGAGGTATTATTTTTTCGTAATTCCTCTATTTTTACCGACTTCAAAAACGGAGGAGGTTCTCAATTCGACTGTATTTTTTTATGTTGTTTGTTACCTCATAACTTTCGACTGGGTGAACCGATTTTGATTATCCTTTTTTTTTATTCGGAAGCTGGTGCTTTCAGTGTGTTCCAGTTTTGACAGTGGGATCCACAAGAAATAAATATAAGACTTATTTTGAAGTCGGTTTTTTTTGTAACAATTATATTCATGGGTGTTGTTCAACTTTCACATAAAATTAAAAATTATTAATGCCAACCGTTTTTTTTATTTCAAGATAATAATATCTTGAAATAGCTTGACGAACATAAACCCTTGCTATACTATATCCCCTGCTTAAGCAGTCCTTGTATGTTGATCACTGGCTAACTGCTCAAGCAATTCGTGTACGGGCAGCCTAATATTTTGATAGTCCATGTAAAACAGTTTCACTGTCTGTAACATTTCAGTATTATACCTACATGCTACCTAGGTGGTCACAAAAGTTCAGACGTTTTAATAAAACATTCGATACACGTATCGTTTTTATTATAAAGGGCATTGTGAGCATAAACAATTGCTACATATTTTCGCGTGCATCTTTTGTTTTAGTCTGCCGTGCATGATCTTTGTACATTTTTAATTGTATAGGCTGTATGACGCATGGTTTAAACATAACAGTTTGGTAGAAAATAATGATACTAGCTTTACTATTAAAAGAACAAACTTTAGGTTATGATCTGATTAGGAAATTAGTACTTAGTTTTGATAGAAGTAATACCAAGTAATACGAAAACTTCATCAAACTAAATTAAAAAATAATCCATGTGATTTTAAAAAATACGTCATTTTTTATACGTCTTCACTGGGTATACTGCATATACCTAATAGAACACCCATTATGACACATATAACAACAAATCTTCTTCTATCTATCTATCTATCTATCTTCTATATAAAATAATAAAATTGTAGAAAAGTGGTGTCTGTACAATGGAAATATATATAAAAAAAGTAGCAGGGGTTGTTATTATATCGATGCCGAACCCGAAATTGTAATTGTTTATTTTTTTGTCTGTTTGTCTGTTTGTCTGTTTGTCGGTTTGTCTGTTTGTCTGTGTGTTTGTGCACGCCAATATCAGAAACGGCTTATTCGATTTAGATGCGGTTTTCACTAATATATTGTAGTAAGCTTCACTTAACATTTAGTGTTTATTTCATGTCAATCGGTCCATAAATAAAAAAGTTATGACAATTTAAAGAATCATGGCGAACATTTGTTGAGCTATTTTATCAGAGTAGTACACGCCTCGCATAGTTGCATTCGATTATTGAGATTCACTTGAATACTGACTGTTTGCATATATCATTTATTTATATTTTAGGGTTTGTAGGTTAGGTTCCTTTTATTAATTTTCTTTAAAATTTTGTAAATAAACATTGTAAGTATTTGGTATAGGTTAGGCGGTTCTTTCCTTGATTTTTGGGCATTATCTTATCTTCATTTAGGGTTTGTAAATAAATATTGTAGCTGTGCCCGCGACTTGGAATAGTCGATTTTGCTTATTTATTGGTATATACATATAAGTGTAGGTAGGCGCTAGGTGTTAGGGCTCTTCTATAAAAATAGTCTTAAAGATTTTGCCCGGAGCGTAAAACTGCTGTCGTGACACGCGAACTTGGTCGCTACAACGTAGATGTAGCTGCGTTAAGCGAAACACGCTTGGCTGACCAAGGCGAACTCGAGGAAATCGGTGGTGGGTATACATTTTTCTGAAAAGGACGACCCCAAACGGAACGAAGGTTAGCTGGCGTAGGGTTTGCCGTCAAATCCACCATCGCGCAAAAACTGTCTGAATATCCGCAATACATCTCGGACCGCATTATCACACTGCGCCTTCACCTACAAATCAACAACTACCTGAATGTGACAAGCGTATATGAATCAACAATGCGTAACGAGGACAGTGTCAAAGATCAGTTTTATGAAGAACTTTGCCAATGCCTTAGCAACATACGTTCAAACGAGCAAATACTTCTGCTGGGTGAAGGGTTGGCAGAGATACTGAGTCGTGGCCGGGCGTGATTGGAAATAATGGTGTGGGCAATATGAATAGTAACGGACAATTACTACTCACACTCTGTGCCCAATTCGACCTTACCATCACTAACACTCTGTTTAGGCTTCGTGACAAATTCAAAACCACCTGGATGCACCCACGTTCTTTACACTGGCATCTCCTCGATTACGTCATAACCCGACGAAGGGACATCTCCCAGGTGCATATCACCCGCGTTATGCGCGGCGCGCATTGCTGGACATACTACCGGCTTCTGGTAACTAAATTGAGACTCCGCCTTCGCGAACCACGAAGACCCTGCAGGGCTTAACCAATATCTCTCAATTTAGACCGACTAAATTGTGCGGACCTTCGAGAAAAATACCAGGAAGGACTGATAGACACGCGAGATGGGTTTGATGCCCAGCAAGGTGACCTAATATCAAACTGGATACAGTTGTCATCCTCCGTACTGACTGTGGCTACGGAAATCATAGGACGCAAAAAACGTAACAACGAGGACTGGTTTGACCAGAATGATAGGGCCCTAACTGAAGCATTCAAACAGCATCGTATACTCATAAAGCGTAATAAGGTAATCATAATCTCACTCAAGAAGTCCGAAGTAGTGGTGATTCCTTAAGAAGATTAACAAGGAACATGAAAGATAGATGGTGGCTTTAAAAGGCGGAACAGATACATTGGCTCGCAGACACACACCAACTAGGCGCTTTTTATGAAGAAGATCTATCTATTACTAAGATCCCTAGATGGTTCTCAAAAACTCACTGCTAAGCAGGATATACTTGATCGTTGGGCAGAGCACTTTAACAACCTGCTCAATGTAGATCGATTAACAGATCTTGATCATATAAAGCGTATTCGTCCTTTGCCGCTGAATGACTCGCTTGCTGAGCCACTTGACTTTTGCTGAAGTAGTTCGAGCCACAAAAGAGCAGAAAAATAAAAAAGCAGTTGGCGTTGATAACATCGCCGGAGAACTGCTTAAATACGGAAGGGAGCAACTTCACACTTACATCTGGCAAATTTTTGATCGCATTTGGAACGACGAAATAATACCGCCTGAATTTAAAATATCCCGTATACAGACCCTGTATAAAAACAAAGGAGACCGTTCTGACTGCAACTCCTTCCGGGGTATATCGCTTCTCTTTGTCCCTGGGAAGATATTCGATATTCTTCTCAACCGGCTTTTACCCGTCTCCGAAGACATATTGCCAGAAACTCAATTTGGGTTTCGTCCCAATAGGGGCACCTGCGAGGCCATCTTTTCCATCCGGCAACTCCAGATAAAAAGTCGCGAACAAAGTCAACCTTTGTATATGTGCTTCGGACTTGGAGAAAGCATTTTGACTGTGTGCCGCGGGAAGCCCTCTGTACTTTACTGGCAAAATTAGGTTCTCCTGAGAAGTTTGTTAGAATGATTCGCCTTCTTCACGACGAAATGACCTGCTGTGTTACCTATAATGGTGATCAGTCAGAGTTCTTCCCTGTCAGTTGTGGGGTTAAACAAGGTTGTGTGCTTGCACCAACACTGTTTGCTCTTTACTTTTCTGTCGTTGTCAGTGAAGCACTCGAACAAACTTCTGCTGGAATCAAAATACGTTTCAGGACTTTTCAACCTGGCCAGATTAAAAGCTTACACAAAAGTATCACACGCTCTTATAACGGAGATCATGTATGCTGATGATCTGTGTTTTGTTACCAACCCTTCACAAGAACTCCAGGACCTGATTACGAATCTTCAGGAAGTCTGCTGCCGTTTCGGTCTGAAAATCATTGTGAAGAAAACTGAGGTGATGGCAATCGACTCTTATGGTGCTACAGAACCTATCAAGGTGACCATTGGCAATACTGAGCTGAAGTAAGTGAATACGTTTATATACCTGGGCAGCACAATTACAGCTAAGTGTGACCTTGACGCCGAAATAAACCATCGCATAGGCGCTGCATCAGCTGCTTTCGGTAAATTACGAGCCAAAGTCTTACAATCACATGATTTGAAGCTTTCGACAAAAATCTCCGTTTACATGGCCATAGTCCTCCCAAATCTTCTGTACTCTGCTGAGTCATGGGTCCTCTATCGGAAACATATACGGACGCTGGACCGGTTTCATTTAAGGTGCATAAAAGACATTCTCAAAATCAAATGATCGGACCGGATTAGAAATACCGAAGTGCAATATTGATCCCCAGAAATGGGAGAAACAGGCCATTTGCCGCCCTGAATGTAGGTGCTTGGTGAGGAATGCGGTTCATTGTTTCGAGGAGCAAAGGAGGTCCGAACTGGATTCGAAGCGTGATGCCCTTAAGGCTAGACCACCAGCAGCCATGTTTTATAACTATGTCGACGATGTCCTAACGTGCAGCCGATGCGCGCGCACGTTTACTCATAAGATAGGATACTGCAGCCATCAAAGGGCGCACAAGAGAGCTGACCACCTTGGCTTCTCTGCAAGTGATAGTCGGTAGCAGTCACCATAGCCGAAATCGGCTGAGAAGTATATATATATATATAATTATAACACGATGCCTTCCAGACAAAGACCACCTCTTTCTGCTACATCGAAACACGCTAGGCGAATGAGACTAGCCTAGAGGTATGCTCGATAGATAACGTTCTACACAAATAGCACTTAAAACAAAAAACTAATTAAAAAGTTTCATCATCCACGCGAACGAAGTTGCGGGCACAGCTAGTATAATAATAATATTCCGGGACCACGGCACGACACACACGGTTATCTGGATCCCAAGCTAAGCGGAGCTTGTGTTATGTTAACCAGACAACTGATAAACATACTTATATATTTCTAGATACATACATATTATAGATAAATTACACCCAGACACAGAACAAATGATCGTGCTCATCACACAAAGATTTGTCCTGGGTGGGAATCGAACCCACGACCTCCGGTATAGCAGTCAGGGTCACTAACCACTTGACCAACAGACCCGCCAAAATATGGAAATATTAATATCGCTTAAAAACGTGTACGTATGAAGTTAGTGAAATAAAGGCGTGCTACCATCCCACACAACTGCTTTAACCAAATGACGGCGATATGTGTGGGTGTCGAGATTTCTGTTTACCTACCCACATTCTATTAAATATTATGTATTCTTCATAAACGCTGACGCATCTATTTTTAACTAATGTTGTCCTTATTCTGACCTCACTAGCAACCGTATTTACATCATTACAACTGAATTCCGTGAAAAGGTACGGCCCAAACGTTTTGGTTAATATAATCCACTAGGTATGCGTTATCTAATTGGAAACGCTTTTAGTTAAATAACACAAACATAAAACTACTGAATGTTGAATAACGTATATTGTAAATCCTCAATATAGAAATTCAATAAAATTCGCAACGAAAAACATCACTAAACTGGTTCTAAATTAGATTTTTTATACAGCCATATTCATTCCTTGTATTAAAAAAAAGTGTAAATGCCGAATTTATTTTTCTTAAATTAATTGAGAGGCATCTGACATCTGTTTATTTAAAAACGAACAAATATTTTGACAGTTACATTGGGCTTTGGAGCCATGTGGCCACGGTTTGCCGGTGTAGGTAATTTGATAACCCAATGCAGCTGCCAGCTAGCTAATCAAGTGTAAAAGGCGACAAGCCTGATTCCCAACATAACCCAATCTTAGGCATACCTACTTGCAATATGGTCTAGATTATAAATAGTGTTTATTTTTGGTATTTATTCAGAAGAGCTTACAAAAAAAAAAACTCGACTGCCCTTTTTATGATATAACTTTATTACACCACGAGTATTTTTCAATCAACAAAGACATTTATTATCAGCCAAAAATACCTAATCTTTATGTAAGACAAATTGCGTAACGACAAAATAAGAAGAAAAAAGTGTAAATAAATAAAAGCTAGGTACATTCTTCGGTACAAGATTTAATTTTTATTCGTACAATTCTAAATTACAATATACAGAATTAAAAAAATAAAACAACAAGACTACAATTAGATAGCAAAAAGATTCGCAATTCGAAAAAAATAAAAGAAAAGAAAGAGGAGTGACTAAATAGAGCACCTATTCGTTAGGTGAGCCCGTCCGGCGCAGACGCTATGCAAATGCAGGCAATCTCATAACTGCGACGGTACTAAGGTACCTACGTCTATCTGCGGATTGCAGCCAGTGACACCTTCCTTTTGTTTGTTCTAACTTTATGCTTGTTAGGTAAAGGACTGGCTGATAAAAAATAAAAAGTTGAATCCATTTTTTGTTAAGGCTGTTTGGTCTCTAGGAAATTGTCTTTTGTAAGTAAGTTGAAGTGATTTAATGAAGTGAATTATGTTAAAAACATACATGTCTAGACATTGTTAATTTACCTAATCGGTTGCCTGCAAATAGCTGAAAAATAATCGAAAAAAAAAAATCGATACATACACTCTTACAAATATTTTTTGTAAAGTACATCCAATGACAGAGGTCAATCGAGTATGGTCAAATCGATTAAAAACTAGACAATAAACATTTAAACTACAATCATAGACAACGATGAAATCTGTCTTTCGGTATAACAAAACAAAACACTCGAGGCTCTCGATCCTGTCTGGGTCACAGACAATTGGCGTATTACGTAGAGACTTCATTTTGTTCAGCGACACGTAACGTCTAGCAATAAAGTCATTCGTCCTACAATCACCCCTGTAAGTATTACATAATATATTTCATGCTAGATCTACATGAAAGATAAAGTTGTAATGAACTGTCTTGGTCTTATGTTCTTTGCCCTTTGAGTTTTCAAGTTTTCAACATGCTGAATTTAGTTTAATTTATTTTATTTGTTTTTTTAATAGAGGGTACTGGCTAGCTTATGTATTATAAGTTAAACAATGTCCAACAAAACTATTATATGATTTAGTTTGTCTGTTGGATCGCAATAAAATGTTACACATTACTTAATCGATATTTTATTTATATCTTATAACCTAATATAATATATTGTTACGAGTATATTTGGTTTTTCGGTATCTAAATTCGCACAAATATCACGGTTATCTATGTAACGTTTTATTGCTCACTTGAGATGGCTCAGAGTAAGGTTATCTCGAATTATATAGTTATTTTTTATATAACTGGCCTGAATAAATGATTGTCTTACAATACTTATAAGCGAGAAGTACGCCCGCACGTTTATGAGCACCTGTAGATAGTAAATTTTACCTTTCAATTTAATCGATTCATGAATTAACAACTCTAATAAAAATAAAACTAAATTTGTGTATCAATTTAACCCTTGCAAAGAACATTTAATTAAGGTTAGTGTAAGTTATACTAAACAATTTAAATAACACACTATCTTGCTTACAAGGAGCTCACTCCAACAAATTTTCATTACTCTCTAATTTATTATTCTAAGAAATTCTCACATCATAAGTTTGCGGTACGTTAGTAATATATTACGTCAATGTTGAAACTATGTTACTAAAATATTAAGACTGCAAAAAGTTGAGTAAATTGGGTAAAGTACCAACGTGCTTTATTGGATTTTTTTTTTTTGTCTGGATAAATCTTTGTTTTATTATTATGAAAACTTTAATATTAAATTCATACTTTTAATGCCATTTACCTATAATATGAAGATATGCAACTGTTTTTTTTTTAATTTAGGTTAGTAAATCCACTAAACCTAAAAATAAAATACCGGTACCAACAACTATATACGGCATTTTATAGTAACTGATCACGAATCGCAATCATTGCTCGCTTATCCTGTCCAGTCAATCAAGTCTTACGATCTAATAAAAACAGTAATCAAAGAGAACATTTCCAATTAAGCCCTCAAATTGAAGGACAATGCTTCACATACGACCTTTTTCCGCCATCCTCCGTCCAATCACTCGCGGAATTTGAAAAATGTTCGCAATCTATACGGTTTACGTTTTAGAGTTCCCTACATAGCGGGGGATCCCGACTTAACGCCAGTCATGGTGTAACGGCCCTTAGATTTCACTTTCTACAATCACTTGTACTATTGGTCCTCATTTACTGAAACGAAAAATCATTATCTTAAAAAGGAGAATGAAAAGTCTGAAACTATAGTAATGCGTTACGGAAATGATAATACAACAATGCAACATAACTATTTGACAAATATTGATTAGTTTAGTATTTGCTAGCTTGAATTAAACTAAACTATAGATATTTCATTGCTTGACACATAAAGTATTTGATTGAAAACTGTAATTGTTCATTATGTGGTGAACTAGACAACAAGTTTTCTCAATGTATTAGTTCTATTTTCATCTTTGATAGTGCTTTACAACTCTCAACGAAAAAGTAGTATCTAAAATTTTCGAGAATGCATCGAGATCCAGTAGTAGGCACCAATCGTTCGACTGCAGACGCCCGGAGAATTCGTATCAAACCAATTTGGTGCGCGCCGCAAATCGCGCAGTCACGGCCCGCACAAACTCGCTGTCTGACTATTTGGAACCTATTACGTGAGTAACCTTGAAAAAATAAGAAAGAAAACATTAAATTATGTACTAAGTTGTATGTTTCTTAGAGATACTAAGTATTTGGTACGTGTAGAATTAAGTGGAGTAAAACAACAAAAAATAATGTCTGGTTACGTTAACAGTAGCACAAAATAAAAATTATAGGTATTTAAAAAAAACCTCATTTTTGACATCAATTCACACATAAACAATAGACACACACAGAACATAATCTCATAATTCTTGCATTTACCCTAATTTACCATTTTCTCTTTGAAGGTACCATCCATACCTATGCTTTATACGATGATTCGTATCTTATTGGCTCATCCATCTCCTAGAATATTATAAATCCAACTAGCGTCCCAAATAAACTGTCACATGCCTATCTATACAGCACCTCTATTAAAGTTCAAAACCCGATCAGTATTCGCCCCCTGCAATGGTTCGGAAAATTATATTAGGATCAAACTCAATTTGGTGCGCCCCGCAAATCATGCAGTCACCACCCCCTCCCAGCGAAATGCAATGTCTGCCAATTTTAACCCTTTTACAGTGCAAAATACACGCACGACATGTCTGGAATTTTAAATGACTCTTGTTCCCATAGATTTGTTAATATCCGATCGGCGTTATGGGATGGATGGACCAGCAATAGAAGAGAGTGGTATAAACAAAAGCAGGTCTCCACCCAGGTGTGTTATACAATACCGAAGATGGTGATGCACGCATTATTCATGTACAGGAATCCTTCATTAACAAAAAAAGTTATGTTTAAAAAAGTTCATATAACCTGGGTGAATTTTAAATAGTGTAAATTTATGTATAATGTATACTTGTCTCTTTTTCAAAATGTCAAAATTTTCTACCTATCACCTGCCTACTACCTACCTGCCAACTACCTACCTACTACCACTTAGGGGTATGAAAAATAGATAGTAGCCGATTCTCAGACCTACTGAACATGCATATAAAATTTCATAAAAATCGGTCAAGCCGTTTCGGAAGAGTATGGTAACTAACATGTGACACGAGAATTTTATATATAAGATGTAGTTCAGCAAACGAATTTCTTGTAAAGTTGCTTCTGTTATTTTCTCTTGCAAACATTTTCACCTGCATTCCAAGGTTTTATAATCCTAAGCCTTTTGTGCACGACTTGAAAGAGATTTGCTAAGTACAAGACTTTGCCACTGTCTTTACTGCTTTCTGAATACCTTCTTATTGCTCTACTTGATATTATTGTTCGTTGCTGAAACTACTCAGAGAGCATGTTTCGTTTTATGGCACTTAGTTACAAAGGGAGCTTTTTTGCACTACAATTTTTGTTCTATTTCTCCATAATAATTGTTGTAAGGGATTATTTTATCAAGCAACGGTGCTAGAGTTTCTAAAACAAATGCAAATCCAGAAGAATGATGACGTTCTATTTTCGAGAATTTAAATCCTGATCGAAATCTACTTCCACGAATGCGGCCACAAATTTGTTCCAAATTTAATTTGGAATGCTCTGGAACTCCGGTGTTGCCACCCTATCTTACTACATTATTTGACACTTTGATCCTTTTACGTATATCACCTTGGATCATAAAATAAGATTGAAGGCTTATTTGCTAGCAATTTATGTTGGAGTCGCTACGTGACTGAACGGGGCTTGGTTTGAGAGCTGTTAAGTCGTATTGGTGCGGTCGATTTGATGATGATGAAAATTGAGACTGACAGTTCTTCTTTGTAAATTTCAGGTTTGTAAAACGGGAATATATCCATACTACGTCTATATATCAGCGATATGCTGTAATTGCAAAAGATTATCTAAATAACTACATTATTTTTTGCTTAGAACTTGGAAAAAAGCACCTGCTCTGATATAAAATGAAAAAGCGACACATTTAAAAAGCTCTGAAACATTAAACGCACGCTGTATAAAAAGGGACATCAATAAATAACCCTTTAATTGCTAAAGTTTACAGCCGTACAAATTGAGCGGCCATATTGTAAAAAAACGCAATAAAAACTTGAATAAAAACGTAATATTCCATAAAGTTGTGAACATTTTCAGTCACGGAATGTTCACGATGTTTATCCGTTAATATTAACACAAACAGGAGAGATGCCATAAATTTTTCATTAACTGATTTCTGTCGTGATTTGAGGCAATATCATCGTCACGATCGACTGTCACGAAGTTCCCGAGAAGTTTTTTCTTAAACGATCCCTTGTGGCTTGGTATATATAATGTTGGCTGGTACTAATAGGCGAACGATGTGGGAATGTCTTTTCTGTCTCAAGGTTGAAGTTTCTTGACTTCGATATTTAATAATTTGAAATTGCATTAGACTGTAAAGTACCTGGTTAATATAAAAATATATTCATTGCTCCAACTTTCTAGTAACATTATTATTATTCATAGTCTGTAAAAGACATTTTTGCTGAATCTTTATCTCTATTATTTAAAGTTATTATGTTTTAGCCACCTTTTCTTTAGCGTTCCACATGACTCCCTATACCTATTGCCATTTGTCAGTCAAAGCATTTACACAATGTTATACATCATGTTTGTGTCATGTGGTTTGTTTATTTAATATTTATATGATTACTCAACTTATTTCTGCATAATCTTGCTTACAATAGACAACGAAATATACTTAATTCCTCTCAGCATTTCCTAAAAAACCTAGGACGACATTATGCAAAACGTACGGATTTAAGAATCAGCTGGCGCGGACAGTGTTTATGCTAAATGGGCAAATTAATCTTCTCTGCGGTCGAGTCCCGGCATAGTAAATCTTGGACACCCTAACGATGTGCTTGCGTCATTTGTTATCACACTACAATACCTACATTTGATATATTTGATTCACTATATTGAACAACTTAATTATAAAATGTAAATCCTAAAAAACTTATAAAACGATGTCCATAACTTTTGAACAAAGTAAGAAAAAGGTGGCACAAAATCAGTCAGTTACACGGGTATACTATTAATAACATCACAAATGAATATAATAATACCTCTCACAAGTACATAGCGCATTTAAACCAAAAACGAATGGCATAAGCGTTTTACATTGAATAAGCCATTCATTAAATATTTAATTCAACCCATTCAGCGCGAAAATAAAAACAGTAATAAACTGCAAACCGAAATTTTCAACTTACATTTCGGTATTTCGCGAATTCGGATTAAAAATCAACAGTCGCCGAATAGTGGGGGCGCGCAATTAATCTTACGGGAGTTGTCCGAGCGTTGTCCGCTGTCCGGTGTCCGGGACTGTTCGACGAAGGTCGTAAATCTTGGACATCCGCGACCCGTCCGTATCTCGCTGCGCATACAAATACTCTCGTTTCGTGTATAATAGAAAATTCTTTGAGAAATGATGTTAATTAACTCGTCTTTGTTGGTTTGCATATTTGTTGTAGGTCGTTTCGGATTTTGACAAGTAGGAAATGGTTTACGAAACACACACACACAATTTTTTTTAAACATCCATTTAAAACAAAGGTCTAGCTCATGCTATATAACAAGACCAGTCAATATAATATTAAATTCATATTAAGAACTTAACTTCAAATTACATGGATTGGTGTGCAAATCCTCAATTTATAAATCAACAAACAATTCCAAAAACAAAACACGAGCATCACATAAAAAGAAAAAAATCGTATTGCTCATACGTAATTAGTTTAGCAGTTGCGAAGACAAAGATTTCACATTCCAATCCTTTAACGATGATACAAGCAGATGTGACCTCTTTACTGGCAATCTGCACGGCTCAAACACAATTTTTGCAACAATATTTTTCAGTTATTACTGATCGCACAGAAGGTCCATTCTGTATGAAAAATGCGGAGCACATGTCATATATTAAACAGATTTTTGCCACTTAGTTTTCGAGTGAGAATAACGCTAATAACGCTGTTTTGTCTGAATTTTATACAAAACAAAGTATCGGTTGATTGAGTCGTTTGGTATATTATTTTAAAAATATAGCTTGTTTATTTACTAACCTAGTAGCAATGTATTTTTATTATAAACAGTACAAACATAATACATAATTATAATTCTTAAAGAAAAAACCGACTTCTAAATAAGTCTTATATGGTTTTCTTATGGATTCCACTGTCATAACTGGATCAAATTAAAATGGGACCACACTCCCGTGTGCACAACCACCTTTCAAATAAAAAAAATATTATCAAAATCAGTTCACCCAGTCAAAGGTTCCGAGGTAACAAACATAAAAAAAATACAGTCGAATTGATTTCCTTCTCCTTTTTGAAGTCGCTAGTCGGTTAAAAACATAGACAATGGCTTTAGGGTGACCTGAAAGCTATGCTGAGTCTGTTTCTTAGTGAAATTAGAGTTTGATATAAAAATCCATTCGTTAATATTTTAAATCAGTTTGGACAAATTTTGTTTGCTTTTGACGATGATTTCTATGGAGTATAGCAGAACAAGTTGATCACTATAGCCAGTAGTGTGTGAAAAATTTATAATTTGAAACTGCCCTTCTCTGTTTTGTGCTTCGATATAAAAGTGTAATGGAGGTAAATAATGACCGTTATATTTTATGATTAAGTGTTTTAACATCTAACCATTAACGTTTTGCTGAATCGCGTGGACCTAAAGGATTGTGTCCTCTTTGTTACTTTTTCTTTATGTTATTACGTTTGAGTACCTAAACAAAAGAAACAATAAGGCGTAGTCATCAAAGTTTTATTGTTAATGTTTAACGGTTTTAGGCCTACATGGCTGAAATATTAAAAAAAATAAACGGAATCCACCTCGTTTGTATTTAATATGGTTATGCAATGATAAACATAAAATAGAAAAAAAAAACTAAAATCAACAATTTCCATTTTTTAAAACTGTTATAAAAAAAACTCTAATGTCAAGAATTACAAACATACTCTTTACCTCACCAAAACACAACATTCAAACCAACAGAAAACAGTTGAATCCCTGTAAGCGTCTTAATAATGTTTTCATGGTCTCATTGCGATGCAGCACGTCGAATTTCATTCGGCTAAAAGCAAAGGGAATATAAAATTACGAAGCATCTTCAAGTTTGGGGTGAGGGCAATGACCTCTGAAGCTTTCTCGGGACAATAACGAGTGTCTCTAAGGTTAATATGGGAGGTATTGTGTCGCGACCGGAAATGAAAGGATACCTTTCCTATTCAAAAGAACACGTGCCTTAATGATCTGTGAGGCCTACTTGCTTCAGTAGATAGGTGAAATTAGAATAGATATCGATCTTTCGAGAAACTTCTCGGGTATAAATAGTATTAACTAAAAGTTTTATATTATACAATAAATTATAAATGTTATAAAATGGATACACACAGGTTTTTCTTCTTCACATACAGTTCATTTCCTACATTATTTTGTAGTCACACAACATCTCATGACCACATTAAATAGAACGCTAATATATAGAACAGTAACTGCTAAAAATATCTCAAAACTACAAATTGAAAGATCACTACATACATCACACGACAAACAATTTAAGTCCTAAGCCGAATCAGAACAGATCATAAGTTAAAATTTGAAAATACTCCGCCCGGAACTTTAAATCTCCCTAAACCCACTTATAAATCCATGCTAAGCTATTCATACGTCATCGTGACGCGGGGCCATTTGCCCAAGCGACGCCATTTTGTATGTGGACAGCCATTGTACTAACGAAAAATGCATAGTTTAAATCGGGAACAAAATTTTATAGTCTATTAATTTTCAAACAAGGATCCTAGTATTTTTTAACTCCGGACATAAAAATCGAGTGCTATAAGATAGCCGTGTCGGTCGGTCTGTGTGTCTGTTCGTGGTATCGTAGCTCCTAAAACAGTGAACTGATTATGATGCAGTTTTTCTTTCTGAAAGCTGACGTTAAAGATCTGTTCAGCATTTTGAAAGTTATCAGGAATTTTGTACTTTTTAATGGTTTCTTAAACATTAAATATAGCTAAATAGTAAGTAAACATTCCGATTCTTCAAAGCATTCGTCTGACAATTTTTAAAAGTTGAATTTCCTATGTTAGTATATTATAGTTTCGTATACAACGAGAGCACATTTTCTGCCTGTGAATACCTGTACGAATGCCAGGTTCAGGATTGCTTGGATTGTACTGTAACATCCAGTATCCTTTTGAGAGAAGTAAAATGGGAAACATTTAAATCATTTTGTTGAGGACGAGAATCAAAACTGTTACTTATGTTTATTCTTTATTGAAACTGAGTAAACCACTAGCTCACAAAAATATATTTTAAATAAAATTTTATTCAAAACTAAAAAAAATCGTTTTGAAACACACCCCCACTTATAAAATAAATATAAATAAAATAACTTAATAAATATTAACTTAGTAAAATAACAATAAATAAATACACAACATAACCTCATAATAAACTGTACCACTTTTATCAAAAATCACATGAAAACACGCATAGAAATCACACGATACTTAAAAAGTAAACAGACAAAATAAAATTAACACCTAAGACGCGACCGCAGAACCCATTCATGCAGGCTCAAGCCACCTCCGTATATTGGCACAACAAAATCGTTATTCCGTCTACCGCGACCTCTGTAAACGCAATAAATTGAAATAAACCTCCGCGTTGCATTCCTAGAGACGCCTCGACGCCTCCGCGAATAAATAAGGAGGTTGCAACTAAATAAAATAACATTTTAAAAGCTTCTTCAGAATTTCGAAGCTGGTTTTATTTTGTTGGTATTGGTGGGAATATGTTAAAGTTTCTGTTGATATATTATTAGAGTAATTAAATGTAGAAATTAAAACAATTTTCATTAACGTAATTTTATTGTAAAAAAAACTTAATCGTTATGTACACAACGTTATAAATTTCCAACCTATTAACCAATGAAGCCAAAACCGCAGACTTATTTGTTTATTGGAAATCAAATCAAATCAAAAATACTCACTCAATTTTCTAAGATTAAAATTTTCAAGCTCGTTCAATCAATCGATTACTGAAAAAATTGGATACTAGGTTTTTAATTCACTCTTGTGTAGAACTGTAAAAGTTACCTACTAAAACTTCAGTATACAAGTATATCTTGGTCACCTATTGAAATTTAATTCATGGACCTTTTTGCAATTAAAGAAAGCAACAAAATATAATTACTGCAGTTACTTGTTTCCCGAAACAATCCAACACAAAAATAACATCAGCAATAATATTAAGCCTGCAATCCCAAAATTATTTAAGACTCATTAAACAGATATCCAATTTAAATTCTGTACAGCAATATTAAAATTTAATCTATATACTTATAATAAATCTGTAAAAGTGAAAATTCTGTACATTGAAAATATCAAAAAAAAATCATGGCGTGTTACTAGACCGACACCGAACAAAAAAGAGTGAAAAAAAAAATTTTTGTCTGACTGTCTATCTGTTTGTTCAGGTATCACGCAAAAACTACCGGTTCGATTACGATGAAACTTGGTATAATTATTCTTTATTATCCTGGGCACCACACTGGGAAGTTTTTATCCCGAAAAAGTATTGTAGTGTGTAGTCACGACATCACGTACTTATCTTGATGTAGATTAGGTTAGTTTTAGATTTAAGTAAGATAAGATATGTACCATGTTAGATACTAAGATTGTTATAAGGCACGTATTATATTGTATATATACGCGCCTCTTTAACTGAGAGACACATCATCGTGCTAGTACTAAACAGTATTCAATATACTTGTACAACCTACAGTGAGTCCGTGTTTATTCGTAAACCCTCATCACCTGGATACCCATAACCCCCCACACACCACATGGCGACCCTGCCAGGATGGATGGCGTAGCTGTTGGCCAATGTCATCGGAACGTCGGCGTCACGTTGTAATCCAGTGAGTTCACCACACACAGGGATTATTTTATTGGAGAAACAATGGGCTCCACGACATCAAAAGAAGAAGTGGTCATTGCTCAGGTGGCCTCAGGTGGTTCGAATAATGCGTCGGTGGTGCAAGAGCATATTGCGGCGATGAGCACTGCTGTGTTGTTCATAGCGACGTGTTTTGCTGTTGCTATACTTGGTGGGGTAATCTACCTATACCGGAGGTGCCATTTGGACTGGATTAAGCAGGAGGTGAACCGGAAGGAGGTGCAACGAGTGGTGCAAACGGCCTGATGAACAAGTAATGATGAAGAAGTAAGTGGTATATATTCAAGTGTTCGTGTGTAAAATATGTTATAGAGACATTAGTGAAAAAAAAAAATATTGTTATAAATGGAAGTAGAATTAACGTCTATTTATGTGCAACTCAAGGTAATTAGGGAATCTATAGTTAAGTTAGGACCTAGTAGACGAACGGGGAGTAATTTCGACTCAAAGCTTAGTCAAGCGAAAGCCCTTTACGACAAGTTTAAAGTTGTGGTATCAGGCGTGTCAAAATTTTCAGACGAATTGACACAATTGATTAGTAAAATAGAAGACTTGTACGTGAAAACTATTAAGTTTGAGCACGAAGGCGAGATACAAGCAAAGATGGAGTCGCAAAATTCGGAGAGGTTTTCGTTAAAAACGGCAGCTAGTTTGCTTCCTAAAATGAACGGTGATGAAAGTGTTACCCAGGATTTAATAGAAGCCATAGGTTTATATAGTTCCATGTTAGGGGAGCTCGATAGTGGGCTCTTAATAAAGTTCGTGCTCGCCACGCGTTTAACTCAAGGGGCTAAGATGCGGTTGTCTTCACAATACGCGACAGTAGATAGTCTTTTGTCAGATATGAAGAAACATCTTCTTACGGCAAAATCGGACGTTGCGATACAAACTAAGTTAGCTCGTGCTAGGCAGGATAATAAATCAATTGCTGATTTCGGGGCACAAATAGAGAGATTGATGGTGGACTTGACTATTTCTCAAGCCGGGGATAGTCAGGAAGCCTACAAGGTTTTGCAGCCCTTGAACGAAAAGTATGCGGTTAAAAAATTCGCGGACGGACTTCGAAACCAGCGTTTGGGAACTATTATTACTGCAAGGGGCTTGACTTTGTTAAAAGACGCGATTAGGGTGGCCGAGGACGAAAATTGTACATCGTCGGGACAAGTCATGACCTTCCAACGTCAGTTTAGGCCTTATAAATTTTCAGGTGGTAATAGGGGTCGTGGCAATACGTACATGCGTAATGAGCGGAATAATTATGAACAACAAAAATCAGCTGTTGAACGTACATTCCAGAGGGGCAAAAATGCGAACGTATGTAACAACAAAGCGCAAGGTCGTAACGTGAGGAGCAATACATATCGCGGTCGGCATAGTCAGCAAAATCATAGGCATGTAGCGTGTTTTGAACATACGTCAGACGGCCATGACTCAGGCGCAATATCAAGGTCACAGTATAGCGACGATGAGCAGCCTAATAGAAATCAGTTTTTTCGGGATTAAGCATATTTTAGCTTGTAATAGTATTAACTGGGTTAATTTTGTAGTTGGTAGAATAGATACAGACTGGTTAGTTGACACGGGAGCGTCACTATCAGCCATCAAAAAGGGTTTCTTGAAATCAAGCGCGATGTGTTATAAGATTGTTAAGGACGAGTTAATAATTAATGGTGTAGGTGGTAATTTAAAGTCTATTGGTTATGTTAATTTAAAATTAGGATGCGGAAAATATTCCTTCTTGTATAAATTTTATGTTTTTGATGATTTGCCGTGTAAATCAGTTGGCATAGTAGGTCAAGACTTTTTACAAAAATATAGTGGTATTGTAAATTTTTCGGACAACGAGTTAACACTTAGGGAACGTGAAGGGAACATGATTTCAATTCCTCTTAAGTTTTATAGTTATTCATTGAATATACCTCCGCGATGTGAAGTAATAAAGTATTTTCCAGTCAATAGAGCGGACGATTGTGTAGTCATTAGGAAAGAGGTGCAGAAGGGTGTTTTTTTGGCTAATGTAATAGCTAGACCTAGGAATGGGATAATACCCATTAGGATATTAAATACAACTTCCTCAGAAGTTGTTTGCAATATGACGGATGTGGATGTATATTCGTTACAAGATTACGATTATTGTAGTTTTGCGGAACCGGAAGTGAGTGTGGCGCGTGTTAAGGAGATATTTTCTTTGCTTAAACTCGATTATTTGAATAATGAGGAGCGGTTGAGCATTGAACAGATATGTGCAAAGTATCCAGATATATTTCATGTACCAGGGGATAGGTTGACTGTCACAAACGTGTATGAACAGTCAATACGATTGAAGGAAAATGTCACGCCAGTCTATAGGAAGCAGTATAGAATACCATATGCGCAGAAAAAGGAAGTTGACAGGCAGGTGCAGGAGATGCTAGGGAATGGGATAATTGAAGAAACAGTTAGTGAGTGGTCTAGTCCTGTGTTGATCGTTCCAAAGAAAGCGGATCGTAGGGGTGAAAAGAAGTGGCGTGTAGTTATAGACTATAGGCAATTAAATGAGAAGATACAAGATGATAAGTTTCCTTTGCCCAATATAACTGAAATTTTAGATTCTTTATCAGGTGCAGTATATTTCAGTCATTGTGATTTATCTCAATCTTATTATCAATGCACTCTCAATAAAGACAGTAGAAAGTACACAGCCTTCACAACAGACAAAGGACAGTATCAGATGTGTAGATTACCGATGGGGCTAAAGATTAGTCCAAGTTCTTTCAGCCGAATGATGACTGTAGCCATGTCTGGGTTGAATTATGATAGATGTTTGATTTATTTGGATGATTTGATAATATTTGGACGAAATTTGGATGAGCATAACAGGAATCTTATGTCTGTCTTTTCGCGATTGAGGAAAGTGAACCTTAAGTTAAATCCTTCAAAGTGTGAGTTTTTGAAAAAGCAAATACTGTATTTGGGACACGTCATTTCATCAGAAGGTATTTCACCAGATCCAGAAAAGGTTTTAGTGATAAAAGACTACCCGCGTCCCAAAACTAGTGATGAGGTGAAGCGGTTTGTGGCGTTTGCAAATTATTATAGGAAATTCATTCCAAACTTTGCTAGGATAGTTCTGCCAATGAATAAGCTGTGTGGGAGGTATGTGACGTTTGATTGGACGGATGAATGCGAGGAGTCATTTTTATTGCTAAAGAGAGCATTGATGAATCCTCCAGTGTTGGATTATCCAGATTTTTCTGATAGCAACACTTTTATATTACAAACAGATAGCTCAGGATTTGCTGTAGGTAGTGTTTTGTGCAATAGAAACGGAAAGCCTGTTGCATATGCTAGTAGAGCTTTGAATAAGAGTGAATTAAATTATCCTATAATAGAGAAGGAGTTGTTGGCTATTGTTTGGTCAGTTAAATATTTTAGGCCGTATTTATATGGGAGAAAGTTCATCGTAAAAACGGATCACCGACCACTTTTGTATTTATTTAACATGACGGATCCATCGAGTAGATTAACTAAGTTTCGATTATGTTTAGAAGAGTACGATTTTGATGTGGAATATGTGAAAGGGAAGGAAAATGTGTTAGCAGATGCATTATCTAGGATTATAATTTCAAGTGAAGATTTAAAGACCATGCATGAGAAAACCATATCTGTGATGACGAGAGCGCAGTGCAAACGGTTAGAAGGTTCAAGTATTTGTAATAAAGACTCTGCGATTAGTAGGACTGATCACCCTACTATCGTAGAAGTTCTTAAGAAACAAGGAAATGACGTTGAAGTACTTCAAATAGGTGTGAATACGTGGAAAAAGTTAATGAAGAGTTCTCGTACGAAAATAATTTCAAAGTCGCGCAATTTAATGTATATGCCAGAAAACTCGAGTATTTATATAAACTATGAATCTTTATCGGCATCATCGCGAGACGAGTTGTCGAAAGATATAGTTACATTTTGTTTAGAAAATGGCATAAAAGAAGTAGTTATTTTGAAGAATTGTTATAACAATCGTATTATAAAGGAGATGGCAAAATATTTAAAGGAAAACGGTAAATCGATATGTGAGAGTTTTAAATTTTGTGTAATAGCGGATGTGCGGAGAATAGAAGACAACGATGAAAAGAGGGTTATTATGAATGATTTTCATGTTCTACCTACGAGTGGGCATGCAGGGATACGTAGAATGGTGAATAATATAAAAAAGTATTTCTACTGGCCATCAATTGAACATGATGTCATTAAATATGTTCGTAGGTGTGAAAAGTGCCAAAAGCAAAAGTATCACAGGAATGTTAGGGAACCGATGACCATAACAACCACCGCATCTTCGTCTTTTGAAAAAGTTTATTTAGATTTAGTAGGACCTCTTGATAGGGATGAGTATGGCAACGTATACATATTGACTTTGCAATGTGAGCTTACGAAGTTTGTGGAAGCTTATCCATTAAAAAATAAATCTGCAAATGAGGTAGCGAGGGCGTTAGCAGAAAATTTTATTTTAAGATATGGGATACTAAAAGTCATTGCTACGGATAGGGGTTCTGAGTTTATTTCGAAAGTTATGGTGGAGCTATGTAATATTATAGGAAGTAGTAAAATGGTATCAACAGCGTATCATCACGAAAGTATAGGATCGTTAGAGAATGTTCATAAAACTTTAGGTGCATATTTGCGAATACAGACGAATAATAATACATCACCATGGAGTTCTTGGATTCCGTATTGGTGTTTTTCATATAATACAACTGTAAATACCGTAACCAAGTATACGCCTTATGAATTAGTTTTTGGGAAAATATGCAACTTACCAAGTAACTTACAAGGTGAAACTATTGAACCATTGTATAATTTTGATAATTATCCTTTAGAATTTAAGTATCGGTTGCAAAGGGCGCAAGCCGACGCAAAACAAAATGTAATAGCTAGTAAAATAAAAAGGAAAGATTGTTACGATATAAATATAAATCCAATAAATTATAAGAAAGGTGATTTAGTTCTTGTAAGAAATGAGACTGGTAGTAAACTCGATTGTATATACGATGGACCATTTGTGGTTGTAAAAGATGAATCACCAAATGTTATTATTCAATGTAAGGGTAAAGTAGATGTTATTCATAAAAATAGGACTAAATTGTATTGTAACAGTTAAAAAAAAAAAAAAAAAAAAAAAAAAAAAAAAAAAAAAAAAAAAAAAAAAAAAAAAAAAAAACTTAATTATATATATATTTTTTTTTTTTCCTTAAGAAGGGTGATGTAGTGTGTAGTCACGACATCACGTACTTATCTTGATGTAGATTAGGTTAGTTTTAGATTTAAGTAAGATAAGATATGTACCATGTTAGATACTAAGATTGTTATAAGGCACGTATTATATTGTATATATACGCGCCTCTTTAACTGAGAGACACATCATCGTGCTAGTACTAAACAGTATTCAATATACTTGTACAACCTACAGTGAGTCCGTGTTTATTCGTAAACCCTCATCACCTGGATACCCATAACCCCCCACACACCACAGTATAAACATTAAAAAACAAACTTAATTTTGCGATTAAAAACTCATTGATAAGTTTCGTCATCCACGCGAACGAAGTCGCAGGCACAGCTAGTGTTCAATAAAAATAATAGTGACCAAAACATTACAGTTAATTAATAAAGTAGACCGTCGACCGCATATCCAGCCAGTAATTGTTACCGGTATTGTTAAAAACATACAGATCTCATAAATGGCTTTCATTAACGGACATAATATGCCTCTCGGCTGAATAACATATTATAATTAAATACGTGAAAGTGATAACGGTATTAATTTATACTTTAATTGTTGGGAATGTGTGTTCTTGTTTTTGTTGCATTGGAATATATTTTTCATTGTAATTACTATTAGCACAAAAGCGTGTGACAAGCCGATTTAAAACCAGCTCATATTGTAGGTACTTACATCAAAAACTTTATGGTGAGCAATCTATGGAATAAAATATTTTGCAACAATATAAATTATTTATTATTTAAATAATAAATAAATAAATTGTTTATTATTACTTCAATTTGTACAATTTTTTTTTACAATAATTTGCATACTTCTAAATAAAATGCTAATGTGTAATTTGCCTGAACTAGGTAGAACTTGTGCTTCAGGCATTAAAATGCTTATTATATTATTGGTCAGCAACAAATTAACAATTACGTAATAAATATAAAGCAACTAAAAACTAGGACGCAGTTAAAAATACATAAAGTTATTATAAGTATAATATTGCTTATATAATATTTACCTTCTATAATAATAAAATCAATGGCCAAGTGTCATTAAATTAAATAGATCTTTTAAAAAAGTTTACAACACTATCTAAAACAAATTAACAACCTAATTTCCCGACCACAAATAGAGTAAAATCGGCATCAATGTAACACAATTTTTGGTCAATGTACCTGATTGCTATTGTATTGTACGCAATAAAATGTGATTGACGGCCTCCCCCGCTGCGAGCCTAACACAAATATTGACAAACCACGAGTGTATGACAACTTCTACCTATCAATCTTTCACGGCGACTAAACGAATTTCAATACAATTTCGTATGATCGATTTTGATTATATTGTCATTTTATCGGAACCATCATTATGTTATATTTATCACAGGTTATTTTGTAATCTACTTTTACCTAAAATGTATGTTACAAAGTCTTTTATGTGAACCATTATTTTAATTTTGTTAATTGTGCAAACATTTTAAGAAAAAAATCGATAGTTGTGCACTAGCTTCTATCCTTGTCCACTTTGGCGTGGATTTCAGATGTCGTAAAAAATCGATAGTTGTGCACTAGCTTCTATCCGTGTCCACTTTGGTGTGGATTTCAGATGTCGTGGCTACTACATTTCAAGCTTAATTATAATCAATTTTGCTAAATTGCCGTAAAAGAGTAACATAAAGACAAATAGTCATTATCATCGTATATTTGCTTTGCTCCGACAACAAAAACAAAAGCATAATTTAAAACAACAAAGACAGACACTGGTCTACGTTTTAAAATCGCCGACAGCAAAAAAATACATAATAAACGAACGTGTTCGAACAATAAGTCCCTTGGTAATCCAATTCCCGTGGTGTACCGACAAGCGTTGAACAAATAGCTCCCATCTGAGCCATACGTAGAACAGATGAATACTGGTGGAAATGCACCGCTAGCTACAGAAAAAGGTACAAAAGGGAAAAGTTGAGCATTTTAATAAATTGAGGAGATTGAAATGATTGGATCATGTTGGTAACGTATAATGGTAAATGAGATCTTTCAATTTGGTTCTGTTTCAGGGAACTTTAAAATTAATGTGGTACATAGTGAGGCTGTTTTTGTTTGAATTAATTACGGTAAGTCAAAGTCTTAAGTAAAGGAAAATCTAAGCAATTTTGTTTATTTCCTAAGTAGGTAGGTAGTTACCAAATTGTTTAGATCTATCAGAGATCGAAATAGAATCTAAGGCAATGGTTGAGCTCTACTGATAAATTAGCCATGTGGCAAATCCACATATAACGTGTAGTCATAAATATAATAAAGAAATTTGAGAGTAAGTCCTTGTTCAAAATTTTCAGCAAATAAATAAACTCGGAATTATTTAATTTTAAAATTATGGAAAATTCTTCAATGTCTAGACTGTAGAAATGCTACAAATTACTAAATTGAAGTTTATAAACTGGACGAAACAAGAATAATTTTATACAACAGCTGTCTTAAAGAACTAATAACTTATTTCATATATATGTAACAATAAGAATTGTTTTCACTGTAATAGAAAACTGCACTCAACTCAACGACTAATCCATTTTAAGACAACATCAACATGAGGTATTCCATTTTCCCCCGGCCTCCTAAGCGACCACAAGTTCTCTGCAAACATTCCTACCATTCCATTAACTAATTGTTAATTATCCCCTACCTCCCCTTTGCGATGACGTTTTGATGGAGACGCCAATTTTTCCTTTTTCAAGGGTCTTTGGATGAAAGCATTTCTTTTGGTAGAAAGTTTTGATTAAATTCAAAAGACATTGTTAAAGTCTAGCTGCATTGTACATTTATCTTGTAAGGGGATTTGTTAAGATTACGGAGCGGGAGTAATATATGTTCTTTAATGCTTTCGCTGTGAGATTGTCTGCCTTATAGATGAGATTGCAGCCGCAAGAAGACAACGTTAGATCAAAGCGCCTTGATCATAATGTATGTAAGTAATTTAAGATATGAAGTCTCTTGGTAGGTACTGAAGAAACTGTTCTTGGATAATAAATTACAATATACTTATTACAGCTTGCAAATATGATCTTCTATGTTTATTAGTTTAATAAAGATTCAACTACTAAACATAGGAAACAACACAATGAAAACACACCGAAAAGATAATTAATAAAGTAAATTGCGAAGTGGAGACATTTTGTATTAAGATCCCAGAGGAGACATTTCCTAAAAACAGATTAAGATGACGGTAATGTACAATATGCGTGCTGTTTTATGATACTTAATTGCATCTCATGTAGGGTACAACTAACCTTTCATCATTATGTGACCATAAATATCAATTCATTGATCAATCGTAAATTCATAAATAATGATTTAAATGACCACATGACACGCTAAAAAGACAAAGAATTTATCATACCATATCAATCTGCCTTGAACGTCAATAAAAATACAACACCAGTAACTCAGAAACAACTACACAATATCCAACAAACACAACCAATAGCCATACATTTACGGATAAAATCTCAGATCCAAATCCGACTTTCAGATAGTGATCTCCAATTTAACTTTGACGATTTTCCAGTGCTGCACAATACACGAACGGTGCAACTGTAGGCAACTGTAGGTACCGTCGGATTCGTGTTAACTTTTCCAATATATTTGTGTGTTCAAAGAGGCAAGAACAATCCCCGTATAAGGTACCAAGGTAACAAAGTGTTAAGTGAGAAAATAAAGGAACGGAAACTTTTGTGAAACTTTCCAAATTTGATTTTTGTGCAAGAGAGTGAGTTTGCGGCGAAGGCAAGAAATTAAGTGAGTGTTTTTGTGTTAGAAGTTCTTGTAAGATTTTGCGATGTAAGATTACGTTTTTTGTTGAAAAACATTTTTTTAATTTTGGACTATGATACGAAAAACAACTTTTTAACTGCGAAATTAATCACATGCAAAAATACTGGATAATAACCTCTTTGATGTATTAGTATATTTATAAGATACATGATCCAAATTTTCCATTTCTACTCTTAAGCAAACTAATATCTAAGAATATTTTATGATACAAAATACATTATGTAACTATTTTAGTAATATTGACACTCAAATACACACACACAAAAATTATACCAAACATTTCTACAAGTATGTTCAACATTTACTGAGTAAACTAACAAAACCCCTATTTTCTCTCAATAAACCAAATATGACAAGTGATTTATGAAAGTACGGAGGATTCAGTAAAAAGGGTCAAAGATACCTAATAGTGGTATCACTTATCTGGAAGTGGCTATCGAAATCTCTGTGAGAGTAACAACGACTGAAGGATTACATCAATTGTTAAGATAAAGCTTCACTCACTTACGTAGGTAAAGGTTTATTTTTGTAACCTAAGTTTACCTAGACTGTATTTATTTGGACTAAGATTGGTAGCATATTTGTTTTACTAATGTTGTTGATATGTCAGAAGATGACTGTGTCTATCTATAAGTATATAAACACATTTTTAGAGTTCCGTACCCAAAGGGTAAAACGGGACCCTATTACTAAGACTCCGCTGTCTGTCTGTCCGTCTGTCTGTCTCCAGGCTGTATCTCATAAACCGTGATAGCTAGAAAGCTGAAATTTTCACAAATGATGTATTTCCGTTGCCGCTATAACAACAAATACTAAAAACCACATAAAATGAATATTTAAGGGGGGCTTTCATACGACGGTGGTACGGAACCCTTCGTGCGCGAGTCCGACTCGCACTTGGCCAGTTTTTTATCTGTCGCCAATAAGTGATTTTGGGTGAACATACAAATACTTCGACATTTAATTAATACCTTTGTTATCCCTGATTCCATAACTCAAGTGTCTTACCTACTTACTTTGTGTTCAATATAAAGTATGTGATGTCGTCCACATATACCATACGTAAACATACTTTGCCTTACTGCACATAAAGGTAACATTTAAATATGAATTACATTAAGTATTATTTTCAAAATAAACTTCAAATTTAATACCAAAAAACCTATAAAACTTCCCCCACTTCAATAACACACCACCAACCAAACAAATCTATGTAAAAGCATTATAGAATAATTATTTATTCTTCAGCGGATTCGATTCGCGTTCGACTCTCACCGAGTGCAGTGCAAACACTTGGCTCACGTGGGGATACGCCTCCGTGGGTCTCGATGTAATGTTTGGCTAAGAGAGCATTTTTATTAAGACTGGAATGAGATTGAGAATAATAATGGAAGGAAAGTAAATAATATCGGATGGAGTCTATTTTTAGTCTCAATAATTTGATCGTCATCAAATATTCATCAATAGCTCTTGTCGTCCCACTCGTCCACACACACAGACCATTTTAGGCCAGGCGTGTAAAGCTCTCCGGTCCTGTGTTGGCTTCTCAAAATCTACTAGTAAATGGAAACGGTTATATTTTCGTTAAAGCTGTTGGAAGGCACCACTAATATAGAGGTAATAATATGATATACAGTGTTTAATAACTATGGAATTTATTTAAAGTTATTATTAACTTTTTCTTTACTTAAATTGACAACAAATGGCTTTTTTTATATGAAACAAAAAGTATTTACTATAGGATAATTAACATAAAATATTCATTGCAATAACAACACGTGCAATCAATTAACAACTTTATTTTAATCGGTTTAGGTTCAAAATCGTTAGAGGACTATTCTGTAAAGTCATGCTATTGAAACTAACGCAACAGTGGCACTAAACGTTAAATTCAAGCAATTACGTTTGCAACTGTGTTGTATCACAACTTCTGAATACCTTAGATTTTAATTAATTAATTGCAGACTTAATCTTGTAGAGTGCTCTTATATCAAATCAATGCTAATTTATTCAAGGAATACAAGAGTAATCTAATAGATATTAATTTGCTTAAACTACAAGTTGTTAGTATTCCAGTTATATCAGATAAATTAATTTAGCCTATTACTATGATTGTTTAAAACATAGTCAACAGTGTGTAACTGGGTTTAAAGATTGTCTCCAGAATTAATACTTTTAACAGAATATGCTCATAAAAAGAAGGGGCTGATGTTTTTGAGTCAGAAACTTCATCTTTGTATTATTTCCGAGTAAAGTTCCGTATTCCGTAAAGTTATCAATAGGTCACTAAATAATTAACTGTTTATACGTACTATATACATATAGTAGCATGTTAACTACTGTGTGTTTGCTCTATATTTTAATTAAAAGTTGACAGAGTGGCCTAAATAGAAGGAATAGGTACATTCCATTTCACGTTTGTGTCATAATATTAATTATTTTATTAATTGGCGTGTTTGCATCGGATTCCTCTTTGCTCACAATTAGCCGCGGGCGAGGATGGTTTAACAACAATGTCCGAAAGGGTTCATTACACAAATAAAAGGGTTCATTTAAAAGCACTTTAAATGAGTACGTTATTTATACATAACCAAGCGTTCCACGTAATCCCCGTGTATAAATAAAGAAAATCACTCTTAAAAGACCAAAATATGTAGGTAGGTAAATAAGTAGTATTATTTTTTTACTATTTTAATCTATTTGTTTATAACATTCAAATAAAGCTGATTAATAAATATCTTCGTAAACGTTTCATACAAAGCATAGCTTAAAGCATAATATTCATTCATATCATTATTCTATTCACTACAAAGTAAAACTTTTACACGTAATTAAAATTGCTCAAAAAAATAAGTCCGGTAACCCAGGGAAGGTTGGGTTTAATCCCCGCAGGGAGTTCCCATAAGAAGTACAACGGTAGGGGGAAAATAAACCCACCTCAAGTGTCCCCGTAGTACGTTGTGTACGACTCGGTCCCTGGGCAGTCTGCCTTGTTACAAACTTGTGGAAGTTAATTTCTTTTCGAAAATTTAATTTGTGTTCTTACAAAAAACGCGATATAGATGAGACGACAACCAAGCATTTTACGTTCCATTCGAAATAATTTAAGCAGGTTTTAAGGTTGTTAATACTTAATTACAATATGTTTTAATATAACTTTCTGGTACAATGTCGGGAACCTCAAGGTAATTAACTTTCAAGCATCTTTAAAAGTATAAGAACAAAACGAATTTTTTTATCGTGAAAGTTCATACTATACCTGTTTTAATTTTAAATTAATAAAAATAATTTTCAAAAAAGATTATACAAACATTAATTTATTTACTAAATAATTTATTTTGTACATGTTACATGAGACCTAATGGTGCTGGTAATATATAATTACAGTAAAGTTTTCGTGATTATTATACCAGCAAGCGATTAAGTTCCTAAAAATAATTGTTTATCTAAACAAAACAATACCCAACATTTTCCAATCTCATGGCAAACATTTCCCCATGCTATTCTATATGCCAATTCTCAAATGAATTCCCACAATTACAGTTCCAGTCCTTGTAGGACTTAAGCCGTACAAACGTTAGTGATCTCAACGTGAACCGCGCCATAAATAAGGCGAGGTGTAGTGTCGTTAGAGTGGTGTACCTTGGGGGTTGTTTGTTATTAATGCTGGTAATAGCCTGTATAGTACACAGTGCATTGGTATCTGTTTTGTGGGTAATGATGTGTCATGTGGTTATGGATTCTAAAGTACATAATTTTGTATGAGAAAAATAGGACAAGTGCGAGTCCCGTGAACCGAGGTTTCCATTAAATTTTTGCTTATCGCCACGGTAATTATCCAAAAAGAAACTAAGCTTTGCAGTTGAAAACATGTTACCTGAAGTGATAACAAATTATGTCATATGTCCATCAATATGTAAGCAGTGACTAATTACCAACAGTTGAAATGTACCATGTATACATATTTTTATATTGTAAGAACTACCCAACAACTCCTTTTCTACATTGCGTCGAGTCTGGGTGGTTATAGTACCTCTTTGTCTCTGATTCCATAGCACATGTATCATACAATACTGAAAACTTAAATAATTAGGCAAAAACCAGACACGAGTACCAACTATCTCCACCCAATAATAATATTCTCAGTAGCACATTCTAAATGACACCAGTCCAGATACAAGCAGTAGTCCAGCAGGATCGTCGACATGCCATCGTAGCGAAATGATTGGCCAATTAGAGCGGATGAGATTCTCCTGATCCTGATTGGCTAGCGGGGGTAATGAGGACACAAAGTAATGTGCTAGTGACCGTAACTTAGATTATTACCATGCATTTTAGCATAGTAATTTAATATGTCTGCGTGGTGTATGTTTTTCACATTGAACTGCGACATATAATTTGTGATATTATTATGAAAGCTCTACAAGAGTTTCGCGCTAGGGATTTTTATTTTTTGTATTAGTAGATTTTTACGACACACTTAATTGCACAAAAAGATACGTTCTCTAATTACAACTACTCAAGTACTATGTAACTGTTATTTATCCATGCAGTCGATATTATCTGTAAGATGAAAAAATATTATAGTTACAAAAATGGCGCTGGGAAAGTTTCAGACATTAGTTAACTAAAAGCCCTAAATAGTCTGCACAGCTAACATTACATATAACATGTTGCAGTTGGTAAATGAATAAAACTTTGTTCCATTAGAAGTTTGCATGTTTAGCAAAAGTTTTAATAACGATTACTTTACTAAAGCTCAACGTAACCGTGGCAAATAAAGCCATTTAATTTTTGTCTTGTCTGTGCCACGTAGTCTTTTTTAATCTATAATAAATCTGTAAAAGTGAAAATTCTGTACATTGAAAATATCAAAAAAAATAATGGCGGGGGATGATACTAGACCGACACCGAACCCAAAAATTTTTGTCTGTCTGTCTGTCTGTTTGTTCAGGTATCACGCAAAAACTACCGGTTCGATTACGATGAAACTTGGTATAATTATTCTTTATTATCCTGGGCACCACACTGGGTAGTTTTTATCCCGGAAAAGTATAAACAATAAAAAAACAAACTTAATTTTGCGGTTAAAAACTCATTGATAAGTTTCGTCATCCACGCGAACGAAGTCGCAGGCACAACTAGTAAGAAATAAATAACTTATAATGTCATAATATAAATTATGTTTTATGATTACCATATTGATCAATACTTCTATACGAAGATTATGTATTCAATTGTTACAGTGTGTGTATAGTATCTATTTGCCAGTCTGTTAGAAACTGATTTTAATGAACTTCGGTAGAGGGTAAGCTTGGGCCTTAAGAAACGACAAAGACAAATGTTTGCCGACAACCACGCGGATGAAGCCGCACGAAATAGCTACTTAATAGTGAATATAATGATTATGATTTAACCCTACAATTCTAAAAAGTTTTAAAATACGGTATTCAGCTGAATCCGGTAAGACTGCCGACCGTAAAATAGCTTGGGAAAACGCTAGGTAGATGATGATGATTAATTAAAAAAAAAAACAATCATATTGCCCAAGATTAAAAACTAGGAATAATACAACTTATCATCATATTGAGAACTTAGAAAATATTTCCTTCATGTCAAATCTAAACAACAAAAAATACCTCATACTAGTGCTTTTGCCAAGTGTTCGTCAACATTCACGTAAAAGGCAACTTGTTCTCAATATCAAGTACAAAACATCGGTGCGGGCGAGCGCTCGCTCATGTTAGCTCGCTGAATGGAAGTGTTTCAGCTTGGAACGATGCCGCACTATGCTATGCATAAGATTGTAGCGGGGAGGTGACAGTGGTGAGAGCAGCGGGGTGGTAAAGAGGTAATTAGAATGATGTTTGTCCTAAAAAAATATTTGTGTAGTTAAGTAATAAACAATTTTGTTAATAAATGACAACTAGTTAAAATTCTAGTTAAAATGTTATGTAGATAGGTTATCTATATAACATTTCAACTATTTCAACCATTTCAACCTACTAGATAAGTTTAGGTAATTCAATTTTTTTTACTTTAGTTAGATCTACGGAATAAATTTTTCTACTTTCATTATTTTTTTTTGCCATATTGAGCATTTTAGCATTAAAATGTAAAAAGATTAACTGGAACGTTAGTTGAAACAATGCAGTTACGAAACGCAGACTACGTAAAATTTTACAATATTTTTCTTTGAACTTAATCGTCGCCTCCGCCCCCGCTACCGCTTATCAAAGCCTCACACCCACTACTCATTGTACCGCAGTGACTCCTTTCAGCATCGCTACGTTAAAACGTTTCACAGAACTCTTCGACACCAGAACATTTAGACTCTCAGAGCGAACGAACGACAAAGCAGTATTGTAATCCCCTCAACTCATTCCACCAAAAGATATTTCAAGAATGAAAAAGTATGTCAGCTATTAGTCTTTGAGCTTTTTTATCTTTAAAAGATATCTGCGAAGTTTTATTAAGTTCAGTAAAAAGGTTTTGGCTGTCTTTCTGTGATGTATGACGAAGGTTTGTGTATTCTTCTGAAGTTTTAAAATAATGGGTAGACTTAGTGCTTTGAAAGTTATTTGGGAATACTAATACAACTGTCGTGTTTTGTTTCGGATTTTATATTAGATTTACTGGGATAACAGTGTAAAGTTTGATGGAGTTATTAACTACTTCTAAAACATTGTCACAACTGTCATTTAATATGTATTTAAGATTGGATAGAGTGATAACTGTTGAACACAATCCTGCCTGAATAATGCATTTTGGCTCTTATCATTTTGAATATACTGAGTTTATTTGAATGTTTGCCTTAAATCCTTGATAATAATTTTACGGTGAAGGCTTAGTCACGAAAAGAAAAATGAAGGCATCGGAAAGGTAGGTTTTGGCAGAGCATCTTGGAAGACTACATATTTTATGATAAACCCAATTAAAAAAGACAACTAGGTAAAGTAACAACCCTCTCAAAAAGTCACACATGAATCAGTCATTGCTGGCCTCTATTTGACAGTTCCCAGTGGCCTATAAAGTGGCCTTAAGTAGAGGCCACGCACAAAGTTGGCCCAAATAGCGGTTCGGCAGGTAAATTCGACCCAAGGCAACAGGATTTATAACAACACGGCTGGGGACTTAGCAACCTCTATCTAAGCAAGGAGTAACGGGCGATAAATTCTTTACGTTTTCCTTGGACGCGAGTAAATTGTGTATATTGTTGAACTGGGCTCGTGAGGAAATCAGGACGGACTCGTCTTAAACTAGATGACATTATTTGATAGGTGAAGGGTAAAATCTGTAGTTCACTGTGACTGAATATTGATATAAGCTGTCACATTGCCAAACAGTTTTTCGGTTTGTTCACAGACCTTTGGTCCGTTGGGTATAGGTATAAATATGTTGAACATTATGTATGAACCTTTTTGTTGACACGACAATTCTTGATCTATGTGGTGATGTGTCGATTGAAAATTTTACATGTTCATGCGTCCAAGCAGGCTATAAAACGCTACTTCTTCTGACTTATACTGCACACCACCTTAGAAGTCTTTACGGTGTAGTGCAGGTAACCGCTTAATTAAACTAGAAATGCTTAGTATAAGACTACAAGCGCCGAATTAAATACCTATGCAGTTACGGTACACCGCAGTCAGTATTATTCAATTGTTTTATTTTCGTACCATGGCATTTCCATGTGGTTTTAATTTGCAAATTATTGGATGGTTTTGTGCCTGATAATTAGCGTCCAGCCATAAAATGATCGGAGTTTGGAAGCTCATATTTATAGGGAACCACAAGAGCGTGTAATCCTCGTGCCCACTAATGGCGGATTACTGACCCGAGCCACGTGAACTGGTAGGAATGATACGTCGATGTGACTTCCTAGTTACGTAATACTGGTATACTTAGGAAAAACAATTGTGTAGGGACATGTGAAAAGATAAAATCATCTCGCAAAAAACTTAAGCAAGCCTAAAAAAAAAAGATAATAATGAAAAAATTTAAAGAATAAATGAATGTGTATAAAAAACATTTCCATTTTACAGAGGCAAATCGCTCTCTTCAAGCGGAGTAAGACAACTGATAATAATCTATACTTAGTGTACTTAGGCCCAGTAGCCCATAAAGTGGCCAACAGGAATTTCATAAAGTGACTTTGATTGTAAAGCAATACAATCTTCGCGACGTCTACAATAATAATTTAGATACTACTGACCTATCTAATTACAAATGATTTTTTGGCAACACTTTACTCCCTTAAGAAAACAATTTATTCAACAGTATACCCCAACCTCTAGTGGTTAGCTATCGGCTACTAATGACGGATTACAGGCGATCATGCGATCTCACGAGGATTAGCCGGCCGAAACGAATCGGAAAGCACGATACGCTAAGCTTGCGTAAGCCGGGCTAAATAGGGATATAATGTGAGTGAACACAAAATAAGATACTATACAACAAGTTAAATCGATCTTCGGAGGACAGACAGTGCTGTAGGCATTTCATTTATGCCAAAAAATATCACATTATTAAGTTTAGTCGCTAAGGTTTTAAACTAAATAGCATTTATATTTTATTTTTATGCTTTTAAGTTGACAAATACCTAATAAGTGACAAAATGTCGTGGTGGCCTAGCAGTTCGATGAACGGAATTATATGCACAAGGTTGCAGGTTCGAACCCAGGCAAGTACCAATGTGGCTTTTTCAAAGTTATATGTACTTTCTTAATTATTCTAAGACACTTCTGACAAACGGTGAAGGAAAACATCGTGAGGAAACCTGGATTCCAAAATTTGGGCTCTGAAATCGCCAATCCGCAGAGAGCAAGCGTGGTGATCAATGCTCGTGCCTTCTCTATACGGGAAGAGGCCTGTGCCCAGCAGTGGTACGTTTATACGCTGGATTATTTAAGTAACAAAAAAATTACATACTTTGTTTACTTATTTTAATGTTTCACTTTATTACGTAATATAAATAAGCATTATATAACTCACTTTAGTATTTTATTTTTATTTGTTGTACGTTTTTACTGAGTAAGTATTTTAGAATTATTATTTATCTAATACCATGCCATTGGGCCTAACTAAGGGCTCGTACACATTACTGCGAATTCGCAACGCATCGCAAAATTCTGCGATCTCGCGTTCCATTTTGAACTTTATTTACTAGAAGTTCCTGCGATGTGGCGTCGCATCGAATCGCATCGCAGTTTTGTGTATGAGCCCTAACCCAAGACAGCCTAAAGTCAATATAACACAAAGTCTTCAGTATTCAGGACACAAAATCTGTACATCGCGCGCCTGAACCGCTGCACTATTCCCAACATACTTCGCAATATTTTCATGAAGTGCCATTTAAACGTAAACACGTCTTTTCAAGCGATTTAAAGAGATTTATATGCATTTTTAAAGCACCTTTGCCGTATGCAGAAGAGGCTATGCATCTCTAAAGTTTGCTAAATAAAATGCACTAAAAGATATTTATAGGCACCCGATGTAAAGCTAAGGAACCTCAATCGTTGCAGGAAGTTATGTATCACTATTTACATGCAATTTACTCGAGTTTGGAGACATTGACAATTTTATTTAGAAACAGTATCTTTATTTTATGTAACACGTTATGAATCTTCAATCTTTAAGTGTCAGATTTAAAGACAAAGCTGAATTGCTAATATTTCCTAAAGTTTTTAGACATCTTTTTGTTTCCCCAAACAAAACAATAACGACTTATTGTTTTTTTTTAAAAGGTGATAAGAAATAATCTATATTATAAAAATAAAACTAATGTATTTTACATTTTATACTAGAAAAATAAAATAAAATAAAAATAGGCATTATTTTTTTCAAAATGTCACAACTATTCTGTAATAACAGTCAACTAATGAGGGTTATTTGATTTTTATTACAAGTCAAGCTGTGCCTGCGACTTCGTTCGCGTGAATAACAAAAATTATCAAAGAGTTTTTAACCGCAAAATTAAGTTTTTTATTGTTTATACATTTCCGGGATAAAAACTACCCAGTGTAGTGCCCAGGATAATAAAGAATAATTATACCAAGTTTCATCGTAATCGAACCGGTAGTTTTTGCGTGATACCTGAACAAACAGACAGACAGACAGACAAAAAAAATTTTTTTCACACTTTTGTGTTCGGTGTCGGTCTAGTAGGTAACACCCCCCGCTATTTATTTTTTTTATATTTTCAATGTACAGAATTTTCATTTCTACAGATTTTTTATAAGTATAATTATAGATATAGATAATTATCCACGTGTAATACTCCTACAAAAACACGACAAAAATCCTAACAAAAACTTGCCGCAACTTCAAGTTAACCCAAGTCACGCTGACGGCTCGCAGTCAACGCGGTCGCAATAAAACAATGCGCAGTGCGGTCACCAGGCGGTATGGACCATCCACTGAAGGATTACATAATGTTGATATGCTTATAAAACAGGTTAAAATGATTTGAAAGAAACTTAAGTATTTGATAAGTGATTTATGTAAGTAATTGGTCTTTTACGGAAATAAAATTTGTTGCAGTTCTGTTCTTCGTAACTAGATATCGCTTCATTATTAAACCTTAATTTAATAATTTGCAGTTTCTACATGTATAAACCTATATTAAATTGTATTCCTTATAGCTCAATGAAGAAGCTACATTTTATTATATTATGCAGCTTATATTACAAGTACCTAGCTGACGAGTACACAAAAAGTATTTCCTACACGTTACATAAGTAACTTGCGAATACATTACCTTTTTTGTGATCTATCTCAATTTGTCATACTCAAATTTAAAAAAAGATTTATAAATATATAAAGTTAGCCTAGTCCAATAACTCACATCTCTACAAAACGCCTTGCATTTAACCCTAGTCGTGTCGACAGGCAGCGGTGACGCCTCGACCATTAAATAATGCCAGTGTGGGGACGAGCCGTAAATGTACTGATGAATAATTGTTCAGCGAATCAACACTACGGATACGTTAGGTAATCTTTCGGGGCTTTTTTTCTGTTGAATATTGAATTGAAATAGAGATGTCATAATTATATATATAATAGCTAATAAAATGTCTGTGAATAAAGAATGTTTAATTATTAATATTGAGGACACGGTCAACTGTTACTATTATTAACATCTCCACACAAGCATAAAATTATGAAACGTAATAAGAACACACTTTTGCTTTAACCTGACATAAGGCTTCTGCAATAACTTAATAAAAGTCATTGATATACAAACAAAACAATAATAAAAAATGACCTGAGCCTGAACCAGCTGGCAGACAGCACAGGCGCGAACAAATAACATCATACAAAAAGCCACTTATTTGTATTTCCATTTTCTTTGTGAAGGGAAATGTAATTTGGTCGGTAAGAAGTTCTCTGGTGAAGAAATAGCAATTTCTTGCCGATCACTCGCGGGCTGCGATGACTGGCAAGCCGCTCATGACTGGTCGCTTTTGTGCATTTTTCTTCATTATTCTTCCTCGCAATAGATTTTTCTTGAACTGTTATAATTTATAGTTATTGGGATGTTCGGGTAATCTGTATAAGCCCTCTTACGCACTAGCGGTTGGCCGCCTAGGCGGTTCGTTTGAGCGGCCAGCCGCCTGATGCGGTTGCCATAGCGGTTGACCGCTACGCCAACCGCACGGCGGCCAACCGCTATGAAACCGCGTAAAGCGGTTGGACCGCTTGAAGGCGTGTTTTGTCTAGTAAAGAAATGGACGCCGTCGAGGTAGCTTGTGTTATCTATTTTTACTACCGAAAACAACGAAAGAAAAATAAAAACAGATACTGGATTCACCCTTTACTAGAAACACGCAACGAATTTGGCCACCCTTTTTACTTTTCTCTATGGGCGGCTCGCCGCGAACTGAACCGCCAGGTGCGTATAAACAGAATGGCAGCCAGCCGCGAAGCGGGCCGCAGCTATCCATTCAACCGCCGCGGTTGAAATTTTGTGGCGGTTAAGTGCGTACAATCACAAGCGGTTGCATATTAAACTGGAAATGCGGCTAACCGCGCGGCTAGCCGCCCCCGCGGTTAACCGCTAGTGCGTAAGAGGGCTTAGATACACGCTTGAAGAAAGTTTTTTGTTCAACATAAGACAGAGGATATTCCTCGATAGCAGATGATTTTTGTATAAACTAGCTGTTTCCCGCGGTTTCACTTGCGTGCGTCCACATACCCGATGTTTTTATTTCGTTTTGAAGATCAATCCAAAAAACCCAAGATCATGAAAATCGGTCCATCAGTTCTTAGTTATAAATGGTGAAACTAATCAAATTTTGTTTTACATACTGTAATTTATATTTATAAATAAAAATATCTCCTTTTAGTTTACATTAATATTGGCTAGGCTTTAAGCACTACTACAACTTGCTACTACTAAGCTTTAGAAGAACATGAATTTAGCAATCCGTAATTATCTGTATGTTTTCCTTTTGTCTTTAACTTAAACGATTAGGCACAATGTGCAATGTATATAATTATGTATTAAATGTTAGTAACATTGCTGGATTTGTTTGTTATAACTACTAAAGCGTATTCATATAAGTTATTACTTTCCCATACCTACTGTTGTATAAAAGAAGAAACAACATATCAGTTGAGTAATGCTATAAAAATGCAAAACATTTATATTGCTATGGTAATAACAGACCTTTAGTGTATGACGTAAATTTACTTTTCAATAACAAAGTTAACCCTAAAAAAAAGGATTTTATTTCCTTATGTGTGAAAAACTTAGTATACTTAGCATTACTAACATAATTCCCAGTTTACCTAACTAACTCCACCTTACGTCCAAACCTCGTAAATCAGCACGTGTGTCGTTTATGACGGTTTCATTGATCACCCATACAATTAATTAACATTGGCAGTAGAGAAATCTCGTATTGCATAATTGGAACGTTTCCACGGGCAGTGGTGACAGTGTACTCTATTGTGCACTAATTATTGGTCGTTAGATTAGATTTACGCATTCCATTAGATTTGATACGATTATCTAGTCCAGTTGCGTATTGAAGACTTGCCTGTAATTGCAAATGGAGGTTGATTCGTTTTTCGTTTGTGTGTGTTAGCGCGATTGCGTTCGTAAATATGGCGATAAGTGATAATAGGTTTTGGTTTATTGCCGCCAAAGTGTTTAGGACTGTCCCTTGTGGTTATTGTTATTCTATTTGTATTTATTGTCTACATAAAGGTTTAGGTATGTAAGCCATGTCGTGGTGGCCTAGCGGTTCAATGAACGGTTTTGTATGCACGAGGTTGCAGGTTCGAACCCGGGCAAGTACCAATGTAACTTTTCAAATTTATATGTACTTTCTTAATTATTCTAAGACACTTCTGACAAACGGTGAAGGAAAACATCGTGAGGAAACCTGGATTCCAAAATTTGGGATCTGAAATCGCCAATCCGCAGAGAGCAAGCGTGGTGATCAATGCTCGCGCCTTCTCTATATGGGAAGAGGCCTGTGCCCAGCAGTGGGACGTTTATAGGCTGGATTATTATGTAAGCTATACCTTGATGGTCAAAAAGAGTAATCAAACACTCATTCTATAACGTCTATGATTCCATAGCAAATAAAGAAAACACTAAAAGACGAATCAATTAAGGTTTAGGGCCAAGATTTTTAGAGTCAAAAGTAGCTCAAACTAGGGCAATTTTTATCTATAAGAACGTAAAATACAAAGCCATTGTTAAAGTATTCATAAGTTTGTGGCCAAAAATTGTGGATACGCCTTACACAAAACAAAAGCCTCACGATACACATACCAATAACCTATTCTAATACATTAATAACTTTTCCAAATCAAAGGAAATAGTAGAAAGATATTTCACAGGACCGCCAGAGCCACAAGGGGCAAAACACGATGACAATAAACCGCCTGTCTGTTTCGACTACTGAAGACATTCCAAGTGTTTTTGTTCTGCCACTGACAAAAGTAACAAATCTATTATTATTGTCTTATCTCTCTGGAGCGACTTGACTAAACTTGGCACCCTCTTTATCTAGTTATCCCATAAATCATTTTATCCTGTCGCTTTTTATTAGGGCATTTGGAGGACTTCAGGTTTGGTGTAAGTTAGTGCCTATGAAGCGGATTAAGTCATTACTCTGAACCGTGGCAAGGTTGACCAATCTCTAAAATGTAAAATACTGAAATTACTATCATAGGTCTTTTTTTATGTTTCAATATATATTTCATGATATAGAAAGTAAAAATACAAACCTGCTCTTTTGAGCTAATGATTTTTCGGCCATATATCCTCATCCTACCCTGTAAGTATTCTCTTCACATCTTTCACTTCCAATGTTTTATCACTCACAAAATCACTCATGACTGATCTGTTACGACACATAAATGTCCTTTTGCACCACTATCTATGTTATCTGAGAACTCATCGCTGTACTCTAGTGACCTAATAAGTAGGAATGACAAAAAAAAATATTTTTACCATTTCATCCATCAATTCCCGCTAAATGGTTATGGAATATAATAATATGACAGTAATTATAGTTGTAACTACTATTTATGAACTGGTCCGTACTCTATTACCCTACGAGCTGACTACAGAAAAAAGGTTGCCACATACCAAAGTAGCAAACCACAGAGCGACCGCTCCAAAGGTAAAGTCTTCACGTTAAGGTTCGCCCGCCCACGTTTATACCTTGAGGGGTTCCTCAAAAGGGCCTTTTGTTTCCCTTATCTCAATGCGGTTTGATTAAGCCATTGTGTATCGCGAAGCCATTTGTTAGTTCATTAAGAGAAAGTACTGGAAACTTTTTAAAACTTCAGATTGAAGGATATTGGTGGCATAATTTGGGAACGTCTGATTGGCCGAGGCATTTTCCTTGTTTGTAGGAATTTGTTATGACTTTCGAGATTAGATTAAAAAGAACTTTGGAGAGGAAATTTTGGGGTATTGTTGAGTGTACTACATAATTGGCGTATTTTATTAAAATACATAAAAGTATGCTTTTATAGCGGTATTTTATTAGGAGGTCGGAAATTTGAACAAAACTGTTGCTTGAGGATATTATAGCGACAAAAACATTAATTATTTGCTGTAGAATCTTGTAACTAACTTACTAAAATCTCAAGGACCAAGGCTTATTTTTTCTTTAGGCTTCTAGATCTGATACAATTGCTATAATTTTATCTTTTAAACGTTGAGATATTTTAAATGTTTTTTACAGATATGTTATTTGTTTAATATCTACAGCCACACATAATAATATCAAGATATACATCATCTTTAAATGACAACAACATATGTGCGTCCTTAGAAAAGGCGTGACGCGAATGTCCGATACAGCACCCTTCTCTGCGGGGTCATTGAACCGAAGACAAAAGGTGGTCAGAGCGAGGTCTGTTGTGGTATAATTGCAAGTCCAAAATTACTCCCTTTTGTGGCAGACTTGGTACAAAAACAGACGTTTTAGGTTGACTGTCTTGATTGTGTTTTGTTTTTGTATCTTCTTTGTCTTTGAGTTTCAGACTGTAAATAATGGATAAAATAATCCAGCCTGTAAACGTCCCACTGCTGGGCACAGGCCTCTTCTCATATAGAGAAGGCACGAGCATTGATCACCACGCTTGCTCTCTGCGGATTGGCGATTTCAGATCCCAAATTTTGAACGGTGAAGGAAAACATCGTGAGGAATCCAGGTTTCCTCACGATGTTTTCCTTCACCAATTGTCAGAAGTATCTTAGAATAATTAAGAAAGTACATATAACTTTGAAAAAGCCACATTGGTACTTGCCTGAGTTCGAACCTGCAACCTTATGCATACAAATCCGTTCATTGAACCGCTAGGCCACCAGCACCACGACAATAAACAGATAATAGATGAAAATATTTAACTAGGATAAGTAGCTACAAAATAACTTAATAGGAAACAACTAAATCACGGCACAGTTGCTCGATAGTTTGCCCTTTTTTCCTATTCACAGCCAATCATAGTCATTTCACCACCTAGCCAAATATTCAACAGCAGTTTATAAGCCTTTGATTTCGGCAACAATTTATTGAATTATATTTCAAATCTACAGAAATTTCCAAAAACTAAAAAGAGACCACATCGTTATAATCCCTTATATACCCAAAACAAATTCAAAACAATTGACTATTGAAACTATCTCCAAAAAGGTCATACCCATCTCTAAAACTCAGGAAACTTACCAATTGGTCAACAAGAGAGCCAGCTAATAAATTCGGCATAACATTTTATTGTAACACATCCGGGTCTCGCGGGCGATATTAATGCCGGCAATTGTATAATTTATGCATACCCACGACCCCCGGCTAGCTACGAGTACCATCATCATTCTTATATACGAGAACCTCATAAAAGGGTAGTGTTTGTTTGTCGAATTCAGGAAATAGTAGCGTCAACTGTTGAAATATTATTTTGAGTGTTTTTGCTCGAGGATTCTTCGTTTTTGGTATTAAATGTGGGTTTTAATACTAAAGTTACTAAATTAAGTAATAATAGTGAAGTCAATCACCAGTACGTAAATTAACATTAACAAGATCTTGAACAATTTAACATCAATGTCTGTCATCTTTTAAACTCAATTCAAATAATTATAAAATCATTCTTGCAGAATAATCCCAAATTAGCTAATAACAACCTGTAACCAATTTACAAAAGCATCTTTAAGCTTTCACAACGAAGGGCCATCAAAAACGAAATTCATTCAAAGTGTAGACAAGTGTTATTACACTTGCTGGCTCTCATAGCTCTCATAATATTAATTTGTATGTAAAACATGGCATAACGACGCCATGCGGCGAACTCGTTTCGCGCCTGATGCGATGTAATGGCCTGAAAATGAGACTGCGATCGTCAAATTATGTATGTCGAGTGTATGTGTGTGTCTGAGTGTATCTCTGAGACTACACGGGTGTATTGGTACAGACAAATGGGGTATTACTGGAAAGCTTTCGGAAATAAAATGAGATAGGTGATTACTACATTTATAGCGATCGCCGCGTCAGACTTGTTGCGAACGTAATCCTTATATTTCTGATCAGATTTTAATAAATATCTATGAGCAACACGAAAACTAAGAGCTTGTTTTTAAATTTCACGAAAAAACAAAATAATGATTCAAAGTAAAAGACCAAGTCAAAATATCCACGCATTTTACAATTTCAAAAATTAAATTCCCGTTGCCATGCTCCAGAATGGCAAATTTAATTTATTACACGTACAAAACTGTCTAAACAACTACAGAAATTACCTGAGCGATCCCTTAAAGTCCGGAAATTCTGTTATATCCCTCAACTTATTCCTTAGCTCATTAGCCGACAGGCGCGATAGATAGTTGGGGCAGTTGAAAATGAGCATCTACTTAAAAGTTTGGGAACGAACCCGGGACTGTTCGATGCCCGACACGGATCCAAGTTTCAAACTTGATAAACTTTGGACAAGCTCAACATGGTTTAGAAAATATTGTTTTAAATATAAAGTTTTTGAATGTTTTTTGCTCCACATATTATTATCTACTCAGATTAAATATTTTACCTAAGGTAAAGAACCTAGTTTAAAGAAAACAATGTATACTCTATTAAAAAAATCTAAAGTTAGTTCAGCTATTTTTATGATTCTACAAAGAAAACGGCAAAAGACAATGTGAATTCTACAACAAAGGACACTAAACTACTATCACTCTGACCACTCATTAACTAGTACAATCACATAAGCAGCTCCCGATAAACATCGAAGCTTCAAGTGACAAGTAATACCGTACCAATTAAACTAATTGCACATCCACGATCGATAAGGATCTTCGGTACTCCAGCGGCCACTAATTGAGGCATGTCTGGTCATTTTGTTCGCTAGCTAAACTTCCCGAGGTCGGGCTTGTTAAGGGCCAACAAATTCGGAAATCGCGTCCAAATGTTAACGGGAACCAATTTGTGGGCGCCACCGACCTCGCCCGTCCTCCAGGGATTTGAGAACATAGTATTTTATTAGAAGGTTGATTAGTTGTTTGTCTTGTTGCTGCCTTTGTTCGGTAGCCCTTGTCTATTTTTTTCAGTACTCGTTTGTTGTGAAGGCCTATTTTTTGGCTAACAAGAGCGTGTTGTGAGTAATGATGTGATCGTGAAATATGTTATTTAATGATTTAGGTATACAACATTGTTTATTAAATGGATTTGTAAGTTTGTTTTATGCCGTATTTTAACTCACGAGTATATTCTTTCAAAAATGTTATTAGAATTAATAGCTACTAACAGAACCATAGAATAAATATTAAAACAAATAAAACCATAATTTTGTAACCAAAACATTCTGACATATCACATACAACTCTTACATAATGTATGTAAATGGACTGATGGACGTACACCATCACAAACACCGTGCCACCGGTAATCTCCTTGACCAAAACACCAGGGGCACATAACAGCCACGTCGGGTTAATTTTCCAGTAATCAAATGTGAGTTGATGCGATTTTGAGGTTATGTCTCGCCCGCGGCCATGACGCTCCGCCGGGCGCCATATTGAATTACCGCGTAAACGTCATCATGACGCGCGCTGGAGCGAACTTTGTGAAATTGCAGGTAAAATATCGTTGCTAGGCGGGAATGCTGGGGAGAAATGTTTGGGTAAACTGGCGAGGGATCAAACAGATCAACCCACTCCCGAGGCGTAATGAATGTCGGGTTCTAGGGTGTAAATCACACTTTAGTTACAGACGCGTTTCTGATTACGCAGTTGTTAACATTGAAGAGCTCTCACTTATAATGAAGTTGGATGTGTAATTGATATCTAAACAGTTTCAATAATTAACAAACAGCACTCAACCTTAAATAAAATAAATAGTTAGGTATATAAAAATAACAAGAGACAGATATTGTATGAAAACATAATATAAATTACGGTCTAAAAATTCTTGTGAAAATCAGCAACAATTTCATAAGCGAGTGTTATCAAAGACGTCACTATCACCTGGCGCAGTTAATAAAGACGACAGTTTTGAATATCCGCCCGACATCTGCCTACGACACGGCGACGATCACAGCAATATTTTCATACGATGATACCTGCGTGCTGTGATATATTAAAACTGATTCAAAATAAATAATAGTAGTATGAAGCCATATTTCATTGTAGCATTTTTTTGTGATTAGGAATCGATTTTTATTCAAGGTAAATCCTGACCTTACTGTATTAGTTTCTTGTTTTCCGAGAGTGTTTTTGGATCCAAATAGTTCGCAAACATTTTCACAGTAGAAAGTAGATCAATATGCACTCAGTAAATCCTGTACAACGTATGCGGACAATGAAATGTATGGTCCAAAAATTTACGACCGAAAGACCAAACCGAAAAACCTCTGATCATATATTTCCCGCAACGCCACCATTTTTTCGAACAGATAAAACGTTCAATACCCACAACACGTGGTCCAGATACAGTTACAGTAAAAACGCAATAACCGTAACCGTACAGTTATAACCAAAAACTAAACAAGACCAATAAAGTCGGAAATTTGGGCGTAAAAATACTTGGGTGCAAGTTGTGACGGGTGGGCAACGTCGCCGCCACGTCAGCGGGTTCCGTCAACGGTAATCCAATATGGTGGCCTGGACACGGCCTGTGGTGCAAGCGGACGAGAATCCCGTTTTGTGGAGTTTCCCAAGTTTAGGTGGAGATGCTTTTATGTAATTTTTTAAATATTTGTCTTCTTTGCTCCGTATATTTTCTCCGAATAAATAAATTGGGTAGGTATATCGCCCCCTAAAACAAACAAAACACAGTGTAACAACTAAGATATAGACGAAGAGTATAAAATTTCGCTTTTGTATGTTTCTCAAAAAGTTATTAACATTCTAATATTAAGAAATCAATGCAAGATACTGCAATAAGATAATTAGAAATATAATTTTGACATTGATTGCATATAATTGAAATATATTGGCAAAAAGATACTGTTAAATATATAATTTAGATTTATGAAATGATAAAGCTAATACAGCTTTCAATATCAATAAGTTCTATCACTATTACTCATTAAGTAAGCTCCACTCATGACTTGAACCAAAACCGAGAGATAAAACGATAAAGTACTTTAGTTCTGCCAACTTTCATTTTACTATTTTCGCAGAATTTTTATTAAAACGTGATTTTTGACAACACTGCAGCAAATTTGAGATTGCTTTTAAGATTTATGGGGAATACTTGCAAATTCAAACGAATGACGTCTCTTTTAGTAGAGAATTCATTCTAATGTAAGAAAGCGAAGTTTTGAAGGCTGAAATAAATTGGGGACTTTTAAAAATTACCTTTTCTTGAAATTGTGTGTTGAGCGCTCAATTTGTATGTAAGGTCTAGAATAGAATTGAAGGTAGGTATTACTGATGAGATATTTCCAAAAGAGAAGGAAAATTTTGTACGCGAAGGAAATCTGATTACTAGTGTAAATTATAATTCATTATTCTTAAAAAAAAACCCTTGCCGTCTGTTGTATTTGTTTCTTCTGATACAATTAAACTAAATTCTATTTTGTACTTTGGAAGTGAACAATGAAATTTAGTTTGATGATGCAGTTGAACCGGCATAGTATCAAATAAGTTTCTCATAGTCTTCTCAGGTTCCACCACGGTCAGTTCTAACCAGAAACTTCAGTTTTGCAGGATTAGCAAACTTGGAATATTTAGGTCGCTGCAACTCAAACACGCGCAGATTCCGTACGAGTTGTAGGGGAAGTCTGTATTTTGAGCAAAAGTTTCCACTTTAGACCGACTAGTGAACCCTCGGATAACCAGCGAAGTGTGCATGCCTTAAAAATATCTAACATCCTATACGCCGCAAGACTTTAGAAGATGGCGGAAATTGGAGGAGGCTTCAATATAATAAGAAACAAAATGTTAGGAAGAAGTCAATCATCATACCGTAGGGGGTAAGAATATGGTCAATATGTGCCCAAATAATATCCGAATTATTCAAATATATTCTTCATTACAGCTTCATAATGTGTAAGTGGTTTTAGAAAAGTATGTATATTAGATACTTACATTTTACAGTACTTTTTTTATACTCCCATTGGAGTGCTCATTTGAAATAACTTTTACTGACGATGTTATTTCATAAATCGCACCCGTAACATAGTAATTAGCATCTTTCCGTAAATCTGTTTAGAGTAGACAAACAAGTTTCACGATATGTGTTTTAAAAGTAAATATTTACTTACAATACCACATCCATTCTTCTGAAATGCACAACAAAATGCTTGAATAAGTTAAGCGATGCATTTTGCTAACATAAAGTGCTAAACCGTCGCCAAGGGAACTGTGGTTTCCTACAAAATATCCTGTTTTCACGCCTTATTTGCATAAACTACGTACGCGGAGACTTTTGAGACAAAAGAAGGTGTTATCCTTAGAGATAGGACATGCATCACTGATTTTAGCGGTAGACACAATGCGAGGTAATGTTGGCTCTCTTGGGACTTATGGTGTTCTTTAAGATAATGCAATCGTAGGTATTATGTATTTACTGTATTTGAAAAGTTTTAAGTTGTATTTGTGTGATAACCTTTCAAATCTGTTAAAATTTCAAAATTGTGTTTATTTCTTCATCGGACTACGAAACGAAAAATTTTAAACTTACATTGTAATAAAAATTATAAATTAGCTATTTTAAAAGATATATACCATATTATACATAGCAAAAGGAACTGTTTTGCATGAAACTTTCGCAGTTTATAAACATTATGTAATTTGTATATTTTCATCAGAGTTTGAGACATTTTTTTCTAAATAGAAGTAGGAGTAAGAAGAGTAGATCTTATGTGGAGATTTCCACAAAAGCAATCAGCCGTTACCGTATCTTATAATGGTGTCATGACGTCTTTGTACAATACCTCGCTTATTTGAATGTTATTCGAAGTGAAATATTTTAGCAAAGTGGTCTACGTAGCGTATTTGTATAAGAAGACGCATTTGCATAGATGGTTTAATTTTGCCACACATGTCATAGAAAAATTACTGTAAGCTATAACTAAACAGGTTGTTATGGACGACTAACAAACAATACCTACATAAATCCATTAATTACTATTTGCTCAATATTTACAATTGAGTTTTTGTGTTTAATCCTCCAATTATGTAGGTTAGTGTCACTGTGAAATACAATTTATACCTCTTTGTTGTAAACAAAAAAAGAAGGTTTTCCAATTAACTTACAAAAGCCTAATGACAACAAAACTGCAATTCTTCCGAACATTACATACCATTACACAACATAACATCACGATTTAAAATTGGAACGGGTATCAAATAGGTCAATTGACCCCCCGCCGCCTCCTTTATTACCTATTAGTGACCCCCTACGGGTTCGCGCGAAGATTTTTATAAACGCTAGACGATTTTGATGTGATAAACTGTTTTATTAAAGTTTTTATTAATATGTCTCACGGATAAACGACCTGTTGAAATATTTAGTGGTTGGATATAAGTTAATGAAAAAAAAATTTATATTGCATAATTTTCTAAAAATATTCACACATCTTGTTTTCTATTGCGATTATGTAGTTAAAGGGAGTTTTTTGTGCGCGTATCTTTTCTATATTATTATTTACCTAATAAATATTTATTTAATACTATTAAGACTAATATAATAACGAATATAAAAATAAGGAAACTGCGTTACGACGCAGTTTCCTTAGTTGTTTTTGTAGATAGTTTGTAAACTATCTACAAAAAATCAAAAATCAAACATCTAAGTTTAAATTACGTCCCAACTCTGATATCATAAAACTTATCACCGTTCTCTCAAGCAGAATGAAATTGAAATCTTTTCCATCCACTTATCGTAAAGACTTACGTAAGGTCAGTCACATTGAGTTTAATCTCAAAACTTCGCAACTCCTAACTAAATTTTAAACTCTCAACAGAATATTCGATTTACGTCGCCGGACCACCGTTAACTTAGCACTTAACTTCAACTTACCCTCACTTAACCGTATCTAAATCTTAAGTTATCTTGAATTACGTCCTCCCTATGCAGCGCAAAGTTCGAGTTAACTTATGTTAGTTAGCTTCCACAAAAAAAAAGAGAAAAAGGTTTTGTGATTTAGGTGGTTAGTTTATGAAAATAGTTTAAATTTTAATTAAGTAAAATTTAGTTTTTCCTTTAATTTTGCGAACTGTTTTATTGATTGATTGAACTGATTGAAATGCTTACTTCGTAGTTTTGCTAATAGGTTACTTTATCTAAGTGCAAAATATTTTGTTAAGCATTTATAATTTTAAATTATGAAGAAAATAGTTTTTTTTTATGCTCGCTATAGATGTTTGGATAAGAAATGCGTGAAAATTAACATTTAAAAAAATGTAACCTGAGAAGTAAGTTGTAAGTTTTTGTTGTTGTATATAAACTTATGTAATTGATAATAAATAGCAAAAAAATACATTATTACATGAACTGTAAAAACCACCTAAAAAGTAGTTCAAATCATCAATGTCGATAACCAAACGATGCAATCATAATTACACTTAAATAATAAACACGATCATCAAACCCCAATCAACATCACAATAGGCACATATCACCCGTAAAAAGAAAACTCCAGAGACACATAACTCAACAAACGTTACTCACATAACAATGTTGCAGGAACAAGCTCGCGAACTGTTATAACAGTCATGTTTTACATTCTCAACAAGTGTTAGGTGTAGGATACGAACATCTGTTCCTACGAACTTCGGAATCGTAAATCTTAGTGGGCACGCCCCGGGGACAACAGTTTTGACCTTACGAAATATCCTGAAGTATTAGTTACATGAGGCTGACTTTTTTGCTATTCGTTTTTTTTTGCCTCTGTCTTAGTCGGCTACATACGAGTCCATGTTCTGTTTTTTTAAGAATATGATTTAATTTAGTTTATTTTACAAACTGTTGTAACTAAACTAATTCCACCTTTACAATGCTTCAGCCTATATAAACATCAGGAGAAATTAAAGGATATATTCATAAAGAGCAAACCAAAAAAAAATATCAACATCTGACTGTTATACAATCTTTTAGATCAATAATTTAAAAAGTATTAAATATTTAAGTTAGAAAATCCATAGCGACTTCTACCGTATTTTCATTTCAAGATGAATATTTAACCATGTATAATGTCCATTTTCGGTAAACACCATGAAACAGTTAAACTTACATACAAAAGTAAGGCCATACGTACCCCTTTACAGGCGCTGTGAAGTGCGTATGAAATCCGTCAGTAAAGTAAAAGCCTCTGTTTAAATTAACGGCAAACATCAAGTCCCTGAAACCGTGCGCAAACAAAGCTGAAATACAAATGTTTGCGCGACGATCAACGAATAAAAGCCGAGTTGGGATACAAAGGTATGTGGCTTTTCACACAAGCGGGTTAACGCTGCGATTATATACAAAATAAAACGTCAAATAAAAAGGAAAGAATACTGGTATAAATTAAGATAGCAAAAAAATAGAATAACATAATATCAAAAAACATAAATTTCGAAATGCAGGAAGTGGTTCTGAAGCTGATCAGAGTAGAATTTGGGAAACGATATGTTATAAAAAACCAGTCTCCTATCCAAATCACTTGCGAAGATAACAGTTATATTTGTATGGAAAATAAAAGATTAGTTACAAAAACATTGCTTAGTACAAAAGTTAAGGTTTAATTATACTACAAAGAACATTTTAAAGTAAGGCAGGAAGTGAAACGTTACCAAAATTTTCCGATACACAGTCACGTTTGATTCCCAAAGGCGTAATGTAACCCCTTGCCAAACACAGAAATTGTTTCAAATTCACAAATTGTCTTTGGAAATTCAAGGAAATTAATACAACTATTTAATTTAATATCTGTAAAGGTCCAAAGTTTTCTCAAAGGTCTCTTTCAATGTAAACTTCGTACAAATTAAGGCTATTTAGAATTCTGTTGAATTTCATTTTATGTTTTACATAGTTAGGAATTCTTAGCCATCGCTCTTACGAATGAAGAAGTATCTTTGTTTAAGTAGTTTCTAGATAATTAAGTTAATAAAATTGGTATAATTTTGGGATAAAACTTAATATTAAACTAAGCTTCATCCTAAATTATGCTATTTTTCATTTAGTCTGAGGACTCCAGTTGTTTTTGCGAGATGCGACTTAGGTCACTGAACTGCTGTTACAAGCAGAATTTTACATAGTAATTTTGGAGAATGTTTTAGGTGGCTTTTCCACTAAAAATGTTCTTTGCAGCTTTGCTGTGAAAGCTAAGTTTCGAAACTATGTGACCGTTTCCACTGATCTCCTGAAGTTAAAACATCAACTGAAAATTTTTTTATTAGTGTAAATCAAATAGTTGCTATGGTAATATTTTTATGCTTTTTGTTATTTTAATATCGCAGCCACCAACCATTATCGTCTGGAATACCTCTTACAAAATCAATGGCAGTAATAAATGCAACGACACGTGTATCTATTTTTTTGGGAAGGTTTCTGACCATCGTAATGTTGGCACAGGCTTCCCGATCGCTGAGTGCACTTCGCTATTATGTAAATTATATAGGGTATTGAAATATCTCGGGAACTTGCCTGTTTATGTGTTCAGGTTTGTAAATTATATATTAATGGTTGTAGTTTTGGTATGATTTTGTTGTTTTTTCGCTGCAATTATTTTATATTCCACAACGTAACTTGATTTCTTACTTTTTATTAGTTTTTTTTTCAGTCGAATTTTTCAGTGCATAATTTTATTCATCCGTTCGTCATCCCACTCAATCGTACTGAATTACCTTGTTCTCCTTTCCCATCATCATCAGTCTTCGTCAGCAACAGCCATGTTAATGGTAAGCTATTGTATAATACTAGGTTTTTAAAAATCAAATTTGGTTTAGCTAAGAAAGTTTTTATAATTAATTATTATGCCTCAAATGTAGACTAAACAGTCTCCCCAGTCTCTGTTATAAAATTCAAAATCCATTAAAATTAGGTTATTCTAGCTTCATAATTTATATTCAAATTAGGTTGCCCTAAATTGAGTTCACCACAGATGAATTATTTACCAACACATTTCAGCGTCGGTCAGGAGCACTAAAAACTGAACTCATTAACTATTAAAGATAGCAAACGTAGCAAAGTATTAAAATGCAACTGATCATCGACTCAGCAATGAGTTCAAGTAAATAAAATTTATAGACAACACAATTCATTCATTAGTATTTCATCAGCACAATTCAGGTTCTTGTAAAAGGCCATTACTTCAGCAGTTAAAATTAGAAAAACGGAAATGTCCAAAATTTATATGCCTGAATATATGAAAATAATATCCCAAAAATACGGACAAATATTTTATATGATTAGGTACTAAGATTATTACTTAAAGTCTTCTTTAGAACGAATTTGTCGCTATTGTATTCGATAACAACTATCAACATTATCCCACCTGATCCTTTAAGATAGTATATAGCGCGATAGTATAGAAACATTAACGTCTGTAGGTCTCATAAAGCCACCCATTTGAAACTAGTCTAGACACACAAATGCACTAGTATGCAAACATCGTATTTACTGCGTCAATACAATCGATATTAATCGAGTAATCTCGATTCTCATCGCGTGCACTCGCTGTTGTGTTCTGTATTGGTTATAACAAAAACAAGCTATAATACGATATTTGAACAGACATGGAAGCTTCTAGCACAAAAACGGCTTAATCTATAACTCCCGGCAAATAACTTGGCAAAAGTCGTTAGATGCGCAGAAATCGTTTTTTAGGTCTATTTGGTGGTCAAGCGGGACGCGGGGTATGCGGTAGCGCCGATCCGAGCGCGCGATTGGTGCGTTAGTCGACCGAGTCGCCGATCCGAGCGCGCGATTGGTGCGTTCGTCGACCGAGTCGCCGATCCGAGCGCGCGATTGGTGCGTTCGTCGTCCGAGTCGATTAGAGATTGGTGAGTTAGTCGAATATGCGCGGGTTTACCCCCACTACGTCAAAATCTTGCCAAGTTATTTGCCGCGAGTTATACTTAGGTATATCCAAATGAAAAAATAAATAACAAACTTTTTTACGAGGAGGATATTTTAAGCGGATATTACACTACACTTAATTTAGCGTGGGCGTTGCCAATTCTATGACGCCTAACTCTTATTACACGTATCCATTTTAGGTTTTAGGGACCCCGATTCAGTGTAGTGTAATACTCGCCTTAATCATATGAAACCTCAAACTGGCCGGCAATAATTTATGAACCTACTCATTTAACTAACATTAAGCCAGTTAATGATAAAAAAAAAGAAAAACACAAAACGATTTAAAAACGTAGAAAACGACCTCAATGTGGACAGTGACAACCAGGAAATGAGGTTTTATTTGTAAATGGAATGTTTGGGACTTTTAAAACAAAAGTTTTCTACCCTTTACATTTTATATAAATTAGGATCTCTATTTGGTTGGGCCTTGTAAAGCCCTGTGGTTTCTATTATATACTACAGAATCAGTTTTTCCAGTCTTTTCAGCCTTTGGGATTTGCTAATAGATTAAGTAAATAGGGATGTGGAATGCTTTCAGTTTTCAAAACATACTTTGATATCAATAATGGAAGTGCTCAATTACATATTGTAAGTTTTTTATATGAAATTAACTACACGTAACTGCTATCAAATTTAATGATATTGACACTTTCTTTACTTAAGAACATTATTCCTTGAAAAATTTAAAAAGTATATCCAATTAATTATCATTATTTAATTGAAGGAATAACTAAAACCAAACCAAATTATCTCATACATAATACTGAATCTCATTTTGCATACAAACGTTCTAAACTGCCCTAAATACATAGTGAAATTCATTAAATTCCCAGTAACCTAATTCACCCACACAGAAGTATATTTAATTGTATGTAGGATTGTGGAGTCCGCGTCAATCAGCTCTCAAATTAAACTATTACCTCCAATGTTGGCCAACGAACCAGATTCATACATAATGATGCTGTAAATAACTTGGTCTTTGTTACAGGTATAGCAGAAGAAATTACTATTTAGTAAAGTAGGTGTATTGTTAACATACTATTTTAGCCACTATTAGGACGTATCATGCTGTATCTGTATCACTTTGAGGTGAGAAATAACGGCGTAGAGATATTTCAGAAAACGTAACATGTTTAAGTTAATAAAGCTTTTCAGTATTCTAGGGTCAAGAATTCAAGATCATACATGTGAAATTTTGTTAGTTTCTGTCGGTGTGTTTGTACTCGTTTCACGTAACAATCTCGATTGATTTTAATTAAATTAAAGTCGTTGTTCATAGCCTCATATAACATAAAGTGTACTATCTGACTCCCTAGCAAAAGCGTAAGGGATGATTCTCATTAGAGCGTGCCGTGCCCGGGGCGGGGCCCGGACGGGGCCCGGACGGGGCACGGTTTAATATAAATTGATTCATACAAAATATATGTAACAGATCAAAACCGTGCCCCGTCCGGGCCCCGTCCGGGCACGCTCTAATGAGAATCAACCCTAAAGCTCATGCAAAGTTTCTTATTCTTTTGAATCTATCCATGATTTTCTTTCGTTTAACTTTTATCGATATATGGTTTTCTCTTCCCTTATATTTTAGATACCTGTAACAGTAAGCTTACATTATAAGTCAAATATTTCCTCCAGCCATTTTAAAGTAAGTAAGATACCTGCATACGGTGGCTCGACGCTGACCGCAGATACAACCATTAATCTTACACCCTACGTGGCGGTTTAGACACCTTATTTTGTTGAGACGATGTTTTATTTTTATTCTTAATGGTTTGGCATTTCATCGCTATTACATCAACAGATAAGTAAATGAAACTTCCGAAGCTTTATTTTTAAATCATTTCAAGTCCAAAACAAACGTCGTTTTCAGTACAATTTGAGTTAAAAACTGAAACTGTCACTAAAACCTAAATCTCACTTCACACGCTAAATCTTCATTTTCTTCATCTTGCCCTTTTCCCAATTTATCTAGTTGGGGCCTGCGCGCCATGTTTTTTTCACACGCTAAATAATTTGACAAAAATAAATTCTATAGACCTTTAACCTTAGCTTATAAATATATTTTAGATCAAACTATTATAAACGTATTAAATACTTGTATCCAAGTAACAACCCAAATAACAGTTTGATTGTTACTAATTATTTATGTGTCAGTCGTAAATTCTGCGGGTGTAGACTGTAGGGTAAATGTATTAGTTTCGTTATTAATCTGGGCTGTATGTGTGTCACTCAGAGATACGTCCACGTCGGCCCTACTCAAACTTATAGAACACGGGAATAGTAATCTGTGATATGGATATGGCATACCTAATGAGGACATAGGTAGAGACTCACTCAATATACTATGTACAAAGAACAATGTTAGCTTAGAAGAATGAGATGAAAACGAAAACTACAAAGTAATTTTCGGGAAGAAAATGAACTAATAAATGAGTTTTTTTTACGTAGTTATTTATTATTTTATGCAGTGAAAACGATAACAATCAGTTACTTATGTCTGTGGAACAGAAGCTGTAACATTTCCTTGTTAGATAATACCTGTAACATATATATGTATAAAAAATTGTGAAAATTTACTCACCTTTTAGACAAGACCAATTTAAATGTAACCTATTATGAGTTTTGTGATCTTAAAGTATCTACTCATAAATTGCAAAACCGTATGATGTTAAGGTACTCGCTAAGTTCAGTTAACTCACACGAACCATCTCCATTTCACTCTGACACTACAATTGACATCCCTGGTTTAGCCAAACGTCATAATTTGCGCCCTCCGTTGACGGTGTTTACGTGTGACTCACAATATGGAAGGCAGCTTGTTAGAGTAAATTGTACAAAACGATGTTTTTTCCTTTTGCTCTGGCTTTCATCCAAATTTGTTGAATGACCGATGTCCAACGTGGCTCCAACAATATCGATCGGCAAGGCAATATTTTTCGCAAACCAATTGCCTTATTTTTATGTTCGTTTTTGGTGTCTATTTTATATAAAACGAAAACAAATCCCGAACTATAGTTTGTCTAGACTGAGTTCATATATGTCTGGAAATCTTGGCCTAAAAGTCTGAAGATTGTCTGAACTAAATATAGAAGAAATATTGTTAAAGTTTTTGTGTTATTTACTACTTACTCTAACATAAACCTTTATTATTGGGCACTTCGGAATTAGTTGTTATTGCCAAAATAATCCGTATATCTAATCTATCTTTCTGAAGTAAGTCTCTTTAGATAAAACCATTGAATGTTTCATCTACTTGTAGAATCTTCACTTAAGTAGAAGGCCTATACCAACAACTTAAAGTAACATTCCTTCTCTGTACATGCATTTTGTTTTGCACGCCTCATAAACAAACTATCCAGAAGTTCAAATTACTTACACTTAACCCTAAAATACAACCCCCAAAAATACGGTCAGTAAACATCTTATCATTCCATGTAAAGGACGCGGGTTAACGATACAAGTTATAGGTCGAAAGCCCGAACTTTGTTCACAACTACGCTTAACTATCGTGTAATGTGGCCGAGGACACTTAAGTAATCTCAAGATGCCGACAGTTTTCAACACAACCGTGTTTGGAGCGAATTGATTAGAAGATCGATTAATCCCACCGGAATGTTTGATTTGGCTTTACAAGCTTGTTTCAGGTCAAGTGGCTTATGAATATTTATGACTTGTTTAGTTTACTTGTAGTTGTCACATCACTTTGTTGAGTGGAATAAGGGAAATTATGTTTGTTTGATCTAATCATTCCTTATTTATATTACTTAATTATTTATAAGACCATGTATTTAAATTACGTAGCACAGTTCATTGAACACTTATTGCGCTTATTGGTTTCAGTTTGTTTGAATAACATTTTGTTCATCCAAATCATGATTTTCTTTGCGAATGACCTACATGTGGACCTACATGTAAACTTGGTAAGAAAGTCGTCCGGGGTAACCTAACTTTGACAGTCTTAGAACGGGTTCTAGGAAACCCTCATATACAATATACAGCAATTCTATATAAGAGTAATTTTGGTTATCTCTCGCTTCAGGCGCCAACCCTATCTAACACGAACCCAAATACAATAGCCTAAATGTACAACTGAAAACATGAGTCCATTTGAATATACATAAACACACATTTTACAAGCTCAAGTATCAAAACAAGTATTAGTAGCAAGACCAAAAGGGTGTACTTTAAAAGAAAAAGATTTTGATCCTTGAAGCGGGCCCACGGTCACGTTTCGCCCGTGTAAATATTTAACGTCCATTACTGGTTTAATCCCTTGTGACGCGCAATTTGACGGATTAGCCACCATCTTTATTTCGTCGTTTGGTCGGCTCAGCGGTAAGACTTCTGAAGTTGGCCTACGGGTAGCCCCTAGGTCAACTTTGGGCGCGTTAATTAATGAGTTGATCTGTTCTACAATGGTTGCTAGTGTTTGAAGGGTTTTGGTATGTATTTAGTCTGTTTAATATTTTTAGTATATCTATCCATGTATAGTCCATCCAACAAAGACATTGTAGAGTGCGTGAGCAAGGCCCTAAGCAATTACTTCAGAAAATTGTTCAGGATGCTTAGAGAGTTAACATACTAAAAGTCCTGACATCTAGGGGGTGAGGCGGAGTGGGGGGAGGGGGTTAAAGTTCCCATTTTTCAGTTTTTCGCTAATATCTTTTAAACGGTGCGTCATGGAGATAAGAAGTCTTCTACGCAATGAAAGCTTATAAAATTATGTACAACTTTTACCTTATACACTTTTTCACATTCCTACCTATTTTCGAACTACACGTTACGGAAAAGTGAAAATTGAAAAAAAAACTACTTGAATTGAACACTACCTCTTGTATACTACTTCCTTCACGTTATTTGGGGATAAAAAGTATCTTATATCTTAAATCAACTCCTACTATATCAATTTACTAAATTTTATCCAAATCTGTACAGCCGTTGGGATATCAAAACTTTTATCTACACTTGTCTTATACACTTTTTCCAAATTTTCACCAGTGTTCGAGTATTAGTGTGATGTGACACAAGCATTACCGAATGTTAAATATGAGCTAGTATATAAATTAGGTATTTTATTGATAACATAAGCTGGGAGTACCTCCAAGCGGTGAAGGCGGTAACAGTTTGAGATCTCGTTTTCTACCAGTGGTAATGGAGCAGAAGCGGGTCGTCACTTTTCATTCCATATTTCCTGTCGTAGAAAACGAGATCTCACTGGCTAAAACTCCCATAATCATCCATGCCTTCGGGCTTATGTTATTGTTGTCGTTTATGATTCAACCTCTTTGGCATGGTAGCCTACCCGGTAACGCAGGGGAGCAGCCAGAACAGTTATTTGCTTTGTAATCGTCATTAGTTACGCAATTGGATTATCCATTTTAACTGAATGTACTATTCTTCTTCTGCTCAAAAGCGTTCTGGTTTCTTCTTTTACATTATGTGCGCATAATAAACAATTAGTCATGAAGTCGAATTGGGGAGCTGAAGACCTGAGCTGAGACGGGCCTGCCTCTTCTTGAGATGTAGATGCAACACTTACATCTTTTTAATTGTATCGGCTCGAGTGTAGTTTTTACGACAATTAGTGTGAATTAAAACGGATGTCAAGGCGCGGAAAATTTGGTGCTTATCATCGTTCCGATCTTTACTAGCTTTGATAAGGCCGAGTATTCCTTTTTGTTTCACCTCAGAAACATCCTTACTCCCTTTAACGATGTCCTTATCACACACAGGACACTTATTATTATTAGCACTCATGATGGATAATCCAATTGCGTAACTAATGACGATTACAAAGCAAAGAACTGTTCTGGCTGCTCCCCTGCGTTACCGGGTAGGCTACCATGCCAAAGAGGTTGAATCATAAACGACAACAATAACATAAGCCCGAAGGCAAGGATGATTATGGGAGTTTTAGCCAGTGAGATCTCGTTTTCTACGACAGGAAATATGGAATGAAAAGTGACGACCCGCTTCTGCTCCATTACCACTGGTAGAAAACGAGATCTCAAACTGTTACCGCCTTCACCGCTTGGAGGTACTCCCAGCTTATGTTATCAATAAAATACCTAATTTATATACTAGCTCATATTTAACATTCAGTAATGCTTGTCACATCACACTAATACTCGAACACTGGTGAAAATTTGGAAAAAGTGTATAAGACAAGTGTAGATAAAAGTTTTGATATCCCAACGGCAGTACAGATTTGGGTAAAATTTAGTAAATTGATATAGTAGGAGTTAATTTAAGATATAAGATACTTTTTATCCCCAAATAACGTGAAGGAAGTAGTATACAAGCGGTAGTGTTCGATTCAAGTAGTTTTTTTTTCAATTTTCACTTTTCCGGAACGTGTAGTTCGAAAATAGGTAGCAATGTGAAAAAGTGTATAAGATAAAAGTTGTACATAATTTTATAAGCTTTCATTGCGTAGAAGACTTCTTATCTCCATGACGCACCGTTTAAAAGATATTAGCGAAAAACTGAAAAATGGGAACTTTAACCCCCTCCCCCCACTCCGCCTCACCCCCTAGATGTCAGGACTTTTAGTATGTTAACTCTCTAAGCACCCTGAACAATTTTCTGAAGTAATTGCTTAGGGCCTTGCTCACGCACTCTACAACCCCTTATGGGTGATTTATTGACTGAACATGTAGTAGTGTTTAGGATATATGTTATATGTTTGCGTCGTATTTTAGGAACAGTTTAGTGCAGGACCAAAATAACAAGTTCTTATTTTTTTGTTTTTGTTCTTTCAAATTAAATTAGGTATTAGGTACGGGCAAAATACTAAGGCAGATTAGTCAGTAGTAGTTATTTACGTCATGTATACCTACGATGGTGTACCAAAAAGGTTTTATTACACCTTTATTTTTATGTGTCCGGCTTTTTAGAAAATATACTTTCCTTCCCAGCATTTATTTGTTACGCCGTTAGAAACTTTCAACGTATTTTCCTGTGAGTAAAACCACGTACTTCGCCGTAGTTTCTTTTCAAAAGCAAGATTTATATCACGATAAGAAATAAAATAAATATAATAATAATACCCTTGACCCAGGCGCCTAGCGAGAGCCTCTTAAGTATATATTTAAAAATGTATTTTGTATGTATTTAAAAAAATAAAGAGAATAATATATATACAGGGTGTCCGATAAATAGTCCGACAAACTGTGGTGGCTGATACCTTAGGTCAGGTCCTATCCAATGAACACAACATATGTTCCCCGAAAAGTTACAGGTTTCGAGTTACAATCGATTTTCGGAAATTTTATAATTTTCTACCTTGCATCATACTTTTCCATTTTTCTTGCTGATTAATAGCCTTCGTAATACTTTTTGTACATCAAATTAATCTTGAATAGTTACTCTACCCTTTAGTAAGTCTCATATTTATCTAAAAGAAGAATGTATTGACAAAAAAGCCATTCGCTTAACAATTTTCACTTTTCCTTTTTTTTTTGCTCAACTTTGAACTGCAGTGGTGAAAAATAAATGTATGTAGGAATTTTGTACAACAATCTTAAAAACTTGCTTAAATATTGATGATTTTGGGAAGGTACAATATTTGCGTATTTTCCTTACAAAATTTGACAAAACAAGCTGCTGAAGTACACACATGGGCTTTTTTGTTGAAATGTTACTAATGTAAATCTGAGGAAAAATGAGACGTAACTTAACGCGGATCGTCATTGTACAATGAAATTAGGTAATTTCTTCTAGCGACTAACTAGGTACACAAAATAATTGTGGCCAATTTCAATTTTGAAAATATGAAATGAAAAAAAAATATGCTCTGTTAAATTTTTTGCAAAGTTACGGAACCCTTCGTTAGCATGTCCATCTCCAACTTGACCGGTTTCTTAGAAGACCAACTCTTCGTAAAAACATTCTAGGCAAGTTGAACGATACAATATGGTTTGGGAAAATGGGTGCTAAGTGCAGTATGGGCCTGAAGTAAGAGCCTCCTCTAATGAGGGATACCAGGGCATATGGATTGGGCGTCCAAAACCAGCTATTTCATTGTTGCTGCATGAAAAATAAAGTGTTATAAAATCTATTCATCTAGTAAGAAAGTATTGAAGGAAAAGGTAACTTTACACTAAAACATGTTTTAATCTGGCATAGAGAGTTAATGGCGAGAAGAAAATACCTAATTTCATTGTACAATGACGATCCGCGTTAAGTTACGTCTCATTTTTCCTCAGATTTATATTAGTAATATTTCAATAAATAAGCCCATGTGTGTACTTCAGCAGCTTGTTTTGTCAAATTTTGTAAAGAAAATACGCAAGTATTGTACCTTCCCAAAATCACCAATATTCAAGCAAGTTTTTAAGATTATTGTACAAAATTCCTACATACATTTATTTTTCACCACTGCAGTTCAAAGTTGAGCAGTAAGAAAAACGAAAAATGAAAATTGTTAAGCGAATGGCGTTTTTGTCAATACATTTTTCTTTTAGATAAGTATGAGACTTACTAAAGCGTAGAGTAACTATTCTAGATTAATTTGATGTACAAAAAGTATTACGAAGGCTATTAATCAGCAAGAAAAATGGAAAAGTCGGATGCAAGGTAGAAAATTCTAAAATTTCCGAAAATCAATTGTAACTCGAAACCTGTAACTTTTCGGGGAACATATGTTGTGTTCATTTTATAGTACCTGACCTAAGGTTTCAGCCACCACAGTTTGTCGGACTATTTACCGGACACCCTGTATATGCCCTCAATTTTGATCTATACCTGTATTATATACCTCCTACTATATATCTCCCACTATATATCTCCTATATAGGACACTAAGGACTACCGAAAAATGATATCATTACAACTGCGATTGCAACAAACACATGTAGTTCAATTATAAACTCAAAATCAATACCTGGGACGGTGAATTACCTGCAAAAGCCTCCTTTGTTACAGATAAAGCTTATTAACAGTTCATATTCATTAAAGCAATCCTATCAGCATCATATTTTCGTCTCTATTTACTCCACATCAACCCTTCACAAGTCTCCCGCGGTGTCTCATAGTGGAAGCGGAAGAAGACAACACATTATTCTATTTCCGACCAACCCCTTAGCTTAGGGGAAACGAAATTGAGGCGTCACTGGAACCATGCACAAAAGCCTTTTTGATTGACGATACCTACATAGTTCATAGTTCCCTTACCTTTCTATAGTTTCTTTTGAAATGCCTTGACTTATACTTATTTTACTACATAAGTTACTGTAAAATACCTTATAATATTCATAGGGAACCCGAGCTTCTTGCTTAACAAAAGACGAATGTTATTGTTCGTGTGGACATTTTTGTAGAGAAAGTTTTAGTTCAAGTGTTCACTAATTTTTAGATATATTATGCAGATATATTTATTTACTACTCCTACTACATAATATACTATATATAATACTACTACTGCTACATACAAACTGAAAAGGAACTTACTATTCAAAAACTCATTTGCAATAAAGAATATAGTTTTAATACCTGATAAAAAAACAAAAGAAAAATACATTTATTTATTTCATCTTTTCAATTCCACGTACTAAATATTACTTAATTCTAAATGAAACTTCTAGATGCATCACCTGATAATCTTTTAATTTAAAACACAATTCATAATAGTAAAAATAATACATAAGATTTAAACAACGATAAAATATTTGACCGATTTTGATAAACCATTCTCAAGTAACCATTTCTCGAAATGGGCACAAACATGCGTGACTGGAAACCGCTCCAAATATCATCGGGAACGAAGTCGCGTGCTCGCTCACAGTTTGTTTTGCCGATTTGCGTAAATTCATTACTTTATTAGGTCTTCCAAATGGAATGTTCTGAGATACCATCGATATTACCTTTGAATAAGGGGTTCGCAAAATGGCGGATAGAATTATTACTAACATTAAGTTTTGCGGTAAATAATTCTTCCTTTCTTTTGGTTAACTTTGTATAAATTAGTTTTTATTGTTAAGCTTGCTGAACATACGTTTATCTTAAACTTTTCATTTGGATTACGGACTATTTCAAAAATTTCAGGATGACTAAATACAAACTTTTTTACAAGTCGTATAAATACCTACAAATGTTTACATTTGTAAGTATTCATTTTCATTTTTCATTCATTCATTCATTTATTAAATCATTAAAAAAATACAAATATAACTTTTAAGTTATATTTTAATTTTTTTAATGATTACTACGATAAATATCACGAGTTAAATAAGACTTGTGAAAACCTTAATCACTATTATTGTTTAAACTACAACATTTTTGCTAAACCGATTGTGTGAATGGGAAAATTCCGAGTACAAAACAAGGAAGCATATTATATAATCTTCTCCAAAACTCCTTCACGCCGCAAGTCCTAATTTATTTGAGGAGTGATGTCGCAGTTTTAATTGCAAAAATTAATTGACCGGTCCCATCGTCAAACAATACCTACTATTGCAAACATGAGTAAATTGGCAATTAAGCAGCCTTTGTGACTTGTTTGTGTTTCCTAGCCCGCTGGCTCGCATTAATTTGTGCCTTTAATGTGAAATTTCAGGAGGAATTATTAATTTACATCCTGGCCAGGTTCGGGTGCATGTCGGGGCCTGATCCTGCTTGCTGTAACTTTTTATGAAGACTAAATAATTAAAAGCAATACAGCACTTGCTTGAATTGTGGTTTTCCACGCTTTTTATTACTGTTTTAAGTAATGATTCATTTACAAGATTTTTGGAAATAATAGTCGTAAATTAAGCATTGATTTCCACAAACACAGCAAGGTAAGGGAACCGACGAAGGGATATTCCAAAATTCTTTATTTGACTTAGGCTACAAAGTAGCGCTTATCAACGTCAACACAATATAAAAATAAAAACGACAGCACCCTAAGGATCGGTTCATTTCCGGCGGAAGACGCACCGCGCATCATCGGCCGCGCAGCGCCAGGACAGACAAACACGCAATGAGACACCCAACCCCTCACACGTGACGCACAAAAGCATCGTCGATTCAGTGAGAAAGGCTGAATGCCCCACCACGCATCCGCCCGCCCCGGCGCCACACAACCGACACGCGACGCGCCTCCGCCAGAAATGAACCGATCCCAATTCGCCCACCCTTCACATACATGATACACATGTATACACAGGAAGATATTAATAATTTATATTACAAATACCCGATTTTAAATCTAGATTCTAATACAAAACAACATGATCTAGGTACTCATTTGTTTATCACTGAAATTCAGTCCAATTATCAAAACACTATTTCCACTAAAATACACTACAAACGAGTACTCAACATAATTAGTGTAACTAAACAGGCATTACCGCGTAGTATTTATTGCGATAGTACCAGTCTAATGCCCCGTTACGCAGCCAATCGTTCGCACTAATAATAACATTTATAAATTATGTTGTAGTAATGTTCGTTTGGTTCAGGGAAAAGGACTGTTAGTTTAATTAAGATACGTCTAGACACTTCGATGGTAATGCGGGATAGAGACATCTTCGCATTGAGAGAAAGAAAAGTTACTCTTGCGACAAGTTTACAGGTTTTGATATAAAATATAAAAAGGATTAAAAGGTGACTTGATAAAAAAAAAATATTATGTCTTCAGTCAAGTAGGTAAAGTTAATCATTTTGTGCAAAATAAACATAAATTATTGAGCATTTAACAGGCATCAAACTTCTTAATGAAGAATGTTAATCAAAGTTAGAAATTTTAATGCAAATTGCGTTTTTTAACTCGATAGGTATTTTTTTATTCATCAACCCACATTGTAATCAATATCATCTCTCATACGAACTTAAAATCATTTTATCGACTTTCAGTACACACATAATAAACAACAATATCTGAATATATTCGATAACGATAGCATTCCAGGTATATCGTATCGCTGCCAATATCCGGCCTTCATTAGTTTTTCCTTGAAACGGAAATTGAGTTTAATTTCGCTCTGCTTGGCGTACGAAAAACAACAGGGTGCTCGTCTAACTTGTATTTATATTTCAGACTAGCTTTTGTTTTAGACTTTTTGTTATGTTGTTATAGTTATTGGTAGGTACATGAAAGAGATACCAAACTGCTAGGTTTATATAAGATATTTCGAAGGTAGAGAGAAGGCTCGAGAAATACTTTTAGAGGTTACACAGGCATTTCTAGGAAATATAAAGAAAAGTAAAAGTTGCGAAGTCATCATTTAAATATCATAATGATATCATGATATTATACCATTTTGTTTCAGTACCGGGTAAGAGAACCTATGTATTTGGATAATTAGTAAGTTTCCTTTTTTTACATTGACATGTGTTGAATTACAATTGTTTTTTTGGAAATAACATTTCACTCCGAGCTCTACAGGATTGGCCTGTCGACATAAAATACTAAGGGTAACCACCAGTAGTTTACCGGGCATACTTACTTATCTTCCGAAAGAGAGGCTTTTCATTTACACCTTAGTAACTAACACTTGCCCAAACTCTTAATAAAGAGCGTGATGAACATCCGACAAACGCATTCACAACTAAATTGCACACTCAAAAATCCTGGCCTACATACCTACGTAACATAATTTCCGTATAACTCGCATAAGTTTACGGACCTTTACCCGACACATACTACCCTCACTTCCTCTCCTGCATCCCTATTAATGTCCGCAATATGTTTTTATACCCTCAGAATGGACTTGTTTTGCCCACCCTCCCCTACAATTGTCACAGAACTTATAAAAGGAATGATCTTTCGCCAACAAGTTTTTCTTTCCGCGACTTTCCAACTTGTCTGTTGATAAGAATATAATAAAGTTATATATGTTTGAATGTATTTTGGTTTATCGAGAACCTACTTTTCTTCGAGATGTTTATTTGGGGTGTTTATTAAATACAGGAGATAAATAACTTGTATTTATTGAGTCCATTTGTTAAACAATATGGCTGCCATACTTTTCCGAGTTAAACAATGAAGAAACATTGTTATTCTTATTTGGAAACAATATTTTTTTGTAATACAATGTTTATAAATCAGGCTGTAGAGTAAACATAGTGAACAAATATTTTGTTGTCGAAACGTTTAATGTTTTTTTACAAGAGAACCTACTTGTTCTATCTATTCACTCTCGGACACACATAACTTCAACTATTGGCCGAACTCTATGTAGAACAATTTACTAGCAGAATACCTCAAAACTTTGACTTTCAAACTGAAAGTCCATGCACTCTTGAACATAACTATATACTAACCGTAAGTAGCAACAACTCTTCAATTCATCTCCAAAACTAATGAAGTAGAGTCTGCATACATTATTCCTCTCAGAAACATAGTTCATGTAAAATAGAACTATTATAAATTGACCTCTCTGAAGATAGGTAAATGGTTATGATCAAAATGTACTTACTTATATACGACTAGTTTTTGCTCGTGACTCTGTTATGTTTGTTATAGCCGCAAGAAGTAGTTTAGCTATGCTAGATTATACACTACATTAAGGATTACATTTTTTTTTGGTTTCAAGCTTATCTACCATACAATGTTTCATGATAATGAGTTTTTAACAGATATACAAAGTTATTTTTACAAACAATAATATTATATAACGGGAATTAGCGCGTACATGCTTACATATCTTCAGGGCTTGACGTTTCGACCGGTTTACACAGGCCGTGGTCGCAAGCAGACATAGTTTAAAAGTTAGTAAATAAAAATTATTAGTAAGTATTACATATATAATAAATAATCCAGCCTATAAACGTCCCACTGCTGGGAACAGGCCTTTTCCCATATAGAAGGCACGAGCATTGCTCTCTGCGGATTGGCGATTTCAGATACCAAATTTTGGAATCCAGGTTTCCTCACGATGTTTTCCTTCACCGTTTGTCAGAAGTGTCTTAGAATAATTAAGAAAGTACATATAACCTTGTGCTTACAAATCCGTTCATTGAACCGCTAGGCCACCACACCATTTTTTTAGTATTACATAATAATATATTAAAAATATAAGTAAAGCTTACTCTGTACATCTGTTTGATATAATAAATATGGTTACAGGATGAAAGCTATAATTTACATAGGGCCTCAGGGGTCAAATAACACTGGCTGTTAAAACATCTAAGTGCATACTAGAACAGAATTGAATTCACTATTGGACGATGGACGAAGTCAAATAAATCTATTCTAACTATCAAGTTATACGGAGAGATAAGTTTAAATATTCAAGAGGAACTTAAATGGTTGGAAACGGTCTTGTGATATAATGAAGTTGGAGCTCGCTTCTAGATTAGAAGAGCTCTGTAAAGTGAATTGATTTATTTCTTCTCGTATCGAGACAGAATAGAATTTAAATTACTTTACTGTAGTATGTAATTCGCATACATTGAAGAGCATTTGTGTTTATGTATGTATTTATATGTATGTTTTATAATTTAGTAGTTTTTATAAATAGAGTCGCACACTCTGACTGCCAATATTGACGACTTCTCCTTTCGCGGGTCTGCTGGCAGAAATTTCTTAAGAAATAAGCAGCACCTTTGCACATCAGTTTTAAATATGTAATATTATTTGTTAAAGTGTTGTGTGTACATAAATGATTAAATAAATAAAATAAATAAAGAGCTTATGAACACTATTGAATTCAATACTCGTACCAAACTGTACCGATACTATTTTATTGCTATCGCCTCGATAAGAAAAGTCTGAATCTTACTAATATTGTAAATGCGAAAGTTTGTTTGAATGTATGGATGTTTGTTACTCTTTCAAGTAAAAACTACTGAATAGATTTTAATGAAACTTTACAATAATGTAGCTTATACATCGGAATAACACATAGGCTATAATTTATAAAGATAGTGTATGAATTGTCATTCGCGCGGGTGAAACCGCGGGGCACAGCTAGTATTCGTATACATAAGTTGATTATGTAATAAATATAAAACTAAGATGAAAAAAAAAACTTTTGTAAAGTGTAGGGGTAAGACTTATTGTAGTGCTTCAGAAAATACAAAACTAATGTAAAATAAAATATTTATTTTTAAAACAAACGCTTTTACTATTTTTCTTTGTTACTTACAAGTATATACCAACAAACAAAATAACTGGTAAGATTTGTATACAAAATTCGATGCAATCTTGAGGTCAAAAAACATCTATCAGAAAAATATTTATCGAAAATATTTAAATTCATATTTTTACGAGATGGTTTTAAATTGATCCAGAGATAATAAGATACATGTCTCATGCTCCGTACAAGTCGTAAAATAGATGTAAGAAAGTGGGTTAAGAGCTGGGGCCCGATGCCGCTATTTTAAGTCAGTGAGTGGCGGGTTATTTATTTGTCATTAAACTAAAATTATCTAAATACGAAAATTAGGCACAATAACAAGTACACTGGAACGTTTATTAACCCGCCACTCACTGACTAAAAATAGCGGAGTCGGGCCCCTGGATGCGCTAACACATCTCAAAGTGTAATGCTAAGGTAAATATTAATAACGCTGCATTTCTGTAAAGAGCCTTATTTGCATAGTAATTTATATTTTATTTTGATAATACATTTTACTTACTTTAAATACAAGTCGCGGTAATTGGAAGGTTTTGTTTGTAAATATTTATTACACAATATATAACCTCTAAAATATTCACACTAGTACCTAGTTACATCACCTTACCACTTATAATGATAACCTTAACCTATTTAATATCGATGATCACACCATCGGCTCATCAGTAGCACCTCGCTCGTAAATCATCAGATTAGTTACGCATGTATGACTTCTTGACAAAAGATTTTTACGATCGTCACATTTGATTTACAAACCTACTTTTACGACCGTATCTAATTTGTTTAGATAAAAAGTTCTCCTTCCACAATTTTCATGGTATATAAGCCAGAGATTTTTCTGAGAAAATCATTCCTAGTTTCATCTTCAGATAGCTAAGTTACCTTATAACTGATTGAAGTAATAAAAGTGTTCATAGTAGAAAAGTCTAGAGTATTCATTTACTTCGCCATCGTAGTCGCGATCCGATTCACCGCTCCAACCACGACTCCAAACAAAACTGCCGCAGTCGGTAGGATAATTCATCAAGATTCGTCGGTAATACGTTCCTGCAGCTGAGAAGAATAATTTACGCAAAGAAATCCTGAGAAATCCACATCGCAAAACTACGAAGCACAGCTGAGTGAGTACTGCACCGAAGAAAAGACTTCTTGACGAGCAAGCACCTCTTCGGGACAAATTCTACGAACACTCTTCAGTCCGGTAATAAAAACATTAAGACGTAATCGGTAGGACTTTTTATCCTTCCTTAATGTACAATCCAAACAGACCTCAAATAAGTTGTAAAGAGCAACATAGCAATTTATTGTGTGCTATAGCGATTGTAAAGCATTTAATTAAAACGCTGTAAGCATTGCTGAACGATTTGCATCATAAACTTTATATGTGCGAACTTCAACACCATCATCATCAATAATTAATTTTGTATTTTATTGTATTGTATTAATTTTGTGAAACTTAACATCGAGTTCTAAAACGGGTAATAAAGTCGTAGCAACTAACAAAAAAAAAAGAAAAATGGCAAAGCCAGTAGAAGTAATTCCTACAGAATGGCTTAGATCAGTGCCACTGTATGATGGAAACCCGAGACAAACTCATTTGTTTTTACGCAAATGTGAATTTTTACTTAATGCATTTAAATGGAAAAAGGACCAGTCATCATCTGTACTGAAACTCCCAAAACAGGATGTGACGTCTTTTGTGTGATATCCTTGACTGCATGGGTCGATGACTACAGATCGCACTTCCCTCAGCTATTTCTACAATTTTGTTGAATTTCTGAAAGTTGCTAAAATATAATTGATTAACTAAAATACTTCTCGCGAACTTATGCTACGCTGTTAAACTACAGCTGTTTTGTTATGCTAACTTATGACGTCACGCGCTCTCAGATGGCGAATGTGGCGTTTTGGCGGCATTTTTAAAGAAACAATATTAATACATGATTTTAGGTACCTAAAAGGCTATAACTAAATATAATTTTATTTTTTATGGTAATAAGAATCCATGAAGTAATATATTTATTTTTATTTTTATTTTTTTTTCAGCCATACAACGTGGCAATGCTGCCAGCCTTTTGGGCACACTCCCAGTCGACAGCAATGTGGATGAATTTTTGCATTTTTGCAATTTTTGCTGAATGATTTGCATCATAAACTTTATATGTGCGAACTTCAACACCATCATCATCAATAATTAATTTTATATTTTATTGTATTAATTTTGTAAAACTTTACATCGAGTTCTAAAACGGGTAATAAAGTCGTAGCAACTAACAAAAAAAAGAAAAATGGCAAAGCCAGTAGAAGTAATTCCTACAGAATGGCTTAGATCAGTGCCACTGTATGATGGAAACCCGAGACAAACTCATTTGTTTTTACGCAAATGTGAATTTTTACTTAATGCATTTAAAGGGAAAAAGGACCAGGAGGAATATTATTATCAAATATCCTCTAATCTCCTTCCACAATTTTCATGGTATATAAGCCAGAGATTTTTCAGAGGAAATCATTCCTAATTTCGTCTTTAGATAGTTAAGTTACCTTATAACTGATTGAAGTAATAAAAGTGTTCATAGTCAAAAAGTCTAGAGTATTCATTTACTTCGGCATCGTAGTCGCGATCCGATTCACCGCTCCAACCACGACTCCAAACAAAACTAATTGCCAAGCATTCTTCACTTATGTGATCCCTGAAATGTTGTAACAGTAATTCTTTAAATTGGGCAAAATTCTCTATATCCTCTCTTTCACTTAACAAACTAGCTGCTTCTCCTATTAATCTACCAGTTAGAATTTGATAATTTGGAATTTGATTATTCCTTTCACAGCAAATCTTTATTTTACATCAGAAATTAAACTTTAAATATTTACAATAATATAAAAACTAAGCCTAGGTACACAATTAATAAGAAAAATTATAAACTAAATAAAACTAAGAACTAAAATAAGGCATCGATAAATTCATCCACATTGCTGTCGACTGGGAGTGTGCCCAAAAGGCTGGCAGCATTGCCACGTTGTATGGCTGAAAAAAAATATAAATAAAAATAAATATAGCTATATAAATTTGATAATTTATAGGGGATCGGACAAATTTTCAGGAAGTGTTTAAAATAACTCTTCATGGATACTTATTACCATAAAAAATAAAATTATATTTAGTTATAGCCTTTTAGGTACCTAAAATCATGTTTTAATCTTGTTTTAATATTGTTTCTTTAAAAATGCCGCCAAAACGCCACGTTCGCCATCTGAGAGCGCGTGACGTCATAAGTTAGCATAACAAAACAGCTGTATTTTAACAGCGTAGCATAATTTCGCGAGAAGTATTTTAGTTAATCAATTATATTTTAGCAACTTTCAGAAATTCAACAAAATTGTAGAAATAGCTGAGGGAAGTGCGATCTGTAGTACCCATGCAGTCAAGGATATCACACAAAAGACGTCACATCCAGTTTTGGGAGTTTCAGTACAGATTAAAAATATTGTACATAACTAAATCTTATTTCTTCATTTAAAAACATTTGAATGGATTATATTTAATTATTATTCGATAAATAATCGTAAAAAAAGTATATAGATTTTATCTAAGTACATTTTAAATTTTTATCTGATTACGGTCCGATCCCCTATTATATTCCTCCTGGTCCTTTTTCCATTTAAATGCATTAAGTAAAAATTCACATTTGCGTAAAAACAAATGAGTTTGTCTCGGGTTTCCATCATACAGTGGCACTGATCTAAGCCATTCTGTAGGAATTACTTCTACTGACTTTGCCATTTTTCTTTTTTTTTTTGTTAGTTGCTACGACTTTATTACCCGTTTTAGAACTCGATGTTAAGTTTTACAAAATTAATACAATACAATAAAATACAAAATTAATTATTGATGATGATGGTGTTGAAGTTCGCACATATAAAGTTTATGATGCAAATCGTTCAGCAATGCTTACAGCGTTTTAATTAAATGCTTTACAATCGCTATAGCACACAATAAATTGCTATGTTGCTCTTTACAACTTATTTGAGGTCTGTTTGGATTGTACATTAAGGAAGGATAAAAAGTCCTACCGATTACTATTAGTCTTAAAGTTATTGTTACCGGTCTGAACAGTGTTCGTAGAATTTGTCCCGAAGAGGTGCTTGCTCGTCAAGAAGTCTTTTCTTCGGTGCAGTACTCACTCAGCTGTGCTTCGTAGTTTTGCGATGTGGATTTCTCAGGATTTCTTTGCGTAATTGTTCTTCTCAGCAGGAACGTATTACCGACAAATCTTGATGAATTAACCTACCGACTGCGCCAGTTTTGTTTAGAGTCGTGGTTGGAGCGGTGAATCGGATCGCGACTACGATGGCGAAGTAAATTAATACTCTAGACTTTTCTACTATGAACACTTTTATTACTTCAATCAGTTATAAGGTAACTTAGCTATCTGAAGACGAAACTAGGAATGATTTTCTCTGAAAAATCTCTGGCTTATATACCATGAAAATTGTGGAAGGAGAACTCTTTATCTAAGCAAATTAGATACGGTCGTAAAAGTAGATTTGCAAATTAAATATGACGATCGTAAAAATCCTTTGTGAAGAAGTCGACATGCGTAACTAATCTGATGATTTACGAGCGAGGTGCTACTGATAAGCCGATGGTGTGATCATCGATATTAATAGGTTAAGGTCATCATTATGTGAGGATGTAACTACCTTTTTAATAAAAACTACCTACGTAAAAAAAAAGTATAAACATCTTAATTTATCTACTTTTTATATAGCACACAGCTGGAGTTGTAATTACAAAATATTAAAATGAATTATATGTATTTAAATTACAATATATTAATTACGAAACAATTTAATCCTTGTGTTGCAATGTGTGCAAAAATTATGGGCACCATGAGAATTCCATAGTCTCTAGTCAATTCAAACTTTTTTAATATCCAAAGAGTTGAACTCCAAACTCTTTGGTTATTTGAATTTCGAACGCTGTATTGTGAAGTGTGGAACTTGGAATATGAACAGAAACAGTTTCTTCCACAGAATACAAATTATAGATGTAAATGTTATATTTGTAAAGAAATCTCAGGCTTTTATTGGTCTCGTTCTTTTAATTAAATATTCTTTGTTTTAAAATATTCAAATTAAGTTAGAATGAACAAATATTCTATAAAAATGTAATTCAACTTACAAAAGAAATTACGATTTCTTTTTCTTGTGTGCTAATTTTTCATTTTTACTAAATTAGTGAATTTATAAAATTTTGTATTCTATTATGTGTTTAGAAAATTTTAGCTTACATTTTTTTTTTTTAAATCAAGATAGGCTTTAATAAAATATTTAAATAGGTATTGAAGTCTCTCTCTCACAAAATAATTTAAAACCTCAATATACAAAATCCACAAGGGCTCCTAAAAAAAAAACGGTTAAAACAAAAGAAAGCTCAACAAAATAATTTATTCATACCGTTCAAACGTTTATTGCAATTAATGGAACTCAATTGAGTCTCGCAGACGAACCGAGTTAATCTGCCCGATCACCGAGCAACATAAACTGGCAAACTTTGCTCAGTTCTACGAAAGACACTGAACTTCATCCAAGTTTTGCACTAACGATTTTTCTTTGTAAACATTTACGTACGATTAAATAGGGTTAAGATTGACGAGAGATTGTGTTATCTTTTGAGGGTTAAGTTTTTAATCAGTTTATTTGTAATAGATACTGGCTTCAAATTGACATAAGCCATTAACTGCACACAAAAAAAAAAAGATGAAAATTAGGCAAACTTTGCTTCGATATTCGAAAGTCAAAGTGGTGTTGTCTGTCCACGGTACGTTGCTCCCAGTTTATATGAGATGGATAGTTGTACTATCCTACTTTCTTTGTTAATAATATGCTTTTCAGTATAGTTCAAAATATTTCTTTACAATACCTACCTATACATAATATATCTCAATTGAGCTGTGTTGTATGAAAATATACATTTTCTTTTAAACAGAAACGAAATTTCAGCAAAAACAAATAATAGCAAATTGAGTACTCAAGAAAACAATATTGCTACAACTAAATGAAAGCCCAATACAAGCAGAGTTTTATTTCAGTTGGAATCCTAGAATATTTTGTAGGGATCTCAATAGACGAAGTTTCGAGCGCATAATTTTGAAGTTTTTATTATTCCACTTGAACTGGGGCGTACCCACTTTGTCTGAATAAAAGTTGGATTCGGTATAAAGAATGTTGTAGTTTTATTTTTATTTGTGCCCTTATGTTACGAGTCGCGACTTTGTGATTTAGAAAGTTCTGGGAAATACCAAATAGGTGAGCATGACGTTTGAGACAGTGTTTTGTTTAAGTCTTTTGTGTTTTACTGGCTATACTTTAAAATGTAATGTCAATTACATCAGTGTACATCATTCAAGTAATTACTACTCTTACATGTTAAGCTCGAAAGTAGTCTAATAATTACTTGTAATCAATTATTAGATGTTTAGCAAAATACAGTTCCTACTAAATAACCAACATATTTGGCACCAAAGAGGACCAAGTAATAAAACATTGCCAATTTGATACATAGACAAAGAACACGTATTTATCATTATTAACATCAAGCCAAAAAGTAGATAGTCTTTATTCCTTAAATATAAGTCAAATACTTTAAAATACCTTTTACCCTAAAATAAATTCCTTCAGAAACTTATGCACCTAAAATCCTTCGATCGCGGTTCACCATCAATCAATCAAGTGGACACTCGGGACGGGTTACCGCGTTTAAGAAGCGGACCACAGCCACCTGCGACCCTTACATTACAGGTTATTGATGAATTTACAACATTAAACCCTATTTGAAAAGGTTTTATTTTAAGAAAAATGTATCTAAAGATCCAAGTTCTAACTCTTGAATACAGTCTGTATTATGTGAAATACATTTCGTGTATTATATAGAATCATGGTGATAGTTTGTTGATAAATAATATAACTTCAATTCGAAGAATTATGTATACATTAGATATAATGTACTTCTTCACAAATTCTGATAACCTGGTACTGTTCTATCTAATAATGATAATCTGAAGTCGTACGAAATTCTTGTGAGAAATAAATAATATATATTTTTTAACATGGGATCAATCTAAGTACTCTAGTAATAATAAAAACGGTAAGCTGTTTTTCTTACGAAACAGAACTGTTTTGACTTATAAAAATAAACCAAATGCGATGCACAAGTCAGTGGCTCGCGCGTACAGATCGTCGCCAATGTGTTTATTTCTGTCCGCTAAGGAACGGGAATCCAAAATAGAAAAGTCCACCGCATCTCTCCGGAGAAGTAACACGCACGGAAACTGTGAATTTAAACAAACTAGTGTAATATTTTAATTTAAATCGATCGAAAATTAAAATAATTGTGACAGTGCACGTCTGTTCATGATGGCGGTTTCATTGCAAATGACCGCCATCTTGTTTTTGATAGCGTTGTTTGATTTGGCGGTAGGTTGTGACGTGAATGATGTGGCTGTATACAAAGTGTCGTTGCGTATGTTGTGGAGTGAGGAGAGGTTTCCTAAGGACTACCCTCAGAATCGACCAAAAGCACAATGGTCGCAAGTATTTGGTGAGTAACTTTTTGGAATCTTAATTAGTTTCTAACATACATAGTTGTATCAAAAGACAATCTTTGACTGCTTGCTATATTTGTCAATCGTTTATACAAAAAAAAATCTATTTCAAACAGCTTGGCTGATTTTAATTCATTTAAAAGGCTTTGTCTGTTTATACACTACTATAGGGCATTTCTATAAATGGTAGAGCATTGTTTTCCACTTGCTCTTATACACTTCATTTGTTTCATTTATAAAAATTGAGAAACTATTTATTTGTATTAGACAAAGATGCTACCAAAAATATTTCGTATGTTTTGGTGTGAGTTTGTAGGTATCAATGATTCCCATGTGTTATCTGAAGACTTATCTTATGTTTTACTAATAAAATAAATAACAGCAACGACATCTCTCAGCCAATTAATAAGCAACAGTAGAAAACTAATAATACCTACTGAAGTGTGATTCCTGTATCGTAATAAATAAAATGTGTGATATAACGTTCATTTTCTTCGTATAACAAATAAATAAGATTAATAAGCCTATTGGATTATGGAGGAATATCCTGCGTATAGAAAGATTACGTTCAAGGAGAATGGTAATTGCTATTATTTTGATGTGACTATCATAAATGTTATAGTTTTCTCATCTCTGCTATGGTTACTAATATTTCTAAGATGGCATTATTGATATCTAGTTATTTATATGGTCATTATTTTTACTTAAAATGTTTTATTACTAATGTAGTTATATACATTCCTAAAAAAAACTAGTTTATAGAACAAGATGAAAACATTTTTTTTTTTTTGTATTATACAGAATTATATAAAAATGGTTTATTTAATGGTCTATAAATTTTAATAGCAAACGTAGTGTAGGACGTCCCCCGGCTAGATGGACCGATGACCTGAAGAAGGCAGCTGGCAGTGACTGGATGCAAAGGGCGGGAGATCGTGCGCTGTGGCGTTCTTGGGGGAGGCCTATGTCCAGCAGTGGACTACAACAGGCTGATATGATGATGATAAAATTTTAATATTATTGTCGTGGCTCTTTTTTTTATACTGTGGGTAATAGTGTGGTACCGAACACAATTAAATAGTAACACCGAAAATTCGAAAGAAAAACAGAAGGGGAAACTAAAAACAAGTTTCGTTTTATCTGAACGTTTAACAGACGTTTTGCGGTTTGGCTCGTTTCAGATAGCTTGGTATTTATTTGTCCGCTTCTAAGAACATTTTCACATTATCCGATCCGATATCGGATGGAATCAGATGATTCTTTTGTTTAATACACTTTAATAAACTGTTGTGGTGGTCTAGGAGATCAATGAACGGATTTGTTTGCACAAGGTTGCAGGTTCAAACCCAGGCAAGTACAATGTAACTTTTTCAAAGTTATATGTATTTTCTTATTTATTCTAAGACACCTTTAACAAACGGTGAAGAAAAAATATCGTAAGAAATGTGAAATCGCCAATCCACAAATGAGCAAGCATGGTGACCAGTACTCGTGCCTTCTCTATAATATATGAGAGGAATTTATAGGCTGGTATTATATACACTTGCCGCGGTATCGTATCGGATAAAGTGTAAAAGCTCTCACAAGAGATGCGATCTTATCAAAATGTTACTACTCTCACAATAGGTGACGTCATTGTTTCTTTACACTCGTATTTGTCGATTGTTTAACCACGTAGCAGCTTTCTCAACAGCTCTTATTTCAAGACGATAAGGTTGATTTTCCTACACCATTCTTATGATTGTTATCTTTCATGTGGTCGGACGTACATCTTAATATTTTCTCCTACTACGTGACCTTATTATACAAATTTATAGTGATTGAGACGTATTTATTGTTATTGACAATAATAGGGTTGGTGCAATTGTTATTTTATTCTGTTATTTAGGATTGTTAAGGTTGTTATTACCCGATTTATTTAAAGTAACATTACACCACATGCAAAAAAAAAAACAAAAAAAAAATTCGGCCTGTTAGGCATTTTAAAACAACTACTTAATATATCTAAGTAAAAGAAGCATTTGCTTGATCTCCAAATACCTAACCTTACTTAACGATTCATGATGTAATTGACGTACATACATACATATCATAATTACTAAGCTTTACCACAGCAACAGTACCAAAGCAGCATTTTTTAAATCCTTATTAGTTGACTTCTAAAGCTCTCTACAACGTACAATCCTCACAGTCGACTTAAAAACCGAACAAAGAACAAAGTCCTTTAGTTACACCACATTATTCCGAAGAAAACGCAAAAAGGTTTTAATAAAACTGAAAACTCAAAGAATACATTTTATGTCTTTCAAACCGTGACCAGAAAACCAAGTTGTCTCCATTATATTATGAAAGTAAAAGATATTGAATTATCTGCGAGAGGGTATAAATCTCTAGTGCTGGTATTTGAAAGGCATTTGTCCTTTTTAGATGTCGAAAAAAGTCCTTTTGTCTGTTTTCAATCAAAAAGGGGATGGTTCTAGGGTTGGCACTTTCCGGATTGACGTGTTACTGAGATACAGGGATATAAAATCTTGTTAGACTTGTGAAGCGTTCGATATTCACAGATTGAAAGTTAAAAGGGTGTGTTTTATGGCGCTGCCTTTTTAGCACGTGATATGAAAAGTGCTTGATTAAAATTCTGTGTTGATGGTCTTTATTTTGTTGGAGATTGATTTCTGTTGTAACTAATTTATGATAAAGCACTGTTTTACACTAAATGTACTCCCATCTGTATGCTCTAGTCTGCCGATATTAACTTTGTTTCCATTTTTAATTTGAAGTAGGTACACAATGTTAAATAATAGTACTTAAATAATAGTAATTATATAAATCTAGTACCATCCTTTCTATCAATAAAGTATCGTTAACTTTTTTTTAAATTTTGGTCATGTAAATGTAAAAATCTTTAAAAATCGTTTACCACATCCCTAACACAGACAATATAAGCAGCCGCTCAAAATCAGATAGGCCTTAAGACACATGTTACATACAAATTGTATTAGCTTCTACTCAACTCGTACCAACTACGTTCCTAGTAAACAATGTGATGTGACAGGCAAAAACCTGCCTTTTTTTATTTGTAACTGTATTATGAAGATTCATAATAATATAAAAAATGCAATAATTACACAGCATATCTCTATCTTACGCTTTTATAACTACTCAACCGATTTTGATAAAATTTGGCTTGGCAAGAAAGGACAAAGGCAAGGGGCGACATCGACGCGTGTAGTGATAAATATAAGAAACACTACCAACGTAACATAATAAAAACGTTGTAACCAAACAAACAAGGTTCTACGAATATTTTTATTTAAATACTAACTTTTCAAACGTTAAAAAAGGTTCTCAAAAATAAACATGACTTTTATTTATTTGTCTCTTTATTGAAAAGCTCTTCGTGGAAATCTGTTTAGTATACAAAGTGGACTATGCTAAAACATTATATTTTGGTTCCTGGAAATAGCTTAAAAGCTCGCCCTTCTGTGAAATTCCGAGAATACGATAAAAAAAATGGTTAGGCCAATGGTTTAGGAAAAATGTGACCTAGAAACGAAAATTAACTGAAAAGAACTGTAATGCTCATGTCATTGATGTCAACTCCTGGTGTTCGAGTTCAGTAGCTAGCACTAATAAACTGATGAGCCAGTTTCAGGATAAAAATCTAATAAAAACAAACAAAAATTTAAGTAAAATCCAATTCCGAGCAGACGAAAAATAATATTGAAAAATCTTTAATACTTAACAAAATAGTTTTAGTTTGCATAAAACTAAAGCAATCCAGTACAATTTATAAAACTTATAACCGTGAATTTCAGTAGCTATCTTGTGCAAGAACTTAAATTTGCAACTTTTGCACTTAAACATAACTTAGACGCTCCAGATATTTTAAGCGCGCTTTTGTAGGGTTAGTTGGTATTATAATATAGTGCAGTGACTTGGGAAATTCGAGTGACGAGTATTCTTACTATTTAGAGCGACAGTATTTGGTAATTTAATAAATTGTGAGTAGGTCATCATCATCCCCAACCATGTTGGGGACGGCTTTCAAATGTTTAGTAGATATGTTAGCTTTTAACCGCCTGTTGTTCCTTAGCTTTTAACTGATTTATGTAATCTTCTGTTGTCATACCTGTAACCTAGTAATAAGGGGAAGACACTGGCTTCTGCAATACAGTTTACACTAGCGCAGAAGCCAGGGAATTCATAAAATGTATGATGAAGCATATGACAATAAATACTTTTTACTTACTTTTTTTTATGTACCAAAATTACTTATAATATGTTCTTGGACTATAATTTATAACTATAACATAAAAAAGGACTGAAGAAATAATGTTCGTGAGGTGCTAGTATTGAGAAAACAAGTCAATTAAAAATTTATCCTTATTACATTTTACTGATATGAAGCAATCCAAACTAATATTATAAATGCGAAAGTAACTCTGTCTGTCTGTCTTTCTGTCTGTCTGTCTGTCTGTCTGTCTTTGCTTCACGCCTAAACTACTGAACCGATTTGTGTGAAATTTGGTACAGACATAGTTTGGAACTTGAGAAAGGACATAGGATAGTTTTTAATACAATAAAAAATAAAATAAAATAAAAAATAAAATTTATTCCGGACATACAGCGCCATCTATTGGTCAAGCGTCGGCATCAATTCAGTACTGAAAATTCATCGAAAATCGGAAAAATGTAAATAAATAGTAAAAAGTTATGAGTTTGGATAATATTATAAATGCGAAAGTAACTCTGTCTGTCTGTCTTTCTGTCTGTCTGTATGTCTGTCTTTGCTTCACGCCTAAACTACTGAACCGATTTGTGTGAAATTTGGTACAGACATAGTTTGGAACTTGAGAAAGGACATAGGATAGTTTTTATTACAATAAAAAATAATATAAAATAAAAAATAAAATTTATTCCGGACATACAGCGCCATCTATTGGTCAAGCGTCGGCATCAATTCAGTACTGAAAATTCATCGAAAATCGGAAAAATGTAAATAAATAGTAAAAAGGTATGAAAATATAATATAATACAACTTTTAGTACAAAGAAAATGCTCTAACGGAGTATAGATAATTCTATTAGTACTATAATATGTCGAGTTGGTGATCGCGCAATGGTGTCGATGGTTACACGAGTTCGGTTCATGTTATTGTTTTAATTCATCGGAAAAAAGTAAATAAATAGTAAAAAGGTATGAAAAAAATAATATCAATGTAATAAAACTTTTAGTACAAAGAAAATGCCCGAACGGAGTATAGATAAATAATCCAAGTTGTCACTATGCTCGATAGATGGCGTTGGGATCGAAATAGATCGCGCTTTGGTTTCGTTACATTATGTTGATTTTTGAAGAGTTCCCTAGAATATTTTCCACATTTCATTTTTGAAGAGATCCCGCGAGATCGGGAACTATGTGGGTAAAACCAAAAATCTGCCGGAAGTTACTATTCCACGCGAACGAAGTCGCGGGCAAAAGCTAGTATAATATAATCTAAACATTACGTAAAATTTTTCGCGTTATATATATATTTTTCTATTTTTGTCTGAGTTTTGTGAGACCTTCTAATAATAAACAGTTGAATGAACTCGTTTATTTTGTTTTGAGTAAACATATTAATTTCTTTGCCATGCTGATCTAATTTTGATGCAATTAAATGGGTGACTAATGAGTTTCTATTATTCACACAACTAGTCATCGCTCGAAAATAGTTGAATGTTGCAAGAATGCTATTAAAAAAAAAGCTGAATAATTTTACATAAATAAATAATAAATAAATAAATGCGGACAACATCACATACATTGCTCTGAACCGAAACTAAGTTGCTAAAGCACTTGTGTTATAGAATTCAGAAACAACGAAGGTACCACAAACACCCAGACCCGGGACAATGTAGAAAAATGGGACCCGTCCGGGGATCGAACCCGGGACCTCAGAGCTGGCGACACCTTGAAAACCGGTGCGTACGCCACTCGACCACGGAGGTCGTCAATGAACCCTCCTTAAGTTTCTCGAATTAATGTAGGAACTTTATATACAACAAAAATATTGTTCATGGAGCTATTTTCTTCCACAACCAACATAAAATATTTTGTAACTATTTAATATAATTAATTAGGTGTAAACGACCTCTAATAAACTTTTTGCTCAACATAGTATCAAGAACGATTTAAGCAGACGACTGACGCGACGGGTGCATCCGTAACCTATGTATGAAAGTGCAGTGTTATATTTAGCTGACACAGTTACTAAATATATTTTTACGAAGCTGCCAATAGGTGGTTATCCTCTTAATAAGAACGGCCACAGATTATGTAGTCTTAAGGTTTTGGCTAACATTATGCAGGCAACGTTGAAAGTGACTAATGGCTCCTACACACAGTGCCGGCGGCAGTGCCGCCGGGCGAGCCGCCGCCGGCCAAGCCGTCGCGCGTCGTCACACAAACAAATGCCGGCGGCTCCTTTGTGCGGCTTTGAATGCCGCCGGGCGCACGGCGGCTTGGCCGGCGGCTCGCCCGGCGGCACTGCCGCCGGCACTGTGTGTAGGAGCCATAAGGAATTCCAAAATGGTTGTACTTTGCTCAAGATAACTTACGACGTTCTGTATTTCGCACATTATAGTTGTTACCTTTTATTTTTGGTTTTATTTAAATATACCTAATAGGGTATATAAAACAAGAAACCTATAATATTTTACGTAGGTATTATAATAGAATATTCACAATAATATACAAACTAAGCCTACACAAGAAATAAGAAGAATTATAAACTAAATAAAACTAAGAACTTAAACAAGGCATCAAATTTCGCACATTGCAATCAATCAATCAATTCTATTGACATTAATTTTCAAAGTCTTCCCTAAATATTCATATTGTATTTCCAATGAATCGAATATAATATAACCCTTAAATATAACAGCTTCATTTATCACCATTCTATATTCATTTGTGAACCGACTAACCAGTCACCCGAATTTCCTTCCCCTTTCCTTAAATCCATAAAATATACTTGTAACATAAAGATAATTCACTTAAATACACTCATAAATAATTCACAATTCTGCCTATTGATAATTTCAAACGATGACTATCAAGTAATTATAATAAAATTTACATAACCATGCTTAGAAAACTGTTGTATTTGCATATCTTACTCCGCTTGTTTGAAAGTAAATGGCTTATAAAATGTTTCGATAAAGTCTAAGGTAAAAGCTAAACCGCCATTCTGCAAATGCAAATAAGTTTTAATTGAATTATTTTATTTTGTACGTTTTATTAAATATACTTTTTTTTACCAGTAACCATTAGTTTATTTTATGGGGCTAATAGTATGTTTTATTCCTTTTTTGTTTTATTTTATTCAACTATTGGAGTTTTTTACCAGGTTAAGTTGCAGTAGTGTCTACTGACAGAATATCAAACTGTAATTACATGTTGTCATTTCACAAAAATAACCCTATACAAAAATTCACTACATACGTTCCATGTTCTTAATTTAAAATGAAATCACGTACACGATCCTAAATTCTGGAATATTATAATTGAATGTCTTAATTCAATCTCGACAATCAATATTGAACGGAACCCGTTTGAGAATAACTCAGCGAGACGCTCCGATGGACCGCTTCCTTAGAGCCGTTTACGTTAAATTTAACTTGATATACCGTACATGTGAATAACGTCTGTAACAGTAAATTGTGTTCAATAAATAGTACGGAATATACCTACTAGTATATCATGTTAGAATAACAAGGGAATGTATGTAGGATTGTGTGGAACTGGTGAAATAATTGTCGGAAAAGCAACCCTTTAAGAACTGGTTTTAATGATGATAAAAATATTTTGGGAGGTAAAATAGAAAAAGACACTACTAAACTTAAAACAAATAATTTTGCTACAAATAGTAACAAGCTTCTAATTTAACAGTAAATGTTTTAGGTATGTAACGGTTCAAACCCACATCAGAAATTTAACTAAAGAAATACTATCGACAGATCGACAGGTGAACTTAAATGTAAATAAACAGGAGCGATATTACTCGTACATACAAAATTTAGTTTGAGTAGTTCCTCTCGACAACCTCTTGATACATTATTTTTGTAAATGTTTTTGACCGTGCCACTATATTCGTTACATCAACATTTCAATATCATTTTTTCATCATTTCAGGTCAATCTCACTCTTCCAACTTCAGCCTCTTTCACGTAGGAGACGTTGCCAAGCCTTCTGTGCGAGCCTTCTCGCAGTACGGCAAGATCGATGACCTGGTGAAAGAGGGGGATGAAGACCTGCTGGTCTACGATCAGTTCTCGGCACCAGCTGTCGGTACCGGTAGTGGTAGCACCGAGAATATGGTGTTCGTTGATGGTGGACATAGTTTGGTAAGGAACAGGAAATTTTAGATTTTTTAATTTGAGCGTCTTGAGAAATCTTCCAGACCATAATATACACTCTCAAACGGAGTATGAAACTCTTAGTATGTAATCTAGACTATTAGGTACTGTACTATTTCCGAGTATGTATTCGTATGGCATATACCAAGTTCTTTGATTTTCCAGATATCTCTGATGTGCCGCATGATCCCGTCGCCTGATTGGTTCGTTGGTCTCGATAGTGTAAACCTTTGTGTAGACTCCTCATGGGTGGACCAAATGACTCTTGATGTAAGTAAGCCTTATCGTAATAGGAGATAACGACAGTTTTTGTATCTACATTGAATTCGCGAGACGATCTTCAGATGAGAAAACTAAAAAAAAACTAAACATAAATTTCACAGCTACAACACAGGATTAAAATCTTGGTACAGAAATGGTGAGATTTCAAAAACAGCTTAGGTACTAACCAAGACCTTTTTTCTCTAACAGTTGGAGCCCCTAGACTCAGGAGCAGCCAGTGGTCTGACGTTCACAGCGCCGCGCTGGGAGACGACCCCGCCAGAGCCAGTGAGGAGACACAAGCCGAGGGTGCCTGACCATCCGGCAGCCGGCTTCTACTATCCCCAGCTGAGGGACCTACCGGCTATTGCTCAAGTTGAGCTTATTAAGGTAAGATATACCTAGGTAAAGTTGACAAAGAAGTTTCTGTTTATGGCGGTGTAAAAAGACCACGCATAAAAGGACAGTAGGTATCCTACCTATTTTTGTTTACAATTTATACTGAATATACTTTTTATAAAATTATGATACAATTTTTTTACAAACAAAAGCATTTTAAATTTTTATATTAGTTTAACAAAAAAAAAGATCAGTGTATAAAGTAAGAGTCCATAGCAGACGTAACATCTTGTTTTTAAATAGACTCAAGACCAGGCATTTAAAAGCGTCTTGTTTAACAATACAATTCTCCTCTGAAATTAAACGTCGCCCAAGATCTTAGATAGTCACTTGTATTCACCGCTATTTATTCCAGACAACAATTGGATGGACTAGCATTGCTAGTGATAAGATTATAAGGGTCGCCTGCGGTGTGGCCTCGAGGTCAACACGAAACACTCTAATTACATTACAGAGTTATCCCTTACATCCGAACATCCAACTAAATGCCTGAGTTTCCTTGCCATTTTCTTTGTATATTGTCATGATTAGGTAAATCCTACGACTAATTTTCATTAAATACCAGCTGACCTGACAGTCGTCTTGTCAATCTAGACCATTTCATACAAACATACCATTTCAATTTTCGGCAGATCTTTGCAAACTTTCGTTCATACAAACCTTGTACTGACAATTTGAAACAAAATAAAAAAGAGCTACATCAGTCGAGTCGTTCTTAGGCGGTTGAAAGGCTAATCAAGATAGTATTTCTAATATCTTTCCCAAAAACTATACTGTAAATCCCTACTGCCTTACGGGGATCTTTGACAATCGATAAGTCAAATAGCTCGACAACCAGTCTCACCGGAAGGGATGGTTAAGTAGGTATCGTTTTACTCAGTTATTAGATTCTGAAGATTAGACTGAATAGTTTTTCCTTGCCAAAAGTATTACCATGTGTTTAAAAAAAAAACCATTAGGTATATCTTTAGAAAACGGGTTACTAAAACTATTGTATTTATCTGATCGTGAGTGTACGGCATTAAGGAAGCGTAATGTAATAATTATGTTAATATATGTTCATGATAGCATTACACGGGCCATCGAGTAACACTGATACGTAAGTGCGTTAAGTGTTTAATCAAATCATTCGGTTCTGCTACATCCTGTGGCTTTAGTTTTATAGTTGCCGACAGATAGGGGAGCGAAGGGCGTTCGGTTGGATGACGGTAAATACATTATAATGATGCAATATATACTATACCAGTATAACGTCTGAAAGGGTAATAATATCAAGTGTATTCGATTAATTTTTCGTTGTTGAATTTCAAAATGTTTCAGACACGTTTAAAGAAATTTTAGAAAAATTATCATTCCTATTTAATTTTATTAAATCTGTTTTTAATTGTCCACCTATAGTCTGGTTTGGCTAAACTGGTAACTGGCTTTTTCAAAATCTTTGATCCATTGTAACGAATAGCTAAAGGTTAAACGATATCATAGTTCATTCGTTCTAATAACGATTTTCAGGATACTCTATCATTTTAAAAGGATTAGGGTCATAAATTCCAAGTCTACAAAATCGCTGGCCAGCCACCGTTACCGTATAAAATTGCAGTTACATCTTACGAATGGCTATTAGCGATTTTATTCAGCAAACTAGACTAGGGCCACAATATTTTCTAAAAATAACGTCTATTTATCAAGGTATTATAAACGCATTTAACTTTACAGGTAAAAGAATACTCAACTAAGGAATTAAACGATTTAGCAAGAAGAGAACTTTTGCAAATGCTGAGAGAGAAGAATAAGAAAAAAGGTTTACCAAAAAAAGCTGAAACAAAAACGGAAGAAGAAGTAAATTTTGAAGACGATGATGAGCATGAAGTAGTAACTGCTAAGAGTTCTGTAGATACACTAAAAGATTTAGAAGAAGATCCCGTTGGTACTCCAAGGTCTAACGCACCAGAAAATTATGTTGTCGTTGTGACAAACTCACCAACAACTACGTAAGTAAACTATAACCTTGCGATTAAAATAGGATCTCTTAAACATTTTGCATTCCATCTTTTACGTATAATGGAAATTCTTATTCATTTACCACACAACGTATAATTATTGTAATGGAATGTAGGTACTAAAATTATTTAATTTGTTTACATAACTCAATTTGACAACCTCCGTGGTCGAGTGGCGTACGCACCGGTTTTCAAGGTGTCGCTAGCTCTGAGGTCCCGGGTTCGATCCCCGGACGGGTCAATGTAGAAACTCACTTTTCTACATTGTCTCGGGTCTGGGTGTTTGTGGTACCTTCGTTGTTTCTGAATTCCATAACACAAGTGCTTTATAACTACTTACTTTGGGTTCAGAGCAATGTATGTGATGTTGTCCGCATTTATTTATTTATTTAATTATTCCTTATTGTTCAGGACAACGGAAAAAGAATTTGAGGGTGAGCTCAAGAACATGGATGACGTAGTACTGGCTGTAGCTCACGGCAGGAAACTGGGGCTCCACAAACATCTGCCGCGACACTTCAGGTCACGACTGCATCATGCCGTCAACAAGATCCAACGTTAGTATAATATAATTACTTTTACTAAGGCTTATTACATCTATAAAAGATGATTTAATCTGTATGTGTAAACTCGCAATTATAGCTTTTTTCGAAGTTTAGAGTTTTTTTCTTATTATAGTGAAAGAAAGTTAAAATCAGAACCGTTTAGTATTAACTGTGTTTTTTTTCGGAAGAAAAGCAAAGCAAAAATCCCTATTGCGAAGCTAGTTTTACAGCACAGATAACTAAAAAGAATTCGTAATCCATTACCATTAATAGGGGTACATACTCGTACCATTTACTTAAAGTGGTATATATTACCTGTGTAAAATGTTCCCAAAGTAAAATAGAGGAAGCCGAGGTAAACATTTAAAAATCCTAACAAAAATAAAATTAACTAGCTCTTTTTTGTTACCTTCAGCCAACGACTGCCTAGTATCAGAATGGAGTGCCTGGTCACCTTGCTCGAAGACCTGTGGCTTCGGCGACATGCTCCGACACAGAAGCGTGTTACGTCAGAAGAAAGATGGCGGCCGCGACTGTCCCAAACTCACGGAGAGAAAGCATTGCGGTAATGTCAACTCTTGTGCTCATATAGACTATTTTGAATGGTAATTAAATTTATATTTCTTACTTGATCTTGGTGTCTTTATTCAAAACCTATTTAAAGAAAAATCTATTACTCACTTACAAATTACAATAAAAGAGAATAAAATTTTACTTTTAAGATCGTTTTATTTCTGAAAGAGTATATTTAAAGAAGCTGAAGACTAGAATAATGTTTAACTACTTCAGAATTTCTTAAAATATAATAATATGCTTAAAGCAAGACTGCTGACGAAAGCACTCTAAAATATTATGCAGTCACATTACAGAGCTAATGCAAATAAACTATTTACCCGCTCCAAATCACATTAAAACTAATAACCTTTTAATTATAACATAAACGAAAATTATTTCCCCGAAAGTACTAATAAACGTTCATCCAAAATGTACATACAAATTAGCTAAAATTCAGAGCAGCACTTTATTATTAAATAATTAATTTTAATCATACAGAACGGTGCAAAAACCTCTAGTACAGTTGTTGTCGTAAAGGGGAGCAGCTTTATAGAGGTCTGGTTGTGTCAATAAAAGACCGAGCACTGTATAGCGAGATTACAATATAAAATATTTAATAGAGCGCTGACCAGAGAGTTATTTAGGGTATATTTCTCAGGTGACGTGATGAACGGCTTTCGGTTTAATTAAAAGTTTTGCAGGTAGGAGTGTTATGACGCCCGGTGGATGGTTTCTTTTTATCGACGGATGTTATGAGGGGGGTTCTTAGTAGGTAAATATTATTTATGTTTTTCAACTGACAAACATGAAGAGGAGGACAGAAGTAAGAGTGAATTTCAATTATGTTTACTCAGACTTGGTTTATTTCATTTCTGCCCTAGTTTTTAAAAAGTAGAACATAGATTTTATTATTTCGACAGTGGATTTGCTAATAATCACGTCCAGGTAGCATACCAGAAGCTACGAAAAAGCACACAGATGGATTACAAACAAAAAAATTTACAAAAAACTTTTTGACCATCAAAACATCCATCCCACATACCAACCCCTTCGTCACGTTACGAATGTACATAAAACAAGTTTTCCAATCAAAGCAAAATTAACCGTTAAAAAAGATAGTGCTTTACATTTAAATGTTAAATTACTGGAGGAATGGTCGTAAACTGTGCGGTTACGGTCTCGTCTGTCATAACCCGACCCTCGGATGAGTCGTAACCCCTAGGATATTGGGTGGCAACTCGGAAGTTTATATTTTTGTAAAACACAATTTCCATAAAGTGATGTTTAGGGCTGAATTATTATTGGACTTAATTAAGAAGGTAACTATGCGTGCTTTTTGATACTAGCTGACTAGTTACTTTAAGCAGATAATGTTTTAATTGTCAAAAGTTTGTCCAAAAAGTTACAAACTCTTGTTCTATCAGGAATCAGGCCATTTACTCAAGATATAAAAAAAAACAGTTTAAACACAGTTCACTAATTAATAAAGTACACATTAAATTTTCACGGGATAATAATAATAAACATTTGGATATACATAATTAAGTACTTTTAATTGAAACTCATCATCTTGTTTTTGGAAACTTATTTTGAAATAATAATAAATAGCCAAGAGTAGTCAGTTAATTATTTAAGGCATCATTCAAACTATGATTATAACACACTTATGTAACCATACTAGACAAGTCAGCGACAACCGCTTCACAGAAATTTAATACAGTAGTCTGAAATGGCAAAGAACTCTAGGTTACGGTCATAAACTGGTGTAGTACGTGCTTAGCTGTCTGTACGGTACATCCTTCCAAGGAGGTCGTAACCTTCCGACTGTAGAACAAAGTTGTTCTTAAATGCAATGGCTTCGTTACTAGCGACGGTATGTAAGATGCTTTAGACTGAAATTATTTTACTTCAAACATCATTGCATTCGACTACGTCATTATTTAAAAGTTCCTAAGAATTATAATCAAATACAGTTTTACGTGAGTACGTAAATTAATGTGGGTCCCAACAGTTACATATGTTATAAATGGCACAGGGATTCTAATCATAATTAATAGGTATTGTAGGAACATTTTACAAATCATTTAACAAACGGCAAACAAATAAGAACTAATAAATATCTGCAATCAGCTAGAAAGCTTAAAGAAACGACAAAACTAACGAAACAAAATTGGAAATCGATACGAAAACCAGAAACCAAAAACAGCGATCGAGCTAATGATGCGAAAAAATATAAAGAACGCAAATGGATCGAGCAAATATTTCGAGAAACAATAATTCGAGAAAAATCTGTATCTCGAATATCTTGAACGGCTCTTAAAATGGTATGTTCTCGATTATGAGGTAGAGGGGCGCAAAGGGCAGTAAAATGTTGTTACCCTGCGGATCGAACTGACACCACATCAGTATTCCGGCTGTGATCTCCTCAAAATCAAGGAGTATGTGATTCGATTTCTATACGGCCAATGTTAGTGTATAGAGCTGGTGTTGTTGCTATTGTTTTATTTTTTTATATGAAATATTGTAGTAGTTAGTAGTATATATAGTTAATAGTATTTAGTTACTAAAAGTTAAAAAATAAAATCTGAAGTCGGAAACATGGCATCGTTAAAAGGCTGCCTGATTCTCCTACAGATAAATTTAGTTCAAGTTACAGCGGACAACTGCTGCACAAAAACCTTTTGCCTTTCAAGTCTTGGTTAAAGTTTCTTACTATTTAAATTTAAAACCTATTTCGTGTTACCACAATAATAGAGATGGCTTCATGTTATAACCAGCTTTATCAATCAATCTTTATATTCTCATAGATTTAGGTATAAAGAAATTACCCTTCTCTGCCTAGAGCATTCAGGGTGTCTTTCTTATTACGACCGGTTTCAATCAAGTTTTAAAGTTTGTTTGTTTTCAGCAGCTCTATATGAATATCTTGTTCACTCAATCGGAAACATCAATTGAGTGTCTCACCGCGAGGTACATACTAAATACGGGACCTCCTTGCCTTCGCTGCATTGTCTTGTCAAAACAAATCACTCATTATTGTGGCTATGTTGATATAGATCGACAACTACGTGATGGTAAATAGGTGCTGTAAGGAATCATTAAAAAGTACATCGCTTTTTAACGACTCATTTTGTTGTATGCATAGTTAGGTACCTACTACTTAATACAACGAAAAATGGGATTTGATGACAAACAATTAGTTTTTATGACAGAGGGCACGAAATAAGCATGGACTGTATTTGAAAGTTTCTGATCGAAAAAGCAGAAAATTAAAGCCTTTCGAAAACATTTTGTGATATCTAGGCAAAAAATCAGTTCATAATATAAAAGACAAACACTTATTTCTACCCTCTTAATCCACCAAAGTCAGCCAAAAAATATTATTAACCAAAAAAACATCGAGGTTTTTGGCTATAGGTACGAGCACAGCAATCAAATATGTTAAGACGCAAGGTACGAATAGGACCAATAAGGGAGAAACAAAACTGTTTGCTCAGCTCCAGAAGATTGGTGAGATCACTCATAACCGGATGATCGTGTAACCTTTACTAAACGCTGACACAACAAGAAAACTTCCGACCAAGGAGTTTTGGATCAAGGTAAGATAATACATGTAACTAATGTACATGCGTTTTGCTGAGTAAGCTGAAATGATTTTACGGCAATGATGATAAAGTCGCTTTTTCAATGGTTATTAAAAGCTTTTTGGATGACGCTTAGGTAAACACAACTTACTTACGGATAAAACCCTTTCTTTATTACAGTAAAATTGTTTGTTTCGCAAGAAATTAAACTGACTAAGCAGAGACAGGTGACAATCAAATAGGAAGATGGCAAATACAACAGCAGATTAAAAGAACATATTTATAATAAATACAGTAAATGTCGGTAAAAAAGTAAATAAAACAAAAGACATATATTTACACGCGTAAACAAGACAAATAGATGTTATCCAAAAATAAACAGCATCAATACAAAAATAAGAACACGTTGAAAGTTCAATTTTCCAATACATTAGAAACGCGTGCCGTTTGCGAGTAGGTGATTGATTCACGGTCCGTGCCACCAATCCGAGTGATTGATATCTGCGAATGGGGTGTTTAGTGTACAATGATGTGCGCTATGAACTACTGCTTTGTTCTTGATGAATAGACCCAGTAATGGATAGAGATTTGTAGAGACAAAAGTTTTCTGTGATTGATTATTTTTCTACAATTAAGGTTCTGTATTCCTCCGTATTTAGAAACTATGATATGAAACTCAAATTAACTTAACGTTAAATTAGTCAAGATTCAAATGAACAAATGTGATCTTGAAAGCTCTAATTAGCGTCATGAAGTCCCCTGTAATAAAAGGTACCTAGCTTTCTGTTGTCTATACTTATAATAAATCTGTAGAAAGGTCAATTCTGTACATTCACGTGTACATTAAATATATTTTCAAAATAACTATCAGGGGGTGATTAGTGATCGATACTGATGCCAAAAATGCAATCAGTGAAATTTTTGTCTGTCTGTCTGTCTGTATGTTCCTTATAGAAACAAAAACTACTCAACGGATTTTAACGAAACTTGGTACAATTATTCTTCATACTCCTGGGCAGGTTATAGTATACTTTTCATCACGCTACAATCAATAGGAGCAGAGCAGTGAAGGGAAATGTTGGGAAAACGGGAGAAGTTACTATATTTTTTAAGCTTCCGTCGCGTGTGCAGCCTTAATGGTTAAAGACTCATTGATAAGCTTCGTCATCCACGCGAACGAAGTTGCAGGCACAGCTAGTATTAAATAAAAGACACATTTTAAACGGTTTAATCATTAGAATCAGTAGTATAAGTCACACAAACGATTCATCAAAAGGTAACCAAGTTATAATAATACTTCATTTACGCACTCGTAATCGCACCCGAACTTATAACATACGCACTATGTCACATCGCATAACGCCGACCCCTTTCGCAAAGAACACAATAACTGATTTGAATACACTCCGATTGAATACAAATCAATTCATAATGGAGCCGCCGAGGGTAGACAAACAAAAATTCTATGGAAATACAAATTCCTACGATTATTGTCTTTTTCTATGCGTTCCGTTTCTTAAAATTGTTATTTTAGGACCTTTGCGGAATACTTAAGTGGATGGTGTATTCATTTGTTTCTTAAACTCGTGCGTCATTTGTTTTAAAATATAAGGGCTAGTGATTCTACGGAAATCTGGATATCAGATTGCAACTGAGCAAGAGTAGTTAAGGCCTGTTCCTTCTCTGTATGAGAACAGGCCTATATAATTAGTCGTTATCCGCAAAAGTCTTGTTTAAGTATCATGTGTGCTTATGACAGGATAATTATTATTTTAATTAGGAGTCTTAGTCTTTGTAGTTATTGAATTTAATATAGTATTTGTAAAATACTTTAATTTCCAATTACTTACCTCTAAAGCTTAATTTTTTATGTATTCATTCTTTGGTTCTCCTTCAAAGAAATTTTCCCTAAAATTTAATGAAGAACTAGTAAGCGCCTAATCAATTGAGTAACATAATATAATGGTACACTGAATATTTCAGGTTCCATGAAAACCTTTGAAAGTTCTATTTTAAAGGACTGAATTCAAACAATCTGTGCGGGTTGTCCAGTTTTAAGATAACACCCACATTTGCCGTTAACGTCAGCGACAGACATTCTAAATGGCCGCTCAGAGAAGATAAGCCATTCAAAACTTAAAAAGAAATTCGAAAATTCGAATTCTAAAGAAAAAATGGCGGCCGTAATTTAGAGCATTCTTCACACACAACTGGCTAATGACAAGTCAATTCCTCAATGTCACATTGCATTATTTCCATGCACGCGAGGAAATGGGGAAAATAAAATGTAACCAGCTGTTTATTTCCCGCGTTTAATGGTGAGGGTATGTTGCGTGTCGGAAACATGCCATAAGTACGCCCCTAGAGGGATCCACTATTATCGTTATACGTACGTAGTGGAAACATGTTCACGTACGTTTGTGATAGGAAAGATTAATATATTTTTATAATGTGCAGAGGAATAATATTAGTAGTAACAGCGTGTAGTGTAAGATAGTGTTAAAACTTTTAACTTTGGCTCTTCTTTGTTCTTTTGAATAACAGCCTTTAGTAACTTGTAAATTCTGTAAGCAGCAAACTTTAACACGCCTCACGTGGTGATTAAGCATTCGTTAATAATAATCAAATAATTTATTATGGTAAAATCAAATGTACTAAACCATATTGCAATAGGAAAATAACTTGATGATTAATGTTTGTTAAGTCTCCCGTAAAGTTATAGTCATACAATATCCACAATGAACATAATTATTATTCATCATTTAGGCATTAAACGCACCTATGTTTTTTTTTAGCACACAAAAGATAGCGCTTACACAACATGGGTCACATTTAGGGCTCTATTACAGTTATACAACTTATCTTTACGCTCATTACCTCTTCCGGGCTGAGCAGACGGGTCTGCTTAATGCTGGCGCTAAAATTATGTACTGACCATGTCATATCTATACTATATCTATACTAATATTATAAAGCTGAAGAGTTTGTTTGTTTGTTTGTTTGTTTGGTTGAACGCACTAATCTCAGGAACTACTGGTTAGAATTGAAAAAATCTTTTTGTGTTAGATAGTCCATTTATCGACGAAGGCTTTAGGATATATAACATTACGCTGCGACCAATAGGAGCGAAGCAGCAGTGAAAAATGTCACAAAAACGGGGAAAAATATTCATACTTGAAAGCTTCCGTTGCGTGCGCTGCGTAAACGGTTCGAGTTACCCAAAATATATGTCTGAAAGAATTGTTCCTCTTTAAATGATCTAAAAAAATGTCTGCGACAGTATATGTCTATCTTTTAAGATTGACTCACTATAACCTTTTTTCAGGTAATCATTTGGTCGAAATTAATGCATTATTGCCAATTATTTGCTACAGAGTTTTATCAACATAATATTAACTAAAATTATCATTTACGCAGAAATACTTTTTTTTTAAACTTCTTAATCGCGGTCATAATAACAGAAATTGACGCGGACGAAGTCGCGGGGATCAGCTATAGGTATATATACTAGCAACATAACAGAGTAGAGAAAAGTCATGTTTAGTTACGAAAAAGCTTATAGTAATTTTGATAGTCAATCAAACCAGCCAAATCAATATTAAGTTCTCTCTCTCAAAATTATGGGGCATTCGTAAATACAGATACATGCCAGACTAGTTAAACAGTTGAGATTTAGTCACCAAACTTACTGACATAACTAATTGCACACGTCAATAAAATCACTTTGTTTGAAATCTGCAGTAGGTAGTTGGTGCTTACTTCGCCATTTCAAACTTCTAAGCACTATCGATTGCGCAACAAATAGTCAGCCATTTTTATTTATACCACGCTCACGTCCTGAAGACGAACCAAATCTTATTCTACTGAAGAGTTTTTCTATCCAAGTACTGGTTTTACTGTCGGGCACATCGTATCCGCCCGACCTTTCTTTTTATTCCGTTCCGGTCTTGTCCCATTTCGCTTTATGTGGTTCCTATGCGGAACTACAAAATTCTGAGTGTCTCCCCACTCGCCCTGGTCGAGTGTTAAAAGTTTTACAGCCCATTTTAACAGCACGGATGGATGGATTGACAAATTGTTCGCGCTCGTCTTTTGTCAAGCGAGAAATTGTGAACAGAATGAATTGTAGGCGTGGGTGATCTTTAATCGTTATGGACAGTTTTTTCTCCTCTTTGGTTTGTCCTGACGGTTAAGTGGGGAAGTGATTTATTTAAAAATACAGTTTATTTTGTCATTTACATTAATTCACAATCGTTATGTTATCATGCGATCGGTTGTATTCGATGACCAAAGTTCTATTCAATTTAACTGACGTTTGTAATTCTGTGTATAAGTTTTAAGTTTCATTCTTTTCAATTTCAAAGTATAAATAAGTCAACCCATTATCAGGATATAATTCAATATGAAATTCAGTTTCTTAAGCTTAATTACTGTAAGTAAACACTTCAAGCATTTTTACGATTCCTTATTTAACTTTTAAAGACTAAAACTTTTAAACTAAAACCACAATTTTCTTTCTGTATCTCTAAAATGTTCTAACGTAAAACGAGTATAAACTATGTCATTTATCATGGAACAGAGATTAAACGTTCTCCTCGAATTGCTTCGAATACCCGCTGAGCTAAACACAAAATAAAAGCAGCAAAATATCTTCAATGCAGTGCGCGAAAATAGAGACTTGTTTACAAACAAGGCCAAGATTACGCTGAAAATCTTGACAAAGTATTTGTGCTCTCAGCCAGAATATAACCTCTTTTAGTACTCGAAGCTTCAATGAACAGCGAAGAAAATATTCCTTGCTTAGTTATTATTTTCCTCACATATGTGAACATAATATTCACTCGCAATCCTACGGCATTATTGAATGTTTATGACAAAAAAAATATCTTTCAATGTGTCACAAAACGCGAGGCGTGACATTTTACGAACTTTTTATAACATCTGAATCCGCTTGATTACATACTTTCAGAGTTTCACTTGGAAATACGCATGTCGTTAAATCAGATTCCTCGAGCGATCCACATTACAAAGTTATTCCTTACATACCTTATTGCCCATGATGATTTCGGCACGTGCCCTTTTTACCAAGCACAGGAGATTTCAAAACTTTAATAAAAGGTATCTACTTAGCACTAGTAGATAAGATCCTAAACGGATGATATACATAACAAGCCATTTTTCAAAACCAGTTTATTAAATACATCATCTAAAAATCGCACTAAATCATGTTTCAAAAAGAAAGATACCATAAATTACAGAATGAAATATTGTTAGGCTCGAATATTTATGCTAAAACACCAGATATTTTAACGTTATCCGAAATATCTAAACTAGATCAGCCTAGTGGTCATAAATCAATCAGGCGAGGGTAAAAACACAGGGGTGTACATGCGGCTGCGAAAAATTGCGGTCAAAAAGGCCCCACAATTCGCGTGTTTGTCCGCAGCCAAAGGGTTTTTGCCCTGTTGCTATTATCAGAATCATCTGTCTGGATAGTTTTTGTGTATCAACTGTTTTAAAAAAGTTGTTTTTGAAAGCGGCGTGAAAAAGTGTATTTTTTTATTTTGGGTGCTTTTTATTTTATTTGGGCTTTGTTCTGGATATTTTTTTTCGAATTTTCGTTATCAATTAACTGTGTTCTGAAATAGAAATATACTACGGAGAGATAGAGATACTATTAAGATGTAAATAGCAACCAAAGAGTAAAAAACAATGTTTCCGATACCGGGAATCGAACCCGAGCCTCCTGGGTGAAAGCCAGGTATCCTAGCCACTAGACCATACCGGATATATATGGGCTCTAGAACTTTGTGATACTATTCAAAATCAGGTTTTATACCAACATACAATGATAGTTACTTACAATCTTTAAAGAAATAAGGACTGTGATTATACACAAGATGCTATTAAATAAAACACGTTTCACTGAATAATTGCTGACACCTGCACTTAAAAACAGGTGCTACAATCTATGTCTTATTACTTAAAGAAAAACAAAAATGCTCATACAAAACACGGTCGGCATTCAGCTTCCTTTCATTAAACACTTAGGTGAAGCAAGCAAATTACGGATTATTTCCAATTAGAGAATAAAAAATGCTCTATATTCCGCTTAACAAGAATAGTTCCCATCCTTTCTAAGTTTTTGCAATCATTTGTACATGTTTTAAATTACCGCAGTTTGATTTGATCTGAACAGCTCATTATAAAAGCTTGGGCTTTGTTGCTATTAGTATATAAGTGTTGTATGTTATTCGCTTGATTAAGTTTGTAGTTATCAGCGTAATTTTCTATATAGTCATGGTACAGGTCTTATAATGGTACAAAATATTTTTTCCAAAAGAATTTCAAGAATAGAAGAATTTCAAGTTAGTTACAAGTTTTGTGTCATCTAAGAATCTCAAAATATTACTCTAGTGTGTGACGATGGCTGTCTTTACTCAGATATTATATGGGTAATTGTAGGGTTCAGTAAGGTGAAAATTACACAGTCATGTTTAAAATAAAATGACAATCTACTTAAACAAACCTACAAACACTTGCGACCTCTAAAAAAGCATTACCGGTTGAATATAAAACATTGAACAGTAAACGTGTATTACAAAAGCGGGAACAGTTCACAATATGCGATTATTTTTGGCGTCTCTCCCGCTAAACTTGGCTGATAAAGAAACAATTTGTATTCAATAAGCCTCGCAAACCCACGGGAGTAAGTGCTGAGCCGAAATATCGCTTCGTTGCGAGTTTTACGAACCATTGTCGTGGAGATAGTGCGCTAGAAGACCCTCACTGCCTGATTCTAGACAATTGCCGGAGTATGCAACATTTTATATACGAACATTCGAAATTGTTAGGCCTTGGAATGAACTGGTTTTGAGCCCATACTTTTACTATTTTGTGAGCTTCATGATTAGGCACTTCTTGTTGAAAAAGACTATCTTTACAGACAGAAATACTTGTCTTATAACATTATTCAGTTTTTTTGTTAATTTTTAATGCTATGAAGAATATAAATAATGTTTACTGGCAGACTTTTATGAATGTTTGTGTCACAAAAAAAGTGGTAGAGGAGTGCCTTTCCAGAATGTCGGCTTACTATCACACTTAACGGAAAGCATCTCAGAGAAAAGAAAACAATCTTGATAGTATTATTCTAATATTATCTTCGACATTTCTAGCAGAACATTTAGGTAGACTCAGAAAAACGCGTTAGGTACAGCGCGCGTCTACTTACGCCAGCTTTGTTGACTGGCAAATGGAATACGACGTAGGTTATGAAAAGGGGCTCTCGCGTGCGTAAAATGTAATTTGAAACGTGTTACAAGCACGCAGAGATGAAACTTGAATGTTTACCCAGAAGTAATCGGACAAACCGAAATAAATGTTTGTTTTTTAGTAATTATTTGTTGAGTGTATGTATAGGTGTTTCGTCATCATACAAATGACTAAAATAAGATCGTTTAATTTCACCACGGGCAACACACGATGTTCTTATCGATTTTCAGCAGTGGCAATCACAACTGTTTTGACAGTTGTAATACGTGCCGTACTCGTTATCCGATTGGTGCTACTGCTGCATCTGTCATGACGTCACTACCGTTAACGGACGGACCGCCCCCCTATCGAAAATCGTTTCTCACCATCTTGCACGCGCGCGCACTTCGCGATCTCTCTTAAGGAAACTTTTTAAACGCGTCAACTCGACCGATATTCTGCTGGGAATCAATATTCCGAGCAGCTCGTGACATTCAGCAATCAACTGTGGTGGAATCATATCGCCGGCGGGTCATCGGCAGCAGAAATAGCAGACCAAGGTACGTGCACGTGTTTTAGTTTGTTACTGCTGTATTTTCATAAGAACATCGTTTGTGTGATCGTCCAGCCTCTGAGGCTGTCCCAGATGTGCGGTTAACTCATCGTTTTTATCGCGACTGCACATTTTTATGGTGCCGAAACCCGGGAGCCGCCATTACGACTTATTTTTTCAACCCAGTTAAACCTTAATAGTTATTGTGGGATCTCAATATTAGGCAATCTATCTTCCTTCGGTGCTTAATATTATCCTTTTCGGCCTATACTAACTATTTTAGGTATCGTATCGTATCGAACAAATATCGGTCATAAAAAGTCCTTTGTTCGTGTGACATTTTTAATTCGGAGGTAGGTGTAAATATTAGATACATTTACTTAAACTGAACAAAGGATTTATGTTGCGCTCTTTACACAATCTATAATCTGTAGATATATAGTATATACACACGACCAAAATTAAATAAATATTACTACCGATTAGCGTAAGTACTCGTGTTCTTATCTTGTTTACATCTTTGTAAGCAGACAGCGCCCATCTGTTGGAACCTTGTATCGCCGACTATTCGTTATCGGTAACCGATCTTGCTAATCGTTTTCATCATGTCATTGTTAAGTAAACATTCGTCTCGTAAACAAAGTTGCTTTAAGAAATCGAAAACCCACTCTACGGAGAATGAATATACAGTTCAAGATTTATCACAGTTACGTAGAAAGCGTACTTTAGCTATTAAGCGGTTGGATAAGGCATTGGAAATAGGTACATTGGCAATGAGTGATGACTCACAACGGAATTTATTTCTTTCTTATTATCAGGAACTCAAACATATTCTAGATAGCTTTGAAAGTGCTCATCAGATCGTTTTGGAGCTTTTAGATGATCCTGATCATGCAGATAATACGCTCCAGGATACATTTGACGATAAATATTTTCAAATCTTATCTATTCATCGTAGTTTGACTAAAAGTGACCCTCAAGTAAATAATAAAAATAGTCTTTCATCGTTGAATATCCGTTTACCGAAAATTGTTCTTCCAACTTTCAGTGGTGACATCAAGAAGTGGCCTGAATATCACGACACTTTTAATGCATTGATTCATAATTCGATTAGTCTTACTGATACGGAAAAATTTCATTATTTATTCTCATCGTTGACCGGCGATGCATTATCTGTTATCAAGGCATTCCCATTAACTTATGAGCATTACAATGATGCCTACCAGGCCCTTGTTACTCGCTATCAAAGGAAACGGCCTTTAGCTTTTACGTCATGGAAGGACCTTTTAAACATTAATTTTAATACTACTGACGGTAATGATTTTAGAAAATCATTGGACCTGTTTGAGGAAAATTTAATTATTTTAAAGAAAATTATTTTACCTGAGGACCGATGGGATTTTGTATTAGTCTACCACCTTCTCTCTAAGATGGACTCAAACTTGCGTCGCGATTTCGAGGAAAAATATCCTGATATTGAGTTTCCTCCATATGCACAGTTGAAGTCTTTCTTAAACTTGAAATGTGAAGCGCTTTTACGTGATTCTCATTTTTGCGACACTAATAATAAAACTTCGAGTAAGCCACAACAACGATCTGTAAAATCATTTCAAATAAATAAACGGGCAAACGTTTCTCATGCGCTTGTGAGCAGTACAGATAAACCTCAAGTTGCCACAGCTAGTACTACAAGCAGTGAAACTCCTACGTCACAACCAGTTAAGTGCGCGTTTTGTGGTGATACTCACTCACTATCATCATGTCAACAATTTCTAAATAAACCAGTAGATGAGCGGATATCTATCGCAAGCAAAAATAATTGGTGTTTTAATTGTCTTCGAGCTTCACATCAATTAAAAGTTTGTACATCTATTTTTAAATGTCGTAAGTGTAATCATAAACATCACACTTTACTTCATAAAGATAAACCGGTCGAGTCGAACCCAACCTCTTCATTATTTTCTAAAAACAATAACACAACTGTTTTATTAGCAACTGCCATTGTGCAAGTACGGGATGCGAATGGCAAGTTCGTGTCTTTTCGAGCTCTTTTCGATTCGGGGAGTCAGATTAATCTTATTACTGACTCAGCTGTCAAACTATTAAATTTAAAACTATCCAGTCCTACCACAACTATAAGTGGAATCGGTGAAGCCCCGGCTTCAATCTTAGGAGACATTAATTGTTCCATTGGTACTGGTGATCAAGTTTTATTTAATTTAAATATGCACGTAATGTCAAAAATTTGCGGGGACCAGCCAATAGCTAAATTAAACACATCGGGTTGGTCTCACATCAATTCACTATCGTTAGCCGATCCCGGTTTTGACATTCCTGGCCGGATCGACCTACTGTTCGGTGCGGATGTATTTGCGGAATCGCTTCGTAATCGTAATATTAAAGGAAAATCACATCAACCTACCGCCTTCGACTCAGTCTTTGGATGGCTATTGTTCGGTAAAACTCGTTTAGCTACTCATTCACTCGGCTCCCTACTGAACACTTCTATACAAAGTGATAAGGAATTAAACTCATTAGTTCAACGTTTTTGGGAGTTAGATGTATTACCACCCGCAGCATCCCTAACCCCAGATGAGATAGCATGTGAACAACATTTTATCACAACTCATTCTCGTGACTCATCTGGGCGGTACATCGTGCAGTTGCCATTCAGGGACGAGTCCGAGCCTATGTTCACTGGTTCACGTGATATTGCTTTGCGTCGTTTCTATGCGATTGAACGTCGACTGTCACGTGACCCCGAGTGTCATCGTCAATATTGCGATTTTATGTCTGACTATCTAACTGCGGGCCATATGTCATTGGTCTCTCCAGATGACGTAGGGAATGGGAAATACTATATTCCCCATCACTGCGTCATACGTCCTGATAGTACCACGACTCGCCTTCGTGTCGTATTTGACGCCTCTGCTAAAGATGCACGTTCTCGATCGTTAAACGAAAGTCAACACATCGGTCCAAAATTACAATCAAACATTTTGGAAATTCTATTACGCTTTCGTGAACACGACGTCGTTTTCATGGCAGATGTACGTCAGATGTACCGACGGATTATGCTCTTCGGCGACCATCGTGACTATCAGCGAATTCTCTGGAGAGCTTCGCCTAGCGAACCTCTTTTAGAGTTTCGTCTGGACACGGTCACGTATGGCATCTCTTCGTCCCCCTATCTCGCTTGCCGTACTTTGCGACAGCTTGCTGATGACGAGGGGGATTCTTACCCGCTCGCCAGGAGTGTAATCTTGTCGGACACCTACATCGATGATGTCGTCAGCGGTAGTCAGGACTTCGCCACTGCACAAAGAACAAAAACACAAGTTATCGCTCTTTTTAAAAAAGGAGGTTTTCATCTTCGGAAGTGGGTGTCAAATGACAATCGTCTTTTATCGGATCTTCAACCTGAAGACTGCCTAACTGAGTCTGTATCGTTAGATAAAGCTGAACCGGCTTCATTCAAAGTCTTGGGACTCAAATGGGATCCCTCAACTGATTCGTTTCTTTTTGAAGTTGTATCTTCACATCGGCCATGTACCAAACGGTCTATTCTTAGTGAACTCGCTAGAATCTTCGACCCGTTAGGATTCTTATCCCCCCTGACAATTCATGTTAAAAGCTTAATCCAAAAACTTCGGATTATCGGTGCCGGGTGGGATGACGTTCCCCCTGACGAGGTCGTCAGTACATGGAAAAATTATCAGAATCAACTTTCTCAGTTGCAACATCTAAAAATGTCGCGTAGAGTCACTCGTACTGATTCACAATCCTACGAGCTACACGAATTCTGCGACAGTTCGGAAACTGCATATTATGGCGCAGTTATTTATTTACGAGTAACAGACGTATATAACAATTCTTACGTTCATTTCGTTTGTTCGAAAGTTCGCGTGGTACCATTAAAACGTACCTCATTGCCACGTCTAGAACTCTGCGCCGCAGTTTTGCTTTCAGATCTGTACAAATTAATTACAGAAACTTATCGGTCTCATATTCCTATTTCAGCTGTCTTTTTGTGGTCCGATTCCAGTGTTACACTCTCTGGGTTGCGTTCACCCTCATGTCGTTGGTCTACTTTCGTTGCCAATCGCGTGAGTCATATTCAAGAAATAACAGCTATTGAATATTGGCATCACGTGTCCTCTGCAGACAATCCTGCAGATGTTTGTTCGCGAGGCCAATTTCCAAGTGAACTTCTTCACAACTCGTTATGGTGGGCGGGGCCACGATGGTTTCCCGAGCCGCATGAGTCATGGCCATCTTGTATTGACAGCGTTACTAATGACGAGCAGAAAGTTGTTGAGGCCGAGACTCGTAAATCTCCTGTGTTAGTATCAACTGTGCATCCTCGGGAAAAGGATGTTTCAATTATCGATAACTTATTAAATCGTTTTTCAACGTTAGAAAAATTCAAAGCCGCAAAGCAACATTTGTATCGCATAGTCGGTGATCGGGTTCTAACATTTGAAGAACTTACTACATTATTCGTCCAAATCGAGGCGGTTTTAAATTCACGGCCAATGTGCCCTGTTAGTTCGGACCCTAATGACTTGTCAGCGTTAACACCGGGTCATTTCCTTACATTGGAGCCTCTGACCGCTGTCCCCGATGATGATTATTCTAACGTCAATACTCATCGTCTTCATCGGTGGCAGTTGTTGCAAGCTTTCCAACAAAGTTTTTGGTCAAGATGGAAACACGAGTACTTAAATTCACTCACTCAACGCGCCAAATGGACCAAGAACTCAAGACCATTAGGGGTGGGCTCGCTTGTAATCATCAAGGATGACAATCGACCTCCTCTTGCATGGTCACTCGGTAGGGTTACTGATCTTCTTCCTGGCGCTGACGGAGTAGTTAGGGTTGCAATTCTTAAGACCGCTACTAGCAATTCTGTTAAGCGACCGCTGGTCAAACTCTGTCCTCTACCTATAGAGGATTAACGTATTATTTAACTTAATATTATTAAGCATCGTAGGTTAGGTTGATTAGATTCGTAGTTCAGTAACTATTAAGGTTTAACGTTTTCTTCCTAACTTTTCTATTTATATTTCGTACTTTCGAAAATACCATAGGTATTTTGGTGGGCGGAATGTTTCGTCATCATACAAATGACTAAAATAAGATCGTTTAATTTCACCACGGGCAACACACGATGTTCTTATCGATTTTCAGCAGTGGCAATCACAACTGTTTTGACAGTTGTAATACGTGCCGTACTCGTTATCCGATTGGTGCTACTGCTGCATCTGTCATGACGTCACTACCGTTAACGGACGGACCGCCCCCCTATCGAAAATCGTTTCTCACCATCTTGCACGCGCGCGCACTTCGCGATCTCTCTTAAGGAAACTTTTTAAACGCGTCAACTCGACCGATATTCTGCTGGGAATCAATATTCCGAGCAGCTCGTGACATTCAGCAATCAACTGTGGTGGAATCATATCGCCGGCGGGTCATCGGCAGCAGAAATAGCAGACCAAGGTACGTGCACGTGTTTTAGTTTGTTACTGCTGTATTTTCATAAGAACATCGTTTGTGTGATCGTCCAGCCTCTGAGGCTGTCCCAGATGTGCGGTTAACTCATCGTTTTTATCGCGACTGCACAATAGGAATAAACTTATTTTCTCACTCGCCTGGACTCATACCAACTGTTAATAACATGAGTTTATCATGTTGTTATGTATAATGTGCTGATGACAGATAGAATAGCATGCATATAAAACAATTATAAAATAAATAAATAGAAATCTACTATTTAAATGTATCTAATCGCAACTTTATGTCATCTGATCCAAAACTGTAGAACAATTTTGCAATTATTCAGCTTAATATAGACAGTAGGTTACTACAGCTAGTTTCTTAAAATTAAAATAAGCTTTAATAATTTAGTGTAACGTTCTATACTAAGCCCCTCAAAACCTTGCCAAACCTAACTTATTTTTCGCACGAACATGGGTCACAAATAACAGGCGAAGAAACTAACGGAATAAAAATGAATAATGTCCTTTGAACTAATGCGTCGCATTAAGTATTCGACCCGCAATCGGGTACACACGTGCAAGATGAAACTGCAGACTGCAGGCAAACTTAAACCATTTACCGGGCGCACGTATAAAGGGAAAACATCGCGAGGCGCCTGTTCGGAAAATATTGCGAAGGAAGTCATTAGGAAGGCAGTGTGGGAAATATTAAAGAAAATAGAGGCAATGCAGTGAGGAAATGAAAATGGAGACGTCCTTTGAGTTGAACGACGTCGACTTTATCAACTTCAGTAATGTTTAGATTGAAAATGTTAGTCAATACTTTAAATTCTCGTAACAAACTGAGCTTAGTTATTTTTGGAAATAAAATAAATTATGATTTTTAATCGTTTAATTTCAATAGATTATTACAAAAATACATTTCGTTGGTCGTTTTTGTGACCACGAAAAATTAACATTACTTTTCCAATCTGTTTTCAAACAAAACATGATGCGAACATTGTACACAAGCATCTGATAAATTGCTATTGTAATGGAACTTCGATCATCAATCGTGAGTTTTAGTGCGACATTTCAAAATACGACCATTACAACCTCCTCAACAAAACGTATGCCATCATACATCATACGAAGTTGGGAAATAAAATGGGACCGCAACATGCTGAGTACATAAATATCCTGCTTTTAACTTAGATAAATTTGGCAACAAAACGAATGTACTAATTTTTATGTTGAATTTTTGACAAAACAACAGTTTTGTAAATTGCATTTTTTTTTATACGCGCTTATTGATCCTAGACCAGTACGAAAGAAACAATAATACTATCGATAGCTAATATTTCTTAAAAAGGGTGGCAGTTGGGGTGGTAAATAATTTAAAGAATCCCATGTATGGTGACTGCTATCATCATTAGGCAACTCGCTAATAGCGTTGAATTCAAATTTAATTCTATTAAGTTCTTCTTGCTTTTTGTTACACAATCCAGTTATTTCCAGCAGTTCGTTTGACACTGTATCATATCTATCTTTATGATATGGACAAATTGTGTCAATCATATAGAAACACTGCTTCTCAGATCCAAACTTTTCTACTGTTGAGGGGGCGCAGTCACATCCAGGCTTTATAACTATATGAGGAGACTTGTCTTTCGACGTGCTTCCGTTGGCAATGGCACAATAATTGTCTGCTTTACAATTAGCGCCTACAGCCTTGTTCCATATAGTAAACATTTTTTTATCTGCATCGTTATTGAACCAATCAGGTGCCTGAATTCGCAGTTCTTCACATACGCATTTGGACGTGTCACATGAACAATCATCAAGTTTGGCATGGCATGTTGTTGTAACTGATTTGTTAACAGAATTGGGGTTTATAGGATCCGTGACCATTGAACTCGCTACAACCGCACCAGCTGTACCATCCTTGTTAGTATCCTGGGTTATTCCTTTTAACGTTTTTTCATCAACCATAACAAAAATATTGCCGGATGCTGTGATTTTTAATGAACCATAGCGTCCTTTTGCTTCGTCCTTACTATTTAAAATTATAATTATTTCACCTGACTCTGTACGCTTTATTGGTATTAGTCCTTGAGAATTGGAATTTAAATAACTCTGTAGATTGTTTATAAAAGCTTTCTTTGATTCCTTATTTAAAATGATTGCATATTGACCGGAAGCAGTCTTTTTCAGGACAGCAGAAGGTTCGGAAAGCAAACGCTCGTGGTCCTGTAGTTGCATTCTTACTTTTTCATATAGTTGAGTATCACTACTTGCCTTTTTGTCAAGAAATTTAGATTTCCTTAGATGTTCTCTATGAAACTCCCTACTCGATGCAGGTAATTTACTTACTAATCTGCCAAAAGCCTTTGATGATGATGTTGAAAATCTTTTTGAAACGGTTTTGATCATGGACTCAAATACAGGTCCATGAACGAGCACTTTTATATTGTCCGATGAGGATTTAACTAGCAAAGCATTTCTCTTTGTGAGATGACTTTCATCTTCATTGTCCAACTCTATTATGTAATTTCCGGAAAATGATCGCGTTAAATCAACAACACATTCACGTTTTTTCCCAACAAATTCTTGAACAGTTTGCTTGTAACGCTTCTCAAATTCTTTGTCTAATACAATTATATAATTATCAGATGGTGTTGCTTTCAAGACAGCTGGAAGTTCAACGGGATAGTTTCTTACACCTGCCACTTTAACTTTAAAGAATTCCTCATATGGCGATCGATTTGGCGACTCTACTTTGAGTGATTTAGGTTTCGGAACCACTAAAATTCCTCCAGATTGAGTTTTTCGTAGAACTGCATTTAGCGTACGGTCGTATTGGCCAATACCCACAAAGTAGGTATCTGAAACTGTCTTCGTTAGAAGAACTGGATATTCATCTTCATTAAAACTAATATTTCCAAGTGCCGCCATACCTTTACCGTAAATGGCTAATGTACCCGATAAAGTGCGTGTTACGACTGTGTCTAATTGTCGTACAATTCCATTTTTAGATCGAACTTTTACAACCACATTTACATTGCCTTTTTTGTACAACTCGGTTAATTCAGGAATATAATCTGTATCAGTTAACGATGTATAACTTTTAGAAGTAGCGGATTTAAAACTAGATGTTGGAGATTCTGGGATGCATTGACATTCTGGTTTAATTTCTTTTAATTGTGCCTTTTTCTCATTAAGTTGTCCTTTTCTATTTGTTGCAACCGGTTTGCAACAGGGAGCTGGAATTACGTCTCTAGGACAGACACAATCTTTTTCTTTTTTGTCTTTTAATTGATTATTTCTAGGTGCTTTCACCTGTTTCGATACCCTTCCTGGTGCCTTTACTACTACTTGTATTGGTTTTTCTTGAATGTTCTCTGTTTTTGCTGTGTCTGTTTGTGTAACAGATGGTGATCCATCAAAAACTGTTGGTTTCCAATTAAACGTTATGGGGGGACTTGGACACCCACATCCTTCTTTGGCATCGATATCTGCTTCCTGTGAGTCCGTTTGTGTGATTACTAAAGGTGGAACATAGTCATCTTCTTTTATTTGCTTCATTTTTTTAGGTTCTTCATAATCCGTAACGGCCGGTTTTTCATAATGCGATGCACCTGAATTCCAACTCAAAGTTGTTAAAGAAATATCCTTGCTTTCTTTTGATAGTGAATCATCCACAAATATTGGACTTTGTGTATCAGCAATATTTTCAACTTCCTTGTTGGCTTTTATAATATCTTTACGTTTGCGTTTTCGGCTAGTTTCTTTCTGCTTTGAATCATTTGACGGCGTTGATTTAGTGAGATGCTGATTTGGACTTCCAGCTTGGCTTGGAGGTAACTTTACATTTTTCGGCAAATTAGATTTGTTTGTCTCATTTGATGTGTTACTTTTTAGTTTCTTTATTAGATCTTTGTGTATATCAATCAATTTTGTCCCAGATGGGGTCCGTCTAACAGTTACTCTTTGAGTAGGAGAAATTACCTTATCTTCTGTATCAAAACCCACTAACATGTGTCCAGAGTCAGTAGTCTTAAGAGATACATATAAGTATGGCTTTGTTTTACTTTTTTCTTCTATGAGTTCAACAATGTGTTCTTCTAATTCCATCGCCAGAGTGCCCGAGCTGGTTTCTGTTAATTCCGTTAATTGATTACTTAACTCTCCTTTCTGATTTTCTATTGCTATTTTAAACTGCTCTTTAGTTTTATATTGACTCGGTAGTTTATTTTCTATTTTCAATTCAGGTTTTATTTCTTCTTTATTTAAGCCTTGAGACAAAACATCTTTTTGAACACTAGGGATAGATTCAACATCAGCTACTGTACTTAAAGCGTCTTCTGGGGGAAATTGTAATTTGTCATCACCTATCCTTTCTTTCCGAACCATGGGGCATGTGCTTTTATCGCAATTGTCCTTGACTGCTTTCAGATGTTTTGTATCTGCAAGTTAATTAAAATGTTATGTTGAAATATTACGATGAATTAATATTATTTGCAACATTCCGTGTGTCATCATTAAATTAACGTGGGAGTACAAAACAAATGAAAGCAGCTCTACCGTTCTATTTAAAAAGAAGTACATGATTATTCCGAATTCTAATATAAAACAATACCTAGCGACAAAGAAAATAAGTGTATATAATAATTTAAAAGTTGTGTTTTTAATTGATAAGTTTTATTTTAATTTAATTATTATTAAGTTTATTTGTTCTTTTTAACCCAATTCTTCATTTTGCCATGTTTAGGATGGTTTTTCCTATCTATGAATTTTACTTTATTTTCGTTCTGTTGCGGTTCTTCTTTTCCTATGTGAGATATAGCCAGTAAACATTTTCTAAAGTCATTTATTTCGCAAGAATTACTCTGACTGTCAACAGACCTTTCATAGTGAAAATACCTTTTTGTCTTTTTTAAATGACTGTTATAGTCATCTCTTTTTCGCCGTTTTGCCAGAACACAGTTACATTCTGTTTGCTCTAATGCTGTCTCTCCCAAATTACGTAAACATTTTCTAATATTTTTTAACTTTTTCACATTCAAGTCTGGATCTTTAGTTATTACATTATCAAGTGAGGTCTCTACAGAAATGTTGTATGTTTGTCTAATATCATCCAATAATTTAGACTTCAATTCTTCGGCGGCCGCGTTAGGCTGGTTAGCTTCTCTGTCATACGAGTAAATACTTTTACACATTTGATCATTCGTTTGTATATCATAACTTGATTCTTCCTGGTTATCATTTTGAATTTCTATTACATTATCTTTATAAAATGCAGATTGTACTTCATGCATATTTACTCCAACTAATCTAAAATCTTTTGAATCTTCTAATGTTTCACATTTGACTTCCACTTCGTTTACAGTATCACTACTCAGACCTTGTAATTTAGTCAACGAAGTGATTTCTTTAAACAACGATGATAAAGTAACCCATTCAATATCTGAAGAAGATAGTTTGTTCTCAAGTGATCCGTCGGGTACTACAATATCTTTTACAAGTTCTTTAACTGTTTCACAAACTTTTCTTTCAACGAAACTTGCATCACATGAGTTAAATCCTTGCTCAGATTTAAAAGACGATTCATTTTTCAATCTTTCATGGGCACTTTCAGAAGTACATATCCTGCTAGTGCACAAAGACAGTTCTATTTTATCGTCACATATCTTATGAGGAAATTTAGGACATAATATTACTTTTATATCGTTGTCAGATTTGTTTCTCAAAATATTATTCTGAGACAATTGTAGCCCGACAACTGACGACTTTTTCTTAGTTTCGTTAACACTTTTACTGCTTCTGCAAATATTGATGTGTCCTTTTTTACGTAGTTTTTCAACGAAAGGTTCTCTACCTTCTTTAGGCACGTAATTAGATGAACAGGCACAAAACCGAGATATTTTGTTGTCCGATATGTTCGATGCTAGTAAATATTTCACTGGCAAATTAGAGCAATCGCATCCTGCATCTAATCTTCTCGTGGGTTTTGATTCATCGAAATCATTTTCACTGGCGACCTAAGGCGAAATTACGAAAACTTCAGTATTTTATCTTTACTTATTCACATCAACATGGTGGTTAATTTTGTTAATATATCGGGAAATAAAACCACCATGTATTTTCGGTAATTTTATTACAAAAGAAATACATTTTAAGTTTAAAACACAAACATTCGAAACGTTAGATATGATGTTTGCAGTTATGATTTACCAACTATGATAATTTTTCGTTGCTAGGATCGAAGTAGTCGGAGTCTATGATTGTGCAACTTACTTTTTCAATAGGCGAGACCTCAGTGTATCTTCCCATGACTTCCTCAATAATTCGTTGTCGAGGTTGACTCCTACGATCTAAAATATTTAAAGGTCATGTGACGTAGGATCTCTAGTAGTAAGTAATAAATTGTACTCCCACGAAAATTTCAAACTTAAGTAATTCTGCCACTTACCTCGACATGGGCACGGTTTCATCATCTTATCTCCACAAGTGCATGTTGCCTGAAAGAAAATTAAATAATTATATAATAATATGGATTTTTTTTAACAAAACTAAAAATGGACACAATTTATTCCAAAGTCATCTAGGTACTAGAATTTGACCAACTTAAAAAAGGAAATTTCAAGACCGAAGACTAGTATCTATCCTCACCAGTTTATCGAAGTCCAGCGATTCGGGTATGACGGGCGGCGTGGGGTACGACTTGGGCACGGGCGCGAGCGGCTCGGGGCCGAGCACGCACTGCGCGGCGCGCATGTTGCCGCCGAACGCGCAGCTGCGGTCGCGGCACGGCGCCGGCCGCCACGCCGCCACGTCCACGCCCACCGCGTTGGGCATCGCGCCCTGCATGCCGCAGTCCGGCCCGCAGCTCGCGTCGTTCTTGTGCGGACACGCTTTCACTGCTTCCGCCTGGTAACACGCTCTAGTGTTATACAAGAGTCTACTGACCAATACCGGCCTACATCGAATAACTGTAAGGCTCAATTTACACCGCCGCGGAATCGAACGGAAGCGACTTTTTGCAACGAAATTTTACATAACATAATGAACTTTATGTCAATTGTATAAGACACAAATTAAATACGAGCTAAAAATTGGGGACTCGTTGAGTTCAATTTTCTCGAGCCTTAATTAAGAATTCATGTCATCTTGATCTTGATCATCTTGATCTTGGTCATGCCATCCTGACAAATCAACTCAAAATTTCGGGCCATTGAACATGTCATATGCTCCTTCCAAACTATGGTATTATCCTCAATAGAGCATACTGTATCTATTCTTTACCCAGTTATCGATGAACGAACGATTTCTTGCATTTAAAATACGTATCACATATTTTCTAAACTTCTTCTATTTTCTAAGATTCTTATTGTTTGCAAAGTTTGTGAGGTACACATTGTTTCAAAAAAAATTGACATAAGAAATGATTCTATCCGATATCCAGCCCAATATCGATTTCACTCAAAGTTTTATAAAGCCAATTGTTTTTCTCAGGTATTTCCCTAATACCCATATATATGTATATGTACTTACCGCATCTTCTTTGTCAGGAGGTCCACAAGGAGTAGGGTCGCTAGGCGGCGGCGGCGCTTTCTTAGTGCAGATACACGCCTTAGGACCCTTCGGGCAGTTGCACTCGCTAGGCCCACCCCAGCGACGACATGCCTCCTGTGCAACGTTCCAAATAAATAAATAATTAGTATCGCAAAAAAATCTGTTTACCCCCAAATCTTACTACTTTTTAAAACTCTTGTCGTCAAAAAGATTAGTTAAGTTAAGCTGTATGAAAATCAACTGTAACAGAAGGGATTTTCTTACCTACGTTATTTACCTACTTGTATTTTTTTCGCTGTAGTGGAAAAACTTTTTGAACTTGTTCAAACACAGAACTATCAGTACCTTTTTAGCTCCAGTGCCCTTGTCCTCTTTAATAGGACGAACAACAGTGACTTCTTTAAGACACAGCATCAGCTGTTTGTAAGTATCTGGGTCCATCTAAAATTATTTATATAATCAAAATAATATTTAACATTATTGACCTACATTTAATGACTGGAAAACTACTCCTTAACTTAAAAAGGATTTTCAGTTGTTTCTCTTTTTAAATCGCCATCATCGCACTTTATTTTGTCTTCTCGCATATCATAAATGTGAACTATTCATAACTCGTTCCTTATAACATTATACTGCATCTTGCCATCCCACTACACTATGCATAGTGTAGAGGGTGCATTAATTTCAATTTTAATTTTCAGGAAAAGCCAGGTCAAGATTGCAGGTAAGAGGAAATTCGTGCTTTTTCTTACTCAGTAAGACCGGTTTACTTTAAGTATGTAAAACTTTAGTCACGTCTTTGTAAATGTTGCAAACTTTGACGTTGTATCTCGATTCAGGCAACACAAGTAATAAAGAATATTTTTTATATGATTGATATTGACGTTCACATCACGTTTTTTGGACATGGTTAACTTGTAAGGGACTATGTACCTACCTGGATGAAATTTCAAACACAAGATATATGTAATAGTTTCTGTAAGAATAAGAGGATTTAACTTTTTACATACCTCACACCTAGTCTTAACTGCCCCACCGACTATAGTCAGATTCAAGTTCTTCTTTACCGTTGTCAGAATGAATTCTTGTAGCAACCTCCTTGTTTCCTCATTGAGTTTGCCATTCCTGCTACGTTTCAAGCAGTTCAATACAGCATCAGCTACAGCTTTACCCGGACTTGTCTTAGATTGCCTTTCCAAAACAGTATACATGTTATCGAATACGTTGTCCAAGAACTTTTGCTTGACACTCATACAAACACAGTCCATGGTGTGGTCAGGGCTGCAGTGATCCCCTTCATACAAACAGTCCCTTTCCGCAAGACACCTTGGACAGTCAGTGCAGTACTTCCTGACATCCACAGTGTCCGTGCATTCGTGACATTTGATGCATTTGTTTTTGTATTCAGCTATTTCGTCATCAAGTTTCTTTAATTGTTCGGCTAGACACACTTCTTTGTTTTTACATTTCTCTTTGCAAGTGTCGCATGTGGTTCTAAGTAGATCGGTTTCCTGTAGTAATGCTTCTTTCTGAAATTTGTTTTCAATTACTTTTTTGTTCTACGCCTACTACGCCCAGCGTGCCCAAAACATTTGAGAATTATGAGAATTAATTTGACGTCAAGTACATTTCAATGAGCAAAATATTTATTTTTAGTTTGAGTTTTTTTTTATTAATTAGGTACACTAATATTGACAAAATGTGTACATTATTGATATTAGATCCCCAAACCCGACTTACCTCAGCTTGCAGATCCTCATTCTCAAGTTTCTTCTGCAACAGAACTCTACAAATCTTCTGTAAGTCATCTCTTGCATCTTTAACGTATTTCGTTCCTTCTTGGACTTTCTCAGTTTTTATTCTTTGCTGTTCTTCAAGCTTCTTCTGAAGTTTCGCCATTTCCGTTGCTATGCTTGCCATTTTCGCCTAAATAAACCCGTTTACTTCGTAAATAGACTTTAATAAAATTGTTTATTGCAACAAAGTCAAGTACTTAATATGTGCGATAACAGCTACTTCTTATTATGAAAACTTTCGCAACTGTTAGCGCTCGCCTTTTAAGGCTATGATTTTTTTACCTTATACATTTATGCTAATGCTCACACAAATAATATGTTTGCAAGGCGTTTGTTGGTACTGAATAACAACTACATGTCATTATTTATAAATGTAGTTAATATACTGCATACTATTAAATTTTATGACTTACATCTGAAGCTTCTCTATTCTGTTTTAACGAATTCTTGGCAATTTCTGCTTCATCCAAATTACTCTCTATTCTATTCTTCAAATCTGTTATTTCTACATCCATAACTTTCATGTCGTTATTCTTCTGGTTTATTTTCTCTGTGATATCTTCCTTGGTCTTATCTAAACTTGACAGTTGAAATTCTATATCTTTCTTATTTTTTCGCCATTTATTCGAGCTGGTTTCGACTTCCCTTAGCTGTAATAGATTGTTAAATTATTATATCATTATTAATCTGCACTTTTTCATAAGTTTTAGCCTATTTACCTCTTTAAGTAATATCTTCTGCCTCTCAAGAGATTCTGCCACTTTCTTCTTATATGTGTCCTCCATACAGGACCACATGCAGTCAGCTTGCTTGAGTAGCTTCACACCCTCCTTCTCTCTCTGTTCCAGGGTTTGTATCTGGTCTGTGAGTTCCTTCTGGGCTGCCATCAGCTCACCCACTCTAGCGTTGCATTTTTTGTCGAATGATGCCGCCTATGTAAACAAATAAAAATACTTGGCAGTTAACTACCTAAACCTTTTTACTTTAATTACCTACTGTAAACAATGTATTATAGCCGCGATTATTTCAATACAAAAGGAAACTATGTAGACAAACTTAATATTAGGAAATTGATAGCTGAACACTTCATTGTATAGAATCTAGTATCTAAAAATAACCTAACTGAAACTGAAACTAAAAGTATAGGCAACTTAACTTCACGCTTCAGTCATAAAAGTCTGCTAAGATAAATGACGCTCGTAAAATACGGACTAGCCGAACTGTCGCAACTTAGGACACTTTGTTATAGAGTCCAAAATAAGGACCTAAATCCCAACACGTTTTACACGACACCAAAATCCTTAATGGAATTTAGTCTTTAGGGCCGTTAAATTGAAAATAGCTAAAAAAAAGACTTTTAAAACTGGCTACCACTAGAATTTTAAATAACGTACCTTACTTACGGGTTTATTGCCGCGTTGGTCTAGTGGACGCAGCGAGTGTGTCCCGCGCGGTAGGTTGGGTTCGAATCCAGTTGGATGGTGAAAATTATCAGCAAAATAATATGAATAGCATGTAATATTAATTTAAACTAACCTCTTTAAGATTACATAGAACTTTGCTAAGTGGTAACTTATTACTGGCTTCACTGGCAGACTGGGAGGTTGGCTTGGCACCACCACAAGTTCTCCTAACAGCACCTTTTGGATCCTTATCACAGCATATACTAGTGAAAATACACATATTAGGAACCTGTCTCATTTAAATAAAAGGAAAATTAATAAGCTGGAAACTACTCCATAAGGAAGCGACTAATACTCCAGAAGAAGATCTAGTGAATAATATTTGGAAAGTTTTAGAATTAGTAGCAATTTTAAGGAGCAAATTTTGCACGATTCAATTTCGTCCGAAAACGATGTCGTTAACTTAAACAGGCCTTCTTTTGCAAAAGACGAACTCCTAAATATGTATTGGATTTTAAAGTTACTGCTTAATTCTATTCATTGCATGTTCGCATCTCCTTTCTTCGCCGCTTTTGTCTTGGTTGTCATCCTTATTTGTCATGTAGCAGCAGTCGAGTCGGTTCGACCCAAACACTCCGGAGCTCTGCCTCGCCTCTACGCCCATGCACTGCCGGACCTCTTCCTATAAAAGAGAAGAAAGTAAAGTAAAAAAGGACTAAATTATCTTGAAAGATGAATTCAAATGTGTCTAAGAACATATAATTTACTATATTACGGAGAGGACGAGTTGTAGAGATGAATGGAAGCTGAATACGCATTGCGCCGACCCCAAATAATTGGGAACAGGGCACTGAGATGATGATAAGTATAAGGTAGGTACGCCGTACATATGCCACGTACCTACTTTTTTAATATTAGGTACTCATTATAATGTTTTTTGTTCACTAGATGGTGGGATCAGTAGCGATGAATGGAAACCCCCAAATAAACACTAGCCACCGTAAGCCACCCTTATCATTTAAGTTTGTTTAGTAATAACTTTGTGCAACCTTACTGATGACGCTAAGTAATTAATCCTACCTTCAGGTTACATTCTGGATCATCTTTAAGAATATTCCAGAAGTCGCACATAAGCTTGATGCCCATAGTGTCGTTTTCGTTAGGTTGCTGCGCCAGTGGGCCGCCTTGGTTCATGGCCGTGCTCAACTCCTTGATCAGCTCGTCCAGCGCCTTGTAGCGACGATTCAAACAATCTGGTATCTCACGCATTTTGGGGATCTCTATTTTATCTTTATTGAAAAGCAGCACCAAGATCGATCGTACACCAACATCTATCAAAAACAGGTATTAAGGAAGTTGAAGCTGCAGGTAGGCACACATCTAATTACTTATTCGGGTTAAGGTTTTTTCTTTCCAAATGGAACGTCTAGACACCTAAACGATAGGAATTAAAACGGCGTGAGACCACTGACACTAACCCTGTCTTTTTAAATAATATCTAAATGTTTTTATTAAAACGAAACGTAGGTATGGCTCACCAAGCCGTAGACTGTCTTTAATTTTTTAACATGAAGCGCGGAATCGCGATGCATTATAAAATAGTCACAAAAAGTAACAGCAGGGTATTTAGATAAGTAAACTGGAACTTACCCGTTTGAGATGTTTAATTAATTAACGGGGGATTTCTATATATCGTTAAGTAATTTTATTTCTCTGTCATGGTCCGTGACAACAGCAGGCAATTTTCATATTGTTAATAAAATATAGTGCTAGAATTTTGACATAATAATTCTATTGACATTTTTAGGAAACATAAAGAAGTAAGGAAAAAATAGAAGTCAAGAAATGTCCAGTCTAGCTTGCCAGTACTTTTACTATCACTAGGAAATGGTTTTTAAAATCCCGCCTAGAATTATTGACTTTGTTTCAGAACGAAAACGTTATTTTCTGCAAGCAATAGTAATTTAGTATTATAAAATGTCAACGATTAATGCTATAGTTTTATCGAGTCTTAAAAAACTATTAATACTTACCTGTCTTGTAACAAAGAACGGTAAGGATTATTTAACATTTATTATTTACTATTTATTTATGCAATTAATTTGTCTCCGTCGACATTACTGAACGCAAAGCTACAAAGCCATTAGAAATATTTACAAAGCAGAATGTCAAATGTCAATGTTATGTTGATAAATATACCTCCAATACGTAATATTATTTTATTAATTTCATACAAAAGCAAGTTTTCCCACAAAAGTCTCATGCTGATAAGATAACATACAGACAGATGAGACCTCTATATTATTAGACATAGTTTACCTATTGTAGTTCAATTGCGGGAACATGACGGAACTGAGTTCGGTTAGTTTAGAAATAAAATTACACTTCAATATAATTTAACCTTATGTTATAATATGGTTTTAAATAATTGTCGATTACATATTATTGCTGTGTTCATAACTACTGCGTCATTTTTTCACTGTTTAAACCCATAACAAACTTGATTTTATATGTGTAAAGTTTTCCAATATTTTTTTGTTAATTTTTATTTTTCCAATAACTTTTAATAGAACATATAACATTTTCTATAGGAACATCCAAGGAAGTTGATTCCGGAGCTGTGCAAACAGTTCTACCATTTAGGATGGGTGACCGGAACTGGTGGAGGTATCTCCATAAAGGAAGGGTTAGTTAAAAGCATTTGTTATTTATTGCACATAAACGTTCCTGCCTAATATGATAACTGATGAATGAATTATAAACAATAATATGCCAGAAACAAATCTGTACAATATAATATTCACAATTATTATTGGTTGTGTTAATAATACAGGCATATTATGTCAAATTAAACATAACTTAATAAAATTTGATACCTGAGTGCCCATTTTTTTGAATGGCTAATAGCAATTTTATTTTCACATTGGTTAGTCTATCTATACTATATAATATTATTATATTCTTTATGTCTTGTGATTGTTAAATAATGATTAACTTAATCTAGTTATTTAATATTTTTGTATAATGTAATTTTACTACACAATTGTTATTAAACTGGTAAATGCTTGGGTCATGGGGTCCGAGTGCACGAAATCTTTTAAAAGAACTGTAAAAACGTTCAGTAGACTCTACTCGTGATCAGAGGGCTGGTTTGTTCCTTGCACATAGAATTGGCATAGCCATTCAACGTGGCAATACTGCCAGCCTTCTGGGCACGTTTCCCGCCAGTGACAAGGATGACGATGTTTTTTTTTACGCGCTTTAGTTTTATTTATTTATATAATAAGATTTAATTTTAGTATAGTTGTAAGTGTTTGTTCTTGTATTAGATTTAAGTATTGGATTGTTAACTGGTAAGGTAAATATGTGATATACAATTTTTCAGAGATAAGATCTACATAGCACCATCAGGAGTGCAGAAGGAGCGTATGCGGTTTGATGATTTGTTTGTTCAAACAATCAATGATGAAGATCTAGAATTGCCACCGCCAGAGAAAAAGTAAGACTATTTTCTTATTTTATTGAATATGTATTTATTTTTTCCAAAGTATCTAAAACTTTCTATGTGTAAGTACAAAGAATAATCAAATCAAAAACATTTCTTCAACTATTCATATTATTAATTAAATTCGCAAAAGTCTTTACTGGTACTATTCCTAGCTACTATATTTAAAACCTAGTAAAGACAGTGCATAGATATTAAATACTTCATTGTTTTGTTGAAAATACATATTATTTTTCCAGAACATTTTGACCAAATTTTTAAAATATATAAAATTTCTATATTTGAGTCCCATATACTTATATCATGTTATTTTTTCTATTTCAGACTAAAAAAGAGTCAATGCACCCCTCTATTTATGATTGCATACAAAGAGAGAGGGGCCGGTGCAGTCATACACACTCACTCACCGCACGCAGTCCGCTGCACACTGCTGTATGACAAGGAGTTTGTTATAACTCATCAGGAGATGATTAAGGTAATTCACTATGGGAGGAACAGGAGATAATATAACTTTGTTGCTGTTGATATTAAAACTATAATATCTCAAATTTTTACTTTTGCTATACCTACCTACATGCCTTTGTATCGGGATGGATATCCACAATATTAATTATAGATATTTTGTAAAAAGGCAGTTGAAGGGCTCTTTATAAATAAATGTCTGTACGTACGTCACCAGTGACCGACGCGCCTTTCAAATTTAATTTCTAAAAGCTTTGTAAATTATTTTCATTGCAACCTATAATAATTAGCTAAAAATATATTTGTTTAAATATGTGGCATTCAGTTTTAAATTATAGTAGTAAACTACCAACTGTCGTCGTTTTTATATACCTACTTCGCACTACCTAATTATTTACTTACCTACCAAACCCGTTTCACATTCGCAGGGCATAAAAGACGCATCCCTCGGTCGCTACCTCCGCTATGACGAGAAGCTGGTGGTCCCCATCATAGAGAACACTCCCTTCGAGAAGGACCTCGCCGGCAGCATGGCGGACGCGGTGCGGCGGTACCCGGGCACCAGCGCCGTGCTAGTGAGGAGACACGGGGTCTACGTGTGGGGAGATACGTGGCAGCAGGCTAAGACTATGTGAGTTTCATTTTTGTTTTTAGCGTAATCTGGCCCAATTTTGGGCAACCCTCCCCGAAGTCTTCATCAGTCATTATATGAGGGTAGTTGAAGTGACAACACAAAATTTTATTTGCTCTTGCATAATTTTAATTTTTAAAATAGTAAATTTCACTTATTAGTTTAATAAATGGTGTGAAAGTCTTCATTAAGTTTTGGTGCACTCACTTCTTTAATTTCTTTCACTGTATCTCTCACTGTTCCTGATATCCAATCTTTCATCAACTTCACAATGGATCTGTACGCGAAACTTACTAACAGCATGGAAGAATTGACTGCAACATTCACCAGTAGGATGAATCAATATGAGGAGGAGCTCAAGTCTGCTGGTGGAGCTGAAGTTACTCACAAGACCATTGCCAGTCTGTCACGTGAGTTCACCGACTTCAAATCTTTAATTTGGAAAACTGTGAGCACGCTGAAATCCCAAATGGAGCTATTGATTGTGGGTCTTGACCGGCATGAGATGGCTTCACGCAGGGAGGTGTTGCTGCTTCACGGCCTTCCAGAGGACAAGGAGGAGGATCATGTGGCGGTAGCTGTCAAGTCAATTGCAGAGAAGATGAAGATTGCTGATGTCTCTTCTTCTGACATTGTAGCATGTCACCGTCTAGGAAGCACCTCCGGCAAGCCGCGTCCTCTTCTCATCAGATTCCAGGGACTTAAGATGCGGAATGAAGTTTGGCGGGCAAAGACCACTCTAAAGGGCTCTGGTCTGATACTATCAGAGTTCCTAACGAAGCCAAGGCATGACACATTTATGCACGCCCGCAAACACTTCGGCGTCAGGCAGTGTTGGACATCTGTTGGCAAGATACACATCTTACTACCGAATAAGACGCGCCGTAAAATTGAATGTGCTACCGAACTGCAAGAACTTATGGCGCAGTTCCCGACGTCGGTGTTGGAGTCTTCTGCAGCTGGTGAGGTGACAAAGGGTGCTAGCAAGCCTCTTGATAAGCGGTCTCGAAAGCCTGTTAAGTAGCAAGGCACACGGATACCCACTTATATTGTCATTGTTTTATTTTAACTGTACAGTGCCGGTATTTTTATAATTTATTTGTTTCTGTTTCCTTAACTTTATGATACTTTGACAGATAAATGACATTTGATTGGTTCATAAATTAGCAAAATAACTTTTTCTTTTTACGTTTCATAAAAATATTATTTTGTATACTCTATTGTCATGTCACTGGTTAAAGGTTAATTAATGTCATTCTGTCTATAGCTGTTTGACATTGACAAGCGCGTTCAGAAACTGATTCGACGTTTTGTTGTTGTTATCGATTAGTTTTGATATTTTCTTTCAACCTGGCGAGTGCATCGTGAATGATTATTTTAAAAAGGAGTTTTAATATTATTGCTTAAAGTATTTAATATATATTTATTTTTATTACTTATTTATAATATTTTAATAACTATTATGGATAATAACTCAGATGACAGTTTTGCTTCTTGTTCTTCCTCTTATGCGTCTGACGTGAGCTATGCCAGTGCGTTTAGTGACGATTGCTTGCATCTGCGTGACCAACTAACCTCTGCATTTTCTTCTTTTAACAAGTTTTTTAATATAGTTCATATCAATGCTCAGAGCGTTCCCGCTCACCACTCTGACCTTATTTCTTCTTTTGATTCTAAGGTTGTGCAGGCTGTTCTTATTTCTGAATCATTTTTAAAACCTGCTCTTCCTTCTAGTCATTATTCTTTGCCCGGCTACAAGCTAGTACGTAATGACAGAACAGGCAAGGGTGGCGGAGGCGTGGCCATCTACCTTAGAGGCGATATTTTATATGATGTTATTGATAAGTCTCCGAGTGATTACTCGAAGTCAGCTGAGCATATGTTTGTCGAAATTGTCTTTAATAATAGGAAGGTGCTTTTGGGAGTTTTTTATAGCCCATCATGTAACATTGATTATTTTCCATATTTTGAAAAAAAGCTTGAGCTGCTTACACCGTTATATGATGACACTATAATCCTCGGAGACTTTAACACGTGTCTGCTTAAGGACGATGTGCGTAGTCGTAAGCTCCGCGCTCTTGTCTCTTCTGTCAATATGAACATCCTTCAGCTTAATGCTACCCATCATTCACCTCACTCTACTCCTTCTCTGCTTGATCTCATACTTGTTTCTGACTCTGGCAAAGTAGCTGCTCATGGGCAATTATCTGCTTCTTTCTCATATCATGACCTGATATACCTGTCATACAAAATTCGTCCTCCTAAACCCAAACCTAAATTCCTTCTTCTACGCAGTTTCAAGAACATTGATCTGGAGCGTTTGGGCTTTGATGCGAGCAAAATTGACTGGTCGCCTCTTTACAACTGCGGTACCATGGATGGTAAGGTGTCTCATTTCAACAACTGTATTTTAAAACTGTACGAAACGCACGCCCCTCTTAAAAAAGTTAGAGTGAGGCATCTTCCTGCTCCATGGCTATCCGATGGCATCAAAAGTGCTATGGCGAAAAGAGACAGGGCGAAGAGGCATTTTAGAGAGGATCCTACGGATGACAACTGGGCGAAGTATAAAAGGTTGCGTAATCGCTGCAGTCGCATGTGTAGAGATGCAAAAAGGCACCACATACATCAGTCCACTCTAAACATTAATACTTCACAGGTATGGCAATTTCTAAAATCCCTCGGTATCGGTAAAGCCACTAGTGAAGAGGCCATTAATTTGGACCTTAACACTTTAAATGCTCACTTTTCCAAAGCACCCGTTACCTTGGATATCACTTCTAAATCTTCTACACTTGCACAGCTTTCTAATCTTCCTTTGCCAAAATGTACCTCGTTCACATTTAAAGCCGTTGTGGAGAGAGATGTTGAAAAATCAATTCTTTCCATTTCCACTAAAGCGGTAGGTGATGACGGCCTTCAACTCCAAATGTTCCTTCCCATCCTAGAATATATAGTACCAGTTATCACCCACATCATTAATTTCTCCCTGACTACAAGTTCCTTTCCTTCCGTCTGGAAAAAGGCCAATATCCTACCACTTCCTAAAGTCCCCAATCCAACATCCGTATCACAGTATCGTCCTATTTCCATTCTCCCTGTCCTATCCAAGGTCCTTGAGGGCTTTGTTCAAGATCAGCTGTCTAATTACCTTTCCTCTAACAGCCTGCTGAGTCCGTATCAGTCTGGATTTCGCCCTGGCCATAGTACTGTTACTGCCCTTGTCAAAATTACTGACGACATACGACTGGCCATGGAGAGGAAGTTCCTTACAGTCCTGGTACTTTTGGATTTCAGCAGTGCTTTCAATTCAGTTGATTTTGACATACTCTTAGGGATCCTCTCTTCCCTCAATGTCTCTCCTCCCGCAACGGCTTGGTTTGACTCTTATCTTCGGGGTCGCTCGCAGTCTGTTCGTGCCAATGAGGTCTCCTCTGAGTGGTGCAAACTTACGGCGGGCGTTCCCCAGGGTGGTGTCCTTTCTCCCCTTCTTTTTTCTATATTTATCAATTCTATAACTTCAGTTCTTTCTTCTCAGTACCACCTCTACGCAGACGACTTGCAGTTGTACCGCCACTGTAGCTTTGACAGTATATCCAATGCTATTGCCGCCACCAATAATGATCTTAGTAATATCCATCAGTGGGCTAAATCTTTTGGTCTTTTAGTAAATCCTACAAAATCTCAAGCTCTCATTATTGGTGGCAGATATTTTTACAGCCTATTGGATCATCAATCTCTTCCACCTATAATTTACAATTCGGCTCCTATAGCATACTCCAAAATAGCCAAAAATCTGGGTGTATACATGGATTGCCATCTGTCATGGGATACACATGTCTCTGAGGTAAGTAGGAGGGTCTTTTGCTCGTTTCACTCCCTAAAGCGCCTCCAGAAGTTCCTGCCCTTTCAGACTAAAATCACTCTTGCCCAATCCCTTCTTCTACCTCTTCTGGACTATGCCGATGTATGTTATTTAGATGCAACGGAGGAACTTCTAAGTAAACTCGAACGTCTGCAGAATTTGTGCATCCGCTTCATTTTTGGTCTGCGGAAGTACGACCACGTGTCGGAATTCCGGGCTAGATTGAAGTGGTTGCCTATTCGGCAACGTCGAGATTCTCACATTCTCTGTCTTCTCTTCTCAGTTTTGCACAATCCTAAATATCCAGGCTACCTGCGGGAACGTTTTGAATTTTTGGTCCCCAGAGGCAAACCTTGTCGTACTTCTTCTTCTCTTCTCCTTCGCACCCCTCTTCACTCCTCTAGTCGTTACGACGAATCGTTTACTATTCGTGCTGTGCGCCTCTGGAACTCACTTCCACATTCCTTGCGTAATAGCCCTTCGCTGAACGTTTTTAGGAGAAAGATAAAAGAACATTTCCTTTCTATTTGAGTTTTGTAGTCTATGTATGTCTATATTTAATATATATCTTATTATATACGTACTATATGTATTATTTGTGTGTATGTCTATTAGTTTGTTGTACACTTCTGTCTGCCTCACAACTTGTTTAAATTATTTCACTTTCACTCAAAGGTTTGCTGGAAGAAAACTCAATGTTGAGTTAAGCTCGCCTCTGTACATCAATTTTACTAATGTATATCTTTAAAATGTTTAAGTGTGTACAATAAAGAATTAAGAATTAAGAATTAAGTCTTTCCATAGTTTCAATAATAATTATTATTAAATTTTGATATGGAATGCGCTGTCACCTGTGGTAGAGGGGTGCCGGTGTCAATGTGACTTCATTTTCTGTAGTGGTTTTTATTCTGGTTAAATTAAATTATTTTTATTACTTACATAAGTGTGTAGGGTTTCCCAAAAAATATTGTTTGACAAATAAAAATAATTGCTTTTACCTGTTGCAAGTTCTTAAACTAAACATTGTTTAACTTGTTTCAGGACGGAATGCTTTGATTACTTATTTGAAATGGCAGTCGAAATGAAGAAGTTAGGTCTGGATCCTGCATTCAACCCAGAATCGGTCAAAAATGGAGATAAATAATGATGTCTAGCATTATGAGATCACTTTATCCACTAATAGGTAGTTCGTATCCAATAAATAGTATAAGATCCGTACCTAAAGTATATACTATACGTAGGTACGTAAAGTTTATCAGTTTTTGGAAAGTGTTTAATTTTTACCGTTTTTATTTATGCTTGTTTTCTATACCTAAGTGAAAAATCTACTCGAATATCTAAAACCAACTGTTAATATAAACAAAATAAAATGTTAACTATTTTTATAATTTTAAATATATAATTACAAACAGAAAACAACGTTATTATTGAAAGACATTAAGCGTGGCGTCTTCTCGTAGGAGCTCGGCCACGATGCTTTCGGATATGACTCCGATCTCCACAGTAGACCCCTTCTCTCTCCTCTTCACCCGCCTACGACTTATACCTTGAACACTCGACGAACACCGCTGAAGAATCAAATCCTTAACTTCCTGCAACTCAGCCTTCGACAACAAATTAGCATCAGAAAAGTCACAATCCAACGGCGGCCGCTCCTTCTTCGCCATTTCGTACAAAGACTGCAAATCCAAGGAGGTCCTATTCTTTTTCGCGTTTATAATTTGCTTCCGTTTCAATATACGCCTTAAGTCCTCCAAATAAGATTGGTTCTCGTCTATCTTTCCGTCGATGATTTCGATCTCTTTGTCTGTCATTTTCTCGAGATCTTCGTCAACGATGTCGAATTTTTCTTTGATACTAGACGGCAACCTTGGTATGGGCCCTGAGAATATGCAATAATGATTGAATACCGCTTATATATGTTACTTAAGCATTCTTCGCGCTAATACATTTACCTACATACATTAGTTAATTTTTTTTAATGTTTTTTTTTTTAGATTTCTCGATCGTGTTTTAAATATCTAACAATATCAAACTCGTTCTCTCTGCTTTAGGATTACCCATTAAAACCATACAATACATACAAAGAGACAGAACCAACCGTTTTTCTCCCGACCTTCATCAAAAACGGGTTTAATAGAGAAGAAGGCCCGCATCCTCTGCACTGGTTTCGGAGCCTCTACATTGCGCGGCTGGTCGAATATGTCGTACTCCACACAAACCACCTTTTCATCAAGTCGTCTGAGCTCCAAGTTATTTCTCTTGTACTTCGAGAACTTCTCAGCGATTATCTTGACGCGTGGCACGTCAGATATTTGAATGTTTAATGGTAAATGGTCGTAGATTATTGGAGAATCTGAAAATAAGACAGGGTCAAAACAAAGGAATCCTGCTGGAGTGAAGTCAAGTAAGTACTCCACTTTAGGTGTTAGCCTAGCATGCGTATACCAGCTACTGAAGAAATTGGACTGTTACTTATTACAGATGTAGTTTAATATTGTTTGTTATGTTTTTTTTAAGTTTAAGTTTTATGTTCTAACACATACATCATATAAATTATTAAAATAATCAGATCTGAGAGAGAATTGCAGAGTTTTTTTTCGAAATTATGGTTCACAAGAAAACCGTTTGTCCACTTGATACCTACGAGGCGAAAGAAAAGGGAAGAAGAAAACCAGATGACACTTTATTCATTAAAAACGAGTAGGTACCTACGGGCCAGAATACCCATTTCAGGCGGTCAACAAAGATACAGAGTATAAAAACTGTGGCGAGTTCTTAACCAACCTTTGCCGTCATGTATAATCAACTTCTCAATGTCTTCAATATTATCGACGTTCTGCCAATGAGAGCCGTCGGCTGTCTCCACGTACGCTGCAGTGGAATTCGTGTTCTGCTGCACGTATTGCGAACTATTCTCAACCTTAGGCGCATTACCACAAAGCACTCTTTTCAATTCCTTCAGTTGAGTTATAGTATCAGGTATGACTGGATCGAAACCGTATTGTTCTGCCAGTAGGTTGTGGTACTGGAAAATATATAAATTACGCTAAGTATTAATGTGGTACATATACCTAATTATTTAAGGCCTTCAAGCAAAAAGTCTGCAATGAAGACCTAAATATGAATAAAATACCTAACTACTTACTTAGGTACTAAGGGAAGTTAAATTACTTAGGCATCCACATGATGCCTAAGATTTTAGAAATATGTTTGCTAAATTACGCATACCTACATCTCATGGATTCAGATCTTTGGCATAGCCTAACTATAGATAGGTAGACCATAATATATCATACGTTTGCTATCTAGCCAACAACAAGGAAAAAAGTATTTCGTCAGTAGGTATAAGGCACGTGCTAGCTACGTAGGTAAGTATCCCACTGTTACGCAAACGAAGCATTATAGTTACATACTCAGGAAGTTCCTCAATAAATTATAAACATTTCAGTGGTGTCTTGGCTTTATACACGTTAATATTTTACCTTATCTGTTGACTCTGGTTCTAACTGCTTGAGAGGGCTGCCGGTCCCGGTAGACTGGCCGAAGTCCTTCTGTATAGGGCTGACGTAGCAGCACCGGTTGGCGACCGACTTCTCTTCCCTCCTCGGCCGAGGAGACAACACCTCCTCTATATCACTGGCACACTTACTCTTCGACGCGTTGAATCGACTAGTGCTATCGTTACGGCGCGGCGCCCTACCTCGACGTTGGTTTCTGTTCATTTTGTTCCGTTAATTCATTTTACTATAGATTTTGTAGTCACATCTTAGTTGTCATTTGTGGTGACATTTTGTGGTTTGGAGCAAAGAGAAAATATGACTATGATCTAAGGGGAGTTTTAATGGTTTTCTGTAGTCTACGATTCAATTATGTTTAATCTAGTTTTAAAAGAGGCTGATAAGTGTTTTCCATAAAAAAATAATGACTACTCAGTTTACTAAACAGCAAAACTTTACGAAAGAAAAACCAGTAAGAGGTTTCTGATGACACCGAAAAGTTATCTGACTGCGCCTTGTGGCGTCCCAGTTAACTCATCATTGTATAACCAGCAAAGCTTGGAAATGAAAACAAACAAATTATTTTACTTGATATTTATTCAATTCTGAATATACACGATTTAAGTACATTTTTAAATTCAATAATACATGTCGAAACTATGTAGGTACATAGGGATTATTAATGAATAAATATTTATTACTATTTTCAACCTAAAGTAGGTAATAGCTCTCCAGTAAGGGCCAGCTTCGGATCAACTGCCAACTTGCCTACCCTATGTCAATAATAATTATCAGTTGTACTCTAAAAACGGTGCATGTTCTTCCGATACATTTCTTTTGCTCTTCTTCTTAGGCCAGGGCACCTTGTCGTGCACGTACTTGATGTGCAGCTTGAGGTCGCACATGTGGATGAACCCTTTGTCGCAGATCGCGCACTTGTGAGGTCGGATGCCCAGGTGCACCTGTGAAAAGGGAAAGTAAGTCAAATCGAGCGAAGAGATTATTAGAGTTAACATATTATAAATATGACTTTGTACATATTACAAATATGACTTTGTACATATTACAAATATGACTTTGTACATATTATAAATAGGACTTTCGGCTAGACTAGACCGTCGCAAAGATCTAGACCAGTATAATTATCAGAAAGTCGCAGCGCAGAAGTCTTATTTCAGACAGGTTCGTTTGTTTGACTTACATTGCTTTGACGCCATTTTAAGGGAAACGAATAATCTAATCTTTGGTTATCTTATATTTCAAATCATAACGTGAAGCAATAAGGTCTGTATTTAATTGATGATAAATTAACGTTAAGCTTCAGTCGGCTGCGATTTTCTGCGCAAGCGCACATCGCTTGAGCTGAAAAGTGCTGATGGGAAATTATAACAGTACCTCGTACCACATACCTTGATATGCTTATTAAGCGCACTCTTGAAGCTGAAGACCCTGGCACACATGTGACACTTGTGTTCGCGGCGGGAGTGCACGGCGCGGTGCACGGCCAGCGCTCCGGCCAGCTGGAAGCGCTTGCCGCAGCTGGAGCACGCGTACGGACGCTCGCCCGTGTGCTTGCGCTGGTGGTACGTCAGGAAGCATTGTTGCTGGAAACGTAAGATTTGTGGTGTAGCCATAAAGGCTGTTGGTGTTAGGAAAAAGGAAGTTTAACCTTTTGAACGCCACGGTCGTGTATAGACGACAAGAAAACGAATTTTTTTAAGTACAATATAAATAATATATGGGTAGTTCTACAAAGTAAGGAATTTTATGCGGCTCAGCCAAATTATACAAAAAAAAATGTTTCAAAGTAATTTATTTGTATGGAATACTGTTATTTTAAACTGTTTCTAGTTGGTCACTGAAAATAATGAATAATAAAAATTATTTACACAACGAAATCTTTGTTCAAAGTGTCAAATTCTCAGGATCCTGTACTGTCCCTCGGACAAATTCTAGTAAAAAGTGCGTCGTGATTTATTTAATTTTCTGTATCAAGGTCATTATGATACCCAAATTAATGAGTTAACTATTTCTTCTTGCTAGGTAGAATAATTATTATCTTATTTACCCAAAAATATATTTAAAAAATCTTGTCAACATTTTGTCCCCACTATTTCATATCAGGATCCTGGTCGGTGTAAAATAAGCAAATACCAGCTAGGCTTTTTGGCGTACGATGTTGCTGTTCAGCTGAGTCGATCAGACGTACGAAAGAGACTCAGAATATCATCTAGCTATTCGCACCTAACGCGTTGTTTAGTCAGCCCGGCGCGGTCAGCAAGGGAAGTGGTGTCGTAATCAGTGAAGATCTCAGAATCCTGGTGAGATATTTTTTTACTTAATAAATAATTAATATGAGTAATTATAGCGTTTTGATATGTAAGTTGCTGACGCAAAGGCATAGTTTTGATTAATTTTGGTTTAATGTTATAAATTGATCAGTTTTTTTGAATATTAGACAGAAATTCTCAGGATCCTGGTCTCAGGTTCCTGTCAAATTGAATCCCAGGATACTGAGAACCATCCAGGATCCTGATAAGCTCATACTAAAACATTGTTTCTGCGTAAGATAATTTACAACTTTCTACCTATAAACATTATACTACGTATAAAATAATATAAGAAACCATTTGAGTAGCTGTCGTAATTAAATATCTACAGATAATTAGCATTGGTACTGGTCTTCTTTTAGTATTCACGTTATCTTTTAGAAATTTCGGCATAAAGCATAAAACATTAATTTTACCGATCTTAGCAGTTCCTAGTACTATTTTGATTATAGTTATTTACACTACAACTAAATTTATGCCATGCCATATAAATCTTTAATAGTGAAATAACATTGATTGTACATATATTAGTGTAAAATTAAGTTGGTTGCATTGCACTATATTTTGAACACTAAATATTATATTTTGTTGTACAGAAAAAATGGCGAAACCAAAGAAACAACTGACAAAAGAAGAAATATTAGAGAAAAAAGGAAAGCTGAAAAATTAAGGTACGAAAAAATTAAAAATGATCCTCAGAAATTAGCAGATGAAAAAGAAAAAAGAAAGCAAAAACATAAAAAAATTAGAGAATGTGGCAAAAAGAAACTAGTGTCTGAAATGACGGCTCGTGAAAAGAGGCAAGCTCGGAAAAATTGAAGGGAATACTCAGACAAATCCTACAAAAACACAAAGTTAAATGCTCTCTCTCTCTCTGTTGGGAAAAGCCAAATGACTAAGCTGAAGATCGACGATGGCAGCATCATCTCATCGAAACTGGAGATATTGAGAGAGCTCGAGAGGTTTTACGGACAGCTGTACACTTCGACACGGAAACCCGTTGTCAGTGTGGCTCAGGACTCTAGAGCCAAACTGACCCGGCACTATACTGAGGACATCCCAGAAATCAGCCTGTACGAGATTTGAGTTGCTCTGAAACAGCTTAAAAACAAATATCGTGTGCCACCAAGTGGGTCTTAAAATTAACATGGCTCGAAGTTGTCGAACACTACGTCTATCTTGGACAAATAGTTCAATTAGGCCGGTCCAACTTCGACAAAGAGGTCGCCCGAAGAATCCAACTCGGATGGGCAGCGTTCGGGAAACTACGCGACATCTTTTCGTCCAAAACTCCGCAGTGTCTGAACACGCAGGTCTTTGACCAGTGTGTGTTGCCAGTGATTACATATGGCTCTGAGACGTGGTCGCTAACGGTTGGCCTTTTGGAGAGGCTCAGAGTCACTCAACGAGCTATGGAGAGAGCTATGCTCGGGGTTTCTTATGGGAAGAATATGCAAGTTGAAGTGGCAATGGGCAGGCCATATCGCTCGAAGAACCGCTAACCGCTGGGGAAGAAAGGTTCTCGAGTGGCGACCACGAACCGGAAGACGCAGCTCAATGATCATTTGATGACTAGAGTTCCTGTTCAAGACTGTTTAAGCATAGAATTAGTATCTAAGCCAAGCATAAAGCTATTTTTTGTTATTATTAAAGGTACTGGTACTATTAAAACTTAATACAAATTCTAAAATTTATGTAATACATGATAAATAAACGTTGATCTCTATAGATTTTTGTGGTTTTTCTCAGTTTCCTGGTGACCTTCTCAGTTTCCTGTGGCTTGATTTCCTTAAAATGGCCATAAATCGAAAACTATAAAATATTTTGACTGTTCTGCTCTAGATGCGCTAAAAGACGTTGTACTCTTGTTATTAGACTGAATTCCGCAACCAGAATGTTTAAAAAAATGTTGGCCGATATCAAACTCAGTTTCGTCCATAGTTTGTAGAACTACCCATATATACATTTTGTACTTAAAAATTTTGTTTTCTTGTCGTCTATACCCGACCGTGGCGTGTTTTGGGCAAATATCTTTTGTCGTCTATACACGACCGTGGCGTTCAAAGGGTTAAGAAAATATTTGGACAGATACTTTAAAATTAATAAAAAATACAGTCTAAACGTGGCTACGACTTCCTTTCCGAGGTACTCAAATGGACAAACATCTTGAAATTTTGCGTTTATTTAAACGGACACACTGCAGGGCAAAAGCTGATTTCTGATTTCCTCATTCTTCTTTATATTCTTTCTTTTCTATTACTTAGTATTTTTTTTACCTTTCCTGTCAATCAGTAAAGCTTTTTATTTCTTAGTAAGGGGCCAGTCTAATTTACGACAGCCCTAACCAAAGTAATCTAGAGTAGAGTAGCCTTTACCTTGCTGTAGAACAAAAATTGCTAGAGAAGAAAAAATGCAGTTTCTTCCCAGAGACACTTATGGACCATTTTAAAATTAATGTTGACATGACGGATCAGTTATTTTTCATTACACACAGGATACATACCTTAAACATCTGTCCACAAACTTCACACACGAATGGTGTCTGATCATCCGCATTGAACTTCTTAGCTTCATCCGTTTGAGGGTGCTCTGACGTCACATGACTCTTGTATTCAACGCGATTCGATAGCCATTTGTCACACTACAAACAAAAGGCACACGCAAATAATAATTACGTCACAAAAGTATACTTAACTACTGCTGAACTGCTAAAGGTGCCTAATTAAGCCAATATTGAACACGTTCTACATAATAATAAATATCTATCGTTTAAGTAAATAGTATGCAGGTAGGATACTTAACTACCGACAGTAAGTATAATAAACTGATGCATTTGTGTCTGTGTGTGCTTAGTGTTCACTAAATATTTTTTTTAATACTTAAGATAAAAAATAGTAAAATAAAGATACACTAAGAGCATAATAATATTTATTAGGTACATAGTCTAGCTTATAACATACTAGCTGTGCCCCGCGGTTTCACCCGCGTTAATACCTATACTCCGTTCCCGATGTCTTTACAGTTACTTTGTTATACGGGACGGAGACGAATTCAAAAAATTAAAGATTTTAAAAATCGGTCTACCCGTTCTTGAGTTATGAATAGTGTAACTAACACCTCGCGGTTCCATACCTATCTCGTACTACCTCTTTAACCCCGTTACGTCGTTAGTTCCTTTACTAATTTGTTATTAGTAAACTTACTATGGAATAATTAACATTAACAAACAACTTTTATTCCCGAAAGGCTAAATTGCTATTATTATCAATTAGCTTATATATTATTATTATGGTGCCGTCTAACCGAGCGGCGTGAGCAATTTTTTTAATAGGTTACATTCTTAAACTCGTGATATCTTTTGAATGGAATGTCCAAATTGAATAATTCAAAAATTCATATAATGGTATTAAAGCAGACTTAAATATGAAGACATTTATTTTGATAAGGATTAATTCCAAAGTATAAATAAAAGAGCTTTTAGAGCGGTGGCATTTAAATAAATTTAAAAAAATGAAAAAGACACTTATTGTGACATAACTATAATAGTTAGACATATGCTGTCGCGATATTTTTTCTAGATAATTATATGTTCTACAAAAACGTAGTACATTATTTTGTTCTATAATCAATAGTTTTCGCAGCGCACGCGATGTAAGAAAGTTTTTTGGTAATTTTTTCACACCTTGGGTTACATTATTGGAGTTTTAGTATGGATCCCTAACTTTTTTGAAAAGTTAATATAGCCTATGTTCACCGGAAATAATGTAGCTTCCCAACAGTGAAAGAAATTTACAAATCGGTCAAGTACTTTCGGAGCCTATTCAATTCAAACAAACAAACAAACAAACAAACAAACAATCAAATCTTTCCTCTTTAGAATAGAATAGAATAGAATAGAAGATTTTATTTGCTTAGAATGTAGGTATTACAAATCAGATGTTACATTATTAATGAATCCGTATACATTCTGCCCATAAGGCGTGCAAAAATTATTACAGATTTAAATCTTAAAACTAAGCTATGACATAAAATTGTAGTTACATATTTAGCCTATCTGTTAAGAAATCGTTAATTGAATAATAACATTTGTCTACAAGTAATTTTATAAGGTACTTTTTAAATTTATCTTTATAATATTATTATTAGTGTAGATACTTACAATAGCGCAAGCCGCTGGCAGTTTGATATTATCGCATCTGTTGATATGCTTCCGCGAGTGCACCCGCATGTGGCTCTTCAGATCATCTATGTTAGGGAACGTTTCGCCGCAGAACTTACAACCGTTGCTGTAACACACATTGCAACAAATATGTAATATTATATTATTATGACCAACTACTTTGCGTAACTTGAGAAAGGCCTACAAGTAGATTAGTATAGGCTAGAAAAAATACAAAATCAAAGGAGATTACCTGACTTTATGTTTAGTAGATAATACTAGATGTCGCTTCCACGCCACTTCAGATGAAAAGTGTACACCACAGTCTTTACATTCGGGCCCTAACTTGTCATTTTTGTCCTGAAAATCAATATCTATTACTACAAAGTTTATTCCCAATATTTAAGTGGCAATAAATACAAATATAACACAATGAATCTAAAAAACTTATTTTTTCCATATTGTATATATGTGTTGTTTTTTTTGGACGATAACTTTTTATCGTCCAAAAAAAACAACACATTTATGCCACAATAACTCTTATCGCTTTACTAGACAACCCAAATTAAAGTAGTAATCAAAACAAGTACATATAGTACTACCTACTGACTATAGTACTGTACCAACCTGTCTATGAACCTTCATATTATGTAGGAACAGTCCCCGCGGCGTGCCAAACGTGCTCCCGCAGTGTTCACACACGCTCTCCCGCACCGACTCCTTTAAATGCTTCATACGTTTGTGCATTAGCAGGCTGTTTGGCATACTGCAACAAAATTATATTTATAGCTGCTTAGTCTGCTTGTGAAGTTGTGAACACGCCGGGTGTAACTTAAATCGAAACGCAAGCCTTTAAAGCTAAATGCAAAAGTTCGAGGTATTTCCCGATAAAATAACACATTTCATTACAATCATCGCGCAGCGGTATGATTTAAAAAATATTGTTAAAAATACTGTGAGTACGATTCAATTTATAAAACCATTTTGTTGTGATTTGTGGTTTAAGCAAATAATAAAATATAAGATAGTTAAAAAGATTATTTTTTATATTTACCTGAATATTTCTTCACAATCTTTGCAAGGATATTTCTTTCCTTTGTGTAGACTGACATGTGTTTTTGCTTGGTAGCTAAAACATAAAAATAATATTTAGGTAAGTCAGTATAAACAGACCATTAAAGAAATTAATAAATCCGATTATAGAAATAAAATCAGGATACAAAGATTTTTCTAAAAACTAAATTTACATATCCAGTCACAAAACTAATCAAATTTATCATGGGCATGGTTAGTACCTGTTTTGTTTTTATAACCGTTTTGTAAATTATAAATGTCATGACTATATACTTACGTACAGTAGCACACATAGGGGCACAACTTACAGCTAAATTTTCTCTTATGACATGAAAGCCTGTGCTTACACAAGTATATCTGTTGGGGAAACCTGAGGTGGCAGAGGTCACATTCATAGTCACCATACTCCTGAAAATAAATGTATCTTTAACAAATAAAATCAACAAGAATTGACCTAACAAGCAAGGTAGTATAGCAATCAATGCTTATTATTTTTTATGTGAATAAATAATCAATATTTAGAGGATAATTGAACAAGGACTTAAGTGAAATTTACAGTGTGAGTAACTTTAAATCTATGGGTGTATACTAAAGCCAATATGGAAAGAGAATTAAACGTTATTACTAATTACGCAATTATCAACTTTGACAACATGTGTTTAAGTTCATTTTAGAATGACAAATATTACCGAAAAGGGCCTAAAAGTAATTTGAATGTGATGGAAACTGAACTGTTAGTCATTGAATTAAGGTTCATAATCCTAAAGCACGTTCATTATTTCTTTAAAGTGGCTGATGTATAAATCTCATTCATTGAAATAAAGCTACAAAGGCAATTTTTGTTAACTGATCCCGGAAGTTTGCTTAACATTACTTACAATACTATGTTTCTTCATATGATTTTCAAAAGCAGCTTTAGCTTCATATCCCCTGTAGCATAGATCACACTTGAATGGAGACTTTTTATAATTACTGGACTCTTTTCTTAACAACACCTCCTTTCTTGCATCTTCAGGAGTTAGGAACACTACAGTAGCATAATCATCAAAGTATCCAATATTCAAACCATTTTTCTTTTTAACTGGCTTTTCTTTGTCAAAAGATTTCGTAACACTTTTCGAAAGAGGTTCATTATCGCTAAAATCATCTTCACTCTTGATTTTAGTTTTAAATTTTCTTTTTTTAGTCTTTGGTTCTTTGTTTGTTTTGTGTTTATGTTTTGGCTTGAGAATTATTTCAGATAATTCATCTTCTGATGAAGGTATAAAACCATTTTCATTAATGTCATTAAGAGATTCACTAAAATCACTTTTATCATCTACATCTATGTTATTTATTTCTTCAACCTTAATATTAATTTCTACTTGTTGGTTTTCTTTGTCTTCTTTTAATTTGATTTCATTGATATCTGAATAAATGTTTGAATGAATTATGGATTCATCATATGAAACAGATATGGGAGAGAGAGTCAGGGTAGATTCCAATTTGTTTAATCTTCTATCAATACTTTGGATTGCCTGTTTTGTCAACTGGAAACAAAAAGAATTATATTTTTAGCAACAGTTATATTGAACATAAACATAGTTTCTAAGAGCATGTTAATATATAGATTTTTAGGTTGAAGAAAAACATTTGTTAATGTCCGACACAGCCATGCAGAAATGAGCTTTTGTGGACCGATATTTTATTTAAAATTTGGCACAAAATTACTATTTTTACTGACTGTTGGTAAGAAACATCTAATATTGAATTTTAGACATAAACTAAATTAATGGCTTACCTGTTTAGTATCTACCTTAATTCTAGATAGTATGTTGTTAGCTCTGAGACATTTTGACTTAAAATTCTGATACTTGTGAAGTAAACTTGCACATTCATAGCACACATGTTGATTTGTATCTATAATCTGAAAGTTTGCGAATGTATTAATATAATATAATTTTATACTATACTGAAACTTGAATTAAAATTTCTTGATTAAGAGTGTTAACAAGGAAAGAATTGGATAGAATAAAATGAGCGAAATTATGTTTATACAAATAAGTAAGTAAACTTAATTTACATTAAATGCTATTTTTAATAACCATTTTAATGCCTCAAACGCTATTTTCAAGCTATCGAGACCAGTATTGTTTTGAATGTATTTTATACATTATAATTCAAAACCCATACATTAATAAATATTCCCTAACTGTTTAATTTAAACTAAAGATTTGAGTCTATTAAATAAGAATCTTGTGATGTAACTTACTGGAATCTGCGCTAAATGTGAGTAAACCGCTCCAATAGAATCACTTGATGTCGTATTTAAGCTGTACATCTTTGCACCAGTCACGAGACACACACGACAGTACTTCAAATCATCCATTTTTCAGATTTTTTCATATAGAATTGTAAAGATAAATAGAAAAGCAATTTATACAAACTGTAAACAAAACCCATGTATCGAGAAATCCGGAATGCTATGCGGAATTGAGGATTATGCGGATTGCGGAACATGCGGAATGTCAATTTTTTGTTTATTTATTGCAGTTTTATCATCTGTGATTTTGACACGAAAGCACAGACTAAAAATTACGTTATGGTCGCGATCTAAATGATTGTGTTGACAGAAATCAAGCTTTCAAGGTGTGGGACGCAACGTGCGTCGACACCCTTGCGCCATCCCACTTTCTAAGTTCGGCGGCCTCTCCTGGCGCTGCTGCTGGAGCTGCGGAGACCCTTAAACGGCGAAAGTATAATAACCTAATGGGTAATTATATTTTCGAGCCGTTTGGGGTTGAAACGCTCGGGTCATGGGGTCTGAGTGCACGAAATCTTTTTAAAGAACTGTCAAAACGTTTGGTAGACTCTACTCGTGATCAGAGAGCTGCAGGGGTATTCACTAACTCTCGCGAGAGTGAAAATGATATAGACTTTCGTAAAAGAACTGTCAAAACGCAAATTTCGTATTCACTATCGTCTGTGTCCAACGAACGTGACGTCATCATGTGACGGTGTATTTGAAGGCAACTGTAAACCATTTTGACAGTCGTTTTTGTATCGATAATATCAATATTGCGATTCCGTAAGCCTAACTGCTTTCATTTGACATTTAAAATCCTGACTACTAGACACATAACTGCATTCGCGAAAGCAGCCACTCAAGGGTAAACATTAAAGTATTGAATAAAAGACACTGAAGCAATTTTTTTGCTGAAGTGACTAAAAGAAGCATATTTCGTTGATTTTTATTGTTTTTCGTATTTGTCTAAAAGATTAGAACGTTTAATATTAAAAAAAAATTGTTTGAGAAATGCATATATATCTTTTGCCATTTTTTCATCATTCTCTTTCACACGAAAAAATACTAAAATAAAATAAATAATAATAAAGTAATTTAAAAACGACGACGCGACCGCGACGTGACCTCCGACGCTGCAGCACTCGTAATATCGAGGCTGCGATTGAGCGAAATAGAGGCACCAAAGTCTTCGCTCAGTAATTAGGTAGACCCCATCTGGCGAAACTGAGGACCGGGGATGGCAGGACCGTCACCTCTAAGTTCGAGATTTTCGAGGAAATTGAGAGTTTTTATAGACACCTATATGCATCACGGGTGACTAAACCATCGAGACAAGGCGAAGATGACCACAGAGCCCCACTCACGCGCCATTACACCGAGGACATCCCGGATGTCGACCCGGGCGAGGTTGAGGCAGCTCTCAGACAACTAAAGAACAACAAGGCGCCGGGTGATGACGGAATTACAACCGAGCTCCTTAAGGCCGGTGGGACCACAGTCCTGAAAGAGCTAGCGAGTCTCTTTAATTCCGTCATTCATCAAGGCTTAACACCACAAGCGTGGAGCGGGAGTGCGGTGGTTCTGTTCTTCAAGAAAGGCGACAAAACCTTGCTGAAGAATTACAGACCTATCTCACTCCTGAGCCACATTTACAAGTTGTTCTCGAGAGTAGTCACTAACCGCCTCGCTAGAAGACTCGACGAGTTCCAGCCACCAGAACAAGCCGGGTTTCGAAAAGGCTTTAGCACCGTAGACCACATCCATACTGTTCGGCAGATTGTGCAGAAAACCGAAGAGTACAATCAGCCGCTGTGTTTGGCCTTTGTGGACTACGAGAAAGCCTTCGACTCCATCGAAACTTGGGCGGTTCTGGATGCTCTGCAACGATGTCGTATTGACTGGCGATACATCGAGGCGCTGAGATGCTTATATGACACCGCCACAATGACTGTCCAGCTCCATGACCATAAGACCAATCCGATCGAGCTGCGTCGGGGGGTGAGACAGGGGGATGTTATATCCCCAAAGCTGTTCACCAATGCGCTCGAGGATGTCTTCAAGACTCTGGACTGGACTGGACGGGGTATAAATGTGAACGGTGAGCACATCTCGCACCTTAGATTTGCCGATGACATCGTCATAGTGGCAGAGTCGCTGGACCAACTAAGCGAGATGCTGCATGGCCTGAATGGAGCTTCACGACGGGTCGGTCTTGGCATGAACTTGGATAAAACCAAGATCATGTTCAATGAACATGTCATGCCGAGACCGATATATGTCGAAGGATCGATGCTCGAAGTTGTTCAAGAGTATATCTACCTAGGGCAGGTCATCAAGCTTGGTAGAAACAACTTCGAGCGGGAAGTCGATCGGAGAATTCAGTTAGGCTGGGCAGCGTTTAGCAAACTACGTCGAGTCTTCTCTTCGCCTATACCGCAATGCCTGAAGACGAAAGTTTACAACCAGTGCGTCCTACCTGTTATGACTTACGGTGACGAAACGTGGACATTAACGGTTGGACTAGTCCACAAATTTAAAGTCGCGCAGCGGGCTATGGAGCGAGCTATGCTCGGAGTCTCTTTGAAGGATAAAATTCGTAATGAGGTCATCCGACAAAGAACCAAGGTAACCGACATAGCTCGTAAAATTAGCTCGCTGAAGTGGCAATGGGCTGGCCATGTCTGTCGAAGGACCGATAGCCGTTGGAGCAGACGAGTCCTAGAATGGAGACCGCGACTCGGCAAGCGTAAGGTAGGACGCCCCCCCGCCAGGTGGACTGACGACCTGAAAAAGGTCGCTGGAGGGGACTGGATGCGGAGGGCGGAGGACCGGGTGTTGTGGCGCAAATTGGGAGAGGCCTATGTCCAGCAGTGGACTATGATTGGCTAAATGATGATACTACTTAAATCACTTTACACATGGCGATGACGGCTCTTAGCAAAATAAAGATTATAAACGTCAGCCTTTTTCTTGTGTGTTTGTTTACTAAAATTCTCAAGAAAAGATACTGTTTTACTAATATAAGATGTAGTTCGATTAAATGAAATGGTAAATTTTATTCTACGAAGTTTCAAGAAAATGTATTAGTCAACAAAACTCAACAAACCTAACTGAAATGGATGTTTGTTGTGTATATTGTTCATAAAATAATTAATTTTTCATTTTGCCCTAAGATAATATTGTAACTATGTGAATAAAATAAAGGAATAGGTATATAATAATTTATTGTTTTAATCTTTTCAAACCTATAGGTAAGCTTAGGTAAGGTACATTTTTAGAGACAATTCATTGCATTAGTATTGCACATAACACTATGACAAATGTTAAGGATTATACAATATGTACTGCATTGCCAGAATAAGCAGGGGTGGGCTGGCATGTAGATCCTGATGAAGTGGTGGTACATACGTAGATCTCTGTAAAATGTAACAAAAAATGTTATTTTATTACATATACCTACCTTTAACAAAATTTAATAAAGAATCAATAAAGCGGTAGGACTGGGGAAAATACTGAAAGTTTTATTCACATAAAATAAGCAAGAGGAATACATTTTATTTGCACCCACAAGAATCATTTAATGTAAATGCATATGAAATTAAATATAGGTATGTAGGTATTCTCTAGACTACTCTAGAGGTTCATCAGGTATGCAAAACAAGAATTTGGACAAATTTTGAAGCAGGCTTACCTTCAACATTATTCAAATAATCGCCATCGTCTTTTCACTCTGCTGCTGTGCGTTTTAAGGTTTTATATTGATTGAAGTCCAAAGCCCAGCCGTGGCATGCGGGTGAAATGGTAAGAACCCTCGAGTCTTGCCGAGGATCTTCTCAAAGGGCAGGATAAACGAAACTTTGGTACCTTGAAACACATTTTAACTCGAGCATATTCTACTGATATTCTGAGTTAAATTTGGTTTTCCATTATTTTATTACACGGATAACACTACATCGCTGCACTCCAGTTGCAAAATAACTCTAAGCAATAGTCAGGACCAATAATATTATGAAATACATAAGAGATTTAAACGTAACGATTGTTTGTTTTGACATGTAACGTAGTAAAAACCCTCTTAAATAAAATGTTGTCTTATAAAGACTATTACAAAGCTCAAAAAGTGTCACAGAATTAGGCCGTATAATAGTCGATAAAAAATAGAGCCGCCTCGAAAGCAGTCGAACCCGAAGGAAAGCAACCGGAAATAGATACAGAAAAACGAGTTAGTGAATACCAAAATTTTGACAACTACCCGCGGCAACGAATCTCGGTCGCCTTCGATTGAGCGAAAGCAAATATTGTCTATGAAGTTAGTGAATACGGCTGCAGGAGAAACAAAACCAACAAAACAATACAACCACACTCCACCCACAGATAATATAGAAATATAGATCACACTTAGTTTAGTTAGATCACAGAACATCTATTATAACCTAGCGGTAGTTTCTATAATTTACTATTTAACTCTAAGATTTAACTCTATGTTAGGCCACAGTACCGGTAGATATAATAAACAAAAGAGGTTGAATACAAATTCATTCTTATTAAAATTTTATTTTCTTTAAATAGCTATTTCCTCTTTTTAGGATTAACACAAAAATATCAATTACAATAATTAACATAGAAAAAATATTCAGTATATAAAATTTTATTTAACACACAAAAACAAAAGTATCATTTAATTAAATTGGCAATAATAATTCCATAACTTTGTTTATAATTAAAATTAGAATATTAAAATTTGATTTATAGGAATTCGAATATTGTTTTATTTTTATTCAAATTCAAATTCGTTTATTGTCAGGTATTGACCCATAAAAAAAAAAAACAAAAATTACACAAATTAAAATTAAAATAAATAATAATAAAATAATACAAAACAAAGCAAAGTTTTTATAAAATTAAAATGAAAACATAAACAATACTTAAAACTAAAATAAATTCAGGAACGAATTTCTTTGTGTATGCAGTTTTATCCAGTGCCACAACATTGGTGACTCCCACTTTTCTGCCCATACACTCAGGAGGCTGTTGGGGCTGCCACGTAAGCGACCAAGGAGCGAGGCACAACGCTTTCTCATGATGGCATGAAAGCCGTCAACTGGCGCCTCCGCGAACATGCCCGAGGCGCTGCAATAGCGTGGCAACCTCATCAGCACTATTAAATTGCATTTGCAGAGCGCTGTAAGCTCTCTGCGTATATTTCACCCACAGGCTGCTTGCGTAAAAAGACTGGCAGTAAGCTTTGAAAAGTGTCACTTTCACTGACTCAGAACAGAGCGCAAACCTGCGAGCTAACATATTGCAGCGAACCGACAGCGCCCTGCGTTCCCTCTCAACATCAATATCATCTGACAGATCCTCGGTAACCCAATGACCCAGATATTTAAGATATATTATATACTTTGATAATAATTTTATAATATCTAGATGGACTGTCAAGTGCGCGCAGACGTGTCAAAAATTGCAACCAAATTTGGTTGCAAAGTACTTTCCCGCCAACCAGTACAGATCGTGCCGCTTTCGTGTCACTACGTTTTACGCGCTCTAAGGAATAACCACATAACAGCGATAAAATGACAGTATGTGCTTTTAAAGTGTGCCGGAATTATAAAGGAAGGCTAAAAAATACCAAACACATCACCTATCACCGTAGACAAGACACCAAGAAACTTCATATTTATTTTAGTTTTTTTTTTTATGATTACCAAATTACGCCATATTTTATCAGTGTTGCCAGTTTCTGTTTCTTATTCTCCCATTACTGAGGGTAAATTTTTCGGTTTATCATTACGTTTATAAAATTTCGTTGATGTACTTCGAACGATCGCCTGTAATTAAAACTCATTCCTAATTAACGAGATGTGATCTTTCATTTCAAATTTCAAAATCCTAACTGCTCAAAATATTGTACTAACTTAGTTGATTTAATACTCCATTCAAACACACAAATCTATCTTTTTTTTAATTATTTAAAAAAGTAACTACCTATTTAATAAAAATACACTTAAACTGAATAATACCACATAAGTACATAAAACTAAAATATTTTTTATTATTATAAATTAGTCTTTATTTAATGTGATTTATGGGAGAATTTGTAATAGCTGGTATCACTATTTACATACACTTGAAATTGTGGTCTCCTTTTTTTTATGATTGTAGGGCGACGCTCCATCTTGACATTATATAATCAAAGGATATATAGATAGATAGATAGATATTAGAGATATAATTCCAGGCGAAACAGTTGTATCTTTTTCTAGCTTATCCCATAACAAGTTATATGACACGAGGTCAAAAACTTTTGATAAGTCTAGAAAGCAGGCATAAACAGGTTTGGTTTATGGTTAGGTTTATTGATTTTGTTGCTTTAGCAAACTGCACGCACTGAACTTGAAGCAGAATGCAGCGTCGATCAGTGTTGCCAACTTGCTGAATAGTCACCCCAAGGTCCCCAAGAGACGGGAAATATCATAACTCTGTGGATAATTTGAGAGGAAAAAAATGTAGGTAATATGAGGGAAGAGTGAAGTTTTATGCATATAACTATATTTTATAATCTAAAAGAAATTGGTTTCAAAAATAAAATGACACTGGCTTAGAAAAATCTATTAATTACTCACAACCTGGAAGCATTTAAGAGAATCAGATTAGTGAAAAATAAATGTTTTATCATGACGAAAAGGCATGGGTATAGCAAATAATTTTCTCTTAAAAAACCATCGTTTTGTTCAAAAATCGATAGTCTATCCAATCTATGGTGGGTTGGTAATTTAAGATTGGAACGTCGGCACTAAAGTGCGGGGTCTCGCGATAATTGACACTGAATACTTATCACTGCATTCAAGTGCATTCGTTTAAAGTTTCTTTTTAAATAATCACCTATCCTCTGCGTTTTAGACAGTTTTAGTGGAAGTCTACAGCTCTCTAAGATTATAAATAAAGTGTTTCACCCGTGGACCTTGTTATTCGGTAAGTTTTTCGTCTACAAATGTTAATATTGAACCTTTATAAACTGGCTATCTGAGTGCTTTTATCTACATACAATCATTGCGTTTTTTAAGTGATTAATTTATATTTCTGCTCAAAAGACGTACTAGAGTGATTAGTGCGTCGCCAATTTCCATATGCAAGGTATATTTGAGGTTTTTGGGTCAGATTTCGGTGCTGGCACTGCTCGAAATATGATGAGAAGTAGGGTCGCAAACCACGCATAAGGACGTAGTTATGCAAAATGGATCCAACCACATAAAAATACTTTTGAGAAAATAAGGGTTTTAGTAAAACTTAAATAACAAAATAACAAGATCATAGTTTGTTTAGAAATTAATCGTAATTATAGGGTATCTTTATGTACTTCCTGTATAATGTTATTTCAATGAGTTTCATGTAAAAATAGTGCTTTTTTTTAAAAAAAAACTCGCTGGATCTATTTTACAAAATTAGAAATGTGGGATGGATCTTTTTGTTTTAATATGAGGCAGTGAGTGAAACGCTTCTAAGAATACTAAAGGTATTTGTTTAAAGGTAGGAAATATAAAAAAAAGTTTGAAATGGTCACTAACAATATCATTAGAACTTGAAACGGGACATTTACCATGTTTATTAATTTCTGATCGCCATGATAACGGCGAATGATCTCGGATCAGCGCCGTGATCATGTCGCTTGCAACAGTGCCGCTATCAGTGGCGTAACTACAGGGTGGCAGGGTGGCAGTTATATTAGTTTTTTTTCACTTTACCTATACTTCCCGTGTTTTTGACCAAAAATATGATCTGGTATGATTAAAAAAAATAACTGTAAGTAATATACTAATATAGGGACAAACCCATGCTCTTGAAAATAAAATTATTTTCGGCGTTAGAAAAATTGTAGTTTATTAAAATTTAACTAAGTACATCGTAGAAAAATTACTAATAGGGCCCCATCAAAAAAAATTGCCACGGGGCCCCAGATAGAATAGTAACATCACTAAAACTAACTCATAAAAATTACGTGGTTCTTTTTTGCATTTTTAATTTTTACCATTATACTAATTTGCAAAATAGATTCAAATGGCATGGTTCCTGTTTTATAATAATAAATCGAGTTAACATACAGATCCAAAGTATTTTGGATCTTTTAAAACCAGAATATAGGTTACCACGACACATGGTTCTATTTTAACTCTGCGAAAAAGCTTAATATGATGTTGGTATCATTGATGTCTGTGTTTTTCACTAGAAAAGAGGCACTTTGCGGCTTGGATATTTTTTGCATATGATAAATAATAATAATAATAATAAAAATCTTTATTGCAGACACAAGGTCCATACACAAAAAATTACAATACAAAAATTAAGATAATAAAAGATAATAAAAAATAAAAAATAAAATTAAAACAGACATAAAAATAAGAATAACAAACAACATTAAACATTAAATAGCAACTAAATAAACATACTACTATCATATTCTTACATGAGATCATTTTTAATAAATCTATATCTATACTATTTAATCTGCTATGTATTTAGGCAGCTATTTCTAACCATCGTTTATACGTATCGGTGGTGTGCAATCTGTGAGCAAGTTCCTTGATGATGTTGTTTCCACAGCTGTCAACCCTGGCCAGGAACGATGCGATTCGATGTCTCTGGATGGCATTGAACGTGTTAATCCGGGCCTCCGCGAACATTTCAGAAGCACTACAGTAGCGCCGTAAACCCATAAGGTGTCTATATATGTTATTATATTGAACGCGGATTCCATCCAGAGATCTCCTCGTATAATTCGTCCAGAGCTGACACGTGTAGAAACATTGGCAGTAAGCTCTGAACAGTTGTCTTTTAGTAGACGTACTGGCCTTGAAAAACCTTCTTGCTATCATATTGCCCACCACCGACAGTGCACGCCGCTTTCGCCGGGTCAGCTAGTATAAAAGAAAATTAAAAAATTAAAACATTGTTATATTTCGCTATTCTGAATAGATCATCGTAAACAATAGCCAAAAACCATCTCGATCACGTCAGCTTTCAAAGAAAAAGACCGCATCGCAATCGGTCCATTCGTTAGGCATTTAAGATGCCGCGGACTGTCCGACACGACAATCTTATAAGATCCCTCTTCATACTCAATGTCAAAAAATTAATTTGCTATAAATTAGTAAAGCTAACGTTAAAGGTCGTAATTTCAATTGCTGTCTTAAATTATGTCTAACTCCACCCAACGAAAGTTGCAATAAGCCAGGTAAAGGGACAATTTGGACTTTGCGGGGATGAGCATATGGTTGTTTTTGTTTGCATTAAAATTATTCAAAACAAGTTCAAAATTGCAAAAATATTTTCGAGACGTTTAAACGCGGCAAGAATCTGACACTGACAGCTGTTGAAGTACAATCTCTTATCTTATTTACGACACGCGATTCTTGTTGACCATGTCTGTTGACTGTCTCTTAGGGAACCGACGCGACCGATAATACGCGACGCATGTTCCGTCAGATATGAACCTTCCCTTAAATTCCATAACACAATTGCTTTAGCTTGGGTTCAGGAAAATAATAATAATAAATTTTTATTTGCAAGAATTTACTATGGTCCGGAAATTCCGACATATTCTGCCATAATATGGCGTACAAACATTTTTAGAAATTAATTGTCTATAATATACTATTATAACATAGATACATTTAGCAGGCACATTTTTACCCGACTGCCAAGAAGTGTTATGTTTTTCGCGCGTATCTTGTATGTATGTGTGTATTCTTTATTACCTCATATCTTCGAAACGGCCGAATGGATTTCGATAATTAGAGTATCGTTGGATTCGTATCGATTACCCAAGTGTTCTTAGATATGTCACGTCAAACAAAAACCAACATGGCGGCCACAAGGTGCCATAGATTGAGGTAAAAAAAAATAAAAGAAATATGTTTGCTACAATATGGGTATCAAATTAAAGAGCTTGTAACGAGGATTCCAAAATGGTATATCATTTACGTATAAAAAAAATACTATGTGAAAAATTGTTCTTTATTCAAACTAAATACATACTCGAATGCCGTACGCTAGGTGGATTATGATTTTAACTAAAAAGTGTTAAATAAAAATACCCATAATCTAGATTTTAGTCTAGCTTATTTAATGGGTCCCGATTGTTACAGTTACATTGCTATCTAGACTTATTGAACTTGTTTTTACTTTTCAGTTTTTTACTTTTTTGTATGTACTTGTTTTTTACCCGACTGCCAAGAAGGGTTATGTTTTTCGCGCGTATCTTGTATGTATGTATGTATGTATGTATGTGTGTAATATTCTTTATTACCTCATATCTTCGAAACGGCCGAATGGATTTCGATAATTAGGGTATCGTTGGATTCGTATCGATTACCCAAGTGTTCTTAGATATGTCACGTCAAACAAAAACCAACATGGCGGCCACGAGGTGCCATAGATTTAGGTAAAAAAAAATTAAAAAAATATTTTTGCTACAATATGGGTATCAAATTAAAGGGCTTGTAACGAGGATTCCAAAATGGTATATCATATACGTATAAAAAAAATACTATATAAAAATTGTTCTTTATCCAAACTAAATACATACTCGAATGCCGTACGCTAGGTGGATTATGATTTTAACTAAAAAGTGTTAAATAAAAAATAAATAAATTTAAAAAATTAAATAACCCGACTGCATAAAAAACACTTTAAATAAAAACTGAAAAGTAAAAAACAAGTTCAATAAGTCTAGAAGTGTAATAGCAATTTTACTGTAACAGTCGGGACCCATTAAATAAGCTAGACTAAAATCATTCATTATGGGTCCCGACTGTTACAGTAACATTGCTATCTACACTTCTAGACTTATTGAACTTGTTTTTTACTTTTCAGTTTTTATTTAAAGTGTTTTTTATGCAGTCGGGTTATTTAATTTTTTAAATTTATTTATTTTTTACTTTTGTTTTTTTTATGCAGTCGGGTTTTTTTATTTTTTAAATTTATTTATTTTTTATTAATACTATATTTTACACTGGTCAATGGGTCATCAGTGGGACATTTCAGGCTACTAATAATAATAATTTTACACTGTTATTAAATAACAAAACATTGTTATTTATTTAATATTATAACATTGTTATTTATTTAATATTATAATAATTTCAGGTGTTTCTGACTCCTGAAGTCCTGATGGACAACGTACGCGTCCAGCGGCGCCTCGCCAAAATGATCAGACAGGTCTCCGCCTTGCTGGCGAAAATGCGGCTACAGTTTAGAGCGAACATGCCAAGGCGTGAACTCAGGGCCTTTGTGACCCGCTACCTTGGACTGAAGGAGATAATGGGACTCCTTCTAATTTTTGTAAGGACCGATAGGGTCAGCAACGCGCGAGCCGTAGGCTAGATCGTTTATTTTGAGATTTTTTGTTGTTTTCTGATTCTGTTGCTCAAAATTGATGCCAATTTAGAATTTATTTAGGTACCTGATTTTTTTATTATTTTCGTATTTGTTTTACTCTTGTAATGTTTTAATTATGAGATTAGCGGTTAAAAGAGAGAGTATAATCAAAGTCTGAGGTTGGTTACTTAAATTACAAGACTTATTTATTTGAGATTTTCGTATGTATTGTTTAAATTCTATTGCATAACATTTCTTATTTATTAGTGTGTAAGCTCGGTGTGTTGCAAATAATTTTGCAGTGTAGTAATTTTGTGTCTATATTTATGTGCCCATATAAGGCAATTACTTAGTATGTACTGAGCTAAAGTAAATGTGATATGAGCTGTATAACCTCTACATCAGTAACAAAAAATATTAGTATGGTACTTGAACAGCAGTACCTACCTACAGAACCTAACAACATCCGTACTCATTCAAATACACATACAATTTCAACCAAATCGGTCCAGCCGTTTAGGAGTTAGGTGACAAACACCCATACAGAATAATTATTTAAATACGATATAAAAATCACATTATATTTACTTTAGGTCAGCTTTCAATCATTTATAGAAATGTTTTGATGTTAGTCGATGTGTGTCACAACTCACCATCAAATATGATCTCATTAATATATCAAATATCATCTTACCATCATTTGGTGTGAAGAGTCTTTGGTGTGAAGTATTAATATTATAATAAGCATAATTATATTTTGTGTAAGTTGCCCTGCGTTTCTGAAATACTGTTGAACAGACATACTTTTTAATCATTTGCCAAATCAAGATATGAGCTTGGCTATATTATCTGACATTCTCACAACATTTTAAAAACCCAGGGTAAATAGGATAAGCTTTTGGAATTTAAAAGTAATACCTACATTACTTTCAAAATGTAATTTTAATTGATGATTCTAGTCTCTAGATTGAGGGGCTCGTGGCTAAGTGTAAGCCGTACGGTTTGACCGATAATACAGGTTAAACCGCGCTCGCCGCGGTTGCTCCGTGGATGGGTGACCATTTCTACAATATACCGAGACCCTCCGTGCCTCGGATAGCACGTTAAGCCGTAGGTCCCGACTGTCATAGGTTGATCTTTGGCAGTCGTTAAGTCAATACGGACAACCAGTCTTACTATGGGATACTGTGTTACCCAGTAAAATGGTCAGATAGGCAGTCGCTCCGTGTAAAATACGGTATTCAGCTGAATCCGGTAAGACTGGTAGCCGACCCCAACATAGTTGGGGAAAGTATTATTATAAGTATTATATAAGAAGTCTACTACTAAATCCTAGGATATTCATTTCGCGAATTTCCAGTGTGGTCCCTCAGTTTACACGCACATTTACATATATTAAAACAATTGTAGAACGAGTCTGCGAATTTGTAGCCAAACATATTAAGAATTACGACTCATAAAGTGTGGTCACATGAGTAGATAAACGGAACAGAGGCAAAGCTTCGAACAACCGCTCGAATCGGTTGCACGCACACAAGCGCGCGGGGCATGTGTGCGTGACCACTGGCCGCTTGTCACATACGCGGCGAGACTGGAAAAAACCAGTTTACGCTGGCACAGCCAGTGTACAATCTAAGGGTCAGTCCGACGCATGCTGTTTGTTTTGTTAGTTGCAAGTTTAAGTTTTTATAAGTTTAGTTGTAAAAACGTGGTATTATATTAATAATAATGGTTGTTTATTGTACCGTGTGTATGAATAATAATAGAGAAAACAAAAATATATCATACTTTAACTATCCCAAGGAGTACAATAGGTAAGTAAATATTTGGTTATTACTTTTTCAAGCAAGTACCTTTATTTTATTGTATGATCCTTTTTATAATAAGAAGAGAGTAATTTGTACAACACGGTAGGTATTTTTTATTTTTAAAAAACAAAAATTATAAAAAATAAATTCTTAGAGTAAGTAATTTATAAACTATTCTATCATACTGACTATTAAAACTATTTAAAAAACGTTTTGTTTGATTTGTCTTCACCTATTGTGACAACCCTAACAAAATAGGTAACAATTTTGCACGTTCTTAAGAAGCTTTGCCTCTGTTCCGTTTATCTACTCATGTGGTGTGGTCCCTCAGTTCTCACAGGCGATCAGCCAGATCTCGGAAAGTATCTTATAAACGAAGGTTTTGTGAATACAGACATTTAGTAGAGAATCTGTAAAGATATTTACTAAATAACAGACCACAAAGCATTAAAGATAAAAAACAATATAACGACTGAACTGTGGTCCCTCAGTCCACACAACAAAGATAAATATTTTAGTGAATATTACTGAATAAAACCGTTCTTTTTCTACATAAAGTTTTAGTAGGAGACTTAAAACATTTTGTAAAAAAGAAATGAAGAAATAATATCGAAATATGATTGAAACTGGTCCCTCAATCCTCTCCTTCACTGACATTTGTGCGTGTGCTAGCTGCTAGACGAGAGGAATATCAGAAAGTCTAGTGTACTTAACTTTTAGTAATAAGTTTCTACTAAATAATAGGTAGGTACAATATTGTATATCTATAACATTTTTATTTTGTCAGGTTTTCTGAATGAATTCTATTGATGTGGTGCATTCGTCTTTCATTTTTCTCCCTTTTATGTTAATTTTATCTTTAATATTAACTAATGCTCTGTTAACCAATACACCAGACTCTTATTTGATAGATTTTCGTGGGTTAGTTCAAAGAAAACTATTTGCTTATAATAATCGAGTATATTTAAGACGATACAATAACATATACATACACGGAAGAGACATTGATAATATTGAGGTCGTCACAATAAGATTTTTTTCAAAAATTCATTTTCTCTGAATGCAAACCGATATTAATTACACAATATAAATGCATCTTTATTTAAAACTACTATAATATTGTATTGACATCCAAACTAAATATGTATACAAAATTTCAGACAAATCGGGTACCTATTAATAATTATCTGCTTCAAAATTGTATTGTAAGCTTCTACGAGTAAAAACTTACTTACAATGCATATTAAATAAAACATGTAATCAAATTGTTGACGCATATATTTAACTAATAATCTACAAATAATTGTCACAATTTAATTTTTAAAAGAGTATCCTATGGAGTTTGTTGCCGGCTCTCCCCTTAGGAAGGACACTAATTTGGAACCGAGCAACTAGAGTCAGTAGATTTTAACGTAACGTTTCTTGAGCGACTTTTTTTGGTTTATAAGAAATAAAAACATTTTGATTTTGATTTGGAAATCAGCCCAAAAGAACCATAATATTTTATTGTCATCCAATCTAAACATGTATACAAAATTTCAGTCCATCGGTTAAAGATATCTACATCAAAAATTGAGTTGCAAGATTCTAAGAGCAAACATACATACATTTCAAGTTAAATAAGCTTGTATAAAATGAAATGTAATGTCTATATGTTAAGTCTAGTAGGTAGCAATTATTATAAACTAGCTGTACCCGGCATGCGTTGCAATGCAATTTTTTCTACCTACTACCTACCTACTACCTACCTACTACCTACCTACTACCTACCTACTACCTACCTACTACCTACCTACTACCTACCTACTACCTACCTACTACCTACCTACTACCTACCTACTACCTACCTACTACCTACCTACTACCTACCTACTACCTACCTACTACCTACCTACTACCTACCTACTACCTACCTACTACCTACCTACTACCTACCTACTACCTACCTACTACCTACCTACTACCTACCTACTACCTACCTACTACCTACCTACTACCTACCTACTACCTACCTACTACCTACCTACCTACTACCTACCTACTACCTACCTACTACCTACCTACTACCTACCTACTACCTACCTACTACCTACCTACTACCTACCTACTACCTACCTACTACCTACCTACTACCTACCTACTACCTACCTACTACCTACCTACTACCTACCTACTACCTACCTACTACCTACCTACTACCTACCTACTACCTACCTACCTACTACCTACCTACTACCTACCTACTACCTACCTACTACCTACCTACTACCTACCTACCTACTACCTACCTACCTACTACCTACCTACTACCTACCTACTACCTACCTACCTACTACCTACCTACCTACTACCTACCTACCTACCTACCTACTACCTACCTACTACCTACCTACTACCTACCTACTACCTACCTACCTACTACCTACCTACCTACTACCTACCTACCTACTACCTAATTGTTTTTTTTTTTTTTTAAATGTACAAAAGTATCCTATGTCCGTCTCCTGGCTCTAAGCTACCTCCCCACCAATTTTCAGCCATATCGGTCCAGCCGTTCTTTAGTTATAAATGGTGTAACTAACACGACTTTCTTTTATATATATAGACTATATGAATTGTAATTTGGTTATCACTACGGAGTAGACTTGAAATATGGTTTAAGAACTTATTTTCTCACAAGAATCACAATAATTCACTTACTGAGAAAAAAGATTTACATTTTATGTTTAAATAACAAGCGTACATAAAAAATAATGTTTTAGCGGGTAGGCACATTACACAATGAGTATCATCAACCAAGCAAACATGGATACAAAAGTAAAATAGTTACAACATACTAGATGCATATGGAACAATTCTATTTTTTTTTAAACAAATTAGGCCAAGCTCCTGTTATTGCCTAAACCACAGCTCTAGGTATCTGAAGACGTAGATATGTACACACAGCAGAGTTAATAGACCAGCAGGCCACACTAAACAATGTGATGGTGTGAAACATATAATATCTCCGGACAGCTCACACACAGTCATCTGACCACAAGTAAGCAGAGGCGACAAACTAGGCGAGTGTGTACTATGATAACCAGAAAACTGATAGCTTATATATTTTATAGATATTGTGGATAAATTACACCTAGACACAGAACACGTTCATTGCTCGTCAGACAAGGATTTGTCCTGAGTGGAATTATGCCTTTATTAGCAGGCAAACTCACTAACCACTAGACCAATAGGCCCGTCTCAATCATGAACCCATAACACAACAAATGTCTTATTATAAATATTTAGGTACACACATGGATCTATTTCAGACCTATTCATTGCAGTTTTGTGTTATTTCATCTGCTATAGGACGGCCGCTGAGATAATGACTTCCTGACAGGTGGTGCTCAACAGAAAGATATTACTTTCATGGGGCGAACAATTTACTAAACAATAATGTAATTCAAATATTTATCATTGTGCCAGGTTACAATAAATAAAATAACACGGTTTTTATATTTCCACACAAATCAAGACCAAGAGACATGTGTCAGGAACGCATTCTCTCTTCGGCCGAATGATAGCTTGTTTCAATTAAAGACTTGTGCAAATAACATTCCTGTTTTCCTTTCTCATACATTTTTGAGAGTGAAATATAGATCTGTGTCAATGAAGAAAGATAGATACAGCATCTATCTGGTCCATATTAAGATCATGTTTTGCTGTTAGAAGTAAACAGCAGGCAGTCAACGGGAGTACATTCATTGTAAGTGTTGCTTTAGCATGTTGTATGTTTGACGACCTCCGTGGTCGAGTGGCGTACGCACCGGTTTCAAGGTGTCGCTAGCTCTGAGGTCCCGGGTTCGATCTCCGGACGGGTCAATGTAGAAACATACTGATCTACATTGGCTCGGGTCTGGGTGTTTGTGGTACCTTCGTTGTTTCTGAATTCCATAACACAAGTGCTTTAGCTACTTACTTTGGGTTCAGAGCAATGTATGTGATGTTGTCCGCATTTATTTTTTTATTTATATGTTACCTTTGTTATGTTTTAGTATTATATCCATTAACATGGCAGCACTTTCTTGTTAAGTGGATATTAAATGTATGTTATTGTTATGATCCATGTTTTATTAATAATTACTAATGGGTGTCTCATACTGTTCTATAGCTTGTTCCCATTCATTTTGATTGGCCTGTTGGTCTAGTGGTTAGTGACCCTGACTGCTATACCGGAAGGCATAATTCCAACCCAGGACAAATCCTTGTGTGGTGAGCACGATCATTTGTTCTGTGCCTGGGTGTAATTTATCTATACTTATAATAAATCTGTAGAGAGGTCAATTCTGTACGTTAAATATATTTTCAATATAACAATCAGGGGGTGATTAGTGATCGATACTGATGCCAAAAATGCAATCAGTAAAATTTTTGTCTGTCTGTCTGTATGTTCCTTATAGAAACAAAAACTACTCGACGGATTTTAACGAAACTTGGTACAATATTCTTCATACTCCTGGGCAGGTTATAGTATACTTTTCATCACGCTACAATCAATAGGAGCAGAGCAGTGAAGGGAAATGTTGGGAAAACGGGAGAAGTTACTCAATTTTTTAAGCTTCCGTCGCGTGTGCAGCCTTAATGGTTAAAGACTCATTGATAAGCTTCGTCATCCACGCGAACGAAGTTGCAGGCACAGCTAGTCTATAATATGTATGTATTTAGAAACATAAGTAAGTAAAACGTAAGTAAAACGATTTAAGATACACACAAGGAAGTTGCTCTTAGAAAGAAATTAAGTTATTGGTGAAATTACGCTTTAGTTTACAAAATAAATAGAAACTTATGTTACATTGAACGTGTACAAAAGTGAATTACCCCAAAAACTCATTCAAAAGTGCGTGTATAAAATAAAAAGGATAAAATTATAAAACTTGCAAATCATCAGCTGTCAGTGAACGAGTGAACAATTTATATAGTGTGCGCGCCATTCTCGCGGTTCGGCCCACAGCGCTAAGTACATTTCGGCGTGCGCAAGCGCCTAACGAACCGGTCTGTCACAGACGCTAGTGAGTAAGCAACGCAGAAGGCGCACGGTATTATACCTACGCGCGTGCCTCAGGAAGTAATATTATTTATTAATTTTTTTTTTTTTTTTTTATATAAATAAAGTAAAAGCTTGTGTCTCGCTACACAACTATTTAACTACGTTTAAAACCACACGTTTAAACTAACTGGTGCTGACAATCTGCTATATCACAATGCCGCGTATCCAACGCTCGCCTCCTTCCACTCCCACTGGCGTATTGCAGCGGGTTCAATCATCTCCGAACGTATTAAGTAACCTGAATGAATCTGAAATTGAAAGTGCTAATGTCACTTCTAGGAACAAACGATTAAGACCAGACTTCTCTCCAGAAAACGATTCGCAAACATTTGAAAGCAGAATAATGAACATGCTTACGTCCTGGAAGAAGGATCAGGATAGTATGTTGAATCGTCTATCAGCTGACATGACCGAAATGAAACAACAAATCAGAGAAATGCAAAAAAGTTACACTGAGACTGCGAAATGGAGGGATTACATGGACAACGAATATGATAGTATAAAACTGAAACTTGAAAAAATGGAAAAAGAGCAGTATGAACAACGTCAGTACATATTAGAACTGGAGAACAAAATTGAAGATATACATAGCAACTCTCGCTCATCAGCCATTGAAATTAGAAATGTCCCCTCCGCCGAAAATGAATCTGCTGCCGATCTCACTTCGATAGTGCTCAAAACCTGCAATGCTGTCCAATCAGAAATGAATGCAAGTCAAATACGTGACATATACCGCCTTCCAGGTAAAAAAGAATTAAACAGACCGATTGTTGCTGAGTTCTTGACCGTGACTGCCAAGACAAAGATTTTAGAAGCCTCTCGTACCTTCAACAAAAACCGAGCATCGTCCGAAAAATTGAATACTGGGCATGTTGGAATTCATGGACAAAAAAAACCCATATACGTGGCTGAACATCTGCCCGCCAATACGAGGAAGCTATTTTACGAAGCACGGAAGTTTGCCCAACTCAATAATTATAGCTTCTGCTGGTTTCAAAATGGAAAAATTTTTCTTCGCGAGAAGGAAGGCCATAAATCCACTATTATTTACTCCACATCGTGTCTTAAACAACTGCAGAAATCGGCTAAGTAGCTGCCACATTATGGTATTATATTCTAAGCTGCATGTAACACTGTTTTTCACCCACAATTTTATTATCTTAAGGCTAAACCGTAATGTTGGATGTAAGCTAAACTATGTATGTAGACATTATTTTATATTTCTTTGCAATAACTTCAATAAATCACAGTTTAAACTAGTAAATCACTTAGCTCTGGAAAAAAATCTATATTTAAGCTATACTCGTAAACATTTACACGACACACTATTCCTTTTTACACAATACATTTATCACACTGCTGCTGAATTTGTAACTCTTTCTCACACTCACACATATACAATCATCATCGTTTTAAATGTATATATACCTGCTGCTGGCTTCGTTTGTTATTATGAACTGCTGTCTACATTTTATTCACTTAAAAGCTATGATAACGGGTGTGATTTCTGCGTATTGTTATAACTATTAAAAATGATTGATATTAACATGTTATCAGATGAAATAGACTCCTTTGGATTAACTCAATCGTTTGTTTGTGAACCTGATCAATGTATGAAATATATTAATAATAAAATGAAATCCATTAAAATATTACAATTAAATATTCGCAGCGTAAACCGAAATTTTGATAGTTTCAGAGTGTTATTATTTAACATAAAAATTACCTGTGACATTATAATTCTATCGGAATGTTGGTTGAGTGTAGCAGTGACGATTCCAACACTTGAAGGTTACATACCCTACCAGTCCAGTACACCAAGAAATCAAAACGATGGGATCATAATTTTTGTAAGATCTGATCTGCCTCACTCAATCGTAGAACCCAATTTTCCAGATGTTAGCTGCTTGATTTGCCACTTGAAAAACATTAATCAATCTGTCATCGCACTTTATCGCTCGCCTTCTGTTCGGAATCTCGACAATTTCTTAAATGGATTAAATAGTGTACTTACTGACATATCATACTGTAGGAACACTGTTATCATGGGTGACATCAATATTAATATAACACCAACAGATCTCGGTCAACAGGCAAACGAGTATTTAAACTTAGTAGCTTCACACGGTTTCCTTCCAACTCATGTCCTGCCTACTCGTGATAGCAGTTGCCTTGATCATGTAATGGTCAAGTCTGACCTAAAAACGACCACATTAGTTTTAGACACGTATATTACTGACCATAAACCCACCCTTTTGAATATACAAACAACATTATTACCCCATACACCGAAACGAGTTCGAATTGTAATTGACTACCCAGCTGTGATCACTGAAATTTCAGACATGGATTTTAGTTCAATCCTAGATACTGACGACGCGAATACTGCTGCTGAAATATTGACTACTAAGATTAGCTCAGCTATACATAAGCACTCTAAATCAGAGCACGTGCCGTCTAGAAGTAGAATTCTCAAACCGTGGATAACTAAAGGTTTACTTCGATGTATTCGCAACAGAGACCAAATGATGCGCAAATCAAAACGAAACCCTTCAAACTACACCCTCAAACTTACCTACACTAGATATAGGAACTTTTGTAATAAGCTTCTAAAGAACCTGAAAATAGCATATGAAAAGTTAGAGTTCCAAAAAGCTAAAAATAACCCCAAAGCCACCTGGAATGTTATTAAGAATGTTACTAATACGCATAGAACAGTCACTTCCCCCATAGAATTACTTACCTTGACTCCTGATAAACACTCCTCCGTTAACGAAGTTAATGACTTTTTCGCTAACATTGGTAAAAATCTAGCCGAAAAGTTCTCTCCCAGCTCACCCATCAGAGAATGCTCTGACGCTGCTCCGGTAAATTCTTTGGTTCTCCTACCAACAGACGAAGCGGAGATTGAGAGACTGATTTTTGGGTTGCGCTCGGATGCCGCGATGGGCTGGGACAGAATATCTCCACGCCTTATAAAATCGTGCTCAAAAGTACTTCTTCCAATCATCACGCATATCTGCAATTGTTCCCTAAACTCAGGCTGTTTCCCTAAAGTATTTAAGAAGGCCATTGTACATCCAATATTTAAGAATGGGGACAGACACCGTATTAATAATTATAGACCTATATCAGTTCTGCCTGTCTTATCTAAAATTCTGGAAAATATACTGAATAATCGCTTAACAAACTTCCTGGAATCACACAACTTGTTGAGTAGTAACCAGTATGGCTTCAGAAGATGCAAGTCTACTGAAGATGCTGTCAGCGCATTTGTGGACACTACGATTGCTAAGCTTGATTCCAGGAAGAACTGTATGGGTATTTTCCTAGACCTGTCCAAGGCTTTTGATACTGTGTCTGTTCCTCATCTTCTAGCAAAGTTGGAGGCTTTAGGTATCCGAGGTCACGCCCTTAAAATTTTTCAAGACTATCTCTCGGATCGTACTCAGTGTGTCAAGATCGACGATTTTGTTAGCGACAGCAAACCTGTAACGTTTGGCGTGCCTCAGGGCTCAATTTTAGGACCTACCCTTTTTCTGACCTACATTAACACCCTATGTAAGCTGTCTCTACCGAATTGTTCCATCTTCACGTACGCGGATGACACAGCGCTACTAGTTCATGGCGATAACTGGCCTGAATCAAAAAATCAAAATCAAAATATTTTTATTTCTCATAAACCAAAAAAAGGCGCTTAAGAAACGTTACGTTAATCTACTGACTCTAGTTGCTCGGTTCCAAAGTGTCCTTCCTATGGAGAAGAGCCGGCAAGAAACTCCATAGGTTACTCTTTTAAAAAAAAAGGTTAACATCGATGTTAATATTACACTGATTGTAAAATATGCGACAACAACGTAAACAGCTGAATGTTTAGATAAATGTAAACTAACACATCCAAAATGGAAGAAAAAAATTAAAAAATAGAAATCGAACATTCAACTTAATTTACATTGTCGTCACATTTACAAAGGACAAACATATAAAGGAAAAAGAAATTATAGAAGAAGGCAAAATAAAAATATAACTTTACATACAATAAATATGTAGTCCTAATCAAATCCCTAACAGGAATGTCAAGGCATGTCAAAAGCCTTCTGAGAATAGAGGCTATGGGGCAGCTAACTGTAGTAAATAAGGTAAAACAATATTATTAGCAGACCGCCAGGGAGGCCACATATGCAGATGATACTAATTCCACGCGCGCTTATCCTCTACGTAGTCCCTAACCGTATAATACGCCTTCTGTATTAATTTTGACTTAATGCACGTTTTAAACTTTTTATTAGGCAAACTTGTTATCATAAAATCGAATAGAATTTCCTAGGAAAGATTTAGTATTAGTTTTAGTTAGTCTAAATCTTGGGACTGACTGAGACATTTACATTCGCTGAAAACGCTCTTGCTTCGGTTATGAATTGGCTATCTAACAATCTTCTTACCTTGAACCTTAATAAAACCGTCTACATACCTTTCACTACACAATGTGCCTCTTTGCCCAGTCCCACTTCTTTAATCCTGAAAGCCCACTCCTGTTCTCAAAACTCCCTATGCTCCTGTCCGCAACTCGCAAGGTCCGCTACTATCAAATACCTGGGGGTCCTAATCGACAGTTTACTAAACTGGAAATCACAGCTGACAAATCTGACATCTCGGGTACGGAAACTTATACATATATTTAAAAAACTGCGACATTCCACCGACTACGCCACCCTGAAGACAGTTTATTTTGCTTTGTGTCAGTCGGTCATTACATACTGCATCACTGTGTGGGGAGGAGCGCCCAAGACACACCTCCTGCATTTAGAGCGGGCACAAAGAGCGGTCCTAAAAGTGATGACCTCCAAACCCTTTAGACATCCGACAAATACACTTTACAAGGATTGTCAGGTTCTTGCAGTGAGACAGCTATTTGTCCTCAATACCATTCTCAAAAAGCATTCTTCACTGAAACCTGATGCAATATCGGGGACGAGACGTCGTTCACATAAGGTATTTCCTACTCTACGCTGTAGAACAACACTAGCCCAACGTCATTACCATATTATCGGAGGACACTTATACAATAAAATAAATAAATATTGTAACATTTTTTCTCTCAACAGTCGACAATGTAAAATTGTGGTTTCTAGGTGGTTACACGGCCAGAGCTATGATGAGACAGAAAATCTATTAAAATTTACAAATCTTTAATGCCTGCACGTAATTACATTTCACATAACATACATATCACATACACACACCTCTACATAACATATACACACCTTTTTACAAAACACATATACACTTCTCCACTTAACATACACACATACATGCAAACGAAGGCTACAAATAAACACGCACCTATAACCACATTCTGATGCATCCAATGTAACATCGGAAATTACCAAATGTGAGAATACTGGCACCCATAATACAAGTTAAATCTTACCTTGGGTGCCAGAGTTCAAACAAATACCTACTACATATAAGTTATTTTGTATACGTTTATTTTAATGCTCTATTGTTTGTAAGTGTTTGTATGTTCACAATTTTATGTCAATAAAAAAATATTATTATTATTATTATTATTTGATTTTTTCCGTATTTCGGTCTCTCTTTTATAAAGAGGTAGAAAACTAACACACGGGCCGTGGCCAAGTGTGAAAGCTATAATTTTATGTTGATGATGATGAGGCAAGGAACTTGCGTGTGAGTCTGCATGTGTTTAAAAGCGTAGCTTTCTGTAAGAGTGTAAGTGTGGTTTTGGGCATTTGGAGTAAATTAAGGTTGGGCTGAAGGCTCTTCGGGACTACACCAGTTGTCGATATGACAATGGGTATTATTTTAACGGATTCTACTTGCCACTGCCTTTTTATTTCAGTTGCCAGGTCTACATACTTCATCATTTTTTCGGTATAGGTAGTGACAAGGTTGTGTGTGTTACATACTGCTACATCAATTATAAATACGGACTTCTGAACTTTATCTAGAACGGTCATATCTGGTCTGTTAAAATGTACGGTTTTATCAGTAATTATTGTTCTATCCCAATAAATTTTTAAACTATCATTTTCTAAAACTGTGCTTGGTTTATATTTGTAATAAGCTATTTTTTGGGGGATGAAAGAGTTCTTGTGAGCTAAGTTTTGGTGTATTATTGCTGCCACTTGGTCGTGTCTGTGCTTGTAGTCGGTCTGAACTATGGACTTACAAGCACCTGTAATGTGTTGGATAGTTTCTGAGCTACTGTGGCAGCGTCTACATAAATCAGAGTTAAGGTTTGGAATACGGCTAATGAATTTTTGGTAGTTGCGGGTGTCAATTACCTGATCTTGGATAGCGATTACAAAAGCCTCTGTTTCTGGGAAGAGCTCACCTCGCCGCAGCCACTCGTTCGACGCATCCTTGTCGACGTGTTCTTGGCTGAGATCGGCGAGATGCCTCCCGTGCAGTGACTTTTGCGACCACATATCCATTTTCTGCTGCCTACTTATCAATTTTGCTTGAGATTCAAAGCGTTTTAAATTCAAAGGGGTTAACTTCCTATCTGTTTCTACTAAATGTTTGTGGAGTTGTGATTGTTCGGCTTTGGTATAAAAATATTTCCGTAGCTTTTCTATAATGTTTTCGTGCAAATTACGTATGTCTATGAGGCCCCTGCCGCCATCTTGGCGGGGTAATGTTAGTCGCTGAACGCACGATCTGGGATGGTGTTTCCTATTAGCCGTCATACGAGTATTAATAATGCGTTGCAGCTTAATTAAATCACTTTGCGACCATTTTATAATTCCGAAAGAATAAGTAAGGACTGGAATTGCGTAAGTGTTAATGGCTTTTATACTATTTCTCGAATTTAAATGTGTTTTTAAAATTTTATTTAATCTAGTTTTAAATTTATTTGTTAATTCGATCTTAGCTAATTTTTGGTGAATTTGTTTGGATTGTTGGAAACCTAAATATTTGTATGTACTGTACTCATCCATTGGCTCTATTCTTTCTCCTGTATCTAACGTGTACGTATTAGCTTGTACTTTACCCCTATTCATAGAGAATATTTTACATTTTTCCACGCCAAATGCCATTTTTATGTCCGAAGAGAACATTTGTGTTAAGTCGGCTAGTTTTATTAAATCTGTATTATTGGCGGCATAAAGTTTAATATCATCCATGTAGAGTAAATGTGAAATAAGGTGGACAGAATTATTATATTTTAATTGAAAACCAATATTAGTATTGTTAAGAATTTCTGACAACGGATTTAGTGCCATGCAAAACCACAATGGACTTAGGGCATCCCCCTGAAATATGCCTCTCTGTATTTTTATAGGGTCGGTAGTTAAAGAATTATTATTAATGAGTTTAAGTTTTGTTTCCCAGTTGAGCATAGACGTACTTAAAAATACGACTATATCAGGGTGAATTTTGTAATGTTTTAATATATAGATTAACCAGCTATGGGGGACGGAATCGAACGCTTTCTTGTAGTCGATAAACATTGTATGAATATTTCTAGTTTTAGCCTGTTTCATTACTATTGTATCTACTGTTAATTGTTCTTTACAGCCCTGACTATTCTGCTTACATCCTTTCTGCTGTTCTGCAAGGATATTGTGATTCTCGAGATGTTTGTACATGAGCTGACTAATACATCCAGTAATAATTTTGTATATAGTCTGTAAGCACGTGATGGGTCTATAATTTGCAGGGTTTTTCGGATCTGAGCCCTTTGGTAGCATGTACGTAACTCCGTGTGTGATGAATGAAGGCATAGTGTGCGGTGACTGTATGAATTGGCAAATGTGTTTGTGGATAAATGGGTGTGTGCACGTAAATTTCTTGTACCAATAATTGTGTATATGGTCTGTACCAGGAGCCTTCCAGTTGTGAGTGCCATTGATGACTCGTGCAAATGTGTCGATTGGGATGTTTTCGAACTTCATTTCATCAATAGGCACAGTATCTGCTGTGTTGTGTAGCCAAGCGGCGTCAGCATTATGTTGTACTGGCTGTTCCCAGATTCCAGCCCAAAATTGTTTTAAAGAGTCTGTCGATGGACCTTCAGAGGGTACACTAGTGTCATTTTCTATAAATTTACTTAAATTTCTATAAAATTGTTTTTCATTGTTAACAAACGTTGCATTTTGTTTTTTACGTTGTGTACAAGCTAAGTATCGTGTGAGTCTATTTGAAATTGCATTTAATTTTTGCTTTAAAGTGTCAAGGAAGTGTTGGGGTTCCGAATTTGGCTCTTCGTGTTTTGAATGGATTTTATATTTTATCATTACTTCTTCTACTGTTTTTACAATATTTTTACTTCTATTTCCTGATATGTATTGTGTGAGTCTCCCTATTTCTAGTCTATACTTTCCTATCCTACTTTCTATCCTTCTTTGCCAGGTAGGCTTTCGACTGTGACTACTTTTGTTTGTATTTTCTAGTGTGTTAAATTTAGTTCCATTACAGGTGGCAGCTGCGTATGCCGCTGAGTAAATTATGTTATGTAATGAATTAAAATCTAGTTCGTGGCACAAATGCTTGGGAAGAATCACATAATTTAAATAGTGCACAAGTTGAGCAAATTTACGGGACGTTTTTTGTTATTATTATAAGTGTGTTTATCAGTTTTCTGGTAGTTTGGGATCAGATGACCGTGTGTGAGTTGTCCCAGGATATAAGGATATTATTTTTTTTGCATGTTGTGATGCCAAAGCTTCCTGTACTGTCTGTGCGTGAAATAAGTTTGCTAATAAGTAATAATAGCTGTCTCCATGAATCCTTGGGTTTTAATGTGGCGAAGAATTTACTACAAATAAATGACTATCACTTATTTGTCCTATAAACGAATAATATCTTTGAAACTATATCATAATGCCGGGTTACGATGTATAATATTACTCGGTTTTGTATCTTCCCATACAAATCAATACCAACTGACAGGTGTCAGGAACGCATTCTTTCAGCGGTAACATAATAATAATCCTTACTTATATTATAAATGTGAAAGTTTGTATGTATGTTTGTTACTCTTTCACGCAAAAACTACTGAATGGATTTTAATGAAACTTTACAATAATGTACCTTATACATCGGAATAACACATAGGCTATAATTAATGAAGATAGTGTGTGAATTGTTATTCGCGCGGGTGAAACCGCGGGGCACAGCTAGTTCACAATAGTTCTGTAGCTACCTTGGGCCGTTCATGTCTGTTCTTCCATAGGGCAGGGATGAATGGCTCCTGGTAGATGCCCATCCCATCTTAGAGTAAAGTTCTCAACAAGGCTGCTGCGTGTTGGGCCTGTGTCCATGTAAGCTTTTCAAAGGACCGGCTATTGTCGTCACTGAGGATAATCTGTGAACGATAAGAGATACATAATAATAATTATATTCCGGGGCATCTCATACACGGTTATCTGATCCCAAGCTAAGCAGAGCTTCTGTCGTGGTAACCAGACAACTGATTCTTAGGGGAGGTAAACTGCGTTCCTAGCAGGTGGTGATAAATAGGAAGATGTAGCTTTAATGTGGCAAAGAGTTTATTACAAAAAAATATTTGGCTTTTTATTTCCCCATACAATTCAAGGTCTTAGAGGGGCTCGTGGTTAAGTGTAAGCCGTACGGTTTGACCGATAATATAGGCTAAGCCGTGGATGGGTGACCGTTTTCCAAATATACCGAGACCCCTCCGTGTCTCGGATAGCATGTTAAGCTCTAGGTTCCGACTGTCATATGTTGATCTTTGACAGTCGTTAAGTCAATTCTGGCAACTAGTCTTGCTATGGGATACTGGATTACCCAGTAAAGTGGTTTGTGGAGGTCAGATAGGCAGCAGCTCCATGTAATAATAATAATATAATAATAATAAAAATGTTTATTTTCTCATCATCACATAATATTGTACAGTTAGTAATTAGGTTCTTATATAGAGACTGGTGTCTGTGATAGGTAAACCCTGAGTTACAGATCACCAGGCTACCCTCCGAAGAGACACAAAAGTATTAATAGAGAGAGAATTCTAAAGTTAATTATAAGAATATTATTAAGCTTAAACCAAAGCTAAAACTATGAGATCAAAAATGTTAATCTAATGTTTAATATAGGAAAATACAATAACTAAAATTAATTTTAAATATGAAAGCATTATCAAAAAAGAAAGAAGGTGGCTCATTGGATATGAGGAATAGGTTTGAGTGTGGTGGTATGTGTATGTATTTAGCTGAATTTGGTAAGACTGGTAGCCGACCCTAACTCAGTTGGGAAAGAAGGCTAGGCAGATGATGACAAATCAAGACCAACTGACAGGTGTCAGGAGCGCATTCTCTCAGCGGTCAGGATTTAGTAAATTACGCTTCGACAGTGCTGAGTCCCGCTTCACGAATGACTGCGAAGCAATGCGGCCTGGGAATGTCAGCTGGTGCTCGCGGTGAAATGAAATAGTTTATTCTTGTAAGTAGGACTATATAAATCACTTTAACAATGTCTTCCTAAGCTAGATGAAGTCGACATTTCCTAACTGACTACCCTAAGAAATGTCGAAACAAACTCAGGGGTCTTAGTGAACGCGGGACCCGCTGGTCTCAGTGAAGTACTGTCGCAGTGCTAGCGAGCGCAATCATAGATAAAATACAGAAGGAGGCGACCGCTATAATATATTTGATTTATACATACTACTCTGTGTAAAAAGTATCGGGAATATGTCAATAAAAAGACCCGCGTAAAAGAGGTCGTTCTAATTTTTTTACTGCATGTTGGTAGCACTGTACTGATTTAACGCGCAAGGTTGAGCGGGATCTGTCATTTAATTTGTTTTAAACTACACTTTTTGTTGGTCATAGTTTTGAGTTCTCGGCGATTTTTACTTGGCCGTGGTTTTTTGGGTTTCGGCTCGTTTTCGAGACGCCATTCTGAAGACTGTTGGCTTGTTTGCCTAGTGGATAAATGAATCCCTATTTCCCTTGGTCTCGGCATCACGAGAGAACGGCTGGACCAATTTCGCTCCTTCTTTTTTGGTGTATTTGTTATTGTCAAAAGGTACTATGAAAAAAAAAAAAAAATGCGCGGAAAATTAGAGAATTTAAGAATAATTAACCACCATATTAGGTAAGAAATTATGACTTTTGTTACGATAGTGATTTGTTGGATTCATCTCCGCCCTCAATAATATAAAGGCACCGGGAACGGGACCTAGGTATTCACGCGGGTGAAACCACGGGGCACAGCTAGTATATATATTGATACAAGGAAACCACTGATTCTTTAAACCTTACAATATATTATCGTAAGAATGGATTCAACGTTACAATTACAATACTTTTAAAGGCCAGCGACGCCATGATGATTATTATGAATGTATATAATGCAACAGACTACTACCATCAGTGGTGTGATGATCTAGTCAGTTATGCGCGAAGCACGATGACAGAAATCGCCAAGAGCAGAGAGGTTTGGAAGAAAGGGGAGACCTTTGCCCAGCAGTGGGATGTAATTTAGGCAAATAATGAAAAAAACAATGAGAATCGCACGCAACGCTATGTCATATCGCTCTCTCTAGTGTTGTCCGTTATTCCGGTAATAGTGACGCGACGTATAAGTCGATTCTAATTTCAATTATCAATATATATATCTCACCATACACTCATCAGGCCCTCTCGTGATGTCCGTGAAAATATCTCCGAACCATCCCATTCCTTCCGTAATTGCTCCTTTATACCTGGAAAGCAATTACAACGACCTTTTATTATTGTAATTAATGTTTTCTGTCTTGTTACGGAACCGTAACCGCTCAACACAGCACCCAAACATATTTAATGTACCATCAGCTGTATGCAACTTCATACTAGCCACCTAGTTTCCAAGTGCAACGTCAGCAGAACGTGGAAGCGAATGACGTCAATGCGTTTGTGCAGTTTGTGTGGGACCGGAAATATTTTATATCATTGTTGTAATCAGTGTTTTATTAAATCGAACCTCAATTAGGTCATGTTTTACTCTTAATGCGTGACTCCTACTCCTTTTTCATAGTATAATAATAATAATAATACCGGCCTATAACCGTCCCACTGCTGGGCACAGGCCTCTTCCCATATAGAGAAGGCACGAGCATTGATCACCACGCTTGCTCTCTGCGGATTGGCGATTTTAGATCCTACATGTTGGGAAGCCAGGTTTCCTCACGATGTTTTCCTTCACCATTTGTCAGAATTGTCTTATAATAATTAAAAAAGAACATCTAACTTTGACAAAGTCACATTGTTACTTGCCCGGGTTCGAACCTGCAACCTTGTGCATACAAATCCGTTCATTAAACAACTAGGCCACCACGACATTTGTTCCATAGCCTTATCATAATATTATAGCTTGTCCCCATTTATTTGCATATTGTGATTCTCTGTCCAAGAACTATTTGGTAACAAGCAATTACAATAATAGTTAATACAGGGTGTTAAGAAAACCCTGTCCGATCCGTTACGGTATTGTTAGGTATATCTGATTACATGAATGTAATAAAAAATTGAAAATAAAAAAGAATTATATCCTAAAAAAATATATTTCTCAAAAGACAAGAGAGGGAGTCGGCTTCGTCACAGGTGCTGCCAAATGATCATACAAAAGGCCGCCAATAATACCGACAAAAATGCTGGTGAAATTTTTGTTTTAATCTCAAATTTAGGGAATTTCGAGGCAAAAAATGGTTATTTCAAACTTCATTATTATTGTTACTATCATGAATATTCCAAATTTAATATTTTATTTAGGCATGTGATTGTGCGACCTAACTATATCACCCTTTCGGGTCGGACAGGGTTTTCTTTGGGTGACCCCAAAGAAAACCCTGTCCCCCCCTGTATGATATTAAATGAAGTACCTTGGAGGCTGATAACATCTAATCGGGATGTCCAATTGTTTCATAGTGACTTGACTCTGCATGAGGACATAATGGTCTCTTCTGATGTTATAAGAGTATCAGCCAGTTCAATGTCTTTGCTGGTGAAGGCATCTACATTTCCTTCAGGCAGGTTTTCTGAAATTATTATATAAGCATACAGTACATAATTTGTTAGTTGTACATAATTGTATATAAGGATAATGGATAATAAAGGATCTAACCCTAGTTTCCAGATACATTTACTTGGATGGCAGGTAAATCACATGTAATCTTAAGGTGCGTACAGACTATATAACATAACATGTTATACAAATTGCGATATAACATGTTTCAGATAATGTGGACACTGAATGTTATAAAACATTTTATTCTTGTGTACAATATTGTTTTATGTTGCAATGTTGAATAACAAGGTCACATAATGTGGACGTGTTACAAAACATAACATACCATCACGCCTGTATCCCCGAAGGGTTAGGCAGAGGTGTACCAATGTACACCCACAGTTCGCCGGTATGTTTGGGTTTCATGTAATAGGGGGCGAGCCTATTGCCACTAACCGGGCACAAATCCAAACTCCGACCTGCTACGAAGAGAATTTCATAGAAAAACCCAATAACACCTTGGTCGACTTGGGAATCGAACCCAAGACCTCTAGCGTAGCAGTCGCGCTTAGCGCCACTAGGCCACAAAACATAAGTTATATTATATGTTACATAGTCTGTACGCACCTTTAGGGATACTAAGCAATCATTAGTTCTTTTACATGCATTACTTCTAGAACTTAACACTATACAACAATCTTTAATTTTAAACCAAACATTGTTTATGCCAGTTACATTTTTTTTATTAGCCTTCGGTAGACCCCACTGCTGGGCAAAGACCTCCTCTTTCTTCTTCCAAACCTCTCTGTTTTTAAACCTGTAGGTGTATATGTGATGTAACTAAAAATTTAAGGTTTTCGCGATTTTTTCTTTATAATAATAATATGTGCTATTAAACATTGCTCCATGCCAAATTTCAAGATTCTAGATCGACTGGAAGTACCCTTTAGGTTTTGATTCCCTCGCGAGTAGTTGCGAGTTGGAAAATATGCGGCTTTAATTGCTATTTCTTTTGATTGCGTTGACATAAAAGTTTGATTTTGTTACAGCTTAAAGGTATTATAGACCTGAGTATTTGATATGAATTTCAATTTAATACCTCTACGCGTTCATGAGAAAAGAAAGTAGTAACTAGAAATTTTCAAATATATTTTTTACTATATGATGTAACTAAAAATTTACGGTTTTCGCAATTTTTCCTTTATCTGTACTATAATAAATAAATAATAAATGCGGACAACATCACATACATTGCTCTGAACCCAAAGTAAGTTGCTAAAGCACTTGTGTTATGGAATTCAGAAACAACGAAGGTACCACAAACACCCAGACCCGGGACAATGTAGAAAAGTGGTTTTCTACATTGACCCGTCCGGGGATCGAACCCGGGACTTCAGAGTTGGCGACACCTTGAAAACCGGTGCGTACGCCACTCGACCACGGAGGTTGTCAAAAAACTATAAGACGTTACTTCGTACCAAATTTCAAAATTCTAAGTTCACGGGAAGTACCCTGTAGGTTTTGATTCCCGTGCGAGTTTCGAAAATATGCGGAAATTTGCGGCATAAACGGTTGTATCTTTTGAATGCTTTGGCTTAGAAGTTTAGTAGTAGACCTGAGTATTAGATATAAATTTCAGTTTGATACCTCCACGCGTTCCTGAGAAAAACAGTCTTGACAGACGGACGGACGGACGGACGGACGGACAACGAAGTGATCCTATAAGGGTTCCGTTTTTTCCTTTTGAGGAACCCTAAAAATAATATTTTTTGGGCTTAAGAACTAGTTTATTTTTCAGTTTTTTCTGTTATATCTCTCTGTTTCCAACAATGTACAATCAAGGTAAGTAAGTACTAGTAAGTAGTATTGTTATATGTATTTACTAGCTATGCCCCGCGGTTTCACCCGCGCGAATCACAGTTCATACACTATCTTTATAAATTATAGCCTATGTGTTATTCCGATGTATAAGGTACATCATTGTAAAGTTTCACTAAAAACCATTCAGTAGTTTTTGCGTGAAAGAGTAACAAACATCCATACATCCAAACAAACTTTCGCATTTATAATATTAGTAAGGATTATTTCTACTTGTGCAATACCTGATGAGTGATCTGATAGACTGTTTGGTCACTAGATGTGTCGGTAACATTACTATTCCTAGCAATGAACTATTATTGAGAATAGACGGGCCTGTTGGCTAATGGTTAGTGACCCTGACTGCTATACCGGAGAAACTGCTTAAAGTCTGGTGAAGCAGTCAAAGCCTGCGCTCAGGCTAACTGCAAAGATCTCTACCAAAAAAAATATGCTAAACTGGAGATTGTGTGTTTGATTCATACCCAGGACAAATGTTTGTGTGATGAGCTTGATCATTTGTTCTGTCTTAGTGTTATTTATCTATAATACTTAACTTAATTTAAGTTATTAATGACAATTTTAATCATATTATAATTTATTTTTTCAACATTTTCTATGTTAAAATATATTAACTGTATCAAGCCAACTTAATTTTGTTATTTCAATATTTCTATATAATTGTTATTTAATAAATCCTGTATTAACTATATAAGGTGCTATAAAAATATCTGCCACGGCTTTAATGGGAGGTAGTATTGTGTTTATAGATTACAATAGTGAAGAACTTTCGTACCCCGGAACAGTTAATTAAATTTTAGAAAATAAAATTGTTAAATTAACATTGACTCTATTCTGCGTAACGTGGTTCACAAATTACGTGAATTCGGTGCGGAGCGGCAACAGCTTAGGACACGGGATGGTTTTATACTAATAAATCAATTCAAATTTATACGTTATTTTTTTTGTATGAAAAAAAATATGATAAATAATCAATTATTTATCTATACTATTGTAATCTATAAACACAATACTACCTCCCATTAAAGCCGTGGCAGATGTTTTTATAGCACCTTATATATTTAATATCTGTTTTGTAGCATGATTGTATGGAGTCTACTGTAAATGGTGTGCATACCTGTAAGTGACGTATTTACACTGTACATAAATTATGGAAATGATGTCACAAATCCTAATTGTAAATATGTCGTTGGTTTGCCTTATCAATAAATAAATAATACGTAAGTATTTAGAAATATATAAGTATCAGTTGTCTGGTTACCGTTCTACAAGCTCTGCTTAGGTTGGGATCAGATGACCGTGTGTGAGTTGTCCTAGGATATTATTATATCATTACTAGCTGTACCCGGCATGCGTTGCAATGCAATTTTATGCGACTATTATACGGCCTAATTCTGTGACACTTTTTGAGCTTTGTAATAGTCTTAATAAGACAACATTTTATTTAAGAGGGTTTTTACTACGTTACATGTCAAAACAAACAATCGTTACGTTTAAATCTCTTATGTATTTCATAATATTATTGGTCCTGACTATTGCTTAGAGTTATTTTGCAACTGGAGTGCAGCGATGTAGTGTTATCCGTGTAATAAAATAATGGAAAACCAAATTTAACTCAGAATATCAGTAGAATATGCTCGAGTTAAAATGTGTTTCAAGGTACCAAAGTTTCGTTTATCCTGCCCTTTGAGAAGATCCTCGGCAAGACTCGAGGGTTGTAACCATTTCACCCGCATGCCACGGCTGGGCTTTGGACTTCAATCAATATAAAACCTTAAAACGCAGCAGCAGAGTGAAAAGACGATGGCGATTATTTTAATAATGTTGAAGGTAAGCCTGCTTCAAAATTTGTCCAAATTCTTGTTTTGCATACTTGATGAACCTCTAGAGTAGTCTAGAGAATACCTACATATCTATATTTAATTTCATATGCATTTACATTAAATGATTCTTGTGGGTGCAAATAAAATGTATTCCTCTTGCTTATTTTATGTGAATAAAACTTTCAGTATTTTCCCCAGTCCTACCGCTTTATTGATTCTTTATAAAATTTTGTTAAAGGTATGTAATAAAATATATATGTATATATGTAATAAAATAACATTTTTTGTTACATTTTACAGAGATCTACGTATGTACCAACTTCATCAGGATCTAGATGCCAGCCTACCCCTGCTTATTCTGGCGATGCAGTACATCCTTAACATTTGTCATAGTGTTATGTGCAATACTAATGCAATGAATTGTCTCTAAAAATGTACCTTACCTATAGGTTTGAAAAGATTAAAACAATAAATTATTATATACCTATTCATTTATTTCATTCACATAGTTACAATATTATCTTAGGGCAAAATTAAAAATTAATTATTTTATGAACAATATACACAACAAACATCCATTTCAGTTAGGTTTGTTAAGTTTTGTTGACTAACACATTTTCTTGAAACTTCGTAGAATAAAATTTACCATTTCATTTAATCGAATTACATCTTATATTAGTAAAACAGTATGTTTTCTTGAGAATTTTAGTAAACAAACACACAAGAAAAAGGCTGACGTTTATAATCTTTATTTTGCTAAGAGCCGTCATCGCCATGTGTAAAGTGATTTAAGTAGTAAGTAGGATTTAATAAAGAGTTTTGAGTTTAATATTTAAAATGATTATTGTTTCCATATAATTTTTAAATTACTTTATTATTATTTATTTTATTTTAGTATTTTTTCGTGTGAAAGAGAATGATGAAAAAATGGCAAAAGATATATATGCATTTCTCAAACAATTTTTTTTAATATTAAACGTTCTAATCTTTTAGACAAATACGAAAAACAATAAAAATCAACGAAATATGCTTCTTTTAGTCACTTCAGCAAAAAAATTGCTTCAGTGTCTTTTATTCAATACTTTAATGTTTACCCTTGAGTGGCTGCTTTCGCGAATGCAGTTATGTGTCTAGTAGTCAGGATTTTAAATGTCAAATGAAAGCAGTTAGGCTTACGGAATCGCAATATTGATATTATCGATACAAAAACGACTGTCAAAATGGTTTACAGTTGCCTTCAAATACACCGTCACATGATGACGTCACGTTCGTTGGACACAGACGATAGTGAATACGAAATTTGCGTTTTGACAGTTCTTTTACGAAAGTCTATATCATTTTCACTCTCGCGAGAGTTAGTGAATACCCCTGCTGCTGGTTTGTTCCTTGCACAGAGAATCGGCATAGGTATTCAACGTGGCAATGCTGCCAGCCTTCTGGGCACGTTTCCCGCCATTGACAAGGATGACGATATTATATTATTATTATTATATTATTATTTATTTATATAAGATTTAATTTTAGTCTTTGTTTGTTCTTGTAATAAAAAACTTTCAAGGGCCTTGTAAACCTTTCATATACTTTCGTTGGTATTAGGTAAATATAAAGCTCAAGTTGCGCATAATTTAAGTAAAAATTTAATAAGCACAAAAAAAACAACAAAAGATTTTGTTTGAACACCAGAGACTCACAAATATTTAAGCATGAAAGTTTTAACAGCTAAAATAAAAGAAAACCAAATTGAAGTTCACAAATCTGTTTATTAATACTTGGCACGGGGCCGGTAGATGGTAGTTGTGGCTGGGTAATGTCCGGTCACAAACACACTAGAGGTAATGGTACGAATAGTTAACAACACTTTATCGGTATGCGGTAAGCACGTCACAACGGCCATGGACTTGGTTGGGCTGAAGATCTTTTGTACGGGACGCCCGTCTACCAGTAACTGGAAATTTAAAGTTAAATTAAAAGTTTACATACATCAAGTCATAAACCATATTAAGGCGCAGATAATTTTAACGATTGAAAAATTGAGTAAGAAATATTAATTTTGAGTTTTTAGGGAGTTTTCCTTTTATTTTACATACCTAGATATTTGTCCTCACTGCAAAATATTTACTAGGTACTTTTCAGTTATAAAACAACTGAAGTGGCCAAACTGCAATTTTTGGTTACATCTTCAATTACTTAGCTTTTGAGTAAGTGTACAAATACATAGCTTACATAAGTACCTTACATAATAACAAAGTACTGTATGATTAACAAACCTCATATCCATGGACCTTGTCGAGTTTCCGCGGCACGTTCCACTTGACAAGCACAGTGTGGTCAGACACCCTGCGTACACCGAGGAAACCCACTTTGAGGGAATCGCAACTGCACTTCGGGGTCTGCGCGAACAGTCAAACAAAATAAGAAATATAATAAAACCCTAGTTTTATTCTGTTAAGGGCCGATTTCTCCAACGCCAGATAATTTTTATTCGAGAGATAAAATTCGTGTTTGACAGATTTTGTACTTATTGAAGACCTGTCGAAAATTCTAAATTATTCCTCTGATAAAATTATCTGGCGTTGGAAAAATCAGCCCTAAATCATGTACCTAGGTAGTTCACTAAACTTATCTCACGATTTAACTCAAGTACATACTCACAATGATTCTGGGAGATTTTTTGTTATTTTCAATATTATCAGTAGCACGATTTACTACGTCTGCTTCTGTCTCAAGCGGTGGCATCACGGACAGATGAAGCAAGTCTCTTATTAAAGATTCTACTGCTTCTCTCTGTAAGAAGGTTTGTTGATCTAATAACTTAAATGCTTTAAATATTCATACATACTAACAACACATCTGCATCACTATAACATCTGTATCATTAGATTGTTACGTAGTTATTTACCTACACACAAGATGGCTAATGTCAATATGGTTAGTACCTTGAAACTGCACCATACTTCTTTGTCTACGTTTTTCACGTCTTTCCAACTAGACTGGAAGGATGCTTCTGGTGTTTCTTTTAGCTCCAATTCCAATTTATTCTGAAAAAAATTCTTCACATGGCTATGTCATATCGAAAAATATTCAAGAAACTATGAATGTGGGATCTCTCTCATCTTATTTTCTTTTAAGTCCAAAAAATCTAGTACACCAATTTATAAAATGCTGAGTAAATTGAGCAAAGGTGAGACCAAACACAGCAAGAGTTTATTTTTTTATCACCTGTCTTTTCATCAATAGTTTATTACGAATCGTTCGTAAAGTATTTTGCTGACAGAAACGCGACAAAAAAAAACATGCTGTTTGATAACTAATCAAGGGACCATTCATAGGCTACCACTGTTTTCATTTTGCTCGATGTACAAAGTAATGCTGACTACTTAATATAATAGTCATATTTCGATCCTTATAGATTCAGCTGTAATTTTATTTTAAAATTCTTAACTACCGGCAAGACGAAAACCGAGTTAATTTCAGGGCATTTTCTCGAGCCTTGGTTTTCCTCAGTAGAAAGATCCCAGTCTGGTACCACTTCAGGGCCGATTGGTATTATTCTGATGAAAACGACCTGCTTTCTTTGTGATGTGCGCTGGATGCTTGCTTGAAAATCTTAACAGTGTATCTGTTGCAGTAAGATAAATTATATTGGGAAATATGTTCCACCTAACCTGGTGGTGAGCCCTACTGTTTGTGGTCAAGTATGAAATCTCATTGTTCAAATGAGTAGGTATTTACTAGATGCTACCTAAAATGATAGATTATAATTAAGCGTAAGGTATGCGAAAGTATGTACTATACAAATAATCGAACTTTACCTTAGCTTGCAGGTTTAAAGATTCCTTTGTATTGTCCCGGCGGAATGTGGACGGGGTTTGTACTTGTAATATTGGCATGTCCAACAATTTCTTTACTTCGTCTTGCAATTTTGCCTAAAGAAATAGGAAACATAAATAGCATACGTCTACGAGTAGAAAGATTATATTATCATTAACAACAAAAGTTTTTCAGGTAAGTGTACGTAATAACTTACTAAAGCCTTATTTTCATGATGAGAAATAATCGATTTCTTCTTGGGGGTACTTGATGAACTCGTTTGTAACGATATTGACTGGACCGCTTGTTTAATTTGTAGCTCCAACGATGGAAATATACAGACTCCCTTATTCCTTGTATTTGGTTTGTTATTGAAATAGTTTTTCTTCAATATTGGCGAAGGTCTCGTTTCTTCAAATCCCTGAATAAATTACCACAATATATTTCAAGAAAAGGCAAAGTGATTAATTCTTTTGATAAACATTATTTTGTACTTACTTGAGCCACTGAAGAGCTATCCGATTCATTCAGAGACATAGAGTCCCTTTCAAGTCCATAGGTGTCAGTTGAAGTGGAAACCAAAACCTCTTCACTTCCAAAGACGGAATCGAGCTTCCTTAGAATCATGTTTTGCCTACATCTGCTTTGACTATTGTATCCATATGAGTCAATAGATTCTTTTTCAGAATTGTTTATGGTAATGGAGTAGTTTCTTTCATTATTAGAATCTGTTTTAATATTTGCAGCAGAGGTACCTTCAGTTATGCAATCCTTAACGATTGGGTAGGGTGTATTCAAATAAGAATTTTTCAAACTAACTCGTTTAGAAATAATTATGGTACGTTTTAAGAGTTTGCTATACTTTTTGAAGTTTTTGCAATTGATTCGATCTTTTTTTTTTATATGTTGCCAATCAAAAGTCGAACCTCTAGTATCATAATATATTGAACCTTTATCTTTGGGATAAGAATCTATAGCCTTATTAGTGAGCACTGAATCTATACTATTATTACCAGTCTCTTCTGTTGTCGCTTTATCTGGACACATTTCATGTTGTTGCATAGGAAAACATTCGTTCGCAGTGCTTAGTTTATTTGTGAGGTCACATTCTCCTTTAGGTAGGTTGCATGTTTCATGATCTGAAATAGTTTTTAGTTCAGTACGTCCCATTTTTTTCGAGATTGTGTTAAAATCATTTTCACACTCTGCAAATGTTCTTGCTGGTTTTACGCTTTCCTGCAAAATAGATGTGGACGTTAATACTTCTCTTACAGATAGAGCTTCTAGCGGTATTTCTTGTAGTTCATGTTCTATTTCATTAAAACCTTCCTCTTTAACAAAATATTTTTGCATTCCGTCATCTTCTACGAAGACATCTCTGGAAACTGAAACTTGAGGGATTTTTAGTTTATCAGCAATACTTTCAAATTGTTTATTAGCTTTTTCAAACATTTCTAGCATCTGCATCAACTCTGCAGAATATGCTTTAGCTTCTTTTAGAGTTTTTTGAACTCTTGTGTAGTCTTCATCACTATTTAACGTATCAACATCGCCACCGAAGTTGCCTTGTGATAATGATTTTGAATACTTCCAAGCAAGAATTTCTTCATTTTTTATTTGGAATAAGGTGTTGGCTGGCTTTTGTTCGGATGCATTACATTGTAAAGTTTCACAAGCAACATGGACATCATTAAATTTTTGCAGAATGTGGAAACATTTCCTTGTTTCAGTTTTGGTTTCACATCCTGTTACAGTAATGGAAGAAGCACTTTCTTCTATGCGTCCAGAAAAATTGTGATGACTGAGTTCTGGAGTTTGTAGGCTATCAAAAGCACCAGGCCTACTGTCATTCTCCATTTCAAATTTACAATTACGACAACGAGTACTATCTATAAAGTCTGGTTCCCATGGTGCGTACGCGTAGTAGTTACAATCAATGCAACTATTTGAGACATTGTGGTATTGATTAATGGATTCGGTACATTTAGCCGTTACTGTTTGGCAATCACATAAACTTATTACATTGCATCCATTACTTTGAGAAAGATTATCCCTTTCTGACATTAGTTCATTAGTCATACTGCCTACTTGATATTTGACGCTACTTTTTTTAGGCACAATATTAAATTTGTCAAGAGCAATAGTTTTATCCATATTTAATTCCATAACATCTTTTAAACAGGTTTCTACCGTCGATTTGGGGAATTGTATTAAATATTCCGGATAATCATGACCGGAACTGTTGCAGGAACTTTCCATAGACATTATTTTGTTTTGTGAAACAGGAGTCAAACCGCCATAGTCTTTATGACATGATGTTTTAGGTGATGTTTCAAATGATGAGTATGCTGAAAAAGCGCTACCTGATATTTTGTTATCTATAGAATTATTTTTGGGTAAAGATTTTCCTCGGTTCCTTTCTTGGCACTGCATATAGGCATCACACTTTAAAGTTTCGCAATTATTTGAAGCTATTGGCAATGAAAGGCGTTGCTTTTCTAACATTAGGTTTTGAACTTTAGATCTGTGGGTTGACGGAGTCAAGAGTTCACCTCTTTTGATGGGGTGCACAATTTGATTAGAAAGACACTTGTCTTCAAAACATTCTTTATAACTGCATTCACTACATTGGTACTTGGGACCAATTCCAGTTTTAATTTTTATTTCACAGTCGATGCATTGGCATGTACTACATTCACTTAGTCCGTTAAACGAATATTTAATAACTTTTGATTCTCCTGCACAGTTTATACAATCACATACATTACACACGCAATTTTTGTTTTGCTCAATTGAGACGTTGCTGTCGCAATGTTGAGCGTCGAAATATTTATCACATATTTCACATTCGCAATTAGTACAATTGCAATGTTGCGTACTATTTAATTTTGATTTTTCGAGCACGTTATAATTGGACAACATCGGAGATTTACTCGATGGAAATAGTTGGGATGACTTTATTGCATTAATGGCATTTTCTTTACAGACACATGAAACGCACTCGCACTCTTCACAGCTGCAGGTTTTGGTGGTGCTCGGTTTATTTTGGGCAGCAAATGTAGGAAAAGTGTATGGTAGAGCAGCAAACATAGCTATCGTATCATGTCTCGAACATAGTTTGCTTTTTGTTTGTTTTTGATGTACAACAGAAGCAGTTCGTATATCAAAATCGTGCGAATCTTTTTCGACAGGTTTATTAATAACCCCTTTTTGTCTTTCACATCTACAGGAATCAACACCACCATGTTCACAACGGTCATTAAGACAAAGTTCACACCTACATAGCGCATGCCTATTAGTCGTTGTCGACATTTCATTCGTCGTACGCGAAGTTGCAGGAAATCCTTGCCCACATTCGATACAGTCGCAAGGTGAACACGTGCATGTTACACGTTGTACAGTCTCTCCAACTGGGGCTACCACCAGCGTTCTTGTCTTATGTACCTTTTTTTGTCTTTGACAAACGACGCACTGGCATGGTTCACAATCACAAGGTGGTGTAAGATGTGTGCATTTGAGGCAGTCACAAGGCTTGCAGTCACATGGTTCCCGTTGTTCAATACTACGTTTGGAATGTCCTTTGTTGCAGCGAGTGTAAAGAGAATTGCTTCCATGAGAAATTGGTGTTGCTGGTGATTTAAAATTAAATTTGTCTAAATAACTTGTGCAGTCCTTACATTCACAAGGTTTACATTCGCATAATTCGTTGTTAGTGGACGACTTACCAATTATACATTCACAAACTTTACAACTGCAAGCCTTGTATGCTTCTTTAATTCGTTTAAAAATGTCGTACTTCGACAACTTATTAGCTTTCTCGGGGGTGTCTTCTTGTTTACGAGCTAAGGAATCATGGAAATCTGTGTATGGTAAGTTCATAACTTCTGCGCTCAGCATTGCCGTTCCCGTAACTTCGGCCCGTGAGTACGAAACCTTAACACTATGAACTTCTTTGACGGGCTGATCATTTGTTGTATTACTTGCTGGATATTCATAATTTTTGGTATACTCAAGTGTGTATCTTGGAGGTAAATAAATATTTTTTATTTTTTGGATTGCACTTGGTGTTCCAAGATGATTGCATAAGTCAAATGAGTTTTTTTGAGATTTAAGTTTACTTTCCTGAGCAGATAAGGTAGATTCATTATTTTTTTTACCTTCGCAACTACATTCGCCATCTTCTTCTTTCTTCGAGGCCTGAAGTTTTTCATTTAAATTGTCTTGTTTATCAAGTATACTCTTGCACATTTCTAGGATATTCTTTGTCGGTACATGTTTATGTAACGATATTAAAAATTCAGGCAAATCAAAATTACTTTTTGATTTTTTTGCATCAACTATCGTGCCCTTTGAAGATTTCGGAATTTCTAATACATATTTTTCTGTTTGATTGCAGTTACTCGTAGTCTCGACGTAATCACAACATGGTTTCTGAGTATTATCTAGTTCATCAAATGGATTCATGTGAGTACCAAATATATTTTTGCATACTTCAAGTGCATTTTTTGTTGGACCTTGTATTTTTCTATTATCATTATAGAATTTGTCGGGTGATTCAAATGGATTGCCTGAAGGTCCACTGCAGTTACATGAATCGGACACATCGGTGGTATTCATCGGCGCTTGATACATATTTATTTTAAATTTATTTTCGCTTGGCTTCATATCACTTACATGGCACGGATCAAATGTATTTTTTGATGAGTCTTTGCATTGACACGCTTCACTCTGTGAATCATCAACATTCGCGCGTGATCCTTTTTTGTACTGTTCTAGCTCTACAACATAGCCCGCTGAGCTAGGAAACCCTTTTTGTGACTCACTGCACGCACAATCGTTTTTAGTTAATCGGTGCGGGGCATTCAAAGGTTCTTGTGCATATTGCTGAAGGTCTAATATATATCCCGCTGAAGATCTTTTGCGGGAATCACTACATCCACACTTTTTATTCTGGTTTGAACAGTTCAGTGGTTCAATGGTATTTCTCTGTACTTCAAAAATATTTTTGCCAACTATATGTGTTTTATTGGCTGATTCTCGTTTATATTCCTCTAAATCTAATATGTACCCTGAAGCCGAAGTGCTGAAGGTCTCAAGGTTTTCTTTTCCTTGACTGCATTTACATTTATTAGTGCCATGTTTTACACGTTCTTGCTTATACTGGTCTAGTTCGTATACATACCCTGGCGGGTCCGATATTATTTGTGACGGTTTTCGGCATACACAACTTTTATGACAAGTAGTGTTAGTCATTAATTCAGAAATATCTTTATTAACCTTTTTTGGAATATTTGATAGTTGTCGAGCAATCTCTTGAAGCTCAAATGTCGAACCAAACGGCTTTTCCTTTCCTTGACTGCATTTACATTTGTTATTGTCTTGTTTATCATGTGTTGCTCGTTCTTGTTTATATTGATCTAGTGCGTATACATACCCTGGCGGGTCAGATATTATTTGCGAAGGCTTTCGACACACACAACTTTTCTGGCAAGTCGTGTTTGTCGTTAATTCAGAAATATCATTACTAATACTTTTTGGAATATTCGATACTTGTCGAGCATTAGCTTGAAGCTCAAATGCTGAACCAAACGGCTTTTCCTTTCCTCGACTGCATTTACATTTGTTATTGTCTTGTTTATCATGTGTTGCTCGTTCTTGTTTATATTGATCTAGTGCGTATACATACCCTGGCGGGTCAGATATTATTTGCGACGGCTTTCGACATACACAACTTTTCTGGCAAGTCGTGTTTGTCGTTAATTCAGAAATATCATTACTAATACTTTTTGGAATATTCGATACTTGCTTAGCATTAGCTTGAAGCTCAAATGCTGAACCAAACGGCTTTTCCTTTCCTTGACTGCATTTACATTTGTTATTGTCTTGTTTATCATGTGTTGCTCGTTCTTGTTTATATTGATCTAGTGCGTATACATACCCTGGCGGGTCAGATATTATTTGCGACGGCTTTCGACATACACAACTTTTCTGGCAAGTCGTGTTTGTCGTTAATTCAGAAATATCATTACTAATACTTTTTGGAATATTCGATACTTGCTTAGCATTAGCTTGAAGCTCAAATGCTGAACCAAACGGCTTTTCCTTTCCTTGACTGCATTTACATTTGTTATTGTCTTGTTTATCATGTGTTGCTCGTTCTTGTTTATATTGATCTAGTGCGTATACATACCCTGGCGGGTCAGATATTATTTGCGACGGCTTTCGACACACACAACTTTTCTGGCAAGTCGTGTTTGTCGTTAATTCAGAAATATCATTACTAATACTTTTTGGAATATTCGATACTTGTCGAGCATTAGCTTGAAGCTCAAATGCCAAACCAAACGGCTTTTCCTTTCCTTGACTGCATTTACATTTGATATTGTCTTGTTTGTCATGTGTTACTTTTTCTTGCTTATACTGATCTAGTTCGTATACATAACCTGGCGGGTCCGATATTATTTGCGAGGGCTTTCGACATACACAACTTTTCTGGCAAGTCGTGTTTGTCGTTAATTCAGAAATATCATTACTAATACTTTTTGGAATATTCGATACTTGTCGAGCATTAGCTTGAAGCTCAAATGCTGAACCAAACGGCTTTTCCTTTCCTTGACTGCATTTACATTTGTTATTGTCTTGTTTGTCATGTGTTGCTCGTTCTTGCTTATATTGGTCTAAATTTGTTATATATCCAGGTGGGTCTGATATAATTTGGGATGGCTTGCGACATACACAACTTCTTTGGCATATATGGTTAGGCGTAGAAGGCGGATTTTCTTTGACTTCTTCAGAAGTTTTGCTTAATTCCCTTACAGCATTCGATAATTTATTTTTATATTGTTCTAGTTCCAATATGTAACCTGCCGAACTCCTTTTTCGAGCATCGCTGCACGCGCAACTCTTTTTCTGGTTTGGGTTTGATAGTGATTCAATGTTATCCTTTTGAATTCCAAATATGTTTTTGCTCAATTTATGGGTTTTAGTTGTCAATTCCTGCTTATATTTTCCCATATCAACTACGTATCCGTCAGATTCGGATAATCTATTATGTCCTTCACTACATTCACAACTATTTTTCTTGATCGTATTTTTTTGTGTTTCAGATATATTTTTACTTAATTTGTACTGGTCAAGTTCTAAAATATATCCAGACGTTTCCGATATATTTTTAGAGGGCTTTTTACATGCACAACTATTTTGACATGAGTATTTATTTGATTGTATACTGTCCCCTTTAACTTCTTGAATATTTGTTAACCTTTGTGAGGCACTTGTTGGCAGATTGGTATATTGAGTCAGTTCTAAAATGTACCCCGCAGATTCAGACAATCTTTTTTGCGGTTCACTGCATTCACAACCTTTTTTTAGATTTGTATTGTTGACTGATTCAATAGTATTTCTCTGTACATCAAGTAAATTTTTACTTAACTTCCGAGTTTTATTCAATGGTTCATGTTTATACTGGTCTAAGTCTAATATATATCCAGCCGAACTAGACAATCTTTTCCGGGAATCACAATTCTTTTGGCATTCATATGTTAAGGAGTCAGCAGTAGTTTTTGGCATTTCAAATGAGTTTTTGTTCGATTTACGCGTCCTATTGACTGCTTCATGTTTATATTGATCTAACTCTAAAATATAACCTGCTGAGCTAGATAATCTTTTCCGAGACTCCTCACAGTCACATTTCTTTTTTTGGCCTGTGTTGTTTGTGTTCTCATTTGTTTTGTTTGTTGGATCCTCCTTGCTTTTCTGTAGCTCTATTAAATATCCGGGTGATTCTTTGTTATTGCATTCACAAGAGGTCATTTTATATGATGATCTTAAAGATTCAAATCCGTTTCTTTTTGTCTCAATAAAATTTATCAAAAACTGTTGTCTGTTGTTATTTAATCCACTTTTATGTGTTTGTATATCTGTATTGGATACGTTTAGACCGCACGAATTTTGTGAAGGCTTACAAAGACAGTTGTTTGTTTTACTCCTTGATGAATCACTTTGACTTTTCATAGTCAGTATTTCCTTGCAGCTTAGTGATTTTGAATCATCTTGTTGTAACGAGCATGAGTACGAACAAGTGTTGTCCTGTGTTGTGCAGGTCAACATACCAACTGCATTTAACTCAGTCTCAAGTATATTTGCGCACAATTGTTGTTTAACTGATGCTGTTCCTTGTAAATATCTCTTTGGTTCGGTCTGATAAGGAGGAAAATCACAACTATCTTTTTGTAGTAGGCAAAGATTGTCTAGAGTTTCGATAGCACTCTTTTGAATTTCAAGTATGTTTCTGCATAATTCAAGCTTATATGAGCTAGATCCTTGTGATCCAGAAATCGATTTTGATAAATTGGGCGCAGCTTTGTCTGAGTCTATAAAACTGCAATCATTTTTCTGAGCTTCTGATATTTCCTTTTTTGTTTTCCCAGACTGATTCACGCATAAGTTGACAATATACTTATTTTCATGTGCATTATTAGGTTCACTGCAGTTGCCACAGAAACCTGGATCCGGTAAATATTTATTACTTTGTGTTTCTATGTTTGATTGCTTTCCAGGTTGAGTTTTAGACTTATCTTTTGATTTTTGTCCTGGTATTATGTACACATACCCTGATGGGTATGTTCCATTTTCTGGTAATAGCTTGCAGTCGCAGGTAGTTTTGCGTTGTAATTTTAAACGTCTTTTAAAGTCATATACGTATCCTGGCGGATCTGACACAATTTTATGCTGATCGCAGTCGCAAGAAGTTATATTTTTCAAATCATATATATATCCCGGTGGGTCTGACACGAGTTTGGGCTCATTACAGTCACAAACATTTTCTTTAGGTTTACCACCTGCTCGGTACGGTTTTGGTATATCAACTACATATCCTCGTGACATGAGTTCCGAACCTGTTTTTTCCTTCTTACTATTATCTTTATTACCACATGGTGTTTTTTGGCACTCATTACAGTCACAAATTATTTCCTTTTTTAAATCATTGATGAGGTCGCGTGTATCTGGTGCTGGTTTCGCTGACTTGCATGCAGACGCACCTTGACCACATCGTATTGGGTTACTTTGAGTTATACATGTATTGCACAATGCTTTGATTGCATTTAATTGATTCGTAAAAATATTTTTACATGTTTCTAACGGGTTTTTCGTTTGCTTATATGAGCCCTTCGTAAGGTCAAGTACATAACCTGAGGAGTCTAACGGAAAAAGTGGTGTCTCCGCCACATCTTTTGGATATACATTGCAACCGCAAATTGTTTTATTTTTTAAATCAATTATATACCCAGGTGAATTTGGTGCAAGTTTTGCTGACTTACATTCGGATACATTTTCGTCACAAATATTATCTCCGGTATATTTAGCAGAAAGAGTTTTTTGTCCGGTGCTTTCATAATTATCAACACACTTAACTTCGCAAGTATCCGTCCCGTCTTTTGTAGATTTATTGGTATTTAGCTCAAGTACGTATCCTGGTGATGATGGTGGTTTTCCTTCCTTTGAAACACAGCTGATTTGCTCTGGTACTCTGTATGTTTCTGCTGATCGGTGATGTCCACATGAAGGGGTTTCGGGCGTTGGTATCGTTGATTGTATTGGGTCAGCGCAACACGACTTCAGGGCATTCGTGGAGGATTCAATCGGTTTAGTCTGAGTACCATGTATTGCTTGCACTCTGGTCTCGGATGCTCCAAGTACCTTTGTACCGAATTCTGATCCATATGCGGATGGTTTGTGTGTGATAGCTGAGGGTTGTTTGTGTGTAATGGCTAACGTTTTTGAGGTTTGCTTGTCCGTAATCGCTAGCGTATATGAAGGTTGTTTGCTCGTAATGGCTAATGTATTTGAAGTTTGCTTGCTTGGAATGGTAGCCTCATTAGATTTTGTAGACATGACATTATACGATGAAGGATATTTGCTGTTCGGGTGAACATTGTCACCTGTAGCTGACGTAATGGCAGATATGGGAGCTGCGTTTGTTGCGTCTGAGTGACTCTCGTTTACTCTCACTAATCTATTGGTGAAGAAAAGGCATGTTTTTGATTCCTTGCAGTTCTTACAAGAGCAAGAGCAAGAGTCTACAACGTGTCTCTTTGAAAAACAAAACAATGAGTCACATTTCGTACAGGAACATTTTTCTTCGATGTTCCTAAATTGCGAGCTTAGACCTGTCGAAAATGCTTGAGGAACTTTTTGGACCATGATGACCTTGTTACTTTTGTTTTGTATCCAAGCCAAGACAATCGTGTTTCTTGACCTTCTTCGACGAAGTTGAACAAACTGATTTTCCAGACACTGAACTTGCGCAACATAAGCTCGCCGACTTTAATACCTAAGGAAAAAAAAATAAATTAGTGTTTTGATCACTTTTTATTTTATGATTATTTTCCAATAATCATAAAATATGTTTGTAACGTAAACTGACGACTAAGAAGTAAAATACGCCTATTTTTTCAAAAGATGGTTGCTATTTGCGATGATCCATTTTGTCAGTTCTTCTAGGCAGACTATACTGCCAACAAATCCGTAACATAATTTGCCTTTTCTTATTAAGTACTACAAAACTAAAATTATGCGAAGCCGTAAAAATCCTCGATCGAAAATTTATGACATATTTTAAAAATACCTTGCTCTACCAACTTTCTACATTCCAACAAATTTTACTTCGAAAATAAACATATTTTTGTAATTTGTTTTTTCTTTCTTTTACGATTTTTATTATTTTTTGTAATTTTATACAAATGCATTTATAAAGACATTTTAACTTGACGGTGCATTTTGAATTTTGACACTAAACATTTCATTATTCTACTTCTTTTTCTTTATTCTTTTTCCTTCAAATTAAGCTATTTGAATGAAAACTTTTTAATAGTTTTAACTATAAATTGACGTAAATTCAGGGGGAAGTCTTGGCACAAAAACGATTAATTTTAACATGATATTGTGTTCTTGCGTTCTACAAAGATTTATGTGATACAATTGGTTTTGAATAAAAGGATGAGTATTTTCTGTTTAGTGTTTGTCAAAGTGGTCGGTAATATTAAAAAATGTAATAGAAACCTAATTAAATGAGCTTGAGGGATAGTACCTAAACCATTTGCGAAAACTCTCAAAGATTCTCAGTGTTTGGCATGCACAGATATTTTTATTTCGTCTTTGGTCCCAGCTGCCATGCCTCTAAAGAAGTCTATATAATTAGTAAGATAATTTCCCAAAATTCTGATTTATCGGCTGCATGAAGTTTATATTACCCATAGAATAACACTTAAACATTAGGGAAAGATTGTCATTGTTTTTTAGCTTATTACACTAACTAGAGTACTATGTAGGTACTAACAAAATACTTTCTACGTACACTAGATACAGGTACAGTAACTTACGCACAGAACGCACTTACCTACTAAATAAATAAGTTAAAAAAATGCGTCGATTTGAAAAGGAAAGAAAATAAAACAACAGTTTAAATAATAATTTTAATCGATCAATGATTCATCTTTTCTAATAAAAACATTTTAAATATATAAAATAGAGAAAGACATCTAATTTTGTGAGTGACTCGAATTGTTAATAAAACAAAACATTGATTCATCATCCGAATGATTATATTATTTACACAAACAAAACTTGCTTACAACAAAACTAAACTTTCTTTAAATTATATCATCTGAAATCCGTCGAGAATTTTGATTAATTTGGTACAAAATGTATGACAGAATACGGTAATAAAAAAATATACTTATTACACAAATAAAATATTTTATAATATGGTACAAATTATCAGATCTGAAACATTTAGAACATAAATGTATAAATTAGGTTCCAAAAAAAGCCTAACAATGTGTATTTCCTGGTTTTATTGTTCGCAAGTTAACATCAAAACACGATTGGCACAGAAAAGGACAAAAGGAAATAAAAACAAAAAAAAATCGTAGAGAATTCACGCGTATTGAAAACTTTACTTATTCGAATGTAGGTACAATTGTTCGATATGATTCGCTTACGTTACTTCATTATAATAGGAGTATTATTATTTATCATACAAATATATTTACACTTCGTAAATTAACGGCTTAACTAATGAAGGCACCAGAGTGAGGTCGGTGGAGGTATTACACCTGAAACAAAAAAAAAAAACAACAAACGTTAAACTTCAAAGAAGGGAACTAAATAGACTGACGATTTATATGTTTTTACATAACTTAAATATATTTTGTGACTGAATTAGGGCAATAAAAGAAAACAGACTTAAAGAATCTATCCATAAAATTAATAATACAATAAACAAAGAATATAAATAAATTGTAAATGGTTATAAGAAATTCTTTAAGTATAAAATACTCTAGCATTAACATTACAGCTACCTAACTCGAAGGTTATTTATTAACCGACTTCTAAAAAAGGAGGAGGTTCTCAATTCGGATATGTGTTTTTTTTTTTATGGTTGTTCGCGCATATCTCCTTTACTTGCCAACCGATTTGAAAACGTACAGCGATTTTGGTATTTTCTACAACAAGTGAAGCATTTGCGTTGAATAAGAACCATTCTATTATCAGATCTGATGATGAAGCCAAGATGACCTCGTGAATGTAGCGGGAATTCGTTGGATGTGAGATGCGTGGCAGTGGATTTTGTTTGACGGAAATGATCATGAGGATGATGAAAGACACCCTTTCATCATCCTCATGATCATTTCTCTTCTAGCTTAAGGCCTACCCATATTTTATAAGATTATTTTAGGTATAGTATCGAACAGGATATACTTACATAAATTCGCACGAGATGGCGCTACTAGACGTCCGTGCTCCAAACTATCGCATTTGTACCCAACGCACAAGATGGACAATTCTGAAACAAATAAATATCATTTTTAGTAACGTCAGAGAAAAAACGTTATAATTATGTAAGAAAGAAAAAAAATCTTCCGGGCCGAGTAATGGCGATAATATATTATCTATATTAAAAACTGATTTAAATTTTTATTTTTTTTCCATTGACATTTCTGGCCCTAGTAAGTAGCGAATATTAAAAGTTAATGTTTGATTAAGAACGAGATTTAGTCTAAAAATACTACTATAGATCGTTTTATACTTACAACAATATTTTCGATTGCATTCGCTAATTGCTCCTCCATAATCTTAACATCGCCATGATCCAGAACTTCCTGTAATTGAAAAAGAAACATAAAAAAAATGTTCATAAGTTAAATGGACCGAATAGCTCGATTCTTTACATGAAATGTCTGTAAGTTTTAACCGTATATTATTTAGCGTCTATAATTACTATGACGATTATAACCAAGTAGATATTACTTTTTAGCGGGATCAGCGATAGTGCAAAGTCCTCGCGTCTTTCGGTCTACAGCTCGCCTCTCAGATTTTTTTATTTCAGGGTAGAAGAAGAACATGTAAATAAATACCTTCATTTTTGTTCTGCTCGATAATTTATAAATGTGGCCGGTCAACCAGAAAGCCAGTTAACGAAAATCCTAATTTGCTGTGCCCGACAGGTTCCAAAAACTTCTAATATTTAAGTTTTACCTAAGATCTCACATGCGAGGTCAGAATCGTGGCCAGAATCTCAAAAAAAACAGAGAGGTTTGGAAAAAGAAAAGTGGGGTATTTGCCCAGCATTGGATTCTAATATAGGCTAGGCAAGAAACAGTAAGTTATTTAATGTAAGTAGTGTGTATAGTGCCCTTACTTCCTGGCAGAGCTTGACGGCGACGGCCAGGTCGGGGCGTCGTGCGGCGAGGCGCGCGGCAGCGCACGCGCAGCTGACGGACGCCAGCCGCGCCGCGCCCGCCACCACGCCCGCGTTGCCCGCGCCCGCCGCTCCCGCCGAGAACCCCGCGTTGTACGACATCGAGGACGCGGCACGCTGCCACTCCTATGTGTCATGTCATGTAATACACTACGTTAAACTTGATTTGATGGGAGGTACACTTTGAATCAAACTATGACGGCCTTTGAGACAATTTCGTCGTTCGAAATGTGCCCTATCTACTTCATACCGCCGAAATTTTGATTCAAAGTATACTAAACTAATATTTTTTTTTATTAAAATTAAGCCTTTGTAATTGAACAATAACTTCTTTTGTATTTTCAAATTAAATGATTTCTAACGAAACTTGTAAAAAGCAGAGAAATTGAATTTGAAATATGCTGTAAATTCTAGATATCCATTGTTTTTTGAGATAAATATTAGTAGACGAATAAATTGAATAAATAAAATCGTCGAAACCAGGTTACCACATTATTAGATAAATAATAGTATCGACCACGACCATTATTATTAGATTGACATCGTATAAAACTCATTAGTAAAGTCAAACATTCATCTAATGCAGTTACTCATTTAGTCACAATGAAATTAAATGGAATCAGAGATATAGAACCGTTACCATACTGACCTCTGTATCAGTCTTAGCATCAGCATCCCCTATGGACCTTACGAGCTCCTTCGAGATAGCCATTAAGAGGTAATTTGTAATTTTCGCTTTGGTTTCAACATTAACTTCTCTACCGTGAGTCAAATGGATTTCGTTGCACAGTCTGGTGAGGTCGTCGTCGACGGTGTTGTGCACCCTCTCGAACAGGTCCTCGATCAGTTGCCCGACCAGTTGACTGCGCATCGACGGACACGAGCAACGAGACTCCGACGTTATATAACTCATGCTGTGGTGCATTCTCCCGTAATCTGTCTTCTTTGGTACCGCCGTGTAAACAGAATAGCCTTCGTCAATATACTCGGTTCTGTCCGGCTTCAGTTCTACACGAGACGCGTGGAATGACTGTCGCATGGTTTCGCTCCTCAATTCTTCGAGCTCCTCCGTTTTGATGGACAGCTCATGACTGAGAGTCTTTATCTTCTCATCACACTTCCGTTTGCATTGTGTTAAAGCTTTCTGCGTTAAAGCTAGCTGCTTTTCCAGAGATTCAACCTGAGAACACATTTCTTCTTAAAACTTCTTCCAAGGCTTCCATGCATATTTACACGTCACAACCACGGTACGGAGCATGCACTGTTCGTGAGCCGAGCGTTCGGAACCATTGAATAGGTGTCAAGGCGGCATGCATTTTGCGTTAGTTAAAAGCGGTAAACATTGAAAGCGTTATTAAGTGCGTACCATAGCGACTATACATACATCTACAAAGCTAATTCTATAACTAAATATACATACTAAAGTTAAACTACTTCTATTTTTTATTATTATTATTAAATCATTAGGTATCCATATCCAATAAACAAATTAGATATACCGTCACTCTAAATTTAATTATTTTTTTTAACCCATCATCAAAAGCTTTAGTGGAAGCACATACCTCCTCCTTCAACTCGCTGTTAGTTACTTCTAGATCTTGGTTGTTCTTGCAGGACCGAGTCAGTTCCCGTCTGATGGACTCCAGATCTCCAAGGAAGCCCATTTCGGTCTTCTTCGTCGTCTCCTTCTGAACCTTCAGCTCGGTGTCCAACTGCTTGTTTATTTTGCGAAGTTGTTCTATCTCTTTCTGTGGAGGAAATATAAAGCAGTCAATATTAACTTAGGATGTTCTGTTTCTATTCATTCCTTTGTTTTTGGTCTTATTATGTAGGTATGGTTCACATGAAGTAGGTACCAAGTAAATGTAAAACAGTGAATACCTTGAACTTAGCATCAAGGGCCTTAAAAGCGTTTTCAGATTTCTTAGCTTCAGCGTCTGCCTTAGTGAACATGGTGTGTAAACTGATGTTCTGTTCTTTAAGGGCTTTCGTGTCTCTTTCCGCTTTCTCCAGAGCTATGCGCATCCCTGATTCCGACTCTTCAACTTCTCGTAACTTCTTCTTGACCGGATCGAGACATTTCTTCCATTGGTCACGCTCGCACTCTAGCTTCTTGACCTGAGTAAAATTGAAAAAGTACAGTCAAATTAAAAAAAAAACATATTTTCTACGATGAAAGTGCCTCAGTATCGTATCGAATCAAACTAGCAGATTATCGAAATATGATATTATTCTTTGTGAGCATCAATATTTGTAACTTGTTCAATATCAATTTTTGTTAATAAATTGGAATTGGACATCAGATAGGCAACTCCATGTTAAATAAAGAATTCTTCCGTTCGTCCTCAACATAAGTTAACTAGGCAGAAAATGTCGTCATTGACAGAAAAACTGTCTTCACTGACCGTATGTTTTTAGTTACACGGAATCGGATCTAAAGCATGGGCAATGATTTTTCGTTATACCTTGTTAGGGCAATCTTAATGACACTTACTCTGCCTCTAAGCGAGGACTCAGTGGTCTGCGACTCCTGAATCCTCTTCTTATAACCGCCTTCCATCTCGGCCCACATGTCGTCGGCCTGCGTCAACATCTCCAGGTAAGCGGCTTCTCTTCTCTCTAGCTCTGCGACTCTGTTCTTCAGCTCTTGTTCGCTGATCAATAGCGCTCGGATCTTTGTGCCCATTGACGGGTCTGCCGGTTGCTGTGATAAAAAAAATACAAAAGTAAGCATCTTGAGTACTGATTTTAATATTCCATTAAAGTCTTCTTGTATTATAGGTATGTATTAGTTAAGCTTTTATAAAATAATCTCATGCATCCATTATTCTTTTGTCATTGCAAAACAATTACAAACCCACACTATTGTCAAGGTAAGACTGGGTAATGAAATCACTATGATTATCTAATGGAATCCAAGTAATATTTTCTAAGAGTGCCGTGATAAGTTTTTCATCTATAATTGTATGTCTGTCTCACAGACGATAAGAAAGCGAGACAGGACTTATCTGTTACAATGAAAAGCAAAACTCGATCAAGATTTCATTAAATGCATCGTCATGGTTAAAGATTTAATTTGTTCCATACATTGTTACAACGCTCTACTTCGCACAAGTATGTGTGACACTAAACGTTTTCGAAGAAACTGTGTTTTTCACACTATTTAGGGTGTTATAACGATGTTACATCAACTCTATCATGCGTGACGTTAACTGCTTCTTTGTCCAAAATGTGTCTATCAAATATTTTGTAGAATAAAATTTTACCACTGTTGTGATATCAGTGATTGCTGAATAAGTGCTTGTTATAGTAGAACTTGGCACTGATTGAAATATCACTTGAATTTACGCATCGATCTTTTTTATATTGAGATGAACGTAAATCACATCACAAATTTATCCAAAAAATTATGAACAACAAATATTCAAAAGCCCAAATAAAATCTATAATAGTTCTTACCTTTCCAACTTCAGTGTCTCTTCTGAGCTCCGACTCTAGTTCTGAGATTTTCTCTTCAATCTGCTCCTTCTTGCACTCTGCACCGCAGAGGGCGGCCGATATCTGACGCTTGGTGGTCTCCAACTCTTCCTCCAAGTCCTGTATTCTCAATTCAAGTTTCCTCTTCACTTCTTCTGCTTGGTTTTCTACATGTTTCTTTTCAGCTATTAACCTGGATTGGGAAATATTTGTTAGTCATTTAACACAATTGTGCTAATGAGCAATAATAAAAAAATGTGGGTTGTGAAGATAGATGAATCCAAAACCGCGTGCATTTCTTTATTAAGCTATGCCAATCACCACCATTTACTTTATTACAAACCAGTAAATGTTTTATTTATCCTAGTTATAATTACCTACGTAGTTTTTATCCCAATTGTTATATTTTAGTTGTATCTATATCTTCCCTTAACGTATTATCCATGTCAGCTATTTGTAGTCACGCTACATTTCTATCACCACTACTTCGAAAGCAATCTAAAGTTATAGCTTACAGAAGATTTACTGCTAATTTCAATAACATATCCAAATTTCCAGTTTCCGATAAGAACCTCAAATTTGAAGTAACTTGTAGGTAAGGCTCTTTAATTCTAATTCTATCTCGATTAGTGAAAACTACCTACAGATACATTACTGAAGGAACCTAGCTACGTACTTGAGGACTTGCTTCTCGAGCTGCTGCGCGTTAGGCGGCGGTGCGGTGAGGATGTCGCGCACCGCCACGAGCGCGCCGCACCGCGCGTCCTGCGCGCTCTGCTCGCGGATCTGCGCGATGGCGCCGCGGGTCGACTCGCTGAACCCACTCATGCGGGTCATTAGGGCTTTCTGGAAATTGGAATAGGGATTTTTAGTGTGGTTTCGATGGAGAAGACTAGATATTAAAAACGCATATATGATGGCCCTGAGGTAAAAATAAAGTTTGAGTGTGATTTCGATGGAGAAGACTGGATTTTGGTCTAAAACATGTTCGCCTCTTTGTTGCCCTGTTTTAGAAACACATAATTAGACTTATCAGAAGAAAACTGCATTTTCAATATTGGGCTAAGAAACAGCTTCTGTCTGCATATTTTTATTTCATTAAAAATAAATAATGGTCGTTCAGGTAAGGGGCGTTTATCTTCTTTGATTAAGTAGATAGGTAGACTTTATAACGAAAGTAATTTTAAGATACCCTACCTTTCTGCCGCAGGACAAATTGACGCCAACAACCTGGACAACATTCCACGCTATCAGTGCCGGCACGGCTCTCTCCAATTTTTGTAATCTCGTCTTTAATTCATTCTGAAAAAGAAACCATCTTTATTAAGAATTCAACAGTTTATCAGGAAAAATAAATATTTATTTCGATTTAAGTACAACTGTATACATATACTTTGTGTTGTAACTTTTCGAAACTACGCCATGCATCTACTGGTAGTGCCATATTTTCTTTTTCAAAGAACCAAAATGAATAACCATACTTAATCATAGAACCAAATTAATTTTGGCCTTATCGTACTTTTAACCTGTCAATCTGTATTTATTAACTTGATCAAAAGAGATTGCGTTTAAAGATCATACTCGTAGTAAAATGGATTCAGCTACATACCTCTCTAAGCTTAAGTGCGGTCTCCCTGTTCTTAAGCTCGGCCATCAGGCGCTCGGCCTGAGCCCGCGAACATTCTCTCTGCTCCGTCATGTCTCTTAGTTGTGCTGAACAGAGCTCATAGTCCATCTCAAGCCTGGAAGAAAATCAGACATACATTGAACATACATACAATAAAACAGAAGTTAAGAGAAGGATTAGAGAAGAACAGTATAGGAGAACTATTTTGATTTTGACTACGTTTTAAGTTAGTTTGATAATGGGCATTTCACTTAAAGTAAACTTCTAAACGAAATGACTACAATAATAATCATAGACGCAAATTCTTAAGGAGTGGATTTAATAGAATACGTAATAATAGAGTGGTAAGACATAACATATTATATTACTATAATACTGCGACATACGTCGCAAATAACAAGACGTAGAACGTAAAAACACTAAAAACCCAACATCGAGGGATTTTATTTCATTGTTATGACCCCATTTCATCCATATAAAACCACTGGCCCGATTCATCTAATCTCAGTAAGAAAACGAGCGATAAGCGACCATTGCAATTTAAGTGATCGAGTTACTTACTGCTGCCAATGTAAACGGGTGTCATTTTCGATTTCTTCTAGTTCACAGCAATCTTCTTCCAACCTTTCGTACTTATCTTGTAGATCAGAAAGTTGCGATTCGAGTTCCTAAAACACAAATAAATGAGATTTTAAATAAACATCTTCATGATTTTTCTTGTTTTTGTACTAAGAGGTATTAAAAATATAGCGTTGTTACCTGTATCCTGTTTTCAAGAAGGAACTCTTTCTGCAATCTTTGTGCAAGCTTCGCCTCTTTAACGTCTTGTGCCGCTTCGTATATCGAGATCTTTCCCTCCAAAAACTTAAGCCTCCTTTCGTAATACTGCTTGTGTTTCTTCCCCAACTTCACGCACCTGCACTCCAGGCCGTCTCCATCATCTTTAGTACTTAAAGTCCTATTCCTAACACCTTGCCTCTCTAGTTTCTCTCTTATACTATTCAGTCGTTGTATTTCGGTGTTTAATTCACCGCCGCATTCAAAACTTTCGTTGACGTCTGTTTGGGTACACTTTGATTCTGTTTCGACACCTTCAAAGATGCCACTTTCTTGCAGGATATTGTTTGGTTTCCGTTCTTCGCTGCAAAGACTTTCCAAGGACTCGCATTTGTACCCTTTTTGTTGATATGGTGTTACAGTTGCGATTGCCTTTTGAGTTTTGTCAGGGTCTTGTTTAAATCTGAGGTCACATATTTTCCTTGGTTTTGCCTGAAAACAGATAAATTTAGAAATTACACCGAACGATTAACTTCACATGTTGTGGTTGAAGGGGTTGAAGTCTGACAGATATTGTGAGACATAGACTCAGACTTTTTTTCTGTTGCAAAGATTATAATTATGCCTAGGTATTAAAACTCTTTAGTAAGAAAGCAAAGAAAGATGACTAAGTACATAATGACAAAATTATTGTTTAGATATTGGTATAGTACTAACCTGGTAGCATTCATCTTCACTGACAGAACTGCTCCAAGCTTGCAAGTTATACAGTAGCATCAGAACTTGTTCCAAGCATGCCCTGTCCTCCGCCGACGCCGCGTTCAAGATCATCTGTTCCAAGTGCTCTTTGACTGGGTTGCTCTTTAGGGAGTCACTGGTCGCCTCTGAGTTCTTGTCTAGAATGTCTGCCAGCACTTGGGCCCTAGCGAAGTCTTCTTTGAAGTCATCGTGTGGCGTGCCCAAGTGTCGTCGGGGGTTGCAGGGGCTGCTCGGGGCGTGGGGGGATTTGTATCCGGAATCCATTCGTTTGAGTTCCGGCGACGCAGAGTCCTTGATACGGGATCCTGGAGACACGCAACCCGAATCCGAGTCTGTTAATGTGTCTCTAGCACCCTGAAAAACAAAAAACAAAAAAGTGAATACACAAGAGCATTATTTCGATCTTCAAGCATAAAAAACGTTGAATTTAAAATTGATTCCATTGACGCGTAACAATTAATTACGTACGACACTTCACATACTTTTTCAGACTGAATGTTTACAATCCTTGCAAGAGTCACGAAAGTATACAATTACTGTTAGCCAGAAGGTTACACGGCATTACGTATTGTTTTCGAAACAACAATTACTTCACAACACGTTAAAATTAAAACAAGATACATATAGAATAGGCGCCAAAAATCCGACTGAACGGTTTGCTTAATTGGACAGCAGTGGGCTAGTTTAAGCGGCCGAGGCTTAACGATTCTTGCAGTAGGCGTTGACAAATATACCTATCTGTGTAACATTTTTTTCTGATACAGATTAAGTGTGTTGTAGAATGCTGTTACTATAATAGGCGGCCATTTGTCGTTGGAACGTAATAAACTAAGACGGAGTTATGAGGCAAGTTTCGTTTCCTTCTTGACCATCCTTTTGTTTGTCTTTACTTTATTCTAAGTGAATAGTTATTGTGGTATAATCTGCTTAGCATATAAATGGTTGGAATAACAAGATTTTAATGTTTATGGAGCTTCTGATATCTGAAATGAGTAGTTAACTAGTAAAATTGTTGACTCATAAGATAATAAAAATATAAATTGATTATGAAAAAGTAGGTCAAACTCTGTAACATAAATCTAATTTTTCATAATTCTTATAGGTATTTATTACATTTGTAAAGAGCTAAAGAATTGTTGAATATATGTGGTAATTGGTTACGTGATAATAACTGTAGTATGAATGAAAATGCAAGAGATAATTAATGGACGATGATCATCATTGAGTAAAGTTCTACCGTGTGTATCGCTGACCTATCATTTATTACTATACGTTACTCTTACTGAGTTTTGTAAACCATGAGCCACATAAACCACCATTCTACAACTAACTAGGTACAGTACGAAGCTACGTATGTTACCGCGAACGTTGCGAGAGTCTGCGTAAAGCGTAAAATTGTTTCATAATTACAGCCGTTGTTATAATTGAGTTAACGAAGCTAACTAGACATGTTTATTGTGATTACCTGGTTATTGATGGTGCATTACTTTAGATCTGCAGACCGTGGCAAGTTGTGGACGATAACGGAGATTCGGTGCGTCTTGACGTTCAGAATCATCTGTTTCATGATTGCTGTAGTCTAGCTAGAAGTCACGCTAGTATAGCTTATTTATGATTTTATATAACTAGCTAATGTGTTATTCTTATGTGATACATAAATACTGGTTATCAAACTCCGTCCAACAGTTTTTACGTCAAAGAGTGAAGAACTGAAGTACCCTTTTAACTATAATCTAAACCTTAAGCCTAAATTGGGTTGGTAAATCGCCAAGAAAAGCGTACGACAAAACATCAAAATTGTTAGACGTGATTGGCCGTCCACTAGACTATGGCGATCCTTATTTGTTTAACTAAAGATGATTATGAAGTCATCAGTAGTAGTAGAAATTTTCCGATGAATCATTATTCTAAACACGCCGTATTTGTATTCATATTGACCATTAAAAAGCCTCAATTTATTACACATCTTTTCTTAACTATCTTCGCTTTGGCAGACTATTCAATATGTAGATACGTGATGCGTTTCGATACAAACCTTTAGGAATTGGGTTATCGATTCGTGTAAACCGGATTAAAATCTATTCAGTTATTTTTGAGGTTAATCAGCTCTGACGAACAGATGCAGAAATTTCCAAGAGAAAAGCTACGAGCTTCGACATATATTGTTATACTGTTTAGTTATATTACAAATTATAAAATTCGATATCTAATTCTATTGAAAAACGATATATTTACGACATAAGATATTAATACTGTATTGTTATACTAAAGCCAATATGGAAAGAGAATGAAACGTTATTACTAATTAAGCTATTATCAACTTTGACAACATGTGTTTAAGTTCATTTTAGAATGACAAATATAACCGAAAAGGGCTTAAAAGTAATTTGAATGTGATGGAAACTGAACTATTAGTCGTTGAATTAAGGTTCATAATCCCAAAGCACGTTCATTATTTCTTTAAAGTGGCTGATGTATAGACCTGGGTCCGTATTCTTAAAGCCGTCCTAGTTTCATCGTGACACAGCTCTGTTGTTTTTACTCATAGGCAGAGCTTTATAACTCTGTCACTAGAACAGTAATGTTTCTAAACTATCATAATACCACAATGAAATAGTAATTATACTTCGTAATAAACTATTTACTGCGATTGGCATCGATAGCAACCAAAGGCCCCGGATGTGAACAGCAACCTCTAAACAATATGTTGCGCGGTTTATACAGGCTTACAAATATACATATAGGTGTCTAAGTAGCTATGTATAGAGGGAAACGGTAGTAACATAAGGAACTTGAAGAATTTTCTACTATACATTATTATATGTGACCTTTTAAACATGCCTACATGTTATAACGAGAGATGTGTTTTTTTTAATTGGCTGTTTAGTTACACTTATGTGGTTTCATTTTTCAGCAAGCCCCGTTTGAGAGACCAATCACGAACCTAGAGGTTATTTATTTGTGTTAATAACAATTAATTTAATTCTAAATACTTGAATGCGTCTGTCAATAGATTGAGTCGCATTTATGCACTTGACACTTTCTTGGTTACCTGCATTCTTTTCAATAAACGTAAGTAAATGTTTTATTTATTATTACAATTAGTACATCGGTATGACTGTATGTCTGACGTAATTCAATGGGCCACGATACGTCCGGCCACCATAGAAGTAACAAAACCGTTAATAATGATCAATGGTGTTTCCGTTAACACCATAAGTTATATTCCATAAGCCTTCACCACTTGAGCCGTGGTTTCAAAGAGATTGTGTGTGGTCGGGGGTCAAGGGCTCTGGTGAACAATGTCAGCTGTAAGAGTATTAGAGTTCGTGCCATTATAATGAATTATAGAGTTGTAATGTAACGGTTCATTGATTTACACGGATGTACAAGTGTTTAGAACATCATGTTTTTGTTTACTATTAAACTTGTTTTGTATGGAACCGGTATTTATTGACCTTATTTTCTATACCTCTTTATGACGTGTTCTAAATACAAAATAAAGAATGTAAAATGTCCATCCATGAAGAATTCGTAGGCTTCAACAGTTGCGAAAAAATAACACGAACAATGCGCGGGAAATTCTCTTGAAAAAAACAATAACACTGGCAACAGTTTGAAACGTTTAAAAAACGTCAAACGAAAACCTTATCGGGATAAAACTTGAGGCTAAGAGCACTATTAAAGTTGTTTGGGAAATAAACAGCAATAACTTATTCACACAAAGGCACTTAACCTTCACATTACCTACTTACCAAATGCTTAGCATCCCAAAATCTACCTTTCCAAGGTTTGAAATAATAAACAACCGTTTTAGAAAACACTTTAACACTTCTGTTTTTTTTTGTACTTAATTCTAGCTAGGTACATGTTTTAACACTGACACTTGTTTACACTGGTAATCATAATTATAAATATTTGAGATTTAATAAAACTAAAGTAGATTTATTTATCGACATTACTTACTTATTCCAAAAGTTTACGCATTGCAAAATAACCAATCACGCCTATTTGTATCAGAACCAACTCTAAGTAAATAAACGCCACAAAAATAATACATTCATATACCTGCCTACATGTATAACACACACGACATACTAGACAATACACAAAACACATATATCAAAACACAAGTCACGCGCAAATATAATATCACAAACACAGATTAAAAAAAAACAAACCAACCTGCATCACACTGGCATAAAACTACTAGAATATACTTTGGTGCAAATTTTATTTTTATTATTTTAGGTATAATATAGTTGATATACCTTATCCGGATGTGCGTCTTCAAGTTCTAAAAGTCGGAACTCCATGAGCTCGAGTTGGTCGCGCGCGTCGCGAAGCGCGTCCGCGAGTCGCGTGCACTCCCGCGCAGCGGCCGACGCGCGCTCCGCCGACGAACGGCATTGGCCGCATGACTGGAACGGAAGGGACCATCAGTTTCAATGGAAATGGGACTTTTTTTTATTAATACATGATGTAGAAATATGGTCTGGTTATTGAATAAATTATGATCATAGAATAAATTAAGAAAGAGGAAAGGTTTTGGAGTCCCACTGCAGGACAGAGATTATGGAGCTAATATTTTACGCGAAAACGCTTTTATTATGCAATAGCACAGTTTAACTGCATCATGTTTATTATATATTTATTCTACGGTACGCTTCATAAAAGTATCTATATTTCTATATCAATATCTATCTTTTTGTAAAGGCTGAATTTATGTAAATTTAGAAATTCTGATGGTTTTTATTTCTATTGTATAAAAATCTAATGTCATAATTCAAATATCAAACGTCCACAATCCACAATAGCATAAAAGAAGTAAAATAAAATTTATGACACATAAACACGTAATAAATAAGAAACAATATAGTTTAAACCTATTGTGTGTCAGGTGGATATTTGTTTATGCAAATAGCCTAGATTAAATCGGTCTGTCCAAACGCTTTGCTTGTACGGTGAACAAATTAGCCTACACGTGCAACACCCACTCGACTTACTAAGACGGAGTTCTACTAAAAAGGCAATGCTCGCGTGCTACTAATTTGGTTAGCGACACAAATATTGTGCTGAAACTTCTGAGACTGTAACATGAAATGTTAAAGCTACCATTGTTTCGCTTTAGAGAGAGATGTTGCTATTTGTGTTTATAGCGCTGTCTTTGTCTGTCATTTGGTCAGGCATTATTCTTATATTCATAATACAGCCTCGGCATTTGTTTAAAAAATAATCGCATTTTTTAAATAATCTTGAGTTCTATATAAGTTTTGATTTATGTTTTGCTAACTTTATTAAACTGGACACATTAGTTTTTACTACATAATAATCCTGATTTTATACTATAGTACTATGTAATAGAATTTATGTCCTTGTCTTGGAATTAGCAAGCTCGTTTTACCTGTTTGCTTACAACTTAAATGCATAATGCATTTCATATTATTATTAATTTACATATTTATTGTTACAATAAAATCTACTGTTATAGTCTAGGATATAACATTCAATCAAATGAAATTTTATACTGGAATAACACAATATAAAATGTACATAAATAATTGACTCCTACACACATTTTAAACATATACTAATCATTTATATAATATTTTTTACTATTACATACTTTAAAAGCCGATATAGAGCAATTAAAAAAAATTGTGTGACATATCTGTATATGCAAGTAGAAAGACATAGTCACCCTACATAACATCACAACACAATACAGTGACGCAACGCTCATGCCAATAGTTTACTAGGTGACAAAATGTTTATACCGCAATATTACTTACCTATTTGACATTATTAGCTAAGTCAACGATGCTCTCAAGATTTACCAAGGCCAATGTACATTCTTAAGGAGGTACGCACACAGGGCCTCGATTCAGCTATTTTAAATGCATGTCAGTGGTTGGTCAGTGTACTTGTCATTGTGCCTAATTTTCGTCTTCAGATAAGCCTACAATAAAATTCCATTGAACTCTAGAAGAGAATGATCGTAATAACCAATTAATGATTGTAATGACAATTAGCACAATGGCAATTATCGTAAAAATGACCAAATGAAGCAATTCATTCAGTCAATTCAAGCAACTCTTAAATAGCTGAATCGAGGCCCTCGCGGAAAGCAGTACTTAAAGCAAGTACAATATGCGTGAAATACTTACAAAATATAAACGATGTACATTGCGTATATTATATAGTTTCGGTACGCTGAGTCCTAAGTACAAAGTAGGAAATCGATGACCGATTACTAAAAGGAAGGATAATGTGGTTTGTAAATTGGAGTATCGGTACACAGTAATTAGACTAATTTGACGTTAATATTATAGTATTTACACGTATTATACTTAATACAATAGCTGTAGTAAACGGTTTCACTTGTCATTTTGCAAGGCTCCATTAGGTCTTACCCTGATGTGAGAAATCAATTTACCTCTAAACTATCAAATTTAAAAGGTTTTATGTCTAATAAGACAGTTAGTTCCAGAGGAATTCGAAGTCAAGCTCTATAACTTGAGTAGTGACAAACAAAACATAAATCGCTACAATTTATTTATAGTTGTAAACAGTCCTTTAGAGTATACGTAAAAGGCTCTGCACGTCGCCTTAGATAAGTAGATTTAATGTCTGAGTGGGTTTAATTGGACCGTTACTGGTATAATCTGTTTGGCACAATGGTCAAGCTTCTAAGATTTCATTACTAGTGTCCATAAATCAAATGTTAATGGATTTTGATATAACATTGTAGCAAGCATAGCTTTCACGTGGTCTCGCTTCCGTGGATTACCGCTTTATAAATCATATCGAGTCTTTCTCCAATTTTATTTCTAGATAAACTTGAAACGAAAATACGGAAAATTCTGACGTTTTTCAGTTTTTTTTTATTCTCCCGTTCGTGATCGTTAATTTACTCTGAATATAACAGTTAGGATTTATATAAATTAAACCTAATTAACCTGAATAAATAAATAGACATTGAATAACAACTAGAGAACAATTAAACAATATTTTCCCCTAAGTATTTATTGTTCTCTCCAGAATAGACTTTATCAATATCTCTACAGCAAAAACTCCCACTGCTCATAGTGCAGCACTATGAGCAGTGGGAGTTGGGGTTCGATGCTCGCATGGAAAAATATTTGGGAACGTGTGTGTGTTTGAATATTTGTCTAATCCCCGCGACACAGATTATATTACCTAAACTTGAAATATACATACTCTAGTTACTTTTATTAAGTTGTTCCTTTGTCTGTACAACGGTAGCCAATCTACATGAGAATGCAACGATCACGTTCTTGCATACTAGATCTACATAATATCGTGATCGGTTCAGCATGAATTAAACTGTAACAGTACGTCATTATAACAAAAACTTTATTGATTGATTGATGTTGTTCTCGGTTCGTACCAAAAAACTCTTCGTTTTTGTATGAATTTTTCTAGAAATTTTTCTTCATACCTATATTGTATAGTGGACTGCAAGACAAAGGATTGGAAATTTCGACCTTACTGCTTTGAAAAAGAGGTGATATTTATTTGAAATGGTTAACACTGTTAGCACTGATCTGCAGTTTATTGTACATATGTAAAGGATCTATCGTATATTAGTTTTGTGATTGAACCTGGCCTTCAATGCAAGAATCAATATTTATGTAGAGACGCAACGCAATCGGTAAATATCGGCAATACCTAGGTTAGTACAGCATGCACCTACGATTTTCAAGGAACTTATTTGAATATGTTTGAGAACATACTTAAAAGTATTTTTGCAAATGCCAATCACATGTGTCTTTCCTAAATCGTTTGTCACACACTCGGTCACATTAGAAAATTTGTTAGATAGATATTTAAAAGAACTAAATTACTCAGATAAGTAAAAGCTAAGTCTATGTAAAGTCTAATCTTATAAATTATTCTTGGGGAAGCCTTTTTCCAGTGCAGTGGACGTCTTTCAGCTGAGATTATAATGAAAAAAAAAGTAAAGCCTACAAATCAGTAAATAAACGCAGAAGTAACGTATTTAATTTTATTAAGAACGTGTAAACGTTATTTGCATCTGAATTGTGTAGAAACCTAGTTTCTGTTTCCGTATTGATCTTGTATTGAAACTGTTCAAGTGGTATCGATTGAATGTATCTGAATTACCTAATTGTGGCAACAAGTATAGGGAAGAATCAATTTAGAAATCTAGATATTTTACTAGTTTAGAACTAAAAGCTGCTTGTACAGTGTATAGATAATACAGTACCTATATCACGGAACAATTACAGATTTACTATCCTACGCCTGTTTATCCGCAGAGTGAAGGATATTTTTTCATTTATAGCACAGAAATTATATAGATTTACCTAACCAGCTGGCCTGTTTTAATTGACTCTATTATTTTTCTACTTTATTACGTTATCATATATGTATGTCTAAGCTATAGCTTTGTATGAAGTTGATGTTGAGATACTGACCCACATGTCGTTCAGCGGTTGAGGTGACAGCGAGGCTGGTGCGGACGACACTGCAGAATCCTCGTCTGACGGAGCCTCCTGCGTCATAAACAAAAATATTAATGAAGGGAAAAACATATCAATAATCGTCAGACAATAAGACAATGTTAATATAAAATTATTATGGTGATATTATTGAACATGATCAAAAGAACAGCGAAGAAATTGTGTGTGTTCTTTTCATGGAGCTTTGGACTTATGATAGAGATATGAAACAAATAATTATAAAAAAATTGTTATGGTTAGGAGCTATGATTGTGAAAACGTATCTATATGGAATGGTGACGTCCCTTACTGTATATTAGCTTACATAGGCCAATATAATAATGCCTTTGTCCAAAATCAATTCACGCCTGTTAAAAACGTTACGATACGTCTATTGCTCCAAATGCATAACAATAAAAAATATGAATATGTTAGTATGATTGTAAGTCAGGTTGCAGAATGCAAATGCTTGTTGAATGTGACCTTTGCAAAGCGTGCTGAATGCGATAGGTCTTTGTCCGTATGTACAGCACGTTGTTCATGATGACTTGGTATTATACACATGGCGCCTTTAAAATGGTAGGTGAATTATTTGGGAAAAGGGGAATGAAATCAAGACACTCGCCAGATTGACAATTCTAAGTATTTTCTAAGTGTAGGTACTGTGTTTTTTAATATCTTTTTAATTCCATTATTCTGCTCAAATATAGAATCAAGGAAGTGGATACAAATTTTCCTACTGTTTAATATTTCTGATTCAGTGCAGTCATACGTCACATCGCGTATCTCAGTGGCATTCTTTGATTATAATAATATATAATGCGCAATATTGATATGGGCAAGAGTGGCTGGTCAGTCCCATTAAAAAATAATAGATCGTGGCGTATTAAGAGGAAAGAGAAGAGTACTCTTCAGTGACGGTCAATGTAGAGCTAGTTTATACTGACCCTGTAAAAGGTTTCTTTCCGATGTTGTATATCTGTTTTCAGATCCTCTCGGTTGGTCTTCCCTTTTTCCTGTAACAAATGAAAAAATATTTTAGATGACTGTTTCATTCATTGACTTTCTGAGCATCGAGCAAATGACATGTAATTTGTTAAAATTCAGGTATACGTCAAAACTTGCGGTTCCTAAACTACTTTCCCAAATATAAAGTCTTTAGTGCACGAAAATCTTTTGTTCATTAATTTATTTTTAATGACGAATAGTACATGACATGTAATTTCAATATTGAACATGTAACCTTGCACCCATAACTCACAGCACCTACCATCAAGCAGGTCCTACCGTTAATCACAATAATCACAATAGCCGTCAGCAATGACCCCCCGCTGACAAGTCTATGTTCACCTGACAGCCGGACCGGCCCGGGTCGTGACCGGTCCGGTTGCAACACGGCAACGAAAATAAAAGTGCTTAGACGTATCGTGGGAGCCGATCGCTGTTTGAATGACACGGGTGACTGCGAAATACTTAATGAGTGTCTGTTAGCCTTTGACTCTGATTTGACTGATTAAGTGAGATTGTTATCTTATTTGTGTTGGTTATTATGTGCTAGGATATTGTGTTTGTGTATCTCTACGTTATTATGAAAGAGTTGGCAATGTGTTTAACTGTTGCATGCATTTCCTATTTTAAAGTCGAAAAAAATTAAGTTAGAAATCTAGTGGACTAAGGCACTTCGATTTATTATTTTAATTCTTTTTTGAAATCTACATACTTACCTAACTTTATTCAGGACTAAAAAAAACTTACATTTTAAAATTACTTATAAATTCCATAAACTTAAAATAACATAAAATAATAAAAATAGAATTAAATTTTTTTAGCAGAAACGTGTTAGCTATAACTCATAGATAGTAATGTAATACTATCCAATTTTATCGGACACGTAACACATTAAAGTTATAACGCCTGCAAGAAAACTAATAGCAAAGTGTCGATCATGCAACATGCTGTAAATTTTAGTTAGGAGTGAAAGTGTAACCTACATAAATAGGATTATAAGAATACTCAAACTGTTGTAATATTTAGGTACATACACAAGTTTGAAGTACATAAAAAAAGGATAAACATAAACCGATTTTCATTAACATTGAACGCACATCGAAAGCAATATTTCCCACGAGTGACAGTAAAAGCTACTAAGTACAACTAGTTGGTGCATTATCTTAACTTTTGCACTTTTCTTTATATTAACACATCTAGTTAGACCGGTTGATAGCAACCCCTTATTATATAGAAAGCAGAACCCGATCTTAATGTGGTGATACAATCTTGTTAATAATGCTTTTTAGGAATGGTAATTGGCTCTAAAGTAGTCTAAAGCTAACATACTTATCATAATGTGTATCTGATAATATCTTAATTAGCTTGAACGGCCTATAGCATTATGTATTCTACTTTTCATACAAAATGTATAAAATCTACGAAATAACTTTTAGCTAGGTACTTTAATATAACTCACATTGTGTTTTTTTCTTGCATCAGTTATTAAAAACGTGAATTTGTATGAAAATAATACACAATCTAAAAACACCTCTGCCTCAAATATAGGCTTTCTTAGTACACAAAATATTTTGACACAAATATACGTAGGTTACACGGATATTTTACGCGTTGCGTCGCATCAAATGCGTAAAATCAGTTAAACAATGTCACGTCATGGTCATACCGAGAAATGTCAGATTAGATTCCCATTGATGCAATATTATTGTATCGAAATGTTAGCGCATCGGTGTCAGTAGGTAAGTTTGCCTAATTTACTGCACAGACGTAGCTAGTGTTTGACAATTTCATATGGCTCGAAATATAGTGGCTTTATGAAATAAAGCTGTGGTTTATGCATTGTCATCTTGATTGCAACGCTTGCTCCTGCCCCTGTTTCAATAGTTATAGCACTTAGTTTGACTAAGACATTGCTATTCCTTGTGTCATAGCTCATAATAGGTGTAAAAGACCAGCAGGCCGGTTTTGTAAATATCATAACACAAAAAGCATTATGTTATAAGAAGGACACTTTGAGAAAGGAAGACAGAGAACTTTAAGAATAAGACACTTAAGCAAGAACCTAATTTTGTAAAATAGAAAACAAAACACCTTTCTCTGCAGTGGGACACTCACTGCTTAAATTAGAGAAGTAATATTGAAATAATGATGGTGATTGGTCAACCTTTGCCTCATACACATTTGTTGGTTGACAGCGTCTGTTACTCGATTACTAGTAACGCCCGTAGATATAATTGTTATCTGCTCAGGACCGTCAACAAAATTTATAGCTAGAGTCAATTTATCCAATATGTACCATTGTCCGTATAACTAATTGCTTAGACACCGGACCAATAACCAATTATTTGATATCGCGATAATAATAATTACTATTTCGACTCGATTCCCTTGTGAATCGTTACTATTCGATTAGCGAAAGTCGATAGAAAGTCTTAAGCTCATGAGATCATCTTTGGTTATTTGCGATATCATGCTGCCCTGAATTCGATAGGGCTACGAATCGATTGATTGATTTAATGATTATGTCGATAAACGTCGATAGTGATGGACGTTTGGTAAATTATTTGATGGTTTAAATTTAGAAAAGCTTTAACGAGGTACAACGAAGCTTAGAGGAAGTTGTAAGTCATGTATATGTACTGATGAAGGTAGCTTTACATAAAGCTGTTTTATTATTCTAAAAAGGTCCCTGTTATACGTCTAAAGCGCTTAAAGCAGCTAGAGACTTCTGAAAACTTGGTATACGATAAAAGTTTCACGTCTAGGCTCTGTTACAGCACAATTACGTAACTAGATAGTTCGAACAACAAACACCGGTATTGCATTACAGAATTTATTAGTATTGCCGTCGCATCTTGCACCAATCGTATCGTTGGTTTACCCACATTTCTAGCCAAATTAAGTAAGCGATACTCTACTTGAATAACAAATGACGAACTGCAATTTGAGTATAGTAAAAGTCACGTAGAAGCAGTAATGCCATCAATCAGTCTAGTGTAGTACTCGCATCGAATAACTCATTTAATAGACCATCTGGACCTTTAAACTTTCTCTATTGTCCTAAGTAATTAGCATTCGAATTGAAAGCCGCGAAAGTCAAATATTGCTCAAACATAATCTAATAAACAGTGATGGGCAATGCTCGATGACGTTTGTCGATAATACCGTAACACCGGTATTCGTGACCGGGTTAGTTTTTATCATATCGATAGTTACGCACCTATGACTTGCGTTTTCGCTAATGACATGTACTTAGTACTTTATTTGGTTTGTAGAGGCAGCCTATTTATAAATTGTGCTCTACTGACACTTTGATGTACATATAACAGCCAGTTAGAATGGCTAACGAACTTTAATATTTAAACTGCTGTGATATAAATTTAAAAGTATTTGAAGTTTTATACATATCACAGCTGTTTACACCAAACGTTATATAAATAAAGTTTGATTTAATTACTCTTCTGGAAAACAGATATATTATCTATACTTATAATAAATCTGTAGAAGTGAAACTGTACATTGAAAATATCAAAAAAATAAATAGCGGGTGGTGTTACTAGACCGAAATCGAAACCAAAAGCTCGAAAAAAATTTTTTTTGTCTGTCTGTTTGTTCAGGTATCACGCAAAAACTACCGGTTCGATTACGATGAAACTTGGTATAATTTTTTTTATTATCCTGGGCACCACACTGGGTAGTTTTTATCCCGGAAAAGTATAATAAATAAAAAAACAAACTTAATTTACGGTCAAAAACTCATTGATAAGTCATCCACGCGAACGAAGTCGCAGGCACAGCTAGTCATTGAATAAAAATGCATTGCATAGCTAGGAGACTTAAGAATGCATTTTGCTATTCAATTGAAATTAACTAGATACCTACTATTATGTTGTCTGAACTAGAGGCTGCGTTGACAAGTTATTGAATGACCCGGGTTTAATTGAAATAGTTTCTATTGTTTTAACAAATATTTCAGGTGTCCATTATTTCAACCGGTTTCTTAACCTTTAATTCGATTGATCAAGTACCTAGGTATTGTTCACAATATCTACTATGGGAGATGCTGTTAATAATTATACTGATTAATAATTTCAAGTGCAACGGTTAATGTTTTTTTTTAGAAAAATATATTTCAATAGCGCCGCGCGCGGGCTTCTAAAGAATGACTGAACCCGTTATGAATCGGAATTTCAATTGTAGTATTTCTATCTATCCTAGACTGCTCAAAACTCATAAATTTTGTTTCTCAATTAAGATCAAAACTTCCGCTTCTTTGTACAAACCTTAACCATAAGTATTTCGCAACATTAGTCCCTAGTTCTGTCCTTGTACAGACACTTACTGTCCCGAGCCATGGGCTATTTGCTCGAGCCTGTTTATTTGGCCCAGTTCCCATGCCTGAGCTCGATAGCAAATTTTATAAGTGATTTACTGGCGTATTGATTGTTAGATGTTGTTTTGTTTTATGCTCGCTTAATATAATAAGGGAGAACAATGGAGTTTGTTTGGCTGAACTGGTATTGTTGTTATGTGGCTTGTGAGCTGATTACTGGTCGTGTTTAATTAAATGTGAGTTTTATGAGCAGTATAAATATGATGCAAACAAGTCCCTATATTCAACAGTAACCTTAATTAAAACTTGACCAAACATTATTTAAAATAATCAGTGACGTCATATAATCTCCTAAAACTCTTACTTTTATCAAACATTCAAGTATCGGTAAGTTACAGGATGTCGTAAATTTAAAGTTTTTGACTCGTACGCTGATGTTTCTTAGTATGATGATCACGTGCAGTATACCGTGATGAGAATAGTGATGATTATGTTTTACTGTTTTATAAGGAAGAGCTGTACAGTGTAAACAAAGGAAATAAATTATGTTTTTAAGACTTCAATTATATAAGACGTGGGGATAAATATTTTAAAGTATTAACATAATATTGCTTTATACATTCATAAGAAGTTAGGTAGTTTCTTGTTTCGAATGTACTTAGAATCTAAAGGCGCAATGATCATAACAATAATATCTATTATTGCAATCGTAATTTAATAAATTACCTTAGATTTCGCTATTTCTAAATTTGACAACAGATTTCAAACATCGATAAAATAGTTGTCAAACTAAATATCAAGTGATAAACGACTGGCTATTTACATTATCGTAATTTAATCAGTACTTATAAATAACATTTTCACAAAGTTGACAATTTAAATCAATGAATTAATATTCTAGACTGTTTATGGCTAGATCCATAATTCACAAAACACGAAAAGCTGTAAATAAAGCTGTGTAACACAGACAGACACGATAATTCATGTTTATCGTAACTCGGTATAAATCCAACACTATCGACGGTATCGATCTCGTAATAAATCGAAAGTTATCGATTAAGGCGCCGCACTAGTCGTGAGCAGGTACGCTTGGCTTGGATTGCCATCTGATAGTTTTTCAGAGAAATTATTCAAGTTTCAGATCTGTTTTACTTGCACTTGCTTGCTTGATTATTGACAAATGCTTATTTGATGATTTTAAACCAAACCTTGGACATTTTTTCCTCTCTCCACCTCCACCTTCACTCTTCGCAATGAGTACACTTTTTAACCTCCTTAGTACAAAATGTCATGATGTTCTGCCTAAGTAATAAAGCATTATTTCCATGGCTAATGAAAGGTTGTAATGCAAATAGATAAACACATAAGATGGGAAAGTGTGACCCTAACTGTGTGTCGACCCTTGCGGCCTGTAATGACGGCCATTACCAAGGAATAGTCGTGTGTTACCGGTGGGACCGTAGTGCAGATATGGGAACGAAGATAAAAACGTGTGTATATAGTTATTGTAAGTAAATTACCCTTACTTAATATTATAAATGCGAAAGTTTGTTTGGATGTATGGATGTTTGTTACTCTTTCACGCAAAAACTACTGAATGGATTTTAATGAAACTTTTCAATAATGTAGCTTATACATCGGAATAACACATAGGTTATAATTTGTAAAGATAGTGTATGAATTGTAGTCAGATATAAAAACTTAAGTTCTATAACGATTATGGAAAATGAAGAAGAGAGAGAGAGAGGTTTTATTCTTGAAAGATTTTGATATATAAAGCATAATGATAATAAAAGTGTTCTGTAGTTACGAAAACAAAAACTAATAACAAAATGTACCTGTTTGTTAACAAAAACTATGATACGATTTAAAAGGACAAATGAACGTATTCCAATAAGTAAATAATTGCTGACAATCTATTAAAATCATTAAATTCAAATAATATAACCTAATAGTTCACCCACAATAATAATAACTTGCAATGTTACTATTACATTATTTATGTAAGCATTTCTTTTAAGTATGTATACATTACGTATGTCGACACAAAAAGCACCCCGAGCTACTAACTCATTAATATCGCTCTTGACGGCTCAATTTTTAACTCAGCACGCAGTAGTCCAATATCTTCACACAAACATAAGATGAAATAAAAAAGGTTTAATCTCACAGTGGAAAACAAGCATTAAATTAATTATTGAGCACACCGCATGAAGCTTTATGTATTTATGACAAGTATATTTCAAACTACTCGCAATGTCTGAGGAACAGCGTTTGAACAAACCCTTTTTGAATTATAGTCCTAGTGTTGCATAACTACGTGTAACTGTTTTGGGAATTGCGTCTGAAGTACAATGATCTTACTCGTAGAGGCTGATGTATTTATAGCCGAGTGCCGATGACAAACATCTCGATGTTTTGTTGTTATTGTGAGACAATAGCATCTAAAATTATCTCAGGAAGTATTACAGTAGTGGTAACATGCCATTTTGTACACAGTCCTTGTCCATTTGATATCAATCAGTGATATCATCACATGATTTTTATTAGTGATCCTGCTCATAAGTATACCTATATTTTACGGATACATTTATTGAAATAGGTATGTGATCTCCAAATTGGTCTCTCTAAAGGCGAAAATCTGAAGAGCACTGGAGAAAAGCATTTCTTGGCACGCTGAGGAGCAGTTTAAATCTCTGTGTTGCGGTGGGATTCACAAGAACATCCAAACTTAAAATACACATTCGTGGATCACACAAATATTTGTCCCATGGGGAGATCGAACCCGCGAAAACAGCTATGAAACAACAACAGCCACTAGTCATACAGCATCCGATGGTAGCTCCACACAGTCCACACAACACATGGAGCTCGCAGGTGTCCCGCCTACAGCCGCGAGTGGCCGCCGTGCCACTTACATCCACTTTCCCAAACACGGGTCACAAGCTCACAAACCTACTTATTGTGATTTGTATGAGAACTGTATTATTGCTGATTATTGTTTAAATCACCAATCAGTGAGCGTGATGATTTGGTGATCAATGCTGACTCCTTCTGTATGAAAGCTTCTTGCCTTGCAGGACTGTTTTATGAACGTCTCTTATGATGGGTAAATGTTGGTGTTTTAGTATGATACAAGATAGAAAACTAGTATTCAAATCTAATTTAGCAATAGAAAACGGAATTAAATTCTGGTTGTTATCTTTATTAATCAATTAGTTGCTAAAGTTTAAAAGTGGTTGTAAATAATGATCGTAAATAAAACACTTATATTAGTAACGACAGCTTTTTGTGTTTAAGATAAGGTAAATGTAAAACATAAATTGTATTTACGATCTACCAGAATTAAAACACCAAATGAACATTATCAGCACTTATGTATGTCGCCATTTAAAAGAAATAATAAAAACAACTTTTCAGACAAGTTATTACAATTTAAACGCATCGAATTTAACATCAATTGCTGTATAATTCATACAAAAGTGTTAATTAGGCACCAATAATGGATCGTTTAAGAAAATCGTAAAACAATGAGCGTCCAATCGATTGCATAATCGATTAATGGAATAATCGAATGTAATCGATACGGAGTGGATGCAGCGGTGAAAGTGGGCCGGCCGGTGCAGGCGCATCAGAGAATGTCAAAGGTTTCGGCGACGACCCAGCTTTTTATGAAACTCGTTATCGCGATCGCATCGTTTTGTTCAAGTTTCTTTTTCTAGAATTAAGATGTCGGCTGTCTAATTTACGGATAACATATCGTTTAACAAATTTTAATGGTGACGCAGACGCAGACGCAGAAGGTGGTAGAAGAGTAAACAAAAAATGTATGAGTCAATCAATAGTATTTGTAACTTAAAGTAGGACAAGTGGTGTTATTCGAACGCATGCTTAAGTGACAATACCATAGTTTTTTTCAAGCATTGGACGATGCGATGGCTTAAAAGTAAAGCAAGACCGACGACGCACCATGGGCGGTCATCCTTGCTACCACCCTTGTTAACTGGCCCTTTTATTATCTTACACCATGACACACCATTTCTAAGAAGACGAAGACGTATGACGCAGCTCATACATAAAGTTGTAAAAAAAAAGTAAAAAACAAAAAACAAGAAGGGCTCTAAGAGTATCACTTTTCAAAAACCTCAGTGTTGACCACGGAAACCTCTCATCTCCCAAGTCTTGCTTATCAAGCGAGTAACTGCACGTGAGAATGTGTGAACATCCTGTGGCTTATTAACTAGTCGTTACAACCACTGAGTCATGACGAGATTGATAAGAATCATCAGAAGCTGCAAGTAATCAAAGTTGTTAGTTGACTAAGTGCAGATTATTTAATTAAATAATTAGGTACGCACGAATATGGTATATAATTATATGCGAATTATTTTTATGCATAACCTTCTTAGTAATAACCTTATTATTTTTAATAACCGTAGTTCACGCATTCGTTTCGTAAAAAGAACACGGTATAAAATAAATTCATTGCTTTTTGAAAGGCATCAACTGTTTAAAAAAAGAACACCATTCATCAGTTTATCTAAACGCCGCTTATCCCAAAAAGTAAAAAAAAATCCCTAAAAAAGTTGTGTAACATGATACAGAAAAAAAAAACTAAACATAGTTCACTGAATGAACCCGAAACGAACCGGTTTTAAAGAATGAATGTAGATGACCAAAAAGGGATCAGAACGTTTTTAAGTTACCTGTTTCAAATTCTACCAAGATACTTATGCCTAACTATATAACCTTATTACAATAAACGTAAGGTTTAAAATGATTAGATATTCTGTAATAGTACATTGGTGGACAAAATTTTCAATATTTTATGAATGAACTTAATGTTAGGTTGGATGCAATTTGTCCAGATTTTTTTGTGAATGGTATCTAAATCACTGTTGCTGCACATTCATTAAAAAAGATCTTTGAAATGTTTTAGTTGTTATACAGCCTGTGCCATACAAAGTTGTTTTTGTATTCTTGTAAGATAACAAACAATTTACATAAACAAAAAATGAGTTATACGTTTTTAAATTCTGTAGAGTTTATTTTCACAGTAAGTCACAATCCTTCGTTTTAAACACACATTAAATAAATTCTAACAAGCATGTTTATACTTAGGAGAACTAAGTTAAAAAAACACAAGGTATCACACGAGATTATTCCCACTGCATATAAAATACCCATAATATAAACTGCAATATTGAAGTGTGAATTTCCTCATATTCATTTCCGCAATATTAAAAGAGGACAATGGATTTGCACAAAGTGATGAAATAATAGAGATTTTCGCATTGTATGACATTTAATTTTGATGATCCTGGCCCTGTAGCTAATGGTTACTTAAATTACTAAGAATTGTGATTTCACATGCTTTCAACATAAGTATGGTTTAAAGATAAAATTAAATAATAAGAACCCCCAGAATGCCAATAATAGACACTACCAAAGTATTGTCCCAACTGCCAATGTTGTGTTTATAGACCAATCACCTCTAAACACCAAGGAATTCACTATTTCAATTTCGCAATTATTTCATACTGAAACAGAACAAAACAGACAAATAACTTGATAAAAGAAGGATGCAACTCCTTGTCAATCAAAAAAGTAGCAATTTGAGTCATAATAAATTGTGATGAGCAACTGACAGGTAATATGCAGTCACAGGTTTCAACTTAAAGACAACCTGTAGCCCACATGTCAACAAAAATACCAGCAAAAGGTTAACTTGCACAATATCAGTGTAAGTAATAAATAATTCGAGAGAAGAACTTTTACATTTTTACATAACAATGAAAATCAGACACTCGACGGCGAGTCAGTGACCACAAGGAAGCTCTTGGTCTTATGCTGATTCAAAATAGTTGCGATTTATTAAAAAAATCTTATATCAGTTATTAGTTCAGAAAAATCAAAGTCATTAGAAAAAAGTATCCAATGTTGTGACGTAAAATCTTCGACTTTATAAGATTTATGCAATCATAGTTAGTAATAATTTACTGTTAAAGTGAATTGATTGATGATACCGCCATATGTCTAGTCATATTCCGAATACCTACAATATTAACGAGATGAAGAACGGTACTTCAGTTTCTGAATATGTACCTTAATATATTAAAAGAAGTTTTCTGTCAATAGATCGAACAATACTTATTTTCGTTGTCTTGTTATAATTTTTTTGCCAGCGTCTATAAAATTAAATTAAATTGGCCCGTTAAAAGTTCGCTCGTTCGCTTTAAAAGCTTTGCCTACCACGAAATCTATGATTTACATCGTAAAGTATAACATACCATACGCTACAAGCATTCATCCAGTTCCGAGTCCTTTTGAATTCTAATAAGCCGCTCGAATCGGTCGCATCGCGTCTCAAAGGACAAGATTTATGGTCGCAGTAAATTATTAACAGGCTCTAGGAACCTTAAGGAGCTTTGGACCTAGGCCGATCAATCCCTCGGCTAGATTAAACTGGATAGTTCCAGTTAACATAGGGATGGGACGTGGTTTATGGCCTTATGAGTCTGGCTATCGATCTATTTAAAAATATTAAGGATTCCATTAAAATAAACTCTTTCCTGAACGTGGTTTCGCTTGACCTGTTTGCAAGTCAAACGACTTAAAGCTGACACTAATGACTGTCCTGTGAGGCACCATTAAGTTTGGAACTCGGTGTAACATCATACTCACATACATACTTCTGAATTCACCTAATGCCTACGCTTTGACCACATGTTGTCAGTTTAAATGTTATCTGTTCAGTTTTAATTTGATACAGTTATTTTGGAAATGACATCTTGCGGATTTTTATATTCTCTCAAACCAGACTGTATCAAAATATTATCTGTATGTTAAAAATTCTGAATATTTAAATAGATCAAGAAAATTCATTGCAAAATGAGACGTTGCTATAAGTTGTCGCCTTGGTAGCCAATGTCAAACATTGGTCGCTTGTCAGCGGTGTCAGCGGTGAGTTGTAAGGCAAAGGACATAACCTAATAGTCCACATCACGGAACGAGTATAACTTGATCTCGAGCAGGTAGTCCCCGTCATTAAGGGCAAGTACTCTGCAGCGGAAACGTACAAACGTGTAAAAACAACGCCTATATCCGACGCTTAATGGTTAGACGTATGCTAGTACCCACATTTATCTGTTCTGTGTTAGTTAGTACCAGTTTTTAACATTGTTGTTTTCGCTATAACTTGAGGAATGAAAATAAACAATCTTGTACAGCTATAATATAGTGAACATGTATAAAATAGGAGAGATTTCGTTATTTCCAAAATCTTAGTAGATTTCTTTAGAAGTAAATCTCTCCTATGTTGAAAATTTCGATGTAGTAGATAGTTGTCCTGGATCTACATTTCGATTGTATTTTTTTGCTTTAACATGATGTTTTTGCTTTCCGGGGACCTTAATATTTTTCCGATTTTTTAGAAATATAACACGACTATAAAAAAATTCCCAAACCGCGCTTAAATCTTAATTTTATTCATACACCAGTTATTTACTGCGAACTCCTACTTTTCAAAAACTGTTTCTTTCTGCGTATTTTTGGTAGGTATAGTAGATGCTTCGCCTTATGGTAGTACCGTTCGTCCGGACCGGTCCGGTACCGGCCGTGATGGATTGCCGTGACGTCGCACCGCCGTTCGACGCTCGTGTCTCGTGTATCTGGGTGAATCGTAAATTTCCCGAATCAAAAGTTTCACATTTCATCTTAATAATTTCGGTGATTTATTCGGGTTTTTGTTATGTTTTGAGTTCAATATTCGTAAAGTTTCGGATTTCTTTGGTCTTGTAACGAAACCTGAGTTAATTCTACTTTACTTTTGTCACAATCTTAAGTACAGTGACATGATAACACGAATAATTTCGTTTAGTTTTTAGTCTTCCGAAAAGCCAAGAATCTTAGCTTTAAAGCCAGTTCTATGTACCTAAAGCTTTATTACATTGTGTACCTTAGTAAAACTTTTGGCAAATTAAAATATCTAATTACTACAATCCACATGCTATATGATTCGACTACTGACCTAACATTACAATTAAATACTCCTAATCAATCAGCAAAACGGTACACCGACACACATATCCTACACCAATTATACAATTTAATTAAGTTCCTTTACTAAAACGTGTCAGTTAACGTTTTCCTTAACAAGAACCTCTTTCAAATGAACTTTACTTCTTAGAGTTATATTATGTACTTTTAAAGAAATTTCTTCAAATTCTAAGTCACTAGACCAAGAGTAAAATAAATAGTATGACATGAACAAGAGAAACCTCGTTCAAGATGATTTGTTTGTCGGTTTGTCGGTACGTCTGTTCCCACGTGACTAAACCACTAAACAAATCTTGAGCATGCGTCATACTGATAGATCAATTTCTATTTTGAAGCAGTTTTTGTCTAAAACCTGTTTGCAGTTATTTATGAGCAGGTTCTCACGAAATGAGTCCTTCTGGTTTTGTTTAGTTAGAAACTTGTTTAATGTGCATAAAAACACAATTAACTTTTATCTTCTTAAGATGGGTTTAGCGAATTCTTCAGATGGGTTTAGCGACTTCCAGACTTCTGTAAAAATATTGATTGGCTATATGCCAATCAATATTTTTTACAACTTGACCTTAACAACCCTTTTTCTTTATAATACAGTATTCCTTGATAAGTTATAGGTACCTAACTATAAGTCAATTTGATTGTTATCGTAGGTACTAGTTCTGATACATACCACTTCTCGTAAAAAACATAGAGTACACACAATTTTTTTGTGTTCACAAAGCTAAAGCTTCATAGATTTTGACAATGGACAAAGATGAGACTGAAAACATTGCACTTTAAGTTTGTCTTAGCTTTGTTCGAGGTCAAGTTTTATAGCTTTTCTCTCCACCACACAAGGTTATATTAACAATACTATAATAAATATCCTGAACGAGCGGTTTGAAAGCTTTCGCATTTTACAAGTATTGTCATTTCTAGCAAAACAGGTTGTGTGAATACACTTGGATATTAGTAAAGGCGAAGACGATTTTAGTGTTTGAAGTAAACTTCATGCAGTTTTGTCTTGTATGTGCGCTCCTTGAATCTTCTGACTTGGTGGACTAATTTTAAAGATTTTTGTGTAATAATCCAGCCTATAAACGTCCCACTGCTGGGCACAGGTCTCTTCCCATATAGAGAAGGCACGAGCATTGATCACCACGCTTGCTCTCTGCGGATTGGCGATTTCAGATCCCAATTTTGGAATCCAGGTTTCCTCACGATGTTTTCCTTTACCGTTTGTCAGAAGTGTCTTAGAATAATTAAGAAAGTACATATAACTTTGAAAAAGCCACATTGGTACTTGCCTGGGTTCGAACCTGCAACCTTGTGCATACAAATCCGTTCATTGAACCGCTAGGCCACCACGACATCACAAATTTAATTTAGAGTATTATTTTTTCATCCTGTTTCAAAGTTTCGAGACTAAAGCTTATACTCAGCAGCAAGTTAAAATGCGATGGTGATGCGTTCACAAGCTTTTCGACTAAGAATTTAGTGCAATAGTATTTTATAGTAAATAAATAACTTACCAGTAACACATCAAGTTATTATAGTGCACTTAACATGATATAATATAAACTAAGTCACGATTATTCATATTTTGTTTACATTAGTGTTTCAAGAACTGTTTTAATTAATTCAGTGTCAGTTTAATCTAGGTCAATGTATTGTATATGCATTAGCTAGTATTTATATTTATAACATTTTGCATTTTTGAGAAAATAATTCAGAATTCAGGTCATAAATAAAAGTGTGGTTCAGTGCTAGAATTTTAGGTTCTCCAATAATGAATGTCATACATTAGACAAATTCCCGTAAATTATTTTAATGAGGTTGTTATTGTTTGATGTGTAATTGTAAAATGCCTCTTCAAATCCAGACAAAAAAAAATCGCGTCATAAAATAAAGACAGTATTTTTTTTATCATAAAATCACTTTACATAAAGCACTTCTAACGATCAGATCACGTACGTTAAATTAAAAACATATATATTCGCTGATGTTGCGTAAGCTAATTGAATTTAGCTCAGTTTATTATGCGAGCAATTGTTTTTTATTTACTTTTGTTAAAAGGAGGTCAGCTCTACCTCGATGTCTCGTGTTAAAATCAATCGATACAATTCTAGTTAGATAGGTACTTATAAAAAAAGCCTTACAGCACTGTTAATTATAGTGCGAATGATAGCTATCATTCTAAGGTCTAAGGCGTTTATTTTTAATTTGCATTGTTAAGATCAGTATGAAGGTGACCAATAATTTATTGAACACTAATTTTAGATTAGACTTGATATATATATTTTTTATTGGAATTTATCCGCTTCCAATTGTGAAACATGTGAGTTTTTATTATACTTCGTGATATGAAAGTGCAAGAAAAGAACTTGCCTTAGCAGAACACAATTAAGATATCAAAACAGCAATTGACATTAAAATAGTGCGAATAATAACAGGTTGTTATTAAATGTACGAGCAATAACAACTCGATCCCCACACTTAGTTCAGTTTAATCGATACCAATTTGGAGTCGAGTAACTCGATTAATTTGGTCTCTCTCTAGTATCGAGCAACCGGTGTCCGACATATCGGGTCATCTCGCAGGACGGGACCGTTACATAAACCGCTCACGACTCGAGAGACTCGAGACTCAATGGAATCGATTCCAATACTCGTTTTTGTTCTATTAATTTTTGATTGCTTTGAAAGTGTTATTTTAACTGTGCGAACAGTTGTTAGCAACTTATATTACCTACCGTTTTGAAAAAAGCTTACATAATCTGACTGTTGGTTATTAAATTATCAAGTCATGTACTGCTTGTTACAGATATGTCGCAATCAGACAATCGAAAAGTACTACCTACTAATTAAGATCGGTAGAAAAATTACACACCCACGTACGGAACGTCGGTAACATTTAAAATGCGAAATTGCCGCTCTACAAGCCCGCAACTAGTTTATAATTGCAAGTAATAAATACTAACCTACAAACAGCTGATCGAATACTCCACTTTTTTCCTACAGGTGTGTGCAAACCGGTTACGTCACCACTATCGTAATTTGACAGCTGACACTCATGACACTTATGTCAATCGAGAGAGCGATTATCTATGCGCGATATTTTTTACGCGCCATTTATCAACTACACGATTATCTGCTACTGTCATTCTTGTCGATTAATTATAACTGTAAAATCGTTAACTTAATTGAAATGTCAAAAGTAATTATATTTTAGTGATGTATTATTGTGCGTGCTAAGTGGGAACAGTTTTTAATGTGCAATATATTACCTGATCAACTCGCAGTTTCCTGCCCAGCTCATTTGCTCCGCAGTCCATTCTTTGCGTCTGTAACAAAATGAAACTAATATAATAAAACATTCATCAATATTATTGAAGACAAATACAGGCCACAAAATGTGATGTAATCTATAAACTCAAAATCGTATTTCAAAATTCTGTCTTTATTATACAATCCTTGCAGAAGTTTATAGCGGTGTAAAATCAAAATAAAAACTTGTACATGCTCATGTTCACAAAGATAACAGGAAAGCAATCCTGCGCCTGTATCCATCCGCTGTTGAGCAGCTTATGCGACTCGGCATCCGTTGCCACCCTGCACACCATTTCCAACTTAAACAGCTCGTAATAAGATTCATAATTACCACTATCATTACTTTGCAGAAATCGCTGTATTTTCGCGCAAACAAGCCATAATGACTCCTATTTCGTTAGGATTAGAGGTTATTTAAGGTGTAATTGTAGGAGATAAGTATGGATGGAAAGCTCAGCTAATGATTAATGACAGCAGTGTCGGGATGTTGCTAATCATGGCCAAGTGAGAATCTGCAGTCTGCCGGCGATACTATCTCTTTAATGGTGTGTTTATACTGTTTATAGTTCCGGTGGTATTAAAAAAATAGGTAATTGCAACTGCCTCTGACAGTAGGACGTCCTGTGACCAGATGGAATATGATGCAATGTTACACTGACCGAATTGAGTATTACTTCATAATATATTGAATAACATAAACGGTGCTAACAAAGTCTAGATGAACCATTCAGTAGGCAGAAATTATGTAAGAGTAAGTTTTTTTAAGTTATTTTAGGTAATAACAATAAGCATAGTTACGCGCACTCGTAACATAACAAAGGACCTCTTAATGTCTATTACCATGCTTATAAGTATAAACCATAACTCATTCCCCTTTACAGATACAAATGAACTCATGAAAATACATACACAGAGTCACGACATTGTTTAAGATGTGCAACAAAATTACCAACTCATCGATACACTGCAATTGTTTATCAGAACCTCATTATACAAGCCAGAGATCTAGTGAATGGTTTCAAAGGAATGCTATAGAGCCAAGGTCTGATTAAGCTATGAGTGCACCGTGAGGGTACGAAGCCTTCGTGACCGGATAATAAAGATCTAAGTGTTCTGAACTATTTAATTAAAGACAGGTATAAATTAGCGAGTGCTTGAGTGATGGGGTGCCGCGCTGCTACCATTCTCTTTTGAACTTCGATGCGGAGTATTAAATTATGCGGCGTTATTATTTATCAAATTACCTATGTTATTATTTATAGAATTGTGTGTATGTGAAATAATTCATAATTCATTATTGTACACGTTGATGTACAAAGGCAAGCTTAACTCACTCAAAATTGAGTGTTCTTCCAGGAAACCTTTGAGTGATAGTGAGATTATTCAATATAAGTGGTGAGGCAGCCAGAAGTGTACAACTTTACAATTAAAAATTATGTTCTTTTTTCTTTAAATTATATTGACAAAAATTATATTTTTTTTTGTCAAATACTTGAATTATATCAACGCAAAGCAAAACAGCACGTTTTAAATATTGTAATGAAGTATAAGTAGACAATTTTACAGCAGTATATCATATAATTAGTTTATAGTAGTGTCACACTGACTCAATTATCTTAAACGACTCTCACTGTTCGCGTGAGAACATCAATTATCTTTGTTGTGATATACAATCTCAATGGTTTCCATCTCACTAACTATTTAATACTTAATTAATTTACGCCATTCAGTTATAAAGAGTAACATGAAGTAAGTTCATCAGAAATTCAATCACTTTTACTACCTACTGAGTAAAAAGTTCAGGCGTCTAATGGTTCTCTCAAATAGTACTGAAAGGTTTTTAAGTATATTTCTATTTTTTTTTTATTGTGTTTAATGTGTTAACGTAAATTGTAAACAAAGTTTTGTATTTGCCGGTAAATAAGGTCTGACAAACTTTGTAGTTTGTACATTTTAGTCAAACTGAAATGAAACATAGTAAAATGTAAGTGGATCGGAGTTCATAGTCAAACTGTATATTTTTTTATGTTAAACCTAGTTATTTTAATAAATAAATACAAGCAACCAAAAAAAAAACGCTGATTCACTCTCACACACACACACACACACATTCATATCTCTGAATTATTTAATCGCGAATTATCCCGTGAAAAATAATCATTCAACTCATTTTCATAAAGTAGTAAATTATCCTCTCAAAACGAAAAAACAATGCTATTATAGTTATATCATTGATTTGTATAATGAAACGAAATATGCTATAAATAAAAGGCATGTAAGTTTGACCCTTGTCAAGCTGTCAGTCTGCAAAAGGCGCCAATAGGTTATTGTGCAGGCTAATTGTAATTCGCCTCGCATTTAGGACCTGCCATTCCACCTGACAAAGAATTTAACTATCAGACAACAAATCTTGTATTAGTCACTGCAGCTGCGGCCAGTGCAGTAAGTCTTCTCTGTAAATAATTTCGGTATCGAGCTTCACCTGAGTGACCATAAAGCTCACTTCAAAAGTGAACCCAATTGGCCTTGATTTAGAATTCAAATTCGAGAATACGTATTTGAAATCTCACCGCGGATTCCGCTGTCGAGACATGAAAATAATGTTACAGAATAGCACTACAGTACACCTAAACACAACATATTTTCTTCCATTTTATTGTTCTTTGTGTTCCAACATTTTTTGCATTTTAATGACCACAATGCAAGTTGTCTACACAAGCTATAAATCAAATATCAAAGAATAATTTATATTCTTTAGATCTATCGAAGCTATTTATATATATTGATTGATGTTTTAAACATGAATGCAATGCAAATCGCATGCAATTTCTCTCGATGCGATATGCAGTCAAGTTATTCTGAAACAATATTGTTGCCGTTATTTCTGTTCCATTTATTTGTATGTTTCCTAAATGGAGGCACTATGTTACAATAATTTGATTTTTGTGTCTAATAGGCCAGACACCATCTGATTTTCTTTGAATTTCGTTGTGTAGCTTAACGTGTCTAAAACCAAAAAAAAAGTATTTTTTTAAACTGACCCTATATTTCAAACTCAAACATCCAGACTTTTTTAAGTTACGTCATTTTATGTTTAACGATTTCTGCTTCTTTTGGTTTTATTTTAAGAACTTCTATGAACTTTAAATTAGTTTTAGTTAAGCCAAAATAAACAACTTAAATGGTTTACGGACTTACTTCATAACCCTGTCTAAGTTTATCTTGAATGATTGATGTTGTACAGCCTTATTTAAAGTCTTTTGTAGAGCTACGGATAACCGACTGAGAAATATGATTTTCAAAGCATGTTGAAATAGTTTTATTTGCTTAGTTGATCGTTCTAGATATATACCTACACATTGCCAATTACTCATAATGTTTCGTTAAACACGGAACAAGTAATAATGTACACTGGGTATCGCTTTCATTTGAAAATTGAATTATACAATGACATGAGCGTATTAGGTATCAGTCGCGATGACAACTAGTGCGTGTCGGGTATAATGAAGTCAGCCATGGAAGTGACTCTGTAATAAATGGATCATGTAGATGACTTTCTGATCTTAAACCACGAAATATAATGTAATGTTACTAACGTGGCAACTACGCTTAAAAAACTTATCTCTCCTCCCAGTATTTTCTTAAGGTACCAAACTTTAGCTAATGAACAGTTTATGTATTTAAAATACATGGTGCACGTGAATAAAATAAACACAGATCGACGAAAGTTCCACTAAAACTACTCGTCAGTGAGTCTGTTTTCGCTATATGGATGAAATGCCATTTGACAAACCCGTCTTGTGAACTTTTACAGCTCGATGTTTGGGCTATGTTTACGTTAGGATGTGTGGTAATTGCATTTAACACACGTGGTAGAAGATGGCGAGTCTTAGGTCTAGAATTAATTTTAAATAGTAACATGCCCTCTCTTCAAATGCACAGTTAAACTATTGGTCGAACATACGTCGAACATACTATATCATTTATGTATGTTTGCATGTCAACAACATTTAAAATGTATTTAGTCCGCAACTCATTTTCGTCAGAGTCAATTTCATATATATTAATGTCAATGCATTTTATATGCAAGTTTAATACAACAAGGAATTTTCAACATATTCTCAGAATGATTGATTGGAAAACAATCATTAACATGACGTAAATAACAGGTAGTTAATTTTAATGTTCGTTTATTAAGATTTATTGTTTTATAGTAATTGACCTTAGTATTAGGGTTTGTTAACAGGAACCTTGACACACTAGATGAAGTAACATGTCATTTATTGTTTAGAACGTAAGAAGAATATTTAGTGAGTTAAATTGTCGTAAATCAATAAAGCTTATTGATAAAGAAGTTTTTATTTCAATAGATCATGTTTTAAGGATTTGTGGTATGTAATCACAATGTTTACGACATTGAAAGACTTGTCTATTTTCAACATGATTTTATATATAAATAATAACACCCGAAAAAGATATATCAGAAAAACTATTTTTAAACATAGCTAGGTACCTACAGGGATTTGTCCCTTGCGAAAAATATTTTGATTAATTCACAATTTATTTAAAACTAATCTGAGAAATTAATCGACTACTATACAGTGTACAGTTAACTAAAGCATGACTATTATATAAACTTCTTTATAGCTCTGTATTAAAAGTATTTAAAAGGTTAACAATCACATTAAGCTTTACTAGGCATCTAACATATTAAGGTACCTAAAACGTATTGGAAAGTAACAGTACTAACAGCCAACCATCACGCAACGTTATAAATACTTTTCAAACTAAATCCGAACATCCATTTAGTTTAATTTGCAAATATACAGCAATTCCGAATGCCTCCAAATTGCTATCGTTACGTAATACCGACGCATTTCCATTGAATTGATATTGGATTCCTTTATAATTGCTTGATTTTCGCGTGAGAATTTCTTTTCGTGAGTTTCGATGGAGCAATTCGAATTCTTCGTTTTTGCAACTTGGTCAATTATATTTTGTAACATTTGACCACCGCAGATTAAACCCAGGCTAGCCAATTTTCTTTAAATTCTAAAGATCCTACTTAATGTACCAAGAAGAACTTTTCTCCTTCACTCTTTGATCGATACGTCAAGACAATAATAATGATTTAAAATATTGGCTTGTACAGATAATCTTGAAAGATAAAATTCAACAAGCCTTGGTGAAAGATTTCGACGGCCTGTTGGTCTAGTGGTTAGTGGCCCTGACTGCTATACCGGAGGTCGTGGGTTCGATTCCCACCCAGGACAAATGTTCGTGTGATGAGCACGATCATTTGTACTGTGTCTGGGTGTAATTTATCTATAATATGTATGTATTTAGAAATATATAAGTATATTTATCAGTTGTCTGGTTACCATAACACAAGCTCTGCTTAGCTTGGGATCAGATAACCGTGTGTGAGGTGTCCCGAAATATTATATTATTTAACATCCAACCTTCATTTTCGGTAAGTAAGGGTGTAATGAAAGTCAGTTTACGAAATTCAATAGGTCATCAGTCAGTTTCATGATTATGTAACTAGTAACATAAACAAACAAAATCTAAATAATTTGTATTACTTCCTGTCTTTAACATAATCATATTCCGTAAATGTTTGTCGTAACAAGGCATCCACCTCAGGCCCTTTGATGCCCAAACTGGGCATAATTAATTCTATTCACATCCATATTATTAAACTTTGTATGACATGGACAACTTCGGCTTCTTTGTAGAGTTACGTAGAAAGATTGGAACATTGATATTCTGATTTACAATGCCAATAACAAATGAATAATGTGATTAGATAATTCAAAAAGATTTTAGATTTAGACAAGCATTGAAAAATTACCTAAACTTTTTCTAGTTAATTATGGTATGTAGGACATGAAAAGGTCAAGGTTACTGAAGTATTTTTTACGTTTACTTAAGATTTTTTATCTTAACTATCCAAACTCATGGACAATATTATCAAGTCGAGAGTTTAAACCCACACAATAATTAAAATATTTAAAACACATAATTTACGGCCCTATTTACCTGCGATCGTAAAACAAACATAAAAACACGTGGTAACCAAATAAGGAAAAATAACGCCAACATTAGCAAGAACACGTTATAAATATCAATACAAGATAACTTACATAACATGTCATTGACCCCTTATCACATGTTACAAAATAGCCCTTTAAGTATGTCGTTAAACAAATTGATATATTTACTTCCGATTGTGACGTAATCATGAAAACAGTTGCGTAAATGAAAGTAAGCTCCGCCCACGAAAGGTTGATGTCTCAGGAAATTATAATAAGGCCTAATATGATGAGGTATGTGTAATACAGGAAATTAATCGCTCAGTATAATGAGGTATACGTGCCTGTGATTTTAATCTCTTTAGTAAAAGTTTTCGTCTATACTTATGTATAAGCTCAGAGTCCTTATAAACGCGATGATCTGTGAAGGTACCAGTCTTTTTGAAAGATATCAACCTATAGAATACAATCATGGCAAAGCATATAAAGAAAGTAAAAGGTCATTTACATCACGCTACAATTTTAGTAGGTAACGACCAAAAGGCTGAATGTACTGCGCGGTCAATAGTGGTCAATAGTGCTGTATACCTTTACTAAAATGAACGAATCAACCGACTCCTGGAAAAATCCTTTTTAGATTTTTTCCATATTTTTTTAGATATTTATCCAAGTTACGGAAGCTTCGTATGTTAAGTCTGGGAATTGACGCATTGACTGAATGCTAATTGATGATATATATAAATAGGTACTCGTAAAGTTTTATTCTCTAGAATCTCTAACGTTATTGATTTGTTTTGATTGAACTATTTAAATTTATTTAAACTAAATGTCATTGATCTTATAAATTTATAAAGGCTTAATTTATAAATAATGCAACGTTACATAACAAAGTTATTAATTTATTAATATTTATAAATGAGTCTATATACTTAAATTCTGTCATGTGATTTTCATATTAAATGGTAAAATATTATTCAGATATAAAATAAGTGCCGTTTCACGGAGTAAGTCAAATCTTAAATGTCCGTGAATTTGAAGTGAAATGATTGAGAACGTTTGCTACTTCAATTTACATAAATTATCACAATACCCGAACCACCTGAAATAAAAATGTAATAATGTGAAACTTAAGCTTTCGCTGATACTCCCCGAAATAATAAATATCAAAATAAATTCTCTATTTCACAACTACTTTGATTAAAATATTTAAAGACGTCCATTGCTTATTTTATTACAATTTTAATTAAGGAAATAGATGATTACTGAAAGTGCAAAACGATTAGTTTTAAGTGGTACTAATTATGTCAAAAGCCTCATCTCTTAAATTCCAAAAGAAGCTTACATAATCTCTATAATTTATTGACTTATTTAACATGGAAAAGAAGATCTAGAACTTTTTAGTAATTGAGGAAATCATAAAACAATATTTGCATAAAATGAAATCGAAAGGCCGAAAGCATCTTAATCCGTTGGTCCAAACTGTCAAACATAGATCTTTGTTTATTGTCCATACAATACATCAATTAGACTTACTAAGCGACACTGTCATTCTCAGCAAATGGGTTGTGAAAATCTAATGGGCAACACGACCATGTAAATACTGGTATAGTTTAGCTGAATCCATTGAGATTTCCTTTTCAATTAATTCCTTCACATTCTTGAGAAAATTCTTTAGTTGTATCATCATTAAGATATGATCAACGAATCAAAGCAGAATCAGTAGAAAAACAATTTAGTCAATCTGTTGTAATAAAATGTCATTTCCATCTTTCCATCGCCAGCTTTCCCTAATCTCGACAAACGTCTCTACATGTACGGTAACTTTCAATATAAATTTCGTTCACGATACGCAATTCGCGACGTCAATGAAACAGGTGCTATCGTTTAAACCGTTACTGATGCTCTTCCGTCTATTACGTAAGTGTCATCAATACACACCAAACTACATTTAATTAACATAAAGGCTTACTATTTCATGTTTATGGGCCGTTTTAACATAATTTATGATTAATGATAGATCATATTTTTCTGTTTACGGTACTTTTAAAGATGAAACAATCTTTTCATTAATATGTTTTCTCTCAATCGTTTTAATGTATAGCCAAGTCACTAAACGCTTGCCAATGTCTTGAGAAAGTCTTGATGCATATAAAAAGGTTCTTATTACGTACACAAGTTATTTCTTTTGTAATAATATTATGTTAAAAAAATGCCTCAAGAAGTATCATTGTGTAAGTACCGAACTAATGCTCATTACAAATTCATTGACACAAATTACGAAGGAATGGAAAAATATTATTATATAAACAAATAAAGCTATTCTTATACTCAGTCATAAATCATTACTGTAGTTACGATAACTATAGGTATATTAAATAACGAATTGTAATGACCGGATGAACACAATATTATTATTATCCGCATGGCTGCAAACTAACACTTATGAATGAGCTAGTAAAAATGAAAGTATAAATGTACTGGCTAGTTACAATAACAACGATTAAATAAGAAACTGTACGTTAATTCAAGCAAAAAAAAAATCATTTTTATTACACACAATCACAGCTTTAACGTTTTCTACTAAAAATAATCAATCGTCTATTAGCAAATGTCATTGGCATAGAGCTAATAGTACAAATGTGAAAAACATTTTTGCATTGTTACGAAGTTAGGCAGGTATTATCCAAAAATATAATAGATTATTGTTACTTTTAAAAGTTCTACCTTAAATTATTTGATAGATGGTTCTCACTACCGGCCTACGGACAGGTAACTAGCGTGGGCGTTGCGTACAAACCACGTAACACTGCGGTAACATTACAGGCCACTATTTTAATTAACTAAACTAATAGCCACAATACATTATTATGCTGTCATCTATTTTAAGCATTGATGAATGTATATTTAAAATATCTTTAGCAACAGAACAAAAAAAAAAAGAAAGTTAAAAACAATTTTGCGGAAAGGTCACCGAAAAAATTGGAATGCCTTAGGGTTTATAATTAGGGCCATGTGTAATTCCATCCCATGCAGTTTAGCACATGTCATAATGAGAGTGATGGCATTTAAGAAACCCCATCAAATGGCCGAGAGATCTCAAAAAGGAAAACATAAGTTGATGATGATATGATATGAGCGAGATCGACAGCTGCTGATGCGTAATTGTTAGCAGGTGAAAGCATCCTTTGAGGTTACGAACCGGTACGTCTAGTATTGTTTTGTTTGGAATATATTCTGAAAAAACACCGATAATTGGTCTTCGGAGTTCAGACTCTTACGCAAGATGTTGGTAAGAACGTACTCGTACGTGACTGTTGAGTAATTAAGATAATAGGTGCAAAATGTTGGAGTGTTTTTGCTGACCAAAGTTACATGAAACTTTAGGGTCTCCTAAGGATTTGCAAGGTGAACTTGCAAATCCTTTGGAGACCAAGTAATAAAGAACATTTTTGAGCAAACCATCGGATAAAGTAATATCCCGTAAGCACGTGGAATCGACTATGAAGTGAATGAAAATGCAATAGATAAATAACTAGAACACGCTCTAAATAATAGAACATGATTTACTAACGCGTAACAAGTGACAACCTTCGTTACAACAAATACGCATATCATAGAAACAACAATTAGGTAGGCTGCCCTCAAAAGATAAAAGCCACATGATGGTGCAACAGTAGTTGAAAGAGACAAATAACTTCACAACAGCATTTTGTTTGCAAATGATCTCGGTGATAAAGACACTGTTGTGTAAAAGAAACGTGAGCTGACTCTGCCCAAAATTGTCAAGGTAAGACAATAAGGCAAATACCCAAAAATCTATGTAAAGCTTGCAAAATGTTGTTTTACCAAATTTTGTAGTTTTCTAGATGTGTGCAATAAGATATTTTGGGTGCATAAAGCTTGGTACGAGTATCATTTTTATCTTTTTCTTGATAAGGAGTTCAGGAGCTATTATTTTATTAAGCTCATTTATACATATTACAAAGCGAAACTTTTGGCTTCTATCTAAATTGGTTGAGTATAATAAATAAATAATAAATAATAAATAAATGCGGACAATATCACATACATTGTTCTGAACCCAAAGTAAGTTGCTAAAGCACTTGTGTTATGGAATTCAGATACAACGAAGGTACCACAAACACCCAGACCCGAGACAATGTAGAAATGTCATTTTCTACATTGACCCGTCCGGGGATCGAACCCGGGACCTCAGAGCTAGCGACACCTTGAAACCGGTGCGTACGCCACTCGACCACGGAGGTCGTCAGAATATACACTAAACTATATTTTTACATTTGTAACTGCTAATCAAAGCGTAAGTAGCGCATAATCGCAATCAGCAAACAGCAATACATTTCCTTCTATTTCGTATGAATACATCATTGACCTAGTATTACTAATGCGAGATATCGAACGTTATTAATGCATCTACTCTTAGCACGAATATCTTAACCGCTTTTTAAGTGATCATATTTGGTTACTCAGAAACATTAGTATAGAGAGTGCAAGCGCTTTCTAGACGATCACTGCGATCGCTGTAGTAAACAGTTGTGGCGGTGCTTACACCTTGATGATTAGATGCATCCACAAGATCGTTAGAACAAACTAGGTTCCATCACTTCACTTGTTTTCACTTACAGTTTTCTAACGAACTTTGTGTCTGTGTTTTCTTGTCCCGTTTGAATATTTTGCTGTGTCATCTTATTTAGAAGTAACGGTAGTTTTTTATTAAAACTATTGTTAGCAGTCGACAGATTCTAAGTGATGTAAATATTTTATTTCAAAGAATAGTTAAATATATTTTTTAATACTAAAAACAACCTTTCCAATACTGTAATTCTTGACAAATACAGATGAATGAAGTAGACGTAATTATAAATGACTTAGCAATTAAAGATGGACATATAAAAATGATCCCAGGATCGAAGTTTATCTTTATCTAAGATGTAAAAATTAGTACAAATATACAAAACACACCAGTGTCAGCAGGAAACAGTATAACATAGTAATCATCTAATATAAAGTTACGGGAAATTCGCAGTCGATCGCGGATCATCTATCTTTTCCTTACTTGGGTATCTAACTCTACGGTTATTAACGGTCGGTATATTTATCGTGAATATGTAGTATCTGGATTTGCACCGTTTTAATCGTTGGTGGATCTTTAATATTCCTGTTTGTGACTTAATTAAGTATTATAATCTGCAGTCAATGTATGGAGAATTTGGATGTAAACAGGTAATCGTGTTCAATTAGGGTTCCTTTTTTTAGTTTTCCTGTCTGTTAACAGTTTGATATGAATACTTAGTTAGTAGTGCACATAAACACCTAATTAAATGATTATATAGCTAGTTCCTCGGCCAAGGAAATCAAATAGCATCTTATTAAATCGTCAAAATCATTGCTGACAACTAAGTCCGATTTTCCATCAACTTTTATAACTCTTCGTATAGCAAAGCTGTTCTTTTGATTCAATAAAGTCGGTATAAAACAAATGAAATTCGCTACATTTTTGTCTCATCAAAAAGCAATTCCCATAAATCGTCGGTAAGATCACGACGCGAATATTTTTATACATAATAACAACAATTAGTGATTCCAATCACATCATGTGAACGTTACTACGTGTTGACATCTGAATTCGGTTTCTGACCACGTCTAAAGACTACACTACAATTGAATAATTTAAGAGCGAATGTGAACCTAATGGCCTGAGAAATAAGGCTCTGACAATATAGAAGGGTAATGTTCGGTATGGGTTGAACGATCGGCTCGTGCGGGAGCTTGCAATTTTCAAACTTTATTCCCATGACCGTTGAGGATTTACATTTTACGATGATCTAATCGATTTTTTGGTCCCTGTATTGGAATAACAATTTGGTTTGGTTTCAGTGTTGTATTGTTTACGCAGCTTAACATTTAAGGAACTGGATTGAATTCAGTCTCTCGAGCACGTTCTTATTTTTATAAATTAAAATTGTGAATGACAAACAAGTAACTTTACGGTAATGAGAAATATTTGTTTACTAAAATATATTCTCAATTCAAGTCAAATAATTTTACATCATATTGTACTTGAAAAACAAATGACTGTGCGTCGTAAAGCAAACAACACGCGTTAAAAATAAAAATATGATAAAGAAGCAATTTGGAATAATTTTATTAGGCAAGATACCGTGAATAAAAAAGCCATTCATAAGAACTAGACAGTTACGATACGATTGTTGAATGTTTAATAACAATTGTAAAGCTTTTCTTACTGAATGGACAATGAAGAATAGAATTATTTTTAATCATATCGTACGGTTAAGCCGATGCCGACGGAATGAGAATGTGTTTAGAATTATTTTGTGTTGTCAACACTTATGCCGTACGTTGTTAGAATATTTTCCGATCGATGTTTGTGTCAATAAGTCGGATATTTATAGGCTCAAACAGGTAGATACTTCAGTCCATCCATTCTCCAAACAAAAAAATCTGGACTTGGAATCCGAATGTTTATATGCGCGGTTCATTCTCAAGCCGGGTAAGGTAGGTAGGTACTTAGTCGTGAGCCCGTGATCACTTGAACTTGCAAACTAATAACTTCGACGAACTGGTAAAGAACAACAATGGGAGCAATTAAGAGGCAGGGGACCGTGCGACCGCCGCGGGCTCGCACGACCGCCATTATGAACTGATACGGCAAAAACTAGCGAACCTAATGGCATCTGAAAATATCCTCAAAATACTACTTAAGGCTTCGGTAGCTATGCAAATTGGAAAACCAGTGACGTAAAGCAAGCAATATGCTCCATAAAGAGCTTAATTCTAGGTATATTTTAAAACTGCAGTGCATAAAAAACTTTGTCTGAGAGTACATTTAATGAAGATATAACAGCCAATTTCTGGATCGCGATAGTTATGCCATTCATAAAAAGGAAACATTTCATAACTTTAATATTTATCAAATCAAAAATATCTTACCACGAATCAAGAATGGCAAGCTTTCGACTGTAGCTGCATTTGATTGTTTTTAATTTAAAACAATACTAATTAGTCTCACACTTTTTAAGACCCGATTTTCCTTAACATTGTATAACAATAATCTAACTTATAGCTTTGACTAAACTAGTTGCGAGCAAACTAGCGGTTTTTGTCCGTTGATTAAAACATATAGGTACAATAATTGTACAGAAACTTATTTGTTTTAAAAATATTTATGTATAAAAATTACAACAAGTAGAGGTTCACATAATAGCCTTGTTGATGTTCAGGATACGTATAAACAACAGTTTAACACGATCTCTCATTTGATTTACTAGACTGATAAAAACAAACTGTACAATAAACATCCCATCTCATTCTATGTCTGCACAGACATTAATCAAAACCAATTTCTCAGCTCCCAAATAACACAATAGGCATTCCAGCTTTAATTATAGTAGACACTGTGTCGATTCCGCTGAACAGTTTCCGAGCAGAATAAGTAGGTGAGTCAGTAGTTGGAAAACCATAAATACATGCACACAATTGTGTGAATGATGAACGAGCATCGAGCATGGTCACTCACTTTCTAGGACAGTCGTGACTGCGGATCTACTCCGATGGAATTATTTGTATGAGAAAAATTTTTTGCTTGTTTCGAACTTTTATTGTTTTACTGTGCTTGATACAAATAGCGGATAATGTAGAGAGATAAGAGCTTATTCCGGTTATTTCAGTTGAAGCTAAAACTAAACCGCTTCTGTATTTTCAGACTCAAAATAATCATGTTAGATGAAAAAGTATCAGTCAAAAGTGCATTAATAAAATTTCAGTTTCATCGACAAATGCCATGATACATGCATATGTATAAAGTATGCATATATTTAAAGAATGTTTATTGATATACTTATTTTTGAATTCATCATATCAGCCTGTTGCAGTCCACTGCTGGACATAGGCCTCCCCCAAGGAACGCCACAGCGCACGATCTTCCGCCCTTTGCATCCAGTCACTGCCAGCTGCCTTCTTCAGGTCATCGGTCCATCTAGCCGGGGGGCGTCCTACACTACGTTTGCCTAAACGTACGGTCTCCATTCGAGAACTTTCCTGCTCCACCTCCCGTCGGTTCTGCGACAGACCCATGTCTGTGTGGCAGTGGGCTGGCCATCCAGCCCACTGCCACTTCAGCTTGCCATTTTTGAATTGCTCATCTTGAATGTAATGACATTCTCGATACATTCCTGAAAACTTATTGTGTGTGGGAGGTCGTATAAAATTTTCCTCTTACTAGGCTAATGTGTAATTCACTCAATAAATATTGATGGCTTTCCAAACTTTCTTCTCGGTGTATACGTCATTAACTCGCCTCATAGCTAATGGCTTTTCCTGTGCACCGCAAGCTGCATACATTTTACTTTCCTTTAGGCTTGCTTTTACATTAGATACGTGTTATCTCATGTTATTATTTATTCATTAATTTAAATATGTTGTTCATAATTTAGATTTTTCAGTAAGATACTCGATCCAATTACTATTTTCACTTAAAGTCCGCCTACTAGGAAATACAGACATTAGTTTATGTAAGAAATTATTATTGTTTACCAATCCTCTTCTTAGAACTAGTATACACAATGACATAATTTTAATGGATTCTAAATTTCTAATCCATGTTTACTAGAAAATACATATTTACTTGACGTTAGTTGTTTTGCAAAACCATAATTCGTAGACTTTCAATCATTCATATTTATACTTGCAAGAACTTTCCCTTACAACTTCAACCATGAAAATGTACCTAACTCTTGAAGAGTAAAGCACTGCCAATGGAAATTGATCTCTCTGAAGTTAGGCGTGAATAGAATGACAAGAACTTTGACGGAGTCTTGAATGGGAGAGTTATGAAATGTAGCAATCTTCAGACGGTTCAAAAAATTTTGGTAGCAGTGTACCTACTCATACACAATGAGAAAGGGAACACGTGGGAAGGGCAAACATTCCGTCAGTCAGGTAAACATCAACGCTAAGTAGTTAGCGTATAAGTGTCAACAGTATACTAGTTGGAAGTCTCGGAACCTTCATTGAGGGCAAGTGAGAGTACTGGTACTTCAGCTTTAACATTTCACTTCGAAGATTCCTATTTTAAATTTGACCGTTCATCTCAATTTTTGACTTGTTCATTCATTTGTTTTGATTTCGTCTGTAATATCGGGCCGTCTTTTTTCTTCCTAAAATCTTTATAATATCTTATTAGAGTAAAGTATTATTTATTGTACTTTTAACTTACTTATATTAGGAAATCTAACAATGTCTAACAAAAAACTTGTGACTAGACTTTTTGACTTGTTTCGATTTGAGAAAGAATAACTTAATTAATACCTTCTAATTCTACATTTATCAAACTTAAATAATTATAGTTTATCGTTTCATCATATTTCTCTCAACTTACAAACTCTAATACATGTGGTCACAAGGTGGCACATGATACACAAATCACAAGAACAATATGTAATTAACAGCTGGCTCGGGTGTCGCGGGCACTTGCGCAAGCGCAGCGGTGAGCGGCCGCGGGTGAATGACAGCTGACCACAGAGCTACTGTGATATAATGATACGTAATGTTGATAATAATAATACTAGGAGATACTTCTAACTGAAGGCTTTAGTTTTTTACATAGGTATATGCGAGCAAAACAAGGTCTTGATACGACTCAATTCGTAACATGTGTTATTCATGATGGTGCAACAAAATAGATGATTATCAAGACCTAATCTAAGTCCAATTTAATAACGCCGGAAGCATATTAACAAGCGCATACAAAACTAATAATTTAGTTCACAATCAAAACGCACTATAAATCAACAATAAACTTTTATTACAAACTAATTGTCTAAATGCGAACTATATATTGTCGCTTCGGGCTTACTCATTGTATAATATCGATTAATAAATCGATAAAGTAGGCGGTTAAACATATGTGAGCTTGGGGCAGCATTATGCAAGTAACGAATGCACGTTACACAATACTAGTTCCTGTTGAACACATATTAATAGGCTGCTTCCGATGATTTGTGGTCGATTTTTAAACTATGTTTTTTTTTTCTTGTTTTTTTTTATTCATGTTCTAAATGAGGTTGACCATTTGAACAACCTTCTCTAGAAAAATTGCTGGTCTTTTAAAGTGTTTGTTGAACAGACGTAAAGAAATATGTCATGCATTTAGTAAATAGTTAAACTTGTCAAAGAACTTATTGCTAAACTAAGTTAAATGTTTGGATATTTGTCAAAAATAAACAGCCTAGCATTTTTCTAGCTAACATCAACAAAACAAAACACGTACAATTCAAGTAAGAACGACAATTAAAACTTATTATCAGTACAAACTAAATAATTACTCAATAGCGTGTAAACTGCAGACCTTGTAGGTTTTTAACAGATTTCACATGCTGGTTTCCCAATAGCAATGAATGCTGTGTTATCAGTTCAAACCTTGTTCAAACGAAGGATAAAATGTGTGACAGTTTGGGCAAGGAATGTCTTAATTTACGACCATGTTGGGTAAGCTGTCGCTTTGATATCTTAAACTATTCCAGGATTATTTAACAAACAACTTTAGTTTGGGTTCTAGATATGAATGCCTCTTAGTGTGTCAATTTTCATTTGCCTGTAGGTAAGATTGTTTAAGTGCTATATAAATAAATTAAAATTCGTTAAAATTTGTTTTTTTTTCAGGTACTTATCTCAAAAAAATGCCTAGAGTTAAATTGAGTCTGTGGCAAATCAATTAAAGAATGTTAGTAATTGAGATAAACGATCAGTCGGCCTTTGCCGTCAATTAAATCATAATTATTTGCAATTTAAACTTAACATTTATATTCTAATACAATACAAAGTGTATTACATATCTACAAGACTAACTTGTAATTCTTTTTAGGAAATAGATGTATACAAAGTTAGAGTTAAATAGGTACTTTATCAATGGATATTTATACAAAGGAATTAACCTCTTCAAGACAAAGTTGACGACCTTTTGACCCTTCATACTGTCACCTTCAATACAAAAACTTAACATACACCCAATACTAAAGAAAGATGTTATCGGCGTATTACAAAGATATACGCGGAAATATTTAACGCCGCGCCGAGTTATTCTCATTAAGTTTACAATTACGCAAGCTGTTAGTTAAACGCTTACAATTGAAGTAAGACAGGTTCCGTTTTCACACAATGTTACGTGTTCGAAGTAACATTACAAGAATTAATTTAATTGAAGATGTCAAAATAATGTACAGTTTTAATGTATTTTGTTGTACATAATTAATTGTTATGTGAGTTGCCCAGTCGCTTTTGTTCTGTACAATATTTACCGTCTGAAAATGTTGCATTAAAAAATACTATTAAAAAATCATTTAGCATGTATCACTTAATCACATAATTTTGTAATTGTCTTTAGTCTATATAACAATTTATTTCATTGATATTTTATTTTTTATTTATTTTATTTTATTTTATTTGGGAAACAAACAGATACACTACATAGCATATAATACAAACACTGCACTGAAATCTGAAATAAACTGCAATTTATTTCAGATTTCAAAGTGTAAGCTATTGAACTGTTTAAGAAAATGCTATTAATAACTGCTTCGAATAGTATTTACATCTAATATACATATGATATCGAATAGCGATGAATATCTAAGAATAGCTACGTATATAAAAAAACTTAGGTATTACAGACAAGCAGTATATGATACAGATACCTATTTACTGAAGTCATACAACAAACACATTCTTCCGTGAACGTAATAACAATATTCCGACACATTTCCCACTGTTCTCCCGTGTCGGCCATATTCATTACAGCCGCTAAAACACAAGATTGCAAGCTCCACGTAAAGTAATACAGTTTCGCACGCCTTTTTACAAAACCTGTTAATAAGTGCGAAATGTGAATACAATACAATTATTCTGATTTCATTGAATATTGCTCCAATGTCATTGATTAAGATTGATTAGACTAATTGGGTGTAGTTAATTATAGTGAGCAAAAGATTGCCAAATTGAATAATTGGCAAATGGTTCAGGTCAGTTTGAGTTCAAAGAGGTTTAACATATTTTGTAGGATTTTCAAGTCACAAAAATTGTGACTGTACTAAGTTCTGAGGGCTATTGACAGGACTTCAGATAATGAGTCCGAATCAGTAACGTCCAAAATCGTTATCATATTAACATTCTGAAATCTCAAAGTTAATTGATTATACATTTTATACTTCGCTGCTTACTTATGTTTAGAACTGCTATTAATCATAGCCGCAGGTCTCTACAAAACCCTTACAATATGAAATCTAAACCAAAACAAAATGTCCAAGTATGTTCTTGCTATGAAAATTGATCAACCATTTACTGGTTTGATCTCGCAACCGTCTCATAGATATTGATAATAATACTAGCATGTAGCTGTCATACTTTAGGGTAAAAGCCTTTGCTAGTAGAGAAAGAAAATTTGTAGTTTAATTTGGAAATAAGCGAAAATATAAAATTGTTTGCTATCAGGAAAGGCAATAGCGCGTTACTGTTCCAAAATTGGCTAGAATTCAGCGCAGTATGTGTATATGGGATTTAAATAAAGCGAGCTTATTGTCACGAGTCAAAACCAATTTAATTTAGTAACTTAAGTACAACATAAAAGTATGTAATATAATACATACTTTTATGTTGTATGCATACTTTTATGCATTTTCTATATATACTATATAGAAAATGTCAGACAGCTGATGAAGCAATGAATCGGTCTGAAGCTGAATTTCTAGATTTGATTTACGATTACCGCATTACTGACCAATATAAAATGCAATAGGAAACATTGCCAGACTTATAGACATCCAATGCATATTCAGGGATCTATTCATGCATAAACTTTCCGCTAATCATTCACCTATATACGAGGCTTCTGTAATAATAGAAATCATATTGAAAACAGGAAAACCTATTATTTTACTTATTACTGTTAATATTGAAGTTACGTATGTGTTCGAACAAGTCGTAAGACAAAACATAGTTTAGTTAGACGCATACTCAGCAATACTGTAACTTTACTTTTTATAGCTAACATTTCTCACAAGTAAAAAGTTCAAGCTAAGCTTCAAACAACATGACAGCGCAAAAATAAACTAAATAATAAAACCAATATGTTACGCAACTCTTACATAACATATCAATAGTAAATATTGGAGTTATGGTAACTAAGGTTTTCACCGGTCGTTTCCGGTGGGCGCGACACTTTCGTTCATATTGTTATTCTACGGTCAGTGCCAGCGCTGTACTTTCTTGGAACCGTGCATAGTGTTCGTGTAGGCGTCTCCATTCTGAATGGAACCCAGTACCGAGGGCTATTGACGGCACGTGAGATAAATGAGAGGCCGGAGGTTTTTTAATGGTTTTTTTTTTATATATTGTGTGGTAGTCAAGTGCAGTCGTAAGTTATGTATAAGAAATGTTTAGGACCATTCTTATTCATTGCGTTTTATGTTTTCTTTTTTATATTTATTGCTATTTCACTGCAAACTTTTGGATCCCTGAAATTCCTACCTTGAATGGAAACATATATTGGAGTAAAAGTTTAATGAACAATAACAAAAGTTTATGATGAAGTGGATTATCTACATATTAAGATTAAAATTGATGGTCTTAGTAATGCAACGCATTGGTTAGAACCATAAAGAAAGCAAGTTATGGAATAGTTTCCATTCCCCACTAAATCTAAATATACCTCAAATATTTGCGAGCGGATCAGCAGCGGAAACATCAGTAAAGCAAGGAAAACCAGTACCAAAATACCCAAGTTATTTCGATATAAATTGTAACATTTCAACCATAAACGTATCCAAGGAACAAAATTCAAATGTGACTACTATTTTGGTCTAAAAGACCGCACGCACGCAAGCTAACGCATAATCTATCAAATCCTACAAAGTAAGACAAGGTGATAAGTAATTGCCAACAAAAGTAATTTGCCTTTCAATCACGTACGCATTCTTAAAGAGCCGACAACACATGATTTTGTCACGACTTGTTTAATTACACGTCTTCGTAGAAATAGGTGAACTTAGCTTAAATTGTGAGGCAATAGACTGGAACTAATAGTTCTTAGATACGAGCTATCGGTGGCTGATTGGTGACGATCGTGACAAGCTAAGTAGAGACATTGGTTAATACTTGATAGGGTTAAGCAGAATATATTTTCTAATTGATCATATCAATTACAACTAATTCCATGATTACAGGAATTACTTATTAGAAACGGTATTGAACGGATAGCGATGCAAACGCTAAAATGATAATAATATTTCGGGACATCTCACACACGGTTATCTGATCCCAAGCTAAGCAGAGCTTGTGTTATGGTAACCAGACAACTGATAAACATACTTATATATTTCTAAATACATACATATTATAGATAAATTACACCCAGACACAGAACAAATGATCGTTCTCATCACACAAAGATTTGTCCTGGGTGGGAATCGAACCCACGACCTCCGGTATAGCAATCAGGGTCACTAACCACTAGACCAACAGGTCCGTCTAACAAATCATCTATGGATCTTAGAAAATATGAATCCTTTGTTTCGTAAATATGAATAAATAATGATTATTTTATATACCCATCAACGTCCAAGAATAAGCAAATACATGTTCTATTAGCATTCACTAAATACTTGGCATGCACCTCCCATTTTGATGCAACATAAGCAATATTCCGAAGATGCTCTCAAGCCAATAAACGTCGCTAGGAGTAGACAAGCGTGACGTCATCGATAACTGTTTATATTTCTTCGAATCATGCAAAGTCAATTGATTTGCAAGTGAACAGAATAAATGAGTGAATTTGCATTGAAGCACTGTTAAAGTAAGTACGCTTCCACGGTGACGTGAGAAACATATGGTAAGTACTCTTTTGGAATTCATACAGACACATTTGATTACAATCAACTCTTAAATAAAGGCTTTGACATGATACGGCTTCAAACTCAAACTTGAAGGTAAAAATATATGAACAATGAAATGGCGTTAGTGACAGATAGCTCTGCACTCAACGCTGAAAGAACAGAGGACTATTTCAGTTTATCAACCATCCAATTTGCAGTACAGAAAAGCTGAGAATGTTCTAAAGCAGTAATAAGGAGACTATTAATCAACTTTATCTACACAGAAACCAAGCTTTTAATTTAATACTGGATTTTGACTAGAATCAATGACTACCAAACAAGTCTACATTTTACAGAAGCACTATATTATGATGATGAAAATGCCAAGAACTTTGAAAATTATTTGACTTATTTATGGAATTTTGTGAGAGTGATGGGTCGCGCGTAATTTAAGTAGATTTTCCAGTACTTAAATATCGGAGATTGCCAATATACTTAACGGGGATGATGTGGCAAAAGTATATGATGATAAATTGAAGTGAATACATTAGGCTAACCGTTTTAGTTAAACTGTTGTGGAGTTAAATTAACGACTGGAATATCGACAGGTCACTTGCGTAATATACACATGCATACTTTATATACGGTTGAATGGGTAATGAAACATTTACAAAGCATTATAAATTTATGATTTATTTTACAAGAGTTTGGAGGTACTACAGCATTTATTTCTGTACTATGCCTGATGCTATTTAAAATTTTATTGATTTTTGTATTAATTTCGTCGTTCATTTGCATAACATTATTTCTTTGTTTCTATGCATTTCAAGTGTAAAATGCCTGGTAATTTACAGTCGCGACATTGTTCCCCATATTTTCTCGTTACAAGACAAAGAGTAGGTTTGTTCTAAATAGGTACTGATAGTGCTAAATTGTGGTTTCGTAACTTGTAAACTGCGGTAGTTATAGTTCCTTTCCTTAAACCACAAGTCGTCTATTTAAATAAAACAATAGTTATTTATGCAGTGCAAATAACAGCTCATAATAATGATATACTTTTGTAAAATGGTTCGAAACTGTAGTTTAAGTTTTCACATGGAGTGTTTCGCCAAATCGCCATTAAACAGGGAGTGTAGGTAATATAAATTATCAATTTAAATTTGTATTTTTTTTTTATAAACCTACATTGTAAGAAAAAAATATTAAGGTTGTAAATTTATTCGATCTTGGACCGAATCCTGGACCTCATTTCAGTACTGTAGTCAGGAAACCTTCAACAAATTTTAATTCAGTACTAAATAAAAGTATTGGATAAAACACTTGACCGGTAGCATTCCACCTTACTTTGGATTTAAAATTCCGGTTTCCTATCCGTTCGCATTGCATGCCATTAAGAATGCGCTTTCGTGTCCCCAAATTAGCGAATGTATGAATGCAATCATTTGTTCGTTTGTACAGGAATTAGATTGTTACCGACAATTTTATATCCGCGTTTTTAATTAGTTAAGCATGTCAATAAATCAGTTTTATTGCTGACAATTGAAATTACCGTAGTATCAGTTATTTTTGTGCCTTTTTTTTCTATCAACTTGGTTCTGTACTATACCTAATCAGATGTCAATACGTGATACCCACCGACTTCAAAGGTACCATAAATAATGCTAGCAAAAAAGGCAGTATAACAATACAATACATATTAGGAAATTGGTATAGAATTACATAATATAAACAAGAAAATTGGTAAGCATTAAAGTAATGATATATTGTGGTTGAAAATGTTGTTATATATAAAAGGGAAAGTGAGCGAAGGGCTAAATAAAATGCTGTAATAAATGGATCAGAATCCCTTACCATGAACTCTTAAAACAGGACTGTTGCTGTCGTGTAAGCGAGACGTAGTTACGTGTAGTATAGCGCCGTCTCGCTTTCGGAACGGCAACAGTATTGCTTTAAGACTTCATAGTACAGGTAGAGATCTAGGAAGTAGGAAGTATGTAATACAGATGAGTTCTGATATAACCATGAGAGGAAAAGGATGCCTATAGAAATAGATTACCAATTTTATTACCAAGGAAATATATATTTGTAATTATAGTATTCATAACACAGAAAAACGACTACATAAATAAAATTGGTACGTAACATTATCGGTTGTTGATCATTTTTAAATAGCATGTTACATCCATTTCCTTGAATAAATTATAAGGGGGTGTCCAATATTTAAATAATTTCATTACACCTAGTTTTATAAAACAATGCTAATGAGTACTAATTGTAATATTTAAGCATTAGCAAATAACTAGGAATGACTGAAAAACGACGGAACCTAATTTTATGCTCGGTCACAACAAATAACATCTGCACAAGTTATTGTTAGTTTTAAATGTTAAATAAATTTCAAGAAAGAAACTTTATCGTAAGAAAACAATATTTGTTATTTTTTTTTTTGCTTATAAATATTAAGTAACCATATATATATTGAATCAGCAATACCTCTTAATTGAATATCGTTAACCTTTTCATGGTAAGCACACTTCAAAACGATACATCCTCTAGTTTGTTTATGCGAGTGTTTGCTTTAAAAAGTCAACCTTGTGACATTTGCTTTCCATGCACTTGATAATGTGTATCTTTGTAATTCAATCCACTAGATGTTGGTCGTTTAGATAGCCTTACAAGTTATGATTTAATAGGTCAACGTTTAGTCACCCGATTTCGTTACTAATTTGTATTGAGCACGTATGAATATAAGTCGTCATTTATGCAATTTATGAACCTTTATCTAATCAGACATCTGCATTATTATATTTAAAAGATATTTTTGATAAAGTCACTACTTACTTTTATGAATCAAAAATAAGCAATGAAATACCTCCTTAGACAATTCATATAGAAGAAATGTGAAGAAACGAATCAGAAGGACTCATTTATACCTACACAGTTTAAAAGTCAATGCATAACAAATACGCATACAGGCAATGAAATTCACACCTCACTAGAATGGCACTAGTTTTGCGATGATACTTTCATATTAGCACCTCACTTACAATCTCACACCTCGGCCACTTACATAACGTTATGAAACATCGGCCTGTTCCCAATTACCTGAAACAAAATGATAACGTTACATTATGTCAATACATAATAATTACGTAAAATAGTTGCATAGTGCCTACTTGATTATCAATAGTTAGATGTGATCGAACTTATATGAAGTAAAGCATCTTGTTAAAGTAACTTTTAAATAGGATCAGGTTAAGAGCTCCAGTAACTAGGAGATTAAGCCACAATCATGCACATCATTGATCAACAGATAGATACCAAACAAGTCGGTATATTTTTCGACGAATTAAATTAAGTTCATTTTTATACACTTTCGCATAATGTGATAGAAACCAACAGTGAATTATACAGGGTGTCCGGTAAATAGTCCGACAAACTGTGGTGGCTGGTACTTTAGGTCAGGTCCTATCAAATGAACACAACATATGTTCCCCGAAAAGTTACAGGTTTCGAGTTACAATCGATTTTCGGCAATTTTAGAATTTTCTACCTTGCATCAGACTTTTCCATTTTTCTTGCTGATTAATTGCTTTCGTAATACTTTTTGTACATCAAATTAATCTTGAATAGTTACTCTACGCTTTAGTAAGTCTCATATTTATCTAAAAGAAGAATGTATTGACAAAAAAGCCACTCGCTTAACAATTTTCACTTTTCGTTTTTTCACTTACTGCTTAACTTTGAACTGTAGTGGTGAAAAATAAATGTATGTAGGAGTTTTGTACAACAATCTTAAAAACTTGCTTGAATATTGGTGATTTTGGAAAGGTACAATACTTGCGTATTTTCCTTACAAAATTTGACAAAACAAGCTGCTGAAGTACACATGGGCTTATTTGTTGGAATATTACTAATGTAAATCTGAGGAAAAATGAGACGTAACTTAACGCGGATCGTCATTGTCCAGTGAAATAAGGTTTTTCTTCTAGCGACTAACTAGGTGCACAAAATAATTGTGGCCAATTTCAATTTGGAAAATATGGAAATAAAAAAAAATGCTCTGTTATTTTTTTTGCAAAGTTACGGAACCCTTCGTTAGCATGTCCATCTCCAACTTGGCCGGTTTCTTAGAAGTCCCACTCTTCGTAAATACATTCTAGGCAAGTTGAAAGATACATTATGGTTTGGGAAAATGAGTGCTAAGTGCAGTATGGGCCTGAAGTAAGAGCCTCCTCTAATGAGGGATACTAGGGCAGATGGATTGGGCGTCCAAAACCAGCTATTTCATTATTGTTGCATGAAAAATAAAGTATTATAAAATCGATTCATCTAGTAAGAAAGTACTGAAGGAAAAGGTAACTTTACACTAAAACATGTTTTAATCTGGCATAGAGAGTTAATGGCGAGAAGAAAATACCTAATTTCATTATACAATGACGATCCGCGTTAAGTTACGTCTCATTTTTCCTCAGATTTACATTAGTAATATTTCAACAAATAAGCCCATGTGTACTTCAGCAGCTTGTTTTGTCAAATTTTGTAAGGAAAATACGCAAGTATTGTACCTTTCCAAAATCACCAATATTCAAGCAAGTTTTTAAGGTTGTTGTACAAAACTCCTACATACATTTATTTTTCACCACTACAGTTCAAAGTTAAGCAGTAAGAAAAACGAAAAGTGAAAATTGTTAAGCGAGTGGCTTTTTTGTCAATATATTCTTCTTTTAGATAAATATGAGACTTACTAACGCGTAGAGTAACTATTCAAGATTAATTTGATGTACAAAAAGTATTTCGAAAGCAATTAATCAGCAAGAAAAATGGAAAAGTCTGATGCAAGGTAGAAAATTCTAAAATTTCCGAAAATCGATTGTAACTCGAAACCTGTAACTTTTCGGGGAACATATGTTGTGTTCATTTGATAGGACCTGACCTAAGGTATCAGCCACCACAGTTTGTCGGACTATTTACCGGACACCCTGTATTATTTATAATAATAATAATAATAATAATATCCTGGGACAACTCACACACGGTTATCTGATCCCAAGCTAAGCAGAGCTTGTGTTATGGTAACCAGACAACTGATAAACTTACTTATATATTTATGAAACGATGCTACGCATACTAACAACTTTCGTAATCCATAGGCGCAAGAATTGAACCTGCATCGATGACAAATGAAAACGCTGACTCCGATCATTGTTCTAATACAATACAAGCACCTTTCAAACAAACAATACATATTCAAATGGTTTATGGTACATGTGATACAAGACAAGCGATTCATCTTAATGATGCAAGTAAAAATCAAAATGTCATGATAAGTAAGCGAAGTGACCATAATGAATAGTAGTTACAGTCCTGTAGTGAATAAAAATAATGTTTGTAAAGTCATATAACTTCGAATAATATCATAAAAAATAGGCCCACGATCTAATATTCTGACTTCGTCGTGTAATTAAATCAGTAACAATTTTACCAAGAATTTTCAAAATGTAGAAAAAATGGTTGACCATTATAATTGGATGTAATATCGCTTGTCTGCTTATAATTTGGACCGTTCTGTCACACCATTCAGTATATTGACAGATGAATCATAAGTATATGTAAACGGTACAGTAAATATTGATACGTCATTTCTAAATATAATAGTCAAGTAACCACTTGTAACCCACTTCAGCATGCCAAATCGCTCAAATTACTCGCCAAGATTTGGTTACACGCTTATAAAGTCACATGACATACAAAAAGCTCGAACACACGAGGCCAAAAGTTCCATAGACGCTATGAAGTACAGAATATTGACAATAACATCATATTATGTGTACACTCATGTCGCAAGAGATAAAGCTCGCACCTTAAGAGTCAACCCAGATACATAGGTGAACGACTTAAGTAATAGATCTAAGTCGCAGTTGTGTGCATAACATATGATTTTACTAACGTAAGTCAAATGCAGTCTAAACATTCAGCTTTAATCTGTATAATTAAGAGACTAATTGCCGCTTAGATTGGACTCAATAACGATTAATGGTTTCACAGAATGAAAAACGATGTTTAAGGATTTCTAAATGATTACGTGTTTAGAGCTATGTAGTGTGCTGGATACTCTTGCCTAAATTGATACTTATTAAAAATATAAGTAAGTCACAAATAAATGTCGTGTTATAAATTGTGGTGTTACTACTCGTACAATTGAATTTTCCTTCCATCTATCTCACTAACGAACACAAACATGTCATTTCTCATAGCAGATGAATAGAACCTATTCAGAATTCCTCTTCATGCATCGACGATCACGACCAGATCCCTAACAATAGGCAGTAGACGCTACCGACCTCGCCAACGAGCCTTGACCGACTACAAACAACAGGAGATAAAAACATGAAAGCAACACAAATGATCCCATCCTTAAAAAATATTGCTGTAATTATAGGTCCTATAGTAACGTCAATAAAGAGTACAACTGTGTGCACGAATTACACAATATCATCAATCTGTGAGTAGTTGAGTACCAGACGTTTTTGTGCCACATTTTTCATTTGAACTATTAGTGTATGATTTAGTGCGGTGTAAGTTATAAAAGTAATTGATTTCTTTCTCGAAGAGATGGGAGATTCCCACGGTGGCCGTCATGCGAGGACAACCACTTGCGGTTGCTGCTGTGTGTAAAATCTCAGGTTCTCAAAGCAAAAAGCAAATTCCAGACAATGTTCTCAGTCTCGATTACAAAGAAAGTAAAATCCCTATGTACATAACAAAAATATTATGCATACGAAAATTAACAATCATAAAAGAAAACTAAAAACCTTTAAACAATCTCGTTATGTAAATGGCAAAAAACAAAACTTAAAATAATAAATTCCCTGATAACAAATTCTTTACTTAATATTTGTTCCGTTTAAATAGCTCTACGTAATTTTTATTAAGTTCCGGCTTATTTGAGATCAGATAAAACATGAGATGCACACGTTACATACATTGCTATAACTTATTAGAACTGGTAATAAGTTTATATTAGTTATGGTATAACGTAACCATATAGTAATGCATTCATAATTCAAAACCCCATTAATTAAAATTGACACTATTTTAGATCATCCAATATTATAATCATCCAAAATAGATTTCGTTCACGTTTTCAAATCACAATCGAAATCGTATTAATTTCTAATGGAACACTAATCAATAGTTCTTAATATTCCACGGATGTCGTGCGAACACAAAAGGTAATCTAATAACATAGTTTGACCATACGGAACATAACATTACTGTTGTCTATCGCATATTTAATATAACAATGCATGTGGGACAGGCACCGCTTTCATCGCCAGTGGCGCACGACTCAGCATCACCATTCTTGGAGCATTCTGGTGCAACGGGACGCTTTCCAATTTTTGATATGGAGACTATTAAATTGTTAAATGAACTAATGCACTCAATTATAAGGCCAGCATAATTGTCAGGTTTCTCCTTTTAACTAAAACATATTTATGTCAAACGTGACCTAAGCTTTAATACCACGAGTTATATTCTCATAGAACTGAAACCCGTTTATGGACAACGATGATGATACACTTATAAGATATTATCATAACACGAACATTGATGCACGGTTTCCAGAAATCTATAGCACAGAAACAAAATGTGGCCCAAACATGGTGCCCTGAGGGACCCCGCGTTAATCTAGTGACGTGATCAGGCAGCACACCCACCACGCTACAGGCCCGATCATATCGGTCACCAGGATGTAAGGCCCCATGCTAATTTAGCTTAACTTTAATCTTTATAGTACTCTGCCACCAGTCTCTGTGTTTGGTGCTGTCGGTTGCGTGACTAAGATCGAATATATCACGTTATTTAGGCTTATTTTGTTGTAGAATCTACTTTAATGACGCTATTAAACGTCGGAGTTAATGTAGATTTAGGTATCTTTGTTGAAGTGAAAATTGAGTGTGGGACGAAATGTTTCCATAAACCTTCATTAGTCTCTTTACCACGAAAACGATTAGCTTGTACTTCCTAGTTTTATAGCACCATTAACGAAAGTTTAAATACATATTTTAATAATAGTTTAAATAGTTTAATTTCTAACAAATACATTATATTAATATTTTTTAGCACTACTCGAGATTTTTAGGGGGTCAAGGAGAATGAATATAGAATTTCATGCAAACGATAGATTAAAGTATAATGATGCATTTCGAAATTGAAAATGAATAATCAATTAAATAGCGTCACTACAAACATTCAAGTGGTTCTGTCCAATTATTGGTTAAAGGTTACACGAGTACGGGATGCGCACGATTGCAATTAGAATGCGTATTGCTTAAGATGTTCATAAAACTTGTCGATTATGTAGATTTAATAGATGTTATGTTTAGGTCAGAAAAATAACGTTCCCTTTCAATACGACTGTTGATGTTAAGCAAGTGACGATACAAAAAAAAAAATGTCTTCTATTTCTATCATTGGCTTGACCATTTGTAACCTTTCAACTGATTAATCCGACGCTAACCTTTACAAATATATTTAATTAACCGACATCATCTAAGGCATCATTTATCAGCTGATTGATTTAAGATAATATCCTTTAATGATCATAATTCTAAACAAGTTTCTTAATGAATTCTGAATTTCGGCTAAGTCTCTGATGATTCATTCAAAATCAATACACAAATCATAAATCGCGATCGTTAGACATCTCTCGCCTACACTGCATTGTTATTTAGCTCAACAATAAGAATTCTAATCTTAACACTACGATTGAAGTTTGTTTGTTCGTAATGGTAGAAGGGGCAGAATTCAGTGAGGCGTCATGGAATCTGTGAAATCACTATACGTTGGTATAATTTTAATCGCTTATTATTGGTTTTATTTAAATCATATCTAGAGATATCAAATATTAAATAAGTGGAATAACCTATAAACTAATTTACATATAAGACAATTTTTATCCTCTAAATTTCTGATGATTTCAAAGCTTAAACTGCAAGCAAAAGCCATGCAGCAACAAGCAGTTTATATTTAAACAGCCAATATATTACAATATCGTCAAAAGCAATACCATTAGTAACAGGTACAGTTTATCAAATTAATTCCATCTGGCTACCGCACTTAACTGGCATATAAAACATCCTTTAAAAGGATCCCGTACTCGAACAGTTCCCGTAAATATGTCTTAGGTAATTGCCAACATTTAATAACGTCAAGTGACTGGCAATATTTATTATAGATGATATCAGGTTGCCGTATAAGTGCAGGCGCTTATAAGGAGGCCGATCAGAGTCATCTCAAGCTAAGCTTTAATTATCTTGTATAATATTTATTTGTGTTTTTGTGGCATTCAAATGTAGACAACACGGTTTTTTGGGCTCCATATTTTGTGTACTGTTTATGCGGTTAACGCTTTTCATTGGTCCATGTAATTTATGAGGAGCTAAAATCTTAATTATAACTAGCAGAATTATCTGAATAGATTTCGAATCAATAACTTTCAAGCTCTTGTTGAGTTGGGTTTCAGTTTATATTTTGCCAGGTTCACAAAGTTGTGTTTAAAGTTAAGAATGGCTATAACAAAATAATTTGCACTTAATTGCATCGTATAAAGTAATACACAAGATAATGAACCCTCCTATTGTCTGACCTTAAGACGTCAAGTTTATAGACATTGCACATGTGGTACATTTTTAATTAAGAAGCTAAAGTTTTATTATGACGTTAATCTTTGTTTCAGAAATGTAGGTTTAGCAGTTTCTTAAACTTTCGCGTGTCAAGATCACACAATTTTAGTAACAAAAATTCACATGTTTTTTCTTTTTAATTTGCGAATTTTGACTACTGCATTGCACCAGCGTTATTCTCATGCAGTTTTTGAGCAATTTGTTTTGTCACCTGTATTATTGAGTAGAATAATTTTATTCTTTGGTGTGGAAATCCTTGTGTCTTCATTGCTTACATAAAGAGCCGGTAAATAGGAGACAATAGGCTTAGTTGCAGTGATACCCACACTGCACGCGTCACCATGGAAACGGGTCAAGAACGTGCACTGTAATTTTGCATATACTGTGAAGAATACATACGTGGGTAGAAAAATAAACAGAATAAATACCAATTAGGTAACAAAAATAAACATTAACCTAATGAAGCAAACAAAAGGCAAAATAAAGCAACATTTGCACTCAATAGTGAGTTTTGACAGACTATTTTGGAAAAGGTTAAGTATAATTTTAGAGTAGATAAAGTATTAGGTACTTTATCTAGCCTAGTTTATTGTAGTAAAGAAATTATATAATATTAATAAATACTCTGGTTACGCACAAATTTTCTTAAATGATGTGTGATGTATACAGGGTGTTAAGAAAACCCTGTCTGATCCGTTAAGGTGTTGTTAGATATCGATAACTGATACCAGTAATGAAAAACAAAATGGAAAAAATATAAACTATTTTTTTTTTCTTATAAGGCGTGACAGTGAGTCACAGGTCGCCAAATGATCAAACAGAAAGCCGCCAAACAATACCGACGAAAATGGTGTTGTAATTATTCTTTAAATCTCAAATTTAGGGAATTTCGCAGCAAAAAGTCGTTATTTCAAATTTAATTATTATTGATACTATCATGAATATTCCAAATTTAATATTTTATTTGGGCATGTGATTTTGAAATCTATATCACCCTTTCGGGTCGGACAGGGTTTTCTTAACACCCTGTATAGTCATGTTTTAAGAAAAATAAACTAAATTATAACAGTGACATACCTACTCAAACCATTGCCATACTCGCGCCAATCTAATAAGCAATCTGGTCTCAGACAGTATCATACCGTACCATTTAAGAAGTAGACCGCAATAAACTGTTTATCTTAAACTTACTTAAACTTCACTTGGAAGTTCGTTAGTCACCAAATATGATAAACGGCTTAACGGAGGTAACACAATAATATTGAATCAGTGAGGTTTCGAGTATCGACTGATCAAATTGATTTGCCATAGATGGTTCTTTTTAGTTTGCAGGTGTACAAGTAGTACAATAGTAAAATACAGGAGAAATTTCTGGAGTACGAGAAATGGTCATTAATTTATTTTGAGTATCCAAAGTGTTTTGCTTGTACAACTCTATTTTTTAAGTACTGTGGTAGGTAATAGAGAGACCAACTTTGAATTTTTATGGACGATTTTTTTTCGATGGTTTTGAAGACAGAAAACTTACTTAAAAAAGCGCATGGAGATTGGAGCCTGTTTTCAAAATTTGCTCTTAAAATGCTATTCCAGACATCAACATTATACTTTAATTTTTAGATGACTATAATTGAATCCATTATTTTGTCACAACATCCTTTCATAAATTCTCATCATAAAACTTAATGGCCTGTTCGCAACTGAACCACCAATATCTGCCTACCAACAACTTTAGTGAGTCTGGCACACGCTAAGAGCGACATTACACGCTATCTAACACAATAGAAAATAATTACTAAATTAATTAACGAACCCCACCCTTCATATAATTGTTATGTTTCAGCTTTGTGTTGCAAATAAAACAAATGAACCGACAATCCTTGACATTTTTAATTAAATTACAAAATACATATAGGTATTAATTGAGTATGGTGTTCGCAGTTTTTAAACTGTGTTATTATCGATGATAGTATAATGTGTAATTGTATATTTAGTATATATAACAGTATCAATAGCAATCGGAGTAAAAAAAATCGTTGTGAGACATTTATTAAAAAATGTACCACGCTTCCGACTGTATTACATTTTTTACCAATTTAATTATCGACATTCTATGTACGACAATCCCAAGAATAAGATATATTTCTGAAAAAGAACAACAAACATATTAAAGACACACCAACTCGTTTACATGCAATAAATGATATTATGTTGGCGAAGTAAGAATGGTGTAGTATATCAATTAAGATTTTACACTGCAGTTCAAAGTTCGTGTCTTAATAGCATGTTACAAACGCAAGTTAAAAACAATTAACTTAGAGAGGTCAACCATGAATAACCATGAGTTGTATGAAGATAATAGAAACATTGTAGTTTAACGATTATTTAAATAAGACTATACCGGCTACTAAATACTAAAACCCTAAAGTGCTCAACACTAAAACTCCAAATTGACTAATTTAATATCAGCTAAATCTGCATAGGTACATTAACAGTCATGAGACATTATTAAAACTAAAAACAAGTGGGAATAATTTTCATTACGCAAACGATTCTGAAGGTGAAACATAATCTGTATCTAAACATTGCAACGAGTAAACACATTGTAATCACAAAATAAGACGTCTGTAAACTATACAATTTGAGCGTCATTTTCACATTGAAATCATAACAACATTATTTAGACATGTATTAGTGACACGCAACGATTACAGTTTCATTATATTCAATACCCTGTTATTATTGAGATGCTCTGTGTAAAGGCTTGTAGGCTTGTAATTGGGTGTAATTGGGATTAGAAAATCTCTGTATGAAGTCCGAGTGGGCTGGTAAAGGTTAAGCGAACACTCTCGATTGATATTGAAAAGATGAAAACGTAACTTATCTTAAGGTGTAATTATACATAGATTACTATATTTAACTGCCTCGTTGGCCTAGTGGCGCTAAGCGCGACTGCTACGCTAGAGGTCTTGGGTTCGATTCCCAAGTCGACCAAGGTGTTATTGGGTTTTTCTATGAAATTCTCAGTAGCAGGTCGGAGTTTGGATTTGTGCCCGGTTAGTGGCAATAGGCTCGCCCCCTATTACATTGGACCTAAAACATACCGGCGAACTGTGGGTGTACATTGGTACACCTCTGCCTAACCCTTCGGGGATACAGGCGTGATGGTATGTTATTTTATGTTACTTTATTTAAAGAACCATAGGCTCTAAGTCTACCCGGTTTACTAATATATTTTACTACTCTACATAATTTTGACAAGACGCAAGACGAAGACAAGACAAGAGTATTGAGACGTTAATATTAATATTGAGAAACTTGTTATATCTCGATAACTTTGTCTAATTTCTAAGTTATTGTATAGCAACGTCGTAAGTGTATTACCAAAAACGAAAAACACTGCAGTAAAAACACTTTAGCACGCATTTACAAAAATACTTGCATAAGTGCTCTGTTTTTAAATAATTAAACATAAAAAGTAATAATTTTAAAAGCCCACTCACCTTAAGTTATTTGCTCAGCGTTACCGCAATGCATTTTTACGAAAATTGCTCTCACCTGGAACAAGAAAAGGGACATTTTGTAACAAATTATTAACATCATAACACACACAATTAAGATAATTATCATAACCACTGCCACTTAAGTTCTATTATATCATTTCGTTGCATTCGGGCACATGGTTAGAGGCATTATTATGTCATAGTATGCAAGCTGGTAACAAATTACGTTTGTTTATTTTCGTTTCTGACTGACAGCGTTCGTTTGATTCGAGATAGCAACATACAAAAGTAAAAGTGACTCAATTAAGTATGTGTCATCTGTCAAAAAAGAAGAGTTAGGTAGTAGAGCCATACAGGTTTCTGTTAATGTTAGTTACACAATTTTACATAACAAGCCGGCAATAAATTATTTCTTTATTAAATTTTTAATGTATTTTCAACTGATAGTGAAATGTCAGTTTTCCCCCCTTAACCTCAATCTGTCAAAAGATTCAAAATGGCGCGCGTGTTGACAGACAGCCGCGCAATTATGTATATTCTGTATAATTAGGTTTCGGTCCGTTTGTCCGTTCGTCTAATTGTGGTATACACGTGAAACTTTCGTAACGTTCTGCTTTAATTGGCAAACTTTTTTTCGGTTCGTTAGTAACATTACTGCAATTCGCGGTTGAATTGTTAAAGAAAATGCCGCGCGTTTTTACAAATTTCGAATTGTGCAATTAATATGTTAGTGGTTTTAATCACCGATGTATTTATTTTAAACTAGCTGTACCCGCGACGTTGTTCGCTTATATACCTATCATTCATCTTTATGAATAAATATTTGACTGTGATATAGAGGGCCACTAACACGAACTGCCTACTGCCGAGTAAATTTTGTCACAAATGTTGCTGTTTGTATAAAGTCTCAAAATAAAAAAGTACCATCGTCATAATTATATAATTAGCTTACCTCTAAAAATTTTAAGGATTGGTTTTGAAGCTACTTTGTTTAAAAATTTTAGATTTATCTTCCAAGTCCAGAACCGTGAGAAAAAATTATAATTTTCATGGTGGCTTTCGATGTCAATGTCCAAAATATGTCTACCTTGGGCAGTTTTGAACTGACTCTTTTATATATTTAGTATGTTTTCTCTTTTGTGCTTTACCCAGTTGGTTACAATAATTGAAGGTCAATGTTTTGGTATTGAGTCTACTGGCATCGCCAACTCTGAGTTAAAGTGAAAGCAGCTGTCGCTCTAGGCAGTAAATGGCAAAGGGCACCCAAAAACCGAATCCATAAAAACAAATTAGTCCATTTTTTATGCTATAGTTCTCGTTGGTACCGTAGTCCCTAGTGAGACTACAGGACGCGAGGTTTTGGTGCGAAACCTCGAAATTGAACTACACCGTTAAATTGAGAGTGGATATCAGATAGGCAGTGACTGACATGAGACCCATGAAACTGAAAGAGGAGGTACTTAGTTACAAAAAGTTGACGTACGGTTTGAGAGGCGCAGTGGCAGAATTACCAAAACTGTGTTTAAAATTATTTGTTTGGAAAGATTAAGTAATAGCTGTCCAAGGACAATCTCATTCTACCCTGATTAAAGTCAGAGGCTGTATCCTGTACAATTCGCTTTATTAAGTGTAAGGTGCAGCATAATATATATAATATAATATAATATAATATAATATAATATAATATAATATAATATAATATAATATAATATAATATAATATAATATAATATAATATAATATAATATAATATAATATAATATAATATAATATAATATAATATAATATAATATAATATAATATAATATAATATAATATAATATAATATAATATTCCGGGACAACTCACAAACGGTTATCTGATCCCAAGCTAAGCAGAGCTTGTGTTATGGTAACCAGACAACTGATAAACATACTTATATATTTCTAAATACATACATATTATAGATAAATTACACCCAGACAACCAGAACAAATGATCGTGCTCATCACACAAACATTTGTCCTGGGTGGGAATCGAACCCACGACCTCCGGTATAGCAGTCAGGGTCACTAACCACTAGACCAACAGGCCAGTCAAATAGGCTTAAATACCGTACGTATATATTTTAAAATGTAGAGAATGCGATAGAAAGTTTATTTTATTTAGGGTTTTGGCCCAACCTTCCGGTAATAGGGTACAAAAACTTTATGAAATTTAAACACATAAATAAAATATCATGTACGCATAAAAACCTACATGAGAAGCAAGCTACCTTTTAAAGAATATTAAAGAGGTAGTACATACTAAAGATTGTGTGATAAAAATATCATTGGGTTTTTGGGTAAAAGAAAATAAATAACAAATACAAAAAGATCTTGTCCATGGAATATAATATAGATGACCAATAGAAAACATTACACATTATGTTGGAAAAATAGTTTAAAAGTGGATTAAAGTTTTTAACCAACTATAAAGTGATCTATGGGGAAGCTTACGTTTTCAAGTCAGCGAATGCGTAAATTTCCAAGCAAATGGCCAGGACATTTACGCCTGAATCACTTTACGGTATATGCCATGCACGTTTGTTCCTCCATGATCAGCAATGAGGAACAAACTTACCTACGGAGATTAGTAAATACAAACACTAAATAATTGTAAGTTTATATATCGGTTGAGAAAAAATTCACGACTTAAAGATGTCGTTTATTGCGACTAAAAATACAACAAAATGTTACAAATATTTTTTTACTTAAAAAAGATACATTAGTGAAACACAAAAAGAGTTATCTCTACTGAGATTTGAACTTGGGTATCAAAAAATTCAAACTTATATAAGAAAATGGACGCATGAAAAAAAATACAAACATTAACAACCGGATTTGAACTTGCAGCAACATCACTCATTTCCAATCGTTCAACCGCCAAGCTGTTTACCTCGATAGCTAGTTCACTAAAATATAGGTTCTAATCAAATTGAAGATTGCTACTTTTGATCTGTCAATAATGCCAATTTATGTGTGCAGTTGAGAAAATGATTTTGGAAATTTAAAGCTCCTCCCCTTATCAGCTAGATTCAATAGCATGTTTCAACATAGCTAACAACCATCTACGATTTCTTGAAAACCACCTCTCAATTTTTTACACCATTCGATTAAGTAGTTTATGTTTGATACTGTAACATGAAATCTGACCCCCGGCAAAAGACAGTTGTAATGCAAGTACTGTACTGAATTGCGTGTTGTAATATTTTACTTCTTGAATTCACTAAATTAATTATATCTTTTGATAGAGTGAACCGATTTCGATGAAACAAAAACTAAGTTATACCTCAAGTTGTGTATAATTTTTGTTTATAAACATTGTCTGCATTCAATTCGTAGATTTTACGTGATGCGTGCACAAACAAACATATAAACAGACAAACAGACAAACAGACAAACAGACAAACAGACAAAAATTTCAAAAATGATGGAAATGGGTTCTGTTAGTTATCCTTTAACACGCTGGCTATTTTTTTTTTTCAATTTCTTCAATGTACAAAAATGACTTTTCTACAGATTTATTATATGTATATAGATTAAAGAAGGCACGAACAAAGTAACAAAATGGCGACATATACGAGTCGAAAAAAAAGCATCCATAAAACGATCATAATGTCACTTATCTGTTAGTAGGTACCAAATGAGTAGCTTTTCTAATGCAATCCTCATCTCCACATCAACTTGAGATTCTTAACTAAGTACTTCTATACGCCATAAGGCTTAACTATATCTCCACATCAAAAGCATTTTCAATCACAACATTCATACGAGAAATCGCGAATCAATCACGCAAGCGACTTTATAAAGTCGCGTACACAAAACGACTAAAATAACACGACAAAGAATACCCGTCTATCTGTTGTATAACAGTGACGGAGCAATAATCAATCAAAATCGAACTTTCACAGGTTCCTCAATAATGAGCGGATAACATGTGCGATAGTAATAAAACGAATACTAGGATTGAATCACACGTACGTTTGAAACGTTGCGTATTCCATGATGCGGCAAAACGTAAAGAAAATTCATTAGGTGCTACATCATTCGCACGCTAGCGACAAAATGTTTAGACGCATGCAAATTGTGATATTGAATTTGAATATCGAAGCACTCAGAACAAAAGAAAGTTCTAACGAGTTTTTTTTTCTAATTGTAACATGTGAAGATTTCATGTCGTAAGTACTGGCAGGCAGGCAGGTTCGAAGCATATCTATTGATACTTGTAAAATATATTCAACTATACACTTTTGTTCATTGCAAATATTTCGCCTCTTAACATATAACGAGTCCCATAATAACGGCACCTATCAATCAATCTAAGAAAATTAATATAATACTCCCGTCATTACAACTATAATAGCTTATAGATCATAAGTATGAAATGTATAGCAGAAAAGAAAGCTAGTTGTACCTTTCTACGCCCTAACAAGAGTGGTATCAGACAAAAAGCCATTTGACCGAATAAGTATCGCATTGACTTGTCTTATCAGTACTGATAGCCATCTTGGTAACTTTCACTGATGCGAGCCTTAACCCTGCCGCGGCGACTTTCCTTGCGTCGTGTCAGCGAACTCTGCTACGTTTGTTTACTATAGTGACTATTTTAGGGTTACAATTTTATTTCAGCAATGATACAATTGTTAATTATCAGGTTTAACTCGCGATTTATTACTTGATCAATTACTGGCTCTTTTCTCAGTTGCCTCAAGTTGTCATCGTAAATATGAAATCAAACTATCGTGATAAATACAAATGTTTACGGAAAATCGTGCAAATGTATCTATATTCATGTGTAGTTTCTTACAAGCATTTAGCTTTTTATAAAGTCTCGCCTAAGAGGTTATCTTTAAACTTTTCTTATTCATATTTTACAATCCGCAGTAATCAGGCTCTACTTACTGGATACTGTAAAACATGAATTGGTAAGTATTCTACGAATCAATAAACTTTAAACATTAATAATATTTAAACCTTTAAAGAAAACATAGAGCTAAATTAGAACCACTTCAGGTAATAGAAACAAATAAGGCTAATTCAGATGTAGTGACTATGTAGCTTACAGGTAATATACACTTACGCCGGTATAATGCCAGCGTTTATAGCGGACGACATCTCGTTGCTCTAACTAGATCGGAACTGATCGCTGGTAACATTAAATCAACGGAAAACCATAATTTATTGTTGGAAATTCTTAAAAGAAAATTGCTCTGTAAGCCTGAGTTCTCATTGAGTGACAGTTTGTTCCTTTGTTCGCGCCGAGCGAAATGAAATGTAATCTAACCAGTCTTAAATTTATAAAAACGTATTGCTAATCTGATAATTATAACGTAACAGGTTGTTGGAATGGTACGGATTCGATTAAGTATAAATGTACCTTCTTTATAAAAAGTTTAACCAGTATGTCTATTCTGTAAATAATTTCGGTATCGAGCTTCACCTGAGTGACAATAAAGCTCACTTCAAAAGTGAACCCAATTGGCCTTGATTTAGAATTCAAATTCGAGGATACGTATTTGACATCTTACCGCGGATTCCGCTGTCGAGACATGAAAATAATGTTACAGAATAGCACTACAGGTTGGATTAATTAATTTTAGAATAGAATTCATGAGAGTTGTTACTAAATGTCGATTTATTAAACTTAAAACTTGATAGATTCTTCTTCTTCTTGCGGTGCCTCTCCACTACTGGAGGTTGGCCGTCAACTGCGCATATCTCTCCTTGTCCCTCGCCAGACGAAAAAGTTCTTCTACGTTGGCGATACCGGTCCATTGTCTAACGTTTCGGAGCCAAGACATTTTCCTTCTTCCGACGCGTCTTTTCCCCTTAATCTTTCCCATCATTATTGTCTTGATAGATTACATAACTTAATTTTCACGGCAATTCACGACCAAACTCCCAATGTAAACTTACGGAAATTAAAACCATAGCGATCCTAATTACAAACTCTATAAAATTAATCTGTCCGCACGAATTACCTCAGAGAAATTATCTAACGTAATAGCTAATAGGATTCGATACGGCATGACTATAAATATTGCACTAGTTAACGACACGACTTTACTGGCTCTTATTAATTTCCTGCACCCAAGCCAACGCCCTGCTAAGCAAAAACTTTAACAGCTTTAGAAAGGCATAATTTTTAGACATTTACTGAACCTAGATAGAACCTAGATATCTATGGGTAAAACGGTCAACTAGTTTTTGGTTACCATTATTTATGATTTGGTATGATGTGTGACCATTTTTAGGTAAAATTATTATTGAAACTCAAATAAAACTCATAAAATTAATACTTGTAACACCAGCGACTGCCTCGTTGGCCTAGTGGCGCTAAGCGCGACTGCTACGCTAGAGGTCTTGGGTTCGATTCCCAAGTCGACCAAGGTGTTATTGGGTTTCTCTATGAAATTCTCAGTAGCAGGTCGGAGTTTGGATTTGTGCCCGGTTAGTGGCAATAAGCTCGCCCCCTATTACATGGGACCTTAACATACTGGCGAACTGTGGGTGTACATTGGTACACCTCTGCCTAACCCTTCGGGGATACAGGCGTGATGGTATGTTATGTTATGTTATGTAATACCAGATAAAAATATTAATAAAAAAACGTTAGTACATTATATTACGATAACTCTATGTTTAATATTTATTTACCTACCTAATACTATAGGTTTATATCTACCTATATAATTTGAGATAAGTTTATGAGGACAGAGGTAGAAGGTACATAGTTTACACCATTGAGCAAAGAACTCTACAGCTATCAGTTCAAATATCAAGTTGCAACAATAAGTTAACAGGCTGTTACGCAAAAGTGCGTTAAAATAATACCTTTTTCGTGGAAGCCGACACTTTAATACCAAAGTTATAAAACACACCTTTATTTAAAATGTCAACAACTCGACACCTGTCAGGTGTTATAATTTTATTGGCTTTTAACTAAGAAGTTTGTGTCTACTTAAAATAGCTCTATTTCTAAGAGGTAGATACTGCTGGGTATTGGCCACTTGCCAATGTTTATATCACTTCTGTTAAAATTAATTCTATACCTATTCAAGCTATGCCTAAAAAAAATCCATATACCTACTTATAAAATTAAAAAAAATGTCGTACATGGATGGTTAGAAAGACGTCAAGTTGGTTACAAATAAGAGCAATAAAAATGTATTGCGGATACCAAAACAAGTTTTAAAAATAAATTAGGCTGTATATCGAGCATCCATAGTGCAGTCTAGACCGCGCCTTATAGATCGTTATCATTTCATCTGGCCCACATTGAGATGCAGCGGCGAGATATCATCCTATTTTTTATTGAATAGTCGCGCTTTCTTTTAGTCTTGTTTACTAGCTTGTATCACTTTTTACGCACGGATATCTTGTACAGTCACAGTAGAACAACATGAAACACTTTATTTTAAATAAAAATCTGCTGCAACATTCGCTGTTTGTGAGGATATAAGGTTACTCAAAAACTCCTGAACTTTGATGGAATTTTTGACACCTATAAGACAAATAGTATATAGTCTAACAGACAAAGCCGTGGTCGGAAGCTAATAATTTATAATATTAAGGTATCCATAACACCTAAATTCACGAGCTTTGAATACAATGACCATATTCGATCTATCGGACAACGATTATACGACCGTCTCGTATCTAGAGAAATGTGTTGAAGTAAGGTATTGTCAGCATTGTGTGCCTTAAACGAAAGCTATTTACATAGATGTGGGCGAAACTAATGGTAAAGGGAAACCTTACATAATGCATGTGGTAATAAATAACTGTGTTGTAATATATGAGGAACAGCGGGTAGGGCGCGGGTGCAGCTTCCGATGCCCAACAATACACTCATAACTTCATGATAAGTACAACCGACCCAGTAGCAGCAACATTTTAACATGACAGCGACTCTATTTCAAAGCAATAGTGTCTATTTTCGTAATTGTATTGCGTGGTAAGGGGTGTGGTCGTCTGTACGTGTTGTTTTTTAAATGCGTATACTGTAACTGCTTTCTAGTTGCGTTAGTCATGTGTCTTGTCATAAGTGTTACTTAGAAATTTCATAACTTAACCTATATGGGTTTGGTGACCATGGTAAGGTATCGATATTTTCTACACTGAAGCTTTTTCTAGCAGGAAATCAAGTGACATAAAACTCATCTTCTAGAACATCTGTCACGCAATATTTACGAAGTTCAATGACTCTATATTTCTTAAGAAATCGTAACATTCGTGCTAATGAGAGCTATCAACACGCACTTACGTTTTGATGTGAGTTGATGTAAGTGTATACTTCAACAATAGATTTTGCTTTATTATTTTTTTATAATTATTAATTTCCAAACGATTAAGGAAAAAAAATAAGCTGCAGTTGCTAGTTTTATACTGTCCCGCTGCAGGATATTATTGATCAAAACATATTCCAAATTTAAAAAAAACCGTAGTAGTATTAAAAAGGCATGATAAAAGCTGAAAGTATTTGTTTTTGTAAATTATTTCAAAAAGAATATAAATACACAAACAAGTAATAAAAATATAAAATGTAATTAATTTTACTTTTTTTCGTGCGTGATTTCGTTCTAACATTCAACCGACTCTTACCGCTAAATATAAGTCCAATTAATAAGAAAATGTAATCTCTATATAATTATAGGTTTGCTCCATTAATTCGCAAACATCTAGTAATTATCAGTGACTGACTAATTCTAACGATAACTGTAACAACATGGTATTACGCAAAAACTGCGCGTACGCATGATCGGGTAAACTGCGTGTCACGGTAGCTAAATAACTGGATTTGTTGGTAATTACATATTCCTTAAAAGGAGTCTTGTTAGGCAAATTTGAGGCTGCATGAATATGAATATGAGTTACTGAACTCATGTTGTGACAAGTCTTGCAACAGTTTAATATGCATTTTTATACCTGTCACACTTCGGTTTTTAAGGTATAAACAAACAGATCTGTTGTATATCATGAAATTTTCTTCAACCTATTTTTAATGTTAAAGGAACCAAAATCGCTTTTGGTATTCATAGTTTTTTTTCACACACGAACAGTCAATACATAAGATTATTACACAAAATAAAAATAATACTAGTATGCATGTCAAACGAGATTTGGACTTTTGTCATGCTCACAACTTAAAATTTGCATCAGGGTATCCACCAGGGGACCTGCTCCATATAAACACTTTAAAATCTTACCCTTTGGATTGATACAAAACTGACAAAACTTACTCCAATCAACCGAAACGAATTACGTACAGATAATCCCAAAACTTACCTGTAACAAAAAAATTAATCATGAGAAACAATATAGCCGACTTTAATTTTCCCATCAGTGTTGCCAGATTAACGGTTATTATAACAAAAAGTGCGATAGACGCATCATTGTTCTCGCTGCTCTATTTACCCAATGAGACATACCGCTATTTACTTGCTATGAAAAAGACTATTAGATGCCACTAAGACAGTAAGCAAAAGCACATACAACATGAGATGGTTTTTATAGCTGATATAAAAGTAATTAACTCATAGATATTTTTTGGATGTACACACAGGGCAATAATGTAGGTACCTACTCACTGCAATGTTGTGTAGACAATTTGAAAATATTTTTTACTTTTTGAGCTATTTTTAAACTATAAATTGTGCTATTTAATTATTTCCGGCGATATAAGAAACAACACAAGGTATACATTCTTATTGCTGGTATACTGTATTGACATTGAATGAAATAGGCTACGACCAAATTCACCGACCAAACAATAATCACTCACACGTAATTTCGAAACAACGTTATTTTTAAATTATATTCTATTTTAATTTATATTATTCGTTACTTTTAAACAGGTTTACAAAATTCTCAATACATATTATTATCTTAACAATTACTATGTTTTTATCTTTACCTACTTTCACACTACACATAGAATAACATAAACGTTTATTTACCATTTTATTTGCCGTTTGTTACTTGTTTTTTTTTTAACTAAGCCGAATTTCTGTGCCTTTTTTAGACACTACTAGCTCCTACAATTTTATATCAATAACAAAAATTAAATATGGCTCGAGACAGAAAAGTCTGGAGAGAATTTTGCCTAGCAGTGGGTCACTAAACAGGTTCCATATAAAAGATATTTTAAATTATTTTAATACTATTTTTATAACAATTCCGTTACAATGACAGTAGAAAGGTACCAATGGTTACGCACATGAGTACCGGCGGCGCTGTGAAATCGTATTTAATTAGAAATGATAAACCCATGCTAATGCGCTTTCTGGTTTAGCCGTTATGAGTTGCCTGACACCAGTTACATGTTAGTGGCTTCATTATGTGGGAATACACGGTTAGGTACTGGTTTTATACTTTATACGGTACTATCATTACGCCTTCGTCGAAAGGGTGAGAAGTCGTTAAGTAAGTAGATAAAAATATAGGGTAATAATAATGAATGATTCAAATTTAAATTCCTTTATTCGTGTGACTTTTGGTTACATTTTACATGTGTTGTTAATAATAATTAATAGTACCTCAAAAATCTACCTTAAAGGTGTACACTCTTTCATAAATTGGTAATTAGTTAAAAAAAGATAAATAACATAATAAACAGAAGTCCAGAAATACAAAAATAAAATAATTTCATTATGACATAATTAATGGAAATAATGATAATAATACAAACTCAAAATTAAATTAAAAAAATATATATGTATGTGAAATGATGATAGATAACCTTAAATAACTTTAACTATTTAAAACTGTTAATTAAAATAGAAATAGTTATATAATATTTGCGTAGGTATCGTAAATAGCACTAGGTATCTAGTTTTTTTTCTCAGAATCGCAGCATTACACTAAATCACAGGTGTAGGTAATTAGAAGATGTCCAGCATTTTAAATTTTGAAAGTCTGACTTTTTACATAACATGTACTACTTACGTACATTAACATTGAGAATTTAAAATAAATAATTGTAGTATTTTGTTTACACGCATGTATGCACTAGATACGTTGATCATTTAGTGCTTACATCAAATAAAAATACGATTATGTTGCAATAGCATTCATAAATGTAGAACAGATAAACCGAAACGTGAAAAATAAAAGAAAGAAATAAATAGATTTACAAAGATATAATTTATCTTTTTGATGGATCTAAATTATCACGTAAGATGCATTCATGACTGATTAATAGTGTTATAGCAGAACGTATATTAAATAACACTAGAGTTGCGTGCAGATTGGATCCATCACAGAGATAAATTATAAAATACTATCTTTCTTTAACTACGTTTGCAGTTACACTTATATAAAATTTAATCATTTGCTCGTGTATAGTGTCATAAAATAAACGAAGAGATTCAAAATAAATAAATAAAAATATGATACACAAGTTATAAAATTAAGCACCGATAAATACCGACACAAACACTGTGCCACGTAATTACGTACAAGAAACGAATAAAATCTCATTATAATCGGTCCGTAATATTCATTATCAGATTTAACACACTTCATAACAATTGACAAGCGAAGCAGAAAACTAGGCAATAATACAACGCCCGTACAGAAACATACAGAAGAACACGCATCACATCTTCAAACATTTTATTTTTCTATGAGGTAAGGGCACGCGCTAACGGAACCACGCATTAGGCTTAGTCACACAAGCCGCATCGGACACGCCTCGTCTTAAGTCGGCAAGCGGTTAGTTCCGCCGGATTCTTTAGAAAGTACTTCTACAGCTATAAAATGAGTTGAGATGGGTATGAAAGTAAAACTATACAATGGAGATAATAAGTAGACGGGTTTCTCTAGACAATTTGGCTAGATTAATCCGTCTAGATGAAACTAAATTCTTATATTTTAGAGAACATAAAAACCTCATATTAACATCTAAATCTAACTATCCCTAAAGCTGTAGATGCGATTATACAAGAGCCAATAATACCTATTTAGTGACTTAAACCACCTGCTTCTCAATAAGAAAATCTTATTCAAGCGAAAGAGGGTCAAACAGTAAAAGTAAAATAACTCGTATATTACGTTCGAGCGTGCAAATTTTAGGTCATCGAAATCAGAATAAAACAATAAGGTATCTTCATTATAAATGCACGAATTAAACTGAGAGAGAAATTTAGCTTTTTGCAAACCCGTTGAAAAAACGCCAAACAAGAAGAAACAGAAAGGAAACCAAGCGTTTAAAACAAATTAATTCATTCCTGTAGTTTTGGAATTTACAACATAAAAATAATGCACGTATATCTAATTTTGGGAGTCAATCAAAACTAACCACAAGTGAGCAATAAAATAGATCATCCCACTCTTATAACAGTAGAAACATAATAAGATAACGAAACAATAACAAACGGTGCAAGCACATGGGAGCGGAACGCAGATGGTACCAATTTTCTGAGTCATTAACCTTTTGCCGACATTGAAACAACGACCACATAAGAACAATCTATGCATGATAATATTATTGTCGTAAAGCATTTCGAGTCATTACGAAAGCCTTATTTGCATCTGCGAGTACATAGTTGGATTTATTTACGATAAGTGTCAAAGGCAATTTACTTTAAATAGAAGATAGAACTATTTGAGTATTTCATTTTATGTCTTTACATAAAAAAAAATTAAAACAGAATGCCTTTAACATAGTCTACTTGATTCCAGTAACGTCAAATATCCATTCACAAAAAGATACCCCGGAAATGTTAAACTAAAACAAGTAAACAGTACTGCAGCGGAATGTTAAAAGAAAAATAGAGAAACTATTTACCTAACATCGAAGTAAGGCTTGTGAACTAATAAACTCCAAGTGTAAATGAGGGAGTAACACCTACGTACCTGTAATGGATTTGAGGAACACGACTGTATACACAGGGCGGGTCGCTGGCCCCATGCCTATTAGCACCTTTAAAGCAACCAGTTTTCCCTATTGATTCTTACTTGCGGAAGCAATCATGTTTTCATCACTATTCAGAAATACATGTTTCTGAACATCACTATCCACGTTTCATTGTTTATTTTCCTTAAAACCTTCAAGGCGGTTTTGGTGAATTTATTTAGCAAAGACAAATTATTAAATTATTTTTATATAAGCATATAATACAAAGGTAGAGGTTATGGATTTGACCTCTTATGTGTGACATTATTACTATGACTCAAACAAAAAAGAGGCACAACAGTAAACGCCGATAAAAACTCATCATTAGCCCATTTACCTACTTACATTACTAACAATCGCGATAAAATTGAAAACTCCAATTTGATAGAATTCGGCTTGTCATGGCACTAAACAGGCTTATTTATAGAAGAAATCTATAATGATTAAGTTACTAGGAATTCTGATGTCTAAATAAGACAACATGAAGCTGCTAGATTGGCACCTATTATTGAGCGGGAAGCGAACGCCGGTCCAAAGTTGTGTAGTAAGTTTTTGTATCGCACCGTCGCACGGTCACTAACCTCATCTGCTATTAATACTAAATAAGGCATTACAATTTATTCCTGTCTGTATTTGATACTACAATGCTAATATTTTTTGTGGAATCAAAATACACTTACGTAATTTAGTCTGAGGATGATTTTAAATTTTCTAGTCTCTTGTCTTAGATGGAGATCGTGGGAAACTAGACAATTTTAAAAAGTAATTCTGTCTATATAATATTATAACAGTTGCTTTTCAAAGTGTTGAACAGAAGCGTACAATCTTAGATCAAGCGTTCGATCTATCGATAACTGTATTTGGTCCGAATGTGATAGGGCGAAACGGGTCGATCGATCTTATCAGACTCAGTACCAATCCTAGAATATAACTGAGATTTATAGCAGCGATAAACTGTAACAACCATAACCAAACGACTGAAGCTATGTACTAGCAAATGATAAGTATTTCCGTACAAATAAAACGAAAAACGATCTACTAACATCACAGCTTTAATACCTAAAATGTACCTATTTGTTAAAAAAATTGTAATCAACAAAAACTATGTTCACATATTTCTCTAAAAAAAGTTCGAAACTGTAACGACTTCCATTCATCCGCAAACAGATCCAAATCTGATTTCATGTCCAAGAGAACGTTGCTCTTTGAGAACGCAGTAACCTATAGACACTTACAAGTCATACATTTTTGTGAGATTTCACTATGCAAGCGAATGAAGTAAAATATTTTTGAATTTTAAATTATTATTTAAAAGACCAGAGTGTTGTCAGCTTAAACAAACTTAATCGTCATGGGAAATGCACACGGTCTCTACAAATACCTGTTATTCATATAATTCAGTAATTTAAGTCTAGCTTCCAATTGTATTTGTATCTACTGCAATTCAGTTTGCACAATTTTGGTCTGCGAGGTTATACTAATAATTTAAGAATATAATTATTTGTACTTAATAGCTTCCTTGTGGTATCAGTTTCGTCCCAACGTGACTCAAAAAAGACAATGGGCTCGATAGACATTACACACGACATGTAATTTACTAAAAGCAGGTGTATCGGATGTGCCGTAACCGCCAAACATAACTCCACTATGAGGGAAAGGAATACAGTCATCATTATTTACCATTACAACAATATATTTTTAGGTACTTGTTGCCTTATTCTGATCAATCCTCTCACTGGAAAATACTTTCTCCTAAAAGCTTCACACGACAAAGAACATTATTATAATAACGCCACGAGATTATTTATCCACTTTGCAAATGTTTTGATAATTGGACGAAAAGTTTAAAGGCGGATATAGGAAATTAAATATTGTAAGCGAAATTGTTGTATAAGTAATACCTACTTGGTAAGTGTTACCGAAAATTATAAAGTGCGAAACATTTAAATCTGTTATCTTTCAAGGATTGCACGCAAAAGTGAAACAAAAACGTAAAACTGACTACAGCATCTTTCGCTTATTTCACATTGACAAAAAGGAATAGCAACACAGTAATAAACTACGTATCTCCAATCCACCAAAGAGGTCGTGTCGGCTTACATGAATTGTTTTTGATTTAGAAACTTCCAGACAAGCACTATAAAATTCCTCTTATAATATTCCAGTCTTTCCTGGTACCATAATAGCCATACTAAGTACCAAACATATTATTATAAGCAGTCAGGTGACAACATCGATACCATCCTGATCGTTCATACGAAAGCCCATATTTCCCAGTAGTAAGCAACGCTTAAGTATTCAAATAATATAACGTTCTCCGAAGTGTGGGCTCCTTGAATACTTGCAGGAAATGCATCCGTTCCATTGTTAGGCACATCTAGTTTCTTGAACATGTTAAATGATGTTTATTAGCAATTGTACTATTGTAGACCAGCCTATTGCTGGTTTTATGTTAATCTATAGCAATTAAAATCATTATGTGTTGTTTGTGCCATTAATTTTTGTGTCAGGAGGTTTTTGTTTTGGTGGTACGTGTCATCATTTTCTGTGTAACAAGCATCTTTGCAGAACGACAGTAACAAGATAATATAAAAATATTTTGTATTGTATGAAAAAAGTTATAAAATACTCAGAAAACCGCTTAAAGTTGTGTATGTAATAAAATTAAGTGGCCTTAAAAGTGTTCGCTCGTAAAAGGTGACGATGGCGCGTCATGTTTTCGCTTATGCGTCTGAAGACACGTAACAGATAAAATCTACCATTAAACTCTGATTAAAATTATTCGATAAGTAAAAACGCAGACTTCATCAGATGCTTTTGTTGCAGTACTGATTAAGCCAAAAACGAAGAAAAAATAACCCGCTTAACAAACCTACTTGATTAGCAAGAATGCTATGAATAATTGAAATAATCTATAATTGAGAGGCAATCGATTATCTTGTAGAATTTAATTCTATTCTCTGCGTTCTGTGTTACCCTTGTATTTAATTTATAATGAACCACATAATATATTTTGTATTAAATTTATTTACAATTCAATACTTAAATTTAATATAACAAAAAACACTTTCAACTACATTAATTTCGTTTTTAATTTTTTTTTAACTACCTGAAAAAATAGATAACTTTTGTCCAAATATAAATAAAAACAATATTAAACCCTTTATAACATCTCATCATTTGAAAGCAAATTAGTTAAAGACAACTTTATGTAGTTTGTAACTTAAGCCACTTACGTACTTATTCTGTCAGACTTAAGGCTGCAAATTGAATTTCCATAGACACACGGAACAAGAGCACATAATTGCTAATAATTCTATTATCCCCGCAACGGATTATAAAGATTAAGAGTCACTTATCGCCACATCTGATGTTATGCTCGTCAAAGCTACCGAAACAAGTTTGAACAACGCTTATAATTGTTACACGGAGGCAGTTTACGAAATGCAAACGAGACAGGGTTAAAACATTACTAGTATTGTATTCAAATGAACCTGACGATTTAGAGCAGCGCGTGACTCCTAAACTCATAAATGTTATTACACCATACAACCCAAGGTCTTTCTGAGTGGGCAGTACAGGTCAAAAACTAGTCTTATACACGGTGGTCCATTAAAATTGTGATTGAACTGAACATTGTTAGAAATAATGACCAACGGAATAATAAACAGATAGATCACGGTTACGAGATATCTTGTAAGACCACACGAATTTACTAAATGCGAAACTATATTACAAACTAAACTGCTGAACCTGTTTTAGTGGAATTCGGTTTATAGATAAATCAAATGACAAAATTTGATTTAGGGGATGGACTTAGACTATCAATTGAAATCTGCTAGAAGTTCCAGACAAAGGCAATAATGTCCTTTTAGAATTATATAATAATCCAGCCTATAAACGTCCCACTGCTGGGCACAGGCCTCTTCCCATGTTGAGAAGGCACGAGCATTGATCACCACGCTTGCTCTCTGCGGGTTGGCGATTTCAGATCAAAATTTTGGAATCCAGGTTTCCTCACGATGTTTTCCTTCACCGTTTGTCAGAAGTGTCTTAGAATAATTAAGAAAGTACATATAACTTTGAAAAGTTACATTGGATTGCCCGGGTTCGAACCTGCAACCTCGTGCATACAAATCCGTTCATTGAACTGCTAGGCTACCACGACATTTTTTTAGAATTATTATATATATTATATATATATAGATATACAATAAGAAAAGTTGAGGTGTCAAATGTAAGCTCAATGTATCGAAAAATACAAGCGATGGAGACTCAATTAACGGGACACCTTGCAATATTTTCTAAACAACAAACTTTATGGGAAAACGCAATAAAGTCTTGGAAACAGCCATGACCATATCCCAGCTATTGCAACACCAATAATTAAAGCCAATAAAATTGCAAAACTACGAATGATTGATATCATCAGGTCATTTGTAATCGCCTCTCGTACTGTACCGACCATATTAGATAGCTGCAGGTGTTACTAAGAATTGCAACCATTTACACCATGTGGGGTCCTTCGATCGTCATCGATAGAGCCTTCTTTGTATTCGTCACCTTCGGAAGAACCTCGGGTATGATGGCCTGATGATGATGATTTACGTGGACAGAATGCAGAAACCTTGGAAAGTTAGTCTTATGTCCTTGATTAGAACGAAATTAGTGTGACATCATTATACATACAACTGTTGATAGCTCTGATATCTGCCGACAGAGAAGTGATTTTAGAAAACTCAATTCCTACGTACTAGGTCCTCGAAGGGCGTTATTTATATCGCACTTAAGAGCTTAAAACCCATTATGATTACATGTGTAATTAAGGCTCAAATGTCCTCAAAGCATCAAAATTGTAACCATTAACTTTCTTTTCGAAGATTTCCCGTATTCTTTTGGAAAGCTGAGCCAGTGTTTTAATGCTAAAAATCATTATGTTAAATATTACAATCAGGTTATATTTTTCCATTAGTTTTATGATAATAGAAGATTTTTTATGTCTCCAGTCGTAAGGATAGTGGACATTAATATTAACATTAGTATTATCGTAACTTTTTCCTGTCATTACCTCGTCTCGTGCATTTAAAACGAAATGTATAATAATGTATTTTAGAAATAGTGCGCTTTCTCTGAATGCCGATTCGGTTCGTTACTGCTGTTGTCTTTACATTATGAACTCATTTAAAACCTCTCGTTGCGTCATTGTCGGGCCCTCATGTGCTTTATAGTGCTCATTGTCTTGATGTATTGTTAAGTTGACCTTAGACTTTAGTTAAGTATTCTTTCTATAAATTTTGTTTAAATATAAGAATGAAGGTAAGCAAGTCTCAGAATTACTTAAAGAAACATATGTTAATAATCAATTAATAAATAATACTTACAAAAGTAAGAAAAACATCACTGTTTTTATTCTTACTTATTTGCCAACAACTCTAAAAGCAGCTGTTTCAAAAACAAAAAAGAATCTAACATCTCATGACGTCACAATACGAACCGCGAAAAAAAAACAAGCAAACATCAACACATTCGGTTTTGACAAGCATATTGTTCTTAGTTCCGTTTCACGAACAATTTTATAAAAGTGAAAGCATTAACGAATTGTTAGGAACAAACGGATTAACTGAGTCAGATCGGAATGCTGTAGTTTAGTACCTACATATTTTATCAAGGTTTATACAAGGCAACATGTCAAAGCTTTTGTATAATCTATAAAGCACTCAATTTATACAGTGACGTTAATTGAGACGTTTGAATATAGTTAAAGGTAACAGAAATCAATAATTAATTTTGTTGTAACCTAGAATTTCTGTAGATACCATCAGCTCTTAGTGAGTTTTACAATTTGTATAGCTTTGTAACTTGTTTGGATTAAAAGGTAAGTTTTAATAGTTAACCGTAGTCACGCAATAATTTCCCTTTCTGTATGCCAAGGGGCCTTTGCCCCATACATTGAGTAAAAGTTTTGTACTACTTGATACTATTAAATAACATTGTATTTTTATGATCATTTTTACTTATAATTAAACAAATATAGACTTCATATTTTATATTACACCTATTACGAGTGACAAGATTATTGTAAAACACATTCACAAATATTCAGGCCTTTTTTGAATTAATCTTATTAGTGAAAAGGGTAATTTATAAGTTACAATTCGCGTGCTTTTCTTAACGATATTTTCAATTCGATTTCGCAAACTTTTACCCCTATATTCCAAGTTAATTACTCAGAGACAAGCGAGAAAGCTTGTGCTCGTATGTAATTCTCATAGTGAAGTTTCTATCATTATATCCAATTGGTTTTAACTACTTAGTACATGCAGCTAGCCTAATAGACAAGTGCTAATCTAATTCCATACTAACCAATACTATTTGTGGGCATACAAATACACCACTGGCATAGTTAGATAAGTTTTCAACTAACGGTGCTCTGGTAGAGCATTTGCATATTACGCTGAGTGATAAAATTTACTTAAAAAGTTCCCGATAACAATAAATAATACAACAAAGAAATAAATTAAACAATAAATGACATACAAAGACTAAAATTAAATCTTATATAGATAAATAAAACTAACACGCGTCAAAATACTCATCGTCATCCCTGTCAATAGCGGGAAACGTGCCCAGAAGGCTGGCAGCATTGCCACGTTGAATGGCTATGCCGATTCTCTGTGCAAGGAACAAACCAGCTCTCTGATCACGAGTAGAGTCTACCAAACGTTTTGACAGTTCTTTAAAAAGATTTCGTGCACTCGGACCCCATGACCCGAGCGTTTCAACCCCAAACGGCTCGAAAATATAATTACCCATTAGGTTATTATACTTTCGCCGTTTAAGGGTCTCCGCTGCTCCAGCAGCAGCTCCAGGAGAGGCCGCCGAACTTAGAACGTGGGATGGCGCAAGGGTGTCGACGCACGTTGCGTCCCACACCAAAGGCCGACCCAATTTCCAAGGCAACAATGACATACCGTCAGGTCTCTTACCATCGCTGCGCACCAAACCATTGGGTTCCAAAACAGCTGGTACACCGGCAATGACAAGAGCACGACGAATAATGTCATTAATATTTGCGTGACGGGATATACGTCCTGCGCTCCTGCTGCAGGACAGGCCATGGTGACCGAGGCAATCGACTGTTTCACCGCATTGACACCGATGACATGCGACACAAGGTATACCTAAACGTAAACTGATGGCGAGCCGGAAAGTATTGTCATCCAAAATCGTACCAAGAGTGGTTGACGGAAGTGCCTGTAACCAGAGGCCCGATTCCCATTCTCCCACAGCCAGGAGACGCGCGCGCTCTGCAGTGTTGATTGACGTATTAATTAATTCTTTCCGTATCAAACTGCAAAGCGGCTCGTCCCAGTGCCTCTGAGAAGAACGTTGCTCGGGTAGATCTGTGCCCGGGCAGGACAATTCCCAACTATTTACTGCCTCAGTCATGCACAGAACCTGAAAATCAACCAGAGAAGACCCTAAGATTTGCCTGGTTAATTTTTCAGTGCTGTGGACCGAAGACAAAAATGCTGGTAAGCCTAGACTGGAAACTTTACGTACACCAAGCCCACCAAATCGGATCGGCAGCGTGGCTTGGGTCCAAGCTCGGTCATCCAACGTTACGTTAAAAATGGACGTTAACGTGGACCGAATAATTTTATCGACTTTTTCCAAAAGCGGCAAATGTTTCCATAGTCGTGAAGAACGAAGAAAATATGTAAATTTTGGACCAAAACAACAAAAACGAATTAAAGTAATAGCAGAATGTAAAGAGATTTTGAAAAGTCTATTCGAAATTGACTGAAAATTTTCAATTTTATCATCTATAAAATTTTCATATGATTCTTCTAAAATTGGGGACCCTAGAAGGCGAAGAGAGGAGTTATTGACTATGTTAATTTCAGGGGCTATTGTTTGGATTTTTTGTAAAGCTAATTTTTTATCTAAATGTGTATCTGGAATATATATTTCACACTTACTTGTGTTTAAATCAAGACCAATTTTTTGTAAATTTGTTTTAAGGGATATATAATCATCTGCTACAGTGTTGACATCGCCTCCTAGAGTTCCGTCATCCAGATACCAAATATTAAATTTTGATTTCAATTCCTTAATAATGGGATGGATGGCTAAACTGAATATGACCGGCCCGAGAGGATCTCCTTGTTGGCAACCTACAGCCGAATTTAAAACATTGTCTTTATAGACTAATTTTGAAGGGTTTCGGTAGCATTGCCAAAGGAAACTGTAAATTTTGGGGGTTTCACTTTTGACTTCTGCCAACAAGGTGTCTCTGTTCACTGAGTTGAACGCATTTCTTATGTCAACTTTTAGAATAACCTCACTTTTCCTGTGGGCCAAATATGTGGACAGTGCGTGTACGGCAGCTTCACAGCCCCCTTTTGAGCCAAAGCCTAACTGAAGGGGCTGGAATTTATCAGACAAAACGTTGCTGTACAACTTACAACAAATTTTGGCTGCCGTACGTCTGTAGGTGGTGCCAACAGCAATGGGGCGAATACCACCATCCTTTTTGCTAAGGGCACACAGGTTGGCTCCATAAAGGGTGTCGATGATCCCCTCATGGACCCCACCTGCGAGCATTAAATTTGTCAAAGCCGTAAGCTCCCTCAGAAGCGACTCACCAGCTTCACCGGCAGTGGGGCCTGTGAGGTCCTTTAGGTGCTGGGGAGTCAGGCCATCCAGACCGCCAGCGGAGCCGCTCCGGAAAGAACCTATGGCTTCGACCAACTGTTTTACTGAAATTTGAAAAGAGTGTAAATTTGGGTCTGGTGGGTCAGGAAAGGAAAGGTTATCTCCAGGCACAGGGTGTTTGCTCTCCAGCGCGGAGAGGGTTTCTGGAGAGCATGGTGCAACCTCGTCGTTGCTAAACAATATTTTGGCAGCTCCCCGAATATCACCTTCACTTAGTTTGGTCTGAACGACCCGAGAAACATCACCCGGTACGTGATGCTTTTGTGATGTGAATTTTGACTGGAAAATCGGATTTGAATAACTACAATTATCTTTAATTTGAGCGGTAAGAGATTTCTTACAAGCCAAATTTTTTTGTACGTGTAAAATTTTGTAAGGGAAGGTGAGTAATTGTTCCCAGGCACTTAAAGTGTTTTCGCGAGATGCAAGACGAACACATTTTGCAAGATAGGAAGCAACTGAAGGTCTTGCACCCCGGGGAACACGTTTTAAAATAGGAACGGATTTCTTAAAATTTGATAATGTTTGCCACAACGGTAATGATGTGGTTGTCGGAGAAATTAAAGGAAACAATAAATTAAACAATAAATTAAACAATAAATTAAACAATAAATGATTGAATTATTGATTGATGAATTGATAACAATGAATTAATAATGTTTTTTTTTTGTAAAATTACCTGCAACAACATTACTATTCTAGAGGACCTAAAGTGCTGGTTATTTATTATGAAAGAAAAAAGTTTTCTATTTGTACCAAGACAAAATACGAACAAAAATTGAGAATTAATTTTGCGCCACACGTACTATATATCCTAATGCGGTGCAGGGTTGCCTTACCCAATATTACGCGTAGGTAATTTACTATGACAACACTTATTTCAAGTGCAAATAATATCTAATATTCAAAATGACAAACATAATTTGAATCTAGAACAGCGTAAAATCAAATAATGTAATTTGTGTACGCGTGACGAGAAACTATTTATTACATTTGCATTTACTCCTAGCTTTAGAGTTCAATGACCTGTGTACGTCAGCGACCGTGTTTTGATAACAATCGGCATAAAAACTATTTTTTCTAATCAATATTTTGTATCGGAGGGCTGGTGAACGTTCGGAAGTTATAGTTTTATGCTTCAGTAGTTTTGAAGTAGGTAATAATTATTGATTTTCATGGGTATACCTGTTACACTATTGTATTGCTCCGTTTAAAGGTATTTTTTTAATAATTAAGGAAGTATTGGGAACGATTGTGAACACTGAACAGTTACGGTGAAAAGTTAACAAAGTAAAAAGTTTAAAACAAAAAGATAAAAATATAGATGAAAACATTCCTTTTTTTATAAAAAAAAAAACATGCTTTATTGTAATATTCCGTTAGTAGTGCAATATTTAAAAAAATATGCCTTTAACTTTCCGATACACTACCCTAAAATGTATAAAAACTTCAAATGCAAATTATTATATTTCCTTCTGTTACGGAAAACGTAATATCAAAGATTGTAACTAGAATCAAGGCTAACGAACCGCCATTAGTGTTTCCCTGATAATAAAAGATAAATATATTAATTTAAATTACTACCTACTGAGCAAGTCAATAACCTGGGATATGGGACTAAAACCGTAAAACTTATCTTTAAAATATAAACTTTTAGTGTATCCTCTTAAACAATATTACGGGCGCTAAACAAAAGAATCTGGACATTCTAAATTCGATTTAATGATGAGTTCTTTTGTATTTTTTATTGGTAAGTTCTTATTTCAAACTCAGTAAATACTTCATAAATGGTGCCTACATTAAATGAGTTTTTGATAGCAATATTTTATTATGTTAGTACATTATAATGATCTATTTGACGATCAACATTTTTTTTTATCTTAGTGCCTTCATTGTGAGACAAAATAAATAATCTAAATCAATAAGGTATCTGTAATAGAGTTTCGTAGACACAATGCAATAAAAAGTAGCCAGGTTTTTCTGTGTTCTTTCTTTTATTGCGTGTGGCCTTCAAGCACTAGTGAAGCTGAAATCTATTAATCGTGCTCTATTTTGTCTGTGATAATTACCTATTTCCCTTTACCTAAGTGTGAATAGTTTTGACACAATATATTTTTTAAATGATTATTTCAGTACTATAAAATATTTATCGTACATCGAGTTTAAATGTAAGCAGTAACTATTTACCTCCAAAAAATAAAAAAAATGATTATTTTACATATGTTAAGTTAATAGTACTTATGGCAGAAAAATCAACAGCGATTAATATAACAATTTTAGCGAAAGTATAATTAAGTTTAGCAACATAACAGGTTTTAAAACTAAACATAAAAACGTTAATGTAAACCTTAACTACACATAAAAACATGTTCCAGCAAAAATACATTTCTTAATAACTCTTTCGTACTTAAGAATACTTGTAAAGCAAGGGTCATAAAACTTGCATACATTATGAGCTTGTACATTATTCGATACAGTATTCAATTAATATACCTACATTAAAGAATAATAGCACGATATATTAAAGTGCCTTGTTACATACAATTTTCTGCTATGTTGCAACAGTTCGTTAATGACATAAACAGTTGTAACTTTCTTTTAATTGCCGCCCTACACTATTATTTCATTCTAAATTTGAATGTATAAATGGCATATACAAACTTTTTTTTTGTATTCTTAATTTAATTGTAATTATTAAACTTAAATATTTACAATAATATAAAAACTAAGCCTACACAATAAATAAGAAAAATTATAAACTAAATAAAACTAAGAACTAAAATAAGGCATCAAAAAATTCATCCACATCGCTGTCGACTGGGAGTGTGCCCAAAAGGCTGGCAGCATTGCTACGTTGTATGGCAATGCTTATTCGATTAACTTAATTTATTATTAACTTTATTGATAAAAAACAAATGAAGACGCATATCTATTTAGTTTCCAATAATTGTTTTATCTTAAAGTGATCTTAGTTAAGAGTCACGTAGTTGTGTGGACAAGAATTCGAGTTACATAGATCTGTGATTATCGTATCATAAGATCATATTTAATTATTATCACGTCTATAATAATCACTTTCTGAGGGTGGGGGAATTTGTATGACTCACAGTAGCGCTAGTATTATGAGTCAGTAAAATAAGATATTCAGAACATTCTAATAACCAGGATATTAAATCGGAACTAAGTTTCGTTGAAATATTGGATTGTTTTTTTTTTTAATAAGTATAAGTTTATTAGTAATTATTTATAAGTTACTTGTAAAAGTATAATGTAGCTTTTAATTATTCTGTATTTAAATGCAAAGGATTAAATTTAAACTCTAAATTGAGCATCTAAACTGCTGAGAAGTACTTGTAAAAGTCCTGATAGGATTATTTGATAATACCATTCTTCCAACACTAGCACCTTGAGGCTTGAAGGTATATAATAATAAATATTAATACTATAAAAAGCTCACATTACAGAATCTTTCAAGCAAGGCTACATCTCTTTTCAGTTAATATCACACAATACCTACTTCTCATACAATTGCTTGTACCTATCCATTAAATAACAAAGCCATATGACATTCAGCACATGTCAGTACATCGGATTACGAGCGACGGTCACTTGAATCCAGGTTAACTGGCTAATGAGTTGCCATTAATTGACTTATTCTGCAGATCCGGTGTACAAGGGAAACGGCACGAGCGGGTATTGAACTGTTTAGATAACGCTAGTGGTAGGTACTTGAAGCAACTGGCTTTTAATTTTAAGCTTATAACAAATTCTAATATTATAACAACTATAAACAAATTTTAATATTATATTTAAAATTATAAGCTAAATACGTTTTTTTTGGTGTAGGTGTATATTGTGTTTTTGTGCAAATAAATAGCTTTTAAATGTCTAGATAGTTAAGGCACGATTTTGTTAAACAAATTAGGTAAAGGGCTACAGTTATGAATTAAGGGCACGATGTACAACTTTCTTGTAATACCTACACACACGCCGCGTATTTGTAACTAAAATTCTTCAACTAACATTAACAATTACATAACTCGATTACCTTCCAAGGTATCGAAACCCTATTCATTCATTGGTATGCCCATAAACTCGAAAATATTTAAATCGATTACGATTTCACTTACATTTATGATCGATTCTAATCGAGTTAAAATTTGGTGGTTATACGAAAGTGACCGCAGGCTTTCGCACACCACAAATCAAAACGAAAACGATTTGCATTCGTAAATCAATCAAAATTTCATCACTCGAAACACTTTTACATTCCAATTTAAAGCAAAATTAAGATAATACATACAAACAAAATTATAGGATGTCGTCAAAATCTTGATTTTTTCACGAATAATGTTTTCGCGAAGATTCGCGCAATCATTCACAATTCGGTAAGAAGCTTAAAAAATTCTATAGACCATATCCATAAATATGTACCCATCATAATTATAACGTTAGGCTTAGTGGAAATACGTTGCAAAATGCGGGATACATTCATTTCACACGGGCTCTACAATCTCCAGTTTGATCAGCCATTCAATAGAGGAATTGGCAGGAATCTTAATAGAATTGAAACCACTTTAAACGCAATCGATACAACAAACATTCATAGTTCAAGCGAACTCTGTGGGAACAGGTCTGAGAGGCGCCAGTCTGCGAGGTCCTTACATTAACCCTACTTTATCTATTATTACTCTACCAGTGCCAAAACATTTTCAAGTAGTGTTTCCAAATATAGGTATGTATGTATATTGATACATACCAATATAATAATAATAATCCAGCCTTTAAACGTCCCACTGCTGGGCACAGGCCTCTTCCCATATAGAGAAGGCACGAGCATTGATCACCACGCTTGCTCTCTGCGGATTGGCGATTTCAGATCCCAAATTTTGGAATCCAGGTTTCCTCACGATGTTTTCCTTCACCGTTTGTCAGAAGTGTCTTAGAATAATTAAGAAAGTACATATAACTTTGAAAACGCCACATTGGTACTTGCCTGGGTCCGAACCTGCAACCTTGTGCATACAAATCTGTTCATTGAACCGCTAGGCCACCACGACATTAAACTATTGCACTGCATGTTTATAAATAACAATGTTATGTAACGGATGAGCACAGGCCTAAAATACATACCAATCGTAATCAAGTTATGTTTGCTTTGTTTGCTAAATTCAACTACAAAAGTTGTTAAAAAAATCGTTCTACCAAACACTACATAAACATAGTTAATCTCACTGTTCTACCAAGTAACAAATCCATCAACAGTTTCACAGTACCTCGCTTTCCACCGTACATACCCATTATCGTCTCTAATCATGTGACAAGATTTCCCAGGAAGTGTTTTCCCCTGTCGAACACGGACCAGCGTTTAGGCCACAATGGTTGACCAATCTAATGAGGTAGGAAGGCCACTTTCATTTCAAGTGTTAGGCTTTTGTTTGACGTCATGAAGGCGTGTCTATGGCCTGTTACTTAATAGGTAAACAGATGGTTTCTCTTAACGAAAGGTTTTACGCTCGGCGCAAATGGGCCACCGACCACAGCCACCGGTGGCCAGCGACGGCTACTTAACACACTTTTTAATATATTTTGTATAGACGCGCCGCACACGTGTAGCCGGTGGCGGCCACGCGCTACAGCAATAAGATATATGAAAAAGTGTGTTAAGTCGCCGTCGCTGGCCACCGGTGGCTGTGGTCGGTGGCCCATTTGCGCCGAGCCTTAATGGTCAGCTTTAAGTAAATGTTAACCTTATTTCTGAAGATTTTTCCGCGGATTAGTTTTTAATTTAAAGTTATTTCTTAGCATAAGATCCAAATAACATTAGTATTTTTTTTGTTTTTAACATATTGATAAATGTTATAAATAACCATTTTTTCACAATGATGTTAAGCTCCAAAACTGATTTATAATACGCATTTTGCCACATTCTTACGTTATCCTAAGCCAAATCAGTATCGAAATATGTAAATTTTTTAGAATAACACAATAAATCATCATAGTAATTATTAAATCTTAACGAATTAACGATATATTTCTTCAATATTTTGACAGGCATCATTATTAAATATCCCCTACATTAGGAGATGTCTATCTTACCAAGTAAGAGTATATTCTGGTAGGTCAGGGTCTAAGAAAGTGCGTGTTTCCACCTCATTCGACTTTCTTCGTCAATTAACGTGGATAGTATACTGTATGCTATGCGCATACGCACCGAATTTTCATTTCCATCACGTTCACTAAGCATCCTGTTTGAAGATCCGCTTATGCAGAAAATTGCATATATTTAGATCAATGAGATTAGGTAGCATTGTTTTCCGGTCATTATAAGCCTATTAATCATTATGGAAAAGGCTCTAATTAGTTCTAGAGATAGTTATTGTAATTTATGCAAAGAAGGACAAGTCGCTAATCAGCATTAATTGATTTTGTTAATTTATGCTCTTTCTGTTCTCGTCTTGTATTTTGAAAATAAAAATATGAGATTAGGCAATTTGATCCGCTGTTGAGTAATTAATTATGATAGAAAGCAGTTTTCTTGTAAAAATAGCGAGATCAGGGCCGATCTATGTAATCTCAGTAGATTAATAAATGTTTATTCATTACGAAAGATTGATGAGCATATCATTAACAAATCTGATCAGTAAATCAGCTCAAAGAATATCATTATAATATGTATTAATTTTTATAACAAGTTATGCTAACAAATTGGTATCCGATCGTATTAAGTAAAATAAAAATACGTTGATTCTATATGCCTATATTTCAACTTACATAACAAATAATTAGTAAAAAAATCAAGATGATTCATTCTACAACTATAGTGGTCATTGGTTAACTATCTATACGAACTATATTCTAAGAACAAAATGAACTCATAAAAAAATGAAATAAATTAAACTTAATACGTTTATTTTTTTTAAAGTGAAACAGTGCTAATTAGTCTCTAGAGAAGTAAAACAATCCAGACAGTACTAAATAATATCATGTATCTGTAAAGTTTTCATAATGTTACCTCATATTTCATTTAAATCGCCGTTAAAACGATGGTTTACAGAAAGTCTAGACTTATACATTACTATAGAGGTCAAAACCTTTAGACATCTATTGCAGAACATTGGTTCATCTGTATATGATAATACCTAGATATTTGAAATCACAATTTCAACAATATTTTTATAAGGTTATTGACATTTAAGAAAAAACGCAACATACGCATATAAAATCGGTAGCTATGGTCATTAAGTTACAAAATATTCGTTTTGCTGCAATATTTAATATCTTTACTAAGAGTTATAGCTAATATTAAAATAACGGATAACTTTATCCTTCCTCCTAATTAAAAATATCAGAAGCATACGCTAGCACGTGATAATATGTTTCATAAACACTATACTGGTCACTAAAACAATACACAAAAAGATGATAATATTTTTTACCATGATGATAAATGAATCATTTTATTTCAAGGACATAAATAAACATAATTATGAATATAGACATTGGGCAGACGAAGTTACATCACTAATATTTTTGGCAAGTTGTTCCAAGTTCGTAAAACTTGAGTTAGACATTACAACCTTTTTACTATTTATAGCTGTCAACCAACTTGGTAATAGCCATAAAATTGTTTTAAAATTAAAGTTACAGTTACTCGAGTAAAAAGTTTGTATAGCTTTTTGTAACTTGCGACACTGTCAGTTAAAGTACAATATAATTAGTTGCATATCGTCTTGCAAAAAGTTTCAAAATAATGTGACATTTATCTGGTATAAAATATCAACTTCTTTCACCGATGCATAAAACATTTACAAGACATATATCGTTCAAAGAAATGGAGAGAAAGGCCAAATGTTCAGCTGCTGCTAACAATATGTACATAACTACACACACCTGCACTTTGAAACTGGTACTAAGACAATAAGAATGCCACTTGCACCATCCTTTTGTTGAACCACAGTGTTTAATTAAAAGACAAATATCGCTTTTTTATTGACTCGAAACGGCTCTAAACTAGCGTGCTCTACATTTGCTATTATTACTAAGCTATGTATTAGAGTAATGTATGCTCTATCTATATTAAGATAATGATAAAAGAAAAAATAATTGAAAATTTCCTCGAGTCATCACGTACCGAACCTACACAACAGAGTATTCTATGTGCATTTCATTAGGCTTAATAAATACCTCTCTTATTAAATATTAGTTAAAATACCAATTTAAAAATAAAATTCAGTGTGTAGATAATTGTATTCGTATAATAAGAGCAGTAAATCGTGTGGAAAGTCGCGTATATCTCGGGATCGCTAATTGACACTTCACGAGACTAGTATAATGATACGGACATACTGTTCGTGATAACTTGGTTTGGTAACATGGTATTTACGTTACAACGCCAACATTTAACGATGCATCTATTACTTTGCAAGTTAGCAACAGAAAATATTTTAAGGGAACATTTTAAAGGAATGCGAAATATTTATTTATTTAATAAGACCCAACTTGAACTGAAGAAGATTCTTGTAAGTGTCGGTTTAAAAATAAATAAAACAGGAAATCAATAATTGTAACCTATACTTCTGTATAAATAATTAAAATAGATAACATGTTTTATTTAAACAATTCGCCAACAAAGTAGCTTTTTTATAAACACCTAAACAATAGTATTATACTAATACAAAACAGTAAAACAAGTAAATATCTACCTAATCGACGTAGGAACAATAAAATCAGTAATCGTGTTTACAATACACGGTACATTGTACGATTTCTAGCTGCGAACTAAGGCGAGGCCGCACAGGCAAAGTAATGACACGCAACTCCACATGAACTGTTAAAACTAAATTATAAACTACTAAACGATAAAATAATGTGTTAAAACAAGATAATGATCTTAAATGCAACACGAATGTTACTCAATGAATTAACAAAACCCTAAAAATATCCTTGCTTATTATTATTAGTCTAAAATCAACTAAAATGTCCCACTGTTGGGCACAAGCCTCTCATTCTTCTTCCAATTGCATATCTCAAGAGCTGCGATACATATTAAAAATACATAAAATTTTATACAGATACGAACTGTAAAGTTCAGGCTCATTCAACCATTCCAAAATAATTTTCTAATTGCCCAGTGAAAGCATGATATCGTTTGCTTTTATATAGGTAAATTAAATTTGCTATGTGTACAGTTGAACGGAAATGCCAAAATTACTTAATGCAAGTCAAGAATAGAACAAAAAAAGTACCGTTAACAATCAATTTAAAAGAAATGTCTCAACGACACTACAGGTGGTATCGACTACACAACTCAAATTATTTCAGTTGTGACAATGTTATAGTTATACATGATGCAAGATAGTTTTAACATAATTGAAAATGCCTTTATCTGCAGTGTTTGTACTAAGCAAACTTGTGTACAAGGCTATCTCTGATTTTTGAGCTGCTACAAAGCACTAAAGTATATACTTAAGATAAAAATGTCTCTAAACTGCTCATCACTTCCTCAGACACATCTGTTGTATGTGGATTGGGTATGATATAAGCCTTTAATGAAACCTATCCTGGTATCGTAAATGTCAATCCTTGCTTTTCATGTTTATATTTTATCCAAAGACAAATAAGAGTTAATAAGGCATTAGATATAGCTATTATCAAATCTTCAGTCTCAATTTCGAGTTTGGATATATTCACCACTTCATCTAAAAATCAAAAACTCTATTTCACAACTCTATTTGCTAATAGGAACATCCGGCACAAAGATCTGAAATACGTACTTGAAGATTCCGATTTTAAACTTGTTGAAAGACATTGACACTCAAATACTATTCATCATAATAATTGGTCGTCCATCTACTATGTTATTTATTTGACGCCGATCTATTCGCATCGCATATATCTTCCATAACAAGTCTCTCGTGGACTTGTGACTCGCACCTAACGGCATATTGCAAGATGTGCCCGTCTCATTGATTTCAATAGCCGATGCAATATAATGCACGTATTCAAAACGCAAACAAGCCAAATAAGACGTTTATGGGAAAATGAACGGACGATGGGAATAAACTAATGCTATGTTTCTATCAGAAAGGGAAAAAAAATAAGTCGATATCATTTTGCAGGAATATCTTTAACACTGGAATCTGACAGAGGAAATAATCGTACGGTAAACGACGTACAATTCAAACTACATGCGCAAAACCTCGGACGTACAAGTCATGCATTAAAAACAATTGACAGATGAACTAAGACACGCGTTGAATGCAAGTAAACAAACACTTAAAACAAGGGAAAATTATAAAGAACAATAAAGTTGGAAGTAACGTCCGTTGTACAGCAAACAATTGGTAGACACTCGTGGAGGTCGTGTCGTGGAGCGAACGGTGAATGGTTGCGACCTCTTGCTAGATTTGATTGTAGGGACGTAGTTTATACAACACATACAATCGTAGTACATATAGATAGTAACGTAACCTAACTTATAGAGGTAGATACAGTTAGACATGAAAGTGCTGTTCCAAATGGTACAAAAGCTAATTCAGTCTAGGCCTTGAAGATGATAAACTCAATTTATTTTATGTTATAGCGTAATAACATTGAAAAATATAGCAGTAAAGATTATATAAAAAACTACGAGACCATTGTGCCATAAAATTATAAACACAATACACAGAAGCTGCAGACAACGATCAGTTACTTTAGAACGCGAAATATCATCTCGATAGGTCATTGACATCCCCAATATTATGTGTTCTCCGCTGTAATACAATTTCTGTAAATTACACTCCATACAATACCAATTTCTGTACACTAATAAGGATAGATTACACGTAATGATCTTACAAAACATCAACATTTTCACGTTAACATTCAGCGTCTTGTCTCTAAAATTATTAATGATACAAGTATCAATATGTAATCACTGAGTAATAACCATAGCCATCGTCGTGGTGGGTCCTTTCATAGAGTCAGTTGTAATCAACCATTTTTTTGTGTCGAGCGCTGCATTTTTATCAGAACCGACTATGTACACTGTACACACTTTATCTTTTGTAATCTCTGCTGCATGTTATCTTACATTATCAGTTACTCAATGTCTTAAAAAGATTTCTATATTATAGACGACTTTCACCTCATGATTTGAGCGGTATTTCTCAAATTGAATGTTCGCATGCAAAACGCGAAAATGCCGATACACATGAGAAATATTGTTCATTAAAATCGTTCGAGTCGTGATCGTTGTTAAAATGTTTGTGATAGCTCAACTGTGGCCATGTTGGAAATGGAACAATTTCTATTTGAACAACGTACCTACTCGTCTGAGTCAAAACATTAGATTTGATGACCGTCGCTGTACAGTCAGCATCAAAAGTCGATGACCACATTCAGATTTTCAAAATCACTGTACATTATATCACCCATAAATCGCTCAACAAGAATAGGCGCCAGTATTGAATGAACATCATAAAAGTTCAAAATTAACTGAACACTACTCGTCAAAGGTCACTGAACACTATTTTGTCAAAAATTGCTGATCGTTATAATATCCGAAAACATCATAACATTCAGTTTTACAAAAGTTACTGAACAATATAAAATGCTTATTTTGGTTATCTTTTTTTTTTAATTTTTTTTTTTTTTTTTTTAGTACACTATAGTGATTACAATCACGACAACGTCTAAAAATAACTTAACATCATAAATAACAAAAGTTACTGAACATTACTTTGTTTTGGATACGTAGCGTGTAAACTTATACTATCAAAAGTAGCTGAACTGCAAACTAAAAAAGTGCTCGTTACTATCTTCAGAGTTATAAATCCAATCTTGTCCTATACAAACTAAATCATGTAAAAAAAATTAAATGGATGTAAATTTCGAATTTAACTTTCCAAAATAATTTTGTTTTTTTTTTTTCATTATATCAATGAGAAATATTAAAAAAAAAGATAACCAAAATAAGCATTTTATATTGTTCAGTGACTTTTGTAAAACTGAATGTTATGATGTTTTCGGATATTATAACGATCAGCAATTTTTGACAAAATAGTGTTCAGTGACCTTTGACGAGTAGTGTTCAGTTAATTTTGAACTTTTATGATGTTCATTCAATACTGGCGCCTATTCTTGTTGAGCGATTTATGGGTGATATAATGTACAGTGATTTTGAAAATCTGAATGTGGTCATCGACTTTTGATGCTGACTGTACGTCTGTGCATTGTATATGTTTCACCAAATTAAGTAGTTTATGAACTATATAACAGCTTCCCACGTGGACTTCCATAACAGAAAACCTCGAACTCATCATCTTTGCAAATGACTCAGCCAAATCTTTATTAACTAACTTACATTAATATCGATAATCTATATTTATTTCTGGCTTCTGATCACTTAAGGTGTTATGCTTTTCTACTGTTGGTACATACAGTGGCCTTCATCTTTATGGATAGGATTTACATTTCATAGTTCTCCCTCCCGGATATTACAATAGCTACCGAAGCTTTTCAATGTTGTTCAAATAGTTCGCGGTAATGTAAGTTCGAGCAACCGTGACTAGTGGTCAAACTTCCTCTTCTAGTTAAAGTTATGTCACGTTTCCTATATCTAAACTTACTTTTACCAAATTCACTTCTGATTCGAATTTGATTGCAGTTCTAGCTTCATTTTATTGTACCTCATTATTCGGTTAATTGGATTGATTGAATTTGTTACGTTAAGATTTTTAAGGAAATGTAGCATTTATCATGCTTTTGAACTAAACAGCTTTTGTAATTCATCTGTCATAAGATTTTTTGCTCGTTTTGTTGGACACACGTCGATACTGCGTGCGGGACGTGATCTATCGCTGTAAATTGTATTAATCATTGTGACATTAAACATTTTCTTTTACTTGTAACGTTGTCTACGTAGTCTTTCATTGTTTAAATAATGAGTTAAATATTTATAGTTTTTATCTCATTTATGATAACGTTTTATAAAATTATTATAACTTCACTAACGACGCTGCATGACGAAAACATTTCTTCGTTGTCATCAACCTTGGATAGTTTACTACTGGTTTAGGCACTGTTTAAATTTGCCAGTGCCACCTGGTGTATCTATCTTATCAACGTCATCTTTTATTTCTGTAAAGCATGGAAATAATTTCATAAACAAATAGGTATTTGGTTAACGAAGAGTATATTTACATTATTTATTACTCTTGCTTCCATTGAATAACAACCGACGGAACTTCCAAGATATTGTTTACGAAGTGCCACATTGCCAAGTTAAAAACACATAATATTTAACAATAGCATCCTTTAAGTTGCGATCAATAAGACATCTTGAATGAATCTGTTTGTAAACACTTCCTTCATTCATGACAAATGAATGCAACAGGTTCAGTATTTACGGAGCACACATTTGTATGTTTGAAATAAAAACAAATGTATGTTGAACATTTACAGCTAACAGTAATCCTTTTGTTAATGTGTGACTTATTGATAATGTTTTCAAAGCATGTCAATCCTTAAAAGTTTAATGTTATGAAAACAATTTTGAATGTGTGTAATAAATTTGACATAATTTAGACTGATGAATATTGGTTAATTATTTTTACCTGGTGGTTGTTACACCAAAGAAAAAAAATCACCAAATACAGCCGATAAATAACTGTCATAATTTAAAATGTCAACACGGCACCGTTCGTTCGTAAATATTAATTTGCGCTTAAATATAGCTTTAATAAATTCTTAAATTTGCCATAATGTGTGCCAATAAAGTTATGACAGCAATTATTGAGACAGGTCGTAAGCCAAGCACAAAAAGAAAGTTCTTTACAAGACATCGTGAATGACAGTAAAATATTATAGCATACACTTAGGTGCTATTTAACGAACGTTGTAAGACGTTGTTTAACACTTTTCGGATAAATTTTAGTAGCTTAAGAAAGTAAAAAACTGAAGAATAATTCCGTTGTCTTGGATAATGTTTTTTTGTTAAAAAAAAAAACATATTTTAGTGTTTAAGTACCTTCGCGTATGTAAAAATGTGGGAACTTAAAACACGCCACTGTTTTTCGACAAAGTGAGGAAACTTCTGAAACATATCTTTTCTGATAGCAAAGATGTATTTAGTAAAACAGCGAGACAAATCTCTTTTGAATATATTAGAAACACAGCTTGACATAAAAGGAAAGAAATAGATAAATTACTAAATAAGTTGTCCATAAATTCCAAACATAAAAGTGTTCGACCGATAAGATTACAAATGTATTCTGTATCGAGACAATTTGTTTCCATATAAACCTGTCAACTTGCTATTAACTTTTAAAGCAAGGATTTTATCACATAAAAAGTTGTCAGAACTTACTAAGGAGGTATAAACTTAACTACCTATGTGTTTTGGTAAAATGAAATGAGTCACTGAATTTTTGGTAATGCCATGCTATTTTGGCGGTCAGATATTTAGTTAAATTTTCGAGAGTCATGTGTAACTAACACATACTAACCTAATTAAATAAATAAAACTAATTTGCCAACGAAGATTCGTGAAATAAATAGTACTAAATAAAATATCGCAGTGTCATGACTACAGACTTAGATCGTGTCTTCTGGATTGCTAACTTAACCATACTTGACTTCACCTTTATTCTAACAGACAAACTAATTAAACTCAGTGTTACATGACTTGACCCGAACCTAGACCATCCTCCGATAGATCTTCGAGACATAATCTCGGCTATTGATCTTTACCCTCTCTTTATGACTTATAGCTACACGAAAGGAAATGGCAATACCAATTACAATACATTTGTAAGACAGACCCCACGACAACTTCGCAAACTGGTTTCAATTAATCTTGTAAAATAACTTTCAATGCGGCATTTTTTACATTCGAACGGATGACTTGTTGGAGTGCAAAATTTCGGCAATTTGGATCTCGAAATTTCCTACCATATTTCCTGTTCCTGGTTTTGGATTGAGGTTGTTGTTCTGTTGACCAACATTATCGTTTTAAGCTAATATTTAAAGCATGTGTAATGTTTTTTTTTAAATGATACCTAGTTACTCTATTTACTGTAAATCTTTCTTCGGATTTCTAGTGTTTTAATTTCTCTTACTACCTTTTAAAATAATGATACCTAATGTTTAGTTAATGATGATGACATACAAAATCACTAGCATCTCACTGACGATTGTTTTATGACTTATGACTAAAAAGTTTAACTGGTAGCGATGTATTAACGGAATCTATGCATAAAGAAGGTCAATCAAACATACCACGAGCTCGACACACAACAGTAGATGACAGTGTACACTTAAAAAAGATTTACAGTTGGTTATGGTCGGTTGTGAAAACCCACAAATACACATAATCTCATTATGCACGATACTGCAGCGCTAGCAATATTTTCATGAATAAGAAACAAACGAACTCAATTAACAATTAGACGTAACCTAAATAATGACGAGCGTTTTATAAGCATTCGTGTAAATCAATAGATGTTTATTCAAGCGATGAAGGTCTTAATTAAAATGCTTGTTGAAACTGCAGGTGGCTGAAACTCTAACAATTATAAAACAAATAATAAACAGCATTATAGTGCCGATAGTAGCCATTTACCTATTAAAAAATGTATTTTACTCTTCGTTTTGATGAGACCATAAAACGGCCTAAGGACTTATTCAAAGAAATTGTGGTCGTATTAATTGAAAGCAGATGCTAGTTGTAGCGAATACTCGCGAATAAGTAAAAGAAACCGTTAAACTCGATAATAACATAGTTTCCTGTCATGTATGTACCGGTATTCCGCGATAACACATATGATTCTCTCGTTTTTTCAGTTTGGTATTTCAATTGATTCGTTACTTTTGATAATGATTGTTTGCCGCGCGTTAATTAACTAGTAAGTATGTGTGCCAAATACGTTTTGATATTTACGTTTCCATTCACCAGTCATTCGAAATATTTATATTATCTCTTTAATATATTCATTAGATTCAATGACCGATATTGACAAACAATAAAGATGACAAGAAAAAAATATTCACACATGTTAATGACCATTTTCTATGTTAATATAATATCTAGACAATTGTAACAGAATCTCTTTTGAAGATGGACTTTCTCCGGTTACCTACTAACTTTATAACTAGTTAAATATAATAAAACGGCCACTTACAGCGATAGAAAGTAAATCCGAAATACGAAGTCCACAGGTTCGATCACGACTCTAGATAGCACAGTCACAGAGTTATTATAATTATTCAATAATTACACTTATCACAAACGTCACAAAATACACTTTATAAGGCAATTTAAGATGAAGCGCACACAGCGGTTACCGAACGTTATAATTTAAACTGAACGCGGGATAACAAGCTTGACAGTTGTGATTCAAGATGGCCGCCACGCGTGCGCACTCCGCCGCTACTCGGATCGGTCTGGCGACCCCGTCTGCACTTAACGCTCTGCGATGCGCGACCACACGAATCCATGATAATGAGACGGTTTTTTATGACGAACCCGCATAGTTATAAGTGGTGTACCCTTTGAATTACAGTGAGTCTTGTGTGGCCCACTAACTAAGCACTTCATTTAGTGTTAGCCAAGCAAACTTGCTACAGTAAGACTCAGCTCATTTAAAACATGTAGAGCATACAACTCAAAATCTACTTTAAGCGAAAATAGCTACGTTCTTTGAAGTTTAAATGTTTGAAACGGATATTCCCATAATACAGGACCTACTTCAATTACCCGCTCCCAACCAAGCCCCTGACTAGCCTATGGTCTTTATTCCCTCGCATAACTTGTCGGTCACGAACAGGTTGCAATAAACTTGGTCACCCTACTGTCTGGGTTCAACCCTTTGTTATGGTATATCATTATGTTGCTCTCACATTCTTGAGTTGAGGGTTTAGACATTACACAAATACGTAACACGACTATTAAAAGCTATAACGAGACCACCCTTATAAAGAGAGTGACATAATAGAGGCCCATAGATTTTCAATCCACAGTCAATTAAATAAAGCTGGGAAATAAAGAATTAAAAAAGCGATGTCAAAGAGTAAATATGTACGACTTGAGTTACGGGTTATAGGGAGAGTCGGTCGACATAATGGGATTTTAGTGAGAATTGATTGGATGCAAGGATAATCTAATTTCAAACACACGCAAAGTGTTTCTAAACAAAATATTACAATAATGTAATATGAAAGGACATTAAAGTTGACCACTACTTTTTTATTGTGGCAGGAGCCAAGGCTGGTTAGCCCGTCGTTTTGATCTATGTTTCAGACGTGTAAAAGCGTAATTGAACATTACATTGATGTAAAAATGACATCATAGAATAACATAACACGAAAGTCTGTGTGACACGCCTATAATTAAAAAAAGGGAAGCTTTATAATTAACTAATATGCTCACATTACTTCGCAATATAGAAATAAATAAACAAAAATAGCTATTCCTATAAGCATCCGTTATAAATCGTGACAAAACTAAACGCTCTATATCAAAATCGGTTAATATCACAACAATTAAAAGCTACAATACATGATCTGGCAATCACCAAAAAAGTGTAACACTTCAACGGTACCTTCTACCTTCTAATAGCCACAAAAAAATATAATTAAAAATTAAAAAACACGCCTGCCATGTAAAAAAAATTAAAAACAAGTCAAATATTTGCAGTCGGGGGACGGTTACTTGGAACAATTCATTACAGGGGCCCCGACTGCAAATATTTGACTTGTTTTTAATTTTTTTTACATGGCAGGCGTGTTTTTTAATTTTTAATTATATTTTTTTTATTTAATACCTTTTAGTGAACAACAAAAAAGCATGACACAACAATTCGAACATGACACAAAAATTTCGTTCGGAACCCTTTGCAGGTGATTTCGACTCACACTTGACCATTTTTTAATGTCCACATAGCCTATGTCACTCGGGATAATTCAAAGCTTCTAATGATACCACAAACATTAAAATCGGTCAAGCCTTTTAGAAGTTATGGTGGAATAAAGAAACTCACAAACATACATACATACATACATACCTACATACATACATACATACATACATGAACCCTGAAAACATAACACTCCTTTTTGGGCAGTCGTGTAAAAAGTAACAACATAATCGTCAATACCTTAGATACGCAATAATAGATAAAGACGCGATGAAGTAACTCGTTTATATGAACTGTTACATTTTAAGCAAAAAGCGCGAGCACGCGACACTGCTCCGTTAACTGTATAGTGGACTATGTGGATCAGCCTTTAGCTGTTGGGTTCTGTATAATATTTGTATGTGTAACATTTGTGTGATTCAATAACAGAAAACATGTAACAATTAATAATATAATAATATTTCCGGACAACTCACACACGGTTATCTGATCCCAAGCTAAGCAGAGCTTGTGTTATGGTAACCAGACAACTGATAAACATACTTATATATTTCTAAATACATACATATTATAGATAAATTACACCCAGACTCAGAACAAATGATCGTGCTCATCACACAAAGATTTGTCCTGGGTGGGAATCGAACCCACAACCTCCGGTATAGCAGTCAGGATCACTAACCACTAGACCAACAGCCCAGTCGAATTATAACACTACCTAATAGTACAATCAAAGTAAGCACATTGTGTGTTTATAGACTCACTAGTGAATTGTCGTTTGAAAATATTTGTCAAACGAATCTGTTAGAAGTAAAACTAGTTTTGTTTACAAAACAAATCCAAAGGATCAGCCTATACAGGGAAATGACATCAAATAATTATTCTTCCTACATCCATCAACCATGTTAGATTTTTATTAAAATCATAATAGTTTTTATCAAGACCTCATAGGCTCACTTTATAAAGTTATTTTTTTAAAACGGAACTCAAAAAATGCGTATCAAAACTTACTGTGAAGATCAATAAAAGTTTATGACCGTGAACTGGGTTCATTTTAAACGTTCAACTGTACAGAAGGTAAGGTACAAGAACAAACCCATATACCGAATGTTGAAAAACGACGAGAATCCAAAAAAAATAGAATGTTTAATTATTTCTTCTGTTTCAAGATACAGAAAATTGATGAGTACAGCTAAAAATAACTTAAATGTTTTACATGAGCATCAGGTCATGTCTACTCCTTAAAAAAACTTGACAAAACTTTATCAAGTTTTTTTTATATTCTGTGACACAGTACAAATATGATAAAATGTACTTTTTAACTGTAACAGTGAACTTTCAACGAAGGTACATAATACTAAACTACAATTTTCAATACAAAACATTCACGAACAAATCCTAACTCCACCAGGAATGACAAATCAAACCGACAGCAAGCATTGCCAACAGGTCGGCAAACCAACAAACAAATGAAATTGCAAAACAAAAGCCGAACCATAAATCCCTGCATTTCAACAGTTCAATAATTCAGATAATACTTTACTTGCGAATACAGAAACTATCTTAGAAAGGCTATCTAAATTGCCATCACATCTAGTTCCTTGAAAAAACTTAAGTTTATGTTGGCGAGTACGTAAATACTTGAAATGATAAGATTTAGTTCGCTTTACGAGCTGAAAAGCGTGAGAAAACTGACAATACAGAGACAGGGACATTTTGTAGTAATTTAAACTTTTTGTTGTAGGAAAAACGTTTTGAAATCTTTGTAGTACTGAGAAGAATAAAGATTTATATCATGTTAACATAAACCATGTAGAGATGGAAATCGTAATCATAAAATTTTGACAGTTCTTCGTCCTCAATAACTTACTACTACGATGTTATACAGTTGGGTAAAGTTGCTCTACATTTTTTGTAGACTTAAAACTGAATAAAAAATTAATTTGCATTTTATTTTTCAGTCCCTTGTTATATTATTCATCATATTTATGTATTAATTTCGTGTACAATCAGACAAATGATAAAATATATAAAAGTTCTACAAACCACGCCTTGCCAATTCAACAAAACGTCTCTACATTCACGATTTTCATATTTACTTAATCCCGTAAACCGCTTCAAGCAAAGCATTCAAAGTCCAAACCATACAAATCCAACTTATTACAAAAAAAAGGTTTTCGAATACAGCAGTCATAAAACTAAAGTTACTCTACAAAGTCCGGTCATTAAGGTAAATTCGGAAATTTCATACATTCCTTGACATGAGTTATATTAAGGCACTCCCTGTAATCGTTGCCCCACGGCAGTCTCCCACGTAGGAGCCTCGCGTGGCTACCACTGATTTTGTATAAGAATGTTTTAATAACTATAGTTTAAATACATAATTTTGAACGTTTATTACTGATATTAGAGGTAGAGTCTAATAAATCTAGCTTGTATGTAAACAATAAAAACTTAACATTATATTTTAACAAAAAACCATTAATTATTAATTAAAAAAATATATAAATATAATACCTCAGTATTATACATAATACACTCCTTCATATCAGTCCTTCGTTCATTATTTAAAGAAATATAAAACTTTAATCAGTAGAACATGAGGTAATGTTTTTTTAGCAATTAACCCAAAAGTCTTCTGCTAACAAATTGTTTAAAAAATAAGAGAGCTCTAAATAATATATTATATTTGTTCATTTATTTTTTTATTAAAAATGTCACATCATTTAATGCTTGTAACTCTACTTCAACCTCATCATCTTACAGCGTTATTGCACTTTATTAATTTATTAAATAAAGGCCGACACAGCATGAACCTAATACTCGTATTTGAGAACAAGCCCGCGGCTACTCGCACTGTTCGATATTCCCACGGGAATACCCACAGGGCTACCTGAACGTTATAATTATCTTTAAAGAAACCTTACGCTTACATTTTCCTTTTATCCTGGACTAAAGCTTCTAGTAACGAATATCTAGATATATGAGACAAACAGTAAATAATCGATTGTGAAGTTTAGATCGATGTTTGTATCAGATTAATCTTTGGATGCACTTAAATGTTTGGTTGCTCTACATTATTATATTTAAGGACAAGTGAAATAATTAAGGTTATTTAAATTAGGACTTTTCTTCGTAAGCCCCCGATAGACATTCTGTCTCGTTCCCTGCAGTAATCATATGAGCAACGTTTCAGCGATCGACCGCGACTACTATCGTACTCATTTAGTTCAGCAGAATGCCAACAGATGGAGCTCAAATTAAGTATATGACACAAAACGTAATTTAGGTACTGTTTTATCGATATTTATTATATTTTGCATACTTATTTAATTAATTGAGAGGTCTACAACATACCTGATCATTATGTTGAATGACTGCCGTCCGCGCTGCTTCTCTTTTCAGTTGTAATATCACCCTTTCTTTCGATTTAATTTCCTCCAGCTGTAGACAATAATTAAAATTATTAGAAACAGATGAATACATTTATTGCATATATTTATAAAACAGAACATCTACCAAACGTCTCTACAATATAGTAAAGCGCCTCATGACATTGTTAACATTTCCATATAAGTGTTGCTGTTAAAGTCGTCAAAGGCGTTATCCTATGTAACCATTCATATCTCTACTTTCCAAAAAAGCAATAAATCGTTACTAACAATGTAATAAAATATAATACTATGTAGGTAATAAATATTTTTTTTATTTACAAACATATTTTAAGAAATGCCCAGATAAACTAATTTTACTGAGGTTCTCTTCAAGGAAGGTAATATAACCTAAAACCAGTAAAACATGATTGTTGTTTAATCAATTTCGTTTTACTAAATCGGGCTAGATTAACCTATTATGATAATAAGCTAGGACTATCTTAACATCAAACGCCTACAGAGCTCGTCTAACATTTGTAACAATCTACAAAGTAAAAAGGGCTTTATTTCATTAGCTACAAAGTATTAAATCGTCTGTACACATATGAAGCAAATGCTAGATTAAAATAACCTTAGATGTGCGGTATTATAAAAGGTCATTTGATCCTGAACAACGCAACTCTTTGTGGGTTACGTCTGACTAACGTATTGTTTTAATTCTTTTGTTTACAGAATATACTTTGTAATGAAATAAATATAAATGATTGAGAATTAAACTAATGTTACATAAACTTCCGAATTAAAATAACAAAGTGAAAAGAGAACAATAACAGTACGTAGAACCTTAACTGTGTTACTTTAAATTGCTTGAGTTAAAAAAAACTGTTATTGTTTCAATCAAAAATCGGTCTAACAATTTGGCAAACTACTGGCTAACATATGACGAAGGACTTAAAACATTACATTCATCATTATTGATAGTAAAAGGATAATACTGACCAGTTTATGGCACTGTGCTCGCGCATCTCTTCGCGCGGCGTGCTCGAGCGCGCCGTGCTTCGCCGCTTGCGCGCGCAGCTCAGCCGCGCGAGCGCACTCCGCCGCTTGCGCGACCTGCACAAGAAAAAACAGCATATAATTAACAAAAATACTTAAACGAGTTGAGAGCTAAAAGAGGGATACATACAAAAAGAGTGGATCCTGCAAGTATTTAAGTTTAGTCTTCAAAGTATTCAAGTTTCTAATCAGCATAAAGTGACGTGTAAAAACTCTTAATAATCTTCAGCGAAATTAGCGATGACAAAAACAATAAAATGATGAGTATGAAAATCTATAAAACTGCAGTAAAAGCACACGTAGAATATAACTGCAAAATAAGCAATTAATGTTGACTATTGTATATAAAATTACTCACAACTTTCTTAAGAAAATGAAATTGATGGACCAATAAAATTTTCCACATGAATTTTACAGCACACGTTGCAATTTCATGTAATGAGCAACGGTGTCGTCGTTAGTTCCTACACCAACATAAGTAACGAACAGAAAATGGCGACAATATTAAACGACAATATTTCCCTAGCCCGTAATTGACGTGCTTCTATTAAACACACAATGCATGATGACACACTCCCTAATGATTTAAAACGCTCCATTAATAACCAAATGACCTTAAACTCAGTTTTCAGCGCGGCACCCAACACAACGAACGTTGAAAGCCTTCAAAATGCTAGTGATTCTCATATTTGTTTTACTTTTCAACCCATCGTTAGGTCTGAATGCCTCTAACGCCCTGTACCAAGAAGTATTCGAATACCACAGTGATACATCGGCAAAAGCTAATTTTGCTTACGAAGTTGTGAAGATAATGTACAACTCCTTCCGGCAGTGGTTTTTTACGATCATTTTTTGTGAGTTCACTTATTTTGAGAACAGAATTTTAAAGTACACGGAAACCTATGGATATGGATACAACGTCATGCTCCTGAACGGTTGTCCATATACGAACAGAAGTGTTGTGAAGCCAAAGTACAATAGACATGGCGAGACTGCCTACCTGGTGACCTCTAACGAACTGTCTCTAGATGTCAGTGAGAATGTCATAAATGCACTGAAGAGAACCGGAGTCTTTAAGCCCAGAAGTGCCGTCATATTTGTCATCAACACACCCGTTGAATTAGACAAATATTTTTATCATGCGTTACGAAATCACTTTAAATTGTTATGGAGCACTAGTGTGACGAATTCCGTTTTGATTCTAAAAACTAATCGATTAAAGATGTACACGTATAATCCATTCTTCCAAGAAGTCCAAGATATAACGTATGTAAAAGATGTCAGTCATTTGCTGTCAACGCAGTACAATAATTTGTATGGATATGAACTACGTTTGAGTGTTTTCAAGAAGATTTTTATATCAGATACACCTGGGCCAGTCAGATGTGACTCCAATTTAGCGAAGACAGTGATTCAGTATCTAAATGCTTCTTGCTATGCCGTACCTCCAAGAGATGACAGTACAGTTGGTGACCTGCTAGAAAATGGTACAGCGACAGGAGTTACTGCAGACCTGATGGATGGCTATACAGACCTTGAGCTAAATTCACGAATACTTAAGAACACCTACTATGGCTACATAGAAACAACATATCCTCTGGTCCAAGATGAACTATGTTTCCTTGTCAAGAAATCGGAACTACAATCGGCATTCAAGACAACCATAAAACTTATATCGACGGAGATGCTCTTACTATTCTTTTTTACATTAACTGTTTTCCTTATAATTACTACTTTAGTCAGAAAAGTTGAAACGCAGATTCTGAAAATCAAAGACAAACAAACCATGGGAGAAATTCTGGTAGACCTGATAAAGTGCTTCATAAGACAGACAGTTGATTTTAAATTTATGGGACCGGTATTCAGATCTCTTATTTTACTAATCCTTGTGTACTCGTTGATCGTTGACTGCGCTATTGACGTAAGTACAATAATTCTTGAACAAACATCAAGTTACAATAAGTAGATATTATTGTTTTAAATATTGTTATATAAGTTTAATATATGTTTTTAATTATTGTTTTAAATATACTTTCCAGGGAATCATAACGTCTGCAATAACATACCCACGATACAAGCCAGATATAAACACGATGGGAGAATTAGTAAAATCTAACCTAACACTTGCGATCCATAATCGAGATCTTAACATCTTCACTAACAGTCTCCCCGGAGACTTTTACAAGTTCATAGAAAAGCGTATTGTAACGTTCACTGATCAAAAAATAAAGGATGCTATCGATGAAAGAAACTATAGATATGCAATGCTGTTGAGGAAAACTGATTCTCAATATGTGAGTCGAAAACCTTCTAACATTTATCGGGGAAAACCACTGTTCTACACCATACCTCAATGTCCTTTACCATGCTTTATAGTATATGGCCTACGCTATGGGAGCCCTTATCTACCGCGAGTAAATTATGTTTTGTATCATTTGATCCAAGGAGGTATTTTACAATACTGGAGCAAGACGGAAGAATACAGCGTTGACCGCAGTCGGCTGGTTGCCGATAATAAAGACAAAAAAGCTTTAAGTATTGCGAATCTGCAAGAAATGTTTTATGTATTGTTGATCGGAGAATTCATTAGCACCATTGTTTTTATCTTAGAAATAGTGTTACACAAGCTTACTGCAAATAAATAAATAGAATTACCTTGAGTTTTTCTTGAAGACCCTTGTTCGCTGACTTTAAAGACTGAATTTCTATCGTTAACTTTTTTAACTCTATCAATTTGTTTTCATTACTCTGTACGTTTTCTGACGATTTGTCACATTTAGGTGTTCGTAACTGTTTCTCTAGGAATTCTTCCTTTTTTCTGTATTCAGTCTTTAAATTTCTGAGTGTGCTGTCGTGGCGGGCCTTTAGTGCTCGGACCTCGCTCCGCTCGACATCGAGCGACTTCTTCAAGGTCGTGTTCTCAAGCCTCAACCTTTCGACGAGGCCTTTCATCTTGTTCAAGAATGCTTCGTCGACGGTTCGCTTGTGGTCGTCGGCGGCTGCGGCGGAGATCTGACTGCTGGCGGTCGATGTGTCGGTGGACGCCATGGCAGCGTCCCCGGCTTCGTTATCTCTGTTCGGGAGGACGTCTCGAGCGTCCGCGGTCCTAAGCCTCGTACGTGTCGTACGGATCGCTTTGTTTTCGTTATTCGTATCGATTCGCTTGGTTTCTCTACACCGGGGTCGTGTTGCCAATTCTGGAATGCAAAACATGTAATTTGGATTAGAGCCAATTCTATTGAAAATTAATGTTATGTTATGATTTCTGTGTCAGAAATTATTTTCGTTTGTTACGGCTTTGGGAATATCTAACTCACCAGGTTTTAGAAGGTTTAAACTGTCAGCAAGAACTAATAGAGATAAGTAAGACATGGGTAGATTAGCACATGTTTCCATAAATCGTGAAATGTATTGGTTGCAGTGTTGCCGCTGCGTGGAAGTAGGCCGGTGCGTTAACAACTATGTGGGACGATAGCCAGCTAAGAATTAAACAGTAGTCTTTTAATCTTCGCCATGTTCTCATTAAACGCTTGCGTGTCGGGTAATCTTTGTGTAAATAACGAAACCGCCTTTGTCTAGTAATTAGTTGCATTCAGTTTGTTTAGGTGTAATCACGTTTCGTGTTTTATTTAGAACAGTATTGTCTTCATCAAAGGATTTAGTTTTATGACTACTTTTACTAGTAATCTGTAATCGTTGAGGTGATCAAACCAGGTCATTATACGAGTAACTTTTTTTATTTACGTAAACAGTTCGCTAGCTTTATCACTCGCAATGTATTCGGAACTACTGAAAATAGCTTTCAAGAACAGAATGTGCATAGCGCGTGAAAGCTGCTACTTGCATTAAAAATTAATGAGATTAGATATCATTTGCATTAGTCCATTTCATGGTTATGTGCATCTAGAATTTTAGTGGAGATTTGCAGATTGTTTCGTTGACTGAAATATCTTTTTTGCATTCTCTTTAAAATCATGCGTGTTTTTAACACTAGAATATATTTAATTATGTGTGAGTAGAGTAAATGTAGTTTTTGTATGTGAGCTCTACGAAGTAGAGTAAACATTTATAACATAATTTCTTTTTATTTACGAATTTCTGGCTTCATGTAAACATTTAAATGATCAAATAGAATTTAAAAGTATATTATACAATTATGTATAGCCCATTTATTTAAATGTATTTTATTGGGACCAACAAACGCATTAAAAGCAACTATTATTGGTCCTGACGAAACCCAATAAAGCAAAATTGCGTCGAACCCAAAAACTAATATGCTACCCGCCAAATGGACGAGAAAACCGCGTGATAAGTGCAAAATAAAAATAGTAAGGTAATTTAAAGTAGGACAGTCTGTCACCGAACACCCTGACACAATTAGCTAATGGGTAGACGACACGAACTATCCACAGGTGGGATACCGGGAAATATTACACTAATTATAAATTGTATGCCCTTGAAAATATTAAGGCCGACGCAGACTATTATAACCTGGGAGAGGCCTACGTCCAGCCACGCGCTCTTAAACATGCAGCGTTGAACTCTACTTCGAAATCTCTAAAATTATTTACATTTCATTATTATTAGTGGATAACCTCTACCGGCCTACCTGAAGTGAAAATTTTGTAGTATACTTAAACGTGATGCATTTTTAAATTATATCCTCGCATTATAAGCTACATAGGAGTGAATATTATTAAAAATAAAAACCCGAAGCTTATTGATATTTAATTTGTAGACATGTTCACAGTGTGATGCCAAATTCAAACCCTGAATCAGCCACGCCAAAGTCAACATCTTATTTAGATACTGACCACGATCTTAAACAATACACAGTAGTGTCAAAACAGCTTATAAGATGACATCATATTGTCATAGTATAACAGCATAAGAGCACATACAATGAGTGTACATGATAGAATATGTACACTTACAGAGTCTCAAGGTAGGTACAAGTATTGGCGTGAACACAATTCATTGAAGTCTAGCCATTTGAGAATAGGATGAAAATATCACAACTATGGAGGGTCTTTTTGGCAACAATAACGTTAGAATTTAAAGATAAATAAGGTTAATTTGTGCGTAAAGTGTAACGTCATAAATGGGATTTTTTTTGGGACACTCTAGATTCCCATTTTTGTAGAAATTATTTAGAAAAGTATTTTGCGGCACACGGTAACATTTTTTAGAGTATTATTATTGGCTTTTCTAAAATAATAATGTAATATAATAATGTCAATTAAGTACATAATATGATATAAGTATTTGTTTATTTGGTCACCAAATTACGATTCCATAGACGCAAGATACTCGGCTGAAAAGCGGACTCAAGACTAATTATTTTAACCTTAAACGTGTGGCGGGAAGTGTCTAGTCTATTCTTAAATCTAGATAGAGTCGGTATGCGAGTTTCACGCAATATTCCAGAATAAACTGTGGACTTAGCGGCATGAGGTGATAATGTGCGCATGAGCGGCGATACACATGCAAACACTATGTACCAATAAAGCCACAAGATTTGCGCTGTGCTTGTAGACATGTAACTAGGTGTCTACTGTGGCTAGAAGAATTTCTATGCTGGCCGAGGACGTAATGGAAATGTATTTCTAGTATTAAAATGTGTGAAAACTGTTACAAATAAAATAATATAGATCTAAATGCTTCATCAATCTCTGTGGCTAATATAAGTTTAAAAAAATTATTACGACTACTGAATATATGAGAACAGAGTAATATGTATTAAAATATATCACTCTACAATATCTCGCAGAAATTAGTAACCATTTCAGTTGTCCATTTAACCCTGTTTAAAAGACCATAGCTGCTGGTTTGTGACTAATTAATTTTAAACGTATTAGAAATGCCGTAAATCCAGCTATTTAAGTTAAGATTTCCTGAGCTTTCATGCGAAACCAAGTGAAACAATAAAATTACCGCAACATGTGTTTGCTAAACGTATATAAGTTGTAATATGTGATGAGTCTAAATATACACATTCCTATAATACCGGTACTCTGTAATATATACATATACATACATACCATCAAGCCTGTATCCCAGAAGGGTTAGGCAGAGGTGTACCAATGTACACCCACAGTTTGCCGGTATGTTTAGGTCCCATGTAATAGGGAGCGAGCCTATTTCTACTAACCGGGCACAAATCCAAACTCCGACCTGCTACTGAGAATTTCATAGAAAAACACAGTAACTCCTTGGTCGACTTGGGAATCGAACCCAAGACCTCTAGCGTAGCAGTCGCGCTTAGAGCCACTAGGCCAACGAGGCTGATTGTAATATATCTAATGAATTTTATATTTATGCAAACTATCTATCACAAACATCAAGGCTTGCTGTATAACAATTGGGCTGAATCTGGTCTATATTACTCGAAAATACTGTTGAGCAATTTTTGTAAACGTCATTCTAATTTAATTTTCCTTTCTCGTCGATGGCAAAAGTAAAAGTTCAATACGCACGCTTAAGTACCCTATGGACTCTTGCTTTCATTACTTTCATTTGTTTCAAGTTATGTAAAATAACGTTATACATAGCTGTAAGTAGTACATACATGTTCTGTTTAATTCTATCTAGGCAATGAGCATTGCGTTCATACCGTCAACAGTGTTAACTATCCCTAATTACTAAATTACAAGATTGTAGAGCGAAACTTACATGGAGTTGTACAATCTGCTACATAATCTTTTGCAAGTTTTTTATATAGATAAATATGTAAGTAAAGAAGCGCAAAGAGTTTCAATTTTTGTTATCGACTGTACAATAATCTATAAATCTATAAACTAAGGACGATAGAGTCAACAAACTCTGCAATCACTATGCAATATATTAGAACCGCGTCACGGCGCATAACCGCGCATATTACGTCCAATTTAATAAGGAAACGTTGGTATAAAGGACGCATGCAATTGTAACAATTACCAGAACGAATTGAACCCGATGACCTAGTGACTGGCGGCTACCTGTGGATGTGTTTAGGCATTGGATGTAGTACATTTAACGTTGCGAAGATCGTTTCTACACAAACGTTCTGAAATGGATTTAGACCCGAAAATTTAAAAAACCCCTATAATCCGAAGCCAAGAAAATTTGATTCGGCGATCCCAGCTGGTCTCCGATAAAAGCAAAGAGCACAGATTCCATGAAGATTTCTCCGAATAAAAATGTTACCAAAACAAATATTTCAAATATCTGAAAAATGTGTTTCATCATCTGTTAGCATATTTAGCGAGGCGGTCAGAGAAAAATACCAAGAATCAAGTACAATGGGAATTTTTCAGCCTTCTTACAATTTTCGGATACCAATAAAACCCTTGCATGGAATTCGTTCATTGAACTTGTTGTAATTAATTTATCATTATGATGACTATATAATAATAATCCAGCCTATAAACGTCCCACTGCTGGGCACAGGCCTCTTCCCATATAGAGAAGGCACGAGCATTGATCACCACGGATGATTTTATTATGACGCTTGCTCTCTGCGGATTGGCGATTTCAGATCCCAAATTTTGGAATCCAGGTTTCCTCACGATGTTTTCTTTCACCGTTTGTCAGAAGTGTCTTAGAATAATTAAGAAAGTACATATAACTTTGAAAAAGCCACATTGGTACTTGCCTGGGTCCGAACCAGCAACCTCGTCCATACAATTCCGTTCATTGAACCGGTAGGCCACCACGACATTATAATGACTACAGAGAATAATTTAAGAAGCATCGGTCTTATAGTTAACGGTATTATAAATCAAAGTTCTATTTAGAGCAGCTTATAAAGCATGATAACATCAGTATTAATAAGAATTGGGCTCGTCTCTCAAAATATCGGGAACACTCAGTGTTCATATGCGTGAATCACATGTAAGCATGTCATAGAAACAAGATGGTTCTTGCAATTTTTCCTAAAACATAAGCAATATTTGGCACAATTTTATAAGAAAAGCGATATATGTATTTGTTTAGAATAGTTGATATTATTATGTAACTATTCAGATAGTTGGCTGTATACATTAAGAAATTAGTCTTTTCTTGGTCATTCAGAGCACAAAAAGGTACAAAATGTCCGAAACTATGTTTGAACTGAATTAATGGGTTCCTTAAAAAGTGAATTTAAATATCAGGCTGCGCAAAAAAAAACTAAACTTATTTGGAAAATTCTTGAAGTAGGTATCGGTTTATCATAAGAACAATTTATATATTTTTTATATGCTCTAGATTATGTCTCTACTTTTATTTATCATACAAATGTACGTAGCTGAACGTAGGTGTTTGGTTACAATTTAATAAGCACGCTCCCTATTTCCTGCCATTCCTATTTGTTCCGTAGGTGAGGCCCCGTTTATTTTTTATTCTTATATGTATAACCCACATTTCATACTATGAAGGTTATCATTGTTTTTCAAATTTTGCATATAATGTTTATGCCAGGTCGTTTTTTATTTTTAATGATTTAGCCATTTCTACCTCAAGAGTTCACAAATCATCTGCTAAAGTGGTCTCTGCATGAGTAATGTTCAAAATATTGAGACAATGAGGTCACAGTTTTAACGCATGGTCTGAAAGCAACACCTACACCTGACCTAATTTTAAGAAATGGCATATACTACATACTCTTTAACAGCTAACTATCTAGTATCCAAATTCGACTAATAGATTAATTTTATAAAATTAATTTAATAATAATAGATAAATATTATTAATATATATATATTTAAATATATTTATATATATATATATATTTAAATAAGCTAATGCTTAAGCTTAAAATATTTAAATATATTAAGCTTAAGCACAGTTTGAAGTATAAAAAATGATCATGAGCATCCTATTTACATTTCGGTTTAGTTTCTACAAAACATACCAGTTCGTAAGAAGTTCTAAATATATTTAGTTCAAAGTGAAATATAATAACAGGACGTCGCGTGCCCTTGACAGTTGACAGATCATGTTTCAGACTTATTTATGTCATTTATCTCATTTTAATACAAAAACATAATGGTAGGTATAAAAGAACGACTGTCACTGATGGACGATTCCTTCTGCCCTTTCCATTTCAGAGCATACCACTTACGAAACAAATAGAAGCCCTAAATGTGTTGAGAGGCAATTTTCACGAAACGGATTAAGGCCATTTCAACGGCTTTATTGTGGCACTAGCGCACTGACTGGATGTAATTCAGGCCAAATCGCTTCATTAGCATAAAAAGCAACTAATTAGAATGTAAATAGAATTCACTGCCGCACATTCTTCTTGTAAAAATTGTGGAGAAATTAAAATCATATTGAAATACTAGCTGTACCCGCGACGTTGTTCGCTATACCTGTCATTCATCTTTATGAATAAATATTTGACTGTGATATAGAGGGCCACTAACACGAACTGCCTACTGCCGAGTAAATTTTGTCACAAATGTTGCTGTTTGTATAAATTCTCAAAATAAAAAAGTACCATCGTCATAATTATATAATTAGCTTACCTCTAAAAATATTACGAATTGGTTTTGATGCTACTTTGTTTAAAAATTTTAGATTTATCTTCCAAGTCCAGAACCGTGAGAAAAAAAATTAATTTTCATGGTGGCTTTCGATGTCAATGTCCAAAATATGTCTACCTTGGGCAGTTTTGAACTGACTCTTTTATATAATGTAGTATACGTTTTCTCTTTTGTGCTTTACCCAGTTGGTTACAATAATTAAAGGTCAATGTTTTGGTATTTAGTCTACTGGCTCTGACAACTCTGAGTTAAAGTGATAGCAGCTGTCGCTCTAGGCAGTAAATGGCAAAGGGCACCCAAAAACCGAATCCATAAAAACAAATTAGTCCATTTTTTATGCTATAGTTCTCGTTGGTACCGTAGTCCCTAGTGAGACTACAGGACGTGAGGTTTTGGTGCGAAACCTCGAAATTGAACTACGCCGTTAAATTGAGAGTGGATATCAGATAGGCAGTGACTGACATGAGACCCATAAAACTGAAAGAGGAGGTAGTTACAAAAAGTTGACGTACGGTTTGAGAGGCGCAGTGGCAGAATTATCAAAACTGTGTTTAAAATTATTTGTTTGGAAAGATTAAGTAATAGCTGTCCAAGGACAATCTCATTCTACCCTGATTAAAGTCAGAGGCTGTATCCTGTACAATTCGCTTTATTAAGTGTAAGGTGCAGCATAAGGTGATGGGCTTAAATACCGTACGTATATATTTTAAAATGTAGAGAATGCGATAGAAAGTTTATTTTATTTAGGGTTTTGGCCCAACCTTCCGGTAATAGGGTACAAAAACTTTATGAAATTTAAACACAAATAAAATATCATGTACGCATGAAAAACCTACATAAGAAGCAAGCTACCTTTTAAAGAATATTAAAGAGGTAGTACATACTAAAGATTGTGTGATAAAAAGATCATTGGGTTTTTGGGTAAAAGAAAATAAATAACAAATACAAAAAGATCTTGTCCATGGAATATAATATAGATGACCAATAGAAAACATTACACATTATGTTGGAAAAATAGTTTAAAAGTGGATTAAAGTTTTTAACCAACTATAAAGTGATCTATGGGGAAGCTTACGTTTTCAAGACAGCGAATGCGTAAATTTCCAAGCAAATGGCCAGGACATTTACGCCTGAATCACTTTACGGTACATGCCATGCACGTTTGTTCCTCCATGATCAGCAATGAGGAACAAACTTACCTACGGAGATTAGTAAATACAAACACTAAATAATTGTAAGTTTATATATCGGTTGAGAAAAAATTCACGACTTAAAGATGTCGTTTATTGCGACTAAAAATACAACAAAATGTTACAAATATTTTTTTACTTAAAAAAGATACGTTAGTAAAACACAAAAAGAGTTATCTCTACTGAGATTTAAAATTGGGTATCAAAAAATTCAAACTTATATAAGAAAATGGACGCATGAAAAAAAATACAAACATTAACAACCGGATTTTAACTTGCAGCAACATCACTCATTGCCAATCGTTCAACCGCCAAGCTGTTTACCTAGATAGCTAGTTCACTAAAATATAGGTTCTAATCAAATTGAAGATTGCTATGGCTACCTCAGTCTGCCATGGTTACCCTCTTGTTTATCTTTTGATCTGTCAATAATGCCAATTTATGTGTGCAGTTGAGAAAATGATTTTGGAAATTTAAAGCTCCTCCCCTTATCAGCTAGATTCAATAGCATGTTTCAACATAGCTAACAACCATCTACGATTTCTTGAAAACCACCTCTCAATTTTTTACACCATTCGATTAAGTAGTTTATGTTTGATACTGTAACATGAAATCTGACCCCCGGCAAAAGACAGTTGTAATGCAAGTACTGTACTGAATTGCGTGTTGTAATATTTTACTTCTTGAACTCACTAAATTAATTATATCTTTTGATAGAGTGAACCGATTTCGATGAAACAAAAACTAAGTTATACCTCAAGTTGTGTATAATTTTTGTATATAAACATTGTCTGCATTAAATTCGTAGATTTTACGTGATGCGTGCACAAACAAACATATAAACAGACAAACAGACAAACAGACAAACAGACAAAAATTTCAAAAATGATGGAAATGGGTTCTGTTAGTTATCCTTTAACACGCTGGCTATTTTTTTTTTCAATTTCTTCAATGTACAAAAATGACTTTTCTACAGATTTATTATATGTATAGATTGTTTGGTATGATTGATATTGACATGGAACTAGTTATATTAGTTTTCAGTAAAAAAAAGCGTGAAAAGGAGTTCTGTTATGAGATACAACTTCACCAAAACAAATGCACTGTTAATAATATCAAGAATATACATGGATCTTCTCCTTCTTTTCAAGTCGATGGCATATCTAGTATTCAAATTGGATGCGCCCAGTAATTATCATGGAGCTATATAACATAGTGTAGGTAGGTATATCTGCACCGTCGTGCATCAGATGTTTGATGAAGGAAGTAGTAAAGTAATGCACGGAGTACGTTGCTTTGTCTGTGACTGGTCACACGTAACCAATCAACTCTACAAATGAACTTTCGTATCGTAAGAACTCATCTGTGTAATGCTACTGGAATTAGTGTTCTCTGACTCCGATTGGATCGCTAGATGATGTCATGAATGCCACTGAAAAAGAATTTCTGATGACAAGAATTGAGGCTGATAATTTTTGATCGCCATTGACCATATAATATGTGGAAGTCGGGTATCCATAATTTTCTATGTATTAAAAAGGAAAATAATAAATAATTAGTATTACTCGGTTATGAAAAATCACCACCACTTGCAAGCTAGTTGGCCGATAACCGAAGAGAAGGGAATCCTTCAACATCATGAGGTTTTTGAACCTTCAATTCACCATGACTTAGATATAAGGTACTCCATATTTATACTTCAAACCTTTTGAAATATGAATCATTGAAGATGATGGCCCATAAACTATCATTCAATGGCAATGTTAGTAGTGCAGCACTACTTTTTAACAGTGTGAGCTCACTTGGTCTACCTACAATGGACCTTACATGCACTTTAAGATAAAGAACTTTATTTCAAAGCAGTAAAGTTCATTTTTGAAATTGTTGCCAATGAGGTGCAGTCCACCATACAGTGATGTTGAAACTCGTAGTCATCGCTCGCTCGTTGCAATATGCTCGTACATGGCAAACATATGATCACTTCACGTACACGTTGGACACTTCACATTCCCAAACGGAAACACTTCGTAACTTTTACCTAATCGACGACAAAATAGGCAATCCCACGTGAATGAATGTCCACTTTACCTGAGAAAGCTAAGGTTTGTTCGTACCTGACTATTTTGATATATACTTAGGTATGTACTTCTTTTAGGTTTGCTTCAGCTAATTGTCAACAAATTTTTAATGACTTGAGTTCCTGCCTAAGAGACTTTTAGTGGTTTATAGTACATTTCAAACGTTCATACGGTTTTGTAGGACATTTGTGTACTAATGATATATGTGGTTGTTTTAATAAAAGTCATATCAAATAGACACAGCTCTAATGCTCTACGTTGATGTTCTTGCACTTTTATATGCTTGTGCCCTTACATGATTAATTAAAGAGCCTTCTTTCCTATCCATTATTTGTCTAAGAGCCCTTTGTTGTGACAGGAAGAAACGTAATGCATTGACGTATAATATATCAACAAAAGTAACTTCAGTGTGTATATGTTCATCATACCATTAAAGAAACGATATCGTTATTAAATAAAAATGTTTTCAGTTCCTCACATATAAACAGTTACTAGATATCTAGTATACCTATCCATCAAAACTTATTTAACAACACCATTCATCGAATGTAATTAGCTTTTCAAAACCACACTACAATGCATTTTAACAATCATCTGTAATTCCAATATAACAAGGCAACATTCTAATTTCTCTATTTCTGTCTATAGCTCTAGAGAATAGTGTAATTAGCACTTCAAACGATTAGTGAAAGTCTACAAATGCATTTACGAGTAGAAAGACCATAGTACAAGTAAAGATATAAGGAACATGTTTCATAACAAAAGAGCATCGGAAAACTTCTTCCCGTAATAATATTTTAAACTCGACCCTTCTTCCGTTGCCAAGCAACCGTTTAGGCAAAACATAAATATTTAGCTTTCTGCTTGAAGTAAATATCGTAAGGGCACTGACCTTCTTGCTACGTATTTGGATCGACCGATTTGGTGTAGGTGGTACTTGGTATAGATTTGTGAGAATTGAACTATTGACCTTTGTTAATGTTTTAATAACATTTACGACACAAGAGCTTACAAAATATTACACACGTATTACTTATTGATTTCACAAAAATAAAATTATCATTGAATTGTGAAACTCTACACCTAGTAATACATAGTATATAGTTACATACATTATATTATGCGGCCTACATAGTAATGTTAATAATAAAATGTATACCAAATCCCGTTTTGCTCTTAAAATGCATAAGCGTGTCTCTTTATTACTTTTAATATTATTTTATTTTTTTGGAGTAAAATTACCAACATTCATTTAATGTGTACATTTTTAAAAGGAGGTTACAGAAACTTAGAGTGTTACATTTGTAAATGGAACACTGGGCTACAGTTCCACATTCATATTTCCGGTAATAAAGCAATGATGTTCAATTTATTCAGCCTAATCCAGTTTTATCAGCACATAAATCCTTGTTTACACTTGCCAAATATATCAGTAGCGGCCGAATTTATTCTAAAATACGTCGTCCTTCAAAGCTGTCGGCTTCTGCTAAATACTTTATGGAAGCGTGCCAAGTGTGTTTCATCTGACATTCAAGAGAACTGGAGCCTGCGTCAATGATGCAAGGGTACGATAAACATGTTAGAAACATTAAAGATTGTTTTAGTAAGATTTACGGTGTTTACTTATATGTGTTTGAAAACACTTGGATTTTTTTCACACTTTCTATGAGCGAGTTACAGTTACAGATCTCTCTTTTTACGCTGCTTAGTGGCTGCGTAAACAGAACGTATTTGTGATTCAAGTGGTACAAGAACGCGTTCACAGTAATGACTCTATCATGCTGAGTTACCGGCAAAGTGGGTGTTCGTCTCACGCACTGACGACTGTTACATTTAAGAAAACAATAATTGAAACTAATCTTCCATAATCCAGTTATGTATTTACTAACGGTGTGACATATAGCTCTACTTTCGGTCATAGCATTGTTATTGACTCGTATAATTCAGTCGAAGTATTTATGTATGTGTTATTCATAAGTGGCCCACTTTGGAACGTTACAGTTTCTACTGTATGAACTGTATCCAAGCAAATTCAGAACAAAATAGACTCTGTACTAAAATAAATTGAGAGAAGCTTGTTTAATCATTGGTTACCTGCATAGTTTTATATTTTTTTATGGAAACTATCGATATCAATGTTTATAGATAATATTGCTTGGTGATTATAATGCTTGTATCCAGACCCTAAGCATTTACACAACTAGTTTGAAACATGTTTGTCATGAGCGAGCAGTTTCCGCGGCCGAGCTTAATGCTCTGCACTTATCTAGATAAATACTTGGGTGATTTCCTTTTTTAATACATTATAATTTAATGTTTTTAATACGGTTACATATTAAAAAATCAAAACTTTCTTGAGCAAATTTCAAAAGAACAACGTACAAATCAACAAAGTTTAAAATAACGATGGTCATTTGATCAAAAGTTCAGCTGACCAAAGTCTGGAATATCAATGTTTAAATTATTTTTTACACTCTTGACCAAATCGTTTAAAGGTCAAATGGACTACTGGATAAATTATTAATTATCAAATGGATTAACTGAAAAAGGTAAAAATAATATTAATATTAGCGAATACAAATAATATAGGCGTTATACTAATAAGTTATAATTATTTATATACATAACATTGTTGGTTAAAAATTCTACATGTTGTGTTACAAAAGTTAGTGACAGAACCGAATCGCTGCAAAACCGACTTCACGTAGTCTTGTCTGCCCTACCCCTAGAGTGTTATTTAGAGTCGCGTAGGCGCGGAGGGGCGAGGCGGCCCGCGGGCTGAGGAGCAAGCGGCTGCGAGCGAGCCGCCGCGGCTGAGGCTGGCCGGTGAAGCCGGCCAGTGAGCCGAAGCTGCGGTGGTGAGCGAAAGCCGTTTGCGACGATTAGCACGCGTGGGGCCGCCGGAGGCCCGCAGCGCCGGAGCCGTGACAGAAACCTGCATCTTGCATGCTTGCTTGTATGCTTCATCTAGCTTGCGTTCCGCTCTTTGGGATTTAATCCATCGGTTTACATCATCGGTTTACATCTAGCAAATTTATTCAGTCGTCATTTGTGATTATGTAATTTGATTAGTAATGTCATGATCAAAAGTTGCTAGATGTAATTTGATAAGTTATGATTTGATATTTTAAAATTACATCTAGCAACTTTTGATCAGTCGTTCATTTGATGTAACATACATTGGGATTCTAAATTTTTTCTAAATAAAACATTTGGTCAGTAGAAAAGTTACACCATTAATAACTCTAAACTAACTGAAATGGTGATTTTTTGCCTCCACCCCTTTATAGCAATATTAGCCCCATCTAAACATCGAAAAATGTCACACAGGAACTTTTACTACCTATTTACGCGGATGATACCGCGGGGCATCGCTAGCTACAAATATCAACCAGCCAGCCTGAACAACATAATTTATTTAAAAAACTTAGGTCATTGACATGAGCTGGGCTAAGATCCGCACGGAACCAAGAGCTCACCAAACCAGGCTTAAACATGCTAATTGCTTGTAAAACTTGTATAATATAGATAATTAATACCGAGACTAGATCTAGCTAGAAACATTTTGTCATTAGGAAATTATAGACTAGATCTAGCTAGTAAATATTTGGTCGTCAGGAAATTATTTAATTCCTGATTAACTGGCAGTTAACTTTAATGACAAACTTAATTTATAATTAATTACATATGATTAATAGCAGAGCAAAGAGATTTTCATAATCTTTCCTACTTGTAGTAGATACTAATAGACAAGTAAATTGTTAAGTCCTCAAAATAAATACAAAATAAACATCCTCTTGCTTTTTTACATCAAAGAAGTCTTACCACGGAGAGAGTCAAATACTGGGAAAACAGATCGAACTTAAATTACTAAGAAAACATAATCTTCCCAGTTGCAGCTAACAAAACGCTTTAATTTGATTGTAACAATAACCATTGAACACTTGAAAAAAGAACACTCTTTTACCAAAAGATTAAAACAAGCAATGACTAGTGCACAACTGTCAAATCGAGCTATGTCAAATAAGCTGACAGCCAAAAAAGTTGGCTTCTGTACAAGATTTATCACATTCGTGTTAAATCATCTACAAACAAGTGATTTTATAATTTGTAAGTACGTGCTGATGTCACTAGAAGTATATTGACTTAGCATAGCAACGTGCTAATTCATTCTGTTGCCGTTAACACGAGACCTAGGTAATATGATTTATTGTTGCGTTTAGTTACACATCACAACATATTCGTACGTGAAAATGTGTGATGCGTGCACGACGTTCTATTGACATAAAATATGAGTATTCAGATGCATATTTTAAATCTTTACGATTTTCGATGTAATCATATGATTTTATGACGAAAAACTGTTTAAGTACCTTTTTTACAGTTTTATACCATTATATTCCTGAGTAATTTTCATTTTATAATCTAAGAGAGCATCTACGTGGTGACAAAGCACGAAGTATATCTGAGGGGTTTTTTAGGTTCTAGATAATCCTACCAGAAAAGAGAGCATCTACGCGGTGATAAAGCCCTTGGTATTTTGTTTATTTTTTTAATCAAATGACTAAATCCTTAAAGTCATTTAGTTGCTGACACATGCTCTATTTAAACCTACCACAACAGAAGGGTTTTCCAAACTAAAACACGTCAATGTGACACATGCATTTATAGTCGTCATTCATTGCATTAAAATGCACAAACTGCTATCTATATGAGATGATAATGATGAAAATAGGTGTCTAAGATACTGCGAGATTCTTAAAGGGTTTATAGGTATGTAAATATACTTAAAGCTTCGTAAACATATTCAACATGCCGCATTGTTACGTCGCTATGTAGAAATTTTAATTTGAGTTTATATTTAGCGTTTGAATAACGCGACAGATGGTTTTGTTCAATTTTAGTGCCTTCAACCCGAATCCCCGTGTCACGTCTCGTTTTCTGAGACAGTTGATTTGTAGATTGTAAGAAATATATTTAGATAGCAAATAAACAAAAGAAAACGAAGAAATAATGTTGAAAAATGTCAAAATAAAATTAAGACGCAGACTTCTCATAAAAATAATAGATCGGTAAAGACGACGTTAACGAAAACTATTTAATTTTGTGCTGTTTTTTTATATCGAATTCGTCATCCCAACCACTGCCTCTTTCTTCAAGGTATGAGAAGAAGTCTTAATCCTAATTTAGAGCAACTACAGGCCAAATTCAGTCTACAAAAGTCATAGTACCTCATTAGCTGTAACTTCTTGCTTAAAAAATGTATCGATTGTCAAGCAGGAAGAAATGTAAAGAAAAGCCAAACACTTCCTTACAATAGTTACAATGAATATCGATTAGAATCGTTAAAATAAAACGCCTGTTGACACTGTACATTATTCAAACGCTAGGGTGACCAACGTTCGGGTGGGGTCGCGGTACCGAGGGTAGTGCGTCACGCGATCACTAGAATCATTATTCAATCATGATTTATTTGTAGGATAATACTGGCAATAAAGTTTGCTTGAAGAAACCAGTTAAGGTTTAATGTTTAATAAATAAAAATAAAATAAAAAACAGTACTTTCGTAGATAATTTGATAGAGGTTGAATGTCTTATTAATTAGAAAAATATGTAGGTATTTGGTAATAAATATAACACAGTATTACCCAAAACATTATATCTGCCTATCAATGGCCTAATATTGAGTGTGTATTCGATGCATATATACATAGGCGACCGGTGCCTCTGTAAAGGTTTTTCCAAATAAATGTTAAACATACTATCATTCATTCTCCACGACAATTTGGCGTTCAAGTACCCGTGTCAAGATAAAACCTAATCATCATATTGCCGGTCCAATAACTCGATCATTCAATCACCATAACAAATAATAGAGAACTAACAATGTTGCCTCATTATGTTCATCGCTCGTGCGGTCTTAGCCCAGCGTTGGGACAGCTACATGACAACAACAAGTGTTGCAGTGCTCTTTCCACGAATCTAATGAAACATTTATGAACTGTTAAGTCATCCATCATAGTTAACCATCCATTGACTAATAATTACCGTATGAATAAATATTTATTCATAAAAAAGCTACATGTTTTTTTATTGGGTTATTAAACAGACATGTGCTCTACATACATAGCATTTAGATACAAAATAAAATTAAGAACATATTTTTCATATAAATTAAAAAAAAAAAACGAATTACCGGTACCTTATAAAAAGAATCCACAATAAATCCTTTAAAATGCACTAAAACATTTGTCACCCCGTAAGTTCGAAACACTAAATTTTAAATTAAGAACATCGAATCCACGAATCGAATTGCGTTTCGTCGTTTCCCGCGAAAAAAACTTATGTCAAAATAAAAATAAAAAACAAATATGGCGCGGTTTTTTATCGCGTGTGAATATGTGTTTGATTATGGTTAAAGATATAAATAGGAGTTTGGTTTGCCGCCGCGGGAAATGACAGGCGGACCGCGCGGAGTGGACGTCGAGACTGGCGTTCGGATGTTTTCAGTGGGCGGTGAGCCGCCCAGCCGGCGGAGTGACGCTGGCGCACGCGTCATGCAGTAGTGAAGCATTGTAACAATACTCTTTGGAACACTGAAATACCAAAAAAAAAAGAACTATTGAAAATATAGGCACTTTGTACCCAATTCCCTCTTAAAGCCAGAAACTGTTTTTTTTATATGAAAACAGTAGGTAGGTACTGTAGATACTGCACCTACATTTAAACCTGCGAATGTTTTGAGCTAAAAATTAAAGCATATCATTCCTACATTTTGTTACTGTTACAAAAAAGTAAATTCGAAACTATGGAAATACAAAAGAGTAATCAACCACGACGCCAATCATTTCGTCTTTCAGTTCCTGTAGTACTTAGTAATTATTGTAATCAGATAAAATAATCCAGCCTTTAAACGTCCCACTGCTGGGAATCTAGGTTTCCTCACGATGTTTTCCTTCACCGTTTGTCAGAAGTGTCTTAGAATAATTAAGAAAGTACATGATATAACTTTGAAAAAGCCACATTGGTACCTGCCTGGGTTCGAACCTGGAACCTTGTGCATACAAATCCGTTCATTGAACCGCTAGGCCACCACGACTGTCACTGACTGTGTAATCAGATACTAGTCAAAAAATCATTTACAGTTTGTAGGCACTTGTGGCATCTTTTTACTGCCAATAAAATAGTACCACTTAACATTTCCAAGAAGACCATATAAGTTGACTAGCTGTGTTTCCCCAAGGGAAAAGATAGGTAATGTTCTATAGTTGCAGCTTTCACCTTTTACCTCATAGTTTTAGTTCTGTGTTTAAGAATTCAAAGCAATGCGAAAAACCTATTAACAGTTTTAAGTATTTAATAAATGTGCCTAAATGAGTAAGTAAGTTATTAAACACGCACCTTGCACAGCTACTCAATGACTAAAGGAAAAAATGCGAGGCGCCGATAATCTGATCGAAGTGTGAAATCGCGTCAAAGTGTGAATGAGTTTTTTTATGCTTTAATTGGAACATTAACGGTTAAATTAGCAACAGATTTTAAACAAGCAATTTTAAGACTGTTTTAAAATTTGCGTCATAGAAAGTGGGTAGGTATTATACAGTTATTTCTTTGGATGACTTTAGCTTTATAGACATGCAAATATGACACCAAGATGATACCTAGATATATTTTATGGTATATCGGTCAATATTTCGTCTTAGGGAAAATTCATCTATTATGATTTAGCCTTATTTGCACTGAGTACAAAACAATATTCTCTCTTATCTCGTCTGACATTTTATCTAAGGTATCCAGGCAATCAATATCTCGGTATTCACGTTATAGAAACATGAACACAAAACATTAAACGTCACTTGTATTTTCATGAACATTGAACATGTCAGATAAATAAGTTGTGTGCTAGAACTAACGTTGTTTCTATACAATCCTAGGTCACTTCGTGGTAAAACGAGTTAAAGGTATATAGATTTCTAGGCACCGAAAGGACTGGATTTATTTTCAGATTGAAACGCTAATACCTGTCAATCCTGGGCTACTGGCTGTCACAGCCCACAGAATAGATGTTAATAGAAAATAGGGAAACCTATGCCTACCAAACTGATAATACGGGTTTACCAAAAGAGATCAATAGATTAATCATCATTTATCTACATTAATAATTTTATGTAGCCTTGGTACCTATGTGAAAGCCTTTAAAATCTTTTGTTTGTAGTGAAACTAAAGCGCAGGTTTTTTAAAACAAAACAGGCTCGATTTCACCATTGTTTCATCTTGTATTAAATTACGTATAACTTAATTGTGGCAAAGCAATCCTAGCTTTTATAAATTTAGTGCTAAGTAGACGTTATAAGAGAACATTATAAAAGCCGCTGCATTTATAAACATAGTGTTGTTATTTGATTTTATCCTAATATCGATGCTAAATTCACCAGTTTTTTTATCAAAACATAAAAATCTTGTAACGGTCAAACAGCAGTCGAATCTGAAATAAATAAGCTGACAGCTAACGAAACATAGCGGGATATGAAATTAACATAATGACGTACAGTCGTTTGCAAAATGCAAATAGACTATCTTAAAAACTATGATCAACTCACTATTAAAAACAAAAATATTCTTAACTTGAATGATTTAAACGATGAATAATTATCTTTTTTTTAGTGTATCGATAGGTCTAGATTGGTTGATATCTCGGTGAATCTCATGGGCACATAATATTACGTCGTTTTTTACGTCACGTCACGTTAATAGTCACGTTAATAGTACGTAATTTTTTTTTACGACAAATTTCTTATACGATGTTACATTTGATTAAAGAGAATTGAAATAATAATGTAAATTAGTTCATATTAATTATTAATTAAGAAGATTTAGATTTAGTTTTCTTGCGGACTGTACGCACGTAGCTGATTAACTTACTACAAAACATATTTTCAAATAAACTCATCGGTTAAAGAAATAAGAAACGTAATTAAATATTTGCTCAGTTAATTAAACCGATTAACTTGTCTCTCTCTGGCATATGGCTGTCCATTTTCATTGGTCCAACTACGACCGATGAGCGAATTCAAAGCTATTGACCTAAAAATAACACAGCGTCAGAGAAAGAATTGTTTACTATACCGACTCTGTTCACGCCTGGACTCTACACTAACACAAACTTTTAAGCTCCAAAATATAGAGAAGGGCGACACCTACTGATCGATAAATTATAAGCTATCGACATAAATCTTTGGTAAAGAAACTTTCTTATAAATTTGCCAAAAAATACCATTCCAATGTCTATCTTCTTTCTTTCTTATCAAAGTTTTGGTAGGGTGGTAGCAGCCTACCAAAAACTTGATCGTACCTTTAAATATTTACATTTAATATACAAATTATATTAACATAATATTAAACACAAGCACACACAAAGGATACACGCCCTTACAATAATGACCGTGTTTATTAATATAATTACGGCTCAGTATCAGTTACAGTACATGCTCAAATATCTGGTGCATTATAATAAAACATGCGGTTTCAGTCACCTTTGTTCTAGAGCAATACAATGTAGCTAAGACTGCAACACATGAGATTCAGTCCGTTAGTTTACAGACGTTTTGGATATAAATGAACTTACTTTTTTATGTGGGATGTGGAATTCTCATTTTTTATCGACTTTTCAATACCTCTAAATTCTAATCTGAAATGAAAAACACAGCATTTGATAAAAAATGGGATTCAATACATAATAAATTAAATTGTATTTATAAAAAAATATATATATAGCGTAGTGGCACCAGTGACCGACAAGGACCAGTAATCGACACTTTATTTTTTTTATTCAATAAAATAAGAGTAGGAAACCGATTTCTTAATATGACGACACTGTAACATAGAAAGCACACTTTTGACTGGCTCCCATTGACATTTGAGAAATATTTACTGTTTTATTTTGAAAGTAGCGGTGTGACACCTGATTGTGGCTAGAGTACCGGTGAAAAAAACAACATTTCTTACTGGAATCGTTAAGGAAGTGAGTACATTTCTTTGTTAATTATGCTAATGTATTGTAAGTGATTTGGATTTTATGAGTTTTACGGGTTTTTATAAGAACTATAGGGTGGAATTTTGTTATCACGCAAGTTTAAGATTATTTTGATATTAGTAAAATGTTGGTGTCGATCACTGGTTCTCACAAACTGACTTTTCCAGTAATCGACACGTGTCGATAGTAATTTTTTGATACATTCTTTTTATTTGACAAGCGAGTATAGCTCTTCTTACTTTGCTTCTCGGTAGATATTTGAAGTAAACTAATCAAAGTCGAGCTACCAGTAATCGACAAGTGACGATTATCTATACTTATAATAACAATCTGTAGAAGTGAAAATTCTGTACGTTGAAAATATAAAAAAAAAATGGCGGGGGATGTTACTAGACCGACACCGAACCCAAAAGTGTGAAAAAAAAAATTTTTGTCTGTCTGTCTGTTTGTTCAGGTATCACGCAAAAACTACCGGTTCGATTACGATGAAACTTGGTATAATTATTCTTTATTATCCTGGGCACTACACTGGGTAGTTTTTATCCCGGAAAAGTATAAAACAAACTTAATTTTGCGGTTAAAAACTCATTGATATGTTTCGTCATCCACGCGAACGAAGTCGCAGGCACAGCTAGTTGGGGAATAATATGTGTCGATGATTGGTTTTACAGATGGCTCCGAGAAAAAATTATACTCCCGACCAGTAAGAAAAAGCAGCAGCAGCTGTAAAAAAATAGCGAAAAGATTTTCAATCAGGTCACGTGTCCTGACGCAACTTTAACATTTCTTACCCAACAAAAAAAGTGTACAACGCCGCTAAAGCAGTTTTCACTTAAAAAAATATAATTGATCAAAACAGACTCAAAAAGTGCTAGTCATTTTGTCAATATCTTCTGTCTTGTATTTATACAGGGTGTTAAGAAAACCCTGTCCGACCCGAAAGGGTGTTAAAAGGTTCACAATCACAAGCCCAAATAAAATATCAAATTTGGAATATTCATGATAAAAATAATAATAATGGATTTCGAAATGGCCTATTTTTGCCCCGAAATTCCCTAAATTTGAGATTAAAACAAAAACTATAAAACCAATTTCGTCGGTATTTTTGGGGGCCTTTTGTTTAGTAAATAGGTAGCATCTGTTCTTTTGAGAAAAAAAATATTTTTGAGGTTATAATTTTTTTTTCTTTTTTTTAAATTTTTTCCACATTTTTGTAATTAGATATCGATACCTAACAACACCTTCACGGGTCGGACAGGGTTTTCTTAACACCCTGTATAATTTATACACATTATAAAGAGAAATATGGTTATTGTACAGTGGACAATAAATGCATACTTATTAAACAGGTAATTTTATTTTAAAGATCCACTAATGGGGTGATGATTTGGCAGATACACTTTATAGATAATAGTCGATAACTGGGGTGTCGGTAACTGGTAACTGTCGATGACTGGGTGTCGATTACTGGAGATTCGGTGTCGAAGACTGGAGATTTGTACACTTTTTCCTATTTTTGATTTTTTTTCTAGTCTGTGTATAGTAAATAAAAATAATACATTCTATTCTTATCTCAAGAATATACCTTACCATACTCAATTGTTACTTTTGGTTTAGAGGTGACTAATTGACCTTTAATTTAATAAAGAAGCCCACTATCTCCTTAAAGTGTCGATCACTGGTGCCACTACGCTATTTATTTATTATATTAGAAATATTCGTGTCACATGAAATAAATATTTGCGTAAAACGATGGATTGGAAGCGATCTATAAGCCGCCTAATACCCCAGTCTGCGTATGTAGGTATTAGGTTTCTAAAATCCCTAACAGTGTTGAAACAAGATTACCTACGTGAGGAGTTCGGAGCACACATAAATTGCCTTTATTGTCATAATAACAAGTAATAAGCTTCGTTTTAAGCCCATTTATTTTGTCCGTGAGGGTCGAAGGTATATTTAGACTACAGAGTGATTTAGGATATGGATTTACGACCGTTTTTTCTGGTCAATATTCGTTCAACATACGGCTATTAATATTTGTACTTTTATGTTTGTTTTACTAAGAAGTTAATGACCTATTTTAGAGGCCGAAAACGATAAATTTCGTTATATGGCTAATAAGTATAGAGAATAAACTATAACTATCGATAAACCCATTTCATTGCCGTCCATCACTGTTTCTATAGACAAATTAAAAACAAACACTGAAGGGTTACATACAAGACAACCTTTCCTTACTCAAGGAACTAAGTAAAACGAACCTTATGGCTTTAGTCATAAGGATTTTTAACCTGTACCAAGCCTGAACCATGTTTTCACCTTACTTCCGTGAAAGTTCCTGTAGATCAATTAAAAACTGTTACACGGTTATGTAGGTGATATAAACCAGACCCGTACTAAAATGTGGAAGATTTTAAGCGATTTTATTCTAAATTATACTTTCTTTTTTGTCTTACTATATATTTTATTTATTTAAGCGATTACCTTATGACAGTCAACTTAAAAAAAAACAGTTCTTGAGTTTATTAGGGATTTTAAGAACAAATCTAGCTTTTTTTAAAAAAGTCCTTTAATATTAAATAAGCCCTTTATCACAATTTTTGATAGTATATTGAAGTAACTTTACTGTCCCCAAAATAAACGAAGATGACAATTGATCGTTCATTCTTTTCGCTTCACCAAAACGAATCGTAACAAAATTAAATAACAAACGAAATCCAATCAATAATGATCAAATAGCACTTACAATAATATCTAGGCCGTTCAAAGTAATCAAATTCGTTTGGCAATTGATCTCATGACACTAACTCAATGTAATAAATCAAGCAAATGTCGTAGACTCGTAGTCTTTGTACTGCTAGTTAAAGAGTCATGATTTTAGGTTATTGTGCAAGCTTACACATGTGTGTTCCAATTTCAGCTACAGTAATAAAATGGCCATTTCCAATTTTTTCGGCAAAAATAATTTCCTTTACTCACCATAACCATAATGTACATAAAACAGTTGGTCAAGGGTAACAATCCAATTTAAGTTTGAAAATTCGCTGTTTTGTGGGAAATCATGTATGTAATTGGTTCTACTAAATTCTCGTCCGATTTAGGGAGTACAGAGATTGCATAGATATGGTATAGTAGAGGCACATAATAATACCGATAGGTACATAAACACAACCATATATTTCGACAAAGCTACACCTACAAAAATAATAGAGTCAAGATTAAGCTCCTACGCAGCGCATAACATCTCTTTATATGTTTTAAGTAATGATTTAAGTGTGGGATTCAAATTAAATTTATTATTATACGTACACAGGTGTATTCCATTTTAACAAAACAACTGGACGAAGACAAATTGTTAAAACCTGTGGAATACAACGAACAAATTTTCTTTTTTTACTGCTTTATAGATTTAAACAAAAATGAACCACAACACACTAACAACGAAACCAAACAAACAGAGGATTCGCTGCTCATTTTATGGCACATAAAATCTCACTCAGTACGTACAAGTGGCCAGTTAGTGGAATTTAAGCAGTTTACATCCTACCGCTGTTAAGGAGAGCTAAATTGAAATGATCATTGGCCATTGACCCTTTAGTGCTCAAATTCAGACGCATCCAATTTTACTCCTACCTCTTACATATTTATATAAATTAAATAATCATAGTATCGTTAGACGTTTTCTCATAGAAAGATAGGACCCAAGAATAGGATATAAAGATGCTCTACAACAAAATATGAAATTCAGCGAAGTCGGATCGTATTCATAAGTAACAATTTTTGTGTCTCATTTTCCATTAGGTATCTGATGAGGCTGTTAAATACGCTGACATACTTTTGAAAAAATCCTGTATAAATTTGGTATAGCTACGAGGCATTAATAAGTGTAACAACACCAGACACATTGATACCAAATCTTCGCCCTCAACCTAAATTTTACAGGCGTGCGGTTGGAATAGGCTCAAACTCATGTACTTATATTGTCAATGTGTTTAATACTAAGTTACCTACATAGCTACATAGGAATTCAATCCTTCGTATCTACAGGGAAAATTATGAAACGAATGGTACAATACCTACCAACAATAAAATAACGTTTCGTTGTACGTTACGGACTTTTGCGAGGAATTTTAAGTTTCGGTTAATTTGTCCTAATTTCAAATATTTGACGTAGCTGGTTATAACCAAAATTTGGAATATATTTGTTACTTTGATTCGCCAAAGAAATCTGTAACAATGACATGTATTGATTTTAAGAAATGCGTTTTTAGCGTGAATTATACATGCCATTGTTTTCCAGTTGCTTGTAAAGATCTGTTTCAATAAAATACTGGACTTAAACCTATTACCTACACAAGCTACAACTAGATTAGCTCTGTAAATGAAATTCGTCGTTTATTCTATCATAATTATGTAAATAAGTTGTAGAAAATATAATTGTTTAAATAAAAATGAGTGATCGATCTAGGAGTGGTGTGTTCGATAAATTATTTCAAAAAAGAAAGTCAGTTATAGAAATTGGTGAACCGACGAATATGCGGCAAATCGTTCATGTTAGTAGGGACCCGGAAACTGGAAAATTGCAAGGCTTGCCGACTGCGTGGATGAGACCCTTGAAAAGCAGAAAAAAGACAAATGACAGTACTGTAGACAACCAGACAGAAGAAAACAAGGACGCAATGAAAAACTTAAGTGTATCGCAGAATAACGATGTCGAAAACCAAAGGGAATGAAAAGGACTGTTGTTGTTTAAATATAGAACAAAAGTATTTAAAAGATTCGGCCTTTATTTATTTCATTTTCCCATACCAAACCAGAAAAGTGTGCCTCTTTTTACATACTTTTGCCTATAAAAAAATAGGTTCATGCTTACATAGCCAATATATAGCCGACAGGTAGAAGTACTGAGAGCCGAGCATAATTATTTGGCGAAGGTGGATACTAACGCCATCTAGTTACAGACGATTGATTCAGGTTTATGCGCTTAACAACTCAGTACTCCTCGTAGACAGAAACCAAGTACTCCTAGTGCAAGTATTCCTTGCTAAGCACACTAAGCTAATAGGCTGAATTAACACCCAATAAACAATATGACATATTATTATCTAGTAATGGTTTTAGACAGAAAAAGATGTCCTGAATAAGTTATTGTGAGAATGGAGCATAAAATATTTCTAAATAGGGAGGTACTTTCTTACTCAAGAAGTAAAACTAAGTCTAGATACTTGCTTGATCGTTAGGTAGGTATATAATTTGATTATTTTAACAAGTTAAGACCTTGTGAATAATAACTATATTATATCATGCTGCATAAATAATTTAATGAGGACAACATCACATCCATTGCTCTGAACCCAAAAAAAAAGACCTAGGTAAAGTAGTTACTCGTGATCCTATTGACCCGTCCAAGAATCGAACCCTGGACTTCAGAACCGGCGACACCTTAGAAACCGGTGTGTACGCCACTCGGCCATCTAGGTTGTGAAAAAATACATAATATACATGAACGGGAAACCAATAAATACGGTAAACCAGTGACATTTTACTCAATTTTACTGTTGTTTGCCTTAAAACAGTCAAAATTCATATAAGATGAGGTAAATAATTTTATAAATAAAAATTATCTTTCTTCCTGTTATAGGCTGATTGTGTGATATGAAAGTATGGTGTTATCGCACATGTATTGTTGCAAAAGATTTAATATTACTCCTCAGTCCTTACGGATGGACAATGAATCATCCGAAATTCCTATTTATCAACAGCGATACGCCAGGCCTACCAATGTATAAACGTACAAATGCTACGCTTCAGTAAACGCAGTTTCATCAATCACAAATATTACATTTTACTTCTTATACTTTTGAAATTTGAGTCGCTTAAGTACATCAAGCAATAAAGATTTTATAAAAAATAGTTTAAAATAGAAAACGAACATTACTTTAACTTAAATGTTTAGAGAAATCAAAATAGGTTTGGTTTTCAATTCCTACTGCTATTCATACAAGCGTGAAACAGAACACACTTGATATTTTCTCTCCATTTTTCTTTAACATTTGACAGATGATAAAGTGGCTGCCGTCCCAAGGTGCGATCCGTCCGTGTTAAGCCACTCCTATTATAGCGAAATCTAAATTCCGCCTTCGATAGAGTGTCTTACAAGCAATGTAGTCTTGTGTTAAATAAGTGAGTGACAGTGATATGGCTTAGTTGGTTATAGACAAACAAATTATTAAGCAAAATGAGTGGGCGATCGAGCCGTGGCGTGTTTGGGAAACTCTTCTCAAAGAAGCAGCCCAGGGAGAGAGAAGAAAGAGCAACAGACATTGGTATGCCGACTGATGTCAAACAACACATACATGTCAGTAAGAACTCAGAAACGGGCATGCTGGAAGGTTTACCTCTCTCTTGGTTGAGATTGTTGAATACCCAGATTACGCCCGCAGAGCAAAATGAGAACCCTGACGCGGCCATCCAGGCCGTCAAGTTCCACATGTACTCTATTAAAAAGGAGAAGGCGCCCGACGAACCATTCAAACCCTTCCTCACAGATGAGGCAATCACTGAGGAAAACAAAGAAATCGAGAAATTGCTAGATCATAAAAATGCTCATCAGAGTCAAGACTCTGACTTGTCCATTGGTCAAAGTAGTGAAGAAGAAGTTACTACTAATGACATATTCTCTCAGAGGCAAACCATGCCCGCTGCACCTATCAAACACACCATGAAGAAGAAAGATGCGGTGATGGACTTAACAGCTGTAGTTGAAGACTTAAGTCTCATTGGTAATGACCCCGAGGAGAGTCCAATATTAAGGAAGAAAGAGCTCAGATATGCAACACTCAATGATGAAGAGATTTATGAGGAGTTGAAGAAAATATGTAATAAGGATGACCCATATGTCCGGTTTGAGAGGATCAAACAACTTGGTGCGGGTGCTTCAGGTAAATTAATCAAATATAATTTATAAATAGATTAGATTAATTTATTCATCATAAAATGATATATAAAATTAGCATGTCCATAACATTTAAACAAAAGCGATTACCTAGTAACATACTTTTTAAGATTTCTAAAGCAACTACTAAAACAGTTAACTAAACAAAAGTCTAAATATTAGCACCAGACATCAGACAGATTGGTTATGTAAGCAAGGAAATTCATAATGACATATAGACCCTGGAAAGTAATGATCGGAATATTAAATCTTTAGTCAATATTTAACAATTTGTATATTAATGGAGGTCATTAGTTACTCCCAGTTTCTGAAAAGCTGATCAATGGCAAAAATTTGTTTATTACCTGCCTAACTCCATGTCAAATAGTCTGATTGGTTGTCCGTTTTTTGGTCAATCAATCAGATTCATAATCAGGTGATTTGACAACATTTTAAATTGATCAACCACAAATAATGGGTGTTTTGTGTTGCTTTAAATCATGAAGACCAATGAATGAAACAGGATACTGCTAACATTACCTTCACATCTGTGAATGAGGTTAAGAACATCATAAGTATATTCTTCAACCAATTGACACTAATGTGTTAATTAAAACCAGAGAATAAGTGGCAAATTGAAGAGATTTGAGCATTCATACATTGTTATGAGTCAAAGAAGCTTCTAAATGGATTATAAACTTTATTTATTTATCTATATTTAATAAATAGACTGATTGTACCTTACATAAAGGGAATATAAATAAATGCATATTTTAACATACATGTACAGGGTTAAAAGATAGTAAACAACATTCATTTCATATTTGCAGTATTGTCTACTTATTCAATAAAAACGGTGAATGAATTTACCACTACCATGGTTGACACTGTGTAGTCCACTTTATAATCTAAACTTAATCTTCCTATAAGGAGATTGTAAATAAGAGACATCTGGGTCTTAACAATAGGATTTCTTTATGCTTTTTATTATGCTCACTTCATTATACATCCATAAGGTTTACAAACATACTTAATATTCTATCAATGATGATTGAAGAGTAATAAATTAGGCAACATAGCCTTAACCCTTATTGTTACATAAGAGTTGTAAAAGCTGATGAAATAGTTCAATATTTTGAATATATTATACAAAATATTGGACTATTACAGTCCTATAATAAATACAACTAAAGAAAGTCCAAAAAATGAAACATATTTGAACCTGTAATCATATTTTTAATAATCTTTCTAGTGATAAGAATGGCATCTACAAATTGATTATGATTTATTGTATTATATACATTTTCGTCACTTAAAACACTATGTGACGAAAATACTCAACAGAGGAGAAACATGACAAAACATTGTTTTGATGCATTCTGATGTAATGCAACTACACAATAGAAAATAAATATTACAAACACATTTTGCATGTCATAGGAAAATGTGCAATTATGTTCTATCTGCTCAACTCGTGTAAGAAACTACTAGAATAAATAAGTAAAGTATCAAGTGGAGTATAATACCCTGTAAAAAGACAGAATCCACAAGGAAGTCAACACATTTATACTGCCTCTGTCAACAGGGTCTTAGGAACCCTGGTGACTAGGCTAGTATTTTCTGTTCGCAGGAGAACACTCCAGCATTGCTATATACCAATGCTTTCCCTCTACCAAACATACTAACCTCATGTTGTTGATTGTTGATAATAGCTCATAATTAGATAACTCTTTTTCCCTTAGTTCATATGACATTATAAACAGAAAAAAGTGATGGCCCTGCTCCATAATGCAATTTGCTTATTTACAAACCCCAATTTTACACAATTATATCTCCTAATAATTTATTTTGAAAAAAAAAGTTGTTAGTTAAAGTAGAACATGTTCCTGGAGGCAATCATTAAATTCTACATAAACGTTTATTTGCATATTGATAACATTTAGGTAACATCATTTATTATATTGAGGAAAACACAAAATCCAGCATATTTAGTCTAAAAAGCTGGATTTTGGAGCCTAAAAAAGGGGCTAAGAATTCAATCGACATCATATTAATGTAAACTCACTAGGTTTCACTCACCTAACTTTTGAATAAACCTATAACATTAATTGAGAATTAGACTATAAAATGCATAAAGTTTTTTGAAATCTGACTGATAGTTTCAAAGGTTAGTGAATTCCAACAAAAAGCTCTTTGGCTTTATTATAGGTACTAGTAAAGATTTGTTTAATAAATATCTTCTATAGGTACTCTTTTAAACAAATAAACATTAGTTATTCAATAATCTTATCTATTTGAAAACTCTCGTGATGCTACTGAGAAACCTGAAGTGTAGCAGAATTAATTACGAAAATGTAATCACAATTTGTATAAGTTAGCGAGGAGACCATTTTTATTTCACTTTGACAGGATTTTTTAAAATAAAAGAGCAATTTTATGTGTATTAATGCTTGTAAGATTTAAGCCTTATCTCAAAGAAACAAGACACCAATTTAAATGTGAATTGAATTTGGCATGATACACCAACTCTTAACTCGATAATTTAATGTAATTGAGTTGTCTGAGGTCGTGCTACTGTTATTGCTATTACAGTTGTATATAAAGTACCTACTCTTAAAGATGTCGCGCGAACATGAATAAAACACTCGATAAGGATTATGTGATATCTAGTCAAAAATTTGCGTCATATTCCTGATTGTGTCAAAACTTTTAGAATTAATAATATGTCGGACGTATACAGCTGATTATTATTATGTAATTTAGATACTGGGTAATACTGATTTAAAAATAACAGGAAGAGTCAACTGGATGCATGGAATAAATGCTTGATTATTATTTGGTCCTTCGATATATTTTATTTCGCATGATATCTTTTTAAACCCCCATACTGATCAATGCTATAACACATTTTAGGCAAAGTACTCGAAAAGAGACTCAGACCTAATATGTATGTAGTTATCCACTAATATGACGAGTTTCAAAACTATTTTCATTTACGATATAAAATTTTCCTATCGGAATTCGACATGATATCGCAGAACTATATTTTGATAAATCAAAACATCTGTATGATACCATTTCAAAGATATTTCTGTTGATAGGTACACTTATGCCACCTAATATGACTTGCTTCAATATTTGTAACTAATTATTCCCATAATACAAAGCACACGTTACGGTTAAAAGGGGAGAAGGAAACCACTCCTTAAACCAACCCTCGCGCAGGCAGCAAACATTCTAATTAACTAAATGCATCGCCAAACACTAACGTAGGTACATTATTTGTTGCAGGTGTGGTGTTTGTCGCTATAGATAGTAAGGACAATTCCAAAGTTGCTATCAAGGATATAGACTTAACTAAACAAAGCAAGAAAGAACTAATACTCAATGAAATCAATGTATTGAAGGGATTCAACCACAAGAATCTGGTTAACTTCCTCGATGCATTCCTTAGTTACGACCACCTGTGGGTAGTCATGGAACTGCTTGACGGTGGCTCTCTGAACTACGTCGTAACTGAAGTCGTCATGAAGGAGGGACAAATCGCGGCCGTGTGTCGCGAAACTCTACAAGCTATAGCATTCCTGCACTCCAAAGGTACAATACATAGAGACATTAAGTCTGACAATGTTCTGCTCGGCATGGATGGCATTGTCAAGGTCACGGACTTCGGCTTCTCTGCCAATATTGTCGGCGACGAGAAACGCCAGACGATGGTGGGCACGCCTTACTGGATGGCGCCAGAAGTAGTGACGAGAAAGCAGTACGGTAAAAAGGTGGATGTGTGGTCACTAGGTATAATGGCCATCGAAATGATAGAAGGTGAGCCGCCGTACATGAAGGAGTCGCCGCTAAGAGCTCTGTATCTGATCGCAGCAGTCGGTCGCCCCAAGATCCCGAGGTGGGAAAAACTCTCGCCAGACTTCCAGGACTTCCTGAACAAATGTTTACAAGTCGACGTAGACTTACGAGCGGCTGCTGATGAACTGCTAAGACATCCGTTCCTCGACTGTGCCATGGAACTAAGGACATTGACGCCGCTCATCCGAGCCGCTCAAAAGATACATCACAAGAGTTATGATTGAGACTGGTAATTTCTTCCATTCCCTTTTTTGTCTACATGTATGTCACTTTTATAGCCTTTTACATTTTTTGTATGCTCTTTACGATAACGACTGTTATGAGGTGCCAAGTTTTGCATAAGAATTTACAAGGTCATGACTGTAATGGTGGATACAGACTCGCGCAACGTAGGTAATCATTATCTGGCCTGATACAACAAAATTCACGTATCAACATATTTAGTCGGCCATCTATCTACATTCATTTGGAAACATTTTATCGATCCATAATATAACTATCTACATGAGTAATAGCTTAACATCGCTTACGTATTGCTCAAGTCTGTATCTAACATAATAGGATATAAGGATATGCTAATGTTACATTATTTACAGGGCATTATTTGTGAAAAGTTTCTAACAGGATTGCAGGGAACAGAACGCGTTCTGATTTAGCGTAAGATTTTAATCATAGATATTGAGCTACACAATGTTGTGCGCGTTTAGCATAACATCGCAAGATATTTATTTCGACAGCACGCTAGGTGCGTTTAGCTTTGTCTTATCTATCTACTCGTATAGATATGGTATCTCTAACTGATATAGATATTCACACATCACACTACAATATCTCCTTAATGCTATTTTTGTGGGAATGAAACGAATCTATATTTTTTTGTACAAGAACATGCCATAATTATGCAACCATAGCGAACTTATACTAGTAAGGCTATTTCGCTTAGGATTTAGTTACTTAATAAGAATGTAATCTGTCCAAAATTAAGTATTTTTCTATTGTTAGGACTAATCAGACATTGGGATCAGACTGATATTGTTCTAGAACATGCATTTTTCGGAAATTTTACAAACTTAAGTATGCCATTAATCTTTGACCACTTTATAAGTGATTTAACAGCAAAGATTTAAAAAGATGAAAATTATTAAAATGTTTATGTTGGTGTAATGATGTAAAAATAGATCGTAGTTACTTATTAGTTTTTTTATTGACGAACACTCGTATGATATGGTATGTGGTCACAATGTTGAGGTAGGCCCTTTTTAAAAACATAGTTCACCATAAATGGTGCACACATTTGTAGGCTATTACCAAAAATGTACATTAATCAATTATTATTTTTTTATAACTAGTCGTAATCATTTTCATTGTTATTTTTATATTATGTATTTAATCAGTTCAACCAAATGGAACAGTTTAGCAAAGCTGCCGTTTCACATTCCTATTCCTCAAAGTATTTGAAGAAAAGCAATTTGGATTAACAAAACTAACATTTTATTATGCCTCAGCGTAATAACTTCCAACGATATGAGATAAGACTGTATTACAATGCTGCATTTTTATAATAGTATTTGGCATTCCTTCACGTGTTGGTCTTATGAGCTTACGTCCGTAGCGAAGCCTAAATATAATGTGCTGGTGACGTGTGTTGTGTCAGCTTTACATTTGCCGGGTCAAACATTCAAACATCCGAATCCGTGCGTCATCTAAGTATTTCAATAAACATTACGTATTTCTCCGGTATTAGTCGAATATTTCCTCGCCTGCGAAGACTCAAAGAACATACATTTTACATAGTTATGCGTGACAACGACCAAGTCTAATTGACAGTCTAGCACATAATAATACCCCATTGTACATCAGTTACTTTGGGATATTTTCTTTATACATCTATCATTACCACGTTTCATAGTCTCACGGAAGTAGTTTGTCCTCAAATTATGATTAGGTTGCTCAAACGATTAAAATCGAGTATCTGGCTACCAGTTCCATAATGAATATGAACTTTATTGTGTAGTTATCACAGTTTATTTTGCTTCGAGGTAAAATTCTGTGCCTGAATAAAAATATAGTCTGGTCATGGTAAATAAGGAAATCTTTTAGTGCTATAAATAATGTGTATGTATGCATATATTTTACTACTATGTGGTATTTGTAGGATAATTAGATTTTGCTTACGTGGTGTTCAATTAATTGTACCTATTCTGCTATAGTTTTAGTAATATGGCGACTTGGCCAGTTCAAGGGTCATTTATGATGCCTTACACATATTTTGCTAAATATTAGAACTTTTATACGGCTTTGATCGGGAACAACAGTAATGTTAAATGTTAAAGAGGTTCGTCTGTGCAAGCAGCTGATTCTGCCTAGCATACTCTTTGGACACCATAAGGAATTGAAAAATCTTAACAGTTGATGTTGTTTGGTATAGAAACAACTAATAATAAAAGCTAGCGCCAACGTATTTTTAAGAAATTTGATAAACATGTATTCGTACGCTTTAGATTCTTAATCATAAGTTTGTAATTAAACTAAGTCAAGATTTTGCATAAACTAAATGCCCCTTTTTATAATATACAATCATGTTGGCAATAAATTGTAATGCCTAAACTTTTGAAGCTCTTTAAAACTGTCATAGACACATTTTCTAGAATGCATACAATTGTTTTTAATAATATAAACATTATGTCACAACCAAAGTTCTAATAAAATTTCAATTTCTGATATAAAAATTATTAAGGTTTTTTAAAAAGTTATTTTTATATAAGTAGGTAAGTATGCATATTTTTTCCGTAACAAATGGACCATTAAACAAAAATTCAAATTAGAATAAAACAGTGCAATATACGAAATTGTTAAAAAGGACTAAAAATGCTGTTTATGAAATAAAATAAATGTATTTTGAGATTTTTTTAGTATTATATCAGTATCTTATGTTTTAACCGTCGTAATGACAATACTTGCGTAATACTTATGGGAGATATTAGGCATATTTCTCCGCCATGAGTGCCTGCTTATTATAATTACAGCGATAGTTTATTCGTATAGTCTAGAATTAAGCATTTTCATCGACACAACGAAATAAAAATGTTTGAGATGCTGCTATGTTCATGTCTTTAGGAGCATTGTGAGAATACTGTGGTTAACTGCGTACAATACGCACAATGCAGAAGCGACAAAGCCCCATTATGTCATCAAGCTCGCAATCGTTCACTTTATCACTTAGCAAATCGAGATCACTCGTAACCGAACTAGCGGCCACAGAATACAAAACACTCAGAGTTAGTTAGTTAGACAGAGAGAGAGAGTTAGAGAACACTCAGAGTAAAGGTCGTAAAATTAGAAGACTAGTTTCTCTAATCGTCACTAAATAGAAGTTTAAGGCAGGCGAAACAATACCCATTTTCATATATTTTGCATAGACCCGGCGCAGCAGGCAACTATATGAAAAAGTATGTTGCTGGCCACTGGTGGCTGTGATTGGTGACACGTTAGCGCCAAGCCTAAACCGAATAAAATCTTGTATAGTAGCTACCACATTAGTAGCATCATAGGATCCGACATAAAACTTATGGGTTCTGAAAATATAAATGCAGTAAGCTACTGAAGTATTCAACTTCTGTAAGTTGTTCGAGTGTGAAATCTAAATGTTATGTATTCTGTGGCATCTCTAAATTGTTCCCACAAACATTACACGGGCTACGCCGGTGCTGTTCAGGTCATCTTATAGAAAGCAAATAAATGTATCGACGCTAATACGCTATTATTGTAAGTTTATATACACAAAGGACACTTTTTGAACATTTTATTGATATAATTTGCCTATTAAATTATTTTTGTAAAATACTTATGACTTTTATTATATTAAACCAAAGACAAATTGTTTAAGGCGATATGAAATATTTTAAAAACAAAAACACTGAAATAGTGATCACTGGATAAACAGTTATTTTATTCAAATTAATTGCATATGACCCTGACTGGGATAACCCAATCATAAAATTACAAATTATGATCATTTGTTGATTGTTATAAAACCTTACCTAATAATAGGTATCAATTAATTTTATAATTACATAAATAACTATTATTACCTATTCTAAAAATAAATTATGTTCCAGTTGTTAATTCCACATATCTACAACATATTTCTTTTGTTTTTGCATTTCTAATATCATATTCTGAGCTTCTTCTAAGCTCATACTGTTGTGATCAATAAGACATTTTATTAAAACCTCCTTTACTTCAGCTGCCATTGTATTCAAATCGCCACAGACAAAAACCGCTGCACCGTTTTTAATTAGGTTTGCTATTTGCTTCCCATTCTTTCTTAAGGAATCCTGCAATTGAAAAGTTTTAAATAAACAAACTTTTAATTAATTGAAAAAAAATGTGAAGAAAATTATAAAAATTGCAGAAAATCGAAGAGCAGTAAATGAGGAAATATATAATGCCTAGTTGTGTAAATATTACTTACATCTAAAGCACTATTAATTTTAATATACACACCTGAATATATTGTATCTCATGACCCTCCACTCTTGAGAATGCTATACAAAGCTTATTTAGTATTCCTCTTGACACAAACCCATTTAATTCTTCTTCATAAATAAAATCTAATTTAGGGTTTTTGCAACCAAAGAATAGCCAGGTATGGCCTAAGGAAGCATCAGGGTTACAAGACTTAATGTGTTCTCTTTCTTCTAAAAACCCTATAAACGGCGAAACACCAGTACCAGGCCCAATCAAAATTAAGGGAGTCTCCAAATTTTCTGGTAAAGAAAACATACTCATATTCTTTCTATGGTAAATTGGAACTTTTTGTTTTCTTAAACTATCATTAGCTAAACTCAAATTCTCTATTTGATTTTCTAGTGAAGTATCTTCTTTTAAAACAATATTTTCTAACCAGCCAGTTGTAAGTCCTTTCCTATTATTCTTTGTTGTTACAGAAAAACATATCTTTATAACTGAGTCACATTTTAAACCACTATTTACAATGGAATAAGGTCTAGGTAGTAATCTAGGGAGATTGGCTAGTAAGACCTCAACTGGAGGCCTACAAGTCTTGAAAATGGTGAATATGTCTAGTAAACAAAGGCCTTTATTTAGAATGTGTGTTGAGTATGCCTCTGTGCCCTCTTTGCTACACAAATATTCTAAGAACTTTCTTTCTTTTTCATTCTTTGTGTATTTCGATAATGCTAGCAGGAACACCTGAAATAGAAATAAAAGGTTTTATATAAAAATATTCAGTTTACAAAATTATGTTTTCTTGGAAAATAAAGAAAAAGTTATAATTACCTTTTTCAGTACACTTCTGAGATCCACACAATTTGTCAAAACATGTCTTAATGTGGACTTAACAGGGATATGAGGTATCTTACTGCCTTTGACACTTTTATCAACTGATAAAGTGTAACATAGATCTGCAGTTGACTCCAAATTTAGGTGACTAATTACGCAATCCACTTCTGTCTCATTGTTATGAGGAATCACACCTATAGTATCACCAGCTTTGAACTTGAACTTACTGCCCTGAAAAGATGTATAGCCTATTTTTAATATCTATTGTTTTGCTTTAAAAACAAACCGGAAAATTTAAAAAAATATTTGATGAGACATAGAAAGAAGGTCCTATATTTTAAGAACATCACACATGGGTACATGATAGTACCCATACTAAATAATTAGAAACACAAGAATATAAATGCCCACCTCTGTATGGAATGTTATTTCATAAACAGCTTTACATTCACCTTCTATTGCAGTTAGACGCCTCCATTTCATAATATTGGCATGAAACACATCACTGCTGGCAAAAGGCAAAGGAGGCTCCGGACTATTGTAAATAGTTTCTACACCCTGTAATATAATTAAAGTTTGTCTATAGGTGATATTAACATAGTTACTTAAAGAAATATGAGTATAAAAAGCAGTAAAACTTACATCGTCCTTTGAATATTCGATTTTCAAAGGATTTTGCTTCAGTACCGGTAAACTAAAAGATTCTGCCAATGGTAGAGTGTCAATAATATCCTCCAAAATGTATCCCACAACCATTTTGATGATTGAACATTAAATTGAACAGTAATTTATTTAATATAATTTATTTAAAAACCTATTCGCAAAATCACACATGTTATTGACAAATTTGACAATGTAAATGTGACATCAGTGACATGACGTGAGTCGTGACGTGACTCACTCATTCAGAAACTGATGTCCACAGAGCTGATAAAAACGGCTTGTTTGTTATTATTGGTTTCAAGTCAAACGTAATACAATGACTGTTGCATTTATTAAAAAAAAGACTATCGATATTTAATAAAAAATATTTTTAATTTTTGAGTAAAATATATATTCGTAAAATACATCTTTATTTCTTTGACGGTTTTATGTCGGAACAAACTCAGCGCCACGATCGAAGTCCTCACCAGCTGTAAATGTAAAAAAAACATTAAGATAATAACCTCTAGAAAAGCACTCTAATTTATTTTGTCTTATTCAAATACTAACCTTGTACCTGGAAACCGCCTTCTGTAACGTTTTCTTCCAAACATTCTGGACACACAGTCGTTTCGCAAGGGTTTTGGGTTGTTGTTGGGAAAGCAGGCATCATTTCTGCTGGCGGTGGCTAAAACCGATTTTATTTTTACAATAACACACATAGCTTTACTTGGGTGTTAAAATTCTACGCTATATTATATATCTATTCTACAAAATAATAAGTTTATATCTGTTACCTCAAGTCTGTATAAATATGATAGCCGGCAAGGATCCCAAGTGGTACATAAAGTCGCATTATGCATCATGTCCTTGCGTGGCTCGTCACCGAAGTAGTCGAAAGTAATTACTATATTGTTATCAATAGCGCATTCGTCTAAAAATTCACTAACAGCAATCTATAAAAGAAACAAAAGCGACATAAAACAGTACTAAGCCTTAATTATGTGAAGGTAGATACCTACTTTATTTTTCGGACTTACTTTAGTTTTGTTTCCACAATCTAAGGTTCCGTTTTGGAAGTAATTGTTCTCCCTTTCACCATTACCTAGACAGAACATCCAACCTTCGTGGAACGAGTACTCTATTGGCGCTACTTCGGCTTCGATGCATGGGTCTAGCGGTACTGGGATAGACTGCTTGCCAAAAGTACATTTTCGTTCGTGCATGTTGGCCTGCACTCGATAAGCATCAAGATCTGGTTCCGAGCCGTGTGGACACTTGTAGTAGTTGCCTGAGATAAAACGGATTGATAACATTAGGGTTAAGAGACCCCGCGGCAGACCTAGAAAGAGATGGCGGGACGAACTCGACTCCTTCGCGCAGAACTGGCCCGAAATAGCTTTAGACAGGGATAAGTGGAAAGAAGAAAGGGAGGGCGTTGCCCTGTACATTAGGGTTTATTTAGATTTTTTTTTTCCTCAAAACTTGTTCCTTTTTCATTCCAACTACCAATATTAATCATTTACACACTTACCGTTCTGTATGATGTATATAGATTTCTTGTGGCCGCTGACGACAGTTCTGACCGTGAGGCCGTTGCCTCCACTCTTGATATTCTCCATCAGCACCTCTTGAGCCGCGCGCTGCTCACGAGACCATTTCGCAGCCTCCTCCGCTAGGATCTGACGACTTACCTTACCCGGAGATTGGGTAGACTGACAAAAAGAAGGTCAATAGTCAAATTCGCAGGCAAACAATTTTTATATCGCAAAAACCGTTTATGAGAATTACCTGCGGTGGGTTTTCCATGATAACGTGTGGCCGTCCTAGAGTATGCTGCCATATCAGTTGAGCAGCGACTTTGTACTTAGAGCTATGGTGCAGAGGCTGGATTTGCAGGATACCGTACCACGCTAGCTCGCGGTACACGCTGTCAGGCAGGTAGCCCGTCTGTATTAAATAAAAATATCGATAAGTAGTAAAATTGTTATGACAGCAGCTACATGTGCCGGCAACCACTAACGTTTGGTAAGTAAAATATATGTTTTACCTTTTAGTAAATTTGTTTAATGTAAACCAAATAATTCATTATACTCACGGGCATGAAGTCCATATGCCACTATAAAAAGAATAGTTGGTATAAATTTATTAAATTGAAATCTATCAACTCTCAGCATTATACGTTATGTAAGTTAAGGTCTTACTTCTTCCTCTTGTGTTTCTATCGCTGTTATTTTCTCTGCAAAAATATAAAAGGATGAAGCCAGACGAGCGTAATTTTTTGAGTTGTCAGTCACGTAATTTCGGTCGCATAATTTCTGCTAAATTCGTTTACATACAAAACTTTCGTTCACATGGTGACGCTTTATGAGTGGTCGGCAGACGCATGACCAAAGTTACGCACTTTACAACTCAAAAAATTACGCTCGTCTGGCTCCACAAGACAGAAAATAATGATACTTAATTGAAATTTATAAACATTGTAAATCAACTTTTTATTTTCCGTATCCAAACTAAACCCATTTTTTTTGTTACTGCTTTTATTATTTTTTGTGCAAATTTGAATATTTTTTAATTTGCATTGAGCTATTTAAATAGACTTACCCTCATCTTCGTCCGAGTATACAATAGCAAACTGTAAATGATAAAAATAAATTGTTATTGTCTATCTAAGTACGTCTTCTTTTTTAGTTTGAAGTTTTTTTAATTGAACAACAAATTAATTTATAAAAAAGCGAACAGTCAAAAGAAACTGCATCGTTTGCTAAAATAAAAAATAAAATGTATACTAACATGTAAGACCAGTGCAATAGCAAAAGCCATGTAGTTCGCCATTTCAAACAAAAGTGTTAGTTAAAATAGTTAAAGCAAGTAACAAGCCATTAGCCTCTTATACTATTAATTACTGCTATCAAGTTAACAAGGTGGAATAAAAAGTAATTGGAAACCTGTTGAAAATGAGAACCAAAACCGAAGTCATGGAAGTGGAGCATGACTACTAGCCTATTTTTTTTTTTTGTGAATACACTTATCAAGATACTAAAATATTTTGTTCTCCTAAATTCATCACATTATTTATTAAACAAATTAACATAAAATATTGCATTTTGGGGATGACAGCTACAAGTTCTAGTGCATTGCGTAGAATAGAACATTAAACCTGCAGGCTGCATTAATTTTCAGCTCCAGTCAGCTCCACAGATAACAATAAAGTTGAATAAAGAGAGCTGTCAGTTTTGCATCAAACAATAAATTAGGGCGTAACGATTTTTATACCAATTTATGAATAAAATAAATATTAAATATATACCTAGCGATTATAAGTCATAGAGATGAACACGCTTGATAAACAATTAGCAGATTTAAGAATATACGCGAACGAATTAGAGGCAAAACTTCAGGATGATATTAATGCAGCAATGAAGAAACCATCAATCCCTCCTAAAAAAAATAAGCCACCTTTGCCTCAAATACCCCAAAGCTGCCTCGTCAAGTCAGCCTGCGAGCCGTCCTATTCTTCAAGACTCGAATATGGTAGCCGCACGAGTTCTACATACTCAAACCTAGTTCCTGTAAAGAGTAGCATCGTAAGAAACACAGCCAAAGTGCGGAGTGGAGATGTCTTGTTATACAGCAACGTCCTGCCTCCTGGGGGCACCAACCATGTGTACTCTAATGTTATGATGCAACGCAATGCCTACGGCGGCGACAGTATTTATGGCGACCGCGATACGAGATCTGAAGTCTCTAGGATCAGTGATTTAGGTGCGCAATCGAATTACAGCGAGTTGCGGCGGCCAGGTTCCGCTTATCCTCCGTCTTCTGCGTCTGTGAACGCTCAGGACTTCTCCACTTATGGTGGATCCCAAACTTCTTCAACCTATGAATCTCTGTATGAGCCAATAAACCCGAGACCTTGTAGTCAGCTGTCTGGTACCTCACTGTATGGAGGATATGTAGGGACTACAGTGGAGCCTACTCCGGAGCCTGATGATGCCTTGTACTGTGGGAACTGCTACAAGTGTGGTGAGAAGATCATGGGGGAGACTACAGGGTGCACTGCTATGGAAAGGATTTACCATATTAAATGCTTCTGTTGTCATCAGTGCACTATAAATTTACAAGTAAGTAACATTGTTATTACTTGTGTATTTAATTATTTATGTTATATATAATACTCATTTAAAATTTGAAACATACTATACAAAAATAATATAGTTTTATAATATAATAGAGAATTCATATTATTCATTCTCTAAAAGAAAAGAATGCAGACAATTTCCTCAGTAGCAATAATTAGTCATACAGCTGTCTAACCACTTGTGACTCATGATCAGTAGTAGAATGATACTTATCATTAAATCACATAAATGGTCCTGTGGCTGTACGCTGGCATTCTGTGCAAATATTAGCTCTTCTCATATTAACTGGACAGAGTAATATTTTACAAATAAAAAAAATTACAGTACAATTTTCAATATCACTATGCATGTCAACGATTTGTTACAATTTAAAACACAAAAAAAAGTTTATTTTTTATTATAATCCTATTAATTTTTCCAGGGCCGTCCTTTCTATGCAGTGCAAGGCCGTGCACTGTGTGAAAGAGATTACTTGGACACTTTAGAGAAATGCTGCGTGTGTGGTGACCCTATCCTAGACCGTATATTGAGGGCTACAGGCAAGCCATACCATCCCCGCTGCTTCACCTGTGTAGTGTGTCAGAAGAGCCTTGATGGTATACCATTCACAGTGGATGCTGTTAACCGCATACATTGTATTGAAGATTTTCACAAAAGGTAATTTATCAATTTTTAGACTTTATATTACAAAATAATAATTTTGAAAATTGATGCCTGCTTTTTTTTAAACATCCTTAACATAAATAAATACCTACTTTTAACAATAATTGATCTAAAAAATATAACATTTTTCTTTACATAATAGGTATGCTCCTCGGTGCGCCCGTTGCCGCGAGCCTATAGTCCCGGAGAGTGGCGCGGAAGAGACGGTGCGCATCGTGGCTCTGGACAAGAGCTTCCACGTGGCGTGCTACGCGTGCGAGGACTGCGGCACGTCGCTGTGCTCGCGGCAGGAGGGCCGCGGCTGCTACCCGCTCGACGACCATCTCTACTGCAGGGAGTGCAATGCGCGCCGCATACAAGACCTCTCCCGAAATATTAACTAACTTTGCAACTTAACTTTGGTTTTATAAGTATATATTCATATTATATATGCAATAAATCATTAGTTATAAACCTCGCGCGACACGCTTAGATTTAGCAGACCCCACCTAGTTGTAGATTATAGTTTGTATATAATTAGTCGGCATTCATACCTAAATTGGTATATGTGTATGAAAAATTACGATTTAAGTATATATTGCTAGTATTTTATCGATTTATTAAACATTCCATAATGCATTTATTTTTAGAAGGCTGTGTAGCTCAGACCATACATTTATATCGTTTTTACAGTATTATTTTTAGAGATTTTGTGATTGTAATATAAGTTTTAAGTATGAAACAAATATAAAAATGTGAGGTACAATATTATAATAATTATGATTGTACCAGTATGTTTTGTTGTACACACTTGTGTAACAAGCAAGCAAACATTTTTCTGTAAATTGACGCACATTCCTATTATTGTTTATGCACAAGTGTGTACCATTCTGCAGAGATAGTGCCATGTTTACTTTGTATAGTAGGTATTAGTTAAGTCTTCTTGTTGGTTGTCTAGTTACTTAGATAATTAATAAGATTTGTAAGTATTTACTGTGTACTTATTATGAAAATCAATTGACAATTTACTATTTAGTAAGTGATATAAGAAAATGTACATCAATTATGTCTGTGTGCATTTAATAAGCTAATAAATACAAAATATTTAACTTTAAATATGCGAAGTACTTATGTATTGGATGATAAATCTTGATCCAATAAACATGCCAAGTTTGGTTCTGAGAGTTTCATGATTGAAGCAGTCTTTACTTTGGCATAGCAACGTTTTTTACGAGATTTGTATGTTTTTTACGATATAATGTTACAATAGCAGTGTAATTTTGTTATTACCTGTCCATAATAACGCAATAGCAAACGAAATTGTACCGTATAACTGCCAGTGTCTGTAATACAAATAACTATATGTTAAAGTGATTCTAGATTAGAAAGAATTTTACATGTAGTTAAAACTTTTGGGCTTACTAGTCATCATCTACTGTTTGTATGCTGCTATTATGTAGAGCAAATAAAGTATACACTCCAAAACTTGTGGTATTAATAAAAAAAAAACAATACTGTTTAATTCTATATTTCTCAATTCACACTTTGGAATAGAGTCACCTTAAAAAAAACTTAATACCTATTATAATTACAAGAAGACTTTGGCTTCTCAAGAACATTGATGAAACTTCATAATGATACATTCACCTTCATGTACATATATTATGTTCACTCAAGCAGTCTTTATACATCAACATACACTCAGATAAATAACAATACTAGTATTATTTTTCAAACAAATTTATACCCAAAGGCTCCTGGTTCAGTTGCTGTACAGATGTATCAAGAATACTCTTTAAAATGTATATAAACCAATATTCAGTCAATTTCCACATGTACCAATAGTTGTTCATTTATAATACAAAATGTAGAGTAACTAGAATTTATACTTTAATTCTTTCATTTTTAAAATAAAACTTGCTGAATAAATCACCAATGGCAAGTCGAACTAAAATATGCAACACAGATGCAAAACAATGGGTTTATTTATGAAACACGAATTCCAAACTCTTAGAGAGATTCAAATAATTATTTTTATAGCCAGTCTATTATAATAGTTTCTAATCAGTGCCCTACTATTATTTTTTTAAGTTAATATTTACAAGCGCTTTGCGGCAATTGGGCATATACCATAATATATATAAACAAGGAAAACTTAGCTGAAAGCTAAATTTAGCTAAAATGTATTATGTTAACTTATACCAACCCTTCTCATTACAAATTATAAGTTTCATGACACCATTTTATGCACAACTTTACGTTAAATTAAATTTAACCACATTTATTGTTTGAACTGAAGGGAATGTAAAGGTGACATTTTGTAAAAGAAAACTTCATCAAGAAATATTAATACACTACGTCTTTTTACAATACTATAATAATATAGAAAAAATAATGTGGTTAAAAAATCAACTCAAAATTCAATAGCCTTTAGTTTCTTTTCATTTTCGAAATTATCATTATCTTACACGACAAACACAGATTATGTTGCAAGCTAGTGCATTTTGCACATTTTGGTTGTACAATGGGTGCTCTTACTACAGCACATAACGTTTGTAGTACGCATCTTAAAAAAAAAACATTTAATTGTATTTCTATACATTTTTACAATAATATTGTAACTAGTAGCTAACAATATAATTTGCAAGTTCATGTTGTCAAATATAAAAGTGTAGAAATTCAAGTCTCATACATTTAAATTTCCTTTTAATTAACTTTGACTGTCTTTAAATTATAGACCTTACATATTTATAAAAACTAAAATTTTAATCACTTACTTTTTCTATACATACACACACTTAGATTAATCATTATACTGGGTATGAGCATTATAGTTTGTTACTATAATATCTTGACAATATTAGACCAGATAAAAAGTTCAGTTAATTCCAGTGTTTTGTAACCCTCGTCTCAATACTGTGTTAGAAAATATATAGAAAATTACACATTAACATTTATAGTTAAAATGCTTCCTCATAGGCTATGAATGCAAAAATTTCGTGCGAGGTCTTAAAGAAAACTGAAGACAAACACAGTTATAGCCTATATCAAATGAGACAGATAATTAACACTACAAATTATTATTACGTAGGCAAGGAGCCCGTTAAAGCTTTTCGCTTATATCTGCTAGAACAGCTTTCACGCAGACACAGCAGTCGCGAGCCGAGGTTCGACCCGGCTTTAATATGGGAACCAGCACCGCGGCCTCGCGTTCACCTGAAGGAGGTCTTGCGTCGCTCGGCGCGCTCGGCGGTGGGGTCCCACTCCTTGTCGTCGGGGTCGTCGTTGTCGAAGGGCGCGGGCGAGGCGGGCGACAGGTCGCTGGGCGCCGAGCTCAGCGCCGAGCAGCGCGAGCTGGCGCGCGACGCGGCCGGCGTCACGCTGCCCGCCCGCGTGTCCGCCGCCGCCGCCAGCATGGCCGCGTACGCCGCGTCCGCCAGCGGGAACTGCCGCGGCGTGTACGGTCTCACTGTCTGGAGAAACATTCGCAGTTAACGTTAGACGAGCCGCCGAGTTAGTCAAGCAGGAAATGTTAATTGGGTGCAAATGAAGGATAATAATAAGGCATTTTTAATTGAACATAATTACAATTTAAATATCATAACCTGCATGCATAATAATAAGTCTTTTATGTTAATATCAGACATATGAGTAACAGAATAGACAGAAACACGAGACAGAGAGACAAATGAATATAGTCTGGTTATAATTAAAACTATGGTATATTAGAGGACATAAATATATTTGTAACTTAATTTGGTGTACTTTGTACATGTAAATTTGATCGTTTGCAAAAAGTGTGGGAGACGCTTTAAAAAAAAAACAGGAAAAAAGGAAATTATTTAAGTGGGTAGAAACAAATGAAAGTGTATACGTGTTAGTTTTAGAGCAAATAAGGAATAAGAATACTAGCCTCATAGAGCGGCGGCGGCGTGGGCTCGCGCTGCGGCTGCGGCGTGGGCTCGGGTTCGGGCTCGGGCTCGCGCGCGGGCTCGGGCTCGTGCGTGTGCCGCCTGGCGCGCTGCTTGCGCACGAACTTGGCGCGCTCGCGGGCCTCGGCGCGCGAGTGCCGCGACCGCACCGCCGCCTCCGACACGTCCTCCTCCTGCACACACACGTCACAGTCAGGGCACATCACATCACACGTTGCATAGCTGCGAACCACTTATTCATATGACCTGACAAGATAGCTCAATTGAAAATCCTCAAAGGTATTCCGATCATTCCTTACCTCACTCTCAATAGAAACGCGATTTGCTTTCATGACACCATTGTTGAGCGGAGTTTCTGGGATTTCGAGAAGTCGCCATCTGAAAATGTTCATTATAAATAATAATATATATTTTTTTTCTTTCTTTTAAACAATAAGAAATATCACCTGTTTAAAACTATATGAAATCAGTGTATAATTATTATATTATACCTACCCTATTATCAGAACATATAATATACATTTTATTGAATTAATATTGTGGTACTAACTTGGGTGTGATGATCTCCTTGTAGGTGAGTATCTGCGGGCGCGTGTTGGCGGCCACGCTCTGCGGGATCACGATGTTGTCGATGTCGTACGACTGCCGCCGCCACGACCGCGACTCAGTGCTCGAGCGCCCGCGCGACCTACACACACCACCATATAGTAGGACGTCATGAAGGATGTATTTTTTATGAAGTTGCAATAAATATTATGAATGAACGTTACAACAAATAATGATAAATTTACCGCTCATGTCCTGATGTTGATGTTTCGTCATCTCTTTCTCTATCTCTTATTTTTCGTGTTAGTGGTGGACGACCTCTTTTCAAGCCTGAAATCATTTGATTTCAAATTTATACAGGCACATTCTAAAATTACATAAGTCAAACACGGATCAGCGTGAGTGCAAGTCGTAGCGTAGGACTCACGTGTGGCTTGATGTCGCTTGCTGGGCTTGGAGCCGTGGTGTTGCGGGCGCGGGGTGGGAGCGGCGGGGGGCGCGGGGGCGCGGGCCGGGGGCGCGGAGAGCCGAGGCGCGCGCCCCCCGCGCCCCGACACACACGCGCGCGGCACCAGCGCGGCCATGTGCAGCGACGGCGACAGATCTGCAACACCACAAGGGCAATATAAAACACAGATTTGAGTTGTAGTATAGTCTCTCAGCTAGTGCGTGCGTACCTCGCAGGTCGCTGAGCACGGCGTGGTATGCAGGGTCCCTCGCGGCGCGGCGCTGCGGCGGCGGCACGGTGCTGAGCGGCGGCGCGGGCTGCGTGGGCTCGGCACGCCCAGTGCACACGGCGCAGCTCTCCACGCCCTGCTGGCAGCTACACCTACACACACACACAACAATTCATCAAATTCTTACAATAAAGCGGACTATACATAAAGTGCTCCGACCGCTGACGGCCGCGCGCGAACGGCAAAGTTGGTGACTCTACAACGCACAGGAGCCTTGCTGCTATGGCTACCGGCAGGCAAGGGCGCGTCGCCGAGTTTTACGCGGTTTGCTTATTTATACAAATTCGGGACCATTTACATTGAAATTTTTAATAAGGTTAACATATTTGGCGGAAAATTGAAAGTTCTAGACAATAGATTGCAGGAAAGCCTACAAGAAGTGTTTCTTCTTCGGTTTTTAAGACCATAATATCTGACTGCTGCTCTCTTCACCTTGTACATCATTTGGTCTTCTGTTTATCTGATATCCGTAAGTCACGTCACATACAGGTGGTTAAAGCAACTACGATATCGCCCTCATTTGTCTACGTAATCATATCATACCTAAAAATGTTGAAAGATGTGTGATTTCAATTAATTTGGTACAATTACAGTGCCTCTTATCAGTTTTGGTCTCAACAGAATAATATCATATAATACCATAAAACAAGGAAATAAAATTTAAGGCATTAAAGAAGCTTCCTTGCCTGTATAAGATTTTTTGCTATAATTTTAACAAAGACACCTTTTGCAGAAATCTAATAATTTAACGTCATATTGAATCTTCTTGGCATATCTAATATCTAGGGCACTTTCTGTGACGCAAAAATAACTTACTTGATATCCGACGGCCTAGCAGCCTTTTGCGTGGCGATGTGTAGATTATGCATCTGCAGCAGTTTCCGTTTCTTGAAGGTTTCCCGGCGGAGCGGCCGCACTCGAGCACAGGTCTCCGTGGCCAGGTCCTCGTCCGCCGGCTCGGACCCGGGCAAGGAGCCCACGTACCCGACCGGCTCACCTTCGAACTCCACGGGACCTTTAGCCTCCCGGACCTGCAATACAATCGTTATATAGTACACAAATGATGGGAAAGCAATTAGAAACCTAGTTGTTATTTGTACAAAAAATATGTCACTCTTCATTATATGTAGATAATTCTGATATTTAAACTTGCTTTTCCTATGCTCAACTTAAATATTTTATATGTCGCTTTCGCGAATGTTGGACATTGAAATAAAACTACTTTTTACGGATTATGTCGCGGTTCATTTTAGATTTTAGGGCGCTCTGCGCAGTCTACCCGTGACCATACCTGCTAAGGTGTTAAAACGTCGGGACTTAAAATGTAGTTTTGTTTTATTTTAATAAATGTATCATTGGAAATTTTACACAACTTATTCCCTGAACAAAATACAGACACCCTTTAGACAAAATCAAGCTTTTCCCTAAATACATAACATACCATCACGCCTGTATCCCCGAAGGGTTAGGCAGAGGTGTACCAATGTACACCCACAGTTCGCCGGTATGTTTAGGTCCCATGTAACAAGGGGCGAGCCTATTGCCACTAACCGGGCACAAATCCAAACTCCGACCTGCTACTGAGAATTTCATAGAAAAACCCAATAACAAAATACATACGCGTAATGTTAAACCATAATAGCATTGCTTCATGCCCTTGAATTTACGCTACCCAGGCGCGTACCTGAACATGTTAGAACTTGTAACTCACTGTCACCTGACCCTGTGATTATTCGTAATTGACATTATGTAGGCACTAGTACATAATAAAGGCCTTATTAGTCATCCGCCTATCATTACATTAGATGCAAGTTGCATGGTGTTGTGATTACATAATGCATTAATTAACTTATTTGACCATTCTATCTAAAGTTACACACACACTTGATTCAGATATTTATTTTAAATAACAGTACATAGATAGTAAATAAACTTATTTAGTACTAAATTACAGCTGTTATTAAAGAGAATCAATTAATGTATACGAGTGTTAGCTAAAGCATTATGAAATAAATAAATACATTTCATAATATAATAAAATTAACAGCTTTTGTACCAATAGAATTCCAATCTATAGACTAGTTATAAGTAAAAGCTTAGCGAAGCCTTCATAATTATACTCTCTCTAGCAAGATTGGTGTGGGCGTCAAGTAATGTAATATAGATATAACTGCGCGCCTTTTGTCGTAAGTAGGAAGACGACAAAGGTAAAAGACGACTTGTTTTCTCGTCAAGAGTATTATCTCCTGTAAGAATCATGTAGCGTCATGTATAGACATGTAAATATTTGCGTGATTTACCGAATCGCGATAAAGAGGTCAAGGTCTAGGCGTTTAGCATGAATCATAAATTCATAACACTTAATTACAGCTATGTTTGGGGCTTATCTACTAGTATGAAGTATAAAATCGCGGTCATCGACCTACGGCTGTTATATGATTAGAACCATTTGTTAGCTGTGATAAATATATTACAAGTTTTCAGGTTGACAGTTTCATAGACACAATATAATATTCAGAAGTGATTGTCAATGAGTTTTAGGTCTTTTATTTTAAATATCGATACATTAATACACATTCATGTATATTCACAGTTTAGCAGTTTTACTGCAAAATATTATCCTTTTTTGCACATGCTGTCATTCCTAACATATCAAACAAAGTATGAAACAACAATATACCCAGAGGTAAAAGAGTAATATAGTGAAACATGTCTAACCTGTTGGTGTAGCTCACTGTGCTGTCTGATCTTATACTCTAACTCCTGCACCTGCGCCTGCAGCCAACACCAGCGAGACGCGATGGACGCGCGCGACCTGTTCCACGTCCAGTGTGCACGCTTCTCACTGAAACAATTTAACAGATTGATAGTGGGTTTCTCATAAACTACTTAAAAGGCAGCCACTTGTGTGGGTTGTGGATGTAGCCATTGAAACCAAGGGGGTAGCTTTTTGGGAAAAAATAAAAGGTATCAGATATAGCACCAAAATTCAGTACAGTATTCTCAACAGTTTATCTCCATAATGCAAAGAGCTTGATTAGTATATTCTAATAAACTAGACTGGGATCTGGTAAGTCAAAAATATACAAAGTTCAGAACAACATGCTACAAAAATATTTGTAAAACTAGATTTTACACTGTATTTTTTTTAATCAATGATGATTTAAACGTCGTGTAATTCTCATTACAGATTATGAAATTTCAGTTAGTAAAACTGATTCTATTCCAACAAAAATCATTAGGTACCATAATAAATAATTATGGAACAGTATAAAATTAAATTATTTGCCTTGCCTTAACACATATTCTTTTATAGGAAAACAAATATAATTATCTTCCTGCCTTCAGATCCATAATATAAAATTATAAACCCTCATCTCTATTTTTTTACAACACAATAGTTTTACATAATAAATAATCCCCATATGTATCCCCAATTATAATCATTGCCTAACATAACATACCATCACGCCTGTATCCCTGAAGGGTTAGGCAGAGGTGTACCAATGTACACACACAGTTCGCTGGTATGTTTAGGTCCCATGTAATAGGGGGCGAGCCTATTGCCACTAACCGAGCACAAATCCAAACTCCGACCTGCTACTGAGAATTTCATAGAAAAACCCAATAACACCTTGGTCAACTTGGGAATCGGGAATTGCCTAACCACAAAGATATTTCTTATAGATATAATTTCAAATATTTACTTTCTGTTTTCTGGGGAAGCCCTATTCATGGATTGTATGGTTCATTTATCCCAAAGCCAATTTAAGGGAATGCCTAAAGTAACTATTAGAATAGTAAAAGTAATCTAATATATTTATACTAATAATGTATTTCCTGATAATCTTTGTTATGTTATAAGATTGCTTACTAATGATTTTAATGTTTTTCTAGTTATCTGATATATGTTTCTCTTCTATTTAGCCTGGATGTAAGTTATATATAAAATCTCATGCTCAATCACTCATTTAGACCTATTACTTGGCATAGGATAGAATGTCAAGTCATAACCATTCCCACTTTTCTTAATTAGTATTCCACTTTTGTAGAAGTTTTCAATAAAAATAATGTGATCATTTATATTTATTATTAATCAACCCTTGTTTTTATAGGTCAACAATTCATCTAGGCTTGCTTTGGGTCTATAAATTCTTAAATACAAAATTAGAATTACACCTTTTTCATAGACTTTGTACTGAGAATTTAAAGTGATGCAATATCTAAGATGCTTGTGAAAATAAAACAGCTGTTAGTACATTTTGAAAACCTCTGAAAATTGGTTGAATGACCTTTTCAAGAAGCAATATGTTTAAGTAAGGTTTCTTGAGCAAGAAATTAACAGCAGTTAAAACTTAGAACTTTACTGTAACTAACCTAACCAAATATGTAAATATTGCCTTAAGACTAACAGTTTTCTCTGATTCTTATCAAAAACAGATCATTGGCAAATACTTGATTTAGAACAAATTAGGAGTATCACTTAAGCAATAAGCCCACATCCTGTCAGTCTGCACATTCAATTGATATTTACTTTTATAATATTTCATCACTTTAGATTCCAAATCCATGATGGAAAAACAACAATGTGCATCAGTCTTTACACATATAATATAATGTCTATCAAACTAGTATGAGTACATAGTAACGGTAATCCCTGAAAGTATATTTACAATCATCAGTGAATGGGCCATACATTTTGATGTTCAAGCTAAAAGTAATACTTACATTGGCATTTGCAGTTGTTGTGTGTTGTTGTATGGGACAGCCTCATCATTACTCTCTGCTCCTGATGATGAGGCTGTGGCATCAGAGTCCAGCTCATGCTTCACCACTGACAAGTGTGAGCGCAGCGCACCTGCCGTGTCCTCCAAGCCTACCAGCGTACCAGAAGGTATGCCAATGCTTGCTGATCTTGATGCATCACCTTTAGATGTGCCAGGGTTATAGTACTTAGGACCCACAACTGTTTTAGATGCTGCACTTGCCTGTAGAGTAGCAGTAGTTTCCACAGTCTTCAAAAATGTCTTTAAACCAACAGGTCTACCTCCACCATCTTTACGGGCCGCCCGTGTACATTTGTCAAACACTTGAGCGGCTTCCTCTGACACCCTTTTTCCAATGGAACGAGCCTGTAGTATCCTCAATCTTCTGCGTAAGAATAAACATCGCTTTTCTAAACGCACTTGCACTGATTTTATTTTGTCTTCCACAACATCACCTTCAGAATCTACAGGTTCTGTTAGGTCAAATCCAGAAAGTGGGAAAATGGCATCAGTTTCACCAGTGGACAGAGCATCCCCAGTTGACAGAGCATCACCACCAGTTTCTAGCGTTTTGATAGCTTGGAGCAGATCACCTTGAACTAAATCACTGTTGCCCAAGTCTTCTAAAATCTGCTCCATCTCCTGAGAATCCTTAGCAAGACTAGGCTGGTTCTGGAGGCCCATGTCGTCTTCCTCCATGTGTGTTGCGAGGTTATCGACGGACGCAAGCGCCCGTCTCCGGTAGGTCAGGGGCTTGTCCGCGTCTTCGAGCACGTTAGAGTCGTGGATGTGCGACTCTCTGGGTGCTATAGACAATGCCGGGGCCATGACCCGCACTTCGCCCGCCGCGGACGCTGGCGCTCGCCGCGTCAGGGCGGGCTTCTCCCACAGTTCATTTTGACCTTATGTAACACTAATATGGAGTTCACAACACTGGCACTACACTAAATTTCACAGAATCACAATTCGTAGCCACCATTCTTCGAACATCAATCTCCTGCTGGTTCCATGGCAAGCCGAAAAGAACGGCGGGCCAGCAGCGATTCGCCGCGCTTCTGAAAACAACGTTTATAAAGGGTTATGAACCGGTTTTTTTTCTATTTCAAGTACACATTGACATTGTAAACAAATTTATTCCTAGGAACGTGAAATTTTCGATACACAAAGCCGCATAATTCGAAATTTAACCCACGTGATAACGAAAAAAGTACGCTAGCGGTCGCAGTTGCTTGTTTCTATACGATATGAAACAGGAAATGATAGGTACACTACCAAAACACTTTCGGCGCACACTAGTTTTGTAACAAAATGAGGATATCTGCGTTGAACTCGTGTTTCACTGAATGTATAACATCAAAATAATGACAATGAAGATTTTTTTTAGTAATAATGGCGGAACCAGGCCAAAAAACACTAGAGAACTGGGTAGGTACTCATATCCAGTGACGAAACGTTTTGCCGCACACGACTCGCGTTCGCGTAGAGCGATTTGTGAAAAAGAGACAGCTAGCATGTCCATGATTACGTACTTACGCGGTAAAGTCAAATTAGGAGCCAGTTTAACTTGCAGATACAAAAATAATTTATTTTTTTAATAGAAGAAAATTTTAATATCTAGCTACATTTTCCCTAGTATTATTGATTAAAACATTTTTTATAAATAAAAATTGGTATAATAACGACTATTTACTTCGCGGGCACGCTTTATATCAACTTAAAGTCTATTAAAGTATTATTTCACAAACATTTTCTTACAAAAATCACTTAAATGTTTTAGTATTAAATTGTTTAAAAAACATCTCAGCACTTTACTAAAGAAAATAAATTAGGGTACAAATACATTCAATAATATTAAAAGTAGTGATTATGCTTCCGGCGGTACATGAAAATCATTAGTTGCGTTCCAGGAACAACAGAAATACTATATGCAGCATTTTTAAATGACGTTCCGTACCTACCAAAGATAGATACATCATCATAATAATAATTCATACAACATGTTTGTATTAGGATAGTACAAACATGGTTTATTCGTTGTACTGAACTTTTTTATAGTTTTTATTATGTATGTCTACACCTTATTTTTATAAAACATAAATAGTATCTTTCGATCATACTATTACAGTTAATTGTGAAATTACTGATAATTCAATTATCCATAGATAGGAACGTAAGAACCTATTCAAGAAAGGAACAAAATGCAGATTCGATTGTTCATACGCAATTCAGAAAATGTTAATTATGTTCTAGACTTAATAGTACGTCATAAACTAACAATACATGGATGTTATTAGGCATTAATAAATGGCTTATTTATCGTGTAAACTTAAATCTACGTATCTCTTTGTTTGTGAAAAAGTTGATGTTTCGTTTCACGTACCAATGATATTAAGTGAATCAAAACTATTTCTTAAGTTAAGAATCGTTCCTAAATGAAATACATCTAAATCAATAATTATATTACATTTATGTAATGCCAATTATTAATAGATGTTTTTGTTTCAGAAGCTTATTTTAATCTTGAAAAAAATCTTACACCCATGTTTAAGACATGTCATAATATCTTAGCAAAAGAAAATAGAACTAAGTTCTTGTTACATACCCATACTAATATTTTGTATTAAATAAACCTTTGTTTTCTTTTTATAACTCCTCCACTGACATGATGGAATAATTTTAATATCTAATAATGCTCTAAATTTTCACCATGAAAATTTACTTTTGCATTAGCTATGAATTTCATGTAGGTAGTTCATAATCATCATCAGCACATATCTGTCTACTGCTGGACATAGGCCTAAATAGGCCTATATAGTGGCATACAGTGAGATCACTGTATGCCACTGAGCTCAATCTTCAGATCTTTTCCAGTTACTGCCTGCTGTCCTACAAATGTTGTCACTTTTTCTGGTCGCTGGGTGCCCTACACTACTTTTGCTGACTAGTGGCCTCCATTCTAGAACATGTTGTATTGAACAGCCATTGGTTAGGTACTTTTGTTCAAGATTATTGAAGGCATTATATTATTAGCTATTATTCACTTAATGTATGGTCTGAATTCTATTACAAAATATTATCAATTTTAAACTGTGAAGCATTTTGTTGCCTGTTATACATTTTCATTGAATTAGTTTCTGAAAGAGCGGGCTGATTAGATGACTTTTTCATTATAAAAATTTAAAATTACTTCTGAAGTATTTAAGAACATAATTCAGCACTATCAATATTCAGCAGCATCAAAATGCCTTAATTTGAAAATTACTTTTCCTTGAGCATTTGATCAATCTTTTTTGAATTTATCAAAACTAATGTTGAACAAGTAGTTTTTTCAGATTTCATTTTATACAACTTGAATCACTTTTGTTTATTATGGAAAACCTAATTATTAGGTATTGCAATCACATGATAGGTAAGCTTTGTGCAAAAAAAACATTCAAAATCTATCCAATACAAATAAAGTATCAATTTAAATGTACCTCCTTTGGTACCTGCCTTATATTATAGTAACAAAAATAATATTTCTTACCTTTGAAACTGTGAATATTGTTGTATGTTGTACTTGCATATCATGGTGCAGCAAGTAAAGTTTATGCACCCACATTTTTTAACAGCTACTTTGGCCTATAATTGAATAAAATAAATAAATGAGTTTAGTTCATACAATTAAATACTGATAAAATAAAATAATACCTACTGATTCCAATGATACCTATCAATGCTGACAGTTGGTTGACACAGAAGTTACGAAAAAATAATGTCACTAATGTCAATAACTTAAAAACAAAAGTCTATTTCTGTACTAATGATAACATTGCACCCAATGTTAAATTATTAATGCAAATACTTTTGTCTACTACTTCCATTTGTAGCAAGTCCTGAAGTATATTATGCACCTACTTTGTTAAACATTTTAGTATGTACTGGACTATATCAAGATAGTCTTCAGTTGCATTTAAATATAAGGTACAATGAAGGTACACAGTATAATATAATAATGCCTGTAATTGCATTATTTACTATATTGCTGATCACTTTTGGTTTACAGTAACTGTTACTATAGTTAATACATTCAATTACTATATTATTGGCAAACAACAAATATCCTTATACAAATACCTAAAAAGGGACCCGAAATACTATTATGTTGTTGTAATACTGTTTTAATTGATATTTTATATACTTATATACATTAAATTTTTGACTCCGAAGTCAAATGAGACGTAACCATTAACTACATATAAGTTAAATTACAATAAAATAAAGTACATATTAAGAAAGTAATAACAATACCAATGCCAAAATAATGTTGATTTTAAACAAAAAGATTTATAAGTTGGGTGCTAAAAATGTATAATGAACGACAATTAAATTGAATCAATAAAATGTTTGCACTTATTTATACATTTGTATTGGTGTTTACTGTGTTTAGTCAAGATATATGGTTTGCAGAATTATTTTATCCTTTGCAATTATATATCAAGAAAGTAATACCAATGCCAAATGTTGATTTTAAACAAAAAGATTTATAAGTTGGGTGTTAAAAATGTATAGTGAACGACAATTAAATTTAATCAATAAAATGTTTGCACTTTTTTATACATTTGTATTGGTGTTTACTGTGTTTAGTCAAGTTATATGGTTTGCAGAATTATTTTATCCTTTGCAATTATATATCAAGAAAGTAATAACAATACCAATGCCAAATGTTGATTTTAAACAAAAAGATTTATAAGTTGGGTGTTAAAAATGTATAGTGAACGACAATTAAATTTAATCAATAAAATGTTTGCACTTATTTAAACATTTGTATTGGTGTTTACTGTGTTTAGTCAAGTTATATGGTTTGCAGAATTATTTTATCCTTTGCTATTATATATTATTATCAAGAAATTTTCATTTGATATTGGTAGACAAAATCAGTCATGTATAGGTTTCTTGTTGTTTATGCTTTCATTACAAAGTACCTAAAAATTTGTTTTATGTATTTTTAAGATAAATACAATGAGTTCTCTAATAATTATGTTAATATTATTTAGTATCTATTATAGTAAGTAGATAAATCGATGAATTTCTTATGTGTTGTTATATAGAGTTATGTAGATGATGTTACATCTTACATTTTATTTTCATGTATTTAAAAAAAATAATGAAAAATGCTTCTAAGTTTGGCTTTGGGTTGTTTAGAGAATCTTATACTTACAGAATAAACTTACCATTAGTGATTAAGCAGACGATTAAAAATCATTAGACAGTTACCTAGTTGATGTTCTAAACCTTCCCAAATATAATGTAAATAATTACATTATAATGTGAATTTGCTTAACTAAAGGAGACCTCTTACTTTTGCAAGACATAAGAAATATTTTTTAATATTTAATTAATAACTAGAATAATAGTAAAACGAAAATTAAGTTTTTGTGAAACTATGGAAATAACTTATATGTAAGAGCAGAACAACTAAAAAGTAAAATGTTAAGTTAATTAGAATTTAATTAGGTAGGTACCTAAACCTATGACTTAGTTTAAAGAAAATAAGTCAACAAATTAAATTTAAGATAACTATAAATATATATTTATTTATTCTTACCTTTGCACACAACGACGTCTAGAGTGCCGAGTGGGAATGAGAAAGAAAATTAGAAAAGTGTCGGTGAGTATTATTCAAAAGAACAAAATTGCTTTGAATCGAATTGACGGATATAGTATGTAGGTATATACCTATGATAATATAAGTATTTTTTCTATAAATAATATTTCCAACGAAATAAAAGAATATTTTATAAGTTTAGTGGATTTCTGTACTTCAGCAAAGTGTAAAAGAATCGTTCAAATACCTTTATAGGAGGTCCGATGTGTACAAAAATAAAACAAGCCAAAATTACACTTTTCCTTGAATTGTTTATTAAAAACCTAGAGTCGTTTCACCATTTTAGATGAAGTTGGTATTTCTACGGGTTTCGAATATTTTGGTATTAATCAAATTCCTTTTAATTCGCTGGGAAAGATGATTTTAAGGTTTGGTTTTGAACGTGGCACGAACTTTGTAGTCTGTGGTTGTGCTAAAATTCAACAAACTGTCAATGTTCGGCGCGCTCAAGTTTGGTTGATGTGAAGTTATTAAGTTTTTCTACTTTATTCAATACAAAATGGCTAAAAGTTTTGATAGAAGTCTCCAGTTGAATTCCACTCAGTTCACACCTTTAAAAAATAAAAGGAATCGCCAGTTGTTGCCAAGAGAAGATACTTTAAACATTTCGCCGATACTTAACGATACATCTATATTTAAAAATCTAAACGATACGAGTTTACGGCAAGTTTTAGATGAATCTTCAATCATAGCCAACCCTGGGGTCTCAACTGAAGGTTTAAGCGAAGCGTTCTTTGAGATTATACAAACAAGTCGTCCTAGCGATGTGTTAGATACATTAGCGAGGTTAGCCCAAGTGTGTTGTGACTCTCTTGAGTTAGTTGAACCCTGGAATAGATATAACGCTCAAAATTACTGGCTGGCTGAAGAGGCAAATACGTGGAAACTTCTCCATTGTTTGTATGCAGACTCCATAACTGAGCATCCAGATTCTTTGGACAGCTTAATTACTGATACAACATTATCACAACAAACTTTGGTTGGGGCTTTATTTAGAAGTGACTCCGAATTGAGGCTTTTACAGCTGTTGGTAGATTGGTTGGAATCTACTGCTGCATATCAAGAGGAAGCCACAAAGACCTCGGCTCCAATAATAAGCAACAACATACATTGGGGAAACACTCTACATCAACTATTAATTGGCACAAGTTTGTTTAACAAAGAAAAGAGTAAAGCTATGGTTACTTGCATGGATCCAGATGCACCAAGACGCCAGAAGAAGATACTTCATTCAGATGATCAAAAAGATGACAATGATTTATGTAAAAGAATATTTACTGAAGTAAGATGTGGGAAATTTAATGAGGCAGTTTCTCTATGCATTAATGCTGGGCAGGCCTGGCGTGGGGCTGTACTGCAGGGTTGGATGTTACTGCACTATTTACCTAATGAAGATGCTAATTCTCCAATAGAAATTGCAGGCAATCCATCAAGAGATTTATGGAAATGGTGTGCATTAGCATTAGCTAATAATGCCACTGAAAACATTCACTATAGAGCGACAGTAGGAGTCTTATGTGGTCATTTAGCGAGCACTCTTCCATCTTGCCAAGGTAGTTGGGAAGATTTACTTTGGGCTCATTTGCGAGTTCAAATTGAAGCAAGAGTTGACAAGTTTTTACATGAACATCATGCCACTGTTGATGCTAATACCACTCCTTCTGATGTTCTCGAACTATTGCAGTCTGAATTACAGGTTGAAGAAATGGCACTACAACAGATATTCAGTGCTGTGAAAGCCCTAATGGATGGTAAAAAGGAGTCATTATATCAAACCTGTCAGCATTATCTTATGCTTGGGCATGTTAGAGCCATCATGCAAGACTCTTTACAATGGATTGAAAACAGTGATGACAGATTTGTAAGATTTTTGGCACATCTTATTCTAATACTCAGGCAAATGGGTAAAGATCCTCAACATGATATTGGAGATCAAATACTAGAAAAATATGTGACTCAGCTTGTTGGTCAACTGATTGATGGTTCTGTAGAATGTCCTGAGCTTATAGCATACTATACATCTACTGTACCAGTTGCTAGACAAATATTACTATATGCAGAGTTGATGGATCATATTCATAAAAGTGAGTACAGGCAAGGAGTTGTGAAAGCTGGACTCAATGCAGGCATTGATGTAGCAGCATCTGCTAGAGTTGCCATAAAAAAAGCTATTACAGATATTCAGCAAGGCTATGGTAATTTGGATTTAACATTTACTCAAACTACTGCTGTTGAGAAAGATAAAACATTGATTCAGAAAGTGATATCATCACTTGAGTGGTTGTCTCTCATATCTAATCAACTTGAAGAAGCTCTTTGGCTCAGTAATGCTATGATCAGAACATTTATTTTTATTGGAAATACTGATGCTGCATTAGCATGCATCACAAATGTGAACAAAATGTTTCCAGAGTTCTTGCACAAGATTGCTGCAAGTTCTGCAGAACTCAGAGAACATCTGTGCTTAAAGGCATATTTAGAAGCATTAGAAGGCTTTGCTACTTGGTACAGACACTTTATAAGTGGCCAGCCTAAAGAAATAGAACCACTACCTTCTGATGCCACCTTCTCTGACAAAGTACACCATGAGCAAAGATGTGCTCAAGTTGAGCAACAAAAAGCTCGTTGGTTGAATGCTGTGCAACATCAAGCCAGACACACAAAGAATTTGCTATATAATGTGTTACTATTTCCTGGTGGGTGGCTTCAAGACGAAAGTGATAGTACTACCTCTGAGAAGTTTGATGAAGATGAAAAGCAAGAAAGGGCGAAGCAATTGGAGACTTTGAGACGTCTTTGCATTCCTGAAGTTGTAATTTTGATAATGAAAATATTGCAAAGTAATGAAGACATTGAAAATCACAAAGAAGCTGTTAACTTGAGCACTTTAATTGCTGGAGAAAACAGATGTTTGTACAAAGTATTCACTAAAAGTAAACTTATGGAGATTTTGGACAGGATTAAGGAGTCATCAATTTTGTTAATAGAGAAAGGAAGAGATATGTTTGGATATGAAATAACTGAATAATTGCATGTATTTTTTTGTCATTTGAAATAAATGTTTGTAATGATTACATTTATTTTGGTTTAATTATTTATGACTCTACATATGAAAAAGATGTGAACATTGGTTTATGACTAGGGTACAGTTACAGGGTTTAAGTTGATTAAGTCATTGCTTGATTCTGCCAAATCAGTGATAGATACTCTGCCGCGTTGTCTTATGAATTTGGCAACATCTTCCAGCTCTTTCTGTGAGATGTAGATGAATTTTCCTCTGTCATCAATGACACCGGTTAGCTCGCCGGATGATTGCAAATCCGTTATTCTGTCGATCGCGGCTTGCGTCTTTAGTTTGAAATGAGCTGCCAGGTCTTCAAGTAGTACAACTTTCTGTGCCTGTAAGAGATTTTGTACATAGTAAAGTTTGTGAACTAATTGAGTGAGAATATGTATTGAAAATTGTTGCGGTCAATATTTCTTAGACCTTTATTCTAGCTTACTAACTACAATTAATTTCATGAATAGCTAAAATGTTATCCTAGCTGCTGGTAGAAGAGGCTACTCACTTTGATGTAGTCAATGAAGTCTTTGAGCATGTTGTCCTTGTCCTGTTCCTCATCTTCGTCAAAACCTTCGCCTTCGACAGTGAATGCCGCCTTCAAAGCTTCGTACTCCTCTTGTTCAAGCTTCTTACGTTCTTCTTCTGCTTTGAGAGCAGCTTCCTCACGTTGCCGTTCTTCTGCCTAAGAATGGAAGTAGAGAATTAGCTGCAACACTTGAACTTTTGCTAGCCTATTAATATTACGAATGCGGAAGCTTGGATCTAATTATTTTACAAAGGATCTCTTTATCACAATAAGTCCATGGGAGAGAACTATGCCGGTAATGGTGTAGTGCACAGCTAATGAAGAATTGAATCACTGAGAACCTAAATTGATGATATAGAGATGGACATTAATCATTTATCACTGAAATTGTATACATGACGTACTGATTGATTTCAGATTTTAATTGAAAATCGAAGTTTCTGATTCATTTCGATGTAAGTCAGTTCCATATGCTCTCAAGTCCTTATTACTTACCTCTTTTTGTTCTTCAATCTTTTTTCTTTCTTGTTCTAACTCTTCATCCTTTTTCTTTTTCATTTCTCTTAAGTGTTCCTCTGCTTCTCTGGCCTTCTTTTTCTCCATTTTAGCTTCTAGCTTAGCCCTTTTCTGAAAAACAAAAAATATAAAGTGTAATCATGGGACAATTTTATTACTATTGTTACGAACCAAACAACTCAATGGGATATTAAATCTTTTGGAACATTTGCTTATTTATTTAGTTAAAAAGAGAAATAGATAATTTCTGTCTACCTACATAATAATATTTTGAAATTTATATTTAAAATTAAAAATCCATTGTTCCTTTAACTTTATGATTAATGGCCAATGATAAATATGGCTTGAGAATATAATTATTACCTTAGCTCCCATTTTGTCTTCCAAATCCACTTTAATAGTCTCCTTAGGATTCTCCTCATCGGATTCATCCACAAAATCTTGTTCCTCTTCTGCTGCTGCGGCTTGATGGCGAGCAGCTATGAGAAATAAAGTTCTAATAAGATTCTAATCAGTCAACACACCATAGGTTTTTTTTCGATTTATATTTTTTTTTTCACATTTTTTGTTTTTTAGATTTAGTTTAATTGATTAGAGAGTATTATTATATAATTTTTGACCTCCAAGACATTTGAATATTTCAACCTTTTCAACAGAGGAAGCAGCTTAAGAATCCTTACCGTTAGCTCTCATCCTAGCCCTTTGATACCGCACAGCTTGAACTCGTCCTGGCCCTCCATCTCTCTGGACAACTGCTCTTGGTCTAGCTCCAGCTATAACACAAGAATGTTTTAACAATCACAAGTTAAGAGCCTAGTGAGATTATAAAAAAAGTTGCTGATGTAAAACAGCTGGTTCAGGGGTAACCAATTCTTATAAAATAAATAACTTGGAAAATGTGCATAATAATATATATAATAATTTATTGGAATAATATTAACGAGCACTAGGTACTTACCATTTGGCTTTACTTGAGATCCAACCCTTAAAAATGCAAACGATAGACAAACGATAACGATTGCACTAATTATAGCAGCAATAATAAATGGATCCATTGTTGTACGTAAATTGAATAAATAAACTAAACTTATGCTGACTCAAAAAAGTCAAAATTATGTAGCTTTACCACAAACAAAAATATAATGGTGTTCTACGGCTAATAAGAATGTTTGTTTCCTTTTACACAAGTTACAGGTTCACGTTCACATTTCACAATCACATTGATGACTTTTGAGTTGAAACTTGAAACTACTTGAAACGTCATCCATGAAATGTAAGAGATGTTAATAATTTTATTGATTTTGGGGCAGAGTGGTGATCGTTATAAAAACTATTAAAAAGTACTCTTTTATCGTGATTATATTCTTACCATTAAAACAGATATATATATATGTAGTATTTTAATATCCGCACTCATGTAGTATTTAAAATATATTTATTGAATAGATTTGTTAGGAAATTCAGTTTTGCAATGCTAAACATACCTACGCTATATAACTGAAACAAGAAAGTTTGACGTATGAATTCGGTGACGTGTGTCATGTCATCGATGTCATCTTAGTTGATCTTAGTTTAGTTTTTGCCGATTCTTTTAAGCTGTAAAAATGGAATTATTTAGAATATCGTCGTTATTTGCTCTATTTCTCATATTAGATGTGACTTCAGCTTTATATTTCCACATAGCGGAAGGCGAGAGAAAATGTTTTATAGAAGAAATACCGGACGATACAACTGTTATAGGTAAACCTCTTGGCTACGCTTAGCACTTCTTTTCTTAAAGCGTGAAAGTATTTTTTCTAAAAGTCTGTGTTTTTTATAGTAAATTACAAAGTGGAGTTATATGACCCGCGATCGGGAGGGTTTATGCCGTCGACTCCTGGGATTGGCATGCACGTCGAGGTTCGCGACCCCAACGACAAAGTATTGATGTCTCGAGTGTACTCGTCTGAGGGCATGATATCGTTCACGTCCGTCACGCCTGGAGAACACGTTATCTGCATGTACTCCAACAGCACCTCTTGGTTCAGTGGTTCACAGTTGAGGGTATGTAGTGTTTTGAGTCTTATCTTTGATAAGTCATTCTTACTACAATCAACACGGTACACTTAAAATGAATAACTACATTATTAAAAAAAAACTAATACTATGTGTATTTACCATTTAATGTGTCATAGATTTGTAACAGGCATCGGTACACTTGTGCAAACATTTTAGCTCACATCTATTGCTCAAACTCCAACTTTATTGATATGAAAACCTATAGTGGTTGTTGAAGTTACAGCTAAAGGAAATATATAATTTAAAAATGGACAAGTTAGCATTCTATTTCATAAATTCAGACAGATTTTCAGGTTGTATAATGTCAAGCATATGAAACCTTAGTCTCCTTGGTTAATCTTGTAGCTGCCAGCAACAATTATGTGCATGCACTAATGCTTAAAATGTTATAACAGGTGCACCTGGACATTCAAGTTGGTGAGCATGCTGTTGATTACGCTAATGTGGCTCATAAGGACAAGTTAACTGAACTGCAACTCAGGATCAGACAGTTACTGGATCAAGTACACCAGATCACTAAGGAACAGAGCTACCAGAGGGTGAGTTTATCTACCTATAAATTATATTTAAGTTTGATTTTTACATAGAACTAAATAAAGAAAGTTATCTAGCTTCTAGTAATTGATATCTAATATCTTGACATGATACTTCTTAAAGTTAACAGTAAGCATATTATGTATGTTATATATTGCAAGATAATAATATTATCATGCTTTAAATATGTAGGTGAACAAATGCCATTATTATGTTGATCATACATGATACACAAGTATTGTTTTGTAAATCAATAATGTAAACAATTGTAATATTCAAGCATCGTGAGGAGCGCTTCCGACAGACTTCAGAGAGCACAAACCAGCGTGTACTGTGGTGGAGTCTTCTGCAAACCGGAGTCCTTGTGGGCATCGGCTACTGGCAGATGAGGCATCTCAAGAGTTTCTTCGAAGCCAAGAAGCTAGTCTAAATTATAATAATAATATACAATAAGTTTAGTTGTTCATTTGTTTTCAATATTTCCTAACATCACTGTGTAATTTATAACCCTCATTTGTTTCGTGAACTTTGTAAGTGATCTGTATTTTTCCAATAAAAATAAATTATACTGTGAAATATTTAATTTATGTTTTGTTTTACTTATAGCCTAATTTATGTGTAAAAGAATTATTCAATACAGTAATATAAAAACATATATAACAGTAGTATATAAAATTCTTGCTCGATATTATCACAATTTATTACAACAACAGCCAGTTTCTTGTAAATTATATTATTATGACCATTCAATTAAACAAACCTTATCAATAAAAAAATAATATAATATGGTCCATGTACTATCATCCCATAGTCTATGATTGAACAGTAAATACACTATCCAAATATGTTATAAGAAGTGTAGGATCTGCTTTAGGGAATGGCTTGAGCAAGCTAAAATCTACGACGCCTAATGTACTAACAAGCGTATCACAAGTGCAGTAGTATAAATGAGAGTCGATTTGCAGTTGTTCGGCCAGTTCCAGTTGATGGTTGTCCATTAAATCTTCATTTACAACAACTAATAATGGTTTGTTCGCTTCTAATACTTCCAAACAGGTCCCAGCTCCGGCGTGGCTTATTACCAAGTCGGCATTCTTTATATCTTCTTTAATAGAGTCCTTAAACCTGTACATGGTTATTTTAACACCCTCTCTTTCGTAAATACCGGGTTCTACACCACTTTTCCCGATCTGAAAGGTAATTTCTTTACAACCAATACGCTTCAATGCTGTGATTACAGGCTCTGTCAAGATATATTCGCTCAGTAAATCAAATCTCGTTGTGCCGACTGTTAAAAATACATTTTTGTATTGTTTCGACATCTTACTAGTTTTTATATTCGGATTAAGAGACGTAAACGTAAACGACGTAAACAATTTAACGTACCTACACATAACAATGTCACTTGTGATGACATTTCTCTTATGTCATTTTAAACGTTTAGTTTCAGTCTACACAAGTTTTAATATCCTGTTGAACCCCAAGACAATTATTATATTTCTGTTCTCAGTATAACTTTAGCTTTTTGTATTAATGCTATTGTTAATACAAGTATCATTCTACAGAATTTAAATATTCTGTTTCATCTTCACTTTCGTTGTCCTATTGGTAGTACCTAGTTATAAATATTTAATTAAAGTACCAGGTACGGACCTCAGGCCTTGACATTTTAACACAAAAGTATTGCCTGACCCGTCCTTGTGCTAATTGAGATAATTATTTATTAGTTTTCAGTTTATTATATATGTATACAGAAGTATATACCAAGATATAAAATTTCGTTAGATATAATGTTAATCATCTGAGTTATTATGTAGGAATTCGTAGTAATAGTAGGCACCTATCTATGTTTCAGTTTATGGTCATATTTAGGTAAACTGTAAGTATTTGTGCAATTTTGCCCGTACAAATCAATTAACGTAGGTTCCTAATTTCACTGAAAAAACTGAGTGACTGGCGGATTTTCCAGTCTTGAGTCAGCGTTAGCTACGGTTAACGGATTCTAGATAAAGAACATTAAGATATCAATTTATAACCGTATGTTTACTACTATAATATTTGATAATAATAAATTTCTTTTATACCATGCTCCATGTAAGGACATTACACGAAAATAAAATGATTACTTACACACCTTTTCAACCTCATTTCGAATCCTTATGTCAGACAAAAGTTAATAATGAATTCTATGGACGCGAATGATATGATTTGTCGAAATAATCCCGATGGCTAGGGAGTGTTACGTGGCGCGCACGTAATTACAATGAATTTTTAACGTAGGTACTCCTGACCTTTCGAGAACGAACTCTTGGCACTGGTGTAGGGTGTTCCTTTTGTTGTTACACTTTAGACAATAATATTAATTAAAGCTTGAATAGATTTTAAACAGTTTCAGCTCCCAGGTTTAACACAGTTTCTTAAAAACTAAATAAAGACAAGGACTATTTGAAAACTTTGCCAATTATTGTCTCATTCATTCACAATCACATTGATTCAAGTTGTTTAAGATTGTATGAGACATTATCATTTTATCATTTTTGTATATTGTACACTCAGAAAAAGATATTAATATAAGGTCTGATTCCGAATCCAGCAGAGGAAAGACCAGCGGGTTAAGAAACCCCCTGTATACTCACAGAATATTGTTCCACGAACACATTGGACACCGTACCCTACTTTCGTGCAAACCACATCAAATGTTAACATGGAACACCTGAGTCTTAGCTTCTGTTAATTAAACTGAAAAATCCCTAAATATTAAGGGGATAATTCTGATTGGCCATCAATAATTAGTTTGTCTGTTTTACTAATTATTATGATTGGAATTTTATTTGAGAAGTGTAGGAATCGGACAGCGCTCGTGTTGTATAAAAATGCAATTATGGGTCCTAAGTTTTATGTGTTTGTTAGTTCCTGTGCGTTCGGAAGATTTTCCGTCGTTAATCACTGCAAATGCGTCATTAGGTAAGTTCGTTTTAGTGTAGTTTAAGCTAGAGGAAAAATAGGCGCAGTAATTTGTGTTATATCCTCCGAAGTAGCCTAATGCGTAAGCGATTTTAACCCTTTACTTACAATCAGATGACCATTCGTTTCTACAGTGGTCGAAATATAATAAGGCATCAATGATTATAAACATAACTAAATATTTAGTACTCTGCACAAATTAAAAGTGTAACTAAAGTTAGCCATTGCTATTTTAGCTGTAGTTTTAGATCGGCAGTATTTAGGAGAAAAATACCAGACGGTTCTGGATGAGCTGAAGGACTACATCAAGGAGCTAACAAGAGTCGAGCTCAAGCATGGCGGTGTAATTGTTTATTACTATTCCTGGACAGCTATTAGTCTGAAAAAAGGTAAATCTAATTATTTTAAAGGCCTCGTACATACCAAAAGATTCTAGAGGCTTATAGTGTATTTTTATAGTTATGCATCCCTTTTCTAAATCCGCATCCTGAACTAAATCAAATTAGAATTGACCTGACCTAATCTCAGGCCCGTATTTTACAAATCATCATCATCATCATCAGGTATTGCAATAGCATACTTAAAAGTACCTACTCAGTGTATTTCAATTTATTTGGTAGTTTGAGCCGAGTGTCCGAAATTAAGGTTATCTAATATCTAATTACAGGCTTTTTAGCTGTATTCAGCATAGCTTCCTGTGAAGACACATGGGATTTATTTTCTCGTACAGAAGAAGAGGAACTATTGCTCTTCGCACTCACAGAAGTCGATTGTCCGAGGCTGCCTACTCGTTCAGCCATTACTGTAACGTTCACCGACCCTGGACAAGAGTTGCCACAGTTGCTTCTAGATTTGAGGACTTCAAACGCCTTCCAATGGAAGTCTGCTATAATATTGCATGATGACACGCTCAGTATGTATAATTTCGTCTAACATAACATTCTTGGTGCAAATCCTCTAATTTGTGGTGCTGTTTATGTAACTTTAAAAGATTTAAAATATTAGAGTTAGATGGGTAAGTAAGTTGCAGGTACCCCATAAATAGGTACATACAAGCGAAATAACTAGCGTTTTTGAACATGCGTTCCACAGCAGTGTTAACTGTTACGTATTTTGATCGCAAACCCGACGCTCATTGTAATCTAGTCTCATTAGACATTGCTAGCTGTTATTTCCTTCGCTTGTTCATTTCATCAGGTCGAGACATGGTATCCCGTGTGGTGCAGTCCCTAACATCACAGATAGACGACGAGAGCGCCAACCCGGTGTCCGTGACGGTGTTCAAGATGAAACACGAGATCAACGAGTATTTGAGGCGCAAGGAGATGCACAGGGTCCTGTCGAAGCTACCTGTTAAATATATTGGTAAGTAACCACTATAAATATACCTTTTTTAGCTAGTCCCAAACTCGATGAAGGTCGTATTATCACGATAAACATGATAATAACATGATAGATAGTATGGAAATACGGTCTTTCATGTCCCATCACTGGTAACGTTATTGTCACCATTTTTAATTGTAGCCAGAGTTAAATTCGCATTTGATTGCCATAAGCAGGCAAATGGATTTTATATGACTAAATAAAAATTTATTTTATGTCTCCAGGTGAAAATTTCATAGCGGTAGTTACTTCCGACGTGATGACCACAATGGCGGAGACAGCTCGCGACTTGCTGATGTCCCACACGATGGCTCAGTGGCTCTACGTCATCTCTGACACCAACGCCCAGAACGGGAACCTGAGCAATCTGATCACCGATCTGTATGAGGGAGAGAATATCGCCTATATTTATAACTTGACTGATAATAATCCTGATTGTAAGGTAAGGTATCAATAATGTAATATAAATAAATAATTAGCTGCCGAATCAGATAAATAAGTATAAGATCCTACCCAGTGCATTCAATCACTAACCGGGTGTCGGGTTTCGCGGCAAGAAGCCTATGTCCTTTTTCAGGCTCTAGAATCTCTCTAATCGGATCAGTAGTTTAGGTGTGATTGCCTGACACACAGACAGAGTTACTTTCGCATTTATAACATTAGTAAGGACTTATACACCTCACCTCCTTCTTTAGTCCGCCACACCACTACAAATCAATGTGATCTGAATTCACAACATTAAACGCTTTCACAAATCTCTAAATGTCTGAGATTATTTGACTTAGCTCCTGCAATCAGAAAAGAGGAATCTATTGGAATTCGGATTGACAGCATGTTGCGCTCGTTAAATTCACAATAGTTTCCGTATTTTGTTTTGTCGAACCAATTCAGGGAGTGATTGCGATTCTACCGCGGCTGCACTGCGTCCGTTTCACGTTCAGCTTGGATTTCAGTTTCGAAAGTTAGATTTATCGCTGACATGACAATTAGATTTATTGGATAGTGGTTTGTTTACAGCTTAGAGATAAAATAAACATAATACAATCGTTAGGATCGCATTTACCTACCTAGTAATATATCTAAAAGCTAGGTTAATAACAACTAGATTTTTCTGGTATCTATTTAACTGGAATGATCCTAATTCTTTTCTACGAAGTTCTTCTAAAGTTAAGTGGAAGCTGAGAACCTCCGCTCAGAAGAGATTAATTCCTAATGTCTATAGATACAACTCATAACTATCTTTGTCTTATATTAGTTATTTTTATTTGTAGATAATCACCAACACGACCAAATTATTCTTTTTTTTTTGCATAGAATGGCCTAATGTGCTATTGCCAAGAGATGATGGATGCCTTCGTATCAGCCTTGGACTCTGCGATCCAGGAGGAGTTCGACGTGGCTGCTCAGGTGTCTGATGAGGAGTGGGAGGCCATTAGGCCGAACAAGCTTCAGAGACGGGATATGCTTTTGAAGCATATGCAGGTAGTTAGACCAACTATTGTTGAAATGGTGATAAAAATATGAAGTTTATAAAAACAAGCAGCAAAGACAAAGACAAAGACAAAGACAATTTATACAATTTATGCAACTTAGCATTACAGTTATTTTTACTAAAACTCATGTTTGGCATATAAATTGCGAACGTAATAATTATGCTTATTGCTAAAAGTCAATGGATGAGAGAATCACAGGGACGAACGGATGAAGAGTAAAGAAAAGGGGCCTATAGAACAACACAAATACAGTTAGGATGGTGACCTTTTTTTCTTTAATTTATGTAATTCAAAATTGACAATGTTAATCATCTGAGAAGGACTGAACTATATTGTTATTTATTAATGGCACGATTAAAAATATAGTCGTCTGCTGATAAGTTCATATCTTGGATTCTTATGTATCAACTACCATAGAATGATTTGTAATGTACCTTACAGCAACACATAGGCAGTAAGAGCCAGTGCGGCAACTGTTCCACCTGGCGCGCCTTAGCTGCAGACACATGGGGTGCTACCTACAGAAGTCAAACCGATAGTCCGGACTATACCGCCAATACAAATGGAACTATAGGCGTTATAGAGAAAGTTGAGCTGTTGAACGTAAGTGACAATGAATTCGTTTATGCTTTAAAATCGAATCAATCCTTTATTGCCTAAAGGCCTATATATAACATAGCTATAAATACTAAAATAATGCCTAAAATAATATTATTATTATTGCATGAGAATAAGATGAGAAATGAGAAAGATATAGTTCCCTTTCAGTAGAGCATATTACTGACAGATTGTGTAGAATGCCATTACCCACTAATGTACCTTATAACGACGAAATGCGTAGATTTTAAATAATTCTAAAGTATTTCGTGTCTTGAAGGTTGGATTCTGGCGTCCAATTGATGCTGTTAGACTCACCGATGTTTTGTTCCCGCATATACATCATGGATTTAGAGGAAAGGAATTGCCTATCATAACTTTTCATGTAAGAACCACTTGAATAACTATATTTTCATTTATTTTTACTTGAATAAATATATTTTATTCTCGAGTACGAAAAGCTTGGACAAAGGTTAAATATTTTTTGACGACCTCCGTGGTCGAGTGGCGTACGCACCGGTTTCAAGGTGTCGCTAGCTCTGAGGTCCCGGGTTCGATCCCCGGACGAGTCAATGTAGAAACAAACTTTTCTACATTGCCTCGGGTCTGGGTGTTTGTGGTACCTTCGTTGTTTCTGAATTCCATAACACAAGTGCTTTAGCAACTTACTTTGGGTTCAGAGCAATGTATGTGATGTTGTCCGCATTTATTATTATTATTTAAATGGTTTCTCAAAAATCAAGCATCCAATTAAATTACTGAATTGACTTATGTCTAAGAAAGCGAAAATAATGCACATAAAAGTTAATTTGTGTTTGCAGCTATATCCAAAAAGGCTTTATTTCTCGAAAATTCAAGTCCTGAATTGTGTTCGCGAAACACTTGCGAACAATGAGTTAATTTACATATACGGGATGTTTATCCTTGCTATTGTCTTCATAATGGAGTAACTGTTCCGCAATGTAGAGAAATGAAGGTTTCTTTATGTTAAATGCACTAACATTTTTAGTACAAACTAAAATGTTAATTTATACGATCAGAGGGATATCAGATGACATTGGATTTTAATTTAATATATGTATGTATAAGGAAGCTATAAAATAAAAATATAAAAATTAAACGGTGTGACTTTTCCGCTTTTCCTTTTAAGATTTTTTTTTACTACAATAATTTTACTTAATTTTCAGAATCCGCCATGGACGATATTACAACGCAACGAATCTGGGGCTATAGTTAAATACAGTGGACTTATATTCGATATTGTTAACCAATTAGCTAAGAACAAAAACTTTACGTAAGATTTTTTTCTTTCTTTTTATGTATCCTATTTTAGGCTTGGCTTTTTCATTGATATACTTAATAATATTATTTTGTTTCAAAATACAAACAATACAGGGGATCATTTTTTTACAGAGTTAAAGTAATACTGCCATCTATATTAAAGAAAGATTTAACCAACGATACGCTCTCTGACGTAAGTTTGATAAGAATATTTAAATGTAGCTACATAGTTTTTATTTAAGAAGTATTTCCACTTATTCGGAAAACAACGAATGTTCTCTTCATTTTCTTAGTAGCGGTTTGGCAACCGTTAGTATCGTCTCGCTACATAAATGTGTTTAGCGAGTTAACTCTGAATGAATGTTCACTATAAAACAGTTAATTAAACTTCTGCATATACTACATATTATTAGGCATTCCATTTAGAAATGTTCCTACCTACATTTCTATCTACATCTTCATCATTTAAGTAACTCCATTAGTAAATTGTCCAAATATTGACAACATTAACTTTTACGCAATGCGGATTTTAAATAAAATAATCTCTATTAGAAAGAATGAGATGTATTTGTGGCTATTTTCATTCATAATTATTTATTATAAGTATTTTATCAATAAATATGTGTCCTTGGTGTTTGAGCATGGTTGTTTCTGTTTATTGTTTCAGGCTATGGTTAGTATGGACGCGAAGTTAGCGATGTCTGCCATAGCTAGGGGGCAAGGAGCTTTAGCGGCCGCGGCATTTACTGTCCTGGCTGATCACATGTCAGGTCCGTTTTATAATAATCATTGTATCACGCACTTTAAATTCCCAATGTTCCTTTCTTTCTTTCCTTTGTACTTAGTTCTACATACTACATACCTACCCTTCGAAAATTGATTAACAAAAAAAATTGTCCATCTGTTAAACCATAAATCGAGTGCTGTGATTAAATATTGTGTTTTTTTTGGTGAATCACACTTGTTGACTTTGTATGAAATTTAACAGCCTTTTAGAGGTACATGTCACACAATATTACTAGCTTGTAGGCCTTGTAGCAGATTTGCTGCATTGCAGAGATTTCTTTAACAAAAAGATACGAGAGTTTATCACTGCGCTTGTTCACGGTTCGACGGATTGGCGATTTTAAATAAGTACCTACCACATACCTACCCTACCTACCTATTTATTGAGAATAGATATTTGAGACACTAATTAAACGACTTTGGAAAAGGAGGTTTTGATATATATTTTTCCAGCCATTTACTGTATTGGATTAACCAAAGGAATTGGCTATATATTGTCCTTGTTGTCTAGTTTACGCGCTCCTAAATCGAAACTGCTAGATACTATTACGTGAGTCAATTTATTGTGGTCATCAATTGTTTTATTTTCGTGATTATGGTTTACCTTTAAGCACCCTGTAGTGGTGTTTCGGAGTAGTTTAATCGACAACATACGCAATTGAACGACTAGTTTGATATTAAATGGCACTGCAACTGCAAAATGTAATAATATTAGTTCAGACCGACGAATAAACCGAGGTTTTGTGGGACTGTTAAATAATTTAAAGATTTAGATGTAACCTGTATATTTTTTGTGACAGGTATAAACTACACCATGCCAGTGAGTATACAATCATACTCGTTCATGATAGCACGACCGAGGGAGCTGAGCAGAGCGCTATTGTTCCTACTTCCGTTTACGACTGATGTAAGTTGAAGCAAGAATAACGAAACAATTTGTGTACATTATAATTATTAGCTTATTTTTGCCCGGTTAGTGGCAATAGGCTCGCCCCCTATTACATGGGACCTAAACATACCGGCGAACTGTGGGTGTACATTGGTACACCTCTGCCTAACCCTTCGGGGATACAGGCGTGATGGTATGTTATGTTATGTTATTTTTGCTGAAGGTTATTATGTTCCATTCTCTACTTTTGAAATTGAGTGCGATTTTTTTTAAACTTCTAGTCATTAAAAAGAAATACTATTAAGTTGGAAAGAACTTACTGTGACCTACTTATAAAAATATATAACACTTCCAGAAAAAAAATGTTAATTTAACTTTGCGTAGAACAGTCACATAGATAATTCAGTATTTCTGCGGGCTGATATTATATAAGTATATTCACTCGGGTTAGCTTATAAATATCTACGTGCAAAAAAGAGGATCTAATAGCTTTTAAAATACAATGTCTAACGACAACGTGATTCTCATACGACTGAGTTCTGTTCATTTTCAAATCGCCATTTCTAGCTATATTTTAGTAGTTTATGGATGAATATTCGGCTCCTTATAGCCTATCATCGAATTCTATGATTTAAAATCATCCCCAAAGCTTTATGTGTTTCAATGTGGTGTGATGACATAATGGCAAAGAATTATTAAACATAATTGAATAGATGCTTCTTATTTTAGACATGGCTGTGCCTAGGACTTGCAGTTATATTAATGGGGCCCACATTATACATTGTCCATAGACTAAGTCCTTATTATGAAGCGATGGAGATCACACGCCAGGGAGGTCTTGCAACTATACATAATTGTCTATGGTATATTTACGGAGCTCTATTGCAACAAGGTATGTTGTAATTAATAAAGGCAAAAACTACTCAAGTAATAAAATATTTTTGAAAAGTATTTATAGTAAAGTTTGCGAGTCTATTTCCATAGATCTGTTACCTTTTTATACAAGGCTGCACAAGCAGGTTTTAAAATGGATGCTATAAAACGAATAAAAACAAATAACGTTTCGTTTTTTTTTTCGTTTCTGGTTTTCGGAAGATTTTTTTAACTTAACCGGTCAGCTTTTTAGTTTAAATGTTTTTGAATTTAAGTAAAACCTTTTTAATAACATTCGACGATACGGTGGTCTTATTACCGTGTATAATCGTTCTAGACTTGTTAATTTTTACGTATTGAGCTGATTTTATGTTTTTTTTTTTTTTGTGATTTCCCTTAAGTTACACAATGAATGTAAGGACTCCAATGAGAGCGCTTATTGGAGTTAGAGTTTGATTTCAATATTATTTTGGGAGCCTTTTAATTTAAGGTCAGAAAAACTAAATATTCTTCATAACATATATTTAGGTGGTATGTATCTGCCCCGGGCTGACAGCGGTCGGCTCGTAGTGGGAACATGGTGGCTGGTCGTCCTGGTTGTCGTGACCACATACTCCGGCAACCTGGTGGCTTTCCTCACGTTCCCTAAGCAAGAGGTCCCCGTGACCACGGTTGCAGACCTATTGGAGAACCAGGCCCTTTACACGTGGTCTATCAATAAGGGATCCTATTTGGAGATGGAGTTAAAGGTACATTTTGATACTTCGTTGTTATTTGATAGAAAGTGGGTTACTTTCAGTTTTGTATTTCAAAACAAGTAATAAATAAATAATAAATAAATGCGGACAACATCACATACATTGCTCTGAACCCAAAGTGAGTAGCTATTTAGCACTTGTGTTATGGAATTAAAAAACAACGAAGGTACCACAAACACCCAGACCCGAGGCAATGTAGAAAAGTGAGTTTCTAAATTGACCCGTCCGGGGATCGAACCCGGGACCTCAGAGCTAGCGACACCTTGAAAACCGGTGCGTACGCCACTCGACCACGGAGGTCGTCAAAACGCCAACAAATAATATTATAAACAAGATACGATGATGTGACTTATGTATATTTCAACTTACCGAATTACTTTAGTTTTTTAGTTTCGCTCTCAGAATATGTGTAATAGATAATTATGTCATTACGAAAATTAATACTTAATTTCAAAAAGAAGTCCAAACAAAATCATTTCTTAATAACATGTTGTCTACAAAACTTTCGATCGTCTTAAATAGTTTTAATTATATTCCGTAAAGATTTAGATATGTTTCTCTTTTTTTTCTAAATGCCAAAAAGCGCATCTATTGTACCTTGCAGTCACATACGGCGTGAACGAATCCAGTTCTGCATTTAACACGCAACGTTCGCGTGATCGGAATTTCTAATTTCGGCACCTAATATGTTAATAGATTAAGCCGTTTCTTGTTTGTTTTATTAATTTATTTATATATAACTTGCTTTGGTCCTTCTCGCATGCTTGCAAGCGATAAAAAGCCACATAGACTATTATTTTTTCTCAAATTTAATTACTTCTCCAACAATTTTCATTTAATTCTTTTTTTTTAGGTTATAGGGGTAATATAGTAGCAAACAGCAACAGATTTTCGAAAGCTAGTTTCAGTGACGTTATAAAAGTGTCTGTTTTCAGAATTCAGACGAGCCAAAGTATGCGGCTTTGCTAAAGGGAGCTGAACTGATTACTGCTGGTGTAGGTACAGCGAATACTGCAGCCTACAGTAAGTAGCTAAGATTCAGTTAGGTATATAATTATAGATTAAGATCTGTATGTATTGTCAACATGTATGTATCTTAGAGATATAAATTATTTTTCTTCTTCTGTCTATCTTTTTGTTTACAATCAGTGCTTGGGTCGGCTCCCGGTCTTACAGGACTCTGAATACCGTATTTCACATGGATTGACTCAAAATGTGTACAAAAATGATACTATCAACTGAATTATTTCATTTTGCTTTCATTATGCTGTGATTGGGTACAAAGTTTAGGTTTCCATGTTTCCAAATCTCTTCATCATACATTCCTGCTCTCTTTTATTTAGGATCGGCGTTGCTGCAGCGCGTCCGCGACCACCGCCACGTCATCATAGACTGGAAGCTGCATCTCAGCGACATGGTCAACGCTGATCGCATGGAGTCCGACAACTGCGACTTCGCTTTGAGTAACTATTTACACGACATATTACTCTGTATGCACATCGTAGTTATAGGTACATGGTGGTGTCACTACGCTAGCGGCTAATTTACAACCTGCTGCAAACTTGATCACCGCTTGGAAAGAAAATATGAGACCTGAAAGTATCTCTTAACGCCAAATAAAGTTTTTATTTACTTAAAAACCAAGAAGTGATTATTTCATTTATATGTTAATGAAATTTCTGGAATTAGTGTTAGTTATGTAATGGAATTATATATTTTAGGTGTGGAAGAATTTCTTGATGAAAAGGTAGCTATGATCGTGCCAGCGGGTAGTCCGTACCTTGCGGTTATAAATAAAGAGTGAGTGTTTTTTTTTATAAAGAGCGTAATATTCTTAAAATAAAATAAAAAATCTTATTTTATCCAGATAATGATACCTACTTTAGTACGTATAATTTATCATTTAAATCAGAAAGCTCGGGGAGCAAAAAGCCGTAATATTAGGGCAAATCTTAAGTTTAAATCTGTCTCCTGGGTACAGTTAAAAAGTTTGTTTCGGTGTTTCTTCTTGTAAAATGTAACCAGATAAAACAATACAGTTACAAGAATTCGTCTATTACGTAAACGTATAGATTTATTAGGAATGTGACGGAATGTCATTTGAAAGAAAATACATAAATACTTGGTAATAGAGAAGAAGACCTCTGATCGACCTACATTTTTATATAACAGTTAGTTTTCCGTACTTTCCACTATTCATACGATTGCAGGCTTGAACGCATGCACAAAGCAGGCCTGATCACGCGGTGGCTGAATGCCTACCTGCCGAAGAGGGATCGATGTTGGAAGACATCTTCTGTGATGCAGGAGGTCAACAATCACACCGTCAACCTGAGCGACATGCAGGGATCATTCTTTGTATTGTTTATGGGTAAGTAGAAATAGCTTTAGAGTAATGATTGCTCACCATCATACCTTTCGTTGTGCGGGACAACTGACTAACACGACTAAAAATGGATTTTGGGATGATACGATATTATTACAATTTGTAGGAATGCTTTTTTAATTATGTCTTTTTATTTTTTCAAAAGGGGAAAAAAATACTGGTATTTTGGAACAGAGCTACCACAGCCATCTAATCATTTCTTAAGCTTTTACAGGTTTACTCAAAACATAAGTTTTTGACTAACATACTAAATATACATTTTGATTGGTCTTCTTTTAATTAGCAGATTTTTTATTTTCGTAACACGTTTATCTTAATTACCTTAGAATTTTCCTTGTCTTTTTTTAGATTTAGAATTACTTTGTTTTTGTTGAATTTATTTATTTACCTAAATATCTAATATTAACCTACGATCTAAAAAGGAAGGTGCGAGCAAGTTTGCCTTTACCGAAATTTTTACACTTATTTTCGTACTGTATTTCAATATTTATGAAATTATTATGAATCCTCGTGCCAATATGAGGTTTATCGTCTCTTGTCTACGACCTCTTTCTCTGCGATATCAACTAATTAAAATTTCATGTATTTTTTATTAACTGTCAATGACATCACATTTGGATTAGAAGTGTCTTGAATTTTTGAAACGTAGTTGCCGTTGAAGCCTGTTTTGATCAGTCTATCGCACATCAGTGCTAACACTTTGACATGAACAAATTACACCTTGGCTTCAATGCAATAAGAACTATTTTCGTATATCGTTGTGTCCATAGACCTGCTGTGGACCTTAGATATTGGAACCAGCTTACATAAAGCTGTGTTTTCGTTTACTGACCCCTCTAGATAGCAAGACACGTGTGTCCCACGCGGTCAACGAGTGACATGTGACGTATTCGCTCGTAACAAATCAATGCCAAATTATATGCAACTATTTAAATCAAGCACTAAAATCAATGACATTTATTACGTTACGCGGTATTATGAAATTGTGTCTTAATTGTAAAAAATACAAAGCAAACTAAAATCTTGATTTAAAAAGCCAACATACATGCCATTTAATGCGTACACACAACTTGTTTATTAATGAACTATTATTTCATCTTTTCTTTCCTTATCCTCCTACTACTGTACCTCTATAGTTATTTCTTAGTTTGTTTAAACATTTCTTCAATTTGATATTTGGACTACATTAATAAATATGACACTAAAATAAATATTACACATCCCAGTTTTTTCAGAAAATTAATACCAAGTAGTTCCATTTCCACATTTCACCTAATTCTTATTAATTTTACCTGTAACTAGATTTTAATCTATTCAGTTTCTTCATAATGATGTCTTTTGTACTCATATTCCAGGATTCTTCTCAGCATCAACGGTCCTGCTGCTGGAGTTTCTATACAACAGGCGGAAACGAAGGAGCGACGAGACCGTCATTAAGCCTTACGTTGAATAAATTATACACAATAACTATAACATTAACATAATCGTGGAAAAATACTCATATTTCCACTATCCTGTTACCGTGTATCATTCCCCCACGTTTTGTATGGAAATTAAACGGTTTTAAGAAGCTTTTTTTTATGTCGTTTAACTCAGTAACTTTTCCATACTGCGATGCTGCTTTTACGTGCTAATTTACTACTATTGCATAAGAATGGATCACTGGATACTGCAATTCATCATCGTAATCATCAGGGAAAGGCCGTGGATTTAAGTATTGGGTTGAGATGTGATTATTTTTTATCACGCCAAAGCCTCGCAAATGCAATGGTGCAGTTTAAAAATGCATGTATTGGTCCAAATTTTTTTATATGAGTTTGTTAGATGATGAATTTAGGAAGGAAAAATCTGAAACTAGATTTTTCTTTTACGCCTAATTATTTATTTTACAAGAACAATCCACCGGATGAAAAAATGACAGAACATACCTACATCGGTTTCTTCTGAACTACATTTTTTGACGACCTCCGTGGTTGAGTGGCGTACGCACCGGTTTCAAGGTGTCGCTAGCTCTGAGGTCCCGGGTTCGATCCCCGGACGGGTCAATGTAGAAACCAACTTTTCTACATTGTCCCGGGTCTAGGTGTTTGTGGTACCTTCGTTGTCTCTGAATTCCATAACACAAGTGCTTCAGCTACTTACTTTGGGTTCAGAGCAATGTATGTGATGTTATCCGCATTTATTTATTTATTTATTTACATTTCATATTTAAACTTCACTTCTAAGACTTTTATTGAATTGATATTTAAAGAAACGATATCTTAGAACATCTTGTAAAGGTTATCATCACGTTACATAGCCATGATGAGCAACATGACATGATCCTTCATATAACTGGATTGTGTTACCAACTGACAAACTACGGAATCAGATTCTAAATAGTCGCAAGGTCACTTAGAACTTTTGTTTTATTTTGTTATCATAGCATAAAAATGTAAGAATGAAATAAGGTAGGTACATAATACACATAGTAAACATTTAATTTTATTTAGATTCTTGAAAAACTACGCCTTTTGATTTTTAATAAATTGTCCCAACATTTTGGGAACTGAAAGATTACCTGTAAGTAGAGCCTTGATACTACTTCAATACTTTAGAAATAGAATATAATTTATTGCTGAAATTAAACTTAAAATATTTACAATATTATAAAAACTAAGCCTACACAAGAAATAAGAAGAATTATAAACTAAATAAAACTAAGAACAAAAACAAGGCATCAAAAAATTCATCCAAATCGCTGTCGACTGGGAGTGTGCCCAAAAGGCTGGCAGCATTGCCACGTTGATATGAAAGACTACATAATCTCATTAAAGATATGCTTTTATATTTGCTATATGCTTTTCAAACCAAACAAGTAAACTAAGCTTACTACTAACCAGACATAGAACATTTTATCTCCCTACAAACCTTATTCATAATAAATTATAATACAAAATTCCTTTAGGATTTGGTCAGCCTTAATTATAACGCAAAGGAGATCAAGTGTCCACTCTAGTCTGTCGGCAACCATAAATCTGTCACTCTAACCCAAACATGAATGAAATATTCGCGTTGCTCTCTCGCGCGACGAAAAAGCCCTTACCTTACCTAAGGGTTTACTAGACACCCCTGAAACAAACTCCACTGTACGTAAATTCCTGAACATTGTTATATGAGATTGTGTTTTGTTTTTTGCTAGTCGAATTTTATGTTTTGGACTCAGGGATTCAGAAATTACTCTAGGTATATGTGGCTCAAAATCAGAATAAAAAATTGAAATAAATTGACACGAAAATGTTTATTTATTTCTAAAAGATACACCAACAGCATATACAGCACACGTTGTATTTATAAATGTTTAAAAGTAATGCAAGTAATGTTCATGCCCATTAAAAGTATACAACATTAAAAATTAAATAGCTATCATCTTAAAATTTGTTGATCTTAAAATATAAGATATAAACAAGATTATTATGATTATAGATAGATAGATAGATAGACAGATAAATAGATAGAATATTATAGAATATATGATTTTAATAGGATTTGCAGGAAAATTGACCAATTATAAATTAGCTAACGAACTTTAAGTTAAGTAAGTTTGTAGTAGGTCCTTGTGCGTCATCACTGAGGTATATTAGTTACGTATTTTTGAATAAATGGTATAATCTTGAAAAACTTGTATACAAGTAGTTCAAGATTTCATGACGTCAAAAATCGTCAAACAGATAACTGGCTCTAAATCTTTACTGACAAATAATGTTTGTTTATGTTTCAAAACACTCTTATGATATTGTTAGTTTAACATATTGCGCGCCCGTTTTATCTCGTTTAAATGAAATATGTTCACCAAAGGGAAGGTGTTATATTTTTTTAAGTATAGGTGACGTACACTTTTCGTAGAGGTTTTCTGAGAAGATTGGCTGGTTTTCATGGACTCAAAAAAGAACATAGTTCTTGTTTATTTAGTAGTCATTTGTGATACAACCTTTTTAGTTGTCTAGGGATGGAATATGCCCGTAGATAAAAATTGTTTAAACCATAATTGTATAACATAAGTCCCACAATTGAATAATCTTGAGAATACAAGATTATATAAGAAGTCGGGTACATTAGTATGCTGCATTATTTATAAATTCGCATATACATACCAGAATCCATATTCAAGTAGGCACTAACATACTAGCACCTACATTATATAGTAGCACAGTAGGAAGGAGAGTCTCATTGCGCATATTCAGAATAAATTTTATAAAGTTTCGCTTGAAAAGTTTCTTGAGTTTCCACATGACAGATTGCCATTTTGCCAGCTGCGTCGACAGGATTGCTGTAATGTTAGCTGCTTGTAGATAACATAACCAAACAGAGAACTTTATTCTATACATTTGATGGATATGATTTTTATTTCTAAGTGACACGAGGCTGAGGCGTTTCTGATCAGACTATATCAGACTATTTTTCGATTGTTGGTGTCTCCAAAAAGTGCGCATACCTGCACGTTTACTTACCTCCTAAATACTGATGCCGACTTAATTTTATCTCAACATAAGTACCATCTCCGTCAAGAAAGAAGAAAAAAAACTCTTAAGTACTTAGTAGGTATATAAGTAAAGGGAGAATAAATCTATCTTATTATAAATATTCATTGTTTTCGCCACATTGTTAAGCTAGGTTTACACGACTACAAGGTTGATAGCTAGCCGGTGGCACAAGTAGCGCCGGTATGCTAATGCTAGGTTACTGGTTACAACAAAACATTTGACGTGACTTGACGCACGGCTGTTCTGCTTACAGCAAAAGGGGTATCCCCTATACCTAATTTTAAGAGAGAAAAAGAAAATAAATAAAAGGAACTCATTGCTGTTTAAATTTTGTCAACTAACTAACGAAAACATATTTACAGTCTATCAACGGCATCACTGAAACTTTACGGCTTGGTGGCAAAATGATAGCACTGTCATCTTTATTTCAAAGCATTAAAGTCGATAGTTTTTAAAACTAATGTGTCGACCGTACCGTGTACTACTTTAAAAAGGTTTTTATGTATAAAAACATATGAATGGCCGGATGTATTGTCCTTTATAGCGGTAAGTTGTGACAAAAGTAGGACTGCGAATATATTAATGCTAACTCAAAATAAATAATACATGACACGTTTAGTTTTTTAGTTGAAAGAGTTAGAATAAACCTTTGTTTGTCTATTTGGATGTGATATATTCTAAATCGACCTAAATCGTAGCTTTTTAAGTTCAATTTAATAAAAAAGTACATTACGAGCCTGTAACAAATTATGTTAAATGGTTAAATTAACTTTACACTTTATTTTTATTATAGATAAAAATGTCGTAAGTATAGGCCAGCTGACGAGTGGTGTATTTCCTAGTTATGGCAACTTTTGGGATAAGCGTGGGTACGTGACTTCGTAAACGAGCTGGTAGGTATCCGTACTCAGAATATAGGAGAAATAGAAGAATTATTAAATTGGTACCAGTTCTTTACAAAAATAACTGGTAGAGAAATATAAAAAATAACACTAAGTATAGATATAAATAAACAGCAAGTATTAAACCGCCAAGTTCCCAGGAAAATAAGAAATCGTGTTTTATAGAATGTTTATATTGAGCGTTACTTTCATCAGGCACTAAGTTTATTGCCGCGGTCGTTGACACATAACATAAACTAACAAATAAATCGGAAAGAAAAAAAGCAAGCAGTGTTCGAAACTAGTTAAAAGCGGTTTCTAATGGAAAATACCATAAGAATATCAATAATATAGATTAAATAGGCGATCACGTATGCCAAGACATTCAGACTACACGAATGACGTGATCAGAAAACCGGTGTTGTGGTCCCATACATAAATACTTGCTCGTGATATAGAGAATCAGTTTAGTTTTCGTCCCGTCAACGATCGGCCGCAAAATTTGATTTTCCGGAGTATTATTTTTAAAATTATATAAAAATTATTAGGTGTCAATGACAAAAACGAAGAGAAAGTTCGCGATAACCGACAAATTTCTACCAAGGTTAGTACATTTTGTTATACGTTACATGAGCTAACATTGGATTGTTTGGAGATTCCGGAGTTTGCATCGTTGGAGCAGAAACTGGATGCCGATGTCAACATTAATTTAAACAGACGGAAAACAAAGTGATATTCTATAAGAATTAATTTTATCCTTTTGAGATACGAATCCCTAAAAAGTTTTTTTTCTGTATTGAGAGCACGTGTTACAAATAATTTAAAAGTTCTCATAAATTCTTTTCTCTTGAAGCTATAAAACTAGAACAATTGCGTAAACTGTTTAAATTTATTTACTTTATAATCGGATTTTAAAATAACTTTCATAAAGCTTGTTTCAACTCTATACTAAAGCCAATATGAATTAAACGTTATTACTAATTACGCAATTATCAACTTTGACAACATGTGTTTAAGTTCAATTTAGAATGACAAATATTACCGAAAAGGGCCTAAAAGTAATTTGAATGTGATGGAAACTGAACTGTTAGTCATTGAATTAAGGTTCATAATCCCAAAGCACGTTCATTATTTCTTTAAAGTGGCTGATGTATAAGTAGCATTTGTTATCTCACATCTACCAACAAAATGCTTGTTCACATAAACACTTTATTTTAAAATAAATTCTTATCATAAAAACAACATTATTTATTCGGAACAGTGAACTGGAAATGAGAATTAAATAAAAAAGCACTCAATCGAAACTTGAAATAAATTTATATTTTTACTGTTCATTGTTTCCCGTAAGTATCTGTCATGTTGGCTGGCTTTTACTTACGTAATGGTTTTAAGTTTTAATAATGATTATAATTAGCTCCTATGCTTTTAAAGTAAGGTTTCTATCGCTGAAACAATTTAAAATTGATCATTTTAAATCCTTAAAATCCTATGCTTGGTCTGTAGTTGTATTATAGAGTTTCTAAATAAGAATATACTGCTCGTCTTTAAAAAAACAGTTTGACATTTCAATTGTTTACGACATATCATTAGTATAATTAAGCTGTTAGCAACTCAGATATTTAATCTGTGTATTTATATTCAAGGAAACCCGTATTTAAATTATTATTGTCAAATCCATACTAAAAAAATGCCTATTTGGCCTTATATAACATTATTTAATTCACTTGTAGAATGATTTGTTTTTATACATATTCAAGGAAACCCATATTTAAATTGTTACTGTCAAATCCATATTATAATATAATATAATATAATAATATAATATAATATTCCGGGACAATTTACACACGGTTTTCTGATCCCAAGCTAAGCAGAGCTTGTGTTATGGTAACCAGACAACTGATAAACATACTTATATATTTCTAAATACATACATATTATAGATAAATTACACCCAGACACAGAACAAATGATCGTGCTTATCACACATACATTTGTCCTGGGTGGGAATCGAACCCACGACCTCCGGTATAGCAGTCAGGGTCACTAACCACTAGACCAACAGGCCAGTCGAAATATTAAAACAATACCTATTTGGATTAATACAAAATTATTTAATTCGCTTGTAATATTATGTGTCTTTATAAATAGATTTACCTATTCTCATTGTTTAGTACATTCTCATGTTTTTTGTAAGGCAATTGGGGAATAGTACCTATTTATAATTGCTAAAACCAAGCACGAAACATAGATTTTTATAAGTGACACTTATTTCTATAAGTAACATAATTATATGAAAAGGCGCAAAAGGTTATCCAATTTTGAATTAAGGTTCTCAAAAAAGGTCCAACTGCAGTGGCATTCAAGTTTTTTATTTTTTGTTCATCGTCACCCTGGCAACAGCCTGGAATTCGAACGACAGTTTGGTATAATGAGGCACAACCAGTTTCTTTTCTAACAACAAGTTATTTAGGTGCAACCGAGTGCAATGCTCTACATCTTATCATACCTTGAAGGTGGTACCGATATTCATTATAAAGTACCTTTAGTCTTTATACAGAGCTTTTGACTGAGTACAATGAAGATAATACTGTTTAATTTTTGTTGTTCCTAAGTATTAGCATTTACTTAAGAAGTTTTTTTAGAGTACCATACGGGAATTATAAATTGTTTCATGGTAAATTGAAATATTTATATTAATATGCCACTTACGATTAGGTTTTTAGGGGTTTTGCAAGGATACATTCTTGGCCCAGTTAAGTGCTAATTGAAAAAAACATTATCATATGTTATAGTTTAAAGTAAATATTTTGGTTTCTCTTAATCCATTTGTTGACATCTCAGAAATAGTAGTTTTATATAATTTTTATATTTTCGACTGCATTTGCCTAACGGTTAAATGGAAATGTAGCTGCAGGCCACTAAAACTATCGTTCAATCTTAGCACTCGTATTTTGTTCTAAACAAGGTACGATAAAAGCTCTAAATATTTGTCTAAATGATATTACAATGTAACACACAGTCCCTACTTAAAAAAAAGTAGGAACTAGGTGTAAAAAGTCCTTAACGTAATAAATAACATTTAAAAAATTAAGTAAACAAAAAAAAACATTCAATTGTAACGTATTCTACAGACAATAAAGGAAATAAAAAAAAATATGAACTAGTAATATTTTAACATAATGTGACATTTAATAACGGAAGTATAACACCGGATATCCACAGTCGAAAACATATTTATAAATATAGTTTCTACCATAAAATTGGATTTACATAATTGTTCGATTCTTGTAAGAAAGCAAAGCCTCACAAACAGTATGAGAGTGTAGGTATGAGTGGGACGAGATGAGGAAGCTCTTCAAAAGGGCTTTGCTTGCCCTATATTTACACTTGTGGCATCGCCCTTTCAAAAATATTCGTGACAGCATTTTTTAACAGTATTGCAGAAGCACTAATAGTAATCTAGTATCACGTTTTTTTGTACAGAAGAAAAGAAAATTAAATTGTCAATTTAAATATTCTTCACAAGAAATACATTTTTATTCTTACTACGGCTTCGTATAAGATCTAACATGTTAATTAAATTAACGAGGAAACTTTTTGACTGGGTTGAAATAATGGTCAAAATTATATATTTTTTTCCTTAGTTCTGACATACTCACGCTATTTATGGCACATTCCAGAACATAATTAGGAGCTCTAAACTTAGCTGCAACTTAACCTGACCAAAATCCTTGGGAAATCGAAACCCACTTGATATGATAGGAAATGACAGACAACCAAAAATTTTTTAAATATCTCTTGTTGGGACCTCAAAACCAAAAGTATCTTGCTTTCTATATAATGTTGTTATAATGTATACGGTTGAGTCACAGATGTGGTCGGACCGGTTCTCTGTTTACTGCAGAGCAGCACGCGGCCACTGAGTGCTCGCTGACTCCTAGCGAAGGTCCAAATGCCGTCAAGACATTATTGAACTTGTTTGTCGCACTGTATTAGATTCTATTTATAAAAAGTAACGTTATGTAAAAATGATGCTGGATTTTTGTACTTGAAGAGTTTTTGAATTAGAGATTTTGGAGTAAACTAATGATGATGCTGAAATGGAAGGTGAAATTGAAATGCAAAAATTCTTTTAAAAAAGTCTAACGACATTTGGTGTCGATGCGAAGTTAGAAGATCTATTCGGAATGACATGGTAAATTTATAAAGTGATAAAGTTTAACGTATAACTTTGAAACTATTTGAAAGTGTCCGATAAATATCTATATATTCATCTTCTGCAAGAGATAATAACATTACATAACATACCTTCACGCCTGTATCCCCGAAGGGTTAGGCAGAGGTGTACCAATGTACACCCACAGTTCGCCGGTATGTTTAGGTCCCATGTAATAGGGGGCGAGCCTATTGCCACTAACCGGGCACAAATCCAAACTCCGACCTGCTACTGAGATTTCATAGAAAAACCCAATAACACCTTGGTCGACTTGGGAATAGAAACCAAGACCTCTAGCGTAGCAGTCGCGCTTAGCACCACGAGGCCAACGAGGCAGTCTTTTATTTAGGCAGACAGAGGAGGACAGAGGCAGGCATTACGAATATTCCAAGTATATTATCACTATAACACACCTTCAACTTAATTTCACAATAGTATTACATAATAATTTTTAAATTAACATAACACGTAATTAATATCAAAGGCTTAAAACTGGATTTTAGAACTTATGAGTTATGGACCAGAATTAAAGGCTATTTGAAGGCTTACTTAAGTCGTAGTAATTTCTTCTGAATTGCAAACTTGGTTTAATTATGCAGAAACGAAGTAAACAATATTGAAAAGTCCGAGATGATACAAGGAGTATAAATGTTGCATCACCCAGTCAATCTGGTATGGACAATGTTTAAAAACCGGTAAAATCTTGTATATGTAAATTTTATGCAGTAGTTTATGCAAAGGTAATAAATGCATAGCAATAGAATCCTGTGAAGGTTAGGAAAATACGAGGCAACGATGAGATGATAAATTGAAAACTAGACATAGACCCTAGCTTGTTTTATTAAAATATTCTAATACGCAGGAAGCAATACACGTTGGGTGCAAAGCTATACAAAAAAAAGTTCTTATAAGCTATTTCAAAAGATGCTTCCCTATTCCAAGATTTATAAAACCAAACTATACCTAACTACTTGATGTTTTTTCAGATTAAATAGTGTTATCTATTCGTAATCATAGCACTTATTTATATTTTAAATGTTACTATGGGCAAAATATTTAAATAAGTCTGAGTGATGTCATTTTTTATAATTTGCTCTTAAACAATAAGCTTCCTTTGTCTTTTCTCAGCATACATGAATTAACGGAATACATTTTTGTTTGCAGGCTCGCTAAAAACCTGTGCACCAGAAAAGGCAGTCGTCGGGCGAACACCGGCAACCGTCTGGAACACGCGGTCCTCACCCACATCCAGCACGTGCCGTAGATTCCCTGCCACCACCCTCCATCCTCATCTCATACTCCATCTCCCTCCAACCGGCATCAGCTATATTACCGTGAAAGAGATAGATGCTAGCAGCCATGGCCCGAGGAGACGAATGTAAAACTGCTTCCAAGGCTAACTACGCTTGCAAGTCGTTCGACGTATCTGCTCCCCTGAAGTAAGTATTCTCAAAATGCAACAGGCCATTTCCGTGTATTTTTTAATTTGTATCGCATGCTGTCCGTACGGTTTAAGGTTGAAATTGGGATCGATATGTACTGTATTATTTCCCCTGGGGCCACCATGTAGCCATGCATGTTAAATGATTGAACGTTTCAATATTAACTCACCACGATAGACCGCAAAATTCATTGATTTATAATAAATAAGAAGCATTGAATCTCTTATATATTCGGTATAGAAATAAAATCTAATTGCTTTATGAACTTGATTACAGAAAAGCAGCGTACCAAGCGCCGCCGCAGTACCAGGCCGCTAAGAAGCCAGAGCAGAAGAAGGACTACGGATCCTGGGGCCCCATCTACAAGGACAAGAAGACTTTCACAGACATGCACCTCTGCTGAACTCCAACTCCAAGCCGGGTCATCGCCATTACTAACATCGTCACATAGTTTTAGAGCTACTACCAAAAATGTAACAAGTGTCGACCAATAAACAACGTCAAATTCTCGTGTAATTGTGATTCTTTTGTGACGAATAGCTTTTTCTTATTGTTTTCAATGGTGTAGGTTTGCTTAATAACTAACATATCATGTATCATTATTAACAGATTAAACATCATCATCATTTAATCAGATTTTTTGTTGCGGACCTAAATCTTATGAGAATACTGATCTGAATTTGGGCACTGAAATTAGAATTGTGAACTTTAAATTAGCGGCGGGCGATTCGCGTGTGTATGTATGGAAGAGCGTAGTTTTGAATCGGAATAAACAAAATTTTTGTAATCATTGTAATTTTATTGTAAAAACACTGCAGTAAAATGTTGTTCAATTAATAATGTTTAACAAATTGCCCTTACTTAAGAGCTGAGAAAGCTCATCATAAAAACGGAACAAAGAATAAATAGTCTTTGTTCTTGATTGACCAGTATAGTAATACTGCAGTACAGAAACTAATGAAAAGCCGGTTTTATTTCAAGATTAAAGTTTCTTATACCCTAGCGATATTAAAGCTAGTGAAACGTTTCTTGCAAACTTCCAGTTCTGTAAGTGGTCTTTGTAAGTTTGACTTTTCTTTCTACCGAAGGGATCTACATTTTCTTAATAAACGAATAGCGAAGTTAGAGCATATAACCTATTATTTAGAAAACAAAGTAAAATTGGACTGCATTTGGATACTTTCCAAAAAGATTGGCCAGAAACTGCAATTCGTGAGAATAGTAGAAAAATATGAGATACCTTTGCCTTGGGAGGCTTGATGCATATGATAAATTACATCAGGTAGCATAAGACCATATGAATAAATTAGACGTGCAACATAAGATTAAATGTAAATTAACAGATGTGTATAGTACAAAGTAAGTAAATTAAACCCACTCGGCGTAGACGCTAGGAAATATGAATAAGAATATGGAAGGATCTGCGATAAGTAGGATGATACAAAGCTGTCTCCAGTCTCCGAGAAAATATGTATGTTGGTATTTGAAATTCGCATACATTTTAAAATTCATGCGTTAAACAAAAGGTTTATATTGTATGCCAGGAACTGAAGTCTCACTATATAGATAAACAACCTATTTCTTTGAAACTACATACTGCTTAGCATACTATTAAGCGATTAATAGAATTCACCTTTGGTTCCGTCAAGACAGTTAGCCCTCTTACGCACTTGCGGTTAACCGCGGGGGCGGCTAGCCGCGCGGTTCGCCGCATTTCCAGTTTAATATGCAACCGCTTGTGATTGTACGCACTTAACCGCCACAAAATTTCAACCGCGGCGGTTGAATGGATGGCTGCGGCCCGCTTCGCGGCTGGCCGCTATTTTGTTTATACGCACCTGGCGGTTCAGTTCGCGGCGAGCCGCCCATAGAGAAAAGTAAAATGGGTGGCCAAATTCGTTGCGTGTTTCTAGTAAAGGGTGAATCCAGTATCTCTTTTTATTTTTCTTTCGTTGTTTTCGGTAGTAAAAATAGATAACACAAGCTACCTCGACGGCGTCCATTTCTTTACTAGTCAAAACACGCCTTCAAGCGGTCCAACCGCTTTACGCGGTTTCATAGCGGTTGGCCGCCCGTAGCGGTCAACCGCTATGGCAACCGCATCAGGCGGCTGGCCGCTCAATCGAACCGCCTAGGCGGCCAACCGCTAGTGCGTAAGAGGGCTTATAGTCAGGCTTTTTTATTTGGATAGAATTGGGCTAAAATTGTATTGATTTAATTATATATTTTTTCTTTATTGTGTAGTTTATAAATATGAGTTGTTTTGCTTTTATAAGGTACATATGTACAGTACATAGGTACATGAAGTTCCTAGCTGCATAACCTTGCTTCTGGATGAACTGCATCTTTACTGCGTCAGTAATATTCTATCTTTCTAAGTAACACAAACGTCACAACATACATAAATTAGCAAGGAGCATTGTGGAGTAAACTCATCCCAAAAAATACATATTGGACTCGCTTTGTAAAAAAATAAGTTGTTCATGAGAATGGCTTTGGGAAATATTAAAACAAAGTGCCTAACAGGGGCTTGAAAATTGAAGGGATGTATCATATTGTCTGGGGATGGGTCGTGTTCACTGCCGCAGTCCTAAGGGAACACAGAGTATTACCGAAAACATATTCACATTTCAGCCTAGGTATTTGACAAATTGGGTTTAGAGATAATTGGTGCAGGTATACTCATGATGAAACCAAACGTAACTGTAGCAAATAATCAAGTAAGTTAACAAGGCCTAGAGTATTTGTTTGCATTATGATTATGTGAAAAGTTACTAGATGAGAAGAAACTTTATTTATTAGAAAGGATATGTCAGCAAGTTACAGCAAATGTCCTCAAAATGAGTAGACGCTAACATTAATGCTTGTTTAAAACTTCTACAGGTCTCTTAGGGTAATAGTAAGCATAATTATTTTACGTATTTATTGTACGTAGGGCCTTTAATTTAATTTTTCTTTAATTAAACTCACGTGTATTGTTAGTAAATCTGATGTTGACACAGATAACCTATTTACTCTTACATTTCGTGTAACTTATCGTAAAAGTTCTTTCATGAATTGTTAGGAAACTAATATAAATGTTATTTAGAGCACTCAACACAAGTATTTCACACGTTAATTTGTGTTACTATGCCTAAAGAGTATTTTGTTTGTTACTAAGGCCGAAATTTTAAGGTAGGGTTTGAATCATGAAATTGAATGATTGAAATGATGAAATAAAACTTACTTACGTTCAGAGTAAAGTGGTTCTTATGTGGCTGCTAGACCTAAAGTACCTAAATAATAAACTATGAGGTTATTCTATTTCGATACATTTATTATTAATTATTAGGACGTTTATTTTTTAAAATTCAGTTTTCAAATCACTTGGGAAAACATAGCACTTACTAATTAAGAAAAATCACGGGATTAAGGCTACGCGACACTGAAGTGCGTTGCGCAATAATTAGTTAACTTTAAAGTCAAGTTTTCAGCTAATTAGAATCTTTTGCAACTGTGTGCAAAAAGCAAAGTTGCGTGTAAATAAACGTTTTGGTTTAATCGTATATAAAATGTTTAAAATTCAGCATCTACGAGTATACCGTAAATGTCGCAAATTCTGTAGAAAAGCTTCGTGAATAGGTACATAACCAAGTAGATCAGCTATTTGGTTTGGACCTTCGACATAAAATGAGGAACGGTTTACTAAATCTATGAAATGGAACAAACACCAACACTTGCTTGAGTCATAAAGTTGTTTACATCGGAAATGGGCGCTGCTTCATTGTTTTCAATGCAATACCTAAATGTAAACGACACTTATGAGTATTCATATTGAACTTTCTTGTGATTTTACGTGCTAAACTAATTAGGTTCCTATGGTAAAAACCTTTTAAGTTGCTACTACAAACAGTTGAAAGTTAATTTAGTAATATCTGCTAGGTAGGTTTATCTGTTAATGTACTTAAAGTGTGTGTTATAGCAAGAAAATAATAGAAATATGGAAAAAAAAAATGAAAATTTTAGAACCTGTTACACGCTTAATAAGATACCTTAGATTGTTAAAACAACATAAGGATTATTTACCTACCTACATAAATCGGTGACTACGTGTATGTAGTATTTCTGTAATTCAGTTACTAAGTAGTCTGCAACAAAACTTGTTGCAAAATATCAAAAGTATTGACTTTATTCAATTTTGTGTGCCAAATAAATATAGATTCTGTTACCTGAACCTCCGTACGTCGGTATCTTCCTAGATTTCCATATCGTGCGAAATAGTTCAGGTGAATTGTGCTCGAATGGAAACTGGCTTTATCTTTTCGTTGGAACCAAAATACGAGGGATGTACTGCATACGAATATATTGTGTTTATTCGTAAATGAATGTTTTGTGCCATTTAATAGGAATCACATATAGCCAGATATAGGATATCTGGCTACTAATCTTGATGTTTTTAAAAGTCTTTTTTTTTGTTGTGTTTGTTATGTGTGTGTGTGTGGTGTTAACGGTAATTTTTTTTACCCATGTAAAATAAAAAGCTCAGGCCTATTGACGAAAAAAAGCTTTTTCTACAGTTCGAGAATCGAAATTGGATGCATAGTTTTCCGGCATAGTTTTATCATAATTTTGAACAATACCGCAACAGTAACCATTTACAAGTAAAAAGAGATTGTATATCCCACGATCAGGGGATAGCCATAAGAAGTATATCGCGATTCTCTCACAATATTACGTTTGGGTACCATTATGCAAACGGCCGATATTTGTTTATGCTATTCTATCTATGGAGGGATAGTATTACTGTGAAATTTATTTTTTACATTTGCTTTTATTTCTGAAACCAAATATAATGTTTATTTTTAGTCCCCATTGAACAAACTGGAAGAAGTTTTGCCGTTTCTAACTTTAAACTTAGAAATAAAAGTAATGGATAAAATCGTAAAAAAGAGAGTCATTTATGATTTCAAATCAAATTACTTTTAAGAAAAGTATTTTTACAAATGATTGATGTTGTGTAATGATTGGGTGATAAATTTAGCAATACATTTTGTTTCATAATATGAAAGGTTTCAGCTGCACCTACATTAAATTTTTTAGCAGTCGACGTAAATCCGAGGAGTAGACATGATCCACTCAGGCTATTGCTTAATGACGTTGCAAGGCTGACTAAATTTAATAAAAGCTGTCTTGTGATGTGTGTACGAATATTTAATAAGATACCTTGTGACATTGTAAAATTAAATTATGTAAAATTGTAACCCTATTATTTTGCACGTCACCCTGTGACAAACATGTCTGCACTTCATTTATTTTGTCATCTTGTATGTCATGTATCTCTTCTAATCTGTATGTACACACACATGTTTATGCAAATAAAGATTATTTCACATAAAAATGTTAAATGTCCGTTCGTTTAAAACACAACTATATAAATGGCTTAAAACTTGTAATTTTTACAGTGTTCAAGATTTTATTTATAGGACTGCATAAAATTGTCCATACCTACCTATTATTCTTTAAAATTGCATGCTATGTTAAGCAAAACATGTGTAACATATTTTTACACGACTGCCCAAAAAGGAGTGTTATGTTTTTAGGGTTCATGTATGTATGTATGTATGTATGTATGTATGTATGTATGTATGTTTGTGAGTTTCTTTATTCCACCATAACTTCTAAAAGGCTTGACCGATTTCAATGTTTGTGGTATCGTTAGAAGCTTTGAGTTATCCCGAGTGACATAGGCTATGTGGACATTAAAAAATGGTCAAGTGTGAGTCGAAATCGCCTGCAAAGGGTTCCGAACGATATTTTTTTTTGTGTTGTGTCATGTTTTTTTGTTGTTCACTAAAAGGTATTAAATAAAAAATTAATAATTAAAAAAATTAAAAAACACGCCTGCCATGTCAAAAAAAAATTAAAAACAAGTCAAATATTTGCAGTCGGGGTCGGTTTCTTGGAACAATTCATTACAGGAACCCCGACTGCAAATATTTGACTTGTTTTTAATTTTTTTTTGACATGGCAGGCGTGTTTTTTAATTTTTTTAATTATTAATTACATTTGTTACTCCTTTTTATACCATGTTTTATGCAAATAAATACATTTATTATTATTAATAATTGAAGTAACAATACAAAATATAAATAACTCTCGAAGGCAAGAAATATAATATAAAAAGTTCTAATTTAATTAATTGTACCTGACAGTCCTTAAAACACAGATATAAATCCCAAGGCAGCTTTTTCAAGTCTTAATTACTTTTCTTGAAAACTTCAACAGACTTCAGAAAAAGTACTCTAGGCTACCCCGAATACATTTCTTGATACATTTGATGGAATCAAGTCCCAATACGTTAGTTGTTGGATTTCCTCACGTTCGAATTTCCTGTGGTGTCGCTGTGAATACACCGAGTAACTGTAGGCTCGTTAACTTTATCAGTGGAAGGAAGTGACGTAATAACTTGCTGGCGCGAAACGCCATGTTTTGGCAGAGTTTGCCGATTCATTTGCGGTAAAATTTGGTTGGTTTTGGAACATTTTTTGGTCGGTATTTATTTAAAAAAATATTTGTAGAGTTTGAACTAGTTAGTTCATGCAGTTTGAAAACTACTTTATTTAATTGGAAAATTCCCTGTGTAATTATAGTTTTATTAATCTTAAACTAAGATGACGATGCAATGTTTGTAAAAATATTTCACACATGGACATTCTTACAAACTCGAATCTTTTTCAGCGGTAGGTATGTATGTAGTAGGTATCTTTGGAATAAGATTTAAACTATTTATAAGAAGAAATCTGTGAGTGCGCAACATGAAAATAAACTTTGGGACTTAATGGTTTGGGTGAAAAGCCGTATCAACTTTAAGTAAGTATGTAATCTGCCAGCAGTGCAATTTGCTTCACTCATTAACTGAGACTAACGAGTTATTCATGAACAAAACTTATTACTACGTACGAATGCTGAATGGGAATTAAATGTATTCACAATTGCACATGTATGGCATGCTCGTTACTGTAAATTACTACATATTCAAGTAATAAACAATTGAAGCTTGATTTTAAAAGATTAAAATGCGGTGCTGTCAACCAGAGCTCCGAAAAAAAACTGAAATGATCTGCTATATTTTTGAAAAAAGAACACCCAATGTAGAATTTACCTGCAAGATATCAATGAATGACATGAGCAATGGGCTTAGATCCTAGACTCTCATATAAAAGTAATTGAGGTGTTCTTAAATAGACTATCCAGCACATAATTGAGAAGTGCCCCTTTACGAGATTTTTATGATGTCTATAGGGAACTAGGGATTAGGGTCTTAACGAACCCTAAAAGCTAAGAATAGCTACGAATTGTACTACAGTCACCACATAAAGGCTGTACAATATAACAGTCTCATTCAGAGCCTATCACGTACTTTCGATTGCTGAAACTTTCATTTTTAATTTATTAAAATTAATTTATTCAGTGAAAACACACCGGAATACTCCAAAGAACACAGTAATATACATTTCAGTGTATTTTCTTTATCAAATCGTATTTTAACGACAAAATCCGAGGCGCGCTCGGCTCGCTTCGTTGGTTTACGGACACTGAATTATTGAGATCTTCCTTTGTTTGCCGAGCCTTTTAGATGCCTCTGTTTAATTGAACAGGAGACTATTGACTCTTGACTTTATCAACTTTTAGTATGATTACTTCTGTATTATTTATTTAGCTATCTTGTTATACATTTTTTATCTAGGAGGTAGGTTTTGGTCCACTCTCCCAATAGTCTCTCTATTTGCATCTAAATTTCTTAGATGCCAAAAGATCGTTTACTTTCATATAGTTTGAAGCTTAACCAATGGTTTTGTTGTTCTGATTCGGACGATTGTTTGAAAAAAACAAAAATTAACTTATAAATACATATTTATAGTAAATAATTTTGTTTTTTAAATGCTGCGATGTAATGCGGTAAAACTAGGAATTTCTTTGGTCAGTCTTTATTTGCTCTTTTTAAATTGAGATTCAGAGCTGAGTCCGCCATTATTATTTCAAAGTCACCGTATCCCGATTTACGACGCCGGGGGCACGCTAAACTCATTTCCAATTTTTGGAATAACAAAGAACTGATCCCCTAACGCTGGCATGACGGATGGAGCCATAAACATTTTGTGGTTCCCAGGCTTACACAAATAGGAACATTTGTTTCTCGAATGTAAGTGATCTTACCCTAATGCTGTGTTAAGAATCTACTCATGGTAATGTACCAGGCATGGTTGACACCATAAAAATATACCAAATTAAATCAATGATTATCTCTTGAATAAGAGCCTAGAGTCAAGAGATATCTCTTGAGACTGCCTCGTTGGCCTAGTGGTTCTTAGCGGGACTGCTACGCTAGAGGTCTCGGGTTCGATTCCCAAGTCAACCAAGGCGTTATTGGGTTTTTCTATGAAATTCTCAGTAGCAAGTCGGAGTTTGGATTTGTGCCCGGTAAGTGGCAATAGGCTCGTCCCCTATTACATGGGACCTAAACATACCGGCGAACTGTGGGTGTACATTGGTACACCTCTACCTAACCCTTCGGGGATACAAGCGTGATGGTATGTTATGTTATTATCTCTTGCAGAAGATGAATATATAGATATTTATCGGACACTTTCAATTAGTTTCAAAGTTATACGTTAAACTTTATCACTTTATAAATTTACCATGTTATTCCGAATAGATGTTCTAACTTCGCAAAGTTTCAAAACTACTGCAAGTGTAGCTCCGTTCAGATATTTATTTAGACCCTAGAAAGATAGTCTGCGTAAAATTTACGCATGCGTTTGCGAAATATAGCGCTATCTTTCTAAATAGCGCGAATCCATAGCTGTGTGTTTAGGACATCTCATTCGTCGCTGGGAGCTTCCGCATGGCGCACGTGTACTTAAGGTAAGTGCAACCGATTTTGAAATAAAACGACCGCGTGCGTCAAAATTACGCATGATTATCTTTTATGTGACTTTTATGATTTTGACTTGTATAATTTGTTTTTCTTTTTTTTTATGTTTTATAACTGTATATCATTATTTATATTACTAGTTTCTTTTTATAGATATTGAAGCAACAATGGGAAGTAGAAACTTGGACGAAGACCATATCCTGGCCAGTCTTATGCAGAGTGACGACGAGATTCCCTGTGAGGATACCGACAGTGAAGTAGCGGACCATGAGAGTGAAGATGACGTGCAGAGCGACTCAGAAGAGGCTTTTATAGATGAGTTAGAAGAAGAACAGCCGACGTCAAGTGAAAGCATAATCCTAGATGGGCCAAGCACCACTGAACAACCAATCTCCACATCGGCATCGGTCTCGTGATGTCGTGAGCATAACATTGATATGTACCAAAAGTGTATGTAACTGATTTTTAAAGAATTCTATGTTCCTAATATGTATAAGATATTCTTATTGTTGATTTTGTGAAAAAAAAGGCTGATTATTATAGTTAAAATTAATTTGTAATGGAAAAAGTAAGTGTTAAAAAATTTATTTGATTTATGAAAGAAGACTATAGTTTTTGTTTTTTTTTAATAAAAAAATGTTTATAAATAAATTATCTGCAGTTTTAATTATTCTAATATATATGTTAATGTATATAACACACGATTTTATTGAAATAAATTAATAAACCCCAACTTACAGCTAATTAAAACACATGCGTCAATTTTACGCATGAGTATCTTTTTCGTACTACACAATATGATTATCTTTCTAGGGTTAAAGCGAACCGAAAAGCTTTATAGACTAGTATCGGTAGTTTCTGTGGCCGAGTTCGTTAGCGCTTGTTTTTCTTTGTGCAGGTGGACAGTTTGTTTTAAATTCAAGTCAGAGGATTGCAGTCATGTAGGATTTTTATTTGGTATTGGCTGCAACTACACGAATGCTCTGCAGCTTTTTGATCATTCACTTTTCATATAGTTATTTGTTTAGCAAAAATTGAAAATATTTTTTATATTAAGAATGATGAGAAGTAGAGTTTTCAAAAACGTATAAAAAAGGATTCAAAGTTCACTATACAAGTTATATCAAAATTTTTGTCGAAGCTCAAATTTTCAATCTTACATTTTCTGCATAGCTTTTTCCCAAGCTATTTTGGAATCGGCTTCCAGTCTTACTAGATTTTGTTGAATACTGTATTTTACATGGAGCGACTACCCGTCTGACTTCCACTACTCATTTGTGGTACAGACACAAAGAATCCCATGATAAGACACATTCATCTCAAACGTTCCATTAAAACGTTGTATCGCAGTAATTTACGCAGATACACAATCTCAATGTCCCATTATTACCATATCATAGTTGTTAAGGCCGTATAATATGTCATAGACATACGCGTATGTCATAGACATACGCGTCGTGTCTCGGTCGCCGCCTGCGCCGCCATTACATACAGAAGACAGAACTCGGGCGTGCAGCCACGTGCGACCGTGCCGTGTGTTAAACGTGTCCTACACAGCGACGTGCGACGTGATCATCAAACAAGACAGACTTCGTCGCCGACACATCGGCGTGCGACGTAACCATCACAGAGCAACTTCATCATCGACACAGCCACGTGCAGCGTGATCATCAGAGCCACGACGTCCTCAGCGTCATCGCAGCGCAGCCTCAGGATCAGTCAGATAATCAGACCAATTAATATTTCATTTTTCATTTTATTTTTTCAAATTGCATCAGCAATTTATTCAGACATTCAGTCCATCAGACCATCTTATTCAGACGATATTTCAGACCCCTATATTCATTCATATACCTCCATTTCAATTAGAATTTTATAACCTCAAAACATTCACATCGTGCTAGTTATTCCCTCTCATTCAAGTATCTTTTTCATCATACTAACGCCGCCAATAACATTTCACAGCAACGCAATTGCTTGCACTGCGACCAGCCGTGCTGAGATTCGGGAATACCCACCCGGCGCCCACCCTTTACGCCGACCGCGTGGCCGCGTGCACGCGCCGTCGCCCGCCACGTGTTGGCTTCTTCAGCTCCGTGCCCTCACGCTTTGCACGGCTCAGTTTTGCCATCTGCTGCACTGCACGCTAATTTAAGTATTGCACAATTATTCTTTGCACGAACACTTGTGACAGCATTCGCCTACTTACGCTTTTACTTTTATAACTTTGTGTGCCTCTAATTATCTTTCACAGACATGGCCACTAAAGAAGCTAAGGCTGATTTAGTAAAACAACGTGGCATTGTTAAGAGAAAACTAACATTATTCAAAAAACATATCAATCTTATTCAAACCAATCAGTCATTAACAGATACCCAAGTAATTGAATTAAAAAACAGACTCTCAGAATTCAAGTCAATTCACAAAACTTTTCATGATATCCAGACATTAATAGAATTAAACATGGATATTTCAGAATTCACCGATGAGCCAGACCCAGAAAGTGAACAGTTCGAGAACGACTACCAGCTACTGGTGGCAAAGGCTTCTCAGCTAATTCAGTTGAACGACAAACCGGTAACCAATTCAGATAAGGACCATTCAGGTGGGAGCAAATCATTTATTAAGTTACCTACCATCGACTTGCCACACTTCTCAGGCAACCATCATGATTGGCTCGAGTACAGGGAAACATTTCAATCACTTATCAACAGACACAAAACACTAGACAACATACAAAAGTTTCACTACTTACGCTCCTCACTATCAGGCAGTGCATCATTAGTTATAAAGTCAATTGAAATGACTGGTGACAACTTCGAGGTTGCATGGAAACTGTTGTGTGATCGCTATGACAACAAACGACAACTGATAGGCAATCACATTCATGCTTTATTCAACATAACTCAAATTCAAAAAGAATCTTCAGTGAGTTTAAGGCAATTATCCGACTCAGTACAGAAAAACCTCAGAGCATTAGCCACACTAGGTGAAAAAACAGACAACTGGGATACATTAATAATATATTTAGTTTCAAGTAAAATAGATTCTACTACATTTAGATATTGGGAGGAATACAAAAACACACTTACAGACATGCCTACACTTAAATGTCTCAATAATTTCATAAAAAATCGTGCAGATTTATTAGAAACTTTAGAAGAAGCAAAAATGAATAATAATATCACAAGCAAATCAGATACTCAAGTGGTACATCACACAAAGTCATTCACAAAACAACAAACACCACAAAGGAAACCTACATGCCCTATTTGCAAACAGCCCCATCTATTATTTTCTTGTGAAAAATTTAGACAAATGACCATTGAACAAAGAATTAAAGAGGTTGAAATATCAAAAGTCTGTTCTAACTGTTTACACCCTGGTCATGACAACAAGTCATGCAGAGGAGGAGCATGTAAGTACTGCAACCAGAAGCATAATACACTTCTACACTTAGAAACACCAAAATCATCATCGGTTACATTTACCAGTTGCACACAGATCAAAACAGTATTACTGTCAACCGCACAAGTTAACATATTGGACAAACAGGGAAAACCACACACAGCACGAGCACTACTGGACAATGGCAGCACCTCCAGCTATATTACTAGGCACCTGTGCTCAAAACTAGGCTTACCCATCCATACTATTGACACCACTGTTACTGGTATCAACAATCAGTGTACAAACATTACAGAAAATACAAACATTCAGATTCTATCAGCACACAACAAGAGTTACAGCACAAACACATTGTGTCTTGTAATTAATCAGATTTCCAGCTCCGTGCCACACACATACATACACAAAAATACTATTCAGATACCTAGTTACATACAACTAGCAGACCCAGACTTTAACATACCAGCCCCTATTGACTTGTTACTGGGTGCAGACATATTCTGGCAAATCATAGGCACTGGAAAAATACCATTAGGTAAACAGCAACCAGTCCTACAAGAAACAGAGTTAGGCTGGTTGATATCAGGCTGCATCTCAGATACTCAGACTTTAAACACAAATCAGAACTCATCATTCTTTGTTAATCAGATCTCAGACAACATAAACAGATTTTGGGAATTAGAAAACATTTCTACTCCTTCAGACATATCTCAGATTACTCAGCAATCATGTGAAGAAACATTTACATCAACCACAACTCGCAATGATGATGGCAGATTCGTGGTCACCATACCATTTAAACAATCACCAGAATGTTTAGGTCACTCATATAATCAGGCAAAGAGTCGTTTTCTAAACATAGAAAAACGATTTAAATCAGACCCCACATACAAACAACAGTATTTAACTTTCATGCAAGAATATCTTGACCTAGGTCACATGACTAAAAACACAAGCAAAAACACTCAGACGCCTTCATATTACATACCACATCATGGTATAATACGTGACACCAGTACCACAACAAAATTCAGAGCGGTTTTTGATGCATCGGCACGCACATCTAATAAAATATCACTTAATGATATACAAACAATAGGACCAGTAGTACAAGATGATTTAATTTCAATTCTCATAAGATTTAGACAACACAAATATATACTGTCAGCTGACATTGAAAAAATGTACCGGCAAATTGAAGTTATTGAAAAACAACGACCATTACAACAAATAGTATTCCGTTTCGATGAATCAAAAACACTGGACACGTACACATTAAACACAGTGACGTATGGGACAGCTTCAGCACCCTACCTCGCCACACGTTGCATCAGACAGGTTGGTTTAGACTGCCACCAAAACAAAGCAGTATCAGACATTATTATACACGATTTCTACTGTGATGATCTACTAACAGGAGCTGACAACAAATCCTGTTTGATAGACATAGCAATATCAGTAAATAAAGCTCTAAAATCAGCACAATTTCCACTCAGAAAGTGGCAATCTAATGATCCAGATATTTTAGAGAAAGCAAACCTATTATCAGATTCACTACACAGCACCATCAAATTAGGTACAAAAGATCCATCAAAAACATTAGGTATATACTGGAACCCAAATCAAGATACAATCACATACTCAACAGACATAGAAAACTCAGTCAATGAAACTATTACCAAAAGGAAAATATTGTCCATCATTGGTCAAATATTTGACCCTTTAGGACTCATAAGTCCTTCAGTCTTAGAAGCTAAAATATTAATGCAAAAAATGTGGTCATTAAACTTGCAGTGGGACAACCGTGTCCCTTATGACATAGAAACACTATGGAAAAAGTTTATACACTCACTATCAGCATTGAAACAATTAGTCATACCAAGACAAGCTTTCTATGATTCACCTAAATATATACAGCTACACATATTCTGCGACGCCTCTCAGAATGCATATGGCGCATGTGTATATGTGCGTTCACACACTACAAATGGTGAGGTATATGTTAAACTACTAACAGCTAAATGCAAAGTGGCCCCACTAAAAACACTGACAATACCACGACTAGAACTTTGTGCAGCTCTCACAGCTGCTCGCCTTTACAGGAAGGTCATTGACTCTCTCCGTAACTCACATAATATTATTTCAGACTGTTTCTTTTGGAGTGACTCAATGATTGTCCTATCATGGATCAAGTTATCACCACACAAACTAAATGCATTTGTAAGTCACAGAATTAACGAAATACAAACCACTACACATCAACATACATGGCGATATGTACCTACAAAGCAGAACCCCGCAGATCTCATTTCTCGCGGTGTCACAGCATCCGTGCTCATACATTCAGACATGTGGTTTACTGGTCCAGACTTTCTCAGGGATGATGACACCAGCTGGCCAACGCCACCTGGGCATAGCAGCAATTATTCTGACCTGCCAGAAGTAAAACTTCAGAACCACAAAAACACTAATCAGTGCTACACACAGATAGATAGCAATTCATTCATTTATAATTACTCTAATTACACAAATTTAACACGCATAACTGCATTCATATTGCGATTCATAAATAACTGTAGAAATAAAACACCAAAAGGTAATTCAACTTCAAACAATTTTATTTCATTAACAGCAAAAGAGCTACATCAGGCTAAACTAAATTTAGTAAAAATTTCACAAATAAATTCATTTTCTAATGAATATACATTACTTTCAACAAATAATACATTACCAGTAAAAAATAGATTAAATTCATTACATCCATTTTTTGATCAGGCAGGCGGTGTCATTCGCGTGGGCGGCAGGCTCGCTAATTCGCGATTTCATTATGATAAAAAGTTTCCAATGCTTTTACATGCTAATCATCACATTAGCAAACTAATTTTCTCTACTTACCACAGAACACTTCTCCATGCTGGTCCACAGCTACTACTCGCACACGTACGTGAAACATACTGGCCCATCAATGGTCGCAACCTAGCTAGAAAAACAGTACAATCCTGCATTACATGTAGACGCTTTCAAGGGAAAACAATTACACCAATCATGGGTAACTTACCTGAGCCACGCATGCACGCAGATTTCGCATTCAGCAATGTCGGTGTAGATTACGCCGGGCCAATCATGATCAGTAACCGCAGGGGGCGTGGTAGTCAATTAATAAAGTCATATATATGTATATTTGTATGCCTTGCAGTAAAAGCTGTACATTTGGAATTGGTTACTGATTTGACGAAGGAATCTTATTTAGCATCATTAAATAGATTCATCAGCCGCAGAGGGAAACCTACTCACATATATTCAGACAATGGCACTAACTTCGTAGGAGCGTCAAATGTTGTTACAAGTTTCTTAGCAGAGAATAAAAACTCAATTTGTGACAGTGCAGCAGAACAAGGCATCACCTTTCATTTCATTCCTCCATATTCCCCACATTTTGGTGGGCTATGGGAAAGCACAGTCAAGTCAACAAAACATCACCTTAGGCGAGTCTTAGGCCTAGCTAATCTCACATACGAAGAAATGTACACAGTCTTATGCCAAATTGAAGGCATTTTAAATTCAAGGCCCTTAACGCCTCTCTCATCAGATCCGTCTGACCTCACTGCCCTCACTCCATTCCACTTCTTAATTGGTCGATCATTATCTGTACTACCTCAACCACCACTGTCAGACTGCAATCCAATGCGTCTACCCAGATACCAGCGCATAGAGCTCCTGCGTCAACACTTCTGGACACGATTTTACAAAGAGTATATTTCTAAGCTACAGATCAGGACCAAATGGAAGAAGTCGTCGGGACAGCTGACAGAAGGCACCTTAGTCGTCGTGAAAGATGACAACCTCCCACCTGCCCGGTGGGTCCTTGGGCGAGTAACACAGCTCCATCCGGGGCCTGACGGAGTCACAAGGGTGGCTGACATCAAGACAAGCACAGGAACTATCAGAAGAGCATTTAACCGGATATGTCCTCTCATTTGTGGCCCGGCAGAATGTCTATGACACACAACTCTATTACGCCGCGCCGGTCGCATCCATAGCGCCGGCGTCGGCGGCCAATCACAGAAGCCAGCGGCGCCAGCCAACCAGAGGAGCTCGCGGCTCGCGCGACTGCCGCGCGCGCCGCCATGACGCCGACAGAACGATCCAGAGAGCCTCAGCGTCGGCACGTTTAGCAATTCGCACTAATATAAATGTCGGGGTGTACTAACTATTGTTAACTTAAAATATTATAATACAGTCCACTAAATTGTAACATCTTTTTATTATACGGCCTTAACAATAGTAAACATAAACAAGTCATCCATTCACCTTGTTTACCCGCCAACGTTGCGTCCGTAACCCTGAGCTGCGAGCTGCGACCAAAGTCTTTGCTTTGTTATTGTGCATAGTCCGCATGGTGCAGCTCTCCCGCGGGCACGTGGTATCGACCGTAGTGCGGGACTCAGCACGCGGGAATGCGCGCGCACAGTACGACAGGATTGAGGATTTCAAAAACAGAATGTCTGGGACAAAGCTTTTTAAAAAAAAAATATTAAAAGTTGGGAAAGTTCCTTTTTTGAAACTTTATTTGTTTTAATGACAATTTTTTTTGTTGGAATTTTGCTAAATTTTTTCCAAAATGTAGCATGCGGGCACTTTCAGACAATCAAATTTATTAATTTATCTCTGTGATTATACACAAGGCTTAATTTGTATTCATTCATTATTTTATTTATTCATTCCCGCCAAATTTTTTTATTGACCAGGAAGGAAACGAACGCTGTATTTATTATTCAGCCATAAAGCCGTAACATTCACACATTTCTGTTTTATTATTAAATCTTCAGGTTTCATTTGTTCCGAACTTCATAAAAGCAATTTAAAGCAAGCAATTAAACTGCACAAGTGGCAGCAATTGCAATCCGTCACGGCGGTTACACTTTTATTTTACTTTTGGAACTTACTTAGTTATTTTGACTCAGATTTTCAGTTTGTCTGCTTGTATTTCCCGAAGGAAGGAGAAAAACAATATTAAATGATTATGTATGTAAGTGTCAAACAAACATAATATTCAGAAAAAAATAGTGTTTTATAATTTGGTTACATTTATTAAAAAAAAAAACTATTACTAAGAATTAAGAACAAACAATCCTGTACTAACAATAGTAAAGCTTGTACAATATATCGTATTTAACAGGCGCGTGATGAATCGCGTGTCAAAAACTAACTGGAGCGCGGATTTATCATTGAACAAACTCCTCGAGTTTACGCACTAAATTAATATTTCCCGGTAGCAAACGGGCAGCTTTATCGATAAGAGGTCGGCGGTGCGGCACTCCGGCGGGCGAGCCAGCCGCGCGGCAGACGTCGCATGGCCGACCGGAGCAAGCACCGCGTCGCGCCCCTGCCGGCGCCGACCAAGAAACAGTACGCGTACGTGCCGTGCCCGCGCTCCGAGGAGGTCGGCACCGAACTAGCGCTCCAGCTCCTCAGGGGAACACCATACCATCACGACGAACCTGAGACACCGAAGAAGTCTCCGCCCGGTAAGTTTCACACTTGTGGCTGTTTCCAAGATTCCGATGCAACTTTTTCGCGCGGAAAAAGTTTCTTCAACTTTTTGGTGTGATGAATTATTGCTTTTATTTTTAAAACTATCATTTCAAGTATCAATAACCGGACAAAATTCATGTAAAACAGTTTTCGAGAGTTTTTATAACTTCTCAGTGATCGAATTATTTTTAACAGTGTTTATTAATTTCTGGAGAGATAGACAAAATAAACATGTTAAAAATAAATGGCTATCAATTTAATTTATCACGAGTTATGATGAAAATGTCATCGGTGCTTAAGTCGGTATTCACAGTAATATATTAACTATTAAACAGATTTGTTATAATCTTCTGTATAGTTTAAAATAAACATTTTAGTAAACTACATATTATTATCATTATGAGAATGTACTGAATGTACTGAACTGACAATATCATGTAATGTACGACATTAATAAGTTCATACTAACTTCGTAGCAACTTATAAGTAACGTACCAGTTATAATAAGTTGGTTCAAGTTTTGTAAAGGTTAGCGGAATCATCATGAGTTTGTGTCATCAGCCAGTTATTGTAATGACTATAACATACTTATGTTGACCTAGAGGCACAACTTCATTAATTGACAAACGGATCCAACTTGTGAAACTATGGTTGGTATAAACGCTTTTAAAACTTCTTGACATTATATAATTATTATAACTGGGTGCTAAGAAAATCGTTTTTTTTCTCACCATCGGTTTACAAAAATCTGCTTTTATTTAGTATATTATCCGATAAAAAGGTATCTTATAAACATAGTTTTACCTTTGATGCTCTGAAAACTGAACGGAAAATCAATCCGCTGCTAATTGGATGGCAATCGTCAACCCTTTAGAGGTTTCAACGATGCAGGGGTTCTTGAATGAAACGCTAAGACTGTCTGATCAATAATAATAATATATTTACAAAAGCTCTACTTATATACAATTTTACAACAATAACAAAACCAAATCAACCAATAGCGAGGCGCACTAGCGCGACCCGCGCGCGGGGCGCGGGGCGCTGCTGTGCACCGGTACTATCCGCCGCGAAGGTATAAATATAAGTCACGCGCCACGCGCGATCCTTTTCGCCGCGCGCCGCCGTCGAGTGAAGTCTGCTGAACCCGAAGACTGCCTGCTGCTCCGCGGAATGTGTGTGTCGTCGTGTTGTGTCCACGTGGTCCCGAAGCATGGAATGAAGATGCGGTCGCTTGCTTGCTTGATTGCTTTGCTTGCGCCACAAACAACCGCTTCTTTCGAAGCGAACGGCTAGCGTGTGCGGCGCGCTGTGTGTTTCTATTGAGATGTCATAAACGTCTTTTTCAAGACGGTTGTTTCGTTGTTTCTTGGGACGCGACGTCAATAACGTAAGGTACTGGTTTTGGTGGTAATGGTATATGGTACGGTATAAGGTAACTGGTTATGTGGTAAAGGTGGTATAAGGTAACTGACTTCGTGGTGATTGTGTGACAGGTACTGTGTCACTACATCACTCCCCCCTAAGCGAAGCGTACGTTGTGTTTCACTGCGCGGCCGGATCGAGTGACGTATGTGTCGCGCTCGCGCAGTGCGCTAGGGGTCGCTGCCCGCGGCTCGCCGCTCGCGGGGGTCGATGCCCGCGTCTCGACGCTCGTGTTTGTTGATGTTTGCGCACGTGTTTCTGTAGCAGTTGTACACTCTTCTTGGTTGAGTAGATGGGCAGGCTTAAGTCTATCTATTGAGACCACTGAAGTTCGAGTTGCCATTTGTATGGTGAAATACTTGCTATCCCGCTGAATGACCTTGAACGGGCCGTCGTAAGGCGGGGTCAACGGGCTCCGCACGGTGTCATTGCGCACGAAAACATGCGTACACGTTTCTAAATCCTTGTGCACAAATGTGCTTTTGTTATTTACATGTGACTTGCTGCGTGGTGCGAGCGATGCCATTGTTTCGGTCAGCTGGCGGACAAATTCGGCGTCTTCATTTTTCGGCTGTGTAGGCGCGAAGAAATCTGACGGTATTTTTAATGTTGATCCGTAGGTCATCAGGGCCGGGCTGACTTTTGTGTCTTCACGAAGCGCTGTACGTAGTCCAAGCAGCACGGTCGCTAATTCTTTGCTCCAGTGTATGCCGGCGCCTCTCGCCATGAGCGCGGCCTTCAATGTTCGATGCCAGCGTTCGACTAAACCATTTGCTTGCGGGTGATATGCTGTAGTTCGTATCCTGGTGATGCCGAATTTCTTCATCAGTGCGCTGAATAACGATGATTCGAATTGTCTACCTTGATCCGTCGTTACACGTAACGGACATCCAAATCGCGATATCCATCCCTCGTAGATTGCCCTAGCAACAGTGTCGGCGGTGACGTCACGAATAGGTATTGCCTCCGGCCATTTAGTGCAGCGGTCGATCATCGTAACTAGATATCTGTAGTCGTCAGATGGCGGCAGTGGTCCTACTATGTCGACGTGAATGTGTTCGAAACGCGTCGATTTTTGAAACTCGCCGAGCGGACTGATAACGTGTCGTTGCACTTTCCCGCGTTGACAACCGATGCATGTTTTCGCCCACAAACCGACTTCTTTGTTTATATTTGGCCAAAAAAACTTTGTAGTCATTATTTTTCTTGTTGTTCGCACGCCCGGGTGACTTAGTTCGTGTTGCGCTTTGAATGCTGCTAAACGATAAGTCGCCGGTAGGTATGGACGCACGTTGCCAGTTGATGTTTCGCATATGATGGGTCGTTGACCTCCGGGCAATGTTATAGACGTAAACTTTAGACTTGGATTGGACCTGCACATCTTCAACTCCTCATCGTTTTCTTGGTCTTGAGCGAGTTGGTTGTAGTCGATCGCGGAGTGAGACAAGTTGATTTCTTCGATGCGTGATAAGGCGTCCGCCGCTTCGTTCTTATCACCGTGAATGTATTCGATTTTTGAACAGAATTGACTTATGTAGTGTAGCTGGCGTTCTCTTCGAGGTGTATCACTGCTACTCGGCGTTCTTGTTAGAGCGTAAGTTAGCGGTTTATGATCGGTGTATATTGTTAGGTCGCTGCCCTCTATCAGCCGTCGTAGGTGTTGCACAGCGGTGTACATTGCTAATAATTCGCGATCGTACACGCTGTAGCGTCGCTGCGTCTCGCTCATAGTTTTTGAGTAGAATGCGAGTGGTCTCCATATGTTGTCCACTTTTTGTTGTAGAACGGCGCCGATGCTAGTATTCGATGCGTCGGTAAATAAACATAGCGGCGCGTTAGGTATCGGGTGAGTCAGTGTTGTCGCCTCGAGTACGCTTTGTCGGCATTTCTCAAAGGCTTGTTCGGCTACTTGAGACCATTGTATCGGAGTTTTGTCGTTTTTCTTGCTGTTGTGTAAGTATTTATTTAATTCATTTTGGTACTCGGCTTGATGAGGTAAACAGCTACGGTAGAAGTTTATCATTCCTAAAAATCTTCTTAGTTCTTGTACTGTTTGTGGTTTCGGATAGTTGATTATAGCTTGTGTTCGTTCTTGAGTGGGTTTGATTCCCTCTGATGACACTTCGTATCCGAGGAACTCGATGTTTTCTTTGTCAAACTCGCACTTGTCGATATTAAGACTGACGCCGTAGGTATTTAGGCGTTCGAGTACTAATTCTAAGTGGCGGCGATGTTCTTCCTTATTTCTTGAGTGCACGAGTAGATCGTCGACGAAACAGAATACGTTGTCATCTAATCCTCGTAAAACCTCGTGCATGAAACGTTGAAAAGTTTGACCGGAGTTTCTTAAGCCGAATGTCATGCAGGTGAACTCGAAGAGTCCGAAAGGTGTTGTTATGGCTGTTTTTTGCGCATCTTGTTTTTCGATAGGTATCCAGAAATATGCCATTTTTAAATCGAGTTTTGAGAATATTTTCTTGCCGTGGAGTTGGTATGTGAAGTCTTGAATACGTGGAATAGGGTATCTGTCAGGCACGGTGACGGCGTTGAGTCTTCTATAATCGCCACATATTCGAAGTGATCCGTCTTTCTTTTTTACGATGTGAAGTGGACTCGCCCACGGACTGTTTGACGGCTTACATATTCCCATTTCGATCATGCGCTCGAATTCGAGTTTAGCCGCCTTATATTTATCGGGCGGCAGAGGGCGCGGCCGAGAGTAGATCGGTGGCCCAGCTGTCTCGATATGATGTGTGACGTCATGCTTGGCTGGATTCTTTAGAGTCATAGGTCGAAGTACATCTGGATATTTCTTCAGCAGGTCGTGATGAGTGTGGTCGCGGTTTATTATGTAGATTGATTCTTCATCGCAGTTTATTTTTACGGCGTTAACGCTAAGCTCGGTTACGCGGTCGATGAGTTTTCTTCGGTGCAAGTCGACTAACAGTTTATGATGTACTAGAAAGTCGGCACCCAGTAATGAAGTCTTCACATTAGCGACGACGAAAGTCCACTTGAAACTTCTTCGTAGGCCTAGGTTGAGCTCGAGTGTGCGCTCTCCGTAGGTATGAATCTCTGTTCCGTTAGCCGCAAAAAGTTTGTAGCCTGCATTCTCCGCCGGCGTTGTATATTTTTGGTTTCGAGCGGCTAATACCGATATGTCGGCTCCCGTGTCGACAAGAAATTTTTCTCTGTTGTTGGTGTCGATCACACATAGGCGGCGGCTTGCTTGGTTTACATCGACGCCCGCCACTATCGATGTACGTTCTAGTTTTCCCGCTTATTGAAGGCGCACGGCGATTCACATTTTCGTGCCCCGCTTCCGAATCGATAGTGATAACGGCACATCCAGTCGGGATCGCCGGGCTTGCGGGCATTATCATTACGCTGTCTTGAATGCGAGCGTGAGCGGCTACGATATGCGGAGTTTTGGCGGGAACGGCGATACGACGAATGTTGGTTGTTGCGGAGCTCGGCGACTTCGAGTGATAATTTCTCTATTTGTTTCGTAAGCAGATTGATTTGTAAGGCTGTTATCGCGTTTATCTGGGTCTCGCTGACTGCTGGATTTGTTGACGGTGAGTTTACTGTGGAGACTGCGGCGACTGTAGCGGGTTCAAAATGCTCCATCATTTTGTCTGCCATCGCAGCTAACACTTCAAGCGATGACTCGGTGTTGACAGAGAGCACGGCGCGAACTTGTGCGGGCAGCTGGTTGAGCCACATAATCTTCAGTGCTTCGTCTGATAATAGTTTGCCGCTGAGGTCTCGCATTTTACGCAGTAGCTGGCTTGGCTTGTGATCGCCGAGTTCTAGGCCGCTGAGTAGCTTCTGTAACTGCCGGTGGTCTGACTCTTGGTACGTCGAAATGAGTCTGTCTTTGAGTGCGTTGTATTTGCCGGTGATCGGAGGATGCAGGATGATGTCTCCGATTTGGTCTAGGTCGCTGTTGCCGAGCAGTGGAACGACTAATACGATAATTAAGATTTTTTTGACACGTATGTCAGTGAACAAATGAAACTGAACGCAAAAATAGTCAGACAGTAAAAAGCTATAGCGTTTTGAATGACAGGCAATAATGGACTGTTATGGCCTTGGGAAATTGTTAGGATCTTAACACGACTATTAGAATTTATTGTTCACGATCATCATTCATCGTTTTGGTATCTCTAAACTCTGTAAACCTTAATTTTTTAATTTTCAGGAACTTTAACTTGTGACACAATGTCACTCAGACTGTGTTTTACTATTTGCATCATTCATTCAGTACCTATTTATTTTTAATTAATTCGCAAACCTGATTGTTAATTGAAGTTTTGTGGTTATTTCTGAGGTGTCAAACAAATGTGCTCTCGCCAGATGATATAATCAAAGTGGTGGTTGACCGCGGAATACTGTTGACACCTACAGTCCGTCCCTATGCCAATAAGGTCATCAAATATTAAAATTGTAGTTACGATTCAACAAAGTAAATTGGTTTCACTGTATTTAAATGTGCTTTTGTCATTCACGAACAAACAGAAATGACAGTAGTATTTTAAATTGTTTTCAAGGGCTCGTTTGGCGCAGTGATTATAAGGATACCTACTGGCCTGTTTCAATTCAAATACAAAGTTAATGTAACCCTTCTACATAAAGAAAGACACAAGCAACGGTTTTAGATAGCCTTAATGTCGGTTTTGGACCAGACGAAATTAAGATTTATTAAGATTAATCATTTGATTTATTTATCAGACACGTCTTATAACATAATTAAGATTTTTTTAAATACCTTTTGTACGGAGAATATTTTGCGATTTCAAGATTTTCATATCGCAAATCCAGGATTTACTTAAAAAAATACAGATTTAGTCAATGGACACTTAGCAAGTGACTTTAAAGATAAATAGATAACAAAAACAAATAAGGTATTGATAGGAAAGTATAGCCTAATAAAATTTGGAATAAAAATAAAGATATTAGGGACCACAAGGTCGGCTAAGGCCATATAATGCCATCTGGCGCACATTACTGCGGCTACATTTGCAGCTACAATGAATGGTTGCGGCGCGGCGGCCGCGGAGTCGCGCGGAATATTACAAGGAAATAACAAAGAAACAGAGAATGTTAAAAGTGGTAAATGGTTTTAGAATAAATGCTCTAAGGAAAATAAGTTGGCGAGAATGGGAGAATGAAAAAGAAACTCACACTTAAAAATCTTTTATCGTATTTACAAACCGTGCATCGTGTGCAAATGGGTACAAAAGCTCATTTTCAGTACCTTTATTTTAGAAATTTTAGTTACATGAATCTTTTCAACTTTATGTACATTAGATTTTATTAAAATAAAAACCTTAAAGCTGCTTATAACCTTTACCTTAACGAAAGCCGTTACACGGGGACTCAATTTGAACTTAGCTTTTCAGCAGTTCAATTCAAGCAAAAGGCATCAAATACTAATGGAATCTAGACATTTTCCTTGAAGTTTTTTCTATAAATAGTGGAAGCAAGATCGCAGGTGTTTGCTTGGAAGTTTGGTGACGTAACTCAAAAGTGGCGATGGCGCGGAGCTATGAGGAATATATGGCTTTACTGCTTGCCCCAGAGAGTGTTGAATGTTAAGGTATAAATATAATAACTCATGTTTTGGTTGTTACGTAGAGATACCTTCTACGTAATAACCAAAACATGAGTTGTTATGTTTGATGATGTTACGAAGCAATTTGCTTGTAGAAAGCGATTGGGAAAAATATTGGTCATTTTGAAAAATATTCTTAAAGCTTCAAATAACAAATAGTAAATAAAAGTTTTAACATATCAATCTACCGGTGTATGTATAAGAGAATTAAAATATAAACTCAACTTTTATCTCTATTCTAAACCTCAAACATTAACACATGGAAATCGAAATCCTGATTGTAAATATAATATGTTAGGCCGACAGCTTAACTAGTATAAAATTATGTACATTATAACGTACCACAAAGTTTATAAACGAACTAACATGACAACTTAATCGTCTGTTAAATCACGTACTATAACAAAAGCCTCGCTTAACGGACGATTTCACGTCAACGTTAGGATCAACTAACTGTGCTCAGATAGCGAACATTTAAAACAGATAACACTAAAAATATCCGCAATGCGACCGTGGAGGTTCCAACCATCCTTGCTTTTGTTAGAACTGAAACAAGCTAAATGTTTAATCAAAACTCATAAACATTAGCCTTTGTTCTAAATTAATTAGCGGCTACGAATTTTGTGTTTAAGCACCCTTGTAATAAAGTTCGATTTTTGTTTCATTGTTTTCAATCTGTAAAAACTGCGCATGGCTTAGTATTTAAATACTTTACATGTATTAAGTTTAAAGGACATTCTTGTGTGAAAATAATCAGGAAATGCTACATGCAGAACAAACTAAACACGACTACAACTACATTTTTTTACAAGCCTTGAGCTTGCAGCCACAGTAAGATACTGCTTTCATTAAAGGCAGACAATGATTTTTCACTCTGTCCAGAAACGTTACGTTCGAATAACAAGTAACAAACTGACATTAATTCTCAAACCACAGAGAAGGAACATTACGTATGACTTATGCAAACCGGCTTAAATGCAGGCTGCAGCGAGACGATCTGATTAAGTGTCCCCGATTAACACTAAGAAACCTTTTGTTCAGCAAGTTGGATGCAATGTTCCCACAATTTCTTGAATGGTAGAGTTTCTCTGACAGTACGAATGTGCAGATGCTTGTATGTGGCAGAAATGTCAGGTTGGCGCAAAAGCCGCCACCCCGGACGATCGCAGCACCAAATAGGTTGTCGGACGTTTTCTTTGGATATTGAAAATAACGGGATCTCGTGCTAGCAATTCTTGATATTTGGAAACGAAAAGTTCTTTGATTCGGAATAGATTTCCGTTCCTTTTCACAATGCTACGCTCTGCCTTTTGCTTCAGGTAAATAAAGGTCTTGGTCTAGGTAAAAGTTTTATAACATACGTATTTTTATTTTACTAAACTCCTACTTAGCTCGCTGCACACAGACTGGTTAGAAGGAGCTGCCTCTTAGCATGATTAAAAAAGTATGTACATAATTTATTTGTCTTAGCCTATTCTCGTAGTCAAGAACATGCTAGGTTCCATGCTGGTAAATAGAGGGTTACTATTATAAATGTAGTATTTTATATAAGTACTTAACTTAAACCTTTTAACTTAATAGTTCTTTGTGATATTAGTGTCAAGGAATACAGTTAAGGAAAGTTCACATTAATCGATTAAGTTCAGAAGTGCATACTCTAAGTATAATTTCGGCCCACGAATGGCGCCATAAGATATTATAGTCACATGTGTCATCAGCATATTATAGAAGGGTGGATTATCTAGCTAGTTATCAGTTTTAGGGTGTGTGCGGGTCTGAGATATCCGCATTAACTGATCAATAACCGTAAACCGCACGGTGAATGCTAATCCGGAAGCTGGGTTAATCTCTAATGGCCGCATTACTTGCGGTAACTATCTATTGTCTTAGAAAAGTCTGTGTTGTAATTAACAACGACGCGATCCTGTAAGAATTATATTACATTTTGAGGTGCAGATCGTAATTGAAAAGGACTTTGTTTAAAAAAGTAAATGGATATTTATAAGGATGAACCGTTCTACCATAATAATCTAAAACTCAAATAAAATATTGGGCAGTGATGGATTGACAGGTGAAATACGGTGGGCACCGAGTCAACACCATTTAGAAAAAATAACCTGAAATAAACATCAAGTCCGAATAATTTATAATGCGGTACCTTCCATACCATATTTTCCTGTCTAATTTAAGTAAAAAATTAACGTTATTATTCCAGATTAGAGGTGAATGAACCCTTATTTATATATTTGAATTAAGGCAAGGAGTTGATAATGAAAGTCCAGACACACCAGGAAAACAATCAGAACTTTGTTGGCCTTTCCAGAAAATATCATTACTACTACAGAACATTTGACCTTAGTATCGGTTGATTCTGTCGCAGTACCGTTGTGGATCAGTGATTGTCATTTCATTAGCCATGATGGCGTCGCCTCAAATACCGATAGCAATGACGTTTCATTATCGTGCTAAGCGAGTTTTAAATGGATGCTTTTAGCTTTTCATCCCTTACCAAATGTTGATGTATTTAAATTATTTTCAGAAAACTGTTTAAATCATTTTGGCTTATTTAACTATACATAAATTAACATGTACGTGGGGTTTCGTCTTCTGAATAACATTGACTTTTTACATTAGAACTAAACTTATATTTTAATAAGTCAATCATAGTATGATATGTAATTGACAGTTCCTAGTTAGTTAAGGTAACTTACGTACCTTATTAAGTATACTGGTTTCCTTAAACTAAATTTAAGTGGAAATGGTGAATGAAGAGAAGTTGAGCTTACAATTTTAAAGTCTTCTGGAAACATAAATTCTACACCTTCAATTCAATTACTATGTAGTAACAGGATATTACATTGTAATTGAACTATGCGCGATACAGGAGCACGTAATCTTCATTTATCATGTAACATCCATACAGATATTATGTTGGTTCTAACAATAGGATGATTTATCTTTACGAAACATTGGTAGTATCGTTTACCACATACATGTATGATCTCCTGGTACTGATTGCTATAGCAATTATGGAAGTTAATTTATTTCAGCACTATCGTATCTACTCTTTATGCTTTAAGTAACTTTACTTACAGAGGTAAAACAACAAAAGCTTGTATTTTTAACCGATTAAAAAAAGAGGAGGTTTCGAGGAGGAGAATTCGTCGGTATGTTTTAGTAAAATTCTTTACTTTTTTTAGATATTTTGGATTTTTTTCAAGAGTAATATTTAACAGTTATTCGCGCGAATATGCATAGGTAAACCTTTTAAGACTTGACACACGTTACACCTGCCCCGGACTAATGTTTTAGTATTTAATTTAATTTAATATTTTAAATGGATGTTACTTATGTTTATTTAATTTGCTGAGTAACAATCGGCAATGCAGAGCCATGCCATAGTTATCGCACGCAAGGTATAATACATTACAATAATGATCACAGCTTCGGTGACGCGGTATATGGCATCAATCATGGCACTGTACCATAACTGACTATATCATGATTACAACAACAATATGGCTGTATCAATGTCTATAAATATAGGGTACTAGCTGTTGCAGAACAATAAAAGTTCACATTAGAGACTCGACACTATTTATTAAAAATATACTTGAATTGTTTTAAAGAATCTGCGATGTTATGTGAGAAGCCTTTTTTTATTAGAAAAACTTTGCAGAAAATCTTAACACGTCCACAGCTACATGGCAGTAAAAATAACAAAATTGTAGACCTAACATTTTTACAAGATTTTATTTAACATACAATTGTCTTTCTCATTGCGAATATGCCAAGGATAAATAGTAAAAAGAAAGCCTTGCGTAGTTACTAGCAACAGTAGTTTTCGACATAGAAACAGTTCATAAATAGTCACAGACTAGCTGCGAGCCAGCGGGCCTACCGCCGTAATATTTCACTCAAGTTTTTAGGCAGCACGTGTCAACGCGACGTTTTTGTTCGCGATAGCCACAAAGTCTGCATGTTCAATGCATGCTGTACTATTTCTTTTTAAATGTGTAAATAAATTGAATTTAGAATTTACTAGATACAATGGCCAGTTGTATTGTCCTGTAGCTACTTTCGGAAATAGGAAGTATAAAAAAGTAAATAAGTAAGTTTTCTCTATAAATGGGTAACTGAAAATGTAAAACTTACTTTATGTAAAGACATGTTTATTGATGAAATTAAACTTAAATAATTTACAAAAAAAATATAAAAAACTATGCCTACACAAGAAATAAGAAGAATTATAAACTAAATAAAACTAAGAACTAAAACAAGGCATCAAAAAATTCTTTATGTTAAACTGTATTAAAAATAAATTAGAACGTGGTTCTTACACATCTCGTGCTCGTTTTTCTTCAATTGTCTGCTTTATTATATATACTTTTTTCTACTGTTATCGAACTTATTATCTGTAGTTGTTATTAATGCATGCTTTTACTTCAGCGGCTGACACATATGATACAAATCCAATCAGTTGCTGATACACAATTGAGTAATAAAAATGCACACATACCTACATACGTAATGCTACTATTTCACATGTAGCAAGTAGTAGTAAGCAAGTAACAAGCATATTTCGATGTAAATTTTATGTTGATTTTGCCCAAAATAACTGTCCGTTTCAACAATAAAGTTACCTCAATGACATTTTGAGTTTTGGGCCTAAAATATTTGGTTAGACCAAACAGATTATGTGGAATTCAATAACAATACCAGTACGGATTTATATTCCAAAATATTTTAAATGAATGAAATAAAAATAACTTACAATGAACGTAAACATTGCTCACTGTATGATGAATTGATGACTAGAACTTTTATGTAAATAAATGCATAACATTATGCTTTGTTTTAAAACTAGATTTACTTCGGCTTTGTATACCTAGTTAAGTGTTGCACATCTAACAGTGAAGCCCTGTCTCACCTCTACATACTGACTACTCTTTACTAAGGCAATTTGTTAGAAACTTAAGGACTCAACGATTGTCAACCCCTAGCAGTAACCTTCAGCTGTACGTGCTTTCACGGCACGTCCGGGATATAACAATATGTAATACAATAATTCGTTCTCTTTACGTTTTGGCGAAAACAAAAGAGCAATAGTGTAATCGTGAACACACATAATTTAGTAGATATTGCGCTCCCGTTGTGCTCGGGTGTGTGTATGTTGCAGGTGCTACTCAATTAGTTGCCGAGGGCTTCCGTAATAACAGCCCGTGTAGTACATGAGGGTTATGACTGACACGTCCTGCTTCACAACACCCTGTTTTTTTTTTACGTGTGTAAAAATACAGGGTTCTGAAAAGCTTCGATGTCAAAGAATGTACTGAACATGGGAACATTTTTTACACAAAAAAACTTTATTCTTGAGGTGCAATGAAACATTTAATATCTATTACAAAGCACACCACTTTCTTCCTCTTTTATGCATCCTTTATTAACTTTTAAATTATCGCGCTGCATGTTTAATATTTCTATTATATGTAACGGGAATTAGCGCATACGAAATCGAAACATCAAGCCCAATAAGGTATACATGTACGCGCTAATTCCCGTTATATAATATTACTATGTGTCCTTTGTGTATAAATATAATTTTTATTATGAATTGAAATAAGGTTTTGTCATTCTTCAGACAAAAATACTAACCGGTGACTGAATATTTCAGCTATCACTAGTATAGTTGCACGTACACCGTATATTCCTCGTGCACGACTCAAAACAAATAATATGTGTCAACCAGCCAGTTACTTCTGATAGTAATATTTGTTCGAATATCGAATTCACAAACGTTGGTAAAAGTTGTTCGTGTAAGTTACATGTATAAAAGTGGGATAGTCTTAAATTCACACTACTTTCGAAGTTACTACTTACTTTGGAACCGAGCAACTAGAGTCAGTAGTTTTTAACGTAACGTTTCTTAAGCGCCTTTTTTTTGGTTTATAAGAAATAAAAACATTTTGATTTTGTTAAATGTATGAAAGTGTGGTAGAGTTTACACCTGTTTCGTTTAGTTAGAGAAAGAGTTTATTAAGTTATGGTATATTTATTTTTGTAGCAGTCTCATGCGTATGGACAAGGCGTAGTAACATGTACTATAATTAATGTTTGACATATTAAAAGACAATCAATAAATATCTATCAACAAAAGTAATATAAATCACGTATTTTAAACCTTTATGTACACAGTTGCCCACAAACCAGTAAAGAAACTTTGAAAATTCTTCATCTATAAGGTTGTGGAAATAACAAGATGCAAATACAAACAACCTAGCGTTGAGTAGGTACACTACCGGTAACAACAGCGCTTAAACCGAACGTAAATCTAAAAGTTTTCATAAAATATGTCGGTGGCCAGTCTCAGGTGTTTGCAAATATTGTGACCAATATTCTAGCACTTAATTCACGACGCTGCACATTTATTTAAGAGGTCAATTAATGTTGGTTGATGTTTGTGTGGTAAATATTCGCTTTATATTTAACCGACTGCGGGGAAGACCAAAAGCAGAGAGTTATTGTTTTATCAGTTAGATCGTGTCGGGTAGGTACACTCTGTCGCATTGTCGGTTACGATGGACTTGGAAAGTGAAGTTCTATGCTTCCAAATAAGATCGCTGTCATTTTTATTTTAGGAATGATTTCTCTGTACAAAACATTATTAAAAGCTCATATGAATGTTTCTTTTTTTAATAAATGGTCTAAAAGTGTGACTTTTTTTAAATATGGACAACAATTTCCCAAGACTGTAACAATTTTAGAATGGCAAGGGAGACCTTTGACCATGGCTGAAAATTAATAAATAATACTAAGTCGGAGAACTGTTTAACACCAAGAACTTGGCTGTCTAGCCCTGGGGAACATAAATCAGTAAAACACAGCGATCGCCGCGGGAAGCTTGTACGGCGTATGCTAATTTATTCACACACATCACGCCTACATGGCAGCATGCATAGATACAGTACTACGTTATCACCTCATGTACAAAATAAGAATTAAATTTAGAACGTTTTGAGAAACTGACCTCTTCCTTTTTTTTCCAATAGATGAGGATTTTCTGACTTATTGTTTCGAGGGTCAAGATTTTTCCAGTGCTTGGCCTATATTAATAAAAAGGTTGGCGCAAAAAGTTGAATTCTTTTCAGTCAGCTGATTTTCACTGAATATTAATATAGCGGCCTCATATGGTCTACTTCTTTGATTATTTCTGTAAGAATGTTTTGTTCTTGTCAATGTAGCAAAGAGCAATTATAACGAACACTTTGAGCTGCAAATAAGATTTAATGATTAAAAGAATATCGTAAAAACGTATACTTATTATTCTTTTCAGAATGTGGTTACATAACGTTAAATTTGTTATATCCTGCGTGTCCCAAGCGTATCAAATCACATTCGTTTTACATCCCTCATAAATTACAAACATGTCGAAATTACATCCATAAATGTTTGCGGAAACCCAAAGATACTTGTTAACTTGTTTGTATATCTGGTACATACAGAACCCTGGATCATTCAACATAAAAAATATTAACTAAACAAATTATACTTTAAATAGTGGGGGCATGAGCTTTGGAACAACCTTCTAGGTTTAATTAATTTAACACCATATTATATAACTATCGACTCAAGAAATAGGAAATGACGGTGAAATTGCCCAAATGAGTTGAATTTCTAGATTGCAACTAAAAAACCGAAAACTCTTATCTAAAACTTCAGGCATAAAACATGTAATTTCAACAAAGAAAAATACTTTATTTCACGTATAGATAACCATCTACTGCTAGATCAAGTTTTCACTTTTCAGAAACTTTCATAGTTTTCAAATTAGTATGCAGTTCATTATAACACTGTCTCAAGTGCTTTTGACATCAAAGAGAGAACCGCAGCGGGTTTGAAGCATATGGCAGCCTAGCATAGGAACAGTTATGTTTCCACAGCAGATGCCACGATATTCTGCTTAGTTTTTAGACCTTGGAATATCAAGATCTAAGGCGTCTAGGGGCATAAAGGGAAGTGCTTTCATTCGCGCGTATTCTTGTAAATTCACTCGGCTGGTAAACCCACTTGACAGCGAATTAATGATATGTCCCGGCACTGAATACTTTGAAATTTCTTATTTAAATTGTTTTATACCTATTGGTACTGTATACTGGAGTAGGTACCTAGTTATTCGGTTGTTGGGTAGTAAAGTTCAGGTGGGTAGTCGTTCTATGTAAAGTCATATCATGTAAATATGAGTATCTGGAAACTAATCCCTGCATAGATGTTATTGGATGAACGACTATAAAAGTGAACACAGCTGATCAAGGATTCCTTCAATATGTTTTGCAATTTCGTGGACTTTAGATTGGGTGTTTGCATAGTAGGCGTAGTTCCGAAAGGTCTCTAAGCCCAAAAGTTATAGAATAAGATGGCCTTGAACGCAAATTCAATTTTGAAAAACCTATTTGCAACCGGAGCTTAATATTACCATAACTCTACAGTTATGGAACACGTAGATATAAACACATACAAAAAGCAAGCACCACTCATGAATAATTTAGGCACTATTCACGCCGACTCATAAACATTTATTCATTCATTTTCAACCGGATGAATAAAAATAAAAACTAAATAACGCCTCGCTATTGGCTCCTTGAGGCGTAGAGCAAAGATTTTATGTTGCCAACTTAACGAGATTAAAGTTGTAAAAAGTTAGAGTATACACGCGTATTCATTTAACTTAGTGACTCTTACTTTGTTGGTCACAATTTTAAATCTTGACGTTTAGCTGCAGTATATTACTGTTACATTTAAGCTGAACAAACTTGAGGCATTTTCGCTTCCAAATATTTTTGTATTAAGTTCGTTCTAAATTAAACTTTGGTGACTTTACTTACGTTTTATAATTGAGCACAATATATATGGGCATAATGTGCTAAATTATAGTTTCACAAAAGCAAAAATATAACCTTAGTCACCAGGGCTAGTTTTATTTTATTTTATTTATTTAGGAAAATAAACAGTTACACACTACAGTAATTTACAAACATTTCATACAGAGTGAGCAAGTGTATAATCCACGACATTTTCCACAGATTATAAAAAAAAAAAAACTATTTTCAATGTACGTAGTGCGATTGCAATTAATACTTATATAATATTATCGTTTTATGTTTTAATCTCATATGCCTAAAACATAATAAGTATAAAAACTTTGCATGAGCTAACGTACCTTACTTAAGTGAATGTATAAAAGTGTATTTGGCAATTGCCAAGAAAAGTATTTGAATTTCCAAAAGTTCCTTGTAGTACATGAGAGTTTATTTTGCAAAATGTTGTTGATTTAAGTTTTTACAGCTTTTACACGAACCTGTAGGAACAAAATTCTTTGATGTACAAACAACTGAAGTTTGATTGCCGATGCTTTGAAAAAGTTTTACGGCGCTTTCAGGCCATCTTCTGATATTCTGAAAGTATGAGGTTTAGATAGTTAATATGGTTTTCCGCTATGGGGTAATCTTATTATACTAATATTGAAGTTGTAAGGTTCTGATAGTTAATTATGATTTCAACTTAGCAAAAAATTTATATGACTTAGTTTCATTGCAATCAACGCTGGGTTGAAAAGAAATATAGACCAACTTTTACGACTGTCATAGAGGTATTCACATACTTTTTTTTTTTATAAATAAATGCGGACAACATCACATTCATCGCTCTGAACCCAAAGTAAGTAGCTAAAGCACTTGTGTTATGGAATTCAGAAGCAACGAAGGTACCACAAACACCCAGACCCGAGGCAATGTTGAAAATTTTGGTTTCTACATTGACTTATCCGGGGATCGAACCCGGGAGTTCAGAGCTAGCGACACCTTGAAACCGGTGCGTACGCCACTCGACCACGGAGGTCGTCAAAAACATTCGAGTATTTATCTTATTAAAAACAATTTGGCAAACACAAACCTCCCTATAAATTATTTATTTACCTTGAAATTGTAACATTAATATTAGCTTTGGCTACTATTTTGCATAATCCACTTATAACATTTAGCAAATGATGTGGAAGAGTTGTGTATTCATAAATCTTGTTACATGCAAGTCATGTGATTTTTGTGGCTTATGTTTTTTTATGTAATGCGGTTAACAAAAGACCTCGTGCCTCGGATACAGCACGTTAAGCCGTAGGTCCCGACTGTCATACTATGATCTTTGGCAGTCCAATAGATAAGGCTATGAAAGTTTATTTTCTACCAAAATAATAAATAAAACACTCAAATCCTTTCACCGTGACGTCACAATGAGCACAAAAGCATTATTAAATTAAGTACAAGTCAGTTTAAATGCAAGTTGGAAGCTGCTCAGAATTTTAAGTAAATTACTTTATTCCTTAACTGCCCACTCAATCCTACTTTGTTCTATAACTTTTTGTAATTTATACTTCCTAGTGTTGCCATAAAAAGGAAAATCTAACTTCCTCAAGTGCGATAGGAAAACTTTTAAAGGTTGAAGTTCTTTACGAAGTTGCGATGCGTGGTCATGCGGTTAACGTAACGTTGTCACAGCAACAGTTCAAAGTTGTATAAAATACGACATGCAATTTAATTCGTTAGTTAATTTTAAAGCTAGGGAAAATAATTAATGATTTTTCAGCATTACGTTTAATGCATTTGGCAGATCAGTACCTACAGCATGTTTCGGCGCAAAACTCGCAAGTCCTTTGCCCATCGATGTATTTAATTTATCAGTGAGTCTTGTTTCTTCTACGTATACAGAGTTGATATGACAGAGGGGCATTAAATTACACTACGTATACTATACGTGTTTTGTATTAATTCGATACGGTATAAAAATAAAAAGCGCCAAAAATGAGAAAATATTTTTTTCAAACAAACTAAGTAGCTTACAAATTAGAATAAAACGCAACCACCCTGTGTAAATAAATTTGAATGACTTACTTACTAACTTGTGACATGCGTCAATGCTTAGACATAATCAGCTGTTAGGAAAGATACATCGTGTTGAAACGGTGCAAAATCTTAAAAAATCATTTGCGCCTAAACTACTGCTATTTAATTGATTTTTGGTACAGAGCTTGAAAATGGTATATTCTAGAATAGGCAGTTTAAAGAAAAGCCCCTCTGTCGTATCAACTTTGTATAAATCTACGTTAGTCTTCAATACTCGACGATTCTGAGTTCGAACCGTGTTGTTTTCAACCGGTCATAAGCACCTACGTACCTATTGGTAAATGTGTGTCATGTGTGTGATATCATCAATAAATACTGTCGGACCGATATCGGATCGCAGATGGCTTTTTCCAGATTATTGTCATTCAGGGACCAATTTAATTAATAAAATGTTCTGCGGTACATTGCAGGTGAAGCTTATGTGAGATTTGAATAACGAGATATATAATTAAAGGCCATAATATTGTTTAATTTACAAGGCTTTATTTAGAAGGGTTCGGGTTCTAAAAACTATAGAATAATTTCAACTTCTATCCATATTACTATAGGTCTAGTAATTATTACCTTCTAATCGGTTTGCCATGATTCCGACATAGATGCAGGAAAATCCTATGCGTTATTAAGAATTACACAGGTTTTTCACAATCACGTAAACAATATTTATTAAATATTTAGGTACATTTGAATATGTTTCACTGACTGTCGTCAATGTACGAAATCTCTTTAGTCTACTAAGATCAGGTCTTATCGGGGATATAAAGGGATCTGATTGAGCCTTGCTTTATGTGCCCTACGTAGGCACAGACTGAACACGTCGTAATGTTACCTCGTTTACTGCCAATCAGATATATTATACGGCCCATAACACAAACAAAATTAAACCTTACTACTTAGAAATTTAAGGTACTATTAATGTCAACGTATTAGAGTTGCTGTGATGTCGACTGTATACAGGGTGGGGAGGACAATATGATCATAAATTAAACTTCGTATAAGTCATGATATTCCCAACCGTCACACAAAAAATCAAATGAATATATCCAGTAGTTTAGCCACAGGAAATTATTTTTCAGTTTAAGTATTTTCTACATGATGTATTGTAAACAGCTGAGCGCGCTACAAGTTAACGACACACGTTGCCAGCTCGCTACTTTAAAAACCTATTTTCTCAAAATAAGTCATAAAGCGTGTCGTCACAGCTAAATAATAAAAAATGCATGCGAAAGTTATTACTTTCCTGTTACGCACTCATGTCAATCGCAAAATATGTATGTGCGAAAGAGATAGGTAAGTTTGCTTGTTTCTACTTTGCTTACTTGTTGACGTGTCTAGGTCACGCGGTCAGTGTGTCACCGGACCTCCTTCCTGTTGTGACGCGTTTTGTTTTCCTTTGGAATTTCGGATGCGCCCGCGCCCGTTTGAAGTCGCCGCGCGAGTGTTATCGTATCTTTGTTGTTGTGTTGTGTTGTGCGAAATTTGACGCTTTGTTTTAATAGTGACAGGACACATAAACGTATTATAGGTACTTAGTTAAATAGTGAAGTAAACTTTGCGAAATTAGACGCTTAATACTTGGTGTTTCAAGGTTATTCAGGTGTTTTAAGTGTTATTATTAAATAATCATGCCTCGTTACAATTATACCGCTTCGGAATACACCGATATGATTTTAATTTATGGGGAGTGTCACGGTAATGCCGCTTTAGCTGTACGGACATACCGTGAGAGGTATGGGAACACGCGTATGTGTCCGACCCACGGGCGTACTATTGTACAAGCTGTCCAGAGGATACGGGAAAATCAATCCTTGATCCCGCACGTAGATGGTGCTCCTCCACGTGCAAATGTGATTTCAGACGAAAGAGTAATTAATTATTATGATCGCAATCCGACGTCCAGTCTGCGTAATGCAGGTCGACATTTTCATGTAAATCACAAAACCATTCAAAAAGTTTTGAAACGTGACAAACGCAGACCTTACACAAGAAAGTACAAGCATTGTTACCGAGAGATAAACCAATAAGAGAAACTTTCTGTCGCTGGTTGGAAACCAAACATCTCGAGAATCCTGACTTCCTGTACAATGTGCTGTGGACTGACGAGAGTACATTTACAAGGAATGGTTTATGGAACCGACAGAACCTTCGGTACTGGAGCCGCGTGAATCCGCATCTAGTACGGGAGTCTTCGCACCAGTACAGATTTGCGGTCAATGTGTGGGCTGGCATACATAGAAATACCATTATTGGTCCGGTGTTTATTGATGGCAATTTAAATGCTGTAAAGTTCATTGAACTCCTCGATGGATCCGTTTCCGAGTACACGGACGAACTTTCGCTGGACGTGTACAGGCAGATGTGGTACCAATTAGATGGAGCACCAGCTCATTCAGTGGTGTCTGCAAGAGAGCGTTTGACTCAAATGTTCGGACAGCAGTGGATTGGCCGTTTTGGACCAGTGCGGTGGCCAGCGAGGTCACCAGATCTCACGCCCCTGGATTTCTTTCTGTGGGGTCACATAAAGAATGAGGTATACTCAACAGAAGTTACCACCGTTGACGAGTTAAAAGCTAGAATAGTAATATCTTTTAATAAATTGAAAGAAATGGCTGCTAATGGTGACCTATTATCAAGAGTGAGAAATAACATTATACGTCGGTGTAGTTTATGTATTCAAGAAAATGGCGGACATATTGAAAATAAAAAAAAATTAATGACTGGCGACATAATTATGTGATCGAAAAGTGATTGTGAATAATAAATTGATTAGTGAATAACTCGCGCGTGAATGATGCCTGACTATTTGGTTAATATTCTGTGATTTGATTTGTGTAATTGAAAAAATAAGAATAATGGCGCCAAACATTACGTCGCTGCGTCGCCGTCGGCCACAGCTTTATCATGAATGAAACCAAGCTGCGTTGCCGTTCTTATCGCCGGTAAGTGTACCAATTTTATACATGATGTTTTATTTTGTTTGCAGTTTTAAGCTATTTAGTTTGTTAGAAAAAAATGGTTTTTTTAATTACGATGTTCGGATTTATTTGATAGTTGACAAATGTTTCTATAAACCAGTACTGCCAGTGTTTTCATTTAAAGTCATATTGTCATCCCCACACTGTATATATATTGTTATGCCTTTATTCTCCGAAGATGATGACAACTACGAGTTACGACCTACTCATAGCTTACTTACTTAGGTACAAAATTATTATTAATGAACATTATGTTTAGGTACCTACTTACTTACAAAAAAAGTAATCGCGGTTAGTTTTCATTCAGTTACTTGGTAGGCAAAGAAATTAATCACCACATTAATACTGGCCATTAAAAAGACATTACAGAAACTTTGTAAAAAATAAAAAGAAAATTAAAATAGCTATACCCGTGCAACGCCTCTATATTAAAAGGCCAATAGATATTTAAATCCGAGCTCGAAATATCTGATCATGTAAAATTTATTGTTACCTGAAGTAAAAACTCCGTAGCTTACTTAAAAGGTCTATCCTTTTTAAAAAGTGTAGTCGTTAAGATATAGATAAAAAGAAAAACTTTTAAGTGTAGTTTAAAGATAACGTCAGAAAATTCCGAAAGTGATGTGAAACAGAATGTAATCAGTAGTTAAATATTTAGATTTTAACTAGCTTTATATGTTCTACTTGAAAGTCAAACCAATTTAATAAAAGGAACATACATACATACCATCACGCCTGTATCCCCGAAGGGTTAGGCAGAGGTGTACCAATGTACACCCACAGTTTGCCGGTATGTTTAGGTCCCATGTAATAGGGGGCGAGCCTATTGCCACTAACCGGGCACAAATCCAAACTCCGACCTGCTACTGAGAATTTCATAGAAAAACTCAATAACACCTTGGTCGACTTGGGAATCGAACCCAAGACCTCTAGCGTAGCAGTCATAATAAAAGGAAGACATTTTAATATTTGCATTTCAGTCACAGATTTGATAAAAACTATTAATTTTTGTATTCAGTAAACAGAATCAAGTTTCTTTCAAAACCTTTTTTAAAACCGACAGTATCGACGAACCGATAGTATAGTTCAAATATTTATTTGAATGCAGAACAAGTCGAGAGTTGCACGTTTCTATTTCAATTTGGAACTTTCGGCAGAGAGTTAGTTCCGTTTCCGTTAGTTTGGATATCTACAGTACCTATAGTTAGCTTTCGTTAATGTTCTGTTTGAATATTTGGTAACATCCAAATTATGAAAAGTATATAATTATTGTCTTATTTTTTGCTGTTGTAGTATGCTGCATTGTGCTTAACGTTGTTTTAGAGTTCAGTACTGACGTCATTACTATTCGAAATTCAATTTTTTTACAACGATCATGTTGCATGTTCTATTCATTAGGCGATGTAGACACGAATATAATTTTAAAAGCAATACAGCTCGCGTGCCAGTATTATTTGTTTTATCTATAAAGGTTGGAAACAAAAAAGGTAGGTTAACACCGTTTTTATAGGATAAAAATGATTTAGCAGTTTTTAACGGCACCTTTGGCAGGAATGATTTATAGTATGTGCCTGGATTTCAATAAAGCTTTTGCTGTAGTTCCCTCCATTATCCTGTAGAAAGGCCATCTTGTTTAGCAAACAGAATTCTAAGTAGGGTGCTAAAGTTACTTTGAATGTGTTAATCCTGTTTTACATTAATCACATAGAAGACTGGCAATAATCAATTGTAGTTTCTAAAGTTGGAAAAAAAAGTTGTAAGTGTCTGTTCCTAGTAGTTAGTTTTTTTTGTTTATGATATATACCAATAGGATATGTAGTTTTATTTTATCTTCGTTAAAACCTTGTTTAAGATACATTGTCTTCTTGAGGTACATGAAAATTATAAGGTAGCTAAACATCACTCATCATCATCTCCCGAGCCTTTTCCCAACTATGTTGGGGTCGGCTTCGAGTCTTACCATATTCAGCTGAATACCGTATTTTACATGGAGCGACTGCCTATTTGACCTCCACAACCCATTTTACTGGGTATGAACATAGTATCCCATGGAAAGCCTGGTTGTCAGAATTGACTTAACGACTGCCAAAGATCATAGTATGACAGTCGGTCTCGGTATGTTTGGAAATGGTCATCCATCCACGGCGGACCAACCGCGGCGAGTGCGGCTTAACCTGTATTATCTAGTAGTAGTAGTAGGCCTCGCAGAGGTTTTGGCGCGCCTGGAACGCTAGCGGATTTAAGGAGCCATGGTTTGTGACCGCCTGCAGTGCTGCCATCGAGTCACTGTACACACCATAGCTCCTCTCTCCGCACTTCAGGATCTCGTCCGTGGCTCGGCAGAGTGCTAGCAGTTCGGCCTGGTAGACTGTGCAGTACGCGGGCAAAGATAGTTTACGGGCCCTCAGTTCGGAGTGGCTGTCCCACACGGACAGCGCAGCTCCGACCTTACCCCCTATCTTGCTACCGTCTGTAAAAATACGGCGCGTCTGCACGTTATGTTGGTCTACCAGGCTTATATATATTATACTATATATATTTGTGTCTTAATAAACCTATCGCTTCAGGGTATAGCGGTGTTAATAATATCTGTAATACAGCCGCGAATCTGATAGACAGTATAAATAATTCTTACGAAAGCTGGGTGTAGTCATAAGATAGGGTTCATTATAATTATCTTTCTTGTTTGTTCGCTTTATCTAAGATATTTATGAACTGCTGTAAGTTTATTATTTTGTTTGCTTAGGTACGTATAATTAGTTATATCATTATTATTTGGGAATTCTGAATAAGAAAACTAATACTAACGAAACTACTTTTATTTTGTAGTTGTAGGTATAATTACCTACTTATGAACATTTTCGTAATCTTTTACCTATGCATGTAATTGCGGGTACTTGTATAATTCTCGTTAATTGATTCAAATGAGCGTTCGAAGGCTACGTACTCGTAATAACGGAAGCGGTGCCAGGCACAGGCTTGTAAGGGCAATCCGGTTACAATGCCGTTGACATCAAATATACAAATTCGTTAAACTAAAAGTTTCCTTGTTTACGCAATGCGTAAGCGACCGCGGTTGTACGTAACTACGTGTGCCCCACGGTGGGCGCCAACGAGAGAAATGTTTTTTTATTCATTGTTTTATACAATGCTTCGAACGAATTGAATAAAGAATTAGGTAAGGATAGTGGTCGAAAAACAAAAATGAACAAAACAAGTATTTTCAAAACAATAATATACAATCTATTATGAATGTATTTGTAGAAACTTGGTTATCATCATCGTTTATTGCGATTGCCGAGCTATCGTGGGTAGGCGGGCGAGGAGAATTAAGAACAGCGACACTCCACCGAACACATTTTGCTTCAATGCGGAGCCACCAGATTCCTCTTCATCCGACGGCCGCGAGCAAAAGAGCCCGGAGTTGCGTCAGTGTCAAGAAACGTCAACCCGCTTGTCATGTTTCAGCCGTTCCTTTTCACGTTTCTTAACACTAGAAATAGCGAAGCGCCTACACGGCCGGACTGACATTCGCACGTCCTCGTGCGACTGCTCTCGCTTCGAGTTATCTGCAAAGACCAAATACAAGTCTGTAGTACCCGTCTCGTCCATCCCTGACTAGCTACTCATTTATGACACCATGGACTTCTATCTTTACCCCTCACATCTGAATGAAACACACTGGGCGGACTACTGACCAGGCGTCCCTTCGACTACCCACCAACTCGCATGGTGCGATAGACCGGACTACCTGCCAGCGTCCCTTCCACCAGTCTTTACCCCTCACATCAGAATGAAACACACTGGGCGGACTACTGACCAGGCGTCCCTTCGACTACCCACCAACTCGCATGGTGCGATAGACCGGACTACCTGTCAGCGTCCCTTCCACCAGTCACACACAGCTGTTGCAATCAACCGGTTGGAAACTCGACCCACATAGGCCGTTTCCATACCAATATATAGCCACCCAGCTCACACCGAAGAACTCACAGTTTGACCGTGGGCGTCGACCCGGTTCAGGCCAGCCCAAGCAATCAACTATGCTACAAACCCCATGGGAAAACGTGATCTGATCAGAGGCATCGACCCAGTTAAGGCCAGCCCCATTTTTCAACCACACTACTCTCAACTACTTAAAACAAAAGAAAGTGGATCACCGGATGATGTAGTCAAGTTGCTCCTTGATGAATGACGATGAGCTCACGGCGAATCCCGTCGTTACATCTTCAGGCATTTCCATCCGCGGAATGCGTTCGATGATGTTCCAAAAGCGCATGGCCGCCTCACTCGCGGTGTCTTTAACACCAACTTGAAAGCGTAGAATGTCATCGACGTAATCTTGTGGCAGCATAGGTTTAGCAAACTTCGCAAGCAATACTTCTTTTATTTAGGGCCACGTCAGTTGCAATGCCTCGCCATCTGGATCGGACTCAATCAGCTACCAGACGTGCGGCGCTTAAGATCTCATACGCCTATTCTCCTGTAAAACAAGCCCTCTTTATCCCACTTCTGATGTAGAAACTTGGTTATCATCATCGTTTATTGCGATTGCCGAGCTATCGTGGGTAGGCGGGCGAGGAGAATTAAGAACAGCGACACTCCACCGAACACGTTTTGCTTCAATGCGGAGCCACCAGATTCCTCTTCATCCGACGGCCGCGAGCAAAAGAGCCCGGAGTTGCGTCAGTGTCAAGAAACGTCAACCCGCTTGTCATGTTTCAGCCGTTCCTTTTCACGTTTCTTAACACTAGAAATAGCGAAGCGCCTACATATTTGTTCTCTAATTTTTTTTACAGTCCGCTGTATTTTCTTATCAAAAGTTTTTTGTGCGATATTTAGAAGTTTTAACATTGTAATTAGCCTTCTAAGTTTGCGCGACCGCTTAAATGCTCAGTCGATTGAATCGTCAGAATGTAAGCTTTCAAGGTCGCTAATAGTTTGAAATTCTAGATTCCTCAGTCGGCCGCTATTTCATGAATATTTCTTTACATATTATTGTTTCATTTTAGTTTACCACTCTTGGTATTGTAAAAATATGAAATGAATTACTGATTAATTACATATTATTCCAGTAGGAACACAAAATAGTAACAATTTAAAAGAGAAAAGAAGAAAAAGCAAGGTTTTGAGTACCCATATTTTTCTTTCTCTATGGGTATACAGGGTGTCCGGTAAATAGTCCGACAAACTGTGGTGGCTGATACCTTAGGTCAGGACCTATCCAATGAACACAACATATGTTCCCCGAAAAGTTACAGGTTTCGAGTTACAATCGATTTTCGGAAATTTTAGAATTTTCTGCCTTGCATCAGACTTTTCCATTTTTCTTGCTGATTAATAGCTTTCGTAATACTTTTTGTACATCAAATTAATCTTGAATAGTTACTCTACGCTTTAGTAAGTCTCATATTTATCTAAAAGAAGAATGTATTGACAAAAAAGCCATTCGCTTAACAATTTTCACTTTTCGTTTTTCTTACTGCTCAACTTTGAACTGCAGTGGTGAAAAATAAATGTATGTAGGAATTTTGTACAATAATCTTAAAAACTTGCTTGAATATTGGTGATTTTGGGAAGGTACAATACTTGCGTATTTTCCTTACAAAATTTGTCAAAACAAGCTGCTGAAGTGCACACATGGGCTTATTTGTTGAAATATTACTAATGTAAATCTGAGGAAAAATGAGACGTAACTTAACGCGGATCGTCATTGTACAATGAAATAAGGTATTTTCTTCTCGCCATTAACCCTCTATGCCAGATTAAAACATGTTTTAGTGTAAAGTTACCTTTTCCTTCAGTACTTTCTTACTAGATAAATAGATTTTATAACACTTTATGTTTCATGCAACAACAATTAAATAGCTGGTTTTTAACGCCTAATCCATATGCCCTGGTATCCTTCATTAGAGGAGGCTCTTACTTCAGGCCCATACTGCACTTAGCACCCATTTTCCCAAACCATATTGTATCGTTCAACTTGCCTAGAATGTATTTACGAAGAATTGGTCTTCTAAGAAACCGGTCAAGTTGGAGATGGACATGCTAACGAAGGGTTCCGTAACTTTGCAAAAAATTCAACAGAGCATTTTTTTTTTTCATTTCATATTTTCCAAATTGAAATTGGCCACAATTATTTGGTGTACCTAGTTAGTCGCTAGAAGAAAATACCTAATTTCATTTTACAATGACGATCCGCGTTAAGTTACGTCTCATTTTTCCTCAGATTTACATTAGTAATATTTCAACAAATAAGCCCATGTGTGCACTTCAGCAGCTTGTTTTGAAATGTATATAAAACATAAACATAACATACCATCACGCCTATATACCCGAAGGGTTAGGCAGAGGTGTACCAATGTACACCCACAGTTCGCCGGTATGTTTAGGTCCCATGTAATAGGGGGCGAGCCTATTGCCACTAACCAGGCACAAATCCAAACTTCGACCTGCTACTGAGAATTTCATAGAAAAACCCAAGAACACCTTGGTCGACTTGGGAATCGAACCCAAAACCTCTAGCGTAGCAGTCGCGCTTAGCGCCACTAGGCCAACGAGGCAGTCTCGTCGAGGGTATATATGACACCTAATATTCTCTTGGTGATAGTCATTAAAAAAAAAACATCGAGTGCCCTTTAAATGCTAACTGATAGGTACTCCTCAACCACTAAATATTCCCCATCTATAACTTCTTAACGGTTTTCCGATAAGTATCGGTAAACACTCGGAACATTACTTATCCCAAAGCCTGTTTTATGACCTATTAGGAAAATATAGAAAAAGCAACAGGTCTGCAAATTACAGTAGTTTATAGCCGTTCACTAATGGCTCACGTAGACATATTGCTTTTTATGGGCGCCTTACTATATCCTAACTAGACTCAATTCCAGATAACATTAGGCCAAATGACAGGAAAACCAAAAAAGTAATTTTGTCTATTCGTTGCCTCAGCAAATAAAATCAAAACAATATTACATAGTAACTGGCTAAATACAAAAGCAGTTTATCACATACTCTTTCAAAATTGGAACATTATTTTGGTCTTTGCTCACACTCTATCATGTTGGTACACATGAAATATTGTCAATATGGCGTCTTTATACCGCGCAAAATCCACCATATTATTTTTTGACGCCAACAATGACAAAGAGGGCTTTCTACGTTGGTGTTTTTTTTACCACAAACGTATGTTCTATGACTCCCAAAATAATATCTAATTTTATTGTAATTACTACTAATTACTAATAACTAATGGTATTGTATGTTACAAAAACTTGACTAAATAACCTAAAATTGCAAATTTATAATAAATAGACTGTGAACTTTGATTATATAATGTCTAGATCTAAGGTCTAGATGGAGCGTCGCCCTACAATCATAAAAAAAAAACAAGGCAACAATTTCAAGTGTGTGTTACCAGCTATTACAAATTCTCCCATAAATCATATTAAATAAAGACTATTTATAATAATAAAAAAAAAAAATAGTTTTATGTACTTATGTGGTATTATTCAGTTTAAGTGTATTTTTATTAAGTAGTTACTTTTTTAAATAATTAAAAAAAAAACTAGATTTGTGTGTTTGAATGGAGTATTAAATCAACTAAGTTAATACAATATTTTGAGCAGTTAGGATTTTGAAATTTGAAATGAAAGATCACATCTCGTTAATTAGGAATGAGTTTTAATTACAGGCGATCGTTCGAAGTACATCAACGAAATTTTATAAACGTAATGATAAACCAAAAAATTTACCCAAAAAAATGGGAGAATAAGAAACAGAAACTGGCAACACTGATAAAATATGGCGCAATTTGGTAATCATAAAAAAAAACTAAAATAAATATGAAGTTTCTTGGTGTCTTGTCTACGGTGATAGGTGATGTGTTTGGTATTTTTTAGCCTTCCTTTATAATTCCGGCACACTTTAAAAGCACATACTGTCATCTTATCGCTGTTATGTGGTTATTCCTTAGAGCGCGTAAAACGTAGTGACACGAAAGCGGCACGATCTGTACTGGTTGGCGGGAATTGCGGGAAATTACATAACAACCAAATTTGGTTGTAATTTTTTGACGGGTCTGCGCGCGCTTGACAGTCCATCTAGACATTATATAATCAAAGACTGTGAAACGGCTTACACAGATTTATGTACATAAATGAGTTATATTTTTTTACACCGTTGTAAATATTTTCGGATCTACATAAAATACGTATCCCAGTATTGTAGTAATTACTTGATATAAGTAGGTATAAATGTGTGCTTATAAAATTATAAAAGTTTATGTAGGTATCATGTGAGGAATATAAAAGTTAAACGATAGCGGAAGATATGTTTACTACCGGAGAGCATGGTCCAATTTCAGTACACAATGATATAATATCCATTTTTAATGCGTTTTTATGTTATACGTAGGTTGGTGATAGAGTCAACATTCATAGCTGTTAATTTTCATCAAAAAATGGCACAAATGTTTTTTCAAGTAACAATGTTTTCTTTTTCAGTAGATGCCAGTGATACTTATATATCACCAGTTTTTGTAAGCATTGCATTGCTAAAGATTCGTATAAAAGAAGTGTAAATTTTAATAGCGCTGTGATTCGAGTTGATTTTTTGTTTCTAATTATTAAGGTAAATGAAAAACAAATATTTCTTTATATTGCTATATAATTAACTGCCTTGTTTAGTCATGCGATTACATCAAACATTAGCCACAGCCGGTATAATAGTCTCGTAGAGGCCGATGCCTCGCAAGAAGGTTTCAGCGCTAAGGCGCTCATCGTGCTCGTGCAGTGCGGGCGTAGTGCGGGACATGGGAGAGAACCCTATGGCGGGGATGCCCAGCTCGCGAAGGTAGCGGCTGTCGGTGCCTCCAGTGAACGTGCAGCTTTTTAACTTGATTTTACTGAAAAATAAAAAAGTAAATTGAGGCTATTTGAAATCCTCGGGGTTATTTAGAACGAAAATTAATAGATTTTACTTATTTTAAAATTATCTTAAAAACTATGTAAAATAACATTGATTACTTTATTTTCTTCACTTTAATAGATATCTTTGATTTTAGAATAAACATTGCCTTAATGAGAAATTGACTAAATGCCAAATAGACCAGTAATTTCGTAATAAAAAAAACATTTGAGAATGCGTTGGGCCTGCAAGCTGGCCTAACAAAGAAGGAAGACTTTTTGGTTAACTATTTTTGTATATTTGAGTTGGATTTTCTTAGAACAGAATATGGGATGTTCGCAGCGGATTGCCGTTGAAAGTTACTTAATGAATTTGAGGACCGCTGGATTATTTGGCACTCGGCCCAATAAAAGGCAGCTGTAACATTTAGAAATAGTAGATAAGTACCTTTTTCGTTTAAAAGTTTTATTCATTTAATTATGTGTAAAAATGCTATGCTTATCACCAAAGACGTGCAAAGGCGTGCTAACAAACATAACTTATACATATAATAAAAAGAGAGCGTCATTTTTCTTCAATAGGTTAATTAAAAAGAAAACGCTATTACCATAATTTCCATCCATCCTGTCCAAGCTCAGGATCCCTATTAAATATGGTGTACTGATAAACCTGGCTCTTATTATTCACCGTTTCTAGTATCTCTATTTTACATATATTATATCCATTTCGAATAATCGAGTAAGTGAAGTACATACACTTAAAGTTAAGTCGGCAAGTATTTGGTGTTACGTCACCGCAAGAGAAACGTGACCTCGTTTATGCTCAATGAATTGGAACTCCGTTATTTTGGAATTTAAACTAATTAGTTGGAATTAATTGAGCACCGCTTGAATTGTGTTCAATATTTTATTGTGCATTTTGGTTTCACTATTTATTCGTTAAGATTTTTGCATGATAGTGTTTTAATTGACAAACTTTTTCTTCAGATTTTCAACATATTCAACTTCTTCAACAGATTTTCAATTTCTTAAACTTACTAACTACTTAACAAGACTGGTCAAAATATTGTTCTATGTAGTTTGTACGAATCACCATTTTTATTTTAATATTTCTATTTGACGGCATACTACCTTCTATTGCTAGGTTTTCTAAATGTTCTGGTAAGCAGAAAGAGTTCTTTCCTATATTGCTTTTTGATTTATATAAAACGTAGAACTACTTACAGTTGATCGGCAGCTCCCTTGAACGCGAGCCAGTAAGGGTTGGTAACGTCCAGTTTGGTCGGCGGGACGTACGGATCCTTCTGGTCAAACTCTATGGTCACTCCATCCCCTGCCTCTACACACCAGCGCCTTATCTAAAGGCAAAAGATTTTAAAACACTTCCATTTTCAAAGATTAAATGTAACAAACCTGCCTAGGTATGTCACCAATATTGGCCATTCACTAGGGCTTTTGGTAACATAAGTTACGACATATTGTAATCAATCCTTACCTACACTACGTTAGCCAAAGTCGGTTGTTAAGGCAATCTACGAGTACATAGTATTTTGTGGTCCTAAAATCTTTAACATAATATCCAAAATACAAGTTTTCGTACATAAATAGTCCGCACAACGGCCATTGTTATTAAAACTAATAAATATAGTCTTTATAAATTCTCACGAAGGAAATCCCGCAGACTTGAAGTTTTCATTAAAGAACTGGGTCAAACTTGTTCACCACAAATAATATGATGACACTATAAAAAGCTCACTTTACTTTGCCTAGTTCGTTAAAACAAAAATATTAAAGCTGTAGTTACCTGAATAGGATTTCTAGATTGTCTTGGAATTATGTAACTTGATTGTGTCTGTCTGTATGTAATAGTTTTGGTTATAAGAGTCTTGTACTGGTTTCGCCAGTACAGAAACTATACCGGCATTAATAAGTTTATAATCTGGATTTTATGCATTTTTCTGGACTTCTTGCATTAAATCCATAAATACAATATAAACACAACGTACATTTTATATATACAAAATCGAAAATATTTTTAAAATAATACATTAATTAATTAACAAATAAACTATATCTACATATTCATCTTTAAAGAACCCGTGAATTCAGCACTGAGTAAGTTCAGACAAAAAATATACACATGTAAACATTTTGGTGGGCGTTAATCCTCCTTTTGTGCGGATCTGTTCCAAAAGTTTCATTGTCCCGTATATTAAACTAAAAAAAAATACAAACAGCATTACCGTACTCTCAAACTCTTTGAGGTCGACAGTCAAAGCGATGCGTATGTCGAAACTGGCGGTCAGTTTCTCCGGGATCACATTATTCTGGATACCACCCTGTGAATAATACAGCGTGTAAATTATTGAGGCCAGTGTGGCTGACGAATGAAGGTGCAAGGTTAGCTTCCTAAAGAAGAATATTTGTGAAGTGTTTTTAGGAAAATCACTCTGTATACAAGGCTTGTCGCTCTTGTAGCATAACTTAAATAGGCTGCATAGCTATAGATTTTGCGAGCTAGATGATGGTTCTATGAATATTTTAACTGAAGGAAAGTGTTCTATTAATGAAGAGGTTCTATTACTACTTCTTCCGTTTGACAACGGTGAAATTCGGCATTCTAATATGCAGTACATAGTATATTCGGTAGGTGCGAAAGAGAGTGCTTAGTATTTTAAGCGCCAAAAAACATAAAAAGGTGAACTACATGTATTTTAAAACAACTTCCGCCCTTGTGAAGTATCCCTTTCGTGGGGTAGCTTCACAAACATTTAAATTACATGTCCAAACTCCAAAAGCACCTAAACTTGGAACGGCAATAACATTTGTAAATAACACACATGTTTGACCCTTCCTAGTATTAAGTTCGCAGCACGTCGCATAGTGGTAGTTGATGTGGTGACCTTTCCCATTGGCTATCTTTTTAACCGACTTCAAAAAGAGGAGGTTGTCAATTTGTCTGCGTTTTTTATGTATTTATTCTCTTTTGTATGTATTCGTTGTATATATGTTTAATATGTTACGCGATATGTACGGCGATTGTGGATTGATTTCTAAAAATCATTTATCATAGATAGTGTTCCTTAGAGGTGGTCCCATATAAAATTCATCAAAATCGATTTAGTGGTTTTGATTTTAATTGAAGCCGGTTTTTTTCAATTAAGTGCATTTAAACATGTGCTATTTAGTGTACTTGCTTGTATATTATTTGAGTATATTTGTATGTAGAAGTAACGTGTAGGTACTAAGTACTTACTGAAAGCATGGTAAGGTTGACGCTTGTGACGTCACCGATCGTCAGCTCAGGGTTGTCAGCTAACTTCTTTTTTGATACCTGGCGTAGGTCCATTAGCTTGTCTATTATGTACCTTATCTGAAAAAATATAAATTTTAGAATTAAAAATAAAAAACAAACCGATCTTAAAAAAATCACAAGAGAATATGATTTCGTATCCAGGCATTATTTACTAAATTTATCACTAATTAATATAAAAAATGATATATACTAAAATATGTAAACCGAATTGTACGTTTTTCTTGAAATTAATCCAAAAAGATATTTGTCAGAAGTGGGATTCGAACCCACGCCCACAGAAGTGGACTGCGACCTGAACGCAGCGCCTTAGACCGCTCGGCCATCCTGACTTGTCAATGCGCATCGAAATATCGAATCACAATGTCTGGCAATAAACATTCAATTGTAAATACAAACATTGGTGTTTATAAATTATTCAACATACTTGAACTCTACAAGCACCGATACATATTATCAGCGCTATAATAAATCTTTATTTTTTTTCAGCATGGAAAAGATAACAGTGGTACGGTTAACCGCATTTTAATGATAAAACTATATATCAAAATAGACCTTATCTCCTTGCGATAAAGTTGCTGTTAAACAAACAATTAAGTCTTTATAATTAACTTAGTACAGTGCAATAGATAATCGAAAAATAACGGTTACTGCAAAACTTATAGAACGTAATAGAGCTCTTAAATAGCACGATTAGCGAAATCCTATAAAACCTAAGTAATTGGTTCCGACCGTTTCTGAAATAAATTATCTAAAAAAAAAAAAAGGAAGAAATTGATTTCTGTAATTAAAATCAGAACCTTAGTTTTTTGTTCCTCTAAAAGAATTTTTTTAAATAGCAAACTCAATTTGCAAGAAAAAGTATCATTCACAACATTAACGTTATTTAAATGAACATTGAAAACGTTTACCAACCAATTGCGAATAATCAACGAAGCGGATCTTTAAAATATTTTCTTTTAAAACGTCTGTAAAAATTTCCAATTTTCCCTCAACTTCTAGGTTTTGTAAACTGTTCAAAATATTTCAGAGCACTTGAAATAAACTACATTTTTCAGTGACCGACGGAAACTCATGTACATTGTACGTGCATGCTTTTACTGCTGTTGCATTACTGCATTACATAAAATGTTTAATAAGAAGAACGAGAAACTCCAGACGTATTATTTCTTTAAACAGTTTATTCTGCTTCTGCAATGTAACAAAAACAAAAATTATTTTATATCGCGGTATGTTTGGCCAATAATAAATAATCACTCATTAATTTCTTCAATCAAGTTTATTATCGGTTAAAATCGATTAATGCATAGCAAAATTATGTACCTATTAACAGGCTGACGTTTATCTCTTAAAAAAATAATAAATTGCAATACCTCAATAGTTTTCCAAGAGAATCTGCAATTTTATGACTAGTTTAACGATTTATTTTATTCTGATCTTTCATATTAAAGGAGTAACGAAATTCCTACTTAAATTACACACCATTCATAGTTAGTTACCATTTTGAGCTCACATAGTTACTTACACATATTTACGCAGAAGAAAAATACACACTAGATCCACAGATACACCTATCTATACTTTTCTTAAGGATGCCATAAACCATTAAAAAGTAAACCACAGACCATACTTAACGTTTAATTATTAATACGGAAAACCGTTGTGGTGTATGCTGAGATTATATAACCGTTTACGACCATTAACTTTTATAAATGGTCGCTCGCGAAATATAAATTGTTGAAATACATTTATGCGCAGCTATTTAGGTAATTAAGGGTAGTTAGTCTTTGTATTAAAACGTTGACGCTGGGAATTCCTTTCCATGTCCTTGTGGCTAACTTTTGGAATTCATTCAATTTAACAAATATCTGAATTTGTTTGGTATTGTTAAAAAACCCTTCAGAGTATTTCAGGCTCTCTTTTTTGACAATAACCTGTTTTCTTAACTTGTCAAGTTATTTTCACCTTTGTCTTATTTCACATGATGATGATTACAGGTTATGAGTGACCGCAGAAAATGTAAAGCATAAAACGAGAAAAATATTATTTTTCTCGTGCAGAAATAAAACTCATAGCGCAGGAACCTTAGCAATTTTAAATGCGTTTTCAAGTAATTTACTTTTATTACTCCTATTGTGAACTTGGTGACTTGGGTGAGTTGGGTACCTGGTACTGCTATCTTAGATAATACGGGTTAAAAACTTTGAAACCAGGTTGATAAGCGAAGCGAAATGCATTCTTAATATTGCTACGATCGCGAGCAGCTAGTCTTTAAGTGGTACTTGGGCAAAACTAACTCAAGAATAAACCCAACCTATTTGTTCTCCAACGGGATAAATTACAGACGGATTTTCCACAATTTGGTACGTATTTAGTTACGTAACCAGCACCGGAACTGCATTAGAATACAAAACTCATTAAGTTGAAAACTCTTTGGCAAATTAAGTCGCAATTTCGTCGCTTTTACGCAATTAGCATAAAGATTATACACCGAATTATCCCGTACTAGGTTCGTACTGCTTCCGCAAGTGAACGTACTTCAAGTTTTAATGGGAACTGAGATCCAATATTTTGGATCTCAGATGACATGAGAATGTAGGTTACATCACTAATTAGGCTATCTGAAGTGAGGCCGACGTCATGTTGGTCGTGATTGTGTTCCAAGCAAAAGAGAGGGCCTTGTAAAGACATCTAACCTCGCTATCTTCGGCGACATATGTGACTTAAAATAACCTGCTGCAGTTTTTAAATGAAATTTTCTCGTGATAGTATAGATTCTGAACTTGGTTTTTATATTGGGGCATGTCTAGTTCTAGAGACTAAGACCCCTGAGTTTGTTTTGACTTTTCTTCTCAGGGTAGTCAGTTAGGAAATGTCGACTTCATCTAGCTTAGGAAGACATTGTAAAAGTGATTTATATAGTCCTACTTGTAAAAATAAACTATTTCATTTCATTTCTATTTATTTCACTACCTTTACTTGCCTGAATCTATGGCCCCTCTTTAGATCCTAAAAAAGTAGATAGGTACATCGTTCTTCACTAGAACCAACCTGCGTAGTATTATTTGTACAGTTAAATGATAAGAGACGTTTTAATACGACTTTAATTTAGACTCCTATCTTTCCCCTTATTCTAATTCAACTGCCAAAGCAAAATTTCAATTTCTGTCTTAAACAATATAAAGGCAAATCTTCTGTTTTTAACGACATCGCCGAGATCTCACAGAGTTTCAGCAACCGCCATTAATATTTTATAATATGTTCTACGCTTCTACTTACCTCCAATGTAAGGATATGAATATTCATTCAAGTATAAACATAATTAACATTCTGTATTGACAAGTAATGTCTAATGGCAAAGACAATCTTTCCGAAAAGATAATTTCATAAAGCTGTAATGCTTTCTCGCCGAATTTAATCAAGAAGCCACGTTTTAAAATAATAAATAAATTGGACTTGTTTAAAAAAATCTTGAAATCATTAAATATTTTAAAATAATGGTAACCCATTAGTTAAAACAATTCGTATCAGTTTCCCGTGAACTATTAACAAACGAGTTTTGGAATGTTTGGTAAAATATATTCATTAATTTATTTTGCTGCAGCCATTCATTTTAAAAGTTATACAAATTTTATGTGTTGCTTCCATAAATAAAAGTACTTATTGTTTTGTAGAGCATGACAATTATAAATGTTTAATTTTATATTGTTATTGTTGGTTGTGTGGGATATTTATTATGCTAAATAGCAATGGTTTATTTGTAATTAAGAGTTCTGAAAGTGTAGTGTTTCTTCTTTTTTATACTTTTTAGTCAAATCTCTACAAACATGTAGGTAATTTCAAAGGATATAACTCAAAATAACTTCATTATGTATGATAAATTGTGTCTGGTTTTCTGTCCTGGGGGTTTTAGTTTACACGTGTAAACTAGTACTGTTAGTTTAAAAAAAATACGCAATATTTCAATGTTACACAAATCACATAATATTCTAGATATTGACATAGTTTCTACAGAAAACGGATTTATAGATCCTTGTTGATTAATGGCAGGTTTTATTTTCAAGACATCTACAGGACGTTGATTTATCTTCGACGTTTTATAAAATGGTATTTCTCTATCTTGGAAAACTGTTTGTCTTTTCCGATATCAGAAAACTAGACGTTAAGATCGTAGCACTAAGTGGGCCCTGGAAATATTTTACTTAATTAAAAGGAATGGAAACTCCTCTCTCCTCTTACGAACTTTTGGGAGTAAAATAAATAAAATGTGTAGATCTTAAAAACGTAACTGCACGTTAATTTGCAAGAAAGAATAGACAACACGATGACATCAAAGTCTAACCAGTCTTGCAAATTCACCTAGCTTTTTCCAAACTATTGTTGTATGTTCCCAGTCTCACCGGATTTATCTGAATACCGCATTATGGAGCAACTTGCATGCAATAAAAACTCAAATTTAACACACAATCTCTCAAAACACATGATGTTGAATCCATCAGATACAGTGTTCATACCAGGAAGTTGGCATGCCGCCATGTTCAGTAAATGTATTCACACCGACGCGATTAGTTAACACATAATCCGTAATAGAAACGCGCTCCAATTAACGTCCATTTTAGAATGTATTTGTTTCAAATTGATCGGGAAATATTTATTGAGGACATGAGATATCCATTAGGATTGATTTAGGTATGTAACTGTAACCAAGTGACATTTCTACAAGCATTGGCTAGAGGGGTTTAGAAGTCTAGGAGTCTCAATCAATGTTTGTAAGATTGGTTGTGGTTAGGTGTTCTCTACTCAATGTTAAGAGGATCCTCGATTTCAATTTAGATTATCTGAAACGTTATTTGGTTCGTAAGTAATACCTGCATTGACTAAGGAAGTGTTAGTAATTGAAATTTTACGTTTTTTTTAATAAATCTATGTGTATTAGTTGTTTCTTAAAGTTTTTCGCAGGATCTTTAAAACTAATTCCTGAAAGTGCCTGATTAAGAATTTCTTCCTGCACGTAGACTTATTACTCTCGTTCTCGTTAACTCGTTCGACAGTGTGCCAAATAAATACAAGACTTAACTACTGACCTTTTCGCCGCAGTTATCTGGGAGCAACAGAGATCCATGGCCCGACTTCCCCGGACAGATCACGTTCATGTCTGAGGATAATTCATTATTTTAATTGCACTGTGTTTTTTTTTTCTAAAATAAGGGTATAAGTATATTTATAATTTATTAGTCCAAAACGAGACAGCAACGCATTTGCTTTCTCTTCATAATTAGCCAACAACAGTTTAATTTTACCATGATTATTTACAAAACAAATAACTTCCTTCCTTCCTTTCTTTCCTCTACATAATAAATAAATTTAATCACCATTCAAAGCCCTGGCCATCCTACAGCAGGGTTTTTTTATGCGTCGTTTTTTCGCACATAATTTAGGCATTCAATTAAGTAGAAGAATTACCGCGATAATATAATTAATTTTCGTATTATTATTTGTGGTGTTTTTAAATCTTTTTTTTTTGTTATATGTTATTACATGACCACACACAAGACAGGTGTCTAAGAGAAAAGGGTACCGAGATTATTAAATGGCTTATCTTGTCCTTCAAGATTAATTTGTAAGCTTCCATTATTATCTGCCGTTTTATACACCAAGGTTTACTCACGCCAAATGTTCCTCTCGCCATTAAAGATCAAGTATTCATCTGACGCATTGGCGATGCCCTCGTCCAATGCAAACCCGATGTTCAGCTTTTTGAAGTCTTCGGTTTTCACGAATTCGCGCATACCAGGACCTCCGCCAATCTCCTCATCTAAAAAAGGTTAAATAATTTTGATGTAACTTCATTACCTACAGTTTAATACCAATAATAATACTTCTTACTTAATTAAATTTTGGGGCATATCAGTGTACAGTTCTATCTTTCGATATGGGTTTTATCAGATTTCATTACAAAAAGTCTTTTGAAGTATCAAGTCTGTGAGCTTCTTTTGGGTTAATAAGTGCGCTCGAAAGATCGCTAACTCGACACTTGGGCCTACTAGAAAGACAATAGACCTAGATGCGGTAGGATCTTTTGCATGCCTAGTAACGAAGTAAAAAGCACATAAAGCGTTGGAATAGACAAATCTATTAAGACAAATATTTTAAAGTAAGCTTATTGGAAACCTAAAAAAGTACCTACTACCTAGCCTTCATATTTTGAAAGTAATTGACTTACTTATAGCAGCTTGTGTAATGAAGAATTGACCAATTAATTAAATGAAGTTGGGAAAGATTAGGCCATTTGTTTAAATATTAATTTTGAACGCAGTTTGCTGAAAGTAGAGATTCATGTTATTTAAACAGTCTCCTAATATCTAACTAAAATTATTTAACAAATTACTGTACTAATGTCTTTCTTACAGTTAGAAATTTTCATAGACGTCCCGTACTTTTTAGCTTTAGCTTAAATTCCCCAAAACATATATAACAAGGAACACGTTTTACCAGAGTGGTAGCCGGTAGGGTTTTGTATTTCACACAAGTATTCTGCCCACGTACACTCAGATATGTTTTAATCAATCAAAGCTTTCAAATCCAGAGATGGACCTTTATCAAATAAATTCCAATGAAGGTCCAGTGAATAAGTCTAATGTAATTAACCCTTGGTTAGTGATAGGGTTTCCCGGACATATAATAACCTGTTTGTTATTTGTTGATTTATTAATTGGTAATTTAATTAAAGTTGTTGATAGATGCAAAATCATATTTTGTGAAATTCTATTTTGTTCGCAAAACATGTAGTCGGTACCTAAATAAAACAGACATCGAACAGATAGGCCAATTACCTACCAAATGGTACATTACACTTTGTCTACCTGGGTGATATCACCCAGAGGTGAACAAAATGGAATGTGCCAATCAAACGACCTCCGTGGTCGAGTGGCGTACGCACCGGTTTTCAAGGTGTCGCTAACTCTGAGGTCCCGGGTTCGATCCCCGGTCGGGTCAATGTAGAAACTCACTTTTCTACATTGCCTCGGGTCTGGGTGTTTGTGTTACCTTCGTTGTTTCTGAATTCCATAACACAAGTGCTAAATAGCTACTTACTTTGGGTTCAGAGCAATGTATGTGATGTTGTCCGCATTTATTTATTTATTTATTTAAACGATCGAAAAAGGGATTATTTATATTTACGGTACGGGATGGTTAAATAACCATCCCGGTTAGATATTTATCTAACCTGGTACAAAAGATAGATGGAGTGTTCTCTTCAAGCGAATGCCTTTCGCCTTAATTCTCCTTACAGCTTCGATGTACTGGATGGCCACAGACTTCATGTCCTGAGCTCCTCGCCCGTAGATTACGCCGTCCACTAAGCGCGCCTCGAAAGGAGGGTAGGTCCAGCTTTTCTGTCGATTACAAATAGGAAGATATTATTTATTGAATGGGTAAGGTAGGTTCATGGTAAGGTAGGTTCATGAAGAATATTCGGTATCCTAGTCTTATCTACCTGGACATTTAGATTTTAAACAATAATATTTGAGTGGATTTTGGACAGTATCTGTTCTAAGGCTATACTTTTCTATATTTTATATTGGACAAGGAAAATATGATACATAAATACTTAAGTACTACTCATTGTCCGTCTGTACTTAAATCTGAACATTTAAAATGATGAAAATACTTTTTACTGATTAATCAATCAATCATCAATATTGTATTAAAACGTTTGCAAATCGTACCGAAAGCAATAAACTATACAATTTCTTGACTAAATTCGGACCAAATATAGCTGGTGAAATACCTATATTTGTTATTGGCTTATATCATGAAAGTTTGAAAACGACGCCACAGTAAATGTAATTTTAAACTGCGCTGGAAGCTCCCTGCAGTAAACATCTATCTTTAAGAAGTACATTCTTTAAGAATTTATTCACAGGAGGATTCTCGCTACAGCTCTTAAAAGTAGAATGAATTCACGTGAAGACTTGAATGTTTTGGCTATTTACGTAACCTTACATATACCTAGAAGTATGTTTCTTCAACTTTAAAAGAAAGTACTGCTATGTAGATGTGATATGTGGCTAAGTTAAAATGACTTTGTTCATAGTGTAATGGAAGCCCATATTCTTTCATAGTACTACTACTATGTATGTATATTTATGGCTAGTAAGTATTTATTATTAAAATAAAATTATTTTCTGCATTGACCACGAAACATAAAATTTTAGGAGGCATAACAGCAGGTAACATACTTTTTTGAAGAGGGCAATTAAATCGATTATTTGAAAATGATAAAATGTTTAAAGATATTACAAGTTTTTAACTGACGCATCAGAATTAATGGTTCCAGTTACTACTTTTCCAAATAAGTACATAACTTTTACTCAAAACTACTATTTACTATTTTTTTTATACTTTCCCGACTAATTTGCCGCTAGAAGACTGATCTGTAGTTTAATTCTGTGTCATTTTAAATCTTCTAAGGTCCAACATTATGGATAAAGAGAGAACAAAGTATGAATCAAAAAATCAAAATCAAAATACATATATTATTTCTCATAAACCAAAGAAACGTTACGTTAAATCTACTGACTCTAGACTCTACGTACTTCCTACTTATGTCACAAGACGTTTCCGTCTATATTTCTCACCTCAAACACGGGCACGACATCCATATGCGAGTTGAGAAGGACGCTGGGCAGGGAAGGTTCCAGGCCTGCCCAGGTCATCACGAGGATCGGCTTCTTAGGCCTGGGCTCGAACACCTGGACTGGCAGACCTAGCTCCGAGGCCTGGGCCCGCAAGTAGGTAAGACATTCATCTGAAACAAGACACAGCTATAACAACCGTAACTTCAATAAAAAGCTGTGTTAGTTTAGTTCGGTTTGGGTGGAGATCTGTTATGATTATTTGGAACTTTTAACGGAGTAACTAACAAAAACGTAGAGATAATTAATTCGTCCATTTCTTCTGGACTTTTATATACATTGTTCCTAGAAAGAATGCGTGTGTGGTTTAGTGTTTCTTTGTTTTAATCTTTATTTGTTACCACACGTGAAGTAATTTGTAAATGTAATATTTCGTTAGAATATAAAAAGAAAAAAAAAAAAAAAAAAAAAACATACAAACATCCGAATTGAGAACCTCCCCCTTTTTTTTTAAAGTCGGTTAAAAATGAAACTTATGGTTTTGATTTCCGTTCTAACGTAAAAACCTCGGCTTTCAATACTAACAACATTGCCCGATACATTTAATGTCTGGTCCGAGCATCTAAATCTGTTTAGCCATTACCGAGTAGTTTGTTAGCTAACTTTTTGTTGTTTAACTCAAGTTCCTAACTCGAGTTTGGTAGTGAGATTATATAACACCTATGTTTGGCGAGACAGGCTCGTCATGGCCTCAAATATAAATAATAGTAGACGGATGACAAGAAAATGTATTGGCGGTTTTAGGAAAATTACAACATAATTTATTGTTCTTATAATATTATTATACATAAGGAGGGGCTCGTGGCTAAGTGTAGTACGGTTTGACCGATTATACAGGTTAAGCCGCGCTCGCCGCGGTTGGTCCGTGGATAGGTGACCATTTATAACATACCGAGACCCCTCCGTGTTTCGGAAAGCACGTTAAACAGTAGGTCCCGGCTGTCATACATAGATCTTTGGCAGTCGTTAAGTCAATTCTTACAACCAGTCTTACTATGGGATACTGTGTTTCCCAGTATAATGGGTTGTGGAGGTCAGATAGGCAGTCGCTCCATGTAAAATACGGTATTCAGCTGAATCCGGTAAGACTGGTAGCCGACCCCAACATAGTTGGGAAAAGGCTCGGGAGATGATGATAATATTATTATACATGCAGCCGAATTTTAAATTTGTTTGGACTTGCTCGTTACGAATTAGAACAAAATCTTAATGCATGCAAACCTTAATGTATTCTGTACAAATTTATTTAAACTCCCACAGTTCCCTATACGTACAATTTTTTTATTTTTTAACCAGTCATAAAGCGTGTGTGTCATAAAGTGTGCATGAATGAAAATGCAGGGATGCCCCGACGTTTCAAAAACACCTCCTGTAAAGCCGGACTATTATCATTGTAGAAGCGAGACGCCACTACAGCATTGTTGTGCGCTGTCTCGCTTCCACAATGACAACAGCCCTGCTTTAAGATCTTATAGTAAACGCAGGTCTTTTGTGTATCGCTGTTATACCGACGGCCTGGGGCCCGAGTCTGCTATTTACACTCCGTGTCAGTGTGCCAATAGTTGCATCGTCCGGCGGCGCTCGGGCCCTCTCGGGTGCACTCGGGCCGGTTCGGGCGCGACTCGTGCGCGTTCGGTGTGCAACTATTGGCACACTGACACGGAGTGTAAATAGCAGACTCGGGCCCCAGTCCGCGGCTTAACGAGGGTTTACTCTGGAGTTACAAATGCCTTCGTATTAAATAGTTTGCCTATTCTATGACAACATAATATATTGGACACGAAACGCTGTATCTAAAGTCTACAATTTTTTTGAGTTAGAATATTCTAAGTCATGATCTGTTATTCTTTAAAAGAATTGTGTGGGTATACTTCTGTGTGATTATAAGATGAGAGTGAAAATAATGAGTAGGCGTTGTATGAAAATAGCCGATCCTAAAAAAACTAGGTATGAAGAAACCTTTTGGTATGTAGATATGTGACAAAGAAAGGGCACAGTAAAGATAACATATTGTATAATTTGGGGCAGCTTAAATTCGAGAAATATGAATATTAAAACCAATGCCTAAAAAGAAAAGTCTTTTATTATTTTTTATTTATTTCCGATGGAACAACAGGATTGTAAAATATTTAATTATGATTCGGTAGGTATAGTTACGTGAGAACTATTTTTATTCGATGTCCTACTAATTAATACCTATAATTCTACATTCAAGCTTTTTTGTCCTCCTAAATGTGTGGGAAAAACTCCGTTAATCCGGTAATCTTCCATTTGAAACGACCAACGGCCACTAATACGTTATAACGTAGATACGTACCGTAATTAACGTTCGGCTGTACGCTACGGATCCTCAGGTAATTCCGTAAATTGCTCACTGCCGGGTCAGACTCGTAATCACTCGGCATTTTCCGGAAAACGACTCGATTTTTTCGAAATTGGAAGTTGACTGACGCGTTCGTTAACGAATTGTCGGTAATGACTGGCCACTTACACTTTTATAGGCGTTTAAATAATTTATCGAAATGTTTTGTACTTTGTTCGACCACAAATAGTACTATCTGTGGGAAATGGGGAGATACGGGTAAATATAACATTGATAGAAACCAATAAATGCATTATTAATACAACCCATTTATTTACTTTAAGCCTAAAGTTTTTTACTGCAGGTTAAGCACTTCATAATAATTTAAAACTGAAATTATTTGACATAATATTTCAGTAAATATATTTTCATGTTATTGCTCTGTGCCAGTTTAAAAGTAGTCGATGGCACTTTTTAAAAGTCCTAATAAACCTAGTAAATACACGTAGTATCATATCATGAAATTGATTTTGTTTGTAGAATTTTGATTTTTAGGTATTCATCTTCTGTCATTAAAAAAGTCATCATCTGTCATCAAGAATTCTTTATACAAATTGAAAATAGATAAAAAAAACTTCTTCTAGCAAAAGCGGAGATTTATTAAAAAACACTTAAGATCAGAACAACGAGGTCGTATGTGGAATCTAGACTTAAGTCTTTAGAGGTTTTGTGAAAAGAGTTTTTAGTGACTGTTTTAATAGGCCGTTTTGTTGAGTGAGGCCAGAATCATTTCATAATTTTTAAAGCAAAATGAAGATTTGTTAGTAACCACAGCGTAGGCGTAGTTTCGCAGTCTAAATCCACAAGGAAAAAACCACATAAAAATGTTTAGACATGTAGAATATTCAGATATATCAAAGAAGCTTTGTTTTGGTAAACTACACATAAATAACGAATACGTGGCTATTTATTTGAACATTTATTTTGTGTAATTCAACGTTTTTAAGAATAGTTTTAAATAGTATTCCTATTATACAGACTGATATGATATTTGAATCAGATGAAATATGTCAGGATGGCCGAGCGGTCTAAGGCGCTGCGTTCAGGTCGCAGTCCACTTCTGTGGGCGTGGGTTCGAATCCCACTTCTGACAAATATCTTTTTACACATATGTATCAAGTATTTGGGACTTCAAGATTTTAGATACAAGACTAGTAAATTAACGAAAACTAGCTGGTTAACTTTAAATCAATTAATTAAAGTTATGGATACATATTATTAAATTTAATTTAAAAACCCTCGACTGTTAAGCTTTATTTGTCATTATTAGATGACTTTAAAAAACTTTTCATATTGAAACTGTAGGCGAATAATAATGCAAATAAAATCTAAAAATGTTTCTAATCGACATAGTTATCCAAATTGCCCGCACCTACCCACACATTGTACATACAATCAATATTTAATTTTGATAAATAAATTTGTCTATCATATTGTGACCGTAGTTCATAGTTTTAGTCACTAGTTGTGGTTAATTTATACCTATTCAATGTTATGTCGGTAATAATATTTAATTATGTCCGTAGTACCTACTACGATAAACTGATAGACGTTAATTACTGACCTACATCACTTTAAGTGCTTGCACTCACTCTCTACATAATATTATTGATATCAATCAAAGTTGGTTGTGATTTAAAGACAAATTATTGTTGATAAAATAATAGCAAAGTTAAGAATTCTAAATTAAAGTTTTCGTTATTGTGTAGGTAAGCGAAATACCTACATAATATCGCAGTTTATTCACTATATACAGCGCATTGCCCTTTTAAAAACATATAAAATATAAAAAAACTGGCCAAGTGCGAGTCCGTCGTATGAGAGCCCCCCTTAAATATTCATTTTATGTGGTTTTTAGTATTTGTTGTTATAGCGGCAACGGAAATACATCATTTGTGAAAATTTCAGCTTTCTAGCTATCACGGTTTATGAGATACAGCCTGGAGACAGACAGACGGACAGACAGACAGCGGAGTCTTAGTAATAGGGTCCCGTTTTACCCTTTGGGTACGGAACCCTAAAACGACCAGTGATATGATAGAATAAATTCTTAATAGAAATCATAAAAAAATTTAGAAAATCGTTGGCTTTTCAAATTTTTCTATTCTTAATGAATTCGAATTATGCACTATAATCTAGTTCCCCTTTGTTATGTTTTGGCTGCATAAAGCAACCGATTTATTTGAAACTGAAACTTCTGAAAAAGCAGAATTCCCTCCAAAGCGACGTTCTTAAACTCTAGAAAACATTTTCGATTCTCAGTTCATACCATAACTTAGGCCCAAATAAATATGGATTCTTGTTGACACGAATTTCGTCCACCACGCATACAAAACTGTGTTCAATAAGTAAAAGACAGCGTTTATTATTTAGGAAATTCCCTTGCCTACACAAGATTTTTCGGCCTTTGCGTTTGCTGATGTGAATCTTGTATTTAGAAGAAGGGTAAAATATCTTTTGTTTTTTGTAAGGTCTTGGTAACAGAAATCGTTTGGAACTGGTGACGATTTTACTCTGGATTTTATATTTAATGTTCAAATTAAATATTGCGTACTGTCGACCAATGTGTTTTTTTAGGTACTGATTAGTTTTACATACATTTAAATCATCTCGTAGAAAGAAAATAGATTTCATTATTATTTTTTCTTTACGGAGTTAATGGCTATGTAGGTATCTCAAAGGTGGACACCATGTATATTTAAATGATGTATTTAAGATATTCAGAACGTTTTAAATTCAAGAATTTTAATTCGTCCCTTTTGTAATGACTTTCTATTTTTCATAATAACAGGGTTCAGAATAACACAGTGAATTTAATTCATAGTACAATACATAAAATCACACAGTAATGAATTAACCTTATCATAATTGTACATAGTATGTGTCGTACTACGTTTGTGGAGACAGGTTATCTGTCATTCTCTTATCTCGCGTTGCGTGTGAGCGGACGCACTGGGGCCCGATTGCTATTTTAAGTCAGTGAGTGGCGGGTTAATAAACGTTCCAGTGTACTTGTTTTTGTGCCTCATTTTCGTATTCAGATAATTTTAGTTTAATGACAAATGTACACCTACTTGCCACTGTTGTCATTGTATGATTGCAAGGGACTGTTCTTATCTGAATACGAAAATTAGGCACAATAACAAGTACACTGGAACGTTTATTAACCCGCCACTCACTGACTTAAAATAGCGGCATCGGGCCCCTGGTTTCTTTATAATAATATGGAAACATACTGTGTTTTACATTATTTCTCATAAAACTATAGGTACTATGAAAGGTTTGTCTAATTATTAAAGGTAATTTGAGGTATAAATAACAATAAGTAAAATAAGCTGTATTTTACTGGCCACATGTATAAATTACAGTAATTAACAAGCTATAAACTGCAACAAATGCATGTTTCCATTCGTGCAGTAAATGTTTAAAACTCGTATTAACATTTATGGCCATAACTTTGTCTGCATTCGGAATTAATATGACATGTTTACGTTATACGTCGGTTTCAAACTGCGGATTAATAAACCGTTACATTTATTTGAATGTGTTCCAAAATTCTGTGGCATTCGTGACTACCCACGTTTAGTAGCACGCGAGTTGAGCTGTTAAATAATCATAAAACTTCTTGTTCGAATCACGACCAAGTTATACGTGCGGGTGGCGAAAATCGGAACATAGTTTTCATAGAACAAAATTATGTCCAACTGACAGATTCCAATGTTTTGACAGCTATACTAGCGACACGTTTAACTGCATATATAAGTTAGTATTTCTAAAGTGTTGTTTGGTTATCAAATTGTAAACGTTATTTATTTAATTTAGATTACTTATGTAATGTTATAAGGACTTTGACCTTACGCCATAAATATGTTACTAACACGGTTTTATTTTATTCTAAAATTAGGAATTATTTGTAGGTGAAGGTTTTTTTAGCTAGTTACTAGCGAGGGTAACTTTATAAGCCACGTGCAGTATATAGGACAATTCATCGTCAATAATTTAATCTACGTTTGTTTTGGCAGAGGTATAGGAATGAAATCGTTTAAGAAGTTAATTTATCTTCTGTCAATTTGACATTAAATATTTGTTTCTACGCAAGATATTCATTTCTTTCCAAATAATTTATTTGGAAGACACAACAAAATGTTAAACCGTAGACAGTTTTAGTACGTAGGTAGTTACCCAAACAGTCTAGAAAACTACATTAGTCATTATTAAGGTAGATACAGTAGCAACGATGAGTAGAACTATAAAACATTACTCCAGTATTATTTTGTTCTGTAATGAGAACTGACTCATTTTTATTGTTTTTTTGAAAACATATTTAATTTGCTATCATTGGTTCTTACAATAAACCCAAAACTAAATACTGCGAACCTCTACATTTCGTACAACGCCATCTAGTGGTGAACTGTGACTTCACTATACAACAGGTTGTTGGTGGTTACATAACAAAAGCTGTATTTCAGCAGCGCCTGAATTTCAGCCAACGTTGGCGCTGCTTTCTCCTAGATGGCGCTTTTCACCCAAAATAGCTTTGTAGAGTGCACTATTGTACTGTTGCTTTTGTTAAATGTTCTGGTTGAGTTCTGAAACTTCTAAAAGATGGCGTAGCTCTTTCTTCTCCTGTTTCTGACACATGCAATCTTAGTCATCTTGCAAATCTCAAGTTAAGTAACGTGATTGGTTGTTGATCAGTCATTAGATGACAAAAGGTTTAACACGAGATTTAAAATTAAATAACCTTTAGGATAATTTACTTTTCTTATAATAATTATTTTTTGAGCTGGCTGGAGTGGAATCCTTATAATATTTACTCACCTGTGCTATGCCATTTTAACAATAATAATGAATAATCTAAGTTTTCTCTTATTTACCCCCAGTTTCTGAAAGACTGATGAACTTAATCTATTATCAAATCAACTGATCACGACTGTAATTGGTTGTCCAAAAGACAAACAAAAATCACAACGCTTAACATTAGATTTGACAGTTGATTAACTAATTTTTGTGTTGATCAACGTTTCAGAAACCGGGGAAAGTAGAATTATACCTACTATATAGGGTATTAATTAACTATTTATATGCAATATGTATCATATTCTAAGTTTCATTACGAAGCGCGGTGTATGGCCGCTCCGTTTAATTAGCGCTGGAAATTGGGCTCTTTTACATTAGCACTAAATCATCCTAATCAGCAATTTACTTAAAATCGGTACACTAGTATCCTACGTATTACATAACATAACATACCATCACGCCTGTATCCCCGAAGGGTTAGGCAGAGGAGTACCAATGTACACTCCCAGTTCGCCGGTATGTTTAGGTCCCATGTAATAGGGGGCGAGCCTATTGCCTACGTATTACAAAATATATAAAGTCTAAAACTATGATTTTAAGAGTACAAGCAGTCTTCTGCAACACACATTCTGATTCTTAGTATCTCGATTTTTTTTTCATTTTTCTTAATCCCAGTTGGCGTCACCTTGCGTCAGTCATTAAAAATGCATAATCGTCTTCGCTTCGCTATGCTTGATAAACTTACAAACTGTGGTTACAATAGCTATGTGATACCAAAAGTGCATTCTGTTGTTTTTAAATCAAGTCTAAAAACTCTTGTGTCATTGGTCTTGAATATGGTCAACCGCTTACTATAAAGCCTCCATTAATAATTACGTGACGTATTACTCGTAGTTCTGGGAAAACAGGCCTTAATACCAAGGTGGTATCGATGTTTGTCGTACTGGGAAATAAGTAGGCCAGTAGTGGTAAGCGATTCAGGGTCCCGGGCGGTAATGATACGTTTAAACTGATATTTATAACCGAACTTTTAACTAGTGTTTAATTTGATTAATTGATTACCTATATAATAATAAATTGTTTATTAATATAATATAATATATTGTTTATTAGGGACTTCAATTTGTACAAAAAAATTACAATAATTTGCTTACTTCTAAATAATTTAAAAGATTAAAAGTATTTAAAACAATTTTTGTTTGTTTTTTACTCGTTTGACGCTGATTACAGTTTAAAGAAGGCGTTCGACAAATTGTGGAATAAAATATATGGGTTCATACATAAAATAACGGAACATTTGGTTTTTTACTATTAGTTTTTCAGAATTTAGTGTTTCACAGAGTTTCACTGCTAGTAAATTTTACAAAGATTTAAAAAAATCATCTGTCAATTTCTTTTTGTCAACACCCAATCACGAAAAATATCTATAGACTTTAGACCTCAACTTACATATTATCTCGAAAAAATATCCTTATTCGATAATAGATAACAATAGTCATAATAGCAACATTGAGATTCAATCCAGCCATGTTACCTTGCAGATGATATATAATTCAAGTCCAGCTGATCTGTTTCCCACATAGTATTGTAACATAGCGTCTAACACGTGTAAATTATATCTAAACGTGTGAACCAAACATGTTGTTCCGGTGCAATTTATTGGTAAATAACTGGTAATTTACTTGCAAATTAGATGCTATTAAATGTGCAACTGATTTTAAATGAAAATCGTTGCTATCGACAGGTATAAATTATAGAAGCGACTTAAAGCTTTTCTTTTAAGTTTTCTAGATCTAGTCACAATATATGTCTCTTATATTCTGCCTAGGTCTTTCTCAATGGCCTTTTTATATGTCTGGCTTCTGTCTTTAGCGATACAGCGAATGCTAATATTTTTTAACATGCAGTTTAAAAGAGCATAAATGACAGACAACCTAATTAACACTTTATAATTTCTATGTTTAAGTATAACTTTGGTCAGCTTGCCGTTCGTTCAATAAGTTTCCTTTACCTAAATACAAAACAATGTAAGATAAATACGGCTCACACTTCTATTTGCACACAAAAGGACAAGAGACACATTAACAAACATATACTATACCTTTCTGTTAATTCCAAAGGATCGGTCGTAAAACCGCTTAATCTGGGAATAGGATGAACAGCTTTTAGACTTTAGAGTATGAATAAAGCAAGAACGCTAAAAATAAAGACGACCGAAGTACATAAGATGGCAACAATGTTCATTCAGTACATAAATCCATTAAATTTGCAACAAAAGGGCTTCTATGACCAATAATATACCTACTCGGTATTTTGGTAACTATTTAACTTCTAGTTAAAACATTTTATTTTATTAGTAAGTATAACTTTTCAAAAAAAAAAACTATGAAAGGAATTTCCTAAATTAATATAAGTCTTGCTAAAGAAACAACAGGATCAAAATACGTTAATGTTAACTATCTTCAATGTCCTATCCAATCCTACATCTATAATTAAATACACCAACAAAGCAATAGAAGAACACAAAGGTTTCCTTGGGTATTTTTCATACCCCAAGGCCCCAAGGCAGGTCCTTTGTCCCACATCACGAACTTACATGCGGGGATTACTTCATTATACCTAAATACACTTAATTAACTCTTTCATTACTCTTTCAAGTGAAAATAATGCTGTTAGCTGAAAAATATTAACGTTTCTCACATATTTTGTTTGGGTCATGAGGCTATTTATTGTAATGAGTAGCGACGTCATATTTTAGAAATTCCATTGTTTCAAATAACTAGCACAAATTTTTGAGATTACCGTATAATGTTAGAGTTGTTTCAGTGGTTTGTAGTATGTTGCGAATGCAACAAAAATGCTGAATATAACTTAAAAACTAAAGATCTTTCTTAAGATTTTGTAATTATCTAAACATTTTAAACACATTTTAACTTTTTTGATGAGATGTTAACTTTTTTTTTTGTAGCCTACAGGTCCCGCTGCTGGGCAAACACCTCCTCCTCCGTCCTCCAAACCTGTCTATCTTTTGCGTTATCTGGCCACGTGCGTCCCGCATAACTGACTAGATCATCACACCACCTGATGTAAACTCATTCGAAAAAAATAAATACTGAATATCAATAACCAGAGCTTCACATTTATATTAATCAAATCAATTTTTGTGTTTATGTGACTAACCGTAACTAATTGCTTTTTAACGATACTCTATAACAACTAAAGCTAATCATTTATAACAATAATAATACAGATATAAACGATATACATCAGTAAGTAAGAATAAAAAATATTTAAATTGCCTCTATTGGTTTATACGTCCTCTAATTAATATTACGATATACTACAATGATATCGAGTCTATTAAAATTATTTATATTTTAACTAAGTTCACGCTATTATTCATTTCAAGTTAAAAAAATACGCTATTTTTATTAACTTATTGGAAAAAAAAACGCTCAGACGATAAAAGACGCCAAAAACACTCTCAGAAATTATAGTGAGATAAGTGTATCTAGACTATTGTAGCGCGAAAATAAATGCTTGCAAATAGTACAAGATACAAGGAAATTCAAAACAACAAGCGCAATTTTTGTAAAACTTACACAAAATATAACAATACTTTAACGGTCTTCAAACTGTTTTGTAAAAAAACAAAACATCTTTGTCTTGAAGCTATAACACGTCTTGAAGGGCCAGTCCTCTTATCACCCTTCCACACCGTTCCGCTATAAATCAATTGCAAGACACATCTCCCATTTGAACTTAGCGCGCTATAAACTAAACGTCTCTAGACATCTGTAGGATTGTTATAATAATAATATCAACTTCAAGAATTCCTTCTCTACTAACACTAACACAGTCGAGGTTACAATAACAACGATATCATTTGATCTTAAGACGGGCGTCTAGCCGAATTAATAGCAGCATTTTTCTTTCTCTACCCTCAAATTCTTTGCAAAGGAATGTGTTGACTCGGGCTACAACTACTTTTACAGCTAGTTAAGCACATTTTCCAAACAGAGATATTATACGAGCTTAGTCGGGTATTTTGTAGGACTGTTAGGTATGTAACTGCCGGATGCTGCTGGATAGTGGAGGGCTACAAAAAGCGAGCCAACTGCCACAGCGCGATGTGCTGCATATTTGATCTCTGCGTGGTGCAAAAAGTTTGGTGATCTACAATTGTTTGATTAAAGTCTGGGAGATATGTGAGTGAAATCCCTACGACTGTGACATAATTCCATATTACATGAACTACGTTTAAGAAATTGTGTTAAATAAATCTCTAAATTGACACTCTACTTGGTAAATACATGCATATCCTCATAAAAATAAAGAAAAAAGCAAATAGTTTTTCAAGCCTGAGAAAGTCGTTGCCTCCTCCGGTTATTTTTTAGAAAACTTATATTTTTACCTGTTTTTTTTAATTCAACCAATATTATGTGCAATTGTTCCTCGCATATCTAATCTTATATCTTAACTTATCTCATACCTTGACCTTTACGCGGTCATCCAGGGTAGTAACCATGAAACCACTGGCGCCATCTAGTTACATAAATACGTACAAAAAGTTTGTAAAAGCCTATTCCTATTGGATAAGATCATTTATAATTTAAGCAACGTCTACCCGCTGACTGATGAGAATTTTCTTTCCCTGCACTTTTTACTATAATTTTCGTTTTTTTCAGACCTTATTCAAAAGATTTCCCAAAATTTCTCTTTTTTTACCAACGATAAAGTTTTTTCGCGAGTTTTCCTAGTGATATTTTTACACCAAATTGTCCATGATTCTCCAGAGGGATCATCTATCCTTATGTAGTTGGTCAGATGCTTACTAGCGATTGAAAGTTTTCATTTAACATGTTTTTTTATAAGTTTACAGAAACATTTGCGATGTTAAAAATAATTATTTTTGTAAAGGAACACTTAGCCCGGAATTGTTGTGCTGTCTTTAATATTAGTATGATAAGTTAGACGCGCCCATTTCGCCGGTTGCCAACACCATAATGTGTTATTGTTTTGTTTTGACTCGGAAGCAAATAATAGACTATTCTTAACACTCTTTTATTTTATTGGCAATGTAAATTATATCTTTGAATACGTTTTCAATAGACAAGCGGCTAGTAGACTATGTATAAATGTTCAAATGATATACTGTTCCATTGCCATTAATACCCAGCTGTCTTCCACAATCTGACTTTTTAAAAATGATGATGAACAATGATGTATAGAAATGTTCTTACGAATTTATATCATCGGTCTTTTAGGGTGTTCTAATATAAAAATACTCATGTTCCAAAATCAAGAACCGCACAGATTACACTAAATTGTGCCAGATCCCAATAAAGCTTAATTTAATCTTGAACTCCAACACTCCAAGAATCTATTATACCAACGATTAAATCAATTAAAACTCGTAAAGTGGCTCGTAATTCTAGATAATCATTTACGTGAACTGTATGTGGGACAGTCTGTATGTTTTATGACGGCCCTGGGAAACGGCGCCAGCCCGCTGCTACAGTAAACATCAATTCTTACGTTATGTTCATATATTATAAAACTGTTTTTAAATTATGAATATTGTATTTGATGTTGTCTTATTTTTTTTACGAATACACACTTCTTCTTCTGTTTTTTGTTTCGAAAGACATTATGCAAGATGTCAATATAAGTGTAGATCTATACTGTGTCCCCTTTAGTACTTGCACGTTATTAAACTTTGCTCAGTTCGTATTTTTAAGCAATTAAAAGTTGAAAGGGTAAGTAAGCGAGCATTTTTTCTCATGGATTAAAGCAACACTATAAACAAAATAAGTTTTCTACAGTAAACTTACTTTTCGAATGCAGAATATTAAGGTAACATAAAAATACAGATGATTAAATAATACTACTAACTAATTATTTATAATATAGAGCAATAAATCAGTCGAAACGGCAACCCTTAGATTTCGTTGTAAACACACCTTTGATGACGTCACTAATTCGTAGTAGCGTAGCATTAGTAGGTTAATATCAGCACGCTCGTTTACTATGTAGGAGTAAGCAGAAATGGGTATTACATTTTGTTATTTAAGACAGGCGAAGTGTAAAAAGGATGAATGTAGAAAGAAAATAAAAAAGAAGAAAAAAAAAGAAGCATACAGTTTAGGGACGCAGTTTATGTTTAGTTTTGCATCCAGCCAGCATTCAAGAAGAAATAGCGTTATTAACCTTATTATCCCATTACGACATACGGGAAAATGCAGGATTTTCTAATTATTGTTTTGTTATTCAATTCTTATATTTACTGAAAATTATACATATAAATCATATTTCAACTAAAAATTATAAGGACTTACCGTGTAAAATCCATTACCTATAGGTACCTACGAGCCGCCAGATTTTTTCCTTTAATCGAAATCCGTCACAAATTCCTTCAGTAATCCTGCTGTGTCATGTTGTCCCTGATATATTATCAATGTGGTAGCTTGGCAGCCATCAACTATGTAGAAAAACCAATAACTATTGGATAAAAAAAATATCTCATCTAACAATTTCATAGACCACGCTTTTTCATACATTTCATTTATCATACAAAAATGAAAACTAAAAACATTGTTGAACAACAAACTAGAACTAAATTAATCACAATTTGAACTAAAAGCTTGTAATTAAGATGATATGTTCTGTAAATATTGTTTACATTGTCACCACCAGGAAACTTTTAAATAAACGATCAAGAAAATATATTAAATACGTACCATATTTTTAATTATATATCATTAAATAGTATAATTACCTGTTCCAAGTCCCGTCTTCATTGCGACGATGCCAACTAATAAATGTGGTTCACACAGTTTATGTTTTGACGAAGGAGTTTGAATACTTACATTATTTATTCAAATTTATTGCACGATTAAAGTGCCACTCGAATGTATTATTGCTCATCGAATAGCTGTTTACCCTTTGTTTAATCAGTTTTGAGGATGTTACCTACATATATATAATTTTAGAGTAAGCATTTCATTTAAATATCGCTAAGAAAACAGTCATTTTAAAACTCATTCACGTTATTTAAGGTGCAAATGTAAGGTGTAATAGTTCACAGATTTGCACGCCGAAAGCTTTCAACATTAAAAAGAAAAACTTTATTCTTGCAAAAACTAGAGTCGCGTTCAAGCTGTCGTCTTTCAATCACGGTTTTGCTTCATCACCGGTTCAAGTCGAACCCTGACCCCATTGTTGTATGTTATCAAGATTGAAATCATCGATAATACGCTAGTGACCAAGGAGTAAAATATTCGTCGGGCGCGCGGCAAAATCCTCAGTCGGCATAACGAACGCGAACCGTGAACACCATCGCGTATCACTTAAAAAAAACACGATAGCAACGAACATTAAAATGAAATAACACTGGTTGATGAAAAACAAAAAAAATGTCAGTGACGTGTCGAGTGTTCTAATTTTGATTTTACGCGCCGAACGCGATGTGGCCAGAAAATTGTGCCGTACAGACTTGCATAGTTTATTGATAACGAATAGACAGTAATTTAAGTAATAAGTGTTCATATAAATATTAATTAATAGTGCATAATGTTAAGTGTTCAATTAGATTAATATAAGTGTAAATATTACGGTAAGGTATAAAAATGCGAGGTGAAAAAGTTTTGCAGTCCTTTATCATAAATTCGAATTCAGACACTCAAACTTTTCGATTCATTTAACTTTTTTTAGAAGCATTTAGTTAAAAGATAATGAAGCTAAGTTAAACAGACAAGAAATCAATTAAACAGTTTTAAGTTTGTTCTATCGATTATTGTAATTGGCCTTTTCAATGCCACATTTACTAACATTGCCATCGCGTGATATTTACGATGACACTAATGGCTAAGAAACTAATACACATCAATTCTCTTATAGTCTTTAAACGTCAAATAAAAAACAAAATGAATCAATTAGGTAAACTTCAAACTGTTTTATGTCTGTACGTCTGTTTACTGTTTAAGAGATAAATTAAAAAGGTAGCTGGAAAATGTTACCTTAGCCTGTTCTTGAAGTCGTGTTTAAAATTAAACTGCTAAAAGGCAAATACAGTAAGTATGTGTTTTTCTCAGAATACGTTTAGCATAAAGGTATCCACTTTTGGAGGTTTCTTTAGAACTTCATATCCACGTACTTTTTAATAAACTATGTGAATTATTTAGCGAGTTTTAAATTACGTGCAATTATCTTGTACTATTTGATTTCCAGTTTATATATACGAGCTACTGATATATTTCCAAGAACGTTTAACTACTTATCGACCTTTAGCAAACGTTCAGACATGATGGAACCACCTAACTATCGAATTACTAACTGTAATTAGTAGACAAAATAGATTTACTTTAACTATACAATATCTTTGAATCTTTAAAAGTTTAGACAATATATTTTAGTCATGCATTTATGTAGATACAAAACTTATACCATAGATATAGAGGATTCTCCTTTGCCTTCTCGGACAAAATAATAAATATAAATATTGAATACTAGAGCGTATCGTATTCTATGGCATACCATCGTATATTATCGTTCTAATATCTAAGATATTAATTTTATCTGTGGTACACGCGGGGCCTTAAGGTAGAGGCAAAGAGGAGAGGAAAAGAGAGAAAAAGAGCTATCACGTCAGTCAGTATGAAAATGTACCTTTATATATCGCACTAAGATTAGCTGTTTTATTATAACTCCAAATCCCCAGGAATACGTGCCAATAATAATAAAATACTGGCACCAAACAAACAGGTACAATCGTTAAAAATAATATAAATTCAAATAAACATTCGTTCACCTGTATAGGTGGCCAGTTACATATTCTTAGTTGGACGTTCTATTTCATTTTGAATCAGCAAAGGAGGTCTATTCTTGTATTTACGCGAATAAATTCGGAAACAAACTCGTAGTGACAACCGCTTGGCCGCTACACTATTTCCATTAACACATTATAAAATCCTGACGTAAACGAAATTATTCTAATGTAGATAATTTTATTGTGTCAGGTATTGTTGCGGATTGAGGATTGCTCATGAAACCTTGGAACTTATTAAAAGTACATGAAAAATAAATTAAACACTAATTCATAAATTAGTAATGGGGATAGGTATATATATGATTAATAAAATAAGTGTAACGAATGCGCGGATAAATCGTCCAAATACATACTGTTTTTATTACCTACCTAATCAGAAAAAAAACATCGGCTCTTGTAATACCTTTATTGTTTGTTAAGTATCTTTAAAGAATAATAAAAGCAATAATTTTGAAAACATCAAATAAAGGTTTGAATTCATTAAAAATGCATACATCATCAAATATTTCCACGTTAATAAGCCGCGCGAAGCTTTTGTATTTTTACTTTCGAGATTTCAATCGGAACCCTTGACCTGGCCTGAATGACAACCCGCGATACACTGCGGGGACAAAGCGACAACAATACCTTTGTAGACGTATAAAAAAAACACTATCAAATATTCAAGATCCGTTAAATGATACAAAAGATAGTCATAGTCAGAGTATCTTTATTCTCCGTACAATGGAAGGACAAATAGACGTATTGTCTGTTCCGGCGCCCAACACTAAAAATAACAGCTTTTCGTAAACTACATAGTTGCGAGTAAACTTTCGTAAATCGTTTCTTTTATTAATTGTCTATCAATCAATAAATAAAAAGTTCTTAAATGATTGAAACTTGACAATTGTTGAACTAGACAACCTTCTTTCTAAATGTCCCATTATTTGTGCAAGCCTTCGGTGTTTTAATTTATTTTCCTATTTATTTTTTCTTAGTAAACTTTTGGCTTCAATTTATATGCCAATTCGTCACTCTTTCATCATGTCCAATGATTGCCATCAAATTAAACTAAAACAGTTTCTCCTTTGTCATTTTTCATGAACATTCGCTTATAAAGAGATGTCGAACTTTTGCCAATATCTGTTGCTATGCCATATTTATTAAAAAAGGAAAGAACTCAAATCGAAATAAGAAATAAGTTTTGATCATATTTCTATGACCGGAGGCTACACGTTGCTGCTAACAAACGACGTATTGGTCCTGAAAAACAAAAGAATACAGGAAATATAAATTCACTACAACTGTAATATGTTATTTACTGACATTTGACGACCTCCGTGGTCTAGTGGCGTACGCACCGGTTTCAAGGTGTCGCTAGCTCTGAGGTCCCGGGTTTGATCCCCGGACGGGTCAATGTAGAAAATCACATTTCTACATTGTCATGGGTCTGGGTGTTTGTGGTACCTTCGTTGTATCTGAATTCCATAACACAAGTGCTTTAGCAACTTACTTTGGGTTCAGAACAATGTATGTGATGTTGTCCGCATTTATTAATTTATACTATTTTATTCATAAGTTAAAATGAATAACTTCGCAAGGTAACACTGAACGTCAAACTGTGAAACTTCCTAATAAGACTAACATTGCGACCAAAGTCAGTATTTGATAGAGTGGTATCTGTTACCATGTTTAATAAAAAATAACACCGACAAAATATGATACTCATCGATATTAATTAATATAACATCAATAGACACGGTTCAATCCCTCTCATAATTGACCAACATCAACCCAGACAAATAAATGTACTTATCCCAACTTCTATTGTCCGTATAGAAAAACATGTCTGGAATATTTGTCCATCTGAGAACTCGACCTTTTGATCGAATATTACACAAAAAGTAGTTACCTAGTTGGTACCGCATGTTGTCGATATAATCTTGTAGAAGTATCTTCAATATATCTAACCTAACAAAATAAAGTTCTTATTTTATCCTGGTGTACCAAATCGTTATTTTGTAGTCCAGATAATTCTTGGTATTATTTGGCTCCTTACTTAATTTCTATTTTTATTGATTCGTTTTGTCTTTTACCATTCAGAATGGTCGCGTAACTAATAACCGTATTTTTCTTACTGCCTAAAGAAAGTGTATCTAAACAAGTGTTTGGTCTAGACAGAAAAAAGTCATTAAAACTTTGCCGATCTGTTTCGATTTTTAATCTATCTACCTAAAAACTTCAGTGAAAGTCTTAAACTTCCCAAAAAGCTTCCAAAACTTTGTCGAATTAAAGTAAAAAGTAGGAGTCAAAGAGGATGTTGTCCATTAACCGCTTGATTAATTAACGAAAGCTGAGGAAGAGCGAAAACAGGCGTGCGGCATGCAACCTTGCGATGCTATCACTTGCTGTTGTAAATAAGTAACACTGATAAAACAGGCTGGCCTGAAGTAGCCGCGGTGGAAAGCGGAAAATCGTTGGGCTTATGGTGGACTTCAATTGAGTTGAAACTGGTAGCAATGAAGTATAGAACCTTACCACTTTGATATCGAACACTGTTGAAACTTAAATACTGTTGCTTAGCGTTCATCTGTATTTACCTTATATTAGATAGGTACCTACAGTTCTCATTTTAGGACAAAGATTTTAGAAGAATATATTAATATGATAGAGCTGTGCGTAGAGACAGTTCTGTTCTAACGGAATTTTATCACATCGAATAGGTAGGTACCTATTTCGATGATAGTTAATAATTTATTAAAATACCATTTGTATACATTAGTAAGTAAGATTCAATTAGTCTTTTCGTATTTTAATTTGGCAAAATATATTACAGACGAGTGAGAGACTTATATAAAGGTCTCAATTAAGATTCAAGGCAATTACGTTTGTAGGAATTAAATTATCATATAAATCGATTCAGTCGAAATGATTGATAGGAAGGAATATCTTAACATTCTGATTTATTTATCATTTCTAAATAAATCTTATAAAACATTAATTTGAACTTGGGAGCCTACTCGCAGCTTTGTACTTTCTTTAGCTTTCGTAACAAAACAAAAACAAAACAAAAAAACAATAATTACTTCAATGTTTTATGTCTGGTAATTACCACGCGGACTCAAAAAGATTCTTACTTTAGCAACATACATTTTAACGGAAATTTTCTTTTTCAATCCTTTGCTGTATTTTCATATCGAAATCCGAAATTTGCTTTAAATAACTTTAGTTTTAAAATTCTGAGAATAAATTTATTTATTATTTACACATTAGGTAACATTAATTTGTTGCAAACACGAGTTCGGATCAAAAGACCAATAAACCAAACATTTGTTTTACGCGTCAAGATTAATGCTTTAGATCTAATTTAGATTCAAACATGATGCCTATACGTTGTACAGTTAGCTACACATTAATAGAAACATCTATTTATGAAAATCGACCTTACGCCTTTGACATAAGAGCGCTGACACGAGCAAAGTGTTATTAGTAATTTGCTGCTAGGTGTACGTATGTTCGTTCTATGATATTGTGATCATTAATCATCACAAGGTTTCTAACCACTTTTTCGAAGCGTTTTTCTTTTGTATGACAGCTTGTAACCGTGGTAAGATTTTTATCGTGACGGTTTATGGAGACCGTAATGAAAACCTAATTTCACGTCTTATAGGTAATTGAATATTAGGTAGAATTTAATACAAAAAGGGTCATGGCCAATAAAAAAAAAAAAAAAAATTGTCTTCAGTTTCTAAAGCTATTTATGAAACATCAGCGATCATATACCTTCTAATGGTTTGAACAATTTTACAAGAAATCTCTGAAATCTACACTTGTTGGTGATCTACCGACAGCCCTGTTGGTCTAGTGGTTAGTGACCCTGACTGCTATACCGGAGTTCGTGGGTTCGATTCCCACCCAGGACAAATGTTTGTGTGATGAGCACGATCATTTGTTCTGTGTCTGGGTGTAATTTATCTATAATATGTATGTGTTTAGAAATATATAAGTATGTTTATCAGTTATCTGGTTGCCATAACACAAGCTCTGCTTAGCTTGGGATCAGATAACCGTGTGTGAATTGTCCCGGAATATTATTATTATTATTATTATCTACAAATCTAATTAAGTATTTACATTCAAAGTTTATCAACCTTGCTTAAGGTAACCCTTTAACAATATAATTATTATCCTCCGCTATTGTTTCATTAATAAACTCATTCAATTGAGTTATTAACCTACGTTAAAGTCTTGTACATCATTTTCTATAGGCCACGCCACTCAACAACAGCTTTCTATTACATTAAACGGCCGCCATTTGTATTTTGAAATGTCACTGTGACATTCTAAACTTAAATCTGAGTTGAACAGAAATTATGACGTTTTAAAATAATTTATTGCTGTAGTAGGGATGTAGCTTAACATGCATCTGATTTCAGATGTATATAGCGAGTATGTTTTACAAAATTACTCTTAGTTTTATAAAGAAAAATGTTTTTTAAAAAACATTTTTTTATTTTTTTTTACAAAATAAACACGTTTTTGTCAAAATAAGCACAAACAACTTTTAGATAACTTAACAGGTCTATTCGTCGCTGTACATATATTATGTCTTAGAGTGTCTTATACGAGACTTAACGGCGACTCACTATTGAGTAGTGTTTGAGTGCTCGACCATGAGAACATAAGAGCATTACCAACGACGATTGCGGTTCGACCGATTCGAAACTCCAATTAATTGCTATCAAACTAACAGTTTCGACGGGCCTGTTGGTCTAGTGGTTAGTGGCCCTGACTGCTATACCGGAGGTCGTGGGTTCGATTCCCAACCAGGACAAATGTTCTTGTGATGAGCACGATCATTTGTACTGTGTCTTGGTGTAATTTATCTATAATATTATGTATGTATTTAGAAATATATAAGTATATTTATCAGTTGTCTATTTACCATGACACAAGCTCTACTTAGCTTGGGATAACCGTGTGTGAGGTGTCCCGAAATATTATATTATTATTATAGTTCTCTATAAGAAAATGAAATCTTCAACCAATTTCATCTAGACTTGCTAATTTGTTTAGTTGATATTTTCTTCGATGTTACTTAATTGTTGAGATTATTTCGTCTGATAACTCTAAGAATTGGTAATTTGTTTGTAAACTTAGTAATTTCGTTAAAATATTAGATTGTTGGGCAATCTGATTTAAAGTTTTAATTTAATATCTAGGGTTTCATTACGGACATTTAAGAATTCATGCAATCATTATAATGATGATTAATAATTATTTCTTCTCACCCTAAATACCACTAAAATGTATGAGAATGTTTATATATGTCACTTTACTACGAATAACTTTTTTACACTAATGACGAAGCAGTTTCTACAATACATATTTCTATATATTTTTAAGCCTTACAGTGGATTGTCATTTCCATATTCTAAATAGGCTTTCACAACTGGCATTTCCTTTAAGCCATGCAGCTCTTTATCTATTACGACTGTAGTCGGAGAGAATCGCTCTTTAATAAGATAATAACATCATCAGCTTGTTCGCTTCAGGAACTCCACGATTTAGCAGAGTTTCATATTATTTTGAATAGAATTTATCCGTTAAGGGATTTAAAAGTGTCTGAGTCTAGTTGTACATGGATTAATTGAATTGTATTAAATTTATATGAATTATACATAAGTTTTTTTCCTAAAGTAGGCCAAAAGGACCTAAAAATTTAATTATGTAGCATCACAGTAAAATAATAACATTATGTCATTTAGTTTAATGTGTTGTTACCGTAACTAGATGGATGTCGGCACAAAGGTAGAATGTTACAAAGACCATTTCTTTGGACGTGGGAGGGTCTAAGCACTACTTGAATTAATATAAATTATTCACGAGAATTATTTTATAATTAGTGTATCATTTTCTTAACACGAGTTGTACTGAATAATTTTGCTCCTATTTTGCATAGTTTTGTTTCTTGCGTAAGACTCTGTAAATTAGAAAATAAGGAGACTCTGCATCATACAATATTTTATTTATTTATTTTATGTGAAAACAAAACTTATTTTAATGTTCTTAACTAATAACTGCTAAAATATACTTAGATATTGCTACGTTGCCTGCTTCTATGAACTACAAGAACTAATTTCTTATAATAATCGGTAATATCCTGATCATTCGGTCATTTTCTAATGTTAAAAGTTAAACTGGGATCCAAAGATCATCAGACGAAGACCATTGAAGATTGTGCACTTTAGTGCACAGACGTGACTTTTGTGATAGTAAAGTTTAGGTATTATGACACACCACCGACTTTTATGCTGTATAAGTTTTCATTCCTTTTCTTTTTTAAATCGTAATATGGAAATATATATTTTTTTATCATCTACATTTCATTGATATAAACACGCAAACTTTGTGCCTATTTTTAAATAGTTTAAGGTAAAGTACCCTAATTCCGCGGTATTTTCACTAAAACTCGAAAGGAGGTTAAAAATTAAGCATTTATTGTACCCTATTCGTGGTCTAGCTATTTTTATCAGAACCATTAGTGTTTCTACTGTTGAAATAGACAATAGGTTTGGCTATTTGGTCTTGATTTGTATACTAAATTAATTAAATACGAAAAGAAGTCGGAGGCACCTAATTCCGATGTAAAAATCCTAATTCCGATGTATTTGGTTCCTAATTCCGAGTATACAAAATGTAAGGAAATAGGTAGGAAGAATAATATACATGGTGTTCAAAAAATCAACTTTATTTATTCACTTAGGTTTTATCGTTTGATCTCAGTCTTCTTATATGAGGTTTTTATATTCTAATAAAATGATAAAATATCTTAAACTTAAACATTAACATTATTATCTGTTATATAATATTATCTTTCGTTTCGTGTCAATATTATTTGACTAATTACTCTTCATATGTATGTATTAATAAAAATGCGAAATAAGTATCAAAATAGAAAAACAAAAAACAATAACTCTATGTTACTTTGATTACTATCATAATATGCATACTGAAAATAAAAACCAAAATACAAATATTAAGTAGGTATTAAAAAAATATTGAAGTTTAAAGCTAAAAATAATTTAATTATCACTAAATAGAAATAGGATTATACTAAAAAAAACTGCATGGTAAATTGCTTAAAATTGTGAACATCCTGTATTTTACGTGTGAAAGTACCGCGGAATAAGGTGCTCATAGAACCTTATCCCGACCTACTATACATCGGAATAGCGCTTCATACCAAAATATCTCGTTTCCTAATTCCGAGTATTAAAAAATGAAAGATTTTTTAGTAGTTTATACAGAAATTAATACTTCATTGCAAAATCTTCTTAAATATGATGTAATACTTGCTAAAAGTTACATCAATTGCGTATGAACTTAAATTTTTCTTCTTAGCTTTCCCATACAATGAATTAACAAAATGCCTTAATAGATCACCTTTGACATGCTGTAATTAGTGAATGAAAAGCAAAAGTATACCTCGGAAGTAGATTTTAATATTCATTGTCTTTTTAAGTTATCGAACCCAAAGCGGGAAAGGCCTAATCATAAAAACAACACTGAAAATTAAAAAGAAATCAAGACTGTGAAATCGCTATTCCGCGGTATACATCGGAATTAGGAACCGGCTAAAATATTTGGCACCTAATGCCGCGGTATTTTCAAAACGTATTTTCACTTTGATTTATTCAGAAAAACATAAAGGTTAAGTGTTTTCGATTAAAAATATAATCCTTTAAATAGTTTAACTCAAAGAATTACACACACAGTATAAAAATAATCAAAAAATCACTATTTAAAAAAACGTTGTAGGTACTCACGTGCACAGAGGCCAAAATGTATGAAGGGTGCGTTCGGACCAGCTGCTGACGCAAAACTAACCAATTATTTTAAAACGTATACACATTACTCCAGACCTTTGATGATATAACTACGCCAGGATAAATTATCAATTGAATAAGTGATCTTGCAGTAAAAAAGACCTTCTAAATCGGTCGTAAATGCCGTTTTTCTAAATACCTCGGAATTAGGTGCCAATTTTAGAACCCCTCGGAATTAGGGCACTTTACCTTATATATTTTAATTATTGCCTATTGAGATTACCACATCAATGCTTATGTAATGTGGTAATAATCGCTAACACTGTAAAAAGAAAACCTGCAAATCTCCATACATGGTTCCACATTTAACCATCCCACATAACTCGTCTTATCTATGCAAATGGTTTGAAACATATTCCAAAAAGTGTAATAAATCTCACGCAGCGTGTGATCTGACCTGATTACTTCTTGTACAAGACTTATACTGTCGATTTGCAGCCAACTTTACTATGGTGTTACGACGCACGGATATCCTAATTGCGTACTTCGATCGTTTTCCGATGGTAGGAACAGGAAACTGTATTGAAGGTAGATATTATGTATGTTTAATATTGTATATATGATTTTATACAACGCAGTACAAAGTTTTCTTATAAGTTTTAACTATACTTAAATGTGAACTAAATACATTTGATTATTTTTAAAGAGTTTGTGTTACTGACTATGATCGAGGATGCAAGATTGTGTGCCAAGGGCAAATATAAAGAATAAATGATTTTGAAAATAAAGTTCTTTATTTGCCAGTATGGATGTATACAAAAAGTAATGTTGAAAGGAAGTTTAAAATGTTAAAATGTACTCGTTTGGACTTTATGAATAAAATAATACATATATTAAGTTACAAATTCATATTCATATACAAACAATACAAAGTCGTCAAAAAGGTAATTGAAAATTGACGCAAGAAAACTGTTTACCACAAGGGTTTATTAAATGTGACTTTTGTTTAAAAGATTACAAAAATATATTACACTAGCTGTACCCGGAATGCGTTGCAATGCAATTTTTTCTACCTAGCACCTGCCTACTACCTACCTACTACCACTTAGGGGTATGAAAAATAGATAGTAGCCGATTCTCAGACCTACTGAATATGCATATAAAATTTCATAAAAATCGGTCAAGCCGTTTCGGAGGAGTATGGTAACTAACATTGTGACACGAGAATTTTATATATAAGATAATTACATATTACAACAAAATAAAAAAATATCATTAATATATTCTCGTGTATGCAGCAGCCCTACCATGCAATACGGCGACAGCGTCCGGATATCCTGATTGCGTACTTTACCACTATCGCTACGTATCGCTTGTGTAAGAGCAAGGGGAATCTGTACGACTCGCGAAGGCGCGCCGTTCGCAAAAATACGATAAGTGCTTTACTGCGACAGCTATTCCGAACTAAGCTATTGTAGAATACGTAAGTACCTACATTTTATTTTACGCAAGTACCTTTTAGCGATACAACAAGAAAATATCTTATGGTGGTGCAGTAATAACGTCGCGTCGTCTTGGAAACAGCTCATGCCATAATTTAAACATTAGCCAAAAGAAGAGTAGTTTACTTGTTTAGTAGCCCCTGCAGGCATGTGACGTTTCTACAACCGTTAACGATGATTTGTAATGCTTAAATTACATTAAATGTATAGAAATAACATTCGACTTCGATAAGTCACCATATTTAGAGTTGTCAGTTCTATGCATTCGAGGTTTTGTAGGTCTGAAATGTCACTTCGCTAGAGAGTCACGGCTGCTGCCACTGATAGGGGTAGTTACTTTGCTTATTCCCAATACAAAAAATAAATGAAAGACATGTGACGTCATCATCTATACATGGACTTACACAAGAGTAGTATTATCTTACATAATATCATTGTTGTCAATTCTAACTGGGTTAAGCAGTTTCGACAGCAGCCAAATGGCCACTAAAACTCCATTTGGCATAAGATGTTCGAAGGAAAGTTTGTTTAATTGGCCTAAGCAGTGCCAGGTTGTCGGCTTATCTCTTACACAATCATAATCGTCGAGGCCTAAGATTTAAAAGATAGCGGCATTGTAATTTCGATCTCATCCAATAACCTGTTTTGTTCCCAGTGTGAATAAAAACGGGAGATAACACAATCCTTTCAAGTAGACATTTGATACAGACGTTTCAAAATTTCGGTCAGCGCAATCTGCCCAGCGTGAAATAGAAGCTTAGATATCTTCCCTGACCGGTGACCAAAGAAAGTTTAATTATAACTATACTAATGTGTACCGTCTTTTTTATAATCAGTACTTTAATTGATTTGCGCACTGGCTACCTAATTACACTGTTTCCGAATTGAGAAAATCTTTGTTATTCGTAAAGTTAGAAATGGCGCATCATTTCATCCCTTCAATCTATCATCTCGAAATCTTACGGAAATATTGACCTATTAAATACAAATTTACATATCCACTCAGGAAGTTTACAAAATAAACAATCTGAATGACAATATCAAAATGGTAATGGGGTTGTTATTGTAAACAAAACGGAGGTCAGACTCAAGCTGTCAGAGATGGCGACGCCTTGGGAAAACAACAGGATCTGCATAAGTACCTTCATAATTAACTGGGAATACTCAACGGTATCATTCGTCATACAACCCCTCTTGAAAAATAGGCTAATAAATGGAAAATGTTTTTTTATTTGACTGATCTTTCTAAAGATCAAGTTCAAAAACACAAAGTGACCAGCTTGATTTATATCAGAATAGTTTCGCACTTAACATTACATTAAAGTCATGTCTTTACCACAAAGGTATCTAAGAAATCTTAAGTTACTTACACCTACTTTGTTTTGAGTGTTATATGGCGAACTATGCTAAGACTTTAGTATGAAGTTTGACGGACAAGCTTCAGAAAACGGGACCAAAAAAGCTGAAACTTTTCAACAGATTCGTCTACAAACATGCCTTAATATTATTTATATAATTCTCTTGTTAGGAGTCATCTTGAGATGAGCGCCATAAGCCTTATAGTGGAAAAGATACAAAATAAGTTTACCAGATTTTTATATTTAAAACTATACGGGGTCTACCCCTATTACCCTTTGATGTACCCGAATCTGTTTGAACTAGGAATGGTTGGGTACACTAGAGTTGCAGTTAGGAGGGATTTATTATTAGTTAAATATGTGGCTCGGGTGCTGCGCGGAGTAGTACACCACCCGGACGTGCTGAAGGCCCTGCGGCTGCGCGTGCCCGACGGGTACGTGGGCTCGCGCCGCCGCCCGCCCGTCCCTGCTCAGCAAGCCGGCGGCGCGGCGCCTAGGACTAACCTCCTAAAGTTCGCTCCACTGTCGATATATATACCATACAGAGGATATTGCTATTTTTCTGCAAGCCTGGCGAAATTTATAATGTCTTCTCAAAAGTGCATAGAAACTTTATAAATGATTGTCTTTTTTATTTTTCATTTTCGATTTTGAAATATTTTACTATATTGTTTAAGTGTTATTTTTTTTCTATTCTAATTTATTAGCTGTTTTAAAAAATACGATATGTGTATATGTCTATTTTTGTTATTATTTAATATTAGTAAAGGTTAGGTTCATAAGAATTAGTACTCACGGCATCGCTTTGGTGTAAACTGTTAAGATGTTATGTTGGTGAATAAATAAATAAAATTAATTAATTAATTCCTTTTCGTATACCTAGAATTGTAAAACATTATTTACTACTTGTGCCGTAATTTAAACCTAATTAATTCATCTAGCAACTAAATTCTTTCACTTAAATTATCCTAGAATATTTATGTACTGACATTTTACCGGTGATAATGTCAAGGCAACAAAAATACTTATGTCAAATCAGTGGACATTTGGACAAAGTTTTCCACTTGTACGAGAGTTATAAAATTTGGTCTATGAACTATACACTACTAAGTGGTTTATCTTACACCTACATCTCACATTGAAACCGGTGTTATTAGAGTTATATTTCAGTCGGTGCCCTACATAGTTCTTAAATAGTCGGCAACCACGAGAGACGTCTGGTCGCCGGAAACCTTGACCTTTTGTTTATTTCGGTGTTCCTCTAATGTAGACAGAAAACGACGCCATCTTACGTCGATACCAACTATTGACGGGTTAAAGTCCACTTCAAAAAATAGGAACTTTAGGTGTGTAGCTAACATAGTGTCTGCTGTTCGTCTAAAGAATATAACCAGTACGTTGAACCCCTTCTTGCACAGCAATCTAGATATTGTCTGTAATATTGTACGCTTCAATGTAAAAAAGACTCCTAAAAAAAATAATTAAACAGCAGATCTAGCAATGCGCGGTAAATATAATATAAAAAAGTAAAAAAATCTTAATTCAGTAAATGCTATCGTTTTTTAGACCTCAGATAAATATCAGTTATTGAAAATATGTGGGTAGATTCTGAACTTTAATGTCATTTAAACATTAAGTATACATTGCAATAGTCTAAAACATTTTATTGATCAGATACATACATGAAAGAAACAGTGTATGCATGTAATATTAAGACTCAATCTACTATATGGTTTTATGCTGCCTATCTTTTTTGTAGTCGTATAAACATAGCAATTCCTTACAACAATAGCCTAGAAATATAACGGAAGACTGAATGTTAGTACCTAATTTATAAACATAAATATCAGAGCCATTACATTTACATACAAAACAATGTTTATGAAAATAGATCTTCCTATATTATTTATTTATTCTTCCTATATCTGAAACCAGATTGAAATGAACCAAGTATACAGATTTCTGTTTTTTTTTTTATTTGTATCCGGCGAATTTATTATTACTACAGTGCAACCTCGATATACCAAATCGGAAGGGAACAAGTGAATATTCGTTACATCAAGTAATTCGTTGAACTGAGGTTTATTATGTAGAGGTTAGGTTAGTCAAAAAGGAGAAAAGTTCATTATAAAGAGGTAAAAAAATAGTTATATTCACCTCAATATTACGTACTCATCTTGTTACTATGAGATTACATACATTGGTGGGAACTTCATATAAAAGTTTTGGATTGACAATATTCGTTAATTAGAGGTATTTATACTTTATCTTGATAGTTGAAAATTCGTTATAAAGAGGTTGTTCGCAAAAAATGTTCGCAATGTAAAGGTATATTTTACATTGACTCTTATGGACAATTCAAGGGGATTACGAAGATTTTTTATTAATTGAAGAATTCGTTATATTGAGGTACGTTATATTAAGGTTGCACTGTATTTATATTGTCGTGTCGATGGTTTACTTCCCATTGAATGTCACTATAGCTATATTAGTTAGTAATTTGAGCTTTCTTGTTTTTGGCTTGTATAAATTGAACCTGCATTTCTATTAAAATCTTACAAAATAAACAGTTATTTTCCTACAAATCTAATTTGACTTACGTCCAAAGTGGCAACATTATTTGGACTTTGTGTCAAGCCTTCATCATGCGGGCAGTATCTAATGTTATTTACTATGACGTGCGAGACATATCATCAGCTTAGCGAGTATATTTCACACTGTACACACCACTTCGATAAATGTAATTAACGGACCTTCATTTATCATCGTAACTGAGTTTGGGATAACGGATTGGTCACCATAATATGATTTTCTAGACTAATATCGTATATTACATGTTGCTTATGTAATTTAATATCACATAATCATCGGTATTAATCTTCAGAATATTATTCCAACTTAGGCACAGTGCTTGGTACCTAAAGGAGTAAAACACAGTTTCATTATATAGTACGACCAAAAAATAAGTAGGTAACCCGGCGATTGAATATCATGTAAAATTCCAACACACTGGAAGCCCTTTAAATTAAATTTTATAGGCCACATCATTTGACTCTCTTTTTGTTTTACATATGAAAGGTATCACGGTTTTCCCTTTTGTCATGTTTTATAAGTATTTCCTTAATGAACTAGACACCACCCATAGTAGGATCCTCTTATTGACCACAACACAGACTAAAAAGGTTTTACTATCGGATAAAATCAAAAACATCAAAGTAAATAAATGAGAATGTTGTCAATGACCCTTTATGTGGGCAATTGGGCGTATATTACCTGGTGACTGGAGTCGCCACGAAGGACGCGAGGTACTCACGTGATTTATACCTTGATAAACTGGAAGCGGTGATATTTATTCTCAATTATTTTAGCCTTGGCTGAAATAAAAATATATATGAAACAAATAGTTCAAGTTTTGACTTTATACATTTTTTGTAACATTAAAAGTTAGTTCGTAAACGCCAATAAAATTCAAAGTACATGGTAAATATTTTTAGTTATTAGCTATGTCATAATATAATTACCTCCTCTGCAGAGTCAGGGAAGCAAAAAATCAAGTCAACGAAAACCAAGTGGTAATAAGAAGGATAAAAATCTGCAAGATTTACGAGTATTTTGTTGTACACGAAAATAATAGCAGCTCTCATCCCTCCTTGATGTGAGAGGCGACTAATGGAAATATTTTCCTAATGACTCGTCGAGGACGGCTTCGTAATGGCGAGCCCACTTCAACATCCACCGCTTTATATCCATTTCGTTGACAGAGATCCTCTAGCTGTGAGAGAGATATCTCTGACTATCCCTTTGAGAATGATAGTAGTGACGATAAGCTCTAGATACTGACAGTGCTTCATATTTTATTTGGTATTGTGAAACATAAATTACCCTTTCGGGTCGGACAGGATTTTTGATGTGAAACATCTATAGCCGCACGTAAAACCGATATCTGGCGTGGCGACGCATGCCGTGCCGAAAAAAAAATCGTATTATGACATATTAGTTCAGTGTGAGAGAGATATCTCTGACTATCCCTTTGAGAATGATAGTAGTGACGATAAGCTCTAGATACTGACAGTGCTTCATATTTTATTTGGTATTGTGAAACATAAATTACCCTTTCGGGTCGGACAGGATTTTTGATGTGAAACATCTATAGCCGCACGTAAAACCGATATCTGGCGTGGCGACGCATGCCGTGCCGAAAAAAAAATCGTATTATGACATATTAGTTCCTATCGCAATCTTTTTTTTTCTGCATATTACTTTTACAAAATAATGTCGATGTTTCACATCTGCCAGGCGTCCCGTGACGGCACACATTTTTTTTTAATATATTGTAGATTTCTACTATATACCTGTGCTATAGGATATTGTATCATACAGTGAACCAAAATTAAAACACCTACATAGTAAAACTTTGTCATTTCGAACCTGTAACGATGATAAATTGCGGTCCTTGAGGACTCTAATCATTTTAGGAGGATTCCCTTATTCCTCCTCTTAAAAAGATTAAAACCAGAGTCAAAAAAATAGACATTCATGTTCTAGACAAGAGAATATTTATACATATATATATATATATTGTATATACTACATAACATTTATATTACCGACACATACTAAGTAGACCACATAAAATGCTAAGTTTGTCAAGGTGAATTACAATAATATTCAGAAAAGTAGTAAAACATAATTTTCGCTCTCCTTGGTATTGTGACCTGCTTTAGCTGCCAAGGTTTTTAGCATCTGTTTCTAAATTAAGAATAATATTTGTTTGTAAATTATCCTAATTACGTCACTGATAAAGATTAGACACGTTATGTTTGAAATTACGTGTCTAATTAAAATTTTTGTAAATGAGTACTAAATTAAAACGAAAATGACTGAAAAACACGCCACTTTTTCGGTCATACAGGTAACTAACACGAGGCGAACATTGTATGTAAGTACCTAAATTTCACACGCTTTATTAAAACTAGTTTGTAAAGTCAATTATATTGCTAAAGGTTACAAAAATATATACATAATAAATGTACAGCGAAAACCCATCATTAAAAATATCTCAAAGTTTTAATTGCAATTTGTCTTCTGGTAGACTTAAGAAAAGCCAGTCACGTATAAGGTTTCCATTATAAGGGCGGTTAAAACAAAATGCAACGTTAACAATTCAAGTCCTCTCTTGTATAATATTTCTTATTTATGGCTGAAAGATTTTCTGACATAATTAAAGAGAAAGGTGTTAAAAAAATTGTCAAGTACCAAAGCCCGAAGCAGACTATCGCATTGAGATAATGTTTACTACTTTATAAACGAGTATATCTCACATTATACTTGCAATATAAAACTGATACACCAAATTAGAAAGATTATTCATTAAATAATATAACGAAAGTACTTGATAAAGGTCTCCAAAATGTGCTCACACGTGTAAACTGTCCAGTCACGCTTACGTATATCTCAATCACAATAAATGTACACCTCAGACAACCTAACAAGTCCATAAAGGTACATACATACATAAACATGATGTAAATAACTTCACCACTAAGCATGATTGAAATAGTTTCAAAATAGAGCAAACTTAGTAAGACTTAAATTTCTAATGTAGATACTGAAGCGTCTCAAGCGTCTTATATTCTGAAGCCTTGTTTCAGTAACTACGCAAATATTTTTACTAGGCAGTTCTTTCCAATAAAGACACTTACAATATCAGAAGAAACTACCGATGCGATTAAAATTTATTACAATAAGAGATATCCAGTTTATTGCTGAGATTCACAAGAGGAAAGTCTATATTGAAGAGATATATCGAACAAATCCTTGTACAAAAGCTAGTATCGTTATGATGTTTATATTCCGGTAACGTGCTCAGAAAAGTGTGAGAGGAAGGCAACTTATTGTTGTGTCTCGATCAATCAACTTCAATAAACATCAACTTGACTGCCGGGTTCCGTACGTCAGTTACTTATTTATTGTTACACGTCTATTTTGTTCATACCAGCCTTTTCCCTTGTGTGTAAGTTTAATATAAAAATTGTATTTAGAAGATAACCTGATCCTATACATTGCGAAAGAGAAAAAATGGATAGTAATTCTATTTTCGATGATAAATCATGCAAGTTGGTTTTTCACAGTTCTCGCTATTATTACAAAATGTATAAAAAAAGTTGTTTTGTTTCGATGGGCCTTATAAAATTAAATCTTAAACATTGTCAATTACTAAATGGTTCGACTTTTATAAACGAACCAATATAAATAGCTTTAGGTAATTTCCTACGACACGCAACAAACTAGCATAACGAAACTATTAAGAAAACAAACTCAGGTATCTATTTTGTACGTCCCAATCCAATAACATATCTTGTCTTATAATTGTACACAGTTGACGTAACATTTGAATCAGCGATCTTCAAAGAGTAACCTTAAGCATTAAAATAAATCTGTTCTACAAAATTTCAGTGTAGTACAGTTGGTCAATAAAGATCTGACGTCAGAAAAACCAGTGATTTGTCGGAAAACGAAAATAACAATGTCACATGCAAAAATAACAATATATTTCGAGCCGCACTATACGAGCCACATTGAAATCCACTAGACTGTGTATTTATTGTCGCAGAACTCTTAAAATACATTTTATATATTCATCAGTCGTTTATTTCTGTAATGCATTTGTATATAAAACAGGGCACTAAAAAGATTTGTGTTTTAAAATGTTTGTCGAACGAAATTAGTATTTATTTAAATGCAGGTAAGTATGGTATCTCTTAAAGAAGTTCTAAAGCAGGCAAGCATTGCAATTTACGATTAAAAAAATGGTTGATAACTGTTAATTTTATTCTACCTTACCTATAGCTCTAACCTTGTTGATAAATACAATTTAACCAACTCTTGTCCCACAAAATTAAAAATCAATGTTTTTGGACTACGTATTATATAAAACCAATGTTCAAATTATTTTTTCCGACTTATCATCGGTTGTTTAGACTGTCTAGATCTTCTTTAAAAGTCTTTTAATATCAACCAAACCTAATAAAATTACCAGACATTATTGCAAAGCAAAAAGAAAACTTATACATAGGAGCACAACAACTCTAGCTATTACGGACCAAGTTATAACGAATTAAACAGATAACGAGTGTTGCGTGAAATTGATATTACCGCGGCTTTTATACAGGGGTCCAAGTAAATCTAATTTCATGGACTTAAAGGATACACAAGCGAAATTACGACGATAGGTATACGCCTAGTGCCCTTGACACAGCCCTTGACCCTTGTTATGACCTTCTGACGTTTGACATTAAGTAAGTGGGCCCTACGGTAATGACCAACGACCTTTGAAAAGGGAAAACAAATCTACTTAGAGTTATACTCATTTTGTTGTTTGCATTAAGATGTTTATCAGTAGAACTATTCCCAGAATGTTTAATTGACATTACAATGCATTTGTTTTGTTGAAGTTTTTTATTTATAAGTAAAATTATATTATTGCTCATGCGTAGTAACGTTATAAGTTATTGTATAATCGTAAAGTTTTTTGTACCTAAGTTCATTTAGATTTTCGTGACGGAAAAACATATACATGCTTCGATTCGATCTGAAAAATTTCAGTGGACACCTATTATAACATAACATACATACCATCACGCCTGTATCCCCGAAGGGTTAGGCAGAGGTGTACCAATGTACACCCACAGTTCGCCGGTATGTTTAGGTCCCATGTAATAGGGGGCGAGCCTATTGCCACTAACCGGGCACAAATCCAAACTCCGACCTGCTACTGAGAATTTCATAGAAAAACCCAATAACACCTTGGTCGACTTGGGAATCGAACCCAAGACCTCTAGCGTAGCAGTCGCACTTAGAACCACTAGGCCAACGAGGCAGGCCTTTTATAATCCGGCTGAAACTTAAAATATGGCTGAGTTTCAAAACAGGAATAAATATAACTATTTAGCAAGATACTTAAATCCCAGAAATACCAGCTCACTCGTTATGCATTATGTATTTGCGACAGACCACCATTAACCTCGTTAAGCTGCATTGTGCATCCTATTTGCACCGAAACTCATCTGAGAACAATAACAGAATAAATATAAACTGAAGAACTTTATCTCGCAAGAGAGCATTAGTTTTGAATATGGAAATTGTCTTAAGCGCCCTGTTAACGTACAAACTCGCTTGACAAATTTGTTGTTCAAACTTCACGTTTTCATCAAACAATAGCTTAAACGACAAACCAAATATCGAACAAATTTGTCACTTGGAGTAGCGTCCTCCATGATTTTCATCAAACTTCATCAAACGCGACAAACACGTAGATTTTTTGACAAACAATTTGAGCGTTTACGGGGCACTTTACGATAATTCGGACTGCGTGTAACAAACCCTTTAGTACAAAGAAAAACTGTCTGAAATAAAATTTTCAGTAAGTTGATCCTGAATGATAATAAACATGTATTATATAAAAAGATATTACTCTAGATGTCATATTTTATGTATGGATGGATCTCTCTTTAGCGCAGACGCCAACTCAACTCTCTCATTAATATTAGGGCAGTACAGACATATATTCACTAACAAGATTACGCACTTAGCGACCTAACTCAGTCTAGTACTCGCCTAGAACAGGCTAGACATAACAGCTACAAATCCCACGGAATTCTGTTGGCTTGCTTCTTTATGTGCCATAAAATATTCGTCCTTGACAAAGACAATCTCTTAATCCTGGTTTATAGGTTCCTATCTTGAAGGAATCCTTCCGACATAATGGAGACACATGTTCTTCTGCTTTTATCTTGATTTATCACTTTTCTAATATCGAGCTAGTAAATCATAAAACAACTTTATTAAGTCAATCTTTGCTATTTGTCTTTTGGTCGTAAATATCCTTTGACGTCAGATTTTTCAATATAAAAGAAATTATTAATATTTTATCGATAAAATGTATGTTGAAAATCTTAAAATAATCAACCTTAAATTCACCTGTTGGACCCAACATTAAATTACATAAGCACTAGAGATTTTTTACCAGCTTTTTACCGATAAACTAGGTTTCATTTTCCTTCTCATCGCATGTCTTTAAACTCTTTAACATAAAGGAACTTCTTGCATACATTTACTAAGTAATAAGATGTCCCTAGTTACATCAGTTCTCAGAATACCAATCAAAGTCCGACCCAACAATAAAAAAAGTGATGCTAAAAGATTTCACCAAGAATAAGAAAGATATCTATACTAGTTTTAAAATAGCTACTATTTACAACAAACGTACCTGAGTCACTGTAGGTACAGAATAGTACAGATTCACAATGAGCACACTTGTTGACGTCCAGTGGGTGTTAAAATATGGCCACACAAATACCGCACAACTAATTATTTAAGAGCGGATGTCCGCTCTGCTGGCTTCTCAACTATTATTAATGGTGAACCTCGTGTTATTATGAGCAATGTTAAGTCTTACTGTCTTCTTTTTAAGTAAAGTTTTGTCCTTTCTCTCACAAGTTATAATGACAATAGGTTTGAAATCTAAGTGTCATTTTAGTTTTACCACCTACTACCATCTTATAATGAGAAGGGTCAAGACCCTTCTCATGTGGGAAAGTACTTCATACATTATAGGAGTACAATATAGATGGGCGATTGAGTATTACTACTTAAAACCGTTACACAATCAAAGTTGGAACAAAGTAGAAGAAAAACCACTACATTCAAAATTGTTCCCAATTCAAAACGATTCTGCATTTAGTCAGTCTTGTTGCGCACGCAACTAAGCGCGTACGCGTTTGCAGTGCCGTTGTTGTCGGTGACTCACGAAAGTAAATTATGTCGCGAAGTACAGTAAAGTGCAATACGTGTAATGTTGTTATTAATGAACTGTTGGCGTTTCTACGCAATGTTTTGGACATTATGGATGAGGAGAGTGTCCATCAGCTGTGTACCTCTTCATTCTCGGCGGAAGAAGTACAAAAAGCGAAGACACTTCTGTTTGAATCTTTGCCAAGCGGAAAGAAAATGCCTGCTCGAAGGAAGGATGGGAAGAAACGAATGTCACGGGACCTAGATGACATGATATGTTTGCTAAAAGGATCTAATCCCGAACTGTTTCCGATATTTGTGGCAAAGGAGCTGCATAGGGTCCCTCCTGTATCTTTTGATCACGTGGATGTCACCCGATTATTAAAGGATATGGTAAAAATGCAAAACAAAGTGAGCTTATGAGAAGAAAAAGTTAGCATGAGTGTCACAATGGAACAATTTGATATATTTCGACAAGAAGTAGAAAATATGAAGCATTCATCGCTAATTGATAATTATACTATAGATAGAAATGTAAACAAGAGAAGAGGTGCATGTTTGCAAAACAGTGCTACACTTGATAGTGGTCCTATAGGATTGCAATATGTGCCCATAAAGTGTTTACAATTATCAGCTGATTTAAATGGCAACGGTCGGCCGGAGAAAAATACGTCAACAACATCTGATCGTTGTGATAATAATTGCTTCTCTATCTCTCAAGAACAACAGAGGGTGACAGAGAATCATTGGCGCGTGGATGAGCAAGAAGGAGTAAGAAATTTAGTGAGTGCGAGCGAGATCGAGAATGCGACGAGCGGCGAGGAACCGGTTCTTACGACGACATCTGCTACCAGTTCAAAGATGTCCCCTACTATAGGTCAGAATACGAACGAAATCTCGCCGATAACATGCAAGTCGAAATCAAGTGAGTTAGGGTCATCGTCAGTGGTAGCAAGAAGTGAGAATTTGGGTGACGAAAAAGTGAATAGTGAACTTACGGTAGGGAATGTTTACGATACTGACTCTGAATGGAAGGTAGTGATGAATAAACGTCCTAAACAAAATAAATTATGTAGTCAAAAAGGAAAGGCCATAATTGCATCTGAGGGTAAATTTAGGGCAGCGGATATCAAAGTACCGTTATTAATATCCAACGTTAGTATGGATACAAGTGAAAATGATATTATAAGTTATATAAAAGACAAAACTAACGAAATAGTAATACTTAAAAAGATAAACATGAGATCTGCTAGAAATTATAATGCATTTAAATTGTTTGTGTCTAAAAACAAAGTTGACATGTTTTTAAATGATGAGTTGTGGCCTGATGGAATCGTGTTTAGGCGTTTCGTACATTTTATGTACAGAACGAAACCGCAGGAGCTTCTAGTTAAAGTCTAAATTTTGTACCTTTTATTTATGTATAGTAATCATGATAACCTAAAGTTTACTACATTTAACTGTAAGTCTGCTAAACGATCCATTGATAATATTAAAGAAATATGTGTGTGGACTGATGTTGTGGCCTTGCAAGAGACTTGGTTACTTCCCCATGACATTCCTATGCTAGGGACGATAAGCCTTGACTTCGAGTATACTGGTAAGTCGGCAGTAGACACTACGGAGGGGTTATTAAGGGGAAGACCTCATGGTGGGGTAGCTATTCTCTGGCGCAAAGGTATTTTTGAGTCTGTTTCAATAGTTGACTGTGAAAGCCCGCGATTAGCGGCCATCATAGCTACGACAAATGATCGTAGTATTATTGTATTTTCTGTTTATATGCCTACAAATTGTCCTGATAATTTACCTATTTTCACAGAACTTTTAAGTGAAATTAGTGCTATCATAGCGAGCTATAATATAGAAAATGTTTTTATTTTAGGGGATTTCAATGCACACCCACACGAGTTATTTTATAAAGAGTTAATGAACTTTTGTGTTGACCAGTCCTGGATGTGTGCGGACATTGAAAAGCGGGGGTTGGATAGTGATACATATACATTTATAAGTGATGTATACGGATGTAGAAGGTGGTTGGATCATTGTATAGTATCTGAATCGGCTTGGCATACAGTTGTAAACGTAGAGGTCTCCGAAGATGTTTATATTTCGGATCATCTACCTCTTTCTTTAGAGTGTGATGTAAAAATAGTTAAGCCTAAATTGATAAGACAGAGCTCTTGCTGCAATTCTGTCGTGTGGGGTGTAAGAACTAAATCGGAAAAACAAAATTACTATTCTTTGTGTAACAGCATGTTAAGAGACATTGATTTTCCCCACGACTTTCAGAGTTGTAGTAGGGGGTTCTGTGGCCAGCCAGAACATAAAGTCATACTGGACAATTTGTATGAGCATATTGTAGATATACTATGTGAGGCGGCTAGGCGTTCTAAAGTAACTAAGGACGGGGGACCGAGGAAGGGCAAGCGCGTGTGCGGGTGGAATGAATATGTTAGAGATGCACACCGAGAGGCCAGGCGCAGTTTTCACGTCTGGGTATGTAACAATCGTCCCACCTCAGGTTCTGTCTATGATGAAATGTATGAGAAGCGTAAAGTTTTTAAAAGTCGATTAAAATTTTGTCAAAATAAGTCTGAGCAATTCATCATGGATAAGATAGCTGAACAACGTGCCTCTAAAAAATTTAGTGAATTCTGGAAAGCCACTGGTAAGTTGGATGCAAAACCTGGCCTAGCGGCGAGCGTAGGGGGGGTAAGTGAACACCTGGAAATAGCAAAACTGTTCAAGGAACACTTCTTAGTTCAATCCCCACTCGGTCCCTCAAAGTTGGTGAACAATTCTGGGCCCAGTCATGGAGAGGAACCTCGGATACATTTTTCGGTTAGTTCGGTTAGAAAAGTTATAAATAGTATGACCCGAGGTAAATCTCCTGGACATGATGGGCTCAGCATTGAGCACTTGAAGCATGCAGGTGTTCATCTGCCGAGGGTCCTGTCTATGTTCTTCTCAGTGTGTATTAGACATGCGTACTTGCCTGCAAACCTAATGAAGACCATTGTAGTTCCTATTGTGAAGAACAGGACAGGGGATATCTCGGACAAGAACAATTATCGTCCCATTTCACTTGCGACTGTAATAGCCAAGGTATTGGACGGTGTGCTTGATTCTCACTTAAGCGAATACATACATCTCCATGACGCGCAGTTCGGCTTTTGTCCTGGACTTTCAACCGAAACTGCTGTTCTAAGTCTTAAGCACACTGTACAGTATTATATTGATCGCGGAACGCCGGTGTACGCTTGCTTCCTTGATCTCTCCAAGGCTTTCGATCTTGTTTCGTATGATATGCTCTGGAGGAAGATGGGAAGCAGGGGTATACCCGCCGAAATATGTGAATTGTTTAAATATTGGTACAACAATCAAAGTAATCATGTGAGATGGGACGGTACTCTCTCTGAAGCGTATCGGTTGAATTGTGGGGTAAGACAGGGTGGTCTAACGTCTCCCAGGCTCTTCAACTTATATGTCGATGACCTCATAACCACGCTCAGCGGCATGCGTGTCGGATGCAGCGTTGATGGAGTTAGTATAAACAACATCAGCTATGCAGATGACATGGTGCTGTTGGCTCCTTCGGCTGGGGCAATCGGAGAGCTGCTTAAAACTTGTGAAGCTTACGCTGCCTCGCATGGGTTAGTATATAACGTAAAAAAATGTGAATACATGGTCTTTGGCGTCGTCGGCAAACATCGTGATAGTGGCCCTGAAATACAAATGAACGGGGTAGCAATAAAAAGAGTGTCCACTTTTAAATATTTAGGTCACTTTCTTGTCGACGACCTTAGGGACGATGTGGACATTGAAAGGGAGCGTAGGGCTCTAGCGGTCCGGTGTAATATGTTGGCCCGTAGATTTGCTCGATGTACGGACCTTGTAAAAATAACACTGTTTAAGGCGTACTGCCAAAGTTTGTACACGGGCAATCTATGGACCAATTACACTAAAAGATCGCTGGATATCCTGCGCGTCCAGTATAATAATGGTTTCAGGATGTTGTTAAGACTGCCTCGTTACTGCAGCGCATCACAAATGTTTGCGCAAGCGCGTACAGATGGGTTTCACGCGCTATTGCGTAAGAAAACAGCTTCTCTGTTAAGAAGAGTGAGAGACAGTCGAAACAGCATCCTGAAAACAGTAGCGGAGAGCTTCCACTCTCCGATCATGAAATTCTTTGTGCGAAGGGTGATTGGTACTAACACTAGATAATAAGTTATTACATGTACTACTAACATTATATGGATTCTGTTGTCCGAAATAAAAACTATATTATTATTATTATTATTATTTAAAAAATCACATGTCACCCAACCGCCTCGAAATTATGGACATATCATTTTTACGTCGTCAGCCAATCTGTCTCTGGATACCGTCCAACGAAACGTTAAACCTTGCTAACAATTACTGTACACCACCTACTGACGTTGTCTGTCCCTTTCACCCACGTAATGTCTGATAAAGACAAAATATAATATTAAACACTCATATTCTGAGGAATGTAATAAAACGACATGTGTGGAAAACGCGTCTAAATTGACCAGATGGTTGACGAGCATTGTCGCGCGTCATGAGTCTTTTACAAAAGCTGTTTCCTAAAATAAAAATGTCTTTATATTTATTCTAGATAATTAAATGTTCTTTCGTTGATCTTTAAAACCAATTTAATTTACTAAGACATAACGAAAAGGTTTAGAATAACAGAATTTTCGATTTGTCGTTGACACAAAGAAATTTAAAAACGTTAAAATTAAATGTAAATAGAGTTGAAATCTAAGACTTTCTCAAGAATGATTGGAAAATTTCAAGATTTTTAAAGAGGGTTTCCAAATGACACAAATCAAAAGAAATAATATAAAAGCTCTTTTAAGGTAAAATAATACTTTGTATTTTACTTAAAAATGCTAACATAATAAAATTATAGTACAATCGACATGACAAAAGTTCGCGTGACAGGCGGGATCGGCTTTTCATTCAGTGGCGCCCAACGTGGGGCGTGTGTACCTACTGTAAACATTTTCAAGGATATGTTAACACCATTCTACTGTATAAACAATACTTTATAATATTTTTTATGTTATTTAATATCTGAATTTAACTTTCAAAGACAATTTAAATAAAATTATTTTTATTAACGTTAATATATTACGTACGTAGTGTTATGTATCAACATAATAACCATACACTAAAATTACATTATTCATAATTTAATCAATATGCAAACATTTGAGTCGTACATCATTTATGATAATAACATCGAAATGTCACGTGTGCGATTAGAAATAGAACCCACTGAATCGATTCTCGGAACAGAGTAGTAACGGTAGGTTTATTCAAATAATTGGTGGAATTAATAAAGCAATAAACTTACATTGTAAGCTTTTTATTATGTCACGTGATTGCAAAAGCGATAAAATACAAGGTTTTTGGGTTAATTCCTAAATTGGGTAGTTTCTTACTTTTATGTCTTGATAGACTAGCTCTAAGGTATTTTTATCAGAATTAGGAAAAAAGGCCATGGGAATAAACATTTCTCGTGTAATACCTATTTTGTTTGACATGACATAACTTCTATTAGATTTTGTGAGTTGTCCCAGGATATTATTATTATTAGTTTAACATTTTATACACGTCCATTACTTTTATTTACTACGCAATAGCGCCTGCGAAGCGATTACTTATAATTAAATATGAATAGTAGAAAGAAAATTTTGAAACCGAGATTTGAACCTATTTCGAACCTTGTCTCAATAATCTTTTTTCTAAAGTAACTAGGGTTCCAACTCAATAACTCCAAGTCTTCAAGTTCCAAAAACACCTTTGAAATGTGTCGAAAACATTTGGCAAGGTGAGGTAAATTTGTAAGTAATATTTCATAACGGCTTGATATAAGAGTGTCGTCGGATCGGCGTCAGTCGAGCTCTTGGACTCAATCCAAGCGACTCTTAAACTAACAGACAATCTGGAGGTAAACATTTTGCATAAAAAATAACGAGACACTAAAATGTGAGGAAAATATGTGGTTATTAAATTGGAGGAAATGTTAAGATTTATAGTTTGTGGAAATATTTTGGGTTTGATTTAAGATTGCTATTTAGACTGAAATACTGTGTTTTAGTATTGCGAATACATACAATATTCAAGAATACTAATATATACAAAGTATTTCTAAGACAATATAGAGCTGTTCAAAAGCAGAAGTGCAAGCAAAGATTGTCAACATAAAAGGTCGCTTTCTGAATGTAGATACGTAATATTTTATAACCATAATTACCGTATGATTACCTATTTATAAACTAGTTGAACATCCCAGGAACTTACACCTAAAATACTTACTTCCTAAATTCAATCAGTACCTAAATATCTATTCTTTTGAACAGAGATATTCCAATTGCCTTTGTAAGCAATCACTCAGTAAGCCCCGACATTATGAATACGGTCGTTCCTGAAAGTATCAGTTAGGCCCCAAGGGATCCTTTACAATACCTCAAGGGCTAACGTTATTGACAAGACCGTCGAGAAACTACAATAGAATTCCTAAAATAGACTTCAGTAGTTCAGTCTAGGCTTCAGACTTTCGTCTGTTATAAAATGGGCAACTTTTTTACTCTTATACCTTTAGTTCGATATTAACTTCGGTTTCGGCTGCATCTATTTTGTATTCAATAAAAAGTATAACATAATTTACCTTATATCTCCGTCGTATTAAACACGCATTAAATTACACCGATCGATCTAAGTAATCAAATTCTATCAGGATTTTTGCCTTAAAGTTACAATTTCATTATAAGTTGCTAAGCTGTCTGAGAACTTTGCTTTTTACTTCGAAGCGATGTTACCAAAGAATTGTAATTAAATAAACGAAATTTTGTCTTTGATAAATTCTACCTTTTTGCTCTGTATAGGTAAAATAGCTAACATACCGCCAGTTACTTAACCTATATATACTTCTTATATAAGTCGTAAATAAATATTAAGCAAATAAAAACTATTTTCCACGTAATTATCACACACAAGCAATAATTAAATAAAACAAAACCAATAAAAAAATCGAAAACAGTTCATAACTAACGACTTTCCATATTCAAAATACGTAATTCATAGACAATGTCAAGAGTAATAAAAAGTAAAACTTTAAATAATAAGTGATTAGACAGTACAGTTAAAGCACACCATTTAGCCTGAATTATTTATAACTGGCAGTTGAGAATATTAAATGAATCAAATACTTGTTTTACCGACCTCGTTCTATCATCGCGCCTATGTACTTAAGGGGAAGGCTAATGAGAAATGAATATGCTGACACAATTAGTATTAAAGAAATATAATCAAACTTTTTGATTTTTGGAGCACATAACTTACTTGTTTTTACTTCGTGACCAATGGTCGGCCATTTTCTATTTTCCACTAAGCCCTCTTACGCACTAGCGGTTAGCCGCCTAGGCGGTTCGTTTGAGCGGCCAGCCGCCTGATGCGGTTGCCATAGCGGTTGACCGCTACGCCAACCGCACGGCCGCCAACCGCTATGAAACCGCGTAAAGCGGTTGGACCGCTTGAAGGCGTGTTTTGTCTAGTAAAGAAATGGACGCCGTCGAGGTAGCTTGTGTTATCTATTTTTACTACCGAAAACAACGAAAGAAAAATAAAAACAGATAATGGATTCACCCTTTACTAGAAACACGCAACGAATTTGGCCACCCTTTTTACTTTTCTCTATGGGCGGCTCGCCGCGAACTGAACCGCCCGCCAGGTGCGTATAAACAGAATGGCGGCCAGCCGCGAAGCGGGCCGCAGCTATCCATTCAACCGCCGCGGTTGAAATTTTGTGGCGGTTAAGTGCGTACAATCACAAGCGGTTGCATATTAAACTGGAAATGCGGCTAACCGCGCGGCTAGCCGCCCCCGCGGTTAACCGCTAGTGCGTAAGAGGGCTAACTCAAGCTAATGTCATGTCACCAAATATGAAAGATTTTTTGAAAAGAGAATGGCGTATTATCAACGTTATCAGTTTCCGTGTAATTTCCCGCGTTTTGTCAGCGTTTCAGAGGGGGATTGTAATCGACTTGACCTTTTCATCATAATGGATAATAATAATTATGCTTTGAATACAAATTGCTGGAAAATTATAAGTGTTCGTGACGCCCTTAATATATTATTAAAATATCGATGAAGAAATTCCTTTGTAGTGCAAATGTTTTTTTCTTTATTTATAAATGAACATCGATCAACAAGAGTGATTACCTACTGCGTAAACATATTGATAAGTTATATATTTTATTTAAATGCTTACTTTTGTACTCCACTGAACGAAATAATTCTGTTCAAAAACATGTTGTTCCATATTACTTTTTCTGGTTAGAGTAACTTCATATTTTGCCAAATATCAGTACATCAGCTACACCTCCCAGCCCACCTTTCTGAGGTTAAATACTTGATGATAAACTGACATAAATACCTTTGTATGGCTAGAAGTTTTTTATGTTTCAATCCGACTGGTCCCATGGGGCTCGCGGCGCCAGACATGTAGGAACCATGTTGTAGTTACCAACTGTTTGTACGCCATACTAATTTACAATAGACTAGATTTTTTTAAAACTACAGCTGAAGTATGGATCTAGGCCCAACAGTTAAAGCGACAAAATTTAAGGCGTTAAAAAATGTACCAAAGACCTTCCTATCTGCTTACCCCTTTTTTTGTTTAAAATCTTTATGAATTTCATACCTCTATGTTGCTTCAAGGTTTTATTTTTTAATCCGACTCATCCCCTGGGGTTCGCGGCGCCACACATGTAGGAACTACCCGTGGTTACTACCGACTGTTCATATGCCATAGTAATTTGCTCGGCACTAGGTAAGAAATTATTAATATCATAAATAGAAGTATTAACACGAGGATGGACCTAAGTTTAACAGTGGTAGACATAAGTTAAAGCTGAAAAACCAGTGCACAAAAATATACAGCAAAATAAACATTAGAGACACCTTTTTCTTCATGATTGACTTAGGTACATGTATTTAGTACATGTAATTTTATATAACTAGGAGTTTTTTTATGTTTCAATCCGACTGACCCCCTGGGGCTCGCGGCGCCAGACATGTAGGAACCATGCGGTTGTTACCGACTGTATACGACATACTAATGTGTTTGTTTAGCGAACTATTCAATGCAGTTTTGTAGAGATTTGTAGTCGAATATAAACTTATTGGCACATAGCCTAGTTTATGTAGAAAATTTGATACGTGAAAGCACTTTATTAAATAGGCAATTGGAAACTGCCGACTTTCGCCTTTCTTTGTTTAGATAGCTACTCTACATGCAATCTACATGTTACATTCAAAGATGGTATATCAATAATAGTCCGAACATAATAAATGTAACTTGTAGAGCACTCACGATAGATAATTTAGTAATTAACAAAAAAAAATCTGAAACACGGAAGCATTTAACTACGAAACACCCACATAAACCTTCCACAAAAATCCTAAACCTGTCTACTATATTTAGAAGCATGTGATCAACTTCGCAAGGTTGTAACACTTACAATTTTACGGTAGGACTCGCCCCAAGGCCGAACCCTCCCTTAGGGCTACCCCAAGGTCACTGCTCCAGACTACTTCGGACAGCCCACCATTCAAATAAAATCCAACCATAACTAAAAGAAATAAAGTTGTAATTTGTGTGACTCGAAGAATTCGTGGTTAACAAATTCCTTCAAACATTCTTGCTTTTACATTTTGAGTCTTACACCATTGGGTTAATGTAGGTATTTAAGCGAAGGGTATGCTTGATTACTATCAATCAAGAATGACGTAACGAAATGTGAGTGTTGATGTTTTTGATCGTATTTTGTTTACAAGCGTTGATTTGCATTTCTGCGCAAGATATTGTTATCAGAGTATTTTATCTTGATGGTGATTTATGTGAAACTATTTGGCGATAAAATAGTTTCCATTTCTCTACGTCATAGACCAATGAAGTGCCGTTAGATGAAGAGTTGTCTAATCAATCATCATAGTTATCAATCAATCATTGTAATGGTTTTGTTGTTGTTACATTTTTTATTTTATTTTGCAGACCGTGGCAACAATAAAAACCAATATGACATGAACTAGATATATACTTTCTTTGACTATTCCAAGAATCTTTCATGAATCTTTCATAACTATCAAAAGTATTTAATTTATCAAATAACATTCTCTCACATAAATACGTTAACGCCAGGTTTCCATATTCACATGTACACAAAAGGAAATCAATGTAGAAGTCAATAACTTAGATTGAAAAACTCAAATGAAAACGATTGTAATTTTCGTCTACGCTGCTACAGACCGTAGAAGGTTCTACGTCTCTACGCCTCTACGCCGTAGCACAATACATAGCGGATGTTAGGGCTACCTTTTACTCCCATATAAAATACCTTCACATTACCATATACTGTCCTATAACTTTTAATAACCCTTGAAGGCTTGGGCACACCAAACGCGGGACAGGCGCAGCACCTGAGCAGGGCAGGTCAGTTGCGCCGCGGTTGATGTCACACCAGAAACATGAGCAGTCGGAAAGCAGTTTGAAGGCGGGCCTGCTTTCTAACTGCTTTCAAACTGCGTTATGTGTGTCGTATCGATAGCCACACTCAGTACACTTCAAGATGTTGAACGGTTCTGACTCTGACGAAGAGGAGCTATTGTTAGTTCTAGCTTTAGATAAAAAAAAAAGAATATGGGTTCACGATGTAAATAAGAGAAAAGAAGAATATGGGGAGTACCATCGTCTATGTCGGGAATTAGAATCTTTTGAAGATAGGTTCTATACTTATTTTCGGATGTCAAAGTAAACCGTAAACCTGTAAACCGTATTTCTATAATATTTGTCCTTTAAATCATATAAACATTTATATTTCCTCACTAACTCAATCAATTTTTCATTCGTTTCCATGATAAAGTTGTAAAAAATCACAACCGTTTACGACCCGCGCCGCGTCTGTCCCGCTCAACTGCTTTGGTGTGACTAGTCAATATGGTGGACATAGTAATACAACGCGTAGTTACTGCGGCCGGCCCGCGCCTGCGCTGCCACCGCCCCGCGCCTGCGCTGCTCACGTCCGAAAATTTTGTAGAAGAGCAGTGCGTGCGCGGCGCAGTGGCGGAGCAGGTTGGATCAGCGGGCCCGCGTTTGTTCAGTGTGTCACCCCTCATATAACTACATGATTTTCAAACGTAGACGCACTGCTACCGCACTGCTACTGCTTTTGGTGTGCCCAGGCCTTGATAGTGTAATAAACGTGAACAACGGTGCGTATTCACTAACTATAGGTACTATAAGTACCCATTTTAATATAATTAATGTTAGTTATACATGCGAGTTGAATATTAACGTATCACGGAGCGAATGAGATCACACCCTAATTCTGTATATTTTTAAATGTCATGAACATAATTATGTATTCTTTATGATTTGTATTTTATTTTTGTTAACCATAAAGTAAGCTACATATAGCCATTTTAAATGAAGAATGTTTGAATAGACTCACTCTTTTGATTGTACGACTGCGCTGCACTTAGCCGAGTAGTAGTTCAAAACGCCAATTTCCACTGTGCGTGACGTGTCGCGGGTTCGACCCCTGCATGGGGCATGAATATGTGTAATCCAAAATTGCTTGGTCTGTATCTTGTGAGTTGAAAATATGTGAAGCTCTGTCTTAAAAAAAAACAAAGAGTTCACCAAGAGTTACCAAATTATTTCAATTTAGAACAAGTGGTTTGTAACTAAAGTATTCCCAGCTAAAATAACAAGAGTATAATGTTGTATGTTTATAACCTCTACAACCTAAAATACTCCAATACTCGTAACTAGTGTCTCTATCACGGGGTGGTGATAGGGGTCCACCAGAGATGAGAGAACATGACGTAGTACACAGCATCACAGTGTACTGGCGCGCCGCCAGACACGCACGCCGCTAATTTACTCCGCGTACCATACATACTGTTATGAAGTGTTATGTATAACATTACTATTTCATATTGAGTTACTACTCAAGCACATCAATAACTAGTAAATTTCATTTATTAGCGATTATTTGGAAGAAAAGAGATGTTTTCTGATCAAAAGTATTTTTCGTGCCGTAGGCTTGTTAAATTTCGATGAAACGAGTAAAGTTTTGCACCACTGCATAAAATGCAACATTTTTTTTTTGTACGCAATTGATTATTCTTTGCACTTTCAGATATACCAGAAAGAGCGTAAAATTAAAAACTTTAAATCTTGGGTAAATAAAAAATAAATTGGGTAAATAAAGAATAAAACAAAAACGTACATGTTCTTCAAAAATATATGTTCACTTGACGCCACAAGTGTCGTATGGGCTGCAAGCGTAATGTTCCACAACATTCGTTGACGACAGTTTCAAATGAGTTCGTTTCAGTAAAGATGAATAAAAGATTTCCATTCCGCGTATCCCATTTCTTTTAAGACAAATAAAATTGTCATTTACTCTTGCTATGGCATTTTCAATGCTTTATTTATTTTACAGTATGCCAAAATTTTCATTCACCATCACATTAATTGAAAACAATGATTTTACTAGCAGTTTTCTTCTGCCATGTAAGCGAAACCTTCAAATAAATTTTAGTGACAAATCTAGGCAAAACTGGACATCCCGACTTATCACCATCTTTTCGGTGGCTATTTTTCCTAAAGGAGAAATATGACTTTACGTATATTCATCATAGAGTTATCAAACCCGTCTCGTTGCGTCTTCAGACCATGTATTGTAAGCGTTGGCGCCGCGCCAGCAGACGACACTGATATGCGTTCTAGTGTGACGGTAACTAAGCCGTGACGTCACACCTACGTCATAACGCGCTTGTTTATAAGCGTGATGAGCTCGAGAATTGTATGACTTTGGATTAAGTGATTTGATGTCGCCGTACTTTAGTCTAAGATTTGTGATTAAAGTGGTAGTCGGGCTGACACTGAAAGACATAAGGCTATTTTGTATTAGGTAACTGTTACATCTGGTTATCGAATTATTTAAAGACAACAACAGTGGTGTTTTGTTTCTTAAAAATAATAATTTGTTAATGTAAGTTACACATGTAATCTAGCGCTTTTACGCAGATTTATATTATATTAAGCAAATAAAGGAACAAATTAGTAAAAATCTGTACTTCTGAAACGAGAACACTTATACGCTACAAGATTTGCTGGTCGTGTGTTAATTATGTGTAATACACTAAATAGAAATTTATATTTAGCAATATCTCCATTAGGTACTCACGTACATGTATATTCTTGAAAAATAAATCAGGACAAACAACTTAGTGAATAACTTAGTAGTAACTCAATATTAAGTATTCCTTTCAGATAAAATATTAGGTATAATAATGAAACAAACAAGTTCATTGTTCCATAACAAGTTACATAAGTTTTTCATAAAAAAACAACTAAGTATAACTCACACACGGTCAGGAGCGCGAATACGAAAATTAGGCACAATGACAAGTACACTGGAACATTCATTAAACTGCCACCCACTGAACTTTAAAATAGCGGAATCGCGCCAAACGTGCGACCAAACTTCAATTCTTTATTTCTTCAAAAGTAGTCAAAGGACAAAATACCTACTACATGAATTTTAACAATACAATTCTATGCATAAACATATTCCCATTTTCTAGATAACAATAAATAAATAAATGCGGACAACATCACATACATTGTTCTGAACCCAAAGTAAGTTGCTAAAGCACTTGTGTTATGGAAATCAGATACAACGAAGGTACCACAAACACCCAGACCCGAGACAATGTAGAAATGTGATTTTCTACATTGACCCGTCCGGGGATCGAACCCGGGACCTCAGAGCTAGCGACACCTTGAAACCGGTGCGTACGCCACTCGACCACGGAGGTCGTCAAAATGTCAAAATTAAACAAAGCTCAAATATTTTTGGGTTAAAGACTAAAAGTTTTATTTATCGTCACTTGGCGCCGAACCCAACATCGAGGGTATATGATCCCGGGGCAAACAACTTATGTATCGGTACAAACAAACACATTTACATAATGTGTTTAGTTTTTATAAGTACATAACTTTGTTTAAAAGTGATAGAAATTCAGGTCGTGAGGTCGAGTTAATCGAAAGTCAATAGAATTATACACTTTACTTGCATATGTGATATATTATGTAATTAGTATATGCCTAATATGCAACATAACTACCTTAATGTAATTGGTACACACCTTTAGATGGTATTTATTGATATATAAAACGTAGGTATGTAATATAGGTACTACCTGATATATAAACTAACTGCGTGAAAAGGAAATGTTTTGAAAGAACAAACCATTTGTTAAACGAATTAAATAAAATCAATTAGAGACAATCGTTTTCGTTTCACATTTGCATCAACCTTTAGGTTGACCGAATTAAATGTTCATGCTTTGTATAACAAACGGTAAGTAACTAAGGAAATACAACCAAAAAGTTTATACAACAAAAAGTACTAATTTAACTTAAATCTAATTTAGTTGAGAATTCCTGGATTTTCGTTATTAGTAACTCGCTAACTCTGTAGATATTTCAAGGCTTATATTCTTACGCCTGCTTTAGTCTAAATAAATTACCTAAGTTCTAACAAAGGTCTACAGTTTAGCTCAATGAATAACAAGACTGATTCCGAACCTAAGTATTTTTTTGTTTTTTCAATTTTGGGTGTCAAAAAAAATATATTTTCAATGGTTGTGCTTCAATGTCAAAATAATTATTTTGTTATTATTTTACTTTGTGACGTAAGTTAATCGTCAACCTTTATTGCGTACCAGATGTTTAAAACAATTACGTACTGTTAAAAAATCGTTTCCTTTTCCAATAGTAAATTTATTTGATTTACCATCGAGACTACGATAAAAGCTTATAAAATGTTAATTGCTCTATAAACTTCAATCCATACGCAAGCTTAATGTACGACATTTATAATACTTTTAAAATTGAAATGACTTTATAAACTATTTCAGTCCACATTATTCACATGCAAACAATAAAATCAGTTGCCAAACAATTCCCAATTCCCAGTTCCTAAAACTATAAGAGCGACTTTTAGTGTTGACTGCGCCATCTGTTATCAAAACGTTGAAACTCAAACGGCGAGAGATGTCCCGTATAAAAATAAATACCTCGTTGATTTGGTAAACTGAAAACATGTGTTAGGAAGTTAGTTTTGAGGTTATCAACTCGAATATATATTATTATATTGCATCACCTATATTAAAAAAAAAAAAAATTATTCTATTATAGATATGAATAAAATTATTAACCATGTGCCGTCAAATATTTTTCTGAAAACACTTACTATAACTCATGTATTACATATTGGGCAGGAAAACACTTCATTAAATGAATTGAACGATTTGCTAGCAAGCTGTAAGACATCCAATAAATTGTTATTACCGAACCGTTGCCCCATTCCGGTGGTTTTACGATAAAAGTGTAACGTTTATGTAGTGCCATCAATTTAGTGTTTACAGCGGTCCTCCTTGTCTGGTCGTACGATACGATAGACCTTACATCAACAATTTTATGAGACCTAGTCTCCACAAGTAGGACCACTTTACAAGATAAAAGAGTTTGTTTTGGGTGGAAAGGATGTTTAATGAATAGTTATTTAAGCTATTGTATGGGATAGGTATCCATGGAATGTTATAAAAGGTTGTATAATTTTTCAAATAACTTTGTTTTATAATACAGAAAGATATGTCCGTTACATGAATTTAAAACTCTTGATAGCAATTATTTCAGCTTAATTGTTTATATTTATTTTTAGTATATCATTAACGAGTAAGACAAGAGTACAAACTCACTCGAAAAAAAATACGTAAGAAAACTAGTACATATATAGTAACCGTTTTGACACCCTGGTATGAATTGTATCAATAAGTCTAAATACTTACTAAAAGTTAGCATGACGGCCTCATGACTTCTATACAGAAGTAGTAGTCATATAATAATAATAATAATATTCCGGGACAACTCACACACGGTTATCTGATCCCAAGCTAAGCAGAGCTTGTGTTATGGTAACCAGACAACTGATAAACATACTTATATATTTCTAAATACATACATATTATAGATAAATTACACCCAGACACAGAACAAATGATCGTGCTCATCACACAAACATTTGTCCTGGGTGGGAATCGAACCCACGACCTCCGGTAAAGCAATCAGGGTCACTAACCACTATACCAACAGGCCGTCAAATATACATGACCACAGTCATAATGTACTTCATAATTCCAAACAAACCGTATTCCCAAACTGTCGGTAGTCATCAACAATGACGCGTGACTCTGGCATGCATGTGACCGTCACTCATGCAGAATTCCGATCGTTACAATCACGTTGTATTACTGTTCAGTCGGTTACAGGCGCCGAATGGCTATTGGCACCGGATCACGCTCTCTCATCTCTATTTATTAGCTGTAATAAGAGTACTTTGTTTATTGAGCTATAGGTTAATACTGTTTCGTAGTATATATGAATAGTTCGATATTTCCATTCCATTGAAATTAGAAAATTTTGTCGTTGCTTTTAAAAGTAAGCTTGTTACTTTTCCATAATAAGTTGTGTAATTGTGTTGTAGATAACTGCTAACAAGTAAATAAAATAATTACAATGTATTTTTATGATAGATAGCATTTACGCAACAATCGGGCTGTGAAATGAGTACCATCATCTGCCTAGCCTTTTCCCAAGCTATGTTGGGGTCGGCTACCAGTCTTACCGGATTCAGCTGAATACCGTATTTTACATGGAGCGACTGCCTATCTGACCAACCCATTTTACTGGGAAACACAGTATCTTATAGTAAGACTGGTTGTCAGAATTGACTTAACGACTGCCAAGGATGTACGTATGACAGACGGGACCTACGGCTTAACGTGCTTTCCGAAACACGGAGGGGTCTCGGTATGTTATAAATGGTCACCCATCCACGGACCAACCGCGGCGAGTGCGGCTTAACCTGTATTATCGGTCAAACCATACGGCTTACACTTAGCCACGAGCCCCTCATGAGTACCAAAAAAAATGATTGTATTTAAAAAATGTAGAGCAACATCCGATTAAAAAAACACGAAACATAAAGCCTTCCAATTATATTTCCCCGCGACCGCTTTTCTCTCGCGACGCAAATCATCTGGTGCACTATTTTATAGCTGAAATATACCTACTTAGTATCTTCTATCCATAGACGGGCAAAATGCACTTAGCTTTATTGGCACCAAACGCTAAACATAGCCGACACTTAAAAATCAATTAAGATAATGCCATCTTTGTACTTAGATTTGTAGAGACATAGTTGACATGATTTGTTTTTCTGTCTTAATTTATAGCATGGTGGTATGCCAAAATCACAATTAGGTTGTTTGAGGAAGTACAAAATGGATTTTAATACTAACGAGTTTTCTTTTATTACTCATACTTTTTGTCTGCCTTTAATATATTCAGAACTTAAGCTTTTGTACATTTTAGATTCATTATTCGCCTATTATCCAACTGTAGTCATCAGAAAGTAATTTATGAGATAGCTATCGATACGTCTTGTAGATTGTATTGTCTGGTTACCTATAAATAACTTTAGGTTTATGAGCACTAAAACGTCTAGTAGTCTGTTTCTCAAACTTTAAAACTATAACTCCGATCATCATAAACTTCAGAGTACTAAACTCAGTGAATAAATAGGTACTAAAAACTTTTAACCTATGAAAGATAACTTTCCAGTTCTCTATTTAGGGAAAGATTATTTTTTATTTATCAGATAAAGCCAGATGCAACACTTTTTGTGCTATGAAATTTGAAGAATGGATTGAATACTGAAATTACCGTCTAACACATTGTAAAGCATTTAACAAAATGGTGGAGATATAAAAATCATAAAACCTTTACGACATAGTGCGACCAAACCGACCGTAATCTTTACCGTACCCACAGAATTGACCAATAAACTTATACCACGCTACAGATATACTCAGAATGTCTACTCGACACAATACCCGGTAATTAACTAAAAGTTATAGATCATAAACTAGTACTGTCATTACTTTTTGGCCTGATGCCATAAAAAAAATTCAAAATGTGTTCTACAACATAAAACACCATTTATAATTTTTACATATCATAATAATGTTCTTTCGGATGATTACAGGCTTGAGAAATCAGGCTCCACTTAATAATATAAAGACTACACATTAAGGAGCTATGCAAGTTAACCGCTAAAGTTAATCAGACTTTTGAAAGCATCATGAAATTCATGAAACATTCATTTAATATTTGACAGCACTCCCTTACTAATATTTCTTCTCTGTGCACACAGAGAGAGAGCATTACTTTACTCTATTAATATTTTTTGGCATAATTAATACAAAATATTAATACAATATTTTATGTCCAACAAGCCTTCTGAAATTTTTTCTCGGTGCCTCAAACTTTCCCGTCACACGTTACTAACTTTCTTTCAGTGGAGGACAAGTTGATATTTACTGGGACCTAATATCGCCAGGGTGAGTTATGTAGGGAGCTTTCTTAAGGCGACGAGAATACTAATCAGGATTACATAAACCCACGCAACTAAATTACCAACTTTTTAGACACACCTACAATGTATAAGAACCTTATTTTTTCTGAAAAGGAGAAGATGAATAATCAGACTGTGTATGCATTTTGTTTTTTTTTTTAAACAAATAAGTACGTTGCTCTGAACCTTTCTTTGGTGAGTAGCTATAAAGCACTTGTGTTATGGAATTCAGAAACAACGAAGGTACCACAAACACCCAGACCCGAGACAATGTAGAAAAGTGAGTTTCTACATTGACCCGTCCAGGGATCGAACCCGGGACCTCAGAGCTAGCGGCACCTTGAAAACCGGTGCGTACGCCACTCGACCACGGAGGTCGTCAATGTATAAATACCTTATTTTTTCTGAAAAGGAGAAGATGAATAATCAGACTGTGTATGCATTGGTAAACATTATGCAAATATACTTATACATATGTGCATAATATAGTAGATACCGAGTTCTATATAATCTTGTTTACATAAGCCATATTTCTCACCCAGTCGATTTGGCACGAGTGTTGCAAAATATTTGCCAGCTCAAATATTTTGCGAGAATCCTAAGCATTTAGATCTTCAAGACAAAATGCATATCTTTCGTCACTTCAGACAATAGACGAATGCTTCGAATGTAATACAATAAGTTTCTATGGGTATGTCAATACCATCAGACAATACATTGTAATATTTGCCTGAACCCCTTACTATCTGGCAAAAGCTTCCATTCATGCAATTCATACATAGGTACCTAGCTACTATAGAAAATGATTTTATCGTAAATGATAGGGGAGTGAACTCTCCAAAAGAGAATAGCTGACCTTTATATGAAAGGGGAGTAGATTCCACTAACGAGAATGAATACATAAAGGAACAAGAATAGAAGCTATAGGATTGTTCTGTCATTACCAATATTTCTGAATAATGTGAATCTCAAAATGATGACGTAATACATTCAATAACAAATTAAGTAATGTTCTCAGAAAACTTGATTATTTTTGTATCAAATTCCTACTTAATCTGTATATTAGGTACTAGCTGTGCCTGCGACTTCGTTCGCGTGGATGACGAAATTTATCAATGAGTTTTTAACCGCAAAATTAAGTTTGTTTTTCCGGGATAAAAACTACCCAGTGTGGTGCCCAGGATAATAAAGAATAATTATACCAAGTTTCATCGTAATCGAACCGGTAGTTTTTGCGTGATACCTGAACAAACAGACAGGAGGCAGACAAAAATTTTTTTTTTCACACTTTTGGGTTCGTTGTCGGTCTAGTAACACCCCCCGCCATTTATTTTTTTGATATTTTCAATGTACAGAATTTACACTTCTACAGATTTATTATAAGTATAGATTATATGCCATCTTATTTTTACGAAATTCTTAGAAATATTTTCCTCTAATACCCTCAAAGGTATTAATGCTATAAAGCTCCTTTGAAAGGCGGAATTTGTCAGAAAATTGCGGCCTAAGTACTATGTTGTAATCTCTATTAGGAAGATTTCAAATAAATGAATCAGTTGAGATAAAATCAGCTTATTTAAGTAGAAGCGGAATATTAGTCAAAAACATAAGAATCGTTCGTAATATCCTGGTTTATTGATAACCCTCATCCCTGTTCGATACTATAGAAGCTATTAACGCCAACTAGAAGAAATAAACTCAGTCAGTTTTACAATATTGATCTGGTTTAAAACATAGCAAAAGCTCATAAAAGCTTATCGTAATGTTGGAAATTTGTCATGGCATAGACAAACCAATACTTCTGAGTAAGCACAAATATGATACGTTTACGACTTCACGTTGAGTAAATCGATAACGTATTGAGAATTTTTCGTATTTATAGACTAGTCAACCAGTTTCAGTGGCTTCAGGTTTACGAGAAAATAGTTCAAATATGCGGTTCGAGTAAATATTTATCGTGAATGATACGGATCGATTTCGATCAATTTACAGGAGCAGACTCTCCTTTTAGACTAGGTTACCTACCGTCATGACGCTAGATGATGATTTCTTGTTTGCTGTTATTTGTAAACTTTCTACCCAACTTTCTACCGTAAGCCTTTTTAGGTATATTTCTGAAAGATATTGGACTTGCAAAACATCTCTACATTTCTCTATTCACCTTGCATTAGTTAATCCTACTGTAAGACCGTGCATTTTAAAGCGGAAATAAAACTAACCAATACGCTCAGCCAAACAGGAGACATCTGAATATAGCCGCGTTTAATCTTGGCGTGGTACAGTGAACTAATTACTGTGTGAGAGCGGTGTGCACGCATACCGGTACACTTGAGTGCGACAGAGAAGGAAGTGGGCAGTTTTCCAAGATGAATTTGATGTTTCGGAAGAACTTCAGCGGGGAGAAGAGCCTCTCGTCGAGCGGGGGTGGGGGGGGCAAGGCGCGGGGCGCGCTCGGCGCAGGGAGGAACGCCAAGCGCCGCGACCGCGAGCGATACTCCTGCATGGAGGAACACCACTACAAGACCCACATATTCTTCTCCGCGGCACCGCGCGCCAGCACTCAGTACAACGACATCACAGGTAAACGTATGTGCCCAGTGACTCTGAGTGAATACTCGCAGAAACTTTTGTTCTGTTTGTCTTACAACTTTATTCGCAACTTTGCAAAGTTTGCAAAGTGTCCTAAACTCCTTTTAAGGAGCAGGAAAGTGTGTTAATTGTGTGAAGTTTACTCCGACCTCGTTAGTATCCCGCGTTAAAAACACAGCGTACATGACACGCGTCGCAACTATAAATACATTCCTTGACAGGTGATGCAGTGTTCAGTTAACGTTCATTACACACGCTTTCTGTTGTTAACAATTTCTTTGCGTGGTAACAAGTGAATGTTTTATGTAAACATTGTCAACGAAACTTTCAGAAGTTTTGAGTGTTTGGAAATTGAACAACAAAATTTCTCCAGACGGTGGAACATGTTTAAGCTGCTTCGAACCGATTCCGTTTTGGCGCTAAACACAAACATGCCGAGGTTATTTCCCGCGTAAGTGTTATGACACGCACATTATACAATATTTATAATTGGCACGATTTAATCGACTATGTTCATTTAATATCAACCTTCTGAATTATTCATTTCGATATCTGTTTTGAAGATCGGCCGTAGTTTCATGTCCAAACGTAAAGGTACAAATTCACATTTTGTGTCATATTTAATATGTAGAACTTGTGTTATAGATATACTTTTGTACCTAGTTTGTTTAGCATTCAGTGTAACTAATTCAGACTTGTTTAGGTAAGCATTACTTTGGATCTAGATCGACATGTTTTAATAGTGTTATGTGATAAAACCTTGTTGATGTGAATTGGACAACAACAAACATCTGGCTAGCGAATACTATAAATAATCTGTGTTTACATCGGTTTTCTCACCAAATTAAATCGTTTGCAATCCTGTAAATATTTCACGTGTCAACTTAAGGTCGAGTGTAAATAAGATCGAGACTTCGCAGACTAAAACGCGCTATCTTAATCTGTGTGTTCTTGTTTTCTTTACGAGGATGTGTTTTTGCGAATTGTATAATCGAAATAAAACCCTTTATGATTCTAGGCTAATATACAATACCTGAGGACTTTTACGCACATCTTTCAGGTGTCTCACTACAGTTCAAAGGCATCTCCACTCTTTTATTACATTATTACATACTTACAATATGTTAATTTAGTACTTACAGCACTCAGGTTCCCAAGATACAAACATTCGTTTAGTTTGGGGACCGCAGTTTAAATGATATTTTTTTGTCAGTAATAACTTTATATTGTAATATAGTTATAAGACAACTCTGTAACCCTTTTTGGAACAATAAATTTATTCTTATTCTTTTTCCACTTATATCTCGAAAGCCGCCAAAAACCAGTTCAAGAAGAAGTCTAGACGTCCCACCAACTTCGATTAGTTTTACCACCCCAACTTCTACAATATTTTGTTTTGCAATAATTATTTTTGGTATCCCAAGGAGTACTTTTAAAAGACGGCTCCCCGTTTCATCTCTTCCCCCAGTCACGGTTTCCTGTGACATGGACAACGCTGTCAAGAAGAAACGGCGCATCAATTCCAAGCTGTATCCGATGGTGATTTTCCAGATGGTAATACAGTCATTTGTTTATTTCCAGAACGATGCGGGCCAGTACTGGGCGGCGGCACGGGGTCGGAGCCGGAGCCGCCGCAGCCGCTGGTGACGCGCGAGCCGTCGGTCTCGCTGCTGCGCTGGGACCGCGGGCCCGCCACCACCGTGCACACCGACAGCCGACGCCGCACCGAGCCGGTCTCGCTTGCCACGCTGGAGAAAGACTGCTTCGTTATACCGGCGCACGCACTTGATCGGTTCTTGCCTGATGGGGTGCCGGTTAGTAACAACCAATATCGCAAATTCAAAGTGTTCCCTAGCTATTTTATATCGACATAAAGCAGAACAATAATTTTAGTATAGACCTCTGTCTATCAATAAAGGTTCACTTGGAACACAGGTCTGTGAAGTTAAGAATAATATATTTTTCTACTTTTTTCCAACATATGCCTAGTTTTCCCCCAAGAAAGATATCTATTAGAGAGATTTTTTATACATTTTCGTTTAGTTTAGTAAAGTACACTATTTTTAATCTAATAATCCTGAAAAATTCATGTCTTAGTAAGTGGTTTGTTTAAAATTATTTCGAACATACAACTTACAGTATTTTAACCATTCAAGACTACGTAAAGTTTTCTCCAACTACAACTCTGGGGCAGAATAATTTATTGTAATTAGCACTGATACAGCGACGCTCATTTACATAGTTGATGGCTGTGCTTAAACGTCCTAAGAATTACAGTCAGCCTACACGAGAAAATGTTGTTTGTGGACAGTGAGTAATAGTAGACCATTTATAAATTGTCACGTAAAAGTTTAAATTTATTTAACCATTTACGAAAAAAATTGTTTATGTAGAGTATCATAGTTTTTTTAAGGACATTTTCGTCTATTTCAGCTTCCAGTTCCGCCTCCGACGCCAGAGAAAGGAATGACAACAAAGACTGCACCAAACTCTCTTAGCATCCTTGAAATAGCTGATCCTAAGTTGTGTATATTGGCCCACCTCATGAGTCCCTTGGAGCCAATAGAGCCAATATTGGAGTCGCCGCTCTCCAAACCTTTGATAAGGCAAAAAGCTGCAGCAGGGGACCTGTTGAACGAAGTAGCACAAGCCAATACTGCGGTTGGGGGGATGTTGTTGGCGAACATGGAGAAAAATGCGGAATTCCCGTTCATATCATACTATGTGATAAACACGACGCAAACTGACCCTTTGCTCTTCTACAATAACATGAGATGTGCTTCCTTGAAAAAGTTTGATCCGAAGACTATTAGGTACTCTGCGGCGCATACGTTAGACTTGTATAGTGAAGTAGCGATGATTTGTAGGCCTCCGTTCACTGATTTAGCTGGTGGACCGAAGAAGTCGCACACTCCTACTACTGGATTCATCATTAGTGTTTATAAGGTAAAGTCATTTTGACTGTTTAGAATAAAGTTATATTCAAAAAACCTAATAACCAGCTGAACAACACTAACACAACAATGAATGAGCACTTAAAATTAGATCCAAAAATTACAAAGACCAGATACAACCCTATACCACTAACAATCCTTAAAAAATACTTATACCTTATTTACTTACTGTCAATAGACTGCTTAACGCCAATAACAGTTAAAACACATCACTTCCAGGTATTCGAGGGCGACGACGGCGAGCGCTTCGAACGAAACTGGTTGTACTGGACGGGCGCCAGAATGCTGTACCGGCACTTACCCCACACGGTTGGCTTGCGGAAGATAGCGCTCCACAAGTCGGTGGCCGCGCACGGAGACAAGATGTACCTCCTCGTGTGCGAGTGTGCCAACCTCATGGACGACCTGTCCGGCGCCGCCATGTTGGTAACGGCGCTAAGGGCGAGGTTGTGCGGGTACACCGGCCTCTACAGACCTATACAGACTTTCTAGTAGAGGGGATAGGCCTTAACGGCCTTGATGGTGTTGTTCTGTAGTTTTGGAGACATCTTTTAGGTTGGTTGTGCTTGGTAGTGATTTTGGGAAGTCGACGTTTTCATTTCACTCAGTACATTTATGCCCAATCCTGTTCGATTATGGATTTCCGAAAATGGATGGATGTACGTAATATGTCCAATTTCTATATCTGATAAATGCAGTTAGATGGGTTAACCTGCAATTCGAGTGCTGGAAGATTAAAATTTAAAAATAACTATTGCAGGCGTCACACTTCCCAAATTCGTTACACATAATACGGATTTTTCGCCAACCTAAAGATGCCAACAAAACGGGTCATCGACAACACTTAAATAACGGACCAAAGTATTAATATTACATTAAAGATCGTCAATGTATGACTGGGTACAGGCGTGTCGAGCCAAAGTGTTCTTGTCTTAGTCATAAGAGATTTTAATATCGAAACGAGTGATTTAATTCTGTAGACGCTATTTTTCCTAAACCTCTCCGTACTTTTATATGATCTATTACAAAACAAATCACTTCATAGTTCTTATTGACAGCTAGATAAATATACTATCAATCTGACAGATGATGCCTATTCGAATATTTTTGTGTATTTTGGGTGAATGTCTTCCAAACTGTGGCGTACCCAATAATAATATGATAGATTGATACAGTGATTTAGAGTATACAGTATGACTAGCACTTTCTGCCGATATCAACTATATTTTTAACCGACTTTTGAAGAATTTTCGTTGTTTTTTTATAATTTTGTAACATATCTTAAGATACATATCATTAAACATAACTTTGGAAAGAAAATTGTTATCATTGTTTATTCCACGTTTTAGTTTGATATAAAAGTACAGTAAATATGTTGATCGCAGAACAAAGGAATTCACGAATAATCTTGTTATTTTAACTGTTTAACTAAAAAAGCATACCTACCAAAGAAATAGTTTTGAATAAGTAGATTTACTTTTTTTAAAACTAGGTTGTTTTAAAACTGTTGTTTTAAATAACTGGAATTGTTTATGGTTATGCTTACTTTTTATCTATTCTTTTATTTCTTCATAATTAATGATTATGCCGAAATCATAATAAAAATTTAATAATTGTAACTGCCACAATATTTAAATTTGAAATTTTTACTAATTCTAATTCTATTCGCATATGCTCACTTTAAAAAAAGTAATTATAATATTATAATCAAAGATGAGAGGCCAATAAGCGTCATAAAATATTGTAGATTAATAAATCTAAAACTTTAATGAAAATATAGTAGATATATTATTATAATTATACTTATAAAAGCTTATGCGTACTAAGCTTGGTTTAGACGGTGACTAAGTCATGCTTTTGTGTAGATCACATGGCTATCTAATTATGGGAATTGGGGTGAAGGGATCGCATTCTATTTAATTTTCTACTCTATGTAGATACAATTAGGTACCTATTCTGTGACTATATTTAATCACTGTCTAAACTAAGCTTAGTTGAACTAAATATAGGATATTTTCAATACTAAGCATTATCTTCAAAATTGTTTAATATGCTGGACAGAAACTATAAAGTATATATTTGTAATAAAATAATTTGTACGACCAAAAGCCTACCTGATATTGTGATTCATTAAATAATAAATTAAGATTACGTGCACAAAGTATAAACAATTTAACATAGATCGGCTTGAGAAGCGTATGTATGTTAAGATATCGTAATAGAATATTATTAGTCAAATTGTATCTTTCCTTTGTTAGAATCTGAATAGTTTGACAAATAGCATCTTGCACTCACAGATTGTAGGTAAGTTGTATTTAAACAACTTTTTATTTTTTACTTAAACTTTAATACCAGTTTTTTAATGCTAAGGCAGGTCAGTAGGTAGACTTATTTGCTATATCCAATTGACAACCCAAGCGGTGTTCACTGATAAAACTAAAGGTAAAATCTCAAGTCGTTTTCACTAAGCGATTAATTACCGCTACAATAGGGATGATGACTAATTTTTATTTTTATGTCCATCTTTTAGATAAGAAAAAAATATTAGACACGTATTTTTTGTTTAGTCCCGTAAACAAAGAATTACGAAGATACAGCGAGTACAATTCTTGCGTGACGTCACGTTTGAGTACAAATTGTACCTAGCCGTGACGTCACAAGCCCCCACTCCTGAACTTTACGGCGGTTTATCTTCGTATTTTGTAATTTATTTGAGAAAAGAAAAAATATGTGTCTATTATATTTTGATTATCTAAATGGCGGACTAAATAAATTTTGACTTTTCATACTTAGTCATCTACCCTATTGCTGTAGCTAATACCTACGTCTACTGATAACTTAAAGGACCACATAAATTGTTTTATTTTTTGTTTGAAAGTCACAAAATGTCATGTAATGCGCACATCGTTTAGAATAATGCTATATCATACAGACAATGTTTGATCTAAAAATTACCGACATAGTTTTGTACCAAAATCGTCATCGATTAAATACAAACACAAATTTATTTCTAGTCAACGATAGAATCTGTACGGTAAAAGAACCGTCGCGCGTCGTAGGATTAAGGGCGCTGTTATATTTCATTACCGTATGTGTTATTTTATAATCACTGTGGCGTGGTTATAGGGCGACTGTAACATCTGGATATTTATAAAATTATGCAACAACATGTTTTCAGTCAGATGTCGTCTCCATAATTCGTACATGGAATTATTTTAATGTTAGTTCCATTTTACGCCACGGCGCGGCGGCGGTTCTCTTTTCGCAGACTCTACACAAGATTTTCTTTGCTATGGTGCTAATTCTAATCAATTCGTAGATAGCAATAAAACGAAGCTTGCAATAAAATAACTAGCACTGTTAAATAACCAGTTTTAGGCGTTTATTTTTCATTTCATATTAATATTACAATAAGTTAAACAGTCATTTAAGTGAATAACTATTTCTGTAACTGAAAAATGTTTGAAGATTTGTAGCAAAAAATATTAGAAATAATCTCATTTTAGAGTATTATAGATAGTTATTATGCAATTTTATAAGGCTTAATAAAGTTGTAATGTAAGAATTAATTGTACTAATTAAAGATTGTAAGTAAGGTAAAATGTTGGGGTTGTGTGGGCACCAAAAAAGTAATATTGCAAGTTATTGTTCTTAAACAAAACATAGATAAATTAAATGGTATCTACTTAATACATCCCTGTTCGGTAAAGGAACATTCTTTTCAAGCTTATTATTTTTGTAAATTACTAGATTGTTTAAGTAGCAGCTTATTGAATGCAAAGGTACTAACCATGAATTATTTTGCAATTTAATGCCCTTGTATAATAAAAATATTTAAGCAATCAATTGTGTTAAAAAGTTATGTGTGAACAACGCCATCCTAACAAGACTTAAAAGTAAAGCCCCTATAAATGAGAGAAATAAAAAATCTGCTAAGATCGCTATTCTCGCATCAAGTCTGTCTGTCAATGTCCAACAATCACAGGCCAGTAGCTTGTCTCTCACTGGTAGAGTATGACAGATACACCAGGGGCCCGAGTCTGCTATTTACACTCCGTGTTACTATGATCATAGTGGTATGATAGTGTCAACCCAATATGTGCCTAATTTTCGTATTCAGTTAAGCCAACAACAATCAGTGGCATACTGGCATGAGTGGGATGCGGTGTTGTCAATTTAAATTAAAAATAAAAGTATCAAACATTTTGTAATTATTAATAGGCAACACCGATTGGCACTAATTATTAATAATCGTTTCTTATGTTGCAAAAAATTGTATTAATTGTTTTTTGAATACTAATTAATTGTAAAAGCCCATACAATATGTAATTTCTATTAAAAACTTGTAAATAAGGATAATTATGTTTTAAAAAAGGAAAGTTTTCGTTGAAATTGACACATTGTCTATGAAAAATAAAAAATGTTTAGCCATAGATATGATGCAACTGCTGTCAAAAAATAGCGGAATACGAAATTGTACCGGCCATCGGTCATATTCACTCAACTCGCGGCTCAATCGTTCCAATGGCCAATTGTGACGTTTTGACAGTTAGTAGAATGCCAATTATCGTAAAATGGTCCCACTAACCCCACCCACTCAGACGATTCAAGCAAATGTAAATAGCAGACTCGGGCCCCAGTATGTCTATTCTGTAAATAATTTCGGTATTGAGCTTCACCTGAGTGACAATAAAGCTCACTTCAAAAGTGAATGCAATTGGCCTTGATTTAGAATTCAAATTCAAATTCGAGAATACGTATTTGACATATCACCGCGGATTCCGCTGTCGAGACATGAAAATAATGTTACAGAATATCACTACTGATGCGACACTAGCAATTGTAGCGGATCTTTGAATTCTGCATTGGAGCTTTACACAAAAATTTTCTTGGGAAAAGACAGAACACAACAAAAAACACAAGTTCTGCTTACGTATTTTTATTATAAGTTTTATAGGTAAATAGACACATTTTTCTTCTAGTCTTAATAGTTACTTAAACATATTTTATGACAAATAATCATTGTCAATTTTTTATCTGAGAAACTAGTTGCAATAGTGGGTTTAATGCTTATGGAATAAATAGCTTTATTTTTAATTAATTATTATGATAATCACTTAATTGTGGACTCCAAGGAAAAAATATAGTCAATTATTTGTTAATGTTTCGTATTTTAAATGTGATACAATCCAATACATAAATTGGCATCACTAGTCACTATTTCCGATTAATTCAGATGAAGGTTCGAATATAATAAAAATGTATAAAAGCAATTTAAAATTACTGTTTGGCTTGAAAAGCTAGAAATGATTGCGGGCTAAGCTCTGTAGTTTGTATAGAGAATTTAATTACATTTCAATTATTTTTATAATAAAAGTTGAAATTGAATGATGTGTTTCCTTTTCTGACACCCTGCAATTCCATAGGTCATGAAGATGAATGGCTGAACTAACCAAAAGAACTATGAATGAAAATATTTTTTCATAGAAAAATGTTTCATTCATAGATATGATTAGAAAATAATTCTTAAATGACCGCAAATAAATGGTAATGGTTTATTTGTTAAGTGACTTTTAATTCTTGGTGCAGTAATGCGGTTAAAATATAGATAATAAACCCCATGGCAATGATATGATGAAAGCCCAATCGCATCAAACCAAGGATGATTAAAACATCAGAAATATAAATTAAATTATATTAAACAAATAATAATATAAAACTTAAAATTAATAAATTACTTCTACAATTTGTTTCTACTTTATAAATGAATTCCTTAAAGGAATTAGTACCCTTTGTGGCCACGGAAACGTCGCCTATTGTCCAGCTGCAACAAATAACATAACATTACAAACTAAAGAGATCTTATCTGATTGATAAATAAAAAGTTACTGGACACAAATGTGTTTTCTGTTTTTATATAACCAAAAGAACTACATTATTCAGACATTGATTTTGATGTTCATAACATCTCAATTTTGTACATTTTGTGCAAAAGCTTGATGTCAGTAGCCCCCACTCCTGAACTTGTTTCACTGGAACTCAATAATAATAATCCAGCCTTTAAACGTCCCACTGCTGGGCACAGGCATCTTCCCATATAGGGAAGGCACGAGCATTGATCACCATGCTTGCTCTCTGCGGATTGGCGATTTCAGATCCCAAATTTTGGAATCCAGGTTTCCTCACGATGTTTTCCTTCACCATTTGTCAGAAGTGTCTTAGAATAATTAAGAAAGTACATATAACTTTGAAAAAGCCACATTGGTACTTGCCTGGGTTCGAACCTGCAACCTTGTGCATACAAATCCATTCATTGAACCGCTAGGCCACCACGGCACTATACACACACTGGAACTTAGTTTTCTTTTTTATTATTTAGAAATAGCTATAAAAATATGTGAATAATAATTTGTTCTTATCTAAATAACTAATTTAAAACTAAAACTAACAAATTTTTACGCACAGTTTGTATTTCACACTCATGAACCATATTAGGTAGGTATTTGATAGGTATTTGATTAGGTAGGTATTTGATTTATAACTTAAGAGAAGCCTATGCCCAGCAGTCAGACAAAAAGAGTTGATGATGATAAAAACACCGAATTTGATGTGCCTTCTATGACAATTACAGAATAATAACCTAGCATTATATAGTTTTACTTACCAATGATCGTTTACACTCAAAGAAAGTTTGTCTAAGTTGGGCACACTCATCAGGCACCGCACCATCTCGAAGACATTCCCTAGGAGTCTTCTTATCCTGAAAAACAATTTTAAATAATATTGTTTTGTGCCTACGTAATATAACGACCTTGTTGGGTACTTCATGGGGCCATTACTACTTTGATGCTTGCTGATCCATGGTATTTTTACGTCGAGTTAGTAATTATTAACGAAGAATATGTGTCACTATGTTTAAAATTAAACATTTAAAGGTTAGGGTAACAACATAAACAGTGGAACTGTAGAAAAATACATAGAGATTTTACCTTGTTCTATGATAATTAGATGATTATACGTAATGTATGGACATGCCTAGCAGTTATTTGCTCGACATACACACTCCAATTTATATATTACGTGTAGAGTACAGGTAAACTCAGCATTTTGAATGTAAACAAATATTTTGTAATCTTATATTAATAACAATAATTTTGTTGTGAATGGATACCAGACGACTTTTGGATAGTGAAGCACCTGAACTTTTATTAATTTTCTTTCATAATGTAAATACAGACAAATAACTAAAAATACTAACCTTTTTGCAACAATCGCTGGCCAGTAAACATAGCTTGAGATCGGCTCGGATCCCAGCACAAGGGGATTTGTCTGCTAAACCAACCTCATCGGGAGCAAACGTAACCATTTTAATTCCTGTTTTTGTCTAAAAGATTTTCCGGCGACTTTACATAAACCTTGTTGACAAGGGATCAAAGGGATGAAGAGAAATGTCATTTAGGGATGGCGATCTGAAATCGATTAATCGAAGAATCGATTTTTGGAGCCAAAAAGATCGATTTTTTAAATCGATATGTAGTATTGAATCGATTCGGTGAATCGATTTTTCACCCTTGAAAATCGACGTTCGATTTTTTTTTTTACCATAAAACTAAAATTAAATTAATTGGATGTTCTCGTATTATAAAAGTGCTGCCGGTTAAAGAATTAATTATTCAAAAACTCGCGAGATGGCTGTATGTTTAGATTCCTTCGCGTATTTCGATTTTTTCGATCATGATCGATTTTTTTTTGTATAATCTGCGTCTGGACTGACATTACTTACGTCATGCCGACATTTATTTTTGGTATTTCATTTGTTTATTGTTGATTGATTGAATTACCTGATTTTACTGATAAGAGATCGTAAAATTATAATTATGTATCTTGTTTTTTAATAAAATAGATATATTTATTACATAATAAACGAAAATTTAAATAAAAGATCGATTAATCGGAAATCGATCTTATAGACCTCGATTTTTTTGTGAATCGATTCATTAGGTCACGATTCGAATCGATTTAAAAATCGATCTTTTTCGGAAAGAATCGCCATCCCTAATGTCATTGTCAAGTTTTAATTGCAATTTACGTCATCCCATCCCGCTGATAAGCATGTTTCCGTTTTACGAAAATGTAAACCCTTTGAATTCGTTATTTCATTTAAAACATGTTAGTTCAAATAGATAGTCAAATAAAGAATGAACACATTAGAAATGCTCTAAATCCTTTATATTTTTATAATACCCTAAGTTCCATGCAGATGCATTTTCTTGTAGAGTATTCTAGGGATAAAAAATCAATAGAAAATGCGAATTATACCGCTACGCTTAACGGAACGCAAACGTAGATTTCTTGCTGTCATAATACTGTCTTTTTTGTTATCAGCTGTTGAGTTCAGTGCCCAGTGGAATATTTCGTCAATGAACTTGTAAAGCTCAACGAAGATGAGAAAACTGTTTCCTGCGGTCTCGCGCAAACTTTCGTACGTGTGTAGTTTGAAACCGTATAAGGAGACAAAATGGTTAATGCCAAATGGCAATCCAATTGGTGCTTATATGTACAACTGTGTTGCAAATGAAAAAGTTCCGATAATACTGAATGATCCGCACATAGCCACCTGGTACTCCTGCGGACCGACGGTCTACGACTCCGCTCACATAGGACACGCAAGTTGCTATGTAAAGTTAGACATAATTCAGCGGATTCTCAAATCTTTTTTGAACATCAAACTTGTTACGGCTATGGGCATCACGGATATTGATGACAAAATCATCAAAAAAAGTCTCGAAACTAAGACAAACTTTCAAAATGTAGCTAAACAATATGAGCATGAATTTTGGCTCGACATGTCGTCTTTGAACATCGAGAAACCTATGATAATTACAAGAGTATCAGATCACATTTGCACAATAGAAAGTTTTATAAAGAAGCTCATAAATGACGAAAGGGCTTATGTTACTATGGATGGTTCTGTTTACTTTGACACAACAAAATACCCTGCATATGGAAAACTCCAGAAAGCTCAGACGGAAGGGGAAGCTGCAAATGAAGAGAAAAGGAGTAAAATGGACTTTGCTCTATGGAAGGCACATAAGCCTGAGGAGCCATCGTGGGACATGTCCTGGGGCAGGGGCAGACCTGGCTGGCATGTGGAGTGCTCTGCTATGATCAGTAAAGTATTTGGATCTCAGTTGGACTTCCATGCAGGAGGCATTGACCTGCAGTTCCCACATCATGAGAATGAAGAGGCCCAATCATGTGCCTTCCATAATATAAGACAGTGGGCCAATTATTGGATCCATGTTGGCCACTTGCATGTAAAAGGTGACACTAAAATGTCTAAATCTCTTCAAAATACAATATCTATACCAGAGTTGCTAAAATCCCACAGTTCTGATGTCTTCCGAATGGCATGTCTTACTTCCAATTACCGGAATCCAATGGAATACAGCACAGCAGTTATGAAAACAGCCGAGGAGGTCCTCAACAAATTCAAATTCTTCCTCAAAGATGCATTTATTTATGTGAATAATAATGCCACCAGTAGTGGGGATTATAAAGATAAGATACTGAATGATTTACAGAAAACAGAGGATGATAACTTAGAGGCTCTCAAAAATGACTTTAACACTTCAGTGTGCATCAATAATCTCCTTACATTAATAAGTAATGCTAATAAAGTTATGAAGTCAGAAACAAATGACTACTATCCAGTACCTATAGTTTTAATAGCAGACTATGTAACCAGTATGCTAACTACATTTGGCTTGAAGTTGCAGGACTCGGACCAAGACAGCATTCTGTCAAACTCTCTGATTGACACATTGGTTGAGTTTAGGCATACAGTGAGATTAAATGCTTTATCAAGGAAAGATAAAGAGCTACTGCAAGCATGTGATGTTGTTAGGGATAAAATGAAATCAATCAAAGTTCAGATTAATGATAGTAATAAGACATCATCTTGGGTGTCAACACAATAACATTTTGATAGAAAGAGCATTATGTGTAGGTTTTATAAGAAAATGCTTTTTTTTAAGTACATGGTTATTTTTGTAACTTTCTATGATTATACCAAGGATTTTTACCCTAAGAAAACAAATGTGTTGTCTTCTCAAACCATAAAACTATTTTGTATAATAAACTGAAAATAAAACAGTATTTTCCTCTGCAACTAATTACCTCCCCTCACTCATAATCTAATAAAGAGATTAATGATTTTTTCCTTTAGTATTCATACTACCATATAATTCTGATAAAAGTTAATATGAATTTATTACAGGCTGCTATTGTTATCTAATCAATATGTACAGTGTAAATAAATATTACATGTACCTATGTTATTTTTCTTTATCATTCTGTCATTATTGGCCCTTCTTCTGATAATATAAGTCTTAATGATTTATTTTATTTTTATTATTAAAGTCTATTGTACAAAAAATATTACTTATTTAGTTTATGTATGAAAGATGAACTCCACTATATTTATTTTGTGCCAAACAGTAATTTGTTAAGTTTTTTTTAATTATATTTTTTTGTGGTTGTCTGTATAATGCTTTCTGTTCTTATAAGTAACTGATTCCTTTGTATTGCCGAATGACGAATTTAAGATGAATAGAATATGTTGTAACTTAAAATCGAAAATAAATTATATCACCACTGTTCCTTCAAGTTTTTATTTTTATAATTTACTTACATTCATGTCCATTGACTAGACTATGATGAAATGAGATTGCCAGGGTATATAAAGTCACTACAATAAAAACTAAAAATAAAACGTTTTGTTCTTTATGGCAAGTATGATGTAATGAGGAAGATGAACATGTTTTTTTTATCATCTAGAAAAATCAAACTAAAAATTAGAAAAACAATGGTGAAAAAATTTTAGCGATATCTCAAAAACTCTATTTTTTACGAATTTTTAAAGTCGGGCATTCTTAAATTTAGTTTTGGTTCGCCCGATCAACGCGTGACGTCACAACGCCCGTCCTCCGCTCCCGTACATACGATCTCGTGCAGTATTTTTATGTTACTCGCATATTTTTCTAGATTTTGCTAAATATGGAAAAAAGAGTAGCGTAAAGTTACTGAATAGTCTTCCTTGTACTATTACAACAGTTAGCACGCCAAAAAATATATCTTTACAAGCTTTTATTTAACATTCAATGTAACATTTTGTACCTACAGCTACGAGTGGAATCTTGCAACTTAATTTTGAAACAGATATCTTTAACTGATTGAGCTGAAATTTTGTATATCTGTTAAGTTTGGATGACAATATAATTTTATAGTACTTTCGAGCTGATCTGATGATGGCGCCAGAAGGTGGCCCGAGGAACTCTCTAACTAAATGACGTAATCGCATCGCGTTTGGGCTTGTTTGATAAGTCTACACTATTGCTGTGAGCTTAGTTAAATTTGAAGCTTGTGTTTAAAATTAATTTATATTAGAAACTGAAAACTGATTTGTGCCCGAAATGACAAAAAAAAGTATGTGCTCGTGTATTATATTGTCGTAAATTAATGAAAAGGAAGAACAAGTCGTCATTCTTGAAAAGATCGTTTCAATGTGAAAAATAATGCTAAAACTTTATTTCTATCTATAGCGGCCCGTCCCGGCTTCGCACGAGTATTTAACAAACATTTTAAAATATATTAATTTTAATAAACACTCACACAAACACGTTTTTGAATGGGGTACAAAAAAATAGTAGGTACATTAAATTTCATTATAAAGAAAATTGGATTGTTATTTCTTTTTTTATTATTGTTTATAATAATAATAATAATATTCCGGGACAACTCACACACGGTTATCTGATCCCAAGCTAAGCAGAGCTTGTGTTATGGTAACCAGACAACTGATAAACATACTTATATATTTCTAAATACATACATATTATAGATAAATTACACCCAGACAACCAGAACAAATGATCGTGCTCATCACACAAACATTTGTCCTGGGTGGGAATCGAACCCACGACCTCCGGTATAGCAGTCAGGGTCACTAACCACTAGACCAACAGGCCCGTCGTTTATGAATCTTTCTATTACATTTTATATTTTAATTTATTTTACTCCCCTCCCGTACTCTAGTGACGTCTACATCGCATAGTTAGCCGAGCGGAGAGAGCGGCCACCATTAACCACGCGACTTTTTTCTAATATTTACACTTTTGAACTCGTGTTATCTTTCGAATTTAATGTCCAAATTGAAAAATTCAAGTTATATAATGGTATTATATAACTTGAATTAATATAATGTATTAATATAATAATAATATATAATATAATGTATTATATTACGAGCAGGACAGATAACAATAGCAGAAAAAAGGGGAGGCCTATACCCAGCAGTAGGTGATTCCGGGCTGATATGATGATGATGATATAATGGTATTAAAGCAGTCTCTTATTTTAAACGGGATTTTGTGAAACATTGGGGCACATATACTACTGAATATTTAGCATTCCGCTGCTTTTCATGTTCTCGAACATGAGTAAAATGTTCAACATAAGAAATCTACCTATCTATACTGATATTATAAAGCTAAAGAGTATGTTTGTTTGCTTGAACTTGCTAATCTTAGGAACTACTGATTCAGACTTGATAACACTACGCTGCACCCAATAGGGCGAAGCATCAATGGAAAATGTAACAAAAACGGAAAAATATCCCTATTTGTGAACTTACGTTGCGTGCGCAGCGTAAACGGTTGAAGTTAGGCAAAAATCATGTATGACGAAATTGTTCCTCTTTAAAAGTTCTAAAAAAAAGTCAGCGACAACATATGGCTATCTTTCAAGATTTAATACTATAACCGCATTTTTATGGAAATCAACTTTGTTTTAAATTATGAATTATTTGCGAAGGCGTTTTGTCAAAATTATACTAATCCTTATCTAAATAAATGTGATATTAATCACAAGTATTTAATTGTGAACAAAATTGTCTTTGACATTACTTGATTTCCATCAACATCTTAGGAGGTATCATAATTTTAAAATAACCACCGGCCGGCCCGAGCGCCCGTCGCCTGCGGTACGGCGGCGTGACGTCACGACAGGTTCTCGGCCGGCTCAAAAAGTTATCGGGAGATACGAAATTGAAAAATTTATAAAAAATTAACTACTGGAGATATCGACATAATTTTTTCGCAGTTATTTTTTTATTCACCTAAATTTTTCGATAAGCCAATAAAAATGCGTTTTTTTTTTATTTACATCTTCCTCATTGTTCAGTTAATATTTTGTGTCAAATCTTGTCATTTTTAAATAAATAATTTCGACAATTAGTACAAATGGCGATTCATTAACAGAAATCAGAACAATAAGCTAATAAGTTACTTATTATAGACACAACAAAAGAAACCTTAAGAAGTCAGCATAAAGTTCGATATTGCATGTAGAAACTGAATGAAGAACTTCTCACCTTACTATTCAGAATTTTGTGATCACCACACTGTGACGTCATTGGCCCTATGTTTCCCTACAGCAGGCAAAAACAATAATGACTTGAACGTCAGTCTTATAAATATAATTTCACATTCGATGCTACGTAACAGTGTAACTTTGTTCAAAAACCAAATCCTTAAAATAATGAGCGCAGTTTTAAACAAATATTAAGTACAATTGACACAAATATGAGATATCAACATAATACAGATTTTAGTGCAACTAGCGTCGTGACTAATACTTTAATTTAGTTTTAATGGAATGTAGTTTTGCGTCGTGTATGGTCTTATTAAATAATTTATTTATTGACATTGACAATAACAATAAAAAGTACACTTGTACGTCATCAAAAAAGGAATTACAACTCTAAGGGTGTTACCACACCAATCGATCGATAGTCGATCGATGCCATCGATCGATGGTAGAATGGATTAGTCGACGTCGATCGATAGTTTCTACCACACCAATCGATCGATAGCCGATAGATGCCATCGATCGATGGTAGAATGGATTGGTCGACGTCGATCGATAGTTTCTACTAGACTCGAATTTTCTCGAGAATCGATCAACGTCGACCGATGTCGATCGATGGCATCGACCGGCAATCGATCGATTGGTTAGTCGACCGGTATCCGTCGATCAATTAAAGCTACCACACCAATCGATCAACGTCGACCGATGTCGATCGATGGCATCGATCGACTATCGATCGATTGGTGTGGTAACACCCTTACTAAATAAGCACTAATCTCGAAGCTGTTACACCAAACATTTTAGAGACAATTTTGTGCGCCGGGTTCGTTCTCATATATATAAACACTTAATTTTAATTGGGGATAGGCAAAGGACCGTTTTTATCTTGTATCATATTCTCTGCTTTATAGACCTTCCACGCGACTAGATAGTCGCGCACCATTTTGAATAGTGTGTAGTAGTTTATGAAGAGGAGAATCACTATGGCTAGGAAGTTGTGCCATTGTATGGAGCTGAAGAGTAAGCATAGCTGGAGCACGATGAGTGCGAGCTGTAGACACAGCATGCCGCACAGCAGCAGTGAGGGGTTCGCAAACACCGTCTGAAAACATTAACAATAATATATTATAGCGGTATTTTAGAAATGAACAAGTACCCAAAGTGTGTATTGACCAATGATAAGTGAGTATATAAAAAGTGAGGTAGATATTTCACAAGGACCTCATAAACGAGGATTAAAATTCTTAGTTTCATCTTTTTCTACTACTTTCCGACTCGCACATTCTATATGATCTGTTTTTTTTTTAGTCACGTAATGTCAGATATGTAAATCGGAATCAGTTTTTAAACGTCTCGCAGTATTGATATGCATGATCAATACATATTAAATCATCATTGGCATTGACATAGGAGGTGAATTTAGAAAGTTATGATCCAATATCTGAAATAATTCTAAAAGCTACTTTATTGCTGACTCAATAAGGTAGAATTTTGTTAAATAATTGCAAATGCAGCAAAACCACATATAGCTTTCATAATCTAAAGTATACTTACATGGAATCTGCTATGCACTACTGACGTGGGATCCGCGGCGACTGACGGCGTGCTGGCGACGTACGTGCGGGACGACGCCGACACGCGCGCGCCGCGAGAAAACACGCGGCGCGGACACCACGCTATTACTTCGGTGCCTTCTGTAGTGGTAGGAATTGAGTTAGATATCTGTTTTTTTTTCTCATCGTGCTACGTGGGTGTATTTAAGTGTATGAGGGTAAGTTTGTGTGTGTGTGCTTGTGTGTATGTGTGTGTTTGTGCTTTTGTGGGTACGCGTGCGTTTGAGCGTGTGTGTGCAGTGAAAGTGCTTACGTGTGTCAAACAACAGAAATAACAGACAAACAAACGAACAACGTTTGTTCGTCTGTTTGTCTGTGCGTTCGTGCGTGTTTTTATAGTTCTGTGTGTGTGACTTTCTGAGTGTGGCTGTGTGGGTGACGTGGTTGTGTGTTTGTGTGTGTGGGTGTGTATGATTGAGCATGTGTTTATGTATGTATACCTGTGGTAGTATTATCGCTCCGCCACCGTCCGAGATGCAGTGCGGCGCGGTGCGGCACGTCGCAGTACGCGGCGCCCAGCAGCTGACTCGCGTGACGTGACACCAGTCCCGCGCACACGAACGCCGTCTGCTGTGACGCCGCGTACACGTCGTAATACAGGTATGACTGAAAGTAAAAGAAATAGGTACTGTATAATTAATTGGTTAAACGGCCAGGGGCGCGATTCCGCTATTTTAAAGTTCAGTGGGTGGCAGTTTAATGAACGTTCCAGTATACTTGTAATTATGCCTAATTTTCGTATTCAGATAATAATAACAGCGCAATACGTATTTAAAAAAATATTATTTTCTAAATAATTGAACGTTAAATTAAGCACAAAATAATAGCATTATCTCTTATTTGACACAATAATGTAGTTTTGAATGAAATTATTCGTTAAAAGTCAAATAAGTAAAACAAAAGGTGTGTAATAATAAATAAATAAAAAAATATATTGTCGTAAGGTCTTCGCCACATCAAAGTTATTTCGTCTTGTAGATCGCGACCTGTCAGGAACGCATTGTTTCAGCGGCCAGGGTATACAATATTTTGTAAACTTGATAGCGACTATTTATTGGGCATATGAGGATGCGAAGGTAATAAACCTCATTATATCATTTTTTTCAGTTTTACTCAAGTTTCTTGCCAGTAAATAGCGAAAAATTTTGGATAAACAACAGTTACAATAACATTTTGACTTACCTGTGCAAAACAGCAAGGTATAAAACTAGAGTAATACGCTCCCACTACGGAGTTGAATATGATCTTCTTCATCCTAACGTTGAAGTCTTGTCTCAGAGTTTCCACTTCTGTACGTATCTGTTGCGGGTCATGCGAGCAGCAGTGGAGGGGAGGATCGCCGTTGTTGAGCTCGAGGAATGGACTCGCGTGGAAGCCGAATAGTATGAAGTATATGACAGCTCTGGGGACAAAAAGGACGAAATAAGTTGGTTTATTGATAAGTTTGCCTGTGGAAGAATTGAACAGATTCCAAATTGATTATTATTACGTGAACTGACTACAATTTTGGCAGTTAAAATTATGTTGATATTTTAACAAAAACGCACTTTGATAGATCCTACACAATGTTGTGTCTGTTTAGAAATTAATTAAAAATAAGAAATGCTTTTGACAATTAGCATATGTTTCGCAAAGAACCAGTACAGTATAGGCTGAAATTCAATCTGAACTGTACTGTGCTGAATTTTGTAGATCATACAAAAGAACAAAGACATCACTTTTTATGCTATAAGAAAAAGATATGGATACTTACGGATAGCACAAGTAGAATATCTTCACTACTGGGTACTTGAGAATTATGAAGTATGTGCACCAAGCGAGAGCGCCTAGCACGACGCCCAATATAAACATCCTGGAAACAACAATGATAAATATTCATGTTTAATAAATAAAATACTGAACAATCATTCTGATGTTTTTTTTTTACTGAAAAACTATAATCTATAGCCTCAAATATCTGCAATCTGATGATGATTTACGGAAATGACAGGCCATAATTGATTGACTCTTATAGTGTTCAATATAAGCACTGTTGTGATGATTTACTGAAAAACCATAAAGTTGTTCTAAAATATATTGCATCATCAATTCTTTAAATTTCAAACTATGTCATAAACAACATGTATATACTTAGGGCCTATAGAGAAGTTATAATATGTTCACTCTTGAACAATACACATGGTTATTACCTGGCTGCTATAGTAGCATGTGGCATCAACTTTGGAGCAAGTACAGATCTGAGAATAGCCAAACTGATACTGAGAAGTAGTTTCCTGAATATTATCGTCACTATAAATGCCACCAAGTGAGGGTCAATTAGGTAGAAATTCTGAAACAAGAAGCAACATGTATTATAAATTATAAATAAAGTAAATATTATAAATATTTTTGTTTAAAAACAAAATAGATACAATAATAACAAAATATACAAAGTTGTAAATTATATAGATACTTTTATTACTATAAATGATGAATGCACTAAACTCACCATAGCCTGATTAGTATATGAATGTGGAAGCCACCAGGCGGTCCTATACAGATTAAGGAACTGCAGTCCAGTAGCAACAAGAGTGAACACAAATGTCATAGCTTCAAACAGCAGATTTCCGTCCTGTGGTATATAGGGGAAGGGGATGTGTTTGGGTTGTACCGGCCCGTCCGCCAGCTTCACTTCTGAAGTGTTAGTGTTGGTGACGATAGCAGGCTGAGGGCGGGCCGGCCGACCTAACCGCTTGCCACCGCCATTCATCTCTTCATCTGGAACCAGGAATGAACCCTGAAATGTGGGACAAAATTTTAGTAAACATATTTACTTAATAAACTACCTAAATATTATGAATAAGCTTTTGCCTTTATAGCAATACAATAGAATATAAGAATATATTTTAAACTTTTTCTTTAATAATTAGGTACTTGCTTCAATATTGTTAACTTTATTGCCATAGCATACTCTATCTATAATATACTTAAAAGTTAATAAAATATTATGCTTGTTTTTATCTCGTGATAAATACCATATTCATTAGGCTGACATTAAATATAAATAGTTGGTTTTGTTACCTTCTTATTTACACCACTAGCCTTCTTAGATCCATGTGGCACCATTTTACAGGCTAACGGCGGCAGGGGCCGCTTGATCAGCGGGTCTTTAATGATTTTTCGCCGTCTAGAGACGGCAGTAGACGAAGTGTTGTTAACTTGGGAGTTCGCCCAGCGTCTCGCCAGGAGAATGGTCAGGCACCCAACGACCGCTGGTAAGAAGAACACGACAAAAGGGCCACTTTCATTTTCCGTACAACTCATCACTCACATGTTAAAATGTTTTATAAAGTGTCACAATATTGTTTTACTTCGATTACTGACGATCAAATCAACACTATTTATTACACTCTGACTCTGTACACAGTACATACGATAGACGACTTGACATTTGACAATGACAAATTTAACACATGTCAAATACACTTTTTATTAGATTAGTGATCTGAACGACGTCATATAATCATTCAGCCACAAAATTCCCGGACAGCGTGAAATGTTACGTAAATTAATTTCAAAAATCTCAAAATGAAATTCAAAACACTTTTTATAACGACGGGTCAACCTTGTATTAATATAAAGTGAACTGATTATGTGACAGAAACATTAAAACATAGTAAACATTGACATTTTGACATAGATATAATCTGTATTTCAATGCAGTACAATTTGGCTTTGCAACATCTGCAGTCTGCAATCGATATGTCAATTGTCAAGTTGTCAACTCTCTCTTGACAATAATTAAACAAATTTCAATGTGACTCGCTCCTAGCCGGCTTTTGTAGCTGGATATCTGACAATGTTTCATGAATTTATTAACATAAGGCCATTATAAAGTTATAGTAATGTCTTTCACAATACTCTGCACCTTTGTATTAGCATTTTATGTCGTAATATGGTTCTTTGACTCTTTCTTCAAGGTAATATTCTTGGAAATGGTTATTGTGACATCAGTGGTTTTGTGTTATTGATTAAGTTTTATTTATTTGCAGAGTTGTATGCACTATCCATATTACGCATTCTTAGAAGGAACTGGCCTGCAGATAGGTATACTAAATTTTAAATGGACAACAAGCGCTTTCAACAGATTTATATACAGATGGAGCAAAAACTTATCCCGCGTGTTAAGTAAATGGTATACATGCGGCTATATATTTACCATCTGGATCTTCCTACCGTTCGCCTTGTGGACCCTTCTTTCATTTATATTTGAGCATTTCTATGAGACTATTCAGATCAACACTGTGCCTGAAGTTAAAGCAATGTTACCTGGAGTAAACATTCCCGCATCAGATTTCTGGGTGTACTTCTTAGCTATAGGATTTAGTACTGTTTTCCATGAGCTAGGCCATGCAATGGCTGCAGCTCAAGAAGATGTGCAGCTCATATCTGTAGGTGTATTTGTATTTACTATAATACCAGTAGCTTTTGTGCAAATGAATTCGGAACATTTAAATAGCTTAGCTGTGACTAAAAGACTGAGAATATTTTGTGCAGGTATCTGGCATAATATTGCCATTGCTTTTATTGCCTTACTACTATTATTTTCAGCTCCAATTTTATTCAACATAGCATATGAAACAGGTGTAGGAGTTCGAATTACAGATTTTACTGAAGATTCCCCATTGAGAGATGTTCGGGGACTAGATAAAGGTGACATTGTAAACTCTATAAACAGTTGTGAAATTAAAACTGCTAATGACTGGTCCTACTGTCTTCACATGGCTCATGAGCGGTTTGGTATATGTACCAGTGCAGAATTTGTTGCTCAAAATGATGAAATCATGATGGAGACTATAAAGGAAAATGATGTTGTAGAATGTTGCCACAAGGATGACTTGTACAGTTTCTGTTTTGAATACTTAGAGCCCAAAGTGGTTGCTGATTCAGTATTACCAGGACAATACTCCTGCCTAAAACCAAGAGAAATGGTGAAAGAAAAGTTTACAAAGTGCACTGAGCATGGAGGTTACTCATGTCCAAGGGGAATGCACTGCTTGAAACCGTCTTTGAACAACCACACATACTTGATAATCATAGAAAGAAAGGATAACAATGCTGTCCTCTATTTGGGGTTGCCATATGATTTATATAAGACTGTTACCATTGACCAATACTTCCCAAGACTGGGATTGTTCTCATTCTTCTCACCATCTCAGTTTGAGAAACTGCTGAGGTATATATTTATATTTTCCATGGGCATTGGATTTTTAAATGTGATACCTTGTTATGGTATGGATGGTCACCACATTACAAGAAGTTTGATACAAGTCTTAGCTAAGTATCTGAACAAAAATGGTGATTTTGTTACCTTTTTCACAGTTTTCACTGTGGTTGTGGGCACAGGGGTTACAATACCCATTCTGATATATTTGTTTTACAAAGCTATTTATGTAGATAATTAGTTAAATAGAGTTATTGAACAATCCCTAACCAAAATTTATGTTTGTGATTATTTCAGTAGACCTGACTTAAGTTAAAAATATTTTGGGCATTATTGGTTTAAATTAGACTAGAATTAAGAAGGTAATATACCTTATAACATCAGGGCTTAGACATGTGCCTAGTCAAACAATATCAATACTACATTAATTAATAAAATTCTGCCTAACCCTTAGGGTAAAGCAAATGTGATGATGTGATGCTATAATTAATAAAACAAGTGCTTGTGCAATAATAATCTATGGAGTATTAAATTCCTGTCCATTTTAAAATGCATTAAGTTGTGACTAACTTTTAACTATTATTCTTATGTATTGATGATTATTTTATGTTAGTGGTAGGTAACCGAAAAATCAACCATTCCACTTTGGTCACTATTGTCTGGATCATTGTTACCACTGAATACTGATGCATGGTTGAGTCAACAACAAAACAGTATGCTTAATTTTTTTAAAACTTAATTTACTTGTAAATAGTTAAGGTACTATTAAGTTGTTAGTTTAATTAAATATTATTTAATCATTATGTGAGTCACAATAAAACTTTGTACAGTACAAAACTTAAGTCTTTATTTTGTGCATACCCCATTTAAGGTTTATAAGCAGGTTTGTTGTTGTACATAAATAACAAAACAATTTACTTTATATTTAGAAGTATAATTTTATTATTTACTAACATTATTTATATGTACAAATAGCCAATATTGGTACTAACAAAGTGCAACTACAACACTTTCAAGTAGGTATCACTAAATTACAGGCAAAACTATTTACCATAAATGACTATATCTAGTTTATGGTTTCTTTGTACTTTTTTCTGTATACCCTGTCAATTGCTGTAAGTCTTTTAAAGACTTCTTTCCATAGTACAGCATGTTTTTTATCGTAGCTTCATCTGTATGGTGCATGTTGTTCTTGAAATCCACCCGCGCCCATTCTTCCAGTTCCAATTTAGTAGACTTATCCGTAACTTGTTTAAGAGTCCGGAATATATCCCTGTAAAGTTTTATAACTTCTTGGCGGAGCAGGAACTGGAAAATAAGATTTGGGTTAGAATTGCCATTTCAATTTATTTCTAAATGTAAGGCAAAAGGTAACATATTTTTGTATACGCATTTATAAAGGTATGGCAGTCGCAAATTGGATTTTGATAACAATATTTAAAAAAAATATATGAATTAGTAAAGTAAAAATCCTAAAATTGACAGTGCGGGACATACAAGAATAGCGCAATAAACTAAATATTTTCTTAGGCATACTAGCACAATGCAAACATCTTAAAATAGATAAATATGCGTAATAACCTGTTTCAAACTAAGTGTTGCTTTTGGCAATTTCGAAGTCATTCTTTATACAATTTTAAAATTTCTTCAAACAAATACAATTCACAATACTTTACATAAATTCATTTTATTTATTTATTTTTTCGCTAGCTTCCTAGCTTCACATTTTTTTGCTAATATCACAACATGTCAGCTGTTTCTAAAATTGTGACATAACAGCAAAACTGACGTAAACTTGACACAACGTTTCTGTTTGCGAATAGCGTTAACAAATAGATTTTATTTTATTTAATGAATACTATTCATAAATTTTTTTCTTAACCCAAATGTTAAATAATACTTATTTATTTTTAAATGTACAATAGGATTACATATTCTTGCATATTCGAGATTTCATAATCATTTTAAAACATGCTTTATGCACGCACCTTATCGTACAGAATAGTGTCACCAAATCAAGCTTTTTTTTTTTAAAAATATATCTATGCAGTTGGCCGGAGCGCAGGCTTTGCCTTCTTCACTTAGTGACTGACACAGGTCCAAAATGTTAATTCATATATATATTTAAAATAGGCTACTATATAGCACTTTTCAAACGTCACTGACAATACTAGAAAGAACCCCAAATCGCCCATCCTTCACTTGCTTACCGGACCCTTCTATTTTGAGACGTACCTGTGTTGGATCGACCGTGTGCATTCGAATGCTTGCTACCATTGCACGGCCCAGCGTGACATGGTGAGAGGCGCGACCTGGTTGCGTGCCTGGTTGCTTAGTTAAAGAACGACCACTTTCAATAATGGTTATAGGTAGTTACCATGGATTAAGTAAGAGTACCTACCTTCAACTTTAACTAACACAGATGACAATATTTTTTTTTTAGGTTCTTGTTTCCGTAGGGTGGCGACAAGACCATATTTCAAAGCCTCCGCTATCCGTCTGTCTCTCAGCATTCTGTATCTCATGAACTTTAATAGCTAGAGAGTTGATATTTTCACATGTTAAAACAACACAACATATATATGAATAAGGTGGATTTCATATAGGTACTGGTATTAAGACGTAGAATAATTTCTTTTTAATCAGTTTTGCAATAAGGTAGTTTTTTATTAAAATAACGCAATCTATGTCTCTAATAGCCTTAGGGAATTCTATGTTTTATGGAATAAAACATGTGTCATTTCTTCTTTACGTTTTGCCAAACTTAAACTCGATCCCGGATAACTGTTAGGTATAACGGCCGTGTTAGGTACTAATAAAATTGCCCTATACTTATAGGATTTTTTTTTTTTTACCAACCCTGGTTTATCTGGGAGGCGCGCCGCAGATTTTAAAAGATCGTTTCTTTGCTTTATTGCGCGCTTTACCTGCTATATTTTCTCTACAACAAGCATAACATCTGAAATTTATTCTTTTTCAGTGGTATCCTTATTTAGATCTAGCCCCAATCACAGCATTTTAATTGGACACGCCGGCAGAAAATGTTTTGTTTTAGAGTTAGTATGGAAAGAAAATCGAGGGAGCGTGAAATGTATCTAACATTTAACATTAAAATCATTCTATAAATTGATTTTACAGTCGTAGTTACCTACTATAAAAATGCGGCAGTGTTTATAAACTCAACAAATACAATAATTAAGCACAGCAGCGGCATCAATAGTAATTTTCTTATTGCAAAGACTCAATTAAAATTCTACCGAGTAGAGTAAAAAAAACTAAGGTTTAGATATTCATCCTACTGGTTTCTTCTGCTTCCTAGAATAAGAAAACGTAATAGTATAATTGAAAATAAATGTAAAAAAGAACCGACTGAGTTATATTTTGGGACCACCTCTGATGAAGTTGATTCACAATTGTCGGTGATTTCGCGAAACAAATACTTAGCTATATAAAAAAAACACACACAGTACCTAATCGAAGTGAGAAACTCCTTTTAAATTCGGTTAACATACTACAGCTGTCCGTAGTAATTACTCTAAGGGATTCGGTATTGAGTAGACAAGTACCGGTTATTTAAAATTGTATTTAACTATATACAATAAAGCCTTAAAAAAACATTATATGTATTATATTCGATCGCTATCTACACATAAGTACCTAACTACCTACATATAAAAATTTTCTTCATGCAAAAAATAAAACAGTTGGCTGGAAATGAACTAGATCGGATAATTTCGTTCAAAATAAAAGCTTTATTTGCGCAATACTACTTATGTGAGAAGTTCGATAATTTATTAAAAACCCGAACAATTTTACTGCGTAAATCAGTGTCGTTACAATATTCTTCATTAAAGTTAAATATCATATTGTAGAAAAAATACTTTACTTAAATAATTCTCGAAAACTGAAACGCAACTAACTTCAGTCTGTCTCGCTGCCAACTAAAGTGACAGAGACTGCATGATAACATTATGTACCATCCTAGTATTAAAAATAATGAATTGCTCTGCTCAATAATTATGTATCTTACTTAGCAACTTATTACAGATTATTAGATTAATGTTAGGTACTTATGTTTGCATCATTGTTGTTAGTAGTTTAACTTCATACTTAAAGATAAAGTACAAAGAAATTAAAAAGTCATTAGTTAACATCATGGTCTGAAAGAGAGGGGTTGATTAACGTAAAGCTGTAAAGTGTATGAAAGTTATCCGCCCTTGCGCCGTGTCCGTCCGTAAGCTCCGCCCTAGGTCCGAGAGATCGCGGGAAACCGAGCTTTTTCCACGGCGCGCACAGGCCCGACCAATCATAGCCGACCTCAGTCGCGTTGCGATCGCCGCGCGGAACGCACGTATTCCGCACCGACCGCCGCTGCGCGCATCAAATAATGTTTACGCGAACGCTAAACTTGGACAAGAAAAACTTTTGAATTAACCTGTAAATATTTTGAATGTGTTATTCTCGTTTAATATTAAGCTAAGTGGACTTTCTAAACATAAAATGGACAACAAAACACCAGCTAATCCCTCATCACCACCAAGGGCTCAAGTGAAAAAAGAAAATGAAGAAGAAATCAAGGTAAGGTTCAGTTACAAATATTTTCGCCGACATTGACGTGGGTTTCCGTTGGAAAACCATCATCGTGTTACGGTTTCGTCTTATTGGCAAGCGGCCTGCTTCAGCCGGTCTCGTAATAGGAGACGACCGAATCGTATTTTTAAATTCGATATTTATTCACCATGATCTGAGAGGGGACCTCTACAAAGGCTGGAGTCTCGGGGTTACGCCGAATAAATTATTCGGTGTTATGTTACGATATTAATTACATTTTGCGATACACAATAAAACGCGTGTAATATCACGTTTTCGAGGCCTTTTCCAGCCATTAAAGTGTGTAACGCGATATCCGAAGCGCGCTCGGATCGCTGTAACCAGAGTCGCTGGATGTTTTGATAATAGATATAGGCGGCGCTGCTGTGTTGGTGTGTACCGACTGGCAGCACGGTCACTGTGTGCGTGCGGGGTAATTTTAGACGTTCCTTTGCTCAAAACGTAACTCGAGACCGTCCCAGGCCACAAGCCGACGCTTCAATTTATTGTTTTCATCTGTTTATCGTAATTGTGGACGTATGGTAGCGTCGCCCGTGCGCTTTATTGTCGCCGATGGTCGCCCGCCCCCGTGGATTCGCGCGCTTTTATTTTGGCGCCACGGAAATAGTTTGACATGTCAATAACCCCATTGGCGGTGTCCACGCGGTGGTGACGTCACAGGACACACGCGACGATTTGTAGCTTACATTTGAGGTCGATTTAATTTATTATATTATCCGCCTCTCCGTCCTAGTTACAAAGACATCTTTTATTATTAGTTTTTTTTTTATTATACAGACAGAAATATCGTGGTGATCAAAATTGCGCGTTATTTTTCGAGTAGCTCTGTATAAAAATTGAAACAAGAAAGTTTTGTTCTTTTTCTCGCAATTTGTGGCTTTGTTACTGACAGTATTAAACAGTCATAAATAAGATGAATACAAAATTATACGTCTTGCAACATCAAATCATTGAACAGTAGCAATAAACTGAATATAACGATCTGATAAGTCGTAAGTGCTCTCAACCTGTTATTATGCAGCCATAAATAGCAAAATGCATTTCACTTGTAAATATGAATCGAGGTACACATTGTTAGGTGTTCAAGTACCTGCTTGTTATGCTAATTTTATACATGAAGAAAAGAAAGGCAACAAAAATAGTGTGAAGCTTTTTCTTTTTACGCAAAGACAAGAACAGATTCTTATTGGGCTATATATATATGTTAACAAACCACTACGTAACTGGTTCATAAGATCTAGGCAGGGGTTTCATTTATTAGGTAGTAAAAGTGTTATAAAAGCTTAAGCACGGAAGATTCTACACTTCACTGATGTACTATACTGTAATACTTTACATCATACACACATTAAAAGTTAATTGTTCCACTAATTAGGTATACTAGGTTGTATTTAATAGAAGCTTCCAAAAAGCTCACCTTATAATTGTCAAAAATTAAAAAGAGTCAGAGATCTTTGATACGTATTTTAGAGAATCACGAATGGATGAAAGAGGTGTTCGTTTTTTTCGACTTAAATATTATGTTTTTAATTTTAAAATATCTAATGTTTAAGAATCGTTACTCCACAGGAGAAAACTTTTAACAAACCTGAACTTTGTCATTTCCAAAGCGAAAAAGCACTACGCCATTCTAATCCATACAAAATTGTTTTTAACGAAAAGAGATTGAGTTCCTAGCGACCAAAGATCAGCCTAATAGGGAACATTTGAATGTTCAATTGACAAAGGCCTCTTAAATAGACTTAGAAGTCTCGATTACGAATTTATGTCAAAATTTATCCAAGTTTTAACATGGTTCTAGCTTGAGGCAGCGCTGCGTTCAACGCCTACACTAATTCCATCAAGTAAAATATACAAACAACGGCTTGCATGATTCTCCGCTTTCATTGTTCTCAAAAACTATTTTAGTTTCGGGTAATACGTATACCGTGATTTCAAGCCGATTATTATTTACATAGAATCTTGTTTTCTATCTAAATGCAAATCGGGGATGTAAAATGCATTGAGCTATTACATTATATCGTACATCGAACTCAAATAGACCGTGTCATGTCTTGATGGAATGCACAGGAAAATTGACGGAACTGTTGTCGGAAATCTTAGGAAAACACGCGAACTCTATTAGGGTGTAGATAGGATTGCCTGGCTATGACGTATTACGCACTGAACTGAACCAACCCTAATACTTGTATGTGGTTTTCATGCTAGAGATAGAGCTTTGATTTAAGCTTCATGTAAACTGACTTCACGGATAGCGGCAACAGCTTACAAAGTCATAAGTTCGATTCCCGCATGTAATAAGCACCTTAAGTCCCTTTCGGCCGATTATATTCTCTTCTATATTACAAAATTAACATAATAATCCAGAGATGTTGGAAACGGACTTACAAAATTAACGACAAAAGACCTACACATGTTTTGAAAAAAAATAACCATCTACAGTAGCACAGCATCAGTTGTAAGTTTACAAATTACTAATGAGATGCTCAAAGCTCTAAGTTCTCTGCATTGAGAACTAGAACCGATTCTTTACAAAGTATATAAATCGGTACACTTTTTTCCTCAATACAGAACTTTCGCGAACTATTCATGAGAATTTATTTTCAATAAAATTTAATTGTAGCTACTTTGTTCGATAAAAGTTTTATTTATAATTTTCTCACAAGACTCATTTGCTTAATTCCCTAAGACGTATCACATTTATGCAATGAGAAGCAAATGGGAGCAATGCAGAGTTAAATGCAAAACCGCTTTTAATTGTATCGTGTAATGGAATAAAGTCATTACAATCAAAACATTTAAAACAATAATTTAAATGAGACAATAATTTAATCCGACGCGTGCAGTCATGACACGATGCCCTAGAATCTTTTCCGCAAAACGCTTACGAAACGTCACTTCATAAATATTGCACTTGCAACAAATGCGCGCACGCACTTTATTGGGCCAAGGTCGTTTGCACAAATTATTTAATTACCACCTTATTTCTGTGGGCTTAAGGTTGATAGTTCACAAATCCGTGTGTCTAACATTGTGAGTGTCGCATCTTATTTATGTAGCACATGTGCATGTAACGTATCGTTTGATATAGTGGTCATTTAGTTTGAGAGGTCAGCGCTGCATGGTCAAGGAAGTATTTTTGATGATGCATTTGCTCGATGTAGAGACAGTGATTGTAATGCACCTATAGACCTAATTTATGTTTAGCTGAGCATCACATAATGTGTGTTACACGTGTGTTAGTTCAACGTTCACGTTTAGCAATTTCTTTTACCTGATTCATGAATCATCATGTAACAAAATCTTTTATTGGAAAGTGTGACTAATTCTCTGATACAATACTAAAGAGATTACTTCACTGCAATAATGAATGCTACAAAAGCTCTTTCATTATACACTTCTGTTTTCTGGGAGTGAACTGGACTTTTGACTTTTGGTCATCTTATTAATATTTAAAAAGACTTGTATTTTTTAAATACACGGCAAAATCACATGTGCGGTAAAAAGCGTATCTAGCTTGATTGTTTCTAATTGAAGCACTACGCTGACGCACTGATAGTTCTTGATAGTAAAGAAATGCACATTTAGTGCAGACTCTGGTAGCTTGTTTTGTTGGTATACCGAAAATACTATTTACAGAACTAGGTTTTTTTTTCAGTTAAGAATCTTTCACATTCATTTATTTCCCTCTCTTATCCCTTTACAAAATAATTCCCCTTAAAACATAATAAACAAACAGAAAAGAATCGTCAGAATCTAGATCATTTGGGATTCCCGAAACGCTGTCCTTGTCTTAAACCCGTGCCGTATGACCTACAGGCAAAACTCGGTACAAAAGAGATAATATAATAATTACAACAATATAAAGTAACGAACAAACATGGAAAGTCAACACGGGTGTGATGCGAGCGACACGCGATAGCCCGTCGTAACTGACACCGGTGAGGCGATGCCTCTGCATTGTACATCTTTCATAGAATAACGCGATGCAGACAGGGTATGTGTCCTGGTCATAGTGACTAATTGACTATCTATACTCGTTCATATGAGTTACCAACAAATATAACCAATAGTTGTATTGACTTTTGGCCATATTCAATGCTTTAAAGCCATTTCAGTTAGATTCGTCGAAGTTGCATACATTGAAGCAGTTAGAGCCTGCGCTTAGGCTTATTGAAATTGTGTAGGAAGGTATTTATTTTCAAACTACCTTGTGTATTCACTTAAACAGAAAAGTTTTTATTCCTAGAAATTGCAGTACTCCAATACTGTTGAAAGAACCTTAGAACCCAGAAGTACCAGAACTAATTGATGAAGATTTTTTTACAATAGGTTTTTTTGTTTAGGTACTTAATAAAGTTGTTTTACTTAACTCTAGATACATCCTTGCAGACTCGACCAACTAACTATACCTGCATTTCTTACAGCTGAGTAAGACGCGCACATAACATACCAATTGAAATGAATAATAATATCCATGAGACTTTACAAAACATGTTTTTCCTGAAATCCAACATCAAGCATTAGCAATGCTTGATGTTGGATTTTACTAGGTCGATATTTTTGATACCGTGTGAATAAAAAACTTCTAAGTAGAAATATTCCAAAGTAATAAAAGAGAGCTTTCTTCCTATCTGCTATATTTTATCTATCTGCTTTCGATCAAAAGTACAACATATTGATGAAACTTTTGATCGAAGGATGCTAGTTTTAGACTGACCAATCAAGCATAAGAAAGCATGATATAATAATAATATTGTTATGTAGAAAAGGAGTAGGTAACTACTAAATCAACGACTTTTTCCTTCTTCGCATGACATGCCACATCTACTCCTTTATAATCTTTGTAGAGAAGGGGGTGAATAAACACCACCTTGCGGGAACGGGAGGCGTGCGTGCGCGTATCAAGTGTTCACCATCAGGACCAGATCGTACTCCCACTGTAACCTTTAAGTCAAGGCAATAAGGACTATATTCCTGTGAAGGAACGGTACGGTTAGGTAAGGATAAAGTCCGATAAATCTAGCTAAAGCTTGGATTTCTGAATGTTAGACTGATCTGTTCTAAATATAATGTGTGATTATAGAGTGCCTTTGCGATTTATGAAAAAAAAAACAATCACTAGGCAAAATTATTTTTACCTTATTGTACCTACCTAGGTATTAATTAATTATCCTTAGTGTTTTCGAATATAATAACTAAAAGTATATAATGTACAAAATTTTTTAAAAAAATGCATATCGGTTCACTTCTATGTGTCAACCAACAACTGCTAACCCTAATCAAACTTAATTGCGGTCGGCACTTGTATATTATTCTTATATTGTTCCTTTCTCTTGAAGCTACCTATCATCTCTACATTCACCCCTTTTCTTTTCATATAATAACAATTAATTTACCCATCTCTTATTCAACAACTGCATAGTTTTCAAACAAATTAATTGTTGCTCTTACGGCGAGTGTAGCCATAATTCCAACGCATTATGAGACTTACAAATATTTCAAGTCTAAAGCCAATAAATCAAGATTTGTAATATAAATAAAGGTAAAACGTTCTTATAGATGTTTACTTAACATCGGGTGACACAAAACCGCGCGGTATAAAGTTACTGAGATATTCGATTTTGTTGGATGTGAAATTCTCAAAACATTTAATATTTATTTGTTTATATCGTTTTACATAAAGCTGGAGTTTAATTGTCGTTTCTAAGGAATTAACTCGTGCAGTTAATTAATTAATTTTATTACTTTTCAGGTAATTAAACACGCTTCATTCTGTTGTACTCTATAGTTTTCAAATTACATTCCAAGCCTTTTAAAGTTTAGTATGAAATCATTTAGACTTCATCATTATTCTAATACTAGTAATCATTATTTATTTATTTGTAGAAACTTGGTTATCATCATCGTTCATTGCGATTGCCGAGCTATCGTGGGTAGGCGGGCGAGGAGAATTAAGAACAACGACACTCCACCGAACACGTTTTGCTTCAATGCGGAGCCACCAGATTCCTCTTCATCCGACGGCCGCGAGCAAAAGAGCCCGGAGTTGCGTCAGTGTCAAGAAACGTCAACTCGCTTGTCATGTTTCAGCAGTTCCTTTTCACGTTTCTTAACACTAGAAATAGCGAAGCGCCTACACGGCCAGACTGACATTCGCACGTCCTCGTGCGACTGCTCTCGCTTCGAGTTATCTGCAAAGACCAAATACAAGTCTGTAGTACCCGTCTCGTCCATCCCTGACTAGCTACTCATTTATGACACCATGGACTTCTATCTTTACCCCTCACATCTGAATAAAACACACTGGGCGGACTACTGACCAGGCGTCCCTTCGACTACCCACCAACTCGCATGGTGCGATAGACCGGACTACCTGTCAGCGTCCCTTCCACCAGTCTTTACCCCTCACATCAGAATGAAACACACTGGGCGGACTACTGACCAGGCGTTCCTTCGACTACCCACCAACTCGCATGGTGCGATAGACCGGACTACCTGTCAGCGTCCCTTCCACCAGTCTTTACCCCTCACATCAGAATGAAACACACTGGGCGGACTACTGACCAAGCGTCCCTTCGACTACCCACCAACTCGCATGGTGCGATAGACCGGACTACCTGTCAGCGTCCCTTCCACCAGTCACACACAGCTGTTGCAATCAACCGGTTGGAACGTCGACCCACATAGGCCGTTTCCATACCAATCTATAGCCACCCAGCTCACACCGAAGAACTCGCAGTTTGACCGTGGGCGTCGACCCGATTCAGGCCAGCCCAAGCGATCAACTACGCTACAAACCCCATGGGAAAACGTGATCTGATCAGAGGCATCGACCCAGTTAAGGCCAGCCCCATTTTTCAACCACACTACTCTCAACTACTTAAAACAAAAGAAACTGGATCACCGGATGATGTAGTCACGGTGCTCCTTGATGAATGGCGATGAGCTCACGGCGAATCCCGTCGTAACATCTTCAGGCATTTCTATACGCGGAATGAGTTCGATGATGTTTCAAAAGCGCATGGCCGCCTCACTCGCGGTGTCTTTAACACCAACTTGAAAGCGTAGAATTTCATCGACGTAATCTTGTGGCAGCATAGGTTTAGCAAACTTCGCGAGCAATACTTCTTTTATTTAGGGCCACGTCAGTTGCAATGCCTCGCCATCTGAATCGGACTCAATCAGCTACCAGACGTGCGGCGCTTAACATCTCGTACGGCTATTCTCCTATAAAACAAGCCCTCTTTATCCCACTTCTGATGTAGAAACTTGGTTATCATCATCGTTCATTGCGATTGCCGAGCTATCGTGGGTAGGCGGGCGAGGAGAATTAAGAACAACGACACTCCACCGAACACGTTTTGCTTCAATGCGGAGCCACCAGATTCCTCTTCATCCGACGGCCGCGAGCAAAAGAGCCCGGAGTTGCGTCAGTGTCAAGAAACGTCAACTCGCTTGTCATGTTTCAGCAGTTCCTTTTCACGTTTCTTAACACTAGAAATAGCGAAGCGCCTACATATTCATTACTACCTGACCCGACAGACGTTGTCCTGCCTTAACTATGAATTCTGTTTCTAATTGAATTCTGTCAATTTTATGTCAAACTCCATAAGATAACATCAAAAAAGTTTAGGTTGGATTAGAAATAATTTTATATTGTGGTTAAGTATTCTTAAATTTTCTAATTTTCCGGGCAATTTTCCTATATTTTTCATTGATAAGAACCTTCTTCTGACAATAACAAACACAACAAAAAAATAATTAGTGAAATCGGTCCAGCCGTTCACGCGTGATGTCTTGACCAAGGGAAATAGGGGTTCATTTTTATATATATAGATTTAATAATAATATAATAATAATAATAAAGAATTAGTATTACAAATCTTTGTTATCTAAAGAACAGAACGGAAACATAAAAAAAAAATTCTAGAATATTATTAGTTGATTCTAACAAACACCCTTTACATACAAATATGTAACTTGATACGTTAAATTATGTGTCTACTAAATTTGGACGGGTCGCTTTTAGTAGAGTGTCGGCTTACAGCGCCCGCTCAGGTTACAACTTGACCGGACACTACCGTACATTAGTGATGTTCACATTGCATATTTTTTGAGACAACACTAAGCTTTATTGATCCGTATGACAATTTTTTTTTACAAAATATGATTTTATTTGCGATAACTTTGACGGTCTTGTTAAGCAACATTCTCCGCACGGTGTTTAATTTTACGATTAATGTTCGATCTGAAAACACATGTATTTATAATTCATTTTTCATGTACTGTAATACCATAAACTGAATATCCTATTACCTTCGCCCATTAAAAACCTTATAAAAACACAATATTTTTCCCAGCAGGAGGCTCGTAAACATTTCACAATTACTATCGAGTTTCACAAAATTAAAACGAAATATTATGATATTGATGAGGTATAATTAAAATATTTTTAATTACATAATTTGAGAACATCGGCGAAGGTTTCAATCGATCGTTTTAATTATTGTAAGTTCTCGACTCCGACACCTGACGCTCGGTATCGTCGTTAATTTTAATGTAAAATGAGACGCCGTGTGCCTCCGTTGCCTTTGCCGCTGTGTGCTGTGCGAAAAAAACAATAACACTTATTGAATTACTGATGAAATATATTTACCAGTTTTCACTGATGAATTTTAAAATATGATGTTTTTTTGTTTAAAAAGCGAGCGCAAAAAAATGCTCTAGGAATGTGCAAATGTAATCAATATCATGTATGTAGTTGGAAACAAACACACAAAAAAGTTTTCAACGGAACATAATTTACTTTTATACATATTGTACTTTCTTTTTTCTGTTTTGTGAAAATACAGAAATATCTAGTGTTTGGCTAGTTAACAATTTAATGATTGACAACATTATAAAAAAAAGCTACGTGGACAAAGCGAAATAAAGTTCAGGAGTGAACTCGGTAGGTGACATTTCAAATCAACTGTTACGTAAAACATGAAAAATCTTTGTCCTATATGTTTATCTACTTATAAGAAGGACATAAATACAAATTGTCATCTACCCTATTGACATGAGTGATCTAAAGTTCAGTTATAAAGCTTAATCAGTTATCAGACTACAATGAAAATCCAGTAAATCCCGTTTCGCGGTACAAAACAGTGCGTGAGCGGAACCCTAAGCGCAGTTGTTGAACATGATCCCGTATAATTAATGCTCGTCTCAGCTAAACCGGCCCTGGCGTCATTTGACTCCATTTTGCGTCACAAGCCGGCCCGTCAGCCTGACGTTAATTTTCGTGAAACACGAACCGTCTGGCTTTACCACTTTTTACATCTATAATCTATGACTAGTTATGGTGTTGTATTGGCAGTATTTGTTGTCTATTGAAGGCAGATAGCCTTGGGGAACACAAAGGGTTTTGATGATGAGAATACAATAGGTGTTTGTCCTAGTTTTGATGAGACAAAGTAAAGAATCTTATATACGGACAAGGCACCACCTACATATTAATACACCTACTCGTATACCTACCTAAAAATTATTCGTTTATTAGTAGATAGTGTTTTTGCTTAAATTAGTTTTCAATTCTACACACCTTTATCCACTACATCTCAAAGGTATTAAACATTAAAAGTAAAAACATTCGTCCCAAATCGTTTACATTTTTTCGTCCACTCAAAAACATGGTGACATCGTCCATGTTGTCATATCGTAAGACGAAACCAAACGCCGCCACTTAACACCGTCGCATCGCAGTAATATCTTGTAATCAGACACCCACTGGCCGCCTTTTTATTTTTGTCCGTCAAGAATATTTATTCAAATCCTTTGCCAAATTAAAAAAAGAAGCAATGTTAAGTAGCATTTATTTATAAAATTAATTGTATTTTGAAAGGCGTTTTGATAAAAATATTACTTTTGAAGGGAAGTTCGATTCCCTAAGTATCGACTAGAACTTAACCAAGTTGCTTCTTATATAGGCACCAGGTAATGTTATTGATAACAAATACATTTTACCTGTTCTACGTTACTCTATTAATTTATTGTTTGATCAGCAACGTACATTATTAGGTAACGCACATCCTGAATTATTTAGTATTATAACATTCACGTCTAATATCATACATAACCAAATAAAACCTACGTAAACTAAACGCAACGAGCATGCGTATCGTATTATACATGGGTAAACTAGTATGATATTGTGCATTAATTATTGCAGCGTGCTCAGATCCCCTCGCAACCATGATAGACACATATTTAATTAATACTGGACGTTGTCTGACGTGGATGTATAACATTCTAATTAAATTTTAAGCCAAAATGTACACAATATTAATATAGCTAGAAACCTATGTGCACAGTCCTTTGAAGTTCCACAACATTGTAACTGAATATTGTAACATTTTGAGTTACCTGTTTTGTGGTATCGGTTCTGAGTTAGATACTATTATAATTAATAGGTATCTCCCACTATATATTCCGCTCACAAATATCTCTATGGAAATAATTACATATAAGTGTAAGAAGAACCGACTTTAATAAGTGTATATGAGACCACCTCTGAGGTATTAATACCCTATCAATGACAAAAAGATTTTTTGAAATCCGGATCTCTCGCGTAACAAAAAAAAACCGCCGAATTAAAAAGTCCTTTTGAAGTCGGCAAAAAAACAATAGTTTAATGACAAGATTTTAAATAATAAACTGTTTTTTAGCGTAAATATTAGTAAAATCAAAACCAATGTGACCCTACTAGCAAGTACAACCTAACCATAAAATTTAAAAAAGGAAATCGGTCAGGCGCATTCATTTCACTGCTATTTTAGTTAACAATAAATTTCGTCACGTCAACTGCATAATTTCAAAGTAAAACACTATAATGTTAATTCGTCAAACGTATCGGGTGACTTAATAAACATAAATACGCCGTTTAATTCCTCGACTAATATTGTGTGACAAAGAAAATATAGTTGTGTACCCCCGTGATAGATATCCGTGCGAATTACTTAGGAATGCCATTTTAAGTGATTGCGGTTCATTTGATAGAGCTTTATTTGATTCTAATAACTAAGAGTAAGAAGTATTTAAGCAGCTTTCGTAATTTTTGCAGCAGCCTTTTGCATTTAACTGGCTTTTACTTTTTGATTCATTTTTTATTTCTTTTCTTGTGTTATATCAAATTGTACTTATTACTTTGCTGTGTGAAAATTTCACTTTTGACTGAAGTTTTGGTCATTCGTGTGGAAAGAGAGAAGGTCCCTTTGCCCTGCAGTGAGAAACATTGGATAAAAAAATGGTGATAATATTCTCATTCGATAACTGATCTTTTTGTCACAACACCCGCGTGATATGGAGTCACGGCGGTGTTGGAAAATAGATCTGCAGAAGAAAAAGTCGCGTATCTGTAGTATGTAAGCTTGGTTATCAATCGTTCTCCTTATTTTGTTGGACTTTTTATGTCTCCTAAGATGTACCTTGTACCTTATTAAATAAATAATAATAAATATTATTACGAGGTCCTGGATGTATGGAATGGACATTTTTTGATGACTACTAACACTTGTCCGTAATTCTGGATAGGCAAGAGCAAACATACCAAAAATTGTTCACCTAACTATCTTAGAGGATTGGTGATATATCAGTATTAATAAACATCGAAAATAAATGAGCACACCTCGCCCTTGACATGACACTGGTGGTAATGAGTGAAATCATCCGGCGTTATAAACATTCGTTGTGCAGTATTCTTGCTCCGTGAAGCAGCCGCTTGCGTCACAACTCATAAGGGAAAACACTCGTCTGATTGTGATGAGATAAAATGAGATTAGCAATTACTTTAAATTACTTATTTTAAACTGACTTAGTTTGGAACCATGTCGAATAGAGTCGGATGCGTTTTAATCAAACGAATGTGAGAAAATAAGATCGTTCGATCGAAAAAAAAAATTATAAGTAATCAGTTTTTTGCACCTTAACACATCTACGAAGATTTACGATAATCTACGAATTACAGTATAAAACGTAAACCAATTCACTTAGTATAGTAAAGACCAACATAAAGTACGTTTGACGCGTGCTTCTAGGGACATTGACACTGATATCTAAAAGTGGTCTATAGATTCCAGGACCAATATTAGTCGTTCAAAAACGGATTACCCAACTGCAGAATATGTGTAGAGCCAATTACTTTCTGTAAGTATTATAATCTGTGATACCTACCTGATTAATTTAGTGGGTACTTGACAAACATTTGACTGTCTGTTTTTATATTTAACTAGCTGTGCCCCGCGGTTTCACCCGCGTGAATGACAATTTATACTCTAGCATTATAAATAATAGCCTATGTGTTATTCCAATGTATAAGCTACATTACTGTAAAGTTTCATTAAAATCCATTCAGTAGTTTTTGCGTAAAAGAGTAACAAACATCCAAACAAACTTTCGCATTTATAATATTAGTAAGGATATTAGTAAGGATAGTAAGGATTTTCGTTTTTTTTATTTTATTATTATAATTATTTTTCACATCTATAATAATCTTACACAACTGCTGTGTGACTGTAACATAAAACATTACCTCAATTTATCATTGATCTCCATCCATTTCATTTTTTGTTTTATTTATTTAACCTTATTTTTTGTTTTGTTTTAGTTGCTGAATAACAATAAGGTACGTTTATTTTATATTTTAATTTTACCCTGCCTAACATTCGTATTACAGGACACGAAGAACACCGCAATAGTGAATTAATCCATTTCCCTCGATGTGAAAGTACCTAAGAATATAACATTGATTCCTAGAAAACTTAAGTAGTCAAATTATGAAACAATTAGACCTCTGTAATCTGTACACTGAAGCATTATTTTACAAAGGAGCGTTCAGAATGCGCGGCTCGCGAGTTACGCTCGGTGTTGCCAGCTAAAACGAGTTTTCCCCGAAAGTGTGGCGTTCCGTTCTCGCATGACCAAAACAGTCGGGTGCCATACTCTCGGGTTGCCAGAAGAGCATTGCACGGCAACCCGACACTCTCTTTGTTTCGTACCCAGACGTTATAATGAGAAACATGTGAAACATTCGATCTACGGATATCGGAGATGTAATATTACGCCGTTGCTTTTGTTCAAGGCGCGTTCGTGTTCGCGCTTTGTGTTTTCTATCGCGATGATAGGGTTTTATTTTGAGCCGCGGCGCTGTGGGAAACTATTCTGTGTATGCGAGTACCGAGTACCGAGTCGATGGATCGGTGTAACTCGAAGTATTAACTGTGTAACGTTAGAACTTTTTAGTAACGGTTATTGACGTTTTATGACATAATAATGACTTAGTTCAAACCTAGGGGTGTATTTTATTATTATTTCCCTCGCAAAATTCTCAAACTTCGGTATTTCGTACAAAAGTTCTGTTTATATGCCTTTTCTTATAGTTATAGTCATCTCTGTATCTCGGATAGCTAGACAGATGTATATCAACGTGAGCAGAGGAGATGATTCACTTTCTGTTTATAAATACGTTTCATAATATTTTAGAAATAATTGTTAAGACATACGAGTATCCGTGGGAAGATTCCCTTTTTTCAGACAAACTTTAACCAGAAACCATTATTTTACATAGAACAAATAATTGGTAACTAAATCAATCCTTGCATTCGCTTCTAAAGCTCACGCGCTTTTAGCTATAGACGAAAAAGCTATTTGATATAATCAATCAGAAAAATGTCTTAAACGCAATTTTCGAATTCCTTGATAAGTATATCTGTATATTACATAGGTACATTCCAACACAAACTTAGATGCCCAATTTTAGAATACAGCCGTTCTATTCCTGTGCATGCAGTACGAGCAGTGAAACTGTACCGACTGGGGGTCTATTCTGCAACTCTATCACGGGGATCCGATTACTGAAACTTGGCTGATCAACAATTCGTATATTTGTCACGCTATTTTAACTTGAGATTGAAGCAGGAAATGCTGAGTTCTGAAGTCTTATTTATTGAGTCGTTCAGATAAAATATTTGAAGTTTTTCTAGGAGTTCTGTCACGGGTAGACCAATGATTCTCGTTCTAAGTAGACAAACGTAAGTTGCGTTTGCCGACTTGTCCGTTTCGAAAGTGATAGGAGATTGATGGAATTTAAAGCAAATACAATTTTTTCAATGTTACTATGATGTTAATTGAAGAAATTCAAGATTAATAATATTTTTGTTAGGCGTAATTCTCCTAACCCCCGTATACTTATTAGAAACTGTGCATCTAGAATTTTAGGTGGTTAACCATAATTCTACGTTTATTGAAGAGCTGACCATACATAACAACAAAAGCTAATTACACAACGGGCCATAAATAAGCTTTCAAGACATACGAATAATTTGTCCAACAGTACCGGCCTTATCAAACACCGAAGGTCACAAATCGCTGATGAATATTTCCGACAAGTGAATAAATAATCAGCTGAATGTTCTCGGCTCGGGGCGTCCCTGTAATATGACACATGCATAACAAACTATATAAATAGCAAATGTTTACGTCATTGTAAAATAATGCAGACATACCCACGACTTGTAACGACGTAAAAAAAACCTATCTGAACTTAAAAGTTCAGATAGGTTTTTTTTACGTTAATGATTACAGTATAACCTAACAACACCTTAACGAATCGGACAGGGTTTTCATAACACCCTGTATACCCAAAATTGCTAAGATTTTTCAAACAATAGTCCTCTCTTCCTTCCTACTTTAAAGTTCTAGCTTTGCAGCTAATACAACAAAATCAGAGCGAGTCAAACAAAATCAACTGAAAGCTCATCTTTCCTCATATTATTAGAACCTACAACAGTCAGTACTTATTCTAAATTAATATCTATGTACGTTCGTGTGACGTACATATTTGTTTCCACGTACATTAGCACTGCGATCGTTTTACACGGCATTAGGTAAATTATAAGCTCCACTAGTCGCTGAAACTCGATATGTTTGCAGTCGCTGCCGTCTCGGCTTCACCATGATCATAGAGCAGCGAATACAGTGGGCCAACGTTTAATTATATCTCTATTATTGTTTGTGGTATGTGTTAGGCTGGGTACTGCAATGCGGTTGTTTACATGAATGCTTGTGCTTTGATTAAGAACCAATTCCGTCCAATTATCGAAACAGTTTTGAGCTATTATCGAGAGATGTGAAGGTCAAAGTGCGTTACAAGTTTCTTTTGTGAATGGTTTTCACTAAGCTTATAAAGATAAGAAGGCAAAGCCAGAAACAAATGACATTGTATTTATTTGGTTGAAATACAGTACTGTATCATCCTATTAAAATTTTGATGCCCTTATCTGATATCTATGTAGTTACAGTTTAAGTAAATACATCATCATTTATTTCATTCCCTATTAAGTGACTTGTAATGACGGAAAGAGCTACGAGTTTCTAACTTTTTTCATACAACGAAAGACAAGTAAAGTAACTCGCTACGGTTATATGGTCAGAATCACACTCCATTTCGATTACGGCTAACTCAAGGCAAACTAGCGTAGTTAGTACAAAGCAGGTTATCAAGTACCTGCCTATAATTATGGAGAACTCAGGTTGTCTCTATTCAGTTATTGTCATAGTCCGATTGGACAGCAATCTGACACGACCGCCGTGATATCAGGTGCGAGACAGTGCTTTATGTGGTCTCACTTCTAAGAGACTCATGTTGGACATAATATAGTACACATAATTTAAATTATAATATATCCACACATCTGTACCTGGAGTCGGAAAACACCAATCCGCAATTAAGCAAGCGTGGTGATCAATGCTCGTTCCTTCTCTATATTGGAAGAGACCTGTGCCCAGCAGTGGGACGTATATAGGCCGCTTTATTAATTGATTTATTTATATTATACATAATTATGTACTAGTTACAGAGAGTTTTAATTTTGTAAAAGTTCGCAGTGGTGGGCTTATGCAAGGGCTTTAGTATGCAAATGTGCACACACAAATAAAATACAGAAATCGGACTCAAAAAAGGCAATGCGTATCAATTTCATGTTACCTCATTTATAGACTTGCATAAAAAATACATAAATGTTCCGATTTCGTTTTTATTTTCTTAAATATTCAGATGTGAACTGTTTCTTCTTGTTCTCATACGATAAGTGAAACTGCATACCATTATTATAAAGCACGCTTTCATTTTGAATATAAGTATCGGATTTCTTAGTTTGATGGTAATTTTTCGTTTATTTTGTTTGTATGTAAATGTATACGAAATATTAGAAGAAGTATCTGATAACACAAGTTTGGGTACAACTATACAAAGTGACATAGGTACCATTTCCTAAAACAAACGAACTACATAAATACATATTGGTCAAAAACATAACTCTCCTTTTTAGCTTTACCGCAGCCAACACCTTTGCCGCAGCAAGGCGGTAGAGTATAAAACAGCAATAGAAATATATCGTCTTTTTCTGACGAATAAGTTTAGTTAGAAAGGTGTCTTTATGCTAAATTGATATATTTAGTCAAAGTGCTTCCAAAGCATTAAATTGCCACCGTCCTTCAAACTCTATTTTACTTAGGGTAAGTTTAGGTGCTCTTCAGTGAAAGCAAAATTGATCCTAGTACTTACTATAATTAGGAAAGGTCTAACGAACATATTAAAAAGAAAAAAATCTTTTAAGAAACAATAAAAATTGCCAGCAGCACAAATTCAAAACAAAAAACATACGAGAAAGCAAAAGAAAAATAAGAAACTTTTAAATTGGAGTACTGTACAGAAGCTACTCTGTGTCGTCACCTCGCTTCGCCCTAATGAATGACGTACGATGCCTCATGGTGCTATGATAGTGATTGTGTAGGTTTGATTAGTTCTTTTGTGCCGGTCACTGGGTCAAGGAATTCACCCTTATGGCGAAAATAACTTCATACTGTATTGTTGTTATTTTAGGAAGGTGATAAAGGGTGTTGAGTTACCTTATGTGTATAAATTTGTCAATATCGTGACGTAATTGCTGATGCTTGATACTAATCCATTTGTTGAGCTTTATACTTTTTCTGCAGAGAGAGATTTCTTAATTAATGGATTGACTGAAAAGACTGAATAGATTTTTCTGCAAGAGCTTAGAAATTTCTCATGACTCGTGGTTTCATAGATGGAAAATATATCTAAGTATGATAAATACCAACTCTAAAATGGAAGGTAACGTTTTTCTAACTTCGTTATGAATCGAACTGAGTATTGGTATAATAATTACCCTATTTAATAAGTATCGTTGCAAGTTCTACCTTCTCCAGTTGCGAGCTACCAGGAAAAACACCTCTGACCCAGCCCGATAGTTTACTAAACACATTCTTCAAAAGCAATTTACGTTTTAAGTTTTAATTACAATATACAGCACTCAAAGACTGCAACAGTTTGCACAGCGTCAAGTTTTCTGCACTAGCAACGCCGTGCGTAGGTCGCCCGGTGTCCGATTACGAACGCTCCTAAATTTACCTTAGCCGAGCTACTGCCATTAAAAGCATTTATGTTATATTGGATATCACAATATTATCGAGAGTTGAGTTACCGCGCTTTGACCGGCCACGTCTTTGTTGCCTTTTGAATTTTGTCTGTAAAAGTTCTGTTCAAGGCTGTTGCTGTGGCGACGATTTTATTAGTTGGATATCGTTTATTAATCGAAAACTGAAAAAAGAAAAGCTTGTTGTAAATTTCAAATAGGTACCTACATATTTTTCGACTAAAGCAATCAATAAGCATCTATTCTGTACTACATGAGGTAGAGACAAAGCACTTTTTGCAATGAAGCAGATACGAGCCATATGCTGATCTAAACTAAAATGCAGACAGTCAGATAAATAAATTATTACAATCAATAACGTTAACTATAGAACCTCCCTTTTTAAAGCTGGTTCTATACATTGAAATAAAAAAGAGCACGTAATGATATCCTCGCATCGTACAAGCTTAACAATAATTAATAAAGATGTTTAATCTACACTATTAGTACACTATCTTCTGAACAAAGTACCTGAAAACAGCAGCATAATAAACATGTAATAATAACCCTTTTGATGTGTTCCCAAAAGGGTTGGCATAAACACAAGAAGATCAGTTTCCCATAGTCCTGTGTGGCGCTGACCAAGAGACCATACAATGAGGTGCGCTTGTTAGACATTCTGTATTGTGTCCTTAACTTTCCTTAGTTATAATAATGTAGGTGTCACAAATAATGTGTGTATATTTATAGACTTTAGATATACTATAGACCGCTACTATCGCTAGTTTCCTTTTGTGCCAAGCGAGAGCACTTTTTTGGCTGTCTCTAGTACATTCGTTTACTGATTTAAGTTATTTTTCGCGCAACGACAGACTTACTCGTATATGCGAAAATATCGATGGTTTTGAAATTTTTAGGATAATATTAGTGTTTTAGATAAGTTTATTAAAACGGCGCGCTACATCTTCATACAAAATTCACGACAAAACTAGTTCATACTAGTGCTTACGATTCATACCCTGATAGGCTCACTCTTTAGTTTCTTATGTATATACTCTAAGGTGTATACTGTGTAATAGTATATGGTTATAAATATAATGTCAGAGATATGAAGAAAACAATCTGAGTGAAGCACCGAAAAAAATAGGTATAAAATTAGAGTATTGCTACAATAAGCACTTTACTTACATAATATTTAACACAATCAAAACATACGTACAGGTTTTTTATTAGGTACCTAAGTGCAAATGTATGGTTGTTACAAAGCATTAACATTTAAAAGAGAAAAACAAAAGAAAACAGTAAAATAATCATAATACGGAAATGAAAAACCAAAAGAGTAAAAAAACAAATCTGCAAAATATGCATAATTTTCAACTGAAATTTTTGAGTTAATATCGGTTGGTTCAGCAGCATTAAGGTTCTGCATTAATTAATTGAACAGCCGCTAAAGTTACAAGCCTAATTAATATTTTGCAGTAAAGACTGTAAATACACTATGTTCCCAAAATGTTGGCTCCGTAAATGAATAATGGGCGTTCGGTTTTACGTGTGTTCCTTGTTGCATGAGTGCGTTTGCTGAGCTAGTATCGTATTTTCACCGGTGATAATTATTACGAAACGCAACACGGCCCGTACTGACGTCCGCCGTAAATTGAAACGTGAAAGCTCACGTACCTACGTAATGGGGAGTGCGGTTAGATCATTATTAGAGACACGATTTATTGATTACATGTTCCGATTATGTTTGATGTTAGATACAGATTTTGGTAAATACATTTGGTATTTGAGTGGAGATTTTAGTTTATGGATAATGAAGTTGGGTTTTGGATTTGTAGGCAGAAATTTTGTTTGAAACTTATTAAGTAAATTACTCGGATGATAATTTTATTATGTTATGCAATATTTAAGTATTACTTGGGAATTTATGCCTACACACTTGTTTGTATATCGTAATAGGATTTATTATTTTTTAAATCTAATATAAAATATCTGTTATTAAGACGCTAGCTCTACCTGGCATTGTAAACTCGAAAAAAATGTTTTATTTTGTGTGTTTAGATTGACATGTAAGAATATGAAACCCAATGTAGAGAAAATAATGTTTCATTCTTTCAACCATTTGTAGGTAGGTACATACGTGTTTTTTATATAAATACTAGCTGTACCCGGCACGCTTTGCAATGCATTTTTTTCTACCTAGCACCTGCCTACTACCACTTAGGGGTATGAAAAATTGATAGTAGCCGATTCTCAGACCTACTGAATATGCATATAAAATTTCATAAAAATCGGTCAAGCCGTTTCGGAGGAGTATGGTAACTAACATTGTGACACGAGGATTTTGATATATAAGAGGATATGAATGTCTTAATCAGTAAGTAACAGAAACAGAAAGTATCCAAGATAAGTAGTAATAAGTAAACAGCGATTAGGCAAAGCCGAGTATCTTGTAAGATCAGATGTAACCGGAACCCCATGGGAATCAGTAAATAGTTACATTTGCGAATACCGCCGCCATTACACAACCCCGTTTTAATACGCGAGGAGTCTTTGCTACTTGTTTATGTGCTAAACATTGGTAAGAGATATTTCTTTAATAATATGTTTTTTTTATAATATTCTAAATATAATAAAAAAAACGTTAATACTCAATATTTCGCTTTCGATAAGTTTCATTTCAGGTGGATATAAAGAAGAATATAAAACCATTTATCGGCCCTGTTGGGAACAGCAAAAAGTAAGGAGAGAGAGTTACCAAAAGACCTCTACAATGTAGGCTTGGTCTTGAAAATCACTTTAGTTACAGCTTTTTTCATTTTCAAAAGTAATTTATAGTTTCGGCTCTAGATTTTTTTAATATCTAGCTTATTCTGTTTTCAAATGTTCTATTTAGAAGATCTGTAGGTAATATTTGTATCATTTAGATACAAAGATCAACTTTACTACGCCCGTTTTGTACCTATGAACTACATAATTAGATTTTAAAGAATATACAAAGACGTTAAAACATCTTAAAGGACAATAACCTTTCCCAGAAGTATCGGTAAACACGAGCACCACCTAAACACTGAATCCATCGGAGATTTCTTTCCGTAACGAGAGCCCAATTATCTTAGCGTGCGACTGGTCATCTTCCTCTGAAATATTACCCTTAGGACGCTGTCACTGAAGGCTTGCAACACAGATTAATTAAAACCGTGTTATTTTGATACTCGTTTGTCAAAGGTATATGGTTACAGCGTAATGACGGAGTCTCACACAAGCCTTGTACCTTATACCTACCCTATAGCACTATGTTGGTTTAAATCAATTTTCGGAAAATCATTTGCTGGCGAGCTGGCGGTATTTGTTAGCTTTGGGAATTCGGGTTTATCATTTTCTAGTTTTGGGAGAATTTTGGGTGGTGTTGTTTTCGGCGTATTGTTTTAGTTTAGGTTACATTTTACTGCTTATGGAGAAAACTGAAAATAAATGTGATGTACTGTTTAATATTTAGTGGTAAATTCGGATGTAAATAAAATCGGAATATGTCCCAGGATATTATTATATTATTATTTAAGATTGACCTTACCGATTTCAATAAGGATATTCTTAATTCGTGTTTAAATTATTGTAAATACTAGCCAGTCAGATTTATGACAAGACAGTTGAAAGAGCACAAAATAAAAGCTGAGATTACTTTTTAAAGTTTCGTAGCATTGTCTACGAATTTCCTACGAGTTTCATTACTGACGTTTTAATACTTGACTCTGGTATAACATGACTGAGTAAGAATGAGTTATTTCAATATCTTTCTCTGCTTTAACTACCTACCCTTTTCATTAGTTAAATAGATATCTGTTTAAAAAAAAAAACCGTACCCCATGGTATTTTCAGGTTCGTGGAAACCTTTTTCCTTGGACTTTAAACGAAAAAAAGTATCTTACATTTGATCTCTAGTAAAACGAATAAGAAAACCTACATAAAACGTTTACGTCGCCAACAAAATGAAAGTGATAAATCACCAACAAGTTTTATAAACGAAAAATGCGATTCTTAGGTTTTATTACGCCATTAGCAAATATAACAAACTGAATTATCAACTCAGCGTTATGTCTGAAATGACAGCGCGATGTTTTTTTTATATATTTTTTTTTGTGACACAGATACCTCTTGAGTTACGTGTTGTTGTTAAATCGCGACGTTTTGTATATCCATAAGAATTTATGATCGTATAGCTGGCAGTAATGTGGATTGTAAGGAGGTCATCAAGCGAGGCATTTATTTATATAAATCGTGGTTTATTTAGGTTTTTATGTAAAAATAACTGTTGTATTTGTGGCGATTACTGAACGTATCTAACATTGTGATCTGAATTACGCGAGGTGACGCTTTTCATATGATTCAAGACTTTCTGACACATACTAAGGTATTATAGGACTCTACAATTTATATGACAATTAAGGATTAAGAGATAGAGATTAGAGATACTTAGGTATATAATATACAATATTTACAATACAATATAATATAATTCATTTGCGGCAGGTATTTTGCATACATAATATTGAGCAGGCATTATTATCAAACGTTTAGGCTGATTCTGAATTTAATTTGACAAGGTTCACGCAATAACAAGTTTAATTTAGGAGGCATGGAAATAAAACAATATTATTCTTCGAATCCCAGTTAATTCCTCCTTAAACGAAGGCAATCTTGAAACAATCTGGCACTAATGATAACTTCAAATATACGAGACTTCAAAATTCTAATTTCGATCGGTTGGAATTTTAGAGCGCCATCAATGCTCTACGTGTAGTCGGAGTAAGCCCACTGGTAATTCCAGAAAAATATAAATGTTTTTATGTACTTGATAACATTGTTTTATCATTGTATCTTTGTAATTTCCAGGACTTCGCAGAGACAGCAATGAACGAGCTGCTCGGCTGGTACGGGTACGAGCGGCTGGAGTTACGGCGATGGGCCGCGTCCCGTGCGCGCGACGCGTCCAGCCCCGAGCAGGCTAGCGAACAGAAAAACAAAGGTGTGTATCAGCGACACTTATTGCTAGTAAAGTGTAGGACGTGCTTCTCTTGAATATTTAAGAGACACTATTTTGTCTTGCGAAATAATAATAATAATATTCCCGGACAACTCACACACGGTTATATGATCCCAAGCTAAGCAGAGCTTGTGTTATGGTAACCAGACAACTGATAAACATACTTATCTATTTCTAAATACATACATATTATAGATAAATTACACCCAGACTCAGAACAAATGATCGTGCTCATCACACAAAGATTTGTCCTGGGTGGGAATCGAACCCACGACCTCCGGTATAGCAGTCAGGATCACTAACCACTCTGTTGTTAGACCAACTGGCCAATCAAAATTCCGAGCGCACTCTGAATCTAAATGGAATGAGTTGGTATGGTGGTATTGCGGTTTATACTTGGAGTAGTTACGTTCTACTCTAAACGCTTACTCATGTATATTACATGAATATACATGAGTAAGTAGGTATATAATCTCATGTTAGGTAATTGAAAGTCTTTGCGACGGCTGCGAAACATTCAATTTATACTTTTTAGCACAATTAGGCTTTGTAGAGTTAAGGCTGGGTCTTTATCCGAAATCTATTTACCCACACTTCCATGTAAAACTCCTACAACGATTGTTTTGATATTAGTATATATTGGACTATTTATTTCCCCTAGTTTTATATTACTAACAAATCGTATTAAATTTCTTAGAACATGAACCCCCTCCGGTGCAGCTTTACTTCTACGAATAGACGTGTTTCCGAACGCAACCCTCCCGCGCTTACGATAAAAATGGCGGCAAAGCGAACCGCTCAGTGCTTCGCTCAGTGTGATGCCACAGATACAAATCTAATTCCTGTAATATAACTCATTTTCTCGGAACTACTACTGTTTATTATGTGTGATATGAATATTACATCAATAAAGCAGTTTTAATATAAGGAACGATACCACGAAATACGATAAAGATCGCTGAGCAAGAAATAGACGCAATACTAAAAGCTTTGTATAGTAGGTACACACGTCGATGTTAGCAAACGAACATTATTTACAAATTTGATACCGCAAAGCCGGTTTACTATTCCTAATGAACGCCCCGCGAATACGTAGTATAAACAGGTACCTATGTAGGTGTGCCGCAAGTGAAAATGTAGAACTTTGTGGTTAAATTGTGATGATTAGGAATGTATTACGTTACAATATAAAGTTACATAGACTCTAAATACACGCAACAATTTAGCACGAAATAGCACTCCGCCGAAATACTGTGTAATTATTTATATGTGTGTCGTGTGTGAGTACTTATGGCGTGTGAAGTATGTACTGAACAAATACCTAAATAGATAATGTTGTCGATACTATTATAAATGCGAAAGTAACCCTGTCTGTCTGGAACGGCTTCACGGCTAAATCACATAACCGATTGTGATAAAATTTGGTATGGTGATAGCTTGAACTCCAAGATAAATCTTTGGCTACTTTTCGCCGCGATAACCGGCTGCCGAATCCCGCGGGCGAAAATCAGTTAATATTAAAGTATTGTAGTGATATTTCGCGTTAATAACTGAAAAACAGTAACGTCTAATAACCTGTGCCTAAAACCTATCTACTTAGACTAAATTACAACACAATTATGATCTCAAATGATTCCTGAATTCAAATGTGATATCATTAGGTCATTACTAAAACGTAGAATAATAAAAACGGAAATTAATAAAGACTATAACGAGCTATTATTTACTGGCCAGTATTAAGTTATAAATGAATCGCAGTAATGAGAAAGCCAGTGTTGAATTTCATGACGTGTTTTTTGTCTATTCAATATCATTCGCAAATTAATTGGAGATGGTTACCTGAGCTTCGCTTACTGTTTCCAGAAAAGCATTTTTTATTATTTCAATAACATGATATTTGCAGGTGCAACTTTCGTTTCAATTAGCCAGCTTTAAAATACTTATCTCATTTATTTTTTATCTGTTAATGGATTTAATGATATCATGAACTTTTCTTTGTTGTACGAATGTGTATTTAAAAACGGGAAAGGATTGATTATAATGTGTTTTTATATCCATAAGTGATTGGAGTAAAACACAGTTTTTTTTTTACTTTAACTTATTTATTTTGCAGTATGTCAAGACTATCTCGTATCACTAACTAAAAAGGTAGAAAAAGTAGTAGCTTGTAGTAATGATAGTAAGGCTAAACGCCTACGTGCCTACAAATATACCTGCCCATTGCAAATAAATCTAAAAACGTAAATCAACTAGCTAGCTACTACATAACAACCTATGTTAGGTGTATAAAATCCATGCATCTATGTGAAGTATTCAGTTGACCCCTAGCAACGCACTGCGGCCGCGGCACTGTTTGCTTAGTACTTTAATCAGGCGTTTTAATAATAATAAAAGAGCAATAGATATCTTATGACACTGCACTGCTATCACTTAACAACACGTATCTTCTTAATCAGAAAAGCGAAGATTATTTTGTTTGTTTTTATGCACTTTGGGTAGTTTATGTACCTTTCTACTTTCTATGTGGACAGATATTGTAGTGTTAATTCGAGTGCTTGTAAAAGTTTTGGCTCTTAACACATGCGTGACGAATAGGATGTTAGTAGACTTGTCACCGCGTTTTGAATGGCTACTATAAAGATTATTTCGAGACGATACGCAGCATTAATCTGCGTAGAAATAACAAAGGCATCTTCAACGCTTGCCAAGAGACGGACCATTCATTTAAAAGTTCAGTAGTACCTAATATATTTACTTTCTTTTCGAATAATATTGTGTTGGCTTATTGACCATGCGTTCATGTTTACGATAATCTAATTAAATAATATTGAGTGACGTATTCGTCAGATATGGAGGTACCAACTTCATTTCAGGACAAGCTAAACCTAAGCATTACTTACTCCATTACATATAATTACATTAAAAACATCACGCGTATGTATAACGAGATGTACATACTGCAACGTTTTTATCGATATCGGTCTAGTCATTTTAGAGATTAGAGCGCAACATTGAGACAGACCGACACTAAAGTACCAGGATAACATTACTTATCCCTCTCCTATCTATTCCAGATGAATGCTCCTGGTGTAACAAGAGCCTCCCCACCGAGGGTTCGGCGCTGCAGCACGCCGGCGCCACCTTCTGTTCAGAGCTGTGCTTCAGCCAGTCGCGAAGAGCCAACTTCAAGCGAGCCAAGACCTGCGACTGGTGCCGGCATGTCAGACACACTGTCGCGTACGTGGACTTTCAGGTTTGTAAGCGATTATTTATATAAGGGAAGTTAGGTAATGGAAGTTGAGGAATTTAAGATACTGTATTTTTTTAAGGTTTCGTTAATAAATAGAGACTCACTTCATTATTGAATAGAAACAAATCTAAGTACATGTAAGAAAATTACCTAAGATCGAACAAAAGCATACTAACCATTACTTTTGTCACATTCCAGGATGGTGCCACACAACTACAGTTCTGCTCTGACAAATGTCTGAACCAGTACAAGATGCACATATTCTGCCGGGAAACGCAAGCCCACCTCGATCTCAACCCGCATTTAGTGAATGCGTCCTCCTCATCCAATCTCATCACTCCGGAGCTCTGGCTCAAGAACTGCAAGAGCCGCTCAGCTTCACCAGCTTCCGAACGCTCCGGATCCCCAAACCAGGAGATTAATACAAGCAAAGCAAGCACAGAAAAGACAGAACCGCAAAAGACACGAACCAGATCTCCGCTACCACTAATAACAATCGCTCCCACAGCCAAACTGATGAAGCAAAAACGCTCCTCAGACGAACCGTTAGCTATACAGAAGTCACCTGAAGCAAAAAAAGACGTCAGAAATACAAAGATGAATCTACGGAAACGAAGAACGTCGAAATGCTCGGCCACAGTGACGTCACAGACTGTTAGACAAAGGACGTCGACCCCGAAGGCACAGGATCTCAGGATGTGCAGCCCCTCGGACGGGTCTTCGCCGGCCTCCACCGCCGGCACCGCGCTGCACTCGCCGCCGCACCCCATCAACCACCACCCGCCGCCGCCGCCCTTCCCGCCTAACCCCATGTTCAGCATGCCGCCGCCGGTGTTTATGGATAACCACGACCCTCGGTTCCAGCACATGTTCCCGCCGCGGCTTAACTTCATGCCCCGGCCGACCTTCCCACTAGAGAGACCTCGGCTCCCGCCACCGCCACCCTTGAACTTCCCCACGCCTCTAGGTCAAGCCCCACCCGTCACAGTATTAGTTCCATATCCGGTAATCCTGCCTATACCACTGCCTATCCCGATACCGATACCATTCTCGGCGTTCGTCCAGGCTCACTGCGCAAACAAGGTGAAAACTGAAAATAAACCTGATGACGTGGAGGGACCCTTAGACTTTACAATGAATAGTGATAAAAATAAAGAGAAAGACGACGGCGTTGGGAATAGTAGTGAACCAAATTATGACAGTGTTCAAGATACTAGTCCAGTTTGTGAACAAAACAATGAGCGAGTGGAGGAGGACAAAAATGAAAGTGAAGTTAACGAAGCTGGTAATCCGGAACAGACATTGCCCAAGTTCAAAATAACCAGACTTGGTAATAAAATGGCTAAAATAGTAACCAAGAGTCGGGAGCCCTCAGAATCTACAAGACCTCTGAGGAAACGACGAAGACTCGTGGAGGTGGCCACCGACGACGAAGCGCTCATTCCAAAGACAAGAAAAATAGTTGAAGTGTAAAATGTTTTTATCCAAATAATCTCATTCATCTCTGATACATATCACAAACGCATGATAATCCGAACTGAGTTCAATATTCTTTCAGGTTGCTAGTCTTAGTTTTAAGATGCTACTTATTAAACTTTATGTCTTAGGTATTAGGGCGCACTGTAAATGTGATATTAGTAACTTATTACTTCTATGTATGTAAAATAAAATATTACTTCTCTAACGCTGTTTTGTTATTGAAAGTAGTTAATCTCTGTATGTTTTGTTTTATTAGTGTGTGATAAGTGTTCCTGAAGTGGAATCGTTTACAAACATTTTCTTATCGTACAAATATTGAATGTAATAGCCTTTCTTCGTGATTATTAACCAAACAAGACATTGAACAAGATAGGTCATACTCTAGTATGTACTTACTGTTTAGATTACCTACTCTACATTTGGCGCAAAGATTTGACGTCAGAACTTGTATGTAAACAAGGGCCACTTTAGAATTTGTATCGTAGAGATTATGTTAGAGGATTGTTTGTCAATAAGTAATAATGGTAGATTATTAATATTTTTTTAAATATTAATTACTAAAACAAAAAGCATTTATTTAGGGGATTACCCCCAAATAAATCCAGGTTTTACCGGGTAGGTACCGACATAAAAACCTGCCACTAACATTAAAAAATATTTAAACTAAGCTTAGTTAAAACTAATGACAAACCAAAATTAATGAAAATAAGACAACGGTCGAAAACATAATCTGGTATGAAAAATATCTTATCGAACAGTCAACGAACTTTCATAAAACGTCATCAACATAATCCGCAGACCAATATTCCGTAATAACAGGCGACTGATCCATTATTTATTTTGCAATTTTCACCGTTGACGCTATGTATATTATGTAGATAGATACTACCTTATCAATACTAATATAATAAACGCGAAAGAATGTCTGACTTTTACGCTTACATACGTTACACTGATTATAATATTTAATTTATTCCTCCTCGCAAAATAGACTTATCTTCTAAGAACAACTTAAGAAAACAAAAACTTAAATCTAGCATTGTGATGAAACATGGTATGGGATGGCTTGGATCGCAAGAAAGATAATCGGCCCTCTTATTCTTTATACTCTGATTAGTTTTTTTTATTTTATTTGCTTGTTTTTGTGAACAATATTGAAAGACATAATACTAGGCTACAATTTGCCGCGATAGTCAACATACACGCGGGTGGAGCCTGGGGCCATCACTAGTCCATTATATGCATATAAATTCGATTTACTTGGAAAGCAGACTTAAAAAAACATGACACCATACATAACAAATTTTGTTTGCGTCGTCATTTCAGATTATGTAAAAACAGATGTTCAGTTAGAATCCACAGAAAAACAATGAATCATTCATAAATGTAGATTCAGGTGTAGAAAACATGAAATCTATTAGGATAACGGTGAAAAGGCAGCAAAATTACCAAATCCTATTTTTGGAACAAGAACATTTTCTTTGTTTCCTTATCTTATGACAGCAACTTAATATCTACTTGAAGATTTCTTACTAGGTACTACTGGTAAGTTATATGGGTAACAGTGAATGAAAAGTAATTGTAAAATTTCATAGGTTTTTAATGTCTCGACTTTGAAAATCATCGCTAAAAACCATAAATGGAAAATATTGATTGCTTTATTTAACAACATGTTCTTAAATCTAACAGCTGGGCCACACAAGACAGAATGTATGCCTCTTTATTTAAATTTGTACATTTCTGAGATCCCATTAATTTATATTAATTAATAAACATTATTGCATTCTATAAAATTATATTCTCAAATAATTAAAGCATATTTGAATCCACATTTAATGCGTCGTAACAGTTAAAGGCAATACTGGCATCGTCTTATACTTCTTCTAAAGGGGTATGGAAGTTTCTGGAACTTTAGCGATTCGTCAACAGGGAAACCTTATTGCCGCGCTCAAACCAACCTGTTGTATCCTGGTGTGTGCATCTGAGTAAACCTTTATAAAAGTTAACACAAACAAGCACAGATAGATTTCAATTACCTGAATACATTTGACTACATTTAGCTCTATTTATAATAGTGTACTCATGCGATACAACAAGACTAACAGGCCAGAATGCAGTAACATACCGAAAAAGTACTTTGACCATTACATTCTATTCTTGACTAGAATGAATACGTAAATGAACATATTTTCGAGTTTACCGCAATCTGAGCATGGTAATAACAATAATCTACTGTAAAAAGTTAAATGCATTATGGTTTGTTATTATACAACTCCCAGAGAGTAATAGCACCATCAAGACCGCCGGCCGCCATAATGTTGGCATTCCAGAAGGAGACCTTCTCGGTGGAATATACAACATCCTGTATAGCTTGCTTATGCTCAGTCAGCACTACGAGAGGGCGGAGCGAATACCAAGAAAATATACGAATGTGGCCATCCCAACCTGCTGAGGCAAACACCTTGCCGTCTGACCGGGTCTGAACTTTGTTTATACCTGGGTTTTTGATAGTTATATCCAACTTGTGGGCCAAGCTTAAGTCTTTTCTTCCTATACTAAAGATCTGTATCACATTTGAGGTATTACCAATCATGCCTTTTTGCTGCTCCCGGTGGAAATCAACTGACATGGGACACTCCAGGGTCTGCAGTTTGCTGATACATTGACTAGTGTTGAGATCCCACAGGATCAGCCATCCTGCTTCATAGCCAACCAGCAAACAGGGTTGGTCACAAGGAAATTCTATATACTTCAAGCACATTGGATCGCCAAGTTTCAGTGATGCGTCAGGCTCTAGACATCCAAGTTTCTCGCCCGAAAAGTTATATAGGGTTACTTTTGATTCCTTGTCAGGTACATAGAGAGTTTCGAGTTTTGTGTTGGCTTCAAAGCGGCAGAAACCAGGGTAATCAGTGTCGATGAGAGTGTCCTCCTCATAGCCGCTGTTTGTTAAACTAAATACTTTGAACTTGCCGCCTTTCTCCTGAGTGATGAGGTGGTTACTTGTGTGGATGAGGTGAAGAATGGGAGCTTGACCAACTTGAATCTTCTGCTGCACGCGATTCGTCTGTAAATAAGAAAGTAGGTACTTCAAATATTTATTACAAAAAGCCAAAGCTGAAATAAACAAACTACTTTAGAGTTACTGCTTTACTTTATAATAAGATCTTTGTTTATAAATAAATATTTAACTAAAATCAAAGTTAAAAAAAAAAATACATTATTTCACACCTTACTATTTAAACATTTAGAAAATTTTGTATACGCAAAATAACTGTTCACTACATTGAAACAAGAGAAAATAATATTCGTTGACCCAATAAAACAGGACAAATGCGTGTTAGATTTGATTTGGCAGACGGTTCGCTCATTTCTAGGTCGCGGATCGAGGGTAGTAAACAAAAATGTCGCGCATTTAATGGAAGCCATAGGACACGTCATTATCACCTTCTACGCAGTTGGTGAGGTGAATAATATATTTTAAATATTTACGTGATCTTACCTGAAGGTTGTATGCATAAACATAGCCGTTTTTCGAGCCGGCTAGTAACCTCTCGAGACCACCGGGCATAAAGCTAAAGGCCAACGAATAAACAGGAACGTTATCCACATTCCTGATCGTATAAACGGGATCTGGAGGTAACAGTGCCATTTCTGGTCAAGCTCGAAACGAAATTATTTGTCGGAATTGGTAAAATAAAATAATAACAAAATTAATCAAGCCATCAGAAACTCAACCACAACTACGCACAACACAAAACTGACAGAAAAACAAAAAAGTTCACGTCCTCACATCGAATGCGTTCAAAACCTTATGCATGAAATGTTGTTGGTCATGTTGAAAACAAACATGCTAGAATTATTGATTAAATTAAGATACGAAGTATTTTTTTATTATACTTTCACATAGTCCTAAAAATTAATTACTTAAAGTTAAGTAATAAACTTGATTTTATGAGTTATGATGTTTTTTGTCGTTTGTTTTGAAGTATTAGAGCGTACCTTTCACCAAATAAACTGATGTCACAATTTTTAGTCTGTGACTGTAAACGCAAGCTCTAGTGATGTTCATTGGAATTATTATGCGATTTCGAGTTATTTAATTTTAATTGAATAAGAAAACAAAGTGAATCCAGTGTATTGTATTCGTATATTATTTCAATTAAAAAATAAATTAATTGTAGCCATTGGTGATTAAACATGAATGTATTTTCCATATTTTGAATATCATGTCTCCTGTTTATTTAGCTATAATATATATAATAACATTATAATGTGATTTTAAAGCTGTACACCTTTAAAACTATTTTAACGGTATAAAAAATATTGTTTGTATTAAAATAACCTTGATCTATTACGTTAAATATTAAAAAGTGAGTAAAGAAAAGGTGCTGGTTTCAACATGGTCAAAGTTTCAGTTCGAGTCTGGATGAGACTGGACACAGGACCGTAGAGGACGTCACGAGAAAAGAGAGGACTATTTAAATTAAAGTAAATTAAAAGAGAGAAACAACAATCGATTATACGAGCTCTCGATTTAAATAATACATTTTCATTTTACTATTCGATTGTAAATTACATTTAAGTCTATGTGCTACAACACTAATAACCATAGCTGTCTCATCTGTCAATCACTTCACTGCGTCAGTTTCTCTTCGCGAGCAGTATTATCGTGTTTTATACTTTGATGGATTTTTGAATGAGAAATAGTTAATCTTACCTAATAATGGGTGCCATATATAAATTAAGAAGATTAATTTAATCCTCGAAATCACAAATGGCTGCGGAGACGCTTCTGAAAACGGGCAAGCATTCGAAGTATACATCGTATAGGAAAATCTTGTATCATAGGTTTTTCGTGGGCCTACTCTTGTTTATAGTGGTATCTTTAGTGTTTACAGTGGTGTTTAATACGTTATCCGGCAGTGCACCGCGGATAGATGTGTATCAAGCTGTGAATTTAGATTCTACAAGTGTCGAAGTGGTGAAAATCAGTGATAGTGCACAGGAGGCAGATGCTCGTGTGTCAAAGTGCACGTACTGGGACTGCTTCGATGTGTACCGATGCGGCAGAGGTGGCCACAATAAGATAACAATATACATATATCCATTAAAAGACTATCAGACTGAAGATGGGAATTCTATATCACAGTTTTCTAAAGAATTTTATATGATATTAGATACTATAAAACGTAGTAAATATTATACGCCGAATCCTGAGGAGGCTTGTCTGTTAGTCCCTAGCATAGATACCCTGAATCAAGGTAGTTTCTCAAAGCGTCATGTGTCCAGAGTGCTGCAGTCATTGCCTCAGTGAGTACTGAACAGATAAGCTTGTCTAATATTGTATGAACAGACTCTTGTGCCACACTATTAATAGACATGAGGTTAAAAGTTTATTATTCTGCAATGTGCATAAATATTTGTGTCAGATACAAAAGAGTTATGGCTCTGCAATGTTTTTGTAAATAGAAAATAAATAAATAATAGTATAAGATCCCGTTAAGAACGACCTTCACCGAGATGCTTATTTAATGAAACGTATTTTATATTTAATTTATATGTTAATAAATATAGTGCATATACGTTGCCTAGCAAATTTCAGTCCAGAGTATATTTAATTAAAAATTAAAAAAAAATATTTTTTTAAACATTTCACCGGTGTGATTATTAGATAAATTCTATACCAATCGAAAGTATGAAGCCCATAGGGTACCCTACCCCCCACAACTATAGGGTTGCCATAGTATCTACGAGTCTATAGTTGTGACCGGAAAAGAATAGGCAACCTAACGTTTGCTTATTCTATGGGCTTCATACTTTCGATTGGTATAGAATTTATCTAATAATCACACCGGTGAAATGTTTAAAAAAATATTTTTTTTTAATTTTTAATTAAATATACTCTGGACTGAAATTTGCTAGGCAACCCATATGCACTATATTTATTGACATATAAATTAAATATAAAATACGTTTCATTAAATAAGCATCTCGGTGAAGGTCGGTCTTAACGGGATCTTAGACTATAAAGTTTATTTTGGTTTCCAAAATTTAATACGAAATTTTTAAATTACAAAAATAACATTTGTCAGTTGCATTTAGACTTCTAGCCTAACACTTAAAAGTCCATAAGATTTTGAAACAAAAGCCATAAGTTATTTAGTATTCATAATGTAACTCCATTGTATTAAATGTGCATATTTTTAAAACAAGCAGAACTTATTTAAAGTCCAACATGTAACCTAACATGCTATCCTTATTTGTTTTATTTGGAATAAAAAAATCTAATCAAGAATACATATAATTAAAAATAATGACTCATCTCATTTAATCTATTTATGTACACTATGTCACTAGATAAGCACATTTAAATATTTATTTTTGTCACTTAAACTTTTCAACAAATTGAAGATAATATTGAATTCACTAATATTTTTTTTATTACTATTATTTCCGCCTACAGTTGGAATCATGGTGAGAACCACCTCATATTCAACATGCTGCCGGGCAGCGCACCCTACTACAACTCGGTGGTGGACCTCAACACCAGCAGAGCCATTATAGCAGGAGCTGGCTTCAACTCCTGGACATTCAGATATGGCTTCGACATATCAATACCCGTGTACAGTGCCGTCGCCGAAACTATCGACAGCACACAACCAGAACAAAAGAAGTACCTTATCGTATCAACACAGCTCAATATACCACACAATTATTTAGAAGAATTACAGAACATAGCCTCGTCATCCAATGATCTGTTGTTATTGGAAAGATGTAAGACTGACATAATGGATCACAGTAAAAGATGTGAATACACTACGGGTACACTATTTGATTACCCAAATGTTTTAAAAGATGGAATGTTCTGCTTAGTTGTAAGAAGTGCCCGACTGACTCAAGCTATCCTGATGGATATTTTAGCCTCACAGTGCATACCTATAATAATTGCTGACTCCGTAGTGATGCCGTTCAACTCGCATGTTGACTGGAATAAACTTGCTTTATTTGTACCAGAAGACAATATAAAGAATTTAGTGAAAATAGTGCATTCAGTTAGTAAGGAGCGGCGCGGGGAGTTGTATTGGCAGCTTAGATGGGCGTTTGATAGATATTTTGCTAGCATAGAGAAGATAACATTGACTACATTAGAGATTTTAAATGAGAAAGTGTTTACGTTAGCTGGGCGGACGTATGAAGAGTGGAACATGCCTGTACATTTGGTAAGAAACTTTCTATACTTATTTATTACCATTAAAAAACTATTTACCATGAAATTTTGGACCCTGCATGGATAGACGTGTTGTATACGGGAATCACCATGACAAACTTCAATGCGCGACATGCTGGTCGATCCCCGCATCGGTCGGGCATTTGTGAAAAAAAAAAAAAAAATTTGTTTCCAAGTTTTAGACTTCTTGTTAGAGGATATAAAGCCTCTTTTGACAAAATGTGAAAAAATATTCCCACATCGAATTTTTTATCTACTTGTAGTATATAAAAAATCTTACGACCTAAAAATCCTGGTTGTATCATAAGTCGGCATTGTCCCTAAAACGACAAAACTTACGAAAACTTTATATTCCGCTACCTTTGTAACATAAAGGCGCGACTAATATATTATTAGCGTCTAATTGAAATTCCATTACGGTAAAAGGGCGTTTAATTACAGTAATGTAGAGTACATAAGTGATTATAATTGTGACGCATGGAATGAATGTGCAACTAAAGAGGTTTAATATTAATACCCTTGTGCTGTTACACTGCACTAATTAATCTGAACGGGGTATTATTAGTGCGTGAAATATCTAAATGAGGTAGGCCTATGCTTTATTCTGTGATGTTATACGCATCAAATTGAAAATGAGGTATCACGTAATAAAACAACATTATTTTTTTAAATGTAAGAAAGATTGAAATACCTTTATTTGGTACAGCACACAAGATAACACAAAGAAAATCAACACAAACAAGCAAAACAAAAAAAAACGAATGATACTCTGTAGCATTTCATGTACGTTTGTTTATTTATATGTATTTATTTTATTTAGTCAATATCGTCCTCTTGACCGAATTTCTTTCTTGGCGGGCAATCGCAACAAAGTCGAGCCAACTATGCAGGAGATTTATAGTATACGATACAGCCATACAAATATGTTAGTGAATGCAGGTGTTTCTGCATTTTTCTATTCCGAGACCAAACTCATGAGTCTTGACCAAACTCACAGTGACCAAACTCACAGTGACCAAACTCACTCATAATACAAAATATTGAAAACAAAAAAGTAAGGTATAAGTGGAAAAGCGAAAAAAAAGTTTATCAAGCCTGTATTTCTTCACGCAAAAATGTTATTTTAGTTTTTCGAATTAAAACTCTGAACCTAAACCACCTTGGCAAAGTTAACATTAGCCGTGATTATAACGTCCAAAATCGAACGTTCGGCTCTCGCTACTATCGACCAAAAGACTAATAAGACAGACCGATTTAAACCACTGAAAAGCTCTTAACGTTACACGAATAGATTGTACAAAGCCTGCAAGATTTAGCGATTTAAAAGCCTTTCTCGCAAAACTATTAATTGAAATTGATTTACTACGTGCTTTCTTTGAACGTATTGTAATCCCGACATGTTTTAAAACTGAAAGAGAAGTAAATGGAGTCACATTTTCGTAAAGTTTTGCTTTCTTTGTAGTCGCATGTACGGTAAATGTAGCATACTGAAGTGTTTTATGCTCACAACCTTACTCTATGCATCAGACTCTACAAAGAACCTTCAAGCTAAGTCCTCGTCTTGAAACAACGTCTGTAAAACGCACGCAAGCAATTAACCTACCTGCTTAACCAAAATGGACCTTAAAGGAATTCAGGAAGGTTACATAAAAACTCCTTGAAGTAAAACACTATTAAAAATAGGGTCTCTAAGCTAAGAGATGATTGTGCAAAAAGTTTCTTACAAATTGGTTCAGGGATTGACATTGGAGGAATTGACGAGTCAGGCCCGTTTTACTACGCCCCTGCTCCGAGTCCTAACAATTTAAAAGTTTCAATGATAATTAATTGTGGACTCCTATTACAGATAATAGTCTCGGTAATATTGTATGCTCATGATTTGTTAAGGTTGATATGGTATTCAGAACTAGTTTTAGTCATTCTTAGACTAAATTTTTGCCTAGGAAGTATCTTGAGGTATACAAATGATATAACTAGCTGTGCCTGCGACTTCGTTCGCGTGGATGACGAAACTTATCAATGAGTTTTTAACCGCAAAATGAAGTTTGTTTTTTATTGTTTATACTTTTCCGGGATAAAAACTACCCAGTGTGGTGCCCAGGATAATAAAGAATAATTATACCAAGTTTCATCGTAATCGAACCGGTAGTTTTTGCTTGATACCTGAACAAACAGACAGACAGACAGACAAAAATATTTTTTTTCACACTTTTGGGTTCGGTGTCGGTCTAGTAACACCCCCCCCCCATTTATTTTTTGATATTTTCAATGTACAGAATTTTCACTTCTACAGATTTATTATAAGTATAGATTAGGATTAATACAGATTATAGATAAAGGCTTTTCTTTCCTGACATAAAGTATTGTGCATTATCTTCTTCGCTTACTAGAACTTATCTAAAAAAGTCTATATTGAAAATACATACCATACCAAGTACATATTAACTGCATAATTATGCTATACAATATGCAATACGCGTGACATGATATAATATGCAAATGAATACAGAAGGGGATGGAATGCAATCATGATCTTCATATCAAGTAAAGTTCCTAGCAACCAGTTAGACGGGTCCTTGCATATTTGGTTGTGATGCTTGACTTGACTTGATATCCAATTTAATGACATGTACATAAACATATTACATTGTTTAAGTTACCCCTTGTTTCAAAGACCACAGACGAATAAATAAATGCTCAGTCAATTACTTATAAAAATATCATTTTAACTGCCATCCAGTCGTAAAATTTGCTTATTCAGCGCACCCGATATTTGCCATCGTATTTATAAAATATGCATCCAAAATATACGAATAATCAAAGTATAATAAAAATGTATAATGGTATTTCAGAATTGTTGAATTATTAATATTGACGACACACCAATATATTTTACTACGTAGATCAAATAACCAACATAAAGTGATACATACAAATTATAAAAAAAAACCAGCTTATTTATGCTTTAATTCCCCAGAGCGCGAGATTGGTGTTTATTTGCATATTTCGTCAAAGAGGATCTCATTTAACAAGCCTATCAGTTCTCGAAATTTCTAATTCAAGTTTTTTTTCAGAATTTTCCAAATAAACTAGTCTTGGCTTTAGTAAATCTAGAAACCACATATTTGGCAACCGCATCTTACCTAAAATAAACATCGTAACTTTTCAGCGGTGAACGCAATTGTACTTGTATTTACGAATAAACCCGAAGTTTAAACACACGGCAGAGCATACAAATCGCAAAGGGTAGATAGGGGCGTGCATCGAGTAGTTACATTACGTATTAAAGTTGTAGCAAAGGATTAATTTCAACGCTTTATTCGAGAACAACTGAATCCCAAAGGTGATCATATGTGTAACAACGATTCAGCTTTATAATCCAAACGAAAAAAAAACTACTTTTAAATGGAATATTCTAAAAATTCATACGGATCTTTTGATCCACTAACGGCAATGATAAAATCAACGTTTACGCTTTGAACCTCTCCGAAAGTAAATTAATGCTAAGAGGCCCCCAAATGAGCTGCGAAGTCACCTAGTTAACAATTTTCATAATAATTATGCATTAATAAAACAAGTTTCGATCTAAATAATAACATAAATCTTAAATTTTATAGCCTTTTGCATATACTGAACCGTTGATTAGAAACTTTAGCGACTGTATTTGTTTAATTCAATGGTGCTTCTGCCTTGGAGAGAACACCGTAGGCCTCATAATTCATTAAGATTACAACACTCAAAGGACCCTTGTTCTGGAGTCTGGACTCACCCTCAGGCTTCCTTGTACGAAAAACAGCCCGTAAATTTAGAAATAAAACGTATATTATTTGTACATGAATATTCAATATCTGGCTTTTACGCGTATACCTTTATATCCTTAAAAAGGTCAAGCGTTGACTAATTTGCATAGTGTGTGCGACAGACAGCTTTAATCTCGCTTCAATTAAAATTTCTTTCAACCTTTTCGGAGCCTGAATAAAGCAGGTTCACGAGAGAATTACGGATATCGTTTTATACTCGTTGTTTTTATTTGCGGTTAGTGGTTTATAGGTCAATATTTGTCAATTAACAGCCAATAAACTTGGAATTAAGCCGCAAACAAAATAAAGTTGATAAAAACAGTATAGAGAGTATTGCGTGAAAATTTTCATAGGTTTTGTTGAACTTATTGCCTATTTAATCATCAACTGCAATCTGTAAAGAACATAAAGATAAAGTCTATGCCCGCTCCAATTAGACTTGAATAGATAATTGATTACATAAAGCTAAAAATGAAAAGCTTATTCTATTAATACTAACTAGTATTTATTTTTCAGCAAATGTTTCATCTAGTTTAGTAACACTGTTGATGTAAAGCCCCCTTCCCACTTTCCTCGCGTTTGAGTTAGTATGCTAATCCTTTAATACATTTCAAGCAGGAGCTTGCATCACATTTTTTTTCCGGGCTTTTCGTAAAGCTCCCCGGTAGTAGTCAGCTCGTTTAACATCGATTAGGAACGTACGACATACGTTCATACGATATATAAGACCAATCCAATTTCGTTTATGAAAGCCTTTTGGGTATCAAAGACAATTCTCTATTTTTCATTGCAGTTTTAGCATTTAGTTCAGTTTTGTTAGGTTTTCTCTTTGACTTTCAAATGAACAAGTAAAAAAGAAACTCACAAACATACATACATACATACATACATACATACATACATACATACATACATACATACATACATACATACATACATACATACATACATACATACATGAACCCTGAAAACATAACACTCCTTTTTGGGCAGTCGTGTAAAAAAAAACGCCAACCTATATCGAACTATGGAGCGCTGAGATGAGTCGTAACTTTTGCGACCCTAGTTTTATGGACTAAATTGTGCTCACAAACCAAAAGTAGTACGAATGTTTTGAATAAAAAAAGAATCAGTACAGTTTGCCTTGTTGCGAGTTTGCGACACATATTTACTTCATGCGAACCTATTGGTGTGACGTCACAGAGCCCTGCATCGCGCAAGTGAACTTATCTCTGGCGCTCGTCGTTATATACGACCTGTCATTAACCGTTGGGGCAGTGCCCGCCAGGTAATATCACAATGCTGAAATATTTTCCCCTTTTCGATGTACTGTAGCTGTATGTTTTTTGATAAACTATTTGCATAGTATATTAACTTGTTTCCCGAGCAACACAATAGTCAAGTAGTTATGTGATGATATAATTTTGATTTGGGTCATGTCCGCTAATCCATGTGGGATTGTATGATGCTCGAGATATCCGTCTGGTTTAGCCAGGGTCCGCATTGTTTAGAAGTAATAGACGTGCGCTCGTTAACAAGTACCCAAGTTCATACGTCCTTGTTATGGCAATCTTGTTATGTACAGCTATCTCCTGCATTCCGGGCCTTCTCCATTAGAAATGATTTCGTAGAATTATGTTAGGTAGTTGGATTCAACGATGTTGGTTATGAAACAGGAATAATAGAGACTCGCTCGGAACTTCTAGCTAGGATACAGAATCTATGGAAGATAATACAGTGGCTTATGACTAGCTGAGCAACACGGCATACATAATCTTCGGGTCTGTAAGAGATCACGGATTGCGATAGCCTGCCCTCTTTCCGTTGTGTCTATAAACCTGGCGTACAAAGAGAGTACCGCCACTATTGTGCATCCGAGTATTGAGCGAGGTGTGGAGTATCCAGCTGGCTTCACTTGTTCATTTGGGGTGGGTGGAGATTGTAAAGATATATTGAGTGTCGAAAACTACATGCCATTGAAGTATTGAATTTCATGTGGTATTAAAGAGTTCTAGACCACAATCCCAGATGATTCTTGAAGATTGATTATTTCCCATCACAGATCTAACAAGACTCATGGTCAACCATCGTTCTTACGGACATAACAATTTTAGAACAAGGTGATCTTTATGTCTGACATAATCACTTAGTCACCTCCTGCAATTATATCGAAATAGGTACACTACCATAATGACTATCACTTATCTACCATCAGTATGGAGTGATATTTTCATGTCTTTTCTCAGATGGGAATAAGTCGTTAATTTCTGTTTTATGATTATTGCATACCTTGTCGAGACTGTTATTTATCGCCTAAACTTTCCAAGTGAATCAGTAAGCTCTTTGTTTTCACGAATAATCATCAAAGACACTTATTGAGAATCTAACTTCTGTTGGTTGCACTTAGACGCTGTCAAAACATAAGCCATTATGTATAAATTATGCGCACTATTGGAATGTCGGACATTCGTTTTGCATTCTCACAAGATTCCTCCTCATGTTGCAACGTTTATTACACGCTTACTTTAAAGCTGGTTTGTTCAGAACTTATGAAACTTGATGTATGATTAAAAAAGAAATCCCCGCGACAAAAGACAGATATTTACAGAAGGACTGCATTGTAGTCACATGCATGTCTCAATTATTATTAAGGTTAAAGCAGTAAGTTCGTTTAATTAATTTGGTATTTATGTGTTAGTCATTTCTCTAATAACTATTCCTTGAAAGTATACGCTTTTTCAACACGCATTATTTACCGCAGAATAAAAAGCCCGAATACATTGTAAGGTACCTTGTCAATACCATAGTAATACGTACAAACACATTAGCTCCATAAAGAAATGAATAAGTCGTGTTGTGTTTAATTACCTCTAATAACTACATGTGGCAGCCCTTGCGTGTTTTGTTTCTGATCATGAACGTTATAAGTGGTATACTCTCCTTGTGCCCTCTAAAATATATATACATACATACGTACAAACATATAATCACGCCTGTTTCCCGTAGGGGTAGGCAGAGACCACTTCTTTCCACTTGCTACGATCCTTAAATACTTGTTTCGCTTCGGCCATAAGTATATATACGATCGTTTATAATATTTACAGTACAGTAAAAATAACTTAAAGCTCTTAAGCTCAAGTGTCTCCCGTTGACAGATTTAGTAAACAGTGCAATGTTGAGAAATTCTAAGTCAAAACAGTCTCAAGCGCTGGTATTTGCAGTATTTAGTATTTATGTCAAGTTGTTACTTGGAATGCTAGTATTTGACCTTCTGCATTTATCCTCAGTGTTTGCGATCTCTATGGAGTGTATGCAGTATCATTTGTAGGCACCGTTAAAACCTGTTCTGATGAGACGGATTGGAATAATAATGAACGGGTCAATGCATATTAGGTTAGTCTACCCCGTGGGGACGAGCCGAGTTTTTGCCTGTGCCTTTTCTTTTGTTTTTTTTTTTGCGGTTTGGTTTAGGTGTTTTAAAATAAGAAGTGAACTAACTTCTTATTTTAAAACACCTACTATTAATGGTTTATTTTATCTACCATTTAAATACATGTATTGGATTTTAGAAGGATAAAATGCAATGTAAATATTTTTACATATTTATTTATATTTATAGTACATGGGCATCTTGTAATTGGCTGTTGATAGACGGATGTGCTTATTTTTGTTTTTAATATTTGTCCGCAAGAATTCCAGGAATAAAAAATACGGTATATTCAGTGCGTAAATACAAACACGAACATAATTTTCCTTTGAAGAGCTTTTGTACCAGAACTGTCAGGTGCTGTATTAAAAACGAAAATTGTACTGCAGCGGTGACCATTCCTTTTATGAGACCGAGGAATGCATTCCCTGCAATGCGAATTACCCGGAAATTTCATACGTATGAGCGTCGCGTCTGAAAAACCGGATGCGAACAAATCACGGGCCGTGCAGGCCGGTCGAAAGCTACACGGTTGCCAAGCCTACATCCGGTGTTATGACTTTTTTGGTGAACTTTGAAACCTGAAATGTTTTTAAGTGTTTTCAACAATTGTTAAAAAACCTAATTTCAGACATACGTGCTACACAAACTGGTTATCAATAATGGATTGCGTGTAACAACGGAAAAGTATGAAAAAATCACCATAAGCAATTTTTTTATTATTTTTGACCCCCATAATGTTACCCTTAAAAAGCGTTTCATTATTTACCTTTCTGTATTATTGTCATTAAAATTTTAATAGGCACCATTCGTAGGTCGTAAAATGTAAAAATAAATTGTCGTACCGGGCAGCAAATGAAAAACAGGACAATGGTAACGTTTAAAAATATTTTATGATACCATAAAAAAGACAATTGACAAACTACCATTCTACATAGAATGCTGATGGTCGCGTGCAAAATAAATGCTAACTAATATTCCAAAGAGGATTTTAACAAAAAAAATAATAGATAAAGGCTCTGAACAAAGAAGGGATAAAAAAATGGTTTAAAACTGTAGCAGTTTGTACAGTACAGACGTTCACTGAGATATTTTTATATCGCACGTGTAGAAACATATCGGTAAAAAAACACATTTATTAATAATAAAATAAAATCTTTTCTAAACCACCAGCAAATTACCTTTATTTCAAGATTTAATTGATTGGTACTCCAAAACTAATGACACACGCGACTTTATAATTAAATATATATTTGTTATAAAATTATTAAATTAATGTCTAGTTTGAAAGTGTGAAAATAACTCCCTCAGTTTGTTACTTTGTTTTGACCGTAAACTAGTAACCTAATTTTAGTAGAACTTGTATGCGGGCGAAAGCTCGTCATCTTTGTTTCTCTAAACCTATTTATTTTAAATCACATATAAGTAAACACTTACTTAGATGTAAATACCGGGCCTATTTTATTTTATTATATTTTTCCCTCTCCCAACTTTTATCTAGTTTATTACTCATTTTATATTCCAGAATAAAGCGATACTTTATATATCGTTATAATTTACTTCTACTCGCGTCCTTTTACATAAAAGAGCTCTTAAGCTACTTTCTGCCCAATAGTCCGAATCCTATCAAAATCTATTAAGCGTGTTACCTATTAAACTTTATAGAACACATACACATAATCTTTCTAAATCTAAAATAGTATACTTCACAAAATATTTCCAAACGAGTATAGTTTTCTGATTGCTTATCGTGTTGACTGAGTTTGCCTTTTACACATCAGATTATATGTCATTAGTGCCAAGAACCCAATTATATGAAAGCTCAGTGCCGTAATTAGGTAATTTTCGACATTAAGAAAATAAAAACATGATGTTTTATGTTTTCGTTCTACATCAAACTTCGAATTAAGACCAATTATGTCAGAAGTAATATAATTAGGTTGCTCAGTTTACATTCATCTTGTTTTTACTTAGAAATATGACGAGCAATTATAAATGGTACAAGGATTTTTAATTGGTTATAGAATATGCCTAAATATGACATCATTAACTATAAAATAAAAGAGACCTTTGAAGATGTTTTTGTTTTATCTTTTTAAGTATATTTACTTTATTTAGGTTAGTAACAAATCTAATAGGTTATATGTCTATTTGGACATCATACATTCTCCTAATTAATTGGTTTTTGGTATCATTTCTATCGATAATACATGGGTGTGAAAATTTCTACGAATAGCTTAGTGGTAGTTATGTGTTATAGATACATAACCTTTTAGGAATCTATACCTGCGACCATGGCACATAAATGTGCGATATCTGCTATAGTTAATTAAATTCTACGATCGAAACCGCGGGGAAAAGCGGTTTGTGACGGCATTCCAGAACCTTAGCTTTCGACGTTGCTTAGCAACGACAAGGATAGAAAATAACAATGTGCACATTTTAACTCGCTGATGAATCATAGCACAAAAGTGAAATAGCAAACAAACGTATAAAATTTGCGCTTGTATATTAATAATTTAATAGTTGCATGTGTTGTTCTAACACAATGCATGTTGTTGTATTATAAAATTAACTTTACCCTGTCATAAATCATGTCTGATCATTTCCCTACAAAAGTGACGTAACAACATCTACTAAGTATGTTTTTCGCAAATAAAAATTGCTTTTTTAAACAGCGATCACAAAATCCTTTGTTCAGTTAGTCTTTAGATTTCCCCGTTTTCGGTGTGAACGATTTTTCTTCCGTGTCGTTCAATTTAAAGTCATATATTTCTGTCTAGTTTAACTATACTGGGAGTTCAGCTATTTACACAGAATTTGCGCGACTGTGCATTTTTTGTAACCGCCTGCGCCATTCCGTAACGTAATTCTCTGCGGCCAAAGCTTCGTGTTTGATTTATCGGATCAAATATTTGCATGGCCCACATATATTTGTTTCTAGTCGTATATTTGCGAAGTACCCGTCACATGAACAACGCTTGTCCCTTGAACTTTTATTTGTATTCAAATACAAAAAGTCCTCGAAAATAAGTTGAAGTAGAAATGCGAACAATAAGTATGTTCGGTGAAGTTCGGTCTCATATGGCATCCCTCTGGTTTATTAAACATGTGGCATATCTGCGATACTAGCGTTACCAGATGTGCACACTTCCGCGGGATGTCACGATTTTCTATGATTCAACACCATTCAATGTTCCTTCAAAGGATTTCTTTTGCATAATATTCGCATCGCTTCTAATAAAAAAGAAGCATCCGAACAATGTTTCCTCTAAGAATTTTTAAAGTTTCTGAACTTTCTTTTATCATAAAATTGTCCTCGATAAATTGGGTCAAAAGGTACGACGCACTTGAGGCCCCGTCACGTATCGGGAATCAGTCAAAGAGCCGACATACGTCGATGTATAAATACGTGGCTACCCCTATCATACGGGTACCTTCAGGAACAAACGTGCGCACTCTAATTTGGAGGGTAGCTGTTTGTTTTACATAAAGAACTTCATTTCGTCTTCTGAATAAAGTGAGGAAGCAAGGAGTGGGACCAGACGCAAAGAAACAAGCTTTTATCGCGATGACTTACACTTGAATAAGGAAAAATCTTGAAGGAAGCGAGGCTTATTTAGCTGAGAAATATAAGCGTTATGACGTCTATTGTCATTACTAAAGTAACGAGTGTGTCAATACCAAGCGTTGAGCGCGACTTGGCTCTGTTATTTTTGTATTTTAGTAAAATATTTCTATAGATTAAGTTCATTATTTACTGTCGAAAATTGAACGTAGACGAGTTAAGTAGTTTAAAAAAAAAATTATGACGGAAAATACTGCTTTGTACTGTTCGAAAGCTATTTTACTGGCATTTTTTAAGTGTAGAAGTTATGGTCGTATTTCATACAAAATAGACACATACTTTTTTTCAACGGCATTTACTCGTAGGTATATAGTGACCTAATCCTTGGCATTTACATTTTCATTAGGTACACTAAAACATATCGTATCAGATCCAAATCATATTAGGTCTTCCGGATCAGTGATCGATGCTGTAGCCAATTAGTCACGAGATCTAAGAGAGTATACAAACATAAATCCCCTCACAATATTACGAAATACCCGTAGCGAGTTAGTTCAGGGACATTGCCGTTTGTATGTATACTAAGCCTTCATCCCATTCTACGATCCGGTATTGAGTCCTCCCGTTCAAATAATGAGTATCTATACCCGAAGGGGCCTCGCAGAATAGCACACATTATTGGCCATCACAGTCCTATCATCTGGTGTCGTGGAGACAGCACAATTTCCTCGTTTTTATTCAGACACGTGGCGGCGACCGTTCGTCTGTTTCCTTTTCAAACACGTCGCCCTGTTATGCTGTTTTCCTGTATTATGTTTAGAGTGAAAAAACTACACAATTCTATATTTTGTATTCTAGGACATCCCTCAGGGAAGGAAAGCAATTTGACGTTCGCTGCGTTTAAAAATCGCAATCAAATTCCTATTTTCGTGTTGGAATCGTGACATTTCGCGTTTTTATTCGCTAGTTTTTGCTATTGCGGATTTTTTTTATATGTATACGAACGTGAAGACTTAGCAGGTGCCTTAAGCGCTTATACCTTTATCATACTTTTGTTAATAAAGACAGATACTAAAGTTTATTTGCTCTAACTTATATATCTAGTAGATACTTTTGTGATAGCTATAATAAAAACCTGTACGTTATTTGACTAACGTATTTATACTATTATCACTTCTCACCTTTTGTGTTTTAGCTATTATGCACATTTATTCCATGGGATAATTAAATCGTAATAGTTACAAATAATAAAGGATCAACTTATCTGTTGCTATGTTTACAGAATACCAACTCTATTACGTCGTAAACCCACTTTAGCCCTGTTCGTTCCACAACGGCTTTTGTGTTTTAAATAACCATACATTTTGGAACTGCCTTCCAAAAACTTTTTCTTTTTACTGAAATAATGTTCTATCTACAGTATGGTCCAGTTAACCCGCTCTTCCTGCCCGTGACCGCCTCGAAGGCGGCCGGCTTCACCGCGGTCATACTGACGTACGACCGGGTTGAGAGCCTGTTCGCGCTGGTCACCAAACTGGTGCGGACTCCGAGCCTCGCCAAGATCCTCGTCGTTTGGAATAATCAGAAGAAGGCGCCGCCTCCTTGTAAGTATACCTTTATACTGAACGAGAAATCAACCTCATAGGTATTTTCACTAGCTAAGTAAGAGAAGTATGGAACCTTTTGAACACTTCCCTGTTCTCAGGTAGTCAGTTCCGGTTCCTACGTCGAATATTCTAATGTATGGAAAAACGAAGTGCTTAAAAGCTCCCATACATTTACCCGCCGAAGAGTCATAAACTTTACTCTGCAAAACATCTACCTTTTTTCAAAGAATATAGGCACATGTCTGTGTAATAAGTGTCTTAACGACGCGTTTAAAATGGTCTCCAAGGTTACTAAATCACGCGCCCCTATACAACCGAACATTAACCTAAAGGGTTCTGATTACTGACAGATGACAGGGTAAGATTAAAACTTTGTGACATTACGGGGCACTGACGGGTTATCGCTCAAAATTTAACAGATGTGAAGTGACTTACTACCGTGTGTCTAGAATTACATATTTGGAAGTGGGTTAAGTTACAAAATAGTAACATCTAAAACAAGCGTTCATGTTGACTGTACAACTACACCAGGTTATTAACCACACGAAGAAAGAAATAGTACAGAAAATGTTAGGTGACCTAAATATCGTGATTGTTCCGTTCAACATTTTAAAGATGCGGTGAGCAAACTATTCAGTTTCCTGTACTGTGTATCGTACAGCCGTTTGCAAATAGATGCTCCTATCAGAATATGTATCGGGATATGATTTTTCTACAGTTTTGTTGGGAATGTTCACTTCGGGAATAGTGTTTGCATTTTTGCGACTGCCATGTTCAGAAAGAACATTTTAGAATATCTTTGCTTCTTCGATATTTCGTTATCTAATCTGCAATGTATTCTTTATTCATGAGTGGCTCAAAAAAACTATGTCTAGAAAACAAAGAAAAACTGTCTGGTCCTTTAGTTAAAAAGAAGGTCTCACTTATTCTCGTTACCTTTTAGTCGCAGTTGGCGTTTGAGGATGTTTGCTGTACTTAAGACAATAGCCTTGTCAGTTCATATAAACGGTCTTTAAGGAAGGTTTCCTTACATCACGTGGACTCGGTCCATTTACGGTCGGCTATAAATGTCAAACTACGTATACATCATTTTGACATTGTTCCCATAACTTGGAGCGTGATTCACTTCATTTAGCTTGGTTTTAATTTTATGAGTTTCGTTTATAGTATCATTCAGAATTTGTAGGTGTTGTACGAAGTAATATTGTTTTATGTTTGTTGTTTATAATGGTATTCGTAAGTGACACGCGATACGCACGTTGATTTGATTACTTTGACACAAAGTTCGCGTAAATAGTTGTCGAATTTTCCGTTATTATTTCACTGCGGTAAGGGTTGACGACCAAATAACATGAATTAGGAATACGGTGTAGATTCAACTACAGTAATCAAGATTATGTTCGAGAAGCTTTTATTATTATATTTGAACACTTTTGACTTTTCTTTTATAATTTTTATTGCGTTTTCGTATTACTTACTCAGAAGACGATTATGATACGACACGATTATGATACTATTAAGACACTACACACAGCGAGGGTGAAAGGCCGAAGAAGAGATGGATCGATTCTGTGGTCGTCGATGAGCGATGATGACACCAGTAGGATCGGAATAAGTACTGGGATGACGGATAACAGATAGGGCGAATTAGAAAAACATAATTATGTATTGTGCCGTCCGTAGAAAACTGATGAGGGGACAATCTGTCAAGAGGCATAATGAACCCCGGAAAATTGTTGAGATAAAAAAAAAGTGTCTAAAGAAGGAAAGGTACCTTTAGAGCATAATATACAGTATGTCGAAGTATCGAAAGAGGTCTAAATATAAACAAACGCTAAAATCTTAACGATTTTCCCAACAGAGCTGGCTGTTCAAAGTTCCGAATTTAAAAAGATAGGGGCTCCCGATTTTCTTCGGAAAGTCCTTGAAGAAAAAAGAAAGAAAAGGAATAAATATTCTTTAGAATTGTTCTAGACAACGGGAGATTTCTTTAAATGTTCTTAGGATAGAAACTGGGCTCTTGACAGAAATGCACTGCACCAACGTTATTTCCATTCGAAACCGCCATTGTTTCATGTAAACAACCACTTAATCTTCCGGTTATAAATAATGACCTTACAATTCCGTGAAAACTAAGAAAGCATAATAACTTAATTGTTTTGCTAAAAACTTCTCCATGTTAATTGTTCCGCATTTGAAATGTTAAATTGTTTTACCATTTCTATTTCAACATCGCGATTATGGAATTTATTGGAATTGCAATAAGATCGATTCTTGATTGAGTTTATTACGTGGTACGAATACGTTACAATTTAGCTGCTCCGTAAGCTATCATTTTCAAAGCTTTCTGTATCGAGGGCGTACCTATTGCCAGAGCTATTTAAAGTAGATAGCTTCTTATTAAGCGTTTGCGGTTTCCAATTTTTCGATATGGAATTTTGTTCGATAAATTGCTTGCCCTCTTTGCATTAGGACCTAATAGCGGCACCCGCAAACAGTACGTACATGACCTTTTTACAGAATTTCAATACACCCTTTCCAGAATCCCCTCAAGGCGGGAAATGCTTGTAAAATCTCGACCTTTATAAAGTTCTTTTATGTCCCTTCGAGGGCTTGGCGAGAAAATATTATTTACTAGTACTCTTTACTATGTAAATGTACATATGGATAAATTCCATCAATACACCTCGACTGTTGAATATGTAATGTAGACATCAATAAAAACTCATTGAATATGTACACGTGCAAATCAGTTAGATAAACCAGATATCAATACGCGTGCAGCGAAACAAAGTATTGAGAGTAAAATCAGGATCACGACAAGGCAATATCGACCTTATTGCTTCCTTCCAAAGTCTGTATTAGAGTGTTTAATGCATGGTGAATCTTTAACTTTTGATGAGGCAACGAATTTGGATTTTATGCTAAGTGAAATAAGGTCAATTTTACGGAGTGCCAGTTATTAGATCTGCATTATTTAATGTTTGACTGCCAATAGAACGTAGCTTATGGATTTTTTTTACTTTAATCGTGTATTTTCATTTTTATTTATAACAGAGTTGTAATTTGTGTGCTTATATTATAGAAGTTTTTGTTTCTAATCTAATAATATAAGAAAAAAAACCGATGTTATTCCTTTTCATTTGGGAAGACTTTTTCCCAATGATTAGATTAGTTTTGTCCTCGATTTCTGTTATAAGAAAAATAAAGAATTTATATATATTTTTTTTGTAAATGTACCAATATTTTCAATCAGATACCCCTTAAGGATATAAGTAATTGACCTTTACGTTATTGAAAGTAATTGTGAAACAAACAACAAAATTGTTAGGTATTAGTCAATATCAATAATATCGTAGGAGGATAAACGAATAGAAAATTATGTATCTGGGTAATAATATACTGTTATCAATGTTAACTATCTCTACTTACAATATTGTAGTTTAAGTTTTTATTTAACAATTAAAAATGTTATGATACTATATTTATATTGATATTTTAACAAGACGGACAGCGGTATTAAAAAACTTGCGAAAGCCAAGCGATAGGATTTAACAGTGAGTTCTTTACAATTACTACTGTCAAAGTAACATTATGGCGATAGGCGATAGGCGAGGGTAATGAATAGGATAATGCAAATTATCATTTTCGCAAAAATAATGCAAATTCTATCGCCTTGCTATCATTTAAGTTAGGTTAGTAACACCGCTGCGGGTTTAACACAACAGTTTTAATTTTCTTTGGGAACGGTCGGTATATATTTTTGTAGAATTTTTATTTAAAATATTCCGTTATCGTAGAATTCGTGCTTTCGTTTTCTTGTAGCTTTTCGAGGATTAAAAAGGTCCTATCGTTTTCTTTGGGCTTAAGCTATATCCGCAGCGAATTTCATCAATAGCAGACAAATGGTTTAGCCATGAAATCCTTACAGAAAGATAAATAAATATCTGACGGGGGCAATTATAGTCTTAAAATGTGAAATTATTAGAGTTCTGGGTTGAAATTAAAAATAAAAGACAACGACATTTAAATAATGTAAGAATATAAGTCTAAGCCGGGAAAAACAGCTTAAAGTGATTTCCGAGGGAAGAAGCGGATTCCATCTGTTAATAAATAAACGGTCACCCATCTTCTTTCTAATCGCGCTAAGAACGGCTTTATTTTTATGTTCTATTGTTCCATATTTTACTTAGCCTCGAGCCCTGCATTACAAAATATCGCCCTCATTATATTTAAGTACGTGCTTAACTTTCGCTTAATTCAATACCGTCATTTTAATAAGCGCTCACTCTAATTACTGTTCACTGATACCGTAAAACGGGCCGATTCAATAATTAAAACGCTAATTGATATTCATCGGAGCAAGTACATATCTCTTTAAATCATTTTGGTTCGCTCTTTGAAATATATACCAAACGTAATATTTGTTTAATGTTCCAAAACATTTTGAATTTCAATACTGGTATTAAATATTTAGCTGTATCAAAGTAAAAAAGGGTTGCCTGTTGGTTTATAAAAAAAAAAGAAAATTAAAAATGTATTTCTTTACCCGTCAGTTTCACGTAGTTTGAAACTTAACCCATTTTAACGTTGTTTAATATCGGATTTTCCTATGGGAAAACGAAACAATGAACCTTTCTGCATTAAAAATACGCACTGCAGGGTTAAGCCCTATTCTCTAAGAGAAGGAACAAAAGTTTAATCACACGTTTGTAATTTCCAAACAATGGGTATGTACTACGTCACACAGATAATGATGAAAAATTTACGATACTTTTTTTGTTTCTTTTTATCTAGTAAATGTCTGTCCTCTCTTTGCCATTTAAATTTTATCCGATTCCATTCAAAGCTTTTCTTTCTCGATTAATGTCACTTTTCTTTTTTTAATTTCTTATTTCTTTAATTTATTAATCGATTACATTGTTATCGAGTCACTTATTGATATATCTATTTTTATAGAACTCCCCAAAAAGGTCAGGTTATGTCCTTCGGGTATTACCTGACATTTTCAGTTCTTTATATAAATATAAATAACTATCGTTCAAATTGAGATATTATTTATTGATAGGTATACGTCACAAGTATAGAAATATAGTTACGCACGAAATGCGTATAAACCGCTTGTTAATAGTTCATAATATGCAAGTGCACGACACAATATGGATATGAAGATGGGACCGCGTTATGCATTCACTGTCAAGTCTTGTAAATAAAGAAAAGTGAGGCGTACAAATGGCTTCATAAAAGTCTTATTTGCATTATAAATGAATAATAAATAATTCATTTACCAGTAAAAGTTGGGAGTAAAGCCTTTTTAATTAAAAATTTATGTCACTTACAGCTTTATTTCTTAACTTTTTAAAACAACTCTTAGGTATATTTTTGAAGCAGCTTTGTTAGGCTATGTAATAAATTGGGTCCGATTTATTTATGTGTCCGAGTGTTGTCCTATATAAAATGTTTAACCGCGAGACTTATAGCCCTCGTACATGACCGATGTCGGCGACAAATCAACGTCTAATGCAGTATTAGAGAATGCTTTGCTAAATCTTTTTCTGAGTGTTCAAGTGTGGGACCTAAGCTTTTGTTTGGACAACTGCACACATTTGTCATATCGTCTTCAACGTTTTTATTTATATTGTACAGACTACACAGTCACATAGATTAATGCTTTGTCTTTAAAATGTCGTACCTATTTTTAGCGGAAAATTACGTAAGACAGTTTAGGTTTAATTTAGTATTTTATTTTGGTGGAAAATGGTCGCGGTTGGTAAAATATTGTTAAAAAAGTCTTAAACGCTTAAGGCTACTTCGACCAGAATTTTGTTTGGGAAACAGAACTTGTCGGATTTGTTTACTGTAACAAAGAGTTTCACTACGTTAAATAAATTTAAACAATAGCGTTTTAAAAGAAAATCTTCTCTTAGTTGCAAAGTCGAAATGGTTGAATTGGTTGGTTCTTTCGGCGAAGTTTCTAGCGCTGTCTAATAGCGAAGGTGTCGTCATTGCGTAATCTTATCTATCTTATGTAAATAAGGTACATATCTCGTGTACATAGACAAGCCGCGATTTAATGTTGGTCTCTAGGAGTTAGGACGAATAAGTCGTCTGGGGGTTATAAGTACGAAAGTACGGGAGATCAAAACTTAGAAATTTATTGCAAGGTTAGCTCTTTCCCTTGTACACCTTGTTATGATTTTGAGGTATGAGACTCTTGTGTCTATTGATGATTCTCAAAAATACACGTGGCGCTAGTATATTATGTACTATATAACATTATTAATTTAGTCTTTTATTTGCAGCATCCGAATGGCCAGTGATCAATAAGCCGTTGAAAGTGATACGAACCAAAGAGAACAAGTTGTCAAATAGATTCTTTCCGTACGATGAAATAGAGACTGAGTGTCAACTGACTATTGACGACGATATCGTTATGCTGACGCCAGATGAGCTGGAGTTTGGGTAAGTTAAGAAAATTTAATTGTTTACCAAAAAAACACTTTAAGGTCGATTACATACAGTACAGTGATTCGCACATCCATTACTAAAAGTTATAAAGTCTATATATTATGAGAGAACCGGAAAACGAAAGCGCCCTCATCACAATTGTAATTGAACATGTTTTCCAGGAACAGTTTGGATTTGTTTCATAACCGAGGTAAGCTGAGTACTTGGTTTAATAAGTAGTAGGTAACTCTTGAATTTAATCAAACAATAGAAAATATGAAGTAGCTCGCATCTCATTTATAAAGGAAAATGTGTAAAATAACATCAAAAAGAACCTGAAAGCGTTTGTTGTCGTTTCATAAGCGCCTGTAATTGGTTTACATAAAATGAAAACATTTTGATTGATTAATAGGAAGGCTTTGAACTGTCAGTTAATTTCCGTTAAATAAAGGAATCATTTTTAAAGTACTCTACATTTTCTATAAAGGTATTTTTTGCTCTTAGTATCGCTTTGTTGTTCTTGCATAACAACGTCCATATTAGAGCACTATTTACGAGAGCCCGACAGTTTTTGTTCATGTAAAACAGACATTCACAGCCATCGCTTCCATTTGCTAGTGCAAGCAAAATACAAATGCTGTACACTTGTATTTGCATACATCTTAAGACAATCTCCTTCGAGGATTTCGCGGGTGTTATTACGAGTCAGCAACTTTAAAGGGTTAAAGAAATGTTATCACCAAAGTTTTCCGCTTCAAAGCTCCGAACTTTAGCGAATTTTGTTTTTATTTCTTTTGAAAATTGCTCTGTAGAAATTAGTTTTTATTGCGGCTTTGCGACCACTTTTGCGGGACAATCGACATCTTAAATGTAGAAGGCAAAGTGATGCAAAAATATCTTACTGAAAAAAATGTAATATGTATACGACCTACAGTTTTCGTATTCAAAAAACAAGTTACTTTGAAGATGATACATATGTCAGATCCCTCGTCCACAATTTAATACTTGACTACGAGCGGATCCCTCGTTCGGATTTATTTGAGCTGAGTACGGGACTTCATTCTCTCAAAAAATCCTGTACATAAATATTCCGTGCCAGAACGCTGGCAATAAATTTTGGGCAAACTACACAGTTATTATCCGCGTTCGATTTTTAATCGGCAGTGCGCGCCATTCCTTTTCATTCCATAGTTCACCAGGATCGAGCAGAATTTCGTGCGGAATTTCGCCAACGTGTGCGCTACACTTATTAAGTTTTTAGGAGGCATTAAAACTGTTCCCACCCCTCCATTCATACGAAGTTTCAATGGGCTGTTGAGTACCACTGCTCAGTACAATATTCCGGTCCTTTGCGCGGAGAACAAGGCAAGACACTTATTTGTATTGCGTCCCCAAAACATTTCTTGTGATAGAGCTCGCAAAAATTATATGCGTTGGAAGCTACATAATTTTGCAACTTGAAAAGTCACTAGACAGAATGTGTACCACGGTTACTTGACTCGGAGCTATGGCCACGCACACAGGCGCATCGTTAGCGTGTGATGTGATGGGGATGCGCGGGTAGCTACTACAAACGCTTATTAGGATTCCACGTAGATGAGCGTTGCTTATGTTCTTGCGCGGGGCGGCGAATGTAAGAAGCTGAGTGTCTACCGCGAAATAATAATCAAACGGAGTGTTAATGTGAGAGTAAACGTGCGCTTGATATATGCACAGTCAGCGAGAACTTTAAGGGGAATGGAGAATTAGAGATTTAGAAAAAAGAAATGGGATAAATAATCGTAAAACTCTTTGATATGACTGATTTAATATGACTTACATGGATTCGATTGAAAACTTTATTAATTTTTACACGACTGCCCAAAAAGGAGTGTTATGTAGATTTTGTATCTTAGTATACTTTGTGATTTTCGAGACAACCTAAAAGAGAAACTTTGTTATAACCGTATACTGGCTACATTTAGTTACAAAGTCAAATTGTTAGGTTCCCACACCGTTTCGGTACATTTACTGTATTGAACTAAACTGTAAATATTTTTGCGAGTTCGGCCTTGGAACAAAACAAACCAACTAGATTTAGGGCGACGATGTTTGAGGAAAGCTATTGCTTTAGAAACTCGCAGCTAGGAATAAGCAAGCATTTCAGATGTTGCAGTATAACGGATTTAGTGTGAGAGTCAAAGTATAAATCTGGTTGCGGTTGTAATTGTTTAAGAGGAAGAATTAAGTGAGTTTTAGGTGCAATTTGATTGTATGTTTGCTCTTTACAGAGCTTGGCTGTTTCTTTCAAAATATTTTCTTTAGATTTTCCTAAAGAATTAATAAAGTAGTAAATTTTGAGGAGACTAGTAGAAAGGATGAATGGCAGAAAAGCACACATTGCAAACCCGGAATAATTTAGAACAGGGCAAGGAAAGAAGAAGAAAATAGATTAATAGATTCTTTAACAACTCTGTTTAGTTTTTAGCGTGTGTCTGTGTGTTCTGTTATGGTTTATAGAGATTGTTTTATAATCAAGAATCCGTATAAAACTGAGAAATAGCTCATAAAATTTTGAAATACTTAAATCATTTTTTTGATGTTGTTTTTCGCTTTAGAATGTTTATCGGCGATCTAATTAAAGTTATCTATAGAAAAACTATTTGACTACTTGTAACGATTTGAACAAAACTTTTATCGTTTTAAAGGCCAGAAACCTTTTATTTTTAACCTATTTAATAGCGGCGTTAAAGAGAACATTTTATTCTGGAGCATGAAGCCGCAACTCCGCTTCCCTCGCTCTCTTGGCTAGCACGAGGTCGTGATTCCAACCTAAAAGCTACTTGACTGTTATACGTGCTTTTAACTATCTTATAGTAACTAAATGCCTTTTTTATTGTAATGTAACCAAGTGTTCCTTATTTCCCGATACTTTTTGTTCTTTAGGAGGATATAACCCCCTTATTTTTTTTCGGAGTCCCTTTTTCCGCTACCTATATTTTGTATATGTGTGAAGCCTACGACTCGTCAGTTGCGCTAATATTTGATGTGTTATGAAAATCTTTTTATATTTTAAAATTAATTTATATGTGGGTTGATCCCAATTTAAATATGAGGAACTTTTTGCTCAAGTAGAATAACAAAAGCGGAACATGGTGAAAGAAAAAATGGAACATGGTGCTGTTTTTCCATTAAATGTGTAGGTAAAAAATAAAGGTCCGGCACGTGTAGTATATGTTTTCTACAATGTTTAGAAACAATAAAACCTCAGGGTACGATTCCATTTGACTTTTACCTTAACTGTATTTCTTAATATTTGCCCCTTACTCTTAGAAATACACTTCTATTGAGAGACAATAAAAATAATTTCAATCACAAGTGTTGTCACAACATTAAAGTTTATTCATTTACGATTAGAACGATTGAAAGTAAAATGAATGATAGTCTTTAGTCACGACATCTTATGCGTTTGCTTAGGGTTGGCACTTATTATTATATGGCTTTTATTATTGTGTGACATACCAAGTTTTATATTTAATACCAAAATTATATGCGTCGTAGAATTAATAGAATCGACGCATTATTTTATTTAAATATTTGTACCGCATTATTTATTCTTAAAGTGGTCACAGAACTATATTTTAAGACAATATTATATCGACTACCTAATTCCAAATGCAAGCAACAAACCACATCATATTTATGGAATATAATACCAAAACCATTTCTGACATCTTCTAGACGCTTTGTAGCTTTGCGACAGCTTGCGACAGTGAACCGACAGGCGGTATTTAATATTAAATACACAAGTAATATTAAGTGCCAGCCCTATGCAGCTTGTCAGTAATGCTGTGCACTTTCATTGGCGCTAAACTCGCTGTCGCTAACATGACCGATTAGATAAGTAGCTTCTACAAAGAGAAATTTAGAATATATGAAGACGTATGTATATTTTGCAGGCATGAATATGTATTATTATTTATTTGTAAACTAAGCATGTTTTAAATATAACTCTATTTTGTTGCGATTTCTAATCATAACTACAATGAAATATAACCAGAGATCGATTAAACCGTAATGTATAACATTTGTCCTGGTAAGCACACGCATATTTACATAATGTTTGTATTGCTCTCTATTTTTTAGAATAATTCCTGTGAACAACAGCAATTGTTAAGCATGTTTTTTTGGAGTAGGATTCTTAATTGTTTCTTTGGAAAGATCTTTTAATATTTATTTTTTCTCAACCTTATTTTGGGGCTAGGTTTTATGCTTAAATTATTCGTTATCTTTAGTTACTAAGGGTATATTTCCCTGAAGCATTAAGAGGGTACTTTTCCTTGCGATTCCTTAATTATGTGGACGGATAATTTATTCAAAACTTAGCGCTCCGCTGATTAAGAGTCATTGTTCTAAATAATTCCCGTTTAACATAATTATTTTTTGCTTTTTTAAGTCCTCTTTTAATACATAATTAATCTTCTTTTCACGTAATCTTTAGTTACCAGCTTATACTCTGTAATAGGCAATAGAAAGCTAATTAATCATCATTTTTAGAGTCTACAACACGCTGTATACACACTAACAGTATAGTTCATAATTTTCTTTCCCCAAAACGTACACAAACACAAACAACCTATTCATATATTTTGATTAATATGATTTATGAATAAAGAAAAGGCCTCCGCGATATAATCTGCATTGAACGATAAACAGCCGCCTATTATAATGAGGTTGTTGACTCGTGTTATCACGATATCAGCTGATACGCCGTGACTTATGTTTACGACTCTTACGTATTCACTGCGAAAGTAGAATCTTTGCACAGTATTACTTTTATGTGTTTATTTACTGATGCTTTAGATTTGCTTTCGAAAATTTATTGATACTCAACCTTTTATACAAAATTTTGTTATTTTGCGTTTGGTATATAATCTCTTTCGTGATCGTTGAATACGTATTGATTTAATTTTCTTTGGCGTGTTTTTGATAATGACTGGCATGTTTGTAAATTAAGCGTTACATAAAGTTACTTTTACTACAGTAATTAGTTACTTTAAACAGAAAAATAATTAACCTTAGCAGAGTACAACAAATCTATTTATTTCACCATATACAGTTTGTCCCAGAAAGAATGGGCGATCGGATAGATGAGATATTTCCAGGATGGTGAACCTCTTAACTATCCTTATAACTTAGCCAATATCTAGAAGACGGTGCGCTAATTCCATAAGACGATTATCTCGAGCTGTCATAAAGAAATAAGCGGAAATAGATAAGCCGTAATAGCGTTTATGATTCGCTACTTCGAACTGATATTGCCAGACTAGTCAGTTGAGAGAGTAAAACTAAACATAGTATAGTATAGATCAGTATAGATACAATTTCCACTGATAATTCAGTTTATTTTTCGACACGGCCAAACTCCAGATAGCTGAAGAGCAACGTTTTGTTTATTACGCCCCTTTTCAACGAGACAGCTAACGTTTCGAGATAATTCTCTTGTAGAATAGTTTTGCAGACGTTGACCTAACTTCATCGTGTTGGGAGATTAATGTTATCTATTTTGTATTACTAGCAATTTCTGTTTTATGTTGTGTTGTTTTTACATTGTTGTGGGTCTTTTTGATAATGTTCGTGTAGAAGGTTTACACGTTGAACTGGTGGATTCCTTTTACCAAGTTGACATACAGACAATGCGTGGGCGTAGATTTTACGCCTTACAACATGCTTTTAGGTGACTTGCATACGTTATAAGTAAATGAAAGGATGGTTTGTCATGTTAATACTCTGTTGACATCGTTATTCAATATACCTATCCCTCAATGTATCTAAATGTGGTCTAATAGGTTGACATAATGATATGATAACATTAATTGAGGTAATAATAATAATAATATTCCGGGACAACTCACACACGGTTATCTGATCCCAAGCTAAGCAGAGCTTGTGTTATGGTAACCAGACAACTGATAAACATACTTATATATTTCTAAATACATACATATTATAAATAAATTACACCCAGACAACCAGAACAAATGATCGTGCTCATCACACAAACATTTGTCCTGGGTGGGAATCGAACCCACGACCTCCGGTATAGCAGTCAGGGTCACTAACCACTAGACCAACAGGCCCGTCGCAGTTTCTGCAACATTATCTGAAAACTAAGCGGGCGGAGCCGCGGGCAACAGCTAGTCTTTTATAATGTAGTTACAAACAAATTGCCTTCGCAGAATATGGCTCTGTTAAATGGCTTGGAATTCGTAGTATTTTATTAGAATGTGAAAATTTTTGGGATAACACGAACAATGGTTTATCGGGGGCAATCAACGTTACGAATTTCTGTTATTCCAACTTTAAGGGCGGGAATGTTGATTGTCGATGTTGGTTTTACAATATTATTCACGAAATACTATATAAGTACCTACATAAACCTACATTGTGAGATTGTAAACAATCTCTACGATAAAACTAGGGAATTAGTTGGTACCTACTCTCTAATTTTAGGAATGTAGGATTGTAGAATTACTTGTTTTATTCGGGTCCTTATCTTATTATGTATTGACGTACCTACTTTTAAAATCACGTTACAGCCTTATGAGTCCAGAAAAAATGCTTATGTAACCACCTTGTAAAGCTAGTAAAATACGGTTTATATCATAGACATATCTTTTACCCTAAAAAATAAGACCATTTTAAATGGAAAATCAGGATAAATACCTAAAAATCGTTTCCTACTGTACCTATTCTTCCAATCGTTTCCTACCGGTGCACGGGGCAGAGAAAAGAGTGATTATATGCATCAGACTACTATCTGCATACAATTTGGTACAAAGGTGGAATATCTCCAGGAATAGCGCCTTCATTCCGGAAAACGTAGAGTTATTTACGCGCCATGTATTAGAATATGTATGTTACGTACAGTCATGACCCTAAATATATGCACACATAGCGAAATTATGAAACAAAGTTAGTGAAATTGAAAAAGAATACATGACTTGAGAACTGTTTCGCTCATGACATGTTTAACAATACCTATGTAGAAGTTTACACATTATTTTGTGGCTGACTGTACAAATATACGTGTACGTGTACTTATGTATGTATGTTTGTGTGTACGTTTGGCGCGCTTACAAAGTTACAACGTACCCTTTCTCTCGATCGCTCCTTAACTTGTGCGGAATGTTAAGTAGGTGATATATTTTGTTTTCGTTTTGATAGTAAATCCAGCTTAAGCAGCTATTAGACGAGACGATTTCAGTCTGTCTTAATAAGACAACTCAACGTGTAATAAGAGTAAGCCAGCAAGCACGCTAACTAGCGTGCTTCCTCAGTGCGATCGCTAGCTCACCGGTTTTTTCAGTCTAGTGTCGTCAACTATCGATATTTGCTTTGTCGATACTATACTGTAGTGAAAGTATATATATACAAACAACACAAAGCATATATACCCTTAAAATATTTACAGGAAAGCTTATAGCGCTGCGGCGGCGCACGGCGCCGAACGGTTCTCGTATTGAATGTTTATACGCGTGATTACTAAGAAATTAATTATCTAATACTAGCGACCCGCCCCGGCTTTGCACGGGTGCAATGCTGATACTAAATATACTACATAAACATAAAGTGCTGTAGCGCGAAGCGCGGCCTTCGACGCACTATTTGGTATAGGCACGCGCCCCCGGCCCCCGGCGGGGCCCCCCGGCCGGTACCGCCGCAACCGCCATGGCCCTGCATTTTTAAACTTCGAAAATATTCATTTAAATTACATGCTGTAAAGGGCCATATAATAATTGGATAAGAATTAATGCTGTAGTGCTCTAAATCGTTTTTTCGTAAATAATTTATAAGTAAAGGATAAAAAAATGGTTATTGTGGGTTAACCCCAAGAGATAGACATATACCATCGCGGACTTTTTTTTAGACCTTTTTAAGGTGCACAATATTGTAGTACATTATTTTGATCTAACTCGTAGGGTTCAGCCAGCGTTTGCAATGTAAGCGCAAAAAAATGTGTTTAGTTACGACCTTACATTAAAAACCTCTAGGATTATCTGTGTTTCTCTACTATATTATGCATGTATTATACATATAATATTTAATAAACCTTCCTCTTGAATCACTCTATCTATTAAAAAACCCCGCATCAAAATCCGTTTCGTTGTTTTAAAGATCTAAGCATACAAGGACAGACAGACAGCGGGAAGCGACTTTGCTTTATACTATGTAGTGATAGTGATAATAATATCCTATTTGAAAGTAAGTACCTACTAAACACTATTTCACTGCTTCATAAATACTCTTTATAACAAAACTGTTAATTTAAATAAGATTTAATACTAAGATACGAATTTATCAAAGTTCTGTTTCTACCGGCGATCTAATTACATATTATTTTAGGAACACGAAGGATACTATTATGACTTAACTATGATAGCTAGATATAGTACCTCGCGGACTTATTTGTAGGTAGGAATGAGTACTTTAATCACGTAGAACATATTTTTTATATATCATTAATAGTTTTCTCAGCGCACACCAAATAATGAATTTCCAGTACTATCGAAACCTTTAAACTTGGTATAAAAAAAAACCCTTTCCTGTTAATCGTATTAGTATCGACAGTAATGTGTAAAAAAAGATGTGGAGTGGTTTATAAATGGTAACCCTACACCACGCAGCTAGCACGCAGAAAGTCTCTGTAGACTTTCTCGAAAACCAGCAAGCACGCTGCCGCACTGTTTAACCTTGTAAGCACGCGATTTGACCTCTACGGGCCGCCCGACGAATACACCTAGGGTTGCGATCTTTACGTAAGACAAGTGCAGTAAACTATTTCATGCAATTGTTAATAATAGGATAAAATTACAATATACCTTAATTACTTTTCTATTTCATATTTTGGATTTTGCGATTTGACTTTTGAAACTTATTATTTTTTTAGTACTTCGTTTTAACTTCTCGATTGATATCTGCTATTGAAAAGCATTTATCGCTATTCAGTAGTTTTTTTTTTAGACTAAAATATCTATTATTTGCTTATCTTTTATATGATTTTATTAACTAAAAGTAATTAATTAAATTTATTGAAACTAAGCATTGCCATGAATGTCTTATATATTACCTTAGTGCAAAGATTCCAGTATATTTTTAAATATTTGAAAATAAAAATGTGCTACAGTTGATTTAGGTACCGTTGAAAATGTAGTACCAATTTTTCGTACCATATTATTTTCCTATTATATATATTACAATTTACTGTATTATAATGAACATAGTACGATACTATATAATAAATTGCAGGAGGCAACCCTACACCACGCAGCTAGCCCGCAGAAAGTCTCGACTAGACTTTCTCGCGACGAGCAAGCACGCTGCCGCACTTTTTAACCTTGTAAGCACGCGATTTGACCTCTACCGACCGCCCGACGGATACACCTAGGGTTGCACAATCTTTACGTAAGACATGTGCAGTTTCAAAACTGCTAAAATAATTCACATGTGGAAAAATAGGATGAAATATAATATACACTATTTAGGATTTTGCGTTGATTGCACCTTCGAAACTCATTATTTTTATAATTCTAATGGTTATTTTTTTTAACTTGTCAATTCATCTCCACTATTGAAAAACATTTGTAACTATTCAGTAGATTTTAGACTAAACATCTATTATTCGCGTACCTTTTATTTGATTTTATTTTCTGTACTTAATTTTATATTCTGTACTTAATTTTATATGTGTTTATAGAACAAATAATTATATTTTTCATAATGCGAATACAACATAATATTACTTAAAACTAAATCTTTGTCTATACGTTAAGTATGTGTAAAAATGTTGGTAAACCTAAATTTATTAAAAAATAATAACTTATTAGCGCATTACTAAAAATATCGATATCGACATCGTCCACCTTGTTTACCAGACGACCAACACCAAAAACTTCACACTGGCGATTGAGTAGCATGCGATATTAAGTCCAGTGTAATAACGAGCATGCTAGTTAGTCTGTCAGCCAGGCTAGCTAGTCTTGACTGGAAATTGTCTCGTGTAATTGCCCCTTTAGGTAGAGTTATCTTGTTTCCCCTTTATAAAATCAAAGTGATACGTTACGTACTTCTTTATGTGTTACGTAGCCTAATAATTGAGGTATCATATTCTGTTTGTATTTCATATAGGCTTTTAATCTAGGGGTTTTTCGGAAAAACGCTTTCATATACTTGTAATTAATCTCTTCGAATTGTAATAATGATTTTTTTCCTTTCATTCTAGACTTTAATTGTAGAGCACTAAACTGTATGCGTAACTGAGTCCGAAAAAGTTAATGAACGCTGATAAGCCATTTATTCATACCATCGATTCTGTTAAAATTTGGTATGTATTGGGATTAGCTTTTACTCTTAAACAGGATATTAGCGTCTTCTTCTGCAATAACTGATATCTACGCGGGCGGATTCGTCGCAAAAGCAAATTTATTTTTTATTTCGTCTCGTAACATCATGGACGATGGAAGAATTTCCATCCATGACAGTTTTCTACAGTAGTTTTACATAATGTTTCAGTTTCGACGTGTGGCGCGAGTTCCCCGACCGCATAGTGGGGTTTCCGTCCAGACTGCACGTGTGGGACAACACCACCAGCTCGTGGCGCTACCACAGCGAGTGGACCAATCAGATATCTATGGTGAGTTCTACTGCCTTCACTTATTGTTAGGTTTAGCCCAAATTGTCTCACTATGCTCGTAGGGCTGTTTTTACTAGTTTTATTTAGTTATTTGTTTCTTAGAGGGGAGGTTGGCTCAACTGGACTGTAGGTTAATAAAAAAAGGAATATTATTCGATAGCGTTTACGTACCACTAACAGAATCTAGAGAGTTGGTTTCGAAATGTTGTTTCTAGATTTACAAGTCGTAGGTATATTTCTTAGTAATAGAGTTAAAAGACAAGACCAATCATAAATATAATCTTTAATTACACAGTAAATGTAATCGTATACCACAAATAACAGAGTAAATGAAAACGCAATGTGCCCAGTCAGGCTATCAGTCCAATAATTACGTGCAATACAAGCATTTATCTGACCGCATGTTGTATAATCCAATAAAATTCCGATAATGCTCTCGAAACGCAAATTAAACACTACCCAATAATATCATATTTATACAAAACACATTAGTCGGCAATTTATTAATCTGATGTCAAATATGAGGTCAGTTAATAACAAAAATAAAGTTTTAATCAGTAATTAGGATAATTTGAATATTAATTACGTTTGTTACGAAATAAATTGGGTTAAATAATGTCAGCAAAGTTTGGAATTGTGCAGTACTTTTTAGAGGCTAAAATAATTAGACATGTCTAAATAAACTCTAGTTTACATTAAATATTATGTACAGTTCTATTGTTAACTTATTTACTATGGATCACGTAATTTCTATCGTGTAGTAAATATGAAAGATAAATATCGAAAAAAGTCAAAGAGCATCTCTATTTCAAACAAAGAGTAACCTATGGAGGTTCTTGCCGGTTCTTTTCCATAGACATGACAGTTTAGAACCGCACACCTAGAGTCATTAGATTTGAAAACTTAACGTTTTCAAAGCGCCTCTTTATAAATCCAGTTTTTATTTTAAAGTCAGAATTATTTGTGGGTCCAAACAATTTTATGGCCTAAACTTTTACTATTAGGCAACGATTTATTTACCTGCCATATTTCCTAACATTTTTCATTCACTTTGAGTAAGTCTAGTTCACGATAGGTAGCAAGAGTTATCGGCATTAATCTGTTAGTTATCAGTGCCCTGGATTCAAGCCGTAATAGGTATGTGCATGACCGGTGTGTTTCCCGCCCATATGACCTGCTTCATATTGTTTTGTTTACCTATCATATTCATAAAACTGATTAAAGTATCAATTTAAATCTCTATGTATTAGACAAGGAATGATCAAGGTACAAGTGTCTTATTAAGCAGAAACATAAATTACTTAATATAACTTTTAATTGAAAACTACAAAATTTGTAAGAAAATGTGAACAAATATTATAAACACTGCTTAAGGCACTGTAATACACAACTTTCTGACAACAGACTTGCGAGAGACGTAAGTAGAAAATAATTGTGCAAAATGCATTTAATAAGCTATTACGAGTATGTTTTAAATTCTACTTGCACTGCGAGTTCAATCCTCGGAACGATTTCAATTGCTTCAATCAAAACATCAATTTATCAATATAAATTGGCATATCAATTCACCCAATGGTGAAGCACCAATTATTTATTGAAGCAATACATCTCATTAACAGCTTCCCCATCCAAACAGTTATATTGAACTGTCATACATAAGTATGTGATTCACTGGGCAATAGTTATACAGTGTGTTACAAAAACCCTATTGTTCAATGTAGAATACTGTGGTGAGAATCAATATCTGAAAGTAATTAAAAAAAAACAATGTAAAAATTAATTTATGCTTTAATTATTTATAGGTATTGGTTAATAAACACCTTTGCTTCTATCGTCGCCATTTGTGACGTCGTTACCGGCCGTAGCCTGACTAAACTTGTACTTATAAGTTCGGATGTTATTGTTTTTTTTTATCAAATAATAGTTATCTGTTTATGGTCCCCTTTGTTTTATTATAACTTCAGGAATTCTATCTAGCCTATTGATATACAGGGTGTTAAGAAAACCCTGTCCGACCAGTTAAGGTGTTGTTAGGTATCGATATCTGATTACATTAAAATAAAAAAAGGAAACAAGAAAAGAAAATTATAACCTAATTTTTTTTTTTTCTCAAATCCCGAGTGAGAGATTCGGCGTCGTCACAGGTGCTGCCAAATGATCAAAATAAAAGGCCGCCAGTAATACCGACAAAATGGTGTTGTAATTTTTCTTTTAATCTCAAATTTGCTGAATTTTGCGGCAAAAAAATGGTTATTTCAAAATTTATTATTAATGTTACTGTAAAAAAATATTCCAAACTTAATATTTTATTTGGGCATGTGATTATGAGCCCTATAATACCCTTTCGGGTCGGACAGGGTTTTCTTAACACCCTGTATAAGTCAATAAGGTCGTAGAAGAAACGACAAACTTTTTTGTAACAGACTGTATTTAAGTGTCATTGTATGTGATCTGGTCCCAACAGTTACATTACAATGTATGTGACCTGCCCAGCTAGCAGCTATGCGACCTTCCTAACTATGTACTGACCGGATGCTGTGCACTCCGGTATATATACTCAATTGTCGAGTAACTTAGTCGCGTGTTTACGGTCTGTGTACTTCCGTTTGTGTGTGTACTTGTGTTAATAAGAGATGATTGGTATTAGTATATTGAACGTTTATGACATAGTACACTTAGGAAATCGTCAAGCCTTCGTTTTCGACTTAGCAATGGAATGGAACGACGACTATAAATATAAAAAATGCGAGGTAAAAGCCCTATGGATAAAGAAGTTACACTTGTTGGTAGGATTTGTGTTTCTACTACAATCTCAGGACGGCTGGCGCCTTGAATATAAAAACAATAAATATGAAAATGAAAAAATATATATATGCAATGCATGTAACAAAAAAGAAAAAAAAAAACATTAAAGTAATTTAAGCAAATAGAGTCCAATTACAACCAACGTATATAATATAGAATAATAAGAAGCGCTTCATTAAGATTTATGCCGACTGTCCCACAGTCCGAGTATCTCAATGAGACAATTGACGGCAGTTTGTGCTGAGATTTCGTAACTAACTTCGTGTAGGATGGTAGTATATTTAATAGGTGTAACAATGCAATATATATGTAAATGAAAATAACTGAAATAATAAAAAAATATTGCCAATTAAATTCTATGAATTTAATTAAGAGGGAAATAAAATAAGAGTATAATATAAATGATATCTTGTATAATACATCCCATGGAATGGAACAGACCTAATACTTTAAACTGCAATGTTTTTATGTTATATATTTTATATTTTAATAGTTTCAAAATAAAATAGTGTCATGAAACTTAGTCATAGTCAGCGACCGAGCCATCCAGGTGGCGTCTTTTTGTCAGATACAGTTTGAAAGTCGGATCTTTGACTCGCAAAAGAAGAAAAACATCAAAGTAAAAAACGTGCATAAGAAATTTTCGACTCACTCATTCAGATTTAGAATAAGTCTCTGAAACACGACGACAAACAAACAAATATGACAAATATAGAATGATTACGATGTTGATTCTGCGAAAAATAAAATTTTAAGCCGGAAATGTTTATTACACTTGTTTGATTGGACAACGTCCAGAATTTATTAAGCCCTCAGTTTTGCTTCACTTTTCCTTGTATACATTATCTCTAAAGATATTGTGTGTATTAGGAATGTATTTAAATAAAGTAAATATGTATTTTTTATGCAACTTTCTCTTTTTGTATCAAAGATTTTTTTTTTATTTTACCCCACATCTTATTTCATGAACTGCTAAACTGTTGTGCAACCTGGTTGTTCCTAGACTTGAATCTCTATCGACTCCCGTAATACTACCCAGAAGAAATTTTTATGATGGTAAAATAGCTAATTTCTCCCCTTTTCCTAACTGTTAGTTCCTACACGCTAATCGACCTTCTTAAATGGGGTAGGTTTCATACCCAGTTAGGGTATGAAAAGACTAAATCTAGTTAATCCGCCAGTCACATAATTAAAAGATAACAGACACATATTTTTTCTTCCTAACCTTACAAATTATAACCCTATATTCGCAACTTCCAGGTGCTAACGGGAGCGGCGTTCCACCACAAGATCTGGTCGTGGTACTACACGTACAAGATGCCGGAGGAGATCCGCAGCTGGGTGGACGACAATTTCAACTGCGAGGACATCGCCATGAACTTCCTAGTCGCTAATGTTACTAGGAAGGCGCCTATTAAGGTAACATACTACTATTTCTGGTGATTTTATTGTAGCTAGTCACATTACCTGTGGCGTCATTGTGGGAGGTTTAAGTCCTCCAAAATGCAAGTGAGCTGAATCTTTGGGGACTACGACATTGTCTGGTCAGGTTAGCAGCACTACTATTGAGTACAAAGCAGAAATTAGTTATAAATTAGATTTTGGTGTAGAATTTCCCACATTAAGTACAGTTTACATGGAGGAGTTATTGTAGGAAATAATAAAAAATAATGATAAACGGTTATGGAATTTATTAAAGTCTACTTTCTTCAGATAAGATTTTAATCATGGAATGTAGATAAAAAAATATTTTGTCAGATTAAAAATAGTTTTGCATTCATTCGTAAGGAAAGAAAAAGTACAAATACATTGACGTCTCATTAAGAGCTTAAAATATAATGTGTTATTCTAAAATACTTATTCTGTATTCCAGGTAACCCCCCGCAAAAAGTTCAAATGTCCGGAATGCACGAACACGGAGATGCTATCAGCGGACGCTCGGCACATGTCTCAGCGCTCGGCCTGCATCGCGGTGTTCGCGCGCGCGTTCGGCCGCATGGCGCTGCAGCCCGTGGAGTTCCGCGCCGACCCGCTGCAGTACCGGGAGGCGGGGGCCGGGGTCCCGCATGCCTACCCTGATATAGGCGCGTTGTGAGATGGTACGGGTTCTGTATTGGCGGTATGTGCTTGGGTTCTCAGTTATGGTTGTATGAACATCAGTAGCTAAAGAGGCAAAAAAGCAGGAAAATTCTTGGCGTGGGTTTTGTTTTCCATATGGAAATTTAGCAGCATTGACGTCACAGGATTTGTAAAAGAAGTGTTTGGAAATTATGACCTAAGTTTTATTGCAAAATTGTTGCCAGCAACATGTACAGAAAATGTTATTTTTTCGGGTACTGAAATGGCAACATTCAAACTTGGCTGTCATCTGTCAAACCACGTGTTACCAACTGATTGGTTGATTTGATAGTATTTTGGTCAATTCGTTAACGTACTATAAATTTGACCAGCCTTTCAGAAACTGAGAATAAACATTATACGTAATACTAATTTCCAAAATTTCGAAAGAGCTTTTCGTCACTCAACAAGGTAAGAAAGTCTATCACTTTAATTTTAATATGATGAATGTTGTAAAAGTAAATGCCGTCGTATCATAATGTAAGTATAGAATAATATACATATAGTCAATGTAATGAGTGTAATGTTTATAAAATTATCGTGACAGACTTCTTTGCTAAACATACCGTTGATTCAATCAAGTTTATGTATAAGAATGGGGTTAGAATAGAATTAAAGGAAAGTAGGTGGTACGGACAATAACAAATTGATCGAAGGCTGTAAGAGAAATAAAAATGGGATTTCGTCCCAACACCAGGGTATGTAGTGTTAAACTGCCATTTTTTTAAGTTCCCTGACCCACCCCCCATTTTGTATGTTTACGGCAGAATTTTCTATTGCCCTACATATTTTTTACTTTCTTATTTTTTTTGCTCTACAAGGTAACAAAGTCACAATATTACTGCTTAGTAAAAAAAATATAGCAAAAACCACCCTCAGTTTATTGTTTTTGGTTTTCCTGACGTAGTGGTCCTGTTGTAAATTGAACTTCATGTACATTTTTATAAGTGTCACAATTGACTTTTATTTTTTTTTCTTATTTAATACTCAAATTACCAAAGCTAATTTATTTAGAATTAACTTTTTACGTGTTTAACTTCATATAACTTTATATTTGTTTTAAACCTTTTGCTTTTCTTATAAATAATTAAATATTGTAGTAATAGACATATTCGGCCGTAAATGTACAATCAGCAAGAAAAATATTTACTAACAGTAAATATATTTCAGAGTCCCTTACCCCTTATTTTAAGGACTTGTGTTGTGAGCTTGCTAATCGCTTTCGAATTATTACGTTATACGATTAATAATAATACAATCGCGGGTATAGTTTGTGAGTTTATTATTATTTTTACGCTGGAAATAATATGTTCATAGATAGTTTTTCCTACTAGAGATAATTTGGTTAAATACTCTATCTTCAGTTGGGAAAATTATTTATGGATAAATTACACACTTTACAAGTTATTGTTTAAAGTGCGTTAATATCTCTTAAGGGTTGATTTAATTTAAATATGATTTTATTTTTCTTTCTTGTCAATGTCCGTCAAAATGTAACTAGAGGCTTTTACTAGAATTTAGAAGTAAGCTAATTTTTTTAATAAATTTTGAGTAAGTTAAGAAATCATTTAAATTAAGCTACTCTTAAGAGATTTAATGTTCTGGCCGAATTTCTAATTGACGTTTGAAATAACTAAAACATATCCCCTTACAGTACATTAGCGGTGTTAAGTGATTGTATCAAACGATTCTATATCTTGTGCTAATGTTTATGGGTGCGACTGTACTTGACTAGTCGTGACAGTTCATGATATAATTTAGAATTATTTTTTTTGGTGCTTTAAAATAACAATTATAATATGTGAATTAGTGTATCACAAAATCTTACTCCGCCATTTCATGCTAACAATAAGTTACTAATTTAATGCACAATGAAGTATGCATATGTGCATAAGAATGCAAAAAAGTAATTTTATCATTTCCTTCTTCATCTTGTCGCATCCATAAATAATAGTTTCAACGATAACCTCGTAACTTGCCATTCCTTTTTTTTTACAGTAGAAATTAATTTTGTCTATGACAATAAGTTTGTAAGTAGCTAGTAAATGATCCCCAATTGGTTTCATGTCAATTCTTACTTATTAATATCGATGTATTATTTCAAATATTTGTCAAAATACAACAAAAAATAATAAAACATGTGTACAGTCATTAACATAGGTTTAATAGAAAAATCATAGCGTTTTGTTCCTTTGGTTTGTATATTATAAATCAAAATAGTTGCAAATAATTGTGTTTTGACAGAAATTTGGGAAAAGAATACTGACATCCGTACTCAGAGACACTAATGGGTACCTATTTAAGGAATTTCTCAACATCAGTTTAGGTAATCCAAAGGTCTGAGAGTTGGCTTAATTGGATATTATGAAATCCTTTTTATCGATTTAAGTGAGCCACGTAACGTCTTTGAGTACGGCAGTCAGTGTAAAATGTAATGCCATCTGTCCTTAGATGAGTAAAGAAATGATATTCTAAAAGTTAGTGAAGGTATTAGAGTTATAGATGTATAGAGAAATAGTCCATCTTTACATATCGGTGCTTGCGCGAAGAAGTAATCTAATTCCTAATAATTTTAAATTGTGTAGATATACGTAAGGAATGCACGATGTACAGTAGTGGTGTATAAATAGATCCGTGTATTATTTATTCGAAATTATATGTATTTTGTTAAACTTTTTTTAATAACGCTCCTTTGGAAGCAGCTATGATTTTATATCAGAATATCTGATTGGCTATTAGAACTCGTTAGATCGGTGGATTTGAGTAGGTATCGAAATTAAGTAATAATAATAAATGCCTTGCTCTTTAGGCATCTTATATCGTAAGTAAATTAGAATTTTCAATGGTATATTATTTATTTGTGTTAGTTATAAAATTATGTATGATTATGACTATATAATGATTTAAATGAACTTTTGTTCGATTTCATAGCGAACAAATGCACCGCTTTGTATTCCAACGTAATATATACTTCAATGGGAAATAATGGGTATACCGGTTTTTATAAACCGGGTATAATCTATTCCTGAATGACGATATAAAATTATCAATTTTATACAGAATTTTTCATATTTAATCTATAATTTAATTACGAAAAATGAATTTTAAATAATTCTACGGTTTTTACTTTTATAAGAAAACAAAGTTTTCGTATAATACACCAATTGTAAGTACACACTGTAAATTTATTTCTTATTTTCATGTTTTTATAATTTTTCGGACAATAATTTTGATGAATTTATTTATAATTTTAGGAGAATTTATTTTTTCGAGAAAGTTTAGTTTTATCCTTAGTTTTATTACTTTCGGTCGTGAAACATTTTGTATTATCGAATGTTTAAAAATAATTTTGAACAGACTGAAATATGCTGCTAGCGTGGTAGGGCCAGTGGAAATCAAGTGCTCAGGGAAAGTATTCCTTAGGAACATTAAAAAATTAACTCTATTGCGAAGTAAATAAAGTTCATTATTATTTAACATTGATAGACGTTTTCCGTAGCATAAAGCTGCACAAATTCCATCCTTGATGACCTTATTATAAAAAACGCTGTATCAATATTTAAATAATTTTGAACTTTATGTCTATGAGTAAAGAGTTGACTTTCAATTGTCAATAAAAAGCCTTTGAGCATTTGCACTGAACCCTACCTAATATAATATAAATACATTTTAGGTGTTTTCTTTTGAATGTTAGCCAAAGACCTAACGACTAGTCGCAGAGATGTATTTATAATTCGCATTTAATTAATTAAGTGGAAGCTGTATGTTGTGTGTTACCAAACTGTCAGGTGTCAGACTGATGTTATATGTCGTAGACGTTATGCTAGGTTTTAGGTAGAACGTGAACTGAGTGTGAAGTGACGTTGAAAAAAAAAGCGTTTTTTTATAGCCTTTTTCTTTGGCTTATGTCGACAAGGATATGAAAATATAGCTATTTATAATAAAATGAGCATACGACTGTTTTTTTTTTACTTATCTACCACTAAATATGTGTGCCCAATAAATGAGAATGTGTATAACCCACAACCCACATTCAATTATAAATTTTAAAATTATTTCAATGTTTTTATTTAGATCTAATAATAAATTAGTAAAAATTTATTTACATTCAAGTCCTTGTGTGTCCCAAGGCATTGTACGTACATACGCACAATGCACGGAATATACTTATTACCTTGAAATAAAACTACTTTTACGGATTTTATCGCGATAAAATCCGTAAAAGTAGTTTTATTTCAATGTCTAACATTCGCGTAAACCTAAGAAACCAATATACTTATTACCTTTCGATCAACGTCACTTTTAACTTATCTAATGCAAAATAGAATGATTAGATTGGCCTACATGAGTGTGACAAATTAAAATGAGACAATGTAGTTTAAATAATGTTATGAGAAATTAATTTATTTGTACTATCTTTATTTACAAATAAATTACCGACCTCATTACACAGTTGTTTTTATTATTTCATTTTTAAGATACTTTTAATTAACGCAATAATAAATTATACTTTATTGTACATGTATCGCATGTCCCAAGTACAGTCATGTATAAAACTAGTGTAATTTTTCTATATAATATTTTTTTGTAAGAACAAAATCGAATACCAATTTTATCATAATTATACCATTATTTATTATTTGTAATCTTTTGTTGGATTTCTGACAGTATTTTATTATGTATGGGACGGTATTATTGTAGTTTATAATTAAAGCAATAATTGTGTTTACGTCATTTCTATTCAAACTCTCATTTATTTTTCTGGTGTTCTTAAGTTCATGTAACTTGCTCATTTTGTAAATTTAACCTTATAACAAGCAAAATAGTGATTGTGTGTAGACGATGTTGTGTGTCTATATGGGTGGGTAATATGTATAAAATCTGACATCTTTTTGAATATAATTCTTACGAGAATTACACAAAAATTGTGTACTTTGCTTGTGTTTTTCTTTTATAGAAGTGGAATATGTGCTCGCAGTTTAAGCGCTAATTTTTAACACAATCTTCCACACAGACCATATATTATTAAACACTGCCAGTATAAGTTATAAGTATCAACTGATATCTTTGCCTTCTAAAACTTTTTCGCTCGACTGTACAAATACAAAAGAAAAGTATGTATCTTATGTTTTGTTGTCAGCATTTTATATATTTTTAATAATCAATTAATTATTATTATTTTCATAGACTTTTGCAACCAATATTATGAATTGCTGAACTTAAGGATTTTGGATTTAAACTACATAATTATTATGTTTTTATTTTTAACCGTTTGACTAAAGGTATATGTATAAGAATATGTATGCATGTGTGTATCAATATGTTTTAAATGTCTGGAGTTTTTTTACATTTTTGAAGTATGGTTATTTCGGTGGCCAAAGTCTCTATATTATGAAAGCCTTTTTGAAGACTTTCTGGGTAAAAAATATTAAAATTATTAACTCAATTAGTGAAATTTAGCTTTCTTTAAAATCAAAAAATTATTTTAATATAAAACGTTATGTAGTCACTTCGGCCACCAAAATAACGGTTTTTCAATAATGTAGAAGAATATCCAAAATAAATATTCGTTGACATTTTTGTAACTGTGTAGATAAATGTTTTAGTATAAATTAAGTACTTAATAGATTAATTTGTTGCGATCATGTACAGTGTGTAAATAGTACATATATACTGTGAATAAAAGGAGACATATCAATTTGTAAAATATGTTTTATTTACCATAAACCCGCAGTTGTTTTCCTTCGTGAACTGGAAAAGGGAGAATGTGATTGCCTTATGTGGTCCGTATAGCCTTATGGGCTTGTAAGTAATTAGATATAAAAGTTATAATTACGTTGCTTATGGTAATGGAAATGTAGTTTGATGAAGTTAGAGGTTTCCACTTGCCTACTACTAGAGGTAATCATGAGCGTAAGTTAACCAAAAAACAACATAGTAGTGGGTTGACAACGCCTCTGGATAATTTTGATGAACCAAACTTAAATCATATACGGAAAAATATTGGATTTCAACGTAAAAACTAGTACGAATAAGACGAAAAAAAAACATAGGAAAAAAAGGAATATCTACCTGTAATATTCCAACTGCTGGGCAAAGGCACATCTCAAACAGAAAAGATAAATAAAGCTATTTAAGATCTAATAAGAGTAACTATTCGCAATATTAAAAGGAGTCGTTCAATTTAATACCCAAGTACCTAACCATCCCAAAACTAAACAAAAAACAATCTTACCAGTTACCTCACAAACCCAATAAATAGCTTAGCAGAAAAACAAAACACGACCCGCTACCAGCCAATATTTCTTCCACCACAATAATTTAAATTAGGCTCCAATTTTTCTTAAAAACAAAATAAAAGTAAAAAGTTTCCAGCCAAGACAGAAGAATGGAATTCAATGTACACGGGCGCGCGTCGCGATGCGAGCAATGCCGGGATAGTTACAGGCGCGCGGTAATTTTATGTTACCTGTTATCCATTGTTGTGGGTTTAATCAGAGTAGTTTGTATTAGCTTGGAGATAAGGTGTGAAGTTCGGTAAGTAACTTAGGATTTGTTTCATTTTATATTTTTTGGTATTTAAATAAATTAATATCTACATTTTGGGACGGCTCACACACGGTAATATAGTCACTAGACATCTGATAAAACAAATTGTACATTTTTAAATACCTTCATAAATCATAGTCAGACATAGAACAAAAATGATCATGCTCATCAAACTAATATTTGACCTGGGTGGGAATCGAACCCACGACCTCCGGCTAAGCAGTGAGGTTCAATAACGACTACTTAACCGCCTTAAAAAGGATACGGTTTTCAATTCGACGGTATGTTTGCTTAACCACAGCATGATCATGTCAACCTAATCTTTCAACCATCATCAAACAAATAAACTCTTGGAGGACCTTTGTTTATTTACCTCTAATGTACCGTTATCCCATTTAAATACCAACATCATTCTATAATAAATACGGTTTCTTAATACACCACACATTGTTCCATCTAAAATCAAGATTCCATTTAATTAGCGTATTATTCCATAATCAATTAAAGCGCAAACGTAACGAAGCATAGCGAAACAAAGTGTTCGCAATAAATCGAACAAATCCAGTGGTGTAGTGTGGCGGGTAGCAAGTAGCGAGTGCGAAACAAACGTATTCTATTAGCCGGAACCGATGCGATCTCGCGAACAAAGCTCCCGGGCCTCCATATATCCGCGCTAGTTTACTTACGACTCCGCTAAACGCATTGTCAGCCACGTCGATATATTTAAAGTGTTGCCCGCAAATCGATGCACGCCTTTGTACCAACCGACAAGTCGCGCATTGTACGCACCAACCCGAAGGTGTTAATGTCAGACCCCCACAAATATGTAGCAAGTGAAAAACAAAGCAAAACGCTAACACGCCACCCGAGCCGACCCGGGATTTATTTCGCGCGTTACACCAACGAAACAATTTTAATTAGTATAGCTCCGGGTTTAATGAATAGAGACATAAAGTGCGTCGCTGGATTCCGAGAGTTTCGATACCCCATTGGGGCGTTCCTCAATAATTGGCTACTAGATGACGATATTCATGCGATGTTCGGCATTCGTTTTGTTAGACATTGTTTCGATAAAGGGCCAACTTGTGGAAAGTTATGGGGACCACGTACGGGGAAGCGACGCGCGCCCGCGGCGGCGGCTTGTGACCGCCAGCCGGTAATAAGGCTCGTTCCGTATTGCATACACCACCGTAATGAGGCTCTTAATTCTACAGCACTAATCAGATGTAATCTTGATGAAAACTAATCAGTAAGTATATAATTCCCGAAGAAGATATCGTAAGTAGTGTGAACAATTGCCTTTAAATTATTCTAAGAGCGCTTTCAATCGCTTCCGTCTTGAACCGTTAGCGGTGTAGAAGGAAGTGGTACGCTACTTAGCGACCGCAGCGACACGGTGACCGCGGGTCTTAGGTTAATTCTTAAGGAGTCAAGTGGAGAGTACTTAGTTTAATTTTGCATTTTAGTTTTAAGGCTTATTTGGTAAATAAGTCACACAATCTTATCGAAATATAGGTACACTAGTCACTAGATGACTTTAAAATTAGTTTTATCTATTATAACTTGCTTTAAGTCCTTAAAGTCTCCTATTCAGCTTAGAATAGGATACTAGCCCCTGCAACATATGATGAGCCTTATTATGACTTGTTTTATGTGCCTATGAGTATTTAAACAGAAGTGACATAGAGTACGCTCAGCATCACAGCTTGCAAACAGAATTTAACCTAAGATTTACACAATACAAGCTATAAGCACCAAATCTGTTAGTCTTTAACGTGTCATTTAACGCACTGCCAAGTGTCGTCTAAAATAATTAGTTACTATTGGCAACACTCACGAGACAATAACCGCTTATTATGTCTAACACAGATGTTACCATATATTTATTGCCACCACAATAACAAATACTAGTCTGTGCTGTAGTTAAAAAAGACATTTAGTATCATTATCCTAGATTATATTATTAGCGAAGTGTTTACAATGGGTAGCGAGAATATTTTATATAGTTGAAAATTATAGGTACATTACATACACAAGTAGATTACCTACACTATATGAAACAAAAAAACAAAAGATATGAGACAAAATTTAAATGAACAAAAGTAAGTTTTGTGACGTAAATTAAATAAATAAATAAATGCGGACAATATCACATACATTGCTCTGAACCCAAAGTAAGTAGCTATAAAGCACTTGTGTTATGGAATTCAGAAACAACGAAGGTACCACAAACACCCAGACCCGAGACAATGTAGAAAAGTAAGTTTCTGCATTGACCCGTCCGGGGATCGAACCCGGGACCTCAGAGCTAGCGACACCTTGAAAACCGGTGCGTACGCCACTCGACCACGGAGGTCGTCAATTTAAAGTTAACTCACCTACTTTGTACATAATACCTAGGGTTTTGTCAGGACGCCAGTGAGGTATTATTTTCTAATAATGCTACTAAGCATCGGGTTAGATAGTTACATGAATCTTTTATCTTTGAATAGAAGATGTTGAATGGTTTTCAATTTAAAGATACTAAAACATGTCAGGATGGCCGAGCGGTCTAAGGCGCTGCGTTCAGGTCGCAGTCCACTTCTGTGGGCGTGGGTTCGAATCCCACTTCTGACAAAATATTTTTTTTTTAAATGAATTATAAAAACTCACTTGTAGTTACCAGTTATGGCATTTTAATGAATATGTTATTTTTTATGCAAGAGTTGTGGCAACATTGACTTTGTTATGATCCTCGTTGAAACTACTTTTTGTATGATCGTGTTTTGAAGGAGTATTTATTCAATAGTTCAATGATATATCAAAATTGTCAAAGATAAAGCCTCCTTGCACTATCTGGAAAAAAAAATGAAAGGAGGATGTTAATGTTAAAAATAATTAAACTAACATTTTGATAAAAGAGCTTATTTTTAAATTGTAAGACAGAAAGCTACTAGTTACAGTACATATTCATATTATTTGTCTTCCTATTACAAAGCTTTCACATTTAATTAATACCAATAGCGCTACAAAAGTTACTTGTCAGAAGTGGGATTCGAACCCACGCCCACAGAAGTGGACTGCGACCTGAACGCAGCGCCTTAGACCGCTCGGCCATCCTGACACGTACTTATTACGTCAATATTAAGTATTGTTTGTGATGTTAGTATGAGATCCAGACTACCTATGCACAGAATTATAACTACTAGCCCATAACACAACAATATCACTCGGTTGTAACAATTAATGTATTTATACACTGTTTAAATTATATTTATATTACAATTATAATTATTTTTTAACACTCGAAAATAGCACATGTTTTGCTGCAGAAAACGAAATTTAAGCCAGTACACAGAAGACCTACCTCACAAAAACTATCTAGGTGTAAGAAGACAACTACTTTGATGTGATTTTTTTTTATATTTTTAGTCTTAATCAATACACGCATGCTACAAATGTCATACAATTACTAAAAAACCCTGATCCTCTTTTAGAGCAAACAGCTGTAGGTATATTAGTGTATATACTTATGATAAAATAAATCTGCTTGACTGCTTCGTTGGCCTAGTGGTGCTAAGCGCGACTGCTACGCTAGAGGTCTTGGGTTCGATTGCCAAGTCGACCAAGGTGTTATTGGGTTTTTCTATGAAATTCTCAGTAGCAGGTATAGTTTGGATTTGTGCCCGGTTAGTGGCAATAGGCTCGCCCCCTATTACATGGGACCTAAACATACCGGCGAACTGGGGGTGTACATTGGTACACCTCTGCCTAACCCTTTGGGGATACAGGCGTGATGGTATGTTATGTTAAATAAATCCTGCTAAAAAGCCATAATTAATAAAGAGCTTGATATACAACTAAGTAGGTAATATAGTATAGTAATGTAAACAAGTACGTCATTCATTGAGTAGAGCGATACAAACAACAGATGATCCAATTAATAAAATATTACGGCTATGAATAAACAGTTTATTCTCGTTTGATTTTTAGAGGAAGTCCCACTATGTAGTAAGTTTATAGTACAGTCAAGTAAACCTTAGTGCTAATACAGGCTAATACTCATTCATCGCCATATAATAGTAGATGACAGGACATGAAAATCTAAAATCTGTTTTAGTCCGTCAGTTAGATGATAATGAAATAAGATACACGTAATTTAAGCGTTTATAACAGTGAAACAAAGTTCACTAGTGACGTCATGCTTGTGTACAAAATATACAAAATTGTGACGTCAAGCGAAATTTCAATCATGTTTGTTCTTGAGTTTTTGGTGTCGAAAAACAAAAAAACAAATCGGTACTAATATTTAACATAACATAACATACCATCACGCCTGTATCCCCGAAGGGTTAGGCAGAAGTGTACCAATGTACACCCACAGTTCGCCGGTATGTTTAGGTCCCATGTAATAGGGGGCGAGCCTATTGCCACTAACCGGGCACAAATCCAAACTCCCACCTGCTACTGAGAATTTCATAGAAAAACCCAATAACACCTTGGTCGACTTGGGAATCGAACCCAAGACCTCTAGCGTAGCAGACCCGCTTAGAACCACTAGGCCAACGAGGCAGTTCTTTATGAAAAAATCTGTCAAAAAAGTGTTATTATAGGTAATATACGTATGTGTTGATTAAACCTTTGTTGAATATTGTATGGTAAATAGTATCTCCCTGTTAAATCTGAAAATTTATTACAAAAAAATCTTATTGGAGGAACAAACTCTGTGCATACCTTATTCTCATTGTTAAAATTCTTCTTGTAACTAATTTACGAGCAGCTTTCCTCGGTTTTACATGCGAATTGACCGTTCTTGCAGACTTATAGGGATAAAATCAGTGCTGTAAACAAAATTAATGTTAAATTATATGTTTTCTAACGCATATTCAAACTCTTTTGATTATTCTTGAAAGAGTAACAAACCTTCAAAGCCATTAAATTTCTTTACTCAGTAGGATTTCAGCCTTTAAGTTATAAATAACTAGAAATATTTTTTACACGTGCTCAAGACCGAACCACACAAAATCTGCACACAATTCTAAATCAAATCCCTGTCAATGTCATCTTCATAAGTACATACATTTATCAAAGTTCGACGTGCTAACTCGTAACACAATACTTTATTGATAAAACCGTACTATATACGGTAGCCAGTACATAATGTAATATAACAATAGGTATTAGCATATATTGACGTACAGATTAATATTAGATATATGCGCCATGTTTGATTGTGAATCAGGCAAGGGTCATCGACTTGACGGTGTGACAGCCACTCTGGGTGCCTTGGCTATGAGTTAGGGCTGTAACAGGATTGGTCCCGAGTTCCTTGTTTTTAAGCCATTGCTTTTGAAGATTAACCTTTTAATTTTGAAAAGCGAAGCGTTGTCTTATTAGGACAGACTAAATATCTTCTAGTCTAATAGCTGCTTAAGTCAGTTGGTAGATAACTTTAGTTCTCGGCAGTTTTTTTTTTATTATTAATTATAATTTTCTAACCATTTTATAACTGTACTGGCAGTAATTAGATCCGCAATTTGCAGACCATAATCTAAATACGTCTTATCTAGCCTTTTCTTTTATTACTGTGTAGAGAAGAAAATGTGTAAAAATATTTTTTGATCGCGTTTTGGAATAAGACGGTTAAAGTGTTTATTGTGGAAAGCCACACAATTAACCCTACTCTCGCTAAGCTGGCCAGCAACTGAAACATATTTGCTTGATTGTGCATAATTTTCTATTTTAGCCTTGCCGAAACTCTGTGGATTGATATTCAATTTGGCTCATCACAGATATGTCAGGATGGCCGAGCGGTCTAAGGCGCTGCGTTCAGGTCGCAGTCCACTTCTGTGGGCGTGGGTTCGAATCCCACTTCTGACAAATAACTTTTGAAAAATTTTCACATGTTTGCTTCATATTTACTTTTGCTTTCCCTGTGACCGGTGGTGCTTTATATAGGATTCGAAATATAAATATTGCGGCAAATGTTAATACCAAATCAGATGTTACATCGAGGAATATAAAACAACATTCAAGCAAGTCGCCAAATAATAAATAATATTATGAGATAGACAATAATAAGTAAAAACGTCAGCGATTGTGGAGAAGTTTAAATATCTTTTACATTAAAAAGAAATTAAAATACATAATTTAATAAAATATTATCTTTATTTTTGTCCTAGAATTTGAGTACTATTCAGATTTATTATAGGTACAGAGGGATTCCAAGTGCGGTGCAAACTTGCTATAATTCATCATCATCCATTTGCTAGTGTCTCATTTCATCGTCATTCATGGAGTCTCTACAATATGTGGCATATTGAATGGCATTGCGTCAACGAGTCCATCCCGGGCGCCGCCAGGTTTGGCGAGGAATGCGCCGGTCCAGTCCTGCCGATCGTTTGTTTAGAAAGTTGATGCGATTGACCAATATATGATGGGAACAGCTGATCGAGTGGACCTGAACCTAGAAGGTAACCTCTTGACCGGTCATTGGGTAATTGATATACAGATTAATTGAGGGAAAACTCTAGGTAACTTACCTTAGTTGTACAGACAAGTTTCTAGTGATTGGCTATTTGCCTTGTTTTACTCTTGATAATGATCTGTTGTACGGCAACAAACTGTTGTGCAATTTGGCGATATTTTATGTTATTATCTCAATAATGTCCATTTATTAAAAATGTCGTGGTGGCCTAGCGGTTCAATGAACGGATTTGTATGCACGAGGTTGCAGGTTCGAACCCAGGCAAGTACCAATGTGGCTTTTTCAAAAGTTATATGTACTTTCTTAATTATTCTAAGACACTTCTGACAAACGGTGAAGGAAAACATCGTGAGGAAACCTGGATTCCAAAAATTTGGGATCTGAAATCGCCAATCCGCAGAGAGCAAGCGTGGTGATCAATGCTCGTGCCTTCTCTATATGGGAAGAGGCTTGGCCCAGCAGTGGGACGTTTATAGGCCGGATTATTAATGTCCATTTTATTAATAAATAATAGTTACCTTAATTATGGGATTTCTATAATATAGTCATTTCCAGAAATTCTGCATCAAATTCTGAATTAAATAAATAGGAAGATACAATTAAATCCTAGAAATACTGGGGAAGACCCTCAGTGAAGTATTTAAAAAAGCCATTCAATACAACTTGCAACTCCTGTAAACCAGAAATCAAGAAACAAAAATCTTTATATGATAAAAAGTATAAGTACCTAGTAGCAGGAATAACTATTAATAAAGGTACTTTTAGTGGTTATAGGGACAAATTCGCGAATTCGTGATTGCATCATTAAAATATGTTGTAATAATTAAATGCTAAAATAAATTAACAATTCCGGTTACCTACACTATCGCGTATGGGTTATTAAATGAGGAATACTTATTCATTAAATTGTGACGTATTGCGATTAAATTAATTAATTGCTGATTTGTTTCCTTAGTGACTGCATTAAGATATTTTAAGTGACCAGATATGACCGGATCGGGGAAGGAAAACCTACTTAAAGTCAATGTTATCAGAACTTGAAGAACCAACGTGTACAGTAATGTGCATTTATAATAATATTCCAGGACAACTCACACACGGTTATCTGATCCCAAGCTAAGCAGAGCTTGTGTTATGGTAACCAGGCAACTGATAAATATACTTATATATTTCTAAATACATACATATTATAGATAAATTACACCCAGACAACCAGAACAAATGATCGTGCTCATCACACAAACATTTGTCCTGGGTGGGAATCGAACCCACGACCTCCGGTATAGCAGTCAGGGTCACTAACCACTAGACCAACAGGCCCGTCAAAATTATTTTTAATTTGTGTTTCGTCACCTGTGGTTAGGGTAATATTAATTAGCTGATAGGGTATTACAAAAAGTAGAACTTGTACTGTTAGTTTCGTGAAAAAAATGAAATTTTTGGTTTGAAAGCTAAAAATATACAATCAAACTAAGAACTGCTTGTTTGAAGTTGGTTAAAAAAATATGGTGTATAGTTCCGCTACAAAAGTGAAAGATGTTAATGGCACGTTCTAAATAGCGTTAAGAAGTTTTGTCGTACATAGAGCCATTTGATTAATGAGCCATCATCAGACTAGCTCGACAGTTATGTGTGCAAAATCATATCTAAATCGGTCGTCAAGGACTCGGAGCAGGTACTTAGTTCTAAATATCTAATTCAGCTTAGACAACAAAAAAAATGCAAAAATTAATTAAACACATTTAATTAACAACACAATTACCAACATAATGCAAGTGAATTAAAACAGGTTGTAAACGAGTTTGGGTACATTTTGTTCGAACCCAACCTTATTCTTATACGCTATCCCATCCGAAATCATCTGTAATAAATTGTACTAGTTCCTAACAAAAAAATTACATGGCAACACCGGATTACCCGTTTAATTCAGAAATAGCTAAGCCCTCACATCACGTCATAATCAGCATAGTCTGATAACACAGCGACGTAGAAACATGCTCAAATTTTTCCTTCAGTTACTCAGAAATATTAATAATAATTTATCAAATTAATGTACACGCGAATAAGTATTAAATTAATGTAAATTAAAACATCTGAATTAAATAGCGTAACCGTGCGGTTAGGCTATAATCTTTTCCTGTAGTTATCAGGCTAATGAGTAGGTTATATCAAATAGTTCCGACCTGTCGCTAGTCAAGCAAAACCACAGTAATTAATTGGTAAATCCCAAATTTCTCGTACATTTTCGATCAAGTTATCTTTTTAACTAGTGGAGAAACTACAAATATCGAATTCTGTACGTCTAATCGTTATCACATGATATTTGTGTGATATTAAGAATATTTTCTTCACCAGCTACATGTTAGAAAACATAAAGGTACATAATTAGATAATCCTTCAGATTTAATAATGACACATAGGTAATATTAATAATAATTTATCAAATAAATTAATACATTTCAAAAAACAAGCACATAAATTACGAATATTAAATATAGTTTGCAATTTTTCCAGCCAGACCTAAAACTCTGCTTATCCTCTATCTGGCTTGATCATAAAGAATAAAATTAGTACGCTTAAAATGTATGGAAAAGTAGGTCCGTCAATAACGGGATTTGAGTATAGGATATCCGGTCACTCAACAATACAGTCAGTCGCTTGCTATTCATGTCATCTCTCGTCATATGTACGTAAACATTTACTTTATTGAATAGTGACTAAAGTCACGTAAGCATTATTAAATATATTATTATTATTTTATATAATTATTTATTAATAAAATATATTACGTTATTTCCCATGGATAATGTCATATATGGCTTTATGAGGAAAGTCCCTGCCTTAATGTTGCTATTGTAAAAAAATGGGTTGCAATGCTAAAATATTTTAAAAGTAATTAGCGAGTTTTTGGTTTCAATTATTGCTATGAGTATATATACCGTCCTATCTCCATTTTACCTTTTCTTTCCAAAGTTCTTGAACGCCTTATCCATGATCAGCTCAGTGCTTTCCTGCGCAAGAACAACCTCCTTAATCCTTTCCAGTCTGGCTCAATTAATATTTCGTCCAGGACATAGCACCGTAACTGCTCTAACCAACATTACGGATGATATTAGGATCGCCATGGAGGGTGGAAAACTGACGGTTCTTGCGTTACTAGACTTTAGTAATGCCTATAACGCGGTCGACTTTGATATTCTCCATGGCATGCTGCGCTCTCTGAACATATCTCCAACGGCAATTGATTGGTTTCAAAGTTACCTGTGTGGCCGTCGACAACGTATCTCTATCGAAGGCACATCTTCTTCATGGTGTGACACTTCTGCCGGCGTACCACAGGGAGGCGTTCTCTCTCCATTACTTTTGCCTTATTCATAAACCCAATTTTACAAGAACTTCGCTCATCCTACCACCTTTATGCAGATGATTTGCAGATATATTCGCACGCAACACCGAACGAATTATCGGAGGCGATAACAATGATTAATAGAGATCTTGCACGAATTACCGACTGAAGTGCAGGTCATGGGTTGACTGTCAATCCCCTAAAGACGCAAGTAATTGTTGTCGGGAGTTCTAGGCTTACTTCCCGAATTTATTGGTCTCAATTACCACAGATTGTTCTAAATGGCATTGCAATACCCATAAGTGAAACAGTAAAAAACCAGGGTATTCACATAAACAAAAACCTTTCTTGGGTTCAACAAGTTCAGGAAGTGAGTCGAAAATTATTTCGCTCGTCGTTTCGACGTCTTCTTAGAGAACCTGTTCTCTAAGAAGACTTCGCCACTTTTTACCAACTGCCACCAAAATTGCACTTGCGCAGTCCCTTCTTCTTCCCATCCTCGAATATGCTGATGTTACTGAGCTACAACTTGATAAACTTGAGCGTCTTCAGAATTTTTGCATTAGATTCATATTAAAATTTGGTCTTCGCAAATATGATCATGTCTCCGATTATCGCCTTAAGCTCAAGTGGCTTCCCATTCGTTTTCGCCGGAATGCGCACATTCTCTCATTAGCGTACAATATGCTCTTTAATAATTCAGCTCCCAACTATCTTAAAGAACGTTTGCAGTTCCTTAACGACACACATTCTTGATGCTTGAGATCATCGGAGAACTTGAGACTGAAGATGCCTTGACAAATCTTTTACTGCTCAAGGTGTGCGTTTGTGGAATAAGCTCCCTGTGTCAATAAGACAAGTACAGACACTAAGTTCAAAATACTGGTAAAGGAGCATTTCTTGCAACGAAGTTAACATGTTTATTCATTATATATGTATGCAAGTATTTTTTTAAATTATTGTTTAAACGTATGTAACAGTATATACGTGAGATATTATGAGTATGTATGTAGTTAATCTAGATAGGTAAAATATCTATATACAGGGTGTTAAGAAAACCCTGTCCGACCCGAAAGAGTGATATAGGTTTCACAATCACATGCCCAAATAAAATATTAAATTTGGAATATTCACGATAATATCAATAATAATAAACTTTGAAATAACGATTTTTTGACACGAAATTCCCTAAATATGAGATTAAAACAATCATTACAACACCATTTTCGTCGGTATTATTCGGCGGCCTTTTGTTTGATCATTTGGCAGCACCTGTGATTCTCTCTCTGGCCTTTTGAGAAAAAATAATAATTTTAGGTTTTAATTTTTTTTTCCTATTTTCCAATTTACTTTTACATTAATGGTATCAGTTATCGACACCTAACAACACCTTAACGGAACGGACAGGTTTTTCTTAACACCCTGTATATATAATAATATGTATAAATATATGACATGTATGTATAAATATATTTGTATAAATTTGGTTATAGTACACTTGTTACTCTCATCTACCTCTGTTTTTTTATTACCTTTCCTGTCCATCCAAAGGTTGTCTGGAAGATATCGCTATTAGCGATAAGACCGCCATTGTACGCTTCACTTACTGTTCTTTATTATTATTATGTAATTTTAAAGTTGTACAATAAAGTACTTATATTCTAATCTAATCTATGAATTTGCAGCTACAAAAATAGTATTATTTTTTATTTTGCAAATAAAATAGTTTTTTTTTTTCTATCTTATGTTTGACCTCAACTATCTAATTCTAAATATTTTGATCAAACTATATTTGGCGAAAATTTTAATACCTGCTGTTTCCCAACCATGTTTTGCTTTACAAGTATGGAATAAACATTATTTTTAAGCATATGAATAAAAGATTATGTTTTAAAACTTTTCCGATGTTGTTTGGGTTGAGTGAACTCTGACTAAGAACAATAAAATACACTTAAAAAGGCGAAACATGGCAATATACGTAAAAAGTGGGCGGCCTACTGCTGATTGTTGAGAAAATTTACAAATTTCTGCTAATAACGCCATAAAATAGAAACGCTTTAATATTTTGCAATAAATTTTAATCACCCCACGTTAAAAGGCAACTTAGAAAACATACATTAACGTAGAAAATAAAAAAAAGTGTTTAAATTAAACTTCTTTTAAATATTATTAATGCATTGAAAAATAGGTTTTATAGTAGTAGGCTCGTTGCAAAGTAAAGTTACAAGTTACCAATTCTAAATCGATTATAATTGAAGGAACTTAATCTATAAAATTTCAATTAGTATTTTATGAAAAAAGCTGAGTCTATATTTCAGCAAAAACGGTACTAAAAAAATATTAAAACTTAACGGAATATTTTCTGGTTTATACAACGCGGGATAGATGGCGTCACTGAGCGTATTCATAACTGATATCCGAATAAGAATTATTACAAGAATAACAACAAACGCAGCTTTTAGGGCGCAACTATCCTATAAAACTATTGTAAACCTTTTTTATCTATTAACAATATAAGAAAATAAAAGGTTCTGCTTAAATCAGGACTAAACAAAATTAGGTAGGGTAAATACGCTAAATGTCGGCCCCCTTACGGATTTTCTAACTTTGGAATGCTCTGGCTGCACCAGTTTGCAACTAAGGATAGCTTGTGTTGCGGTTTTAGACAGGTTGATAAATCTATTTTATGTTTTTAGGCATAAATTTGACTTTTCTACTAAAATAAAAAAGGATTAAGGTTTAGATGCGTTGAAGACGAAAAAACCCTTAAGTCGGCCGTTCGCGGCCTATTGTCGGCGGTGTTTTTCCCAAATGTCGGCCGGATATAGGGTGTTTAGAATTAAGACAATGAAAAATATAATCAACATGATTTATTTTGGCAGGAGTATACATTTGTATTTGTCTTAGGGTAATTTGTTTAAAAGTTACTATAATTATAACTAAGTTAAACATCGGAATAAATATAACCAGCAAATTCCAAAAAACATTTTTCAATTGTATCCCAAACCATATTTAGCTATCATGAATAATATACATAATTGTCTTCGATACTGTCAACTTCTACATCCAAACTTAACCTATTTAAAATGTTAATAAATTTTTGTATTGGGTACATAACATATATTCAATTTCGAGAAAATAAGTTTGATAAATAAATTAAAAATGACTACCCACACAATCAATGAAAAAATACAAAAGTAATCAGCCTGTATATTAGCGTTAAAATTCGAGGCTGGCCGACATTACGATATTTAATATATTTAAAGTCGGCCCCTGTTGTGTGTGCCTCATTTCTCGACATTCAACTAAGATCACCCCGGCCGGTATTTAGCGACTAAACGTAAAATATATTTATTAACCTATTAAGCTTTGCAAATACTCCTATTAAGCAAATGGAATTGGTAGAATTGGAATTTGTAAAACAGACTGCATTTACTTTAAGTCGGCCCCGGCCGAGAATTCGGTTTTAAGCCGAAACTAGTATTCTAATGGCGGCCTCCTATTTTTCATTTAAAATAATACGAAAAACGTTAAAAAAACAATGTCAAAATATAGTAAAAATAACTTTTTAGTGATAACAAAGCTTAAAACAAAAATAAAGAAACGTCTTACCGTTGTAATATCAATCCCCGAAGCGTGGGTATTCTCATCAAGTAAGCTACTTTAACTAAGAACTTGACTCTTCAACGGCGCGATCGCTGCTGACGCTCAGTGTGTGAAGACCGGGTGACGTAATAGGATAGTGACAGTTTGTGCGTATAGAATATGAACTTAGGTTGCAATTCGAGTAGTAAAATTACCACTTCATTACCCTTGGAACGAACGCAAGATAAAAATGTGCAGACGGCCGACGATTGGGGGGGGGCCGACATATGGCGTATTTACCCTACCTATGTGGAAAAAGATTTAAGTAGGTGCGTAGGTACAAGCTTAAAGTTGAAATTCAGGTTGTAATTGTACCTTTTAATAGCTACAGTCTTGTTCAGATTATGGGAATCTGGACACGGAACATTGATAGTATTAGATATAAATATAATTACGGCCTGACGAAATCTCCTACAAGAAATAATTAGTGCTTACATTTGCTCTAGTATATAATATCTGTTTGCATGGCTTTTACTTCAAAGAGACTTAGGAACAAATAATGCTTTTCATAATATACCTAAGTAAGTAAGTTATATCTAACTGAAGTGAAGTGAAGTGAAGTGAGAAGTTAAGTTAATCGCCACTGGGCACTGTGTGTGTATAGTAGGTCATTACTTAGGTTATTAAGTACCTACCTATAGAACTACTTACTGACTTACATTTCCGACTGTTAGTTGACTCGCCATGAACTTCAGTTTCCCTGCGTTGTGAGGCACGATCAGCGTAATGAATGTCCCATTCCTAATTCTGAAAATGGATACGTTTGTTTACAGTTCATAGAATACAGGAATGTCTCTCGCGTTGCTTAAATAGTGTGAACATTTAAACATGCTAATCATTGATAGATGTTTCGTGATGCTTATCATTTAGAAACTTATTTTCAACGTCATACTTGTTAGGAAATGTTCTCGTAAAATTCGTATTCATAGAATTGTAATGTAAACCTACGTTCGTATCTACATGTACCGACCCTTGCATTGCTTAGAAAAAGTTTTTAAAGCTAGATACTGTAGCTAGCTAGCTGCCTATAGGTACGACACATACATATTAAGTAAATGTAATGAGCCATGGGTAGGTCGTATGAATGTATCGTTCAATACCTAAGTGACGTGACAAAGTTTTTAATTATTAGACGTGAAAATCGCCAGGTGCGAGTAGGAGGGATTTCAGTGGCCCCCATTTGACCGTCGATTGCCATATTTGGCACGGCTCGCGTCTAAATATGGCTCTGGCACTGCCCACCGCCCCGCCGCTGCGCCCGAGCCGCTCCACTTCCGACTCTATTATTTCTATTTACGAAATAAACTCAAAATAAAAGCTCTATTTTAATACGGATTTCGGGCACTGAAACGTTCGCGGGTTCCCGGCGAACGTTCGCTTTTCCTACGGATGTGTCGGGTTACGGCCGCGCTCCGCGTTTCCGTCCCGCTTCAGAGATATTGCATGCGTCGTGCGAGACAGAGACAGATAGAGGTCGAGGTGCGCGGGACGCAGTCGTGCGAAGTCAGTCGCGGTCCGAGCGGCCGAGTCGTCAGTCCCGCCCTCGGTTCTTTCGCGTTTTCGGTTAGTCTCCGTTCCACGTTCGGACGGTGAGGTGTGCATAGCGCGTGCGCGCACCGGTTACTGTGGCGTACTGCGAGGTTATAATGGACGCGCCCGGCGGAGCGCGGGAGCCCCGCTTCGGGTCGCCGTACGGTATGGGACTGCTCGGCGAGATGCCGGAGATGTATGGAGCTGGCCGTCCGCCCAGCGCACTTGGCGGCGGCGGGCTGCGGCCGGGCATGCAGCCCTGCCCGATGCCGCGCGCCGGTGTTAAGAGGACCTCGGACCAGTGCTACGACGAGCGACCCTCGCAGAGCGTCAACCTGGACCACTGCCCCATGCCCGACATCACGGACGATGGCTATGCATCTCTCCAGCCCAAGAAATCGCCACCCTCCAACGGCAAAAAGACCAAGGGTCGTGTGAAGATCAAAATGGAATACATAGACAACAAACTGCGGCGGTACACGACATTCTCCAAACGGAAGACTGGGATAATGAAGAAGGTGGGTGGGTGAGACCGGTTTTGGCAATATTCCATATGGGTCGTCAGGGAGCGCTTGCTGCTTGCAACCAGCATGCGTGTCAGAGTGCATAACAATGTATAAGTTCATGGCAATTATGAGTGGACCGGTCTATATTTGGGTTTCTATAATGCCCAGTTAAAGCAAAATATTGTGTTCAAAGTTTTGTTTTTTATGTGCGGGTTCGCTTACAACCAATTGTAACAAAAGTTTTAATGCTTTAATTAGCAATACTAGTTTTTCCCATTACAAAAATAACTAAACAGTAGTTAAATGCAAACCTATTTTAAAAATTAGAAGTGTTTGAAAGAATCATAAAAATATCTTCAGTTCAGAGTATTGACAGTTAATATCAACCAATTTTCCAGAAGTAAAGTCTTATATTAATTGTTAATGTTTAGATTTTTGGTCGTAAAAATACTCTAATAATAAGAAACTTATATTTTCTGGCTATTAATAGGAATATTAAAACTCATTTGTGATCAACAATGTTGGTGTTTGTGTAAACAGTGAAATGTCAAAGCAGTTGCAAAAAGTCTTAAAAAAGTAATAAAAACATATAATTTTACTGTTACAATTGGATGTAGTACTAATAAGAAGTGTAAAGTTGATGCCCTGAACTAAATGAACACTAAAAACTAAATATCAAAACAGAAATCTTTAATTGCTGTAGTTGAGAGGTTATATTTTTCCGACGCCCAAAATCCTATGGAATATTGCTGAAAACGAGTCCAAATACATTTTTTCTATCAGTATTTAAACATTTTTCGTTCGTTAAGGCCGTAAGTTCGTGTTTTATGTTTATTTATCGAGTTTTTGTGAGCATTTGTGATGAAAGTTTGACAGATGTCAGCTGTTACAAGGTTATGTTTCGTGAGTATTTTATGACTATTTAGTGGTTTATCGGATTTTTACGATGTCGTATGACATAAATTATAACATTAACTATACGATACATATTGATTTGATACATAAAAAGGTATATTTTTTAGTTAAATTTTAAGTGTTAAAACCATCTGTCATAATTAGCTTTGCGATGCGTCAAGAGATGGCGCCACCTGTTACGTTTTAATGCATGATTTCCTATTTTACCTTTAAACTGCTGTAGTTGAAATTCTGTAAGGCATAATTATCTTTGATTGTTTATCTTGTTAACAGTGTTAACAAGAATGTTAGATTAGAAGTGATCTAATAGTACATTGAAATGAAGAATCTAAACGTTAATCTGTTGCGAACGAAACGCAATACTATAAAAAAAATATGATTTAAAAACTCTTTCTATTTTTAATCTTGTTTGTCTATTATTTGCTAAGAAGTGTTATTGGTTTGATATTATTTCGTATAGACTCTGCGCCCTGCGCCCGCGGTGTTTCGTTTTACCACTGGTCTACTTGCATGCATTCGGCGTTTATCACTCAGTGTTTGTCTATTATTGACAATAAATTAAATAATAAACAGCGCATTATTTTACATAAATGTTGGCGCGCCCTTTAATATAAACGCTAATAACAGCGTGATTAATGTTAGAAGAGACAACTTTATCTGTTTAACAATATTATAAATAGGCATAGAATTTACTGTGTCTAACAAAATTTATAAATTTTCGTTATAAAATTCTTTACTGTTTATATTTCTTATGAACGCCACGCCATTAGATAGATCGTAATCATGTAATTCAATAATAGGCCGAAAAACCGATACGTTCACTTACACTATGAAAATAAATGGAAATGTCAATCCAACATGATTTAAAATTATCTCCGTCGTAAATACCACTTTTAATACTAAAAGTATATTTTCACTTTATCCTGGAAGTATTAAAATTGAAAATTGTATGCAATAATAATTTACTGAACATAGACAAAACAATTAGCCCACTTTTCTCTTACTTCAATTAGACTTACCGCTCTCGTGTAACTCTACTCTAATATTTCTTAAGAAATTGTTTTTAAAAATCTTTCACTCATCAGTGGGACGGGCTTTTATCTCGTAATATTATTATGATATTACCTTGTACCTTATACCTTGCCTTACATGTACAAGGCGTGCTCCATTGGGACAGATCTGTTACCATTAACGGGCCTGACAGAACAGCTAATTAGTTAATTAGTATGACACAGTAATAAGCGGCGGTGGCGGAAAGATTGTTGGCAATCGACGTGTAACGGTTGATACGACACTTTCAACTTAAAGTTTTGTAAAACAGAAAGATACACGAAGAAAAGGCCTAAAAGTTCTACCATGTCTAGCTAGTAGCCGCATCGCATAGCGAAGGCATTTTTTCTTCTCATTCTGAAGTTCATAAAATATATAAGACTTATGTTTCTTTTTACCTAATATTGCATTTTTCTTAGCTAGGAGAAAAAAAAACCTTACACATGAGTTATATAAAAACAAAAACAAATGTTTAGTCTAAGTAATATCTAAGTATACTATACTTAATCTGTGGTAACACGTAAACGATAAAGAACTAACTACAAAATGACACAAATAATCTCATGTAAGAACAACTTAAAAAATCATCATTCAACGATTTAAAAACAATATCCTCGACCAGGTTTTAAGGATTATCTGAACGTATAATCCCAGATTACAGAGGAAGTATTGAAAAGGAATCTTGTTTATCTAGAACACGCGATACGAATATGAAGTAAGGACGGAGATCAATTAGTATAATTAGCGCGCACAAAAGGAATATAAAACAGCGGCTATGAGAATAACACCTTTATAAAGAAGCTTTTAAATATTTTACCAAGAAAATGGCTTAACCTCCTACGAGGTAATAATGTCTCACTTTTTGGGATTTTGTTTTTCCTTTAGGTTTATTAAATCTTGTTCCATGTAAGCATTTTGTCCTGTTTTTCTTACTTTCGCATGTTTATTTATTTTGTAATATGCGTATTACTTAAACAAGTTACCGTTGATTCCATTTTCTTGTCGATCAACTTAAAGTATCCGCATTTTCTGTGACATATTCAGATTTATTCTTATAATTTTGGAAGCTTAAAACTTTAAATTAGCCTTCGAAAAAGCTATATCCAATGATTAGGAATCCAATCGTGAACTACAGAAAGTTAGCTTCATTAAACGGCAAGACATTGTCAATCTATGCGTGGAGAAATGTCTGAGAGCGGATCGTGTACTGATGTCCGTCAAAATCCACCATTGAAATGTGATGCAAATAGCAAGCGATGGCCAAGGCATGCGCTAATGCAAGAAATAGATGCAAGCATTGGTTTGCGTGTTCGCAACTTGTTTTTCTTCACTGATTTGTAGGGATTTTTGTCCAGACCTTATCATGTATCGTTAATTCGTTGTGTAGCATAGCGGTATCTTCTAAGAGTGTTGATAAATGACAAAATTTTCTCAGACCATGCATAAACAACCATTAAGAGTGCTGTGAGCTTAATTATGTGAAACAAAATTTACGTTCCTTTAAGAAATTTAATTCTGAAATCGTCACAAAGTAAGGTAAAAGATTAATTACATAGTTGCAAAATATCCTACATTTTTCAAAATACCTTCAGTTCTCATTTATCAAGAATGTGTGCACGAATTGATACACTGGACGAATTTCCCCATCGAAAATATTCTAATCTAGCTGCCAGATCACCCTTAGAATCTAAAATATTTTGGTATAAAAGCTATGCCGTACCGCCTCAATCTTGCACCGCATCGGGGTCGCACACGCAAGCGGTCCTGTCGCGCAGCGGGTATCAAAGTCGCCGGCGTGCCCTGTTGTTACTTGTTAGGCGTGCGCCCGCGCATCCGCCCTCGTTATGCGATGTAATGCCCCTTAAAACGTGCAGCTTTACTTGCCTTCGCAATTAAACAAGGTTTTGTGATTGACAGCGTTTTGGAGAATTTAGCAATGAGTTTTAGATACATTCGATTCTGGAGTGTTAATTTATTAGATGCAGCATAGTCAGTCATTGATAAAATGTTGCTTATAATTTTAACTTGAAATGTGTTAATTTTTTTTTAGTTGCCTTTTATTGACTTTACTTGTGATCGATTGCATTTATACGACCATAAGTTCTAAAATCACTAATGCATTTAGGAAAGTCTTAGCTAAAACACAATGCCCGCAATAAAGCGATATTGAAATATCGTGGTAAATTTTCAAAGCCATTAATTGATGGTTCTACACAAATAGCTAATACGAGCATATCTTAAGCTAATCAATGTAAAGGCCTGCTCATCAATTCGGTGCACCTATCACCTCGTGCAACCGGGACTTTAATTGCGACGCCCCAGGGGCCGTCAGACCGACACGACGGCATTTTGTTGTCGGCATGCCGGTGCATTGTACAGACTTTGTCATGAAAATTGCCGACAATATGTTGTTTAGAGATTAACCGCCCCGATCTACGACCAACTTGTTATTGTTAAAAGCATCACCGTGTTTTAGCGTAATTTGTTGAACAAACATTGACTCATTTCAGTTCACAACATTTACCAAACCAAAATTTTGTTTCATTAAAACTTCCAAGAACGTTAACGATAAAGTTCAATTATATCTTATTGAGTTCTGAGGTTTACGCGAATGTTAGACATTAAAATAAAACTACTATTACGGATTTTGTTTTTAATTTTTAATTATTTGTGTTCGCTACGCAATATGAGCTCACGGTGTCTTGAGGTCTTGCAGCGCTGCTCTTGGGTTTGATTTTGAGTTTGTCGATTATCGGATCCCAAGTACGTTAAGACGAACACCACCTCAGTCTGCCCGTGACCTGCAAAGGTGTCGAAACGTCGGGAACTAAAATCTAAATACAAACCGCGATAAAATCCGTAAAAGTAGTTTTATTTCAATTATATCATCATTCGTGAATGTATTTGACAAACAATATAGCCGCTTTTGTTTTTCGCCAACGATAATATTGCGGTGCATTTATAAATCAAAACGTGCTCTTCTAGAAATGATAATAGCCCTCATTGTTTAGCGCGTTCCTCCAAAGCAAGAATAAATTATACAGTCCGATATAGGCGTTCCGATATAGTCCTTAAAGAGGACATTTTAATAAATTTAAAATAACGATTATCGTTGTCTGGCGGAGTCGTGATTTCGTTAGGTTCGTGGTTGGGTCTAGGGCCGGAATAAGTCGTCACGAACGATTACTAAATTAATTAGGACCTAGCTCGGATGTAGATTGCGCTTGAGATTATTTTCCCACACGACTTGACGACGTTTAGATCTTGAGATTTTGTGAAGTATTGTTTAATGTTAGTACATGGACGTAGATATCTGTTAATTGTGTGGCGACGGCTCCTGTGACCCTAACATTTTTGATGAAGCCTTCGAGTCGGCGAGGCAGTATGTAGTGCTTAATAGATTCGTCGCTGGATAATAATTAAGTCCATTAATATTTTAGCAAACAATTTGCGTAGTAGTGAGAGGGGCAGGCGTTACTGAAATGAAACAATTATGTATTGCGCCTACACTAATTACGGGCGGCGGGTCGGCGCGGGCGCGCATCTGCGACCCATATCTCACGGCCCGCAACCGTTTTGTAATGCTAATGCCGACGACGCGACCTGTGTGGCGCGCTTTTGTGTTTTGGCGGGTTCTTAAACGCTCCCAAATTAGACGGGGTAATTGTTTCTGTGCCGAATAAAACAGTAGCATTTGTTTGAACAGGAATTTATTTGGATTTCTTCTTCGCTAATGAAAAAGGTTTTGCCGGAAATTTTATAGCCAGAAAATATTTGGCTTAGGCTTACATTATCTAGATTAAATCTATTTTAGCGAAATTTTGTTAATTAATGGTTAAGGATATTTGTTTAAAATTGTTTCCAATCAAACTATAGTTAAAGTATAACAGCCTTATTTTGTAACATAATATTTTTTTCATTTTTTGTAATTAATATTATGAGACATTCTAAAATTTAAAATTTGTCTACTTACGACAAAAATAATGTAAATAAAATTGTAGAGCATATAAATTATAGCCACAACAATCAACACGTTCAACGATTCTTATAAATTCATTTTGCGTTCGAACTTACTACACTCGCCGTGGTTGAAACGAAAGCGCCAAATATGGACACAAAAATACCAGGAGCGCACTAACTACGAAGAGGTCGTTCATTCCCGGCTCCTCGAACGTCGTGTGCCATCTTGTGTTAAAATGTATCACTATCAAGTTCTGAAATATTGGGCAGGTGGCGCTTATTTTGTAGAAAACTTATAAAAAGCTTGGAATGAAAATAATGTTTTCTAATGCATAAATTCTACAATTTATATTTTTTATTTGTCTTCTAGACTAGATTTTTTTCCTGTCATTTTTCCTAGAAAAGTAAACAGTTAGCAGCAAACAATGAAGTCTTTTTGCTATGTAGGTACGTCGAGCCCCTGCAACATTACGGTTCGTTAGCACCAAGCGCGACCGCGTAACCAACTCACTTACCAGGCGTCCACGAGTACGAGAGAGGTTGTCAAACGCGTCCATATTATAATGGTCCCCAGCTAACTAACGCGTTACTCCCTGCAAGCTAGAGAACCGGCGTCGTGCGGGGGACGGGGTGGATCAATAGCGATTGGGCGGTAAAAAGGGAATGTCTGGCGCGTCGGCCCGCCTCCCAACAACACCTAGCGTGAACGCCTTGTTGTTATGCGCGCCTGGTACTCGGGGGCCATTGCGATGCCTTGCTATGTTCTGCCACCAGTTGATTGATTTGGATGTTCTCTTTCTTTTACTTTTTAATTACATTGAAATTATTGTTGATGGCAGAAAATATTTTTCTTTGCCTAATTAATTCGAGAACAGGGTTGTAAATGGTGAATTTTCTTGAATTTCTAATATCGATGAAAGGCGCTTGAAGTGACCTGAGGTCATGTTGTCATTGTAAACAGTCGGCTGATTAGTCTGGAGGGCGACATCTGTCGGCATGTTAGACCGACTAATAGTCGGTCTTATCGGTCGGCATAGTTCCTTAGTAGTCGGGCACACATCAAAGGGTTTTTCGAGACTCACGACTGAAACGATCACGATGCGAGTTTTCGAGAAAACCGAGTTATGTGCACGAATATGTGGTAAGTTTTGTCATTAATGTCGGTCAAGATGTTAAAACATGCGATTGTATTCAATTCACATAGAATAATCGCATTGTAAGAATTTAGAACCGTGGGTTTAAGTGGCTGCGTAGCACTTTTAGGGTGGATTAATGGAAATTATTACATTCGCATTCTTGAATAAACTCATTGGTGATGTTTCGAAACGCATTTCTTCAATCTTGCAGTACTTACGTAGTTTAATCAAGGCAATTTTGAAGACATCAGAATTGAACTTGTGAAAGTATACGGTTCTATTTGATCGTGATAGGTTAGTCGTGTTCCCTTCGGCACATTCCTTACAATTTTCGCTATGATCTGTTTCACGTTTCGTCATATTTTTTGTACATACAATTTTCATTGTAATCTACCTTGCTTATCTTATTTATTATGTAAAGTTCTTATTCTATTAGAACCTATGAAAAGCCATACAAATGTAGGTGAGGGATATATATATTTTTTATACATACTTTACTACATCGATCACTATGTTTCTAATAATTTCATGCATGACTAGGCGCAATTAAAATTATATTATTGTTTATATTTGAAAACCGTTACAATATCGTTCTCAGTATTATTTTGTTATTACCATAATTAGAATAAATACGTCTGATAACTACGAAACGCGAACTAATGCGGTAGTGGGGATTTCTAATAAGTCATAACTTTGTATTTTATTTAATTAAAATTTTCGTATATGGTCATAGGGATGTGACTGAAATTCCATATTTGATGAGTGGGTCAATAACAAATATTATAATTATTTTTAATATCAGCATCATGAGCCTGTTACATGCACTTATTTACATGTAATAAACAAGTGTTGTAAGTTAAATAAAATATAATATGTGACCTCTTTTTGCAATGTCTATAACTTATAATTTTCTCCGGCGGAAGAACTTTGAAAAAGTATAGCATATTACTCTTTATAATTGAAGGCATTTTTATGTTTCAAGGCGCCAAGTTTAATGTAAGTTAGCAATGTTCCACAAAGTGGTAAATAAGTGTTTTCTTTCGTCCAAATGAATATTTAATAACAGTGAGGCGGACTTGTTGCAATTTGTTAAGAGCTGATTGAAAAGTTTAAGTGTTTAATATCTGTACAGGTGTGAATGTGCACTAGTCGGCTACAATATTTCAATGTAGTTTTAGTATTTTATTCGTTTTGATAAAAGGCCATTTTCAATGTAAGGTTTAAAATATTTGAGGGCGTTTTGGTCTGTGTCAATTTACTTTATTTAAAACTAAAAAAAATACCAGTTTTTCTATGTTTGTGTGTTAAGTGGTTAAAGGAAAATAATGTGTGTAAGTTTACCACAACCAGCAAACAAGAATTTAGATTTTGTTCAAAATTATGTTATTATCAAGGTGATGTTTTTCGTTTCTATTTTTTATATTTTTTGTTATGTTCCGTTAGTTTACTTTTTTTTAAATCGTGATAAGAAATATGTGTAATGTTCATTATAACTTATTTGCTACAAATACAATTAGGCTGAACATAACGCTAACCTAATTAAACAACTAAACGCAACAGTTGATAAATAAAACGTAACCACGTTGATTAGTATAAGATGTTCGTGACTCAAGTACCTACCTACTATAAGATAAAGTATTGTTTCCTGTCGCCTGTATTTTTACTATACCTACGTATAGTTAGCACAATGGCTATCGTATTACACTTGCAGATAGATACTCATTATCGCATGTAATGAGCGCCCTGTGGACAACAGCGCGAGTTATACAATGTAGCGGGTCTTGATATTGTATTTATTTTTTTAATTTATTGCTGGAGAGTTAAAGATTGATTAGATTACTTAAAGAATTTAAGTTGATGTTATTTTAAGGTCTGTAGAACCTACAATAGTGAAAGGTATTTTATGAAGGAAATTAAAAATTAAATAAACGAAACTACAGATAAATGTTAGATGCTAAAAATGTACCTAAATTAGGTAATTTGATAATAAACAGCTACATGTATTTTTTTTAATACGATAAATTTTGTTTTTAAAAGCCTACCTAATTATATTAACTAGTGTGAAAATTAAAACCAATATGAAGTTACTATTAGGTAACAAATTAAAACATTGTTTACTCACGAAAATAAAGTTAAAAATAAATAATTTAGTACCTACGTTTAAAATAAATTATCCTGTTATAATCAAATAATAATGAAAATACCGTACTATTTACGAGGACATTTAAACTATTTCACCCTCTAAATCTAATGTCAGAAACAATTAATTTACCTTCGGCGAACAACATGCATTTGTTTTGAAGCTTTTGCTTGAACTGACCGAAATACTAAAGTTGAGATTAGTTTTCGCGCTTCAGTTTTGGCTGTTGTACAAAACAATGCACAACTTCTCTAGTTATATGGACGAAATTAAAAAGTTTTATATTGAATAGACCCGCTGTAAATAACGAAAAAGAAAAACATAACATGACTGGCCTGTCGGTCTTCGGGTTCGATTCCCACCCAGGACAAATGTTTGTGTGATGAGCACGATCATTTGTTCTGTGTCTGGGTGTAATTTATCTATTATATGTATGTATTTAGAAATATATAAGTATGTTTATCGTTGTCTGGTTACCATAACACAAGCTCTGCTTAGCTTGGGATCAGATGACCGTGTGTGAGTTGTCCCGGAATATTATTATTATACGTCCGTCAACTAAATTGCATAGGTAAATTATGTTTTGTTAGGAAACTATTACGTCATCAGCATGTACTTTTGATAAATTATTTACAAATGTCTAAATGCACAATATTGGTAGTAAAGCCCTTGTACCTTTGCCTACCTCGAGCTTAGGTTTATAGACCAAGAAATGCAAAAGTCGTCTCGGGTAGGTACTACCCATAAAGTCTCCTAGAAGTTTATTGTATATTGCAACACTGAAGTCTAATAAAACACCTTGTTTATATGTCCGGGTTATTTCTGACAATAATGCATCTAGTTTTATATAAAACCATGTCATCTTTAACAATACCTAAGTACTTTTTTATTTTTTACGATAATGGTTATTAATGTCCAATCAATGTAAAGTACTTTTATTAGCATATTATTTTCATAGTTAGGTAATAAACAGCGTCTAATGCGTGCGCTGGCCACCCTACACACCGACACCTGCGCGGTAACGATGCGCCCGGCGCAACTGGTTCGACCGAAATAGTCCCTCAGGTGTCCCGTCTAAACATGTTGGGGTGGTCACCGAGAGTCACCGTAATAAATTGTGATTGTTTACTAAATGTTCCCCTATTTGTAAACGTCTTATTGCGTTGCGAAAAGATAATTATTTACGCAATTTGTTGCCTCTTGTAATTTGTTGATATTGAGCCGTTTTTACGCTACTTTTTTCATTTTTAAAAGTGACATGGAAATGCCATTCGCTCTGCTGCGATCTTGTTCAAGATTATATTTTAATTGACACAGATATTTTTCATAATGACTCGGATTGGTTGCTTATATTTTTTCATTCATGAGAATTTGCTAATCCCTACAACAGTTATAAAGTTCGCTTCATAAATATGTAATTAATTTAGTAATGTAAGCAGTATTATAATACTTAAGTGAGCCCGAGGTCGCGGAACGTTTACTTCTGTCTGAATTATTCGACGTCAGATGTTATCGGTCGTCCAAGTCGCGAAAAAACATCGAAAGAGATCTGTGGCTACCATAGAGATCGACGATATCTGTCGTTGTGTCAAAATTTCCGAACGCGCCAAGCCAGCGGGACCCCATCCATAATGTATCGGCCTCGGGAATTTCATACATAAAACATTAACGAGTAAGGTTTTTATTTGATTGCGGTTCGAGAGCACAACCACATGCTTTTTTATCGGATCAATTAAAAAAAATCGTCAAACATCCAGATTTCGATGGGAAACCGCACGTTTTGCCGACGTTATCATGAAATTGAACAATACCAAAGCTTTTTACCCGCAATGTTGATTTCACTGGAATTCAAAATATTTTAACAGAAAACTGGACCTTGTCGCGTTCTACGGGTGATTTTTAAAACAATGTCGTTTTTGTGAGACGACCTCGATCGATAATTGAATGTTGAATGACAGCTAAAACTCTCGAACTGTTACCAACTGTACTGATAGTAGGTAAAGCTTTTTGTAATCATATTGAACTCAGCGACGTGAGCGTTTAGTTGTGATAGGTCACCAAAATACTAAGACACAAATCGCGAGGCTGGAGGTATCGAACGCGCCCATCGGTGTTAGTGTTGCGGCCGCCGCCCACGCGAGCGGTCGTGCGGTGGCAAGCCACAAAATCACATCGTCGTCACGTGCGCGCCCACGTGACGCCTACCGACGCATAACATTGCGAAAAAAACTAAATCTCTTAACGTAACTCCTGTTTCAACCTTGAAATTTAATGCCTTCGTTAAATTGCTGCATGTGGGCTAGTTAGGACGTCTCATAAGTTCCTTTTCGATTCTTTTGTTCATTGTATTCAAAGGAATTTAAGGCTTTTGAATTTTCCTACGAACAGATTTAAACGGATAACAATGGGGAACCATTTCCAAGATCAGTTTTCTCTTTTAAATGTGATAATGGCTTGGAAAAGGGGTAAAGCTTATTAGTTAAAAGCTTTTGAATATTTTTATTATTTTTGCAAACTCTTTAATCGTTTCTGAGTAGTGCACATCGTCAGATGGACCATTCGGGTAATCTCAATAATTCTCGTGTCGCGTGTTAGCCGTTAATTAAGCTATTTGTCAGGTGGCGGAACAATTTACATTTCTTCGGCAGTCTTGGGGATTCTCCGTGGCTCGGGAGCTTTGCAACGACGTATTATTATCCTTTTAGGGAGGGCGGCATCCTCACACAGGCGCTTGGCGTCCTCCGAACCTTTTATTGGGACCACCTGTGTTTGTTTGCTTGGACGTATGAATTGTCCAGTAAATAAGGTTAGCGGAATATTTGCCCGTAGCTGCCTTAATGCTATTTAGTGGCACTGCAGTTCATTTGCATAAGGCCGAGACAGGAATTAGCATTTAACACGGGGTGCATTCTTCGCGATCTAAATCTTCGATTGCATTGAATCGACGTTCGTTCCGAATTAGAAATTCTATCGGGCATCTTAACAAACGGAACGAGATCATCCACATGAAGCTCGGAGCGATAGCAAATACATTAACATGGAAGCCATCGGTCGCTGATACACGTTGTCGTACAGAAGTATAAAAATGTCTCGCACGCAACACAATTCATGGGAACTCGTTCTGGGATCAGACAGGCCATCAAGTTAGTTCAGTTCGCAGGTGAAATGTATTGACAACTGGTCTTCCTTGATGCGTATCGGCGTGATGGTATCGTGGTGGCGGCGCTTCAGTCGGCTCCTGTTACCCTCGGACCCGTTGCATTGTGGAGATCACAGATAAACCTTGTTTATTTAGCGCTAAAATTTATTCAGCCATGAGAGGCCATTAAGAAAAGAATTATTAACAGTCGGACAGGTTTACGTTCATAAGCTCGGGTAATAGCGTGTTGAGTTATGTTTGTTTTATCGCGTGTTCCAGTAATTAATTGAATGTTAATACATTTAATAAATTCATCTCGTATATATCGTACGCAATGCTCGCCGCGACTGGGCTGGTGCTGTGCGGCGCGCTCGATGTAATTGGACAAGCATTAGTGTTCGTGCTATATACGTATGAATGAAGTTCATTAATCAAGGTCGAGTTAGCGACGACAAAATTATATAGTACACGAACAACATTCGATAAATGGCAATTATTAAACAGGAAACTTATGGAAGTGTATAGGGCGACACAATAAATTAAGGACACGACACGGTCCGTCTACCATTCATAAAGCAATCTCGCATGTTTATGAATGAAACTCGCAACGAGACTATGAACGTGTAATTACCGACGCCATTGGCGTCGATATCGACGCCCGACCACATTTGCATAAGGCTCTAGGCTCAATCTTAATATCTATAGAACACCCAGCCCGTTTATATTGATTCAAGGATTGTCCATTGTTCTGTGGATTGTGTATTGTTAGCTATAGCTTCTATTGTCGCTTGAGATTTGGTCGTTTAATTGAATCTTCCTTATATTGTTCGTTGGATAATAGTGCTCAAATTGCTCAGTGGCTTTTGGTGTCTATTTAACAAGTTGTATGAGATTGGCTTTAAGCCAGGCTTTATATTGGAATATTCTGCAATAACTTAATCCATCGGGCTGGGTTAACGGAATGTGTCGACAAGTAAAGAAACAGCCTTCACCGGTTTGAATACAAATTCATTTAACCGGTCATCTTCAATGGCGGTTGTAGATTATCTCCGGCGTTCGAGTCGCGGTGACAAATTGAAACGTTGCGTTATTGGAAATTTTTGCACGGTCTCGGTATTAATCTTGATCGCAATAGTCGCACACTACCCGAGTTACACCGACGATATCACACCGGTTCTCCGTAATCGGTAATTATTGTTTAAGCGTCGTTTAAACTAATCGCCATAGACGCCGCTAAACCGCCTGCCGAGTGCCACTTTGACGCCGTCCAACGTGCAATCTCTTGCTCGAGCTGTATGACAGTTTCAATATTGCCGATACAGATTTTTGCTTAACGAACAAGACTAACAACATTCACTTTGTAATTATCGTGATACGTTTTCATTAACAGCTGATTTAAGCCTGCTTTGCGCAATTGCTCCTGTTATTTAGGTCTTTTTTTCACTTTTTTAGAGTTCCGTGAGTCTATGTAAAGACATGGTTCATTCCGCACGTGTGTATCTATATAATCGTAATCGTTATTCGTTTTAAGTCTTACCGTTTTTCTGTCCTTAATCTGGAATAAAGAGCGATCATTGAACCCTGCTTAATAAAACTAATTTATTTTTGGATAAAAACATAGAAAATGTTATCATTATCTACAGCATCTAATTCTAAAGTCATTTACCTACCAAGATATAATTTGCTTAAATAGGTTCACCGCATCAGAATTCTTATGTATCGTCTCCAAAGTAATTTACATACTGTACCGCTATTCAAGGAAACATCCGAACGACTGGTCTGTTCTGAATCATTACGTTTTTTTTTTCTGTAATCAAGTTCTCGACCATATCTGACGACCTCTCAAAACAAACAAGCCGCAAATTTGCTCACATACTTATCTGCTGTTCGTATTGTGTTTTTTTAAGCTTTCATTAAAAAATATCTGATATACATTTGTCCGAAAGTATATTGAATTTGTTACAGTTAGCAGTATACAGGTAGTCTTAATCGTGATTGAACGTGTGGCTTCCGATTGGATTGCACTCGAGATAATGAAGCTTAAAACTTTCACTTTTCGATCATTACAGCGCTGGCGCTGATTACAGAACTCTGAATTGGCCACCCCCTACGGATCTTCATGATTTATTGTCATGTTGTGTACCGGAATACGAATAATACATTTATGTTATTGATTGTATGATCGCTTATTAGTGTCAAATAACTGAACGCTTGGTAATGTTATTACTGGAATTTCACAGCTGCCAGGATGACCACACCTCGCGCGCTGGCCTTAATAAATCATTTAAAAGTTAAATCGTAAAGCATTATAATTTGCAAGTACACACATACTTTGAACACTTTCATCTGCGGATTAACAACAACACATTCGTAACTGTTTTTGCCATCAGAGGTGAATCAACTTCACGTCCTTAATGCAATGGCATCATCGTTGCCATAAAGGGTGCACGGTGACGTAGTGCTGCAAACAAATACAGCCACGTGGCGTGGTACGCTTCGGTAGGCAAAAGACGAACATGGCCCGTTTAAACCTTTTACGACTAATCCAGTCGAGTGCTGCCCACAAATGGCAACCTGGCCTTTCATAACCTGTTTTTGGGGTTTCCTTAGCCCCTCGTTAAGGCTACGTTATTTTTTATTGTAGAAATCGCACGTGGCATGTGTGTGACGTACCCGAACCGTTAAGAGATTGACGTGTTTTATTAAAGCTTTTTATTGTGTTTGAAAGCGGGCGTTATCAATAGTCACGCGACGCTCGAATCTTATCATTCGGCTTTCACGTATTCGCGTTCTATTTGTTGTCATCGCATGTTCATATCGCCTTTTTTAGCTCATTAATGATTTTAAAATAACAGAAAATTCTTCAAATAATAAATATTTAAACATTCATCACTTAACTTTCAATATCAATTAATAACTTAGTGATAATACATATTGTAAGAACGTTTAAATATTTCATGAAGGTTTTTTCAGTGAATGCTAGAATGTTATTATTTCTGTTTTAGTCAATGATTTTAAATTGAAATACCGTTACAAGGTTTAATTATACAAGGTGTTATAATGTTTTCTACGCCAGTCAGCATTGATTATAAGCTGATTATAAGTCCATGTTTACTGGCACTGCTTGTTTGTAATCTCAATGACCTTAGTTGGTAGAGTTTCCCAAACATCTCCAGTGGAGTTTACAACTCCGGTCTCTAATGGCGACGGTATAAAACGCGAAGTATCCGCAGTTTCCTGTAAACTAATTAAAGTTAATGCTCAGCGTTTAGCCTTGCGCCGTCAGTGAGTGAACCTGTCTGCTACTTCATTTCCATATGAATTGCCGTCTAGCCGTAAGATGATAATAGGTTCACACCTCAGGCTATAGTGAAAGTGGATCGGTTCAGGCTTGCGCGGCTATATCGCTGGGAATTCAAGGAATCTTGATGGGACGAGGGTTCTAGGTAGCTGATGGATGGCGAACTGGATGCATATTTAATTAATCGATACTCGTCATGTATATGTAACTGATACATATGTTAGGATCTAAATAGACAAGTGCGTATCATAGGTACTACATAAGAGCTAAGATATATAAATTTTGAATGTAGGATATTATTAGCAGATTTTCAGTAAACGTTTTCTCTTCAATATCTCGATGCATAAGATGTTCAGTAATACTTTACATAAATAACATACTTCGATAAAATCGTCTTTCTCTTAAGCGATGTTCTTGTTAATTATTTTTTATTTGCTTGTTTGCATTCACCTTTCGTTGAGGTCTCACATGTAACGTAATTAAAGTTATCTCAAAAACTACGTCATATTAATTTGTCTTCACTTAACATGCTTTTAAGAACTTTTTTAATTGCCACCTGTTCGGTTACTTGCATTCACTCAGCTATTATAGTGATTATAAACGATGTATAACTACTCATGTTTTAGAAGTGTTACTTCTAGCTAGGGTATAAATAGTTTACTTTGTAAGTCAGCCAGGACACTATTTATTTACTGATAGTTTAAATATTATTTGCATTTCATTATCGCAAGCTGCATCTGTCTTGAAACATCCATGGAAATTATTATATTGCCAACAGGAATTTTAAAACTTTCTGCAAATTATGGCAATATCTGCCCCGTAGCTATAGAGTTATTAAAGTAAAATTGCACAATGATCGAACGGAATGGGCGAAGCCACATTAACCAATAAAATTAAAATGTCATAAAACGACAATTGTGCACCCAAAATCGACACAAGAATCACTGGGTGTCCGTAATGTTACGTTATTATTAGCCAGATATTGCGAGTTTTATGTGTATTCTGGTTTTTCTTTTCCCAGAAATGTTACTTTTAGTGTGACGGGCGGTTTTACCGACGCTGATTTTAACAAGACTGGCTTGCAATTAAGGACTGTTTACCGGGCATTAATTTTTGGCAATAAAAGAGGAGCACGCATGAAATGATCGGTACGCATGCGCGCTCGGATGCTCCGTGGGAAAAGCGGCCGCTTTGTACTCCATTGTAGTCGCAATTAGCTGGTTTTTTAGTCCGCGTTGTCGCGGGTCGCACTTGTCACAGTAATGTCGTATCGCTATGTCCCGTCCCGAATGCTTTCCCCAGTTAATTCGTGAATTTACCACAACTCTTACATCGGCGTAAGTTTTTTCATTATGAAGATACGGCGAAGGACAAAAATTTGTGACGTCCAAATGTATTTTTTTAAATTCATATGTGGTTATTCACGTGTGAACGGTTTGACTGACGTTTTTCATTGTCAGATGTCCGTTTTACATTTAGTATGTGCTTTTTTCGGTGTTTATTTTTATTTGACCTTTAATTGTGGTCCTTTATTTGTTGACATACTATACCCTCGTGTTATGTTTTACAATATATTTTTTATATATTCAAGAGTATAAATTAAATTATGGTAGCTGTTTTCTAGGAAATAAAAAAATTAAGACGAATTCAAAGAAATATTTAGTAGACCACAACATAATAATATACATTTTGATTTATATTAACTTATTCACCGCTATCGTAAAATCTCAAAACTGAGTAAACTTTCATATTTTAAAGTATTTCATAAGTCGTCGGCTCGACATCTTTCCCAGCGCTAACTGGCCGATTATCTTGTTTATAGAGCTATTAGTTGGCGTGCTATCGGATTCTGTATCTGATCTCCGCAAAAAGTGTAGTTTTCATCGCCCAGCGCTTTGACGACAGTTAGGAAAGCACACCGCGGAATAAACATTAGGGCTGCCTTAAAAACTAAATATATTTTTAGACCGAAGTTTGTTTTGAATTGAATGCAAGTTAATAAAAAACATTCTGTAAATTATTAAAACAGGCCTTTCTTTTAGAGATTGGAGTAATTGATTATAATACTAGATTTTTCTGCAATCGCAAAGTGAATATATGTAGTCTGGTTACATTAATATTATGATAGTCAGACTGTAATCATCATTTACTTAGCTAGACTGCTGAGCGCTCCTAATGACTGCCTAATTATACACATCAAACGAAAGGTACCCAGCAATACTAAGCTAAGTCTAGCAATTAGGCACTAACGAATAAAACAAGAATATCCTTGTATTTTGACTAAAATTCGTTTAGAAGCTGCAGAGTGAATAAAAGAGTAGAATTTCTCTTTAAATTTGTCTAGGAAGCAAATGTTTTGGACTGAATTCGAATTTGAAAGTACCAGGAGCGTAGTAAGCGGTGAAGGAATTCTCCACGTTTCTGAACAGTGCTCCAGCCAATTGAACGACTAGCATGAGTGAGAAAGCATTGTGTACGTCCTCAGTGAGGTTTGAAAGGCATTGTTGAAGAATTCTTCCAACATAGTATTCAATTGAAATACCTCGAGTCGTTGGATGTCTTTGATTCGTAAAGCACTTGGAACTTAGATTCGAGAAACAGTATTACACATTTGTAAAAAATAAATTTTTATTTCTCTTTTTTGGTCCTGCATAATATTTACATTTACTCATGCGCTCGGCGTCTTTGTTGTACTTTGCACGTCAGATTATACGATATTACACGAAGATCATCGACTTTAAGCCTGGACAGTTTGCTTCGAATTCAAACGATATAATAACCCGGTTTAAAACTACGGGATATTGCGTGGTCATTTTTTTTATACTACGCGTAATAGTACTGGAAAGTTTAATTAGAGGTAGGATTTTTTTATTTACAATTCAATGCTTAAATCTAATACAACAACAAACACTTACTTATGATATCTATAATATATATGTATATAGAAATATATAAGTAAGTTTATCAGTTGTCTGGTTACCATAACACAAGCTCTGCTTAGCTTGGGATCAGATAACCGTGTGTGAGATGTCCCGGAATAATATTATTATTAAAGGATATAGGATTCAATTTAAAATGACTTTCATTGGTCCCAACATTATGATTGTCTTGCTACTCAAAGTTATTATGGCAAATAGATTTTCCTAAGACAGGTCTTTAAAGGACTCATGAACTATTTAAACAGCCAATTGTTTAGACAGGTTGCTAAACCATCGCCCACGCATGCGTAATACGCAGGATAAGTGTTCCTTTCAGTCCTAAATTAACGAGAAAACAATGGAACATGGAATGAGGGAACGGGATCCATTGCTTTCTTTTAATAGCTTCCCGTAATGTAGGCTTCAATTTGCCATCAAGGGATAATGCTATAGCGTGAACTAAAGACAACGCCCGTTTCATGTATTACCATCAACTTTGACAGCCGAATCTGCTTTCGATTTTCGAAATTACATTCGTAAACATTCGGTTGATTTCGGGTCTACAAATCGAGTCTCAAACAAGTTGTAACATTTTAGTTGCACCTTATTGCAATCCACCGCCGTCATAAGTGAGCCACTTATGGCAGCATTTTTTGCAACATAGGTTTATGTAAATAAATGCGAACGGATCTGTCAATCTTATTATTACTAACTTTTTAATTTAAGGATTAGCGTTGCAGCGAGGTATGAGTGGTTTTAAAGGGATTATAGTGAAAGTTGTTAATTTGTTTTGTTGGGTTGGGTGTGACCGTCGTGTTACTCTTATAATTGACAGCTGTATCATCATCCTAAAAAGAAGTTTATTTTTCTCCATTATTTTTTTGTGTTGACTGTTGTATGTTAGAAACAACACTCCAACACAATGACATGATTTATTGCAATAAAGCACGATAAATATTTAAGTAAACTTAATCATAGTTGTTTTGTGGCAGCCCTAAGGCAGGTCATTGGAGTCAAACAGAGGTTAACCAATTGTTTGCCGGCTAATCATGTTACGAACTAAGCTATTGGTTTAACTTCGACAGCGTAATTTGAAGGTAACTGTAAAATTGACGTGATAAACTTATTTCTGTGAAAGTTTTGTAAATAATAGACACAACATTGAATTTTCACAGGAATCGTTTAAAACTATATGATAAAGAGCCTTTATAATAAATTTTAAACTGAATTATAAAGGTTATAAACAAGAAATTTCATAAAAATTTACAAAAATGATTTGGCGTAGAATTTACAGAATGTATAAAAAAAGACAATTTCACATTACGTAGAATAATATTATGACGAGTCTTAAAAATATACCCAATCAACTTTGTGTAATTAAACGAGTTTTAAAATGAACATTAAAATACAAGTTAATAAAACATTGCTTTTTAAACACTCCCAGATAACAGTGATTGCGAGTATATCTCTCGATGAATTTCGCCCCAATTCTGATTGAGATTAAGCCGAATGAATATTTATTAACGATTATATCGATGTTAATACGCCTTGCTACAGTGCAGTAGCGAAAATTTATGTACACATGAAAACGCTCATAAAAATCAATTTGGGGTAATAAAATCGAATCTTTTGTGCAACTTTATTATCTGTTATTAATCAGTGCCTTCGGCATTGTATAAATCTACGTGTTTAACATTATTTTCCCTCAATTTGTCACGTGGCACGCCTGGTTTGAGATATAGGAGCAAAAAGGGAAGGATCCACTTTTTTCTCCTGTTATTTTAGGAGTTTCAAAATTTGTTATGACCACCATGAAGCTTGTGAATCCATTGCGTATCATGTTATGGAAAACATGCTATAGAATAAAAAAGCAGTATATAAATCTCAGTAATAATGTTTCCAGCAGAAAATATCTCTGGTGATTTTGAATCCCTTTCAATTAACAAATTACGCCGAAACGTCTCGCATTACTTCTGATTAATGACGTAAAACACGATTCTCCTTATACAAAAGAAATTCCCGATTTTAAGATTGACCTCAGTACCAATAATTTCAAGTCCACTGAAATTTCACTGGGCCTCATTAATCACGATAACAACAAAGCTCATTAAAGGTGCATTTGTAATTGTCAATTTGGGTAGTGTCTTATACCGGCACTGACTAAATGGCGCTGTCAGTAGGAACCTTATTAGTAAGCTTATAAGAATCATTTTACAACGACCCATTTCCACGATTAAGGGTGTCGATGTCAAAGATGCAAGCAGTAGGATCGCTAATTACAGTTTTAACATCAATCACTTCGATGAATGGAGAAGGGAAGTGCAAGTTTTACGAAAAGAGCGATCACTTTGCCATTTTCTCGTGGAAATAGAATCTTATAGCTACGGTGATTGAGTTGAAAATTCTTAAATGGATAATTCAATTAACTTTAGCTTTGGTTGTCAAACGCCTTTTCCGAGGCTTATTGTCACTGTAATGATACTGTCCAAGTCTGAGAGAGAATCAATGTTCTCTTTGATATTTAGAAACTGAAACTTCAATTGATTGGAACTAAGATAGGATTAAGAGAGGTGTGTTATTTTATTTCCTACAGATCGACACGTAAAAGTAATCAGTGTATAGACATTTTATTTAAATATCTCTTTTCTCGTGTCAATCTTGATTGAAATCGCTGTAACCTATCTGACCTCGGAACACTGACAAGTTTTATAAGTTTGATACACTGACGATTAAAATTTGTAATATTGTAATATGGATGACACTGCATTTTTAATTGGACAGGAAAGGTTTCTTTGCACTTTAAATGAAAATGTATACAGTAATGTAAAAATATCAAACAGGACATTAATTTAAAAACATTTCCGGTGTTGCTGTAAAGTTTATGTTGTAATATCATTCGGTACTCATTTAGTTCTATAATAGTATTTTACTATGTGTAATCTAATAGAAATGACCCAATAATGGCTAAAGAAAATGGTTTACAAACAAAACCGTTACCACGTAACCGATAATTTAGGTGGGCGGTCGCCAAGACCGCAGACCAATATTATGCAATGGAAAAACCAAATTAGATGGCTCATTGCAAACTTATTTTGTTTCCAAAATCTCTAAGCTTCCTAAAACTCATCTCTACTCTTATTGCAATAAGGCATATTATGTTATATACACTGTTTAGGAGATAGATTTAAACTGTAGAGCTACCTGACTGTTGTCAATTGTCCGCGCCGAATTTCTGTTTTATCAATTTATTGTCACATGACTCTTAATACGAGCTCACTGGAGTCTAAATTAGAATGTGCCATCGGTAAATAAAGTTTGGAGCGCGTAGGTGTAGGTGGATGGGCGCCAGTGGGTGTGATAATTCGTCTTGCATACACAAAGAGTGCCGTGAGAGAGTGATATTGCTCCCGAAAACGAACGCGCAGTGGTTTACATACGAATTAGTGGCGTGGGAGAGGTGAAAGGTCGGCCGGGAAACTTTTAGGAGACCGATAACAGTGACCACGTTAAACTTTGAAGCACCGAGCGTCAAATTGGCTTGAGTACTCTCACCTAGCGTTGTTGACGAAACGAATAGTTATGTTAGCCTGCGTAGACACAGTAAACTAACTTCAACGTCGAGTTGAAAACGCATACTACAGACATTCTAAAATGTCTGTAATATATTTGGAACGGTCTAGAAATTTCCAAAGTCGCGATTTTAGGTCGAGCTAAGTTGATACTGTCTTCTCAAAGTTTTAATGTACAAAATGCTCTTTTTGTTAAAAGACAGATAGGCCTTAGTTGACACGACTTGACTTCACAAATGTTTACAAACCACTGAATAGGTATCACTTAATTGCGATGACGTTTCTGTATTAATAGTTTTATTTTTGTTTTTCTAGGCATACGAGCTATCCACCCTGACGGGGACACAAGTGATGTTGCTAGTCGCCTCCGAGACCGGCCACGTGTACACGTTCGCGACGCGGAAGCTGCAGCCGATGATCACGTCGGACTCCGGCAAGCGTCTGATCCAGACGTGCCTCAACTCACCAGACCCGCCGACCACCAGCGAGCAGCGCATGGCGGCCACGGGCTACGAGGAAACTGAGCTCACGTATAACGTAGTAGACGAGGATATGAAGGTGAGGCAAATGGCGTACGCGGGCTCCGCGCAGTACCCGATAGAACACCACCCCGGGCTGGCTCCGTCGCCGCTGCAGCAGTACCACCAGCACCCGCCCTGCCCCTCGCCGCTGCCCCTCAGCTCCCTCGGCCAGCCCTACTCGCACGCTCACCTCTCACACCCCCACATGTCCCATCACCCACAACGGTAGTTCCGATGGCACTTAGACTAAATCCCGACATCGACGCGGCCCCAGCGGCAGGTTACGACTGTTTAACGAGATAGTCACGTTCTAGATAAGCTTATTTTAGATAAGAGAAATAATAATATACAAGCAATAAACTGTTTTGTTAATATATTTTGTAAATATTTTGACGAGTAGATTGTTTTCGCTGATCACGTCGCCCCGAGGGTTTGAGTTACGGACGTGTTTATGAAAGTTTTGTTTTTTCGTAATATAATAAAAATGTTCAACATACGTTGATGAGCGAACGTCCCATAACCGAATACGAATCGAGATTGACATATTCATTCAGATCGTTAAAGATAAGAAAAGCCGTGGACATGGACGCAAGAAATGAATTATCACGTGGTGGAATTTTACGCTTCCGTTGACGGAGACTCGATCATTTATCACGATAATTTTCTGTTACTTTGTTACATGCATTTTATAAATAGAGCTGTAATCGAAAATATTTCACTTTAATCCGAGTTAAAAATTAATTTGACGATTCAATTAAAAATTATCTAGAAATCCTATCTATGAAATTGATGATCTGAGTAGATATGTCGGAACCGATAGATCGTTGTTCGGTAGCGAAATAATCTGATTTAAAATCGGTTTATAATTAACGCCAAGGACCGGTTTATCGTTTAGAGTGACGACTCGGAAGTGGGAGCGGTCGCGCCACTATTGATTCATTATTATGAATGAATCGGCCTTTCATTCTAGCTCTTTGTAAAGTTTGTGTATTCGAAACGGTGCTTAATAATATTGATTATACTACAGACGAAATAGTACAGAGACGATTTAACGATCGTTCTAGTAGCATACAAATTATGCAAGAAAACTGACTAAAAATTAATCAAAACAAGACTGAAGAAGTATCAGAAGTTGTAAATATTTATATAATTCCAAAGAATAAAAGAATAACTAATAACAAAGTCGATAGCAGGTGTTATTTGTAACTAGAGACAGTTTCCAATTATCAAGGCAGCGCTGTTGCCTCAGGTTCTAAGTCCACCCAGCTCCCTGATCCGGATTATCAAGAAATTTAATTGAAAATTACTTTCGGTGGTACCGCCAGTGATTATTATAAATTCCCCTGTCAAACTCGACTGCGGCCTACGAGTTACTAAGAAAATCAATCCGAGTAACGCGGTAGCTTTCACGTACCCACTGGATACGTCACTGCACGGCATCTAGCTGGCATGATAACTGTTGCACACGTCGACTATATACAATTCCGATAAATATCGCGCCTAATTGTCTTCCGTATAGTCTTGTTCGCGCGAACGGTTAATCAATGAAGCCCGCGACTGATCAAATACAGCCAAATACGGCGCGTTCGACGCGTCGATTCATTGAGCTGCTCGGATTCGATTCGATTCATCCATTAAGCGTTGAACACACCTTGCGCCGCTAATCGGACACTATTTATTCATCGATTTGTACCCAGTAGCTGCTCTCGCTGCCGTCGCGTCGATTGCACCCGACGATTAATTCTCGTACCTAATTTGCATATCGTTTTAATTTCGAACCCATCCGGCGCCCACTGTGCCTTCGCCCCCGACCTCGAATATACCTTGTCAGCTCCGATATGTTGAAATCGATTACGTCGATTCGTTCGTTTCGCGGGCGGGTCGATAAAAATCTCTCCTCTTCAGGTGGGTCGTTCTCACCGACTCCACGTTTGACGTACGGAAATAATACGTTCGGACCGATAGCCATCGTTATTGTTCGCGCATCATCGATAAGTCGAATCGATTGAAATATTCACGCGGTAATTACGATTTCGAGAGATAAGCGGGTCCCGCGACGCGAGCTTTGAGATCTCTATCGAGCTGTGTTCTATTCGCTGTACATGTTTTCGTGACTTTGTTATGTGTTGGACATACCGTATCTCGTTTTATGTGTTTTAATATTCAAAGGCGGCATTTTTCTCTCCCGCTAGGAACAGTTTCACCTGTCATCACTGTACAGTCGTTTACATAAATATAATTATTTACGTATTCTTCGCGTGTATTATGCGTCGTCTTACATGTCTGTTCCGTGAATATAAACTGTATTAGCCGAGCGAGTGTTTGGCGTAACGCTGCCTCGTAGGATGCAGATGCTCTTGTGCATGAATTAGCGGTATAAATGTGGAAGTCGGTCAGTGCCCTCGCTCCGCCCGTATCCCCTAATCGAGAATACGCGTGTTTCGTAACATCTCGCGAACTCTTGAGATTTCGCTTTCGGCGCGCGCGTGCTTCGTAACATTCCTGTGTTGATGGTTTCTTTCTGTTTCGCATGACGTTCGTGTCTCCTGATTATGTCTGGATCATATAAAAAAAAACGCATTGGTGTATTTGACGAGGAGTTGCCGACAGAAGACGTAAATTGTTGTAGTTTTTTAGTTGTAGCTACAATGAGGCCTAAGGCGTGTTTCCAATAGCGACGGTGAGTCACGGAGCCATAACGTATTCCGCGCGGGCCGCGAGACGCGTGGCGTCTATTCTCCACATCGCTCAGTAATCGCTCGTTAGGCGTCTCGCACCTCGCTTTTATTAACTTATCAATACTATTGTTTTGATAAATGCTCGGGACGCAATTTCTGTTGACTCATCGTATTGTACCAGCTAATGTGCCTACATAATTGTCTGACTGTAAGCCGATTGGTCGCCTTGTGCAACTCAAAGGCAACAATAAAGCTAATTTGACTAATAGGTGCCTTGTAATCATCGCCGCGTGTGGTTCTAGGATTACAAGATTGCGGCGCCGACTCTCTTCACTGTTTCCAATCTTTGGTTAATGAACGTCGTTCTGCGCCTATTGTTCCAGTTTTAGCGTTATTTGTTCTTTTGTTTGAACTGTTTTGATTATAATCTTAAAAATTATGTGTAAATTTAAGGAAGCTGTGACCACAATTCGATCCGACCGCACGTCTCAGTTAGTGCGATCATTAATTTATTATTCTTCGCGCGAACGCATCGCCGGTTCAATATGTTAAAAAATATTTAATGTTTGCGAAATTTACGTTAAATGATCGTTTCTCCCCTGTAATTAACGTGGTGCCGCCCGACCACCCGGACGCAAGATCGATGGACCCACAGTCGATCAGCCATAAGGCTAATATTCGCAAACCGCCTTTGCCGTGTCCTCGACCACTGGACAAATGAAGATATCCGTCCGCCGAGCGGCATATGCACAGAAGGCACTCATAATTTTGTGAAATTTCTACAAGACCGATGACCGTTATAAATACCATTCGCGCATTAAGATAATGGATCGAGGTATTATTTACTTATTTATTATTACTGGAAGGAGAGCTTGACATCCATAAAACGACATACCCTCTCGCATAATCCGGTCTAGTCATTGCACGTTGTAACGATTTGGGCAACGCGGTATTAGTAGAGGCGCTGCGCTTCTGGTTCGGTTATCCACATTCACGGTACGTATTATTTTAGGAGCTGCGTTGGGCGAGCACTCCGTGCACTATTACGGCAGCCTGCGCCCGCGCCGCTCTGTTGCATAATTCAGACACGAGCCCCGCCGTTTGCATTCCGATACTTGATATGTGCTTTCACATGTATTTATGGACAAGATTTTGTGTCTCCGTAATGTTTGGCGAATAAATAAATTGTGTTTAAGGCATAAATACAATGGGCGAGTCGGCGCGGCGGCGGCTCCCCTCGTTACGTCGGCGAATGTAAAGTCCGAGTAGCTTCTTGTGTTGTCGACATGTCAGCGGCTGAGATATATCCGCGGGTCGCTGATGCTCGCTTATTTCGTTGTTTAGGTGCTTCGTTACACCGCGGTTTATGTCGGCGCTTACAAATTGGCGTACCGGGGCGCTCCGGCGTAGGGCGTCACAAATCCTCCGACAAAATTATGCCTCAACGTTTACATTGTCCATCATTCTCGTGTAGCGACGTACCACTGACACGGTTATTAACTGCACTCTCACATTTATTATCTCCGCAACAAACAACCTGCCGGCTTTGACAGACTTAAATAGTGAGTTGACTAACAGATCGGTAAACCTACGACGGAGACACTAAATCCTTAGAGCTTCATTCTATATGTCAAGTAAACATTCTAGCGGTCGGTGCCAGCTAATCCGAAGTCAACGTCATTATCTAGGAGCTGAATCGGATCTAACAATTCCGCTCACATCTCACTTACCGCAATTCTAATGATTTGCGGCGGAGGTCCCCCTTTGTATGCGTCGGACACGGTCATTCGTATGCACGTTGTTGCGCCGCTATCCCGGGCTGCATCTCCACGAGCTTCCGCGAGACTCCGATTGCTCTAATTGAAATTTATCCACGGCCACTAGACGCGCCCGATTCCCTATACCTAGCTTTTTAATTCGCCCCGATTAATGAGTGCAGCCCGCATTGTCTCTGTTATGTATGCGCCCGATTATGCGATCTCGTTTACTGGATTGACGCGGGACGCGCCTCATCCATTATAGATTTAGCCGGGAGTGTATCGTCCGGCTGGATACGCCAGACGTCTGTGTCATTTCGATAATTGGACCCTCGATTATATGCCACTTGCGCAATTTATAAACATCTGTGCTAGATCCTTTGATTGGCAGCTATTGCGTCATCCGGATTTATACAAGTCCAATTAAGTGTTTTGTTTTTAATTAAATACAATGTAAACGGCTGACTGGTCGAATTTACAAGCTTAAGCCGTTCATTGGCCCCTCCAAATTAGAAGTAACTTTAACAATTCCTGTTTACGTCACCGATAAAGTATGAACGCTTGGGCGTTACGTATCGAGATCCGACTCGATTAATTCGACGAATCCGAGTCGGCCCACTTCCTAAAACTAGACTGGGAGACGCAGATGGTTAAAATTAGGCCCGCGCCAAGAATAGCGTAAACTGCGAGCGCGCCGCGTCACCGCGCGAGCCGACCTGCTTTAGATATTGTGTTACAGTACATCAAATCAAATCGATTCTGTTTCTCTGCCATCACTCCCACAGTATTTACTACACACGTGATTTAAGCCATGAATCATACCAATGAAAACATTGCACGAATTCCGCGCTTCAAAACAGACCGCATGTTGGGAAACTACGTGAAGACAATTGGATTTCTAAGATAGTTTGTTGAATATACCTTACATTGATTCTGATAAAATCTGAAGGTCAATAAAAACGAAAATTATCCTAATATAAAAAATGACCACTTAAAAAAAAAACCACGTGGTCGGATAAAAATAAATTTCCAATGTTTCTTGAAGCGTCATCCAGACAATCACCTCATGATTGAAATCGTTTGTTTGGAGGCAGGTACCTACAGTAATTTAAAATATTCGCAAAAGAGCATCGGTCATAGCTCTGGAACGCAACATGACAGCGTTTTTTGGAGTTTATTGTTCAAACAATGTTATCTTCTGTTAAGGAAAGAACAGCTTATCGGTCAAGCTTTTGTATCGCGATCTGTGCCGTTTCGGCTACGTCGCTGGACGAGCTTATACCGATGCTTGTAGTACATCTCCGCTCTATCTAGTAATGTCTTCACTAGTGGTCATCTTGAAATGGTATTGGATATGGTGCGGGGCGAAGGTTCCGCGTCCATAAATTCAAACTAGCGTCCCGGTTGAGGTTCGACCGTTACCGCGTGGGAAATGATTGGGTCCCGGCCTCGGTCGGTAAGGCTTTGTTAGGACGATTGTCCACCGGAGTGGTGTAGATGCCCCGATAGGCTGTGTATAGTGCGCCTTCGCCCGCGGTGACAGCTACGTGGGAACGCCGACCGGGATTGTGTGTAAACGCCATAGTTATTTGGATGCAATTGTCATTTTTGTTCTTGAAAATTTATGCTGGCAATGTTACGGTCAATTCGTCCGATATAACTTTGTATAGTTGTTTTAAATTATTAGCAGTTTGGAAACATGGCTTAGTCAATGGCCTTTTATTATTTCGTAAATATACTTATTATTTCATGGCTAAGTTTAACTTGTAGTTTGTTTAAATGTTTCTTTATATTGTAACAGAGTACTTATCTTCTAATGCAAACAATTTCAAAGACATGTACCGTCTGATACGTTCACGTTTATCCCATGCATAAGTTATATTTTCCCCACAACAAACACTTGTGCACACAGTGGAATTGTAATTCCAGTCATAATGTATTCAACACGCGTCCGGCGCTAACTCGACGGTCATTCAGTACTGAAAACAAATCCTTAGCTTTTGTGACCGCCGATCCATCATAACACTTTTTCTATAGGCCAGTATCAACGAGCTTTACTCAAACAAAACCTTTTCAAATGCAAATCGACAGTACGTGCGGATTAGTTCCGCTGTGCTCGTGGGAAATGTCCTAAACGCTAGAACAAGAATCTTTCAAAAGAGACTAATTGTCGTTTTAAACATTAACCTTATAAGGCCACCTACATAAACGGTGATATAATCGTCGCATTGGCTCATGGTTGCATTAGAATGAGGCGTAGGCGACGTCCTTCCACTTCGAGCGTCGATCGTGTAATGCCCGCGTTTGCTACACATACGGCGCGTGCACTCCTGCGCATGATTTATGTATGACCACTGCAGTTGGTTCATTTAACTAGATATGTTCCGGAATTATTGTGTTGCAGACAACTATCGTACCGTTGCGATCGTGTCGTGAATCTCAACTCGTTGATGCGCCTAGAGCGAAGGTGATTTTCCACCATGCATAATTCTTTATCTGGCTTGTTTGTGTTTTCATCTTTTGCCGAAATGAGGCTGAATTTTGTGTAACGGCTTTGTAAATTTCCTTTACCCATGTAAAGGTTCAAATCAGCTTAGATAGATGATTTTGTCGGAAGACTTGATATGTACAGAATGTACATTCATATTGCAGTCAACTTTATGGTACTTTTAATGCGCAATCGATGCCTGTCACCGTCTCCTTAATAAGCTCACTCTCCAAAATTACCTTAATTAACAAAGCAGGTCTTTCTTTTAAAAAACTCTATCAAAAAACCAGTTCAATTTTTTCACTAGAAGCGAATGTCCCTTTTAAAATCTGTAGCAAATTAAATTGGTTGCGTTCAAAAGGAAAGTATATTTTTGAAACCTGAATAAACAACTATATGCGATTGTCTGGCTGTGCCTGCATTGAGACCAAGTTTTTATTTCTCTCTTGGGTTTCGTATACCACTTAATGGTGTATTACCAGACGATTAAAGCGTCGTATAAGATGGATTGTTCAATTTGCCGGGTGTTAGACGAAATTGGATAGTTATAAATAGTGAGTCGACAAGTGTCGGATGCCTTTCATAGTTCGATGCAGTAGCGTCGCAGGCTTGGTTCCAGAGATTGGGTCGTAAATTGTTGGCGATGATCTTGGCGTTGTTTTCGAATCGTAGATAATTTGAATAAATAGCCTTCGTTTCGCCTCTGATCGCAAAATTAAAACAAAACGACAGGCATCAGCCAATTTTATTGCTATAAGTAATCCTTTTGTCCGTCTGCACGTTACGGTGAACGTAAAAGTGCTGGCAATTACTTTTTCAAAACTAATTTGGCGTTAAGAAATTTATCTTCAGCTACAACCTATTAATTTCAACGTGCGTTCCGATATTTGTTACTAACATGCGTGGTACTCATAATTCTCGGTAACTTTTATTATGTTTCAACGATACAAATCGTTTAATTTCTTTTAATCTTAGTAGGCATGCTAGTTTTTGTCACGTCTCCGTTTCATTCAAACCCGTGTTTACGAGTGGATCGCGTCAAAAATTACTTTTACCCGTCAAGGCAGTGCACAGCTTTCAAGTCGCTGTTACTTTTATGTCCCATTATTTAAAAAAAGTTTCAACCTTGCAAAAGTTGGCTAACTGTATCAAATTAATGTGTAGGTATGTAATCGGGCTGCGGTGGGCTGCCGGCCGGTTGATCGATAACACGCCTGTTTATTTGAACCGTATCAATTCCGAAGCGATTCGCCGTAAAACCGATATTTAATGCATTTTTTTTATAAACGCATTCACGAAGAAACGTGACTTGAATATTGTAATTTTTGCAATAAGCACTTGCATGATAATGTCCATATTTTTCTCAATGAAAGGCACGCGTAGCTACGTAAAGTTTGGATTTCAAGTTTCGATGGGTTACGTCACAGTTTGCACCGAAAGTGGTCGTAAACTGACGAGCCTTGACAGCCTAGTATCGGGTTCTGTGATCTGTGACATTGCGGAATGGTCTATCGGCTGTCCTTTTCACTCTAAATCGCGTTAATTGTTGTTAGATAAGGACGCAAAAGTCTCCACGCTGACGCTCTCACTTCCGCCCGCCCACGACTACGAACGCAACCTACGCGACCTAACTTACTTTTTAAATCGCAAGCCGGTGGTCTCGTCGCCACAATTGTTACTGGCTGTTACCAGATTTAAATCAAAATGTATTCGAATTTTAACATTGATTTTTTAAAGTTTTGTGAGTTTGCGAGTGAGTGACGTCATTCCGTAGGTGGCTCGCGCGATAAAAAGCATTCGCGGTTCACTTGGCGTTACACAACGTTTCGAAATGACCATCCTCCTTAAATTATGACTTAATTTTGTTCTCTCTTTTGTGCTGTTATACGATATGTTTTGTAATAACGGTACTTCAATATCTACTTTGTGATTCGGAATGGCACTATTGCTCTCGAGTTTATAGTTACGGATGTTGTAAAAATATTCATAAGACGTCGCGCCAATATGTTTATTTTTGTTCAAGTAAATAGCACAGTTGATGATATTATTAGTTTTTATGCAACATACAATCCACCATTTTCGCGTTTAAAAGAAAGTAGATAAACTTTTTACGTAATAAATATCTAATAGAGTTAGCAGGAAATGTTTTCTAAGACGTATACGCGATCCGTAACTCAGTTCCTCGCAGTTCGAATCATACAAATCAACAAGTCATTAACATAAAACCATCATAAATAGTTGATGTATCAAAACGGAATGACGCATAGAATGTAGCGAGACAAGAGACAAGACAAACAAACAAACTTACGTGACTCGCTTTACCAAATCACACGAGACGCGAGGCTCAGCATAATAAAACGTTTATGTTTGCTATGTACATTTTGTTCATATATTTTCGCGTTATTTTAACTGTAAGTGAAGGTACGAAACGCAAAATAAATTTTGAATTTTGCTTTTAAATTTGTACTGTCACGAGCAACATGACTTAAATGGCTCGGTAAAAATGACACTTAAACATAAAATAATGTATTCCTATTTTTCATAGTACATAAAATATTTTTGTATTTAAATTAATCTTACAAGTCGTTGCTCTTGATTCTACTGTTCAGTCTCAAAAACACATTGGAAAATTGCAAAATTTAAAATTTAATTGTACTCTACTGTAAGGTTTACTCTAATGCATTTTACTCATTAATTCTCAGGCCATTAAACGAGTGCCATCCTCTTTATAGTTTTAAGTCCAACGATTACTGAAATTGAATGCATCGAATTAATTTTAAGGACTAGATCATTCTGTCTCAAAACACAAATATCCCGATCCCATCCCTATTGGTGCTATAATGTTGGTGCTGCTACAGTGACTTCGGATACATAAAGGGTGATCTCTTAAAAATTGTTTCATAATAATTTTAATGGTTAAATTCTAATATATATTTTTATAATGTAGTTAGTTAGTGACAAGTCCTTAAGGACCGAGTCCTGTTATTGATACCTGTATGTACGTAACATTCCCAGTGTGCGCTTCAGTGTATATTTTTAACATTGTTTGTGATCCATCCAGAGTAACGAGTTTAAGGCATGATGTGTGTTTGAACGAATTTCGGAACGTTGACTGATGCTTTGTTAAAATGTTGTTTTTTACTTCGTGATATCTCATTTCGCGTGGGTGTTGCACACGACAGCCACCTGTGATCAAAATAAAGTGCTTTATAATGTTAATTAGCGAACTACTTAGCGAGCTAAGACATACTATGTAATTAACGATTTACCATTCATTTTCTAATATCCTAGTTGCTTTATTTATTTATTTTAGTTTTATGATTCATAAATTGTTATGATTTGTTTTAATAAAGCATCAGTCGATTATTTGTTCAATTTTACTAGTATCCAAATTTTTATAAATGGCTAAGTTATAGTAAGTAAAGTAAGAAAGTGCTAGTAAAATTGGATCTCGCGATTTTGACGTTGATACAATAATAATAAATTAATATATTAAGTGTTAAGTAACGTATGTATCCTAACAAGTGATGCGGTTGTACACTCAGCCACATAAATTACTAAATTGGCGTAATCTTGTAAATATTCAAAAGAACTATATTTTTAAAACCTAATACAAGTTCGTCAAAATTATAGGAGTTTGTTGTTGCTGACTGTACTAGTGAAGACTTATCGAAGTGTCTTATTAGTGCCTTATGAACGACCAAGTGAGAAGCCGAAGATTGTACTTAAAATTAAATTATACTAAATGACTGTTTCTCAGTATTATATTACGGAATCTCTAAATGTTAGGCCTCCGTGGTCAAGTTGAATTGGTACTTAATTTTTGAAGCACTAAGTTAACCAGACGCTAGTCTAGTATATTTGACGGTAATTATGATAATTAATTCATCTCTGGCAGTAATAGTTGAAATATAGAATAATGTGATGACACTTCCCTTTTTTTTTATTTAAAACAGTATTTTTAATTTTGTATTAATTTTTAGTGGGAGGATGAGCAATGTCGGTTCCTTGTTCAAAAGCCTTAATGTACTTAATAAAAGTAAAAGAGTCTGTTGTATCATCAGTATGTTGTAATTCAGTACAGAAAAAGTGCTATTACTGTTGAATGATACCTCAATTCTCATGTACTTGAATCTCATCCAAAAAGCGAAGTGTCAATCACGAAATTAGGCACGCCGTTGACAGAAACATTAGCCGAACGCCGAAAAACAAAGACAAAAACGTCGAAAACATATATTTAAATATGAAATTAAGTTTTTCGACGGGCGCTTATTGCTTTTCAAGACGATTATTCATGTTTCGCTGATAAATGTGCGACGTGCAATAATTCCATTCTCGTTTAAGAGCTTGTTCGTGTTAAGGCCTTTACACACACGCGGTAGCTACATGTATATTTTTGTATAAAATTTATAGCTCTCATTATAATATTTATAGTACACTTTTGACGTGCGACTTTATTGCAGCCCGCGTGTCTGTAATAGCTTGATATACTTTATTGTAACGATGACTTGGAAAAATTGTTCTGCAACTTGTAAATGATATTAATTCGTGACTCTTCAGATGCAGTCAAAGTCAACTTATTATTTATGTGCCAAGCATTAAGCTGTCACAAAAAATTACAATGCCTATGAAAGAGGCAATATTGGGAAAGTTAATTAATTCATTTACACCTTGTAAATATATTTTCGGCTGTTTCGGCAACATTAAAATAATTGTGACAAACTGTTATGACAGTACTTCAGAGACTCCAATGGTTGTGAAATGGTCGACTGTATATGATGGAGCGAGAATGACTCGATGATTAAGTTTTACTAAGATGTGACGTGCGAGGCGCGGCGGCGTCCGGCCGTGCCACCAATAATGACAATGTGATAGAAACAATACCTAAAGACGCTAGATCATTGTTACTGTAAAATACATTTTTTGTAAATATGTACAATAAAATAACATAATAAGCAATGTCATTTGTAATACTAGATGCAATGTTGTACAAGTTTTTTCTATTTAAATATTTTTTTTGAAAGATTTAATCTACTCTATTTTTAATAAACTTATTTTATCGTTTCGAGTAATTTATATTTTGTGGTTGTACAATGTCGTAGATGATGAAATCGGAAGAGACATTACAAAAAATATATATATAAAAAATAATAAAACGTTGAAAAATCTTATCAGGTTTTGTATTGTGACTTAGTTTTACCTACCTCCCCATCCACTGTCGGATAATCCCCGGGAACTTGATCTATTTTGTTGTCCCGTGCCGGAACTTGAAGTTTCACCGAACTCTAACTTTTTAAACTTGATCAACTATAGTTGCCTGGTACTTTTCTATTTTTTTTGGAACGGAAACGGTAAACTTTAACGACGGCACCGTTGAATAGAGAATGTAAATAGGGGCGGCGACTATGGGGCCCCAATTAAGGTTCAACACTATTTTATCGACATTCGGCATATCATTTAAAGGCCTAAAGTGATGTGCACGCATTCGATGGAATTTTGTTGTATTTTAATACTAGTCGCCGCCAAATGGACCATGTAGATCATCCTCCCTTCGCGTTTCACGCTGACTTACTGCAAACATTGTCGTAAAACATCCGTTTGACATTTTTAATTACGATCCATAATTAATATTGATGTTTTAAAGGGTATGTCCGATAGTGTTTGGCGTTTATCCATGACGAGAGCCGACCGAATGGGAATGCTCGCTCGTGACCGCACGTGGTCATCGTATCGATGCATTTTCGATTCTGTCGGTTGATAGTTTTACTGTGTCGAAGCCAAAAGCTGTGCGTCTGTCCCCATAATTATTTTCGCCGTTCGTACGCGAATATTACAATCATAAACATGCAATAATTGCTCAATGATCCACCTTCGGGTTGCGAACACCGCCCGTGGAAAGGCGATTCGGACCGCTTTCTTTTGGCTTCGATAAACGTTACGATTTAATACTAGAATTTAAGATTGGCCAATCTTTTGCGTCTTGTGAACATTCAAGAGAGAATATTAATGAAGACGTCGGCAAGGTAAGTGGTTTTTCCTATTATCTAATAGTTTTAAGTTAATTTATTAACTACTAACCTTGTTGTTGATATTTGCATTTTGTGTGTATTTTGATGTGCTTTTCAGGTATGCTGTGTACAGGTATCAATACTATTGTTTTAATTTTAAATAAAATAATAGATAAAAAAAACTCGTAAAGACACAAATATTTATTTCAAGTCAACAATATGCAATGTTTTCTCTAGGTATTCGTTCAACAAGTTATATTTGCCAATATATAATTAATACATCATGTCTCAAAACACCATAAATATGAAAGTCCGAGCACAAGATAAACAACACGAAACATATTAGTTTTTACGGTTTCACGCCGACGTATTGTAATTCATAACTTCATGCACGTTTCTGCATTAAGTAACACCTTATTTTTCCACATTCATTAAATAATATATTAAACTGGACACGAATATTATCTGTGAGGGGTCAGGACTTAATGCATCCGTTTAAAATATTGTGACGCACCATGAATAATCTTTGCTACGTGGGTCGTTTCTACATAACGCCGACCATTTTCATTTGAGCCTTCACTTTCGTTGGTATCTGTTTTAAGGAACTCTCATTTTAGTTAGAGGTGTATCTTTTTAAGCTGGTCAAGTAATTTCACAAGTTGATCGTCATTTCAATGGGGTAAATTTATAGAGGAGGTTAGTGGCGTTCGTCTGGGTACAGACTTTATTTGACCGTCAATCTGCTTGTCCAAATGATTGTAGTATGGAGATTATCCTGCTTATAATAGCACAATGGGCAATTGAGCTCGTGTATATTGGTTGGTGTGTGTGGTCTTTGATTATTAGTTTGATATGTTAATACTTTAAACACTGACCTATAGGTAAGTTTAAAATTAAGAAACGTTTATAATACGGTAGCGAAATGAAATAACTAAAACCATCAGTTTATTTCGTTCTTACCTTAGAAGGTATTTATAAAATATATGAAACGAAGTTAATATATGTAGGTATATAATATCACTTTAATTTGAACAATAAACGCGTCAACATGTTATCAAAAGTACAGAAGAAATAAATTGTAATAGGTTCTGCAAACAATAAACTTATAGTCGACTACTCATTAAGTTGATGACAGATAAATCCAGGGTGGGAACCAGGTTTTAAAACATTATATTGACATTTTAACGATTGAATGAAACAGCTTTTATTGTCGTGGTCGTAGACGACGAACGGTGAGGTTCCTACCTATGACTCATACTAGTCTTAAGTTAGAGAAAGTACATGGCTGATATTGTTTTTTCTTTTTAAATTCGAAATTAGTGAGGATTCAGAGGTATCTACAATAAAATACAGTTAACTAACCTCTGTTACACTTGATTGAATATGATACCCAAAATAAAAAAAAAACACAGTAGGTAAGTCTGCTGTTTGGAAGGAATAACACTGTTGTTTCTAGTAATAAAGATGATTGATTTTTTTCTACCTTATGCTATTATTTTGAGCATGTGACAATACATTTTACGAAACGCTACGTCATAATAATCCTTATCTACAATACCCATAACAATCACAATATATTGCCACATCATTTAAGCAAACTTCTTCCATAATCATGATTGTTTGTCCCCATGAATACTTCTCTTTTTCCTAAGCGTTACTACTCCCCCACTTCGTTATAGGACATCAAAACTTTTCCCATCACGCTAAACTTTACTACTTCTATCCTTATTTTTGCTAAGTTTTCTTTTGTGACATCAACTTAGAAAGTCACGTGAATAACAGTGCCTTACAATTTGTTTTCCTGTTCAACTTTCGGCTTTATTGTTTGAGGTATAACGGTTGAAGTGATTGTTGCTTTTTAAGCAGATCCGCTTAGGTTTGGAGACACCTTAATTTATTTACCATTATATTTTTCCTATTTTTCCTTCCAACACTAGTTAAAAATTTGTATTCTTTGACCTTGAGGCTTTGACTGGACCATATAGCCCCAGTTTTGCAAAAACTTAGATTGGTAAATCAGGCAAAGGTATTCTTCGTGTTTTCCTAAAACATGTCTTTAAGAAAAGATCAACAAAAAAAAAATCTCTGCTTACTTTTCATTATGACATTAAATTATGACCAAACGGATTATCTTCTATTACTCTTAATCCTAATCTCTCTCCCAACCAACCAAACAGTTTCTACTTACATTTTCTTCAATAAAAATGACGAATCGTTTTCAATTTCACAAATATATGACCGTTTCATTGTAACGCTCCATAAGTGTTGTGTTATGTTGATATATGATTGTTGATTGTCACATTATGTAAATGTTGGTCAGTGAGAGCCGCGATGGACACGTCTGCTGCAATTACTGAGATTCCTACTTAATTATATGTAGGTATTCGAAGGCGAGCTGTACAGGTATCGCACACAATACTTATGAGAAATAGTTTAGCTCCTACTACCTTAAACGTGGTTCCTTATTTCGTCTACTAAGGGTACCAGATATTTAAGACTAAAGATGGAATGGATATTAAAGTGATAAAAGAAATCACTAGCGCACATAGAACCTCCTCTTTCTTGGAAGATACCTGATGGTAGGTTATATAGTAAGGATGATGAAAGTAATAAACGGAAGGCGTCTTTTAGTATTGTGTTTAGCGAACATCAAAATTGTACTATTCGTCATGATCGGTATCGGTACTAAAGAAAGGATATTAATATTTGTGGAAATGGCATTCCGTAGTAGAATGTAATCAATTTCTGATATTTATACTCGTAGTAAGCGAAGGCAGTAATATAGGTTTTAATAACTTTTAATATTTTTCAACGGTTTCGTACGATCTTCAGCGTGTCGAAGTATCTGTTAAGAAATAAATTAAATACGTATTATGTTCGTTGGTAAAAGTTCTTCGAAGAACACATATTTTGTACAGTGGAGCTATCGTCAAATAATAAATTGTCATAAGTCATAAATGGTCAATTGATAAGTTTATTAATTTTAACTGGATGCATACAAAAAGGAGTGTCAACGAACAGCAATCAATAGGAACTTGTGGAAAGGGGAAAGGAGGCATTTGCCCTTGGTACAGTTCTAGCTCTAAATAAAAATAAGAATTATTCAATAAATGTAGTAAATCTTAGTTTATATAAACTTTACTAGGAAATACATTTTCTGATGTCGTGAACAAATAATTTAATTTTGTTACAGAATACTTTAATTAATATTCATCCAAGTTTGACTAGGTTAAAACTATATAGTCAATATCGTATTCGTGCTATTAAAGCAACGTTCACAGCTTCGTTCACTTCACTATATGATTCGCTCTTTCTCTGCGACACTTGATGCAGCCAAACACATTTTTATTCGTTGTCCTCAAAATTGTATACATTTTTCACGAGTACCGAACTTTCCATTTATAGCCGTCGCGTCTGTTCCTGTTGCATCAAACTGGCACACGAGGACGCATCACCGATAACGTGGACACGTTATATTAATGCAAATTGCCCATCGACCACCGTCCTGGTGTTATCGAGCATTTTTATACGCGCCACAGAAATACCGCGCGCCCATCGCGCCATTACGACCGCGCGTTCCGTTGCGTTCACATGCGTGAGAATGATTATATTTAATACTCTTATTGTGTTGTTTACAAATCGATTTCTTCAATAATGTTAAGGGATGAAAAACTGTTGAGTTACTGAAGCCGTGCCGGAGTTATGGTTATTGCTCCGGCTGTTGGTGTTTTGTTCGACGGTTGATTGACATTTTTATTGCACTAGCCAGTGTTGGCTCTAGTGCTTCGTTTCTAGTTTTGAGTCACACTCTGCACGGGCTTGGTCACGTACATTTCTTTTTATCATTTGTAATTAACGGAGTGAGACAATAAATTGAACTGTCAAAAACATAAAAATAGAAATAAACTTGATATTTTACACCTTCATTTTGAAATGTGACAATAATTTAGCTATTATGATAGGTGAGTCAAAGCGTGATTTTATACTGGAACACCTTTGTAAAACCTGTTATAACTAAAAACTTACGTTGTTGATTCGTAGGCACATCAGCAACTGCGAAAATCTACGCGGATACAAAACCAGATTTGCAGGTCAAATAGAAATGAAAATTGCACTGTTGCATCAATAATAATAAATAAGCACTCTGTTTTTATACACAAAAAAGAATTTTGGGTGCGCCTTCCACCGATTAGTCATTAAGTATAATTAATACGTGTTGTAGAAGTGATATTTGTATCAATTTTGTATACTTTCTATCTACCCACGCACTTAAATCTAGAGAATAGAATCACATGTTAGTAGGATCGAGAATTGAGTTTATTGACCATCGCCAATATCCGATGTTGTGAGAGAGAATGGTAGCTGAGCTAGGCTTGAGATGGGGTCAAGCTATTGTTAGGCTAGTGTTGGAGACCTGAAACTGTTACACGCTGCCGCCGGAGGTGGGTCAAGCCATCGATTTGTCTGCCGGTTAATATTGCAGTGGCATCGATTGTTAGGACAATTTGAATGCCTCCATGTTTGAATGCAGACGGATACTGCTTGTTGATGCCCAACTCAATCGATCTGAAGCCAACGGGTATAAAGGCAATGTCATAAAATATTCTTGAACCCTTGTTTTGAAATCCCCAATAATAAGGCTTCTCTTCTTTTATCAGTATTAGCTAGATCAATAACTTTATTTCTTATTCTCGTTCGTTCAATAGGGTCCACAGCCATAAATCCAGTCCTTACATGTCAGAACTGACGCATTTAATATTTTCTCTTTGTTTTTCTGAGGTTGAATGATATATTACCCATTAAAAACTTATATTATGTGCTAACTACTATCATCATTAGGTACCAACTGCTCTGTCTACATTCGAAGAAAAAGCTGTTGGCTCATAGTCTCAGCGCAACGATTGTAAATAGCTCGACACGACGAAAACATAAACCCGAACAAGTTCTCGTAAACAACGGCAAACATTGTTATTGTACCCTCTTAACTCACAAACACATTAAAACTGATTCATACGATATTTTACTGAACTTTTAGCAAAAAGTCATTTTGTTTTATATAAAAACGATGGGCGTTACTTGGTCAACTTGACCCGTTCAAACACATAGTAATTTTGGAAAGTTCTCTTTAAAATAATGCCTTTACTCTTGTATTTTCAATTATCAGGAGACTTGATTTCAATTATATGGTGGGGAAATTGACGGTTCAGGCCATCATTAAAATGTGGTTGGTTGAGTGGTGTAGTCGTATTTGCAGTGCGGTACAGAAATCACATGGCTTATGGGAGTTTTGGGCCACACCGTAAATTATCATTTTTGCTCGTTCACGCAACATGCATGATTGTCGAAATTGCGTAAGTTTATGTTTTTGTGGGCGGGTTATCGTGTGAAAAGTCAGGTCACTTGTTTTGTTTTCTTTTTATTTCACAACTAAAAACGATAGTTTATTTACCTTATTGTCAAATGAAGTGCTTGCACTCTCAAGTTAGGTTACTGAATCTCAGATTTGAGGATTTAAATTAGGTAGATGAATGTCTGTTCCCCGAGACAAGCCGAGGTTTATATTAACTCTACTTTTCGCCAAACAGAAAATAAAACCTATTTGCGTTATGTAAGAAGACGATGCTATAGATAACTTTAAGCCACATATAGGCTCAGACGAATCTGATCGACTTCCTATAAACATCTGAATTCAATGTATTTGATTCCTTTCAAAGAGATTACATTACAATAATATATAATCTTAAAAGGTTGTATGCCCATATACGTTCTATGTAAATACTAAAAGATAGTATTCAATTGCGTGCTTCCGTAGCATCTTCAAAAACCAAACGTCAGCACACCATGATTGATAGTCATAATTATACAGCGCATGCGTCGCTCTTAAATGCAAAATAAGCTAAAACACAAGCACTTAGCAATTTCGGTGTTACCGGGAACACTGTACGAAACAATTTGTTTGATGATAATATTTGGGCGTTAATTCGTCGGCCGTCAACGATAAACATTGACGTACAGTTATTCTTAATAAAAATGTACGAGAATATACACTTTTAATACACTTTGGGATGCAGTAATTATGGTAGCCCCAATTTCAACCTTACCACAATTATTAAAAGGTTGCTTTTACTTTTAATTGCTAAGGTATGTTCATAGCCCACGGTTTAAATTAGAATCGGTATAGATAATGAGAACCGTCGCATAGATCAAGGTGATCCGCAAATGTCCTTTAGTTGTTGATCTATTGTTCTTAATGAGACTAATAAAATACCTGCCTACCTAGTGCAGTCTGACGAAACTTTTATGATGACTGACGTCTCTGTCTGTATGATATTAAATATATATATATTTAGACTGAACTCATGAGCATTTAGATAATTACAAATAATAAAGAAACTAAACTAAAATGTTACATTTTTGATAAGCTTCGATTAGGTAACTTGGATTATAACGGTGGGGTTAAACTTTGAAGCGGTTGAATTTGAGATGCAGTTATATTATAAATACACTATGATAATTTATGCACTGCTATGAAAAATACGTAAGTATACTAGTAGTCCAATTTTAAGATTATTTATTTTTAATACTTAAGGACTTCAAACGGCGAGGCCTTTGGACAATTTGGTGAAAGATTCACTGTCAATAGTCTGATATGTTGTCAGTAGTTGTTTAGATCTCGTCGATCAAAGTAGAAATGGTAAATTTTAATGGGTACTGAATCTATAATTAAACTGTCAGAAGTTCTAGTTTTCAAAAAGTATAAGCTAAGAATCTCACCATTTTCTTTTCTCTTCATAAATTTTCGTTCTTTATATGTAAACAAGCGAAGACACGATGATATTTCACATCAATTTACCTATCAGATTCAATAAATAGGGGCACAGCCACGGGTAGAGTCCCATCATTCTCGTATCGGACTTAACACAATAATCGTCGATCATGCGCTATCGGCTGATTAAAATTGCGGGTCAGATGTTGTTGAACCCACAATGAGGTTGCTTTTCAGTTTTATAGCTATCCGGATCTGTGGCGTTTGGACGCGGATCGTTTTAGCTAGCGTCGGGATTTGGTATTTGATTTGGAAGCTATTTATCTTAAGATTCAGGCCGTGACATTTAAAGTCGGTAAGAAAATTCTTGTAAAGAAGACTTGGGTCACAAGGGTACTTTTTGAGTGTTAAGTATTGTAAAAAGTTAACGTTCATAGATAGATATACTTTTAAATACTAGAAACAATACGGCACAAGTGTGCAAATTTTAGTAACTCTTTCAATGTAAGTAAGCTATGTAACTGAAGAGAGGCACAACAAGCAACTAGCCGTAATTTGAAATGAATTGTTTCCGTCAGCAATTTTGCCAATGCACATCAAATCATTTCAATAAAAATCTTGTGTTTATAAAAATTGGAAGGGAAGTAGTCGATCAAATTATATATTTCCTGACTACAAACCTGTATGTTTTGCATTTAATATCATATTTCTCATAATTACAACTTTACGTATTTCCTGACTGTTAGAAAATACTTAAAAGCAATAGTTAAGAATCATGTATTTTTAATTTTTATTAGTTTAGCTTGCCTCCTGCTGCGCAAATACCTATCTAAATTCTTAAATGTATATTGTAATATGAGCTTAATAGGATTTTATATCTTGAAAATAAATGAAGCCAATACAAGTACTAATCGGTGTTCACAAAATTCGTTAAATTTTATCGTCGTCTTGATAAATTATGCTGCGTCGGTCGTGCGCATCTTTTCGCACTTGTGTCGCGAACATTGTGACTTTAGGTGCGTTTCGTGGTACCCCATCAATTTCGCGAAGCTCCCCGATTTTTCTTGAAGCGTTGATTGAATCATGCAAATTAGTTTTATTTAATGCACTTTCACAAAACACTTGGGCCTTTTAATTTTGTAGCGATTTTATCTTGTAATGCAGCGCTTATTCTTATTATATTGAAGCCAAGTGCTCTTGACGACATGATTGACGCTGCAGTTATGCATAGTGCGACGATTTTAAAAATACAGGTTTTGACAGTATGGTGAAATCGATATAATTTAATGAGTCCATAAATTTATAGTAAATTTTTGATAGTGTGCGTGATAAAAAAGGAAAGATAAATAAACTTGCTGTATGTTCAGTTTTTGTTAGGTTTGAAAACACAATAGGACCCTAATTTTTAGACGCTTTATATCAGTAGGTTTGCTCAACACACGCTATTGACAAAAGTGTCAAAAATAATGTGTAAGTATGTCAATTACCTTATAACGCTTTCTCTCAATTTATGTTCTAACATAGATTGGAGATAGGATAGAAGAGCATTTAAGATACAGAAGTATGATTTATGGTAGGTATCTACATGTAAAAATGTTATTGAAGTGTAAGTATTGGGTACGAAAATAATGAATTAAATTTAAATGTAAATTATTAATTTACAATCTTTATATAAAAAAAAAAACAAGTAATAATAGCTTATAATAAAACTATTAAATGTAAAGTTTTATTAAACACTATTTGTAAACTGCGATCACTATCGCATAATAAAATTATGATCTACTTCAACGCTTGTTCTTGAGACGACAATGAATAAATTATATTTTAATAGTCCTGTCATGCATAAAAAATAGGCACAACTTTGTCGATCAGTTTATTTATTTTGGTATCGTTTTCCCTGTCAACTTGTCGCTACTCTGACAGACTGTAGACAGTAAACAGATGCCCTAATGACCAGTGCGTGGCTCTCGATAAGATTGTATCGATAGCTAAATAGATCTTATCGATATTAATTGTTGTTAAAATGTCAAGATAAAAACGCTGGCATAATTCGGAGAGCTGATTAATAGTGATAAAGTTGGATAAATTGATCTATATTAAGATATAAGCATAGCCTTTTGATACACATGTTCCAGTATTAAACATCTTCGTTAAGACTAATTAAACGGTAATTTGGTCTTGGAATTGGTTAACGTTTAATAATTTCGGATTATTTTGTTCCAATATTTGTCAGCGCGATTATATCGTACATTATATTCTTAGCATTCCTGAGCTAAAGTTTCTTTTGCCCACCATGTCACAGAACGACATGCCATCATTTATCGTTAAAAGTAATTGCGTCATTATAACCCCATCTTGCCTAATATGAACGGAATAAGAAATAATGCTAAAAAATTACCGTTATCCGTAATTATTCTTTTATTGACGTCGCGAAGGACAATTTAGTCTTCAATTTTTTCATTCGATTCTAACGACAATATTGATGAGGAAATCGATTGGATCTGCATATGTATGCGCTCTTGAAAGTTTAATTACGTATGTGTGGGTATTTATGCTATAGTAAAGCCTCATAAGTGTTGACGGCATTTTTATTGTTAATGTTTATCGTTTATGTGTGCTTTGACAGCGTCATTGCATATTTTCATTCATTTTTGACATTTAAATTGGAGACTGTTCCCTCTTTATATTGTTTTTGGTGCAATACGCCATTTTAAACTGTATGACCGTTGTTTTAAGATATATTGCTGCACAGTAGGTGTCACGGCGTCGGACGAGAGAGCTTTCATCAATACTTTAATCGCTGTTTTTTTTTTGTGGAAAGTTATTGATTATATCGATAAAATTTTTCGCTTATGGTTTACAACACGTGATGGTATCACGAGACGGTGTGGACTACAAGTTTTTCTACCGCGAATTATGTGTAAGGTTCGCAGTTTTTGTGAGCGTATTGTTCTTGGCAGTTTGAGAGATAATCGGAGGGTAATGATAGCATATGTGGTAGCACGTTTTTATTGTTATAATTATTCATAAACAATGTCTGACACGTATTAGCACATGTTTAAGATACATACGTGTTGGGATGCTAGTAGATAAACGCTTAGCCCTTAGTCGTGCACCAATGTAAGTCGCCAATGTAGTCATCTCTCATAATAACTTTATAGACATAAATGAAGCATGGTTTAAATGCGATGTTAAGTTGAAAATATCAATATTTTGGCTTTGAAATAAAAAATGTGCGAGCACAAACTTATTGTTAGTATTAGATTACTGTATACAGGGTGTCCGGTAAATAGTCCGACAAACTGTGGTGGCTGATACCTTAGGTCAGGACCTATCCAATGAACACAACATATGTTCCCCGAAAAGTTACAGGTTTCGAGTTACAATCGATTTTCAGAAATTTTAGAATTTTCTACCTTGCATCAGACTTTTCCATTTTTCTTGCTGATTAATAGCTTTCGTAATACTTTTTGTACATCAAATTAATTTTGAATAGTTACTCTACGCTTTAGTAAGTCTCATATTTATCTAAAAGAAGAATGTATTGACAAAAAAGCCATTCGCTTAACAATTTTCACTTTTCGTTTTTCTTACTGCTCAACTTTGAACTGCAGTGGTGAAAAATAAATGTATGTAGGAATTTTGTACAACAATCTTAAAAACTTGCTTGAATATTGGTGATTTTGGGAAGGTACAATACTTGCGTATTTTCCTTACAAAATTTGACAAAACAAGCTGCTGAAGTGCACACATGGGCTTATTTGTTGAAATATTACTAATGTAAATCTGAGGAAAAATGAGACGTAACTTAACGCGGATCGTCATTGTACAATGAAATTAGGTATTTTCTTCTCGCCATTAACTCTCTATGCCAGATTAAAACATGTTTTAGTGTAAAGTTACCTTTTCCTTCAGTACTTTCTTACTAGATAAATAGATTTTATAACACTTTGTGTTTCATGCAACAACAATTAAATAGCTGGTTTTGGACGCCCAATACATATGCCCTGGTATCCTTCATTAGAGGAGGCTCTTACTTCAGGCCCATACTGCACTTAGCACCCATTTTCCCAAACCATATTGTATCGTTCAACTTGCCTAGAATGTATTTACGAAGAGTTGGTCTTCTAAGAAACCGGTCAAGTTGGAGATGGACATGCTAACGAAGGGTTCCGTAACTTTGCAAAAAATTTAACAGAGAATTTTTTTTTTCATTCCATATTTTCCAAATTGAAATTGGCCACAATTATTTGGTGTACCTAGTTAGTCGCTAGAAGAAAATACCTAATTTCATTTTACAATGACGATCCGCGTTAAGTTACGTCTCATTTTTCCTCAGATTTACATTAGTAATATTTCAACAAATAAGCCCATGTGTGTACTTCAGCAGCTTGTTTTGTCAAATTTTGTAAGGAAAATACGCAAGTATTGTACCTTCCCAAAATCACCAATATTCAAGCAAGTTTTTAAGATTGTTGTACAAAATTCCTACATACATTTATTTTTCACCACTGCAGTTCAAAGTTGAGCAGTAAGAAAAACGAAAAGTGAAAATTGTTAAGCGAATGGCTTTTTTGTCAATACATTCTTCTTTTAGATAAATATGAGACTTACTAAAGCGTAGAGTAACTATTCAAGATTAATTTGATGTACAAAAAGTATTACGAAAGCTATTAATCAGCAAAAAAAATGGAAAAGTCTGATGCAAGGTAGAAAATTCTAAAATTTCCGAAAATCGATTGTAACTCGAAACCTGTAACTTTTCGGGGAACATATGTTGTGTTCATTGGATAGGTCCTGACCTAAGGTATCAGCCACCACAGTTTGTCGGACTATTTACCGGACACCCTGTATATACTAAAGGCGTTATTACTAATTACGCAATTATCAACTTTGACGACATGTGTTTAAGTTCATTTTAGAATGACAAATATTACCGAAAAGGGCCTAAAAGTAATTTGAATGTGATGGAAACTGAACTGTTAGTCATTGAATTAAGGTTCATTATCCCAAAGCACGGGCATTATTTCTTTAAAGTGGCTGATATATAGGTACTAGTTCTCTGCTGTGGGGGAGCCCTTTGCTCAACACTGGACGGCTTCCACCTCACGTGAGGATTACATATTGAAGAATAGAGAGTTATGCAATTATTCTTAATACTCATAAAACCGTGAACTAACTAGGTACACAACTCAGTTCTGCTGGTTCTGATATTTAATGTAGGTATGTTAGATGATCTAAGAACTAAGACTAAACATAGTACCTCTAGTATATCACAATGTTTACATACAATACCAATGATGAATAGACGTAGTCCTACGCTAACTGTTCGACATTGACCTTATTAAACCTTGTTCTCTCTCATGGAAATTACCAAAAACCTCATGGTACACACCGACCTTTCTGATTGTGTAGGTATGTTTTATATAGTTTGACATATAACGCAATTTATAATGAATATTATAGAATGTATCGATCGTCGTGTCGCGGCATCGGCGTAGGCGATACATTTAATTGACTGTTCGTTTTGTGTGGTGCAAGGGATGAGCGGTAGCGGTTGTGATTGGTGATGTGACGTCATTGTGATGGTAAATAATAATATTGTTACATTGAGCTATCATGTGCCCTTGGATTACCGGAGTTATTTGTGATGGTGAATCCAGAGTTTTCTGTGTCAATTTGACATAGCTTTCTATTAAGTAGAACGAATGAAGTATAATACATTAACAAGTTTGTGAAAACTTTTGTACCCATCATTACGGCTTGAGCACGTTCGTACACAAAACGATGTCGCTTTCTAAACTATAAATCTTCAAGAGGAATCTGCGTCGATTCGCCTTTATAATTTTGTTTATTTAACCTATATAAAACAACGATCGCTTAAAACGTGGACCACACGATCCTTGATACAACCACAGCAGTGGGCGATGCAAAAAGGTGCCGCTTCAAATATTGTTCTAACAATTTCGCTAACACGCCATACACACACCTTCGGACATTTGTCATATACATAATTAATACCACAATAAATAATGATTAACTCTATTTTATGGTAGTTCTGAAGTTCTGATACATTCACCGTTATATTTCAAAAAGGTTATTTGTGTCGATCGAGTTACAATTCGAGTGACACTTACGTCATTATCTTTTGCACACGGCGTTTGATCAAACCTCTTTCGCTCGTAAACTTTGGACGGAGGTACCACAGTTCATTCAGATATTAGACAACTTGTATGACCATATTAGTTTGTTTTGGGGCTATAAATTGTGTTGTAAATGAGTGAGAAAATACATAATTAATTTCTAAGTTTTATATCTCGTTTATTATTTGAATCCTTTTGGATTTTGGCTGCTAAAGGTTGTGTCAACCATTTAAACTTTGACTACTGTTTTTAATTATTAAGGAGTTGAGCCTTTTACAGCGTCGTCGTGTTTGCTCAATAATCGTCTTTATATTGAGCAGCTATCGACTTGACTACATCTAAGTCACCTAATCTGTACTTTTGGTTAGGTTTTAATTTCTATTCTCGGGTTTTTCTCTGAAGCTCACTAGCTTCAATTGAACACTTTCAATTGTAGGTCGAATAATAAAGTTGTTCATTCGATGTTCCGGACTTTAACTAGTCATCTGCAAATGCTAAGCCACAAAGACAGCCTAGCCATCAGATACTTTCTCAGGACCTTTTCACATTCGCAATATTGTTCCTTGTTATGTCGAATTAGTTAATTAACATTCTGTAACAAGACTCGTATTAGGTGTCTGTACAGTCGTTGTACTAATGCACTGCGTGACTGTCTTACACCGAGTATACACACCAAACGTGGCTAATTAGAATAATGTTAATTGAACGTGTATTTGGCACCGCAGACATGTTACATAGTTTGTCTGCAAAAATAACGAGTAAATCACCTCTTTTTTACATAATTAGTCGTTTTTCACATAGGGTTATTTATACCTTCAGTCCTGTAAAAATCACTGCTACAGGCTTCCTTCTGTTTATACACCCTAGCCCCATTCCGGATCATATTGTTTGACATTAATGATCGATCGAAAGCTCCAAATGACAGACATTTTTCCAGTTCAGTTCCAGTCCTCCTTAACCCTAATTCTATAAAATCCATATTTATCTCATCCACTGACATCAAATTATTTATGATGAGTCCCCGTCAGAATTTCGGCGAAACCCTCTGAATATAATCTTATCTTGGATCGGGGATCTTTCGCATCACCCGTCCGTCACCAATAAACATGTCGCGATGTTGACGTAGCGAAATAAAGTGAGCAATGGACACAATAGCATAATTTGACGGCAAATCAAAATATGAGCGGTTATATGGAGCAAGGCGGCGTACACACTGCACCAAACGGTTGGATATGCTGTGGAGAAATGTATACAGTTTTATAGTTCTCGATTAGGAATATTTTTTACTTTTTTGTGGTAATAAAAGCTTTACATAGAAGATTTCACTTCAGGTAGATTTTAAAACTGTACCCTCTTATAGGTTACACTATAGGCCTCATTAAAACTTAGTTATCCTAAAACCTTCAATTATAGAAAGTTTATAACTGAAAATAATAAGGTACTTACGATCGAAAGAAATACTAGTTCCAAATAATTGATGAACTTGGCCACAACAAAACTCAAGACGTAATGCTTATTCGTACAAATGTAAGTCATTCAGTAATAAAGAAAAAAGAAACTCAAAAATACAACTTCATGCTTTATTGTTACGAGCACGCTCATTAGCGCAGGTTTGCAAACATTTTAACTGCCTATTAAAAACCTTATGACCGCTGATTCGATCTTTATGCATTTTATCTTTGATTAATGATAGTAACCGTACGTTTTTGTCGAGTCCAGCTATGAGCTACACCCTGTATCCTTGCCAGCTGGGTGAAGGTAATTAAACTGTTTAAGTAAGCCATAAAAATGTCGGGGAACTTGCGAATTTATAGGGGAATTAACTATGTTCCATCACTGTTTTACAAGGAAAGGTACTGAGACATTTTGCTAGGAGGTTTACTGATCCTTTTAAGTCCGCTAAAAAGTTTAGGACAGTGACTTCAGATATCTACATAGTTTATATCGTAGGTTTTTTTTCCAAACAGCAAAGTCTCTTCACAAGTCTTGGTTGCAACACTATTCAAACAACTGCGGAAAGGTATGAACATAGAAATAATTTAAAACCAATACAACATTTATTCGATTTTATAACATCACTAGCTTTTGCCCGCGACTTCGTTCGCGTGGAATAGTGACTTCCGGCAGATTTTTGGTTTTACCCACATAGTTCCCGATCTCGCGGGATCTCTTCAAAAATGAAATGTGGAAGATATTCTAGGGAACTCTTCAAAAATCAACATAATGTAACGAAACCATAGCGCGATCTATTTCGATCCCAACGCCATCTATCGAGCATAGTGACAACTCGGATTATTTATCTATACTCCGTTCGGGCATTCTCTTTGTACTAAAAGTTTTATTATATTGATATTATTTTTTTCATACCTTTTTACTATTTATTTACTTTTTTCCGATGAATTAAAACAATAACATGAACCGAACTCGTGTAACGATCGACACCATTGCGCGATCACCAACTCGACATAATAATATTTACTAATAGAATTATCCATACTCCGTTAGAGCATTTTCTTTGTACTAAAAGTTTTATTATATTATATTTTCATACCTTTTTACTATTTATTTACATTTTTCGATGAATTTTCAGTACTGAATTGATGCCGACGCTTGACCAATAGATGGCGCTGTATGTCCGGAATAAATTTTATTTTTTATTTTATTTTTGTAATAAAAACTATCCTATGTCCTTTCTCAAGTTCCAAACTATGTCTGTACCAAATTTCACACAAATCGGTTCAGTAGTTTAGGCGTGAAGCAAAGACAGACAGACAGACAGACAGAGTTACTTTCGCATTTATAATATTAGTTAGGATTAGGATTAGGATTAGGATTAGGATTAGGATTAGGATTAGGATTAGGATTTTCATACCTTTTTACTATTTATTTACATTTTTAGATTTTCGATGAATTTTCAGTACTGAATTGATGCCGACGCTTGACCAATAGATGGCGCTGTATGTCCGGAATAAATTTTATTTTTTATTTTATTTTTGTAATAAAAACTATCCTATGTCCTTTCTCAAGTTCCAAACTATGTCTGTACCAAATTTCACACAAATCGGTTCAGTAGTTTAGGCGTGAAGCAAAGACAGACAGACAGACAGACAGAGTTACTTTCGCATTTATAATATTAGTTAGGATTAGAGGTCTTGACATTTAAAGAATTATAATCGTTGCTCATTATTACTCAATAAAACGTTACCGTGTGTATGCACCACACCGTGGCCCATGTAATAAAGATCTAAGGAACCTCCCATGAACTGATCCAGCCGAGATAACACTCTTCAGATCATCACTACAGATAAGCTCACAGATTTGAAAGTATAAAATGTTTGGACAGCTCTCGTATAAAATCTTTCACGTTCGTAGACGCACGAATATGACGTCACTCAACACCAATCAAAAGTAAACCTTAAAAAATCACATTAAAGTTTATTTTAGACTGTACTGCCATCATACAACGAGTAATGCCCTTAACCGAAGAACAATGAGAAATACGTCTTAAATCTTTAGTGGGAAAGATGAGATTCCTATGGGATATCTTTATCTGGCCCCATCGCCTGACTTTCGCACGATTGATCGATAGTATTTTTTGCGGTCCCCTTTATTTATAAAACAATCGAACGTTCGATAAATGCTCGCCCGTACCAGTGGTAATGGTTCCACGAAGGAAAATTAAAAAACGACACACACGTATCTGCAGTAGGTATAAATATTTTGAATATTTTGAAAGTATTCTTGGGCAATGTTCGATAAGCGATGCACCTGACAAGAGCCGCGATTATGGCAATAATTCTGGTGATGTGTCGCTTTGGCGGACTCGGCTGGGAGCTGGTGGTTTGGAGGTGGTTTATCTGCACAAGTGGCGTGTTCAATTTTGTAACGCTGCAGGAATTGACGATGTTACCATTAATATAAAAAATTATAAATTTAAAAAATAAAAAAACCCGACTGCATAAAAAACACTTTAAATAAAAACTGAAAAGTAAAAAACAAGTTCAATAAGTCTAGAAGTGTAGATAGCAATGTTACTGTCACAGCCGGGACCCATAATGAATGATTTTAGTCTAGCTTATTTAATGGGTCCCGACTGTTACAGTAACATTGCTGTCTACACTTCTAGACTTATTGAACTTGTTTTTTACTTTTCAGTTTTTATTTAAAGTGTTTTTTATGCAGTCGGGTTTTTTATTTTTTAAATTTATAATTTTTTATTTAACACTTTTTAGTTAAAATCATAATACGTCATGGTGGTGGAACTGGCTATCCACCTAGCGTACGGCATTCGAGTATGTATTTAGTTTGGATAAAGAACAATTTTTCACATAGTATTTTTTTTATACGTAAATGATATACCATTTTGGAATCCTCTTTACAAGCCCTTTAATTTGGTACCCATATTGTAGCAAACATATTTTTTTTATTTTTTTTTACCTCAATCTATGGCACCTCGTGGCCGCCATGTTGGTTTTTGTTTGACGTGACATATCTAAGAACACTTGGGTAATTGATACAAATCCAACGATACCCTAATTATCGAAATCCATTCGGGCGTTTCGAAGATATGAGGTAATAAAGAATATTACACACATACATACATACATACATACAAGATACGCGCGAAAAACATAACCCTTCTTGGCAGTCGGGTAAAAAGAGAAATCAGTTTTGTAAAATTTAATTAATAATGTTAGTACCTATGCTGTTACATGTTTAATGCAAAACTGATTTTACAAATAAGATGTAATTAACAATTACAATTTATTAAAGCACAATTTTTGATAAAAAATACCTTTTTCAAAATAAACTTAACTATACTTACACAGATTAGGCATAATAGCCAAATAAAGAAAAACTGAAAGTGATAGTCCATCGAGTTTCCATAGTACGAAATTCATTTCGAGGATCGATCCCAGTTCAGTAAGGTCGCAAGGAATCCACTGCTTGTCGTAGGTAATTGTCATTTCATTATAGAAGTATTCACTCAGGTTGTAACACAGGTATTTGGGCCCAGTTTTTGGCTCGTAACGAAATTACCGATAATCGTACCAATCGATTCGTGATCGATGTTGCATTGTATCGATTTTTGTGTACTATGGTGACGAACCGGTTGTTAATTTAAGGGAGACAGCTGATTGTAGTACGCAGTGTTTGATGGAGGGAAAGGATATTTTTAATACTCTCCGATCTGGTAATTGGACAAAAGTTACTTGACAGGTGCTCGTTTTCTTTAGTTTTCAAGGAAAGGCTGACGTGTGCGCGTTTTGCAATCATGTTGACATGACTGTGATAGCGATAAATACTTTTGCCTGTATTATCGTTTGTGTAGATAACAATCTCATGTATAGAAGGTTTATTCTTAAAACCCTAAGCAGTTCTGCGGAAACTTGAAAATTTTTAGCTTTCTTCTAGCCTAGGGTTACTTTTTTTGTTCGCAATAAAAACGTACTTTTTTCTTCGCTTTAATTATTAGCCCCGTTTATTTAGAGAATGGAATGTGTGCTATTGTCTCAGTTTTATATTTTATAACTGTTTATAGTTGAATTAGATACAAACTTTTTGTTGGGTTTGTAATGTTTACTTTGATATTATTAAACAGGTTGTTAAACAGGCATGAGCATGATACAGCATGAGTGTAACTACATCTTAGTTCAGGTTTGGCCTAAAACATTATTTATGTTAAATATTATTAGGGCTCCTGCACTATGGACCATAATATTCTGATATGTTTTATTACCATTACAAGCAACAGAGGGCCCGAACACATGAGATATGACATATTAAAATCCCCAATAACAATATCTTAGTGTCTCATCATACAAGCCGCAACATAATTTGAAACATCTGACGATCATTTGCAACATTTTTTTTGAACTTACATCTATCGATTTGCGGGCACCGACATTCAATCATTCGACCAATAAATATTTCGCCTCATGTTTTCATAATAAACACACATTTCATTTGTAATGTAACATTATGACATGGCGTTGCAATAAAAACTTTAAACGATGTTCGTTGACTACTCAAGTCGCGGAATTGATGCGCGCGCTATTCGTCTTTCGGTTTGTTGAAAGGGCTGCTCTTACTTGTATTGGGTTATTAGATGTTGTAGAAATATCAAATTGTAGCAGGTATAGCCAGTATCACACGGAGAACAAGTGAAATATATTGTTTATAAAATAAAAGTTTTGATTTCTTTATTCATTTGCGTTACTGGCTTTGTAATCATAGTTCTTAATCTTTAACACTCATAATTCATATGAAAGAAACGTGGTTTGCTATTTGGAACAACAATTACTTGTTTGTCTAATATTAGATTGGCAGTATAATAGCCTAGTGTTATAAATAATAAATTCAATTATGACACATAGTCATTTACATTTTTACATAGAGGCTGATCACAAAAAAAAACATTACAGTTATTCCTACAGCGTACAAATTTTTCACATACTTCATATTATACTACCTATGATCAATTTGCAGGTAGCTGTTATCTATATTTTCACTTTCGATAAAATGCAATGAATTATAAACAAATAAATAAATAAATGCGGACAACATCACATACATTGTTCTGAACCCAAAGTAAGTTGCTAAAGCACTTGTGTTATGGAATTCAGATACAACGAAGGTACCACAAACACCCAGACCCGAGACAATGTAGAAAATGTGATTTTCTACATTGACCCGTCCGGGGATCGAACCCGGGACCTCAGAGCTAGCGACACCTTGAAACCGGTGCGTACGCCACTCGACCACGGCGGTCGTCAATTATATCAATACAGTTCAGATTACCACCAATATTCTTCACAATTGACATTTAAAGTTTCAATACCACAGCGGCATCTTAAAGCACAGTTTCCCAACTGCGACATCCCTATAGGACAGATTCATTTGTCAATGACACGGGCTTATTATGTAACTGGTTGTCACAGAAACAACTGACAACGACTGTCAGGCAACAAAGACAATCGCGGTTTAGTCAGCACTCGTAAAAACATCAGCTTTCTTAAGTAGTAAGGTACTGGGATGTAAGGACTGTATTGATTGGCTGGTAGTCTTTAAAAATATAACTGCTATTGCTGGGCTAGCAAACCCTATTCTCAAAATATTTTTTACTTTCCATTAGGTTGATTAAATTAGCTAATTATTTGCAATTTTCGGGGGTGATATTCACAACGCCACATAATTTTAAACTTGGAAATTTTTTGAATTTTTGATAATATTTTCAATATAAAACCAAGAATTCTGAAAAAAAAAACAACGCGTTGGATATTAAGAAAGAGTTAAGAAAGTCTGTAAAGTTGTAGTTGTTATTTCCTAAATCACATAATATCTCATTAACATTGAATTTGTAAGACTCGTTTGACCTAGTAAAATACAAGCTTACTCAATTTAGATGATATCATTACAGCAGTTTAAAGTCTCGAAGTGAAGTTAAATACCAACGCGTTATGACCATATCTAATTCATCTAAAGTATTAACTAATTAACCTTATATTACAACCCTATTTTCATAATAAATTATGTTAATATCCATAATTGTATTCCATTATTAAAGATAACACGCTCGATAAAAAACAAGTGCCTAGAGCAATTAAGTGGGAGGCTAGCGTGGACTTGAGATCGCTTATTAAAAAGAAAGTTAATTTTACGCGATTTAAGAAGAGCTCTTATGTTACACTGTGCATCAATAGATCATGAAATAAAAAATTGCATACAAGCTGTAATAGATTTTTGTAGTTATGAACTTTTATGAGTTAATTAATAAGTTTAACTTCGTTATTAAATGAGGAACTTCGTAATATTACTTTCTTCTAAACTGCTGCTGGGTTGTCCGCACGCACGCCGAGATCTAAATACATAGTTAAATTTATAGCGACACTCCATCTTAAGTGTTAATAAAATAAATTATTTGCTACATTTGTTTTTAAACCGAAAAGTAGGAGAAATTTTAAACCGTCAACATAGTATCTGTTGTTTGTCTCTTAAGACAGGTCTCTAGTTTATAGCCATTTATTGACGTTAGCGATTTCCGACTTCACTTAAAGTGGTCTAATAGAAACGACCATTTACGAAGGAACGCAAGGTCCAAGGCCATGCTTTCTGTCACCGCACCAATGAATCAATTATAATGCCTTTTTCGGACTCAAATGGCTTGATGAACACGCCTTATTGATTGAAAACTCCCGTAGAATTTGTAGGAAGCCAGCTACATAAAGTGCGTCAGCTGCGACCAGGTAAACATATCACATCAAGCATCGATACAAAGCCAATAAATCAAGTTATGACTTAGAGTCCAATTTAGCCAAAGAAAGTCTAATCCGAGCGGCCGTAACTCAGCTTTCTAGGACTCACTTATTCAATTTACGTTCTACGCCGGACAAGAGTTGGAACAATAAGCGGGAGCTACATGGGCGAGCACTACCGACCATTACGTATTCCAACCACGATCCTATCTCAACTCGGACGCGTAAGCTTACACGAACGACGGAGACCATTAAACAACCTACAACGATGCTTTACTCCGCAACGGAGTTAAATGAATTGCGGCTTACGCAGCAATGGTGAGAGTACACAGCGATATTCCTGCCCACATGTTCGCACCTGGGTCTTGGCGAAAACGCACTAAGCAAACGTCATTGGCTGATAATTGTCGCTCCCCGGCGCGGCGCCCTTATCGCCCTAGATAACCACGCTTCCATCTTATTGTCCATTTGTTAAGATACCACAATGCACTCGGAATATTACTAATTAGGCCCTGTTTATGAGCCTACCGGCCATTGTTGAAAGAATGAGATAGTTATCTGTTTGTTGTCTGCAAATGAGATTTGCGATGCCGCTTTGTCGGTTGGCAAAATTGTATGAGCTTTGTTCCATCTGAAATATTATCTGTAAACCAGTGTTGTGGACATTGTTTTTGTGGCAGTTAGCAAAGGCCGTACATTCAAGTGTGCTATCTGATGGCTTAAGGTAAAGCTTCGTTATGTGAATGCATGGTGCAGTTATGTTTCGAGTTTTTCGGGATCTGACCCTTGCTCCGGGATTTTGGACTTGTATTGTTGGAATGCAGTGTAGTGCATGTTCATTGTGTTCTGCAGTCTTAACCTACATACTTTGTTACTTCGGTTAGCCAACAGTTGATTCCACTTGCTTTTCAAGTGTTCAGAACTACAGACCGTAAGTCTTATCTGTTTCATGACGAGGAAGCCAATATATACAAACTTTCATTAGATGCAATGCATGACTTGGTTTGTTAGAAGCGTTTAAAATATTTTACTTCTACTGTAGCATTAAAATCTACAGCGATCTAAAAGAAACCAACAACCCGATAACTATTTAAATTTACGATATTAGTAAAATTCAATAAAATTATATGTAGGTGTATAAAATACATTATTTAATATCAATAGAAACTGACTTATGATGACAATAGTTTTGATGATAACTTTAATTTTATTTGACAGATTTTCATAACAATCAGCTTTACGCTGTGTACCTTGCAGCTTTCTATCCAAATAATTACAATAAATCACGCACAGGTGCAATTACTTTAACAATATCGTAATGCGATAAACGAACCAATACGACGTAAGAATTTATTGCAATTCAGACGCGTATTTCTGCAAAGATTTACAGCTTAACACTCAAGTACTTGCAAATAAAAATGTGCATAAAAAATCAATATACTCGTAATGACTAAATTGAAATATTCACGCGGGAATCGTAAAATTCAATTGTGGGGGTGTAAATGTACAACGAAGTTGAAAACTTTAAAATACGCACCGTTTTATTCTCCGGTTGAAATACGGGCTTCTGATAGTAGCGTTTGTTGGTGTATGTTGGGCCAATGTTTGAACCAATTTATTTAGTTCAGCTAGGATATGTGATTTAGAAATTTTAACAATGGGTTCGGATATAATTTTGAGATTAAGATAATTTAAAATAAAGATTGCATTTAGATGTCAGGTTTTAGAAATTAGACATTTACTTATGATTTTGATATTTAATTAGGTGTGATAAGCTTTCATAAAAGATTTTATTTAAAATTTACCATTCCTGATTGAATAATGCCTCGTTCCTAGAAAAAGGCTAACGTTAAACATAAAACAATATTTTCAGATAACAAAATCATAAATGTAAAGGCTTAGCAAACATTTGTCCCAACGCCGAGCGCGAAGGGCTGGCGCAAACAAACCAATATTGGTTTTGTCGAAAAAACACGTCGCTGAATTTTACGTCGCCGTCTTGTCGCTAGATAAAATCGCATTTCGCGTTTATTGCACAATGAATTGTAGCGTTTTATGTTAATAACCAGCGCATGTGGGCCGAGAATGTCGAAATACTGACTAATCTGACCGTGGGTTGCCAACGGAAAAAAATGGCAATTTTAAATTATACACGCTACCCACACCGGCCGTACGATGTGTATAAGTTCTTTACACACTCCTAGATTTTTAATTACTTAATTATTTATTTACTTTAGTCCTGCGCCTACATTTTGCAAGTTCATTTAAAAAATGTTCGTTTTTTGTATGTTAATGGTAATTTTGTAAAGTTGCTCAAAGATGGGCTTTTATGGTGATTGCCAGTTGGCAGTTGTGTAGTTCATATTTCATGTAATGATTATGATGTTTTTGGACTCCTGAGCTATTTGTCAAGTGCACCCACGTTCAATATAATGAGCTTACATGATCATCGATAGTTTAGCATAAATTATGACTATCATGTCTTAGAGTAGTTACTGTCACCTAGTTTTATTGACATATTCTTATTTCCTTATTTTTCTTGATTAAGTAATTGATTAACGTTTTGTTTTTGAGTAAATTACGTAATTATATAATCGTGGGTATAATTAGATTACGGCGTAATTAAATTTTTAACTGTTGTTTGTCACATTGATGCTATTCCATTTTTATATGAAAGTCACCCAATATGTAGGCGTATATAAAAGGCATTTTAATTAGAACTTGCGCACACGCATCTCACGCATGCGCTCTGCGGTATCATTGCATGTTATCTCTTCTTTCGTATAGACAATTGCCGGTGACAACGAACAACCCACTATCAGCAGCCAATGATACATGAACACAGTTAAAAGAGTAAACAGCAATAAAAATACTATCGGAAATTATTTCTAATAATAAGACTGGCTAATTGTCCCACTGCTGGGCAAAAGCCTCTATCATATAGAAAATAAAACGATTATTTGGTAAACGGCTTCGTCGATGGCGAGTTGGTGGTTCAGATTCTCATTTTGGAAACCATGTCCCTCAATATGGTGTTTTCTTCGTTCGTCAGCGGTGTTGCAATTAACTAAAGAAATCGAAAATTCATAAAATTAGACATGCAAATATGTTCATAACAAATCTAGGCATTGAACTGGGCTACCTCATTAAGTACGTAAAAACAGTATCTATCAGCCAGGTTTCTTGTTGGTCCTTTTCTTTACATATTTTGGAACTGCAAGTTCAGCAACTGGTTCTTCTCTCTTGCATTTAACACAACAGATCATTTGTAATAATTTCATTCGCTTAATATTGAAGTATCGAAATCGATGCGCGAATCAATCGATTACGGGTATCGAGGTGAAATCACTAGTGTCGAAAGCCTGGCCGCCACCCACGTACAGTTCGTCCTCTTATTAAGATATTATGATGTTGAAAGTTGTTTGTGTCCTGACAACGGCTTATGACACTATTGATAAGTTGCCATTTCGAGGATTTGATTAAATTCTTGGCGAATCGCTGGCAATATGTTATGTGTCGTGTGTGCCCAGAAAGCTGTTTGTATAGTAGTGTTCATACAGGTGTAAAGGTATAAATGACAAGATATGATATTTTTTTAGTGGAACGATAGATTTTATTTCACATTGTTATAGATTGATACAACTTACATATGATAGATTGATCAAACGCGATATTAAAAAAAATGATAAATATTATATTTATTAATTGAATGATTATTGTATCACTTTATTAATTTTGGTGAGGTAAATACGTAAAGTAGTGAAATATTCTGCCGATATTTTAATTTCACATAATCTCGCACAGACAAAAACAAACTTAAGCCTATTAAAATGTTACACAGCCATTCTTAATTTCTCCCAACTTTTTTTGGCACTGCATACTATCAGACGAAAGTAGCAAAAACAAGTGGTTGCAGTGCAACCAGTCTTATGCACCACCGCGCCAGCACTGCGCCCGCCTGGTGTGTCATACCGCGTCCCGCTGCTTCGATACGTATCAACAACCTTCAGTAGAAAAACAATACGAAAAGAAAAACACAATACAGTCATACAGATAACAATAATTTGTCTCATTATTTACTAAATAAGTCGATCCCATCTCTCCACGCAAAAACATTTCCTTTTTTTATTCAAGCGAACTGTTTGTCTTTATTGTAGATATTATTTAATCGTGTATACAACCGTATCTAACAAATAAAACAGAACATATTCATGGTCAAACTAATTGTATTAATAATTTGACGAAGGACACAGATCTGGTGAGGTAGGTAGATTTTTCGAAGATAATGCTTGGGTACATAAAATGGGCAGCTAAGTTACTATGACAGGTCAAACGACTGGTAGTTAGGTAGTTGAACTCATTTACATGTTTAGTGAAGCTAACGCAAACGTTAATCCATTGAAATATATTTAAATTAGTAATAGTAATACGAGTAGTGAACAGGTGACTGCATGTAGATCTTTTGATTGTTAGTAAATGTTTCAATAAGTTGAAAAGTTTAAAGCTTGTAAACGTGTCAAGATGAGGGCTGATAAAGAAGTTTTTAACATCACTGAAACCCAAGTTTAACAAAAAAAAAAAAAAAATCACTAGACCTAGACTACTACGGTACTCTACTAGCATGAACTTTATAGAACCTCTAATTAGACAAATAATAATATAATAAAAACTATTTTAGTGCAGGTTGTGTGCATATGTCATGGGAGCTGAAATAATATGTAATTATTTAAGGTGGTGGCAATAGTAAATGAATCGAGTGTTCATTTATGTTTGATCTTATGGCGACGAGTTGTATGCTAATAAAAATGATTTTCTTAAGTATCAGTACAGTGCTTTATAAAATGTAGGCAACAGTAGAGTTTCTTCTACATAAATATTTAGTACTAGCTGACCCGGCAGACTTCGTACTGCCTCAATCGATAAATAAAAGCCTAAACTTTTGTATAAAATAAATTTAAAACAAATTGTTTTTTTATTTATTTAATTCCGAACATTTTTATATTTATTTATATTTTAAACCTTGTCTGGACTTCCACAAATAATTCAATACCAAAATTAGCCAAATCGGTCAAGCTCTTCTCGTGTTTTAGCGAGACTAGCAATTCATTTTTATATAAGATGTGATTTTTTATAGAAGATGATAAGATTGTTTAATAGAAGATGTGAGTCGATTACGGAGCTTCGCGATTTTTTGTGCTTTCAAATATAACAATTACAATCACTACAACATTGACGATAAAAAACAGTTCCTACCAGCAATTAGGCAATAATAGTAGGTACGCAGGTGACAGAAATCATGTTTTCCTATCTAATCACGTATTTATATTCTTGTAAAGTGTCTCTGTGCATATATTATTGTGTAATTATTTAATTGCGTTTAAGTATCGTCCATTCATTACGCTGCCAGTATATGTAAACAACATGGCGCTAGATAAGCGCTGGTATTTAAAGAGATTCGTTGGACAGGAACTATTGCGAGCTTATAAACCTATTTAGTAATGCGATCCATATATTTTGGTTTTATTGTTTACGGTACGTTTACGATATCGACAAAGGAAACTAGTAAGATGGCTTTGCTTGCGATACATGTTAGCTTCTAAGACAAAAGGAAACGACACAGACGGTGAGCACTTTTTGTTAGTCACAACGAAACATGGTAGTTATAACCATACATACAACCAATTCTATTTTTTTTGTTTTTTTTTTTTTATGTGGCTAAAAACGTTCTAAATAATTGAATTACAAGTAAAGGGTTTTTGAAGTTAAGGTACATATAAGCCCGTATAAATAGACTTATTTAAAAGTTATTAAAGACTGAACGAAAACTATTGCACTATTATTGTGACCAACCGGATGTTAAGGAGTGTACACACAAACCATGACGTCACTTGCACTAGAATTTGAATTATCAAGTAACATAATATTTAAACCCAAATTAATAGAGTATCGACAACGATAATTATATCTAACTAATTAATTGCTTGTTATCAGCATGTAAACAGCCTTTATCGTTTAGTTTATAGTGTTTAGATTGTCATAACGTCACTATACGAATCGAGAATCGTTTGTAATCGTTTAGGCAGATAACATAGGTATAAGATAAAGTTTAGGACCTAGTACCTAAGGGTCTACAACAAATGTGTAAAATTAACGCAAGTTCTATGAAGTAAATTGAATTCAAAGTATAAAATTAAAAAAAAAAAACAAATATCAATGTCACTTCTCTATTCTAGGCTTCTCTTCTCTATGTTTTGCAAGTATTTTTAAGATGCCATTAGGTTTTTCACCGACCCTTAAAAAGGTATTTTGAAATTAAGTCTTCTATGTTATTAAAAAGCTAAGCTTATTAAATAGCCGAAGTATGAAGCTTACTTCCTTATGGAAATATTGGTACCAATGGAGACATCTTAATCAAAAATTATGTATCATGTAACTTTGTGTTTTTTTATTTACGCTTAACTATTTTTAAACTTTTTAAAACTATAACGTATGAAGTTTTGAGGTAGAGTTAATTTTCATAATTCGTAGCTACTTATGCATGTCCGGTTAATACCTTTCCTTAAAACATAACAAACATTGTATTCAAAACGGGAAAACAGACAGCTGCCATGTTTTTCTTACCGGTTCCTTTGAAAATTAGCTGTTTAATTACACAATTGCTAAGTTTTTACAAATTAACCTTTTGTTGTACCTTTGTCATGTGGATAAGTTTATCCGGTGACAGTTGACGTAACACCTGTGCCCCCTACTAAGCTATAACTTAGGTAAATTGTCATGGATCTTGACATCTGCACGCTTACCATGAGCTCTTAACGTAGTACTGTTGCGGTTGTGGAAGCGAGACGGCGCACTACACTGCACATGGCGCTGTCTCGTTTACTTAACGGCTATCATGGTACGGGTAGTGATAGATATTAGTTTTTATTGTCATTTGTATACATCAGTTGGATGGTAGCAATTGTTGGCTGTTTTAAATAGTTTTAATTAGTGCTCGATGAATAGTCACGACTTGTGTTATAGGAAGCGTTTTTACTGTTTATTAGATTAATCATCAACATTATTTGCTGAATTTTAATCGTTGTCCTGCTATGGAGATACAACTTAATGCTGTTTAAAAAAAACTTCAATTTAACAAATTGAATATTCCAATGGTTAAAATCTGTATAAGCAAATCATTGGTCACAATCTTCTGCCTAGACTTTTCCCAAACTATGTAGGATCAGCTTCCAGTCTTAACGGATTCAGCTGAATACTGTATTGTACATGGACCTCTGACCTCTACAACCTCTACAACATGGTCGTAATCGTTTCGTCACAAACTTGAATGAACCTTTAACTCTTATTTAATGACAAAGGCATTTCAATTAAGATCAGCGCGGAAGTTTCTCTTCATCATGTAATAATTCATATTTATATGACACCGCAATGTCTTATTATTTCTTTACAAGAATATAATTATATTTATACAATACTAGCGGTCGCCCGCGGCTCCGCCCGCGTGGATGTCGGCTACCGCTGCAAAAAGCCTACCCAGGAAAGACACGATCAGCAAAATGATTCCCAGGTCAATTCACAGACACCGACACTAACATCGACGAAAATTTTCTGGTTGATTTTTACACCTTGTGTCCGAAAAACCCAAATATCTTACGGAACCCTATTTTTTTCCATAATAAAATGAAGCCTATGTTACTGGTGGATAATGTAGCTTTCGAATGGTGAAAGAATTTTTAAAATCGGTCCATTAGTTTTTGAGCCTATTCATTACAAACAAACAAAGTTTTCCTCTTTATAATATTATTATTATATTATTATATATATATAACTAGCTTTTGCCCGCGACTTCGTTCGCGTGGAATAGTGACTTCCGGCAGATTTTTGGTTTTACCCACATAGTTCCCGATCTCGCGGGATCTCTTCAAAAATGAAATGTGGAAGATATTCTAGGGAACTCTTCAAAAATCAACATAATGTAACGAAACCATAGCGCGATCTATTTCGATCCCAACGCCATCTATCGAGCATAGTGACAACTCGGATTATTTATCTATACTCCGTTCGGGCATTTTCTTTGTACTAAAAGTTTTATTATATTGATTTTATTTTTTTCATACCTTTTTACTATTTAATTACTTTTTTCCGATGAATTAAAACAATAACATGAACCGAACTCGTGTAACGATCGACACCATTGCGCGATCACCAACTCGACATAATAATATTTACTAATAGAATTATCCATACTCCGTTAGAGCATTTTCTTTGTACTAAAAGTTTTATTATATTATATTTTCATACCTTTTTACTATTTATTTACATTTTTCGATGAATTTTCAGTACTGAATTGATGCCGACGCTTGACCAATAGATGGCGCTGTATGTCCGGAATAAATTTTATTTTTTATTTTATTTTTGTAATAAAAACTATCCTATGTCCTTTCTCAAGTTCCAAACTATGTCTGTACCAAATTTCACACAAATCGGTTCAGTAGTTTAGGCGTGAAGCAAAGACAGACAGACAGACAGACAGAGTTACTTTCGCATTTATAATATTAGTTAGGATATATATAAGTGTAGATAGAAAAGTAACGACACTGTTCTGAGCTTGTACCTTCCGAGATCATTTAACCTATTACCATTTAATAGACACAAATTAATCAGTAGTCTTACAATAACTAAGGAAGTACATAAGTATTTTTTTTAATTATTGTTGTAGTCAATTTTATATTTGTTAGGTTTCAACCGAGGCTATATGGTGACATCGCTTAACGGTCAGTTCCATAAACAATTACGCCACGACATTTAAATCTCTTAATTCACTGTAATACAATGCACGCATAAATAAACGAATCATTTATTAAGTCCCTTCTAGCTCCCTTTAATTAGTTACACAATCAACTTTCCACAGTTTCATGGAAATAAGATTTCACGGGTAATTATCACATTTGTGCTTAATATTTTTTTTCTCTGACACTATACGCGTCAACACCATAACTCACAGTTTAATAACACGCCGGCGCGGCGGTCCGTCCACATTATTCTTACGCGAAGATGCGCAAGAGTGCGATATTTTACCGTTTGGTACAAGTGCACCTGACTAGCGGGTTATTTTGATGATACATTGAGGTTCAGGCTTCGTTTGTGTGTAGTTGAAAGGTTTTGTTATTTGTGAGACTATATAGCTGGATGATTAGCCATTAGAATTTTAATACACGGGTTGAGATAAATAGAGGTCAAGAAATAAGAGCAACCCTAACGCATATGTTGGATTTAATATAATTTTGTATCTTCGTATAATGTCAAAAAGATTTGTCTTACATTCAGATCCGGTAGAAAATTACGGTCAAAACATGTCCACCGAAGGAAAAAGGGACGAGCTTAAATGTGCTTACGTAAAGTCATTGCCCCCGCTACAGGCCGTCGCTCAGACCGCAGCGTAACGCAACCGTTCATTAACGTACGCGTTTCGGATAATTACGTACTGATAAACCAAGCAAATTGTTCGCGAATTATCTTCTCCGGCCGTGTGTGATGAATATCATCTTGTGTCCCAAAAAAATCTTTTTTTTACTGACAAACTGTCACTGTAATTGTGGTAGTGTTAATTATACAGTTATTTTGAAAGTTTTATGATGTATTCAATTTGTGCATCATTACGATCGGAGCATGCGAACACCACGACATTAAACATATAATTGGTAGAAATTATTACCGAGTATTTATAATAGCCTTTGTTAAGTTGTATTGCAGATCCGCTGCGGGCCTACACAAACTGAAAGCGCCATTGCTTTCGTGTAAATTAATACTTGTAAGTAATTTTATGTTAAATGTCCGTGAATAAAATGATAAAACTTATTCAATCTCTCATTCCCACAAAGAGGATTCTGAATGATTTCAATCGGCAGTCTTATTTAATGCAATTGTTTTACATAAAATTTTATTACATTGAACGACTTGGTAAGCATAATTAATTCGGGGTTTCGAAATAACCGTGCAATGTGACAGAAACTAAATAAAATTTGTGATCGATACGTGTACCAATAAAATGTTTTCGCGAAACTGCAAGTAATGGCGGGCCAGCGTCAAAATTACGCGTCAATCATCGGCTACTCGTCTCGGAACCAATTACTGTGACACGTTAAAAATCAGGTCGAAAAAATCTCTTCGTACTTAACAAACATAAATACAGCTTATTCACTGACATTAAAGTTGAAAATTACCCTAGCAATGTCCATAGCCTCGAGTTGTTTGCCCGAAAATCATGATCTGATGTTCTTTATGCCCTCTGTTTACTTAAAACCAGCCCATGTTAATTATCGCATCCAATTTAATTTTATGCACTCTCCTGCTTTTGTCCTTGTTTTTCGACATTAGTTAGAGGGAGAGGCAAACTGAGGTGATACATATAAATCGACAATGTAAAATTTTACGATATAATCGCAGGGAATTGAACGCGTTCGCTACGGTGTGATACAAAGCGTGGACGGTTCACGTGTAGGAGTCCTTTTAGGTTTTGTTTCAGTATTAAAGGATGGCACAAATAAATTCGAAAGTTTTAAGATTCAATATCAAAAACCCACCTGACTTTAATTTGTTAACGGAAACCAATCCATCGATATTGTTATTTATAATTAGGAAGTGTTTTAAATTAATTGAACAATAAGTTCAAAACTGAACTGTAAATAGTTATGCGTACTACACGTATTCTTCCTTTTAGTATTGTAGCCAATTCTAGGTAGTAAAACTAGAAACTAGGCAAACACAATATTCCCGAACGCGCACAAACTGACCACCAGTTTGTTACGACGCGACAAGTTACTTTATAGGCGGGTCCGCTTGTTTAACTCTCCTAAGGCTAACAATTTGATCAAAATTACTGCTACCCTATCCATTGTTACCTTTACCCTAGATCCTTACAATATATTATTCTCAAGAATTATCCTCGTTGAAAATAGTATTAAATCAGGCACACAAGCGAATCCGTGTAAAATGGTTGTAATAAATAACAATACAATATTTAGGTGTAGTTACAAATCGTGTCGTTGTGTCGTCCGACGCTTTGTCGCGTCGCGTCGTGTCGGTCGCATTGTTGCGCGTGTATAGCGGCACTTATGATGATAAATGTACGCGGACATATTGTGCGCGCGCTGTGTGGCGTGCGTAAGTACTGATCGCATATTCAACTTTGTGTAAGTTTATCAATAGTTTGGATATTTGGGTATGGTTACCTATGCATTGGTATTACATGTACTGGAACAGTTTTATTCGTGAGAAATGTTTAATGTTGGTACTAAATAGAGGGCTCGCTAATAAATATTACTGAATTGGATCCAATCTACTTAATTTTGTTGTCTATGAAGATATACATTTTATAATCAAATAGTTACGGATATTATAAGGAATTTGAATTTTAACTATTGAATAACTTAAAGTGCAGTAGATGACGAATAAATGTTGTTATTTTGTAAAGTTTGACTGCCAAAAAATTAAGGTGCCTTGAAAGCTTCATGCTCATTTATTTCCAATTGGATTATAATAGGTACGCTGTATGAGGTATTTTAATACTTCGTCACAAATCAATCCAACAGTCCAATATTACGGTATATTCCACTTTGTTCACCTGGGTGATATCACCCAGGTGAACAAAGTAGACTTTTTTGTCTCCTCATTTCACCTCGGAATCATATCACCCAGGTGATATCACCTGGGTGAAATGAGTCGACTTTTTATGTGTAATTTGTTCACCTTGGAACTGTATCACCCAGGTGAACAAACGCGACTTTTTGAATTATTCTAGTCGACTTATATCACCCGCATATAAAGTGGCAAGAAATTCATTAAATTATATTAAAATAATGTTATTGTTAGTTAGTTAGTGTTAGTGGAATATACCAATATTACGTGTCACTAAATGACCAAAACTAAAACACTATTATAATAACAATACACAATAAATCAACAATCAGATACTATGGAATCCACCTGTATGTCTATTCTGTTAATAATTTCGGTGACAGGTGAAAGTGAAATGACAATAAAGCTCACTTCAAAAGTGAACCCAATTGGCCTTGATTTAGAATTCAAATTCGAGAATACGTATTTGACATCTCACCGCGGATTCCGCTGTCGAGACATGAAAATAATGTTACAGAATAGCACGGCAGGTGTCATGTAAACTTGACAATAAACGGCCTGATTATATTAATAGTTATAAGTACAGATTTTATGCTAAACTTGTTTACGAAGTCGACACGTGATAGCTCCATGAATGACATTCCAAGCTACTGGATAATGCCACCGAGTTTATGAATGAAGGAAACAAAGAACTAACAAAGACTGCATTCATTTACTTAGATTTATGACTTACTATAAAAAAAAAACTAGAAAATAATGATTTGCTTTTAATTTCCTTTTCTATATTTAAAAATGATCAGTCGTATTCCTTTTAAGGCCGTTTACATCAAACGAGCAAATGCTCATTGTATATCCACAGCATCATCATATTTTTGTTTTGATATTAGAAAATAATTTGTTAGCGTGGGGATTGAATGAGGATTCGCTCGTTAGGTGTAAATCGGTCATTAATTTCAATATTCTAAGTTCAAGTCAGTTTTTAATTTAAATAAATATTTTTATTAGATGTGTATGCAAACGGTACATCTCGTGTGAATGGTTTTTTTTAAGTAACAGTGGACAATATGTTTTCGAAGGTGACCACACTATGTCCGAGACGCGTCCATCATTCTGCCTAAAGGACGGGGTTATGTAATAAAACATTCAACGGTATATTTACTTAAATTTGAAACGGTAACCATTGTGCAAACACTTCGCCACATTTTACTTATTTTAGGAGCACTTAATAGAAAAAATACTTGCTTGTAAGGTATTTTTATCTTCTTATCTATCTATATCTAAATCACATAACCGACTTAAAAACAGGTTATAATGCATTTAGAAACAATGTAAACGTTTCATATAACTTGCACCTGTCTTTAAAGTTATAGCGTATACAAATGTATACCGTAACAAATTCCCCATGAATTAATAGATTTTATGCAGAAATATTCAAATGGGCGCAAGTGTCTATTGCGCCGCTTAACACATGTCCTAGGCTTTAGCATTATACTGACACGCCCTGAGGGATAAAAAATGCTGGTAAATTGCTTGCGATAATACAGTGGACTGATATTGATGGATTACTTATACTTTGTAGGTGGAAAATCTTGATCATTGGATGGTATGCTATTTGACATTTATAAATATGCTAAGATTTGTTTTATTTTTCAATAGTTTAGTAGTCCATGAGCGGTCGTGTTTTCGTACTATCAGATAGTCTAAAAAATATACAACATCACTTGTATAATCGCCCGATGGCACATGCAATAATTGCCTCAAGTTTTAGTGACATACCAACTTAAAGAATACTGCACTCCACCTAGCTTACAAAAAAAACTTCTGAACGTTTATTTTTCCTGTCCTATTTCAAAATAAACGTTTGATTTCACTTGTTCATATAAATAACGAGTAGAAACATTCAAGCGTTACAATAGCTAACCAACAATCATTCAAACGTCTTAATATTCCAGAATACAAACACAGTAATCAAATCACACAATCGATTCTAATCGCTGTATTTAATATCGATATTAATAATCGAATCAGGAATCGAATCAATCATTGATTGCCCAGATAAAGTGTCTGAGTGTAGAAATTAAAGCCGTTTGTTATATCATTAAGATAATGTGGGCTTGTTAGCATGCGTAACGATGCATTCGTTTACATAAATTGTGGTTTTTATAAATATTGCTGCACTTAATTGTATCTATTTTCCTACTTTGTGCCCTTGTTTAGTTATTTTGTTATATAAGTAGGCTATTGTTGTGGGCTATTTAGAAATTATGTACGTTCAGGTCGTACGTATGTCAACGGTAGTAGAAAATTTTAAACAGATAATATTGACGGACCTGTTGGTATAGTGGTTAGTGACCCTGACTGCTATACCGGAGGTCGTGGGTTCGATTCCCACCCAGGACAAATGTTTGTGTGATGAGCACGATCATTAAAATTTGTTCTGTGTCGGGGTGTAATTTATCTATAATATGTATGTATCTAGAAATATATAGGGTGACTGGTAATTAGTGACCGATCCATAAACACTTGATTGTACTCATGATTACAAACAACTTTCCCAAAGAAACTTTTTTTGTATACTCATTAGTTTTCTTTTTATCGTTATAACAAAATTGCTGGCGCGCGGGCAAAGTTCAAACTTCGCGCGCGCGCCGTCGCCCGATCAGCTGTTAGCGACGAGGCCCCGCGCCCGCGTTGTCGATGACACAGGCAATGTAGGAGCCATTTTACCCCGCCCGCACCGCGCCCCTTCACCCCCTAGCCATGCAGAGTGACGAAGGTATAAAAAACAGTTGCTCCGGGAAGCGTGTCGCATGCGCATTGTTTGTTTATTTTTGCCGCCCCGCCCGCGCGCACTATGTCGTACAACTACACCGCGAGTGAGTACAGTGATATGGTAATGTGCTACTATTCGGAAGGGGGTAATGGTGAAGCAGCAAGACGATTGTATCATCTTTTGTACCCAACAAGAACTCTCCCAACCCCAAGAACATTTTTACGCGCTGCACATTAAACACCGCTGGACTTTTTTTGTGGGGGCACGTGAAAATCTTAGTGTATCGTGATGGGCCAGTCAATACCTACTTCCGATGAACTAAAAACTAGGATCGAAAACTGTTTCGAAATAGTGAAAAGTGACACTAACACTCTGCGGCGAGTGCAGACTCACATTATAAAACGTGCGAATAAGTGTGTTGAAGTGCAAGGTGGACACATCCAACAATTAATGTGAGTTAAAACTTAGTTGGTTAAAATCATAATAGGTATCTGATTAAGTAATAATTTATCGTTGTAAATAGCCAAGTTGATTCCAATTTTTTAAACACGCCACTCTAATGCGAAGTTTAGCAACGAGACTAATTACAAAATACCTACGTTTTGCTTTAGGCTGCTAGTCCAAAGCCTAGATAAGTGTGATGGGAAACTTGGAATAAATTGAATCATGCCCAGTGTCGAGTAAGTATCAAATCAGTTAATAATGTAGTGGTATCTTTCAAATCGTTTCTAAACATCCATCGTAAAAGTAATAAAAACAAACGCCTGAAGTTGGTTTATAAGTAGTCGTAGTTAGTTTTTAAAGTGGAGTGTAAGTTAGAAAGATTATGTATTTATTGTAGTAGCGGCGCGTAAAGTACCAAAATACTAGTCTCAGATATTATTTTATCGAAACATAATACTAAGTCTTTATTGCATTCCTTATCTATTACATAACAAGGTGAAAGTTCAATAAGAACCCTGTCGGGCACAGCAACATAAGGAGAGAGAAAGAGGGCTCAGTAACAATTTAATAATATTATTTAACATGTAGGTACATTGCCTGTGTCATTGACAACGCGGGCGCGGGGCCTCGTCGCTAACAGCTGATCGGGCGACGGCGCGCGCGCGAAGTTTGAACTTTGCACGCGCGCCAGCAATTTTGTTATAACGATAAAAAGAAAACTAATGAGTATACAAAAAAGTTTCTTTGGGAAAGTTGTTTGTAATCATGAGTACAATCAAGTGTTTAAGGATCGGTCACTAATTACCAGTCACCCTGTATAAGTATGTTTATCAGTTGTCTGGTTACCATAACACAAGCTCTGCTTAGCTTGGGATCAGATAACCGTGTGTGAGATGTCCCGAAATATTATTTATGCAATTTTCTTGTCTCAGTTTCGCTGGTTAGAATCTTGTAATTTGAAGTTTGATTGTGTCCATTATGTGAACCTTTCCTTTTTTCTCTCTCTGTCTCGTAATTTTACTTTCTGTTTTATTGTTATTAATATGTTTGTTATATTTCCAGGTCTGTATCATCACTTGTCTTCGAAAAAGGTCGGTTAGCATGAGAGTGTTCTGTGTTGTACTAGCGCGTTACAAAGGAATAAAAAAAGGATAATGCAAAGATAACCCGTGTATAAATGAAAGGGTATAAGGATAAAATATAATTTAGTATTTCTTTTTAGTATATAAATTTAAAATGGAAAGTCTTGGTTCTATACTGCATAAAGAATTTCAAATGACCTAATTTTTTATAACTTTCAAATTTTGACCTTCTACACACTTACTAAAAACCTTTTCAATCACTGTTAACTTAGGCAGGTACTTTAAGTGCTATATCCAGCTACCAAACAACACAACCACATAAACAAATTTAAAAAACGCCCTTAAAAAAATGTTAACAAAAGCAAACAAAATGAAAAAAAAAACTCTTAATAAATAATCCTTAAATACGTAACGTGCTTGGTTCCTCATTGCATTTGGCGATCCATTTGACCAATTTCATGGCTACAGTACTGTACACGACTCGCCCTCTTTTCACCCACACACTCCTGACAACTAACTGCTGTAGTTGTGCTCATTTTTGTGTTCAACATAACGTTTTTGATGTTTTTGTTTGTGTGTTGGGCTTGCTAATTTGAGTGGAAAATTGTTTTAAAAGTAAACTAAACTAAAAGTTATTGTTTATTTTTGGGCGTCTTGTATTTTTAACGGCGTTGTGTATATTTTTTGTGACCTGCGATATAGGATCATCTTCCGCAAATATTTTCTTTTTTTCGGTAACCATGAAATATCTTAGTTTGGCCTTAAAACGATTTCATTTATCAACATATATCTAAATTTTACAATCATTTACAATAATAGGTATTATTTCGATAGTTAATTAATATAATTATACAATAAAATAATGATGTCAAATAGCAATTAGAAAGATTTGTCATTTATGAAATCGTTCAATTCATAATAACACTTTTCAGAAAATCACGTTTCCTACTTTTTTTAATTCTAACTTAAAATTCTACTCATTTTTTTATACGATGTAAAACACAAAAACATGATATTGTTTGAATTATGTTCTACAGAATTCAAACAACGTCGTTTACACAGTTAGCACCACATAATCTCTGTATCACACACTATTTTCTCATGTCCCTCGGCCTATTTCCCTCCAATTAGGATAAAATGGCGGGTATTTAAAATGCGTCGGTAATGGCGGCGCCTGCGTCAGATCAAGGCTTAGCAATTACATCGTAATCTGGGTCGCGCTGGCTGACGTGTGCCACAATACTAGTTAGTTGTGTGTGTGGAGCTTTTGGGCTTTTCGAGAAGAATGCTTATTGTTACATTTTTAATTTTAACTGGGCTAAATCAATTTTTTCGACTTACACTTCAAGTACTTAGGCACATACAAAATAAGGAACCAAGTTTAACGAGTTAAAAATAATGTGATATCTATCATTTTTTATTTTGAGAAAAATAAAAAGCATAGGTAGGTAATACTACTGTTATTAAGTCAACTTAAGTAAGCTTTAAGCCTCATTTTAAATTAAGTTGTGATGTGAATTTATCGTTCGCAGTTCATATTTAATCAAAGTCAACGCTCATTGATATGAGTAAGTGTTCGGTTGCGCGCGTTGAAATCGTTTACTTTAAGAAACGTCATATATTTGCTTCGTAGCATTTAGCTATTAGAGTTGTACTAAATACTAACTAACTTTTACTTAACGATTGCATTAACAAATTGTGTTTGTACATTGAAGATATACTTCTGCTATATAATGCTGGAACAAAATCGTAACTAAAAAAATCACACTCTTTTAAGGTAATTAAAAATAGAGAAAACTAAAAACAAAATTCATTTCATTATCTAAAGAGGTATTTTTTAGAGGCTGTGGTTAAGATTTCGAATAGAAAAATACACACAGTAAATAACGACTTGCGTATTAAACGTAGACCCACTAGATAATTGAACCAGTCTTATCAAGTGTAATTGAAAGACTTCAGATTCTAGAGATATGTTGTAAATACATACCATACCTGTCCCTTCATGATATTACTTAATGATAACCAATTGCAAGCAAACTAAGTTAATAGTCACGGATTGCAGTATTTTGTATAATTGGATTGTGTTCTCTCAATAAACTCATTATATCTGACATTCTACTTAATTTTCACTTCAATTAATCGGTACGTACAAGCAATAAAAATCTCATACAATGCTTATGTTTGTTCATTCGATATTTTCGTGACTTGCTTCAATAAAACAAGCAATATACTGATTGAAGTTACTTTATTTACGTTATGCGAGATGTTTATTGTGAGGTAGTGGATTAATTAATGGTATGCCCGAATTGTACACGAAATGAATTGGACTTTATAGCACATGTAAAGTTTTATTTAAATGGTTTTTTGTTTACGTGATGTATTACGGAGAATTTTCGTTTTTCTTAATGGCAAATGAAAACTCATTATTGAGTACGTGACGGTAGATGTTTTTGAGGTTAAGGTTGGCATTACCTAAATATTTGGTCGTTTATTTTTATGTTGGCAGCATTGTTGGTGTTCGATATTTAAATTTGTTTTTTGTTTAATTGATTTAATGTCTTTATTTAGAGAGTCGTAAATTACATTTTAACCAATTAGGTGTTAATTATATTCTGTTTTGGTTAGTTGCAAAATTCATCACGTTTGGTCTGTTTGTAGGCGAAAACCTTGAAACGAATATAAAACAGTAATAATGTAGTCCTATTTATTATTAACACATTCAAAGAAATTGAATAAATAAATATCAAACTTTCTAAACCTACACTTGTTATACTAATAAAATCTTACAAAAACTGTTTTCTTGTTTTTTTTCTTCCTGTGTTTCTTTCTCTGTATTTATTTGAATTGTATTGCATGAGTTAACTTTCTCTAATGATACTTACATAAAACTTTGTAATGACGTCAGCGTTTTCATTTTCACGTGATTTGTGAATAATCGTTTGATATAAAGTAAGGACAGAAGTGTCACTTTGTTTATTTAAGTTTAAAATGTGGATATTTCTTTTTAATCTGCATTCTCGTTTTTTTTTTTTTTTGCTTTATTGTACGCATATCTTAAATTTTTCTTTCGGTTTTGTACAGTAATAATCATTACTGAGTAAGTAAAAATTAAAAAAAAAGTCGAATGTTAAGAGTGCAATTACAATTGTCATTTCTAATCCTCATTTTGAAGTTTCACAATCACATTAAAATGTAAACAATTGACAAAAATATAATTATATAACGGTACACGATACCCAATGAACTTTCATCATACATTGACAGCTCACCAACTATTTTACCAATAACTTTTATAACAAAAAGAGCAATTTATGCTGAAATTATTAATTGGTTGTTGTAAACCTAATTACCTTCTTATATTCTAACTATGGATGGATCGCAATCTAACACGCACATCTTTGATATAATTTTAATAACAGGATTTTTATTTTCTTTGCTTTGTCTAACATTTAACAATATTTTTATTTCCCTACAGAATCTGGAATCGACCATCAAGAGGAAAATTGCTAAGGTATGTACACTCTATCTTAAAGTCACTCTACATTTTTGTCTTATATTACTCCAAAACATATTTACGAGATGTATTCATACAAAGATATTTAGTATACAGTACCTATACTAAAGCCAATCTGGAAAGAGAATTAAACGTTATTACTAATTACGCAATTATCAACTTTGACAACATGTGTTTAAGTTCATTTTAGAATGACAATTATTACCGAAAAGGGCCTAAAAGTAATTTGAATGTGATGGAAACTGAACTTTTAGTCATTGAATTAAGGTTCATAATCCCAAAGCACGTTCATTATTTCTTTAAAGTGGCTGATATATAGGTAAAACTCCAACTATATCTACAGACATAAATTAAATTCTTTTAAATATCAATGAAATAGCTATTTAATTGAAATAGGTTTGTAATGTTCTTGCATCCAGGATTAAATTCAGGTAAAGTTCATGTCATATTGGTTTAGGTTTTGATCGTAAATTCATAGATCAACAGAACTTCAAAATAGTATTGTATTTCATTTTTAACTACCTATTACTTATATATACATTGCTCTGGCCCATTATTAAAATGAATAAGTACAATGAACTCCGACATTATGATCATACAGAATATTATAGCTCTTGTCTTAATATTTTTATATCTGACGTTAATTCTGACCAGTTCCCTAGCATATGCGTTTAACTCGCAGTAGCCCCTCGCCGTGATTTATGGGGACGTCGACGTAATTTAATTAATATGGCGTCTTCGACGATGATACGAGAAATTGTTGCGAGCTGACTGTGACTGTGTTTTTATTGTATAGGTAATGTGTGTTTAAGGCTTTGTTTTTAATTGTAAGGTAGGAAGAACAGGCTTCCTAGTTAGTTGATATAATAGATAGTTATGTCGTGAATTACTAAGAAAAATGCCTATTTTATTATGATGAGTAAAATAATCAGAAAGTCAAATATTTCACCCACTCAGGCCCAGTTCAGAGAAATTATAATCGAGTGTATTATGTTACGTTGCACACGGGCGGGACTACCCAATTTAGAAAAAATATATTTCCAAATGCAGATCATAATTGACACCAAATCTGATTTCACTAAATGAAAAGAGTTTAGTATAATACCGGAATGATCTAGCAAAATGCTAAAGTTATTTTTCGATCACTTATTTTCCGCTTAATAGTTTATTTTTTTATCTCTTGTATAATCATTTGACGCGTACGCACCGGTTTTCAAGGTATCGCTAGCTCTGAGGTCCCGGGTTCGATCCCCGGACGGGTCAATGTAGAAACCAACTTTTCTACATTGCCTCGGGTCTGGGTGTTTGTGGTACCTTCGTTGTTTCTGAATTTCATAACACAAGGGCTTCAGCTACTTACTTTGGGTTCAGAGCAATGTATGTGATTTAGTCCGCATTTATTTATTTATTTATATTTATAATCTCAGGTATAAGTACCCAGTAATGTTAGTTTTTAACTTGCTGAAGTTGCTGTATTAAACCGAAAATAACCAGCCTTAACTATTACTTCAATACTGTAAATAACTCCCCTTCACGGTGCAATACTTCGACGGGTAAATGACCTATTACCATAGCTTATCTTTTCTCGAAATTAGCCTAGACAAACGGTCCGATAATAAACCGGTTTTGACCTAGAGACGGTGAAATATACTTAGATCTAAGTAAATATTTATTTGAAGCTTAATATTTAATTTAATTCTTATCTTGGTATTCTGTAGTAAATGTGTTACCTAGAGGCCTATGCTAAGAAGTGTTTTATGTTGTGCCTGGCTGTGGGATGGTAAAGACTAGTTACACGTGAAAAAGTAGCGTGCATTGGCCGTATACCACTACCTATAATACCACTACGTAAAAAAAGCCTTTTAATACCCGATCGTAGTCCATTTTTAGATAGTTGTAAACTCTTTTGTGTAAAAGCGTTGTTTTATATAAGTACATTTATCTTTACCAGCGCCTCCGCAAGGGTGGTTTTGGGTAATGCAGCAAAAAGCCTATTTGCTCATTTTGGTTCACAGCTTACCCTATACCAAATTTCATCACAATCGGGTCAACACTGTAGCGTTTGACTTTCGCATCAAAATAAAACCAATGTCTTCATTTTATATTTTTATTTAAATAATCAATTGTTAATAATATAAAATCTTTACTTAGACGATTATTGTTTATAAGTGTGAAGACGCGGTGACAGTGTGTCTGTCGACCGAGGCGCGTCGCTTTGATGTAGATAATTGAATGATTGCTGCGCCGGTGCACAACGGAACTGTATCACGCCTATTTGTTTTTGTAGCGGAGCGTCTAGACTAGAGGTGTTGTAGTTTTTTTTAAATGTCTTAGCATACAAACTTTATTATGTTTATAATATAAAAATATAAAATAATAAACTTTTTACGTATCATTAAAGAAAATACAGCACATAACTGAGCTGTAAAACACAAGTTAAGTATATAAATATTATTTAATGTTCTTTTGCTGTAATTTATGTCCCAAGAAGAATCAATGCTCTTATTCATTTTTTTTATCGGTGTTTTAACTCCTACAAATGAATAGTAGAAAGTTAGATCCATGAAAAAGAACAGTTCAATGGTACAGTTTGAGAGGAAAAAGCATTGAAACAAAGATATTGTACTGTTACTCTTCACACTTCTGAATCTCTTCTCTCTCTAACCTTGTTAAAATACTTTCCTAATCATTATAATTAAACCTAAACCTCCACTCAACAATAGAACAACAAATACATGTAAAGCTAAAGCTAAGCCGCAGTACGTCGCGCACAATCGTCGCGCCGCTTTGAAGTCGATAATTGAGAGTTATAGCTGCGCGCGCGCACGGTAGCTATCGCGCCTATACCGATCCATAATGCGTTCGGAAAGTTCGCGGTTATTGGTATTGTAATGAGGAATTATATTGCCAATTATTTTGGTTTGGTGTTTAGAGTTTATACTGTCTCTCTCTCTCTCTTTTTCAGCCTGTAGTCACCCATAGTCGGGTATAGGCCTCTTCATGAGCACGCCAAGTATTGCGGTTCCGTGCCAATCGCATCCAGCCCTTTCCTGCCAGTTTGGCGATGTCATCGATCCAACGAGTTTATACTGTTGTCAGACAATTGTTTAAAGAATTTAAAATTTTGTAAGCTAGAATAAAAGCAAAAAATCGTGATCGAAACATTTAAAATATCAGCTAGATGATACAAATACAAATGTCTAGATAACGATGACTGAATCACAATCCACTGACATAATATGTTTCTTTTATAAGTTACATAAATTAAAAAAAATCTTGTCATGTCTTTTCTTAGCCTACTTCAATCTTATCTAGGGGCTAAAACTTTCGGTATGTTATGTAGAATTTTAAATAACGTTTCTTAGATAGACCATAACCTTAGAGTATAGATAAGAAACTAAAGAGTGAGCCTATCAGTGTATGAACCGTGAGCACTAGTATGAACTAGTTTTATCGTAAATTTTGTATCAAGACAGAGCGCGCCGTTTTAATAAAACTATCTAAAACCCTAATATTGTCCTAACAATGTCGAAACCATCGATATTTTCGCATATAAGTCTGTCGTTGCGCGAAAAATAACTTTAAATCAGTAAACGAATGTAGGTACTAGATACAGACAAAAAGTGCTCTCGCTAGGCACGAAGGAAAACTAGCGATACCAGCGGTCTATAGTATATCTAAAGTCTATGACCATAACCTAAAGCCTCTATATATTTTTTGTATCTTAAAGCCCATAGCAACAATTTTACGTACTTATTAATAAATTCTTCACAAAACCCGCTCCGCTAATCCACCCGCCGTTTCTATAACCTATCCCCCGTTTCTTCATCTCACTGTTCTATGGAAGGATAGCGGCGTTACGTCATGTCCGCAATTTACGACAATGTTAATGTGCTTTACGATTGTTGACTGAACACACGGATTTTGAGTTATGGAGGCTTTACATTTAGTTATAGTACCTATAACCTAGTAGTATCTATGTGTTTGTTAGTATAGTATCTATTTCTTTCTTTGTTTGCTACTGTTTCCAAAGGATTATGTGAATTAAGGTTTAGTGCTAGTAAATTGGGGTTTAAGCTACTATTTGTGTGCCGTGTAATTTTATTGTGGGAGATAAGTAGTGTTATAGGATAATGTAGGCTGTATTTGGATTTCGTTTCTGTTTTGTTTTAGGTTCAAATAATTCTTGCTCATGACCTATGCTGATTGTTATAAAAAAGTTATCAAACTAAAAATTATACAAAGGTTATTTAGAATAATTTGACGACCTCCGTGGACGAGTGGCGTACGCACCGGTTTTCAAGGTTTCGCCAGCTCTGAGGTCCCGGGTTCGATCCCCGGACGGGTCAATGTAGAAAACCACTCTTCTACATTGTTCCGGGTCTGGGTGTTTGTGGTACCTTCGTTGTTTCTGAATTCCATAACACAAGTGCTTTAGCAACTTACTTTGGGTTCAGAGCAATGTATGTGATGTTGTCCGCATTTATTTATTTTTATTTTATTATTTATAATACCATTTTAATGAAATGAAAACATTTCGACCAATTTGTAAGAATTATTCAGAGATAACTTTTTTCTTTTAGCACCTGTATCCGATTCAAATGTGAACAACTAAAAACGATGATATTTTATTAAATTATGTTAAAAAAGTCTTACCTAAAGTTTCTTTGTCAACGCAAGAATATTACCAAGATGAACAAAAACTTTTGACGAGACGAATGACAGAGGACAATAATTTAAAAAATGTTACATGAATAAGTTTTTAATGTTTTAGTTACTGCTCAGAATCAAAGAAAAACATAATTTAGATCACCTGCTTATTGTTTTTCATTGTATGTAAAAGTTACATTGGCTTTTTTTGAGTTTTTATCTTTACTGTCGTAAGAAACGTACAACAATACTACCTTTTTAAGGTTCTGACTTTTGTTTATAAAAAGTCTTTGACTAAAACAAAGCTTTTTTTGAGGTCAAGAAAACCTCAAGCTCAGAGCTAAACAATTTGTTAAGTAATTAAAAAACATGAATAAATAATGTCTGTCAAAAGTTTCATTAGTTTAAAAGCTTCGATTTTAAAAACGCAGGTGCACATCTTTTGAAATAAAGGACACAACCCTTTTGTACGTGGCGCTCGTGAAATGTCAAAATTGAGTGACATTAGCTGTCATTTGTCTCTCACTCCTCATATGACAGATGTCAGTAAAAAGTAGGTTCAAATATGTCGGCGTTGCAAATATGTCATAGTTTACTTTATGCCATATATTCGACCTGAAAACCCATTAGAATAGAATATAGGCACAAAAAAAATGTGATGCATTAATGTTATCCGTTACATCATTACGAGAATTACAAATTATATTGCTGACCCCGCAAATCTGTGCTAGAGATTAATAGTACAAGTAATAAAAATAATTGTCAATTCAATCATTACATTACATAACGTTAATTAAAATCTTTATGTCTAATATATGTAATAAGTGTATAATACACCTATTAATTTTGCATTTTAATCGTGAGAAAACAAAATTAAATTCATAGACATCCGTGTGACACTTCTTCCTAAAATTTAATAAAACGGATCGCTCCAAATTGTAATGTGTTCATAGAAATTAATTAGTTTGAGCATTTCTCGCTAAGCGTATTATTTCGCTTGTCAACGAGCACCGTTACACACAACCAGTCTGTAGATGCATCTTTAAAATTAATCTCATCACTTTAAATACAAAGTAACACATACATCTCATTTATATTCTACAAGTAAATTCTACCTTATGTCTTTCGCAATAGAGTTTATTTTAAAATCTTGTAGTATTTCAGGTGTAGGATCATCTTAGGGATGACATTTACAATTTTTTTCTTTGCATATCACGTCAATCTTAATATGTAAGTTGTAAGGTCGAAAATTATAGTTGTTTTAAAATGTTATTCTTGTTAATTTTTATAGATTATAACGATAGAGGAGTCGTAACGTAAATTGTCTGGTTTTAAATATAAATATAGGTATGTCGCAGGAATGTTCGTAATTTAGTCATTGCGTTGATGTCTGGATGGTGGTTATAGTTGCAAATTAACTTCATGAAGATTATGACACGAGGATGTTTTATTATAATACAATTGAATACTGATGCCAGTAGCAATGTTTATGATGCAGTATTCATAATTTCGCCGAAGACAGTTTTCTTTATTACTCGATTAACGAAAGATGACATTCGAGTTGATACGTGCATCAACACAATTATTATAACATTCCTCTAATTGGTGCTCCATCAAGTATTCATGTCGCCTTTCTTTTGTTTTTGACCACGTACTTACGAATATTGTTTTAAATACCAAAAGTGTAGAATTTATTTATCATAAACATTCAAGTAACGTTTAATGTAGTATGGAAAGTAATAGATTTTATTTGCTTTCTGGAACCAAAAAACGTCGAACTAAATATTATAAATATTAGAATTAAAAAAATATACCCAGTGTCTGACTCATATCGCCTATAAAAATCATATTAACAGACTACTTGTTTTCTTCCCGATATTTTCTATTAATGTAAAGAATAATCATTATTCAATAAGTCTCTAATATTTTTTTAAATTTTTCACTCCACATTGTCATTAGCTAGCTACGATTACCAGACATATAAAACATGGTTTGCTTAAATACAGCTATAATTCAAGTAGGTATTCTAGAATATATTCCCAATCTCTTACTTCTCATATTCCCACGACACATCTAACTCAACCTTTTTTAATCACACGAGGATTTCGTCATAACGATGTGTATCTCGGCGCGCGGCTACTTTCGCGAAATAATGCATAAGTTGAGAGATAACGCCGATTTGTGACGTGTGATGGCAGTATCGGGTGAACGATTGCCCCGTATTGTGTTACAAGTTAAGACAATCAATATAGCCAGGTAATGTCCTTATCACATGCTAAGTTTAATCAAAATGTGATTTGTAAGACAGTTCTGGCTACGCTTTATTGTTTGAGGGTTAATTTCAGCAAAATTTTAAAAGAGAGAGCTCTCTTTTCGAATGCTTTCCGTATTCAGTCGCATTATGTTTTGCATATTCCTTATAGGAAGTTAACTATTATGTTATAGTCTGATTTTAATTAGGTGGTAATTTAATAATGCCTTTTCTTGCATTTAAGAATGATCTACGCTTGAATTTCTCCGTAGTCATTTGTTTCGGACTTTGAGCTTGTCTGAAATTACAATACATTTCCATAAAGCTATGTACAGTACAGTTAGGATACATTATTAAGAAAATAAAATCGAAAGGTTCTACATAATTATAAAACTTCTATCTTCCTCACCACTTAATAATAATCTCACTATAACTCAAAGGTTTGCTGGAAGAAAACTCAATTTTGAGTTAAGCTCGCCTCTGTACATCAACTTTAATAATGTATGTATATTAAATTAAATGTATTTGTGTGCAATAAAGAATTAAAGAATAAAACAGGTAACTTGAAAGCGAGAAGATAAAAAAACGTCACATGTATCCTTTACCATGTCATCAGAATTTAATTAACGACAACGATCTAATAGGCACACATTAAGCTCTATCATACAAGATCACGTTAAATTATAAACAATTACAAGACACCTGTATTCACCTGTATAGAGATCATCATATTTAAGCAGTGTTGCCCGAAGCTCGAGGCAGATGGCCGACCTATCTCCCATCTCGGGTCATTACAAGACGAAGGCGTGTGAATTACGATATATGCAAAACATGATAACACCGAACAGAAAACATGGATCCCGTAATTGCTTGTTGAAAACTAGACGTCGATGAGATCGATAGTAATCCAATGTTTTTATTAGGTTCGTTGATTGAACTTTATGTGCGTCGAGTTTCTTTTATTTTTATTGGTGGTGACGAAGTTAACGGGTTAATAGAGCAGTTTAAAGTAAACTTTGACCGGCGCAGTAATAAAACTAGGTGAAGGGTTTGATAGCCACGTTTTCTCAATTAATATGAAAACCGTGGCTTCCTATGTCACCTGATTTAGATGAATAGCGTGTCAGTGTAAATCTGACGTCTGTATTTCATTTTCTGAGTAATCAATATCAGCTTAGTTGGTACCTTCACGAAACTCGAAATAATATATCTCGACTAAGCAATAAGTTGGTAAAATGAATATGTTGAAAGTAAGAAAATTATTTTAGTTCTCAATATAATGCTGTTGCGAACTTCTGCCTTCTATATTCTAAAGCAAACTTTATGTAAGTTTGCGAGCTTTTGTCTTTATATCTAGACATTATGCTCGAGTCAGGTCACTAAACTTGAAGCTATATTTGTTTGTTATTTTACCGTCATCTCGTTTTACGTATCAGCTCGTAAACGCCCACAACTGGGCATACACACTCAACTACTGTTGTGGGTATAACATAATCATTGCGCGTGAAATCCGATTCGTATCGCAACGGATAGGTAATCTTCTGATCTTGTTTTTAGTAGTCCCTTGATCATTTAGAACAATAACTCTTTTTTAATGCAGAATTTGTGATGTTAATAAATCAGAGGTAGGCTGATCTAAGTAAATAAGTATTTACGTAAATACGTAATAACACCAATACATAACAAATCTCCGTTCTTTCCTTCCGTCAACACCAGCCATACTTGGCAAATAATTATCCCTTAAGCTAACATAATCATTTTATACGATACCGTTTGCTTTCCTAAAACGCGAGGATGGGTTCGATTATCGTTTTTTCAACAGGCTGCGTGTTCGCCGCCCGCTAATTTGCGTCTATATCGTAAACTCCGCATAGCTCTTACCACCGCGCGGCGTGGTGACAGAAATGTCGACACATTACCGACGACCTAACGAGCCGACTCGCTACTAGTGACGTGACTTGTTATCGATAAAAAGTGCGCTATGAATATGAATTTATTTCGACGCTTCTGAAATATAATCGGCTGCTATCTTGATGTACAATGTGAATTATTAAACTGCGCAGCATGGTTTCGCACGCTACATTTTTATGATTTGCTGTTGGGATATTGCAAGGGTGTGCATGTTGTTAAGGAACACAAAGAACAGGATAAAGTCACAAGCCTTTATCCGTTGTACGTTTTACCCAAACTATAAAGTTTTGGTAATATGTAGCCTTTGCACTAAGAATGTTAATAAGTAAATTGTGTGATCCTGAGTTTTTGTTATTTGATCTAATGATTTTATGCTACAAGCGGTTTAGTATCTTAGCTTGTACTTAGTTGTTTAGAATTTATGGTGTGAGATTTAAAATACATTTTGGTTGCTATATTATTTTAAAAATTGTAGTCGGAATTATATTTAACAAGTTACGGTACGAGGCATGCTATGTGTACTGTCTTGTACAGGCTCAGTTTAGCACTTGTTGTGTTCGTGCTATAAACTTGAATGGCAATCAATAAAATACATTTGACTGCAGAAATATGCTAAAATATTTTAAAATGACATACAACATAGACTGCTTCGAGTTGTTAAAATAAACAAAACTTGGTGTACATCGGTCGCTAACAAATCGGCTTGTTATCAGCCGATCGGCGGCTATAAGTCGTGGCGTCGCATCGATAAATATCGATATAAAGTATCGACACCAGCCGCTGACGACACGCGAGATCGCACAACACTAATTCACAGGTTGACACGCGACTGTCATGGTACACTCGGAATATAAGTTTGTGTGTTTGTGTGTTGCTCGGATCGGAAGCTTGGTATAATTCTAACTTGTAAACATATATTTAAATTATGGTCAGTTGCTTATTCGTTAGTAGATCGTTCAGAAATACATAGGTAATTCGATTTCATATTGATCTAAAGTGCTGTGTCGTTACTAAGTTGGGAATTACGGCTAGAAATAATAAAGGTGAAGCTTTATTATTTCTATAACCAGTATTGTTTAAATCGATGATAATGAAATCATAAAATCCGCATCGACATTTTTGCATTGTAATTTTTAATAAGTAGCAGTCTTCATCTATATTTAAACAGTAGCGAGCTTTGTCACCACATGCAAATCTGTGTGGTTTTGCAACAGCCATTGCAATATTTTTAACATATGGTCATTCTTTAACAATAGACCTGACTCATTAGAATTTCTAAACTGAAGGACGCCGGTATAATGACACATGGCTTTTGATGGTCACATTCAAATTAACTGACCTCCAAAGTGTAGTAATGGACCCATTGTTTACTTGGTTCAAAATATGCATCGAGGCAGTGCGTGCATGGAAATAAGGAGTGAAATACTGCTAATATATGTAACACTGGCACGTGGCGTCTGATAGTGCTAAAGGATTAAAAACGTGATTAAAGATTTTTATCTGACGATGTAAATGCAAGAGAGAGAGCTGAAAAAACTCCTATAAATAAAGTATGCGGCTATGTGACGTTAAATCCTGTCAACTCTAATTTAAAATGGGATAAATAGTTTAGAAGATCAATGGCAATATCGCCTTAATACAATTAAAAACTTACGTAATAATAAAAGTGGTTTTAATATTTTATACATTGTAAAGTTGGTTGTTTAGATTTCCTATACCTAATTTAAATGCACATTATAAGTAATGTAAATTATAACCCTTTAACCATCGTTGTATCTAAGAGTTTCATCACAATGGGATAACATTTGATCTCGAGTTCACGACCCCTTGATCGCCATTCAACGCGTTCATATAAATAAGTTTCAGCATTTACTTATACACTGCGTAATCTGAAACACGTCAACCAAACACACTCTATGCCAATAATTCGGTAGATGCCGCCACGTGCGATATCTACGTATACATTGTCTATAGCATTAAATATAAACCCTTAACGATCAAGACAGATCTCGCGTGCCTCGGAGGTGTCTCGAAGATACCACTACCTTGCAGTCGCAACTACCGTTCAGTGACGTCACTAGAAAAAGACAGAAATACACACACCACTCAGGTGAGAAAGGGACGGGGTCAAGATAAAAACAACATACCAAATAGGGTGATCACATGTGACTAAATATCCCTATAAGTGACGATACCATGTAATTATTGATACGAAATTTTCGCAGTTTTGTCGTTTTTAGTAAAGAATCCATTTTACAGTATGGCGGCGGTGATTTTTCGCAACGCGTTGCGCAGGAGTGGACGTTTTCGACACATGTGGTGCGTGCGTGTGTGCGTAAGAAGATGTACGAGGTATATTGGTCCGTTATAGGTTTTTTCGTGATGAAAACCAACATGTCAGGTTTTCTAGCGGTGTTCTCCTTGTGTTTTATTGATTAGGATTTACACTATTTATTATGTGTATAAGGGGTCAACGACTCTTGAAGATGGCATACTGCTTATTTTAATGGAGAAATTACCAATTCATTCTCTTTGAAAATCGTTTTGACAGTTAATTTATTTTAGATTAAATTAAATGTGAATACTTATTAATAGATGCAGTTTTTGATCGATTACCTACTTTGGAAGTGCTTTAATTCAGGGTAAAGGCCACAATATTAATACCGTATCATTTTCAATCTCCAACATAAACTTACAAAAATTATCATATCGTGGTTTGCGATTCTAATCGCTGCTCTACATAGTTACTTTATACCCCTAGCTGTGGGTTATGAGAGTCACTTGTTTATGGACATGTAACTGTGGTCACGTGACAAGTCCTTATTAATTCTGGATTGAACCTGGGTCTGGTCTGAAAGTGTACCGCTACTCTTGAAACTTGTTCGTGGGACTTTATGGTATTTGATGTTTATGGGAGAGAAGAATGATCTATTTAGGTGTTTGGAATTAACCTGGATTAAAAAGTTTTCTTATGTTTGGAACGTCCATTAAAGTAGCAAGTTGGGCTTGACTACAGATATTTAACATATACAATAATATACATACATCATTTTTTACCAACTTTTTATTTTTTTAAAATTGCAAGCAGACCACAAGCAGTTTACTGAATAAACTTCTAACTACAACAGCTTCCTTCCATGTTAATAAATTATACACTAATTAAGTTTTCAAATTTAAAATAACATAGTTATTACAAGCATGTTTTTTTTCGTCGCTGCTTTTATGCATGAAATGATCCAATTTCCTCTATTTAAAATTCAGAGCATTTCAATAAAGTAATTTAAATATTATTTAACATTATTATTATGTGCGTACCTAATAATTATGATTTATAATGAACTTTACTAACACCTCGTATCTCCGATCTAAGTTTAGCACTCGAACAGCGAACATCTTAATAACGATCTTCATTATAATATACCTACCTATAGTTAAGTTATAATTACAGTAGTTCTGTACAAACAAACAGACGGTTATCTCAAACTATTATCTCGGTTTATAGTCATAAATTGAGATTTAAAATGTAAGGCGTAGAGTACACTGTAGTGAGTTATTAAAATCATGCAATTTTTATGATTTTACGAGCAAAACGAAATGTTATGAAAGTATGTGTTGGCTTTATTTATTGATATGATATTGATATAATATGTGCAACGGAACGCAAAAAAACGGTAATAATTGGGTACTCTGTCTATCGAATCGAAGCCTTTAAAACAAGTCTGAAATTCTCCATTACTTGTTTTGAACAGAATAGTTTTGTATGTTACGTTATATCATACAATAGTTATTATATAAAAATACGGTTAGGTTACAATGATCGTATTTCTTCTTGCTTCTCATACACATTAAAATAAGTACCTTCAGGCACGCTCTGTCTAAATAAAGACCTCAAGTTTCAACACATGTCTTGTAGGTCAACGTTCAAACGGTAACCATTCAATCAACAATATTAATGGTGACATAATAACATTAAGTAAAACAAAATAAACGGTATATTACTCACCTGCTTCTAAAAAGTGGCAACATTAAAGCCATCATCGTAATGTTGCCAACCTATTCTTAAATAAACTTATAAACATAAAGTAGTGTGCACCCGGCCTTATGCCCTAGGCGCCGTTGAGACCGTATCTCGTAGATCTACGCGCATGCGTACTAACATTAGCACTGTTTATTACTTAGCTCACCGATATCATACTTAGATTTCACTTAGCACTTACACTGACAAGCCGATATCCCTCTTAAATTAATCCACCTAAGGTTTAAAATACTTTGCTATCGATAAAACCTTTTAAACATTTCGGTTATCACTGACTTGAAGCTTATTGATTTAAAGAGATAGTATTAAATTGCTTTTGTCTCCTTTTCACACGTCAGTCTTGTGTATATATGTCCCTTTCTCCTTAGGAAATCTATTGGCAATGTTTGGATATCTGAGCTGAAATCTCAGCGACCAAATGTGATTTATTGGTACAAATAAGTGAAGGCTGCCGTTTGAATTCTGTTAAAGATCTTTATGTTTTCTCAGTAAATTGTTTTCTTATCACCTATTTATATTTGCTTTAGACACGTAGATAAATTAATCACATAGTTTTAGTTCGGTTTTAAGAGATGAGTTATGTTATTTTATCTTACATGACTTTTCAACTCACCTTCATAACTCTAAAGCTCATTGATTTAATATTTACGATAAAATTAAATGATTTTGGATGCTCAATTAGAATAAAACATCCTCTATAACCGTTCATGGCAAAACGTACACATGACACTTACAATATATTATTATATATAATATTAATCTTTTTCGCCTTAATGTAGAGTTCAAATTCTTGATACCGAACTTGAATTGTCATATACAATATTAGTTTTAAAAAACTAAAATTCATCGGCTTGTTATACTGACCAAAAGTTTCATCTCATGTAGAGAAGAAATGATCAATTATTTATTTTCATTCATTAGCAAATCCAACATGGTCCTCGTCTGTTTTTCTTACTTTCATAACATCAAAGAAGCAACCGGAAGTCCTAATAATCTTAATCACGTATCGTCTGGCCCTTCATAAAATCAGTGAATTGAATGACTGAATCATAATCCGGTAGAGATTAGGATCATCCCTGCATCCCCAATCAGCGTCACAACTGGACCAGTTATTAATAATAACTAGTGAACAGAAACAGATTGACAGGCGACGGAACCCGTTCCTTATCGCTCAATCGACAGCTGAGCAGTTATAAGGAAACCGCGAACACATGTATAACGGAATCGTAATTAAACAATATGAAAGTTTTGCTAAGATTGTGGGATTTTTACCGGAAAATTTTGACAGTTGAGAACTGTTCCAAACTTTACTCCACGACTCTGCCTTAGGGCCTTTCCATAAGGTAACGAAACTGCGAAGGAAAGTTTCATGTTTGGTCCACTTTTTTCTGTGTACCGCGTCCTGGGATGATACCTAAAGACATGGGGCCCAGCTTGAGCGATTAACTTAGTTTTCTTTATACGTTATTTACCAGCATAAACAAAAAATTACCTGAGCCTTTTCCCTGCAGTAGTAAAACTAAGGCTCAAAATGTAATAAATAACTATTTGGGAATTTGACACAAGTCCGTTAAGGATTCGGGACAGCCCACTTTTTGCCCTCTCCAATCATAAGGTCACGAGGTCGTATCGCAAGATAAGCTCAAAATTATCCCATTAAAATAAATTCGCACTCCTCATCTGCAAAAGCCTTATTTTCTTCATAATAAAGCCGTCCATCATATCTGAACATCTTGAAGCGTGTAGTTGTAGTCTGAATGTCCAGTGACCTAAAGTTATCGATGGTATAAATGGGGCACGCGCGACCGACTCGCCGAGATAACGCGGCGGACGGGGCGCGCCGTGACGTCACTTCCTTGTCGGCGCGTGCGCCGCTCCACTAAAGTAAGGCACAAGTGACGAGAGATTATCTAGATTAGATGGGGAATGGTTTTTGAGTTTAAGGTTTTAAGTACAAGTGAAATTATTTTAAGTAAAGAGAAAAAAATACTTATTTATAATTAGGATAGAATTATGTAAGGACGTATTAGAAATAGAACTATCTGTTATGCTTTGATTTAAAAAAAAGGGTGGTACTTAAACAAAGATTTATAAATAAAACTTTATAAAATGACCTTCAAATAAGTACATACACGAATGTTCAGACCACAAAAAACTTCTGCCGATCCCTGGAACATTAGGCAAGCTTCAAGCTTGGATTGCACTCCGTAGATACAAGGCCAATCGTTTAGCCATAGACAGCATTATAACTAGTACTTCCTTGAAACCTCATTCTTTCCACTCTGCTTGGACCACACAACCAACGCGAGGCCGCACCGCTTCCGCCACAGAACCAAGCCTTTATACACTTGTATTACACCTTATTTCTGACCACATAAAGTTCAATATTGCGCAAATAAAAATGTAGTTTTCTTGGTAAAGGTTTTTTGAGCGGCGTCGTTTAAAAGAGTTCAACAGGGTGCTTTGAGGATGTCCGTTAGTATTCTACACTAGAATATACACAGGTATTTGTGGCGTTTTAGTATCTATTAATTATATTTTTTTGCGTTTTTTTGTAGAAAACTGGTTTTGGAAGTTAGAAAGTAAAGATTTTAGGTTAGATGTGATTATGTAATGAGTTTTTTTATTTGAGGCGTCAGTAGACTTTTTTTAATCCCTTCCTTACACAATAAGTATCTCCAACGTAATTTAGGTACATTTTACTTTGTTTCAAATATATTTAACTAATTCATAAAGAAATCTGTTCAAGCATAAGTTTCCTAACGTATATGAATTGTTGCATTTTTAGTGAGCCATATCTACAGGTTAGTGAAAAAATCCAATTTTGATTCCCACTAAAACGTCATTGAGTCGGAACTTAATAACCTACAGAGTGCAGTACTGGTACTGGAAAATGGAAAATTCCATATTGTCCCCGTATTGAACATTTTAGGGTTAGTTTTAAAGTTATGCTTTGTTGGCTTAGCGATTTGTTAAGTTCAAACTAGTTCTAATTGAAAAGAAATATTGATTTTTTTTATCTGGTTTTTAAAATGTGTGTTACATACATCTACCACAAGTATTTTAGTGTTTAAGAGCATCGCTTTAAGAGCAATCTTTAAAAGATTTTTCTGGTTTGAAAAGTTAAAGCTTTTCTTAGATTCCGAGTTCAGACTTCTTATTATTGGCAAAAAGGTCAAATATGGAGTTGTGCATGAAAATGGGGCAGTTGGGTAAATAATACCCGCCTATTTCGCCGTCAACTAATTTATCACCTCGACGTCCTTACCACTTAAGTTGGTCATCCAGTGGGTCAATTATTTCTTACGAACCAGTACCATCATTGGAAGATTATTTGCGTAGTCCGAAGCTCATATTTATTACTCGAATGTTGATGGTGCTTCAATTAAACCGTGGGATATTCTGGGCAATTCGGTTGGTGCATTAAAAATCAATTATGGCGAACGCCCGCGGCTCGTGTGTGATTAATATTGATATGAAAATACTACGGTGACCTCTTTGACCGCCATTGCTAGGTGTGGTGGATAAAGTAACGAGTATTGTGACATGGAAGCTGTATTTCTATATGCGGTGAGCAGTAGTGATCGTCACGCTTTCCGTTGCTCATGGAATTTTTCTTATCCCGGTCATTTACAAGCGTGTAAAGTTTGGTACTCTAAGAAAGTTCGCTAAATTAAGGGTTCGTCTCTGTTATTCGCCAACTTAGCTTGTATTCCTGATTCCGCTCTTAAAAACATGAACGCAAAAAATTATTTGCATAATAATTACCTAATGTCGACCCACATTTGTGGGACGTATTCGTATCCGTAGTGAGAGGTAGTAATTTTCATTCTTCTATTCACGATCTTAAAAATATCTTTGACTATTGGCTTTGGTCAATCCCTCTTAATATATCGCGTATCTTATAACTTTAATGTGTTACTCCCATGGTGTAAAATAAAAATATTCTTTTCTATGTATTTAAGTGTGTTCAGGATCGTTAAGACTACCCTTTATTTGAGGAATGCTAAACCATAATTCAGAATGGTTGTGACCACGGGCTACTACTGAGTGTTTTGTAACAGCACCTAACAACACCCTTGAAGGTGTTAGAATAATGAAGGCATCATAAAGATTGACATGAAAATGTACTGGCTTGACCTTTCTGAGTGATCTAGGCTGTTAATGTTAGGAAGTGATAGTGTCTTAGGCTTATATCAGAAAATATGTCATCGAATTTCTTATTAGTGAATGTGTTAATTTTATTTACTGAAAATATGATTGTCACGTTTACTAAAGTTAAATAACAATATTTTGCAACTAGAAACTGAACATAAGTAGAGGTATTTTATTTCGATGAGTTAGTGTAGGGGTAAATACTTGAATAGATAATTTATAATCAGAGCTAAATGTTCAAAGTTTACATAACACATACTTAAAAAAAAGTGTTTTTGTATCTTGAATACATATTAAATGTAAACAAATAATTAGATAGTATGTTATACTTTGAATATAACATCGTAGGCATGTATTAAGATATGCAGGAGTTCGGATTGCGATCAGTTTCCGAGAATGTTGATGACGCTCCAGATTTTAGACTGTATATTTCATCGACTTAGGTGTGCTCAACATTTTCTGGGTGAAACATATCTTCTTAGTATTTAGTTACATGCATATTTTATCTTAACGGATATGTTGCAAAAGGAAGATACTTAATTTCGATTTGATCAAATTTTTGCGCAACTATTTCCAACTCTAAATTTGGAATAATGCATGCTTAAAAATAAACCTTACAAAAACTGCAGTAAAAGGCTTAAAACAAAGTTATTTTAATTTATCCATCACAGAAATACATTACAAACTTAATTAGGCCAAACATTTAGCTTAATGATTGCGTAAAAACAAAAGTTCCTCATAATCCGCTAAGAGGATTACATTCGCCGCAATTAAAAAAAGGACCCAAATTAAATCTGTTTTTATGACGTTTTCGCAAAATGTTGCCAACCCCGCGCTGGTCCTGCATCGGAGCCGTCCGTGTCCGATTGCATTACAATCAGCGATCATTATTTTAAACATTAACATTGACAGGTCAAATACTGCATCTTTAATGATGTTCGTGCTTTCACTAGCAGTATCGTATTATCCTGAGTTGTATGTAGGGCTTAAAAAACGGTGTAGTTTTATGTATATTTTGTGGTGGCCCGGGTGTACACTTTTATACAATATATTATAAATCGATTTTTTTTTAAAGTAAACGTAACCAAAATAGTTGACTTTACATAATTTTTACATTTATCCAGTGACTTTGTATTAAATCAGTTAGTTTGCACTTATTATCTAGCTGCGAAACACCATAAAAAATATGTATTATATTTAAATGTTAAGAGAATCACAGTCAACCCCTTGCTATGTATCCATCACAATACCAAGCTAACCAAAAATGACAACCTCTAAAGTTACAGGACACTAAGTTCAATACCAAAGACAACTAAACTCATCAACAAGGTTAGGAATAGTTAGTCAAACCTTTGTACAGCCAATAGACAGACTGGACAAAGTAACGAACGATATTGGGGCGGATTGACTAAATTGACGACGTTAAGTGGCTACAGCGAGCTTTTAGCGTCAGTCGGGTCTCCCGGACCGAACACGTATTAGTGGGGTTATGTCTGCCCGTAATGGATTTGATAGACTTTTGGGCTGTTGTATTATAGCTTTGATATTGTTGGATAGGAGATGCATAGGCTCCAAAATGATTTCTAAATGGTTTACGTTCAGGAAGTACATTCTAAGAAAAGAAAAAACAACTACTGTTCTTGGTTTAGGACATTCAAGGTTAAATTTTTTATTCCGAAAAATTATAATAATAATAATAATATTCCGGGACAACTCACACACGGTTATCTGATCCCAAGCTAAGCAGAGCTTGTGTTATGGTAACCAGACAACTGATAAACATACTTATATATTTCTAAATACATACATATTATAGATAAATTACACACAGACAACCAGAACAAATGATCGTGCTCATCACACAAACATTTGTCCTGGGTGGGAATCGAACCCACGACCTCCGGTATAGCAGTCAGGGTCACTAACCACTAGACCAACAGGCCCGTCAAATTAAATTGTAAGTTTGTGTAGCATGATTTACTATTTTCAGAACAGATTTTAAGAGCTCTATTAGATACTTTTAGCTACATACCAGTGGCGTGCAGCATATAGGCAAAAAGGCAGTGCCTACCTACAAAATCCCAACTAACTATCTTTAAATATAACAATTTATATAAAATAAATCAGTCAACACTCATCATACATAATCATTAAATTACAGATAATAAAACTTGTATGTGTATCCAAACATTTCAATAACAAACAAATCAATAATGACGTCACATATGTCACATTCAAATTCATTCAATACTCAACGACGAAGTAGGCTATTCAAAAACTGCCTAGTTTCCACTCACACATTCAAACAAAATCTCCTTATCCATATACGCACGCACACTTCAAAAACAGAAAATAATACACCGCCATCTTGAGTTTTTATTATACGACAAAAACGAAAACCTCTTTTTGCAAAGCGTAATGCTCTGACATTTGACATTCGTAATTTTTTACACCTACAGTAAGCATGCTTACCTGCCAATAGTGCCAATTAACAAGATTATTTCTTTCTCCCATTCATTCTACTCTCATATCCGTTTTGGAGCAAAAGTCTTTTGGGTCGTTCATCGAACTTGTCAATTCTTATTCCAGTTATTAGTGTATTTTAAATGAAACTTGCGTTTTAAAATACTAATAACTTGTAAATTAATTATCACAATATTATTTAGTTACTTATTGATGTTTATTATATTTAGTTTCAATTAACATTTTTATTGTTTTACTTCTGTGTTGCAACTTAGTCGTTTTTCGATATTTATTATCTGTGGCAGATTGTTTATTAAGTTTTTGATAGTTCGCGCGCGTGTTTTCGTCTTGTCTTTCGTAACTAGCTTCTATTTATTGTGATTTTGTGAAGTGGCTGTAGTTTAAGAAACAGGAGCATTAATAAACCGCTATGTGTATGAATGTTAAGATTGTGGCAAAAATGAAATATGTTTGGATAGCATACGTGCGTAATTACAAACTTACAATACAAACCCATCAGATGGGGTTTGTTGACAAAACTTTAAAGGTAAGGCTCATAATAATATTAACTCAAAATGTTAGAAACTATCGCCTGACTAGCGGTGTGCTGCTGGACGAACTGTTCTTTTTGTGTTATTCGTCGTTTCTTGATTGTTAAATACGAAATTGTTATGTGAATTGATATTATTGATACCTACGTCCGTACCGTCGTAGTTGTTCTACGACGAAAACATATTGTTGTGGATGATGATATTAAGTGATTGTTTTTAGTTAAAATCTTAGTAAAAATGGGAGTAAATTAAACATACAAGATAATAGTATATGTTGGCACATTCAATAATACGTCTGATTCTTTTTTTATCTATGTAATACATAAGGTAGGTAGGTAAGAAAAATGTTGATCTCGAATGGTCATATTTAGTAGTGTTCAAAGTTGCTATATGGCAATCACTTGCTTAATGCTATATATGCTTTATATTTTAAGCATGTTATTTTATATGCTTTATTATAAGCATGCTTATTTTATAAGCGTACTGCGACTGCGACTGCGTACGTGCGAACGTGCGACCGTGCGTAGGTACCTACTTTTACGGGCGCCAAACGGGCGGGAGCGCCGAGCGACTATAGGTAGCAACCACTGTGCATCGCGTTTATGAATTTATTATGATAAAACGGAACAGAAAAAAAACAATGGACTTTCCTTCATACTTTCCAGGCTTAGGACTGTCTATAATTGATTTGATTAAGTGTTATGAATAACCTATCACTGTTTATTTACATTAAAAAGCACGAAGTAAAATAATATTACGTGAGCCGCCCGAGATCGCGGATAAGCAAAATCGCAAGCGGTGCTTAAAACGATTACACACACGACCGAAAGCATGCGACGACTGGCCGCCCGGCCGGCCCGCCGCGCTTGCTTAATGCTTAATATGCTTATATTGCTTTTTCATTCATGCTTTGCCTGCGATTTTGTGATGCGCAACTGACAGAGACAGAGAGTGCGATGTAAATAAGCATTAAGCAAATAGCAAGAAGTGAGAGCCATGATAGCATTTGCTATTTGCTATGTATGAAAAGCACGGTGCTTTATTTTGCTATATGATATATTAACCACCACTAGTCATATTGACTATGGCTCAATATATTTACTATTATTTAGGTTCGGTTTCGAACCCTTATTAAGAATAATACACAAATAAAAGTCCTCAATCATAAGCTGACCGTTTGCTCGTCGCGAGTCCCGAGTCGCGGAGTCGGCTGCTGTTCGCAGTTAGCTTTACTAAGATTATTTTATACAAACTTATACCAACAAGTTGAAATAGTGATTCAATCAGAAATAGGTCGCGAGCTGCGCGCGTGCATTTTAAATTGTATCTTGCAGCGCGCGTACTGCTCGCGAACAGTTCGGAGACGGCGTTATTTGCACCATCGACCTTTGCGAGAGTTTCGCGGAGGAGGCGCACTAACATATTGCAGTACCTAACTGCGAGCAGCGCATTCGGTGCGCGTTCGTCAGACCTGAACGCACCTTGTGATCCACAAAAATAATGCTTGTGTTGTTAATAATGTGTTGTATTTATGGTAAAGTTGCTCCATGGACGAGTGCCTACCATGGCCGAAAACCAATGCACGCCACTGCTACATACCTACTAGTAAGACAAATGGTAAGGTGTAAATTAATGTATTTTAACGAGCGAATAAGCAGTGTGTAAGCGATCCCGAGAAATACTATTGTAAAAAATAATAAGCTCTATATTTACCATGCTTGAATGATTATTGTTCTAAAGCTTTTTATGATATTACAAAACACCTACAAAACGATGGTCGATGCTCAATTCTGTAAAAAATATACAAAGAAAAGAAACGATGTAAAACTATTGCAGTTCTTGTTTCGCTTTTTCCTCGATAATAATTTGCTATGTGCTAGCTATAGCTATATTTAATATTTGTTTAAAGATATGTAATTAAGTTATAAAAGTAACCTAAAATAAACATAACCTATCTACTTCTTTTATTGAAATTATGTTTTGTTCAATTCGGATCTAGTTAGACAGAAAGAGTTCGAAAAGGAAACATATAATAATAATAATAATAATAATATATTGGTGTGGTTATATATTTTAATTTATTCACAAAGTCTACTATTTACAACTATTTACACATAACATCAGTTCTACATCCAAAGAACAACCACCGAAATGTTTAATTTCTATAATATTAATATTTTTTACCATTCATCTACAAAAATTATAAGAGTTGACATATGTCACTCACTGAAGAGTAAAATACAAGATTTATAAATATGACCGGAAGATAAAGACATGTTGACAAGAAGCAGGACACGTAGACCAGCACGCCCACCACCCCCGGACTCGTCGCCGAGCTCCGCCTCCCAGCTGCCGGACCATGTACAAGCACCGGCACCTGCAGTCGCGTCGAGCTCCAGCGACGAGTATTACTCCCCGCCGACGTCGCCAACACCTGTGCGTCGGCAGGGGAGACGCCGGCCACCGTCCAGCTTGGTGCCCTCAGGCCAACCGGCCTCGAACAGGGCTCCCGCTCCCGGTGGTGATGTGCGGCGCATGAAGTGGACTCAAGGAATAAACGAGAACGTCATGCGCGCATATTACGGGGCGACAGAGGGAGGAACTAACCTCACTGCGTACCGTGCGAGAATGCTGTCTCTGTTTCAGGTTCTTGAACCGGGCGTCAGCGTATCGGCACAACGACTGTCGGATCAGGTACGGGTCATCCAACGTAATCATAGGTTGGATGACTCTACGCTTGATCGACTGCGCTCCGAAATACAGAGTAGCCCTGCCACCAACACCTTGCCTCCAGCAGCAGCGCCAGTTTCTGGTGCTCCGCACACCGCCCCTAGTGATGGGGAAGAGGATGATGGGGCTATGACTGTAAGTACCCAGTGCAGTGAGTTAATAAGGAGTACATTGGAAGATGCGATTCGGGATTATCGGACTTCACCGCCCGACCAAAGGCCTCGATTACCCCGTTTGCCCATGCATAACCGAAACAAAGCAATAATGGGTGCCCTAGATTCACTGCTCCCCATTTACTTTGAGAGCAGTGAAGACCTTAGGGACACGCACTCGATTTTGTACTGCGCGGCTCTTACGGCATGTCGTGTAGCTAATGTTGCAATTTGTTATAGTAACATAGCTGCACGACCGAAACCAGCCGTACCAGCTTGGCAGTGCAGGATCGAGCAGCGTGTTGCTGAGGCTAGGACACTCATTGCAAAGTTAATTGCTTTTAAACAAGGTAATTCTCGACCACGAGTGATGCGCTTTGTAAGGCGTGCATTTGCTGGGACTGATATCAGTTCCAGTGAATATACTGCCCGCGTTACAGAGCGCATCGACCTGTTTAAACAGAAAGTGTGTGCATGGGCAAGCCGTATTCGACGCTATAAACGTCGGGTGGAACGATTTTACCTGAATCGCATGTTCCAAAAAGATCAAAGATGGGTATATAGAGCGTGGGAGCGGCCGGCTTCAGGCGTGGATGGCGGGTGCTTGCCGGATGGTGATGCCACAAATTCATTTTGGCGCAGCATCTGGTCGGTGCCTGTCAGCCACTCCGAAGGCGGCTGGATGCGAGAGGTTGAGCAAGTATGTGAACCTATACAAGAGATGGGGGCAATTACCATCAGCCCCCAAGACGTAGCCAATGCAGTCCGCCCGATGGCAAACTGGAAAACACCGGGGCCGGACGGACTGCAAAATTTTTGGTTAAAATGGCTACGGAGTTCACATGGTTGCTTGGCTTCTCAATTCCAGTCTGCTGTGGAATCGGCTTCGCTCCCACAGTTCTTGACTACAGGATCTACCCATCTGCTCCATAAAACAGGTAGTGCCATGGATCCAAAGAACTATAGACCAATAACTTGTTTACCAACGGTCTATAAGCTCCTTACGTCCATTCTGAGAGCAAAAATTAACGAGCATGTCGTTAGTTTTTCTATTATGTCTGCTTCTCAGAATGGATGTAGGAGTGGATCCCGTGGCACTAAGGAGCTACTCCTTATTGACACGGCTATTTGCCAACAGGTTCGCCGCTCTAAAAAAGATCTGTCGACATGTTGGATAGACTATAAGAAGGCCTACGATTCGGTGCCGCATACATGGCTCATGAGGGTGCTAGAGTTGTATAAAATTAATGCAACTCTACGCGCCTTCTTGGTGTCATGTATGGGGCAGTGGAGTACGGTGCTTCACTATCCAGGATGTCGGGATATCCAACAGGGTGGGGAACCAATTAGGATTGAGCGGGGAATATTCCAGGGCGACAGTCTGAGTCCTCTGTGGTTCTGCTTAGCCTTGAATCCTCTAAGCACTTTGCTTGAGAATTCGAGGCTAGGCTATTCGTTGAGGAGAGGGAGCCAGGTAATCTCCCACTTGCTATACATGGATGATCTTAAGCTCTTTGCCAACAGCGGATTGCAGCTGATGAAGTTACTGAAGATCACTGAAAGCTTCAGTAATTCCATCAGAATGGAATTTGGTGTTGACAAATGTGCGGTCATGCATGTAAAGCGAGGTGGGGTTGTGGAATCCCAGGGTATACAGCTCTCGGATTCCATAAACCTAAGGTCGCTCTCTGCAACGGAGACCTACAAATACTTGGGTATGTCAGAGGCGTTAGGCATCAACGGTGCTGACGTGAAACAATCATTACAGGCACGTTTCTTTGGCCGCTTGAACAAAGTACTAAAAAGTGTTTTGTCAGGCGGCAACAAGGTGCGTGCCTTTAATGGTTGGGTCATGCCAGTATTGATGTACTCCTTTGGTATACTCAAGTGGACTCAGACTGAGTTAGACGCCTTGGATAGGAGAGTCCGAACACTACTAACCGCAAATCGAATGCATCACCCACGCTCTTCAGTAATGAGGTTATATATCCCGCGAAAATGTGGGGGTCGAGGCTTTCTAAATGCTAAGACCCTCCATAATCGCGAGGTATGTAACCTCAGGGAGTATTTTCTCCAAGTCGACGTGGGGATGCATCGAGATGTGGTGGTAGTGGATAAGGGCCTAACACCGCTCTCCTTAGGCAAAGAGAACTGGCACAAACCTGTCGTGCTGAGCGTCAAGGACCGCGAGGTTGTATGGCAAAGCAAGGAGCTCCACGGACGCTACTACCGGACCCTTCATGGGTCCGATGTAGATTTCTTAGCGTCCGTAGCCTGGCTACGCTTCGGTGATCTTTTTGGAGAAACCGAAGGGTTTGTATGTGCAATTATGGACGAAGTTATCATGACGAATAACTATCGGAAATATATCATAAAGGACGGTACAGTTGACATATGTCGGGCATGTCACTGTCCAGGTGAGTCCTTAAGACATATTATTTCGGGTTGTTCTCGTCTTGCTAACGGCGAATACTTGCACAGGCATAACCAAGTAGCCAGGATTATCCACCAGCAGCTTGCTTTGAGATACAAACTTGTAGAATCCGAGGTGCCGTACTACAGGTATGTGCCCGACCCAGTTCTCGAAAATGGTCGTGTCACACTGTACTGGGACCGATCTATCATCACTGACAGGACTATTGTAGCAAATAAGCCTGATATAGTGGTGATAGATCGATCGGAGCGTCGGGCAATCATTGTTGATATCACTATTCCTCATGACGAGAACCTCGTGAAAGCTGAAAAAGAAAAACAACTTAAGTATTTGGATTTAGCGCACGAGGTTGTCGACATGTGGGAGGTGGACTCAGCAATCATTGTCCCGATAGTCGTTACAGCCAACGGCATAATAGCCAAGAGCCTCGACCAACACCTTAAGAGGCTCTCGCTTGGCGCCTGGGTCAAGGGTTTGATGCAGAAAGCGGTACTTCTCGACACGGCGCGTATTGTGAGGAGGTTCCTCTCTCTGGAGCCCTAACCACCGGCAGCTTGGGCCCTGTTCCCGATGTCGGTTGGAAACTACATTTTATATTTTTAAATGTATATTTTTAGTTATTATCGTATATATTTAAAAATGTATTTTGTATGTATTTAATGAAAATAAAGAGAATAATAATAATATTCCGGGACAACTCACACACGGTTATCTGATCCCAAGCTAAGCAGAGCTTGTGTTATGGTATCCAGACAACTGATAAACATACTTATATATTTCTAAATACATACATATTATAGATAAATTACACCCAGACAACCAGAACAAATGATCGTGCTCATCACACAAACATTTGTCCTGGGTGGGAATCGAACCCACGACCTCGGGTATAGCAGTCAAGGTCACTAACCACTAGACCAACAGGCCCGTCGATATAATACCAGTTGCGCTATCGCGCATGCGTGCGTGAGTAGAATTACAGCAACTATAAATCTAATGTACATACTACCTTTTGTACGAAAGCTCTGTGATACACAAGAAAGTATTAGTGGTTTTTAATTGATATCAAATATGTACCTACTACGTCCATCTCATCTCGTATCTAAAATTTACATATGAAATTAAATCTAATGAATCCTATTCGGTTCAAGCCTGGAAGCCATTTAATTACCTCGCTTTGGTGAACAAAAAAAAAATGATTCGTCAAATCGAGTTTGGCGGCTGTGAGTGCCGACTTTTTGCCAGACTCAATGTTAATTTTATGAAGTTTAATTAAAATTGTATTAACAATTCATGAGGCAACGGGGAGTCTTTCGTTAAACTTACTGGCTTTAATTTATCCAAGCCGGTGTGAGATCCAGAGGATTGTTGGCATCATATCAATTAGACAGTTCGCAACACAATAGGAATGTCCAACTTCAACAAGATGCGCATTTTTCTTGGTTTGTGAACAAAACGCGATATTAATTGCTTTTTTTCTGGTGTTATTTACAACGGTTTAAGGGAGGCGCGAGAATTCTTACACATTTTGTAATTATAATTAGGCTTTTTACTCGATAGCGTTCGGTTTGTTGGGGTTAAGTGTACATATTTTATTTTAATAAACGTTTGTACCGCTTGTCGAGTGTCCAAACTGTTTATTTCACTTATTTTGATCACACTGGCAGCTTACATAGTATCTTGAAGTGACTGCAAAAAGGTATAGACGGGTTCAATGATGTGTTTACCAACGGTTTTTTTTTTAATCGTGAAACTGATATTTTATTATTTTGTTGTACATTTTAGTGAACAAATAACGAAAACTTTAGTGGAATAATAATTAAAGAGTGTTTTTGTTTGCTTCCTATTTAAAACATCATATATTTATGTACTGAATAATATAGGTAAACCCTAATATACCCGTCAACTGAATACAAGCTATATGAAAATAAATTAATCCCAACAATGACAATTAATTATTTCATTAATACAAATGTTAACTTTCTTCATAAAGAGAAACAAGATTCATTCTCGAAAGCACATCATTTGTATGAAGTTAAATAATCAATTTCTATTGTTAAAAGTCTTGAAGTCCAGTTTACGGTCCAGAAAATAATTGGCTCAGGCTTAGTTTTTATAGAAAGCTTAAATATTAAATTAAAAATAAGCTACATGTGAATTTATTATCGTAAAAAGTAGACCTGTCGCCTCGAAATATTTTGTGGCATTAATCCTACTATTTTTATTACCTCACAGCTGGAACCTCAAAGGTACCTAGGATAAAATACCTCGCCATTTGCAACTCAGAAAAAAGGTGGCGTACTCATTGACACACGTCACTTAACGAAGGTGACAATAATCATGATACTAGTTAATTAGGGCGCTATTTCACAGCATTCTGTGCAGACTTGCATAGTATTTGGTTCGTTTGCGTGTACTAATGATGCACCATACACATTGATACACCAGCTGATACAGTTACTTGAATGCGTTAAATAGGATTTTTTGTATGTGATATATTGAGCTAGTTTTATGTGACACAAAATGTTGTCGATCCCTGAAATAATTTGCTGATGCATTTATTTTTGAATATCGTGGTTATTCATTTTAGTTTTGACTCAACAAATGCTTATTTTTTCGTTTGTTTTTGGGTGTAGGTGTGAATGAGTGTAAAGTAAGATATAGGAACCCATTTATTTAAAGACAAAGAGTTGTCTGATTGTTTGAATTGATTCAATATTTTTTAGTTCAAGTAACTTTTACAATATTTACAATTAGAGAGGATTTATGTAAAGAGACCTTGACCTATTCACTAGATACATTTAATTATGAGGAAACTTTACGATCTTTTCGATTAAGTAAATGAGGCAAATGAAAAATAAAGGGTTCCATGACACAAAAAGTAAAAGCGGTTTGCAAAAGACCTACTTAACTAAACTGTACCGTGGTATTAAGTGAATCGTGTCCGATAGCTATCATGTACGATACTATCATTAAAAACACTAATTATTGGTACTTACAGACTCGCTTCACTTGCTGCCAATGGGGTTAACTTATGCCAATTTGCAGACAATGCACTAACGAGTGACGGTGGGGTATTCACTCATTTGTGACGTAGTGCACCTGTTGTGGATTAATAACGAAGTGTTTCAATCTTGTGCGAATGTTTGAACGCATCTGAGTTGCCAATGGTTTGTGATCAATGTCGATGATCATAAATACGAAGCAGCTGCAATGGCGAGTAGATTTTTAGGGGCCCGCGTTGATAGGGAGATAGAAAACTTTACCTGTGTCAATAATCTGTGCCTTATGTATATATGTATGTATAGCTTTGCTTAGAGATGTGAAGATGAATATAATGTTAATTAATAAATCTTTTTAAATAAATACTATTTTATGTTTTTCCCGGCTTCTAAATATTCATGTCTAAGTTAATTGTTTGCAATAACAAAAGATAATTCAAATTAAATTAACTTTAGCTATTCTGATTATAGCATTATATTCTAAGTAGGTTACTTTTCGAGAAGTACTATATCCTACCCTACATTCAACCTAACTAAAATTAAAATAAACAAATTGTTCGCAACATTTTTCCTAATTAACCCTCACCACGTCGTGGGTTCGCGCTTAACCCTCCACTAACAGTTATTTACGGTCCTGAACGTAGCTGGTTACTATTAATTTTGACGTATTACAACTGAACAGTTTTTGCTCATCGTACAACATACTCGAATAGGTAGTACATTAAAACAATTATAAAAAGAGGATCGTTGACAATGATTGGTCGATGAAATGCCTGAAGAAGTTATGTTTTTATGAATGATTTGAATTTTAAATGTTGTAACTTTCTACAGTTTATTTGTACACTTAAATATTGATAATGCAATTTTTTTAATCGCTGTATTTGTTCCTTTGTACAAAACGGATTACGTATATTTTTTACCGTAACCAATAAGCTTTATTGTATTTCGAAATTACCAATAAAACTAGTATTTTAAAGTTTAAATAGATGTGAGATGCAGAAAATATTTTGAATTAATTTTAATTGAATTAAAATGTAGTATTTTTTGGAAAAAAATGATCTTACGTATATCTGTTGCAACAGCAAAATGTAAAAGCAATGTCAAAGGTCGATACAGATGAACCCACCGTAAATTCAAGCGACTGTTTTTATTTTTTAATCTTAAAACTTTTACAACTTTTTCTTCGTTTTTATCTTAAAGAAGTGTGGTTTATATCAGGCAGAGGTTATCGGGCGTCGATGTAATGGAAGGAAAAGTTGTCGGGCACTATATGTATGTAGCTGGACGTTATACAATAATCTTATCGAATCAATTCGGGAGAACGAGGAGATTCAGTGTTACTTCCGAAATTCAAAGTTTTACACCACAGGGTAGGGAAATAACAGTCGGAAATCGTCGATTCGTAAGTAAACAAGCGTGGTGATCAATGCTCTCTTCTTCTATATGTGAGAAGAGATTTTTGAGATATAGGCTACGCAAAATAGGAATTTCGTTCGAAAAAGAAAAAAAATACCCGATTTCTTAGCAGCGGTGGGACTTATACTAGACGGTAATTAAGTGGTTGCTAATTTTTCTAGTTAAGATTAATATCTGTGTGTAAACCACACATCTAATAAGATAAATTCCTAATTTGGTTATTTATGTAGTAAATGTTTAAGAAGATGTATCATTTCGTAAAACACGAATTAAGAGTTTGTCTTTTTAATATACATTAAGTCGACTTCGCATATCATGCAATACATTATATGCGCGCATAAAATTTTCCTTCAAACTTAGCTACACAAGTCCACAAAACTTTTGCTCAAACTGTATCACGCATCCCTAAAGTAAACTTTTAATACACTGTAATTTTTACTCTGTGGTCCCGTTCAGTTAATAAAGTGTGTTGTCAGTGAGTGAAAGTCCACAGATTTATACCGCCGTACTCATCCTTATGTAAGTTCGGTTCTGGGTTAATGGAATTTATTAACATCTTCTCCCGTTTAGTGTGGCTAGCTTTAATTGGAGAATTTTTGGATGCGAGAGAATAAGTTTAATTACAATATAATTAGTTCAAAGTTGAAGCTATAAAGGTTTTTTGTTACAAGTCTCTGTTCTTAAATCATTAATTCGCGTTTACGTTTCTACATATTAACCAGTATTTAGAATAGATAGCGTCATGAATTTTTCTTTTAATGTGATGTGTACTAATCCTAAAAATGTAGGTTGATTAGTAATGAATGTTTATCATGAACAATAATACAAGTACAGAAACGATTCTTGCGGGCATTTTTTCAGGAAAGCTTAACTTATGACACCTACATACATAGATCACTTTTGGAGTCTAAAACTGGTGGAATTATCCAGAAAAGTGTTCAAAATGAAAATAAGAATATAGGTATCTACAAACCTCTGCAACAATTACTCTTATCTCATTAAATTCATATCTAAAAACCTCACCATATACAGCATCGATTGAGATAACGACACGAACACAATGACTAAACAAAACAAGCGCTAGACGTGACTGGTGTGTAAACATCACTGACTCATGTTCCCGGTAGATCGAAGGCGTCCCGAACATCTGCTGCCATCTGCCAAGGTTCTTATTGTGGTTCCGTTGTCTAGGTGATAGGGAACTTTCTCCATGCCGTACTAGGTTGGATTTGAGATGAGTAATTACTCCTTGAGAAATTATCATTATATAAATAATAAGGTTGTATTTCAGCGTATAATTTTGCCTTTTTTTAATCTTTCATAAATCAATGTAATCCATATTGTATCCGAAAACATTCTGGCAGAAAAGCTCAGTCAATATAATTAACGGTTGACCCATTCTTCTTTCTTCTTGAATTCTGATCATAAAATCAATCAGACAAGCAACAGCCAAAAATAATGTGAACTAAGATCTTCTTCTATGCTCACAAATTCCTTTATTCATGTTTAATTTTCACACCCTTGCAAATAAATAAACAAACATCAATATAGCTAGAATGTTTGATTGGCGGATAAGCGTGACATCACTGAGATAGATTGAAAGGTGTATGGCGATAATGGCCCAACGACGTTATTGACTCGCCATCGAAAGGTCGCGGGTTCAATCCGTAACCCGTTAAACTTTATGCCGGACACACACCTCGAACATGTATTTTACTTTGATGAGGAGATTCGCATAAGTTATGGGTTTTTCGTTCCTGAGTATATGTGTTTTAGTCTTACCTATGACATAACGCTAACCATTGGATTCAAAATCAATTGTGGTACCTTACGAGGCTTTCTTGGCGCACCAGCGCAAAAAGCCCCATCAAATAAATGATTTAAAAAAAAAAAACAAAATCAAAATATTTTTATTTCAAGTAGGCCTTTTTAAGCTCTTTTAAAACGTTAAATTACTGACTCTAGTTGCAGGTTCCAAAATGTCATTCCAATGGAGAAGAACCGGCAAGAAACTCCATAGGTTACTCTTTAAAAAAAAAAGGTTAACTGTTCGGTTTCTGAAAGACACTTACAGACTTACTTGACTTGACAATCACTTGACTCTGAACATTAACGTCACCTCTGCGCAGTTTTTCTATCCGTCATTTAGCGGTACTATTATCAAGAAACTATTATAAATCAAAGTAATGATCACATACAACAATATGCAGACATGTTTTGGTCTATTTATTGATATTACAAATTATTTAGTAAGGTTTTGATTTCTGCGCATGAAGAAATTTTATGTTTTATAAAAAGCCTTGCGTAATCCTCAAAAGAAAGATTATTTATATCTCTAGAAAACGCCCTTACAAAGAGGCTGCAATGCATTGTATTGTAAACAAAAATATTTACAAACCAATAAGCGTATGTTAAATCTGATCAGAGCTGTTCCATTCGCACCGTGTCATTACACCAGAACAACACCTCCTAGATTGTAATAGAAGATAACGTGTTATATAGGAGGCTTTAACATTAACTTACAGCCTGTAGGAAGGCTCTGATACCACTTTATTTATAATCAATCCTGGTTATTAAAATAATTGGTGAGTTGATACCAAAACCTTGTGTTACCTACGCATTCTTTATGTCATACTAAGTTTTAGATACATTTATGTGAAAATAATTACATATATAATATAAAGTGATTTAATTTTTCGTGGACAAATATTTGAGCTATGACTGAATAGAGAATATGCTTGAATTAGTCCAATTCGTCCAATCAGAAACGTAGAATCAGTCGACCAACTTCGAGTTTTAACGTCCTGATTTTTCCTTGCTTTGATTGCTTATCGTTTAGTGAAATTTAGATGCTACCTTCTGCTATGACTTAACACGTAGTCCAATTTGTAATGTTAATAACCAAAATCACCGGTATTAGTTTAGATTCTACGTCTCCCAGCCATCGTAACGAATGCAAGGCTTTCTATAATTTACGGATGATGTCATTGAGCGCTGTGACAAAAGCCAAGCGAAGGCAAACGTGCTGCCTACGTCTAAGCGTCTGAGATAACTTTGTATCAAGCGGTCCAGCATGACCTTTGATTCTTGCCCAGTTGAAGTAATCCGATGTATTATGTTACTCACTTTGTGTATGGATTAGAGAAACATTAACAACAATGGAAAACAAAGTGAAATTGCAAGTTTTGTTGACTTAAAATGTATTTTAAAGCATATAAATTTAAGTAAAAATATATATATAGTATAATACTTTTTCATATGTATGTAGAAGTATGTTGGTGTACATGTAAGTAACCAAAATATAATCATGTAAACCACAACTTATGTTAACCACAACGCGTATACAGTAAGCGCTACTGTCGAAAATCATTGGATATATGTACTCGTGAAATGTGAATCATCAACACAGTATCAAGAAGTTTTATTTCTATATATTTGTGAAGTATAAGTATATAAAAAACAAATAGTTGACACCATGATTAGGTATTTATCACGATAAAATTCTCTTGTAATTTAAGCTACTGTAGACTGAATTTAAAATAGCCAACTTCCCAAGACAACTAAGTTTAAAACCGTTTTTATTTCCCTGAATCTAAAGTGAAATTAGTAAGAAACGAAAACGGAAGGACGAGGGGAATTAATTAGTTCACTCACCTTTCACCCTTAAGCAAAGCTTTATAAGGGAAAAAGCCCTCTATACACAATTTATACTTCAAGTTACTGGTCTAAAATTAGTTAACAAAGGTAAGTCGTGATGCGTAGGAGTTAAGTGGACTTAATGTATCTTTGTTTTACGTCACAGGCAGTCACAAGCCAACATGAGGTCAAACTCGACACACTCTTGTTTGCAAATTCATAATTTTAATACTTTAAAAGGAAAAGTTTTCCGACTTAGCTTGACTTAAAAAGACCTCATTCAGAAATATTTTGGGACGGTTTTAATTAGGTTAAGTTATTTAGCTACTGTTTGCTGTTGCCTTTGCTTGTGAACTTATTGAAATATCATTTGACTTATATTAATATAGATGAGCTTGGCTACCTTTATCAAATCTCTACATAGAGCAAATTTCTATTTCTTTTTAAATTTTCCCTTTGACGGTTATTCATGTAAATTGTAAGACCTAATTCTAATAAGAATTTCAAAAGGGATTAGCTGTAACACGAGTTAGTATTTCTGGCTATTCATATCATCTAAATAAGTTACTTGTAATATGAGGATATAACCTTTTATTAAAAAGAAAATGTGTGTTCCTGTACTTTTGAAGGAAAATGGCTTCAAATATAGGACAATTTTAATAAAAAGTGAACAAAAATCAACATTTAATCATTGTGTATGAGATATATTTAGTACCTTACATAGGTACTAAATAAAAATAAAAAAAAATCGTACTTGTCATATCTTAAAACAAAATTTCATATTTTAAATTAAACCACTGTACAAAACTACACTCATTATTATTATGTTCAGTACTAATTACGTGTCTACAAACAAGTATCGATTACTAGACTACAAGCAACATTATTAACTCAGTCAATCAGACGTTAAGTAGCAAGATAACTATCTACTGATTAAGCAAAGGTAACCAGCCGAGTCTTAATCAATTAATTAATGAATAAATCTCGCAACCAAATAAGCTTAATTTCTTGTATTAAAAGTTTATCAGTGGTCGCTGCATCGTCGCCCTTGCGCTTGCGCGGGCTTTTCATATAAAGTTGTAAAACAAAAGGTCCACATAGACGAACTTAAAAGTAAAGAAGTACAGTTCATAAAAGTATTTAAAAGAGTAGGTTTATTTTTCGTTGATTTGTATTTTTTTTTCTTCTTTCTAGTGCCCGACAAAAATGACCTAAGATTTTCCATACATCATAATCGCCCAGCCTTCGAAGACATAACGTAGACATTTTCTTTGATGTTTAGTATATCGTCAATCTCAGTCATACAATATACTTGATGTTTCTTTATTCTCTTAAACCTGAAATGCATTTTAGGAAATTTTTCGATATAGCCTGTACAGTGTACATCCAAGACAAAACATACAAACATCTGAATGTCTTTCGATAATCGTATCATTATTTGTGTTGATCCCTTTGGTACTTCTGTACTGACTTGTATAGTGTCACTGCGCACACGCAGCATGATTCACCGGTCGCCGGTCAAGGGTACGTCATTCCGTGTTAATTTTAACATTACGCTCTTTATGCAAAAGGTTGCGTAAATTACAAGAGTTCTCTTTTGTTGAAATCTTTTGTTTTTGAGCTGTCTTGTGTTCTAGATTGTTTATTTTTGGAGTAGTATTGTACTTGCACATGGTATAGGTAGGTTTATGTGTTCTACGTCGCCTTGTATGATTCATATGTGAGCAGGTATGTGAGGAGGTACGTGCGTCAGGGTTGAGCACACATGTGATGAGGTATCCATCTGTTCTTGAAAATGTTTAAACATGGGGTTTTTCTTGACCTTAGCCTAATCTTCCTGGATAGCCGAGCGGTATTTACCACGTCACTACATGTCGTGCGGCGGTTTCGATCCTCGTAAGGATCATAATATTTTTTTTGATCATCAAGTAGCTTTTTTACTTTTCATTTTGCTTATATCTTTGTCTACTTTCTTTCTTCATTAAGAATAAAACTAGATGTTGTCTAAAATGTTAAAACTATACTCTCACCATAAAATTATTATATAACATCTTAGGTATAGTGTTTCATAAAACCTAACCAGCTAGATTTACAAACATCTCAAACACGTGGCACGTCTTTGCCCGCGCCGACGCTGACATTTTGACCCGTCAGCGACACGTGCGACTTGACCCCCTCTCCCCCTTTCGCAGCTTTCAACAAACATATCTTATAAACCTTATTTGCAAGGAAACAGAACTTTTTGACGTTTTTGCACCACTCCGAGAACATTACGAGAAAAGTTGGCCATTCGAATGTTTAAGAAAAAGTTATATAAAATTGAGGATTTATTTTCCAAGCTTTGTTATTCTTTGTGAAACTTTTGAAATTATTTTTACTAAAGTTTTTTTAGCTCAGTTTAAATAAAACCACTAAATGCATGAAATAAAAGAATGAGGATTCATGAAGGATGCAAAAAACCACTATAACTTTATCATCAGCTTTCATTCAGTATTACTTTTCTCTCCCACACACAGCTTACTCGTAACTTTACTAAAAATAACTATATTACATCGAAGACTGCACCTACCTGCCTATAAAAACAGTAGCAAAATCCTCCTCAACAAACTATTCGCAACAAGACATGACTTCAACCTTCTCCTACCAATTAAACCAGGAGTCATATATACATAAAGAAATGAATAGCCGCTGCTAACACCAAACGCAATCATCTTAAAGCTCAAACACTTCGCAGCGTAAAACAATTACTTCTCTCGTTTGCCACTTAACTTGGTTTAACTTACAATTAGCGTATAACGCGGGGAAGTGCTCAAGTTATGGGAGGAAGAGGGTTAGTTAAGTTAAGAGCATTGGGAACTTGTTAAAAATACGTTTTTGCATTGATTCTAGTATAAATATCGGTAGAAGTAATAGATGGTCCTATCGTGTTAAAAATTGATGATTCTTTAGGCATACCATAGTATTTTGTACGTGTACGTGTAGAATGTAGTCACATAATTTTTGTCACGTATAGGGCAATGATTCATAAGTAGCTTTGTTATACTAAGTTGTACTAGTCAACAAGTTCTTCTATTTAGGACACGAAAGAGATCTTAGTGTCGTAATAGCCAGGCATAACCGTCGAAAGACTCCGATCCTTATGTTAGGTTCATGAACCATCCGGATCCTGAAGCCCAACCTTAAACTGGCTGAGGATTCTGCTTCCGCTGCTCTCTTCAAACTTGCGCTATTTCCTCCTTAGCGTGGAAGGCGCTGGTTCTCATGCCCCGCCCACCGCGTGGCGTTTAGTGCTCTCCGCTTAATTAGCGATAACTGGGGAATAACCAATCGCTACTCATGTTTGTACTTCACTCCCGATGTTTGTGATGGAACGCTGTGGCAAGTTGGGAGGTGACTGTGGTTCTCATTTTTTCATTAATTTTAAATGCCTAAGCTTTTTCCTTATATTAATCAGCACTGTAGAGACAACTAATGCCAATTGCTACAGATTTTTAGCAAAAAGTCTTCATGCTTACCAAAAATTTTTACCATATTTTTAGAATTTAGTTTGTGTTCCGTGCAAAACCAATAAATTTCTTGTAAACATTTCATCCATTTCTCTACAGCAACTACATCACTATCTCACACTACACAACAAAAGAACAGACCTAATTCAAACGCCACAGTAAAGTTCAAAGAGACAATAAATCTCCAAATGTTAAACCGGTCTAAGCCTTTCGCATCAAGATTGACAAATGTACAGACAGGGAACAATGTCTCAATATAACGGAGGTACAATCGTTTACAATGCTCATTAGATCGCTATCTATTGAGAAATTAATGTAAGACATTTGCGATCGCTACTGGATACAGTAGCTATGTCATTCATTTTAATACACGACAGTTGGAACTGTTTGATAGTCTTGTTATCTGTGACTGGTGGTGTGAGTGTGACCTAGTGAAAGAACTGAATTTATAAATTTAGGTAGCTAGGTTCTTGTATAAGAATCAAACGTTCATTGTATTGTGTATTGCTTTTTCTATAGGTTGTAATTGGTTCTTTTTTCGTCTAACCTGTAACTTTCCTAATGCAGGGAAAATACTTTTTCCCGACCGACGAAAAAACAACACAAACGTTTAGTATATCTCCGCTTTATTATTATCTATTATTATTTTATTAATTACCTTTTTTATATTATTTAAATAAATATTCTGAATTTTTCGTTTTACGAACAGCCCTCTATTTATTACACAACACGCTAAGTAACACTTATTTCATAAAATAACTAAGCTCATGTAACATCGACACTGCTTTACTTGTAGTAGTAAAGCAGTTTCGAAAATATAATTCCTGTACCCATATAGTTGAACCCTATCTCTTAAGATACAGGCTGGACCTAGTTTAAGGGATAGAGTCTATACTTAAAGCGTGACAAATTCAAAATGAAACGTAAAAACTTACAATGTAAACAGTGCTTTTTATTATTATATTGACAAAAGAGGTAGTCTACGAACCTGTCACTACGTAAACTTTAAGTGTTTAAGCTAACAATGGTCATTAGATGGTATCGAGTGGAAAATTAATGTGGCTCATTCAACAGTCATTGTTGAACACGCTGGAGACACAAGAGGGCGTTACTGATAATTTTTGATTTATTTATATTCACTTTCATTTATGTACTCTAAGATTTTTGTTTTTATTTATTTAATATCCTTTTTTTTCTTTTTTGAATAATTTGTCAATGAATGGCAATTCCTTTCGTATTACACTTATTTAAAAATATGAAATCAATCCATAATTTAGAAAGTTGAACTTTTTCTGAATTTCGTAAGTCATATTTAAAAATAGATTAGTTAATTTCTTAAATTGCGATTAAGTCGCTTCTAACTTTATGTCAGTGCGACACACGTTAGAATTAACTAGTTTCAATTAAACTTGAAATTGAACTACGATTAGGTTAGGTTCACACTATGTTAGAGTTGTAAAGGGTAATGGTAAAAGGTATCCAGAGTTAGGGATAGTTACTTCCTGTGTCGGTTGACGATGTCTACTTTAATCCTATACGTAATTATCTGAAGTAGTAATATGGTTAATTAAGATTCTAAATAGTTTTTTTTTTTATTATTGTACCTGAAACAACCTGTATGAAATGGTGGGTAGTAAGACGTACTCTCGCAAACTATAAAATTGTCAGGAAAAAGTGAAATAAATCAGGTCAAGACTATTACCATTTATTAGTTTCCTAAATATATTAGCTTTATAAATTAATTTTAACTTTTGTTTCACAAACCAACAGTTTTATAAACCAATAAATTACAACATCTAACATACATAACCTAGTTAAAACGGCACTAAAAAACTAAGTAAAAACCTTGAAGCGGGTTCCGCCCACGCTGCGGTTGTATCAACTCTAATATGAAGTTATTTATTAAGCCACTGTAGGCCCTTAACTGGGTTACCCTTTGTTGCCATAGCAACCAACATAAATATCAGACATGAATTAGTTAATACGCGGGAAGATGGATTGCTCCAATGAATTGTATTGTTTGCTTGTTTGATTTTGTAGTTTATTTTGGCTTCCGATGTGTTGGGTATTGTGTTAACTATTGGGTCAACTTTAAAAAGTGAATTAAATTTATTGTTGTTAATTTTTTTTTTTTCGAATATTATTTTGATATTTGTAACTGAGTCTAACATTACGCCGACAATTACTAAAGAAAAGAAAACGTTTCTTTAAAAATAGTTATCTTTCTTGCATTAAAAAAGGATACTTTAAATAAGTATTCACACTTCAAGACTAGTGTTTAATCATAAAATATCAATACAGCAAAGAGGATTAAACACAAAAAAATTAACAGCACTTCACAATGAAAACAAAAAACGAGCCTCAAGCTCTAGAAAAACATAATTAACATTATTTACTAAACAAATTAAAGCAAAAGCCGTTCAATATTAATTCATCTGATTCATCGCTATGTAAATAAGCAATTCGATTTTCAAACATGAAAACAAACGGCCAGTCGGGGTCACAAGGAACGGAGTTTTGATTTATCACAAAAACAGCAATTTAAACTTGGAACCTTTTTGCATGACACACCTACGCCCCTCCCACACGCCACTTTGTGTTATTATTATTAACAATGTTGAAAAAAACCAGTTCGAGATTTGAATTTGTTTTGTAGTTGCGCTGTTTATTTTTTTCCCGTATTTGATTCGGTGTTTTATTTCCGGTATGGTTACATAAAAACTCATTTTTAAGGTCATTCAGATTCCTAGGTAAAAGTAGGGACGTTTTGCTACTAGCCTTATATGCTCATCTCGGAAAAACGTTTTTATTTTATAGTTAATTATATTTACAAGTCAAAACCGAATCGACTTTCATAATCTTTACAGTGGTAATTATATTGCTATTACAATTACATCCCAAAGTGAATACATTACTATTTTCATGATCCTTGATACTTGTCCACTACACAACATATCACACACAATAAACCCAACCTAAAACATACAAACCTTACAATTACACACCGTCGACATCTATTACGAATAAAACAAGAAAAACGTCAAAAGCATACAATAACAAAGCAGATTGCGATACAAACTCACCCGATGGTATCATGGTCCTGTATTCGTTACAGGATGTAAACAGCTGTCTTGTCGCCACAGCATTGTGCTGTCATAACAATTATGTATCGCAAAGCGTTAAATATCGCATCGGATTTGCAGTTGCTACTTTGTTTTTTAAGAGCGTTGGTTTCTTGACGTATTGTTTACTTGAAACTTTTTATTTATTTTATATTTATCTACAGTTACACTCAAAATGATACAGACACATTATAATATAACGTGTGCACAAAGGTACTGCTTATTTCTAAAGAAATCTATGCCATCAGAACCGCGGTAGGAAAAGAGGTAAATGGTGGTTTTTTTTTACGTCAATAGTTTTAAATAATCCTACCTATTTGAAACTGATTTCAAAAAACTGTCGGAGTTGAATTGATTGCCGAAATAAATTTAATCTATCGCTGAGGAAAATGGAGTTCAACATAAAAATGTATTCCTTAGGGATTGAAAAAACGGTTTCTTAACTCTTAATTACTTTTTAACAACCGAAGCGAAGAAATGTAAATAAATGTACATTCGCTGGCTTGCCATTTCCGAAAATAAAAATTCGTTAAGCCTTGCCTGTAAAATGTATTCACAGTATAATATACAATAATGGATATTAGAATGGTTTGTTATGAAAACTAGACAGTTTGACGAAATTAAAATATATGTAAATTCAGTTATTTAGACCTTGGAATCGAAGCGGAAAGAATCAAATGATATCAATTAAGTTAGCGGTCGGTTTCAAATTAAATGAATCAAATCAATTATGTTATCTTTAGATTTGAATTTAATTAAGTCAATTTATTGTATGGGCGGCTTTGATTACACGCTTTAGTTAGTTTTAGCTTCATTAGTGAAATTTTGTAATGGTTTTAAGTTGATGTTGATGAGACAATGACGGTCATTCTTAAAACACTTAATGGTTATAGCTTTGTTTAATATCTATTTGGAAGAGTGTAATTTCATTGTTATCGTATGTTTTTTAGTAGTTTTGTATTTCAGCGTTTCTGCAAGAATTACAAAGTTGTTTGTCTGTCTGCAGTATTGATAATCCCATTGATAAAAATAAACATTTTTTTTATATAACAAAGATAAAGATTTATTCATTTTGTAAAGCATGAGTAATATGTTATTTTGGTTTATGCTGAAATGTTACCCATATTATAATATTATATTTTTTCTAAAATATCTCATTTATGGGGACGTCGAAGATCTTTGTCTCCTATACCTTCTTTAAATCTATACATTACAATAAAGCACCATGCACCAGTTTGTCTGCGTCACAGCGTTAGCCTGTAGGTTACTACAGGCTGCGCCGGCGCCGTATCACCGGATCACAGGTCGCCGACATTCTGTATCTGAGCGTCAATATTTGACATCCGCGGCCTCTTCCCGGCACACATCCTCACTTGTGGAGGTAGGTACCTGTGCAGGTACTTTGTGACTGTAGCGAGGTGAGACCTTGAACTGTACGGTGTATGGGTTGTGAGACTTGTAGGACTAATTGGATAGTGTTTTGTCGTCGGTTAGAGTAAGTATAGTTTGAGTGAGAATGTAGGTGAAATTAAAAGTATGCAAATAATAATAATACCAACCTATCAATGTCACTGAGTCACTGGTGGGCACAGACTGTTTTAAGACAAGGACCTAGTATTGATTACGACTCATAAATATTACTTTTGTTATCAATCAAGTACAAGTATAGTATATAAATAACTGTTATGCAGAAACTTAAGGTTTAATAGTTATAAATAAATAAAATAAAAATCATTTAATTCAGGTCCATAACCCATATATAAAGTTCACCACAAATGTCAGAATTACATGCAAAATAATTTAAAAATTAAACAAATACAAGTTACTGATATATAAAAATGTCAAAAGAAAATGTTACAAAGGTCAAATATAGTGATGAAATTGAATTTGAAATTAAAAGTCAAACCAAAAAACATACAAAAATGTCCAAAGAATATATCCCAAGATGTTATGAAGACACTGTTGACTGAGAGTTTGAAACATAATTTAAAATGTTATTTAATACGCGTAACCTTAATGACTCCAGGAGAAAAATAACTTTACCCACACGACGTGTGAAACTGCTGTAATTACAAAACACACCTGAAACTCAATTCCCAAACTAGTGTCATCTTATTTCGGTGCCTTACCTCCTTACGCTGCTCGTTATCAGTACAGGGTGAAAGCGCCTATCTTACTATCACAGTCGTGGTCGCGCGTCGTGCATCCCGCAACAAAGACGCCGCGCGTTTGTCGAGCCGACACGACGCGCTTTGATGGTACTACTGATTTTACATGCTTGTTTGCGTGTTATGGTTTTTGAATTTAATTGTTTTTGAGATAGATGTGGTAGTAGAAATAATTCTTGTATGTTAAGTAAATTTTCTTTGTGGTTTATATTGTTTCTGGTTTATGTGTTTCGACGGCTAATTACTTTCAGTTTTGTTGTCATATTTTCTTGATCATAGTAGATACTTATTTTTACTAGGAATATAAATACTCGCTGTGCCATTACGCTCAAAACAATTAAATATTGTAACAATTATTTTTAATTATTAAATATTACAATTAGAAAAGAAGCAAAAAGTATTTAATAATTGTTTAGTAATCATTTGCTGCAACAAAACTTATTGGAATCGATTAAACAAATTAATAGAGTCAGCTAAATCAATGAGATAATGAACACACTTGAGATAACTAGCAAATCGAATCACAAATAGAAATAGTCGGGTATTATCTACGATTCTTTACCATATACATGGTCAATATGGTCATGTACCATTCGCCACCCAGCTTAGCTACCGCGTGGACAATTTATAAAGTCAGCCACCGACCGCCCACCGATTCCACCGGGAATCGAACCCGCACCCCGCAATTAAACGACGCCTCGGGACCTCTTGGTCATCCGATACTATCTGTGTGACCCGGCGCCGCCTGCGGAGATCTCCTTTACTTTACACATATTATATGAAACATCCTTTCTCAGAAATATTCACAAGCAACTACGAATCTTAACCCCTTCTCTTAAACTTTAATTCTGCTTAACCAGATCTTAATTTCTATTATCAAGCTAAAATGAATTTTATCTGCATATTGTTAAGGTATATTTTAGATTACAGTTTTAAATAAATGACGTTATTATGTAGTATATTTGTTTGTTTAGTAACTATCACGAGCTCTGTGACCCCGTCCTGTGGTCATAGTTGAGGTCCGCGCTGAAATATGGACCTTAGGAAATCCGTTCGGCCCTAGAAAGTTAGGCTTTATGTTTAGTTTTATGATTCATAGATTGAGTACTGGTCGATGATTATATCAAAACTAACGGATAGTTATGCCTATGTTATACTGTATATTTAACAGTATTAGGTACAATATTAAAAAGGGTAAAAAAATTATAGTCTTTTAAAGAACTGGTAGTAAAAATATAATTCAGATCAGAACCACACCATTTTCTATTATGTAGTCTATACTTTTATCTAACATCCTCAATATTCTCTTGCAAGACTGTAATGTTTTTTTTTTTATATTGTCTGACCTGGAAGTCAAATCCAAGACCTGAAATTCAAGACGCTTACGGTGAATTATTTTTGCGTAAAAAATATCACTCGGTGCAATAATAGTTACCTCAAGTGTCTTTAGCAAAAACATGTTATTGAATTACCATTGAATGCCATAAAGGCTAATTTGGGGAATTATTTTGATATTAAGTTCCGTTCCATTGGAGAAATGAATACATTCTCGTGAAGATAACATCTTAGTACGTAAAAAACATAAAAAACAGCAAATCGAATCGTCATCAAGTCTGAGTGTTTTGCGTCATTAACGTTTACAGGCAGACTTCAAATAGGTACCGCTAATTCTTAATTAAGTGTTAAGTCTCCTTTCACTATAAAACACTAATGGACATTCTGTATAACGCTGATTAAGTCATTCAGAACTCATTCACTTTCCTCAGCACATTCCATATCAGACCTCATATAAAGATAATCCGCTTCAAGGAACGCGATGCAAATACAAGCGTCTTAATTTACAAAAACAACATCGCCCACCGAAGCTAATCTCGTTTATAATAAAACAATAGATAGGTTTTCATAAGCATCCCATTTCTTACACAAAATGACTCATCCAGTCCACTGGCTTTGCATAAATATGTCCTTTTAATTGTGTACTATCATATCCAATAACAATGCCATAGTAAACTAAACCTTAAACGACAGGAAATACATCCCATTCTCAATTACCATCCTAAGAAACTTTACGACATTATTCATAACGTTGTAAATGCAAAATCTGAAGATCAATATTAGACTTTAAGTACTTGTTGTTAAAGTTGATATTGCTTCGAGTGTACATGTCGTTTTTGTAAGTGCACTGATTCAAACAGCTAGTTTTGACTCCCGGGGTGGCTTGTACATTGTACGCGCGCGTGACACTGCTCTATTTACGACTGAGTCGGTCGCACGGACCCATAAAGGTACAACGCGGTTCATAATGGTGGAATTGTTGAATTACATTTGAAAACAGAACTTAAATATACGTGTAATATGGATTCTTACATTTTGAATTAACGGGTTTTAATTTTTTTATTAAACAAAATCCAACTTTCTTAGATCCAGTGCTGGGTATTACTTTTTAATGAAAAAATACAAACCTGTATTTTATTATCAATTATTGACAATATCTCACTTCATTCTGTAATATAATGTTATAGAATGTAAATATTGCAAATTGGTAACTAAGCAAGTAATATTAAGCATTAGACAACCATTTTACTATGGGAAGTTTATCTGACTCTGACATGCCTCCGTGAAAGTTACAACAAAACTGCTTCTACAATTTTCGTTTCCCATATTGGAAATAACTGGTTTTCATACCTAAAGGCAATGCCGAGAATCTGCTACTTGCGAATTATACAGAAATATTAAAATCCTGTTTTTTTTTTTAACTAGGCTTTCCCGTGTTTCATAATTCATAATTATTTTACATATGTGTAAATTTTTAGAAACACAGTTATAATAAGTAATTTCAGATCAGGCTCCGTTTTAAGTATAACCGCTTATTCCTATTAGTGTTAATTATAATTATTGGTAATCACTGACGCAATAGTTGCAACTATTTTTTTTTTTTGTGGAAAGCTGCGCAGTTAACCTCGTGGAGGCTTTTACTGCTTTACCGGACTAAGTTGGCGAGACATTACTAATACGCCTCCAGCCAGAAAATTACGTCATTAAGGCTTGATTAAAGATTTTATTTAATGGCTTCGGAATAAGCTTTTGTTATATTACCTGCACTGTTTTACTCTCCTAGTAAAATGTAATTAAGTCATTCATCTTGCCTTTGTATTTTAGTCAATAATACTGACGTAACTGGATTTAATTTCTTGACCTGAATACAGGATATTCAGTAAGATCTTATCTCAAATGTCGTGCTGATTGGTCGCTAGCGATACGAATAAAATCATAAGAGCTCGTTTTTAACTAAAAACCAAAACCGATTCTGAAGAAAAAAAAAAGTGTTAAAAAACTTAAACAAATATATTATTTTTTCTTAAGTTATATTATAGGTAGGTACCAATTACCATAAAGTGCCTCTGGAATACAATTCTTGTACCGCGTCGCACTGAAGTTTACCTCATAGGTAGTAAGGGCACTGCAGTAGTATTGTGTGCCATGTCCACACTATTAACGGCCGATTTATATGCCCTTAGCTTCGCCCTCCAAGATTTTGAATAATTACAAAAGATGCGCGCGCGACTGCGATTTATGTACACCTCGGAGCCGTCTTATTGGCTAATTCAAATGTCCGTTACATTCGAATTTTGAAATTGGTTTATAAAGATTGTTGATTGGTTGATTTATAGCCGATTCAGCATTATATCGGATAAAGTAGTAAAGCTAATGTAATATATTCTGTGTCGGTTAGTAACTTAATTATCCTCTGACTAATGAGTTCATAATTAAGTATTATCGATATTGCCTGAAAGCCTTCAGGTTAAAATACCCATATAATATATGTTTAACGAGTATTTAATATCTACAATAACATTAGCTGATATTGTACTTGTCGGTCACTTATATATTTTTACAGCATAATTAATTTTTATTAAGTTTTTTTCTCTGTAGCCTTTATTAACACGTGCTTCTTAATTTCGTCTTCTCCAACCTTCGCCTACTTTAACCGGTCATTACTCGTATCCAGGTCGCCTCACGATAGGAGACAACCAAATTACATGCATCAAAAAAATTCACTTACGTCTTAATTCTGCGGCACCGTTAATACGATTTTAATTTCAAGTAAAATATCGAATTAAATGCTCATCCATTTTAAACATTTTCTTGCAAGAAAGCTTTTGATAATTGAATTATTGTTTAAGGGAAAATAGTTCTTATTGTGTTGAGAATAAGGTTTTGTGGGATGTAAATGTGAAGTGTGGTTTATGAGAGAGGTTTCGATGGTGGTCCAGCCGGCGGGTTTGTGACGTAACAAGAAAGTTTTCGTATTTGAGAATGCAATGATTTACTTAATTACTATAAAAGCAAAAAATATAAATTGCGTATATTTTTATCGAAGAAATGACTTAAGTATGGAGTTCTTAATTCATATATCGTTATGCATTTAATTGTAATTGTATAATTTTGAATATTTGCAAAATCATAAAATTGTATGTAATTTGGTAGTAATTGGTGGTTAGCTCTGGCCCTGTTACAGTTTTAATATAATACGTATTACTGACTTGATCAGCCTGTTATTTACCCGTGTACGTGTGAAACTTTGCATATTTTCGGTTTCAGTAGGTAATATATTCTTGGAGCATATATACATTTTGTTGTAGGTAGTGTGCCATGAATTTTAAATATGTCTATGAACTTGATTCATTGAACTAGTGCTTAACTAAAGACTTTAGGATTCTAACACCCAAAAAAGGCTACTAGTGTCCTTTGAAAACAATGTATGGAGAGTAAATTTCAAAACCTATATAAAATTATGTCACCAAAAAGGGTCCACAACTCAAGCATGCAAGACACACATTGCCGCAGCGACCACTACAAATACACAATACCAATTAAAAACAAAGATACACGAATTACCGCATACCCCAGTCATGTCCCGATAAAAATACTCAATTATAATTTTTTGTGTAAAACAATCTCTTCATTTCCATCAGCATTCCCCTTCGCATTTCATTCCGAACTTCCCACCGAGAGTAATTTAAGGCAAGCAACAGTTGTAGCAAACGTACGTAGCAACTAAACCTTAAATTTAAAACATTAACATTTCCTATCCGTGCGAGGTAGCGAGGTAGCAGAAACACTTGCGTTTTATAGCATCGTATAGCTCCCGACAAAGTAATGCTATACTAATTCCGATTTAACGCGAACCAATCCATGTTACGAGATAGCTTCCGTACTTCGGGGTTTACTGCTTTCCGATTGGATTGTGCGTTATAGGGTGTACTGTTATTGGCTTTTTTTAAAAGTTAGAAGAACGTTTATGTAAATTGATTTGAGAACGGAGGATTGAATTTTCCGTCGTGGGAGTAACCGACGTAGAAAGTTTCATGATGCCGCCACAGATCAAAAGTTACATTAAAATAAAATGTAGTTAGGAAAAGAACTGCGCTATTTTTTATAGCTTAAAACATCAAAGTAACAATACCTACTTAACTGATATTATACAATTAATTTTTATTTAGCATCATTCTTTGGTCTCGAAAATAAAAAGCCGTCAATCCAATCAACACTTGCAATCAGCTCCATACAAAAGAAAATAACCTAACCCTATTTGATATTCACCGAACGAACTTGCGGCATCTTCAGAACACGTCCAAACCCTCCACAAAAGAAAAACCAATTAAAAGTAAGGGCAATTAGTAAATCAACAGGCTCTTTTTACTTTGAGAGTCAACCGTTAAAATTCGCACCTCGCGTCTGTATACCGTCACCGAAAACTCTTGAAACTTAACGATCCATTGATTCGAATAAAGTTGTTGTCCAAAAACCGCGTAAGTGGATCCTGCCACTATTGTGGGAGCCACAATGGGCTGTTACCTTTAAGGTGGAATGCCCACTGGCGTTAAGTGTGAGCGTGGTTTGGTGTGAAAATAAACGTAGGTATTTGTACGTTTTTGAACCTTTTCGCTGTTTTTCTGCAATTCGCATAGTTTCGTACTTAGGCCGCCATTGTTGTTATTCCGGTCATCTTTTTCGTTTGTACTGGCAACTGGTTTGAATTTTATTTATCAAAAATACAAGTCGAATTTGTAAATTGTTCAACAATATTTACTTAAACCTGAAATCAACATGTCGTTCTTTGCACATTGATCTTTGTACTCTCCTTATTACATCAGCTGTTTTTTTTTTCGATTTAAGTATATCTTAATTTTACGGTAAATAAACTTACACAAGTACAGCCTATGCATATCTGTAACTATCAGAAGCATTATAAAACAAATACATATTACATCTACTGAACTTCAAACAGAGTATGTAACACAGAACATAGAGTGACCTAGTGAGCACTCACTTCTATAAAGCTCGGTGGGTCGGAAATTGATTAGCCGACAAAAAGCAGGCGACAATCGACGTCAGGCGGCACGTGTATCGGCTTGCGACAAAAAAAAACGCCGCGACATTACGCGCGGCACCGCGCGGATTTCCGAAACGGAATGCAAAAAAACGCAGCCCGGAAAAAAAATTGGCGATTGAAAATTTTCCGAAGAATTTATATTCGCAAAAAACGTGTGGATTGTCCTATGGTTGGTTTGACTTGAAATATGTTTTACCATTGTGTTTTTAATTTTTCGAGTTGTTGCGATGAGTTTTTCTACGTTCTATTCTCGGTTTTCGAGTTATACCTATTATTCTAGCAAGTGTATAATCTTCGTCTTGTGCTTGCTTTTTATTAGTTATTTAGTATTTCTTTTTAATATCGGCCACAAGGTGTACTTATACAAAATATCCTATTTTTCATAATTTACAATTAATTTAATTTAATATTTCAATATTAAAAACCTCGTAACGTTGGTTGAAAGTTCAATCTATTTCCTCATATGCATTTTCCGGTCTTTTGTAATACCGTGCAAGCATATCTCGTATGTAAATAAAGCAAGCAATGTGTTAAAACAATGAACGAGCTAAATGGGGCAACTTCGAGCGCCTTCTAAGCAAGGGTCGGGAGTTCGAGTCCGTATCGGGACAAATATGTGACCCACAGATTTATTGTGGGTCCAGACTCCAGGTGTGCCGGTGATTTGTATGGAGCATGCTATGTAGGGATGGATAGTTCAAGCTAGAAAATAAATGAAGATTTTGACTGAATTTACATAAAACTATAATACGACCTACTGGTTTAGAAGATGCGAGAAATATCGTGTGAGTTGCAGTACATTGCCGTCTATAATCGATCAGTTATGACTACATAGACGTGCGGCCACGCAGTGTATCGCAACTCGCACGATATTGTACACATCGTTTAAACCAGCTTCTTTCCATAATTTCCTTGTTATAACACATGCATAGAAGCTTATCAGGTCTGCGAGACTAATCACAGGATCATGAAACCCCCAAAAGCCAAATAAAACCACTATTCTCATCAACTCGTCTTGTCTCCCACAGTCAACTCCACCTAGCCTACACACATATACTTGTCTACATACACCAGCGACATCTTATCCTTATCTCATGGTGTAACGGGACCAGAGCGACCCACATCCACTATCAGCGAAGCGCGCGTCGTCTCAAATCGCGTGTCGCGTAAACGTGTTGAGATTACGAAACACCACTCTGCATAATTAGACCGGAGTACTTGCTCACAATTTCAGTGTAGGGTTAATTATACATGCTTACTTTTGTAACGTGGTTATCAAGGTGGTGGAATTAAGATTTTTTGTGAAAATTATTATATGTTCTAAGTGCAATTCACTTGTATCTGAAACATATAGGCATACAATTTTTTACTTAATTTAGTACTGTAAATTGATTTCAATAAAACACTTCAAAAGATGTTGTGATATAAACATTGTATGTACCATTTGAGCCCCTCTCTGGTTTTCAGTTAAAGAAATTGCAGCCTTTAAGATAACAAGATTAAAGCACAGAAATCTGTAGTCCACAGCCTTAGATTAGATCACGTTTGAAATTGACAACCACAAGCAATCGGAGTAACGCTGACCGTAAGGGCTCGTACACACGCGCGATATTGATCATCGGGCGTCGCTCCCACGCTGTCGCGCGACAAAAACCCGCCCTCATTAGAATGCAGCGCGCGACAGACGCGCGTCGCCGCGGCCCCGCAGACAATTGCGCTTTTTGACCGCGCACCGCCATCGCGTATACGAAATTCGAATTATTTTTAAATGAATTGTTTTCAAAAGTGTACGTACCGCAGTTTTTGTTTTGTGAATAATGGTATTTTTGTTGAATAGTTATGTCACTTAGTTTTAAGTATTGGGTAGGTAATTTTCTTCGGAGAAGCGATAGCTGTTGAGGAAAATGGTGACGCGAAAGCTTTGGACGGCTCTCTTGTGATGACTCAAAAAGTCAACAAATTATTATTATTTACATTGCTTCATAAAATAATTTGAAAAAAAAACTGCGTTAATGGGCAATTATATTTAATATTTTTTCAAGGAAGTGTTTTTCATAACAGTTATTCCATTAAAGTTTTGTACCAACATACTATATAGTCATTAATACTTTGGTGTGTCACTAGGCACTAAATAAGTTCATAGAAATTGGTGTCGCAACTAACTGTTTTTGGTACTCAAATATACCTTTTAACTTAACTAAACTATTTTTTAACTAAAAAAAAAACACAATTTTACTATGCACATAACCGACTCCAAAGACACTATTAAAATAATAAGACAATCTGCATCTTCAATACCAAGTGGGGTACTCAACAAAAAATATTTCCTATATCCGTAATAAAGGTCGTAATAGGTGAATCCGGCACGTGTACCGGTATTCCAGCGGCCATCCGGCACCGTAATGGCGCAGACCGGGGGGCGCCGCGCTTCTCAGAAACGTACGGGAGACATCCTATTAGAAATTATTATGGCTGACCACGCGTCTACTCAACCTAACGAGAGGTCGAAGATGTTAAACATATTGTGATATGTGCCAGAGAAACTGTTCTTCAATTCTAGCTTTCAGTACTAAATATAATTAGTAGCCGGTTTTGACTAAATTGAGGAAAAATAATGACCTGATAATTAAAGAATGAAAGTTGGCCCAAGATCATGTACATAAGCACAAGCATAGGATTGCGCCCTGTGCCACATGGTTTTACATGCCCAAGCGGCAAGATGATGTTCAGAAGATTGGAAGGAAATTTCAATGTGGTAGACTAGTTCCATGTGAAAACGTACTCTTGCAGCCGGCAAGCAAGGTAAATATGTGATGAGAGTAAATGAAGCGAAAGCGGTATGTCAGGATCGCAGCTAGCAGAAAACGGCAACTCATTTGATTTAATTACTTGACATATTATAATTTATTAATTGTGTTCATCAAAAATATGCAAAAAGTCGAAAAACTACTATAACCATAATTTAAAGCATGCTGGTATATATAATAATATGAATTTGACTACATACATTGAGAAAATCTGAAAACTCGGTACAGCTTAAATTTATTCATAGGTACTTTGTAATTGCTGCTCATAAATCCATGAAATTTTTCCCCAACTTCCACTTAGTAACTTCAATTCAATCGTTTTAGTAGTTATCTGAGCACACAATCAACAAAATATCTAAGCATTAAACATCACCAAGTAACACCGTGAGAAACTGTTTGTCCGTTGTTTTCTTAGAAACTTGTACTTAAAGTTTAATTAGAAGAACCCAATGCCAATAATCTGAAATGTCCACTTGGATGTGAGAGAAGCTATAACCACAGTACCTCATATGGTCACGGATCAGTTAAGTACAGGTTAACGATAGATTGATTGACGCTGTTCTAAGTTGGATGACCTAACGTTACCGTTTAGTTAGGGATCATAATCATTTTATGTGCTTGAGATGGATGATTTATAAAAGTTTATTGTAATATTAGATTTTATACTTACCGATAGGCTACACATTTCTAATAATAATATTAAACAAGGATTTACCATCCTTCAGCTGGAAACTGTTAACAGCTTTAAACAATAAGGAAATTTTTCATTTACTACAAATTTATAAGCTTTTCATAAAAGCCAAGATTTTTGCCAGAAATGTCTCAATATTTTAAGCTGTCTTTATGAGTTAACAAACTGCACATAGTTATAAGAAAGTAATTAAATACAAACTTATTTCAAATTCCAAAGTCTTCATAGAATTAGAATAGAATTAGAATTAGAATTAGAATTCCCATTCTTCGTATGCTTCAATCTCAGTAACCCATCACATCTGTTTCCTACTCTTTCTCCTAACTCCCTTACATTCTCCCGCGTGCAATTTTTTGCAGCCAGCGACCGAGTTAAATCATTTCGTTTGTACCGATACATCACTTACGTCATTAACTTAGGTATAAACACATTAAAATTGTTAGCGTTAGTGCAATAGAAGGTATGTTTATACCAAGCTTCGTTTGTTTTTCTTCTTCGATAATGTATTTTTTTGTAAGATATACTTTGAGTAAATCGATTTCTTAAACGTCAATTTTTTATCACCAAATTAATGCAATCTTAAATGTATAGTAATCATTAAAAAAAAAATATCAGTAATAATTATTGCCTTCCTTGGTAGTGCGTATATTGTTAGTTATTTTAAATTACCATAAAATCTAGGTATTAATACGTTTTATATTTGTGCCAGTTCTAAGTTGTACTAAAAGCGAAAATAAATTCCTAATAACATTTTACCAACTAGAGTAAATCTCAACACTATTATCGATATAACTCGATAAAAATCACAACATATATTAATCCTAACTACTATCTACGGTCTTATTTCATCAAGTTCAAGAAATGCCGTAACAGTGGTTAAAACAATAAAATAATCAGTAGTGGTCGGGCCAAGCGTGGTCGTCTGGTCGTGCCGTTTGTTATGATCGCTTTTTATAAGACCACATCTTTTTGTTATCTGCAATGCACCTACTGTGTAATGATTATGTACGGGTACAGCCAACAGAATCAGTTGAAAAAGAATTTTGAGTATTTATTTCTTTAGACTCAGAAGCGGTAGATGTTGCGATTGTTTAACAAAATCTGACGAAAAAACCAGAAAACTAACTGAAACTAACAGGTATGCTTGAAAGTACATTCAATAATTAATATTTTCTTAAAATTAAATACAAAAACTCAGTCACGTGAAAGTTGATCAATTCCTGTTTTTTAGCAGGTTTTGTGTTGCGATAACTTTAGTATTAACTTATGTTGATATTGATTGAAGTTTATTTACGTTACATGACAAAAATTTATTGGCACATAATTTTTTGGTCAGATTGAGATTGGTACAAATTCCAAAAATTGGACTGGCGCATGGCTTAATACGTCTAACATTTTCGACATCATCATCAAAATATTGTTATCAACCCTAAACTTTTGACTACTGTATGAATCCTTCCAAAGCACAAAAACTCCAGTCCATAAATATCCTAGATGTACTCACACAATTACAAAATTATTATAAACAGTACAAACAAGCTACAATTTAAAATTAAATATGGGCCTTTCGACACACGTTAATTGTTGAATTATTCTTCGTGAGCAGTCGAGTGTTGTGACGTCACGTGTTTTCATTATCCCGGGAATGAGCTCCAGCATTTTATTTATGAAAACTCTATTAAGTACATTAACATATTATTATGAGAATTTAATTCAGGTCATTTTAATTGTTTACTTTTTTGTGATGTTCTGTGTCTCTGCAATTGAAAAGCTTTTTGGATTAGTGTTAAAATAAATAGTGAGATTTTTCTGGACTTTCTTTTATATCAAGTTGAGATTGATGGTTCTTCAATTCTAATTTAATTTTATATAGGTATGCGTGGTAAAATTTATTTTATGGACGAAAACAAGCTTATTTCCCGCACTGAAACTCTCTACAATAAATTAATATTATCATCGCAATACCTCTCAAAATCCTGAAGTTTATTATCAGAATGAGATATATTACTTTGCTGTCGCTACAAATTAATTAATACAGTATTTACGTGAGGCCCTTTGTCGTGTTTAAAGGCAACCCGCCCCGCGATCATGGCTTAAGGCAAGTATTATACCACTGTGTTATTACGTGAACATACTCGGTAATATTCTTTGTTACCTTTGGCTCTAGTGATTCAGATAGTAACGTCTCGTTAACTCCAGTTAGTGATCATAGTTAGTGCGGTTGATCACTGGTGTTGGTGATGTTGTATGTTAATGAATGGTAGGTAAGCGTTTGGTGTTCTTTTTTTTTTGATTATGCTCTTGAACGTAGACTTTAAGTACTGGCATATAGAATGCTGTTCCGTGATTCCGGTAAATACTTCACGAGACAAATTGTTGGGCGATGGTATATTGTTATTCCAGTAGACATCGTGCATTGTTTTTATTTCACTTCTTTAAAAAAAACTACTCAAAATATTTTTTTTAGAAACTTATAGGAGAATTTTATGGGCTTACAGTCCATAAAATATTTCCCAAAAGCACTTGTCCTTAACAAGTATCAAAAATGTTATCTGCACACGAGTTATCTCGCTGCTGAATATTAATAATGAGCGTGCTTCATTGTATTATTCCGGTTCGATCTGTACTTTCGGCTATGCTTCGATTTCGCCGCGGTTATCGGTAACTTACCTCTTTCATATCGAAGATAAGTTTTTTACCGAAATATGTAGCAACTTAAATGAGTAAATCTTCATTGAATCCGGGAGAAAAACGATCTCTAATTTCAGAATACAATTTATATAATAAAAGCAATCCATAAAATAACATTTAAGTATGTAGCCCTCAACAGACTTACAGAACTTTTCAAAGTGATATTAATTTTCCATGTCTTTACGACCCTGTGCACTGACTAAACTATCCCTACATCATGGCTTGACCATAACCAAGTGACAATTAAACCATACAGACATAAGTAAAGGATCAACTACACCAGGTAAACTAATTTCAGTTAAGCCGTCCAAGCAAAAAGACCATCCATTAGAAACTCCGTGTATAAATCAAGCCGTGTATAAACAAACTTTGTCAGCGCCAGCATTTGTTTTTCGAGGACGGTTGTGATGTATTCATTGTGAGCGTGCGAAGCCGCTGGGGAGCTAGTTTTACATAAATCCTTGTAACAATGTAACCCATTCGGTTTGTTGATCGTCGATTCAAGTGTAGACAGCTCGCTTTAGGCGCCACTTACTATGTATGGCTCTGAATTGGTGGAACAGTAAGTGTTATGGATTTGGGTGTCGGTTTTTGGATCGGATTTCTTGTGTTCACTGTTGGACATCCTTATTCAATCTGCAAAGATTAGTAAATAATGTTTTTCATCTGCTGTGCAGTGCGTATGTAGTGCTTTATCGATTTTCTTCGCTAGTGTTGTTCCTAGACATTTTGAGTAGTGATTTTTTCTTAGCGACATCCTGCTTCTCAAACTTAAACTGCCTCATGCCTTGAAACACAAAGCCTTAACTTATGTGTGCTTACTGTATATAAGTCCTTGTCGATTCGAAGATAATCGCAATTATCAATCACCGTTTTTGTTCTAGTGTTTATATGAGTATTTATGGTGATTGCTTGAAGAATTTTACCAATTAGGTATACAGACCACGTGACAATTATAAAAACAAGAGGAAAATGTAAAAAATGTCTCGATTGACTAAGAGGTAAAGTTTATAGCTTGCATGTCCCAAAGTAGAGCAAATAAATATCAATTACCGGGTTTAATTCGGTTGTTTTTGTGTTGACGGTATGGCGTAAGTTATGGGCATGTGGCGGTAATGAGTTCGATTTCGTACCTAGAATCTTAACTACTTCTTTGTCTGTCCTCTTTGTAATGGAGTTATTTTTAAAACAAAAGATTCGAATAATGTAAATAACCAACTTAACTATGTCTTCCTATAATAAAGTTACTTGAAGTACATCAAATTATTTTAATTGGGTAAAACATTCTGTCAACGTAAATTTATATTTTAAACCTAATACAATGAGACATGTCATTGTTTTTCAATACTGGTTTATTAGTAGTCTAACGTATGTAGGTATGTATGTTATATCGTAAAGCGTATAATTGAATAAGCAAACACTGTTTTTGAAATGTATAACTGTTTGTTTTTAATATATTTACTTTTCCAAACGAAGTTCCATTAAAAAAATCACTGCTCTTCACCGCGCAACACCACGTTCTGAAAAAGAAACGAATATTCAATAAAAACGCTGCAACTTACACATTACACCAGCATAAACACTCGCAATGGTCAGTCGAAAGCAGTTTTGTTAACAATTAATGCCCTTTAATTAACAAAAAACGCGAATTTAAACTGTATCAAAATCTCGGCTAATGAATATTGAGAGGCGTGGTTCGGCCACTGTTTGTGATCGTATCACTTTACTGAACAGTTACATAGTAGAAGTGTAAAGTTAAACTTAACAACACATATAAAATTCATATGAAAATCTGAATGGTGTAGACTAGATTGCTCTGGCTATGGCCAAAATCCTAAGAATTATACAAAATATCGTATTCTACAGAAATTTGACAGAAATTCCCAAAATGTATCAAATACTTATATATAAAACATGGTCGTGTATAGAAATCATTATAGTAAAAAAAACTTTTTTTTTAAAGCCATACACAATTTGTCCGTCACAACTAAAATATAAGAATGCTATGACAATCATATGATATACGGAGCTATGCATTATCTGAGACAGGAGTGAACGCCTGGTATAGCGCGCTGGTTATAATTTTATTGTATTTTCTAACTAATACTTCTGATATTTTTTTATGAAATTTAAAGTGGCCGCTCGAATGTGATCGTGGAGATTGATAAATGAAATCTGACAGCTATTACAGATACTTTAGACATGTAACCTTTATGACAATAATTTTTGTTGCTTTCGAAATGTCTTTAAAAATATGCATTTTTAATATTATAATCATTGTCAAAAACACTCGTAAACGTGTAATAGGCCAGTTATTCGACCTAAATGAGTATTATCGCAAAGCAAATCATTATCGATTTATCAGAATGTCATAAAATACTCGTTTATGAAATTTTGTTTTAATAAATATTTCATCTTGATGCCGCCTTTCTCTTATCTTGGATTTTAAACGAAATAACCCTTAAGAAGCTAACTACATCATAATTAATTAAATAAATATGACGGAGACATAGAAAAATTAATAGCACAAAGCACATCATTCCTGAGCTCCCAAACTAGGTAGCATTGTATATCTCAGGAGTCAGTCTTGCAGATAAGACGTCACATTGAAACGAAACACAATTTTAAAATGGCCGTTATGTGGGAAATAAAATAAAAATATTTTAAAGAAGGTCTACTTGCTTCTGTTCTAATCGATCACACAAAACTAAGGAAGTAAGTCAGTAGCTTAATTTGTTTACATCAAACGTCTCCAATTAAGCATTGCATAGTATAATTGGTTGGTTCGTAGTTCAAAGAGGTCAGGTGCAGTACTGGCCTGATCGGACGAAGAGTGATCGTAAGTTAACTGGCCACGGTTGACGGTGGACCTTAATGATTGGTTAAGTCGGTACGGGTTTGGTTTAGGTTTCATTGATTTATCGTATTTGTTTTATTAGTCGTGCATCTTGCTTTATCTTGCGTAGTTCAGGAGATTTTTTGCATGAAAGTGTTCTGTGTATTAATAGGTGTGTATAAGTATACTATCTATGTACCAAATTGTATCCAAAACCGGTAGTTTTGTCCCTAAACTGCCGTTTACCAAAAGTAATATCAAATTTGGTAGTAACTTTTTTTGTAAGTCAAGTCGGTCTGTACTGATTGATTCAGTCAATACTAGACCTGTATTCGGTGAGTCTGAAAATCAAACTGTAACAGTTTTATTTTCCCACCCTTTTACTCTGATCCCGTTAATATTAGTGCATTGACAAATAGTATTAGATATCTGTCGGCTCGAGCTGGATCTGAGCGGGAATCGAACCCGCTATCTGTGAGTTAGGAGCGAGAATAATTTGGTTAGTGTCGAGGGTCACGGTACATTTTTAGCGGAGCGATAACGCGCGTGGTTGCCTACGGCGGGATAGTGTTGTGCTTGACTGCAGAAGAGTTATCGATAAATTATTACTCACCAGCTCTGGAGTTTTAAACACTTAAGCTCATAATTGCCATTCCCGAACACATTTAAGCTATTGTATATTACGATAATGTTCTTAAAAAAGTACAAAATTTGATTTTGTTTGAACTAGGTAAAATCCTGTGCTTAAGTTAAGAAAATATAAGCTAAGAGCTAAAGCTTACTATAGTGTTCTTCTATGATCAATAAGAAATTCAGGAACGTGAGCCAAATCATTTATTATTTCGAATATTTGCTTTTCTGATTGACAATATGAACAAACCACAACATATGTCACACTATTATATTGCCTAAAAATTATCGATACTACTCTTGCTCATCACTAGCTACTATGACGCGCGTAAATCGGTGCGCGTGCGCGCCGTGGGGCGACGCTCGCTCGTAATTCGCGCCGCCGCGCCCCCTCCTTTGAGACTCGAAGACTACTTATCTATACAGTTTACTATATTACAGACAGTACTACTAATTCAATAATGCCGATTACATGTCGATTTTTACATTTCCAGCCCCTGTTATCAAAAAGGCAGTTGAATTTCAATTCTTGGTATCTAGTATCAACTTTAATATTAGATGGCCTAAAGACTAGTAAGCAATCCCAGCACTCGAATTGAGTTTTCACAGATGGTTGTAAAATATTTGGTTTGATTGTGCTTTCAGGAACCGGGGGTTTTTATCACAAAATACTCCATTGATATTTAAACATGTTATTTACTTGACAACACACTAAATTAGCTGCTACGGGCCCTATAGTAGCAACAGATATGTGTGATTGTTTACGAAATAAGTCGAGAATTTGATTCCAAGCTCACATTTCACGATTGGACAATACCACGATATTTCAAATATGGTGCGCAATTAAACTATTAGCCAATTTTATTGCTTCGTAAGTGGTAATGGAGATTTATGAGGCGTGCGTGTTTGACTTAGTCTTTTACATACTTGGATACATATAAACAAATATTAGCTACTCATTTAGATATACACTGACAAGATAGAAATACCTACTGAGCAGTTGAAATTATGGACTTTAATTTCCTTGTTTTCCAGAAAAAAATATAGGGAAAAAAATAAAGCTTCTTATTAAAGTTAAGTACAATTACGGATTTAGTCTAAACAATAGTGATAGATACTGTCTTACATTGTAACCAACCTTATTCAATACTACACAATCACAATACCAACTCGCAAAGTAAAAAGCATAAATTAAATCGACAAAACCTTTAATCCGCATACTCCTTAAGTTAGCTTAAGCAACAATATAGCATTATATTTTCAAGCACGTCTCATTGTCCGGCACGCCTCGACTACGCCCTTAAGAAAAAAAGGAAAGATAAAAAAAGTTCGCATATGATTATGGCGAGCAATATCCGAAAAGATTGCGATCTTATCTTGGGATCGAGACATGAGGCGCATTACGAGACATTTGCACCTTACGACATCTTCAGTAATACAATCGTGTAAAATATAATAACATCCGACGAACATGTTCGTTTATCGACATAAATTAAGGGCTAGTAAAACTTTACACGTACTAAAAGTTTTAATAAATTCTCCCTACCTGTCTGCTGGGTGCCTGTTCTGTTACATTCAATATACCGTTCAAATATCTGCCTTATTTTTATACTCTATAGTAAAAATGGTAAATAATATTTTGGCCCACACCTTATGCTCTTAAATTTCTTTTTTTTTAAGTTATATTCCTACCTATCAACACATGATAGCAACCTTTCGTATGTATTATAAGTTTATTCGGCAAAGGCCTAAAAGGTCGCTAATGTGATCTAAATTGTGCCTTCGGCTGCAACCTCAATTTGATTGCAGCGAAATCGTATCGGGTTTGAATCGGATCTCGGAGTTTAAACGTCATCTTATTAATGCGCCCCTCTGTAATCTGTCTTGTGAAATCCCGCATTGTGTCCACTTTCTTCTGGCCGTTTGCGAAACACCAGCACTCGCCCCAACCGCCATCTTTTGCAAAACAACAAAAAATACTGACGAAAATTCCTTACGCCTTCAACAATTTAAGCCGTCAAGAAAATTTAATTAACGTATTCGTTTGTTCCGAATTCAGTTACAAAATTAGATTCTAAAGTTTTTGAATAAAGTAAATAACCTTTTTTATTGTTTACTCTTAAGGCTGCATAAAAACTTTAACAATATTGTCTCCTTCGTTCAATTAAGGCGGTTTCAAAAAGCTACTCTCGAGAAGAATTTCGCGCGAGTCGCTACGTCGGCCGCGGTCCCCCGTCTTGTCAATAAACTCCATATAAATTGCCTTCCGAAGTGAATTTGAATATAATAGCCCTATCCTACGAGTCCCTTTTACCCCCTTTCCTCGAAGTCGCAATCTTTGTACGATTATATTGTAAGCAAATTATCTGTTCGGATCTGGCAAACGGATTGAAGTTACAAAAATGTCGTTTAATATTTTATTTCGTTTATTAATATTTGTAAAGTTTAAGGATAATATTGCAATTGATACTTGTGGCTGTTTGTGTGCTGACATCTTTTATTTTTTTTTTAGTAATAAGAGATCCTGTGATGTCGTCTGACAATTATATGCCTTGTGAAATGGTATCTTAATGTTTCTGATATGGCTTCCGAGTAACGTATTACTGTAATTGTTGTAAATAAAATAAGTGCATTTATGTATCACGAACACTGCTAAATTTCGAGAGGTTTCAAAGTAGCAACTAACTGAGGGGTCGCAACTCAGTTTATTTGAGGGAGCTGTGCATCTTAATAATAATCACTTTACAGTATATGTCGACTGATAAAGATGAATGAAAGGTGAAATGCAATTGTGCTATGGTTCTTGTCATTTAATGTGAGCCTACGCAGAATAAATAACCCCATGAACTTTAAGCTGGGTTCACACTGCACCTATCCGCATGAATCAAGCATAGTTCCCAACGTTTATCGTGTCCTCATCGAGACTATTATGTTGTCAAAACCACTAGATCTCTCTGCGTTTTATAAATTTTACTCGCTAAGTCATTTACTTACGTTAGTGAAGGTATAGTCAACTCATTGAGGATTTGAAAATTTTGTGACAACATTTATGAAAATAAAACTGGACTTTATTAAAACAACCTTTTTGTGAAACATCTTGTTATGTTTTTTTAAAGAACTATCCTACAAAACTATTTAAAAGGAAAGGTACTAAGAACCAGAGCTTTCAATTACTTACATACTCGTGTGCTGTAGACACTTGAAAACGCTCTATCTGTGTAAAAACTTTTAGGGTTTAAAAACATGATAACATACATTAACAAAAACCATACAAACAAAGGGCCGGTAAACCGCAACAGCAGTGGCTGTCATCCCGTATATTGGGGTTCCCGCCATGCATCAGCGGCCATATTTAAATTGAGTGAAAATTTAATTTGAAGCGCGATGCCTGTGACGTTTGACGCGTCGCGTGTTTGTCGTGTAATGTTTATTGACGTTGATAAAGATAGCTTTACTATGGAAATTTAAATTATCTGCAGATGGCACTGTTTGCATTTTTTTAAATATGACATCTACAGGGTGTTAAGAAATCTCTGTCCGATCCGTTAGGGTATTGTTAGGTATCGATAAGTGATACCATTAATATAAAAAGAAATTGGAAAATAGAAAAAAAAAATTATAACCTAAAATATTTTTTTTCTCTCAATGTGCGAGTGAGAGAGACGCAAGTGCTGCCAAATGATCAAACAAAAGGCTGCCGAATAATACCTACGAAAATGGTGCTGTAATTATTACTGTAATCTGAAATTTAGGAAATTTCTTGTAAAAAAATCTTTATTTCAAAGTTCATTATAATTGTAACTATTATAAATATTCCAAATTCAATATTTTATTTGGGCATGTGATTGTGAAACCTATATCACCCTTTCGGGTCGGACAGGGTTTTCTTAACACCCTGTATATTCATCGAACTGGATATAATTATCCAAAGAAGCAAAGGAGTGTATAGAATTGAATACTTTTAGTTACTTTTATTTATTATATTTGTTTACTAAACTATACGATTACGTTTAATTTGATTGAGCTTTTTGATGACCAATTGAGTCGTAGCTTGTATTAAATTAACTGACAATTATTAACCCGTTTGAAATTTACAATACGAATATTTGAAAAACAAAAGACTTGGATTTTTTCTTGCGAGATGTCCTTTGTTAGACTTTGGTCTAAAAGCAAATAATAAATTATGTTTACTTTTCAAAAAAGCGAGTTTAACAAAGGCATTAAAAGTCACGTATTATTTGTGTCTCCTGTCCGATCGTATTAATTACAAATGTACAATTAAATACATTTGATGACCAATAAACTGTTGTTTTTAATATCAAATAAAAATTTTACATATTTCTCAACGCCGTAAATTATTTTTATGTTTAACTCTAAATTTTAATTTTAAATGCTGAGAGTTGCATGATTGCGAATTTTGTTGCCTGATAAAAACTAACTGTACATTGATTTTACTGCCGGTAGTTATAACCGAATAATTACTATATTATCGGCACATTAAAAGATGTGATATTATCTGACTTTCGTTACTGAGTACGCTTGATGATATTTATTTTCAGGTATTTAATTTCATGAAATCAGTTAGAGGTACAGATCGCTGGTGATTACTAGGATTTAAATAATATAACGAAAAACTAAAGCAAAAAAATCCCTTTCCGAAGGCAATATTTCAAAAGCCCTAACTATTTTAGTTAAGTAGTAAAATCTGTAGATAAGTATCACAGTTATGAGTTTTTAGGGCATAATAGTATAAATAAATGTTGTTACGTACTATTTATAAAAATCTGTTCCTAGTGATCTAGCGCAGAAATTCAGAACTTCATAGACATACACCGTAAAACTTTTAAAATCCAATCAAACACCTACCGCCACGTTTTTATATGTAAACTTATCGATTTTTAAAAACATAATAAAATAATCGATTTACGATAAACGAAAGTAACTACGGTCTGATTTACTCGCGACGTTCGCAAAAATTAAATTCGCAGCGCCAATTACAGTCGTTTTTTTAAGTTCAATTAAAACGGTAGCATTTTAGTGTTGCGTAAGGAATAGCGTAATTAACCGACAAATTTACGCAATACGATCGCGTCCGATAAAAGACGGGTTTGTGGTACAAGGTGGGAGAGACGAGAGATTGATGATATTTTACTGAAGATGTATAAGCGATAATAAAAGGCGAATGATTTTTATCTCGAAAAGTAACTATTTTAATGTATTATAGTATTCAATCTATACTGGTATCCATCTAAATAAGACATAAGCACGGTATAAAAAGGTGGAACATGCTAGTATCCAAAATTCCGCCTTAGAGACCGGGATCTTCAGCTTTCCACCATAAGTCTAACCAACCAACATTAAACAAGGTCTACATAAAACCTGTGCATGTAACTATGCGTGATCAGAAAATACATACTTATACAATATGAAATCGCTGTCGCTTATGTCTTAGAACAATAACTTCCCTGTTACCAATACCTAATTATTTTTTAAATTTAATACGTTCTCCTTTAATCTATCATCTTCAGATATTATGTGTAAAGTCCCTTCGTTACTTTAATTACAATTTAGACTGATATCTTGTATTGAAATCAATTTCATGGAATACCAGTAGTTACCTGATAGTCATTTTATTTACAAGCTTTTAAATGAATAATTACGTAAGTACGTATTAATTATTAGAAAATAATCAAAACTGCCACCTATTGTTCGTCCTTTTGCGTGACATAAGCTATTAAAACATAACTGAAACTCGCCTATGCTTAAATATAACTATTTGTGTTGCATCATAAGTATAGACGAGCTGACAGAAGAAGTTATTAAAACACAAATTAGTTATTTATTAGATTTTTAGTCTTCCAAATATTTTTTTTCAAAATCTGACACTAAATGTATGACATACTTTGAAACGGCAAAACGTAGCAGATAAAACGAGAACCTGAAACTCAATTATTTTTGTTCCGAATAATCCTGATACTCAACGACACATCTAGGTACGACTAGTAAAGGACACATGTAATTCACTACTGATTATGTTTCTCTACAGAACTCCTCTCCTGCAAAAGCATAGTTTATCGTATAATTAGTATCGATAGCACAGCAACATCGATTAGCGAACAGCCCGGGTGTCCTAGATGTGTGGTCCAGCGCCCCGTGGCGAGCCATTCATCCACCCATACCACACTCTATCTTATTGTTCCCACCCAGCTCATGATTTAGAAACTTTACTCCTAACTAATGTATCGGTGTTTATTGTAACAGACGATTTTGTGTTTATTATATTATATGGTCAAGGAAAGTATCGCAATTTTTAGTAGTCCAAAATTCTAAACACGAAGTTTGCGTGAGTGATTATCAAGCTCTTTACTTCTGTGTATGACAAGAGGTCTTTGCCGTAAGGTGGATGCAATTGACACATTATGTATGTACTACCCTTGCTTTAGATGCTGGAATTAAGGCTAGAATTATACCCCAACATTATCATCTCGGAAGGTTATACTACATTCGTTAATCTTTTAATTGTCATCATACCAGGTTTTCTAAGTATTTTGTCTGTATAGGGTATTAGGAAACTATGGTTGAATAATACTTTTGCTCAAGTGTACCCTTAGCTTAAGTTACTATCTATTTGCGTGGCATACATTATATCCGTTCCGGATCCTTACATTAATGCAAGTCAAGCTCTTTCTTTAACTGAAATCTGCCGACAGCACCCAAAATTCACGAATATTAATTAACCACCGTCCGATAATTAATACCGTAACCATTAACACTGAAAACCATAAACTTAATACTAATTAAAACTACGAATCAACCTCAATATGTATCACTGTGTTGGCTATAACTTCATACATTTTATTTCTTCCCGTCGAAAAGAAGTTTAAAGATACCTAAGTGTTGACATTTACCAAACATTCTCATAATATTCGTAACAAGTGATGGGCTGAGGTGCCGAAACTCAAAAGTTGCCGGCGATTTTTAATTTCACCACACAATCAGTGTTAAAGTAAATTAACCAATAAATCAACGGGTACCAGTACAGAGTAATTGGTTATTTAAATTCGAATCTGCCTTCAGGCGAGACAGATCAAAGTGCCCCGAGATCTTTTGGACTCATTTGATGTATTGTTGACTTTCATGCTCATGAAGCGGCAGCATATAGCGGCCAGTGGTTTTGTGTCCAGTTACTGGGTCAGCCTGTGTTTATTTAATCACTTTAAAAAAATAATAGACCATTTACTAAATAACTTTTAGGTGTTCTCATAAGTCTATAAGACACTTCTGTGTAGGCTTAACAAAAAAATGAACGAAGTATTTGAAGTAATATTTATTTGTATTTAATCAAATATTTATCCATTTTCATACGTAAAACTTATTCTGTAATATTTGTACATGCGCCAGTGAAACGGTAATTTTCCTATAAATATTTAATTGGAAACTGATTCAAAATACCATGAATACGAAAGTTTTCATTGATACCGCATAAATATTTAGCTCCATACAATATTAAACGCAGATGAAAATATGATTCAGAGATGCAAAACAAAACAAATTCGTATGCAGTTTCTATGAAACCTATTGCATAAGTAATTAGAAGCACGTATCATAACAATTTGAGGTCTACTATTACAGTTCTCCTGCCACAGAGTAAATAACCCACAGAGGTAAAGATTTATTTAACCACTCAACGATAGTTACAAAGCTACGAGTGTTCATGTGTACATGCTCGCCCTGTGATTGTCAATTGTTTAACTCGGTTTTGTCAACAAGAGAGACTCGTCCGTAAACTCGTAGGTGAGAGGTCATACACACACTGTGGTGCTTGTAGTGGTGTTCCTAAAGCTATACAGTTGTATAAACTTTAGCTTCTGTGGAGTATTTGCTCTGTGGTTCTCCTGCGCAGCAATCGGGATCAATTTAGTGTGACGTCACCAGCGCATGCGATTACCATGTCACAATGCGCTGACTCACATAATTGTTTTAGGTCGCCGCTGTTTTAGTAATCTGCGGTTTTATTAAACTAGTGGACACCTGTGGTTTTCGTCACGTTTTTGCTATTATATTAGCAGTCCCGGTTGCAAGAGATATGCGTAGATAAATAGGTGTAATGACCGTTGCTTGTGTTACAAATTTCCGCGTTTAAACGGGAGCTATAATAAATAATCGCACCCTATATTAAACTTTCTATTTCCGTGATTTGTAAATTTTGTATGAAATTGATACTGAATATATGTATACATATACAAAGTCCATTACTGAAACTTTTGGTAAGTTTAGATGACCTAGGTACAAGGCATTCTTTGTAGCTATACGCTATGTAGGTACTTTATGTCATTGCTGTTGACAACAAATAAATACCAAACATACTAAAATTCAAAGCACTGCATTCTTTGTCTTGCTATACGATACGATTTTATCGTATGTAGCCTACCACACATTTTATTTTAATTTATTTTCGGATAAAACGTTCCGATATCGACACAGGTGAAATTATAAAACTTTGGCAGCTGCAAGCAAAACAATCCTCTCTCCTAAAAGTAAAGCATTCTTTAATTAACCTTAATTAATTGTAATGGTACGAAAAGTGTAACAGACATACATTTGTATATTTATTTGCGAGTCATAATGATTGCGATCTTATAGGTCTTGCGTGGGTAGATCTAACTTGTTGATTTCAATATTTACTGCTAAAGGCATATAACTAATGTTAGTGACCCGCGAAAGGCAGTTACCGACTTTGTTTATCGATCGATTTGAGGACATCGATTTCAAATTGTAACAGGTGTGTTTAACATGGTGTCTAGTAACTCGTTTTAATCAGCGAAATCTTGATGTGTTATGGAGTTTTACCTTAAAATGGATGTATTTATATTTCTTTGACAAGTTATTCATGAAATGTGTGAAACTTCAGGCCTTGTTGCAGTTATTTGGCTGGTCAAAAACATTTCCTTAGAAGTTCGTTTGTGCCAACCGTACTTTGAGAGGTAGTATGGTCATTTGAAGGAACTCTTTGTTTACTAGATACTAAAATAATATTATTAAGGCAGCTAAAACTTGTCTTATCGTACCTTTCTGCATGAACAGTTAGGACATACCCGTAGGGCTAGGTAGGTATCCAAAATGTTTACAGCATATTTTGGGTACCTATTAATTTGGATCCCTGTCCGATTTTAATTGAGTCCAATCGACATTTTCTCACGACCCACCTAAACCCCCGTTATAATCCATATTTTGGTATCTACGTAATTTCCTTCAGCTTAATCCTTACCACGGAATCTTTATTAATATGCGTAAATGCTTTTAAAACGCCATATCTGCGGGATCTTATCTCGGCTTATAATCTAAGTTATCTGATTGTACTTAAATAAGATATGTTATATGTACGTCAAATACTTTGTTAAGAAACAAATCTTCAGGCTAACTAATCCCCGCCTCCTTTCCAATTTATTGTGAGATAAATTGTCTTGTGTTTGTGCATGTGGATATGCATATCTCGTTATTAGTATGCAATTTCTACATACCTTCTGCAATGAAGGTTCTATGTAAATCGAATCATTTGTGTATTCTTCTGGCGCTTTTAAGTAAAATTCCTGTTTCTTGTACTACTAAAATCAATATATACCTAGTACCTATATAATTAGTGACGTACCGGTAAAACGTCTGCTAAATTACTGTGCACTCTACAAATGAGAAAGGCACAATTGAAAGGCATCCAAAAAACCTTATAATACATATTACGTTTTTGCTGTAAATAAAAGCTCATAGTTGATATTCATTGTTTTTATAGACTATCCATCAATTGTAATTAAAACAGAAGATCTGCAGGGGCCTAGTAATATGCCACTATGTTTATTTTATACAATGTTAATAGCATTGTTTCTTGTCTATCTAAAGGTTGACAGTTGACTTGCAACAAGGAATTACAATAGCCAACCTCACTACTGTAATACTTCGTTTACACTACGACACTAACGCCATACACTTTGTCTACATGTGTGAAAACAAGTTTCTGAGTGTGGTACATTTATATCTCACATCCAAATGCACTACTATCAAGACAAAGAAAGACTCGTAGTATAAACACTTTAACAGTCAAGAAATCAATGCTAACATTTGCCTCATAACAATCATGTACCTATGTCAAAAATGTCCCACTGAGTGGTCGACAAACCATTGATAACATGTTGACTTTTTAACGACTTTATTGCAAAGGCATAAGCTTCATTTTCACAATTCCTGAAACAAACAATTAGCCTACCGAACAATATACTACCTATATTGCTGTTCAAAATTACTCAAATTAGTTTATTCCTTGTCCTAAAGCCCTGAGTTGTATGATATCTATGCTTAAGGAAGTCATTTGCTCATGTTATTGGCTGCCACACGCCGCAGTACTCTGTTGCTCGACCACCAACGGAGCACCTATTCTGGACGTATTCTGGATAAAGCCTACAATATACAAATATATATTTTACAAAATGATATTAAATATATTTTTAAATACCGATATAAAAGAAGAATCTATGATCAGTAATCGAACATTAATTTTGACAGTTGTAAATTCAATTTCATGAAATATGCCTCGTTTGTTTTGATTGACACCTTTTAATTATAAATTGCTGATACATACATCAAAATTTTATTTCGTTAGAATCCTCATGAAGAAATGTAAGTATTTTTATATTTGTTCAAATATATTGCACGGCTTTTTACAGTTGTCAATTTTTGTTGTATGATTATAATATATCTAAATTTTAAAGAAGTCAAATTCATGTCCATAACCATTTGAAATCTATTTATTTTATCTCTTGCTTAGGATTTACTGTTAGTTAATGAAATTAACAAATAAATAAAATAATGACGTTACAAATAAAAACAAACGTACATCCCAAATATTTTCTAGACAAATAGCTAACCTTAATTTCAGGTCATGAAATTATTATTTTCTCAGTAGGCAATGTTATAATAAAGGATACTTTCTCAACAATATCAACGATGTGTACAGAATAGTGTCGCTTCCCCAGCCTCTCACAGCGGGACATCAAAGCTATGCGATGCGTAATTCATGCGATATTTTTTACTAAAATATGGTATTAAACATGAGTCCGTAGTTTTTCTCTGCAGTTTTCATTAGCTGACATGCTTTGGAAGTTATAGGATTTTATTTACTGTTATTACTTTTTGTTTTGGTTTATGGAATCTTGACTCCTGTAAGAAAGTACCTTTATTTCCAACCTAAAAACAAATAGGTAAGCTTAGAATGAAGGTGTCGGATTTTTTAATATTAATCGTTTACCTATTAGTATGTGGTCTTAAAATTAGATAGTAGCTAGAAATAAAGTTCAAAAAACCTCTATTAACTATGAAATTTTGTGATTACCTGAAATTGTATTTAAGTTTACGTAAAATAAAACCGATCATAGTTAAGGTACTGATCGTATCTAAAGATGAAAAAGAAAAATATCGTTGAAAGTGTTTAACGCTAAATCTATTAATCTAATTTAGACGAAAATAGCGTAACTTGGTAGCGTTAAATCGATAGCGCACGTATAATCGATTAATTTATATCGATACAATCGGATCGGGCTCGAGATATTTCGCTAATCGAAATTAATTAATCTCGACATTGCGTCTCGGCTCCGGTAATAGTTGTAATTATTAACAGTTTTGATACGCACTTTGATTAACGACACTATTACTCAAAGTCTACGAAAAATCTTAATTGAAATAGTTACCTACAGATAGCTAATGCCGTACCTATTAAGACTTTTTTCAACCATGAATACGCAATTACGCATCATCCTTTTTTGAAGTAGAACAATAATCGTCATCGCCCTGTATAACCCACTTCTAGGCCTGAAATTTATGGAACAATGGCCGTATTAGATCTCCATTCTTAATACCTTTACCCAATATCCTGTTCTGGGATATACTTGCTAGTTTAGTCATTTTTAAATTACAGTTAATTTTATTGAACAAATAATGGGGAGATTCTAAAATAAATTCAATGTTTTACTATGCCTCAATAAATATTACGTTGACTATCTGTCTAATTTTCTTCACTTAATAATACATGTATGGCCATTAAAATAAAGATTTTGTTCACATAAAAATAGTATTTTAAAGATTGACTGGCACAAAACACGTCTGTTTCCTAAAAAAAAAAATCGGCTTAAACCCAGTCATCCTCATCTCGCCATCTTTTCTAAATATTACGACGACGCATACATAAATATAGAAAAAAAATGAAGTACACATAAGGATTGAATCATGATTCAGATATGCACGTAATTAGCAAATAACATGCAATAACTATTTACTTAAATAGGGATATAATATTTATTTAATTGGAGCAAGAATTTATAGATACAACGCTGATAACGTTCGCAACTATCTGGTTTTGGTAAATTATTCTGAATGTTAGGCATAAGATATTCTGTTAAGGAATGCCTTCACAAGTATTTTTATTAGTCACGAAATTTAAAAAACTGGCCAAGTGCGAGTCGGACTCGCGCACGACGGGTTCCGTACAACCGTCGTATGAGAGCCCCCCTTAAATATTCATTTTATGTGGTTTTTAGTTATAGCGGCAACGGAAATACATCATTTGTGAAAATTTCAGCTTTCTAGCTATCACGGTTTATGAGATACAGCCTGGAAACAGACAGACGGACAGACAGACGGAGTCTTAGTAATAGGGTCCTGTTTTACCCTTTGGGTACGGAACCCTAAAAATACTAAAATATTTTCGGTACAAAGTGGTCTAATGGGTAATTTCAAATAGTAGTGTAGGTACTACATTTATTAGGTAGTAGGTACTAAATACTTTTTTACATTTCATACTCTCCAGTATTTATTTAAATAGTGCAAAATCAAAATCAAAATCAAAATATTTTTATTTCAGGTAGGCCTTTTTAAGCTCTTTTAAAACGTTAAATTACTGACTCTAGTTGCAGGTTCCAAAATGTCATTCCAATGGAGAAGAACCGGCAAGAGACTCCATAGGTTACTTCTTTTGAAAAAAGGTTAACATCAATGTTAAAAAAACAATTATTTTATAAAATATACAAATATGCGACAACAACGTAAATAGCAATGTGCCATGTGAATATTCGTTTCAGTTTGTGGTTTGCTCGATTCGATTATCTCTAGTTTCATGGCCGCACCGGATGATATACTCGCCGCATTACTTCGTCAAAATGCAAGCTCTTGGCGACGTGAAAATGACACGATTTATGAGCTTTAACACGGGGACTCGTGTAAAAAATGGGATTGCAAGCCGTGACACCTCCTGACATCGTCTGACACCTAGTGACGTATCGTGACACTTTGCAGCTCTCGCACACTAATGTAGTAAGTGTCGAGCTGCGATTGTGGGATTGTAGAACTGGTGAACGACTATTGTAAAAGTTGTACAGCTTTTGTTTTGGTAGAGCTTTTTGGTTTCAACATTGGACTTATTTGTGTGGTGTTTTGGACTGGAAGTGGAATAGAACAGTATTGAGGAAGGAAATGTTTGACGTTTTGAAAGATAATTAATTTTATTTGTGAAATAAGGTTCTTAGATAGAGATACACCTGGTGGGTGATTTCTGATTGAAATGAATGTGGTTCTTATAAGTTTACATAAATAAACAAAATGTGCTGAAAAAAATGTTAGTAACACACACTGAAGAGAGAAGACTACTATACTATACTCTTGGCTTTTTAGATATGAGCGGTTCTCATCCATATTTTAATTGAAGTAGCTTTAATCTGATAACCAGGCATGTAATAACATAAAGTAACACACCGTATATAATTAAAGTGTAAAAAAAACCGATAACTATCAACAGTAAATAATGAGAGCTAACATTAAAACTAAACCAAAATAAGTGACCGACACTCAAGTTTTTCATTCATCCCGTCATTGAGAGATCACAGCCCCGTTTTAAATATTCATCGTATCGATTAAGCGAACAAATAAAACGAAATCGATAATTACGGGAGATACCGATCAATCGATACAAATAGTTCGGATCGGTGTATAAGTTCGAATCAATTACTTATTAATGATCGCACGGTGTGTAATCATCGTTTCTTATTTGTCATTCAACGAAATTGTTTGGGCTGTGGTGTAATTTATAGACGAAAGTGTATTTGTATTACATGGCTCAAAATAGGCCAATTCGTCTCTGCGCGTCTGAATCCGCGTAAGACGAATTTGTTAAAACCGCGTATTTGCTTTTTGATTATTTTACAGGAGGAAGATAAAACTTGGTATCTCAGCGTTTTCAATTCTTATTACCGAATGAACTTTACAGCTAGTTCTTTTCAACTGTCTTTCTTGTGCAATAACGTAAATTAACTCGTTTTAATCGGCTTAGATATTGTGTAAAGTCACTTACAAATACACATACGAATTTTGAGCATTTTGCTGTTACGCGGTATTTACAAAGTGCTCTTACGCGGATATGCACGCGCAGCGACGAATAGTTTTTTGCATTTGGTTCGGCTTAATAGATTTCGAATACCTCTATTCTTAACTAACTGAAATTCAAATGTCATAGATCAATTAGACACACAGTTAATGTAAATTTGTTGAAAACTATTTATTTTATCTTTACCTTAGTAGTTGTTAAGTTTACATTTAGTTATGAATTCATTTTTACCAACCGATTTAAAAATCAAAATTCTTTTTCTTCTTAAATTCATCTATAATAATAATTCCATTTAACATTAGTAATATCGCTAACGCTTATCGCTAAACCCTACACCTTGGGCCAAACTTTCTCCGTATTGAATCCGTAATAGATTTAAACAAACATTCCTATTACGCCCGTACAGACGGTTGCCGGTATCGACAACACAAAAAATATCATTACACGCATAAAAAGGTGATAATTTTAGTAATAACTGTATTTAACACCTAACGTGATGATACGCCGCTTTGCTTTAGGGTTCTTAAAACATTCTAGTAGCTGGTTTGGGGATTATTATGTGTTTTTGTTTAGATCATAGCAGTTTTGGGGGTTACTATAAGTTTGTGTTTAGATAATAGTATATTAGGTCCTAGTTTAAATATTTATTTCTGAAATTACTCTACACGAGTTATTTTATATTTTATCTTTTAACAGCGTAGTTTTATTGCCAAACTAGCTGTGCCTGCGACTTCGTTCGCGTGGATGACGAAACTTATCAATGAGTTTTTAACCGCAAAATTAAGTTTGTTTTTTATTGTTTATACTTTTCCGGGATAAAAACTACCCAGTGTGGTGCCCAGGATAATAAAGAATAATTATACCAAGTTTCATCGTAATCGAACCGGTAGTTTTTGCGTGATACCTGAACAAACAGACAAACAGACAGACAACAATTTTTTTTTTCACACTTTTGGCTTCGGTGTCGGTCTAGTAACACCCCCCGCCATTTATTTTTTTGATATTTTCAATGTACAGAATTTTCGCTTCTACAGATTTATTATAAGTATAGATTATACAGACTATTGCAATCTATTGTGTGATGTCACTAAAACAGTTTGACTAATAAAACAAAACTAGGAATATAAAATCAGGTGTTCCAAAAAACTACGTAGTTAGACAAAGATAGTGCTACAAACTCAACAAAAACTTTAACTCATTCGCATTTCATATCGCTGAATGTTTAACTTACCGTTTTTCTTGAATCCGTTTACAATAGTAATCAATAGACGAGTAAAAATTGATGTATAATGAATATAATGATAGATAGGACCTGTTCTAAGGTGTTTATTTTGTCAACAGTTTCAATATGATATACTCTTGCAATTTCTTTAAAAAATAATTTTATAATAATAATAATAATATATCGGGACAACTCACACACGGTTATCTGATCCCAAGGTAAGCAGAGCTTGTGTTATGGTAACCAGACAACTGATAAACATACTTATATATTTCTAAATACATACATATTATAGATAAATTACACCCAGACAACCAGAACAAATGATCGTGCTCATCACACAAACATTTGTCCTGGGTGGGAATCGAACCCACGACCTCCGGTATAGCAGAATATTTTCTAGTTAGAACCATCAAATATTTTTTTTTAGAACCTATTATTTATTTTTTTGTTTTACCACACAGAAGACAGAAGCTTATGATAAAAAAAAAAACATATTAAATTCCATGTCCTAATATAATCGGTCTGTACCTACTCAGGCAAAATGTTCTACTTTTTTAGAGTTAAATCCGTAAAATGCTTGCAAAAAGCGACCACTGACTGCCCTTATTACATGCCTATTATGACTTCAAGCTAACATGTGAATTTTATGCAGCATAGAATTTCCATGTAAAACAACCCAGTCTTTACAAGAACTATTTTATTGTACTTAAAACTTCAATATTAATGCAATCAGTTCTCAGTGAAATGAATATTTATTTTAAGCTAAGGAACCCACGGTAAGCAACCATTACACTTGATCAACTTTTTGTACATCACTTTTGAGAAGACGCTCCTAAAAAGAAAGTACACTCGAGTGAAAAAAGGCGAGTTATGAGTTACGCCGCGGGCGCCCGGCGCGACTCGGAAACAAAATGTTCCATTCATAATTATCGACCTCTTTTATAGTGTTGTCATTATATCGATAACAGTTATAAACTTAATGCGTATCATTATTGAATGTGTTTTTTTTATATTTATTTAGAGACCGGATGAGTGATTTAAATGAAAGGTTTTAAGTAATAACAAAAGATGGAACGAGTATGTGTTAGAGCATGCTTTAGTGGTTCTTGTCTTCCAGTCTATTATGAATACATTATGTTGACGATTATTTAACAAACTAACTTAGAATTGGTGCAGATTACTTGTGATTGTAAATTGGTTCAGATTACTTGTGATTGAAAATCTCTACATATTTGCTCATCGTGTCGGTAATAGGTCAGCATATTAATCACTTGTCTCATGTTTTAATACGTAATCTTGGAAAACTGATTTTCATATCCGCAAATTTTTACTATGTATTAGGTGCGCTAGTAATAGAGTACTCATTAATACTATAATATGATATTAGCACTGTGTATTTCTAAAGCACCTAGGTACTGTTACGGGGCGGGATACTGGAGACTTTTTAAAAAAAGGTTTTTTGTATTAACTGTAATTATATTTTATTTTAATTTGAAATTACAAATTAAATTGTGTCCACCTCGAAATCTAAGACCGAACTACTCGATATAGAAAAATGAGATTGCAACGCGAACTTGTTATTGACGTCACAATTTCTAAGTAATAATGAAGTAAACAACTGATGCACACTCAGCAGTTTACTTAGCCTTGTAACTTAGTAATGAGACTGTTATAACAGCCCCCCCGATAAGATTGATCATCACAGATTTTAGAGTGATGAGAAAGATTATAATTAACCGAATCGAAATTTCGAAGTGGGCATCACAATTTTATTATTATAAAATTAATTATTAATTAATTAAAATTAATTACTATTAATTAATTTCTTATTATTTAACAAAACATTATTAGTTATTAACTACTTAAACACTAAATATTATAATTGAATAAACATCAAGTATTATTTCATAATGTTCCGTTTAGTGGGAGCCGGCAAAGATGTAGTTGAAATATTATCTATTTCTGTTTCTGATGAATCTGAATTACTCGTATAAGCAACGTTACAAATTTGGGTTGTAGAAGGCTTTGATTTAGTATAATTTTTATTATAAATTTTAATACAACAATTTGGATTTCTAGGACATATATTTTTCCTAAATTTAAATAAGAAGTATAAAAATAATGTAATTGATATAATGTATGTTAACGAAAGATAATGTGTGCTATATTTATCCAAATGAGAAGGCTCCTCAATTTTATTTAGTTGTTGTTCGAAATCATTTAGATGAGTACTGGCTTTAAGTAAGGAATCAAAATTATTAAATTCATTTAATTTAATGAGAGGAACTTCCTGTGCAGTACTGTTTAACTTAATGCTATTACAACAATCATCTTGCAATATATTAAAATTAGAAACAATAGTCGTAAAGTTAGAACTAATGCTATCTGACGGTACAAAAGTCAGAGTCTTGTAAAAAGCCTTGCAAGACTTCGGAAGATGTAAAATTCCTGTGCCCAACAAGATTTCAACGTGGTCTCCCATATTATCGTTACACATTATGTGACCTTTACTAGGATCAGACTGAACGAAAATCCACCGGTTGTAAGATATTTTTTGAAACAAATCGATAGAGCCGCGTATAATTCTTGTTTGGCAGGATTTTGGTAATTTATCTACAACATCTGTTAACAAAATAGTCTCACATGTAGGATTAGCGATAGTCGAATACACGTTATTCAACGCACACACATAACACTGGTTTTTTATTACTTTGCACTCACTGACACTATCGAATTGTGAGTAAAATAAACGATCTACTGTTATTGCCAAATACTGTTTGTTAGGAGCAACTAAGATATAAGCATTTGGAGTTTTATTGTCTAATGAAGTAGGCAAAGGAATATTTTGGTACAAGTTATAAATTTGTGAGAGGACGAGCGGTATTCTAAGAACAACTACAAGTTTGTTGTCATGGTAGTAACATATAATATCAGATATATTTATTATTTCATTAACGTTTTGTAAAGACAATAAAATGGGCAACTCAGCGTGTCGCGGTAACTGATTAGCATGTAACTCGAGCTCCTTGTACAGCTGCATAGGACTTAGTACAGTCGGGTGCAATACATTTACTTTACTAAATAATATAGCATTATTTATATCATCAATGTCGAAAGATAAAGTAATGATAATACTTTCTAAGGATGTAAGTAATAAGGTTAAGTGACTTTTGATTTCTAATTTATCATTGGTATTCATGAGAATGTTAAATGTTTTCTCGATTTTATTAAGGTTTTGATTTAAACGATATTCATTTTCTTTGACTTTCGACATTGTATTGTTGAATGTGGAAATTGTAGACTTAATAACATGGATGTTATCACGCATTAAAATTGTTAATTGTTTTTCGTCTGACTGTACTTTGTTTATAGCGTTTGTAAACTTATACGCGTCATCCGAATCTAAAGTGCCGAAGACAGTTTTTAATAAAGATCCACCCGCATCAATTAGGCCGCGCTTAAAACGCTTTGGTTGATTTGCTTGTACTAAATATGAAATAGAAGAAAATTTCTTAATATTATTATTGTGTTGTAATTTAAGAGAGTTCAATGAATTTAGACAATCCGTCTTAACTTGAGACGAAGTTGTAGTATCACAATATTTAGATATTTTATCGAATAAAATTTCTACACTTTCTATATGCGGTTGTATGTGACTTAGATCAATATAAGTGATTACATTCCAATTATCGTTTGTAAATTTTACATCTAATAGTTGGTCGTAATACAACCCAGGACTATTTAAGATTTGCGTGACGAATCGATTCGCATAAGCTGACACCAACCATCTGTAAATAGATATAAGGATAATGTAGGTATATATAATATAGTTATTGTTGAAAGGCCGGTTTGATTTCGTCATAGTGATGACGAACATGTTTACGTTCAATCTGTACAGTGACGGTATGGTTACCGTTTATCTTTATGATTTTGTAAGGACCTTTCCACACTGGAGATAAAGCCTTGTTTTGTTTAGGATGACAGCGAATATATACCATGTCGCCTATATTATAGGTTATTGGACGAGAGTGTGTATCATAGTACTGTTTTGAGCGTTCTTTAGATTGTTGTATATTTTGTAATGCTTTATGACGACTATAGTATAATCTATGATTCAGAGCACGCACGTAATCTGTGTAAGTGTTATTTTCAAGCGTATCGATAGATTTGGGTATATAAGGTTTGTAACCGAACATGAGTTCAAGTGGAGCATATCCTGTAGTCGAGTGAATGTTTGTGTTGTAAGCCAGCATTGCAGTGTTCAGGTATAAATCCCATGTGTGCGAATTTTCTTCAATATACGATCGTAGGTATTCTTTTAGAGTAGCGTGGCTCCTTTCTAATGCGCCACAGGTTTGAGGATGATAGGGAGAAGCGAATATATGTTTGATACCGAAAAGTGTCTCTAACTGTTTGAACATTTCTGAACAAAAATTAGTGCCCTGATCTGTTACAATATTGCGTGGAATTCCTAAATGAGAGATAAAATGTACTAGGCGTTGTGCGGTTTCTTGAGCGGAACACGTCTGCATGGGGTATGCTTGAGAATATTTTGTGAGATCGTCTTGTAGTGTGAGAATAAATTTATATTGGTCAATTCTAGTTTCGGGAAGAGGCCCTACGATGTCTAAAAATAATTTTTCATTTGGTTTAGTTGCAGTCGAAGTTATAATCATAGGGGCTTTATTAGAATGGCGCAACGGTTTATTGATCTGGCAGGACTTGCAATTTTTTACATAGTTCTCTATATCTTGGCGCATATTTTTCCACCAGTACAGAGATTTTAGTCTTTCGTACATCCGAGAGATACCCGGATGACCCGCAGATGGAGAATCGTGATTTTCTTTTAAGATACGCGGAACTTCAGTAGGAGTTGGAAATACGATATTATTATGATATATGTGGATTTTGATACTTGTTTTATGGAACAAAAATGTTAAAATGTTGTATAGCTTTGTAAATGATATCTTGGTAAACGGATCGTGGAAATCGGATATGGCAAATTCTTTTTCTTCTGAATACCATGTGGTTATCATATCGCGATAATCTCGTAAAATATCAAAAATATCTTTATATGTCATTTCGTCGTAATGATGAACACGAAGGAATAGATGTGTAAATACGTGTTTATCGTTAGATGTACTTTGGAAGGTATTCAATTCTCGTTCTACAGTTCTTATATCGGGTAAGTTATCGTCGAATTTAGACATTTGTATGATTTCAGAACAATATGGAATAGATTCGTCTAAATCAATCGCAGAAGGATAGGTAACCATTTTACATTTTGTTTTTAGTAAGGAATCGTTGTGTTCTTCGACAAGGGTATCATAGGTTAAATTTTCTTTTTGACAAATTTCTAGGTATTTTTCATACGTTTCCGATGTAGAAGGAATATCAGGGTTAACGGCAAGGACCGGATTACGTGATAAGGAGTCCGCATTACAGTTTATTTTACCCTTTTTATAAATAATTTCATAATCAAACTCTTCCAGTTTGAGACGCCAGCGAACAAGTTTGGAACTGGGATCTTTACAATTGAATAGCCACTGTAGAGGTTTGTGATCAGTGACTATTTGGAATTTTCGCCCATACAAATATGGTCGAAAAACTTTTGTGCCGAATATTATGGCGAGACACTCCTTTTCGGTTGTAGAGTAGTTACCTTCGGATTTATTTAGGGTGCGAGATGCGTAGGCTATCGGGAGATCTTTGTTGATTTCTCCTTGAGAAAGGATTGCGGATACAGCGTAATTCGAGGCGTCAGTTGTAAGGAGGAAAGGTTTGGAAAAATCTGGATATTGAAGGATTGGAGCCGTAGAAATTTTGTTTTTTAAAGTTTCAAAAGCTAGTTGTTGTTCGGAGAGCCACAAGAATTTTGAATCTTTCTTTAATAGACTAGTAAGGGGTTTTGTTATATGGGAAAAATTATCTATAAAACGCCTATAGTAACCGACGAGACCTAGAAATGATTTAATATCACGAGGATTTTTAGGAACTGGAAATTTTTGCACGCACTCAACCTTTTTAGGGTCAGGTTTCACGCCGTATTCTGATATTATATGGCCTAGGTATTGCACTTCTTTACACAGGAATTCACTTTTGTCCGGTTGGAGTTTTAGATTATGTGTACGTAACTTTTCGAAAACTAACTTAAGTTTTGAAATGTGAGAGTTTAGATCATGGCCAAATACTACAATATCATCTAAATATGTAAAACAGTGAATACCTTGTAATCCGGAAAGTACAATATTCATAAGCCTCTGGAAGGTTGACGGGGCATTTTTTAAGCCAAAAGGCATCCTATTAAATTGATAGTGTCCTTGACCGGACACGCCAGGAACGCTAAAAGCTGTCTTTTCAGCATCTGATGTTTTGGTACAAATTTGGTGAAATGAAGACGCTAAATCTAGAGTTGTAAAATATTTGCTGTGTCCAAGCTGGTCTAGGATGTCGGTAATATTTGGAATTGGATAGGCATCGCCGACGGTTATTTCATTAAGTTTTCGATAATCTATAACTATTCGCCATTTTGGTTTTCCTGACGCGTCTTGTTTTTTGGGTACTACCCAGATAGGAGCTGACCAAGGTGATACCGACGGACTGATAATGCCTTGGTCAAGCATATTTTTTATTTGTCTGCTAACTTCTTCTTTGTGACACTCCGGGAATCGATAGCTTTTAACATGTATAGGGGTCTCAGACGTAGTACGAATTTCATGTTGAATAGTCTTGGTAGCCGTTAGAACGTCGCCTTCTAAATAGAAAATATCATTGAATTCGGAACACAATTTTCGTAAATAGGACTCTTCTTCGGTATTTAAATGATGACATCTCAATGCGTTCTGTACTCTTTTATCATGATCTAAATCTGTTAAGGTTGTTTGAAAACAAGTGAAGGTTTCTGCAGAAGAGTTAGGAGAAATATGAGCATCATTTTCTAAAATAAACGAAACCGGTTCTAAGGTTAGCTTAATTGGGTATAGAGTTATTTCACTTTCAGAAGTGTTTAAAACAGAGATATTTACTTTATTATTCGGTTTAACACGAGTGAGGCATTTAGAAAATAGAAGTTTTGGATATTCCTTAAAATTTGTTACCAAATTCAAACCTTCTGTTACTTCTGGATTTGTAACCGCACACTCGACTATCATTTCAGTGCGAGCTGGGATTACACAAGCTATTTCACGTTTTAAAATAAAATGAATAGGAGAATTACTTGGTAATTGTAATTGAGACGTCATATAGCACACGGAAGCACAATATGCCGTGAGAAAGTTCGTCCCTATTATTCCGTCATAGTCAAGGTTTACTTTGTTGACGACATGAAAATAAAAGGAGAATTCATTATTGTCGTCATAGATTATAGATAGTAAAAATCTTCCTTTTGTTTCGGAGTACGACCCGATATCATTTATGCCTTTAAATTTGACTTTATCTGAATCAAGATTTGGAACTTTTGACAAACTAGTATCCTTTACTAGACATATTGAACTACCTGTATCAACTAGAAGTTTTAGCGGTTTATCGGAATGAGAAGTTTGGACTTCGATATATGGTAATGACGTTTTCTTGTTTTGGGAGATATCATATACCGTAGGACATTCTTCTAGGTCATCGGAAAAATTATCTAAGAAACTTTTGTTACAATTGGTAGTGAAAGAGTCAGATGAATTGTTTGACCGAACGCGTACAGGTTTGTCTGAGTCACACTCATTGCCATTCGGACCTTTGTCAGTAGATTTTAAAGCCGAAGTAGAACATAACAGTTTAGAACTTGGAGTGTAATTTAATCCATTAGATATATAATTATCACTCAGGTTAGTAGAGTTAGTAACGGGTTTAGTAGACACAGAGTCATTATTTGAGTTAGTAGAATTAGTAATATGTTTAGTAGACATAGAAATATTATTTGATTTAGTAGAAGTAGTAAAAGGTTTAGTAGAAATTGAATTATTATTTGATTTAGTAGAATTAGTAGTAGGTTTAGTAGATATAGAATTATTATTTGATTTAGTAGAATTAGTAGAATTAGTAGTAGGTTTAGTAGATATAGAATTATTATTTGATTTAGTAGAATTAGTAGTAGGTTTAGTAGATATAGAATTATTATTTGATTTAGTAGAATTAGTAGAATTAGTAGTAGGTTTAGTAGATATACAATTATTATTTGATTTAGTAGGATTAGAATTAGGAATAGTATTTTTTGAAATAGTGCCTATAACAGGGAGTTCGTGCTGGCACTTACACACGAATCCAGCTCTTAGTTTAAATCGTCATCATAGTTTATTTCCTGGCCCTGTGGTGGCGATGATGTTTCGGGAGTATCTATAAAATGCTGTTGTTGGTAAGGAGCTTTTGCCTGAGCTTTTAATGAATTATTAAATTGACGTTTCCTACATTCCGAAATATCATGTCCTATATTTTTGCAATATCTACAGATAATCGGTGTCGCATTATTAGAATTTTTCGAGTGTTGCGGCCAAGGGCCAGACTGTGAACGCGATTGTCCACGGGATCGATTGTCATCACGTTTCTTATTGAAATAGCATTCCGACTCTGAATGGCCCTTTTTATTACAGTTTTTACAAAATTTTGATTTCGCTTGAACTTCTGTATTTTTTTGGGTATTGATAAATTTTTCTTCTTCCATAGCTATGTTCGCTGCGGCGTTTAGTGTTTTTGGATCTCTACACCTTATGACGTTACTAATGTTAGCACGTAAACCAATTGTAAAAGTATACAACGCTAGATCTTCGGTCATGGCAATACGACCGGCTAACTCCCTTTTTAGAGTGTCAGAATTATGAATTTCTGTTTGGAGGTTTGTGAGGCAAGTTTCGATACGCAAAACATATTGTGCTACAGTTTCTTCGGGTCCTTGTTTACATGATTGCAACTCTAGTAATAGATGGTTATAGTGTTTGCGTTCACCAAAGTTTTGTTTTAAAAAATCTTTAAGGCTATCAAAATCGTCAAAAATTCTATTGGAGCACGCGATCTGTGCCTTGCCTCTTAACTTTGAAATAATGAATTTTAATAAAAGTCCCTTTTGTGAGTCTGAGGCCATATCGAGCGCATTCCTACAATTTGATAAAAATGCAGGCAACACATCGCGTTCTCCACTGTATGTATCAATAAAATCACAAAGGACTTTCATAGGATATTGTTCAGAAAGAATTGGTGAAGTCTTATTTTCGCCTTTTGAGGCCATATTGAACCTTTTGATTTAGATTTGAGACAAAATACAGACAAATTTTAAAGGTCCTATTTAATAGATGTGGCAATAACAATAATCGTAATATTTACTCACAGTAAAAGCAGAAAACACTTGTGCAGCATCACCGTAGGACGTATAATCAGGATAACAGGACCAGCGGGGAGAGACCTGGCTCAAGGTCAGCGCGACGCGTACGATATCAGGACACAGCGGAGGCAGGGAAAGAGTCACAGCACACAGCGGAGGCAGGGAAAGAGTCACAGCACACACCAATCTTCTTCGCCACTCGTGATATGTTGTAAAAATATCGACGACTTAGTTCTATGTATGACACCAAGTCTGACACAGAGTATGTAGTAAGAATTGGTTCAGGGTTTGACACAGAGTCTGACACGGGAATTGAGAACACAGCGAGATATAAGTTTATAGTCTGGATTCAGTGAATCAACTTTCACTAGAACACTTGTTAAGTAATTTAACTTTGGTAGATAACAGATAGCGAATTACGTGAGTTTCGGTTATGGACACGTTTTGATTTTTATTTTCTCGCGAAAATCTACCGAGTATCCCACTTCTGACACCACTGTTACGGGGCGGGATACTGGAGACTTTTTAAAAAAAGGTTTTTTGTATTAACTGTAATTATATTTTATTTTAATTTGAAATTACAAATTAAATTGTGTCCACCTCGAAATCTAAGACCGAACTACTCGATATAGAAAAATGAGATTGCAACGCGAACTTGTTATTGACGTCACAATTTCTAAGTAATAATGAAGTAAACAACTGATGCACACTCAGCAGTTTACTTAGCCTTGTAACTTAGTAATGAGACTGTTATAACAGTACCATAAATTATTTAATCAATATTTATTCTTAGTAAATAACTTTTCACCGCAACTAAATCATAACAATCAAAATCTATCGACACCGTCACATCCCTACATGCAATTACGGTTGGCAGGCGTGACGTTTACTTTGCGCTCACATCAAACGCGCCGCACCGACCGCCGCCACTCGCCAAAATTTACTTAATCGAACACAATTCTGGCGCACTCTGCACGCGACGCTCAATACTATTTTTCGTGGAATTTTCGAATTATTCACGTTTTGGGTTATCGTTGAGTTATCCGCTTATCTCCTACTACAAACATTAAATTGGTATTCAGTTGTGTGATGTTTTTGTTAATCGATTTATCAGAACATTACTGTTTTGTATTTTTAAATCACATATTTGCATTTTATATTAGAAAGCACAATAGCATATAATAACTGATCTTATAACTCAGAGTAGTATATTGCTATATTATTCAAATAACCATGCCTTTTACGAATAATCGATAGCCAAACTGCCCAACTACAAGGTTAAAGGACATTTAGTTACAAGGTTAAAGGAAATTTAATAACTTAATTATACTAACATGTCAATATTTTTATTTACAGGTAAGTCAACTGCAGCATTCCACGGGTAAGGCAATTCTTTTATACAAACAATTATCGTAACTTTTACATAAAACTCATTAATATCGCATACAAAGCGAAATGTAATCGAAACTGTTTAATAAAAGGCTCGTGCGCCGTTCGTTAGTACGCATGTGCGTCGACATTTTGCGATTTATCGATGCGCCGCGCGGCGACATAGTAATCGATATCGACATGCTAAATCATAACCGTATGGTGCGCATCACTAGTATTAACTACCTCGTCTATTGTGAAAATTTTATTAGATTTTATACTATATTAGGGAATGGTTATTTACTCTTTTCATTTTGTACGTAATATAAATGTGTAATGCCTTGGTATACATTAAAAAAAATAGGTGTAATTTATTTATTATGGTATTTTAAAGTTCATATAAATTATGATCAATTTCTGTAAATTAGTTTTAAGTCCAAATAATAAAATTGTTTCTAGCTTCATAAGATCTTAAAACTTTTCAATTATTTTAAGATTAGAAAACCTTTGTAAGTTTTACTGGTTTACGTCATTCGATCTTATGACGTCATAAAACGCGGGTAATTTTGTTAGCCTCAACAAACATCTATGGCCACCCAGTCTGCAAACTGTCCTGAAACTATCTAAAATAGAACATTACGTATCTACCATTTTTAACTAACTTTGCTAAAAGTCTTTATTGACACATTAACTGTCCCGCCAGTAGACACAATAGTTAAATAATTGGAAGTCATATGTGACTCATTGGACAGGGAAAAGGTTAACAATTAAACACGCATAAATCATCAGAAATATTAATAAGGTTTTTTAAAAAGTTTCACGTCGAAACTTCAAGAATATAAATTCAACAAGAAACCGCTATACGTTAATAATAATATTTTAAATGTCTCTTAAGAGTTGGGAGTCATCCTCGTTACTTCGAAGAAGCACTCTATCTTATTTCTCACAATACTTTGCTATATACCCTTGTTATCATAATTGATGACCACAACTGTTAAATACCTACTAATTACACCGTCTTCCCACAAACTTCATCTCATCAATCAGTACGCAAAAATTAAGTACCGAAACTTTTCGTCTGACCATACTTTTTCTATACAAAATAATCACATAAGCGCCAAAAAAAATTACACTTGAATGTCAACTATGTGGTACAGGAAATAAAGTTCAGTCTAGATTGTACTTTTTGTTTTGCGACAAGCAACAGTTCAGGACTTTTATGTATTGTAATGACACATGTTTACAGAGACGTATGTAAATATGATGGAAAGTGGTTTACATTATTTTATGGTGGTGTTTTTATTAGGTAAAACATTTACAAGTGTTTATTTGTATTTAACTACAAGTAGAGTGAGGAGTTTTAGTTTATATACCAGCCACATTCAAGAAATAATGACCGTGCTTTGGGATTATGAACCTTAATTCAATGACTAACAGTTTAGTTTCCATCACATTCAAATAACTTTTAGGCCCTTTTCGGTAATATTTGTCATTCTAAAATGAACTTAAACACATCTTGTCAAAGTTGATAATTGCGTAATTAGTAATAACGTTTCATTCTCTTTCCAGTTTGGCTTTAGTATAGTATCTATTTTCTAAACAACAGGATACTAAACAACATAACCATTCTGTCAGAATGTAGTTATAGGTGATTCTTTATTATAATATAATAATAATATCCTAGGACAACTCACACACGGTTATCTGATCCCAAGCTAAGCAGAGCTTGTGTTATGGTAACCAGACAACTGATAAACTTACTTATATATTTCTAAATACATACATATTATAGATAAATTACACCCAGACACCAGAACAAATGATCATGCTCATCACACAACATTTGTCCTGGGCGGGAATCGAACCCACGACCTCCGGTATAGCAGTCAGGGTCACTAACCATTAGACCAACAGGCCCGTCATTGTATTGACAGATACTGTTATACATAAATAAACATTGTTAAAAAATCCTCGTTCCATCTCACTTATTTTCTAAACGTTCATTTACAATAGTAATAAAGTTATCCAGCATTCCATTATAGAACTTGATATAATCTTAATAACTAAAGCTCGAACCACAAATATCTCCCATAAAACCAAAATCCCATATTCATAATAGCTACGATACGAAATCTCGGTTCTATACCAAAGCAACGGTTACTGAAGCACTTAACTGGACAATTAAAACGCACTAAATTATCACCACCTAGCACTAACAAAGATAATGGGAAATAGAAAGCAAATAGAAATATTGCATAGCTTATAATCGCGAGCGCAGAGCGGCAAGCTTCTGCATCTTAGTTCGCAAAGGTGCCGCGAGATGCCGCCACCAACGCCGATTAGATGCGCTCGCGCACGATTTACTGCCGGGGTGTGTACTATCGCGCACAATAAATTAGAAATTCGTTAGATAGAGACGTTCCCTGTTGCGAATTCCAATTATTCCGTGCGTTGGTCTAACTATATCTGTTAGGCGGATTTTTTTATTAATTCCTAGCATTGTTGTCGGAGATCTAGATGATTTGGTATTTTTGTGCTGATTAGAAAATGTTAGTTTAAAATAGTAAACCTATTGTTCTATATTATTAAGAGAATGGCACACAACTTTATATTTAGGCACCAATGTTAAATATCTATCATTTAATCCAGTTATGATTTTGTCATCTTTTTTCACCTGGATTAATTGTAAAAAACAAGCATGTTTATAAATAAAATACTGCTGTATATAATATGATAGAGGCTGTTTTTGGTTTGTTTAAATCACAATAACGCATTTCTGAAACAAATGTCGGCTGGCTGATAACAAAATTATTTGTCCCTTGCATTTGGAATTAACATACCTACCAATTGCCATATTATCATTGTGTAACCTACAGCTGTACAATGATAGAACAAGATTCGATTAGTGTCCATAAGAGTATATTATAATTATATAAACACAATTTATTACAAATTGTTAGCAGTTTACTATCGGAGCGCACTGTCATTTAACAGAAAAGGATATGTCTCTTGTATAATTTCTATGCTGATTTTCCCTAGGCTTAGCAAACGTAAACCTGTATATATCTGAACAAAACTACATTCGATTCCTCAAACTGGCCATCTGTGGTTCCTCGTAAGGAATATAATATTTATTTTTATTTTATTATTTAGTATAAAATGTATAAATCGGCTATAAGACCTGTATTGATGTATGGTTCAGAATGCTGGGCAGTGAAAGGGATGGATGAAAGACGATTGCATGTTGCTGAAAGGAGAATGCTTCGATGGATGACTGGAGTAACGAGATTGGATAGGATAAGAAATGAGTATATTAGAGGAAGCTTGAAAGTAGCGCCCGTGAATGAAAAGATGAGAGGTCACCGTTTGTCGTGGTATGGACATGTCATGAGGAGGGATGAAAGTCACGTAACTAGACGAGTTATAAGTATGAATGTGGATGGGTATACATGCAGAGGAAGACCAAAAAAGAGATGGATGGATTGTGTGAAAGATGATATGAGAAAGAAAGGAGTAAATACTGAGATGACAAGTTGTAGAGATGAATGGAAGGTGAATACGCATTGCGCCGACCCCAAATAATTGGGAACAGGGCAGGGAGATGATGATTTTATTATTTAGTATCTAAAATTGTGGAGTCTAAAAATAAAGGGTCTTTTCTCAATTACACCCGTGTTGCTTATTTAGATACCGCTGCCTAATTTGTGTAGTAAATGGCAATATAAACTTGCATAAAGATGACTTTGTGTAGAAGAATTATGGTAAAACATCAAACTCATGCCCACTCTAACTTCTGTTATTAAACTCAATAAATTATTCTTGAAAAGTCAGTCGAGCACACCGATCTCGAATTACTTCCAACTTTAATGGCAATTTAATAGAACAGTAGTTCCTAAATAAATGAGTCTGTAAGAAACTTATTTACCGACTCAAAACTTTGATTAAAGAGCTCAAACAGTAAAACATCATTTGCAGTTGTATTTGCTTTAGGAAGCAATTACTCGGCATCAAAATTGATGAACTTGTAAGTCGGTAAAGTCATACAAACAAAAACTAAGTTAGCTTTAATTGGAAAACTTTGAATGAGCTACTTAAACTTTGTTTAATGGTTTTATTTACAAGTTGACATTTATTTCTACGGTGTACGCGCTGCTCAGTTCGCTACGGTGAACAGTCGAATGAAATATCAATTTATCGCTTACTAATTGTTTTTAAAACATAATAATTAAACTCACAGGTGCAAGTTCAGGAACGGTTTTGCCGAGTCGTTTTCAAGTTTTGCTTGAAACCCTTTATACAAGAAATCCAGTATTATTTCTCTCATAAATTCCTTGTCGATACACATACTCCTATAAATTCCAGATCAATGTACAAATAAAAAGAGGACTAGCGATAATTTACTGAAAAAACAACCTATTCGGAATCCAGTATAATCATAGTATCCACCATAATTTATACCCAGTTTTCTTTCAATCTGACCATAAAATAGAGCGTTAGTTATGGAAAACGAGAAATTAATTTCTAAAGAAAAACTTTTGCAAGTATCATTTATCAAAGTGGCATGAATTTCAAACAATCGCTGCGACGAAGCTCAAAAACACGGTTCATCATTATCCCTAATTGACGTTCTCTCGAACAATGTCGCCAGGACTAGTGCGGTCACCAGCAAAAACTGTAATCTATCGATTCTTTCGTCGCACGTAGCCGCTTTTTATTTCCGAACGCATGCCGATCTCCGTCGAGCTCAAATTGCGTACCAATTATAATATCGACCTTATGTACACCACTATAGTCCTCAAAAAAACTCTCCCTGAGTCCCACGCCATAGGGTCGGTAATACCTCGTTTTGTTTCTATAATAGTTTTATACGCACTTTACTGCAAAAACCTATACAGGGGAGTCATGAATTAATCATGGGCAGCGACAAATAGTGTAGGCAAAGGTCGCCAGCTTTATTATACATGCGTACGGCTCACCTGTTTGATTGCTCATAGAGTGTTAATCATTCAAATGTCAAATTCGTTCGCGAAAACGTTTTTTTGGGTACTGTACAAAATCGGTAAAGTTTTAGATTCGTGTGTCGGCGTTCGATTAGTTGTACATGGCGAGCGTTGGAAAGCGCGCGGCGGAGTGACACGGCGGAGTGGTTACGGCCGATTGCCGCGCACTGAACGTGAATGTCGCCCCGCCTCCGCCCCGCCCACCGCTGTGTTGCCAACTTCACGGCGGTCCGGGAAAGTGGGAAACTCGGAGGCTAGTGGGGCGAAGGTGCCGACTCCGTGGTGGGGTGCCGACGTGTTAACGCATTTGTCAATGCTCAACATTTTGATCGATCACGCTCGGCCGTCGCGGATGCTTAGCTCAAGTTTTTCGACGTATTATTTTTTATCACGTGATGGAGGCTTTTGGTCTCTTCTTTTGGTCATCATTTACCTAATTCTTTTCAATTACTACTACTGATTTCCACCTAAAACTTTACAACCACAAGATACCAGCACAAAGTAATTTCCAAACACATAAAAAATTAATTAATTAGAAGCATATTACCTCATATGGGTACGATGAATAATGACCTGGTTAGTCTTAATTAAGTGTTGCCGTCCACTGGTCGCAAGTGTCATCTTCTCGCGGATAACACTTAGCTGAGCTCGAGTGATTAGCTTAATGCATCACAAGAAAACCTGAAAGTACATCTGTTCCTAACATAAAGCTTAAGCACACATAAAAATTGAAGGAAACATAAACCTTTGTAAAATGTACTACTTCTATGGTCATTGTATCATTTTGTCGTCTAACTATAAAAATTACTTAGCCCCAGAATAAAACCCGCTCATACTGTCCAATAAGTGGTATTTTGATTGTAAGGGATACATCGTACCTGTCAAAATATGCTACCATACTCTGTTGTTAAATACTAAATTTGTCAGCCAATGACCATGAAGTACTCAATCAGCGAAACATTTTAATCTTCAAGCTTCCACTTAGTATAAATCTAAACAAACTCCATCATTCATCTCCATGCATTACTGTCAGCATCTTTCAATCATTATGCAAACCGTGGTCCGCATTGCAAATGTTCAGCAAATATGATTGATGGATAAGTATGATTGCAACAGGGGTACAATATCAAGTAACGTTTCTTCTAGGATGGATAGTTCAGGACTTGAAGAAGGCTTTATGCAGCAAATATTACTACCATATCTTATGGCCATCCAATTTAGACCGAACATGCTAGCTGTGCTTTTTAATATACATAATATTCAGCTACGAAAATATCAAAAATTACAAAAGGTTCCAGGGGGTTTGCTGTTGGACAGTACAGAATAAAGCACTTAAAAACTTTTGAGTATAGAATATTAGAAAATATTACAGAAGACCAGTTCATAAGTATTCTGATGAATGATTAAAACTAAAGGAATATGTTTTATATGTGTACGAGGTTCAAATGACTATAATTTTGGATAAAAACTAGTAGGTACCTACTTACAATATTTTGGTATAAAAAATTAAACATAAATAATGTATCTTTGAATGATAAAGGACCTTTAATTAGTTTAGAAAATAATAAGACAAATTATTGTATCGCGTGCCATTCACAATTAGTAGTCCTTTCGGCTCGTAAGCATAACAATGGATCAGATGGCAGTAAGTACAAAACATTATCATTATTTCCTAATCAGACATGCAATATGATCAATATGAATCTTTGTCACAATTTATTTATGTAATCAAAGACCGCTGATTCAGTTAAACGCGTACTAAACCTTTTAGAAAGAGATAGACGAAAATTAGAACTGTCAAATTAAGTTACGACTAAAATTCTCATACACATTGATAGACAAATAGAAACGCACTAAAATCACACTGATGTTATTGACATTTCTGATTTAGTTATTACCTATTGCCGCTCGATTGTTGCACGCTGTATAGTAGTAAAAGGTAGCCATTGGTGGATGGCTGAATTTTATTTTAGTTTGTGTACATGGGAATCAACGCTATATCATATCAGTTTTACGAAACCAATGCTAAAGAAGCTAAATAAATAATATTTAAAGCCCGAAAGGAAAAGTTTCACTCAAAAGCTCTTATCTTATGCTTACATTCGCCACTCTACTAACTACCCCAGTGCACCCCACTAGCGATTACTAGCGCGATGATATTCTATACAGCGTGCATCGTGTTCCGAACGAGATTGTGTGAGTGCCTCGCGGGAAATCTAGCCGATGCGATGTCAAGATGGATACTTAACATAGTATATTATGCAAGGATATGTTGAAACTTATTGAAAAGTTGTTTAAAATGAAATATCTAGGGTAATCTACGGAACCGTTTAGTTTTCACATGTAGGATGCTAGGAAATTGACGGAGAATTCAAGTTTACTAAAAACTTCAGAAGTTAGGTCTTGCATAGGAATAATTTAATCTGTATTGACGATATATTATGTTAATTTAATGTTTAACTTGATAGTGACCTTCTAACAGAACCTACATAGGGTGTAGACTATTACCTGCCTAACAAGAAACATATTATAATGTATACACCATTAACTATAATAATACAATTGATTTTTACTCACAGTAGGTACTTATTCATATCACACATTATGGTTTGCAGGAGTCAAAGACAACTAATTATTCTGTACTGCGCGCTTACAATTACCTCTGAAATCAGAGCTGTTGTTGTGGAAACGAGATACGGCTATGTCCAGTGTAGCGCTGTCTCACTTCCACAATAGCAACAGAACTTCCTTAAGAGTTCATGGTACAGGGACTGCTGACCGCCGGATTTCCTAGGACCTAGATAGATCGTGGGTGGTCGATCCCTTTGTCCATTGCACAGTTGTCATCATAATTCCCGTCGCCCTTACGGGTTGATTGGGAATAAACTTTGTTTGTACTGGCTTAATGTTAGATAACTAAGTTAAGACGATGCTTATTAAGCTCTGATAATTAAAACAATATGAAGCCGGGCTTTTTGAAGGCCATTTAAATTTCATAAGGACTAAATATTTTTACGGAAACAACTTAGTATCTATGATTGTGTAACGATTCTACAAATACCCTAATTATTAGCAATACAAACTTCATCATATTTATTATGTCAGTACAAGCTCTATAAGGCATGTTTTGAAATCACTATTGAGTAAATAAACCACTTATCTGTCAAACTTGTTTTCCTCTCCTCACTTTGTAAGTACAAAGACGTTTAGATAACAATCGAAACAGTAGTAACTAAACACACAATTTATTAACAGTCTAACACGAGCTCTTATCTGCCATATTAAAGAGAAAGTCTACCAAAAACGGCTAACAATTAATCTCAATCGTTTATAACATCCATTGTAATGCGTAAGTGGTCCTTCGAGACACAGTAGCTCCCTTAAATGGTAACTTCGTGAAGATTTGGACAAAAACTGTGCTTTAATTGTTGTTGACTATTTTTGGGGGCTAGGAGAGGAAAATGTCCTTTTTTGGCGTATGAGTCAATCGCCCACGCGCCTGTGATTTTCTACGACTGAATATTAGATACGAGTAGAGTATATCACCTTTGTTGCCCTCTTGTTTGTTGTTTGACGATTAATTGTAGCTGTGTGGTCCTTTGATAAGGTTTTACCGAAAAAGGTCTTAAAAGGGTCTCTGGTATTATCTCTGATGGATATAAATGTATTCCTTCTTGGTTACGAAAACTGCCGAGTACTTATTATGGAAACAAATCCTAAACGTTAGGTGTCGCGTTACTGAGGTTTATATACTCATATTCAATATATCATTTTTACCGCAGTTCCGATGTGAAATATGTTTTTGTTTGTGCCATTCTAATATTATAGTACTGAAATCAATAGCTAAGTGTTTTTCACGTAAAATAAATCTTCTACCACTTATTCGATATAATAATAATAATATTCCGGGACAACTCACACACGGTTATCTGATCCCAAGCTAAGCAGAGCTTGTGTTATGGTAACCAGACAACTGATAAACATACTTATATATTTCTAAATACATACATATTATAGATTAATTACACCCAGACAACCAGAACAAATGATCGTGCTCATCACACAAACATTTGTCCTGGGTGGGAATCGAACCCACGACCTCCGGTATAGCAGTCAGGGTCACTAACCACTAGACCAACAGGTCCGTCAGAACCTATGCAATAATCGACTAATATACCTATATTAGTCGATTATTGCAAACTTTAAAAGGTTACATACTTATTTTAATTATCACATAATAAGTAAGGAACTAATAATGAACTTGTTAACTCGATAAATCTGTTTTATGATTTATCAACATATTCAATACACCTGTGATATCAATTTACTTCATAAAACAATTCATAATATCCACGCGTCAATCAGACCAGTTTTTAATCGTTCATTAATACCATGTTTAGACATTGAAACTAAATCATTCAAAACTTTAAGTCCCCCAATCGAATATCAATCTTAATCGATCACCTTAAAGATTACAATCGCATAATATATTTACTTCATTATTAGGACTTTGAAAGGCAATTTGAAAATGGAATCTGCTTATAAGGTAGTAAGGTTGGTATTGGTCGGCTGGTGTGTGACGTCATCCGCGCCCGCGCATCTCATACAGAGCTCTCATTCACAATGTGGTTAATACAGATGATTTATTCATCACGACATGTGATAAGAGTCGTGATCCAGATTGCTAAATGGTGGCCTTTGATTGTACGGAGCTTTACTTACTGAATTTCCTATTTATAGATTAAGTTTGAGGTTGGTTTACTATTTGGTTTCTCGTCTTGATTGTATCAAGATTTTTAGATATGTGGAGATAAATAATGTATTACAAAATAAGGTTTTTAATAAGCTATAGGACTTACGTGACATTAATTATCCTCCTAGCATAATAAATAATTATTAATACTTGTACAATGTTATATTATTATGAAATAATTAGATTTCTGTTTCTTTAAGAGTCAACGTTCTAATGCAATGCGAATATATTAACGTCTTAAAAGATACAGACGTGATTCACCAACCAAGAAAACTTTTTGGCCTTGAGGTAATACTTTTAGTGTGGTAACAATGTATCAATGAATCAGAAATGTGTATCTAGATTAGAAAAATATGTTTTAAGTTATTATTTAAAAGCAGTAGAATATTAATTGATTATTTAGTAAAAATAGTTACTCTTTGCTAAAAGACCCAGTCTTTGTTTCCTGAAATACTTGAGTGGGAAAATGAGAGTCTCATGTACCTAAGGTGTTGTCTTCCGCGTAGGTCGTGAGTTCGATCCCGACCCTATTGAACCGTTGTGAACCTGCTTAAGAACAGCCACATTTATCTTAGTTCACCAACAGGGATATTATTTATGCTTCGTGATTTGCTTTTCTCTACAACGAAAAAATAAATATTTATGATAATGATTGTAAAGATGATTGCTATATTTCGATGTACCTTTGTTACGGGGTGGTATCCATCGTAAATGATCTAGTATCGTAATCTTAACTAATTGCATTCGTCTTTATCAATACTACATAAAACTACTAAACTATAGGCATTGTAAATCCTAGTCACGATGTTAAAACTTAATACAAAACCTGCGTACGGAAGGACCAAACCAACGTCACAGTGGCGCTAAATCATAAAAATAAATAACTATGTAAGCACACGTGCGCGATGTCAACGCACTGCCTGAAAAACGTAATATCCTGCGAATCAAAATAGCTATTAAAAAAATGCACAATGAGTACTTCCCGGTTTCCGTGCAGACGACACTTCCGCCTAAAACGGGGCATTGACACCGAGCCGAAAAAAAAAAACATTAGAAATGCGAGACCATCGCCGAATTACGATTTTCAAGCAACTGTAGGATGGTCCCGTTCGACGACTTTTTAGGATAAATGGGACGGTGTTGGGACGTTGACGTTGGGTGTCGATGAATTTGGTCGCTTACGAAATAATCCGATTGTTTTTGGTATAATGATATTATTGACTTGTGTTTAGTGTTATAAATTTGTTGTGGCGGTTTACTTAAATTGGCAAATACTTTATTATTGAATTTAGTAGCGAGAAAGCGGGTCTGACTCTGGATTTTTATAGTCTCTTTCACCTTTCATGTATTCAGAGTTATTAGGTATATAACGTGATCTAAAAACACATCCATTACAACGAGTAACTATTAAAACATTAGTTCTGTTAAGTCATTTTAATTCAGTAAGCAATAATTGGTACATGAAACTGAATTCTGCTAAAATAATAACAGCATCAATTTATCGGTATCCATTACCCAAACGACAGTTTAACATCTATATTTGGCAAATCCCGCACTAAACAGAATCATGGCCCCACCAATGTCACCGAAACTCAGCGGAAACACCCGAACGTGCGACGGACGCTTCCGAGCGTCACGTGTCCCAAACATAATTACCTTTATTTGTATTGTGGTCACCCTACTCATATCTTACGAGATAGCCATCTAATTATATTAATAGACGGCATAAAAAACCCAGCTGAATGTTAATAGTAGATGTATAACTTTATTTATTAAGTTTTCCGAGAAAAAGGACCAAACATAATTGCGGTCTTTTTCCGCGATATCGAATAATAAAAGTTGTTGTTGCAGGAAGTTGAGTAGAATAGGGTAAATAGTCCGTTAAGTTTCTGAAACCCATAGCTTTTTTATCGTATTTTTTTTTTTCATTAGTTCTTAACTGGCTGCTATTATTACGTGGTTTGCAAGCTCGAGTTTTTTAAAGTTTTATTATAAATGTAGTACATTAAAATATTAACATTCTTATTTCTTCTCTTATTTCTTCTTCTCATAATTAATAGCTTAATTTGCAATTTGGTCCCTTAATCCGTAAGATAGCAAAACATAACAAACTTGATTTCTTATTGTATACCTACAATACTGTAACACATTTAAACGGAGCCTACCTGATCATAGATCAATTTATTTTTCTCTAATAAAAATATAAATAGAAATATTTTAGATTTGCACTTTTTATTTCCTCTTTTCTCAATGTATTTTATGAAGAGCAAATCTAAAACTAATTTCCCATAACAAATTACTTAAATATCATCACTATTTCCTACATTCAGAACTTAGAGTAGAGACATCCTATGTAACAGTTATCGTGGGCTTAAGGTTTCAGCTCACGTGCTGGTGTGAGCATCGTCACGTGCGTACCCGTCCTAATTGCCCCGGTGCACCGCGCATAGTGAATGCACTCGAAATATGCTCCTTTTATATCCTGGTGGTGCTATTGGGTCGGATGTTTGTATGATTAACAAGGTGTTTATCTATAGTTTTGGAAGGTTGTAGATTTTGTTTATGTGGTATACTTCTGATAGATAGCAAGGTTCTCAGAAGAAAAAAGTATTTTATATTCTCACCTGGGTGATCCTGCCAATTTGCAAATTATGCAATTCAGTTATGTGTTGATCGCCAATATTGATTCATCAACTGAGTAACATCAAATATAGCTTTTGTACTCGGTATTCATAACATAGAAAATGAAATACAATTTGACGTGTAGTTAAATGTAAAAGCCTCTAAGTAATATAATTTCAAAATAATGAGGATTCTTGCACTCTTGGTCTAAAATTTATTAAATTCAGAGGACTTAAAGCACGCTTGTAACAAATAAATGTGTTGTAGAACTCAGATGGGCCTTCCCTCCATTTAAAATACTGTATTCATAGGAATCCAGTGAGACTGATAGCCGACCCTAAAATAGCTTGGAAAAAGGCTAGGCCGATGGAAAACCATGGGTGATATTTTTAATGGTTATGAACCCCATCCTTGTCTTAAAAACAACAATGTTTAACTATTTAACTACTGCGTACCTAAATTGACTCCTCAAAAATATCAGCTTTCAAATACCTGACACACAAATGTCAAATCAAGTTAGCAGGCTTCCTGTAAGCTCATGGAAACTCCCATGATTTAGGGTGTTTTAAATTTGCATAACAAGCGGCATCAAATGAGGCAGGGTTGAATAAAATTGTCATTCCATTTAATTTGCTCCAGTGTTGCACCCGTCATGTCATGGTCTGCTGCGTAATCATTTTTGCTGTTCCATAAACTCGCTGTGATTGAAAGACAATGTTGCTGTTGATTTATGTTTGGTTTTGATGTCTGCATGCTTGCTTGCTGGTGAAGAAAATGCATGTATGTTCTGCTTGTTGACTTAGAACTGATCGACCAGTGATCGGGTACATCCATCCGATAGGTTTGACGGTAGATATACTTGGCCATAGAACTTCTTCTTCGGCCTAGCCTTTTCCCAAGCTATTTTGGGGTCGGCTATCAGTCTCACTGGATTCCTATGAATACAGTATTTTAAATGAAGAGTCTGCCCATCTGACTTCTACAAAACATTTATTTTTTACAAGCGTGCTTTAAGTCCTCTGAATTTAATAAATTTTAGACCAAGAGTGCAAGAATCCTCATTATTTAGAAATAATTTAGTAACTGGCTGTCACATTTAACTACACGGTTTCTTTACGTGTAAAATGTGCTCCACTAAAGCTAACTAAAAGCGATAATGGTTGTTAAAGTGCACTTCGACGTAACTTCAACCAAGAACGTTAAAATTTTACTACACAAGGTCTTTGCAGCAAAATTTTCCTCATAAAATGAGCTTAAGAAAAAAAAAATACAGAATACTAAATAATTTGTTAGTATTATGTTATATGCATGAAGAATACGTTACATAAACAATGCAATATCAAAACTTAAAAAGCGCCGCCTCTAAAAAAATATTTCGCAGACTTTGACCATTGTCTAAACATATATAAGTAACTATGCTGGTGTCGTATCTATTACATGTACCGAAATGAAGGCATTGGTGATGTAGGACACGTCTCAAAACTATTATGTCACCAATGTATACCCACTGCTTCCTTTACATGAAAAAGTAACTAAAAACAAACTTATGACTCTACCTTTCCTATCAACCATCCAAACCCAAATAGACTTTATGGGCCTTGAAAAAAGGTTTAATTTCATTTGTGTGGTTTATTGATCGGAGTGCAAGTATAAATTGGTCATTGGAAAGTTCACACAAGACGTCCGGTGTCATTTTGTATGCTATGGACATTGGCAACGAGGAAGTAGAGGTGTCTGCACTTTTGACAACTCTGTGCTTTGAAATCACTAACAGCTGGTCGTATTATTGTGAACTTTAATACATAGCGTGTTTAAGCTCGTTCATACACGAGGCGACGTCAATCTCCTACATCGTTCGATTTTAGTATTCAAGCAATAACCGCAATAGTTTCGTACATAGGCGTTGTTGGAGACTGAAGTCGTCGGATATCGGAGACTTGCATCGTTTCTTGTACGAATTGTTTAAGACTAATACTTAATCCCTAGTTTCAGAAGGTCCTTTAGCATAAAAATTCATTCATCATCTTCCACACCTAAATGCAAGTATTATGATTGGTTGTTAGTTACAGTAGCTTGCAAATAGCAGTGTTTTTTAAACCCACTGTTTATCTATGAAGTCATTCCGTTTATGAGTGCGGAATGACTTTATAATATAGTATATACAATATTTTTAACGTTACTAGACAACATACCTACTCATAATTTTTGAGGTAGTTTTTCCCCAGTTGTGGACAATTTTTAATTCCAGCTCAAATTTGAACACTTTAATGCGTATAATGTTATGCCTTAAACGTATGTCAATAAACTAATGAGTGGACATAAATGGAAATTACTGTTTTAATTATGGATAATATACGATAAATTACCTTGTTGTTATCAAAATTTGTGGTGAATTTAATTGAAACATTGGATAGGTATAATATAATATAAGTGAAGGACATGCCAAAAACGGAAAGAAACATGATAAAAGTGTACCTACTTCGGAGAATTCCTTCCGTTTTCGGCAACTAGTTGTGTATTGTTTTGATGATAAGACAGCTGGGGTTTTACCTGTGTTCAAAAATTAAACTTGCGTATAGAAATAAAATGTCGAAGTTTCCTAGCGATTCATTGGCCTACGCACTAGCTTTCAGGTGTTAAACATACTTTTTTCGTAGTAACGTTATGTATACTTTTTCAACTATCATTCTATGTCAACTGTAACTGCCTCGTTGGCCTAGTGGCGCTTAGTGCGACTGCTACGCTAGAGGTCTTGGGTTCGATTCCCAAGTCAACCAAGGTGTTATTGGGTTTTTCTATGATATTCTCAGTAGCAGGTCAGAGTTTGGATGTGAGCCCGGATAGTGGCAATAGGCTCGCCCCCTATTACATGGGACCTAAACATACCGGCGAACTGTGTGTGTGTACTTTGGTACACCTCTGCCTAACCCTTCGGGGATACAGGCGAGATGATATGTTATGTTATGTTTTATTCTATGTCACTAAGTCACGATTGACACGATTTGTAAAGGCAATCATCGTGAGAAAACCTGGATTTCAAAAATTGAAATCTTAATTGACTGTATTTTCTTTCCAACCAATGAGATGTTCTGCCGTATTAAATGGGAACTTACTATACATACAAGGATCCTATACAGGGTGTTAAGAAACCCCTGTCCCACCCGAAAGGGTGATAGAGGGTTCACAATCACATGCCCAAATAAAATATCAAATTTGGAAAATTCATGATAGAAACAATAATAATGGATTTTGAAATAACCATTTTTTGCCCCGAAATTCCCTAAATTTGAGAATAAAACTACAACACAAATTTCGTTGGTATTTTTGGGGGCCTTTTGTTTGGTAATAAGGTAGCATCTGTGACGACGCCGACACACTATCTCGATATTTAAGAAAAAAAAAAATTTTAGGTTATAATTTTTTTTTCTTTTTTTTCCACATTTTTGTAATGAGATATCGATACCTAACAACACCTTAACGGATCAGACAGGGGTTTCTTAACACCCTGTATAACTTACAACTCATTCACTTTCATTCTTCCTGCTTAATCATCTACACTAGACAGTCTATATCTAACAATAAAAATATAATTTCTCAGTACTAGATAGTTAGTAAGGCTCATTTCTCAGATATCTGTCTGCCGGGACTACTCCATGGTTACAAAGTAGCGCTTATAATTCAAGCGGTGCGCATTCAAATTGCACAAATACGATGTTTCGAATGTGATTGAACTTTTGAAAGGCGATATTTGGCGGGCGTTAATCTGTGAACGAACGAAACTTCCGACTGGGGACAGTCGCCGCCGGAAGTTATGGAGACGAGCCATGTCACGAATATTGATCCATATTATTTGGTGTTATATTTTTAGGAAAGTTTTTTCGTCGAATTAGTTGAGTTATATTTGAGAAATGACAAAAAAAATACTCGTTATGCCAAACTTTTTTTAAAGTAATATATCTCTCTCGAATCTATTGCTTTGCTTTGTTTATCACTATAAGCCATATTTGTCCCATTTCAGGCCTCCCTTCCCTCTTTCCATTTTTGCATATTATACATTATTTTTAATAACAAGCGCCTACATTTTTATGACATAGTAAATAAGTTAATATAATTATGTCAAGGCACATGGCTAAGCTCGCTTTACATATGTTTAACTAGCGAGAAATTTTAAAACCTAATTAATAATTTAATCCAGTAAATTTTAACACAAACCACATTGTTTTATTATTACTTGATCATACTAGTACGGCCATTTACATTACAATTAATATTGTAGGATTATTTCCTTAATTAAATAATATAATATAGTAATTCCTAGAATTTATTTTCTACATGTTACATTAAATTAATTGTCACAGCAATTATATTGATTAAATATTACATAGTAACGGACGTTCTTATGATAATAATAATTATATAATATTTCCTTAACACCTATATTAATCAATATTATGAACAGGAAGTAACTAGAATAGAGCACGTTGTCAGGAGTGAAATATATTTTTATTTATTTAATGATTTACACGGCTTGGAGCCAATTACATAAATCACATAAAAAAACTTAAACTTATCATTCAAAAATACACATTATTCTTATATACCTATAATTGGAAATATATATAACAATAAATTGGAAATATCTACTACATACTATTATTCTCATTGAATTGCAAACAACTGAACATTAATTTAGGAAAGGCATCGGTAAACAAATCGCAGTTCGGGTTGGACTGTACAAGCTCATTCAGAACGGATAACATGGAAGGGAAACATTAAAAACACTGCACATGAAAATCTTGAAGACCAGAGTGATTGAAGACGAGTGCCTTGTTAAAGAGCATATTCCTCGGATCTCCCACGAACTTAGTAATAAATCGACAATAGTAATTTTCCGTTGTCGAAGCAGCCTTGATCCAGGGCATAGTATAACTGCAAAGTAACTTTTTTCTATTTATTTTATAAACAATTTGGTTTCTTAGGTTTACGCGAATGTTAGACATTGAAATAAAACTGCTTTTTACGGATTTTTTCGCGGTTACTTTTATATTTAGATTTTAGGTCCCGACGTTTCGACACCTTTGCAGGTATCATGGTCACGGGCAGACTTATTTTATAAACAATCCAAAAAAAAAAGAGCGATGACTTACGTCATTACTATTTAAATAATATCAAATTCGAGGATAGTTTTCCTACTACTAGAAATAAATATTTGGCATAGGTATGGGCAATACTAAGGTAAATTAGTCAAATTAATAAATAATTTGTATAAGGCTACAAACTAACCAACCACAAGCCATCTACAACAGAATGAAGAAACAAACTTTAATTTTTATAACCTGTAAAAACTTTCGAAATTTCACGCCTCCTATTTAATTAGGCGCCAAAACCAAAGAGGTCGTTGGCAGGTGTCATGTTCACTGGAAGTTATTGTGAAGCGGTCTGACTGACCGAACATTTGCAACGGGGGTCCAATCTACCCCCCGCCGGCAGCTAACGGGTTAAAAGCCAAAATTTACATAACATTTCGTTCGTGTAAAATGTTATTATTTTACACCAATGAAAGGCTAATTATTGGTATTTGATTTGTAAATTAGTTGGGATCGGATGTCGAAGGCAATTTTGGCTTCTGATTGATGACTTAATTAATAAGGTAACATGTACAGCGTCGTAATAAAAACATTTTTCAAACACTTATAGGACATGGGTACTGTAACAGTCTATCTGTAAAAGAACTTTGATGCAAAACTGTTATTCAGTATTCGCACGTACGACAAGCTGTCCCCACCGACTACAGAAAACACGGATTTCCATAACTAGGCAAAATAATCCTGTCAGTCAAGCTGATCTATGAACTGTCCCTGTGTCAAATTTTATCAAAATCGTTTCAGCCGTTTCGCATATGTTACTAGCCTACGCTCAAACATATTCACATGTAAATAGAACAAGACAATTGCTCTTTACAAAAGAATTTCTCACACCTGTAAGCATGTAATATGTATGATGTTAAAACCGCCACTAATTATGTTATTTTTGACGCATCACTAAATTCTAGACTCTACTAAGATTGCTATCTTCCCCACAAGAAATACATTAGTGAAATACTTTATTATACATTCGATGGTGTCAATGTTAATTAAAATTACTCCAAATGACATTTGTTTCGCGGCCCTATTGATTCTGTATATGTCATTTTGACATTTACGAAGAGCACGCGGTGTTGACTGTCGCACTTTATTTGACAGTCCTGCTGTCAGTCAGTGGCTAATTAGCGTTACTATCTGTACATCTTAAACTTAGGTACGGTCAGCAAACAAAGAGATATAGTTAACATTTTTTTATATTCTCATTGTACGTAAGAACAGATGGAATTGTTTACATTAAATTATGTTTTTTGTAAGCGGTAATAGTTTTATATTTTGTTTGATATTTCATACCTTAAACTATCAGTTTTTGACATGAAATGGAATGTAATTTCGTTAAGTGGTTGTCTGCCACTGCTGACTGTACAAGCCAGCTATGGTACCGCAACCTAGTGGAAAAAGTATTGACACTAAAAAGTGGCGCTCGTCCGTCTCTTTGTTAGTTAATTAGCCTCTCGAGTACTAATGAGGCTCATTGTAAATTATAATGTATGTATTTGTAACAAAACTGTTAATTATGTTTGTGACATTTTATTTTATTCACAAATTATGCGAAACAATTCGTCAGTATTACTTGGTCGGCTTATTAGTTTGTACCGCAGAGATCAATCAAACTAAAAAGTCAAAGTCTAGAAAAAAATGACCTTATTAGTTCTTACAAACAGGTTAGAAAAACGCAAACGCATTTAATTTTAACGCCAGATGCTTTTTGAATAACAACAAATAAATGAAAACATAAACTTACTTATCAATTACTTGGACATCTCTTTCAAGAAATTAAAAATAATTACAAAAACCGCGTTCAATATAAAAAAGGAGTATTTGCCCATAGGTGGGACAGAAAGAACTAACTATGTTAATAATCACAGAGTCATTCACGCATAAGCTATAGAAAGAAGAGATATACATTTTTCAGTAAGTAAAGAGGTCCTTACCCTGTTTGGAATAATAACAATGTTATTAATAACAATATTTTATAGACAACAGATATTGTAGCACAGACTACTCCTTTAACGATAGGATAGCGCTGGGTTTCGAATTACAGTTCATAAATTATGTCTCAATGGTCGGTGAAGTTGGGCCACAAATAATAACGACAGTCAACGCGTGCTGTTAATTTATCAACTGGTTTGATCTCCGTTTTCTGAGGTGTATTGTGTTAGTATTTCTGATAAGATAGAGATACAAAATAATTGTGGGAATTGTGGGGTAAATGTTTCAACTTTATAATCGTTTAAAGAGTTAATTACAATATTTTCGAAATAATAGTCGTGTAATCGCTTGTAGATTTTTGTTTATTTTGTAGATATATTTCATAACCAAAATATTTTAACTTAGGTATAAAAAATGTAACATTATCATCATTAAACATAATCATATTAATAACAAAGTAACTTCCTCCTTAGTCCTCACAATATATCAATACATTCATTATCCATCCTTTACGACTTATAAACTCGAACCCATGCCTCGTAAAATTAATGACACCTTTTTAACTTTTACTTCCATACATCACAATTTATCAGACGTATTCGTAAATCTCATATGTACCAAAAGTCTTTAAGAACGGAAGAATGATGCGTGCAAACTTCGCTCATAATTTAGCAGGAACTTTGCAAGTTGCGCTAACAACTCGCTTCGGAATGACGGACGATCAAACGCAAAACTTCATTTAAATCATAACGCGTCAGTAATGGCGGCGAACCATTGAATTGTTCCACAGCCCTCTTATTTATCACCTTGATTAAGTAATTAAAAGACATCGTTTATTCAGTTTATTTGCTTTAAAAGCAAGCTTGACGTAATGCCGCCGACAATTATTTTATTTGGGGAAATACTCGAAATATCAACTACGTTATGTTGGCCGAAGATCGTCGGTTATGCGTTTAATTGTTTATTAAAATAACTTTGAGAAATTTGTGTCGGATTTCTCGCTTGTATAACTGGAGTTTACTGTCTATTTCGGACTTTTGAAGTCGTGACAGTTTAATTGCGTACCTTTTGACCATATGAGGAAGCAAATATATCACGAATCATCCACGTATTCATCTTCCTGATAAGACGACAAATTTTCAGTAATTATTCTTAATTTATAAAAATGCGTTGGCTGTTAATTGGGAGGCTCATAGAGGCAAAAATAACTTAAATTCGTGGACCGTAAGATTTTAAGGTTCTTTATGTTTTGGTACTTAGTAGCTACGTTCAAATTCCTACTTATTTATTTATTTTGTTCACTTAATAAATCTCTCGAAAGTTTTCATTCTTGTTAATAAAGAGTCTTGGCTTTCACTTCAATTTGATCTCCTTTTGTGCATGTTTTAATACCATCCGGATGCAATTAAAGTTTATAAAGCTTTGCTTTGAAATAGCTATAAATTTGATAACACCTGTTTAAAATACTAGAATTAAAATCGATTTCTAGAGTATCTACGACCACACATTACACCTCCCACCAATAACCATTGACGTCATAACAATTGACGATACGAACACCATTGATTAGGGGATAATGCAACACAAATGTCATTGTTATACAGAGTCGCGACTCTACGTGACTACAATTATGAAGCTAATATTACTCACGGTTTCAAGGTCGCATAGCTTTTCCATTGTTTTGATTTAGTTTCTACGAACTGTTTGGTATATACTAAAATGTATAACTGTATGTAATAAGTACCTGTACCCATTAGGTGTTTCAACGAAATGATAGAAGGTTTTAGGTTTGTAAAGGGTTTCCGTGAAAATGATAGTGGTTTTGAAACAAATATGTGACTAAGAAATAATTTTGTTTTCTGCAAATATATTGAATTACATATGTGTAATGAGCTATAATAACACATGAGGCGACTGGCGTCTTCCCTCTTACTTTGAACGACAGAATGCATATTAATTATAATATTTTAGTCTTCTTATATCAACCATTATGTTTCGGTTCTTTTTCTCTAGCGTATTTTGCCCCACATCTGGGAGAAAAAATATTATTTTAAAAAAGTATATATTTTTTAATGGTATCTAGTACATTATTAAGATTTTTGCAAAGAGATACTATTATCGGTACACAATTATAAAACTGTTCTTTTAAAACTTTAAGGCCATTCCAAAAACGCTTAAACAGTTAGAAATTAACCAAAATTAAATCCTAAAAAAATCTATTAGCCATGTAAGTAAGTGTGTTTTAACATAACTACAAGTCGTTCAAAGCGGACTGTAAACAAGGTGATTTGAGCCCACACGCTAATTAATTATTTAAATTGGAACTAGTTTAGGAAGGCTTCAAGTATCGCCAGATTGACGATAGAGATCACCTCGAGGAATAGATTTAGGTATTTACTTTAAATCTTTAAAATTTGTGGTTGATTATTAATTCGAGTTTAAAAATTGCTTAAACACTTAGAAGTTGCACTTAGTATGCTGTATTTTCTCTATTATAAAAAATTTACTGATTTCGTATTTCTCAATTAAAAATTGTATTGTTCAATCAAAATCAAAATGCTTTTATTTCTTATAAACCAAAAAAAGGCGCTTAAGAAACGTTACGTTAAAATCTACTGACTCTAGTTGCTGTTACAATTTTAATCTATATTTATAAAGCTGATCTGATTTTGAGGTTGAACATGGTGTTAATGGATAACTAAATTATGATTATATTATACTTGCAGCTTAAAGTATCCTTGCTATAATTTAAATGATTGATTTAATAGAAACGCTAAATAAACATCTATGGAATCATAAACATACATTTTAATAAGTATACAATCAATGAATATTAAATGCATATGGTAGGCGTAGTTATATCAAGTTGACATCATCATCCTGCCATCCCATTCACTAACACACTAGTTTGAACCCTGTAACTATAGTTCTTACATAATAACACAACATAATATACGTCATAAAGACATCACAATATCTTAACCGAGTTTAAAACCTTAAAAACACATTTAAACCTCTTTATTGCTATAATTTACTTGTCATAATCAACGTCCGTGGTTGCACACGGTACGATTGTTACAACACCAATCTACTTTCAACCTTGTCTCTAAGAACTTAGAAATCAATTTGCAAGATACTGTTGTAAATAAAATCATTTCTGTTCGGTCCTTATATGGGCACAATAAAATTGAGGTTAGGTTACTTTTATTTTTCTTCTCGTTCCTTCAATAGTTATTTTGTATTGTTGTCTCTGTTTAATATTATGTTCTATAATATCAATTTGTAATTCCATTGATAAGGTTTACATGAGATTGTTTCTTTATATTTTAGTATTGAGATGTTAAAGGTGTTTGCTAGATAGTACATGGTGTCTATAATTTATTCTTAATGTATAATTAATTTACATATTAAAATAAATCACATTTAATGTTATATGACTCACAAATGTAGGAGCAGAATATAATTACGAAGGACAATTGAATTATGATTAATGAATAAACACTGGGACGGTTACATAAATTGTATTAAATGGTTTACATCTGAGATATAATAACTCTTGGTATTTATTAGTTAATACTTTAATAGTAAGTATTTGTGTTATGAATTGGTTTATATTGATACTATTATTAATACTATCGTATTTAGATATATCTATATATCGGTCCCGGACCCACTATAGACTCCAGCTCTCACAAAAGTTACAAATTTGATTTGAAATAATATGCCATGAACCAATGTCTGTATCTTTTTTGAGATAACAATCATTATTATTATTATTATTTAACAAACTAATTCATGGAAGTTTGTAGACTATCGTAAAATATAGATATGAAATATATCAACGTTACAAAAAGTTACTCAATATGGTAATAACGTAGATTACTAAAAAGTTTTTAATACTCATTGTAAATACATTGTTAAAGTTTGTGCAATTTTAAATTTAGAGAGTAAAAAGGTATCTGTTTTACATCTGAATTTGACGAAAAAGTTTACTCAATCATCCAAGGAATTGCAGTCTCGGTATATTTCTAACTAACAGGTTCTTCGTAACACACTTTTGCCATAAAATATAGAATATTTAGTACAAAATCTGGTTACATCACCAGCCCTAACAATGTTAGAATAGTTTCTCTCATGATCCTTTTAATACACCTGACAGGCACTTAACTACTTAACATCAAAGCAAACAAAAACAGAGCTATCGGATTACGAGCTTTCATCATAATTACTACAGCAGGCAGGACGTGTGAAATTATTATAATGAAACGACTAACCCGTTCATAGTAGGAACTCCATGATTTTATATTGATTTGAAGTAATTCTAGCAGAATAGACATAAGAAAAAACAAATTAGGTATATGATGTTCTTTTTTTTTTCTTTTATTTATTTTTAATTCAGAACCCACAGTCTAGCTGAACTTGGATGCAATATAACATAGGGACAGCCAATATTTTAAGAGTAGTTACAAGCAATGTACTCGTATGTTTTGCTATTATTTAGAATGTTGCAGGTTTTAAAATACACACCGAGTCGTGCGGTGTGAAATTTAAAAGGTTGTTGAATAAAGGCAAAAAATAAATAATGGACATATCCTACGGCCTCAAAACGTGTGGTTACTCTTCCGCTCATTAGTTATTAATTCACACGTAATAAACAGTTTTTAGATGGCAACACGTTTTAACCGATGCGCAATCACTGAACGATCATAATTATGTTTTATGTAGCCATCGATATGGTAAGCTTCTGTCGGTTTTAATAAAATACAAAGATAAATGACGTTTCCTTGATACCATTAAAAGCAAATATTAATTTAAATGCGTGCAACTTAAGTTACTATACAACTGACTGTAGAGTCAATTTTAAACACTCGTAATCCGAATGCATAAAACATTTACAAAATGATACCCTATCAAAAATAACATAGCTCGATCACAAACAAGTAATAAAAGAAATCACTAAAATAAGAATTTGAAGACGTATACAGGCATTGTCAAACACACAAAAAGGACATTTAGGAGCACATTATACAAAACTGTGGATACTGCAAGCCGACCGATGTCCGAGTTTACAAACGAATCGAAATTGTATTCATTTGGTTCCAGGGGACCCATTTATACACGTACTCGATATTTTGATCTCTCTTAATAGCCTTTAATATCAGATAAATCCTATACGAGTGTGGAAATAAAATTTGCATGAGTTTTTCGGATTATACAAGCTTTTCAGTCGTTACAATTTTGTTAAGCCTGCTACGAGAGAATTGATTTCCTATGAGACTAATAATATGCAAAAATTTAAATTTAAAGGTATTCATCAAGTCAATAAAAACGTCGCCAAGTTTATAAGCAACTATGTATTTCAAAGTTATGCATTTTTCATAAGTATTAACACTGCTGCTATGGAATAAGAACTCAATTATAATTCTGGGCTGTGAACAATTCATTAACATTTAAAACAGGGCTCGGATACCGGTATATTTTTCGAAACGGTTTCGTCTTAAATACCTAAAAACCAGTTTGTTTCGGTTACGTTCGAACGGAACGTTATAATAAGCGTTCCGTTCGAACAATAACATTGGAATTGTTCTCGGTTAATAAAACGTTTTTAACCGGTTTTTCTATTTTATTGGGTCCTTCGTTCGAAACAACGAAACTTCGATACGAAAATAAGAATATCACGATTTTAATTCAGTTGGTATTTGACGGCCGCTCGGCTAAGTTTCGTCGTTTCGTTAACGCAAGTAGACCCTATATCCACACTAATCCACACTAATATTATAAAGAGGAAAACTTTGTTTGTTTGTAATGAATAGGCTCAAAAACTACTGGACCGATTTTAAAAATTCTTTCACCATTCGAAAGCTACATTATCCACGAGTAACATAGGCTAAATTTTATTTTGGAAAAAAATAGGGTTCCGCAAGATATTTGGGTTTTTCGGACACAAGGTGTAAAAAATCAACCAGAAAAGTTACTTATTTTGCGTACGCTGCCTAAACTATAAAAGATAGAACCATAAAATGTTCTAATTAATTGTAGATCTTATAAATATCTACAAAAAAGTCCGCGACACACTATACCTATCTATGTCGAGTGAGGCACAACAACCATTTTTTTTAGGTTGAATTTTTTTTGGACTACATTTAAACGCATTTATTTTACTCATGCTATAATCCTTAATGTTGAAATCATAGACCACTGCGAGCAACACTACTACTAAGTCGCCCAATAAAGTGTAGAAAAAACTTCGTAACACCACTTAATATTCCGAAAACAGAAGTCGAAATCAAAACATACATCGAAAATCTAAACATAAGGGCAAAGAAGCAGTCTCAAGCGACATCCAAACCTATTATAACTTCTTGGAAAAGGTCTTAACGGACAGTCTGATGTCAAAAAATAGAACCCAAAAAGAACGGCAAAAAATATTTAGTAAAGACACAGACCAACTAATAAAAAGACGCACTGAACTAATACGCACAAATAATAAAACAAAAGACATGAAAAATGAACTTAGCAGAATATATAAAGAAACCAATAAATCAATCAAGAGGGATTACAGAAACCACAGACAAGAAATCATTACAAGAAACATAAAAAACTTTAGAAGTGCCAAAAGAGCATACAAAGAATTAATAACACATAAAACTTGGATACAAAAACTGGAACAAAAGTCAACCGAAACAAAATCAAGAAAAGACATAATACACCTTGCAACTAATTTCTACAAGAATTTATACCAGAAGAGAAATAACCGTGACATTGAAATACAATCAAGAATCGGAGATGAAACTGATCAGGACCATGTTAAACCATTTGAAGACGTAGAAATCTACAAACACATTTTAAATCTAAGAAGAGCCCTGGCTCAGATGGGTTATGTAATGAAGTTCTCAAAATAGGAGCACCTATTCTGATTCACTATCTGTTACATTTATATAATATGGTGTTGGAAACAGAAACTGTACCTAAACAATGGTGCACATCAGATATAATTTTGCTTTACAAAAAAGGTAACCCCTTGGACATAGGGAACTATAGACCCATTAGCCTACTAGCAAGCATATACAAATTGTTTTCATCTCTACTTCTAGAAAGATTATCACAGGATATTGATCAGCAGCAGCCAAGAGAGCAAGCAGGCTTCCGGTCGGGATTTAGCACAATGGACCATATACATACACTAGAACAAATTATTGAAAAATACCGAGAGTTTAACAGACCTCTATATCTGGCCTTCATTGATTATAGCAAAGCCTTTGACAGCATCAGCCACTGCTCAATATGGAATGCACTACGATGTTCAAACATTAAACAAAAATACATTAACATCTTAAAATTTATATATGCAAACAGTACGAGTAAAGTAAAACTAGAAAACAGAGGAGAAGTTATAAGCATAGAAAGAGGAGTCAGACAGGGAGACCCTCTGTCACCGAAACTTTTCATCGCTGTGCTCGAAAATATATTTCGGAAATTAGACTGGTCAAACAAAGGAGTGCTAATTAACGGATGTTACATAAACCATCTAAGGTTTGCGGACGACATAGTCATAATTTCTGAAACCTTTAAAGATCTAGAAGAAATGATGAGATCCCTTGATGATGAAAGCTCTAGCATTGGCTTAGAAATGAATGTAAACAAAACAAAGATAACGACTAACAGTCATAAAAGGTACATTGAAATAAAAGGAAACAACATAGAATACGTCAACAATTATATATATTTGGGAAAACAAGTATCATTTAACAAGAACAACAATGAAGAGGAAATAACAAGAAGAATCAACATAACATGGAAAAAATTTTGGTCACTGAAAGAAGTCCTAAAAGGAAACTACAGTCAGCATTTAAAAAAAGTTGTTTTCGATACATGTCTTTTACCATGCTTACTCTACGGCTGCCAAACCTGGATATTCACAAACAAAGTAAAACAACACATTAAATGGACTCAAACAGCAATGGAAAGGAGCATGCTAAAGATAAGAAAAAATCAAAAGATCAAGAATGTAACCATCAGGCAAAAAACTAAAATTACCGACGCTCTAATCCATGCACTCACTCTTAAATGGAAGTGGGCCGGGCACATCTCCCGATATACAGACAAAAGATGGACTATTGAAACAACACGATGGAAAGGCCCAATAGGAAAAAGAAATGTTGGCAGGCCAATGACACGGTGGGCTGATGATATCATTCAAGTAGCAGGAAAGGAATGGATGAATTCTGGCAAGGATAGGGAATTATGGAAAAAGATGGAGGAGGCCTTTACCCTAACAGGGATCCATATTTAAATCAAAAATAATTATAATTAAAGATAAAAATTTTACTAACATAATTTTAACAAACTTACTAACATTTTAAATGTAACTCAGAAATATGGAATTAATGGCTTAATTATTATTATTATAATTATTATAATCCTTATCAAAATAAATTATTTAATCACTAAGTAAAGTTTAAGTAGATAATATGTATTTTATCTTTGAATGATTAAAATTGGACGTTTGGTTTTGAAGTTATGGCGAAAAATTAGTAGGAATTGATTTACGAAAATAATGTTTTACGCATGGGCAACTTTACGTTGCCCTATCACGGGTCGGGGCTCCCGACCATAAGTATATTTTGTTACCTGAAAATAATTTAACGTCAAATGTTGTTTATAGAGAAGCTCTACAATAATCGGTCTTTTTTCGGATCTTTAACCTGAAGATTGCCTAACTGATTCTGTATCGTTAGATAAAGCTGAACCGGCTTCATTCAAAGTGTTGGGACTCAAATGGGATCCCTCAACTGATTCGTTTCTTTTTGAAGTTGTATCTTCACATCGGCCATGTACCAAACGGTCTATTCTTAGTGAACTCGCTAGAATCTTCGACCCGTTAGGATTCTTATCCCCCCTGACAATTCATGTTAAAAGCTTAATCCAAAAGCTTTGGATTATCGGTGCCGGGTGGGATGACGTTCCCCCTGACGAGGTCGTCAGTACATGGAAACAATATCAGGATCAACTTTCTCAGTTGCAACATCTAAAAATTTCGCGTAGAGTCACTCGTACTGATTCACAATCCTACGAGCTACACGGATTCTGCGACAGTTCGGAAACTGCATATGGCGCGGTCATTTATTTACGAGTAACAGACGTAGATAACAATTCTTACGTTCATTTCGTTTGTTCGAAAGCTCGCGTGGTACCATTAAAACGTACCTCATTGCCACGTCTAGAACTCTGCGCCGCAGTTTTGCTTTCAGATCTGTACAAATTCTTTACAGAAACTTATCGGTCTCGTAATCCTATTTCAGCTGTCTTTTTGTGGTCCGATTCCAGTGTTACACTCTCTGGGTTGCGTTCACCCTCATGTCGTTGGTCTACTTTCGTTGCCAATCGCGTGAGTCACATTCAAGAAATAACAGCTATTGAATATTGGCATCACGTGTCCTCTGCAGACAATCCTGCAGATGTTTGTTCGCGAGGCCAATTTCCAAGTGAACTTCTTCACAACTCGTTATGGTGGGCGGGGCCACGATGGTTACCCGAGCCGCATGAGTCATGGCCATCTTGTATTGACAGCGTTGATAATGACGAGCAGAAAGTTGTTGAGGCCGAGACTCGTAAATCTCCTGTGTTAGTATCAACTGTGCATCCTCGGGAAAAAGATTTTTCAATTATCGATAATTTATTAAATCGTTTTTCATCGTTAGAAAAAATCAAAGCCGCAAAGCAACATTTGTATCGCATAGTCGGTGATCGGGTTCTAACAGTTGAAGAACTTACTACATTATTCGTACAAATCGAGGCGGTTTTAAATTTACGGCCCATGTGCCCTGTTAGTTCGGACCCTAATGACTTGTCAGCGTTAACACCGGGTCATTTCCTTACATTGGAGCCTTTGACCGCTGTCCCCGATGATGATTATTCCAACGTCAATATTCATCGTCTTCATCGTTGGCAGTTGTTGCAAGCTTTCCAACAAAGTTTTTGGTCAAGATGGAAACACGAGTACTTAAATTCACTCACTCAACGCGCCAAATGGACCAAGAACTCAAGACCATTAGGGGTGGGCTCGCTTGTGATCATCAAGGATGACAATCGACCTCCTCTTGCATGGTCACTTGGTAGGGTTACTGATCTTCTTCCTGGCGCTGACGGAGAAGTTAGGGTTGCAATTCTTAAGACCGCTACTAGCAATTCTGTTAAGCGACTCGAAACTCTGTCCTCTACCTATAGAGGATTAACGTATTATTTAACTTAATATTATTAAGCATCGTAGGTTAGGTTGACTGGATTCGTAGTTCAGTAACTATTAAGGTTTAACGTTTTCTTCCTAACTTTTCTATTTATATTTCGTATTTTCGAAAATACCATAGGTATTTTGGTGGGCGGAATGTTTCGTCATCATACAAATTACTAAAATAAGAACGTTTAAATTTCACCACGGGCAACACACGATGTTCTTATCGATTTTCAGCAGTGGCAATCACAACTGTTTTGACAGTTGTAATACGTGCCGTACTCGTTATCCGATTGGTGCTACTGCTGCATCTGTCATGACGTCACTACCGTTAACGGACAAACCGCCCCCCCCTATCGACAATCTTTTCTTACCATCTTGCACGCGCGCGCACTTCGCGATCTCTCTCAAGAAAAAACCCTTTAAACGCGTCAACTCGACCGATATTCTGCTGGAAATCCCTATTCCGAGCAGCTCGTGACCTTCAGCAATCAACTGTGGTCATCATCAGAAATCAATCATAGCGCAGGCGGATCATCGGCAGCAGAAATAGCAGACCAAGGTACGTGCACGTGTTTTAGTTTGTTACTGCTGCATTTACTTAAGAACATCGTTTGTGTGATCGTCCAGCCTCTTGGGCTGTCCCAGATGTGTAGTTACTCCTCGTTTCTATCGCGACTGCACTGCATTTTGTGACGGTGACGCCAAAAATTGTTAATTGTGTAAAACTTTAGGCGGGAATTTCTGTCGGTTGTCTCAAATAGTCTCAATTACCACGGCAGAGCACCAGCCAGCCTAGCATGCGCACCACGGCTATTCTTCGACGCTCGTCTCGCGATGTCAGTGCCGTGTGAGTGGGAAAGACATCACGCTGACGAGAGAAAAGTGTCGACAAAATTTTGTCGTGGTGCATATGCTAGAACACCATATTGCAAACTACCTAATTACTCGCAAGTCGCAACACACCCAACCTTAATCAATGCGCGACCGCATCGGAATGAATTATTTATCGAAATTTAAACATACCCTACAGAACCCAACAAGTTCATGCTTTTCGCTGCACACTACATGCGGCTGTGTCCTGCGGAATAAACCGGTTTTTTTAAACTCTCTTTTTGTTCTCATTTCGTTTTCGTTCCGAACAAAATGTTGTTCAAAGAACCGTTGAAACCGTTTTAAAAACGTTATTTTAAATAACGGTTCCGAGCCCTGATTTAAAACAATAGACAAGCTAACAATGGTAGTCTTAACACCTCATACATATGAAGAACAAATTCAAAAATAATTCGGCAAACTTTTTAAGCATACCGGATGGGGCATTCTGCAACCGATTCATTCAGTCCCAACAAGATAAATAGTTCTTCTTTTCAAAACACTAAAATAAATTCGGTCCATTTTTATCGAAATAAATCGATTTTCTTTCCGCTCCCGTTTCGAGAATCGCAGCATCGGAGCATCATTTCGGATTCGTGCATAAGTAGACAAGTTTGGACATGTCAACAAAAACCTCGGGACATGTTCCGAACCGTGTTAGAATCGTGTTCGTAACATTTGCCGGGCCGTTTTTGTCCATATTGTAAACCAGTGTTTCGCTTGTTAGACTTCCTTCGGCATTTTTGGGGCATTTTGATGCAACCGCTTGAATTTAATTATCTATTTTTACTTGAGTATTGGTAAGCGTTGTGGAGCTGACTCGAGTACCAATGGTTTCATTAGCGCTTGTAAAAGTATAAACGGTTTAAGGCTAAGAACTCACGGAGCGATTTTCACCCGCGTCCGCCGCAGCGGGACCCGCAAACAAACGCGCAGACTGCGGGCGTAAAACGCGTCGTGAAATGTGCTTTAATTTTTTACAAGTATATCTGCACTCTACAGAAGCTGCGGGCCCGCAACCGCGGCGGACGCGGGTGAAAATCGCTCCGTGAGTTCTTAGCTTAAGGGTTTAGTTTCAATGCAGGTATGTTTGGTTTTTAGCGGCCTCATAGTGGAAACAAAAGGCGGAGATTATGTTGAGTACTTTCGTTCATTAATATTTACCAAATAAATCTGAATTGCAGAGACGAATTGTGTGAACAAGGTTTTGTATCGACACTGCTTGTATTGTACAGTAATTAACATGGGACTCCCTCGGGGACAGGAAAGAAATCCTGGGAGAGACATGTTCGACGCGGGACGAAGAAACGTTTTATAATTGTGTTTGTTTACAATTTAAAATTTATATACAATTTCTGCGTTCTTTGCTTATTTATATTCAAGTCGGTAACAATTGGATTTAAACATTTAATTTCTTCTTATCTATATTATTCTGCGCGCTGCTTTATATCCTTGTATCTCGCAATATTTTACATAATGTAACCATACCCTATGATTACTTAAGAAACCATTTTAAAGACATCGCAAACGATACCATTTTCACCTCACATACCGCCTTCAGAAATCCAATCAATCACGTTTTAACTTCGGAATTAGCGAAGCAGTGGTTTATGGCGTGACTATTTATCTGTAAATGAAAATACAGTTATTACAGCCATTTATCACCTACAAACTATCAGCCTTAAATAGACAGTTAATGAGAACCAATGCGTGCTTCTGTTCGCCAGTACAACTCCTCGTATCCCGCCTTTTACAGAGCGCCATTACACAAAATTACGTTTAATTTAACGTTATATTAATAGTGGTTGGATACTTCGACATTATAGAGGGCAATAAGTATTTTATAAATATATATTTGTACATATGTATGATGGTCCGTACAAACAGACGAAAGAGCATGTTTAGGGTATAGCTCTCTTTTTGTTTATTGCTCGATCTTACAAGCACATGCATGGACTGTTTTTGCGGATACTTCTATTTATTATATAATTATGGTAATAAATATTTTCTCTTAAGGTAATTTAAATCCTTTTTCATCTCCTTTCGTCTTCTAAAAACTGAATGGTAGATCGTGAATGGATTACAGGGACCACCAAAGATTTTCCTTAAAACGTCCAACTTTTATACAATTTCAGAACAAAAACTAGCAAAAATCTCTTATATCTTGTTTGTGGGTTCATCAAAAATTGATTAAACAATACCAAAGTTCCCATTTGCCGTCACAATGTCACCCCCACTGCGATCAACGAGGGAGGTCGAAAAATAAAAAAAATAAGCAGAAATTTATTTGCGCAGAATCCTTTTATTTTCAACAATTAATTGGGGATATTGGTCGCGACGAAATCATTTCGCTTTGACAGGTCCTAAGCCAATTATTTGGGTGTTTTTTTTTCGCAAACATAATCTCGACAAATTGACGTTCCGTATCTCGTTGTGTTAAGGTCCATTTTCAGCGATAATACTCTAAGGGTAAATGCAGTTGTAATTTTGTTTTATAAAAAGCGAATCGGTAGGTTTTTGTGGTGAAATGAGTAGGACGAGACCACACAAGTCGATCACGAAATGTCCAGTGGATCTGTCATGCGTCTTAACTTTCCAACTAAAACGCGACACGAAATAAAAGTTACGTAAATAAAAACAATCATTATTAAATCTTACATTAAGGTAAATAATTTCCTTGACTAAATGCAAAGCTACTCAAATTAAAAGAGACACAGATAAACACCTAATAATTGATGGCAAAGTTATTTTTACACATTATGCGGACAATTTAAGAAAGTCTATTAGCGTGTTTATTTACAAACTAGCTGTACCCGCGACGTTGTTCGCTTATATACCTATCATTCATCTTTATGAATAAATATTTGACTGTGATATAGAGGGCCACTAACACGAACTGCCTACTGCCGAGTAAATTTTGTCACAAATGTTGCTGTTTGTATAAATTCTCAAAATAAAAAAGTACCATCGTCATAATTATATAATTAGCTTACCGCAAAAAATTTTAAGGATTGGTTTTGATGCTACTTTGTTTAAAAATTTTAGATTTATCTTCCAAGTCCAGAACCGCGAGAAAAAAATATAATTTTCATGGTGGCTTTCGATGTCAATGTCCAAAATATGTCTACCTTGGGCAGTTTTGAACTGACTCTTTTATCTTCTTTTTTATATATGTAGTATGTTTTCTCTTTTGTGCTTTAGTTGCCCAGTTGGTTACAATAATTGAAGGTCAATGTTTTTGTATTGAGCCTACTGAAAGCAGCTGTCGCTCTAGGCAGTAAATGGCAAAGGGCACCCAAAAACCGAATCCATAAGAACAAATTAGTCCATTTTTTATGCTATAGTTCTCGTTGGTACCGTAGTCCCTAGTGAGACTACTGGGCGCGAGGTTTTGGTGCGAAACCTCGAAATTGAACTACGCCGTTAAATTGAGAGTGGATATCAGATAGGCAGTGACTGACATGAGACCCATGAAACTGAAAGAGGAGGTAGTTACAAAAAGTTGACGTACGGTTTGAGAGGCGCAGTGGCAGAATTACCAAAACTGTGTTATAAATTATTTGTTTGGAAAGATTAAGTAATAGCTGTCCAAGGACAATCTCATTCTACCCTGATTAAAGTCAGAGGCTGTATCCTGTACAATTCGCTTAATTAAGTGTAAGGTGTAGCATAAGGTGATGGGCTTATACCGTACATATATTTTAAAATGTAGAGAATGCGATAGAAAGTTTATTTTATTTAGGGTTTTGGCCCAAACTTCCGGTAATAGGGTACAAAAACTTTATGAAATTTAAACACATAAATAAAACGTCATGTACGCATAAAAACCTACATGAGAAGCAAGCTACCTTTTAAAGAATATTAAAGAGGTAGTACATACTAAAGATTGTGTGATAAAAAGATCATTGGGTTTTTGGGTAAAAGTAAATAAATAACAAATACAAAAAAAATCTTGTCCATGGAATATAATATAGATGACCAATAGAAAACATTACACATTATGTTGGAAAAATAGTTTAAAAGTGGATTAAAGTTTTTAACCAACTATAAAGTGATCTATGGGGAAATTTCGTTTTCAAGTCAGAAGCGAATGCGTAAATTTCCAAGCAAATGGCCAGGACATTTATGCCTGAATCACTTTACGGTATATGCCATGCACGTTTGTTCCTCCATGATCAGCAATAAGGAACAAACTTACCTACGGAGATTAGTAAATACAAACACAAAATAATTGTAAGTTTATATATCGGTTGAGAAAAAATTCACGACTTAAATATGTCGTTTATTGCGACTAAAAATACAACATAATGTTACAAATATTTTTTTACTTAAAAACGATACGTTAGTAAAACACAAAAAGAGTTATCTCTACTGAGATTTGAACTTGGGTATCAAAAAATTCAAACTTATATAAGAAAAAGGACGCATGAAAAAAAATACAAACATTAACAACCGGATTTGAACTTGCAGCACGATCACTCATTTCCAATCGTTCAACCGCCAAGCTGTTTACTTCGATAGCTAGTTTACTAAAATATAGGTACTAATCAAATTGAAGATTGCTATGGCTACCTCAGTCTGCCATGGTTACCCTCTTGTTTATCTGTCAATAATGCCAATTTATGTGTGCAGTTGAGAAAATGATTTTGGAAATTTAAAGCTCCACCCCTTATCAGCTAGATTCAATAGCATGTTTCAACATAGCTAACAACCATCTACGATTTCTTGAAAACAACCTCTAAATTTTTTACACCATTCGATTAAGTAGTTTATGTTTGATACTGTAACATAAAATCTGACCCCCGGCAAAAGAGAGTTGTTATGCAATTACTGTACTGAATTGCGTGTTGTAATATTTTACTTCTTGAACTCATTAAATTAATCATATCTTTTGATAGAGTGAACCGATTTCGATGAAACAAAAACTAAGTTATACCTCAAGTTGTGTATAATTTTTGTATATAAACATTGTCTGCATTGAATTCGTAGATTTTACGTGATGTGTGCACAAACAAACAGACAAACAGACAAAAATTTCAAAAATGATGGAAATGGGTTCTGTTAGTAATCCTTTAGCACGCTGGCTATTTTTTTTTTTCAATTTCTTCAATGTACAAAAATGACTTTTCTACAGATTTATTATATGTATAGATTTAGTAACAATATTCTCCGAAATTTCATTCATATTAGTGTTGTAGTAATTTTTCGTATAGGTGCGTAGACATCAATGTAACTTCGGTCTTGTATCAATCTCTCAAAGTACGTACACTGATGTAATATATATATGTATAATTAATGGTTTTACATCGTCGGCGATCATGAGAGCCTGGTGAAAATACTATCTTTTTACCTGTTTATTTATTAGGCACACAACAGGTAGCAATCATATATTATCGTACTTTAAACTTCTTGTGGATTAAGACTTAATCAGCCTTATATTTTTTTTTAACGTTAACTAAATAAAATGAATAATAATTTATCAATTGAAATACCTAATATTGATATTTGATTGTTGTTGATTGTTGTGACTGTATCTACATTTGTAATTTTTTTTTGTATTAAACCGCTTGCTTAATTATCAGTTATTTTTTGTATATTTTATAGTTTACTTGAAATAAAAGGTGGTTGCATTTCAAGATAATTGTTTACATTTAAAGGTGTTACCATCATTTACAGCACACTTACATAATAAAATTCACTTTCACGTAATTTCGTAACATTAGTTGTAAGGTAAATACAATTAAAAGTAAAAAAAAAAAAAAACAAAAAATAGCACGTAAAAATTACCTCTACCTGATATATTTTCATTAAAAAACCATCATTACAAAAAACAAGTAACGCCAAATACATGAGTTATCAGAAAAGTTTCTGTTTAAATACTTTAACAGTCGCTTCATCGAAATAACTTCAATAAATGCCAGCTACGTTAACATCCATATAAAGTTTAGTGTGAAAATTCATTTATTATGCAATGCAGATAATTTAGTTTAAAATACTGGAATAACAGAAAAATGTAGTACTTTTTGTAGATAGTTTTTAGAATGGCGGTCGGTAACTCTGTATACTAGAATTAATTATCACTTAGTAACTCTTAGGAAGTAAAAACTTTGCAGAAAGGGTTTTAAGGAAATGAAGTTAATATATTCTAGGTTTTTGTTCTGCAACCAACTGTAGGCACATTATTTATTATTTACAATTGTAAATAATTCTTCACATTTGTCGGTAAAAGGCGGTTTTTATTCACTTTGTTTAAGAATAAAATATTTGGACTTAAACGGTAAGAAAAATGTTATCTATAATTGTGTTAGTTATTAATTATGACTCCTAGATATTAAAATAAAAATTTAATAATGTTAAAAACGGTACGTGTATACATATGTTCTAATCTTTATGTATTTCGATTTGAGGCTCGCAACAATTGTTTCGTCTACCTCGTTGGCCTAGTGGCGCTGAGCGCGACTGCTACGCTATAGGTCTTGAGTTCGATTTCCAAGTCGACCAAGGTGTTATTGGGTTTTTCTATGAAATTCTCAGTAGCAGGTCGGAGTTTGGATTTGTGCCCCGTTAGTGGCAATAGGCTCGCCCCCTTTTACATGGGACCTAAACATACCGGCGAACTGTGGGTGTACATTGGTACACCTCTGCCTAACCCTTCGGGGATACAGGCGTGATGGTATGTTATGTTATGTAACAATTGTTTCGTCTGAAAATACCTTTTTCCTTCAATCATAAAACAATAAAAACAAACCCAAATAATTGATATAGCTTCATCCCATTCTCATCAATACAATTTAATTCAATTAAGTCGATTCCATCCACTCTCAACTCATAACTTTACAGGTTACTATATTTTCAGGTATGACATAAGTTATTATATCCCTATTTGGACAGCACAATGAGCTTTCCCTCATATTTTTTAGTTTCCAAATGTCTTAATGAGACAGAATGATGGGTGAGTCGTAGACGTTATGGATATATTTCGTATGGAAGTAAGAAAAACTCTCGATATTGAATACAGAGGTATAAATCAATGTGATTTGGCGACGTCTGTTATGATTTATTGAGTTAATGTTTTAATAGTGGATACGCGCCTTCTGTATTCTTGAGTCTTGGTACGAGTTATGACAAAGTATTTTATATGGAAAGTTTGACATAACTGTCGCTCTAAGTTTTACGTAAATAAGAAACGATTTTAAATGTTTGAACATGATTTAATTGTAAATTAGGTGTGATATGTTGCAATAAGTCTTAATTAATTGCAAACTTAGGACACAAAAATAATTGTATATTTGTGCTTACACAGACACACGCATTTTACGAAGAGAAGAGAGAGAAGCCTGTATGACATAAATCTTTACTCAATACAAATATTAGTGCAGCTCGTTCTTATATGTCTTACATATGACAAACATACCAACACAATATTGACTGAACATTGTATTCAAAGGAAGAAATTACAATTTCTCAGCTCATAACTCTAGAAAAGGTTTCTTAACGTAAGTAACAAGTGCATACAGAATACCCGAGACAGCGGGCAAAAAAATACGACTACATCCTTTTAGCCAAACAAATGCAACGTACATTGAAAGTATTGTGAACATAACTTAAGTATAGATCCGTATAAAACCGTCAATGGATAGGTTGCGTAGCGAAACTTGCTGTAAGACATTTGATCCTAAGTTTACGACTGCGCTCTTGCTCTGCAGGACACAAAAGCTGGCATTCGAAAAACAAGAGCTACTTGTAGGGTGACCCTGTATTTTGTGAGATAGTCTCTAAACCATATATTCTTTTTTATACAAGAACCAGAAAAAATAAAGCAGTAACCGAGCAATCTCAGATAATTTCGAAAAGAGTTTTTAATAAAAAGGGAAGTTAAAATGTAAATCGTGTTTTTCTCTATTCTGTATCCTCAGATTTTATTTTAAACTTTTGATAAGTAATATTATTCTTTACTTTCTTCTCAGACTTGTAATCTTTTTTTTTCATATTTCTAATCATATTTAAGAACATAATTTAATAAATTGACAATAAAGTGGCGTCTCGCCTGTTGCAGTTTATGAATATTCATTTTATGCTGCAAATTGATCGAATTATGCCTTGCCTTGTTCGCATTAGTATGTAAATAGGAAATTCTTTGCCTCGCTATACCGCTACTTGCTCACAGGCTTTTAAAATTTTTTACTTAACATTTATACATCAAAGCGATAAAATTCTGTAGAATTATATTAAAAAATAAGTTTGTAAGAGCTTTTGATGCATATTTTCTTGCTCAAATCAATAGTTACCCAATAAGAAGCGTTAAAAAATTAAGTGAGTCAGGGTCCTGCTTGTTAATAGATTATCTACAATGAAATGCTATTTTACCAGATAGCCTATCTTTATCATTTTATATAAAACAAAATCGGGTTAATTTATATAGCTCAAGAACGGGTGGACCGATTTTTATGATATTTGATTAGTTGGATTCGTCTCCGCCTCAAATATCAAAATAACAATAACCACAAAAACACTACTTCTTACTGCCAATGTGAGTGAAACCTCAAGGAGACACTAGTTTTGTGTACATGAATTTCGACTGCTTTATATTAAGTCAGGATTCCTCCTGTCCATCATCATATCATAGTCCCCCTAAGGGTCGGGAGGTGAAGTCGGTAGCAAAGATGATACGATACGATACGGCGTGGTAAAGGTCACAGCTCCCGTATTGAGGACCATTGTCTGATATGTGGCGGCTGGATATACTGCCTGTTGGCGTGTCAGCCATTTTTAATGGTTCCACCAAGAATTTTGTAATGCGTGTCGTGTGGGTTTGTTTCCATTCTATGTTGGATTTGAAGTAGTAGGAATTGATTTTCTTACATCCATCACAAAAATGTTATACTCAACTTTTTTATTTGGCCAGCCAGTTTTGTGTCTTGAGGTACTGTTGCCAGTCAATAGTATCTAAAGTAGATAAGTATTTTGAACAAGATCTAGTTTCTAAGACCTGAAATAGTAATTTCAAGTTTGGGTTTTAGATGATATGAATAAAAATTGTAGATTGAAAATACTGACGAAAAAAAATGTCTTACTTAAGGACAAGAAAGAAAAGGAAAACCAATACATTATTTATTTATTATAATCTGTGCTTTTACCATTCTATGATATATTTTTAGATCTCATTAAGGACAAATAGCTATCTTCACTTCAACAACCAAAACATTCAAGCTTAATTAATACCAATTCAGATTAAGATCTCAATTTAAATGATCTCTATCAAAATGACTGACGTAAGAAATGGAACAGACAGATTTAAAGGAAAAATAAATTGTTGAAAACATTAAAATTCAAAGCGAATATAGGTCGGTTATTATAAAGAAATCATGAATATAGAATTCTTTGGAAACGGGGACATGAAATGTTATGACAGAATATAATTTTTGCCGGCGCTACAGACGGTTCACTAATAATAAAAATAGAAATGTTTGTTCGTTGCGATGAAGAAGGAAATTGCAAGTGACGTTTACATTGATTGTCTTGTTGTTTTGAGTTGTTGTAATTGAATTCGTTGGGTCAATTTATTAAAGCACAATAAGTAGACAGATTTTAATCATATCTGGAAAATTAATTCTGTCAATCTCACTAGTTTATTTATTATGCTTTCGTCAAAGCATTACAATAAGTTTCTATCAATATTATAATTATAAAATATTTACAACTAAACAGTTTTTTTTGCACATGTATTTATAGACCGGATTTAACTAAAGATTTATGTATTTTTAGTGAAATATTATGAATATTGATGTTCATAAATATGTTAGAGCATCCATGAGAAGCCGGGCTACGAGACTAGTCTTACATTATCTTTTGTCTACACCAGAAATGTCGCCACAAAAATCGTATCGTCGAACATCAAAAATGTTAAAAGCCTTCCATTCATACAAAAATAAATTATTTATCGAATCGAATCGATTCACGTATTAATTCGTATATTTAATATCGATCATCAATCATAACCCTCATGCTCAGGAGACACTATCACAAAAGTGCATCGCCGAAGGATCGAACCCAATACCTTTGTGTTTCTTGTCAACCCCGAACAATTAACTATTGTTTATTGTATTTCAATACGAATTGTATTGAATAGGAATCGCAAAAAGGGTATTTTATTCGATACTTAAATAAATTTATATGTGTTTCAGTAGATAAATTTACTGAGAGAGTGCGTATGCAATGGCTATTTTATCGTTCATAAAATGTATGAAGCGATCATCATTATTTTGTTCAGAATGTACGAACCACGTAATTATAAGAATAAGTGCTGTTAACAATCAGTCTGAAGTATTAAGTACGGCGTACTTAAGTGGGTTTAACTTTCATTTTGTTTTCGCGAAAATATTTCAAGTATTCGGTAATAAGAGATCCTGCTTCATATATCATGTCTAGTTTGTTCGTTTATTATGGAATGTACTTCCCAATTATACTAAATAATTATTGATACTTAATAAGTATCGATACAAAATATTTTAAAATTTATGCACACTATTACACTCAATAAAGCATTTATTTATTCTGCTTATCATCTATACTTATAATAAATCTGTAAAAGTGAAAATTCTGTACATTGAAAATATCAAAAAAATAAATGGCGGGTGGTGTTACTAGACCGACATCGAACCCAAAAGTGTGAAAAAATTTTTGTCTGTCTGTTTGTTCAGGTATCACGCAAAAACTACTGGTTCGATTACGATGAAACTTGGTATAATTATTCTTTATTATCCTGGGCACCACACTGGTTAGTTTTTATCCCGGAAAAGTATAAACAATAAAAAACAAACTTAATTTTGCGGTTAAAAACTCATTGATAAGTTTCGTCATCCACGCGAACGAAGTCGCAGGCACAGCTAGTCGCAAATAAATTTCAATATTTTAAATCGAAAATAGATAAAATGTCAATAGTACTTAGTACTAGTTTGTAACTAAACTGTAACTAAAGCTCTCTTAACTTGCAATATCCACTACTCAATCACGTCAAACTTTTAAGCAACAATAAATAAAATACAAGAAGTATTATATCCATCTTAACTACGCCCATACTATACATTCTCCAATAAAATGCCTTGCCCATTCAATTCGTACTCAAATAAGTTAAAATAAACTTAAATACATTCACTCTGTCACATTAAGGCTTTATAATAAACACAAAAATATTCCATAAGATGCCTGTGGCACAAAACCTTTGCGTTGTTATAACAAATAAATTCTTCTATGGATCCTCTGTATAGATCATTATACAATTCTGGTATGTCGGGATGAATCATATTTAGTTTTTTGTCATCCCCAAATGATACTTGTTATATCTTTTGGCGATGCTGCAGGACTGTAGTATATGGAGAGGTTTTAGATCAATTTATGTTTGACATTTTTGCACATACTTTTATTAAAATGCAACAATTTCATAATTACCTACTTTAGTTTTATTTTTAAATACACAAAACGTATATTTTTTATTGTATTTGCTTGTAAAATGGTAACAACTGTCTATGAAATGCCAAAGCGTTGTTTATGTTCATAATTTACAATTAATTAATAAAATAAGTTAATATTAATTTAACTAAAAAATTTCAAAAGAATTCACATTATGACGCAATAGACTAAAAACCATACAGTTAGATATAATCAAGTTTAAACATAAAGGTTTTTTGTTCAACTAAATAATAAATTCCAGCAGCATCCGTTCAATATGGTGGATCTTTTAATGTTCTGTAATACTATCATATACTGCACAAAATTCTCAAGTCCATCGTATCTAAGTTGCATTTATGATATGGGTTTTTGCGATGGTACACGGGAGCAGGCGCCGGCCGTTATGGCACCGTGTTATTCGTTCGCTAGTTCAATAACAATTTATTAATAATCCCCTTTTTGCTCATCCCCATCACATAAATATGTCATTATTCGCACTGCTCAATTAGGGAGCTTTTAATATTTTTTTCATTTAAAAATATTTCTTGCTAAAAGATGAATTTGAAATGTCATCAATATTACATGATGAATTTTTACATCATTTATTAAATTATGGAATTTAATAACCATAGTTTGAATGTAAACTAACTGTCATCGAAATAAATAATGGTAATATTTCTTGTTGCATTTTATGATGAGTTTTGATCAGGTTTATTGACTTATTTTGTATGGACGAATAAAACAGGAAAGTACCCAATTTGATAGAAAAAGAGGAAGAAGGAAAAATAAAAGCTTATGGGAAAATTGGTTAAACGTGTATTAGAAAATTCTAACAGAAAATATAATATATATTGTAGTATAGATACGATTAATAATGAATTAACAAAATTAATGTTTTGTTATTTTTGTTTCAGGTAAGAATATCAGCCAATTTAGTTAATTAACAACGTTACACAATATAGGCAAGTATGAAATTAATTAATACGAGTAAATAATAATCTCCGTAAACCAACAACACGCAACATCACACGCGTATTACCAATATGCATCCAATTTCCAACAAAAACGGTCCTTTAATCTGTTATCCAATATTTCAGTTTCACATCTACCAACATTCATCGCGCGTCCGCATTTCACACCGGCAAGCCGCCCATTACACCGCGCAGAACATTACGAAAATTATCATTTGTGATAACGCGAGACATCCTCTCTTTAATAGCCACAAGCCAAACAGTTAATTTTTAAAAGCCGACGATACTTATAACTCATTCGTAAGGCGTTATTTTTCGTGCGTTTATCTGTGAATCTGCGGTATAACAAGCGTGATTAATTCACCGTGTGATCTTTAGTACCGACCCATCTGCCTTCGGGCTGCCGCCATTTTAAATTTACCGTTTTCCTTTGCGAATGTTTATTTGCCGCGTTTTTGAGAGAGGTTTAAGTACGATGTAACAGTTTCCATTTTAATGGTTACAATTATTATTGATGTTACCTGCTCGATGGTACGAGAGCGACATTTTAGAGGGATTGTTGGTTTCTGTAGTTTTATAAGTGGACATTTGTCTGGGATGCAATTAGTTCAGCTAATTGCTACTAATTGGAGAATGCGGATAGCGGTGTGTTTTTTTAAGGTTTGTAATTGAATCGTCTTCAATTTGTTTTAATGTCAATGTAGACAAAGTATCGGTAATTTATATTTTAAATACTTGCTTAACATTTCTTTTTATTTAGCAGGAAACCTTTTGCAGGTTTCTTTAAAATTTATAGATCTTAATTATGTTTGAAATGTGTTCTTTTTCTTCGTCGTGTCGACAATATAATTCAAATGTTTACTACCCAATATTTAATGCATTTGCATACATTTGGGCTGCTTAAAAAACACGGGATTTTTAAATTCAATTTTACCCAAAAATAATGGAATTTGAAGCAGGTGATAAACCTGCTGAGATTGAGCACAAAACCATATCGTATAAAAAGGGAAAAAGTATCACAGATACTGTTGTCATGAAAGTCAGATTAACCGAAATGTTCCAGTCGAGCCAATCCTCGGAATATTTCTGTATTCATTTTATGCATAGATTTATTTTAAGGGTAAAAACAAAACACTACTCATTCGGGAATATATTGATTTTGATTTGATTTTAATCAGTCTTAATAAATGCGGTTCATTATATGAAACGGTTTTACCAAAAAATATATAAGCCTTTCCATCTTATGACATAATGGCAATAGTTTTTATGAATATAAATACATGATCCTTGAAATATTTTTTATTTACTTTTTATTCCAAGGGTTTTTAAATACATATAAATATTCAACAGAAAACATTAAATAATTATGTTTCAATATAACTTTTTTCCTCGCATTTGAAACCGTTCTGAATATGCCATACGCATAGCAAAAAATATTAATTTTACTTCAAGTTGTTCAAGTTAAATGAACCTAATCCCACTAACGACTCTCCCAAATCACAACATACTATGACGAATCGATTAATTTGTCACTACAGTTTCTTATCCCAATCTTCACAAACGAACTACACACCCAATCCCGGTCCAACACTACAGGCTATGCAAATTGCTCGATATCGCAACCGTCAACAATAATTAAGCCTGCAAACCGCCTCGATACATATAATCGATTAAACACACACGATTATAATCGTCGAATCGATCATCGTACGATTTGAGGTCGGCGCGAGTGGGCTGTCAGTGAATTGCACCTTCATTACTATACAGGAGCGGGTAGCAAATCAAGTAGACAGACAGACGGACAGACGAGGCCTGGATACAATAAGATATTTACAAGCGGTTGAGCCCGAGTCGATATACGAGTATGCATTGTTGCAATGTTGATCGAAATGTGTGCGGGATTGTAGGGTAATTTTTGTTTTGACAATACAAATGTGTTTTATATCGTTATGTCGTCTGTAGCGGGTTTATGCCAGATTTTATTATATCCTTAATTTTATAGTTATGAATAATTTTTATTATTGCGAAGTGTTGGTTTTTTTAAATACATAAAACATAACATAACATACCATCACGCCTGTATCCCCGAAGGGTTAGGCAGAGGTGTACCAATGTACACCCACAGTTCGCCGGTATGTTTAGGTCCCATGTAATAGGGGGCGAGCCTATTGCCACTAACCGGGCACAAATTCAAACTCCGACCTGCTACTGAGAATTTCATAGAAAAACCCAATACCATCTTGGTCGACTTGGGAATCGAACCCAAGACCTCTAGCGTAGCAGTCGCGCTTAGCGCCACTAGGCCAACGAGGCAGTTTAAATACATATCTGAACTAATTATTATTTTCTTTGACTACTACTCTGTTACGGTAAAATGAGTTTAAATAATTAATCAACTGCAGTATACTACTTTTTGCAACATATTTCTTAGCGTTAATATATTGGCATTCAATTCTTCACTTTCTGCTTAATTACGTTTAGTTTCACGCAATTCACAAATTTTTACCTTCTAGTCTTGTGCACGCTATTCTATGAAAAAGTAAACCAAAGTAAATACTTTATCGGGCATGTAAATAATTATATGTATAAGTATAAGATGTTGGCTTACTTTAAAAGTATGGTGGTACTTACTTTTTGCTCTTTTTGAAATATATGTTATTTGATTCACATTGAATTAGATAATCTAAAATCAACTTCACTGACAGCTTGGACATCCAAATATCAATGCGATGTCAGAGATCAGCGTCGGATCAATATGAATATGACAGTGTCACCCATCCATTCCGAGTGTCCACTGCCGGCCGGTACCCCACCGATATCATTAAGGATCATTAAAATCAATTCACGTGTACTGTGAACCACTTTTTTTGAGTCACGACTGTTCTTAATGATGCACTATTTTCAAATAAATCGTGTTAGCAACGCAAAGAATCTATCGCGCGGCCGCCCGTGCTGTCCGGCCCTTTTATATACATATAAAGTTCCAATTTATTTCTGTCCGAGGTATTTTTATATCGTGGTCCTTGTCCGTTTTTGTCGATCGTCGTACTAGATTTATAATTAAAGATTTGTTTATTATTTACTTTGCCTCTACTGAAATGTTAATGCATCCTTATGTTTAAACTTTTTATGCTTAAAGTTTATAATTATTATCTTTTCATCAGTTTATAATTGTGTTATAAACTCAGAGTAATAAGACAGGCCGTAAATCGGTAATATGAAGACATTAATTAGCCTATCACTATTATTGCAACCGTCATTTAACTTACCGCCTCTTTAAAGGTGAACAATATTACAATTGAATTTATACCATTAACTTCTTCTACCACTTCAAAAAGGACTTTGCTTCTCTTATTTTAGGTCTGGATTCGTTCGCTTGGAATGATAATTTTAGGTCGTTATGGCATCAATGTAAAACAACCGTAGCATAGCAGGGTGATCCGAAGTGCGGTGCCCATGTAGGGGAGTCGCGCGCTGAACGCGTGGCAACGAAACTTCTTCAAACTTTTTAAAAGGTTAATTGCACGCGAAAAACTGACTGTACCACTGTTGGAATCCTACTGTGTAAGGCCACCACTAAGGTTTTCGGTATACCCATGAATATTGATAGGAGCCAAAATTGTTTAGATTTTTATGTTTTTCCTTCGAAATCTGGTTAGTCCGTGGGTGTTCACATTTTTTGGTGTGATGTGTTTATTGGTGTAAAAAGTGGAAGTGAATCGTTGGCTGTTTTATTTTCTACTGCCGAGTCGCTATTGTTCTGTGCGGTAATTGAATTATATCTGTTTCTGGAAATGATTTTAAATTGATTCTTCGTTTTTATTGGGCAGTTGTGAAAGCTAAGTACTTCTTTGTAATCGTCAGGAGACAATGAGACGGTGTATAAGTAATGTGGTGGTGGCGTTGAGGTTTACGGCCCGGGTACATAAAAACAAGGGTGATTTAAAAGCTGGGAATTGAAAAGGCAAATTTTTAGCTTAATTTAGTATTACCTCAACATCACTGCATACCGCTTTGTAAAATTGGCTCTTTACAGTCTATTATACAGGTAATTCCCTAGTATCATTATCGTAGAAATCTAACAATTAAACAAAGGCCAATTAAAAATCAACCAGGATCACAACAGTTCATAAATAAATCTAATTTTAATCCAAGGAGGTTTTACATGACAAGAAGAATAAACATCATATAAATAACTTCAACAAACAACGAGTTAACAATCAATGCAGGTTTTATTCAGATGACCATATTGAACCAGGAAGGTTTTACTGCTTCGTAGTTTAAACAAAGTATTCATTGTGAGAGAAAAAATATAATGTTAGTTCTTTGTATGTTGATTGATGTGATTCGCAGGCTGTGGTTTTGATAGGACTTTAGCTAAGAGCTTATATAATCATACCCTTCAAGATTTGTTTAGAAATGAGGAAGAAAAGTTTTTTTTTTATTCTTAATGTCAGTAAATGCAAATGTCACATAATTAGTCCAGATATAATTACTTCTTTAATACTTCAAAAGAAATCCGTGATTTTGTTTCGTTCAGTTAATTTTTTTCCTTTCTTAGTTTTTCTGGCTGTCTGTTTAGTTTTTGAAATTTAGAAATAATCGTTCATCATCATCTTCCGAGCCTTTTCCCAACTATGTTGGGGTCGGCTACCAGTCTTACCGGATTCAGCTGAATACCGTATTTTACATGGAGCGACTGCCTATCTGACCTCCACAACCCATTTTACTGGGTAATCCAGTATCCCATAGTAAGACTGGTTGTCAGAATTGACTTGACGACTGCCAAAGATCTATGTATGACAGCCGGGACCTACTGTTTAACGTGCCTTCCGAAACACGGAGGGGTCTCAGTATGTTATAAATGGTCACCCATTCACGGACCAACCGCGGCGAGCGCTGCTTAACCTGTATTATCGGTCAAACCGTACGGCTTACACTTAGCCACGAGTTTATATTTCGTAATTTTATATCAAAGTATTTCATTAAGTCTAGTCTCTAACTTAGTGTAAACTAGCCTTCAAAATATATTATTCAATCAGTTCAGTCAGTAGGCAGCCATGTGTCTTGGGATTAGTTGACGCCTCATCTCTTAATACAATATTTATATGATACTAGCTTTAATCTACTCCTTGTTATGTTAATCATAATAACCTGCTGTTGATTTCACAGTCTCTTCTCATTAAGTACTTAGGTACAGGTAAGTAATTCCTACACATATCTAAGTTTGATCGTAATATTTTTCTTATCTTTGGTGTTTTGTGATTATTCTTATTTCTATAGTGCGTATTTTTTAATTTTCTTAATTTTTCAAAATGTTAAAATGATTTAGCTTAAGATTGATATTAATTAAGGTATTAAACCACTCATACAACACAAGGCCTATTTACAGTTGGGCCGTCGGTCACAGTAAATAAACAAGGTAAAACTTTAATTACCTTTTTTTTAAATGAAACTGAAACTCATAATAATTAATTATTACAAAATTATCATTCGTCACCTATATTATTATACCCATGCTTTCATCAATAAGTACTTGGAAATGTTTACCCATTTAAAAAGCAAACACGATTTCTCTTTGATGCGAAATGTTCAATTAATTTTGTACTTTACAATATTTAAATTACTTTAAAAAAATTCCCTTTGGACTGTTTAAATGCAAAGGGAAAAATTTAAATGTAATATTACTGCCATTCATTTTTAATTAAATTAAGCATGATTATCCTTTTGTGGCGTGATATTTACATATTTATTTAAGTACAATTGTATAATTTATTTTAATTCCTACTTATTCATTAGTATTATGTCATGTTAACTATACTATACAGTCGCTAAGTGATTACATTAGTGTAGTGAGTTAGTTTCCGACATGGATCCAGTCGTATATTGTCAAATACTAAAATATCAGCAAATATTTGAGCCAAGTTTCCTTGTCAAGCTAGAAAAGCATTTGATTTATTTCCTAAACGAAACACTTTTTGAAATATTAATATTTTGAAAAATATTTTGAGTAAAAAAATAAAATTAACTTTTTCTACGTTAAATTGATATTTAGCCGAATGCGATCACACTGGAAATCGACTGGAATATAGTTTGAACATATTTTTCGTTAAAAACATTAGTCAAGTACCGTCTTTATCCTACCCTCAAAAAGTCTATTTCACATTTGCAAGGATACTAAAATATTCGAAGTATTTAAACCATCTCTTTGTCTCGTACAGGCTGAAAATTATAAAAACAAACAATACTAATCATTGGTGTTTATTAGCAATTCAATGGTGACGATTATAGCTTATGGATGGCACCCTGCAGCGATAGAAAAAATATAGAAGAATAATTTATGGAAGGATGGCCTTATACTGATTGGAAAAGCCTTCTGATTGTATACTCGCAATTTGTAGGGCTTTGTTTAATGTACAAAGATAGCGAGATATCTTGGAGTGAAACATAAAAACTGAGAAAAATGCATCTAAGTTCTTATGTTACACTAGTTTTATATTATCCCCCAGTCAATATTTTATTTGAATTTAAAAGTAGGATTGTCTTATTTATTTTCATAGGTAATTTTTATTTAAGGGATATTTTGCAGAAATAAAAAAGTACACAAATAGTTAAAAACGATTTAATTTTTTTTACATGTGACAATAATATTTGTCACTATTTTTTTTCCTATCTTACATCAGTAGCTTTTAAAAACTGTAGTACCCGAGGAATCTTTAGATAGTATAGAAAATAAAAAACTCCATTGCTTTGTATCCAACCTTAGTCTAACTCCACTTAAACATTCACAAGCAAAGGGTCCTAATGAATAGTGGTGTAATCACGGGACATTCGCGCCGGAATACCGGCACGTGCCCGGCCCGTCTCCGGCGCAACACGGCACATAAACCTGACGGCAGCCTGTCAGCCGGTATCTCAGCTGTATATCTATGTTCCAACGGACAGCCGTATTCTGGTAAAAATGCAAATTTACTAAGTTTTAAATGTTTTAGTATTGGAAAATGGAAATCAAAGAAATATATTAATATCTTGATATAACATAGTTAATTTCTGTGGAAGCAACGGTGTATCTCATTGTAATTTCAGTGACATAAATAACATGAATAATTATGAATGTTACATGGTTAGAATGTCAGAGACTGTGACATAGACATAGGTATGTGATATTATAGAAAATAGACCGGTTATTATTTAAATAGCTTATATTATCTATTTTAATATGCATTTTTTATCTAAATCTTTGGTGTATAATTTTCATAAATAACAAAAATCAATTATACAAACGATAAAAGTCAATGAAATTATTTCATTTCATAACGCGATGATCGTATGGGACCACAAATCCTTGTGACTTACTGTTCTGTTGGGATCTTGTTAATACCGTTCGATCGTACCAGAATACTTCCGCGGTGATTGGTGAACAAATATTTCAGCTGGGACATATTTGTGCCGCTACCGAAACAATTTGTTCTCGTTTTTAGATCAAGCCGAATTGTTTGCAGAACTTATAAATTGTACACTTTTTATTAGTACCGAGATAAAGTCTTAAATTGTTCTTGAAATGACTATTTTTGGAAGTCGAGTGTTTCGGGAAACGAGTCATGAAGGACATATAAAGTAGGTTGTATTCGATACGTGCATTGATTTTATGAGTGCTCTACCATGATCTTGTTTATTCTTCGAACAAGATGGTATTTTGGACTGAGTAAATAAAGTACTGAATTTCTTTAAGGGCTTGTAAATCATTTACATTGGTAGTTATGAGTTTTATAGATGTCATGTTTAATTGAGCATTTATTAAAATTATCACGATAGACTTGAAATTGTTATCGTTTGTAACTGCTGTATTGAGTTCAACTCTTCTTAAGCATCTGAAATATATTAATTTCCATTTTATTTACTAGGTTAGAAATAATGCGTTTTACTCTTTTGTAGGTCAAACTAACCAAAAATATGTCTTATATTCCTTCAAGACCTTTTCACCCAACTTATCCAGCACACCCCTAGCCACTGCGCCACGCGGCCGCGCAGCCTGGCAGCCCTGCTCCTGGCATCCCCGTACGATGCGTACGCACTCGTAGCGTAGATTTTTTGTTGCGCGCGCGACTCGCTTCGATTATAAAGCCGATGCGAACTTCCCCCGCCTTTTAAGGCTAGGCCCTTAGTCCGGATTCCATCGGGGGACGTGTCCGTACAATAAAAAGATTTATATTTATTTATCGGATAAATAAGAGGACGATCGAACCGTGCGTTCCTCGAAAGTGTTTTAAATTAGTATTTCTTCCGTGCCGCGTGCTATGCTCGGTAAATTGGGCGGTTTTTATGGTGACTTGTTTAGTGTAAGTTCATTATTTGGGGGCCAGCTCATGTGATGTCTTGACTACTAATCTCTTTACTCTTACTCTGGACAACCAACTAACAATTTAACAACTTTTAGCTATGAACATTTTAAATAATATAGGCTGGTGGCAAAATATAGTCTATAAAAGTCTGTTTCAGCTGGAAACCTGAAAAAAGCTAATGAGAGTAAAATGTAGATAAGCCACACTCCGTAACTGGTTTTGCGCCCACAAGATAAATGAATCCAGTAATCGAGACCACACCTTTTTACTCAAATATAAAATTAAATAATTTAATTCAAGACCAAATTAATTGATTAAATTAATTTGTAGCAGTCTACTCATTAAGGACATCACCCTATTAGGACACCCCATCTTCTTGCCACACTTGCCCAAGTAATTATAAAAACATACAAGTTATTAATATTCCACATCAGCTTATTGATCATATTTATCGATAATATCGATAAAGAATCTATATTCTTCAAAAAACGATTATCGATTATTATTACACGCTGGTTCTTCATAATTTAATATCGATTATAGTTGCATCCACGTTCTATGTATAGAAATGCGTAGTTCTAACATACCACTGTTTTATAATACGGCTGTCCTAGTTGAGAGAGGGTTGAATAGTGCGTGCTATCGATAGACGGGAGTTATCGATTGTATCGAGTTTTTAGTGCTCCTGCATTTGTAGTTCTTACAGTAATCTTAAGATTTACCTTAGCTTGCATTACGTTTGCTACCCGCCACCTGATCTAAAGATTTCTTTATCTAATCTGATTACTGCTCTTTTACATCGAGTTTCACTGGCTTTTACTCTGTTCTCTCATTATATTTACCAATAACTAATCGACGTTTCCCTACTTTCATCTTAACTAAAGTAGCATCATACACTAATTTACCTCTGACCCTTTAGCCTACACCTCTGATCAAAAGTTATCGACAAACCCAACCGCTAGGTCAACCCATATCCACGATATTTCCACAGCAACATCCCTACGTATCCAAGAAAAACTCCGAGCGGATCGTAGCGTATAGTTCCCAGACAGTGTTCCGGGTTTTATTCTTCGTAGCACGTGGGAAAATCGTGTCGATAAATCAACGCCTAGAGTTTTTGTGGTGAGCTCCTTTAAAATCATCTAGTGGACACACAGAGTTATTAGTTGTTGTTTTTTTTTTGTTTAAGGCTTGCGGCCGCTTGGACGTTCACCGTCGCCAGTATTATGCGGTTTTAATTATTGTTTACGTTGGATGTTTGTGTGGAACTGGGATCTTGGATGTGCCCAACACTATACTAGGTTGAAGTGCAGTGTTGGGCATGTTCCCCGGATTTAACAATTTTGTTTTAAAATATCTTAAATAGATAGATCCATATATAGTTCCTGTCCTATATTATAATGCCTAGATATAACAAATATCTATTAAATGTTAATTCACTTATATTATGCAAGTTTAAAGCTTTCAACACAGTGCTGCAACAACCATATAATATTTAAAGTAAATATTTTTGATATCCAATAGGAAACAAACAACACATTAAATATTTACACCGTATCATTTTAATAAAAAGCTTCTATGAATCACTTCAATACTACTTAATTATAATGTGAATACTTTTTGTCATATGTTTAACATTAAAATGACGTAACGAACATACTCTTTGTTTAAAAATGTAAACACATGACGTCATTGGTCACATATGTGATGCATTTAAAGCCGTGCATAGACAAGAGAAAACTGTATAAAAGTAATGGAACATACGTGTGAATGCGTTCCCAGGACCAGAGGTTAAGGCGACATTTTTTAAATTTTGACACATTTGACAGTTCACGGGACAGTGTCAAAGCTTGATTGATTTTCATCTGAATTTATCTGAGTTTCAACTTTATTTTTAAAGCGATAGAGTTCAGTATTAGTTGTTGGATTCGGTTTCAATATTCAGCCAATTGTTAGAGTGTTCCATTTTCGAAATTGAATGCGTTATAATTTGATACTATTTTGGAATTGGTTCAGTTGAAGAATAGTCGTCGTTTACATAGGTCATGGCGTAGAGTGCATCAGAGCGATTGAATTTGGTTCTTTGTTAACACTTACATTGGTTTATTTTATTTTTGTAGGTAATATATGGAGCTTAAAAGTAAGAATTTTAAAATAAGACATTTTATTTCCCACTTCACATTATTTTTAGATCTGTATAAAATTCTCCATTGTAAGACTATAACAACAAGAAGTTAAGAGTTAAACTTTCCAAATAATTCATAAGAATTTACATATACTGTGTAATGACAAAGTTTATAGGCATTATGAACTCGTACAAAAAGTTGTAGAGAACAGAAAACAATTAATAAGCCTCGGGACCTGAAATCATGTTCCGCGTCAAAACCTTGCGCGTGCCATTTAGGATAGAGCCGCGAAAAGAGCGGGCGATGATTTTATATGTCTTTGACAACTTAGTTTCCATGTTAAGTTATTTATTGTTAAAATAAATATGAAGGAGTAAATACGATCTGTGTTAACTAGCATTGTAACCTGAAGATAGTGGCTACGGATTACTTATATTTAGAAACCACAAGTTGCCTTCCATAAGTCTTAAAACTTTTTTTAAAATAAAAGGAAAAAGTTTTCCTGCCTTTTCTATTCTGAGAAACTATACCTACATCTTTTAAAAAAAGGCAAAGGCCTATAATTAAAAATATATATAACAATTTTCAATGCAAACTTTACCAACGTTTGACTTCCTTATTATTTCAGCCCAGGAATATCCACTGCAGGTCATAGGCCTTCTCTTTCCTGTCAAGTATCTAGTTCCCTCATCCAGTTAATTCCAGTGTTTATTTTTACCACCAACCGAACCATCTTTTAGCTATCTTTGTTTCATTTTGGTCCTTAGTGTTCATACGCACTATGCGGTTACCCGCAACGCGGTTAGCCGTCCGGCTGACCGCAGGATGCGGTTGCGAATGCGGCCAGCCGGACGGCTAGCCGCATCCGCAACCGCATGCGGGTAACCGCAACTTGCGGTTGAAGAACCGCAGATTGAGCCGCACAGTGCGTATAGCAACCGTCCGGGTGGCCGCTCGGGCCGCAGCCGTCCGAGCGACCGGAGCGGTCTGCGGGTAGCCGCATCGCAGTGCGCATAGAAATGAATCATCATTTCATCATCATTTTAGCCAATCATAGTCCACTGCTGGACATAGGCCTCTCCCAATTTGCGCCACAACACCCGGTCCTCCGCCCTCCGCATCCAGTCCCCTCCAGCGACCTTTTTCAGGTCGTCAGTCCACCTGGCGGGGGGGCGTCCTACCTTACGCTTGCCGAGTCGCGGTCTCCATTCTAGGACTCGTCTGCTCCAACGGCTATCGGTCCTTCGACAGACATGGCCAGCCCATTGCCACTTCAGCGAGCTAATTTTACGAGCTATGTCGGTTACCTTGGTTCTTTGTCGGATGACCTCATTACGAATTTTATCCTTCAAAGAGACTCCGAGCATAGCTCGCTCCATAGCCCGCTGCGCGACTTTAAATTTGTGGACTAGTCCAACCGTTAATGTCCACGTTTCGGCACCGTAAGTCATAACAGGTAGGACGCACTGGTTGTAAACTTTCGTCTTCAGGCATTGCGGTATAGGCGAAGAGAAGACTCGACGTAGTTTGCTAAACGCTGCCCAGCCTAACTGAATTCTCCGATCGACTTCCCGCTCGAAGTTGTTTCTACCAAGCTTGATGACCTGCCCTAGGTAGATATACTCTTGAACAACTTCGAGCATCGATCCTTCGACATATATCGGTCTCGGCATGACATGTTCATTGAACATGATCTTGGTTTTATCCAAGTTCATGCCAAGACCGACCCGTCGTGAAGCTCCATTCAGGCCATGCAGCATCTCGCTTAGTTGGTCCAGCGACTCTGCCACTATGACGATGTCATCGGCAAATCTAAGGTGCGAGATGTGCTCACCGTTCACATTTATACCCCGTCCAGTCCAGTCCAGAGTCTTGAAGACATCCTCGAGCGCATTGGTGAACAGCTTTGGGGATATAACATCCCCCTGTCTCACCCCCCGACGCAGCTCGATCGGATTGGTCTTATGGTCATGGAGCTGGACAGTCATTGTGGCGGTGTCATATAAGCATCTCAGCGCCTCGATGTATCGCCAGTCAATACGACATCGTTGCAGAGCATCCAGAACCGCCCAAGTTTCGATGGAGTCGAAGGCTTTCTCGTAGTCCACAAAGGCCAAACACAGCGGCTGATTGTACTCTTCGGTTTTCTGCACAATCTGCCGAACAGTATGGATGTGGTCTACGGTGCTAAAGCCTTTTCGAAACCCGGCTTGTTCTGGTGGCTGGAACTCGTCGAGTCTTCTAGCGAGGCGGTTAGTGACTACTCTCGAGAACAACTTGTAAATGTGGCTCAGGAGTGAGATAGGTCTGTAATTCTTCAGCAAGGTTTTGTCGCCTTTCTTGAAGAACAGAACCACCGCACTCCCGCTCCACGCTTGTGGTGTTAAGCCTTGATGAATGACGGAATTAAAGAGACTCGCTAGCTCTTTCAGGACTGTGGTCCCACCGGCCTTAAGGAGCTCGGTTGTAATTCCGTCATCACCCGGCGCCTTGTTGTTCTTTAGTTGTCTGAGAGCTGCCTCAACCTCGCCCGGGTCGACATCCGGGATGTCCTCGGTGTAATGGCGCGTGAGTGGGGCTCTGTGGTCATCTTCGCCTTGTCTCGATGGTTTAGTCACCCGTGATGCATATAGGTGTCTATAAAAACTCTCAATTTCCTCGAGAATCTCGAACTTAGAGGTGACGGTCCTGCCATCCCCGGTCCTCAGTTTCGCCAGATGGGGTCTACCTAATTGCTGAGCGAAGACTTTGGTGCCTCTATTTCGCTCAATCGCAGCCTCGATATTACGAGTGCTGCAGCGTCGGAGGTCACGTCGCGTCAGTTTCCTGATTTTCAGGTTTAAGGACCGCCTATCTGACGAAGACATCTGGGCGTCCGGCGTTTCTCGTCTTTCCTTCATAAGTTCGAGAGTCTCGGGTGAGAGCTTGGACTCCCTATTACCGCGTTTTCCGGGGAACAACCTTCGAGACACATTCTGTAGCGTTTTGACCACTGTGTCGGTTTTTTCGTCAACATTGTCCGTGGTTTCCAGCAGTGCGAAACGATTTTGGAGTTCCAACTGGAACTTATCGGAACCTAAAGCTATTTGGGGCAGCGTGGGTCGGAGAGTAGGTCTCATCATCCTAACTCTTTCAGCCTTAAGGTTGATATTTAGAGAGCCTCGGACGAGTCTATGATCGCTACCGGTATTAAACCTATTGATCACCGAGACGTCTCTAAATATATGCCGTTTGTCCGTGATGATGAAATCTATCTCGTTCCTCGTCACATTATCGGGGCTTCGCCATGTCCACTTTCTGTGGGGCTTCTTCTTAAAGAAGGAATTCATTAAGAAGAGCCCCTGGGACTCTAAAAAGTTGACCAACATTTGGCCTCTGTGATTTCGGCGCCCCACGCCGTTAGGACCGATTTTCGTTTCGCCGCATTCTTGTACTCCCACCTTGGCATTAAAGTCTCCCATAACAACGTTGTAGTGAGCCTTCCTGGTACCATGTAGTGCCTTCGCTATGTCTTCGTACATGGTTTCGGCTATCTCATCAGAGTATGTCGAGGTCGGCGCATATACCTGCACCACCTTCAGGAACTTCCTGTCGGTGATTTTCAATAAGAGGTACGCTACCCTTGTCGACACACTACTGATTTCCACAACGCTGCTTGTGAGACACTTGTTGACCAAGAAACCGACACCGCCCTGGGAGGGCCTATCACCTTCTCGGTAGTAGAACAGGTCACCTGACTCAAGGGTTATCGTGTCCTCCCCCTGTCTTCGGACTTCAGATAACCCCAAAATGTGCCAGTTTATGCGACCCAATTCTACCTCGAGTTCGGTGAGGTGTTGGTCCAGCCGTAGACTTCGTCCGTTATACGTCGCCAGGGTCAGTTTTTTGAGGTAGTGGTAGCCTCCCGTAGCCCGGAGATTCCTAGCACCCCCTGTCCCGCCGTTACCGCGACCGCTACCTTGGCCGGGAATAGCGGGACTACCGGGAACTGGGGGCCGTTTTGTGTGGTGTGGGCTCATACAGAGGTTTTGGCCTACTAATGCCACGCTGGCCAGACGGGTTGGCATAGGGTTTGGTCTCGAGTTTTCCTTCTCTAAGCAGTGGTTTTCGGCTCTGCTCAATTTTCCCTTAGTCGCCTTCTACGACACCCACGGGATGAGATGGGGTGGTGACCTTTGTATTCTTTAGGTCCGTCACCACACGGACGATAGAAACGAATATTACGTACATAATTGTGCTTGCGGTCAGCCGGACGGCTAGCCGCATTGCGGGTAACCGCATAGTGCGTATGAGCGCTTAGACACCATTCAGTCTGTGGTCTACTTCAATGACCTTATTCCAAGCCTTGCATTCCACCACACTCTACCCGCTGCTCTCGTGGCCCGACCATTAATGTTTGCACAGGGGCGGAGTGGCCACCCCCTCTCATCTATATGCAAATACTGCAATAACTGCTGCAGCCCGGATGACGCCTCGCCAACTATTTACAACCTATATACGATCGAGTAATCGATACCGTTTTCATTAATATCGATTTCAGTTTTGATTGTTGATTGATATTCATTTTGTTGTAGAAGGTTGAATGTATATGTGTTGTCGTGGATTACAAATGTTTACTTTTATTCTGGTGTGTTTTGCACGTAGGTACCTATGGTTTTGTAGAAGTTTAAACCTTCCCTATTATGCTCCTCACAGAAAATGATAATATTGTTTATCCCAATTATTGAAATATATAGACTCACAAATTTTGAATTTGAGAAGATTAAAAATGCAGAGATCACATTCATAATCAGCATATTGCCAAACAAAATAGAAAACTTACTTTCCTTAAAGATTGTATCACCTCTAAAAACTTAACTTTAGCGATATCGCGAGATATTCTTGTTACGCATTACCTTAAAAGCTTTTATAATATTAAAGACACCGTTAGCGCCACTTACTTACACCTTACATATTACAGTAGCCGACCTAAAGTTCCTAGTTTATCTGCACCGCTACTAGCGCCACGCCTCCGTTAAATTAAATGCGGACGGCCCGCGAACTAAATTAGCTGGATATTAAAATATTATGGTTGCTGCTGTTTGCATGCGGTTTTGTGTATGGAATATTTTATGTATTGTGATATTAAACGCAGAGGTTTTTTTTTCCGGACATCAATTTTGAACAAAAAAAAGGATGACTTTGACAAAAAAAAAGATAGCTCTTAAAATCTGCTGAAAAATATAATAGGTAATGAAATTGAAAGCGTGTTCAGAATTTTCTTTAACCTTTTGAATAAGCATTTGGACATATTGCACAAAATTACACTCGGCTCTTTAAATTCATACCACATTTTTTCACGCTTGTAAACAGGAATGTAGGCAAAAATTTCCACATTTTCACCAAATCCGGAATATTTACAACAAAACAAAAAACGTTTAATAGCATCACATTTTGTAATTGATATATTCTGTGCCAAACTAACGGACAAGCGGTTAACGCAATGCTTAGTGGCTCGCATCGGATAGTCCACCCTATTAAAACAACACGACGCAGCGGGATCGAAATTGATTTACATAACCTCACCTCTATGTAAAATGTACCTACGTGCCTGTAATGTAATTATAAAGGTTGTATCTCATATGCCTTTAAGTGGTGGGCAGAAGGTGTGCTTTCACACCCACAATATGAGCAATGTGCTATGAAGGTAATAGGGCGAGTCGACATAAATTTCTAATTGTTTTCTTAGAGTAACTAAGGAGAAACTATGAAATTTTGTAAGTCCCATCCCGATGTGGCCTAGTGAATTACATTTTTTATTGTGCTATGGGTTACACCAAGATAAAATTCATCTCCTTGGACTGTGATAGATTGCAAATAATAATATGTGCTTGCCTGATCCTCTGTATTGAGAAAGGAACAAGCACACCCATCTGTGTGGTATTAGCCGGTAAGATAAAGATACATTTGAAAAACTGGACTAAAATAACTGTAATTAAAGATTGTCCTTTATGTTAACACAAACTTATACAGGAATGTGGCAATTTATCCTAGCTAGCAACGTGGGATAGTCACTTCTAGTACAAATTATAAGAATCTAAACAATAAATCATGGCATCTGAAAAGCAACCGTCAAAGACAATCAACACGAAACTCTTTGGCCTAAGCCTGTTTATCAGAAAGTTCACAGCTCCAATGATTTAGCGTCGGTGTGTATCACGACGCGGCTATCTGACTGACGGGAACCGCGGTACTGATTCCTGACACCTCATGTTTATGTACCGGTCAAGATTTAGCTTTTTGGAAGATGAAAGCGCCCAGTCTAGGCATATCAAACTTATACATACTTACATACTCGCACATATAATCACGCCTCTTTCCCGTAAGGGTTGGCAGAGAACACTTCTTTCCACTTGCTATGATCCTCACATACTTGTATCGCTTCTTCCACCTTCATTATTCCATTCATACATGCTCTTTGGTTTAGGGTACTCTTAAAACTTATCGGTACATATATTTAAAATAGAAACCTTGGTACTATAAACAAGTATGTGCAAGCCTACTAATTTATTAATTTGTTTACATAAACATGTTGAGATATTTTATTTAAAGATTTTATTTTCTATTTTATTAGATATCTATTTTATAATGAGATCGTAGTGTGATAACTCATTTTAAAGCCTGATGTATTTAAATATACATCTTGCTCTAAATTATCAAAAAAATCGACTATTACTTAATAGGTCTAATTTTTAATTTAATTTATTGTGTTCATAATACACATGAACACAGAAATGATAGTGACAGTAACAAAAATTATTAGCTAAAACTATTCATATTTGAACCGTGGCACGGAACACTAAGCAATTTGTTTACAGTATCTCTGGAGTTAAATTTATGGGCAGTGACAATCAGATTTAGGAAATGAACCAACTTTGAGCTTCGTATCAATAAACGACGGTTTATAGAAAGGTTCAAAAGCCTCATTCATATTTACCATTAAATAGAATATTTCATATTTTGTAATAAGATTTAAAATATTGTCCTACCCGAACATTGTTGTTGTTGTTGACCCACTTATACCCACATAATAATATACCTACTTATTTAGTAAAAGTAAATCTAAGTAGGTATATGTTAGACGGACTAATGACAACCATGTATTGACACTGCTTTAAACACACGCCATTTAAAAACAAAGCGCTTGTATAAAAGTACCAAAACATCTGTTAAAAGAACAAGATTAATTAGTTCTCTGTACAGAGTCCCGTTAAGTTTTGTGCTAGCGGCCAGTGACATACGTGACTCTTTTCTTAAAGCTGTGACCCAGCGTGTGTGGTCCAATCGGTGATCTTACGCTTCCGAGTAATGATCGCTGATTGGCGAGTATTTAATGTGAGTAGCACGCGAACCAATCCGTGATTTACTGTTTGAATGTAGAATTCGAATGTTTGGGTATTCCGTTGGTGTAAGTGGCCATTAATTATATTTTGTAAAGTGTTTTTAGGCTGATAGTAACCTCTTTTTGAAGGTACAAACCTAATCCTGTTTTAAACCCATATTGTTGCCAGTTTTATCAAAAAAATTAAGGACATTTTGACAATTACATTTTAGACCTCTAAACAAAAATCCAACTTTATAAATCTGGTATTTTCATTTCTATACCAAGCAAAAGTTTCTATATTTGAGTAAACTACGTGGAACTTTTCCCAGTGGTTTCACGAATCGCCTCGGTATATTCTCAGGAAGTGATACTGCGACCTATTGGAGATCGAATCACCATCAAATTGATCACCGGAACGATGGTGTATGGAGATCGCGACGCCCGCGGGTGCGCCGGCGCAGCTCCCACGTGCCGCGATGCAAGAACAACTGTATGTTACTGGCAGGAATTATGTTGGATATTCAGAACCTATGTCAAACATAAGTACAAATCGTGTTGTCGTAAATCGAACGAATACGGTTTTTATTTTCTGCTCTACTCTATTCAACTAAATAAAAAGAACTTTAAATTACAGTTGAAAAAAAAAGATTTTTTAAATGTCATTTTTTGGTAGGTGTTAGATTAACAACATAGATATTTGTTAAAATGTACAGCTTTTGGGATATTTTTAAATGATTCAGCCATAATATAGTGATTTAAATACAGATTTCTGCCGTATCTAGTAGGTACCACACATTTCTATTAAATAAACCTTAAAAATATATTGTACGTTCGTGTAAACCTACTCCACATTTCTAAGCAAATTACTTTTACCAGTTACTTACCATACAACAACCAAGTGTGAACTGTTTATCCGAAGCGCGAGCGTGTTCTATCGCTCAAACGTTTCATTTTACTGGAGTCGTGTCTGACACAGACCATCTACTCGCACATAGATACCTCTATCATTAACTCTTACAACCAAGAAATTGAAAATATTACTACACTAGTTTGGTGAAATTACATGTGTTGCGACAGTATAGTATATTAGGGTTAAAGTTCACTGGGTTCTGCTAGAACACATGCTTAATATAAAGTGTATTTTGTTACTGTGTCTTGTAAACAAACAATAAATGGAGTGGTTTTTTTTTAACAACAGTCTATTTCTTGCATTTACTTAGGTGTAGCAGTATCAAAAGGTGATTGGAGCTACTACTCCAGAAGTAAGGTACTCCTTATGTAAATAATTACATATCAACTGATAATTAAAATGTCTCTATAACTAGCAGTCTAAATCAAACTTTTATACTAACTTTTAGAAAATTCCTTCAATATCCTATGCATCCGTACTCTAAATGTCCGTATCTACGGTCAAGCTCGACCGCCGCCGGCCCGCGGGCACCACGACCCGCCGATCGAATCGCCTCCGCCCGTGATTTGCGTTAGGCGATGCGAGCATCGATTCCAATTCGTCACGTTTGGACGCAATAGCGAAGAGCTGCAAATTTTCGAGGCGGAGCCCAAAACGCTCGGTGTGAAGCCTGTGTGAATTGTGCAGCGGAGGGTTATGTACAGTCTGTTGTTTTTTTGCGACTTCACATGTTTACTAATTGAGTAATTTGTATAACTTTTCAAAGGTTCCTAAAATTGTATACCAGTACCTACAAAATTAGATTTTATAGGTCTTCAGAAAAGTCCGCGATGACATGTCTATCTTTAAAGAATAGCTTTCTTATTATTTCCTTCTTCTTTTTGCATTATAATGAAATTTAGGTTTTATTACCTAATTAAAACAAATCCTAAGTCATTTACTTTTTGTTAGGAACATGACTACAGGCTGCACACTGCAACAAAGAGTTTTAGCTACAACACATTGTGAAAAAATCTCAATATTACTCTCCGTTGAAAAGCAAAGGGAAAGCCCAGTTACAATAACACAAAAACCAAACGATGGTGTTGGATAAATAAGAAAAAAGCGACAAGAACAAATTGTGCGAAGCAAAGCGCAGAACAAAAATACAGCCTCCCTTTTACGAAGCCTTTGTCCTATTTATAAAGCGCGATAAGCTGATTGAAAATGGGGCAATCCCGAAATACAGTGAGATTTAATATCGCTTCTGTTGTTTGCGAAGTTAAATATTTACTTTAAATATATTGCCGTGTGTGTTTTTTTGGCGGACTGATTGATTCGTAAAGGTTTTTTTTTCATGGTATATGTAGGAGGTAGGTGCTTACATATTCGTGATAGATTAATTACTTACTCTCCGTTTTTTTATTATTATTGCTTTGTAATAACAATAAAATAGAAATAGAAATCATTAATTTGCTTATAGTGTAGGTAAGTATACAAAAATAATATTGAGCTTTCTTAGCTTGTTATGTGAAGATAAGTTATATAAGTTTTCATCATTATATTACATGATTTTATTCCGAGCTAGATTACTTTGAATTGTTCAGTATAAACTAAATCAATTGAAATTCCAAGTGAATCTGCAATTTATTTTCCAAAAATTCCATTAATAGGTTAATTCGATTCCTGAAGTTAAAGTTAAACTCTCGTAAGTAAAGATTTACGTCTCAGACTTCCTCTATTACTTGGCAAGTTGGCCCGCGAAGTTGGACGCAGTGACGCGCTGTTCCCAACTTTAGTTTAGCGTCACGCTTCAAAAAACTAGCTTTATGCTTCAAGTTTATATTATTATGGATTTTCTTTGCTTTTGTACTGATTGATACGAAACTTTTGTAGTCAATTATATTTAGTTTTTATTGGAGTCGATATTTTTGAAGATTGCAATTTTAAGTTTAGTTAGTTGCTACCTCAGAAGAAGTCACGCATTTATTGCACCACTATGCTGATTATGGAAGTGTATTTGTTAACATATATTGTCTTAACTGTTTAGTAGCCAGTTCAAAGCAATAATTATTTTCTCATCTCTATAGAATTTACTTTAGAAGGACAATTGGTGCTTAGGCAAGAGTAATGAGAGGACCATTCAAAACCATTTCAACGAGAACAAGCGCACATCTGACATATTTAACAACGCAACATTTTTAACTACCGTCTACTGAGAACTTCACAAACAACCTACAAAAAAAAAAACTAAAATAGTAGATAATAATCAGATATTAATTAAAACACTAATTAATATTACTATCATCCTCCTTTTCATCGCTTTATTTAAACCGCAAAAAGTTCACTTAATCTACCAGCGACCAGTCTGAACATACAATGTAACTGTACTGGTCATTATTATGTAAATCGTTTCTTGTGAAACATAAAGCTACAAGCGTTTATAAATTAATAGCCTGGATATCTAGTGCCATCTTAGAAAGTCTAGATTACGTTGTTTTCTGATTCCTCTAGCTATAATTATGTATATTGTGTTGACAAGCCTGATATGATCTGTTTAAGCCTGCGGTTAAATCTGTGTGTTGCATAGACATTATAGAGTATCCCGAAAGAATAAAAATAAAAGTCGGTGGCTTGGAGGGCGCTGCTGTGTTTAATTACCTTTTATGTTGACGAAACTGTTGCGTCATTACAGTGCGACTGTAACAATTATTATTTCGATTGAATATAATGTTTTCTTAATCATTGTCATAGGGTGTGAATTTATTGTCATGCTTTAAGAGACATTTCTGAGCATTCTAGATGCATTTTACCTAACTGAAGCATCAATGAGAATACGAATGATTTTAGTTAATGATCCTACTAAGCAAGATAATATAGGCATTTATAAAAAAAAAGTTTAAATTATCAATTAAGTACCTATGAAGGAGATAATATCTACTGTTTTTCGACACTAAAAAGCCAGTATACAAACAGTATTTAATGTTGTATTTTTTAACAGATGTTGTCGTTTTCAGGAAATTTATTTTCAATTAACATCTAAAAACGATTAGACTTTTACAGCCATTTGCCAAAGTGGTCTTTTACTTTCTTTAATGGGTCTAAAAACCGTTTTTTAAGTATTTTAGATTAACTAATTTTCCTTGTCGCTTTATTTGGTATGTAGGTTGTACTTGTAAATGAAAAGGGAGGCTAGATTTTGAAAGTATTTAACTGTTGTTCCTTTGTTATTAGCCGAGAGGAAATAGTTTCCTACTATGTTTCATATGAACAGGCAGGTAAAAGACATACACACTTAAAATAACATTAACACTTATGACATTAAATAATAGATAATATTAGAATTTATAATTTGTAATATTCTAAAGTTTTACTTAAGTAAGTAAAGTGTACGTCTGATTAAGATAATTATCGTAATTGACAATACCGTAACAATGTAGCCGACAGCTGTATGCAAATGTTATATTTGATAAACAGTCCTTAAGGTGCAGTGTATTTGTGATGTTAGCTGTTGTGTGCTGGTAGCGGAATATTATGTTTGATAATATTGTGTTGGTCGACGTTGTAATTAACGTGATGACATATATACCTGCCTTATAGCATCATACAAATTTTATGAAAATGGGTTAGCACCTTTATACAGTTAGTACCACGGAACCTTTAAATGAATAATTATGGTTTCAGTGGCAGAGAGCTATAAAATTATACAGATGGATAAACATCTCTTTTACATAATAATGACTGGCCTGTTGGTCTAGTGGTTAGTGACCCTGACTGCTATACCGGAGGTCGTGGGTTCGATTCCCACCCAGGACAAATCTTTGTGTGATGAGCACGATCATTGTTCTGTTTCTGGGTGTAATTTATGTATAATATGTATGTATTTAGAAATATATAAGTATGTTTATCAGTTGTCTGGTTACCATAACACAAGCTCTGCTTAGCTTGGGATCAGATAACCGTGTGTGAGTTGTCCCGGAAATGTTATTATAAAAAATATTTATTAAACAATTAAAATATGGGTGCTGGTAACTAACGAGCTGAAATAAACACAGATAACATTTATGCTAAACATCAAAAGCTCAAAATAACTCTTGCGTTTCCTTTGACAATAGATACACACACAACCTTTAGTATTTCATTGCTTTGAAACTTGCTTAGAAGACGTCCCCTTAAGTAATTTACTGTAAACAAAGTGACACACAAATGCTCTCTCTATAAATAGGGTAAAGTTATTACGATCTAGTTAAGCAGACTTTATAAACTATTTATAACTGGTCTGACTACTGTTGTTGTACTTAGCTCAATGAGTTAAGGACTCCATATAATTATAAAATTGTTGACAAATAGGAAATGATTTGTAAACATATAAAATGGAATGATAAGTCAAAAAGTATTGATAAACTTTGGGATTAAAAATTTCGCCAATACCTTATATTTCAAAGTAATAAAAAACCTTTTTTGACACATCGTGTAGTTAAATGTATGGTTGTTAAACGAATATGCCTGAAATAAGCACTAGATGCACAAATACGCAACAAAACAAACAATATTATTATTATTGTAAAACGAAAGAGACTAGTCTCTACGACACAGGGAATCCTAGTGTGGAGGCTAGTGCTATTAGAATTTGTACTGCTCTGTAGAACAATAAAGCTTTATTATTATTATTATTATTATATGTCACTGCTGTTTGTAGGTACCTATCACTATCTCAGAGTATTTTGTTTTCTTAGTTTGATTAGACAATAGACATCAACACTTTTCACCCTTATTTTACGACAAGAAATTGTATTATGAAATATACATACCAAATACAGGCTAAGTCATATAACGAAAGGTTAATGTAATGAGTTACCGGGTTCCTAAATATACACACATTCATTTGATTTGAACAACACAACTTTTACTTGCAAAATTCTCAATTATTGCGGCAGCCCTACTCTTCATCACAATACACATAAGTCATGCATTACACTATGACAGTCAACCCTAGAACACCGGCACGGGAAATGATCGGGTGGTCTACAACACAATAACATCCGGCACATCCGCGCAGATCCGCGGATCTCGATGGCGTACGATAAACGTGATACAATGGTGACCAGCGGCCACCATTAGCGGCTATTACGTAACGCATATTAAGTGCGCTTTCATCTCGCCGCCTATTGTGCACTGTGACCGTCTGCGACTTCCGTGTGCCTTGTACGAAACTACTGGAAAGGAGAATAGGATAAGTTGCGAATTGAAAATACTATTCTCAAAGTAAATATTTATTTAAGATTGCATTCTAAGAAGAGTCGATGCTTAGATTTTTTTGGCGATTGTGTGCAATCTCGAAATGTAAAGGCATTATCTGTTTCTACTACTTATACAACTTACCTACCTAATAGAATTTAGAAGTAATTCAACAAGGACATTAAACCTGTAGGTACCTATAATGTGTAAATTTTCGTTCACCTGTTTTTTTTTTATAATTACTTTTGTTGATTCCTTAGACCTAGCCTTTAACTGTTTCAAAATTTTCGACCTTAATTTCACTTACAAACCTCCAATCATAACATTTAGATACACGCAAAACACAAGTGTAAACAAAAACATACGTCAGCAAGTTTTACGCGCACCCGTGCAATCGAATAAAAATACAGTCCCGAAAACAGCAATAAAAACAAATTACGATTGAGATACCCAATAAAATGCGGCAGAAGTAAACCACACTTACTTTTATACCAATTTCTGGAGTTCCGCATAAAATTGGAAAACCGACCCCCGGCCGGGCCGTAAACGATAAACTATGAGGGATCCAGATGATTCTGGAAATTATTTAATTGGGGAGTTATTGTACCTTCTGGTGTTAGTAGAAAGTGGTACAAATTATTTTATTAGATTTAGGATTCGGATATCGTGAATAGGATTTAAAATTTATAACAGAAATAGGCTTTGCGTAAAAAAAAAAAAATTGACTAAGAATTTTTTCTATTTAATTACAAAATAAATAAGATTACCTTATTACAAACATAATTATAGGTAAATATTACTGAATGTGAGACTGCATAAAATATTGTTATAATTATTTTTATTCCAAATTGTTCTGCAACTGATCAAAGCCAACCCATTCTTTTCATACTTAAAGCTCATTCAAACAATTCTAATCCTCTAATTTCATAATGATCACTTATACCACTTTCCTTTGCATCCCCCGCTCCCGTTCTGTTACAATTTCAATCCTAAATGGGTTCTTGCTTGTTATTATGTTATTAACATTAGAAATTACGACATCTCATTGTACTGTAATCGGTGGAGGCTGCCATTGTACCAACCGACCCACCATGTTACTTCACTTTAAAATCTCTATGCTAATTAGAAATTGAATGTTTACTTCACTTAAGTAGAGTGCTTTGTATTCGTCACGATACTTATTAGACATTGCAATGTTCAATATTGTTATGCTCTTAAATTGCTCTACGACTGCCATTGAATAAATAAAGAGTTTTGTTATGGACAAAAATAAAATATGTATTTATTTGGTAAATCAGTTGTCGTATAAGTTATATCTGAAACTAAAACATTTGAGGTGGCGGAGAATGTTACACCTAGCTAGACAAAAAAAAACTTAAAGTCATAAATATTCAGTTATATTTTCAAGATATTCCATAATATATGTTTGAAGACAACCCCCGTAAAATAAGCTGTAGCTTTCTACATTAGCTGGCTCAATATACAACTTTACTTTTAATCAATCAGCCTTTCCAATTTCCAACAAACATAAATAAAAGAAACAACGGAATTGGTAGCTGTTCCACGTCAAAATATAAATAGAAATGTTCGTTATTTTCCTGTATTTTCCTTTCGAATGGCAACTACATATGAAACATAATCTAAACGGGACAACTCTGACAGCTTACGAAGGATGTGTCACGGAAAATAATATAAAAACTCTTTTCTACGGACAAAGGCAGTCAAATAATATTCATGTTTTTTTTTGTAGTAGACAAGATTTTCTTGAAGAAATAGAATGTGAATCGGTGATTTGGTATTTAAAATATTGAATTAAAAAGTATTGGATGTATGTTTGTGATTATGATTATTATCATAAATTTTAAGATACCTTTGGCTAACAGGAAAACTAGTTTATTTTTAATTGATTATAAGTATTACTAGTTCGATAACATAGAGGTTTAATGAGGTAGTTGTATGTCTTTGTTTTATTTAATCGGGTGTATAATTTTATTTGTGCCTTCCAATAAATATGTTATAACCAGTTATAACGTATTTAACAGCATATCAGAGTCTGAAAATAGTTAACAAGAAAATATCATGAATTTAAAAAGCAAAATCTAAAAGACATGTCTTACAAAAAAATTACTTAATCTACATTAAAAAAAATAAAAATTCCAAGTAATTGGCACCTCAGCTCGTTTAAAATTCAGGTGTCGCGTCAGACGTTTATCTGCGTCGCTGGGAATCGAACCCGCGCCCGTACAATGGACACCCGTCAACACCGCCGCGACATCCAGACACTTTGCTCCTATTTGTCTTTTAGTTCAACTTTATGTACATACTTTATATAAATGTGTGTTCTATTGAGAGATACAATTACATATATACAAGATAGGATTCTTATAACTCTTATATTTTTTTTAAGGTGATTTAGGTTATTGTGTACTCTTAAGTACTTCGTGTTGCGAAAAGTTGTACTAAATAAGAACGAAAATAAATTCTTTCTTTTAACAAAATAGGGTCAAATAAACACAAAATTAAATTCCGCATGGTAGGGCTATCTATTACGAGATGAATGAAATGATGAAGGAGATGAAAAAAATATACAAATATATTTATAAAGATTTTTCAAAAACAGGATGAATATTTTGTTGTTCGCTAATTATGGAAATCTTTTTTCAATTTCTCAATTATCTCTTCACTCGATCTTAATGTAAGTATTCCACAATCAAATAAGCAGTGCTTGTGTATCCACGGCATCTCTTGTTAACAAGATCTATATCTGCAGCCTAGCAGGTCAGATGCGGCGATCACGACCGACATACATGTCCTAAGGGTTCGGACCCGGTACGGAACCTATAATTGTGGCATGATCAAAGTACCGACTTGAGTTTTCACACAATTTGGATAGTTGGTGAGGGGAAATTGCGGTCAAATATTCCGAATTTAGGTAAACAATGATATGGTGTTCATGTTAGGCTACTAAGGTTTCTTCAAATTGGCCTCTAGGAGGCTGAACCATAGGTTTAAGTTATACATGATTACTTAAAATATCATATAAAATCGATGCATGCAAGTTATGTAATCCAAACAAAAGCTGCCTCTGTCAAACTCATATTGAACGAAAATTCCTTTGCAAAAGCTACCAAACTCTAATCTATTATTTTGCGTCTTTTCAAATTGACACTATTTTATTTAGTTACTACTGCTAGCCACCTATTCCAAGCATCAAAAACCGCTTTCACCTGATCGTCATCTGTTTCTATTCATAATAACAAAAGATGCACGAGTGTGTACTATCACGGAACCAAACAACCCTTAATAACCAACAAATGAACACGGTGGTCTATTCAACAGGCATATAAGCCAAAACGTCTAATAAAACCTATTCGTATCTAGCAATAAGTCTCCACCCACGGACGCTGCAAGTGTAAAGGCTGATTTAGAAGATGACGCGATTAATATAGCAAGACCTGATACATTGCTGTTGACGATCGATGTCGGATAATACCATAGCAGAGAATCCCCGCAATGTATTGCGATGCTGTGTTTGTTTCGCATCGTCTAAGTGAGTGTGTAGCGTGTATTAAAATAACGTATACATGCGGTTCACCAATTGTGCCGGTCGGCGGCTACATTAGCGCGATTGACACGAACACGGACCTTGTTACTGGTATCGAGATGCGTATCAAACGCCTTTGGGCTACTGTTTTCGTATCTTCGGTGAGGATGTAGTTTTACTGGAAGCGGCAGGATAAACTGGTATTTCTCAAAACCATAGTAAATCTATTTGTTTGTAAATTCGATTAGAGAGATATTTAATAAATAAAATATTTTCATTTACAACATGTTTTAGTGGTTTAATTACGACTAACAATTCCTAGCTTTACTGGGATTTGAAGCAAAGTAGTACTCAATATATCGCCTTCATCTACGAAGCATTTATTACTTGACCATATAAAACTAAAATCGCATTATGCAATGCCAAAAGTGTATTTTTCCAATAGCTGATATTGTTCTCAAGATGGGTCTTAAATTATTCTTCCTTCTGCTCCCAATATAATTTTATGACATACATATTGAAGCAGCACTTTAAGCTTCAACACGCAAATTAACTAAACAACTTTAGAACAGTAGTACCACATGTAGGAGTAGGTAACAGCAACTACTTACTATTCCAAATATCATCTACAATCACATATCAACTCATCAAAGCACATCCAGCTTCGCTACATCCTCGCGACCGCTTCTCGGGTGTAAATGGGTGCATAATAAGCGACCATTCAAAATCAAGCAGACGCATTCCGCCCGGTATAATAGGAATTCTTCACCATACACATGTTTCTTAGTTCGCATGTGTGTTCGGACATTTGTATGGAGTGCCTTGAATAATGATTTACAATGTACGCGGTGGAAATAACGCCAAGCTTTTCGTTGTTATCGAGAGATTTTTATCCGATTCTTGCTGTATGAAAATCGAGTTTGTTAAGTGATGTTGCCTTGTTGAAGTGAAGCTGTTTAAACCTGTCGTAATACCCTTTTTTTTTTTAAAGCTAACGCCTTCTCATTTACCAATCTTTAAAATAAATATCGATGAACCAACCTACAAATAGCCGAGAAGCTCCTTCCGAGCAGAATTTTAATTTACAAACAGTGACGAATAAATGCTGAAATCTGAAAAACCCATACTTCTAAAACCTAATTGACTGATTGGTTGCTAAATATCCCTAGTACCTAACATAACTATGTATAAGAATACATTGCTAAATTTTGCTTAACCAATCATTACCTAACATATTTGAATTACTCTTTATGAAAACAACACTTGTTTATATAATGTCAATCATTAACTTTAATTAGTTTGTTAATATTTGAGTTAAATACACGCTTTAAACTAAAAGCACTCAGATTAACAAACCGCGAGCTAAACCAAATTTTAGCGTTCTAACCACATTAATTAACGTTACAAAATTGTACTTTACTAAACCCTAATTAAATCGGACTACTCGATTGTTCAATCGAGAACTATTCATAAACCGATTTTATTTCATACCGATATTAAAATCGATAAATAACACAGCATTTAAAACTTGACTGCTGAAATTACATTTTTCATTTTAACATCAATATTTTCAATGCAGTCGAACAATTATCGTAAGCCAGATAAATTATGTTTTTAAATTGACATAAAAATCATAGTGTAGTACAAATTTAAGCTTATTACGAGCATCGATGTATAGTATCGGCAGATCGACGATTTATCGAACACGATCGCCGCGATATGATCGAACGATTGTCTTTATATGGTGTGTTCCCGTTTCGACATTTTGTGTTTGGTCTAAGTTAGTTAAATATTCCTTTAGGCATAATACATTTTTTCTATAGTATAGGAAAGGAGAAGAAGAAGCTAGGAAGTAGCTCGGCATAAGTTCAGAGTTCACTAAATATAATGCACTTGTACTATGTAAGAGTTCATGATCGCTACTGAAAATACTCTTTACATATTTCTGGGCCGACGACGCAATTTTCCGATCGACTCTTTAAAAAAGGAAGAATAGATGAAACAGGCAAAATTTACACTCACCGTCCATTACTTACAATAATAAATAGTTTCTAACATTCAAATAGTCTGAGAATTCTGGGATGTAGTAACATTCTTTCTAGTAAAACTGATCAACGTCATTGGCCCCCGATTTATTAGTGATGACGTATACCATAAATGTTTCCTTTCCCCAAGCGTGTTTTGGTAGGTATTTAATATTGTAAACAGGTGGAAACGGCTAAAATACGATCACAATTCTCAATGAACTCTTACGATTTGCGTATAAAAGATAAATGGGTTCTGTTTTCATTCACTCTCAGTTCATTTAATTCGTGACGTAGATACACCACTTAAAATTCCTTAAATGTCTACATTCTCTATAAATCTTAGATCGAAATAAATAAACTTGAGAATACATTTTTCTCATCTCTATCCTGGACTGTAGTTTCATAGAACGGAAACGGAAGTTATGAATAAATAAGGAATAAGTTGTTTTGTAGTTCGAAAACTAGAAAGTAGTTGCAAACTTAGCATAGTAAATCCTATATATCTGCACTTGAAACTACTTATCATGTTAAATACATATTCCTCAAACAACATTTCTAATTATTCACTTCATTAATATTCTAGAAGCCTGTCAAGACCAGAAATTCCTTAATTTCTCTCACACCAGTATTAACAAAAAATCCACTAGCGTCACTGTGACGTAAGCGAGCATTCATAATATTTACGTTACCCAAATGAGAAGGCACGTGACAGGAAGACACCGCGTATCACTTGCCTCGCACCTGTGTTCGTAATGGCTGGATTGTATACGCTCTTTCTTTACGTGATTTATAAGTTTCCTGTTAACTGTTCCATGAAGTTTGGTTGTACTTTCAGTCGGGATTTAATGATTGTTAAATAGATTGGAGGAAATGAGAGTGTTTGTACGAGAGCTTACGCAGGGAAGATGGATGGCATGGGGTAAATGGATTAGGAATTATTTGATAGTATATTAGATAAAAATACACGTAGTTCTAATGTGTTTTGTAGTATTTTAAACCACTTATAACTATTCGTTCATTATTGACATATTTAATAAACTAAAATTATAAAACATGATTTTAAATTTTTTTCCAAATGGTACATCATAAATTTTTCAAATGGTACATCATTCAATTTTCCCTTAAACTATATACTACAAATATCATTCAAAGTTGAATCCGAAGAATTAATACTAAAATAATAGCATTTACCAAACATGTTGAGTTTTCTCTAGAGTTTGTTGACAGCAAACGTTTCTCCATTTGCATTTCTAGGTTTCAAACAGAATACTAGTGCTATAAAAACGCTGTCTGTCTGTCTAGAAGTCCTAAATAAAACAAGGTAAGGTTTAGTCATGACTATTGTAAGTAAAACACTCTTGTGCATGAAGTTGAATCTATGATATTATAAATGCGTAATATTAAATCTTTGTAATACTATTATCTCCGACGCTTGGACATGGTAATTTTTCATAATATATGCAGAAGAAATAAGAAGTAATCTCACTCACTATGTTTATGTTCCGCTCACTATGTTTTGAAGATTTCAGGTTATTAAGAATTCATCTTATATTTTACAAATGGTTTATTACTACGTTATCCTTAAGTGTACATATTATCGAAAATATATAACAATTTACCTAAACGTGAATTAAAAAACTTGACAATTAATAATAATACTGTTTATTTGTTCAATAGAGTAGAGCAATACTACAAATTGGCGAGCCACAAACTATAATAATTATTTGGATATTTACATTATGTAGGGTAAGTTAGGTTAATAACAAGGATTTCAACCTTCACTTGAACAAATAAATCCGATCAGTTACCCACTAGACCAGCAAGTTCTTAATTAAGCATCCTTTTTTATTTAACAGCAATTTATTTCGGCTCCAATCATACCAATTTACGACAGACGCGATCTCTTAATATAATTTACAGTTTAATTATCAATAAATCGCTTTTTAATTACATTGAACTGTAATTACGTGATACGAATCTCGTTGGTACATAAATATGAGAATCGCGATGGAACCTAACCGGGTTAACGGTTTACAATTGTTGCGAATAAAGTCTTACTGTAACCGTGACCAAAGACATCAGGCTGATTGAAACTAGTCTTGACCCGCGACTGGACCTGTGTATAGACCTACCCCTGGAATACGATTTATTCCACACAAGTTCTAATGCAAAGAGGGGCTCGTGGCTAAGACCGTGGATGGGTGACCGTTCTAAAACATACCGAGACCGCTCCGTGCCTCAGATAGCACGTTAAGCCGTAGGTCCCGACTGTCATACGTTGATCTTTGACAGTCGTTAAGTCAATTCTAGTTTTTAAAATAAATTAATCTCACAATCTCTCCAAGTTCTTATAAGATGAAGAATAAAATTGTCTCTTACAAAATTTACTTCAATTCTCACTTAGTTAATTAAAATAAGTATCTCCACTGCATTACTTAACAAAACCAATTGTATCCTGAGCTAAGTCAAATGTACAGTTAGCACAATAATGAGGTAACTGTAGCATTGTGACGTCACCTTACTAAACAAACTGTATCGTCCCAAAATGGCCGACCACCGATTGTAGAGTCGCGGACACTTAATGCTACCTGAACGTAGCGATAGCAGCAATATAAATAATATACAGTTGCATATATTTTTTGATATCACTTATGATGGATGGATGCTGCCCCAAAACGCCGAGAGAACAATGTCTAAACATAGTTTTATTTACCCTATAAACCATTTTAACTTACTTTGTTGTAACTATTTACATTTACCTACGTTTTCTCGACTGTCAGTTACTGTTTTCCAGTGATTGATAAAGATGGAAAAATACATAAAATACCTCACAAAGAAATAACGATGACTTCCACACGAAGCGGCCTACAGCAAACTCGTCGAAACAAAAACATATAATCATGGAAAAATATCTGTACAAATGTACAGACTTTATAAAACAACCTGAAAAAAAAATATGGTCTAATTGAGTTACAGAAGATGAGGTGATTTGTCTAAATCCTAAATGGATTTAGACAATCCTAAACCTTTAAAATAAATACACGTCCTTGACCATACACAAAAGTTAAAATCAGGGACAACAATATACTCAATTTAACTTCAACAAACAGAAAAAAAAAATACAATAAAAGCTAATAAATACCATGAACGCATGTTCCGTCGGTACCGCAGTCGGCTAGACTTATCAGATGCACAGAAGAAAGCCGAATGCGTTAAACGGTAGTTAGTTAACCACAATTATTATTATTTAGTGCGTCGGCGAATAAAGGTAACGCCCACGCTAACTAGTTGGAGCGGACTAGTGTGGATATACCTTTACTATTTAGTTGTTAGTATTCTGGCAGTTTTTAGTACAATATAGTTTATTTCAAGAAGTATTTTTTTATAACTTTTTATATTAATTTTGTGATAACATGAAAAAAGCTTGAACAACGAATAGAAAATTGTCTTATTGAATAAATGAACAAAAATAAGACATTATATCTATGTCATACCCACACTACACTAGCAGTAACAGTACCCGCCCGATGGTATCGGCGCCCGCGCAGCCTGCCATCATCTATAGGTATTTATTAACAATTGTGCTGCTTTGATGCACGATACAACTAATTACCCGCGTGATTTATCGATGTGACGTCACTCCGCCTTATACGTGAATACGCACGTGTGTAGGATAACAATTGAATACTTATTGTGTTGTGGTTTCGACTGAGTTATGGGCGATCTGTGATGGTTTTGTGAATAGTCGATAGTTAACAATTAAGCCTTTGGTAAATATACTGAAGGTTAATATGGACTTTGACTTGTATTATTGGATGAGTTTGATTGCTTGAATTGGGTTATCTCTAGACTTTATTTACTGTTTTAGTTACAGTTTTAGATAGAGTCGCTTAATGTAAGTCACATATGTTTTCCTCTACCTAGACTTTACTTAAATCTGTAGGTCTATACTTCCAGTCTTACCCTGTATTATGTTAGTCTGAAAGCCACCAACAACCTTAGATAACTTCACGCATCAAACTTTTATAATCCAACTTGTTATGACAAAGTGAAGCCTCCAAAGTCTGGAATCTCATTGAACTTAAGTTGTGTCACCCTGTATAACGCGGTAAGTAGACAGCGGGGGTTTTACACGTGCGCTAAAACATCCTGAGTGCTGAGTTTAGTAACACCTGCGGCGGTAGAGTGCGCTGTGGTTAACTGAGGAAATCCTTTTTTTTTCATTTGTTATGTAAGAGTTAGGATTTAAAATTGTTGATGTGTATTTCATTACTTCAAATAAATAATTGTAACATAGATACATACCTAGGTCAATATATATATACCTACATAGTCAAGTATTTTATTACAAAATAATTTGAAGACTCAATCCAAAACAGCAGGCATTACTGTAGTTTGTAATTCATCTACTAATTTATATAAATAAAATATAACAAGGATTAAAGATAACAATTGAAAAAATCTTCGCAAAATTTAAAATGGTGTATTAATTTTCTCTCATCAGTTTTGGCACTTTAATTATGTTCTGGTTTCTGATGGCTCAAAGATTTGGGAGCCACAATAATAATTTTGTCGACAATTTGTCATTTGGATATCTTGTCGCGATCCATCTTGTGATATCAGCACACGAGATGACTTTCTTTACAACGGGACCAGCCAGCTAATTCGGTAATCAATATGCAGATTAAACCTTTAAACAATAATACATCGGCACCCACTTGCCATTTGATAAATCTCTGTTTCGTGATCAAAATAATTATGTTTTGGAGTAAGTGTTTTTAATAACTTTCTCAATATATGCAGACGACAGAGAGATGAGTTTCAGAAAAGAAACACTTCCTTTTTCTCAAAAACAAGATTTTTGCAAAACAAGTTTTTTTTTCACATTAATTAGCATTTTAATACAGCAATATCCCGCAATGTGTTTATTATATGACCCCAAAGAAGACTAAATAAGGGACCAGTAATTTGGCCCAAAATATTTTTTCATCAAAATTTTCCACAGCTAACCTAACCTAACGTGGGTTTCAAATTATGAACACTTGTCAAAGTTTATGAGGAACATCTGTTACGGTTGGCTCACGAAGTCTCATGACTAACTTGTAATGTTTAAATTTACTTAACAAGTTATTTTTTTATCGAAAAATACAAGGATAAGCCATCTAGTCTGGTTACATAAATGCCAAGTCTACATTTTAGGGTTTAGGCTTGCTTGTTTCAAAGAACTTCACATATTAAGAAGGGAAGAATCTTCGAAAGAATGCACAATTTTAGAATGAAATGCCTAACCTGAAAATGGTCCTATAACAAGAAGTTCGAATGCAAATAAATATTCTATTGTGACGACAATAAAACAAGATTTCAGACGTAAAATCCTCTTCCATGTCGCAAAACTATACGCTCCATACAAATATCAGTCACTAACAAAAGCCTACCTTCCACAGGATGAGCCGGCTTCATCAGGGGACAGCGGCGACGAGAGTGGCAGCGAGCCGGAGTCGCCCAGCGAGAAGCTCATGCAGGTCCACAAGCAGGAGTGGTGCGATACCAACGAGAGGGATAATAAACAAAGGTTAGTTATAAAGTGGGATTCTATTACTCAACTGTAAATAATAGGGATGTTGTGTATAAGATCGAAAATATTAATTGAGAAAAAGCTGTCACTCGATTTCAATAGTCTGAATATGACACATTGTAGAAACAAGGACATTAACTTTATTATTATCTTGAGAAGTTTTTGTAAAAAGCCTTTAAGAAAGGCTATCAAGAAGCTAAAGTTTACGTAGCAATGTCGAATGGTAAATAATTTCTGTAAAGTATACCTTTAAGATCAGCATCAAGTAAACTGGTTCAAAATTAATAAAAAAGACATCACAGTATTTTCGAAATTTTGATGCCTAAAACTCATATCTCCACTTCCAGAGAATCCCACAACGACCACCTGGCATCAAGCTCTTCAACAACTCAAGAAGCTGACAGCAGCAAGCCGAGCCAATCTCTCCCAAAACTCCTGCCGAAGATTGACCTGCCAGGAGGAGCCATGCTGTACCACTCCGGGGTCCTCGCTGGCGTCGGGCTCGACGGGTTAGGCAGTAATATTGGACTGGGCAACCTGGCTATGGGGTACCCTCATAGCTTTATACTGGGACTTGCTAATCAGGGGCAGGAAGGCGGTGAGTTCAATTTCCTTTGCAACAAATGGCATTTATTTCGTAAACTTTTTTCGCTTGTCTTCGGAGAAAGAAGCCGGGTAGACCATGGATCCAATTAATATAAATTACTAGCTGTACCCGGCATGCGTTGCAATGCAATTTTTTCTACCTACCTACTACCTACCTGCCTACTACCTATCTACTACCACTTAGGGGTATGAAAAATAGATAGTAGCCGATTCTCAGACCTACTGAATATGCATATAAAATTTCATAAAAATCGGTCAAGCCGTTTCGGAGGAGTATGGTAACTAACATTGTGACACGAGAATTTTATATATAAGATTACAACAATTTTCAATATACCTACAATATTTCTAAAACGCATATTAGATCAATGCGATTGTGTTATTTTCGGTGCCGACCGCAAAACTACCGAAACAAATACGACTTAAGTTTACTACTACTCATTGGATAGTGAAATAACCACTTTAGATAGCAACAGTTAGACAGCAACTCAATTTACTTAACCTTACCCACGTTAGTACCTACCTATACTTGCCTAGCTAGTCAGTAACATTCTTTCTATCTCCGTAGCATCATCATCAAGCCAGCCGCAGTTCATCACCATCCCGCTGTCCATGGCGATGGCGGCCGCAGCCGGCGCGCCGTCTTCCACCGTCACCAACGGCTGTGGCGCCAGCGCCTCTAGCGACGACAGCAGCGAACTACAAGACTTGAGCACCGGCAGGAAGTAACGCGTACACGGTAAGAGGATAATATATGATGATAAAAGAAAATAATAAAGCTCTAAATTTCGGTCCAGAAAAAAGGAATTATTTTCGTTGTATTTTTACGGGTGACACTTTCGTATTTAATTTTTAAGTAGTTACCTAAAAAGAAAATTACTACCTTTTGAATGAAACGCACATGTTTTTAGTCTTTAGTTACTTACACATCAAAAACAAACATAACTGTGTACAATTTAGTAATTCTGACTGCCAGCATTCTGGTGGCGGACTATATTTTGACCAATAAAACTGGCCTGTTGGTCTAGTGGTTAGTGACCCTGACTGCTACACCGAAGGTCGTTGGTTCGATTCCCACCCAGGAAAAATCTTACTGTGATGAGTACGATCATTTGTTCTGTGTCTGGGTGTAATTTATCTATATGTACGTATTTAGAAATATATAATCTTGTTTATCAGTTGTCTGGTTACCGTAACACAAGCTCTGCTTAGCTTGGGATCATATAACCGTGTGTAAGACGTCCCGAAATATTTAAAAAAAAAACCATAACACAATTTTCGAAAACACAGTTCTTAATTATGAGCAATTAGTACCCATAAAAAACTGCATCCCTGGAAAACAAAAGGCAAAGACCTGAATTATATTTATTCATTAAAAACTTAGAAAAGTTTGCGGTGCGCTGCATAAACTTGTTTAAATCACATTCAAATTGAGTTTTAAAGAGACTCAGACAAACAGTGCTTTGTAATGAGTTAAATAATTTCATTTAGGTTAAGTCTGGAAAGTTAACTTGTTGGAAAACTGAATGTTTTTATTACTCAAACCTGCTTTTTTTTGTGTTGGACTAATGTGACCTATGTATGTTTGGGAATATTCTTATTTACCCTCAATTATTTTTTGCACAGTAGGGTCACAAATGTCAAAGTATTATATTATATTTTAACCTCAAAAAAATATTCAAATTATTAATTAGGTGTATTAATTGTGATAAAAACTGTCTGGCTGTCAAAAGTATTAGATTTTAGTAATTACTGCAAAACACAAAACGGAAGCTCTATTATTACTTAAGTATAATAGGCTAAAATAAATAATAAATAAATACTGTAATTATTAATAATACATTTGTTTTTGTTTCAGAATCAACGCGCTGACGCTGAAGAGTGTTATCTATATAATCTTATGAATAAAATATTAAAAAAGTATGTACCAAAGTTTATATTTGGACTTCCAGCAATATCAAAGTATCTAGATTGTTGGTAGATAGGTAGAATTAATCAAGTAAATATCGCATCGTATCCATTGTATCACATACATGTCATTAATGTTCCACTATAAGACCGTGGTAAGAAAGCAAGCGAGGAGCGATTTCGTTGTAAATTGACAACTTCTATCGCAATAAAATGGAAAACAATTCAATTTTATCACGCTTTGCAATTACTATAAATAAACAGTATATTTAACAACATATTTTAAATAAACAGATTACAACAAATTCTTCGTAAAATATATTGGGTTAATTCAATGCAATTTGAATCACAACCATCTTTGTAATTACCTCATTAGTTGGGCGTTTTAAACACAAAAAAAAACAGTAACGTTCAACTGTAACCACTTTATTAAATTGAAGTAACTTTAACTATTTATTCGACTTGCATGAAATTTTGTTTGCGTTGCAAAGTGCAGCACAATATTGTAAGTGCACGCCTTATCTTTACGACTCGACGTTATTTTTCGTTCTTGCCGTCTCATTTAGTTCGCAAGTTGTGTTCAAAACTAGTGTGGTAAATGAGCTTCTTGGAATATTTGCTCCGTTTTTCGTCCCTCGCTTGTTTTCTAAACATGGTCTCAGAAAAGCGATGGTATTTTAAAGTTACTCATATTTATCGGATAGCATAACCTTGCCAATAAAAAGTCACTAAATATTTTCGATACACATGTAAATTTATATACGGTATTAAAAAAAATATATAATTTATTGTATTTAAATAAGTAGGTATTAATATTGTTTGTATGGAAATTAACATATGCGTATTTTTGTACCAAACATTGATACTAAACTGTTAACTGAAAGTTTTAGAGTAACAATGATACACTTGTTTTTATGAGCATTTTGTATGTAACGTGAGTTCTACCGTATTATTAATATTTTGTTTAATTTTTAGTTTTAATTACATATCGGAAGCGGGTTTTATTTAATTTGATTTTGTGAAACAATCGGAATGTCTGCAAGACGAAAATGTATTTGTTCTTGTATATTTTAAATTATTATGTTCCAGTATAATCAGTAGGATTAAGTTTATCAGTTTTAATTATATTTAATTGAAATTATTTGTCTAAAATAGTTTGCTTAGTTACTTTGAATTTAAATGATCAAACATCATCATTTTACTTTTCATTCAAATGTTATCTATAGAAAGGTTTAGAAGAACGGAAAATATAAAGCAATTAGTTATAATTAAACTCTAGGTATAATTCACCCGCTTCCGCTTTCACTTATGCGCCCGCTGTCGATGCGACCGCGGCTTTATACAGTAATTATCATCACTATCATTAAAGCATTTATTATCACAGGCAAAGTAAAAACTAGTGCTTATAGAGTGTTTCGTACTTAAGCTATTCTAAAGTGGTAATTATTGTGCCTACTGGTACTTTTAGTGTCAATAATTGACATTGTTCTTGACATGTTTTCTCACGAATTAAATAAATTAACCCAATGGTTTCCAATTACAATGAGAGGGCCAAGAAAATACTATTGTAATTAACTAAGTGCGTATTTCGCAGTATACAATGAAAAATTGCACGTGTCTAAACTTATCTGTCGGTTTATCAATGTCCAAGATCAAATAGCTATATAACTAAACAGTATTAAACACAAGCTAGTCAAATTGAATACATTTTCAGATATTACACGTGTAATTTTTCATATTGTTTGTCACTTGGCTATGGCTAAATTGGTTGGTTTGTCATGTGTTTTATAAACAACAAGGAAAGGTGGATGTTGCTTTATACGGCTCTGAAAATATTACAAAATGTGTTTAGGTATTGACTGACTGAATGCATAGCTAATAATTATAAAGGCTTTGTAATGCTTTGAATAGTTTGAATAAATGGAGTCGGACACGTGCCTATTTAAAAAAAAAGCTTATCTTGTATACGAGATTTATAAATAGCTTAACAAAAAAACGAGGTTTAATCTTATCGTTACTATTTTAACTCGTAATCTCCTACACATTTTGACTTCTCTTTCAAAAAGGATATTAATTTTAAAACTCTGTATAATTCATGTGGCACATGTTATTTGTAACTCTATAAGTATTATCATACATTTTGTATTACCCTGTTTATTAGCCGACGTAGCCTGTGGTCTAATCTACATCGAACATGTCTTAAACATTTGCTGTAACTTTTTTTCTTACTATTATAAATGTTCCTTTTGTTTCGATTTTTTATAATAAAAGTATTAAAAATATTATGTCGTTTCATTTTTACTATTGGTGTCAAAGTACCTACCTAATACAAATGGAATGATCAGAAAAAGTATTGATAATTTAAAAATATCATACTACAATGAAGTCAATAATAATAATCTTCAATCTAGAAGCAGTAAATAATACCTAATTGCACCTAATTGTTTGCCATCTAAGGTGTCAAAAGGCAATAAAAACAGGTGAAAATATATTCAAAGATGGTTTCAAATCTAACACCACCAAACACGATAGAGCAATCAATCTCCCTATTTCCATCACAAATGACAGAAGAACTTAATGAAAACATTTAAAGAAACTGATAGTTATAACAATCATAAAAATTTACAACTACAACAATGGGGAATGCAATTTATTAAAACAATACGATTGAAAAACAATTAACTCTTGGTGCTCACAAAAATATCTCTTTACAGTAAAAAATCCCATACATTAAATATAATAGCACTTAGGTAGCAAAAACTGGCGGCTATTAAAGACAAGATATACCAGTTTAAACTGACCTTTAGAATCATATCGAACCAGAACAGACCCCTAGACAAGAGACATTTGAACAACCAAAAACTGATCTAAGTAAATGTATGGAAGTGACAAATACACGTGTCTTAACGAAAAGAATTGACACTTCAATACATTTGAGCAAATTCTGTTGTCAATCCAAAATACCACTTGTCTACAAGGACATTGTTTTATCAATATTTACCGCCAGAGGTCTTCCAATATTGGTCGATATATTCGGCACAGTATATTCGCATCGACAATTATTCTTCGGTATTTAATAACATATGGAATGAATTTGATTGGTCGCTCGCCAACCAATCAGATTGTTGGACAACTAATGAATATTCCGTACCTACTATCCTATGAAATAATGGAGTCGCAAAAAACTGCATGCGTACATTTTATTATGTATTTTATTATTAGCAATGAGGACTCGATGACAGTCGCACGGTAGGAAAACGTTTTTTATTAATAATACTGCATTCATTAATGTTGTAAATTAAAATTGTAATCATACAGGTTCTGAACTAGTATTCGTCTACGGATTTGTCTGAAAAGATTTAAAATAAATCACAATTACATTATATACATAAAATGAAGCCTGATACAAGGGGATAAATTAATTCTAAATATATTTCGAAAAGCACGTTGTTTATCGATCTTGCAATGAAGGGTTGTCAAGATTATGTGATAACTTCGTCTTCCTATTTGGCCAAATATTGTGATTCTTCTCTTTGCATCAATATCTACACAATCTATAACTGTATTAGCTTTTTATTCCAATAACTTCTGTGAACATACCTTTCCTTCTAATACATCATTTTCTATACATTTTAAAATGTCGTGTCTCCTCGTCATTTCTGTGCGTTGCCCAGCTCCCAATATGGCCACCTTACATATTCAAGTGTGGACCAGCGTTGCATGTGTGCGTTCCTTAATCACTACAACCAATCAAGTGCTGTGTTTACTTAAGTTTGTTTTATATAGCTACTTAGTGTCACTAATTGTGGACTATATTGACTGATTCTAAATGACCCGCTCAGATGAGGGATTTATTTAGAGGTTACATTATAGTATTCAGCATGTTAAATTTAAAAAAAATGTAGTCGATATTCAATTTAACACATAGAAGTTACCCCAATTAACATACGTATTTTTGTAAAAAAATATATTTCATTGAATAAGTAAATAATTATTTATTCCTTGAATTGATGTGCATCAGTCAAGTCACAGGTCACCATCGCAATATTGGGTTAAAACTGTTTGAAGTAAAAATATTTATTAACGTAGGTACAGCAATGATTTTAAAAGGTTTTACCAACATTTTTAGTTCTTTTTTAACAGTATTTTGCTTCGTGATAAATTTTATTCTAAACTACGTATTAATAAGAAAAGTGTTTCATTAATCTACATCGTATCCCACCGCGCACACATCGCCTAGAACACAAGAACATAAATATACATTCGAACACATAGACCCATTATTTCCTTCCTCAACAAATTGTACAATGTACTAGCTTCTGTATAAATAAATTGCGAATACAACAAGAATAGCAAATAAATGTCGTCGACATTACACTAATTGAATACCTACACCGCTATTGTCATTAGTTACTTAGACATTAGAGGGAGTATTGGCATTTTTAAATGGCCGAGGAAGCAGTAAAAGAGAAAAATGTTCAGTAAAGCATTGCTCTCACGTTTCGCCGGCTATACCTAATAGAATTTTTCAACTGTCGTTACTCGTAAGCGCACAAAGAAGTTTCACGATCAATCGCTTCGACTGTTTTCCTTTAAAAAGTTATTCTGTTTTTGTTGATTAGGTAGGATAATAATCGTTTCTGGATTACCTGTGCTTATTTCCTTCATGAAGCTGTTGAAAATAATTACTAAGAAACGAATGTTTTAAGCATAAAATAATCTTCTTATCTTATACATGATGTTTTCCTTTATAAAGGTTAAGGAAAATATCATCAGTCTTTGATGGAATAACTGAAAACTACATATTTCATACGAAAAGTTAAAGTTAATTATTAGTACAAGCTTATGATCATCACTTCGATCTTGTGCATACAAACACTGAAAGACGATACTACATCAAAAGCAAAAAATAAAATTCGCTTCACAACAACACTCGTTTATGTTAAGAATTTTGATTTAATCGTATTTGTATCCAGGCAAAGTCACAGGCATAATCTAAAGCCATGACCAGCTCGATATCAACATAGGAGCATCGTAGAAACCTGTGTAAAAGTATAGTAAGTATTACTAATGCATTAGTGCAACCGTCCGCGCCCCACACGGCTATCTAGTATCGAGCGCCCGTCACTCTAGTTTGCAAACCTAATTCCTGTATGTAATACATACAAATAAGTGTTACACTGCTATATTGTATTGTAGGTAATTGGAAAACCTTCGCCATCTTGTTTCGTCCTGCGGGTCGGGATGGGTCTAATTGTTTCGAATTCTGGAGAGAATTAAATAATTTTGTTAGAAATTTCCGGGATTTTTGGCTACAAGCGTCCGTTTATTTTCACAGAATTAGTAAATATGTTGTTAAAAAAGTCAGTATGATACACATTAAAGTATTAATGTTATTTATGTATTAATAGTACATAATATGTAGTAACTTGGTAATACATTAAATACTATAGAAAGTTTAATAAATTCCAATACGTTTTTCAGCTTAAAAAGTCACTTTAAATCAACAGTAGGAATATTTACGGTCTGTAAATTACTCGCTACCAGTAACCTGTACATTAATACCGACAAACAGTATTATAATCAGTCGTAAATACTATAATGCACTTGCATTTACAAATGGACATAAAATTAACAATGCAGGCATTAGATGGATGTGTTTTACGAGTCAGGTGTAGTGCATGTGGTGCCCATGTTTAGACTGCATTGTTTTAAATAAGCCTTCTCTGTGGGTTAGGCAGATGTCTGGCGAAGTGTTGAATACATTTCACTAAGGCGGCACTATTTTACTACCTAATTTGCAATTAGAGCTGTTAATTATAGTGTTTATAAACTTTTCTTTCTTTTAAAAGAGGAAATACGGTTTGCATTAATTAGAAAAAAAACACTTCAATTGAAATAAAATTTTATTTATCTTACAATGTTCTTAAAGCTCTTTGTTTTTGTCCCCTTTCTCTTTCTTTTGGTGACTTTAATTTACGCATATCATTCTTCTTTGTTTGCCGCATTTACTGATGTTTTTGCCACTGATATCCTTAGCGCAGCCCCTTAACTGCTTCACCGAACTGTAGCTTTTACTGAATCACTTCTGAATGTTCTACCTATACCCATTTTCCATTGTGATAATCTTGAAATCCAACCAATAGAAAATATACCAGGATACCTTATAAACAAAATGAATATAAAAGTACTTGACTTATAGTATTGTCTGTTGTCAAGTCTTGTAGCAAGGAGATCAGCTTCCACAAGGTTTTGTTGGTACTTATTAAAATATTTCCCCTGAGGTAAGGCTGTTGTTCCTACAAGTCTTTGTTTACGGAAAATTATTGTAAACTGCTACATTGTATACTATGTCGCCCGATTTGGTTAGGATATGTATTCTGGATATATTTCTTGTTTAGGATTTATTTTTACGATTATTATTTGTGTAGGTAATAATTATGTTATTAAATTCCGTAATGGTTATAGGTGAGTTTATGAGGTGTCGTTTAATAATAATAAACTAATGATTCATGGCTCAATTATATCAGTAAATGGCACAGACGAGTGTTCAAAAACGTTATAAAAACTTGGCTGAAATAGTAGTAGTAGTATTAGAATTAATAGTAATATTACCTACTTTTAATATTTAGTTTCTGTATGCAGTCTTAAAATATAATTTCAATTTTTCTAAACTGAAAACAACTAGGTACTTCTCATGACAGACAAAATCTCTACCAAAGACATAGGTACCTAGTAGCCCAGTAAGTAAATAACATGATTTACAAGACCCCATAGATCTCGCAAATAAACCTTCATATCGTATCTTTACGGTTTTGTTTGTCACAGACTAACCGAATTACGTGGATTCACGAAGTAGACAAAAATATTCTCTGCGTATAAAGGAATGTGTCACAATGTGTCAAACGATTCAGATTCAGCGTTTACTAGAGTAAGCATACGTTTTGATTTACGTAATGAACCTGGTTTTACAATACGTATGTATTTCTGCAATGTCTGAAGATGTGAATCACGGAATTAATTCAGAAGGTTAAGAAAGAACGAAATTAAGGGGAAAAATGGGCTTGCAATCACGTTTGTATTTTCTGAAGCGGTAAGCATGCGGGCATCTATACCTAGCTATCTCCGGTCGTAATTTGTCCCATAATATATGTTAGGGGAAACTGGAATATTGCTGACGACATCCATATTCTTATGACTCTCTAATGATCGCGTTCCCGAAACTGCACGTAAATAGGTAGAGCATGAATTATCTTAATCCTTACAAACTAGCATGGGGCTACCGCGATCATGCTATAAAAACTACATGTATAATAAGTATAAAAACATTTACTGTTATGTTTGTACACTATTTTTTTATGAAAACCATTTGTGCTTAAACAAGGACTTTTTCATTTTCAGGCTAGTGAAACCATACCGGATACATTAAACTAACATCCTGCATTCCTGAGCATATACAAAAATTTTCCTCTTAACGACAGACGAATGTATCGTAAAATTAAAGATTCAATGTAGCGACGCATGAATATTTTGCTAATGCTCATTATACTTATAATGTAAGCCATAATTGGGTTCGCGCGTCATTTTCAGATAGGGTAACCATCGCTTGCTAAATTATTGGAGCTAGCAAGACTTAATATAAAGGTTCTTTTAAACGGTTCAATGTTTTTTTTAGGTTTCTAGGACCAAATCAAGACAGTTCTCAAAAATTATTCAAGTTCCATATCTGTTAAGCAGTTAAAATTTCTAGTTGGGCAACAATGTTATGGGGTCCTTCCTCTTATGACAGGTATAGATTTTTGTAATATAACAGAGTGCAGAGAGGTGATTTTATTTCTTAACTTTCAGTAAGTAGTTGTTATTTTTTAGTAGGTGCGGCATTTTCGTATGTGTATAATATTGCCCACCATGTAATCTTCTCGTGTATATCCTCATACATATTGTATGTTTGTATCTACATGCATTTTTCTGTGTATTTTTTATGGTATTATCGACAAATAGATAACAGTACACCTAACGATAGATAAGCACTACGAATATCTCAAACACATTACTTTTTAGAATCGCGTTAGTGGTCATAAAAATGGGCAAATGCCAGTAGAACGCAAAACTTTCCCAAATTTGCGAATTTATATTGATCTGTACCAAATAAGTGGTCACCTCGTACAAAGCAATCGCTATGACCGGGCACGCGCCCGCCTAAATCGTCCGTCCGGTCTGGATATGGCGCGCCATCGGCTTGCTGCGCACGCGCACCTCGCTGCCTGAAGGCCGCTTTTCACGTGGAAATACCATTGTTTGTGCATTGATTGTTGTATTAATGATGACAAACAATGTATTGGAGGGTGGTAAAACGAATACATGATGTAAGGTTGTATTGTGGTGAACAGATTTTCTGAAGTTGAACTCGCTTGTCAAAGGATATTAGGAATTGAAAGGAAGTGCGAATAAGTTAAGTCAGAAATCAAGCATAGTGAATAACTCTGTACAAGTGTACATTACTGTACAACATACTTCCTTTACAGGAAAAAGGTTATAAATAGCACTATTAAGCAATAAATAGCGTCTTTAAATAACGTTAGAAATGCAAATATTTTAAAAAATGTTTAAGATTAAATGTGAAGTTACTAAACTTTGATAAAACCCGCCAACCTTTAAATATACAGTCTTCTCAAACATTCCACATTACAATACATAACAAATAACTCTCCCCACATTCCCACTTATGTAGATAGAGTGGTAATGACAGGAGGACCCTCTATAAGGACGGATGCTGATTTTATTGGGGTGCTTCAAATATTTTAGGTGTGTTACAAGCAGTTGGCATGCGGTGTTAAACATGCGCCAATGTCCACAAAAACGAGTAATAGCTTGTAGCAAGTTTATTTTCACGCCACACACCTGAATATTTCCAAAGAGGTACCGACACATTTCTCTGTAGAAATACTTGAAAGGTGAGTGAACCCTGATCGAAAAAGGGTATGAATTGTGTATTTGCAGAGATTTGCATTAAGTAGATGAGCTGATTTGGCCTTTTTTTGTTTAAAAAGGTGTAGAAATTGTTCTTTGTTATAATGAAAGAAAACTTCTTCAGACGTCTGTAGATTTAATACTAACTTTTTTTTAGTTTTAGATTTCAAATTTATTTACTAGATCCAAAAATCACTGCAAGCATTTTGCACAAAAATAATTTCATGCTTTTTGGTTTATATAGAAAATTTTATGATCCATATTTATAAACATGACAAAAAAGGGACCATACCGTCTGCTCTCTTACACAGGAGCGTAAAAACCTAATTATAATTCAGTCTTTTTTCAGCGGCTGACAAATTAATGCCTTTGCCACGCACGGCTTTTGAGCACAAAGTAAACTTTAATTATGCGAGATGAACTGTGCCAGTCATGTACTGTGTTTTAAATTTTCTTGTGCTCAATTCGTAGCTCTACCAAATTTCTGAATTTCGGGTCTTTGATAGAGGACATAATTAAAATGAGGAGACTAAAAGTATTAGTCTAAAAAGTAGTCTGAATTTTTTTAGATCTAATTCCAGTACACTTTCTTAGAACGAAGAAAGTAGTCAATTAATTTAAACATGACCAATTGGTTACGTTCTAGATTTAATTATCTAAAATCGTTTTCATCTAATGAGCCAGATGTATAAAAAAAAACAGGATACTTACTATTATTAATTAATCAATAGTTACAATGTTTATAACAACTCTAATACCATCTACACATCATTTCTTTAGCTAAATTTCTCCATGTATCTGAACATAAGGGCATGTGTACACACACGACAGGCCACTGGGATATGCGTCGTACAGTCCCGCAGTTATGACGCGCGAGTACCGCTAACTAATGCTACGTTTAAATGCTATCCATCTAGGTACCAATTACATGTGCGATTAGACATTGCCAGAAAGCTGTTATTATTTCTTCATGAAACTAAACATGTTTGTACAATGCACGTTGCGTAATTGTTCTCAAAGTCTGAAAAGAGCTGTCAAAAATTTAAACATGTTTGTTACATATTCAAAGATGAGGTCAATTTCTATTGTAGATTTGAGAAATAAAAAAAATATAAAAGCCTTCCATGTCGATCAAACGATAACTGATTATAATAAACGTCATCTTAACTAATTCTAAACATATAGGAATTTGTGGAAAACAAGCAAAATCCGAAAGGCAATAGCAAGTGTCAATCACGAACGTTCATCCCATGTAATAGCGCATCCTCTTAATAAGGCCAGCGCAGGACTGGCGGCAAAAAGGTCTAAAATTATGAGATGGGACGATCGTGTTACGAGTGGGGACAAAAACTTCGGGCGGCGCATACGCACCGTACGAGAAGGATCGAGTTGTAGGGATTTTTAGAGGGCAAGGGATGTCGTGTCGAGGTCGTGTCGTTGGGTAAGTTAACTATCTTTTGTTCATTCTGGAAAGCAAAACAGGCATTCAGGGTTAGAATCTGAAATTCAACTGTGAAGTTTTCAGGTTGTTATTAAAAAGAACATGGTCTGTTTTACTTCTAAGAAAAGTGCACTTTGTAATCTACTGTATTTAGGCAAAGCTATATAGACTTCCTGATAAAACAATTGAAAGATATTCACAAATACGTCTTATGTTACAATGTCTTTGTAATGTTTGTTTTAAATTAGCAAGACATCGTATCGTGACTACAAAGTGAGTTTATCAATTGTCGATAAGTAGCAGTGAGTTGCAAGTCTAGAGGGCGTAGCTCTGTCTCCCGTCGACACCCGACAGTGCACACGGGGTGACTTTTGATATAAACAATAAAATATATAAAATATATTTAAAAAATTTAGGCAAAATCGAAATAATAAAGAAATATGGAGAAATGCGTTCGCTGTGCGTAAAGCTTTTGAATGGGTGATAATGTGGTAAAATGTTACATGAAAATTATCTCTTATAATTGACAATAGCCATGTGCGATTTTATATGTCTATCAATTTTTTAGTCATTCGTTATTTAGCCTTTATAAACATGTTTCTAAGAAAACCAAAACAAAAATATTCGATGAAAAATGCGTCCGTGCACGTCGGTCCACGCACGTAGCTTATGATATTCAGCGTACGAGCGCACCACAAAAAGCGGGCGCGGCCATTTTAGCGGCGCGCGCGCACTACGCGGTTATTACGGGAAATCTTATGTTAATTACAATTATGTACTCCCAAGAGCAGCGTCACATACGATACTGGACAAAAACTCCGATCCTATACAATTTTAATGCGCTCACTGGAATTTACGGGAGATTCCACGTGGCAAGGAAAAAACCATGTGTCGTATTGCGTGTGCGTCGAATTTTGATTCGTGTTCGCTTCTAGCGAGGCTGTGTTGATTGTACGGTGTTTCGAGTTTGTCTGTAAACACTAATTGGTATTTCGAGGCTTTTGCAACATTTAAATGAAATGTGCTTGCAATTAAGATATAAATCTACACGATTGATTTGATTAGTGATTTGGTATTGCATTGATTTTAACTTCAGGTTCAAATATGGTTGGTTTTGGAAAAACCTTTGTTCTCTTGGTTGTTTAAGAATATGGAACTTTATTGGAATGTTTAATGGAATTTTACTTTGATAAAAACTTTATGGAATTTGTACATATTTGTGTAATGATATTCTATGCCCGTCGTCTCATTAAATGCAGTGTTAATTCTAGAGATGAAACACTTAAGATAAACAAATGATATTCAACAAAACCTAAGTACCTCCTATACAAATCGGTGAATCGTAATTAAAAGATATCGGAGATCTATAAATGCTAGAAAAACTTAATTACCATAGTCAACCCGAACAGCTACTGCCATTTCAAACCAGTTGCTATAAAGGGGTGGAGACAAAGCCTCCTTTCAGTCCCACCCCTTAAATTATCTTTCAAGTAAATATTTAACTTATGTATTCAACATGAGAATTATCCTAGTATCACTAAGACAGAAAAAACGTACATTCTTCCATGTTGTCCTGATCGTATCGTTTCTTAATGAAATGACGTGTTATTTATTTTTAATATCGAATGACAGTATGAGACATTTGTGGGGAAATATGTGTTGTATTTGAAATATTTTGATGGTTATTTCGATAAAAAATATTCGTCAGCTGCGCGTTTTCCGCTTAAGCTGTCGAAGTGATGGTTTAATTAAACTGTTTTTGTTTATAACGAGAACTTGTAGAAAGTGTAAGTATTTTTCGGTTTATAGGTAAGACCGACCACACATGCTATTATATCGGTTTGTAGGTTATAAATATGGAATTAAATCTACTTTTTGTCTTTCACTGTATTTTCATGGGCGCCTGTTTTCTAGTTGATCAGTTTATTTTAAAGCAAACACTAGTCAACTTTCCATTTCCTTGCTTAGCAAGCACAGTTAAATGGAATTAATCGGAGGAATGAACCGAAGAAGCGGCTGCAACAATTAAATATTTTGAGACAAGGCTTCTAAAAAAATTACTAAAATGAGAAAAAAATATTAAGCTACACTACATATATTGTTTTTTTTTTACACTTAAAAATTCATATTAACGAGATAAGAATATCTACATATTTTCTCTGTTCTCATTTTTCTTGTGGCAACTTCGATGAAACAAGTAAATTCCTACCTACACCTATTTTTAAGAATAACACCTGTCGCTTTTCAAAAGAAAATAAAACAATGTCCAATGCAATAAATTCATAAATATCAAAATTATCATAGCTTACTCCATGGGTGTCAGTTTCTTGAGAATCCTCAATATCCCTAATTTGCACGTTTTAATTAACTGCCAGAGGCATTTTGTACCTAAAAGGGCTAATTTAACCGTCTTTGAAACAATGGTGGGTGGTTTTCGAGCTATTCTTTCTTCAAATTCATCTGTCAAAGAAATATTTCTTGTTTCTTCACACTTTCTATTAAAATTGCTGTTCATAAAAAACATATTTGTCAACAACAATTTGTCGTGTTTATCACTACGACTTCTTTAGTTCGCACATTATATTAGTATGAGTTTTTGATCAATACGGACATAACATACCTGAACAGATATTGATTTTAATAAACTTAAACTGCATCTTACGTTGATTATATTTGCAACATTTGATGCAATATTGAAGTGTCTTTCGCGACCTCTATTATGTGTCAAATTATAAAATAAGCTTCAGTTTTGCAATTAAACAGATAACTTATAATAAAAATAATTTGTGACATTAAAACGCATTTTATTTCGAGATTATTTATATACTTTTCTCACCTGACCCTTTCAATCCTGTAGCTTAAACATGAAGTAAACTTCAGTATGTCTATTCTGTAAATAATTTCGGTATCGAGCTTCACCTGAGTGACAATAAAGCTCACTTCAAAAGTGAACCCAATTGGCCTTGATTTAGAATTCAAATTCGAGAATACGTATTTGACATCTCACCGCGGATTCCGCTGTCGAGACATGAAAATAATGTTACAGAATAGCACTACTGGTATGAGCTCTTCGGTGAAAAATTAATGATGAACCAATGATGAGCTCCAATCCGTCCTCCTTTGCTGCTGCTGCTGCGTTCAGGTCAGCTTGCAGCATGGCTCAAGTCAAGCGATACGACCTGCACTAGGTCTTAGTAGGGCTAAAGGGGCGATCATCTCACTCTACTGCTCATCTTGTACACGTCTCCGCACAGTCTGACGCTGGCTTATACCAGCTGGCGACGTGCGCTGCGACCTGTACTCGCTCCCAGTAAGGCAAAAGGGACAATCATCTCACTCTACTGCTCATCGTGTACAAGTCTCCACACAGTCTGACGCTAGCTTCTACCAGCTGGCTTCAGATTAGCAGGCGACGTGCGCTGCGACCTGTACTCGCTCCCAGTAAGGCTAAAGGGGCGATCAGCTTACTTTACTTTCGTCGCCGACGTCCGCCGGATGTGAACCGTTCGTCGTACGCACACGGTTTGCTCCTAATTCGGTACTCAGTTGTTTCTTTGCTTAGGTGTGATTATTGACATGATGGTTGATAGGTAATTCGTTGTTAGGAATGAGTTGATGAATACTTTAAGTGGCACATTTTTTTGTACTCTTTAATTACGTTCGACGTTGATATTTCTACAGCTGATGACAGTTCTTGTGGGAGAATGATCAAATTTTATAGTTTTTTACCAGCGCACAACGTTAAAAAAAAACTTCTTTCTAAAATCTTTGTGCAGTTAACAATAAAATCTAATTAATTGAATCCTTACCAACTAACAAACATATCAACTAGGACTGTCAACAGCGGCGCGTGCGCACAACATGGCGATATTGTTATGCAATTGGCGCGAAAGTAACTGTCAACTACCTTCCTGTGCCACCGGATATTGAAATGTATAAGTTTTAGTGCCATTCTAGTGTCATTAAAGTGCCAAACACGCGCCATCACGTGATCATGAATATATGATTGACATTGAAAATTATTATTTGGTATGAAAGTACAATTAGATTGTAATTGATTCATAAGTAAGCACTTGCTTATTTGTAACTAAACAAATATTATTTTCTCTTCTTAAGTTATGAATACTTTAACAATACCTAATTAACAACATCAAGTAAATTTCTTAAACTGATGTTAACAATCTCGGTTACAAAAATGCGTGCAATCTTTATTGTATTCACCTAATAATAATCTATACTAATATTATAAAGCTGAAGAGTTTGTTTGTTTGTTTGGTTGAACGCGCTAATCTCAGGAACTACTGGTTAGAATTGAAAAAATCTTTTTGTGTTAGATAGTCCATTTATCGAGGAAGGCTTTAGGATATATAACATCACGCTGCGACCAATAGGAGCGAAGCAGCAGTGAAAAATGTCACAAAAACGGGGGAAAATATTCATACTTGAAAGCTTCCGTTGCGTGCGCTGCGTAAACGGTTCGAGTTACCCAAAATATATGTATGAAAGAATTGTTCCTCTTTGAATGATCTAAAAAAATGTCTGCGACAGTATATGTCTATCTTTTAAAATTGACTCACTATAACCTTTTTTAAGGTAATCATTTGGTCGAAATTAATGCATTATCTATACTAATATTATAAAGCTGAAGAGTTTGTTTGTTTGTTTGTTTGGTTGAACGCGCTAATCTCAGGAAGTACTGGTTTGAATTGAAAAAAACTTTTTGTGTTAGATAGTCCATTTATCGAAAAAGGCTTTAGGATATATAACATCACGCTGCGACCAATAGGAGCGAAGCAGCAGTGAAAAATGTCACAAAAACGGGGGAAAATATTCATACTTGAAAGCTTCCGTTGCGTGCGCTGCGTAAACGGTTCGAGTTACCCAAAATATATGTATGAAAGAATTGTTCCTCTTTGAATGATCTAAAAAAATGTCTGCGACAGTATATGTCTATCTTTTAAAATTGACTCACTATAACCTTTTTTAAGGTAATCATTTGGTCGAAATTAATGCAATATATAATTATCATTTACGCAGAAATACTTTTTTTTTTAACTTCTTAATCGTGGTCATAATAACAGAAATTGACGCGGACGAAGTCGCGGGGATCAGCTAGTATAATATAATATAATATGTGTTTGATATTTGATTAATAAAAATATTTCAACCTTAGGTTTTGGGAAAATGAGGGTCCGGTTACTACCTGCTGTTAATTTAAATACACCTCTGCCTACCCTTTGAGAGCCTATGTCGAATTCTAAACAAAAAAAAAACATACCAAATCGAAACATTAAATACCGTCGGCTAATTTCATTAATAGGCCTACCTTAGTATAACGAAACCAACGTTCTTTGCTATATAAAATACTGAGAGGATTATGCACCTTGAAAAAAAAAAAATATTGTGACGCAAAAAACATTTATCTAGGTAATTTAGAAATAACAAAACAGAAGAAAAAATATGCAAAAGTAATAACTATCTAGACTACTATACCATATAAGACACTTACAGTGGTAGGTAAGATTTTTTTTTTTAAATTGTCTTGCACTAAATACAGCTTAAAAAGTTTTTGGTTAAACTTTCGTAATGTGAGAGACAAAGGCGTTATGCAATTAATTACTCGATTTGGTTCTATTATACTGACAATAAATGTTGTCTCCAATTTGAGATTTTTTCTAAAATACGTAGTTTACGTTACATTAAAGTCAAAGAGATTAAAACATTGACCTCCAAACGTAATACATCAAATTGATATGATATTGAACATTGTCAACTCCGAGTCTAACAATGACATGCTAAATACAATGTTTAGGAAATTATCGTAGGTACACTATTACAAAATATCTCAGTGGATTTTCCAAAAGGCTGATAAAAGGCAAAGATGAGCTGCTGTAAAGTTACACCTTTATTTCACCTAATACATCAACAATTTTATAAATATTTACCTACCTATTTGTACAGGTAAGTTGTTAAAAAGCCCTATTCATATTTTTTTTAATTACTTATTATGTCTATCGGAACAAGATGTTAAATTTTTGCGAGCTTTCGTGGTTAGAATGAATAGAGTCAAATATACGTACCTAGCTTTAATTACATAAGTCGTAACAACAACAAATCGGACTAACACCAATACACAGACCACATTCACACAACAGTTAATAAGACACTTTACTAACAACATCCGTTAGCCAAGCTTACAAATATCGTACAATATAAAACGTGAAACCAAACAACCATTCAAACCCTCACTCGAAAACAAACGAGAAATAATCCCTGCCTCAAACAAAAGAGCACCATTTACACAAACATCAAAACAAACAAACTTTCTCACACGTTAGACAGGCCCATATCAATCCACAATTAGCGCTCACCATAAAAATCTAGACAGAAAACGTGTTTGAACCCGAGTAAACAGTTCATTCGTCCATTCATAACGTTACATAACCAATTGGACCTTATTTGTGAGTGTATACCAAAAAGAAACCCAGTGCGCTAAAAAGAGCATCTTTACGGACACTTTAGGTCCCTGCCTTACTGAGATGGATGGCTAAATACGATAGCCTAGTGATGTGAAACCATTCGGCTTTTCGTTGTGTTTGTAAGACGAATACTTACATGAATGCGAAATTTTATTCACGGATTGTTTTTTATGTTATTAATTGAGAATGTTGAGCTTTTAAATAAATAATGGATAATTAATTAGTACATAAATTGGCTATTTAAACTTAATTTAAGTTTACTTGCCTCCATACAGATGTAGCATTATTTACCTCATTGCACTGAAACTGAAAAGTTTATAATATTAAAAACAAGGCAATCCACAGCTTTATGACAATGTAGAGCACAATTCAAGTAACATCGTAGCGGTACCTAAGTTTATAATCTCTAATAGCTTTATTGATCAAATACTTAGTAAGGAACTTACTAAGGGTTGGTTATGAAAAAAGGCTACTTTACACCAAAATATTTACTCATTTCATACCCAATCTACACGTTATCGCCGAACGCCGAAAGCCGAAACACCAGCAGACGACCCCATCCCTAGTCACTCGGTAACTGGAGTAAGTCAGTCCCTTGGTTATGGATTGGATCCAAAATTATGGTTCGTTACTGTTAAGGTGATGCACGTGTCGTCTCGGAGCCAGGTCTTTTCCCAAGTGTACTAGGAGCTGAGTCACGCGAAAATAAAAGTGCTTCCCTTAAGAGCGTTTGGTCTGTTTACATGTTTTTATTTGGGCTTCCTTTACAGTAGTAGTATTGATTGTTTACCATATAGAATACTACGATATTTATTTATTTTGTGTAGCTGTTTTATGGTTTGTTGATAAGCTTTGGATGGTGTGTTTGTGTGTTCATTTGCTTGACGTAGGATGAATAAGGATGATGATATAATCATACAAATATAGCATCGTTGTACATACATATTGGGTGTACTGATGTGTGCAGTGCTACAAATTATAGCAACTCTTATAAGCTTTGGATTCGAAGCCTTTGAGCCATTTTTATGTTATGTAGAGCCTCTTCGATTCATGCCTTAGTATTTCTTGCGTCTGGCTCACCCTGTACAGTTAACCTTTTGCCAAGTTAGTGCGTCATAGATTATAAGTTGATTTCTAAATCGTGAAACTATAATGGGTAATTATGTCGATGTGTTTAAATATGTATTAATCACTTCGACATAATTGAGTGAACTTTTCTTTGAACTGGCATTTGTAGTCACGCATTACGGTTTATGAATAACTGATGGTCCACGACTCTACGTAACTGAATGGGCCTCTGTCAATGTAGTACTTTGAAATGTTCAAATATTTTTGTACCTAACAATAACAAAAATTCTATATTTTAGAGAAATACGGTATCTAAAATTTCTTGTTAATGTTGTCCTCTTTAAGTATACCATGAAGTAGACAAATATTCGAGTAGTCTATGGAAAAACTGTAATAAAATGTGGTCACCGAAAATAACATGAAAAAATTGTTCATTTTGAATTCTCTAAGTATGCAAGTACACGTTGCGAACTTTATAATATACCCTTGATTTATCTCACTTCAGACTGAATATCAAACTATGCTTACCATTCATAAATTTAAACTACCTACACTGTTGTAGAAAACAAATCGATATTGCATGTGTCATATCAGTTATGAAAATCGATTTGAATGAAAAATGTATGAAATACTTCGTAATAATAGTGTCAGTAATTTTACACAGAAATATGAAACAGTATTCCGCTCTAGTAATTATTTCATATTGTTTGTGAAGTTATTGGTATTTTTAATACTTTTAGCGTTCGTCGACATGATACGGGCAAATTCTGAATGACTAATCTAAAGTCACGTGATATGCAGGTTGAAAAATATGTCGTCGTGAAATCATTTTTCTCCTACCCTTTTTATTTTATTTACAATTCAATACTTAAATCTAATACAAGAACAAACAAATACTAAAATTAAATCTTATATAAATAAATAAAACTAACACGCGTCAAAATCTCATCGTCATCCTTGTCAATGGCGGGAAACGTGCCCAGAAGGCTGGCAGCATTGCCACGTTGAATGGCTATGCCGATTCTCTGTGCAAGGAACAAACCAAGCTCTCTGATCACGAGTAGAGACTACCAAACGTTTTGACAGTTCTTTAAAAAGATTTCGTGCACTCGGACCCCATGACCCGAGCGTTTCAACCCCAAACGGCTCGAAAATATAATTACCCATTGGGTTTTATACTTTCGCCGACTTACTTTTTCTCCTAACTTTTTTTGTTACATTGTATATTGATAGTTATGTAGAACCGTAACTCTAATTAAAATATATAGGAAATATGGAGATTTCGCAGATGTTATGGAATTGATAGTATGCCGTAACTAAACGAGCTTAAGGTTTAAAGATTTGATTACGTTTGTAAATCGAAACATTAACTACCCCTACTCTTTGGTAGATAATTATATACAACAAACAACGATGTATGGTATATACATACATCAAAATTATTACAAAGAATATGAAATATAACTTTCATATGATATTAAAGCAAATAACGTAATTAAAATAAATTACCTACTACAACAAACTTATTGATCGTGAACCTCCTCCATTTTCAAAGTCGGTTAGAATAACAAAAACACACTACCAGTTATCAAAAATCTGTCATAACAGAGTCCTTGGTGTGACATAACATTGTCAACGTTGTGTTACCAATTCGCATCACCATATGCGGACTAGTGTTGTCCCACCCAATTTGTGGCACCCTGAAGCACCATACATGGGTGGCACCTTTTTGAGGTACAACACTAATTTCACTTAAATAATTATGTACTGTTTTGGAGGTTGTTTGTTTGTTCGTTTGACAGATTTAATTGAATTATACTTATTTATTTTAGTACTGTGTTATTTTTCCGACTAATATTAGATTCCTGCGACTTCATCTAGTAGGTACTTATTGCTTAAATATGTTATTTTGATTCATAGGTTAAAATGCTGAAAATTTTCATTTGATTCCGCTTAGTAACAAAATTCGCACAATCACCGCAAGATGCTATTTTATTTTAATTTTGATTATGTTTTTTACTGCTTTTTAATGTGTACTCTAAACTTTCAATTGCTCTAATCTATATATTTGAAAATGAATTGCTGTTCGTTAGTCTCGCGAAAGCCCGAGAACGGCTGGACCGATTTGGCTAATGAATTATTTGTGGAAGTCCAGAGAAGGTTTTGAATAAATATGAAAATGTTCGGAATTTAATAAAAAACAACAAATTAACTTAAAAAACGTTTAGGCTTTTATTTATCGATTAAGGCAGTACGAAGTCTGCCGGGTCAGCTAGTATTTGATAATTATAGGTATTATTTAACAAGTAGGTAAAAAAATACATATTAAAAAACTAACGCATCATTATTCAGGAAAATCGTATAGTAAATAAATCACTATAAATTAATAAACCGTTGATCCTATCATTATAACACGTTATCGTTATTTAAAAACTACTTAATGTCGATGTCGTCTAAAAAACCGTTACTTATCGGTTTAATTTTCCTAAAAAGCGATTTTCTTCGGATTGTAAACTATCGTAAATTACCGAAAAAGGGTATCGGTGACCATTGTTGGAAGTCCAATCAGAAATGACCACATAGTGAAACTGTTTTGGTTGTTTTAACGGGTTCTATAAGAAAGTTTTGTAAGGTAAAGTACCTCGATATCGTCCTTAATTTTGTATGCATATTTATTTATAAAAATTATTTAATTTGTGTTTTTTTTATAGTTTTGTTTTTAGACCTAGGTCAATAATAATAATTTAATGTTGTTTAGTTTTTCCGAGTAATATTCTACGTCTACATAGTACGAACCTATGAACGAAGACCTGAATTTTGTTGGAATAATATTTGCATGGCATACAAAAATTACGTCAGTATGCAAAAGTTTTAGCTTATGACCAAGCTTTATTTACTGCGCAAGTTGTTTTTTTTAGAACAATTTTAGTGACACTTAAGTTTTTGCTGGTATCATAAAAAAGCTCTGCCAACATAACTCATAAGAAATGGCAATAGAATACCAAACACAATCCATTTGGCCATAAGATTAGTATAATGTTGGCATTACTGTTAGTCGGCCATCCGACATATACTTATTTCCCTTATCTCATAACCGATCATTATTGTCGTATAGTGAAATTGTGTATGCCATGATTTTTAAGTATACCTCCTACAAAAAAAGTCCTTTTAGAAATAAAACCTAAAACAGATAGTTCGTAAGGTGGCGTAATTAATGTGCGGAAACCAGAGATTTTAAATACACAACGTACAATAACTAGCTACGTTAAAAGCTAAGAAAATCATAATTATTGTTAGAAACCATTAAAATCATATTAAAAGCTATGCATAATCCAAACAACTATGGACAAAATCGCCCGTAACTCACGTCGATTAAATTTGCTAACTTACAAGGCACCTAGATAGTTAATGTACTATCGCAATTTACTGGAGTTTCAAGGCAAAGGCATCTACTAAACATCCCAATTACGAAAGTTCCACGTTCCCGAAGGAGTTATGACTTGACCGGCTATCAAGGAGCGCTGAAAACTCCTTCATAAATTATACATGAGGTCGGTAGCACAAAGTAGGAATCGTTGCACGAAATTTTGTCTACCATATATTTTAGTTGGGTAGTTAGGTATTTGAAACTCAAATCGTATGCTGGAGTTTTTAGGAATATTTTTATGTAAAATAATGTAAAGTGAGATGGTATACAAAATTCATAACGCATCATGCATTTTATGTATGTAATCACTTACATATCGTATACTTATAGGTACACTTACTCTTTAAACATGCTCGTATTGTATACTATCTGATATCCTACCAAATTTTGTCACCTCTATAAAAGCCTTCCATTGTTAGAAACCCGAAGATCCAACTGACAGAAATCCTTTTCACATAATTCTAAAAGCAAAATATTAAAAACAGATAATTCGTGACTTCACCCTATTATTGTCGGCGATTCACCGTTTTACATTAGTATTAATAGGCCGTTGACCTCTCGTTTGTGCCCGCAAACGGGTGCTTTACCCCAATCTCTTCCTTTTTTGAAAACGCGTGGTACGCTGTTTGCGAATCCGATTTAGCGAATCGAATAACCGAGTTTGGATTGGAATCGATTAGATCGGATCGCATACACTATTGGTTAACGTTATACCGGTATTAGTTTTATCCTTTTTGCAATATTGCTGCTCTAATAACTGGGTGAATGTGACCAATTTTTGGGATCTCACCCTGATATTGGATTTGTAAAGTTGACCATCTAAGTAAGAGATATCGCATACCATTGCTTATTTGTAGTTACCAGAAGGGTAACAATGTAGATTAACTATTATGAGGATATTCAGGACTCATATCTCCGGTGTAGATAAGTTATCTGAAGCTTCTTATTTTAAGACAGTAATGTGGTTTTTCCCTAAAAAGTAGCCGTCAATATCTAATCCTGGATAAAACTTAAACAAAATAATGAAAGTTCTTGAGTTGCTAAAATGAAACCTTTGAATTACAGTGCATTTGTGCGATCGTTAAAAGCTAAATTATATGGTTATACAAAAATATATCTCAACTTTATATACTTAATTTACATAGCAGTGACATCATCATTGAACGTTTATGTTAGGTTGATTTAGTGTTTGAGCATTACCGCCCGCGACATGAAAGAAAATCCGATCGCAGAATATTTCATTAATTTATTATGTAAGTAGTTTACTTTCACGTGGGTGCCTGTCTTAACTGAAAAAAAGATGAAAAAAAAAAAACAAAAATAAAAATGTCGTGGTGGCCTAGCGGTTCAATGAACGTATTTGTATGCACGAGGTTGCAGGTTCGAACCCAGGCAAGTACCAATGTGGCTTTTTCAAAGTTATATATACTTTCTCAATTATTCTAAGACACTTCTGACAAACGGTGAAGGAAAACATCGTGAGGAAACCTGGATTCCAAAAATTTGGGATCTGAAATCGCCAATCCGCAGAGAGCAAGCGTGGTGATCAATGCTCGTGCCTTCTCTATATGGGAAGAGGCCTGTGCCCAGCAGTGGGACGTTTATAGGCTGGATTATTAAAAAATAAAATATTGATGCGAAGAAAATTTGAATATTTTTCAGTCTACAGTAATCTAGAAGTCATTGTACTGTGTAAGCTAGGCTACCTACATTTTCCTTAACTACAGCTGACAATTGATTGGGCTCTGTTATACGGCATTTGAATCATTTAGGTTTCTTGGCCACTGACTTTCTTGTATCATTAATATAATATTGGTTTCTAAATGTTCTATTGAAGGGCAAAGGCCTTTTATACTGAAAAGGTAGGTAACACTATTTGACCTTACCTAGGTACTTTACATTATTTTACTAATTAATAACAATTATGATTTAGTTAGCCTAAACACTTAATGCGAAATTCATATTATGTATTCAAGTTCATAATGTGATCTGGCGCACAGTTAATTTATTTGTTAAGTAATATAATATATTTTTAATAATATAATATATATTATAATATAATATAATAGTATCACATATATATATTTTTTTAATATTCACCTATTCAACTTAATAGGTGAATATTGAAAAAAAACACGCAACAAATATATTTAAACAGTTAATTTGTTTCAGACGACATTGTTCAAAATACAACCAATTCCATTTAAAAGGCATAAATTATCGAAAACAAAATTTAGGTTTTGGTAAATATTCTCACTCTCATTTCAGTTTAGTTTGATTTCTAATCCCATAAAACAAACCATCGCAAAACGCAATTAATCTTCAATTCATACCGGTACTGCCATCTATCGAAGTTTTATATCAACTACACCATACAATCGATGCGAAACAGATACGTATAATAGTTACGAACAGTAAATAGTTGCTATCAGTACCGATAGATGCCGCTGTGGCCAGATTTTTGAGATCATTTAGGCAGTATTAGGAATGCGTATAGATGTGAAAAGCACAACCTTTTCAGAATTTTACTTTTCTGGAGCTTCGTTACCGAGCTTTTAAAGGGGGTTTGGATATTAGCTAAATCTATATCTAATATCTGTCCACTACTGGACAGACTAGAACGACATTTTTATTGCGTCGAAATGCGATCTAACTGACTGATCACTTAGATTTATTGAACTTTTAACGTTAAAAACGTTAAAAGTTCAATAAATCACATATTTTAAAAGGATCGATTTTGTAGAGTCAGTTATTTGAAAAATCGGTCTTAAGTCAATAACACGATGCCAAATAGAAATCAATCTCTCTGTAAGCGTTCATCAAGGAACATTTTACGTCCATTCCTTGAAAGTGGGTCAGCGCTAGAAGAATCCGCACAGATTCAAATTGTATCCGGGATAAAAGACAGCGGCCATATTGTATTGAATGAAAAGGATTTATATTGAATTGATAAAGGGAACATTTGGCTCGCGGTGCCAATTTTAAAATGCTCTCTGATATTTTTAATATTGAATAATATTTTATGGTGCAATTTTTTTATGCAAGATTGTTTTTTTATATATTTCAGATTTAATAGAGTTTATATACTGACGAATATGTAACCCATAACGGAAAAAGGCTGCAAAAAACGACTGGTGTAAGAAATACCTCTTTTAAATAAAATCACCATGTTGTGATATCCATTAAGTAGGTACTAATGATCCCAAATGACTCTCTTTATGTTTTACTAATGTCTTAGTACGAATAATATGTGTAATATTGTTTTCCATAATTCTTGTTGTTTGATCCACCATAAGGCGTGGGGGGTAAATAGACTACTCTTTGGCCTTCCGATATTACTTTAACTTAATAAAACAAAAGTTAAGCTAAAGCCAAATGACAAGGACTCCACATAATTTATAATGTTCTTATAAATTTGTCAAAAAAAACCATTGTCCAACACTAATTATTTGTCAATTTGCTGCCGTGTTTTAGTTATCGATTTGTAAATCAAGGACCAACATTCGGTCACCGGGGCGATTCCCCTAATGGTTTTATAGGTAAAAATCACACCCTATGTTCCATTAAAAAAAACTCTCAAGTTGAATCGCGACGCACCCAACTGACAACCATATAATTATTAAAATCGATTGCAAATTATCGACATGCATACTACGACCAACATGTCTTGATCCTCACCTACGTTAATATTCGGTTGCTAGTTAATTAGTATTTCGAACATCGGGGCTCTGGGCCATTTGGTCGATAGAATAATTTGAGGCCGGGGGGTGGTGTGGGCTGTCTATGCATAATGTAGGGGCAATCAATGGTAGGTGTTGGTGATTGTTCACCCCGATGAGTGACGAGCTTTTTCGGGAGCTATGGAGCAGTTGTTGTGCTTATACTTTTTATTTTTGGTAAATTGACAAATCTTTGATGATTTTTCCGAAAATTTGAAATCGAGTCAGAAAGCGAATGAAAAATGCTCTTGGTTAATACAAGAAAAATAAGAGTGGTTAAAATTATTATGTAATTTTAAATATCACTGTCATTTATTTCTACGACTGCATTAACTACAGAACTTTATAAGGAGCGCCTGTCATTATTCGATAGCAATTTGAAAATACAAGACTTTGCAACACGTATTTGTTCAGGAGTTATGATGTTTAAAGACGTGTCCCTATGTTATGATCAAACCAATGATAGTAATTGCTTAATCCTTGCTTTTTAACTGCTAAATTTATAAAAATAAAAATAATAAAATTAAAAGCAAGTAGATTAAAATAAAGTGTTCAAATCGACGTATCAGGTCACTCACCCTTATAACAGTCATCAGTAATTACAAATTGTTAAATGGACTCCCCATTACATAATATTGACCACTTCACATGGTTTTAATACAGTTAATGATACTTTATGCATAGCGACCGCTACAGCAGTGGTTTGTTCATATTTTATTTAAGAACTCTTGGTGTTTGTCGAGTTCTGATCATACGCTGAGTGTGTTACTCAACACCAGTTAAAAGTAATTTTAATTTAGCTGTAATTTTAATAAACTACTATTATTATATATGTTATATTTTGTAATTAGTCAAGCTGTAAATTGAGCAAAGAAATAGTAGTATAGTAGGAATAATCTGATTTATGACGTGGTTAAAAAATTGTCTATCTCAAATGTAAAGTTTCGTTTAAAATCAAAGTTTTATTTGATATTCATACCTTTTTATCATTCAAACAATGTCGACTAACTTTGTTCTCGCTATGTATCAAAGGTTACAACCTTAAGCAACCAAACTATTGTAATCGGTGTATCAACTCAATAGTTTTCCATAGCTTGTCGTAAAAGGGGTTCAGTACGAGCGTTAGTAGCGATGGTAATTTCTATGTAAGCATTGTTAGAGTCCTGAAACTAAGTCGGAATTACTTGTTTGATACTAGACACACATGTGAAACTGTGATTTTATTATAAACTGAATTATAATCACGGCTCAACAGAAAAAAAACTTAAGAAAATTTGGTAGCGTTTACTAAAGTCATTTCGTACCTAGGTAACTTATGTTGTAATGTAATGTCCATTTTCTTTTTTTAATTCCAAGATATACCTATCTCTGACAAAGAATGCAAAAAGAATATAAAGCTTTCAGTAGTTAATCTTATTTCTTCCTATATTTTTGATTGATTTAATTTCTAAACCATAAAAAGTTGAAAGAAAAAAAATCTAATTTTCTAATTCAAGTATCAAAACCTTTCGATCGAAGTATTTAGCTACCTACATATAGTGGAAAAGTGTAGTGAGAATAAAAATTGTATTAATAGTGTCTGATAGTTGTGTGTACGATGCGGCGGCGGACGGGTGTCCGTTCGTATCCCGGTTGGTGACACTTTATAATTAGTGCAATAAATAATAATTTTATGTCAAAAAGATATTTTTAAGTAAATGTTGGTTTAGTTTCGTGTAAAGTTGGATTTTCCAGTGAAACAAGTTTCAGTTCTATTTGTTTGGACAGTAAGTGTTGTTATTTCATACATTTTTGATATTGTTTGCTTTATTGGAGGAAGTATTACATACTTGTGTCGATTATAAGTTATGGGTATTGATTTTAAGTAGTAGGCGTATTTATACATACATACATATAGTCACGCCTCTTTCCCTTGTCGGGGTAAGCAGAGACCACTTCTTTCCACTTGCTACGATCCTTATACACTTGTTTCGCTTTGTCCACTTTCATTATTCCCACAATACATGCTGTTTATAGAGGCGTATTTATACTATGTAATTATAGTACAATCTATTCGAATGACATTTTGAAACCGCGCAGTTAGTGTCTTCTTGATCCTAATCATACGTACGTATGCCTTACACTATGGTTCGCTGAAACAATGCGTTCCTGTCTCCTGTCAGTTGGTCTTGATTTGGATTAAAAAACTGTTATATCATTAATAGCAACCAGGCATAAAGAATAGTTTTGAATGATAATATTCATTTATAGGACAAATATGTGATAGTTATTTATATTTAGTACATTCTTCGCCATAGATAAAAAAAAACGGAATTGGGCCTTCTAAATGTAAATTAAGTGTTAGTCCAAGTGCCATTATAATTCCTACACTTGTTTAACTTCTCTCATCAAAATAACTTAAACAAAAAATTTAATATTGAACCAGAAGATCACGCTGTCAAAAACATTGCTACAGGCCAGAGAACAGATAAAAACAAAATCTTAATTTTTTACGCAAAGGTAACAAGGCCATACAGCCATTTATGGGTCGGCCCAACAAGCGGCTCGGATATAATCAGGAAATATTGCCGGCAATTCATCGCATTTCCCCAATCCCGGGTAAATAGCAACACCGGAGCAACGATGTTACCAGATTGAAAAATTGCTAAGCATCCGTCGAACGTCAGCCTTATTGATTTATATTGTTTTTTTTTTATATATTATTGTAAATGGAATGGCGCTATTTTTTATGGTTTAGGGTGAATGAACGGTTGACAAGTTATGAGTAAAAAGGAATTTATACAGCTTTTTTTTTTTTATATGTTATGTAGTATTTATGTTTTGCAGATGAATTAATGACAGTGTAATAAAAGATAACTGTTGCTTATAATGCGCAGTTACATATTACGCCTTAAAAAAGATACCGTCGAGATAAAAATCTGACTTTAAGGGACTTTAGACTTTAGTAACTGTTATGGCCTTGTTAGATTGCTGTCCATCAGATTGGGTGTAAGAAATGAGAAAGTAGGTACAACTGCTTATGAAGATATACAAAAAATAAACATCTTTGTGGTCAAAATTCATTCAAAATAGCTTCCATCGATCGGTTTAGACATTTAAGTAAAAGGTATTTTTTTCAATGTATCATTTATAATTGCGGGAAAAAGTTCTATGAAGGTCATATCACGTCATTGTCAGCCATTGTCAATGCCAGCCATGGGAAACCCTGCAGTTTCCCATGGCTGGCATATTTATTGATTCTCTTATTGCCAATCGGTTAGTTTGAATTCGCTAACTATAGACTTATGCAAGGTTACTGTCATGGTTAAAGGGCGTACCTGTTCTAAGATGGGGTGGTAAACACTGTTCTTGTCATATTTTCTCTACAAAATAGTTCATGTATTGCGCCACAGGAGGTAATGTGTGTTTTTATGACTTTTTACGAGCCGTGATTGACTTAATAAATAACTGATTAAATTCGTGTGCATATGCACACTAACTTTGACTGCCAATATTGACGACTTCTCCTTTCACGGGTCTGCTGGCAGAAATTTCTAAAGAAATAAGCAGCACCTTTGTACATCATTTTTAAATATGTTATATTATTTGTTAAAGTGTTGTGTGTACATAAATTATTATATAAATAAATAAAATAAATAATCAATTTTTATATCTGCCTCGTTGGCCTAGTGGTTTTAAGCGCGACTGCTACGCTAGAGGTCTTGGGTTCGATTCCCAAGTCGACCAAGGTGTTATTGGGTTTTTCTATGAAATTCTCAGTAGCAGGTCGGAGTTTGGATTTGTGCCCGGTTAGTGGCAATAGGCTCGCCCCCTATTACATGGGACCTAAGCATACCGGCGAACTGTGGGTGTACATTGGTACACATCTGCCTAACCCTTCGGGGATACAGGCGTGATGGTATGTTATGTTTATATGGGTTTATAAGGGTGACGATTTATTGACTACCATTTTTACACGACTGCACTTTCGCAATATATATTTCCTTGCTCTAGCGATACCTTGAAAACCAGTATCGTAATTATATACCTTTAAAGGTTAGGTAAATAAAAGAAAAGCATGTTTACTACTTTCTGTGCAAATAAAGAACTATTCTATTCTATTCTATTCTATTCTATTCACATGGAATATTTCCACGTGTGTTATTATTCTCTATTGTATATAAAAACATGGCAATGTTTTACTTTCACACAAACTATCCATAGACAAATGGTCATTCATATAAACAACATATGGGGTGCTTACCTACCTCATCATCTCCCGAGCCTTTTTCCCAACTATATTCAGCTGAATACCGTATTTTCCACGGAGCGACTGCCTATCTGACCTCCACAACCCATTTTACTGGGAAACACAGTATCCCATAGTAAGACTGGTTGTCAGAATTGACCTAACGACTGCCAAAGATCTATGTATGACAGCCGGGACCTACTGTTTAACGTGCTTTCCGAAACACGGAGGGGTCACGGAGGGGTATGTTTTAAATGGTCACCCATCCACGGACCAACCGCGGCGAGCGCGGCTTAACCTGTATTATCGGTCAAGCCGGCTTACTTACCTACCTATAAAACAATTATAATGAAATTACATCAATATTAATCAAGTATTTATTACTACTGTTTAGATTAAATAGAGATTAATCATTGTCTCAAACAAATACTTCATTTCATTTCTTATTCCAGTATCCATAAAAGGTGTCTTAACTTTTTTGAAATGTCTTATCCAAAAACCCATCTATTCAGATTCCATCGTTTATCCACCCTTTCAAATGCAATTTTTCTTTGAAAACGACGCCAATGACGCCATGAAAAACCATTTTGTTTTACAGCGGGTGTCCAAAATGGCTATAATAAAATTCCTTAGAAAGGTCGGTGAACAGACTCAATCACAATTATTACAGGATCTAATAAATTAAATTCCTTTTTTAAAACATTTTTCTACAACATTTTTATTAGGGGACTAATATCAATTTAAGTATACCTGATATTACTGTTACTCGTCTATTCTTTAGTTAATGCATTATCGAAATATAATGTATCACTATGGACCTAGCTACCATCCTTATTGACTAAACAAATCAATATTTGTATTATTAAACATAATCAAAGTATTTTGTAGCAGATATTTAGAAATGTCGATAATTTTGATAAATGATAAATACAAATGCCTTAGTAGCTACTATTACCTTTCACTCGTGGTTTCACCTGCGTAATTACGTCGATTTTTATAGATTTAAGTCCATATGTTATTTATATGCAGAAACTTTCAGTACTGTAAAGTTTTACCAAAACACGTTGAGCCATTTTTGCCTGAAAGCGTAACAAACTTTTAGCTTCCTCCTAAACTATTCTTTAGTAATAGTAGAATAACATACACCTACATTTGCCACATAACTGGCGTTAAAGTCTCCTATTCATCCGACGCAATTACTGTAATTCGTCCACAGGATGACATTTACTTAGAGTCGGAAGCAAAAATGGCGGCGATCCAAAAACAAACGGTTTAGGGTAACTAATGAGCGCGCATTTAATGTTGGGCTTCAAATCGGATTAGTGTTACGACCTTAGGCACAACACAGAGATTTAAGAAGGTTAATTTAGATATACTACAGTAATTTCATCGAAATACATCATATTTTTTTAAATATAACCTTTTAGGTGCCCCTCTACTGGGCAAACGTCTTGAGGCTATATTGCCTGAAGCCAATTCCCACTAATCCGGGAAATAGCGATACATTAAATAAGAAGTATGTAGCATATTACGAGAATCCAGTACCTTTTAGGAATTAATTCTCGTTGTCAATATTGATTTACATCAGTAGAGTGCGAACGTGCAAGTCCATTTCGTGTAATAGTTTTATCCTGTATCCTTACTGCGTGCTCTTAAAGCACGCATATTCTGTCATGGAAGCGAGATGCAGCTACGTGCAGTGTAGGGCGCCGTCTCGCTTCCACATCAACAAAAGCCTGTTTTAACAGTTCATGGTACAGGTACTGATTTTAGTCACAGTGGCTTCTGTCAATACAGATTAGCCATCTACGCGGGATATATTTTAGTCTGTGAAACACAGTTGCACTCTCTATTCACTCACTCTCATAATCCGATGGGACGGTAGATCTATAGATTCTATATATCTAAACATGGTTAGGATTAAAAATTCTTGCGATAAAATAAAATAACTATCCAAAAAAAGTATTTTATGTTAATTCTCCATTGTATAGAGTGATTCAAGAGGAAATTTTGTGTGTATTATTCATATTTTTTATCTACCCGTGCGAGGCTGGAACGAGTCGTTACGTAACAATAAGTAATTCTTCTGCGATACCTGTCTGATCAGTGTCTTAGCGGTATCCTTTAAGTAGCCGGTACTTTTAAATAATAAATGGCTACCTTTTATCAAGGCAGACAGTGTGGCATTGATCAAACCCCCATCGAAGGGTGGGAGAGGGGATAATTTGATTACTACTAGGTTAATGGAATCGATTTAAATGGCAATGAGGTTATGAGGTACTTCATTCAAATGCTTTGTGTTAAAAATGTGTGTTAGTAGATAATTTCGATCAGTTATTGGGGTGCGTGACCCAATGACCTCTATAGCATTTGATTGAAGGCAAAAGTGAAATAATATATTAAGTATTTGTATAGAGCATTAGGTAAAGGTGGAAATTACTAGTTTAGAACAATGTTCTTTGAACAATATAAAACGTAGTATTCGGTTGTAAGATAATACCGGTTTTTGCAGCATGTATCTTACCGAAAATTACTACGAACTTGTAATTTTATACTAAATTCCCTGTCGTTTGATGAGTACATAAAATCATACACTTTTCAGTAGTTATACGAAATGCGTGTTTTTTTCTGTAATCCAGTTATTCATATATACTTTACTTTACAGTACATATAAAAGTTTTTCATTCTGATACTTTTTTAAATTGTTAGTACATTTGTCTCCTTATTTCACTCACTTAGCATTTAAAGGTAATTATATTAGAACCGATGAAGAGAGATCCGACATTTATCGAACTCCTTGTAGGCACCCATAATAGGTTTATAAAAAGATTGATTAAATTCCCTCTTCGCATATTAAATCTCCGATAAGTCGCTTAAATTCCATCGATGAAATTAAAATACCTTACTAGAATATTTTTGTTCGAATCTTATTTCATACATTTATATTAGGTTATTTTTATAAGTTAGTGGTCTAGTATTAAAGAACAGACATGCTACATTTAATTGTAAAAATGTTTGTCATTTTTTTTCGGTGAATTCATTCAAAATGAAGAACAACAAAATGTTAATATGCTGGACTGCCAAGTACAGAAGCGAAATGCTTTAATTTACTCCTAAAATGAGGACAGAAACTGTAGCAAATTGAAATGAGAATGAATGCAAGTTCAGTTTTCGTAGCGCTACAATATGCGCTACGTAACGACGTAGCACATCAGCATTATTGTAGCGGTGAAAGGAGAGAGCTCTGAAATTGTAGACGCTAGTCTATCATGCCAAGTAATATATATAGTATTTATAAAGCATACTTAGTAAAAAGTTAAATGGACTTTACCATAGTATAATAAGCTACTAGTTACAAAAAGAAGTTACAATTCAAAGTAATTTTAGTAAGGACACACTCTTTATTTTATAGTGGACGTGAAGAACTTTTTTAGAAATGAAATTTCATATTTTTAAATTTCTCATTTAATTTGATTATTTAACGACACATCTTAATGTAGTGAACTCAAAAACTGAATTCCAAAAATAAATCTTATGTCACAGAATTAAAGTCCAAAATGGGTTGCGGCTCATCGACTACAGCTATGCCGGTCGCTGAGGAGACTGCGAACGGTACATCGAAGGCTGCCAATGGTGCGGGGGCGAACGGCCACCGTCATGATGATCACGATGACCTGCCGACTGTGGTGCTACCTGATACGCCGGTAAAACCTAAGCCACGTGAGTTGACAAAGAGTAGTGTAACCAATTTGACGGGCCTGTTGGTCTAGTAGTTAGTGACCCTGACTGCTATACCGGAGGTCGTGGGTTCGATTCCCACCCAGGACAAATGTTTGTGTGATGAGCACGATCATTTGTTCTGGTTGTCTGGGTGTAATTTATCTATAATATGTATGTATTTAGAAATATATAAGTATGTTTATCAGTTGCCTGGTTACCATAACACAAGCTCTGCTTAGCTTGGGATCAGATAACCGTGTGTGAGTTGTCCCGGAATATTATTATTATATTATTATTAATTCTTATTTTGTTCAGTTCATGGTTAATGATTGAAACATTTTAGTTTCTCTTATTTCGAAAGCCTCTTCGAAAAGAATGAATGGTTTAAATGAATTTGTTTGGTGGAAAAAGACTGTGGGTGAAATGTGGTTAAGTAGAAGCTAAGGGCAATTCTCGTGCCAAGGCAGCTCGAGCAACAATGGACTCATCACGTCCACGACAACTCCATATCATAAGATTTTTTTTAATGGAATACATCATGTATTATTATTAATTTCCAGCCGTGGCCTTCGAGATCCCCCTGGAAGAGTTCGACAGCAGCAAGCGCGCGCTGACGCCGCCCCCGCACCTGCAGCGGCTGCTGCAGCCCACGCAGCCCGAGATCAGCCTGCCCGACATAGAGGAGAAGCTCGCGGAGGCTGAGCAGAGGAGGCTCTCGGTAAGACTATGATTATAAAGGCGCACCTGTCGTCAGACTACTGTTATATGGGGAATGCTGATGAATTTAACGCGTAAAACTACACACTAAAAAAAAATGCAATGTTTTGAAGTTCAGGAAAGTTACCGTGTCTGCCCCATTGTTGGATGAAAATAAGATATATACTAAGATATATTTTTTTTTTGTGCATTTAAATTCGTGGTTTATGGTTATATCTTAAAATTAACATCTTCCAGATACTACAAGCTAGAGCGGCATCTGCGCAGAAACGAGCGCAAAAGATCATCAAATCTGTGCACGAAATGGACAGACTTGATTCAGAGCACGTAAGTATGAAAAACTGAATTCAGTACTTTATATAAGACGTGTCCTTTGAAAAGATCTACAAGTAAGTGTAGTCATCTCTCTATACTTTAAAAACACTTTAGTATTGTTTCGGTAAAGCGAAATTCTATCTGAAATACATAACTTGATCTAATACGGGGATAAACTCCCCAATCCTCAAACATAAACTTAGTTACTTAACTTATTTTACTCGGAAGTGTCCGACCCTTGTTTGTAAGACATAGAAGAGCAGAAAACTAATACAACATAACATTATTATCTTAACTTTAAAAAGGTTCTGGGAATGCAAAAAGATTATAAGTTAAGCGTAAATAAATTGTAAAAAGCCGATCAACGCCCCCAAATTACATTAGGGAAAATAAACTTAAAAGAATAAGAAATTCAAGGAAGCTATAAGGATTACTAAATTATTTTGTTCCCGTACATTCTGTTTTTGTCAGTATTTTTTAAACAAACTTACAAACTTTTACTTTGTTTAAAACAATCTTAAACTTTGTTAATTGATTAGAGAATTCAATTTATCTGGAGACGACCAAGTAGTTCGAACATGACATACTTTTATCCTGTTTGTATGTAGTGTTTAATTTTCAGCACTATTATAATTTATCGTCATAATCAGTAAAATTAGCTATTTTATTCTTCATATATTTTCTATACCAGCTCCCATAAACTTCATAGCAATTAATCCTTGACCACCACGTCGGTCACCGGTGACCGAACAACAATTTTTTTATGTTTTCTTATATATTTCTTTATTTTTAGGAGCACACAGAGCCTTCGAAACACGTGAACAGCCTGACCATCCCTCCCGAGCCTGGCGTGTGCGAGGACAAGAACATTTGATAGGACACTCGATATTTATTAACTTGTATCGCATTTCTATACACTCCATAATGACTAGACACGTGTATTATATTGTTATTTTATATTTGTTTATTCTCTGACACAAGTCACAACCAGTGTACAAAAGTTACGTGTTTTACTGTTTAATCTAAGGTTTTTAAACACAATTTAAATTGTTAAATAAGGCAATCATATACTGACTACATAGTTAAAGTTTTTACCATTTCCATGTATTTCATTAGATTATTTTAGTCTACGCTCATTAAGCACAAGGTTTATTTTTGTATGATACTTTATGCGTCACATAAAGATAAAAAAAATATTAACTCACGTATTTCTCTTTGGAAATTATTTATGTAACTTTACTTCGTAGTTTAGTTTTTATTTCTACCATTCTTGTAAAACGTGTCTAGCCCACAAAACAAATTATCGTTGAACACACTTTTCTACATCAATTTTCATAAAAGCTTTTGTCTTTGATAACGATTCTATGGAAAAACTGCAATTTCTATTTACGAGATCTTTTACTGCAATCGTTTTGGTTTTAGTCTAAGTATTGAATGTTTAGTTTTTATAGATAGGTAATATAATAATAATATTTATTATTGTAAGTTTTATATTGTTATAATAAGGCTTGATGACATTTAGTTAAAAAAATTAAAGTTTTACAAACAAAACGTTTATTTCACCAATATTTTGGCTATAATTATTTATTTTAATAGAATAAGTAGTAGGTATTTCTAATAATTGTATAATATTTAATGTGCATTCATTTCATATGTAATGTGTTCTTGTGTTAAGTTTAACGTCATATTTTGTGATTTTAATAAAAAACGTTTTACTGAATGTAGTTTATTAAATTATACAAGAGATTTTTAAGAAAGAAAATAATGAAAAACAAACCAATGTATCATGAAATATGCCCCCTCTACATATTATGTAAAAACAAAAAAGGTTTGATATAAATTTCGACTCATTCTCTACCAACTTTTCCGGCCCAAATAAGTACGTAAATGTATACTGAATAATGTAACCCTTACACAAAACAATTTACTCATTGCATATCGCGAGATAGAAGGTATTAAACAAACTTATTACTCGCACGTTTTTGTATCCCGTAACCTTGTTGTAATGGATGCTAACTTGACTGGGGCTTTCACAAAATAAGGGGATTTCTGCAATATTATAGAACGGGGATTAGCGCGTACATGCATTAATACCTTTAGGGCTTGACGTTTCGACCGGGTTACACAGGCCGTGGTCGCAAGGAGACTCATTCTGGTATTTATGCATGTACGCGCTAATCCCCTTTCTATAATATTACTAGAAACATGCAGCGCGATAGTCTAAAAGCTATTAATATTTCTGCAAATTTAAAAGGTATGAAAATGTTCTTATTTCTTTATATGTATTTCGAATTCTTAAAAGAATTACTTATTCTAGCTCTAATAGTCGAGTTTCAATTGCTTGCTAAGTTTTAAATGTTTAGTAAACAGGATTCAATTATTCTGTGGTAACGGGCTTTGTAGACGACTGAAAATTATTTAAAAATAAATGTAAATATCGGGGTTTTAGGAATTCACGTAATTAAACAAATCTTTGCAATCACTCTTGATAATTTAAAGTGTCAATTTTACGGTACACAAAAAACATAGGCTTCACTTAATATATGTCATCACTTCTTAGCACAGTATTAATTCTAGGAACCACAGAGTTATTGCCATAATTCTGTCCAGACCACTTCGCTAGATAAATCTCTTCCACCGCCTTTGATAGACGGGCTACAGTGCAGTAATTAGCAGTATTAATGCTGCACCCTGTCCGAGCAGTGGTGGCGAGTAAATTGCCTGTCCACACTGGTTAGTATTACACTGTGAACTTGGGAAGTAAAAGTTTAGAAGGTTATTAATTAGAAAAAAAAAACGTTTATTTTTGAACTTCTGGAAATCGCCAGTCACGATGATGAGAAGACGTGTGAACAGAATTCTGAAGTAACATAATATCCTAGTCCAAGTATTTCTGAAAACAATAATGTCATTTTTAGTACTTTAAAAAAATGAGGATTTTAGATGACAAGACTAACAAACAACCAATCACAACATTCGACTTTATATTTTTAACATATGATTTAATCATGTTAATCGCCTTACAGAAACCTGGAGATGGAGTTTAAATAATCCTAGACAAACAAGAAATTAGGCAGAAACTCTTCTCATCTTACTATCAATAAAATCAACTGAAGTCTCCTAACAAAGTAAAAGAAAATCGTGCAATCGTGAACGTGAGGGTTTGATCTACGACATACTCTTACATAAATAAAAAGCAACATACAAGATCAACAGCCTAGACATAATATATAGAGACGATGGAGCCTATAAAATGTGTTACATTCCTACAAAGAGGTTTGAATAAATAATATCAACCAATGACCAGACCAGGACACACTGATTGCAGTGCTGTTTAGTACGGTCAATATAACTTGGCGCCTCTAAAAAGAGATAAAGGCTAGTTCTAGCGAGATGCAACATACATCGCGCGGTGTGTGAGACAGAGACGGCGATATATTGTGGCTCTTTCCAGACATGCCAAGTTACGTCGGCCGCACTTTGAATAAAGGATGAGATTAAATGTTACGTTGTGTTGCATCGTATGTTTAATGATTTATGATCTTTGAATTTAGATTGCAATTAATTATTAATACAGGTCTGCATAATAATATAAAGATTTATTGATGAAAAAAAATTAGGTACATACGGCCAGCATATTCGGAAAATGCAGAAGGGTTCCACTATGACTTGTTAATTGTGAAAAATTATCAAGACATTCCATACTTTTAGCTGTATTGCAACTTATCCAAAATCCTTGACTTAATTAGTATCGTATCGTTTCGTTTTACATTGATAAAGGGATGTTTTCCGTCTAACTGACACTCGAACAATAAAGATTTTGACATTTATTGTGGATATGTCATAGCCGGTTTGGTTATTCCATATAGTAAATGCTAAATCACTCTTGGTTTTTGGATTATTATTTATGTTGTTTAGTATTTGAGATCTTTGCTTTTACCTTGTCTTCCTCTTTCAATACTGTTGTAGATATACCAGAATAGCATAAGAACCAAGTAATTATATTTCTGATGAGTATAATAAATAGTTTTTCATGTGCTAATATTTTTGCTAAACGCGTCCTTTTAGGTGCCATGATATTATTAATCTTAAACTCAGACTACACAATAACTGTATCATGTAGCTACAAAAGCGCTGTATGTCTACATGATACATTCACGAAGAGTGTATCCATTTTTCATATTAACCAGTTTCCTCGGTAATCATACAAAATGAAGCGATGAAGAGCTGACCGGAACCAAATGCATAGTTAACTGGGATTCGCTCGTAATTTTAGGTTAGTACAGTCGCGTACAAAGATTAACGCGTCGAGTATTTGGGCAAGTACAGTCACGTACACAAGTTAATTTAATGCGGAATATATTGTGTACGTGATTTAAATGAAAAAGCTACTGTTGTATTCTGCCATCATTTGAAATTTTCGTATTAATAAGTATGTTACGTAAAGAGTTAACTACTCAATACTCAATAATTTATTGCGTTCCATAATTTACATAAATGGTCTTAAAAATAGAATGATACAGAAACATTATGGACCCTGTCGGGCACAGCAAAAACTTAGGAGAGAGGAAGAGAGTTTTGTATATGTATTTAATATATGCTATTGGTATGTAATAAAATTATTTATATAGTATTTTTGTTCTTAATGTGTTTGATTTATTTAGTTTTAGTTTAGTTTATCATCGAAAAATTCGTTTATTTCGTAGTAGCATTATATTTCTAGAAAACGTTTTAGCTTTTTTAAAAATGTATTCGTTTTATTTTCTTCTTTTATGTGTATTGGTAATCCCATCAAAAACATAAATGTAAAAGGCTGCCAAGTTCGATACTATGGGAATGCTTCGCCTATAAAAGAAGTGAGATCTGAATAAGTACCAAGTTCCATAAAAATACCTCAAATCATAAATAGTTATAGGAATGCACACTCGATTTCCAGCAGTTTTTAAGGTACATTTTGAATAAGTATCACGTTACATAGAAATACCTAAAATTATAATAGTCAGAGAAACGCACACCGGTTTTTTTAGCAGTTTCCTGATAACATTTATTATTTTCAGCACTTTTTAATGATGTTATTTGGCAAGTTTTCACACACCACACACACCTTTTCAACGCAATGAATCGACACCTTTGGACTGCAATGTGTCAAGTATATAATTTTCTATTAAAACTTGCCAAGTTACATCATTAAAAAGTACTGAAAATAATAAATGTTATCAGGAAACTGCTAAAAAAACCGGTGTGCGTTTCTCTGACTATTATAATTTTAGGTATTTCTATGTAACGTGATACTTATTCAAAATGTACCTTAAAAACTGCTGGAAATCAAGTGTGCATTCCTATAACTATTTATGATTTGAGGTATTTTTATGGAACTTGGTACTTATTCAGATCTCACTTCTTTTATAGGCGAAGCATTCCCATAGTATCGAACTTGGCAGCCTTTTACATTTATGTTTTTGATGGGATTTCATTTATTTTTGTTAGGTGTAGGTTCTTTATTATTTTTTTATCAATTTTGCTTTAGGAAATGTCTCTTTCCACTTAGTTGTAAAATTAGAAATTATTAAGACTATGCGAGAAAAAATAGTCTTTTAATTTTTGTTTGACTGATTTAGCGCACCTAGTGTACCTAGTGACCTGCTTTGCACTTCGTAAATCGTGGGTTCGGTTCCCGCAACAGACACACACAGAGTGGTGAACAATTTTATTGTCCTTGTCTTTAAGACAAACATGTATTGTCTTAAATTGGTATGTATCTAAATTTAAATAAGTCTTATCTCATTTCCACTCCATACCTACTTATAGTAGAACAAAATTACACATTCGTTGTTTTCGAAACTGACTCACACTTGGCCGTTTTCTGATTTTTACTTTATTTCGACCTAAAGACAAACCTTCGAGCCAAATTTCAGGTCGGTACGACCATTGGAAGATAGACCCATTTAGTTCATTATGACTTCATAGTAGAACAAAGTTACACCTTCGCTATTTTTAAAACTAACTCACACTTTGCCGTTTTCAGATTTTTCCCTTTACTTTGACCTTAAGACCTATCTCCATGCCAAATTTCAAGTCAGTACGACCATTGGAAGTGGTCTAGGTTTTTGATGAGTCAGTGAGTGTATAGTAAAAATAGCGATTTTCTGACGTCAATATCTCAAGAACTGCTATAGGTAGAATAATGAAATTTTGTATTCTAGACAATTAAGGGGATGTCAACAGACACTCGAAATTTCATATGCGTAGATAAAATATGTTTTGAGTTATAGGGTGGTCGAAATTGGCCCGAAATGGTTCGTGTAATATAACCCACGGCCGGTGTGTCGCTTTTTTTTGCTCGAACTTGGCGGACACACTGCCGTGTGTCTAGATTTATTATATATTTTTATTGACATGCCTAAGGGGCTAGACGAGTGTATTTTCAGTCGGGATGTACTTATTTTATTAGTTGTTCTGGTTTCGAAAACTTATTTTGCCTTCAGTACACAATATATATAGGTTCATTAACATTCCTGTATTATTCGATCGCATGACCATATAAGTAAACAAAGGTACATCAAGGTTGTATGTAAACAAAATCAAGAAATGATCAAAACAAAGTAATTATCGATTGAAAAATATGTTGAAGGAATACAGAAAACAGCTTGAATTATTTCTATCACCCAAACGTCATTTTTATTCTTAAACCTCCACGACCCATTTATTGGGTAATTGAACATTCCTTGGTAATATTGACTTTTTTTCCATTCCTTGGTCAAATGTTACATATATGACAGTCGAGAACAACGCCTCGTGATTGAGTTTAAAAACCGAACATAAATTAAAAAATATGGAACGCGTTCTAATTCAATGTGAGATTTTCAAGATTGCTGGAGATGTGCTCCGTGCATTTTATTTTATTGTTTCCTATGAAAAAGATAGCACAGGATAGAAGTGTGTAGAAAAGAGACAGGTTCGCTGCAGTGGGACAATACGACCTTAGAATAGATATTAAAATAAGTAGTAAGTAAATCATGTAGTACAATTATGTAAAGTAAGATAAAACAGTCGTTGTTTTCCTCATAATGTGACAAACAACACATGAGAACGTGCAGTAATGTTGTTATGAGGCCATTAGAGAGCTGACGCTTAATCTTCGACATTAGAGCTTCTTTAGACTCATTACTGGTCATAATATGATACAGTACATCTAACAGGGTTTTATGTATACCTGGTTAGAAAATACTTAAGTAAGAATAGGAAAAACTTTGCCACACAGTGGAACAATAATTAGGTTGTAGGTTAATTTAAAAATAAAAAACCGGCCAAGTGCGAGTCGGACTTGCGCACCGAGGGTTCCGTACAAACCTGTAGGTATAGAATCTATTTCTTTTGATTGCGTTGACATAAAAGTTTGATTTTGTTACAGCTTAAAGGTATTATAGACCTGAGTATTTGAATGAATTTCAATTTAATACCTCTACGCGTTCATGAGAAAAGTAGTAGTAACTTTAAAATTTTCAAAAAAAAATTTATTATGTGAAAACTAAAAATTTACGGTTTTCGCAATTTCTCCTTGATTTGTACTATAAGACGTTACTTCTTACCAAATTTCAAGATTCTAAGTTCACGGGAAGTACCCTGTAGGTTTTGACTCCCGTGCGAATTTCGAAAATTTGTGGCATAAACGGCTGTATCTTTTGATTGCTTTGGCTTAGAAGTTTGATTTTTTCACAGCTCCAAGGGACAGTAGACTTGAGTATTAGATATAAATTTCATTGTTTTGATACCTCCACGCGTTCCTGAGAAAAACAGTCTTGACAGACGGACGGACAGACAACGAAGTGATCCTATAAGGGTTCCGTTTTTTTCTTTTGAGGTACGGAACCCTAAAAATCCAGCCCTATCGACCCCCGCAAAGGGTTATTAAAGTAACTAAATACCAAACCCAATCCTACATTATTAATATGACACCATAGTGAAAACAAATAAAAAAAATAACCTGCCAATTCTCACATGGAAATCGAAATAGCATTGACAATGCCTGTAACAATTTTTCAATTGCGGATTGTCCATTTCAGATTACTCGTAATAGAAATATACATTTTATTACGGCCCAACAATGTAATTACATTACTAATATCCGTTTACAATGTTATTAAATATTTACTACAAAATATTCATAGAATCATCATCATGTACCAGGAAGGTATCCCGGACTAACAGTAATTGAAAATTCCCGGGATCTACCCAAATTGTTTCGGGAATGAAAAAATAATATTGGCAAATGAATAATAAAGCAATATTTTCCAGCGTAAGGGACGTGTTTAAATGTAGGGTGGAAGTAATTAGACCAGTGAGCCACTTTAAGCCAATTTATCAATAATGGGAGGATGTATTTTTATTGAAAAAAAAAAAAACAAAATAAATAAAGAGGTGCCATTAATTTTGCAGGTTTGTTTAGGCAGGTTTAGGTTTTAGATTGTTTTTTTAATAACTTCACGACATTTCAAAATTGTACATTTACTGTGCGAGGTACGAAATAAAACAATAACGTTCCGAGATAACACTAAAAATTTAGCTTCAAAATGAAATCGACATTTAAATTTGCAAATCTCAATAACGAAATACAAAAGCGTTTAAAAGAAATGGAAATAAAATTAAAACGAGTACGTAAACAAAATCATTTCACAAAAAAACAAAAGAGATAGGAATCCGAGTGCACACAAGCGTCGAATGCTTTAAAGTGGTGCAAACCGGATAAATTTAGTATCCACTGGTAATATCCAGTTATAACCAGATTTTTGTGGATATTGCAGTAGAAAAACGTTTGCCTTTCATAGGATTACGCCGTTTGTGATAGAATGCGGTTAGTAATTGAATTTGTATTGGAAATATATTTTATTTCTGGTTTAGTTGAAAACAATTTGCTTTGAAAGGAAATATTGGATGGATGGCTTTTAATCAATTAAGGAGAGTGAATTTAATGTACTAAATTAAAATTTCCTGAATATATTGAACAATGGCAATATTGCAAAAAAATACCAACATCACTTGTTACGGTTTATCAATATATTAATTTATTATCCATTTTTTTTTGCTTTAATTGAGTGATGCTTTTATATCTTTATCACATCACACTTTTTTGATGCAAATACCTATATTTTTAAATTATGATCTCTGTTATAAGGTGTAACAACTTCAAAATTGTAGTTTTGTAATAACTATTATTAAGAACTTCATAAGTCCAGATATTAGGGGATCCAAGAAGTTCCAGAAGATCCTAAAATAATAAATGTATTTTTGTATATGACACATTTCTTTAACTATGGTCATGTATACAAAAATAAACAAGAATTAACGTTTCACAAACAAGGAAGGTACGTAAAAAGTAACTGTTAGCATAAACCAAACGGATCCAGTAATATCCAGTTACGGGCGGTTGGAATACGTTTAAACTGGATATTTGTTATCCCCCACATTATTTACTTCCAAAGCTATCATAATCTGGTTAGTGTTGCAAAAAGAACCGTAATATTTTTGGTAGATATAAAATCGTTGTTTGTTTCAGTGGAAACATCTTGTGAAAGAACAGCTGAATAAGTATAGTTCCGATGAAAAAAAAACCAATTTAATAATTTCTAGCGAGATGTTTAGGACCCCAAGCACTTATATGAAAAGGGAACCTAATATTTCAATGTGAGAAATATTTAAGGCCCCAAACAAAAGAAAATTAATACGCTTGTGTAATATAACGATGTAATCGACACACAATATGCATCAGTTACAATACCTAAATAGGATATAATACCCTCCGAGGTTGTTTAACAAAGAGTTTATATGTAAATCAATGAATTTAAACGTCGATACGAAAATTAATCGTTCTGTAATCATCTAATTATTGTTTGCTAAGCGGCACACAAATATTTCATGAACTTAGAATAACTTTCATGCTTCAACGAACACAGCTGACGTTTTCCAACTACACTTGTTTTTTAACACCGTGTCTTTAATTCAGTGGTTTTATTGAGAGTCAATGACACGGTTCCGCTGTGTTAATTATTTGTTTTGTAATAGATAGGTTTTGTGTATTGCAGCGAGCTAAAAACTGTAGTTTAATATTTATTGTCAAATTTCAGTAGCGTTGAAATTAGTTTAGTAGTTTTAGGTTATTACGAATGTACTAGATATTGATATGCAGGTACTAATAGGATGCCACAATAAAAACAGTTTTATTTATATGTGTAGAAATTTGTACTACCTTATGGAAGAATATTTACAAACTTTTTTTTTATAAAGTGCAAATAAATAGATTACGAGTACATTAGTACCGTAACTCATGTTCTATGAAATATACTTAGTAGCAGATTATTCAGTTTTACTTAACAATTAATTTTAGATCCTAATATCGTGCAACAATTTAATGATTAACACATTTAATATCAATACTATCGGCTACTACTAATACCCGTCTAATTGAACTATAAATTATCCGGTCATTATAGACTTAATACCTACTTATATTAAGCGTACTTTTAGCAAATTAATTGTTGGATCAAATTATTGTGTCATAGTTATTGGCGGATTGAATTTACGTGTGTGTTTGTACACACTTATACATACACGTAAATTAAATCGACTGAGTTCAATGATCTATATTTCAAGTAATTTCGATTATTCATTGCACATTACGGTTTAATACAACAAGTGATTTGTATTTATTAAGAGTTAGGTTTTTAACCAACTTTAAAAAAAAGGAGGTTCTCAGTTTGACCTGTATGTATGTATGTATGTTTGTCCGCGATTATCCCGCGTTTGGCTGAACCGATTTTGATGCGGTTTTCAGAAAGTAGTTTGTTAGATCAAGGAGAAGGTTTTAGTATTTATTATTTAACCGACTTGAAAAAAGGGAGGGTATATTGAAAAGCAAAGTCGTACAAATAGTTAGATACCTCACCAACCGCCACTGTCTAGTGTTGTGAGTTCCATTCCTGCCTTTAGCCTACTTATTAACAGTTACTAATTATGCAAAACTATGTTTAAAATTGTATGTATGATCGTCCATCATCCTTGATATTATAATTGTAAGCAAAGTGCATGCGTATTGTCGATTGCATCTAAAACTATAGATATAATATGCAATTACAATATTATCGATAATAATTGCATACGCACGTCACAATTCGGTAAATTGTTATTAGCATTATATTAGAACTAAAGTTAATAATTAAATATATTATAAACACTAATACGCCCGGCTGCGGGAAATTAATTAAACATATCTACATAGAATATAAAAAAAAAAATAAGCGCTAGGCAAGGATTTTTTTATTTTAATAATAATAATTTATTTTATGTTTTTTCGCCTCATATCGCACCAAAAAAATATGTTTATTTATTTATTTATTAATCACTTAAGTCTATTAATTACAGGCACACCTAATGCAATAGACAAGTTTGTTTTAATTTGCTCATAACTACTTATAATGTTCTCTATTTATGATAAAGGTGAGTGTGAATGAAAAAAAGGCCAGGTCAAGAGTACCATAAACCGCACAGCATGTATGAAGGGAATAATGAAAGTGAACAAAGCGAAACAAGTGTGTAGGGATCGTAGCAAGTGGAAAGAAGTGGTCTCTGCCTACCCCTACAAGGGAAAGAGGCGTGACTATATGTATGTACGTATGTATTTATGATAAACTAAATCTTAATAACTAGTAATAAAGTTCAACATATACAACATCTATATACTTTCTTAAATATATATCTTATAAATATCAAAACAAAACAATTAAAATATCTTTATCTCAATAAAAATTATACAAGTACACAAACCATAAATTAGTTAGTAGATAGTTGGTGAACCAATTACATTAGTTGACTAAGGATTTCACAACAAATTAAATCAAACCTATCCTCGAGCAAAATAAAATTATCTCCTTAAAAGCAATTTGCAAGATTTAAGTTTTTCTTTGTTTCCGTTTCTAGTTTCCAGTTGCAGTTTTAGTTTTAAAAATAAACACAATTCAAAGCACTAGTATGGTTTTATGACTTTTTTGTAATAAATAAATAAAATTTCTCTTTCATACCTTTTTACTTTGCTGAATGCTAATTATGCCCTTTGTGGCGTATGCTAATAACCCTTTGTTTTGATCCAGGATGCTTTTATTTTCATTTTATTTTCTTTGTATATAAACTTGTAAGTTCAAATAACCTAAGAATTATGCTTCTCATTAGTAGGATTGTGATACTTATGTGTGACTTATTTGAATTTATACGACATTTTAAGTGGAGTTAGAAGTTAATAGAAGACTGCACCGACTTTCGACTAAATAAATTCAATTAAAAGGTCTTGTAAGTAGTTTGTTCGTCATTTGTTTTTCTATTAATCAAAATCGATACATTTTTTATTTACTGGCAAGTTTGATTAATTAAGACGCAACATATGATAATTTCGTATCTATACATAAAAGGGGTATTTATTTGTTCACCAAATTAAGACACAAGAAAAATGCAACACGTTTTCCCATTTTACATACAACCTCAACCCACCAAATCATCATCAATCGAAACCGTCTCAAACAATACATTAATTCCAAATAAATCAAGGATGGCCGATGCTAATGTGTGACGAAACAGCTGCGTGTGAAGTGCATCCTGCAGTTTCAGCGGATACCTGCAAACAGTATATAATGCCCGCCAGCCAGTGCAGCAACACACTTCGTCTGAGGTAACCAACTACAATGAACACCTTGATCACTGTAAGTTATACTTGTTTGAATTTCATATTAAATTGTTGTGGAAATATGTGTGCACTGCGGGATTTGATAGGATCTAAAGAATTATCCTTTCGAAGGATTAATGCTTCCAGCATCTTTAGTTATGTTCGAGACTTTACTTCCATGCAAATAAAGTCTTTAAATAATCATACATTTAGTATTACTTATAAACAATATACTGATTCGCTAATTGTGTGTTTCAAAAACTAAAAGTTATGTATCAACTCGCTTGTAAATCATGGCTAACCACAAAATTGTTTATAAATAGCAAATTAAGAATTCAAGTTACCATTTTATTTAACATCTGTGTATTTCTATAAAATTTTTGCTTATTGACTTACCACTTATACTATAAATACTTACTTTAATCTTCCTTTTACTATGTACTAGTAAGATATACCGAGTATTCTAATGATGATTATGTTTCCAGCTGGCTTGCCTCTTGGCAGTCGCCCATGGCAACGCCATTGGCGGATACGGTAAGCACCTTCATCTATTTTATCTTTTATTTACTACCACCACATACCCAGTGTAATGAGTCATTTTAAATCTTATTATGTTTAAATCTTATAATTTGTTGTGAAAGTTCATTATAACTACTGCGAGTCTTTTTTTTCATCCAATAGCGAATGAGTTAACAAGTATCTAACTCTTTGTTTAACCTTTTCATGTCATAAAGAAATGATTTACTAATCACACTAAAACTAAAACTTGTCTTCTTTGTTTGTTAGGTCTCGGTCTCGGTTACGGATACGGCGGACACGGCGGATACGGCGGATACGCTGCCCCCATCCTAGCCCCGGCCGCGATCTCCACCGCTAACGTAGTGAAGGCCGCCCCCATCCCCATTATCAAGACCGCAGCTGTCCCCATCGTGACCGCCCCCGTCCTCCGCACTGTCGGCTACGGCGGCTATGGTCTCGGCGGCTACGGCCTCGGCGGCTACGGACTCGGCGGCTACGGTCTCGGCTACAAGAACTACGGAGGCTACGGCCTCGGCTGGTCCGGCTACGGCGGCTACGGTCTCGGAGGCTACGGAGGCTACGGACTCGGTTGGGGCCGCGGCCTCGGCTGGGGCGGTTGGGGCAAACACTAAGCCAGACGTGATTAGACGAAGTTGCTAGTTTCTTTCTCAAAATTGATCCTTCTATGATTGGCTTCCACAGTAATAAAGCATTCACTATTTAATATTTTACTTTTATTTACAAATCCTTACACTTCCTAATGAGACAACTGTCTGATATCAAAATTACCATTGCACTATTTGACTACATAAAGTTAGTTTAAAAACGAAACCAATAAATAGTTCTTTGCCATGATTCAAAAGTTAAGATACGTAATTTGCACGTTTAAACAATAATAAAAATTATAATTTACACGCCTTCTCTATATGGCAAGAGGCCTGTTCCCAGCAGAGGCACATCTATAGGCTGATATTAATATTATATTATAATTCACATAAAAAATGCGTCACAACATCTAAGACTAATCCTTGAAATGTTATTCCTACAGCTGCCAAACAAAACAGAACAGTCAAACGTCATCATGAAATGTTCTGTTATTTCAGTAGTAATGAGATCTCGCTAACTATATTTTGTTATCTCCCGCTAATGAATAGGCCATCCAATTCCTCATTAATTACGACGAGCAAACAGATGCTGTTTCTGACGTCATTGCCCTGCATCCCACTATTGTATGCATTTATAAGTAACATGATTATATGTGTAACATCTGGTGAATAGATGTTAGTTAGGAAAAGTATTTTTTTGCAAAGAATAATGTGAAATCTTTAGAAGTAACTGCCAAGATTGCTAGTCGGTGAGGCACTAAGAAAAAGGAATGTAATTATTTTTGTTTCATTTTTTCTCTCATGTTTCACTGGACGACAAAACAAGTTATACAAATTGTAAGGAACAAGTCTTAACCACGCATGGCAGCAGAATATTAATAATTTACAATCTAGTATAATGTACTAAAAATACTCAAATTATTTATGAAGTTTTCAACAATAACCTAACGAATCGCAAATAAATAATACGTTAAAAACACTGATGCTAAGGTACTTACTTAGTATTCAAAATATTTTTGCATTTGAAAATATAGTGTCAATACACCAAATACCAATAACTTCGATAATTCAAACTGTGTCGTTTGAAATTAAATCCTACTTAGCACACTACATAGTACATTGAAACGTTTCCTCGAATTTTTGAAGCAATAACTGCACGATAAAACGAAGCGTTGAAACGTGTGATACCAGTAAATAGGCACCATTGAAAGTGCCCTAAATCGAGGATTAATGCCGCTAATTTCACAAATTGATTGCCAATTCAACTTGGAATTATGGCTATTTCCAATTTCGCAATACTGTTGAGAGCTATCAAAGTTGTGTACTAATTTAGACAGTAAGTTGAAATTTGTTGCGAACTAAGTTCGACTTATGATGTAGGTAGGAAAATAACGGTATTTAGTATTATTAATTATATAATGAATATATATAATTATGTTTACGTTACGGTTACTGGACCTTACGTTAAATGGTTATAGATCTTCACAATGTTTTTGAAGCTAATGTAATAAGTGATAATTAAAAAAAGTTAAGTGTTAAATTTCATTCATACGTTCAAAAAACTTTCTGAAAAGTCTTTTATGAATCCCCCATAGTTTAACATATACGTTACATTCCAACAATATTACATACAAACAGTCATCAAACATGTTCATTAAAGTTAGTAAAGAAAGAACTTATTAAAAATTCAATCTCTTTCTACCCTACATTAAACACTTTTTGAAACAACATAGCCTCTTCAATGACAGATTGAAAGAAAATACAGAGCAATGGTCCATATTCCATCTCTGTTTCCAAGAGCCTGGCTATCATTAATCACAGCCTGGCCATTGCCCGGTGTTTGCCTGCTGGACACATTCGGTTTCGATGCTGACTAATATACAGTGCAGTATATCAGGATCGTAACCAGAATGTCTATTTGTCATCTTCGTGGTTTTAGGGGTCAATGAATGGGATTATAATAATAATATAATAATATTCCGGGACAACTCACACACGGTTATCTGATCCCAAGCTAAGCAGAGCTTGTGTTATGGTAACCAGACAACTGATATACATACTTATATATTTCTAAATACATACATAATATACATATTATAGATAAATTACACCCAGACAACCAGAACAAATGATCGTGCTCATCACACAATTATTTGTCCTGGGTGGGAATCGAACCCACGACCTCCGGTATAGCAGTCAGGGTCACTAACCACTAGACCAACAGGCCCGTCAAATTTTTCCGTCCGATTGTTACTAACTTTCATGCTTATGTCCTGAATTTCAAGTATATCAGATGGATTATATCATTCCTTATCAAATACTAGCATTTTTTTTTATAACTGAAGTTAATTAAGTAACAATAGTTACCTAATTGTATAGTTGTAGCAATATTCTGTAAAATTTGACTGTTAAAAAACGTAAAGACCTCTAAACAAATTTTTCGTTGCTCTCTATATCAAAAAATAATATTTTCTATAGTCTACCAGTACTACAGTTTAGGGGCAGGTTGGTATGTCTATACCAACTGTATCAAATAGAGGAAAAATCGAATTCCACTCCTGTGGACTATTCTCAAATTCAGTAGTCAGTTAAGTATCACCAGATTCAGCGATTAAAAATCATCGAAAACATCAAAAGTCAAAGGAAGGACCAAGTACCAAAAATGTAAAAAAGGACCAATGTAAGATACTTCTGAAGATCAAAGGAGCATCTTAGTATCCTTCTCTGAATTTCCACAAAATAGTATTATGAAGTATCAGGTCTTCAGAAGGTAGGTACAATGTTGAGGAACAAGTGTTCTGTAGTTGCGACTCTCGCAAATGGAATTATGGACGTCTGAGTGTCGGCGGTGCAGGACTTAGGCGAGAGTAAGTAGGCATAGGTAGGAGAGTAGGTATTAAAGTGAGATGCATGCAATTTGGTCACCTTATTTTTTATAGGCAGAGAGAGATTCTTCAGGGACATTGATCATCAGATCATTTTGATTATAAGATTTTTGACCGTGCAATAAAATGATGCCTCGGCTATTTCGTTTTGTACCTGTTATAATTGATATTATTTCTTCGTAAGCTATAGGTATATCCATTTGAAGTTACTTTATGAAAAAAAATATAGAACATAGGTACGTATTTAAAACGACATATTGGTTAGAAATGTCGTATCTGTCAATTTTCTTCTTTGAACAGTCCATTACGCCTTCACGAATAGGATCCCAAGAGACCCTCCGCCGGCGTTAATTGAAAAAGCAATTAAAATCTCCCCCACCCCCCGCGGCGCCAAACATCGGCAACTATCCGCGAGATATTCGCCAATCATATTCACTTAATGAGATTTTATAACTTCAACTCTTCACCTGCAGATTTTCTTGTCTAAAGTATTTTAATAACTGTCTATTCAAAAAAGCTTGGCTCTTCTATCTTGAAGCCCCACGGTGGGCGCCAATATTTTACCTTGTATATTTTAATTACGTTATTTCGCTAATGTAAGCAAAGTCTACATCGTTTATAAATTTTAGTTAATATTCAATATATTATGCAGTAATTTGATCAGTGTAATTAGTTTGTTACCAATAATAAGTAATAAAATGTTTTATTTTTCATTACTGGTGAAAATTTTGCAGAAAATCCGTAGAATATGAACTATACTAAAATAATAAATTTAGTATAGTTATTTGCTTTATTAGGTATCGAATATTGATAAAACTCAGCTAAAATTATATACAAAATCGTTCGAAAACAACCAGATGGTGGGAAAATCCTTAAAATTGAATTTCCCTACTGGGAAATATACTACCGGGTTGTCATCAATCACAATTTCCAAGTTTAAGACCGCTCCAATTATCGTCGGTGACAAATTGCAGCAGATTGCGATCGACACTCCGCAGGTAAGTTAATTATAGGCAGACACCAGGCACAGCTGTGGTAAGGAGAAAATACCCCAAGTCTGTCTGTTTGTCTGAATATGATAACCTCAAAAACTGTTGAACAGAATTTTAAATGGTTTTACCAATAGATATTAACAATAAGTTTATTTTGCAGAATAAAGAACACTACAGAAGATATGGTGACATTAGCACCTGTACCTTCGAACGAGAAATGTGATTGTATCCAAGTTGCTAGTGCCTTCCTTATTCCTTAGATAGAGTTATTCAAGAAAGCGGTTTGTGCAATAAATTTACTAATGTATTTTTATGCCCGTAGAAAGCCGAGGCAGATCGCTATTAGGTGTAATACACAAAATCTACTATTAGGAAATATTTTGAAAACCTTTGGGAATACTTCACTCGCACAATATTTCAAGAACATTATTTCAGGGGCATCCTAATTAAAAGTTTGATTAGTATCGCGGCTGCGATTTATCGCACCTTGCTAGTTTATAACTGTCGGAGTTAGGTGCATAGAGGAGGGTAACACCGGCTCGAACTTCCTAATGACATGTAACTACACCTTAACTTTAAGCTGTGTGCGGATCACTTTGCAAGTTACCGGAAATCTAATTAAAGAGTATACAGATAAAATATATTGTTTTTTATGATATAAAAATCATTATATTTGTCTAAGTATTTTTGGGTATTATATTTAAAAAAAATAAATGAGCCTAGATAGTTGAATAAGAAATGTTTTTATCTACATTTACAAACATAATTCATTGACAACATCTAACTTGACTATGACACAAACCTGCTTAAACTGGCAATTGTTTTAAGCCCTTACTGAATAAAACAACAAAATATAAATATTCCTGCTTTTACGCCTGTGTTATTTTACAGCCAAAAAATCTTCATAAATACTAAAACAAGACGATAAAACATTTTAAAACGCGTGAACATATTTAAGTGCGCCATTAAAACTCAAAGAAAACATTCGCTTCAAAAAATAATATTCGTGCATTAAAAATAAGACGCGTTACGGCCCAAATGGCGGGAAAGTGGGTGTAAGGTAAGTGGAGCCGAAGCGGCCGTCACTAAAATGTAAAAACGATAATGGTGGTTACAACTCGGGAAACATGGCGATGGTTCTGTAGGACAACGGACTATAACTCAGCTTTCAACCGACTTCAAAATAAAGAGGTTCTAAACATGGCTTTTTTCGTCGACATTGAATTTCCTACAAATGTATAACTACTACATCTTCTTTTACAAAATGTACAAACCGATCGAATACTCTACAGAAGGAAGCATAATATTAAGACAACATTTAAAAACTGACATAATACAAGACCATGAGCTTATTTCTAACTTAAAGCTTGACTTCATTGACAATCCTTTTATTTCCGATTTCCGTTCCACAAGGTGTAACAAATTAAACGTCTAATAACAAAATACCGTCCATTTTTAACCTCGTTAAACGTTCACAATTACCGGAAAACGATAACAAAAGAGGTGGAATACATTTTTCACAAATTCTCGATAGTCCATCCAACAAAGACATTGTAGAGTGCGTGAGCAAGGCCCTAAGCAATTACTTCAGAAAATTGTTCAGGGTGCTTAGAGAGTTAACATACTAAAAGTCCCGACATCTAGGGGGTGAGGCGGAGTGGGGGGAGGGGGTTAAAGTCCCCATTTTTCAGTTTTTCGCTAATATCTTTTAAACGGTGCGTCATGGAGATAAGAAGTCAAAGCAAAGAACTGTTCTGGCTGCTCCCCTGCGTTACCGGGTAGGCTACTATGCCAAAGAGGTTGAATCATAAACGACAACAATAACATAACCCCAAGGGATGGATGATTATGGGAGTTTTAGCCAGTGAGATCTCGTTTTCTACGACAGGAAATATGGAATGAAAAGTGACGACCCGCTTCTGCTCCATTACCACTGGTAGAAAACGAGATCTCAAACTGTTACCGCCTTCACCGCTTGGAGGTACTCCCAGCTTATGTTATCAATAAAATACCTAATTTATATACTAGCTCATATTTAATATTCGGTAATGCTTGTCACATCATAATAATACTCGAACACTGGTGAAAATTTGGAAAAACTGTATAAGACAAGTGTAGATAAAAGTTTTGATATCCCAACGGCTGTACAGATTTGGATAAAATTTAGTAAATTGATATAGTAGGAGTTGATTTAAGATATAAGATACTTGTTATCCCCAAATAACGTGAAGGAAGTAGTATACAAGTGGTAGTGTTCAATTCAAGTAGTTTTTTTTCAATTTTCACTTTTCCGGAACGTGTAGTTCGAAAATAGGTAGGAATGTGAAAAAGTGTATAAGGTAAAAGTTGTACATAATTTTATAAGCTTTCATTGCGTAGAAGACTTCTTATCTCCATGACGCACCGTTTAAAAGATATTAGCGAAAAACTGAAAAATGGGAACTTTAACCCCCTCCCCCCACTCCGCCTCACCCCCTAGATGTCGGGACTTTTAGTATGTTAACTCTCTAAGCACCCTGAACAATTTTCTGAAGTAATTGCTTAGGGCCTTGCTCACGCACTCTACAACCCCTTTTGGGTGATTTATTGACTGAACTACGACTGCCCTCCGAGCAACGTAAATAGAAGGTGTTTAAAAATAAAACGGAGGCACTCGAACACATGGCGCGCATCGTCAGGTAAGGGTGACGTTTCAACGGGGATTCAATGTTTTATACCTAAGTGGGGTAACGGGCAACTTTAATGCTGCAACAGGCAACTAAAAGTTGATGACACATTCAAATTGTTTGTAGATTAAGTTTTTTCATTAGGTAATCGTTATGTACTCGCAACGTTTTCCTACTGTTTCAGATGTATTGAAATCATTTGAATATTATAGACACCGAATATCAAATCACAAAAAGTAATCTTTCAACTCGCTTTACCACAACGGGAATAACAAAACAACAACTTTGAATTTTGATTTGACGTGGAAATAGATTTGTCATAAAGACTAAATAAGGTATTTTTCACATATTTTTAATGAGTCAGATCATTTACCTACTTCCAATTACATTTTTTACATTTACCATGTATCCAATGAAAAAAAAAAAAAAATTAATACAAATCAGTGTCTCGTCTGCACTATCCCTTTTATTATCCCCTTCATAAGAAGTACTTTACAAACTTTCGCCTCGTATTTCTGAAAGTCGGAAACAGGTGATCGAAGTAAAGAGGTCTCGACTGACACCGGATTACCACCTAAAGATGAAATGGTGACGCGTCGGTGACATTCCGAAGATGAGCAGGTGACAATACGGCTATCACTTTTGTTTCAGCTCAGTAATTTAGTAAATTGATTCAATTGCTACGTTTGGTATTGTGTATGGTATGTATGTACGGCTTCTCTCTGGCTTTTTGCTAAAGATAAATAATAAAATGTGTCAAAAAGTAATGGTCCAAATCTATACTAATATTATAAAGCTGAAGAGTTTGTTTGTTTGTTTGGTTGAACGCGCTAATCTCAGGAACTACTGGTTAGAATTGAAAAAATCTTTTTGTGTTAGATAGTCCATTTATCGAGGAAGGCTTTAGGATACATAACATTACGCTGCGACCAAAAGGAGCTAAGCAGCAGTGAAAAATGTCACAAAAACGGGGAAAAATATTCATACTTGAAAGCTTCCGTTGCGTGCGCTGCGTAAACGGTTCGAGTTACCCAAAATATATCTATGAAAGAATTGTTCCTCTTTAAATGATCTAAAAAAATGTCTGCGACAGTATGTGTCTATCTTTTAAGATTGACTCACTATAACCTTTTTTAAGGTAATCATTTGGTCGAAATTAATGCATTATTGCCAATTATTTGCTACAGAGTTTTATCAACATAATATTAACTAAAATTATCATTTACGCAGAAATACTTTTTTTTTAAACTTCTTAATCGCGGTCATAATAACAGAAATTGACGCGGACGAAGTCGCGGGGATCAGCTATAACTAATATTTACGTTTCCATTTTCTATAGGTACTTCCAGTAACTAACTTTCAAAGAAAGTACGGTGGTTTTCAGGACACAACTATGCAATTAATATGAGAAAATGAAATTGTAGTGTTATGTAAAACAGCCAAATAAAATATTTAAAGTGAATAAAGTAAATTTAAAATTTAATATTTGATTTCCCGCCTAAAATATCAGCGGAATATAAATAGACGAAAATGAATCAAATGCAATAGGCAAAGGTCAGAACCCAAACAGCTTTTATATCCGAAATGTAACAGCACAATTCGCAAATATCGTCGAAAATCAAACACGTACGGAACGTGTGTCTCATAGCAATAACATGAATTTCCAATGTCTGTTTATTTTATCAACATTTCTATTTAAAATATCGTCAACTCGACACTTTGTGAAATGGTGAAATGTTATTTTAATTTTTGTTTCGATTCGTTTATGGGCTGAATGTAAAGTGGCCTTTGTCATTTGGTTTGAACTATGTATTTTTGGCGGAAATAATCTATCACACATTTTTTTATTTAGGTACCTATGTTAAAACTTAAAAAATACCTATTATTTGTTTATTTTACTTTGGAACGACGTAAAAGGCAAAGTTTGACATGATTTAGATTTTGAATACCATTGAATTCAGACAGATTACGAATCCCAAGAAAAAAGGCCCATAAGGAAAACGAAATTCCTTTTTACGAAAAACCGAGTTCATGCAATCCTGATCGGTATCTTATTTTAAATATTTTATCAACCGACATTTACAGATAAATCTTTAACAAGTGAATGTAAGTCCCAAATCGGAACGGAGCATTAAAATTACATAAAGCGAGTCCAATTGATTGCAGGAAATAATGCAGTGTCTGAGTCGTGTTTAAAGGTGGGTTTCAATAAAACGTTTGTAAAATTTTCCTTAGTGTAAATTTTACTGATGAAATAAATGGATTTTAAAAGCTAATTGCGTCATTGCGTTAAATAGTATGATTAATTTAAATACAAAAAGATGCACACTTTGACTTGATTTTTTAATCATTTTGTGTTTGTTTGCATAACAGAGTACTCAGTTACCAGATTATTATTTTTTCTGTTTTGTTTTAAGATAAAACGCTGCAAAGGAACCAACCCTTAAGCAACAGATACAGTAAGTCTGCCTCGTAAGGGCGTACGCAACTCGAGTCGTAAATAACCGACCTCCTTAGATTTACGACCCCACATGCCTCCAGAGGCCTATTCTCGTAGAGAGAAAATTAGTTTTTAAAAAGTATCCCTTGTTGCTCCCGAAAATCGAAAATTGCGTTAGAGATTTAGGAAATCTAGAACATAGTAGAGCTTCTATCCTCCGGGAGTAAAACTTGGTAATAGGTATGTATAGTGTAGGTAATATTCTTGTGTTAGATTAAATTTGTGTAAATCGTCGTTTGGTTTAGCTGGGATCAGAATATTGGCCGCAACAGATATTACACACTGGTTTTCACAAGCTTTGACAATTTTCGTTCTTACCTGTATATTTTTTCTTAGATGACTACTTATTACCTTCCGGTTGCTTACCTATTACACTACCTTAAAGGCATGATTATTAACGACCAAATGCCTGGCTCGAAACAAGCATTATTTGTCATATTCTATGAGATAATTACTTAGTATTTTTGCTTCATGGAAGTATGTATCTATCATATACAGATACAGTGAACCTTTACCTAACGACTTACCACTTTAAATTATGTAATTATATCATCATACAGTTCTTCACCAAAGCGATGGGCAGAGCAATTCCATTTACGTTAGGACTACACAAAACTTAGATATACCTAGAAGGAAAATAACTAGATTCTCTCACAGTTTTCCTGAAGCTACTCATCAAGTAAATTTGCGTAACTATCGACCGTCCAATTTGAATACTTACTAGCTACTAGTGAAACTGGTTCTGCGAATTGGAGTTTTAATGTTATTTGAAGGAATGGAGAATTAGGTATACTGTTTGACTGAACTAGAGTATGTTACCAACTAAATCAGAATTTAGATTACAAATACATTTTAGATAGATCTGTCTACTGTTTATTTCAAATAATTTATGTAAAAAGCTAAAAAGCAGTGATATTCAAGAAGTTACACAACAAAAGGTTGGTTTTGTTAGGATGAATAAAATAAATCATTTAATTTTCAGGTTAAGAGTAAACCTTGTTTTCCTAGGCACCAAAAAAAAATAGCAAATATGAATAAACTATAGAGTATTTAAGTAACTTTACTTAACCATCCCAAACGAAGGCAATATGGCAATATGAAGTCTATTTCTCGAATTATTACTGTAATCCGACCTAATCCTACAGAGTTACAGAAATGCAATCGACTCGATCAGATTAAGGCTGTTGACTCACAACCAATTACAATTTAATCTACTCTCGACTCCTTACGGTCTATATTCATACATTTAAATGAATTAATATGGAAATGGGATGCTTTGGCTAATGCTAGTAGGTATTAATGCACTTATTTAATAAATTGTTTTGAAGAAATTTCAAATAAATTGGAAAGATAATAAGATTAGGAAGTTTCGGGAAGAGGACTTTCCCCAAAGTAGAAAAAGGTTATGTGGATAAAGTTTATGAATGATTGATTTTAATTGAATTAATTTTTATTTAAGTTTTTATTTATTTGTATAACATAATATAACCAAACAAAAAACCAACTTTACAAAAAAACAAACACAACAATTTAGTTAAATTTTTATTGTCTTTGGTTATACAAAAACATTGATTAATTTTTAAAATAACTTACAAAAAACCACATTTATTTATTTATTTATTAATAAATACACCGTGAATGACTAAACTTGTACATTGATAATAATAAATCCTAAGTTTTTAAATTGCATTACCTATTGGATTTCGTAAGTCTCACACAATATCTCTGACAAATGTCGTCTCGTGATTAAACACAAGAGTATTTTGGTCGGGTTTAAAAAAAACGCGTCTTAAAGACAAAATAACACTTAAAATACTAAAACATAATACTGCACTTTTTCACCTAAATCAGTTAACATGAACGAGCCCACTTTGATTCGAATGCGTTCATTATTTTGTTTGTTTTTAACGAAACGCCTATTAAACTGTAATTATTGACACCTAAATGCATTAATTTGCTACTTAATTGTAAATATGGGACACAACATTTACTGTTCAAATTAGGTGCCAATAATTGCACAAACGAGAAGCGTAAATATCAACAGGAAATTCAATCATAAATTGAATTTGCGATAAACCAATATATCCCACCGATGTAATCAAACTTAAAACGGCAAGGTTTTGTTTAAACGAGTTCACGTTGTTTAATGAAAACTTAAATGGCGTCGAGATTACTTTAATCATGGTGGTATCAAAAATAATAAATTCCCTGCTTTCGCGCGGAAAGCACTTATAAGTTGTGGGAAGTTTAATAAGGCTTTCGAACTATACGCTTCATTATGTGTATTGGTTCCGGGATTATATTGCCACGCTTCTAGGAATCGAGGGAATAAATATGGAGGATTTTCCAATATCGTACGCGCTGTACCGTCGACCGAGGAATATAGATCACGTCGGAACTGATTGAAGACTTCAACTTGTAATTTATTGTAGAAAAGTTCGCATTTCTATTGTTATATTCAGACTGACTTTTACTGTTATCGTAAAGTAATAGTTTGTTCTCTTTTCATCAATTATATAGTTTCAAACAATTTATAGTTTTAGAACTCTGTACAAATTAGTATAGAATTACACACGGATATTTTTTGGCATACATAACTAAGACCATTTTATTTAGCATCTGCGGTACAAAGTTATTACGGAAAATCATCATTTCAAGTACCTCAGAAAAATATAGGGTCATAAATGTTTCAATGTAAACTATGTAGGATGTATAAGCACATACTCGTACGTCCAGAATATTTTGTTTCGTGGTCCATTAATGTTTGCGACAGGAAAAAAAATCGTGTGCAACATGCACTTTGTCTCGCCAACAGTGACGAGCTTGAAAATACAGGTGTCGTATGAAATTAAAAGTAATCTGGTACATTGAAAACATGCAACGGCTTTTATGTTGACAGGTTTAGTCAAAAACAACGGATTGTGAAAACAGAATGATTTTAGTTGCTATGACAACACGAACCAAATAAGAGAGACAACAAAGGCTAAATAAAAATAAGTGTATTTTAATAGAAGTGTGACAATATAAAACAGGTCAATTGATCCAGACAAATAATTTGGTCAACTCCATTTATTTATTAGAGGTTTCACATTCACACCATTTCAAAGTAATGGCTCGTTCATTACAATAAAATCATTATCAAATACAATTATGATATTAAATACATTCCATTTAAATATCCATCAGTAACGGGTAAATAAATACAAATTACATAATCTGTTCGACAATTTTTCTTTTATCTGTCTAATTCTTACGTCATGCAAAACTCCACCAAATGTCTATCATACTTATTTGCTGAATTAAATGTCCATTATTTTTTTTTTATTTTACAACACTACAAATACACGACCATACTTTTTAATTAAATATTTCAGTTCGTTTTACTCCCTTGTCATTAGTTTAATGATTTTAAAAAATCGACATCTAAAAATGTTTTAATAAACACCGGATTCGTTAAAATATAGGTACCTCAAATATTTTTGATTAAAACATGAGTATTATTTTTATATAATGTAAGTTAACACTGGAAGCAGCACTGGAAGTCTTTTTTTTTTCCAATGGCTCGAAGACAACTATACCCATTTGGCATTTTTTTATTTAAAAGGAATACCTTCCTAGATCGCAGTTCCATCACCAGGTCTGGATCTGACGTTGGGATCCCAGGGAGATCGAGAAGAAGGGTCAATAAATAGGCACGTATTACGTCTTCCAAGTTTTTCATTGATTGGATTTTTATACGAACGTTAGTTTTATTTAAAAATCTAAATATATTCCAAAAACAGCAATAACAGAATAAACACATCACTAGCCACATTTTATGACTTCAATATTTACTGAGTGAATGTATTTTTGTTCCCGCCATTTCATATACCTGGGATAGCCACAGAATATTTTAACCTTAACCAACCGGGAAATATTCAATTTTACATGAGAACTGTTTTACTTGAAATTTGTGGTTTATAAAGTTTTGGGTCATGCTAGTCTGTTGGAGACTTGAACACCATTTAACTATTTGGGTATTTTTCTTTTCTAGTAATTGTTATCAACTTGACCTTTTTAAACATGTGTCAATATTTTATTTGTCATGAAATATTTGAGATACCTATCGCAGCTTACTTTACAAAAAATATAATGAATATTAAGATAAAATACATTTTACATGACATCGTTAAATAAATGAATCACAAAATAACATTTTCATATCGTATTCACAGCGGGCGACCGACGTAATGAGTTTAGGAAAATAGCAAATGCACGGTACTGTACTGTATATTATATCTATGAATTTCACTAGCTATGCACTCTTGATTAATACTCAGTTGCGTAAAACTGTTGTTCGCAACACGAAATAAATCCGCTACTCGTCTGTTTCAACTACATTTAGTTTATTAGCACATTTGAGCGGGCTTCACTTAACATCGTAAAAACACTGACTTTTGGCACATGTCACTAACGTAAGTAAGTACATAATTAAGGTCACATCTGATTTTATATTTATTAATATATTTATGACAAAAATTGCGCATTTGGAATACAAAATAGGCAAAATTTTAGAATCTTGTAAATCACTATCTATATAGGTTAATTATTGAGGTACCGTCTCAATAATGTTACACTATGTTAAATTACGACAGGGTGTTAAATATGACTTATATTAACTAAGTAATAATTGCAAAATAAGGGTAAAATATTATGATTTGAAATATAAATATTAACATCGAGATGTAGTACTTAATTATCTATTATTATACAAGAAGTCTTTAAGACTCTCCTATGATAGCTGAATATGCAATTATATTTAAAGTATCATGCAGCAAACGATCTCTACAACGTAATGTAGAGCGGCACCATACATTTTACCCATTATTTTTACGCACGAATTCTGATCTCCATTCTTTATCGATATAGCATGAAAATTAAAAAAAAAAACTGGCCAAGTGCGAGTCAGACTCGCGCACGAAGGGTTCCGTACCACCGTCGTATGAGAGCCCCCCTTAAATATTCATTTTATGTGGTTTTTAGTATTTGTTGTTATAGCGGCAACGGAAATACATCATTTGTGAAAATTTCAGCTTTCTAGCTATCACGGTTTATGAGATACAGCCTGGAGACAGACAGACGGACAGACAGACAGCGGAGTCTTAGTAATAGGGTCCCGTTTTACCCTTTGGGTACGGAACCCTAAAAACAATATCAGAGATGTCTTTATTTTTCACAACTCGTATTTTATGGTTGTAAATGAGTTGGGCAGGCCTTATTTAAACAATGCGAGAAATATCGTGCGGGTTGCGGTACATTGCTGAGCAGCGCGCCTATGTTGTCATGAGTAATCGATCATAGGCGGCAATGTCACGTAAAATATTCCTTACGTCCAAATAAGTTCACGTTACCATCGATTTGGGTAAGAGTCTCGGTAACTGTTAATAGACTGAATATTTATATACCTCATTGTGTATTGGTATGGGATATCGTATGGTGCCGCTCTAAGGAATGTTCGTAAAATGTGGGGGTAACAAGGGCAATGGGGTGGAATGTTACGGCGATTAGCCCAGTTTTGTACTGTCAACTATAAATATGTACATTGGGGATTAAAATTAAAAGGTGCAATATTAAAATTTAGATCGAGTAGTATATTTTAGTACGAATCTGACACAGATATACTTAAAAGAAAAAATGTTTTCCAATTTATCTTCTCTTTGTTTTTATTCCCTTAGACAGTTGACATCTTAGTTCATTTAGTTTTGAGCTAACTATTAGAAACCTGGTTACTGTAATAAGATTGATAAGGTTAATTTCATGTAAGATTCCCATTATTATTTGTTATTTGTAATAAGTAAGGGAATTTTGGTTAAATGTTTTGTCACAGACCTAGCCCCTAGGTCCCAAAAACTGACCAATGTAGACTGAATGTATGTTTGATTGAAGGCATAAAATACTTGTAATATTGCACCTTTTTCTCTTTAAAAGTGTTAATCTACTAAGTAACCTACAAAACAATTCGGTCTAGAAAAGTCTAAGTTAAGGGACATCCACAAAAAATATGTTTAAACTAATGTTACTGTGCGCATTGACAATACTTTTAGGAATTAGATTTATTACCTACCATAAGATTACAAATACAATTTAAAATAAATACATAACATTTTTTAAGTTTTTTAAAACAAAAACATTGTTTTTTTAATTAATTAAAAGTAAATAACACTTTAATGGCTTAACAACCAACGCTTAAATTATAAAATATATTAACGGAAATTACTGCAAAATAAAAGAGTCCGAAAAATGCTTAAACATTTTTAATTCGAATAGAGATGTCGAAATCCAAAATAAAGTACTTTGTAGAAAACTGTTTTTTATTTCAAAGTTAGTGAGAATGTGTTAACGAACTTTTAATAATTTGTTTTTAACTTAATAAAGTTTTAAATATTATGTAAGTGTCCAGCTAGCAACGAAATAAGCGCACAAATATTCCTTGCAAGCCTTCATTTTTTGTTTACCTTTTTACATGAAGAAAATAACTGCAAGATGTATTTAAAACTGTTTATTTAATAAATTGGTTTCTTTAGACAATGTGCTCGATATAAATTATTCCGTTGAAATTGTATTTGTAATTCAATTAGGTTTGTGAGGTACCTATTATGGCAGAATTACGCATTCTAATGTGTTTCTAAATTAATGGAACATACGTAGTGCGTTAAGTAGACACTGTTAATGCATTTGGTAGGTCGGGTAAAGCGGAATAATAAAACAGAACGACAGATCGTAATTCTATAAATTATATTAATAAAATGTGTGATAATTTAAATTTTTATCTATTTATTCTAGCCTTATTGTACTTGTTTGTGTGAATTTGAGCACAATATTTTTGTATTTGATATTAAAATAAAATGCGTAATTCTCCTTTTTGTATAAAATTTGGTTTTATTCAAATCTAGGACTTAATGTAAATTGCGTTGATATATAATAGTAGATTATCTATCTCTACCTACACATACATAATTAATAATTAGGTTAAAAAAACCTCATTCACAACAAAGGAACGTTGTACGACACACAGATGTATATGTTAACATTATATCTTATGTAATTACACACACATTAATTGTTTAATACATATATCGTTATATACCTATTTATAATAATATGATGCCGATACAAATATCATAGACTTAATATATCGAATTAAGGATTTTATTTACAATTACATTACATATATTTTTAAAATACATACATATATTTAGAATTTAATGAATATATCTTAATTTATGTACTTGACACATATACCTTTAAACGTTGTCGGGTAAGATTAGCGATGAATTAAAATAGGAATATCATTTTAACTCACTATTCATTTTCACAATTTTATCACAATAGTGACAGTAATTACGACATTAAAAGGAATAATAGATTCCGTAATATCCATAAAATCTTAGAAGAGTGAGATAAAACGATTGTGTTAGAAAAGGATCACGTATGGTAAGATCGTTGTATGAATATTAATAGTACATCGAGGCAGGAGGTCTCGCGTTAATATTGAATGACAATCACAGAGAACTCACCACGAACTGAACAAACAATATATAGACGATAAAAATGGTCTCCTTTGAAATCTTAAAATTATCATATTTAAACATTTAGTATCCTCACAAGAAATAGTTTTGAGTATTGCTTAGAATTTCTATAATTATAAATCTTACTTAAATAAAATAGATGACAAACACACATTTATATTAAATATATTTTGAAAAAAGGCTCAGGACTCTCTCGTAATACTGTTTGACAAACACCGATGAAGATCATTAGAATTAAGTTAATGCTTACTAAGTTACAAGTGTTCAAAGACACTGAACGTAATTCACGACATTGACCAATTTTAAGCAACACTAGCTAAGTTAAAATGTCTTGGAATGTTTTCAGCCAAAATTTTTATACTATGCGACAAAAACAACCGAAAATTCGAAATTTTTTATTAGACAAGAGTGTCACGATTTTAAGCATTTTTCTCGACGAAATGGAATAAGAAATGTTCAAAGAATGCAAACAAAATTATCCCCGATCTAAATTCGTCGACATTAATCCTAAAAGCTCAAACCTTAACCAGAACACTGCCTGTAGAGAAATACCTGACTAGAAACACTTCCGTAACAGGCTGATACAAAAATACGCCACTCAAACTTTGTACTGCCAAAAGTATTTTTCTCGGCAATAGCTCGTAAAGAATATTTTTAACGCTATAGTTTACTGCTGCTAAAATACTCCAATTTTTATTGTAAACAATTTATAACGAACAAAACCACCGTTCCAATATTCGGATTTAAAAAATTCGAAATTTTTAATTCGTGTATGAGTTAAAATAACTATAGTTTTAAAAGGCGAGGTCGTTACGAAAAATGAAAAAAAAAAACAAAATGGTGGCGGTGTTCGTATTTTTGTATCAGTCTTTCGACTAGATTTTTTGACAACTAACACTTTTAATACAGCTATATTGGCTTCGTCGCTCTAACACTAATCACTCTTAATTATATTTTTGGCATTTATTCTTTGCTCTTATGCTTTGATTTAAATTAACAAAAACTCTTCTTCTTATAACAGGAGAAGACATGATCAATTTTTCTGATGCGCATTTTTTTGCAACAATGTTTTCCTGTTTTTAACTACTGTTATTATTTCGCACATCAGAAAAACTGTCGTAAAGATATATTAGGAAATAAATAAAATAAGTAAAGTAAAAATGTATCTCAAAATTCTACAAATAATACGACTATGTATGGACGGGACGGTCAACTCACTAATAAAATTAAAATTCACAACTAATCGTTTCAATGGACAAAATAAATATATTATTCACTCTAAATATGGATTATATCGCTAGTTAGCGGTCCATTTTAGTTTAGTTTTTACGAAGATCATTTGAAGGAAAGTCATATTTAGGTTAATACGTGCCACGCTGGTAATACGAACTAAGACATATTTTTGGCACATAATATCATTGTTCTCACTAACATAGTATTCATAGTTTTAGGGGTACGTACTCGTACCCGTCAATGAATAGAGTAGAACATTTCCGTGGGTTCTTCACTTACGAGCAATTCATCACATACCTATCAACACTAAACAAAAACAGTTGACGGTTACCAAAATTGGGCAATCTTCATTTTGGCACCGTGGCAAGACAGAATTCAAATGTTGAAGCTCATCACAATTCAATTGTACACACCCCTAGTCATTGCTTCCCTATTCCTATTGTGCCATTTGCACGTCAGAATCCGCACGTACGTTCTTCTAAAGGTGGCATTGCAAAGAGCGTAGCACACAGGATTGATTGTGGAGTTAATGTAACAAAGAGCATAGAAGAAGGACCATAACTCGTCCGGGATGCATTTAGTACACGCCGTGAGAGGTTTCAGTAACACCAGTATATTGTAAGGCGTCCAAGTGAGAATGAAGGATAGTAAAATGGCCGACAACGTTTTCGCGGCTTTTGTCTCTTGTTTTTTCTCCTGCGTTTTCTTTTTCGGTTTCGGCTGTTTCGCCATTCCCTTGCCAGCCAACTGTTTTGGGATGATCTTCGCGTTAAGCGGAATTCTCACATCCTGTATGTGAGACGTTCTCCTCGTCAACGCCTGGTGCCCCGCGGGGTGCAGGTTGAGTTCCGAGTCCCCTCTGGTTGGTCGGAAGTGTGGTCTAGTGTTAGTGGGCGGGGACTCTTCTGTAATCATTTTGATAGTTGGTCTCTCTGTGTCAGCGTCTGGCAGTCTGATTAGGATAGTGTATACGGAGTCTGCTGAAGCAGATTTGGGTGCTGGTGAGGTAGTGGCGTTGATTCTGGTGTTGGGGGGTAGCGAGCGGCTGTCGCGGGCCGCGGGGATGCTGGAGGGGGGCTCGTACGAGCGGCGGAGGGGGGAGGTGCCACCGTCAACCCCGGATCCGCTCGATCCGCCGCGCACTGCGTAAGGATCCCTGATGACGTTTAGAGACGTGCATCTGAGGAAATAGAAGAAATATGAACCAAGCACTGTTACAAAAAATATTTACATATAAGTAAAAAAACACATACCCTAATAACGTAGTCTAACAATGTTCTACCTATTTTAGACTACGAAATATCCCTTCAAGTAACGTGGCTGAGGTTTGATATTTATTTAATAACATTTGAGCATGTCCAAGATGTCATGAAGGGTCGTGAGTTATTAGCGGTAGACCTTCGCTCTCCTTAGGGACACCTATGTTATGACGTAATCAAGAATGGCAGTAGCTGATAACTTCACTACCGTTTGTTTACGACGTGTTTAAGATTTTCTTTGATGATTTATTTTTTTTCTAATAGATTACGCAATCAAGGGTTATATTAGCTCATATATAGTTATCAGCACGTAGGCGTAAGTTATTACTTCATTACAGTAATCTGCGCATAAAATCACAGTATATTGTAAAGGTCAAGCAAATATTAGTTATGTGCAGATTAAGCAAACTGCCACCCACTGCGAAGTAAGGCACGTCTTGTATAATTGAACTATGAAATCTACTGTAATAAAATTTCTATTTTAGAATTAATAGAATCTTCTTACATTTACAATTATGTTATTTAAAGTACACCTACAGTTTTTGTAACTATAAAAATATTTTTATAGTTTCATTATCATCTACCACCTCATGTCCAAATTTCCTCTCATCTCATCTTTTTCTAATCCACTTATTTTTATTTCTCTTTTTTTTTCTCATATTGTAAATAACCTGTGTCTTGTTTTGTGCTGAATAAAATTTTTATCTATCTAATCGAATGAATCAAATAGTAATCCAGTCTCACCTGGAGACAGAGCTCTGCAGCGGCGTTTCCACGGAGACGGGGGTAGCGTACCCGGGGTCCGAGGGCTCTTCCTCCGGCTCCGTGTCCTCGATGTCCTCGCGGCCGGAGTGCCACCACGCCACGCACCACGCCCGCACCGCGCCCCAACCGCGCTGGGGTCGCCGGGCGTTCGCCGACTGGGTATAAAATAGATAGGGTAAATATTATGGAACAAGCTGTATGACGGTAACTGCACATTATTGACTCACAAGCTGTTTGCCAACTATTGTTTCTTTATTTTTTAATAGGTATTAAGGTTCGAGTCGACAACAGAAAAAGGATGGAAATATCGTGATGAAAAACACTAAAATAACCGAATGATCAGTCATTAAGCCCTAGTATCATCATAACATAACTAAATATGAAATTCTGTCACATGATTATTTTCAGCCCAAAGATGTAATTAAAGACTTTAATAAATGGCGGAAAAAAAATGCTGATTGTTAAGTTTGACCTCCATAACCATTATAATTATCCAATCCTAGCTTAATATAGGTAGTTAGATTTTTTAACACTTTTTTACTTTATAACATTTCAGGATATCGCAGCTGCACAATAGTCTAGTTGTACAGTAATAATGCTCTGGTGTAACACCATTGTGATAAATAACGAAGCCACTTCAAAGAGGTTCCTACAGTTGTCAGCCATTTTTGTTTGAGAATACTATACTTTCTAAAGAGGGGAAAAGGGTGCCTATTTTAGGAAATAACACCAATTATTTTATTTTATGACTATCCAAAACGTTGCGTTATTTTAGACTGCATTTTTAAATCGATTTCCGTAAATTTACCTTTTTATATATTAAAAAACTGGCCAAGTGCGAGTCGGACTCGCGCACGAAGGGTTCCGTACCACCGTCGTATGAGAGCCCCCCTTAAATATTCATTTTATGTGGTTTTTAGTATTTGTTGTTATAGCGGCAACGGAAATACATCATTTGTGAAAATTTCAGCTTTCTAGCTATCACGGTTTATGAGATACAGCCTGGAGATCAGCAGATCAACAGAGTCTTAGTAATAGGGTCCCGTTTTACCCTTTGGGTACGGAACCCTAAAAAGAAAGATCATCAGATTTAAACATCTTTTACATAACGATTCTTGAGGTTCGTACTGAAAAATACTATTCAACGGATGATATTACGCTTGTACGTATTTTATAACCAAATGTTTAAATCCCACATTTTAACTCCTTAATAAGGCTCTTATTTTTTGTGTCATTTTAGAGAAACATCAAAGATATTACTGTGTGTATGTTAAACAAATTGTTAACATATTTATTGTTTTTAACTATGTAACTGTTTACCTCTACAACTTTAGGTTAAAAGTTATCATTAAATAAATCAATCAGTTCACATTTTGTTAAATGAAAAAGTTAAGCGTGATTAAGTTGTTGTTTCACGGGCTTTTATTTTGACTGAGTGAACTTACACTGAAAAATAAATCGAATTTTTGATGAGGTGTGAATTTCAATGCAAAGGAATTTAATAAAATAGGCCGCTTAAAAGAGGTTTTTTTTGTAAAATCATTACTTTTACTTTCTTTGTATGCTTAAGGCTATCTTGAGACATATAATAAAGCATAAAAAATATTGTATTAAATGCTTATAGTTTGTACCACACAGCACTTATCATAATCATAAGCTTCGGTCGGGGACATGTGAAAAGTAATAGTGTTAAAGTATATCTGCATTAGCTGGGTAATTCGATAAATATGTAAGCTGGTGAAATCAACAACCTAATAAAAACGAAAAACAACCCATCCATAAATTAAAATATGATGACAAAATTACATTATACGAATTGCATATTATGAGTATCAAATAAATTAATGACAACCAAACCTAAAATCGCATTCCACATCGGGTACAATCGGTTTTGACGTCTCGTGCCAAATGCTCCCTCGAAATGTTGCATTTGGCACCTACCCAACGTCATAAGCCTGGACCAACTAATCCTTAACACGAAACCATCGGAATATAAACCTTATTACAACAGGATAAGGACTATAGGATATGCAATTATGAAATTGGCTTTTATTCGGACTTTCGTTCAGGCCGCCCGTTGCACGATATAGGAATTGTAGTGTATGGGAATTTATAACTGCAATTATTTATAGGAATCTATAAGGTCCATTAATTATACCTTATCTTATTGGCTTCAGAATGAAGTTCTAGATATTTTCTAGAATGTATTTTGAGTTTCCATTGGATATATTCAAATGTTTTCAAGAAAAGGCACCGACCTTTGTACATTTCATGTAGGAGCGACAAACTGTAACTGCCACTAGTCTAGACTAAATAAGTTTACACAATTCTCATATTAACGGAATGAAGAAGTTTACAAATTATATGAAACAACGTGGAGCTAGAATAGGTATTTATAGATACCTAAAGAAATGCTATTAATGTTTACCTATAGTGAAACATTATGTAAATTGCAATCTAAAAGTATAGATTCGAACTGCACTAAATAAGAAAGATAATATTATAATCAAATTACATATTGAATGTTAAAAAAAAAATTGTCATGCCTTATGTCAGTATAAGGGTGTGTCCACATCTGACGAACGAGCATTACACGAGCATGCCGCGAACGCACTAGTGTCAATAACGCCGTCCGCCAGACGTGCGCGCGCCGCCCGCGGCGTGCTCACGAGCGTCTCGTGTAATGCTCGTTCGTCAGATCTGGACGCACCCTTATGCATAAAACACCGGAATTAACATTTCCACGTACCCATAATGACAGATATTCCGAATTGTTTGTAAAATGTATTAAATGCAGATCAAATTACCTGTCTGTGTATAATTAAGTAGGTAATACGATTACGATAAAACTCCTGTTCAAAATAAATTATCATTTCAAATAAATTTCACACGAAAATATAAACAATTATAATCGTATATACAAACAAGCAATTATTATTGTCCAATAGCTTTAATTACTGTTAATTATGGCCGGTGGTTACATTCCGTCAATTGAAATCATACTCGATTTAATTAATAAAACTATTTCCAATTGTAATTTAGTACGCCAATGTCGAAGTGGCTAATTGGCTCTCAGATTTAAAGCTAGTTAAATTAATCGTAGAATATAATAAGGTACATTATATTATAAGGATTTTTATTTTATGGTTTCTGTAGTAGAGTTATCATTTAATAACAAGAATGTGATTTATATTTTTTTGGTGGTATCATTGTGTTTTTAGTATTTAACTCAGGGAAACTAAAGTAGTGGTGGAAATTAACCGAGAAAATTTGTCAAAATTATTTTTTATAATTATTTACTTTCACTAAAAATAACTTGATTACCTTTATTAATATTTAAAGAATTTAGATGTATATACATTTAATCCAATTAATCAATTAAAATTAATGGAAAATATGAGAGCGCTTAAAAATTACCAGCAAAGGTGCGGAAGCAGGGTGACTTTCTGGCTTTAAAAAAATACAGTGAAAATGTTGTACACCATTTAAGCGGTAATTAATTATGTACGTGGAGTATTCATAATTTGCATAATTATAGTTTTAGACCTTTCTCCTTTCTCTTTTAAAATTCCGATGTCTGATAGGTATTTAGATGACACCACATTAAAGTATTTAAAATCCTTTGTAAGTGCCTACATTACATAAAATACTAGCTGTGCCCCGTGGTTTCACCCGCGTAGGTACCTAGTCCCTGATGTTTTCCTACAAATTGAAATCTTACCATCGATCGTGCTTGAGTTATATGTGGTATAACTAACCCGAATTTGTTTTATATATACCTATGTAGATTATGGAATCTATAAATGAGCTAACTTTATATAAATAAAAATTGTAATGCAATTAGATTACGAAGAAGTAATTGATAGTTTATTTATAAAAAATGAGGTTTCTTCTGCGCACCGTTAAGACTACATGGACTCATTCCTAGAAATGTTTTCTTCCGAGCTATACCGGGGCAAATGCTGCTAGAATTAATTACGTAACCTACATACACTGTAATTGAATTAACCTGCGTTTTATTTACTTTACGAGAATAGAGTTAGAATGTTACGTTTGTTAATTTAATAGTTACAGCCTACGGCAGGATGTGTACTCTGTGAATTTTAAAAGTCTTTCGGAGCGCTTACTGTGAACTCCTAAAGCATGTCTGTTGCCATGTAAACGAGACGCCACTATGCGCAGTATAGAGCGCCGTCTCGCTTCCGAAGAGGTCATAGTACGTACAGATACTGGAAAGGTTTTATTTAAAACTGTAATGAAATAAAAGCTTTTTAGAGGAGGCCTGTCCGTCTCGGAATAAGTGCTCTCGTATTTCCGCTTCGAGTGAACAGGAGAGCTTGTCTCCTGTTTTTGGACGTTGTCCATCACTTTTACTTTTTTCTTTATCTGTACCAAAATGTAAAGATTATTATTTTACTAGATTACACAATAACAGTAATCTATGTTTTTGTAACACTTATGCCAAACAAGAAACTAAAAACAACAAAACATACCGTCGAATTGATAACCTTCTCATTTTAAATTTGGTTCATAAAATACCTGATAAAACGGTTTGTTGTTTCATTGAAATGGGAGCTACAAAGTGAGAAATATGAAACGTTTGTTTAACAGCCCATTCTCTGTTTACAGCGATATTAAGTCAATATTTTATGGCGGCAACCGCATTGGAGTGTTTCAATTGTTTACTACCAATTATATTTGTGTTATCATTGGAAACAAGTTCGATATTGGTTGCCTTTGTTATTATTCTAATTACCATTGTTTTGGCTGTCGTTTACAAAGCCTATCTTGTTTGAAATTATTTGCCCGCAATAGCCTTAGAGCCGCAATACCTAGTAGGTACCTACTTTATATAAAACAACGTATCACTTATTTTTCAAGATTTTTGAATATTATCCACATCCTGAAACGAATAATTGTACTTTTTTCATTGTTGCCATATTAACTACTTTATATGCCAAATTAAAGTAAAAACAAGATAGGAACAGGAGATTCAATAGAAACAGAAAATTCTACACTTTGCTTATAATCCAGCCTATAAACGTCCCACTGCTGGGCACAGGCCTCTTCCTATATAGAGAAGGCACGAGCATTGATCACCACGCTTGCTCTCTGCGGATTGGCGATTTCAGATCCCAAATTTTGGAATCCAGGTTTCCTCACGATGTTTTCCTTCAACGTTTGTCAGTAGTGTCTTAGAATAATTAAGAAAGTACACATATAAATTTGAAAAAGCCTGGGTTCGAACCTGCAACCTTGTGCATACAAATCCGTTCACTAAACCGCTAGGCCACCACGACACTTTGCTTGTTTAATATTATTTCCTCATTTGGTAGGCACGGTAATAGCAAAAAAATCGTTAAGTACTGTCTAATACTAACTAATAACAATAAATCTACGTATCAATTGCCACATACATGCAATTTAGAAACTGCCATATAGACAAGGAAGTTTAGAAAAAAAATTAACCTTCCTTTTTTTTCTTCCTTGTTTAGGACGGTGTCAGGTGACGTTTTTACACGAAATCTCATCATTACCCGAGTAACGCCAGGAAGCATTAACTAGCTACCTACAATAATGATGTCCAAGATCAAAACGAAACTCACTTTGTAATCGAATCTGGGTTTCTCGGGTCACTGAAGGTCACTAAACGTGTAATGGAGGTCTTTCGGCCCACAGCGACAGGGTAGATTAATTGTTGCGAGGGCCCGTTACATTAGGTGATAAGGAATAGGGGAAAACGGGGATTTTATTCCAAATCAATAAAGTTGTCAGTAGCTAAAATATAGGTTAATAATATCCTATTCTTGTGGTATGAGTGTATGTTCTGAGTAGTTTTTATCCACCATCGAATGTGCAATGAAAATAGTTTCTTAGGCAATCTAAGACAGAACTAATTTGGAATCCTGCCCGATAAGTTGTAATTGGCTCACCCCTTATTACATGGGACTAATGTTCTGGCAAAATATATGTTTAAAATGTGCAACTAGATTTCCGCTTACTTTTTTGTATACAGCCGTTTGAATGACTATCTTAAGGCCAACTTATTCGGAACCCAATATCACATCAACGTCATTTACTTGCTGCAAATATGTAGCATCATATACTAATTCACCGATATAATTCATTAAAAATAGTAACATGTATGTTTATTATTTATTATGAAAATGGTGAAACTATAAGCAAACGCCAAGTTAAAATTTAAGCATAGGTCATCGCTTGGCTTTTAATAGATTTGCACAAAAAGAGACATACAATCACACATTTAAAAATTAACAAAGTTTGCCGTTTTATCCAGAAAAGCTCACCAGCATTCAGATTACAGATGTTTCTCTAACAAGACATGTATTTAAATTCGGCCTGTAAAATTAGACGGGCAACAGAAAAGTTTTCATTTAAAATGCAGTAGGTTAGAGTCAGCCGACCAAGTTCTGACACGCGCTATCTCTACTTGCTACAATTCAATTTATTCCGTGTGGATCCAACGTTTTATTCACGTCAAATTATTTTAGTTTCAAATCTTTGTTCGTGAGCGCTGCGCTTATTAAATTCACACCTCGGCTAGTTTTGTGTTAGATTTTTGGCTTCCTTGTACAGTTATGTGGGACATGTTTTTGGTAAAAATATAATGGTTTCAAAGAGAAATTACTTATTTGAGGATATAAAATCCTCGTTTTTAGAATCCCCCTATACAGAAGATGAAAAATAAAACAATTAAAAAGGGTAAGCTAGTTATATGTATATCATCGCCCTGCAGTGACTATCGTAAAAATCTGCCTCGTAATAACCTATAGACTATAGAAGCCTTGGATACTGACGGATCTTACTTTTAACAAAACAAAGACGCCGAGTTCTTTACTTCTCAGTTTTTCTTTTATTACCTTTGTTGTTGTGAAAGAGTACATTTACTTTTGCGAACTTTTATTTAACTTTTTGTTGGTGCCTTTGTACATTACTTATTCATTTTCAGCGAAATATTAAGAAATTTTTGCGTTTGTTTTGTTACTTAGACTTAGTTGAGAAAGAACCAAAGCTCTGTTGACGACAAGATATTTTAAAGCGAATAGATTCCTAGTGAATCAAGGTACTTTCATAAATCTAGTTGAAGGTATGTACATTTTATCAATCTCATTAGTTACCCTACTACTTTCGGGCTCCAAACTTCACGGTCGTGGCTATTGCGAATGACTACTAAATACATGAAAAAAAAAAGACGTTCACTGTCAAAATATCAATTAACCGTGATAATAGAGAGTATTCATTGACTACTAACTATTTATGTATGTATTTAGAAATATATAAGTATGTTTATCAGTTGTCTGGTTACCATTTAAACACAAGCTCTGCTTAGCTTGGGATCAGATAACCGTGTGTGAGTTGTCCCGGAATATTATATTATATATTTATTACTATTTCATTCTCCGATGTGCAAAACCGATAGTAAACGCTTTTGCTTACGCACATCAGAGTTTCGCAGTCGGGAGGTCTCTAGAAATGGATGTTTATATAGTTACCAAAATAAAATCTGAAATGTCAATTCACTTCATCATCATTTTCAGCCCGTATAGGTTAAACTGGGCAGATATTTTAGGCATAGGCCTCCCTTTCGTTTATACCATTCTCATCTGTCTCTTGCCAGTCGCAAATCGTTCCTTAAATTATCATATTACCATACAAGACAAGTTATATTATTGAATTGCTTCTTACCTGGTTTTCTCTCCACCGGTTGTCGTGCAGCGCTCCTCGCACGTGGTACACAGAGTCAGCGTCGCCGGACTCAGAGCGCGCTCGCCCGTCCACTTCTTTTGTCTCGTCACTGATGACAAGAAAAGGTAGTTAGTAAGAAGTTATATAAAGTAGTCGGTAAATCCTACAAGCAATAAAGAAGTACAAGTATGTGATGGAAATCATGGTAAAATAACATATTAGAGTGGATTTAGTAATCTTTACCTATTCTAATTATGGAAGGACAAATAGACAGCGATTTTGTAACTTATGCTTCAACGAATATACTCGTAATAAAGACTCTGGATTATTCTGTTATCTTAAAGTTAAACCTACATTCTTAGAATACCTATGGATTAAATTACAGACTACAAAACGAACTACGAACTAGTACCACTTTTGTATAATAGACACATAAAAGTTGTAGCGCGGTCAATCTGTACTAAGACCAAAATGAATAAAACAATACATAAAACATTTTAATACGTATTAGTGTGACAATATTATATAACGATAATACGAATGATAATAACGATAATATGAAGGAAACGTTACGCAATTTAATATGGTTAGTGGTTAATCAAAATGACATAAGACGATCGTATGAGTTTCTCTGTTGGCTGGCCGCCAGTGCAACCATTCTCACATACGAGTGTATGGCGTAAGTATTCACTGAGATATAAAATGTGTATTACAAGATGTGTAAGGGAATGATGAAGAAGTGAGATAATAGACGCAAATGGTTTACGGTCCAACAAATCTAGTGAACATGTTGTAGACGCAGACAGTTGTACAAGCAATGTTGGTTTAAGACGAATGTCTATTTAACAAACAGATATGTTAGAAGAGAATTTAAAGCAGACTTTGAAGGCATTTATTTTATTTTATTTAAATACCCTAAAATGTTTTGAGAGAACAAATTATTTTAAATGACTTGCGGGAATACTTAAATGAATGATATGTATTTACATTCAAAACCAAACTCCCATAAGATCAACATAATCGAACCAAAGTAGGTGCGATCATCACACCTCACAACTTCAAACCAACACGAATTCCCAACTTAATCCAAGTTAACTCGTATCTTGCACCCGTAAAAATGGTTCCTAATAGAAATTGCTACTAAATCGTGTGCAGATTGGCTTACTGCAAGTTTCATTTGTCTGTGACACTTGTTCTACTTATTTACAGTTTGAACTAGTAAAACTGTCGCTTGCATTTAATTGAGTTGAAACAATTGGATTTTCTATTGCTGTTGCACTACTCGTATGTGTTGCTTTCGATGGTTTTGGTCGGTTCTAGCCTGGTTAGCGGCTGTTAACGGTTTAAAAGGTTTAACCATTTATTCGCTGAAGTTAATTAAAGTGGGTGGACATTTTTTGTTCGCGGATATTTATCAAGACGACTTGACGATTTATCAAGTGATTAATACGTATGCAAGGCTTATTTACTACAGGCTGTTTTCGTTAAACATACTAAAGAATTGCTAAGTATTATTAATTGCTGCGTAGCTGACGAAGTTACGCAATGAGTCTAGTAAATCATAAGTGTACTAACAACTGTTCACGTATCAGGTTTTTAAGTTTAAATTATATATGAGACGAATTTCAATAATGCGACTTGTTAAGTTTAAATCCTCGAAACTAATGCCGTCTTGTTTTATCCCGCACATATTCCTTTTATTGAATTATATTTGTTAGCGATATTAGTTACAGCGTTCCGAGCACTTGTCCCTGGCATATTACACGTGTGGCTTGCATATCTCATGTTTGCGGTAAATACTCGAGCGAGATATGTTTGCTCGTCTGTATATCAAGATATATTAAATTACTGTACAATATTATGTTTGGGAGAAGTCCTTAAGTAATTGACAATTACGGTAAATTGCGAGTTCAGGAAAGTAAGAAGCTGATGAGAGCATATCTCAATTAAAAGGTCACGATATGACACAACAGCTCTTTGGATTAGACAGACAAGATGGCATGACATTATTATTTTTTTCGTGTACATAGAGCAGTACTATTTTATTTGTATTTACTTCCTTTATGGTAGCAAACGATAATCAAGAACTAAATACTTAGGACAGTAAGTTAAGAACTAAGGACAGCTAGTAACGACATACACCCTGTATCTATTATGAACTAAACCTGAAAATGTCAAAAAAAAAACATTTAGATACTGTAAAACTCAGTAACATATATGGTGGTTACATAATCGTACACTTAGTAACAAGGATCGATAGAAGGTCTATCGCACCCTGAAATAATGAAAAAGGAAAAGGGCTCGGTTCGTCGTATCCTTATAAAAACAAAGCCTTCACGGTTTTATGACCAGAAACTTTCAGCTTTAACCCTTCTGAGGCTGAATTAAACCTTTATAATAACTGAACCGAAAAAAGCCTTATGAAAGTTAAACATTAAGTAGACAATCACATTGTTTTAAGTTGAACGCGTATCTTTTACTGTTGGAACAAAACAATTCAAGGTGACCGATCTAAATCCTCGTCAACAATAAGTCACCAAAAGGCCTAATGGGTGCCCCTTGAGATTTCGTAATACAAGACAAAACAATGGAAAATAAATGCAAAAAACGTTCAGAAGAATCATCTTAGCCAAAAAACGATTCCAGTTTCACTGAAAAACAAAACTTTTCAATCCAATACGAATAAACGTTCCAGCCCTTTTTAGCAAAACAATCCCTAAATCGTTCCAATAGGAATGTAAATTGCTTGTACGTCAAGGAATAAACTGATCTCACGAAACAGGAGCTTCGTAATAAGTACTCTCGCAGATTCATCTCGAAAGGCTCGATCCAAAACGTTAACACTACACGTAGTGCGCTAAGCTATTATAAATCTTCCCTCGTTAACTGTAAGTTGATATTTGATTGTTAAGACCGTACAATGGGTTTTGTTACATTTCAAAAAGGTAGTAAGTGGTCCTCGATGCTGTTGGAATTTGAGGTGTATTGTCGTTGGACACAATCGGAAATGGGTCGGCGAAGTGGACAACGTTAACTTATTGAGAAAGAAAGCGCTGTCATAAATAGTGTGCGGCAGGAGCTGGTACATTTGTAGGGGGATGGGGTGGGGTCCGGGGTAACATGTGGCAGTCGAGGCCGAATAATGGGCGGGTGGACAACCAGATAAATTGATAAAGTTGACGTGCGTTAACCTAATTTGTTGTAAAGGTTTTTCTCTGGTACCTACGTCTATCGATGATGTAATGTGCAGGAATTTATTTTCAATTCAGTTTTTTGCGAATACTACTAATATGTGTTATTGAAGAACCATTAATATAGATTTTAAGCCAAGTTGTATTTATACTCCACAATAATTATAGGAAACAAAAACTGTGTACACTAAATCATAATGGCTATCCTGTACAGACTTGCAGAAGTAAAAAAAACATAAAAAAATAATTAATACTATAATTACCTATTCCTTTCCTACGTGTTTTAAGTGTAGAAGAATAATATACCTAAGCGAAACCTACCTCCGTAAAGAGTACTCCCAATAAAATATAAAGTAACTTGACCGTTTACATTACTCCGGGTCAAATGGGCCTCCATAAATCATTTAGTTCGTTTTGTATTGAGCTGTGAGCCACCGGACGCAATCCAAACGTGGTTCCGTTACTCCAGACTCATTATTTATCTTCCTCCTTAAGTTAGTGCGATGTATTTTGTATAAAACAACTTTATTGGAGTGGTTAAGTATCTGGACGGTAGATTCATAAGGATGAAAGGTTTGTATCCCTAATGAATTTTTATTTATATTGTTTTTATTTTCAGTACTTGTATTAGGATTCTGTTGCCCCCTTGTAGAAATGGATAGGGTCATCGGTTCTTCTGCAAATTTGAACGGCAGTCAAAATCAATTATAAGTAATAAAATAAAAAAATGGAAGAGCGGTACGGTACGCAATTTCTAGGCCGCGCTGGATTATTCGACTGCGGCCTGACCACAAATCACACAGCTTGGCCACAGCATGCAATGCATTTTCGAAAATATTGCTTTAATATTTCATCCATTAGCTCTAAGTGACCTTTCCAATGTTTTAATACCTATTCAAAAGTCCTCATCTCTTAAATTTTTCATCGTTTATCTAACATAAACTGTCACCTATCTTATAGATATTTGTCCATATCTTCAAACCACAAAACTGAGCATAAATATAATAGGCACATGGTAACTCAGTACTTGTCATAGCGTAAGAAAAGGGTAGGGGTTAATAGCCCCTTGGCCCGGCTTATCCCGGCCGACTAACAAGTACGTATTGTGAAATCGTTACCAAAGGAAGAATACTCGACGAATGCTGTAAGCTCTCTTGTATCAGAAACAAAAGAAAGGATTATAAAGTATATACCTACCTACTAAAGGTATAATATATGTACTACAAAGTACTGTATAACTGTTAATAAACCTTTTTTTTTTAAGATTTTTTGAATAGATATTTTTTGACGAACTAGACGCCTTCCTTGGGAATTGGTAAAAAGGACCAAAAGGCCAGGACCGATGTAAATAATGGAGGCCTTAGCTCAGCAGTAGGACAATCCAGGCTAAATATAATAATAATATCTTAGTGTTTGCAATAAACGAAATAATCAATCTTTCATACTGTATAAACTTCTATATGATAGCCTGAAAATGAAAATCAATAATACCTTCCTTCCAAAGAGTTTTGCTTAGTTTTTGTTCCAAACATATTATGAAGTTTGACGTAAGATTCTCGCTATCTTAATGACTTTACTTTTAAAACTGCCATATCTCTTTCAGCGAATTACCAATAAAGTTTTATTATAGATCGCGTTAGTGCTTCCTGTTTAGTTCAAACACTAACCATAACTCCTGACTATTCAGGTGTAACTGTTTGTTGGATACGGCAAACAACTTGATGTTTATAGAGACGTCAATGTCAACTGGGATAAGAAAAATCTACCCTACCACCTTGATATTTGGATCACTGACATTATATTACTAAAGAAATACTTTCAGTTATTGTTTGAAATTCAATTCCTTTTCATATTATATACCAAACTACTTACAGTTCAGATCCTGACTCCGAAATCTAGTTTGACCGGAAACATACCAACAAACTTGACATACAAGAAAGTTGCTGGCTGATATTTTCTTACTGCAAAATTGATTAATAATGAAAGTTTTTCAGCTCTAGGCTACACCAAATTAACTCAAAGTTAAACCCGGGAGCATAATACGTGCGGAAGAAAATTAAGACATTGGTTAGCTGTACGTGCGAGTGTGTGCACGTGACGCTGAGCTTAACTAATGCGGTGGGGAATAATTCAAGGGGTTAGTGCGGGTGTGAATATAGGGGAGGAGAACTTGTCGTGTTTAGTCCGATGCGGGGTTTGGTGATTGAGAAAATGTTTTGTTCATGTGGTAATGAGTGGTAACTGAATAAAAGTCTTGGTTTCTATAATTTGAAATGACACATTTAAAATATATGTAGAATCGAATCTTTCAAATAATATCCGTATTCGAAAATTATTTTCTTTTGTTTGTGTTAGCTGTACTTGTGATTGAAAGATAAGGCTATTTGTCTTTTAGACCCAAAAATCACAAAGTAACTAAGAAACTTAAACATTAACAAGGTAAACGAAAGTGAACTCAAACAGAAACATCAAACAGCACAATTTGTCTTCATAAATAAAAGACGATGGCTTAAAAACCTCGTCTCATATTTTTTCATGTCAAACAGCCAAAAAATCTTTGCATAGCAAATGAACAATCGGAAGTTCAAACAAAAGCTCTGAAACTCTAAATAAAAAATGGCAGCTGAAAGTAAAGCCGCTGTCAAAAACACGAATTTAGTTAGGAACGTTCCGGAAAAAGAATAAATAATAATGCTGTCTAATAGAAAAAACAGAGTGAAATAGTATGTCGTAAAACCAACGCGGTGTACTAGGCGCACAGACATAAAAGGAGTTTCCTTTCTGCATACAAAGTTGTAACAATCGAGACACAACACAATGATACATGTCTCTCCCTTACAATCGTTAGACACGGGTATAATGCTGTCTCGCTCGCTGACACGTCCTTCCTGAGACTATAATGGACATCGCGAGGGACGGTGGAACTGATAGTATCGGATCTGAGGGTTGTCAGAGGAATTCTATGCTGGCTGAATAGGTTTGGTGTCAATGAATATATCTGCATCATTGTGTTCAGCTAACACGAGATATGGTATGAAAGGACGCTACAAAATGGTGCGCTTGAAAGTGTCATTAACGCTGCGAACGTTCAGGAATATAGTGACAGAGATAATAATCTCTTCTAGCATAGAAATGTTGAAAGCATTTTTGACATGAACAATAGTTATATTATAAAGTCATGATGTTATTTTGAGGCCAGAAGCAGGCCAGGTATATACTATAGATAAAATAAGGTTCTAACCATACATATAACGTTAGCAGATTATTCCCACTATTATCATCATTATAATAATTATCAAAACCTTATATTTTTATGGTTTTTTTTTAATGTTCACGTAAGCTCTTCTTAACCTTCTTGATTAGTCACATTGGTATTCTCAGAAATATGTTAGATAGTATATGGAATTAAAATAAAAATTCTGTATGTGTGAGAAAATAAGTGCTTAAAAACCGTATTTACCAATATCGTATCCGTATCGCTGATACGGATCTATCCATAAAAATATGCCAATCACTAAATCAATAAAGTAAAATACAATGCTAGAAAAACAACAAAAACAGATCTCACTGCCGATCCACTAAATAATTCTTAACCTAACTTACTTGATACAACTCGAAAAAAGGTTTCCATACCCAAAGATCATACGGAATATCGAATCAGTTAACGTTCCTTTCAACTCATAACCCAAATCGATCGTAAAGATAAAAGATACGAAGCAACACATCATTACTTGTAACGGCCCCAACGAGACGTTACGTCAAACACCGCCATCTTTCCCGCTCCACGAATAATGCTCAGAATATTAGATTTACAAGATTATTGAATTTGGATAGCTTTTCCTATATCTACTGATTTATCTGTGACTTGTCACATACTTGATACTTTATCCTGTTTTATACATCTATCTCAGTAGCGGAGTCAGGAAAGTTAAGGAAAACGTTGGTAGTAAACATGTTTTTCTTTATGAGGAAAAGTTTTACAATGGCCGATAAATTCTTTTAGTTGCTTTTGACCTGAATGATAGAGATTTGGTTCGACGTATTCAAGTAATAGGGTTAGCTGGCTAGTTGGTTTAGTGGTTTTGTTATATGGATTTTGAGGTCACGAAATCTAAATCGGAAATTTTATAAATATATATTTTTTAAATATTCTGTATCTTAATCGGCTGGCCTAAGAACTTTAGGAATTCATTTCATTACGAAATTGTTCTATTATATTTGTCTAACGTAAAAAAGATACAAAATTGGGTCATATAACATGTAAACATCAAATATTGTATATGTAATGTTGATCCTACACGTTGTGTATATTTACTTATTATGTTATTTATTAGTATATTATGTAGTATATGTAGCTTATCCCATTTGATTATTTTTCTTCCTTTAATCAAATTCCATACATGCATTGTTTTGATTTGAGGGCATTTTAATATGAAAATAAGGGTGAATCCCCTTTTCAGAAAAGAAACGTTTAAACAAAAACCTTTTTAATAAACCCCGATAGAATTCCCATTTTGAAAAATCTCGTGATTAGTCTTAACCAACGATTAAACGCTAAGCTATTTTAGATCTTACGCAATCGACTTAAGGTCCTTATTGGGTAATATTTTTATTACGTAAATACTTTTTTCGGCCAGTGCTATGATCCTGAATTTAATTCACGTTAACACCTGTCTGAAGTGACCTAGCTCTGTAATGGTATTCTGAAAACGGCGGGCAATTTTCATAATTTTGCAGATTTACGCAAACAGAAAATATCCCACATCATCGGTACAAAATGTACCGATGATGTGGGATATTTTCTGTTATTGTATAAGTAGAAAATTAAGTGAAAACGGTTTCAGTTAATTTTTTGAACTAAATTTTATAATTATACAGGGTGTTACGGAAAAAGCCATAACTAACCGAAAGGGTTGAAGATTAAATCTGGTATAGAGCCAGTTTACGAAAGTTGAGCGCATGGTTAGTTCATTAAGCAATGTATTCCATTTTTTTGCATGAATTCATCGATATCTAAAGGAAAACATACCAAACGTGGCACTGCTCTACATGCATATCTTATCGACTCTTATTAAATGTTAAGTTAAGCTACATTGCTTCAGCAGTCTGTGAGCCTAGTACTTCTGGGCAATGTGCTGCTATCGCCACCTTGTCACTGCGTTCACACAGAAACGATGGCGCCAACAGGTCGAGTGTACAAACGCAAAAACAAACTCTAGGTCCCTCCGGTCGAGAAACCAAAAATATTCAGTAATTATTTATTTACCTATTTACGTTGTGCTATGATTAATATGAATAAATAAATCGAGTCTACGATATTACAAGAGTTACCTACAAAAAAACCGCTAAAACTAAAAAATATCTATTATGTTTGATTAATATCTTACTTAACTCACAGTTTTTAAGGATGTGGACGCATCACGAAGCGTCCTTTGTATAGCATGCACAAGGTTGCACTTGGTCATAGACCTCGTTAGGTTCAGGCAGTAAATCTGCTGTTATAATCCTGAATCCTTTGATCAGCTTTTTCATATGTGCAACTGTATCACTTCACCAAGTAAATCGAATTTTTATTGTAGCTCCTTCACTGTTACTTAGACATTACTAATTCACTATGCAGAAAATGAGTATACCGGTACTTAATACTAATATGTGTCCTTATTTCCTGATGTGAAAAATAAACATTAATTTGATAATTCCTGTCATCGACAACCACGTGTCATAATTATTTTTTCTCTTTTGTCTGGCCCTCCAAACACCAAAAAGTATGTATTACTTTAAATAAGGTTGTAGTAACTTAATGTTCGTCCGTTAGTTTTGGCTTAAAGATCAGAGCCGAAATAGGCGATGGGAACTTCTTAAAATCTGGACGTATTGGCTTTCGTAACCTATTTTCTTAGAAAAGATTCAATTGAAACACGCTTACATTCAAATATTAAAACCTTTTTGGAAGTAAGATCATACTTTATGGCAGTCGGTCAGACAAAAGAGGAAGAAAAAGTATGACAGGTTGCATGCACTTGACGGAAACTGTCAGCAGAATGTTTATTGTGTAATTTTAATACCCCAACAGCACTTTTTTGTACCAGGGAATTAGAAGACACAAGTAGCGTTGCAGCAATCACACTCACAACAAAGTATGTTTCGACAGTAGTTCGGGCGCGAGTGCAAGTTCGTGGTTATTAAGTGTCCGATGTCCATGAACACCAGAACCGATTTCATTAGGATTTTTTCGTAGGGGTGCGTTGAGAACGTTTTGTACGAGTGCAGTGTGAATAATGTGTGATACAGTATTACAATCCAAAGTGCTCATCGAGGACTGGTAACAGCAGATATGTTGCATGACGTCCAAAACTCGATGAACGAGCAGCCTTGTTCATAAAATTAATACAAAGGCAAATCTTAAAAAATGTAAGTTATTATTATTAATTAAGTTACAATTTAATTACGCAACATTTGAGTAGGCACACCACACACACAACACACACTACCCAGACAGTTTAAAGTCGATATGTTTACTTCTGTACTATTGTAGTATCTTGAAATAAACGTCGTAGTTGTAAATGTGTTATTAAACTGATTATTTATTGGTTTACCTAGAGTTTGATTATTTTTTGGGATTGCGCGCGCGGCGGTCTTGACAAGACTGCCTATTACCTGCAAAGTACTAGGCTCACAGACTTCTGAAGCGATAGATCATCCTTACATTTGAGGTTGACGTCATAGGATATTAACCCTCGTAGTGAGGTGACACGTTCATCAATATTAGATATCGATAAATTATTTAAAAAAAAAATAGGCCAAAATTATTTAATAATATTATCTTTAGCTTAAATTTTATGTGCTGGCTATATAACAGATGTACTCTCCAACCCTTTTGGATACTATTAGCCTTTCTGTAACACCCTGTATAGGTTCGTCTTTCTAGTAAAGGTAATACAGATTTTTTAGAGGTAATTTGAAAACCTATAAATGGCGTATGTATATATATCTACCTGCAAATAAGATTACATATATTCTGTTTTTGATGCATTTCTTATTTCCCCTTAAGAAACAGGTGCGATGATGATGAACTCCTCCACCTCCAACTCGGTTGGTCGATATACCTTGTAATCGAAAGTCATCAGTATTCAGGAGTATCCAATAAGATAAGAGAGAAAACATTCAGACTTATTCGCGAACGTATTCAGATAAAAACCGAACACGTTCCCTTGCTTAAAAGATTCTTTCGAGAAAAAAAATACATCCCTCACAAAATTAGATTCCCTTTCTCTCATTTTATGTATATTTCTTTGCTCCTTATCAGAATTGATCTCTCGCAGTTTAAACCAAAATGCGTACGTGTTTTTGCAAATTATTTTTTGGTCTTGTACCTATATTATGTAATATATAAAATACAGGGATCAGTACAGATGAAGTTAGATCATATTGAATATCATACATTAAAAAAGAGCACTGCAAATTAGTATTCTGGATAGTCATAAACGCAAAACTTACGTACTACAAAACAGTATTTTCTATATTTATACTAACAGTTCAACAATAATTTAGGCAAGTAGCAGCAACCGAACCAAATTTTTATGAAGAGAGACAGAACTCTAATCAATCAGGATTAGAAACCAAAAAGAGTTTGGCTCTCAAAGTGTTCCCTTTATTATGAATCTTGTAACATTATCTTTACAGAGAAATAATATAAAAAGTTTAACAAAAATTACAGAAGAAAACTGATTATAAAAAGTCCCCAGGATAGACCAAAAATTAAAAAAGATTACACGGCTTCCGAAACTACAGCTAAGATAACGATCATATAAACAGCAGCATATGTCAGTCAAGTCGCATCAAGTGTTAGTATCCCTCGACCCTCGCACTCCCCAGAGGGACCTTTCACTACCCATTGGCACAGCGCCTGCTTCACCCCTTCCGATAACGACGCCGCCAGCTGCGACCAACGTAATTCCTGTAGCTATCGGTTATTATCAGCCGTTGCTATTTATCTCATAGATTTTATAGATGCGGTGTGTTCAAAAACGTTAACACGGGATTTTGTCGGGGTAAAACAACAGGAAGTTTTTTGAGGTTATATTTTTAGTTTAAGCAGAGTTAACTATGGTGATTAGATAACACAATATTGACTCTATAATCTAAGGTTGTCAAAATGGTCAATAGAAAAGATACATAATATGTGACCTAAAACTGACTTTTGATATGTCAATGTCTAGGGACAGAAACTGTATGTTAGTAATACCAGTGATTATTATTGTAAAAATATATTAACTAATTACAAATATTTAAATAGACTGCGGCCATACGGAGATAACTGAACTCCCAACACATCTATATAACATATTAAAGTAATCTCTACCTTCCGGGTACATGGAAACAATGGACAGAAATTCTTAGTTCCGTCCATATCGAGTCTAATCACATTGTTTGAAGATCACCCATCCCACGTGCCGTCCGAATAAAACATACCAATAGATAGTGTTCCTATTCAAACAAAGCCCATATCACGGCTGAAGTATCGAGTCCTCGGTTGACTGCAGGCTTGTTAGCCGTCGCGTAACCTACGGTTGTTTTATTCAAAGCCGACAACACGGTAACGGGCTGTTATTTTTACTAGCTTGTCGATTCAACGGTCCATTTTATGTCGCATCGCGTGACCTATTTATGTCTGTTTTGTAATAACGTTTATGCAAGTTTGGAAATTTTATGCATTGGTTTTTGGGGCCGTCGTATTTATTAGAAAAACAAAATATGGCAGGCTGTCAAAGAAGCAATGTTACTTTAGCATTATACTATAGTGTTAAACTAACTTTCCTATTCTGATTTACTAACTACAGAGATTTGGACAAGCATTTTGCATCCCACCTAGAATTTAATAAATATCGTCCCACTGCAGGGCAATGGCCTCCCTTTCCTTCTTCCAATTCTCCCAGTATATATAGATATACTAAAAAAAAAGTATAATACCATATCAAGTTCTAGAAAAAACATGGCTCCATACAACACAAAACCCTTCTCAACAGACTACAATCTGCAGGAAATTCTCGCGAGGCTCTCGTATCGAGTGTGGTGAGAATCGGCAGTTATCTCGAGATCTCGAGCTGTCCGTATTCGTGCTCTATGATGCATCAGCCCTTTTGCAGCCAAGTTTTGAGACCACTTCACTGCTAATCGAAGTACAAGTATATTATGTAAAAAGACAAATGGTTTTTGTCGCCACAGATTTTCGTTTTATACTTGGGTATTTTTTGTTTTTGTTTAGTTAAATGTATTATATTTACTATGCTGTAAAGGCCATACCTCATATAATATCAATAATAAATTGATACTACTAAAATAGCTGGCAACGTTTAAACTTACTTGATGCAATCTAAGCTCATAAAAAAGCAGTACACAACTTTGTGACGCAATTAAGTGACTTCCATTCAGAACTAATTAAATAAATTACATTGGGAGTCAAGGCTTTTCCACAGGGACAATTAATATGCTTGTTATACCGCAAATAATGAACAACGTGCCATTAAAGTCATTAGACAAAATCGCGGTCATAGAGCAAGTACACAACATCACAATAATAACTCTCATCACTAATTAACACGCGCACTGTGTCACTGTCACTGTTGAGATTGTGTATATGATGTACTGAATACCACTTCGCTTTTAAATTCACTAATGATGTCACAAATCATAAGTGATGTGAATTTCAAGACAATACAAAATAAAATGAACAAGTTCGTATTATTAATTTGAGAACCGAAAGAAATGCAGAAGAAGAAAAAAATATATTTATTCAAAACATTGGTAAACAGCATGGCCAAAAATTACAGAAAGAGATCAGCACACAAATTAAATTTTGGGACTAAATATTAAACTATCGCGCTGCAAGTTTACAGTACCTAATATAATTCACGGGAATAAGCGCGTACATGCATAAATACCTTTTTTGGGGCTTGACGTTTCGACCGGGTTACGCCGGCCCTAGTCGCATGCAACTCAATTTTGGTACTCTCCATTTTCAAAGATTTTAAGAAAACATCGGTGTTTTGTAGCAAGAGGCACGTGTATGTTTATTTAGATCTTTATTCTATACTTAACTGTTCCTATATTGTATAGTTGCCACTTCATCAGGCATCGACGGCAGACGACCATGAGCACAAACACCGTTGTCACCGTGATTAGCGCTCAGTAGCCGTGACAGCCGCCACAATGGGTTAATTTCCCCTGCCCGTATACCTAGCTCTCAATTGTGCAGTTTGCTTTGTCCTTGTGGTAGAGTACGTTCTATATTGCAGCTATAGTTACACACCATGATATACCGTGTGTGATCTTGCTTAAGTACGGTCAAATTACTGTGTTAATGGGACGATTATTGAATTGAATGTCCAATAAATGGCGACAAGGTTATGAAAAAACTAGTAGCTAATGCTTTTGAAGAAATACTTGATACTCAAATTGCATAATACATCGTGGTTCATAATATTTACTTTAATATGTCATTAACTTTAAACAACTACACTATTATACATAAAAGGTAAAACCCGTAAAAAAAGTACACTATAATTTGATTTAAGGGAAATGGTATTTAATTTAAGTGCCACCAAAGAAAAAAGACATCTACACCTACTACAGCCCTACACCAGACAGTAAACATTAAAATTCGTTAGCATTCATCCACAGTACACATTTTTGATCCAGTATTGGGAAGGGATAAATGTATTACATCCGACGTTGCCACAACGTTATTTTTACGATGTAACCTCGCAAAATCGATCGGCTGAAATATGGGCTATAAAACGCAGAATGGACGAAAGTACTGACTTGTCAATCGGAGTTATTTCAACCGTATTTGCGAGCATGATCCGTCAACGTTACTGAAGTTGATGAATTTTATTACCATTTTAAGCTATATGCAGTAAAACTAGGAAAGCACAATATTTTTTTACATTCACTGATTAAATAACTTAATGATATTGATTGGGCCCATCTACAGTAAGCAGGCGTGATAAGTAGGTATTGTGCGTCGAATAATGAAAACATGACGATAATATGATACTGTTATAATGACGATATTGACTTATAAATAAAGGAAATTTCCTCTGTGCCAAATAGAGACGACAGGATGTTTTGTCCCAAACATTTAAATAACAAAACGCCCAAAGAAAAAAGATTAAATGTTTAGAACCATTGAAATATATTTAAATATAACTAGTAACAAAATGACCTAACGAGATTAAACGTCCCAAAATACGTGTGACCCAAATGGATACAGATCTTGCCTTCACTAATACTCAAGTTTGTAACTCTCGTCGTAAATATAAAAAGGTCGTAAATACAAATAAATAAACTTTCTAAATTGGCCCCAGTGCCGTGCCCTTGTGAATGTGCCCAGTAGAGACGGTCAAACTAAAGAAACTTTGTGCGTACATTTCTATCGAAATTTGTTCGTAGAGTTTTCCCGATAAATTTGTAGGGGTGTTGAGAAAGCCAGTCATGGAAAAAAGGAACATTCATCTTTGTCAGCACTGCACTTAGCAGCCATCTTCCTTCATTGTGGATGTAATCTGCCTTCCATGTTTTAAGTTCGTTCGCTTGAGAATACCTTTACTTTGAGAAAAGCTTTCCACTCTTCTTTCATTCATGCTTTAATGTTTTTCAAGTTAGAAGTATTAATTACTGTTTTCACTATTATCTAGGATGGGAAGAGGCCTGTGCCCAGCAGTGGGACGTATATAGGCCGGTTCATTTATTTATTTATATTTAAGGGTTAAATTAATTAAAAACCAGTAGCTAAATCATTTTGTGTTTTAATTTTATGTTCCGCCTAGTTATAGCTATGGAATATATTTTTAACTCGTTTAGTTTTGACCATTTAACATTGACTGATGTTATAAATAAATATTTTTATTAAAAAGACGTGTTTCGATACATAGGTATTTCGCTAACCTTTTTCAGTAAATATAGATAGAAACCTCACGTGCACTCAAAATACAGTATACACGATGAGCAATACAACAGTAAACCCAAAACTCATTAGACTTACGATAACGAAGAATTTCATAATCCGCTTTCAAATAATATTCTGCAGCACAATTTCCCGGAGCAAACAAATCTTCAGTTCCTCACGTCAGCATTGAGGTTCTAATAAACGAGCTTCTTAGACCTTATTTAATATTACATGAGCAGCCCAAAGGGCAGGTAAGGGTAAAAAATACCGTAGCTTCGATTAAACGTGTACTTTATTTTGACGAAAACGACGCGTCTGTTCCAAGTTAACATTGACAGAATGATGTTTGTCCTTTGAAGATAGGAAATTGTTTAGATTTGTTGCTGTTCGGAAATTAAAGGTTTTTGGAATAGAATAAGAAGTTGGATATGTCATTAGTGTTACTGATTTATTTTCTAAGAAATCTCACTTGGCAGTACAGGGCATTTACAACTTATGTTTGCCAATCTTCAACTGTCTCATTCCAGTTTCGTTCTGATTTCACCTAGGTTACCTACAGTGTTGTTCACCTCTCATACCTAAAAGGTACTTAACTCACTTTTCATTTTGAAGACGCTAAGATCGAACTATCAATATACTGATGTCTATATGCAATCACTATTTCGCTTACGAAGCCTATCATAATGAATTTTCATTTATCCACCCAGACCATTGTCTTTAACCTACACTTATTCAGATAACATCAAGGGTAGTATCTCTATACAAAAGGCGCTTAAAATGGCATGTTTGCCTAACATAGAGGTACATATGAGTACAAAGGACGTTACCACCAACTTTTGGCTTTCGTTCACATCTTGATTATCCGACCAGAAGTTCTAAACAGCAGACTTCAAAGATATAATTAACACGTTTAAGACTGACTTGTACAGACAAACTACTTGCCAAAGAGCTATTAAGGTCAATGTTTGCCGAAAACGTTGCACGTACTACAGACTGAGTCACTGGCTTTGTAAGGGAAACAAAGTGAGTTATCTTGTTCTGTTTTCCCTTTGCGCGAAAAAACAACTGACATGGTTTAAAAATATATGCTTGAAAGAAATACCCTAGTCTAAAAAAATATAACTATATTTTGACTTGAGGCTGCTCGATAGGTATATCACTAGGATTTATCGAAGTTTCTATAACTTTACAAGGTTTTTATGTGGACTGGAAGCACAAAAAAAATACTCATAAAATACCCCTATTTACACTTTTAATTCTTTCTGAACATGGAACGATTTTTTTTCATTTAAACAGCCCTCGTATGTTTCGGTTTCTGTCAAAGCAAGTACCACAATTCCAGCTCGATACGACAGCTTAGCTAAATTTAATTTCCGTCTGTCGTCGCGACCCAATAAAGGCCCTTAAATAGAGGGGCCCGCGTCGCTTCTCAAGCGCACTGGTGACCAAGCCTTACATAGAATGTTGTTTACTTCTACTGTTTACGTCGATTCAATTAAGAGGCGCCATTGGAGTTGTGTGTACTGTTAGAAGTTCGGTCCCAATACAATTATTGTTTGTGTTATTAGTTATCATTTTTGTATAGGTATTGGAATGTATAGACATAAGACAGAATATACAAACAACGATGGAAGTAAGCAAACGTTAAAGGAAAACTGAAAAGGCTACGGCTTCATAATAACAAAGTGCCAAAAACACTCTTGTCATTTTATTCTTCGCAAGCAGAGACAAAATTGAATTCATTTGTAAAACAACACAATCTCGTTAAGCATCTAAATTTCTGTCCTCATTAACACGACTCGTTACAACAATCAGTGATAAGATCACACGATATTAAATTTAAACTGCTCGCAAATATGTATGAAGTAGCGACGGCAGCCACATAAATCTAGACGCATCCAAGAGTAATGTCTTTCACTCCGCCGTAAAAGGAGAACCCCCTCCTTTTGACACCCCTGGGAGGGTAAATGGGTGCCATCCAGAGGTGTACGGTCGATGAAATTTTTAAAGGCTCTTAGCCGATAGGTATTTTTATTGGATCTCGGTACGGATAAAATATGAGTGCACGGGTTGAACGCGATTTTAGTTATTTTGTATTTTAGCTTTTTCGTTGGTAGTTTTTATATGTTCTGTGGGGTTATAATATGAAGTTGAGTTCTATTTTAAGTTTCAAGTATTTGATGGCTGATTCTAAAAGTCACGAGTTCCTTTAATTACCTTCAAGTATTCATAAATAAACATACCAATTGAGAATATATGCGTATTGGAAAAAAGTTGTTCTTGTAGTTCTCGAGAACACTAATTACAGCGGAGCAATAAAAAGTAATTAGATAGATATTAAATTACGAAGTGGCACCCCTAGATAACATTACGATAAAAGTGGGTCGTAGCAGCGAGATTAGCTCGACACGATATTATTACAGGTATGCAAGTCATAGCTGTAAACTTGCGCCAGCTTAGCCAAGATATATTGCGTCAGCTTGATCTATGCTGCTGAATATCAATGTGGCTGTACTAGAGTACAACGATATTTTATCTAGACACAGTTGAGTTTAGTGGGATTTTAAATAACGGAAAAAGAAGAAGGTTATTAATTGATTTCAAAATATATTTTTGTAGTTGATACATTTCATTTAAATCAATTCTGTTTGTTTCTTTTTAAACGTAAGTTTTTTTTTATTTTGTAATCAATTATTGATTGGAAAACTGCGGCAACCAAGAATTCTTAATGACAGGTATATAGGTAATAAATATCAGTTTGGTCAGAAACTTCTTTATTTTAAGCCAATGTTTCCTAAATAATGGCGTAGAATATAGACCCAGTAAACCTTTGTTATATGTTAACATCCTTTGTAGCCGACAGTACACATCACTCTTAATCCTGCTAGTACAAAGCCTGGCTAGCCTTCCAGGGGATTGGCCTAAAACTGCAATAGACCGGAAAATACGGAACGGGAAGGCTCGCCTGGAACTATAGGCTCACAATAATAATAATAAACTTTCAACGGTTGCAGACATTTTCTCGCACAAAGGGTACGCAGACACAAAGGGCGCATGGCGGCGTAATCCTGCGGCCCGAGTTCACCGGCACTTGAGACATTATAGAGGGTAGACAGAAGGCTTAGGTACAATGACGATTTGAAAGAAAAGTGGTAAACAATAACGTCCTTTAATGCAGTTGTTACTGAATCACGTTTCGACAAGATTAGACCGAGAGCATTGATCGAAAACATGATCAAAAAAACGTAACACAAAACGTGTAACGCTATGTGGACGCTATTCACATTCTGGTAGAAACTAGCAAAAAGAGAACAATGTAACATACTTTGGAAGACTTTGCAGAGCCTTGAAAACTGCTTGCAGTTTTTCGCACACCAAAAATAAATATGAATTTTGCTCAAAAAGTTGTTGTTAAAAAACATAATATGTAATTCGTAATTATGGTAACGCCTGAAGCGAATCCTTATAGAAACTAGCTATAAAAACCCCTAGTTCCATGGAGGGAGAGTACGAGAGAGAAGTTTGTCAGACGCTCGCGTACAGTAAATGTTGTCCGTATGTACAACGCTCCGGGGTATAACCAGTTACGCTGAAACTGGGATCAGAATGTGTATGTTGTGAAATCTCTGATAACGGTTTTGTATCTAAAGGAATAATGGCATTTGTTTATGTAAAGTAAGAAGTAAGTAAAAATACTTGACTTTTTTGTAGTTTGCAAATATAAATCGATTGGGATCAAACATACTCGTATGTGTATCCATTGGTTGTTTATTGGTTTCTTAGATTTACGCGAATGTTAGACATTGAAATAAAACTACTTTTTTTACGGATTTTGTCGCGGTTTTAATTTGATTTTAGGTACCGACGTTTTGACACCTTTGCAGGTATTATGGTCACGGGCAGACTGAGATGACGTTCGTCTTGACAGTCACGACGAACCGCGACAAAATCCGTAAAAAAGTAGTTTTATTCCATTGGTTGTTTTTAATCCATCGTGAAAATAGCGTCAGAAGTTCTCGTGATATTCAGTACGGGACAGGTTTTATAAAACCATACAGGCAAATATGTTAATATATAACTAAGTATTCAATACCAGGAACTAGGTTTCGAATAAATATGCCACCTCGGTGTCGTCTTAAGGCAGACCAATCAATGATTTAACCTTCCACAAAATTCAGACGGAAGTTCCATTTTACGAGCCAACACCGGAATACTTCACGGTTTAAATATTTAAAACGGTTATTGGTACACCAAGCTCTACCATTAAGAGTTGCAGACCCACGAAGTTCAAAGATAAACATTTTTAAATGTTCAATAAACTTCAGAAGAAAGTTCTCGAATCTTAAATTTACACAGCGTTTCTCTCCGCGGGGCTCACTTATTCGATTCGAGCGTCCTACTTTTCCAATATTCAAGCAAGCGGGAATTTTGAAGCTGTCCAATTTTCGAAGTTATTCGTGCTTATGTGTGTCGCTGAGTTATGACGAAATCTGGGGTTTCAGCAAAAACACAGGTTGATCGGAGTGCAAGTTATGGTAATACTCGCGTTTAGTCCACTACGTAACATTTTGTTATTATTTGTAAATGTTCGTGACAGTTTTTTATAGAACCACCAATCGTATCTCGACCCTACCTTTAACATAAATAAGAGCTCTCTTGGACTTGCTAATGGACTAGAAAACATAAACATATTCTTATGTACTACTGTATACTTGAGAACCTTTACATAGACCCTTATAATAGAATTCCATGTAAAAGAGAATCGAGAACCTTTTGCAAATAATAAATCGAATTACCATTTCGAGGCTCTTTTACTGAAAACCCGACCCTTCTCGGCCAACCTGAGAATTAAATCGAGTTTATTATGATCAGACACCACACTTAGATAGCAATCGTGTAGAATATAGAACTTAAGGTGTTATATATTTATATAGAATTATTTAATGTTGTGCAACTTCATGAACAATATCTAGAAAATTATTCTTTAGGACTATGTCTTCTGACTATATTTAAATTTAAGGATTAAATTTGGGAAGCCCTTAGCAACACTTTTTACTGGCTATTCGAAAAATAATATTATACCTACTTTTTAACTACTTAATGGGTTAACATTACTTATCACGAAGTAGATTCGAGTATTTTAAACATTGATATTTTTCTGGCTCTATACTTGAAACAAAAATTAGGCAAACATAAAATTGTCCTCCTTTTGTTCTGTGTAAAAAATCAATATTCTACATAGTTACTCCAGTTCAATTACCCATTGAAAGCCTTTGTATAAAGGACTTTCTTTATCTTAGAAATGAAAGGCGCACGTGTAAACCTGCATCCTACGTGCACATAAATCCGTGGAGCATGCCTTAAGACCTTAAGCCCGGTCTGCGACCTCAAAGACGTATTGTCGCCCACTTTCACAACAAACAGTTTCCTCATCCCTTACCTATAGGTCACTAGCGATACAATCTTTGTGGCTCTATGTGGGCTTAAGGGTAAAAAAACTCTGTAAGTTTGTGAAACCGACAGATTTTCTGATAGGATTTAATATGGAAATTGGCGTACGGAACAAAGCATCATTTATCTCGTAAAAACCACCGGAAATTCTTTACTCAAAGTATGGTTGACAAGAAAATAACATAATGGAAATATGGGATTATTTTACGATACAAATAAAACTGTTTCAATTTATATTCATGTACATTCCTTATTTAAAGCTTAGTCTCCACAAAAAAAATATAAGTAACTTTTGTTTTTGTCAACACGTGTTGCCAGGTCGGAAGTTGAGAACATTTTTAGTAAAATTAAAAATCCTTCGTAAAGGACATCATCTATTTTGGTCCAAAAGTCGAAAGTGCATAAAATCACATGCAGCGGTTCCACAGCTTTGGTGCCATATTAAGAAATGCTTAGGAGGGCAAGCTCTGTGCTCTTAGTAATTCATTTAATCGATAATATCGTGGTATGTGATCGAAAAATGTATGAAAATTCAGAATTTTTGACCCTGGATAAAATCACGGGCAGCGGTGGTAGTAGTAGCTTTGGTGCCGTATTAAGAAATGCTCAGGATGACAAGCTCTGTCAGAATATAACTTTCGAATTTGGACCAAAAATGTATAGAGTGTGGATGATGTCCTTTACGAATATATTTCAATCAGATACAACCCCATACAATACAGAACTTTCGATGATATTTCTACTTCTCAGTATCTATATCCCTTTTACAGTTTGGCCTGTTAATCAGTGTTACGACGACAGGTGTAGGACGATCGTACATACATGTCGGCTCCCAACATTAATATCAATCGTGGGTTCTCTCGTAAAATTGAAAGTTATAGCTAAGCTAAGGAAGGGATCTTGTGCTAAGAGTCGTTAGATTACACAGAAAATATTAAATAGTACTTGTTCTTGTTTTATCAGTCAAACGATGTAAATAGGACCGGTTTAAGAAAATGAGGTTTCTTTCTGCTGCTTCGCAAAATTGTAGGTATTTAAAATCTTTATATTTCGTAGGGACTATGGTTGCAAGTGATGTTAATTTTAAATAATAGCTGAGTAATCCATGGGTAGAAAACTAACATAAAAATATCATTGAAATTACGGATATTCGCTAACATATTAGGTACGCAATATATCATGTTATTGTATTTTCCATTTTGCAACTCTACAAATAAAGAACAGGAGAAGCTCCCGAGTGCACTACCCCTTTACACCTATAGACTCCACGTCATTATCATGACTACATCATTATCTGTCGCTCTAATGACGATGTTGATCTTATACATACATACTTCTTATAATATACAAAAGTTATGTATACAGATGTTCACTGATTATACTTAATATGAAGCACTTTCGTAAGAAAAGGGCGGGAATGGCCATAAAGGGACATTACGTGTCGCTTTACGTTATACTTAAACCGTTAAGTATAAGATCAAGGATGTATACGGTATACACGGAATGTAACTTGATCAATTCTTAAGTGGCATTCAAAACATAAAGCTTTAATAATTGTTATTTAAGTAATAACTAGCACTCACCTAGAATTAGATCTCTTCGACGAGTCATGTTTCTTCCCGCCTTGCAGATTGGGCAAGTCTTTTTGTCGTTTCTTGGTCTCCCTCCATATCCTGTAGTACAGTATACACATGACAGTCACTGGCACATAGAACGCAGCTATCGCTGTCCCGAACGTAATGAACTGGTTAGTCTCTATGAACTGAATATAGCACTCGTTAGGCGGGACTTTCCGCTCACCGTCTATGTACGGCCACGCGTAAATCCACGGCGGCCACAATATTAAACTGAACCCCCACGCACCGCCTATCATCACCGTGGCCCTGCGTGTAGTCCTCTTGGCCCGGTACGTCAGGGGTCGCGTCACACTGAAGTACCTATCGAAACTGATGATGAGCAGGTTGAGCACGGAGGCGTTGGACGCGAGGTAGTCGAGCGCGAGCCACGTGTCGCACACGTGCGGGCCCAGCGGCCAGTACCCGTAGATGGTGAACATGGCGTACAGCGGCATGGAGATCAGCCCCACCGCGAAGTCCGCGACCGCCAGCGAGAACAGGAAGTAGTTGCTAATGGTCTGCAGCTGCTTGTCGATCTTGAAGCTGATCATCACCATGGAGTTGCCGACGACGGTGAGCACCGAGAGCACGCTGGCGATGATGGCGATGACGATCTTCTGCGCGAGACTGAAGGGGCTGCTGGGGAGGTCGGGGGTCTCCAGGTCCGTGAAGTTGGCCGAGTCGTTGAACGCGATGAGCATGCTGTCAACTGGGCGAGCTGCCGCCCGCGCCGACACCCACGCCCCGGCTCGAGCGCCGACCGAGCGCGCACTCGCCTGCACACACAACACACGACGGTAACTATCGTGGCTCACATACATACAATACAAACAGGGAGAACACATAACAAATATATACAGAAAGCTCACTCTATACAACCAAAAACTACTACACAATTTCTGAACCATTTTTAACCCTTTTACGTTTAATGGATCACTTAGTCATTAATCAACCAAGATACTTTTCAACAGTTTTGAATTGTTTCTAATGTCACAATAATTGTATAAAAAAATAACTACAGTCAGATGTGTACCAGAGCGTGTGACAACAACGATTGCAGTAATGACGGATGATTTATTTGAAATAGCAATAAAGTCCACTTAAACGTTTTCCGTAAGATCGCAGTTATTGATAACACTCATTGTATTCCTATGTATTACTTTAATGGAGTATGCATGTATCCGTATTACATTGTATGTATATTTTCTGTAGAGTTTACGTACTGTAATGCGTGGAGTGGAGACTGTTTTGCTCGTTATTTATTGATATAGTAAAGTAACACTTATTTATTTTGTTTTATCAATTTATTTGCTGTAAATAGAAACAAACGCAAGAAATCGTTTGATTATAATTATCTTCCCTGTATTTGAAATTATTTCATAAATACAATCCTGTACTTCTGTTCTTTCCTACTTTGTGCATATTTTATTTTAAATATCTGTTTGTGGCATCTAACATTTTAAGATACAAAACAAACAAAATGTAAGCTAAAATATATATTAGAAGTTTAAAGGCATGACCAAAGTATTGATCATAGCTATAGTAATTTTATTTGTAGTATACAATATGTTACTAACACATTTCCATCTATTAGATGAAAGCAATCGAAAAATTACATCACATTATCACTATAATATAAATATAAAAATATACCGCTTCCCATAGCTATGGTTTCGATCAAAACATCTATCACATTCTGACAGGCAGTCAATACGATCCCGGTGACCTAGTTAGCAACAATATATCTATATTGTATACTACACGTAATAAATATAAGACGCTTACCGAACCAATACACGTACGAGATTTAAATCGTAATTCTAAGTACTGCAATGTGTAGTCTACAATGATCACAAGCGAAAATAAACCTTAACTGCCTAGACATTGTGTTTCATTTCAATTAAATCGTTCATAACAATAAAATTATGGTGATTTCGCGTAAGGATTATTGATTGTCTGTAAACAAATTCATCTTAATTTTGGAGTCATTTAAGCCACGATAAAAAATGCTGTTAATAAGTCGTTTTCCTTAAAAAATAATTGATGGATTAGACTCGGATTTAAGTAATAGGTGCAACGAATACTGCGGTTTGGGAATTTTTCGAAACAGGTTTTTTATTTTCGTGTTATTTTTGTTAATTGATGTCTAAACAGCTATATATATTTAGTCTACAGTATCGTAATGAAGTAAGTTTACACAGGTACATTAAAATATGAGATTATTTTTCAGGTATGTAACATAAGTTTCACCACTTTATTCTATCGAATACCGTCTAGATTTCCATCGGGCACCTGTTTAAAGTTGCTTGAAATTGAAACGGACGTATATTCTTCTTGACGTACGTTTGGGACACAAGACCATTACAGGCCGGTCCCCGTTGACACTCGATTTGCCGATATTCCCTTACATTCTATTCTCTGTTTAAAAAGTTATGTAATAGAATTTTATTATACAAAAATAATAATAATATAATAATAATAATAAATAAGGTCCAAAAATTAAGGAACATAATTATTTTTACCATGTGTTTTCGTAAAATATATTTACCTGTATCATCCAGCCTGACTTAAACTTAAAGTTCAAACTACACACACATAGAACCCTGTCTTTGCAGGTGTCTGAAGCTTTTAACCGTAAACTATCAAACGCTCTACTAAACGAGGTTTTCAAAAACGTTTGCCATTCAAACTAGTCAAATCTGGTTCAAGGGGTTCCTTGCCAAACGGATAAACTTCCAATTTGTTTGGGACAATGTGTTGGAACACTGTAAATACACCTAACACTATATTAACTGGATAAACAACTCCACAAAGGAGGTTGTGTTAGAATCCGTTTGCTACACAACTTGGAATTAGATTGGCTCAGTTAACTTCAGTGCATTACATAATGCGGGACTGCATTGTAGGTTCTTGCACATACTTGTAAACAAATTGCAAAACCTACTTCGGTGCATTAATTAGATGCAAGCCGAAAAGGACGAAGTCAGGGTTAGGTATGCAAAACCTTTTCATACTCGTGTAAGGGTACTCTACCATCACAATTACATTATTTAAACAACATAAATTAAAAGCATCAAAATTTTATTAATTTGTATTAGCATAATATTAAAATATAAAATGTAATTATTTACTGTCTAGTGTCTATACTTATGTAGGTATGTGTTTGAACAACAAATTAGATTTAGTAATTAATAGAGCGTTCATTCATTATTCAGATAAGAGTTTGCTATTCAATTCGTATTGAACAACTAATCAAGTCATTATTTAACGTTATTAGATAACAAAGTATATTCCATAGTTTAATGCAGTGCTTCTATTATAAAAAACAAATTGCTTGTCCATCCACATTTATGTTTTAAAAACTAGTTTTAAAGATTCTCAACGATAATTAAGAACAAAATATACTAAGTTGTGACTTATAATAAATATTTACCATAATCCCCTCTAATAGAACACTAACTCTATAGCAAGCTGTGTCTAGTAATATCCGAAATATTCCGGATAATTCCGGTGGGCGGGCAAGCATCCGATATTATTCACATTCCTACGAACGCTCGCCATTCATAATAATTAACTCGGAAATTAGACCCCACTATATCCCAAACCTTTGAATACCTGGCTTTAGTTTTATTTATCTTATTGTGCTAATGTTTTGTATTGTTTGTTATGACAATGACCAAAAATATGGGAAATATTGTCTTTTTTCTTTTCAGAATTTTTTTTTTGACTGAACGAATTCAAATTCTAATTCAAATATTCTTTATTCAATATAGGCTACACAGTAGCACTTATCGAACGTCAAACACAAAATACAAAAATAGACAGCACCCTAAGGGTCGGTTCATATCCGGCGGAATTAATTTTCTATCATCACCATCTAACCTAATAAAAACATTCTAAGATAGAGGCAGTATTTTTAAGTAGTTTTATGGAATGTTTTTTTAACTTTACGAAGAGAAATTTTACGATATTCAACTAGCAGTCTGTTGAAGATCCAAAATACTATTTATTAAACATTTGACCAACATACACAGTGCCTGCATAAACTTACACACAATTCCGTTTCACAGATAAAACCCGTCTATTTATTTCATCCTTGGATAAAAGCAAAATTATTATATCTGTCCAAGCGTTCCAAATTCGAAACAAAGCAAATAGCCCGGAATTACTGTGTCCGAGCGTAGCCGAGTGAGTGCGAGGACGCACGAAGTATATAAAAATGGCGGAATGTTGACGAAAATGTAGCAGGTGTTTGAACCTTATTCGTGGGGTCTTATTCAGGGGTAGTGGTGCGTTCAGTCGCGCTGTATACCCCATACATGGCGCCAGTCGCTCTACCGATCAAAGGCAACTTTTAGCCATTGTTTTTTACGTAAATAGATTTTTTTAAATAAAATACGTGCGGATTTGTTTTGGGATTTTATACAGCAGCGTAGCTCCTGTCACAGTGTCTTTCTTGTTATTTATTGGCCTATACAATGAAATCCTAATTTTAGTTTTTGGATGAATACTTTGAAATATCTGTGTACACTTTGCCAATAAGCCAATGCATAGAAACGCTGCTACAGAAATGCAATATAAAGTTTACATAACACGCTGCAATGCACTGAAAGCTAAATATATGCATAGGTATACACTACACAGTACCTAAGCATAAACAGCAGACAAAACAAGGAACCCAGCTGCTAACGACACAACATATGAAATTCTAATCGTCCACTCGAGAGCAACACTGTCCCCAAATTTCCTTTCCAAATTACATTTCTACGAACCCTATAAGCTACTACTACAGCCAGTTATGGAAATCAAGGAAACAAATAGCCAACTTTTGCACAGTACACAAATTTCATAGAAATTACCAAATGTGTATAATTAATTAATGTATTTCAGACAAAGTTTGTGCCAGCGTTGAACGCATTACAATTTTGCTTTGGTCCAAATTGTAAGCGATTCAGTTGGCCTTTTTATGTACTTCACACATAGAAGAGACCGAAAAGATAGAAGTTTAGCTCGAATTATAACTATATAGCTATATAGTTTATTCGTTCTTTCTTGTACAGGTACTAATAACCTTTTATAATATTAAGTTTCTGAGAGAACATAATTATATTATGTAGCCTTTGATTTTTTTATTTACCTTCGTATGAAAAGCGTTTTTTAATAGATACTCCTATGAAATAGTTTCACCATCATTTAAAAACTATCCTTCATGCTTTTTGGAGTTTAAGCAACGTTCTTTATTCTGATGTATATGAATTAAACATAGTTTAGGCCACTTGACATTGGTCTAAAAAGTTGTTATTCTGATCATAGTTTCGACGTACTATTCAGACTACAATAAGGTAACTAAAGCCACCTAAGTACCTCGTCAGGGTTTGGTTAAATTATTGCCATAATGTGTATTGTTTTTTATTCCGCTATCTCTTATGGCATAGGCCACACCGCCGCGCCGGCTGCCAGTGCCGCCGTCAACCGTTCTTGGTCGCTCGTAACAGTTTGCAATTCAAACGTTCCTTGAATATTCCTCCGGCAAATACCTGGCCCTAGCTTCTTATTAAATACCTCTGACATGAATTCAGATAGAGCACCCTATTTAAGAAAATGTCGTTCATTGAAAGATGCACGGAAGTGTCGGCAAGTGTGCATATTTTTTATGTAAAAAGCCGGTTAAGTTTCAAGCTTCATTTTGAAACTACATGCTTATGCTCTTACCTCAGAAATATACCTTATTTGTGTGCGGAAAAGCAGTTTTACATAAACCACATGCTGAAGTAAAGTGCCAAAAACAGAAGCAGCCCACATATTAAATTAATTTGTGTATAAATAAAACAGGCATCATCCACTCTAAGTGACTTACTTACAAGAAAACATCGCCATCTACTTAAAAATTCAAATTCATAAAGTTCCCAACAAATCTTCACCAAAGTATTATAATTCCTATAATCAACTTAATCAGCAGCATTACAAATAAATTAAGAAGCATAAATTGAGAGGCTTCTCACGTATCGACCGTCCATCACGACTCCCAAAGAGCAATTAAACACGATTAAACATCAGAAGAATATTCTGCGCTCTATATTCAAACAATCGCTTCTGATTGACCGGCGCGCGTGACGGGAAAGCGCCGGGGAGAGCCGACAACATCCGACGTGTTTGAATATGGAAAACTTTATATAGAATGGGTACTAGTACTAGAGAAACGCCCCGGCTCCGCATGGTAGCCATTTATTAACGTTATTATTCAGCTTTATAAGAAATAAGCATTAAAGAAATATGTAAACCTTCTTCATTCAACGATTTTTCTGTACGTGTGGAAACTGTATCTAAATGCATTTACTGTTTTACGAGGAGTTAGCGGAAAAACAGACAGGCGCGGAAATAGACTTTGATTGATATGTATTGAAAAAAAAACTGCTATGGATGATCTCGGCTCAATCCTAAGAAAGGGTTATTTTTTTTAATGATTTTTACTGTAAAGTACATAGATATGCTATGTAGGCAATTTATTGTTACAGTTTCCCATTAGGTATAGACTATAGTCTTGTCCAAATAGGTCAGATACTATTATTACCTAGATCGGATAGCGTTGACTGCTGTCGAAAATCAACTGTATTACGTTAGTACGTAGAAGTGATAACTAAATTCGTAGAAATAGTCCTTGTAAAGTGTAACACGTCTGGCTAGACCTCCAAGGACCTGTACTAGACTCATGTTGTTCCTAGTTAGAATATAATGTTAAGGAAAAATAATATACAACTTAATAACTTTGAACCTTAATTTAACCTTAATGGTTAGAGTAAATAAATTAAACTTTTAGCGAAATATCCAAGCATACAGGGTGTAACTGAAATGCGTAGTCATATTTCAAATATCAATTCTGCCCAAAGAAATGAACAATATTTTCAACGAAACCACGAGGGATTACGTGAAATCCAAATCCGGGTTTACTAGTCTGCCATGTGGATTGAGGACTATCTGTCAATTTTGAAATTTTATGTCAATAAGAGATAACCTACTGGCTCGTGATGGTTTGATATGAGAAAAACAGTCGAACCATTAAAACAACTGAAACTTTCTCCAAATAATTCGCTAATTACTATTTCCATACAGGTACCCAACGAACAAGGCAGAAGCACGTGTATTTCCGATAAAGTACACAAACACGCCAGTGACACGTCACTTACGCATACGTGCACGCCGTGCCCACCCGTGCGACGCAACGGCCTTTATATTTCACCTACAGTATTGTGTATTCAAAAGGTCTACTGTTTGTCTCGTTTGACAATTGTAGAGCGTGACACCTAAAACGATTCTTGCGTGTTATTTGAGTTTCGTTCTGATTTCAATGTTATTAGGTATCAAAAGAGATAAGTGTGTACATGATCGCTTCTTATTTTACCGCCTAACCTTTTTAAAATATCGGATCAGATCAGTTTTCACGAATCAACCGTATTATATGTGAAACCGGTGCCTATCTGATTATGACCTAAACAATCCAACTATTATGTTTGAAATTTCTTTAACTATCAAGAAATCAACGAATAAATTTTTTTAGGGCCAGACGTTGACGCCTGGCCATTTACAGCGAGACCAAAGTTATGCCTTGAAGATTAATTGCTATTAACTAGGTAACTAAACTTTCTCATTATGTATTGCAATAACAAAAGATTGCTAAAACGTTTATTGACAATATTTATTATGTAATCACACAGCGCTTCACAAAAATCCTTTTAGCTTTATTACTTTTTTAAACTAAACTACGATAATAAAGCAACTGATCCGTGGAATGTTGTCTATTCGAAATTTTAAAATTAGAATCGTATGTTCAATATTGTAATGTTTTTTTTGGAACCCTTTCCAATTATTTTCAGCCTAGTTGCTGCTTTTGTCAATTGTGCTAATTCAAACTCATTCTCAGTGAAAATACGAATAAAAAAAACTTATATTTTTATAGCCCGCACCAACGAGGATCGCACTGTGGTCTAGTTTCGAAGCAAGTAGATTATTTCACGCATACAGTTACGGCACCATACATTGTTATTTAGGCCGAGCTCACACAAAATTTATGGAACACCGAGCCCAATGCACGGACACGTCGTTGTCAAGCAATAGGATTGCTACTATGTAAATATATGAATGTTGCGCGTATGACAAGGTATCTAGACGAACAGTCGGTACGATTTACTGTTGATTGTTTTCAGAGATAAGATCAAAGACAAGAATTAAATACCTACTTTATTTGGACTTTGTTCATGTAATTATGACTGTATTTAGATTAGATTTTAAGATTAGGAAGCATCCGTAAGGAAAGTCCTTATTCAAGCCTGTCCATATCAGATTGCTCTGACACTGAATGGACAGTAGGTATTGGACAGGGTTCAATAAGATATAACAATATATGCTATTCATAATTTGATATACCTAAACTTAGGTACATTTTTATATACCTAAAATTTTATCATGTTTTAATTAAACGCAAAATATACTCGGAATGTCTAATGTAGTGTCCTGTGGGTTTCCACGGTGCACGGCATAACTATTAAAATGTTGTACAGACTAATCACATAATATTATTAATCAAGTTTTGATTACCTTGATAACTAGCGAAATAGCAAGAAAAGATAAAGTTTTAGTCTTTAACACTAAAAAACCAATTTAACTAAAAAAATGCTTTGTTGTAATTTAAAACAAATGTAGGCAAGCAAATTAAATAATGATCATAATGTGATTATTTGTTTCGGAGGTAAGTACTTACATAACTATCTATACTTAGGTACATAAGTAAAAAAAACTTATACACCTATTTAGATATTATTACCATTTTTTTTGAAATCCCTAATATAAAATATCAAAGGACAATTTATACAGATTCAACGATACAACCACATTTTTTTTTTTAAATCGAGTTAATACATATAACCGACAAGAAGTTTCTCTGCAAACATCTTAAATAAGGCATTTTCCACGTGAATACAAAATTAATCTATCTCTATTGGAAATGTTACCGCGAGTAATTGTTGGCCGAGTTAATGAGGGCCAAGAATTCAATTATCCCCTAATCGTTTAGCCCCGGGGGCCCCACACTGGACCCCACGCTTTATAAAGGCTATCGTACATTAATTGATCTCATTTACGGGAAAACTCATTATTATTATGTAAATGGAAATACAATGGAACTGTTTTTAAATATTTGTTCTAACAAGTTTTTAAAAACACTTCCAATCTCTCACGTGTATCGTTTCTTTGTAACAGATCGTAAATGATAGGGAAAACTTCAAATAAATGTTTTTGTCTACTTAACATGGTTTATATCTATACATCAGCCACTTAAAAGAAATAATGAACGTGCTTTGGGATTATGAACCTTAATCCAATGACTAATAGTTCAGTTTCCATCACATTCAAATTACTTTTAGGCCCTTTTCGGTAATATTTGTCATTCTAAAATGAACTTAAACACATGTTGGCAAAGTTGATAATTGCGTAATTAGTAATAACGTTTAATTCTCTTTCTATATTGGCTTTAGTTTAGACGGATACGTACGGACCTTTTTTGTGGTCTCTCAGTCTACTGCTTCATAGTACTCCATAATAAATATAGTTTAAAAAACTAAAAAACACGCTTTTAAAGTACTTCTAACTAAAAAAGTGAAAAATAATTCCTAAGTAAGCTGAAATTGGTAATGAACAAAAAACACTAGTATTATTGTGAAAAAGCGTGGGGTGCTCTGTGCCATATTTTTCGTCTATCGAGCAACCCACGCTTTTTCACAATAATACTAGTGTTTTTTGTTCATTACCAATTTCAGCTTACTTAGGAATTATTTTTCACTTTTTTAGTTAGAAGTACTTTAAAAGCGTGTTTTTTAGTTTTTTAAACTATATTTATTTTTCACTTTTTAGTCCTAGCAGCAATACGTGTTGTCTGAATTCAAACGTATTGCTTTGTGGACTTAAAAAAAATTTAATTGTTTTTTTTTTATTTATTTAATCCTGGTGATCCTTATCAGGATAATGAGATAAACCTATGAAATTATTATATTGTCGCTGATTCTTGATAAGTGTACAAAGTTTGAATTAAATCTGTCCGTTTAAAGTGGGTCAAAATCGAGTCCAAAGAAGTCGGTTACATACATACATACATACATACATACATACATACATACATACATACATACATACATACATACATACATACATACATACATACATACATACATACATACATACAAGTGAAGCTAATAAAAGCGTGTTAAAAAAACGTTTATGTTGTGTTCTTCGTATACCCTAGTTTTCTAACAATGTCTTCCTTTACTACTTGATCGTTAATGTTTTTAGAATAATAACAAAGTACTGCAAACTTGTAAACACGAATTTAATTTTTGAACCTCTGGACCACGACGAACACTCGTATAAACATTTGTTGACCCACATAGCTCTACTTCTAGGAACTGGGAGTCGAATTGAAAAATCTTTGTGGATATAATGCATGAAAGAAAATAAATCAATATTTCGAAACATGCAAAAGCCATGAATTAGAGACAAGCAAACGTAGTCGCGGCCCGCGGGGCACAGCTACTGAAGTGATACGTAATTTCCAAGTAGGTATGAGGACATACTTTACTTTACGTGTAATTGAACTTTTACCTACCTACACACACACATAAATCATTCTCTACAGTAGGTAGAAGTAAATGATTTGCATTCTCATTGTGATCATTATCGGCTTTAGAAACCTAAATATAGTAACATAACTAATCTAAATTATTTCTGCAAAAACAGTAGGCAATGAACTTTGTACCTTTATATACCTACAGATAACGATGTTGCTTGAAACCGGTACAAAAAAAAAACAAAATGAAAAATGATTTAGCCCTTATCCGGAACATTCGTTTATAATAAAACACTGTGGACATACCTAACAGGGCTAATCATATCTTATAACACACTTGTTAAATTTAATCAACTAGCTTGAAGTACAAAAATAGTTACAATCTCGTAAGTATAAAAGGTCAGGTTTGTGACACCACTTTTATCTAAAAAACAAGTGTACCAATTTTATGATAATTGACTTGTTCCCACTCATGGTAACACAATAGTTACAAAAAAATCGAAAAATTATTTCTTACTGCGACAGAAACTACTTACGCGGATGATACCGCGAGGCACCACTAGTATAGATTTCTTTAGATAATTTTTTTAACAATCGGCATTGAGGTAGCAACCGCTTGATACCGCTCTACTGATATAGGCGGCCGGACTTATTTAAAAGGCAGTTGTACATTACCGTCCGAGTTAGAAACACGAGTTACAATGGTGCAAGTGAGAGTTACCGAGGGAGTCCTGGAAGGAGAGGTGGTGGACAACGCGTATGGGGGGAAGTTCTGCAGCTTTAAGGGGATACCTTATGCGCAGCCGCCCGTTGGAAACCTCAGGTTTAAGGTACCCATAAAATAAATGATTCTTAATTTATTTGTTACTGACTGTCGTCATTTTAAGAATAGTTTTCGGCTTAGCGATAACCTTTTTTTGCAATAGAGCATTTTTGTGTATTGTAGTAAACGACCCTCGTAAATATTGCATCAATAGAATTTATATTATAAGTGTAAAAGTTTGTGATTAGAGTTTTTGATGTAATATAGAAGGGTATTTGTCAAGAAAATTCTTAAATAGAGCTTACACATTTAGACAAAGTTGAATATAATTCACCTGCTAAAACAAATTCTATAAATGTATATATATAATATACACTGTACATTCACATTGTACAATAAATAATAAGGAAGTAATAATGACTTGTGATATTGTATAGGATACTGGTACAACTAGATATGATTTTCAAAATTATAATGAAAACCCTTACTCAGATAATACAAAAAAATAATAACTTATACGCTTTCCTCATAATTACATCATAGACTATTTCATGAAAAGTTTTTCTAATATTCCTCATATAAAAAACTGATTGTGAGAAAAATCCCGGAAATGACATGATACCTACTTGAACCTCTGACCATCATGATAAATGTGTTTTCAGGCCCCACAACCACCACAGCCATGGTCCGGAGTAAGAAGCGCAAAAGAGTTTGGTTCAGTTTGCTACCAATTTGACATTTTCAATATGTACCCTCCTCGGGGGAGTGAGGACTGCTTGTACCTGAACGTGTACACGCCAGAGTTAAAGCCAAGCAAGCCCTTCCCAGTCATGTTCTGGATACACGGAGGAGCCTTCATGTCCGGCAGCGGTAACGACGACCTCTACGGCCCAGAATTCCTCGTCAAGCAAGACGTCATTCTTGTCACTTTTAACTACAGACTTGAGGTGCTGGGCTTCCTCTGCTTAGACTCCGAAGAGGTGCCCGGTAATGCAGGCATGAAGGACCAAGTGGCCGCGTTAAAGTGGGTCAATAAGAACATTGCCAATTTCGGCGGTGATCCCAACAATGTAACCATTTTTGGTGAGAGCGCGGGGGGCGGAAGCACCAGCTACCATTTAGTGTCACCTATGTCTAAAGGCCTGTTTAAGAGGGCTATTGCTCAAAGTGGAGTAACAACATGCAGATGGACGAAAGTGTTTCAACCCTACAAAAGAGCAATAGTATTAGCACGCCAACTGGGCTATGACTCTGACAACGAAGAAGGACTGTACGAGTTTTTTAAATCTCAGCCAGTTGAGTCACTCATTAAGATAAAAACTCCAATTACAATCTCAGAACAAGAACTTGCTGCTCACGAAATGCATTTTGCAGTAGTTAGTGAAAATCATTTCGGGAATAATGAAAGATTCTTCTATGACGGTGTTTCTGATAATTTAAGCAAAAACCGAATTCATGAAGGTGTAGATGTTATTACAGGTTACACTGAAGACGAAGGTGTTCTAGCATATTTGTTTGCGGAATATGCCAAAATGGTTAAACAGGCGAAAGACTTCAGTACATATTTCACCCCCAAAATTATTTCTAGAAACTTGCCAATTAGTGATCAAATTGAGGCGGGAGAAAAGGTCAAGAACTTTTATATGAGCAAAAAGAACGGACAGAAAGACTGGGAAAAACTGGCCCGTTACCTTGGATTTGAAGAGTTTGCGTATCCTGCCTTAAAATGGATGAAAGTGGCCGTAAAATCTAATAACAATAAAATCTACCTTTACAGATTCAGCTGTAAATCTGAAAGGAATTTGATATGTGACGTACTGGGTATCAAAGGTGTAACTGAAGGTAAATCGGTAACATGTCATGGTGATGATTTGTTTTATCTTTTTAATAATAAAGAAGGCCCAAGCGCAGACGTTAACTCGAAGGCATTCAAAATGATTGAGAACGTAACAAAACTTTGGACTAACTTTGCGAAATATGGGTAAGTGTTAAACAGAAAATCTAACAAAAAGATTACATAACGTACATCTAATCGATAGTTGAGATAGATAGCTGAGTGCTATTGTGCCAGATAATGTGGATTCGATTCCCGCAGTTTAAAAATATATGTCCGATGGCACTTAATTATTGACACAAATTATTTGATACAGAGATTATTTGTATGTGATTTGAATGATAGAGAGACCCCGTGACACAAGTATTTTTGCTACTGTGAGAATCGTCTTTTTGAGATATGATTTAAGACACTGAATATTTTTTTACAGAAATCCGACTCCAGACGGTGATTTAGGAGTGAAGTGGAATCCATATTCTTTAGAAAATGAGGAGTTTTTGGAGATCGGCAATGTGCTGGAGGCAGGCACGGCTCCGGATAGTGCGGAGTTCAAATTCTGGGAAGACATATTTGTAAAATATTTACCCGAATCCGTTGATATGATTACCGCATATTAAATACTTGTTTGTTATTAGTAAGGGTTTCATTTATCTAAAATAGGCTTCAAAATAGACGTTTTTGATTGGTCAGTAATACTATGAACATTCCCTGATCCGCCTACCCTTTATCGCTTCTCCGTTCTCTGGAGCATGCTATGAAGAAGAAACAGCTCAACAAACTTCCCAGCAGCACTTCTTTCCGCTCATTATAAAAATAAGGATCCGTTAGGAATTGCCTCAAATTAAAAACAGCAGGCAGCACCAACAACTTTAGAAACATGTTCCGTTGTTTTATTGCATCATCCAAAAAAGCATTTTGTTCTTGAGTTTTGTCCCCTTTGTAAAAATCATTTAGATTTGTAAAAGCAATAATTTTTCAGAAAAAAGGATTATTTTGTATTTTTATTTTTTAATGTTAGATCCTCGGATACGTCGTTACACGGATCTAAGAATAAATGGAACAAAACCGCATTCAAGGTATAACAATATGATATTAGATGTGGTATTGATCATTTGATTTTATTTTATTTTATTGATGGTTTATATGTATATATAAAGACCCAAAGACTTAGAGCGTTTTCACATTATCCGAAACAATATCGGTATCAGGCCCCAATACGATATCGGGGGCAAGTAAAATATGTATGATTTCGATATCGTGTCGGATAATGTGAAAACAGTCTTAGAGTACCCCTACATGGATAGGTTCGGTTCGAAAGGTATTTGCTTGGTGTTATATGTTATTATACTTCAGACCCCTAAAAAGGTCCAATGAGGAAACCATAAATAGACGAAGAAAGAAAGTTTGATAAATCGAATTTAAAAAAAGATTCTTCATGTTGTTACCAAAACATGTATAAAACTAATGCTTTCTTGTATGAAAGTCTCCTGTTTAATTATTTAATTGACCAAACATAAATACTCGTACTCGTCATTACTATATTAATTGAAGTGCTGTTTTAAGTATTTAGTAACGGATACACTGGAACGTTCATTAAACGGCCACCCACTGACGTTAAATTAGCGGAATAGCACCCCACCGCTTGTTTTCAACTCGTCGAGCGAGGCGTCGGCTACCAAGCAGTCTGCAGTCTGCTGGTTGTAAGATCGCTGACAGCGAGCTGTCTACGTATTTATGTTGCTAATTTATAAAAAATATCTAAACGGCTCGACCTAACGCCCATATTTTAATGATATTTTATTGGTTAGGCGGGAGCGGAGTCTTACATCTTACTCTCATTTTACAAATCTTTGCTCACTTTGTTCACGCGGAAGAGGTTGTGTCTCATTGTGAAATATTATTTATTCCTGTTGTTTCCGAAATAATAATTTGTATGTTTCAAAAGTTGTCCAACATAATAATTAATTGTGATTTTAATTGAATAATTTTATTTGTTTTATTATTAACTATAATTTGATACACATTCATTGAATAATTAAATTATTTTTGTAATATAAATATAATTTATTGATAATTAATAATTAATAAAAATTAATTGCGATTAATTGAAAAATATAATAATAATAACTTGTTTTCTATAAAAAATGTAAAATTCCATTATTTTCATTTAAAAATTTTGCATGTCATGAATTTATGACCAAACATGTGGAACTTATTTTATGTATTTCAAACGCCTGTTATGTACCATGTTTTCAAATTCAAATCATTTATTGTTTGTTACATGTCAATTGATAGAGATGTTGTAGTTGTAATTTTAGTAACAATGTAACATACCTATAAGGTGTACAATATTTATAAAGTTTTGTTGTTTACCTGCGTTAAATAAAAACATTCTTAGTGTACTCATTCTTTACATTAATATAAAATTGTACCTTAATAAATTAGTGTAAAATTTAATTTGAATTAGTCAAGTGATACATAAATAATATTATAAATGTCAAATTATGCATAAAAATAAAAAGTCATAATAACATTACATTCAATAGTCATTATAGTCATTATAAGCCAAAAATATAGTTTTTAAAATTTTTGTCTGTTTGTCTGTTTGTCCGTATGTATGTCCGGGATAATCTCAAAAAGTACTGCATGGATTTACTTCAAATTTGGCACGAATATTATTTAGAAGTCGGGTCAACATATAGGCTACATATTATCACGCTATCACTTACGGGGAACGAGCAGTGAACCTTTATTTTTTCAACGCATTCTGTAACAACGTGTAATCTAACGACGCATATTTAAATGTTGCTCTTATGTTGACCATGTTATAAGCAAGCTTTACACTATAAAAATCACGCAATATAAGTAACTTAGGCCGATAAACATAATTAAATGAATATGGTAGTATCAAGACATTTTTAAAGCAGCGCCATCTATGAGATTAAGTCAAAAACATCAAGTCGAATTACATGTGTAAGCCCTTTTTGGATATAAATAATTTAAATTTGATCATGTTGGCGAGGTTAATAGTTGATTTTAAAATTCATAGATGGAGTTGTGCATTTTCTTCTATGTAACATATAATATTACAACATTCTTTTGCGGGGGGTCAGATTTCATGTTACGGTATCAATTATGAACTACTGAATTGATAGCAGTAAAAAATTAAGAGAAGATTTCGGAAAATCGTAGACGGTTGTTAGTTACTTATGTTTAAGCATGCTATTAGATTTAGCTGATGAGGGGTAGAGTTTTAAATTTCCAAAATCACTTTCTCATCTGCACACGTAAATTGGTATTATTGACATATAAACAAGGGGTAACCATGGCACTCAGATAGCCATAGCGATCAAATAACTTCATTTTGATTGAACTACACATACTTTTCGGAAAACTAGCTGTCGTAGTAAACAGATTGGTGGTTGAACGAATTGATTTTAATGTTACTGCTGCAAGTTCAAATCCGGTTGTCAATGTTTGTGTATTTTTTTGCGTCCATTTTCTTATATAAGTTTGAATGTTTTGTTACTCAAGTTCAAATCTCAGTAGAGCTAACCCTTTTTTTTTTAACTAACAAAATAATTGTAACAAAATGCTAAAAAAGGGATGCCATTTTTAGCATTTTGTTACAATTATTTTGTGTTTGTATTCACTATTTTCCCATAGGTAAGTTAGTTGCCCATTGCTGATCAAGCATATCTTATATTGTAAATTTATAATAGATTTATATCTATGACCAGGACATTAACGCTCAGTTACTTCTCACTTGACAACATAAGATTCCTCATAGATAACTTTAAAGATGCTTAAAAACTTTAATCCACTTTTTAAATTATTTTTCCAACGTAATGTGTAATGTTTTCTGTTGGTCGCCCATAGTATTCCATGGACAAGATTTTTTTGTATTTGTTTTTTCTTATTGTTTTTACCCAAAAATCTTTTTAAAACACAATCTTAAGTGTGTGCGAACTCTTAAATACTCATTATAAGGTAGCTGGCTACTCATGTACGTTTTGATGCGTGCAAGATTTTTTGTTTATTTGTTTAAATTTCAGAAAGTTTTTGTATCCAATTACCGAAAGGTTGGCTCAAAACCTTAAGTAAAATAAACTTTCTATCGAATTCTCTGCATTTTAAAATATATACGTACGGTATTTGAGCTCCTCACCTTATGCTGGGCAGAATAAAGTGACTTTATTGTAAGGAATATAGCCTCCGTCTTTGATAAGGGTAAAATGAGATTGTCCTTGGTCATCTATTACTTATTTTTCTAAACAGTTAGAAATAATTTTAAACACAGTTTTGGTCATTCTGCCCCTGCGCCTCTCAATACATACGTCAACTTTTTGTAACTACCTCCTCTTTCAGTCTCATGGGTCTCAGGTGTATTCCTTATTAACATGAAGCCACTGCCTATCTGACATCCCCTCTCAATTATAATGCGTAGTTCAGTATTTCTTGATATGGAATTTCGAATTTCGGAGTTTCGAACCAAAATCTCGCGCCCTGCAGTCTTACTGGGGACTACTGTATTAATGAGAACTATGGCATAAGAAACATAATTGTAACAAAAAAAAACACTTCAAAATATGTCAGCATAATCGTCAAACTTAACCTACAAAGTCACAAAGCCGAACCTATTTGTCGAGTGCAAATCAAACCCTCGACTTAGTATAAAACCGACACTGCCCAGAAAGCCATTGCTTGGTTAGGTTCGACTTTGTGTCAGTGATCAATAGGTTAGGTTAGGTTAGATATTGTGACCTTGGAACAGAGCGAGCGAAGCGAGCGACGACATATGTTATTCAAAATTAGTCTTTATTAACAATTACGTTCTATTTATAGATGATGACGTCAACGTTGCTAGGCGTTAAATAACCAGTTGACTACTCATTGTGTTATACCTAAAACCAACATTTACCAGCTGACAGCGGTAAAATGTAGCATTTACTAAATTCGAATGGTAAGAGCCCAAAAAAATCGTCCTATCTTCAGAAATACTTACTTTTACCAACTCATGTCGGTAAATGGGACTAGGACTTACGCTTAAATCTTAAGGTTTACCTTAGTTCAAGCTTTTACAGTAACATATATAACGAATACGACTACATAGGAACATGAATCCAGCAAAACAATGTGTTGGAGTTTGGAAAATGTGTTTTATAAATTTTTAAATATTTAAAAAGAACACCCTGAATTCGATTTATATGTGCCATACGGAAAGTTCAGTTCAGTTCATGTTTCTCTCAGTAGGCAGTTCATGTTGGTGGCCTTCTATATAACAGTCAAAATATTTATGCATAAAGATGAATGATATAAGCGAACAACGTCGCGGGTACAGCTAGTATAGAATAATACACTTTGTTTAACATAAATTCCTTTAGCTTATGTTTAAAACTATTGATCGCTGAAATACTCTTCACATAATTTGGTAATTTGTTATAAATTTTTACTCCCATTCCGAATATACTAGACTTAAATTTAATAGTTCTACATCTAATACCCGATAGCTCATTTTTGTGTCGTGCACTTCTAAGTGTTTCATATTTACTAATATCGCCTTTTATCGTTACAGCCGCTTCATAAATATATAATGAAGGCAGAGTTGAAATATTTAACCTCCGAAACACTTCTAGGCATGAGTCTGTCTGTTTGAGTCCAGTTATGCTTCTCAAACAATTTTTTTGGGCTCTAAAGGCGTATTCTCTGTCAGAGGAGTTTCCCCAGAACAGAAGGCCATATCTTAGAGTTTCTGAAGCAAAATAAAACTATGCTTATTCTTCGTATACCCTAGTTTTCTAACAATGTCTTCCTTTACTACTTGATCGTTAATGTTTTTAGAATAATAACAAAGTACTGCAAACTTGTAAACACGAATTTAATTTTTGAACCTCTGGACCACGACGAACACTCGTATAAACATTTGTTGACCCATATAGCTCTACTTCTAGGAACTGGGAGTCGAATTGAAAAAATCTTTGTGTATTTATAATGCATGAAAGAAAATAAATCAATATATCGAAACATGCAAAAGCCATGAATTAGTGACAAGCAAACGTAGTCGCGGGGCACAGCTTCTGAATAATAATAATAATGAGTGATGCGCTTTGTGAGGCGTTCATTTGCTGGGACTGATATCAGTTCCAGTGAATATACTGCCCGCGTTACAGAGCGCATCGACCTGTTTAAGCAGAAAGTGTATGCATGGACAAGCCGTATTCGACGCTATAAACGTCGGGTGGAACGATTTTATCTGAATCGCATGTTTCTATGCATATAGAGCGTGGGAGCGGCCGGCTTCAGGCGTGGATGGCGGGTGCTTGCCGGATGGTGATGCCACAAATTCATTTTGGCGCAGCATCTGGTCGGTGCCTGTCAGCCACTCCGAAGGCGGCTGGATGCGAGAGGTTGAGCAAGTATGTGAACCTATACAAGAGATGGGGGCAATTACCATCAGCCCCCAAGACGTAGCCAATGCTGTCCGCCCGATGGCAAACTGGAAAACACCGTGGCCGGACGGACTGCAAATTTTTTGCTTAAAATGGCTACGGAGTTCACATGGTTGCTTGGCTTCTCAATTCCAGTCTGCTGTGGAATCGGCTTCGCTCCCACAGTTCTTGACTACAGGATCTACCCATCTGCTCCATAAAACAGGTAGTGCCACGGATCCAAAGAACTATAGACCAATCACTTGTTTACCAACGGTCTATAAGCTCCTTACGTCCATTCTGAGAGCAAAAATTAACGAGCATGTCGTTAGCTTTTCTATTATGTCTGCTTCTCAGAATGGATGTAGGAGTGGATCCCGTGGCACTAAGGAGCTACTCCTTATTGACACGGCTATTTGCCAACAGGTTCGCCGCTCTAAAAAAGATCTGTCGACATGTTGGATAGACTATAAGAAGGCCTACGATTCGGTGCCGCATACATGGCTCATGAGGGTGCTAGAGTTGTATAAAATTAATGCAACTCTACGCACCTTCTTGGTGTCATGTATGGGGCAGTGGAGTACGGTGCTTCACTATCCAGGATGTCGGGATATCCAACAGGGCGGGGAACCAATTAGGATTGAGCGGGGAATATTCCAGGGCGACAGTCTGAGTCCTCTGTGGTTCTGCTTAGCCTTGAATCCTCTAAGCAATTTGCTTGAGAATTCGAGGCTGGGCTATTCGTTGAGGAGAGGGAGCCAGGTAATCTCCCACTTGCTATACATGGATGACCTTAAGCTCTTTGCCAACAGCGGATTGCAGGTGATGAAGTTACTGAAGATCACTGAAAGCTTCAGTAATTCCATCAGAATGGAATTTGGTGTTGACAGATGTGCGGTCATGCATGTAAAGCGAGGTGGGATTGTGGAATCCCAGGGTATACAGCTCTCGGATTCCATAAACCTAAGGTCGCTCTCTGCAACGGAGACCTACAAATACTTGGGTATGTCAGAGGCGTTAGGCATCAACGGTGCTGACGTGAAACAATCATTACAGGCACGTTTCTTTGGCCGCTTGAACAAAGTACTAAAAAGTGTTTTGTCAGGCGGCAACAAGGTGCGTGCCTTTAATGGTTGGGTCATGCCAGTGTTGATGTACTCCTTTGGTGAACTCAAGTGGACTCAGACTGAGTTAGACGCCTTGGATAGGAGAGTCCGAACACTACTAACCGCAAATCGAATGCATCACCCACGCTCTTCAGTAATGAGGTTATATATCCCGCGGAAATGTGGGGGTCGAGGCTTTCTAAATGCTAAGACCCTCCATAATCGCGAGGTAAGTAACCTCAAGGAGTATTTTCTCCAAGTCTACGTCGGGATGCATCGAGATGTGGTGGTAGTGGATAAGGGCCTAACACCGCTCTCCTTAGGCAAAGAGAACTGGCACAAACCTGTCGTACTGAGCATCAAGGACCGCGAGGATGTATGGCAAAGCAAGGAGCTCCACGGGCGCTACTACCGGACCCTTCATGGGTCCGATGTAGATTTCTTAGCGTCCGTAGCCTGGCTACGCTTCGGTGATCTTTTTGGAGAACCGAAGGGTTTGTATGTGCAATTATGGACGAAGTTATCATGACGAATAACTATCGGAAATATATCATAAAGGACGGTACAGTTGACATATGTCGGGCATGTCACTGTCCAGGTGAGTCCTTAAGACATATTATTTCGGGTTGTTCTCGTCTTGCTAACGGCTAATACTTGCACCGGCATAACCAAGTAGCCGCTGTACCCGTTCTCTCTTTCTCTCTCCAGGCTGTATGCTATGTTTAATTGAAAATTTAATAATAGCTATTAGCTTCTGTTTGTCAGAACAGTAACGTTTTACTCCAATCAGTAGTATTTTTCTCTTTTTGTTTGGCTCGAGACTATCTAAAACACTGTTGCCGGAATAGAACGTACAGCAATGTGATTAAGTTAGACGAAGCTTGGAGAAACCTTGGTACGTTTAAGTGTAGCGCAATGCTCTTTAAATGCAAGTGACTCCAATCAGTAAGTTCTGGGAACATCCTGGACTCTTAAGTGTGGCACAGTCCCTTTAAGTGTGGATGACCTGGCAGTAATCGGCTTAACCTTTGCTGACGTTTTAAAAGGCCATGCTGTACTTGCTTTGTTTGGTTGGTTTAATAAATCAACACTTATTGATCTTTATTATTTCAGTGTTTTACCTAGACTCGTGGGGCGCCTGGGACATTCACCTTGCAGAATGGCCGTGTTGGCAACTTTGCGGAACGAGCGCCATCTAGCCGGCTGTGGAGTTAACATCATCCCCCACGCAGGCGGTCGATCGTGGCTGCAGCGCGGCAACTCGGCGCGCCGCCACTTGGTTCTCGGTCGTTAGACATAGAACTTGAATCCCTTACTATCTTTGCCAGTAGTCTTCGCTTTTATATGTATATATAAATATATTTTTATACCTTAGGTTAAATAATTGTCTCTAGAATAAGCTTTGATTTGTGTTAACTTGATTTGAGTAGTGATTTAGTTTAATTGGTAAATATATTCCTAGTTTTGTGGTATTGTAATAAGATTCGTCTATAGCTATTTAGATTCGTTTCGGCCCCTATTGCTAAGTAAACAATTGTATAACCTAAAATTAATGTGATATTTGTGTACTAATATGGTGTTTATCTAAAAATAGTTACAAAAAAATCGAAAAATTAACTCTTACCGCGACAGAAACTACTTACGCAGATGAAACCGCGAGGCACCACTAGTATAGATTACTTTAGATATTTTTTTTAACAATCGGCATTGAGGTAGCAACCGCTTGATACCGCTCTACTGATATAGGCGGCCGGACTTATTTAAAAGGCAGTTGTACATTACCGTCCGAGTTAGAAACACGAGTTACAATGGTGCAAGTGAGAGTTACCGAGGGAGTCCTGGAAGGAGAGGTGGTGGACAACGCGTATGGGGGGAAGTTCTGCAGCTTTAAGGGGATACCTTATGCGCAGCCGCCCGTTGGAAACCTCAGGTTTAAGGTACCCATAAAATAAATGATTCTTAATTTATTTGTTACTGACTGTCGTCATTTTAAGAATAGTTTTCGGCTTAGCGATAACCTTTTTTTGCAATAGAGCATTTTTGTGTATTGTAGTAAACGACCCTCGTAAATATTGCATCAATAGAATTTATATTATAAGTGTAAAAGTTTGTGATTAGAGTTTTTGATGTAATATAGAAGGGTATTTGTTAAGAAAATTCCTAAATAGAGCTTACACATTTAGACAAAGTTGAATATAATTCACCTGGTAAAACAAATTCTATAAATGTATATATATAATATTTACATTGTACAATAAATAATAAGGAAGTAATAGTGACTAGTGATATTTCAATATTGTATAGGATACTGGTACAACTAGATATGATTTTTAAAATATAATGAAAAACCTTACTCAGATAATACAAAAAAATAATAACTTATACGCTTTCCACATAATTACATCATAGACTATTTCATGAAAAGTTTTTCTAATATTCCTCATATAAAAAACAGATTGTGAGAATAATCCCGGAAATGACATGATACCTAACTAGAACCTCTGACCATCATGATAAATGTGTTTTCAGGCCCCACAACCACCACAGCCATGGTCCGGAGTAAGAAGCGCAAAAGAGTTTGGTTCAGTTTGCTACCAATTCGACCTTTTGAATATGTACCCTCCTCGGGGGAGTGAGGACTGCTTGTACCTGAACGTGTACACGCCAGAGTTAAAGCCTAGCAAGCCCTTGCCAGTCATGTTCTGGATACACGGAGGAGCCTTCATGTCCGGCAGCGGTAACGACGACCTCTACGGCCCAGAATTCCTCGTCAAGCAAGACGTCATTCTTGTCACTTTCAACTACAGACTTGAAGTGCTGGGCTTCCTCTGCTTAGACTCCGAAGACGTGCCCGGCAATGCAGGCATGAAGGACCAAGTGGCCGCGTTAAAGTGGGTCAATAAGAACATTGCCAATTTCGGCGGTGATCCCAACAATGTAACCATTTTTGGTGAGAGCGCGGGGGGCGGAAGCACCAGCTACCATTTAGTGTCACCCATGTCTAAAGGCCTGTTTAAGAGGGCTATTGCTCAAAGTGGAGTTACAACATGCAGATGGACGAAAGTGTTTCAACCCTACAAAAGAGCAATAGTATTAGCACGCCAACTGGGCTATGACTCTGACAACGAAGAAGGACTGTACGAGTTTTTCAAATCTCAGCCAGTTGAGTCACTCATTAAGATAAAAACTCCAATTACAATCTCAGAACAAGAACTTGCTGCTCACGAAATGCATTTTGCAGTAGTTAGTGAGAAGCAATTCGGGAATAATGAAAGATTCTTCTATGACGGTGTTTCTGATAATTTAAGCAAAAACCGAATTCATGAAGGTGTAGATGTTATTACAGGCTATACTGAAGACGAAGGCGTTCTAGCATATTTGTTTGCGGAATATGCCAAAATGGTTAAACAGGCGAAAGACTTCAGTACATATTTCACCCCCAAAATTATTTCTAGATACTTGCCAATTAGTGATCAAATTGAGGCGGGAGAAAAGGTCAAGAACTTTTATATGAGCAAAAAGAACGGACAGAAAGACTGGGAAAAACTGGCCCGTTACCATGGATTTGAAGAGTTTACGTATCCTGCCTTAAAATGGATGAAAGTGGTCGTAAAATCTAATAACAATAAAATTTACCTTTACAGATTCAGCTGTAAATCTGAAAGGAATTTGATATGTGACGTACTGGGTATCAAAGGTGTAACTGAAGGTAAATCGGTAACATGTCATGGTGATCATTTGTTTTATCTTTTTAATAATAAAGAAGGCCCAAGCGCAGACGTTAACTCGAAGGCATTCAAAATGATTGAGAACGTAACAAAACTTTGGACTAACTTTGCGAAATATGGGTAAGTGTTAAACAGAAAATCTAACAAAAAGATTACATAACGTACATCTAATCGATAGTTGAGATAGATAGCTGAGTGTTACAGTCTATCTGCTATTGTGCCAGATAATGTGGATTCGATTCCCGCAGTTTAAAAATATATGGCCGATGGCACTTCATTATTGACACAAATGGATATAAATTGGGATTATTTGTATGTGATTTGAATGATAGAGAGACCCCGTGACACAAGTATTTTTGCTACTCTGGGAATCGTCTTTTTGAGATATGTTTTAAGACACTGAATATTTTTTTACAGAAATCCGACTCCAGACGGTGATTTAGGAGTGAAGTGGAATCCATATTCCTTAGAAAATGAGGAGTTTTTGGAGATCGGCAATGTACTGGAGGCAGGCACGGCTCCGGATAGTGCGGAGTTCAAATTCTGGGAAGACATATTTGTAAAATATTTACCCAAATCCGTTGATATGATTACCGCATATTAAATACTTGTTTGTTATGAGTAAATTTTCATTTATTCAAAATAGGCTTCAAAATAGACGTTTTTGATTGGTCAGTAATACTATGAACATTCCCTGATCCGCCTACCCTTTATCGCTTCTCCGTTCTCTGGAGCATGCTATGAAGAAGAAACAGCTCAACAAACTTCCCAGCAGCACTATGTCTTTCCGCTCATTATAAAAATAAGGATCCGTTAGGAATTGCCTCAAATTAAAAACAGCAGGCAGCACCAACAACTTTAGAAACATGTTCCGTTGTTTTATTGCATCATCCAAAAAAGCATTTTGTTCTTGAGTTTTGTCCCCTTTGTAAAAATCATTTAGATTTGTAAAAGCAATAATTTTTCAGAAAAAAGGTTTATTTTGTAATTTTATTTTTTAATGTTAGAGCCTCATAATTATTTCATATAATATTATAGTTACACAAATCTAAGAATAAATGGAACAAAACCGCATTCAAAGTATAACAATATGATATAGATGTGGTACATATTGATCATTTGATTTGATTTTATTTTATTGATGTATTATATGTATATATAAAGACCCTAAGACTTAGAGCGTTTTCAAATTATCCGAAACAATATCGGTATCGGGCCCCAATACGATATCGGGGGCAAGTAAAATATGTATGATTTCGATATCGTGTCGGATAATGTGAAAACAGTCTTAGAGTACCCCTACATGGATAGGTTCGGTTCGAAAGGTATTTGCTTGGTGTTATGTGTTATTATACTTCAGACCCCTAAAAAGGTCGAATGAGGAAACCATAAATAGACGAAGAAAGAAAGTTTGATAAATCGAATTTAAAAAAAGTACTTCATGTTGTTACCAAAACATGTATAAAACTAATGCTTTCTTGTATGAAAGTCTCTTGATTGAGGATTTGATTGGCCAAACATATTTAATACTCGTACTCGTCATTACTATATTAATTGAAGTGCTGTTTTAAGTATTTAGTAACGGATCGTAAATTATAAGAGAAAACTACAAAAAAGTAAATGGTCTTCTCATCATGGTTTATGTCTAGACATCCGTCTAGACATAAACCATGATAAGGAGGCCGAAGAGAGAGAAAAAGATAATAATACGAAAATTAGGCACAGTGACAAGTACACTGGAACGTTCATTAAACTGCCACCCACTGACGTTAAAATAGCGGAATAGCGCCCCAGACCGCTTGTTTTCAACTCGTCGAGCGAGGCGTCGCGCGTCGCGTCGTCGGCTACCAAGCAGTCTGCTGGTTGTAAGATCGCTGACAACGAGCTGTCTACGTATTTATGTTGCTAATATAAAAAATATCTAAACGGCTCGACCTAACGCCCATATTTGAATGATATTTTATTGTTTGGGTGGGAGCGGAGTCTTACATCTTACTCTCATTTTTCAAATCTTTGCTCACTTTGTTCACGCGGAAGAGGTTTTTTTTGTTATACACGCGAATCTCTGGAACCAAAAATGCCAATTTTAAAATAACTTCGTGTAAGCATTATAATAGCACACGCAATTTTATTTTTATTTTGGAACACTTTCGAAAAAACATGAAGACCCCATGAATTCGATACATGCAGACGAAGTCGCAGGGCACAGCTACTGAAGTGATACCGAATTTCAAAGTACACATAAATAATGATAATAGATAATGATCTACAGTAGATAGAAGTCATTTTATGCATTCTCATTGTAGGTAATCGTAAATGGAAAAAAACTTATATATAGTAACATAACTAATCTAAATTAATTCTGCAAAACATTGTTAATTTTCGGAATGATTAGGCAATGTATGTACTTAGTAATTGTTTTGTAATCGGTTTTCAATGCCTTTGTATAGATAAAGACATTGTTTGTAATCGGAAGTATTATTATGCAATAAATATAATATCCCAAAAAGTTTTTAGCGTTATTCTTGTTCTATGTCATTTTTAAATCCAAGCTTGTGGTTTGAAACGGAACTGGATAGGTTTCCTCACAAACATACTAATTATACATTAAAATAAAACTATTTATACCGTTACCAATAAAGTAAAGATCATTCAAAATTGCGCTTAAAAAACAAGTGTTTGTGGTCGTTGTTTGATTGATTGTGGTTCTACCAAACCTTCTCTCTGTTTTGTATTTCATCAACCACCTATTTATAGATGGAACAGTACAAAAAAAAAATCAAAACATTAGTTTTAACTTTAATCCGGAACCGGTAACGAATTCTGAACTTTGGACCCTGGTATTAAGTCGTTTTGTACCATTCGTTTATTATAAGACGCTGTGGAAATACCTAAAATGGCTAATAATACCTTAAATAAGCATACTCATCAATAATAAACCGGTTTGAACTATAAAAATCGTTACAATCTTCTACATATAAAAAAACTAGTAGCAGAATAATTACAAAAACATCGAAATATAAAGTTGACGGGCCTGTTGGTCTAGTGGTTAGTGACCCTGACTGCTATACCGGAGGTCGTGGGTTCGATTCCCACCCAGGACAAATGTTTGTGTGATGAGCACGATCATTAATTGTTCTGGTTGTCTGGGTGTAATTTATCTATAATATGTATGTATTTAGAAATATATAAGTATGTTTATCAGTTGCCTGGTTACCATAACAAGCTATGCTTAGCTTGGGATCAGATGTGGGAACCGTGTGTGAGTTGTCCCGGAATATTATTATTATTATTTTCTTTATTTTCCAATAAGCATATAAAATACATTTTTAAATATATACAAAAAACAATACACATATACATTTAAAAATATAAAATATAGTGTATATTATTATTATGTATCTCTTTATATTCACGGGATATCTTCAGAAGAAGAGACCCGGTCCTTTGAAAGGCTTACGTGGGGATACAGATCCAACACGCAGCGGCCTTGTTGAGAACTTTACTCTAATATGGGATGGGGCATCTACCAGAGGCCATTCATCCCCGTCCTATGGGAGAACAGACATGAACGGCCCGAGGTAGCTACAAAACTATTGTGAATTGTGGTGATTAAACTAATATGGTTATGGGTAGGAGCATGTTAAGTGGATTGGATATTTAAATAAAATCGGATACTATGGCAAGTATATATACTATATAATATACTATTTTATGATATTATTATTATTATTATAAAGTGATTCCTTAACCCAATGAGACTACTTACGCAGATAAAACATCGGGGCACCGCTAGTATAGCAATCGTTAGATTTATTTTACAACTTTGAGGTAGCAACCGCCTGATACCGCTCTACTGATATATGCGGGCGGACTTATTTAAAGGGCAGTTGCACATTAACGTCCGAGCTAGAAACACGAGTTACAATGGTGCAAGTGAGAGTTACCGAGGGGGTCCTGGAAGGAGAGGTGGTGGACAACGCGTATGGGGGGAAGTTCTGCAGCTTTAAGGGGATACCTTATGCGCAGCCGCCTGTCGGAGACCTCAGGTTTAAGGTACTTATAGCAACAACTAAACTATTTATAAAAAAAATATTTTTGAGAAAAGGGGCTAATCATAAATGTACCAGTTACTAGCTGCGCTAATAAATTGGGATAATCCAGGTCAATCAATCTGTGAGCCAAATGCGATCTGAATCTATTCAACAGCTTTTGCAAGAAACAGAAACAAACATCCAACCATCCATAAAAAAATGCTTTTTTTTTTATTACTTAGTAGGATTAAAAAAAACGGAATTAAGCGGAACTCGGTTTACGAAGAACTTTATCGATTATTTAAATGAAAACAAAAAATGTTTTTCAGCACGAATTATAAAAAGATAACTAATTTATATAAAACTAGAGATGAATATTTTATGTACTGTTTAATAGGTAATTAATAATAACAAGCATAGTCCTACTTAAAAAAAAAAACAAACATGACACTTAAATAGATAATTAATACACTTATAACATAACTATATACTTATAAATAATTATAGTACACACTTCAATAAATGGTTATTCTAATACTTCTCGTATCAGCAACTCATTGTGAGAATAAAACGACTTATTGTTCCTACACTTACAACTTCTACTTGCATATGTCTACATTCCAACGGGGTGTCTGGTTTTAAGTTATCTTTAAGTCTTGGGATTAGATAATTTTTACTTTTGTTAATTTACTATTTAATTTTTGTTGTTGTGGTACCTAACGAGGCTGTATTGGCGCACCAGCGCAAAAAGCCTCATCAAATAAATAGTAAAAAAATAAATAAGTATAACATATCAAAACCTTCCTGAATTCCTGACCTTCATGATAAATAATATGATAAATATGATTTCAGGCTCCACAACCACCAAAGCCTTGGACCGGAGTAAGAACCGCAAAAGAGTTTGGTTCAGTTTGCTACCAACATGACATGTTCAAAATGTACCCTTCTCGGGGGAGCGAGGACTGTTTGTACCTGAACGTGTACACACCGGAGTTGAAGCCCAGCAAGCCCTTGCCAGTTATGTTCTGGATACACGGAGGAGGCTTTATGTCAGGCAGCGGGAACGACGACCTTTACGGCCCAGAGTTTCTTGTGAGGCATGACGTCATACTTGTCACTTTCAACTACAGACTTGAAGTACTGGGCTTCCTCTGCTTAGATACCGAAGACGTGCCCGGCAATGCTGGTATGAAGGACCAAGTGGCCGCGTTGAAGTGGGTCAATAAGAACATTGCCAATTTCGGCGGTGATCCCAACAATGTAACCATTTTTGGTGAAAGCGCGGGGGGTGCAAGCGTCAGCTACCATTTAGTGTCGCCCATGTCTAAAGGCTTGTTTAAAAGGGCTATTGCTCAAAGCGGACTTACAACATGCTGGTGGAGTAAAGTGTATAAGCCATATGAAAGAGCGATAGTTTTAGCACGCCAATTGGGCTATGACTCAGAAAACGGAGAAGGACTATACGAGTTTTTCAAATCTCAGCCCGTTGAGTCACTCATTCGGATAAAAGCTCCGTTTACATTCTTAGAACAAGAACGTGCTAGTTTCCAAATATACTTCGGAGTAGTAAGTGAAAAGCAATTGGGGAATAATGAAAGGTTCTTCTACGATAGCGCATCTGATAAGTTAGGCAATAACCGAATTCATGAAGGAGTGGATGTTATTACAGGTTACACTGATGACGAAGGCGTTCTCATATATGTGTTTGCGGAATATGCCAAAATGGTTAAACAGGCAAAAGACCTCAGTATATATTTTACCCCCAAACATATCTCGATAGACTTGCCAATTAATGAACAACTCGAGGTGGGAGAAAAGATCAAGAACTTTTATATGAGCAACAAGAACGTAAAGAAGGACTGGGAAAAACTGGCCCATTACCATGGTTTTGAAATGTTTACATACCAAATCTTGAAATGGATAAAATTGGCCGTCACTTCAAATAAAAATAAGATCTACCTTTATAGATTCAGTTGCAAGTCTGAAAGAAATTTGACATGTGACGTAATGGGATTAAAAGATTTAACTGAAGGTAAATCGTTGTCATGTCATGTTGATGATCTGTTTTATCTATTTAATAATAAAACAGGCCCAAGCGCAGACGTTAACTCGAAGGCATTCAAAATGATTGAGAACATAACAAAACTTTGGACCAACTTTGCGAAATATGGGTAAGTGTTAAACAGAAAATCTTAAACCTTGTGCGAAATACTGTCGTTTCTATTGTGGTAGGTTAAAAACATATGTGCGACACTTAATTATTAATCCCTTTTCAAATTTTTTGAATGCTAGAGAAATGCTCAGCATCACAAGTATTTTTACTACAGTAAGAATCGTCTTTTTAAACAAAATTTTAATACACTCAATTGTTTCTACAGAAACCCGACTCCAGACGGCGATTTAGGAGTGAAGTGGAATCCATATTCCTCAGAAAATGAGGAGTATTTGGAGATCGGCAATGTGCTGGAGGCAGGCACGGCTCCGGATAGTGCGGAGTTCAAGTTCTGGGAAGACATATTTGTAAAATATTTACCGGAATCCGTTGATATGATGACAATAAAATAAATATTAGCTTGTTATTAGTTAGACTAGACTTTATGTCAACATATTTTAATAAGTGAATAAGTTCTTAGTTTCAACGCGTTTTTTCTACTTAGAACAAGTTTTAACTCATAAAAACTTAAAGATGAAAAAACCTTTGAAACTATTTATTTTATCCTTGACGGCTAATACCAACCAAATCTCATTAAACGTATTTGTAATATAAATTTTTGTTTTGATTTTGATACGATGAATTATAATAAAGGCCATTGAACCATTTCCAAACATTTGTCCGGAAATCGGCATCTGACAAGCTCAGCTAATCAATTTTAAACACAAGTATGTAAATTACTTAAAAAGAACCTTGGACTATTGCTCACACTACTTTGACTATTAATATCTGTGTACACACAGTTCATCTATACTTATAATAAATCTGTAGAATTGAAAATATCAAAAAAATAAATTTTGTCTTTCTGTCAACAGACAGCTGTTTGTTCAGGTATCACGCAAAAACTGCCGGTTCGATTACGATGAAACATGGTATAATTATTCTTTATTATCCTGGGCACCACACTGGGTAGTTTTTATCCCGACCAATCAAACTTAATTTTGCGGTTAAAAACTCATTGATAAGTTTCGTCATCCACGCGAACGAAGTCGCAGGCACAGCTAGTCTGTAATAAGTGTCTCGACTATTTATAAACGGTCTACAATTCTATTTGAATAAAAACTTAATATGGCGTTGACCTTGGTATTTATTTGCGGTCATCCTAATGACCTTGTCGGGCGTTACACAGACACAGTTTTGTATGGATTCGACTTTAAAATAGCTATATGTATACTTACAATTTAGTAATAGATCGTGTCTAACAGATTTCCATGACATCAGAAGAATGGAAATATTTGAAATGTAATGCTAATACTGATTATAAAAAAATAAAAACAAATAATTAACTTTCAGGTATTCTACTTTAAATTCTTTTTATAATAAATGGTATTACTAATACATAATAGTGACTGCTGACTTCACAAATTAAGAAATTGGAATTACTCAAATCCCAATTTAGAGTACCCATAAAAGACAGCTAAATATGTCATACATATTTTTTTAAACAGTTATGTGACCATCAATTTTTAATATTTAAAACTTAACTATGTACTAACCGTCACTTATTTGTGACGTTTTATGACGTCACAAATAAGTATTTGAATACAGACGGGAAGCTGCCCCGTGGCGGTGGTTTATCGACATCAACCCTCGAATGACACAACTGTGCCCGTTTTGTGACCTCGCGCGCCGGTGACCCAATTCCTTTGCTCAAACTGTCCCACGTGTTGCCCATTCCATACAACAAATCTTAAATTTACAGATTGCAGAGTAAAGTGTAAAGATTCAACGATACTTGTTTGTAAGGTTTCATACCCAAAGGGTGCCAAATTAATTTCTTTTACTTTCTGAGGTTTATGCAACTGTTAGACATTGAAATAAAACTACTTTTCAAACCGATTCTATCGTGGTTTATTTACGTAATCCTACCAATAAGCAGTACGTCTAGGCGCGCGTCTGTCAGATGGCGGGCTGTATGTCATATACTTTATTAGGTAAGTATATAGTTGAAATTTTTGGCGGATTTTGTTTGATCTTAATAATTGCAACAAACTGAAGCTACAAGAAAAAAGGGTTCCCCATACAATAGACGTGTTTTTAGGAGTTTTCTGTTCGAATTTAAATCTTGTACGACTGAATACTGCATGAGCGTGTCCGACTCGTACATAACCGGTTTTTGTTTTATTTCATCCTACTAATATAAAACAGGTGGAAATCATGGAAGGTCGTTTGTTCCTAAATTTTTCAATAATTACTTAACAGATTCAAATAAAATTAAGTACATTAAAAGTCTATAGCCTGAATTAGGCGGGTAAAAATATATGAATAAATGTAAGGTGCATAAGTATTATTTGACTATTCAAAACTAATTATTATAAAGTAATATGTACGATATATATAATCTCAGTTGTATCTAATCGCTTTTTGCTCGCCTTAATTATGAATAAGATTAAAAGATAAACATTTTATGTATATTTAGACTTAAGTACATTTGAGAAGAAAAACGATTAACTAAAAGTTTTAAAGGTGAATAAATAATACTTTACTGTATCAAATACTTTTCACAACAAAGTTATTTTAGTGGTGTATCTATGTTCACATGTAACAATGTGTCTAAATTGCAAGAAATTCATGCATATTACAGGTGCATTCAATAATGAACTGTAATGATGATGCTGCAACACGTGTAAAGTGGGCCAACCTTACAAATTGTTTATATCTTTTATCAATTATTTACACATGTAATGTTTATAAACAAATATGTTCCTTATGTTGTTACTTTTGCTACTTGTTTGTTATCTGATGATATTGCACTGGAGAAAGTACCTGCAATTAATGAAGGTTTAAATTCACAGAAGCAACTTTCTTCATATTTTTTTATTATAATTGATAGTACGTATGGCATACAACGAAACTATTATTTTAATACCAATGTACACTACAAAATTAAATATTTTTCCTTCCAACTCTAAATTAACAACGATACCCCATTCTGGTAGATAGGTACCTAAGCATTATTAACTTATAAATCATCACGACACATAATATTTGTATAATGACTATTATAATCATTAAAACTACCAAGAATAAAAACATAACACGCAAATAAATCAATTTTATCACTTGGATCTACTCGGAAGGTCAAAACTGGTTTTAGATTTATTTATCTTAATCTCTAAAATTCCGTTGTTTATGTACAAGTTTTTATATTCAAATTAACATAATATTTAAATACCAAAAATTTAATTTACTTTTATTTAAAGAAAAAATACGATAAAGTGGTTTATTAATCTATTACTCAATGTCGACACGTACAGTGCGCATCATTTAAATCATAAGAAATACCAGCGGTTTCAATAGAAAAAGAAGAAATGAATTTAATTATAAAATAACTACCATAAAACCATGAACAAAATTACATGAAGAAAAAAACAATAGTATGATGCCGGCTTCATAGCGGGAAAGGTTTTTACTTGGATAAGGAACTAAAACAGCTAATAGCAACTTATATTCGTAAAACTAACAGTTAAACAAGTTTTCCTTCAATGTAATAAACATGTTATCCCAAATTGTGCGTCGTTTTGTATGTTTGTTAATAGCTACACTACAATATTATTTACAGTAACATCACTTAAGAATCAATAAACAATAAACCACACACAAAACAAGATTTAGTGTCATCGTCATCATCATCTCCCGAGCCTTTTCCCAACTATGTTTGGGTCGGCTACCAGTCTTACCGGATTCAGCTGAATACCGTATTTTACATGGAGCGATCTGACCTCCACAACCCATTTTACTGGGAAACACAGTATCCCATAGTAAGACTGGTTGTCAGAATTGACTTAACGACTGCCAAAGAACTATGTATGACAGCCGGGTCTCGGTATGTTATAAATGGTCACCCATCCACGGACCAACCGCGGCGAGCGCGGCTTAACCTGTGTTATCGGTTAAACCGTACGGCTTACACTTAGCCACTAGCCCCTCCAGTAGAACAAGATTTAGGGTCAATGGGTACATAAAAATGAACACCTTGGAATACGTAAATAAGCTAATACAAAGTTTACATACATAAATGTTTTGGTTTCATAAATGGATAAGAACTCAGCAGACTAAACTTTGTACCGTACTGTTGATGAGAAGCCTTGAGAAACATAATTACATATAACGAGTATGTTATTTCACTTAAATAAATAAATATACATTTAAAACATTTAATATTTGTCTGTCATGGTATTAATGTTGTGCTCTATTATTAAACCATTATGGTTTTCTAGTAGGCCGTTTTTTAGCAAATAGCGTGAGGCAAGAGCGTTGGAATCTACAGCTTTAGTAGGTTTGTCTTAAACTTAATTCAATTAAGTTATTTGCTGCTAAAAACTAAGTAAAATTATAAAAAAATACATTAATTTATTTAACCCGCATCAAAAGTGAACTACTCTTCTTTTCTCAATTCGACAGTTTTTTTTTCGAAAGTAACTCTGTCTGTCTGTCTGTCTGTCTGTCTGTCTTTGCTTCACGCCTAAACTACTGAACCGATTTGTGTGAAATTTGGTACAGACATAGTTTGGAACTTGAGAAAGGACATAGGATATTTTTTATTACAAAAAATAAAATAAAAAATAAAATTTATTCCGGACATACAGCGCCATCTATTGGTCAAGCGTCGGCATCAATTCAGTACTGAAAATTCATCGGAAAAAGTAAATAAATAGTAAAAAGGTATGAAAAAAATAATATCAATATAATAAAACTTTTAGTACAAAGAAAATGCCCGAACGGAGTATCACTACATAGTATAAAACAAAGTCGCTTCCCGCTGTCTGTCCCTATGTATGCTTAGATCTTTAAAATTAGGCAACGGATTTTGATGCGGTTTTTTTTAATAGATAGAGTGATTCAAGAGGAAGGTTTATATGTATAATACATGCATAATATAGTAGAGAAACACTGATAATCTTAGAGTTTTTTATGTAAGGTCGTAAATAAACACACTTTTTTTGCGCTTACATTGCAAACGCTGGCTGAACCCTACGAGATAGATCAAAGTAATGTACTACAGTATTGTACACCTTAAAAAGGTCTACAAAAAAGTCCGCGATGGTATATGTCTATCTCTTGAGGATAACCCACAATAACCATTTTTATCCTTTATTTATTACTTATTAACGAAAAAGCGATTTTAAGCAATACAGCATTAATCCTTATCCAATTAAGTACCTTAAATACATTGTGCATGTAATAAAGATCAATATGGCCCTTTACAGCATGTAATTTAAATGAATATTTTCGAAGATATTACAGATTTAAAATGCAGGGACATAGCGGTTGCGGCGGTATCGGCCGAGGGGCCGGGGAGCGCGTGCCTATACCAAATAGTGCGTCGAAGGCCGCGCTTCGCCCTACAACACTTTATGATTATGTAGTATATTTAGTATCAGCAATGCACCCGTGCAAAGCCGGGGCGGGTCGCTAGTAAATAAATAATCCGAGTTGTCACTATGCTCGATAGATGGCGTTGGGATCGAAATAGATCGCGCTATGGTTTCGTTACACGCGTTTGGTTGGGTATCGGCCGAGCGCTTCGGTACTGTCGTGGAATTGTGGATTGATCGTTTCGTAAATTTAAAATTGGCTCCGTTGTATTAGTAGATTAAAAGGTTTATTTGTTGGGTTGTTTGGTGGTTGTTTTTTAAAATTGGTTCCGTTGTATTTGTCGTTTAAAAGGTTTTTTTGTTGGGTTGTCTGGTTGTTGTAAAATGTAAGTTTAGTTTGATCTCGATTATTAGTAGATACTAAAATTGTATGTCTAAATTCGTTTTAATTTTTAAATTAATTAAATCGTTCCTTTTAAATTATTTAGTTTTAAGCTTGGTTATTAAGAGAATAGGTTGTAATATAATTTCTTTTAAATTGTTTCAAATTAGTAATTCGTATTTTTTTTAAATTCTTTTGTTTTCTGTTAGTTTTCAATTTAAGTTCGGAAAGATTGTAATATTTCTTTAGTTTAAGTTCTTTTTTAAACTACTTTTTTCAATGACGAGAAAACGCAAGTCCAATTTAGCACGTAGTTCCAGCGGAGCTCGAGCTAAAAGAGTTGCAAGAAGTCAAGAGTCTCAAGAACAGACTCAAGCCCGTTTAACTTTAGACGCCGAGCGTCACGCTGCTCAAAGAGCTGCTGAGACTGAGGAGGTGAGGCAGGAGCGACGGCTCTTAGATGCTGGGCGTCATGCAACTCAAAGAGCTGCTGAGACAGAAGAGATGGCTCGGGAGCGCCGGCTCTTAGATGCTGGGCGTCATGCAACTCAAAGAGCTGCTGAGACAGAAGAGATGGCTCAGGAGCGCCGGCTCTTAGACACCGAACGTCACGCTGCTCAAAGAGCTGCTGAGACTGAGGAGGTGAGGCAGGAGCGACGGCTCTTAGACGCCAGGCGTCATGCAACTCAAAGAGCTTCCGAAACTGTAGATCAAACTCGAGTACGTCGGCTTTTGGATGCTGAACGTCATGCGTCTCTGATTTCTGCAGAGTCACATGAAGAATCTCATAGACGACGTGTTCTATTAGCTGCACGGCAAGCACAAAGACGAAATATATTTACACGTAATACGTGGGAGGTATTTCATGATGCTGCTTTTGATTACGACCCTTTAATCGATTACATGAACCATCGATTAGTGCTCTTAGGACGGATGGCTAAAAAGTGCACATATTGTATGGCACTAAAATGGAAAGAGGAAACTCCGGGTATGTGCTGTTCTGGAGGTAAAGTTTCACTTCCATCACTCGGTATTCCAGAAGAACCCCTGAAAACATTCCTTTTATGCGATAGTAATGAGTCACGACTCTTTTTGAACAGTATAAGGAAATATAATAGCTGTTTCCAAATGACGTCATTTGGGGTAGATCATGAGGTTGTTATGCCTGGATTTTCCAGTACATTTAAAATACAAGGTCAAGTTTACCATAGGGTTGGATCTTTACTGCCTACAAACGATCAGCCTAAATTTTTGCAAATTTATTTTATGGGAGACGAAAATAGTGAAGTTAACCGTAGATGCCAGATTATTAATGGAGTTGTTGTAACTGATACTGTCTTAAAAATCCAGAGAATGTTGCACGAGCATAACAACCTCATTAATACTTTCAAAACAGCATTAGAAAGAATGCCGGGAGAAGAATACAAGTTGATTATGCACCCTGACCGTACACCAACTGGGGAACATGAAAGACGGTACAATGCACCGCTTATTAATGAAGTAGCAGCTGTAGTCACAGGCGAACAGTTTGCTTCCCGTGACATTATTTTGCATGCCCGTAATGACATTTTAAGTAGGGTACCAGATACACACAAATTTTACGACGCATTGCAATATCCCTTGATATTCAGCAAGGGGCAAGAGGGGTACCACTTTCAAATACCCCAAGTCAGTCCTGTAACAGGTTTGCCTGTAAACAACAAAAAAGTCTCATGCATGGATTTTTATGCCTACCATATCATGGTTCGAGAAAATGATTTTAATATAATATCACGATGTATACAACTGGCCAATCAGTTTTATGTTGATATGTATGTAAAAGTTGAAAGCGAACGATTACGATACATATCATTAAACCAAAACAAATTGAGAGCGGAGAACTATGTCCATCTTCAAGATGCTGTGGCAAATGATGGTAATGTTAACCCTATCGATTTAGGTAAATTGGTAATTTTGCCATCATCTTTTGTAAATAGCCCCCGATATTTACACGCTTATACACAGGACGCATTCGCTTACGTACGTACATATGGTCGCCCCGATTTGTTCGTGACTTTTACATGCAACCCAAGCTGGCCTGAAATAGTTGAAGAGTTGCTGCCGGGACAGAGGGCAATCGATAGACATGATATTGTTGCAAGGGTTTTTCGATTAAAAGTTAAAAAGCTTATGGAAGTTGTCAATAAAGGAAATGTGTTCGGTGAAGTACTATGCTTTATGTACTCGATAGAGTGGCAAAAACGCGGGTTTCCTCACGTGCATATTTTAATCTGGCTGAAGGACAAGCTGAGACCCGATCAAATAGATAATGTTATTAGAGCGGAAATACCGGATCCAAGTAGTGACCAGGCACTTTATGAAATTATTATTAAAAATATGATTCATGGTCCTTGCGGTTCTGACAATCCTCAAAGCCCCTGCATGAAAAATGGAAAATGCTCTAAAAAATATCCTCGCGCGCTTATTAAAGAAACTGTCCATAATGACAATGGATATCCGCTGTATCGTAGAAGAGCACCAGGAGATGGGGGACAAACGGCGTCTGTAAAAGTTCGAAATGTTTATGTTACTATTGATAATAGTTGGGTAGTTCCTTTTTCGCCCGTATTGTCAAAAATGTTTAACGCCCATATTAACGTAGAGGCTTGCAGCTTAGTGCGCGCTATCAAATATATATGTAAATACATAAACAAAGGTAGCGACCAAGCTATTTTTAATTTTAAAAACACCGATGCTGCTAATCCCATAAATGAAGTCCAAACGTATCAGTCTGGTCGTTATGTTAGCAGCAACGAAGCCGTGTGGCGGCTTTTAGCCTTCCCGTTACACGAAAGGCACCCGACAGTCACACACCTGACTGTACACTTGGAAAATGGTGAACGTGTCTATTTTACTGCAAACAATTTCCAAGAGAGATTAACCTCTGCTCCAAAAACAACACTCACCGCTTTTTTTGAGCTCTGCACAAGAGATGAATTTGCAAGGACGCTCCTCTATGTTGATTTACCAAGATATTACACTTGGAACGCAACAAGGAGGGAATGGAAACGACGAATCCAAGGAGTACCGGTTCAGAATTGGCCTGGTGTCAAATCTGGATATGCCTTAGGCCGAGTTTACACGGTCCACGTTACTAATATGGAGTGTTTTTGTCTGAGAATACTGTTACACCACGTGCGGGGGCCAACTTCTTTTGCAGATCTCAAAAAGCTAAATGATCAAGAATTCTCGACATTTAGAGAGGCATGTGAGGCAAGAGGACTATTAGAGAACGATAATCATTGGGATCTAACTCTAGAAGAGGCCGCACAATGCAAATCTGCGCCACAGGTGAGAGAGCTTTTTGCTATATTAATAGCAACGTGTGGACTCTCAAACCCTGAATATCTGTGGGGAAAATATAAAAATGATATGGCGGATGACATTTTACGCAGATTTCAAGAAGAGGACCCAAATATTTCGTATAATGATGTAATTTACAATGACGCTCTGACCAAGGTTGAGGACCAAGTGATAACTATCACTGGTAAATATTTGTCCGATTTTGGTATGAGCAGACCACAAAGAATTGGGGAAGTCAGTAATGATTTAATGCGAGAGCTAAATTATGATCCAGTTTTGTTACAGCAACAAATAACAGAGGCCTTTCCACTTTTAAATCCAGAACAAAGATTAGTCTTTGAGACAATCATCAACAAAGTTGCCAGTGGTGAAGGTGGTTTGTTCTTTTTGGATGCTCCAGGAGGTACCGGCAAAACCTTTCTTCTAAACTTATTATATAGCTGAAATCCGGAAAGATAAAGGAGTCGCTGTGGCAGTAGCTTCATCCGGAATAGCTGCTACGCTGCTTAGTGGAGGACGAACGGCCCACTCAGTTCTGAAATTGCCACTAAATTTAGCTCATGAGGAAATGCCAGTTTGTAACATAAGTAAAAGTAGTGAGCGTGGAAGAATGTTGCAACAATGTAAACTGCTGGTTTGGGATGAATGTACGATGTCCCATAAAAGAGCAATCGAAGCACTTCATCGCACGATGAAAGACATTAAAAACAATCAAGGTATTATGGGAGGAATGGTGGTTCTATTGGCCGGTGACTTCCGGCAGACCCTGCCGGTTATAGCAAGGGGCACACCGGCAGATGAAATCAATGCCTGTTTAAAAGCATCTGTGCTATGGACACATGTGAAAAAGGTTTCACTGTCGACGAATATGCGAGTATTACTCCATAATGATTGTCAAGCCGGGCAGTATGCTGCTGCTCTTCTGAAGATCGGCGAGGATCGTATGCCTACCGACTCCGAGAGTATGATCACGCTGAGCAGCGAATTATGCCAAATTGTGGATAGCACATACAATTTAAAAAATAGTGTCTATCCGGATTTACGCGCTAATATCGAAAATCGGGAATGGTTATGCGAAAGGGCGATATTGGCGCCAACAAATGAAATAGTAGGCCGGATAAATTACCAAATTATGTCTGACGTAGAGGGAGATGTCATCGAGTATCTATCAGTAGATAACGTCGTGGATACCGAGCAAGTGACATCTTACACAACAGAGTTTCTCAACTCCTTAGAGTTATCAGGAGTGCCTTCTCACAAGTTGAGGCTGAAAGTTGGAGTTCCTGTGATGCTTATGAGAAACCTAGATCCACCAAGGCTATGTAACGGCACACGGTTACAAGTAACCTATTTAGGACGGAATGTCATTAAAGCCGTTATTATGACTGGAATGGCAAAAGGCGAAACTGTAATTATTCCCCGCATTCCCATCATTCCAACTGATTTGCCATTCCAATTCAAAAGAGTTCAGTTTCCGCTGAAAACTGCGTTTGCAATGACCATAAATAAAGCCCAAGGGCAAACGCTTAAAGTTTCGGGGGTACATCTTGAAAAAGACTGTTTCTCCCATGGACAACTCTACGTTGCGTGCTCAAGAGTGTCAAAACCACAAGACCTATATATTTTTGCAAAGGATGGCAAAACTAAAAACGTGGTATACAGAAATGTCTTGGTGTAAGAAACTTTAATAATCTTTAAAGCCTAAAATAATAGAAAAATTGTCAAGGGAGAAACAGTACTTTTTTTCTAAAATGGCAAAAAAAATAATATTTTGAAAATAAGGGAAAAATAACATTTTCGCCTTTTTCGATCGGCAATAACGGCTTTAATGCCCTAAGTCAGTATACATATCTTCAATTCAAACGCAGAGCTCATTATGTTGATTTTTGAAGAGTTCCCTAGAATATCTTCCACATTTCATTTTTGAAGAGATCCCGCGAGATCGGGAACTATGTGGGTAAAACCAAAAATCTGCCGGAAGTCACTATTCCACGCGAACGAAGTCGCGGGCAAAAGCTAGTAAATAAATAAATGTGGACAACATCACATACATTGTTCTGAATCTAAATAAGTAGCTTAAGCACTTGTATGATAGAATTCAGAACAACGAAGTTACCACAAACACCCAGACCCGAGGCAATATAGAAAAGTTGGTTTCTACGTTGACCCCCATCTGGGGATCGAACCCAGGACCTCAGATCTAGCGACACCTTAAAAACCTTTAGTTTTGTTCAATTCTAGATAGGTATTATAAAACGTACAATGAAGAAATGAATGAAAACAGTTCCTTAATCATGTACATTTTTTACTTATTGTAATTAAATACAAAAATCTTGTATTTGTGTAACAATTTCGCTTTGTGTATACATATTTTTGTTCGTGACTGTACGCGGCTCGAGCACGGAGGTCGTCGTTTTCGATTATTTACATATAATCTTTGAATAAACGAATAATAGAAAGAACTAAACCATTTGATATGCTGACCTCTTTGTCTGCCATTGTTTAGCATATTTACCTAATCAGGTACTTTTAGTATAAAGATGGCAGCATGCTACATCAACTAACAGAAAATAATATAAGACGAAATAGCTAGCAAAAAAATAAAACATAAGCCGAGTCACAGTGCTACTGGTAAGATTTTTATGATACTTCAAACTGGTTATTATTGTGGCGGCTTATTTAAAAATATAACTTAATCGTAAACAGGGAAAAAAAACTCCAAAAATACTGCGTTTATCGTAGAAAACTTCATAAAGATTTTTAGTCATGAAGAAAAAATAACAAGAAAATCTCGCATTCCTACACAATTATGGGAACGTTTACATTGTAATGTGTGTTTTATAAATCTGAGTAAGTATACATGTGTCTGAGATTAAAAGAGGATAAACGATAATATGCATACACAAAATCCCAGTTTATTAGATATAGATCTAAATAAATACACAAACGAAGTGATAAGACACAATTAGATAACGATGGTTCTGATAATTATGGTATAGTATTATTTAAGCATTGCGTCGCCGTGGGTGTCTGTCGATAATGGTGCACGTGAGAGTTACCGAGGGGGTCGTGGAAGGAGAGGTGGTGGACAACGCGTATGGGGGGAAGTACTGCAGCTTTAAGGGGATACCTTATGCGCAGCCGCCCGTCGGAGACCTCAGGTTTAAGGTAATAGAATACGTAGTTGTTACTAGTCTTGTATTTTTCTATCATTATAGTCACAGCAGACTACTTTTATTATCTATCACAATCATAATAATATGGAATTTAGACACTTAATCATCAAACTTAATCATTTAAGCCGTAATTAACCTTTTGAACGCCACGGTCGTGTATAGACGACAAACGAAAACGTGCCCAAAACATGCCACGGTCGGGTATGGACGACAAGATAACGAATTTTTTTAAGTACAAAATAAATAATATACCCGTCGTTTATACCCGACCGTGGCATGTTTTGGGCACGTTTTCTTTTGTCGTCTATACACGACCGTGGCGTTCAAAAGGTTAAAGGGTATGTAGGTTTCGCATGATAGGTAAATTCAGGTAAATTTCACTTTCTTTATTTACTCCTTAATTTACCCTTTTTTTATAGGCACCTGTACCTCCCAAACCATGGGACGGTGTCCGCAGCGCCAAAAAATTTGGAGCGATATGCTATCAGTATGAAATGTTTTTCGACAAAGGAGCTCGAAACGGTAGCGAAGACTGCTTATACCTTAACGTTTACACACCTGAAGTTAACCCTGATAAGCCTTTACCAGTCATGTTCTGGATCCACGGCGGAGGGTTTATCTCTGGCAGTGGTGAAGACGACTTCTACGGCCCAGAATTCCTTTTAAGACAGGGTGTTATTGTTGTCACCATCAATTATAGACTAGAAGTGCTTGGATTCCTTTGTTTGAACACTGCAGACGTGCCTGGTAATGCTGGCATGAAAGACCAAGTCCAAGCTCTTAGATGGGTGAACAAAAACATTTCCAGTTTTGGAGGTGATCCGAGCAATATCACCATATTTGGTGAAAGTGCTGGAGGGAGCAGTGTGAGCTACCTCTTAATGTCACCAATGACAAAAGGTTTATTTAAGAGAGCGATATGCCAGAGTGGTGTTAGTCTTTGTAATTGGACATATGTACGATATCCTCGAGACAAAGCCTTAGCGTTGGCTAGGCAGTTGGGATTCTACTCTGAAGATGATAAAGAATTATATAAATTCTTTAAAAAACAACCAAAGGAATCTCTCGTTGAAATAAATGTGCCGACCACTCTATCTGAATTTGCAGTAAGTAGCCCTAGTGTCCACTTCAATGTAGTAAATGAACAACAATTCGGCAATAATGAAAGATTTTTCTTTGGTGACCTTGTTGACAATGTTTCTAATAACATACATGAAGGAGTAGATATAATGACAGGGTATAATAGCGATGAAGGTATCTTGGTTTTAGGTCTCATTAAGGATATCGAGAAAATATTACAAACAGCCAGAAACTTTCCCCAATTTTTCGTTTCTCAACCTATGGCACTAGACTTATCAGTCAAAGATCAGTTACAATTGGGAAAGAGAATAAGAAATTATTACTTTAAAAATCAGGCTCAATATGACTGGAAAGATTTGTTGAAGTTCTATTCAATGGATTTGTTTGTGCTGGCCACGATGTGGTGGCTAAAACTGTGTGCTCGAACAAATAAGAACAAAACATATCTGTACAAATTCACCTGTAAGACTGAAAGGAACGTTACCGCTAATTTTCTGGGATTGTCAGATCTCCTCCAAGGAGAATTAGTTGTATCCCACTGTGATGAACTTATGTATCTTTTTAATTCACACGAGGCCGCTATGGATATCGATGTCAAATCCAGCGATTTCCAACATATTGAAAGAATTACAAAACTTTGGACCAACTTTGCTAAATTCGGGTAAGCTTGACCTTATTAAATCTTAAATTTATCTTTAAGTAAATTAGAATCTTTAGGTTCAAACGATTAGTAACAGTAGTAGTAACTTATTTTGTCTGCAGATTTAAATCAAAAATAGTAACAGAAAAAAAAATACACTGGCTTGTAATACCCGTGACTTAGTAACATATACAGTCGTTGTTTACCTTTTCAATATAATCCTTATCTGGTGGATTAGATGTGAATACATTATTTATTAAGAGCTGTATGCTATGTAATACTTAATATATATGTTCTCTCCTCTAGAATAGATGATGCAATTTCTAAATTGTCGTAATTTTCATCTGTCTAGACTCAAATAATTTTGTGTCTAGACTAGATAAAAAAGACTTTTTCTTTCGCTTTACCTGTATTGCTTATATTTTGAGAAAATTAAAAAACCCTTTTTTACTCGCTTCCAATAATTAACTTGGTAAAAATCGAAGTCCTTTAAATACAATTTTAATTTGTAGATTTGTTTTAATTCATACCTTATTTATTATATTTTCAATTAAAATGTTTTTTTTACAGAAACCCTACTCCAGACGAGTCTTTGGGAGTAACGTGGAAACCTTATACTCTTGAAAACCAAGATTATCTAGAAATTGGTAACAAATTGAGTACCGGTACATCGCCAGATAAAGAAGAAATACAATTCTGGGAGAACATCTTGCAAGAATTTGGTCAAAAGATGTATTAGTTAATTGCACTATAATACCGTTTCATAATCATAACCTTTATTTTTGCCATTAAATATACAATTAAATAAATTAGGTAATATTAGGTATTATTTAAATTTTTACGTTATTTTTTGTGACTCATTCAAAAAGTAGTCTGGATTACTAATTTTGTTGCTTCATCGATATGTTTCTAAATATTTATAAATACGATTTTACATAATCTAATAGATAACTCTCTATTGACGTGTCTTTTTGCCTGTGTTACACTGCAATTAATGATAACAATGAATTTAGATTATTACCCTCACTGCCTTGGAGTAAAGTCGTATTTAATGTGAAAGTATTACCAATTATGTCCAGTAAGTTATATTAAATATTATGAAAGATATTTAGCTTTAATTCCGCTACCAAAATCCAAGCTTGGAAGCAGGATGCAGTCCCACCGTCCCGCCCTCATGCAATATGCGCATGCAGGAAAGCCCACCCTCCCGCCCTCATGCATATGCAAAATACACGAAAAGTGAGACAAAAGTACGGTAGCATGCCATGCAACCAAACCAATACTCGACACGTGTTTCGCCCCTCCACGGGGCATCCTCAGGAGATGTTGACTCGACAACCGCTCGGGCGCGAATGAGCCAGTTGTACGGCTCTCGCCCCTTTATATAGCGCAATGATGACGCATTGGCAACGGTCGATACAAACGTCACAAAGACGTCTGTATCGACCTACCTGCAATCATACTTAAAAGAGGTGATGTAATTAAGTTAGTTTGTTCATTCAACAGTGTATAGTTATTATTATTATTATGTTTGGAGATTTCTAACTGCTCCAACACACACAACCGGAAACTTTTATCACATACATGGAGAATGTTGTACGTATTATTGTCGCTCAAGGAATGGCCGGTATCGATTAAATGTTTAGCAAAATGTGATTTTTCTGAATGGCCATTCCTGTAAGCGGCAACATGCTCCCTATACCTTATTTCGAAGTTACGGCCTGTCTGACCTACATAGACCCCGTTGCAATCATTGCATACTAATTTATAAATACCGGATTTTTTGGAATTTTCTAATTTATCTTTGCCGTTACAAAGATTTCGTAAGTTATGATCTGATCGAAAGGCAACGAAAACATTGTGTTTTTTAAGAATATTCGCGATTTTATCGGAAATGGGGCCTATGTAAGACAGACTACCAACACTACTTTATGCATGTACCCCCGAACGAATTAACAAGCATGTTGGTAGTCTGTCTTACATAGGCCCCATTTCCGATAAAATCGCGAATATTCTTAAAAAACACAATGTTTTCGTTGCCTTTCGATCAGATCATAACTTACGAAATCTTTGTAACGGCAAAGATAAATTAGAAAATTCCAAAAAATCCGGTATTTATAAATTAGTATGCAATGATTGCAACGGGGTCTATGTAGGTCAGACAGGCCGTAACTTCGAAATAAGGTATAGGGAGCATGTTGCCGCTTACAGGAATGGCCATTCAGAAAAATCACATTTTGCTAAACATTTAATCGATACCGGCCATTCCTTGAGCGACAATAATACGTACAACATTCTCCATGTATGTGATAAAAGTTTCCGGTTGTGTGTGTTGGAGCAGTTAGAAATCTCCAAACATAATAATAATAATAACTATACACTGTTGAATGAACAAACTAACTTAATTACATCACCTCTTTTAAGTATGATTGCAGGTAGGTCGATACAGACGTCTTTGTGACGTTTGTATCGACCGTTGCCAATGCGTCATCATTGCGCTATATAAAGGGGCGAGAGCCGTACAACTGGCTCATTCGCGCCCGAGCGGTTGTCGAGTCAACATCTCCTGAGGATGCCCCGTGGAGGGGCGAAACACGTGTCGAGTATTGGTTTGGTTGCATGGCATGCTACCGTACTTTTGTCTCACTTTTCGTGTATTTTGCATATGCATGAGGGCGGGAGGGTGGGCTTTCCTGCATGCGCATATTGCATGAGGGCGGGACGGTGGGACTGCATCCTGCTTCCAAGCTTGGATTTTGGTAGCGGAATTAAAGCTAAATATCTTTCATAATATTTAATGTCATGGATTTCCGCAAAGTAACGCCTGATTCTATAACTTATCAGTAAGTTATACTTTTAATGTGTAACTTGATTAGGGTTACCTATATGTTATTGGTTGATTAGTACATCGGATTATATACAGACGATTTGACAATTCTTCCTAATAAGAAACTAATATCCTGACCATTATCCTACCTATATAGATTAGTATATTCATATTTTTTAAAGTAAAGTTCAGATAGAAAACTGCAACAACTGAAACTCACTCATTGCGCAGAAAATTGTAACTCACAACGACGACCGAAAATAACGAGGTCAAAGTCGCTAATATAGTTATTCCGGGGTACAAAGGCTGATTTTGTTTTTTTTTTTAAGTAATCAGGTTATTTATGTACGCAGGTGCATCATGCGTACGTAAATAACCAATTATTGATGAAAACGTTCTATAAATAACCAATAAGAAACTTAATCATGCACACTGTTATTTGACACTATTATTCCGTAAGGTTGATAGCCGGCACACACACATTATATGATAACCACAAGTGGATACACAAACAGATATGTTGAATTGATAACGATGTATGAGTACAGGAAAAGTAACATCAAAAAGCAACCTTACTACTTTGAAATAAAGGCAATGATAATGTCAAAGGGATATTTTATCAAAATATGAATTTGTTAATAGCACTAACCGATTGTTAGTGTTAGTGTATCTTCGGCACCGCTTTGTGGCAGTTGTACGGACAATGGTTCAAGTGAAAGTAAAAGAAGGGGTCTTAGAGGGGGAGCAAGTAGACAACGAGTATGGGGCACCCTTTTACAGCTTTAAGGGGATACCGTACGCGCAGCCACCCGTCGGAGACCTCAGGTTCAAGGTTGTTAATTATTTGCTGTCAAAATATCCTTTATAAATGTTTTGAAAACATCTACGATATTTGAGAAACCATACTGTGAATAAACATTAAATATTTTAAATTTAAAGTGTCTATCGATAAAAAGGTACATAACATTCTAAAGTCTAACCAATTATCACAATCATTACACAGCAAATTTTTTGATAAGACTACGTGGTGCATGTACTATAAACGTGTTAAAAACTTGTTTTCATGTTTACCTTGACCTTGACAAGGTCTTTTACTAGTCCAAGAACCTCACCTGACCCTGGTGTTTTTTTTTTCTTTTTGTTATGATTTACAAAACCTATTGTAAGAAACCTTTATTTTTCTACAGGCACCACTTCCTCCTCAACCATGGGAAGGAGTTCGGAGTGCCAAAGAATGCGGCTCAAAATGTTTCCAACTCGATATAATGTTAGGTCTAGGGATGGGCGGAAGCGAAGACTGCTTATACCTCAATGTTTACACACCGAATCTTAAACCTGAGAAGCCTCTCCCTGTGATGGTCTGGATACATGGAGGCGGATTTATTTCTGGCAGCGGGGATGACGATTTGTACGGTCCAGAGTTCCTCGTGAGACAAGATGTCATTGTTGTTACAATTAACTATAGACTCGAAGTACTAGGTTTTCTTTGCTTAGACACCGAAGAAGTGCCTGGAAATATCAAAGAATAAGGTATGAAAGATCAAGTACAAGCGCTTAGGTGGGTGAACAGGAATATTGCTAACTTCGGAGGTGATCCAAAAAATGTGACGATATTTGGCGAAAGCGCCGGCGGAGCCAGTGTCAGCTATCATTTGTTATCACCGATGTCGAAAGGTTTATTTAAAAGAGCCATACCGCAAAGTGGTAACTGCCTAAGTGGATGGTCATACGGTCACCGTCCTTTTGAAAGAGCTGTAGCATTAGCAAGATCATTAGGATTTAACTCTGAAGATAGCAAGGAATTATACGAGTTCTTTAAAAAGCAACCCGCTGAGGCTCTTGTAAATGCTACACCTAAGATCACACTACAAGAAACAGCAAGAGTTGGTAGAGATATTTATTTCAATATTGTGGATGAACGTAAGTTTGGTAATAACGAGAGATTTTTTTATGGAGACGTATATGACAAGGTGTGTAAAGGTATCCATGAGGGAGTAGATGTTATGACGGGGTACACAACAGACGAAGGCCTCGTTAGTTTGGGCCCCAAAGATGATATTCCGAAAAAACTAGAGCTGGTAATAAACTATCCAGAAGTTTTAGTAACCAGACCACTATCAAATACTCTTCCACTCGATCGACTATCGGAATTAGGAAAGGACATCAGAAAGTATTACTTTAAAGACCAAGCTAAGATATCTGAAGACTGGGAGTCATTAGTGAACATATACTCTATGGATATGTTCATATATCCTACCGTACGATTTGTACAAATCTCTGCTTCTGACAGCAGGAACAAAGTTTACCTGTACAAGTTCTCGTGCAAATCTGAACGGAACGTGCTAGCTCATGTCTTCGGATTAACGAGTGTTATTGGAACAAAACAAGTGACAGCCCATGCAGATGATATTATGTACCTTTTTAATGCCAAATTATTGAAAACCAATTCTGATTCCCCCGCTTTTCAACTAATCGAAAGAGTTACAAAACTATGGACGAACTTCGCTAAATATGGGTGAGTAGTGTCTTATCAAAACTGACAGTTACTTTCGCATCATTTTGTAATATTAGTATAAAAGTAATACCATTAGCTATCATTATCCTAAGTATTTTTAGGACATGCATAATTTAATATATCTTTTTGCACAACCGTGAAAAAGTACAATAGCGGTATTATCACTATTAGCAATATCTTCCAGGCAACCTTTTGAAATATTATTTAAATGATTAAGCAGTTCTGAATGCATATTGTAGTGCAATTAAGAATATTGTGTACATATTAAAAAGTTTTAAATTTCTCCTAATTGTAACAAGCCTATAATATGAATATTAATTTTCAGAAACCCAACACCAGACAATTCGTTAGGAGCAAAATGGGAGCCATACACTCTGGAACGTGAAGCTTACCTCGACATTGGTAACGAGCTAACTGCCGGCTTCCAACCTGACGCTGAAGACATAGAGCTATGGAGAAATATCTTAGCTAAAAATTATACGGCAACTAAAAAGTTTAAAAAGTAACTATAAAACTTGTATTACCAGGTCCTGGCGATCCTATTTCGATTGAGTCACATACATACCTACCTTATCCGGTATATTTTTTTCGTCAATTGTTTGCTTATTTTTCATATAAAATTTAAACTAATAAATAATGATAAAAATCTATAGTTCTCAATTGCCTTCACAATCCCACGCAAAAATTGCATAATTATTGTTGTTTTTTATTTGGTTAGAAATATTATTATAATAATTTATGTGAGAGTTTTTTATATAATTTAATTGTTTATGTTGGTTTGATGGGACATGTATCTACACTAATATTATAAAGAGGAAAGATTTGATTGTTTGTTTGTTTGTTTGAAATGAATAGGCTCCGAAACTACTTGACTGATTTGAAAAATTCTTTCACTGTTGGGAAGCTACACTATCTCCGGTTAACATAGGCTATATAACATTTTCAAAAAAGTTAGGCATCCATACTAAAACCTCAATAATGTAAACCAAGGTGTGAAAAAATTACCAAAAAACTTTCTTGCATCGCGTGCGCTGCGAAAACTATTGATTATAGAACAAAATAATGTACTACGTCTTTGTAGAACATATAATTATCTTCAAAAAGTGTCGCGACAGCATATGTCTAACTATTACAGTTAGGTCACAATAAGAGATATTTTATTAAAAAAAATATTATTGAAAGGACGCCGCTAGAAAAGGCTCTTTATTTGTTACTTGGTATTGATCCTTATCAAAATAAATTACTTCATAGTCAAGACTGCTTCAATACCTTTATGTAACTTTTTGAATTATTCACTTTGGACATTCCCTTCGAAAGATATCACGAGTTTAAATATAAGAATTAAAAAAAGGCGCGTAATTGTCGCTCACTCTGCTCGGCTAACTATGCGATTTAAGCATCACTGAGGTACGGGAGTGTCTATACTAATATTATAAAGAGCGTAATATTAGTAATAACACAGAAACCTTCAATCCTAACTTTTTAATAATGTGTTAAATACCCGTGCGGAGCCGGGACGGGCCGCTAGTAAATTAATAAATGAATAGAAAAATTATCTGAAGTTTGCCTTGTTAGCAGTCATACCAATTCAGTATTTTTTTCCAGTAACGCTTATGTTGACCGTTTACTAGCGAAATAAACAAAATCAATGCATATTATTTTAATGTGTTTTATGAAATCAATAAAAATTCAGTAAAAAAGTGACCAGAAATTATTGTGAACGATAATTTGACGTAAACAGATAAAACTCTAACGCATGCAAGAAACCGAGAAATAATGTAATAAGATAAAAGCCAACTACCCCAAACTACTAATTGACATTTAGGTTTTTAAAAAATTTCATAGTATACCCTTACATGCCCATAGAAAATTAAACAAATCAACAAAAGCTAATCTTCATCGCTGCTACGAAGTCTTAAACAAAACAGCGTACATACCAAAACTTCACTGCATCAGAATCCTATTCACAGTTATGAAAAAAAAGGTCCCATAAAAGCCACACCAATTCACTTACTTCCAAAAATAACATTTGAAACCAATCGTTTTCCTAAATACATTCTCGAATGTTCCACGCCCACAAAGACTAGATGCTAACATAAATTCTGAGCAGAATTCGGTGTTCCAATTCTGAATATTTGGGTACTCGGCCACTCGATTGGGGAACGATTAAATTTTCAATTAAAATGCAGCGAGCGACGAACACATGGTTTAGCTTTGTTTACTATCGCACAAAATGTTCGCGCCACAGTTTCCGTGTATTAATTTAGCTTGACCCACTGTTTTATATTTCATCGTGAGTGCAAAGCTTAATGATGTGGTGTTTTTGGTTTAAGTCAATATAGGTGTAAATGGTTCTGTAGATACCTAATAAAAAGCCTTTACGCTTTTCAACCTACTACTAAACTCGCATACTAGATAATACATAAACATTAATTAGCCTTAAAGAATCTGTGATCTCGACTGGCCCAGATCCTGGTAATAAGAAAGAAAAAGAATCTTTCGTCTTCCAACGTCATTGCCAGGGCGGAAGAAAACCCTAGAAATAGCCCCAGGATAAAAAAAGATCAGCTAGCTTTCAGGAGTTCTGCAACTACATCAATTTCACCTATTCGTAAAATACAGCTTATTGCTTCCCAATATTTGCTGCAACTTCCATTACAGATAAGAAGCAAGGTGGTTCTCGGAAGCGTGGTTAGGGTTGACGCTGTCCGATACAAACGCAATATCCGGGCTCAGACGTCTAAATGGATTGCTTTCTCGGCTCACAATCATTTTCTCGGCTTTAAAGGAACGCGCGAGTTTATCACTTCTGATTTATTACATTGTACTGGTTTTAATCAGAAAATGTAAGGGAATTTGTCAACCACTAGAAACGAATATACTACAAACTCAAAAGTACCGTTTCTTCGCCAGAACAGGAAATTATAAATACGCGTTTTTAGTGTAGTAATATATATGGACCTTTATTAATATCAATGTTGTCAAAATATTAAATGCAGATAATTTTATGTCTTTTAGCATGTCCTGATAAAATAAAGCCAATTAATTTATATACCTCATCTAGTAACACTATTTATGGTCTACATAAAGAATCCATAATATTACTCTACAACTCACTCTTCTTTTAATAAAAAAGAAACAGTAATACCCTCGTAAAAAATAAAGAATAAGAAAATATTAAGTACACAAATACGCACTCTGAAGTAAAAGAGCGAATCTGAGTCTTAATTAAAGTAATTAAGCGGAGCCAAAATTCAATTAAAAAGGAACAATCTTATCTGTACAAAGGCATTGAGTGTTCAATTTTAACAAAGTTGAATATAATTATCTGTGGGTCAAAGTGACGTAGGAAAAGAAAAGAGGTCTGGCGGCTAAATACTCCTTGTTTGTAGTCGTACATTAGTTACTTCTTTTACCCGGAAGGGATATTAAAGATTTGTTTGTGCACTGCCTATTATATTGGTGTATTTAATTCATCTTAACAAATTATTATTTTATGTTACAGGACCTAGCACTAAACAATACACTTTAATACGAAATTAAATAAATCTGAATATGTTTTTATGTGAAAATAGTGAGTTTAATCTACGTAGAGTATCTAGAGTAGTATCTAGTTGGGTAGTAGCTCAAAATTAAACCTTAGACGGCATTAATTCGGACAATAGGTGGCGAATGTACTATTTAAACTAAACCAAACTGTAAATTCAAATCGTTTTCTAAAGTCGTATAAAGCCACTCCCGAAAGTAGGGTAAATAAAGTAATAAAATGGCGATTGATTTTATTTTATGTCCCTGAACCCCGAACGAGGACTATAAAATGTTGTCCAGGTGATTTTATGACTGCAACCTCCATTACTTTTGAAAGCAGTCAGTATTTAAAAGTTTAATTCCCCCGGTAGGACATAAAAAAGTTAGCACAATGAAAAATGGTTTCGGTTCTCAAATTACTAGTAATCGGGAGCCTTCGAGTTGGATTTTAAGCCTAGCAATTACATTATCCTGTAAGAATATTTTTTGTTACTTAGATTGGCTCAAATTCTATTAAAAGGTATATGTAAGAAGGTACTGTATGTATAATCATAATAATATTCCGGGACAACTCACAACCGGTTATCAGATCCCAAGCTAAGCAGAGATTGTGTTATGGTTACCAGACAACTGATAAACATACTTTTATATTTCTAAATACATACATTATTATAGATAATTACACCCAGACACAGAACAAATGATCGAGCTCACCACAACAGATTTGACCTGGGTGGGAATCGAACCCACGACCTTCGGTATAGCAGTCAGTGTCACTAACCACTAGACCAACAGGCTCGTATGGAATATTATAGTCAGTGGTAATAATATATCTCAAAATGTGATACAAAAAGAATGCATGTTCAATACACACATATTTACATAATCGCTGATGTATTAATTAGATCATCATCTCCCTGCCCTGTTCCCAATTATTTGGGGTCGGCGCAATGCGTATTCAGCTTCCATTCATCTCTACAACTTGTCATCTCAGTATTCACTCCTTTCTTTCTCATATCATCTTTCACACAATCCATCCATCTCTTTTTTGGTCTTCCTCTGCACGTATACCCATCCACATTCATACTCATAACTCGTCTAGTTACGTGACTTTCATCCCTCCTCATGACATGTCCATACCACGACAAACGGTGACCTCTCATCTTTTCATTCACGGGCGCTACTTTCAAGCTTCCTCTAATATACTCATTTCTTATCCTATCCAATCTCGTTACTCCAGTCATCCATCGAAGCATTCTCATTTCAGCAACATGCAATCGTCTTTCATCCATCCCTTTCACTGCCCGTATTACTGATGTATTAATTAGATAATCTAAAGTATATCTTATTAATTCATAATACCTACATGTAAACGAAAAGTTTTTAAATGCTATCTTTCGAACGTTGAAACGAGGTTCGATAAGGTCAAAGTGCAGTGCAAGCTTTATCTTAGGTGATTTAATAGTCATGGTGACCAAGCATAAAGTCATGACACAGAAGATTTGTAAATAAAAATATCTACATACCCAAAATCAAGTGCTCCAAACTCATCATTATTTCACAACAAATAATTTAAATAGCCACCTTATGGACACATTTATATTGAAAACGACAATAAACCACTTTTATTCAATAAATTCGCTGACTTAAGTCCAATTTCCCGCGTTGCGTACGCTAATAAATTAGAAATGGCCGCCTCCTCGACGCTCGTAAATTGTGGCAAAGGAATCATTGATGTTCAGCCCATAACAATAAAAAATATCGACGTTTAAATAAAGAACATCATGGTTTATATTTTTAAAAAATATTAAATCAGATATTATGTAATTAAATGAGAATAATAATTTAAATACATTTTAAACTTGTTTTTTCTTAATTTGAAATATGGTTTTTTTTATTAACAATTTCATGTTTCTTGTCGTAAACTCGGCTATGAATCTGTCTAAACAATTAATAACATAAAAGTGCGAGTTTCTTAACTCTGTTCTTTGTACTAGCCAATTTTTTTAAAGCTATGTAGATTCCAACAATATTGTTAAAAAAAGTTACGTTTAAAAAACAAAACGAAGTTTTTCTTTGTAAAAGTAAGACTTTATCAAGAATTTAAAGAAAAACTTTCGCCCGGTACCTACATATTTCTAGGCAATAATTTAAAGGAAAAATGAAATAAAATAGAAGGAGACGGTTTAGGAAAAATCTAAAATGACCCAAGAATTTAGTTTGTGTAAGAGAAAAACACCGTAAAGATACGTGCATAAATTGAGTATAGTATATAAATATTTATGATGCATTTTCCAAATGTGAAAAATATAATATCTAGCTTTTTTAACGCGAGGAAACTTTTTGAGGAAAAGTTTCTTTCGTAAAAGTTGAATATGACATTATTTAACCGTAATCAATTTAAACCAAACAAATCTGAAATAAAACCTTATCTCATTTTTCACCTCTGAGCTCAAAATACGGGTGTAATTGACGATGGCTTATCCCGATTTTTAATTAAATATCCCGATCGACTTCAATATTACAAAGAGGCTTTTGTTTTACTTATGACTCCGTGGAAATGGAATGTTGACAGCAAAATTTTATTTTTTTGAAAACGATTTGCGAATGATTACCAATGAAATTATTATACTACTATTATACACTTATAAATAAAGAACTTCTGAGTACTGGCAACAAGTCTATACATTTTCGAAACCATAAATAAATAAAGTTTTCATACTATTCCAAGTTCAAAACCCATCTGTCGGCCATGGCATAAAAACATATTACTGACTCGTAAAGATATCGACCGTTCTGTGTCAGCGAAAGCAATATAGCTTACCTCATAAATTGTCTGTGGTCGTAAATGGCGGAGAGAATCGAAGTTTACGACAAACAGCCGACTCTGATTGGAGTTAGATCAGATACTTGTTCCTTACATTTGAGTACCGCCTTTAATTGTACTAAGTTTGATGCTATCGGGTAAATACGTTCGGAAACTTGTTCAATTTGTCTAATCTACTTAGTACTTATGGCTTGTGAGCCCTAGCGGGTTTTGTGATGTAGTAAAAAAGATAACTGTCCCATATATTTTAACGTCGCAAAGTTTTGTACTTATGATGTTATGAGATAAAATATCGTTAGTACTTATATGTTTTATTTATTTAGTAATGTGGAATTATTTTTCATCCTTTAATCATGACAATTTGGGCTATTTATTTAATAGCATAATTCTCTTTCATCTTTATTTCTATAGAAAATATTCTAACCGTCACCAAAATAATAACATAAAAATAATAACACTTCTTATGTATGACCGATGACACCCGATTGTGATATCTTTGTAGATAGATGGTGCGCTATTCTAGCAGCATCCTTAAAGTTCTGTGATACTTTTGATTAGTCATATAAGAGTTGTTTAATGACACTAATGAATATATTACCTACTATAAATATTTATAATGTAAATAACTTGTTACTAAATACTTTTAACGTTGTTTCCTGTGTTCATCATATCTGTATATTTTGTATTTCTACATATTGTAATTTTAAATTACTGTAATTGGTGTATGCCGTTGTAATTTAATAAATAAATGACAAGGAGCATTGCATTGGCTTGCGCGACAAAAAACTAGAAAGTAAAGTCAACTTTTAAAACAAACCAGAAACAGCAAAAGGGCGGAGAAAGTAAGAAATTAATAAACAACCCTCAAACAACACACAATTTGCACGAGAAACTGTGCAAAGTTGCGCCCCTAAGTAATATTGCACTGTTTTTCTTTCGACTCTAGTTAATTAATGAAATGAGGTTTCAAGTTTGCACGTAGTCGAAAATTTTCCCCGCGCCCACTTAATCCTTATTTTAAAATATTTATCTGTAATTAGAGACTTTTGCTCCGAAGTTTCAACAAGGTTTGTTTTAAGATTTGTTCGTTGAGATTTAATTGTGTTTGGCAACAAGATTTTAATGACAACATTTTGTAACAAAGTAATTTGGGAACCAATATTTTATAAAACGAAGTATATCGTTACTTTAATTTTTTTTTTTTTTAATGGGAGATGCTACAAGCTGTTGCTTGTTGTTTTTAAGGTTATAAGAAAAGCTAGTACTTTAGTAGTCCTTAGTTTCCTTCTGTTTTTTTTCATTAAATACAAAAAATCATCCAAGAAGTTCTCAACGTTTAGAATGCTGAAATATCACAAATGCTCAATCCTTCTACACTTTAAATTAATTCAGAATCACCTTATAACGTCTTTATTACGAATGAGTAAGTACCTACACAAAATAGTAAAAACTCTATCAAGACGCCTGCGAATAAGGACTTCTCCGTAATACGAGTTGTGAACACGCGATGTTGCTATACGATCTGTTTCATCACGTCTTTATCTGTCCTTTAATCTTGTTTCTGATTGTGTGCGAATGTTTCTACATAACCCTTTGTGATAAAGAATGTTTGCTAAACGACAATTTCCGTAAACACTCTTTAAACTCAAAGTTTAACGTTTTCTGATAGAAATCACAATAACAGCTATAATCTATTTTCGTGGATTTATCACTTGAACGAATGTATAAATGGCCGAATTGTTTACTTATATAAAAAGATTATTCCCTTACATATCAGCACGCTTATTTGCTATAGTGGTTGTCAACTAAAGCAAAAATCGCTAATAAAGAAACACTAAGAAAACACCGTGACGTCTATCGTCGATGACCAACAAGGACCAATACGCTCTGAGTTTTATAAGTGAATGATAGAGAACAGTAAATAGTAATACCTACTATGTTAAAGTTAGTAGTACCTTGTAAATAGTTGTGGATTACCCTTATCACTGTTCAGGGTGCAACCATGTAGACACATAACGCGAACTCGACTCAACTGTCATTCCAAGCGAGCGTGGGTTACATGCATTCTGGATCCAGGAAATATCTTAGGCACAATCAAATTTTATCATCCTTCCATATATTTACCTGCAGATCTTTAATATCATAACAAGACTAACAAAAATAAACCTAATTGTAAGAGTTTTTTTAATATAGGTTTTAGGTCAATGTAAATTAGTCAAGTAAATTTGTACATCAAAGCCTACACAAAAATGAAAGATGATTTGGTTAAGTCTTCCGACAAACACCTCTTATTTATTCCCGCCATGTTCAATCCCGCTCACTTCAAAAGATCAATCAATCTTCAGCTCTACAAAATAACAGCTACGTTTTTCCCGTAGATTTACGTTAATACGACCTCCATGACCTGTACGTCTTCATAAATTTACGTGAATTTTACGGCGTGCCCAAAGGACGTCGCGGGTCGCGATGTAAATCCTGTTCTTTACGAATTTATATAGGATTTAACTCGCAGTTGCGCCCTTATGCTTCTCGGGTGATTGAAAAACATAAGTTAACTTGGAAAATTGTTAAAACAAGCTCAGGGAGCTTAGGGAGATACGGTAGGAAGTAAATTGAGTGTCAACTTCTTTTGACAGACTTATAAGAGTTATGCAAATTTAGATCCTTCTTTAGTTTTGTTTTATTTATTTTGTAGTTTGTTTTGTTTGTTGTTTTGTTTTACTCGCGGGATCTTCAACAGTTACGCTCCATGAATATGATAAGGAAAAAGGATATTTTTTTTATATTATGATTAAACATCATGTACCTAGTCAGTTAGACATAACAAACTGCATTTGTATACCTAGTTACTGAGAAAAAAACAATTCAATTTAACAACATAACTGAATCAAAACGTGTACATAATAAATTCAGGTACGACCCGACTATACTATACATTTAAGAAAGTAAACCAAAGTTATAAATAAGATATATAAGTAGCCAACATTATCATTACCTATCACACCCCATGGGCAAGCTACACAATAATAATAAAAAAGATATACACTCGTACCGTAACCCAAAGGTTTCTCAAAACGTTCTTTTTCCTAATGAATTCCTTTACTTCTTAATGCAGGGCTACCAAAGACGAGTATTCCAAGTAAAAATCATACGGAATTATTCATGAACCTACTTTCTGATTATGAGACTTGTGCTGTTTGGCTTCGAGTTGTTTTTCTTTTGTTTTATGTTAAAGTTATTTTGTTGTGAGGTTTACGCGAATGTTAGACATTGAAAGCACCTTTGCAGGTATCATGGTATCAGAGTCTGCCCGTGACCATGATACCTGCAAAGGTGTCGAAACGTCGGGACCTAAAATCTAAATACAAACCGCGATAAAAAGCCGTAAAAGCAGTTTTATTTCAAAAGTATTTTGAGTAAAAGATTTAAAACAAAAGACTATCCACTCTGATAGTACGAGTATCTCTATAATAAAATGTAACAATAAACAAACAAAAATAAATTTGATTTGGGTTTATAAGTTAGGTACAAATATAAGCTTAAATATTATCCTTTTGTACCTTATAACAATCATTAAACAGGTTAGTGGCAAAAATTATTTCTTTTTAGTCTTTGCACTAAGTTAGTTTAATTATTACTACCCGATATTGGTATGATCCCGGATATTTATTTACTCTCAATTCAAACAGTGTAAAAGCATATTTGTTTTGATTATTGAAGTGTTTGTTTGAAACCGCAATAAATGAAAATGTTTTAGTATCGAGTATTTCAGTTCTGCATACTTTTAAAAAGCTATTTATTTATTAATAAAATTAAATATCTACTACAATTTGGTTATTATAATAGGTTCTGTCAAAACGAAGAGAATTAATATTGCGTGTATACAGTTTGACAACATATTTGTTGTCACGTACTTTAAACTCGTTATAGTCCGGCCGCTGACGGAATGCGTCCCTGACAGGTGGTGGTCAACAGAAAAATGTAACTTTAAAATGCGAAGAATTTACTAAAAATATTTTACTATCACTTATTTGTCCTAAAAACGAATAATTCATATCATTCAATACTATCCATTATGCCAGGTTACAATGAGTAATATTACACGGGTTTTTCATTGCCCCATACAAATCTAGACCAACTGAAATGTGTCAGGAACGCATTCTCTCAGCGGCCGGGCCATAGCTTTATTATATTTATATAAATACTAGCTGTGCCTGCGACTTCGTTCGCGTATATGACGAAACTTATCAATGAGTTTTTAACCGCAAAATTAAGTTTGGTTTTTATTGTTTATATTTTTCCGGGATAAAAACTACCCAGTGTTTACTAGTTAGTAGTTACTAGTTACCCAAGTTTCATCGTAATCGAACCGATAGTTTTTGCGTGATACCTGAACAAACAGACAGACAAAAATTTTTTTTCACACTTTTGTGTTCGCTGTCGGTCTAGTAACACCCCCCGCCATTTATTTTTTTGATGTTTTCAATGTACAGAATTTTCACTTCTACAGATTTATTATAAGTATAGATAGGTAGTATACACAGCATATCTCGAAGAAGGCGAATGCAATTTTATGGTTACATCACATACACCTGAGCCCTATAGAAAAATATGTTAATAATGTACCTCCCAGGAAATCGTAGCGCCGGGAATCGATCGGAAGGTTTTATTCAATCAGCATTGCATTCACACAGTTTTAGATAAACTCCGAATATCTAGAGAGGTAGAGAATAACCGCTCATTTGTTTTTATGAAGTTCGTCAGCTGCTTACTAAATAGTCTGCCGAATAAACGTGTCATGATTATATAAGAGCATTATATATTTATGGTATCTTTTTAAACCAACTTCAAAACAGAATGTTCTCAATTCTCCTGTTTTTAAGTGTTTGTGAAGCGAAATCTCTGGCAATCGTTGTTCAATTTCAATATTTTTTTTTGTTGTTTATTGTTTATTGGTATATATTTCAGAGGTGGTCCGAAGTAAATTTAATTTCGGTTGCTTTTTACATGTCTTGGTAAAAATTAACTTTGTATCTTACTTTTTACTCTTAAAAATGAATAGTATACATGTCTCGAACTAAGTAATTTAATCCTTGTGTCACGGGGATTTCACAAACATTAAATAACATGCAGGATATTCAATTAAACTCTTATTTACTCAGGTATTAATGCCATTGCTGTTCCCAATCTCTTCGTATATTGCATTGTCATCCATTTTAATTATACACCGTTAATGCATATTAAAATATGACGCGAAATGAGTGCGTTTCTGAAAATAACTTTGTGTACATATATTTTTAACATGATTTATTTATACCACCTGTTTTTGCTTTTTATCGAGTTCAACAAAATATAACAACCATATTCGTATTGAATACACAGTTGGTGTAATTCTAAGAAAAATATATTAATGTCTTTAACATTCATAGTGAAAAAACTTGGCTGTCACGTTAAAGAAAATTTGAAAATACAGAATGCTTCCCAAGTTTCACTTTATGTAAAGTAAATACAGCATTTCAGTTTATAAATATTTTACAATTCCTAAACCGTTTGAACGCAGCTCTGAGTAAAAGCCAGTTAATTATCATAAATGCATATTTCCGCTACGATATTGCTACGCCGTAGCTGCCTGTAGCTGGTAGCGGTAACTAAACATGAATTTCGTAGTATTCCTGCCAGAACTGTCTTGTAGAAAGTTTAATAAAATATTTTGTTGTCTTCGTATTATTCAAAAACCTTAAACCAGCTGTAAATACAATTTCTTTTAGTAGTTTTGCATAAATATTTTATGTAATACAGCTGTCTCACAATTTCTGTCTCAAAATGTAGTCTGCTTACATTTTTTTAAGTATAAGTAGTATTCATACAGATAGTATTCACAAGTTTAGTCGACGGTTTTTAAAGTTTTCGTAGGTACTCGTGAGGTCATCAAATATTATTTTCCAATTCACCACAAAATGACTTTTAAACCGTACCGAATTACCTCCATATATTAGAACATTAGGTACTTAACATAAAAAGTAGAGGTTTATTATCTTTCGAACAAATGCATAAAAAAACAACATAAAGTACTCTTTCAAAGAATTCTCGTTTATTTAAAATCGCAGAAAAAGTACCGGCGCGCCTCTTTGTGGCGCTCTCAGTAGTGTCAATGCACTTAGTGTTAGTACCACGTGGTATATAGCACAAGGAAAATGGGCGCCAAGATAAATAGAGTCGACATTTTTCTTCCCTCGCCAGAGACAAGACAAATGAGAATGCATAGAGAACATTCTTTGTGGTTGTTGGGGCTCTGTTTAGTGTTTACCATGGGGTGATGAAATAGGGGCTCGTGGCTGAGTACATGCTGTAAAGACTGATTGTGTAGGTTAAGCCGCGCTTGTTGAAGTTGGTGTTTGGATGGGTGAGCATGCCAAAATTTTACGTAGAGATGGACTTACTAAAATTATGAAGATTCTATGAATCTTCGATTTGTGTCTTTATTTATGTTGTTCTTTATAAAAATCGAACGTCTACAGATTTATCGCCATAAAATCTAGCTTCTACACGTTAAACCATTTAAAAAATATGACACAGTACTCTATAGTACTCTATCAAGACCATTAAACCCGGGCTTTAAGAAACAATGAATTAAAAAGTATTAAAAAAAAATCTCTAAGATAGCACGCCATTAAAAAATTCCATCAATGATCCACAAGAATAGCTTAGCTACCCTATTAACAAAGGGTGCCTAGAAATACTTTATATTTTTCCTCTATAAATAAGTGTGACCTATACGGTGTTGCGTGAAACGTAACGGCTAACTGGGACAGATAACTATAGGTTGGTGACGCAAGTTGGGTCAGAGGCTTGGCTCGGAGTGAGGTATTAAATTGCTATTGAGCTATGGGAATGTTGTTACTGGTGTTTGTTTAGAATTGAACCTATTGGCCACTCATATTAATTACTAGCTGTGCCTGCAACTCCGTTCGCGTGGATGACGAAGCTTATCAATGAGTCTTTAACCACACGCGACGGAAGCTTAAAAAATTGAGTAACTTCTCCCGTTTTCCCAACATTTCCCTTCACTGCTCTGCTCCTATTGATTGTAGCGTGATGAAAAGTATACTATAACCTGCCCAGGAGTATGAAGAATAATTGTACCAAGTTTCGTTAAAATCCGTCGAGTAGTTATTGTTTCTATAAGGAACATACAGACAAACAGACAGACAGACAGACAAAAATTTTACTGATTGCATTTTTGGCATCAGTATCGATCACTAATCACCCCCTGATAGTTATTTTGAAAATAAATTTAATGTACAGAATTGACCTTTCTACAGATTTATTATAAGTATAGATAAATCACTTTCAATCGCCTAGTATTTATTACATGTGATTTACATAGTGTATGCGTGTACATAGTATTAATCACTTGTAATGTGTTATAGAGCATGTATTACTGTATTTTTTTAAAAGTGATTGCACATTATCGTTATAAAACTAATTCAATTTGCAAAAAATATAACATACAGACGACTTTAAAACCTTCTCTTTTTATATAATAAATAGTTGTTATCAAGAATCTGAATAATTAAACAACCGCTCCAAACTATAGCAGAAATCATGCTATTAGAAACATTACTACGCTGTTGACATTCAGAATACACAAAAAGCATGAACTAAATAAACAAAAGAGCACGTTTCAGTAGTAAAATGCCGAGCCGAGTTCAACGGCCAAAATATATGAAACTAATAACATAATTACGAGCTACAATCATAAATTGAGTAGAGGCAGCGCCGCCCGCACTACTGCCAAGAAAATAAACATTAAATAATATAAACATTAAATATATTCTCCTCCATAAAACCCAATGGTTTCGTTGCTTGGAGATAGATTTGTGCCGAATAAGGATAACTGAATGTTTGTTTTGTTTCAATGATTTTTATGAAAAAAGAGGTCGTGCAGTTACAGAAAAAGATTATACTTTCTAGTTCATTTTCTTTGCAGGTAAGAGTACATAATATCGGTACCCTAAGACATAACATATTATTAGTAAACTTAATTTTAATTAGCAGTCTATAAAATAAAAAAAAAAACTAAAATCTTAAATGGTTAAGCAAATGTAACTTAACAAAGATTGACATTCTCCCATACACGTCATCTCAACATTTACTTATTTTGACATTTTATAATACTTCAAATTATTCTATTCCCTGCCGACCAGTCATAATTTACGAGATATTTGCTATATGTACCAGAATGTACCTGTTCACAAAAAGGTAATCAAATATTACTTATTCTGCCAACACACACTTTCCTCACGCACTAACAAGAAGCACTTAAGTACGACCAATGAAAACGTTTGAAGCGTGCCGTACATTAAAGAGAAGGTTTACAGCGAGACTTCATGAAAATTTAACCAAACAATAAACTTTACAGCTAGCTTAATGTCTTGAGGCGCGAGATAACGTACGTGACCTGCAAGTGTGTGTGTCTGTTTATGTGTGAGTATGTACGACTTGCACTCGACAGTCAGTTGTAATTTGAACCTTATATCCAAACGGCAAGGTTAGTTTTTGTAAGTCGTCGTCATATTCTTGTGAGAACACTGACTTAATTTCCGTGATATTTTTTTGTTTTATTTGAGTTGGTAGTTGCGTAGGATTGTGTGGCGAAAGCTTCCTATGTCTCTGATAGATATAACATAGATATTCCTATGATAGATGTAGTAAACAAGAATTAGGCCTGATTTAGACGATGCGAGAAATGTCGTGTGGGTTGCGTTACATTGCGGGGCCTCGCGGCTAGCATGTCATAAATGATTGATCATAGACTTCAATGGACCACAATTCGCAAGATATTTCTCGGAGCCTCTAAATAAACTTTTAGAACGAACGTTCATGCCTAGATCTTAAATTAATTTTGTTTTTATATTTGTACGAGTGGCTTCATTAGGAACATACCTACTTACTAGTGCCACTTAAGTCTTAAAAGCTGATTCAACATAGTAAGTAGGATAACATTTAAACTTTCACAAATAAAAAGGTTTGATATAAGTGAAAATATTATTTAATGTCTAATCAAATAGCAAAAAGTACAAAATCTGTCCCTTTGTTTTGCTCATTTCCTTTGTCTTGATTTCAAGTATGATTTAAGCATGTAGTTCCTTTTGCCTTGAATATTTGAAGTAGCAAATAAAAGCCGATCCCTCACGTTTCGGCAACTCGTAAATAAATCGCAATAAGCTCGCGGTAAATTATGTAAGTTAACTTTCTACTTCATCATGTATGGCTTATTAAGTTAAGCTTAGGATCAGCCCACGGTTAATCTCCTCAAACCCGTACTTAACTGTACCTTTTAATCTATAGATAAACATTTTGAGTGATGGATTGGAGGAAATATATAACACTAGCTGTGAGAAGCGGTTTCACTCGCCTTGTTTTTCTATCAAGGCAAGTAACTAGTTTCGAAATCGTGTATGTCATAGCCCAATTGTCAAGTGGGAAAACAATTGTGCCAATAAATGTAAAAAAGAAACTCTTACTTTCAGATATATAATTCATAACTAAGACCAACTGTATATATCTGTAGTATATCTAACTTGTTGTCATTTTAAACTTTGAGATCCTGTATTTTAACACTGTAAAGGAACGCAAAAACTGCAATAAGTAGAATCAGCTCATAGTTAATTAACCAGAAACAAAAAGTCGGGCAATCCCTATAAATGTGCGCACAATAACACACTAATTACAAATAAAAACAACCGTGTCACTATAAATGACAATAAGATTTCCTAGCTATGACAACACACAAGTAGGTACTTCTACCGGAAGCCGTAATGAACCGTACACAACTATTAGCCCCGGTCTTCTGGACAATTCATTCTAATCCAATCCAATGAACAATACCTGTCTTAATTATATGGTAATTATAACATCAGCTGGTAATTCTGATAATAATTTACTGAAAACAGATCTTATTCTGCAAACAAATATTCCGAACTGTTGTTCTGGAAATTAGATTTCTGACACACCACTATTTTTGACGTACTATTTAGACATATTTTATCTTCAGCTTCTTCTAGTTTTGGTAATTCTGATAATAATCGAGTGTTTGGACTTCGGTATAAGTTGCAAGTTTTATTCTGCAAACTTTTGTTCTGGAAATTCGATTTCTGACTCATCACTGATTTTTGATACATTATTTAGACATATATCGTCTTCTACCGTTTTAGATGGTTGGATAGTAGATGACATACAATTAAGACATTTACCGTACCAAACCTAATTTAAGTTGTAGGTTGTAAACTGGCGCCAAGTATTAAAACTAACGACAGCGTCATTAGCAGATAATATAATTATACTAAGACATAAATAGCACAAAACATTATGTATCTGCAGAATACGGAAGCCCAATTACGAACCAAATCCTAGGAACGTTTTTAAAAGCAACAAACGTTCGTATACTTACACCTACTTTATGAAAGAAAGCAATACACGCATACATTTTTAACAAGCTACCTTACACGCATCAAAATTCTGAGGAAAGTCTAAATTGTTAATCTGTAGTCTCATGAAGTGGAATCCTGAATTTTGTATGCGTTACTTGAGGGACTAAAGGGACCTCGGGCCTATATGATAATAAGGACATATTATAACTTATTCTCTGTGACACACATGATTTAAACATGAAAGATATTTGACGAATCTCGTAACGTCTATTTACAACAGAAAACCGGCAAGATTTTAACTTGAAAATTTAAGGGACTTTATATTATGTAAGCTGGCCGGCTGTGGCCTGTGCTGGCTTTTAAACAACAGTGTTAAATTCTATAATTTTTCATTTCTCTTTTTCTGATATTAATATACAGATAATATATCCCTAACCGCAAAAGCTGCAATCATATCTATCCCAATAAAATTAAAAAAGAAAATACAATGCTGTAACTTCCCAAGAACGTCAGACATTCCACGGTACCATTATACCTCAGCAAAATTTATTCTGAACAAATTTCTGCAAGTATCCAGAGGAATAGGGTTCAGCGAACGACGTCATGAAGAACGCACCAGGTGAATACAAATGGCCTCCAGGCTGTGGAAACCAATAAGGTTCGCGATAGAGTGTTATGGGAAATGGAACCGGCATATCCTGACCATGTTATGGGATCTTATAAAGTAATAGGTAATCATTTTAGAAGAAAATTTTACATAATGCATTTGATGTATATGTAACAAGAAATGAAATATTTACCTCATAAATAAATGGCCAACGAAGAACAGTTTTTCAATACGAGGAAACATACAATCAACATGTGTACCATTTACCAGACTTTAACAACAAGTCAAAAGTTAACTCAATATCTAAACGAAAACCTAGGTTTTCAATCAAGTACCTAAGATTAACCGTACCAACTTTTACTAGTAATATTTTCCGATATTTCGGACCTCTTTGATTAACTACCAACAAACCTACCTACTATTACGTAATGCACAATTTATCTCCACTAAGTCTCGTGAAATTCTTCTTAACTCTCTGAGATGAATCAATAATGCTAAATAATTCCCAATCAAATATCCCATGGTAACAAAACTCGAAACTAGAGAATTAAATAATGGACAGACGTGCCAAAATCATCAGTGAAGGATCACGAAAGATGTCACAGAATAACTAAATCCTTGACTGTTTGTTTGTAAGCTTCCAGTATTATAATAAGTGCTAGGTTAGATCAATATAGCAGACGGCTAATTTTGATGCAACTTGTAGTCGAACGTTAAAAGTTGTTCCGTAACTATATATTAGAGGTTAGTTTTTGATCATTTAATGCCTGGCATAGGTTAAAACAAAATAATGAAAATCCATATAGAAGTAATATTACGGACTGAAACCATATTTTTCCTGGTAACGTTTCGTGTCTTAAACATAAACATACAGAACTACCATAAAAAAAAACCTTTTACCTTCATACGTGTGTTAAAAAGATACGACTAGAAAAAAATGTGGTGTAATATAAAACTCAAATGCAAAGACAAATTTGGCTGAAGCCTTGCAGGACTTTGCTGTACGTATTACGAGAAACTCATGCAACATACGAGAACATTTTGTCATCCTTTTTGTTAAACCAGCGAGTCCAACGGTCTTTGATATACTCGTACATTTTGAGGGAAAAAACTGGTTAAAAATAAGAAAAGATGAAATTAATGTTCTAATTATAAATAAATGATGGAAATTCGTAAATCTTGCATGATATACCGAGTGTTTGACATAGCGACGACTAGACTACTAAAGACACAAGAAATGAATATCCAGTGTTTTATAAATGTTACGTTTAAAATAATACTTGTTCCAGCTTACTCGACATAATATACAACTTTTTATAAGAAAAATACTGTTGCATAATTTATTTTAAGCGTACCTGCTTTTCTATTTACAAATCTACAAACCTCATTAGAGGTATATAACGTCTATAAATAAATAGAACGCCTTTACTCCGGGTTCCAACGCAGCAGCCCATTAAAAAAACATGATTAAAACATAAAACCACACGGGCACACACCCTGTACCCAAGGACCCTAATTTTCTGCCCCAACGAACATCTTTTTGATGTCCAACATAATAAAGTGAGGCCTACAAATTAAATTCCGTTAAGGTCTCAAAGACATCTCATTAAAATTTTGACATTTCTTGCTTTTGGTGGTCGCAGATATTCGAGATTCACGCTGCTTAAAAATGCTTAGCTACTTATCTTTATTATAATTATTTTTTAAGAGGCTTTTAACTCAATAAAAGATTGTATATACTATCTTTGTTGCTAGTCCGATAAATGTAATACGGTATTTTTTTAATAAAAGGAATTTGACACTGTATATAATTTACGACCTAGTTAAATAGACAAGTGACATGAAGTAAGTGTATGTACATTATTTTAGACATCAAAATTCAAAATGCATCGCAAACTTTCTACATCTTCATCCAATTACACATCCAGACTTCTATCTTGATGATCAAAGCAATTGAATCTAACACAGTCACCATTAGGTACTGCCACATTTCAAGGAACTAACTTGAATCAATTAACAATTAGACAACAATAAACCGACACGCTCAGTTTTAATTAAGCAGTCATAATTAAAAGAGGATGGTTAAACGAGACATAACGAGAAAGAGTCTGGTTATTTAAAACTTTAATCAACTGAGGTAGCTATAGATGGGGTAATTACGTTCAGACTTTGTCATTATCGGAGTTCAGACCTTAATTGCTCGGTACAGGGGCCCGAGTCTGCTATTTACACTCCGTGTTACTATGATCATAGTGGGATGATAGTGTCAACCCAATATGTGCCTAATTTTCGTATTCAGTTAAGCCAACAACAATCAGTGGCATACTGGCATGAGTGGGATGCGGTGTTGTCAATTTAAATTAAAAATAAAAGTATCAAACATTTTGTAATTATTAATAGGCAACACCGATTGGCACTAATTATTAATAATCGTTTCTTATGTTGCAAAAAATTGTATTAATTGTTTTTTGAATACTAATTAATTGTAAAAGCCCATACAATATGTAATTTCTATTAAAAACTTGTAAATAAGGATAATTATGTTTTAAAAAAGGAAAGTTTTCGTTGAAATTGACACATTGTCTATGAAAAATAAAAAATGTTTAGCCATAGATATGATGCAACTGCTGTCAAAAAATAGCGGAATACGAAATTGTACCGGCCATCGGTCATATTCACTCAACTCGCGGCTCAATCGTTCCAATGGCCAATTGTGACGTTTTGACAGTTAGTAGAATGCCAATTATCGTAAAATGGTCCCACTAACCCCACCCACTCAGACGATTCAAGCAAATGTAAATAGCAGACTCGGGCCCCAGGAATTTGCTATTGGTGGGTCGCTGCTAATGAGAATGTGTACCGCACGGAATGTGAGCCATCAATCATGTTCTAGACTTAGAATTATAGAGATAGTATATATCTAATACTACCTATTTTTTCCTACTTAATGACTGATAAAGTTTTTCAAAAAGTTCAAAATCAATATTGATTTTCGACAGCCAATCACCGGGAGATTGGTCGCGGTGCTTTCCTCTTTTATTATGAGTACTGAAAGAATGTAATTTATTTAATCACATATACCAGTCGAATTTTCTCTATCGGCCCTATTTACTACTATACTAGAAACAGGTGAACATTTTTATTTTGTCAGTAAGTTAGTTTAATTGATCACGATTATCTTTACTAGATACAACTTAAAATTATCCTGATCATTTTCACACATCTAATTTGGAAATCATTTCTCAATTCTCAATTCTTTATTGCATCATACATACCCAATATATCAACAGTAGCAGGTAGAAAAAAAGCCCTTTACATTCATTCTATTCTCATTCTTCTCCTTACTCCAAGGTACACAGAAAGCCGGTCTTCGTCACAAGATTTTGATTTCACGTGTCCTTACGTTGAAGACGAAATATTAGCTCTCAATTTTATGGCCCGAGTTCCAGCGAGACGCCTTAACGTTTTGAGTAGCAGTTTTATAAAAGTAGCTATGATATACTAGTTCAAAGACTTGCTATAAAAGATTTAAAATTAGACATTTGTGGTGACTGTTTTTACGAGCAATTTTGAGGATTCTTTTCTAGATAAAAGAAAGCAAGCAAGTTCATTGTGGCTATATAAGATCGTCAATTAAAATCAAATTATATGAAGAGATTTGTTTTACAGAAGTTGGTGTCCGATTTATTCGATCCACGAAAAAGTAATCGAAACTTTGACTAATATACTTTAATGGAAACTTTTCCGTTTTCAGACCAAAAATATATACGGGAGGCAGATAGCTTCCCTCATCAAGATGTAAATAGAGTCATTAGGAGACATGTAAAGAATATCAAGAACTATTCCAGTTTCAGTATTCAGCTTTAATACTTAAAAAATATGTAACGTATATTCATGTGTTATTTTGGTTTTAATGCTTTTACTTAAAGATTATTCTTTCTCGTGCCGACATGACTTAATTGTCTTACGGGAGCAAATCAACCTGTTAAAATGGATCCAATGAATAAATGCTCGATTTTAAAAATGACATCTGCAAATTCTTAAAAAATTGGCTTTCTATATGTATAGAGATTTAAGTAGGTACCTACTTACATATATTTTTATTTCAACGTGAAAAGCTACTGTATAATTATTATCTGATGATATTTCTATTCTATTCCTGTTTTAGTAAGAATCACACCTCAAACATTTTTCGTTTAAATAATAAAATTCCTGAAGACTTTGTACCTGCTTGCTGTAGGTAATAGTTATATTGAAAACCTAAACGATTAAAGGCTTTAACAAATTAAGCTTGCTTATTTTATAATCAAAGCTATACTATTAAAACCCCATTTTACATAAAAAAAAACTTATTCCTTAACAAACACAAAACCAATTAAAAGTTTTAAGTTCCACTAAGCACAGTCCAAAATCTTGGTCACAAACAATTAAGTTTTAAGTCAGGATTTTTCCACATAGCTACGGAACTCCCGCGTTCAGATCTACCGTTCACACAGCCTCCGAAACCTTTGAAGACTTTCATCGATTCTTTACATTGACTAATGAGATCGCGTCGACTGTTTTAATTACCACTACATGCTTATGATGTTAGTGTTATGTTTTCACGACGGTTTCTGATAGTAGAGTCAGAGCTTTCTGTTACAAAAATCTTTTACAGGGTTTCAGCACTTCACTGATAAGGAATCCAGATTTAGGTTATGAAGGTTCGTAAAATATTTTAGACTACAATTTATACTAATTTCGTTACACACTTACACATCAATTACAACATTTAAAGCTTCTACAAACGATCACGAGAGCACAACGTGGACTGTCACAGGGGCCTGCCATTGAGTCATCAAGGAACCCTTGGAGACGACTGCATGTCGTCTCCTGGTGTTCTTGACGATCAAAATGGCAGCAAGTTCGGCATGATGTGGAGACTGGAGGGTGTCACCAGGGAATTGTTTACGGGGTGACCTTGAAGCCCGGGTAACGCTTACCTACGACGCCGCACATAGTCGGTGGTGGCCGGGCTCCGGCGAGCGCGCGGCCATAGCGTCACTCACGCGCGTACCATCACACTAACACTACGCACACCACTCAACGTCACTCATATCAGGGTTTTGGGGGTCCGATGTCGTCGGCGGGCGGCAGGCGTACGCTCCCCGCGGCCGCAGTTCATTCACTGAAAGGCCCGGGCGACGTGTACGGATTGCGCAGGCTCGGACGTGCGTTTAGGAGGCAACTAGCTCCCTCTGTTTTGTTAGCCAGCCACGCACTGTGCCGGGTTGGGCTTGGGCATGACGATGCCACCCGATGCCGACTCAGAGGTCACAAGGTCGTAGGTAAATTGATAGCGACACAATTACTGTAAACATTGACGACGAGGGCTTATTTCGTCTCCGATGGACCCCGGGATCATTCACATTGCTTCCACATCCGAACCTGAATGGCTTCTGGGAGTACATTGTTTTATATGACTTACTATTGAAATTATTTCAGTCATCGACCTGCTAGAGAACAAGGGGCTCACTTTCCCGTTTATTTCTATTGTGTGCGTGAACAATTCATATTTTATATCTAACAATTTTGTTTCAGATCCTTTAATGTATTTTCGTCATATACTTATTCCCATAACAAAAGTAAGGGTGTGTTCACAAATTAAATATTACAGATTATTTATTTAACTTCTTCTAAAATCCTACCAACTCTAATCGAAGGAAGTTAAGAAAGGGTACGTGCTCATTGTCAGTTTTCAAGCACGATTTTGAACTTTAGGTTGGCTTTAGAAGTTTCTTTACATTATAACAAAAATAAACTTTACCCGCCCAAGGATCAAAGCCCTTGTAAATCTATTGGCATTTACCCATGTGACCACGACAAAAGGTACATATTAGAAAAGGTACTTGTAGACACATATCTATAAGTCATTTTAAACGAAGCTTTTGTCTAACTTAAGGTCTATTTACTTACCTACATACACTCTTGTAGTATCAATTTTATTTTTTACAAAGAAATATAGAATAAAGAAGATGGCTCATAGAAAAACGCATACATGTACTTTCATGCAAACGAAATAAAAAGCAGAAGAAAATCCGTAAAAAAAAATCCTGTATCCTACCTCTTTACACAACCTGCATGTTACATTTTCTGAGTGTTTCTAGATTTGTGAACAAGATACAATGTTGGTACGGAAGGCAAGGGTTCCGATAGCCGGTAACTCGTTTAGACCCCAGCCTGAAACATTGAGGCCAAGTATTCATGAACGAAACAGCATGGCGAAGGAACGGGGAACGCAGGAAATTTAATATCATTCAGTTTGCGAGCAATAGATATTGCTCTTGAATCAAATATATACTTATTAGATTATTAGATATTTACTTATTTTCTGATTCTACGTATTATAACCTTTCAGCAGCAGGTATGCAGAATCTAGCCTACCTAAGCCTTTTGTTTTGGATTTGTCTCTTGTCTGTGTAATTAAAGAAATTCTTTCAGTGTGTGTCCTAAATTTGAAGTAGAATTATACCTACATAGGCTAGGTATGTAACATATTACATAGCTACTGACTACGTCTATAAGTTACCTATATCTGATACTAAGCTACGTATATCTATCGTTTACTGACGATATTTTGAAGTATAGAATCCAGACTTTATTTATGATTAAACAAAAAACGCATAATAAATACTTAGTCGATCTGTTCGTTTAGGTGTTAAGATGCACAGATAATACATGATGAAGCAATATTTATAGTATACCTGGGTAGTTTAAGACCTCAGTTTTGTTACTGCTACATATTCGAATTGTCAACCTTTCGTTTTATCAAAACGTTCTTTGAGTTCTTTCAAATAGGTACCTACCTAAGTAGATAAGTGTCTGACGTTTAACAGGAAAGGGGAGTGGACTTTTCTCCATACAAACGTTCTCGTCTGTTTTCTCGCTGGTTTCTGAACTTAGGGCTATGATTTTTTGCAGTAATATAAATGTGAACTAGATCTATGCCCCTATTTTTTCCTTTTTTAAAATAAGTTATATTTAAAGAAACTAGAACCTTCTAAAAAGTGCCGATTTTGACCGCAGTTTTCAGAGACGTTTTTTTTTCAAATTTGGCAACGATTATTGGAAAAAGGAAAAAATATAATTAAAAAAATTTAAAAACACGCCTGCCATGTCAAAAAAAAATAAAAACAAGTCAAATATTTGCAGTCGGGGGACCTGTAATGAATTGTTCCAAGTAACCGACCCCGACTGCAAATATTTGACTTGTTTTTATTTTTTTTTGACATGGCAGGCGTGTTTTTTAATTTTTTTAATTATATTTTTTTATTTAATACCTTTTAGTGAACAACAACAAAACATGACACAACACAAAAAAAAATATCGTTCGGAACCCTTTGCAGGCGATTTCGACTCACACTTGACCATTTTTTAATGTCCACATAGCCTATGTCACTCGGGATAGCTCAAAGCTTCTAATGATACCACAAACATTGAAATCGGTCAAGCCTTTTAGAAGTTATGGTGGAATAAAGAAACTCACAAACATACATACATACATACATACATGAACCCTGAAAACATAACACTCCTTTTTGGGCAGTCGTGTAAAAAATAGAAGCACAGATTATTCTTTTCATGCAGTATATGAAATATCTTTAAAATTGGTTAAGAATTGGGGGAGAAAATAGACGAGAGCCAAACCTCGATTTTTCGTCAGTTTTTCGGTCTGAGCTGCAGTTGTTCTTATCGCACGAATTAGAGGGCGGGGGAAATTAGAGCGACAACATTACTTTCTTCAAAAACCGAATTTTCAAAAGTCTCTCCGCTCCCCTTTCCTCTTAAGTCTGGGTCTGACGCACAAGTCTGACGCGAAAGTAGTAAACCTATCATCGTGCATTCATGTTATAAACGATGAGGATATAGGTCATAAATGTGTTTTACTCCATTTTAAGTATCTATTCAACTGAGTATTGTCTAACATAAAAACCCTGTTTACTTCACAATGCTTTCACATTCAAATTTCAACCTTAAATTAATGAGATTCGACTGCTTTTTACATCAATCAAGTTGCCGTGAAGGTGAATTCAAAATTAAGGTCTCGTAAATTGCAACCAAGTGCTTGCTGACGAGAAAGAGTGTGCTCTCAAGCAAAAACTAAATTATTTATGTTATAATTGATTTATAATAAATGTGCCTCCTACGTGCTATTGAACGAGGTATGTGTAAGTAGCTTCACAAGTTAAAAAGTGACTACATAACGGTTCTATAGCAAATGGATCACCCAGAATCAGGAAGATGAAACCTATTCGATTCATGAGAAACCTCTCAGACAGCAGAGGTTCAGTAATTCCGCACCCGCGGGGCCCTAACAAACCATAAAATTGAATTAAAAATAGCACATCCCTAGAGCAAATGTTAATTATTAGAAATCAATATAAAGGATTTCGTGTAGAATAATGAAGAAATAACCTTTTATTATAACTATTGGCAGTCTACAGTAAAGAGGTTGGCATCACTGCCGACTAGTCGTAAAAGTTCGACCTCTTGTCAATTTTATATTTTAAAAATAGTTTTAATTAGTTTAATTGTGTTATTATTGTTTTATTTGCATAAATTAATCAGTGTAGTAGCTAATAAGTCAATAATCTTTAGTTTACCGTGTCTTGGTAAAGTTTGTCGTCAAAAGTTAGTCGAAGAACATCAGCTGTCAACGGACATCGGAGAAATTTGAAAACATAATTACCAGCTAAGTACCTTTTCGTATTTATGGTTAAACCAACAGGCCTACCTATACACCATAATACTTAACATCTCACACGACTCATTATTCATGAGCATCGTCCAATACTCACTGGCTTATTTTATGTCTCCTTTTGTTTGACAAACTGTGGAAACAAAATCGACGACGTAAACAATCGCCCCAGACACTATTTACTTACTCTTAATTACTGACAAACACCTTACACACAGGTCTTTCTATTATTTATAAGTGTAAATTAAAGATTTTATTGTATACAATTATTTCTTCCTTTTTTCTAACCTACCTTCTAACTAATTAATTGTTAAAGTTTCGTTATTTAGTACATTTATTAACCTCTACAATAGCATCCTTTTTATATTAACTAGTATTGTCTTTCTAATTGATTAAATTATTCTCTTTTAAAACTAATTTACTCTTAATTATAATTCTTAGCAACTGTCCCTCTCCATTTTAAATACTTTACTTAACTTTTCACCTCTTATAAAATCTGTATCTAGCAAATAACAACTACACTAGATATTTAGCTGTACCATTCACTTTCCAGGTGAAGATACTCAGTGACAAACATGTTGACCCGTAGAGCTGTTGCAAGAGACATGGAGGATAAACTCAGGGCAACACTGAAGGAACTAGAATCATCAAAAACCCTGTGCAAGCAGCTGCTACAAGAAAGAGATGACAGCGAGGTTGAAGTGAAGAATATTGTGGACAAGAATACCTCACTTAAAAATGAGCTGGCTGAACTTCATATTGTACATATGGACCTACTCGACCAACACCAACACCTGCAACTCAATTTATCAAACTTTAAACAGTGCAGTGATACTTATGAGATAGCTCTGAGTCGGATAACAGACCTCGAGCAAGAACTTAGTAAAGCCCATAGTACAATAATGTTTCTGGAGTCGGCTAAATGTAGGGAACAGGCCTCCAGCACACAGAGCTTGTTCGATGAGCTGGTTGGTTGTTCATCGGCAGATAATTGCCAGCCAATTGTTACAATAGATTTAACTGGTGAGGATGCCATTACACGCCCTTTATTATTTAGTCATAATAAGTTAAAAAAGTATATTAAATTTAATAAATTAATTAAGAAATCTCGCATTGCGTTAAGAAAATTAAAACAATTAAAATCTAAAGTAACTCATCATAGGAATCGCTTTAACTTAATATCTCAAGTCAATAAATATACCGAAGAACTTGAACAATGTAGGGAAAAGTATGATGTTGACACTTTTTTATTACAAGATGAGTTATTGCAAAAGGAGCATTTGTTAAAAGATGTTTTTGAAAAATATGCTGAGTGTCAAAACCAACTTAGTAAGCGTATGGTGGAGGCCAGTGAGTTGATGGACTTAGTGCAGTACAATGCTGAGAGATGTGAGTCTCTGACAAATAATTTCTCATGCAACTGTGCTCACTCTGCACCGTCTCTGACCCCTTTAGTATCCCAGGTAGGTGCGGTCACTCAGCCATCAGCTGACAGTGACACGGATTCCAAATGGATTCTTATTTCTGATAAATTAGGAGCAGGTTTTGGGACATTGTTACACAATTATAACACACACAATGTTACAAATCTCTGTTATCATAATACTCACTTTAGTAAGCTTATTAATATAATAAAGAATTTGCACCTTCATAAAAATACCAATATTGTTTTGTTAGTTGGTAACAGCTTAGGAATTCAAAGAAGGGACATTGTGGATGGCATCACCACCTTGTTGAGTCTAGATATAGGTAAAATTATACTTTGTGCTCTGCCTTATGCAGATACTTTAAGCACCGAACAAAATAACTTTGTTCATTATTTGAACAATACTTTATGTATGTTGACAGGTTGTCATAGTGACAAATTAATTTTTTTTGATACTAATAAGTTTATTAGTGGTTTTAAATTAACTCAGGAAGCAATGTATCTTCCTAAACAATGTAGATTTTTAGTGGCTAGGTTACTAGCATTTAATATTAACTCTGTTATAGGAGATATAACACCGAATAGGTTAAGTACTGATAATTTGTTATGTCTTAGCTCTAACAATGTAGATTGTTTAAACTAACAGCTCAGACAATAGGGAAGCATTCTGATAGCATTCTGCTATATCATCAGAACATAAACCGCTTTTCTGGCAAAATTCTAGATGTAGAACTTTTAGTAGACAAGTATTTTATTGATGTTCTTTGCTTTTGCGAATCCTGGTTAAAACCAGATAAAATGCTTTTTAACGTAAATAATTTTGCGATTGCCAGTGCGTTCAACAGACTTTCAGCTATTGGAGGCGGATGTCTAATTTTATGTAATAGTAATTTTAGGTATAAGGAACGTCAAGACATCACCTCATGCTCTGTTGACCGCATATGTGAGGTAGCATGTGCAGAGATAGAGGGTATTATTGTTCTTTGTGTGTATAGGCCACCGGCATCAAACTTGTTGTCTTTTTTGAAAACAATGGAAGAAATATTAATTAAAGTATGTAGAAATAATAAATATGTATACATCTGTGGAGACTTCAATGTTAATATTTTAATAGATTCGCAGGAGACTTGTAAACTTTTATCTTTATTCAAATCATTTAATTTTGATAATATTTTTTATGAACCCACTAGAATAACTGCTACTTCCCAGAATTGTATAGATAATATTTTTTCAAATCATGGGGTATTAAGCTTTAAACTGATACCAGGTATTAGATCAGACCACATGGGTCAACTAGTGTCTATAAAAACTAAAAACAAATTAGAATTAAATAAATCTATTACTGTAAGGCCTTTAACAAATCACAGACTGCGTTCATTAAAGGATAACATTGCTAGAGATCTTGACTGTTGCAAGTATTCGTTTTTAGGAGAACCAAATTCTGATTATAGTAAACTATTGTTCATCATTTGTAAGTCTTTTAACAAAGTATGTCCACAAAAAAACGTAAAACTAGATAGGTACTAAATGTAAATTTAATGAATGGGCCACAAAAGGCATTAGAATCAGCAGAGACATACTTTATAGCCTTTATGAAAAGAAATCTTTTAATTTCGATCCTAATTTTCACAATTATGTTAGAAACTATTCTAAAATATTTAAGAAAGTATGCTTATTAGCTAAGTCAAAACTTATAAGTAGCCGTATAGGTAAATCAGATAATAAAATTAAAACAGTATGGAAGATTATTAACTCTGAAACTGGCAGTAGTCAACAAAGAGATACAGAAATATCATTGAAAATTAATGATCAGTTAATTTCACACAAGTCTAATGTAGCAAAAGTTTTTGAAACATTTTTCAAAGACATACCAATTAAAGTAACTAAATCTCTTTCTTCATCTTCTCTAAGAGCAGAGGCATTAGTTAAGCAACATTTTAATAGAGAAATTCCAAAATTTAGTTTTAGTCATGTATCTCCTAGCGTTGTAAAGAAATCATTTAAATATATAAAAGTAAAGACCACTGAAGATTTATGGGGCATATCTGTCAAAGTAATTGAATCAATAATTGACACTATCGCTCCGATTCTTGCAAACATTTTTAACGACTGTGTGGATAGTGGCACCTTTCCAGATTTAATGAAGCACAGTAAAGTAATTCCTATTTTTAAATCAGGTTGCAAGAACGATCCATCAAACTACAGACCAGTTTCAGTTCTTCCTGCTTTAAGTAAAATATTTGAGAGAATGGTATTAGACCAATTAATTTTGCACTTTAGTAAACATAACATCTTTCATGAACGCCAGTTTGGATTTACAAAGGGAAGGTCAACGACCGACGCCGGGGCTAAGTTAGTGTCTCACATTTTGGAGGCTTGGGAGGGATCGCAGGATGCCATTGGTATTTTTTGTGATCTCTCCAAGGCTTTTGATTGTGTCGATCATAAGACGCTGATCCTTAAACTAAAACACTACGGATTGCGAGGACAATCCCTTGCACTAATTCAGTCATATTTAACAACTAGACTTCAAAAAATAGGTATAAACGGCGTAACATCATCTGGGTCTACAGTGAGAATGGGGGTGCCGCAAGGTTCAATCCTTGGCCCTTTTCTCTTCTTGGCATACATAAATGACCTTCCCTATATGATGACTAATTTAACTAATATTATATTATTCGCGGACGATACCTCGCTCATTTTTAAAATTAATAGAAAATTACCAGATTTATCATCCTTTAGTAATGCCCTTGATGTTCTTTCCGATTGGTTTTCTACAAATAACTTGCTTCTCAATGCAAGCAAAACTAAATGTCTAAAGTTTTCGCTTTCTAATGTTCATAAACAATCAGAATTAAATTTGATGCTTGATGGTGACCAGCTTGAATTAATTAATGAAACCGTATTTCTTGGTATAACAATTGACTCTAGGTTGCAGTGGGGGGCACACATCACGGCACTGTCGTCTAGGTTAAGTTCGGCTGCATTCGCGGTTAGGAAAATTCGGCAGCTTACTGATATACCCACTGCTAGATTAGTTTATTACGCTTACTTTCACAGTTTAATGTCTTACGGTATTCTATTGTGGGGGTCCGCGGCCGATGTAGATTCTATTTTCATTTTGCAGAAACGGGCAATTCGCTCAATATACGGCATGGGCCCTCGAGAGTCACTGAGAGAAAAGTTTAAGGAAATTAATATTCTAACCTTGCCTTCCTTATACATTTTCGAGAATATTATGTATGTACGTAAAAATCTTTCTAGTTTTAGAGTTAAAAGTGATTTTCACGATATTAATACCAGGAATAAAAATAAGTTAGTAGTTCCTAAATTTCGGCTCACTAAAACAAATTCAAAATCATTTCTAGGGAATTCAATACGCTTTTATAATAAACTACCAGAGGTCATTACTAACCTGCCCGGTAAGAAATTCAAATCTTGTGTCAAATCTATTCTTTTAAAGAAAGCGTATTATAAAGTTAAAGACTACGTGGAAGACAAAAGGGCGTGGAGTATTTAATATCTGCACATGTGGCCTCCCTGGCGGTCCTCAAGATTTGCTTGTTTACTTTAAATGAGTTCTTAAGCCGCCTGTATTTCCTGAAGGCACTGGACATGCCTTGACATTCCTGTTAGGGTATTTCTTTATTATTATTATTTTTATTTTTTTTTGTGTGACTACATATATATATTGTATGTAAAATGGTTTTCTTTTTATTTTATATACAATTTTATTTATTTTGTGCTTTTTTCATGTGAATGCGTCAACAGCGTGGTTTTTTATTATTCATTATAACGGACTGATTGCCTTAAATTATTATTAGTATTTTTTCTTTATTTTAAATTATTATTAGTATTTTTCCTTTATTTTATTAACGTAGTTTTATTGCGTTGTTGACGCATATATTTAACCAATAATGTACAAATAATTGTAACAATTTAGTTTTTAAAAGAGTAACCTATGGAGTTTCTTGCCGGCTCTTCTCCATAGGAAGGACACTTTGGAACCGAGCAACTAGAGTCAGTAGATTTAACGTAACGTTTCTTGAGCGCCTTTTTTATTTGGTTTATAAGAAATAAAAACATTTTGATTTTTGATTTTGATTTTACAAATGACCATGGCTTTTATATTGATTGAATTAACAAAACATAGGATCTTCGAATAAAAATTTGTAAAGATATTTAATCTACATTAAAAAAATTAATCTAAAAATATATTGTTCATAAAATTATTTCCATCTGCGTATAACGAAGTTGAGCAAACGTGACGTTTGAATAAAAGTTGCCAAGAAAAATAATCACAATCAAAATCATTTTATATCAACTATTTCTCCTCATTACTTTAATTTGTAAGTAATTTAATCAATCTTAATACTACTGATTAATATTATAATGCACTTATCGGCACCATAAATTATTATGTATCAAACTATTTTTATTTCCATCTTGTCTTGTTTTGACATTAATGTGTAAAGTATCTTAAATTGGCAACACTAGTATAATTTCTTTTTATTTCGGTTCTTTGCCGAGTTGCTTAGGGTACGTTGATTAATCCGTGAAAATCTTGTATTTCTTGATATTTCTGTGACTGAAATTGTTATTTATTAAACTTGTAATATATTTCCCACCGTTAACGATGGATATTTTGTGTTTCGATAATATTGTTCATCAAAATAATCGCCGCGGCAACTTGACATTTAGCATGCAGGAAACAGTAACCTAAACATCTGTAACTGTGAAGTAAAACGTGGTATTTTGGGTTTTCAGTGAAGAGCGTCAGAATGAAGTACAATAAGCTCGTCACATCCTCGAGGAGGAAAAATAGGAAGAGGCATTTCAGCGCCCCTTCTCACATCAGACGAGTGCTGATGTCTGCGCCCCTATCCAAGGAGTTAAGACAGAAGTTCAACGTAAAGTCTATGCCAATCCGTAAGGACGACGAAGTTCAGGTAAGCCAACATTAGCAACGTTCTTTATCTTTATATTGAAGGTTATGTTTGTGTGTGCGAAACAGAATGATGAAGAATAAACCATTCTTAGACTACGGACGATTGCTGCCGTGCTACAGACGAGTTTGAGGTTTTCTCCTACAAGTCTAAGGCATGGTTTGCTAGTCTGTGCCATGGTGGAACTAAGGCTCTGATTGTTTTGCACAACACAAAATTCATGGTGATTCGTAGCACTCCAACTAAACATACACATTAATGCATAATTTACCATGCATTGGCATGGTATCTTTATCCTTAGTGATTGATGAGTTCTATGTTTTAATACACTCTTATTATTGCTGGAGTTATTATGACATTAGGAAGTTTATTGTTTATAGCCATTGCTGTATTTGATTGAATCCTTTAAAAAATATGGTTTAAGTTATAGGTTATATCTTATTGTAGTAAACATACCAACCACACAAGTGTGTTTAACTAATATGTAAAGCAGCTGCAGGTAATAGTAAGAACTCTCTGGTACTTGCAGATGCGGTCTACCAAGCAATCTATCACCAACTGCAAACCTTGATGTGTTATGTATTGCTCTCGCACAACTCAGACATACTGCAGTTAAAAACACATGTAGGGTTGGTATTGTTTTATAAATATCATATAATTTTATTGAGATGAATCTAAATAAGTAATAAAACAACATCTCTAGCATATTGGGGTAAAATCAAGCACTTTTTCTTGTTTTGAACATGATAATTGACACAATTGCACTTTGTTGTAGGTTGTCCGCGGTCACTACAAAGGCCAACAAGTCGGCAAAGTAGTGCAGGTGTACCGTAAGAAGTTTGTCGTCTACATTGAGAGGATCCAGCGTGAAAAAGCCAACGGCGCTAGTGCATATGTCGGCATCCACCCTTCAAAGGTATTTACAATAACAATTCATTATTTAAAGTATTAAGATAAGCAATAGATTATCTTTTTACTTATTTGAGTAAATATCAGAACTATTGAAAAAGAAAATACTGTCATATAAGGGAAAATAATATTATCCATATAGTTCCTAGTTGTTACTTTTAATGTATGTAATCACTGACCATAAAAAGCCTACTTACTGTTTCATTCTGATTTCTCCATCTATTTATACTGTCTGTATGTAATGACCACAAACTATGTTTTAATTGACTATTGTTTGTATATTGAAATGATGATAACTTAGTACTGAGACCATGCCATCAAGTTATACAGAAGCTACGCTGATGTATAACTATGACATGGGTTCTGCTGAGACACTTCCATGGCTCTGATAACCTATAAAAACATTATCCAAAACCACAAACACATTTTCACTTTATTAATTTCTATTTTTTCCTCATCAGTGCGTGATCGTCAAGCTAAAGATGAACAAGGACCGCAAGTCGATCCTCGACCGCAGAGCGAAGGGCAGGTTGGCGGCCCTCGGCAAGGACAAGGGCAAGTACACTGAGGAAACTGCCACCGCCATGGAGACCTCGTAAATATAGATTATAAGACAAATAAAAAAGTAAAACGCATTCTATGGTATCATTTTTTATCCTACCCCCCAAAATGCATACTTTCAAGCTTATCAAGTCTTCTAAATAGGTAAAAAAAATCGAGAATACTCTGCTTCTGTAAGAGCTCTAAGATTGATCAACACAAAAATGAGTTACTGTAAAACCCTATGTTAAGCTCTTTGGTTGTTAGTTCTGTGGAGTAATATGGTAAACCAATAAAACGAGGGATCAATAGATTTGAGAATATTAATTTTACCATCCTTTCCGAGCGGGGTAACAGCAATCGTGTAATTTAATATTTCTCTGAACTACATTTCAGAGAATTAATCCTCGCCTACATGACTAAATGCTTGGGTTGCTACCCCTTCAGGAACAAGCTAGTTTATTACTGCGTAGGAAAGGCCACATGCGAGTTTTGATAAAAAAAAAGGAGCTTTTGTCGTTTTTGATGCGGCACAGAATAGCTGAGGCGTGGTATTTATGCCGGGGAAAATCCTCTTCTGGTGTACCTACCAGAAGTACTGTCGATTATTGACCAATTTAAACTAAATCATTATTTGATTAGGTATCATATTCTACATACCTAGCCGATTGTCTTGGTCGACCGTTACTTTTGGTTTATTAAGAATGTCCTTACGACTATTTAATTGTAGAGAGAACCTAACGCTGTTATAATACAAGATTTTAGGGCACGCACGACCACACCGGTACTTGTAACTTTCCAATTTCGCAAATAGTCCTGATTTTGAGGCGACCGAAAAGTTGTAGGCCGCTACAGGGAGAGACGCATCGCGAGGGCAGACAACACCATGACCTCTGACTCTGAGTGACTGAGTCCACGGCTCGACTGAAGAGGTGGATGAGGTAATACCTAGTCATTGACCAAATTCATAATACCTAATCATAGCTAAATTACTAATTATTGGAAAGAATGAAAAAAATCAATAAGATAAAGGGATAAGAAACTGCAAAATGTATTATCAAAGCCTATTTCAGTAACCAAGGCATGTGTAGTGCAGTACTAATGCAGCAAATAAAACTACAGCATAAATGATATTACAAATTTTAATATAAAAAATGTATGAGCAATAGAGCACCTCATTCATTTTTCAATTAAGACAATCACAACTTACTAATTGGTAGGTGTACATTTTTACAAAAACAAGATTCAATATTACACCTACGGACCTGCCTTATAAAACTTAGTAAATATCAAATGTTGTTTTTGTAAAAATATTTAATTCTAAATATGCATGTAACAGTAGGTACCTACGGCTGATTATGTAGTTCTACACTTTAGTGATAAGCAGGCAAAATCGAGTACAAATTTTATTCTATAGTCACTTTCAGGACGGTGGCTTGTGCCTAATACGAGACTATTTGGCCAGTATTCATGTAACAATAGTGTATAAATATTAAGAATACAAACTATATGAATTATTTGAGAATGCTTAGGTTTTAGAAAAATTAGGCTAGTTTACACAAGAAGAGTCTTATGAGCACATGAGGAAGAAACTAAGATACAAAATCTTGTAGCTGCTATGTATTTTGATTGTTATAAATATTATACAAAGGTTAATACATAAATAACAAATTTCCACAAAAAAATATATAATATTTATGAGTATGTATAGCTTTACTGATGTGTACATCTTGTGATACCTAAGGTCATTGGCTATTTCAAGTACTAGTTGTGTATTTGTTCATTAATATGCAAACTTAGGCACACGTAAAGCAATACATAGCCATACAAGTAATTGTCACACACTGTTATTTTAAAAATAGCTTTTAAAGTCATTCTTTATGTTTCAGTTTATTGCCATTATTAAAAATATACAAATAATTTTAGTTCAATTAATGCATAAATATCACAAGTCTTCGATTCCTACACAAGTAGGTATTAACATTAATTTACATACATCACTCCTAACTGGCAGTATGGTGGCACTGCCTTATAGTTTATCAAACTGTTTAAACACAAACTTTCCTAACTTTTCTTGTTAAAACTAGCCTATCTGGTGCTTTATGGTTCTAGGTGGCAATCTTGGTGGTGTGTTCTGGGGTTTCTAAATTAGGTCTTGCGGTACACTTGTATACCTTTTTCACCTCATTATTCAGATTCTCTCTGTTTCTCGTAATTTCTATCGCATAGAACTGGACTCTAGGTACAAGCATTGTGTTTTGTTCTGAGTAATCACCTTTAGCGTCTGCTCGCATGAGAGTTCCAAAACTGTAGTCTTCGACTATGTTTTTAAACTTTTCACAGAATATTCTCCATTTTGCTTTGTTCATGGTGTTTTTGATTTCATTTTCGTTGACATATGAGACGTCCATTTCTGGGAAGTCTTGCTTGAAATGTGTATAAATTAGGTCATCATGTGGAGTTAACTGAAGCCATCTTGTGTCCACTGAACATAGCATCTGGAAACCAAAAATAAACAAGTAAATAAAGTGAACTTAAACTACACAACAGCCTTAAAAAAGATGTTGTGGAATAAAACAGGCCTTGGGAGGTCCAAATAGATTATTTGTTTGTAGGGCAAATTATAATTATTAGTTATGCAATAATTAGCAAAAATAAAGAGGGTACATACTTATCTCGTCGTCTCTTCTAAAATAAGGATACATATTGTAGGTAATCTTAAACTGATTGAAACAAATACTGAAAAATAAGTACTGTGCTACATATAAATGCTGACTTTGACATTTAACAAATGATACTTATCATGTTATGTACTTGAAAATTAAGTGTATGTAAGTATATTGCATGTAATTACACCGATATATTAGTAGTCATTCAATTGAGTACGAATAAGTCATTAGTTACACAATTTGCACACAAGAGGACATTGAACCAAGTTGGTTACAGTAAAAATATTTGTTTGACTTTGATATACTAACATTGAAATAGATATCACTGTGCTCCATTGCTTTCGCCGCCCACAATCGCTCCAACGTCTCATCGTTGCCAAATTCTTCGGCTGGTCGCGACAACACATCCTAAAACATCACAAAAGACAACTTTTATTAAACTTTATATCCTTCTTCCTTTAGAATAACAACGTCATTAAAATTCATTCCTAAAATCATACAGCACGGAACGAATTTCTTATGACACCAATTCATTGAATAGACACGTATATCCACCAATATAAATTCTAATACAAAAAACAAAACATGCGTTTTCGCCGCAACCTAAGATTTTTGAACTATGAGTTTATCCGGGACATTTTGTATTGAATATTACACTTACCATGTTGGAAATTTATTCTTGCTATTTAGGTTGTAATTTCTGTCACAAAAGCACAAATCAAACACGAATAAATTTCATAAATAATGCACATGGGACAAGACAATGAAATTCTGTAAATGTCTGGTGACGTTCCATCCGCAATCTCTACAAAGCCTTGCGCTGCTCCATCTCTTTTACTCCTGTAAGTAAAAAAGAGAAATGAAATTGAATGCTACAAATTACCTTACGATTCCATGAAACGCATTGTACAAAATCTTGTAACTTCTTGAATAGCAAAGGAGTTTTTGTATTATCTCCGTATAATATGAACATTTGATATTTTTTTTAATAAATTATTAATTTCATTGCATTTCTGATGTTCATGCTTTATTTTTCTTTTGATTCTTTAAAATAAATAAAAATAATTGTTACAAAACCCTAAGTATCATGCAAAACCTAAAATATTTTAATGATGCTTGGACTCAATACTCAATAATTCAATATATTTATTGCCTCCACAAGTGTTCATGGTAGATTTTCAAAAGTTTAGCTTATTGTGGAAAGTAGATGAGAGGAAGAGGGCTTTAATTGACAACTAAATTGAATATACCTAATTGTATTGTTTGTTGCAATCTAATTATTTATTAAAACATTTTCCTACCTAATTCAAAATTTATCATTTAAGCATTCGTTGATATTATAATAGCATTTAGGTTAATGTTGCATTCCGTTTCCATTGTAAATTAAAAGCCTCTTCATTTTATTTTAGGAGGATCGCGAGTATAGGATTCTGTAATAAAACTACAAATTTGAATACACGCAAAAACAGTAAATGTTCAAACTTTTTGATAAACAATTAAATGTATAAATTTTAACTATAATTGAATTTTCACATTCATACGTAGGTACTCAAGCGCACTTTTTAAAAGTGTTGTAGGTTTTTAGTTCACACATAATAAAGTTTTCCGAACGCAAACTTTATTTGAATTTACTAGATGAACGTATCCAAATGCGATGACGACACAAGCGAAAAAGGTATATACAAGTGACTCGGGATAGACAAGGATAGCATTCTCGGAAAAATTCGTTTGGGTTTCGTTCCATCACGGGATTTCATTGGAGGATAGAGGAAGAGGGTGGCGCATGCGCGTTATGCCGACGCCATCTCTGCAACTACTGTGCCTATTATGTACTTGTTCTAGAGTAAAGTGAATGCTAATTCGTGGTAAAAAGTGTGAATAAATCATGGAATTATATAGTCGCGAGTGAGATCGAGTGTTCGTTCACAGTGATTGAACAAGACAGTGTCATCACGAAGACTTCGCCAACGGCGGGTCATATCTTGCGGAAGTTTCTTGGCTATAGCAACGCATATTTTTTGCGGCTATCTCTGCCGCAAGTCTCTACTCAGGACTTATTTCATGGGCCTCTCTCGCTTTAACAGCTAGTGGTAACTCCCCAACACTTTATATTGACCGTTCATTAACGCTACACGTAGAAAGCGGGCTTATTAGGCGGGCAGATAGGTCCCCGCGTTCTTACGCGCGTACTGACTATACGTTTATTATGTATGAATTATTGTTGTGGGTCAAAGACATCGCGGTGTGTTAACCTGCTACGAAAACAGTAACGTAAACTCGGGTAACTTTGTGTTTCAGCTTGTGTACGGCCGGGAGGCGAGTTTTAGACGCGTTTGAAATGAATTCTGCTTTAAAGCCGGTGCTGCCCCAGCCGGGAGTGCCGCAGCCGGGCGGGCAGGCGAGTCCCGCGAAGGGGAACGTGGCCACAGCGAACCACACCGTAGGACACCCGCAGGGCGCGCAGAACTCGCTGCACCACGCCAGCAACAACCTCGTCGGTCAGAACCTGACGCATCACGCGCCCGCGCCTGCCATCCCGCACGTGCCGCCTCCCATGGCGCCAGTGTCTGCCAACATGGCTCAGATGGCACAGAATATGAGTCACCATGGCAACCTCTCGCATGTCACCCAGAACTCCGTAGTTGGTCCTTCCAACCTAGCCGCTAGCCCCAGTAAAGGCGGGAATCCGAACACTCCTCTCAGTCTCGTCCAAGAGAAAGCTCTCGCCCTAACTAGAACCCCAGAAAAGAATGAGGCAGACTCCACTGCTCATGCAAATGGCACTATTGACTCCCCCAAGTCAGGGACTAATGCACCTGCAACATTGAAGCCTCAGAACCCTGAGCCTAATAAAGAGAAGCAGGATATTGCTAAGACCTCACCAAGTACACCAAAACCTCCTGAAAAACCATCTAGTTCACCAACCACTCCTCAAAAAACTGAAGCAGCCACCCCTGCTACTACTGCTGATGGCCCAGCTCAACCTAAAGTGGCTACAGCTAATGAACCTCCAGAAAAATCACCATCTAAGCCAACAGAATTGAAGCCTGCTCCGGCAGCTGATGTGGCACCAACCCAAAGTGACAGTAAGCCTGTGCCAGAATCTGCAAATGACAGTCATTTACAAGAGAAAGCACCAACACCAGTAAAACAAGACCCCCCTCCAACTGAAAGTGCAAACACTGAGAGTGAGCCGGCCCCTCCACCAGCACCTGAAGTAAAGGCTGAAGAGAAACAAGAAGACCCTAAAGTTGAACAAAGGCCACAAGAAAATGCAACAGAAGAAAAGAAAGAGGAAGTAGTAGCACCTAAACCAGAGAAATCTGAATCACCCAAACAGGAAGAAGTGGTTGAAAAACCAGCTGAAAAGGTTGAAGAGAAAGTAGATGAAAAGAAAGCTGAAGTGAAACCTGTTAAAGTGGAGTCTAAACCAAAATCTACAATGAAACTAGCGACAGTCACTCCTCCCATGCGAAAGAGGAGGCAAGTGTCTCCGAGCAAGACTAGTGAAGGACCCAGTCTGGCTAAGAAGCCAGCTGAAGGTGAATCCACTCCTGACACACGGATCAAAAGGAACAGGACAAAGGTATGTTAATTTTTTGTTTTATTTACTTTATATTTTAGCAAACACTCATCATGAACAGCTTTGTACCCAATTCAACAGACAGGGAAACAGTTTTGTAGCAGTCAATAAGACTGTCCTATCATTTTAGGTTTAGACTTTTTTAGATGTTTAGAGATAAGCTAATTAAAAAAAACTTTTCCTGCCGAGATAGAGTATACCTCACTATAAAGTTCACTAGCAGTCTACTTGACTGAATAACGCCACTTAGTAAACAGTTAGATTTTCAATTTATAATGTAACAAGTTTGGTTGCAAAAGCCTGTGCAATATTTGGTTAAGTGAATACAAGCTTAATTTATTCAAACAGTAAATGAGTAAAGATATTTTTAAAAGGAGGTGTAAATGTGAAACCCCATGGATGTTGTTATCTTATTAGAAGCTGATTTACACTGGTTCCTAGTTGCAATTTTAATTTAAATTTTAGGCCTAATACAACAAATGTAAGACTAGTTAACATAGGGCTTAAAATTACACCAATTCTAAGAACAAAAAAAATATACTTCAAAAACGTTTTGTGTATGTAAAGTCCCAGATTTCAAGACTTGTTTTAATATACATAGGTCCCTTCCTACTGCCCCTAATACAAGAGAATCGTTTAAATAACTCACTATTTTGATATTGACGATAAATACATAAAAAATTGTTTAACAATACTTTAAACTTATAAAAAATACTATATGACACACAGGTATGTAAGGCAAGCAATGAGGTCCATTAATTGGCCGAAAGAATGTTTGACTTGATGACTTCACAGCACAAACTTTTTACGCGGGAGACTCGGCGCGCTAAGTGCTAGCGAAACTTGAGCTTCGAAGCTTCCAAAGATTTTTAACTGCTCTTTTGTTTTTTTTACATGTAGATTATTTTTTTTAAATTTACAGCATGTAACATGTTGATAAATAATACACTTATCAGTAATAATAACATTCCTGATCTAGGGCAAAGCCTTTTGAATAAGTAATATATAGATAAAAAACAACTGTTTTTGCAGTCCGAACAATAATAATCTAAGTTATAAATATTTTTTACTAACAACATTTGGCCATATAAACAAAGTGTCCCAAGTTATCCCTCCGCCTTACATATACGCGTGGTCCACAGTTTTCAATATTGTTTTACTAGCGCATGTTCAAGCATAAACATTCGCCGTTAAATTTCTTCATAAACGTTAACGTTAAACCGATACTAACTTTAAATAAGTACTGATATTATACTTTACAAGTTTGATATTTAAAGCAAAACTGCACAGTTTTAAAGAAAAAGCAATAATAAAAAGCAAAGTAAAAAAAAAAACTTTGAAAAGGGATAATAAAACGCAACTGAAAAGAAAAAAAAATAAAAAAACAACTTGAACTAAAATATAAAGATATCTAAACCTTTCAAAGTATTTTACGAAATACGTATAACTTAGAAAACAAACATACGTCAAAACTGATATAGGTCGTCAACTTTGTCGTCAATATACCTACCTAATTGTAAACATATCGGTCTAAGCTCAGCCCTTTGTGTTACGATGACGTCACAAGCAACAAGTAGTGAAGACCGAACGAGCGACAGGTTGCTAGACTATCAAATCCATTTCCCCCGGTCGAACAACACTCACATGTACTTGTAGGGTGACCATAACTCAAACAGTTAAAGAATACGAGATAATGCAGCGAGTTTTTTTAAAGTTGTTCTATAGATGAGAGGGTGTATTTTGTATACGGAGTGTGTATATTACAAAGGTTTTTTTTTTTTATTTGAATTGTGTACGTTTAGAGCTCTTTGAATATATTTATCCTACTTGAGCCTATCTAAGCAATGCATACAAATTCAGTAATATGTTCCACAAAAAATGTAGATTGCTTTATATAAAAAAAAAAAACGATATTTAGTTAATTCTATGTCCAAATGAAGTTAGAACTTAACTTAATTACATTACATTAGAGATTTATTACGCGATAAAGTTTTATGATACATTACACATGCAGTTCTTTTACGTAATAATGTAGTAACATTTCTTTTCTACGGAACTAGTCTTGTGTAAAAAATACACCTATCTTTTCTTACACATTAATGTAAAGAAAACAAATAGTGTAAATAAAAAAAATAATATTAAATCAACTTTCTCGTAAAAAAAATCCCTACTAATTAAAATTTTAATTACTAATTAAATTAAAATAAGAAAAACTGTCTACTGAACTGAATTTGATGAAATAAATCTATATGGCACTATGTCTCTGGGCACGCCGATTATTTCTTAGTCGTTCTATTTCCGGACATACATAACATAAAAAAACAATATACAAATGAATTGAAAACATCCTTTAAAGGTCATTTAACTTTTGGCACTCTTTTTTGACTCATTTATAAAAACGAGGGATTCATCTATTTGTGTTAGAACATATTATAAAAACTGAGAACCTCCTTTTTTTTGAAGTCGGTTAAAAATATGTAACGTTGTATATATAATTATTATGTTGAAAGTTTGTATCCCAACTTAAAAAACATTCACAACAGCTTGTAATCATAAGATACGTTAATCTTTAAAGAATAGTAAACAACGTGAGTACGAAAACAATAACAAAAATCGTTGACATGAAATGCGTATATTTGGCGCGATGCTAACTGCGCATGTCACAAGTTGACGCAAGCGTACTATGTACCAATTGGCTCGTATTTAGCGTTTAGCTAAAGCCATAGAGAAAAGTAAGGCTAAAGCTCTGTAGGCCTGTCAGGACTTTAACGTAAATAATAATTAAAATCAATAAAAAAGTTAATCATAATATATTGTGAAGATATTTTTTATTCGGGAACGTGTTAGGAGTCGCAAGGTCTGTGTTTCTAGATATTAGTATCCATAAGTTTAAAAAAATAATGAAGAATATAATCCAGGCACAAACAATTCTAATTTTAGATTATATGCGTGTATAAAAAATTTAATAATTTTTATATGCAATACTTGTAATATAAAGTCACGTGATATATCCCTCCACAGGTTGTGTTTTCAATTTCTATTACTCCATGAACAGAAATATCCAACACCTAAAACAAAAAAAAATACAACTGTTGTGATGACGAATTCTAATTTTGTACGCCGTAAATATGTGTTTCTCTATAACATAATATTCCATTCATAAAGATATTTAATTTGACTTGCCATATACTAACATAAGGTTTGTTTCTCAGGTGCAGCTATACCAGTCTCCTACGCCTGAGTTGGCGATGGCGACCAAGTTATCAGCCTCTGCAGGCCGCTCGACACCAACTAAGCCTAATGACGATAAGCTTATTGTTTTCTACAAGTAAGTATAAACTCTACCCTTTAATAAGATAATTTTGTTATGTCCATGCCTCTAAAAGATGAAAAAAAAAAGAATAATTTAAGAAGATGCTTGCAAAGTGTACATTTTAATCTTGTATCAACTTATGTATAAAATATTTTGTCGTTTTTCTTCGTTGCCGGTTTCGAAATGTGTGAAATTGGTTCCACAGTTCAAAGACCACATAGATAAAGTTCTGTGTTAAATAATAAAGGCTATGTCACAATCGGTAGTATTCCTTTCACCGGTCACAACAACCCAACTTTATATCCATATATCATCTTCCCAGAAACGAGTACCTAGCAGTGCGCAACGCGGAGGGTGGGTTCTACGTGTGCCAAGCTATGCAGAACGTGTACCGTACCACGCGCAAGATCAAGATCCGCTGGCTGTCGCAGGACAAGACTGTCGACCCATCCGGCGAGACTTACAAACCCGACTTCTATGACGTCACAGGTTAGTACTGACTAGGTTCAGTAAAGTAGAAAATATTTTTTATATTTTTTACAGATTACATTCCGATCATTCGTTAAACGAATCATGGCAACGGCATCTGAAAATAGGTTCTAATAAATACCCAGTCGATACAAAAGCACTATAACGTTGCAACAGTGATGTCAACTAAACACAGCGATGTCTTCGATACTACGACATTTCTCTTTCCGCACAGATTCTAGTCACGCGAGGATATCGGGGACCACGACACCCACGCATAATGAGCTCATAAATGTTGTCTCTGTTTGGGCCTTCAACTAATAGGACATCTCCAATAGTCCCGCGTCTATGCTGTAGAAATTATGTTAGTATGTACAATGCGGTTTTTCTATGCACTCGGTTCTAAAGTTTTCTATCTGGTGTAGACATGGAGTGCGTGCTGACGACACTGTCGCTGGTGCGTGGCGCTGGCGGTACGCAGTTGCTGCGCGCGCCCGAGCACGCGCGCGCCAGCTCCATCCTCACGCGCGCGCTGCGGGCCGAGGCCGGGGGCGGAGCGCCGCCCGCCACGCTCACCGAGGAACATCCCGACGGACGTGAGCATATACACACATACACACGTAACACATGCGCGGAGCACGCGCGCGCCAGCTCCATCCTCACGCGCGCGCTGCGGGCCGAGGCCGGGGGCGGAGCGCCGCCCGCCACGCTCACCGAGGAACATCCCGACGGACGTGAGCATATACACACATACACACGTAACACATGCGCGGAGCACGCGCGCGCCAGCTCCATCCTCACGCGCGCGCTGCGGGCCGAGGCCGGGGGCGGAGCGCCGCCCGCCACGCTCACCGAGGAACATCCCGACGGACGTGAGCATATACACACATACACACACCCTCACACCCTCACACACATACATACATAAACACATGCAGCGCGAATACTTATTGAATTTATGTCTGTCGAGTGATGTGACTCTCATCCTTAGTTTCTGAAACGTTGTTCGACACAAGAATTACTTAAACCAGTTTCGACTGGTTTCAACACCATTGGTTCAAACCTCATTTTAAGTGCAGAAGCACTTAACAAAGTTGATAAACTAAATCTATCACAATAGATTTAGTTTATCAACTTTTCAAAAACCGGGGTCACACTAACGTGCTCGAACGCATGCACATAGTCGCGCGCACACTATCAGAAACCTAATTGCCACATAGATACACGAAATTTTTAATGAAATGTTATATACTTTGCCCCTACTTTGTGTATTCATCTGTTTTTTGTTTCTCATTGATATATACATCAATATTGTACATTCCTTTTGACAAAAACCATACCAAATTGTCAATTGCCCGAGCCCCATCCTGCTTAGTAGTCCACTCATATAATGATAAGTGTAACCCTGAACTAGAACATCTGATGTCTACAGTGGACCTCTCGCTGTACAAGGACGAGTCGCAACTGGAGAAGAAGTCTCGCAAACGCAACAGTTCTAAATCCTCGCCGAGAGCCAAACAGGACAACTCTAATAATACAGAGGTGAGGAATAATCTTTCAGACTTCACATAAGTATCATGTTTTTAGGACGTAAAATTGAAGACACCAACTTTGTTTTGATAACACGGAAACTTAGTCAAAATGACTTGACCATGTGGTGTTTGTTACAAATAATATGTATTTGATTTTTGTAAATGATGAGGTAAATTCTTTTTTTTTGTTATGTAACATACAACAAAACTTCTTAAACTTGGCATTTTTCGAATATAAAATTGTAATAAGTACATAATATTATTTATTATAGGTATATCCTCATTCTTAAGTTTTCGTCAACTCAACTCTTGAATTTTGAAGACACTATATTTATTGATTTATTCAATAAATACTGTCTTCAATTTTTTTGCATCTTGTTGTTATGATACATAATGTAAAATAACGCTAACAAACAATTGTTCCAGGATTCGGCGACGCCCGTCAAACGCACGCGGACGACGCCAAAGCGCAGTCCAAAAAGCGCTCGCAAAACAAAAGCACAGACAAAAACACAAACAAACAATAAAAGAAAATCGTCAGGTAGTACGCCCATTGTGGCGAGCACAAGCAAGGTAGGCATAGTACAACGGATATATAGAAATGTACGTATCCGCCATCACCAGTCATTTACATTCATGTTCGAGAGTGAGTAAGAGTGGCGTGCGTGTGCGTCGCGGGCGTGCGCGTGTGTGTGTGTGCGGGCGTCCGCGACATGTCTGCTGGGGAAGCTAACATACGACATATAATGTTCACAGTAACTGGGTTATGGTATGCTTTAAAGAACCTAAGACCTATGTTGAAAAGTCTGCAATGTTTGCCTTTCTAATGTGATGGTAAAGCTTACTGAAAAAACGTGTACAGAAAATGTGACCAAAACATAATTTCTGACAGTGTTATGAACAGAATGTTTCCAATCTATAGATGGTTTACCAGTTCAGAACTTTCTGGGTTTCAGAATGTTAAAGAATACCAAAACACACATTTTAGATATTTTCTATAATCAAGCATGTCAAAATATAAAGATACTTTAAAGAATTGAAACCCCAGCCGGCAAGCACAGTATGTGTTGTATAAAAGTGGAATGTATTAGTTAGATGAAAGTTGTATATTATGTTAATGAAGTGTTCAGATTTAAATGGAATATATTTGTTTTGGTTATATGCATGCTCTGCGGTTGAGTACAATATACCATCAGTTTGCTTCTGTTGCCGAAAATGTTGATAGAAAATGTTTAGGTGCTGTTTTATACCTGGTATGGTATTGTACTTATGTAAAGTAAATAAATATAGTTTCATGTAATATTGTGGTTACCTAAATAAGTTACTAAAAGATATTTTCTTTTAGTAACTGTGATGACATCTACTTGCCTGTGTTATTTTTTGTTAAATTTACTTAACTATATTCACAGGTATTTCTTTACCCAATGGTGAATAATTTTGGCATAATCCATCTCCGAAATCACTTTTAGCGTAATATGAAGATGTTACATTTCTGAATCATAAATTCTATTCAATTGTCCATTATAGGTAGTTTTACAATCAGAATAAAACCATTTTTTTTTGTAAATTGGCCACCCATTTATTAAACGTAAATAAAATACTTCTGTCAACATTTTCGACGTAAGCACGCAACTATGGCTCATTGTATCATGCAAGTTAAATTCCAGTGTATACAGAGATCAGCATTATTTTGGGTAAAGGTATTAATTTCTTTTTGTTAATCATACACCCCATTACACGCATATAGCCCCCATTTTCCCTTATAAAAAATAGACTGATAGCTAGAATATGGATAAAGACTCCTTGTTGACATTTTAGATACTGGCCGAAAAGGTCAATGTTCATATTTTTAAATACCAAAGAGTTTTATTAGCAAATAGGCAATAATAGGCCGATAAATTAACGGAAGTAAACTTCCTAATATTAGTAACTTTATATGTAATATTCCTTATGAGTTACATTATTTGTTATATTTATATTATGGACTAATACCATAACTTATGTAGTATGGGTGACAGGGATGCATGGTGAGCATGATATGTGTAAAAATATTTGTAATTTATGTTAATTTGCTATATATTTTATTTAAACTTTCTGATCAAGTTGATTTAGGGTTCGGTGACCTTGTTATTAAATAAAAGTTTCATGTAGTTTCTTCCTCTACATAAAAATGACTCTGTCTAGCAGTAGGACATTTATAAGCAGATGTAGTTTCTTCTATAAACCTGTATCTTTTGTAATGTTCTTTAGTAAATTTTATAGTTAAAAAAAGTCCAATAAGCATGCACTGAAACAATTTCTTGCAAAAAGAATTAAAATAACGAAATAACAAACATTCATTTCCATCCATTTTCATTCATTAACATCTTGCTTTTGTGTGTTCAATAATTTTATTATTTTACTCTTTTTAGCCTATTTTCTTCGTTTATTTGCCCTTTTTAAAATGCATGCGCGTGTTGCATGATCTGAAATCTTTATGTTAGAGGAATATTTATGTCAGAGATGTGTTTTAAAGTTTTATAGGATGAGTTAAAGTTACAAAAATATTAAATTTTTTGTTCATTGGGCCGTTAAGTGATTATAACGACAAAAAAGATTAGTTTTTTCAATGTATAGTTTGCTAAATAAGTAGATACTTAATGGCCTAGTTAACGTCTGTCAGATATAATAAATAATTTAATATAAGAGGAGCCCAATAAAAGTCCAATTAAGAAAAGAAGTCCAAAAAGTTGTATCCAAAACTCAAATTAACTTCCCAAGTCCATGATTTTCTATCTACCCTCAAATTAACGATTGTTTACTTATTGTGTATGTGTTATCAGACTGCAACCGCAGTGAGTGACAAGCTTAAAGCGAAAAGCACTCCAAAACGGACGCCAGCCAAACAGAAAGTGGATACGCCGATGCCGACGCGCAAAGGAAGGAGGGCTGGTAAACGTGATATTATTATTATAGCTTGTAAGTTACGTACTAAAGACTAATAGGGGACTAATACCTGTATTACCTATACAGGGGTTTTATGTAGCATTTATAGGTAAGGAGGTACAAGTTTTCTAAAGACACTAGTTTTGTAGATCGAAAAGAAATTCCAATAATTACTTAGTGATGTCAGTATAGACAGATTAACCTAGAAATTACGGACATTAGCCACTAGAGGTCGACACTGTCGTCACGCAAGCTGCATATTTATACTACATAGTGGTGAAATCTAAACGACTCGCAGACTAATAAAGTAGTGGATACGCGAACTTTTACGACCACTGGTCAAGATTAGCATAGGATAGGAACTTGAAAATAGGAGTGAATTACTGAATCGTCCTGAAGGAAAACGAACAGTACAGCTTATAAGATGATAATAATAAGTTAATGGAGGTAATTTAACAATTACAGAATTAAAAGCGTCGCCAATAGTCCCGACGCCTTCGACATCAACGGGCAAGACCACGCGCACGCCGAGAAAACCGCCCGCAAAGAAATAATACATGTGCTACAAAGTCGTAGGACAGTTCACTACTGAACGAACACTCTGACCAAGTACGTATGTTATGTACTTTTAAGTGTCTTAACGTTAATGTTAGGTTCTCGGGCCGTTATTCTAGGATTCAAGGAGGATTGGATAAAGGCTGGTCTGTTTTTTGTTACGCTACAAACGATTATTGGGTGGTGAATCAAGATTATAGAGATATATTTGACCGTTTATATTGAAACGTCCCGTACAAGTAGCGTAGTTGCGGCTCTTTCAGTGTTAGTCTTACGATTAATTAATGTTGTAAATGTCAATTCCATAATAAAATAATGCCAATATATTAAAGTTTTAACTTCATTCGCTGCCCAACATTTGTCTGTAGCGACGATTATAAGTTGTATCTTTTTAGTAGATATTTATTATGGGTCACTTTCTGTCTGCATAATCATGGTTTATTGTACTTTTATATTGAAGAAATCTGGTATGTTTACTAAATATTTGTCTTTTTATTATGAAATGAAGTACATTTAATAATAACAGATAGCACAATTTGTGTATTTTGCTTTCAAATACATTATTCGATAAGTTACTTGGTTATAAGAATAAAATGAAACGCAATGTCTTGGGTTCAGTAATGTGTTATGGCAAGGCAACGAATATTAAAATATTTTAACGTGGTCACATCGCGACCGAGTCCGCCTTATTTGGCGGGAAAAATATCGTGTTGAATGTATTTTACAATTGACCGTTGTTGTGTATGAGAACCCAGTTTATGTTGCCATGTTGGGTTAATTATATCTAATTATATTTTATATAAAATCTATCTGATGTGTGAACAGTAACGTGAAGCAATAATGAACTTTCGTGCGACCTTACACTACATGAAAACAAACTCAGGCGTAACGTATATAAATTGAATTTAAGATAAATAAACAAAGGTTTCTAAAGTTTTGCGAAACTATTTGAGAGATTAGATATAGAATAATGTTCTACCTCGGCAATCGCGATATTTAGGACGATTTAATAAATAAATGATTTTTTATATTAATTCAAATTTTAGAGGAATTATAAGAGTTAGTCGTGTAGTGTAAGATGGCTTTAGTATAATGTTGAAAGTTTGACATCACAATGTATTCTACGGTATTGATAAGGCAAGAGGAAAGCGAATTAACAGGTTAATATAGTTTTACTAACTTGAACTAACTACTAAACATAAGGAACTTCATTCTTTGTAAATATATACATTTAAGGAAATGTTAACATCATTTTTGAGGGTGTAGCTACATTTATTCGCAGTATTAGTTTAACGTTTTGAAATATAACTAAACCTTTAACATTTTGGTAATGGTTATAATTATTAGCTGGACTAACTGTTGTCGTTGTACAGTTCAATTTAGAGTTTCATTATAGCTGACGTTGATTTATTACATATTACAGAGCTCCTTACAAATTTAAATCATGATAGTTAAGAAATTGCGTATAAATGTAGATTATCCCTTATCCGGTAAAGGTCGACACGACAAGAAGAGGATGTTTTCACCTCTTCAAAAATTTGGCAATAGAGTTAGAAGTTTCTTTTTTTTTTTATTAAATAAGATTAGGCTAAAAATTCTAAAGTTTGCGTAATATTGGATTAAGTATTGCGACGGAAATCTTGTATATCAGTACAAAGAATTTTAAAAAATTTTAGATAATGTTTTCTATCATTGGACGTTTTTGCTTCACATAAAAATATATTTTGATATGATCAGTGTTTATTTTTAATTAAGATATAGAAAGTGTGGTGTGGCGGTTTGTAAAATAATAATCTGTCACACGTTTTCAAATTTATTATGTTGAAGAAATTTTAAAAATGTCTTCGATAGGGCTATATTATTTGAATACCCATCTGGACCAAACAATTATTGTGAAATCGTGATTGTAATATGTACAGTCGAAAACCAAATGTTATAAATTTATCACTGCCTACTGTAAAAAGTAACAATAATTGTCTCATAGTTAAATAAATTATATTTACAGCTATTAGAGAATTTGTCATGTTGTCCATTACTAGTTGATACACAGGTCTGTGATGTAACATGTTGTCTGTACTTACGCACATAGCTGGAGAAGTGAACAAGCGCGGTGACGTCACTGTGCACGGATTGTAACTTATTTTACTCTACACATTGTTACGTGACTATTGTAAGGTTTATACTCTAGCGGTGAGGTCCCCGTATATACTTTTTGTTAAATTGTTTTCCATTATATCCTTACGTTGTTATCAATAATGAGCTCATATCGAGCGTGAGAGTGTGTGTGAACGTTAGGAAATCTAAGTACCTAAATTTTAGGTGGTATTTTTAAATAGGTTAATTTCTGGAAGAGGAAAGAATAAGCTTAGAGTATAAATTATTGTGTGTGCATTTCTGTTCATAACGTGTACCTACTGAGTGGAGCGAATGTTTGCGACATTGTCATGGCACTCTGGTACAATAGTTGTAAAACATAATTTTAGCGTTTTATACAAAAAAAGATATCAGTTCGAGAGTACTATTGTAACAGAAAGTCCACAAATTTATATGCAATTTAAAATAAATATAACGATTTAAGAAAATTTGTTGTTTTAATTACTTTTAACTTTCCTTTTAACTAAAATTATATGTTATTTATGTATTAAATATAAAAACTAATGCTCCCTTTACAGTTTGCCTTTTTACTATACATTGTACACAAAGAACATTAGATCCATTGTTGGGATATTGATTTAGAAACTCACCAAACAAAGAGAGTAAACAGTCAAGAAATTAGTAAATATGGTAAATATCAATTTGGAGTTAGCAGGAAGAGAACATTGTAGGGTAAATATAAACAAAAATCTATACAATATTGTAATTTAATGACTGAACTGATAAATGGTTGTCACATTTTGATTAACCTGTGATTTTACAAAACAAAATTAATTGATCATATTGAAACTGCTTATATGGCGTTTAATACATAACTTAGCCTTAATGATACTTAATCATCAATAGTTTCTAGAGGGTATTCAGTCATAATTAGACCCCTGCTCCACAATGCATCTGCAATGAATAGCTTTTCTGAATCTTGAGGCACATCTAGATTTTCAACAGAAACATACTCTGGGTATGCAGTTATCAAGGTTTCTACGGCTGGAGCTAATTCTTCCTCAATCTCAATATATGGCAAATCATTACCATGGTATTCTAAAGAATTCTCTACATAATAATAAATTCGTATTTTTTCTTCAGTTACCATTCTAAGAATATTCTTACGTAGTAGTCTTATTCTAGTGTTAAGACCAATCTCAACTCTGTTAGTGACAACTCCATTCTTAATCATAACATCAGAGTCACCAAACACAGTCACTGCTTTCTCAACATCATTTAGGACTGGTGGCAGTGCTGCGTGCTGGTAGTTCTTATGCATTTGATCCACACCTTCATCAAAGGGCAAGTAATTTTTGATTTTGTTAAATAGTGATACAATAACCTCCTTAATTTCTTTTCGACGAGGTGTAGTCGCATCAGAGTGCACCAATCCAAAGTTTTCATAAATATCAAATGGCAGGCCACGTCTCAGTTCCACATTGTCATTTATAGCCATTTGCAAGGCAGCGGGAACAAGCTTCTCAAGTAAATCTCCCCAAGAATGCTTTTGGTACATGCTGATTGTGACATGTAAGGAGTGTTCACCCTCTATGGTTACTCCCTGGTGAATATATCCACGAGGAAAGTACAGCATATCTCCGGGCTCTAAAGTTACCTCTAATATTGGATCACCAATTTCATTTTGGTCAAAATTTTTAGATGATACCCTTGGCAGTACCTCTTCTTTACTGGGTGGTTTGTAAACACGCCAGCGCTTTCTACCTTCTGTCTGCAATATGAAGGCTTCAATGTCATCATAATGAGGAGCAAATCCTTGGGTGTCTGGAGGTGTTAGATAAGCATTGGCACCAACAAATGAGTTAAAATATTCCTGCATGGTTGCATTCAATAGATGTAATTTTGGAACATAAGTTTGCGGATTTAATAATCTGATACTGCATCCGTGTAAATAGAAATCCCATACTAAGTGTGGGTGAGCCCTTCCCTCAGGGTTGTGCATTTCCTTATGACCGTCCACATATGATGTAATATCTATATTTTTAGTGAAATGAATGCTTTCATTTCTCAGCATAAGATCTATAATAGGGGTGGTAATTATTTCTTTGTAATAATTTGGTTTATTCCTGGAGATGTGCAAGGGCTTTTTCTCCCAGACAGTTTTGAGGAATTCATCAGGATTATAGGGTGCAATCATCCATTTGAATACTTTGAATGCTTCCTCCACACTGTCTGTTGTGACTGGCTCAAAATCAAAGCTCTCATTACTTTGTGGTTCTGAATCACCATTGAGCACGGCTTGCTTGTCTGAGGCATTTGCGCTGCGCAGGTCTTTTGGCGGGATACTGGCCGTCTCAGGGAGAGGTTTTAATGTGGGTGGGTTTTTATTGTTCTTGGGATTCTTCTTGTGTTGCTTCTTTTTAAGATTTGACTTGGTATTTTTAGTTTTGTTCTGCTGCTGCTTTAATTTAAAGGCAATTTCTTTAGTTTGTTCATCACTTAGATCTATTACCGGTGTCATTGAAGTTCCGCTATCTACATTTTTATTTCTTTTTTTATTTTTCTTAATTTTGTTTGCAGATGTATTAGCTTTGTACTTAGCGAAAGCAGAAACCGTTTCCATTTTATCAGATTAAATAAATATGCAATAAACAATACACGTGAATTCTACCAACGCTTCTATGTATGTGTTAAAGATTAATTTTAGGAATATTGTCATATACACAAATAGAACGATTACTAACAATTCCGATTAATGCACACTACACATCCAAATACACAATTCTTACAAACAATACAAACATTGTTTAACATTCATAGAAAAGGTAGACCTCACGTCTCAATCTTGCAGAATTTAAAAAGTGTGGTTAGTATTTAGATACTACCATACTACAATAATACGTTCCATTGTTCAGTAAATTTCTTAAAAAAATAAACTGAACTCCTTTACCTACCTTTTATTTTTGTACATAATTGCTTATTAAATTTATGTTGTATGAAATGTTATAGTTTATAATGTTTTATATTACTGTTCCACGAAAAATAATGGTTTTAGTAGAGGTTTCTGACTCCCTGTATGGAGTCACGTGAAATGAAACGTATTACTCAAGTCACTCGTTGTCAACACTGGGCTGCCAGCTAATTTCTATTGTATTTTTTATACTAGCAACTGCGACTGCATGGTAAACTACTGAGAATCTAATCTGTGCTGTCTTTTAATTATTTTAATTACTTTCTAACTTTATATTAGTACACCACTGTTACCATTTACTTAAATTGGCATAGAAGAGCGGGACCTCCTATCACAAGTACATACTTTACTTAAAAGGAGGTCTTTATGTAAGTTGTACTGTAAAGTTATACAAGCTTATGCAATAAATTTTTTTTTTTTTGTTTATATTCACCAGTATACTATACACGAATAGACTGCTTCGGTTCGGCGGTCTACAAAACAAAAAGCTAGCAGTTTGAGGGCGCAAATGACGAGCGAGTCGCCTACTTGAGCTGTCGCTAGTCTCATCACCATCAATGAGACAACATCTACTGGCTATAATAGATTGATGGAAATTGACAACATGTATGGGCCACATGCGTAACTAGCGAAACCAGCGGATTAATTTAGTCCAAGAAAACCAGTTACATTTTCAAGATTTCATCGTTCACCTTCTAAGGCTTTAGCGATATATCTACTTGCCTACTTATGAATTTTTACACAAGCTATTCCGTGATAGAATGTTTTATACAGAGTAAATAAGTAACTAAGTACACGCACGCCCAACAGGGACATATATTATACTCATCGACATCCAGCAAATAAAAAAGGAACAGCAGAAAAATAAATGAAACAATAACAGGCAATGAAAACAGGTATATACATTTTTTCAAGCTGATTTATTTATCAATTACTTTTGATACAGATTTTCCTATGCGGTTATCCATTGGAGGCATGTTTCTGTGTTCTAGTTCTAAATCTATGCACTACTCTATTTTTTTAAGAACAGATAAAAATATGTTGTTACCGAGTTATACGGACATAGAAGGTTTACATGCTTAGTGTTACACTTAGTAGTAGGTTTAATTAATTCTAACATTCAATACAATATGCTTGATAGTACATAGTAAATATATTTTTGTGATGCAGTGCTTGACTCTCCACTAAATGCTCCCTGTAAATAATTATATTTATTATAATATAGAATATATAATTTAGGTTTATTCTAATAAACAGATTTAATATTTTCCTTTTCTAGAAAACAAAGGTAGATTATTATTTAGCGTAGCAAAATAATTTCAGAATACTTTAAATCTTTTCATAAGTTAGTTTATATTGTCATTGATTACATTTCGATTCAAAATATTTGATTATTAAACCACATTATTGAAAAGAATACCAATACCAAAGAAATCGGACAAAATAAAAAAGAAGTAGCTATTATTAAAAAAGTCACAGCCACACAGTTACTATTTCTTTGAAAATAAGCGAAAAGAAAGTGTGGACTACCAACAGCAATTTAAATATCTCTATTTGCAACATGTAGTTACTAAACTATGTACACATTTATAACATTTTAGATATATTTCGCACATTTAAATGCACTACCATCCTAATTCCTAGTATATTTTTATATATTGAAAACATTTTATGTTAAAAGTTATATGTTCTTTTTTTATATCTACCGATATAATTAAATATTTAATTTGTTAAACAATTCTATATCCAATGAATCTACTTGGTCATCTATCAGACTATCACACATAATTGATACGTCAAATTTGTATATCTATGAAATGTGTATTGGATATAATATATTGCATTAATATGCATAGTAAGAATTTTGGGAAGATAGATAGTGCAGCTTTCTTAGAACTTTCTTTTATTTTCCATCGATATTGAAATTCGATTTTTATCCGGTAAGAATATTTATCCGTTTTTTTTTAAGTAGGTATGTATCTTTTTTATTTGATATGCTCATGATATTGAACCATTGAAAAATGTGAATGTTACTTTAGAAAAGTTCTTATAATTTAGGAATGTAAAACGTATACATATAGAAGGACAAGTTGTTAGTCAGTCTGTTTAGATGCTACATTGTTTTCGTAATAGTTTCATTTTGATATAAGTTAGTTCGCTTGGTAGGCTTGCTTTGCAGGTACAAAACTCTAAAAAACGAATTAGAAAAATTTGAAAAACCTTTTCAGTCTTATTATCATAGCTATTTATCCGCAGATATATAAAACATCATGATGAAAGGATAAATCAAAAAGATTTTGCAAATTTTAGGACGGTAGTTGACTAAGGGATTAAGAGGAATTTACAGTTTACTTAGGGCTTACAATCAAGAAAATCTTTGACATCTACTAAACATTAGGTAACTTATAAACTAAAACATTAATTAAACTTATTATATCTAACTGCGCCTGTTCATTTTTTTAAAGATTTTTTTCCATTTTTCTCAGATTTTGACATGAGCAAACGTCATTATTTAACGTAGAAAACATGGCTGCTATTTTTCGGACTCCGTTGCAATGTAGAACGAATAGAAAAATAATAACAGACTTTTATAACGAAGAGATAACTCATAATGAAATCAAATATCTATCTACATAATATTTAATTATCAAAAATAATTAATAAATACTGTATTGAGATTGATTGAGAATTTAAATAACGTTCCAAGAAACATAAATGTTGCCGTACTAAATTCGAAATTTCAATTTGTCAATGGCCAGACATCAAGAAAATTTCATAAAAAATAATTTCGTTCCACATTGCTCCATCCATAGCACCAACAAGAAATCCCGAGCAAGACGTAAAGATGTTTAGTGTACTCGGATGTCGCGGGCGTGCACCGGCGTGGTGTCCTCGGGGCTCGGGCTGTCGTCCAGGTGTGGTCGGATGTGGACCACTGAGCGCCTCTGGTCGTGGTGGTTGTAGTCGTCGCGCATGACCAGCCCGCCGATCCCGTACCCCGGACCCATGACCCCGGACCCGCTCAGACGCATTTTCTCAGGATCCTCGTCCAGCTTGATCGATGAGAAGACCGTGCTCAAGTTCAGTTGCGGGATGTCGTAGAAGACTGTTAGGGTCAGCATCAGGAATGTTAGGCCGAACAGCAGGTAGACTGGAAACAAATAATTACATGTTATTATTGAAGCCTTGCATTACTGTAGACATATGTTCGGAAGAAGAAAGGAGCAAACTTTGTGCAACGGTAGCATGAAGTATATAGCTAAAAATATCATATACCTAGGTAATCACAAAAGGAAAAATATTGTTAACCAACTTTTGCAGATTCTCTCGTATAAAACAAATTTACATACTTTTTAAAAAATGAGAAGAGATGAGAAAAGATTATATATTTTCAAAAACAGGCATCGTGTAGAACTTACAGGTGGTAGCAACTTTATAGATGGGGCGGTAGAGTTGTCCGGGCGAGTCGCCAGGGATGTAGTCTCCGAGGCCGATGGTGGTGAGCGAGATGAAGCAGTAGTATAACGAGTCCAGGAAGTCCCACTCCGGCTCCAGGTACGCGAACACGCTCGCCGGCACCACCAGGAAGAACAGGACCAGAGTCGTCACTGGAAACAAATGACGAGCTGTTAGGTTGCATAGGATTTTTTGATAGAGTATTCACATCACGTTTTTGCGTTGAAGTAGAGCATAAAATATATATAATAAATATATAATTAAACACACTCAACGATAGGTTGAGTGTGTCAGCGCGTTTAATTCAAAACTTGGGGACCATATGTTGTTGTTCTGGTTTTCTTTTATTCTATCTCCTTATTCCTGGCTTAAGTTTCATCTGACTAACACAAAGATTTAGGTGAAGGTACTTTTATAATTTGTGTCTTGCCAATATGACCTGACTAAATTATTTGAGTATGAATGATATCTCAGAAAATATATAAATCTATTTTAGTCCCAGAAATAGTTTGCTTCTACAGAATTGGTATTTCATTTCTGAGAACCAGTAATAATTCATAATTGCGTGGAATAAGAAATAAATGCCACCAAATTACGGCAGTATAAATTAAAGATAGCCTGAAAATAGCCTTATACGTCTAATGAATATTTAATCGCCGTCGACCGCACGTCGTAGAAGGTTGTATCAATCGATTGTATACTTTTACATAAAATATCATATGGTATGATAAGCAATAATCGCAAGGAAGTCAATAAAATTGTATAGACCAGGTACTTCTTATACTCGTAAGCCTTTTTTGAATTGAAGACTTCAAACAACTACTAGTCTTGGACCCCGTGGGCTGTTCGTCCGTTTGTTATGTTTGGTTACGCTACTTCTGATCCGCGGCTTGAGCAATGTATAAATCCATATATTATATTATGCGTAGGTACTTATGAGCTTCTTCAAGTTCCGATTGCTGTTTTATCCGCGAAAACGGTAGACAAGAAGACAAGCAAGTTCATAATGATAACTTACCGATAATCATCAAATGCACTAGACGAATAGTAAACGGGCGGTACAGATGCCCCAGTGCAGCGTTCAGGGACCGAAGCAGTGCTGTAGCTGGCAGCAGCAGGCGCTCCACCAGCGCTGAGAGCAGCACGAGCGTCAGCGGGATCCCCAGCAGCGCGTACATCATGCAGAACAGCTTGCCGGGCTTCGAGAGCGGGGTTACGTGGCCGTAACCTAAGAATGTAAAGGGATCCATTAAAACATATCATGCCATGCTAGATGGTTAGGATGTTCGCAAAATATTTGTATACAAATAACATCGAGGTTTGTGGAAGTATAATGAAGATCCAGCATTCCTAAATGCTGGTTGTTACAACTATCTGTTACCGAGTCCAACCGTTGGCTTTAATTTTCAAGCGACCTTCCCCATGAATTCTTCACAAAATTGAGTAATCAAATGAGATCCTCGAGGATTTCTCAAAAAGGCTTATTATCTTACCGATGGTGGTGACCACGGTTGACGAGAAGAACAGTGACTGTCCGAAGCTCCAGTTTGGCCCGCCAGTCACGTTACGAGACGCCGACACGCCGCGGTTGCTCGCGCGGACCACTTCATCCAGCAGTGACTCGAGATCCTCGTCTGTGGAAGAAGAATATTATTTAATATATTATTTTTTCTTTATATGTCAAGAAACACAGACTATAAGAAGTCTTTTCTGTGTTTTGGTCTCATGGCTAACGTATTCTAAATGTTGTGGTCAGGCATTGATATTAGTTCAGAGTTCATTATACTTATTGCATATTTCATGATATATTCAACAACATGCCAAAGGCTTGTTAGCTGAAGCTGAATGAGGAATACTTTTGCTAGTTCAGTAATCTGTCCCCTTACACGTCATTCACAGGGTTATGTCTGCCTGTTTTATACGTATAATATATTAAGGACAAATTGCTGTTCTGGCATTGATCAGCGAGATTAATTCCGGAGTAAGCTTCGCCACAGCCTCGATAGGATAATGCGTCAAGCCTGTCAGCCAAGCTCGTCGTTAATTTTAATTGTGCGTGACGTCACGACCGGTTTACCATATCTGTATTCTGTGCCACGTTATGGATTTGGTAGTAGATACCTACCTACTTATTGTATTGATTTTTTTTATAAATCAACAAGAAATGTTACATTTAATGTTTCATCCTATGTACTTGTAAAGGTAAGTAAAACTGGTAGGTACCTAATAAAGCTTCGTAAAGTACGAGTATGTGTTTTAGTTTTCGAGGAAAATAGACACAATCCGTCTGTAAAACTGGGCAAGTGAAGCTTCTAAGAAATAAAACGAAATTAGAATAAATCGAAATTTAGAATACCTTTGACGCTCTTTGACGCTCTTTGACGTTAGCGCGGTATCAAAAACGATACATCACATTTAAAATTTCAATTAGGATCAAAAAGTGTTGAGCTTTTGAAATTTCATAGTGTAACGGGGCTTCATTTGCTTAACAGTGGATCGTGGGTCTAAGGCTAGTTCTAGGAATTACTGGAGTTTAATCTGACTAGTTAAGACGACATAGCTCGTAAAATTAGCTCGCTGAAGTGGCAATGGGCTGGCCATGTCTGTCGAAGGACCGATAGCCGTTGGAGCAGACGAGTCCTAGAATGGAGACCGCGACTCGGCAAGCGTAAGGTAGGACGACCCCCCGCCAGGTGGACTGACGACCTGAAAAAGGTCGCTGGAGGGGACTGGATGCGGAGGGTGGAGGACCGGGTGTTGTGGCGCAAATTGGGAGAGGCCTATGTCCAGCAGTGGACTATGATCGCTTCACTAGGAATGCTAGGATTGTACTTACACTCCTGTTTTATCGTAAAAATAAGTCTGGTTGGTAGTTCACTTGATAAACGTTTTCGAAACTGAATAGTCAGTAGTATCAAAGCTAGCTATAGAATTGAATTTTCATTAACACAAAAAAAAAAACGGTGTTTTGGGTACAGCTTTTGGTCAAGGTGTCCCATAAAAACTACGTGGCCCGTTAACTTTGTCAGTTATAAGTCCAAGACGAAATTTTCATTAATGATAATAAATAACGGTTTGAAAATGCAAATTGCTATTTAAACCATAAATACAAACAACAAAGGCTGCAACCCTTCGTTTCACAGCCGAAATTAAAGCCACCCATTAATCACAATTACGTTAATCGTGAAATCGCTGACACATTGTCAGCGATTTGAACGTAAACAGGCGTCATTACATACATAGAAGTATTTATCTGTTGAATTATTAACTGGAATAGGCTAAATTAAGCATGTTTTGTATAATGCCAGCAATTTCGTAGCAGTTTGTGGCTTGTCCGTTTTCCCGGCAGTTACCGCGAATGTGTATTTCATTCTGGGTACATGCATTATTCATTTCCACGGGCCCAGCGTGGCTTTCTGTTCTTTGATGAAAATTCAAGCCGTAATGTCTTTATTTTATGTAATACAGCTTTTTAGGGTATGTAATACACGTTTGGAAGTTTCTACTACCCTTATTTTATACTTCCTTCTTACTTTTTTAATTGAGCTACCTTCCACAAATAAATATATAAATCTTATTCAAACATTCTCATAAATCGAATCCTTGATTGCTGGAGATTGAAATTTCAAAGACATACGTATTCAATATTTACACACACACGCGAAAGATTAAAAAACCGCTTACAAGGTTCTGCCATAAGCTGAATACAAATACTCAGCAAAACTTTTACTCTGAAGCGACTAATTAAAAGTTACATGGACTCAAGTCGCCTCTGGAATGGCCGGCTTTAGGGCACTAGTACCATACTACGAACGTATTATTTCATTAAGCGGCTTACTTCTCGTTGGCTGAATATCCTTTGCCCAAGTCTCCGAATGTAAAATAAAAAATTCAAGTAATTTCGTACTACAGTTACATTTAAAGTTGTCTGTGGTAGGCGATTTAATTAAGTTTATGAAGGTGAAGCAGTAGGTCATTTTGTTTCTGAATTTTAATTAAATAATATTACTTTATTTTTTTATTTTTCATTAAAAAAGTCTTTAGACATAGATAATAATAGAATATACTTAATATTCAGATAGTGTACATTATTATATTCCGTTTTTAAATTGTGTTTCCCCTCTTGGACTGGCATGCCTTGGGGCGTCATATATATTTTGAATTCCAATTCACATAAGATTGGAATCCACCGTGAAAATGCAGAGACATGTTGTTGACTACAAGAATTTAATTAGAAACACTGGTACCTATGTTTATAATAATATTTTTGATGACGTGACCTAAAAGACTGAATATGAGGAAAAAACTTAAAGGAAACAAAAAACGTAAGTAGTTACCTATTTACCATTAATTAGTTTTATAATATAAACAAACGATAACCTATTGACTGCAGACATCTCACCGGCTGTTCCTAAAAAACAATAAATAAGTACCCTTAAATACCTACATCTGAACATACAACCCATACCCTCGTATTTTCTCATTTATCTTAATGCGACACTAAATTATTACAAATAATTACATATTAATTGCGAACACGATACGCGTTCTGTCGTTCAACGATCCTGGGGGTATATTCTCGATAACCTACTGACTTAAGGTCGGTCAATATTATGACATTCGTTCGTGTGACGTCATGCAATGGCGGCGTGAAAGTGGAATGCGTTCAAATGCACTTTTGACATTATCTGACGTATTATTAATGTTGTTAGATTTGTTATGGTTAAGATAACCTATTGCCCCGTTTGGTGCGCAATTAAACATAATTAAGTATTTTTTTAAAGAGGGTAGCTTTGAACTACTTTTTAATTTAACGATCTTTTTGTCAAGATCTTATTTTTTTTCGAAGCCATAGTTAAATGGCAGTTTAATTTAAGTAATACAAATAAAATAACAAATACATTGTTATAACGATGTAACGTAGCCATTTTGTTATCCTTATAATCTACAGAAAACTAAAAGATTTTTGTACCTTATGTAACGTATTCACAAAAAGATCTAAATTCCTATACGTGGATTCCCTTAAATAAAATCTGAGTAGTTACTCTCGTTGGATAAAATGTGATGTTTTGTTTATAGTCAATGTTGATAACTAATCGTTGCACTAAATCACGCAGTTTGATGATGCAAGTGCATAGCTATATGATATACTGATACATATGTACCTATAGAGACAGAGTGAGTAGGTTCCTACATTTTAAACATGTTTGAATTATAACGTCTTTGCACTTTTGATAACAGGATGAAGACAAACAAGAACATATGTTGATTCAATGGCTTGTTGCTATTGGCTCAAACATAACACTGTATGTATCCGATAAAAGGGGTAAATTGGCGAACTAATGTATTAGGTAATGGCCTCAAATCATACCTATATTTAAAAGCGGCTATAAATTTAATTTATTTTGTCTTAATTCAAATCTACATCTTAGATAACAAAACTAAATAGCTGCCAAAACGTTTGGACCTCTAGATCTTTTAAGATATATCTTTTCAAAGTAATTCAAAGGTAGATTCTATCGACAATGTTATACAGATAACCTTAGTTCTCACATCAATACTAGAATAAATACATAATAATACGAGACTTAGATATTTAGATATTATTATAATATATCGCATTTGATCAAACACGTTTGCGAATCAAAGGAGTCTTTTATGTTGGATGGAAACTTTCTGCCTCTCGCTAGTGAAAGGATAGGAAAATTGGTTATTGCGGTTACCATGGTTACTGCGACAACAATGCTCTAGTTTTCTTTTTAAACTGCTTTTTGCATAACACTTTAAGGACGTTCGATGTTACTAAGAAGATACTAATTAATTCATATAGGTACACAGTTTTTGTACCTAATGAGTAAATTATATAACACACTGAATTTAGTGTCGATAATATCGAAGCAAAGCATAGTAGGTATAGCAAGTCCTTTCCTGGGATCTAAGCTTACCGAATAAAAAACATGAAAATCGCTACGGTGGTTTCTTCGCGAAAACATAGACAACAAAATAGTTGCATTCGCATTTTAATACGACGGACGACCTCCGTGGTCGAGTGGCGTACGCACCGGTTTCAAGGTGTCGCTAGCTCTGAGGTCCCGGGTTCGATCCCCGGACGGGTCAATGTAGAAATCAACTTTTCTACATTGCCTCGGGTCTGGGTGTTTGTGGTACCTTCTTTGTTTCTGAATTCCATAACACAAGTGCTTTAGCTACTTACTTTGGGTTCAGAGCAATGTATGTGATGTTGTACGTAAAAAAAAAAAAAACATACATTTATTTTTAATTCTTGTGTTAAGGAAACTGATAATACTTGTATCCACACAGAAATTTAATCCATTAAATTATTAATATAATAATCATCCCAAAATATTCATTTCCCGTCGTTTATTACATGATTCCTCAAATTACTTTTTCTGGGAACACCTAGAATTTCCTTCACTTATCCAATACATGATTGAAAACGTTTTCCTGTAAATGGTGTTATCATTTGATCTATACAACCAATTCAACATGTCTTCTCCGAAGTTAGGATTTCCACTGAGCAAGGGAGACGCAAGTACACAGAACGACGAAGTGAGAAAGGGACAGGTATACTGTTTATTATGATGTTACTATACAATATAGTATTATCATAATATCTGTGTATTCATTACAGCCTAAGTAATGACGTCATCTATTGTTAATACATAGTTAGTGCTATTACTTTCTAAGGCACAATTTATTTGCTGTATGACGACATTTGGTTAAGTAATTATAATTACAAGGTAATTACTTAGGTACTTAAGATTGTACGTAATTTTAATAATATAGTAACTAGGTGTGTAATACACATAAATTTGGTATCTTTAATAAAAGCAATGCCTTAAATTGCTCTGTTTCCTGAATAGCGTAGAAGCCTGCGTGCACGAGACGGGAACGGAGTCTTATTGATCTTATTAATTAGAAGAGGATGCTTTCTTAAAAAATTGTAAAGCAATTATTTTATAATTGGGTAACTAAAGGATCTTGATTCTTGGGTGCGCATACTTATCACATAAGCCTAGAGGTAGCAGCTACAGTATTACAGTATATAGATAAAACAAATAGGTACAGTAATGACGTCACATGAAACTCCTCAAATCAACATCGATTTAGACGATCGCATCAAAGGACCAAATTATTAAACGCTTGAAAACCAACAAACGATAAAATATTCCTCAAGAGCAAACATGTATAGATAACAAGCTACATACAACATATCAATAACAACTCATTTCATTGTACAACTTGGTCCTAAGGGCATTAGTACATCGGTTATCATTATACAATAAATCAGGCTGAACGAGTGTCGTTGTGGTAGGCATGTGTGTGTGCAGTGCAGATGGGGTCGATGCATTTCTTGCTCGATCTGTGCTAACGTTCCCTAGCTGGGTCACTGGAGCCGCGATGCTGTGATGAGCGGAGCGGGGAGGAAAATTTAATTTTTTTTTTTATTTGTCATGTAGTATAAATAATAATAAATATAGTTATTTTGCCATTTTAAATTTAAATCTCGTGTTTTTTCCGTTTTGTGTAATTGTTGAGCAGTGTAAATGGGTTGTACCAGTCTTTTAAAATAAATAAACAAAAGACCAAATACTTTTAAAATAATAAACCAAAACCTTTTAAAATAAATTAACAATCTAAATCTAGTTTGGTTTATGTACACAAGTTTGCACAAACCGGGTCAGATTACGCCCTTTGATGAATTTATTTTAAGACTTCTTGGTGACTAGAAATGTATTCAAAAGTTTTAAAATCAACAGGACTTTCGCTTCCCGCTACGCTTATAAAATATGTTCTATCCTCTACTACGAGATAGTTCTTGAGGTCAGACTGCAGGGGGTGTGGCAGCCGATGCGATTATATATTTTGTTGCTTCCGCTTGTGGTTCCAACTACCTATGAGCCCCTGGTACACCGTATTTTTCTTTATCGACGTTGTTATATTTTTGATGAAATACGTATTTAGTGAAATATGACTGAAAAGGCATTACAATTTCAAACAGGGCTCGGAACCGTTATTTAAAATAACGTTTTTAAAACGGTTTCAACGGTTCTTTGAACAACATTTTGTTCGGAACGAAAACGAAATGAGAACAAAAAGAGAGTTTTAAAAAACCGGTTTATTCCGCAGGACACAGCCGCATGTAGTGTGCAGCGAAAAGCATGAACTTGTTGGGTTCTGTAGGGTATGTTTAAATTTCGATAAATTATTCATTCCGATGCGGTCGCGCATTGATTAAGGTTGTGTGTGTTGCGACTTGCGAGTAATTAGGTAGTTTGCAATATGGTGTTCTAGCATATGCACCACGACAAAATTTTGTCGACACTTTTCTCTCGTCAGCGTGATGTCTTTCCCACTCACACGGCACTGACATCGCGAGACGAGCGTCGAAGAATAGCCGTTGTGCGCATGCTAGGCTGGCTGGTGCTCTGCCGTGGTAATTGAGACTATTTGAGACAACCGACAGAAATTCCCGCCTAAAGTTTTACACAATTAACAATTTTTGGCGTCACCGTCACAAAATCTATAGGAGATTTTATTATACTAGCTATTTACGGTCTTCTTCTTCTTCTTCGGATCTTTTCATACACTGTGCAGTCGCGATAGAAACGAGGAGTAACTACACATCTGGGACAGCCCAAGAGGCTGGACGATCACACAAACGATGTTCTTAAGTAAATGCAGCAGTAACAAACTAAAACACGTGCACGTACCTTGGTCTGCTATTTCTGCTGCCGATGATCCGCCTGCGCTATGATTGATTTCTGATGATGACCACAGTTGATTGCTGAAGGTCACGAGCTGCTCGGAATAGGGATTTCCAGTAGAATATCGGTCGAGTTGACGCGTTTAAAGGGTTTTTTCTTGAGAGAGATCGCGAAGTGCGCGCGCGTGCAAGATGGTAAGAAAAGATTGTCGATAGGGGGGGGGGCGGTTTGTCCGTTAACGGTAGTGACGTCATGAGATGCAGCAGTAGCACCAATCGGATAACGAGTACGGCACGTATTACAACTGTCAAAACAGTTGTGATTGCCACTGCTGAAAATCGATAAGAACATCGTGTGTTGCCCGTGGTGAAATTTAAACGTTCTTATTTTAGTAATTTGTATGATGACGAAACATTCCGCCCACCAAAATACCTATGGTGTTTTCGAAAATACGAAATATAAATAGAAAAGTTAGGAAGAAAACGTTAAACCTTAATAGTTACTGAACTACGAATCCAGTCAACCTAACCTACGATGCTTAATAATTTTAAGTTAAATAATACGTTAATCCTCTATAGGTAGAGGACAGAGTTTCGAGTCGCTCAACAGAATTGCTAGTAGCGGTCTTAAGAATTGCAACCCTAACTTCTCCGTCAGCGCCAGGAAGAAGATCAGTAACCCTACCAAGTGACCATGCAAGAGGAGGTCGATTGTCATCCTTGATGATCACAAGCGAGCCCACCCCTAATGGTCTTGAGTTCTTGGTCCATTTGGCGCGTTGAGTGAGTGAATTTAAGTACTCGTGTTTCCATCTTGACCATAAACTTTGTTGGAAAGCTTGCAACAACTGCCAACGATGAAGACGATGAATATTGACGTTGGAATAATCATCATCGGGGACAGCGGTCAAAGGCTCCAATGTAAGGAAATGACCCGGTGTTAACGCTGACAAGTCATTAGGGTCCGAACTAACAGGGCACATGGGCCGTAAATTTAAAACCGCCTCGATTTGTACAAATAATGTAGTAAGTTCTTCAACTGTTAGAACCCGATCACCGACTATGCGATACAAATGTTGCTTTGCGGCTTTGATTTTTTCTAACGATGAAAAACGATTTAATAAATTATCGATAATTGAAAAATCTTTTTCCCGAGGATGCAAAGTTGATACTAACACAGGAGATTTACGAGTCTCGGCCTCAACAACTTTCTGCTCGTCATTATCAACGCTGTCAATACAAGATGGCCATGACTCATGCGGCTCGGGTAACCATCGTGGCCCCGCCCACCATAACGAGTTGTGAAGAAGTTCACTTGGAAATTGGCCTCGCGAACAAACATCTGCAGGATTGTCTGCAGAGGACACGTGATGCCAATATTCAATAGCTGTTATTTCTTGAATGTGACTCACGCGATTGGCAACGAAAGTAGACCAACGACATGAGGGTGAACGCAACCCAGAGAGTGTAACACTGGAATCGGACCACAAAAAGACAGCTGAAATAGGATTACGAGACCGATAAGTTTCTGTAAAGAATTTGTACAGATCTGAAAGCAAAACTGCGGCGCAGAGTTCTAGACGTGGCAATGAGGTACGTTTTAATGGTACCACGCGAGCTTTCGAACAAACGAAATGAACGTAAGAATTGTTATCTACGTCTGTTACTCGTAAATAAATGACCGCGCCATATGCAGTTTCCGAACTGTCGCAGAATCCGTGTAGCTCGTAGGATTGTGAATCAGTACGAGTGACTCTACGCGAAATTTTTAGATGTTGCAACTGAGAAAGTTGATCCTGATATTGTTTCCATGTACTGACGACCTCGTCAGGGGGAACGTCATCCCACCCGGCACCGATAATCCAAAGCTTTTGGATTAAGCTTTTAACATGAATTGTCAGGGGGGATAAGAATCCTAACGGGTCGAAGATTCTAGCGAGTTCACTAAGAATAGACCGTTTGGTACATGGCCGATGTGAAGATACAACTTCAAAAAGAAACGAATCAGTTGAGGGATCCCATTTGAGTCCCAACACTTTGAATGAAGCCGGTTCAGCTTTATCTAACGATACAGAATCAGTTAGGCAATCTTCAGGTTGAAGATCCGATAAAAGACCGATTATTGTAGAGCTTCTCTATAAACAACATTTGACGTTAAATTATTTTCAGGTAACAAAATATACTTATGGTCGGGAGCCCCGACCCGTGATAGGGCAACGTAAAGTTGCCCATGCGTAAAACATTATTTTCGTAAATCAAATCCTACTAATTTTTCGCCATAACTTCAAAACCAAACGTCCAATTTTAATCATTCAAAGATAAAATACATATTATCTACTTAAACTTTACTTAGTGATTAAATAATTTATTTTGATAAGGATTATAATAATAATAATTAAGCCATTTATTCCATATTTCTGAGTTACATTTAAAATGTTAGTAAGTTTGTTAAAATTATGTTAGTAAAATTTTTATCTTTAATTATAATTATTTTTGATTTAAATATGGATCCCTGTTAGGGTAAAGGCCTCCTCCATCTTTTTCCATAATTCCCTATCCTTGCCAGAATTCATCCATTCCTTTCCTGCTACTTGAATGATATCATCAGCCCACCGTGTCATTGGCCTGCCAACATTTCTTTTTCCTATTGGGCCTTTCCATCGTGTTGTTTCAATAGTCCATCTTTTGTCTGTATATCGGGAGATGTGCCCGGCCCACTTCCATTTAAGAGTGAGTGCATGGATTAGAGCGTCGGTAATTTTAGTTTTTTGCCTGATGGTTACATTCTTGATCTTTTGAATTTTTCTTATCTTTAGCATGCTCCTTTCCATTGCTGTTTGAGTCCATTTAATGTGTTGTTTTACTTTGTTTGTGAATATCCAGGTTTGGCAGCCGTAGAGTAAGCATGGTAAAAGACATGTATCGAAAACAACTTTTTTTAAATGCTGACTGTAGTTTCCTTTTAGGACTTCTTTCAGTGACCAAAATTTTTTCCATGTTATGTTGATTCTTCTTGTTATTTCCTCTTCATTGTTGTACTTGTTAAATGATACTTGTTTTCCCAAATATATATAATTGTTGACGTATTCTATGTTGTTTCCTTTTATTTCAATGTACCTTTTATGACTGTTAGTCATTATCTTTGTTTTGTTTACATTCATTTCTAAGCCAATGCTAGAGCTTTCATCATCAAGGGATCTCATCATTTCTTCTAGATCTTTAAAGGTTTCAGAAATTATGACTATGTCGTCCGCAAACCTTAGATGGTTTATGTAACATCCGTTAATTAGCACTCCTTTGTTTGACCAGTCTAATTTCCGAAATATATTTTCGAGCACAGCGATGAAAAGTTTCGGTGACAGAGGGTCTCCCTGTCTGACTCCTCTTTCTATGCTTATAGCTTCTCCTCTGTTTTCTAGTTTTACTTTACTCGTACTGTTTGCATATATAAATTTTAAGATGTTAATATATTTTTGTTTAATGTTTGAACATCGTAGTGCATTCCATATTGAGCAGTGGCTGATGCTGTCAAAGGCTTTGCTATAATCAATGAAGGCCAGATACAGAGGTCTGTTAAACTCTCGGTATTTTTCAATAATTTGTTCTAGTGTATGTATATGGTCCATTGTGCTAAATCCCGACCGGAAGCCTGCTTGCTCTCTTGGCTGCTGCTGATCAATATCCTGTGATAATCTTTCTAGAAGTAGAGATGAAAACAATTTGTATATGCTTGCTAGTAGGCTAATGGGTCTATAGTTCCCTATGTCCAAGGGGTTACCTTTTTTGTAAAGCAAAATTATATCTGATGTGCACCATTGTTCAGGTACAGTTTCTGTTTCCAACACCATATTATATAAATGTAACAGATAGTGAATCAGAATAGGTGCTCCTATTTTGAGAACTTCATTACATAGCCCATCTGAGCCAGGGCTCTTCTTAGATTTTAACCGTTTTATGTGTTTGTAGATTTCTACGTCTTCAAATGGCTTAACATGATCCTGATCAGTTTCATCTCCGATTCTTGATTGTATTTCAATGTCACGGTTATTTCTCTTCTGGTATAAATTCTTGTAGAAATTAGTTGCAAGGTGTATTATGTCTTTTCTTGATTTTGTTTCGGTTGACTTTTGTTCCAGTTTTTGTATCCAAGTTTTATGTGTTATTAACTCTTTGTATGCTCTTTTGGCACTTCTAAAGTTTTTTATGTTTCTTGTAATGATTTCTTGTCTGTGGTTTCGGTAATCCCTCTTGATTGATTTATTGGTTTCTTTATATATTCTGCTAAGTTCATTTTTCATGTCTTTTGTTTTATTATTTGTGCGTATTAGTTCAGTGCGTCTTTTTATTAGTTGGTCTGTGTCTTTACTAAATATTTTTTGCCGTTCTTTTTGGGTTCTATTTTTTGACATCAGACTGTCCGTTAAGACCTTTTCCAAGAAGTTATAATAGGTTTGGATGTCGCTTGAGACTGCTTCTTTGCCCTTCATATGTATGTTTAGATTTTCGATGTATGTTTTGATTTCGACTTCTGTTTTCGGAATATTAAGTGGTGTTACGAAGTTTTTTCTACACTTTATTGGGCGACTTAGTAGTAGTGTTGCTCGCAGTGGTCTATGATTTCAACATTAAGGATTATAGCATGAGTAAAACAAATGCGTTTAAATGTAGTCCAAAAAAAATTCAACCTAAAAAAAATGGTTGTTGTGCCTCACTCGACATAGATAGGTATAGTGTGTCGCGGACTTTTTTGTAGATATTTATAAGATCTACAATTAATTAGAACATTTTATGGTTCTATCTTTTATAGTTTAGGCAGCGTACGCAAAATAAGTAACTTTTCTGGTTGATTTTTTACACCTTGTGTCCGAAAAACCCAAATATCTTGCGGAACCCTATTTTTTTCCAAAATAAAATTTAGCCTATGTTACTCGTGGATAATGTAGCTTTCGAATGGTGAAAGAATTTTTAAAATCGGTCCAGTAGTTTTTGAGCCTATTCATTACAAACAAACAAAGTTTTCCTCTTTATAATATTAGTGTGGATGTGGATTAGTGTGGATATAGGGTCTACTTGCGTTAACGAAACGACGAAACTTAGCCGAGCGGCCGTCAAATACCAACTGAATTAAAATCGTGATATTCTTATTTTCGTATCGAAGTTTCGTTGTTTCGAACGAAGGACCCAATAAAATAGAAAAACCGGTTAAAAACGTTTTATTAACCGAGAACAATTCCAATGTTATTGTTCGAACGGAACGCTTATTATAACGTTCCGTTCGAACGTAACCGAAACAAACTGGTTTTTAGGTATTTAAGACGAAACCGTTTCGAAAAATATACCGGTATCCGAGCCCTGATTTCAAAACTGTTTTTATGACGATTTGGCTCATTTTCAAGTGTAAATGATGCAGAAGTAAAGGTACTTTTCCCTGTCTCAAGGCTAAACACCTTCATGTAGGTCTGAAATGATACAGAACTACGCAATCAATGACAAACCTAATCTGTGTTGTCATGTGTAACTAATAGATATTTAATCAAGATAGGCCGTGTTTATAGCCGACGTCGCCAGCTAAGTCTGGCACCAGGCTCAGACTATCTATACTTATAATAAATCTGTTAAAGTGAGAATTCTGTACAAAAATATCAAAAAAATAAATGGCGGGGGGTGTTACTAGACCGACACCAAACCGAAAAGTGTGAAAAAAAATATTTTTGTCTGTCTGTTTGTTCAGGTATCACGCAAAAACTACCGGTTTGATTACGATGAAACTTGGTATAATTATTCTTTATTAACCTGGGCACCACACTGGGTAGTTTTTATCCCGAAAAAGTATAAACAATAAAAAACAAACTTAATTTTGCGGTTAAAAACTCATTGATAAGTTTCGTCATCCACGCGAACGAAGTCGCAGGCACAGCTAGTATTGTAATAAGAATGATTATGTAAGTGTATGGTAAGAGATTTTTAACTAAAAAATATAAAGCGTAGAGCAAGACCGATTTTGTGATAATTATTAGTCTGACATATTTATGGTTAAGTCTTCACACGATAACAAAATAAAAAAACAATAATTAAAAAAAATTAAAAACACGCCTGCCATGTCAAAAAAAATTAAAAACAAGTCAAATATTTGCAGTCGGGGTCGGTTACTTGGAACAATTCATTACAGGTCCCCCGACTGCAAATATTTGACTTGTTTTTAATTTTTTTTGACATGGCAGGCGTGTTTTTAATTTTTTTTAATTATTGTTTTTTTATTTAATACCTTTTATTGAACACCAAAAGAACATGACACAACACAGAAAAAAATATTGTTCGGAACCCTTTGCAGGCGATTTCGACTCACACTTGACCATTTTTTAATGTCCACATAGCCTATGTCACTCGGGATAACTCAAAGCTTCTAATGATACCACAAACATTGAAATCGGTCAAGCCTTTTAGAAGTTATGGTGGAATAAAGAAACTCACAAACATACATACATACATACATACATACCTACATACATACATACATACATGAACCCTGAAAACATAACACTCCTTTTTTTGGGCAGTCGTGTAAAAAGAACGATTATTAATATTTGATCCAACTTTTCCTATAACGTAGTACAGTGTTTTAGAAAATGAAGTCAATGATATGTTATACTTTTAGATATTTCATTCATCTGAATAGTGTTTGCAGTACGCAGTACATCACAGTATAGTAATAGCAAATAAATCATTGTTTGCTATAACATATAGAATATTTTATGTTGATTGAAGGATCCGTCTATTTCTTTTGTTTGCTGCGAGTAAATAAACTTTTCCCTTTGTATATTTACTGTGTTTGATAGCACTTATTACTATGGCTTTACGTACTTTTCTTTTGAACTTGTTACAAAATAGGTACTGTTTTTTATTTGAGTAGAAATTTTACATAAGTAATAATGATGTGGCAATAAACAAGATTGTTTATTTACAAAAAAAAAGCGTTTGCATATCACATACATTCAATAATTTTGGAATCTCAACTTTTTCATTTCTGAACCAATAAACAATTAGCCATATGACTCCATGAAACAGGAATATAATACCGTATTTATCGCAGGTAGAAAAAAATACTATTTTTACGCAACCTTCCTAGTAAGTAGATGTATATCTGAAAATTACTCTTTTGACATGGGTACGTAATTTGGGAGCTGTCGCTTTGATCTCACTGTTATTAGAATATCTATAGACTTTCTGCCGTTGCATACAATTGGAATATGGATAGTGATCGATTACCGACACATTTTTTTAAGGTACATGTAAGACATTTTCTAAAAGGATTTGTTTTGTACCTAAATTATATGAGGGTTTCTGGATATTTATAAAATTATACAATGAAAAATTAAGCAGATGAGTGGATATTCAAATTGAGAAGAAGATATTCTTAAAAAATTAAGATTGAAATCACTCATAACTACGTAATAAAACACCTTTGTTCACAATACCTAAATAGAAACTTTAGTTTTCAAAGGCTTCTGTATAGTATTACCGAAATACTTATTCAACAAAGATTTTTGAAGGAAAAGAGCAAAAGTTTTCAAACAAGCGAGTACTAAGAATATGATGTAGGAACCAAACTTGAAGCCCGCGTCTATAATGTTCAGTGCTAGGAAACGAGAGTTTAAGATGTTTCGAAACTTCTAGAAACTTCAAGCATGCTCCATCTTGCTTTAGTTTTTATTTTTGTTTGCAAATGTTTATCGTGAACAGATTTATTCATGAATTATAGATATTATTTCAACTTGTTTTTTTTTTGTAGGTAAAATCATATAATTACCAAATTAGGTACTTAATTATATGTTATTTGAAATTATATTATTCCGTCAAGTTTCCTTTTCAGATTTAGTATGAAATATATCAAATATATACTTAGTCTGTAATATAAAAGCAAAAATACATAAGTACTCCATTTAAATCAGTCTCTTATTTTTTTATGTTTTATTGAAATGAATTCCCTTATTAAAGCAAATAACATTGGTATCGGAAAGCTATCTATAATGTGAACCTACTTAGTTCCGAGCCACTGGCTCGACAGCTTGTCCACTATCGAATAGCTCTGCGTTCCAGTGCACACAGCATTCTAGTCTAGTATTCTAGGTACAACTAGGTTTACTCGCTCGAACGGTTTGTTTGGATGCGAAATTAGACGTAATCTGATTTGCTTGTCGAACGTTGGGAGTGTTCGATAGTCTTTTGGCGGCGATGTTAGGTGACGATAGTTTGGAAGATAAAATCGTAACGTTTGTTATTTACCCACGGCAAAACAAGAGGGTTATGTTGTAATAGTATAGTTCGAAGGAAAACTTTTTAAAATATAATTTTTTTATCTTGTCCAAGTTTGTACTCTAGTTTAATAGTGATATAAACAAAATTACTAGTTATGTAGGTCTAGTTAAATGTTTTCGGAACTACTTATTCGATTACCTATACTACAATAATATTACCATCCTATTTTAGAACTGTCCGATAGTAACATGAGACACCATTAAACCAGTTACCTTACGGTACTCCCACCTCCACCTCTCTTACAAGTCAAACCACATCATTAAATTAGACTGTCTTACGTAACATACAGTCAGCAGAATCAAGGTTATTAAAATATGTCTCTTTTAGATTCGACTAGATACTTTAACACAAGAGAATAATTAATTTAAAGATGTGATGATCTCAAAATTTGTGTAAAGCTCGTTTAATATCTTCCCGACATTAATAATTTTCTAGATATTGTCTGTACGAACATGCTTGCGACCTCCCTGAATTTCGACATTCATCTTATTAATTCGTTAAAACTGGTTTATTTGTTTACAAAAAGTTTAACTATACAGGTAAATTCCAAAGGTTGGTTACTAAACCTTACGTTTTAAAGTTATTTGTTTTTTTATCACATAGTTCAGTAGTGAGATAAGTTATATATAAGATGTCAACCCGTTTATTAATCAGTGCGACTGCATAAAAATCTAAAGGTCAATGCCAGATAAAAAGATAACAGAACATTTGGCTGCACAGATCCAATAAGATATATATTATATATGTTAAACGCGTGACATTTCAATAAACAAATGAATACATAGGTGTATCTATCTACCAATGTATCTATAATGTTTAGTATCTGTGCTTAGTTAATTACCAAATGTTTAAAACAAATAAATTAGAAATTGTAGTGTTATCGTTGTTGCTATGTACAACAAAAGTTAAAAAAATGTTGTAATCGATTGAAATTTAAAAAAAGTTACGTATAAAATTTTTATGATAAAAAAATGAGTTTTTGTTTATCAACTTAAAATAACATATTTATTATGAAAGCTTCATTATTATGAATATAAAATAAGCGACTTTGTGTTCTTGTAAATCGCTCGAGAACATTCGCAAAGCACGTTAAATGTACATAATTAATTTATTTATACTGGCTCGTTCACTGATTACTCTCATTAAAGATTGGGAATATAATCTTCATTCAAATTTAATGGGTAAAGGTAAATAAAACTGCGATAAAGCGTTTCCCTATAACAAATACTAGTTTACCTACTTTGTTACTATTTATTAATGAACTAATAATGATAATAAAAATTAGTATTTATTAAGTAGTAGTAACTAACGGCTTGGTAGTCCCACCCGGAGAGATAGAAGGATAGAAAGGCCCATACTTTGCACTGCGACAGGTACCTATGTTTAGAGACGAAAAAGGGTCCAAAAAATTACAGTTGTAAATGTTTTGTTTTCCAAAACATTCAAAGCGCTTGAGAAAATACCCTGTTTACTAACTAAGTGCTTAAAGAATTAGAACTATACTAAAGCCATTTTGGAAAGAGAATGAAAAGTTATTACTAATTAAGCTATTATCAACTTTGACAACATGTGTTTAAGTTCATTTTAGAATGACAAATATTACCGAAAAGGGCTTAAAAGTAATTTGAATGTGATGGAAACTGAACTATTAGTCATTAAATTAAGGTTCATAATCCCAAAGCACGTTCATTATTTCTTTAAAGTGGCTGATGTATAATATGAAATCCTTCTTTCGTTATACCAAAATTTAAAAGTACCCACATTAAAATTTATACCAAGTATTGTAGTGGAAATCCTCTTTAAGTCCGCATAATGTAGAGAAAAATACCCCGCATTTCTACCGTTTCGCAATATCGTGTGTTCGATCGTAAGAAACTTCTGCATTGTCCGCCCCAGCCCGTATTGCAGGCACTTCAAATATTTACAGTCCTTGCACAAAGCGCCTATTTCCTTAACACACCGACTTTGCAGATTCCAATATAAACCTTTATTGCAAATGAACGTACGTGTACGATGTTGTCGTTGTTTTCAATGAAGAAATAAAACCTTTTATATTACAAAGAAAAAACCATCTTAAACTTAAAAGAAAATGGAAAGTTGATAAGAATATTTACCTAATATGTCGGGATGTTTTAGCAAAAAGTCCTGTTTCGCCCTTATCAGGTCGAGCCGTATCTGGTTCTCGAACGGCGCCTCCAGAGCCGAGAACACCAGGGCCCCGGACGCCAGGTACACCACGTAGAAGATCACGTAGAACAGCAGCAGGAACGTGAACCTCGCTTTACCGAACAACCGACTCGTTGCGAACAACGGCTGGAATGGAGGATGCTCCTCTTCATACAATATCTCTCTCTCAACCACCATTTTCTTCGGATAAGGAAACAGCTGACTGTGTACCGTCATGTCGTCGTCACTCCTCGAACTCATACTCCCGTACGACTGAATACGTTTATACTTTCCTACCTTCTCCATTTTTAAAATGTCAATCGAATTTATCGCGCCAAAATTTAAGCAAAGAATATTTTAATTTCAAAAATCAAAAATCCATAGTCATTTTCAAACACATTCCAAATTCAAAACACGGAGGCACAGGCTTTATTCTAAACGGCTTGTCGGTAGTCCACAGCTCCAGAACACAAACCAAATTCCCGGAACGCGAGGGATCTTGGTCAACTGTACTTGAAAAATCTCTTGGGATGATTAGGTTCAAAGAAAAGCGCGAATATTTCCGTCACTTTAGTATCCCGGCGACATTTTTCGAGTTTATATATCACCATTTTGATGCATTTTAGAAGAACTGGTCGGTTTTGATAACTAATATGGCGGAAGCCGCGAGGTTTAATGCGGGGCGTTCGCGTCTGTGATCGTCAGTTGACTGAGCGCAAGCGACGATGCACGATAAATTAAAGTAGATGCGCCCATTGGCTGTGTTGTCGTAACTTGTTTGTCCAGTACCCAGATATCGGCGATAATCTCAGAACACGCGCGGCTTTCATAACGTTTTATTTCGTTTAACGATATCGTATCGTATCTGTAGGTTAAACCGATAACTGACGAATTTAGAATAAATATCCGTTAAAGAACTAATTATTATGTTTATCTAGTTTTCAATTCTTGTTTACATAAAATGTCAACGAGCAAGTATGACGTTTATCAAGGGACCCTCTAATTACTGCGATCATTAAAATTTCTTGAAATTCTAATTTGTTTTTCTGTAAATTGTATCTACTCTATATCTACCTAACTCGCTTCAATGAAGTCCCCTAATTAGTAATCTATTGTCGTTCCTTTCTCATCGCAACAAAAAGATACCGGTTGTTACAAGACTCTTTGTACGTAAATGGACTTTTGATCCAATATATTTTTAAGACATCGTTAATTTTGCCATTTACCTACGTACTACGTTAGGTACGGTTAAGTTATTTTCGTGTTGCCTTCGGATTTGCACATTAAAAAAAAACATGTCTGATCCTTACCAGCAATGACAACTTAAAAATTAAATTAGGACATCAAAATATGTTTCAAGAGGTACGTAAAGAGTGTCTGAAGAGTGCTTTGATTTTCCTCAAGTACCTACTGCAAGGGCCACCTTCTATAGGGTAACATAAATAACAGTCAGCAGGGGCCCGAGTCTGCTATTTACATCTGCTTGAATCGTCTGAGTGGGTGGGGCTAGTGGGACCATTTTACGATAATTGGCATTCTACTAACTGTCAAAACGTCACAATTGGCCATTGGAACGATTGAGCCGCGAGTTGAGTGAATATGACCGATGGCCGGTACAATTTCGTATTCCGCTATTTTTTGACAGCAGTTGCATCATATCTATGGCTAAACATTTTTTATTTTTCATAGACAATGTGTCAATTTCAACGAAAACTTTCCTTTTTTAAAACATAATTATCCTTATTTACAAGTTTTTAATAGAAATTACATATTGTATGGGCTTTTACAATTAATTAGTATTCAAAAAACAATTAATACAATTTTTTGCAACATAAGAAACGATTATTAATAATTAGTGCCAATCGGTGTTGCCTATTAATAATTACAAAATGTTTGATACTTTTATTTTTAATTTAAATTGACAACACCGCGTCCCACTCATGCCACTCATGCTGATTGTTGTTGGCTTAACTGAATACGAAAATTAGGCACATATTGGGTTGACACTATCATCCCACTATGATCATAGTAACACGGAGTGTAAATAGCAGACTCGGGCCCCAGGACTCGTTAGAATATAAGAACCTCTCAGAAATGTGTATTTAGGCAAGTGCTTATAAGTATAAACATAGGTTTATGTAAGTTTCAATTGGATTTCAAGTTTATCTATAGTACTTATCCAACTATTCATTTTAAAAATTAAAAGTATTTTAATATAAGCAGCTAGACAATTTAAGATATTCGTTAAATATTATTGAATCTTTTTGAATGTGGCTTTTTCAAAGTTATATGTACTTTCTTAATTAATCTAAGACACTTCTGACAAACGGTGAAGGAAAACATCGTGAGGAAACCTGGATTCCAAAATTTGGGATCTGAAATCGCCAATCCGCAGAGAGCAAGCGTGGTGATCAATGCTCGTGCCTTCTCTATATGGGAAGAGGCCTGTGCCCAGCAGTGGGACGTTTATAGGCTGGATTATTATTATATATTATTATTATTGAATCTATCAGACATTCAGTATTCTTGGCACATTGTCACTGTTGGTCTTAAGCGAAAATTGTTAGCATCTTTGTATTTCTTTGAACTTCTTTATGTCCGAAGATGTGTACAACAATGTGTACGTCATAACTTATATAAGTAAAAACCTGCATCAAACATTATGATCACTATAAACTAAAATAATATAATTAACAAGGGAAAGTCCTAGATTGGTCACCCTCCAAGTCACGCGCGGTAGGACACTTGATACGGAAAGTTCACGCACTATACCTATCTACACTCTACTCCACTTATGTTACCTATCGTTGATATATTGCATGGTTTTCCTGTATGCTTAGTGATGTACTGGTTACTTTGTAGTGCAGGGCAAAAACCTTTAGAGTACTCAACGGATAGTGCATTAAAAATTCATCTACCCCTTGTATTTAAAGTGAGTATGTGATATCAGATGTTTGGTTTTTCTTTTTCGATAAAAAGACAATAATTTAGTTTTTTGCCTGTGTGTGTGTTGTACAAGAAAAATCTTAAAGTTAATGTTCTAAAAGCTTGGCCAAGAAATTAGCCATTAAAAATATAGTGATGTCATTTGACTATAAAGATTATAACAAGATAAAGGCAGAATTGAATTTCATATAGCATGGCCTAACTCTTTTAGGAACGCGTCTTGGTTTTATCCTAGGTATATCTACAAGTACTTCTTAAAATTTGCATTTTTTTAACATGTCCTACAGTATACTATATGTCAATTATGGATGAGTTAGCTTCAACTAGCGTTAAGCTTAGCAGCGATCACGTTCCCAGTCGCCTTGCCTCTCCTCGTGCCTTGCGGCTTGCCTCTTGAGCTAGCCTCATAATATCCAGCTAAATAAAATATTGAACTTTTCCTTCGGTTCTCAAGGCAAACACCACTAGAATATATGCAGAAATGTTCTACTAAATGGAACAGAAATATTTTCCACTGCAAGCCAATCTTTGTTTTCATTTTTATACACGTTACATGCGTATAACTTATATACGTCATATGTATGTACGTAATAGGTACGTCTGTAGGTATAGCGAGATACGATATCAGTGGGTCAAGACATGATCCTAATAGATACGTTGATGCATTTATCGTGATGCGTTCATGTCTGCACTTTGCACTGAATACTTATGAGGAAAATTACTCGAAATTTCTATAAAACACGTTTATACTTTATTATATTGTTTTTCCAATTCGAATTTCTAAAGGATTCCAGCTAGAGATCGACTCTTAATTTGGTCAAAACTCATTACAGTTATTATGTGACCATAATCAATAATGATCAAATTCGACAACATTTAACAAAATGTTATTAAAACCACAAAGCACACTCAATTGCGTATGTAACTTCAATGTTTCAGAACTGTTTTCGCAATAATAATAATATTATGCTGTAGGTAATAACTGCAGTTTATATTATCATTGCGTAAGTATATGATACTGCAATCAAGAGAAATGGGTGTGTCATATAGAGATCATGTTTGTTTATACTGACATATGACTCTTGACTTTCTCTGCACATGGACGCAGTATAGATATTAAATATCATTAAATTGCATCAGCTGTAAAAACTGTCCCTTACACGCCCTTTATATAATCCAATATAATAAAGGCCTAGGTACCGTACAATGAAAATTGACAAAGAAAATGAAAAAAAAAAAACTTCTTAACAAAATTGCCATTTATACATAAGGATTAATATAAAGAGTGCTTCAGAATTTCGTGGGCATATTTGAAGTACTGCTGATGTCCACGTATATCCGTGTTACTCTGTATATAAACATACGTTCACAGAAATTCCTGTAAATTCGGCTGTGGATGAACTTGACACTGACATTGCAAAATCTAATGGCCGTGTTCATATCAAACGTGTAGCCAGGAGCCGAATGTGAAAATAATATGGCGCCGAATGTGAGACGGCTCCCTGTGAGCCCCAGTGTGAACATGAAGAAAGACAGTATTTTTCGTCAGCGTTTCCGCATAGCGATATAACGTATTCTCGTGAACGAAAAAGTCAATATAATATTTAAAATTATAGAAATGTTACAGATAGCTGCGTAACGCCCACTTACGGTCGTCGGCTCAATATACGTTTGGTTTGAACACGGCCTAAAGGCATATACTGTATATAGGTTTGGACGAATAAATTAATATATATTCCCTCACTTACCATCAACACATGGATGATCTTTGAGGAACTGAGCTTTGAGATCGTCCAGCTTTTCCGCGATACTCTGCTCTACGGGTCCTTCGATCGCTTGGAACACCGATGCACCTGTAGAATAAAGGTAAATTAGCACATGTGATGGAAATGTAAGAAAACACACTTCGTAAGGAACCTTCAGTAGTTTAAGCGCCTTTAAAAAGGAGGAGCTCAACATATCAACACACAGAAGAGACAGTTCCTTTGTTAAGTAAACGTAAATGAGCTGTTTCTATGAGATAAATAGTTTATCTACCCAAAGTACCTACTTGGAACTATGGACCATATGTATCTGTGTGGAGATCATTATGTTTATTACGTTAGTTAGCCACGAGGCACGCGTGTGGAGGTCGGCAGGTGGCATCACGTTTGCCACCTTATCCTACATCGTGGGTAATTCCCTGATTACTATATACCTATGTTTTTACCTAAAGCTGAAATGGTTTATAATGTTGTTCCGGTAATTGCATTTGTAGAGTTATAAGTAAGTAATTAATATTTTTCCGTTTGTTTAGTGTTTATTGATTTTTTTTCTAGAACTATCGAGTCGATTTTGGCCTAGATACCAAAAAACATACAGGTTTTGCTACTGTAAGCTGCCGCACAGACAATTTTATGTCGTAGTATTTTTTTTTTTTCTATTCATTTCCATTTGTTACAGACTCTGTAATTAATTAATGTAATTATTCCAATCTAATTTTAACTATTTGGTGAATGCCGCCATAATTATGTTTTGGTTAGGGAATACAAAATTAGGTCGAAAACAACATTAGTTGATTGTCATTGGATTGGTAACGATAATAAAACATTGCATTTTTAACCAATTATTTCTACATTAGGTAATCTTTTTATCAACATTGGCCATGGCCGGGCTAAAGCCCTGGCAACAATATCATTGTTTTCGGTACCTAATGTTCAGAACAATAATTATAATTTGTTGTTTGATAAACAAATGAAAAACGTTAATTAGTTGGTAGATAACATTTGCATAAGAAAACAATTCAACATTTAATTTTTTGTATATTTTATTTTGTTATATTTATTTATTTGTTACGATTAAAATAATGTTGTTGTTTTAATTATTTACGTAGGATTACCATATGTATAATGTCAGGGGTTAAAAAGTTTTTTAGATTAGATTTTGTATTGAGTTTGAGTTTCTAGATATTGCTATAAAATTTTGTGGAGGCTCTGTTTGTTGTTTCTTTTGTACAATCGGAAGCGACAAAAGTATTACTTAATAGGTTATTAACAGTGGTCAATTTATTATGTTTTCATTTTATTTACAATTCAATACTTAAATCTAATACAAGAACAAACAAAGACTAAAATTAAATCTTATATAGATTAATAAAACTAACACGCGTCAAAATACTCATCGTCATCCTTGTCAATGGCGGGAAAGGTGCCCAGAAGGCTGGCAGCATTGCCACGTTGAATGGCTATGCCGATTCTCTGTGCAAGGAACAAACCAGCTCTCTGATCACGAGTAGTGTCTACCAAACGTTTTGACAGTTCTTTAAAAAGATTTCGTGCACTCGGACCCCATGACCCGAGCGTTTCAACCCCAAACGGCTCGAAAATATAATTACCCATTAGGTTATTATACTTTCGCCGTTTAAGGGTCTCCGCTGCTCCAGCAGCAGCGCCTGGAGAGGCCGCCGAACTTAGAACGTGGGATGGCGCAAGGGTGTCGACGCACGTTGCGTCCCACACCAAAGGCCGACCCAATTTCCAAGGCAACAATGACATACCGTCAGGTCTCTTACCATCGCTGCGCACCAAACCATTGGGTTCCAAAACAGCTGGTACACCGGCAATGACAAGAGCACGACGGATAATGTCATTAATATTTGCGTGACGGGATATACGTCCTGCGCTCCTGCTGCAGGACAAGCCATGGTGACCGAGGCAATCGACTGTTTCACCGCATTGACACCGATGACATGCGACACAAGGTATACCTAAACGTAAACTGATGGCGAGCCGGAAAGTATTGTCATCCAAAATCGTACCAAGAGTGGTTGACGGAAGTGCCTGTAACCAGAGGCCCGATTCCCATTCTCCCACAGCCAGGAGACGCGCGCGCTCTGCAGTGTTGATTGACGTATTAATTAATTCTTTCCGTATCAAACTGCAAAGCGGCTCGTCCCACTGCCTCTGAGAAGAACGTTGCTCGGGTAGATCTGTGCCCGGGCAGGACAATTCCCAACTATTTACTGCCTCAGTCATGCACAGAATCTGAAAATCAACCAGAGAAGACCCTAAGATTTGCCTGGTTAATTTTTCAGTGCTGTGGACCAAAGACAAAAATGCTGGTAAGCCTAGACTGGAAACTTTACGTACACCAAGCCCACCAAATCGGATCGGCAGCGTGGCTTGGGTCCAAGCTCGGTCATCCAACGTTACGTTAAAAATTTATTTGAATTTACTGTCTCAATTTATCAATACTGCTGTTGAAAAAGATAGAATGATGATACCTATTGATAGAATCTTAAACTGTTTTAAGAAGATTAAAACAGGTTTGTATTTGTAACCTCTATGTTTCTACCTAGATGTAGGTATACATAAAAAAATCTTCTTGAAAGTATACAAATGAACTAAGATGTCCTTGTAAATGGAACTGGAACATTTTATTTTTTTTACTTATTTTTTCTTCGCTCATTTTTTTTCATAGAAAATTCAAAAGTTTGCATTTCTTTCAATTGCAAGTCTAAAGTTTATTCACTAGTCTTCAGAAACTTCGTTTTCTTGAATTTAATTAGCCTCCTGTTAAAGTCACAGATGTTTTCTGATTACAAATATTTTAAGCACTAGTCTCTAACCATTTTACTGCTTTGGAAAGCGTTATAAGTATAAAGATAAAGATAATTTATTTGTAAAAAACACGTGCACATCAATAATACATAATATTATGTATATTGGAGGTGACAAAGTTAAAACAGTAAACGGTAGACCAGCATGTTTTTACCATTTAGGTGTACAAATATTAAAGAAATTTAACAAAAATCGAATTTATGAAAATAGGTAAACAATTGCATAAAATCAATTAAACTTAACACTATTGTTATAACACACATTTTTATCATTTATAAAATCATCAACAATATAATAATTTAACATTTATTAATTAATATTAAGAATTTAAATAAACTATATTTAAATTCTTAATATTATGTGGAATTTTATTAAAAATAATATTCTGTCCAAATTTCTATTATAATATATCAAATCAGTATTAATTTTGTTGTTGTGTAATACCCAAAATGTAAATGAATAAATTATAATTATTATTAATAAAAAGTTTATTTTTTTTTTAAATTCGACTGCTAGATTTTGATGAAGACGAAATTAAAACAACAAACTCAGCATTATTGTATAAAGAAAACTTGCAATAAAATAGCTTTAGTGTGGCGAATCTTGTGGCAACTCAAACCGAAGTCAAATCGTCTTAGCCGGTGTTGGTTCAGCTAATTGCTTCAGATTGGGATAGAGTGAGGTTTGTTATCAGAAACCTCACGAAGAATAACCAGGTCTGAGCTTTACCACTGTTTTAGTTTACATACTAGCTTTCCTCGTGACATCTCTGATACTTAATAATTGATATTATAAAGACTGTTTAGAATTCTCAAGTTATAAATATCAGTGTCCAATTATTTTTACGCAAGATATAACTTCTCAAGTTTTTTTTATCTATCAAAATTGGTGTATTCCGTGACTGTAGAAAGAACTAGATATGTTATTGTTAGGAAATGGGGGTCAATTTGTAATCCTATTTTTGAGGACTAAATCAATTTAGGATCTAAAAAAAATGAAAATATTTAAGTTCGGTAATTATAATTTAATAAATGTAATGTATATGTGTACATTGTGTTACAATAAATTATGAATTATTCTTGTCGTGTGTAGTTGTCGGATTAAAAAAAAAATGTGCGGCCATCTTTAAACGAATGTTTAGAAGTCAAACCAAAGTGAATTAGATTTATTTACTCATCGTTAGGTCTTTTGTCAGTATACAACGTTATCTCTTTATTTTTAATCCAATCGTATATCAGTCAATGTACAGAAAAGGTTTTTAGAAAAAACAGAAAATGTCTGACAGTTAAAGGCTATGAATAACGATATTGTCTTGTAGACTTTTAAGCTAAGGTAATGTGATAACGGTTTTTACGTTTTCATGAAAATACTTTTAAAGAAAGAATTGCCAAATATATAATTCTTACAAAAAAAAACCGACTTCAAAATAAGTCTTATATGGTTTGCTTATGGATCCCACTGTCGTAACTGGACCAAATTAAAATGGGACCACATGGGAAGCACCACCTTTCAAATATAAAACTAATCATCAAAATCAATTCACCCAGTAGGTCAGTAGAAAGTTCTGAGGTAACAAACATAAAAAAAATACAGTCAAATTGAGTACCTCCTCCTTTTTGAAGTCGGTTAAAAATACCTAATATTGTATTTATAAATAGTAACAAGTAAACGAAATGAATGAATGAAATAGTAGAAGACTTGTTATTTGGATATCATTCGGAATCACATTCCGCGTTTTTTTTCATGTTTTTGACATAAGGCGATGTCAAGACTACTTAATCCATCTTAATTCCTGTAATTAAAGCTACGAGAACAATTAATAAACTCGAGTGTCTCTTAAATTATACAGTAACTTGAATATAATATGTTTGTAACATTATGTCGGCTCTCGTAAGATGTTATGGTACAAATGTTAGATACAATGGACCACAAGTAAATGTTAACATTTTGACTATAATATCACCTTTATCACAAAGCCATTAGGTTCATTTTCCTGATTATTTGTAACTAACCACGTGAGGTCGACTGTAGTAGGTGTAATTTACCAAATGTAAGTAATTTGGAAAATGAGTCGAGAGTTGTGGAGAAATAAATCCTTATGTTGTGTGACACATTTTTGGGATAAGAGATTATTATGTAATATGTACAGGTACATGTAGTAGTTTTGTCTGTTATTAGGTAATCTTTTAGCTAATATTGTCCTAATTAGATATTTTCTCCTAACGCTAGTGGAAAAGGGTTTATTAAAATTATAGCCAACTGGATTTCTAGTTAATATGATCAACTCATTTTTTTACTAACTGTTCGCCGCGATTTAACCCATTTCAGTACCTACCTGATCCCCGTACCCAATTTTTTTTTTTCGGAGAATTATGCGTTTCTAACCAAACGTTGTATTATGTATAGAAATATAGATAGTTCCAAGTGAACCTACTCACCCATGGTTAGATAGAGCGCCATAGCGGACATGAGCACGAGCACGCGCAGCGCGGGGATGCTGCGCGCGTCGTGCACGCAGCCGGGCACCACCAGCCGCATGTTGATGTCCTGGGGATAAGGTAAATCGTGTTATATGCCATGAAAATCAATACTCCTTTACACAAACACTATTTGTATTTGGAGAACTTATTTCTACGTACAAATTCTCTGTAAATGCATGCTAATTGGATTTTTGTGTATATTGCTTGGGCCGCTGAATTAGGAAAACATAAAAAGAGACGAAGCTGATTTTAATCAAATATAATATTGCAGGTATCGCAGGTATCATTACGTGTGATGTCGTCATGTGATGTAAAAGACAATCAGACCCGTACATTACATTACGTATTCGTACATTAGTAAATTATCCCACTTCTACATTATTTAACATACCATATTAATTACAACATAATGTTAATATGAGACATACACTTCATAGGCATCGTTTTGTTAAGTATTCTTATTACTTAGTCATAAAAAAACTTAGAACAAATAAAACAATTGCATCGGATGCTTACTCAATACAAAAGCTTTGTAAGAGATTAAACAATAAAACTCTAGTATAACCTCAAACGTGTAACGCAATAACAATCCTCCTTTTATTAGTAGGTAGATAATAAAGGAAAGAATTGCAATATCGGGTCAAGTGCAATATAAGGTCGTTTAGTTGCATTTGATGCTCGTATGATCTTTAGAGGCACTTGCCTTAAAGTTCAGGAGCAAAGTGCATCGCTGACATTTGCGAACAGTACGTAGGTACAATTTATTCATGATAATAAAAGTCTTTCTTCGGTCTTGTTATTGTGTCAAGTTACCCAATAACTACCCATTAGGATTAAACTTCTTTGCTTTCTTATTTGACCATTTGGTCACATAGTGATTTAAATTGGTAGGAATGTGAATTTCAAGCTTATTATTTACGACTTTTATGACAAAGGTAGAGCAAGTGCCAGCTCTATAGATAAATCAATGTAAAAAAAATGGTGTATGATGAAGAAGAATACAAAAAACTACCGATATTTTTTTACCACTTATAGACAACACTGGTATCAATCTTTATTAAGCCATAAAGTTGATATTCGCAACTCCTTGTTGCCACTGAAGAGAGTCCACAGTTCTCAATCTTAGCAATGACGTCACTGGTCTCCACTTAGCGCCTGAAACCTTTTATTGATTGAAACAACACCGCGTGGGTGTACTGATATCGACCCTAGCACTAATTATTTAGAATACTAAACGAGCTAGAATTCAATTGATGGAAAATTTTCTTAGAAAAGTACTTGAATTATTGATTTCAAACTTTCTATTGTTGGAAGCAAGACAAATTGAAGGTTTGTTCTGTCGATTAATTGTATCAATTTGTAAGTATTTTATTCATGCAAAGTTATTATTACTGTTAATAAGTATTGTTGGCTAGCTAACTTATTGTTAATTTAATTACAATAGTAATTTCAGGTGTTTTCGATGGGATGAGAAGATATAATAAGTAATAGGTTTTTATTTAGACCAACCTTTCCGTGTATGATGTCGTACCAAACAAAAATTTGAAACATTCTAAAGTATTAAGGTTTAAGGACAACAATTGCTTTACATATTAAAATATTTTCTACCTTTTCTCACCGATAATTATTAAAAATAAGCAGAAAAAATTGAAAAATATTTAATACAACAAACCCAAATACTTTCAAACGAATGGAATAACCTTGAACAATATTTGAACGATCGATAAACTGTTCACATGTCGATAACAAAGTATCGATGTTAACACAACACTAGGGCGTTCGTTGTCAGGCCCTTCAATCCCGTGTTATAGATAACAGGCAGTGATTGTTGACAGACAGTCTATATTATCTGATACTCGCTACCTGATATACACCGGTAGCGGTATATACCTACCTTATTACCCTATGTGAGATATACGTCAGGTGAAATATATAATGAGCTGTATAACATGACGTGTTAAATAATGACGAGGTTTTGAATACTGATAGGATATTCAGATTAATTACACTAACAAAACCCAGAAAAACAATGGCTGGATAAAACCCTGCTAGACGCTAAGGAAAAAATCCTAAACATTTGCACAAGACTCCGTTGGGCAAACCAATTTTCAAGATGTCGCTAGCTCTGAGATCCCGAGTTCGATCCCAATCAATGACATTCTTAAATGTGGATCACCGCTAGGTAGGACAGAAAACGGGACTGATCAATGTTGAAAACTTTTCTCCATAGTCTCGGGTCTGGATATCGGTGGTATCTTCGTTGTGTCATATACCATAACACAAGTGCTTTAGCTACTTACTGGGTGATAGCACATAATGTAATGTTGTCCTCATTTATTTATTCACATGCATTGCAGTACATTATGCTGTCTAGCCAAATCTGCAAGGGTATGCTGCCGAAAGTATCGTATTCAGCTGATATGCAGGTAGTTAATATACGAAACCACGCTATTGGTTTGATAAAGATAAAAAGTTTGAGAGAGTGTTATCAAATCCATTCCGCCTGTATGTGGGTAAAATCGTTGGCAAAAGCTAGTAGATAGGCTTATTATACCTTAGTTCTATGTATACTATAGTTTGTAATCCCAAAACCATTCATTAGGTCCACTCCAATTTAACTTAAACATCAAACGAAAAGCAGGCCGGCGAGGTACAACATTCAAATCTAAAATTTTCCTTAGTCCTTACTGATGAAAATTTCGTGTATTTGAAAAGCTTTGAATTTATAGAGTACACGAGTAACTTTGTTGTAAACATGTCGAGGTAACCCACACCAGCCTTCAAATATTAATTAACTCTTTAACTTTTATATGAAAGCAGGATAAAATGTTAATATATTTTTAGAGCTTCCGAAAATCAAGGTAAAAAAAGGTAAATACTGTATTTGTGAGGAACAAGTAAAACACGAATAATGGCATAATAGTATTACTTTAGAATCGGCATTGCGAAAAAAAATGACTTTCTCGCGCGCAATAACTAAGATTAAATAGTGCTTAAACCATCGATATCCTAGCTTTGACTTAATTATAATTTAAAAACGCTTAATCATTCAAAGCAAATATTTATTTTAATACATTCGACCTTCGTAGGACAATTTGTACTGAAATTACGTACTAATTATTTAATCAAAGTACATCCTTAAGTTATCAATGATTCTTAATATCCTAGTAACCGAGTACATCCACATCTATACAACCAACTCAGTTATACATCTCCTTGCATCTTATATTCTCTCAATCATACGTAAGAGGAGATTGCATGTTTTATATCCGCCGCTTTCATCCGACGTCTCCGAGATTCTAGGCTCAAACAAGACTGTTATATACCTACCTACATATAGCTTTATATGTATACATACATATTGCTCAGTAGCTTGCAATATTAATCTGCGTAGCGGGTATACTCTTTTTAGTTTGAGATTAAGCTGGTTGTGAAAGGGAAACTTTAAATCTACCGGTCTTCATTTTCTAGTAGGAACTAATAAGCTCACTAAGAATTTTGACGACCTCCGTGGTTGAGTGGCGTACGCACCGGTTTCAAGGTGTCGCTAGCTCTGAGGTCTCGGGTTCGATCCCCGGACGGGTCAATGTAGAAAATCACTTTTCTACATCGTTTCGGGTATGGGTGTTTGTGGTACCTTCGTTGTATTTGAATTCCATAACACAAGTGCTTTAGCAACTTACTTTGGGTTCAGTCAGAACAATGTATGTGATGTTGTCCGCATTTATTTATTTATATAATAATACATAAATGTACCTTTATATAATGTTTTCACGTAGTTAAAACTCTATGACTTTAGAACCCATTTCTTCTGAACAATTTTTTTAGCAGAAATCTATCTAATAATGCCTTAGAAAAGAATATTTTATTTTATATAGATTTAAATTTACTGTTTATTTGTGTTGTTTGTTTATATCTCTCTTTTCTATAATACTACTAGCTGTACCCGGCATGCGTTGCAATGCTACCTACTACCTACCTACTACCTACCTACTACCTACCTACTACCTACCTACTACCTACCTACTACCTACCTACTACCTACCTACTACCTACCTACTACCTACCTACTACCTACCTACTACCTACCTACTACCTACCTACTACCTACCTACTACCTACCTACTACCTACCTACTACCTACCTACTACCTACCTACTACCTACCTACTACCTACCTACTACCTACCTACTACCTACCTACTACCTACCTACTACCTACCTACCTACTACCTACCTACCTACTACCTACCTACCTACTACCTACCTACTACCTACCTACCTACTACCTACCTACCTACTACCTACCTACCTACTACCTACCTACTACCTACCTACTACCTACCTACCTACCTACCTACTACCTACCTACCTACTACCTACCTACCTACTACCTACCTACCTACTACCTACCTACCTACTACCTACCTACTACCTACCTACCTTCTACCTACCTACCTACCTACTACCTACCTACCTACTACCTACCTACCTACTACCTACCTACCTACTACCTACCTACCTACTATCTACCTACCTACTACCTACCTACCTACTACCTACCTACCTACTACCTACCTACCTACTACCTACCTACCTACTACCTACCTACTACCTACCTACCTACTACCTAACTACCTACCTACCTACTACCTACCTACCTACTACCTACCTACCTACTACCTACCTACCTACTACCTACCTACCTACTACCTACCTACCTACCTACTACCTACCTACCTACTACCTACCTACCTACTACCTACCTACCTACTACCTAATTGTTTTTTTTTTTTTTAATGTACAAAAGTATCCTATGTCCGTCTCCTGGCTCTAAGCTACCTCCCCACCAATTTTCAGCCATATCGGTCCAGCCGTTCTTTAGTTATAAATGGTGTAACTAACACGACTTTCTTTTATATATATAGATTGCTTTAAATAATTTCTTTGCCCTGTGTATACCATGTAAGCATGTTGTTTTATAACTGTTAGCTTATTATGTTTTTATAAATAAATGAAAATGTATATCATCGTATTTTTAGTGCGACCTAAAGATCAGTGATAAAATAATACTCCAAGTGAATCTCTCCCGGTTATCTATTAACTTCATCAGATAACTTTTACTCTCTTTGTAGCCCTTAATGACTGTTATCTTTACCCTGGCCTCGCTAAATTGCTTCCCTACAGCAGTAAATGGGGAATTCATCCCGTATCATCAATTTTATATCCGTTCCATATATGGAAAATTATTTAGTCGAAACGAATCATATTATGATATTCGTTTGATATGGAAAACAGTTTGTTATTGCGAATCGGAGTGTTTTTAATATATATGTATTGAAACGTTAGGTACATTTATGTGCTTTATTACATTCTCTGTTATACAATATAATTTAATAATTATCAAATTCCGCTTGAGAAAATCTTCGCCGCTCATAGTATTTCTTTAGCTATAAAAAAGCTGTCAGCCACTTTAGGGAAAAGTTGAATAACCTCAGCCGGGCTCAGCCGGCAGACAATGAAAATTATACTTCATGTCCAAATATTACTAACATGTGCTTTCAGGTAACACGCAACTACAAAAATATCTAACAATCCTTTAATTATTCTGTGGTACCCACACCACACATGAAAACAGACCGAAACAAAAAGCGATCACAATCACTAGCGAACCCGAAATCGAATGTTGAAACTTCAAATCCCGTCCGATTTTCGTTTGTTTTAAAAGCTCTTATACAAATTGAAATCGATTTCATCTGAGAATGGTCTGGACGTGAGCTCGGCAGGTATTGTGGGATAATTAAAATGGATTCCACCATTATACGCCTCGTAAAACGGATTCCGACTACTTTCATAGCTGGTTCGTAAACATGGACTTACATGGATGATATCACTGGTTTTTTTGGAGTTATATATATGCTGATTACTATTGTATTAGAAATACAAGCTAGATTTTTATGAAATTGTTGGTAGCAAAGTGATTTAATAGTCAGAATTTTGTGTAAGTTCTAAGTTCCAACGTAAATGCTATGTACTAAATTAACTACAAATTAAAAGACATGACTTATTTAATTAAATACAATTAATTAAATAAGTCATGTTCTTCGAAGAAATGGTGGCTTTCGTCCCTCTAAAGGCAGAGGTTTTCAATTTATTGTAGAACAGTTAAATATAGGTTAATTGATATGGTTTTGATGAGGTTAAGATCTTAAACAATCTCTGATATTGGAGATGTTTTCTTGCCATCATGTGAGGCGCTTGCACGTTTCCTGGCTATACCATAAAAAATCAAAGCAAGCAATTACTATTTCAGAGGTAAGTCGAAATAAATTAGTAGGCCTACAATGTACGCAAGGTTGTTGATTTTCAGTGAAATAGGTTAGTATAGGCGTGTTTGTTTTCGCTAGTGGGAACATTATTTTTAAACGTTTTCCCACTCTTAACCCTCGGCCTTGCTTCAAGCGTTTTACGTTATTTGTTTCTATTTCGGGCATTCGTACATGACATATTAGATTCGAGTTTGTAAACACACCCACAATGCTGATCGTACACTTGGAGAAGGGTAGGTAAATTATTAGTAACATATGATTCCAGGCAAAAAAATTGAGGAAATAAGAAGAATAATTAGGTTTTTCACTTTACCATAACAATACTAGTCATTAAAATTTACTGACTTCTGTGATGTTGTGACTTATGTGATTCTAATAAGATACTCACTACGGTTTCCAAAGACAAATTTTAAACTAGCCATAAAATACTATTTCTTGTTCGTGTCAATTAAAAGAAGGAGAAACAGAACGTTTGAACTACATAGATTGAATAGTGCCATATCTAAGCATAAAAATACCTAAAATAAGGTCACAATGAGCTCAAAAAAAAACGTTGTCTTGTAACATTCGTAACAATTATTAAAACGACTTATTTACATATTTATCGTTTACAAAGTTTGTTTACAAACGACAGTTTCGCGTGTTCGCAATGATTTAAATAATAATAGTATTTAACATTACCACTGGGATATTTGTGAATGAATTTGAATTTTGAGGTCTATTATAAATTATTATGGATGGTTTTATTAGAAAAAATTATTGGATTAAAGGTCATTGTTTTGTCAAAGTTAAGGTTCAATTACCTTTATAATGATGGTGTTAAGGTTGTGGTAGCGATAAGCATGCTGACGTGGTGGTTTTAAATTAGTAAACGTTATCGGCTTTTTGTGAATTTGGTTTAACCTATAACCAGTTGCAGAATATTTAATCTATTACAACATGGTAGGTATATGGTACATGGTAGGTATATGGTACATGGTAGGTAATATCAAATAAGTTATATAGATGTAGATTTATTTTCAGACTAGGTCAGGTACTTACAGCAGCGTCGAAAAAAAAAACGTTTTGAATTTGTTTACTTGCCGCACAACCTATAATAATAACTCTTCACATTTTAAAACTTTCGTACTTATCTACTTTTCCAACTTCAAAATAAAATAAATAAAAACTATCTTAAAAAAATCAAAAGAAACTAACTTCTTTGTGTACTTTTTAATTTAATTTTAAAGAGTTTCAAAAACAAAGTTTATGTTAAAAATTAGAAATCTGTATTCAGCTTATGAACCGTATTTTAATGTTTTGTTGGTATAACGTATAAAAATATAATAAAAACGTATTTGTAGAAAATATACAATTTATTATGGATATTATAACAAATTAGTACACATACATTTAGTTAAAAATGTATTCAAATTAATATCCAACTCAACTTTTTACTGTAATTACATAATAATGGAGTTAAAATTAATAAGTACCTACTATAAAAATATTTAAACTGTTGAACTTTGAACTCCATTATCCGAAGCCATTACACTCACGTGTCGTTCACAATTAAATGACGTCACCGGACATACCCGGGTATGGCGTAATGTAATATCGCATATCCGGGTCAGATGCATCGGATAATCCGGAGTTTAATAACGTGTGACATCGGACGTTCAGCGCATCCTGTTTTTACTACAATGTATGTTTATGTAAGCTGTGACATAAGTGTGTTTGTAAATATTTATATACACGACTGCTTACATTTTTGCTAGTGTGTCTACATAATGTTACAATAAAAAGGAAAAAAGGGATTGTGAATAGGGCTGGTTTCGTTCATGTATGTTAAGAAATGATGTCAGCTATCATTGGAATAAAGTCTAGTATCTATACCTTATAATATCACAATATTAAGAGGCCAATGATGAACCTATCGATGCATTTTATTAACTGTGTTCATTTAAGATGTCTTCCTAAAACCTAACTTATTCATATTTTTTTTCCAATATTATTATATTTTCATTGTAAAAATAACTTAAAACATTTAATTCACCCGTATTTTTCATAAACTGTGAGGTATCACCGGCTTACCCGGGTACATAAAGCCGGATAATCCGGGTAGAATTTAATATCGTCCGACATCGGACGCTGCACACATCCTGTTTGTGTTCGTTCTGTTTGCTGACTGTGACACAATTTTGTTAAATAACTATGTTTAGTGTATGTTAGGGTCCCACTTCACCAAGCAGTTCTTTTTCATGTTAGTTTTTATGGTAATCTATATAATAAATACCTAGTTCAAAAATGCCATTTGAAAGTGAAGAAGCTGTCAATATTAAAGTCTTTACTTAGATGCGCCGTCGACTACTGTCTTATAAAAATATATGTTGATAGGTAGGTATAGTAAAAAGATAAAACCATGTTTGGTGGACTACTCATAAACAGGTGTATTCCTAAATATAATAACAAATATCTGTGATATTTATCCCAAAATAACATTACGAAAATAAACGTTACAAAGATTATAACTACCCGGGTATAATCACACTGAACCGGTTATTGTCACGACCCGGATAAAAGCCTTTCTATTTTATTTAGCACGTGGCAGTAACGTAAAGCTACTCGAGATAATCCACTCAGATTTACCCGGTAACTTCATCCAGTATGCGTCGTTGGACCGGCTAACATCATTTTACTCGTCAGAATATCCGGGTTAAAATTAAGTGCACGCAAATGGTTTTCCTGTAGCTAAGTACAATCGTTATGTTGGTATTTTAAGACGTTAACTTTCATTGAGAAAGCGCGTATAAGGGCCGGACTTTACTAAAGCAGAGACGAGCAGAGCGGAGCAGAAATTTTTAAATAACCAATAGGAATTCAAACTTCGTATGTAGCGGTCCCTAAATGGTGTTATTTACAATTATTTTACGGTTTTCGATTTTATATATATAAGGTGCTATAAAAACATCTGCCACGGCTTTAATGGGAGGTAGTATTGTGTTTATAGATTACAATAGTATAGATAAATTATTGATTATTTATCATATTTTTTTTCATACAAAAAAAATAACGTATGAATTGATTTATTAGTATAAAACCATCCCGTGTCCTAAGCTGTTGCCGCTCCGCACCGAATTCACGTAATTTGTGAACCACGTTACGCAGAATAGAGTCAATGTTAATTAAACAATTTTATTTTCTAAAATTTAATTAACTGTTCCGGGGTACGAAAGTTCTTCACTATTGTAATCTATAAACACAATACTACCTCCCATTAAAGCCGTGGCAGATATTTTTATAGCACCTTATATATAGTATTCATGTATCCTAACGGTCTGCTTACGCGAATGACTTTGATTCACAGTTATTTTATATAAAAAAACGATTAATTGAATAAGTTGTAAACTTTAATTAAGACGCCAATTACCAGCGTTCATTATATATAGAAGCGCGTGTACGTATACGTCTTTTAATTAGTGCTAGAACTAAATAAATTACTTATTTAAAAATATCATAGCAATTCTATTTCAGAATAAAAATGCATTTTCATTGGAATATTTTCACAAATAAATTGCTAAACCAATTGAAAAGAAAAATTAAAACGAAATATGTGTTTCACGAATTGCACTTCCAATTCCTGCAAAAAGTAAACAAAGCACTATTTTTTTCAATAGTTTTGTCCACTATTTTCACATGATTTATTTTAGACATTTGAATAACAAATATTGTCATAGTTCAGCGAAGTTGAGTTTGTTATGATTTCCCCTGGGAATACGTCCTGGACGAGTGCTTGGAAATTGTGTCAGATAATGAGCAACTATGTTCACTTTCGCAGACAGGATTATAGTGTTCCTTTATTACTATAGCACTATAATACTTCCCGGATTAATGTATAATAAGGTTTTATATGGTCGCTTTGACTTTGAATCAAAACTACTTTCAAACCGATGTCTCTATGATGACTCCTTAAACCATCTTAAAACCTATCTAGTTCGTATCCACAGTTATGTATGTAAGGAAAATATTAATATAACCGACAGACCCTTTTATCATGAGTCTATCCGAAACACAAAAACCCACTTACATCTATAAATAAATCTTCATAATTTCACTGAAAATGTCAGACATATTGATTGAAACTTTACAGTCTAAAACTGTGCCGCTGGCTGTCCTGAATTTCAGTGCTAAAACAAGCAGATTTGAGCACTCCCACGTAAGGCTAAGAATAAACGGGTAACCTTTTAGTGAACCAGACAGACGGGGTCAGACGCCTGCAATTTGTGGATACGGATGCTGCAGGCTATATAAAGCACTGACGCCATTTTAAAAAGGTTTATTTCGTGCTTTATTTCCTTTGTTTGAAGTGCCTTGATATAAAAAAGTAACTGACCGTAAAAGAATAGTGAAGTTTGTATTGATTATCTTGACTGCAGCTTTCTAGTGTCTTTCAAATTGACAAAATGGCGTCATTTTGATCCATTTATACAGAGTGTTAAGAAACCCCTGTCCGACCCGAAAGGGTGATATAGGGTTCACAATCACATGCCCAAATAAAATATTAAATTTGGAATATTCATGATAATAACAATATTAATGAACTTTGAAATAGCCGCCAAAATCCCTAAATTTGAAGATAAATCAAAAAATACACCACCATTGTCGTCGGTGTTAATGGTGACCTTTTGTATCATCATTTGGCAGAACCTGTGACGACGCCGTCACTCTCACTCGCCATTTGAGAAAAAAAAATATTTTTAGGACATAATATTTTTTTTTTCCATTTATTTCGTACCTTAATGTAATCAGATATCGATACCTAACAACCCCTTAACGGATCGGACAGGGGTTTCTTAACACCCTGTATAGACAACGGCAAGATAGTTGAAACTATGGCACAATTATTGTTTCCTGACTTAATGGTATAGTTAAATGTAAATTAAAACGTTGATAAGTCCCCAAAATTCAGTTCAGAGATCTTACTTTGCAAAAATGGTTGATGCGCTAGAAACCTAACCTAGTAACCTAGTCTCTAAAATAAGTCTAGATAGCAAGTAATCAATACGGTAGGTTGCTGTAATGTGGGAAATAAAGTTCTGCAAGCAGCTGCCGAAAACAGGTATAATCTGGTATAATATAACAGATACGTGCCTTCATGAATTATGGAAAATAAACAGATAAAATGCTAGTACATAATAACTATTGTAACTGTAAAATATACATTTCAATAGTCCGAGTGCTGAAAATACATATATATTTTCACATATCCGTGAATTGCAACAATTATTTTACGGGTCACGAATATCGTTTTCATTATTTCTGTATTGTATATGTTACATTTTTTTTTGGGATATAATCAATACGTTATTCATTTATTCATAACAATTCTAGATAGAGTCGATTATATTAACTTAGCAGGCAATAAAAATTGCTAGACGTAAAAATATAGGGAAAGAACATTGTACATTACATAACTATACCTAAAATCTATACAAATGCCTACAAATTAATAAATTACATGTCTCCTGTATGTCAGAGTATCCTACGTTACAGGGTAGGGGACCACACGTGAAAGTTTAATGTAATCCGTGAATATAAAACAAGGTCTAATAATAGAGCAGGCATTATATCTTCCTAGCTACCAGTGTAGAATAACTGAGTGTTTTAGTTACCGTTTGTTAGTGAAATAGCTTTGTCATGTTTTGTTTTATACGCATTTATATATTGCTAGTTTCAAAGAGAAAATGTATTTTGTTAAAAAATATGTTAACATTATGAATGGTTCTGGGGCCCGGGTCTGCTATTTACACTCCGTGTCAGTGTGCTCATAGTTGGCTCATAGTGGGACGATAGTGATAGATAGACATAGTGATTGGCATTCTACTAAGTTAGTAGAATGCCAATTATCGTAAAATCGACTACTAGCAGACTCGGGCCCCTGTTTGTCTGTATCTTATCCTTTTAGAGCTAAACTATTTGTCAAGATTATCGACATTCACGTGTGCGAATTTACATGTGAAAACTTGTATGTGCAGAGAAAACTAATGAATAAATATATTTGTTAAGGTTTATTTGTATCACATTCAAAAATTAAACTGTACCTACATTATATTACTTTTATTTCAATTTAACGTAGGTATACCAAAAAAATCTTTCCTTAAATGTATCGCACATTTTTCTTTAATAGGAAACTCTACCGTCCTACCTCAACAATTCAATTTGGAATAATGTTACGGCGTCGCCTGCAACCGCCTGCTAACATAGGTAATTGATTTCTTTTCTTGTGGTTCGAAGGCCGTTGCCATGGTGACACCTGAGCAGCTTAGCACAAATCCCGAAGGTGAGCCTTCCATTTCAATAGGACACGTTGCCGAGTTCCTTTTGTGACACAGAATAGATAAATAGGTACTAGAGTGTTGTAGTTAAGTGAAGGTAGTGGATATGTAAGATGGTGCTATGTGCCCAAGATTAATATTATCGATAGATGTAAAAGCGGCCTTTTTTGACGGGCCTGTTGGTCTAGTGGTTAGTGACCCTGACTGCCATACCGGAGGTCGTGAGTTCGATTCCCACTCAGGACAAATCTTTGTGTGATGAGCACGATCATTTGTTCTGTGTCTGGGTGTAATTTATCTATAATACGTATATATTTAGAAATATATAAGTATGTTTACCTATCTATTGTCTGGTTACAATATCACAAGCTCCGCTTAGCTTGGGATCAGATAACCGTGTGTGAGTTGTCTAGGAATATTATTATTATGATGTTTTTGGCACCTAGAGACAGAAAACGATTTGTTTGCCGATTCAGTTTTTTTTTATGCGCATATTTTAACTTCATGTATTGTAGTAAATAATCGCATTGTAAATAAAACAATATAGTTACATCATACAAAATAAATAAGACCTTGAAACTAAAAATTTGCTTCGGCGTTGTAAAATTTGTATGACACAAATGAATCTAAATATGCAACAATATTTTTTTTTTATTTTTAACTGTCAAGGAATTCTATTTTTATGATACAAGGTGATATCATAATATATATAAATTCGACTGAAAGCCTTTGTAGGGCACATATTGTTAGTAGGTGTTTGCAATTACACCTACTCATAATTCCAATATAACCTTACAAAAAACCCAGTAAAATATAAAAGTACCTTCCAATTGAAGTATTCTGTATGGTTTTTAATTTTTAATAATTCGTATTATTATTTGCCCCAGCCATTGAGATTGGTCGAAATATTTATTACGTGAAAAACGATAGCCATAAATAATAAGTATATAAAATATATACTAAATGTTGCAGGACACATCTTCCTTCAAAAGTTCAAATATATTAAGTAAGGAATTTCGTCTACTGACAATTATTTTATTTTAACTTTTAAACTTACCCATAATTTTTATCTTAAAATTATTATCCACACAGCCACATTCCCATTTATATTAGATAAACGAACTATTGTTGAAGTGAACACTCCATATAATTAAATATTCCGTGACGTAGGTATATTAAGTAGGCACTGTACAGGTGAGGCGTACTAAAGAGTCTTCAGAGATATTAATCATTGTAATACAGCGGCTTGTCTGCCAACTTTATTAATTGTTCAGACGGCAGCATTGTGAGGTTATAAAGAACATACTAAGACTTGATAGACGTATAAATGTGTGTGATATGTGAAGCAGGGTGAGTGTACACAAGCGTATTTCCGTCGTGTATCTAGGAAAGACGATTATACGTTTTTCGCATCTTATTTTTTTAAATTTTTTAAATATTTATTTGTAAAACCTGGTTTCTACTTTTTAATATAATATTTAAGGCCTATACCCAGCAGTGGGTGATTCCGGGCTGATATGATGATGATGATGAGAAATTATCTTCATAAGTGTCATAATTACGTATAAGGTAAAAACAACTTTGGTTACACACGATTCCAATCTAATCGTCTGACTCTTCGCCATCTCATGACCTGCGGCTATCTAAGCCCTTAAGCTAACTAAGCTATAAACCACACAATAGCTACCATTAAATAGCCTTTATTTCAAAGTACTAAGGTCCATTTCTCATCACTCGTTAATACTGACGTGTGGTCCATCCAAGAACAAAAGCAGTATGTTTGTATTTACTTTACGATACAGTCAGCAAATGGGTCCCCCTCGAGAAAACCATCATCAAAGCATTACAAGATTTAACACGCAACTAAAATAAACGTTTGGCGTCTCGGGAATAACAAAAACTAAGTCGTTTCTTGGTACATTTGTTGAGTCTATTTCGTACGAATTCTCGGGGGAAATACTGTCAAACTGTAAGGAATGGCAAATCACTAGACAAAAGTGCGACCGACAGAAACGCTTATTGAAAATACAACCTTGTCTTGTTTGTTACAAACTACAATTTTCAGTAACGCGTATGGTATGTGTCACTGGTTAAAGAGTGGATCTGAGTCCTTAATCATGAGCTGAAATCGAGCTATCGAACTGAAATGGATTTTTGCTTACTATTTTCTACGAAGTGTGAATATTATGCTACTCTTATTCAAATTTGAGTACTTTTACATGTATATGTAGTAAACGAATAAAACTAACGTAAAGCTCATACGTTATAATTAAAAGAATATTTGATAGATCTCTTCATTTATTTAAATACCCAACTGTACCACCGATTTCAGTTTCCTCGTTTTCTCTCTTTTTTGTAACTACTATTTTCCGCAATAAATTCTTACTTCATATTTTTAAACCAAATATAAAGCTATAATTAAATAATGGTTTAAAAGAATTTTAGGCAAAGCTGATGAAGGCATCTATAAAGTCTGACCTAAATAAATCGGGGATGGACCAAAATAACGACGCTTTAGTCAAATGCCTCGGGCAGAAAACTTACCGAGAATAACTCGCTACAGAATATACCTACGTTTATATTTATTTATTTAATAACTAGCTGTGCCTGCAACTTCGTTCGCGTGGATGACGAAGCTTATCAATGAGTCTTTAACCATTAATGCTGCACACGCGACGGAAGCTTAAAAAATTGAGTAACTTCTCCCGTTTTCCCAACATTTCCCTTCACTGCTCTGCTCCTATTGATTGTAGCGTGATGAAAAGTGTACTATAACCTGCCCAGAAGTATAAAGAATAATTGTACCGAGTTTCGTTAAAATCCGTCGAGTAGTTTTTGTTTCTATAAGGAACATACAGACAGACAGACAGACAAAAATTTTACTGATTGCATTTTTGGCATCAGTATTGATCACTAATCACCCCCTGATAGTTATTTTGAAATTATATTTAATGTACAGAATTGACCTTTCTACAGATTTATTATAAGTATAGATTTATGTACACACACAGAAGTTTAAAGGAAAATAATTACATATTACATTTACACTTATTTCTTAAGAAATCTCTGCCAGCAGACCCGCGAAAGGAGAAGTCCTGAATATTGGCAGTCATTGTGTGCGACTACAATTATAAAAACATTTTATATTTAGATCTTATTTATTATGAAACATGATATTTTAATGGACTTCTATTTTAGATTGAAATAATGAATATCCGTAGTTATAACTAACATAATTAATGGACGAATTGTTGTTATTAAAATTTGTGGCGGCTTTTTAGAGCTTAAATATTATAAAGTTTAGTCTTTTAGGACTTTCGAAAAGTTTAAGCTTTTGTAATAAATTGTGGCTGTCTGAAGTTTTGCGTAATTGTAATTAGTGTTTGGTTACATTGATTTTACGTTTTAGGACGTTTTTCGACAAGGTTTTAATGTAACAAACTCACGTAATTTGGAAATGCTTATACAATTTCGATACCTCCTAATAACTTTAAAATAATATAAAATGTGTTTACGGAAATAGCTCCCAAAACTAAATTTATAGCTACGTATCTAGAGAAGTAAGTACGAAGAGTAAATATTACAGAAAGTAAACCGTGTTACAACCTAAAGTCAAGTACTTAGAATAAATCTTTGATAGGTACTCAACAGAAACATAAAATAAGAGTTCATAGGATTCAATGAGTGGTACATTAAGAGCGGATAAGTAGATGTCTCAGTGGTTTTATTGACTGAATACAAACGAGATTATATAGGCAGCGGCGGTGACTTCATTTAAATTTTATCTCCACGGCAACGGCAGGTTCTATGGAGATTTTATTACAAGTAGGCGCTGTTCGCGGATTCTAGCGCTCATCGATCCAACTTGGGAATGCTTCCCGATAAACGTTCTTTTGTTTTATTTTAATTAGGTAGTGTATAACTATGGAGGTCCGATGGGCATCCGTTTCATGTAAAACGGTTGGTATCCGTTAATATTGGATTGGAATTGATCCCAAAGCAGTTTGGATAAGGATAGGCAGAAAATAAGGGGATGGTCTATTGAAAACTTATGAGTTTTTTCCTTTTGTATTTGTCTGCTTGACTGGGGAAGTTAAGAGATGACGGGTTGAAAGGAGGATCGGAAGAGAAAATCTAGTGATTGAGTTTTCCGCAAATTATAATGTACCTTGGATAAGGTACGGTTGGAGCAAAAAAAAGAAGTTTAATGAGATTAAGGTCGCAAAAGTTTATGTCTTGATACAGGCTTGAACATTTTGTAATGAACTTATGTGGTATGACCGTCTTTAGAGTGTATATGGGAAATTCAATGTTATTAAATCAATATGTAGTTAATAAATAATAGACGAGCTTTTGACTATTGTCAATAAATTCTGTTTATTCAAACAATTTCAAGGTTGTCTGGAAATTATCTTTACCAATATCTCATTTCTATAATAAGTAAATGTGTATGTCGTGTTGTGTGTATCTAGTTAATTATAATTTACATTTCCCAATGACATGACAAATGGACTAGGACAACATAGATACTTGAATATTTTTGTAATATAAATCCGCATAAATGAAAATGGCACGAGAAAGGAGAAGCCTATGCCCAGCAGTGGGAGGACAAGGGCTGGATGATGATGGTAATGAAGTCTACATAAATGGCACATAGCAATTAAGGCCTATGGTAAACGATAGTTTATACAAGATTTGTGCTACACTATACCTAGAACTGCAAACCAAACATGCAGTCCGATTGCAGTTCAATTGCAGTCGGCGTGCAGTCGTGTGAAATGCACACCGACTGCACGCCGACTGCAATCGGACTGCACGTTTGGTTTGCAGTTCTATTGCAGTCGTGTCAACTGCATTCAAACTGCACTTGAAATGCAATTTGCGGTTGGATTGCAGTTGAAATGCGGTCCGTCTGTCTAGAGCCTTACTAATCCTAATCCAGTGAAACTTTAAGAGAAGCCGAAAAAAAGTATCTAAAATATCTTACTAATATTATAAATGCGAAAGTTTGTTTGGATGTTTGTTACTCTTTCACGCAAAAACTACTGAATGGATTTTAATGAAACTTTACAATAATGTAGCTTATACATCGGAATAACACATAGGCTATAATTTATAAAGATAGTGTATGAATTGTCATTCACGCGGGTGAAACCGCGGGGCACAGCTAGTAAAGAATATTATTACAAAAATATCACTGAGGTAAAAACATGAAAGCTACATTTCGTCGAAGCAGCGGCACATCAAAGCGGTATAAATGAATAGCAAAGACACAACAGGACCAAAACGTCGATACTCTGCTAATCCTGTTTTCATTTCATACGAAATTCCAAATTAATTCTGTTCAGATATCATACAGAGCCGGCTTTATACAGGCCGTAGCGAAGATGAAGAACTAGATTAAATCTTGTCTTTAAAACGTTGCTGTAAAAAGGAGAACTTTGAAGTCTTAAAAGCAGACACTTCGTTGAAGATTAAAAAAAAAATGTAATTTAAGTCATGAATTCGACGGGCCTGTTGGTCTAGTGGTTAGTGACCCTGACTGCTATACCGGAGGTCGTGGGTTCGATTCCTACTCAGGATAAATCTTTGTGTGATGAGCACGATCATTTGTTCTGGTCTGGGTGTAATTTATCTATAATATGTATGTATTTAGAAATATATAAGTAAGTTTATCAGTTGTCTGGTTACAATAACACAAGCTCTGCTTAGCTTGGGATCAGATAACCGTGTGTGAGATGTCCCGGAATATTATTATTATATTATTATTATTAATTAAAAAAATAGCAAAGAGCAGCATCGTTATTGTCTGATTCATTTGAAAGAGATTGCAAGTAAAAATAACTATATTTTATATTATTACTATTTAATTATAAAACTACACCGATGAACCCTAGGTACAATAATTCAAAGTTCCTTTCAAAAGAATCCTTCGTTAATGGTGTCATTTATTTAAGACATTTAAAATTATCCATGCTTCCTTTAAAAATAATTGAACAGCGTATGTGATTTGAAAATTCCGTTAACTAATTTAGTTCCTAAAATAAACTTCAAAAAGATACTACAAAATCAACACAAAACTTCATACATATAACATCAACACTCTTTGACAAAATAAATAGAATCCAATCTGCTTTTGATTCCGTCCTGTATAATTCACAATATGTATGTATTATGTATGGTACGTACGTCTGTATGTATGTGTGAATGTTTGGAGGTATCCGCTGTGTCTATAGAATGTCTATAGGTCGGTGGAATGACGTCAGAGCGAGCATCGATCGTCCTCCTACACCTATAGCTACTCAATGGATGGTTTGCTCTCAATGTGCTTATTGTTAAGGTACGATTTTCGTTTTAAATTTTTAGTTTTTGGGGGTTTAAGTAGTTTGGAGGTCTAAATGTAAGGTATAAAGGTTACTGTATCTTGTTTCAAAAGATATATCGATTTGTACATACTCGAATCATTACTTAAAAAATCATATTTATCCCATTTAAATAAATAGGGTATTTTTAAACTATCGCGCTGCATGTTTATAGTAATATTATAGATTTATAGTAATATCTATAATATTACTATAAATAGGGTAGTGTTATCGTAATTGGGTTAAAAAGGTTTATATGTAAAGTAATAAAGTATGTAAAGGTTCATAGTTTGATTTTAGCACCATCTGAAGTTTTTGTGATTAAAGTAGTTCAAAATCACTTTTTTTCTGTGTTAATATTTGATCAAGATATATTACCTACTATATAGATGATAAGATGAATAACCAATATTCTGTGTATACTAAGAAGAAGAGTATCTAAACACGAAATTTTCCATCGATAAATTTTTATTCAAATCACATATCAAAGTAAAACAACATCAAAGAAAGATTCAAGATGGTGGAAATACAAGTAAAAGTATTTAATAACTCCAAGAAAATAAATGGAAGCCTTAAAGTTACTCACTTGATATAATAACACATCTAAATATAAATTGTATTTGCTGATAAAATCGTAATTTTCCTTGATACGAAGCCAAAGTATCGAGAAACTCTAAAAATAACAACGTTATATTAAAGTTGTTGAATTATATATTACGAGAATACGACATTAATTTTATTGGATCGTATAGAATATATTCATTTACAAATGATGGGTTTATAACTACTATTAAGTACTCTGTACTCTTAGTACAAAGAATTATTAAAATTTATTGTTGTATAATTATGGGAAGATTGTGAATAAATGAAGTCAGTATGTTTTATAATAAAAGCTTTAATGGAAATATTGAACTTAGGTAGCAAGTATATATGAATCCAGATAAATACTTGTTTCTAAATTTCATCATACCTAATCCGTCGAGTCGTTTGAGAGTGAAGACATAACACTGTGAAGACTAACTTTTGTATAAAATATCTATGTTAATCTGTAAGGTATATGTCTATGGGCCTTAGTAGCCTAAAAATAAATGATTAATTATTATTATTATTATATTATAACAAACACACACCTTTACATTTATAACATCAGTAATTTAATTAATTAAGCCGAAACATTTATTAATCTGTTTTATAATGATTTCTTTTGTATTCATATTGTTTTTATTCATGAGTTATTATTGAGAGAACAGAAATATGATGTAATCATAATTTTCGATTCGAATCAGAATTCAGAAGAGGTATTTGAATTAATATTTAATCGACAAGAGGTACTCGGAAAGTCTCGGAATCTCATTGAACTGTTTTATAAATATTGTATTTATTCATAAATATTTTAATGGATGAATGGATTTGAGTGAAGTATGAATGGCACAAGTTCAATTAATTCTGGGAACAGACTCAACGACTGGATTGGAACGGTCTAGATTTTAAAATATGTAAATCTTATTCTAATTCGAATATATTTATAAAATAATTGTCATTACAGAATCATCTTCGTTAAATATTAATTCGGAAATATGTAAAATACAACTTTTGTTGCGCAATATGCTACGCCGCCGCGCCGCTACGTGCTACACAGAAAAGTGCTACGTCGCTACGTCGATGCTGTACATACGAGTATGTACGGTCTAGACTTTGGAAATAATAACTCTTTAATATTTGATTTAACATTATCGTACTTTATGTTTTCGAGTAAGACCAGAAAAACTTTTTTTTTTTTAAGTATTTAAATTATAAAGATTTAAGTTTGAGAATCAAAACAATCGTATTCATTCAAATAAATCTACGATGAAACTTTTTGTACTTGATACTATGTAAATCCAAAATCGATAGCAATGATAAATGGTTTTGTAACCTTGACAGGCTCTAACTACGAACAAAAACTAACATTATAATAACAAATCGATTAAAATACAATTGCTAGGCGAGACTAGGTACTTATTTAAGGTCGTGTAAACTAATGGAACTTAAGTCATAACTAAAAAGGTCTATTACCCACGAGCCACAGATTAAATAGATAAAGTTATTATAAAGTTCGTCCGCTGTCCAGTGTTTGTTATAAGGCTTATTATGCTTTTGTTCTAGCCTTCAACCCGCATGTAAGCAGTGCTATATGGACCTATAATAATGGTATGGTAAATTTAATAAAATAAAAGTATTTAAAAAAGAATATAAGTATTTAAAGACACAGGCTGAAGAAAGTTGGTGTTTTGTTTGAGACAGTTGATCCAAATGTTTAAAAAATTATATAATCGCAGTTTTTTAGGTATAATTTTTTGATGTAACGTCTAAAATATTGGCTCTTAAAAGTTCTTTCAACTCGGCCTTGTATGGATCAGAAAGGGCCTTCACATCACGAAGCCAAAAACTAAATCTATGTTTTGACAGCTAAGTACAGATATAAATCAAATGAAATCGTAACTAACTAAAAATACATCGTATATTTATTCATCGCTTCTCGGGTTATTTAGAATTGTAGATAAATGGAAAGTTCCTCTCGTGAGCACATCTGTCTACAAAATCTGCGGGAGGTTGGTGTTAAATAAATTAATATGAAGTAACATCAATAGTGTTTGAGCTCTTAATTAAAATAATTAGACTTCGATTCTTATGATGTATTCAGAGGGTGATTTTTAAACACAGCTTTAGGCGTTTAGTAATTTCGGAATTAACATTAATATATTTATAAAATAATCAAAAGAATACTAAGAATCGTGGGAAACACAGTGGTTCAGATTTTGCAACATATGGAGACGTGTGAAATAAAAATCAACAAAAATATGGTCAAACTTCAAGACAGAATATCTACAAAACAGAATGCATAATTTCAGGCAGTTTACCTTAGGTTAAGATTATTTTATTTTATTTTGTATTATTATAGATGTACCTACTAACATAGTTATTAAGTAAATTGTTATTAACAAAATAAGTCATAGTTACTTAAATAAATAAATTTATTATTATTATTATATTATAATTCTGAAAGAAGCAAGAGAAGCATTAATATTGGTGTAAAATTGTGACTTTGACAGCAATTTCTTTATAAAATCAAATAGATTTTTGCAATTTAGCGTGTGCCCAGTGACGTGCGTCCTACTATAATGGGTTCACACAAACAGCAACAAGTGTTTGAAACTCGTTTGTGAGTGCGATGACTCCACGGTAATTTATAACACCATTAAAATCTCTAGTCAATTTATTCTTTGAACAGCTAAAAGTCGCAATAAAAATGTTATCTAGGCGCCAACTTCGATAAATGGAAAAAGAGTGAGAATGTGATTGAGAATAAATGGAGAAATTCGAATAAATATAAAAGAATTTGAACTTATCTCGAATTTTGTTCAAACCTTTTTTTAGAAGTTTATTTTGTCTTGATATAAATATTAACTTGCCCTTTATTAAATTACTAAACTGACTAAGGCCTGAAACACGAATGAAATACATCCATAACTTAATTGAACACACTCATGAAAAATATTGAAATAAAATACTTTTTACGAATAATATCGACTACGATTTAGGATTACGAATTATGTTTACTCTAGATTTTAGTTCCCGATGATTCTAGATTACTACAGACCCATCGGGAACTAAAATCTAAAATAAAACAGAAAACAAGAATATATTAACTCAATGTCTAACATTCATATCAATTGTTTAACAAAAGACTATATAAATCGTCATTCGTTACCTTTTACACTTGAGAATAGAGTCTCCCCTCTAAAGAAAACTTTACGAGTTGATTGTTTTTCTAGAGATATCTTTTACCTTTCTCTTGTGGTGTCTAAAGTTGTTTATTGTTCTATTCTGTAACATTCTGTGACAGGTGACAGAAGTTTGCTCGGATTGGCTTTGTATAAAAGTTTGTATCATGTGTTATGCATGTGGTGTGAGTATAGATTAAAAAACTTATTTTATTTTCAATGATATGTTAATATGCTTTCACATTGATCACAATGTATGTATACTACATAGGAGATAAGATATCTGTGTTAAACTTGACATTTAAGCGATATAAAACATAACATTCATAACATACCATCACGCCTGTATCCCCGAAGGGTTAGGCAGAGGTGTACCAATACACCCACAGTTCGCCGGTATGTTTAGGTCCCATGTAATAGGGGGCGAGTCTATTGCCACTAACCGGGCACAAATCCAAGCTCCGACCTGCTACCTACTGAGAATTTCATAGAAAACCCCAATAACACCTTGGTCGACTTGGGATTCGAACCCAAGACCTCTAGCGTAGCAGTCGCGCTTAGAACCACTAGGCCAACGAGGCAGTTGTTAAGCGATATTACCTAGGTATACAAGATGGATACTGTTTTGCAATACTGATAATTATTGTTAAGAGTTGTTTTTTTTTTGCTATGATAACATCTAAAAGCAGATACCTTAGAAATAAAATGCATTTTAATACCAACCAAAATATAGGAAATTCAAATGAAATACAGTAAATATTCCATTTGAAATGGCGTTACAAAGCTAATTGCGGACGAGTTATAATGAGCGTGTCAAAGTGAATATGATGGATGTAATGAGCACAGTAATTTAACTAATTGTCATTAAGGCTCATTACTACACATTACGACTAACTCGTTTATACCGATTAGAATTAACAGAATAACAATCAGGTCTTGTCAACGTCATTTTTAATTTTAATATTTATAACCGTTATTAATTTTTGTATTCTTTGTTCGTTCGTTACTACGAATTAAAGCGCTAATTTGATTGAATAAATCGATATATTCGATTTTCAAACGCGTCGTACTAGCTTTATTGTCACAAGGTTATCACACCAGCCAGTGTGTAATCCATCAAATCTTTGACGTCATAATAATAGCCATCACGACAACAGCCTGGAATATTAGTATGGGAGCTAGCAACGTTTGGAAAGTAAGAATTTTAGGTCAGCTGATTTTGTGATATGTCGTCCTTCTTGCTCTTTCGGTTAGAGTCTGGGCTATCTGGCTGGCAGTAACGGTTGCGTTCATTAGTGCGCATCCTACCTGTGCAGGTAATAATCCTGTATTTTAAAAACATTTTAAGAGGCGTAATTTTTAATTTTTTGTTTTTAAATAAGTCTACCTGATATACTTTTTTTATTGCCAGACATTTTTGACAATGCTAATTATGTGCCATACGCAATTATATATATTTTTTTTAATTTTAAAGTATTTTATAATGTCTGTAATTTTAATATTATGTTATTTAAAGATAAGAAAAACTTAAAATTAATTTGCCAGACATTAATTCAATTGTTAAACCTTGAATTAAAATAAAAAAGTTATGAAAAGTATTGGATTGGATGCGCACTAATGAACGCAACCGCTACCGCCAGCCAGATAGCCCAGACTCTAACCGAAAGAGCAAGAAGGACGACATATCACAAAATCAGCTGACCTAAAATTCTTTCTCGAAAACGTTGCTAGCTCCTATACTAGAGTACCCGTCACGAGAAGCTATAAATTTTGTAAACACACATTCAGGGGTTTGCAATCTTTGGGTAGAATAAAATAAAAACAGTTTTGTACTATTTTTTTACAGGGATATAATTATATTAATACACACATCTAATTACTGTCTTCAGACGATTCTGAATATTCTGTTCATAAAATTCATACACACGAAAAACCATTAAGTATACTCTCTTTTTGACGCAATCTGTCAAATAAACACATACCTTTTGAGGTTCTTTTCGTGGCGAAATAATTTCCTTGGACGTACTGGGTCCTGGATCCATTAAAGGTAGTAAAAAAATAACAATTCCTTATACAATAATTAACAATAACAAACAATATAACCTAATCCGCGAAAACACCACAAACAAACAGACGCATTCGAAACTCGAAAGAGACAACGTCAGCGTGAACTTACTTCAAAATCTTGGCCCAAATGTTAACGTTCCATGAATCAGATGCGTTCCAGTACCACAAAACCTTAGACGACAGCGCTTTATATCGCTAAAATATAACCCGATCAAGTGAAATTGCTCATTAGTTTCGTATAACACGTACGTCACTTTGACATTATTGAATTTGGGATTATTGGTTGTTGATTAAATTGTCGCTACGTAACTTGGTAGAAGTTCTTTATTTACAAAAATTATAGCTTCTCGTGGCGGGCACTTTAAGTGTGATGCTACGAATTGGGGAAAATTGTTGGGGTTGGGGGGTGAGTCTACGAATTGGGGAAAGTGGTTGGAGTGTGGTTCTACAAATCGTGGAAAATGGTTGGGGTTTGATGCTAGGAATTGGGGAGATTGGTTGGGGGGTGGATCTACGAGTGTGATGCTAAGAATTGGGGAAAATGGTTGGGGGTGAGTCTATGAATCGGGGAGTGGTTGTAGTGTGGTTCTACGAATCGGGGAAAATAGTTGGGGTTTAATGCTACGAATTGGGGAAAATGGTTGGGGGGGGGGGAGGAGGTGAGTCTACGAAGTGGGGAGATTGGTTGAAGGGTGGATCTACGAGTGTGATGCTAAGAATTGGGGAAAATGGTTGGGGGTGAGTCTACGAATCGGGGAGTGGTTGTAGTGTGGTTCTACGAATCGGGGAAAATAGTTGGGGTTTGATGCTACGAATTGGGGAAAACAGGTGGGGGGGGGGGAGTCTAAGAAGTGGGGAGATTGGTTGAGGGGTGGATCTACGAGTGTGAAGCTACGAATTGGGGAAAATGGAAGGGGATAGAGGCTACGAATTGGGGAAAATGGTTGGGGGTTAGTCTACATATTGGGGAGTGGTTGGAGAGTGGTTCTACGAATCGGGGAAAATGGTTGGGGTTTTGATGCTACGAATTGGGGTAAATGGTGGGGAGGGGGGTTGAGTCTACGAAGTGGGGTGATTGGTTGAGGGGTGGATCTACGAGTGTGATGCTACGAAGTGGGGAAAATGGTGGGGAGGGGGGTTGAGTCTACGAAGTGGGGTGATTGGTTGAGGGGTGGATCTACGAGTGTGATGCTACGAAGTGGGGAGATTGGTTGAGGGGTGGATCTACGAGTGTGAAGCTACGAATTGGGGAAAATGGTTGGAGGTTGAGGCTACGAATTGGGGAAAATGGTTTGGGGTGAGTCTACGTATTGGGGAAAATGGTTGGGGGTTGAGGATACGAATTGGGGAACATGGTTGGGGTTTGATGCTACGAATCGGGGAAAAAGGTGGGGAGGGGTGTTGAGTCTACGAAGTGGGGTGATTGGTTGAGGGGTGGATCTACGAGTGTGATGCTACGAAGTGGGGAGATTGGTTGAGGGGTGGATCTACGAGTGTGAAGCTACGAATTGGGGAAAATGGTGGGGAGGGGTGTTGAGTCTACGAAGTGGGGTGATTGGTTGAGGGGTGGATCTACGAGTGTGATGCTACGAAGTGGGGAGATTGGTTGAGGGGTGGATCTACGAGTGTGAAGCTACGAATTGGGGAAAATGGTTGGGGGTTGAGGCTACGAATTGGGGAAAATGGTTGGGGGTTGAGGATACGAATTGGGGAAAATGGTTGGGGTTTGATGCTTCGAATTGGGGAAAATGGTTGGGGGGGGGGGTGAGTCTACGAAGTGGGGAGATTGGTTGAGGGGTGGATCTACGAGTGTTAAGCTACGAATTGGGGAAAATGGTTGGGGGGTTGAGGCTACGAATTGGGGAAAATGGTTGGGGGTGAGTCTACGTATTGGGGAGTGGTTGGAGTGTGGTTCGACGTATCGGGGAAAATGGTTGGGGTTTTGATGCTACGAATTAGGGAAAATGGTGGGGAGGGGGGTTGAGTCTACGAAGTGGGGTGATTGGTTGAGGGTAGGATCTACGATTGTGATGCTACGAAGTGGGGTGATTGGTTGAGGGGTGGATCTACGAGTGTGAAGCTACGAATTGGGGAAAATGGTAGGGGGTAGAGGCTACGAATTGGGGAAAATGGTTGGGGGTTGAGGCTACGAATTGGGGAAAATGGTTGGGGGTTGAGGCTACGAATTGGGGAAAATGGTTGGGGGGGGGGGTGAGTCTACGAAGTGGGGAGATTGGTTGAGGGGTGGATCTACGAATGTGAAGCTACGAATTGGGGAAAATGGTTGGGGGTTGAGGCTACGAATTGGGGAAAATGGTGGGGAGGGGGGTTGAGTCTACGAAGTGGGGTGATTGGTTGAGGGGTGGATCTACGAGTGTCATGCTACGAAGTGGGGAGATTGGTTGAGGGGTGGATCTACGAGTGTAATGCTACGAATTGGGCAAAATGGTTGGGGGTTGAGGCTACGAATTGGGGAAAATGGTTGGGGTTTGATGCTACGAATTGGGAAAAATGGTTGGGGGGGGGGTGGGTCTACGAAGTGGGGAGATTGGTTGAGGGGTGGATCTACGAGTGTGAAGCTACGAATTGGGGAAAATGGTTGGAATTTGAGGCTACGAATTGGGGAAAATGGTTGGGGGTGAGTCTACGTATTGGGAAAAATGGTTGGGGGTTGAGGATACGAATTGGGGAAAATGGTGTGGGTTTGATGCTACGAATTGGGGAAAATGGTTGGGGGGGGGTGAGTCTACGAAGTGAGGAGATTGGTTGAGGGGTGGATCTACGAGTGTTAAGCTACGAATTGGGGAAAATGGTTGGGGGGTTGAGGCTACGAATTGGGGAAAATGGTTGGGGGTGAGTCTACGTATTGGGGAGTGGTTGGAGTGTGGTTCGACGAATCGGGGAAAATGGTTGGGGTTTTGATGCTACGAATTAGGGAAAATGGTGGGGAGGGGGGTTGAGTCTACGAAGTGGGGTGATTGGTTGAGGGTAGGATCTACGAGTGTGATGCTACGAAGTGGGGTGATTGATTGAGGGGTGGATCTACGAGTGTGAAGCTACGAAGTGGGGAGATTGGTTGAGGGGTGGATCTACGAGTGTGAAGCTACGAATTGGGGAAAATGGTTGGAGGTTGAGGCTACGAATTGGGGAAAATGGTTGGGGGTTGAGGCTACGAATTGGGGAAAATGGTTGGGGGTTGAGGCTACGAATTGGGGAAAATGGTTGGGGGGGGGTGAGTCTACGAAGTGGGGAGATTGGTTGAGGGGTGGATCTACGAGTGTGAAGCTACGAATTGGGGAAAATGGTTGGGGGTTGAGGCTACGAATTGGGGAAAATGGTGGGGAGGGGGGTTGAGTCTACGAAGTGGGGTGATTGGTTGAGGGGTGGATCTACGAGTGTGATGCTACGAAGTGGGGAGATTGGTTGAGGGGTGGATCTACGAGTGTAATGCTACGAAGTGGGGAGATTGGTTGAGGGGTGGATCTACGAGTGTGAAGCTACGAATTGGGGAAAATGGTTGGGGGGGGGGGGTGAGTCTACGAAGTGGGGAGATTGGTTGAGGGGTGGATCTACGAGTGTGAAGCTACGAAGTGGGGAGATTGGTTGAGGGGTGGATCTACGAGTGTGAAGCTACGAATCGGTGAAAATGGTTGGGGTTTTGATGCTACGAATTGGGGAAAATGGTGGGGAGGGGGGTTGAGTCTACGAAGTGGGGTGATTGGTTCAGGGGTGGATCTACGAGTGTGATGCTACGAAGTGGGGAGATTGGTTGAGGGGTGGATCTACGAGTGTAATGCTACGAATTGGGGAAAATGGTTGGGGGTTGAGGCTACGAATTGGGGAAAATGGTCGGGGGTTGAGGCTACGAATTGGGGAAAATGGTTGGGGGTTGAGGATACGAATTGGGGAAAATGGTTGGGGTTTGATGCTACGAATTGGGGAAAATGGTTGGGGGGGGGGGGTGAGTCTACGAAGTGGGGAGATTGGTTGAGGGGTGGATCTACGAGTGTGAAGCTACGAATTGGGGAAAATGGTTGGGGGTTGAGGCTACGAATTGGGGAAAATGGTTGGGGGTGAGTCTACGTATTGGGGAGTGGTTGGAGTGTGGTTCTACGAATCGGGGAAAATGGTTGGGGTTTTGATGCTACGAATTGGGGAAAATGGTGGGGAGGGGGGTTGAGTCTACGAAGTGGGGTGATTGGTTCAGGGGTGGATCTACGAGTGTGATGCTACGAAGTGGGGAGATTGGTTGAGGGGTGGATCTACGAGTGTAATGCTACGAATTGGGGAAAATGGTTGGGGGTTGAGGCTACGAATTGGGGAAAACGGAAATTTATTTTTTTGTTTTTAAATAAGTCTACCTGAAATACTTTTTTTATTGCCAGACATTTTTGACAATGCTAATTATGTGCCATAAGCAATTTTTTTTTTTTTTAATTTTAAAGCATTTTATAATGTCTGTAATTTTAATATTATGTTATTTAAAGATAAGAAAAACTTAAAATTAATTTGCCAGACATTAATTCAATTGTTAAACCTTGAATTAAAATAAAAAAGTCATGAAAAGTATTGGATTGGATGCGCACTAATGAATGCAACCGCTACCGCCAGCCATATAGCCCAGACACTAACCGAAAGAGCAAGAAGGACAGCATATCACAAAATCAGCTGACCTGAAATTCTTTCTCGAAAACGTTGCTAGCTCCTATACTAATGTATGTCATGACAGCAGAAGTATAACTTATGCTTATGTTTGGGAATTTTAGGCACAGGAAATAGTCGTTTGGCCACAATAAGAATGGTTCCCTATTTAGTAAAAATTTTAATGAACAATTTTTTTGTATTTAGTATTTAGGTTTGATGAGTGCTCAGTCAAAAAAAACACTTACATAATAAGTCACAGGAGGTTTGATGTTAATAATCTTTCAGGCTAAGTGTGCCGAACAACAAAAAAACCATCTAATAATAAATGACAGCGATACGTTAAAAAGTTTCCATAAATATAAAGACACCACGTCACAACTCGCGCCTGTGTACAAACTCGTGACGTCACGACAACAGCCTGGAATTTCTAAATGAAAGCAGTTAAAGCTGAGGTTAATTTATCAAGTCTTGCCCGTGACCTTGACGCCGATCGATTGCACCCACTCGGCGACAGACGATTTGTTGCAGAGACACGCGTGACGCAAACGGAACGATTCCTTATGGTAAACCACACATTTACTTTTTTTTTGTGTACGCATAACCTTTTTACGTGAAATCTCTTTGGTTGTGAGTTGGTATAAATATTTATTTTATTTTATAGGATTCATCACAGTTTCTGTCGTTGAAATTGTACATCAATGTAACTCGTAAACTAAAACTAAGTTAGGACAATAGATGATAATAATAAGTAAGTAAAAAACATAGAGATCCAAACCTTTTACCCTAACTTTCCTAGCTTAATATTTCTGTTCCATTATCTTTCAGTCTTTTACAGACAAAACTAAGAGTAAAATAAGTAAAGCCTATAAAAACCTTTCGATTAAAAAAAAAAAACAAAGTTTATAAAGACTATACGTAGTGGCCAAGGCTTAATTATTTTCGGTGGCCATCAAGCTAGGAGTCGGTGAAATTCCACGATTTCATTAAAAACTCAATTAAGTTACAAATTGCGTTGCTGATGTTTATTTACTTTTTTTTAATCGACGATTAAATTTACTGGCCGTCGTAAAGGCTCTCCGGATAAAGAAAAAAAGTTTGTTTGGCTTTAGCCTTTTTGGTAATCGAGCGTTCGATTTTTGAATTTGACAATTTGGCATTTATTAGCCGCGTCATTTATCACAGGGTCAAAAGTTAACAACGGGCTGTAAAAATATAAAAATTGTTCTTCTAGTGCACTAGGTCAAAAATACCTAAGGTATTTTTATTTCTTTATTCGCTCACCCCTTTAAATGAGTAGATATTCACTTAGGTAGGTATTAACATGTACCTAAACCAGCAGCTGACTTTGCTAACTAACTCTGCTTACCAGATTAAGGAATATGCGTGTAATTAATAATATAATGTATATAGGTAATACAAAACCTAAGAATCGCATCCCCAATTTAGCCTCAAACTTTTTAACACTCAAAGATAAAACAATGACTTACAGAAATTACTGAACTTGATTGAACACTTCATTCAATCATTCGTTCAACTTTATTAATACTCATTCGTTCGTGTTATTGTTACGCTGTGATGTTAATTATTTGTGTAACTTGGGACATTGATCCGTCGAACGTGACTATTACTCAGATCTTGGGATATTCGACGCGTCTCAATATACTTTGCTTATCACTTATTCTGAAATAGAAATGTTGCTACTATTTTCCAAAAGAATTAGGTGTCTAATATAGCCATAACAGGATTTAATATTGTGGGTAATTTTGCAAAATAAAAACAGCTCTTTAAGACTGTTTTAAATATAATTATTGAAGTTTAAATCGATAAATTAACTCGTGAAGTTTCAAACCTGACAATTTAAATACAGTAAGGCGAACTTCACGGATGTTGGATACAAAGCCGCTTCCTTAAAATGGAACTGGGCCGGACACATCTGCCGCATGGCCGACAACTGTTGGGCCAAAGTGACTACTATGTGGACTCCACAAAACGTCAGAAGACCTCGTGGCCGGCCCAGAAGGAGATGGCGGGACGAGCTTGACTCTTTTTCCATATTATGGACAACAGTAGCCCAGGACCGGGAGAACTGGAAGAAGGAAGGGGAGGCCTTTGCCCTGCAGTGGGACAATTATGGCTAAAAAAAAAAAAAGGCGAACTATATAACAACAACACAATCTTTCCCCTTTGAAAGAAAACGGGTGTATTTTTATAAGGTAAGATGGAGGATCTATTAGCAATAATCCTAAAGAAAATTTCTATACACCTACGTAAGAAATAAATTGAACGGGAATGCCAACATTCAAAAAGTCCACATAACTATCTATTCTGCCACAGATAAAAAAGGATGGATGCCGATAAAGCAATCCCCTTTATCGTTAATTTTAAATAACAAATAAGATCGTTCGGAACGTGATCTTTGTTAGAAAATCCTTTAGGTAAGAAATTCAGAAAATAAATTATGATTTTTATCTTCTATCTTCTGAGTAAAAGTAATGAAGAGAGCAAAGGAGAATTTAACAGTTTTTTTTACTTGATAAAATCCAAATCAGCAAGATTATACTTGGTACACAATGGTTAGTGCTATGTTACACGTTTTTAATCGTATTTGTTTTTGATAAATTACCAAAATAAGATAAGTGTTAAAAAAATATAGATTTATACTTTCTTTCTAATCTAATCGAATTTACTGAATTTGACATTAATAATGTAACAAAAATTTGTTACCGATGTCAATAAGTTTGCCACTATACGATCAGTTTTCTTGGTGAAAGGGAAGGGAAGATTGCCTTAATAACGGCTCACATATGACAGCGGTAACCTTAGAGTATCAGTTTCCAGTAATTGGGTTACTGAGGATCAAAGCCAGAGTCTACGTGTAAAATATAGATATGATATTACTATGGCATCTTCGAGAAAACAGCCATAACAACAGTTTTACTGACATAAAATATTTGATTTCATCCAAATTTTATTTTCGTAATTGAAATAATGTATGTTATTGTAAGTTGGATAGGTTAACAGATCATAAAATCTGCATTACTTAAATAAATCTTGCTCCATCTTAATTTTGTTTTATTCGTGTGTTTTTTACCGGTATTATATATTATGTGCATTAAAGGAATAGATAAATTAAATAATTACCATAAGTGAACAATAGGTACATAAAACTATACAAGCATAAAAAGCGACGATCGACATGCATTTAATAACATTCAAATTGAAACGTTCCATGAATTCATAAATGGAACACAAAATACAGCTGACTGGATATTTATTTAGAATGTTGACATGACAACGAAAAAAGAGCAAATAAAAAAAACGAAAAAAATAAAGCAAATAGCGCTTGAAACTTTTTTAATTTTGTGCCAGTCCTTTACACAGGGTCCGACCGTGTTTATGAAGCTTTATAAAACTTTGTGAGAGCTGTATTATGTTTGTACTCGATGCATTGATTAGGTCCTCACTGTATGTTAATCTTTTTAAATTTATTTATTTTACTTTATTTAGTTGTAGGTATTGTACATGGAGAAGTTTGCTGATATGACTTTACTGCATGGATTCAAGCGAAATTGGTCCAGCGCTTATTTGGTCCAGGAGGTTCTTAAATAATTAAATTTAATTAGAATTCCGTTGTTTGTTTCCGTTGTTTCCAATCATAATAACGAGACCACGTTAACGTTTGTTTAGACATGCAAATAAAAGTTAATGGTCGAACATTCCCAAACAGACCTTTGATCACTCTGACCTCTATTTCAGGTCATTGTTTGATCATGTTTAGCCGTTCAGGTAAACTTAAACAAATACAAAGTGTGAACTAAAGGAATTTAACCTCCTTATAAAGTTAGGGGTTCGTACGATATTTGTCTTTGGATTTAGACTAACCCTGTAAGGTTGATTGGCCTTAGTTTAGTTAGTAACCTGTGGCGTGTGTATACCGATGTAGGCGTGTGTTGATAATTAATTAAAAATTAATTGGTTTAATTTCTGGGCATTAAGTGGAACGTTTTTCACTATCTTTAAACAACAAAATGTAAATAAACAGTTATCTTTGTTTTTCTAAAACCACACTTGAAAGGTTTTAAATACTTCTTTGATTTATATCACGGCGTAAAAAATATTTACAGACCACTTTGTTTTTTAAATATTGGCAGACTACTACTTTATATATCGCCAGTACTCAACAGAGTATCGACGGTGTTCTACAAGACTGAGTCTATGATAGCGTGGTTACCGAGGCAACAGTTCATCCCTTTGAGCCGAACATCGGAATACCGCGAACGCACGCAAATACTTAGAATTACCGCGTAATAGGATACTCGAGTTTATAAGATTATTACATAATTCGTCAGCTTTGGTATTTCTCTATATCGAAGATGTTTTGAGGCCTTCTTTTTACATACATACGGTTTTCAGGTAGTTTTTTGCAATGGCCTGAAAGGGGATAATATATCAAGTGTAAGTTCTAAAAAAACAAGTTCACTCTTTAACATTCAACAAAATGATGGAATGTTTCTGCTAATATATTTTTTAATATTAGATACTGCTACAAATGTGACTCCATACGCTACATCTCAATCCATCATGAATGAATAAAAAACATATTTCACAAAATAAATTCACACTGAAAATATTTTTCACTTTGAAGTACCCTTTTTATTAGCAAGTCACTTAACAACGCGTCAAGCATACCTAACCATCTCGGCGCCGGTTTTCCACAGCAAAACTCGACAGCGAACGCACGGTAATTAGTTTTGGGTTTTAATTGACACTAGTGACTTGCTAGGTTTCCGTCGAAAATAGATAAAGTGATTTTTATGTGTTCTTGAGATTTAGTATAGAGATTAGTTTTGTTCGATTGAGTTAGTAATTAATTTTGGGTGATTGTTTGAACTTTGAACGAGACTTTATATAGTAAAAGATGAGTTTTTTACTTTCTATTTCTATCACAGAAACGTACTTAATTTTTTTTGCCCCGAAAAGCTTTGATGATAGTTTTAATTAGCTTTTAAAATTCTGGATATACATTAAAATATTTCATCAAATGTTTGGACGTCATCCATTGCGATGGAACCCATACATAAATACCTACACGTTATTTTTGCAAAGGACAATTGGATTTTGAACATACTTTTCAATCTAGTTTAAAATAATTTAACCTAAAGTACATAAGCAGGTACTCTACAAAACTAGAAACACAGAATAATCTCAGTAATGAAGTCAGAGATAAGTAGTGGGTTACTTAGTGACAAGGACAAAGCTCTTATATGAAAGTGTAGTGACACACATCCCGTTGTTATGCGGCCGAACCAATTAGCAGCGTGCTTATATTCTGCTCATGTTTTATGGAGAAGTTAAAACATAGTATAAGACATGAAACATTTAAATGTAAAACATAATGTATGAAGATTATAAAAACAGGATGACGGGCACTGTAAAATAGTGATATTTTGAAGGATTCGGTGAATGAATTTTTACATAAGTTCCTATCGTGATAAATTAGCAAAAAAACTCATCATCACGATATAGATTTCGTTATTTTTTATTTAGTTGATAGTTTCTTGTGTGTTTTCCCTTGTGAGTATATAGTTTTAGTTCAGTTTTTATATAACTGTATTATTGTAATGTAATATTACCTACACAATATAGAAAAACAATCATTTTGTCAATTTGAGTTACATATTTATATCAACTTAGACTGCTGACTATATCTACGAGTATAACATTTAAATAACACACATATATTACAGGTTTCTGTCAAAGGAAAAACTCTATAAACAATTCAGTCCTTAGCCCAGCAATTATGAATACAGAGTGTAGCTAAAACAAAATGGAAGCATGTTATGACGTCACGCGGTGGACACGAAACGGGTGTAGTGCGGGTAGTCGGGTGCTCATCTATCATTCATGTCCTATGCCCTGACCTGGCCTGCTGTAAGCCTACCATATGTAGACTTAGCTTTATATTAGGTATTATAAGCAGTTCTTACTAGTAACGTCAAGCCCAAAAAAGGTATTTATACATGTACGCGCTTATTCCCGTGAATTATATTACCATAGTACCGACTTGGTAGATTTTGATTGAGAGAAAGGAACTATGAAAATAATGGGTATAGAATCTTTTTTATGATGAAGTAAAATAATGGTGGCAGGAAACTCAAACAAAACATACGGCAAAAATATTGTTTTTAATTTTACCGTTAAATATTTTTAGGAACAATATACAAGAGAATGTAAGTGATGCTGGCGACAAACTACAATATTATTTTGTATAGTATTAAACAAAGAATGTCATGAATAAATTTACTGAAATCTACAAAATATATAAGTATGTATAGTATGTATATTTATGTGTTACTAGCGGTGCCTGCGACTTCGTTCGCGTGGATGACGAAACTTATCAATGAGTTTTTAACCGCAAAATTAGGTTTCTTTTTTTATTGTTTATACTTTTCCGGGATAAAAACTACCCAGTGTGGTGCCCAGGATAATAAAGAATAATTATACCAAGTTTCATCGTAATCGAACCGGTAGTTTTTGCGTGATACCTGAACAAACAGACAGACAGACAGACAAATTTTTTTTTTTTCACACTTTTGGGTTCGGTGTCTGTCTAGTAACACCCCCCACCAAATATTTTTTTGATATTTTCAATGTACAGAATTTTCACTTCTACAGATTTATTATAAGTATATAGATTTCTCAGCGTACACAACAAAAGTACCCAATTACTAAACATAGGCTAACTATTCTGGGCTTGGATTGTGTGTGTTATATATTCTATCCATTTTACAATATTACTTAGAGTCTTCAGTGCGTATTCTGTAAGTCGCAAGGTTTCCTGTATATTTTTATTCTCACATATAAATTATGTACACATCACTTCGCTCTCCATTTCTCGCGTAATTCATTATCTGTCTAGACCACATCATACTCATAACGCAATGGAGTGCGAAATCCATGCGGAAAGTACATAAAATATTCATTATTTGGATCCTTGATCCAGATTTCTATACTGAATATTGAGTAAAAATATTCTGTTTTTAGATGTTGTCAGTCTGAAGGTAAAAACGTCGGTAATACGATTAACCGTTATCACTGTCAAAATGCCTTTTCCAGAATACATTTAAAATGAGATTTTGAGCTAGAATTACTTTTTGTAATTTTTTCATAGGTAGCTCTACACACACAAATACTATTTACGGCTAGCAACAGTCCCATATCAATAGTAAATACGATTAATTATACACAAAATAATTATACGTAAAAACACCAGTGTGGAACTAAACGTTTCTCTAATTACCTACTTTTATTTTTTTCCAACGTATTTGTTATTTCAATTTTTCATAATGAATTCCCGACATCGAACTGTAGGTATACATAATTAGTCGACATGCTTACAAAAGTTGATGGTAGGTTTATACCTTCCTAGTACATCAAAAAATAAAAAGAACTAGCTCATTCGAAAATCACAATTTAAATATTAAAGGAAACAACAGTTCCACAAACGATACAAAAGAAACCTTTATTAAGTTCAATTAGCGATCAACAATAGCAACATTGTTATAAAATGCGAGCTTTATACCACAAATAATTGCGACGCGGTGTACGGAGTTTTCTTTGTGCAACTGGCAGCTTCATGGTAACAAGCTGACGAGGCCGGTCAAATGCAGGTGTGAGTGGGCGGCCATTAAATTGTTACCGAGTAATTAACACTTATTTCCTACCTAGCCTACTGAGCAAAGGACGTGTGTTATGTACGAAATGAGGATATATAATATGTATTAATTTAATTTATGGTAGTCAAAGGAAACTGGTTTAAAAGTTGCTTTTAGATCGAATAAAAAAAAGGAGATCTTTGTAAAATTTTGGGATCTCATCCCAGCTATTTAATAAAATGCCACATATGTATTGAAAAATATCATGATGGAAAAAATATCGGTTTTATGAACACAAAAAAAAAAGTAAAGCTCGTCATTCTTCTTTTTGAACTTCTTTTACAGTCGCGGATTTGAGATAAGTCGGGTAGGTATACAGGGTGTTAAGAAAACCCTGTCCGACCCGAAAGGGTGATATAGGGCTCATAATCACATGCCCAAATAAAATATTAAATTTGGAATATTTATGATAGTATCAATAATAATGAACTTTGAAATAACGATTTTTTGACACGAAATTTGAGATTTAAACAATAATTACAACACCATTTTCGTCGGTATTATTTGGCGGCCTTTTGTTTGATCATTTGGCAGCACCTGTGACTCTCACTCTCGCCTTTTGAGAAAGTTTTAAATTTTTAGGTTATAGTTTTTTTTTTCTATTTTCCAATTATTTTACATTAATGGTATGAGTTATCGATACCTAACAATACCTTAAAGGATCGAACAGGGTTATCTTAACACCCTGTATGAGTATATATCTAACTCTTCGCGTGTTGTATGTAAAAAAGAAGCGTTATTTATTTCCGTCATCATCACCGACAGAGTGAACAAGGCTAAAAGAGGCCTTATTAGTGGGGCTAATAAGGTCTCTTTTTTTCGCTTCCCTCCTATTCTATTGGTCAAAGGTCATTTCTAGACATAATTTAAATAAAGTTCTAAAAAAAGACAGATTTATCGCTTTTATAAATTCCAGGTGGAGTAAATTATCTTCCGAGTAACTCCCACGCTTATTTGTACCAATTATGACAAAATGACATCTCTTCACAACTGACCTTTAAAGAAACATTGAATTTCATGTAATACCCTCCTACTGAAATAACTGTTAAAAATAAATATGATCTGCGAGGGCGTATTTATTTACAACATTCAAGGAAATAATAATCTTTATCCGCTAGTAAAATAAGAATTCATATTATTCTTCATTCAATAATACATAGCTGAACTCTTGAATGAAAATTGGCTCAAGCTTTGAACATGGATAATTTTAATATACATACATACATACATATAATCACGCCTCTTTCCCTGTAGGGGTAGGCAGATACCACTTCTTTCCACTTGCTATGATCCTTACACACTTGTTTCGCTTTGTCCACTTTCATTATTCCCTTCATCCATGCTGTTCGGTTTATCGTAGTCTTGACCTGGCCTTTTTCATTCACACTCGCCTTATACACTTTTTTCATCAATCAAACATTTTTTAAGCACCAAACATTTTAAAAATATTCTTCAATACCTTTTAAAGTAGTAGGGTATATGTTGTTTCTTTATTAAAGCTCAATTCAGTTTTTTGTTGCACGATTACAACACGTAAAGACCTAGCTCAGGTGTTTAAAACTGTTTCATTCAGGTACAAATAAAATTGTAACTCTATTTTAAAGTGGATATTTACTTAAATCCTTGGACTTCAAATAAGGGATTATAGAGGTTTGAGTTCTTAATAAACTTCAACTAATTAGAATTGTTACTGTTATACAAATCGAACTTTTTGTTATGATTCTTATTTTTAGTTCTGAGACAACTGTTTTTTGCTATGTGATCTTTTATTTTTGCCTCGCACAGTCATATTATTATCAGTATTTTTTTTATTTTTTGTAACTGTTTCGGAAAAACCTCTTTGAAAAGATAATCAAAATAGGTAATTACGAGACAAACAGAGCCATGTATGAGCACAATCCCTATTTAATACAGTGACTTGAACCTCATTTTAAAGGCTCGACCCAATCCCATCCGCCATTGTAATTTTAATGCGTAGATTAATTAACCAGCCTCATTCGCTTTAGAAACTATAACCCTAGTTCAATCTAAATATAAACGTATTTACAGCCTCTACAGTGCTGACCACAGGACTCTATTTATGGTATAATTACATTTACCACATAATGTTGGACGTATAATGGCTTTTTGACTGTAGGTGATACCTGTAATTATTATGATACAGAAATACTGACGAGATAGGTAGGTACCCTATGGCAGTAGTTTCCAAGTTAGGATTTGCATTTTATTCTCTACGTCGGCGTCGCCGCGTCGTAGGCTGATGAAGAGGCTACAAAGCAGAACAGAAAAATAATGTGTTTAGATTTGAATGCGTAAAATATTTTTATTACACTGTTATGAACTCAAAGCTGCCTAAATCTCGAAGTAATTACTGAGCAGATGCTAAGAAAAAACTGGAAAATGTAAGATGTTGTAATTACTAAGTTCTACACTAAAAAATCTTTTTAAAATTTTAACAAGTGTTTTTGAAATCTTATCTAAGTAAATATAAATTATGAGTAAATATTTAAAACTTTTTTCAAAGTTTAATTTCATCTAACTTTTTTGAGAACTTTATAATTGTAATGGGATCGATAATATTATTGCTGTCGTGACCTTTAGCCTTTTAAGTAAGATCTTAGTAACACTTTGAATAGTTCAAAACTTTGTATCTTTGCAAAGTCTTTCAACTTTTGATACTGTATTTACAGTAATTAGAAACGTTAATTAGCGTTCTAAATTAGTAAATGAGAATACGTACAAGTTACTTTTTATGGTACACGATAAATACTGTGTAATAATATAAATGTTGTTTTAAATGTATGTTCATAAAAAATGAGAGGCATCCGTTATTGCTATGGATAAATAGAGAGAAAAGTGTTTTGTGATGAATTAATCATTATTTCAAAGAATTATTTGTTAGAATAAATAAACTACATAATTGTACAATAAGCAATATTGTTGTTTTATCCAAAAATTTGTAAGTATTTTTGCCAGTTACCTAGTCCTTTGTCAGCAAATATTTTTAACTTTTTAATGTCAACAATATTCTATACCTCGAAGACGACTAAACTCCTTCAAAAAGCCCTTGAACATGAAATTGTATTTTAACAGGAGAATTAATTCAATTAAAAGTAAATCTTCATTTATTTAGCCGTCGGGCACCTCTCAGCGTTGCAAATGATCCATGTTCTGCCAAAGTTAATGGGGGTTACGACTTATTTTGCACTCTATATCTCGAGTAAATAAATCGAATTAATAACTTTAATAGCCGCCTATTAGCTGAATCGTAGCAAACGAAATCTCTAGTTAAAATACATAAAAATGCAATTTCTTTTTAATAAAATTACTTTTTCTGTATTATGTTTTTTTCTGGCATTTGAAGAAAGGTTCACCTCGCCTGAACTTTTGCCATTAAGGCTTGGAGTTTCGATTATAATAAGGTTGTAACATAAAAGCATAAATAAACAAAAATATTATTCCCGAAACCCAAACCACATAGAGCTACCTTTTTCACTCTTAATCTCATACTAAACCATATCTTAATACAATATTACCATCTAACACCTACTTGATACCTTTCTTTTAAATCAGTGACAATAACACCAAAAACCTAACCTGTTCAGTTCATATTGTAAGGGACGCAAATCAGATCACACCGTCAATTTCCCTCAAAGGGCCAACTAATCCTAATTGTATTACCACGGCGTTTAAGCAAAGCTGGTGCCGAGACAGGTGTTACGTCCAATTTAACAAGCCAATACATTTATCTCATATAATATTATCATTTAACATGTGTTTAAGGAATGTAGGTATATTTTCCCTATTACATTATGATTAAGTTATAAATATGTAATGTGTGTTCAATAAATTATTATGTATAACTTTCTTTTACTAAATGTCCGTAAAAAGTCAAAACATATGTAAAGTTCCAGAGTATAACGAAACGAAAGGCGTAGATAATGAATTTGGTAAGAAAGTCGAATAAACTCGTACCTCTTATAAAAAAAAAGGAATTGCTGATGATTTTGATGTTGATGACGAAAAACGTATAACCCCTTAAAATATTACATTACAACACTACCAACGCTTAAAAACGTGCAAAACAACAGGTTTCAAAATTGCCGTAAAAAAATAAACTGAAATTGACTTCGAAAAGTATATTTAACGAAAAAATAAAAGTCACGCAATATTTATTTCCAGCCTTATCGTTGTGTAATGGCAGTCATCTATTCGCTGTAACGTGTATTATAATGACAGAATCGATTATGGTTGAAAGCAGCCATCATCGTTCATATTACAACGTTTACAAAGAAACGTTTAACGTTTTCATTAATCTTAATCTATTTCAACACAGGACGGTACGCTGAGGAATAAGTCGTTTTACCCTTTCCTAAGAATAGAGGGTAGAATAACATAAAAAGTTACGGTTTAAATCAAATAACGGTTTGGAGGTAGTACCAGGAAAATAACAAAAGTAACTTGCTTAAATGTAAACGTTAAGACTCCCAAAATAGTCCGAAATCTACAAAGTACTTTTCTAATAACAAATTAATGCTAAAAATAAAAACGCCGCTACGCTAATTTGAGCTTCGTCGCTACGAAAAATACGTAGCTCGTAGCTTTTAAAGTGTAGCAATTTGTTACGCGCCGTAGACCATAAAATACATAGCACGTTGTTCCAAAAAAGTTTTGTAAGTATATTTTAATACATGTCATTTCTATAAATACCCTTCATTGGCGATACATCTCCCTGCTACCCATTTTGGATATATTTTTCAAAGTTCATAAAACTATTAGGATATAAATAATTAATATATATAGCATATATTATTCTAAAAATGATTCTATTAAGTTTACAATTTTACATATGCGTATTACTTTTTTAAATAATTAAATCGTTAGGTATTTCGTAGGTACCTAGATTACTTAATTAAATGAAACTTACCTATTACTCCGAACAAAATCTTCAAAGTACACCAAAGAGTTTTTAAACAGTCTATACTTTGCTGACCAGCAAACAATTAAAACAGAAACAACAGAATTAATTTGAATAAGAGTTCGGTGTACGAAATTTGAAATTAATTTCGCGGGCTTTGTTCACGTGTGAGCGCTCGTCCGTTCAGGCGACGGCAAGAGCGGCATCTGATTCAGCCTACAGCGAACATTTCACGCCGACCGACCGAAAAGAGGCTGCTCGCGTACTGTGGAAACTCCTTTTATATGTGACGCTGCTACTCGTAGTTGAATGTTAATGAAATCGCAAATGTTTGAATTGTTTTACGTTTTTAAATGAGCAAGATGCCTTGTTTGTAATTATGTGCTTTAATATTGTTGCTGCAGACCATACATACTTATTTCGCGTTTCTTTTGTTATAACTATGACTGTTAGGTAGTGTAGGCACTTGTTTATTGTTTTATCTACAGTTGATGCAGTTGAGAATTTAATCATACATAGGTATTTTATTTACTTATCAAGACCTATTTACCCTTGTTAATTAGTACTTTACTTTCGGTTACGACATGATATTAAACTGGAAGATCTGGATAGACATAACTTTGCAAAAATTTAACAGACCGAATCTAACATACGATCCGATTTAAAATCGGAAGTAGAACCAAAAGCTCGTCGTAAAATCTAAAGCTCCTCTATCTCTATCAATGGTTGTATAACTTGGCACATGCGCAATACCCGCGAGGCAGGCGCGCGCCGCCACCGCGGTTATCAATGGACACGCCATCTTGTTGACGTCACAACATGGTGGCCTGCTTTATTTAATGTTTGTTTTCATTTTGGAGAATTTATGATGGCACCGGCTGCTCGCGGGATTTTACAAGTTTGATGAACAATATTGCGGGTTTAAGATAAATATGAAATGTTATAACATAAAATGTTGTGGTGGCCTAGTGGTTCAATGAACGGAATTGTATGCACGAGGTTGCAGGTTCGAACCCAGGCAAGTACAAATGTGACTTTTTCAAAGTTATATGTACTTTCTTAATTATTCTAAGACACTTCTGACAAACGGTGAAGGAAAACATCGTGAGGAAACCTGGATACCAAAATTTGGGATCTGAAATCGCCAATCCGCAGAGAGCAAGCGTGGTGATCAATGCTCGTGCCTTCTCTATATGGGAAGAGGCCTGTGCCCAGCAGTGGGACGTTTATAGGCTAGATTATTATTGCGGGTTTTACTATTGAAATATCTTATTATATACTACGTATTTTCTTTTCGTTTATCTTTGGTAACAAATAAAATACAATCAAAATACGATGCAATAATAGCTTTTCCTAAATATATTCACTATTAAAAAGAAGTAAGTACATTTTCAGAAATATACTTACAAATACATATTTTAGAAATCTATACTTTTTCTATTAACTTTGCCCTATATTGAATTCAAGATAAGTTCTAACTAACTCAACGGACTTCAATGCGAGACTTATTAAAGTCCTAATGGCCCCGGCTGCCTCCAGCCATGACAAAGTCTCGTTATAATGATGTCTCGGCTTAGATTTCAAGTTCACCTACAACATTTATAAGTCTCTTAGGATTATCTTAATTTTTAACTAACCTAATAGGGAGGAATAATTGTAGCTTACGATTTTATTTTTAATATTTTTGATCTCTTATTGATCCTATATGGAACAGAGGAAACAATTTAGCTCTACTGTCAATTGAAATTAAATTCTAAGAGAAGGCCCAACTCATCATCTCCCTGCCCTGTTCCCAATTCTTTGGGGTCAGCGCAGTGCGTTTTCAGCTCCATTCATCGAAGGAAGAGAAGGCCCACCTGATATTAACATAACATGGGTAATACGCTTCCTTTTGATTTGTATTTAAACCTCCGATATACTTGAAGGTACCTACTAACTAACTTAACATACCTAATGTTAAGTATGTAGGTACCTACAAGCATTGACTAGTGTGCATTATGAGCTATTGAAAAAGTAGATAATAATTATGCCCTTACGAATTTTGCACATACCTGCTCCGGAAAAATACCAATATAAAGTCCATTACACAATTACCTCTCTTTACATTCAACGCACGACTCAATTTAATTATCCAAGTAGGTACCTACGTGAAGCTTACGAGAAATGTATTGCAATAAGAAGCATGCGATCTGCTGATCAAAGTAGAATTTAATCCACATGACAATATTGATTGTATGTTACGCTGATGCAAAACTTTTTAGTAGATTCACATAAATCTTACTAGTACATGAAAATCTATAGAATTTACTGTTCACGACGTAGGTAGTTTGGGTGCTATTTAGAGAAGCCTTCTTTGTTTCGAGCTATGAAAATCTACGAAAATAAGTTGTTTGAAAGCTTCTTTCTAGTAACGACTCAGTGGTATAAGTTGAATTCCCAAGAAACACCCTTTAGTGCTCTTTCCTGTTTCATTTTGTTCAGGTTGGTAAGACCGTCATAAAAAAAGAGATACGAGTAGGTTGCATAGGTGAAATAAATATCTTCACAATAATTCAAATACCTTCACAGTTCCCCACATTGTCCCCAGCGAGTTACACCTACGTAAAAATTAAATCCTCCACTTTTCCACCCCTCATATCAATTCGCAAAGTCATACAATATGAATTCTTTTCCATACAACCTGTGTGTCATCCATATTAAGTAACTAGAAAGTTCAATAAGCTTTATTTTAATATTATTTGACTTTGCTACTCAACAAAACCAATAACTATTAATAACTCATAAGTATTTCATAACATATATTTGCAATAATAAATATACTTTAATTACAGAGTAATTAATCAACTCGGTTTCAAGACTTTTCATATATTTTGTGACCTTGTAAGGCCGCGTGCCACTGCAGTTTTTTCTTGACACGTGTAAAGTTTAATATATTATTATTAATATGGACATGTTTTCATCCCACAGCAAGACTAAAAAGCAAATCTGCTTTACATTAAACGTAGGAGGGATAATAACATGCTTAAGAACGTGTGTATTTTTCAAACTAAGTTTTATTTATACTTACTTACTTATAATAAATCTGTAGAAAGGTCAATTCTGTACATTAAATATATTTTCAAAATAACTATCAGGGGGTGATTAGTGATCGATACTGATGCCAAAAATAACAATCAGTAAATTTTTTGTCTGTCTGTCTGTCTGTATGTTCCTTATAGAAACAAAAACTACTCGACGGATGTTAACGAAACTTGGTACAATTATTCTTCATACTCCTGGGCAGGTTATAGTATACTTTTCATCACGCTACAATCAATAGGAGCAGAGCAGTGAAGGGAAATGTTGGGAAAATGGGAGAAGTTACTCAATTTTTAAGCTTCCGTCGCGTGTGCAGCCTTAATGGTTAAAGACTCATTGATAAGCTTCGTCATCCACGCGAACGAAGTTGCAGGCACAGCTAGTCACATAATATTATGCATCTCAGACGTGTTAGCGTTTTGGTGTACGTCACATTTCATATACAAAATTGTTTCATAGAGACACGACAAACTTGTAATATAGTGTTCCTTTGACTAACATAGGTAGGTAGGTGTATGTTCTTGCTTGCCCAGTAGTATTTATATAAAACGTGGGGTGTTGGGAGAGTTAAAATTAATGTTCAGACCAAACTGTATGCATGTAGGTTTTTAATTGTGCATAATAAATTAACAAGAGACCAAACAAGAAGTCCAATATAATAACTTATTTTTAACTAATTGCGTGACTGCCATGAAATGTTGTGGGTTCGATGTCCGTGCAAAACAAGACATGAAACATTAAGATTTCATGACATTAGCCTTTGGGTACACCTGTAAAGTATTATCTTGATATTTAGAAGGTGGCAATGACAAACATCTACTTAATTATCCTCCCATAGATACCCTATCATATCACACTTTTTTTTTTAAGAATTGTATCATATGTCAGCTATTTATTGTAATTGAAAATCTAAAATTTGATCAAAATATAATTACTACCTACTTTAATCATTTAATTCGAGTAATAATGAATTTGTAACTCCTATTAATTAACCCTCATAAAACATACCTAATTTGCAGTTTTATTAAGTCAAAACTTGAAAAATGTAGAGTACTCATTTAAAATCAGTACGAAAGAGTGAGATAGTTATAGAGTACTTGTTTCGATTCAGAGCTTTTAACTAGCACCCTTAACTCGAGGGTCGCAAATCCCTTCCCGCGCTTGCGTAAATCAATAATGTAGGTACCCTTTATTACGCTACTACGTGTTAACCTCAACAATAGGTTGAAGTTATTCGTTTTGTCTCCATCGATGGCTTTGTAGCGCGTTGCTCTGAGACTACCGTTAACAGCCAGCATTGGAATCGATTTGTGAAAACAGGATGGAAGGAAAAATTTTCGTTTGCAACTGCCTTGGTACGTTGTCGCGCCTGCGCCCTGCATCCGATGTACCAATTTTTAGCAAGTGTAACACGAGAACGGTGTAAAGTGCAACTGTTTTGTGTGAAAATCCTATAAATAGTTATCTAAAGTGAGTTTGTTTGGTATTGTTGTGTTTTGTTGATAATAGAGATAGTATTTCATTGATATAAAAAGGAAAATCATCAGTTTTCATATTCTGTGAACATTTTCTTTGTGTGAAAATATTTGTGTGTAATTTTATTACTTTATCATTCTTATCAATAGGTAAACAGTCGGTTGATTCTGAGGATGTTGTATTTATACGATTAATAAATAACTTATCATTGGTATTTTTACATTTAACTGGGTAGAAATTAAATAGTTTCCCGGTCGATATCTGCCAATCTTACTTTGTACGAGTTTGTGTAAAATTATAAGCTCGATTAAATAGGTAACTAGTCATTAAGTTACGATATGCGTAAATTAAATTTTTGTTTTTATTATTTTTTTTATTTTAATCATTGTTCAAAAATAAACAAAACGAAATTCGACATACTTTATTTGAGACTACATAAATAGTCCAAAATACAAAATTATTTAGCTAGCAGGTTTTTTATTTATTATTATATTATATTATATTTTATTTATTTTTGCCATGGAATCAAAACAAATTTGATCTCAGTTTTATAAAAATAGAAATGCACATAATATTTCACTAGAATAGGCGTATATTTCAATGACTAGATATATTTTTTTTACGTTACTTTACTATTTTACATAGTCTGTTGTACTCAAAATAAATTATAAATGAACAGGAAAACATTATGATACACTCTCATTACCACTCATCACCATTCAACCAAAATATGGTTGAATAAAGATAATTATAATGAAATGAAGATAATTATAATAAGTATAATTATCTTCAATCATAAATATAAAATTCTCGTGTCACAATGTTAGTTACCATACTCCTCCGAAACGGCTTGACCGATTTTTATGAAATTTTATATGCATATTCAGTAGGTCTAAGAATCGGCTACTATCTATTTTTCATACCCCTAAGTGGTAGTAGGTAGGTAGTAGGCAGGTGCTAGGTAGAAAAAAATGCATTGCAACGCATGCCGGGTACAGCGAGTTATATTATAATTATCTTCATTTCATTATTCATTTCTATCTACTATCGACAATCAAAGACCAACCCCATCATATTCAAAAACATTTTTTTTCTTCCAGAATGTCATGCGGCGCAGAATGTCTATCCCTGGGTCCACCCCCAGACTCCATCCTCCACATGCCGCCGCCACCGCTGCCCGCCTTCCTGGCCAGTGCTGCCAACCTGACGCCGCCGTGCCGCGCCAGCAAGTGCCCGACCAGCAGGAATAATGAGGAGAACGCGCTCTTCCCCGGCGTGGAGTACCATGAGCTGCCCAGACATGGTGAGATACGTATGTCGTTTTGAATTAAAATATTTTTTCTATTTTGATAAGCTTTTGGGGTTAGTGAGGGTGAGAGCGACAAGGGCCGCCTTGTTTTTTGTAACTTTAAGATGCATATGAGTCTTCTTCACTTAAAGTAGTAAGTAGCCGCCAAAGTTTATTTGGTATGATGTAAAATATATGCTTCCAGTTTAAAAAAAAAGTTGCAGACCTGTTTTCAGCATTCTCATGTAAAGTTTGATGCCTATAGTATATAATTAACCTAATGCAACATAATTATCCTAATGGTACATTTTTACTATGTTGCAGAGCCGGCTACTAACGACGACACCTGGTTCCTCGTGCTGATCACCTGCTGCATCGCCGTGCTCTGTATAGCTGCGTTACTGGCTCTGTTTCTGCTCAAATGTAGAGAGTGAGTACAATTAACTAGGCCCGTGTACAAAAACCTGGATACTAACTTATGTATCTTTATGAACCTATGTAACGAGCTAATGCAATAAGCAGAAATTGAAGAACTCTATCATTCAGTGCTCATTCTTTAATTGTATCTTTATAGGGCTCGAGGTGGTTGCAAAGGTGGTGCTGGCAAGGCATCAGGCTCCAACGCTTTATACGGTGGTGCAGCACTAGACTCCCGCGTGCTATGGGCTGCACTAACACCGCGCGGCACACGACACTTCGTAGCAGACACCTATCCACACGATGAGACTGAAGACCATCACTACGAGTGCGTCGAACCCCCGCTATACAAACTCGGGCCACCAGAGGACTTGGCCATCACCAGACATTTTAACGTAGAATACGAGGACCCAGCGCCGCTTATTGAAAGTTACAGCGACAGGACTGAGGAATACTTCCGAAATGGAATGGAGACACTTCGTAGGGGAACAAGGCCTCTTGTATCCTCTCCCACAAGGATCGAACGCCCCAACCTCCCTCCCTTGAACCTGCAGCCACGAACCCTCAGGAGGGCCCCACATTCCCGCCGAGTGAGCGATGCAAATAACCCGGAGAAGTCGGCCATCTGAACCGAGAGTGGCGCGGTATTCTCCGTCGCCGACACTACCGATATCGATTACGACTGGCAATCAATCGAGAACTCGAATGTTGATCGTCTCGTTTGAGAGCCACTCTTTTCTCACACACATTTCGTTTCGACGAGTGATATATCAAATGTTTTAAAATCTGCTCAGAACTGTGAAGGACGCTTTTAATTAAATCACTTAATAAAGGGACATTTACAAATATAGCAAAATAGAATAACAGTACTTCTTTCGATAATAGCTATTTGGAAAAACACTTGCACCTAGTTATTTTTGTAAGTAGTGTATATTTTTTGTTGGATACTCTTATAATATAAAAATAAATCCAACTTAGATACTGAAATATTGATACCAAATTATTTTTGTAAAAGTTATCGAAAGAGGTACCTGAACTTAAATAATGTAGAAGCTACTGGCGGTGTTAGAACCAAGCTTAATATGCATTGGTGTCCATATAAATAGCCTGTGTATGCAATCGTAATTGTATTTCGGTAGAAATTAAATTATTCGATGTAAATAAAATAGGTTTATAAAGAGGATTATTTTGTGCAGTGTAAATGCTGTTATGCCTCTAGAACTAGTCATAAATGGTCACAATTTCTAGTCATTCATAGCACAATGTGACATTGTAATTTTAATGTCTATTTTAATCCTATTGCTATTCTCTGTGTAACTTGTAAGATTTCATTTTATATCAGTACCTATGTATGACTAATTTTTGTACGTGTCAATAAAAAATTATGATTTATTGTTTTCCTTCATTCATATCCGAAACTATTATCATTAGAACCACAATATAATATGTCAGCAACCTTTAGGTAGTAAATAACACGGAGCGCATAGAGTATAGTAAGTATGTAAGTATATAAAGACGGAGCGTATTAAATTTTCTTAATAGAAGTTATAAATACTATAATTCAAATACTTTTTCTAATGAATATACTGATTACTAAGTTTCTTTATGATTTTAATAAGATTAAGGGCTGATTTTTCCAACGCCAGATAATTTTATCAGAGGAATAATTTAGAATTTTTGACAGGTCTTCAATACAAAATCTGTCAAACACGAATTTTATCTCTCGAATAAAAATTATCTGGCGTTGGAGAAATCGGCCCTTAGTATATAAAATAGCAAACATGTTTTTTGTATTATCTTCATGGTTGTATTGTATACTCTCTCTCAAACTCTCAACTCACTTGGCTTAACTCTCTCTCAGACTCTGCAAAGTCAAGTTCTAATTTCAAACCGATTATTTCCGAACACGTTTTCAACAAAATGTTGCCATGCGACGCTAGCTCGCGCTTGACAATCTTTTGACTTTGACACTTGACAGTTGACATGACGCGCTTAGCAAGCATGCAATGTTTGTGATTTGAGTTTTGAAAAATATGACAAGAATAGTCTATTTCTGATACTTACATAAAGTTAATAATACTATCAATTATTTAATTAAAGTTAGCCGAATAATATAATATCAAAATGTCGGAAGAAGTGATAAAACATTCAGTGCACACGTTAGTGTTTAGGTCTTTGAAACGTTCTCATGATATGTTTCTATCTAACCAGGGATTATTACCGCCAATTGATGACAAAGCGTGAGTATTTAGATCTATAACTTGTCCTACGTAATAAATGCTTTATATCTAAATTATAAGTCTACCAAAAACGTTAGAAGTCGAACTTTGATTTAGGTGTTATATTATATTTATTCCAAGTCCTCGAATTCTATGTACCTAACAGACCTTCTACGCGTATGTTTAAATTTTCCATTAACTTCTTCCAGAGAAAAAGTGCTTAAAGGTATAAAAGCTCGCGACAGCTATGGCCAAGTTATGGACACAGTGCAACTAGCACAAGCAGTCAAGCAACATGAAGCCAGACATCAACCTGATGTGCCACATGACATGGGTAAGATTGTATGACATATTACAATATATTACATTATTATGCCAAATACCAATTTTCTGATAAGTTTTGCCTAACAAACTTGTAATGTTATGTTATGGATTTGTTAAAAGAGCTCATTATAAGTTCATAAACTGTAATAAACTGGGGTTTTAACAATAACTACACAAAATGACAAAAATATTTATTCTTAGTATGCTTGAAATTCAAAGAAAAATGAAACATGATCATCTAATGTAACATGTGACCTCTCTATTAATTTAAAACTCAAATGATACATCTATAAAAAAATGCAACCAACAAATATTTATTTTCATGTCCATTTTGTAGAAGAAATAGCAGAATCTGCCTCAATGGGATCAGAAACAGCCCTCCTACCGTTCACGGGCCCCGCCCCAGCGGCCGCGCCACCTGTAGGAGCTTCAAGTGCTCTAGTGGTGCCCCGCAAGCCACCAGCAATGCCCAAACCCAAGTGGCACGCTCCTTGGAAGCTGTTCAGGGTTATATCTGGACATCTTGGTTGGGTGAGGTGCGTGGCGGTTGAACCTGGCAATGAGTGGTTTGCTACAGGTAAGGAAGGCTAGCCTATAATATAAACTTACATTGAAATAATGATAACATACAGTTGCTTAATGTTGTACATATTTTAACTATTATGAAATATTATGCAAACAATCAATACACTCTATTGTATCTCTTAAGCAATAAGAAAGTAGTGGATTTCTATGTAAAATTACCATTTTAGCTAAATGAATAACTTAAATGTGTTCCATAGTTTTATACATAGGCTTGTTATGCTTTGCCTAACTGTATCTGCTGTTTCTTAGGTGCTGCGGACAGAGTTATCAAGATATGGGACTTAGCCAATGGAAAACTGAAAGTGTCACTCACTGGACACGTCAGTACTGTAAGAGGTAAATAAATCTGTAAAGTAAATGATTGCATTACAAATGTTTAGAACATTAACTTATGTAATATTTGTTCATAGGTTTGGAGGTATCCTCAAGACATCCATACTTATTCAGTTGTGGTGAAGACAGACAAGTCAAATGCTGGGACTTAGAATATAATAAGGTAAGATACTTTGCTATTTAAATAGTAATTAAATCTTTTTAAAAGTACATTAAAAAATAGCTATAATTGAATAACACATTGATAATGTTGACTTTAGATAATGTAAGTAACTACTATTATACATTATTTCGGTATCAGTTGTCAGTGGTACCATTGTTGTCTCTGATTCCATAACACAACTGGGTTTAGAGTAATGTATGTGACGTTGTCCACATTTATTTATTTTGTGTTGAAGTCATCATTTTTGTTACAACTAAACTCTGCAATACAGGTGATCCGCCACTACCACGGCCACCTGTCAGCGGTGTACACGATCTCGCTGCACCCCACCATCGACGTGCTGGTGACCGCCGGCCGCGACGCCACCGCCCGCGTTTGGGACATGAGAACTAAGGCCAACGTGCACACGCTGACCGGACACACCGATACTATCGCCTCGCTGGCGTGTCAGGCTGCTGAGCCACAGGTATGATTAGCGTATTATTAGGCTGTGTGTGTAATGTAGGGTAATTTTTTGACTGGTTTTGAAATATGTGGCCAAAGAAAAATAATTTACTGCTCTTTAAATCTTGTCTGTGCGGAAAGAAAACCGACGTGTCATAAAATAGAAATAACATTACGACAACAATGGCACATGAAAACATAATGTTCTGACTGAATTTTATAAATATCCGAATATATAGTCGTACTATAACAATGTAAAAAATGCTGCCAACATAAAATATACGGCAAGTAAACACAGCAGCTCCCTCAATCCCAGGACGGGTCTCTTTCCAGAAATGTTTTGTACATTAATAAATTTTATCTTCAGATCATAACCGGCTCCCACGACTCAACAATCCGCCTGTGGGACCTCGCAGCCGGCAAGTCCATGTGTACTCTAACGAACCACAAGAAATCAGTCCGTTCCATAGTCGTCCACCCCTCACTATACACGTTCGCATCAGCCTCACCAGATAACATCAAACAATGGAAGTGTCCGGAGGGCAAGTTCATACAGAACCTGTCCGGACACAATGCGATCGTCAACTGTATGGCGGTCAACCCAGAGGGCGTGCTCGTTAGTGGAGGGGATAACGGGACTATGTACTTCTGGGATTGGAGGACTGGGTACAACTTCCAGAGGTTGCAGGTTAGTAAAAGACTTAATCCCACCAAAAACATTCAATGTAAAAAAAAGCCAAGTCTCTCTATGCAATTCTTCCATCGTAAAAAGTTTTGAGATCGCATAGGAGCCAAGTCCTTTTCAACTTAAGTTGTAACAATAAATCAATATTTTGTGACTATATCCATAGTTTTGTTTACATTACAATAACAGTGACTTGGCCATGAGCACAAGTTAAAGGTCGTTTGCTCCTTGTAATTCTGTGGAAAGTGGTTATCGCGCCATTGCTAGGTAATACATTCCGAAGATTCGTTCCGAAGATTTCTTGAAAAATCTAACGACCTTCTTATTTCAAGTTGATAATTTGTAGATGTAGACTGCAGTAAAAATTTGTTTATCTAGCTTTAAAATTATATATATCAGAAATCAATTTTACAATAACTAGAAACAATTAAAAACAATTGAGACTTTCTATAATCTTCTTGTCATTTGAACCAAAATCCTCATAGAAACTAATTGCAACTCCATTATCCTTCACAGGCGGCAGTCCAACCCGGCTCCATGGACTCTGAAGCCGGCATCTTTGCGATGACGTTCGACCACTCGGGCTCACGTCTTATCACGACGGAGGCCGACAAGACCATCAAGATATACAGGGAGGACGACATGGCCTCGGAGGAGACGCACCCCATCAACTGGCGACCAGAGATATTAAAGCGAAGGAAGTTTTAAGTGTAGGAATAATAAAGATATTTTACTTACTTTTATATTTTTGTTTTTTTTCATGATATAAACACCCGCACTAGGTCGCCTATGCCTTCATCGCGTAAGGTTTTGGATAACAAAAGTGGAATATACCGTTGCAGTACTTCCCAGCCGGAGAAGGTTCGTAGATGGTCCATAGTTCATTCCACAGAACACTTCATGACCGGTTCACTCGGCTATCCGAACGCTATTTTTAATTCGAACATTCTTTTAACTACACTAAATACTTCCGTATTCCAATAAGCACTACCCAGGAGCAAAGAAAAGTTAAACAAATTCAAAAGTTTTACGTTTTTATTGTTAAAAAATACACGATAATTGAATGTTACAACCAAAGTAATTACAGAAAAGATGTGTCTGTCATGATTGAGTGGGGAATATAAGTCTCATTCCCTATGGAATGTCTGACGCAGTTCAATCCAAAAGAATATCTGTAGAACTATCTACAAATTATAAGCATTTCATACATTTGAGCTGTACAGTGTGTTTACCAAGAATTGGTCAAAACAAGTGTAAAATAGTCATACAAAGAATGCATACTATAATATACATTAGTGACCAATTCTGTGGGCACCCACTATTCTTTCAATACACATAATCAACACAGTGAAATTCATTAAAAAATATTCAAAAAATTTCAGACTAACGAGGCAACCTCTTGAGATCACAAAGCCAATATTTGACACTTTCTTTACCACTTCTATATATTTTGTTAGGTACTGACTGCACCCATAGTAAATGTAATAATTATTTATATGCCAAATACGATATCATGAGCTTTTAAATGATCATTCAACTTAAAGATTCAAAAGTTATGAAAGTTAACACCAACTCAGAGTTTTTAGAGAAAATATCTTAGCCATAAAAAAATATTTGACTTACTCCTTTCACATAAATGTGGTGTGAGCATACATGAACATTTTCATATTAGATTTATGTACCACAAATATATTCCAACATTATTATACCACTCATAATTATTATTCTTCGTCAATCTCGCTTGATACAAAAAGGTAAATATTAAAGCATTATTTATATGTATTATATAGATTTAAAATCATATGTTAAAGCCTAAGTGTATTCAGCCTGCCAGCAAGCTTAATAGTGCTAATACAAAAATATAGCAAGGAGTACATACAACATTGTTTTAGCAGTGTAAATCGTTTACAAAAATATCACTAAATACCTATATAAAATCATAAAAAGGCAATTCTACATCGTTATTGTTGATAATTCCACAAAACTTTTACCAATGAACTAAACAAATTCCTAATAGTAATTACGTTTCAGAAAGGATCCCTAATTTTTATTTAGAGGTGAAGTTGTACATATAATTTAAAACATTTCAATCATAATTGTTTTTAACGATGTTTAAAATCTGTAGCTAACATGACACAACATTACACAGTTCAGTGTCGTACATCAAATTTCAACTAAACTTACATTAACAATTTACGCTCTGACAATGTTGTATGCACCCAGTATCGTCGCTGTGTGATTATATCTCGTCGTCCAGGTCGAACTCTTCCTCGGGAAAGTCGCCGACCGTGATGTACACTGGTTTCACGAAGCCGCCGTATTTTGGCGGGCAAGTGAAGTAACGCTTGCCGTTTACACTGGAAGAAACAAATATAAGAGATAAATTTTAGAGTTTGTTTAAGTAAATACCTACTTAGCTACTTAGTATGGTAAAGTTAGAAAAATAAAGCTGCGTAAAATACCTTTTAGGACAGTGAGAAATAAAGAGTTATGGATAATTAATTAACTTCAAAAGTGCCTGTGCCTTATTATTAGTAATTTCAGCATGTTTGTTCCTTTTTTTTTGTAAATCAGACATTACAAAGGATGGTGCAACTAGGAGCGTCTAAACTTATGTACAGAAAACCATCCTTGTGTAACCCACAATTCATTTAAACTAGCATTTCCCTTAATAGAACTGTAATTCATTGCTTTTCAGATGCACCTAATGACTAATCCCACCATTACTATAAGATAGTCCATATACTAACGATCCATCATTCTTCCCGCGCGGCTCGTCGTACTGAACGCCGATCCACAGCCCCTTGGCGTTGTCGAGCGGGCCGTTGTAGCGCACGGTGGCGCGCCGCACCGGCTGTTGCGGGACTCGCACCTCGCAGCGTGCGCCTACTAGCACCGCTTCCGCTAACCTGAACATATGAAATTATGTAGGATATTTAAACACGGTTATAAAGGTGAATTTAACATATCTACAAATCCATACGAATATAATTATGCCTTATATTATTTTGTCTCATATGATAGAAATAAAGAAGTGATTATAGTATGAACTCCACAATCCATTACTACAGGCATATAATTTATTCACAGGAAAGTCATTTTCCAGTGCTTATGATATGTTTTCAGCATTATAATAATAATAATAATAATATACTTTTATTTCGGGTGGCATAGACCCATAGAAAAAACTTAACCTAGCACACATTAAAAAATAAATAACTAATATAAGTGTCTGGAATCGAACCTCACACTATCCACGCAGTATATAACACACATTCGTGGAAGTATGAAGTCCTATCCAGTGACGCAGCATTGGACAATCCCACCTACCGCACAATGCGCTCAGGATACCGTGGGAGCTGGCACGCAATCGCTGCAGGATTGAGGCAGACCGCTTTCGAATGATGGCATGAAAGCCATCAACTCTCGCCTCAGCAAACATCGCCGATGCGCTACAAAACCGCGGCAACCCCGCCAGCATCCTGAACGCATTGTTATACTGCACACGCAGGGCGTTGTATGACCTTTGCGTATATCTAACCCACAGACTGCAGGCGTAGAATGATTGACAGTACGCTCTGAAGAGTGTCATTTTAACTTTCTTGCTACACCGTGCAAATCTGCGGATCAGCATATTACATCGGACAGCCAACGCCCTGCGTTCTCTCTCTATATCCAGGTCATCACTCAAGTCGTCAGTGACCCAGTGACCCAGGTATTTAAACTGCGTGACTCTGTTTAGGGGAGTACCACTGATAGTTACTTGTGGCACGTTGGTGTAACACTTGCCACCTGCTTTAAACACTAGTAACTCACTCTTATTAGCATTATACCTGAGTCCCTGAGCCACTGCATACTCGTCACATACCTGCAGAAGATGCCTAAGAGCGCTGATCGATGGACTCAGCAACACCATGTCGTCTGCGTAACTGATATTATTAAAACAAATCCCGTCAATGTGACAACCGACATTAGTGTTGCCGAGCTCAACGATCAGCTGATTAATATACAGATTAAAGAGGCGAGGCGAAGTTATCCCCCCTTGCCTCACCCCGCACTTCAACCGATATTCATCCGACAGCACCCCAGCCCACTTTACACAATTTGTCTGGTTTTGATACCAGAACCTAAGCAAAGAAGTTACTGTCTTATCAACTTCCGTTTCCCGATACAACTTCTCCCACAAGATGTCGTAGGACACCAGGTCAAATGCCTTCGATAAATCGAGGAAGCAAGCATTGACTGGTGTCCTCCTATTTGTGTAATACTGAACCGTCCGCTTGAGACACAAAATGGCAGTCTCTGTCGATAGACCAGGCCTAAAGCCAAATTGTGCGTCATGTAATTTTATACGGCTGGCCATGTGTGAATCAAGGAGACAGTCCAGTACTTTTGCTATAACAGTAGCCAGGGAAATCGGCCTGTAATTAGAGGGATCTGCCAGATCCCCCGTCTTATTTTTAACTAATGGGACAACTATAGTCTTCATAAGGTCATTCGGTAGGTAGGAGTGACCCATGCACAATGTATAAAACATTGCCAATACCCTTGGCAGGTGCACCCCCGCATACCGTAGGTGCTCAACGCTGAGGTGATCATGTCCCGGGGACTTGCCCCTTACCATATTTTTGATGACATTAGCAACTTCCATGGCAGAGAACTTTAATAAGGACTTCCTCTCAGCGCTAGGCACACACGACGATGCAGTCGAAGCTAAATTCACAGGTGGATCAACTCTGAATTGATTCATGAACATATTCGCTATAGACGATGGGTTGCACCTACCTGCCACACTCACAGGGACGCCCTGCCTGGGGTTCATTGCATTGGTATTTTTCCAAAACTTACTAAAATCTTTTTTGTTATGATGTTCAGCTAAAATGTCCATCTTGATTTGAACTTGGTTTTTACGACACCATTTCAATTTAGATTTAAATACTTTTCTAGTTTCACACATTTTATCAAAGGTACTTCCTGATGTTGGATTACCAAACAAATTCCACAATTGAAACGCAAGCCGGGCCTCCCTGTGAGCGCTTTTAACATGCTTATTCCACCCTGTTAACGGTTTGTATTTGTTTTTCTTAATAAATATACAGCTACGTTTAGCGCACTCAGATAATATACTAACAATGTTCCTGTACATATTATCTAAGCTAGATCGGTGGTTTAAGTCCTCACATACTGAGTCAGCACAGTAACAAAGATTCTGGGGAAAATCTATTTCGCGTAAACGTGAGTGACACATCTCTTCATACAATTTTATTTGTTTTAAGTCTCGATGCCCCCATACAACATTGTTTATGCTCTCTTTCGATAGAACAATATTAGGTTTCAATAGTTTTAAATCACAATCTACTTGTAACGGCAAATGATCAGACCAAAAACTATCATACAATACCTCCAGTCTAACAATCGTGCGACGCGCGGCCTGTGTGACGACACAGTGGTCGAGCCACCGTTTGCACCCGTGCGCTTCACTTACAAACGTAAACGAGTCTAGCGGAAGGAGTTCGATATCCGCGCACGACCAATACTGTTCATCACAAAACTTTAATAATTCATTGCTAAACAATTCACTAATATGAGCATTATAATCTCCTAACATAAACACTGATTGAATGTTACTATTGTCTATAATTGCCGTCATTTCACTTAGGCAATCCGTAAATTCAACTAAGTTATCATTACTGTCAGTAGGCATATAAACCGAGAATATCAGTATTTCTTGGTCGAACAATTGCACTTTAATAGCCGCAAGACGAACACTATTGCAAGGTACCACAAATACCGAGGAAAATAAACTTTTTCTCCACAGCAGTGCCACTCCTCCATATGGTCTACCTCGAAGTATACCATCTGATGTATCAACCGCAGAGGTCCCGGTAAAAGCAAAATCATCATGAATATTGCCAAGAAAAGCTAAGTCATGAGGCATCAACCAAGTTTCTTGCAAAGCTATTATGTCACCCGATACACACAGCCGCCTAATACAGTCAACCGATGTTTTCACACATTTACAGTTGAAACTTATCATCTTTACAAAACTATCCATTATTTATAGATTTGTTGATATTCTGTGTCTCCCCCGAGTCTCTCTCGTTCCTTTTAAAGTTTATAAATCGACGATAAGATACGCCGTCCGGCCAAAACTCTTCGTTCATGAAAACATCCTCAGTATGTTTAGGTATAAAGATTTTGTAACCATTATAATCTTTATCCATTTTCATTCTCACTTTTTCCACATGTACTTGGAAATTTGATTTTTCTCTTATATATGTAATAATATCTTCTTTTGTAACCGATTTATCAACATTATAAACATAAATAGGTATTTTAATATCAGCAGCTTTAAACTTTTCATCCGGTTTTACGGTAGCCTTTCCTTTGTTACCAGTAAATCTCCTTTTTTTCTGAACCACAATCCAGTCATCGTAACTTTTCGACGGCGCTTGCTCCCCGCTCCGCACAATATTTGCAAAAGTTTCTGGTATCCCAGCTTGAACTTCATTGGGCACGACAGTGTGTCTCAATTCCCTCACTCGCTCAGTAATAACCACACTATAAATAAGAATTTATAATCCACTTAAATAAATCTTTGAACAAAAACAAGTTCAAAGATTTGCTTAAGTGGATAAATTGATTGACAATACAATTTTAAACATTTGATTAGTGCTGTTTAAAAACTGAGTTGAACAACAAATCTTAAACCAAAATATGTATAGGCATGAACAAAATAATAAGCATTATTATATACCTGGCTTCATCCTCCATTTCCTGCTGCTGCTGCTCCTTGATCTTGACCATGTCCTCCTCATTGTACTTGCCGAGCCGGTTCTTCTGCAGGAACGACCGCAGGGTGTCACCCTTCTTCTCATACTCCTCTTCAGATAAACGGAACCTAAGTTAAAAAAATTGTCTTATAATAGAGAATAGAGGTAGATATTTTGTTAATCTAGGGACCACAGATTTCTGGTGAAGAAAAATTACATAATTAAACCTAATATTCATATTACAATAATTGGACACTGAAACTGATTATATTGTAGTTTTCAATTTGCAAATATATCTTGACTAAGAGTAATGTTCAAGATTTATTCAATTCTGTCTTGTAACACACATTTTATAATATTTTCCTATTTCTGCTACTACTAGTCTCAGTGACCAAGTTTAAATAATGATGTTAAAAATAATATTTCCTTCTATTATAATTACCTCTCAGCACTATCAGATGATCCAAAATCGTTGAGTAGAGTGAACTTATCCACAACATGTATCCTAGTGCCATCATCAATAGGATAGGACCCGAGGAGTGCGTCATCATTGTCTATGTCACACACATAGTTGTTCTTCTTGTCATAAATCTTCAGCTTCATGGTGGCTGCAGAGCCTCCGGTCACCAGCTCCAGTTTAGTCTGTGATTATACAACTTTATTAGCATTTAAAATATTTGGACCAAAAAATTTTGCAGAGAACCATGTAGAATTTAATAAGGATTCAACAAAAAAATGTTTGAGTAAATTTTGGCTAGAATAGTTATTGAATTGTGTTTATACTTTATAGTATACACACAACAATTATTCAGTTACCTACTGCAAATAACTACATAAAGTATTTTAAACAGGTAAAAAATATAAAATGGCTTGATAATAAATTTTCCATGACAGATCTTGGATTTTTTTCGGTATGTTTAAACATTTGGGCTACATACTCAACCACAAACCACAACAAGCTATTTTTAGAAAAGTACGCGTTATCGGTAGAAGTTTAACAGAATAAATGAACAGAAAATACATATATGTATATATCTTGCTCATTATAGTCATATTCTTCAATATATTTATTTACAACTTGATAAATAGCTGATGCAACTTGGAATTAAAATAATCCAAAAATAAACGTAAAAAATAAGTAAATTAAAAAAGTCTGTGACTAATGTATAACCTTAAACTCCAGAACAGTTATGGCCTTCTTGAATCTTCTCTCCACGGGCGCCGCATCATCACTATCAGACTTAGTGATATGAACATTTACGAAATCCTGGGTAACTACTTGAATACCTTCCATAATTTTAGAGAATTTTTAAACCGATTGACAAAAGAATTTCGAGAATCATACAAACAACAAGCGAAACTGTCAAACTGTTAAATGTTCCTTTATATACTTACTATACTCTATGGTTAAATGTCAAATTAAATTACTCAAGTCGGCACTCGGCAGTACTGTCATAGTGACGTTGAATAATCATAACGTAGCATTAAGCATTGTGATTTTTTATGTGTGCTCAACACATAGTATTTTTAACTTTTTGTTAACTCATGTACTGTTATCTAATAAAGTTTTGAGATTAACAGCCAGCCCCAAAGTAGTTTGTAGAGAAATAGAAAACCGCTACCAATATGGGTCGGTCTAGATATCATAATTGCTTGATCTTATGGTGCAATTTTGGCAAGGCCTACAGTAGTCGAATCTGTGCGGCTGTGCAGAGTTAATTCACCACAAATTGAGATGAATACGCTATACTAAACGATTTCCAAGATTTTCTCACTGCCGGCTGTCTAACTGTAGACTGCTCTCAAGAAATGCATTTACCCAAACATTGTAACTAATAAACAAACTTTACAAACATTCAATGCCTTCAAAGATGAAAGATGATGTACGGGGTACAGACCTATGTGGCGCCCATCTTAAGCCCGCCATGCGCGCCAGCTTCACACGGCTGACTAGGCGTCGAACCCACATACTTATTTTAACCCCGAAAGGTATAGAGAAGGCATGCTTATGTGTTTAGGGCGACAGGTTGTTTATATTTATATCAATTGTTAGGTGCTTAATTAGCTAGTATATTATTATATAGCAATACACATATCAAGGCGTCTAAAAGAAATGATCAATAAATTTTGTTCTTTATGCATGAAGCAGCTTTTTCGCACTAGAAATCTTTTTTTAGTGTCTAAATGATTAACATGATGTAGGCAAGTTCTTATAATTACTGAGACATAGCTTGGTGATAGATGGACATAGGGAACGAAAGTAGAAGCCTAATAATGGTCATAACGGGTTCTCCTTTTATTTATTGCTTTCTGAGATTTACGCGAATGCCAGACATAATAAAACTACTTTTTAAGAATTATGGCGCGGTTTACTTAAGATTTTAATTCCCGACCGTCGTTTCAACATAACAGTCGGCCTTCCCTATATATTACTTTGCTCTTTTAGTCTGTCCGCCCCGTTCCGTCCCTTAAAAAGAGTGTGATACGTGACTTAGAAAAGTGTAACCCCGAATAACACTTCCCCGTAAGTTTACGAATACGAAACTCTTAACAACGAATGCACGCTACCACGAAAAACTTTACGCCGAAGCAATGCGATCTCGAATAACTAAACCTCTAAAAGCCATCGTAATAAGTCTATATTCTTATAACAATGAACTAAATAGAGAAAAAAAGGGAAGAATTATGTGTCAATCAACCAAATCAAACATTAAAAAAAACTGTTAACGTATAAAATAGCACAAGTATGCAAGACCATCTAAAAATGTGGTTAAGTCCATGGTTTCCTTTTTTTCCAAATTATTTATAATTTTTTCTTCCCTATTTTCTTTTTTCTTTGCTCTTTTGGTTATTTGTGACTGTGAATTTAATTTTTCAACTATTAATTCCGAATGTTTTTGTTCCTTGTTAAATTCTTTAATGGTCTTATATAAATTCAATTTCTTTCTGCCCAATAGGGTGATCCAGCGGTGGTGCCATGATTCCACTTCTATGGAGCTATTTACCGACCAGATGTCAGGTGGAAACAATGGAGGCACTTTTTGCAATTTTGTCTTTAATGTTTCGAGGATTTGAGTAGTCTTTTTCTTATTAGTACCATTGACATAGTATGTGTATTACCCAAGGATGCAGTGAAAGTCACTAATTGGTTTTACCAATTACACAAAATGAGGTGGAATCATGGCACCACCGCTGGATCACCCTATTGGGCAGAAAGAAATTGAATTTATATAAGACCATTAAAGAATTTAACAAGGAACAAAAACATTCGGAATTAATAGTTGAAAAATATAATTCACAGTCACAAATAACCAAAAGAGCAAAGAAAAAAGAAAATAGGGAAGAAAAAATTATAAATAATTTGGAAAAAAAGGAAACCATGGACTTAACCACATTTTTAGATGGTCTTGCATACTTGTGCTATTTTATACGTTAACAGTTTTTTTTAATGTTTGATTTGGTTGATTGACACATAATTCTTCCCTTTTTTTCTCTATTTAGTTCATTGTTATAAGAATATAGACTTATTACGATGGCTTTTAGAGGTTTAGTTATTCGAGATCGCATGGCTACGGCGTTAAGTTTTTCGAGGTAGCGTGCATTCGTTGTTAAGTGTTTCGAAAAAGTGAATATTAGAGATTTAGTTATTCGAGATCGCATTGCTTCGGCGTAAAGTTTTTCGTGGTAGCGTGCATTCGTTGTTAAGAGTTTCGTATTCGTAAACTTACGGGGAAGTGTTATTCGGGGTTACACTTTTCTAAGTCACGTATCACACTCCCTTAAAAAGTAGTTATCCTTCTCATTTATTTTACAATATAAAAAAGTTGGAAATCAGCTTTTTTACTGAAATCTATCTATGCTACTTTTATGTATATAAAAATATTATAAACTTTATACTATATATTTTTACGATAAAGTATCAATTCGGAGTAACCCCTACTTAGAACCTCCGGAATTATTATTAACATGCGCGCTCCTCTACTTTTCTCAGGGTAAATAATCTAACAACATATTGATGACTCAGGTAGGTACGCTCAGAATAATAGGTTAATTAATTTTTTAGATCGCAATGGAAAGCAAAACCTGCCTGCCAGGGGCCCGAGTCTGCTATTTACACTCCGTGTCAGTGTGCTCATAGTGGGACGATTTTACGATAATTGGCATTCTACTAAGTTAGTAAAGGTGGCGATAGACGAAAAATATGGCACAGAGCGCCCCACGCTTTTTCACAATAATACTAGTGTTTTTTGTTCATTACCAATTTCAGCTTAGGAATTATTTTTCACTTTTTTGTTTTTTTTTAAATATATTTATTTTTCACTTTTTAGTCCTAGCAGCAATACGTGTTGTCTGAATTCAAAGGTATTGCTTTGTGGACTTAAAAAAATATATTGTTTTTTTTTTATTTATTTAATCCTGGTGATCCTAATCAGGATAATGAGATAAACCTATGAAATTATTATATTGTCGCCGATTCTTGTTAAGTATACAAAGTTTGAATTAAATCTGTCCGTTTAAAGTGGGTCAAAATCGAGTCCAAAAGTGTCGGTTACATAAGGTTACATACATACAAGTGAAGCTAATAAAAGCGGTTTAAAAAATGTAAATGTAGGTATAGGTTCTATACTTTGATTATATAATGTCTAGATGGAGCGTCGCCCTACAATCATAAAAAAAAAACGAGACCACAATTTCAAGTGTGTGTTACCAGCTATTACAAATTCTCCCATAAATCACATTAAATAAAGACTAATTTATAATCATAAAAAATATTTTAGTTTTATGTACTTATGTGGTATTATTCAGTTTAAGTGTATTTTTATTAAGTAGTTACATTTTTAAATAATTAAAAAAAAATAGATTTGTGTGTTTGAATGGAGTATTAAATCAACTAAGTTAGTACAATATTTTAAGCAGTTAGGATTTTGAAATTTGAAATGAAAGATCACATCTCGTTAATTAGGAATGAGTTTTAATTACAGGCGATCGTTCGAAGTACATCAACGAAATTTTATAAACGTAATGATAAACCAAAAAATTTACCCTAAAAAATGGGAGAATAAGAAACAGAAACTGGCAACACTGATAAAATATGGCGTAATTTGGTAATCATAAAAAAAAACTAAAATAAATATGAAGTTTCTTGGTGTCTTGTCTACGGTGATAGGTGATGTGTTTGGTATTTTTTAGCCTTCCTTTATAATTCCGGCACACTTTAAAAGCACATACTGTCATCTTATCGCTGTTATGTGGTTATTCCTTAGAGCGCGTAAAACGTAGTGACACGAAAGCGGCACGATCTGTACTGGTTGGCGGGAAAGTACTTTACAACAATTACAACCAAATTTGGTTGTAATTTTTTGACGGGTCTGCGCGCACTTGACATTCCATCTAGACATTATATAATCAAAGGTTCTATATTCAAGCGGACATTATTTTGCTTTGATTTTGTTCGTGACCCGATATCTAGTTGTTGTATTGTTGATCGAAGGGTATTTATTTACTTAGGTTCCCATTCTAAGAACACTGGTTTTATGACATCGTTTGGCCACGGGTCCCCGTGGTTTAGTACCGCATACACCGGTTGTCAAGGACAGTCAAGGTGTCCCTAGCTCTAGAGGTCCAGAATTCGATCCCCAAACGAGCCAATAGAAAACTACTTTTCTAAAATGGCTCGAGTTAGGTTTTTGTGCTAATTTCGTTACATGCTCTGATTTCATAACACAACCAACTAATGAAATACACCAAGAACCCAGAGTAACCTACTTTGGGTTCAGAGCAATGTATAATGAAATTTTTCACAGCAATATGCAATTTTAATTGATTTTCTCTTTAATTCTTGATTGGTATTGAAAAACATATCATGAAGAAATTATTTAAAACAGTTCCTTAATCATGTTCATAATTTATCTTTGAGTTTAAAAAATTAAATAGCTAATCTTACATTTTCGCTATGTTGTAGGTATAAATATTTTTGTTTGTGACTGTACATATCATGTAGTCTACATTTATTATGAAGTTCATCATCCTGGGGACCAAATCCCTTGAAGGTATAACAAATAGGTATGTGGTTCATTTAAAAAAAATACTTAATTTGTAACAAAAATTCAAAAGAAATAACTGAAAATTAATCAATATAAAATTGTAGCAGGGTGAGCGTAGTGAGCGAAATAACACATCAATTAATAATTTACTCGAAATAAGAAGTACTAGACGATAATTAATTTTAATATAGCAGGCACGACGTAACACGGCGCTCGGTGGCAGCCGTAAATATAAACATGTCGACGGATTGTACTATGCTGTGGCTGAAACGTGACAAAAAACAACGCACAAACTAGCCAATGTGTGCAAAAGGGACCCCGCACGCCGACTGAGGACCCGCGGAGACGAGCTGTTCCAGATTCCAATCAAACATTGCTCCAAAGACTTTTGTATAATTTTATTCAAGCAAATATGACAAACATTGAAGCATGCATTGAAATTATAATGTTTATCTACACAGCTAAATATCCTAACATTGAAATTTCAAAATTAATGGATTATGTAAACCTCAATGATATTATAAGACATTGTAATTTTATAAAAATATTTTACATATAAACATCGATACTATAAGCGCGATACATAGCGCAGTTCTTGCGCTGTGTTCTTCAAAGTAAAATATACTTATTGCCAGCCTACGATAAAACCTAGATCCATAAACAATTTAACTACAGATATAGTGCCTATATAAATTTTATAAAACATGTTTATATCTATAAATAGTTTTAAATAGTCGTTATTTTAAAGTCCATTCCCTACCGCCACCAATTTACTAAGACAAAGAGTCATTAAAATCAATAAAGTTTTTAAAACTTGAGTAATAGTAGTTACAAGCCGTTGGTGGTAATCGTTAAATTTAAAAACTTTGCAACCGTTGTTGCCAAAATGAAAAGTATACACATACAATTCGAGTTAACGAAATTAGTTAAGTAGAAAATAATAAAGAACTTAATAAAACAGTCGTAGCCGACGTTACACAATAACTAAACAAATGAGCCCGTGTTTACGGTAGAAATGAGACGTGATCTTCCGTTCCTGTAGTCGCCGCTATTCTTCCTTATAATTCCGTGGCTGATTCGGGTGACGCGGCCGCCGTCGTGGTATTTTGCACACATTGCTAGCGATATAATATGTCGAAATGGCAATCATTTCAATTATATATCAACATCAATGAAGCTACTATATTAATATTAAGAGTAATGTACTATTTGCTTGATTCCATTTCGACATTATGCAATAATAAAATAATGACGCCCGCCGAGTACAATTGTGCATGTTTCTCACTATAATAAGCAAGTTTTAAATGTTGCAACATGCATTTTATGGTATTAAAACCAGTTTACTTAAACAACAAATTAAAAAAATACTTTGTGGTTCATATTATTAAACAAAATGGGACATTAATTGACCTTATTGAATTTGATTTTGGCGGTCAAGAGTGAGACATGTTGCAACTATGTCGCTGGTGTGTGCATGAGCGTGCAATTGTTCTAGACGCGCGTACGAATGTGTATCATTAGCAACCGTACCTGGCCCGGGTCACTCGACTTGAGCGCCCAGGCGCGTTCCTCTTCTACGCCTCGCGTTCCGGCGATCAAAACAAAACACCACTTTGGTAACCAATAAGGCACTCGTATATTTCAACTTCTGTTTCGTGTATAAAAAAATATCTTTGGCGTTATAACGGTTAGGGCGGTCGCTGGAGCGCTAGCCCCGCTTTGCCCGCATGCCGGCACAAAGCGGGGCTAGGCGGCAGCGGGCGGGCGCTCGCTCGCGTCACCCGAATCATTTCCACTGGAAACATCCAACTTTCCACCTCCGCCGCTGTCAAGCGGCGCCTTCCTTGCTGTCCGCGTCGCTCGGAGCCTCGCCGGCGTCCGGCTCCGGCACGCTCTCCCTCTGCTCTCTCTCAGGGCTGAACATGTCGACGGTTTTCTGCACCTCTGCGACTGGTTCATCGATTTCTTTTTCAACGACAGGACTAGCGGCTCGCATTTCTTCTTCATTATCATTATCTAGAGACGCGATCGCCGAGAAACTCGTATCGACTGCATCATTTGTATCGTACAAGTCGTTTGTAATTTCATTTCTAGTTTCGGCGACCGGTTCCTGTTCTGGTTCTGAATGCGAAGATTCTTGTTTGTCAGTCTCCGGATTATAGGTCCTGTCCTCCGTGTTATCCTCTCCGGCGGGCGGTTCGGATGATTCTGTTCTGTCGTCACGAGGTTCTTCTCGTCTTTCAGACTCGACCTCTGTTTCCTCTGACGCGTTGCTTTCGTTCTGCTCTGCATCAGCCATTTGTACACTTTGTTCGTCTTGACTAGTTTCTACCGGCTCGCTAGCCTCCACGCTCGTCGCGTCATTACTGGCTTCATCTCGAGCCGTCTCACTGGCTTCCTGTGGCTTTTCATTGTCCTCGTTGCCGTTGGCCTCGGCCTCTTCGGCGGCGCCCCACCTGGACTTTCTATCTCTGTCCCGCCTCGGATTATTCCTATCGTTCCGGTCCTCTCTGGGTGGTCTAGATTGTCTATTCTGTTGATTTTCGTCAAAAGTCCTCCTTCTGTCGGGGCGGTCCTGCGGCCTGTTGTTAAACCTATTGTCGTCGTGTTCGCGCGGCCGGCGGTCCCTGCGACGGTCCTCCCAGTCGGGGCGGCGGTCGGGCCGGTCGGGCCTGTCGGGTCGGTCGGGTCGGTCGGGTCGGTCGCCCCAGTCGCGCTCGCGGTCGCCGCTCCAACCACGGTCTCCGTATTGGTCGCGGTCGTCGAAGCGTCGCGGCCGGTCATAGAACTCTGGTGGGCCGTCAAACCGCGGCGGCCCGTCGAATGGGGGTCGCTCTCCATCGAAAGGAGGACCGTCGAACGATCGCGGACCCTCGAAGGGCGGGCGCGGGCCATCGAAAGGCGGGCGGGGCCCATCGAATGGCGGACGCGGTCCATCGAAGGGAGGTCTAGGTCCGTCGAAGGGTGGACGATTCATTCCGTCAAACGGCATCCGACCGAAGGGCGGGCGCTCAAAGCGCGGGCCGCCTTCGAACATCGGCGGGCGCGGGCCGTCGAACGGCGGCCGATTGAAAGGTGGGCCCATGCCGTTAAACCGCGGCCCAAATGGCCCCGGGCCAGGCCCCGGCCCGTCCAGCCACGGTCCTGGAAACAACAAGAGATCTAAGTCAGCTTAAATCCTACGCAGCTGGACGAGTTACGTATTAAGTAATCTTGTCCAGCCATACCTGACAGAGGTGGTCCTTTCAATCTCAATTCTATAAATTATAATAAAAATAAAAGGCTACTGACTGGGAGTGATTGATTTGAATACTTGAATAAATATTTTACATATTCATGTGCAAAAACTACGAGAACGAGTGATGAATAGCAAGCAAAGACGTAAATATTTCAAACATAACAAGGAAAGTTAAATAAAATATTTCTATGAAATCAATAATCTTAAAAAAGGGTATATACACAATATGAGTAAGACAGGATCTAGCGAAATTAACAATTACGAAAAATGCGATTAAATGCATAATTGGGTATCATGCTACAATGCTGCTATGTATCTTGGCAAGTCCGGAAATGAAATACATCACCATCTCTATCATACACACGACGTATGTATATTTACATTTCAATCTAATTATATTTCGTCACTTTCCGGATGCGTTAAGTTATATTGGCCTTATGAAAGAACACTGAAACGTCTTATTTAGTTTTTAACTCGCGATGAGGTGTAAACATGAGTTTGTCTTAGGTCTACCTGTGGTATGGTAGCTCCAAAAAAATGGACCAATTGAAATTGTTTTTTGTTATTTGAAAGATGACTTTATCTAGGTGGCTAGATGGATCTTAGCTTAATTTATGGAAATCTGGTTAGTATTTTGAAGTTATATGAAATTTTGTAAAAATAATCTTAGTTTTCTCAATTTATGTTATATATGTTTCTAAATTGCCGTTTATTTTTTGCTATCTCTGTTCATTTATTGTGTAAATTAGCAAGACTAACAATAGACATTTGATATAAATAGCGTTTCAGTATCCTTGCTATAGTATGACATGTATGTATAGTGTAGTGTGTACTGACCGGCGCGGAAGTGTGGCGCCATGTGCGGCGGCGGCAGTCGCGACGGCGGCAGCGGCGTCCAGCCCTCGCCCGCGCTCGCCGCGCCACCTCCCGCTTCACCCTCTGCAACTGTGGGACATGCTGTGTTTATGTCACGAATACACACAATACTATTGTATTCGCGCGGTATTTACACAATCCCTTATTTACTTACTTCTATTTGTCTGTTAATTTTATACACACGAGACAAAACGTGGTTGGGTAGGGTTTGAAATGAAATTTAATAAGGTGCTCATCGCCATGTAGAAACGCACAAGCTGTGTTATTTTACAAATTGATAAATACTGTATACATACAATAATAAAGCTTCATACATTCACGCGCATCTTGACATTATACAAGAAAGATGGGTCATCATTTGGATAGAAATTCTGTGACATATTTTCAATTAAGCGTATACCATTATCATCAGTGAAAATTACATTTCAACATTTATAGCCTATTTGAATTCTTGTGCCATTTTAGATACTTTTCACTTAAAGAATAAACATTTTAGAATAACTAATACTGTTGTAATCACAAAAATCTGTAAAATTTTAGGTTAAACTAAACCTTATGTCAAGCATTGTCACGCACAAAAGACAACATTATTTGGAACTCAAATACCCTGCATTGTCCAAAACCAATAAAAAATTGAGTCATGTCTGACTTAAAAGCCTGCCATATAATATACTGACCAGCATCAGGGCCTGCAGCTGGCGCGGGCAAGTCCTCCCGCTTGTCGTCTCTGGGCTTGCCGTTGGCCATCTCCCACAGGCGCTCCTGCAGGCTCTTCTCCGCGGGCTCGGCCCCCGCCCCCGCCCCGGCCGCCACTCCCGCCCCGCCCGCGCCGGCTGCTCGCGGGGACTTCTCGCGGCTGCCCGGACGCTCTCTGTGGGGTAGCGAGATATTCATATGTGCCTACATAACTATATATAATAAAATCTATTACATTAAAATGTATCACTGAATTTGTTACTAAGCGCAAATCTCGAGAGCCTTGGAGTACGAGGATGGTTCTTACGAAAAAAAAGTTTAAAAGTTTAAATAAAAAAGTCTTCGTCTCCGCCCCGAATAACTTATGTATTCACGCGGGTGAAACCATAGGGGACAGCTAGTTTAATACAAAATCGCGCTGTCTTACAAAAACTTTTAGCAAATCTTCATATGCCCTGTATAAATATCGACTACTTCTTCAGACGTACTGCAGGAAAATGACAAGGCCCCTTTTTAATCATATAGAATTTAAGGATCAATAACGAGCAAAAAAAAAGAATAGACTACATTACTTACGTGTACCACAGTTGGACTAGTTGTGTGAATAATACTCAACTAGTCCAACACTAACTAAAATTTCACAAAGCCACTATAAAGGTACTTTTATAACTTTAATAGTAATAATAATAATAATAATCCAGCCTTTAAACGTCCCACTGCTGGGCACAGGCCTCTTCCCATATAGAGAAGGCACGAGCATTGATCACCACGCTTGCTCATTGCGGATTGGCGATTTCAGATCCCAAATTTTGGAATCCAGGTTTCCTCACGATGTTTTCCTTCACCGTTTGTCTGAAGTGTCTTAGAATAATTAAGAAAGTACATATAACTTTGAAAAAGCCACATTGGTACTTGCCTGGGTTCGAACCTGCAACCTTGTGCATATAAATCCGTTCATTGAACCGCTAGGCCACCACGACATTAACTTTAATAGTGAATAAGAAAAATGAACTCTATTGCCTTGACATAAGGGTTACCTTGCACATACAGTACAACAAGGAACTCCACTTTACACAATAATAATGTTATAACGACAGCTAATAATTCAAAGACCTTACCTATTATTATCTCTTGATGAGAACCGTTCTCCCCTTTCCCCTCTTTCCCTATCTCTGTCTCGATCTCTTCTGTCGCGACCTCGGTCTCTATCGCGGTCCCGACGATCGTCACGTTCACCCCTGTGTAAAAAATAAATGATTTAATATGTAGCGAGACAAAATAAAATAAGGGAATAATATCCGAGTTGAGTTGAACTTTAGCAGCAGAAAACATACATGATTTACTTTTGTACAGATATTTATTTTAAATGAATCTTCGCGAATAAAAAATACGCATTTTAACCTTTCTTATGTGTATATTTCTATTACACACAACTGGCTTAGTAATTACCAAACAGGAAGCGGCTCAAATTAGAATCTACGTCGCCATAAGTTTGTTTCAAAGTATGGGTAACATTAATTTACGAGGATAGCTTCTGCGGTGTTGTACTTTTCCAAATCAAGAACTAAATAGTAGGTAAATAGGAAGGTAATAGGTAGAAGTAAATAGCAGTGGCGTGCATAGCATATAGGCAAAAAGGCAGTGCCTACCTCCAAAAACCCCTAACTATCTTCTTTTAATATAACAACACTCATCATAAATAATCATAACATTACAGGCAGTAAAACTTCTAACCAAACATTTCAATAACAAACAAATCAATAATGACGTCACATATGTCAAATTCAAATCATTCAATACTTAACTTAATAATCTGTTACGAGGTAGGCTCTCGAAAATGTGCCTAGTTTACACTCACACATTCAAACGAAATCTCCTTGTCCATATACGCACGCACACTTCAAAAACGGAAAATAATACCCCGCCATCTTGACTTTTTATTATACGACAAAAACAAAAATCCCTATTTTTGCTAAGAGTGGTGCTTTGACATTTGACATTCGTAATTTTTTACACTTACAGTAAGCTAGCTTACCTGCCAATAGACTTATAGAGTCCTTTTAGCAAAACATAATATAAATGACTGCAAACTGCCACAGATACTAAATGCATAAATTTAAATGCCAAGGATTAAAATATTTTAAATGAAGCTTGTATTTTAAAATGCTAATAACTTGTAAATTAAATATCACAATATTATTTAGTTACTTATTAATGTTTATTATATTTAGTTTCAATAAACATTTTTATTGTTTTACTTCTGTGTTGCAACTTGGTCGTTTTTCGATATTTATTATCTGTGGCAGATTGTTCATTAAGTTTTTGATAGTTCGCCCGCGTGTTTTCGTCTTGACTTTCGTAACTAGTGTCTAGTTTCTATTTATTGTGATTTTGTGAAGTGGCTGTAGTTTAAGAATCAGGAGCATTAATAAACCGCTATGTCTATGAATGTTAAGATTGTGGCGAAAATGAAATATGTTTGGATAGCATACGTGCGTAATTACAAACTTACAATACAAACCCATCAGATGGGGTTTGTTGACAAAACTTTAAAGGTAAGGCTCTTATTATTAATATTAAATCAAAATGTTAGAAACTATCGCCTGACTAGCGGTGTGCTGCTGGACGAACTGTTCTTTTTGTGTTATTAATCGTTTCTTGATTTTTAAATACGAAATTGTTGTGTGAATTGATACCTACGAGAATAACCACGACGAAAACATGTTGTTGTGGATGATGATATTAAGTAATTGTTTTTAGTTAAAATCTTAATAAAAATGGGAGTAAATTAAACATACAAGATAATAGTATATGTTGGCACATTCAATAATACGTCTGATTCTTTTTTTGTCTATGTACCTAATAGGTACATAAGGTAGGTAAGAAAAATGTTGATCTCGAATGGTCATATTGACCATGGCTCAATATATTTACTATTATTTAGGTCTGGTTCCGGACCCTTAATGAATAATACACAAATAAGAGTCCTCAATCATAAGCTGACCGTTTGCTCGTCGCGAGTCCCGAATCGCGGAGTCGGCTGCTGTTCGCAATTAGCTTTACCTACTAAGATTATTTTATACAAACTTATACCAACAAGTTTGAAATAGTGATTCAATCAGAAATTGTTGCGAGCTGCGCGCGTGCATTTTAAATTGTATCTTGCTCGCGCCGCGCGAGCAGCGCGCGTACTGCTCGCGAACTGTTCGAAGACGGCGTTATCTACACTATCGACCTTTGCGTGAGTTGCGTGGAGGAGGCGCACTAACATATTGCAGTACCTAACTGCAGGCGCGAGCAGCGCATTCGGTGCGCGTTCGTCAGACCTGAACGCACCTTGTGATCCACAAAAATCATGCTTGTTCCAATTTTTTGGGAGTTTATTTTCGTATTTACGGTAAAGTTGCTCGATGTACGAGTGCCTACCATGGCCGAAAACCAATGCACGCCACTGGTAAATAGTAAGTTTTCAAACAAGAAAACATACTTGTGAGAACACACATCAAGTTATATATTATTATAACAAGAGAAGATAAATAAGTATCACTCACCGATCCCTATCCCGGCCGCGGTCTCTGTCCCTCCTCTCCCTATTCTCCGGCCTATTATCTCCTCTCTCCCTCCTATCCCGCCTCTCCCTATCCCTGTCCCTCTCTCCCCGCCTCTCTCTGTCCCTGTCTTTCCTCTCTTCCTCCTGCTTCTCGTCGGGCGGCGGCTGGTTGACGTTGAATGGCGGCGGTTCTGATATATTGAAGCCTGGCGGTGGTTCCGATGAATTGAAGTTTGGAGGAGGTTTTGATAGTAACGCTTGTATCTGTTAAAAAGAATACATAAATTAGTAGATATTTTAAAAAATTGCATAGGCCAGTCTTTGTAATGTTGTCGTTATTGTATTAAAAGACTGATGACCACTGATTAATCTGCCTGCAAAACATTTATTTATGAGATCGTACAATGCAGCTTAGTCCCATTAAACATAGAAAACTGTCCAGATTGTATATGTTTGTCATTATATGAGTATAATTTATACAGTATGTACAAGATGGAAAATGATATATAAGGTGCTATAAAAACATCTGCCACGGCTTTAATGGGAGGTAGTATTGTGTTTATAGATTACAATAGTATAGATAAAATTGATTATTTATCATATTTTTTTTCATACAAAAAAAATAACGTATAAATTTGAATTGATTTATTAGTATAAAACCATCCCGTGTCCTAAGCTGTTGCCGCTCCGCACCGAATTCACGTAATTTGTGAACCACGTTACGCAGAATAGAGTCAATGTTAATTTAACAATTTTGTTTTCTAAAATTTAATTAACTGTTCCGTGGTACGAAAGTTCTTCACTATTGTAATCTATAAACACAATACTACCTCCCATTAAAGCCGAGGCAGATATTTTTATAGCACCTTAGATGACATAACACCACCTGAATTTTAATTCCTCACTTTAATGCTCTAGTGCGATATCCAAGACGATTTTGCACATAACCATTACACATTATTATAAATCCTTTATATTCAGTCCTTTATAGTAATTTATTGATTGGAGTATATGTTACCTGGTCGGGCAACAGCGCTGGCGGCGGCGCGGTAGTATCGCTGTTGTCGTTGCTGGGCTCGTCGCCGTGGTTGTCCTCCGTGTCCAGGTCCATGGCGTCGTCGCTGTGGTTCACGTCGCTATTCCTCTGTTCAAATCATAGGTTTATGTTAATGTTTGGTTTCATAAGAAGTTTCTGTATTGATGTGATGGTAATTGTGTGCCTGAATTTAAATATAGTGCGTTCTGCAATAGAAGATGTAATAATTATGATATCAGCCTATAAATGTCACACAGCTGAACACATGATACTTCCCATGTATAGAAGGAACGAGTTTTAATCACCATGCTTGCCCATTGGACGTTGGCGGAGGTTGGTTGGAGATACAGTCAAGAATTATTTTATGTATGTTATTGGCAGAAGGTTAATAATATGATGAGTCACCATAAAACTCTATCAATAACCGAACATTTTGAATATGGTAGAAGACAGACTGCTAAGTTATATATTTTTTTTTGATAAACAACAATATGTAGAGAGATAGAGTAACATGGTAGCCGTATAGATACATACATGGTGTTGCCTCGCGGGCGGCGGCGTGTGCGGCGCGGGCAGCAGCGGCGCGTGGTGCAGCAGCGGCACGCCGCCCACCAGCCCGCCCACGCCCAGCAGCCCGCCCAGGAACCCGCCCACCATGCCTACACACACACACATTATACATCACATCACATATATCTTATAATCATTTTATTTTTTCATCTAATCTATACTTATAATAAATTTGTAGAAGTGAAAATTCTGTACATTGAAAATATCAAAAAAATAAATGGCGGGGGGTGTTACAAGACCAAAACCGAACACTAAAGTGTGAAAAAAAAAATTTTTGTCTGTCTGTCTGTCTGTTTGTTCAGGTATCACGCAAAAACTACCGGTTCGATTACGATGAAACTTGGTATAATTATTCTTTATTATCCTGGGCACCACACTGGGTAGTTTTTATCCCGGAAAAGTATAAATAATAAAAAAAAAAACTTAATTTTGCGGTTAAAAACTCATTGATAAGTTTCGTCATCCACGCGAACGAAGTCGCAGGCACAGCTAGTAGATTATAAAACTGCTCGTTGGCCTAGTGGCGCTAAGCGCGACTGCTACGCTAGAGGTCTTGGGTTCGATTCCCAAGTCGACCAAGGTGTTATTGGGTTTTTCTATGAAATTCTCAGTAGCAGGTCGGAGTTTGGATTTGTGCCCAGTTAGTGGCAATAGGCTCGCCCCCTATTACATGAGACCTAAAAATACCGGCGAACTGTGAGTGTCCATTGGTACACCTCTGCCTAACCCTTCGGGGATACAGGCGTGATGGTATGTTATGTTATGTTAGATTATAAAAATATTCGAAATTAACAGTTGACTTAAACCCGTGAAACTGGCAAACTTTCTAATAACCAGCACAAAACCATATAAAGGAATAAATGACTAAGCAATTCAAACACAAAAAAAACACGGAATAATATCCAAATCCAAAAAAAAAAATAAAAAGTTAAAAAAACAAGAACAACGAATCAAAATGCTACCCTTGAAAACTTGCTCTTGTTTTGGCCACAAACAAAAAAGAGAACAAGCAAATCTTACCTGGCTGTGGAATGGACTGAGGAGGCATGCCGGGTGGGAACCGCAGTAACGGTGCCGACGGTGGAAGACCTGTGTCGTTTTGTAAACCTACAACACACATTACGATTAAACTACAAGTCACTTACAAAATGTACTATAACGGAAAGTCTGCTCAATGAGTTTTCGCGGTGAAAAATCCGCCAGGTTCGCTAGACTTGCATGACGTCTACATCTTAATTTGCACCAATCACGAGCCAACTTGACTCTTTTACATATATGAAGACCTCATGATAGTTAAGCTAACATATCGGGTTTTTTATAATAGTGATAACTCTAAAAACGCATGCCTTGCCAACTCTAAATCCAACTTACAAAACGCACATACTGAGACCGGCAATATGGTGTATGTCTTAATAAGCCTTTCAGAAGCCGTGAGCAAGACACATAATGAATAACTTCACAGTAGGTAAAATATTAATATGATAGATACCTGGTAGTCCAGCGTTGGGCATGTTAGGCAGACTCGGCGGCCGGAGTGTGGGAGGTAGACCCGCTAACCCCGCCGGGAGACCGCCCGCCATACTGTATAATATAACAGATTATATTATGAAAACACGTTATTTAGAGTGTAAATATTAGATTATCTTTTCAAATAGGGAAATTGGGAAGGTATTTTGGACTGAATTATATCTGAATACATTTATTTGATTAACATTTCGACATCAGTTTAAAATATTCAGGAGAATTATTTTGCACAAGGAATATGATAAAAGAATTTCTACAAAGATTTGTAATAAAATACCAAAATTTGGAATAAGGAATTTGGATATCGAATTGAAAAATAAAGTAAAGCATTCATCTGTAAATCTAAATCAGAAACACTCGATAAGTTCAACGTCCTCGTTCGTAGGCGGCAGCCTGGCGCTTGTTGTAATATCCACTTGTACGATTTTTTGTGGTGGACAAGAAAGAAAAAGATTAAAAAAGAAATTAAATATGTATATAAAAACTATTATCGAATCTGAAGCAGCTCTGAAAATTTTTACGGCCATTAAAAAATAACCCTGTATTAGAATGTGAGAGTGCTCACCCCGGCGGCGGCATCCTGGGCACGGGCATGTTGAGTGTCGGCGCGGGCTGAGACGCGGGCAGGCCGGCAGCCAGCCCCGGCAGGCCCAGCCCCGGCAGCAAGCCCGCGCCGCCGCCACCCATGCCCAGCATCGACATGTTCTCCATCATCGACTTCGGCAGGATCTAGGGAATTCAGTTACATATAAGACTGTTGCTAAAAAATAGGCTATTCGAATGTTCGAAGTGTTTGATGAGCGGTTACGTGAGAAAGTCGGTCGTCAAGCGTAAAAGTACTGCAATATATGAGTACGCGGCGCTGGTGTTATCACCGCTCATAAAACGTCTGAGGAATCGAATTCAACATAGCATTGATCAGTAAAAAATAAATTCAATATGAAAAGTGCGGCGCCTTTGGTGTATGCAGCGCGCAGAACACATGAAGCGCGCAGATCTCAAACGACACATACGATACGATCACATTTTTTTGCATGGCTACAGCTTTATCTAAACAATTCAAGAGTCAATACGTGGGTGATATTATGTTGTCAGTCGACTCGCAATAACATGTATGTGGTGTATGTTACCCTCGGCGGCAGCCAGGGCGGCAGCGTGTCCTCGTCGACGGCCCCGCCGTCCTCGAGCGCGTCGAGCGAGAGCGCGCCGAGCGCCCAGCGCTTGTGCAGCGCGGGCCACGGCAGGTAGGCCACGCCGGCGTCCGCCTCCCAGTAGTCCTTCCAGTCGCGGCCCTTGACGCCCTTGGGCGGGGCCCAGGCCACGGTGATCTCCTTGGAGTGCAGCTTGTGCTTGTGCAGGCGGGCGAGCGCGCGCGCGGCGTCGCGGCGGCGCTCCATGACGACGAAGGCGCAGCCGCGCGGCGCCACCACGTCGATGCTGGCCACGCCGCCCAAAGCGCCGAACAGGTCCCACAGCTCCTCCGGCGTCGCCAGCTTCGACAGGTGCCCCACCCACAGCGTCGTGCTGCACACTACACAACCAACACAACATTATTACTCTACACCTCATCACATACAACATACTTTTTAGAAAGCTTTTTATACAAATAAAAAATAATAGCAATACTGGGTTAGTTTTCAATGACCAACCAAAGAAGGACTAGCAATTTGGCCTAACAAGCACTAAAGATGAGCGATATGTCGTTGGACAGAGTTTTTTGAGCTCTGTTACTTTTTCTATGTTAAAACAATGATACTAAAATTGGCTTTCTTAAGCTTTCTATGCCAAGATTTTCAACAATATACGAAAATAAAAAGCACATTTACCTTATATCGTACATAATACTAAGATATTATTAAAAACTTCTAGATGGTGGCTCTGCTGTAAAGTATAACACTAATAATAGCATTCAATTTGAAAATGTCTCGAAAAATTCTAAAATCTTAAATACTCGACAAGTTTAACGACAGTTGTGCGTACGCATATTGCCGCATTTATGTGTTAATTGCTACTTATTTAGGTTGCTGAACTGAGTTACGCTGTTTTAATATCCACGCGTTTGATTTTTCTTGGTATACAGCAACGATTTATTACAAAAAAATATAGTTATTAGTTTATTTGTAAACCATTATCGAATCTGAACCAGCTCTGAAAATTTGGACAGTCATTGAAAACTAATCCTGTATACATGAGGGTCTTCAACTCACCACTAAGATTTTCTTTCTTTATTGGCGGCAACCCTTTCTTCTCCCTCTCTCTCTGCTTTTCCCTCTCTGCTTCTCGCTCTTTGTGATTCTTTTCCTTGTCTCTTTCTTTATCCCTGGTAAAATATTATATCAATGTAAAAAACTGCTCAATTCATAATACATTATTTGTTAATCAAAATAAATCCAAAAATAACATAATCTTATATAAAATTCTCGTATCACAATGTTAGTTACCATACTCCTCCGAAACGGCTTGACCGATTTTGATGAAATTTTATATGCATATTCAGTAGGTCTGAGAATCGGCTACTATCTATTTTTCATACCCCTAAATGGTAGTAGGTAGGTAGTAGGCAGGTAGGTAGTAGGCAGGTGCTAGATAGAAAAAATTGAATTGCAACGCATGCCGGGTACAGCTAGTAATTTATATTATGTGCCTACGCAGGCAGCTCACTGCCTCGTTAAACACGACGCAATAGCGGACGATTTTGATGAAACTTGGTAAGGGGTAATAACTTTAATTAAATACACAAATTCGATCTAGCTCTCACCTTTCTCTATCTCTGTCCCTGTCCCGCTTTCTTCGCGGCGACCTTGACCGTGACCTCGTCGACCTCCGCCGCCGTCGCGGTGACTTTGACCTCGATCGATGCCTCCGTGATTTCGGCGACGGACTTTTGATAAAGACGCTAATTCAATTTTTGGGCTTTTTATTAGTAACGTGTTAGTTTATTTGTGCATGCAGCGTGCGATTTATGTGATTTTTAAACTGATACTTCCGAAACTTTTACGCACATATTTTAAAGGTATATTCTTCAATAATCTTTTAATAATATTGCACGTCCAAAAATTACTGACTTTGATTTTGAGTCAATCAGTAACTTTCTTAATTATTCTAAGACACCATCCGCAGAGAGCAAGCGTGGTGATCAATGCTTGTGCCTTCTCTATATGGGAAGAGGCCTGTGCCCAGCAGTGGGACGTCTATAGGCTGGATTATTACATTATTATTATTAGTAACTATTGAATAACTCAATTCACACTTGCTCTATAGTCACTCAGAAGCTTTGTTTATTTACAAGTAGTAAGTAAACGAAATTTGTGAGTGACTTTTTGGTAAAAAAAAAATCTGTATTTGGAAAGTCCTTTTACCATGTAAATTAATAACTACAAAGATTCCTTATCCAACAGATGCACACTGTCTCACATCAGGCACTTTTAAGTGTAAAAATTATAATATTAGTAAAATAAATATTTAGTTATTATTACCTAGAATCGTTAGCGTCAGGTATTTCTATAACTTGCGGGCCGGTCTCAACAAACTCGATGTCAGACTCGACCATGTCATCCTTATTTGTGTCATTCTGTTTCTGCGGTTCTTGCTGGGAATTCTAAAAAGAAAAAACGCTTTTTTTAATAACTTAAATAAAAATTATCAACATTTATTAGGTTTTGTAATAATTATTGGCAGACAAAAAAAGTAATGGTTTTGACTTAGACAGGAAAATTAATTTTAGCTAATTCATAAGCTGATTTTCTTAGGCTTGTTTCACCCTAGTTTCTTTGTGCAATTAAGTATTGTTCCATTGTTTGCCAATAACAATACAAGAGATTATCAAGATCTGATTGCCATGCTTGTAAGTTAGTAATTAATGAATTTATATAGAAAATGCTCTTACCATAAATGGAAGGCTTTGATTTTGATTTTGTTGCATTTGTAGATCAGACATCACTGGCATCAAATTCTGAAAGAATCAATCAGTATTTTAAAGCTTTTTAGTGTTAAGTTTTGTTTTAAATTGACTTTTTATCTTTCTTTTTCTATATTTAGCGTATTTCAGTCGAGTGTCTTTCGAGTCTTTTAAAATATACTTACAGGTATTTGCATTCCAGTCATCATTTGCATTTGCGCCTGCAAGCTCTGCAGTTGTCTCATAATTTCTGGATTTGTCAATATACTGAAACAAAAGACAACAGTCAATTATTCAACAATGCCAAAATTACCAAATTAAACATAAGCATCTGCATAAAAGCTCTATTGCACAAGTAATATTATAGAACAAAAAGGGTCTAGGGCCAGAAAGTAGACACCAAACTTCATTTGTCATCAAACTTAAGCAATGTTTTAAAATATTAAATTTAAAGCAGATGTCATTTTAACAAGGTTCTCATTAGTTCCATATATGCTAACTTATGCAACAAATGGTTATGGCATTTTTTACTCAAGCTGTGAGACAATTCCTTTATTTACATGATATTTATTATTATTAGTGTTTATTACCTTCCTAGTGCGTCAGCAGGGTTCTGCGAGTGAGAAGCGTGTGGCGTATGAGTGGAGTGCGAGCCGTGCGTGCTATGACCTCCATGTCCGCTGTGCCCACTGTGTCCACTATGTCCGCTATGGCCACTGTGTCCGCCCGACGGCTCCGGCGGCGCGTCGTCCTCGCTCTCATACTCAAAGTCGTTTAACAGTTTCCTGTTGAACTTAGCTGGTTGGCCTGATGGTTGATCCTGGAACTGTATAAGACAATGTTGTTTATGAGGAATTGAAGTGATGTTCATAATTAATTATTAATTTGCAAGTTTTGTTTCGTAAATAACCCTATTTATTGATTTTAATTATTTTTAATTTATTATGCTTAAGAGTTTTTATTACCGAATCGCCCATCGGAGATGAAGTATGAGGAGTGTGCAGTTGTTGTACTGGTGATGACTTGCTGTCTGACGCATTGTGACTCAGGTTCAGGCTGCTCCCTGAAATATTTACATTATTTCATGAATCCCACATGTATAATACAACATTCAAACTTTGAGCAAATAATGTTTAAAAATTAAAATTCCGTTAAATTGTATTTTTCTGGTGTTGTAAACATTTATATAAACAGTAATTATATAAACTTAAAACATTTTTTTTTAAATAGGTTAAGGATCTTATGTCATATTAAAATGCCAGATCTTATGTTTATAATACTCAATGAAAGCAATAAAGTATGATAAATTTCCAATTAGATAATTATGTTTAAATAACTTTATCATAATATACTTTGATAATGAAAAAAAACAAATACCTAACAAAGTAAATTTTGATCTCACCATTAGCAGTATTATTTTGTTGCTGCTGTATCTCCTGATGTAAGGGATGATTGGGGTCAGCCATGTCCAGAAGAGGTTGAATAACTTGCGGGCTGAATACATTGTTCTTTTGCCACAGATTCAATACCCTTATTATGTTGCGCTGAAATATACATACAAACTTTTTAATATGACATAGTAAGTAAGCTGTTATTTTCATTTATTTACATTGTTGGTAACAAGATTATATTGTATTGTAAGGTATTGGTAAATACAAGATAACAATGCAATTAGAGCTATGATACATTTTTATTGGACTAATAAATTTTCATTGGCAACATAAACAAAAACTTGATTTATTTTTTAATTCATGTACAAAATACATCATAATAAATCATAATTTTACTATTTTAATTAATAAAATGTATTAGTAATGTAAGTTTTAATCAACAAGTGATGACTTAAAGTCTTATGAGAACCTGTCTTAGCATCTCATAATCAAATGCTACAATACCTAGTTTATCCACTGATATCAATATTTGTCAAATGCATAGATAAGAGTGGGACAAATTATAACCTAAAATAGTCATTTTATGTAACTAACCTTATCTTCTGGGGGACATCTGAAGAGGTTCGCGAATGTTTGTTGCATGTTCTTCGCGAATCTTGGCGCAAACACATCCTTATCTTGACCGAACTGATGTCGCGACTGTCTCACAATAGAATCTATCACGTAAAGACCAGGTACTTTATACTCTGGCTTGCACTTTTGTATGAACTTTTCAACACTGTGCACTACATGTTTATAAAATTTTATGGCTTTTATAGCACCTCTTGTGATTGCACTCATTTTTGCCTTTGATATAGGCGGTTTGTTGTCGTACAACCCGGATAACTGAAAGAAAAAGATTGTTAGTAAGATGCCACGGAACATTTTGTTCGAAACCAAAATGCAACAACTTTTGTACCTCCGCGTTGAACGATTTAACTTCCGACATATCCATTTTGGTCTTTTTCTTCCCTTCACCAAAATTATAATATAATTACACCGCCATTGCAACTTATTCGTAAGAAGAAAAGCATTTTCGTAGGAGAATCAACATGCTCAAAATTACAAAATGGCGTGCAGCCGCAGAAGAGCATTGTCTATGAAAAATGGCATGAGTGGATGTTGCGTTCGAAATACTTAAAAAATGCCTTTGTGTTATTCGTCATAATTAACGCTTGAGAAATATAGATCTATGACCCTTTTTTATTAAGAAATTGATAAAATTATATATTTGTAACGAAGCCAAATATTTTAAAAGTTAATATATAAAAAATGCAGTTGTTTTAAACGTTGTTGTTTTTTTGACACGTCATTGCATGGCGTCGCTTTAATCGGCAGAGGCCCATGTCATGTCACATGTGTATGGTACTAGCTTTTTTTACTTAGTCTGAGGGTACTAGTGATTCGACCACTTCAAAAAAGGAAACTATATGCATACAGAAAAAAATAATATAATTAAAAAAATACTCATTTTAATTTGATTCATTTTGGCTACTGTATTTTACATACCTACGCTTACTGTTACAAATATCGAATAGAATAGAATAGAATAGAATAGAATTCTTTATTTGTTAAAAACATGAGTATACACACAGAATAGGTATGCAAGATGTTATAATATTACATAATAAGTAACAGTCATGTTTGCCTCATCAGCGTACAAATTAATATACTTAAAGTTAATTATTACACCATTTAAAATTCAATAAAATTAATAACAGACATCAAATCATAAAACTTATTATAGATTAAATAGGTAGCATAAGTAATTAAAATGTCAGAGGAACAAATAAACATTACAAAATGTGAATATAAAATCAATTAATCTAATCTAGATGTAAAATAAGAATCCAAGTAGGTAAGGTAAATGAAAAAAACTAAGTATAGGAATAAAAATTGTGAACATAAAATTGAAGTATTTAACTGTAAAAAAAATTAACATGAAATCAAAGAAATAAAAATTACGGGTATGGAGAAAGGTAATTAGTCAGACTATTTTATCGGACAAAAATTCTTTTATGCTATAATAGACTTTTTCTAGTAAAAAATTCTTTAATCTTCTTCTTAACTTTGCTGTTGTATATTCCCTCCAGGGCTTTGGTAATTTATTATAAATTATAGGCGCCATACAGAATATGCTGTTATGGAATAAAGCAGTCCTGGATCTAACAACACATACTTTGTTATTATCTCGTCTATTTCTTATTACTTTGTCAGATAACAAGGGAAATAATTTTGGATTAAGTCTAACAAACATAACGGTCTCTAAAATGTATAGACATGGAAGGGTTAATATTTTATATTTTTTAAAATAAGGCTTACAACTATCAGTCATATGAAGTCCAAACATGGTTCTTAGGCATCTCTTTTGGGTCTTAAATATTACGTCCTTATTTGTTGAATTTCCCCAAAAAATTATTCCATATCTTAGGTTTGAAGATACTAGACCATGATAGGCGGTTAACAGTGCATCTATATTTATCAATGGGGCTAATTTGTACAGTGCATATGTTGCGTGACTAATTTTTTTGCTTAAGGCTTCTGTATGTGCTTTCCAATCTAATTTACTATCAATTGTCAGTCCAAGAAACTTGGCCGTGGTAACATTGTTTAATTGCTTGTTTTGATAGTGTACATTAACATTTGGGATGGCGGATCTTTGGCTGAAATGCATGATATTAGTTTTTTCGAGATTAATTTTGAGATTATTGTTTTCCAACCATTTTATCATTGTTGCTATAGAATTATTAATATCAGCTTCATATTGCTCTTTATTTTTACACGCGATTGTTATTGTGCTATCATCGGCAAATAGTGTCATTGGATGTTCGATATTTTTGGGTAAGTCATTTATATACCGTATGAATAGGAGTGGGCCTAAGACACTACCTTGAGGTACACCAAATTCAACTATTCGCTCTGTTGATTTATAGATTTCTTCGCGTTTAGTTTTTTTATTTATTGCAGATATTTCAGTAAATTGTTTTCTATGGCTTAGGTAGGATTGAATTAGATTTGAAACATTGCCCCTTATGCCATATGCTTCCAGTTTTTCGATTAAAGTGTCAAATCGGACGTGGTCGAAAGCCTGTGTCATGTCACAAAATATGGTACATACAGGTATGTTAGCATCAACGTTTTGTATTACATTATGTAAAAAATCATAAATTGCCAGGTTTATTGTTCTACCATTTCTGAACCCCTTTTGTTCATCAACAAGTATATTCTGTTTTTCGAGATAAGTGTACAATTGGCTATATAAATACTTTTCAACTATTTTTGATATAATACTGAGAAGGGATATTGGCCTATAGAATTGCATAAGTTCTTTATTCTCCTTTTTAAATAGTGGTCTAACTGTAGATATTTTGAGTGCATGTGGAAATGTACCCGTTTCAATACAAAGATTAATTATATGGCATAAATGTGTGGATATTTCTTCAGCTACTGATTTTAGGACTTTTGTTGTTAGACCATCATATCCAACACTGTTTGTATTTTTTAGTGTTTTAATAATTTTAAGCACTTCGACTGGTAAGCATGGGCTCAGAAAGAATGAATTTACTCTATTGTCTATTAATGTTGTAACATTTTTGCCAGATCCTGCTATTGGATTAACCCTGTCAATGAAATAATTATTAAATGCATCTGCAATTTCCTTTGGATCAGTGATAGAGTCATTGTTAACCTTAATTTTATTAATACAATTTTTTGGAACATTGAATTTTGTGTTATTTATTATTTTCCAGGTTGTTTTGGATTTATTATCTGAAGTATTTATTATGTGATTATTTTGTGATAGCTGAGTGAGTTTGACTATTTTTTTTAGTATCTTAGAATAATTGGTAAGTTTTATTTTATTAGTTTGATTCGAATTATGTCTGTATTGCCATAGAAGTGATCTCTTCTTTTTACTACAGAGTTTCGAAAAATTGAAACTTAATACACACATTTCCTGCAAACTTATTTCGATTTTTAGATTTGTAAATGAGTACCTAATATAAAGCTTAAAGGACATCATCCACTCTCTATACATTTTTGGTCCAAATTCGAAAGTGCCAGCCAACCAAAAAAATTTTTATATTCTGGCAGAGCTTGTCCTCCTAAGCATTTCTTATTATGGCACCAAAGCTGTAGCACCGCTGCACGTGATTTTATCCAGGGTTAAAAATTCTGAATTTTCATATATTTTTCGATCACATACCACGATATTATCGATTAAATGAATTTCTAAGAGGGCAGAGCTTGTCCTCCTAAGCATTTCTTAATATGGCACCCACAGATGGCACCAAAGCTGTGGCACCGCTGCACGTGATTATATCCAGGGTTAAAGATTCTGAATTCTCATACAACTTTCGCATTTTGGACCAAAATGGATGATGTCCTTTCGACCTAAAAAAAATATGTATTTGGTTTTCGAGGCAAGGAATAGCCTGTCAGTTCTGCCTGTCAGTGTTTTTTATAGTAACCAGAAAACTAATAAACATACTTATCTATATTTTTTTAAATACATACATATTATAGATAAATTACAGGATATTATTATAAATTACAACCAGACATAGAACAAAATAATCGTGCTCATCACACAAACATTTGTCCGTAACCTACCCGTACAGCAGTCAGGGTCACTAATCATTAGACCAGTCATGTTTCAGATATAATGCGTATCCCGGACCAAGTTTATCCAAATCGGTTCAGTGGTTAAAAATATTACATTTAGTTCAGCGGTTTAGGCGTGAAAGCGTGACAGACAAACACAACAACAGAGTTACTGTCGCATATCTACTATTGGTACGGATTTCGACTCCACTTCATAATTCTATATCAAATAGGATATAAAAAAAATATCTTTAAAACAAGTACAATACGAAGAATAATATTCAAAATTGAACCGACTATAATACATAGCTTAATTCCTTACCCTAATGACTTGAAGTTGAACTATTGTCCATAGAGCAAAGTAATATAAGTAGGGTAGAAAATAGTAGAAATACTATTATTGTCAATAATGTCAATGTCAATTTATCGAGATACTGACTTCCTCTTCTTGGTTTATTTTGAAGATTTTGAATAAACAATGTAACAAATAAATACCTACAGAATCTTTTATGTGATGAATTTAACTCATATTATAATACGTGGTAATTGACATCGAGGATTAAATACTGTATTAAATTAATAAGCCCAATCAGGCACTGACATTTTATTTAGTGTTTGTAGTATTTACTATCATATTCTTTTAATTGAAAAAAAAAACTATTTAAAGTTATGGCAGATGAATATAGTGCTGTTAAGCGTGGCAAGCTTATTTTAAAAGGAGATAAACCCAAGTAAGTCATGTGTAGAGTATATAATAACATAACCTATTTAGTAACTTTCGTCTTTTGTAGGTCACCTATTAAACTGGATTGAAGGTCCTAGAAAATTTTATCCAGATAATAGTATAACCTAAATATAAAGAAGGATTTTTTAAACAATGCTAGACTTGTCAGAATACATTCATTGTTCTGGTTTTGTTCCAGAGTTTGATTTTCATTGTGTTAATTTTCAGGGCTAAAAAACGCAAGCACAAGAAGAAGGAAGACTCTGAAGACTCAAAAGTTGATGACGACTCTCTCAAACATGGCGGCTGGTGGAAGGTGGAGAAGATTGAGGATATAACTGGTTCCATATCCTTGGAGTTTGGAAAGAATTCTTATATATCAGCGCTGGACAATGGCTTGTTCACGCTCGGTGCACCACACTCTGAGGGGGAGGGTCCCTCACCAGAGGAGATATTTACTGCTTTTCCAGCTGGAGAGAACAAGTTTGCTTTAAAGTCTGGGTATGGGAAGTATTTGGGTGTGGTGAAAGATACTGTAGTTGGAAGATCTGATGCCGTTGGAGCTATGGAACAGTGGGAACCAGTTTGGCAGGAAGGTAGGACTTACAAATAATTCTTAAAATAAAGTTAAAATATTTATTTCATAAGTATGCTAATATTTATATAAATATATATCATACTTGATAGTTGATTATGTATCGAACTTTATTGAGCAGTTAAACCGTTAAATGGTTGCCTGGAAGAAATTGCCCTGAGCAAAAGGCCGCCCTTGTACCACTGTTTTCTTTCTTTGTTTTCGGTTTTAGTGTACAATGAAGAATAAATAAATGGTTTTTTTAAATTTAGATGGTTGGCCACATTATTATTTTATTGCAGTACCAAAAATTTCTAATATTTTCATTCTTGTAAAATAAAATTTACCTTTACAGGCAAGACAGCTATCCTAAGTTCTCTAAACAAGTTCATATCAGTGGACCCAGAGGATGATGCAGTCATAGCCCGCAGTACTGCAGCGGGCTCCAATGAGTTCTGTAACATCAGGAGCAACAAGACCAAGGAGGTGAATAAATCTGTGCTGCCTGATGAGGAGCAGGCTGACTTGTCACAAGTTGAAGTAAACTATGTGTGAGTATAAATATGAATTGCAATAGTATTTAAACATACTAGCAAATCAACAGCACCTTACTTCCTATAATATCAATGATAATATGGACTGCAAACAGTCAGCCATTACCATACTCAGAATGAATATAGGAAATTTAATTGTAGAGCTTATCTAAGTTCCAGTCGAAAGAAAATATTGTTTTGTTATTAGATAGGATATAGGTAGTACATATATTTTAGTGTTTCCGTGTACTTTTGTAATAGTGTATAATGTGTTTTCAGCAAAAAGTTCCAGAAATTCCAAGATAAAAAGCTTCGCCTCAATGATGGAGGTGTTTCAGAGCTGAAGAAGGCCAAGACCGAGGGCAACCTTCACGAAACATTGCTAGACCGTAGGAGTAAGATGAAAGCTGACAGATACTGTAAATAGACATAATAAAGCTAATAGTTTCTAAGTTCCGATTTTATGTTTCACATAATGTACATAATAATTATACATGAATGTTTGTTGGCAATGTTGGACAGACAATATGAGAAATTTGTTATCTATCTTAGAAATGCATTTGGGTTCCCATCACACCAAAAAAACTGCACTTATTCAGTAAACAAATAGTTTAATGAGAGCAGAGTTACATATAATTACAATTATTAAATCAAATGGTAAACAAAACACGATTTACTTTCAAATGTTTTTATTTATTCCTCATGTAATAACATCCGGTACAATCGCCTGAACGTTTTGTGATTAATTTCGTAAAGACAGCATTTTTACAGAGAAACCATTTACTTATAATCAGAGAATTTGAATATACTACCTACACGTCTTATATAAAACGATATCTACACCTAAACCTAGTGTTTAGACTAGACACAAAGCTAGTCTATTGGAACATGATTCATAGGGCCTCGGCAGTCCAGTCTACAAGATTGTGGTGTATATTACGGATACTAGTTTAGCCTTATCTGAATGTGCGATGCATCAACAGGTCCTTCATTTAATAGAAAACATCAAACATCTTATACAAAAATAATAAAAAAAAGTTCCTTCTTTGCACTTTTCAGTATGAAAAAGCACACTTATCTTTATTACAAACTTATTTTATAAGAAATTAATAATAATCATCTGAGATGTTAATCACACATTCAAATAACAGTTATCCTATGCATTGTGTTCAAAATCAGTCGAAAGGCCATCTGAAGCAGATATCAGACAGTATAAGCATTTTATCAAATCGCAATATATTACAGTAATCCCACCAAGAATTGGCTACTGGTCCAGAATAAATATACAAATGTCCTGTTCATAAGTTGTGTCGCCTGTTTGTTGTACTGTTTGCAAATAAAATAACATCGTTCGGTGGGCAAATTAATATAATCAACACATTGCTTCCACAGATTTGATACATAATGAGATTGCGTATTTCATTCCATTAAATATATACGTGAGGAGCGGTGGAGAAATCATAATATACATACATCTAAAATAAATGCTAAAAATATACACGTGAACTTATGCCTAATAAGTTATTAAGACAAATAATACATATAAAAATACGATATTATTTACTGACCATGAAAATATCAAGCTCCTCGTTTTGGCCTAACAATGTGATAAATTAATTTTATATTTACATAATTTGTGAAACAATAGGAAAATAATGCAACATGCTTTGCGTAAATAAAACAAGGATATTATTTCATAAGGGCATTCAAAAGAGAATTGTAATAACTAAGAACTATATCTTATAAACAATACCTACTGTTTATTTGTTTTGTAATTGGTACAAGTAGTTTACAGCGTTCTCTACACACTACAGAGAATCTTGCACGATATCGTGTATAAATTAGAAATATCCGCGGACGAAACAAACACACTATAATGTCCTCACACGCATTTATATTTTGGCATTAGTGGCATAATGCTGTATTCACTAGCATTACAATTTTAAATGAAAAAAATCTTCCCGCCTATGTAAAAAATAATGAATTAATGCAAAATGGATCAACATTGAGTAATCAAGTAAGACATAGTTTTGTACAGACGGCAAAAGAGGTTTAAATGTTACCAGGATTCCTTACCCTTATATTATATTACCTGGAGCTGAAGAATTACAATTGGTTAAAACTGGTGAATGACCAGAGGGGCCCGAGTCTGCTATTACACTCCGTGTCAGTGTGCTCATAGTTGGCTCATAGTGGGACGATTTTACGATAATTGGCATTCTACTAAGTTAGTATTGTATTATCGTACTATGAGCCAACTATGAGCACACTGACACGGAGTGTAAATAGCAGACTCGGGCCCCAGCATGATGGCTATAAGTATTATCTAACATGATAATCCCTATAATTGAATCTCTTGCAAGGTCAATTGTATAATTTATCAACTACAGCTAATATCTCAGGGTTCTTTAACAAAATGATAACAAATCATAAAAAGCAATTAAATCTTCCTTTTTCGTCATTTATACATATTTTTAATCACCTCATACTTTATCGTTAGTTTACGCAGTAATCGATCGCGAATTAGTTACTGTATGAATAATTTAATTTCCCTGCTTTATTCTGTCAATAAATTACTTAGAACAGACCCCTTATGGCTCAAGTATTATATTCTAAAGAATTCAGCGAATGAGTTTGTAAATTGTTGAATAACAGCATGGCAGTATATGGTAAACATAGACATGACACTGATAGTCTTATTTTCAATCAGGATTTGTATTTTTGACCTCACATCTTCTTTAAATACTGTGCAGTAAATAATGTGTACGCAAATACAAATAGTAACTGAATTGTGTAGTATTTTTTTTTTTCGGTTTGTTAGCTACCAAAATGTCAAAGCAACACCTACAAAAGAAATGGAGACTGGATTTGCAACCAACCAATAACTTTCCTCAAACAGAAAGTTAAACAAATAAATAAACATTAACGTAGTCCTTAACAGTGTCATGTCTAAGTAATAGAGAGTTTTACAGAGTAAGGGCTTACCGTCGCACCGTGAGAGTATCGGACCATGCTGTACACATCATAAGTCTAACATTCCGTGTCAGACCGCTTCCTTGTAAGTCATTCTCTTATATCTATCATTACAAAACCTATCCACGTCGTATTGTCGAGCTTAACGTCACAACAATATAAGTGACACGGAGTGAACACACTAATGGAGAACTTTCAATTGCTAAAGAATTAAAATCACCGATAGTGCAACACATAATTTTGGAATGAATGAACACTGGCGTTTTAGAATTCTCTTTATAGATTTTTCGAGTTACTTTTACAAGTGCTGACATGAATATTGTGATTCACAATTAAGTAAGAACTACGTAAACAGAATTTTTAAACAGTACATGAAAAAATATTCCTTATGTCTTGAGAGAACTTGAAAGTTTTTGTTAACTATGGAACTGTAATTATGTTAATAATATCCGTATTAGTCAAACAGATTAGGTGTTATATGCCTTTGAAACACAGCAATGGAAACTTGTTTGTTCATATTAAACACTACGACATCATATAGCCTTCTACCCTTACGTTGTTCAATGATCGAGCCTGCGAATTTACCTCCCTAGGTAGAAATTGTAGGTTATTTACCGATTAGGCGTCGTATTTTCGAAGTTTAATTAATGTTACATTAACTTTTCCGCGTGCCGTGTATCACTGCTGTGTTTGAATAGGCATGTAACAGCGTATGTGTACGTTATATTGTTGGTACGAGTCCCCCAGTAGCGGTGTGTACGGTGTGTCGTGGCGGGCCCCGGGTGGCGTGTGTGGCGTGGCGTGTGGTGTGGCGGGCTATCGCGCGCGCGCGGGCGAGCCTCAGCTGGCGGCCGGCATGGCCGCGTCGCCCGCGCGCTCCGCCCGCAGCCACTCCACGAACTCGTCCAGCATCACTGGCCCTGGAATATTACGAGATAAGTGAGGACGGATTCCAAGGAATTTATACATTAAGTTGAAAGGAGGGTCTTGAGACTAGGGTCCGGGCGCTGACAGAAAACGTTCCCGACACAATATGTCAGTTGGTCAAGATTTGTATGGGGAAATAAAAATCCATGTTTTATAATTCATGGTAACGTGGCATAATTTATAGTTTTGAATGATTTTATTCATTTTTAGGGGATATTAATTATAGTTATTTATATTTAGTAAATTTTTCGTCACATTAAAGTTATATCTCCCTTTGACAACCACCTGTCTGGAACGCATTCTCTCAGTGGCCGATTGATAAGTGCGAGCATAAGTTGTAGGGATTGGCCAGCTTGGCTATTGTAAGTGAAGTGTATACTGACATGCGCCGTCGGCGTCGTAGGTGGTGAGGTGCGCGTCGACTGTGCGCGAGAACTCGAGGATGTTGCACCACTGGTCGCGGTTGACGACGCGGTACCGCCGCTCGCGCGCCAGGAAGTCCGCCAGCGCCGCGCGCAACGCCCAGCGCGGCAGCAGCACGCCCAGCAGCGCGCGAGCCGTGCCCGTGTCCAGCGACCGCTGGTCCTTGTCCTAAACACCGGGGACCATTACAACATGTTACACGGCACAGCCGCCGCATCGGTGCGATGACAGTACAGCGGCGACACGTCACGTGTTAAGCGGAACGCTTCAGGAAAACGAAGACAGACGTTAGTTATCACGATACCTGTATGTACATCATACGCGATACATTTTATTACGGAAGAGTGTAGATTTTTATAAACTTTATTATACCACAGGTAAGACGGAGGAGCTTGCCAGGCTACTGATCAAAGTCCGGATGGCAACACAAGAGTGCAATTAACTGTTATACCGAAGTAGGGAGATGAGCCCAGCTCAATAAACAGATGCTTTTGTAAATACTTATAGATGGTATGAATTTAATAAAAAAATTACTCACCCTAGCAAAGTCATATGAATATCTGTATATGGCCTTAAATATATAGGGGTCATTTAGTAAACTGCGCAGGTATTCTAATTTGTTCTGCAATTTGTGTGCACTGTCACATTGTAACTCCGTTAAACCTGAAACGATGTAAAACGTATTGCTGTAAGACAATAAATATAACAAGGAAGCAAGGCATTTAGGTAATCTGATAGATGTATGCCTTAAATAAGGTCTTCTTCTTATCGTGTCGATCATTGACAATTGTCAATGACAGTTAAATTTTCCCAGACCAGTATTCAGCCACGCTCACGGCATTGTCCGTCGCCTCATACAGGTCCTCGCGTGAAATAAGGTAAAGTAAACCAGGACCGTAGAATATGGCACGAAAAAGGGGAGGCCTATGCCCAGCAGTGGGAGGACAAGGGCTGTGGATGATGATGATGAAAGTAAACCAACCTTTTATCCATTCTTCTTGTGTAAAATATCCCATTTGTTTGGCTCCCATTTTGTATGCAATAACTAACATAACAACATTCTCTGGATCCACATTTAAGTCTTCACAGAACTTTTCCATGCCTTCTGGTCCTTTAAAGATAAACACATTAAATTATATTAATACTAAGCACTTGATTCTGGCCTTTATTTATGTCATAAGGGTTATTATTTTACGTTTTGAAGAAACTTTTAAAGAATTTATGTTAACTTACCTAAAACATCAGGTTCTGAAACTGTTGTGTATTCTTTAAACCAAGTTAAACATTTTTTTACACTAAAACTTGTGTCTTCTGATTTGGAATGTCGACGTGAACTGAAAATTATAACGCATATCCATTAATAAAACATAATATTGATTATTACACGTTTTTGTTACCTGATTATGTGTGTTAATTAATCTGCAATAAGTCCCTGGATAAGAAGCATCATTCGTTATTTGCAAGATCTTTGTTACTGGTGTGTATCTTGATAATGTAATACTAATTATCCGGCCTCATTGTCGTAATTCGATAGCAATTCATGTTGATGTGCAAAAATTGTAGACGATTTGCAAGATTTGCTGTTGCAAGATATGTAATGCAGCCTGGCGACCAACGCTTCTTCTGTAGATCGTTTCTTTGTACATAGTGCACGGCATACGTACCTGCTATTTCTAGATCGTTTGTGATGGTGGTGGTGGTCGTCCAGGGCGGTGGCGCCCGGCAGCACGTCGCCCCCGTTCGCGGGAGCGCCGCTCCGCGTGCGTTTACTACAGCGAGGCATCGCTCTACCACCCTGGAAACAAATGTTTTATAATTATCATACCCTCTTGGTTAACTTATACATAGCTTATAATATGTGTCACTGTCAATACATTAATTTAACCAGTAAAGTTCCCAATTTTATAAGAGAGATAATGTATTTTAGGTAATTAAATAACTACTAACTGTGGACTATTATGTTATTGTACAAATAATAAAATGGTGGTTAATAATTAAAAGAATACTACAGTCTACAAAAGTGCCAGAACTTAGACTAAGTAGTAGAAGTATGTTTAAGTCCAATGTCAAAGCTAATTAATTTCAAATAGTAATGAAACATATAAAAAGAAAGCTTTTACTATATGTGAGATTTATACAGGTTGTATACAAATATTTTAGCAAAAGAGATCAATACACCATCCAATGTTACTTGCCGTACAATGCCAATATGCCAATCAAGTAACTTAATCAATTGAGATGAGCTTGCTGTAAATGGCACCAATGAGTTGGCGACAAACGTTGGTCTTTCATGACGCAACGTGTAAAGTTGGCGCCACAATCACTAGTAAACATCGCTGATTACAAGAGTTTAATCAAAAACATTACTATAAAAGTGATGATGAAGCTTGTTCAAGTATAATTTAATTATGTGATGATTATGTAGAAGTATGCATAGATGCAGTAACTTTTATACTGCATTGCATTTTGTATATCACTTAATGGACAAAAGTTTACTTTTATATTAAAAATAAATTAGAAAAATTTGTACTACAGGAATCTCTTAAGCTAACTACAGTGATTAAGTATTGTAATACTACAATTCCCTATCTGCTGACTAAACTAACTAATAAATATCAATATTTAATTTGCACATTATAAATAAGTGATTCATATAAAATTACTACCTCATCACATTAAAGTTGTTAATTTGTATTTAGTTTAAATTATTACTTTTTATCGTTGACCTTCAAAGTATATGCATAAGCATTTAATTTATAGGTTTATCTGAGTTTGCAAGTCTGTAATATTACATAAAGTATGCTAATTAATGTCTTGAAGAAATAAGATTATCTCTAAACCTACAAAATTAAGTATGTATTAAATGTGATATCAAATTATCTAAAGTGCTTTCGCTACTTACTTCAGAGCAATGTATGTGATGATTTTTATGATACAAAATTCAAAAACCTCCGAAGCTGAAGCACTAAGATTAACTCTCATCATTATTATCTATTACATTGATATCAACATACCTATACACATGGTCTATGCTTTTAGCAACAACATTTAGTTAGAACTTTTTATGACAACACTCAATATAATTGTCTATGTGTACAATTTTAAATGGTATATCTGAAATAGCTCAACATACAGTGTTTTTTCATTAGTCAGCATAAACTTTTATTGCTTCACTAATATGACACAGTATAAGATAAATGATGATATTACAATACTCTTACATTAAATTTAATTACTTTTACATTGAATTTATTAAGTAAGTTTATACAACTTGTGTAACCTTCATGATTTAATCATGCTATAATTATGATAAAACTTTATTCATGAACACAATCACTAAAGATTTTATTGATTATCCAATGAAGTGAAGTTTCATAATAAATATGCAAATTTTAATGTTATAATTGTTAATATTAATAGTTGCAATGTGTAGTTACAGCTATTGCAAAAAAATCAAACATTTTAATTAGCTTTACAAGTACCAATGTCCTAAAATCTCTTATTACACTTATTTATAGTGAAAGCTATAGTAAATTAGAGTGCTTTAAGATATTTTTAGCACATTCAAGTCACAATAGTACTCTATAAATCCTATATTCAGTTCACAAGCATATATGAAGTGTTTATTTGTTTGATTTTCCACTAATTATATTAATTTAAGTGTTAACTGCACATAAGCAGTATAACTTAACTGTCTTTAACATGTTGTTGATGTTATTTATCAATAAATGTCTAATATAAAGTTTTATTTGATAAACATACATTAAATGTAAACATTGAGCTCACTGGACACCCTGCAACTTATCAACAACACAAATTTAAGGCCTGTAGCATGTTCAGTATCAGAAATCATTATCTTAACATGTTTAAGAAATATTCTATTATCTAGCCTTGAATAAATTAGATATACAAATCAGCTGGGTGTGACAGAAACATATGATTTTGAATACAATATATGTACCTATTTAGAGGTTATACACAGAATATTCACGATTGAACAACAACATAAACAATTATAAAGATGAAAAGTCAATTCTTAGACTAACAAACACAACACACCATTGTCGAAACACAATAATAAAACTTCTTTAGCGATTGAATGAACAAAATGTTTACCTACACACCTCAAACATCAAATAAAACTCCTTCATGCGTCTAAATCGCACTATAATCATTAAACTTATAGAAAAAGAATAAAACTTACTATTGGTGGCAGATTCGATATAAAATTTGGAAACTTAAAGGGGTTTTCGTCTCCTATTTTGCGAATTTTGCAAGTACAGCTTCACGAAAAAAATGTCTTCTTGACAGGTCGATAATAACCTGAAATAAAAAAATCAATGTGGGGCAAAAGAGAGAATACGGATAATACAATGCAAAACGATGACATAACGATAAGTATTTTGATTAATTACTGAAGAACTATAGAATTGTTAATACAAAACGAAAGGTGAAACGTTATATTTCAGAAGTTGTCCCCTACAAATAAGAGTAGCAAAATATCTTACCTATTATGATTATATAGATAAGAAATGTATCCAGTACAACGTTTTGGCCAAATTATAACTTTTAACACATTTCCACAGTATGAAACTAGGTATATTAAATTGTTTAACTAAACAGCAGACACAGCGGCTGAGAAAACTCAAAACGAACTGAGCGTTTAGTTACTGCGTTAACTTGGTACATAGAATCTATTTCTATTCCTTGGAACGACGCCGAGACGCATTAGTAAAAAATTAAGAAATGATTAAATATAAAACGAATTGAATCTTATGCACTTTACTTTGTTTAATAAAACATGTTATTAAATTTAAATGTATCTTCTTGTGAGTGCACAAATGACATTTCTGAACAGTAATTAAACGCATTGTTCTTTATTTTTGTTGCAGTGCGAAACACAGAAACCAATTTTTTTTTTCTGTTTTATTGCTCTTATTGTTTTACATGTTAAAATATAGATATACCTACTTAAAATATCAGTTTTGTAACATTATTTCATACCACGACCAACTATTATTGCAAGAAATTGCATTGTTTTACATAGAGTAAAAATATTATTTTCTAACGATTCGATACCCTTAATATTTCAGGAGCCCATAATCTTAAATAAAGCCCTTATTTAACAAATGTTACAAAATGTGTAAATAGTCTATAAAATAAGAGCTGTAACGATGCTGTGGTAAAACAGTGTTACCAGTTATGACTAGTGTTTAAGCAGAAAAGAGAGAATGCAGCTTATAAATCTATACTCAGAAATTAGATGTCTATTCATGATTACGGATCATGGGTAGCATCCTTGAACTATACTAATATCCAATATGCTAAGAAAACCCCGTCAGACCCTAAAAATTGAAATAGGTTTCACAATAAAAAAAATATATAGGGCCAAATAAAATATGAAACTTGAAATAATAATGGTAGTAATAATAATAATGTGTTATGAAAGAACCACTTTTTGCTTCGATATTTCTCACAATTTGGATTTTTTTTAATGTGACAACAAGTTTTGTCAGAGGGAATCGAACCCCCTGCCAACTCATTCCCATTGCATCAGTGTATTGTCGTAACTCGTAGGTTGACGCAGCAATAGCGGAGTAAGAAAATTATTTAATAAAATAGCGACAAATATTATTTTAAAACTTCCCTTTCTGTACCTGTAATATTTTTTTGGCATAATCAAGTATTATTAAAAAAAATGATTACGATTGTGTTTTTAAAAGGCATATAAACAAATTACAGACGTTCACAGAGCAGCATTCACAAATATTTATGTATTGTATAGGTAGCGTCCTTACAGCACTTGTAGTATTTAGAATGGGAAACAAAGCACCTAATCTAGTAAGAGGGCGCAATTTGCGAGGGTGAAGCGCCCCTCACTATCCGCGCGTCTGCGGTGCACGGCAGCGGCGACAACCCCTGACACCCGACGCGACGCGCTGTCTAGATTTAGTGAAGGACTCATTATCGATTTTAATTCATTTGAATTTGAATGTCGAATCACTTGCCCCTCTAGCGTTACCTATTCATAAATATTTGGCGGGATTTTTGAGACTTTCAATGGCGCCACATGATGCTTTTGTTTTGTATTTTTATGGTGTTAGTAATTTCGTTGATGGCATTTTTAATGTTAGGGTGCTTTTAGATGGATTAAATATTTTAATAGGTAGATCAGGTTAAATAAGTGTTAGGACTTGACAGATTTTATCTCTGAAACCAATTATGCTATATCATTTTCTAGTTCTTTTTTTTAGCCTTTAAAAAAAGGATTTGATATTCTTCTTCTTTAATTTAAGAGCCTAGCTCTTGTCGGTGCAGCTCCTTCCATTTCCTCCTATCGAGTGCCAATTCCTGAACTTCCTTACTTATACGTCACAACCTTCACCATTAAGGATTTGATATAACAATAATTATATCAAATCCTCTTTTAAAAGCAATGTAATACAGATCAGAAAATGTGAGAAAAGCACAGCTGATACTCAATAAATAATGAAAATAGGACAAAATGTTCTAAATACGGGCGATTTAACACTATACTTAAAAAGGAATTGTCCCGTAATAGTCGGTAATAACACCCTACAGGTTTCAAAACCCCTGACAATAGCGTATTGTATGCAATTACGTATAGTCAATAATCAATGTATCTTTTTAACCGACGAAAAAAACGGAGGAGGTTCTCAATTCGACGCGTATATTTTTTTTTATGTGTGACCACGCATAACTTTTACAGAGTAGTCCGATTTTGATAATTCTTATTATATTGGAAAGGGTATACTCCAAAGTTGGTCCCATAAAAATTTGGAAATATAATTCTCACCCTAAGGGTAGGAAAACAGGGGTTGATTGATTGTTCACTCACTGATGTACCTAATGTTCAGATCCTTTTTTACTATTTTTAAATCGCAAAGCACGTGCCTGCAGATACAATTTTAATTATAAATTTAGATCTGTCCTATTTAACATAACTTTTCACATCACATTTCCATTTTGATTACACTTCCTCGCGCAGTTAAGGGTTAAGTAAAACATTAGTACAGACAGGCTGTCAGCCGCGTTAGTCTGTCGAGCCCTACTCTAACCTAAATACTCGCATGACTTCCGAATTTTGTACAGCCTAACATGGGTGCTACCAAACGCCTACATACATTCCAAAATATAATTAAGAAAGTTTACAAAGTTAATTTATCATTACAAAACATACAGTAACTACGTTGAATGTAATAGGATTTTGTAGAACTCCAATTATCAGCGAGAATGTATCCAGAGTAATTCGGTACCATTTCATAAATCGTAATAAGTATCTTGCAAATGAAACGACTTCTTGAACTCTCAACAATGGAGGTCGCCGTCACAAATATAAAAAGTAAAAATAAGTATATGTTTTGCTTCTTCTTGGTGGCTGTATGCTTTTTTTTGTAAAAGTTTTCCTGGTGCAAACATTCATGCTGATCCAAATGATATAAAAAAAATAGACTCCACTTTTATTATCCAAGTCCTACTTATTTAAGACCTTGGAATCCTTTTTATCAAATAAATAACTACTGTCAATTAATTGAGATCATAATCATTTATTTGTCTTTGCAGAACATTCAGTTCATATTGTTGGACATCTTAAATAATATGTAAGCAAATAAAATGCATTTAAATTCTAAACGAAGCGAAATGTATACATTTTTAAGACGTGACTATACTGTGAAATTATAGTCTACCCATGTCCTACTAAACTTTGTTATTTTACGTTTCTCAAGTCTTAAAAGTCATTATCGTTATCTCCAGTGTTCCCATTGTTGCGTTGTTGGCCAAGAAGAAAACATTCAAAATGCCAACCCGTAATAATTAGAGAAACATTCATTGCGAAACGTCGGGGGAGTGTTTTCTGTGATCGTCCGACGGAAAACCGTCATGCATTGCGTAGCCGGCCGCGGCGCGTCCATTCAAGTCGGGTTGGCCGTACGCCCCCGCTTCACCCTATTTTCACCCCAATGCCCGCGTCCCTCGTGGAAACAATCTTCCTTCAGTTCGCGTTCCACCCGCACTGTAGGCGCTCGCTCGTCGCCGCCCGTTGCGAAAACACCGCGATCTTTCCCGAACTAGTGCAATATTCAAAACAATTCGAATTTCTAAATTGTGTTCCTTTAATTTTTGTCTGGCCGTTATGTATAGTTGTTAGTGTTTTTTGTTTATTTTGTTGACGAGTGTTGTATTGTTTCTAATTACATTTTTGGCGTGTGTTAGTGTACAGTTTGTGGACATCCGCATTTAGCTAACTTACGTAAGTATTTACTGCATTGCGTTCTGATCTGAGTTTTATTAACCTTGATTTATTTTTCCGACTACCTACAACAGCTTTGGAATTACCGGCATCCAACAAACCTTTTAATTATTTTAGTTGTCGTCGACTTGCAGTTCGCCTTTCAGTTTCATTGTCAACCGTATAAAGGATCCGTGAACCCAAATAATCGGTCCTTTTGGTGTATTTCGTCTGAAAAATGTAAGTGAGAGCTCGAACAGGCAATTTGTTCAGAAGCTGTCCTGAAGTCGATTCAATTAAGGACGAATTGGGTCGCCGGAGTAGGGTAGTTGTAAGTGAAAGACAGATCATATGGCTTATTTATCCTTGTTGGTCGATGTACGGGATCAACAACCGATTATGTTGCTGTTCAACAAACAATTTATTTTGGTTTAGGACCTTTAACTACTTATCTAAGTAATAACATTCCAGTGCGCAGTGGGCATACCAATGGTTAAGAGCACTGACCGGTTAATGTTAAATACCTACGTAATTTAAAAAGTTGTAATGCTTAATTATACAACAATCAATATGAAAGAGAATATATTTAATTATTAGTATAGGAGATAAGTGTAAAAGAAAACTCATATTATTTATTTATTATTTTATTTAAGCTGACAACATATTTCACAAAGTCTAATATCTGTTTAACTAAACATGATAAAAAGCACTAAACATTCGAATATTAAAAGTTCTGCTTTTGGCGTATTAGTGGGTGCAGTTGACGCGTTCGTTGTTCATGCCGCCGGCTTTCCCAAAACTACCTTTGTTTTAGAAATATTGTGGTAATTATGTACCTGAAGGTAGTTAGAGAAAGGCAAAAAGAAACATACGAATTTTTGAGGACGAATAATTTCACTCTTCTGACCTGGTAGGGGCTTTTCTAATTTGTATTTACTATTAAATAAGTTATATAATAAGTAATAGGTATTAAATCAGATAAAAACAAATACTAAGTTTTGTAATGTCGTATGTATTTTTGAGTTTTCGATGACTGGCAAAATTATGTTAGAAACCAAACAATAATCTGATCGATATTTGATGGATGTGTGTGATAATATTGTAAAGCCGCCAAATGGGGGTGTGTATCCCTGCCCTCTTTTGGGTATACAAGCTTTACGACATAGAGAAAAGTAATAAGCAGGGTACTTTACGACATCAGACAAGGATAGATACGCATTCGAATTATGAATTTGTATACTGGCTGAAAAAGAACTCGTTGTGCAAGGAGGCAATATAACAGCGCTGGCATATTATCCGTGACACAGAAATGCGCTTCACGAAGCATTTTGCAAGGATAATGTGACTATAAACGTTCAGGATTATTCCTTTGAGGATAAGCAGATTGTGGGGAGAGGTTCCATACTATAGATGGCATCTAATATCAGACAATATGAGTATTATGAATGCAATGTTAGAAAACATATTTTATAAACAGTTGTGTGGATTAGTTAGTAGGGTATCTATGTGGTTTTAGAAAGTTACCTTTCTCATCTATTGAGGGAATTTTGACAATTAGTAGAGAAGGATGAGCAATAGTAGTCTTCGAGAAAAGCGATAATTGGACTCTGAGAATTAAGATAAAAAGAAATCGAGTCGTCTCTGCAATAAAGATTTGCTGCAAATCAGTCTTACATTGCCTTAGGTTGGGCAAGATATTTGTGACATTTCTTTTACATCGGTCAAAACCAGATCAGAAAAATAGTTTTCCTAAAAGGATCGCCAGTACCAAATGAAATCGGGTTGTTATCAAAATGAAGGTGTTATATACACATTCACATACTACGTATCCCTCCACTCCTTTAGTGAATAAAGGTGTGATGATATCTATATTGAAATGACGACGTCGAAGGAACCCTTTATGAAGTACATTTAAAAGATATCATCTTTATTATTATCGCAGTGAAACGGTACCTAAATATGAAGTACCTGAGATACTAACAACAAACCAACCTTTATTACCAAACAAAGGAATTCCTTAGATTGTAGAAGCCATAACTATCAGTGGTCGTGGTCAAGGACATTCAATGCGGTTATTAATAATTTACTATGTCGATTTTCATACCATTTCCTATATGCAGGAAAGTATCACTGTCACTTGTGGTATATTCATAAACAATACCTCGTGAAAAAGACATACATCACTGACGCATTTCTGCCTAAAAAAATCTATGCAACTTATAACTTATGACATACCTTCGGGTGTTCTAAGAGTTATAATAAATCATTTTCTTTACAAAACCTCAGGTCAAGGTTAAGAAATACGAAATCCAGGCAGTCCTCATTCCTCACCCTTAGCTGCGCTGCTAATGTATTTTTTATAAGTAATGTCCGGAAAGCCTCGGCACGGTCAAGGTTAAACAATACGGGTAATAAACGACATGAGCCTCTTATATAAACTACGCTACTAATGCGCTTTTTGGGTGCTTTCCAGCTTACGACTGGCCTTTTGAGGGTTATCTAGTGATCATTGCTTGATTATCACTTGTTTTAGCGCTCAACACATGGCTAGGTACCAGTGTCACCAACCCTACAGTTTTAACTGTAGATCTACAGTTTTTCGGAAATTCTCTCCGTTTTTAGTTTAGGCTTCGAAATTTACAGTTTTTTATTTAAGATGCTAGCCTCATCTATTTTTATTTCTACGTAGTCCGTACAGCTTTAGTAAAACCTACTACTATCGTACCGCAGGTAATGGTAAAAAAAACAAAAAAATAAACTTTCTACGACCACAATAAAAGGCACCTTACACACAAAGTCGGAAATTAAAAATTGTTACGAATTCAACGTGACAAATGACCATTTAAAAAAAATCAATAAAAATATGTACGATTTCAACCAAAATAAGGATGAAAAGGAAAATCAAGAAGATCTACAAATTGAAAATGAGATTGTAACTTTAGCTAGCTAGTTATACTATCTACTACGGATAGCTATAATTTTTAAGGCAAGATTCCTTCGCAAGTCAAATTTTCTGAAGTGTTGAATTATCTTAAATACTATTTTTTTAAATATACCTAACTAATTTTATTTGATCTTTAAAACTTGACATTTAATTTGATTAAAACTTAGTTCAATACATGATTTTCATTGTTTTTAATTCTCTCCCTATAATGTTTTCATTTATTACTATCATTAAATAATACAAAATAATAAAAAGATAAAGATGTAGATTTACTGTTTTTTGATTTGATGTTTACAGTTTTTTTCAAGCCTATCTGCAGTTTTACTCTATGCTGGGGTTGGCAACACTGCTAGGTACTAACCCGGGTGGTGGAGCAAGGAGGTTAGCATTTTGGACTATGCCAGTTTTGAGTTAGCGATTGATCGCTCTATGTATAAACCAGTCAGAATCATTTTGGAGCGCCTGAAGCAATGCCTCAAGATTGTCAGAAAACCTTGTTAACCGTTAGGCGCAGGCCAGACAGAAGAGACGTAAGACGCAGACGGGGCGCGGACATTTGTCTCTACCACGTCCCTTTCATACAAAATGTATAGAAGCGTCGCGACGCAAAACATACAGAAGAGACGGGGCGCAGGCGCAACGCTTTTACGTCTGCACCTTTTGACAAATGTCCGCGCCCCGTCTGCGTCTTACGTCTCTTCTGTCTGGCCTGCGCCTTAGGATACAGCGTCCTTTAGGTATTTGGCTTGCATTTTTCATGTAAGCTCTTCCATCTCGTCGTAGCTTTTCATAGATTGTCTATGCAATATATGTTAACGTCCGTTAACTTTTAGGACTTTCGATTTTACATTCGTTAAGGAGTGTCGCTTCTCATATCTATACTTTTAAGTACGAGTAGTACTTTCATCCTACATTACATAAGTTCTTATGTACAAAAAATAAAAGCCAAGATGGTTCGTAAAATAAATTAAAATATTCTTACTGTACCTACCAACCATCAGGAATCTTTTTTGTTATCTTTTGTCTGTAATGTAAAGAGTGAACTAAACTGTCACCCATCCTATGATGTAAACAGCTGCTTAATATTGATAAATCACCCTTAGAACCTTTATAAATAAAATAATGTTACATTTAAAATTCTTTAGTAAAGTTCTGAAGAAAAGCGAGCGGAAATTATTTCAGTCGATTTCCTACGGTTATTAGTAATTTTCATGCTCTATTTATTTTACCGTGGGCGCGTTAAATCTAAAGCAATATCAGACTATTAACGTTAAAAGTGTTTGTATTATAATCAAAAGATTTATGATTTTAAATCGAGTTGTTTTATTTGTGTGGGTAAAATAAAGCGAAATTTGTCTGTATCACAAAGTGTAAGTATTTGATGAGTTATAATCGAATTATGTTAGTGAAACACGTATTAATTTATTAATTGTATTATTCAGGTGTTAAATGTATAATACAAACGCTACGTTGCAAATCAATCATAATTATTGCATCTAAGTCGCACACTATTTATTTATTCACTTTAAGTAATGAACCTCAGAAATCCTGAAAGATCTCGTCTTGTCAATTGTCAAATGATTGTCAAATTGCCCGGCCATTTTTTATCTGACACAACAGAACCCCTTTTTTATTCCACACCATTGCACCTCTCTATTCTGTTGACAAAATCCAACTAGTTCCGTTATTCCCATCTCTTGTGATCAGAAGTGTCGGAGTAAATCTTTGGTGATTGGTTTTATTTGAAGTTCGTATAAACATCAGATGAAAGCCTTTGACGCCGGGATGGGAAACAAACGCTTCAGAAAAATTGAATGCATCTACATAGTTATAGCTAGAAAATGGAGATATAAAGCTAGAAATCTTTACCTACTTTACTAGAATATTTTTTAAATTTCGTTTGTAGTTTAGGTACGTCCAACTTTTTAAGGAGAAACTTGCCGGTGAGGCTTAATGGTTTTTTAATGTAGATTTAGGTATGCAACAAAAATGCCTTGCGGAAACCTTGACACTTTATTCAGAGTTCTAAAATGACTGTCATGTGGTGGACAACGCTTAATCCAACCTTTTGTGGTACCCTTCAATAGGTAGAGTTACATACAAATGACTATATTTTTTGAATGATGAGCCTCTCCCCGTTTATTCCGAATACGCTATTAAAAGAAGCGAATAATATAACCTCGATCCTTTGTTTGTGGTAACATACTCGTAACGTATGAAATAATATTCGTTATTTAGCACATTATCATGAGAGCTTTTGGTTCACGCATATCGCGTTTCAACAAAGCGGAGTAGTAGACTGTGACGTACTGTTTACATTATGTGTGTTTGTGTGCATCAATTGTTTTACGCAGAGATTGCTATCGGCACCACGGAGGTTGCGGCATGTTAGGTTTTACTCGTGTTTTGGCTGCACGCCTCGATAACGGGATGGTAATCAACGAAGCTGGGTTCAACGAGTTTTGTTTTATTTAGAAACCATTTATGTACCTATACAGCGGTGCTTTGAAAGGAAGTACGTGGACAATAGACTACTAAATTACATGCTCGCTTTAGCCGCCTTTTACATAACATACATAGGTACTTAGTTTATGTAAAGAATGCATAGTTTACGTAAAAGGTTTTTGGAAGCGTGTTTTACTTTGTATAAGAAACTTATACATTATTCAATTCTATCATAAAAAACATATCGTGAACATTGAATTCAGACAATTCTACAATTGACCACTAAACCATCTCTGTCACAAACTGTAACAAAATTGTAGAGAACAAAGGGATCGACGAGAATTAGAGGCTAACTCTTCGCAAATTTTCGTCAATGCTTGCCTGAAATGTAGGTCCTTTGTCAATTAGGCATGGCCGGTATTCAGAATCTACGGGCGACCGTAATCATGAGCTTTTCACGTGGCTCGGCTAGCCAGAAGAAAAATATATTAGGAGAAAATCTTATATATAAAATTCTCGTGTCACAATGTTAGTTACCATACTCCTCCGAAACGGCTTGACCGATTTTTATGAAATTTTATCTGCATATTCAGTAGGTCTGAGAATCGGCTACTATCTATTTTTCATACCCCTAAGTGGTAGTAGGTAGGTAGTAGGCAGTTAGGTAGTAGGTAGGTAGTAGGCAGGTGCTAGGTAGAAAAAATTGCATTGCAACGCATGCCTGGTACAGTTAGTAGTTTTGCTAAAAAATTGTTTATGATGTCCATTTTTGAATTGGTAAATCGTTATTACCAAGCCCTTTTGCCCTTTTGTTATAGCAAAATAGTTCTACCTACTTTGCTTTTTTTAATTTTGTTTTGATGTTCGTACGAAATTCGAACAATCTCTGCAAATATATTGGCTGTAAACTGTTGATATCAGTCCTATGTAAAGAGAACATATTAAATTAAACCTCATTTTAAGTTTTAGTAACTAAGACCTCATATTATACATAGTCAAAGTTGGAACTCTTTGAAAACCACTTTACCTATAAAGTTTTAGGTCATTTGATATTTAGTATTTGCGAGTAAATATTGAAATTTAATAACTTTATGTTAGAAGCAATCGCATTAGAAGTTTAGAAGATAGAGTTTGTATCGACAGCGATATTAGTTATCACGGCTTTGACTAGTTTCTATTTAGATATCCGATGTATTAGGAGAAAAATACTTTCAGACTATTTGTTTACTAGTTTGTTTTTCCGATGATTTTTCGAGTTTGAGCCTCATTTGGTGATAAAAATAATAGACAATTATTTTACATAGATGCAAAAAGAAACCGATTTCTAAGTTGAAATTGTACATATAAGGAAATATAGATACAACGTTGAATAGAGAACTTCCTCTTTTGAAGTCGGTTTAAAAGTAAGAAAAATATTCGCTGTTGTCTCGCCGGGGAATGGGATGAAAGAACCGCATTGCGTTTGTTTGATGCACGTAACTTGCATAAAAAAGTTTTGTTCTTTATTGAATTTTCCAAAGCTATGTTAGCTCAGCTTTCTAGTTTCATTGAATACATAAATAATAACTGTACACTTTATTTAATAAGTAATTCAAAAAGCATAAGTTGCATGTGTTAGACAGACTATGAGCGTATTCAAAGAGATCCAGATAAATACGTATTTTGGAAGGACATATAATAAAACGTCAAAAAATCGAAACTGACCTACATAGCGTTATTCCTCATGAAATGTAATAAAGTGGTATGACTTGATATAAGTCCTGAAACAGTTAAGTCAACAGAAACTTCGCTAGACGGAGGGCAATCGTTTGCGGCTAGTCGCCAAATAACGAAAACGATCTCATAAATCCCTCACAAAATGTTCCGTCACTGATAGCTGATGGCGGGAATATCGGATTGCGCATTGAAAGGACATGTATGTGACTCGAGTGTGGAAAATGTACTGTATTTGTATTTTATGTCCATAAGATACAATATTTGTGGCTATGTGTGCTATCCTGTCGACTGGCCTGTTGGTCTAGTGGTAGTGACCGTGACTGCTATAGCGGAGGTCGTGGGTTCGATTCCCACCCAGGACAATTCTTTGTGTGATGAGCACGATCATTTGTTCTGTGTCTGGGTGTGATTTATCTATACTTATAATAAATATTATTATGTAGAAGTGAAAATTCTGTACATTGAAAATATCAAAAAATTCAATGGCGGGGGGTGTTACTAGACCGACACCGAACCCAAAAGTGTGAAAAAAAAAAATTTTGGCTGTCTGTCTGTTCAGGTATCACGCAAAAACTACCGGTTCGATTACGATGAAACTTGGTATAATTATTCTTTATTATCCTGGGCACCACACTGGGTAGTTTTTATCCCGGAAAAGTATAAACAATAAAAAACAAACTTAATTTTGCGGTAAAAAACTCATTGATATGTTTCGTCATCCACGCGAACGAAGTCGCAGGCACAGCTAGTCTATAATATGTATGTATTTAGAAATATATAAGTATGTTTATCAGTTGTCTGGTCACCATAGTACAAGCTCTGCTTAGTTTGGGATCAGATAACCGGGTGTGAGTTGTCCAGGAATATTATTATATTATTACTGTTTCAATGTGAGGTATCTGGACTGGCTTTGTACGTAGTGTAAGAAGCAGCCCAAGTGATGTCCAATTAGAGAAAATCTGAAAACCAGTTGTTAAAATATGCTATTTTTATTTATGTCTTTTCAGTAGCGAACTTTTAGACTAACAAAAGTCTCATCAATGAATCTCAAAAAAATACCAATCACAAAAAATTTTCAATATATTAGTCTCGCAACAAGCAACATAATTTTTCCTTCAATAAACATTAACGAGTAAGTTGTTAGCTTTATTAATCAAATATATTATGTTGTGCTAACATTTAGGCCTATTCCGTACATCGTCTCGTTAGCCTATATTTACTAAACTATAATTTGTAACATACATTTTACAGGCGAACGTACGAACGTACAATTATAGCGTTCTTGTTAACAAACACGTAATTTGCGATCAGCGCAAATTAATATCGCGTTTTCATGCGTGGAGATGGGAACGCGTGAATGACTGCCTAAATGATGTGTCAATAGGGAATTTGTATCAGAGGAAATAAGGAATCCGCTAGTTGGTACTGTCTTAGGGTCCTTTCACACAGACCGGCTCGGAGAGGAGAGCAGATTCTTATCACATTGAAAACAGAGTTTTTAGTATTTGTAGTAAGGTTTATTTTTACGTGTGCACTGCTTTTGACATTAAGAATGCTTGAACGCGCTTGGTGTGAAATAATAAGAGGAGCCGATCGGCTCCGATTGCGTGCTCTTCGCATACGCATCCGCTTCCAGCCGGTCTGTGTGAAATAGTTGGCGGCTCCGCTCCTACCAACTCCAAGCGTATACGATCCGGTCTGTGTGAAAAGAAAAATGCGCGCCGATGCTCTCCGAGCCGGTCTGTGTGAAAGGACCCTTACTGGTTTAGCGCCTTAAGTTGACTATATAGAAGGTTTAAAAGTATAATTTTATCTTTCCAAGTCAGTTTCTTACATCTAAACCACTAATAGTGCAAATAAGTTCATGTATAATGTACTTATTATTTTTAATAGCCTAAAATGTCTTATGCTTTCTTCTACATGTCTCTCTCAAGAGCCGTTACTAACCAGTTCTTCATTCCAATATGTATCTAGGTCATCCCACCATCTCCACCTAGGTCTGCCTCGCTGCCTGCTTCTATGTGTTGGGTATCTGAATTTACCGAGTACGTAGGTATCCCTAGGTACTCGGTAAATTTAGCTCTAGGTATAGCTCTAGGTATATCTAGAGCTGAATTTACCTAGGGAAATAATCGCAATTATCTTCCTTCTGTAGGTAAATCTAAAACAGTCCAAAGTCATTTCCTACGGTAGAGTCTTATCGCACGACGCATATTTGATCACAGTCGTCATTCGGCTTACTGTGTTCGGCATTCGGCACTTAAATGCGGGCTTTGTACCAGTTATCACTCGGATTGTATCCACAAAACATGATACTTTAATGCTTGTGTTTCCTGTCGCACGTCGTCTTTAATTTAATTTTAGGCAATATGTCATGACTGTGTTTTCGGTGTCTGAAATTGATGAAACCATTGATGATCAGATTATCTACTTAGTAGATTCCCGTAAAAAACGTATTATTAAAAAGCAAAAAGCTTGATACTCAGGTACTTTTTGCTTTTGTACCTATTAATCTTATGTTAACATTCGTTTTTTTCGTTTAGAGTTGTCTAGACTAAAATTGGATTCAATTACATTATGTACACATTTCACTTAGAAATTAAAAGCTTTACAAGTATCTACCATAGCAATACCACTAAGTAAAATCTAAGGAGCTCTTCAGCGATTCTTAGCTAAAAGAAAATTTTCAAGTCTGCACGATCTGATAATAATTATTAAGTGTATCTTCAAAATGTGAGTATTATTTATTTAAATCTGCTTCATAATTTTATAATGTACGCTCGTGTAATTCACCGTCTGTGTAACAAAACGCCTGCGAGGCCTACAAAGAAAATGTTTTGTTTCATGTTCCTATTAATTTGTCAACCACAGTGTTGGCGCTCCATATTTCTTTACACTTATTTTTTATTTATTTTGAAGAAAGACCCTTTTTGAGCTTTGTTCTGCTTCAGTGCCATTCCAATCTTACGATGGTCGTTACGAAAAAATACGTTATGATGAATCATATTTTTTTCACAGAACGTTTTTACATACCAATTCAAAGGTCAGAGATTACCAAAATGATAAAGCTTATTTTTAAGTCAGTTTCGTATTTGCCTACGTTACATTTTCCAGTCTGTAAAACTCGTAGGTTTTTGACATGTAAAAATGTGTTCATGGACTAACCTCCAAATTTTGTCGCCTCTTTAACAAGGTATAAAAGAGTTTAAACTAGAGGGGATAGAGTTTAAAATGAAATGGTGTAAAATATAACCCTATGAATAGCTTAGGGCGCAGACTCGCCCTAAATGACCCTTCTCACCTTAAGCGTTCCGTTTTTCATAATTTGCGCGTTAAATAAAAAGCAGCAATTTATTAAGAGTAATCCGAGTGCTGTCGTTGGGTTCAAAAGATGGCCATTATGCAGAGCGGAGAGAAAATAATGAATTTATTGATGGAAAGTATTCATAAATTATAAGAAATTTGGAAGAGCTCGACTTCAAATATCCGGTGTTGTGCATTCAAAAATATCTTCTCTTTTATGTATTTACAATTACTGTTCTGATTAATACTGGTGGATACATTGCAAAAAAAAAGATTTGGCCAGCCTTTAGCTGCTACAAAAATTGTAGCTACTATGATCCAGAACTGGAGCCATTGAACCGCAAGTACATCTGGGTATTTGCCAATCGAAACCCAATTCTGAGGGTCTTATTATAACATTTCGTAGGCCAACTGTTTTCAGGCCAACAGTTCGAAAACGAGTGCAAAAATGCTTTGTTTGGTAACGCCAAAGGAATAATGGATCCTGAGATTGTGCTCAATCTTTGAGAAGGGAGATATTAATAGTTGTCGTGACACTGCGGAAATAGCGAACCGGGATTCGCGTCAATTACTTTGTAGTAAAGATTTTTATGGTGAGTACAAATGTGAATGGTTTGTGCTTGTAAGTTCTCTTAGATAATATATTCTACCAAACATTATTAATGGGTAACTTTAAAATTTTATTTACGAGCTTGACTCTTTTTCCATATTATGGACAACAATAGCCCAGGACCGGGAGAATTGGAAGAAGGAAAGGGAGGCCTTTGCCCTGCAGTGGGACAATTATGGCTAAAAATAAATAAAATAAAATAACTTTAAAATTATGGAAAAATATATATTTCTAAGCATTAACTTGTAAGCTTTCCGAAAATCCTATATAAATAAGTGAATAATTATGTTTTCTTAAATTGTCGCCTAGCAGTGCCTTCTACCCTTCAGCAAATTGTAGGTACTTTTTGTATGAGCTTCATTATTCGATTTGACTAGCTAACTTAACTGTTCTTTAACTCAAAAACTACTCGTAGAACGAACGCAAAAATATCAAACACCCCAACAAAATGATACAGCCGCTAGCTAGACTATTAAGGCTATACGAATCAAACACTAAAGTCAACTGCAAAAGCAAATGCTAGGTTTGCAATTAGATGAAAACAAGATACATAGGGGAACGTAGATTGGCGGACTCAATTTGGTTGAGACAGCGCATAGAGACGGTCCAATTAAAAAGTAGTGGCTTTTAGAGGACTCTTAGCTGTTTGACCACTGACAGGCGCGCAGTAGATCAATACTTGACTACTTTGTGCAGGTTTTACCTGACTCATTCGTCAGGCATGTATGGCGGAGGTGAAATTTATGGGACCTCTACATAAAATTAATGGTTGAGACCCTTTATTTCTTATACTTTTGGTCTGGAGGTGTTTATTTTCAAGGGTTATTTTATATCTAACTACCGAAAATAAATGAGCAATACTTAATAGTTAGTGACTCAGAGTACTCCAACAATGGACGAGTGCTGTTTAATTAGAAGAAAACACTACTTGATATAAAAATAAATACTTAATGATAAAGTAGTTTTCTCAAATCTTCCGCGAATAAACTTTCAAAGACTATATCTTGGTAACGACGTCCGTCGGTCCATCTTTCAACTTTTCATTTAAAAGAAAAGACCATGACATTTTTCACGCCAAAGAAACTTTGTATAGACTCTTGAACTTCTACCCGCAAAGAGTCTTCAATTTTCGTGGCTACAAAGTTAGTCACCAGTCTATATTTAGAACTGGACGAACGTAGCTAAGCTTTGGCTTCAATAGAATCAGCTGTCTTGGAAAGTTTGTTCTTCTATTCTCTTTAATCATAATTCAATTTGCAGATCTATGTAAGCGGTCTACTCGATGCTATCATCCCCTAAAGTATCGATACGATTCAATATTGAGTTTCAATTTACTCGGCAGTGGGCATTACTTGATGGATTAATTTTGTCGAGAGCTCAGATATCTGATAGTGTTGATTCATCGACTACTAATCGAAACTAGTATTTGTGTCGATATTTTAACGATGCCTCGATTTTTAAAGTCCAGAGCTTGGATCCATTGTTTCGTAAACAATGTTTTGATTGATTTGTTAATTTGGTGCAGGAAACATAAAATCTCCATTTCTTGCTTTTAAGGACTGTCAAAATGACAGATCTGTTGTTACGGTGAGGATATTGAATATTTATTCAGTAAAAGCATATTTCGTAAAGGCTTCGCAGTGGTTGTTACATTTCCAATTCGATACATCTGAACTAAAGTAATAAGACATAGTTATTAGTGTAGGAGACCCTTCATGGCCACGTAATTTAGTAAATGTACGACGATAGCTGACCTTGAGCAGACGATTATGACAATATTGATCCAGGTTTGTCTTGCAGCCTTCTAGGTTCTGACAAGTATAGACATTTGAAACGCTGCGTTACATGTCCAACTTAATAATTAAATTTAGAATCGTGGCATTTGAACAATAATACATTTAATGTTATTAATTAAGAGTATTGTCGTCCACGTAAGGGTATGTCCAGATCTGACGAACGAGCTCCGAACGAGCATTACAGTAACTCGGCTCGCGAGCATGCCGCGAACGCACTAGTGTCAATAACGCCGTCTGTTACTGTAATGCTCGTTCGTCAGATGTGGACGCACCCTAAGAAGTGCATGAGAAAAAGTAAACAGTCTAAAGTCACCGTTGAGTCTCATACTATCTCTGTCACTTTAACCTGTGAAGTAGCAACAGACTGACATTAAAGAACATCTTAAAGTTAATTTTGTTTCATTATTGGGGGATTAGGTAACAACATAATTTAAACCACAGCTAGACTACGTCTTGTATTTCCAACTCGTGATTCATTAGCCAAGTGGCATCCTTGTAGAGTTCTTGTAAATAGGCATTAGTGTAGGAGCGAGTTCACCACAACAGGGTCAAATGTTTTCACTTCAAGTAACAAAGTCTTGACGTGGCTTCCGACCTGAGAACAATCTGATTTGACTTGAATCTACGTATTTTAAATTGTCTTACTTTTTGAACCGATTTCAGATTTATTAAATCTTTGGAGGAAGATTTTATTTGATTTTTGCTTAGTTTTATAAAATATTATGATTCCTTCTTAAATTTAGTTTTATACTCTAAATATAGGAAACAGTGGTTATCCTGTTACGAAAGATAGATGTAACTTTGCACTTTTAGAAATAGGACTTTTTTAGTCAAACAGTTATTTTTAACGAGATTTTTGTAGACAGAACAAAGCATTTACATATATTTACTCGATACGAAACTTGCTTCATCTCGATTTTTGATCCCTGAAAAGACGTTTATTTCTCCAAAATCGTCATCTCGTAAAGGCCCAGAAACTTCAGAAACACCACATTCTCCCACTTTCCTTTTTTTCTGTAAAGGTGCGTACAGACTATATAACATAATATGTTATACAATTGCGATATAACATGTTTTAGATAATGTGGACACTGAATGTTATAAAACATTTTATTCTTCTGTACAATATTGTTTTATGTTGCAATGTTGAATAACAAGGTTATATAATGTGGACGTGTTATAAACACAAGTTATAATATTATGTGTTACATAGTCTGTACCCACCTTAAGAAAAGAACGTCACCAAATCGATGTGACGTAAGTAACGTATAGTTGATTTCCTGAAGGCAGAGCGTAATACAGATGAAGCCGTATGTTCTTGTAATCAAATATCCTCGTTGCCAATGTATTAGTCGTGTAAGCTACGTCGCTGGAACTAAATAATATCGATTACAAGTGGATATGGTGTACTGTGTGATCTTGTAGCGAAATGGTTATTTTGTTCAAGAAGGTACACGGGTTTATAATTTGTACAGGATTTAAGGTAAATAGGACATATATAATTAATGAGTTACATACCTATTATGGTAATCTAAAAGTCCAAATTTTATAAATACTCTTACTTTTTTAACCGACTTCAAAAAAGGAGGAGGTAAGTACTCAATTCGACTGTATATTTTTTTATGAATGTTACCACATAACTTTTGACTGGGTGATTGGATGGATTATTTTGATGATTCTTTTTTTATTTGATTTTTTTTATTTCCATTGTGGCCCCATTTTAAGTATTTTTTGTGTCCAGTTTTGACAGTGGGATCCATAAGAAATAAATATAAGACTTATTTTAAAGTTGTTTTTTTTTTGTTAGAATTATTTGGATTAATTGTTAGGTAGGATGATATAAAAGGATTAAAACTATTGATCACCAAGAGAGTCTCTGTATTTAAGCGTTTAATATTTTTGTTTAACACTGGCATTTATTTAACAGCCTCGGATCCGTAGATTGTAAAGTAATTGATACAGTAAAATTGAATTTAAAATTCAATTTGATAACACACTGAAGTTGCGAAGTTGCTAACATGTCAGCGGTTATCTCTATAACTTTAGTTTAATAATAATTTGGTTTAATTTAAACGTATTTTCGTAACCAGGTTATTTACAGTTTCGCACGCGGTTTTTATTTGCTTGTAAGTCGGTTAATAAAGCCAAAAGCCTACATACTTATGTTAACTGGCAGGATAACGGCAAAATCGGACAACGATTCAGTATTTTAACTGTGATGAGGTTACAAATACACAGAGAAACGTACCTTAATATTTATGTTCTTGATAAGTATAATATAGACTAATATGATCCTTTTCTTAAGATTTTGAGGATTAATGTTGACAGTTCCAATCAATCAATCAATCAAATCAAAATATTTTTATTTCAAGTAGGCCTTTTTAAGCTCTTTTAAAACGTTAAATTACTGACTTTAGTTGCAGGTTCCAAAATGTCATTCCCATGGAGAAGAACCGGCAAGAAACTCCATAGGTTACTCTTTAAAAAAAAAGGTTAACATCAATGTAACAAATACAAATATATATAAAAAAAAAAATATACAAATATGCGACAACAGCGTAAATAGCAAAATGTTTAGTTTATTGTAAATGATAACATCCAGAAACTAGTCTTACACTATGATGATCCTTGAATAGATGATCCTTGTCATAAGACTGATGCCTGACAAGAACTTGAAAAGGAGTAGACTAGAGGACCCTGGATTAACGCGTGAAGGGTCAGGTAAAACTTATGTCTGGAACAATACAGAGGCAGACAGGGATTAGGAATATACCTAGCATCATAGTTCATAGTTTTAAGACAATGTATTACATCATTTATGTAGATGGACATATTCTGATAGCAATATAAAGTTTAAAGCGGATACATATTTCTCTATTGATCCCAAAAAGCTGATTCTAGGATTATCGCCTCTTGTTCCACTAAACAGAAAAAAACTCATTTCTGGTTTAAGAATTATAGATTTCATGCGTTAGCCAATAGTTATACACCTTTTGAGGCAAGACACCGTGGAGAACGATATTTATTATGTAGTAAAGTATTAGTAAGTATTACCTCATATCTAAACACGACTTCCCCTGAAATCACAGCGGGGTAAGTTTTAACCGGTGCTGCTACCCAGCTAATGGTATAAGTGCCCGGGACATATCCATAAATTCCCTGGAGCAATTAATTGTGTTCTCGGAACTCTATAGCTACTTCAGTCAGTTTGATTATGTTTACTAATAGCTAGGGGATGTTGGATTGTCCAGAATTAATCACAGGAGATAAGGCTTCATAAACAAAGGTAGATGAAAAGATCTTGTTGCACTGTTTTCACAAGTCGCAGATGGAATAAATAACAGACAAAAGATGAGAAATAGTTGAATTTTATTGTATTTTGTAATTACAAGTAAGACATTTTTGATAGCTACTGTATTTATTTATTTTTCTCCTAAAAGCTTACCAATCTTCAATTTTCTACTTATTTTCTAGTTATAACAAAAATACAAATTTTCCTAATTATATGTTATAAAAAGTGCTGTTTTTGTTTAGGACGGCAGTTTGTCGGTCACAATTGAAGTAACGCTCTTCAATGGAGTGTGTTCAACTTTTATTTTTATGACCACAACGGTTTTCAACGGTCGATCCAAGCCCAATACTGGCACAAACGTGTGGTGAGCTGTCATTGGTTAAAAGGCCTTTGATATTTCATAGTCCAGTTTATAAGGTCGTAGGAAAAGGAATGTTTTGTTGTAGTTTCCTTAGAACCTCTTATATACAGGGTGTTACAAAACCCCTGTCCGATCCGTTAAGGTGTTGTTAGGTATCAATATCTAATTACAAAAATGTGGAAATAAAATGAAAAAAAAAAGAAAAAAAAATTATAACCTTAAATTTTTTTTTTCTCAAATGTCGAAAGAGAGTGTCGGCGTTGTCACAGATGATACCTAATTACCAAACAAAAGGCCCCCAAAAATACCGACGAAATTGGTGTTGTAGTTTTTGTTTTATTCTCAAATTTAGGGAATTTCGGGGCAAAAAATGGTTATTTCAAAATTCATTATTATTGTTTCTGTCATAAATTTTCCAAATTTGATATTTTATTTGGGCATGTGATTGTGAACCCTCTATGACCCTTTCGGGTCGGACAGGGGTTTCTTAACACCCTGTATTATGGCTTAACTTTTTCTGTTGGTTTTTTAATGAACCTACCTAAACCGATTTAAATAGCCCAAAAATTCAAAATACCTAAGTTTAAACTATCATAATTATACAGCACTAGCTGTGACCCGCGGTTTCACCCGCGCGAATGGCAATTCATACACTATCTTTATAAATTACTAGCGGTCGCCCGCGGCTCCGCCCGCGTGGACCATTGGATTTATTTTGAATTTTTTCAAAATAAAATTTAGCCTATGTTACTCGTGGATAATGTAGCTTTCGAATGGTGAAAGAATTTTTAAAATCGGTCCAGTAGTTTTTGAGCCTATTCATTACAAACAAACAAAGTTTTCCTCTTTATAATATTAGTGTAGAAGTGTAGACTAGCAAGTACTATAGGTACCACAAACATTCTGTTTCACACCGTATTATAATATAAATAATAAAGTGTTAACACTTAAGTATTTAAGCGGTCGCGACACCAGCTAGGTGTAATATGTGGTTTTAGGTTCATGACTCACGACACTGGTGTCACCTTCCAATTAAGAAAAAGGTTCATTGACCTGCGTGGTAATTAATTTTCTACTCAGGATTTCTTGATAGTGGGTGGTTTGAAATAGAGTTAGGTTAGGCTCATACCGTGGGAGTAATTCTGTTATCAGTACGGATACTGGATTTGTCATTTTAGTCTACATTTACGGTACCGTACCTAAATAATTTGATTAGTAAGGGATTTCGAACTAATAGAAATGGTTTCAAACTTGACGGACCTGTTGGTCTAGTGGTTAGTGACCCTGACTGCTATACCGGAGGTCGTGGGTTCGATTCCCACCCAGGACAAATCTTTGTGTGATGAGCACGATCATTTGTTCTGCGTTTGGGTGTATCTATAATATGTATGTATTTAGAAATATATAAGTATGTTTATCAGTTGTTTGGTTATATACCATAACACAAGCTCTGCTTAGCTTGGGATCAGATAACATCGTGTGAGATGTCCCGAAATATTATTATTATTATTAAACTTTTTGCGACCATTTAATAGATTTAAGAATAGAACAGAATTATAACAAACAAAAAAATATAAGAACCTAATTAGTAATTAATTAGTGCAGTTTATTACTATTTGAAAAGGTTTATAAAAGCTGTCCAACAACTTAACACTATCGTAATTAAACTGAATTAAATTCACATTCTTTTGTAATTACCGATGAGTCGAATGAAAGCAGCTTATAATATCGCTATTCAATACTTTATTCATTAAGTTATCGATCTTGTCATGAAGTTTTAACGATATCATGACCCAGAAAATGCTACGATTATTTAGACCCAAGATTCATTGATTTTTTGCAGTCTTTTGTTTAATTTTATAGATGAGGTGCAATAAGAAAGGATGTGAAGGATGATGAAGGAAGGTGATGTAATTGTCAAAATAAAAATATACCTTAGTATCTGTGTACAGTACCTTCTTCCTATTTATACATTGTAAGCGAAGACAACAAGATTAATAAGTCAAATTAGCGATTAAAAATATTCCAAAATATTCTTATTAGAATTAAACAGTCTAAACTTCTTTTTTATAAATTTATCTTTTACCTAACAGGCCAAAGTCCGTAATTTGAATGTTCAAACAACCCTTAAAATAATAGCATAATTGCTAAAACACGCCTACACTAGACTTAAATGAACCACTCATTTTATTATTTTATACTGCTACAAGCCACAAATGACGGTACTACATAGTTTCCTTCGCGATTTCCTACGAAATTTGACGTAGTGACGTATACTAACTCAAATTACAACCCTTTGGCCTCCCTTAGGGTTGTACTTTGTCCCCGATATTACCTTGAAAGGTAAGACGGGTCGAGTATCATAAAGTATTCATCGCGTTGATTCTTTGTGATAAATTGCGGGAGTTTTCTACTATTTTTTGTCTTTTAAATTAAGATTGGTTTTGAGATCAGTTTCTTTAAGACTTGTTAAAACTTAAATATTAAGATCAGGAGTTTTTAAAAGCTTCGAAGTCGCGAGGTTTTGGCCAGCATAAGGACATGGCAACAGACTAGTAAACAAACGAGTTTTATATCAAGACATTATACCCTTTCCAATCGTTTATTTAACTTTTGACAGCTCTAATACTTAATCAAATAGTGATACCCTGACCCGTTACCGATTCGATTTCTTTTGTCGATCGATTTTATTCATGAAGAAGTTTTAATCGATTTAACACATTATTTTATCGATAATTTCGTAATTTTATCGATTTTTAAACGGTAACACTGGACGCGGCGGCGACGCGCGACGCTATTTTGTTGTTAATCCACATTTTCATACGTCGAAATTATATTAATAAGTATTGCGTATAAATATATTTAGCTTAGCAAAGACTTCAAGCTGGGCAAATTACACTATGACAATATGAATCAATTCGGTCATTTATTTACCTATACACAGCAATTGATTATGTGTTTAAAAATTACCTGGAAGAAATAATAAAGTAAAATTATATAAATAATAAAGTAGAAACTAGCATGTAATAGAATAAGTCTACAATTTGTAAGTTTTAATATAATTACAGTTTTCACCCCTAAATCGATGCCGTCGGTCAAGTTTGTGTGACCTTTACCATAAAATTACTTTCTAATAAAGCAATTTGTTCCAAGAATTTGTTCCAATTACTTTAAATATTTTTGGAATTAGAACATTTATTAAATATTAATTACATTTCTGATAAGTTACTATTTGGAACGTAGTAGGTAATTGTAAAATGAATTATCACTTTGAAGTATTTATTATTATTAAACTGATATTCTCCAAAATGGTTGGCAGAGCTCTCGATATATTCTTATATTATAAAGTGTGTTTAATAATACAAAAAATAAATATTTTATATTTTTGGTATAGGGTTTAAAAGTGTAGTTTAGGGTCCAAAGCATATCAAAGAAATTGGCGTAATTATTATAGTGCAAAGAAAAAATATTTTATCAATATAGGTCTAGTAGTTCTTGAAACACGTCGCAAATTAGAAACAAACACAACACAAATACGATCTCATTGGTATCGCCAGCAAAAAGGTGTGGTTTATGTTACTATTTATGTTAATACAGCGGTAAACTCTGACCGTATAGACATTGCATTTTATACCATAGGGTGGCGAATTGTGATCGTAAATTATAAGGTGCAGTATTGGGCAACCATAGGTGTAGGGATAAACGAGGGGTGGCGATGTAAGGCCCGCTACTCACTGACCGACAGTTACGACTTTTTTAAGATGCGATATATGTACCTGTATTGATCGTGTCCATTCGAATATTTTATTGTAAAACATAGAGCAAACATTACACATTAGAGCTTTAAGTAGGTACCTACTAAATAAGATGTTAAGGTTAAAATTTTTAATAAGTATGCTATTTATTTATAACTTCATAAACACGCCGTTCTACGTCAAGAGTTTCAGTTCCTATGAATTTAGAGCAAATTGATAGATTTCATAAATTATAAAGCCTATTGAAAGATAGATTTATTACAATCAAATAATTTTCTGTTATACAACAACACATTATTCCAACAAAAGCGAGCCAAGTCTTATAAATCCATTAATTATTCGTACTCTCAATACGACTTACTGGCGCACAGTCAGCAGCTCCCCTTATTAAGTATGAATCAATATTCAGCCCTAAGCTCAGTGCGTGACGCGATCGCATTTTGGCGCCGCTCCCGATCCGTCTGCACACACATACACAATTAACGCACACAAACAAATACAATAATACGTAAACCAAGGAATCAAAAGAAGATCGCAAATTTGGATAATGACATGTCAAGGATAAGTTGAATTTTTGACAGATGTTTAAATTAAGAACGTAGTTTTGTTTTTTAATAAGCAAGAGTTTTGACCATACAGTCGAACCCTTAATGTGATTACAAAAAGGATGCACGCACACCCCGTTACTTAATACACGTTTGCACGTCATATTGTCATGTGCATATGTTTAGTTGGGGCGTTATTTTTTTTATTGATTGTGGTAGGTCAGTCCTGTATTGATCCAGTTTGTATTAGGGGTTTTACGTGTTTGGACAATGGCCTCCACATAGTCACTTATGAGTAAACTAAGTGCTATTGAGATATTACAACAGCTAATTCCACTTATAAGTTTACGTGTGTATTATGTTTTATTTTAAAGTATAAAGTTTTACGAGTAAGTATCTTTATCGAAATTTACAACTCTTGAAAATTGTTCTTGTTAAAAACATGTAGAAACAACAAAGTTTTTAAATTGAAGGAAAATATTTGTTGTTTGTTTGTTTATTTATATCTTTTAAATAAAATATGTTTTGTATCTAAACTTAAATGGAATTTGGTAAGTTTTGTTGCTGTATGCTGTCTTAAAATGTATTAGGAATCAATTATGTATCAACATCTCATTATAAGTTTAATAACAATGGATATTAATAAAACAGGGCTGTTATAAATAGTAGGTAATTGGTACACAACATCAATTTTCAAAGTAATAATTTGGGAATATATTTATTTTAGACACAAAAACATAATTCTTATTCGCTACGGCGTAGTATCACCGTAGCCTTTGGCTACGAACAAACAGTGCTACAAAATAAATCTCGAGCCCTACAATTTAAAAAATGTATACGTCCTCAAATCTACAGGTAACTCCAATTTTCTTAACAAAGCGTAGTTATAACTCAAATGTAGAAATTGCGACTTCTCGTTACTTGTCCGTCGAAAATCGTCTATGAAATCCCCCTCCGAAGGGCCACTAGGGTTGTCGCGTGACTAATATGTTTTTATTTAATAAGACAAGATTACAACTAATTTCGTTGCGTGTGTAGTAACTATAAATGTACTATCATTTTATCTCTTCCGTGTTTGTTGTTTTTTTTTGTACAGTTTTTTGTTTTTAATGTACACTGTGGTTTTTAGTGATGTACTTTACGGATATTTTGTGTTTTCATCCAATTAATTATTTTTTCTGGTATTTTTACGGTCCTTGTGAATAGGTATGCGTGTTTTACAGTTATTATTATTTACTGCTGACTTTGTTCTAAAACAATGAAAATTGTTTGCCAGTTCGTAACAATAAAACTTTGAGAGAATAACTATTGCCGAGTAACATTTTTATTTTAGCCTTTTCGATTTATTTTTTGTATGAATATGCATGTAGGTGAAACTGTATTTCAAAAATATGGATGCGAAAATTGTTTTCGTGTCTGGTTTAATAAAAATGCTATATTTTTTATGAATTTGCGAACCCAACACCTACGCATTTAACAACTATCTGATATAGGTATCATTGGCTCGCTTTTTTCCCTTTTGTTGCTAACACAAAATGCACTTTATGTAAATACCAACAAAGTGTAAGATGCATTACCCACTTAATACAAATATCGGTACAAATATGTCAAGCGAAGTGACTGTCAAAACAAGTGACAATCGACACGTGACACTAACCTTTAATTACTCCTCTTTGGTTCAAAATCTATATTTTTTTTAAAAATGAATCCCTATTTCCCTTGGTCACGGCATCACGCGTGAGGGGCTGGACCGATTTCGCTAATTATTTTTTGGTTGTGTTTGTTACTGTCAGGAGAAGGTTCTTATTAAAGAAAAAGTTTGCAAAATTGTGAAAATTAGGAAATTGAAGAATACTCAACCAAATTAAGTATCCTGACTTTTGTTACGATAGTGATTTGTTGGATTCATCTCCACCCCTAATAATACAAAGGCACCGGGAACGGGACCTAGGTATTCACGCGGGTGAAACCGCTGGGCACAGCTAGTAAATAATATTTTTTTCTTTAAAACTATGTCACATATGAACCTTATAAAGAAATACGTAAAATGTTGAAAATAAAAGTTTTATTTACGTTTGTGGACTGGGACTGGCGCGTGTTGCCACTTTTAACTTCAATAACTCTAGCAAGTTTTTCTTTATTCACTTTATTCTTGTTGTATGTTATTTTCTTTGAACCACTTAGCTTTCAGTTTTATTCTTTGACTTTTTATTTACTTGGTGACTCATATACTTTCACTTTAATTCCAGCGGCTTATTAAAGTTGTGTATATATTATGTATATAAATTATTAACTATTATCAATCCTGGGGAAAATAAAAATTGTTAAAACTGTTTTCTTAATCTTGGTGTCTTATTTTACAAAAGTGCTTGTAGACTCATTATAAGAGCGGGTATTATATTTATTTTGCTGCTCACATTTAAAGTTTAATAATAATCCAGCCTATAAACGTCCCACTGCTGGGCACAGGCCTCTTCCCATATAGAGAAGGCACGAGCATTGATCACCACGCTTGCTCTCTGCGGATTGGCGATTTCAGATCCCAAATTTTGGAATCCAGGTTTCCTCACGATGTTTTCCTTCACCGTTTGTCAGAAGTGTCTTAGAATAATTAAATTTCTTTTACGGATTTAATGTTTAATCGTATAAAAATATTAAAAACAACCCTTTTTTATTTTCAGATCAAAGGCAACTTTTCTGTAAGTATTCACAAGCTAATCAGAGAAGCTAGACAGAGTGGCAACCCTACGAGGGCCGCCTTTATAATTTACGCGCGACATCATTCTAGGCAAGGGTTGTCAAACATTTTCAACTTCATTATAAACGGTAGCGCCCCCTAGCGACCGTTCGCGTAACACAAGAAATTGATGGACATTTGTTTCTACTGACGTATTTTGATTTTAGAATAAAAAATAAATCAAGGCTTTGTTCTTTTGTTTATTCGATAATTGGCTATACTGAATATTTTGAATTATAGGAACGGATACAATTTATTTGATGTTACAAACGTTTTCTATATTTAGAAGTACTGCTGACAAGAATGGTGATTAAATTGCTTGCTATTTCGTGGGAGCTAAAATGTAAAATATGAGTATCTATCTACTAATAATTTATATGAAAACTGGGACTCAAATAAACACAGGTGTAGATTAATTTTAATAATTGAAAATTAACGATAGAGATTATAGCTGTCACAAACATTAAAACAACAAAAAAGATGAGGTTTTAATATCAAAGGCATTACTCAGTATTATTAAAAATACGCCCAAATTGGTGCCTATAGTTAATTAAACAAATAACGAACAACAATGTTAGTATTAAACAGCTAGGTAATACCTGTCTGATTATAAAACTGACCCAATATTATTTTTAACGCTCGGATAAATACTGGCTATTTATATTGGAGCACGGTTGCCGATCATTGTTCATTTACCCTATAATCGTAACAACCAGGAATGAAAGATACTTTTTTGATGAAATAATATTGGTTGCTTACATTTTATCTTAAAAGAGATTGTTTAAGAGTTAGATTCTAGATTAAGGTTTTGAAGAATTATTAGTATGCAAGTCATCTGGTAAGCTTACATAAAAACTAAGTATTTAAAAATGTTTTTTGTTCGGCAATCTGATTTATAACATTTCTGTATTCAGGTTTTTAAACCTAATAAACTATGTTTCAAGTATAATTTATATGTTGTTTTATCATAACTTATCCTGACTGAAATCTTTGAAGATATGAAGCTCGAAAACCTGTGAAAAAACATTCAGCGAACTCTGTTGTGTCGTAAACCAGGCAAGTTTATCGTCGCCCATGATTCCTTAATAACTAATGTTTACGTTTACATCATATGTGATTCGATTTTGATGGTGATGGCAACGTTTTGATGCTCCACTTTACCGCGGTTCGGTTCTCTCGTAAAATTTTGTGGTTGATTGCCATGACAGGTGGAACGGGAATTACAAAATAAACATATCACGGAAGCCTTCCTACACTTAGGTATTCGGTATTTTAGTCCCATTTCCCGAGTGTACGCACCAATCTTGTACAAAACCACATTTTTATGTAAAGAGATGTCATAACCGTGTACAGGAATCAAGGCGTTACGAATTCCTTGTGCTATATAATATATGGCACTCATAGTGGGGGAGCCTTTATCGTCTCACTTCTCTTCATCTTTATTACAAATTTATTACGCACCCCCTGAGAAATAATGCGAATATTTATGACTCTTGTATTAATGAATTCTCCGAGCATTTTTTCCATTACGAATCCATATTTCGCAATACAATTTAGCGCACAATAAAACGCCTGCATAAATAATAAGAGCAAAAACAAACTTGCCGCCTGAAGTTAACTTTCTGTTGTTTTTCGGCAGGCGCTTCCAAATGAACTAACAAAACATGGCGATAAATTGACGAACAAAAGCCCCGACTTCATTGGTTTGAAATCGTTCTAGTCGTAATGTGTTAAGATGTCCCCAACAGACGTTCGTTCCATTTACTTTGTGTTCTCTTTGAGAAAAGTTCTTTGAGCGTGAAGTAGAGTTAATTCAAAATGTAGGTCTACCTCAAGCGGCCGTTTTTACCGGACACACCTACTTCAAGTGATCGGTTCTGCTGATTTAGTGGCAGTAAAGAATAAAATTAGACGTGTGCGAGACTGAGATAGATTTTCCGTATAAAATAGTTTCAGGCGAACTGCTTTTCACTTGTGTAGTGTCAGATTAGCTGAAAAATGTTGGTCGTTTTTTGTTGGGGCTACACACCCGGGATGTAACTCGTGACAAATGAGCGTGGAGTTTTATATTGTTGTACGGAACTGGTAACTTTTTATGGTAGTTGTTGCCATTTTAAGAGCCTATTTTATTTAGTGCCTTTTGGAAGTTTGTCCCCATTATCGTATTGTAGCGAAAGCTGTCCACTTATGTAATTAGCAATTAGCGGAATACATTGAAAATGTTCTCTTGTTAGTTCGTTTGGTATATTGTAATATTAAATTGACATGGCATGCCTGTTTGCCAGAGGGGAGAGCTGGGTGACCATAGATTTCCACATGCTGCGTTCCTAGCCCACCCCTTTCGCCTCGCTCACTGATTTGCATTGATTTATTAGCCACACACCACACATACGTATCTGGTTAGCCGTACTCCAGACCACAGAATTCAATATTATTATATTACCTTTACATTTGGAAAACACATCTTGTTATTTATTTATGTTTGTGTTTACTTCGAATTGTATTAGATAAGACAAGTTATCAAAGATTTTATCCTAAAAACCGAGGGTTCGCCTTGGATCAATGGACAAATCCTTTGAGGCCGACTCGCTGTTTCCTTACAATGTTCACCCTCACAATTTCACGGTATTTCTTTAAACGTTTATCACACGATAAAGATTAGACGATTGCTTAATTGTTCCCTTGACGATCTGTGGTGAGGGTGAAGCTAGAAGGTTAAGCAGGGCAGATATGGTCTAAGAAGGGCGTTTGTAACCTTAGATCTATAAAAAATAAAGGAGGATTTATGGCTTATTCAAAATAAATGAAATAACTTAGGTAATAAGAAAATAAATGTTTTACATTCGCAATGCGTCGCAGCGTCGGAAGAGGAAGAAGGGAAAACGTTTACAGAATTTAATATTTTTGCTTGAAAGTTGTGTTTTCTTTTTTGATCACAAAATAACTCTACCTTTTATACGATGTAGCAAAATTCCTTTACCCAAAACTAATCCTATTTACACCTTGTCATCGGGCTATCGTCGACCCCTAGATTTAATAGCTTCCATTCCCATAAAGTTTCTAGGAACCTTCGTGAATGCCCACCGGATCGCGTGCCGGACCGAATGACGGAGCGGTTTCGTGTGAGCGTCCTTATAATTCATTGCCATGTGGCATGTTCACTCATGTTTGTTGTTTTGTTGAACCGACAAATAAGCTTCGCGAAGAATTGCAGTGGAAATACTTCAGCGCTCAGTCAGGCGAGGCGTTTGTCCTTTTTATGGGAAAGATTGTAATCTGTGCAACCTTAAGCTTGTTTAGAGGTATAATGGAGTTTGATCAGGGGAGGTAAAAAGCGAAGTAGCTCGGAACTCTAGAAGGGTGTAAGTGTTTGAGATAGTGTTACCCTTCCTTTCGCTGCGACGTAGACTCATTAAAGGTCGTCGCTTGCAGTTACTCTCCTTGCCTGAGAAATTTTTCGATGTAAACTTACTTTGTGTTACTTTGTCTGGCGACTAAAGGGCTAATTTATAAAGGCAACAAGAAAAGAACTTGTGTTGTTTTATACTGTTAGGAAAATTCTATTTGCAACTTCTAGCATGGCTGTTATTTGATAATGCTTATCAAAAGTGAGATAAATATTCGTTGAAGATTTAAAATTTTGTTTTGTAATATAATAATAATATCCTGGGACGGCTCACACACAGTCATCTGATCCCAAACTAAGCCGAGCTTGTACTATGGAAACCAGACAACTGATATACATACTTATATATTTAAAAATACATACATATTATAGATAAATTATACCCAGACTCAGAACAAATGATCGTGCTTATCACACAAAGATTTGTCCTGGGTGGGAATCGAACCCACGACATCTGGTATAGCAGTCATGCTCACTAACCACTAGACCAACAGGCCCGTATATTTATTTATTGAATGTAAATATTTTAATAATCTAAGACCCTTTTCCCGGGTAATAGGAATTTGTATTTTGTGACGAACCAGTTATGACCAAATCTGTTGGAAAAACAGGCTTTTTTTTCGTTTAAATTAATGTTCTTACTTGGTAGAAGTATAAATGCATAACGGTTTAATATTTATAAGCTGCATTACTTATCGACGTCTTAAGCTTAGAAGCCAACAACTACAATAGTGAAGTTCAAGCTCAGAAACAAGGCGAGTGCTCACAGCTCGCATTCATCGCCACACAATGTGAAGCAATGCATTTGGGTCACATCGCGATCTCTGCGGCCGCCTACAAATGCAATATAAACCCCGCCAACTTAATACTACATTATTAACTACGTGACCTATAATTGCTGGAATTCGTGACGTCATAAGTTTCCTTTTTAAACAAGTGAAGGTTGACACAAAGAGTAGTAAAAACAGCTTTTAAAATGTCGGAACACGCTACTCCAGTTTAAAGAGTTTTTTATTTGAGTACGGAACTAATTACAGCGTTTGTGAATGAAGTTTTTGTTTAGGTTCACTGTAGTTTAAAACGATGTTTTTTTTTGTAAAAGTGTCATGTACGGAATAAAATGCTAGTTGTTATATGGGAAAATCAACCTTATCACTTTGAAATAGGGGTGCTGGGCGGGCTAAGCTTTTGACATGTAGTGTTGATTTTATAGTCTGTACCTTGTAGTACACCTTAAAAAGTTGATGTCCTCATCATTTAGTATGTTTATAATACGGCACATAATAACAGCGATTCGTACATAACCTGTCAAGGCTAATAAGCTTAGGGGCCACATGCGCAAAATAGTATTATTATAAGGACAGGGCAATATACAGATAGGATTTATAAATTGGTCTCTCACCTGAATTTTTGACAACAGAATACCAATAAAGGTTTAGTTGGAAGTTCTGAGTAATTGGGGTGACATAAAGGTCGAAAATAATGATCACTTAGTTATGTAGGCAATAATATTTTTCTTTAAAAGTCGGATTAACATTGGCCTTTCATAACGAGGTCACATTTATATCTACGAGTAAGTTATTGAATACTAGATGTGCCCCACTGTTTCACTCGCTATTTTCCCAACCCAAAAAACCTGCAACCATCATAGAATTCGATAATTGAATGCAAAAAGAGTTTTTCAAATTTGAAAAGTAGTTTTAAAGATTAGCGCGGTTGAACAAAGAAACTCTTTAGCTTTATCATAATAGTTTTGAATAAATAATTAAGACTCCTTATTTATTTATTTACCATAGAATACAACTATTATTACAGTTCACGCACTAAGTTACTAAGTATAGAACAGAAATATTATATTTCAGTTTTATATTCCTTAGTGTCGTGAGGGGCTCGTGGCTAAGTGTAAGCCGTACGGTTTGACCGATAATACAGGTTAAGCCGCGCTCGCCGCGGCTGGTCCGTGGATGGGTGACCATTTATAACATACCGAGACCCCTCCGTGCCTCGGATAGCACGTTAAGCCGTAGGTCCTGACTGTCATACTATGATCTTTGGCAGTCGTTAAGTCAATTCTGACAACCAGTCTTACCATGGGATACTGTGTTAATACCCAGTAAAATGGGTTGTGGAGGTCAGATAGGCAGTCGCTCCATGTAAAATACGGTTTTCAGCTGAATCCGGTAAGACTGGAAGCCGACCCCAACATAGTTGGGAAAAGGCTCGGGAGATGAGTGTCAGAATTTCTTAAGATTTCGCGTAGACTCATTTTCTTTTGGCCCATATATCGTATTTACCACCCAACACACCGCTATGTATATTATGTTTTCATTTGTTTCTAAATATTATAAAGAGGAAAACTTTGTTTGTTTGTAATGAATAGGCTCAAAAACTACTGGACCGATTTTAAAAATTCTTTCACCATTCGAAAGCTACATTATCCACGAGTAACATAGTCTAAATTTTATTTTGGAAAAATCCAAAATAAATCCAATGGTCCACGCGGGCGGAGCCGCGGGCGACCGCTAGTTTGTTTCTATACTTACCTTCCAAACTACTTTAAACTCCTAAGGTTAAGTATTAACGTCTTGTCAGGGTAAAGCGAAGTAAACGTTGAAGTAAGGTTCTTACAAGCTGGCGAATCAATACGCAAGCTTCTAAGGTTTCAGCTTAAGGGTTTATTAGCGACCTTACGTGCGTAAGGGTCGTTGACATTCGACGTACCTACCTTTGTTTGTTTGTTTTATCAGCCTTATTAAATAAGCTGCTTTGTTTTTCAATTTTTGGTACCGGTACGAGTGTAATTTGATCGGTAACGAAATGAGACTGGTTGATGTGTTTTTAACCCCTGGCGTAAAATAGGGGTTTATAAATTTGACGTGTCGGTCTGTGTACCTGTGTGTCTGTGTATCTAAATGACGAATTGATCGAGATGGTTCTGAGCTGTAATTTAAGATCAGTTCAGATTTTTGAAAAATATAAGCAATTTTTGTCATTGCTTTCCTAAAATAAAAAAAAATTAATAAAAAAAATTAAAAAACACGCCACGCATATTTGCAGTCGGGGTCGGTTACTTGGAACAATTCATTACAGGTCCCCCGACTGCAAATATTTAACTTGTTTTTAATTTTTTTTGACATGGCAGGCGTGTTTTTAATTTTTTTTATTATAATTTTTTTATTTAATACCTTTTAGTGAACAACAAAAAAAACATGACACAACACAAAAAAAAATATCGTTCGGAACCCTTTGCAGGCGATTTCGACTCACACTTGACCATTTTTTGTCTATGTCACTCGGGATAACTCAAAGCTTCTTATGATACCACAAACATTGAAATCGGTCAAGCCTTTTAGAAGTTATGGTGGAATAAAGAAACTCACAAACATACATACATACATACATGAACCCTGAAACATAACACTCCTTTTTGGACAGTCGTGTAAAAAAATATAGTAGTTTTTGTTTTAATAAGCAAATTGTTATTTAAACCTATTCTTACGTTAGGTATTGAACACTATGATTGCTAAGACTATAATAACTGTTCTTTTTTATCGCACTACATTTGGCTATGAAAGAAGTAAATAAATTATTTTGATCACAAAAAAAAATCACAATTCACCTCACACGCTTCAGCTACCCAAATAACAAACCTCACGATTTCTACACAAAACGTTTAAACTTTAAGCTGAGTTTGTCTTTCAATATACAATCATGTATTTCCAATTCATATTCCCATTTTATATATTTTGTACTGCATGCTTACCATGAGCTCTTAAAGCAGGACTAGGGAATGCAATCTCGGTCTCGCGAGATCTCGGCCTATTTAAGCGAGATTGATCTCGGACGAAAAAAAGGCGAGATCCGAGATTGCACTCGAGCACAAAAACGTCTTATTCGAAGCGCGGACTGACACGGACGGAGTTGCGATCTGTCGGTTTCGTTCGGTGCGTTTCGGTCGCGGACGAGGTGTTTCTCAGATTCGTTCGTGCGTCCGATTGGTCGAAAATTGAGCCGGCACGGCGTGCAACGTCATCAGCGCGCATTTGTTTTGTTTACTAAAAAATTATAGGCAGATACGTCAAACAATGTTTGATGCATAAAAGTCTATTGAAAAAATTCGTAACAATAAATGTTTATCTTATAATACTTATAATATATATTTTTTTTTCCTAATTTATTCAAATATTGTGATTATTTGCAAAAAAAAAAACACACCAAACTGCTAATCTCGCGAGATCTCGCAGTATTGTTATTCATAAACTCGCGGGATCTCGCTTGAGCCCCAATCTCGCGAGATTTGCATTCCCTAAGCAGGACTGTTGCCATCGAGTAAACGAGAGAGCGCTATGCGCAGTGTAGTGCGCCGTCTCGCTTCCACAACCGCAACAGTACTGCTACGATCATGGTACGGGTACAGTATAGAATACTAACTATTCAGTGTTGGACCACAGTTTCTGTTTCGCGGTATATTTTAATATCGAAGTATTTCGGAAACTTGGCAGTCATGAGGTCTTCGTACAATGTTGGCCGTTCCTGCGGTTCCTTAGAAATGGTCGGTTAATATCTATTATGTATAATAATCATCTATTAAGCTAATAGTAGACTGAGAAATAATGTAGTGATTGTGATTTAAACGCACTAATTAAACTGTACATTAGGTAGCCAGTTCCGTACCCAAAGGGTACCAACGGGACCCTATTACTAAGCCTACGATGTCTGCCTGTCTGTCACAGGCCTCTACAGACCAAACGGTAAAAGTGAATCAGCTGAAATTTACACAAAAAAAATACTTGTTACTATGGCTGCTATCAAAACAATTACTAAAATCATTGAAAACTTAAAATCTAAGAGGGGTCACGTCTAGAATTGTGATTTTACTACTTACATGAGTAATAAGAAATTACAATAATCTACTTACAAAGAGTGTTTACATTTTTAACGAAAGAAAATTACGTAGGGTACCTTTACCTACTTACGTGAGTAAAACTTACAAGTGTTTGGTCGACCTTAAATATATTGAAAAAGGAGCTATTAAATCTAGCTGGTATTCCAAGTATCAAACATCACTTAACTTGATGACAAATTAAATGAAATAACTGCCCGTTTAAATAAGCATCCAGAGACCATATTATTCCTAAAAGATGAAAAAAAAAGCAACGTGGCCGGACTCGTTGTGACGTCACAAATCGGAAACAATTCCTATTTCAAACAATTTAACGTAAGAGAAATAACTTTTGACCCCTCGTCACATGTTTGTATTTCATTATTGGAACTCGGACATTTAATTTTCCTGCCCCATATTACAACCCCGTTGGAACAGTAGGTATGAAATATGTGCTTTTAAATGCCATTAAAATATAGCTTCAGTCATAAATGACATAAGGTTTACATTATATTGTAACTTATACATTATTATATACATTACTTAACAAGACAAGCTACTAAATGATATTCACAAGTACCTTGATAAAACGCAGTATACGCATTTATTTTATTCTGGCGATTAGAAAGTGTTGTAAAGTAATTAAAATTTATAAACAGATGATTACAGTACCGATTTTTCTGCCACACATAACAAACCTCTAACATTCAACCTTTTTAAAGGTTAAACCTTGATGGCAAAAATAAATACCAGTAACACCGTGTGGAAAAGAAAAAATAATAATTAAATATCGATTTGTGTCCTACTTTTAACACTTGTGGGTACTTATATGTGTTCCCATTGGCTCGCCGGGTTGCTCGTTCCTGTATAGATATAATTTAGGGCGTCAATGACGGACACCATTAATCACTCGTCTGTCATTTATCATTTTGCCCACACTTGGTATTTACATATTTTTCTACACCCGAGGTTTTGTTGCTATTTTTTTTTAAGAATTTTATTAGACTTGAATGAGTCGACGATTTTTTAGCAAAGTTGAAAACCTATCGTCATTTGTGTTGGTCAAGTTTGGCGGCGAACCTTGTACTCTGTCCATCTAACATAAATCCAGCCATAAAATAATATCGCGGAACTAATATGATATTGTGTTTAAATTCCGCTCGTTTAAGTATCAAGAAAGCGAACGAGAATGTAGGAAATGGGCTATTATCCTGTTCCGTACGGATGCACTTACCCTTAACTATCATTTTATTATTGGAACAAAGCTTATTGTATCGATATTGTTGCGAAAGATGCTCTTTACATCGTTGCAATAGGTTTTAAATAACTCGGAGTACACTATACGATTTAATGGAAAACGTGACTTTTTCAATGTTACAACTTTGCTTGCATAGTTTTATGAAATAAAGAAGAAAAGCCTATTGACAGCAATTGAATGAACACGACAAATAACGCACATTTCAATTGTTACAAAGACGAAAATTTTCAACGCATTGTTGGAACACATTTGCTTATCTTTTCTGCGAGAACTACTAAACGCGGATGGTTAGTTACAGTGAAAACGACTGCTTTAATACTAGGTGTAGATAAAATAGAAACATTTCAGCGGAACTGCCTTTTGGCCCCGTCATGCCATAACCCAGTGTGTGTTTTAGAAATGGGTTTACTTTACTAGACCGGGTCGTTTTGAACGACCTTTTTATCTTTGCACCCATCGGGCTATTGTATGGCAGCCATTGTAATGTCGATCGTGAATTGAGAACTAATGCCTTATATTAATTGAACATTAACATTTACCTATTGGCGTTCCTTGGGGTATAAAACGGGGAAATCCTTTCACTACGGGAAGTTCGCTGCTTGTATTTATAAATGGATCTAGGAAAGATTATTTGCGTTTTTTGAAATAATTTGTTAAGCCTTCATTCTTGACATAAGGGTCGTCGAGTCTTTTTTAACTGTTTAGTTCCACCAGTAGCTTGTCTCTCACTGGTAGAGTACGACAGATTGACCCAATTAAACTGCTCGTAGCAACCTTAGGGGATTTTTGACTCGCGGTAGCCCTATTGCCTTAGGTCATTTGTAGACATGTCAGAAATATATGTTCTTAAACCAAAATGTCTAAAAAAATCATCTAAGGTCCTTAGCAAATAATGTTTGCTGAACGTTTAATTGCTGAAGTAAAATTATTTTTAATTATTATAATTATTATAAGAGGTTCTAAATACTGGATACCACTTCGATCTCAATGTATGACAATATAAGTATTTTATACTGAACTAGCTGTGCCTGCGACTTCGTTCGCGTGGATGACGAAACTTATCAATGAGTTTTTAACCGCAAAATTAAGTTTGTTTTTTTATTGTTTATACTTTTCCGGGATAAAAACTACTCAGTGTGGTGCCCAGGATTATAAAGAATAACTATACCAAGTTTCATCGTAATCGAACCGATAGTTTTTGCGTGATACCTGAACAAACAGACAGACAGACAGACAAAATTTTTTTTTTCACACTTTTGGGTTCGGTGTCGGTCTAGTAACACCCCTCCCGCCATTTATTTTTTTGATATTTTCAAGGTACAGAATTTTCACCTCTACAGATTTATTATAAGTATAGATAACCAGAATATATATTTATTATTTTTACTGTAAATGCGTACTGCAAATAGCCTGCATCGATTCGGGCTATAGAATTGTCGTTGACGTAGTAATGCTGATGACAAGCGCTGGTTTATTTCTATGGAATCTGTCACATGAGTTATGTTCCAAGGGAATGTGGCGATAGTGACTTATGTCATCTATATTGGCTTGTATTTCATTTATTTATTTAATACACATGCATCTTACTTATCGCTGGCAGTAAAACCATGCGCAAAAAGATATCTTCTTATGCATGAATTGCATCACCTATAGTTATTTTGTAATTATTGTTAAAGTGTATAATTATTTTTATGTAAATCTTCTTCTTCTTAGCGTGTCGATAAATGGCAATTAGATTTTCCCGGACCAGTACTCAGCTACGCGAATAGCGTTATCTGTAGCATTGTACAGGTCCTCGCGTGTGCAGGTGGTAGGGCACGATGGGCAGCTCAGCAAGTGAGCCATGGTTTGGGGAGAAATACCACACTCACAAGGCTCGTGTGCGCTGTAACCCCACCGGTACATATTGTCTTTACACCGGCCGACTTGGGTCCGGAGTCTATTCATAGACTTCCACGTCGGCCATGGTAAACTGCTACCGGGGGGAAGTTTTTCCGCTGGTGGGATGGGAAGAGCAGTTGGGTATCTCTCCTTCCAGAGGAGAAGCCTGGTTTTAGCGGCATCGCCTCGCAGAGGAAGGACTTCCTTAACGAGACTATGCCGACTTTTAAGCCTCTGCGGTACCGGGACGTGCTGGTGCATGGGATGTCGTGGGTCTGCTTCCAACTTCCCTCTCTCGATGGAGCTTGCAACTCGTCTACGAACTTCTGGAGGAGCAATGCCGGCTAGTGGATACAGCAGGCCAACAGGAGTCGGCTTCAGACAACCTGTGATGATCCGGCATGTGTCATTTAAAGCTGTATCCACCAGGTTTGTGTGCGCGGCGCGGCTCCATACCGGACTGGCGTATTCGCCAGCCGAGTAGCAGAGTGCCATTCCCGTTGTCCGCAGGACGTGTGGTGATGCTCCCCACTTGGTAGAGGTTAGCCGCCGCAGGATGTTGTTTCTTGCATGCACTTTCATTTTGGTGTTCATGCAATGCTGTCTATAGGTCAGAGCTCTATCAAGTGTGATGCCTAGATATTTGGGATGGGAACAGTGAGCAATAGGCACATTTCTCCATGAGATGTTAAGAGACTTGTTAGCTTCCCGGTTACGTGGGTGGAAGACGCAGGACTGTGTTTTGGAAGGGTTGGGTCTCAGAGAATTACTGTCGTAATACACACTTAAGTTCTGTAATCCTACCGCCAAGTGGTTCTCGACTTCTTCAAATGTTTTTGCTTGGGAAGCTAGCGCTAAGTCATCAGCATACAGAAAACTGGTTGTGTGTGGTGTTGTTGGCTGGTCATTTGTGTAGATGTTAAAAAGAAGCGGGGCTAGTACACTCCCTTGTGGGAGGCCGTTTTTTTGCAGTCTCCATCTGCTTCGCTCATTCAAAAGGTGAACCTGAAACCGCCGATTGTGAAGCAGTTCACTGAGAATCTCGGCGAAATGATGGTCCTCTGTTAGTTCTGTCACCTTCCACAGCAGTCTCTTCAGGTTTACTGTGTCATACGCAGCCGTTAGATCTACGAACACTACTCCTGTCACATGACCTAACTCAAATCCATCCTCTAGGTGTTGTGTGAGGTTCAACGTCTGGTTACAACAGGACTTACCTGGTCGAAAACCAGCTTGCTCAGGAATGAGTTTAGGGTCGATCACACTAGCGAGACGGTTAAGCAGCATTCGCTCCAGTAACTTATACGTATGACAGAGCAAAGATATAGGCCGATAACTTTTAGGATCGCTGCTTGGCTTGCCGGGTTTTATAATTGCTATTACCTTAGATTTTCGCCAAAGGGGCGGTATACGGATACTAGCGACACAGTTGTTAAACATCTCTAGCAGCCAGGAGATAGCAAAAGGTCCAAGATGTTTGATTTGTTCAGCGGAAATGTTGTCAGCCCCAGTAGCTTTGCGACATTTAAGCAGTTTAATGGCTTCAATGATATCCGCTAGAACAAAGGGTCGGCTAATTGAGTGCAAGCTATTAGAATAGTTATTTTTCCTAGGCATTCTCTTCAAACGATAGGGAGACTTTCCATTTTGAATTAGCTGATGTGCGACCTGGTTGGCTGTTACTTGACCCGGCATTAAAGGTTGTGGTGGTTCGCCAGTGAGTTTGCGGATTGTAGACCAGGCTTTTTTACTGTTGTGTGTTAAATCAATGCTATTAATTGTTGTAGTCCAATTCTGGCACCGGCTATCGTTGATATTGGACATTAATTCTTCACCTACTTCTATGGTTTTTGCAGCAAAAGGGTCGCTGTTAAATAAATTTTCATATTGTTTGTAAAGGTCAGCTGATTCTTTAGACAGTCCGGGGATATAGGATGAGCGGCATCCTTATGTAAATACGAATTGTATAAAAAAGTTAAAAATATTACCTACATAGTATTGGAAGACTCAGCCCGAGTATGGAAAGCATATAAATCATTACATTTTACATATTTTTTTTATACTAAATGTCTTTCATCTGTAGCCTCATCACTTTACTCCGTCCGTCAACGCTGATGATAGCGACACATCATCAAGCTTGGCGCCAATTACCTCTCACACACATTTACATATTTATAACTAGCTGTGCCAGCGACTACGTTCGCGTGGATGACGAAACTTATCAATGAATGACGAACTTATTACTATTGATTGTAGCGTGATGAAAAGTATACTATAACCTGCCCAGGAGTATGAAGAATAATTGTACCAAGTTTCGTTAAAATCCGTCGAGTAGTTTTTGTTTCTATAAGGCACATACAGACAGACAGACAGACAGACAAAAATTTTACTGATTGCATTTTTGGCATCAGTATCGATCACTAATCACCCCCTGATAGTTATTTTGAAAATATATTTCATGTACAGAATTTACCTCTCTACAGATTTATTATAAGTATAGATATAGAAGATAAGCGACTCAATTTTCTGCCGATTAAAGATGCACACACCGACCATTTTGTATAGGTTCCCAACCATTGTGGGTAAAGTTATAGTTGAGTATTATAATGGGACATCATTTTGTAAGTAAATCTGTGGAAGAGGCAAGAGATGGATGGCTGTTAAACGCCTTCTCGATTAGGCTGGTTTTTATGTTGATGTTGTAATCGTGTAGGCATTAGGATATGTAGGCTTTGTAAGACGAAGGACTCGAGAAATGTGTTTGTAATTGAAGTTGTTTAAGGATTATTTTATGCAATGAATATGTTTTCCCTTATTGTGGAATACAATGTTTTAGCTGTAAAATAATAAATGATAAATAAATAAATGCGGAAAACATCACATACATTGTTCTGAACCCAAAGTAAGTAGCTAAAAGCACTTGTGTTATGGAAATCAGATACAACGAAGGTACCACAAACACCCAGACCCGAGGCAATGTAGAAAAGTGATTTTCTACATTGACCCGTCTGGGGATCGAACCCGGGACCTCGGAGCTAGCGACACCTTGAAACCGGTGCGTACACCACTCAACCACGGAGGTCATAAAAAATGAGCTTAGTTAAAAGTGTAATATCAATGACTGTTAAGTATTTTCTCGTGCAAATTCTTATTTACCTGAAAACATCTTTATACATGAAACAATCGGGTTATTGACATCATTTATAACCTAAGTACAGAACAACCAATTTTCTTGATCCTTGATAATATATGTTAGCTTTATCTCCGCCCAAAATAGCAGAATAAAAATAAAACATCGGGAACGGGGACCAGGTAAATACGAGGGTGAAACCGTGAGGCACAGCTAGTATCCAATGTTCTTTCCCTATTTAATATGTATATCCTGCGAGAGTAATCGCGGATGTCAGGCGGCTGTCAGTTCGGCTCTCGCGACCAGACCTCGCTAATATATTCCCGCCACGGATCACTTGTTTATGGCACGTAGAATTAATTCCGCATTCCGTTAGCTCTTGACTTGTGACGACCAATTTACTTAGGGATATGCTAATATATTTTAAGAAGAGTGTTTGGTAGAAAGATGTGTCTTAAAATTATATCTCGGTAACTTATTTGTGTGACCCAAATTGCGAGGCTTGAGAGGAAAATGCATGAGTTGTGGACATACAAACATGTTCATAAATATCTAATGCGCTATGTAATATATTTAAAATCACGTATTTCATGTAAATTACAATTATTATTATCTATACCAATATTAGTTATATTATATTTTATATTATATTCAATAGTTAATTAATACTACATTGCTAGCAACGCTTTATTTTTCATTTCGTGTTATTGTTTCAGCAAGTACATAATTATGTAATTTGTTCATTCCAAATATTTTGTTCAATTACCCCACATAATGATAGACAAATAAGGCACAACATAAACTGAAATAATCACTGAATTCTGATTCATTCCACGAAAGGCAATTAGTGTAGCACCTACACAAAAACCCTTTTAGATATTACGTCCCACGGCAAGTAATTATAATCTCTAATTATAATTATTTTGATTACTTACTCAACATTTTAATACCGAATTGCGGCAACAGATACGATTCTTAGAAAAATAACATAATATCGCTTTAGTGTGCTAAATCCACTATGTCATTGGCATAAACATAGTTTTAAAATAATTATAATTTATGTTGGTTACACAGAGGTTACCGAAATGGGATATACAGGTGTTACTAAAAGAGTATATCAATCCTAAAGGGGAGAAGAGTAATCCTGATATACATAGAGTAAGTGTCCAAATTTTCAGTTCAAAATCATGAATAGGTTTCCTTTCGGTAACATCCTGTATAGCTGAAAAATCTGAGCTGGCCGAGTTACGAAACAGCTGACTGCCGCATTGTTTTATCAAAGCCTTGGGTATTCCCAAGTGGCACCACGAAAGAAAATATATTTCCTAACATCAATAACCAAAGCAATCATTTTTTGTGTACTCAAATATTGATGTATTTTGGCGAGCTCATTTTTGAGCTTTTCATTCATTTTTGGGTTATAATAGATCAATACATACCTAGTTTAGAGATCTTATTTCATGTTTAGTTATAAATAGGTGAACATGCTTCAATCCAAGATGTAGATCATTTTTTTTTTTAAATTTCGGTTATATTCAATAATCTTTAAGCCCCTTTTTAACAACCCTCAATATCAATTTCATACCCCTACTTCACTTTTTAAATAAATTGAAAGGGACTGAAACCTAACTTAATTTAGATTAGCAAAGGTCAAGTTTTCTTTGGTGATCGTAAAGAATTTGAGTAACCTAAATATCTAAGGGCTTTCAATTCAAATTTACGTCTAGACAAACTTTTTCATTAATGGACTCCATTTAAAAGCTTTGTAAAGTTTTTAATATTAGGCCTAATGTTTACAAATTTTGAATTTATATTAAACTGGAAGATTAAGCGAAATTTTAATAATTAATATTCGCAGAAATATCCTAATACAACCAGCCAGCTAAGGCAAACACGAGGAAAAACCTACAATAATCTTCAATTTTATTTATTTATTTATTTATTTATATATAAGGAAGACTAACAGCTAGTACAATAGGTAAAAATTACATGAATTTGCAACATACAGCCAATTACAAGTCTTCACTGATACACTGCACAATAAAATTGTCAGTTTATTTATTTATTAAAATTACACAATTTATTTCTAATTATGTAACTCATAAACATAAAATAAGGTTTTAGTTCCATCCGAACCCGCATACAACGTTAAAATATCAGAACTCTTTTTGCAGTTCATAGCGGCACTTTTCAAACTTCCCTTTGTCTGATAAATGGGAATTTTCGTATTTATCTTTTCTTGTCGGTCCTAACAAATGTTTGTTTCAAAACAAGCTTTTATTATCTTTCAAAAATGGAAAATACAAAAAAATACTGGTACTTTTTCTGAACGCATTTAGCGATGTTGCAATTAAAAAATATTTATACCATGATAACTAGTTGAACAACTCAGGATATTCTGTAATGCTCAATCCGAGCTGTGTAAACAGGTTGCTTGACTTGCTGCAGTATACCAAAAAAACACGAGGTTCAGGATGGTTGTTTGGTTTAGCATGCTCTTATTATAATGCTTGTATTCATATTGTAGATTGTGAATATTATGTAATTATACTCTCATAGCAGACCCTGTACTCGTTAGTAAACACACCGATCCACGTAGCTCGAGCATGTTTAAACGTATTGTTTTATTTGCTTTCTAACTTTTCAACCCTTATTTGCACAATGAAATGCAGCTTACCATTAAAACATTATACAATCTAACACAGTACCCTCCAGACATCTCTCTTATTCATTTTGTAAAGATAAAATAAAATCGAATTCAGCCGGCGGCTTAGCCGCGGAAATCTAATCACATTTGCGGTTTTGTACTGTTTTATTTTACAAAACCGGAGCTTTATACTTCATTTTGAATTTGGAAAAGTACGGTGAGCGATGCTACTTTGCAGCGATTTTATTTTAAGGTGGAATCCTGTGTTCAAAAATAATAGGCAATTACGAAATGAGAAATACGAGCTGTTTTGTAAATGAATGATCGCAAAAATGGTTGGTTGGTGTTCGTTCGTTCAAAATATATATGCTATTGTTTTTCTTGCGACGAAAACAGATGTGGTGACTATTATTGATTTTTTTCAACAGATTTTCGTGGTCTAGTTGGTTATGAGGATATTATAGAGTAAACGAAGGGATAACTTCTGAATCTGTAATATCTTCTCAATTACTGCAGCACTAATAGCTAGTAGTATACCACCAAAGAGTTTATAAAAAAATAGTATTGGTGGTGACTAATGTTTTTCGTCCGAAGGATCCATCAATCACCATCCTTTCAGTTAAAAAGTCATAGAATATAAAAGCGACCACCGACTACTGTATTTTCAATTCCATAAGTCAACATGGAAAATTGGAAAACAATAAAACCGAGTTTATGGGTGTGTGCAAATTCCATTTTACAATAACTGTCCAGAACATTCCAATAATCTGGTAGTCTAGTTTTACGAGGAGGGGTCATTAAGTACCAGGGGCACATAAGTTAGGTGGAGTGTTACGTAAGTGTGGCCGGCTCAGGTGACGTCACGGGGTAACGAACCGCTGCCAGATAATAACCTACTTACTGGCCTGTAGCTGAGTATACCGAGTGTATTTCTAGTTACGTAACAACAGGCATAGATGTATGTGTAAGGACTTATGTTTTTGGTATATTTTCATGCTTAGCTTGCTATAACAGACCACAAGAGTAAATAGTATCAGGATAAATATTAATGTAGGATTGCATACTTGTATTGTATTGTTAATAAGTATGATTTGGCTGTAATTATTTTTATTGACACGAATGCTTAGGAGACTTCTTAATGTTTGTTGGTAAACCAGTGTCCTAATTTTAGATGAAGAAGTCCCGTAGATTTGACCTAGTCTAGCGTTATTTAGTCTTCATATTGCCTACAGTATTGACGAAATACCAACTGTGTAGCATTCCCTATCTACTATCTAGGACTTAGGACGTTCATGCGTAATGGATGTAGTACCTAGTTGCTTCCAGAAGATGGATCGTGAAATACGAATAAACCGTTCGTTTACTCACCGTATAAACTATCTACTTTTTCTTTGATTTCCAGCTTGTTTTTTCCACTGAATAAAGGTTAGCTTCAGTATTGAAGTATTGTGGCATCTGTGGGTTCCATTCTCTTGGCTAGCTTTGTTCAATTTAGCTGTAGAGTAACATTGATACTCGTTGCAACGTGAAGAATGCACTTTTATTAAAGTTTTGCGAATCGCCAGTTGGTTTTATCTATTGTTGAAAGAAAAAAAAAGTGAGATGGATAGGAATTCGATATGAGAATGTACTGCTGTGCCTTTGTAAAGGATTTTGAAAGCTTTGATTGACTATGACTGTTCTTTTTTGATTAAAAATGCTCGCTGTGTAAAGTTCCTGTCATAACTCATACGTAACAAACTTTTGTACCAAATCTAAATAGATACTAATGAAGATCATTAGACAAAGCTTATTCAATTTTCATGTGTGTTGTATACGTACTTATTATACTACTTATTTTTCTGAAAAGTATTTTATCTCATTGTGACTGTGTGTCTTTAGTATATTTAACGATTAGTAAGTGATAGGTAATTATATTTTATCGTCTATGGAGGTTCCAAAGCACCCACTTTATGTCAATTCTAGTTAGAATAATAAACTTAAGTATGTAAAAGCCGATTAAACATGAAATGATACAGAAGTGTTAGTTACATGTGTGTTCACTACCTGTTCTGTTTTCCTGGTACAAAGGGGAGTCCGAGGGGAAACAGTTTAAATAATACCGGCGAGTGAGCGAGGGTCGTCGGGACGAAAAGTGCATCGCCCTGGAAATATTTTGTAACACGAAGTTATAGTAGATTTTCGTATTTAACAAACCTTTTTGTAACAACTTAGTTTAGTTTAATTTTAATTTAATTACCCATTAAAAGTAGCATAGAAAAGAAGCCTCTCTGCTGGTATGAGATGCATTAATGCATACAGGGTATGCAACGTTATTACCGACCTCACTGGCTTTTATCGGCACTGAGAATAATGTTTAAAGATAGAAATAATTTATTAATTAACATGCAATCTGCAACTCCGTTTATATAAACAAAATAAAATTAATCAATCCAAGTAATCTGAAGTTTTATTTTGTTAAACGCGCTAATCTCTCTAACTACCAATCCGATTTGAATAGGAGATTATTTTACTGAGGCTATAGTGCATAATATAGGCTACTTTTATTTAAGAAAAAGAAGTGTGGTTTCCGCGAAATTCATAAAACACTCTATGAAGGACGAAGTCGCGGTGGACAGCCAGTGTTTCATACGCCACACGTACTATGAATGATTGCCACGATATCTTCATAGAGCTGTGTGATATAGAATAGTGCAGCTAATCCCCTTCAGTTAATCCTAGGTCTCAGCCGAGGGGGAGAAGTGGCTGGTCTTTGTCGGAACCGCGCTCTTAGCACTGAAAACTTGTCGACTTCAACTTGCAGTCTCGATTGCCAGACGCTTTGGTACTTGTTCAGACTGCCCTTTTAAACGAAGAAGGAGCTAAATAAATTGGTAAAAAATAGTTAATTTGGGAATTAAGGATTTTTTGTACAATTATAAGATATTAATATGTATATATGTTAGGTGTTTGCTTAATTTTCAATACGGCTAACCATAATAAGCACATAGTCTATTCCAGCGGAAAGTAAAGTAGTAACAAAAATAAAGTGGCAAGAAAAATAATATGGACAAAGTTGTTCAAAGTAGGTAACATTTTTGTTGATACAAGTACCAAATACTTGTCCCATTTCCCTTATAGGTCTGTATAGAGGGGCGCAGGTCAACCGATACTGCCCAAAGTAACGCTACCTAATCGAATTTACGAATACACACAACTCGTGTGGTTACAGAACACGCGGTTCTTACCTAACTTCAGCTTAATTAGAAGCCTCATGTAACCTTTTTTATATCCAGCCTTCCTTAACAATGTATGCGGTAATGTTTTGTGTTACAAAACAGGGCACGTGTTGATAAAGTTACGTGTAAACTGGGATTAGAGGCCATGCGGGCTCCAAAAAGGCATAGAAAAAAAGTTTATTGTACTAATATTAGGCTACCTTTGATGCACAACACTTTTATTTTTCTTTTTTTCTAACGTATTTGAACAATGTTTTGGTAGTGTCAAATTTAGTACTCGGTTTTTCTGTTAGTCTAATTTGACAGGACTGCATATAAACTATTTTCATCTAATTGTGTACGAGGGTGACGGAGACTTAATAGTTTGTAAACAACTGCATCCCCGGCTACTTGCTAACATGGCTTTTAATGAATTTATCGTCAAACTAAATATTGCCGACTGAAAACTTTTAGATACGAAGGACATAGATACTGTATTTTACATGGACGAAAGCCTATCATATCTCCAAAACCCAAATCTTTTAGTAAAAGCACTATTTCAAGAAATATTATATTTTTGTGTCAATGCTGGCGGACTGTACATAAGTCCTTATTAATATTCTAAAACGGAAAGTGCTTTAATCCACCCTTTGTGCCGGGTTTGCCAACTCTCTGCCTTGATGTATGTATAATATGTTTTATCTATGTACACTTTAGTCCTAATCTACTTAGACCTCGACGTCCAAATTATCGAGTAGAGTTACAAAACTTCATTATTAATATTGTTGATTGTAGAGCAATTTTCGCAATTAAATGAACTCAACAAAACAAAAATAGAATAAATAAAAAATCTAGTAAAGTAGCCATATTTGTCCATTAATTTTCAGGAACTTAACGAATAGCTTATAATGTACCTATGTAACAGAAAGTGAGAGGAAAACTGATAACTAACATTGTTCATAGAACCTTTTCTTTCTTCTTTCAGTCAACATGATTTGTAACCGTCTGTCATCGTTACTTACAGGAAATGTTAGTGCATGATAAATAGTGAGAGACAAAGAAAACGTTCTGAAAGGACAAGCATCATTAGACCATAGCAAGATAACCTCTTGGGTGAGAAGGTTAGTGACAGAAATAAATAGAAAACTGGTCTCTTTAAACGACTTCAAAAGGAGGTTGTTAATTTGTCTGTAGGATGTTTTTGATGTTTTTTTACACGACATAAAGAGCAATTGTGAATCGGTTTAAAAAAAAAATTAAGGTTTACCTCAGAGGCTGAGTCGGTTGTTTTTTACATTTATGTGAAAAAAAAAATATAATTCTCTTTATAGTATAAAGAGAATTATAAATTAAAATTTTAGTACCGGGTACTGTAAGTAGTACCCGGTATTATAAATAGCGCACAACGATTTTTGGAAAAAACATAATTGGCTAACTCTATTTCTAGCCATTTGCACATAAGATAGTATTGTATATTTAATTTTGTATTTGGCAAATAATGCTCTTGTATATAAATTTAAGTCCTTGTGTAATTTCGACTGCCGGGTACTGTAGTCTACATACATCTGAATGAGTAAACTACATTTAAATTGAATTCAAAATATCTCACAAAAACATTCCAAACTACTAACGACGTCACAATACACTGAAAGACATAAAAAATGTAGCAGTTTCCATCCGTTCTAAATTCACAGCTAACAAACACTACATACTCAAAACAATGATATATTTAAAACGTTCGGCAACCACAAGGCTAGTTACCGCACACGAATTGCTTTTGAAAATTTAATCTTGTTACTACATTTTTAGTTCTTATTTTCTGTAATAAATTCGGGAAGCTTTTCCAAATAAATGTAGCTGTGAAATTTAAATGAATTAGGTCCTGTTTATTTAGTGTCCTCGATGATCGTTATTTTTGTACGTGTGAGGATTGTCTGAATATTACACTTTATACAATTTAAATGAGCCAGCTATTTATGTTGCCGATTTCGAAATCGGAGTAAGTACTAACGCATACTGACATCTTGAATTGGTCGAGTTCTGTTAGTCCGAACTCTTCTATACTTTATAGCTTATTGGCCACAAGTTAGCAGGCACTAAATAAATAAATACATAGTTATAGTTTGTATGTATCTACATAATACATACATCAACGTTCCATCTCATCATCATCATCATCCACAGCCCTTGACCTCCCACTGCTGGGCATAGGCCTCCCCTTTTTCGTGCCATTTTCTACGGTCCTGTGCCAGCCTCATCCACAACATGTTATACGTCCCATCTACAACATGTTATATTCTACACGGTAATGTTTAATATTTTGCAACGAATTTTCAATTAAACGGTAATAACGGTTTCTAGAAATCGTTGTTTGGAAACACTCTCCCAAGCAAAGATGGTCTTTACCGAGACGAGGCTAAAATATAGAGTAATGGAAATATTATTTCCCTTTTTTCGTTAAATATAATTATACTTTAATTAAATATGAGATAAGATTAAAAAACAAAGAGACTTATATCTCTAGACTTATATCTATGTGTTTCCGCATTTCCCGGTGTGTTGAATACATTACAATTAAGCTAACAATATTTTACAGATTCACTCACCCTCCATTCATGCGCCAACAAGATTTACCTTCAATTTATCAATTAAATATCTTCTAACATGACTAAATTCGACTAAAATTACGCTTCGATTTACAACTTCGTCGATACTTGAATTATTCATATTCTTTTATACATAGATTAATACTTACTGAGTAGTTTCATTATAAATAGCCGGATTACAGAAAGGCAGCCATTAAAAAGTTTGTTCACTGAAATTAGTCTCAAACGTAAGTAAATTGATTCGGAAAGTTGTTTTAACGAAAACTCGAATGAAAGCAGCCCGAAGTTTTTCATGCGTAATAATGTAGGTATTTTACTTTATGAAATAAATGAACAACGAACGAAATTTGACAAATACTCTGAAATGTATTTATTTTGTGGGTCCATTGTATTATAACTTTCAATTAGCATTGTGAAACTGACAATTACAGTCAGGCTGTATAATTTGAATACCTTTGCCTATTTATTGTAAGTGACTTTTCTAAGACCATATCCGACAAGCACAAAAGCCACAATTTTGATTGTTAGAATGTTTATTGTCGATTGTACACAATGTTTAATGTTAATAATTTAATTTAATTATTTATTCTAATACAACCTTAACTTAATTATGGATAGCATTGTTTTTTCGTTTGTAGTCGTGACTAAACTAATAAATGATAATGATAATTTTCCAATATTGATTATACACGAGAATAATAATTTAAAGTTTTATAAAGTTACGTGCACATTCGATTTTCGACTGCCCTATGCAAAGTTCATTGACTCCTAAGTGCCGAAAACGTAACATTTCCACAAGACGTCTAAACAACAAACAAGTACACCGTTTATCTTTGTTTCAAGGGAATTTGAACTCTATTTATATAGCGATAAGGTCTACGTGCAGTTTAGCGGGTGCAACAATAGAATAACGCATCTCTGGAGAGCTGGGGGGTATAAATTGAACAAACAATGTATTGCAAAATGGGTCTGGGATAACGCAACAGTGGGTAAACGATGGTTCTCAAAGTTTTATGGCTTAATTATAATGCTATTGGTTTTGCTTGGTTAGTAGTATTTTTATTTATTTAACGATATCAATGAGGGCTACCGTTTCTGTGCTCACCAGTTGGCGCCACTGGCGAGTGAGGTCCCGATCTAAAGATCTAAAGTCTGTAAAAAATGAAAAACATAGCTGTAAACTCGGTAAAGAAGCTTAATTTCGACAAAATATTTTGTTTTTAAACAGTAAACAAACCTCTGAATTAGCTGTTCTTTCAGTCCGCTTAACTTTGCACCTCTTTTTCTTAGTTCCACTTTTAAAGCATTGACATTCATTGACCCGTAACTCGTATTTGCCATAATAAGGATGTTTTAAATTAAATATTTTGTAATACCTCAAAATTAAACTTAAATGAAATAAATAAAACCGCGCAGCCCACCCATTAAAGTGACAAGTGACATTTTGGAGACCTCACGCTACACTAGCGCCTCTAGCGGCGAATTCACACGCTTTAGCCCTCATTAAATTAATAATCCTACTAATATTATAAATGTGAAAGTTTGTGAGAATGGATGTGTGGATGTTTGTTACTCTTTCACGCAAAAACTACTGAATGGATTTTAATGAAACTTTAATGTAGCTTATACATCGGAATAACACATGGGCTATAATTTATAAAGATAGTGTATCAATTGTCATTCATGCGGGTGAAACCGCGGGGCACAGCTAGTGTTGTATTAAAATTATGTAACATGTTTTTTTTTAAGTTTATTTTACTGTGCACCTTCTGTACACCTGTGTACATTTCTGACCTTGAAGAGGCACTCGATTAATGCTTGATTACATGAAGTATTTTATTTATTTACATAATTTTGTTATGCTTACGTATAAATTAAAAAAGAACCCTAAAATATACAATTAATATTATTTTTTTCTTTAATACTTTTTACACGTAGTTCTACAAAAGCGAACTGAACGCCTGAAGGCATTCTCTGCCAGTCAACTTTTTTACCTTCAGCTTACAACTTAACAGTAAATAAATGTAGAGACAAGAGCAAGAAAGGGTCCTTTACGGTAATTTACTGAAATGTACAGAACCCTTTGGGAGTATGGGGATGCAGTCCGGTGTTTTTTGTAGGGACATTCATACTAGATTATAGTAAGGTGAGTGTCGCTGCATTTAGATGGAACTGGTTTTTTTTTACTATGTTGACTGTGTGTGTTTTGGTAGTTTAGTCTTGAAGGTAAAAGTATATTTTGATTAATATATTTTACTGGCCTGTTGGTATAGTGGTTAGTGGCCCTGCTATACCGGAGGTCATGGGTTCGATTCCCACCCATGACAAATCTTTGAGTGATGAGCACGATCATTTGTTCTGGCCTGGGTGTAATTTATCTATAATATGTATGTATTTAGAAATATATAAGAGAAAATATATAAGTATGTTTATCAGTTGTCTGATTACCATAACACAAGCTCTCTTAGAGCTTAGCTTGGGATCAGATAACCGTGTGTGAATTGTCCCGGATTATTATTATATTATTTATGTTTTTCCCGAAAATCTTAAATAACTGCATAATAAAAGAAAAATATCCTCCTACAGTGGCAAAGTTCGAGGTCAATGTGAATAAAAAATAAGATATAAATTTAGATTAATATAACTTTGAAACATAGGTAAATAAATTATTTTGTACGGTGTTATAACACATATTACTATGTATTACTAAACTCTAATTTTACCTTTAAACTCTAAAAGGTTCACAAATACGACTTAAAGTTCGACCTTATTTCTAGGAACATAGAACTACTATTAAGTTAATAAATATCTTGTTACTGGCTCGAGCCACAAGATATGATAGGCGACTAAGTTTTACATATATTGTAAAGTGCTCCTCTCTTTAACTTAGATAAGTCTATCGATTGCGATCGTGCCTCTTTACTGTTTAGGGTCGGGCCAGGGTGGCGAGCGGGGCGGACTGGCGGAGTTTATTAAATTAAAGCCTGCTTGAAAGTGCGGTTATATATAATATGGTATTGTCACCGAAACTTAGTATGCGAAATTTCATCACAATCGTGTGAGATGAGGTTTTAATTTAGCTTGCAAGGTTATGACACATTCATGGTGAGTAAAAGAGAAGCTTGATGTATAGTTACAGACCTTTCTTTCGCTGTGAAATTTTTAAACAGTTAGTTAGTTTACAATAATACAGTTAGCAATATAATTAATCGACCATGGTAACAGTTAAATGCATTTCGATATGCGTACAGTTGCCATGCGAGAAAAATCAGGAATGCTTGATAAGGAAATTACTCTTTACCTTGTTGTCAGTAACGCATGATTTCGTTTAAATTGAACATTTATAATTTAACGGTATTCATAGGTATAAAGTACTCTTTCGATTTATGTGATAACCCATACTAATTAAGAAGAAAAATGATTTATTGAAAGCCGTGAAATTCATTCAATTTTTATACCTCACGTTTTATTTTTGATCCAAGCAAATACCCTAACTCCGACTTACAATAAAATTAGTCCTTAACACTAATTAAGTAATTAGTTCACTGACTTTATTAGAAACCCGCTTAGTTTGAAACCTTTGATCGTTTACCGCCATGTTGTCGCTCCCGCTCCCGCTTCCGGTCCTTCAATGGCCGCCACCTAACTTCTATAACTCTGTCGAACTCACGAGATACAGCTGCTTCGCTTCAACTTTCATTTCCCGCATCTTTGTTGGTTTTGTCCCAGACAATAGTTCGTTGAGGATTAAAATTTAATTACAACAGCCTTCTGTTAGTGACAAGTTTCCCACAGTTTTCAGTTTTCAAGGGAACGTCTTTGAAACTTAAAGAAATGAGTAATAAGAGAAACATCGTTGTGTTTGCTTTGTTTAAATTTTACGTTGTGGATTTTCTTCGCAGTTGTTTAAGTGGCGTTTCTTTACTGTTTGAGTTCGACTAATTAATTTTGTTGGGTTTATAAGCGTGTTGTTATCACAGGACAGACAGACCCAAACGGTATGTCTAGATTTCTAACAATGCCGATGTTATCTTTACTTGGACTCAAGTGATTAATGTTTAAAGTTTCAGGCAGTTTTAGGCAAAACAGGTTTCTGAGTCGTTAAGCATTGAACTCCTATAATAAACCAATGCTATCTAGTTTCTGTCTCAAGATTAGAAATATAGTAATGAAATCATTATTATTAAACAATCAATGTTAAATATTAATCAAATCAAACAATAGGATCACTCTACAACACTCTTAATCATATATTTTTTGATGATCTAGCTTTATAGGTGTACATTCAAAGTAAGATCTCTTTTGATGTTCGTAATTAAACTAATTAAACGCGCCTTTAACAGTTGGATGATTTTAAATGAATTTTGTATTTAATTTTAGAGTAATCATGAAAGAGGAGGTAATTATACCCCAAAAAATGTAATATCGTCTATAAGAAGAATTTCTTTGAATTGCTCGTGTAATCAATCACATTGAATATGTTATTTGTGTCAAAAATTTAAGATTTACATAGTCTTTGTTTCGCTACATGTTCAACTGTTTATGGTTTTACTTAGACTAAAATGACAATATATTTTCTTCTTTACATATAGTTAGATATATTCACAACATATATACCTTGGCTCCGGCCTTAAGTAGTGCCATAAAATAAAGTAATGTTTGACTAGTTACTGATTGCTGGCCATTAGCTAGCTCCTACGAAGTTCCAACATAAGTAAGAAGTAGGTATTCAGTAGGCAAGGATATCCGATCACCTATTTTTAGTTTAGTACTTAGTAAATCAGTTTTAAAAAGTCTTTCTGATAATATCGGTGTGGCGTAAACAAAGGGTTATTCATATAGTTAAAAAGGCGTATTTTTCACACTAACTTGAAGTTTGTAAATAATTTATTACTCTAGAACGGAACACTGATGTAAACAAATCGTTTGAATACTAAGAACGTAACCTACCCAGTCAGCCAAGAACCGCAATGAGATTGTATCCAATCCGTTGAACTGCCGGATAAAACATTCCCGCGCGAAGAATCTTAATTAAAAACACTGAGGTACTAATTACTCGTCGATTTACAGGAACAAAAATACTTTTTGTTTTACACTTACTTGGTTAATGAAATATAACGTCCATTACCTACACCTTGAAATTGTATTAACGGTATGTTGCGTAAATGCGGATTTTCTCTCTAGCAAATGCATCTGTATACTACTTACTTTTTTTCTTTATGAATTGCTTGTGTTCTATTGTATGTACCTTATTAATCCTTCGAGAAACATTGAGGTATATTGACAAACGACTGTTTTTGTAGATAATAAGATTACGAGTTCCAAGTTTACGAATAAAATTCGGTCGTACATCTATACATATAATAAATCTGTAGAAAAGTCATTTTTGTACATTGAAGAAATTGAAAAAAAAAATAGCCAGCGTGTTAAAGGATAACTAACAGAACCCATTTCCATCATTTTTGAAATTTTTGTCTGTTTGTCTGTTTGTCTGTTTGTCTGTTTGTCTGTTTGTCTGTTTGTCTGTTTGTCTGTTTGTCTGTTTATATGTTTGTTTGTGCACGCATCACGTAAAATCTACGAATTCAATGCAGACAATGTTTATATACAAAAATTATACACAACTTGAGGTATAACTTAGTTTTTGTTTCATCGAAATCGGTTCACTCTATCAAAAGATATGATTAATTTAGTGAGTTCAAGAAGTAAAATATTACAACACGCAATTCAGTACAGTAATTGCATTACAACTCTCTTTTGCCGGGGGTCAGATTTTATGTTACAGTATCAAACATAAACTACTTAATCGAATGGTGTAAAAAATTGAGAGGTTGTTTTAAAAAAATCGTAGATGGTTGTTAGCTATGTTGAAACATGCTATTGAATCTAGCTGATAAGGGGTGGAGCTTTAAATTTCCAAAATCATTTTCTCAACTGCACACATAAATTGGCATTATTGACAGATAAACAAGAAGGTAACCATGGCAGACTGAGGTAGCCATAGCAATCTTCAATTTGATTAGTACCTACATTTTAGTGAACTAGCTATCGAAGTAAACAGCTTGGCGGTTGAACGATTGGAAATGAGTGATCTTGCTGCAAGTTCAAATCCGGTTGTTAATGTTTGTATTTTTTTTCATGCGTCCATTTTCTTATATAAGTTTGATTTTTTTGATACCTAAGTTCAAATCTCAGTAGAGATAACTCTTTTTGTGTTTTACTAACGTATCGTTTTTATGTAAAAAAATATTTGTAACATTTTGTTGTATTTTTTTAGTCGCAATAAACGACATCTTTAAGTCGTCATTTTTTTCTCAACCGATATATAAACTTACAATTATTTAGTGTTTGTATTTACTAATCTCCGTAGGTAAGTTTGTAACTCATTGCTGATCATGGAGGAACAAACGTGCATGGCATATTATTATACCGTAAAGTGATTCAGCCGTAAATGTCCTGGCCATTTGCTTGGAAATTTACGCATTCGCTTCTGACTTGAAAACGTAAGCTTCCCCATAGATCACTTTATAGTTGGTTAAAAACTTTAATCCACTTTTAAACTATTTTTCCAACATAATGTGTAATGTTTTCTATTGGTCATCTATATTATATTCCATGGACAAGATCTTTTTGTATTTGTTATTTATTTTCTTTTACCCAAAAACCCAATGATCTTTTTATCACACAATCTTTAGTATATATCTTTAATATTCTTTAAAAGGTAGCTTGCTTCTCATGTAGGTTTTTATGCGTACATGATGTTTTATTTATGTGTTTAAATTTCATAAAGTTTTTGTACCCTATTACCGGAAGGTTGGGCCAAAACCCTAAATAAAATAAACTTTCTATCGCATTCTCTACATTTTAAAATATATACGTACGGTATTTAAGCCCATCACCTTATGCTGCACCTTACACTTAATTAAGCGAATTGTACAGGATACAGCCTCTGACTTTAATCAGGGTAGAATGAGATTGTCCTTGGACAGCTATTACTTAATCTTTCCAAACAAATAATTTTAAACACAGTTTTGGTAATTCTGCCACTGCGCCTCTCAAACCGTACGTCAACTTTTTGTAACTACCTCCTCTTTCAGTTTCATGGGTCTCATGTCAGTCACTGCCTATCTGATATACACTCTTAATTTAACGGCGTAGTTCAATTTCGAGGTTTCGCACCAAAACCTCGCGCCCTGTAGTCTCACTAGGGACTACGGTACCAACGAGAACTATAGCATAAAAAATGGACTAATTTGTTTTTATGGATTCGGTTTTTGGGTGCCCTTTGCCATTTACTGCCGATATTTAGAGCGACAGCTGCTTTCACTTTATCTCAGAGTTGGCGCTGCCAGTAGACTCAATACAAAAACATTGACCTTCAATTATTGTAACCAACTGGGTAAAGCACAAAAGAGAAAACATACTACATATATAAAAAAGAAGATAAAAGAGTCAGTTCAAAACTGCCCAAGGTAGACATATTTTGGACATTGACATCGAAAGCCACCATGAAAATTATATTTTTTTCTCACGGTTCTGGACTTGGAAGATAAATCTAAAATTTATAAACAAAGTAGCATCAAAACCAATCCTTAAACATTTTTAGCGGTAAGCTATTTATATAATTATGACGATGGTACTTTTTTATTTTGAGAATTTATACAAACAGCAACATTTGTGACAAAATTTACTCGGCAGTAGGCAGTTCGTGTTAGTGGCCCTCTATATCACAGTCAAATATTTATTCATAAAGATGAATGATAGGTATATAAGCGAACAACGTCGCGGGTACAGCTAGTTCTTAATATATATAAATCTCGTGTCACAATGTTTGTCCTCAATGGACTCCTAAACCACTTAACCGATTATAATAAAATTCGCACACCATGTGCAGTTCGATCCAACTTGAGAGATAGGATAGTTTAAATCTCAAATTATAGTCGCAATTTTAATTTATTGCTAATTATTTGTCTGTTATTATATACAAAGGCACCGGGAACGGGACCTAGGTATTCACGCGGGTGAAACCGCGGGACACAGCTAGTTTGAATATATTTCTTTGCGTAACCTCTGGGGTACAATAATAATTTATGTAAGTATTTAGTTGAAATTTCAGCAGAGAGATAAAAGTCCATTAACATAAAAGTATTGGAATGTTTAAGCAGACAAATTACCTGATTCCGAAGTGGGTTACGTACGTATTTGGGGATGAGACCTAGTTTATTTGGCATCCTCTCATGTTTGTGAATGTCGAGCATGTCGTACGACTAAATTAACATCGGGTCATTTGTTCAAATATTTGTACAGTCGTGTTTTAAAGACTTGTAGGATAAGGCAGATAATTGTTTTGAGCTAGTCTGAGAGCTTGTTTGATGTTTAAACAGATCTCAGACCTTTTCGAACATTCGCTTATTTATTTAACGTTTTGCATAGTGGAAGCAATTCAATATGCCGAAGTTTATTGCTTGTTTTAACATATATGTGGCTATATCACCTTACACAGCAAAGCTCTCTGTAGAGTCGGCTTGCTACCACGGTCAGTTTAACCTGGTCGAAACGTCAAGTCCAAAGGTATGACGTTTCGACCATGTTTCAAGGATTGACGACCTCCGTGGTCGAGTAGCGTACGCACCGGTTTTCAAGGTGTCGCCAGCTCTGAGGTCCCGGGTTCGATCCCCGGACGGGTCAATGTAGAAAACCACTTTTCTACATTGTCCCGGGTCTGGGTGTTTGTGGTACCTTTGTAGTTTCTGAATTTCATAACACAAGTGCTTTAGCAACTTACTTTGGGGTCAGAGCAATGTATGTGATGTTGTCCGCATTTATTTATTTATTTATGCATGTTCGCGCTAATTCACGTCAAGTAATATTATTATAAAAAACATGCAGCGCTACAGTTTAAAAGTTACAGCAAAGCTTCCATATAATAAAAAAAAAACAGTTGTAAGTTATATCGGTACACTGCTCTACCTCGACCGAACAGATGGACGATCCTTCCATTGTGCCTCATAACACGCTCGGTTCATGTAGTAAACAGCGTGCAGATAGCGATTTGTGTACGTTTCTATATAGCAACATCTATGTATATGTAGGTACATGTATTGTGTACATAACATAAAATAAGCACAGCTGGTAATCAAATTCTCATAGAGGTACGTATCTGCGGAGAACATGCGTCTGTATTTCGTGTTTATTTCGCACGTTTACTTAAGTGCACATATGAAAATATAATAATATGGCATGCATACATGAATTGAATTTACGCACGTGTCGTTAGGTATTAATTTCGGGAAAACAAACAGATACACATTATGTCTTAATAATAAATATTACAGATACTAATGTATAAATATGTAAATCACAACGTTATCCACATCTTAATTAGAAAAATATTTTAATTTGAAACTAGCTTAAACGAGTGAATCTTATAAGCCTGCAAAAATATAATAAATATATTTGCTTATAATAATTTAGTTAATTTTGAGAGTAATATTCCTATAAGTTTTTGATATTTTCTATTACAAAATATCAAAAACTTATAGGTATAGGTACCTATTTATGCAACGTATTTCTACTTAAATATTTCTTCTTTGTTTTATTTCCTAGGCATAATTCCTTTTCTTAAAGGGTTAATTAACTCCATTCTATATTGTATCAAAATCGGTTTTGTGGTTTATTCCAAACATTTACAGTTATACAGAGTAGACAGACAGTCTTTCGCATTTACTAAGTATGGATTATACCTATGAGATCTTTTTAGTTGCTTTTTTATTTAATTTTGTTTCGGTGCTTTTGGACGGGAACTGCATTCTGTACAAGACGAATTTTACTACCAAACACCGGCTCTTCAATGTTATTCGATCCTAAACAGTAAAACATTTGAGCCGAACGGTAAGGTGGACATTTGGTAGACCGCATCACAGTAGAAACAACGAATTTCGAAAATCGTCTTTAGCGGCTTTAAAATAAAAGTGCTGCCAAAGAGGGTTGACGATACCGATGTATACGCGATCCTGAGCGATAACCCATGTATATTGTATGGTGTCGATAGTTTGAGTATCTCTGGCCGTTGACCCTCTCAATATTTCACCGTGCGCAGATCGCGCCCCCGGCCATCCCCCATGATACAGACACTGTTTGTGCTTTACCGCTTTACCGACTTTATTATGATTGCTCCGGACCCGATGCTTCTGTTTCACACTGGAAATTTTAATTAAAAAGTAAGATATGATGGTCACTTTTTTGTATTTTTTTGGATATGAAAAATTTCTTTTCTGCTTACACTTTTCGATTACATAGGATTGAAATGCTACTTTATAAAATATCATGGTTAATAAAGAATTAGAAAAATGTATATAACTGCTTGGAATTAAGGCGTGAATTTTTACTCTACAAATTTTCAGTACATTGTCACTACATTAAAAAAAAATAGTTTGTGTACACAATCGGCTCACATGTCATTCAGTCATATTGACTCTGTTATGTCAACGCACCTGTTTAATAACTTCATGAAACGTATTTGTACAATGTAGTGAATGTATTTGCTTAGAATGTAAATACAGGAAATACATAATTTAGGTAAAAAATAAAAAATAGAAATAAAGCTGCAGAAGCAAAGTTAAGTACTGTAGACCTTCTGAAACTCAACTGCAAAGGTCGCAGAATATTCTATTTAGGGAACTAAACGAAACAATGATAGGACTGCATAAAGTCATTATACAAAAAACTACCCCATACTAAAACCCATACGTGCCCACAAATAATGCTCTCCAATATCGTGACCATAGATTTTTTATCACGTTAACCTCATTAAGCTGAATACCGAACCGCGCGGCAGTAGCCGACGCAATAAAAAAATAAAATCGTCCATTAATTTTTATCTATGATCCGAAACATAGAGGGGCGCCATTTTTAGCGGGAATTTCACTCCATCGTGATTTCAAGTGCTATGCAATAACACTGGGACCTTTAATATCTTGGAATAACATAGCAAGGGAAAATAGGCGATGCTTGTTTGTTGTCTTTGCAGCGCGCTAGGAATATTACTTCTTGTCGAATGCAAACTAAATAATAATATTTTGATAAGGTGTATGATTGAGCTGAGGACTAATCTTCGAAAAGTCGTAGTTAAATACAAATCTTTATTAAACTAATCAATAACTATCTATTACGTAAATACATACAATCTTTTTACACGTCTTACCAACAAGATAAAAAAATACTAAACCAAACCAAATGATTTTGATATTAATTCATACCAGTCCAAAGTGAGGTCCGCCTAAAATAAGTGTCATAATAATATTAATTGTCATGCCATACCTCATTACGTGTAACATCTGTCCAGAGATTAAGCCTATCAACATAATATTATTATGTAATGTAACATAACATACCATCACGCCTGTATCCCCGAAGGGTTAGGCAGAGGTGTACCAATGTACACCCACAGTTCGCCGGTATGTTTTTAGGTCCCATGTAATAGGGGGCGAGCCTATTGCCACTAACCGGGCACAAATCCAAACTCCGACCTGCTACTGAGAATTTCATAGAAAAACCCAATAATACCTTGGTCGACTTGGTAATCGAACCCGAGACCTTTAGCGTAGCAGTCGCGCTTAGCAACAATAGGCCAACAAGGCAGTCTAGTCTCTCCTACGTCATGTAATGTATGGTGACATAATAAGTATCGTATATCAATTACTTACAAATCAAAGTAAACATACATTTGTATGTCAATTCTCCACATTATTAGCTGTAGGGCGGCCCCTGACTGCCATAAATTAATTTGTTAACGAATAGACGAAGCCGTTACTATTCCTTTTGTATGGGATAGTTAGGGACAGTGAACAATGAAATCCAGTATAGATGCATTAAAAAGCACTGTAATATACAATAAATAATTTTAATGTCGTCTAGAGTGCATTATTATTAGTTACCAATGGATAGGCAAATTTTGTTCAATATTTAAAAATAAACTAATATTTCTACACTACATTTTTAATTAAAACAGTGGAATGTAATAAAAATTAATTTAAACGTAATATTCCTGCAGAATTCTTTGAGAGATTATTATACTGATACTAAGTATGTCCGCAACTACGGTAATCCTTTTTTATTACCGACTGACTCTATAAAAATGTCCTTAGGTAATTTGTTTGACAGTTGTAGTAACAAAGGTAGTAAGTGAGTTAGGGTCAGTGTCATTAACTTTATGGTCATGTATGGGTAATAAGTAGTTGCATAGTAGTTAAATAGTAGCTTTATTGTTTCGAACTACCTATGAGGTATTAGTTGACATTGTATGCAATGTAACAATCACAGTATGTGACCACAAATGTTTATTTTGGTTACTCATGCATTAAAAGCAATTATTGTTCCATGTTAATAGTTTAATTTATTGTTTGTTTATAATAGTTTAGTTTAACTTTGTAAAATAATTTTTCATTTAGGGTACCAAAATTTTACTATTATTTAGTGTGAAAACGTATTGTTCCCAGTGCCATTTCAACATAACTCAGTCCAGTACATTCTAAAACCCAATTACTTGTTACATACGACACAGCCCTTATTTACCTGTCCTAAAAAACACCGTCACGAACAATGTAAGTACATTTCAGTTTTACACTTTTAATATAGCGGTAGTGAGCCGTCAAAAAAGGCGGTATTCTGCCGCGTGACGTAATATCACGTGTTTTACGATCCTCCCGGCTTATGAGAGTCATTCGGGATTGCGGTACCCTTTATGTTTATGCAAGACGCTTATTAATATACTCGTGACCGTGATATTTTTGGCTGATAAACAGTTACGTTTAATTTTAGTTTTTGTCGTGTTATTGTTTTCAACGCGAGTTGTTATCCATAATGATTTTCATTTTAACGGATAACGGTGGCGATATTATCATGATTTGCAGTTATTACATAATGTGACGTCATTTTACACAAGTCATGTCTGATAGCATTAATTGAGGTCAGCGTCTGTCTTAATGACAAATCTTTAAACAAAATACGTCCAAATTACTGTTATTTAATCTATCTCTTACTGATAGTAAATATTTAAACAAATAATAAAATTGAAGATAAGTTATTTGATATTTAAAATCAACGAATAAATGTACGATATCCAATTTCCCTGAGCGCAAACAATTTGTATTCTATTACTTTGTTCGGGAAACTGTCTTCGAAATCTCAAAATACAATACAAGGAGTTGTGACAAAGCAATAAGATTCTTTGTCTTCAAACGCCGAATGCATTCTAGTTGAACTACAAAATTGTCGATACAGGTACCGTAGATAACTAGTGGAGTAGACGGGAACGGAGTAGAGGTATATCCATAGAGTAGTAAAGTAAAAACTATAGAGTGCGCGTATCGCTAAAAGTCTATTGTGCCGAGTAGTAAATTTTTGGCTGTATGTTGGACATTCGTTTATTGATTTAAGTTATTTTTCGTGTAAGGACAAATGGTTATGGGAAAATATCGACGGTTTCGATGTTATTAGTGTAACATTAGGTTTGAGAAAATACTCAATATTTATTGCTTCCATAATGTACATTTTAACAGTTGGTAGGTTAGATATAGAAACAATTATGGACCCTGTTGGGCACAGCATAACTGTAGGAGAGAGGAAGAACGTTTTCTTATATTTTTATCTTATACTTAATTTTGTAATACTGTTGTTCATTGTACCTACTTATATAATCGTTTGGCTTATTTATTTATATTATACTTATTTTATTACATTATGCATTAACTAATATTAAATTACACCTATTAAATTATATTACAATTACAATTTGTTTTTGACAGTTTTATTATAACGGAGCGCACTGTTTTCATACTATTTTTACGACGAAAATAGTTCATACTAGTGCTCACGGTTCATACCCCGCTATGTGCACTCTGTAGTTTCTTATCTATACTCTAAGGGTGCACCATTTCCGCGAATGTTGGAGACATGTTAAACGTGGCGCACTCGAGTGCTTCAAATATAGTGTTGTGCGCAATTGTTTTATTGTTTCATAATACAGCTGAAAGGTTGACACTAGATTTGACATTAAGTAGGATGATAGTTTTAGCGCCAGCACCGTATGTGGATACTGGATTGCAATATTGTACTCGTAGCAGAAATGTTGACTACATTTTTTCATGATTATTGGTTTATGAGTACTGCTCTACTTATTTCATAAGGTAGGTATGCGTAGGCAAAACGGTGTTACATAAAAATAATAAAGCTCCTATATAGAACTATTTAAGGCTATGGTATAATGATTCAATCAGAGTCATAGTGGACGTTGATTTGTAATAAATGATTAGTCAAAAATTCGTGTGCACAAGTTATTACGAGCAAACAGATTAGATCTTTTTACGAATCATCGTGTTCCCCAATGTTTATTCAGATACATTCCTACCACTTATCGGTACGGGCTTACATGACAATCATAATTTAAGTACTGTTTAATATTTTGTCAACAAAGCCTGCTTATCATATCAACAACATTAAAACTCGAAAATTAAATGCTAGTCAAACTATAACAACTTTGTGGTAAATGGCAATGGGATGAAGTAGCTATAGATAAAAAAATAACATGTTCTGAAAACATGTGGTTATAACGCTTGGAGTAGCGATCTATTTGACGTCTGGTATTAGTTTCTAACCCAATACAAAATACAAATCTTCCCCTATCCTAATCTCTTTTGACTGCCTCGCTGGCCTAGTGGTTCTAAGCGCGACTGCTACGCTAGAGGTCTTGGGTTCGATTCCCAAGATGGATTTGTGCCCGGTTAGTGGCAATAGGCTCGCCACCTATTACATGGGACCTAAACATACCGGCGAACTGTGGGTGTACATTGGTACACCTCTGCCTAACCCTTCGGGGATACAGGCGTGATGGTATGTTATGTTATGTTTTAATCTCCTTTGAATACAATCCTCGGATGTTTAATATTGTATTCTGCAAATTTTCGAAGTACATAATGTACCAGTATGTAATGAGATTGGACCTATAACGTGATATCCAATCTGTCTTATTAAGATCACGCGTATTGAATAAGAGTAAGAAAGACTATGAGACTGAATATCGTGTAATCTGAAAAGCGCTTTAAATAGAGACTTGAACTCATACACGCCATAATGTATTACATATTTATTACGGACTATGTAATGTTATATTTAAAAGAAACTTCATTATTATTCTTACCATCATATGTAAAACAATAGATGAGTATTTATATAGATGTTTCAGAAAAATTGACAAACCCAAGTTACATAAAATGGAATACATAATCATTACTTTACATTTCAATAGTGTTACATTACACCTGTCCAAATTATATGCTAGTGTTAATTTACTAATTTAAGTAAAGATTTAGGGGTATCTGTGTGCCATCTATTTAAGTAGAATGTCGGTTTATCTAGCCCCACCACCCAATACTCGTTGGCAGTGTAAACAGGGTAAATTGTACCACCCCGCGGTATTATGGCGGCACGATATTACCGTTTTACGACTTTAAGATACTGCCGTAGAGGTGTACCGACGGGAACAAATTAAACAGGTTATATACTAGATGTTGTTATGGTGACAGCTAATCATTACGGTTTTATAAGTCTTGTAGGTACGTGTAGATATAGTTACAATAACTATGATAATAGAAATATTGAACTTGTACTTGAATTTTCAAGTGGCTTAATTGCATTGTATTATCTGTAAGTAATAATCATAATACCCAAGTACCGAAGTGTTTTGCAAATATTTAGTTTGCAATTGTTTATTTTGCACGAATGCTGATTTATATATGTTAATAATTAGAATAATTAGCCCTAAAACCGTATATCTATCCTTATCCTAACCCACATTGGGGAAGGCTTCAGTTCTTACCGCCTTCAGCTGAATACTGCATTCTACCCAGAGTGGCTACCTGAGCTGCCCAACCCGTATTGCTGGGTAACAAAGTATCCCCTAGTCAGATTGAGAAAAAAATTACAGTTTTAAATCTCCAAATTTAAGGAGAAAAATCTAGCTTCGTATCAGCCAGGAACTGAATATATAATATATTCGTTTCCTAACCGAGTTGTCGAATGTATTCAACATACGGAACGATACATTACCTTCGTCGTTTACAAATCCGATGGCTTGAAAAAATATCGGAGGGAAATCTCAGCTGGTACGTTCTGCTTCAGACCGATAGCGTCGCAAGTCTTCTGAATTATTTATAGAGTTTAATGTACTTATTAGTTTGTATACTTTAGTGAATATTTTGTGCTAGGCTGAAATGAAGGCATGGCAGAATGGTGTAGGAGACAGAGTTCTCATTAATTTTCAAATACGTAATTAAATAAAATAGTTTATTTTGCAAATAGGACTATAGGAATTACTTAATTTTACACGTCGTATTTTAAAGGTAGATGGAGTCGACGTCAGCGTGTAGCACTCTGTATATATCTACGGGGTGTTTTTGTGTAATAACACTCATATAAGATTAATTTAACGATCTAAGATCCTCGGAACATTTGGTTTTACACGATAAAGATAAGCAGCAATGTCGCGTTTACACATAAACAAACAACTATTTGATTTTCTTGTTGATAAATACTAGGTAATTAGGCATTATTTAGGTTTTTATCAATTTTATATCAAGATGCATAGTACAAAGGTACAATCTGTACGTAAATAACATTCTATTTATAGATGCCAATTCATGAAGATTTTAAATCATAACTAGCTGTACCCCTAATGCAATTTTTTCTACCTAGCACCTGCCTACTACCTACCTACTACCACTTAGAGGTATGAAAAATAGATAGTAGCCGATTCTCAGACCTACTGAATATGCATATAAAATTTCATAAAAATCGGTCAAGCCGTTTCGGAGGAGTATGATAACTAACATTGTGACACGAGAATTTTACATATAAGATGATTATAATTACTTAGACACTGACATAGCTAAATGGAATTTTTTGAGAGGTGTTTCGAAACAAATGAATGCACAAAATTAAATGCTATCAATTAACACGTCAGTGAGTTTCAATGAACAATAAATATATGAACATAGTCACGCGGCACATAATATGTTTGGAATTGAAATGCTTTGACCGGAAATTCCTTTATAATCTACTGCAGCTTAACTATTGTATTGATTTAAATGCAGTTTAATTTATTACTGTTTGTATAACATTGCTGAGAATAAAATTATTATACCTTGATATTTTTTACATAGCGTATGTCCTGGGACCACACACACATGGTTATCTGATCCTAAACTGAGCAAAACTTGCACTATGGTAACCAGACAACTGATAAACATTCCTATATATATTTCAAAATACATGCATTACGAGTATGTTATATCTCCAGCACACAATGAGTATGTTAATCAACACTTCATACAAATAATCACGAAACATGTTATTTCAACGTTCACATTTCTAGGATTTGGGCAAGTCAATTGGTATTTACCGGAAACAATTTCAAAGCCAAGGCTGCTACTGAAAGTTTTCTGACAGAAATGTACGAGTACATAACGACTTGGCTAAACCAGGAAATTGAGTACACTCTCCACGCTTACATCTTCTACACCAATAAGGCCGTAGGTATATAAAAATAAGGTTCGAACTAAGTTACCAAGAAACCAAATAAACAACATAAAGAACGCTTCACAAAACAATTGACATTTATTTTAATATAACGTTCAGAGTCATTTAATAAAATTATATCGCTTATATAACAATTAGAAATAATTTAAATGATTAAAGAAACATAAACAAAACTAATAATTTATTTATTAACTTACATGAGATTAGGTACTACTGTTAAGTAAAGGTATTTAAATAGTTGATACTTTGTTTAAGGCGCTCCCCCGAGCAAATGCCCTTCAGCGTTTGACCTCTAAACCCCCCGCATTTCCCCTCTATATATACATCGCTACTTTTTATGAAAAAACAACGCCATCTGTTGATTTACTTACGTACTAAGTAGTAAAAATAGTAGACTTATGAATTTATAGACAAGAATATCTTCAATCATGACCGCAAGATTTAAAAAAAAAGATAAGTGAAATATATTTTATTTTTCTCTAAAATTGAATATCACCCAAGTACTTAATTGAAAACTTCTGAGTGAATAATTTAATGATGTAAAGTTATTCAGTCAGAAAGGTATTTCATGTCTTTTACAAGATTTTTTTTTTACCTTTATTTAGTGACTTGGTATTGACTACGATTTTTTTAATTGATGAAAAATTCGATATTTTTGGTGCTAATTTTCACAATCAGTCGATTTGGTTAGGTTGTTTATCTCAAAAATATCAATCTAACAAGGCACGTATTAAGAGGAAAGGTGGGCAGAGAGACTTGAAGAAAGTCTTGCTGTCTCTCTACCGCATGATTTGTGAATGTGTGTGTAAGTTGATAGTGTGTGTGTCAAAGTGCGCTCGCATGATGTAGTTGTCTACAAGTTGTCTACTTCTACCATAGAGAAAAGTAATACTTCTACTACCACCAAAATCATTTTCTCTTCGCACCATGCTTCGCACACGTAAATTGGCAACTGAACTATAAACAAGGGGTAACCATGACACTACAAAGTAGCCATATGATTAACTTTTTGAGTACGTAATCGTTGTGGTAAACAGCTTGGTGGTAGTGCGATTGGACATAAAATTTTTGCTGCAAATTCAAATCTCGGTTGAGCTACCCTTTTTGAGTTTTAAAACATATCTTTTTTAATTTAAATCTTCATTACATTTAGTTGCTTTTATTTAAATATTAATATAAATTGTTTATGAAAATCTTTTTATCTAAACCGCGACTAAATCCGTAAAAAGAAGTTTTATTCAAGAAATACCTAATTATTGGTATATTTATTTGTGTGCTAAAACTTATTATTATTGTTAATATTAGACCTTTATTTTGCATACTGAATAAGAAAATTATAGACTATGCTTCTGTGTTTTTACTTTTTCATGAAATATTGTCATGGGTTTTGAGTAAAAACAATAAGTAAAAACAATCACAAATAAATATACCATAAATTATTTCTTTTCAAAGGAATACTATAAATGATGCCACTGATATAACAATAGTAACATATTTTTTCTTACGGCATATCACACCCTTGGTCTGCAATGGGCATCAAACTTACCACGGAAAAATAGTAAACACTAACACAAAATAATCATTGTTTATGCAATGCACGACAAAAAGATAAACAATCAAAATTATTTTTATGTCGTAAAAAATCAAACAAATTTTACAAAATAATAAACAATGCAGGACAAAAAGATAAACAATCAAAATTATTTTTCTGTCGTAAAAAATCAACCAAATTTTACAAAATAATAAACAATGCACGACAAAAAGATAAACAATCAAAATTATTTTTATGTCGTAAAAAATCAACCAAATTTTACAAAATAATAAACTATAAAATAATAGGTCATAATACTCAAAAAGGATGTGTCGACTGAGATTCGAACTTACAGCCAGAATATTAATTTCCAATCGTACTACCACCAAGCTGTTTACTAATACAGAAAATTAATCAAAAAGTTTATCATATGGCTACCTTGTATTGTCATGGTTACCCCTTGTTTATATATCAATAATGCCAATTCACGTGTGCAGATGATAAAATAATTTTGGTGAGTAAGTAGACAATTACACGTAGCGAGCGCGCTTTGTCACAAACACTGTCAACTTACGCACACATTCACAAACCGTGCGGTAGAGCGACAGCAATACTTTTTTCAAAAACCGAATTTTCAAAAGCCGCCCGCCTTTCCTCAGGGTAGGACTAGAATTCTTTCAAATCCAGGCATCATCCTGTTATAATCGTGTTCATTGCCATCGAAAAATCAAGGTTTTAATTTAAACCTCAAATTCAGAATTAAAAATCCCATTAAATAAATTTTGAAGTTGTACATAATTTAACATAAACATACATAAATACGTATGTAATTTAAACAAATATGTAATTTGACATTTACAAGTTATCTTATAACATAAATATGTATTCCATGCTATTTGTATTTTATCACCAGTGCCGTGTGTAAAACTACATAGTGCTAGCAATGACCTTTTGACAGTTGTCATAATATTAAATTGTAAATGACATTTCAAAGAAAAATGAGACGTGCTCTCACGTCGAGAGCCTACGGCTGACTGCCGCCTCGCCTCCGCGAGTGTATTTTTGTTGTGAATTTGACAATTTTTAGGAATAATTTGAATTATAAAATAAATTGTTGGCCTTTTTGAAAATCAGAAGCGTAGAAGATGTTTAGATTTAAATTCTCTATTAATTGGTATAAGTTACATTCAAAAAGCACGTGTACTTCATGAGGTTATGCAAGAAATAAATTTTGATAGACCATTTTTAAAATGAGTAATACATAAAAATTGCTGCATTAAAAAAAAATATATCCAGGTAAATTAAAGTCGACATGTTAGAGAATGATTTGGTATAACCATTAATTTGATATGTGTTTTAAATATCGAGTTTATAGCTTAGTAAAACACGGCTTTTGCGCATTTTGCTCGGGGGAGCGCCTTAAACAAAAAAACAATGAAATTATGAATTGACTGTAACTTTCATATACCGAATCCTATATTAAGTGCTATATTTTGGTAAATACTCTTTGAAGACACTATTCCAACATTCCATTTCTTCCTTGTCGGGTGATTTGCCAGCTTTCAGCTCATTGCCAATCTCCAAATAATCCTGTTCCTCAATTGTGAATGGATTCCACTTCACTCCAAGACTATTGTCGGGGGTCGGGTTCCTGAAAAATAAGTGTTGTATTAGTTTTCAACCGACTTTAATATGATGAGGTTCTTCATTCGGCTGTATGTGTTTTTTTGTATATTACGCGGGCTCATGCGCAAAACGTCTCTTTCGCAAAATGTCCCCTGGTCGTAAAACGTCTCTTTCGCAGAATGTCTCCTTCGCAAAACGTCTCTTTCGCAGAATGTCTCTTTCGCAGAATGTCTCTTTCGCAGAATGTCTCTTTCGCAATAAGTCGCGCCAGGGACTTAGAATAAAATTTTGATTTTCAAAACAAAATAAATATTCATTAAAATTATTATGCAATTTTGATGTTAAAATTTTGGTACTTAAATTTACTTAAGTATGTATTGCAATGCACTGAAATTAACTTTTGTTATCATTTTCATAAATGATAAAAAAATTAAATCTTCGCACTAAAATAAACCTTGGTTATTCATTAAAATTTGCTACATCAATTATTATTTTCGTCAATCTGTATCAAAATATATTTTTTTATTTGGAATACATACTTAAGTAAATTTAAGTACCAAAATTTTAACATCAAAATTGCACTATAATTTTAATAAATTATTTTTTGTTTTGAAAATCAAAATTTTATTCCAAGTCCCTGGCGCGACTTTTTGCGAAAGAGACATTCTGCGAAAGAGACGTTTTGCGCATGAGCCATTACGCGACGTCTACATCAGATGGGACCATTTAAAAAAAAAATATTTTCGCCTCAGACGTAGACCCATGAAAACTGATGAATCATCTTGACATCAAAAATGAAGAAGTAGCTTTGTTGTTACTTTGTTTGTGTTTAGTTTTTTTTGCATTTGTGTGCATTCAATTATTATATTGATAAGGTATTTACGGCTACCCCAACTTTTTGAGGTGCAATGAAAAATGAAACATTATATCTAGATAACTTAATTCTACCCTACAGACAAGGAATCCATAAATTATTTAGCAAACTTCAAGTTAATTAATTTAGCTTACCCATATTTTGCGAAGTTCGTCCAAAGCGTGGTCACTCGATTTATCAATTTGAAAGTGTTCGAGTTTTTATGAACTGTTTCTGTCAAAACTTTTATCGGGAAGAGATAAGCCAAGTCATCGGCATGACACACCATTGATTTATCCTTATTAAGATGGCCGACGCCAAATAAACTGCTGAAACAGTTCCTCTCCGATTTACAAGAAAATTTGTAAAAGTAAACTTTATTCGTCTTCGAATGAAGTTTTCCTGATAACATCACGCCGTGAGTGAACATGTCTGTACCCAAGAACTTTATTAATTGGTCTAAATGTTTTACTGATATAACTTCGTCTTTGAAGTAGAATTGTTGTATTTTCCTGGCTGCTCCGAAATGATCAACCATTGGACAATATGTTTGAATATGTTTAGGAGTAAAGAAATCACGGTAACACTTTGCTTTAGTAATCATGTCTTCTAGAGCATCACCTATAGCTAAAGCCATCAGACCTTCGTCTTGAGTGAACCCGGTCATAATATCCACTCCTTCATGAGTCCTTGTTTTGACTGCGTCAATCACATCGCCATGAAAGAACCTTTCATTTCCAAAATCCTTTTCATCAGCTATAGTGAAATGAATTTCGTAAGATTTTTGAGAAACTGTTATTTGCAACTTTAAGTTAACTAGAGACTCAACTGGTAATTTTTTGAAGAATTCGTACAGTTCTTTATCATCTTCTGAATGAAAACCTAGTTGTCTTGCTAATAGTAAAGCTCTTTCACGAAGTTCGAAACCACGAGACCAGAAACATGTACTTGTTCCACTCTGAGATATAGCTCGTTTAAATAAACCTTTACACATCGGCGATATTAAATGATAGGCCACGCTCCCAGCGCCAGCACTTTCCCCAAAAATTGTTATATTTTCAGAATCTCCACCAAAATTGGAAATATTTTTCTTAACCCATCTAAGCGCTGCTACTTGATCTTTCATGCCAGCATTCCCGGGTATATCAGGGGTGTCCAGACAGAGAAATCCTAGTGCTTCGAGTCTATAATTGATCGTAACCAAAACAATACCATGTTTAATCAGGTATTCGGGGCCATAAAGATCGTCATTACCACTTCCCCAGATAAAGCCGCCTCCGTGAATCCAAACCATGACGGGAATGGGGGAAGTTGGTTTAATATCAGGTGTATATACGTTAAGATACAAACAGTCTTCACTCATATTTTGTAAATTAGGGTTTGTGGAATTGAACTGGTAGCATATAGGACCAAATTCTTTGGCACTTCGAGTACCTTGCCATGGTTTTGGTGGTTGAGGCGCCTGGAATATAGAATTAAATTATATTTTTTAACGTTTTGCTATTTAATTGTTTATTCCAGTTTATCTGTCTCGTGATTTAATGCAATGTAAATCAATATAACTTTTTAAAGATCTATTTAGGTAGTAATGAAAGACTTCTAGACGGGCCTGTTGGTCTAGTGGTTAGTGACCCTGACTGCTATACTGGAGGTCGTGGGTTCGATTCCCACCCAGGACAAATGTTTGTGTAATGAGCACGATCATTTGTTCTGGTTGTCTGGGTGTAATTTATCTATAATATGTATGTATTTAGAAATATATAAGTATGTTTATCAGTTGTCTGGTTACCATAACACAAGCTCTGCTTAGCTTGGGATCAGATAACCGTGTGTGAGTTGTCCCGGAATATTATTACTTATTATCAAGGCAGGTAGATACATATTTCTAAACACAACATCTTACCTTGAACCTCAGATCTCCTATTGGTGGTTGTGCGTAAGGTATTCCTTTAAAGCTGTAGAACGTGCCTCCGTACTCGTTTTTCACCAGCTCTCCTTCCAGTAACCCCTCGCTAACTCTCACTTGTACCATCTTTGCATTTACATAAACAATAATATTTCTAAAACAATCTGTCTCGATTCAGATCCCTTCAACAACTAACTAAGAAGTCGGTTGACGCCCTATAAATAATCAACATAGAATAATGGTAGCTGTCACATAGAACACACTTGCTTCTTCTAGCGTCAACCAGTAAATTAAACAATATTTAATTAAAATTTAAATAAATAGAAAAACAGCTTAGGCCTACGAGTAAAAAAACAAATTATTTAATTATCACCGTTACAAATCAATTTCTACCGTCCTCGCCTCGTTTGAAATGCCCGAAGGTATTTGTACTCCGTTTTATAAAGAAGGTTATTTGACGATGACAGTAATAAAGCAATTCACGTAATTATGTACCATACGTCTTATTGTGTCTTCTTAACTGAAATTTCCTGTAATTTTCTATTCTACTGGTATTGTATGGTTAATTTTATTGTTGTCAGATGTTTTGTTGAAAAGACAATGCTTGCATTGAACGATAGTTTAAATCCTCTAATCCCAACTTTGCATGCAACCTGAGTTTAACTTACTGTGAAAATACCTTCCTTGGCATTTGTGTAAACAGATATTGCGTTGTTGTACCTATCGTTTGGTTAATATAAATACCCTACATTTGGTGCAGTTATGTCAATATTTACATGAAAATTATCTTATCTCCTGGCCTTCATTGCAAGTCATCGTTCCTATTTGACATTCTACGGAGGACAATAGGTCGACATTTTAACTGTTATTAATAATTTACGGTTTCTTCGTTTGAATTATATGATGTTTTGATACACTACATTAGATTTTTGTTATATTATGTAATGTCATTAATTTTGTAAATTACGTTTAGGTATGATAATGTCCGTTAAGGAAGGAAAAAATATAATTAAAAAAAATAAAAAACACGCCTGCCATGTCAAAAAAAAATAAAAACAAGTCAAATATTTGCAGTCGGGGTCGGTTACTTGGAACAATTCATTACAGGTCCCCCGACTGCAAATATTTGACTTGTTTTTATTTTTTTTTGACATGGCAGGCGTGTTTTTTATATTTTGTATCTTTCGGAACCCTTTGCAGGCGATTTCGACTCACACTTGACCATTTTTTAATGTCCACATAGCCTATGTCACTCGGGATAACTCAAAGCTTCTAATGATACCACAAACATTGAAATCGGTCAAGCCTTTTAAAAGATATGGTGGAATAAAGAAACTCACAAACATACATACATACATACATACATACATACATGAACCCTGAAAACATAACACTCCTTTTTGGGCAGTCGTGTAAAAAGGCGTCCGCTCGAAAAAAAATGGATTTTTTAAATATGCCAGCATGTGAAAATATATTTAGACATTGAAATACTAGGTAAAGACTTGTGAAACAAACGGGTACTATTTGAACAGATAGGGTCATAATTCAGCCAGGACTCTCGCTCCTATTGCTAAACAAACGAATCCTTTACAAATATTGAAATTCTATTTGTAGGACAATATTGGTACAACGCCTTTAGTGTTACCAATTACTAGGCCCGAAAATAGTAGGTCAAGGGATTGTTATACGATAAAAATATCATATAACTCTAAATTCTGAGAGCTAGGAGTCGGAAAATGATAATATCAAATTCTAATTTAAGGTTAAGAATTTACTAATATTGTGAGGAATAGTAGACAAATAGCTATGTCCACACTATGCATTTTCATCTTCAATTTTCGTCTTCATCTTTCTATTCAACTTTCGTTTGACGCTTTCAATGATTGAATGCGTTAACGAACGCAACGCCAATATTGTCATTTAGTTCAGTCGTAGTTTCTGTCAGCTTTAGGAAACATGTGCGACGAGAATATTTTACTTGGTGGAATATGTGCGGCTTACTTGGTCATAAGAAATTCCAGAAAAAAAAGAACCAAGAGAAAGTTTTGGATACGAGGTTATTATAATAATCGAAGTAACGTGATTATGAGTGAACTACGAGAAGATAAAGATATTCTTTTTAAAAACTTTACACGCATGTCAGAAAGAAATTTCGATCGACTTTTGAAATTGGTTGAACCAATAATTACATGTATAATTATAATGTATTATGTATACAATGTATTATCTTTTTCTTCGTCCGCCATCTTGTTGTTGAACGCTTTGTGGCACAGAAATCCACCCGACGCGGGAAAACGTGCATCACAGCGCGCGCTTCGCTTTCAACTATCATCGCGCATGCGTTACGGGCATGCCTCACGTGCGCTGTTGACTGCGCTATGACGCATGCCCTTGATGATTAAAAAAAGGCACAGTGTGGACATAGCTAATTGAGAGATAATAATATAGATGATGACATATAATAATAATTAACATTTATTTATTCAGTGACCAAATTATACATTCAATCAACACACGGGAAAAATACGAAATAAATGATATTCGTGTGATAGTTTTAGAATACAGTAAAACAATTCAGAATATAATATATCAAATTGTCTTTATTTCGAAAGTTTCATTAAAAGTGCTTTCTACCACTCAAGTCCAGCGAATTCAAAGACACTCTTCCAGAACTGGACAGCTTCGGCGTCAGGATCGCTGGCCACCGTCAGGCTGTCTGCTATGGCCACGTAGCGCTTGCTGGCGGTGTCGTACTCCGGCCATGCGATGCCCAGCGAGTTATCCGGTGTCGGGGTACTGGAAACACACGTTTTATGAGTGATTTTGCAAATCAATATGGCTGTACTTATGGCTGTTGCTGTGTATACGCTTGATGCCAAAGTTATGAAACAAAGTAGGCAAAAATTTGATTCCGAATTGGTTTTAAAACTAAAATGATTTGACACGAAAATAAAAACGTCAATGTTTAAGAAATACTCACCCGAATTTAGCAAAGTTCGTGAAAATTCTGCAGACCAGATTGACGAGCTCATATTCCTTAGTATTTTTTTCAAGCTTGAAGTTGAACTCCTTAGCGTCAAACAAATACATGAGGTCATCCAAGTGGCCAGCTCCTACAATCCCGAATTTCTGTCCTGGGTTCCCGAAAACGTTCCTTTCTGATACACAAGAAAACTTGTACATATATCGTTTACCATTGCCGACCTTCGGTGTATGAGACAAAAATCTGTTGACGTCGGTAACAAAGTAAGCATCATTGGCAAAAGTGATCAGCTTTCTCATATTATCTGCGTTTATCGTAGATTCTCCGAAATAGTGCTCCTGTATAATCTCTGCTACGTCTAAGATTGTCTCAGGAGTGCATTTTATAAGAATTTTTCTTGGCACGACTTGTTCTGAGTATTGATTGAAATTTTGTTGTAAAGATTTCTCGAACGCATCTATTCCACATAAAGTTTCCTCATTCGTGTATCCTATGAATAAGTCAACATCGTTTATCCTGTTGTTTTTTAATGCTTCAGAGGGTTCTTCTGTCAAGAAATGTTCTTTTCCAAAATCTTTTTCAATAACTGGAGTGAAATGGTAATCTTTGTATATGTGATTATTATAATTTTCAAATGAAAGGACAGCTGGATTTGTGTCGATTAATTGCTCTACTGGGACATTTTGTAAGAAATCTAACAATTTTTGTGGGTCTTTGGTATTCAGACCTAATTGCTTGCCCAACAGGAATGCTCGTTTTCGAGGAACGAACGGTATTCCCCAGTCGCAGTAAGGTACGCCACTCATAGAAATAGCTCTCTTAAAAAGACCTTTAGACATCGGTGAGATTGTATGAAAGCAAACAGCTGCGCCGCCGGCACTCTCGCCAAACACTGTAACATTGTTGGGATCCCCACCAAAGCTCGCTATGTTGTCCCTCACCCAGCGCAAAGCAGCTACTTGATCTTTCATCCCTGCGTTTCCAGGCACCTCTTCTGTGTCTAAACATAGGAAACCTAGTACTTCTAGTCTGTAGTTAATTGTAACAAGTATTACACCATGATTGACTAGTAGATTTGGACCGTAGAAGTCATCGTCGCCAGATCCACTTTTATAACCGCCTCCATGTATGAAAACCATAACTGGCAACGGAGAAGCAGGTTTAATATCGGGACTGTAAACATTCAAGTATAAACAATCCTCGGTACTTAGTGTTACTTTTTGTGTAAATATGTCTTTTTGCGGGCATTTGGGACCATGCTCTGTAGCTTTTCTAACGCCGTTCCACGGCAAAGGCGGTCTAGGGGCCTAAAAAAATATGAATAATATATTATAGCCCTATGTATTGTTAATTCTCTGATATTAAAAATATAGTTGAATATAGGGTGAATAAATGATGAGTTTGGATTTATATTTACCTTGAATCTAAGCTTTCCTAGGGGAGGCTCAGCGTACGGGATGCCTTTGAAGCTGTAGTACGGAGTACCATCAGGGTCTGTCGTCAGCTGCTCACCAGACAGCCAGCCTTGCTGTACTTTGACTTCAACCATTGTTACACCTTTTGTACACACTACGGAAGTATAGTACTAATTAATAATTAAATAATTCTAATCTTTAAACTTTTTAATGATTTAAATTAAATTGAAATTCTGATGGTTGTAAAAGATAGATAATGAATAATGTATATTTAAATAAGAATAATAAATTAAGACTACTATTGATTTAACGGCATTAAAATATTTTTTTAATAAATAATTAATGAAGAAAACAAGATAGTGAGCCGCTTACCTAGACACTAGTTGAGTATTTTGGTAAGTGTGACCTTTTATATTATGTCGTATCAATTATAGCAGGCCTTATCACAAAAAATAAAATGTCATCGTCTTTGCGTTATCATTATGACGGGCTAAACTCGTTCGTTCAGCCGTCGAAATCAAAAAATATATAAAATTGATTGTGTTCTTCTTATCGTGTCGATGACAATCTATTTATACATATTATTATGTTGTGTCGGCCCAAAATTCTGCGTGCTTCGGGTGACAGATCTCGGCGACAAGCTTAAGTCCATGAATGTGTGTGCGGCTTTGTGTTTCGTTTCGATGGGTTTCTTGGACGCAAAGTATGACACATTTTGTTTTGCGGCACAAATCAGTAAGCCCTCTTACGCACTAGCGGTTGGCCGCCTAGGCGCTTCGATTGAGCGGCCAGCCGCCTGATGCGGTTGCTATAGCGGTTGACCGCTACGCCAACCCCACGGCGGCCAACCGCTATGAAACCGCGTAAAGCGGTTGGACCGCTTGAAGGCGTATTTTGTCTAGTAAAGAAATGGACGCCGTCGAGGTAGCTTGTGTTATCTATTTTTACTACCGAAAACAACGAAAGAATAATAAAAACAGATACTGGATTCACCCTTTACTAGAAACACGCAACGAATTTGGCCACCCTTTTTACTTTTCTCTATGGGCGGCTCGCCGCGAACTGAACCGCCAGGTGCATATAAACAAACTGGCGGCCAGCCGCGAAGCGGGCCGCAGCTATCCATTCAACCGCCGCGGTTGAAATTTTGTGGCGGTTAAGTGCGTACAATCACAAGCGGTTGCATATTAAACTGGAAATGCGGCTAACCGCGGGGGCGGATAGAGAAAAGTAAAAAGGGTGGCCAAATTCGTTGCGTGTTTCTAGTAAAGGGTGAATCCAGTATCTGTTTTTATTTTTCTTTCGTTGTTTTCGGTAGTAAAAATAGATAACACAAGCTACCTCGACGGCGTCCATTTCTTTACTAGAAAAAACACGCCTTCAAGCGGTCCAACCGCTTTACGCGGTTTCATAGCGGTTGGCCGCCGTGCGGTTGGCGTAGCGGTCAACCACTGGGGTGCGTGGCAGAAAACCTCCTCGTGTGCTCAGTGGCTGCTTGTCCGTTTGGTGTCCTGGGGACGAGCAGGTGCTGGGCCGGTGCACCCTGGGTGCGGGCAACAGTCTCCTCGCGAGGGGTGGGAAGGAGGAGATTGTTGTCCGTAGCTAATTTCTGCCGGAGCGGAGGAGTCGCTCCCGAGGGCTCCCTATCTGCGCTCTGCAGCTGCAGAGTGCACGACTAGGGAGCGAGATGGGTAGACCGCGGGCCGTTTCTACAGCCCGAGGTCGAGGGGTTTCCGCGGCGTGCACGTCGCGGTGACCGAGGTGGGGAAGACCGTGGGTTGCTCCTCAACCTGCGGTCCAGGGGCATCCGTGGCGAGGTGTTGGAGCCACGGTGCCGGGTGGAGGGTAGTTTTTAGTTAGTTTGTAAGTTGGGAAAAAAAAAAAAAAAAAAAAAAAAAAAAAAAAAAAAAAAAAAAAAAAAAAAAAAAAAATTGCTTGTAGATTAATAGTAGTTTTTAGATACCGAGCAGCGAGCGGTTTATCTTGCACCGGAGGCATCTGCGGGCCTCGGGAGGCCTAAATACCCTCCCAAAAAGAGCAGCCGCATCGCCTTGGGGAAGCGATGTGCGTACCACCCATTCGTAATATGGAAATGTCCCAAAATGAAGTAGATTTGTCATGCGCCCCGGTTGACGCCCGGCGCTCGCAGGTATCCGGGCCTGCGAGTGTTAAATTGACGACCGATGGAAGCACAGGGGTAGGTGACCAGGCCCCTGTAGCGGATGCGACTACTGGAAGATATGCTATGTCATGTGACCCGGTTGACACCCGGCGCTCGCAGGTATCCGGGCCTGCGAGTGTGAAATTGGTTACCGACGGACGCGCGGGGGTAGGCGACCAGGCCCCTGGGGATCGGTCGCGCGGGACGTCTTCCGTAAGGAAGCGTCCGGTGTGCCGGTCCTCAGACGAGGAAGGCCTGCCGGCCCCCAAATTGCCGACTTCCAGGAGGGGTCGGCAGGCATCGAGAGGGGCGACTGCTTCACAGCCGCGGAGGGACAAGAACGGACGTTTCGTGCGCTCTAATACCTCGGCGGCTAGTGAAGCAGAGAGTGACGCGGGGGTCACTGCAGAGGACCCTGGCGATGGCGGCGAAAGCTGTTCCTCGCTGGGGAGCTCGAAGGCGGAGCTCAACGCCGCCAAGAGGGAGCAGCGCAAAGCCGTCGCGGCCGACGAAGTGTCGGAAATGGCCCGACGCGCACGCGAGCGACGCGCTACCCTGGCGGCGGAAGGGGGTGAGCCTTCGGCGGTGGCCTTGAGCCAACTGGCTCTGGATGGGGTGGACTTGGTCCTGAAGGTTGCCACCAAGTCCGGCAGCCTGAAGGGCACGTTCACCCGTGGCCTGAAGGAGGCTGCTGCGGACATCAGGGAGGCGGTTGGTGTCCTCCTCAGCAGGACGGCCTCTGACGAGGTCGCAAAGCTGCAGGAGGAAAACAGCCGCCTCCGAAGCGACCTGGAGGACCTTCGGCGACAGGTCGCTGCTCTGAGTGAGCAGCAGCAGCGAGGCTCGTCCGCCGATGCCGCACCTGCAGTGGCCCCGACTCCCGCACAGCGTCCGGCAAGCACTCGTACCGAGGATGAGGTCGAGCGCATTGTCCGGATCTGCATGCTCCAGTGCGGGAGTATGGTCAATGCTCGGCTGGAGGCGATTTCTCGGCGTCTCCCGCCAGAAGTCCTCCGTCCGCCCCTAGCGGCAGACACACGGAGGACCGAGGAGCCGCCGAGACTCGCGCCTCAGAAGAGGAAGCCCGCGGAGGGTGCCAAGAGGCCCGCGGAGGGTGCCAAGAGGCCCGCGGAGGGAGCCCCTCCGAGCGAGCAGCCCACGACTGCCGGGTCTAAGGGTGAGACCTGGGCGAAAGTCGTGGGCCGTAAGAAGGCCCGCAAAGCCACCAAGAAGGCTGCGGCTGCTGCACGCGCTCCCGTCCAAACCGCAAAGGCGGTTGCGCAGCCTGCGAGGCGGACTGCCAAAGGCGGTCGCAAAGTACCGACGGTGCATGCCCCGCGTTCCGAGGCTGTGACGCTCACGTTGCAGCCAGGAGCAGCGGAGCGCGGTGTGACGTACCGGTCGGTCATTGCCGAGGCCAAGGCCAAGATCAAATTATCTGATCTTGGTCTTCAGTCCGTCACACTCAGGCAGGCTGCCACGGGTGCGCGGCTGTTCGAGGTGGCTGGCGCTGCGAGTGGCAGCGCCGAAAAGGCGGACGCTCTGGCCGCCAAGATGAGGGAGGTCCTCAACCCTGAGGACGTCCGGGTCTCCAGACCAGTGAAAACCGCAGAGGTGCGGATTGCTGGACTGGACGACTCGGTGACCTCAGAGGAGGTGGTGGCGGCCGTTGCCCGAAGCGGCGAGTGTCCGCCAGATAAGGTGCGGGCCGGCGACATACGCGCCGACGCCACTGAACTCGGCGCGGTCTGGGTTCGGTGCCCTGTGGCGTCGGCGAAGAAGATCGCCGAAAAAGGGGAATTGCTGGTGGGCTGGGTTGCAGCGAGTGTGAAACTCCTGCAGCCCCGGGCCTTGCGGTGCTTCCGGTGCCTGGAAAAGGGGCACGTCCGGGCAAAGTGCACCGCCGAGGTCGACCGTAGCGATCTATGCTATCGCTGCGGTCAGCCCGGCCACAAGGCGGCCCAGTGTTCCGCGGCGCCCAACTGCAGCTTGTGTTCGGCTGCGGGGAAGCGAGCGGGACACGCAGTGGGCGGAGGGGCCTGTGGCGCGCCTGCCAGCAAGGCCAAAAATAAAAAAAAGAAGGGGGGCTCTAAACCTGCCGGGGTAACCTCGCCACCCCCGCAGGCTAGCAGCTCCAAGGCCGACTCCCGGCCCAGGACCGTTGCCGAGGGAATGGAGTGTCAATAATGGCACAACTACATTTCCTCCAGGGCAACATCAACCACTGTGCCAGAGCTCAGGATCTTTTACTCCAGAGCATGGCAGAGTGGTCGATCGACGTGGCTGTGGTCGCTGAACCGTACTTCATCCCCGCCCGGGACAACTGGCTGGGGTGCGCTGACGGTTTGGTGGCCATTATTGGCGAGGCTCTGATCGACCCGTCTAGGGGCCGTGGCTGGGTTGCTGCGGTCTCTGGCGGCATCGTCATTGTGGGGGCGTATTTCTCCCCCAACAAGAGTCTCGCCGACTTCGAGGGTTTCCTTGTCGAGTTGGGCGCCGTCGTAGGCCGCTACCACCCTCGTCCCGTTTTTGTGCTCGGGGATCTCAACGCCAAGTCATCGGCGTGGGGATCTCCGGTCACTGACCCTCGGGGCGAGGTGTTGGTAGAGTGGGCGGTGACGACTGGTCTGGTCGTCCTGAATCGGGGTTCGGAATACACGTGCGTGCGGCAGCGGGGCGGGTCGATAGTGGACGTCTCGTTCGCTAGCCCCTCTGTCGCTGGCCGTGTCCGTGACTGGCGTGTCGCTGTGGAGGTGGAGACGCTATCGGACCATCGTTATGTTCGGTTCGACGTCTCTGCCCAGACCGCAGGCGGCCGCCATCCAACAACCCCGATGAACGACGGCCCGCGTTGGGCGCTTAAGCGCATCGACAGGGAACTACTCGAGGAAGCTGCATTAGTCCAGTCCTGGACCTGGGAGTCGGCGACGGACGGCCCCGTCGACGTCGAAGCGGAGGCGCTGCGGTTTCGCGGGGCGATGACGCAGATCTGCGACGCGTCCATGCCCCGTGTCCGCCAACAGTCCGCAAGGCGCCAGGTGTACTGGTGGACCGCCGAGATCGCGCAATTGCGCGTAGCGTGCGTTGCGGCCCGCCGCCGGTACACCCGATACCGGAGACGACGTCGACGGGATTCCGCCGAGGAGGACGCGCTGTATGAGGTGTACCGCGCGTCCAAGGAGACTCTGTGGCTGGCCATCGGCGACTCCAAGTCGCGTGCCAGGGAGGAGCTGCTGGGGTCCCTGGATCGGGATCCGTGGGGGCGCCCCTACCGCTTGGTAAGGGGCAAGTTGCGTCCCTGGGCGCCCCCGCTGGTGCAGACCATGCGGCCCCGGCTGCTAGAGGTGGTAGTATCGACCCTCTTCCCTGTGCGAGGGGGACATGTTCCCCCGGCGATGGCTTCGCCCTCAGCCACAGACTCTCCAGAAGAGGAGGGCACCGATGTCCCCGAGGTGACGCAGTCAGAGACGAGAGCGGCCGTGTCGCGACTCCGGGCTAAGAACACAGCGCCCGGACCCGACGGAGTTCCTGGTCGAGCTCTCGTCTTGGCTCTGAAGGAGCTGGAGCCCCAGCTGAGGGGGCTCTTCACGGCATGTCTCGGGCGGGGTCAGTTTCCCAGTGTATGGAAGGAGGGGAGACTGGTCCTGCTCAGGAAGGAGGGGCGCCCCGCGGACTCGCCGTCCGCGTATCGGCCCATAGTGCTGCTCGACGAGGCGGGCAAACTGTTTGAGCGAATTATCGCAGATCGCCTCGTCAGCCACTTGTGCAGGGAGGGGCCGGACCTGGACGACAACCAGTTTGGTTTTCGTCGGGGGCGCTCCACCATAGACGCCATCATGCGCGTGAGGAGCCTGGCGGAGGAGACGGTGTCCCGGGGTGGGGTGGTGTTGGCGGTGTCTTTAGACATCTCCAACGCTTTCAACACCCTACCCTGGAGCTGTATTCGGGAGGCGCTGGTATACCACCGCGTGCCTCCCTACCTCCGCCGTACAGTAGGGGCTTACCTGGAGGACAGATGCGTCACCTATCGGGGACGTGACGGTGCTTGTCGGCACTCCATGTCGTGCGGTGTTCCACAGGGATCGGTCTTAGGACCGCTCCTGTGGAACATCGGCTACGACCGCATGTTTCCTATTTTTGTTTTAAGGAGAGATCAGCAGTTTTTTTCTTTATGTAATTTTGTGTTAATAAAATGTATGGTGACTCATATTTTTTTTACTTTCATTTAAGGAGTATTACATTGTCTATTAAATACAATTTATTGCATTAACCTATCATTTTTAGTTTCCGAGATTTTTAACAATCTTTAAGTGACCCGGATTCATTGCTCTCGAGTGTATTTAAAACGTTCGGCAACCACAAGGCTAGTTACCGCACACGAATTGCTTTTGAAAATTTAATCTTGTTACTACATTTCTAGTTCTTATTTTCTGTAATAAATTCGGGAAGCTTTTCCAAATAAATGTAGCTGTGAAATTTAAATGAATTAGGTCCTGTTTATTTAGTGTCCTCGATGATCGTTATTTTTGTACGTGTGAGGATTGTCTGAATATTACACTTTATACAATTTAAATGAGCCAGCTATTTATGTTGCCGATTTCGAAATCGGAGTAAGTACTAACGCATACTGACATCTTGAATTGGTCGAGTTCTGTTAGTCCGAACTCTTCTATACTTTATAGCTTATTGGCCACAAGTTAGCAGGCACTAAATAAATAAATACATAGTTATAGTTTGTATGTATCTACATAATACATACATCAACGTTCCATCTCATCATCATCATCATTATCATCCACAGCCCTTGACCTCCCACTGCTGGGCATAAGCCTCCCCTTTTTCGTGCGATTTTCTACGGTCCTGTGCCAGCCTCATCCACAACATGTTATACGTCCCATCTACAACATGTTATATTCTACACGGTAATGTTTAATATTTTGCAACGAATTTTCAATTAAACGGTAATAACGGTTTTTAGAAACCGTTGTTTGGAAACACTCTCCCAAGCAAAGATGGTCTTTACCGAGACAAGGCTAAAATATAGAGTAATGGAAATGTTATTTCCCTTTTTTCGTTAAATGTATACTTTAATTTAATATGTCATACATAGATCTTTGGCAGTCGTTAAGTCAATTCTGACAACCAGTCTTACTATCAATGGGATACTGTGTTTCCCAGTAAAATGGGTTGTGGAGGTCAGATAGGCAGTCGCTCCATGTAAAATACGGTATTCAGCTGAATCCGGTAAGACTGGTAGCCGACCCCAACATAGTTGGTAAAAAAGCTCGGGAGATGATGATGATGATGATGTATACTTTAATTAAATATGAGATAAGATTAAAAAACAAAGAGACTTATATCTCTAGACTTATATCTATGTGTTTCCGCATTTCCCGGTGTGTTGAATACATTAAAATTAAGCTAACAATATTTTACAGATTCACTCACCCTCCATTCATGCGCCAACAAGATTTACCTTCTATCTATCAATTAAATATCTTCTAACATGACGAAATTCGACTAAAATTATGCTTCGATTTACAACTTCGTCGATACTTGAATTATTCATATTCTTTTATACATAGATTAGTACTTACTGAGTAGTTTCATTATAAATAGCCGGATTACAGAAAGGCAGCCATTAAAAAGTTTGTTCACTGAAATTAGTCTCAAACGTAAGTAAATTGATTCGGAAAGTTGTTTTAACGAAAACTCGAATGAAAGCAGCCCGAAGTTTTTCATGCGTAATAATGTAGGTATTTTACTTTATGAAATAAATGAACAACGAACGAAATTTGACAAATACTCTGAAATGTATTTATTTTGTGGGTCCATTGTATTATAACTTTCAATTAGCATTGTGAAACTGACAATTACAGTCAGGCTGTATAATTTGGATACCTTTGCCTATTTATTGTAAGTGACTTTTCTAAGGCCATAGCCGACAAGCACAAAAGCCACAATTTTGATTGTTACAATGTTTATTTTTGATTGTTCACAATGTTTAATGTTAATAATTTAATTTAATTATTTATTCTAATACAACCTTAACTTAATTATAGATAGCATTGATTTTTCGTTTGTAGTCGTGAGTCGTGACTAAACTAATAAATGATAATTTTCCAATATTGATTATACACGAGAATTATAATTTAAAATTTTATAAAGTTACGTGCACATTCGATTTTTGACTGCCCTATGTAAAGTTCATTGACTCCTAAGTGCCGAAAACGTAACATTTCCACAAGACGTCTAAACAACAAACAAGTACACCGTTTATCTTTGTTTCAAGGGAATTTGAACTCTATTTATATAGCGATAAGGTCTACGTGCAGTTTAGCGGGTGCAACAATAGAATAACGCATCTCTGGAGAGCTGGGGGGTATAAATTGAACAAACAATGTATTGCAAAATGGGTCTGGGATAACGCAACAGTGGGTAAACGGTGGTTCTCAAAGTTTTATGGCTTAATTATAATGCTATTAGTTTTGCTTGGTTAGTAGTATTTTTATTTATTTAACGATAAGTTTTTGACAATATTTATAGTTATTTTACTGTGCACCTTCTGTACACCTGTGTACATTTCTGACCTTGAAGAGGCACTCGATTAATGCGTGATTACATGAAGTATTTTATTTATTTACATAATTTTGTTATATTTACGTATAAATTAAAAAAGAACCCTAAAATATACAATTAATATTTTTTTTTTCTATAGTTCTACAAAAGCGAACTGAACGCCTGAAGGCATTCTCTGCCAGTCAACTTTTTTACCTTCTGCTTACAACTTAACAGTAAATAAATGTAGAGACAGAAGCAAGAAAGGGTCCTTTACGGTAATTTACTGAAATGTACAGAACCCTTTGGGAGTATGGGGATGCAGTCCGGTGTTTTTTGTTGGGACATTCATACTAGATTATAGTAAGGTGAGTGTCGCTGCATTTAGATGGAACTGGTTTTTTTTGGGAAATTATAAGTCTAGCCACAAAATTATTTATTGGACACGTGATTAAACTTCTAATTTTATAACTAAGCAACGGGAAAATGACATAGCCTCTAATAAAATAATTCGTATCTATTGCAACGCCCACTAAATATTCTATAGAAAGCGTCAAGTAAAGATCATCAATTATTGTAACTTGTCCTTCTTATTTATGCATTGACACCTAATTTACTAACTCGGCCTCGGATTTTACATCTCGTCACCATTTTACGTTTTACAGCTTCAACGCAATGTCCTTAAAAAAATATAATTCAAGCTTCTACAGAAAGCATAATTTATTATAACTTAGCATGTAAAATAATACATCATATTCTTTTATCGTGAAAATAGCCACTGCATGATTTGGCGCGAGTAAGCGAGACGACAGCGACAGCGGCCCCGACTCCAAAAAATTGTTAAATTGTATTATAGGTTAATCGTAGTTTAGGTTAGGTTTATTCATATAACTTTTTAGTGCTTTTATCGATTTTTTGAAGTCGGTTTTTTTTTGCAAATAAAAAAAAATATTTTTTTATTTTTAGTGACATATTTTAAAACTTAGATAATATAGGTAGGCCTTCAGCTGACACCCTTTCATCATCCTCATGATAATTTCCGTTAAACGAAATCCAGTGCCACGCATCTCACATCCAACGAATTCCCGCTACATTCACGAGGTCATCTTGGCTTCATCATCAGATCTGATAGTACTTAAGTAGAATGGTTCTTATTGAACGCAAATGCTTCACTTGTAGAAAATACCAAAATCGCTGTACGTTTTCCTATAAAATTTGAAGAGTTCCCTCGATTTTGCCAAAATTCCATCATCAGATCCCGACTTGGTGACCATTTGGGAAGTATACCCTTTCCAACAAAGAAAAAATATTTTAAATCGGGGGAAAGCAACGGAGCTATGCGCGAAAAAACATTGAGAACCTCCACCGAATTGAGAACCTCCTCCTATTTTTAAAGTCGGTTAAAAATAAAGTCTTTTATTTTGTCTCTCCTCAATAGCTTCTGATAATATTAGTGGCCAATATACGGCTATTTGATGACATTTTTAGCAAAATTTTGACGATCAATTAATATGGGATGAGTTACATTTTAAACGTACTGAGTTAAAAAGTTAGAAGCTAAATAAATATATTTTTTGATGTCATTTAATAGTATTTTAGAAGTTTACTGTTAGAAAGCATGCTACAAATTTTGATGCTAAAAAATAATCATTATGCTGAGTTGTATTTAGAGTCGTTTACATAGAAGATAACTAGTGGCTAAGATAGTACTATTTAGATGCTCGTTAATTGTGGCTGACTTAGTAATTTAGAAGGCAACATACATTTTTGGGGGCGAATAATGATATTAAAAAGAAGCCTGTTTAAATAGCACCCGTTTTTTTTTTACTATGTTGACTGTGTGTGTTTTGGTAGTTTAGTCTTGAAGGTAAAAGTATATTTTGATTAATATATTTTACTGGCCTGTTGGTATAGTGGTTAGTGGCCCTGCTATACCGGAGGTCATGGGTTCGATTCCCACCCATGACAAATCTTTGAGTGATGAGCACGATCATTTGTTCTGGCCTGGGTGTAATTTATCTATAATATGTATGTATTTAGAAATATATAAGTATGTTTATCAGTTGTCTGATTACCATAACACAAGCTCTCTTAGAGCTTAGCTTGGGATCAGATAACCGTGTGTGAGTTGTCCCGGATTATTATTATATTATTTATGTTTTCCCGAAAATCTTAAATAACTGCATAATAAAAGAAAAATCTCCTCCTACAGTGGCAAAGTTCGAGGTCAATGTAAATAAAAAATAAGATATGAATTTAGATTAATATAACTTTGAAACATAGGTAAATAAATTATTTTGTATTCCAATTTCCCTGAAATCACATTCAAAGACCTTCTGGGAATACGGTGTTATAACACATATTACTATATATTACTAAACTCTAATTTTACCTTTAAACTCTAAAAGGTTCACAAATACGACTTAAAGTTCGACCTTATTTCTAGGAACATAGAACTACTATTAAGTTAATAAATATCTTGTTACTGGCTCGAGCTACAAGATGATAGGCGACTAAGTTTTACATATATTGTAAAGTACTCCTCTCTTTAACTAGATAAGTCTATCGATTGCGATCGTGCCTCTTTACTGTTTAGGGTCGGGCCAGGGTGGCGAGCGGGGCGGACCGCGGTTATATATAGTATTGTCACCGAAACTTAGTATGCGAAATTTCATCACAATCGGGTGAGATGAGGTTTTAATTTAGCTTGCAAGGTTATGACACATACATGGTGAGTAAAAAAAAAAGATTGATGTATAGTTACAGACCTTTCTTTCGCTGTGAAATTTCAAAACAGTTAGTTAGTTTACAATAATACAGTTAGCAATATAATTAATCGACCATGGTAACAGTTAAATGCATTTCGATATGCGTACAGTTGCCATGCGAGAAAAATCAGGAATGCTTGATAAGGAAATTACTCTTCACCTTGTTGTCAGTAACGCATGATTTCGTTTAAATTGAACATTTATAATTTAACGGTATTCATAGGTATAAAGTACTCTTTCGATTTATGTGAAAACCCATACTAATTAAGAAGAAAAATGATTTATTGAAAGCCGTGAAATTCATTCAATTTTTATACCTCACGTTTTATTTTAGATCCAAGCAAATACCCTAACTCCGACTTACAATAAAATTAGTCCTTAACACTAATTAAGTAATTAGTTTACTGACTCTATTAGAAACCCGCTTTGAAACCTTTGATCGTTTACCGCCATGTTGTCGCTCCCGCTCCCGCTTCCGTTCCTTCCATGGCCGCCACTTAACTTCTATAACTCTGTCGAACTCGCGAGATACAGCTGCTTCGCTTCAACTTTCATTTCCCGCATCTTTGTTGGTTTTGTCCCAGACAATAGTTCGTTGAGGATTAAAATTTAATTACAACAGCCTTCTGTTAGTGACAAGTTTCCCACAGTTTTCAGTTTTCAAGGGAACGTTTGAAACTTAAAGAAATGAGTAATAAAGAGAAACATCGTTGTGTTTGCTTTGTTTAAATTTTACGTTGTGGATTTTCTTCGCAGTTGTTTAAGTGGCGTTTCTTTACTGTTTGAGTTCGACTAATTAATTTTGTTGGGTTTATAAGCGTGTTGTTATCACAGGACAGACAGACCCGAACGGTATGTCTAGATTTCTAACAATGCCGATGTTATCTTTACTTGGACTGAGGTGATTAATGTTTAAAGTTTTAGGAAAACAGGTTTCTTTAAAGAGTCGTTAAGCATTGAACTCCTATAATAAACCAATGCTATCTAGTTTCTGTATCAAGATTAGAAATATAGTAATGAAATCATTACTATTAAACAATCAATGTTAAATATTAATCAAATCAAACAATAGGATCACTCTACAACACTCTTAATCATATATTTTTTGATGATATAGCTTTATAGGTGTACATTCAAAGTAAGATCTCTTTTGATGTTCGTAATTAAACTAATTAAACGCGCCTTTAACAGTTGGATGATTTTAAATGAATTTTGTATTTAATTTTAGAGTAATCATGAAAGAGGAGGTAATTATACCCCAAAAAATGTAATATCGTCTATAAGAAGAATTTCTTTGAATTGCTCCTGTAATCACAATGAATATGTTATTTGTGTCAAAAATTTAAGATTTACATAGTCTTTGTTTCGCTACATGTTCAACTGTTTATGATTTTACTGAGACTAAAATACCAATATATTTTCTTCTTTACATATAGTTAGATATATTCACAAGATACCCATATACCTTGGCTCCGGTCTTAAGTAGTGCCATAAAATAAAGTAATGTTTGACTAGTTACTGATTGCTGGCCATTAGCTAGCTCCTACGAAGTTCCAACATAAGTAAGAAATAGGTATTCAGTAGGCAAGGATATCCGATCACCTGTTTTTAGTTTAGTACTTAGTAAATCAGTTTTAAAAAGTCTTTCTGATAATATCGGTGTGGCGTAAACAAAGGGTTATTCATATAGTTAAAAAAGCGTATTTTTCACACTAACTTGAAGTTTGTAAATAATTTATTACTCTAGAACGGAACACTGATGTAAACAAATCGTTTGAATACTAAGAAGAAGAACGTAACCTACCCAGTCAGCCAAGAACCGCAATGAGGTTGTATCCAATCCGTTGAACTGCCGGATAAAACATTCCGCACGAAGAATCTTAATTAAAAACACTGAGGTACTAATTACTCGTCGATTTACAGGAATAAAAATACTTTATTTTATTTTACACTTACTTGGTTAATGAAATATAACGTCCATTACACCTTGAAATTGTATTAACGGTATGTTGCATAAATGCGGATTTTCACTCTAGCAAATGCACCTGTATACTAAGTACTTACTTTTTCTCTTTATGAATTGCTTGTGTACTATTGTAGGTACCTTATTAATCCTTCGAGAAACATTGAGGTATATTGACAAACGACTGTTTTTGTAGATAATAAGATTACGACCTTCAAAGCTTACGAATGAAATTCGGTCGTACATAAATTGAATATAATTCTTTGCGTAACCTCTGGGGTACAATAATAATTTATGTAAGTATTTAGTTGAAATTTCAGCAGAGAGATAAAAGTCCATTAACATAAAAGTATTGGAATGTTTAAGCAGACAAATTACCTGATTCCGAAGTGGGTTACGTACGTATTTGGGGATGAGACCTAGTTTATTTGGCATCCTCTCATGTTTGTGAATGTCGAGGATGTCGTACGACTAAATTAACATCGGGTCATTTGTTCAAATATTTGTACAGTCGTGTTTTAAAGACTTGTAGGATAAGGCAGATAATTGTTTTGAGCTAGTCTGAGAGCTTGTTTGATGTATAAACAGATCTCAGACATTTTACAAACGTTCGCTTATTTTTTTTAACGTTTTGCATAGTGGAAACAATTCAATATGCCGAAGTTTAGTGCTTGTTTTAACATAGATGTGGCTATATCACCTTACACAGCAAAGCTCTCTGTAGAGTCAGCTTGCTACCACGGTCAGTTTAACCTGGTCGAAACGTCAAGTCCAAAGGTATTTATGCATGTTTGCGCTAATTCACGTTAAGTAATATTGCTATAAAAAACATGCAGCGCAATAGTTTAAAAGTTACAGCAAAGCTTCCATATAATAAAAAAAAACAGTTGTAAGTTATATCGGTACACTGCTCTACCTCGACCGAACAGATGGACGATCTTTCCATTGTGCCTCATAACACGCTCGCTTCATGTAGTAAACAGCGTGCAGATAGCGATTTGTGTACGTTTCTATATAGCCACATCTATGTACATGTAGGTACATGTATTGTGTACATAACATAAAATAAGCACAGCTGGTAATCAAATTCGTAGAGGTACGTATCTGCGGAGAACAAGCGTCTGTATTTCTTGTTTATTTCGCACGTTTACTTAAGTGCACCTATGAAAAATAAATGGCATGCATACATGAATTGCATTTGCATACGTGTCGTTAGGTATACCTATTTATGCTATGTATTTCAACTTTGTTTTATTTCTTAGGCATATTTTATTTTCTTAAAAGTTTAATTACCTCCATTCTATATTGTATCAAAATCGGTTTTGTGGTTTATTCCAACCATTTACAGTTATACAGAGTAGACAGACAGACTTTCTCATTTACTAAGTATGGATTATACCTATGAGATCTTTTTAGTCGCTTTTTTATTTAATTTTGTTTAGGTGCTTTTGGACGGGAACTGTGCGAGTCCTAACATTCTGTACAAGACGAATTTTACTACCAAACACCGGCTCTTCAATGTTATTCGATCCTAAACAGTAAAACATTTGAGCCGAACGGTTAGGTGGACATTTGGTGGACCGCATCACAGTAGAAACAACGAATTTCGAAAATCGTCTTTAGCTGCTTTAAAATAAAGGTGCTGCCAAAGAAGTTTGACGATACCGATGTATACGCGATCCTGAGCGATAACCCATGTATATTGTATGGTGTCGATAGTTTGAGTATCTCTGGCCGTTGACCCTCTCAATATTTCACCGTGCGCAGATCGCGCCCCCGGCCATCCCCCATGATACGGACTCTTTGTGCTTTACCGCTTTACCGACTTTATTATGATTGCTCCGGACCCGATGCTTCTGTTTCACACTGGAAATTTTAATTAAAAAGTAAGATATGATGGTCATTTTTTTGTATTTTTTTGGATATGAAAAATTTCTTTTCTGCTTACACTTTTCGATTACATAGGATTGAAATGCTACTTTATAAAATATCATGGTTAATAAAGAATTAGAAAAATGTATATAACTGCTTGGAATTAAGGCGTGAATGCCGATATTAATTTTTACTCACAAATTTTCAGTACATTGTCACTACATTAAAAAAAAAATTGTTTGTGTACACAATCGGCTCACATGTCATTCAGTCATATTGACTCTGTTATGTCAACGCACCTGTTTAATAACTTCATGAAACGTATTTGAACAATGTAGTGAGTGTATTTGCTTAGTATGTAAATACAGGAAATACATAATTTAGCTAAAAAATTAAAAATAGAAATAAAGCTGCAGAAGCAAAGTTAAGTACTGTAGACCTTCTGAAACTCAACTGCAAAGGTCGCAGAATATTCTATTTAGGGAACTAAACGAAACAATGATAGGACTGCATAAAGTCATTATACAAAAAACTACCCCATACTAAAACCCATACGTGCCCACAAATAATGCTCTCCAATATCGTGACCATAGATTTTTTATCACGTTAACCTCATTAGACTGAATACCGAACCGCGCGGCAGTAGCCGACGCAATAAAAAAATAAAATCGTCCATTAATTTTTATCTATGATACGAAACATAGAGGGGCGCCATTTTTAGCGGGAATTTCGCTTCATCGTGATTTCAAGTGCTATGCAATAACACTGGGACCTTTAATATCTTGAAATAACATTGCAAAGGAAAATAGGCGATGCTTATTTGTTGTCTTTGCAGCGCGCGCTAGGAATATTACTTCTTGTCGATAGGGATGTCCAATGTTGTTGCAAACTAAATACACTTCTCATCAAAAAAATCGAAACACCTCGCAGTTTATGATTTGATAAGGATTATCAGAAAAATGTGTATATTTAGGAATAAAATATGTAAAATGTCATTTAATAGTGAGTAGTATGAGGTTTTTAAATCCTAATGTTAATGTTCTAAATTCAAATTAAGTCTTCATAGGTTTCGTATTTTGTATAATGAGTAATTTTTACCCTGTATGGAATATGAAGGAAATGAGTAAAACAACACGCGTAAATGAAAAAAAAATGTAAGAAACGTTTATTTAATAACTTGTATTCCCTCCGCGAGCTCTTATTACTGCTTCCATACGGTTCTTCATCGATCGGATGAGAGTCACGATCACATGTTGTGGTATATTATCCCATTCCTCTTGTATTGCATTTTGCAGATGGCTAAGTGTTTCTGGGGCTGGATCTCTTGCTCGAATTCGTCTCTTTAATTCATCCCATAGATGTTCAATGGGATTCATGTCCGGGCTTCTTGCTGGCCATACCATAATGGAGATACCGACTTCGGTAAGATAATCTCGTACGACGCCCGCGGTGTGAGCTCTAGCATTGTCGTGCATGAATATGAAGTCGTTGCCAATAAAAAGTGCATAGGGCATCACATGAGGTTCAAGACACTGTTCGATGTACCGATGAGAGTTTAGTGCAGGCAGCCGTGGCCCAGACACAAAGGCAAGTTCTGTCTTACCGTCGGCGCTGATTCCTCTCCAAACCGTCCACGAACCGCCACCATAGCTGACCTTTTCTTCAATGCAGCATTGTGCAAAGCGTTCTCCATCTCTTCTGTAGACCTTGTTCCTTCCGTCGTTACCATACAGCATAATTTTACACTCATCAGAAAACAGTACTTTGCTCCACTGAAGGTATGACCAAGTTAGGTGCTCGCGTGCAAAGTTAAGGCGCGCTCTTCGATGGTCTGCAGTTAATTTCGGCCCATTCGCTGGCTTATGCGGTGCCAATCCGCGTTCCTTCAACCTTCTTCTTATTGTAGAGTCACTTACAGCTACTCTTCGTACAACGCGAAGCTGCTGCTGCAGTTGAAAAGCGTTAAGGCGTCGATTTCGTAAAGAAGTTGTTACAATAAATCGATCATCTCGCTCAGAAGTGACCCGATTCCTGCCAGATCCTGAACGGCGCGTGAACGAACCAGTCTCCCGATAGCGTTTGTAGACTCTATGAACAGATGATAAGCTTAGATGCAATCTTGCAGCCACAACACGCTGACTAAGTCCAGAATCCAGCAATGCCACCACTTGGGCGGCTTCTGCGGGCGAAGTATCCATATGTTTTAGAAAAAAAAGTTTTTTCAGACGTCCCAAAGTCACAGTACATGAAATAAGAAACAAAAAGTTTAAAGACAAGCGCTAATTTTTAGTTTTTAAACGAGAAACGTACTCCAACCCTAAATGCACATTTGTCTCAAAACAGTGATTAATTTCATTTATAGGATAAACAAATGAAATTCTAATTTCGAATTTTGATTTTTTTCTTCTTACTGTAATGACCAAACTGCCAGCTACACAATAATCTTTTTTTTTTCATGGAATTAATTCTCTTTTGTAAAAAATTAGGACAAAAACAATAAAAACGAAAGTGTTTCGATTTTTTTGATGAGAAGTGTAATAATATTTTGATAAGGTGTATGATTGAGCTGAGGACTAATCTTCGAAAAGTCGTAGTTAATAATACAAACCTTTATTAAACTATCTTCTTTATCAATAACTATCTATAACCTAAATACATACAATCTTTTTACTAAAAAAAAAAAAAAAAATCTTTTTACACATCTTACCTACTAGATAAAAAAACTACTACTTAATGATTTTGATATTAAAAAAAAAAAAAAAAAAAAGAAATCTTTTTACACATCTTACCTACTAGATAAAAAAACTACTACTTAATGATTTTGATATTAATTCATACCAGTCCAAACTGTGGTCCGCATAAATAAGTGTCATAATAATATTAATTGTCATGCCATACTTCATTACGTGTAACATCTGTCCAGACATTAAGCTTATCAACATAATATTATTATGTAATGTAACATAACATACCATACCATCACGCCTGTATCCCCGAAGGGTTAGGCAGAGGTGTACCAATATACACCCACAGTACGCCGGTATGTTTAGGTCCTATGTAATAGGGGGCGAGCCTATTGCCACTAACCGGGCACAAATCCAAACTCCGACCTGCTACTGAGAATTTCATAGAAAAACCCAATAATACCTTGGTCGACTTGGTAATCGAACCCAAGACCTCTAGCGTAGCAGTCGCGCTTAGCACCACTAGGCCAACGAGGCAGTCTAGTCTCTCCTACGTCATGTAATGTATGGTGACATAATAAGTATCGTATATCAATGACCAACAAATCAAAGTAAACATACATTTGTATGTCAATTCTCCACATTATTAGCTGTAAGGCGGCCCCTGACTGCCATAAATTAATTTGTTAACGAATAGACGAAGCCGTTACTATTCCTTTTGTATGGGATAGTTAGGAATAGTGAACAATGAAATCCAGTATAGATGCATTAAAAAGCACTGTAATATATAAATAATTTTAATGTCGTCTAGAGTGCATTATTATTAGTTACCAATGGATAGGCAAATTTTGTTCAATATTTAAAACTAAACTAATATTTCTACAGTATATTTTTAATTAAAACTATGGAATGTAATAAAAATTAATTTAAACGTAATATTCCTGCAGAATTCTTTGAGAGATTATTATACTGATACTAAGTATGTCCGCAACTACGGTAATCCTTTTTTATTACCGACTGACTATAAAAATGACCTTAGGTAATTTGTTTGACGGTTGTAATAACAAAAGTAGTAAGTGAGTTAACGTCAGTGTCATTAACTTTATGGTAATTTATGGGTAATAAGTAGTTGCATAGTAGTTGAATAGTAGCTTTATTGTTTCGAACTACCTATGAGGTATTAGTTGACATTGTATGCAATGTAACAATCACAGTATGTGACCACAAATGTTTATTTTGGTTACTCATGCATTAAAAGCAATTATTGTTCTATGTTAATAGTTTAATTTATTGTTTGTTTATAATAGTTTAGTTTAACTTTGTTAAATATTTTTTCATTTAGGGTACCAAATTTTTACTATTATTTAGTGTGAAAACGTATTGTTCCCAGTGCCAACCTAACTCAGCCCAGTACATTCTAAAACCCAATTACTTGTTACATACGACACAGCCCTTATTTACCTGCCTCAAAAACACCTTCACGAACAATGTAAGTACATTTCAGTTTTACACTTTTAATATAGCGGTAGTGAGCCGTCAAAAAAGGCGGTATTCTGCCGCGTGACGTAATATCACGTGTTTTACGATCCTCCCGGCTTATGAGAGTCATTCGGGATTGCGGTACCCTTTATGTTTATGCAAGACGCTTATTAATATACTCGTGACCGTGATATTTTTGGCTGATAAACAGTTACGTTTAATTTTAGTTTTTGTCGTGTTATTGTTTTCAACGCGAGTTGTTATCCATAATGATTTTCATTTTAACGGATAACGGTGAACATATTATCATGATTTGCAGTTATTACATAATGTGACGTCATTTTACACAAGTCATGTCTGATAGCATTAATTGAGGTCAGCGTCTGTCTTAATGACAAATCTTTAAACAAAATACGTCCAAATTACTGTTATTTAATCTATCTCTTACTGATAGTGAATATTTAAACAAATAATAAAATTGAAGATAAGTTATTTGATATTTAAAATCAACGAATAAATGTACGATATCCAATTTCCCTGAGCGCAAACAATTTGTATTCTATTACTTTGTTCGGGAAACTGTCTTCGAAATCTCAAAATACAATACAAGGAGTTGTGACAAAGCAATAAGATTCTTTGTCTTCAAACGCCGAATGCATTCTAGTTGAACTACAAAATTGTCGATACAGGTACCGTAGATAACTAGTGGAGTAGACGGGAACGGAGTAGAGGTGTATCCATAGAGTAGTAAAGTAAAAACTATAGAGTGCCCGTATCGCTAAAAGTCTATCGTGCCGAGTAGTCAATTTTTGGCTGTATGTTGGACATTCGTTTATTGATTTAAGTTATTTTTCGTGTAAGGACAAATGGTTATGGGAAAATATCGACGGTTTCGATATTATTAGTGTAACATTAGGTTTGAGACAATAAATGCGGACAACATCACATACATTGTTCTGAACCCAAAGTAAGTTGCTAAAGCACTTGTGTTATGGAATTCAGATACAACGAAGGTACCACAAGCACCCAGTCCCGAGACGATGTAGAAAAGTGATTTTCTGCATTGACCCGTCCGGGTATCGAACCCGGGACCTCAGAGCTAGCGACACCTTGAAACCGGTGCGTACGCCACTCGACCACGGAGGTCGTCAATATACTCAATATTGACTAATTACTCAATATACTCAATATTTATTGCTTCCATAATGTACATATTAACAGTGGGTAGGTTAGATATAGAAACAATTATGGACCCTGTTGGGCACAGCATATTTGTAGGAGAGAGGAAGAACGCTGTCTTATATTTTTATCTTATACTTAATTTTGTAATACTGTTGTTAATTACTTACTTTATCACATTATACATTAACTAATATTAAATTACACCTATTAAATTATATTACAATTACAATTTGTTTTTGACAGTTTTATTATAACGGAGCGCACTGTTATCATACTATTTTTACGACGAAAATAGTTCATACTAGTGCTCACGGTTCATACCCCGTTATGTGTACTCTGTAGTTTCTTATCTATACTCTAAGGGTGCACCATTTCCGCGAATGTTGGAGAGACATGTTAAACGTGGCGCACTCGAGTGCTTCAAATATAGTGTTGCAATTGTTTTATTGTTTCATAATACAGCTGACAGGTTGACACTAGGTTTGACATTAAGTAGGATGATAGTTTTAGCGCCAGCACCGTATGTGGATACTGGATTGCAATATTGTACTCGTAGCAGAAATGGTGACTACATTTTTTCATGATTATTGGTTTATGAGTACCTACTGCTCTACTTATTTCATAAGGTATGCGTAGGCAAAACGGTGTATACAAATAATAAAGCTCCCATATAGAACTATTTAAGACTATGGTACAATGATTCAATTAGAGTCATAGTGGACGTTGATTTGTAATAAATGATCAGTCACAAAATCGTGTGCACAAGTTATTACGAGAAAACAGATTAGATATTTTTACTAATCATCGTGTTCCCCAATGTTTATTCAGATACATTCCTACCACTTATCGGTACGGGGTTACATGACAATCATGATTAATTTAAGTACAGTTTAATATTTTGTCAACAAAGCCTGCTTATCATATCAACAACATTTAAACTCGAAAATTAAATGATAGTCAAACTATAACAACTTTGTGGTAAATGGCAATGGGATGAAGTAGCTATAGATAAAAAAATATCATGTTCTGAAAACATGTGGTTATAACGTTTGGAGTAGCGATCTATTTGACGTCTGGTATTAGTTTCTAACCCAATACAAAATACAAATCTTCCCCTATCCTAATCTCTTTTGACTGCCTCGTTGGCCTAGTGGTTCTAAGCGCGACTGCTACGCTAGAGGTCTTGGGTTCGATTCCCAAGATGGATTTGTGCCCGGTTAGTGGCAATAGGCTCGCCCCCTATTACATGGGACCTAAACATACCGGCGAACTGTGGGTGTACATTGGTACACCTCTGCCTAACCCTTCGGGGATACAGGCGTGATGGTATGTTATGTTATGTTTTAATCTCCTTTGAATACAATCCTCGGATGTTTAATATTGTATTCTGCAAATTTTCGAAGTACATAATGTACCAGTATGTAATGAGATTGGACCTATAACGTGATATCCAATCTGTCTTATTAAGATCACGCGTATTGAATAAGAGTAAGAAAGACTATGAGACTGAATATCGTGTAATCTGAAAAGCGCTTTAAATAGAGACTTGAACTCATACACGCCATAATGTATTACATATTTATTACGGACTATGTAATGTTGTATTTAAAAGAAACTTCATTATTATTCTTACCATCATATGTAAAACAATGGATGAGTATTTATATAGATGTTTCAGAAAAATTGACAAACCCAAGTTACATAAAATGGAATACATAATCATTACTTTACATTTCAATAGTGTTACATTACACCTGTCCAAATTATATGCTAGTGTTAATTTACTAATTTAAGTAAAGATTTAGGGGTATCTGTGTGCCATCTATTTAAGTAGAATGTCGGTTTATCTAGCCCCCACCACCCAATACTCGTTGGCAGTGTAAACAGGGTAAATTGTACCACCCCGCGGTATTATGGCGGCACGATATTACCGTTTTACGACTTTAAGATACTGCCGTAGAGGTGTACCGACGGGAACAAATTAAACAGGTTATATACTAGATGTTGTTATGGTGACAGCTAATCATTACGGTTTTATAAGTCTTGTAGGTACGTGTAGATATAGTTACAATAACTATGATAATAGAAATATTGAACTTGTACTTGAATTTTCAAGTGGCTTAATTGCATTGTATTATCTGTAAGTAATAATCATAATACCCAAGTACCGAAGTGTTTTGCAAATATTTAGTTTGCAATTGTTTATTTTGCACGAATGCTGATTTATATATGTTAATAATTAGAATAATTAGCCCTAAAACCGTATATCTATCCTTTTCTTAACCCACATTAGGGTAGGCTTCAGTTCTTACCGCCTTCAGCTGAATACTGCATTCTACCCAGAGTGGCTAACTGAGCTGCCCAACCCGTATTGCTGGGTAACAAAGTATCCCCTAGTCAGATTGAGAAAAAAATTACAGTTTTAAATCTCCAAATTTAAGGAGAAAAATCTAGCTTCGTATCAGCCAGGAACTGAATATATAATATATTCGTTTCCTAACCGAGTTGTCGAATGTATTCAACATACGGAACGATACATTACCTTCGTCGTTTACAAATCCGATGGCTTGAAAAAATATCGGAGGGAAATCTCAGCTGGTATGGACGTTTTAAATTTAAAACGTTCTGCTTCAGACCGATAGCGTCGCAAGTCTTCTGAATTATTTATAGAGTTTACTGTACTTATTAGTTTGTATACTTTAGTGAATATTTTGTGCTAGGCTGAAATGAAGGCATGGCAGAATACTGGCGTAGGAGACAGAATTCCCATTAATTTTTAAGTACGTAATTAAATGAAATCGTTTATTTTGCAAATATTTAACGATCTAAGATCCTCGGAACATTTGGTTTTACACGATAAAGATAGACAGCAATGTCGCATTAACACATAAACAAACAACTATTTGATTGATTGTTGATAAATACTAGGTACTTAGGCATTATTTAGGTTTTTATCAATTTTATATCAAGATGCATAGTACAAAGGTACAATCTGTACGTAAATAACATTCTATTTATAGATGCCAATTCATGAAGATTTTAAATCATAACTAGCTGTACCCGGCATGCGTTGCAATGCAATTTTTTCTACCTAGCACCTGCCTACTATTATATAGTAGCCGATTCTCAGACCTGCTGAATATGCATATAAAATTTCATAAAAATCGGTCAAGCCGTTTCGGAGGAGTATGATAACTAACATTGTGACACGAGAATTTTACATATAAGATGATTATAATTACTTAGACACTGACATAGCTAAATGGAATTTTTTGAGAGGTGTTTCGAAACAAATGAATGCACAAAATTAAATGCTATCAATTAACACGTCAGTGAGTTTCAATGAACAATAAATATATGAACATAGTCACGCGGCACATAATATGTTTGGAATTGAAATGCTTTGACCGGAAATTCCTTTATAATCTACTGCAGCTTAACTATTGTATTGATTTAAATGCAGTTTAATTTATTACTGTTTGTATAACATTGCTGAGAATAAAATTATTATACCTTGATATTTTTTACATAGCGTATGTCCTGGGACCACACACACATGGTTATCTGATCCTAAACTGAGCAGAACTTGCACTATGGTAACCAGACAACTAAAGAATAAGAATAAATTTTATTGTTCGTAATTACATTGTTTCTTAGGACTAGCACATTTACAGGTAGGTAATTATTTAAATTTTTACATAGTAGAAAACAGTGGTCCCCAAACTAAGCCAAAGCTTGTATCTTGGGGGCCGGAGTGTGGAAGGTACATTGAATAACATTATTTGTTGGGTATAGTGAGACGTAAACAAGTACTGGTATAGTAGAACAATTTATACAAAAAAGATAAAAATGAAGTTATTCATAGTTAATAATTAAAGGAAGTTTTATTTATCAAATAAAGTAAAATAGAAAAACAAATGTGTGTGTGTGTATGTGTAAGGGTGTGTATGCGCGTGTGTAGTGTGTGGGCGTATGGAAGTGCGTGTGTGTGCGTGAGTCTGGGTGTGTGAGCGTGGACATGTGTAATTTATGATACTATTTCTTCAGTCTCTTCGTAAGAAAGTGACATCAGCCAGTCTTTTAAAAGTTTTTTAGTTTGTTTACAGTTAAGGCCCTTGATGTTGATATGTTTATTGACTTTATTGAAGACGTGTAAATGTGAATATGCTGGGCAACGTCTTGCTAGGAGGCTTTTTAGCTCAGGAAGGGGAATATGTAAGACACGTTTATACATAAGGTGTTGGAAGTCTGACCGCTTTGTGAAAATACTGTAAGCGTGAAGGGTGGCGTTAAGAATATATAGCTGTCTGGCGCGGAGGACAGGAAAATCTCTTGTATAGCAAGTCTGTTGAGTATCGGAAAGGCTTGTTTAATGTTACTTTAATTACGGCTCTCTGTGCTCTTTCCAATTCCATGAATATGGTTTTCCCAGCCGCTCCCCAGACCGATATACCATATTGAAGGACTGATTGGCACAAGCTAAGATACACTACGCGTAGTGTGTCAAAGGGAGTGCAGTCGCGCAGTTTCTTCATAACAAATATTAGTTTTCTTATTCGGCCAGAGAGTGATTGTATATGGGGTTTAAAAGTTAGGTTCTCGTCCAGGGTAATACCTAAATATTTAAGAAAGTGAACGCGATCTATAGTAAGACAAGAGCAAATTGTGTGAGGTGAGGTATTATTGTGGCATGTATGAAATTTTAAACTTAAATGGCGTGGTGGGCTTGTAGTTGTAGTTTTATGAAATGTAATAATTTTGGTTTTTTTAACGTTGAGCGTTAAGAGGTTTTTATTTAGAACATCTGCTACAGTTAGCAGACCATTTTCGGCAAGAGCATATGCTTGTTCCCAGGTTTTCCCATGAAAGATTACAGCTGTGTCATCAGCATATGACACGATGTCAGCTTGTGGTATTGAGATATTAAGTATTTTGTTCATATAAAAGGCAAAAAGGGTCGGTCCTAATATACTGCCCTGCGGTATTCCAAAGTTAATTGGGAGCAGTCCACTTAAGTGGTCACCTACTTTAATTTGCTGATTGCGATTCACTAGGTAACTCTTGAACCATTCAATTGCATTTCCTCTAATGCCAACTCCTTCTAGCTTTCTTAATAGTAAACTTATCGAATTCGTGTCGAAGGCCTTTGCTAAATCTAAGAATACCCCTATACTTTGCTCTCCATTTTCAATATGCTTGGCTACTAAATTTTTCACTGTCTTTGCTGCATCCTCCGTGGACCTACCTCTCCTAAAACCGAACTGTCTGTCTGAAATTAGTTTGTGTTCTTCCAAGTAGTTAACTAAGCGCTTATTTACTATTTTTTCCAGTACTTTTGAAAGGACACATAGCAGAGCAATAGGGCGGTAATTCTCCGGTGTGTCCTTAGGGCCACACTTATGTATCGGTCTAATAGAGGCTACTTTCCATCGCTCCGGGAATTCGCCTTTTTCCAAGCTAAGGTTGAAAATGTGAGTGAGCGGTAGTAAAAGGGCAAGTCTGACTTTTTGAATAATTCGAGCGCTTATTCCGTCGGGTCCGGGGGCAGTGTCTGTCTTAAGTTGCAGTATGAGTTGTTCTAATTCAGATTCGTCGGTTGGATGGAAGAAAAAGGAGTGCAAGGGGGAATTGCTAGTTTTAAATTTATTAGCTATAGACTCTTCTGTTTCATTGAGCTTTGTTAGAATACAATCAGATAGATTCTTTCCCAGCGAGGTAAAGTAAGAGTTACAATTGTTTAGTGAGTCGACTGGGTCTTTAGGGTTCGTTATTAACTGGGTAGAGTCGCATTTTGCTGTGTTAGGGTTGTAAATAGACTTTAAGGTTTTCCAGAGCTTTTTTGGATCACTGCTGCTTTCATTAATTTCTTGGCTGTTATGATTAGTTTTTAATTTATATATCAAATTGTTGCAGAAGTTACGATATCTTGTGTACACTAATCGCCGCATTTCGTCGTCTGGGTGTTTTCGCAAGGCTGCGTGTAAATTGTCTCTGTGTTTAATGATAATGATAAACTGATAAACATTCCTATATATATTTCAAAATACATGCATTACGAGTATGTTATATCTCCAGCACAAAATGAGTATGTTAATCAACACTTCGTAGAAAAATATAATAATCACGAAACATGTTATTTCAACGTTCACATTTCTAGGATTTGGGCAAGTCAATTGGTATTTACCGGAAACAATTTCAAAGCCGAGGCTGCTACTGAAAGTTTTCTGACAGAAATATACGAGTATATAACAACTTGGCTAAACCAGGAAATTGAGTACACTCTCCACGCTTACAGCTTCTACACCAATAAGGCCGTATATAAAAATAAGGTTCGAACTAAGTTACCAAGAAACCAAATAAACAACATAAAGAACGCTTCCCAAACAATTGACATTTATTTTAAAATATTTTTTCTGGAGTCATATATTAAAATTATATCGCATAAATAACAATTAGAAATAATTTAAATGATTAAAGAAACATAAACAAAACTAATAATTTATTTATTAACTTACATGAGATTAGGTACTACTGTTAAGTAAAGGTATTTAAATAGTTGATTCTTTGTGTTACTTGAACAAAAAAACAATGAAATTATGAATTGACTGTAACTTTCATATACCGAATACTAATATTAAGTGCTATATTTTGGTAAATACTCTTTGAAGACACTATTCCAACATTCCATTTCTTCCTTGTCGGGTGATTTGCCAGCTTTCAGCTCATTGCCAATCTCCAAATAATCCTGTTCCTCAATTGTGAATGGATTCCACTTCACTCCAAGACTATTGTCGGGGGTCGGGTTCCTGAAAAATAAGTGTTGTATTAGTTTTCAACCGACTTTAATATGATGAGGTTCTTCATTCGGCTGTATGTGTTTTTTTGTATATTACGCGACGTCTACATCAGATGGGACCATTTAAAAAAAAAATATTTTCGCCTCAGACGTAGACCCATGAAAACTGATGAATCATCTTGACATCAAAAATGAAGAAGTAGCTTTGTTGTTACTTTGTTTGTGTTTAGTTTTTTTTGCATTTGTGTGCATTCAATTATTATATTGATAAGGTATTTACGGCTACCCCAACTTTTTGAGGTGCAATGAAAAACGAAACATTATATCTAGATAACTTAATTCTACCCTACAGACAAGGAATCCATAAATTATTTAGCAAACTTCAAGTTAATTAATTTAGCTTACCCATATTTTGCGAAGTTCGTCCAAAGCGTGGTCACTCGATTTATCAATTTGAAAGTGTTCGAGTTTTTATGAACTTTTTCTGTCAAAACTTTTATCGGGAAGAGATAAGCCAAGTCATCGGCATGACACACCATTGATTTATCCTTATTAAGATGGCCGACGCCAAATAAACTGCTGAAACAGTTCCTCTCCGATTTACAAGAAAATTTGTAAAAGTAAACTTTATTCGTCTTCGAATGAAGTTTTCCTGATAACATCACGCCGTGAGTGAACATGTCTGTACCCAAGAACTTTATTAATTGGTCTAAATGTTTTACTGATATAACTTCGTCTTTGAAGTAGAATTGTTGTATTTTCCTGGCTGCTCCGAAATGATCAACCATTGGACAATATGTTTGAATATGTTTAGGAGTAAAGAAATCACGGTAACACTTTGCTTTAGTAATCATGTCTTCTAGAGCATCACCTATAGCTAAAGCCATCAGACCTTCGTCTTGAGTGAACCCGGTCATAATATCCACTCCTTCATGAGTCCTTGTTTTGACTGCGTCAATTACATCGCCATGAAAGAACCTTTCATTTCCAAAATCCTTTTCATCAGCTATAGTGAAATGAATTTCGTAAGATTTTTGAGAAACTGTTATTTGCAACTTTAAATTAACTAGAGACTCAACTGGTAATTTTTTGAAGAATTCGTACAGTTCTTTATCATCTTCTGAATGAAAACCTAGTTGTCTTGCTAATAGTAAAGCTCTTTCACGAAGTTCGAAACCACGAGACCAGAAACATGTACTTGTTCCACTCTGAGATATAGCTCGTTTAAATAAACCTTTACACATCGGCGATATTAAATGATAGGCCACGCTCCCAGCGCCAGCACTTTCCCCAAAAATTGTTATATTTTCAGAATCTCCACCAAAATTGGAAATATTTTTCTTAACCCATCTAAGTGCTGCTACTTGATCTTTCATGCCAGCATTCCCGGGTATATCAGGGGTGTCCAGACAGAGAAATCCTAGTGCTTCGAGTCTATAATTGATCGTAACCAAAACAATACCATGTTTAATCAGGTATTCGGGGCCGTAAAGATCGTCATTACCACTTCCCCAGATAAAGCCGCCTCCGTGAATCCAAACCATGACGGGAATGGGGGAGGTTGGTTTAATATCAGGTGTATATACGTTAAGATACAAACAGTCTTCACTCATATTTTGTAAATTAGGGTTTGTGGAATTGAACTGGTAGCATATAGGACCAAATTCTTTGGCACTTCGAGTACCTTGCCATGGTTTTGGTGGTTGAGGCGCCTGGAATATAAAATTTAATTATATTTTTTAACGCTTTGCTATTTAATTGTTTATTCCAGTTTATCTGTCTCGTGATTTAATGCAATGTAAATCAATATAACTTTTAAAAGATCTATTTAGGTAGTAATGAAAGACTTATTATCAAGGCAGGTATATACATATTTCTAAACACAACATCTTACCTTGAACCTCAGATCTCCTATTGGTGGTTGTGCGTAAGGTATTCCTTTAAAGCTGTAGAACGTGCCTCCGTACTCGTTTTTCACCAGCTCTCCTTCCAGTAACCCCTCGCTAACTCTCACTTGTACCATCTTTGCATTTACATAGACAAGAATATAACGAAACAATCTATCTCGATTCAGATCCCTACAACAACTAACTAAGAAGTCGGTTGACGCCCTATAAGTAGTCAACATAGAATAATGGTAGCTGTCACATAGAACACACTTGCTTCTTCTAGCGTCAACCAGTAAATTAAACAATATTTAATTAATATTTAAATAAATAGAAAAACAGCTTAGGCCTACGAGTAAAAAAACAAATTATTTAATTATCACCGTTACAAATCAATTTCTACCGTCCTCGTCTCGTTTGAAATGCCCGAAGGTATTTGTACTCCGTTTTATAAAGAAGGTTATTTGACGATGACAGTAATAAAGCAATTCACGTAATTATGTACCATACTTATTGTGTCTTCTTAACTGAAATTTCCTGTAATTTTCTATTCTACTGGTATTGTATGGTTAATTTTATTGTTGTCAGATGTTTTGTTGAAAAGACAATGCTTGGTTGCATATAATACTGAAGTTACTAAAATGATGATAGTCGCATTGAATGATAGTTTAAATCCTCTAATCCCAACTTTGCATGCAACCTGAGTTTAACTTACTGTGAAAATACGTTCCTTGGCATTTTTGTAAACAGATATTGCGTTGTTGTACCTATCTTTTGGTTAATATAAATACCCTACATTTGGTGCAGTTATGTCAATATTTACATGAAAATTATCTTATCTCTCTTATCTCCTGGCCTTCATTGCAAGTCATCGTTCTTATTTGACATTCTACGGAGGACAATAGGTCGACATTTTAACTGTTATTAATAATTTACGGTTTCTTCGTTTGAATTATATTATTATGATGTTTTGATACACTACATTAGATTTTTGTCATATTATGTAATGTCATTAATTTTGTAAATTACGTTTATGATAATGTCCGTTAAGGAAGGAAAAAAGGCGTCCGCTCAAAAAAAAATTGGGATTTTTAAAATATGCCACACATGTGAAAATATATTTAGCTAAATTTACCTACATTGAAATACTAGGTAAAGACTTGTGAAACAAACGGGTACTATTTGAACAGATAGGGTCATAATTCAGCCAGGACTCTCGCTCCTATTGCTAAACAAACGAATCCTTTACAAATATTGAAATTCTATTTGTAGGACAATATTGGTACAACGCCTTTAGTGTTACCAATTACTAGGCCCGAAAATAGTAGGTCAAGGGATTGTTATACGATAAAAATATCATATAACTCTAAATTCTGAGAGCTAGGAGTCGGAAAATGATAATATCAAATTCTAATTTAAGGTTAAGAATTTACTAATATTGTGAGGAATAGTAGACAAATGAGAGATAATAATATAGATGATGACATATAATAATAATTAACATTTATTTATTCAGTGACCAAATTATACATTCAATCAACACACGGGAAAAATACGAAATAAATGATATTCGTGTGATAGTTTTAAAATACAGTAAAACAATTCAGAATATAATATATCAAATTGTCTTTATTTCGAAAGTTTCATTAAAAGTGCTTTCTACCACTCAAGTCCAGCGAATTCAAAGACACTCTTCCAGAACTGGACAGCTTCGGCGTCAGGATCGCTGGCCACCGTCAGGCTGTCTGCTATGGCCACGTAGCGCTTGCTGGCGGTGTCGTACTCCGGCCATGCGATGCCCAGCGAGTTATCCGGTGTCGGGGTACTGGAAACACACGTTTTATGAGTGATTTTGCAAATCAATATGGCTGTACTTATGGCTGTTGCTGTGTATACGCTTGATGCCAAAGTTATGAAACAAAGTAGGCAAAAATTTGATTCCGAATTGGTTTTAAAACTAAAATGATTTGACACGAAAATAAAAACGTCAATGTTTAAGAAATACTCACCCGAATTTAGCAAAGTTCGTGAAAATTCTGCAGACCAGATTGACGAGCTCATATTCCTTAGTATTTTTTTCAAGCTTGAAGTTGAACTCCTTAGCGTCAAACAAATACATGAGGTCATCCAAGTGGCCAGCTCCTACAATCCCGAATTTCTGTCCTGGGTTCCCGAAAACGTTCCTTTCTGATACACAAGAAAACTTGTACATATATCGTTTACCATTGCCGACCTTCGGTGTATGAGACAAAAATCTGTTGACGTCGGTAACAAAGTAAGCATCATTGGCAAAAGTGATCAGCTTTCTCATATTATCTGCGTTTATCGTAGATTCTCCGAAATAGTGCTCCTGTATAATCTCTGCTACGTCTAAGATTGTCTCAGGAGTGCATTTTATAAGAATTTTTCTTGGCACGACTTGTTCTGAGTATTGATTGAAATTTTGTTGTAAAGATTTCTCGAACGCATCTATTCCACATAAAGTTTCCTCATTCGTGTATCCTATGAATAAGTCAACATCGTTTATCCTGTTGTTTTTTAAAGCTTCAGAGGGTTCTTCTGTCAAGAAATGTTCTTTTCCAAAATCTTTTTCAATAACTGGAGTGAAATGGTAATCTTTGTATATGTGATTATTATAATTTTCAAATGAAAGGACAGCTGGATTTGTGTCGATTAATTGCTCTACTGGGACATTTTGTAAGAAGTCTAACAATTTTTGTGGGTCTTTGGTATTCAGACCTAATTGCTTGCCCAACAGGAATGCTCGTTTTCGAGGAACGAACGGTATTCCCCAGTCGCAGTAAGGTACGCCACTCATAGAAATAGCCCTCTTAAAAAGACCTTTAGACATCGGTGAGATTGTATGAAAGCAAACAGCTGCGCCGCCGGCACTCTCGCCAAACACTGTAACATTGTTGGGATCCCCACCAAAGCTCGCTATGTTGTCCTTCACCCAGCGTAAAGCAGCTACTTGATCTTTCATCCCTGCGTTTCCAGGCACCTCTTCTGTGTCTAAACATAAGAAACCTAGTACTTCTAGTCTGTAGTTAATTGTAACAAGTATTACACCATGATTGACTAGTAGATTTGGACCGTAGAAGTCATCGTCGCCCGATCCACTTTTATAACCGCCTCCATGTATGAAAACCATAACTGGCAACGGAGAAGCAGGTTTAATATCGGGACTGTAAACATTCAAGTATAAACAATCCTCGGTACTTAGTGTTACTTTTTGTGTAAATATATTTTTTTGCGGGCATTTGGGACCATGCTCTGTAGCTTTTCTAACGCCGTTCCACGGCAAAGGCGGTCTAGGGGCCTAGAAAAATATGAATAATATATTATAGCCCTATGCATTGTTAATTCTCTGATATTAAAAATATAGTTGAATATAGGGTGAATAAATGATGAGTTTTGATTTATATTTACCTTGAATCTAAGCTTTCCTAGGGGAGGCTCAGCGTACGGGATGCCTTTGAAGCTGTAGTACGGAGTACCATCAGGGTCTGTCATCAGCTGCTCACCAGACAGCCAGCCTTGCTGTACTTTGACTTCAACCATTGTTACACCTTTTGTACACACTACGGAAGTATAGTACTGATTAATAATTAAATAATTCTAACCTTTAAACTTTTTAATGATTTAAATTAAATTGAAATTCTGATGGTTGTAAAAGATAGATAATGAATAATGTATATTTAAATAAGAATAAAAAATTAAGACTACTATTGATTTAACGGCATTAAAAATATTTTTTTAATAAATAATTAATGAAGAAGACAAGATAGTGAGCCGCTTACCTAGACACTAGTTGAGTATTTTGGTAAGTGTGACCTTTTATATTATGTCGTATCAATTATAGCAGGCCTTATCACAAAAAATAAAATGTCATCGTCTTTGTGTTATCATTATGACGGGCTAAACTCGTTCGTTCAGTCGTCGAAATCAAAAAATATATAAAATTGATTGTGTTCTTCTTATCGTGTCGATGACAATCTATTTATACATATGTTGTGTCGGCCCAAATTTCTGCGTGCTTCGGGTGACAGATCTCGGCGACAAGCTTAAGTCCATGAATGTGTGGGCGGCTTTGTGTTTCGTTTCGATGGGTTTCTTGGACGCAAAGTATGTCACATTTTGTTTTGCGGCACAAATCAGTAAGTATTTCTGACTTGTTTTGAGAAAACCCTTCGATATTAATCGAAACTACGCTCAAAGCCGGCTTCATGGTTGGACTTGGGATTGCCATCGTGGTGAAAGGATTAGCCAATCAGAGAGGTGATTTCTGATTGACCAGGGTGCGCCGGACGTACAGTTCGTTGTGGATACGTCGCGGCGTCGCTTAGGGAGGCTCCTTTCATGCAATTGATTGTAGGTTATCCTCATATAAGCCTGTTCGTACACGAGGTGACGTAAATCTCCGATACCATTTTCCAGATTTGAGTCTTCATTCAAAGTTCATAGCTGAGTATTATTATGACAAATTTTCATTGTAAAACCTTTGCTGCTGACACTATCAGCGCCTTTATTTCCTAGTAATAAGGTTCATTCTCGTAATTTGTTGTTGTACCAAATTTTAAATGTTTATCATCTTCGTATATTTTCCTACCACTGTTATTTAATTTATCTTTCATTTGTTACAGGAAAGCTAAGCAGTTCGCATCAATCGTAAGTGGCATTAAATCTTAACGTTATTTAAGGAATTAAATCAATTCCAATGTATTTGCTAGTACATATTAACTTGGTTAATTTCTCACTTTTACCTTGATTTACCAAAAGTTTAAGTTTTATTAATAATAATATTATTACTGTTATAAAATTTTCAAGTTTTTATGCTCCTAAATTAAACGGAGTGCGATGACAATCTATTTTTCGCAAATGTATCTTAATATATTATTAAGATTAGCATTTAACATTCACAAAGTATATATTTAAGTACGGGCTATAAATAATAGAAATAGTTTTTTCTGCTACTTATAAACATTTATAACAAGAATTATAAGAATAGAAATAAAATAATTATTATTTAACGATTTGTTTTATTCTACCTCCTACAGTTTTTGCAAGTAATATAATTTAACAAAAATGTGTCATATATACAGTATGTATTACTATAATGTGACAAAATTTGACATTAATTACATTCTAAGTATATCAAAACCTATACTATGCTAGCATTCAGTTATTTATTGTGAAAATAACTACGGAGCAACACAAAATACAATCATGCTTTATTAATAAGTGTAAACAAAAAACTTAACGATAGTAAAAAATAACAATTAAGTATTTAATACTTCTATTGTATTTGAGCACATAGAAATCACAAAATCCACTTTTTTAATACAGGTAAAAAAAATACTACTTACCAAAATGACGTCGGTATAATTGCAAGTGAAATGTTTCAAAGTCTAGAAACAATTCTTTAAAGGCTACTCATATAATATTTATTATACATATAAGACCTTAGATGATAGACCACAAACCACTAAACTATACACGCGGCTTTAATTTTAAACAATATGTTAAGAACCCAACTTTTGTACAACCCAACACAAATTTTATACAATATGTTAACCCTGTCCGATCCGTGAAGGCATTGTTAGGCATCGATTTCAGATTCTATTAATGCAATAATGAAATAATGATTCTATTAATAAAATAGCATATTTACAAAATATCACCCTAAAAATAATTCTCAAAAGAAGTGAGAGAAAGAGTCGGCTTCGTCATAGGTCGCCAAGTATCACACAAAATGCCGCCAATAAAACGATAATGGTGTTATACTTAAAAAAAAATCCCAAATTTTGGGAAAATTCGTGGCAAAAATGTTTCATATTCAAAATTAATTATTATTTTTATTATAATGATTATTTCAAGTTTTATATTTTGGTCATGGGACTGTGAAACCTATATCATCCTTTCGGGTCGGACAGGGTCTTCTTAACATATTGTATACTTTATATGGACTATTTATGGAGTAGGATGCCAGTAGCCACGATCTACCATTCAAGTCCAGCGAATTCAAAGACACTCTTCCAGAACTTGACAGCTTCGGCGTCAGGATTGCTGGCCACCGTCAGACTGTCTCCTATATCCACGTAGCGCTTGCTGGCTGTGTCGTACTCCGGCCACACGACGCCCAGCGACTCGTCCGGGGTCGGGGTACTGGAAACAGAATAGAACAATATGGATCATCGACATCGCGGCAGACCGAGAAGAGGGTGGAGAGACCAAAACTAGACTCCTATCAAACGGACTGGTCCACCCTAGTTCAAGACAGAAGTGCGTGTAAGAGGAAGAGAGAGGCCTTCGCTCTGTAGTGGGACAAGACCGGCTTAACAGATAATTTAATAGATAGATAGATGGATCATGAAAATGTGGATCGTCGAAACTTTACTACAATGATTCGGAAATTTTCTTATCATGTTTAATTTTTTCACGATGGCATTATCAAGCATCTATTACATAAAAGTGCCTATCGTCAATTAAAAATGTTGTTGATCATTCCAATCATAAAAAATACTATCATTACAGATAGGTACACTACATCACGTTTTTGACCTTATCAATAGAAATTGAAAGCGATCGTTTTACAAATATATTAATATGTTGAATTATCATAACGGTAAAGATGTTTTATTTGATCAATACTCACCCGTACTTAGCGAAGTTTGTGAAAACAGTGCACGCCTGGTTGATCAGCTTATGTTCTTTACTATTCTTCTCAACCTTCAAATTGAAAATCTTCGCATTCAATAAATACATCAAGTCATCTAAGTGGGAAGCTCCATGGATCCCGAACTTGCTTCCTCTACTTCCATATACATTTCTTCCCGACAAACAGGAAAACTTGTAGAGATATCTTTTATTGTTACCAATATTTGCTAAATGATGTACGAATCTGTTAATATTGTAAATAAAACATGCGTCATTAGCGAAATTAATCACTTGTCGCATATTCTCCAAACTCATTTTTGACTCCTTAAAGTAGTAATCATTTATTTTCTCTGCTACTTCTAGTATTGTTTCAGGAGGGCATTTATTTAAGATCATTCTTGGTACTACTAATTCCGGATATTTGATGTAACTTTCAAGAAGTGATGTTTCAAGCAGAGGTATAGCAATAATTGTTTCTTCACTTGTGTGTCCTATGAACACGTCAACATTATTAATTCTTTTGTTTTTTAGGGCTGCCAAAGGATCTTCTGTCATAAAATGCTCTTTTCCAAAATCCTTTTCAACTACAGGAGTGAAATGGTAATGTTTTAATATATTGTTATTACGTTCTTCAAATGATATTACGCAAGGATTTGTGTCGCATAATTTCTCAACAGGAAGACTTTGCAAGAAATTTAATAGTTCTCGTGGGTCTTTAGTATCCATGCCCAACTGTTTGCCAAGTACGAAAGCCCGTTTTCGCGGAACAAATGGTAATCCCCAGTCACAAAAAGGTACACCACTCATAATGATAGCTTTCTTAAAAAGTCCTTTAGACATTGGCGAGAGCACATGGTAGCTAGTAGACGCACCGCCGGCACTCTCACCAAACACTGTAACATTGTTGGGATCTCCACCAAAGTTTGCTATGTTGTCTCTCACCCAGCGCAAAGCAGCCACTTGATCTTTCAACCCTGCGTTCCCAGGTACCTCTTTAGTGTCCAAGCACAGAAAGCCCAATGCTTCTAGCCTGTAATTAAACGTGACAAGTATGACACCGTGACTGACAAGGAAATCGGGGCCATAGTGGTCATCATTTCCAGATCCACTTTTGAAGCCACCTCCATGTATGAACACCATAACTGGTAATGGGGAGGCAGGCTTGATGTCAGGACTGTATACATTCAAGTATAAACAGTCTTCGCTTCCAGGTACTGTTGTGTCGGTAAAAATGTCTAATTGTGGGCATTTCGGACCGTGTGTTGTAGCGTTTCTAACGCCTTCCCATGATAAAGCTGGTTGTGGGGCCTGAAATTTAAACGGGGGCTTACGTTTAGCATTCACTCTCATTTCATGAAAACTCTAATATTTTTTGTTTTTACAATGTCAACATGATTACTGACGGGATTCATCAATCTTGTATTAAAATGTTATGTTGTCTCCATGGTCTGTTTCACTGGTCAAGGCGCGGCAGGTGGCATATTTACCTTGAATCTAAGCTTTCCTAGGGGAGGCTCGGCGTACGGGATGCCTTTGAAGCTGTAGTACGGAGTACCGTCAGGGTCTGTCGTCAGCTGCTCACCAGACAGCCAGCCCTGCTGTACTTTGACTTCTACCATTGTCGACGTTATTCACTCTGAAAAGAAATTTAATATATTATGTTACAGTTTTGAAACAGAAATCAGAACTTCAGAAGTGGATATCGACATGGATGTACTAAGACTACAGAAATTAAATAGGTGTGTTTTTTTCTGACCAGAGTAAAGATTGTACGAAATAAGTAATATGCTACCAAAGTTATTATTTGTCAGTATACAGGCGACTGTTAACAGTTATAAATTTTTTTTTTTGCAAAAAAAAAAACCGACTTCAAAAATCGATAAAAGCACTAAAAAGTTAAAAATAAAACTATAACCCACCTATATTAATAAACCTAACCTAAACTACGATTAACCTATAATACAATTTAACAATTTTTGGAGTCGGTGCCAAGCTAAGTAATGAAACGACTGGTAATTCCTGAGTAATATACTCAGGAATTACCAGTCGTTTCATTACGTATTGATGTGTATTGTGTTTGTAAAAATATATTATTAATATTTTTAAGTGTAAACGTTAGTATCCTTTTCTTTGTGTCTTAATATTAGGTTCCGATTAGAATTAATATTTAGAAATATCAGATTCCATAGCATGTTGCTGGGCTTTGACATTTCACTTACCAGTGGCGCCAACTGATACTTGATCACTATTTAAGAACACAGGGAAATGTTTTTGTTTTTGTAATTTGACCACACTAAATTCTCTGAATTCTTTGAACCCAAAGTAAGTAGCTAAAGTAGTTGTAACTTTTAAAGGTGGAACTAAAATGTTTAATTAAGAACAATGTAAAAAACAATAAATAATTAATTCATAAAACATAATGATTTAATTGACGAGGCGACTTACCCACACTCAGATCAACACTTAATTAACTATAGTTAGATAGAAAAAAAATATATATCTAACACTAAGGTATGATAATTTATCTTATCACGACTTTGTTACATTTATAATTTATAATGGGTGATATAATAGTGTTTATCACGTAAGTAACTGTAGCATGCCTCGTCTATTACATGATCAAAACTTTATAACTGCCAAAAACACAAAATTTTGTTGGAATAATTTATAAACAAAGTGTCGTTAATGTTTTTGCCGTCAAATCCTATCGCTTGTTTGGTAAAGATTTTTTTTTGTGTCATTTGATGTTATTTCTGCTCAAACAAATATCAACTTTATGTCTGTTACAATAAAGGTTATTTTTCACTGACAAATATTGTTGAAAAAGGTTATAAAATACATGAAGTTGTAGCGTAAATGGAACCTTATGTTTAAGCATTACAGTTGTTTTTTCCCAGAACTCGTGTTTGTTACCATATTTGGCACATAAATTACTGTTCGCTCAGACTCCAAACCTGACTTCAGTTTGTAATACAGGTACCAGTGAAAGTAGAACACAATGAGTAGCTACTTACTGCTTACTTTAAGACGTTACATTATATAAACAACAATAATTATTTGTGGTCATGCTGATTTTTTCAAGGCAGAATAACGCGTACCGAGGAGCCGATTAAAGTGCAAAATAAATATAGTTTAAAAATAACTAAAAAAACACGCTTTTAAAGTACTTCTAACTAAAAAAGTGAAAAATAATTCCTAATGTAAGCTGAAATTGGTAATGAACAAAAAACACTAGTATTATTGTGAAAAAGCGTGGGTTGCTCGATAGACGAAAAATATGGCACAGAGCGCACAACGCTTTTTCACAATTAAATAATACTATATTTATTAACTATATTTATTTTTCACTTTTTAGTCCTAGCAGCAATAAGTGTTGTCTGAATTCAAACGTATTGCTTTGTGGACTTCAATTTTTTTTTATTGTTTTTTTTTTTTATTTATTTAATCCTGGTGATCCTCATCAGGATAATGAGATAAACCTATGAAATTATTATATTGTCGCTGATTATTGATAAGTGTACAAAGTTTGAATTAAATCTGTCCGTTTAAAGTGGGTCAAAATCGACTCCAAAGGGGTCGGTTACATATACATACATACATACATACAAGTGAAGCTAATAAAAGCGTGTTAAAAAAACAGAACGCAAATCTTAAAACATTGCTTCTTATTTGGATAATCAATTTTGATTGATAGTCTACTACGAGTATCTGATAAATCTAGTAGCTACCTCAAATTAATGAAACATATACACATACCGGCACTATTTACAACGGCGATGTTTACAATGTTGCACGACGGCGCCTGTGGACGATCGCACACAGACTGGTTGCCAATACCAAGTATGGGCCACTGCCCGCTGGTCATTATTTACTTGTTCTTATATTTCTGCAAGCCGTTAACGATCAAAATGCTTATCAAACACATACAGGAACAAAAAATGGACACCAAATAGCATAACCAGACTACTAAAGCGATGTATCGTTAACATATTTTAGCAAGTGACGAAATAAGATATTATAATATGTAGATTTTTTGATACGAATAATTGGAAATCAGTTACTGAATAAACTCGTTTTTAATGGAAATTTAGTAAACTGACTCTATACCAGATGTACTCTTCACTCCTTTCGGATAGATATACCCTTTCAGTAACACCCTGTATTGTTACTGAATACCCGAGATGGTAGGTTCGATTCCCACCCACAACAAATCTTTGCGTAATGAGCATAATCGTTTGTTCTGTGTCTGGGTGTCATTTTCAGAACTACATAAAAATATATAAATATGTTTATCAGTTGTCTTGTTACCATACTACGGGCTATTTTGGGATTATAATACCTGCACATCTGACATTCTTGATAAAAATCTTGATTGATGTCATGTTTTATCTTTAACGGGCTTGGCAAGCAGGTTCGTAAAACCAGTTTAATCGTTTGTAGGACGCTAATGAAGCAGGAGTCTAACTTCCAACAGAGCGTTTATGCTCAATACTATATGTTGTACCTATTTTAGTGTTGTTAGCACTAGTGAGACGTTTACATAATGATATTGTTATTGTTACGTAAGAGTAAAAACTCTCAAACAGTTTAGAGCAAGGCCTTGAACGTGATCTGAAGCGGATTCACTAGACATTGAATCTACTTGTATTTATTTGTTTATTTATACATTATATATTATATTGAATGTTGTTTTTGTTTATAAGCTAATGGTTTATCATAGTACAAGGATTGCAGTTGTTATCATGCATAATATTCTAATAATCTTATTTTTACGAGTTATCCAAGGCCAAGTATTATCCGACTTCATGTATATAAAAAATAAAAATTAAATTATCTACGATTTTTAGGATTGCCAAATCGTAATCGGAAGGCCACAAATGTTTTGCTTTTGAGTATTCCTAACACAGTATATGTTAACTTGTAAATAATTGACACTATTTCAATGTAAAGTAAAACTGTATTATCAGATTAAACTAAGTTAAAGATTTGAAAAATAAATAAGTAGTTACCTGTTCTACAACATCATAGTGTAGCTTACTTATCTTTAAGTCGTGGTTAAATGTCAACGCAACATGAGGGTTAACGGTTTAAAACATATAACGTTCAAATATTCGAGCAGTAGCAGATTAACATTTGAAGAGGAAGCCGAGGTAGTATATGCCACCTTAAGAGTTTATTATCAGATCATTAAGCAAACGTCTTTAAAAATGTAAATTAAGTCTTAAAGAAATCCGCATTAATTAAAATTATAAACTGTGAATAATCAAATTATAATTTTGAATACAACGCCCTGTGAATACTTTGAAGGCCAATCATAAAATCGACGACCAAAATGTAAAGAAAGAAAAAAGAAAAGGTAATTAAAACAAAAGAATACTTCAAACATTATTTACTGCAAAATTGTATGTATCTGAGCAAAATTTTTAATGCATTTTTTTGGAGAAAAAATCTGTGAGCTTAGAACTTGGCACCGGCGTCATGGAAGACACCCTTCCAGAGTTCCATATCCTCGGCGTCAGCGTTCTGGGCTACCACCAGTCCATCGTTGGTGAAGTCCACATACTGGTTCTTCTCGGTGTCGTACACGGGCCAGGTGATACCAAGAGATCCCTTAGGGCTCGGCTCTCTGGAAATAAAACGAGTAATAAAGTACTGTCCTGTGTCTTGTTTCATTGTTGGGCTAAGTATGTTAAAAGTTAAGAAACGATTAGTAACGCTTGTTTAATAACTTAGTGATAGTAATTCTAATTCGCACACCGAGTAGGTATTCTTGCTTTATGCCAAGTACATAAGGCCTGAGTATTTGGTATTAATATCAACGTGAAACTAGCATGCGTTTTGAGACAAAAAAAATGTCAGAAAAACAGGTAAAGAAGAAAGTGATCTTGTAAGATTTCCTTTTTTTAAGCTAAGTACTAACAACCAAGAAAATAATACTTATATATAATATCTAGATAATTATACTAGTATGTATATGTACGTGAATGATCTTTGATTATTTGTATAATATCATGTAAGTATTCCTTACCCGTATTTGGCGAAGTTGGTGATGGCTGTCGTAAGGTTCTGCACCATTGGGTATTCAATGCCAGTTTTGTCTAAGCCCAAGCCAACTCCTTTGCCATTAAACATGTAAAATACTTCGTCAAAGTGGGAAGTTTCGGGAATGCCGTATTTTTCTCCGGCACTACCATAGACGTTTCTTCGTGAATAATAAGATAACTTGAAGAAAAATGTTTTTACGAATTTGGATATTTTACTGAAAAATCTCTGGACGTCGTAACCAATACTAGCCATGCTGGAGTATTGAATGAACTCAGCCATATTTTCTCTGCTTACTTTCTTGTCCCCAAAGTAATATTTGACGATTTTATCAGCAAGTTGCAAGTTAATCTTTGGCAAAATATTGTGCGCAAGTTTGTCGGGCACGAACATTTCTGGATAAGTGAAGTATGTATCAATTAACGACGCATTGTAAAGATCAATTAACAAAAGAGATTCTTTACTGTTATAACTGAACATAACTTCGACATCATTAACGTCTTCTTTTGTCAGAGATTTGAATGGATCTTTAGTGATAAAGTTTTCATTTTCACCGTAATCTTTTTCTATTACAGGAGAGAAATATTCCATTTTGAATAATACATTCCTGACTGCTTCCGATGCAAGAACTTTAGGCTGTGTAAAGCTTAATTTCTCAAATGGCACCTCTTGTAGGAATTCGAGAAGTTTCGTGGTATCCTTAATTTCAGGCTGTTCTGGTGCCAGGAGTTTTCCAAGTTGGAACGCTCTCCTTTTAGCTTCAAAAGAGTATGCCCAGTCACAAGACGGAGCTCCACTCATCGAAATAGCTCGTTTGAACAGTCCTTTAGCCATTGGTGAAATAATATGATAAGCAACAGAAGATCCACCGGCGGTTCCTCCCACGATAGTCACTTCCTTGGGATTGCCTCCAAACTTAGCGATGTTCTTCTGTACCCACTTAAGTGCTAGAACTTGATCTTTTAATCCGGCGTTGCCGGGTACTTCTTTGGTTTCCAAACTAAGGAATCCCAGTAAGTCCAATCTGTAGTTCACTGTGACCAAAACCTGATCTTTGGTGACTAGGAAATCAGGTCCATATAAGTCATCGTCACCGGAGCCAAACAAATAAGCACCACCATGAATGTAGACCAATACTGGTAGAGAAGCAGTAGAGTTTGGGTTCGGTGTGTAAACATTAAGGAACAAGCAGTCTTCGCTACCGGGAATATAAGTTGCAGATATTGGATTAAATTGAGGACAGACGTTTCCGTGCACTGAAGCATCTCTTACTCCAGTCCAAGAATCAGCCTCTTGAGGTGCCTGTCAAAGATACGAAAAAACTTTTTTTAATTTATCTGTGGCATTTGAAAGGTATATTCCACTTTATTCACCTGGGTGATATCACCCAGGTGAACAAAGTGGAATATACCATTTGAAAAGGTTAGTTGATTTGGTATACACTTGAATGATAATGTGTTTTAGTTCTTAAATTGTAACATTTGATGCTTTTTACATACCTTGAATCTAAGTTTACCAACAGGTGGTTTCGCGTAAGGGATGCCTTTAAAACTGTAGAATCCATAATCGCCAGTGACATCTTGATCTTTCGTACCAGCTAGCTGACCCTGCTCGACTTCTACTATGAAGTTATCGCAGAAAATGCTGGGTATAGTGCTGAAAACAAGAAGGAAACAATGTTTTTAATTTTGAAGAGCTACAAGGGCAGAGAGATAGTGGAAATGCATATTCCAAATAATGACAACATAGGCCCATAGTATTGTAGGAGCCGTGCACAAAAAATTACATTATCACACATAAAACACCCTTTACAAGTACGCCACAACTCCACAAGCCACAAGTTTTTGAAAGAATTGACTTTGACTACATTTAATAGTTTTGAAAAGTAAGTTGTTTTTATTGATGGTTATAAAAATTACATTTGTTTGAAAGTTAATTTTACTTCACACGGTTATAAAAAATTATTGGTTACATACCTTAAAATGAAGAAGTTAATGAAAAACCCGATGGCCCTCATCTTGCTGATGAATCCGTCGACGATGATGAACCCACTGGTACCGGAGCTGTTTTATACGGCCTTTGTTTGGATTTTAATATTTATTTTTAAAAAATTAATGGACAAGAACTAGTTCAAATATTTTAGCAGCTTGCCTCACTTTTGGTGAATTTCAATAAAATAAACAAAATAGTTATAAAACAAATTATATGTTCAGGCTGAAATTATATACAACTAGATTGACGTGGCTTTGCCGTGCTGTGGCTAGACTATGAAGACACGGTGTTAAAATTATTTACTAATACTAAAAATAAGTAAAAACTAAAATTGTATAAGAGAGATAGTAGTCAACTCATCTTATATCGTTGTAAACAGTTAAAAATTTAAGATACGTTCGACAAGTTCGAATTGCTTATAACTTGCAATCTATTAATCACATTTTCATACATTATAGCTACGAGCCATCTCGATCTCGTCAGCTTTCAAACAAACAAGTCCATTCGTTTAGGGAGCTATGCCACAGACAGACATACACAAACAGACAGACAGACACGTTGAACTTACGAAACCCCGTCGTTTTTGCGTCGGGGGTTAAAAATGTTATAATAATTATTAATATGATGATATCTAAATATCTCTGTGATTTGAACCGTCAACTTTGTAAAGAATTTAGGATGATGTGGTTGTTACTACGCCTAATTCGTTTGAAATTTTACTACTTTTTTTATGCGAATTTAGTCGACTTTGCCAAAAAATCTTTTAAATCTCTACTGCTTATATTATAATACGGTAACATCTTCCTGTCAGGCACACCGACTTCAGACGATGGATAATATTCACAACCGAAGAGATTACATTTTCTGAGAACTACACTGAACAAATTCAAAAGGTGTGTTTTGTCCCGTTTATTTAACCGACTTCAAAAAAGGAGGAGGTACTCAATTCGACTGTATTTTTTTTTTTAGTTGTCACAGAACTTTCAACTGGGTAAACCAATTATGATGATTCTTTTTTATTTGATAGCGGGTGCTTCCCGTGCGTGCTGCTTATGTAACAGCAATGCCTTTAACTGTTTATTAGATATTGTTTCCGCCGAAGTTTCACTGAGGCAGAAGAAAGGGACCGGAGTGTTGACTTTAGTGCTAGATAGTGGAGTCAGTGAAGATCCGATATAAGCCGAGCCGAGCCTTCGGTGCGAGTTTAAGTCATTAGATATGCATAAAAAAACATCACAAAAACGTGTCTGGCCACGTATTTTTGTTGCCAACGCTGATAAAGCCTTTAATCTTACTGTACTGTCTAATAGAGCAGTAATCTGGTTGAGTTTAAAAAAAAATACGTATTTTTTTACAAAAAAGTACTGGTAAGTGTCACTGCGTAAGAGGTCTTGGTGTAACCGTTTCAACCACTCTCAAAATTAATGAGGGTCGATAAACATTGGTATTTTATTTAGCTTAGGATTGCCCATTTGTCTAGTTAAAAATTGCTTTTACCGTGTCATTCACAGCAACTTTAAGGGTGGTATTCACAGTAACTTTAAGGGCTCGCGGCTAAGTGTAAGGGAAGGTTCATATCTGACGGAACATGCGTCGCGTATTATCGGTCGCGTAACGCCAGAACAGACAAATGTATAGAAAAACACTTGACCGTTCACACTCAACAGACTAACGTATCATCGGTTACGTATACCCGATAATACAGGTTAAGCCGCGCCTTCCGCTGTTGATCCGTGGATGGGTGACCATTTATAGCATACCGAGACCCCTCCTTGTTTCGGCAAGCACGTTAAGCCGTAGGTCCCGACTGTCATACTTCTATCTTTGGCATTCGTTAAGTCAATTCTGACAACCAGTCTTAATATGGAATACTGTGTTTCCCAGTAAAACGGGTTGTGGAGGTCAGATAGGCAGTCGCTCTATGTAAAATACGGTATTTAGCTGAATCCGGTAAGACTGGTAGCCGATCCCAACATAGCTTGGAAAAGGCTCGGCAGATGATTCACAGCAACTTTTCGATTCGCAAAACGATAACAATATTGTCTATATTAGTGAGGGTTGCGTTTAAGATAGTTTGTATAATTTATCGACCTCCGTTGTCGAGTTGCGTCCACACTAGTTTTCAAGCGGTTTCTAGCTCTGAGGGCCCTGGTTCGATTCCCGGACGGGTCAATAAAGAATACAACTTTTCTACATTGCCTCGGATCTGGGTATTTGTGGTACTTTTGTTCTTTCTTTCGGTTCAGAGCAATTTATGTGATTTTGTCTACATTTGTGTCAGCGGAAAGGTAAGGCCTAGAGCCCTAGGACATCTATACTTGTTGAAATAATAAATTTGTAGAAGTGAAAATTCTGGACATTGAAAAAATAAAAAAAATAAATAGCGGGGGGTGTTAATAGACAGACACCGAACCCAAAAATGTGATAAATTTTTTTTAGTCTGTCTGTCTGTTTGTTCATTCATCACGCAAAAACTACCGGTTCGATTACGATGAAACTTGGTATAATTATTCTTTATTATCCTGGGCACCACACTGGGTATATCCCGGAAAAGTATATAAAATAAAAACAAACTTAATTTTGCGGTTCGATCCCTAGACCCGATTACTGTACCAACCGCAAATAATAAGTTTGTCGTAGGTTATCGTAGGTTTTATAATACTGTTAGGTAGGATTAGTCATTCGTATAGATATTAGTTTTTAGGGATTTTGCTTATTTATTGGTACATACATATAAGTGTAGGTAAGCGCTAGGTGTTAGGGCTAGCTAAAAATAGTCTTAAAGATTTCTTTATTTTTAATACGGATATACTTATAACACGATGCCTTCCAGAAAGAGACCATCTCTTTCTGCTACATCGAGACACGCTAGGCGAATGAGACTAGCCAGAAGTATGCTGGATAGATAACGTTCTACACAAATAGCATTTTACACAAATAAACTCATTGATAAGTTTCGTCATCCACGCGACCGAAGTCGCAGGCACAGCTAGTCTATAATAATGAAGAAAAATAATTATATATAAAAAATTCCATAATTCATAAGTAAATAATAGGTATACATTCTGTAATTATTCAAGGTTTACAAATTAAAATTTATTTAATAATCTGCTTTTGTCGTTATTATTACCGACAATGCATACAAAAACTACCAATTGTGCAAATTCTGAAAATTTTATATTTATTAATGAATATTTTAAAATGCTTGTGCCCGTGACTTTGCCTGCGTAAAATAATAATTTCCTTTATTAATATTTATAGATAATCTATGCATATAGAAAACCCTTATTTTTCTTAAAATATAATTTCTCTCGCAGATTAGAAAAGAAAATAACAAAAAGACTTTTCTTTATGAAGGTTCATGCTAACCGCGCCGTTGAGAATTCATCAAAATCGGTGAAATGGTTTAGTCAGAATATACAGACAGATTTACTTTTGCTTTCATAAATTTACTATAGATAATTAATTTAGTTAAAAACATTAATTATTCTGCGTTAATATGTTTTATACAGGTGTACGAGATATTTTATGTAACTTGTTTTTTTCAGATTCAGATTCAGATTCAGATAACTTTATTTGCTTAAACATGTGTATACATACAAATATAAGAAAAAGATGCATGCAAGGTGTTACAAGTAAGTAAATTCGTGCTTACATGTTTACCATATTGTCATGGTGTGCAAATGTTAACAGGCATAGAACTAAATATTTAAAATTAGAACATATCATTTTTGAGACATACATTGATAACCGTAAACAAATCTAAACTAAAATAAGTTAAATTAATTTACAATTACATAATTAATTCTTATTTTAATTCTAATTATAAATACAAAATGTCAAATATTCAAAAAATTTATACAGTCAAATATTATTATACTATGACATATTCAATAAAATTTAAATTTCACTATTAAATTTGTCAATGTCAATTTATAATGATTCCTTTAAAAAATTCATTTACATTATAATATGCTTTATTTACTAAAAAGGACTTTACTTGTCTTTTAAATGCCTCAACGTTAAGCTCTTTCCAGCTATTGGGAAGCTTATTGTATATAATGGGAGCCATACAAAAAACACCCTTGCGCATAAGTACAGTCCGAGATCCATGTAGACAGAGTTGGCTATTGTCACGTCTATTTCTAGGGAATAAGTCTGCCATGCGGGGAAATAGATTAGGATTTGATTTGACAAATGTCGCGATTTCTAAAATATAAATCGATGGCAACGTCAAGATCTTATGACTTATGAAAAGAGGCTTGCAGCTATCAGTCATTTTTAATGAAAACATTGATCTAATGCATTTTTTTTGTGCTTTAAATGCGATTTCTTTATCAGTAGAGTTTCCCCAAAACAAAATCCCGTATCTGATAATAGGTTCTACTATACCGTAATAGGCGGTTTTTAGGGCATTTTTATGCAGTATACGCGATAGTTTATAAAGCGCGAACGCACTATTACTTAGTTTTTTGCAAATGATCTCTATGTGAGCCTTCCAGTTTAAATTACGATCTATAGTTAATCCTAGAAACTTAGTGGAATTTACTGCGTCAATTACATTATCAGTATATTTAATTTCAAAATTTGGAAATTTTAACTGCCTTTGGCTGAAATGCATTATTACTGTTTTATTTAAGTTGATTCTTAGGTTATTTATTTCTAACCATTCAATTGCTTTTTCTAGTGTATTATTTATTTCAGTTTCATACATACATTTATTATCGCAAGGAATAGTAATAGTGCTGTCGTCTGCAAAAAGTGTCATGGTGTGTTCAATACTTTTAGGAAAATCATTGATATAAAGAGTAAAGAGTTGTGGTCCCAATACACTTCCTTGCGGTACACCATAGGTGACGTCACGCTCCCCAGACTTAAAAATTTCTTCGCGTTTAATGCTCGTATTAATTGTCGTTATTTCTGTTATTTGTTTTCTATCTTGTAAATATGATTGTAAAAGCTTTTGAACATTTCCTCTTACACCATATGCTTCGAGCTTTTTTAAAAGAATGTCATGCTGGACATAATCAAAAGCCTGCGTCATGTCGCAGTATATTGCGCAGACAGGCGTATTTTTATCCATGTTTAACATAATATTGTGTAGGAAGTCATAAATCGCCATATTTATTGTTTTATTTTTTCTAAACCCTTTTTGTTCATCACAAAGAATATTATATTTATCTATATATTTGCTTAGTTCTTTGGATATGTATTTTTCAAGTATTTTAGAGAATATAGATATTAATGATATTGGTCTATAATTTTGCAATAGGTCTTTCTCTTGCTTCTTATGTAATGGCTTTATTATAGATTTTTTAAGACAATCTGGAAATGTTCCTTCACAAATACACAAATTCATTATGTGACTCAATGGGCCACATATAATATCTGCGACAGACTTAATAATCTTTGTGCTAACACCATCATAACCTACACTCTTTGTGTTTCTGAGGGCCAAAATTATTGTAAATATATCTATAGGCAAGCTGGGGGTCATGAACATCGAGTTCGTTCTATTACGGATATGGTTGACATTTATCCCTGAGGGGTATGGTTGAATTTTGTCAATAAAAAAATCATTGAAAAGGTTTGTAATTTGTTTTGGATCCGTTATAACAGTATTATTGATACGAATTTTGTTAATGCTATTCTTAGGAGCATTTAATTTGTTTACATTAATAATTTCCCATGTAGTCTTAGATTTATTGTTGGATGTATGTATTTTATAGGTATTCTGTGCTTTTTGTGTCAAATAGATGATTTTTTTTAGCACATTAGAATAATTCCTAAATTTAGTTTTATTTACTTGAGTTGGTTTCAATCTGTACTGCCATAATAGATGACGTTTCCGTGCACTGCATTTTTTTATGCCGCGCGATACCCATTTTTGCTTTTTAAATACTCTCACATAGATTGGTATTTCAGGAAAACATTGTTTATACAAAAGCAAAAAAATTTCTGTGAATGCATTGTATGCTTTATTAGGATCACTAACTTCATATACGTCTGAAAACGTCAAACTACTCAAATATGATTTAAACTTCTTTATATTGTCATTGTTATAGTCACGTCTAAGGATCCGCCATTGATTTATTGAACAAACAGTACCAATAGGGCATTTGAGAAGTTGAGCTGTATGGTCAGACAGAGCTAATTCAAGCACAGAAGCTTTAATGGACTTGCTAAAATTATGCGCAAAGTTATCAATGCATGATTGACTACCAAGGCGAGTTGGCTTATATAGAGCTAGTTTTAAGTTATAATTAAGTAACAATGTTTCAAATTCAATTGATTGCCTATTTCTCTTTAACACATCTATATTAAAATCTCCTGCTAAAACAATATTTTTATAGCACTTCTTTACAAGCATACGTAACAATATATCTAGTTTTTTAATACACTCATTGAAGTTGCTGGCTTTGGGTACCCTATATACACAAACAATTACAGTTTTGTACATCGTTAATTCGATGGCACAGCATTCGAAAATACCACTTACTGATAACTTTGCTATTTTTTGCAGTTCTTTCCATTGATGTCCTTTTCTTACGAGTATACATGCTCCTCCTCGTTTGCTAGCCTTACGACTGAAGCAGGTCGTTAAGCAGTAATCCTCTATGTTGAGATGTTTTTCATAACCCTCCATCATAAAATGCTCAGTAACGCATAAAATATCTACGCATATATTCTTATCGAGTAGTTCATTCAGACAGACTGTAAGATTGTCAGATTTTGCTAACAACCCAGCTATATTTTGGTGTAAAATGTGAAGGTGTTTAGTCAAGAAAAAAATTGTCATTAATTTTAGTGGTTTCTTCCAATTCACTTATACCAATTTGTGCTGTACTAGATTGGTTTATGATATCAGTAATTAAATCTAATAAGTCCTTGAAGATTCTCGACAGACCGTGATTATTTATCGAGCCAGTGTACTTATTAAACATGCTGTAGTCGTATTCAAGATTTAGATTGCTGTCTAAGAGAAACGCGTGCTCATGTGTCAAAATATCCAGATACAGTAGGTTATTAAAATTCTCTACTCGGCAATTAAACAGACTTGTATCAAAGGGGCACTTAAATGTAGGCAGACACATTAGTATGTTAGTGTGCTGCACGGCTTGTAACACGTCTCTTATGTGGAAAATAATGTCATAATAGTTGTTGGTCGTCTTAAAATCTTCTTCACCGAGGAATAATATACAAAAATCGTCATAAGTGTAGTCATGTAATTTTGTATCAAGACCCTTAAGTAGCTGTTTTATGCATCCGTAAGGTGTCAAATAATGGCATAGGCTGTAGCTGTTTTCAAAGGTGTTCTCAGCGATGGACAGTACATTGTTCTTTATGTTACTACTTATAACGCATATTTTATGCTTGGCCACACTACTTTTTTTTAGTGATATATCGTTATTATTACAGCCACCTTTTGAGGATATCGATTTTGTGTTGTTAACCTGCTCAATGTAATTTGTTGTTTGTGTCGCTGCGTTTGATTGCTTTTTTTCTGTTACAGGCGTTTTATTTATTTCCAATGTATTTATTTGTGATTGTTGTTTATCAATAACAGACTCACCTTTCTTATTATGGATAGAATTACGTTTTTTCTCTGAGCGTGGAGTCAAATTTCTTATTTCTGTAGAATTAATTTCTTTGTATGCATTTATTATTTTAATGTATTTTTGCAAGTCAGTTTTTAGTCTGAAATTTTCAGAGTTCAAGTTTTCGATTTCCTGGTGAGCGCTCTGTAAATCGTTAGATAATGTTTTGATTTTTTCCTGAAGATCAATATTTATTTGACTGGAATTTAGTGACGTATTTGGTAGACTCATCATCGTCGTGTCAAAAAGGGTTGAATTGTCTAAATTAATTTCGCTTAATGAGCTTGATTTGAATAGTTTTTGGTTTCGGAAAGTAATATTTTCATCCATATTTATTACTTCTCGTAATTAAAATTACAAATACAAGATTCAAAAAAATTCAAAAAGAATTTCCAGCTGTTGGGATCGATCTTGAAACACGTCGTGAAATGTGATTAAGCGTAGAACTGTTTACCCAACTAGCTATTTGACTAATTGGAAACACTGTTGAATTCCTGGATCCTAATGTAATTGTGCACTTTTAAATAGTTAAGCAGCCGTTATTATGACTAACATGTTAGGAATTTTTGCACTGTTTCTTTGTTCACTTCGCTTTACAACATCAACCTTTTTATTTTAGTTTTGTAATTGTTTATTCACTATTTGAGGTTGCAGATTAGTTTATTAGCGTATAACAGTTATTTTAGAACATAAACATTTAGTTCACACACGGTTTTTTAGTTTATTTACAAGTACTAATATCAATGTTTTAAACTTGAGTTTTTGTATAAAGTCGCAAACACATTCACTAGATAACGATGTCACTGATACTTTTTGCCTGTTTACACATTTTAGTCACACACTGAATGAAATATTTGAAAACTTTATAATTTTAAATAATTATTTTGTACGGAGTCGATCTTAACGTGACAGCTAGCGCCATCTGTCTCATCTCATCTCATCAGATATAGATACTTTATTTTCTGGGTGAAAACATAATTTTATTTTACGGATACAGATGCAACCGATCGTGCAAAGGTGATGTTCAGTGATATTATCTTACATATAAAATTCTCGTATCACAATGTTAGTTACCATACTCCTCCGAAACGGCTTGACCGATTTTTATTAAATTTTATATGCATATATTCAGTACCTAGGCCTGAGAATCGGCTACCATCTATTTTTCATACTCGTAAGTGGTAGTAGGTAGGTAGTAGCTAGGTAGAAAAAATTGCATTGCAACGCATACACGGGTACAGCTAGTTGTTTATAAACTTCATTAGTTATGTAACTCATAATATGTTCATATTCATATTGTTTATCGCACATCCACAAAGTTTTTTTTTACAAAAGGATGTTAATTTTAGGGTTAGACACACGTTATGGACCCGGTTAGGGCACAGCAAAATATCTATGTCTTAGTTATTAAATCTAAACACTTATAAACTACACTTTACTTATGATATTTTTTATTATTTTTAAATAACTAACTTATGATCTTAAATATAATATAGTTTTTTTTTTTTTTTACAATGGTAATACTTCTTTATTAATGGATTAAACTTAAACTAAATACTTGAATTAAACTTAAAATATTTACAATATTATAAAAACTAAGCCGAAGAATTATAAACTAAATGAAACTAAGAACTAAAACAAGGCATCAAAAAATTCATCCACATCGCTGTCGACTGGGAGTGTGCCCAAAAGGCTGGCAGCATTGCCACGTTGTATGGCAATGCTTATTCGCTGACCTAGGTAGAAGCCAGCCTTTGGGTCACGCGAAGTGTCAACCAGGCGTTTGGATAAATCTTTAAAAAATCTGTGTGCACTCGGACCCCACGGACCAAGGGTCTCAACCCCAAACGGCTCGAATAAATAACTTCCAACTAGGTTGGTATATTTCCGCCGCTTGAGGTTCTCAGCAGCCGTAGCAGCAGCGCCAGCACAGCACGACGTACTAGGAAGATGGGATGGCGCAAGAGTATCGACGCAAGTAGCGTCCCACACTAAAGGCCTACCCACCTTCCACGGGAACAAAGACATGCCGTCCGGTCTCTTGCCGTCGTCGCGTGCCAGGCCATTACGTTCGAGTACAGCCGGAACGCCGACGGCGACAAGAGCTCGTCGAATAATGTCATTTATATTCGCATGCCGCGCCATGCGGCCCGCGCTACGGCTACATGATAGGCCGTGGTGTCCGAGGCTGTTGACAACTTCGCCACAGTGACAGCGATGCGGGGTACAACTCGAAGCCCCTAGGCGTAGAGCAGCAGCGAGGCGGAAAGTAGTGTCGTCGAACAAGGTGCCTATGTTCGACGAAGGCAATGCTTGAAGCCAAAGGCCTGACTCCAATTTATACAATATTACACAACTTAATTGTAACTTGTTTTAAAACATAGCTATTATTTTATTATTATAAAATTTATATAACAATTTTTAATTATGAGTAGAGTTAGGTATGTTTTAATCTGCTTATTTTTCATTTAAATAATATTGCATCTTCAAAAACTATTTCTACTTACTGATTATTAAATTATTAGAAATAGAGATAAAAAGTGGGGCCTAAAAAATCAAATGTTAAGGTATGTATATAAATGAAATCAATAAACTTGTTCGTGTTCCAAGGATAAAAGCATCTGTCTAGTTGTGCCATAATCCATAATATCCAGTTTTGTGTTCGCTTCCAGTGTGTAAAAAAAGTTACTCACAAGTTTTATTTGCGTGCTAAGTTGATCTTAAAGTGGGCCAAAATTACAATAAGATTTTTTTTTTACTGTACCTAATGTGTCTAACTTAAAATCCAAACGAAGACAAAATCAAAAAGTTTTTATTTCTTGTAAAACAAAAAAAGGGGCTTTAGAAACGTTACGTTATAATCTACTGCCTCCATTTGCAGGTTTCCAAAGTGTCCTTCCTATGAAGAAGAGCCGACAAGAAACTCCATAGGTTGTTAATCTTTAAAAAAAGATGTAACATAGGTCTAATTGTTTTATTAAGCTTACTTTTGCTAAAAAGTATAAAATTTTATTGGTATATGTTTAGCTTAGCTTGGGTATATCATGTTGTACAGCGTCATTGCAAACCGGTGATCATAATTACGGAAATCCTTTGCATTGGGGCGAGTGAAGGGAGCAATGCTCCCTTCACTCGACTCGAGGATCTAATCAATAATATGTAATGGTAATTAAACTAGAATACCTAATGAGACATAGAGATTTTTGTAGACTTATGCACTCTTTGCTAGTAGACACTATGCTCAGAAATTTTGGCAGTTTGTCCATTCAAAAGATTCATACTGTTTTCCGCACTTAAAGTGCTCCTAGAGCAATATTGTTTTCCCATTAAAAAGCACTATGCGTAATTTAAACAATTAATAAATAAATAACCTGTTACATTTCACACACGGTCATCGGATCCGAAACTAAGCAGAGCTTGTATCTACTATGGTGACCAGACTACTGATAAACGTACTTAATATATTTCTAAATACATACATATTGTAGATAAATTACACCCAGACACAGATCAAATGATCGTGCTCATCCCACGAACATTTGTCTGTTTGTGGTGGGAATCGAACCCACGACCTCCAGTACAGCAGTCATGGTCACTAATCGCTAGACTGACAGGCCAGTCAAAATTGGTTATTTTACAGCTAGTAATTTTTGCCACGTGTATAAATAACTTAAGAAATCCATTACTGCAGACCAAAGAGTTTTTGAATCCTGATAAAAATGTTGTTATTTACCATTGCTTATCCTTCCACGTTCTGATAAACCTTCACTTTTCCTTGGCGAGGGACTACATCTATAAACTATGCATAACAATTGTGTAATACTACTATTAGTAGAAATATTATAAGCGTATAAAAGAATGGGACCTTAATTTATAAATACAATAAAAAAAAAAAAAACTAATTATGCCAGTAATTAATACTCTCAACAAGTAGGTGTCGATTTTACACAACTTAAATCGGTTTAAAGAACTTTATTCTCATAAGAACTTAAGTAACAGTTCACTTAAAATGAGATTGAGAGACATATAGCTTACATCTAAATAGTATTTATAATGTTTGCCTCTAGGCTGTTGGCGACGTTACATTGTACATACATGTCTTTTCAGTTTTGCTTTGAATACGTTAATACTGTCGCACTTCTTTATATCCTCTGGTAGATTATAACAATTAAGTAAATAGTTGTGCTCCTCCATCAATATTGTCTTATAAATCTAAATAAAATTGGGTAAATAAATCAATATGTTAATAATAATAATAAAGAGAATAATAATATTCCGGGACAACTCACACACGGTTATCTGATCCCAAGCTAAACAGAGCTTGTGTTATGGTAACCAGGCAACTGATAAACATACTTATATATTTCTAAATACATACATATTATAGATAAATTACACCCAGACAACCAGAACAAATGATCGTGCTCATCACACAAACATAATTTGTCCTGGGTGGGAATCGAACCCACGACCTCCGGTATAGCAGTCAGGGTCACTAACCACAAGACCAACAGGCCCGTCATAATGTTGTTGTTACAAATGCTTTTATTACATTGCTGATAGCTGCTATAGATTACTTTACCAATTGCCACTAGGCTACGTTGCTGGTTCGATATCCGCATGGGACCAATATTTGTGTGATACACAAATGCGTGTTCCAAGTCTTTTGGGCATGTGATTTGTATTTATTCATTTATCAGAGAGAGAGTACTTTTATAAAATAAAAAAACTATCTTGGAAGTAGTCACTAATTTCAACGTTCTCTTTTAATAATTCTGATTACTTTAGTAGTGCTATTCGTTTTATATCAGGCGTTGGATATCAAAACCGAGTCAAAAGTCGTCGAAATTAACTATTTCGACAATGAATGTTTGAAGAATTTGACAGCTGATGTTTCCTTATGATTAGTCTTACCAATAATGTGTAAAATATGTTACCTAGTCAGGTTAGAATCGAATGAATCAGCAATCGTCGATCGTTTGATAACGCCTTAATTTTATTACTGACTTGTGGTGGACTTATTTATATGAGACACTAACTTTTAATTAGGCGCAGGTTATTGCGCATGCATAAATTTTTGAATGAAGTGCATCGTGTCACTGTGGACTGAATTTTTATGCACAATGCTGATTTAAGTGCTTGATACAGTCGCCGTGTGTGACCCAATATCAAAGCCCAATATAAATCAAGCCTTTACAGTGGCCATCAAACAAAATAACTGCGATAAATAATAAAGAAAGCTGAATTTGTAACATATTTAGTTAACTTTATTTTTACAAGTAAATAGGTACCTATATCTAAAATCTTTTGAAAAAATTGACAATGGACCTCCAGCCTGACGAGAGTGCTTTGATCTTCCTGACGTAATCATAGAGTTCCTTCCAGAACTTCATGTCTTGGTCATCAGCAGCGGTGCCAGACTCCAGAGACTCCCCGAAGTTCACGTAGGCCAAGCTCTTGGGCGTGTACTCCGGCCAGTTCACACCCAGCGATCCACCAGGACTCGGGTTTCTAAAAACGGTAAACATTATTAAAATTATTCACATTCCGAAAATACATTGAAAATGCTTGTGATAAGAATAATCTTTACCCGAATTTGGCGAAGTTGGTTAAAGCTGTGGTAAGGTTCTGCACCATTTGATATTCTATAGTATTTTCTTCTAGAGTGAAGTTCATTGATTTAGGATCGAACTGGTAACACTCGATGTCAAGATGTGATGCTCCCTTAATACCGTATTTAACTCCGGATTGGCCGTAGCTATTTCTGCTCGAAAAGTAGGAGAACTTAAAGAAATAGGTCTTTAGGCGCTCAGATACTTGTTTAAAGAATGCCTGAACATCATAAGAGATGCCAACTATGCTTGAATAGTGAACAAATTCTTTCATATTCTCAGCGCTGATAGATTTGTTGCCAAAGTAGAAGTCAATGATTAGATCCGATAGTTCTAGGTTCACGTCTGGTTCAAGACTGACTATCCATTTGCTTGGGACGAACATTTCGTGAAACGTTGCATACTTGGCTGCGTATGATGTCTCAATAAGTTCGGTCAACAAAACAGCTTCTTCGCTGCTGTAACTGAACATAACTTCGACATCATTGAAATGTTGACCTTTAAGCGAGTCATAAGGATCTTTCGTAATAAAGTTTTTCTTCTTTCCAAAGTCTTTTTCTACGACAGGTGTGAAATATTGCAATTTCAAAAGGACGTTTGCTTCAACTTCTGATGTCAGTACTCTCGGCTGAACGTTAACTAATTGGTCGTATGGCACACTTTGTAGGAAGGTGAGAAGTTCTTCGGGGTCTTTAATTTCAGTCTGGTTTGGCCGCAACAGTTTGCCAAGTTGGAACGCCCTCCTTCTAGGCTGATAAGGATAGAGACTATCGCAAGGAGGAGCACCACTCGATGCAATAGCTCGTTTGAATAAACCTTTAGACATCGGGGAAATAATATGATAAGCGACAGAAGCTCCACCGGCGGTTCCTCCCATGATAGTCACTTCCTTGGGATTGCCTCCAAACTTAGCGATGTTCTTCTGCACCCACTGAAGAGCTAATACTTGATCTTTTAAAGCAGCGTTTCCGGGAACATCTTCGGTTTCCAGCGAAAGGAATCCCAATGTTTCTAATCTATAGTTCAGTGAGACCACTACTACACCTTTAGCAATAAGAAAATCAGGGCCATATAAGTCGGTGTTACCAGAGCCAAATAAGAATGCACCGCCATGGATCCAGACAATAACTGGCAGAGAACCGTTTAGTTTCGGTGTGTAAACATTGAGGAACAAGCAGTCTTCGCTGCCGGGAGTATAAATTCCAGTTAAGGCATTAAACTGAGGACAGACGTTTCCGTGCTGTGTAGCATCTCTTACACCTTCCCATGATTCTGCTTCTTCAGGCGCCTGTAAAGAATATTTTAATATTTAAAACTGTTTTCCCTCTATCCGAAACGATATTAGTATCGGACTACGGTACGATATAGGGGGCAAGTTAATGCATGCAACATGTACACTCTCTTGCACATTATCGGGTCCGATATCGGGTTAATAATTTTCATACATTTACTTGTTCCCGATATCAAATCGGAGTCCATACCGATATCGTATAGGGTAAGACAAAACTGTTAATCTTATATATAAAATTCTCGTGTCACAATGTTAGTTACCATACTCCTCCGAAACGGCTTAACCGATTTTCATGAAATTTTATATGCTTATTCAGTAGGTCTGAGAATCGGCTACTATCTATTTTTCATACCCCTAAGTGGTAGTAGGTAGGTAGTAGGCAGGTAGGTAGTAGGTAGGTAGTAGGCAGGTGCTAGGTAGAAAAAATTGCATTGCAACGCATGCCGGGTACAGCTAGTGATATATGTAACTAATAAGGGAATGCGTATTACCTTAAATCTGAGGGCGCCTACTGGTGGCTTGGCGTACGGGATACCCTTAAAACTGTAGTAGGGTGTGCCGCTAACGACCGCTGTTTCTTCAGATCCAGACAGTTTACCCTGAGCTACTTCTACCTCAACGCCCTCGCAGAAGACGACTGATAAAGTGCTACAAATAAAATTTATAAATTCGTAAAAAACTCATTTGTATTCAAAGACCTTGTCGGAAATGATTTTTTTTTATTTTATAATTGTTACTAGTACGAGTTTCTCTAGTAAATGGTTAAATGATAGCTGAAAAATAAATGGAAACTACTTTTCGGAGAAAGCCTTCAGTTTCTTCAGTACAAAGTGTAGGGTAATTTAACTTTGGACTAATAAAAGCTGTAGGTTGATATGAATTACAAAGTTAGGTTAGTAGTTTTTATTGAATTTTATTTAAAAAATCTTGTTAAATGTTGACGAATTATAAATAGCGTGACAGCCTGATAAACCTGTGAACATAGCCCTTTTCTAAATAAAACACATTATAATGAAGCATTCCAGTTGACTGATTTTAAGAATTTTCTTACGAATATACCTACTATATACTAGTTTATAACATTTACTTGTAAAACAATTAGGTAAAACTATTTAACGTGACCTTGATTATACATGGACCCTGATACCACACACATCAAAGAATCGAACACAGCATAAGCGTATGTATAAATACGCGAGTTTTCCAAAAAAAAGGAATATTTAACTATTTTACCATTAGATAATAAAAAAAAAACAATTTTAATAGACTTACCAGCAAATAAGGATCTGAATTAAAAATAACGTGTTCGACATCATGGTAACGTCTGGGCTTCAGCTGCCCTTATCAAACTGTAACTGAACACTTCTTTAGACTTATTTATATTACGCCTACTCATTGTCTCCTTGAAAATAAATATTCCAAAAACATTTTGAAACTCAAATATTTTTACAGATTGAAAAGCCTTCTAGTAAATTCTCAAGTTATTCAATTTTTGTTTGCTGACACTGCTTCATATGGTATTGAATATTAATTTTTATTGTGTATCCTAATTTCAGGTGTAAATTTTGTTACATAATTTGGCATGATATAAAAATAATAAGAATTTTTGGTATTTCATATTCTATATTTAGTTTAATATTAAGCTTCTTAACACAACACATGTTTTTTCTACATGGTTTATAGCTATTGCCGTAGTAATAGTTGTATCGAGTGCTTTAGCGTAATATTGACATATAAGGTGCTATAAAAATATCTGCCACGGCTTTAATGGGAGGTAGTATTGTGTTTATAGATTACAATAGTGAAGAACTTTCGTACCCCGGAACAGTTAATTAAATTTTAGAAAACAAAATTGTTTAATTAACATTGACTCTATTCTGCGTAACGTGGTTCACAAATTACGTGAATTCGGTGCGGAGCGGCAACAGCTTAGGACACGGGATGGTTTTATACTAATAAATCAATTCAAATTTATACGTTATTTTTTTTGTATGAAAAAAAATATGATAAATAATCAATAATTTATCTATACTATTGTAATCTATAAACACAATACTACCTCTCATTAAAGCCGTGGCAGATGTTTTTATAGCACCTTATATAGATAACTTTTTTTTCAACACAAATAGATACTTTTTTCGTAATCTGCTTAGAATAATAATAATAATTAATAATCATTTTATTCAGATAAGTTTTATAAAAAACAATTTCGTTGAGTCACAAACTAAGTTACACTTGTATCTTGTAAATCTAGTTATCGTCACAAAAACCAGTTACATTAAATCACAGTGATAAAATTTTAATGACTACAAATATAAAGAAACATAAAAAAAAAAAAAGATATTTTTTTATTTGTTTTTATTTTTATGTTTCTTACTATACCTACCTCGAATTATGGTTGTTTAATAAATTACGGGAACTCGGACGGAGCTACACTGACACATAGTGCTACTTATTTCTAACGAAACTATGATGCCTTCAGTAGAACGGTTATCTAAACTAGGCATTTATGGTAAATAAAATATAAATAAATTGCTTTCCGAGGACGCTGTAGTTAACATATCTATTTTTGTTTTATGTTTAAATACTTACTTTATTATTATAGTTAGTTATTAGGCCTGTTGGTCCAGTGGTTAGTGACCCTGACGCTATACCGGAGGTCGTGGGTTCGATTCCCACTCAGGACAAATGTTTGTGTGATGAGCACGATCATTTGTTCTGGTTGTCTGGGTGTAATTTTTCTATAATATGTATGTATTTAGAAATATATAAGTATGTTTATCAGTTGTCTGGTTACCATAACACAAGCTCTGCTTAGCTTGGGATCAGATAACCGTGTGTGAGTTGTCCCGAAATATTATTATTATTATTATCAGGATGTACCTAAATTGTCTTGCCGTTGGTCCCGACTGTCATATGTTGATCTTCGACAGGCGTGCCATTATAAATCTGACAACCAGCCTTTCTATGAGATATCAAGATACCCAGTAAATTGTGTTGGTCGGAGTAGCAGTTTAGCTGAATCCGGTATAACTGGAAGCCGACAGCAGCCTTTCGTGGGAAAAAGGCTAGAAAGAAAATGATGTTGTCACTTAAGCTATTATTTTAAGTACTATCTTATCGAAATCTTACGCATTTCGATATTACGGATATAGAAAATAATCAAATATAGTTCAATCAAAAATAACGTAAAAATAATTGTGTTCGAAATAAATATCTTATATAACAACTGAATAACAATACAGGAATCAAACTTGCTACCTTCATGTATAATGTAACCAGTAACGACTCAAGCTAAAGTTAATTACCAAAATAATTAAAAAATAACAAGAAGCGCCCTCTTGCTTAAAACGTGGCAAGTTGTTTTTATCAAAGAATCGAACTTTATAAGATCGTTTTGGAATTTAACACTAGGTGGCGCTATATTTCAGTACTAGCTGTGCCTGCGACTTCGTTCGCGTGGATGACAAAACTTATAATGAGTTTTTTTGTGTAAAGTGCTATTTGTGTAGAACGTTATCTATCGAGCTTACCTCCGGCTAGTCTCATTCGCCTAGCCTGTCTCGATGTAGCAGAAAGAGATGGTCTCTTTCTGGAAGGCATCGTGTTATAAGTATATCCGTATTAAAAATAAAGAAATCTTTGAGACTATTTTTATAGAAGAGCCCTAACACCTAGCGCCTACCTACACTTATATGTATATACCCATAAATAAGCAAAAACCCTAAAAACTAAAATCTATACGAATGACTAATCCTACCTAAGAGTACTAAAAATAACCTACGTTACACACTATCAAATATACTACCTACATTTAAAATTAAAATCTATACGGTCTACGCCTTATAAAAGTAAACCTTATAAGTACCTAACAAATTAAAAAAAAACTCAATAACAGAAAATAAAATACCTACCTACCTAAATAAACCTATTTCTGATGATAACTGATCTAAACTCAATAAATAAGCAAAATCCCTAAAAACTAATATCCATACGAATGACTAATCCTACCTAACAGTATTATAAAATAACCTACGGTCACTATGTACACTATCAAATATACTACCTATAGTTTATAATTAAAATCTATACCTACGACTTATAAAAATAAACCTAAATAACTCTTACCTAAAGGTTACGTAACCCGCCAGTCGTACAGTAATCAGGTCTAGGGATCGAACCGCAAAATTAAGTTGGTTTTTTAATTTATATACTTTTCCGGGATAAAAACTACCGTGTGGTGCCCAGGATATTAAAGAATAATTATACTAAGTTTTATCGTAATCGAACCGGTAGTTTTTGCTTGATGCCTGAACAAACAGACAGACAAACAAAAATTTTTTGGGTTCGGTGTCGGTCTAGTAACACCCCCCGTAATTTTTTTTTATATTTTCAATGTATAGAATTTTCACTTCTTCAGATTTTTTATAAGTATAGAAGATCATAATTTTTTTGACTACAACTGAATCATTGATTTCTTTGTACGTAGACAATAGACATATTAGTTAACGATCTCCATGGCCGATTAGAGTACACTCTGGTTTTCAAGGTATCGATAGCTCGGCGGTCCCGATTTCGATCCCAGTGGTCCCTAACCAGTGTTTGTGGTCAACTCAGTTGTATTTGCTTCCAATACACAAGTGCAGCCAACTTACTTTGGATTCTGAGTAATGTATGTGATGATGATCATTATTTATTTATTTAAAAAAATTGATTCTGTTTGATAGGTAAATTTAGCTATCCAGTATTTTCATTGGTATTGAGAAATGAGTCGGATTAAATAAATGTTTCCTTAGAAGACTGAAGTCCTTCGCCGCTGCACCCACAGGTTTTCAATTCAGGTTTCAGAACGTGTCAAGGGACAAGGTTCAGCAGTCTATAATAATAAAATTACTTATGTAGCGGTAACAACTGATAATGTTGACAATGATCTACTGGTGACAATTTCAGGAGCGTAAGTGTGTAAGCAAACAATCGGTTGCAACGTTGCTAACGTTATGTAAGCATCTAAGTGACTTGGAAATTCTCAATGAATTTTTGAATAAACTACTGAAGCGGTTGCGGTAAATAAATAGTTAAAAAATAAAAACACTGAAATATTTTTGTAATTGCCTTTTATTGTTGAAATGGTAATCGTTACATGGATACATAGCACCACGAATAAAAACGATTTAGTTATATTATCTTTGGTAACAGGATTATTTAACCTGCTTAGTCTCCTCTTGGGATGGTTTACTTTTCCATGTTAATGTTATAGATAAACGATTTGTCGATACATCTCGCTGCACTGCGCTTGTTTTTACTTCCAGTCTTATCGACATTTTAACGACTGACAAATAATGAATTTATTATTCGTACATTTATTCGCACTACTGAATAATTAAGGACTGCAGCGAGACGAATCAACGTTCTAATTCCCTAAAGGTTAGTTTTACATAGGACCTAGAAATCAAGTCCAGCTTTTCTAAAGATCTTTCTCCAGAAGCGAATGTGTCGATCGTCGGGAGCGGAGCCCACGGTGAGGTTGGCGTTGATGTCCACGTAGGCCAAGCCCTTGTTGTCGAACTGAGGCCATGAAATTCCCAGCGACGAGTTGGGGCTGGGATCGCTGTAAAAGTATAAAAAGATTAGATAGCTGTTGGTACTATAACAAAAGTAATAGTTAAAAATAAACTTGCGACTGACTTTTCAACTCCGTCGACTTTTCTAAACGGATTATGATGAGATCTACTCTGTCCCTTATAGAGGATGCATAATTCAACAGAATATAGTTTGATAAAATTAGTTTATATGTGTTTCACTTACCCAAACTTAGCGAAGTTCGAAACGATGGTAGGGAAAATCTGCACCAGATCGTACTCTTCACTATCTGTAGTTAGTGTATAGTTTAAGCTTTTTGAATAAAACTCATGGAACAAATCGTCAAAGTGTGAAGATCCATTAATTCCGTAGGGTGCTCCCAATTTACTGTAAAGACTTCTACTTGTTACAAGAGAAAACTTGTAGAAATATACTTTTCCAACTCTAGGCCATCTTCTTATAAATCTATGGACGTCGTATACCAGAATAGCAAAGTTGTTGAAAGTTATAAATTCGCGCATATTTTCTTCGGTGATGGATTTATTTCCAAAGTAAAAGTCAGTGATGTCTTTGGCTAAATCTAGAATAAGGTCTGTTGTAGCATTGATCAATATTTTGCTTGGAACCAACATCTCCTCGTATCTTTTATATCGATTTATGTAGCTAAAGTTTTGACCCACATAAAATGGTATCATGAGTAATGCTTCTTGAGAATTGTAACCTATCATGACATCTACTGGGTTCACCTCGCCGCAGTCGAGGTATTCATAGGGGTCTTTAGTGATGAATCTCTCCTGTCCATAGTCTTGTTCTACAACTGGATTGAATGGGGTAAACTTAAATATAACATGTGTTATTTCTTCAGAAGCAACAATATAACTTGTACGGTTCAACAAGGAAGTAACTGGTAAACTTTGGTAAAAGGTTAGAAGTTCATCGTCGTTTTCAATTTTAGTTTCATTATTCAATAAATAGGCGAGCATATGTGCTCTTTCCACTGGTTTATGTTCTATGAAGCAATCTAAATTAGGCACACCGCTTTGTAATAAGGCTCTTTGAAACAATCCCTTCGACATTGGTGAAACTAAATGATAGCCAACAGCAGTTGCACCTGAACTTTCTCCAAATAGAGTAACCTTTTCAGGATCTCCACCAAACAAATGAATATTTTTCTTCACCCACTTAAGAGCAAGCACCTGATCTTTGAATGCTGCGTTTCCAGGTACATCTTTAGTTCCCAAATCAAGAAATCCTAAAGTATCTAATCTATAGTTCATGGTAACTAAAATAACATTCTTTGTTACAAGAAAATCAGGTCCGTATAAATCGTCATTTCCAGAACCGAATTTAAAACCTCCTCCATAAATAAAAACCATGACATTTAGGGGCTCTTCAGGTTTTAAATTTGGAGAATAAACGTTTAGGAACAGACAGTCTTCGTCACCGGGGATGTAAATGCTGTTTAATAAATCTATTTGGGGACACACAGGTCCGTGCACGGTGGCATTCCTGACTCCTTCCCATGGTTCTGGTGCCTCTGGTGCCTAAAAATACAAATGTTACAACATTAAGTCAAGAATTTTGAGATTTTTAAGAAGTGCTCATCAAAAATAATTGTTCACCTACCTTGAATCTGAGAGTGCCGACAGGTGGCTTCGCAAAAGGAATGCCTTTGAAGCTGAAGTATGTTGCTTCACCGGTGACTGTCTTGACTTCGGCACCAGACAACCAGCCCTGTTCTACTTGCACTAAGACTTCATCGCAAAATACGTTTTGCAAAGTGCTGTGAACAAAACACATATTTTAAACGGACATTTTAATAGCTGTAAATTATTTATTGTTTTGTTTTTACGTACCATATAGCTAGAAAGCAGAAGACAGCCGTCAAAGTCCCCATGATGGAACTAAAAAGCTATCCGCGAGTGACAATCTTCAACTAGAGAAGAAATGATGGAAGTAACGTTATATACGGAAATCTATGTGCTAAGAGCCAGATGTCCTTATTAAAATTCATCAAATTAAAATAACTACGTAGTCATTACCGGTACATACATACATACATATGAGGTGGTAAATCAAAATGTGTGTCGGTTGGTCCGTTTTTTTCTTTGAAGCGTTAAATTATGGATTTGTTACATTATTACGATTTAATTTAGTTATGCTGGAAGATTGAGTATAAATAATACAATACTCTCCAAATCTTTTTATTTACGAAATGGGTAACAAAAAATACAGTCAAGGTGACGATTATCTCTGTAAAGAGATCGAAATGTGTCGGGCGCCTTCAATAACATTACGAACTAATCCATTTAAAATAATACAATTAAATACTTTTAACTTATCAAAAACACAAAAGAGCTGTGAGCAAACCATAGTAATATAACTAATTAATAATTCTATATTTTGTCAATTATATACAGGGTGGGGAGGACAATATGATCATAAATTAAACTTCGTATAAGTCATGATATTCCCAACCGTCACACAAAAAATCAAATGAATATATCCAGTAGTTTAGCCACAGGAAAATATTTTTCAGTTTAAGTATTTTCTACATGATGTATTGTGAACAGCTGAGCGCGCTACAAGTTAACGACACACGTTGCCAGCTCGCTACTTTAAAAACCTATTTTCTCAAAATAAGAGTCATAAAGCGTGTCGTCACAGCTAAATAATAAAAAATGCATGCGAAAGTTATTACTTTCCTGTTACGCACTCATGTCAATCGCAAAATATGTATGTGCGAAAGAGATAGGTAAGTTTGCTTGTTTCTACTTTGCTTATATACTTGTCGACGTGTCTAGGTCACGCGGTCAGTGTGTCACCGGACCTCCTTCCTGCTGTGACGCGTTTTGTTTTCCTCTGGAATTTCGGATGCGCCCGCGCCCGTTTGAAGTCGCGGCGCGAGTGTTATCGTATCTTTGTTGTTGTGTTGTGTTGTGCGAAATTTGACGCTTTGTTTTAATAGTGACAGGACACATAAACGTATTATAGGTACTTAGTTAAATAATGAAGTAAACTTTGCGAAATTAGACGCTTAATACTTGGTGTTTCAAGGTTATTCAGGTGTTTCAAGTGTTATTATTAAATAATCATGCCTCGTTACAATTATACCGCTTCGGAATACACCGATATGATTTTAATTTATGGGGAGTGTCACGGTAATGCCGCTTTAGCTGTACGGACATACCGTGAGAGGTATGAGAACACGCGTATGTGTCCGACCCACGGGCGGGATAAACTTTCCTTTAGTGGACGTCGAGTTGGACGTTCATATTTTTTTTGTAGATAGCACTCATAATCACAAAGCTTTTTACAAATTTTTAAGTTGCGGAGACTCACGGTTTACGAGATATAAATTTTTAAAGTTTCCATATAAATTGATAATATATCGCCATGGTAGATGTCAAATTTGACGTTTTACGTTCCTGTTGACGGTGGAGGTATGTTTATTCAATTTCATCGTTTTATGTCTTTAAATAAAATAATATATTCACATAGAAAATTAAAAGTAAAATTAAAAAAATAAAAGTAAACTTAATTCGTAATTAATTTTGCTCTGAAAACGCGCTGTACTATGCAATTACATTGACTTTTTCACATACAAAATAACGAATGTTTTTTTTTAAACTGTGGAACGGAACGTAAAGCGACGCCGTTTTGTTTTTTATTCGTCACTGTCAGTCATCGTTCGTTTGTTGCCTTAGTTTTGTGTTACAAAAGTTAGTAATAGTGACAGAACCGAATCGCTGCAAAACCGACTTCACGTAGTCTTGTCTGCCCTACCCTAGAGTGTTTTTTAGAGCCGCGTAGGCGCGGAGGGGTGAGGCGGCCCGCGGGCTGAGGAGCAAGCGGCTGCGAGCGAGCCGCCGCGGCTGAGGCTGGCCGGTGAAGCCGGCCAGTGAGCCGAAGCTGCGGTGGTGAGCGAAAGCCGTTTGTGACGATTAGCACGCGTGGGGCCGCCGGAGACCCGCAGCGCCGGAGCCGTGACAAAAACCTGCATGTTGAAAGCTTGAAATTTGTGTTTTTACCGATCCTAACCTCAAAACTTTAACCATGGATATCTCCATAACCATGGGGTTCCGCGGGGTGGGGGTGGTACTGGGGGGTAGCCCCCCTCCCCCCCTCTCCCCCCACCTCCCCCCGGCCCTTAAATCGACGTCCACTAAAGGAAAGTTTAACCCACGGGCGTACTATTGTACAAGCTGTCCAGAGGATACGGGAAAATCAATCCTTGATCCCGCACGTAGATGGTGCTCCTCCACGTGCAAATGTGATTTCAGACGAAAGAGTTATTAATTATTATGATCGCAATCCGACGTCCAGTCTGCGTAATGCAGGTCGACATTTTCATGTAAATCACAAAACCATTCAAAAAGTTTTGAAACGTAACAAACGCAGACCTTACAAGTACAAGAAAGTACAAGCATTGTTACCGAGAGATAAACCAATAAGAGAAACTTTCTGTCGCTGGTTGGAAACCAAACATCTCGAGAATACATTTACAAGGAATGGTTTATGGAACCGACAGAACCTTCGGTACTGGAGCCGCGTGAATCCGCATCTAGTTACTAGTAGTAAGCTAGAATAATAATATCTTTTAATAAATTGAAAGAAATGGCTGCTAATGGTGACCTATTATCAAGAGTGAGAAATAACATTATACGTCGGTGTAGTTTATGTATTCAAGAAAATGGCGGACATATTGAAAATAAAAAAAAATAATGACTGGCGACATAATTATGTGATCGAAAAGTGATTATGAATAATAAATTGATTAGTGAATAACTCGCGGGTGAATGATGCCTGACTATTTGGTTAATATTCTGTGATTTGATTTGTGTAATTGAAAAAATAAGAATAATGGCGCCAAACATTACGTCGCTGCGTCGCCGTCGGCCACAGCTATAACATGAATGAAACCAAGCTGCGTTGCCGTTCTTATCGCCGTAAGCGTGCCGTAAGTGTACCAATTTTATACATGATGTTTTATTTTGTTTGCAGTTTTAAGCTATTTAGTTTGTTAGAAAAAAATGTTTTTTTTAATTTCGATGTTCGGATTTATTTGATAGTTGAAAAATGTTTCTATAAACCAGTACTGCCAGTGTTTTCATTTAAAGTCGTATTGTCATCTCCACACTGTATATAATGCGTGACTGATGAAGTTATTACAGATGTGAAAACAATATTAAACTACGTATCGTTTAAAATTATTATGCTTGTCCAAATAATGTGTCATGTAATCCACATTTTATTAATTTTAGGTGTAGGGTTACGAATGATGAGTCTTTATTTAGGAAAATAAAACTTTTGTTAGGTATTTAAAATTAGTCTTATTTACCGGGAAACCATAAATCATATTATCATCTGCTTTAACGAAATTTCGATGATTTTCTTAATCATTCTGTTTCGGCACGCCAGTATTGGCAAGCATAATATTAATTATTTTATATTAAACCAGCTTCGTAAATAATACCACTCAAGTAAAATAATTATATATGAATTAAAACCATCTGTAACATTATTAATGCTAGCGAATAGAGTGCATAAAAGACAAAAGTTTCTGATGTAACATAGTGGTGCAAAAAAGCAATGAATGGATGCTTTACTGTTGATGTATTTTATTATTATGTAATTTTAATGGTGTATCTATCTATCTAATAATATAAAAATAATAATAATCCAGCCTATACGTAAACGTCTCACTGCTGGGCACGGGCCTCTTCCCATATAGAGAAGGCACGAGCATTGATCACCACGCTTGCTCTCTGCGGGTTGGCGATTTCAGATCCCAAATTTTGGAACCCAGGTTTCCTCACGATGTTTTCCTTCGCCGTTTGTCAGAAGTGTCTTAGAATAATTAAGAAAGCACATATAACTTTGATAAGTTACATTGGTACTTGCCCGGGTTCGAACCTGCAACCTCATGCATACAAATCCGTTAGGCGTTAGGCCACCACGACATGTAATATCCATCTAATACCGTGGAAAAATTATTTTAATGCAATCTTTTAAAACTTTTAATAGAACTTTAATATTTAGAACACAATATCGTCAGTTTGTCTGTGTACATTTGCTAATATGTCAAAGATTTTTATACACAAATCTTTTTATACTTCGTCACGCTTGAGAATTTAGAGTTGTATTTGATTGTAAAAAAACCCTAATTTTCATACATCGTATTTAACTTGTTTTAGCAGCTCATAGGCAAAATAGCCTGCCATCATTTTCATTTATATTCGTGTCCTAAAAAAAAAATTAAATATAATTGCTAACTCAAGGTTAATATATCAAGCCTCGTGTAATTTTAGTTTGCTAATTAATGTTCATCAAACTCGTAATAATACACAGTCTTTGTGACAACACAAGTGTTTTGTTGCTTTTAGATGCTACAAGCTTCTGTCAAAAATCAACCTTATGGCATTGAGATTAGGGTGCCAAACTCATGTGTGAGTTGTTACGTTATGTGGCGTAAGTAGGTACGTAGTATTTACTTTACTTATGGTACCTATACTGTACGGTACGATGGATAATATTTTAAGAATGAATTGGTGTGTAAAAATGTTTTATGAATTGTCATCGTTTTTATATTGAAAAGTATGATCGGTTTTGTTATTAAAAATATTATTCTTAAGCAAAAAAAATATATGTTAAAAGTTCAAGTGTGCGCTCTATGTATTCAGAGTTAATTTATTAAAATACTGCAATAAAAACTGTCACGATTATATTGGTTAGCTGTTAACATTTAAAAGATAGTTAGAATAAACATATGAGCCTTTTGTCTGTATTTCAACATTACATCTTGCATGTATGATTACCTAAAAACCCCATAAACAAATTGGTTGAAATATATAAATATTGCTTTACATAATATACCAATTCGGTACTTTAGGAAGACTAAAACTGCTGAATTCCAAGTTTAATTAACTACAGAACAGAATCAACTAGAAACTCTATACCTTTTTGTTGATAAATAGATGTTTGTAAATTAATTGACCTACTAACATTTACAACAACAAACAAACTAAAAAAGACCCCTAATTTGCCTTTCTAGTAATAACTATCTATAATATCTTAGGACAACTCGCACATGGTCATCTGATCCCAAGCTAAGCCGAGCTTGTTGTTACTATGGTAATCAGACAACTGAATACTGATAAACATACCTACTTATATATTTCTAAATACATACATTATTATAGATAAATTACATGCAGACACAGAACAAATTATCACACAGATTTGTCCTGGATGGGAATCGAACCCTCAACCTCCGGAACAGTAGGCAGGGTCACTGATAACTAGACTAGCATTTCAGTCATTGTAAGGATAATAGTAATTAAATAAACTAGAAGGTGATTCCGGTGTATTCTAGAACATTCTTCCAGAATTGGACGTGTTGCTCATCAGGTGCGTAGCCAACCTCCAGTTTGTCAGTGATGTTCATAAAGGCGAGGCTGGTTGCATAGAACTGAGGCCAGACTACTCCCAATGATGAGTCTGGAGTAGGGTCCCTGGAAAGCCAAATTTAAAGAGGTTACCTTTTTATGAAATTTCATCTAAGTTTGTAAATATTTTTGTCATAAAAATTTACATTTTAAACGTCATAATTTAACGTTACTCACCCGCATTTTGCAAAGTTGGTAAATACATTAACAAAAAGCTGAACTATTTTGTACTCTTTAGTACTTTTTCCAAGAGGTAAGTTTAAATCTTTTTGGTAGAATAAGTACAGCAAATCATCTAAATGTGATGCCCCAAAAATGCCGTATTTAGCTCCTTCGCGACCATACAAATTTCTAGCGGAGTAAGCTGAAAACTTGTAGAAATATCTGGTTCCAACTTGTGGCCACCGTCTAAAGAATCTGTGGACGTCGTAAAACATAGTTGAAGCGGTCGCATAATTGATAAACTCTGGCATATTGCTCACACTAATAGTTTTGTTCCCAAAGTAATAATCAATTATTTTGTTAGCTAAATGTAAAATCACGTTTGGTGGAGAATTGAATAAAATTTTAGTAGGAACAAGCAATTCCTTGTATCTGTTATAGCGGGCTATATAAAACCAGTTTACGTAAAATGGGATCAGTACCAAATTCTCATGACTAGTGTACCCGCACAAGACGTCTACCTTGTTAACGCTTCCTCTCTCTAGTGTCTTTAAGGGATCTTCAATCAAAAACCTTTGTTGTCCAAAAGATTTTTCAATTACGGGAACATATGGATGCAGCTTAAACAAAATACTCGTTATTTCCTCTGATGCCAACACAGTACTAGTTGTATTTATTAACTTCTCGGTTGGAACGCTTTGGAGAAATGTCAGTAGCTCACTTGTGTTCTTAGTTTCAAAACCTAATTCTTTACCGAGTATGAAAGCTCTATCTTTAGGCTTGTAAGAAAAGAAACAATCAAGGTTTGGTACACCACTCATTAGTATAGCTCTTTGAAATAAACCTTTGGACATCGGTGACACCATGTGGTAGGCTACTGAAGCCGCACCGGCGCTCTGACCGAACATAGTAATTAGATTGGGATCACCTCCAAATTGTTTAATATTCCTGTTCACCCACAGTAAGGCTAGCACTTGGTCCTTCATCCCAGCATTACCAGGTACTTCCTTTGTTTCCAAATTGAGGAATCCTAAAGCGTCTAACCTGTAGTTGATTGTGACTACAATCACATTTTTCGATATCAAAAAATCCGGTCCATAGACAGTATCGTCTCCTGAGCCTGATTTGTATAAACCTCCGTGGATGAAAAACATGACAGGTAGAGGGTTATCAGGGGTTATATCAGGAGTAAAGACATTGAGGAACAGACAGTCTTCACTGCCGGGAACGTAAACGTTGTTCGGAATATCTATTTGTGGACATACAGCTCTATTTTCTTTAGCATCCCTTACACCATTCCAGGAAATTGGTTTTTGAGGTGCCTGAAAATATAAAAGCCCTTTTAAAATTTTACTTATTCTCATAATATAGACAAAGGTTTTATCTATGTACCCTTATATTGAGTCTTTAATAACATGATTTGAAGCTCTAGAAAATGAGCCTCCTGCTAGAGCAATAAAAAAACTAACTATGTTAGCAACGTGTTGAGCGTCCTTAGTGAAACTGCCAAGTTTGATCATCGACTTAGTAAGTTGCTAATAATCCAAATAAGGTCTAGCATAACAGCAAGAGAAGTCTAGATCTAAGTTTCATTTTTATTTACCTTAAACCTGAGCGGACCGAGGGGTGGTTTAGCATAAGGTATGCCTTTGAAGCTGTAGAAGTAGTCCCCGGTGACGGCCTCCACACGCTCGCCAGACAACCATCCCTGTTGCACCCTTACTAATACGTCATCGCAGAAGAAGGTTTTGTAAAGGCTGTTAACAAAAAAGAGTTATATGTATATGTACATAATGTATAATGCTACCATCTTAATTCGTCTAAAAGTCTGATTGGGATAAAAAAATATGAAACCATGTAAAAAAAGGATTCTTATTATTATTTGACACACGACACTTTAATCTACAGCTTATTTGGCTTCAGAACTGAAATTAACAGCCGGTCTGCTGCATCTACAAAATAAGTATAAAAGGACTTACCAGAAACCAAATATACATTTTATTTGCAGTTTCATATTATCACCGTTTTTGAAATATCAGTAGATGCTGAAACAACCGCCATGTTTTATGTACGTAAAGAGAAATGCGACCAAAATTTCGACTGAATTTAAAATATTTACCAACGTCACATGTTTACCATGTAATTATATAAATTGGTATTTTATAGAAAATTATTTTCTGCTGCGGTTTTGTCCGGTTTACTTTCCAGACAGTTGTCTTTATTTCTATGAATATATCAGTGAACAATAATTCAGGCTATGTAATCTTTATTCGTTTTTCGTGACTTAGGCACGTAGGTATGTTTATTTAGTGAAGATATTTATAAAATAAAACATTTTACCGTGTATATTATGTTTGTTAGTGAAATATTTTTCTATCTGTGCTGAAGCAATTTATTTTTTACGTTAGAATAAGAAGAATAAGAATAATTTATTGTTTAAAAATTTAACGTTATTCAAAAGCCTTGCTCAATTATTAATCTTCCTTATCAACTTACATAATAACACTCCAATAGACCAGACTAACTCCGACAAGGTGTTAACCAGAAATTACATCTTTAAATATCTTATTTATGACTACGATGTAATTTTAGGAGGAATAATTATAAGATATCAAATTACAAGATAACCTATATAATTTTTGTCTTACATTTTAAGTGTCGAGTTTGCTCAACTGTTTTGCGAAAGATTGAGGAATTTGATTGCTTGTTTGACGAAAACCAATAAAATGTTAATAGCAAACATGACAAATGCGTAAAAATAACAAATACCCAGTCCAGTCGTATATGTTTAGCTTGAGGTGTTATTGTATAAAAATATTATCCGTGTTTTGTTCTGTTACATCTGCCTTACTCATAGATGTTAATAGTTTCTTAGGAATTTCTAAACAAACTATCAAACCTGTCACTTACAAATGATTACAATATATAAAAAAAAAATGTTTTTGTAGGAGTAAAAATCTTAGCAATAAATTAGAGAATTTACCATTTAGTTAAATTACTCTAATGTTTTATTTCACTTTTTCAGGTAACCGCTGCAGTGTACTGTTGAAGTCGAGGTAAGGCCAATATAAATAATAATATATACCTTGTATACGTTCTAAATAAGGCATAATGCCCTTTTTAAATATTACAATTATATTATTTTATCTATTGTGACTTCATACAATTTTCCATAAATACGTATTTGTTTTACAAAGACCAGCTAAGTAAATATGAATAGTATGTATCACCAATAACATTTGGTCACTTGTGCAGCACCTACCACGCTAAATATTATGCTTTTTTATTGTGTAATTAAATTAACAATAAGTTAATTAGTACTTAATGACTTTAATATGCTACAACAATTTGTCTTGTGATAATTAGGAAAATAATAAAGAAAAGGAACAAATGTACTAGCTTAACTTAGATTTAACAGTTGATTATATAAATGTAAAAAAAAATACCGACTTCAATGAAATTTAGGACTACCTCTGAGGTATATACCCTATCGATGACAAAAAGCTTGGCAATTTCTGTAGATATCAATAAACAAACAAAAGCACCTTCTCCTTTTGTAGTCGTTAAAAATAAGGAAGGACTATTTTACTCTGATTAAATCTAACTTATATTAAACCCATTACCCACATCAGATCCTTCGGTACAAGATAGAGGGGATAACAGTTGTAACGAAGCAAATAATTCAACCAGTCCTACTTAGTATGGAAATGAGAACCCGACAGACATTCCAGGATTTGTTGGTCTCACCTGGGGAAGTAATACGTCATTTTGATTTAAGATGGCGCCTTCACGATGCAATTAATTCCGTCATGAATTTCCTAATGATATTTAACACGATGTTTTTGTCGTTGTTCATTAATTCTGATGTCAGTTGTGAATGGTTTTGTTAATAATTGCTGTTTGTTTTGAATGATTTTTGAATTATTAATAAATAAATAATAAATAATAATGTTATTGATTAACATTGATTAAGACATTTTGTGTCATGGTGTTTGTGGAAGTCCTTAATTGCGGTTAAACTAAATAATCAACCTGCCAACAAGCCGATAATTATAATCAGCCACTACTTACTCCGACATATTTAACTATTCCAAGGTAACCATGGCAAAACGATCGTTCAAATATAACCTAATAACTTCTAATTATTCATAATTGGAACTTATGGATTCCGACTAAAATATAGGGCAGTTGCGTGGCGATGCCAACGTATTGATAAAACGAAGCGACTTTTATTGTTTTTCCGTTTTATATGCCGTAGCCCCATTAAAATTATATTGATATAAATTGTAGAAATAATTGATTAAATGTTATGAAATAATATATATATATATATAATGGATTAATGGATTTTAATAATGAGAACAGCTCGTTCTAAGGCAGCGAATAAGCAAATGAAAATGAAAAATTATTATGGACAATAAAATCTTATCTACTAATAGTTATTTTTCGAATTTTCTATTGTAAAGAAAAATTTGGCGATAGAAACCTTCGTGATGAATTTGTTATTTAGTTGAAACTGACTGACTGTAGGGTATGGATTTAATGAAATAATATTAGACTGGGTTTTGCATTTCAATAAATTATGAACTTAACGCTGCCTTGTGGTGTTTGACCATGGAGTTAAAATGTAAATAGAATAGGTAGTATAGCTATAATCCTGAAGAAACTTATCAACAATAGTTACATGATGTTTAAACTTCACTTAGTAAATAATTAAAGAGAGACTACACTTCTAGTAAAACTTTGTATTCCGTGTAAACATTTTCCGTTCCGTTCAGAACAGAAACTAACTTCAGTAACTTGTAAGTTCATTCCCATCACAAGAGATCAGATTTTCCCAACTCCGGAACAAACCGCTATTCTCTACAATTATAGTAGTATGCTTAAATCTTGGCAGAAAGAAATAAAGGCGATCGCGATCAAGGCTGTGAGGGTAGAAGACAAACTTTGTGATAGTACTGGAAATCTCTTAGTTGGAGTAACATTAAAATCCTGTCTAATTGCTGTGGAGCCCTGCCTTTGTTATTAAGCGGTGCAAAACATAAGCGGTAGCGGAAGCGAAAACAAATCTAGAAATTGATTAAATTCATTACAATAATATTTGATAGAACGTATTCGTTTTCGGTATCGGCATTAGAATCTACAAATAAAAGAAAGTTATCTTACAGTTGTTGTTATGTTTAGATATGTGCAGAACATCATTTATCAGAGTAGGTTACATTTTCGAAAAGATATAGTTAATGCAACATAAATAAACAAATTATCGTATCAATATTTGTAATGAACAAATTAAATATATTCGCCATTGATAAATCCATTTTGAAAGACAGACAATAATAAACTATTGTAGGTCTAGTTTTAAACGATAAGAGAAAAATCTACAGACTTACTGTACATTGCGAGGTCGCGCGGCTATGCTGTCATAAGTGATCGATCATAGCCGTCAATGTACTGCAAATTATGGTTATGAGAGTAAATAACCTGTTAAGATTATGTCTTGGACCGCGAGTAGTGCTGACCGTCGCGTTAGCATAGTAATGGGAATATCCAGTGTAACGCTGTGCTTACCGACGCGACGTTAGTTATAACGAGGTTTCACTACGCTTCGACGGAAACCCATTATAATTAATTGCTCCTTGGACATGATCGCGTTTAAACAAACTTACAGCTTTTGTGACGTCATTATTTTTGAGTATATTTTCACAAAGACTCTTTGAAAATGTTGGATATCACAAATGTGGAATTTTCTTTGTTTGTTTGTCGTTATAATGACAATAGTTGATGCTATAATTATTAAATGATGAGTATTGGTGTTGTCCTTGTTTTGAATAATTATAATAATTTACTTGTTGATATTTGTTAGAGCATGTGATGCAACGGTATTTTTATAATAATATAATATTTTGGGACCACTCACATTTACACACGGCTATCTGATCCCACACTGAGCAGACAACTGCTAAACATATTTATATAATATTTTTAAATGCATTCATAATATTATAGATAAATTACACCCAGACAGAGCAAATGATTTATATTACAGGTATAAGTTACATGTCATGACCTTCTAGAATTTGAGTTGTTGGATATCTAAACAAAGAAGGTACTTAATAAGAAAAAATCGAAAAGCACGAGCTGAATTGTCCATCTATCTATATGGGGTGAAGTAAATCAATGAATACAATTGTTTAGTATTTTGAAAAATAAAATATATTTCACACTTTGCTGTTGGTCCCTACGTACTGATTGACAAAATTGAAATTGAAAGGTTTGTGATAGGTATATCCTCGTTAGGTGGTGTAATAGGATTCAGGCATTATTAAATCGTCTCTAGTAATGAGTTATCGATGTATTGGACCGAGAAATTCTGCAAAAGGTTCATGTCGATTAACATCTTTTGTTTATAAAACGGTCTAATTTTACATTTATTGGATACGAATGGAATTAAATTGTGTTAATGAGTTTAATTGTTTTGGGAAAGATAATGTTAATTTTAAATTATATATAGGTACCTAAAAAGTGTTGTTTTTGTATTTATTTCCGTGAGAATAGACGTGTTACACAGTCAACATACTTATTAAGCTTTTTTCATTGTAAGAGTTCTAGGTATTATATGATACCTGACACCCAACCAAGCCATACTTTGAGCTCTAAGTCATTATAAATAATTGCTACATGGCTTGAAAAAATCCTTTTATAAATACAGTCGGAAACAATAGACGTCTACGTCACGAGAAAGCCACAAAGAGGTATAGACGTTATTTTCCTCTGTACTCATCACATCACATCACATCTCATCTCCGTTCGTCAGCATTTTAATTTACTAATGCGTGCCCTTTGACGCGTGATCAGCTTTAATGCCAAAAGCCTCAATTTTGAGTATTCCTGACATCCGCTCGCAAAGGGCATCATCGATTTGAAGGATAATTTCGCGTTTGTGACTGGTAACATTTATTTTGCCTCATTAACTTTAATGATTCCCAGGACGCTGAAATTATATTGGGTTTTTTCAGGTAAGAATTTTCTAGTTGATATTTCAAGTTTGTTGGTTATTTGTTAATGTTCTGCTTTATATTTTCTTTTCATGTTTGGAAAGGTGTAGGTACTGGTAAAGTAATACTAAAGGCTGACATAAGATATGACCCAGAGAAAAATCCAACTGACATATTTATTTTGCTTTCAGAAGTTTTCGATCAGTTTGTGCCACGTGGTCATCCTTTCACAAATCTAAAAAAAAAGGTCCTCATTTCATAGAAAGTATGTTGATAAGTACATTGATGCTGCTTTTGAACAAACAAACAGAGCCGAAATAGCTTTATTCTTATGTAATCACGTTTCAGAAACACCGACGCAATTAAATAAACGTATTGTTTCAAGCTCTAATGAAAACACAAAAAGATATCTCCGGTTGTCTCCACGTTGTCATATTTCCACAATTTATGTTTACCCACCTCGGCGATAAATTTACGATATCTCGTGAAGGGAGCGTTTTGGGACCTTTGTCATGTAAGGTCCAAGGACGGCTTTTATGCCCAATCAAAGGCATTGAGCTGAAAGTCAAAAGGATTTTATTGTTAAACCATTTTACGGTGGCTTTATGTCTAAAGAATCCAATCGTTCAATCAACCTGGCTTTGGCCATTGAAAATTAAATTGTCCTCGAGTACAGTAATTTTGACGGTTATTTATTCTCAGACAAAAATACTTTTCTATTTTTTACCCGACTACCACGAAGGGTTATGTTTTTCGCGCGTATCTTGTATGTGTGTATAATATTCTTTATTACCTCATATCTTCGAAACGGCCGAATGGATTTCGATAATTAGGGTATCGTTGGATTCGTATCGATTACCCAAGTGTTCTTAGATATGTTTCGTCAAACAAAAACCAACATGGCGGCCACGAGGTGCCATAGAATGAGTTAAAAAAAATAAAAAATATATATTTGCTACAATATGGGTATCAAATTAAAGGGCTTGTAACGAGGATTCCAAAATGGTATATCATTTACGTATAAAAAAATACTATGTGAAAAATTTTTCTTTATCCAAACTAAATACTACTCGAATGCCGTACGCTAGGAGGGTTTTTTAATTTTTAATTTTATAATGTTTAATTTTTTGCGTGCATTCTTATAAGATAAATTTGCTAAATAATTTAAGCATGTTTTTGTTAAAAATTATGTTAGTTAAATGTTTTATTCCATGACACTAATAGGCAAATATTTTATATGGGCCGTATAATGTTCTCGTTAGTTTTACGCTTCAGCAATGTTGAGAATATTTAAGAGTTTTTTTGTATACGTAATTCTGTTAAACAAATTGTTTAAAATTATTATTCTCAAAGTATAAACTAAATCTTTTGATGACTTTGCTTATTGTCAATCATGTACAGTTTTGTTTCTTACCTCCTATGGTAAGAAATCCTAGGATCCTACCTCGACCCTTATTAAAGGGATTTACCGAAATACGTAAATTGAGTTGACAATTCCAGAGTCAATTAGAAGAACCTTTGGCATATATACATATACACATATACACATATTTGGCATATATACATCTACATACTCCTGTATGTATATTTAGTTTTACCATAATTATGTATTTTCGCTACGATACGATATTAAGAAATATTCTTAATATCGTGCTCAAAATATAAAGCTATAATCATGTCCCCAATGACATGGTAACGAGAGACTTGTCTAAAACGTGACGATTACGTCACGACGCCAGGTGCCGACAATTTGTGGGATTAATCCCAGCGAGATGTCTCCAGCAATCTAGCAATCATTGTCACCCTACAGAGCAACGTAAATCATTACTTTCATTTTGGTTGTTATTAAATTTATAAAAGTACACAATCAGTATGTATTACATAAATTATATATATGCAACAAAAAACCTTTAACCCTTTCCCTGTCCCGTGAGTCACATATGAACATTTCCATTGTTTAACTATTGTGTCTACTGGCGGGACAGTTAACCTGTTAAACTATGCTAAAATAAAAGTTATAATATAAAGAAAACTAAAAAGCGTCAAAAGCTTCTTCGTCATCTTTGTCAATCTTTTTACATTTTTTTTTTCTCTCTATACTTTTAATTACAATTCAATACTTAAATCTAATACAAGAACAAACACTTACAACTACACTAAAATTAAATCTTATATAAATAAATAAAACTAACTAACTCTTTTACATTTTATTATTTTGATAAATCATAATATGTATTGTTATTTGTTCGGAGATTTATGTCAATGTCACGTTGGAAGGACGATGCTGATTGCTGGTAAACACAAATTGACAATCAAAATTCGTTGACCCTATTGCCTCGGCGTTTAGGTTTACTTGTCTTCATGTAGATACAGATTACATTAGACAATTTATGATTATTCAGCTCAATATAAGAATAAATTAATGTGAATGTTGAATGTAAAAGATTGTGTATTTTTTAAATATGTTGTTATGAAAAAAAAACACTCAAAAACATTAATTTCTGTTTAAATATTAATGTAAAAGTGGAAAAAAATTAACGATTGCGATATAAAATAAAATAATAATAGTTTTATTTCCAATCCAAAATAATTAGTAATTCTTTAAAAGCCTGTAACTACGAAAATTGAAAAGTCAGAGCTCAAAAATCGCCATACCCGAAATTTTACACGGGCAAAGCTGTGAAATGCGATCAGGTAGACTGAAAACTGCGCAAAGGAATGCCAATGGAGCTGCGCCCCAACTGTATGCTTCGACATATCCTATCCAATTTTCCGAGCGAGTTGATTCGACTACAGTTTCCAATAACTGCTGTGTGACGCCAATAAACTGGATCATATCTAGTGGACGGTTCACTAACTTCTGAGTGCTAGAAAGCAGAAAGTTTTAGTCTTAAGATATTGCATCTTATTTCTTAAGACTGAAAAGTTATGGAACCTTTTTTCGTTGAGTTTGATACAGTACCATTGAACTGGAGACCATAATACATATTATTACATAAAATATCATAAATGTTAAATGTGTTATAGAATTGCTGAATTTAATTTTATATTTAAGCCCAAATCTATAAAACGATCGATCAAAATTATGGAGTAGATATCCAATGAAAGCCTAAATCTATTAAATGACCACTAATTAATTAATTTTAACCCAGTGATATAAATATTACTCCCTAAAATTTAATTCCCAAATGTTTTCAGGTAGTTTATCTTTTACGAGGTATCTCTGGGGCTTTCAGCCAGTTTTAGGGAACTAAAATTGCCTATATTAAAACTAAAGTTGGTCTCGCCGGTGTTGCCAACGTTAATTTATTAAACATTTTGATTGAACGACCTAATGAAATAGTTTGGTTTGGTCTAACTATAGAATCGGTTAGTTGATTTTGTTTCATGAAATCAGGTTATAAAGCTTATTGTCTGCTTATGTGGGTTTTGTAATTGTTAAGGTAATTGTCAATAATGATAAAACAACGATACATAACGTGGTTTACAGAATAAACCAAACAGTAAAAATATCAAAAGTTTACTGACAAAAGTGCACTCGATTTCAAAGGCTATACATACGGTAGTAGTCTACCATGACCCTTTGTGTAGGCCCTTAACAAAAGATGACTCACTGCGACTAACAGTGTAATGAAAATAATACAAAGGTCCCCGATGGCGACGTCACTTACGTCAATAATAATATTAATTACTGTAATAAACCATACTGCTTTGAAATTAAAACAATATCAAGGAATTAACACTGGCCTTCGATCTATTATTATATTGATAACGGCTTTTGAAGGAACTTTACTAGTCACTACATCGTCAATACGTTAGTGAATTCGAATTCACATCCAATATAATAGACTAGATACTCATAAATGTATAAAAAAAAACAACTTCAATGAAATTGATGTGGGACCATCTGGAAGAAATTAAAGGCGGAAAACAAAAAAACAAAAAAAAAAACTACAAGGCACCGCGGTATTAAATCCAAAAAAAAAACAAGCATTCGAATTAAGAACTTCCTCCTTTGAAAGCCGGTAAATATTTAACCCAAAACCTACTCGCTTCCGTATCCCGTAATCCCTTCAACTCATTCGCCATTCTATTTGTATCGTCTAAACGTCCCGGAGAGGCATAAGTTAACTATGAATGTACTTGTCGATTGCACCGGGATACCTGCAGTAGACAGCTCTCATGCACTATACTCCTGCATTCATACGGAGCTCTATATCGGGAACTTTCATATACTCGTACCAAGTTTGAAGTCGGAAACTGCTTCAGATATTGTATTTCGTGACACCTTGCATTCTAAACGTATGAAGAGTTTTGGGATTTGTTTGGAACAGATTTCATTGAGGTGTTTTAACGCTTTGTTTATTTTCCAAGATATATTTGATAGTATCTGATATACAGACTTGAAGGTTTTATTGTTTACAGTCTTTTCGATATGTTTTATTATAGATTTATATAGAAACATATTTTCATGTAAAATATTACCTACTTCATTCATGATATAAGATTATAAACCAATTAACAATACAACAAGTTCCCACGTTAGATCTACTGGCCTGCACTTCTGTACAAATAAAATCGCCAGAAAAACAAATATGGTAGCGATGTCGACCGAATAGAGTACAAAAAATCGTCCTTTTTTTAAAGGTATTGCTATTGCACTATATCACCACAGCGTTTTTCTTTTGTCATTTTTTCTACACTTTTCCAGAAACTACTATAAACCAGCTTTTCAAACGAGGTCGCTTTTAAAAGACATGAAATACCAAATGAACAGAGAGCCAAAATATTTCAGTGAAAAAAACCAGCGCTGAAAACAAAATCTTATATCCAATCGAGTCAAAATTATTAGCTTTACTGAGTAAACGCGTTATATTAAAAACACGTTTTATATACGAGTATGATCAAAGAATATTTATAATGAGGACGAGGGCGTGTAACCAATCAATTATGAGAGGAAATTAAATATTATCTTTATCAATTTCCGATTAATTTATCGATTTACAACCCATATTTTAGGTTGTAAATTGATAAACTAATTGGAATCAGGATGCTACAAATTGAAGTACAATTAAATATGTATTTATTTGAAGTTTCAAAACTTTTTATTTTTATTATGACTTTATTTCTAACTTCAATATAATTTTTATAACGAGTAACAAAATAAAAAATGCAAATTATTTTTTATTTCTCTTCCAACCATTAGGAAATGAAATATTGACATATTAAGCCAACAAGTTATGTCAATTTATAACTGGAAGACAAGAACACAGCTGGATTGGTAATTAATCTCGGACGTAAGTAATTAGAACAAAAGTTATCAATAAGAAAATCAATACTAATCTTCGTTAGGGGACTAAATCTCAACTCTTCATAATTAAAAATCAATATTGACAAACAGTTGCCGGGCACACGGTCACTGGATCTATCGCACGTGGCACCATACATTGTCGATTGTCAACTAATTTTACATTCAAGGCGCGCACTATAAGCGTAATGTATACAAGACAGTTTGATTACTGTCTGTGTATTGTTTATGATATGAAAGCCATTGTCGGTATGTTTATGACGTTAATTTACAATGTCTCATGTCATAATCATGTTGGTATATCAATTTAGATTGACTGTTGCGTAATCATATTACTTAGTTATTACTAGAGTTAGATGAATAATTCATGGATTATAAGGGCCCTGTCTATTGGTTAGGTACTATGAATTTTCTGCATATGGAATAAAATATAAATCTAATAAATATACAAAATTTATTACATACTAGCTGTGCCAGCGACTTCGTTCGCGTGGATGACGAAACTTATCAATGAATGACGAACTTATTACTATTGATTGTAGCGTGATGAAAAACATACTATAACCTGCCCAGAAGTATGAAGAATAATTGTACCAAGTTTCGTTAAAATCCGTCGAGTAGTTTTTGTTACTATAAGGAACATACAGACAGACAGAGAGACAAAAAATTTACTGATTGCATTTTTGGCATCAGTATCGATCACTAATCACCCCCGATAGTTATTTTGAAAATATATTTCACGTACAGAATTAACCTCTCTACAGATTTATTATAAGTATAGATAATTGAAACGTGTTGTGCTAGAACATTTCACACAATTCACCTTTGTTATTTTGGCACGCTATTTTATTCTAATGGGAAGGAAAATTGTACATTAGATTTTCCCTTCAGATTTCCTTAACACATTATTTTAGCTCTTCCTTGATTATAATCGCAATTTAGGCTGTTTATTAAACCTTCAAAACTCAAGGTTTAGTAGGTCAAATAAAACAAGTTTTAGGCAATTAGTTTAGAGACATACTTAGATCCTTAAATCATAATTTTTATCCAAATTTTTACCCCATCACACACAACATCACTTTATAATGTGTAACTGTTGCTTACTATACATTCCTTAACAATGAGCGGGAAAATTTCAAGGTGGAAAGGCTTAATACTAACTTAATTAATTAATCACACGTCTTCTAATCAGCTATCGATGTCACTCGACCGCCGTCATCAGGTCAATGTCAGTCAACCGGTACGTGACCAGACTGATAGATCACCGAATATCCTCTATAACGTCCTTATCACACCATTTATGATACAACAAAGCACCATAAACTTATCATCATAGTATAAATTAGCCCGAAATATGACAACCAGCATCATTCAACTGTTCAACATCTAATCATGAAGTTCCTAGTCCTGCTTTGTGTTGTGTTCGGAGCCATGGCTGAGCTGCCTCGCTTCAGACCAGCGAGGTTCAGGTTCCAGCGACAAGAACTGGCTCCGACAACCACTGACTCACCGACGGAGGCGACTACAGAGGCGTCAGGACCTTACCCGGCTTCTGGCTGGAAACCAGCAGGGGAACCGTTCACATTACCCAACGAAGAACCTGCTGACAAGCCTGCTGACCAATACGGACCTCCTGACGCACCTTACCCAGCTTCAGGATGGAAACCACAAGGTCAAGCCTTTGAGTTGCCGAAGCAAACGCCACCAGCAACCAGCTACGGCGTCCCAGACAACACGTACGGAGTCCCTGATACCACTGACGTTCCAACTACTGATAACCCTCAGGCGGAAAGACTGGAAGGTCCTGTTGAAGTGCAAAAGAGTGTTGGGCAGTACTACGTGCTGCTTCCTAATGGACAGCTGCAGAAAGTTGAGTTTGTGACGGAGAACGACGTCCAGAACATGAAGTACACGGCAAGGCTGCAGCTGCGGAACCCCGCGCCTCTCCTAGTTATAAGACCCTAATATTATGTAAAGTATAACAGTATAATAAAGTGCTTATAATTAAAGTGAAATTTTACTCTCCTTTGATTAAGTGTTTAATTAATTTTATCTTATCTTAAAGTGATTTTATTAATCAGAGTAAAGAGGCTATAAAAGTTATTAAATAGGTATCTACTGAACGGCGATTAGTGCTGTAAAGTTTTCAACTTTTAACATAATTGACTACGATCCCTAAATTGTTTTATAATTACTATTTTATTGAGCAAAAGTATAATTAATGAATGAACACAAACAAAATGGATTTTTCAACATTAGAATGCACATTGCACAAGCACCCGGAAAATAATTCTATCTCAAAATATTTTCACAATAAATCTCGGAAATATCCAATCACAATTTTTTACTTTTGTCTTCTTGCTAAATTTAACGGATAGCGAGTGAATCTTGATAAATTCTCGCAGTTATTATTTACTGGAATTTTTAAATTGCATTTTTGAAAATGTTCGTGTATTGAAATTCGCAGTCCAATGAAAATGCACTTTGCGGAACATTTTATTTTTGCCTCTGCATTTACTAGTCCTTAATGAAAAGTTACCAGCTTGGACAGTCAGATTGCAGTCTACTCGCTTCTAGCTTAATTTACAGAAGAGGAATAAACAAGCTCGGGTTTTTCGTTGTTACTATTTTATGTACTAACTAGCTGTGCCTGCAACTTCGTTCGCGTGGATGACGAAGCTTATCAATGAGTCTTTAAGCAATAAGGCTGCACACGCGACGGAAGCTTAAAAAATTTAGTAAAATCTCCCGTTTTCCCAACATTTCCCTTCACTGCTCTGCTCCTAATGATTGTAGCGTGATGAAAAGTATACTATAACCTGCCCAGGAGTATGTAGAATAATTGTACCAAGTTTCGTTAGAATCCGTCGAGTAGTTTTTGTTTCTATAAGGAACATACAGACAGACAGACAGACAGACAAAAATTTTACTGATTGCATTTTTGGCATCAGTATCGATCACTAATCACCCCCTGATAGTTATTTTGAAAATATATTTCATGTACAGAATTGACCTTTCTACAGATTTATTATAAGTAGTATAGATTGATATGGGTTCATCTTTCCTAGGATAGCAATCGTTTGAAGTCAGATATCATATAACCACCATTATTTAGCAGTATAATAATAATGTTATAGTAATAAAATTGACTTTCACCAATACTATAGATTGTTTATTATTCAAGTTCAACAACATATTTATAATAAAGTATAGGTGGAGTAAAACACAATAGCAACTTATTTACGATACCCATTAAAAAAAAAACTATAACTTAAGCTAATACAGATTTAATTTCAGATATCTTGTAGCCTAATAGCATCAGCCATTTCGTATCGATACACAGCTGTTACTTAAGGTTTATTTGATATTCATTAGCAGGCAAGTGGCGCTCAAATGGAACAGCCTGGGGCAACACACGCGACAAATTATTTGCATGTATTGGTAATTGAAATAGAATTCTAGAAATGCTTTACCATTTACACCATTACTTAATGAAAAATAAAGTTTGAGAAAAACACTGTGTTGTACATTGTACATATAAAAAGTCAATTTGCATATGGAAAAGTCAAAAGTTCCGTATGAAACCAAAATAATAACGTAAGCAAAAATTTATCATTGAATCTGCAACCAACTAAGATAACTTCACTCGCATCTAATTGGATCCAAAGCTACATCAAAGGATCACAAATAAGCAGTCCAAAAGACAACAAAAAAAAAACAGTCTTGATTTTCCTACGAATTTATATAACGTTTTAAATTCGTATGCCTTCGTCTAAAGATGAAAGATAAGTGGTATAAAAAATATGCAGATGCATATTCTCACGTGGATTTTATGAATCGACCAGAAGAATTAGGTCGCGTAATGCGCACAAAATGACGCGTTTTATATGCGGGCCCCAATCTTAGCTTAGGATATGATCTTTCCAAGTTTTATATTTAATGCTAAAATTCTTTGATAAAAGCTCGGTAAGGCCCGTATATCCGGCTTAAAGCGTAAAAATAAATAACAGACTATCAGGACATAAGGTAACTAGTAAAGGTATCAATTTAAATAAGGCGTATTAATTTTGATGGAAGTCACAAGTCTTGATAATTAATCTATCAGCCTACAGCCGTGCATAAAGGCTTGGTCATAGGCCAGTCCTAAGTTACACTATAATACTCGCTTCTGTCAGTCTTATTCTGATCTTTTCAGTAAAGGAACGATATTATAAAACAGAAATTTGCCCTGCGTATATGCGTTCTTCGTATATGCGTTGTCAAAGGCACCATGTTGATTGAATAACGTTTTACTCATTCCAAACCGCAACTCCGTTTTACAATAACCGTCACAATGGTCGACGCCACAAAATTTGCTGAAACTCATAACGGTCCAGTAAGCAGCTCGTCTTGTGTTATTTTAGCTTAATTGCCCAGCATTGTTTCAATAAATAGAGTTTAGGAAGTTCTTGTGAATTTCGCAAACCATTCATTCTGAAGGCTTAACTTCGTATGACATATTTTTTGGCTTCAAACACGGTGAATATATGTTTCAGTGGAATGGAAATGTCGGATTGGCCATAACTGTCGTAATGAATTTAAACGCATACTTTTCTGACATAGGTAAGCACTTCGCATTATTTTTGGCAATGGATTTTTATTATCCTTATATAATTGGCGAAAAGAAGACGTTGCTACTGTATTTTTAGATACAGCTGTTCAAAGATTCTTGTTTGAAGAAGTCTCTAAATATCACATCGCAATTTTAATTGGATTTCTTTTATTCCATAATTGAGCAATAAGGAAATTCATTCTGATTTAAAAAGACGTGCAAACCTAACAACGTGCAAACAGAAAGCAGTACAAAAAGAAAAGGCGAGAACTTCTACAATGAAAACGAAGAAAGAAAGTACCCTGACTCAAGCGTAAGCACGTCTTAAATCTTATCTTAAACTTAACAAAACGTGACATCACCACATTTGCTCTTGCTTTGCTCACCGAAACGCGAAAAGAGCTTCAAAATCTCTTGAATATTTTATAGTAGTCAGTTGTAAGAAAGCGCTAGAGGCTTTAGAGCTCCATTCATTAACTGGTGACGGTAAACGTCGGGATCCGCTATAATTATGTCATTATAATGGCGACGGATTTTAATTGCTTCACCCGCATTCATCTGCCGGCGTTCATTTACTTTAGCTGTTTGTGTACGTATGATATCTAGAGCTCCCAAATGAAGGCAACTGTTTTTTATGGACGTCTGTTTCTCTTAATGATTGAGGGTGCAAATATTGTCACTGAAGAAAAGTGTGATGGGGAATCAAGCTTAGATTTCCATACACAAACACTTCTAGATCTTAAATCATCTCTTATAGCCATGTAGATATAACAGTTCTTTGCAATCCGGTATAATAAAGTGATACAAATCTTAAAGTGCTATATCAATCCTTATTTTTGTAGATACTAATAGGGCCATTGACATAAAATAAACATTAATTTCAAATCATTCAGATTTCAGGTACTGAAAAACAGTAAACAAGTTAGTTCCGTACTTTCAATCCTAACATTCTTCATGCAGTTAACATTTCAATACTGCGTGTAAGCTATAGCAACGCATACCTACACGACCTGGTTGTCGCGTGACTTGCAGCGAGGGCTGTGGATATAACCCGCTTGTGCAAATACCTTTATATTTGTCTAGACCCTAAGCGTTTCTGCAGCGGATTCTGTAAACGAAACTATGACGTCAGAGAAACCGTGACGTAACACATAGTATTTAGGTTTTCTAGAATCAATTTGAAAACAAAACGTCAATAAAACTCTTATTCTCTTTTCTATATTTTACTATTAAAAATATTAGAACACTAAAAATATTATCACAGCAAAGTTCATAGCGCGTCAAGTTATTGCTAGCCCCATTAAATCAGGCGCTTTGTCACACTCACATTCGAGGAATGAGTTTTATAATGTCTGCGAGAGAGAAGTACTTCTTAAGCGGGTTTTGTGTCGATTAATCCGTAACTTTTGACCTGTAAATAAATACATGCAAATCATAAAAATAATACAGAAATATTTTAAATGACAAAAATATACACATGGAAATCATTATCGTAACGAAAGTAACATACAATTTACTGCATCTCATAAAATCTATATAAAGTGAACTTGTAGCATAAGCTTTATAATGATCGTGTAGATAGATTATGACACCTTATGGTGTCAATATTGTCACATGAACACAAAATTGCAGGCAAAGTTGTGTGGTGTGGAGGTTGCTTATAGTTGACTAATAAGCGTTAAAACCGATGACCGACTTGAGATGCTAACTTTGGATCTCGGGCCCCTTGAGCATTAAGTTCATAAATTAGGAGCATATAAGCTGTTGTTATGGTTAGCAATAATCAGATCAAAATATCTATAAACACTTGATGAAATGGAATAAACCGAAATACTTTTTCCAACTAACGAATGTACATTTTTTTAAAACCTATAAGCGATATTAAGAGAAATGTAAAATTCATTCTGTCTTCCAGGAATTAATATAAAAGCTCTTCTTCTATAATATGTTCGGACTTCTGTCATACTTTACCCCTTTATAATGCATGTTATATGTATCTCTTAATTGATTTCTGGTATTCAAAGAAACTTACGGTAACGCTCCAAGCCTTCATAGTAATTATCTTTAACGATCCAAAAGTTGACGAGCCACTGTACGATGCCTCTCATGCTGATGTAAGCAAGGACCACGGCTATCCAGGACGTGTCCTCAACGTTCTGCGCTCCTGGTGTGATCGGCCGCTTGTTCATAGCGCGAAGACGGCCTCTCACTGATAGGTACCGGAGAATTGCAGCTGGAAAAACAATAAATTTACATTAAAGAAAAAGGAAATTGTAATTCCGAGCTTGAGCGAATTAGCAGAATGTTGAGTTAGGTCTTCTCAGAATTATTTGTTTTGTATGGCGGGGAATGAAAGCGATATTTTAAAATTGTATAGACCTTTATAAAAATGTTTAAGTTTACGAATAACATGTAATGATTCTGATTATTATTCTACAAAAACTCAGACTAAAATATGGTTTTCAACATAAATACGGACTTCAATTCTTTATAACATGTACAAAAAGTTGTGTAACCAACTTTCTTTCACAAGATGAAGCTACGCTCAACAAATCATCACGCATTTCCCACGAGAGTGAGCGGAGATTCAGAACGCCAACTACGATTACATACTCTTTTTGCCAGTCCACATTCATGTGGCCACACATGGAGGCTAGAAGAAACTACAGAGTGCGTATGGGTATGAACCGTGATCACTAGTACGAACTAGTTTCGTCATAAAAATAGTATCAAAATAGAGCTCGCCGTTTTCATAAAACTATCAAAACCTTATAAATTCGGAACTATTGATATTTTCGCATAAAGGTTTGACGTTGCTCGGAAAATAACTTAAATCAGTAAATGAATGTAATAATAGGCCTTTAAGTGTTACGCGCACTCTAAAGTAACTTTTTTTACTCTATGTGGTCGCAACATGCTTCTCAAGGGACAAAGCGTATCGTGCTGCTATATTCAGACATTCAGAGTATAAAGGGGAATTTAGAAGATCTCCATTGCATTGAAAGCTTATGCAAATGTGCAGTTCCAGAGTTCCGTGGTCCGTCGATAAAAATATTCATAGACAATTATTATTTGCGTGAAAATACTTTCAGTTAGTGCTATTTTCACGCTTAGGATTTGAATGGATGAAAATAATGTTGAAAACGAGTTAAAATAATTGTTACCATGTTTTTCAAATAATGTTACATAAGATTTCGGACACCACATTCTCTGAAATTCGGCTATACACCTAATATTTATGTGATACATACCCCCCATGTAATACATAGTCGCTTATGTGATATATACCCCTTATGTAATACATAGTGACTTATGTGATATATACACCTTATGTTATAAATACTGCTTATGTGATACACAGTGCCTTATGTGATACATATCCCTTATGTAATGCATACTGCTTATGTTATACATACCCTAATGCAATACGTACTGCCTTATATACTAATTGCTGAAGGTCCTACAAACAAAGTCAAGAATCCAATCAAATTTTTGAATCTCCTTCATACGGTTTCATTTACCAGCATATCTCTTGATTAATTTTGTGAAATTAAAAACTTTAATTTGAGGTTGCAATGGATTCCATCTCATATTGGCTTACATGGAAACGAGAAGGCTGACATGCTTGCAAAGAAAGCTATTTCGGAAGGATTGGATACCGACATCGCTCCGTTCTACACAGAAATACTTAGCTATTACAAGAACATATGCTACAACCGCTTTAAAGAGTATTTTGACAAGAAGTCTGAAGAAAAAGGCATATGGTATAAGACTATGCAAAGTGAGCCTCCTCGAATTCCTTGGTTCGCTGAAAGTCATACAAAGAGGTCGTATGTTGTTATGGCACACAGATTGCGTTCTGGTCATTTTCCATCCAGGAAATTTGGATACCTAATGAAAAAAGTCGATTCTCCTAATTGCCAAGTGTGTAATAAAGTCGAAGATGTCCAACATTTGCTGGTGGAATGTGAAAAGAACAAGAGAGAGAGAGAGAGATAGTGATGCGGGAGTTAAAAGTTAATATATATGATGTTCGTACTTTACGCGCCGTAACGTCAACATCGTCGTTTGCCGCGCTCTCGGATTTATATTCGTTTGTTGGTAAATTCGGACAATTAAGTGTTGAAACCATGTTGGAAGTGAACTATTAATGACATTGAATGGATTGAAAGTGACAATTGGTGTTATTTAAGTGGATTGAGTGATAATTAAGACTTTTTTCTAATTATAAACAAACTATTAAGTGTGGGTGAAGCGCATCGCGCGACGCGCTCTTTCACTCCTACCAAAATTAGCTAGCGGCGTCTCGCTCGCACGGCACGGTTACAATTCAAAATGATTTGTTTTGCTTGTAAACGTAATATTGAACTTGGAAGTCTACTGAGATGTACTGGATGTAAATCAGTATATCATTATTCCTGCCTTAACATCACCTCCGCAACATTTCGGGAGCAGTCAGTGACCTTGAAAAACACTTATAAATGTGATTCCTGCTCAAATGTAACACAGAGAGTTCGAGTATCTGATGAAACTCCAGTTCGTGGCACTGGCACGCAAATAGGAATTAAACCAATCGAAAAACATGATGCTAGTTGTGAAGATAATTTTGTTAAGAATAACATTACCTCGACAGTAAACAATAACATGGGGAGTATTATGGATATGATGAAAGAAGTAATATCGACCAGGTTAAATGCTTTTGAATCGAAACTTATTGAGGAGATTAAAAGTTCAGTAACTACCTTAGCGTTGGATAATAGCAAATTAAGAGAAGAATTGAAGGTAGCCAACAATAAGTGTAGGTCTTTGGAACAAGAAATTGATGTTCTTAAAACCGAGAAGAATAACATTATGCAACAGAAAACCAGCCGTAATCAACATGTACCTAAGTATATCAGCAAAAGCATCGACATTCAGGGCTCAGTCAAGTCATCCGACTACGAGCGCGCGCCGCGTCCACAGCCGACGTCATCGCATGCTGTGTCTGTGGCTGAGCGGGCGGAAGGTGCCCAGCCGGCGACTCCGGCGATCCCGGTCTCGGCGCCGCAAAGCTCGCAAAGCTCGTTGCCGAGTATTAGTTATGCGACGGTGACGAGAAGTACAGCGGTGATAGAAAACACAGATAATAAATGGATAGAAGTAAAAAGCGTCAAAAGAAGCAATCCGGTGAAAAAAGGCGGTAATGCATCAGTTGCGGCACTTAAAGCAGTAGAACGTAAGAAATTTCTTCATGTCTGGAGATTAGACAGGAACACAACGGAGGAGACTTTACAAGAATACATTAAAAATGTATTAGGAAGTGACGCGGATATAATTATACAAAAATTAAAACATAGAACCGAAAGAGACTATGCGTCCTTCAAAATAGGCATAACGGAAGGTAATTTTAATACACTTTGTAATCCGGATATTTGGCCTTTACACGTGGAATTTAGCGAGTGGATTTTTTTTCGACGCTCAACCGCAACAAACCAAATTCAAACATCAGACATATAACATTGAAATATTCTATCAAAATGTCAGAGGACTGAGAACGAAGTTGGATGAATTCAGAAATAATTTAGATTCATTAAATTCTGACTTGTATGCAATCACGGAATCTGGCTGCAATGATTCAATACAAGATCCGGAAATTATCCCCCCGGGATATCACATACTTAGATGTGATCGAGCGGATGGTCGTAAGCAGGGAGGCGCGCTTCTCGTGGCCACACACCGTTTCGAGCTGCGGCAAGTACGCATCGCGGACACGTCGTTAGATACCTACGTTTTTGAAATGGTTTGTGCAACGGTTCACTTAAAAAGTAGATTTCTGTTTTTATGTTGTGTTATTTATATACCTCCGGGTAGTTCAGAGAATGATTATATGATTTTATTTGGATTAATAGAAAAAATATGTGATAGATATAGAGAAGTAATTGTGATTGGAGATTTTAATTTATATTCGTCTCCTGTTAGTATTAGTAATTATTATGAATGTTTTATGTCCTATTGCGAGTTCACTCAAAACAACACAGTACCGAATTGCTTGGGTCGTCAGCTAGATTTGGTTCTGAGTACAGATTTTATAGGAAGGGTGACAGTAGTGGCGGCGGACGAGCCGCTCGTGCCCGTCGACGTGCAGCACCCGCCGCTCGCGGTTCGCGTGCGCCCCGGCGCCCCCCGCGACCCCGCGCCCACGCCCCTCTCGCCCGACGCGGGCTGCGCACGCAGTTGTAGACCACAGTGGAATTTTTATAAGGCCGATTTTCAGTTGTTGTACTCTTGGTTGGCTTCCACTGATTGGAAGGAAATTTATGATGTACAGGATTTGGAGGATATGTTAAATATTTTTTATTATAAACTTAACGATATTTTAGACAAATGTGTTCCCCGTAAAAAGCTTAATTGTGGAAATTCGCGGTACTTATATCCCGTGTGGTACACGGCGGATATTATTAAAAACATAAAGATTAAAGCCCAACTTCATAAAAAATATAAAAAAACTAAGCTCGATAGTGACTATTATGAATTTAAGAAATGCAGAGCCCATGTTAAAAAATCAATAGAAAGAGCACACATTCAACACAGAAATAAAATCCAGTACCAATTTTCAAAAGATCCTAAGTCATTCTGGCAATATATTAGATCAAAGCGAAGTAGAGGTATTAGGCAAAGTATCATAAAGGATGGTCAACATCTTGCGGATGAGGAGTGCGCGAGGCAATTTGCGGAATTTTTTGAATCTGTGTACAGCAAGGAACGGCCTCAACTGGACTTGAGGGCGGCGGCGGAGGTTGGCGCGACCAGTGCGCGGGTGCACATAGGCACTCTGAGTCTTCAAGACGTAAAGGATGCGCTGGTGAATCTAAAGCCGAAACGGTCATCTGGCCCTGATGGTGTACCAGCGTTTCTGTTCAGAGACTGTGCCGGGGTGCTAACAGAACCGCTACATCATATCTTTAACACCTGTTTAAAGAATGCGACTTTTCCGGATCGATGGAAGATCACTCGTGTCATTCCAGTTCCTAAAGGTAAGGCGGGGCCGGATGTCAGTGGCTATAGACCAGTAGCTGTGCTGTCTACGCCAGCAAAGGTTTTTGAATCTGCTATCCAGCGCAGTGTGCAGGGGCAGGTGCGCACGCGGCTGTCGGATGCGCAGCACGGATTCAGGCCGGAGCGCAGCACGGCTACCAATCTACTCAACTTTATGGCGAAAGTAGTGCCGGCCGTCGATGCTGGGGTACAGGTGGACGCGGCATACTTTGATTTTAAGAAAGCATTCGACACCGTCGACAATGATGTCCTATTGACTAAACTTGCAGAGATCGGCTGTACACCACACCTACTGCAGTTCTTCATGAGCTACATGAAAGATAGACAGCAGTATGTGGACTTCAATGGGTGTGAGTCCGAACTGTACTACACGAGATCAGGAGTAAGTCAAGGTAGCAATTTGGGGCCTCTCGAATTTATCATAATGATAAACGACTTACCGGAGGTTGTCAAACATGGCATATGTTTATTGTTTGCAGATGACCTCAAATTGCTACACGAAGTTAGAGATAATTCTGATTGTGAACGCCTGCAAGAGGACATAGACAGAGTAGTGGAGTGGAGCCACAAGAATAAGCTATACTTCAATGTTGACAAATGCTCGGTGATAACGTTCAGTCGGGCGCGGACCCCGATGTGCTACGAGTACAAACTAGAGACAGCACCAATGAAACGAGTGTCGCAGGTACGGGATCTGGGTGTGCATATCACTTCAAACCTCAATTTTCGCGAACACATTGTTAAAATATGCAAGAAGGCATACAGGAATCTGGGTTTTGTTCTGAGACAGTCACGAGGGTTTACTAACATTACCGCACTCAAAGTGTTGTATGACGCACTAGTTAGAAGCCATCTTGAACATAGTGCTGTCATTTGGGCACCACATGAAGCCAAATACAGTGTCATGCTGGAGCGGGTACAAAACAAGTTTACAAGGCACTTGTATTTTAAACTGTATGGGGTGTATCCGTTCTACCCATTGATGTACCCCACACTATTTGTATTAGGCATGGTGGGGTATAACGAGCTCAGGGTGCGTCGAGAGTTTAGTCTTGCAGCGTACGTAGTGAAGCTACTGCGTGGAGTAGCTCACAACCCGGGAGTGCTGTGTCAGCTGAAACTTTGTGTTCCGGACCGGTACGTATGGAGGCGACGACGCCCACAACTACTACAGGTACCTGTGACTAGAACCAATCTGCTGGCTAAAACTCCTCTCACCAGAACAATCCGGGTGGTCAACGAAGTCCACGAGAAACTTGATATTTTTGCGTGCCATTTGAGTGAATTCGCAAGAGTTCTTTTAAATGTAGTTAGTTATGTAAGGTAATTTGAATTAAACGTGTATTGTAAATTTGTTGTAGATATGTAAGGCTTAATTTGTTATTTTTAAGAGAAAAAATGGTTAGTCGTATGTAATTAGTATCTTGTTTTGTTTTGATATAATTAAGTGTACATATTAGCTGATAACTACACTGTCGCATTAGGTTAAGTGGCCTGTAATGACATGTGTAAGTTGAAATAAATAAATAAATAAATAAATAAATAAATAAATGTTGGGGCTTTCATTAAAATATTATCTACACCCAATTCAGGAGAAGCGAAACTGATTTATGAAATGGTTGCTGCATCACTATCGCCCTCGCTTACGCAATAATTTAATTATATATAAGGTGCTATAAAAATATCTGCCACGGCTTTAATGGGAGGTAGTATTGTGTTTATAGATTACAATAGTGAAGAACTTTCGTACCCCGGAACAGTTAATTAAATTTGAGAGACTAAAATAGTTAAATTAACGTTGACTCTATTCTGCGTAACGTGGTTCACAAATTACGCGCAATGTGACGCTTCGTCAATGAAAACAACTGCTATCTCTTTCCATCTTTTCTGTGAATGAAAACTGTAATCAGCTGACTAGTTCGTCACTACATAATCTACTAGGTACGCAATAATACGCAGGCATACAAGTGTTTTAAAAGTGCAACTACTTACACGGGATGGTTTTATACTAATAAATCAATTCAAATTTATACGTTATTTTTTTTGTATGAAAAAAAAAATGATAAATAATGAATAATTTATCTTCACTATTGTAATCTATAAACACAATACTACCTCCCATTAAAGCCGTGGCAGATGTTTTTATAGCACCTTATATATGAATAATATTTTAGTTACGTGTAATAATGTATTAGATTAGGTTATGATGAGGCTGACATACCTTTGTAAGGTAAAAGCCTCTAAATAAATAAGGCTGGTTTTAGTCTTACGCCGACGGCACGCGCACCGTCAGCGCTGATGGCCGAGATATATGAACTTCTAGGAAGCGTTTTCGATTGACACGTAGCTATCAGCGCGCACGGTGGTCAGCGCTGATAGCTACGCGGCCGTACGCGCCGCGCGTCGGCCCCGCGTAGCTGTCGGCGCTGACGATCGCGCGAGCGCCTCTGCTTGTAGTGAGCGTTCTAGTGTCGAGCGGAGTGGACGTCATCAGCGCGTACAGTCATGGCGAATCGCGAAGTGGATACAGGTCGAGTTATCGATGAGGTACGCCAGAGGAAGAAATTGTGGAATGCATCCGACCTACAAAAATAAAGATGCTAGAAACAAAGCCTGGGAGGATATTGTGGACACATTGTTCGAAAATATTTCGTCAGCCCTCAAAGCGCCATATAACAAGACAAAGTCTCCTGCAACGGCTCTCTGCTCAATTAAGGGATGCACATGGAGTCTTCGTCGTCGCCGGTTTTTATTTTTTTGGGATAGATGGTACAAAGCAGCAATAATTAATACACTCCGCATTTTGGTAGTCGTCTGTATGGTAAGGCGGTCAGTACGATACTAAAACGAGCCACGCTGAGCCTCAGCGCTGACAAACTACGCGCTGAGCTATGAGCGCTGACGGTGAGCGTGAGACTAAAATCAGCCTAAAGCAAAAAAAAAAATCTCTTGATTACTTCTTTCTAGGATTCATTAAGGACGTAAATAGGTCCGGGTTTAAGAGCTGCTAAAAGGATTAAAATTCTATTGAAACTTGGCATTTCCCACTAGAGTGTAATGAATGGACAGTTATCTAGTCAACGCGAGCAGATTAAACGGGGTCTGTCTGCGATTCAAAGCGGCTTCGGATCGCTCGAGAGTGGCCATCAATTACTAATAGCCGTACAGCCTTATTCATGGAGGGTGCTATACCCATAATAGTTATGAAGGTGATCTTTGATATTTATAAATAATAATAAATAAATAATAAATGCGGACAACATCACATATGCTCTGAACCCAAAGTAAGCAGCTATTTAGCACTTGTGTTATGGAATTCAGAAACAACGAAGGTAACGAACCACAAACACCCAGACCCGAGGCAATGTAGAAAAGTGAGTTTCTACATTGACCCGTCCGGGGATCGAACCCGGAACCTCAGAGCTAGCGACACCTTGAAAACCGGTGCGTACGGCACTCGACCACGGAGGTCGTCAAAACTTTCGATTTGGTCTTGCATTTCCTGGAGTGCTAAGGTCGGCAATTTAGATAATCACTAAGTAGTTACTAACCGTTTAGGTGAAAAACTTGCACGTTTTGGTAGTGTTAAGTGCAAAATGGAAATTATTTTCATTTCATCTTCTGTAAGCTTCTTAGCAGTTTATTTGAAATGTTTACTGAATAGTGTATTTTAGTTTCGATGATAGTTTTACACGACAGTTTTCAAGCATTTCTATTTGTACAGTTTTTAGTGTGTGAAATCAGTAGACAAACTAAATATTTATATAAACACAACATATTCATACCAAATAAAAGGAATCGAACCAGAATAAGTCCAGAATAAGCCTTCAAAATTGGCTCACAGTTGCATACCTGTTGTATTCCCGCCGTGATCTAAAGCTATACGTTGATAACTGTACATTTGAGACCATTGCTTGCCTTTGATAGGATAATGGAAGTCGTGTATTGTACAATGCACGCGATGTATCTAGTGGTTTATTGTGATCCGATTTTACAATACAAAGGAAGATTTGGAATGCTTACAACTGAGTTCAGATCGTTCGCAGTTTGTTTGTTAGTTATATTGGAATGCTTTTTATTTTGAATGACAGATTTATTTATTTAGACTTTCATATTGGTGGAAACTACGTAAGTCGGATTGAAAGCTGTGAGGCTGCTAGATATCTTTGGATATCATGTATATTGTAAATAATTCCACCTTAAATAACTCAAATGGAAAATAAGCTAAAAAATAATAGGCATAGTACTCACATTCGCTGAACGTGTATCGAGCGTCAACGAGAAACAGAACAGCGTTGATGATGTCATTGATGAGCAGAGCGATCCCGGTGATGGTGAAGGGCAGTAACGTGGCGTAGAAGCTGCAGGAGCGCTGGCCTTGCGTCACGTTTATGACGGCGAAGATAAACCAGATCAGGTGCAGAGAAAGCCAGAGCTGGATCTTACTGTAATGAAAGATGCTAGCTGGTTTTGGTACTTTAAAGTAGTTGAATTAGATTTAAATGAGAATAAAATTCGATGGTATGCAAATGACTATTATTATTTTCGCTGTCTCTCTTCGTCGTGTCTAGTTTAAGGGTTGATCTAACATACTCAAAGCACTTTCCTAATTGGACCATCAATATTTGATGTATTAGTTTTAAAACAAGACAGGCAGTAGTGTAATCGATAATGTTACCCCTCTCAACTGTCAAATCTTAATGAACATAGATTAGGGTAAGCGATGCTTTAAAGTAACTTGACCTTAAAAGTTTTAAAGTTAGACAAAGTTGAGATTTTGTTGTTGTTTAGAGATTGCTTGTTGAACGAAGTTTGAAGGTTGCGTCATACCTTTATAATTTTAGAAGTGTTCGTTTCAAACGATTTGATATATTAAGACATTTATTACCCTTTTATGTATAATTGCTGATCTGAGTACCTTGCATCTTTTAAAGTATAAAAGGAATAACCAAAGCTGACTGTCTCCTAAATTTTAGTCGAGGATGGTTATTCAAAAATTTCTCCTGAATAGTATTCTAGGACAGAAATTCATGCCTTCATCACAATTTTGATCATCATTCAAATATTTACTTCTAATATAAATGTTTTAAAAGACTAACGTCCGGAATATCCCAGCGACATGGTTGGTGACCGGCCACACGACACTAGTGTACGTCCTCTCGAAGTTGACGGTGGAGGTGAGGTTGTAGAAGTGGACTCTCCCGCAGGCTTCCGGCTCGTAGAGGTACAGGATCTTCATCAGAGTAATCTCGTGCAGCTCGTTGACGAGGGGTGCGAACTTACAGTCGAGGGTCAACCAGCTGATCACAACCGCTAATAACGCTGAAAATATTAGCAACTTGATAATACTTCAAAAGTTGATAGATACCAGAATGTTAGGGCTGAAGAAATAAATAATAACCTCTCACACTACACGCATGACTATATTGACTCCGTATCGTTTCAAGTAATATTATGCGAAATGTGAATGTTTTCTACTGTAAACTAAAAAAGAAAGAAATAAATTATGTGACGTAAAACATAAATATTATCTTTGCTACATTCAAGGTAATAACATATACTTAGCTTGCATGTAGTCGATTGCATCTGAATATAATATAATAGCTGCAGATTTAATAATAACTGTTTATCAGATTGAAAATGAAAATAGTGCATGATGGAGCTTGGATATGTACTTAATTCCGGAGAAAAGCTACATTCATGTTATTTAAAATAGAACGACTGTAAAAATATATTTTGTAGAATAATAAAAGTATCTCTTCACCTTGAAGTAACAAATTTACACAAATACAATTTTAGCTGTTAAAACAGGACGAAATTCTCGAAATTATTTGTACAACAAAGACTCACTTTGGAATAAAATCACCACCATGCTCCAAAATCCTAACGATCCCATTACTTCAGTTTATTATTGCGACAGTTATTAAATGAAATAAACCTTTTATATATCAATGCCGCGCTCAAGCCCGTTACAAAACGTTTCTGTGAAAATCTAGAGGGCAAACAATTTCGAGTGGGTCGCGAACAAAATGCTGTCACTAAAATTGGTCATCCTATGTTTTGATTACAGGTTAAGTCCAGAATTAATGGGCTACGTCTTTTCCAGAGGTGATAATGAAAAATTTTATGGCGTCCTTTACCAGCTTTTTAAATTGAATTTTCCAAGAGCAGAATCGCTTCATCTCATTTCTCATTACTAAACGCCTATCGACGAAAATCATGGTCTCGTGATCCAGATAATAAAACAAGGTTTCTTTTATAGGAGTTATTTAATTAGAAATTATTATCAATATTAACTTAGGAATAGAATTCTTTTATAACTAAATTATACTGACTCATTCCACGAATAAAAGTACACTTCTCATCTAATGCATAACTGTATAATTATGCATAACCTAAAATACACGCTTGTTTCTTTTTGGGTTCTCAGGTTTATGTTCTCCAACACGAAACACTAGAACTCTATCATCATTTGATGGTATTTGATAAGCTTCTGGAATAGGTAAATAACGTTCATTCGGAAACCTTTTTTTAATTTCTCTTTTCTTAATTTTTCTACGCATAACGTGGATAAGTCTGCAGAAGTATACATTCAAGACAAAGATGACGAAACCTCGTAACCAACATAGGGAGGCTAGAATAGGAAGCCAGCCGGCGAAGTCATCACTACTTTCCAGTTTGATTTCCGTACTCCATCCACTATGCCTAAGTATCATGCCTTTAGTCAAGCTTTGTTTGATATGAGTGATGTAGAGGACCGCCATTGACGCGTCGAAGCAAACAATAAAGATACAGCAATACAAGAAAATAAGTAGTGATACTTTCAATGTTCGTAGATCCTCGCTGTTTTTAGTAACAATCCGAAAAGTAACGGCTAGGACCAACCAAATAATGTGAAAAGTAAGGCTCATCTCTATGTATCTGTAACAAAAGGATAATATATATAGGTATATGAGTGTCCGGTAGGAATAGATCGAAACCTCCCTTTTAGTTAAACATTAAGGTACGTAAATATTGCATTGAACCAGTATAGTTTTATTTAACCTTACATTATCTCTGAACACACATTTAAACGAGTTTAGTTAGCTACAAAACATTTTCTATCTGGATATAACGAAGTCAATTTGTAATAAATATACCAAATGCGCTCGACATCGGATGTTTTACAAATAATTTAATAAAAGATAAAAGAGCTGGGATTACGCGAACAATTTCAGTTTCAGCGGCATTCAGTTCATTAAACTCGCTTTAGACTTGATGAAAATAGATCTATTTAACCAGATTAACAGAGTTCAAATGGGTTTTCAGAACTCTCGTAAAATTATTTTTCAGTAGTTTTTGCAGAGTTGTAGTAAGAATTGTTCTTTAATTCATACAATGTTAAACTGGAATTGGTCTTACGGGTAACGACACTTTACGTTATCCTAAAAGGCTTTATTTTAAGCGGCATTAATTTTGGATACTTTTTGTTGTTTCTAATGTGAAAGTTGTCAGTCATTTCTACCTATTACTTCCAATCTTTCACGCTTTTGGAAAACACTCATAATTACAGGCACTAAAATCCCTATACAACTTCTATCTTAAATTGGATATGATGGGGTTGACCCCATCATATCCAATTTTCAAAACATTAAATAATAATAATAATATTCCGGGACAACTCACACACGGTTATCTGATCCCAAGCTAAGCAGAGCTTGTGTTATGGTAACCAGGCAACTGATAAACATACTTATATATTTCTAAATACATATATATTAAAGATAAATTACACCCAGACAACCACAACAAATGATCGTGCTCATCACACAAACATTTGTCCTGGGTGGGAATCGAACCCACGACCTCCGGTATAGCAGTCAGGGTCACTAACCACTAGACCAACAGGCCCGTCAAAATCAAAAAAAGAAAAGATAATTACTTTCTCGTCTTAGCTGAGAGCCGGGTAGACACGGTGATGACAGCCGGCAGCCACCTGATAGGCCGCACGTCCAGGCCAAACGTCTCGTTACTGATGAGCAGGTTGGCGATCAGCTTAGCCCGGTTAATCTTATAGCCGCAGGCTTCGGAGTCGAAGAGGTACGTGATGCGCGTCAGCTTATCGAAGTCCATGGTGGACCTGTCCGGAGACCACACGCAGTACAGGATGGTCATGGAACCAATGGTCACTATGATGCCTAGAATAAATAGACAGATTTATGTAAAAATTACTACGTTTTACGTCTTTATTTGTCCTGTCGTAGTCTGTTGTTTGGCAAAAAGGTGAGAACAACCCACTACTTTTATATCGTTACTTAAATTACATTAAGATCAATATTTATCATGGTTGTTTTATACGACGCTTGTCTTCATATTTTTTTTAATGAATAATCTCTTACAATTTATTTATGTGTTGTTGAGAAATTTCAGTGATTGAGGATACTAACACTGTAAAACAATAACATCAGCAATAAAAGCGCATTTGCTTCGGTCCGCGGGCAGCAAGCTGACCATCCCATGGTCTTGGACCATACTCGTATATTCGTTGTCAAACATCTTGGCCAATTACTGTTTTATGTACTTTATAGAAAAAACAGTCAAATGAAGACGAGACGATGGTTGAGCTTAAAGTATACACTTATTCTACAAATCATAACCACAATATTTTATTTTATAGCATACGGCACAACCAAAGAACACTAATCTGACAATGATTGACAGTTAGGGCACAGAGTACAGTAATATACCGAAAGTTAGTTATGAAAACAAGCAGTTTTTTAAAAGGAGTCTTTTTGAGTAATAATATAATAGCCTAGCGGGATGTTGTGTAAAACATTGCTTGCATGCAAGCTTTTTGAAACACGACCTTGCTTTTTAACAACACCCTTTCCATGCACCAAAAAAAAAACAAACTAAAAAAAAAAATGTAACAGAATTCGATAAATCTATAAATATAATAAATCTGGATGTTTACGTATATTAAATTTAGACGGTAAGAGTACGTTAAAGTTTTGAAAAAAAAAAACACTAATTGAAAAAACAGTTCTTTTACACAATTCAATAGATTTAAAAATCGAATAAATCTAAATGTGCACGTATACCTAGAAAGTAGTACTTAAAAGTTTTGCGGTTCGTGCTGTATTAAACCTCCCGATAAAAACTCATAGCAAGTTAAAGAGAGCTATAAAACTAAGAACTTAGTTGGCGCTGGAAGTGGTACGTATGGACGTCTGGTTAATTAACTGTCGACAGTTTTATGTCTTCCTCAGACGAACTAGACTGAAAACACAGGAGAATGAGAAAACCTTTCTGCCCAATAAAATATGTCTTGTAAGAGCTGAGTTTTAATCTTATTTTCAGACTGAAATAAAACTATTTTGGACGGTATAGCAAAACCTAAGTTTCTCGTAATTTGAATTTCATGTAGCATAATCTTAAGGTTTTAAAATAATATGATGAAAGCAAGATAACAATATTGTAAATTTTTCTTTTTATATTTATTTGTGTTGATTGTAATATTTTTCACTTGTGTTTTTGTAGCCACTGTTTTTTTTTTGCATAGGCAGAACATGTTGAAACAAAATGCTGTATTTACATATTGTTAACTTCACATGTTTTCACAAATAAATCTTCATCTTATTATTAAAAAAAAGTGTTTAATATGTTTGTTTTTTATTACATCTTTTACATTCATGTTTGCCCCAATTACGATACACTAATAGTCAAACATACCTCTTTTAAAATATAGGATAACAAAACAATGATCTAGAAGTTTAAACTGCACTAAAACTACTGAAAATAAACGTCAAAAGTCTTTATGCATTTAAGGTTGGCTGCTAACACTTAAGATAAATGCAGAACAATTATTAACTTTTGTTGAACTTCAAAATTACTTTCGGCATCTTGTTAATCTTCAATTATTTTCTCGTTTGCATTCCTAAAAGGTTCTATATTTTTTACTTGTATAGTGTTACTTTCTTTATGCTTAAAGGTAGGTTCAAACTAAGTTTTTCATTGGTCCTTATGTCGATATAGGTCTCTTGAAACACAATGAGGGCCTGAATAGGGGCTCCTTTAAAGTGTGTTACTATGCACGATATGAGAATTTACTATAGAAAGATATACGGTATACCTACCTATGTCTTATAGTCTAGTGGAAAAAACTTAACTTAGTAGATAATCATTTCTTTGAAACTTAGTCCTATATGAATAATACAGGTAGATCAACAGTATTGAGATTATCTATACGTCGGTGTATTGAAGAGTATCTGATTTGTCTGTCATATTAGTTAACAATTCATTAAAAGTCCTTGCACTAAAAATCGAGTTCGTAGTTTGTACAAATCTAAAACAAGCGTACAATTAGAGAGGTACACTGAAAAATAAACCAGCAATCATTAGATACTAAGAGACGACATAAAAAGATATTTCGTTTTTCTTCGCAAAAAGCTGCTGGGTCGTTTCATAGATTTTTTGTTATGCCAGTGAAAACGGAGCAATACTTATTTATTTATCCCTAGCTTTTCCGCCTGGACTTGTTTTTCTACGATCTCAAAGAAACTGATTTTTGTTCACGACGCTTTTTGTCTTCCGTTTGTCACTGTACCTCTTTTAATCAGAAGTTTATGAAGATTATCTTGTAGTACTAGTAATGAACTTAATTACTGCTGAATTTGTTTTTATGCTTTAAATGTAAATTAAAAGCTCTTAACCAAAATCCTCAGGGATGTGTAATTAAAACCAAACGCTAGCAATTCAACAAACATAGAGATAGCTACGTTGAAAATCGAACGCAATCAATCATGTTTGAACAAGCTTACATATTCTCGGGGTTGAACATGTTGGAACATGTTGAGAGTGCTCGACATTGGAGGGATGCGAGTGTTTGTGGACGGCGACTTCTCGTCGGAACATGTCTTAGAAATGGAACTAGCCTAGTGCGTTGTTAGGCTAACGATCTTTAGAAAGTGTGTTTACGAAATCATTTATAGAAGTATTGGAAAAAAGACTGAACGTTTTAAAAACTTAAGGTTATATTCGCTAAGCAGTCAAAACACTTATTTTAAGATGGCAAGACTTAAGGTGTCTGAGGGTGTCTGTGTTCGACATTTTGTTTCGTCAACATCACTAATTAGATAATACTTATAAACACAATCAAGAAATAAATTTCTTATCGTCGATAAACTACAAAAAATTAACACTTCGTATTTTTATACTACATATCTTTCAATAAACGCCAAAAAAAACAACTTAATTTAAAAATTATTGTACTTGACTTACGACTGCCTTCTGTTGAGCATCGACGTAATATTGCAGTAAGCATTGCCATCCAATACTAACTTACTAGGGAAGTGAAACTGTGAATTTTTATCGAGCTCTCGATTTATTTGTAACACCTCATTGCTCATTCGAAAATTAGTTAGTTATTTTATATTCCCTTTGTGAAACAATCGAAGACAGTAACATTAAATTAGGATGTTTGGAATTAGTATTGTAAAAACATTTAAATATTGTATTGCTATCACGTACTGCTTTTGTTGAGAACAATTATTTGGTCTAGGCTAATTAAAACGTCCCTTTCATATTGGATTTGTGTATTCATTAGTGATAAGAGTCTATAAAGACTAAAATAATCTAAAATCCAAGCAAAAAATGTAGACTTAAAAAGGAAAAATTAAAAAAAAAAAACGAAAATAAACTATTGGGAGAAGAGTTAAATTGTTGTAACTCTACAATTCTATCTCAACTCGTTCGGATGAGCAATTTGCTTTGTTTTATCATTGCTCTGTGCTTCCAAAACAGTCGAACATCGTCAGGTGCTATTGAAGCGAAAAACTTCATTAGTTGATTGAATAATGTAATTGAACACCGGCGATGAGCGCTGCGATAAAAAAAAAATCAATAGGGTTAGAAATTGTACATCTGTTTGTCTGCAGGCTATGCAGTGTTTATTTGTTGGTTTGGTTTTGATGTCAAAATTGCAAGTCTGACTACTCAGTTTTTAGTATAGACTAGCTGTGCCCCACTGTTTCACCCGCGTGAATAACAATTCATAAACTATCTTTAAAAAGTATAGCCTGTGTTATTCCGATGTATAAGCCACATTACTGTAAAGTTTCATTAAAATCCATTCAGTAGTTTATACGTGAAAGAGTAACAAACATCCGTACATCCATCCAAACAAACTTTCGCATTTATAATATTAGTAAGGATTGCCAGCTATCGAATTTCTGCAAAATCAATACATAGGCTGAAAATGGATCCATCAATGCTCGTCTCTCGTAGCCTACTCATACAGACATACAGATAAATTATACATAGAGCGAACTAGATACAAGACACTGAGTTTCCGGGAACCGCAGACATGTGGCGTCGTAACTACAACTGTACTGAGCTCAGGTTATTGTATTGAATGGTGAAAGGAAACCGCACTTGTTAATTTCGTGCAAATTGTGGATTATAGGCTTGAAGGATTATGCGAAACCACTTGATAATCTAGTGTTGGATTTGTAAGCTCTTGTTTCATTATTGTGGAACTATCAAGGGACTTAAGGAGAATGGATAGTCTCTGTAATTTCATTGGTATTGGGATAACTCGAATTTGAATCTTAACAAGATCGTTTAACTTGTTACTTATTAATTTATCAAATTGTTTATGTAAATGCATATTTGTATATGCCCATGCCCAAGTATTGAAAATTCATTTCGAATTCATTTCACGTATGGATTTGAATAGCATAATGTTCTAAAACGTATGTTTGGTTTGCTTCGCCGATTTAATTTATGTTGCTTTCAATGCTTCGATAGCAAGTAGAATAATACATACCCTTGTGTAGAAATTTTATAGGAAACACAGAAAACACCACTGGCCAATGTGAAGTCATAATGTCATACTTTTGCTTCAGGGACGAATAATATTATCTTTCTCAAATTCTTTCGTATTTCAGCTGAATAAACTTGTAAATGTGCATTTTTATGACTTAACGATGTCATAACGAGCAGTACAGCCTGCAACGCAAGTAAAACTGACAGTAATTGCTAAATCGGGACATCATTTGTTATGTTAATAACTTGAAAGTGTTAAAATCTTTTCTTTGTTGCAAATGATGACATTTGTAACAAGGCTTGGTGACACGCTTGATTATGCTTCCTTTACGGGCCTCAAAAAATGGCAACAGTGCTTTAAAGTTAAAAAATCTGATTTATATAGTTCTAAGTACCATAAAGATTGTTTGTATGATGATGCTTACGTATTTTTTATTTTTATACATTACAAAATATCTCTTGAATCAGAGCACTCAAAAAGCACTATGGAAATAAAAACAGGTTAGAACCTTTTTTTTCGTAATTTGTGTCTTCTATTTATCATTTCCTGCACAAAACCCTTATTGGTTTTGAAAATAATACAAATGAAATGGAAATGGAGTAAAAGCTTTTATTTTCACACGAAACCATAACACTCTTAAAAAATTACCTATCAAATACAATACCTACTCGTAAAAACAGTGAAAAAAAAACACATCACATAATGTATGTAAAACAAGGACATTTATTTACATCGACCCGAATAAATTACATAAGAAATTTTGGCCATAATGCCGCACTGAACGATCCAGTTAAACATTCAACAAAACGACATTGAACAATAAATTCGTTTGAAAAACGTTATTTCTGTATCGCGGTATCGGATCTGGATAATCCTCACAAATCTAAATTGCATCCGTTTGGGTGGTTATCACTGGTTCAAAGGGTTGGCGAAATTAGAATAATTGGACGTACGCCGCCGACTGGTATTGAGGCACTGCTGTGTACACGTACAACGGAGCTCGGTCTTCGTTCTTGTATTGAAGACGGGCTGTGTACGCCATGTTCCTCACGTCGTTTTCAGTCTGGAACTGCACTCGCTGCAGCTGAGATCCGGGCAGCAGGACATAGTACACACCCTGAGCGCTCACTACCTCAGCATCGCTCTTAGGCTCCTCCTTGAGGTTCGCCTTATCATCTTCAACTTTCTGTTCCTCCTTTCCACTTCCTTCATTTTCATCAGTTTCTGGAACTCCGTATTCAGTAGCAGGGCTCTTGTCCGGGACGCCGTATTCTACTTGAGGTGCGACGTACGTGTTTAGTGGAGCACCGTAACTGTCGTCGGGAACGCCGTATGAAGTAGAGGGAGGAGAAGCCTCCTGGCGTGTCGGCAGGTTGAATGCTTTCGAGGGTCTGAAGCCAGCTGGAGCGTAAGGCGCCTCTTCATTTCTCTGTGTCGTGGCTTCGCTGTCGTAGCCAGACTCGACTTCTTGTCTCTGGAACCTGTATCTCTGCCTAGATTGAGGTCCGGCTGCTACCACGGCTGCGAGCAGGAGTACACACACGAAAGTTTTCATATTGAACTGTTTTCTTCGACTGACTGAAGACGAATGATGCTGTGGTCAGACCGCGGCCCGCTTATATACATCAGCATTTTCCAAAGTTTCCGCGATCACCGGATGTGTCATCTCTCCAGCATGATCGATATTCTGGGCGTGTGGACCGCGACATTGGCCCCTCGCGACGATCACGGTTAGTGTTACCGCCGCTTACAACTTGTCATTGCGCGTACGTGATTTGCTTCTTGCAAGGCTGTTTACTAAAGAAAATCAAGAGCTATCAATATTCATAAATTGGTCACACTGCTTTCTTTCCCTTTGATAATTACTGAATTTCGTGCTGATTGTGTATAATGGGTTGGCTCGTGTAATCATTGCCCTGAAGGGCTATACTGCTAGTTATCTGACGTAATTAAGGCGCCGAGGGCAGAATTGTGTAGTGTCTTTATTATGTAAATAGCGATTAGCAGGTGGTTGTTGCAAATTGGTGTGGTTTTCTTGCACTCATTTGTATGCTCTTTGATTAATTGTACTTATAATAAAGTACTTGCACTGAGACATTTTACATATTTACTTTAATTCAAGTTAACACACAATTTGACATTTATTACTTAGTGAGCAGTTACATATTAACTTATATGGTCGATTCGCTAAGCCTTTCGTCCAAAAGCCGAAAGCCATCCTATTCATCAACTGCAACGTCAATCTAATCTGAAATCAAACTAACAATCGTAGTACAACTGGCACACAACCGTCGCACCACTAAGTTGTACAATGGCTCCAATTACTGTTACGTCCAATAGTCGGCATGTATTATGCATGATGCGCGTCTCCTTGGCGGTTAATTATGGCGTTAGTTGGCATCAGGTGCCAATGTTACTCGCCACACGCATGACCGAATTCGAAAACACTGATTCATTACATGCATTGTTTTTTAATTGTGTCAATACGTCATTTATACGCATACACTCATATGTATATCATATATATCTCACTATTTTAGTTGTAATGTAATTTGTGGGGTAGAACTCTAGTAGTGTGGTTAATGTTAGTTTAAATTGTATTCTTAAAAAAATGCTTTTGGATTTAGGATTTTAATTCGATGGAGAGTTATATTTCATTCTGTTCATGCCAGATAAATTATCAGAGACTTTGTTCATTGTCTACGTAGATATTTGTTTAGCTCCAATCCAATCGCCTAAATGTAGTCTTTTCCACTCCGTCGACTTTCATGGGCAACTGGGTGATGTATTGTTTTTATCTTAATATTTATTTGATAGAAGTATTATTTATACATAAGTTCATGAAATAAAAAGTTCTTATTTTCTTCAAATTAATTGAAATGTTGAGAATATGATAAGAAAACTGTATCTAAAAGTTATAAATCACTCGTCCTTTACGAATTTAATTAAAACAGAAAATTTTATCAAATCAAAGTCTGAAAATCATTATTCGAATTTATCAATCTAACTCTTTGTTTGCGTTCAAGAAAGTGAACCAATATTATTGATAAGTCTATAATAATTCGTCTTCAATATTATCTAACAAAGGTATATAAATTTAATATTCGATTCTCGTTTATGAACAAAATAAAAAGGCGTTAAACATTTCGTCTGGCGTCGCGACTCGCGGCGGGTTCCCTCATGCATGTTTATCTTATGTTTATGTGCAAAATGGTTGCTTGACGTTTAATTACGCAGGAAAATGGCGGCCGATGTCACGTGTGTGGCGGGAAAAGTCGGCGTTGGGTTACTATTGATTTTTGTAAGCTATTTTGATTTGATAATGACTTGGTTTTTAGTATTTAAGTTTTAGTACTTTATTATTATTCAAATATTTTGTCGAAAAAAAATTATGAAATGTAGGTATGGTATACTGGATTTAAATAAAATAAATTAACTGTAAACAGAATTAAGCTCAGTTTGTTGTTTGTTGGTATAGAAATACCTCATAAATCTTAAGGCTATATTTGGACTATAGGCACTGAAACCCATCTGAGAGATAAGAAAGTAATCTACTTTTGCTATATATTATTTATTTGTATTCAAGTCATATTACCTACATTTGGTTTTAGTATTAGGTATTTATTACAGAAGTGTGTAACTTGATCTATATTTCATGTCCAATGACGTATTGGCCGCTTGACATCTAATGACGTTGACAAATGAGTTACGGTGCGTCACAATAAGTGTTACCAACATTTCACTGATATATTTAGCCTCCAATCCGTCATCCAGATTCGGCGAATTGTGTTAGCTATCGTTTCGCTATAGAGACCTTAGGATCTCTGTATCAAAAATAATTTAAAGTTAACTAATGTAAAACATCATTCAATGATTAAATAAATAGCCTAATTAGTAACTAAAAACATACATGCATATAATCACGCCTCTTTCCCTTGCTTCGATCCTTACACACTTGTTTCGCTTTGTCCACTTTCATTATTCCCTTCATACATGCTGTTCGGTTTATGGTACTCTTGACCTGGCCTTTTTTCATTTACACACTTCTTATACACATTTTTCGTCAATCGTTCTTCATTCATTCTCTCGACATAGCCAAACCATCTCAGCATACCTTTCTTAATTTTTGTGTCAACATCCATCATCTGGCATAGTTCATCCACCTTACCATCCATTCCTCCTCTTACATCCAACGTAGCGAAGCGGCTCTCCGTGGGCCACTTTTCGCCGCCGCGAGAAACGAGACGTGTTGGGTGGCGAGCCACATCGCCGCCATTTTGGATGATTAAATTATTTTTATGATTATCCATTGCGTTCCTGCGGGATAAGGAATTGGGAAAGGATACGTTGGAAAGGATAACAAGGTAAGACGGGTTATAGGATGCTACCATCACGGAGGTACAATGAATGTGAGAGCAACAGCTAGGGCAGTCCGGGGTCGCGTACCCGTAGTGGATCTAGCCAGTTGTCGGACAGATAACTGGTAGATCCACTCCCTGAACCTAAATAGTAACTAAATAGTCTAATAAATATCTGATTCAATAACTTTCAAAAAGAAAGAAAGTATTTAAAATTATAGTTAAGAACAATCTCGATCACACCTGCTTTTAAACAAAAAAAGACGAATCAAAATCGGCCCATTCGTTTAGGAGCTACAAAGTCACAAACAAACAGACCCTGTTTTGCGTTAGGGGTTAACAAAATGGTTGCTTGACGTTTCATTATGCAAGCAAATAATATTCAACAACGCGTCACGCGTGTGTGACGAAAAAAGAATATTCCATTTTTGTGTCTCTAATTATTGCTGGCGTGCGTAGGTATCGTGTTCTCATATTATTATTTCACGAAAATATTCACAGCAGACCAAATATTCGAAAGGTAGTCCACATGACTTTCACATGAATTCTAAACAGAAATATAAAGCAAAGGCTTTATTTCATGAAAGGAAAACCAGTTATTAGTAACTAGAGATATAATAAATCCTGTTTGTTCATAAATCTAATGCTTTTAATCTTTTTAATGAATAAGGGCCGCGTATGCTACAAAGTTATCCAAAAACGGCTTTTAACACAGCAGAATATTTCGTTACAAATTGGAAAACTCTCGGAGATTTGATTGTGTTTTTATTTCGACTCTGGCGCTCCTAATTTTATGATGAATCCATTTGGGGCTAATAAATCGGGTTTTGTTATTACGTAAATATTTTATTTTGATCTAAACTTTTTAATTGCATTTTTTAGGATAAATAAAGGATATTCGGTTCGTTATTGAATCGATTCGTTCGACCAATTCCGAACGAAATTGGAAATTCCTTTTTGCTTGTTTTATTTTAATTGGTACTCTTAAATTATTGGATTGTTAAAATCAAGCCTCTTAAATCCATTTAATACATGAATATAAAAGATTAATTATTTGTAGTAGGCATACTAAATACTTGAATGGGCAATTAAATCTAGCCTAAAAAGGAGGTATATCGGAAAGTCATATTATTTCTTCTCAACGTAGTACCATATTATGTCATAACAAATTAATGTATAAAAAAAGATGGTCCCATTACAATATTGGTCAAGCCAGTGGCTTAGTGATCCCAACTTTAGTGACCAGCAGGGAACGTGAAAAACGACTGATGTTCGTTTCTTTTATACATGTGAAGTTGTCTTCCCGGAATGGGACAACGAGCGCCCAAAATTAGTATTTTTATTAATCTATACTTATAATAAATCTGTAGAGAGGTCAATTCTGTACATGAAATATATTTTCAAAATAACTATCAAGGCGTGATTAGTGATCGATACTGATGCCAAAAATGCAATCAGTAAAATTTTTGTCTGTCTGTCTGTCTGTCTGTATGTTCCTTATAGAAACAAAAACTACTCGACGGATTTTAACGAAACTTGGTACAATTATTCTTCATACTCCTGGGCAGGTTATAGTAACTATACTTTTCATCACGCTACAATCAATAGGAGCAGAGCAATGAAGGGAAATGTTGGGAAACGTATAGATTTTAATTTCAAGTATAATATATGTAGAATATTTGATAGTGTGTAACGTAGGTTATTTTTAGTACTCTTAGATAGGATTAGTCATTCGTATAGATTTAATTTTTTAGGGATATGTTCTAAACAAATAGCACTATACACAAAAAACTCATTGATAAGTTTCGTCATCCACGCGAACGAAGTCGCTGGCACAGCTAGTTTTTATATAAAATACTATAGTACTACTTTAAAACGTAAAGTGCAAATTTACTTTTCACTGCACAGTCGACATCCTAAATTGAGGATGATTGCTAAACGGTCGGTTGCAATTTGCATGAATTCGACTTGATTTATTGCAATTTTGCATGGGGTTGTGAACAACACTAGCCTATTATTAGGCCACGTAATCAACTCACGTTAAATTAATTCAGTAGCGTTTAATGCGAGCTATAGAATTAATGTATTAAAGCTGGTTAGCTTAATATAGTTGATGCGATATTTTCAGATTTGCTGCATACTGCCTGTCATACATTATTAATGATGACGTCAATTCATATGAAATCTCTCGGGTTTTATAGCTGATTGAATAACTAAAAACGTAAAATTAGCTGCCACAGAACAGATAAAAAAAGGTTTTAAAATTAAATGGTTGTATAGAAAATAGAAAATGTGAAATCTACATATAGTATATTAGAAAAGTAGTTGTTATGAATATTGAATATCGTTTGCGTAGCGTTTTTTGTAAAGTTATCATATCTAATGCCTTGCCCTAACGTAACGTACTCTAGTCAAGTCTTAAGAAAAGGAAATATTTTTTTGACTAAGCAAGGACACTCACTGCAGCTGAACAAATTTTACCTCTTCCTAATTTTATGCCATTCCTCAAAAAGACTCTCGATCAAAATACTTCCTTTTAGGCAACCTTAAGCGCGTGCCGTGACGTCACCAGACCTTCTGATTAAAACCTCATTTCTTGAAGGAGTATTTCCCGTGACATTGGTGATAAGGAAAGTTATCGTTTGATTTTTAGGTGCATGTAAATGAGTGACCCAATTGGCTTTATTAAGTGTTTGGCCTCATGCGTATAGGTTTTATAGTCGTGCTTACGGGTCATTTAAATAGGTATTTGTTTTGATTCTTGTGCTTATGTTTGAGATGTTTTTCTGTAAATTGGGTAAAACTATTTTGTTTTGCGAGATTAAAATAAATATTAGATGTGATTTTATAATGTTTGCTGAAAAAGTTACAAATAATGCGAATATTCTATCTTCTCACATACAACTATGTATTGTATTTTATTTACAATTCAATACTTAATTGAGTATAATAGAACAACAAAAAATTACAACTTGACTAAAATTAAAACTAACAGGCTCGCCCTCTATTGCATGCGACCTAAACACCACCACAACCGGCGCACCGTGGGTGTACATTGGTACACCTCTGCCTAACCCTTCGGGGATACAGGCGTGATGGTATGTTATGTTATGTTTAAGTGGATATCAGAATTTGTTGATTCTAATAGTATCTAGTTTTAAAGGAATATGTTTGTGAAATAGTCACAAAAAAACAGACGATGCCCTCAAAAAATTAAATGACTTTCACTCAGTCGAGCGAGAACCGTTCGTTAAAATACAGATTCAATCGATTTGATATGCGAAGCGCGAATGTCACGTACGAACTGAAAACGTCGAGTTTATTATGTTTGGAAATATACAATAGGAATACACACAGGTATTAATATTAGAATATTGCAGTCCCAATGATAAAAGTATTCTATGGCCTTTAAAAAGCACGAGCATATAACTTTTGCTAGTTCATTACTTCAATAAAGATCTTGATTGCGTAGTGTGGTGCCGTAAAATAATTATAAGTAGAGTCTACCAAACGTTTTGACAGTTCTTTAAAAAGATTTCGTGCTCTCGGACCCCATGACCCGAGCGTTTCAACCCCAAACGGCTCGAAAATATAATTTCCCAATAGATTATTATACTTTCGCCGTTTAAGGGTCTCCGCAGCTTCAGCAGCAGCGCCAGGAGAGGCCGCCGAACTTAGAACGTGGGATGGCGCAAGGTGATCGGAGGGCTGGTTTGTTCCTTGCACAGAGAATCGGCATAGCCATTCAACGTGGCAATGCTGCCACCCTTCTGGGCACGTTACCCGCCATTGACAAGGATGACGATAAATTTCTTGACTATTTATATAAGATTTAATTTTAGTATAGTTGTAAGTGTTTGTTCTTGTATTAAAAATTATAAGTACACAATATAAGTTAAATGAGAAATATACTTTCTTTTCTTATTTTTAATTTACTATCAGAATTAGTTTAGAAAAATTTTATTGGCTTAAAAGTTTATTAGTATGTAGTGTATAACATGCTACATCATTTTAATAGAAAAAAACTCAAGCTCACTTTAGTTAAATACTGTAGATATCATACATTTTTCATGTATGCTTTTATCAATAGAAGCTAACATTAATTTACCAAACCATTTACTAGACAAGGTACATAAACAACAAAATTATGAAGCCAAGACCCTTGGCACCGCAAATAGACTGTATTTTATCCAAACGAAGGGCGTTTACGATTTAATTTCCGTGAATCAGAAATCAAACAGCCCTGATCCTAACCCTTTGACAATATTAATGTGTTCATAAACCGAACATAACTTACTGATATGAATGTAACGTACTAATTAAGAAAGCTTCAGTTTCATATAATTTGATTTGATACTTGATTTTGTTTTATTAATGTCTTTAAAATGGGCTTGTAGCATTAATACGTGTTTATTTTAGATATCTAATTACAGAACTTATTAATGTTACAACTAATGAAGTAATGAATCTATACTAATATATATATAATATATATATATATATATATATATATATATATATATATATATAATATTATAAAGCTGAAGAGTTTGTTTGTTTGTTTGTTTGGTTGAACGCGCTAATCTCAGGAACTACTGGTTAGAATTGAAAATTTTTTTTTGTGTTAGATAGTCCATTTATCGAGGAAAGCTTTAGGATATATAACATTACGCTGCGACCAATAGGAGCTAAGCAGCAGTGAAAAATGTCACAAAAACGGGGAAAAATATTCATACTTGAAAGCTTCCGTTGCGTGCGCTGCGTAAACGGTTCGAGCTACCCAAAATATATGTATGAAAGAATTGTTCCTCTTTAAATGATCTAAAAAAATGTCTGCGACAGTATATGTCTATCTTTTAAGATTGACTCACTATAACCTTTTTTAAGGTAATCATTTGGTCGAAATTAATGCATTATTGCCAATTATTTGCTACAGAGTTTTATCAACATAATATTAACTAAAATTATCATTTACGCAGAAATACTTTTTTTTTAAACTTCTTAATCGCGGTCATAATAACAGAAATTGACGCGGACGAAGTCGCGGGGATCAGCTAGTATTAAATAAAATTAAAAAATGTATCGTTTGAGTGCTTTTTTTAGTCTCTCCTTGCGTTTCATAATTTGTCTATCTGTAACGAATTTTGGCGGGAGTTTGTTACTAATTTATATTTGTAGATATTGTTATGTCATAATGGAGAATTAGACCGCAAAACCTTCTTTCAGATGTCCAGTGGGAGATAACCACACCTATAATTTTGACGACCTCCGTGGTCGAGTGGCGTACGCACCGGTTTCAAGGTGTCGCTAGCTCTGAGGTCCCGGGTTCGATCCCCGAACGGGTCAACGTAGAAACCAAAAATTTTCTACATTGCCTCGGATCTGGGTGTTTGTGGTACCTTCGTTGCTTCTGAATTCCATAATACAAGTGCTTTAGCTACTTACTTTGGGTTCAGAGCAATGTATGTGATGTTGTCCGCATTTATTTATTTATAAATAAAAACATTTCGTTATCGTTAATACATATTTGTCAGATTTATTCATCAATTATAAAAGTAACGTTTTGATAATTATCTATTTTTATTGCAAACATGGCACGTGGGTACCGTACACGTTCATGATAACATTTTTTAATAAAAAATACAATAGATTTAGTAACCCAATTAATTGTTCTGAGTAAATAAACACATGGTTCAGCTAACAAATAGTGTTTATTTACTTACGTTTCATGCTGTTGTGCAGGATTAATGCCTGGGGCATAGTGTAGCCTACTAAATAGAGTGATGCTGCAGTAGAATGGTAGATTTTCAAACGCACTGTATATTATATAATTAGTTTATTTCAAATCGTTTTGCGTCTAAAACATTTTATTCAAAACACGAAAAACTGAAGAATAGGCTATTGTTTTTTTGTACAATGTTTTCTTTCACAAAAGCCATTTTTTCCTCTTCAACAAATTTTGAAACAAGAGTAAAAAAATATATTGATTTAATGAGCTGCACCCTCATTCGTCAGTTTGCAAAACCTATTCTTCTATGAAGGGTTAACTCTTTATTCAGAAATTCCTTAAAATACAGTCCCCTAGCTGTTAGCGTGTAATCTCCCCAAAATCTTAACATCGTAAGTTCAGAGATCACAAATAAAGTATCAAATTGATTCCTAAGTCTTCGTGCTTCGACCGATTCAATTTGAAAGTCAAAACGGGGTTTCGGAATATTTTCATTGGGCACCCAATACGGCAGAAAACGGCTGAAAGGAACTATATAGGGCTGTCCCTTTACATTTTGAGAGAGGATGCTTGTATATTTTTAGTAACGCAAAAACATGTTTTTATAAGTAGGTATTTTATTTTGTTCCTATTTGTGTTTATTTAGTTTGAAAAAGTAAATAAATGATTACGCTATGTAAAAATGTACTGATTCGTAGACTCAGATCTGACGAATGCAAAGCTCGCGATCTGGTGAATACGCTACAAGTGCACAGCTGCACATTCGGTGCGCGTTCTGCAGATCAGGACACACCCTGAGAAACCTACAAAAACAGAAAAATCATAGATAACCAAAATCCATCATCATCATAACAATACAACCTTGTTGAATGACACTGACAAACGAGCAACAAAACGAGGAAAAAACAGCAATAAATAGCAACAAGTTGAGAACAATACGTTTTTAGCAATGAAGTGACAACCCTAAACCCGTTTGGTCCGGTTTGATCCCCTTACGAATGGTTCACCGTATTGTATGGGGTATAAACTGAGTTCCTACTATCACGCATACTATTTACTTTTGGAAATCCAGTACGAGTTTGTTCATTTGTTTTTATTCTATTCTATTATTGTCTATGGTTTGTTTGCGTGCTAACCTAATAGGGCCTTAAAAAAATTTGAAACATAAATAAATGACTAGACTACATTAAACCTAAAATTCTTAAAATTAAAGTAATAGAATAAAGGTGTTTTCCTTTAGCATTTGTGTATTACTGTGCGGTATAAGTCAAATACCGATTAATGTAATTAATTTCACGACTATTAAATTATTGTTTACAAAATCTATGATTAAATTATTCACCGATAAATATTACGTACAAAATGGGACTTTTATGAAAATTTTGTAGGCCCTAATTTATGAAAACTAGTCTATCGTCTGACGTATGACCTTCGTTCCAAGCTATGCCTAGACTCAATTATCGTTAAGAAATCAATAAGTATCTAAAATATGGTTACATTAAAACTAATTATTGATATTAGTTTTGTTATTAGGTCACAAACTAATAATTACCTAATTACCTATAAGAAATTACGGAATTATATTTATATTTAGTCTTTATATTTATACTAGCTGTACCCGGCATGCGTTGCAATGCAATTTTTTCTACCTACTACCTACCTACTACCTACCTACTACCTACCTACTACCTACCTACTACCTACCTACTACCTACCTACTACCTACCTACTACCTACCTACTACCTACCTACTACCTACCTACTACCTACCTACTACCTACCTACTACCTACCTACTACCTACCTACTACCTACCTACTACCTACCTACTACCTACCTACTACCTACCTACCTACTACCTACCTACTACCTACCTACTACCTACCTACTACCTACCTACTACCTACCTACTACCTACCTACTACCTACCTACTACCTACCTACTACCTACCTACTACCTACCTACTACCTACCTACTACCTACCTACTACCTACCTACTACCTACCTACTACCTACCTACTACCTACCTACTACCTACCTACTACCTACCTACTACATACCTACTACCTACCTACTACCTACCTACTACCTACCTACTACCTACCTACTACCTACCTACCTACTACCTACCTACTACCTACCTACTACCTACCTACCTACTACCTACCTACCTACTACCTACCTATCTACTACCTACCTACCTACTACCTACCTACCTACCTACTTACCTACTACCTACCTACCTACTACCTACCTACCTACTACCTACCTACCTACCTACTACCTACCTACCTACTACCTACCTACCTACTACCTACCTACTACCTACCTACTACCTACCTACCTACTACCTACCTACCTACTACCTACCTACTACCTACCTACCTACTACCTACCTACCTACTACCTACCTACCTACCTACTACCTACCTACCTACTACCTACCTACCTACTACCTACCTACTACCTACCTACCTACTACCTACCTACTACCTACCTACTACCTACCTACTACCTACCTACCTACTACCTACCTACCTACTACCTACCTACCTACTACCTACCTACCTACTACCTACCTACCTACTACCTACCTACCTACTACCTACCTACCTACTACCTACCTACCTACTACCTACCTACCTACTACCTACCTACCTACTACCTACCTACCTACTACCTAATTGTTTTTTTTTTTTTTTTAATGTACAAAAGTATCCTATGTCCGTCTCCTGGCTCTAAGCTACCTCCCCACCAATTTTCAGCCATATCGGTCCAGCCGTTCTTTAGTTATAAATAGTGTAACTAACACGACTTTCTTTTATATATATAGATTTATCTTTACGACAGATTATACAGACAAATACTTAAGCATTTAAATTTATGGGTCATACAAATATTGCCGTGTGTTTTACAATAGGCTTTTGTTATACAATTATCTTGTATTGAAACAATTTCAGAATAAATGGCATAATAAAGTAATAATAATAAATAAATAAATAAATACGGACAACATCACATACATTGCTCTGAACCCAAAGTAAGTAGCTGAAGCACTTGTGTAATGGATGCAATGTCCACATGCGGTGTCACGTGTCGAAACATTCATTCAGTTGTTATTGTAAAATTGTTTCACTTTGTACAGCTGTTACCAATATTTATTTTTATTGAATTAAAAATACAAAGCGAATCTTTCCACGCAGCAAGGTCGCTTTTGGTGGTCACTTCATGTAAATTTGTTACATGCGTAGGTAAATATATATATAGGTATGTAATGCATGTATGTATGTTTATTGAGGTCTTATCTTGTAAACTAAATTAAAATTGTTTTATATCAATTGTTTAAAAAGTTGTTATTAAATACAAGTCGCGTGTTCGCGTCTTGCCTGAAGGTCAAGTTTTCGAGTCTATGAGAATTTATTTAAGAAACATAAAAGTGTTAATCCTATCCAAAACCTAAACTAAATCACCAGTATCTGTTGACATCTAAATAACCTTACTACAAATCTAGAATCACATTTCAAAAGAAGCGCTACAACGCGTGATCCAATCTAAAGAGCAGATTGGGCGTTTTAATTTGTCAGTGAGCGTCAGCTAACTAATGGAGTGGCAGACAGATTGGAATTGTGTCGCAGACCCAGGACTTGACCATTTATTTCGAAAAAAGCCTTTGTTCGGTTCCGGTGAAATAGCTTCGGATAGTGGTACAGTGTAGTGAGGCGGAAAATTTAATATTTTTTTGTGGTAGGTGCGGTTAGAGCTTCTAGTTTTATATGTATGCTGGATCATAGCGTGTTAGATAATAGTTAAAGTTTTCATGATATAAGTTATTTAATCTATACTTATCAACATAATATCATGTTGTCTACTTTTCTATGGCATATTAATAAAAAAAAAATAAGTTTCAAATATGCAACCAGGGCCCAAGTATTGTAACAGCTAGGTATTTAAAAGGTGGTATCATTCCTGATAAAATCGTCTAGTAATTAGGTGCTGGTTTACCGAGTTAATACCGTATGTCCTACATACATGATTTAATGTATACATAGATTTAATATATAATAACACCTCTGTAAAAAAAAAACAGAAAGAAGGAAACGAAACGAACGACACTCGATCCAAATTTTGCAGTATTACTAAGCTAATGTAACCACCACCAACTAGCTGTCAGTTTGAGTTTGTCACGCTATTTCCTGACGTTGTCTTAAGCTCCTACTATTACAGAACTTAGTACTAATGTATGCAGCTCGCTCCGCACAGGTGACATCGTTAGGAAAACTAACTGGAGTGCTAATTGATTGTGGCACTTTGAATAAATGGTAATTGAAAATGTTCAAACGAAACTGTTCTGTTCTGTGATTTTAAAATAAATTGAGTTTAAAATATTTAAAGAGATTACTCTTTACACGTGTGTCATCCAAAAGATACTATCTTCTTGATCAACCGAGTGATATAGTAGTTACTATCCCAATTTTTGGGTGCATTTGTTGTCTTGTAATCTAAAAAATTGTTCAAAGTCCGGGTGAAGGAGTATATGAACAATTCCAGCGAGTTGAATTATCCTAGTACTGTTTGGTACAATTGCACCTTTAGTGTACAAATCAAGAATATCTAAAACCCTTTGTACTAAAAAGACAATAATACAACAATCCATTCTGCATACAAATCTACCAGTTCTCAAACCCGCAAACACAATGAGAAAAGTTATCATTCCATTCATTGCAGTGTAGTTTGAAAATTAATGATATTTACAGTTTAGAGTTTCGTTTGACAGTCGAGCTATCTCAGAGGTCCTTAACTAATGCAGTGGACAGAGATTGGCACGAGGCACGAGGCACCAGCTACAAAGTGACAACACTTAGTTTTATTTGGAGCAAGCCTTTGTGAAGGATCAAGCAATATTCTTGTTACATCACTAAGTAGCTCCTTTGAGTAGTGCTCAAGAACGGAGTCTTTTAAGTTTCTTGCGACAGATTTTATGGAAAGATTTAGTTCGGATTTTTAACGATGATTGTGAATGGTCCAATGACACGCTAATATTATTACCGTGTCAATGCTCACAACTTTGAATTATGATAAGCTGCTGTCTCACTGCTGAAGAAAGCCCTTCCTGTATTTATTTCATGAAATCAACTACTAATACTACTATTATCAGATCTCAGTACGCGATGAGCTAGTAATTTTTAAGAATCATAAATGTAGGGTTGAAAAATACTATTGTCGTTACTTAATTTTTTTTCTGAACGTAATTCTTTAAAATTAGACATTCGATTTATGAACGAACGGATATCGACATTAGCGAAAAAAAATAATAATATCCGGCAGACGAAGATATAGACGAGATGAAGATGGACGACTGTGGTGTGTTTTGTGCGAACTAGATACTAATAAAAATGTTGATTTGAGATTTGTACTCAATAAACGGATAAGACGGACGCTTGTATCTCTTTTTCCCTTTCATCCCACATAAATGCTTACAGTGCTTTATTCAGTGTCATTGCAGCGCTTTCGTTATTTATATATCGATTTTCAATCGGTTCGACGCTGGATACTTATTTAGAGATAAACGTTGGTGGTCTAAAATGCATTCTTCTCTAGGACTTGTGCTACTATTTTATGTAATCCTTGAGCGCTTATTAATTGATTACCTAAATCACACTTATTTAAAGATTTTTGTAATTAAATTAGTGCAGTCTTTAACTCTCGACTCAGTGAATTTTAATTTGAGTGTTAAGTGAAACTGCTTTGTTAGTATCTGCATAATGTAACGTAATTCTGCATAAACCGCAATTTCAAGTAACTCTTTGATGTTTAACACTAATTGTAAAGTGGCTCGTTAGTGTGATTTTATTTGAGCACACTCACATTTAACATGATGCACTTAAATTAGGGATTGTAGTTGATTTAATAATGAAAATTGTGGCGTATTTATTTTATAAGGTATTTTAATTAAAAGACTGTATCTATTTGTTTAATTTAAAATTAAAGTACTTAAGTAAATATAATTTATATTACTATAGTGAGTCGAAAATTGTAACAAATTATGTGTGGCTTAGTGAATATAAAAACGAATTTAACGCAAATAAGTCATATAGCCTAGTTCTTGAGCAGCTTAAAATGGAACTGGGCCGGACACATCTGCCATATGTCTTGTTGGGCCAAAGTAACGACAATGTGGACTCCACAAAACATCAAAAGACCTCGTGGCCGGCCCAGAAGGAGATGGCGGGACGAACTTGACTCCTTTTCAGCATTATGGACAACAATAGCTCAAGACCGGGAGAATTGGAAAGAAAGGGAGGCCTTTGCCCTGCAGTGGGACGATAATGGCTGAAAATAATATTAATAATAAGTCATATAGGTTTGTGTTTTTATTCTATTTTATCATAAGTGCTTTCGAAACATAAAAACAAAAGCAGTTGTACTCTAAGCCCATATAAAGCCTGAGGCTCAAAGCTTTTACACTAAAATCAACATGTATAGATCCAAACATTTTAACACCAATAACACGTTTTTAATATATCCTACGCAGGAACATTGACCCTTAATTGCCTTCGGGAGCCTTTGTCTATTCTAACCAAACAGTTAAAATGTTAAACAGGCGTAATATTACCCAGAGGTGGAGGGATTGGAATAATAGCTATAAAACAGTAGGGATTAATAGTGGATTTAATGCTTGTTCGAGATCCTAAGGGTATGTGGTGACCGGAGCCATCCCATAACCCTTCTGACCTGACTATTACAATAAAATATACTCACAACGACAATACATTCACAACCTTAACTCTATAAGCACACGGTGCTATTTCGTTTGACAGTTCAACTAGACATAAGTGCATGATTGTATTATGTAACCTAATTTGAAACTTTATGTCTTTTAAAATAAAGTTCAAATTGGAATGAAGAAGATTATAGGTTTATTCTTTAATGCTACTATGAAGTCTGTCTGCCAGGAAATACTGAAATGTAAAATGCAGGTTTAGAAATCTTTTCGGAATTGTATCGTAGATGTCTGACAGTTTTCAGATTATAAAAAAGCGAAAATAAGCTAACCTTTTTAGAATACTTTCAGTTGTTGCATCCACATTTATGACTTGCAAAAGTAATCTTAATATCTGTTTTATACACAGGCACTTTTTGTACTTGTTTTTACCGTTGAAAATACTAAGAGCCGGTATATCCAACGCCAGATAATTTTATCTGAGGAATAGTTTTTGACAGTTCTTCAGTACAAAGTATGTCAACGTGAATTTTATCCATCAAATAAAAACGACTGGTGTTGAAAAACCGGTACCTCTACAGAAAATGGTTGGTTAGTATTCAAAAATTTCCCTATTTTTCCATACAAATTTTCTTATTCCCAACCATGACCACCGAAACAAGTATAATATTAAGCGACCTTCTCATAATACATTCGCAGTGAATAAACACTCCATTAATTCTCAACGTTACAGAATTTAATTCACTCGCCAAAGCCCTGGAGAAGGAAATAAAATTTTCTTTTACTCATAAATCAAAAATTCAAGAAGTTTAATTACCCGTAGCGTTTTTGAGACGAGGTTAGACTGCGAGCATAAGCGGAAGCGGTTATTTTTACTTAGGATACTGAATTGAGTTGAAGTTATTTATGAGTTGATTTATTTAATGTTAATGAACGACAACAGAGCATTTTGGACTTTTATCGTTAATAGTTGGTAAATCTTCACTTTTGCTGGTACATCTTAGCTTTTATAGAAGTTTGGGGCATAGCACCACAATATAAATACCAGAAATAAAAATAAACTAGTAGTCCCAAGATTTAGACTAACTAAAACTAATACTAAATCTTTCCTAGGAAATTCTATTCGATTTTATAATAAGTTACCGGAAGAGATAACAAGTTTGCCTAATAAAAAGTTTAAAACGTGCATTAAGTCAAAATTAATACAGAAGGCGTATTAAACGGTTAGGGACTACGTAGAGGATAAGCGCGCGTGGAATTAGTATCATCTGCATATGTGGCCTCCCTGGCGGTCTGCTAATAATATTGTTTTACCTTATTTACTACAGTTAGCTGCCCCATAGCCTCTATTCTCAGAAGGCTTTTGACATGCCTTGACATTCCTGTTAGGGATTTGATTAGGACTACATATTTATTGTATGTAAAGTTATATTTTTATTTTGCCTTCTTCTATAATTTCTTTTTCCTTTATATGTTTGTCCTTTGTAAATGTGACGACAATGTAAATTAAGTTGAATGTTCGATTTCTATTTTTTATTTTTTTTCTTCCATTTTGGATGTGTTAGTTTACATTTATCTAAACATTCAGCTGTTTACGTTGTTGTCGCATATTTTAAAATCAGTGTAATATTAACATCGATGTTAACCTTTTTTTTAAAAGAGTAACCTATGGAGTTTCTTGCCGGCTCTTCTCCATAGGAAGGACACTTTGGAACCGAGCAACTAGAGTCAGTAGATTTAACGTAACGTTTCTTAAGCGCCTTTTTTTGGTTTATGAGAAATAAAAACATTTTGATTTTGATTTTGATTTTGCAGTAATATATATTACCTAACGTACGCTTATTTTTAGGTTACGCTTGCTTGACTGGTTTCATATTCCCAGAGTGTCTTTAATCATGAGCTAAACGCGGAAGTGTCGCGAGTTCAACTTTTAGTCAGTTTAACTTAGGAGTTTGAGTTAGGCGTGTTCAGCTACGCTTGAAAGATTTTGTATGAAACAATTAGTCACGCTTTAAATAACGTTTTGTTACTACCTACTTACTTTTTAATAAGAGTAGTTACTAATTTCTGATTTTTGATATTGAATAATAGAGGACATAGAAAATTGTTAAAACTTTCTTTTCACAACTAATGGCATATGTTGCGACCCGTTTTATAACATAGGCCTAAAGCTTTAGATTTGAAAACGATCCAACATAATATTAAAACCCCTACAATGTAAGCCCTAGTCTATAAAAGAACAAAGTTACATTTACGATCAGAATCGATACTTAATCCTCAAATTACCATCTCTTAAACCAATTGGTTATGCAAATGGCCGCTGTCATGAAGACTGCGACTCAACATGTACGGTTCGCAAATTAAACCAGCTTACTTAAGTAGAAGAATGCAAGGAGGCGTGCTCCTGCATTCAACCTGCGCTTTTCTTGTGAGTACCGTTGGCAAAACACTTAAGCTGGAAATATGGGGCTTTATTACTGAACTTTGTTGATGTATTTTTGTTGGTGGGAAAGAAACTTGGGTATGAAAGTAAATTAGTAAGCTATTTTTATTTAATATACCATCGTGTATTTTTGCAGTGACAAGTCTATGGACCATAAATATTATCTTAGATTCATTTTGTGAGACAAAATTATTAGGTGCTTGAATAAATGGCAAACTGATTTTATATGTGGATTTTATGTGTAAATGACTTTTGATTAAATACAAGAACAAATGTAATTTGATTTGAGACCATGTAAATTGATGTTATTAGTAATTGTAGAATGAATAAGTTAATACAATATTACATACAATAAAAAAATTAAAGACACTGCAATTAAAAAAAACTGAAACACCCAAAATACAAAGTCAACACTTATCTCACTTACAACAAGAAAAATTTTCAATAAATTATCATCATAAAAGTATCTTTTGATCTAGTTCGTTGTCATATTGATCGCGTCCAACTTTAATTACCCGAAGTTTTGTTGCTGACGCTATCGGATGCTGGCTGAAAAGAAGCCATTACTGACGCAGTGTGGCTCTTTGTCTCGCGAACCGTGTCAGTCTTAGGCTTTTGACGTTACCAGGGTCTAAGAAATGCTACAGTACTGGGAAATTGTTCGTACGTTATGAGTACTGAGTCGACTGTAGTTGGCAAGTGAGCAAATAATGCATTGAATGGCATTCAGAGAAGTGTTTGAATATGGTACGTAGATTAATGAATGGAGGTATTTTGTATGTGTTCTTGGGAATGGCGTGTACAGATGTGCATGTTTTAATTTAATAATTAAGTAATAGCTTTCATTTACCATGTTAAACAGTCTCGGAAGTCTAGATAGTAGAACACTTAAGTATATTATTATGTGTCTAAATCACCCACAGGTATATTTCGCTATTTTTTGTAGTTATCGAGTTATAAAGACCTCAAGACACCCGATCGTCCATAGTTTCTACACAGCCACAGTTTTGCAAGAACATTTCTGCTTAGTCCAAAGTTATGAAAACCGAATGGGTTAATGAAAGCTGATACACAATTTACACGGATCTTATTTATCTTACATCCGCATAAATTAAATACCAAAAACCATGAATTTATAATCAAAACAATGCAATTTAAGCACACCCTCTACATACTCGTACACCTGTCCTACCTAACTTAAATCTAAGTTGTCACCCAAACGAACACGGTAAGTTTCCGTTAAGCTCATAACACACGATAATCCCCCGGTCCAAACTATGGATAACACTCATTATAACTTGAAACTTATGACGGACCAACTTTAAAATGTCGTTTACTGGAGCTCAACCGGGTTGGGCCAACTTAAATTTAAGTTGGAACTTAAAGTTAGAACTACAGCCTTATGTAGTCAAGTTTCAATTTAGAAGAGTTTCAGTTTTGTTAAGCATCGCATTATGTTAAGTTTGCTGCGAGTGTCGCTAATGGCAGATTAATAGCACCCTGTATCTATACTTCTGCAGGTCACTGAACCTCTGACCTGCAACATGAACTTTGTCTACTTACTTCCGCATTTCGTAACGTAAAGAATTTAATGTTCATTAAAGGTATACAAACAGTATACAGTGACTAATTTAGAATAGCAAATTTTTTTTTGTAGAGTAGAATTAAAGCTGTTTTTTTTTTCTGCTTGACCAAAATGGTATTCGCATAATCTCACTATCAAGGTTCGAATTATTGTTGTCTGCTTCATTCAATAACAGAAACACAGACACTAACAGCCAATAGGTATTCTCCGGTTTAATTTCGACGATTTGATGTCAAAGCCTACCCTGCTTTCAATAGATGATCAATGCGAACCCGATACATATGAGACCGGATGCTGACGTCAGCAATAATCTGGTTATTGCCTTCTTGGCATATGCCTAGTCAGTTCAAATTGCAATAGTTAATAGTACCTTAAGTAAACAATCAAGCCAATGGTATATTATTGTACGATATTTATTTAACGGATTTCCAAAAAGGTGGAGGTCCTTAATTCTACTGTACGTTTTTTGTTCTGTATTTTTGTTATGCGATAGTTCCGATGGTAAAATTGTGGAGCATTAAATCAAATATTTATCTGATTGAAAGAATATTTTTTTTTTATATGACATTCAATAAACAGTCTTAATTATCGTTAAATTTACCTTCATTTACGAGGATTTTTGTTTATATTAATCCTTTCAGAGGCACCCGTATCCGGTCCTCAGTTAATTTATGAAGGCTTGCATCGCAGGCTCACTGTGCACTGAATCTCGTTATTTATTCAACACGAGCATACATTTCACGGATGATCCGCGAATTAAGGCTACATGCGCGAGAATATATTAAAAGTAACTTGTGGATGCAGGGAATACTTAATACGGCGGTGGATCAAGTAAACTATACTTCGACGAAGTTCTTATATTGATGGTATAGTTAAGTAAAGTAGATAAATGGATTTTTAGGTAGGTAGGGTAGGGTGTGGTATTGCAACAGTGATAAAGTCGCTTTGGAAGGTATTTGGGTTGTAACATCATTTTTTATGTTATCTGTGCAAAGCTAATCGCAGAGAGTTAGTGTCACCCATGTAAGGCTGGGCTAGGTTAAGCTAGATAGATAGATAGATGATTTTTTTATTATATAACAATTAAGGTACATTGTTAAAATAATAAACTACAATAATAGTGCAAGCAGTGGCGGTCAAAGCTAATCATTTAAATAAATGTCAATTAATAGACATAGCTATTAATTGACATTTATTTGAGGATCTTACATGAGGTCATTCTCATGTGTGTACTAGATCTCAGCTTCTTCTCTCACAGATTGATGAATTTCTCTCCCACAATAGTTATTTATGGATTTCAAGTTGAGAGGGTAACAGTAAGGCATTTTTTTTAAGGGAATCTTTGTTGACTTACCAATACCATACTTATTTTCTAATGGTCCCAATGCCCTACTTTCTGTACCAGGTCCACGAGATTCCCTAAAATAAAAACAACAGAATAAGTGGAACGGCGCGCAAAGCAAAAATCAAGACGATACTCCTAACAAATACGTTAGACATCAAAAGAAAGAGTCTGCCTTCAATATAAATCTTGAGAATTGAGGTATTCGTTGAGATTGAACAAACGAGTTCGAGTGAGCTTATTAACTGGAGGAACAAAGGAATCAGTCAGCCTGAGTAATCTGCTTACAGAGAAACGTAATGTACAGAAATGCTCCGTGAGTCTAACGACAAGACTTGTGTTACTTCTACATCGTATATCACTTTTGAGGTAAATAGAAATGTTAAAATGAAACATATCACTCATGAAGGTAATAAATCTTATTTGATGAAGAATGAGCTATGATACAGTTGATTAGTTTTGTGACATATGTAATTTTCGTGTTCATTCTTGAAAATAATGACGTACAAAGTGATATCAAAATAAATTCAAAATTCATTTTTTCAAGTTGGTGTTTGGCCTCTTTTTAAGGGTCCAAAATGTCATTCCTAAAAAGAAACTCCTTGAGTAAAATAATCATGGTTCAAAATGTCTTACACGGCCTCCAATATTCACTTCATAGACCGGGTAGGCTTTTTAGCATAGGCACAGATACACGAGAGTATATAAATATGTATAGTAGGCAGTAGAACTCTGTACAGATTTCCGTAACAAGAGCGGAACACGCCTCGGGCCGAAAGTCGGGCGTCGTGAAAATCGCCAGATGTTCAAACAGAACGCATTAATAAAATTGCATTGTGCTGCATGCGAGGCTGTGTTGCTTCCGGGGAAACGCTACAGTGCTATATGTAGGTTTATGTATGGAGTAGGCTGTTATAAGTTATGTCGGTAGGGTGAGGCCTGAAATAAAGTAGAGTAGGACTTGTGGATTAAAGAAAAATAATATAATAATAATATATAATATTCCGGGACATCTCACACACGGTTATCTGATCCCAAGCAGAGCTTGTGTTATGGTAACCAGACAACTGATAAACATACTTATATATTTCAAAATACATACATATTATAGATAAATTACACCCAGACGCAGAACAAATAATCGTGCTCATCACACAAACATTTGTCCAGGGTGGGAATCGAGTAAGTGTTTGAAAAGTGGCTCTGGCTGGAGATGGATAGAGAAAGTTCCTTGTAAAAACAGAAGATTGTTAGGCAGATGTCATGATCAATCAAATTTATTTATGATTAAAAGATAATATCTATATTTCCTAATGGATAAAAGTTAAATAAAATATAGAGCGAGGAAAATCTATTGAAAGCTAAATAATTTTCAGCGCAAAACATTTTAAAAACGCTTTCGAAAATCTAAATGACTCAAGCAAGATTATCTGCATTCGATTACGTGATGTTCAATAAAAAACCGTTCTTTTTATCGATACTTAAGCTAGGGATCGGTAACAATCGTTTAACAATCGATTATATGGCTGCTGGTAACGACTGATTTTTCTATGTAGATAAGGAATAGCCGTAGTCGTTTACCTATTATGTTAAAGGTGGAAATAAGTCCACAGTAAATTGCAAAAAGGCATTTTTTATTAACTTATGTATATCAAAAATGCCTATTTCTACAAACGAAGTTCTTAACTATATGAAAAGTAGAATTGTGTTTTGAAATTATTGTTGGGGTAAAAAATCTTTTGATTTTCCGACCATCTGGTCCTTTCATCTTCTCGAATCATCATATCGCTCATAATGTGCAACTTTATATAGTTATGCAAGCATAAAAAAATATTTGATTAAAATTGGTAAAAATTACTCAAGCAAAACTTAATTAAAATAAGTGAAAATACTGAAGAAAATCTTTAAATAACTACCTAAACTACCAAAATCGTTGGTTAAACTAGATTTTATCAGCTGCCAAGGTAACAGCAATTTGTCTGTCTATTAGTCACGGCTAACGTTAACGACTGATCGCGTTCAGATACGGTCAGGAACAGTGATGCTGAATCTTAGAGTACGGGAGATCGTTTGTGGGAAACTATTCCAGGTATCGGGTTTCAGAGATAAATATAGGTAGTAGATGCTATATAGGTAGATATAGGTTACGATATAACCATATTATACTATTGTAAACTATATACTCATTATAATCCTTCTTGCAGAGTAGATAGTAAGAAAATCTTTTCCTTACATAAAGCCATTTGAAACCTTTAGTCATTACTATAGAGTTAAATATTGAAAATTTTCCTTTGATAGAATCATTGTTTGTTTTGACCCCATACATAATTAGGCAAGATATAGGATTATCCAAGGTACTACTATAGAATAGTACCTACTACTGACCGTATATTCGACGCAATTGTTCCTACCAATCCGTATACAAAGTTATGACTACATTACATTTCACAATTTGTCATGAGTTGATCCTCATTTGTTTTCTGATTCTCGCTACAAATCCGCGTAAATTTCCTACAAATTCATTCCAACGTTTCAAAACCAATCACGCAGCGGAACCAAGTTTTCGACGTAAATTAATTACAGACGCCAACACCGATTAGCTTGAACATCGTGCGATTATTAACATGTTGTTTTCAGTAGCGTGCTGGTTTACTTCTATTAGTGAGTAGCTACAATTGTGATAGGCGGGTAATGGATGGTGCGTGTGCTGTAATTATTGTATCCCTTGTCAATATGGGCTTTGATTTTACGGTCTTTATAATTACTTCTTGTTCTGTAGACGCGTTGTTAATAGCTTTATAATTATGGTGTGATTTCGTAAGTTTCCTTTTCAGCTCCTGCAGCCAAGTGACATTTTTACAAGTGTTAACGGTGATAGAAATTGCTGAAATTGCATTTTATTTTAATAAGTCATGTAACTTAGATTGCCACTTCCATACATTTGAGCAATTCAATCAGCATAACGCTTGTGGAAATGCTTCTTGGCTAATGGGTCTGGTTTGATTGCATAATGATGGCCTAGTTATTCTTATTTTGCAATCAAAATATTTAAAAGACACATTATCAAACCTTTCACGTAATATAATCTTAAAGCCAAGTTAACTCGGTATTTATGTGTGGCTTTAAACTAAAAAGTAAAACGCATTAGCTAATTGAACCTCCTTACGTCTCCTTTTCTAGAGAATTGCAAGGCGACAGGCTGAACGCAATTACCTTGGCTCGCTGCAATTGGACTTGATTGAAACCTTCAGCTGCAACGTTAAGTCTTATTTTTCTAGTTGATATATTTTTATTACAAGTTGATTTGAACTTGTTACCTACAATTTCAAAAAAACTTTTTAATTCCTTTCAAATATTTTTATTCTGAGTCAGTAAATATGGAACATAACACTTACAAATTTTTGACAGAATATAAAATTAATATTTTTTCCATAATCTTGACTGACACGATGTGACCCTTCCAATTCTTTGATTCTTTAAAAGTGTGTTTTGTTTCATTTGTGTACAATTATAGAACAAAATTTATGTGAGAGAATAAGAGAATTGCTTTACATAAATTAGAAGATATCTGATTTTAAAACGTTCATTAATTATCTACATTTAATTAACAAAACTTACAAGCTAAAATAATGTTAAATTCGACCAACAAATGGGCATACAACACGGTAGACCGCGCAGAAAATTTCCAACCGACTGAAAGGTTTTGACCTCCCAAAACATATTTAGCTGGAACATAATGTAAGATAATTAAAGGAAATAATAATTAACATTTGGGAATTCGTTCGCGCGAATAAAGAATGGTCTAATTAAAATTCAAAGCTGTAATAATGTTTTTATTCTGGCGAGAACAGTGCTTGTTAAATTAAGGGTATAAATAGAACAGTAATTCGACCATTTGGGGAACATTTCCATTTATTTAATAGACTGTTTTCATAATATTGGGATATTTTTCACTTAAACATGAGAATTCTACTGAGTTACCTTAAGGCTACGATAGGATATAAGTATATCTTCGATCAAACTTCTTCCTTGACAACACGCCTTCAGGGTCAAGCAAGGATCACATTTTTGATGTAAAATCAGATTAATATCTTTGTTAGAATTTCTGTAATAACATTCAGGGCAAAGGATTTTTTACTTTGGATTATCCTCCGATACATAAAAATATATTCATTAACGCAAGACATTATTAAATTACTAAAATATTTAGCAATTTCGATATAATTCGATGTTGTCTTCCCAAGTTACAAATAATTCATACGGACAAAAATAGAAAAGGTAAGTGCTAGAGGATACCTTCTCCTATTTCATCCCTTAAAATAACATAGTACATACAAAATTAAAGAAAATACACCCGAACACGTAGGCTGGGTCAAGGTGTGTGAAAACTCCAGACATTTATCACTGGGGACAGCATATTCAATTACTAGATGTAAATGCCGACCTTTTCTTATCTAATTTATGTGAGAGCTAACCTTGTTCAGTGGATCCAAATGCTACGTCCATTGTCGCCCATGCGTGGATGCTTCGAAGGGTTGCATCCGTTTCTACTCTCATAAAATGATGGTCTATGTTTAACGAATTTAGTGACCAGTGCCTGTACTAAAAGCTCTTAAAGCAGATGTCTATTGTGGAAGCGAGATGGCGCACTACACTGCGTGTAACAGCGTCTCGCTTTCACAACGGCAATAGTCTTTGTGGTAGTATGGACGCGGTTTTCTGAAAGACTAAACATAAAATAGATTAAATTGTGTAGTAATCAAAAACCTAGTACTACTTAGTCTTATTTACGACTTCTAAGTGTAACTCACTTGCTAAACAAACACTTTGTAAATCGGCAAAATTTTTGTTGCTATTCAAATAATGAATGAGTAATAAAACATTACTTTTAGCATCATTTTCTGCAAAATAGCGATATGTATTCATTCTTTTGTTTCGTACATCGTTGAGAGCTCTCTGAACTTTCCCGCCTCCTGTCTTACGCAGTTGACTTGCCACGAATTATTGCTTCGTGAGTTAGTCTCGTGCTAGCTTTGGTTTCATACATGTAATATAGAAACATTATATAAGTAGTTATAATATTTTCTATTTGCTGGGAATATCACGTAATTATTTTATATGCTCAAAGATTCAATACGTGTATACTGTTGAAGATAGGTAGAGCTAGTATACCAAAAGTATCAAATACCAGTATACTTAGTAGTTTTTTTTTATAGCCTATGTTAGATCCCACTGCTGGGCAAAAACCTCCCTTTTCTTCTATCAAACAACCCTACCAAGTGGTATCAAAGAAAAAAAAAATGTGTGATTTTTTAATTCAACACCATTTTTAGTTTGCATAACATTACAAGAACAGTAGCCAATTTCAGAGCTGTTCAAGTTAACTTGGCAGTTTATATGATTGTGGCTTAAATAGGTGCCAAATGGTGGCAAACAAAGCAGCTCAATGCTACACAAAAGTTTAGAACAGTGCCAAAATTATAAATCTTTATCACGGTTTAGCATAATATAAATACTAGAGCTAAGTTTAAACAGTGACACTTGTATATTGGCTTGGAACATTAAAGCTATTTTTCTTGTCTCATTTCAGTATTTTATTTTAACACTTAGATACTATACACCAGACACTGTGCTTACACACACCTACTAAACATCTTAGAAATTTTCCAGACACAAAAATAAAACTGCTAGAGTAAGAAATTAACGTCTGAGATATTTTTTGTTGCAGTTTTGTTTGTCGTTCGTTTGAAGCCATCGAAAGCATCTTTAACAAAACCACCTTTTATAATGATTTTTGCATTTTTAGTCTTCAAATCATATTTTACCAAAATCTTCTAAAACCAGTCACACTCTTAGACTATAGATAACTATAGACCGATAGTATCGCTAGTTTTCCTTGGTGCCAAGCGAGAGCACTTTTTGTCTGTACATTTTGACAGACTTATATGCGAAAATATCGATGGTTTCGACATTGTTAGGATAATATTAAGCTCCGTCTTGATACAAAATTTACGATAAAACTAGTTCATACTAGTGCTCACGGTTCATACACTGATAGGCTCACTCTTTAGTTTCTTATCTATACTCTAAGGTCACACTACTTAATGACGGAAAATGTAGTCAGTTGAACGAGTGACGTCATCAGGCATAATATCGTCAGCAAACGATGTCGGCTGGCACGGCACGAGTTTAATCTGGCCTTAGTGCATTCATCATCTATGCTCTTAATGAATTTGAGGCACATTTCACTACTGGATGCCTAATGTGAGATGCTGCTTCTAGGTTGAATTAAATATTCAGTACTGTTTGTAGATGTTGGATAGATACCTTTATTAATAAAGATGTAGGAACTAAAGGTGTTCATTTCAGAGTCTCGATTTTGGTGTTTACGGCAAAAAAAAACTATTATATTTTTTTAACACGCTTTAATTAGCTTCACTTGTGTGTATGTATGTATGTATGTCTGTATGTATGTATGTATGTATGTAACCGACTCCTTTGGAATTGATTTTGACCCACGTTAAACGGACAGATTTAATTCAAACTTTGTACACTTATCAAGAATCAGCGACAATATAATAATTTCATAGGTTTATCTCATTATCCTGATTAGGTACACCAGGATTTAATAATTAAAAAAAAAACAATTAAAAAAATTTTAAGTCCGCAAGGTAATACGTTTGAATTCAGACAACACGTATTACTGCTCTAGGACTAAAAAGTGAAAAATAAATATAGATTAAAAAAAAACTAATAATTAAAAAAAAAAAAACACGCCTGCCATGACAAAAAAAGTGAACTAAAAAATTAAAAACAAGTCAAATATTTGCAGTCGGGGTTACAAATATTTGTAATGAATTGTTCCAAGTAACCGTCCCCCGACTGCAAATATTTGACTTGTTTTTAATTTTTTAGTTCACTTTTTTTGTCATGACAGGCGTGTTTTTTAATTTTTTTAATTATTAGTTTTTTATTTCATACCTTTTAGTGATATAATGACCAATATTGAGCAAAAAAAAAATCGTTGGGAACCCTTTGCAGGCGATTTAGACTCACACTTGACCATTTTTAATGTCCACATAGCCTATGTCACTCGGGATAACTCAAAGCTTCTAATGATACCACAAACATTGAAATCGGTCAAGCCTTTTAGAAGTTATGGTGGAATAAAGAAACTCACAAACATACATACATACATACATACATACATACATGAACCCTGAAAACATAAAACTCCTTTTTGGGCAGCCGTGTAAAAACTAAAAAACACGCTTTTAAAGTACTTCTAAATAAAAAAGTGAAAAATAATTCCTAATGTAAGCTGAAATTGGTAATGAACAAAAAACACTAGTATAATTGTGAAAAAGCGTGGGGCGCTCTGTGCCATATTTTTTGTCTATCGAGCAACCCACGCTTTTTCACAATAATACTAGTGTTTTTTGTTCATTACCAATTTCAGCTTACATTAGGAATAATTTTTCACTTTTTTAGTTAGAAGTACTTTAAAAGCGTGTTTTTTAGTTTTTTTAATCTATATTTTTTTTTTTGTATAATTAGTTATAGCGTTACTCATTTGTAGTAAGTAGTTCACCGTGGTGTATGAGCATTATTTTTTCAGTAATGTATTTTCTAATGTCGATTTATTTTATAAAACATTGTATTTTAATAAGCCCACATTGAGTTCAATCTTAGCAATGGACAACTACATGGCGATTTTCTGTGTTTGTTGTAGTGCTAATTAATTCGTAGAGCTATAACAAAATTCAAAAATTAATACCGGGTTCTAACGAAGAGCATGACGTCACGGTTGGCTTATGTACCCGTTTTGTCTGCGGTCACTTCACGCCGAGCGAGTTTGTTTACAGAGCACTGGATAACATGAACTTCATAGGTAAACGTCGCATACAGACATTGGAAAATGTGTTACCAGTGTTACTTTGACTATGAAGTTAGTTTTCGGTATTAAGGAACTTAAAAGATAAAAGGCTACTTACATTATAAGGTAAAGTAAATGAACAGTGCACAGATGTAATATTTGCGTATGATTTCGCGACCAATATCAAAACAGTGCCTTCAGCTATTTCTCTCTTTTTCTGCAATATACCATATTCCAATATGCAGATACCAAGTAACAACAAACAAACATTTGTACAAACATTGGCTCCAACTGCTAACTATTCGTTACAAACATTTGTGTACGTTTAAAGTCTGGACGCGATTTCAGTGGTTCGCGAATTCGGAATACAAGTGCACTAGCTCAGGGTAGCCGTGCGTAAATTGCAGTGATGTTCGACCCCAAATTTATTCGGTTTCGGCGACAGTGAAGCACAGTCCGTGTATATTCGCTTAGAAATACGTCACTGACAATTTTACGCGCCGTAAATTCAGTAGTTTCGTGTTCCGTATGATTTTTTATGTAACTTTTTTATTTTCATAGGTAGCAAAAATAATAATAATATCTGTGTTTATATTTTAAGAAAAACCTTTAGATATTAAAATAAACCTTCAAAAGGGTATTTCAAATATCTGTAAACATGAAAAAAACTTTCTGGACTATTTTAAAGCATGGGTTTGTGTGTCTACGCACATACTTTAACTTTCAACTAACAAGTACATAAAAATATGAGATTTATTTATATATTATTATTTTTCCTAACATCAAAGAAATACAGTACATTTTATTTAAAAAACACAGCTGCATTGTACCTGCAATGTTTTAAATCCGGGTTTTAAGTTGCACATTCCCCAACACCCAATTTACGCGAGCGGTTGACTGTGACACTTGAGAGTGGAAAACGAAGCCGACCCCCAATTTAGATTAATCTTTGACTAATGTGTTAAACACGTAAGTGGTAGGGGAAATTCTGGTTTAATTGGACTTTATAACATTTTCGGTGCTGACGAAATACATCCATCATTAAGATAGGCTACTGCAAAAGGCAGTAAATAGGCATACACACTAGTAAAAATCTAGTTATGGCAAAAATAAATGTAATGTCAATGATTATATATTTATTTATATACTAGCTGTACCCGGCATGCGTTGCAATGCCATTTTTTTTACCTAGCACCTGCCTACTACCAACCTACTACCACTTAGGGGTATGAAAAATAGATAGTAGCCGATTCTCAGACCTACTGAATATATTCGGAGGAGTATGGTAACTAAGATTTTAGTTATGTTTTTTTTAGAGTTCTGCCTCATTAGAATTATTACCATGGCGACGTTGCTGTCTAACAATTAACATTGTAATACCTAACTACTTTGGCCACAGTTTGCATATCGAAATGGCATCCCAATGAGACCAGGCTTTATACCGAAAGTGTGGGTCAAATAGCTTTTACACCAAAATTGATCAAGCAAACAGACTCTATCCAAAAATTAACCACTTTACCAAGCCAACCGCAAACTTTAAATAAAACTCCATTATTATTTCATATCATCAGAACTAATATTGACGTTCAATAAAGAGTTTTAGCTATAAAGGGCGTACACACTGGAGTATTGTCTCTAATAAAGTGCTCTTACGGAACACTGGTGCCGCTTCCGGTTGTTGTCAAACTCATTACTGCCCTCTTACCCGCCTTTGAAGAACAACATCTTTTTGAAATGTACTATTTTGTATTGAGCGCGGGACGTGAGGAAACATAAAATAAATAAAATTCATTTATCGTGACAATTGGTTTGTAAGATTTCAAACATTTGAAACATAATACAGGTGCTAAGTTAGTCGAAAAAGAGTTTCTATTTTCTAAAGGGTTTTTGGGTTAGTGTTATATTCAATTAGGATAGTAGATTTTTTTAAATGTTTAAAGAAAAAGCTTTGACAATCACGGTCAAGAATGTTATTGATAAAGACATTTTAGCAGGACAAGACGTTTAATTTACGTTATTAGGAACGAAGAAATGTGACCTATCACATTAGGTACTTTACAGCTGAATTTATAAAACCATACATTACCAACAATTTCCATAACAACATTTTACAAACGTCACCGTCCATAATAAATCTCCGTATATTTCCAAATAATTTGTCGTAAGAACCCGGCAAATGTTTCCGCTTGTCAGGCCGGTAACATTGCGCGATTCCGTTCGTATACGGATGTAAGCAGCATGGCGGAATACTCAAATGAAACTCAATTTTAAATCGTTATTAAGTCATGCTGTCTCTCTCACTTCAAGGTGTGTAGTAGCGACAGATATACATTTAGGGCCTTATTACAAAAGATGGTTTAAACCAAGACTAAGGTAAACCCAGGTTTAAAATATACCCATCACTTTCTTATGTCATATAACAAAAAGAGACGGGGCTATTCTAAAACCTCGGTTTTTCTTAGACCATCTTTTGTAATAAAGGGGAATGAGTCTTGTTAAGATGGGAAGTATTTGAGAGAGAGACGTTTCCTAACGCTTTTGTTTCGCCCCTACCAATATGTTATGTTCTACAATATAATTGTTTCGTCGTAATTCAGTAATATAATTTCGTCACTGCCTGTTAGTGTTGCTTGAGATATGTGGTGTGATTTACGATGATGCATTTGTTTCAGATACATTGTGGGGGGCGCTAGCATTGGGTGAGTTCTAATCAAATTAATCGCAACTATATTTTATTAAGTTTAAGGTATATTTTTCGAACTATACATAACTTTTCAAATGTTCAAAAAACCATAACATGATGCCATTTTATCTCGTTTAAAATACATTACTAGTGGCTTTAAACTTATTTTGAAAGGACATTTACGCTCACATTGTTTCTTACTCAGTTACATTAAAATTAAACCCTACGTTACAAGGTACTAAATACGCGCCCCCAAGAAACGCTTCCAGAACTTTCTAAATCAATGAAAGTGTTAATTAACGTGTCAAATAGCGATTTCCCGGCCATGCAGGGATGAACGTCCAGACGGGGCAATCAGGAAGTTAGACGATATAACATATTGGCTGACGGTGATTTATGTATAGGTGCTATGTATGTGTGTGCAAAGAGGTATGTATGAGTGTATGTATGTACGAAGAGTTCTGACGAACTTTGGTATCGAAATATTGGGGGTTTGTTGGTGTTTTGTTTAGATTTCGTGGTTTGAATGTTAATGGATCGCACTCATTTAAATATTAGGGTACCTATTTGATGCGCGTTCAGAATATATTTGAAGATTTAGATCAATTTTCTTAACTAGTATTTAGCTTTAACTAGAATACGAAAAAACACTAAAAGTTATTTTTTGAAGGACATGCTTGAGTTTGTATGCATGACTAACAATGATGAATTAAAAAAAACAGATGAGTCTTTTTTTTCCAAATAAGTATTCTTCAATCAAGAAATGGGTAACCTTTATAATGTTATAAGGCTTAACACCATATTAAACAATAAAAAGCTGCTATATAAGACAATCAACAAACCACCACTTACATAATTATATTTCAAGATATAAAGCAATTAGTTAAGTATACGTAAACACATTTCATCGGCGTTATTTTTCACCCGGACGGACGGTTTGCCCGGAATTGCCCGGAACGGACGCTTCCTCACGTTGACACCCTTTTAATTTACCAAGGAAATTCAGCACAGCGCGCTCGCACTTTTTATGGGATTGCTTGTAAACCCTCCAGTGCTGAGACAGTTTCTTTCAAGAAATAAATGAACGCCGGTCTTCCAAAGCTTAATGTTATGGTATTCAGGTTTTGTGAACCGTCAAGGTGTTTTTAATTGTGATTTATTATGTCAGTTGAGGTTTAGTTTAGATTTAATTATTCATATTTTGTTAGTCGTGGAAAATAAAAGGGGAACTTTTGTTTTTCTGTGGGAAAATGAAAAGGTTTCACTTCCAAAAAGTTACATTTTTATAATGAAAAGTCCATACATAAAATTCAAATATTTTACTCCTTTTCGTATTGGTTTACCGACCTTACCCTTTAACCTCAAAATGTCCAATTTGATATTTGTCAAACAATTATCATGTTTGCCTCACGAAAATTCTGTTGGACAAAAAGTTGGCGTATTTGCCAAAGGTATTTGATGAAACTGGGATTGTCAAACATGGGAAAATCGTTGCCACAAGCAATTATTTGCACATCATTTTAATTCAATAAAGGTAAAAGGAGATCTACTTTGAATTAAGGGACGAATAATTTTAGGCTTGAATTTCAATTACCTGATAATTATTTAAAATTTATATTTACATAATATACTTAATTATTATAGTTATTTGACTAGGAGGTTAAATTGTATTAAAAATTCGAACTAGATTTTTACGACGATCTTTATGTTTCACCTGACTCATATTTGAAATGTTTCTTTTTTAAACACAAAATAGAAAGTGATATATTGCTATGTATAAATAGTGATAAAAACACGATACAAATGTATTTATTTCCTCAAATACGGATTCCGCGGCCTATGGTAACAAGTGTTTGCGTATCATCTTAAGGAAATGCGCCCTTAGTGGAGGACCCTCGAGCCGTGTCGAGACCACAGCTCTGTTCAAATAAATATACCTACGGACCTACATACAATATATATTATATAGGGTAGGACCTACAGAAGTATGTATCTATGTTGGTAAGAAGTTTGAACACGGCTCGGACTGCAAGGGAAAGGAGAACAAACATAGCAAGACTTATATTTATTTATTCTTCTTACGTATTACTCACTAACACATTTCTTTGTATTTGCTTGTTGTGTTTTCATTGATACATAGATCATTAATTGCATGACATTGAGTACGAGGGTCATGAAATAGATCCAGTTATTAAAGTGTTAACATCATAAGTATCTAAGTATATATTTTGTTATATGCATCATCATCTCCCGAGCCTTTTTCCCAAACTATGTTGGGGTCGGCTACCAGTCTTACCGGATTCAGCTGAATACCGTATTTTACATGGAGCGACTGCCTATCTAACCTCCACAACCCATTTTACTGGGGAACACAGTATCCCTTAGTAAAACTGGATATTTTGTTATTTTGTTATATGCAATAAATAAAATAAATACCAGTAAAATAAAACAACAATTTCATCATTCAGCCAATCATAGTCCACAGCTGGACATAGGCCTCTCCCAATTTGCGCCACAACACCCGGTCCTCCGCCCTTCGCATCCAGTCCCCTCCAGCGACCTTTTTCAGGTCGTCAGTCCACCTGGCGGGGGGGCGTCCTACCTTACGCTTGCCGAGTCGCGGTCTCCATTCTAGGACTCGTCTGCTCCAACGGCTATCGGTCCTTCGACAGACATGGCCAGCCCATTGCCACTTCAGCGAGCTAATTTTAGTAAGCTAATTTTTATAACAATTTAACATAGATAAATATAACTTTTCCATACATTCAATAGGTCAAATAAAGGACGAGTATTAACAATCATAACCTTTACAAGCTTCTTATACAAGTAGGTATAACAAAAAGTGCCAAATGGCAATGCCCACAAGGTCCTGGCTAAGTGATTTGACCTTTAAAACGGAAGTTTGGAAGAAAATGGGGGATGTAAGGGTCTGTAGGCCACATTACAGCAGAAAAGGCAAATAAACTTGCTTTGGTATTCAGAAAAATACGACACATTTTGGTGGATTTTATTTGTGTATTTGTTTAAAATGTAACTTATATCGCATTGGAAGTTCAAACCCCGGTAAACATAATGTGAGACGCAGACATAGAACGGACACTACAGGATGTTGTCGAATGCGTGGTGCCATGTTCTGTCTGTTATTATAGAAAATAAATAAAACAGTATTTAATATATGAAAAAAATGTTTTGGGCATTCTGTACTAATTTTGGTCCGTTGATGAGAAAATGTCGGCTTTCGGAAACTTGTGTTACCTACCTCGTGTGCAAACGGACTTCATTTGACCACTGATTTTTTTTTGATAATGCGTAACAAGCGCTGGCTATGCTTTTATATTAATTGACTGCGACATTATATAAATAACATTACCATACAAAAACAAGTAACAAAACAATAATAATGCAAATAAAATGTACACATTATAACATTGTTGGCCAATATCCAAACGTTCCACCATTTTATCATGTGCCAATATTTTCATTCGGCGCCGGTGTGTGCGCCAACATTTTTGCTATAAATCCACGGAGGCGATATTAATATTTATTACGAACAACACGATACTTTTATTATATTTGTGATTAATAGTTTAAAGGAGGTGAAATGATGAATGTTTTGAGGTTCGATCGAAATGTTATTGGACCTGTTTCCGTCCAGTTTCTGGTTGAGATATAGGTACAGAGGTTGATATTTTCATCTTCATAGTATTTTTTTATACTTATTATACTTATATATTTGCAGTTATTGTAACCATATGCTTACCTATAATCATTAGGTACTTATAAAAATGTGGGTTCCTTAATTGAATTCACGTAGTTTTAATGTTTACTTTTATTTTATTAATTATCATTTATTTATTCAATGACCATGAGTAATAAGTTTTCGTGAGTGTGCCTAACGAAGATAGCTAATCAAGTGAATAGCTTTTGCCACTGACACGCTTGATTTAACATTTAAAACATTTGTGGAAACTTATCTATTTTCATCAACAAACTATTGTTTGACCTTTTAACTGAAGGGCGAGGTCAAACACAAATGCTACACGCACATCCTTTAAGGTCAAACCTAGGTCACAAGTAACCGACATTTATACGAATATTAAAGCCACAACAAGCCTTAATGAAAAATGCCTAGCGCTTAACAGAATCTAATATGTCTTCGTCGCACTCTACCATAATTGGGAATGTGTTATTATTATAAGACTAATGTAATTTAATTTATTAGATATTGTGTAAAACGTCTGGGGTGGTGAAGATTAGGAGTAAAAATACATTTTAGCAGAGAAATTGTAAAGTGATGATTAGTTACTGATTAAAGGAATGGCAATAGTCTCAACACCTTTGGTGTCGATTTAAGTTATGAAAATATGAACAACAGTTTCATTGGACCACCATTATTGAAGTCATAAGTTTAACACCTAAAACATTATATTAAGTACTTAGATCAGTAGAAACTTCTTCTAAAGAAGAGTGTAATTATAAACTTCACCATTTACAGCAGGGGCGATGATCTCATTACAAAATTATCAAAAAGGAAAAATAACTCCGTCAAGATTAGCATTTATGAAAAAGCAGTAATTTAACGTAAATTAATTAGCCTCGAAAGGGCACGTACCCCTAATACTCTTGCTCGGCAGTATATCAGTGGTATTATGCGATATGTCATCGGCAGTGACCGTGGCTTGCTTGGGCGCGGTCCAACACCGTGTTCACGCAATTATGTGCATAAGTTACGTCGCTATTACGTGGTCTCATGCTTAGGATGTTACAGGTTAAGATCTACTTGGAGACATGTTTCTTAGCATAAAGTGGGTAAGGTTATTGTCTACATAAGCTGTGTGGATCTTCTTCGTAAAGCAATAGATATGGCTTTGTCAGTCGCGATAGAGATGGTCAGGCTATTGGAATGATTATAGTCAGATTGAATTCAATAATATTGGCTCTTACTAGGTATTTTAGGCAAGCTATGGTCTTCCCACAAATAGAAGATGAAATTGATCTAAAGAAAGTGTTACAACATTCACAATTTTGTTTTCTGTTTGATAGAGTTTTACGCTCATAAATTTTAGAAATGAGAAACCTGTTTTATCCGACCCAAAGAATTCTAGGAAATAACAGAACATAGACTGTTGTATGTAACAACGTCAAATAAGGTTTATCGGCCAAAAAAATATCTTGAAAATAGTTTTACTCGATACAGTATCCCCGGTCATCGACCTGACAACTTACATTTTGTCGAGACAGTTATTTCAATCAGAGAAGTGCTATATTATGTTGTGCCGCTCCCATATCCAAGGGCAGTGACTTATAGGATCTCGTACCATGTTTCGCTATGGGAAAACTTTTGGTACAAACTTTTATGGTAAAGGAAGTTCGCGTTTATTGGCTATTTCTTTTAAGGGGTACGTTTAGTATGCTGCTTGCGGCTGTTGGGTACAAATGGGTAAATAAATAAGCATATTTTTCATTCCGGTTGAGCAGGAAAAGAAATAGTAAACAAAAATGTTCCTTCATGACTGATACTTTGAGTCTACTAGTAAAGTTAAAATGGAACTAAAAATAAATAATTTAATTTTGGGAAAATGTTCCTCGTAGTTTTCGTCACGTGTTCTGAAGCGATTTAGACTTTCAAGGTGATTAACCAAAGCTAGATCTGTACCACTAAATAAACCTATTTCATCTACAGTACGTTCAGACATCCAGAGCACAGAATATTTACAATAGCTGGCGAATCGATTACCGTAACGTTTATCGGAATGGTCATAATCGTTCGTCTGTTTTAATGGTGATCCGCTTTGAGGGCTATGAAACATTTAAACCCGTTGCCGTATTCAGGAAGCCGGTTGATAGGTTTTTAAATAAGTTGAGGTATTTCTGCTGCTTTTCAATTTTAAAACAGAAGTTTTTTTTTCAGAAAACGTGAATTTGAGACTTTTTCAGCAAAATATTAGAATTAAACCTTGAATGTATTTTTGTTTATTCCGAAATCTGAAATCTACTTTGCACTTAACTAAAAAGGAAATAGTGTGGAAATAAGTATTAACAAGTCAATAAAAAGTTTATCATAAATAATTTTTGCGGAAACACATCGCGCGGCTTATCTTATAGCCACAGATGTAAGAGTAAATGGAGGGTGCCAGGTCAATAGTAATCACGACCAATGGACTAGAAACTGTAACTATTGATAGTCTGAAACGATATTATTGCTCTACGTAGCGGAATTGATATCACGCTGTAGCGAAACAAATGAGAACGCGATTTACCCCGGTCACTTTACGCGCAAAATTTCGTGAACTGTACGATAGTTCGCATTCGTGTGAAAATTCGTCACAGCATAGACTACATTACACGAAAAGGCACGAGTACCGCAAATCCTTCACATGACCTTAGGCAAATGTCGTCAGAGTCAGCCAAATTTTCGCGTGAATTGAAGGGTCCGGCATTGCATCCTACTAGTAACAGATGTATCACGTTTTCATTTCATTTTTGGCTCAATACAAGTAGCGCTTTTTCTTTTTGTCTATAGCAAACTTTACAATCGAACAAAGTGAACTGAATGTCCATCGCATCTACAAAAGCCGAATGGGACAGTTTTGATATACCTAGGCTTACTAGAATTGCAATATTTTTTCCAAATGGATAGGCTTTTAGTGTATCCTAGATATCCTAGTAGTATTCCACTTAGCTATTTAACTCTTACTTGTATGTGAGTTTCTATGCCTTCTTATGACGGCTGAAGTACAAAAAATTATTATGAGCACATGTACTTAATCTATTAAAAAATATTTCTAATCGGTTGGAAAGCAACGGAGTTATGCGCGAACAAACATAAAAAAAAAAAATACAAACATCCGAATTGAGAACCTCCTCCTTTTTTTTTAAAGTCGGTTAAAAACTGACAACTGTTATGTTATCCTTTGTTTTGTACAGCTCTTTTTTTCTTAGTGACAAATCCTATCTACCTGCTTCTCGGTACAGGAATGCCGCTCATTCGCAATCAATTGCAGTATCGCTATCCCAGTTTACGCCATCAAAACAATATTCCTCGTTTATTAGAGATATCCCTTTCTATTCATCCCTAAGTGACGTCACAATGTCCGGGTTAGGATGGCCGCATACAATTTGTTGTCGCCCAAAAGTTTTTCGCCGTTTTTCTTTTCTATTTTTTAGAAAAGATAAAATGTATTATATGAAGTTTCAGCATATTATTTCACGTTTAACAGCTTCAACTTCTTATAAATGTAAGGGTGTGTGTTGCATGTAATTCTTAGTTGATGTATATTATGTATATTTGACATCAACATAAAGGTACTGTTTGTAATAGAGCTGATATATGTTTCGATGGACAAAGATTATAGGATAGTAGATAGTAGTAAATGCAAGTTAAGTTGATGCTTTGAAAGACCTGAAATGTATCATAACCAAACCCAAACCAACACAGATTCCACCTAGTGAGAAAAAAAAGCGTTATGGAAAATAAATCTCAAGATTTCCTTTATAACTTTATAATGTCCTTGGCTTGTTTCGGTTGTCTTTAAAAAGTTAGATTTAAATAAAGACATTACTGTCATGTCGTGACAGTTCTCCAACTGTCATCTTGCATAAACGTCAGCACATCACCGTTTATATGCAGTTAGCATGTCTGCCACGAACCAGAAGTCTCTCAGGAATGTCTGTTCTCCATTATACTTGGGAATGAACATTTAAGTAGTTTTGAAGGCTAATGGGAAAGTTCTGATGTTTGTTACAAGGGTTTGAAGGGTACAATCGAGATTGAGTAATCTAGTTCGTGAAGTTTGATAGTCTTGGCGATTGATTGTTCTGTGGTTTCTTTTCTAATGGGTTTATTTTGTAAAAGTGTAAACTTTTTGGTGAAATACAAATGTTAAACTGCCAAATGAAGGGTCAGCTAATCGCAGTTCGATACGACGACATTATTGAAATATTATTTCAACGCAAAAACAACGGACAGACGAAACAGAGGGGACTTCGACAATAACAAAAAGAGTACGAACTATTTATAATTATTATTCGCAACGATAAGCATCCGACACATGCAATATAAAACCCCTTATCCATTATTGTGTACACGCCCTTAGGGATGATCCGGTTCCATCCGGCTCTATCCGGCTCGACCCGGAAACTCACAAACTCATATTTACTGCTTTAAGAAGATATTAATATATATTTTTTCTCTTTAACTTCTTTTATTGTTTTGAGAACTTTGCTCCTTACAAAACTTAATCCCCTTTTGTTCATTTCCAATGGACTTTGTTTTGGTTAGAATAAATGAAGACTAAATAAAGTTTTAATTCATGAATTGCTTTTTATTATGTCTTAATTTTCTTTGGATCTGTTTCGTTTTAGTTTAAATTGAGGGCTACAAGATTGTGGATAGCAAAAAGAAAATGCTTTTAACGTTTCGATTGTAGATTTTTTTTTTGAAACCTTGTTAATTTGTTGCAAACTTATTTGGCCATAAAAACAAGCACATTCATTAGTTTTCTTAATTGCAAAACTGTTTGGCTAGACTGTGCTAAGCTCAAAACTGATTGCAAAGCTTTATACATTATACGAAGTCATTCTAATCTATTTTTAACTTAGACTATAGATAACTATAGACCGATAGTATCGCTGGTTTTCCTTCGTGCCAAGCGAGAGCACTTTTTGTCTGTATCTAGTACATTCGTTTACTGATTTAAAGTTATTTTTTGAGCAACGACAGACTTATATGCGAAAATATCGATGGTTTCGACATTGTTAGGATAATATTAGAGTTTTAGATAGTTTTATTAAAACGGCGCGCTCCGTCTTGATACAAAATTTACGATAAAACTAGTTCATACTAGTGCTCACGGTTCATACACTGATAGGCTCACTCTTTAGTTTGTTATCTATACTCTAAGATTTTTAACTAATTGCATGACTTCAGCAAATTGCAAGCCTCTAACTAATAAAGCACGGAGTAAAAACCATTTTACATACAGTAATAATAAACAGCATACGTGACATTAAACTTATAGCGACGAAGAAAAATATAAATTCCATCGATTTAGTACAGGTATATCATAACAAGACGAAAAAACGTTTAATTATGTAAGTTAGCGTGCAGACTGCATCGATCGGTGCTTTAACAATTCATGGCTGGATTTCCCATTGACTCACTTTATGGTGCCCATGAAAATGTGAGACGTCGTAAACGTCTCCTTTTGTATTCCTTAGTCTAATAAAATATTAGTTAAGTTGATCAATTTTGAATTAAGTAGTTGAAGTTTTGTTTTAAATAAGCGCCCCTGGCTTTGCAAAGGTGCAATGTAGTATAATATCTACATATAAATAAATAATAATATAAATAAATGCGGACAACATCACATACATTGCTCTGAACCCAAAGTAAGTAGCTGAAGCACTTGTGTTATGGAATTCAGAAACAACGAAGGTACCACAAACACCCAGACCCGGGACAATGTAGAAAAGTTGGTTTCTACATTGACCAGTCCGGGGATCGAACCCGGGACCTCAGTGCTAGCGACGCCTTGAAACCGGTGCGTACGCCACTCGACCACGGAGGTCGTCTTTACATATACACGTAAACCTTCGTCTGGAGTTAATATCTATTGATGAAAACTGCATTAAAAACGGTTGCTTACCTACTTTAAAAGATAATATCTATCTAAGCACACCAACAGGAGCGACTTCGTTATATACTATCTGTGTAACAAATGATTGTAAAATTTTGATTTTGCAAAACAGTACAGAATACCAGTATAATATTTTATGGATTGGCTTTCAAAAACACTGTCACAAAAATGTAAAGGTATTATTTAAATTAAAATATTTAGTATAACAATAATTATGATGGGTGACAACCGTGGGAAACCAACCCATGGGCTCGACGTCAAACCAATTATTAAAGGAAAGTGGAAAAGGAAAAACCATTTTACTTTCACAAATTGTTGCTACCATAATGATAACTGAGTATATTGTTACTTTAAATAGGTTTGTCGTAACTCACGTTAAATTATTTGTAGTGGTGGTCGCAATTAATGATCAACGTGATTTTTGCGTGACTTTCTTGTTAGCCTTTTTGCAGCAATAAAATAATTGATTATGCAATACGAGACCGAATGCTATAGACCGACAGACTTAATATCAGTTGTTTTTTTTATGTAACCTATTTATTTTCCCACTGCTGGGCAATGGCCCCCGTCTGACTCCAGACATTCCTACCTCGAGCCACATGACACCAATCACAGAAGCAATCGATGTCATCCCGCCACAGATATAAAAATCAAATATTTATATCTTGCCTATAGTATAAGGCTATTTATACCTACTTTAATTTAAACGAGAAAATTAATAAATAAAACATTTTTCATGATGGTAACGTTTAATTAACATTCGGGTTCTTGGCGTTTGTTATTTTAGGAAAATGTTTCCCTTTCGCATACCTGCCGTAATAAGAATGTTTTAAACTGTTCCCAGGATCAACTAATGGTCGGAAGACTTTAAATTTAATTTAAACCTTCTCTTAATTACCATTATAAATGAATATTAATTAGAACATTAATTTCAAATATAATTACTGCAATCATTTTCTTGAACCTGTAGTAGTTAGATATTTTAGATGGTACCAATAACTCGATTAATATTATCAACTAGCTGTGCCTGCGACTTCGTTCGCGTGGATGACGAAACTTGTCAATGAGTTTTTAACCGCAAAATTAAGTTTGTTTTTTTTTTTTTGTTTATACTTTTCCAGAATAAAAACTACCCAGTGTGGTGCCCAGGATAATAAAGAATAATTATACCAAGTTTCATCGTAGGTAATCAAACCGTTAGTTTTTGCGTGATACCTGAACAAACAGACAGACAGACAGACAAAATTTTTTTTTTCACACTTTTGGGTTTGGTGTCGGTCTAGTAACACCCCCTGCCATTTATTTTTTTGATATTTTCAATGTACAGAATTTTCACTTCTACAGATTTATTATAAGTATAGATTAATAACAAACTCTTTGGTACAAGAATTATTTACACAAAACTTCAAACTCTTTTGACACATAATATTCCACACACAATACTAACAAAAATAAAGTACAATTCAACAAAAAAAAAAAGAATATTTTAAAATAAGAACATATAATTTCAAGTATTTCATGGCCACCCCACAATCCACCCTGTGTTGATAACGCCCGTACAGTAACGAATGGTATAATCACGACAAAAACATGTTCCGCTATCTTATTCACGATACAGTTGAATACAAAAGTGCTTCACGATTGTTCACCTCCCACATTACTGATGCCTATTACGATACAGTTCTTTATTCTTATAATCTTTATGTACTTACAATAAGGCTCAAATTACTTTGCAGAGTAAATTAAATGTAAGTGTGATGGTTATTTAGTCTAAATTGAACTTTAGGTGAATTCAAATATGGTTTAAATTAGTTTGACACTTGATACTTAAATTAAATCTTCATTTAACATGTTATTTCGATAGTAGTTTGGTTTTGCGTACAATTTCAATTAATTACAATCTTAAGATCTTTGTAATTGAATCAAGTTTGGTGTAAGCAGATGAATATTTGATGATCGAAGTTACATATACTTGTATATACCGGAGTTAGATATAGGTAAGATTAAAAAGATTGACATACAAATATTTAGTGTAAACAATTCTATACAATAAGTTTTTATTATGAATTAGATTAAAGTTTGTAAAGTTCTGCAAGAAACTTCAACAGTGTTTTTGTCAGACTTTGTGAAAACTAGAACTTTGAAAGAGTTTTACACTTACAAGTTTATCTTTGCAAAATTACGAGAAGGTACTGTGTAAGGCTCTTTTTGTTAACTTTTTATATCTAATAGAATTTTGTATTTTCTATGTAAACAGTCTGTACCATCTAACTATCCAAAAATATAACATTCCGGGACATCTCACACACGGTTATCTGATCCCAAGCTAAGCAGAGCTTGTGTTATGGTTACCAGATAACTGATAAACATACTTATATATTTCTAAATTCATACATATTAAAGAAAAATTACACCCAGACACCGAACAAATGATCGTGCTCATCACACAAAGATTTGTCCTGGGTGGGAATCGAACCAACGACATCCGGTATAATAGCAGTCAGCTTCACTAACCACTAGACCAACAGGCCCGTCCCACATAAAAATAATCATATTTAATGGAATCAACCACAAAATCTGTCATTCAACACATTTTGAATCACCCAGATTCAAAATGTGTTAACTTAACTTAACTTAAAATGTGTTAACAAAACTTAAATTCACACTATGGTTCTCCTAAATCTGTCTATACCATCTCAAGGTTACAACACAGTCTTCATTTACTAGGCAGACACTAGCAAAGTGTCTTGGGAGCCGCCAGCCAATCAAATGACAAAGGGGCAAGAAGGTACTACCTACTAGAATGGAATAGGACAGAGGATTGACAGAGACTGATAAGAATTAACGTTCGTAACCGAAACATGTGTGAGGATTATGTAGGAGCTAACATAAGTCTTTATGTTAGTACGATATGATAAGAAATTATGTTGTGGTAATCTATTCAATGCTTGATGTGCTATCAAAAATCCCACTATCCAAAAAGCTAAACATATCAATGCATGCATACATGAGAAAGAAGAAACTTAACGGTCACGACTTATTTAACGGTAACCAAATTTCGTTTTACATTTCGGAGTAATATGCAATTAGCACCCTATCTCACAAAGTACTTCTCGCAAACTCGCTAATGATTTATGAGTTAAAATGTTTTAAAACATAGCGAAAACCACAAAATTCCACCATCAAAGTAAATACCGCAAATTCATAAAATTCGTCCCCAAAATTCAAAACTAATATTTTCGCCAAAATTTTATGAAAAACTCTCGTTTACCCGTTGCGCTTCGAAAATGAAGGTTGTAATTTAGCACGTCAGATGGCCGTGATGAATGAGTGACGTCACAAAATAGGAGGAAGAGGGGAATAAATAATCAAAATGCTACAGATCAAACGCTTTAAGGGAAGAGTAAAGTCTTTTGAGAATATTTACTTAAATATTCTGCTGTAAATCGATGCTTCGAAAATTTTGAGAAATGGCAATAATTAACGGCTTGATGTAGAGTGAATAAGATTTGGAAATAAAATTAATTTTCATAGGATTCCCACTATCAAAATATAAACAAAATTGTTTCAACGAATCTAATTTCTTGTTACGCTTAAGCCCAATACCCACTAGTCAATCCAATTGATTTTTCCATGAACAATATCCAAACTCAATTTTTTAAATAAATATCCATTTATATCTTAAATTGAAATATTTCCAAAAATATATTATTTGAGAGAGTTCTCAATATTGTTTCTGAACTTAAGTATAAAACTGCGAATTCAATCTCCAACGTTTAATAGAAAAATTGAAAATTGATTGCTTTTTACTTATTATTGAAGGGATATTGCTTTGGGGTCTTTTAAAATCCTTTTTATTTAAACACTTGGGGTTCGAAAGGTTTTTGTGTTTCTTAGGGGTGGGTGGATCTCAAAGTCAGTATAATGTTTTTCTGATTTCGATTCGGTTTGTTACATGTTTCGCCCGCGGCTTTGACTGCGTGATGTAAACTTAGGGCTCGAATTTTTTTTTATACTTATTTTCAACCTTAGATAAATTAGAATGATATGATTGAGTCAATCTATTTAGATGTCGATACATTTTTTACATACCCAGTACTTAAGACTTATTGTCATCTAACCAAATAGCGATTTTTGGTCTAAAATAATATTGAAATGCATATAACACGTACTCAGTATAGGGTTTTTATTATTAGCATAGAAATTGAGAAACCAATTACAGCTAATTTGCTATATTGCCTGGCAAATAACCACCATCAGCGATGGTAATTTGAACGAACAAAATCAAGTCCAAGAAAATTGCAAGCGAATTGGTAATGCACCAAACTACCCCATTTGTACCCTGAACAAACTTCCGAGAACGACCCCTCTGTCTTCTGCCAATTTTCCCCCAGACACCCTTGCGATTAAGGATTGGACACAATATAACACCTTGCAGTACTCCGTAGTACGTTGCAGTTTTGTCACTCGTGAAAGAATAATACAATATTTTTATTCATTTCAAAAGATCTTTTATCTCGTTATCTTTGATGTGATGCTGCTGGTAAATAAAAGACATGAAATAAAAGGTAATATCCACTAAAAAAATTGCAACAAATGTTATAATTACATACAAATTACAGTGTCGTATGTCTACAATAATGTTGTTATTTTAATATATGTCAGTTTTGAAGTGACTAATAATACTTTTAAATAATTTTCTCAACTGTCAACTGCTTACGGTTCAAAATATAATAAAACTAAACACAAGTTTTAATATACTTTGTTCACAATTTATACAGAGCCTGCCGGTCTCGCTTAGTTAACAATAATATAATTTTTTCAAATGGTTATGTTATCTCAACAGAAAATAGAGAAATCACAAACGCTATCGACCATGTCTCAACCCTAAGCTGCCAGTCTAGTGACAGAATATCAATAAAATAAATGAAATCGTCTCGCCTCGCGGAGGGGCTGACACTGCCGTTTAGTGGACAGACGTCGCGCAAGACACGTGTCAGATTAACTATAAATCTGACGTCATATGTAAGATCTCTATTAGGAATCTTATCACAAATATTGTTGATTTGCTCACACACACATACATTTTACCGTTGAAATACTGATTTAGGTATGATTATAATAACGATTTTATGTTTTATGTAGCTCTTCTTAAAAAGATCACCACTTTTGCCTATTGTAAATAACATTTATTTATTCACCAGAATGACAACTTTTACACCAAAGGGATTCCAAGAGTATTAATCTTATTAACTATACACATTCGAAGATTCCCTTTTAACTTAATTGTCATACAAAATGATCACACCATCATTTTCCTTCTTCAACATGTAAAACGATCTTCATCCAGGTTCTAAAAAAAATAAGTCTTGTAATCACTTTCTAAAATTCAATAACAATTCTGGAGTATAAATCATACCAAATAAAACAAATCATAGCAAAAAACAGTACCTAAATCCTGCCTAAACCTTAGTGGGGAGACAAACGAGTAAGTTCGCACGATTTCCGGCGTCGCGCCGCACGCAGTTACCCACAGACAGCTGTTACGATGATATACAATGTTTTCAGACGCTTTTTAGAGATTGAATCATCATAGGAAACAAAGGGTTTTGTTATTTTAGGTATTTTAACCATGGACGAAAAACAACGAGTAACAGAAAAGTGAATGAAGATGTTTTAGAGTTTAATAATGTTGTTGTTTATTCATTCGAGTAAACCTTTCACCAAAATAAAAGAAAGAAAAGAGATAAAATGGTTTAACAATTTCTGATCAAAAACGCATTTCTAGTTGTAACTACTCGTAAAGTAAAAGATATCAAAGACATTACAATAACGACAACTAGAACATCAAACTATAAGAAATAAAACGTTTAGAAAGAGAAAGAAGAAAAAGCATCAGGTGTAGGGGGATTCCTTGTCGTTCAATAACGATGGTAAGGAATAGCCAAGTTAATGGCTGTTGCATACTGCCATCAATTTCGCCATAGTAGTTTATCCTTGGGGTGCTTGGTGCAAGCGATGAACGGAGAGATAAATAGACTATCGTAATTTAGAACCGTATAGGAACTATAGGATGAAGTTGCGTTGTAAGATGGTTTATACCATAGAAACATTAATAACAGGCTCTGCTCCTATGGGTTCTACAAACAAAATTGTTGTAGTAAAAATGGTCTTATCGAGGGTTTTTTTAATTACTAGCTAGATCAAGACCTTTCTTAATAGAAAAGTAGAACATAATATGTAGCTTTCATACACTGAACCATATTGGCTAGTTATTTTTTGTGCCAATTAAACATATTTTAATAATAATTATAAATAATAATAATAATAAATGCGGACAACATCACATACATTGCTCTGAACCCAAAGTAAGTTGCTAAAGCACTTGTTGTGTTATGAAATTCAGAAACAACGAAGGTACCACAAACACCCAGACCCGGGACAATGTAGAAAAGTGGTTTTCTACATTGACCCGTCCGGGGATCGAACCCGGGACCTCAGAGCTGGCGACACCTTGAAAACCGGTGCGTACGCCACTCGACCACGGAGGTCGTCAAAATTTTTAAAATAATTAAATTTAAAGTAACAAAAATATCAACGCGTTTTTCTTATTGATATTTCCTAACCTAGTCCTAGAAAACCTCTCTCCTCTCTTCACATAGACCACCGTCCTAGCCGCAGGGGGTTCTAGCCGGGCGGCGGGGGGTGTTTATAAAAGCTTCAATTAATTATAGCACAGGTGAACCCGCGCGAATAAGCATGAGGGATTTATATCAAAGTGTGCGGTTTTCGCTTCAAAACCCTTTCATTTTGTTCCGTATTCGTAAATTTGATGTGTTGAAAGTTGATGCTGTTGAGCAGAAAATTACGCTGTTTTGTATTTCGTTTTTTTTTTACAATGACAGCAGTTTCCGCAATTCAGCTGAATCCGGTAAGACTGGTAGCCGACCCCAACGTAGTTGGGAAAAGGCTCGGGAAATGATGAACAGTAAATTGGAGTCATATTCTGTGAACATTTTTTTTTATAAAGTTTTTTGGCAATTATCTGTGCTTTCATTACTTATTATCATGTTAATTGGTCTGTTAGAAATCCTCTTTATAAATGACTTTTCAGTATAACGAGAAACTCATAACTCTTCTTGTAATATTTTGAAACACTTCCAACAACAAAAATATTAAGTTTTATTTTTATTTACACTTTACTTTATAAAATATAGAAAAAATAAACGCTGAGCGAGGTAAATGTTGAAATTAAACGTCGGAGAGTACTTCAGTAGGCACTGTGTGTCTAATTATGATTGTCCCACTGTCTCCGGTCGCACTTCACTTAAATTTAATTTTCTTCTCAGCCCATACTTACTCACTAATTCACGGACAAATTAAAAGGTTTTGAGGATATTGTCAAGTATCTCTTTAAGGTTTGTTTTCAAAATATATGTAAATTATTTTAATTTTCAAAAGACTTTTTCATTGAAGTGCGTGGTAGTTTTTCAGCTAATTACTCTCTCAATCAAACGGACATCACTATTATTAAGGTATAATGAAACAATTGCAACAATGGAAACTAATTGAAATAACTATTCCATCATTTGTATTTAATGATGTGACTATTCTAGCTTGCCATTCAATTATTATTGTTGGTGCGTAAATTATATGTAATAAACGTTTTAATTTCTAATCCCGACAATAATAAATGCGATTATACTAGAACTAAACTTTTTGTACTATTTTTTTGTAGTCTATGGAAGATTCCACAGCTGGGCAAAGACGTCCGCCGCCGCCCTCCAAACCTGTCTGTCTTCTGCGATTTCTGGCCACAATAATCTACAATTCGGGTACTATAATTGTTTATAATATGGGTTTAATTACTGTCGTAACTCAAAATGTTCTCTAGTCCTATTCTAAATGACCTCGTTTTCCATTTTCAATGAGATTTGAATAATATTTTAAATAACGTATACAAGTCATTTTCTCAAATCGTAGAATAGTATTTTTTTACATCCGTTTTTGATTGATAAATTTTATGTTGTTCTTGTTTTTGATATCTTTAAGAATAATAATAATAATATGTGCGATTATAAACACTTTTGTCTTCCATATCATAATATTTAACAGAGAACATATTATTTTCCATTCTTCTAGTCGGCGGCGTGGAAACACGATGCATCCAACTCCCATACTTGTAAGAAACTTTACAACGCACATAAATTCTAGCACAACTAAAATTGCTAGTCTGAAAACTTTCCAAGCCATCTTCGTTTAGAATACATTAGAATTCTTCCTGCATGTAATTCTATGTATCTGAAGTATGTCGCGTAAATATACGGGGAAATAAATGTATTTCTCTATTTTTCCATGTGGTCAGTTTCCAAACTTTGGGAATAAAGATAGGAAACATGATACTGTGTTATATTTTGTATTTGTTGTTTGTTATGTGACTGGAATAAGACTTCACTGAAAAGTTATGTGTTCAGTTCAGTTTAAAAAAATTGAAGCAGGAGCTGACTTGCTTTTACAATAGAAGGATGTTAATCTGGTCTGATCTACATAATTTCAACATCCTTAAAATTTTTACATACTATTTGAAGTATCTTCTGTCGCGTGTATCGTTCACGTATATAATACCTAACTCAAATTGAAAGGACATGAAATATTTTGTCCACATCCCCGGCACATTTTACCTATATCTAATATTCCATTACTTGGTCCAATACTCATGTCATTTCAGATATTGCTCATAGCTCCACTATTGTCAGTTTCACAATGAGAAGGATGACCCCATTAATTTACTTATGCCTTTCAATATGATTTTCTAATTCAAAAGGGTTCCAGCGAAATATATGTAAGGGATTCCGAATAAACCAAACTAGAATTTTGACAATAGCTTACCTATTGGAAAATTTCTTAGTATTACTTATGAGGATGGCTTACTCAGTTGAATGAATTTTGATTTGGTTCTGAGGGTTTTCTCATAATGTGTCATTATAGTCGTACGTCTGTCATAGGTTTGTCCTTTGGTAAACTTACATACATACATATAATCACGCCTTTTTCCCTTGAAGGGGTAGGCAGATACCACTTCTTTCCACTTGCTACGATCCTTACATACTTGTTTCGTTTCGTCCACTTTCATATTTCTTCATACATGCTCTTCGTAAACTTGATTCTTAATTCTTGGTATACTTGATTATTTAAATAGGTAAAATGACAGAAAACTAACCCTAACATAGTTGGGAAAACGCCAAACAGATTCATGAAATGGCCTTCCTGAAGATAAAATTATACAATTCGACGACACATCTAAAACTTATTCTAAAACACAGCTGCATATTCCTTAGCGACATACAAACCATTATAGATTTTCGATTTAGCACTCAAATTAAAGAAACAGGTGCGGGAATTGAATCGTTTGAAACTCAAGGTGTTTGAGAAACTTTCGACTTGCAATCTGAGTTTGTGAGATTCCGACTTCTTGGTAACGAGACTTGGATGCGGGATTTTTGTTACATAGCTGCGCTGCGGGGTTACATTTGATTTTCTTGCGGTGATTGAATTTAAGGAAACAGGAAGAAACTTTTGTTGGTCAATGGGAGTACAATGGAGGTTAATGTAATATGGTACAAACATAAATAAATTATACGAAGGTTGCACATGTAAATGATGATTCTCACAATGCTGATTTAGAGATCGTGCCCTTGTACGCTGTGCCATCATGATATTATGAGAAATAAATAAACATTATATCATTTTAAAATAATGATCATTATTATTTTTTGTTTCTTAAGTGTCGAGAAATCAAATCTTATGATTATCAATAAAAAGAAAGTCCTTATAGTAAGCCAAATGCGCTGTTTCTAAATGATTTGTTCCAGTGCACACAAAATAAATCATCACAAATGAATAAATAAATATTTTTAAACTCTTAGAAATGATAAACTTTGCTAAGACCGCAAATGGTCTCCCGCTAGCTGTGGACCTTATCATTAATACATTACGTAACACCCACGTAATTCGCTAACGATTAGACTAACATAACGTTTTAATAATGGATGCGGCTGACTATGACCATCATCTTGCGGTAATGGAAAACCATATTCCTCAGGTTAGTGGTAAACTATGTAGTTGTGGGTTATAAAATTATAGTCTAACCTAATAATGTAGGTGTACCAAGTATCTATAGTGAAGTTAGGGAAGTGTGGGTTACTGGGTTTAAATCTTAAGGGGATTGCTGCGATGAAGGTTCGAGTAACTAGTGAATCTATTATGATGTCGTCGAAGCTAAATTAGAGATTATAATGAAAAACTTGCAAATCAGTGACAAAGTAAAATAAACAAGAAATGATTAAATATTCGATAGAGACGGTAATAGCATATAGGTAGCAACGCTTAAAATTAATGACTGTATTGTACTGCGGACCCGTTTGCAATGCCTAGAATCATAATGATATAAATTAAAACCAAAAATTTGATTAAAACAATTAATTATAACAATCCTGCATTTTGATGCTGATTACTTTTCATTTGTGTTAAATTAGGCTCACATCAAACGTGATAACCAATCTGTTATAAGGTTTAAGGAGTATTTATAAAACGTTTAATGGGATTACTTGTTTCGTAAATAATATGATACAGGTCTAAATCAGATAGTGCTATAGAACTTATCTTTTCATCAAATATTTCATTAAAAATATCCATTTCGTTGTTTCTTTTTTATTAAAATTGTTTGCGACACTTCCACACTTCCATTACATTACTGGCGCTGTCAGGTGCCAACACTGTGTTGACACATGTCGCCATAATGGAAAATAGAAAAGCGGCTTTGCTGAAGTTTTTCAATGAAAATGGTGGTCTATATTGTGGCTCTATAATTATTAAACTAACGAAGCTGTAACCAAACTTTTACAGCACCCTGCAGAGCGACTCGATTATATACTCATTTGTTTTTCTCTTTAGTGCACAAGCTCAGTTTTTTTTTTCTATTGCGTCTCTTTTTTCGTGTTGTCTGCAATCAAGTACCTCACATACAATATACCCACAGTAAATGTATGCATATTAAAAATACCTTAAATCGGTAAAATTATCCTCACCATTTTGCAAAAATAAGGCACCGCAAATAACATAATAATATAAGAAACCAGTGACATAGTCTAGTATACCAGCTTTTGTTTACTTTTTATTTATTCAAATATAATATTGGTAGGCAATTATTACTATATTTAATAATCAGTACTCAAACATAATAATATGTGGTTTTTACGAGTATTTCAAGTCCACAAACGCTCCCCTTTAAATCGCAAAATGAGTGCAATTCGTAATTAAAACGTAGTAATAATTATAGCTACAATTAACTACAATAAGCAATACAGTTATAATTTAATTGTGGTTTAGTAAATTGAGATGTGAATTTAATAATTATCTTTGAAACAGAGGTTAATTTGTTTCATCGCAGTAATAATATACTGTAGTATGTGATTGGGCTAATGAGTATCAATTAATTAAAGGCAAATACTTTTGTATTGATTTTAAATAAAATGAGATTAATTACAGATTATTTTAAAATTAAAATATTGGTTTTGATCAACATTTTTATAGCGATAAAGGAATTTAAGTGTACTGCTGCAACAACTCTAATAGAAAAATAAGTTTCCAATGAAAAAATTGTGTCAATAATAAATCCTACAGTTAGTGACTAATTCCCAATTTAGCTAGTTTAATGCAAATTATGCTAACATACAATTTATAGGTAATAATTAGATATGTATTTCCATAACTGTGTTTAAATTTCTATACAATGTGTCATATCGTAACACATCATCTCCCGAGCCTTTTTCCCAACTATGTTGGGGTCGGCTACCAGTCTTACTGGATTCAGCTGAATACCGTATTTTACATGGAGCGACTGCCTATCTGACCTCCACAACCCATTTTACTGGGAAACACAGTATCCCATAGTAAGACTGGTTGTCAGAATTGACTTAACGACTGCCAAAGATCTATGTATGACAGCCGGGACGTACTCCGAAACACGGAGGGGTCTCGGTATGTTATAAATGGTCACCCATCCACGAACCAACCGCGGCGAGCGCGGCTTAACCTGTATTATCGGTCAAACCGTACGGCTTACACTTAGCCACGAGCGTCATATCGTAACACATTTCAGTTAAAAACAATTAGTTTACCCATAAATAAACAGACCAAATCAAAATCATCCAACAAAAAAAACTCAAAAGCAATATCAGAACGTTCATTAATTTTAATATCCGTGTAAATATCGTAGTATTTGCCATTAACAGCATCTGTCGGAGCGAAGGCCGAAATTAATTCATGAGTTACCGGCCGGATATACTCCAAACTGTTTATATTAAGACGAATATCAGACGGATATTAAAGGGATATTCCGAGTATTAAGAAGCTGCATAATGTCCGGGTCGTATATCTTGTACCGGATTTATTTACGTTTATTGAAACGTCAATTTTTAATGTAAAATTAACGTTTCCGGAAATTTTAATATTAATTATGTTACAGAACATTGTATGCAGCGACTTTTTATTTTATCGTTGTGTTAATAGTTAAAATGACTATTATTTACAATGTAACAGACTTATGCATGATACAGGTGTATTTCGATAATAACTTCTAAGTAAATATTTGTAATTTTTGAGCAATATTTTTCTGTACCTCACTTGAATTTGCAAATTTTAACCTTAATAATAAATGCAAATGGAGTAGGCCGCATTTATCTTTGTAAACAATTCTTAGGACACCATAGATTCTCATATACTCACTTTACAAAATATAAAGGTAAATACCAAACAACACAAGTAAAACCGGGCGTCAAGGTAGTACAATACAAACAGTAACGCGTTAAGTTTGGGCCGCGGTTTCTATCTGCCGCGACGGACAAACAGCCAACCCTCCTTACTCAAGTGTAACTACGCAAACTATTTGCTACTTAACCATTACCCTACTTCATCTTAAGTATTGTAAATAATGAGTGCCGTGAAATTCGTTTTAATGTATCTTACCTATACAAATTGTATGTTTATCGTCTGTCGGTAAGAAGAAATTTAAAAACTTACTTCTTGCTAAGAATCAATTTTAAAGTGTTTTACACTGCACTGTGTGGTTAAAAAATAATTAACAATAATCAAGATGACCACATACAGAGTAAGTTATGAAGAATATCTATAGATGTTCAGTTAAAAAAACAATAAAATTAAGGATGAAATTCGATTTCTTTAGAATTATATCTTACGAAAAAATGCGAGTAAAACATAGGGGCTCAGTTAGTTTAGTTATTAAATAAACAAATAGATACAAAATAAATCAAATGATACTATGAATGTTATATCAGCCTATAAACGTCTCACTGCTGGGTACAGGCCTCTTCACATATAGAATAGGCACGACGATTCATCAAACACTAACAAAATTACCTTTTTGGTAACTTATAAAAAAACCTAGAAGTCTGTAGTATAGTTTTTATTACAGTGAAAGCATCCTATCTATTTCTGTACATAGCGTCGAAGCCACGGAGGCCGACACGTGTCATTTGTTTCCGAGATCTATTGAAATAGTTTTTTCTTATATTGACACTACTGCTCCCTTGATACTGAGTATTTTTGGCGAATTGTGATTCAAGTGGTTTTGTATTGCTCGTGACAATGATTTGTTCCTATGTTTCTTCTACTTAGCTTTAGGTATTGGGTTTTTATTTGACTTGACTATATGTTACAGAATATTTTTTTAATGCAACTCTAGCTATGCCTCGCGATGTTTCAAGTCTAAGTTCTTCCGCTATTCGGGAGAAAGTCGATTCTTACAAATCAAAGATCATGTAAATCGCTCCACCCGTTCTTGAGCTATAAATGCAGTTAATAACCCAACTTTGGAAGACTGAAGAAGATGTAAATTTTATCAAATAAAAAGTAAAATAAATAAAAAAAAAAATGCGGACAACATCACATACATTGCTTTGAACCCAAAGTAAGTTGCTAAAGCACTTGAGTTATGGAATTCAGATACAACGAAGCTACCACAAACACCCAGACCCGGGACAATGTAGAAAAGTGGTTTTCTACATTGACCCGTCCGGGGATCGAACCCGGGATCTCAGAGCTGGCGACACCTTGAAAACCGGTGCGTACGCCACTCGACCACGGAGGTCGTCATACTCAGTAATAATAGTTTTACATTTTTAGATTGATTAAAAGTTTGCTAGCCCATAAGTATTTCCTAATTTCAACAACTTCAGTACCAAAGTACTAAACACTAATTCAACAGCTTAACCCGCCCACAATCTTATCCTAAGAACCAAAATAATTCCTCCTACCCAATTAGTCCCTCATTTCCATTCGGGTACTAGCATTATATTTGCCTTAATACCGCATTCTATAGTAAGGCGTATCCACTATCTTCAGGCCTATCCAAAGGATTAGACCCACCAAAATTGTATCCTAATTCCTTCGGCAAACGGTCATTCATACGCGTATGTTTATGTAAATAAGGGGTTCAGGAACTTGGGAACGCTGAGCACCCCTCAAGGGTTCAGGGCTGCTCTTCACGTTGAGATAAAACTCTTAAGAGTACTGCGTTTTCCGTGGTTTAAATTATGAAGTGTTTCGGTTGTAGTTATATTAGATATCGATACATTTACTTATTTGATTTGTAGAAAATAATATTAAGTTATTATTCAATTAATTTATTTTGCGAATATGGGTACATAGGTCACAAAATAAATGAATTACACTATTGATAGATGTATTATAAAAAAATCAGATCTTCATTGCCCTTGAGTAAATTAATAATTACCTAAAGAACTGCAATATTGATTGATAGCTGTGAAACGCTAGAACTTCTAGGTTCCTAAATTATTTTTCTTTATCAGTCAATTGTGTATCTTAGGAGGATGTCAGAATTGCAATAAAGCAAAATAGTCAAAATTATTATTATTATATCCAGTTGCATTAAATGCTTTGGCTTGCTAGCCTCAAAGAAATAATGCGCTAAGTGAAAGATAAACAAAACGAGGCTTTCAAAACCACATTTTGCCAGCCCTAACCTCTTCGTAATGTTGAGACAAAGCGGCGTCCGAATGTGTTAGCTTAGGCTGTTTACACACGATATAATATTCCCAGCCCCGCTAGGTGAGAGTTCTTAACGGTAATTCTGTTAATTTACTACTATATACACACTTTTATACAAGTTTGGTGTTCGTATACCTATTAGTATAAGGATATAGGATTTTATCTTAAGTACCTCATTTTGTTAATGTTTAAAGCTACCGGTCGTAAAGTCTTATGTTTCATGGGGATGGGATGATGCAGAACATATTATTATTGATATTTAGTATTTTTATGATGATACCTACTCTCTTAGATAGCTACTCTTTTTATTCCACGTGTTTGTCATTTGTTTTACGGGCGTACCTACATAGAGCCTCATTTAAAAACAAATGTATTCTAGCTAGGTACAACTAGTATTGGTAGCTACCAAATAAATCCCACATAAAAACGCTTATAATAAATTAAATTTGGGACCAAAACGTCCAGTTTTCAGTAGTTGAATAATAAAAGCTATGAATAACAATGATAAAACATAATATTAGTTCTTTGCTCTCGCTACATTAATAAATCCAAGTGCCAAAGAAGTTAAATGCATTAAGCTAACAGGAGAACATAAAACAAGAATAGCGAGTGAAACCTTCGAGCCAACAAATGATTCAGTCTGAACTATGATAAACTTTACTAATAACTGTAGGTCAATCTCATATTGCGTTTTGAGGCACAAACTTACAGCGACATTCCAAATACTGTAGACTTTTTATTTGTTTAATGAATAAATCTTTATAGGTAGACTAAAAGTAGATAATAAATAATAAAAAAAATTAAAAAACACGCCTGCAATGTCAAAAAAAAATAAAAACAAGTCAAATATTTGCAGTCGGGGTCGGTTACTTGGAACAATTCATTACAGGTCCCCCGACTGCAAATATTTGACTTGTTTTTATTTTTTTTTGACATTGCAGGCGTGTTTTTTAATTTTTTTTATTTAATACCTTTTAGTGAACAACAAAAGAAACATGACACAACACAAAAAAAAAAATATCGTTCGGAACCCTTTGCAGGCGATTTCGACTCACACTTGACCATTTCTTATTGTCCACATAGCCTATGTCACTCGGGATAACTCAAAGCTTCTAATGATACCACAAACATTGAAATCGGTCAAGCTTTTTAGAAGTTATGGTGGAATAAAGAAACTCACAAACATACATACATACATACATACATAATACATACATACATGAACCCTGAAAACATAACACTCCTTTTTGGGCAGTCGTGTAAAAAGATAAAAATTACGTTTTAACCGTATTCAGTTCACATGCTATATTTAAGTAGTGTATTATTATTTTTTGAAGTTGCTCCATGTAAAATACGGTATTCAGCTGAATCCGGTAAGACTGGTAGCCGACCCCAACATAGTTGGGAAAAGGCTCGGGAGATGATGATGATTATTGTTTTTTATTAACTTAAACCTCAAGTGGTATGTAATAACAAACTAAACTTTGGGTCAATCAACGGTATGTACGACTAACTATGGTATAACAAATAGTGAAACTTCAAATTAGTTTAAACCACCATTAAATCTCAGGCTCTTTCTGTCTCTCTATGGTATAAAGAAGTGACAGACAGACGTATAAAGTTAATTTGCGTTAAGGTATTCGGAGGTTATACTGCTATTCTCTACTTAACAAGTGCAGCCCAACATTAAAACCCATGTCAAAACAACTAGTCAAACAATTCGACGCTGACGCAATTAAACATTTAACGTTAAACGCAGTGCAGGGGCCCGATGCCGCTATTTTAAGTCAGTGAGTGGCGGGTTAATAAACGTTCCAGTGTACTTGTTATTGTGCCTAATTTTCGTATTCAGATAACTTTAGTTTAATGACAAATGTACACCTACTTGCCACTGTTGTCATTGTAGGATTGCAAGTGACTGTTCTTATCTGAATTCGAAAATTAGGTAACAATTAGGTTATTAGGCACAATAACAAGTACACTGGAACGTTTATCAACCCGCCACTCACTGACTTAAAATAGCGGCATCGGGCCCCAGTTTATGGAACAGTACCATGAAGTAGTAGGTAGGTAAGGCTGTTGTGGGTCATTATATATTAACTAACTAAAGGACTTGGACGGGAAAATAAGTAGGCTTCAGCTAGACACGTTTAAAACAGGTTCTAATCGCATTTTAGCTTTTACGTAAAATTTATAAAAATGCAAATGTATCTTTTATGTTGATGGACGGTTTTAATTTATGCTTACTGAGTATACTGTATATTTATGTACATCAGTAGGTATTTGATAGACCTTTTTGAATTAGTGTGTACTCGGCTGAAAAATTCCGGCGAAACCAACTCGTTTAATTCAAATAACATTATATAAGTAGGTACTAGAATTTTGGATTCAGTGAACAGATATACCTAGTTAGGAATAATTAAAATTATTCCAGATCTTGTAATAACTACCTAATAATGTAAATAACTCAAGTAAATTGTGTCCTAATAATTATTAAGTTACAAACCCAACTCTTTAGCTATTATTTTTGGTTAACGAGCTTTTTAGGTATCATTATTTGTGTCCGTAAATAGTTCATTTTTAATCTTCTTTTCAGGTTTTTTGGCCTTTTTTTAAGTGTTAATAAATAAACATTTTAGTTTTATTTGATACTAGCTGTTCCTCGCGGTTTCACCCGCGTGAATGACAATTCATACACTATCTTTATAAGTTATAGCCTATGTGTTATTCCGATGTATAAGCTACATTATTGTAAAGTTTCATTAAAATCCATTCAGTAGTTTTTGCGTGAAAGAGTAACAAACATCCAAACAAACTTTCGCATTTATAATATTAGTAAGATTTAATAACATTTTTCAGACATAATCTGAATGAGCATGTTATATATTTTTTTTTATAATTATTAAACGATTGTTCGTAACAGACCCTGAAAGCTGTTGCATGCTGTAACTAAGCTCACGGCTGTACTCGACGGGTTTATATTTCAGACTATAACCTTTCTGTTAACATCCATCGTTGCTTCGGCTTAATGAACAGAAGACGCTTCGCATTTTGATGCAGCAATATTAAAGCGATTTAAGACTGTATATTAATTATTATTCTGCACTTAATCTTCTTAAAGTGATGGTTACGAACGACTCGGCAAGATTTGCCAATCAAGTATATCATATTTTGCAAACAAGTCCAGTTTAACAAGATAACAACTAGACATGACTTAAAAATGGACATCATTACAACAAAAAGACTAAGGCCTAGGTGAGTTGCAGTACATTGCCGCCTATGGTTGATGACTGATGACAACATAGCTACACGGGCCCGCAGTGTATCGCAACTCGCACGATATTTTCCGCATCATCTAAACCAGTTATGTCAATGTCCCCTCGTGTCCTTTTACCTACAACTAATCCTCAATAAAAAATCCATGTTTTTTTTGTTTTCCGCTCATAACTTGCACCAGCGAGCTACATTCAATGAGATATGGCGTCCACAAATCAGCGCCACTTCTCCGGGCCCAGCGGAGTTCGGCCATTACTCAGCGCATCACGCTTACATCAATAACAGACTCACTTTAAACTACCTTGTACTGGATAGCCTTTAATTCTTATATAAAATAATAATAATCTTCGGTAAAGTTTTACAACAGATTTCAAAAAGACGAGGGGTCTCAATTCGTCTGTATATTAATTTGTTACGCGATGTCTAATTATGTGTCGATTTCAAATATTCTTTTTTTATTGACGGGTTACACCTCAGAGGTGGTCCCATATAAATTTCATCAAAATTGATCCCTACTGGATCCAGCTAATAATCAGAGCAGCATAAAAGCAGCAGAAGCAGATAATAATCCAGCCTATAAACGTCCCACTGCTGGGCACAGGCCTCTTCCCATATAGAGAAGGCACGAGCATTGATCACCACGCTTGCTCTCTGCGGATTGGCGATTTCTGATCCCAAATTTTGGAATCCAGGTTTCCTCACGATGTTTTCCTTCACCGGTTATCAGAAGTGTCTTAGAATAATTAAGAAAGAACATAATTATTACTTTGAAAAAGTCACATTGGTACTTGCCTGGGTTCGAACCTGCAACCTTGTGCATACAATTCCATTCATTGAACCGCTAGGCCACCACGACATTTGTATGATGAAATTTGTTATGGATTTTTTATTAAAAAAAGATATGGAAGGATTGTTTGAACGATGATATGAGAAAGAAAGGAGTGAATGCTGAAATGACGAGTTGTAGAGATGAATGGAAGCTGAATTCGCACTGTGCCCAAATAATTGGGAACAGGGCAGGGAGTGATGATGATGAGTTTTGGATTTTTTAATTAAAGTCGGTTTTTACATTAACGTGCAATAATTTTTTTCAATAACGAATCGATCGCCATAAATTTGAGTGTTTAATTAAATTAGTTATGTTTTATTCCTTTTAAAGAGCTTAATTATTTTACATAAGACAGTGTCTTTAGATGTCTTTGAAACGCAATCTTATAATTTTGTGTTCTCTAAGCTTCTAAAGCAAAATTGTAGATGTTCCATAGGTATAATGAATACAGCTATGCATACTATTTTGTCTTCGTGTACACATGATATCGCAAACGTCTCTTCAGAGTCTATTCAGACATCATGGCATGAAATTCGAGAGGTATTGCAAGGTTTCATATGATGCATTCAAACGGAATTTCCATCAGAAATATAATATTGCAACTACGGCAGCTAAGCCTACACAAGAAATAAGAAGAATTATAAACTAAATAAAACTGATAACTAAAAGAAGGCATCAAAAAATTCATCCACATCGCTGTCGACTGGGAGTGTGCCCAAAAGGCTGGCAGCATTGCCACGTTGTATGGCAATGCTTATTCGCTGACCTAGGTAGAAGCCAGCCTTTGGGTCACGCGAAGTGTCAACCAGGCGTTTGGATAAATCTTTAAAAATCTGTGTGCACTCGGACCAAAACGGTAGCTTATTGCGAAGTACCAAAATGTTTAAATATGTTAAGGTTATGTTTAAAAGATTTCTTAAATAGATAGACCCCCATACGAAAACCTCATAAATATACATTATTTTCTTATGATATCAATCTCAATAGACCGGAAAATATTTAAAGTAAAGGAAGAATAATTGAATATCCTCTTTGGGCGCGTTCTCCCCAACAGTTTTTATTTTGGTATATTTACGAGTTCACGTACTTCCTAACAACCGGGGTGCATTTGTAAAGAGTTTGCGAGTGGAGGAGATGTATGTAGATTTATTGAATTTATTGACGCTGATTCTTGAAAGAAAATAAAATTGTTTTTGTTATTCCAGTATTGTGTGTATTTTAAGAGAGGTTCATTGCGTTATAACTTGTTATAAAAGAAACAAACCAACCAGTGTATATTACCAATATTTAATTTAATCCACCACCATGCTAAGTGTTAAAGATTATTTAAGTCAAAAATATGATCTTTCTAAAACTGATAATGTAATGGGTATGTAATTATGGACAACAGACACAAATATCAATCAAGCTACGAGTCACAATGTAGTACCTAAACTAAAACATCATATATAAAGGTACCAAGAAACACATAATTTAACAACATTTTGAACCCACCTTCATAACCCAGTCAGGTTGACACGAGAACGAGAGGATGGACAACAATGACACGACCCCTGTCACTGGCGCTTCCGAAAACAATTTGTCGAAAGCTTAGAATTAATTGTATGCGGTTTAGGAATTTCCGGGATTCGGCCGCTAAAGGTGCTGACAGAAAAGTAGGACCTTAAATCAGAGCCTAAATTGTATGTTTTGAGATTATTGAATGTCCCTTATTGTGCATATCTCTTATTTAAATCCAAAGGATATCAAGATGTAATAAATCAAATTATGTAATATCCTCAGTTTTTCCCGAAATTGTATTTGGCTATGCTATCTTAAATAGAACTGTTCTAAGAAATATACGATTAATATATATTTTTTTATATCTGAATGGTATCCCCAGAAGTTAGCTGTCAAACTGACAAACTTTTCCCTAATTATGTTTGTGTAGATATTTAAGAAATATGAAACACTTTTGCTAGAAGATTTTCAGCAAGGCCTACCTGCCGTGATACTGCCAAAAGCTATATTTCCCCTAAAACCAGACAAAAAATTGTCGTATTTTAAAATGTTAATAAAGCCTAACAACGCTAACATAAATAAGTTGCGTGTGTGAATGTACACCGTTCTAAATGTACCCGGCAATGTATTTTGAGTATGAATTTTTAATGCCTCATTTACAGTACCGTGCCATGCTTTTGCACAGTTATTTTAATGTTCAAGAAAATGGACTTGCTTTTTTTCTGCAATTGAGTATGTTATGGCTCCTACACACAGTGCCGGCGGCATTCAAAGCCGCCGGCTTTGCCGCACAAAGGAGCCGCCGGCATGGCCTGGCCATGGCTGTGCCGGCGGGTTACGCGGCTTGCCGGCGTCATTTCATTTGTCATTGTCACCACTACTGCGGTTTGTTTGTGTGACGCCTGTGTAAATATGAATGATGCTTGGCGGCTTTGTGCGGCTTGTGCCGGCGCGGCGGCTCGTATTGCCGGCGGCATAGCCGCTCGGCATAAACCCGGCGGCATTGCCGCCGGCACTGTGTGTAGGAGTCATAAGGAAGCATAATTTTTAGCACTTTTTGCTTATACTTTATGAAGTAATTTATACATTCTTCATATTTCTTACATGCAATTTTTATGTAATAATATTGATCAAAATCCAAACACGCAGGGGTTATTTACATGCATACTGGATAGATGACGTCATCATTGAGCGCTCTATACCTTTTTATGGTCAGATGGCAGAAATTCCATAAATCTTTTAAGTACAAATTTATGTAATGCCGTTTTTACACTTATGTGCATAAAAATCGAAGTAGATCCTTTGATAATTATGTGCAATATATTTTTTAATTACATTTTAAAAAGCATTATAGTGTCTGAAGGATATAAAATCTTTTGTTTTATAAGTATACCAGCGTTCTAACAAGCCAATTTGTATCTGAGTATATTACGCAAATTTACTCAGTACAGAAACTTGGTGGCTGACTTATCTGACTATAAAACAAAAGTGAAATTTTATATTTTTGGGCTTTTCTTTGTAAGCTTCGTTATACTTCCTTCAGGAAATCAGAGTCGTCACACCTTGTCCCAACATTGGCACATAAACAAACCTAAAAATTCTTTGTATTAAAAAACTTTCTTTCAAATGTACTTTTTTGTAGTAAAAAACCCAGCATTAACAAATACGATATTCCTCTCCTAATTTGTACAATTTGGCCAATTTGTAGTCAGAGATTAAGCTTGTTATAACAAGTATTTATTAAAGACCTCTCCGTTCTCAAAATACTTTTTGTGAAAAATCCCGAGGAAATTGAGCTAAGTGACGTACGCGTGAGCTTGAATATTTTAGACGACGATACGATGAATGAAATTGTTTGCTTATTCTTGAATAAATCAGGGGAAAGGGGTTCACGATGACCAAGAAAGTTTATAAAATATTTCTACGTATACTTTATTTTAAACCCGGGCTTAAATTTAACCTAATTTAATTTTAGGAGTAATAATACTGTTAATTTTAACAGAAGAAATGAACTTAATGATTGATTGAAGGCTAAAAATTTGCATGTATAAATAAATAAATAAATAAATGCGGACAACATCACATACATTGCTCTGAACCCAAAGTAAGTAGCTGAAGCACTTGTGTTATGGAATTCAGAAAAAACGAAGGTACCACAAACACCCAGACCCGGGACAATGTAGAAAAGTTGGTTTCTACATTGACCCGTCCGGGGATCGAACCCGGGACCTCAGAGCTAGCGACACCTTGAAACCGGTGCGTACGCCACTCGACCACAGAGGTCATCATGTACCTATGTATTTATTATTTGAAAATAAACCTTAATTTAGCGAAATATAAAGGTATCGACACGTTTCCGCATCATCATCTTACGTCACATCACTATAACGCTGTTACATAAATTCACCTTTATTTTTCTCGGAGGTGCGAAGACCGTGGTCTATAAATTTTTAATGAACTCCTAAGAAAATCAGCAATATTATCACGAGAAGGTTTTATTAAAACTATTATAAACAGTTAAATTTACTTCCTTAATTTAAATTGCTCGTTTTGCGTTCACGAAATTCTACCTGTATTAAACGTAAGACGGGCTCTTACAGCAGCGAGGCGTTTATTTTCCGGAAAACTCCAGTTAGAACCGGTGAGTGCCGCTCTGAACCAGAACATAAATGCGAGACGTGACAAGTGTGTACGTGACTTTAGTCTGGCAATACACGTTTGTAAGTAATAATGTGCTGTAATAACTAGTTATTGTGTCGTAAAGGTTGACGGTTTGATGTAGTGATACAACACGTGTCGTAAATCTGTTGGGTGAAGCTTTATTATATGTAAATGCTTATATTATTTCAAATCAAGTTATACAATGGGAAATGTAACTATATTTAAATGTCAAAATCAGATAGAGCAAGATTTCAGTTTCCGGAACTAAATTTACGTAACGTACCAAGAGGAGTACCAACTTTTCTTTTAGAGTAGTCAAACAAGCACCCATTAAAAGCCGACTACACAAGAGAACCACAAGCATGTCACATCGAAAACTTCAGACTCCAATAATACAAATACAACGGCACTTGACATCAACAGGAAGAGTGTCGATAACAACATCCAATCAGATAAGGAAAATGTGGGAGAAATCATACAAGCATTGACATTGTTCCCCGCGTATACGAATCACGTTCATCATGTTAATACATATGTAATAGGGTATATTCTACTTTGTACTTAAAATACTTCTTGTATTCAGATTAGCAAAATTAGTAAAATTAATAAATATAATAAATTGTAAAATTAATTTAGTTATGTTGCAATATTTTGTATGCGGGCTGATTAAAGCCCAGTTGCATACTAAAAAAGTCTCATTTTTTCACCTGGGTGATATAGTTCCAAGGTGAACAAAATACACAAATTTTATCAACAATATCACCCTAGTAAATTGTGTCCGTAGTGAAATGAAAAGGAGACACAAAAAATATTTTGTTCAGCTGGATGATAACACCCAGGTAAACAAAGTGGAATATACCCATAATGGGGCCATACAAATGCCTTCAAACAGCCACGACACAGCCGCGACCCCGAATTACATTGATTACGAAGTATCAGACGCTATTGTACAAAGGCAAAAAATCTTGAAGTCCCATCTTTCATGTTTTGATAAGAAAGTTTCCCCTTTTGTGAATTAATAGGGAATCAATAGAAATTCCTTTGTCAAACAACGAGATGACTGAGTTGAATAATCAAAGTAGCGAGATATTTTGTAAAAATACGGAAGACAGTGTAAATAAAATACACATTTTTGGGGTCCCATTGGGAGCAACAGTTTGACCTTTGCTAAAGTTAAAATGAACCGGAATTTTAACGATATTCTCTAAGAGATACGCAATTACTAAAGATTTTTCACCGTCTTTTTTTCTTTGTTTATTGACGACAATCGTAAAGAATACATATTTATATGTTTCCTTATTTTGTATTGAAATGTTAAACGCGCCCAAGATTAAAGCTAAATAAGTTTACATTTTGTAAGTACCTACAGCACTGAAATTTTTAGCTCGTCACTGCCGACATTTCAGCTGTTTTGGATGTAGTATGAGAATTTAAATAAAATTTTAATGTACATTACTAGAATACATCAAAATATTTAATTAAATGTATACAATTGTTAAAATATCATAATTATAAAAAAAAAATATCACAAAAATTGCATTAGTAATACACATACATTTAATGAAAGATGAAATTTATGTTTGTTTAGAAAAACATAAATTACATCTTTTATTATATTTTCGAAAGTCGTTGACGAATCGTTTACTAAGCTGAATAAATATTCCCATTGTTTAACGTCATATTATATACGAGACTAGTTACGGACCTCGACGTATGTTCATCTAGAAATACATAGATAGTTAATAACAATAAAAACGACATCAAGTTAAGTCTTATATGGTCTTCTTATGGATCCCACTTTCAAAACTGAATTAAAATGAAATGGGACCACACGGGAAGCTGTCAAAAAGAATCATCAAAATCGATTCACCCAGCTGAAAGAACTATGGTAACAAACATAAAAAAACTTCTCCTTTGGACTCCTTTTTTGAAGTCGGTTAAAACGTTAAGTGCAAACGACGATGGTTATTTGCTAAAACGATAAAGATATGGTCAAGATATCGACAGACCGAGAGAGGATGATTTTTAGTATAATACTCATTTGGGTATACAGGGTGTCCGGTAAATAGTCCGACAAACTGTGGTGGCTGATACCTTAGGTCAGGTCCTATCAAATGAACACAACATATATTCCCCGAAAAGTTACAGGTTTCGAGTTACAATCGATTTTCGGAAATTTTAGAATTTTCTACCTTGCATCAGACTTTTCCATTTTTCTTGCTGATTTATAGCTTTCGTAATACTTTTTGTACATCAAATTAATCTTAAATAGTTACTCTACGCTTTAGTAAGTCTCATATTTATCTAAAAGAAGAATTTAGTGACAAAAAAGCCATTCGCTTAACAATTTTCACTTTTCGTTTTTGTTACTGCTCAACTTTGAACTATAGTGGTGAAAAATAAATGTATGTAGGAGTTTTGTACAACAATCTTAAAAACTTGCTTGAATATTGGTGATTTTGGGAAGGTACAATACTTGCGTATTTTCTTTACAAAATTTGACAAAACAAGCTGCTGAAGTACAAATGGGCTTATTTGTTGAAATATTACTAATGTAAATCTGAGGAAAAATGAGACGTAACTTAACACGGATCGTCATTGTACAATGAAATTAGGTATTTTCTTCTCGCCATTAAGTCTCTATGCCAGATTAAAACATGTTTTAGTGTAAAGTTACCTTTTCCTTCAGTACAGATAAAATGATTTTATAACACTTTATTTTTCATGCAATGACAATGAAATAGCTGGTTTTGGACGCCCAATCCATCTGCCCTGGTATCCCTCATTAGAGGAGGCTCTTACTTTTGGCCCATACTGCACTGTACCATACTGTAGAGTTCAACTTGCCTAGAATGTATTTACGAAGAGTGGGTCTTCTAAGAAACCGGTCAAGATGGAGATGGACATGCTAACGAAGGGTTCGGTAACTTTGCAAAAAAATAACAGAGCATTTTTTTTTCATTTCCATATTTTCCAAATTGAAATTGGCCACAATTATTTCGTGTAACTAGTTAGTCGCTAGAAGAAAATACCTTATTTCACTGGACAATGACGATCCGCGTTATGTTACGTCTCATTTTTCCTCAGATTTACATTAGTAATATTTTAACAAATAAGCCCATTTGTACTTCAGCAGCTTGTTTTGTCAAATTTTGTAAAGAAAATACGCAAGTATTGTACCTTCCCAAAATCACCAATATTCAAGCAAGTTTGTAAGACTGTTGTACAAAACTCCTACATACATTTATTTTTCACCACTATAGTTCAAAGTTGAGCAGTAACAAAAACGAAAAGTGAAAATTGTTAAGCGAATGGCTTTTTTGTCAATACATTCTTCTTTTAGATAAATATGAGACTTACTAAAGCGTAGAGTAACTATTTAAGATTAATTTGGTGTACAAAAAGTATTACGAAAGCTATAAATCAGCAAGAAAAATGGAAAAGTCTGATGCAAGGTAAAAAATTCTAAAATTTCCGAAAATCGATTGTAACTCGAAACCTGTAACTTTTCGGGGAACATATGTTGTGTTCATTTGATAGGACCTGACCTAAGGTATCAGCCACCACAGTTTGTCGGACTATTTACCGGACACCCTGTATAAACAGGAAAACAATAAAACTTTACAATTAATGTTGCTAACCAAAAATTCTAAGAAGAACGCGAAAAATAATATAAAATTAAGGTAAAGCACATAAACCGACCGACATACTTTAAAAAATTATATATATGTATAGTTGTGCATTAATTAGGAACAATATAATTAAAAGTGATCAGCCTTAGAGATTGTTGATTATTTCCGTATTATCCGCGACACTTGCCACAAGTGTCTTAAGGATATAGTTCCAAAATGGGAACTATTTCAACATTCTGCTTTCTTGCTTTATGGTACGTTTATTTATTTAATGTTTTATTTTTTATCAAAATCATAATATTTTAATAATATATTTTTTTAATTGTATCAACAGTGTTTTGCAAAGCGTATCTTGCAATGAAATCTTAGTGAAAGTAGCACAGGGCTGGCTGTCTGGTGAGGAGGTAGTAACAGTCACAGGAGATGAAAAATACTTGAGCTTCAAAGGTATCCCTTATGCAAAGCCACCTATTGGCGAACTCAGATTCAAGGTAGGTGAAGATTTTTGGTTATCAAATTCCAATAACATTTTTATTTATTGAGAAGTTTGGTGTAAGATTGTTATCTCATCGCTGTTTTTGTTTTAAGGCACCACAAGAACCAGAACCATGGGAAGGAGTCAGGAACGCCACCGTCCACGGCTCAGTGTGTCCCCAAGTAGATGTTTTAAACGACGTATACGTCCCCGGCAATGAAGACTGCCTCTTCTTAAATGTATATACACCCAATCTGAAACCAGAAACCCCTCTTCCAGTTATGTTCTTCATTCACGGAGGCGTCTTTAAATTCGGTTCAGGAGATGTAGATCTATATGGACCAGATTTCCTGGTTACCAAAGATACTGTAGTTGTCACAATCAATTATAGATTGGATGCATTAGGATTCATAAATTTGGGAACGAAAGAAGTTTCCGGAAATGCAGGATTAAAAGACCAAGTGTTGGCGCTTAAGTGGGTACAAAAGAACATACATTTGTTCGGTGGAAATGCTAAAAGTGTTACCATTTTCGGAGAGAGTGGAGGCGGTACTGCGGTCGGACATCACTTAATTTCACCAATGTCTAAAGGCTTATTCCAAAAAGCTATACTACAAAGTGGAGTTCCCAATTTAGACTGTTTCACTGAACATCAATCTGTAGAAAGAGCACATGTGCTCGCTGAATCATTAGATGCAAGTATGAAAACTAAGAGTGACAGTGAGATTCTCTCCTTTTTACAAACTGTCCCAGTTAGATCCTTACTGAACACCACTAGTTTTGTCACTGCTGCAGAAGAGGTAACTCAGGTTCTGTTTAAGTTCACCCCATTCACACCAGTTATTGAAGCTGATTTTGGACAAGAGAGATTCATAACTAAAGATCCTTATGAATCCCTTGACCTTGGTGAAGTGAATAAGGCCGATGTAATGATGGGTTACAATTCACAAGAGACTTTGATCATGATTCCATTTTATGTGAATGACAAGTATAGGTATTTAAACCGTTATAAGAGATACCTTGAGATGTTAGTTCCAAGCAAAATATTAATTAAAGCTCCTATTGATGTTAGTTTAAACATAGCTAAGTATGTAAAAGAGTTTTACTTTGGCGATAAAGAAATAAGCGAAGAAAATATGCCTGAGTTTGTAACCATGAACAATATGGAAAATGTGGTATACGACGTGCATAGATTTATCAGAAGATGGCCTAAAGTTGGCAGAACATATCTTTACAAGTTCTCTCTTTTGACTAGCAGGAGCGTTTACAGTGCGAATACATATGGAATTAAAGGAGTGTCACACTTTGACGATTTGTTCCATGAATTCGATCCAAAAATGTTAAACTTCCCTTTGACAAGAGACAGCGAAGAATACGATTTGGTGCAGATATTCCCTACAATTGTCACTAACTTCGCTAAGACTGGGTGAGTTAAAATATTTTATGACTATTATCATTAATTAATATATTCTAATTAACGTTCTATGTTATGCAGTTTTGTAGGCTCCTTATTTTAATCCCCGAATCTGAGGATTTAAAAAACATACCTATCTGTATTACACATTGTTTGTTTTATGCGGAAATCGAATCCACAGAACGTCAAAAGTATTCTACTCAGTGACCCATACCATTTTGTTACACACGAAAACGTATTTATTTTCTTTTTTAAGATACCTACATTTTCTTGTCTTCCAGTAACCCGTCGCCTGGTTGCTCGCTGGGCATCTCATGGCCTCAGTTCGACAACGAGCGCCTGGCCTACGTGGACATCAACGCCAACCTGACCGTGGGCTCCGCTCCCGATGACGAACATATTCGCTTCTGGAAGAAGATGTACGAATATGCTGGACTTACGTTCTGATTTATTTGAACGTGTATGATAATAAACTTGGATTGCTATTTGGACTTTGTCATTTTGTGTTTTATTTAATTTTCATAAATATATTGGTAGGCAATAATTTAAAGATTAGTCTGTGTAAATAAATTGTGACTTTTGCATTATTTTTCATATTATTGTCACTGAAAATACTGAAAGAAATGTAAGGTTCCGTCTCAGAATGTTTTAATGTCTTTGGAAAAATACGGACAAATATTTTCACTAACTCTCTAAAAGCAGAAAACTGAACATAAGGTAATTTCGATAGGTCCGTAAGTTATTTAACAGATGTGTAATATAATAGACAAACGGCAGCTAATTTATCGGTGTGCTATATCATTTACCTATACGTAACCTACTGACAAATTATAATATATTATCATCGTAAGTAGTTTTTTAATACAACTAGAGGCTAAATAACAAAAGAAACAATATCTTTATAAAGATTCCATAAACCTTGATAATTTCATACATTTACTACTAAAAGCCCTAAGAACGTAAACTTTGTTTCAAAGCAGTACTTTGATTATTTTCCTAGGAAAACATCATAAGTTGTGCAGTGAAGAATTCTTGAAATAAAGTTACACGTCAGTGGTAAGTTGTTAAGGAATGAGAATATTTTTCAGTTTTCACAACCACGCTTGAACTTTAGTGGGATTGTGATAGTTTTTTTGACTTGTTGGACACACAGCTTGTGTAAAATGTTTTATAGATTTTTGACCTTTTTAACCGACTTCTAAAAAAGGAGGAGGTTCTCAATTCGGATGTTTGTCTTTTTTTTCAATACGATTAAGGTAATGTATATTATTTTTGCTTTTTACATTTATTCAAAAACGTTATAAGTACTAATGATGTAAACTGTTATTAATTTTGATCTTTGTACCCACGATCTGTTTGGGTAGGTACATAAGCTGTTAGTTAAATAAATATAATTTTGTTTAATTGTTTGGGATACTAAGTCAAATAATAATTATTCTCATTGGTGGTTTCATTACTAAGTACTTTCAATTTTGTCTGCTTCCTACAGCTGTATACAACTATACACACAGAAAAATTTGGTGTTGTGTATTATGCGCGTAGCATACGAATCTGCGTGTAACCTACAGTGCATAATTACTATTATTTACAAATATTGTTTTAATTTACGCTGTGTTAAGATCTTATTCCAAACTCTAATAATAATTATGTGAATCGTGAAATTTGATTTACCACCAACCACAACATAATTATTTACAACATTACCCAAAATTTTGAGATTTCGCGCATTCTAGTTCCACAATTCATATCGAACTCTATCCCATTACCATAAGCTTTATATTACAGTGACTATAAGGTATGTATTGTTTGTTCCAGGTCGGGGCGTGACGACGGTTTGATGGGGCGGTGACCCAGCATGAGCCGCGCGCCGCTCGCCGCACTCCTGCGGCTGCTTCTCATAGCAGGTATATTAATAATAATTATATAATAATCATTATTATGAACAATTCTACATGAGTTTTAGAGGAGTATGTAAAGGTAGATTCATCAACCCCGGAAGTGTTCATCATCATCATCATATCAGCCCGGAATCACACACTGCTGGGTACAGGCCTCCCCTTTTTTCTGCCATTGTTGTCTGTCTTACGCGTCCGTCATCTAGGTCCAAAAGTCTTTATTGACTGAAACTGTTATCGCTACCCATAGCGATTCGGGACCTTAAAAAGATACCTTTTGATAATTTTTTGTATAATAGGCACTAGCAATCATAAAAGCTACTGCTACTATCATCATACTATTTCCACTACCCTAATTATTTTCTTATAATTTCTTAAAGACACGAAAGAGAATACTGATTTTGATGCCTTATTTAATCCTCATATATCGGTAACAGTCAGGAACCTAATAGTAGACGAAAAATATTGATTTCGATTCGACTGGCCTGTTGGTCTAGTGGTTAGTGACCCTGACTGCTATACCGGAGGTCGTGGGTTCGATTCCCACCCAGGACAACTATAATATGTATGTATTTAGAAATATATAAGTATGTTTATCAGTTGTCTGGTTACCATAACACAAGCTCTGCTTAGCTTGGGATCAGATGACCGTGTGTGAGTTGTCCCGGAATATTATTATTAATCGAATAATAATTCGATTTTCGATTCGATTCGGTTTCAAAAAATCTTCCTATTTTCCTAGATCTGGTTTCATAAAGAAAAGTATAATCAAAATTTCTACATAAATGGTAAATAATATATGAATAAGAAATCTTACAAATCCCTTTTAGTATAGGAGCTAGCAACGTTTTCGAGAAAGAATTTCAGGTCAGCTGATTTTGTGATATGCTGTCCTTCTTTACCTGTTTATACATCCTAGAAGTATGCAAATTCGTCCGACATCATCCTGAATTCTACACTACCCGACAAGATATTCAAAATAAATATAGCCTACGACACAAGAATAGATTAAATCTACCTACATCCAACCTAAAAATACATTCTTCCGGTCCGAAAATCATGTCAATAAAAATATATAACAACCTACCTAAAACAATCAAAGATGAAACAAAAACGACTGTGTTTATAAGCAAATTAAAGAATTTTTTACACTCAAAATGCTACTATACATTAAAAGAGTATATGGACGATAAATCAATAAAAAAATAATAAACACGTTCCTAAAACCCCATACCAATAAATACCTATACTATATATACTATAATACAAACACTCACACACACACACCCTCACCCTCACACACACATATACACACACACACACCCTCACACCCTCACACACACACACACACCCTCCCTCACACACATACATACACACCCTCCCACCCTCAGACACACACATAAGCACACACAACAAGAATGAATATAAAATGTTATTAAACTTATGTTTTAGTGATAAGCATAGATTTTAGTATTCTACTAGTAATAAGATATATGTACCTACTGCAAACCTCTCCAAACTCTTTATGCTGTGCCCTACCGGGTCCATATTGTTTCGAATATATTGTTTTAACTATATAAGATGCCAACTGTATAACATATGAAACAAAAAACAAATAAAGAATTGAATTTAATTGAATTGAATTCTTGCTCTCTCGGTTAGAGTCTGGGCTATCTGGCTGGCGGTAGCGGTTGCGTTCATTAGTGCGCATCCAATCCAATACTTTTCATGACTTTTTTTATTTTAATTCGAAGTTTAACAATTGAATTAATGTCTGGCAAATTAATTTTGTTTTTCTTATCTTTAAATAACATAATATTAAAATTACAGACATTATAAAATACTTTAAAATTAAAAAAAAAAAATTGCGTATGGCACATAATTAGCATTGTCAAAAATGTCTGGCAATAAAAAAAGTATATCAGGTAGACTTATTTAAAAACAAAAAATTAAAAATTACGCCTCTTAAAATGTTTTTAAAATACAGGATTATTACCTGCACCTGAGGTAGGATGCGCACTAATGAACGAACCCGCTACCGCCAGCCAGATAGCCCAGACTCTAACCGAAAGAGCAAGAAGGACAGCATATCACAAAATCAGGTGACCTAAAATTCTTACTTTCCAAACGTTGCTAGCTCCCATACTAACTCTAACCACTCGTAGATCCACCCCTCAACCAATCTTCCCACTTCGTAGACTAAACCCCCTCCCCACCATTTTCCCCAATTCGTAGTACCACCCCCAAACCATTTTTCCCAATTCGTAGCAACACACTCGTAGATCCAGCCCTCAACCAATCTCCTCACTTCGTAGACTCACCCCCCCCCAAACCATTTTCCCCAATTCGTAGCATCAAACCCCAACCATTTTCCCCGATTCGTAGTACCACACCAACCACTCCCCAATACGTAGACTCACCACCAACCATTTTCCCCAATTCGTAGCATCACACTCGTAGATCCAACCCCCAACCAATCTCCCCAATTCGTAGACTCACCCTAAACCATTTTCCCCAATTCGTAGTACCACCCCCAAACCATTTTCCCCAATTCGTAGCAACACACTCGTAGATCCACCCCTCAACCAATCTCCCCACTTCGTAGACTCACCCCCCCCCAACCATTTTCCCCAATTCGTAGACTCACTTCCCAACCAATCGGCCCAATTCGTAGACTCACCCCCCAACCCCAACCAATCTCCCCACTTCGTAGACTCACTTCCCAACCAATCGGCCCAATTCGTAGACTCACCCCCCAACCCCAACCAATCTCCCCACTTCGTAGACTCACCCGCCCCCCCATCAATTTTCTCCCATTCGCAGCCTCAACCCCCAACCATTTTCCCCAATTTTTAGCATCAAACCCCAACCATTTTCTCCGATTCGTAGCATCACACTCGTAGATCCACCCCCCAACCAATCTCCCCACTTCGTAGACTCAAACTTACCCCCAACTATTTTCCCCAATTCGTAGCTTCAACCCCCAACCATTTTCCCCAATTCGTAGCATCACACTCGTAGATCCACCCCCCAACCAATCTCCCCACTTCGTAGACTCGAACTTACCCCCAACTATTTTCCCCAATTCGTAGCCTCAACCCCCAACCATTTTCCCCAATTCGTAGCATCACACTCGTAGATCCACCCCTCAACCAATCTCCCCACTTCGTAGACTCAAACTTACCCCCAACTATTTTCCCCAATTCGTATTTTCAACCCCCAACCATTTTCCCCAATTCGTAGCATCACACTCGTAGATCCACCCCTCAACCAATCTCCCCACTTCGTAGACTCAAACTTACCCCCCACTATTTTCCCCAATTCGTAGCCTCAACCCAAAACCATTTTCCCCAATTCGTAGCATCACACTCGTAGATCCACCCCTCAACCAATCTCCCCACTTGTAGACTCAAACTTACCCCCAACTATTTTCCCCAATTCGTAGCCTCAACCCCCAACCATTTTCCCCAATTCGTAGCATCACACTCGTAGATCCACCCCTCAACAAATCTCCCCACTTCGTAGACTCAAACCCACCCCCAACTATTTTCCCCAATTAGCAGCCTCAACCCCCAACCATTTTCCCCAATTTTAAGCACCAAACCCCAACCATTTTCCCCGATTCGTAGCATCACACTCGTAGATCCACCCCCCAACCAATCTCCCCACTTCCTAGACTCAAACCCACCCCCAACTATTTTCCCCAATTCGTAGCCTCAACCCCCAACCATTTTCCCCAATTCGTAGACTCACCCCCCAACCCCAACCAATCTCCCCACTTCGTAGACTCAACCCCCCCCATCAATTTTCCCCAATTAGCAGCCTCAACCCCCAACCATTTTCCCCGATTCGTAGCATCACACTCGTAGATCCACCCCTCAACCAATCTCCCCACTTCGTAGACTCAAACTTACCCCCCACTATTTTCCCCAATTCGTAGCCTCAACCCCCAACCATTTCCCCAATTCGTAGCATCACACTCGTAGATCCACCCCTCAACCAATCTCCCCACTTCGTAGACTCAAACCCACCCCCAACCATTTTCCCCGATTCGTAGCATCACACTCGTAGATCCACCCCTCAACCAATCTCCCCACTTCGTAGACTCAAACTTACCCCCCACTATTTTCCCCAATTCGTAGCCTCAACCCCCAACCATTTTCCCCGATTCGTAGCATCACACTCGTAGATCCACCCCTCAACCAATCTCCCCTCTTCGTAGACTCAAACTTACCCCCCACTATTTTCCCCAATTCGTAGCCTCAACCCCCAACCATTTCCCCAATTCGTAGCATCACACTCGTAGATCCACCCCTCAACCAATCTCCCCACTTCATAGACTCAAACCCACCCCCCACCATTTTCCCCGATTCGTAGAATCACACTCGTAGATCCACCCCTCAACCAATCTCCCCACTTCGTAGACTCAAACCCACCCCCAACCATTTTCCCCGATTCGTAGCCTCAACCCCCAACCATTTTCCCCAATTCGTAGCATCACACTCGTAGATCCACCCCTCAACCAATCTCCCCACTTCGTAGACTCAAACTTACCCCCCACTATTTTCCCCAATTCGTAGCCTCAACCCCCAACCAATCGGCCCAATTCGTAGACTCACCCCCCAACCCCAACCAATCTCCCCACTTCGTAGACTCAACCCCCCCATCAATTTTCCCCAATTAGCAGCCTCAACCCCCAACCATTTTCCCCAATTCGTAGCATCACACTCGTAGATCCACCCCTCAACCAATCTCCCCAATTCGTAGACTCACTTCCCAACCAATCGGCCCAATTCGTAGACTCACCCCCCAACCCCAACCAATCTCCCCACTTCGTAGACTCACTTCCCAACCAATCGGCCCAATTCGTAGACTCACCCCCCAACCCCAACCAATCTCCCCACTTCGTAGACTCACCCGCCCCCCCATCAATTTTCTCCCATTCGCAGCCTCAACCCCCAACCATTTTCCCCAATTTTTAGCATCAAACCCCAACCATTTTCTCCGATTCGTAGCATCACACTCGTAGCCTCAACCCCCAACCAATCGGCCCAATTCGTAGACTCACCCCCCAACCCCAACCAATCTCCCCACTTCGTAGACTCAACCCCCCCATCAATTTTCCCCAATTAGCAGCCTCAACCCCCAACCATTTTCCCCAATTCGTAGCATCACACTCGTAGATCCACCCCTCAACCAATCTCCCCATTTCGTAGACTCACTTCCCAACCAATCGGCCCAATTCGTAGACTCACCCCCCAACCCCAACCAATCTCCCCACTTCGTAGACTCACTTCCCAACCAATCGGCCCAATTCGTAGACTCACCCCCCAACCCCAACCAATCTCCCCACTTCGTAGACTCACCCGCCCCCCCATCAATTTTCTCCCATTCGCAGCCTCAACCCCCAACCATTTTCCCCAATTTTTAGCATCAAACCCCAACCATTTTCTCCGATTCGTAGCATCACACTCGTAGATCCACCCCTCAACCAATCTCCCCAATTCGTAGACTCACTTCCCAACCAATCGGCCCAATTCGTAGACTCACCCCCCAACCCCAACCAATCTCCCCACTTCGTAGACTCACTTCCCAACCAATCGGCCCAATTCGTAGACTCACCCCCCAACCCCAACCAATCTCCCCACTTCGTAGACTCACCCGCCCCCCCATCAATTTTCTCCCATTCGCAGCCTCAACCCCCAACCATTTTCCCCAATTTTTAGCATCAAACCCCAACCATTTTCTCCGATTCGTAGCATCACACTCGTAGATCCACCCCCCAACCAATCTCCCCACTTCGTAGACTCAAACTTACCCCCAACTATTTTCCCCAATTCGTAGCTTCAACCCCCAACCATTTTCCCCAATTCGTAGCATCACACTCGTAGATCCACCCCCCAACCAATCTCCCCACTTCGTAGACTCGAACTTACCCCCAACTATTTTCCCCAATTCGTAGCCTCAACCCCCAACCATTTTCCCCAATTCGTAGCATCACACTCGTAGATCCACCCCTCAACCAATCTCCCCACTTCGTAGACTCAAACTTACCCCCAACTATTTTCCCCAATTCGTATTTTCAACCCCCAACCATTTTCCCCAATTCGTAGCATCACACTCGTAGATCCACCCCTCAACCAATCTCCCCACTTCGTAGACTCAAACTTACCCCCAACTATTTTCCCCAATTCGTAGCCTCAACCCCCAACCATTTTCCCCAATTCGTAGCATCACACTCGTAGATCCACCCCTCAACCAATCTCCCCACTTGTAGACTCAAACTTACCCCCAACTATTTTCCCCAATTCGTAGCCTCAACCCCCAACCATTTTCCCCAATTCGTAGCATCACACTCGTAGATCCACCCCTCAACAAATCTCCCCACTTCGTAGACTCAAACCCACCCCCAACTATTTTCCCCAATTAGCAGCCTCAACCCCCAACCATTTTCCCCAATTTTAAGCACCAAACCCCAACCATTTTCCCCGATTCGTAGCATCACACTCGTAGATCCACCCCCCAACCAATCTCCCCACTTCCTAGACTCAAACCCACCCCCAACTATTTTCCCCAATTCGTAGCCTCAACCCCCAACCATTTTCCCCAATTCGTAGACTCACCCCCCAACCCCAACCAATCTCCCCACTTCGTAGACTCAACCCCCCCCATCAATTTTCCCCAATTAGCAGCCTCAACCCCCAACCATTTTCCCCGATTCGTAGCATCACACTCGTAGATCCACCCCTCAACCAATCTCCCCACTTCGTAGACTCAAACTTACCCCCCACTATTTTCCCCAATTCGTAGCCTCAACCCCCAACCATTTCCCCAATTCGTAGCATCACACTCGTAGATCCACCCCTCAACCAATCTCCCCACTTCGTAGACTCAAACCCACCCCCAACCATTTTCCCCGATTCGTAGCATCACACTCGTAGATCCACCCCTCAACCAATCTCCCCACTTCGTAGACTCAAACTTACCCCCCACTATTTTCCCCAATTCGTAGCCTCAACCCCCAACCATTTTCCCCGATTCGTAGCATCACACTCGTAGATCCACCCCTCAACCAATCTCCCCTCTTCGTAGACTCAAACTTACCCCCCACTATTTTCCCCAATTCGTAGCCTCAACCCCCAACCATTTCCCCAATTCGTAGCATCACACTCGTAGATCCACCCCTCAACCAATCTCCCCACTTCATAGACTCAAACCCACCCCCCACCATTTTCCCCGATTCGTAGCATCACACTCGTAGATCCACCCCTCAACCAATCTCCCCACTTCGTAGACTCAAACCCACCCCCAACCATTTTCCCCGATTCGTAGCCTCAACCCCCAACCATTTTCCCCAATTCGTAGCATCACACTCGTAGATCCACCCCTCAACCAATCTCCCCACTTCGTAGACTCAAACTTACCCCCCACTATTTTCCCCAATTCGTAGCCTCAACCCCCAACCAATCGGCCCAATTCGTAGACTCACCCCCCAACCCCAACCAATCTCCCCACTTCGTAGACTCAACCCCCCCATCAATTTTCCCCAATTAGCAGCCTCAACCCCCAACCATTTTCCCCAATTCGTAGCATCACACTCGTAGATCCACCCCTCAACCAATCTCCCCACTTCGTAGACTCAAACTTACCCCCCACTATTTTCCCCAATTCGTAGCCTCAACCCCCAACCATTTTCCCCAATTCGTAGCATCACACTCGTAGATCCACCCCTCAACAAATCTCCCCACTTCGTAGACTCAAACCCACCCCCAACTATTTTCCCCAATTAGCAGCCTCAACCCCCAACCATTTTCCCCAATTTTAAGCACCAAACCCCAACCATTTTCCCCGATTCGTAGCATCACACTCGTAGATCCACCCCCCAACCAATCTCCCCACTTCCTAGACTCAAACCCACCCCCAACTATTTTCCCCAATTCGTAGCCTCAACCCCCAACCATTTTCCCCAATTCGTAGACTCACCCCCCAACCCCAACCAATCTCCCCACTTCGTAGACTCAACCCCCCCCATCAATTTTCCCCAATTAGCAGCCTCAACCCCCAACCATTTTCCCCGATTCGTAGCATCACACTCGTAGATCCACCCCTCAACCAATCTCCCCACTTCGTAGACTCAAACTTACCCCCCACTATTTTCCCCAATTCGTAGCCTCAACCCCCAACCATTTCCCCAATTCGTAGCATCACACTCGTAGATCCACCCCTCAACCAATCTCCCCACTTCGTAGACTCAAACCCACCCCCAACCATTTTCCCCGATTCGTAGCATCACACTCGTAGATCCACCCCTCAACCAATCTCCCCACTTCGTAGACTCAAACTTACCCCCCACTATTTTCCCCAATTCGTAGCCTCAACCCCCAACCAATCGGCCCAATTCGTAGACTCACCCCCCAACCCCAACCAATCTCCCCACTTCGTAGACTCAACCCCCCCATCAATTTTCCCCAATTAGCAGCCTCAACCCCCAACCATTTTCCCCAATTCGTAGCATCACACTCGTAGATCCACCCCTCAACCAATCTCCCCACTTCGTAGACTCAAACTTACCCCCCACTATTTTCCCCAATTCGTAGCCTCAACCCCCAACCAATCGGCCCAATTCGTAGACTCACCCCCCAACCCCAACCAATCTCCCCACTTCGTAGACTCAACCCCCCCATCAATTTTCCCCAATTAGCAGCCTCAACCCCCAACCATTTCCCCAATTCGTAGCATCACACTCGTAGATCCACCCCTCAACCAATCTCCCCACTTCGTAGACTCAAACCCACCCCCAACCATTTTCCCCGATTCGTAGCATCACACTCGTAGATCCACCCCTCAACCAATCTCCCCACTTCGTAGACTCAAACTTACCCCCCACTATTTTCCCCAATTCGTAGCCTCAACCCCCAACCAATCGGCCCAATTCGTAGACTCACCCCCCAACCCCAACCAATCTCCCCACTTCGTAGACTCAACCCCCCCATCAATTTTCCCCAATTAGCAGCCTCAACCCCCAACCATTTTCCCCGATTCGTAGCATCACACTCGTAGATCCACCCCTCAACCAATCTCCCCACTTCGTAGACTCAAACTTACCCCCCACTATTTTCCCCAATTCGTAGCCTCAACCCCCAACCATTTTCCCCGATTCGTAGCATCACACTCGTAGATCCACCCCTCAACCAATCTCCCCTCTTCGTAGACTCAAACTTACCCCCCACTATTTTCCCCAATTCGTAGCCTCAACCCCCAACCATTTTCCCCGATTCGTAGCATCACACTCGTAGATCCACCCCTCAACCAATCTCCCCTCTTCGTAGACTCAAACTTACCCCCCACTATTTTCCCCAATTCGTAGCCTCAACCCCCAACCATTTCCCCAATTCGTAGCATCACACTCGTAGATCCACCCCTTAACCAATCTCCCCACTTCATAGACTCAAACCCACCCCCAACCATTTTCCCCGATTCGTAGCCTCAACCCCCAACCATTTTCCCCAATTCGTAGCATCACACTCGTAGATCCACCCCTCAACCAATCTCCCCACTTCGTAGACTCAAACTTACCCCCCACTATTTTCCCCAATTCGTAGCCTCAACCCCCAACCAATCGGCCCAATTCGTAGACTCACCCCCCAACCCCAACCAATCTCCCCACTTCGTAGACTCAACCCCCCCATCAATTTTCCCCAATTAGCAGCCTCAACCCCCAACCATTTTCCCCGATTCGTAGCATCACACTCGTAGATCCACCCCTCAACCAATCTCCCCACTTCGTAGACTCAAACTTACCCCCATCTATTTTCCCCAATTCGTAGCCTCAACCCCCAACCATTTCCCCAATTCGTGGCATCACACTCGTAGATCCACCCCTCAACCAATCTCCCCACTTCGTAGACTCAAACTTACCCCCCACTATTTTCCCCAATTCGTAGCCTCAACCCCCAACCATTTCTCCAATTCGTAGCATCACACTCGTAGATCCACTTCTCAAACAATCTCCCCACTTCGTAGACTCAAACCCACGCCCAACTATTTTCCCCGATTCGTAGCATCACACTCGTAGATCCACCCCTCAACCAATCTCCCCACTTCGTAGACTCAAACCCACCCCCAACCATTTTCCCCGATTCGTAGCATCACACTCGTAGATCCACCCCTCAACCAATCTCCCCACTTCGTAGACTCAAACCCACCCCCAACCATTTTCCCCGATTCGTAGCATCACACTCGTAGATCCACCCCTCAACCAATCTCCCCACTTCGTAGACTCAAACTTACCCCCAACTATTTTCCCCAATTCGTAGCTTCAACCCCCAACCATTTTCCCCAATTCGTAGCTTAAAACCCCAACCATTTTCCCCAATTCGTAGCATCACACTCGTAGATCCACCCCTCAACCAATCTCCCCACTTCGTAGACTCACCCCCCCCCATCAATTTTCCCCAATTAGCAGCCTCAACCCCCAACCATTTTCCCCGATTCGTAGCATCACACTCGTAGATCCACCCCCCAACCAATCTCCCCACTTCGTAGACTCGAACTTACCCCCAACTATTTTCCCCAATTCGTAGCCTCAACCCCCAACCATTTTCCCCAATTCGTAGCATCACACTCGTAGATCCACACCTCAACCAATCTCCCCACTTCGTAGACTCAAACTTACCCCCCACTATTTTCCCCAATTCGTAGCCTCAACCCCCAACCATTTCCCCAATTCGTAGCATCACACTCGTAGATCCACCCCTCAACCAATCTCCCCACTTCGTAGACTCAAACCCACCCCCAACTATTTTCCCCGATTCGTAGCATCACACTCGTAGATCCACCCCTCAACCAATCTCCCTACTTCGTAGACTCAAACCCACCCCCAACTATTTTCCCCGATTCGTAGCATCACACTCGTAGATCCACCCCTCAACCAATCTCCCCACTTCGTAGACTCAAACCCACCCCCAACTATTTTCCCCGATTCGTAGCATCACACTCGTAGATCCACCCCTCAACCAATCTCCCCACTTCGTAGACTCAAACCCACCCCCAACCATTTTCCCCGATTCGTAGCATCACACTCGTAGATCCACTTCTCAACCAATCTCCCCACTTCGTAGACTCAAACCCACCCCCAACTATTTTCCCCGATTCGTAGCATCACACTCGTAGATCCACCCCTCAACCAATCTCCCCACTTCGTAGACTCAAACCCACCCCCAACCATTTTCCCCGATTCGTAGCATCACACTCGTAGATCCACCCCTCAACCAATCTCCCCACTTCGTAGACTCAAACCCACCCCCAACCATTTTCCCCGATTCGTAGCATCACACTCGTAGATCCACCCCTCAACCAATCTCCCCACTTCGTAGACTCAAACTTACCCCCAACTATTTTCCCCAATTCGTAGCTTCAACCCCCAACCATTTTCCCCAATTCGTAGCTTCAAACCCCAACCATTTTCCCCAATTCGTAGCATCACACTCGTAGATCCACCCCTCAACCAATCTCCCCACTTCGTAGACTCAAACCCACCCCCAACTATTTTCCCCAATTCGTAGCCTCAACCCCCAACCATTTTCCCCAATTCGTAGCATCACACTCGTAGATCCACCCCTCAACCAATCTCCCCGCTTCGTAGACTCAAACTTACCCCCAACTATTTTCCCCAATTCGTAGCTTCAACCCCCAACCATTTTCCCCAATTCGTAGCTTCAAACCCCAACCATTTTCCCCAATTCGTAGCATCACACTCGTAGATCCACCCCTCAACCAATCTCCCCACTTCGTAGACTCAAACCCACCCCCAACTATTTTCCCCAATTCGTAGCCTCAACCCCCAACCATTTTCCCCAATTCGTAGCATCACACTCGTAGATCCACCCCTCAACCAATCTTCCCACTTCGTAGACTCAAACCCCCCCCCCTCAATTTTCCCCAATTAGCAGCCTCAACCCCCAACCATTTTCCCCGATTCGTAGCATCACACTCGTAGATCCACACCTCAACCAATCTCCCCACTTCGTAGACTCAAACTTACCCCCCACTATTTTCCCCAATTCGTAGCCTCAACCCCCAATCATTTCCCCAATTCGTAGCATCACACTCGTTGATCCACCCCTCAACCAATCTCCCCACTTCGTAGACTCAAACCCACCCCCAACTATTTTCCCCGATTCGTAGCATCACACTCGTAGATCCACCCCTCAACCAATCTCCCCACTTCGTAGACTCAAACCCACCCCCAACTATTTTCCCCGATTCGTAGCATCACACTCGTAGATCCACCCCTCAACCAATCTCCCCACTTCGTAGACTCAAACCCACCCCCAACTATTTTCCCCGATTCGTAGCATCACACTCGTAGATCCACCCCTCAACCAATCTCCCCACTTCGTAGACTCAAACCCACCCCCAACTATTTTCCCCGATTCGTAGCATCACACTCGTAGATCCACCCCTCAACCAATCTCCCCACTTCGTAGACTCAAACCCACCCCCAACTATTTTCCCCAATTCGTAGCCTCAACCCCCAACCAATCGGCCCAATTCGTAGACTCACCCCCCAACCCCAACCAATCTCCCCACTTCGTAGACTCACCCCCCCCCATCAATTTTCCCCAATTAGCAGCCTCAACCCCCAACCATTTTTCCCGATTCGTAGCATCACACTCGTAGATCCACACCTCAACCAATCTCCCCACTTCGTAGACTCAAACTTACCCCCCACTATTTTCCCCAATTCGTAGCCTCAACCCCCAACCATTTCCCCAATTCGTAGCATCACACTCGTAGATCCACCCCTCAACCAATCTCCCCACTTCGTAGACTCAAACCCACCCCCAACTTTTTTCCCCGATTCGTAGCATCACACTCGTAGATCCACCCCTCAACCAATCTCCCCACTTCGTAGACTCAAACCCACCCCCAACTATTTTCCCCGATTCGTAGCATCACACTCGTAGATCCACCCCTCAACCAATCTCCCCACTTCGTAGACTCAAACCCACCCCCAACTATTTTCCCCGATTCGTAGCATCACACTCGTAGATCCACCCCTCAACCAATCTCCCCACTTCGTAGACTCAAACCCACCCCCAACCATTTTCCCCGATTCGTAGCATCACACTCGTAGATCCACCCCTCAACCAATCTCCCCACTTCGTAGACTCAAACCCACCCCCAACCATTTTCCCCGATTCGTAGCATCACACTCGTAGATCCACCCCTCAACCAATCTCCCCACTTCGTAGACTCAAACTTACCCCCAACTATTTTCCCCAATTCGTAGCTTCAACCCCCAACCATTTTCCCCAATTCGTAGCTTCAAACCCCAACCATTTTCCCCAATTCGTAGCATCACACTCGTAGATCCACCCCTCAACCAATCTCCCCACTTCGTAGACTCAAACCCACCCCCAACTATTTTCCCCAATTCGTAGCCTCAACCCCCAATCATTTCCCCAATTCGTAGCATCACACTCGTAGATCCACCCCTCAACCAATCTCCCCACTTCGTAGACTCAAACCCACCCCCAACTATTTTCCCCGATTCGTAGCATCACACTCGTAGATCCACCCCTCAACCAATCTCCCCACTTCGTAGACTCAAACCCACCCCCAACTATTTTCCCCGATTCGTAGCATCACACTCGTAGATCCACCCCTCAACCAATCTCCCCACTTCGTAGACTCAAACCCACCCCCAACTATTTTCCCCGATTCGTAGCATCACACTCGTAGATCCACCCCTCAACCAATCTCCCCACTTCGTAGACTCAAACCCACCCCCAACTATTTTCCCCGATTCGTAGCATCACACTCGTAGATCCACCCCTCAACCAATCTCCCCACTTCGTAGACTCAAACCCACCCCCAACTATTTTCCCCGATTCGTAGCATCACACTCGTAGATCCACCCCTCAACCAATCTCCCCACTTCGTAGACTCAAACCCACCCCCAACTATTTTCCCCAATTCGTAGCCTCAACCCCCAACCAATCGGCCCAATTCGTAGACTCACCCCCCAACCCCAACCAATCTCCCCACTTCGTAGACTCACCCCCCCCCATCAATTTTCCCCAATTAGCAGCCTCAACCCCCAACCATTTTCCCCGATTCGTAGCATCACACTCGTAGATCCACACCTCAACCAATCTCCCCACTTCGTAGACTCAAACTTACCCCCCACTATTTTTCCCAATTCGTAGCCTCAACCCCCAACCATTTTTCCCGATTCGTAGCATCACACTCGTAGATCCACACCTCAACCAATCTCCCCACTTCGTAGACTCAAACTTACCCCCCACTATTTTCCCCAATTCGTAGCCTCAACCCCCAACCATTTCCCCAATTCGTAGCATCACACTCGTAGATCCACCCCTCAACCAATCTCCCCACTTCGTAGACTCAAACCCACCCCCAACTATTTTCCCCAATTCGTAGCCTCAACCCCCAACCATTTTCCCCAATTCGTAGCATCACACTCGTAGATCCACCCCTCAACCAATCTCCCCGCTTCGTAGACTCAAACTTACCCCCAACTATTTTCCCCAATTCGTAGCTTCAACCCCCAACCATTTTCCCCAATTCGTAGCTTCAAACCCCAACCATTTTCCCCAATTCGTAGCATCACACTCGTAGATCCACCCCTCAACCAATCTCGCCACTTCGTAGACTCAAACCCACCCCCAACTATTTTCCCCAATTCGTAGCCTCAACCCCCAACCATTTTCCCCAATTCGTAGCATCACACTCGTAGATCCACCCCTCAACCAATCTTCCCACTTCGTAGACTCAAACCCCCCCCCATCAATTTTCCCCAATTAGCAGCCTCAACCCCCAACCATTTTCCCCGATTCGTAGCATCACACTCGTAGATCCACACCTCAACCAATCTCCCCACTTCGTAGACTCAAACTTACCCCCCACTATTTTCCCCAATTAGCAGCCTCAACCCCCAACCATTTTCCCCGATTCGTAGCATCACACTCGTAGATCCACCCCTCAACCAATCTCCCCACTTCGTAGACTCAAACTTACCCCCCACTATTTTCCCCAATTCGTAGCCTCAACCCCCAACCATTTCCCCAATTCGTAGCATCACACTCGTAGATCCACCCCTCAACCAATCTCCCCACTTCGTAGACTCAAATCCACCCCCAACTATTTTCCCCAATTCGTCGCCTCAACCCCCAACCAATCGGCCCAATTCGTAGCATCACACTCGTAGATCTACCCCTCAACCAATCTCCCCACTTCGTTGACTCAAACTTACCCCCAACTATTTTCCCCAATTCGTAGCTTCAACCCCCAACCATTTTCCCCAATTCGTAGCTTCAAACCCCAACCATTTTCCCCAATTCGTAGAATCACACTCGTAGATCCACCCCTCAACCAATCTCCCCACTTCGTAGACTCAAACCCACCCCCAACTATTTTCCCCAATTCGTAGCCTCAACCCCCAACCATTTTCCCCAATTCGTAGCATCACACTCGTAGATCCACACCTCAACCAATCTCCCCACTTCGTAGACTCAAACTTACCCCCCACTATTTTCCCCCAATTCGTAGCCTCAACCCCCAATCATTTCCCCAATTCGTAGCATCACACTCGTTGATCCACCCCTCAACCAATCTCCCCACTTCGTAGACTCAAACCCACCCCCAACTATTTTCCCCGATTCGTAGCATCACACTCGTAGATCCACCCCTCAACCAATCTCCCCACTTCGTAGACTCAAACCCACCCCCAACTATTTTCCCCGATTCGTAGCATCACACTCGTAGATCCACCCCTCAACCAATCTCCCCACTTCGTAGACTCAAACCCACCCCCAACTATTTTCCCCGATTCGTAGCATCACACTCGTAGATCCACCCCTCAACCAATCTCCCCACTTCGTAGACTCAAACCCACCCCCAACTATTTTCCCCGATTCGTAGCATCACACTCGTAGATCCACCCCTCAACCAATCTCCCCACTTCGTAGACTCAAACCCACCCCCAACTATTTTCCCCAATTCGTAGCCTCAACCCCCAACCAATCGGCCCAATTCGTAGACTCACCCCCCAACCCCAACCAATCTCCCCACTTCGTAGACTCACCCCCCCCCATCAATTTTCCCCAATTAGCAGCCTCAACCCCCAACCATTTTCCCCGATTCGTAGCATCACACTCGTAGATCCACACCTCAACCAATCTCCCCACTTCGTAGACTCAAACTTACCCCCCACTATTTTTCCCAATTCGTAGCCTCAACCCCCAACCATTTTTCCCGATTCGTAGCATCACACTCGTAGATCCACACCTCAACCAATCTCCCCACTTCGTAGACTCAAACTTACCCCCCACTATTTTCCCCAATTCGTAGCCTCAACCCCCAACCATTTCCCCAATTCGTAGCATCACACTCGTAGATCCACCCCTCAACCAATCTCCCCACTTCGTAGACTCAAACCCACCCCCAACTTTTTTCCCCGATTCGTAGCATCACACTCGTAGATCCACCCCTCAACCAATCTCCCCACTTCGTAGACTCAAACCCACCCTCAACTATTTTCCCCGATTCGTAGCATCACACTCGTAGATCCACCCCTCAACCAATCTCCCCACTTCGTAGACTCAAACCCACCCCCAACTATTTTCCCCGATTCGTAGCATCACACTCGTAGATCCACCCCTCAACCAATCTCCCCACTTCGTAGACTCAAACCCACCCCCAACCATTTTCCCCGATTCGTAGCATCACACTCGTAGATCCACCCCTCAACCAATCTCCCCACTTCGTAGACTCAAACCCACCCCCAACCATTTTCCCCGATTCGTAGCATCACACTCGTAGATCCACCCCTCAACCAATCTCCCCACTTCGTAGACTCAAACTTACCCCCAACTATTTTCCCCAATTCGTAGCTTCAACCCCCAACCATTTTCCCCAATTCGTAGCTTCAAACCCCAACCATTTTCCCCAATTCGTAGCATCACACTCGTAGATCCACCCCTCAACCAATCTCCCCACTTCGTAGACTCAAACCCACCCCCAACTATTTTCCCCAATTCGTAGCCTCAACCCCCAACCATTTTCCCCAATTCGTAGCATCACACTCGTAGATCCACCCCTCAACCAATCTCCCCACTTCGTAGACTCAAACCCACCCCCAACTATTTTCCCCAATTCGTAGCCTCAACCCCCAACCATTTTCCCCAATTCGTAGCATCACACTCGTAGATCCACCCCTCAACCAATCTTCCCACTTCGTAGACTCAAACCCCCCCCCATCAATTTTCCCCAATTAGCAGCCTCAACCCCCAACCATTTTCCCCGATTCGTAGCATCACACTCGTAGATCCACACCTCAACCAATCTCCCCACTTCGTAGACTCAAACTTACCCCCCACTATTTTCCCCCAATTCGTAGCCTCAACCCCCAATCATTTCCCCAATTCGTAGCATCACACTCGTTGATCCACCCCTCAACCAATCTCCCCACTTCGTAGACTCAAACCCACCCCCAACTATTTTCCCCGATTCGTAGCATCACACTCGTAGATCCACCCCTCAACCAATCTCCCCACTTCGTAGACTCAAACCCACCCCCAACTATTTTCCCCGATTCGTAGCATCACACTCGTAGATCCACCCCTCAACCAATCTCCCCACTTCGTAGACTCAAACCCACCCCCAACTATTTTCCCCGATTCGTAGCATCACACTCGTAGATCCACCCCTCAACCAATCTCCCCACTTCGTAGACTCAAACCCACCCCCAACTATTTTCCCCGATTCGTAGCATCACACTCGTAGATCCACACCTCAACCAATCTCCCCACTTCGTAGACTCAAACCCACCCCCAACTATTTTCCCCGATTCGTAGCATCACACTCGTAGATCCACCCCTCAACCAATCTCCCCACTTCGTAGACTCAAACCCACCCCCAACTATTTTCCCCAATTCGTAGCCTCAACCCCCAACCAATCGGCCCAATTCGTAGACTCACCCCCCAACCCCAACCAATCTCCCCACTTCGTAGACTCACCCCCCCCCATCAATTTTCCCCAATTAGCAGCCTCAACCCCCAACCATTTTCCCCGATTCGTAGCATCACACTCGTAGATCCACACCTCAACCAATCTCCCCACTTCGTAGACTCAAACTTACCCCCCACTATTTTTCCCAATTCGTAGCCTCAACCCCCAACCATTTTTCCCGATTCGTAGCATCACACTCGTAGATCCACACCTCAACCAATCTCCCCACTTCGTAGACTCAAACTTACCCCCCACTATTTTCCCCAATTCGTAGCCTCAACCCCCAACCATTTCCCCAATTCGTAGCATCACACTCGTAGATCCACCCCTCAACCAATCTCCCCACTTCGTAGACTCAAACCCACCCCCAACTTTTTTCCCCGATTCGTAGCATCACACTCGTAGATCCACCCCTCAACCAATCTCCCCACTTCGTAGACTCAAACCCACCCCCAACTATTTTCCCCGATTCGTAGCATCACACTCGTAGATCCACCCCTCAACCAATCTCCCCACTTCGTAGACTCAAACCCACCCCCAACTATTTTCCCCGATTCGTAGCATCACACTCGTAGATCCACCCCTCAACCAATCTCCCCACTTCGTAGACTCAAACCCACCCCCAACCATTTTCCCCGATTCGTAGCATCACACTCGTAGATCCACCCCTCAACCAATCTCCCCACTTCGTAGACTCAAACCCACCCCCAACCATTTTCCCCGATTCGTAGCATCACACTCGTAGATCCACCCCTCAACCAATCTCCCCACTTCGTAGACTCAAACTTACCCCCAACTATTTTCCCCAATTCGTAGCTTCAACCCCCAACCATTTTCCCCAATTCGTAGCTTCAAACCCCAACCATTTTCCCCAATTCGTAGCATCACACTCGTAGATCCACCCCTCAACCAATCTCCCCACTTCGTAGACTCAAACCCACCCCCAACTATTTTCCCCAATTCGTAGCCTCAACCCCCAACCATTTTCCCCAATTCGTAGCATCACACTCGTAGATCCACCCCTCAACCAATCTCCCCACTTCGTAGACTCAAACCCACCCCCAACTATTTTCCCCAATTCGTAGCCTCAACCCCCAACCATTTTCCCCAATTCGTAGCATCACACTCGTAGATCCACCCCTCAACCAATCTTCCCACTTCGTAGACTCAAACCCCCCCCCATCAATTTTCCCCAATTAGCAGCCTCAACCCCCAACCATTTTCCCCGATTCGTAGCATCACACTCGTAGATCCACCCCTCAACCAATCTCCCCACTTCGTAGACTCAAACCCACCCCCAACCATTTTCCCCGATTCGTAGCATCACACTCGTAGATCCACTTCTCAACCAATCTCCCCACTTCGTAGACTCAAACCCACCCCCAACTATTTTCCCCGATTCGTAGCATCACACTCGTAGATCCACCCCTCAACCAATCTCCCCACTTCGTAGACTCAAACCCACCCCCAACCATTTTCCCCGATTCGTAGCATCACACTCGTAGATCCACCCCTCAACCAATCTCCCCACTTCGTAGACTCAAACCCACCCCCAACCATTTTCCCCGATTCGTAGCATCACACTCGTAGATCCACCCCTCAACCAATCTCCCCACTTCGTAGACTCAAACTTACCCCCAACTATTTTCCCCAATTCGTAGCTTCAACCCCCAACCATTTTCCCCAATTCGTAGCTTCAAACCCCAACCATTTTCCCCAATTCGTAGCATCACACTCGTAGATCCACCCCTCAACCAATCTCCCCACTTCGTAGACTCAAACCCACCCCCAACTATTTTCCCCAATTCGTAGCCTCAACCCCCAACCATTTTCCCCAATTCGTAGCATCACACTCGTAGATCCACCCCTCAACCAATCTCCCCGCTTCGTAGACTCAAACTTACCCCCAACTATTTTCCCCAATTCGTAGCTTCAACCCCCAACCATTTTCCCCAATTCGTAGCTTCAAACCCCAACCATTTTCCCCAATTCGTAGCATCACACTCGTAGATCCACCCCTCAACCAATCTCCCCACTTCGTAGACTCAAACCCACCCCCAACTATTTTCCCCAATTCGTAGCCTCAACCCCCAACCATTTTCCCCAATTCGTAGCATCACACTCGTAGATCCACCCCTCAACCAATCTTCCCACTTCGTAGACTCAAACCCCCCCCCATCAATTTTCCCCAATTAGCAGCCTCAACCCCCAACCATTTTCCCCGATTCGTAGCATCACACTCGTAGATCCACACCTCAACCAATCTCCCCACTTCGTAGACTCAAACTTACCCCCCACTATTTTCCCCAATTCGTAGCCTCAACCCCCAATCATTTCCCCAATTCGTAGCATCACACTCGTTGATCCACCCCTCAACCAATCTCCCCACTTCGTAGACTCAAACCCACCCCCAACTATTTTCCCCGATTCGTAGCATCACACTCGTAGATCCACCCCTCAACCAATCTCCCCACTTCGTAGACTCAAACCCACCCCCAACTATTTTCCCCGATTCGTAGCATCACACTCGTAGATCCACCCCTCAACCAATCTCCCCACTTCGTAGACTCAAACCCACCCCCAACTATTTTCCCCGATTCGTAGCATCACACTCGTTGATCCACCCCTCAACCAATCTCCCCACTTCGTAGACTCAAACCCACCCCCAACTATTTTCCCCGATTCGTAGCATCACACTCGTAGATCCACCCCTCAACCAATCTCCCCACTTCGTAGACTCAAACCCACCCCCAACTATTTTCCCCGATTCGTAGCATCACACTCGTAGATCCACCCCTCAACCAATCTCCCCACTTCGTAGACTCAAACCCACCCCCAACTATTTTCCCCGATTCGTAGCATCACACTCGTAGATCCACCCCTCAACCAATCTCCCCACTTCGTAGACTCAAACCCACCCCCAACTATTTTCCCCAATTCGTAGCCTCAACCCCCAACCAATCGGCCCAATTCGTAGACTCACCCCCCCCCATCAATTTTCCCCAATTAGCAGCCTCAACCCCCAACCATTTTCCCCGATTCGTAGCATCACACTCGTAGATCCACACCTCAACCAATCTCCCCACTTCGTAGACTCAAACTTACCCCCCACTATTTTTCCCAATTCGTAGCCTCAACCCCCAACCATTTTTCCCGATTCGTAGCATCACACTCGTAGATCCACACCTCAACCAATCTCCCCACTTCGTAGACTCAAACTTACCCCCCACTATTTTCCCCAATTCGTAGCCTCAACCCCCAACCATTTCCCCAATTCGTAGCATCACACTCGTAGATCCACCCCTCAACCAATCTCCCCACTTCGTAGACTCAAACCCACCCCCAACTTTTTTCCCCGATTCGTAGCATCACACTCGTAGATCCACCCCTCAACCAATCTCCCCACTTCGTAGACTCAAACCCACCCCCAACTATTTTCCCCGATTCGTAGCATCACACTCGTAGATCCACCCCTCAACCAATCTCCCCACTTCGTAGACTCAAACCCACCCCCAACTATTTTCCCCGATTCGTAGCATCACACTCGTAGATCCACCCCTCAACCAATCTCCCCACTTCGTAGACTCAAACCCACCCCCAACCATTTTCCCCGATTCGTAGCATCACACTCGTAGATCCACCCCTCAACCAATCTCCCCACTTCGTAGACTCAAACCCACCCCCAACCATTTTCCCCGATTCGTAGCATCACACTCGTAGATCCACCCCTCAACCAATCTCCCCACTTCGTAGACTCAAACTTACCCCCAACTATTTTCCCCAATTCGTAGCTTCAACCCCCAACCATTTTCCCCAATTCGTAGCTTCAAACCCCAACCATTTTCCCCAATTCGTAGCATCACACTCGTAGATCCACCCCTCAACCAATCTCCCCACTTCGTAGACTCAAACCCACCCCCAACTATTTTCCCCGATTCGTAGCATCACACTCGTAGATCCACCCCTCAACCAATCTCCCCACTTCGTAGACTCAAACCCACCCCCAACTATTTTCCCCGATTCGTAGCATCACACTCGTAGATCCACCCCTCAACCAATCTCCCCACTTCGTAGACTCAAACCCACCCCCAACCATTTTCCCCGATTCGTAGCATCACACTCGTAGATCCACCCCTCAACCAATCTCCCCACTTCGTAGACTCAAACCCACCCCCAACCATTTTCCCCGATTCGTAGCATCACACTCGTAGATCCACCCCTCAACCAATCTCCCCACTTCGTAGACTCAAACTTACCCCCAACTATTTTCCCCAATTCGTAGCTTCAACCCCCAACCATTTTCCCCAATTCGTAGCTTCAAACCCCAACCATTTTCCCCAATTCGTAGCATCACACTCGTAGATCCACCCCTCAACCAATCTCCCCACTTCGTAGACTCAAACCCACCCCCAACTATTTTCCCCAATTCGTAGCCTCAACCCCCAACCATTTTCCCCAATTCGTAGCATCACACTCGTAGATCCACCCCTCAACCAATCTCCCCACTTCGTAGACTCAAACCCACCCCCAACTATTTTCCCCAATTCGTAGCCTCAACCCCCAACCATTTTCCCCAATTCGTAGCATCACACTCGTAGATCCACCCCTCAACCAATCTTCCCACTTCGTAGACTCAAACCCCCCCCCATCAATTTTCCCCAATTAGCAGCCTCAACCCCCAACCATTTTCCCCGATTCGTAGCATCACACTCGTAGATCCACACCTCAACCAATCTCCCCACTTCGTAGACTCAAACTTACCCCCCACTATTTTCCCCAATTCGTAGCCTCAACCCCCAATCATTTCCCCAATTCGTAGCATCACACTCGTAGATCCACCCCTCAACCAATCTCCCCACTTCGTAGACTCAAACCCACCCCCAACTATTTTCCCCGATTCGTAGCATCACACTCGTAGATCCACCCCTCAACCAATCTCCCCACTTCGTAGACTCAAACCCACCCCCAACTATTTTCCCCGATTCGTAGCATCACACTCGTAGATCCACCCCTCAACCAATCTCCCCACTTCGTAGACTCAAACCCACCCCCAACTATTTTCCCCGATTCGTAGCATCACACTCGTAGATCCACCCCTCAACCAATCTCCCCACTTCGTAGACTCAAACCCACCCCCAACTATTTTCCCCGATTCGTAGCATCACACTCGTAGATCCACCCCTCAACCAATCTCCCCACTTCGTAGACTCAAACCCACCCCCAACTATTTTCCCCGATTCGTAGCATCACACTCGTAGATCCACCCCTCAACCAATCTCCCCACTTCGTAGACTCAAACCCACCCCCAACTATTTTCCCCAATTCGTAGCCTCAACCCCCAACCAATCGGCCCAATTCGTAGACTCACCCCCCAACCCCAACCAATCTCCCCACTTCGTAGACTCACCCCCCCCCATCAATTTTCCCCAATTAGCAGCCTCAACCCCCAACCATTTTCCCCGATTCGTAGCATCACACTCGTAGATCCACACCTCAACCAATCTCCCCACTTCGTAGACTCAAACTTACCCCCCACTATTTTTCCCAATTCGTAGCCTCAACCCCCAACCATTTTTCCCGATTCGTAGCATCACACTCGTAGATCCACACCTCAACCAATCTCCCCACTTCGTAGACTCAAACTTACCCCCCACTATTTTCCCCAATTCGTAGCCTCAACCCCCAACCATTTCCCCAATTCGTAGCATCACACTCGTAGATCCACCCCTCAACCAATCTCCCCACTTCGTAGACTCAAACCCACCCCCAACTATTTTCCCCGATTCGTAGCATCACACTCGTAGATCCACCCCTCAACCAATCTCCTACTTCGTAGACTCAAACCCACCCCCAACTATTTTCCCCGATTCGTAGCATCACACTCGTAGATCCACCCCTCAACCAATCTCCCCACTTCGTAGACTCAAACCCACCCCCAACTATTTTCCCCGATTCGTAGCATCACACTCGTAGATCCACCCCTCAACCAATCTCCCCACTTCGTAGACTCAAACCCACCCCCAACCATTTTCCCCGATTCGTAGCATCACACTCGTAGATCCACTTCTCAACCAATCTCCCCACTTCGTAGACTCAAACCCACCCCCAACTATTTTCCCCGATTCGTAGCATCACACTCGTAGATCCACCCCTCAACCAATCTCCCCACTTCGTAGACTCAAACCCACCCCCAACCATTTTCCCCGATTCGTAGCATCACACTCGTAGATCCACCCCTCAACCAATCTCCCCACTTCGTAGACTCAAACCCACCCCCAACCATTTTCCCCGATTCGTAGCATCACACTCGTAGATCCACCCCTCAACCAATCTCCCCACTTCGTAGACTCAAACTTACCCCCAACTATTTTCCCCAATTCGTAGCTTCAACCCCCAACCATTTTCCCCAATTCGTAGCTTCAAACCCCAACCATTTTCCCCAATTCGTAGCATCACACTCGTAGATCCACCCCTCAACCAATCTCCCCACTTCGTAGACTCAAACCCACCCCCAACTATTTTCCCCAATTCGTAGCCTCAACCCCCAACCATTTTCCCCAATTCGTAGCATCACACTCGTAGATCCACCCCTCAACCAATCTCCCCGCTTCGTAGACTCAAACTTACCCCCAACTATTTTCCCCAATTCGTAGCTTCAACCCCCAACCATTTTCCCCAATTCGTAGCTTCAAACCCCAACCATTTTCCCCAATTCGTAGCATCACACTCGTAGATCCACCCCTCAACCAATCTCCCCACTTCGTAGACTCAAACCCACCCCCAACTATTTTCCCCAATTCGTAGCCTCAACCCCCAACCATTTTCCCCAATTCGTAGCATCACACTCGTAGATCCACCCCTCAACCAATCTTCCCACTTCGTAGACTCAAACCCCCCCCCATCAATTTTCCCCAATTAGCAGCCTCAACCCCCAACCATTTTCCCCGATTCGTAGCATCACACTCGTAGATCCACACCTCAACCAATCTCCCCACTTCGTAGACTCAAACTTACCCCCCACTATTTTCCCCAATTAGCAGCCTCAACCCCCAACCATTTTCCCCGATTCGTAGCATCACACTCGTAGATCCACCCCTCAACCAATCTCCCCACTTCGTAGACTCAAATCCACCCCCAACTATTTTCCCCAATTCGTCGCCTCAACCCCCAACCAATCGGCCCAATTCGTAGCATCACACTCGTAGATCTACCCCTCAACCAATCTCCCCACTTCGTTGACTCAAACTTACCCCCAACTATTTTCCCCAATTCGTAGCTTCAACCCCCAACCATTTTCCCCAATTCGTAGCTTCAAACCCCAACCATTTTCCCCAATTCGTAGAATCACACTCGTAGATCCACCCCTCAACCAATCTCCCCACTTCGTAGACTCAAACCCACCCCCAACTATTTTCCCCAATTCGTAGCCTCAACCCCCAACCATTTTCCCCAATTCGTAGCATCACACTCGTAGATCCACCCCTCAACCAATCTCCCCACTTCGTAGACTCAAACCCACCCCCAACTATTTTCCCCAATTCGTAGCCTCAACCCCCAACCAATCGGCCCAATTCGTAGACTCACCCCCCAACCCCAACCAATCTCCCCACTTCGTAGACTCACCCCCCCCCATCAATTTTCCCCAATTAGCAGCCTCAACCCCCAACCATTTTCCCCGATTCGTAGCATCACACTCGTAGATCCACACCTCAACCAATCTCCCCACTTCGTAGACTCAAACTTACCCCCCACTATTTTTCCCAATTCGTAGCCTCAACCCCCAACCATTTTCCCCGATTCGTAGCATCACACTCGTAGATCCACACCTCAACCAATCTCCCCACTTCGTAGACTCAAACTTACCCCCCACTATTTTCCCCAATTAGCAGCCTCAACCCCCAACCATTTTCCCCGATTCGTAGCATCACACTCGTAGATCCACCCCTCAACCAATCTCCCCACTTCGTAGACTCAAATCCACCCCCAACTATTTTCCCCAATTCGTAGCCTCAACCCCCAACCAATCGGCCCAATTCGTAGACTCACCCCCCAACCCCAACCAATCTCCCCACTTCGTAGACTCACCCCCAAACCCCAACCAATCTCCCCACTTCGTAGACTCACCCCCCCCCATCAATTTTCCCCAATTAGCAGCCTCAACCCCCAACCATTTTCCCCGATTCGTAGCATCACACTCGTAGATCTACCCCTCAACCAATCTCCCCACTTCGTAGACTCAAACTTACCCCCAACTATTTTCCCCAATTCGTAGCTTCAACCCCCAACCATTTTCCCCAATTCGTAGCTTCAAACCCCAACCATTTTCCCCAATTCGTAGAATCACACTCGTAGATCCACCCCTCAACCAATCTCCCCACTTCGTAGACTCAAACCCACCCCCAACTATTTTCCCCAATTCGTAGCCTCAACCCCCAACCATTTTCCCCAATTCGTAGCATCACACTCGTAGATCCACCCCTCAACCAATCTCCACACTTCGTAGACTCAAACCCACCCCCAACTATTTTCCCCAATTCGTAGCCTCAACCCCCAACCAATCGGCCCAATTCGTAGACTCACCCCCCAACCCCAACCAATCTCCCCACTTCGTAGACTCACCCCCCCCCCATCAATTTTCCCCAATTAGCAGCCTCAACCCCCAACCATTTTCCCCGATTCGTAGCATCACACTCGTAGATCTACCCCTCAACCAATCTCCCCACTTCGTAGACTCAAACTTACCCCCAACTATTTTCCCCAATTCGTAGCTTCAACCCCCAACCATTTTCCCCAATTCGTAGCTTCAAACCCCAACCATTTTCCCCAATTCGTAGAATCACACTCGTAGATCCACCCCTCAACCAATCTCCCCACTTCGTAGACTCAAACCCACCCCCAACTATTTTCCCCAATTCGTAGCCTCAACCCCCAACCATTTTCCCCAATTCGTAGCATCACACTCGTAGATCCACCCCTCAACCAATCTCCACACTTCGTAGACTCAAACCCACCCCCAACTATTTTCCCCAATTCGTAGCCTCAACCCCCAACCAATCGGCCCAATTCGTAGACTCACCCCCCAACCCCAACCAATCTCCCCACTTCGTAGACTCACCCCCCCCCCATCAATTTTCCCCAATTAGCAGCCTCAACCCCCAACCATTTTCCCCGATTCGTAGCATCACACTCGTAGATCCACACCTCAACCAATCTCCCCACTTCGTAGACTCAAACTTACCCCCCACTATTTTTCCCAATTCGTAGCCTCAACCCCCAACCATTTTCCCCGATTCGTAGCATCACACTCGTAGATCCACACCTCAACCAATCTCCCCACTTCGTAGACTCAAACTTACCCCCCACTATTTTCCCCAATTAGCAGCCTCAACCCCCAACCATTTTCCCCGATTCGTAGCATCACACTCGTAGACTCACCCCCCCCCATCAATTTTCCCCAATTAGCAGCCTCAACCCCCAACCATTTCCCCAATTCGTAGCATCACACTCGTAGATCCACCCCTCAACCAATCTCCCCACTTCGTAGACTCAAACCCACCCCCAACCATTTTCCCCGATTCGTAGCATCACACTCGTAGATCCACCCCTCAACCAATCTCCCCACTTCGTAGACTCAAACCCACCCCCAACTATTTTCCCCAATTCGTAGCCTCAACCCCCAACCAATCGGCCCAATTCGTAGACTCACCCCCCAACCCCAACCAATCTCCCCACTTCGTAGACTCAAACTTACCCCCAACTATTTTCCCCAATTCGTAGATTCAACCCCCAACCATTTTCCCCAATTCGTAGCTTCAAACCCCAACCATTTTCCCCAATTCGTAGAATCACACTCGTAGATCCACCCCTCAACCAATCTCCCCACTTCGTAGACTCAAACTAACCCCCCACTATTTTCCCCAATTCGTAGCCTCAACCCCCAACCATTTTCCCCAATTCGTAGCATCACACTCGTAGATCCACCCCTCAACCAATCTCCCCACTTCGTAGACTCAAACCCACCCCCAACTATTTTCCCCAATTCGTAGCCTCAACCCCCAACCAATCGGCCCAATTCGTAGACTCACCCCCCAACCCCAACCAATCTCCCCACTTCGTAGACTCACCCCACCCCATAAATTTTCCCCAATTAGCAGCCTCAACCCCCAACCATTTTCCCCAATTTTTAGCATCAAACCCCAACCATTTTCCCCGATTCGTAGCATCACACTCGTAGATCCACCCCTCAACCAATCTCCCCACTTCGTAGACTCAAACCCACCCCCAACCATTTTCCCCGATTCGTAGCATCACACTCGTAGATCCACCCCTCAACCAATCTCCCCACTTCGTAGACTCAAACCCACCCCCAACTATTTTCCCCAATTCGTAGCCTCAACCCCCAACCAATCGGCCCAATTCGTAGACTCACCCCCCAACCCCAACCAATCTCCCCACTTCGTAGACTCAAACTTACCCCCAACTATTTTCCCCAATTCGTAGATTCAACCCCCAACCATTTTCCCCAATTCGTAGCTCAACCCCCAACCAATCGGCCCAATTCGTAGACTCACCCCCCAACCCCAACCAATCTCCCCACTTCGTAGACTCACCCCCAAACTTCTACCAATCTCCCCACTTCGTAGACTCACCCCCCCCCCATAAATTTTCCCCAATTAGCAGCCTCAACCCCCAACCATTTTCCCTAATTTTTAGCATCAAACCCCAACCATTTTCCCCGATTCGTAGCATCACACTCGTAGATCCACCCCTCAACCAATCTCCCCACTTCGTAGGCTCAAACCCACCCCCAACTATTTTCCCCAATTCGTAGCCTCAACCCCCAACCAATCGGCCCAATTCGTAGACTCACCCCCCAACCCCAACCAATCTCCCCACTTCGTAGACTCACCCTCCCCCATCAATTTTCCCCAATTAGCAGCCTCAACCCCCAACCATTTTCCCCGATTCGTAGCATCACACTCGTAGATCCACACCTCAACCAATCTCCCCACTTCGTAGACTCAAACCCACCCCCAACTATTTTCCCCAATTCGTAGCCTCAACCCCCAACCAATCGGCCCAATTCGTAGACTCACCCCCCAACCCCAACCAATCTCCCCACTTCGTAGACTCAAACCCCCCCCCAAATATTTCCCCAATTCGTAGCCTCAACCCCCAACCATTTTCCCCAATTCGTAGACTCAACCCCCTAACCATCTTCCCCAATTCGTAGCATCAAACCACAACCATTTTCTCCGATTCGTAGAACCACACTCCAACCATTCCCCAATTCGTCCTAACGTATTTTCCCAATTCGTAGCCTCTCCCAAAACCATTTTTTCTCATTCGTAGATTCACCCCCAACCATTTTCCCCAATTCGTAGCATCACACTCGTAGACCCACCCCTCAACCAATCTCCCCACTTCGTAGACTGACCCCCCCCCCCCCAACCATTTTCCCCAATTCGTAGCATCACACTTAGTATAGGAGCTAGCAACGTTTTCGAGAAAGAATTTCAGGTCAGCTGATTTTGTGATATGCTGTCCTTCTTGCTCTTTCGGTTAGAGTCCGGGCTATCTGGCTGGCGGTAGCGGTTGCATTCATTAGTGCGCATCTAATCCAATACTTTCCATGACTTTTTTATTTTAATTCCAGGTATACCAAATTTAATTGTACAATGACGATCGGCGTTAAGTTACGTCTTATTTTTCCTCAGATTTACATTAGTAATATTTCAACAAATAAGCCCATGTGTGTACTTCAGCAGCTTGTTTTGTCAAATTTTGTAAGGAAAATACGCAAGATTTGTACCTTCCCAAAATCACCAATATTCAAGCAAGTTTTTAAGATTGTTGTACAAAATTCCTACATACATTTATTTTTCACCACTGCAGTTCAAAGTTGAGCAGTAAGAAAACGAAAAGTGAAAATTGTTAAGCGAATGGCTTTTTTGTCAATACATTCTTCTTTTAGATAAATATGAGACTTACTAAAGCGTAGAGTAACTATTCAAGATTAATTTGATGTACAAAACGTATTACGAAGGTTATTAATCAGCAAGAAAAATGGAAAAGTCTGATGCTGAGGTAGAAAATTCTAAAATTTCCGAAAATCGATTGTAACTCGAAACCTGTAACTTTTCGGGGAACATATGTTGTGTTCATTGGATAGGACCTGACCTAAGGTATCAGCCACCACAGTTTGTCGGACTATTTACCGGACACCCTGTAGAACTGACTGACTGATAATACACATACCAGGCATTCATCAAGTGCGTGGTATTCCTTTACACATAAGTAGAAAGATTTTTCGGAATAATATTTAAAGTACCATTAATTAAAATAACCAGAAATTAAATGTTTTACGAAATCAATATAATAATATATAAAAGGACAATGTAATTGAACATCATTGTTATATTATATCAGAACGTTAACTTATAAGTAAATTAAATTATATTTACGTGTTGAAAAACAATACTACATAATATTTATTTGAAACATGATTAATAATGAAAATTGGTTTTACGTTTTTCTAGTATCTGTAAATTAAAATAATATAGCAAGACCGCAATGCTTTTAACCTATTTTTTCCTAGAAATATATTGTTAGATAGCAGCCCACGTACTTGAGTGTCTAGTTTTCTGGGCCAGCGATTCGCTTACTATTTATTACACCCAAAGCACTTGGATTTGTTGGTTTTTAGTAGATTAGAATGATTTTTATAAGTGTTAGTTATATGAAGTTGAAGATTAGTATAGTTATCTTTTTAAGTCTATAATATACATGTTAACTCTTGAAACTTACCCAAATAAAACAGTACTTTTTATTTGGAATATGACTACGCAGTTAGCCTGAGCCCAGACTTTGACTGCTTTAACGAATTTCATTAAAACGGTCATGACTTAGTGTTGTTTAAACAGACTAAGTATGCATTTTTACGAACACACTGAAGCCTATATATTTTGTGTATAAAGAAAGTATTGTATAAATACCATTCGATAGGTTTCCATTCAATATTGAAATTTTAGTTTCTACCATAGGATTTTACGCTTTGGAATATTTTAAATCGTTTAAGAGGACGCTGCTTTTGTAAACAAAATAAAATCCTGAAAGTATTATTTATAGAATTTAGTTTTAAAAGAAAACCAAAATATATTCTGGATTCTGTATCCAGAATCTAAAATAGAACATTGCATAGTTTCGTTGTGTTCTTTGACTAGTATCGGAAAGATGGGAGATGGTTAGTTTTTTGTTATTGCTTTACTGAATGCAACTTTGATCGGTATTAGAATTGTTTTGACTTTACTGTGATTAATTAGAAAATTACCTAGAAGTTGTCAATACTTAGATAGTTTCGAATAACTGAACTAAAATTAAATAATTAAAAGGTTCATGCTATTTTTTTATAACTACTACAGATGTATGAAAACAAAAAAATATCCTATCCCCTTATTCCTTCGAATGTAAAGTTTTACTGAAAAAAAAACCTCTTTTGATTTTGCACAATACGCACGTGTTAAAATCCTCTTAAACGGAAAAACATCTCAACGACGCGGCGACAGCGCTGTAGACATCAATTATGTCTGGTTTTATTCAGGAAAGCTAAGAAGCCGTTCCAAGCTAAATCGAGGATTTCCTAGCTGTTTATATTATGCAGCAAGCTACAATAAGACTCCAGCAAATGAATCCTTTTTGCGAATCTGACGAAAAACGGGGAAAAAGGAAAGTGATAACAGGGGATTTTTCTGGGACAGGTTAACTACAAAACTACTAAGTTGATAAAATGGTAGTTTTTTTATAATAATAAAACTTTATTTTCAGACCATAGTCCATACAGTATTACAGGGAAAAATACAGTATTAAAAACAAACAAAACAATAACGAAAATAAAATATTACTTAAAACTAACACACACGTACATACATATATAATAAATCATTTAATGTACTGGAATGACGCTCTATGAGTCGTCGTCCAGTGGTTAATTATAGGGCTGTCCATCCTGCTCGATACAATCGCTACCAGGCTGTTAGAGCTGTCGCGCACTCGCCGCATAAGGGATGTTATTCGGGATCTCATTAAGGAATAGAAATCGGGCACGTATCTATCAGCGAACATCCCGGACGCGCTGCAAAAGCGCGGCAACCCCAACATGACCCGGAAGGCGTTGTTGTATTGGACTCGCAGGGCATTGTAACAGCACTGAGTGTTTTTAGTGCACTGTTTTTATGTAAGCATATTGAGCGCTATAGTTAATGATCCTATATTATGTTCTAACGTAGCATTTTAACAATTTAAAGACCTGTGTATCTCAAAAATGAGATAACGATGATGATTAGTGTTTCATTATTATAGTTACCCGTTATTTGAGTAGAAAATCTCTCAGCAAATGAACATTCATTTTTATCTATCTGTTTTTTTTTTTTGTATTATCTAGATATTAGTCAATTTCTTTAAAAAATGTCAACAAAGTCTGATCTTACTACACTGTAAACTTTTTTAGATTCCTTTTCAACTACATAAAATGTCCACAAAAATAACTCTATAATAACCTACAAGCTATGTTTACACATCGACGGAAAAACACCTTAGTCTTTCGAAATGAAAATGATCAATACCTTTCTATAAATCACGAAAATTATTTGCAATGTAACACTACCTCCTGGGAAATATGTTTGTGAGCAAAAAGTTGCCTTTGTTTGGTAACAAAATGTTGGTCAAATGGGAAAAGTGAACAAACGGTTTGAATGGTTGTTCGTTATTTTTGGTATGCTTAACTTATTCAGGAACTTTTCATGACGATTTTTTATGATGGAAAATATTTGTTTATTAACGAATGATATATCATTAAAATATATCATACCTTAATATAAGTTAAATATGCATTGCGCCGACCTTAAATAATTGGGAACAGGGCAGGGAAATGATGATGAGATGATGAAGGTATCAAATGAAGACACCGTTCCAGTTTTGGTTTTATAGACATGTTTTGTTTAAACTTTAGACATGTTTTCCAAAACAAAAATGTTATCACTTAAAAACATAAAATAAACTGTTACCCACATACAACTTAATTATAATGTTATTCGTTTAACACAAAGGGTTGGTAATTAGAGCTCTTGCAAACATAATACCGAGGGAAAGCTCTCTCCGTAACCCGCGTTATCCGACATTTGCATTTAATGGCAAAATATATGTAAATTCTGATGTACGGTGTATCGCGCTTCATGCATTTTGAATATTTTAAACGGTTTTGAAACATACTTAGCTGAAATGAGGTATTTAGGCGTATCTTAGTATGCGTACATTGAGTTATAATAAGCCGTTAAATCGTATCTAAACAGCATCAGAAAGCTTAAAAATTTTATAATCTTAATAAACCGAAAATAACTTTTTCAAACGATTTTATTAACCAGCTTTATTTGTTTGCTGATTTGACATGACATTATATCACACAGGTTTATTTCATAAAACTAATTAGATACGGATATGATAATGTATACAACTAAGTGGATAAGATAACAAATTTTTAGTTTCCCGTTAAGCAGCTTTTCCCAAAAAACGAGTTAATACCCGAAAATTTCCCGGAAAAAGTGTTCTAATAAGGATTAAAACCGACATAAAACCCTCAGAACCGTATTGGACGGGTTGCCTAACAAACGAAAAGCTGGATTTTGGATGTTTTTCCCTTTTTGGGTTTCCCCAGTCTTGCTATGCAGGATGAGGTCTTTTACGTTCAACTTTTTTTTAATTAGATTTGTTTAACAACTCTTACTTATATAGCACTGAATCGATTTAAATCAGGATTAAAAAAAAAATGCGAATAGAGAGAGATAGTCAATTTGTATCCAATCAAGATGGCTATCATATAATATAACCTATATACGTAATTCACGTTAGAACAGCATATTTTATTTTTTCATTTTCTAAATTCCACATAAACTCTCTTTTAAGACATGCCCCTGATTGTTATTTAAAAATATCTCAGTAAAAATATATGGTGCTCTCCGTCAAAAGCATTTTTATTCAACGAAATATTTTTCTTCATAAATCTGTTAAGCTCACAGAGTGCATTTTTAAACTATTTGGAAGAATACTTCACTTTTAATATGAGGCTTGAGTATTTTAGAATACCGAAGCTTTTACGGGTACACTGCTGATGTAGAATTTTAGTTGGTATTTTCATATTATCTTAAAAGGGTTTAAAGTTTTGGTTAAGAATTTATTAGGTATATTTTAAGCTACAATTAATTAATACAACTTTTTTCTCAATTGAGCAATAAATACATTCTTAATGTCATAAAATATCTATACATATATAAAATTTTTAATAGAGACCTTAAAATGCAAATGTGGTATAATGATTTCCGTTGTTACAGGCGGCACCCACTTCGTAAATCCATACGTGAGTGAAGATCGTGTGGATCTGAACCAGGTATGGGTGGAGATACCTTCAACCCTGGTCGCGCTAGGAGGCGACGTGCACATCCGCGTGCACGGCGCCACCGGCATCAGCCTCAAGGTCCGCATCGCCCGCGAAGACGACGACGGACGAGCTCTCCTCGCCACCATGCCACTGGCCCTCGACGCCGAGAACCGCATGACCCTACCCTGCGGCTACTTCTCAAGAGGAGGCACCTACTACCTAGAACTCATTTCTGATAAGGACACATACTTACCCGATTATGATAACACGACAGACGTTAAACGCGATGATAATTCTCACAAGAAGAAGAGAGACGTCAGTGAAGGTAGTCTAATGGAGACTGGAGACAGCGTTGTAAAATCATGGAAGTTCGACGTTTTATGGCCTACAGCAAACCTGGATGTAACTCCAGAACAGATCCAGACGTATCCTGAGAGGCAGGTGATGGCTATACTGGAGTTTCCAAGAGTTGTGTGCACTCCTATTGAGTCGAGTGCAGATTTTTGGCTAGAGTTGCTCTACTGTGGGCATTCCAGCGGTGGTGCTGTGCTGTGCGATGGCAAGAATACCAGCTCACATGCCCATGTACTATATTCCGAACAGGTAATTAAAAAATACTAATTTGTATTATGACATAATTTTGTACAATGATTATCTTTCTAAATCTGCACCGAATTTTCGATTTCCTCTCATATTAATAACAATGAAGTAATGTCCATCACAAAATCATCAAATTAATCCTATTGTACGTCTCGCCGGCGCTTTTGTTTCGAGTACTACAGAGGAATGTGTTGTGGCAGATGCACGGCTTCCCGGGTCGTCGGACGATGACGCTGCGTTGCGAGCTGTTCGGGCAGGCGGGGGATTACGCGCTCACACTGAGGCCGGCAGCAGCAGCTGGACCGCAAGACCTAGCTACCGCGTTTATCAAGGTTTGGAATACTATGATGAATAGACCTCTGTCAAAAGTACTAAGATATTCAATTAACTTATATACAATACAAACCAAAATTCAGTTCTTGGTTATTTTCCACAATATGTTTTCAAGAGTTGTGTGTTTTATGTAGTTCGGTAGTAAAGTCACTTGCTTTATATAATTTGTTGTCTGCCATTTTTATTTCATTACTTTGAAGAGCAAATACCTATTTAAAGTAATGAAAAATGCCGTCGGAAATCAAAATGTAGCCGGACCGACTTCCACACTCATAAAAAGCCATATCAAATGAACACTTCCATAAATATTTACAGAGCCGGCCAGGTTCGCCATAAACCCAGCGTTTGGACAGACTGTCCGTACACAGACCTATAAAAATACTTTTGTGTTATCGTTTACTGCTACTTCACTTTTACGTTTAGGGTGTAGGTCTGACCGTTAAAGGCTCTTCATTAAATTGAATTCTTACCGTACCGATCAACTGCTACTTGATTTACTTACTTCTTTGATTCCATATATTTCAGTTAAATATTTTTTCATATGAAACCTTTGTCTGAGGCTTAAGGATTCCTGGTACATAAAATGACACCTTACCTTTTGTCCAGTTTTTCGTGATTAGAGTAGGTATGTTTAATTTGGCCTGCCTTAAGTACATCTATGATTCTTGTAATAAGACCATCATAAATGACAGCCATTAGCTGATTACTTAGGTGTTTCTCTTATTTTAATCTTTCTGGTTATACTGGTACCTAAATATTATGTTTTTAAATCAAGATGAGTGGCAAGGAAATGATTATATTTCAACGGCGGGCGTTTCACAAACTTCAGAGTTACAATCTACATAAAAGTTTATGTGTAATAAATGGGTCCTGGTTTTAAGTGTTGTATTCCATTATTGCGAGTCTACAACATTTTTATGGCGCAAATAATTTTATCTGTGGCCACAATATTTTTCAAAGCGTCTTAGAATATTAAATGAGCTGAGAAAAATAATCTGTTTTATTGAAGTAGGTCTTGAATTTCTTTTTATTGTTTTGTTTTATTTGTGTGATGACATTTTCTCTCTTCATAGTGACACGTAGCTGCTATTAAAAATGGTTTACAGTCCTATATTTTTAGTTGCTAATATATTAAGTGCGAGTCAGACTTGCACTTAAAGGGTTCCGTACTAGGGTGCACGATTTATGATTTGTACATTTCATTATTTGCTGTTATAGAGGAAATGTAATTACATATTAAAATTTTCAACGGAACCCTGTAAATATAAAATTGTTTTACTTTATATTGTCGGTATTCGTTTTGACCATGTTTTGTACTAACAAATTAGTTCGAGTCTATCGCGTTTTATTGCACTAAAAACCTAAGTCAGACTAAAGCTTATAAAATAAAGTCTTGAAAACAGAATAATTTCCTTTCTTAAGATCGTGATAAGACTTGAACACCGCAGTTCCATCGTCTTCAGACCGTTGGCCGATAAAATGCGTCCATTAGCTTGAGAACCACTTTCCTAGAAATAGTGCAGGAAAGCAATCATGGGTTTTTCGCAGTGAAATGCACGTGATTTTTCTCACATTTTGTTATGAAAATCTCTAGACAAAAAATAGGTAGTTTAAAAACCAATTGTCCGCGGCGAAGGTGGTGTGATGATCTAGTCAGCTATGCGGGACGCACGTGGCCAGATATGGCAAAAGATAGACAGGTTTGGAGGACGTAGGGGGAGGCCTTTGCCCAGCAGTGGGATCTGATGTAGGCTAGAAAAAAAAAAAAAAAAAAAAACCAATTAGGTAGGTATCTAAAGAGAACATAAAAATTGCAACATAAATGTTTAAAATTATCTTTTATTATGCAAGAATTCATAATATGCTATTTAGTACCATATGATATTTATGTCGTTAGTTTTGGTCTTAGAAATGTGGCCTCGCAGAATCTAAAAGCTGTGGTCCCAGAATAATGTAATCTGATACTAATTTTGCGTTTTTAGATTGTGAACTTTGGACAACATAATCAAATTTCTCACAGTGCAGTCAGTTTTGTCTTCTATTATGCCAGCCAGTTAATCTATTTCTTTGTGTCCCCAGGCGGACTGGTCAGAACAGTTCGTGCTGAACGTGCACGGCGGCTCCGTGTTCCCCTGCGGCGATGGCGTCAGGGTGCTGTTCCAGTACCCCGAGTGCGTACTGGAGGGCGCTGACAGAGTCAGGGTCTTCGGCAGGGACTCTGACAGGCTGCGGTACGTCGCCGAGAGGAGAGTGCGCAGGTGAGGGTTAAGAAAGTTCACAGTGGGACTTCAGACAAATAAATATGAATATGCTTTGTGTAAGGCAACTTTGATTAGCTTTGCAATAACAAGATTTTCTTGAGGTCAAAGAAAAGTTAAAAATTGAAATCTAACTGTAGTGAAATATGCAGGCACATTTGGCTGAAGAATCCTATACAAATCAACAAATCCAACATATTACATTACTGGAAAATAAATTTATAAGCCCACATCAATTGATTTCAAAACTCCTTTTTGTAATTGAAAAGATTCTTTAGCTGGAAACTGTTGCTATTACATTGTTCTTAGGTCATAATATTGTCTAGAGCATTTAGTTACATTACGGACCATTTCATCTTTCCTTGTACTACTGATCAGATCTCACCTTTGAGGTAAACAAGCTTGATGATATACAAACACTCTACTAAGTACACAGGGGCCTCATTATTACGTAATTTCAAGCTTACTAAGCATTTGATGAGATCTATAGCTACTGTTTATGTCTACATATTACATTGTACATTATGCAGGTATTAACTGTAAACAAACCGATTGGTACCTAGAATCAGCTCTACAAGGAAATACGGATTTTGAACAATGTATTTTAGTTGGGAGGTTTTTAGTAACTGTGTTTTGATCCGTATAGATTTATTTTGTGTTTTGTACTTTTAAACTGAAAACCGATAAATGTGCATGTAGTTTATCTTATAGAGTAAATTGGAGGAATAAAATACTGTTTCTCATATACATACATGTTCTACACTAATTGATTGAATGATTGAAACTAATTGATGACTAATTGAATTGAGATGAGAATTTCATTCGAGAGTTACAATTCAAAAAACGTTGATTGAGAAAGCTTCAAATTATGTGCAAATCCAGAAGTTACTGATTAGACAAATATGCGGAAAGTGGGACCATGGCCGGTTATACTCAATAAACATCAAAATTATTTTGCTACCATAACAGAACTATCACTCGCTAATCCCCTAAAATCCGCGCTTAGTTTAAATAACGATAGGTAATAAAATAATATCCGTTTAGGCTTCATTTTGCGGCTATAATCGGCTTTGACTGACCCTCATTATACTGTGGTGGCTCTTTTCATGTTATTATATGACAGACTATTTAATTTATTTGTTGCAAACATTATTGATATCAAAGCAAAAATTAATAATAGTGTCGCATTGGTACAAGAACTTTTTAAAACGTTGCATCGTTGTTTAAAATGCGAAATAATTTACCTTAAAATATTGGTTGGAAAGAGTAGAGTAAATTATAGAAATGTTAAATAAATCAATATCGATTTAGTTAATGAGATGTAAGCACATTATCGCAGTAATTAATCGAATCAATTTAAACGCCGGAAGCCATTACCTAGCGTCGACGTGGTAATTGTCAACTGTTTGTGATTGGAACTCGTTTTAGAAATTATTATCTGTTTATAGGTGAGGGTGGGAAGCGATAGGGAGTAATTCCGTATTTTTCGATGTGGACAAATGATCTTCAGTATAGCATAAAAAATGATTTGATAAGAGTGGTAAATTATAAATCTGTGGAATTTTCAGTAGTCAAAATTGACTCATACAGTTAATTCAAATAAAATAAATATTATCTTCCGTGTTATTTAGATACTTTTGACAGATTGTTTTAGTGATGTCAACGTACGGCAGCAATTCGATAACTTCCGATAATTGACTTTATTTCATAGTTTTAATAGACTTCAGTCTGTAAATACAATACAACAGGTACATTCCATGTTTTTGTTCGCAGAGGGCAGCACACAGCGTCCTTCGACTGCCGCTTGTTCAGCGAGCGCTACCCCGAGTACTGCTTCGTGTACGTCTCGCAAGCGGTGACCGGCGCGGTCGCTGACGTCAGGATGGACTGCCTGCCGACACTGCCGCTGTCTGGTAAGACCGTCACAACAGAAAAAATGCGTCATAAAACATTCCACTTTTCTTACTTGACGCATTAACGCATCATCGGTAAGTGTGAAAGATTAAATGTTTTGGCTTCACGCGACGCGTTTTCCGTCAAATATGAACCGACCCTCAGCATCGACGATGATTGTATAAAATCGCTTAAATGACATTAAATGTATGGAACTTGCAGTTTATTTCTATTAATCACGTGACTAAGACTTGTCACTTCCATACAATTGAGCTATTTGATCAGCGTTAACGCTTGAGGAAATATCGATAAAAGGAACCCCCAAATAGTCAGCTTTTAAATGTATTAGCTTATTTAAACTTTATGTGCCATAGATACCATGAGAAAATTGCAACTTTAATTGTGTGGGATTTGAGTACCTATTCGTTAAACTAATATAGGGTAAAAAACCCTAAATCTTACCCCAATTCTTGGAGTCGCTAAGAAAGAGACACAGAAAAGTTCTTTATATCCCGTCCTCTCCAAAGATGGCGGCGCTGGCGGCTGGGGCGCGTGGTCCGCGTGGTCGGCGTGTCCGTCGCCCGCGCACTGCTCCACGCGCACACGCAGCCGACATCGCTTCTGCGACTCTCCACCGCCGGCGTACGGGGCGAAGTATTGTGAAGTAAGTGTTATAAAACAAGCGATGCTTTTTTAACCCTCGGCGCAAAAACGACGGTTTGTTGAGTTTGACGTATGTGTGTGTGTGTGTCAGCGAAGGTCTTAAACGAATGGACCAATTGTGATGCGTTTTTTTTGTTTGAAAACTTTCATGATCGAGATGGTTCTATGCTATGATATAATATTATAAAGATCGGTTCAGTATTTTAAAAGGTATGAAAACAAATCTACAAATATTAGTTATTATTAATTCCTTTTAAGGTAAAAGGTATAAAATATTTAATAGTTTGCTTCTCCATCCCCTTTTGGCACTGACCAGACAGGAAAGCTTTTGCAGACTACTGCGGCCATCAGAGTAGATATACGTTTCTCCAAGTTGTGGCATCTAGTTTTAACTTCCTATCATTTTATGTCGACAAAAATTTCCACCGGTTACTCATTGCTTGATGTGCATGTTATTTGTATAAGTTGCAGATTTTTATGTTATATGATTTACTTAAGAGAATGTGTTTTTTTACACCCATTTCTTTAAAGTAAATTAAATCTATAGATCAAAGACTACAGTAATACAGTTCAGTACAACTTCTTCCCCATTATATTACTGGACTCTGTGACAGCTGTATCATCGTCATGGCAACGGTTATAAACGTAAGCAAAGCGTCAGAACGCTAAGTGACGAATAGATAACACGACAAAAATTGTTTATCTTATGGCGCAGATAACACAATGACATAGAAACTAATAAAAAGAGGTTTCTATATATTTTGTTTTTGTATGGTACATAGTCGTTAATAAATAGAAAATAAGGAATCCGTGATTAATTATAAGTATTTCTTTATTATTCCTTTCAGTAATATTGGTTGTAATTCATTAGAAGCCAGTCACACGATATCGGTTGCCATGAAACACGTTGCTTGGCAACCGATTTATCAATATACTCCGTGTCAGTACTCACCCAAGTTGACATTATTTTTTACGAACATTTTTTATTTTGTAATTGTTTTATTTGCTACACATATTTAAACAATGGCACCTAAAAAAGACAAGGGCAAGAAAGATGACGACAAAGTGGGAACATTCAATGAAGTGGAAAAGACGTTCTTGGAGCTTCAGCTGGCGGAGTGTAACAGAAAGGTGGCGCGACTCAGGACCGCTTTAGATGAGTACGAAATCCGAAATGAAGAGCTGCAGACATCGTACGACAAGTTAGATGAAGACAGGGCCGATATTATTGCTTACTTGAAAAAGACGCTTGCTGTTAAGAATGAAGAAAATGCCGAGCTAAAAGAGAAGGTAAAAGGACTTGAAGAGATTAGAGAGATTGAGAACGAGCATTTCAGAGAAACTACCACCGAACTAGAGAAAAACTTCACTACTATGAAAGACCAGCTCACGTCAGAAAACAAACTCTTAGCAGGTAAACTAAATACATTAGAAGAGTTCAGGGCCATAAGAGACGATTTGATGAAAAAGTTTGAACAACAAGACAAGGAATTTAAAGATCAGGAAATGAAATACAAAAGAATCATTTACAATTCTGAAAAGAAATTTATTATTGGCAAAGACAAACTAAAAAAAGAAATGGAAGCAAGGCTGCTGCAACTAGCTCAAGATTTTCAAGACGCGACGGAACTGAGAATTGCTGCATCTACACACAGAGTGATCAGAGAAAATATAGCTATAAGCAACGAGTTAGATAATATACTTTTTACTCAGGCGAAATTAGCCGATCAAAATAAGAAATTTAAAGAAGCTATGACGTCAGCTCATGTTTCTCAAGAGTTAGCTGAGGAAGAAAGAGATAAAGCAATCTCCAAGAGTGTAGTTCAAATAAAAATAATTGATCAGCTAACTAACGCTTTTGAAGAAATGAAAAAAGAAAAATGCTTGTACGAAAGGCGAAATTTCGATTTCGAGGGGTTGCAAGCAAAAATACAGAAATTGACAAAAGAAAATGATAATCTTTCTTTACAGGTTCGCATACTTGAACAAAATTTACATGCTAGGTTAAGTGATCAGAATAAAGCCGTTGTGGAAGCTTCTCGAATGTCTAAAGAGCGCGACAAGCTAAGATTAATTTTGAAAGAAGCAGCTTTTGCCATTCAAGCAGCTTTGAAGTTAGACGAATGGGCTACACAAGATCCCGCTCGCGATGTTATGGACAGGCATGTGTTGTTGTCGCATTTACTTGAAATTATATCTCAGTACCGTGAAATCGAGCGCGCAGAGTCATTAGGAACAATTGCTTCCTTCAGTAAAGTTTATGAAGAAGGTGACCTTGGATTTGTACCAAAACAGCCAGTAGTAAAGAAGACTACACTAGTAAAGCATGCAAGCGTACTTCTGACGCCAGCCAAAAAAGACAGTGTGAAAGGTGAAATTCGCAGCACAACTGGTGCATCGATATCATCATCTTCGATTGGCAGTGTAAGTACTATACCGAGTCTTAAAGTATTACCGCCTATCATAGACGACACTAAATCCTTGAAAGACAGTATTGAATCGTTCGTGGCAGCAACTCCACCTTCAAAATCGAGTGAAGTAGCTGAAGAAGGATTCGAACCAGATATAGAACAGCAGCTGGCTGCTAGTAAGGTTGAAATGCAGAAATCTTTAATGAAAGATTTAGCTTATTCTCAAATGACCATAAAGCAGTCGCAGATGCATGTACCGGAGAAGAAAAAGGAAGTTATTTTAGAGACTGTTGATGATGAAGTGGTAAAGGATGTCGAAAAAGAGTTAGAAACAAAACATATCGAATCTGAAGATGTGAGTGTCGAAGATGATGATGAGCAAGAAACGAAACCTGAACACTACGAAATAGACAATGTTTTCCATAAAGCCGATACTGAATCTATTGAAACTGCAGACGATGATGACAAAGCCCAAGATCATGAAGGTGGCAAATAATGTTTATTGTTTTATAAAATTTTATTTTTATTAATCTTTATCTTTTGTTATAGATGGGAGTTAAAAAACTCTTTTTATCGATTTTAATTTCTTAATGAGTTATTTTTGGAATTAAATTTGGTTTATACTTTTTTTTTTGCGATTTTTTTTTTTCTATCCTATGGAAAGTTGTATTTAGGCAAACTAGCTTTATGTAATGATGTTATTTTTCACGAGTCTAATAGAGTAGGTATTTTATTTTTAATGTCAAAAGATTTCTACAGGCCGTGAAGTCAACTTGCGATGATATATTTTAAGATGCTCTTCTTTTGATAGGCACATAAGTTCTCTTCAATATTTTAATTATTATTGAAGCAACATATGTTTCATTTATGTACAAATGAATAGATATTCTTTCCATTACGTGTCGAAAAAAAATATTGGACTTTCGTTGTTCTCTGTCCGGTCCTGAAGGGTACAAGACGAGCAATACAAAACATACGCCATCTATTTTGGCGCAACAAACTCAAGTTGGGAGAAGAAATCGAAGGTATAATAAGATTCATCCCTGACCTTTGACTTATGAGATTGTTTGGTGTTTTACAATTATAAAGTATCTGAACTAAAAACTGATTGAGGGTAGTTTTTTAAGATTTATATAAAAAAAATATTATAATTTAATTTACTATTGGGTTATTTCCATAACATAGAATAGATAGTTATGTTATTTTATAATTAAGATTTGTGTTTTAGTAAAAAACTTTTAAAGTTAACTATTTCAATTTATTTTAGTCTTGACATTAGATTATATTATTTTACCTGTGTTCTTAAAAATATGTAATTAATTATAATTTGAATAAAAGTTATCATTTTAAATTGTTGTTCCTTTTTTAGTACACTTATTACCTGATACCTTTAAGCTGTTTTTTATTTATTGTCACGAACAGTAAATAAATGCCTTGTTAAATGACAGAAGGTAGATGGTTAAATTAATATTTTAGCTAGGTATGTAGTACGAATAAATACTTGCGATTTTAATTGTGAACATGGTATACAATCTTAATCTTAAACAAACGTTATAAAAGAGGTTATACTGTTCAAATAATCAGGACCTCAGTTTTGTAGACGAAGAAAAAATGTTTGTAGTGTAACGTCAACCTGCAGTCAACTCATTTGTTTTGATATTTCGTTGGATTCTGCAGGAAATATTATGTTTAATAATTATTTTTGTTATTAACAATATATTTAGTTAAAACTAAACATGGCTCCTAAAAAAGATAAAAAGAAGGAAGATGACGGGCTTATTAAAGGCGTTTTTTCGGAGGTAGAGAAAGCCTTGTACGAATTGCAGTTAGCTGACTGCAATAGAAAAGTAGCCAGACTCAGATCAGCGGTCACTGATTACGAAGTTCGCAATGAAGAACTGCAAAAAGCCTACGATAAACTCGACGAGGATAGAGCAGATATCATCGCCTATTTGAAAAAAACTCTAAATGTCAAGAATGAGGAGAACACAGAGTTGAAGGAAAAAGTAAAAGGTCTGGAGGAATTAAGGGAGATAGAAACAGCACAATTTAAGGAAACAGTCACAGAACTAGAGAAAAACTTCACTACTATGAAAGATCAACTAACCTCAGAAAATAAACTACTAGCTGGAAAGCTAAACACACTTGAAGAGTTTAGAGCGATAAGGGATGACCTGATGAGAAAATTTGAAAGACAGGAACATGCTTTCGAAGAGCAAGAAATGAAATATAAACGAATGCTCTACGAAGCCGAGAAAAAGTTTGTGAATGGCAAAGATAAATTGAAAAGAGAAATGGAAGGAAGGCTCCTACAGTTAGCTCAAGAGTTTCAAGATGCTAGTGAAATGAGAATTGCGGCTTCAACGCATCGAGTGATTCGCGAAAATATAGCTTTGAATAATCAATTAGATAGTTTATTGACGACACAAGCAAAAGTTGCTGAGCAAAATGAAAAGTTTAGAGAAGACGAGCGGGCAGCACGCAACGCGAAAGAAGTAGCTGAAGAAGAACGGGACAAAGCAATCAATAAAAGCATTGTACAACTCAAGGTTATCGATCAGTTAACAGCAGCTTTCCAAGATGTGAAAAAAGAGAAAGCGCTATATGATAAAAAACAGTTTGACAACGAAAAACTACAAACAAAGATGCAAAAACTTACAAAGGATAACGAAAATCTCTTACTGCAAGTTCGTATATTAGAACAAAACTTACACGCCTCTTTAGGAGAGCAAAACAAGTCTGTAGTTGAAACTGCTAAACTACTTAGAGAAATAGAAAAGTACAAGAAGATATTAAAAGACTCTGCGTTCGCCGTACAAGCTGCACTAAAACTAGACCACTGGTCGGCATTAGATCCTTCAAGAGAAATAATGGATAGAGAAATAGTATTGAAAAAGATTCTCAGAGTTATCAATCAATATCGTGATGCAGCTAGAGCGGAATCTATGGAGTCTTTGATCTCACTTAGTAAAATTTATGAAAAAGGAGATCTTGGTTTTACACCAAAGCCTGTTTCACGAAGGTCAATGGTATCCGCGGGAGGTATGATGGCTACATCGATAGAATCATTTGAGGATAAACGTAGTTCTGTTAGTAGAAGTTCTAGTCATTCTTCGATGGGTAGTGTCAAGACCGTGCCAAGCATTGAGCTAGTACCTCCTGAAGAGGAGGTACTAGAATCTCCCAAAGACAGTCTCCCGTCGTTCACCGTAACGTCATTACATTCGAGTGAAGAAGAACAAATTGAAGAAGAAGAAATTCTTGAGGATATGAATGATATGGAGAAGATGCTGGCCATAAGCAAGGTAGAAATGCAGAAATCTCTAATGCAAGATTTTGCAAAGTCTCAAATAGCTATGTCACAGTTGCAACTGGCTGATAGTCATAGGAAGTCTCAAGTATTCCACGAAGATGTTAAAGTAAAGAAAGAAGACGTATCTGAGAAGGAGGGAAGAGGATCCGTTGATGAGAAAGTATCGGGTGAGCACGTGGAGGGCGAGCACGTGCAGACCGAACATGTGGAGGGTGAACATGTGGAGGGCGAACATACTAAGAGCGAATCAAATGTCAGCAAACCAGCAGATAGCGAAGAAAAGCACAGCGACGATAATGCAAAATCTGCAGACGAAGAAAAATCTGGCCCCCCAGAGTAAATGTTTGTTTTTAGTTTTGTTTTAATTAAGTTTTTTTAAGTCCGTTTCATGTTTGTTTTCATGATGCTGTGTGTAGTACTTAACGTTATTTTTAATATTGATTTAATTTGAATTATATTTATTTAACATTATTATAGTTTTCAAATATTTGCCAGTCTTTCATTTAATGTCAACCTTTCCTTCCTAAATGAATATAGAATAGAATAGAATGAATATAATAATCCAGCCTTTAAACGTCCCACTGCTGGGCACAGGCCTCTTCCCATATAGAGAAGACACGAGCATTGATCACCACGCTTGCTCTTTGCGGATTGGCGATTTCAGATCCCAAATTTTGGAATCCAGGTTTCCTCACGATGTTTTCCTTCACCGTTTGTCAGAAGTGTCTTAGAATAATTAAGAAAGTACATATAACTTTGAAAAAGCCACATTGGTACTTGCCTGGGTTCGATCCTGCAACCTTGTGCATACAAATCCGTAGGCCACCACGACATATAAATATTTATTATTAATAGGCAAAAGCTTGCCGCTCCAGTTTTCTGATGAGTTGTTAATAGAAATAAATATAATAATAACTAATAAATAATCAGTAAACAAAAATTATCTATATTCCACCTTTTTATAAAATATCTATCTAACATAAAATATGCATAGTAACTAATTTAACTACAAATAATAAATTTACTTTTATTTCATTGAATAAACTACTTTTTAAACGCATTTCAAAAGTTATAAGCAATTTTTGTAAAATTTGTAGCGGATTTCTTAAATTTTTATTTACATTAACGCGAACGACTAAACATAGCAAACTTTTTTGTTTATTATAAGACCTTACTATATTGTAATACCTACCTATGTTTAACAAATAAACTGATATGATTTGATATTTATTTACCATCAGGGTCAAGCAGTGGAGCTGGCGGCTTGTGAATGCGCCGCTCGGCCGTGGGCTGGCGACTCGTCGATGGTGGTGGCGGAAGTGGGGGCCAGGTGTCGGTGTGGATGCGTGCTGCATCTCGCGCCAGCTGCGAGACTACTCGCGGGTTCCGCGAGGGCCTGCCCGTCGAGATCGTTCTGGTTACTACAGGTACGTTTTAGAGTTTTTAATAAATCGGAGGTGGTATTGAAGTGGCGCGAGATGAAGTTAAGTAGAGGGACATAGGGAGGCCTTTTTCCAAGCAGTGAGACAGTATAGTAGACTAGTAAAAAAACAAACAAAATAAGCATTAGAAGTTAGAAGCAGTAAGGCTACTAGAACCCCTTATATTATTCCAATTGCTAGAATGGTATAGAGTGCATTCAGGCAGATTGTCTTTTTACAACGTAACAACGGCTTTTCAAATTCAAATTCAAATATGCTTTATTCATTATAGGCTACACAGTCGCACTTATCGAACGTCAAACACAAAGTACAAAAATAGACAGCACCCTAAGGGTCGGTTCATATCTGGCGGAAAACGCACCGCGCACCATCGGCCGCGCAACGCCAGAACAAACAAAAACGCAATGAGACATCCAACCTCCCTCACCTGACGCGCTAACACATCATCAGTTGAGTGTGAAAGGCCGAACGCCCCACCACGCATCCACCCGCCCGCGGCACGGCGCCAAGCAACCGACAACACGCGACGAGCCTCCCGCCAGAGGAGAACCGACTCTAATTCGCCCACCCTTCACCGCTTCCTAAGTGCTTTGGCTGGGAGAAAAAAAGGCACAACAAACTCTCCAACTTCATGAACGTGTGCAACAAAAAATATGTTCCCATTCATGTTGACCCCATACTACCTGAACCAAAACAATCACATAAGGGTGATATAAATCCTTCTTCTACGAAAAAAATAGACTACGAGAAAGATTTAAAAACAGTGACTTGACTTAATCTAGTTCCACAATAACATTCCACACTTCACAGTATTATTTCAGCACAGCTCCCTCGAGCACTAGATTGCCTCACAGCCCGAGTCGTGAAATAAAGTTTTGTTTTAAAACTTTGTTATTTACAAAAATATCATGACTGAAACTTTATCAAGAACTTTATGTTTGTCCTCTCTTGTATTGTCTCTAGTTGGTCGTCCAAAATTTAAAGGCTGACTACACAATTGTTTTAACTTTTCTAAAAATTCTAAGTCAGAATAAACGGTAACTGTTTTCCTACGTTGTCTGTGTTGATACGACTATAAGTACTTATATTAGTTTTATATCGAGACAAACACTTGATCAAGCAGCCTAACGCCTAATAGCTGTTTCTTTTTGCAGCGTCCTACCGTTTAACATGTTATGACAAGTGACACTCACTTCGGCCACATGTCTCGTCTGGCCAGTGCATGAGATTCGACATTATAAAACGCACCCACGATACAAGAGAAATTGTCGGTACTCTAATAATAAATAACTATCAATTTATTTAGAACATTAACCTGGATCTTGTAATAAAAAGGAAAATTATAATACCAGTCTGTAATAATCACATTGCAGGGTAAAGATCTTAAATTATTCAAAGTGGTATAAATATGGTACAGGAACTTTATGGTAGGAATACACTAGTTAATAAAACGGTATAATTATCTCTAAAAACCTCATGTTTATCCTTCTTTTTTTCAAAAAGACGCGATTACTGTATTTTCAATACGTAATTCATTAGCTACAAACTAATATTCAAGTCGGTTATATGTAGTTGATTAATGTTAAGATTTTGCTATTAGACTAGGAACATCGTACATAAGCAAATAACTTTCTTATTAAAAGCAAGTCCAATCCCCATACGACGTCGTAGGACGTAACGAAGTTGTTTGAAGTGGTCGCTAAACCATGTGACAGGTTATTTGTAGCCCCGTTGAGGTTTCACAGTTCAAGGAGCGTTTGATATGCAATGTTCACTTGACGTGTTTCTAGTACTAGTATTTCATTACTTACCTTTCTTGAATATTTAGTTGACATTGTAAATTGTTATTGTCAGATGCATAAAAGCGATATTAGGCGTATAATAATAATAATAATATTCCGGGACAACTGACACACGGTCATCTGATCCCAAGCTAAGCAGAGCTTGTGTTATGGTAACCAGACAACTAATAAACATTCTTATATATTTCTAAATACATACATATTATAGATAAATTACACCCAGACAACCAGAATAAATGATCGTTCTCATCACACAAACATTTGTCCTGGATAGGAATCGAACCCACAACCTCCAGTATAGCAGTCAGGGTCACTCACCACTAGACCAACAGGCCAGTCAAATAATGTTGTACCTACATATAAATATTTTAGATTACTTAAGATATAAAAACTTATAAATATGCATAAAATACATGTTAGAGTCAAAATAATAAACAATGGTAGTAAGTTAAATATGGGACTAGCAAATGCATTTGTTTAAAACAGTATTTACTATTGCAATACGTACTGTTTCATCACCCATTCCCACTGTCCTACCAACTCGCCGATCAAAGCAATCAATGTGAACGCACCTCGAATTTGTATCGTTCTGAAGTCATTAAAACTTGTCCATTTGGGATCGAAGGTCCCCGTCCCGATCGCTACCCATTTTAACAAACTAATATTGTTCCCGGTACGGTGTAGACGGCCAAGTTGCTCTTTCAACTGGCAATTACCTCGCAATGTGCCGGTTAACTAAATTAGTTGACAAGTTCTCTAAAAGTTAACTGTTATGAATTATTGATAAACACAGGCAAAATTAATGAACGGAGCTTAATAGGCGTTGTCTCTTTTAGGGTTGTGCCCGGTTGATTTATTTTAATTCTGAGCCAGTATTTAATGATATTTAAAAAAATACATGCTCTAGTTTAGTATTTTGTCTTAAAACAACCGAAGTTTCTTTACCTATTCATAAAACACGATGACAAAAATAACTTTTTTTATAAATCTTTACAAAATTGAAGTCTATAGAAGAACGAAGAATAATTCCATTTCAAACTGCACAGCTTTTTCAAAACTGTTTGAGTTGTTCACAAGCTCGGGTTATTTCGTCTGAAGTCTAAATTGGTAAATCTAAATTCTTTATAAGAATTCCACAAGTTTTAATAGCTACTATTCAGTGTATTACAAAGGCTACAGAAAGTTCACGAACTTGATCCTTTTGAGAAAATCTTCTAGTATAGAAAGATTCTTGGTCAAGAAATTACTTGGCGTTAGATTTTTTTAATGAGTTCATTTGTTCAAACATAGTTTTTACATAGGTTTCCCAAAACGAAAGTAACCAGAGGGTAAAAGTTTTCACAATTATTATTGGATTTTGTTTTACTGCCAGTACTAACTAGGTTTTACAATCATAAATATACAGCGCGATGGTTTAAAAGTTATAATTAAGTATTTCCTTAATTTAAATTTCAAGGTGCCTGGTTCACGTGAATGATAAACTTCCCTTTCAGGTTATACAAACTTAACATAATTCTTGTAATTATTTAAAACCATGATTTCGAAATAAACATTAACATAACGATTAATCAATCTACTTTAGACGGCCACTTTACAATCCGTGTTAGCAACTGGAACATGACTAGGAGAAAAGAAAGTTGGGCAGTTTGGGGCAAATCTTAAAGCCCCAACACAGCAACTTGTTATGGCAACTTCAAATCACCAATTCCCAAGTGTTTAACGCTCTCAATCAAAAGTTTGGATACGGTCGGCGGATACGAGGCCAGACTGTACTCGCTTCGTTCCGCTTAGCAAATGTTACACAATAAGTATATAAAAACGGCTGAAAGAAATGAATTTCTATGCATTTTACAACTTTGTGCATAACATGAATAAAAAAGGCTTACTGTGCCCGCACCAGTTCATAATTCTAGGGTGTTGTAATTATTGTAACTTACTTAAGTTTAACTGTAATTATATGACGGGCCTGTTGGTCTAGTGGTTAGTGACCCTGACTGCTATACCGGAGGTCGTGGGTTCGATTCCCACCCAGGACAAATGTTTGTGTGATGAACACGATCATTTGTTCTGGTTGTCTGGGTGTATTTATCTATAATATGTATGTATTTAGAAATATATAAGTATGTTTATCAGTTGTCTGGTTACCATAACACAAGCTCTGCTTAGCTTGGGATCAGATAACCGTGTGTGAATTATCCCGGAATATTATTATTATTATTAAGCAACAAAAAATAAGAAAAATGTGGTATTTCCTTAATAATCCATTACTTGAATAGTTTAGCAGCGTGCAATAGGTTTTTTACGTTTCATGATTTTATTTTTATCAACATTTATTGGTAACTTGTTTCTGTGTACCTTTCATTTCTCGCTCAGCGTTTCCTCGAACCTCGGCTTTATACAGAATGAAACGGTTTTGTTGAACGGTTTCCGTTGGACGCAATCTATTAAAGCTACATTTTAATTAAAAGTTGCTGTTTATTCGCCAGAATTAGGTTCAAATACATGCAAGAGAATGTTATGATTCGGGTTTTCAATTAGTTGCTCAGAGTATATTCAATTATATGAAAACGGGATGGACCTTCAGCCTTTTAAACAATAGCTGTTTTGGATCATTATAATTAAACATTTAGTAAGTAGCAACAACGGGTGGAAAACGCGCTTATTTCAACCGTAAAAATAGCCTACATAGATGTAAATTTAACATGATGTATTCTGTGCTTTGTTTTTATAGACATTTTTATATTGCTTCCTGCGTGTCCTATGAAGATATTTTATAAGTCGGAGGTAATTTTGACTAAGTAAAATCTCCCCATTTCGCCTTTGACATATAGGAAGTGCTACTATACCTATTAAATATGTTTAAATTATTATTTATTCCCATAGGCTGAAGAAGGCCTGGTGGTTCGTTTGCGTATGGAGTCAGTGCGACTTCCCTGCGCCGGCCAGTCGCTGAGGGCTCGCGATGGTGACTCCCTGGGATCTCCTCTACTTGCCTCCTGGGATGGACCTGATAGCACTGCTGTGGTAAGAAAAAATAATGAAAGATTCGGAATAGTTATCACAGTTTCTCAAACGCTGATCAACACAAAATTTTGTTGAGCACCTGTGTAATCTTATGTTAAACGCTGTGTTTGTTATATATTTTTAGACATAAATTAGCACTATTGAAATATCAATGTTAGCGACATTTAAACATTAGGTACGTCATCCTACTGTTTCTCTTCCATAACCAGCTGTAAATTATTTCTCATCAGAATATTATAGAGCTGGTTATGGATTTGGTTTAGGTATACCTACACTATTTTGAAATAGAGTAGTGTATAAAAACCGAACGGAATCTCAATCTTCAAATATCATCAACATTAATCTATTTAATTAAAATTTCAACAACCAACGATACTGATAATATTGAGTTCTGAGGTTTACGCGAATGTTAGACATTGAAATAAAACTACTTTTACGGATTTTATCGCGGTTTGTATTTGGATTTTAGTTCCCGACGTCTGAGTCTGACCGTGACCATGATACCTGCAAAGGTGTGGAAACGGCGGGAACTAAAATCCAAATACAAACCGCGATAAAATCCGTAAAAGTAGTTTTATTTCGATACTGATAATAGTGAAACTTTGTCATGAACTTCAACCACCTTTCTCATTGCATCCTTAGACGGCTGGTGACATAGAGACCACGACTGATGGCAGCGGTGTGATGGAGATAGCTGGTGGCCGCCACATCCTGGTGGAGCTGCGGTCTGGAGACACCAGCGACAAGTGTTCCGGCGGCTTCCTAGCACATGCCACGCAAATTGGTAATCTCGTATTTCATGACACAGTAAATTGGTAACAAATACTCATTTCTTGACTATTTTTGGAAACAGTATGATGTTCTAAAATTATTTCAGTGTGTGAATTTAAAGTCGCAATTAGCGGAACTAGAAATAGAAAAAGTTTATATTTGTGATCTTAATTATTAGGGCTAACGGAACGATCGTGGATTTAAATAGAATGCACATTAGAAGTAACATTTGACATCGGTATGATTTTGAATTGGCATCAACCTCATTTTGTTCTCTTACATGGCCTATTATAAGCAGTTTCAAACGAGATCTCTAAAGTATACAATATTTAAACGTTCATACGTGGATGACAAAACATGAAAATTGTTAACACATCTTCACATTAACTTTGTACAGAGCCTATTCGCAACGCTTCAGCGGCGTGGGCTTCAGTGAGCGGTGGTATATGGTGGCGCAGCGGCGGCGGTGCTCGCGGGGCCGCTGTCGCCCTCGCAGCCGCTGCAGCGCTGGCGGCGCTGTGCCTCGCGCTGCATTCAGCGCACCGTACCAGGGCCTACCAAAGAGCTGCTGATAAGGAGTCGCTTACTGATAGTGATGGTACCCCTAACATTTTAACCGTTTTATTAAAACAAATGCAGCAGGACATACATACTTACGATTGTTGCCAGTAATTTCACATTAAGTTTTTACTTTTATGTACTCGTATTTTTCGTGTATTGCTACTGCTACGTCATCGTTAAAAGTAACTTGGGCTAAAGGCAAAAAAGCGGGTTAAAAAATGTGGACCTACAAATCACATGTGACCAAAAACAGTACCTGCACCATTCTACTTACATGTAATATAACCCCACTAAAGACAGATTTATACATAAATATAATCTAAAGTGTCTTTATCAAAGAATAACCTCAATTTTTCTTCACAGCATGTTCAGCGTCCCTAGAACTTGGGGCAACAACCGGTTCCCGCAGCACCTTACTATCGGAGGTGGTCGGCGGCGGCGTGTCTCTGCGAAGACTGCTCCCTTCGGGGAAGACCAGGCATACCAGACTGAGAGACTCTGACAGGAACTCCGAGAATGTTGAGCAGAGGTAAGGAGTGTGATGATGAAGAGTTTTTAGTCTTGATCATATTCTGTAGGCTCTTTCTCTAGGTATCTTTATAGAAATTCCCGTGGCCCACACTATAATTTATGTAGTTTATGTTTCATCATCATCATCATCATCAGCCTATAGCAGTCCACTTCTGGACATAGGCCTCTCCAATTCCAATTGTTTATGTTTAAACTATATTATATATTATGTAGTTTAGGTGTGATTAAATGACCTATATTTTCTTCTACTAATTGCGAAAATTTTCTAACTCAGAACCTTATTTTTCTAGGAACCAATAGATAACTATACATATGTACTATACACATACATGTTTCACGCAAATAAAGATTCTTATTCTTATTCTTATTCTTATAAAAAAACTGTAATTTGGGAAGAATCTTTATTAAACGACAACAAAATATTAAATTAATTCCATGTTTTAAAGAAGTAAAAGTACTTAAACATTGATATGCAGAAACCCAGATGTTGTGGCAAATAACTTGTAAAATAGTAATATTGCAGATCATGACTGCTTTGCTATGTAAGTTGGAAATATCCCTACAATGCACTTCAATTCACAAGTGTGGGAAGCGTGCCAAAAAACATATATTTTCCATTACTGTTGCGAAAGATTTTAAACCAGAAATTACGATGTATTCGTGTTACAGCTAAAGTATTTTATTGGTACTAGCTTCTTACCGCAATTCTGTGTTTTTTTTTTGTATGATTCATATCCCAAATACTCTGAAAGTTAACGAGAACGTTCAAAAATGTTTAATGTTTAATCATTGTAACGAGTTAAGTTACTAAATATTTTCATGCCTTTTCGACAAACTGTGAAGAGTATAATGAATAATGTCTAAGTACTTACTTACTATTTTCAATTTAAAGCTTAAGATCTTAAGATTCATCGTAATTTAGAACTTCCTTGAACAAGTATATTAAAAGAGCAAGTCTACCAAAATCTCACTTGGTTACCGAGAATTTCTTTTGAAAGAGCTCTTTACAAATGTAAAATTACATATAGAATAGATTCGTCCAGACTCTTGGGAAGTCTTTCAAATTCCTAACCTTTCATTAAAGACCACTCGAAATTCTCAAAGAACCCTTCATTGGAGTGAGCGGAAAGAATAATTAATTAACAAGCACTTGAAGCTTTGTGAGTGCGCTGTCAACTATGAGACTATTGTTTGAGCACGTATTGCTACCAAAAGTCATGGTTGTTGGTATTGTTGTTTTATGACGTAAGGGTGTTAGGGTGGTGCTAGTTTGTATGGGGGTTTTCAAAAACTATTTCCTATAGTTATTGTTTTGAAAAGATTATTGTTAAAAATAACAACGCTGAACTAATGATGATCAAAATTCAATTTTTATAAGAATAAGTCTTATTTGCTTGAAAGTTTTTATTTGTTTTGTACTTGCTAAAGGACAATAGCAGCATGTCTCATTATTCCATGTGTTAAGATTAAATTTCATTTTCGTACTTGTGCCAAATGCACAGGTCCATCTAAAACATAAAAATCCATTAACTATATAAAATCGTACCAAAACAGAGACGAAGAAGACGCTGGCTCAGACAACGATGGCGACGGCAACGACAACATGAGCATTGCCAGCAGTGAGAGCGTGGCCAGCCAGGCTACCGTGACCCCGGAGACGGTGTCGTCGAGCAGCGCGCCCGTCACCGGCAACCTGCCGCCGTCGCCGCTAAGGAGGTCGCATACAGTATCCGTGACTAACGTTAATGTGCCGCAGGTAAGGAATGAGGTGAGTGTGGTGACAGTAACATTGGCAGAATATTTTTGATAGTTACTTTAGAACAATCAGTAGATAATAAGTCCGTTCTAAGCTAAGCAACTTCGCACTGGTTGTACAATGTACACACATAAAAGTTCACGTATAATATTGCTGGTGTTTGAATCCGAATGGTGGCACATGCAAGCTACTTTAATAAACTTTCGTAAACATAACATGTTTTTCCAAAAATAGGTGAAATGGGCTGAGAATTTCATTATATTTATGTACCGATTTTTTTTTATCTTACATCATCTTATGTTCGCGCCTCTGATACTTCAATTCCCTCCGATCAAAAATCGGCGCTTGAGCGGCCTTGATCTCTAACAAGTAAATGTGCAGGATTTTGTACTTATCCCAAGGTTTTATTTTTATAGCATCAAGGAACATAACTATGTAAAAAAAAAAAAACACATTTAAACACATTCTACATGTATATTTTATTCTTTAGGTCTCATCACCACCACAGCAGTCAACAAGCGACTCCATGGTGGTAGAAATGAGTACCAGCGTGAGCAGCATGAGTGAGAGAGACAGCTGTAGCGAGAAAGACAGAGACAGCATGTGGGATAAGGATCGCAGCGAGAGTCGAGCATCGTCGTCTACATCAGCTGCTACGCTTACTAACGTGAGTGGTAGTGTAATGGGAATATGGATTTTATTTGTGAGCACGGAAGACATAAAATGGCAATTATGGTAATGTCTGATTAAATACAACGATTTGACGTTCAAAAGGTGGAAAGTACATTCTAAAGTTTAGTTTACAAAATTATACAAAATAGAAAATGATTTCAACTATGCAGAAAGTTGAACGACTTAACAAAATATTGACCTGGTATTATTTTAAAATCTCTCAGAATACACAAAAAAAAATATGTTATTACAATAAAGACAAATCCATCAGTTTTTCTTTTAGGAAATATTTTTTACGAAATTCCCTAAATTTTCCATTCAAGAGAAGTCCAATATTGTTCTAAAATATATTAATTTGAAGCTTAAAAAAAATATTCATGTGAAAAATGTCAAGCCTTGAATTACTTTGACTGAATGATTGATGTGTCCTTAAATAAAGATCTCGGGCCATGTGATTTGTAGCGTGATGACTCAGTGTGAGTTACTAAAACATAGGCCGACGCGATCACCGTGACTTGGCCTAATAAACACTATGACTCTGGTTTTTCCGAATAATATTATTGCAAATTCCTGAAAGCATGAACGAGGAATTCTTTTAGAAATGTCTTTGTTTTAGGCTTGAATTAAATTTTGATGTTATTCTCGTCGAGACGACAGAACAATGTAAGAGTGTTTATAATGCTTTTGATGAATAAGGAGATTCTAATAGATGTTTTAGGCAAAAGGATTCCTCCCAAAAAAACAAGTCAATACGTAAAAGTGAGGGATGACAAGAAATTAACTTGATTCCAGTTATTACTCCTCATAGCTAAATTACAAAAAAGTAAAAAAACTGAAAAAAAAACCTTGATACTTTATAGACTTGGATATATCTTCTCAGGGTTGGTACTCACCTGCACTTAGCGGCGTGTCTGCAGCAAGGATCCGCGACAATCCCAAACACACCAAGGAGTCCTGCAACCGACGTCTTCTGAAGTCAGACCTCAGCCTTACGTCACATCCAGAAATGGAAATAGACTACTATGATTACGAAGTTAATAATGCTGGTAAGATCTTCAGCACTTTAAATACCAATATACAATTTACTGAGCACAAAAATCTTATTAAAAATCGCCATGCGTCGTATCTTTTAGCTTATGAAGTCAGGCAGATTTACATTGATAACATTTTTACGTCAGAGGCTGTAAAGCATGTGAAACAAAAATCATGACCCATTATGAAATCAAGTAGTAAACATGTCTGACAAAACATCCCCCATTTTGTATTCTCTAAAATTTTATGTCATACCTTAACGTAAAAGTAAGTTTAACACATTAGTTTTACGAACAAGGTTATATTCAGGACTCTAAAACTGTGCACTTTATATCTCCAACTTTATAAGCCCTAAAAAAAGTAATAATACTTTTATGTAGTAACTTTTTACTCTCAGATGCAAACAATAATATCGTCTGCTGTTGGTTAAAAAGAATCTGAATTGCTATTTCTCACAGGTTCAGTTCCCGGATCATACTTGGGAATGGATCCAGCTTTCCTTGTGTGGATACCACCTCTTGAAGAAGGCGATATTCTTAAAGAGCTTGATGAGAACAACGCCCCAATTTATGAGGTCTGTATATTACTAACAAATCTGATAAAAGTTGTGCGAAGTCCACCACATTTATTACTTAAATTATATTTTCGCAGGAGGTTCTGCCCAAAGATCTCCGCCCAGATCCTGGCAGCAACACGGAGTCCCCTGAAGACAGGCCAGTGCACAGCGGCCTCAAAAGAAACTCCGACAACCGCACGAACAGATCTAACGAATCCATCAAGTCGATTCGCAAAGTCATCGAAAAAGGGAACATAATACACCCATTAAACTTCAGCATCAGTGATTTGCAAAACTCGCCCAAACTGTCTAAAAGAAACAAGAAGAAGAAGGCTGAAAGTCCCGTGACAATACAGATGAAAGATTTAACACTAACTCGATCTCCAGTCAAAGTACATAGAAAAGAGATTCGAAGTGAGTATGACATGTCGACATTAAAAAGGGTTAATGAATCGAAAGAAAAAGATGCTGATACATTAAAAAGGAGTGATTTCGCTGACATAAGGTTTGCCGATGAAAATTCAGATTCATCAAATGAAATCAAATTTGCAGACGATTCACCAGATAGCAATAGGATTGTTGATAAATATAATGTTAAAACCTAATGTATAGGAGACTTAAATTCAATACCACTTAAATCTTGATGTTGGAAACTGATAGATATATGTGTACCTACCCCTTACTAACGAAAGTAAATTATAATAATGTTTTTCCACGTCCCGAAATTGAATGAATACCTATCATCCCTTAGATATTTAAGTCAATGTCGATATTTAAAATGGTAGATGCGCAAACTATGTATGTCAACTCTACTATTCAAAGATAAAACGAATGTTTGGATAAGTCTCGTATACAACGATCTTTACAAGTCATATAAAATCGTGTAATCACTTATTTTGAGATGACTTGACGTTTGAACTGACAAAGAAAGTTTTATCTTCTTAAGGGGTATTTTTATTTAATTACAAATATTACCATTTCTCATTAGTTGAATGTAAGGACCAATCTGTGAATAAATCCGACATATTATAGCTCTCATATCATCAAATCGTATTTTTCAATGTCATTGTACCATTTAACCGATAGGTAGATTTAGATTATAGAATTTTATAATCAAGATAATCGTTCGTAGTATTAAAAGTAGAATTCACTCGCCATCAAATAAAGAAACATACTTGGATTTTGTAAAAAGGAATGGCAATTTTAGGAAACAGAAAATTCTCAGCATTTTAAATCGTAAAAATAGTCGTATAGACATTCCTGTTTTTATGAATTCTAAGTAATTCTATGTACACGCATTGTATAATATTATATTGCATTTTCTGATTCTCATACGGCATTTATTTAGTTTTATCTAATAAACATCGCTTTGCCCATACTGCCAAAGTGTAGTTATATCTGATCTACAGTAAACCTTCAGTCAGTAAATAAATTATTTTTAACGATTTTATTAGAAGACTGACTTACGGGCAGTGCAATAATTTCCAATCGACTGTTTGTCAGTCAATTCTAGTCATTTGTGTCAAAGAATTTTATTACTTTTAATAAATTAATTTGCAATTTTACGAATTACTTTATTTTTATTAACTTTGAATATTAAAATTAAATACTAAAAACAAAATAAAACAAAATTTCATTTACAACATAAATACAAAATTTAAATGAAATGATTCGTAAAATAGTTTTAAAATGTGCAGTCGCAAAATGAATTATGCATTCGCAATTGTTTGTTGCATTTATTAAGTTAATGAAACTAGTGATAAGTTCTATAAATGTATTGTTTTTAATATTATTGTATATTTGGGTACTTACGTCCGCATTCAGTTGGACATGTTGTTTTAATGTTTAGTTGTGTAAGCTCTATTAAAGACAGTTTTATTTTGTAATTTGATATTGTTCTTTTATTTAAATAACCTTTAATCGACGTAACTGCATGTTGATGTACAGAAATAAGCAATGAGAACGGTATAAAGTATAAATAAAACAATTTCATTGGTTTTTTAGAAGTAAAATTTATGCACTTTATGCAAAATGTTATAGCTGCTCTAATGAAAACTTCATAATAACGCAATAAACGTTATATTATGGCGAAATTATTTTCAGATTTTAATATATGAAATATTTACGATGAGAATTAACATTTCTTTAACATACCTTTATCTATACTTATAATAAATCTGTAGAAGTGAAAATTCTGTACATTGAAAATATCAAAAAAATAAATGGCGGGGGGTGTTACTAGACCGACACCGAACCCAAAAGTGTGAAAAAAAAAATTTTGTCTGTCTGTCTGTCTGTTTGTTCAGGTATCACGCAAAAACTACCAGTTCGATTACGATGAAACTTGGTATAATTATTCTTTATTATCCTGGGCACCACACTGGGTAGTTTTTATCCCGGAAAAGTATAAAAAATAAAAAACAAACTTAATTTTGCGGTTAAAAACTCATTGATAAGTTTCGTCATCCACGCGAACAAAGTCGCAGGCACAGCTAGTAATGAAATAAACCATTGTCTTTACTTACAAGAAAGGAACAAAAACATCACTTACTACAGGTCCACTTGAAGTCACAGTCCGGTACCAACGTATAACTTTGTCAAACTAACTTGAGGTCTAAGAACTTACACAAACTTATAAAGTTACTCTAACTACAGTCGTAGTTGTTTTTCTTAGAGTTTTACAAGGGAGAGATTTTCCTTTTAGTACGACTTTCAATGGTTTTTCTTTAGTATGGAATTTCTTTTATATGTTGTAAGCACATAAGTATAATAAAATATATAGGTATATTATGCGAGTGCTGACCCACTAATATGCCCAAAATTCTGGGAAAATAATCTGATTCAATTTTGGCCGTTAAACTGTACATTGTATTATATCATTAAATGATGATTTATAACCCTTTTCTTCTCAATTTTTATTATTTAATTGTCTTGATCTCATTTAAAGATAAGTACCCATTTAGAATCATGAGCCTTATCATTTAATTTTGTATGCCAACCGGCAAAATGTACTGGAGCTATATTTTTTTAAGTTAAGACCATTATTGTACCTACATTTTATGCAAATAAAGAAATTATTATTATTATTATCATCTCAAACCTAACATTATCTATGTAATTATTAAACAAACCATCGAAAAATATTTGACATTTGACTGCCTACCTACCAGTCTACATGGACCACAATAAGTGATAAAATACAGGTAAGTACTTTTCTATTTAAAAAGAAATAAAGAAAAAACGTTATTATTGGCACACGCCACAAATGCACACAGTTTAGCACAAAACGAAAAAAAAAAAAGATATATATACCTTAGGTTTATTGAAACCTCAATAAAAAACTCCACCAGAACTTGAATACAGAAACTAGTGAAGCTTAAAATCACCAATTTCCTGTGAGAAGAGATAGAGTGTGTCTTAAGTGCGAGCGTCAAGCATCTAAGTTATCCACTGACCCAGTTGCATACCGAACTCTATGAAACTATTACGCGATAGCAACGAGAATTTAATTGCTATCGATAGCATAGGATGACACTTTGGAAAGTATTATGAAGTTATTAATAATGTGATCAGATAACAAAAGTTTTGAGATAAAAAATATGTAATTACAAAAGTCTAGAAAGGGTATTAAAAAATGATGTTAACAAATACTTATATGTAAAGACATTCAAAAAATGGAAGGCATTTTTTTGATCTTCCCTCTTTGTAGCTATATGAGCGAAAATCCTAAATAGGAACATGAACAAACTTAAAGCTTAGTCAAGTAGGCAAAAAAAAGTTAAAATTCAGCAGTTAAGCGTGATTCACGCGCAGATACAAGCAACGTCCAATAAAAATAATTATTTTGGTTATATTTTCGATAGCCTAAAAGGGCAGGAATTTAATAACCCTGTCAAAGCAATGAGCGAGCATGCCTTTGGAAGCCATGATAGTTTTACTAAATATAGGTTTAGGTTAGGTAGGCAGTTCGGTAACGCTTTGCCCGTTCGATGGGAATTTAATAAAGCTTGTAGATCGGCTTATGAAAATATTTGGAATATTAATTATTATTTTAATTAATTTAAGAGTTTTGGCCGTGTTTTCCTGTGGAGTGAAACAAGATTTTGAGACCAGAATATTTTACAATTAGTACTTCTTGCATCGAAATTCTTAGGTATTGTTAGGTATCGTACACTCATAGAATGAACGATACCTAACAAATAACCAATTGGCTTCGTAAACATTGACTCAAGATCATCAACAAACTAATTACCTGACTATTTACGAGAACGTTAATTTGGTCCAGCCTCCAGAGATCTGTACCACTATTTCGGTACCTAAGGGGAATCCAGTACAACTTGCTCTGATTGTGTAAGAAGACACAAGGTTAAGTAATTAGGGATCCAACAGAACTTTTGTTACTTAGTGCATTTACTGGGGCTAGTGCAGTTAAAAGCAACTTGGTACCTGACTACTAGGAATTATTACCCCTACTTATGGGGTACATTCTCATTATAGAACAAAGCTATAAGATTCCAAAAAAAAATATCTTTTTTTAATGTTATGTGTCTAAAGTACCTACTACTCAAAAAAGGGTATTTCCTCAATTCAGTAAGACTAATAAGCAAAGACTTTTCTATGTTATATTCGCTTAAAGTCGATAAGCATCCAACCAAAACGCAAACCACCCGCCTTTACATCATAAATGCGCTCACCTAAGGCGTCCAAAAATTATGCGTGTCAACTAAAAAATCTTAGTCTTTATCTTCATATATTGGAACATCACATAATCCCATAGGGACATGATGATCAATTACATCGTATCAGAAACCCAGTTAACACACCTCTTTTCCAAGGCTCCCAACATCAGACCGGCCTTCGAAATTGTTTGTCGATCCGTACAAAACACTCGACTCGTATACAATCTGTGCCACCGAGGGATCAGTACTCAATTAGCTTCGCGAAATTGCCTTTGGTCCGGACTTTGAATAAGTTACGAGTGTGTTAAATGTTTACGATGGACGAGCTAGTTGGACTTTAGGATATTGTCAATTTGGTTTTTGTTTTGCTTGTTTAGCCAGAGGGTTGAAGCCGTTGACGGTCGGGTAACGTAGAAGCCAGATGGTATGTAAACTCTTATCGTGTCGATTCTTCTACAGGTTAAGGTAAACTTTAAAAAAATGTTATTGGTTATGATTCATTTACATTTTTTCTTTAGTGATAAGTAACTTAGATGTGGGACGAAAAATATTAGGTATCTAAATATATTTTGTCGTAGAACATTATTTACACAGAAGACTGGTTTTATTCATGTAATTTTTGTCACAATAAAGGTAGTATTGAGTTGATATATAAATAGTTTATTATTCATAAATTACCCTTACTTTCAAGGTTTATAAACCACGTCGAACAGTTTTTGAAAGATTTTTATGAATAAGCTTTTTGTGCAGTCGCGATAAAAACGATGAGTTAACCGCACATCTGGGACAGCCTAAGAGGCTGGACGATCACACAAACGATGTTCTTATGAAAATACAGCAGTAACAAACTAAAACACGTGCACGTACCTTGGTCTGCTATTTCTGCTGCCGATGACCCGCCGGCGATATGATTCCACCACAGTTGATTGCTGAATGTCACGAGCTGCTCGGAATATTGATTCCCAGCAGAATATCGGTCGAGTTGACGCGTTTAAAAGGTTTCCTTAAGAGAGATCGCGAAGTGCGCGCGCGTGCAAGATGGTGAGAAAAAGATTGTCGATAGGGGGGCGGTCCGTCCGTTAACGGTAGTGACGTCATGACAGATGCAGCAGTAGCACCAATCGGATAACGAGTACGGCACGTATTACAACTGTCAAAACAGTTGTGATTGCCACTGCTGAAAATCGATAAGAACATCGTGTGTTGCCCGTGGTGAAATTAAACGATCTTATTTTAGTCATTTGTATGATGACGAAACACTTTTTAAAATAGAAAATGCTTTTAATAACGTGAGTAAAGAGACGAAGGAAGGATTTTACCCCTTTATTTTATAAAGAAACAAGAATCAGGCAGAGCTGTGAGGTTTTTACTCGTATCTTATTAAAATAATTCTAATAAAAATGTTCGCGTGGTCTAGGGATTATTATGGTAAACAGTAGTTATTAAATTTTAAGTTATTAAGTTTAATTCTACATAATATTTTTTAGAACGCTCGGGTAGATCGACACGGCCTACTATAAATATTATAGCATCAATTCTAAGCTGAATCACTGTCTCTCAAGATACAGGTTACCTAGTTTGAGAGGCAGGGTTTTCCTTATTGTGTACAGATTTTAGTTTCTAGTTTGTATTGTATTGTGTCACTACCAAAGCTCTTTTTGTCTTTATTTTACCTTGTGAAATCTGTATTTTTGTGAAATAAAGTTATTATTATTATTAAAATATTTCTAGAAAGACGTTTTAAATTGTGAAATTTTGAAGGAAAATAGAGTGAGTATTCTTTAACATTTCTTTTAATTAAGAAAAAAATTGTATTTTAGACAGTACTAGCTGACCCGACAGACGTTGTCCTTTTCAACGTTTTCAACTATGAATATTGAATTCTGTCAATTCTATGTCAAACGTCAGATTACATTAAAAAAAAATAGGATGGATTAGAAATAATGTTATAAGTATTCTTGAATTTTCTAATTTTCCGCGCAGATTTCCATTTTTTTTTCTTTCATAATAACCTTCCCCTTAAGAACAGTCCCTTGCAATCCTAAAATGACAACAGTGGCAAGTAGGTGTACATTTGTCATTAAACTAAAATAATCTGAATACGAAAATTAGGCACAAAAACAAGTACACTGGAACGTTTATTAACCCGCCACTCACTGACATAAAATAGCGGACTCGGGCCCCAGTTAGTTTAACTCCGCGTGTGACCGGTGGCCGAACTAATTCAGGCGCGAGCTTCCGGGATGAAATGCCGGTAACGAATGGCCAAGTATTTACAGATATTAATAGTAAATCACTAATAATAAAAACAGTAAATCACTTATAGACTAACTTATTTTAATTAACTACTTCCAAAGTAGGACCTATTTAATAATGGTAAATGTTTTCATGAATATTTAAACACTTTTATTTACAAAACTGTTTTCTTATTTATCCTATGATTGTTTTCGATATTCAATTAAGTTTGCGCAAATAAACACTTGCAAATTTTATTTTTCGTAAACAATACACTTGTCTTAAAAACATTGACCAACATGAAATTAATGACGTTTGTATTAATATTCTTCTAGTGATGTTTTTAAATTAATCCTGTATATTCTCCTTTGTGCCCAACAACTTAATTTATTAAAGCCCAGTTTGAGTTAAGATAATCATTATAAATATTAATGGAAGACCATTCATTTTAAATCGTGGCTTTTGTTTAAGTTATGAACATTTTAACAAAATCGGTTCAGCAGTTATGTAGATATTATGGACTGACGAAAGAAGAGATAAATTATGGGTTATTTTGTTAGTGTGTTAAAAGACAGTAATTAATAAATGTTACATAAACAATCAGAAAAAATAATCATATAAACTTCAAAAACATTTTACGTCAGAACATGCAAAACTTATGCAAGCCTGACGAAACTGTAACTTAATGCATCTTAAAGTACGCCAGCCATAAGCGTTAAACGCGGCTTCATCTCCGCATGCATTTATTATACCCGTATGCTTCTAAATGAATTAAGTAAAATGGGAAGATAGATTAAAATGGGTTTCGAGTTACAGGATAGTAAGATTGTTTCATAGATTAAACACCTACATACTCATAGTCATTGCCGATTCTATTTCTGTGTAAAATAAGAAAAATTTCTTCCTACTTACTGTAACAAAATAAATATGTTTTTTCCCATATACTAAATGTATTCCTTAACTTTTCAGAAATGTAGAAATTTCCTGTCCAAATATTTTTACATAATTATATGTTAGCTTATTATGTTTGTGGGAATGGAATGTATCCGAATATTTTGATAGATGGAGTGAATGATGTTTTAGGTGTGTATCCGAACGACGCGAGTGAGAGGACGGATGTGAGAGCGAGAAAGAGGACGAATGGGATTTGGCTTTTGTTTTAGCTTTTGTTTTTAGCTTTTGTTTGAGCTTTTGTTTTTTTTTGATTTTGAATTTGCATTACATTACGACGAGGATCACGACGCTGATAAGACGTATTTTTATATTTTAAGTTGTTTGTGCAAATTTCTATTCAATAAACCGTTTAAGGCAACTTCTGGTCGTTTCGCTGTATTTTTCAATCCCACATGTTCCAAAAATGAGATCTAAAATCGAAAATCCGCAATTGAGCAAGCGTCGTGCTCAATGCGTGCCTTCTTTATATGGGAAGAGGCCTGTGTCCAGCAGTGGGACGTTTATAGGCTGGAATTATTATTATTAAATGTTAGCAGATAGGATAACTTTATTTACTTTAATTTATAACTTCTCAAAGATATCAAGCTTATTACCAAGAGGTTCACATTCTTTAAAATTTTCTACAACAAGCCCATCTTACAACAGGACCAAAAACCACCACAATCCCACCTTTTCCACCCGTACTTAGACACAAATCGTTTCCTGTGATGCAGGCAGGAAGCGTTTACCCGAGGGGTGCGGGGGGGTGTGGGCTGGGGGGTGAAGGGAAGGGGGGAGGGTAATCGTCGCTCACCTGCATAATTACAAGCAAGGAGGATTGCCGCAAGACGCAGGACATAAGGATAATGACGTGGGATTTGTGCTTGAGAAGGATTGGAAGGTACTGGGGGTAGTTAGGGCTTGAAGTGGGGGTCTAGTTGTCTGTGTGTGGGATTATGGTTTCTTATATTAGCTGATATTATGTCGGTATGTACAGGATTATTTTTATGGATAGGTTTTTGATAAAATTTAAACAAAACGTATTGGTATTTTTTTTTGTTTAAGTTTTTCCAACCTATGCTCCTTTGCCACACTGTGTGTCACTGTTATCTGCAGTTTGAGCTACACAGAATTGCAACCATTTTAAATACGACTAAATTAAAACATTATCATATCATCAGCAACATAAATAATACTACTCTTAACAAATTACCAGCAGCAGTTTCTACTAATGCTAGTTCAAAACTATTACACACTAAACGTGTTTTTTGTTATCATAACAAGTGCCAATTAACCAAACAAAACACTATCTTCTCACTAATCCACCGTACAGAACATAATTACTTTAGACACTGACCATGATAAATTTTAATTTTACACAGATTAAAAAAGCAATTTCCTTGTCCGTTGCTAATTTCCTATAGTAAACTCATATAGCGCTTCGTTCAGCAATTTCTTCAGATAATACCCCTTCGATCCGGATTGAACTGCATTCATTAATTTTCCCTTAGATGGAAGATTCTAAAGAAAAATTAACTGATTTAATGAAAATGTTTAAATTTTCTAATAGAAGGTTATTTTCCACTTACATAATGTGTTTGCACACTGCTCGTTTCCCTATTTTCATGGACGTAACCTACGATAAAATACATACTTACTGGAGTCGACTTGATCATACGAGTAAATACAATTTAGGTTTTGGTTGTTTATCGTTTGGTCAACCTGGTCAACCTAATAGACTATACCCAATAGACTAGACCTTATAGACAAATAGATCAATATTACATTGACAATAGGGAAGATGACTAGTAGACACGTATTTTTTCTTTTATCAAATTAATAAAAAAAATACGAAGATATACCGCTTTAAAGTTCAGGAGTTTGGGCTTGTGACGGGTAGGTACAATTTTTGCTTAGACGTGACGTCACGCAAGAATTGTACTCGCTGTATCTTCATAATTCTTTGTTTACGGGTCTAATATTTTTCTATTATCTAAAAGATGGACATAAAAATAAAAATTAGTCATCATTCACTCTTTACCCAGGGGTCGCAAACTTTTTTCCACTTGCTTGGTAAGCAAAAGTTTCCATCACTCAAAAACAAAGTGCCTCCCATTATAAAGGCTAAATCAAGTAATTGATATGCGATCGTCTGCACTCGATACGTTTAGAAGTTGCCGGAGTTTGTTAAGTGCTGAAGTCGGATGTGTAGCTTCTCCTGATTCAATTTTCAACTTGATAACTTTTGAAATTGATTACACCGTCGTGTAGAATTAGGGGTGTGGATTTGTTTGTGTGGATAATGTGGTGTTAAGTGGGTTGGAGATCACGTGAGTGCTGTGTTTCTGAAATTAAAAGTGTGATTATAAAAATGATAAGTAAGCGTATGTTTTAGTGTAGGAAGTTTATTCATAATTTACCATATAAATTAGATAAATATGTTCAAAAATTGCGCTTAATTGAATAATTATAAATGGTTAAATAAAACAATGGAAAAGTTTGTACGATAACGTCGCGTCGTAGAGTATGTTTAACCGACTCCAAAAGAAGGAGGTTCTCAATCTGACGTTATGTTTGTATGTGTATTACGCGATATCTCTAGCAATAGTGGTTTAATTTAGAAAGATATTTTTGTTCATCGATAAGCGTGCAAGTAAAACTCTTGTGGTATACATTAGAAAACCATCTATATATTCAACGAGCGTAATATCACCCTTAGAAAACAAGTAACTATTTACTTATATCTAAATGTGTTAATAGGTAATTACCATGTTCTTATTCCAGTTCTCTTTTTTCTGCTATTTTTGCAGACTTGACGAAGAATTTGATATTCACTGAAAGACATCATTTTATTACCTTCAATAACGGCTTTTTTGATAGATACTAAATAGGTTACTGCAAAAATAGCAGAAAAAACTGGCCAAGTGCGAGTCGGACTCGCGCACGAAGGGTTCCGTACCACCGTCGTATGAGAGCCCCCCTTAAATATTCATTTTATGTGGTTTTTAGTATTTGTTGTTATAGCGGCAACGGAAATACATCATTTGTGAAAATTGCAGCTTTCTAGCTATAAAAAAAAAAAAAAAAAAAAATGTCTTTATTACAGATAAAATTTACAACCTTATTACAATATAATTACAGGTCTTAATCCTACAATTTGGTGAGTAAATAAACAAAAAGAAAGAAAATGCTATTTGTGTTACTTAACAAAATATTAATACTTACAATTTCTATTTCCTATGTAGGTAATAAAGTGTAAGCCACATAACCTATAATTGTTTCATATTGTGTATATTAGGATTGTAATATTATAATTAATTATGGTAACACTATAAATGTATCGAGGTGATATTTTACTTTGGTATCGATTGACTCGACTAATGTAGGTACTCGATTATTAAGAACTGTCAAGTTTGTAATTGAAGGATGGTGACACTTATCACTGAGCCGTCGAAGTGAACACATTAAAATCTATTTAATTCTTAGCAATCCTTATTTTATTGAAGCGAACCTGATCCGATCCTTCATCTCAGAAGTGGGATAGGACAGGCTAGCTGTATATTTCTAGTGTTAACGTTCGGTTCGATATATATTTTTTTTCTTCCACGTGGTTCCTAACCTAATTGTATAATGGAGACAAGTAATTTAAACTCCAGAAAAAGGAAACGTGATCGTAAGAGTAGGACGAGACTCAAGAAGCAGCGCGAGTACAGCTCAAAAAGTGAGACTTCAGACACAGATACGTCATCGCGAAGAAGCCGTTCGCGGGATCGTCGTGACTATCGTGAAAGGCATCGCAGTAGCAGGAGGACCCGAAGCGGTCGCCGACAACATCATCGCCGGCACCGCGAGCGCAGCAGCAGCCGGCGTGAGCACGAGCGGAGGAGCACGAGCAGAGCGGAGCAGGCGAGAGTGAACGCGTGTAGCAGCAGCGAGTCTACGTTGTCACGCCAGGCACCCCGCTCACCGGTGAGACGTTCCAATACGAGTAACTGTACTGACAATGACAATACGACACATTTACTTTTGACTAAATTAGTGAACACTTTAATAAATAACCGCCCCGAAGGCAACAAATTCCCTATGTTAGGAAATATCATACCCGACTTTGACCCGATGGCTAAAGGACAGACCATACATATGTGGCTTAATAAAGTTGAGGAATGCGCAAGGTTATATAAGTGGGGTGACGATCAAATTATTCACTATGCCTTACCTAAATTGATAGGCGTCGCAAAAGCATGGTATCAAGCTTTACCAACTATGTCGTTTTCGTGGTCCGAGTGGAAAAACAAGTTATTAGAATCATTCCCTAGCAGTGATGACTACGCTGAATTATTAACGGAAATGTTGTCCAAACGCGTGAAATATAATGAGTCATTAGAAATGTATTATTTTGAAAAAATCAATTTGTTAACTCGTTGTGATATAAAGGGCAAGCGCGCTGTAGACTGTTTACTCTATGGTATTGACGATCGATCATTAAGATTAGGTGCGAAAGCATTGAAGTGTCAGGAACCTGAACAAGTTTTAGAATATTTCCAGTCGATCAAGCAACAACCGCGCGATACAGATAAGTTTCGATCTAATGACAGGAGACCAATTAATGCTTCAACAAATAATACCAGCTCAAAAAACACTACGAGTGACACAAAGGCTAAAAATTCTACTGGCCCCATTGTTTGTTATAATTGTAACGAACCGGGTCACTTCAGTTTCAGGTGTACCAAGAAAATTCTTAAATGTAACATTTGTAATAGACTAGGCCACACTACGGTTAATTGCACAAAACTACCCTCAGGCAATGACAGTAGCAACGTCGATAAATCGAATCAAAAGGAAATATTACGCGTAGATACTGAGAATTTCGCTTGCAATAATGATAAATATACCATGGAGATGATGCTTAATGGACACTCCATAACAGGTTATGTAGATTTAGGTAGTCAATGCACCTTGATTCGTTGTAGTGACGCTAATAAACTAGGAATCATATGGTCAGATGAATCTGATCTACCCACTATGAGAGGTATAGGTAATAATATTGTATTACCGATTGGGATCGCTACTGTCACTTTACAAATACAGAATATTACAGAAGAAGTAGACGTATTAGTTGTGGACGATGATGTCATTAAGTATCCTATACTGGTTGGTCACAGTTTTACAGAAAAACCCGGCATTGTTATAACAAAAACCTATGACACCTTGAGGTTTATGCGCGACATTGGAAGTAGAGTCTTCCTAACATTGATCTCGGATACTTCTATTAACCCAAAAGAGATGTGCGTTATTCTAGTTAGTTGTCCGATCAGGTATTCGGGAACCGTATACGTTCGAGGGTCCCTCCGTGGGCAGCTTGGCTATGAATTTTACCTTCTTCCGGGTGAATATGAAATTGTTGAGGGTCGTGGTAGTTTATTAGTTCATAATATGTCTGAAAACGTTGTTGTATTGAAAAAAGATTCCCTGATAACTCGTGCGGTCAAAATTGATAACTGCATTAATGTTAACGTTTTAAACATTGAAGGAAATGAATTCTGTTCTGAACTTAATTATAGTCCTGATTTAAGTGATTATCAATTAGATAAATTAAAAGATTTATTAATTAAATACAGACAGTGTTTCTCAAATAACTTAAAAGACCTGGGGTTTACTAATATTGTACAAATGGAGATAGAATTGACTGATAATAAACCGGTGGTTTATCGCCCGTATCGACTTTCGTACCCAGAGCGAGAACTTGTACGTTCAATGGTACAAGAGATGATTGAAGCCGATATTGTATGCGAATCTAACTCTCAGTACGCCAGTCCCGTTTTACTGGTCAAGAAAAAGACTGGTGAGAAGAGATTATGCATAGATTATCGAGCTCTCAATAACAAAACAAAAAAGGAACATTACCCTTTGCCCTTAATTGATGACCAGCTGGATATGTTGGCTGGGAATTCGTTGTTCATCACTCTCGATTGCGCTTCGGGCTATTACCAATTGCCAATATCGGATAGCTCCCAGGACAAAACGGCGTTTGTCACACCTGATGGCCAATACCAATTTAAGCGCATGCCATTTGGTTTGGCAAACGCTCCATCAGTTTTTCAGAGGGCCATGAATAAAATATTATCTAAACCTAAAGTTGACTTCGCTATTGTTTTTATGGATGATGTCCTCATACCTGCAAAATCATTTGAAGAGGGCCTCGATCGATTAGAGAAGGTACTCGTACTTATTTCCGAGGCAGGCCTGACGTTGAAACTTAAAAAGTGTAACTTTTTCTTTAAGGAAATTGACTTCCTAGGCTTCCAGGTTAGTGGTCAGGGTATAAGGCCAGGGTCACGTAAGACCCTAGCTGTATCAAATTTTCCTATTCCTAAAAATGTCCACGACGTTAGACGTTTTATAGGTCTTGCAAGTTTCTTCAGGAGGTTCGTGAAAGATTTCGCAATGATAGCACGTCCCCTCACTGATCTTCTTAAATCCAATTTCGTGTGGAAATGGAGCGACGAGCATTCCAGAGCTTTTGAAACTCTCAAGCAAAAGTTAATTGAACGCCCTATCTTGGCTTTGTACGACGCGAAATTGGAAACCGAGTTGCATACTGACGCCTCTAAGTTAGGAGTTGCCGGTATTCTAATGCAGAGAGATAGTCAGGGTATTCTTAGACCCGTAGCATATTACAGTCGGAAGACAACTAAGGACGAACAAAATTTACATTCCTTCGAATTAGAAACTTTGGCGGTGATAGCATCTTTAAAACGATTTCGTGTTTATTTGTTAGGCTTAAAGTTTAAAATAGTGACCGACTGCAATGCGCTGCGGACGACTTTAACTAAACGAGACCTTATACCAAGGATTTCGCGCTGGTGGGTGCAGTTTCAGGAGTACGACTGTGAAATCGAATATCGTGCTGGAACTCGGATGGCACATGTAGATGCTCTCAGTCGTGCTCCTGTCACTGAGCCGACAGTTGATGATGACGAGACGCACGTACTTGACGTTTTAAATATTAATATTACAAATTGGATTTCGACTGTACAGAGTAACGATGAGGAAGTAGGTAAAATTAGGAACATATTGCTAGATAAGAATACAAATTTTATCGCGGACGTACACAAAAATTATCAATTAAAGGGAAATCATGTATACAGAATCGTAGGCGATAAAATAAAGTGGGTTGTTCCAAGAGCCGTGCGGTGGCAGGTTCTTAGGATGAACCATGATGATGTAGGCCACTTCGGCTTTGAGAAAACTCTTAGTCGGATACGGGAAACATTCTGGTTTTCTAAAATGCGACGCTTTACGAAAAAGTACGTGTCGGCATGCCTCCAATGTGCTCACCACAAAGCACCAGGTGGACGCAAAGAGGGTATGCTTCATCCAATACCCAAAGCAGATATTCCCTTTCATACGTTACACGCTGATCATTTGGGTCCGTTTGTTCGCTCTAGGAAAGGCAACACGTATATACTGGCGATAATTGACGCTTTCACTAAATTTATTACTATTAAAGCAGTACGTGATACAAAAAGTGCAACTGCGATTAGAATATTTAAAGAACATTTTTGTGTATTTGGTACTCCATCACGTCTTATAACTGACCGGGGCACTTGCTTCACAAGCGCCAAATTTAAAACCTTTATGGAAAGTTCCAATATTAAGCATATACTCAACGCAGTTGCCACTCCAAGAGCGAACGGGCAAATTGAGCGTTACAATAGAACCATTTTAGACGCTTTGAGCACTAAAAGTCATGGGAAAGGTGATAATACCTGGGATGAGTACGTCGGCGATATCCAGTTAGGCATGAATACTACCTTAAATAAAGCTACAGGAAAGAGCCCTTCGGAGCTCTTGTTTGGATTTAAGGTTTTAAACTCATCGGAAAATATTATCAGTGAAGTTTTAAATGAAGTTATAAATCGAGTTAGTGACGAGGACTTGGCGCAAATGAGGTCTCATGCTAAAAGTAGGATAGAAAAAGAACAATGTAAGTCAAAGAAAGAGTTTGATAGACATCGAAAACAGGCGAGATCTTATAATACTGGTGATTTAATTAGAGTTGAAAGAACCATAGTAGACAAAGAGCAAATAGGTAAATCTAAAAAGCTTATACCAAAGTTCCATGGCCCATACAGAATAATAAAAATTTTAGAGAACGATAGGTATTTAATTGAAGACACACCTCTCACTAGGAGAGGGACTAAAAGGTACGAAAACGTAGTAGCTGCGGATAAGGTACATCCTTGGCTTAACTATAAAAATATTTCCAGTGACGAAAGCGAAAACGACAATAGTGGTATTGAATCAGACGGTTAATATTAATTATAAAAAAGTATGGATTAATATATAATTATGATTAAAATGTTTATGTATAATTATGATTAAATTAAAATTAAGAATGAAGAGAATAGATTAAATTGTTAGGGTTGATTGACTTAACTTAGATGAGACTAGACTTGACAGGAGCCATGACATGAAAAGACTGGTAGCGATAAACCATAAGCAATCAGTGCAGAAACGAATGGTATCACTAACGGATATCGCACAGATGATTGCAGACTATAGTAGACGTATGACTTAGAAATCTAGGCATAGGCTATGAGCGTCCAGTGCAGAATGGGAATGGTGATGAGAAATCATCATCGCACAGATGGTCGCAGATCATAGCAGACTGTGCGCTAGATGTGGTAGAGCATGAGCTATGAGCGGTCAGTGCAGATAGCGAATGGTGTCAAGTAATTGGCATCGCACAGATGACCGCAGATCATAGCAGACTGTGTATTAGGTGAGGTAGAGCATGGGCTATGAGCAGTCAGTGCTGATAGCGAAGGGTGTCAAGCAATTGACATCGCACAGATGACCGCAGATCATAGCAGACTGTGCAAACCTTTTAGACAGACTATGACCGGACAGACTATGTGATGACAGAGTGTGAGCGGGTGAGTGCAGATAAGAAGAGGTTTCGTGCAAGTGACATCGCATAGATGAAGCCGTAAATCACAGCAGAATGAACATGAACATGATCAGTGATATTATATTGATTTGATAGTTCTTTAAGTAATTAATTACATTCTGTATTTTTTTTTTCTTTTCTCTGTGTTCAAGTGAGAGGACTCACTTTTAAAGGACGGCCGAGTTGTAAGCCACATAACCTATAATTGTTTCATATTGTGTATATTAGGATTGTAATATTATAATTAATTATGGTAACACTATAAATGTATCGAGGTGATATTTTACTTTGGTATCGATTGACTCGACTAATGTAGGTACTCGATTATTAAGAACTGTCAAGTTTGTAATTGAAGGATGGTGACACTTATCACTGAGCCGTCGAAGTGAACACATTAAAATCTATTTAATTCTTAGCAATCCTTATTTTATTGAAGCGAACCTGATCCGATCCTTCAAAAGGTTGTCTAAGAATTAGTTACACTGTCCTCCGTACTAGTAAACACTGTATCACGGTAGAACAGTCCTTCCCATTCCCGGCAACATTTATTATGCACAAAGTACTCATCAGTTTGTTAACAAGTTGCACTAACATTTTACTGTAAATAATTGTAAACATGACCTAGCATTGGAATCACATTATTTAAATGACGGTGCTTTAATTTTAAGTGTATCCAGAATATGAACTTTTCTGTGGGTAAGTTAAAAATAATGTAAGTATATGTAAAATTCTCAGATAAATACATGTGTGTGAAATGGTACAAAAACAATAATTATGCTATTGATTAAATAATTTTATATGTAACAAAGACTAGTTAGTATAAACACTGATTAGTTAAAAATATTTTATAAATAAATTTTCTCAGTAATATTGTGTAGTGTAATTGTGAGATGTGATGAAGTTGCGTTTTGAACGTGTTATTTGTGTGAGATGTTTTTTTTTTATGTAGTGATTTAAGTCATGAGTGGATTTATTGATTTAGTATTGTGTATTTGCAAGTCTAGTGAGTATTGAGTATTTATGATAATGTTTGCAAAATATTTTCAACATCTTCGTAATTGAATTTCTTTAGAAGCTATCACGGTTTATGAGATACAACCTGGAGACAGACAGACGGACAGACAGACAGCGGAGTCTTAGTAATAGGGTCCCTTTTTACCCTTTGGGTACGGAACCCTAAAAAGAGAACTGGAATAAGAACATGGCAATTACCTATTAATACATTTAGATATAAGTAAACATTTGATAAAATAAAAAAGCTTAGTCAGTTTAAATAAATCGCACTACAAAGAAACAATCTTATCTCGATAAAAAATTTCCTCAAAAATCTAATTCAGCACAAATCATTTGGACAGTAATTCACAAAGTAATGTTCCTGTAAACTAATTATCTTAACGTTTTCAATGGGAGCCATGGGAGGGAACAATGAAAGTCATTTTTGCAAAATTACAGAAATTAGTTTACACTCCATTTCACGTTTTACTCATGAACAAGCAACGGTTTAAAATAAATTGCACTTTCGACTTTACTACAGTTATTAACTACGTATTATTTAACAGTAAAACGGAATTTGTAAATGTAGTTTTTGTTGGGATGGTTTATATTCGAGTATATAAAAATCAGATACAAAGCGCTTATCGTAAATATTTTCGCGGTAACTTGTCAAATAATATCAAAAGGTGACAAATTCTTGAAGTAATCTTGAGACTTTGTTTGAAAAAAGCCTTCTCTGTGAAGTTCCTGTAACAAATGTTTGCCATAAAACTCCAGCATTACAAAATTGACCTTAAAATAACTTCACAAAAGTACTCCATGTGAAACTGTCAACATTAGTAATGAAAACATCAAACCTACTTAGCAAGAACAACAAAGTCCCATCACTTTACGGCTGCTTAGGTCCCTTCAATTCCTGCAAAATTTACGGCAAAGGGCCACTGTCCCTATAGACCAGGAGTCAAAATACTACGTCCTAACTGATAAACTGTTGAATTATTTAGTCTCGGAAAAGACGGTGTTGAATGGACATAAAGTTGAGGGAATTCATGGCTCTTGGACTATACTCGTATACGATAGTGATTCGGATGAATAATATATGCTTTAGTCTTAGGGTGAAAGATATTTGTTGGGTGGTTATATTGTTCTTTAAAGCCTCTTTTTGCAATTTTTTTTGTGTGTTTCTGTGATTATGCTGCTTTTACGGCACTTTTTACAACTGTCCCTTTAATAGTCTCACTACCGAAAAGACAATCAAAATAAATATATAACTTCGAATGCCAATGCAAATCTTTTTTCAAATATAAAGCTTTATTCCAAGGAGGGGCTCGTGGCTAAGTGTAAGCCGTACGGTTTGACCGATAATACAGGTTAAGCCGCGCCCGCCGCGGTTAGTCCGTGGATGGGTGCCCATTTATAACATACCGAGACCCCTCCGTGTTTCGGAAAGCACGTTAAACAGTAGGTCCCGGCTGTCATACAATAGATCTTTAGCAGTCGTTAAGTCAATTCTGACAACCAGTCTTACTATGGGATACTGTGTTTCCTAGTAAAATGGGTTGTGGAGGTCATATAGGCAGTCGTTCCAAGTAAAATACGGTATTCAGCTGAATCCGGTATGACTGGTAGCCGACCCCAACATAGTTGGGAAAAGGCTAGGGAGATGATGACAGCTTTATTCCAAAACAAAACCACAATTGTGCTTCATGATTTCGTCTTCAACAAGCTTCACAAAGCTACATCCACAAACAATTGAACCAAATAAACAGTAAAGCGAACATTAATTTGCTCGACATATTTCAGTGAACCCATTAATACCATCAGGGCTCGTGATGTATGCCTCTCGTTATGATAAGAACCTCGGACGAACGTCCATTACTCTTACTTCTAGCTAGAATTAAAATTCTTGGTCCGTTAAGTACTTGAAAGCTTTCCTAATTACACTACTATGACACTTAGCCTTATTAAGTATCCTCGTATTTAGCTGTAGTTTCTAGAGTAAAGGATTTATACGATTAGGCACTGTTGTATTTTTACTGTTTTATCTTTTGTTCTACAAATAGTTAGCTAAAATTTTAGGAGAGTATATAAGCTTTTCAGCTTTTTTAATAAAACATGCAATTTGTGAAACTTATAACTTGGCAATCAGGTACGAAAATTACGCAGACATTTCGCAGAAAAATAAGCATACATTTCAATTTTACTTCACCTTCAAAATGTACAAAATGACTGATTTTGATTTTTCAGAAAAGCAGCAATCCCTTTACTCAAATAATTGCATACTACTGTCTCTCACATATCCAATTTTGGAGACTCATAACAAAATAATGCACGGAAAGCAATATACAAAAAGGAATGCGGATTTGACTTAAATTGCCGAGGAGAAGCGCCTCTTCAAGCACTTATGTACCGTACGTAAGAAATATCCTTCAAAAGGTCAGGTGTAATTCGTGTTTAATGTTAGAAACGTGTGATACCTATAAGGAAATCATACATATATTTCAAAAGCAAAGGCCTGAGAAGTTAAATGAATTGGGTTCGCACTTAAACACTTTTGAAGAGTTGCAGAATGGGCTACATGCCTTTTTCCTGCAGTGGGCTACCTATAGCTAAACAATAAATAGATGTACCTTTATGACGAAAATTCTTTTGATCGTGATAAGGTTGGAATAAGTTACATTTGCCGTGATATAAACAGCATTACCGATTTAGTTCGCGGAAATATGAAGTAGATCCCTCTTAAGCTTAGTTTAAATTCATCTCCAGCTAGAAGTTAACATTATTTTGCGCCCAAACTACCTTATTATAAGCTAAAGCATTATGTCATAAGGCCGGCTACACACGTTACCCCCAATGTTCATGCCTACGTCACTAGTTCAGCGTGTCTATCGAGGAATTTACATTGGCGGCAACGTTGGGTAAAGCTTTGGGAGTTGGCAGTTTTATCAAAAGAAACGGAGGCAAAGCTTGCGATCCGTCCAACATTGACCAATGTTGCCAGGGAAAGAGATTTTTGATTCCAAGCTTTAGATGTGACTTTACCTCAATATTACTGAGCAAAATTATCAGCAAATCGGCTTAACTATCAGCGTGTAATGTTACTTAGCGCTCTTTTGAATAATATTATGAACGTTCTTCAAAGGTTTTCGGCAGCAAATATTAATGTGTCCCCATTCATAAGCTTCTCTCACTAATGGGTACGAACACTAATTAAAGAATTAGGTAGTTAAGTAAGCTGCTCTTTTGATGGTAAGACATAAATTTTTTTGCGCGCAAAAATAGGTTGTTGCCTGAAGTTCCCATCATGTCTTATAATTTTTTACGACCTCCGTGGTCGAGTGGCTTACGCACCGGTTTCAAGGTGTCGCTAGCTCTGAGGTCCCGGGTTCGATCCCCGTAGGGGTAAATGTAGAAACCAACTTTTCTACATTGTCCCGGGTCTGGGTGTTTGTGTTTTTTTGTTTGTACCTTCGTTGTTTCTGAATTCCATAACACAAGTGCTTCAGCTACTTACTTTGGGTTCAGAGCAATGTATGTGATGTTGTCCGCATTTATTTATTTATAATTATTTAATTTGCAATAGCACTGCTTATATTACCCATTTATTTTAGGGCTGTAAACATTCTGGTCTTATAGTTCTAAATACCTTTAGAAACTTTACATTTTCCATAAAAGTAGGTATCAGAATAAGGAAATAGAGATATTATTATTAGGTCGACGGGCCTGTTGGTCTAGTGGTTAGTGACCCTGACTGCTATACCGGAGGTCGTGGGTTCGATTCCCGCCCAGGACAAATGTTGTGTGATGAGCATGACCATTTGTTCTGGTGTCTGGGTGTAATTTATCTATAATATGTATGTATTTAGAAATATATAAGTATGTTTATCAGTTGTCTGGTTACCATAACACAAGCTCTGCTTAGCTTGGGATCAGATAACCGTGTGTGAGTTGTCCCAGAATATTATTATATTATTATAGGTAAGTTTTTGTACATACATATTCACTATACCTAAAATGGATTTTACCCCGTAAGTATACGGGGTTTACATGGTAAATTAAATTGACGGTATAATAGGATTTTTTTCCAAAAGGTAAATCATTTATAATTTACTCTCAAAAAGTTTTATTATTTATACTTACTTCTACTTCATTTACACATCTACTATCCACCTGGATACTAGCGCTGCAGGTCTATCGTAGGTCAAGTTTGTGGGTAAAGCTACCTATGCATTATTCAAGCTAAACTAAGCTCGCTATCGCACACGACGGTTGCAGTACATACATACAAACTGCATGTATTTCAAATAAATTACAAGTGCTGGGTTAGTACAAAAAATATGCGGGCAGATGATAGAGACGACCCAGCGCGTGCAGCGGTGGGACAATTTTTAGAGTGCAAAACTGATAAAAATCACTTTTTGGCTTAGATAACACGGTTTCTATATGAAGGCTATTTCATTTCTATTCGAAGCTAGTTCATATTTTTTAAACATATCTAAGTATTACTTATAATAAATCTGTAGAAGTGAAAATTCTGTACATTAAAAATATAAAAAAATTAATGGCGGGGGGTGCTATTAGACCGACAACGAACCAAAAATTGTGAAAAAAAAAAAAAAATTGTCTGTCTGTTTGTTCAGGTATCACGCAAAAACTACCGGTTCGATTACGATGAAACTTGGTATATTATTCTTTATTATCCTGGGCACCACACTGGGTAGTTTTTATTCCGGAAAAGTATAAACTTAATTTTGCGGTTATAAACTCATTGATAAGTTTCGTCATCCACGCGAACGAAGTCGCAGGCACAGCTAGTTCTGTAATAAAATTGCAGACTGCAAAAATAATAACAAATTTTTTTTGGGAATTCAAGCTTTTTTCGCATAAGCAAACTATCCATGAAAAAGTACAGGATACATATCAATGAGATTGAACTGTATTTTTTTCTAGTTTTCTTCGTGATGTTCAATTCTCTAGCAGAATGGATGAGATATCTGACAATATGCATTGAGACACAGGTGACAAATACATGTATGTAGGTATTGTGACTAGACGGGCTGGTAGCACCATGAAAGGTTACGACAAATCTTTGAACCGGAGTTCAAGGAACACTTTGATTAAACTAAGTTTAAGATTACAGAACATGACATTTTTAATTAAAAGAAAGAAAACTTAACAAATTAATTACATAACAAGTTAACAGTTTTTTTTTAAATAATGTCCTTACCAGACTGAAATTATTTCAATCTCATGCAAGACTTTGCAAAGAACGCTCAACGATGAATGTCAAGAAATGCTAAAAAACACTTTAAATTAACTCAATGTTACGATCACTGTATAACATTATAATAATAAATTTACAATTCAATACTTAAATCTAATACAAGAACTAAAATTAAATCTTATATAAATAAATAAAACTAACACGCGTCAAAAAACTCATCGTCATCCTTGTCAATGGCGGGAAACGTGCCCAGAAGGCTGGCAGCATTGCCACGTTGAATGGCTATGCCGATTCTCTGTGCAAGGAACAAACCAGCTCTCTGATCACGAGTAGAGTCTACCAAATATAATAATATTATAATAATAATATATACAGGCATCAGAAAAGTCGAAGGTTTTATCAAATATTTACTCCTATCACAACGTATCTATCGATATCTTAACTCCAGTTAAGGCATGGTGCGTGCCGTCCCTACTGTAAGAAATAAAGCAATCCGGCCGTACCCGCTGGGAGCGTGTTCAGATATAACCTTACCACGTAGTTTGATTTCTATGTACCACTATCTATCTATAGTAGGTATAGATAGGTATCTATAGGATGTGGAGGTCGGTAGGTATTCCGTCTGTACAACCGTCCGTTCTCTTGTATAATACTGTTTCCTGGAGTATTTTGATTAAAAAAACCTGTGTATGATAATAAGTTTGGATTGTTTTTCTGAGTTATAAAGATTATGTTAGGCTTAACAAAATACTATTACATGATAAAGCCAGAGATAGTGGAAAAGTGAAAACGACCGTAAGTCACAGTTAAATAACAAAATAATTGTTACGATGTGTTACGTATTCCTAACTCGGGTAAGGTATATTTTTAAATCAATCAGTTGATTTTACAACAGATAAAAATTATCAACCTGTCTGAAAACGGTATCAGTATAACTATCAAATATCTATCTTGGATTCACAAACACTTCTTTTTTTTTCTAATAAATCCTAAAATGCTTGAACCACTAGTCTTTAAGAGCATTCTAAGCTGACATCGCAATTCCTATTCATCGTAAAGCAGAAACAGTGAGAATAAATAGACGGTATCTCCCATATCTTCTCGAATACTCATAAAAGTCAATTGAAAAGCGACGACACCCAAATATAAGGCTTCTCTCAAGGGAACTCCACTGCAAATACATTGCGCGTTTTTCTTTAACTCCCAAATGAGGCATAAATGTGATACATAGTGAACGAGTGATGTATTGCGAAAGCGGTTTCTATTCTAAACGATGGTCATTAGTTTTTTTATTTAGTAGTAACACTATCTATTTTCTATGTGTTTTATCTTAATTCTATAGTTTTGTATTATAGTATAATAGTAGTTTGATACGTGCTTCTTGAATATCAAATGTTTGATAGACTTGAGGTAAGAACGACATAAAACCAAATTCCAAAAACTATTGCACAAGAATGGTGAAAATATTACTCCAAGGTATTGTTTAAAAAAATTCTTAATTTATTTTAAGTACTTTAGCTTTAATGTTACCTTAATGTTACTTAGTTTTTACCTTTTAAGTTACATAATAATAATAAATAACAGGTGTAGTGAAGCGTAAAATGGCGGTCTTATCGGTACTTTAATGTTACACCAATATGCCTATATTTAGAGCCAAAATTTTCTGCTTGTCAAATCAAAATGCATCTAATTTCCATTTCAGTACAAGAGGGCCAAAAAGTCTCCTAAATCTTAACTTGAAGAGCCTTGGTGATACCGTTTTTATCCAGATAAATGGTGTTAAATGGGCCCTCGACTTTACCGCTTTCATTATGAGCTCAACAAATTAAGTGCACGGAGTTTTTAGCTCCTAATTCTACAGTAATTAACATTATTACTTGTTTGTAAGGTTTATGGGGAGTCTGTTTGAATGATTGTTGAATTACTTCGCTTTCTGTTTGTAAGAAGGCTTTTTTTAAATGAATGGCCAAATACTGTAAAGTCAATTATGTTTTAAGTCGCCCATAAGTGTCATGCTGTGTTTGTCACTTTGAGATGTAACGAAGCGACAAAAAGACAGTTAAGAATGTCTTAAAAGCTGTGAACTTATCATACAATTCTATAGATAGTTAATTGAATTTTATCGGAAAAAAAAATTGTATGTAGGTACCTACATTTCATGTATTTTTTCTTTCCGATAGTGAGGTACTCTTATCGATTTAGAAGGATATTTGTCAAACATGAAGAACTACAGTGTGAAAGTTTTAGTGAGAGACCTTTGCCCATCATCAGATAATGCTTAGGTACAGGCGTTCCAAACAAAATGTCAAATGAAGAGTGTAATTTTAACTATCTTAATATATATAAATCTCGTGTCACAATGTTTGTCCTCAATGGACTCCTAAACCACTTAACCGATTATAATAAAATTCGCACACCATGTGCAGTTCGATCCAACTTGAGAGATAGGATAGTTTAAATCTCAAATTATAGTCGCAATTTTAATTTATTGCTAATTATTTGTCTGTTATTATATACAAAGGCACCGGGAACGGGACCTAGGTATTCACGCGGGTGAAACCGCGGGACACAGCTAGTGTATTTATAAAAAGCCATCTCTTTTGGTTCTATATCTAAGTGTAGGTATGTTATGGTATTAAGAACTGTAGCAAAAGTCTTGCGTTATTCAACTAAGTTCTAAAAGTGTATGAAAGTCAGTAAGAGATAAAATGAACTATAAACTTTTAGAAGTTAGCTTGTGGACGGTCATAAAGCGAGTGGTTACTGCAGATTGCATTGACTGACCTCTACGGGTAAGCGAAACAACGTAGTACAAACAATTTTGTGTCTAAATCGAGAATTGAAGGAGGCTATATAGGTATATACCTACATAGTATATGTGTAGTTGCGTGGGCCGAGTATTGAATGCATGAATCCCTTTCAGACCAAGTTCCATGAAATAGAGGTTCTGTGTATATGTTTGGGCACGCTTTAACTATATTTTGGACAGTTTCAAATTTATGAATAACAGTAGCCACCCGTGCGAAGACATCTAAGTTAGCTTGAAATAGCTTGTTAATCCTACATAAATGTAGGCGAAGTAACGAATGTGCGTAAAATCCTATAAGATTTTGTCCGACTATGTCAAAATCAAACAGGATTAGTTATGATTTTGAGACATTTATATTTATGCGAAGAAAAGTACCAGACTTGTATTTTTTTCACTCTCCCTATTGATTTAAATGCACTGTGGCATTTGCAGTCCAATGGGACAGTAACAAGCTGGTATTACTCTACACAAACCGCTAGCAATAATATCTCCAATAAGTCATTAAGCATGTCAAAGAGTTTTGTTTAACATACCATAACGAGAGATTAATGGTAACTCTTTAGAACTGCCCTTCCATAGCCCAGGGCTGGCCTCAAGCGCCTGTCACAAGTGATACGGGTCTGCTTTGAAATATCATTACAATTAATTTGTTCATGACAACAATATTTTGTTACATAAGTTTTATTTAAACAGATCCAATAATTTTGACTTGAAACAGTCTAATTCAAAGAGTCCTTTATATAATAAAAGTATTTTGATTAGGCTGAAAAAATAGCTTTTGACTAAGAATTAATTTAATTGTCAACAAAATCGGTTTTAAAATTGTACCAAAACCAGTTTACGTTAAACAACAAGTGAAAAATACATACTTGTAAAAAACCCTACTATTGATATAATTGACAAATTTTAAAATAAAGTAATGTAAAAATCCAAAAGAAAAATACTGTAACACAAAAGTCGTAAAAGGTAGGATCAGAATGTAATTTCCCTTGCCTCTCGGCGGGATATTGGTTAGAAAACATAACTGTCACCCTTTAGGAATTATTTGAACTAAGAATAAAGCTCCAGAGAGAATCTATTGAAAAAATAGTATTGGATGCCACACTAGTCGGCAATTTGACAATCGGATTTTTTATCTTCTTAATAAATATGTAGAAGTGAAAATTCTGTACATTGAAAATATCAAAAAAATAAATGGCGGGGGGTGTTACTAGAACGAAACCGTAACCAAAAGTGTGAAAAAAAAAAATTGTCTGTCTGTCTGTCTGTTTGTTCAGGTATCACGCAAAAACTACCGGTTCGATTACGATGAAACTTGGTAAAATTATTCTTTATTATCCTGGGCACCACACTGGGTAGTTTTTATCCCGGAAAAGTATAAACAATAAAAAACAAACTTAATTTTGCGGTTAAAAACTCATTGATAAGTTTCGTCATCCACGCGAACTAAGTCGCAGGCACAGCTAGTTTAAGAATACCAACGTAATTTTAGTTGTATTGTTGTTGGTAAAATGCACGTAAAATGATTTTAATCTTAAAAAAATACAGTTTATCTTTATTTCCATTAGTTAGTTTTTTGCGTGTATTGTGATTGGTCTAAATCTGGCTTTTAAGATTAATCCCCAGGTAGGTACTGGTAGGTGCAGGTATTTTGAGTACTTAGTCTTAAATGTATGAAGTAAAAGTCGAAAGTAAGAGAATTTAACATTTTGTTTATATCAAAGACATTTAAGACTAATAAGTTATTCCAAAAGAAAATAAACCCTGAAATTATTTCGCTTTAACATACTTCTGACAGAATCTTATATTTTTACTCGAGAGTAATATCACACTGTTTTATTTGCTATCCATCGATGCATAAAGCTGTATAAGAAAGCTCTTTGGTTGATGAAAGCCTTCAATGTGCGCTGATTCTGTTGGATAAGTGATGGATGGCTATTTGTTTATTAGATGAGCGTCGTATACTTGTTAGTTTTATGTCTTCTGAAAATATAATATTATAAGCAGTGAAGAATAATGAAAATATGAATGGTTTACTGGGTCAGCCAAATAGCTTTTCTTGTATGTTTAAACCTCAAATCATTTAGGAAAGCGGTTCATATATTGGTCAATAAAAATAACTACACGAACATTGACGAAACAGACAAACATTGTATGTAGGTACATAGAAGTATTAAAAAAACGTTTCTATTAATATTTTTGGTACTTTGCCATAAAATTGTAAAAAAAAATGTTTCTTAGTGAAATGACAAAAAAAACTGTTCCACGATAGAATTCACTTTATCGTCGTTTAAAAAACTATACACTGAAAATACAAAACATGCAAAAACCAAAAACTTCTACCTTACGGCGTTCAGCCTGTAGCATTACACTACCAGTATATTCCCAACATTACAACCTGGCCACCAAATAAAGGCCATTCATAATATATTTAATACCGTGCGACACACAGGCTTAGTAAGTACAACTAATTTACATTGCAGGTCCCTACCACTACCACGTCTAGACACGCTAACTCATTATTAAAACCCAGTTAAGTACCACTTGAAGTATAGATGGTAGGTACGGAAAACTGTGGAGATGGTGGTGTAAAATTAATCCCACCAAAAACATTCAATGTAAAAAAAAGCCAAGTCTCTCTATGCAATTCTTCCATCGTAAAAAGTTTTGAGATCGCATAGGAGCCAAGTCCTGTTCAACTTAATTTGTAATAATAAATCAATATTTTGTGACTATATCAAAAGTTTTGTTTACATTACAATAACAGTGACTTAGCCATGAGCACAAGTTAAAGGTCGTTTGCTCCTTGTAATTACGTGCAAATACCGTTGAATTTATATATTATATATATTATGGACATGATTTTGTAACTGATTGGAATTTGAGATCACTATGGAATAAACATGCGCCATAGTGTATGTGCAGTTCACTGATCTTGGATGATACCGACTGTCGGTTAAGGTGTCCTGATATTATTTATTATTATTTACTTGCAACTCCTCCAAATATGCCGCTTTATATTTGTATCTTATTGTGCTCATGGCCAAGTCACTATTATTGTAATGTAAACAAAACTATTGATATAGTCACAAAATATTGATTTATTATTACAAATTAAGTTGAACAGGACTTGGCTCCTATGCGATCTCAAAACTTTTTACGATGGAAGAATTGCATAGAGAGACTTGGCTTTTTTTTACATTGAATGTTTTTGGTGGGATCTCATTTATTTTTTGTAGGTCTCTTTCTTTTCTTTTTATAAATAAACAAAATTGCTATAAAAAATATTTGCTTTTTGTACATAAACAAAGAACAAAGTTAACAATGCAGTCAAAATTCATATACCATGTTCTTGTAAAACCGCAAATATAAATTTGTTTCATATTATTTACTAAGGTATATAATTTATTACCGTTTTTATAATTTTCCCTTTACATGTAGCTAAAAACCTATCTTGGTGCCAAATTTGAAGGTTCTAAGTTTGCTAGAAGTACCTTAGATTTTTGATGATCGGTCAGTGAGTGAGTCAGTGAGTGACAAAATGGTGTAACTTTGATCGCTCATAACTCGTAAACTATTGGTTCAAATGTCATGTAATTTTGAGGCTGAGCTTGTTTTAATACTTACTCTAGGTCATCGAAAACCTAAACCCCTAGCTTTGTCCGTATCGATGATACAGGGGGGGTGAAATAGCCGCGAAACGCTTCGAGAAAAGAATGGTACGGCCGCGCCCGTTTTGCTCGAGACTTGGCTGGGGCACTGCCGTGCCCCCAGATAGGGTCTTCAAAACAGTTTATTTCTATAGGACTATGATATTATATAAATATAGAATTATAATCGCTATGAAAAAGTTAAAATTCTTCAAATTTATAGAAAATAACACTTACTATAACATATATAATATATATATAGATATATAACATATAGATATATAACAAGCAAAAATTATACAAATCCAATAATTGTTTAAACATAACATGTTAAAAAAAGAACCGACTTCAATGAAACGGGACCCAATCATGACAAAATTTAATTTAGTCTACAATTTGTTGCCGATGATTTGCGTGTCAAAAATACAAACTTTTGACGACCTCCGTGGTCGAGTGGCGTACGCACCGGTTTTCAAGGTGTCGCCAGCTCTGAGGTCCCGGGTTCGATCCCCGGACGGGTCCATGTAGAAAACCACTTTTCTACATTGTCTCGGGTCTGAGTGTTTGTGGTACCTTCGTTGTTTCTGAATTCCATAACACAAGTGCATAAGCAACTTACTTTGGGTTCAGAGCAATGTATGTGATGTTGTCCGCATTTATTACTTATTTTATTTATTATTATTATTATTTAAACACATCAAGGATCCACCTCCACTTTTTGAAACGTTTTTTTTTTTATTTTTTATAAAAGACAGCTATAATACCGACTGTGCTGTCCAATATTGGTGATCACAAAATAAATGTTACTAAATATTTTAAAAAAAATAGAAACATTTCAAGTTAACCTCTCCATAGAAGCGTTGTCCTATCTATGGTCACGTAAGCTCACAAGTGCATGGATACTGGCCACCCATCTATCCACAGTTCACGACCCAGCTCAATGTTTCCAAAATATATCCACACGTCTACATCATAGTAAAATAATAATAAAATATAACTTTTTATGGGTTACATGACATGTTTTGTGAGTTAAACGAAAAAAACAAAAAAAAACGTTTATTTTCTGATGACCGATGGGGCTTATTTTTGTTTATAGGGTAATCAAATAGTACTTATATTATTAGAGTTAAGTTGTAAATATCTAATTAAAGTTTGAACAAAAAAAACGCAAATTATAGCTGGTGAAGCGTCAATGCCTTTTCTCACAAATAGATATTTGTTAAATAATATATAAAATAGATTAGTTATTTTTCCCGCACTTAAGAACATTATTTTTCCTTATTTTTATAAAAAAATAGTAATATAATTGAATTCCTGTTGAAGATTCCGACCGCCATTACCTGTCATAGCAGCGCCCATTGGTTACGTATCGAGTGTTTCCGGGAGACTCACGCGAATGACCAATAGAGGGCGCCTTCAGCTGTGACAGATATATAGTTCGTTCCGCCGCCATTCGCATTGCGTCGAGTGTACATCGCCCCGCTTTAAATATTCCGCATATGTTGAAATTCTCATGATTCTCGTGAATTAAATGGACTTCCTGCCGTGAGACTTGAAGAACTTATAGTGCAGTGTTGATTTTACGAGTTTTCACCTGGCCACCGGTGGATGAATCAAGATTTAGCTCGCCGGCCGGCAGCCCACAACGCAACGACGCACCCTTGAACGAGGCATCTTCTCCGCACCCAGGTTCTAAGTGTGGTCCCTGGATTCATAAGGTACGTGGGCATTTGCTGCAATAATTGTGATCGGTATTGGTGTCTGATTCGGAATCGGTTAACAGGTTTTCAATTTTCAAATTTGTATTCACCGCCATATTGGTAGTTCTTAAAAACACCACCCTATCAGGGGAAGCTATTTACACGCTCCCCCATAATTATTTGGTCCTTTCGAGCCGGATAGGCAACCGCTCCCCGCATAATAGGTACCTACAGGTTATAGTATTTACGTAAACTTTTGGTAAACTAAACCTGCCTAGGTATAAACCGCTCCGCTTTAACATAAACAATATTGACAATAGATTCTACGTAATTCTTTGGTAAATCTGGCAATATTGTTTCATAAAATTGAACGTGTTACGTATTAATTGGTAAAGTTCATTTTATGTAGGTATACTTAATTTATTTTTAACTTTGGTAACTAGTGCAATACGAGGTGGTTATCCATATTGTTTTGTTTCATAAAATTGAACGTGTTACGTATTAATTGGTAAAGTTCATTTTATGTAGGTATACTTAATTTATTTTTCACTTCGGTAACTAGTACAATAGGAGGTAGTTATCTATCGTTTCGGCTTTGTGATATTAAAGTAGTTAACAAAATGACTGATCTAAAGCCTGAAGATTTACTGACAATCCTTCACGAGAAAAAAGGATTGTTGTTTAAACGTATTAATCATCTATATGATTCGTCAAAAAATATATCTTCCTTCGATTCGCGTAAGAACGAAAGTTTTATGACTGAGTCCGAGACTATTGACGACATGCGAGACAAATTTGAATCTTATGTCGATCAAATTAACCACATAAATATTAAATTGAAACCTGGTTCGAGCCCCGACTATGCTTGTTTAGAATCCTTTGAAGATTTGTTTATTCATATTAAGCGTATTAGGAATAAAATCAATAGTAGTCAATCTCAGTTATCACAAAATATGTATCAAAAAATTAAATTGCCTCCGATCGCACTGCCATCTTTCGACGGGAAACCCGAGAATTGGCCTGTTTTCTGCGAGTCGTTCAAGGCTAATATTCATAATAATGATCAGCTGACTGACTCGCATCGTGTGCAGTACTTAGTGGGTAGGCTTACACATAACGCGCTAAAAATCACAGCTGGTATTGTGCCTACGGGTGATACTTACCAGTTTTTATGGGACAGCTTAGTTAAGAAATACCAAGATAAGCGCACATTAGGTACACACTATTTGAATAATATATTAGATTTAAAAAGTTGTTCATATAACGCAAATGGTCTCGATTCTTTCATTGAAACATTTAGTTCAAGTAGTTCCGCTTTGAAACAACTTGGGATTCCGGATCTTGCGGACTTTATACTCTTGCATTGCGCCATGAGAAAAATAGATTCGCAGACTGGTCAATCGTTTGAACTTTCCATTCGCGATATTGAAATACCCACAACTAAATTGTTGATAAGTTTCGTTCAGGATCAGGCAAAGATATTAGCACGCTCGAATTCATCTCATTCGAATGCGAAAAATAATTATAATAAACCTCATGGTTCCGCATCTCGCGATCCTTGCACGCAAACAAAAGCGTTTGTTGTGAGTGAATCGCCTAATTTTTCCGCTCCGCCCGCGAACTCGATCTCGAGTTGCGCGTTTTGTAAAGCTACTGCCCATGTTCATTTGTATAAGTGCCCTAAGTTTCAATCCGCGTTGACTCCTAGAACTAGATTTGAGTTTATTAAATCCGAACATGGTTGCGCTAATTGTCTGAGCATGTCGCATGGTTTGAGTGATTGCAAGTCGACCTCAGTCTGTAACATATGTAAAAAACGTCATCATACGTTATTACATTTTAATAAAAATTATCACTCGCAAACAGCTGATGCCAAACCGACGATTTGCAATGTAGTCGTCGCGTCTTCCCCGGCCGCGCCGCTGTCCGCCGCGCTTCCCGCGCTTTCCCCGCTCCGCGCTGCGTCATCGCATGTTACGTCACCCGCCACAGTGGCGCGCTCTTATTCTCATTGCGATAAGGTCGATATTTCCGCACCGGTGCCCGTGTGTGGTTCATGCGATGTTATTACAACATCTCCGACCCACAACACGGCCGTGTTATTTGCAGCAGATAATAAGACTAAGGCGATTCTGTTATCAACCGCGCAGGTTTATGCGAGAGCTAATAACAATAGCTCGGGCCATAAAACTATTGTTAGGTGTTTAATTGACAATGGTTTGCAAAATAATTTAATAACTACAGCTTGTTGTAGAAAACTTAATTTAGTAATAATTCCTTTGAGTAATTCTTTTGTCAAAGGCGTTGGTTCTGTATCGCGGCCGATAATAGGTTATGTGAACTTAGATATCGAGTCTCGCGTATACTCGCATCAAAAGTATACCATTCACGCGTTAGTAGTTGAGTGCATTACGGACCAGCTACCTTCGCACCATATTAAGTGGGATTGCCATGTGGACTTCCACTCGCTTCCGCTCGCTGATTTAAGCTGGAATATTCCAGGTGATATTGACATAGTGTTAGGCGCTCAGCTATTTCCGTATATTTATTTGGGAAATAGGGTAGACTTAGGTTCACATGCCCCACCCGCGTTATTGACCACATTCGGGTATGTCTTTATGGGTGATTTTCCGCATAGTAAAGATAATTTAAATTTACCTAGCTCTTCTTTCACAGCATTAGCCCTTAATGATTTATTACAAAGGTTCTGGGAATTGGAAGAAGTTGAAAATAAACGTTTTTTATCTCCCGAAGAAACCGAATGTGAGAATATTTTTTCCTCAACTGTGTCACGTGACGATGTGGGACGTTATACTGTCGCGTTGCCCTTTAGTAAGGATCCCGCTGAGTTAGGTAACTCCCGCACCGCCGCGTACCGTCGACTGGTTGCTCTGGAGAGAAAACTCCGCCAATCTCCGACGTTGCGGGAAAATTATAACGCAGTGATCAAAGATTACATAGACAATGGATATTTAAGTAAAGTCGACGAATCGGCCATTTCAGATGACGGGTATTACATCCCTCATCACGCTGTCGTTCGGCCAGACAAACCGATGCCGCGCATTGTGCTGGATGCGAGTGCTAGGACTCATACAGGTTTATCTTTAAATGATGTACTTCATGTTGGTCCAAATTTACAAACAGATTTGTTTATTCTTATAATCAATTTTAGATTATTTCCTGTCGCTATAAATTCTGATATTAAGCAAATGTACCTACGTATTTGCGTACCTGTTGAGCAGCGTAAATACCTACGCATTTTGTTTCGATTCAATGAGAACGATCCTGTGTTGACATTCGCTTTTAACCGTTTACCTTTCGGACTGAAGTCGAGTCCTTACATAGCTATGCGCACTGTGCGACAGCTGGTCTCGGACAGTCCGCATTTTCCCGAAGCTGCTAAAGTAGCAGAGACCAGCCTATATATGGATGACCTGGTCTATTCTGTGAATAACGAGGAGAACGCTATACAGCTATCGCATAATCTAATAAAAATGTTTAAGTCGGGCGATTTTGACCTCGTAAAATGGTGTAGCAATTCACCCGCACTTTTAAATAGCCTTCCTGATTCACATCGTAAATCACTCGATTTTCACGAGGGGAATGATGTGTCCAGGGTTTTAGGTCTTTCCTGGGAACCCTCTCAGGATAAGTTCTTCTTCACGTCCGCTCAAATAGCCGAGAAATGTACTAAAAGAAATATACTTTCAATAGTTGCCCGCTTATTTGACGTTCTCGGTTTAGTCGCTCCCGTGATTTTTTACGCCAAATTGCTCATTAAAGAGTTATGGCTGAGCAATATCGGTTGGGATGATGTCGCTCCTGACGACATCGTTAGACGTTTTTCACTTCTCATGCAGGAGTTTCCCTTGTTGGATTCCTTACGGATACCACGTCATGTGGGTGTTACCGATGATTGTTGTGTTCGTATAGTCGCGTTCGCCGATGCCAGCATGGGTGGGTACGGTTGTGTCATTTATATACACTCTGTCAGTACGTCCGGTGTCGTAGTTCGCTTACTTTGCGCGAAGTCAAAGGTTTCACCTACCAAGGTCACAACGCTTGCACGTCTGGAGCTGTGCGCAGCCGTGCTCATGTCAAAGCTGGTGAAGACTGTTCGCGATACCTACGCTTCTCGTGTTTCTATTGCTGGGATTTACGCTTTTTCAGACTCCACGATAGCCTTATCTTGGATTCATTCTTCTCCGCATCGCTGGTCAGTCTTTGTCAGCAATAGAGTAGCTCAATGTCAGGAGAACTTGGGTTCTCAACATTTCTACCATGTGGCAGGTGTTGAGAATCCAAGTGACTGCCTATCTCGTGGCATGCTCCCTTCACAGTTGGTGTCACATGACCTTTGGTGGAGCGGCCCTTCTTGGCTTCATAGTGCCCCTGAAGATTGGCCTGTTAAATCGTTCTGTCCCACCGGCTGTGGGGAGCTCCCCGAGCATAAGGCAAATGTCTTAACTGTGACCTCGCAAGTAGAACTTCCTCTTCTTTGTCAACTTGCGCAACGTACCTCATCATGGGATAAACTGTTGCGCATCGTTTCTTATATACTTAAATTTGCTAGACCGAAGGTTCATTGTGAACCCCGGTCTCCTCAAGGGTTGTCAGCGTCAGAACGAGTTATGATTCGTGCTGTGCAATCTGTCCATTTCGCAGATGATATTAAGCGCATCAAATGTGGTAAATTGTTACCAAATAAACTTAGAAGTTTGTCTGTCTTTTTAGATGAAGATGGCATATTACGCATTGGGGGAAGACTTTCAAAGTCATACCTTCCTTTTGATGCTAAGCATCCTTTTTTACTTCCCAAACATGATCCTGTGGTGGAATTAATAATTCGTCATTATCATGTGATGAATTGTCACACTGGACCAGGGCTACTTATGTCTATTTTACGACAGCGATTTTGGATATTAGATGCCAGGACTGTCATTAGGTCCAAGTTGCGACAATGCAACACATGCTTTAGAGTCAATCCGACGCATCCCACTCCAATGATGGCAGACCTTCCTGAATACCGTGTATCGGAATCAAAGGCATTTGTCCATACTGGAGTGGATTATGCTGGTCCCATACGCATAACTCTCACTCGTCGCAGAGGTCACCACGCTCAGAAGGCTTACATCTGTTTGTTTGTGTGCCTGGTAACCAAGGCTGTCCATGTAGAGTTAGTCTCTGAACTTACTACCGACGCCTTTTTAGCCGCGTTTAAACGTTTTATCTCGCGTCGAGGGCCAGTTTCTTGCCTTTATTCGGATAACGCTACCAATTTCGTTGGTGCTAAAGCGCAACTAGACGAACTTTATAATTTCTTGATGAGGTCAAACCTCAATTCAACTCTTTTAAATGAGTTGTCAACTCGCCGCATTAAGTGGAAAATGATTCCACCTCGCTCCCCACATTTTGGAGCCATGTGGGAAGCAAATATAAAAACGTTAAAAACGCATCTTTATCGCGTGATTGGAAATCAACTTCTCACTTATGAAGAGTTACAAACTGTACTCATCCAAATAGAGTGCATTATGAACTCACGTCCTCTGAGCGTGTTGTCTTCTGATCCGCATCCTGAAGTTATTACCCCCGCTCATTTTTTGATGTCGACTCCATTGCAGTACTTGCCGGCAGCCGGTTTGTCTGGTCAGCGATTAAATCTGTCCCAACGTAAACTTTTGCTAGATAGTATGGTACAATCCTTCTGGAAGAAATGGCATTTAGAGTATCTGCATACGCTGCAAGTTAGGCAGAAATGGGCAACTCCGGACAAGCCTGTAGAAGTGGGAACTGTCGTACTCGTGGGACAGGATAATTCTCCTCCTCTGAGTTGGCCATTAGGAGTTATAACTGAGGTTTTTAAAGGAACTGACAATGTCGCTCGCGTTGCAATGGTGAGGACAAAGTTCGGTAATTTTAAACGCTCTGTCACAAAATTATATCCTATTCCAACGCAATAAAATTTTATTTTAAATATAGTAGTTTTTTAAGGTTTAGGATTAGTTTTTAAATAACTTTTATTTTCCGCATTCAGTCATAAAACTTGGATTTTTCTGGTCGTGATCGGGATCAGTAAATCTTTTATAACTTTCCACTTTCCCTTTGAAAGCACTTGCGTCCTTCCAAGGCGGGGAGCATGGTGAAGCGTCAATGCCTTTTCTCACAAATAGATATTTGTTAAATAATATATAAAATAGATTAGTTATTTTTCCCGCACTTAAGAACATTATTTTTCCTTATTTTTATAAAAAAATAGTAATATAATTGAATTCCTGTTGAAGATTCCGACCGCCATTACCTGTCATAGCAGCGCCCATTGGTTACGTATCGAGTGTTTCCGGGAGACTCACGCGAATGACCAATAGAGGGCGCCTTCAGCTGTGACAGATATATAGTTCGTTCCGCCGCCATTCGCATTGCGTCGAGTGTACATCGCCCCGCTTTAAATATTCCGCATATGTTGAAATTCTCATGATTCTCGTGAATTAAATGGACTTCCTGCCGTGAGACTTGAAGAACTTATAGTGCAGTGTTGATTTTACGAGTTTTCACCTGGCCACCGGTGGATGAATCAAGATTTAGCTCGCCGGCCGGCAGCCCACAACGCAACGACGCACCCTTGAACGAGGCATCTTCTCCGCACCCAGGTTCTAAGTGTGGTCCCTGGATTCATAAGGTACGTGGGCATTTGCTGCAATAATTGTGATCGGTATTGGTGTCTGATTCGGAATCGGTTAACAGGTTTTCAATTTTCAAATTTGTATTCACCGCCATATTGGTAGTTCTTAAAAACACCACCCTATCAGGGGAAGCTATTTACACGCTCCCCCAATAGCTTAGAAGGACCTAGATCATAATAATATTAGCTTTATAAAAAATATCACATCAAAATTGGTAAATACAATTAGGTAGATCTATTTCCAGTTACCTAAATCGAAAACTTTATAAAATCAAACTCTCCAAAAAATTCGGAACGCTTCACGATGTTGCGTGTCATCCTTGCGCAGGGGCCATGCTAATCTTCTCTGTATCGTTCCAATTTTAGTATATGTACTGCCGAAGCAAGTACAGCAGGTGCCCGAGTCTGCTATTTGCAAGCCGTGCCACTATGCCAACAGTTGCATCGTTCGTCATCATCGACGATGCAACTGTTGGCATAGTGGCACGGCGTGTAAATAGCAGACTCGGGCCCCAGTCATGTCGAAATAGCTGTTTACATTGTTGCTTTATAACAAAACACACTTGCGCGATTCAGATTTTTAATGAATAAATAATAATAAACCGGTTTCCATAATAAAATAACATTGTATTCAATAATTTTATTTCTATGTATTATGATATGGGTTCAAATTTTATTATAATTTTATAGTAATTATGCATAAAGGAGTTTAAAATATTTTTTCTCAAGATTGTGTTTAAAGCGCCATCTATGTCAACTTTGTAGAACTAGATAATACTTCACATGAAGAAAATAGACTTTACAAAGATCAACTAAGTCGCTTATCGAAATAAGGTATTCAATATTTTATAGAAAAGCTCGGTTTATTTGATAAATTACAATATTCTAACAAAATAATGATAATCGTAAACAACGCCATCTATAATTTTACTGCCGTACTTCTAAGCAAATAGGCAAACTCCGTTTCCATGTGTCCCTATCCTGTCAAAGGTTTTTGATAAACATAACAGATGGCGCTTTATAAACTTTTGCATTTCTGTTTTAGTGCTGTTCGTTCAACATATTTTTTCAGTTTTGCTATATTACCCCATCCACGAAAGGTATTATTGTACTAGTTTTAGCATAAGTCGCCTAACTAAAAAAAGTGTGTAACTGGTCATAAAATTACAACTTTTTGTGCTTTTTAGATGTTCTTTTTCAGTTTTGCTATATTACCCCATCCACGAAAGGTATTATTGTACTAGTTATAGCATAAGTCGCCTAACTAAAAAAAGTGTGTAACTGGTCATAAAATTACAACTTTTTGTGCTTTCTTTTTCTTTTTATGTTCTTCTTAATTATATAAGTCAAATAAAAAGAAAGAACCTAAGCCGGCATTAAACGGCCTAACATCTTACATCACACAAAAAATATTTATTACACGTACGTATTCAGAGCACGTTTTCATGGGATTTTTCCTTAAAAACGCTTGTAATGACCGCCATAAGCTCGTCATCAGTCATTAGTAAGAACACGAGATATAAACAATGATAATAGCCGTGATATACCGAGCACATAAACGCCGAAACGATGCACTCTAGAGATGGGGTACACCGGGATTTAGGCCCGGGATTCTAGATTAAGATATTTGTTTGTGTTGGTACCAAATTTATAGTTTTGAAACGTATTATTGTTATGGGTTATTAAAAAAGTACTAATTTTAATAAAAAATTGCTTCATTTTGTCATGGCACATTGTAATGAAACTTTTATTTTAATGAAAGCTTTAATTAAAAGTTTTTGCGTGCCGTTCCGGACACAGGGGCACTGATTGTTGCTTAACAAATTATAAACTTTAGCTTTAGGAACAGGATCAACCTATACTATTTGTTTTTGCGGAACCGGAATAACGCACCAACAACACCCGTTTCATAACTTACTGATTCTTCTACTAAACTCGATATTTTACTTACCAGATCGAACCATCTGCCTAAGATACCTATAGGTTATACCTAGGTTATATATTATATAGGCTAGCTATATTATATAGGCTATAGGTTACATAGTATGAAAGTGATTAATATAATATTATTTTTATATGTGGTCCTCATTCAGATAATATGATTAGGCTTATTATAGTGTATCTACCTATCTAGCTGTTTTTAAGTGTACGGTAGCCATAATTATTTAAATATACTTATTGAATAAATCTACCATCGACACGAAAAGAAGAAGAAGACTTATTGTATGCGATCCGGAATATTATCAAAAACAATAGCCAAACTACGAATAGGAAACCTGGAGAGAGAAAAGCCGCTTTTCTCGAACCTAACATTATTTATCACAAATCCTGAACCACATAAATTCGAGTGAACCTAATAAATTAAACTAACGAATTCTACAAATCATCCCGGTTTTTCTCTTGAATCCCGGGATTGTGTTGTCAGCACTATTACATGGTAGGAACACATTATTTTGGCTGAAGCCCTACGCTTAGTTCGTAACATATCGCAGTTAGGGACGTAAAGGGTTATTTGCGGTTACTATAATTACGCGGTTACATAGATATAGATAAGGTCATATTCCGATAATATATTTCCTTTACAAAATTCCATGTATAGCGTAAAGGGACATGCCCAAGTTTCATAATGAGTTTGGCCCAGAGTGCACACTTATGATATGATGTCTTAAATGTAGCATAGATTGTCAACATGTAATAAAAGAAAGAATCGGTTAAATAAAACTTCGGATTTTATAGTAAAAAATATTTTAATTTTTTGAAATAGAATGCATTTATTATTACATAAATGAATTTGGTGGTGAGGTTTTGGTACTATTGGTTCCTTACTCGCCATTGGTATCATAAACTATTAAAACATCATCCAGAATTGAGCAGGTGCATTAATATTACTACTTTGATGCCGTGCCCACCCTAAATACCATATACCTAACTGACATGACGTGGACAGCACAACATCCAACACAACAATCCAAAAAATTCGACGGCCTACAATACAATTACAACAGTATTTTTGTATTGCTGCACGACCAGAATTATTGGTATTTATCAAAATGTAAACAAAATATATTTTTCAAGAGTCGGTCAAGAATTGACGAGACGGTTGCTTGACATTGACAACTATGACTTTTTATGACGTTGCCGTTGCGGTTGTCAGTGCAATGAAATAAATATAGAAAATCGATTTTGATCGATAATAATGATTAATTTGATTTTGTTGTATGACACTGTGACGCCAATTAGATATATTTTATAACTATTAATAAATAGCTAACGCACTACCTGGATTTTTACGATTCGTCATAAGAAAAATCTTTTTTAATGCCGTTTACTGTCACTTATTTAAAGTACGAATTTCAATCGATTATCAATCGACAAACGATTTAAATTCGCTTCTGGTTTTAAAATGGCAACTCTTTCGACCGATGTCGGATGTGTTGTTGATCGTATAACTAAATCTTTTCAAAACTTATTATTTACATCAAAATCTTCCCTACTTTTATGATAAAATGGATAAGTTGATAATTCATAATAAATAATGATGTTTTTTTTTACGTATATCTTTTTCGTGTGCATTTCTTGGCCAATAATCTGTTTTGTATTTTGTTGTAAACTAGTTTATTAGGTTTCTGGTTTACTAGTAGCAGGTAAGTTTAGTATGTGCTGTTTTCTCATAGATATGCAGTTTACAACTTATTAGAATAAGAAGAGGGCGACTTTTCTCCAAATGTTTTGCTTACCACAGATTAGTTGCTTTGAATTTGTAGAACATCAAAAAATGTGGAACGCTTCACGATTTTGCGTGTCATCCTTGCGCAGGGGCCATGCTAATCTTCTCTGTATCGTTCCAATTTTAGTATATGTACTGCCGAAGCAAGTACAATGGTGAATCCTAAACAGCGGTATAGATTCCAAGAACGTGTGCGAATTTTGATTGCGCGATGCAGGATTAGAGAGGGTGACGTAATCGAGGGGATCATCATAGAACGCAATTCACGTGATAGGTACGTTCGAATCCCACCAAGTGATTTTCGTTTTGAATGTTACTAGACCTAGTGTGGAAATATTGTTGGTGCACTTGTGGTATAAAACGGCGAATCAATTTCATGAATCTTGTTCTAGTAACAGTTAAAATACACACTATTCTACTTAAAAACAACGTGTTGAAAATGATACGTGTCACAAATTACTTTATCAAAAAACTTATTGTCATACAAAAAACACCACATGATGAGTTTTATGGTTGACTAAATTCACCTGTCTGAGCGGCCACCATGAAATTGTGCCAACCCCGTATCATATAGAAGAGCCTTATAATATCCAATAAAAGGGCCCTTTGTAAAGCAACGATTAACCTAATGGAATATTGTTTGTTTTTAAATGTCTAACGGCAAAAACGAATTGAGTGGTAACCGTTTAAAAATAAAACACTTTTTTCATGTCGCTTAAAAGGTTTTATCAGATTACTTGGATTGATGTACTATGTTTTATGTCTTTAATTAATGTAGAGTATTGTATGTAACAATGTTAATACATTGTTTATAGCTAACCTGATATTTCTAGTCTTGAGAGTATAATAATATATAAACCTTGTATTTACAGGAAAAAAAATATGTCAAAAAGGGAATCTATCTATGAAAATGAAAAATGTTTATTTGTGTCAAAACAGTTACATGGATTGTAAATGGGACATCCCCAGTAAGTAAATGATAATATTATTTATGTACTTGTGTTGGGGCTATCCCGCTCTTTCCCTTAGTTATTACAAAATAGAGACGATTTTTTACAAAGGGTGCGTAAAAATGGAAATAAAATAACATTAAAATTTAGGAATAAAAGGTAAATGACTTATTAACTAATAACTAAATCTATAATTATCATTTTTTCGAAAGACTTTTTGGGAACCCGATTGTCATAGATACTTTAATTTGCCGTTTGCGAAAAGATCAATGTGTTGTCATCTTTACGCCACATTACGTATCAAATAAGCTCCATATTATTATCTACTACAACAATTTTTGTCTCGGTTTGCTAAACACGGCAAAATATCGACAGGATTTGTAATAATGTGTTGTAATAGCGTAGGATCCAGAATTAGTTTTTAAAAGGATTAAATGAAGCGTTCACAACCCCAAACAAACAAACCCTAGGTCCTCAAAACTCTTTCCGCCACGCGATCCGGCTTATTTCTGATCTGCTGATGACGTCACAGCCCCCGGCTAGGATTTGTACATACATAATTATGAGCACACATCCTAATATGTTTGTTTGTGTATTACAGTGTTTTAGTAGAGACACGTGTCGGACTTGCATGGGGTAGGATGGTTGAGGGTGTAAATCTGATATCGCAGTTACTAGAGTAGTTTTTGTAAGTGATACGCTGGACGTAATTATTGGTTAGGTAAATGTTAGGTTTGGCCACTGATTCTTGTTTCTCAAAATGTAGAATAAACAGATAATTATATATCTACACGGGCAAAAATGTATGTAACAATCTATTATTATTTTGTGATGGTTCACAGTAGTCAACAGTGTGTCATTCATTTATTTAGAAAAACTTTTTTATCTTTAGAATAAACCTGTATTTTACGTACAAATATCCAAAGATCAAAAAATATTAATGAAAGACTGCCTCGTTGGCCTAGGACTGCCTCGTTGGCCTAGTGGTGCTAAGCGCGACTGCTACGCTACAGGTCTTGGGTTCGATTCCCAAGTCGACCAAGGTGTTATTGGGCTTTTCTATGAAATTCTCAGTAGCAGGTCGGAGTTTGGATTTGTGCCCGGTTAGTGGCAATAGGCTCGCCCCCTATTACATGGGACCTAAACATACCGGCGAACTGTGAGTGTACATTGGTACACCTCTGCCTTACCCTTCGGGGATACAGGCGTGATGGTATGTTATGTTAAATATTAATGCAGTTTTATTTTCATAAATTCAAGATTTACAACCTTGAAGCTCCGCTTTTATCGTTAAAATACTTAGTCATGCTTCCCCGGTTCACCTCTAATTTCTAGACTGTAATAAAGTGTACCTAGGTAGGTAATGCCGAGATAGAGACATGAAACCTTCATTGCGACTGCCGCGAGCAAGTACCTATCAACTTTGTACTAAGTTTTTGTTCATTTGTTCATCGTGCAGGCAACTTGCAGAAGTTTAGGGGCCCGAGTCCGCTATTTTAAGTCAGTGAGTGGCGGGTTAATTATCGTTCCAGTGTATTTGTTATTGTGCCTAATTTTCGTATTCAGATAAGAACAGTCCCTTGCAATCCTACAATGACAACAGTGGCAAGTAGGTGTACATTTGTCATTAAACTAAAATTATTTGAATACGAAAATTAGGCACAAAAACAAGTACACTGGAATATTTATTAACCCACCACTCACTGACTTAAAATAGCGGACTCGAGCCCCAGCTGAGTACCTACCTACAGATTTTCTTAGAAATATTAAACTTAATTTAAGGCAGTTTTAAGCTTTATAGTGGCAGAGACTTTGCGATTGAAGCTTGGCTGGAAATTTAGGCTCGTTTATATAACACGCATTATCTAACACTTATACCACATCATGTAGGTTAATGATTATCCTCTACATAATTGATTATCCATTTATATTTACTTATACTTTAAGCTGAAAACATTTGTACTCAACCAATTTATATTTTTCCGGCAATGCTCATTCCTTAAAAATACGAAATTCGTCTCAAATTAACCTTCTGCATGTTTACTGGTTGCATGTCAAGCGCACCTGGCGCCACCTACAGAAGTTATACGGGCACCACTTTTACATAAAGTCGACAAAAACGAATTCACTTCTTTCGTTTCATAAAAATTAACGAAGTAGGTATTTCTGCAAAAGAAACCTGTCTCTGTGTAAAACATGATGTTTTTCTTGTAAGTCGTTAAGTTTTATTTACAGACATCATTAGGAGTTTGAAATATTATTTTAATTTATAATGGCAGGTAGTAAAGAAAAATCTTATATATAAAATTCTCGTGTCACAATGTTAGTTACCATACTCCTCCGAAACGGCTTGACCGATTTTTATGAAATTTTATATGCATATTCAGTAGGTCTGAGAATCGGCTACTATCTATTTTTCATACCCCTAAGTGGTAGTAGGTAGGTAGTAGGCAGGTGCTAGGTAGAAAAAATTGCATTGCAACGCATGTACATTGCAGCACACGCCGGTTACAGCTAGTAAACTTATAAAACTTTGAACTTATTTGAACAGTTCGTCAAAATACTGTAATCCCTGTAAATTAATGCACTTAATTGAGATAACATTATAAGTAACAACATTATTTTAGTTTAAAGGAATGTATTTTTTTTGCTATATTTTTACCTCAATTGAAATAATTCTGATTCTGCTGAAAACGTGTTTTTAAAACCAACCCTTTCGCTGTAGTCCCTACATGTTATCTTAGGTTCGTCAAGATTATGAAAAACAATAAATTAATCCCTTGACTTGGAACGGAAGTCAAAAGGTTACTTGTGATGAACCATGAAAAGGGTTAAATTAATAAAGAATTTAAGACCATTTAAATAAAATAATATTTTGTAGAGGATGTGTGCGTGATTATTTAATTACCTTATTTAAACGTCTTGCCATTGCGACTGTGGGTTTAATCAAGCCTTAAGTAAAAATATTATGTTTCACAGATTCGCACAAAGACCGTTCGTCACCTAAATAAAATTTACATTTTACACATAAATTAGTTTATTTAAAAACCAAATTTTGAACCTGCGTGGTAGAAGTTTTCGGTGGACGAAATCGATTTAATTCGATTATTCATCGAATCAGTGTAATAATCGAATGCATCTTGTTTGCAATTCCATTCATAAATATGCAAGTTGGGTGGGCCGAGTCAATCGAATTTGCAGATCTCAGGAGAATCAGGGTTTCGAATCAAATATAATAAATATAATAATGAATTTGGTTTTAAATATTAAAACTATTTTATAGCTCGTAATTTTAGTTTTATAGTTTATTTTAGTTTTATTACTTAGTTAACTGAATTATGATCCTTTAAGGATTTTAATGTAAATTTGACGGCCTCATTAAAATTTTAATAATTAATAACTTATTTTTACGTTTTCGCCTCATATACTACAAAAAACGTTATAAGTAGATATAGTAAGTTTTTCTATTATAAAAAATCCAAAAAGAAAACCACGATGTGGGATGCGAACGTAGTACCTACGTACGTGTGTTCCATTTATTAAATAGTGGTCGATGATCCTCGCGGCTTTTTTTATTATCTGGCACCCTTCCAAATTCTGAATCGCGCAAGCAAAGTTTGCGCATCTTCTCAACATGTGTAACGTCGTTTGGGCACTCCAAATGTACTTGCTTCGGCAGTACATATACTAAAATTGGAACGATACAGAGAAGATTAGCATGGCCCCTGCGCAAGGATGACACGCAAAATCGTGAAGCGTTCCACATTTTTTGGAGAATTTGGGTTTTATAATATACTTGTTTGGTAATTATTAACGACTAGCTGTGCCAGCGACTTCGTTCGCGTGGATGACGAAACTTATCATTGAGTTTTTGACCGCAAAATTAAGTTTGTTTTTTATTGTTTATACTTTTCCGGGATAAAAACTACCCAGTGTGGTGCCCAGGATAATAAAGAATAATTATACCAAGTTTAATCGTAATCGAACTGGTAGTTTTTGCGTGATACCTGAACAAACAGACAGACAAGAAATTTTTTTTTCACCCTTTTGGCTTCGGTGTCGGTCTAGTAACACCCCCGCCATTATTTTTTTTGATATTTTCAATGTGTTCAGTATTTTCACTTTTACAGATTTATTATAAGTATAGAATAGTCTTCTTCTTCTTAGCGTATCGATAGATCATCGTAACATGAATAGTAAAAATGTGATAGTGTACAAATAAATAAGGGTTTCATAATAATTTCGCCCTCGCGAGTCTCTAAGGAATACATTTAAAGAAATTAACATCCTAACGTTGCCAGCTCTATATATCTTGAAAAATATAATGTACATTCGCAAAAAATATACAGAGTTTTAGTGTTAATAGTGATCACCACAATATAAATACAAGAAATAAAAATAAGCTAGTAGTTCCAAGATTTAGACTAACTAAAGCTAATAGATACTAAATCTTTTCTAGGAAATTCAATTCGATTTTATAATAAATTACCGAAAGAGATAACAAGCTTGTCTAATAAAAAGTTTAAAACATGTATTAAATCAAAACTAATAAAGAAGGCGTATTATTCGGTTAGGGACTACGTAGAGGATAAGCGCGCGTGGAATTAGTATCATCTGCATATGTGGCCTCCCTGGCGGTCTGCTAATAATATTGTTTTAGCTTATTACTACAGTTAGCTGCCCCCATAGCCTCTATTTTCAGAAGGCTCTTGACATTCCTTGACATTCTTGTTAGGGATTTGAGTAGGACTACATATTGATGGTATGTAAAGTTATATTTTTCATCTTCTATAATTTTTTTGAGTTTGTTTTTCTTTATATTTTCGTCCTTTGTAAATGTGACGACAATGTAAATTTAGCTGAATATTCGATTTCAATTTTTTCTTCCATTTTGGATGTCTTAGGTTATATTAATCTAAACATTCTGCTGTTTACATTGTTGTCGCATACCTTAAAATCAGTGTAATCTTAACCTCGATGTTAACCTTTTTTTTAAAAGAGTAACCTATGGAGTTTCTTGCCGGCTCTTCTCCATAGGAAGGACACTTTGGAACCGAGCAACTAGAGTCAGTAGTTTTTAACGTAACGTTTCTTGAGTGCCTTTTTTTTGGTTTATAAGAAATAAAAACATTTTGATTTTGATTTTGATTTTGAATTTTAAATTAAAAATATAAAAATACTGGTACTGAAACTGACATTCTAAAGCTTGTTTCTTCTTTTCATTTTGCTCTGCTGCGGACATTAAACTTTAAAAATAATTTCATACATTTCACCCTTTTATTGCAGCCAAGGATTGTAGATATATCAATTGGTCAGGGGTCTGGCCTGAGGTAGGCAGATGTCCAGAAATAAGACTACACAAATCTCTCGTACTTGAAATTGTCACTAAAGATAACTTGCCATAAAATTGCACAGCACACTTATGTATTCCTGAGAACACCATTGAATTCAACCCTCTTATATTTTACGCGCAATTTCTCAATCTTGCACACTTCAGAGTTCCGATACAAGATCCAACAAAAGACAAGCACTTACAATAGAACAATGTTCATACAATTGTATGAGAGTGTATGACGAATCACATATTGTGAGAGATTCATTCATGAGAGCCACTCGATTCAAGGCGGCCATTTTGATTGAGTGTATGGACTATGGATGTAGTGTGAAATAATGGTTAATTTATGTCAAGTCGTGACGAATTGGTGATCATTGTTTGTGGGTTGTTACGTAGCTTATTGAGGGTTAGTGTGTTACAGATAATCGATAAATGTCGTTTATAATATCGATAAACGTTTAAGTATCGAATGCGGTGACGTTTATTGTGTGACTACCGGATGGTTTGGGAATGATAGAGTGTTAAGCTTGTAATTGTTTTTTGAGGGTTTGTTCACATTTTGAGAAGGGAGTGAGCTTCACACAGTTTCTATTAAATACTGTCATCACAATATCTTTTTTGTCTTTGTCGCAATAAATAAATAGAATTAATTTTTTTATTAAGTTTTTCTTAATTCCAATGATTATAATTAATTTTATTAAAACCAACCCTCTGTTATAAGTGAATAATATTGTTAATCAATTAAGGTTTTTTTTTAATTATTTAATTAGAAGTATTTCGAATAGAGTCGCTTAATATTATCATCGCAAATTAATTGTTTATCTTTATTAATTTATCCAAAGGTCCCTCGTACCTTTAGGTCGTTAAGGAAGCACTTAGGTAACGCGGAAGTTAATTGCCGCATATTAGGTACAGGGAGCAGCAATAAACAGGAGATAAATGACGTTCTTAGTACACACGGTTAATTAACAAACTCCTGAAGGTTTCAGCGGCAAAATTAACGAAAAAATAAGGCTGATGCTAACTCTAGTACCCTAAGCCTTGAATTACAGGTAAAGCCTATTTATTTATGCTTTCAATATGCTTATAATTTTTTCTTTTTTTGCGTGGGTCTCTGCATGGTTAAAACAGGCACATATTTCAAGGATGAAATATTGGAAATATTGAAGGAATTGCATAAAATGTCTGTAACCTTAAAATCAGTTTACACAATACGCAATCATGTCAAAAGTAAGAATAATTTATAGAAAAGCATTTAATTACGTTTTTTGTGTGCATTGAAATTTCTGGACGAAGAATATTATTTTATTCTAAAATATCTAGCTTTTTTTTAATTACAAGCTATACTTACTTATTAATAAGATCTAAAAAATAGTTCATGCTTGCAAAGATTTCAGCCCATCAATTGAATTAAGTTGACCAATATTTAGAATGTTTTTTTAAGGTTATTTCACCCAATCGACATTATAAAACCAGTAGTCAGGTGGTCAACCAAAATTAATAAGTTAATGTACCGTGAAATTGTTATTTTTCTCATATTACTTAATATTGGTATGTAATGAAATTGACTTTAATTTTAAATTGCAGTGTCGACGGAAATTGTAATGCGTTTATGTTAAAACCAATATTGAGTGGCAGATGTTTACCAGCATTTTACTTTGTAGGGTAAACTAGTGCTTAGAATAACCGATAAAAGAAAATAGCGTTTTAATACTAAAACTGCGATATAGATTAACTTAATTAAAAGTGACGTTGACAAACGCTTGTAATTTCTTTTTAAATCATATTGTAATTTAGGTACATGAAAAAAATCTGTCGGTTTGAGAAAAAAAAAACGATGGTATCCAACCTAGTAAAAATAATTAATAATTAGCAATATGTAAAATCCAACCTTAAATTCAACGCCATAAATTTCAAAATACAATACCAGTATAAATAAGGGGGTCAATCCTTGAAATTCGTCACCTATTATCAAAACATACGGTTGTCACATAATGGGATTTATTGAAGGCAGAGTGAAGCGTATCGAATGACATGCAAATATGTTCGCTTGTCATTTGTTCCTAGTTCAAATCATTTGTTATTGTTCGTTACGATTGTGAAAGTTTTGTTTCGTGTGGAATAAATGTGATTGGTTTGAGAATAAGCGTCTTCATAGTCAACAAGTTGGTTAAAAGCGTTTGTAATTTTTAGTTTTCTATCCTTATTTAATTTAGACTTATCAATATCTAGGCACATAAAAATATCTTGGCAATTATGTTATTAAAAAAAATATTTATTTAAAAATGATTTTTTTTTAATTAAAGCGCTAGTATAGGTAATCAATTTACAAGTAATTTACGTTACCCCTAAGAGTATGATTGTAAAACTGTGCATTTATTAAGGACAACAACATATTTTTTATTGCAAACTTGTATCACATCGACCGAAGAAAAAAGGACCTTTGCGAAATAAAATCTCTAGACTGGCAAAAAAATCATTTAAGATTCCGATTAATCTCAGTCTATGTTTCAGCCTAGAACAGACTCCGTTATAGACTCAATCATGACTTTCAAGATTAGGTACTCTGTCATTCCTCCACTATGCAAATCACTGAACTCTGTAAAGAATAAAACCTTTTTTTAAATTAAGTTTTTTCATAAAATTATTCCATTCTTGCTGTCGTTCGGAATTTTAAATTTCAAACCATGAATAAACAAATCTTGCTTGTAGCATCCTAGACATTTTATTTAAATATTTCACATAGCTGGTATTATTTAATTGTTAAATAACATTTAGCCGTGACAAATAAACCACGTTTAATGATACTGACGTAATACCATCAACAAATAACCAATTTCCCACCCTAATCGCTGACCAAAAATCACATAGACAAATAAATCAAATCGACAACAAGGAACGCACTTGATGACAGTCCAATCGTAAACGAGAACCGGCTGATGAAAAACAAATTCCAAATTTGGAGTTCGAAATTCAAATAGATACCAATGAAAAGACCGCGCGTGGCGAACTCTAGGGCTACAAACTTATGTTTGCAGTTTCTAAAAATATAAACAAACTATTTTAGGCCTTATTGTTAGAGTCATAAAGTTTATCTATTTATTGCAATAGAAAGGGTTTACTTTGTTGTGTATTATGAGTGTCATGACCAACAAAATTAGTTTTGCATTTCTGTAACCTACAATTTGCAATTAGACGTCTTTATTGCGTTGAGATAGGGTTGATATTGGAAAAGCAAGAAGTGTTTCAACCGCAAAAGGGTTCAAGTTGAGTTCTATGGCTGCCACGCGGCAACGCGTCCCTCCGTAGATAATAAATGCTTTTGGCAAATAATTACATTATTTGATTTTAGATGGATGATGGTCGTTGGACAAATATTAGGCTGAATCCCTACGTGGGAGATTTATTAAGCGCGTTGCGCAGCGTTTTAGGGTTACTATTATTATTATAATAGAATAAAAATCGAATAACCTTTTTGTTGAGACTCCAACAATGGAGGAAAAGCTGTTAGCCTTGTTATAAAACGTGACATCGTTTATAGCAAAATTAAAAAAAAAAAAACTTTTATAAATAAATATTTCTGTTAATTTGGTACAATAGAAATAGGGTCTCGTCTGCGTTTTAAATTAATATTACGATTGCCTACTTTCTTCAGGTCTATGATATACTTAGGGACGTATTTAGTTGGGACGAGAAAAAATTAAATAGTTTACAGAAGACATTTTAAAAACTAAATAAACATTCCTCACATTTTATTTCCTTTCTAGACCAGCCAAAACTCCACAACACTTACAAGATAAATAACAGAAGTCCAATAACTTTCCGTCTAATACCAAGACACCTTACAAACTCATTCATATTACTTGGAACCAATTAAATATTCTAATAAATGGGGCAAGCGCCGCTCAGGCAGGAAAGCCAGTGATTTATAGATGGTTGCCACTATGTAAGAATTTTCAGAAGGTTCATTGCCACTAAAGTATCACTCGGTGTCTATAAATAAAGGATTTTCTAAAAGGAAAAAAAAATATTAACCATAGAATTTAAAAAATGCTGTTATAAACTTTTCCTTTATTTCCAGTATTTTATCTACTTTTAAAATACAGCGACATATAACTAGTCATGTAAATAAATACTAAGTATTTAAAAAAATGTTCGGTAAGTACATTTTATTTGGCAATATCTTTTGGCGGTTTGTTTACGTAATGGAAACGGCCAAATAAAATGTACCTTACATTTTATTTGGCAATATCTTTTTAGTAAATTTATATTTTTTCGACCTTCATTACGAAAACAAACCGCCATTTGTAAATAATAATTGCAAATTTCTAAGCCACGTTCTATATATTATTGGACCTTTTGGTTATGTTCTGTACAATGGCAACAGACAAAGAGCTTTTCAATACACAACTGCGACACCGAATTTAGAAGAGTCAAAGTGATATTACAGAGTTATAGGAAATATTGGAAAGTGCATCCCATTTAGTTGAAGAACGTTGTTTTCATAAAACTGCACGAGTATTTTTGTACGTCTTGCAGCGGTCTCTACGAAAACTTTAGAGTTTCGATAGAGTTTAAGTTTAAGATATTGAATAAATACATGAAAAAAAAACATTTATTGATAAAAAAAATAGGACGAGTTGAATTTTGATTTTGAATTTTAGGTCCGAATAAATGAACAAGTAATAGGCAATCCTCTTATTAAGCAGCTAAGATTTTACCACGGACGTTTTTCGTTTCTTTTTATAATATCTCTTAAAAATGTTACTAACAAATAAGTAAGCACTATTACCCCTTTTATAATACACTTCTGTTGTCATCTATTTCCAATACAAACTCTTGACAATAGAACAAAGATGGAACTTAGATTATTTCCAATGCTCCTAATAATTTGTTCTCAAACTAGTCACCAGTTGTCAAACTGTGGGATTTCTGCCTGATTAATTGTTTTGTTGAGCCGACAAAGTTTCCGGTAGAAATGAAGTATGAATTAATAAGTAACAGTTGGTAGCTAATGAGAATATAATTAAGATTTATTCAACTGCATATTTATACAACTGAAGTGAAATTTACCTAGTAAGTAATATTCTTAGATTATTCCAATATCATTTTTTCCAATAAGAAAATCTGTTACAAAATTTCCTTGGGGTCAATTAATTCAACCATGACTTTTGGCCTCACGCCGGACGCTCCTCGCTCTACGTTCATACAAATGAGTTCGAAAGCTTCATTCATCTGGACTGCAAGAATTTAATTGACCTACTTAATCAGATTCTATCTTGTCTTATCTGATTCGACTTTACGCGCCAAATAATTATCTTCGTAATAGGCGCCACCGATTACTAAACGTGCCTATGTGTCGGACCGCAGCTCGTGCTGCGTCTCCCATACCGCGTGTATTGTCCGCTCTGAATAAACTTGTACAGTCCAACCCGGACTGCGATTTGTTTACCGATGCCTTTCCCAAATTAATGTTCAGTTGTTTGCAATTCAATGAGAATAATAGTATGTAGGTAGTAGATATTTCCAATTTATTGTTATATATAAGAATTGTTTTTATGTTTTAGTTAGAATAATGTGCATTTTTGAATGATTAGTTTAAGCTTTTTATGTGATTTATGTAATTGGCTCCAAGCCGTGTAAATCATTAAATAAATAAATAAATAAAAAAAATCTTAAACAGATGAGAATCGGCCCAAAGCTATGATAAACGTGACCGAAACCACGAGTGAGAGTTAGTATTCCGTCTTAATTCAAATTATCTTAATAATACACATAGATGATTGAATAATGGAAGCCAAAATTAATTTGAATTGGGAACACAATTACGAATCAAACATAATCAAAGTTTGTATTTGGAATGTACTTATTTGTTGCGGTAATAACTTTAGCTTTGAACCCTTGACACTTTTGAGTGACATTCTTGGCGGGAACTATGCCAATATGGCCGCATAAACTAGTGCTATAATCGATTAGGAATCTCACAAACATTTAATCGAGTACTCGAGAAAATTTCAATCGATAAAATTTAAAAGCTTTTTACATTATAAGGGTATAAATATAAAATATTGACCGGTGAGTATTCAACGAATAACTGTTAGTAATACAAATATTTTTCCAGTGCGGTAACCGAAGAGCGCTTAGCTCTATAAATGTGTTCTCTTGGTCTTTGAAAAGACAACAGTTTCCACTTTCAGTATTCTCTATATAAATCATTATGGACTTTAAAATGTGACCTTAGTGTGCACTTTTATATAAATTGATCATCGAAGGACCCTTTTGTGTCTTTTAGTTAAATAAAATATTTTTGGATAAAGCCAAAGCTGCTGATTCATAAGGATTGTTAAACATTTCTATTTTCTATTTTGAATGCTATAATAATTTAAAAAGTTATACCTAAATAACGCATTTAAATGAGCACTGTACAAGTGCACATAATTCCTAAATTCAAAAGACTTTTTCATACATCAGTATTGGATAAGTTTCCAAAGTAGCAATAAATATCAGCAGCGTATTAAACCTAAAAACATTGAGCGAAAAACGTAGCCTTTAATTAAACATGCAAATTGCATTAAATTAATGCTTCGAACACCACCAACCACCACTCATTATAAAATGTGTCTGTAAGCCTTAGGACCTTCGCACACGAGGCGATACAAGTCTCTGACCGGACCATGTAAGTCAAGCACTACCGCCATTCGAATTATTAGATGTTCGTAGGTACCTAAATAGGCACACGTTTTTGGAGAAAAAAGTCGTCGGGTATCAGATAAATAAAAAAAAAAATGCGGACAACATCACATATATTGCTCTGAACCCAAAGTAAGCAGCTATTAAGCACTTGTGTTATGGAATTCAGAAACAACGAAGGTACCCGAGACAATGTAGAAAAGTGAGTTTCTACATTGACCTGTCCGGGGATCGAACCCGGAACCTCAGAGCTATCGACTCCTTGAAAACCGGTGCGCCACTCGACCACGGAGGTCGTCAAAAGATACTTGCATCGCCTCATGTACGAAGAGCCTAACACAATTTTTCACGTAATTAATTTAATTGTGGCTGAAGCGTTACTTTATCAAAGTGTTTTCGCTAATTATTATACATTAAACGTGGTCTGCTGCAAATGTGGTAGACAATATATTTATTGGTATATTTCTCCCATTCATTATCTTCATTTACAGCATCGACAATATTACGGCGTAATATAATAATATTATATAAAAGTGATCAAGTTAATTGAACATGATGTATGTTCAATTTTGATCACTTTACAATATTTAGATTTCAGTACAAACTGATGATTTAATGCAAACTGAGTTGGTACCTTCTCTATATTTTAATACATTATAATTTGTGGTGAGTAAGGTTTCTTAGGCGTCTCTTTCATATCTTTAAGCCCATGCCAATCCTTCTTTTCCTTTTATCGAAAATCTTTGGAATGAATCTTTCTGCATATCAGTATTTTAAATTAAGAAATCTGACCTACAAAATGGATGCAATCTTAAATATATTTTAATTAACGTAATTTCATTTTTAGCCGCATCACCCATACTCTCAGTTTCACTCAAAAATATCACCCAAAAAAATTCACGAGCGAAAATTCAAAAAATCCCTACCTCACATGATAATAAAATTAATTAAAAATCCGCTCACATCCAAACCGGGCCTATGAGATTCCTGTCATCGGGGTCCAATTGCGTGCTTGCATTATTAGAGGTATGTCATAAATGCGTCCCCTGAATTCCAAAGGCCTCTTAAAATTCTTGGGCCTTAATGAAATCACCATGTCTTTGTGCTCATGTCACATTAACCCCATATTATTATGTTGAACTAGAATTTACTTGTGGATTCTTCGTTACGAAAATTTTGGACCGCAATGCAGAGTTCGTAAGATTTTGAGTTTATGCATTTGGGTTATAAACTCCTTGTGTGATACATTTGGCCTTTTTAAAAGTTGTATGGTATGTTTGAAGCATTTTTATAACTTCTTCGTTTCATTATTTATAACAAATTAAGACGGGAAAATTCGAGATTATCTTATGTAGCATTCAAGTTATGTACTTAACATAAGCTGTTGTTGTGATTTTGTTCTTATGTTTTTGTATCTCAAAGACAGTTAACTGTTTCTTCATCATCGTAAGTCTTGGTTTCTTAGGTTTACGCGAATGTTAAACATTGAAATAAAACTACTTTTTACGGATTTTGTCGCGGTTTAATTTTAAATTTTAGGTCCCGACGTTTCGACACCTTTGCAGGTATCATGGTCACGGGCAGACTGACGCTAAGAACTCACGGAGCGATTTTCACCCGCGACCGCCGCGGTTGCGGGCCCGCAGCTTCTGTAGAGTGCAGATATACATGTAAAAAATTAAAGCACATTTCACGACGCGTTTTACGCCCGCAGTCTGCGCGTTTGTTTGCGGGTCCCGCAGCAACGGCGGGCAACTAGTAGAATCGCGCGGGCCGCGGTCACCCGCAGCCTCGGCGGGTTGCACCCGCGCGCTCTGCGGTCGATTGGCGGGCGATCGCAGTGGCGCAGAGGCGGCGGGCGGCGCGGCAGGGCGGGGGGGGGGGGGGGGGGGGGTACAGAAATCCAACGGCATTTTGCACCAGTGACCTCCGGTGATATAGGATCTCGCATATTAGTATGTTGTTTTTGAAGAGCAGTTTCCATTTTTTTTAAAGTTCTAAATAACTAGAGACGGACATTCTAAAATAATTGAAGAATTTTTCTTCGTATTCTTTAATTCACTAATAAGGGTAACAAATAATCCATAACGATCTCTATCCTGAATCAGTGGATGCCCCAGAACCTTTTGGGTCTTTTTTTTTTAATTCTTCTGTGAAGTAAATATAACACAACAGCTCGTTTCTGATGTGTGTCCATGGCGGTCTGGACTTCAACTGATCGTTAACTGCCCGTCTTGCGTCTTGCGATCATCGCCCGCCACCTCTGCGGGTGATGATCGCAACCGCGACGGCTGCGTTACCGCGCAAATAGCCGATCTCGTGAGTTTTGAAATAAAACCGCAGTTCCGCCACCGCGGCGGTCGCGGGTGAAAATCGCTCCGTGAGTTCTTAGCCTGAGATGGCGTTCGTCTTGACAGTAGATGTTGCTCGTTCTCGCTCGTTATTTCATCGTAAGTCTGTTTACTTTATTGAAATTAAAGAAACCTAGGTACTACTTTTAGAAAACTTGCAACATGCATCGTGTTAACCACTTCTTCCCCTAACTTCTTCCCTCAAACTACATAACTGGAAAATATCCATACAGTAAGTTTTATCTGTTGTATTCTATACAAGATCCTCTTTATTCTGCCACACACGGCAAAGCGTGAAGCACATAATGTAACTAGCAGAGCGCCGGTATTCATACGGAGCCTGCTCAGGTTTAGCTGTAATCCCTGCGCTCGCCGCAAGCTTTGCGATGCCTCGTATATTATTTTACTATCGGCTAATATTTTGTATAGGAGCTCCTGTACCTACAGCAAAATAGAAAGAGTTCCTTGTACACTCACAGTGTGCCTGTTTAAAAAGTATTCATACAGACCTATATACCGATATACATACAGACAGTATGGAAAAATGGTTGTAGCCGCATTATTCATGGATTGGTGAGATAGGCCAAAAACTAAATAGTAGAGTGTTGCACCAATATTATAGAGGTATAGGATTTTACTATTAGCTATTAGGTCCCTGTCCACCCTGGACCCTGTCTACTCTAGATCTAAAGATACATTTTATTATTATGTAGACCCATTATCGTTATGATAGAGTATACACATTTCTTGTTTTTAATTAAAACTGAATCATTTCTATGATAATATAACTTTTCTGAATGTAAAGGTTAAATATTTTCAAGAAAAAGGTCCGTAAATTAAATCGAATGCCAATTAATTAGTTTACTAATGAATTGGCATTAGATACACTTTCAATAAATAAATAAAAACAACAAAAATATCGATTCGTACAATTTTATTATACCCTTACAAAGTGTAAATGTTTATCAAAATATATTTTTGTTTTACCAAATCGTGGTTCATAAATTATTATTTACAAGGTCAACAATATACAAATATCTTACATGATTACTTAAATACAACTTAGATTAACATTCGTCGGAATGATGATTACTTACAATTATTATATAAACCAACGTAATAGATTTATATCTATCACAATTTTATTTTACTTAGTCATAAAATATTGTAAATTTTGATGATTGGAATACTTAGTTTTAAATCAAGTAATAGAGCAAATTACTACAAGTTATTATGCAAATTCATTGAATGATTAAAGTTCTTGAACAGAATTAATGGCTGACCAGTCAGTCTCATTGAAAAAAGTGAATTATTACGTCAAACAAATTGCTAAAAAACTGGTAAAAGTCATTCAAAATGCAATAAAGTTAGTTCTCATTTCATACAATACTTAATTACATCACTTTTCTTATTTCGATAGTAAGTCAATCACAATCTATCTTATTAAATTGGCACTTATTTTCACGCACACGCTCAATAAATTAACAATCATAAAATCTTACATTTTAAGTCTGAAAACAGCCTTGGTCTTCGTTCCAAGACATTCACATAGTTCATTACAGTTCCATATTCGTGACGTCAGTGCTCAAGGATATTGCGAAAGATTTTGAGCTTCATAACTAGTGTCGTTGTCACTGACCACGTCTATTTGTTCCTGGTCACAAACTTCCTGGTTCTTTGAAGAACACGAGCTCTTGGAGCAGCAGCACTTTTTAGACCGGGAGTCAGACATCGGGGACTCCTCCTTCTTCAACTTCACGCGACGGTTCTGGAACCAGATCTTAACTTGCTTCTCCGACAACTTCAATCTCGAAGCAATTTCTATTCTCCTCAGTCTTGATAGATACATGTTCATTGTAAACTCTCTTTCTAATTCTAACAGTTGAGTTCCGGTAAAAGCAGTCCTTATTCTTTTGCTGGAATCTTCTTTCAATGGCATTCGTTTGAGATCGTTTGAGTATCCTGGCAAAAGTTCCTCTGGGTGGCCTAAAGGAGGGCTGGGTGTCCCATTCCTGCTCTCGCTTGATAACGACGGTGACCTCTGCCCTTGACTCTTCGATGGTGAAATTGTTGTTTTGTATGGGTGATGCAAGTATGGAGACACGGACTTCTTCCTCCTACTGACAAAGTTGACCGGCTCCTGTTCTTCAGTTTTCAAGTATCCTTCAAATGGTTTGGATTCAGTTTGTGCTTCGTAATAATCTTGGCGGGGAAGTTGGTGCAGAAGGGGGTACCGAAAGTTGAGATGCTCCAAAAATGGTCTGAACAAATCCGGTGAGCGTTGCTGATGAAGCCCAATGTTCAGAAGGTTGTTCAAGTTCCCCGGGTAAGGGTACGGCAGGAACTTCGGACGCGGATCCAAGTGGTGACCGATCAACGCGTAAGGGTGTATGGGTTCACTAGACAGTTCATTTTTCTTGCAATCTTTCGTATCACTTATCAAAGTATCGACTAAGAACGACCGAGACATGTTGGTGTAGCTTTCGCTTCGAACTCCAGTTCACTACTGAATATGGGGTGCGTCTCTCCTAAAAGTAACAATTACAAAAACTACCCCCACTTAGTGCACCCTATTGTAAATAAACACAATGGTTCTCGAAGCGTTTTGGCAATTATTTGGCCCGGCCCACCCCTTTGTCGGTGAGCCGTCAACCCCAGTGTTAGTTGAAGGCAAAAAAATTGAATGGAGCATTTTAGTAGCTATGAATAATTTTGTATGGCACGTAACATCCCTAATATCTGTCTCATTAAATCCAATTTGGTTACTGTTTTGTATGCATGTGTGAGATGTGTGTGTATTTAGATTTTTTTTGCTGATAAATAATTCAGGTTTTATAATGGAGGTATAAAAGTATAACTGTTACTTTGTGTTATCAAACATGTTTTCACCACGTTGAACATTGAAAACATAATTAAGTTTGACGTTCATTTAAGTTTTACATTGTTTTTTTTTTTAAATGAGTTTATGATCATTCAACTGAGGTAAGATTCTAACATAAAGACACAATATAGAAGCACTACATAAAACTTAAATATAAATTGAACAAATTATTAGTTGTCTTATGGAGTGCAAATGAAAACAATACCTAATTGTTTTACGTGAGTCTACATTCTGAATTTTTAAATTTGTATTAGTGTACTTTTTATCAATGAAAGATCCTGAGTTAAATAACCATATGGTAACTATTCATCAGTTAACTATGTTTCGCAGTAATCTTGATCAAAATAAATCTCAGATCATCAACGATCAAAACGGTTCGCTTATCCTACAGTACACCATATTAATTAAATATGAATACCCCATAATTGAATCCTTATGGTGCACGCGTGATCCTCGCAAACCCTATCAAAAAGAAACCCAAGAAGGTGGGATAAGTGAAGCCCCGCCCCTGGACCATGGCTAAACTAGTTTATGAAATATTAAAAGAACCCTAATATTCGGTAGCATTATAATTGTGAACCAATTCATGTTATTATCATGTCAGTATTAATTTGTGAAGTAACATTTTCTTTTGTGTGCATAAGTGGTTTTGGATGGGATTTTTCGATGTGAGTAAATATGGTGTACGTTCGAAGGGGTACATTATGGACTGACAAATAAGTAATTTAAAAATTTTGAAAATTTTCTACAGGTATCACCCTTTAGCATTCACTTAATACTTTTGGGCTTCTCAAGTGATGCGATACAAACTATACGTAGTCAAGACGAGAATATATGAGTAATTGTATGATTTCCATAGCAAATAGGAGTCAACAATGGTTAGTAAGTTGGAAGCAGCGGTAGACCCTACCCTTATAAGCGAGGAAACTCTTCAAGTGCTTCAGAAGTTTGAATAAGTCAGCCTTGTTGAGCGAAAATAACGTTATGAGGAGGAGTAATGTTGATGTATGGATACAAATAATATTTTCTCTTGGCTGAATACCAACAAAATATTATGTATATATACATAATACATAATAATTTAAACAATTTCTTTTCTCAATGGCCTGCCTTTTGTACTGTCAATTTCAACCTCGTTAATCTATCAAAGTAAGTGACTGCGACAAGTACATTAATCGTGAGATCAAAATTGGCAAGATGTAATTCAATTTGTAAAAGTCTCTCTAAAGTTCAAACGACCAAAATTACACAAGCGACGGCTGCTTCCTTGATCATTGTCTTTTGTATAACGTCAAGATCAAACAAAACTGATCTCAAGAACCAAAAGGATGCGTTACCTAAGGCTATTTATAAAAAATATTTAGAACACACATTGGTATCATCAGCAAATATTTTTTGCAACGCACATTTTTATTCTTTTGTTGTAAAAATCTGACGGCACTGAATTCGATCACGAAATCGCGCCAGACCAAACAATAGGACGAAAATAACAATGTTTGGGCAAACATCACTTGGATACTGTGTATCTGATGGTGCGAAATTTTTTAGAGAGATTTGACCTTTATTTTGAATGCGAATAGAGGTGAATTTTCTATTGATGTTCTATTAGTTGACTCCCCCACAAATCAGATAGGTATAAAGGGTTATTATCGAATGTTACCGGGGTTGAATTGTGCGCACGTCAAGCTACACCAGGTGGTTTTAGACACGGTAATGATAATTCGTGAAAAATTATACAATAGAAAATATGGCAAATTAACTGATATCAGATGAAAGGGGTCTTATAATAGAATGTTTTGACGTAATTGCCTATTGATAGTCAGTATTGATTATAATTCATGTTACTGCTGCATCAGTTATTGCATTTGTAATTGATTTATGTAGACCTTTTGAAATTGGATTTTGGTATTAGAATCTACAGTTCAAATTCAGTAATGGTGAAAGTAATTACTGTGTATGTTGAAGTACGAGTATATTAGTAATTCTTTTGTTATTATTGAAATACTCAAGCTGAGCTTTATATGATTTTTTAAGTGAGGAACCACCTGTAATCATTTTGAGAAATCATTCCAAAACTGGCATTTTGCGTACGTGAATTGAAGCCCTATTATGTGAAATGAGGTAATTTACGGAAAGACATTTACTTCCCATAGGTGAGTTTAATATCGTATTGTAATGTTATGTTAACATGAGTAACATCAGCATTTAGCTTAACATTCAACATTTACTGTAGAATTCTATAGGCTAATTTATAATAACCGGACCAAAACCGTTCATTTATTTCCAATCCAAATTTCAATAGGCTCTTCATTTAAAACGCAATCACAGCGGAAATGAACTTAGAAAAGTTATTTAATGACCACCTGCGTATTGTCCACGCATCCAAGATGGTTGCCATTCTCGGAACATTGCTTTTAAATTGTCTAACAATACTGACGCCTGTTTGTCTGACAGAAGTCACTATGGGGTACACTTGTCCACTTCATTCATAAATTCACTCGTTCAATGGTTCATTCATGTTTTTAGCTACGGTAATGAATGGAATATCGATTCTATTGTATTTCTTCGCCTTTTGTGTGTTTGGCGATAAGTTTGCGGGACAGGTATCGATTGAATACCGGGTTATTTTGCCGTTCATCTTTCTTACACTAACCCTTATCACGAACACTATAAAGTTCCATTTTGTTTGTTTCTTGTTAAACAGCTGAAGAATAATTTGGTAAATATTTTTGGTTTGTAGCTGTTGATCTCATTTTTCGCGAGTATTGTAGATTTTTAAGTTCATTAAAGCGACAATACGTTTTTGTGAATTCGAATGTTTGCGACAAAAGTTTTTTTTCTAGGGTTGTTATGTGTGGTGTATTTGATTGAATACAAAGGCGTGGGCAGTTTGAGATACTACTGTCTTTAAGATCACTTTCTTTTAAGTACGGTCAAAGAGAAGTCAAGTTTTATTCATGCCTTTGTGAAAGAAACTGATTAAAACTTTAGCAATAGTTTATTGATTCGACAGAGATGCAAGCTCTTAAACTTTTATGATTACACTAAAATACTGAGATCTTAACCGAAGACAGAGAAAGTTGATTTCATTTCAGTTCATTTTGTTTTCACCAGATGTTACTTGAAATTCTTGTGCAGTTATTTAAATATCTACTTTCAGTAGGAAAACTTGATTCATGTCTTAAGACACCATATTTTGTGCCTAATGTCTTTTAAATAACCTTAATTAAGTAAAGTAATCCTCAATGTTTATTTTAGTACCTAATAAGAGTATTTATTCCTGTCGTTAATACGGGCGTATATTTATTTATTTATTTATTTATTTATTTATTTAAACTCTCATGTAATACGTTTTAATATCATCTTCCGATTTACCCCGTGATTTTATGAGTTACCGCATAAGCTACTTAAGTAGGCCACATTACCTACTTAAAGTTCCACTCCATACCCCTACCCCGATACGATAGAGTATGTAGATGATATAATAAACGCACCACATGGCAGGATTGATGAGCGAGGCGCGGCGGCAACAGATAAGACGCCATCCATCTTGCACGTCCAACTTCAGTAATATTGTTTAGCTTCTAACTTAACTGCAGCGAAGTTAGTGAAGAAGGTTGCTTTGTTTATAAGCTAAGAAAACACTTTACAGAAGTTTAGTATACTTATGTTGGCAGTAGTTTGGTTAACAACAGGATAGGACGGTGAGTTGGGTACCCGAAATAGGTCCAAAGAAGTATCGTTTAAAAAACTAAACAAAACTACTAAACTAGTATGTAGGAAATTGAAACGTTTTGATTTACGTAAATTTTATTTATATCTGAACTAGGACGCTACCAGACGTTCAAAAATGTAGGAATCAGTAAGAAACTGTATAAAAGAAAACGATTTCGTATTTATCATCTTTTTATTTCGATGTGTAAGGTACTACGTGTTAGTAAAGCAGAATATTATTTGACGGGCCTGTCCGTCTAGTGGTTAGTGACCCTGACTGCTATACCGGAGGTCGTGGGTTCGATTCCCATCCAGGACAAATGTTTGTGTGATGAGCACGATCATTTGTTCTGGTTGTCTGGGTGTAATTTATCTATATGTATGTATTTAGAAATATATAAGTAGTTTATCAGTTGTCTGGTTACCATAACACAAGCTCTGCTTAGCTTGGGATCAGATAACCGTGTGTGAGTTGTCCCGGAATATTATTATTATTATATTTACTCTTTATTTGACCCTAAAAGTTCATTATCTATTACTTTGTTCCATTAAATTTGATAAAAACATCTGACTTAATGTAGCTTTTAACGAAAAAAACAGAGGGGTGTAATTTAAAAAAACGAAAGTCACTCCTATAGGAAAGGTTTTGAGATCAAAGCGCGAAATTAATGGACACGATTCACTGGGCTATGATTAGGGATTACCGTTCCGGGAATTGACGCCGGGATCCGGGATGTGTGAAATGGTAGTGACGATTAACGTACCTATATTTCAGAATGACGATCGTAATATGTTGTAAGGAATATTAATAAACATATACAGCAAAACAAGAAAATAAACGACAAAAATTGTTAAATATGTAGTTATGAGAAAACAATTTACATTTCAAAGAAAATAAATGAATACCTACTTTGAATTTGAAATGTAGGTCCTTAAGAATTACCTTAAAATAAATGTCTTGTTTTATTTATATAAAATTTAAAAACGGATTGTTAGCTTTTCTTAATAAACCCTTTGAGGCTTGCATTCTATCAAAACTTGAAAACAATTATTTATTGAAAAAGTCACAACAATAGCTGAAAAACTTATTTTGAACTTAATCACTGAATCCCGGGATAGTACTAAGTTCCCGGGATCGTCCGCACAAAAATCCCGTGTTTACCGTTATTGGAAGCCCTATTACTGGGTAAGGGGTCGTTTTTTGATATTTTTAACCGAGTTAACGTTACATTTTTGAGTAACTAGTTTTGAAATATTTATACAGTGTAATTAATATTTTTATTTATATAGTGTTGCATTTATTACTCTTCATACAACTATGACTTATATTTCTTCTCACTTTTAATTATTACGTAGCTAACTATTAACTTTTTTTGTTTTTGTTCTTGGTTGTTGGTCCACCTTTCGACACAAAATTGGCCGTAAAGAGTACCAGTTTTATATTAGTGCCTCGAAAACGAGCTGCTTTTTGTACTAAATATCTATGGACTGAAGTAAAACATAACATACGTAAAAAGATTTACAAAATGGCATTTTTATTAGGTACTGTTACAACTCAAACTGTAATGTTACATAAAGGCCGTTTTAAAATCTTTTATAGGTAAGTACAAGTTGCATTTCCCTTCTTACACGGGCCCGATGCCGCTATTTTAAGTTAGTGAGTGGCGGGTTAATAAACGTCCCAGTGTACTTGTTTTTGTGCCTAATTTTCGTATTCACATAATTTTAGTTTAATGACAAATGTACACCTACCTGCCACTGTTGTCATTGTAGGATTGCAATTCTTATCTGAATACGAAAATTAGGCACAATAACATGTACACTGGAACGTTTATTAACCCGCCACTCACTGACTTAAAATAGCATCGGGCCCCAGGGCACGCGTAAACAAAGTACTGTTACATTAAACTACCGTAATATTATGCTATTTTAGTCAACTATTATATTATAGAGTCAAAGCAAGAAATAAAGTGGGGGCGGATTATGAAGGGTTAATAAAAGGGATGTGTTTATAATATGATTGATTAAAAATTGAAGTTATTACGCTTATAGTATAGTACTGGTTTATGGAAATAAAATCTTTTGTTTTGATTTTAGCTCTCTTTTTTACGTAGGTATGCCTAAAATTTCTGTCTTAAATTTTCAAAGTAGTTTTAGTGAATGGGATTATTTATTGACTGTACCAAATAATTACTTTGTACATAAAATATTTACTACTTAATTCTGAACCCTAAACGTCAAGGTTATTTAAACAGTAATCAAATTTGGAAATTAATAATTTTAAGTTATAGTCAATCCATTACTTCGATAAAATTAATTGAATTCTGTCTTGCTGAATACAAAGTAGTTCAATTGTTTTGTTATTTTTCTTAAGTATCAAAGTTGGCTAGATATAGTCTTTCTAGTTTTATTGGAAGGCTTAGAAAAGTTGGAAAAACCTTGACAGCAAACAGAGTCAACTTTATTCTCTATACAAAAGGTAAATATTAAGGAATAAATCATCACCGAAAGAATATTATATATACCTACTGTTCTAGAAATATTGTCTCATCTCCCGAGCCTTTTACCAACTATGTTGGGGTCGGCTACCAGTCTTACCGGATTCAGCTGAATACCGTATTTTACATGGAGCGACTGCCTATCTGACCTCCACAACCCATTTTACTGGGAAACACAGTATCCCATAGTAAGACTGGTAGTCAGAATTGACTTAACGACTGCCAAAGATCAACGTATGACAGTCGGGACCTACGGCTTAACGTGCTATCCGAGGCACGGAGGGGTCTCGGTATGTTTATAAATGGTCACCCATCCACGGACCAACCGCGGTGAGCGCGGCTTAACCTGTATTATCGGTCAAACCGTACGGCTTACACTTAGCCACGAGCCCCTCTAGAAATATTCTAGTGTTCGTTCTAGAAATATTGTATTGTACGAATATTGGAAAGTCAGTTTTTAATTAATTTTAAAGCACTTTGTTTACGTTCCGAAAAACATAACCATAACCAAAAAAATATATTAATACCTCGAATTTATGCACAAGGAATTTATCCAACAATTTTACGCCGCGATAACTACAGTCAAAACAAGACCTAACTCAAAAATAAATCGGAGCTAAGATAATAACGATATCACGCTTAATAACCCTCATCAAAATAAAAATCTAATTATTAAATTAATATACTTCTATCACGGCTATCTCAAAAGAAAGGAGAGCAGTAGATTTTTCAGTGGACATTTATGTTTGAACACGGTTCCACTCTCTATTCTTTCACTCTCGTATTCGAGAGAGATCAGCCCCTGTATCCAAGTGACAATCTTAAAAGCGATAAAAATGATATAAATCGCTTAAATTTCATTAAGGACCGGTTTTTTCAACACCAGATAACACGTGAGATAATATTTACGCCTGGCATAACTTGTTTTGAAGAACTGTCAAAAAATATTCTTTTTTCACGGATAAAAATAAATAAATAAATAATAAATAAATGCGGACAACATCACATACATTGTTCTGAACCCAAAGTAAGTTGCTAAAGCACTTGTGTTATGGAATTCAGATACAACGAAGGTACCACAAACACCCAGACCCGAGACAATGTAGAAATGTAATTTTCTACATTGACCCGTCCGGGGATCGAACCCGGGACCTCAGAGCCAGCGACACCTTGAAACCGGTGCGTACGCCACTCGACCACAGAGGTCGTCCTATATCTGTGTTCGTATATCTGTCTTTGGAAAAGCCGGTTCGAAATGTTTGAAATTACATTTCATTTCGTAATTATAAGTTACACGTCCTCTTTCATACATTTGAGCGATTCGATCAGCGCTTGAAAAAATGTGACTTGGCCAAAGGGAGCGTAAGACTAACGGCTTTACGTGCTTTCCGCGACACGGACCGATGACGGAATTAAAATTTTAAGTTGGTACCTATATCCTGAATCCTGATATTGCTATTTGACCTTTATTTTAATTTTCCTCGAGTTCGTTTAATAATTTTAGTGTTTTCAAGAATAAATTACAACAGTCTTTAGTTAAAGTTTCTCACGATACTAGTAAGTGGAGTACGATTTAATTGCACTACAATGTACTGCGCATGTACAAAGATTTCTAGGTAAGAGCCTATTGAGTTGACAGATTGTGAAGTATTGAACTTGATCGGTGTAAGGGACAAGTAGGTGTTTTTTTCTCTTTTTTTTTTAACTTCTTTGAATGTATTTTCGTTGGGTTATTCATTATTTGACTTACTTTTATTTATAAAGATTCTTGATTAATGTTAAGAATGACCGTTGACATCGGTATGTTTATTAATACACAACATTAGCTGCTTATATGAATAATTAATTAATTTATATGGATTTATTCCTTTGTTATAAAATGGTTGAAAGCCAGGACAGGGTTAATGAGGGAACCGCTATCAAGAGAACAAATAAAAAACTGAAAAATAATATTGGTGTACTAAGTGTATATGACGACCTCCGTGGTCGAGTGGCGTACGCACCGGTTTTCAAGGTGTCGCTAGCTCTGAGGTCTCGGGTTCGATCCCCGGATGTAGAAACTCACTTTTCTACATTGCCTCGGGTCTGGGTGTTTGTGGTACCTTCATTGTTTCTGAATTCCATAACACAAGTGCTAAATAGCTACTTACTTTGGGTTTAGAGCAATGTATGTGATGTTGTCCGCATTTATTTATTATTTATTTATTTATTATTATTATATGTATCTATTTATAATTTTTACATAACTAAGATTGGATATCCAATGAACCATCATTCCATGTCACACTTACAAAATTCTATCAATGAACTTGATGCCTTTACTAAGCTCGCCGCAAAATGCAATCACAATTGCTATTTGCTATTGTACAATAGTTTTTATCAAAAAATACATGAATTGCTTTACTCTTTGTGCCGACCGACTTCTTTGTGTGCCACGTTCTTTGTGATTTCCTTTGTAAAGGGCCTTTTTATTTATTTATACGGCTACTTAGGTGACAAGGTTTTGCTTTGGTTTGAGTGATTAGTGTAATTGAGAAGGCATTGTTTGTTTAAATAAAGTTATGTTTCGGTCGAGTTAGATTTGTTGTGATGAAAGGTTAAATTACGATTAAGTAATTGTTGGTGAAACAATAATGTACTGTTATTATGGTAAATATAAAAAACTCGGGTTTATGTTCAGTTAGTTAAACTTAACTGTCAATGCTTTTTCTAGGAAAAATAATAACGAATCAATAATGAATAACCCAAATAAACAAATATAAACAAAAAAATTATGTCTAATAATAATAATATGTTACTTAGGTACACTCCGTTTTACCTGAAATAATAACTAACTTTATCTATTATTCTATTAGTTATATCTTGTAGTAGTTATTTTTTGCTAGCCTAAACAGTTCCAATAAGTCATATCTATTGCGTCTTCATAACATAACCTATTAATTGTACCAACTTATAACTTTGTTATTTATAGTAATACTTGTAAGTCTTTAAATAACAACTGGGTTATAAGAGTAAGCTTATGTGTACTTTATTATAGGACGCAACTTACTTACTGAATGATTAACTTTTGCTATGGTTTATAAGTTATGTCAAACTTCTTATGTTATTGTGTAGGAAGACAAAATTCCTTGATGTTTTACTATGTAGAATTGTAGATAAAGTACTGTGGTAGTTAATTGCTCTGTTCTGTTATAAGAAATGATTAAAAAAAAAAGTGTTACATGATATTTTAAGTTAGAATATTGTTATACTATGTAACATTATACATTTGTTACATAATGTTATTTTTTAAATGTATTAATTATATAAATACAAAATTAAATAGATGTAGAAAAATTTAATTTTCTGTAACATATAGATAAGATACCTTACTTCTTAAAACTATAAATTTTCCTTCACACATTAGGTACACTAAGTTCACACATAATTTGTAAAACTTTAAGATTTATAAATGAATCGTCCGTACTCCCAAGATAGCAATAATGTATTTTTATGATTTATCTCACAAGTTCAAAGTATAAGATATATGTTACAACGCGCTTGGGAATTAATTTATTGATATTTGCCCTTACATTTTATCCGACTGCATTATGGTAATTTTATTAAAAAGAAAATATTGCCAAACCAAAAGATTTAAAAAGAAAGGGTAAATGAAAGAAAACTTAAAATTTTAGATTTATAAAGTTAATTGGATCGAGAACGTCTTAGTCGATTGGCCATTTTTATTTTTACACGGCATATTTTTTATCTCGTAAAATTGCTTGTAGCTACATAAAATGGTGCAATAAAAATGCTATAGGTATGTGATGAGACTGGTAGCTGACACCAACGTTGTTTGGACAAAAGCTAGGCAATTTAAAAAAAAATAAAAACCTACATACTGGGGTACTTTTTTCAGTGCACGTGACGACTAAAACAGCTGAACGTTTTACATTTAAACTACCGTAACAACTTCAAACTAAATTGTATTTCTTTTGGAAACTGTATAAATGTTGCATTAGCTACGTATGTCATTATATCAGGGCTTGTAGGGTGTCCACACGTGTTGGTACAAAATGAAAGGGTGACAATATCGTGTTGTAAAATATCAATTGGTCGCGCTTTGACTTAACGGGACTCAAACTGGTGTTGATAGGTGCTTGTTTGCTTTTTAATTAGGGTTCCGTAAAGGGGTAAGTGTTAGGTATTTGTAGGTTGTAAAACGTTCATGTTTGGAGTAAGACATCTTAATTTAAACCTTATCGCTTTGAAGTTAACGACTTTATATAGAATGGTGACGTATATTTTTTAAATGCTGATGTCGTGACATTAAACTATGATTACTTTAAAAACCCTCTACACTCATGCAAGAATTTAGCCGCCATTTTAAAACTAACTTAAGTAAAACTCAGGAAAAACGTATACGTTAAGATTTCCCTGATGGTAAGAGTCATAAAGTTCGCTCAATAACTAATTACCTAAAAATAACCATAAGCGCAATTTCAACGATCACGTAAGCGTTACAAAGCATTACTTCAAAGTAAAAACATATGCTAATCGTATGCCATATTAAACTAGCTACCAGAATAGGGGCATAATGAAATAGCTGATGTGTTACGCCAAAACACGATTAGTTTCGCACACTCGTACACTCGTCTCTCGTCTCTCGTATTTGTTATTGCGCTGTCATTGCGAGGGGCGCCGCGGGTTTTATTAGTTTCGGGAATGTCCGTGAGGGATGAGATGTGTGGTCACTGCAGTACATTTTTTTTGTTATTTTATGTTGGGTAGTTGAATTTCGTAAGTACATAATGTAATTAATTTTTTGGTATAAACTAAAAATTATCATATTCATTGATTGGACCGGTGAGAAGGGTGCACAAGTCTTAGGTGTGTCCATTGTCCAGCATTGTCTAACTTGGGCTGTTTGCTTTGTGAAACATGTAGATGTCACATAGATAGCATAAACATCGAAAACTTTATTACCTTAAAATACACAAACTTTAATAATAACAGATTTTACTGCATACATCTGTAGGCTTTTCAAAAAAACAAAAATGAAGCTGTGTCATTTTTTACTTCGAGACATGCTACATGATTTCAAGTATAAGTTGTATATCATAAAAACATGTATCCTTTACAGCTTAAATGTAAAGTATCCAGAATCAACATATTCCAAAATTAATGTATTATAACAAAAAAAAAACAGCAAGATTGTATAGTAAAATTCCGAAATACAAAGTTTCCATTGACAGCTTTGCAAATAGGATACAAATAACGAAGGGTTAAGACCGTCCCTTCCGGTCCTTGAGACCAATTGTTCAGTTATAGTATACAAATGTATGACGGACACAGAAAGGGTTGACTTTGGTTCCTGTTGTGGTTTTTATCACGAATTTTAAGAATGGTATGAAGATATGTCGGTTTGGAATTTGAAAACCGAATCGATTCGTTTTTAATTTGTAATATGAATTGGTTGTTTTTGTTTTAGTGATTATCGCTAATTGACGGTTTAAATAATAATTTATTAATAAACGTTTTACGATTTTTGCATTCAATGCTTTTAATGTAAGTTCAACAGCCTAATCAAGCCCAAACATAATGGTTCTACATTAACATCACCATTATTTTTTAAACGTTCTAATCAAAATCCCCTTCTTTGGATATAAAACCGAAGTTTGGGAAAACCAATGGCCTGTTAAATTTCCCTATTAATTTTAAATATGGCGACAAATTGAACTGTGACGTACTTCCGGGCGTCGCGTCGCGTCGGCGCGCCGCGTGCCGCACACATTTGACGTCACTTCCGTTACTTTAATACAGGAAGCGGAGGATGCAGTTAGTATTAAATAGGGTTATTTGATGATAGTCAGAAATTGGTTATGGTTGCAAAGCCGATAAAATGGGAATTATTGCTGTCTGTATTATACAGAGTGTTACCATTTCGGTATATCTATTTAAAAGTACAAATAATCAGAATACAACAATGATATCTAACTTTGAGCTAAAATTTAGCAAACTGACTCTACAACCGATGTAATCTTTGCCCCTTTTGAGTAAAATTACCCTTTTAACACACTCTGTATATGTGCTAAAATTTTAGTGTTTCTTACGCCAAGTTAAGATTTATAATTTTATACAGTAACAATGGTTATTTGTATGTATTATGTTAAGTGTATTGCAAAGAAAAGCTTATTCAAATAAATTCCACTTTATTTTGTTTTGCAGAGAAAACGTACTCAGTGCATACTAGAAGTATAAAAATATATTTCAAGCGCTGCGGTCACTTGCAAAGTAAAGTGGAAAAAGGACTTTAAATAAGTCGCATAACCGTTAGTATTCTTTTACGTAAAAAGGAAAATACTTGAATAGACTAGAAATTCCAATATTTGCATTAAAATAATGATGTTTAATAAAGGACGGGGAAATGGAAGAACCAATGATGGGGTAATTTACTTTAGACTTATTTAAAACTGTATGTATATATTTGAAGGGTAATGAGGAAAAAATAGACTAAGAACTCAATTCTGTTGTAAGATAAATAAAAGAAATGAATTTTGATAACATGGAATTCGTTGGGAAGTATTAATGTTTTGAACGATCTAAAACTTAAGTTTAGGTAAACATCAAAATATTAACGATTTGATTGCTATTAAGAAAACTGGTGTGACCTTTTCAAAAAAACCGACATGTATAGAAATAAAAACCTACCAGTAGTTATTATTTAAAAAATATTATTTATAATTTATATAATACTAGCTGTACCCGGCATGCGTTGCAATGCATTTTTTTCTACCTAGCACCTGCCTACTACCTACCTACTACCACTTAGGGGTATGAAAAATAGATAGTAGCCGATTCTCAGACCTACTGAATATGCATATAAAATTTCATGAAAATCGGTCAAGCCGTTTCGGAGGAGTATGGTAACTAACATTGTGACACGAGAATTTTATATATAAGATTCAAAAAGTAGTTTTTAACAAAATAAACTTCTAAAACTTTGAGATATTAAACGTAGCTTTTCTTTGAACTTTACTAAGTAACTTCTTCTATTATGGTTTGAATAATTTATTATTAACTTTAGAACAAACTTAGAAAAAGTTCTTATATTTTTTTTAATACATCAACTAGTAACTGTCTCACTACAGAGAGCAAAATAAAATAATATAAATGTACATGAAAAGCATCGATCTTCTAATAGTTTATTTCTCTGACCATTGACTAATTCCCGCCAATAACGCCGGTATTTCAAAAGAAAGAACCATCCATTACTGGCATGAACGAATTCTTTTTTCTTTTTCCAAACAAATCGATGTTCATTCATAGAGTGTATGAAATAGTATTACAACTCCGCTATTTAGGTACGGTCACTTGACAAATTCCATTCATTCATTCAGTGAGATACATTAGCCCATTTATTTGAGCTGTGAACGTGCTTTAAAATATTGTGCTGCGTTATTTGAGTGTTCTTGTTTAGGTAGCGGTATCTTTGAGAAAACTTATATAAAAGATGTGTGAATGATGTGGGGCTATGAATATAGCGGGGAGCGGAGAGTGAGCGGATTCTGATATAAAAGCCGGAAAAGAACTACTATGTTTCTTTATTAAATAATAAAAAGTATGGTGTTACAATTTCCACGGTTGTAGCTAACTTGAAGATTATTATAAAAACAGATAAGCGTATGTTCATTGTAATTAATAATACTTAATTAAAAATAATCATAAAATAAATTGAGTAAAATTAACAAAGCCTAACATAGTTAAGAAATAGTTAAGAAATAGTTATTAAGTTTATGACTTAAGTAAATGAAAATATAGACAAATGTAGTCTTAAAGCTCATTTACAAAATTGAGAACTATAATTTATATCATTTATACAAAGATGAGTGGATTAATTTTCTTTGTTATCAAGAAAATTTCAATCTAAATGAAAGGAGTGATAATGTTGAATTTAAATGACTTGAAACATAACATTGATGAACATAACAGTGATGTCTCAGTTTATTAGACCTTTTGTTTAGGACCTACAATATAGAATATTATCTCCAAGATTGTTCTGAAAGAAATTTAATTATATTCATATTAACACTTTTTGTGAAGGCCTAAATATAGTTCTAAAAATATTACAAACAACTTTTATAAGAAACTTTTTATCTTTGATATTTTTCTCTTCACTTAACAAAGAGAAAAAGTAATAAAAGATACCATTTTCTTTCACGACCTATAAATTTAATTAAATTAAAACTTTTCGGGTTTCGTGGCCTGAATAGTGCTGGGTTTCTAAAGATACCCGGCTCTTACGTGGCACCGCCCTCTCTAATTGATTGCATAACTGCCGCTCATAATTCCTATTCATTCACCATTCATCCATTCAACCAGCTTTCGTTCATTCAAGCAATCATTTGACATCGGCGACAAATCGGCTCCTAAGATACTATTGTTGTTTTGGACCAAATTTTTGAGGACTACATTCTCAATTTTAAAGCTTATTCTTAAGAAGTCAAGGTCCATTTTTGATTCTTTGATTAGAAACGATTTGGGAAGTAAAAATCATGGGGAAAAAATTGGCTGGGTTTTGGATGATGCGTCAAATATTTAAGGGTCATTTTTACTTTGTATCGTCAATAGGATTGATACGAAGTTATCGTATTATAGTTATAATGTATTATAGAAAGGAATTTCACGCATGCCTCTGGTTTTTTTCTTAACTGAAGTCAGACACATTGTCGCCATTGTAACGATCTGAGTGCTACTTGTGACTTATGAAAAGAATAAAATTTGTTATGGTGAACGATTATCTATGAGTCCAGTGATTTTTATTTGGGCATTTAGCGTTTGATGCGTCAGCTATGACCTTTTGGGCAGATGTCTGGTAAAAGGTGTACCAGCCGTTGAAATGACACGGGACACGGGATAAAGGCAAATTATTTAGTTCGTTGAACTCACAGAAAGGCTAGTTTATAATGAAACAGGAAACGTAAGAAACGAAATAAATTGGATCCTGATACCAGGAGAAAAAGGAAAATTGGGTTTTTTGTTCTTTTGTGTATGGTAATGTTGGGTCGATGATATTAGTGTAGTATCGGGTCGAACTAGTTTCAGATTGGCTAAAGATTCAAGAGAATGTGATGAAGGCTTACAGTAGGTTGTTGTGGATAATGCTAAAGAGGATAATAAAAGGCGTTTATAACAAAAGGGTTATAATAAACAGGCTATTTGTAAACCACGGAGTTGTTTAAAAGGAGGCTAGTTACGGTTTTTTTAATATCGCATAACAACTATGGTCAGTAGGTTGTTCACAATATCTAACATTAAAATAACCCTTTATTTAAGAATACATTGAAATAAAACATTTTATGGATTTTTTTCGCGGTTTATATTTAGTTTTTAGGTCCCGACATTTACGTAAATATAAACCGCGAAAAAATCCGTAAAAAGTAGTTTTATTTCAATGTCTAACATTCGCGTAAACCTAAGAAACCAATATTAAGTACATTTTAACTGAATTTGAAATAACTGAGTCGTTTAGTAATTCCACGAATTCTCCACTTTACATTATCTGAATATAACCTTTATATTAATGAACGTTACACATAAAAGACCCTTCTTAAAAGAGTTTTGCAAGACTTCAAATATCAAATTTACATACAAGATCTTCGAAATAGGTTAAACATCGAGGAAAATTATCTTTTTCAGCTTAATATCCTGAAATATGTATACGGATAAACTTTATCTTTAGAAGGTATGCCACCCGGATGTGAAGGTAAAATTAGGGAGTTTCTAAGAATTTTTCAAGCAAGTACTTTTGCATAGGCGTGGAACTTTCTCGAATAAATTAGAAGTTTATCGTTGAAAATTATATGCCAGCAATACAAACTTTGAAAATTTTTATTTTCTTGTTACGCATTGTTATGAGTTTCAGATGTTAAAGATAGATTAAGTTGATGTTAAGAAGTGCTTATGGTCAACAAAAATAATATCAAAACAACGTTAAAAATTTACATTAATCTTGCTAAAAAATAGTTGAGCTTATACAACTACTTACGTTCTGAAATTAATCTTTAATCTTTTTCATTAAGGAATTGATCGTCGTTTGTTTAAAACCAAATTACATTCTATTAGATATTCCAATTTCGAATCATTTTGCTCCAAAATTATTGCAATAACTATAACGTTCTATTCTATTCATACCATCCCATCAATAATTCACAATTTATCAATAATAAATAGCGTAATATGTCCAAAATGGATCCCATACAAAACACATACACGCCGGCTCGTGCAAAACATCTGTCCTATTTTTACAACGATATATTTGACGGGTCATTAAATATCTTCCACGCTTTCCACTTATTATCCATTTTTATATCATTTCTATTATAAATTTTATGCCAAATAAAATTCTGACTCCGCCTCTTTCCAATAAATTATTAAGAGTGATTTTTTTCCTCGAGTAGGGTTCCTTGCGAGAATGTGTCAATGCTTAAACTTTCTTATTGCGTTACGTTGAAAGATTGATGAGGAAAATATGGTAAGAAAAGTTCATAAAATAAATAAGAGTTGCCTGCTTTGTAAGGGGGGATTGTAGGTACTGCTACTTTACAATAGTTTTAACTACACTTCCTTCTCAAAACAGTGAATTACAGTAAAATTTTTAAATACTTGTAAAAAGTATAAATTTTTAGACCACATTTCATTTATAAATGAAGCTTGTTCGGAACCCTTCTCTAGCGATCCAACCCGCAACGGTTATCATTCTTTTTTGTTGTAAAACTTCCCTATTTCGCGTCAAATTATCGATAATACATTGTAGGTCTATAGTGGGGTTTTGTCACAAAATTTCGGTGGATATAGGTTTTTTATTGTCACTCTGCGGTTAGGGTGAGCATAGTTTTAATGGGACATTCCCGTCGAGTGCGGTGATGTGTGACATTAAGTGTTTGCCCACTCAAAATAATTGATAGTTTGTCGTGTTTTTGTTATTTGTGAATTAAAGGATAAGTTGTAATTTTGGATAGTGTTATTCAGCTCTTTTATTTTGGAGAGTTTCGTTTTCCAACGATATTGTTACGTTTGAATTGTATTTCAGAAATATAAAAAAAAACATTTTTTTGTAAATTTAAATCCTTAATACATTCTGTTTATTTTCGCAAATAGCAGTCTTGTCTACTTCAATAGCTAAATTACTTATTAAATAGGCTAACCTAAACCCTAAATGTATCTTTAATAAATAGTCCTCTATATGGAACATTAATAAATGAAAACATTTAACCACACACATATATTTATATTATTTGACTCATTCTATCCCATTTCTATAAAATTACGCTTCATAAAAACTCACACATACTCTCCCATTCATAAAACTCCAAAATTAAAACACGTATTACAAACGAAACTAAAATAATATCTGTAATTAACGTACATTTATGTTTGAAGACAGTCCCCCTGGCCTGGCCTAACGAGGGCCTTGTGCAGGCCACGTGACCTTTGTCTGGCCTCAATTACACCTAATTAAGACGTCAGTCTGTTTGTGCTACAGATAATAATGTTATTTTTGTGTAAACAGATTGTCAGTACCCTGTAATAAATATATCAGATTTTGTTTTTGTCGCTGTTTGTTTTGGGAAAATAATTCTTAGTTATAACTATATTTTTGTTGAACCAGCGATGACAGCTTTTATTACATAGTCTTGTTTAATTATTTCTAAGTAGTTATAATATAAAGCTAGACTTTATAGTATACTAGCTGATCCCCGCGACTTCGTCCGCGTCAATTTCTGTTATTATGACCACGATTAAGAAGTTAAAAAAAAAAGTATTTCTGCGTAAATGATAATTATATATAATTAGTATAGATTATGTTGATAAAACTCTGTAGCAAATAATTGGCAATAATGCATTAATTTCGACCAAATGATTACCTTAAAAAAGATTATAGTGAGTCAATTTTAAAAGATAGACATATACTGTCGCAGACATTTTTTTAGATCATTCAAAGAGGAACAATTCTTTCATACATATATTTTGGGTAACTCGAACCGTTTACGCAGCGCACGCAACGGAAGCTTTCAAGTATGAATATTTTCCCCCGTTTTTGTGACATTTTTCACTGCTGCTTCGCTCCTATTGGTCGCAGCGTGATGTTATATATCCTAAAGCCTTCCTCGATAAATGGACTATCTAACACAAAAAGATTTTTTCAATTCTAACCAGTACTTCCTGAGATTAGCGTGTTCAACCAAACAAACAAACAAACAAACTCTTCAGCTTTATAATATTAGTATTAGTATAGATTATGTTGATAAAACTCTGTAGCAAATAATTGGCAATAATGCATTAATTTCGACCAAATGATTACCTTAAAAAAGGTTATAGTGAGTCAATTTTAAAAGATAGACATATACTGTCGCAGACATTTTTTTAGATCATTCAAAGAGGAACAATTCTTTCATACATATATTTTGGGTAACTCGAACCGTTTACGCAGCGCACGCAACGGAAGCTTTCAAGTATGAATATTTTCCCCCGTTTTTGTGACATTTTTCACTGCTGCTTCGCTCCTATTGGTCGCAGCATGATGTTATATATCCTAAAGCCTTCCTCGATAAATGGACTATCTAACACAAAAAGATTTTTTCAATTCTAACCAGTACTTCCTGAGATTAGCGCGTTCAACCAAACAAACAAACAAACAAACAAACAAACTCTTCAGCTTTATAATATTAGTATAGATAATGCATTAATTTCGACCAAATGATTACCTTAAAAAAGGTTATAGTGAGTCAATTTTAAAAGATAGACATATACTGTCGCAGACATTTTTTTAGATCATTCAAAGAGGAACAATTCTTTCATACATATATTTTGGGTAACTCGAACCGTTTACGCAGCGCACGCAACGGAAGCTTTCAAGTATGAATATTTTCCCCCGTTTTTGTGACATTTTTCACTGCTGCTTCGCTCCTATTGGTCGCAGCATGATGTTATATATCCTAAAGCCTTCCTCGATAAATGGACTATCTAACACAAAAAGATTTTTTCAATTCTAACCAGTACTTCCTGAGATTAGCGCGTTCAACCAAACAAACAAACAAACAAACAAACAAACTCTTCAGCTTTATAATATTAGTATAGATAATGCATTAATTTCGACCAAATGATTACCTTAAAAAAGGTTATAGTGAGTCAATTTTAAAAGATAGACATATACTGTCGCAGACATTTTTTTAGATCATTCAAAGAGGAACAATTCTTTCATACATATATTTTGGGTAACTCGAACCGTTTACGCAGCGCACGCAACGGAAGCTTTCAAGTATGAATATTTTCCCCCGTTTTTGTGACATTTTTCACTGCTGCTTCGCTCCTATTGGTCGCAGCGTGATGTTATATATCCTAAAGCCTTCCTCGATAAATGGACTATCTAACACAAAAAGATTTTTTCAATTCTTACCAGTACTTCCTGAGATTAGCGCGTTCAACCAAACAAACAAACAAACAAACTCTTCAGCTTTATAATATTAGTATAGATAATGCATTAATTTCGACCAAATGATTACCTTAAAAAAGGTTATAGTGAGTCAATTTTAAAAGATAGACATATACTGTCGCAGACATTTTTTTAGATCATTCAAAGAGGAACAATTCTTTCATACATATATTTTGGGTAACTCGAACCGTTTACGCAGCGCACGCAACGGAAGCTTTCAAGTATGAATATTTTCCCCCGTTTTTGTGACATTTTTCACTGCTGCTTCGCTCCTATTGGTCGCAGCATGATGTTATATATCCTAAAGCCTTCCTCGATAAATGGACTATCTAACACAAAAAGATTTTTTCAATTCTAACCAGTACTTCCTGAGATTAGCGTGTTCAACCAAACAAACAAACAAACAAACTCTTCAGCTTTATAATATTAGTATAGATTATGTTGATAAAACTCTGTAGCAAATAATTGGCAATAATGCATTAATTTCGACCAAATGATTACCTTAAAAAAGGTTATAGTGAGTCAATTTTAAAAGATAGACATATACTGTCGCAGACATTTTTTTAGATCATTCAAAGAGGAACAATTCTTTCATACATATATTTTGGGTAACTCGAACCGTTTACGCAGCGCACGCAACGGAAGCTTTCAAGTATGAATATTTTCCCCCGTTTTTGTGACATTTTTCACTGCTGCTTCGCTCCTATTGGTCGCAGCATGATGTTATATATCCTAAAGCCTTCCTCGATAAATGGACTATCTAACACAAAAAGATTTTTTCAATTCTAACCAGTACTTCCTGAGATTAGCGTGTTCAACCAAACAAACAAACAAACAAACTCTTCAGCTTTATAATATTAGTATAGATTATGTTGATAAAACTCTGTAGCAAATAATTGGCAATAATGCATTAATTTCGACCAAATGATTACCTTAAAAAAGGTTACAGTGAGTCAATTTTAAAAGATAGACATATACTGTCGCAGACATTTTTTTAGATCATTCAAAGAGGAACAATTCTTTCATACATATATTTTGGGTAACTCGAACCGTTTACGCAGCGCACGCAACGGAAGCTTTCAAGTATGAATATTTTCCCCCGTTTTTGTGACATTTTTCACTGCTGCTTCGCTCCTATTGGTCGCAGCGTGATGTTATATATCCTAAAGCCTTCCTCGATAAATGGACTATCTAACACAAAAAGATTTTTTCAATTCTAACCAGTACTTCCTGAGATTAGCGCGTTCAACCAAACAAACAAACAAACAAACAAACAAACTCTTCAGCTTTATAATATTAGTATAGATTCACTACAAAAATTACCTGTAAATTGTGATATATGACTTCTTATGGTCAAGGAAACATTTTGTTTCTTCTATGGCTAAACAGAGTTATTTTACTCATACCTATCAGCCACAAATACTCACTTAGTATTGATCTACAGGACAAATGGACAAACAAACAATAATCTAATAAAAATAATGAAAATTAATATTTTCGGAATATTTATATTCCAAATGGTTTAGACATTAAAAAGTTCTCCATAACCAACGAAACGCGACAAGCTTAATTCAAGTAACTCTTTACTTACAATTACCTCTTGAAAATAATATGCCTTTACAATACAGAAAGTGGTTTTAATGAAACAAACATAAGCACCCAATTATAAAAGCAAACTTATCCTATACCACAATGACACAATTATTTGTATTCATACACCCTTTGTATTTTACAAGTACTTTATACTATTGTATTGCGCATATGTTTTATATAACTCTCTTGTATTGTTGCAATTATTGAGCACAATGTAAAATAAAACTTATTCCTAATGAGATAAAGTTTAAGGTTGACTACTTCTTTTTTAAGGACTTACACTTTTTTATTTGAAATATGCATACCCTAGTGCTGAATCTGAGTTACACAATAAGCGCCCTAAGTGCTTTAAAAATAGAGTTCAGAACCGCAACCTCTTGTTTACATTTATACTATTTTATCAATGGATATAAAAATAGTGTTCTAAAATTTTGATTTAAATTGCTGTCGCTAAAATAGAAATCATGCAAATAAAGACTTTATGTCGTGGGATTAAGATTGTGTATAGGTTTTTGTAACTGTGTTTAATTGTTTGTTTTATAACGATCATTTAGACGTAGTGTGACGAATTTATCCAGTTGGTATATTTGAATTAAACATTTAATTTGTTTCCTTTATTCGGTGTGGAATTTATTAAGTGGCAATGCTATGACAATAGTTGCGATTAGATTTGCTGACGTCATCATAGTGATGAACATTGCATGGGGTAGCTATGTTTTGGTGTAAAGAGGATTGCATGGAATTGTGACTTTACGCTTCTGATATGGTGTAAACAGAATTAACGTTGACGCTTCGTCTGTTATAGTTCGTTCAATTTTAAAAATATTAATACAATTTTATTTTTTCAGGTTTTTAATTTTAGACAGGTTCAAATACCAATTAAAACTGAAAAATATGAAAATAATAATAATATAATAATATTCCGGGACAACTCACACACGGTTATCTGATCCCAAGCTAAGCAGAGCTTGTGTTATGGTAACCAGGCAACTGATAAACATACTTATATATTTCTAAATAAGTACATACAAATTGATAAATATAATACATATAGATAAATTACACCCGGACAACCAGAACATGATCGTGCTCATCTCACAAACATTTGTCCTGGGTGGGAATCGAACCCACGACCTCCGGTATAGCAGTCAGGGTCACTAACCACTAGACCAACAGGCCCCTCATAATATAAGACAAAGACAAAATAATTTACTCGTAGAGCATAGATATAGGAGATGACATTTAATTTTACAAAAGTACGCTATGTCTAACCGTTTTCAGTGTACGAATACATCGCGATAAATAACATTAAAATCTGTACTGAAGATTAGATAAACGTTCATGCTTTATAAGCTTACTTCTGTAATGGCTGTCACTCAGATTTATTCGGCATCCAGCCTTATTTTCTCTTCATCACTTTAAGGTGAAAAAAAACACACATAGTCAAGTTACTTTTAAGTTGTCTTAAGTATGCCTAGCTTCTTATATAAAGAGGGAAGGTCGCAATCAGATATTTACATACAGTCACATAAGTTGCCTCGCTACTAATGCTCAAGTCGCTTATATCTGCTAACGAAACTTAAATGCTCAACTGTATGTAGGTACAATCAACACTTAGGTAGAAGGCACCAGAAGCATCGGCAATCAGTGTACAGATTGCGTCAAACATCCCTAAACCCTAACACTTGATTAGCAGTGCTGCGGACGACGTAAATTCTACCCACTGTCAAGATTACTGCAGACTAGGATGATGGAGTAAATGGATATGGTAAGTTTATGTTCTTATATTTTTCTTTTAATAATATTTTCAAAGAATTATATTCTTTATGGCTTATTGATACTTTTTTGCGAAATTAAATAACCAAACCGAAGTTATGTTAACCAAATAAGACCAAAGCTTATTGAAACCGAAGCTTACCGAGACCAACGCTTATCGAGACCGACGCTTATCGAGACCGACGCTTTTCAAACCGACGCTTTTTGAACCGACTCTTTTCGAGACCGACGCTTTTCGAATCGACGCTTTTCGAACCGACGCTTTTCGAGACCGACGCTTTTCGAGACTGACGCTTAACGAGACCGACGCCTATCGAGACCGACGCTTATCGAGACCGATGGTTATCGAACCGACGCTTTCGACACCGACGCTTATCGAACCGACGCTTTTCAAAACCGACGCTTATTGAGACCGACACTTATTGAGACCGACGCTTATCGAGACCGATGGTTATCGAACCGACGCTTTTCAAAACCGAAGGCTACCAAGACTGACGCTTAACGACACCGACGCTTATCGAGACCGACGCTGATCGAACCGACGCTTTTCGAGACCGACACTTATCGAGACCAACGGCTACCAAGACCGACGCTTATCGAGACCGACGCTTACTGAGAACGACGCTTTAGCCTATAAATTTTACTTGTATAGTTAGTACTATTCATTTTTTTTTTTTTTTTTTTTTATTTAGGGAAAACAAACAGATACACATTAAGTCTTAATAATAAATATTACAGATACTAATGTATAAATGTGTAAATCACAACGTTATCCACATCTTAATTAGAAAAGTATTTTAATTTGAAACTAGCTTAGACGAGTGAATCTTATAAGCCAGCAAAAATAAAATAAATATATTTGCTTATAAAATAATTAAGTTAATTTTGAGAGTAATATTCCTATAAGTTCATTGAGTTCTGAGGTTTACGCGAATGTTAGACATTGAAATAAAACTACTTTTACGGATTTTATCGCGGTTTGTATTTTGATTTTAGTTCCCGACGTTTCGACACCTTTGCAGGTATCAGTCTGCCCGTGACCATGATACCTGCAAAGGTGTCGAAACGTCGGGAACTAAAATCAAAATACAAACCGCGATAAAATCCGTAAAAGTAGTTTTATTTCAATTCCTATAAGTTTTTGATGTTTTCTACTACAATGTTTTTAAATTTATTATAAGCCAAGTTAAACAAATCAATGTCAGAAAATAACAAATTATAATTTTTAGTTATGCGACGTACAGGTGCACGAACACCAGCATTAGTGCGGCACGAACAAACGGCGAAAAGTGGTCTAGCGCGCACCCCACGTCCCATTACAGTTCTTGGAACAATGTAGCTTAACTTATTGATTAAATCATTTTTATAATGAACAGTGTCTTTTAAATACCGCATCCACAATTCCCTTAATCATCCCGTCACGTTGCACGTAAGTGTTATTTGTACCAGTTTTAGTGGCTCCCCCATTAGGTGCTAGGTCCTCGAAGCAAGGCTCGGATTTATTACCGAACGCTATCGTCTGCCACTTGATTAACTAGTTGATTAACTTTATTTGTATCAGCCTCTTTGTATTCAAGTGTGGTGGATATGAAATTGATGGCTGGTACACTTGAAGTAATGAACTTATGAGTTCTTGTAGTTCATTTGACTCAAGAACAAATGAATAGAACGTTATGGATGCGGCTTAAGAGAATGTTACCATACTTTATGTGACAACAAAAATACTTTTGACAGATTTTACTTTTTAGTATGAATTATCAACTAAAATTTTACAAACACTATCAAAAGTGATAATTAAAGTAACATAACATTTTTTTTGATCATATTATTAATCACTGCTTCATACTCTGAAGGGGTAGATAAAAAGCTCACATCATCAGCACTTTATCGACAATTCGCGTGTACTGATATAATAAAAAGCAATGAGATTTATCTCATACATAGGTACTTAATACAAATCGACATCTTCACATTTCATCTCGAATGGGCATTTACACGCGATATCACTATCAGATTTTTGGCTAGTCTTTAGGATTTGCTACGTAGAAGTATACTTATAGTGATGGAAGAGATGAATTTTAGTAAACCTAGTTATTCTATTCTTTTAGGTAACTTCTATAAGGTAACTCGAACTGCTATCAGGACGCAATTCTTAGTGATCGATGGCATTTTTAAATGTTGGGATCAAGTTTGATAAATTAATTTTATTACAATGCGTTCAAAATTCAGTTGCAAATGATAATGAAAAAATATATTTTATTAAAAGGTTTTATTGTTGCATAACGAAGAATCGAAGAATTATGTCACCTATATGAACTAAAAACGTAAAAATAATATAACTGCGTACATAACTTACTTCAAAAACATCTTGACCATAACAAGAACCAACAGCCCAAACATACAAAAAAACACGTACAACCGTCAACATTACACAAGATTAGATGAAGAAAGTCCAGTACATATATATCACGCGACAATACCCGTCCCTTTAGACTCGTGTCGCCCACCTGGCTTCGCCCGTGGCCATTTACAACGTAAATTAACCTTACACGACCACGCCTACGAAGCGTATGCACGTGCATTGCCGGCAAGACGTTTAGAAGGAATGAGTTATTGATCTTCAATTTTTTTATCTGAATTTTACTTTTATTTAATAGTGCTACCTATTTAATAGATAATAGGTGTGTAAGTGTGTGCGCTTCGTGCAAGTTTTTTGATTTTGATTTAATTTTATGTGTTGGATGAACTACTACTACTAATGAGAGGGAGAACTCATTATGAAGGAGTATCAGGTTTAACTTTCTATAATATCTCTATCTATTATAAACCATGGTGAGTATGGTCGTCATTTATATAGGTTACATAATTATAGAGAGAAGTCTAGTCTCGTTACGGTATCTAAAAATAATAATTCAAGAAAAAAGGCTTTTTTAAATTGTACCTACTATATTTGTTACTAAAAGGATAAATTAAAGCTAAACAACGTAAAATTGCTTAGCTACACAAATTTAGAGCCAAAAGTTATACACCTAAGTGTACTTACCAGGAAAACAACTTGATTGGTCACCATAGTTTGTATAAAAATATTTAAGCACAACATATTATAAGAACACTCAGAAAAAAAAACTATATTACTTAAAAAAAAAATACAAGAACCCGCCGTCTCATATTCTTACTTAAGTCTTAATTAGCAAAAGTAAAAAACGTAACGTACTAATTAGAATGAGTGTTGTAAATGTTTTTCAGAGTAAGGGAAGACCTTTAATGTTTACCCTGCGGAATATAAAGTAGTATTACTTGTATTAGTAAGGATAAACGTACCTTTTTGAATAACGGTAACAGATTGGAAACAGTTTTAGGTAATTAGAATATTCTGCTTTTTCTTTGAATCAAATCGAAATGTTTATTTTTTTAAGTAAATCTGATAGACTCCTATATTTAAAAAAAATAAACATAGCATACAACCTTTTTAGGGGGCTCGTGGCTAAGTATAAGCCGTACGGTTTGACCGATAATACAGGTTAAGCCGTGCTCACCGCGGTTGGTCCGTGGATGGGTGACCATTTATAACATACCGAGACCCTTCCGTGTTTCGGAAAGCACGTTAAACAGTAGGTCCCGGCTGTCATACATAGATCTTTGGCAGTCGTTAAGTCAATTCTGACAACCAGTCTTACTATGGGATACGGTGTTTCACAGAAATATCAAATGTGGCGATAATCTTTTCGTATGAGTATAAAAGTACTCTCTTAAAAATTATATTGTAAGTTAGTTGCAGACTTTAAGCCTAGCTGCACTATACATTGAATTAAAAAATCTCGATGTTTATGTTCGCTGTGAAAAATGTAGTGATTATGTGAGCAATCCCGGCGGGGCGCGCCGCAACACGTTCAGTAGTGGCCGCGATGAGATGTTCCTCAAGATTAACTCCTTTAGTGGTTCGTTAGTTGTAAGGATAGCAAAAATGGTCAATATGATATTTTAATTTAGGTGTATTTTAAATTCTTACTAGAGGTAGGTAGTACTCGCCAAGTTTGTCGAAGTTAAGAAGCAAATACTAGAAAGAGACAAGAGGGAATTGTGATCGCTTAGTGTTATTTGCGGGCTCAAGTGTGGAACTAAGACATTTAGAAAACATCCTTAATTCTGGGTATTTTGCAGTGAAAGTATTTATGGAAAAAGAAAACTTTCTCTTTCCTGTTAAATTTTTCCAATTAAGTAATACTCCACCCGCAATATTTTGGCTCTACTTTAATTTTTATTTCAGAAAATATAAGTTCTTACGCTATTCTGCTGTCGTTACAAAGTAGCTGCGTCGTGCGGCGTGTAGCAGATTGCCGCGGGAGGAGGGGACCCCCCTCCCCGTCCCCCCTCTAACGCAATAAATGTAACGCAGTCTAACACTTAATACGAACAGTGTCTTGTGGAAACTGTGGCAACGTTGTATCGATATGGGATGCTGTAACTTATGAGATAAATGTACTTAGGGGTATCTTCAACATTTTGTTGGCAGAGGTTAGCTGAAGGAGAGATGTATGGAAGAGCACTCTTTAGAGTAGTTAATAAAATAGTTCATAACATGTATTCTACATGTTATGAAACTACTTCTATAGATGACTGTGTAAGTAAGAATTCTTTTCAATAACGTCGAGCATCAATTACTAAGGAAGTGAGCCAGCGCATGAAACTGCACGTTGCAGTGTCTCTTTTATAAGACGGCAACAGTACCGCTTTATTAGCTCATAGTATAGGCACTCTGGCTTCTCTAACATTCTTATTACACCACGTAATCTTTTCCTGCTCATGTTCATCCAAAGCCAAAGATTTTCAAACTACTACTATAAATCATCATCATCTCCAACCCTGTATAACCCTTTTTTATTATTATATTGCTGGACATAGTCTTCCCTCTGTTTATGTCATGGTCCCAGGTCTATATAAAGAGTACTAAGTTAGGTAACAATATTCTCTCTGCCTACAGTTTATAGGAGGTAGGTACATATTATAAATGGTCTCGGCATCTAGTTTCCGCGCATCTCCGCCCACGCGACCTGTGGGTGTTTAACAATGTGCCGATATTACTGCATATATATGGAAATTGATGATAAAAATAAACCGTTTACTGCTGCTTTATTGAGCTAGAAATCTGAATAACCTGGTTTAAATTCGGATTTTCACGTCGTTTTTCCTCATAGCCAATGCAGGAAGATTTCTGCCAAGTTTTTTTTTATGTTTTGCCCTACAGTCCTTAGAATAAGAACAGCCTGTAACTACTGTAATGTAAAGAGTACTTATATTGCAGTCGGTTAAATCTATTTTATTTAACTTTAATATTATGATTTCAGTGGAAATGAGAAATATCGTGTAACATATTTTGTAATGTACATAAATTGTATAAATAATTAACCCACATGTTGAAATTAGTCTTTATTAGCTTGGATTAGTACTTGCAACTATTAGCATGTACATCGCGACTTGAAAGCACTATTTACGTCACGTTAAATTAAAGTTCACTTACATAATAATAACACAGAATTCTTTATAATAAATTATGAGCTGTTTCAGTCTTGATACAACAACCCTAAAGTAACCGTTAAACGGCAATAAAATCAAAATATTTTTTTACTCCTGTACACCTACAATTAGTTTAAAGCGTTATCTTAATATCAATCCTATTGACAAACCTCCATACCACCCTTTCCATTCGAAGGTGTAAAAGTTCAAATTACCTTTCATACTCTAATACAATAAATAAATTGTATAAACTCAATTGCTAGTCTGTAAAACGACTATACAGTATGTATATTATTCGTTCGCAATTCTTGCTATAAGGTTACAAGGGGCGATAAAATGCCACACCCTTTATACTGGTGTAATGCGTTTACTCAATTTTAGGCGCGCCACGTGTAATCGATTTTGTCTTAGGTCTAATGGAATGTCTGCGATGTAATTAAATTGTTGTAGATACATAATGTCACATTGTACTATTATGAATGTACTATACCTGTATATACAGGTAAGGGATTATATGCAGAAAAAAATCCTATCCTTGATCTAGTTCGGATTAAAGTATGCAGTACTAATGAAAAATATAGACAATGACACATTAATATCGAGATAAGAAGAAATATAATTTTACAAACAATACAGGAATTGGGTTGAGACTAATTTTATTTAGATTCAAAATACCTATGTGTACAAAGACTGTAAATCTCACCTAGTAAGACAAAACTCCATTGAAAATGTAGAGCAGAGGAACTCTTTAGTAACCACACTCACAATATTCAACCCCAAGCGCCGAAACCAAACCGGTCGCGCAATAAAAATCAGAATGTCTCCTAAGTTTCATGTTACAAATATTAGGCCGCCATTTTATTCACAAAAGGCTTCGCATTACATACAATAGTGTTGTACCGGTAATCGTCACTTCATAGCGATTAACCGATCAAAGATAAAGCGATTTTTATCGTTTTCCATTGTACAAAATAATTATGGGTGGGTACTTATTTAATTTGTTGTTCAGTTATAGTAATGTAAGTTTAATGACAGTGTTTTATTTTGTCGTGTAAGTGACTGGGGTGAGTTACGTTTTGCTAACTGGATTTTTGTGGAGTCCACGTTAAGTGGTGACTTTTACTTTTTAAAGCTATATTATCTTAGTGCTAAGGTTAGTCTTAATGGCCTGTTGTCAATGTCTTGAAAACCAGACACTTTTCAAGGATTTTTACTACTTACCACTGTTTTGTTCGTACAGCATAGGTACCTACTTTATTTGAACTACAGATAAATAGAATTAAAGTATCTTCCTAAAGGCACATGCATCATGTATTATTTTGTGATATGAGTACAAATCTACATATTTGTATTCTCTTAAAACCGAATACCAAGCTCACCATGCGGCCATCGAAGTCAGTCTAATTAATTAAGCGGGCTATCTCCGAATTCGGCTTGCATGCGACATGCGGCGTCTAGCCGATGCAACGTGTAACCAATACGCCTCGGAATCAATGCTTCTGCTTCATGAATGATACGAGACGGAGCTTCCTTCCAATTCATCCAGGGAATCGAAGTTTTGGTCCAAGAGTCACGATTTAAGCGTTATAGATGTTAAATCGAATAGTAAAATATTTTTTTAGGATTTTTAGTATGATTGATTGTTGTATTTGTCGTTATTTTTTTTTTGAGAGTTTGTTTTTGAGAATTTTAGTAAAGAAATAAAACTGGAGTTTTGGTCAAGAAGCCAATCAAATATCTGCTCAAATAATAGTAAGAGCGCTTGACAACATAGACATCACCTGCAATAGGATAGATGACTGGGTATGAAAAGTCAAAATTTATTTAGTCCACCATTTTGATATTATCAAAATATAATAGACACGTATTTTTTCTTTTATGAAATCAATAAAGAAATACGAAGATAAACCGCTTTAAAAGTCAGGAGTGGGGGCTTGTGACGTCACGGGTAGGTGCCATTTGTGCTCAGACGTGACGTCACGCAAGAATTGCACTCGCTGTATCTTCATAATTCTTTGTTTAGGGGACAAAAGAAAAAATAGGTGTCTACTACTTTTTTATTATCTACAAGATGGACATAAAAATAAAAATTAGTCATCATCCCTTTGGTCAGGCATAAGTTCAATAACATGTCGAACGTAGATTATAATAAACGAACATTATTTCAAAACATAATACAAAAAGCCCTTTATACCAAAAAATTCTCTCAATAATATTTGTTAATACACACATTATTATGTAACATACAAACCTGTCACACAAGTGTCACATCCAACCACAAATCCCACCTCTCTATACGTATATCGTCATTTAAAACCTCAGCGAATAGCTCATTTAACATCGCCGACCGCCGTGACCACAGCACTACTGTACTATTCCCACGACGACGAACTCCAGAACAGAGATTAGTTTCACTAGCCTTGTGTAAATGTACTGACAAGTTATAAGTAATTAGGTTGAGGAGTATTTCTTTAGGCAGGTAATTATGACTGAGATATAACAATCTTTAGGAATATAAAAAATCCTACTGTATTTGTACTTAAGTTTACCTTCAAGGTACATTCAAAATTTACCTTTACAAACAGTTTTTAGACATTTTTGGTCAAACTAAGGCCTGTAAAGACGGTGCGAATAATGTATTGCCAGTTGCGGTTCATAGCGGGGCTGCGCCGCTATGGTGTCATTAGTGATCGATCGTTGACGGCAATGTACCGCAACTCACTTGATATTTCTAGCGTCTAAGTTAGCTTTAGCTTATTAGGTCAGTAGCATAGCTTCTAGTGGGAAAAGGCAAGACAACAAGCTTATACAATTTTAGAAACAGAAAAATAATAATCCAGCCTTTAAACGTCCCACTGCTGGGCACAGGCCTCTTCCCATATAGAGAAGGCACGAGCATTGATCACCAGTTTACCACGCTTGCTCTCTGCGGATTGGCGATTTCAGATCAGAAATTTTGGAATCCAGGTTTCCTCACGATGTTTTCCTTCACCGCTTGTCAGAAGTGTCTTAGAATAATTAAGAAAGTACATATAACTTTGAAAAAGCCACATTGGTACTTGCCTGGGTTCGAACCTGCAACCTTGTGCATACAAATCCTTTGATTGAACCGCTAGGCCACCACGACATTCGCTAGGCCACCACGACATTCGCTAGGCCACCACGACATTTGAGACAGAAAAAGAGTCCGATAAAATATGTATACATACGTGCTGCCAAAATATTGAACGTTTAAACACATTTCCAAATCAAATAAGATACATAAGTAAGCCTACAATTGATTAAACGGAATAAAGTCGAACTAGACTTTAAGGGGGCCATCCATGTTTTTAAATCAACACAATCCATCTCCCCGACCTTCCTTTGTTCCTTTACTTATATAGATCAAGTAGAATACAAAGCTCTTTATCTCCTGTCACCTATTTATTTGGTGACACAGCTTCCAATTTGGATCACTTCTGCGACGTCCGGACGTCCCAAGGGAACGACTCGCATTAGCTCGTGAAACTATTTCTTACAATCGTCCGTAAATCAGTTTCGTGTAGGTACTGTTGTTTATTTGTTGATAATGCTAGTGTGTTTATTTAGATTTGGATTTAAATGTTCACGTTAAAATATTGTAAAAATGATTCTACAATAAGGTTACAGTGCAATATATATTGGACTATCTCTACAGTATATAATTATCTTATTGATGTCAAAAATATTCTTTGAAATTGTTGCAGGAACCATTGCGTGACATAAGAAAAAATACGGATTGAGAGGCTCCTCATTCTGAAATCGGTTTATTAAATACACCTTTACCTAGTCTTGAAGATAAAAACAACAGTATACAAGACTCCTAAAACAAAATTAAATAATGTAAATGACATGTAGACTCCAACGAGAAAACTATATTTCCGATATACCTAGCTAAAGTTTGTTATCTTTGGACCATATGCAGCAGCACTGCTGGCTGCATCAGTTATTTAAAATGTCGACCCAATCCGTAAACAAACTCGATTGCTTAACAATTCCCAGCGGATGGTCGCATAGACACACTGCTGTATATCTTACGGAAATTGTCCTATCATTCAATATTAGATAGTAATTCCATTAAAGTAAGATGGATAGTGGCGGGACGCATAAACATGAAAATAGAGCTTAAAAGTGCCGCATATGAAACACATCTGATTTAAAATAAAAATTATGTGCCAAAGAAGGCAGAATTTGCTGTAGAATAAAAATAAGATTACATTTACTCCGTTAAGTACCATAGAAAAAGGACTGTAATACATGCAAGTCAACCTGTCTAATCTGTCAAATATGTACTTACAGACTTATGTTTCTTTATAATTTCTATATGAGTTTAACAATAATAAACATATTATTTCAAAATTTAAGAGTTATAGTATTATCTCACGACACATCAGTCAGCTTTCAACAGAAGCGTAAGTTTCGTCGACTCATGCGCATCTGTCTCGATACCCCTTCCACGAGGGGCGGGGCCTCGACGCCATGACAATTGTAAGCCATGCCCACTGATATGCATATTATGTTATGGTTGCTTTCTGAAAGGTTTGCAAGATTCATCGAATAATCATCGAACTGTGATTAGGTATTTGATTCGCGTTATTTAATAATGGGTTATGTTTTTAAAACTTATTTTTTTTTGTATCTAGACTAAAAATTTACCGAAAAAAGTTTTTTTGGCGTCCATTCCCAGTCCCAGAAAAGACTCTTCTATACGCTATTTTTTCATCATAATGCGTCATCTACTGCCTAATACCTTTAGTACATAAATAACTTGTACTAATGGTATTTCGAGTGAGAGATGTATTTTTTACTGTGCAACCCGATTTACCTCTTTTAGGAATTCCAATTGCCAATATGCTTGACTTAATACATTCGTAATATTTTCAAGATATAAACAACTTTCTATTGGAACTACACCCCGATAATACTATCAGCTCTAGTTTGGCTACTCAATAATAACATCAGGCACCAATATACATCTTAAACGTAGGGTAAAATACCAAAAACTTGGAACTTGCATCTCCCGTCGAGTCTGGGGACTGTGCTTTGAATATTAATGTGGAATCAAGTCAGGCGCGAGATTATGTGAGATGAGAGAGGATAAAACGGCGGCCATATTACATACATACCTATCTTGTTAAAATGCGACAGCTTTTTGTTCATAATTGCTGACAATTTGCTATTTCGTTATCGTGATCCATAGCAATTTGACAGCAATAATTGTGCAAGTTTTGCTGTTCTTTTGCATATAAAAGATACGTAATTTCGCCGCGGATTTGTTTTATGTCTGTAATCTTCAGTGTCAGAGTATGAGCAAATATTTGTATGGCCTATGGAGGTTTGTTTGATTTTTGAGTTAAGATGCACACGCGTATTGGCAATAATAAACGGGATATCCGATTTTCCTCCAGTAATTTCTTAATGGATTTTACAAGTCACTAGATTTCCCTGACCTCTGAACTGTAGATTCTGAGAATTGAAGCGAATTCTGGTAAAGCTTAGGTTCCGTCCTGATTCATTAATATTGGTATTTAAATCTATTAAAACTATGGCTATTTCAACTAATTTATAATGAAAAGATATTATTTTACCGTCTTTAAAAAAGTTCAGACACTGTATTATAACAAGATTTTAAAAACTAAGCATACTTACTCTCAAGTGTTTCTCAATTTCACATAACCCCCAACATTTTCTTTTACCAACATTCGTAAAAAGAAACAAAAATATAATATCGGATGTTATTAAATTCGTAGAGGGACGGGAATTTCCCTGAGGTACGAGGACCGTATTGCTGGCCAGTTCTGAGGTCACTCACGACGAATTAGATGGTATTAGTATTACATAACGTTCTTGTTCAAACGGTATAACTACTACTAGAAGTTTAATTTTAGTAAACTTAATTTGGATTTGAAGAGTTTTATAAAAGGATTGCAAATGTTTCACTAAATTCTAATAAAAAACCTGTTAATAATATTATAATGAATATTTGATATAGCGCTTTTTGTCCCAGACAACTTTAAATCCCACCAAAAACATACAATGTAAAAAAGCCAAGTCTCTCTATGCAATTCTTCCATCGTAAAAAGTTTTGAGATCGCATAGGAGCCAAGTCCTGTTCAACTTAATTTGTAATAATAAATCAATATTTTGTGACTATATCAATAGTTTTGTTTACATTACAATAACAGTGACTTAGCCATGAGCACAAGTTAAAGGTCGTTTGCTCCTTGTAATTACGTGCAAATACCGTTGAATTTATATACACTTCTCATCAAAAAAATCGAAACACCTCGCAGTTTATGATTAGATAAGGATTATCAGAAAAATGTGTATATTTAGGAATAAATGTAAAATGCCATTTAATAGTGAGTAGTATGAGGTTTTTAAATCCTAATGTTAATGTTCTAAATTCAAATTAAGTCTTCATAGGTTTCGTATTTTGTATAATGAGTAATTTTTACCCTGTATGGAATATGAAGGAAATGGGTAAAACAACACGCGTAAATGAAAAAAAAAATGTAAGAAACGTTTATTTAATAACTTGTATTCCCTCCGCGAGCTCTTATTACTGCTTCCATACGGTTCTTCATCGATCGGATGAGAGTCACGATCACATGTTGTGGTATATTATCCCATTCCTCTTGGATTGCTTTTTGCAGCTGGCTAAGTGTTTCTGGGGCTGGATCTCTTGCTCGAATTCGTCTCTTTAATTCATCCCATAGATGTTCAATGGGATTCATGTCCGGGTTTCTTGCTGGCCATACCATAATGGAGATACCGACTTCGGTAAGATAATCTCGTACGACGCCCGCGGTGTGAGCTCTAGCATTGTCGTACATGAATAGAAGTCGTTGCCAATAAAATGTGCATAGGGCATCACATGAGGTTCAAGACACTGTTCGATGTACCGATGAGAGTTTAGTGCAGGCAGCCGTGGCCCAGACACAAAGGCAAGTTCTGTCTTACCGTCGGCGCTGATTCCTCCCCAAACCGTCCACGAACCGCCACCATAGCTGACCTTTTCTTCAATGCAGCATTGTGCAAAGCGTTCTCCATCTCTTCTGTAGACCTTGTTCCTTCCGTCGTTACCATACAGCATAATTTTACACTCATCAGAAAACAGTACTTTGCTCCACTGAAGGTATGACCAAGTTAGGTGCTCGCGTGCAAAGTTAAGGCGCGCTCTTCGATGGTCTGCAGTTAATTTCGGCCCATTCGCTGGCTTATGCGGTGCCAATCCGCGTTCCTTCAACCTTCTTCTTATTGTAGAGTCACTTACAGCTACTCTTCGTACAACGCGAAGCTGCTGCTGCAGTTGAAAAGCGTTAAGGCGTCGATTTCGTAAAGAAGTTGTTACAATAAATCGATCATCTCGCTCAGAAGTGACCCGATTCCTGCCAGATCCTGAACGGCGCGTGAACGAACCAGTCTCCCGATAGCGTTTGTAGACTCTATGAACAGATGATAAGCTTAGATGCAATCTTGCAGCCACAACACGCTGACTAAGTCCAGAATCCAGCAATGCCACCACTTGGGCGGCTTCTGCGGGCGAAGTATCCATATGTTTTAGAAAAAAAAGTTTTTTCAGACGTCCCAAAGTCACAGTAAATGAAATAAGAAACAAAAAGTTTAAAGACAAGCGCTAATTTTTAGTTTTTAAACGAGAAACGTACTCCAAACCTAAATACACATTTGTCTCAAAACAGTGATTAATTTCATTTATAGGATAAATAAATGAAATTCTAATTTCGAATTTTGATTTTTTTCTTCTTACTGTAATGACCAAACTGCCAGCTACACAATAATGTTTTTTTTTTCATGGAATTAATTCTCTTTTGTAAAAAATTAGGACAAAAACAATAAAAACGAAAGTGTTTCGATTTTTTTGATGAGAAGTGTATTATATATATTATGGACATGATTTTGTAACTGATTGGAATTTGAGATCACTATGGACTAAACATGCGCCATAGTGCATGTGCAATTCACTGATCTTGGATGATACCGACTGTCGGTTAAGGTGTCCTGATATTATTTATTTATTTACTTGCAACTCCTCCAAATATGCCGCTTTATATTTGTATCTTATTGTGCTCATGCCAAGTCACTATTATTGTAATGTAAACAAAACTATTGATATAGTCACAAAATATTGATTTATTATTACAAATTAAGTTGAACAGGATTTGGCTCCTATGCGATCTCAAAACTTTTTACGATGGAAGAATTTTGCATAGAGAGACTTGGCTTTTTTTTACATTGAATGTTTTTGGTGGGATCTCATTTATTTTTTGTAGGTCTCTTTCTTTTCTTTTTATAAATAAACAAAATTGCTATAAAAAATATTTGCTTTTTGTACATAAACAAAGAACAAAGTTAACAATGCAGTCAAAATTCATATACCATGTTCTTGTAAAACCGCAAATATAAATTTGTTTCATATTATTTACTAAGGTATATAATTTATTACCGTTTTTATAATTTTCCCTTTACATGTAGCTAAAAACCTATCTTGGTGCCAAATTTGAAGGTTCTAAGTTTGCTAGAAGTACCTTAGATTTTTGATGATCGATCAGTGAGTGAGTCAGTGAGTGACAAAATGGTGTAACTTTGATCGCTCATAACTCGTAAACTATTGGTTCAAATATCATGTAATTTTGAGGCTGAGCTTGTTTTAATACTTACTCTAGGTCATGGAAAACCTAAACCCCTAGCTTTGTCCGTATCGATGATACAGGGGGGGTGAAATAGCCGCGAAACGCTTCGAGAAAAGAATGGTACGGCCGTGCCCGTTTTGCTCGAGACTTGGCTGGGGCACTGCCGTGCCCCCAGATATTAATATCTATACTTATAATAAATCTGTATAAGTGAAAATTCTGTACATTGAAAGTATCAAAAAAATAAATGGTGTTACTAGAACGACAACTAACCCAAAAGTGTGAAAAAAATAATTTTTGTCTGTCTGTCTGTCTGTTTGTTCAGGTATCACGCAAAAACTACCGGTTCGATTACGATGAAACTTGGTATAATTATTCTTTATTATCCTGGGCACCACACTGGGTAGTTTTTATCCCAGAAAAGTATAAACAAAAAAAAACAAACTTAATTTTGCGGTTAAAAACTCATTGATAAGTTTCGTCATCCACGCGAACGAAGTCGCAGGCACAGCTAGTTTTAAAATAAATTAATATTTAGTAACAACATTTACAGTAGCCGACTTACGTTTGCAAAATGGAAACCTGTGATTGCAAGTCTGCTTTCGTTATAAATCGTTTTTTAATTATTTATGAGCTATTTAGGTAATATATTCTAATAGAGCTGATAAGTTAATTATTGCAAATCAAAAGGGTAGAGAAGCATCTCACACGCAAAGTATTAAAAAAATCACGCCATTTTATAAACCTCGACAAATTACAATCAAAATACTAACGAGCTGGTCATATACCTTATTGTATTCTGTCCCAAAATCTCTGATTAGAAGCAAAAAAGTAATGAAATCAGAAATCCCTATTAAACCGACCACAGAACACAGTCCCTTTATATTTGACATAACATCATCAGACTTCGCAAATAATGAAAATAAAATGACAATACGTTTTAATAAAAAACATCCCTTAACGATACTCGCTGTACGGCGTACGCATCCAACACAATGAAGGGTTAATCACGTTTTTTGTGGAGCTCAAGTTAAGAGTATTAGCGATTTGGTCTAACGTTCACCCTGCTGCATTTGATAGATATCGGTTTTTATATATCGTGAGTTGTAATTATATTTGCTTCAGATAATCAAGTTTACTTATATGTTTATAAATTCAAATGTTTTCAAACTTACAGTCAATATTTTCTTTTTGAGTTCTCAAATGGTATTTTGCAGACATGTTTTTTAGCTGACCATATTTTGAACTAAGAGTGGTCAGCTGGCAAGAAATCATAAGCACGATTTTAAGAATAGAAATGCAAATCAAACTATTTCCAAATAACATTGGTAATTTAAAACCAGAAAATCTTAATAAAAATGGTACCAAATTAATTTTTAACATAATTATGTCTAAATCTTATATCTTGTACCACACACTAACCCAAATTTGAATAATTCCTCGTCACGGGTTACGAATAATTGCTTCTCTGTCCGTACCTGCTGTAATTGCGATTTATAACGTATTGTGTGCCAAATTAAATCAAACTTTATTTGTATAAGACTACAGTCTAATTTCAGTTGCTGAAAATTTAGGTATTCTTTTTATTGTCACCTAATTACTTGTGGTAGGATTCGGTAGGAATTATTTTTTAGTTATTTTACTACAATAGAATAATGGATAAATTTGTTTCGTAATTACGGCGAGACATGATTTAGAGGCGTGATTATTTATTTTTGAATAAATAATTGCCATTTAAACTTTATTATTCTCTTTGTAAATGCGACACTGAAGCAAGATCATTAAATTACAATGAAAAAATAACATGGATTGCAAACAATGTACAAATGAAGGTTTTAATAATAATTAAAATATCTACTAATCGGTAGATACTGAATAAACTTCTTTTAAATTGTTCATGTTGGGGATAGTTCACTCCAAACACATAACACTTCTAAAATCTTTATAACTAAAAACACACAGAACATTTTTATTGAACCTCAGAAGCAAGTATTAATCGAATCACTCGATTACAGCACCAAACACATCTAACTCGATTTGCGCCAATCCCTCGCCACGTACGAGTAGGTTTGACAAAACTTGCGGCAACTCAAACGAATACTTCGGCACTCGAGTAAACGAATCGATCATCTCATATTATCAGATTAACCTTACCGATTGTCGGGAAATGTCTGTTGAAGGAGCACGTTTTGTGAAGAATTTGCGACAAAAAATCGCATTGATCATTGCCGTCGATAAGACGAATAAGTTGTGACTTTTTTGTAACGGGAATGCAAAGTGATTATGCCGATAGGTATGCGAAACGATGGAACATAAAATGTAAAGAAAAATATTAACCATAGGATATGAAGTAAGGAAGAAAGGGAGGGAGGTCTTTGTCCAGCATGGGCTGAAAATAATAATAATAATAATGAAGAACATGTCGTTCCGTCATGTATATGCGGGCATAATAAACAGCAAGGTTACAGGGCACAAATACATGGTAAACTAATATTTAAAAGATAAAAATCGATACCTAACCTAAAGAGATCTTTTATTATATTAAAGGATGCAAAACCTTTGCCAGCGCAGAACAACTTAAACCTGATTTATTCATGTTTATTAAATTCTAGAATGTCAAAGCAATTCTTTGAACTATCATTTCCAATCGCAATTTCTGTATCCGTTGACCTTTCGATATCCAGCCAAGTAGAAAGAACTCAAAGCTACGGAACCCAAAACAAGCATTATACGAGTATTATAGATAGTTATGACACCCTAAAGCGTCTTCAAAAGCATTTGATAGCTGTATCATAACAATGTTTGATATCACAAATCCTTTTTATAGGAAATTGGAGGAAAATTGCGACAAAACACAACGGCTGAATTCAACGATATTTGCTATGGAGGTTTTGTGTTTCAAGTTAAAAAGAAATGTCAAATGATATATCGGTGATGTTCACTTGTTTTTCTTTTGAGCCGCAAACTATATTGTTCTGTTTGAAATAATAATATCTTTTAAAATCTTTTTAGAACAGAAGTTAGTTATTAATGAAAATATGTTGAAAATGTCTTTTTTTCATATGAAAGGTTTTTTATTCAGTTACCGTATTCTGATGCTTCTTTTGCATAACGGTAAATTATAGCTACATAAATACTTATATCACGTGATGGTCAAATATCACACGTTCTAACACACAAAACAAAGATAAAATATAATGCTTATTATTATTGTTTTTCAAAATTTTTAAGTTTAAGTACTCTTCCGTCAAATAAACATGTTATGTGTATATGCTATTGTTAAAAAATCTAACCTATTGTAAGAACATTTAACCTGTTGTTAACTTGATAGTGTTTTAACATGAGGCATTCAAAACTAGGATTGGACTGAGGATTCCTAATAAATATGATGAGAATTTAACCAACTCTCATGATTAATTCAAACACCGTATTCCGTGGCACAAACTCAGTATTCCAAAGTGTCATTTGGCTTGTCAAGATAAGGAAGTAATTTGAACTTGGCTGCAAGCAAACTAGGTGATCGTTTTAGTTTAGCTGTAGTTCGAAGCTTAGTCCTTTGTGTATCGATTTGTTGTTAGTCAACTTGTTTAAGTGCAGTATGTTCTGTAGAATCTAGGATGTCTAGAATATAGTTTTTTTAATAATCTTTTTTTATTACAATATAGTAGGTACACAAGAGAGTTTTAAGTATATTAGTTAAAACTGTTTTAGGCATTGATGTATTTAAAAGCGGTAGATACGTTACTCAGTCACAGCGCCTGGTCCTACTCAACTAAGTGATTGCCCGTAGTTGGCATTGGCACTCAGTCAGTTGCGCATGGAACGTCGTTATGATCACACACCTCAATAATTTCAGTTTTTTTGATAAATACGCATTAAAATGACTTCTTGTGCAGCTAAACAGTGTTTCAATAATACAAGGAAGAAAAATAAGACACATGGGATTACTTACCACTACATTATATAGGGATTACAGCCAAAAATGTTAATTTGTTGAAAATTACAATAATATTTAATGTTTGCTTCGCCATGTTTGTGAGAGCGAGATCGATCTTACAAACATGCGTGAGAGACACGATACACACATAATGCGCGAGTTGCGAGAACGCGACGAGTACCGAGTAAACATTCGGCAACGTTCGGCGGCTAATGCGATTTCGCTCGCACGACAGCGCCGGCTCATAACTCTGTCCTTGTCTATCAGTGACTGTAGGTGTGCGACCGTGATGACAGAGTCCAGGTTTTTTGATTGCAATGTTAGCGCGTAACGTATCTTCCTCCTTTTAATATATCAATGGTTTTAGGGTTTTTGTCACTTCTTGTGATTCGTTCAGTACATCTTAATCTGTTCCTACAGTTTCTTTAATCACATCGCTTTGCACTGCGTTACAAAATAAATAAGCGACATTTATAGGTCCGATTTCTAAGTAGTATCACATTACTAACCATATTAAATCTGCGCATAGTAACACCAGAACTTTCTCTGTTCACAACAAACAAAAAAGGCCGACCAACACTGGCAGGTAGATCAAAAAAAAGGCCAGACAAGAAAAAAATTGGTTTCAAATCGCGAAATGAACGACGCCAGTCTGTCTGTCGCTCGCCATTCATTCATTGATCCTACGTTCATTCATCGAAACGGTATTCGATTTTTGAATGATCCCTTTGTCAAGCAAACGCCTTTAAACTCTTGTTTGTGGTAAATCTAAAAGCATAATTTATTACATTTTTGTTCCATTGTCGTTATTCTTTTGAATATTTTTGTGAATGAAGGGCTTTTGACTTAAATTTGCGTGTTAAGTGCTATTGAGAATTGGAGGCTATTCGATATGGTGTTTCAAATCGTCATTATAAAGGCGATGTGAACTGGGCTTTAAAAAGATTAGACCACACAGTATCTAAATTATTTTAAGATGGGTGTTGCGAAAAGGTTTTGAAGTGGTTGTACAAGTTATGTGCGGTACGTGAGGCACTTACTGTGGTCACTTTAAAACAGACAATTTGAAATAGTACGTGATGCAGTCCCAACACTTTATTGCTATGTCGGCTTCAGACTATTGTAAATTGCTACGTAGTTAAGAGCAGTGTAATACCTACTTAATATCTAAATGAAGAAGAATGAATGATATAAATTGTAATATAATTTAGTTATAGCAAAAGAGCCATTAAGTGATTCAAGTAATATTAAAAGTAAACAATTAGTCTAAAAACCTTTGCGGAATTATTAAAAGTAAATAAATTATTATTTATTGCAAAGTCAGATTCAAACTCGATCCATTAGAAAATGGTCGGCGTTGTTATTTGATCTATATAATTTTACCACAGAGTAAAAAAAATAACAGAAGCTTCTTTCAAATAAAAAGTTTGATAAAAGTTTGTGGGTCGTTTGGATGGGCAATAAATAAATATCATTTATGTTTTATTGTAGTTTTATTTTTGTGTTCAACTTTGATAGCTAAGCGCCCTAGAGGAATGACAAATTCACATGGACACGGTCTTTGTAGAAAATAAAGCGTTGTTTATTTTTTCTTTTATTTGTTTGCTAAAAGAAACTTAGTTTTTATAAAATAGGACCACAATATAGGTGTTATAGCTATACCGACATACGTTTTAGAATGAAGGGCTGTTGGTCTAGTGGTTAGTGACCCTGACTGCTATACCGGAGGTCGTGGGTTCGATTCCCACCCAGGACAAAAGTTTGTGTGATGAGCACGATCATTTGTTCTGGTTGTCTGGGTGTAATTTATCTATAATATGTATGTATTTAGAAATATATAAGTATGTTTATCAGTTGTCTGGTTACCATAACACAAGCTCTGCTTAGCTTGGGATCAGATAACCGTGTGTGAGTTGTCCCGGATAAAAAAAAAGAAAAAAAAAGGATATTTATATCTTATGTAGGTAGGTTAAAAAATAAAATACGTTTATCGTTTCTTAAATTACTATAGCTTAAATATTCAATTAAGTATCCTTAGTATTCTTTTAAAGGAATTACATAATAATATAGATGTTTCTCAATGAAGACGTTATGCTACATTTTCTCTAATTAGGTATTTAAGTGTGTAAAAATTACATTTAAAATTGTAACACTTTTATTTTTCTACCTTGTGTTGTGTTGAGTGTTCGCTTACATATAACTATTGTAACTGGGACTCCCGAAAACAAATTACATTGATATTACGAGTATTTTCTTTCTGCTTTCTACACAATCCTTATTCTATGGCATTCAAAGCTGGCCACGTGCAAGCCCCGCCCCCGTCATCGGCAGTCGCTGCTCGTGACGTCACCCTCATAACTTGCACTAACACCACTTAATAACCTTGTTCTTAATGGTTTTTCATTCACACTCCATGAGTATCGGGATAGTCATAAATTGTTATTAATTTATGTCAATTGCATGCATCGTGATACGCTATTATTGATTTGAAATAAATACAGCAAAATATAGCAATTTTTTATATAGGTATGTATATGGAGTAATAAACACTTTGCAAAAAATACGTAATCTTGGTTCTACTATGTACTTCAAAAACTATTCTGCTTAACAAACGATCTTGCACTTATAAATCAATTATTTTACTTTAATAAGCTCTGCACAAAACAATTTTATAAATAACGGCTCGAAAAATCTCATTCAAAAACAGCAAACACTTTTCCCAACAAAAATATAATTTCTGAACGGGGTGTATTTTTTAATCTGTTCATTCGACTGTTGAGCCTAAACCAGCGAATCCTATTATCCAGTTTCCGGAACGAACCGCCGTTTTTCGAATCATACAAAAACTGGGCCACATCCGATTCGATATCCGATTTAGATAACCTGGACCGATCTGCATCCGTTATTTATAAAGTTACTTTTATTCTCTCAAAATAATTTTAATATTCATTTTCATAATGGATTATTTACTAGCTGTAGTCTGCTTGCGATCACGGCCGGTGTAACCTGGCCAAAACGTCAAGCCCAAAAAGATATTTTTCTTCTATATTGTCTTGCACTAATTCCCGTTGAATTATATTACCGTAAACATTTATTTATTTATTTATTTAACAATTTATGTACACACACAGAAGCTAAAAGGACAATAATTACATATTTATAAATGATGTACAAAGGTGCCGCTTATTTTTAAGAAATCTCTGCCAGCAGACCCGCGGAAGGAGATGTCGTGAATATTGGCAGTTATTGTGTGCGACTCAATTAACTACAATTATAAAAACAGTTTTATACAACATACATACACGTAACGCGTAAAACATGTAGCGCGATAGTTTAAAAGTTAGTATTTTTTACTAGCTATCGACATATTATTATATCAAATGTCTAATAATACCTACGTACCGGGCAGAGCTACCCCGAATGATGATACCTAATTTTCCTTGCTCAGGACACTGAATTTCCCCTGATTATTGAGATTACCTGCAATACATTCTTTAATGTGTATCCGTCGCTATTTAACACCATAAAGTGACGCAGGAGACTTAAATTGAAAGTTTTAATATTGGGCCATTAAACATTTTGCAGTTTCATTTTTGCAAAAGTTTGCATATTAATCAGTGTTCATAATACGTACTGAGTTTATTAACCAACTGAAAAAATTCCAAGAAAATGAACCTCGTCTTATGCAGGCGATTTTTATTCATTTTAAAAGTGAAATGTATCATATTTTAATTACAGCTGAACAAAGATATTTATGTTTCTCTTGTTAGCGTCAGACGGGCTAGACTTAAAACCGCATTATTCATATTTTGTTCTCATAATTTACGCTCAGCGAACAAACAAAAGGATCCGCGGGATTTAAATACTCCTGTACTATTTTATTCAGAGTTTTTAACGAGGGATTATAAATTGTACGACATGTGTTTTATTTACAAAAAGTAGTTTAATGCTTTTTTTATTTAATGAGATTAACAAGTATCATACTCTGATGTAAGTATGACTATGTGATGAACTCATGCATGTATCTGTGTCTTCATGTAGTACCTTGACAGATTTAATCCATATTATTATACGAAAACCTTCACTTAGGTACATTCTTATGACAGTTCTCTAGTAAAAAGGGGAAGGGGAAAAAGGGGACCTGTAATGAATTGTTTCAAGTAACCGACCCCGACTGCAAATATTTGACTTGTTTTTAATTTTTTTTGACATGGCAGGCGTTTTTTTTTTTTTTTATATTTTTTTTATTTAACACCTTTTAGTGAACAACAAAAAAACATGACACAACACAAAAAAAAATATCGTTCGGAACCCTTTGCAGGCGATTTCGACTCACACTTGACCATTTTTTAATGTCCACATAGCCTATGTCACTCGGGATAACTCAAAGCTTCTAATGATACCACAAACATTGAAATCGGTCAAGCCTTTTAGAAGTTATGGTGGAATAAAGAAACTCACAAACATACATACATACATACATATATGAACCCTGAATACATAACACTCCTTTTTGGGCAGTCGTGTAATAAAACATATTTAAAGCTAGTCCTTGGAAGGTAAATATCGTGTTCTTTTGAAGATCGATCCATATCTTAACTGAATTTGATGCCGTGACCTTGACGGTCCCCGTCCTGTCCTGATAAGGGTGTTACCAACTTTACTGGGAAATAGAGTCGCTATATAACTATAATAAATACATTGACTAAATGATGTCCTGGAAGGCTGTTTACGTTTTATTTAGAAAAAAATATAAACCTGAATAGTTATTAGGGCGAAATTGCGAATAAAAAGAGAGTTTCGGAAGACGAAAGGTGAAGCCCATCAGGATAAAATATCTATCAAAATAAAAGATATCACTTAACTAGTTAACTTTAAGCTAGCTAACTTATGGAATACCCCACTTTCTCTGATTCTTTAATTGCCTACCTTAATTTATTCCTTCGTCCTTTTATTTAAATTTAATTAACTTAGTTTTGAACAAAATTCTTAGAATAAAATTAAAATTGCTTTAATAACTAATATTATCTGTAAACAACTTATATAAAAGTATAGGTACATAAGTGGAGTACACGAATGCAGTTTGCAGCAGGAACATTTTTAAATCACCATGAACATTAACCACGGCCATTAGCTCCCAAGACTTCCACAGAACTCTTGAAAGGTAGATCCAAATAGGTCGCAACGAAATTAATTTGATTGGAACGCACTTTGCTTACCGTCGAGTACAATCACGGTCAGCGCCGACTGTCCAATTATGAGAGCTCGCGAGTGTTCGCCACTGTGCGCGACTGTCCGCAAGTGTAGTGCATCGGTTTGCATGTAATTGAATGAACTAAGTGTGGGTTGCGTTCACGATGTGCTTTTAAAGGGTAGCTGGTGGTATATAGGATATTTATAATTTGATTTGTAAAGGTTGTATTGGTTTAAAATAGGTACTGTATAACATAATAATATAATAATATTCCGGGACAACTCACACACGGTTATCTGATCCCAAGCTAAGCAGAGCTTGTGTTGTGGTAACCAGACAACTGATAAACATACTTATATATATTTCAAAATATAAACATATTATAGATAAATTACACCCAGACAACCAGAACAAATGATCGTGCTCATCACACAAACATTTGTCCTGGGTGGGAATCGAACCCACGACCTCCGATATAGCAGTCAGGGTCATTAACCACTAGACCAACGGGCCCGTCAAATAATATATGTACCATAATGTGAGTCGTGGTTTACTTACAGAGTTTTACTTCTAATGTTTAGAGTTATACATTCAACCAATAACCCACATGCAGTTTATAAGCTCATTTCAGCATTGTATAAATTAATTTAAAACGATTTACAAGTGTTTCTGCGAAATCTAAAATTTGACTCACCCGAAAAATCGCCTCGAAAAATTTACAACATCACGCGAAGTAAATGTTAATTATATTTAATGACTAGCTGTGCCTGCAACTTCGTTCGCGTGGATGACGAAGCTTATTAATGAGTCTTTAACCATTAAGGCTGCACACGGAAGCTTAAAAAATTGAGTAACTTCTCCCGTTTTCCCAACATTTCCCTTCACTGTTCTGCTCCTATTGATTGTAGCGTGATGAAAAGTATACTATAACCTGCCCAGGAGTATAAAGAATAATTGTACCAAGTTTCGTTAAAATCCGTCGAGTAGTTTTTGTTTCTATAAGGAACATACAGACAGACAGACAGACAAAAATTTTACTGATTGCATTTTTGGCATCAGTATCGATCACTAATCACCCCCTGATAGTTATTTTGAAAATATATTTAATGTACAGAATTGACCTTTCTACAGATTTATTATAAGTATATAGATAATGTTAGTTATTATGGTCGAACTTATAATTATTCATGTGACTCAAACTACTAAGTACAGCAATTCTCTCAATACATTACGCAAGAACACGACTATCGCATAAAATCTTAGTATCTATTCAAACGTAGGTACACACACGTAGGTGCACTGGCAATATAAAAGTCACTATACAATATAATATCAATGTAAACTGCATTACAGTTATTGAAGTGCATCGTAATAAGAGTGGTATTGTGTCTTTAAACATATTGCTCGCAAATAGGTCAAGTGTATTGGATACTCGGACTATATCGCTACTAGAAGAGGTTTTAATAAACTTTAATTCGTATACACTGAGGTAGTATTGAAGGTATCATTTCAGATTTATCGAGTAGCTTTTTATCGATTCTTAGTGCCGCCATATGGTAACTATATATAACGAATGTATCTATGTGGCATACGTATATTATATTATGACCTAAGCACATTGATTTAATAATAGTGAAGGCTCCACTATTATTAAATCAATTGTGGAGCGTTCGCCAATACGTAGGCCAAATTGCGTTTGTTTTAACCCTAGTCCATTAAAAAGGAAATAGCAATAACACTCCTTTTTGGGCAGTCGTGTAAAAAGAAAAGGAATTAAGGTAGTCAGGAATAGGAATCAATTATGTTGATACACTAGCTAGCTAACTAATTAATAGTGATTTAGTAATAATTGGTCCATTTCAGGTAAACAATTTCGACATTGCGTGAAACATGGTGATAATAATAAGTGACAATAAACATCAAGAATGAAAGTGATGTAATAAACAGCTGTAATCTAATAAACCTTCTGACCTAAAAGCAGAATAGTATGACGAAACTAGTCAAGTCATTCAATAACTTCCATAAGAATTACCATGATCAGCAGAGCTCCAGCGTACCGTGAATGTCGTACAAACACAATTTTTAGCTTCACTGCTCGCCCGCTTCCTAGTAGTAAATCCTATTATTTTGTTCCGCAACCAACAAAAAAATGTTCCACCGATGTAGGACGAGTTTTGTTCGCACGTAACTAAGACAAAACGAATTTTTTGGATGTTGGGATATTCGGGTTTGGAATAAATATTTTGGCGAAACTGACGCAGAGTAGGTAGATGAAGTTTTGATGATGTGTCGTGATGAAGGAAATATGACTTGTATAGAATAATAAAAACGTGTATAAGGTAGGGTTAAAAAATCCATCTTGATGATTCCTAGTAATGAATCCTTGATAAATAGGGGACAGTCGATGGGATTGGCGTAGGTCGCGTTGTATGCTGTTTTTAATAAGAAATCAGAAAATAACTCATTAAGATATCCTCATATCCTGTCTTTACCACATTACAGACAAATTATACTTACTTAATATTAAAATCGACTACTTCAAGCTTCTAAATCCCGAATCTGAAATCCAATACAATGCAATAGCCGACCGATTTAGAGCCATTACTGCAAATCCTGAGCACATCTGCTAAATGGCCAAAAGGATCCAATTACAGACTAACATTATAGTTGCAGTTAAGATTCTAAACAACGATATAATGCAATACCATCTTAAAATCGATTAGATACCAACCAATCGGTAGCTTCCATTCGGAAAGCCGAGGTCAATGCTCCTCCCATTAAGGCCTAAGAAATACTAGAAATAAATACAGTATTATGTTTATTGTCTAGACTAGTTTAAACGAAGATAGCACCAGATGTTGCAGGGATTCCACCTATGAGTAAATGTGCAACGAAGTGCTAAATTGCAGAGTATTGTTTTAAGTCTAGCTGGACGTGATTTTGGTCGGATTTTGTGCATCCATTCGTAATGCGTTCAACTGAAACTTTGGAGATCCGAAATGGGATTGCCATTTTCTTTAATTTTGGCATTTTAGACGCCACTTGCAATTTATGGTAAAGAGCTTATGATCGAACTATTATTATAAAAGGACAAAAAGACATAATAATGTTCATTCAGGCCAAAGTTAGTTATGTGTTTATAAATCATTGAAAAATCTGACAAGCCATGACAATTGACCAAATCAAAAATTCATAAAATACTATTTCAAAATACATTTCTATAGGCACTGCATGACACGACATTTTACCTCAAAATATCATCAAAAGTTTTCAGTGGCATTTGAAATTCGTTAAATGTGTACGTATTTTTTCCAATACTGCGTTGAAAACATGACTCGTGTGTAATTGGGCTCTCTCGTTTATTTCTGTATCGTGAACTTTTATTTACAGCCCGCAGTGCCGAAGTTTTGCTGGTTGTTTTAGATGTATTATAGATACTTTTGTTGGACTGGGTATGTATCTCTTTTAGATAGTGACTGGCTTTTGCTGCGGTAGTATAGTTTTTATTTCTGTTAGATCTTCTTTTGTTTTCGTTGTTTACTCATTTATAATAGCACTGGGTTCTTGGTCTTTTGGCTATTGAACATCGATGTTTCCTCTACCTAGTTAAGACTCGGTAGAGGAAAATGTATTTGTGTTAATGTATTTTATTTGAATACATTTTCAACAGGTGCTTATATAAAGTTTATGGTGAGCCATTTTATTAGAGTGAGAACTTGTTATTTTTCTATCACATCATCCACAAAAACGTACGAAACACACAAACCGATCAAATCCTCTCCTTCCTGCTATCAAAGAATCAAACAAAAGGCTATCAAACAAAAAAGGAACCTTAATAAAGTTTGCAAAAACTGTGCCAAAGGGCATCCTTTAGCGATAGGGATGTACAAATATCCGCCGGATTGTGTTCCGTATGTGCAGCGCGATTTATGATCCTATCAATTCATATTTATTTGATGTTCTCACACTTGGTGCTTGTTTGATTAGTTGTGGCCATGAATACCGGGGTTTGAGTAGGCATAGAGCGTTTTTTTTATTTCTAGATAGTGATGTATGTTAGTATTTTGTAAAAGTGATGCTTAATTATTCGATGTTATAAGTAAATGACCAGAGCATTTATCATACGATTTTTGCTGTGTGGTAATTACATTTATTTTTTAGTTTAATAAACATTGATTGTCACCATGGAATAGTTTCAACTTTTATATACACTGTTCCTAATACCTTTAAATTGTATAATTTCAAAAAGTTACATAAAATTAAAAGATTGTATTCTGACACTATGAACTTCCTGAATAAAAAGACGGCTTTGTGAAAAAACATCAAAGTCGCTCCAAGCGTCATCCGCACTTTTTGTAGCCCAACATAACATGCTTGTATTTTAAACTTAACATTTTAATACCGCTCCCCTTTCTATAATATCCCTTGAATTATTACAAGTATTTTATACAGCGATAATACAGAAATATTACTGTGTACACATTATAAATAAAGTGCATTCTAGTTTAACTGTAGTGATCATAAACGGTTTATATTTAGGCTTAATGGTGAATGTATCTCGCTGTTAAGCTGGTAAGGGTTAAAAACTTTGAAATATAGCCTGATAATAATAATTGTGTATTTTATCTGTATTTGGATTAAGATTTAAAATTTATAACCATTGGATTTTTATGGTTGGGTGAAAATTATTAGCGGTTTTTTTTTGGACGAGAATGTAAAATAAATTTATTTGGTTTTCTTACGTATGTACGCCTTCTTATAAACATAATAAAATGTTAAACTAACTGAGAACAAACATAATTTATTATTGTGATACCTAATTAATACGTGTCACCATTGCATACACGACTACTAATCAATGTCTATTCAACTCAGGACTTCGTAACATTACATATTTTTTAGGAACCACAATTTGCAAATTGGATAAATGGCCTACAGGCTGATTATAATAATAAATAAATCAACCTTAATTCCTCAGTTCAAGCATTATCTATACTAATTAGATCACACTTTAACTTCAGATACAATAAGTCACTGTCTAGAAAACTTCAACAATCAAAATGGACGGAGAAATTCAAATTAATGGTCCAGGCACAGCTTCCCTGATTAGAATTAATGGTGTTCTGTTGCTTTACCAGGACTAGGTTTTACAAGCTGATGGCTTCACCTTAAAATGCGACTGAAAACCGGTTTTTCTAAGACTAGATATTTTTTTGTCGAGAGATAATTTTTATTTTATTTTTTTTATTTTATCTTTATTGGTTTACCAACAATTGTAGACAATGACATAACTATTTTGTATTGAACTGTAAAATTTCAAAACTATTTTTAGGATAAAATTATCTGGAATTGGAAAAAGCGGCCTTTACTATGTACCTAAGTTTCTTTATAGATTGATGTTTAACAGGTGTTCAGTTAGTTGGTGTATTGGTAGAGGAAGTTATGGAGTAATAGAATGATTCTTCAGTGAGCAACCGTAATGAAAGCTCGTTCCTTCTCTATGTGGGATGAGGCCTTCGCTTAACATTGGGATATTTAAAGGCGGTTATTTAGACGGATCTGTCTATTTTTATTGTTAGTAGGTATATAAATAGAACTTGACTTAAAGCTTTTTTTTTAATAGTCTGAAACGTATTATTGTTCATACCATTATTACATTTTTTTATTAGTTATTAAAAATCATCAAAACAAAGGAGAATATCCACGTAACACCGAGTATAATTTACAGCAAAAACAGAAAATCAATTGTTTTTTTTTCCTATGTTTATTCCGAACTATCAAAGCAAGTAACTACACCCACATAAAAGGTCAATACATAAAAAACGAAAACAAACGACCCATGTTTTTATCAACAAACAAACATTTCACAAATTGTCGATACCATTGTTAACATGTAAAGGATTGCGTATTTTTTGAAACCCATGATACACATCTTTAGCGAAAAGGGTTTTTTACATGTCTGTTGCTGCCGCCAAAAGGTTTTTTAAGGGTAATTTTTAACGTTACTTGCAAAAGGTTGAGTGATTCTGAATTTTTGATGACATGATAACGTATTGACTGTGATTTTAAATTTCGAATACGTTACCTTCTTTTGTTGATGTTTATGTCGATTTAGCGATGGATGGAATAATTCAGCGCATGGCTCCCAAATGAGAGTACTGTTTAAATCAATGTCTTAAATACCAAATAAAGAGTGTAAATTAATCAGTTAAAACTCTAACAAAGTTTAAATTAAAGTTTTTAGTATGTGTGGAATGAGTTTAATCTCTTTTGGAATAGAGTAAAGTGCATTAATTAGAAAGTCTAGTGAAGCAGTCAAAGCCTGTGCTCAGCCTAACTGCATAGGTCTCTTAAAAAAAAGTGCGTTAATGACTTATATTGTAATAAGATATTGGATTATATACAAAGTCTTAATTATATCGACCTGATTCGATTAATTCAAGATACATCTTGACTCAAATCGAGTCCTCTCTAAATACCTAGTATTGACAATTTAATCTTTTTCTAATTTACAACACTTGATCTTTCATTATAAACTCAATGGCAATCCAAATTTACTTTTTCTTTGAAATAAACTTTAGCGAAACAATTTAATTCAATAAAAGAAAATTTCATTGACGACAAGAGCGACCAATTAGTAAACTGATTGCCAATAAGGTCTAATTTTGATTCCACAAACGACAGACCTAAACCGTTTATGTAATAAAGTGTAAATCAATTCTGAACTTTAAGATCGAACTATCGGGCAACTGTCCCGGACAGAAACTTAGTTACTTACCAATAGAAACTGTCAGTTATAGCTTATTGCAGTTTGTTCCTAATCGTTCTCAAGTTTAAATGGACTATTTAATTGTGAATAATCGATTTCCAATACAACACCTGTTATATTGAGATGAAAATCTTAACTACAGGACTGAATAATTTTGAATGTAGATATAACACGAAGGAGGTTAGGAATCAATAATAAAAAAAATACATTCCAATTACAAAATAACGAAGCGATGTGAATGTGATGTGTACGCGTATCTGTGTGGTATTTTGTATCTGTGTTGACAGGACATCCGTCATATGAAATGTCGTGTCTTGGAGTATTAAACGAGCGTCCATTGCAAGCGGAAGTTTTATTTCGAACAGCCGACAGATCACTGGCGACGAGGATAAAATGTCGAAAATAATAGGAAACCTGTCATGCTTTGACCACGACGCCCAAGACTGGCGTATATTCAAAAGTCGGTTGTTGCAATTCATAAAACTTAATGGTGTCAAAAGTGAAAGTAAAAGTGCTTTGTTACTAACACATCTGTCAGACAATAGTTTCAGTTTAGCAAGAAACTTATTACACCCCGCAGTGCTGGAAGAAGTTACCTTCGAAGACCTCGTAGAAAAATTAGACAAACATTTTACTCCGAAACGATGTACATTCGCCGATAGAGAAAAATTTTACGACGCGAAGAGATCTGAGGGCGAGAGCGTTGAGGAATGGGCGGCGCGAGTGAGGGGCTTAGCCGTCGATTGTGAGTTTGGCGAGGCATTGGAGATGATGCTTCGGGACCGTTTCATACTCGGGCTTGCACCGTGTAGGGAACGGGATCGGCTGTTCGAGGAGAATGCCAGCAAACTAACTTTCTCCAAGGCGTTGGAGATAGCTCAACAGGCGGCGTATGCCCGATTGGCGCGATCCAAGGCCCCTGCAGCATTGGATTCGGCGGCAGGCATCGCCAAGGTCACGTTGATCAAGGAAGAACCTGTGTACCGGCTGAGCGGACAGCGCGCGCGCGGCGAGTTTGACGCCGCTGCCGCGGCCACCCGCAGCTCGAACAACAGTTCCGAGGAGATTCGTCGGTGTACAGTGTGCGGTCTTAAAAATCACAACGCGGAAAAGTGTCGTTTTAAAAACTATCGGTGCCAAGTGTGTGGTGCGAAAGGGCACCTAAAGAAAATGTGTAATGCAAAAAAAGGTGAATCTCGTCTACATTGTCTGAATACAGAAAAAAACATTTCGGACCAAAGTGACTGTGAGGAATGCGAAATATACAACGTACGGTATGTCAGTAATTCACCTATAATAATAAATGTGCTGATAGATTCGGTAGGAGTAGATATGGAGTTAGATTCAGGGTCGGGAGCAAGTGTGATTTCAGAAACGGTTTACAAAAAATATTTTTTCGACCGCCATCTTACAAAATCGAACCTAAAAATGTGCCTTTATAATGGTCATAAAATCTCGCCTTTGGGGTATTTTCTAGGCCGAGTAACGTATTTAAATCATACTCATGACATTAAAATATTTATTTTGTCGAATGGAGGACCATCGTTACTTGGACGAGATTTTATGTCAAAGTTTAGGATGTATTTTACAACAGAGGTCAATAACATTCAATATCAAAATGTAACCGATCCCGACACGAAGGAAGTACAGCAACTCCTGTCTAGATACTCCGATTTGTTTACTGACGAATTAGGCAAGTTCAACAAATTCAAAGTAAAACTTGTTTTAAAAGAAGGTTCCCAACCGAAATGTTTCAAGCCACGTTCTGTACCTTTCGCTTTAAAGAAAAGGGTGGAAGACGAGATAGATAGACTGGTAGGTTTAGAAATATTACAACCTGTTCAATTTCCTAAATACGGAACGCCCATTGTTCCAGTTTTAAAAGAAGACGGAAAGGTCAAGATAGCCGGCGACTATTCAATAACATTGAATAAAGATCTAGAAATAGACAAATATCCGATGCCTAGAATAGAAGAGGTTTTTGCCAAGTTGGGTGGAGGGGAGTGCTACAGTAAATTAGACCTTAGTAACGCCTACAATCAATTTGTCCTTGAGGAATCGTCGCAAGAGTTGACCGCGATAAGTACATCTAAAGGTTTTTTCAAATACACTCGACTGGTATATGGTCTAGCAAACGCTCCCGCCATTTTTCAAAGAGCAATGGAATCACTATTAATTGGCATAGAAGGTGTCAGCATATGGTTAGATGACGTCTGCGTGACTGCACCAACTAGGAAATTGCATTTCAGCAGGCTAAATGAAGTACTGAACAGAATTAAAGAAGCCGGGTTAAAATTACATAAAGGAAAATGTTATTTCTTGCAGGATAGTGTCACCTATTTAGGTTACATTATAGGTAAACATGGACTACGAACGTGTCCTTCAAAAACGGAGGCAATAAAAAACGCGCCGCGGCCAACTAATGTCACAGAAGTGAAGCGATTTATAGGATTAATTAATTATTATCGTAATTTTATACCGAACGCGTCAGCTAAGTTGCATCCGCTGCATGAACTATTGCGTAAAGGTGCGCAGTGGCAATGGGGCGAACGTCACGAACGTGCATTCAATAGTGTGAAAATCGAGCTATCATCGGACAGAGTGCTAGCTCACTACGATCCCACAGCGCAGCTGGTGTTAACAGTGGACGCAGGACCGGCCGGCCTGGGCGCGGTACTCGCGCAGCGCGACAGCGAGCGCGCGCACCTCGAGCGACCGCTGGCGTTCGCCTCAAGGTCATTGTCCGCAAGCGAACGAAACTATAGTCAGATTCAGAAAGAGGCGACAGCCATAATTTTTGGTGTCAAATATTTTCACCAATATTTGTATGGACGTCAGGAACCCTTCATACTTAAAACTGACCACCGTCCTTTACTTTCGATATTCGGAAAGAAAATAGGCATTTCGGTCATGGCAGCATCAAGGTTACAGCGTTATGCGATCATATTGTCTGCATATAATTATAGCGTTCAATATATCAAAAGCGAAAATAATGTTGCAGCAGATTACTTGTCGCGCTCGCCGTTGCCTGAATCTGACGGCATAACGGAACAACAAACCGATGATCTATCGTTTTTAAACTTCCTAGATGCTAACATCGCACCGCTAACTTTTAGCGATATTAAAACTGAAACGGGTAAGAACGACATTTTACAAGCAGTTATTAAATACGTTCAGAACGGTTGGCCGCGTAAGGTAAATTGTAAACTGCTTTTGCCATATTTTAACTGCAAAACAGATTTAGAGATTGAGAACGGTTGTATTTTTCGAGGTCACAGAGTTGTGATACCGGCGGTTTACCGAAGTAGACTATTAAAAGAATTACATTCGGGTCATTTTGGGGTGGTTAAAACCAAGAGTGCAGCTCGCAGTAGATTTTGGTGGCCATCAATAGATAAGGACATAGAGGAGTGGGTGGGCGCGTGCCATACATGCGCCGGCACCCGCGCCGCACCGCCGCGCGCGCCTCCACTGAGCTGGCCGCGTGATTCCGCGCCTTGGCGCCGCCTGCATATCGACTATATGACCATAAACCAACAGGTCTATTTAATCGTCATAGATTCATATAGCAGATGGTTGGAGTGTTTACATATGGGTTGCGGTACTTCCAGTCGGGCACTAATATCAAAATTAAAAGAATTGTTTTCAAGGTTCGGTATACCGAAGACCATAGTATCAGATAATGATGTAAAAATTAAGTCGAATGAATTTAAACAATTTTGTGAAATGAACGGAATTCGTTATGTAACATCACCAATTTATCATCCTTCCAGTAATGGACAGGCAGAAAATTCTGTAAAAACATGTAAGAAGATGATAAAATGTATTATTAGCGATAACAGCCCGCAAAATCTGATTAACGAAAAACTGTTAGGATTTTTATTTGAATACCGCACAACACCACATTGTGCAACGGGCGAATGCCCAGCAAAGCTTATGTTTGGTCGAAATATAACGACTAGGTTGGATCTATTACTAAAAGATAGCCATAATTATGAAACAAACAATGATAATTTAAAAGCAAAAAGAACAATTAGCATTGGCGATAGAGTATGGTTAAAATGGTATATAGCTAGAAAAGAGATATGGGTTTTAGGTAAAATAATAAAAGTAATAGGTAATCGTATGTTCGACATTTTAGTTGAGGATTATAATCTAAATTGTAAAAGGCATATTGATCAAATAAGGAAATATACAGGTTCGAGCGAGACGGTCGGCGCGCGTGCTGATTTCGTGAGTACCACGCAGTCAGCGTCGTCACCGCCGCGCCCGCGCTCTCCGCTTTCGCCAGTAGCAGGGCCGCAGCCATCACTATCGTGTGATGATGAAGCGCATCAAATAGAGGGCGAGGGAAGTGGTATCGGGGAGGAGGATGAGTGGGCTGACGCTCAAGAGACAGCTGATGCTAATGAGCACGATCATTTTGATAATCCTGTCCTTGAACCACAGCGTACAAGGCCGATCCGTAGTTGTAGACGTAAAGTTAGTTATAAGGTTTAAATTGTAAATAATTAAATGATACACCAATTAGGTAGGTACCTAATGACGGAATGCGAGGTGTTTTATGTTATTATTAAGTTTGTTAGTTATGTGTCTTATTTAGTTTTAGGTACTTTATTGTCTACAAATTCTTACTTCGGTAATAGTGTTGGAGGAGTGATGTGTACGCGTATCTGTGTGGTATTTTGTATCTGTGTTGACAGGACATCCGTCATATGAAATGTCGTGTCTTGGAGTATTAAACGAGCGTCCATTGCAAGCGGAAGTTTTATTTCGAACAGCCGACAGATCAGAATGACAGCTGTATTTTTTTTTAACTCTTTTAAACTGATTGGCAGTATTACCTTTTTGAATTATTCAACTTGGACGTTCCTTTCGAAAGATATCACAAGTTTAAAAATGTAAGTTATTTAAAAAATGTCGCATGCTCACGCGCGCCGCGCCGCCGCCGCTCTTTTGGACGGCACCATAATAATAAGCGAATTGATAATAATAGCAATTTAGCCTTTCGGGAATAAAAGTTGTTTGTTAATGTTTATTATTCCATAGTAAGTTTACTATTAACAAATTAGTAAAGGAACTAAAGACGTAACGGGGTTAAAGAGGTAGTACGAGATAGGTATGGAACCGCGAGGTGTTAGTTACACTATTGTTAACTCAAAAACGGGTAGAACGATTTTCAAAATCTTTAATTTTTTGGATTCGTTTCCGCCCCGTATAACAAAGTAACTATAAAGACATCGGGAACGGTATATAGGTATTAACGCGGGTGAAACCGCGGAGCACAGCTAGTAATTCATAAAACATAATGATTTAATTGACGAGGCGACTTACCCACACTCAGATCACCACTTAATTAACTATAGTTAGATAGAAAAAAAAAAATATCTACACTAAGGTATGATAATTTATCTTATCACGCCTGCATTACATTTACAATTTATAATGGGTGATATAATAGTGTTTATCACGTAAGTAACTGTTGCATGCCTAGTGTATTATATGATCAAAACTTCATAACCGCCAAAAACACAAGATTTTGTTGGAATAATTTATAAACAAAGTGTCGTAAATTTTTTGCCGTCTAATCCTATCGCTAGTTTGGTTAAGATTGTTTAATATTTTGTGCCGTTTGATGTTATTTCTGCTCAAACAAATATCAACTTTATGTCATGCCGATTTTTTTAAGGCAGAATAACGCGTCCCGAGGAAACCAATTAAAGTGTAAAACAACAACAGAACGCAAATTTTAAAACATTGTTTCTTATTTGGATAATCAATTTTGATTGATAGTCTACTACGAGTATCTAATAAATCTAGTTGCTACCTCAAATTAATGAAACATATACTCATACCGGCACTATTTACAACTGCGATGTTTACAATGTTGCACGACGGCGCCTGTGGACGATCGCACACAGACTGGTTGCCAATAGCAAGTATGGGCCACTGCTCGCTGGTCATTATTTACTTGTTCTTATATTTCTGCAAGCCGTAAACGATCAAAATGCTTATCAAACACATACAGGAACAAAAAATGGACACCAAATAACATAACCAGACTACTAAAGCGATGTATCGTTAACATTTAGCAAGTGACGAAATAAGATATATAATATGTAGATTTTTTGATACGAATAATTGGAAATCAGTTACTGAATAAACTCGTTTTTAATGGAAATTTAGTAAACAGACTCTATACCAGATGTACTCTTCACTCCTTTCGGATAGATATACCCTTTTAGTAACACCCTGTATTGTTACTGAATACCGGAGATGGTAGGTTCGATTCCCACCCACAACAAATCTTTGCGTAATGAGCATAATCGTTTGTTCTGTGTCTGGGTGTAATTTTCAGAACTACATAAAAATATATAAATATGTTTAACAGTTGTCTTGTTACCATAGTACGGGCTATTTTGGGATTATAATACCTGCACATCTGACATTCTTGATAAAAATCTTGATTGATGTCATGTTTTATCTTTAACGGGCTTGGCAAGCAGGTTCGCCAAACCAGTTTAATCGTTTGTAGGACGCTAATTGAGCAGGAGTCCAGCTTCCAACAGAGCGTTTATGCTCAATACTATATGTTGTACCTATTTTAGTGTAGTAGCACTAGTGAGACGTATACATAATGATATTGTTATTGATACGTAAGAGTAAAAACTCTCAAACAGCTTAGAACAAGGCCTTGAACGTGATCTGAAGCGGATTTACTCGACATTGAAACTACTTTTGTATTTATTTGTTTATTTATACATTATACATTGAATGTTTTTTTTGTTTATAAGCTAATGGTTTATCATAGTATAAGGATTGCAGTTGTTATCATGCATAATATTCTAATAATCTTATTTTTACGAGTTATCCAAGGCCAAGTATTATCCGGCTTCATGTACCTATATAAAAAATAAAAATTAAATTATCTACGATTTTTAGGATTGCCAAATCGTAATCGGAAGGCCACAAATGTAATGTAACTTGTAAATAATTGTCGAAACTATTTTAATGTAAAGTAAAACTGTATGAGATTAAACTAAGTTGAAGATTTGAAAAATAAATATGTAGCTGTTCTACAACATCATAGTGTAGCTTACTTATCTTTAAGTCGTGCTTAAATGTCAACGCAACATGAGGGTTAACGGTTTAAAACATACAACGTTCAAATATTCGAGCAGTAGCAGATTAACATTTGAAGAGGAAGCCGAGGTAGTATATCTAGGTAATATATAGCCACCTTAAGAGTTTATTATCAGATCATTAAGCAAACGTCTATAAAAATGTAAATTAAGTCTTAAAGAAATCCGCATTAATTAAAATTATAAACTGTGAATAATCAAATTATAATTTTGAATACAACGCCCTGTGAATACTTTGAAGGCCAATTATAAAATCGACGACCAAAATGGAAAGAAAGAAAAAAGAAAAGGTAATTAAAACAAAAGAATACTTCAAACATTATTTACTGAAAAATTCAATGTATCTAAGCAAAATTTTTAATGCATTTTTTTGGAGAAAAAATCTGTGAGCTTAGAACTTGACACCGGCGTCATGGAAGACACCCTTCCAGAGTTCCATATCCTCGGCGTCAGCGTTCTGGGCTACCACCAGTCCATCGTTGGTGAAGTCCACATACTGGTTCTTCTCGGTGTCGTACACGGGCCAGGTGATACCAAGAGATCCCTTAGGGCTCGGGTCTCTGGAAATTAAACGAGTAATAAAGTACTGTCCTTCTTGTTTCATTGCTGGGCTAAGTATGTTAAAAAGATAAGAAACGATTAGTAACGCTTGTTTAATAACTTAGTGATAGTAATTCTAATTCGCGCACCGAGTATTCTTGCTTTATGTCAAGTATATTAGGCCTGAGTACTTGGTATTAATATCAACATGAAACTAGCATGCGTTTTGAGACAAAAAAATTACAGAATTATAAAGAATAAAAAACACGCCTGCCATGTCAAAAAAATATTAAAAAGTGAACTAAAAAATTAAAAACAAGACAAATATTTGCAGTCGGGTGTCGGTTACTTGGAACAATTCATTACAGGTCCCCCGACTGCAAATATTTGTCTTGTTTTTAATTTTTTAGTTCACTTTTTTAATATTTTTTTGACATGGCAGGCGTGTTTTTTATTTTTTATATATACCTTAATTTAATACCTTTTAGTGATAAATAATATTTTATAGAGCGCAACAACACAAAAACATGACACAACACAAAAAAAAAATCGTTCGAAACCCCTTGCAGGCGATTTCGACTTACACTTGACCATTTTTTAATGTCCACATGGCCTATGTCACTCGGGATAACTCAAAGCTTCTAATGATACCACAAACATTGAAATCGGTCAAGCCTTTTGGAAGTTATGGTGGAATAAAGAAACTCACAAACATACATACATACATACATACATACATTCATGCATACATACATACATACATGAACCCTGAAAACATAACACTCCTTTTTGGGCAGTCGTGTAAAAACAGGTAAAGAAGAAAGTGATCTTGTAAGATTTCCTTTTTTTAAGCTAAGTGCCAGTACCAAGAAAATAATACTTATATGTATACTAATCTAGATAGTTGTACTAGTATGTATATGTACGTGAATGATCTTTGATTATTTGTATAATATCATGTAAGTATTCCTTACCCGTATTTGGCGAAGTTGGTGATGGCTGTCGTAAGGTTCTGCACCATTTGGTATTCAATGCCAGTTTTGTCCAAGCCAACTCCTTTGACATGAAACATGTAAAATACTTCGTCAAAGTGGGAAGTTCCGGGAATGCCGTATTTTTCTCCGGCGCTACCATAGCCGTTTATTGGTGAATAATAAGATAAAATGAAGAAATGTGTTTTTCGGAATTTGGATATTTTACTGAAAAATCTCTGGACGTCGGAACCAATACTAGCCATGCTGGAGTATTGAATGAACTCAGCCATATTTTCTCTGCTTACTTTCTTGTCCCCGAAGTAATATTTGACGATTTTATCAGCAAGTTGCAAGTTAATCTTTGGCAAAATATTGTGCGCAAGTTTGTCGGGCACGAACATTTCTGGATAAGTGAAGTATGTATCAATTAACGACGCATTGTAAAGATCAATTAATAAAAGAGATTCTTTATTGTTATAACTGAACATAACTTCGACATCATTAACGTCATCTTTTGTGAGAGATTTGAACGGATCTTTAGTGATAAAGTTTTCATTTTCACCGCAATCTTTTTCTATTACGGGAGGGAAAGATGCCATTTTGAATAATACATTCCTGACTGCTTCCGATGCAAGAACTTTAGGCTGTGTAAAGCTTAATTTCTCAATTGGCACCTCTTGTAGGAATTCGAGAAGTTTCGTGGTATCCTTAATTTCAGGCTGTTCTGGCGCCAGGAGTTTTCCAAGTTGGAACGCTCTCCTTTTAGCTTCAAAAGAGTATGCCCAGTCACAAGACGGAGCTCCACTCATCGAAATAGCTCGTTTGAACAGTCCTTTAGCCATTGGTGAAATAATATGATAAGCAACAGAAGATCCACCGGCGGTTCCTCCCACGATAGTCACTTCCTTGGGATTGCCTCCAAACTTAGCGATGTTCTTCTGTACCCACTTAAGTGCTAGAACTTGATCTTTTAATCCGGCGTTGCCGGGTACTTCTTTGGTTTCCAAACAAAGGAATCCCAGTGCGTCCAATCGGTAGTTAAATGTGACCACAACCTGATCTTTGGTGACTAGGAAATCAGGTCCATATAAGTCATCGTCACCAGAGCCAAACAAATAAGCACCACCATGAATGTAGACCAATACTGGTAGAGAAGCAGTACAGTTTAGGTTCGGTGTGTAGACATTAAGGAACAAGCAGTCTTCGCTACCGGGAGTATAAGTTGCAGATATTGGATTGAATTGAGGACAGACGTTTCCGTGCACTGAAGCATCTCTTACTCCAGTCCAAGAATCAGCCTCTTGAGGTGCCTGTTAAAGATCGAAAACTTTTTTGAATTTATCTGTGGCATTTGAAAAGGTTAGTTGATTTGGTACACACTTGAATGATAATGTATTTTAGTTCTTAAATTGTAACATTTGATGCTTTTTACATACCTTGAATCTTAGTTTACCAACAGGTGGTTTCGCGTAAGGGATGCCTTTAAAACTGTAGAATCCATAATCGCCAGTGACATCTTGCTCTTTCACACCAGCTAGCTTACCCTGCTCGACTTCTACTATGAAGTTATCGCAGAAAATGCTGGGTATAGTGCTGAAAACAAGAAGGAAACAAAGTTTTTAGGGTTCCGTACCCAAAGGGTAAAACGGGACCCTATTACTAAGACTCCGCTGTCTGTCTGTCCGTCTGTCTGTCTCCAGGCTGTATCTCATAAACCGTGATAAATTTTCACAATTGATGTATTTCCGTTGCCGCTATAACAACAAATACTAAAAACCACATAAAATGAACTTCGTGCGCGAGTCCGACTCGCACTTGGCCATTTTTTAATTTTGAAGAGCTACAAGGGCAGAGAGATAAGGGAAATGCATATTCCAAATAATGGAAACATAGGCACATAGTATTTTTGGAGCCGTGCACAAAAAATTACATTATCACACATAAAACACCCTTTACAAGTACGCCACAAGCTTTTTAAAGAATTGACTTGGACTACATTTAATAGCATTGAAAACTAAGTTGTTTTTATTGATGGTTATAAAAATTACATTTGTTTGAAAGTTAATTTTACTTAGTTTATGAAAAATTATTGGTTACATACCTTAAAATGAAGAAGTTAATGAAAAACCCGATGGCCCTCATCTTGCTGATGATCCGTCGACGATGATGAACCCACTGGTACCGGAGCTGTTTTATACGGCCTTTGTTTGGATTTTAAAATTTATTTAAAAAAAAATAATGGACAAGAACTTGTTCAAATATTTTAGCAGCTTGCCTCACTTTAGGTGCATTTCAATAAAATAAACAAAATAGTTATAAAACAAATTATATGTTCAGGCTGAAATTGGCTATGACGTGGCTATGCCGTGCTGTGGCTAGACTATGAAGACACGGTGTTAAAATTATTTACTAATACTAAAAATAAGTATAAACTAAAATTGTATAAGAGAGATAGTTGTCAACTCATCTTATATCGTTGAACTTTCTTGTAAACAGTTAAAAATTTAAGATACGTTCGACAAGTTTTAACGAATTGCTTATAACTTGCAAACTATTAATAACATTTTCATACATTATAGCTACGAGCCATCTCGATCTCGTCAGCTTTCAAACAAACAAGTCCATTCGTTTAGGGAGCTATGCCACAGACAGACATACACAAACAGACAGAAACGTTAAACTTACGAAACCCCGTCGTTTTTGCGTCGGGGGTTAAAAATGTGTATGATGATATCTAAATATCTCTGTGATTTGAACCGTCAAATTTGTAAAGAATTTAGGATGAAGTGGTTGTTACTACGCCTATTTCGTTTGAAATGTTACTACTTTTTTTATGCGAATTTAGTCGACTTTGCCAAAAAATCTTTTAAATCTCTACTGCTTATATTATAATACGGTAACATCTTCCTGTCAATCACACCGACTTCAGACGATGGATAATATTCACAACCGAAGAGATTACATTTTCTGAGAACTACACTGAACAAATTCAAAAGGTGTGTTTTGTCCCGTTTTTTTAACCGAGTTCAAAAAAGGAGGAAGTACTCAATTCGACTGTATTTTTTTTTTAGTTGTCATTGAACTTTCAACTGGGTAAACCAATTATGATGATTCTTTTTTTATTTGATAGCGGGTGTTTCCCGTGCGTGCTGCTTATGTAACAGCAATGCCTTTAACTGTTTATTAGATATTGTTTTCGCCGATGTTTCACTGAGGCAGAAGAAAGGGACCGGAGTGTTTACTTTAGTGCTAGTTAGTGGAGTCAGTGGAGATCCGATATAAGCCGAGCCGAGCCTTCGGTGCGAGTTTAAGTCATTAGATATGCATAAAAAAAACATCACAAAAATGTGTCTGGCCACGTATTTTTGTTGCCTACGCTGATAAAGCCTGTAATCTTACTGTACTGTCTAATAGAGCAGTAATCTGGTAGAGTTTTAAGAAAATCACGTAAATTTTACAAAAAAGTACTGGTAAGTGTCACTGCGTAAGAGGTCTTGGTGTAACCGTTTCAACCACTCGCAAAATAAATGAGGGCCGATAAACATTTGTATTTTATTTAGCTTAGGATTGCCCACTTGTCTAGTAAAAAATTGCTTTTACCGTGTCATACACAGCAACTTTAAGGGTAATCACAGTAACTTTGGGGGCTCGCTGCTAAGTGTAAGACGTAGGGTTTGACCGATAATACAGATTAAGCCGCGCCTTCCGCTGTTGGTCACTGGATGGGTGACCATTTATAACATGCCCCCCCGTGACCCTTCCGAGACCCCTCCGTGTTTCGGAAAGCACGTTAAGCCGTAAGTCCCGACTGTCATACTTCTATCTTTGGCATATACATTCTGTGTACTAAATATCGGGAATTTGTCAATAAAACAAAAAATACAAATTATTCATCTAAATTTATTTTATCGCCTTCAAAGTAGGCCCCATCGCTTGCAATACAACATCTCCAACGCTTCACCCAGTCTTCCATACATTTTTCATAGGCTATTTGCGGTATGGCCTTTAGCTCATTCAGCGAATTTTCTTTTATGGCTTCTATCGACTCAAAACGTTTTCCTTGAAGTGGTAATTTTAACTTGGGAAATAAAAAAAAGTCAGACGGATATGATATGGCATCAGGTGAATACGGTGCTTGGTCGAGAACTTTTGTTGAATTTTTCGCTAAAAACTCTTTCACTATAATGTCTGTGTGTGATGGTGCATTATCATGGTGCAGCATCCATGAGTTGTGTTGCCACAAATCTGGACGTTTTCGGCGGATACTCTCACGCAAACGCTTCATGACGCCTAAATAATATTCTTTATTCACTGTTTCTCCCTCTGGAAGGAATTCGGAGTGAACCACACCACGGTAGTAAAAAAAAACTGTCAGCATCACCTTGATTTTGGAGCGACTTTGCCGCGGTTTTTTGGGTTTCGGCTCGTTTACGAGACGCCATTCTGAAGACTGTTGGCTTGTTTGCATGTCGTACTCATAAACCCATGTCTCGTCGCCACTTATTATACGTTTCATAAAGGTCGGATCCGTAGAAGCTCGGGAAACCATGTCTTCAGCGACATGCTTTCACTGCGCTTTTTGAACAAAATTGAGCTCTTTTGGAACTAGTCGAGCGGCGACGCGTTTTATGCCTAAAATGTCAATGAGAATGTTGTGGACGGACTTAAAAGATATGTTCACCTCACTAGCCAACTCTCTCAGACTCATACGTCGATTTTCGAGCACTAGCTTCTTGATTCTGTCGATGTTTTCTTTGGTCGTAGCGGTTGAAGGTCTACCAGAACGAGGCAAGTCTACTACTACTTCTCGGCCTTCTTTAAAAGCCTTATACCATTCATAAGCCCTTGTTTTCGATATACACGATTCGCCGTAGGTATTTCGCAACATTTTTAGTGATTCACCACATGAAATATCATTCGAAACACAAAATTTAAGGCACACTCTTTGTTCAACAATATTTTCCATTGTAAAAATCGCCGAGAACTCAAAACTATGACCAACAAAAAGTGTAGTTTAAAACAAATTAAATGACAGATCCCGATCAAACTTTGCGCGCTAAATCAGTACAGTGCTACCAACATGCAGTAAAAAAAATTATAACGACCTCTTTTACGCGGGTCTTTTTATTGACATATTCCCGATACTTTTTACACAGAGTAGTATATCTTTGGCAGTCGTTAAGTCAATTCTGACAACCAGTCTTAATATGGGATACTGTGTTTCCCAGTAAAACGGGTTGTAGAGGTCAGATAGGCAGTCGCTTCATGTAAAATACGGTATTTAGCTGAATCCGGTAAGACTGGTAGCCGATCCCTGGTAGCTTGGAAAAGGCTCGGCAGATGATTCACAGCAACTTTTCGATTCGCAAAACGATAACAATATTGTCTACATTAGTGAGAGTTGCGTTTAAGATAGTTTGCATAATTTATCGACCTCCGTTGTCGAGTTGCGTCCACACTAGTTTTCAAGCGGTTTCTAGCTCTGAGGGCCCTGGTTAGATTCTCGGACGGGTCAATAAAGAATACAACTTTTCTACATTGCCTCGGATCTGGGTCGTACCTTTCTTCTTTACCTTTACTCTCTGGTTCAGAGCAATGTATGTGATTTTGTCTACATTTGTGCCTGTCTGCCATTTACCTACTTATGTGTGAGCGGAAAGGTAAGGCCTAGGGCCCTAAGACATCTATAATAATTAGGTATAATAATTATTATTAATAAAAAAAAATACCATAATTCATAACAATATACATTCTGTAATTATTCAAGGTTTACAAATTAAAATTTATTTATAGTCTGCTTTTGTCGTCATTATTACAGACAACCCAAACCAATTGTGCAAAGTCTGGGAATTTAATATTTAATAATGAATATTTTAAAATGCTTGTGCCCGTGACTTTGCCTGCGTAAAATAATTATTTCCTTTATTAATATTTATAGATAATCGAGCGACGATGCTCTTCTCGCGTAGGCGCTGCTTAAATCATCTGTCAAGATGTCTAAGGCCTAATGATGATATCGAAAAGCCTTTTTCTTTTCTTAAAATATAATTTATCTCGCCGATTAGAAAAGAAAATAATAAAAAGACTTTTCTTTATAAAGGTTCATGCTAACCGCGCCGTTGAGAATTCATCAAAATCGGTGAAATGTACAAACAGATTTACTTTTGCTTTCATTTTACTATAGATATATAATAATAATATTTTCTGGGTGAAAAGATAATTTAATGTAAATTAATTTATTTTACGGATGCAGATGCACCAGATCGTGCAGAGGTGATCTTCAGTTATAGTATTGTTTATACAAACTTCATTAGTCATGTAACTCAAAATATGTTCATATTCATATTATTTATTGCATTTCCACATTTGGTGTTGCACACACGACCCTTGTGAGTGTGGTACCTCTCCCCAGACCATGGCTCACTTGCTGAGCAGCCAAGCGTGTCCTGTACACGCGAGGACCTGTACAACGCTACTGATAATGCTGTCCGCGTGGCTGAGTACTGGTCCACAAAAATCCAGGCACGATGAAAATTGGGTTCAGAACAATGTATGTGATGTTGTCCGCATTTATTTATTATTTATTTATTTACCTTCTGATAAACTATGTACGCAAAGTTGACCACAGAGCCCCACTCACGCGCCATTACACCGAGGACATCCCGGATGTCGACCCGGGCGAGGTTGAGGCAGCTCTCCTCTCAGACAACTAAAGAACAACAAGGCGCCGGGTGATGACGGAATTACAACCGAGCTCCTTAAGGCCGGTGGGACCACAGTCCTGAAAGAGCTAGCGAGTCTCTTTAATTCCGTCATTCACCAAGGCTTAACACCACAAGCGTGGAGCGGGAGTGCGGTGGTTCTGTTCTTCAAGAAAGGCGACAAAACCTTGCTGAAGAATTACAGACCTATCTCACTCCTGAGCCACATTTACTAGTTGTTCTCGAGAGTAGTCACTAACCGCCTCGCTACAAGACTCGACGAGTTCCAGCCACCAGAACAAGCCGGGTTTCGAAAAGGCTTTAGCACCGTAGACCACATCCATACTGTTCGGCAGATTGTGCAGAAAACCGAAGAGTACAATCAGCCGCTGTGTTTGGCCTTTGTGGACTACGAGAAAGCCTTCGACTCCATCGAAACTTGGGCGGTTCTGGATGCTCTACAACGATGTCGTATTGACTGGCGATACATCGAGGCGCTGAGATGCTTATATGACACCGCCACCATGACTGTCCAGCTCAGCTAACGACCGCTGTTTCTTCAGATCCAGACAGTTTACCCTGAGCTACTTCTACCTCAACGCCCTCGCAAAAGACGACTGATAAAGTGCTACAAAAATATATAAATTAGTAAAAAACTCATTTGTATTCAAAGACCTAGTCGGAAATGAATAGGGTTTTAATTTATTTTATAATTGTTACTAGTACGAGTTTTTCATAGCTGAAAAATAAATGAAACTACTTTAAGAGAAAGCCTTCAGTTTCTTCAATACAAAGTGTAGGGTAATTTAACTTTGGACTGTAGGTTGATATGAATTACAAAATTAGGTTAGTATAATCTTGTTGAATGTAGACGAATTATAAATAGCGTGACAGCCTGGTAAACCTGTGAACATAGTCCTTTTCTAAATAAAATACATTATAACGAATATCCCTACTATATACTAGTTTATGACATATTTTACTTGTAAAAGAATTAGGTAAAATTATTTAACGTGACCTTGATTATACATGGACCCTGATACCACACACATCAAAGAATCGAACTGTAAGCGTATGTATAAATACGCGTATTTTTCAAAAGAAAATGAATATTTACTATTTTACCATTAGATAATAAAAAAAAAATTCGGTGAAGGTCGTTCTTAACGGGATCTTATACTATAACCTTTTTGGATATTCCACATATTTCTAGCGTTTATCGCGAAATTATTTGAGAAATCACAATAGGAGTGCCACTGCAACACGCTTAATACGCAATGATTGACATTTCTCCATTATCTGTCATTCTGAACACGTGATTATCGGATGATTGTGCGCACGCGCGACAAAGGGAATATTGAATCCCGTTTTGGGTATTTTTATCCGTTTTTAGGGAATCTATAAAGGCCGCCATTGTTGTTCTTTTTGTTAATAGATTAGTGGATTATGTTGGTTTAATTGGAAGGGTGTTTGACCGACATTGTTGTATTATGATTTAGGGATTATTTTGTGCTTTCTATCTTCTTGTTATTACGTTTTTGTTTTCTTCTATAATTACAGGCTTTGTTTGTGTTTCTCTTTTCAATGTTTTCATAATATATACGCTATAGTTTTGTTCCTTCCTTTCTATCAAATATGTCACTTACAATTAGATCGTAGTTTTGTAGATAGATTATTTCCTATATATCTTTGGCTGTGGAACTATTTAGCTTATCTATTTTTTCCTTTTTTTTTTAATTAACTTGTGTTATTTTCTATTTAGTTCTTAGCAAGCAACTTGCCACGTGTAAATATAAGGTAAAGCGATTTAAATTTATCTTCATCCCTTATTTGCCTTCAACATTAATTACCGTAAAGTTTGGTCCAGAACTTTCCATATAAAAGTTTCGTCTATCTGTTACAACGGATCCTAATCTGTTTAAAATTAAACAATTGTCGATTGTCAGACCTTGAAACAAATTGAAATTCATTTGAATACCTGTTGGAAACGATTTTCAGCTTCAATTTCTGATTCAAAATTCAGTTAGTATTGAAACAGTTTCTGAAAAGGATATTTTACGTGAATTATTAATCATTTAGTTTGACTTTAGATATCTGATAACAATTTAAAATTAGACAGTTTATTTTATCGCTAATTTAATGTTACGAATATATATAATAATAATATTCCGGGACAATTCACACACGGTTATCTGATCCCAAGCTAAGCAGAGCTTGTGTTATGGTAACCAGATAACTGATAAACATACTTATGTATTTCTAAATACATACATATTATAGATAAATTACACCCAGCCACAGAACAAATGATCGTGCTCATCACACAAAGATTTGTCCTGAGTGGGAATCGAACCCACGACCACCGGTATAGCAGTCAGGGTCACTAACCACTAGACCAACAGGGCTGTCAAATATATACATATACATACATTTTTTTTTATTATAACTACTAGATGTCGCCCACAGACCTAGTAACCTATGCCCTTGGAGTTCGAGATTACTCCATGCCAATTTTCTTTAAAGTTGTGCGGTAAAAGCGAAACAGAAAGAACATTTTCACACTTATGACATTAAACATGGATGGCTGTATAAAGATGACCTATAAAATCCATGTTTTATATGTTTAGGAATCCATTATTCATGTAAGGTAGGTAGCTAATGCTTTTCAGAAATGTTACAAAACATTTTCTCTTACAATCGCACAAAGAAATACAATACCCAAAAGGGGTGTATCACTCAAATGGCATGGAGATCATATTTTGCAAATCTCATTAATAATTTGTAGGTTTTCGCGCCAACGTTTTGCCGCCAAGGCTAGGCCGGCTTGAATAATGTATGTAGCGTTGAATATTACATGATTGTGACGATCTCACCTCTACTTACAATGTCAGGTTACGCAATGCTCTCGTAACCAGTTTAAACAGGTTTAAAATATAAGATTTGAAAAGTTCGGTATTAAAATATGAAAAAAAACCTATAATTTGAAACAAAGTTTGAGGTCGGACAAGGAAACTTGTTTCAGAAATCCATGTTCTTTTAATGAATTAATAATAAATTATTTTGCTTTAATTTCCTGCAGCAGATTTATAATAAAAACTGACAAGTATAAATGGTTAATTAAACAAAAACTTGGTGCAATTCTTACTTAACATTTTGTGTCACTCTACCTAATTTATTTGAAGCAATACAACAACTTATCCACTAAATCTTATCTTGCAAAATAACGTAAATTATATAATCAGGTCCGAACAACTTAAAAATGTAGAACACAAACACAAACCTTTCATACACCTACCAAAAATACCTCTCACGCCAGGAAAATCTCTAAACTCATAATAATATCTTCACACAACACAAAGATATAAAATGTAATAACCGTGGAAATCTCGTAGAAGTCATAGTTTTGCTCAAACAAGTCCCTAGGGGTGGGAATCTCGACGATTCCATACAAAATTCTTTGAACTAACTTTCAAAACGTTTGGGAAATTCCGTTTTTGAAACTAGTTATTTCTGTGACGTATTTAGAGTAGAATTCTTAGGAGTCTAGAGTTAATATTCCTATAAGACACACTGACACTTTTTTCTGGTTCGAATCTTATGAGCAGAATATGTGAACTTTTAAACCGATATTTGAATAATTTTGATAAAAAGTAAAAGAAGTACCTACACTTCTTTTTCATTATTGTCTGGTGATTTCTTGATAATACTTTACGGTACGTATCTCATATTTCGAAAAATAAAATACAAATGTAATATATTTAAATTGTTTATAAATTATGTCTGTCTAGTTAAAATTTTGTTTTCTAGTAAGAATAATCTATCTTCTACACATACGGATAAAGTGATTCAATAGTAAGGTTTGTGTGTGTAATTCGCTATGTTTTGTCTACCCGTGCAAAGAAAGGACATGTTGTTGGTACTACTTAATTAAAAAACTTGTTCTACTTTTGGGAAGATTCATATTTATATGAGCATGTATGTAAATTAAAACATAACCTATTTAAGCTAACTACTCCAGTTGCGGTAAGCAGAGGTCCCTATGGACCCATGACAGGCCTTGGAAATTATTTATTTAGACATAAGCTTGTGTACACAGTATGTTTTGTATTGTCCTATATAAATTCTAGTAAATCTAGTATAATTAATTGGTCATTCAGTCACTCACACAATTCATTCATTTTCATAATTTAGATTTTTGGATTACGAATCTAAACAAAGATCGCTTTCTTTAAAGCTTATTTGTGTTCAAACACCCATAGGTAATAGTTATAATTTATAAACATATCTTAAAAAAACCTGTAGCTAGTCACTAAGGCTTTTCACATAATAATCAGTAACATGCACGTGTAATTAGTCCGGGGTGCGCGTCAAACGGTTCATCAGAGCTCGGATTGTTTTAAATAATTCTCGAACAAACATCATTAGCCTGCCTTCTACATAGCCTGTTTGGCTTCGAAGTCAACAAAAACATTCTAGAAACGCAATGATTTGTTACATTTTGTGTATATTTTTTCTTTATTTCTTTCTAATAAATTTATACTTATTTTTAGATTTCCCTATCAATATTTTCCCTATCAAGGGACAAATCTATGTACAGGTCACAATCAGTAAACATATAAAAGCTTAGCTTTAATAAAAAAATACACCCTGACCTCAGTAAAGAAAAAAAAAAAAACTTGTTCCAGTTTCCACTATCCTTTGGAATGCAATGTGATATTGACTGAAGTAGAAAAAGTCAATATAATATTTAGATTTTCTTATGTGCCAAGCCAAATTATGGATCTTTGTAACATTGTCCGGAATAAAAAGAAAAAATAAAATTTCGTCTTTAACAAATAGCCCTTTTCCTGGCCCTATAGCTAGCCTGAAGCGCGATACAAACGATGTTTACTCTGCAGCTAGTGTAAAACAAACAAACGCACCTAACCTACTGATGTCCTCCTTTTTTATAATATTTTGTCTATTTTTTCTGAATAGAGTCCGTCCGAAACCTTGGTTTTTTTTCTGTTCAATAGAATATATTTACTCTGTTATTTTGCTAGAAGTGTGAGACGTAGGCTTATCTCTGAGTTATAGGGATGTTACGTTTATAGTGTGAACCTCATTCTGAGAATTTCATATTGTTTTTTTTATATTTAAAGCCGAAAATACTTAGTCGGTGTAAATAAATTTAATCATTTTTTTTTACAGGAAGCAGAAACGTCCGTGAAAGGCAGTCCGTGTGCGATCCGAAGTATTATATCAAAGTACTGAATAACTGTTGTGGGTACTGAACATGCATATTACCTAAATGTCACACCATCCACACAAATTCCTACCTCCTAGATAATTAGTCCATCAGTGTAATCGCATGTTAACCGGTTACCGATATTAACCTAATCAGGATCAATCCCTTTTGTGACGTCATCGCGTCATTAGGACTGTAAACATCATTTGCGATTAGACCAGAAATACTGGGTATTCTGATTTAATGAGCTGCGGTAATTAATTATTATTAGTCTTTGTAATGAGGCGTGAAACAATAATACAGTAATTGAGTAAACTAATGTTATTTATCTGTGAACAAATAGTTTAATGGAGCCTGAAATATGATTTCGTGAAATTCCAAGTAATTATCTCCCAATTTGGTAGCAATTCGATGTAATGTTTATATGTATCTACTAAACTATAAAGCCTTTTTTAAAACACGGCTATGATTGGTTGAAGAAAAACCTAACAACCATTTTAGCCCTTAAAATGTTTAAGGTGATTACCAATTTTTCGTGTTGATCAATGTTTCAGAAACATACTTATCTTTGACTCTCTCTATTTACAATTCAATATTTAAATCTAATATAACAACAAATACTTACAACTATACTAAAATAAAAACATAATTGTAATATAAATAAATAAAACTAACACGCGTCAAAAAAATCTTCGTCATCCTTGTCAATGGCGGGAAATGTGTCCAGAAGGCTGGCAGCATTGCCACGTTGAATGGCTATGCCGATTCTCTGTGCAAGGAACAAACCAGCCCTCAGATCACGAGTAGAGTCTTTGACTTCCGGACCTTTCTATTGAAATATATTCAAATCATCAATTTTCCCCATTTCTTATTCCTTAAGGAAATCTACGTCACGTTTTCAATTACATGAAATACATTACCTAATCCCCGTTGAAAAGATTACAAACATTGTATTTAGCACGTAAGCACCGTCATGCAGCGAATCCTTTTACTATCCTTCGATCTCTTTGATTGATGCCTCCTCAGAGAGTTCCTCTCAAGGGTATCCAAGTTTCCTACTCCAAGGATATCAAACGACTGATTGACGGAAGGTGTTCCAAGAACTTGTTATCATGCAAATGTTTGGAAATCGTTAAGTTGTTTTCGTATTTCGGTGTCAATTTATTTTTTTGGAAGGAATATATTTATGTATACTTACAAAAGTAGGCAAATAAAATAAAAAGCTGCGTGGGAGTTAAATATATATTACGTGTGAATATAAAACAGGTTATTTAGCAAAATCATGAACATTTTTGTTACAGAATGAATCTAACTTCCGCATAGATAAAAAAATGCGGTTTTAGTTACTTTTAGCTAGTTTTAGAACACTACTCGCTACCAGTAAAAGCTCGATTACCTACCTACTTCCCATTATTTTCTTTACATTTTAAGTTTGTTCTAGTCAACTTCACAATTGATTAATGACCAAGCTCAGTAAACAAACACGTAACTACTTGCATTATTTTATAACAGCCTTCAAACATAAGTAACTGTATAATCAATAAGGAACAAGCAAAGTGCTGCCAACCAAGTGTACTGATAATAAACATTTATAAAAATATCTTTCAATAATCACTGCATTCCGATTCGTCAATAAACACACAAAACAAACGAGCATCGGAAGCCACAACAACACTGGGACAGTATCTCGACAATATTCATTGACCTATATAGCGGCACTCGATATAAGCAAATGTCAATGACCGGTCAAGTGGGTGACCTGATAACCTAACTCAGTATATAACAGAGAACAGGGGATGTGCAGAAAATTCAGTGGTCAGTGCAAGATACGTAATGAATACCACAGTTTTTACCACAGCTTCGACCTAAACATCGTACTCAAGAATGGGATAGTTAACCTCAAATATATTTTCATTTTATTATATTATAGTAGAATTAATAAAAATTCATTTTATAAGAATAATATTAAAAAATCTAAAAAGTCCATAAACAACTTTACACGAAACATCTACGCTTTTTTCAGACCCAATTATTTGTACAACAAACCAAGGCTAAATCTTTAAAAAATAACGATAATATTCTTTTCAATTCCCAAATATCAAGAACATCACAATTTCTCCTAACATAGACTGAATTCATAAAGAATAAAAAGAAAATAACCATTTCTCTTTACACAAACTGATATGAAATTCATAAGGTTACTTTTCACCAAGTCCAAGAATTGTCCGAAATGATTCTTCTGTTTCTACATTCGATGTTACATGACACCTTTAGATCGAGGGTTTAAGAGCGAAGTCAGGAGTTCTCGTCATGTGTTGGCTCTGCTAAACGGAACCATAACACATTGAGTGCTTCTTATGTTTTTATTACGACCTATTCGCGAGTTTCTGCGTCTCTTTGTCAAATGGCCGTTTAAATATAGTTTGGTTAGTAAAACGTACAGAAAAAAATGAGTAACAGGTTATCGAATCAGGGGATTTTGGCAGGAATTTTGTAACAGATTGACTCGCCTGTTGGTCTAGTAGTTAGTGACTCTGACTTTTAAACCGTAGCTCGTAGCTTCGGTTTCCACCGAGGACAAACATTATTTTGTGTGATGAGTATGTTCATATTGTGTTTGCTGTCTTATTGCCATATTTTGGGTCAGTAGTGTAAACGGTACGGTAACAAGAAATGGTAGTGTATAAAACATGTATAAAAACAGTGAGTTTAAATATTTATTTCTGCATTTGACATTCCGAAATTCATACGACAGGTTTTCCAAAACTTTAAAGTTTATGCATTAGATAACCAAACCTGTATGCCTAACAAATAGCTACATTACTATGTTACCGATACGAACTACATCAGAACAATACCAACATTCCCAGTAAACAAGAACGAACTGAATTCATAGCATATTAAAGTTTTACCTAGTTCCCAACGTGGCTGAGTTTTGAAATGCAAATTTTTCAGGCACTTTGGACTACGAAATTCTGAAACGTTTGTGTCTTACACGAATATTTGATGTTTGTGACGAAGCACTGGTTATGTAATGCTCAGAATTTTGCATTAGCTTATGTTAATCTAAAAAGTACTGGTTTTAATGTATTCTGTTCTATATTATTTGTAGCAGGTACTTTAAAGTGAGTCAAATTCTGATAGTAAAATTCTAATGGAAAGTTTTGTAGGTACAGTTCTTAATGTTTGATGTTGGATGAAGCCACTTAAGTACCTAATGGAAAAATAAGTTTTTACATAAACACCTTTAACATCGGATGCCTTGGAGCCAACTACGCTTTTTCAGGGTAAAATAGAGTCTTTCATCAGAAAAAGATCTTAACAACTTTTTAATATACGACTATATCAAAAGCCAAACATTCAATGTGTATGTAATTCACTAAACTTAACCCTCATTTTGTCAAACCTATATCTCCATGAAAGTGAAACATAACGTTTAGGAAACTCATTTGATGGTCTCCACTGAATTTTATCGCCGTAATACTCGTTACTCTTCGCTGCGATGCCCGAACAGCCCCTTATCTATTCTGTGGTCCCAGTAGGATAAGCCATGACGGTATTATAATAGGGACAACAAATTAAGTTATAATACTTATCCCCGCCGCATCTTTTTCATTTATTTTTTTTTTTGTAAATTAGACTTGCTAAAAATGTTAGTTTCAGATGTAAATTTACTAGAAAATACCGGCTTTATAATATAAAAAATAAAAGTATAGGATCGTAAATTTCAAATAAAATAACCAAAACCTAAAAACTTATAGGTATATTAGGTACGATTTTTCAAAAAGCTCCGTCTTAAAAAGTTTCATCATAAAGTTTCACTAGTCGGAAAATTTGCTATGATTATTTAAGTAGGCGTCAACTAACTAAAGTAAAATATTTATTATATAACGTGCTGGGCTGCTGGCAACTTTATAAGACTCGTCTACAGTTGAAAGGAGCTTATTTAGTACGCTTTTCACTTGGTATTTAATGTTAAGTTATATGCTAAGTTGAAAAATAACGTTTTTTATGATCCACTGAAGAGTGAAGAGTCTTATAAGAACGGTTAATAACCTCTTTGACAATAGAATATTAAATAAGATCAAACAAGTATAAGTTTTTTAATATTTTCTTAACCGAAACTTTCTATATTGTATTTTAGGGGAAGGATTTTATCACAACGACGTAATTTGAAATAATGATCTTATGAAATCAATAGCTATGTAGTTACCTGACAAATAACTATACCTAGTAGATAAGCTCATTGAGTTATTATTTATACATAGGTTGTTGACGGGCCTGTTGGTCTAGTGGTTAGTGACCCTGACTGCTATACCGGAGGTCGTGGGTTCGATTCCCACCCAGGACAAATGTTTGTGATGAGCATGATCATTTGTTCTGGTTGTCTGGGTGTAATTTATCTATAATATGTATGTATTTAGAAATATACAAGTATGTTTATCAGTTGCCTGGTTACCATAACACAAGCTCTGCTTAGCTTGGGATCAGATAACCGTGTGTGAGCTGTCGCGGAATATTATTATATATTATTATTATTATAGGTAAAAATATTTCCTAAATCCTATCACCGACTTCTTATTTTATATTCCTAACTTTTCCACTACAGTGGAATAGTTTTACAGAAACAAAATAAAGTGCAAGGTTGATCTGTAATCCGACTACTTTTACCTAAGAGCATTTCAATTTGTAAACAAAATATTGGGTAAACGATACCAGCTGGCTTAACGCCCACGCGATCGACTCTTCTGTGGAATAATATGGATTATCTTCTAAATTTTATGTGGGAGGAATACTAAATGCAAACAGTATGTACTTTTCAGTTACAGTCAAGTTAAATATAATTATCTTTTGCTACTAAAAAGCGGTGTTCAGTTGATATTGTTATTAAATATATGTTCAGGAAACCTATTTCAGGGCTTGAGTGAAACAAAAATTATTGTGTGCTAAATATTTTTTTGTTTGTAAGTCTAATATCTCAATTTGTTTATAAAAATAGAATCTAAACGAAGGTAGCTCAAATGTGAACCACGGGTATTTTGGAGGTGTGGCAAATAAATAACGTCAATCTAAGGATGTTGTCGTTATTAACCTAAAAGGAAATTGATGAGTTTATGTTTACCTTCCCTCTTTTTTTATCACATATAAAAGTACATTATAACCAATGTTTTACGTTAAAACTATGTAATATTACTTCTCAACCAATGAATCCAGCTTTAACCGATTCATTTTCCCAAAATCCACCCCAGTTGCATCCTAATATACACCAAAACACAACTCCCAAACCACTAAAGCAGAAATGACGGAAAATATAATTTTATGTAAATAGACATCTTTATTTCAAAGCATCGACATAGTTGGTAAGGCGGAGTCAGGTAAAATTACATTCCTAAGGGTCTGCGCATTTGCTACGTGCCGGCATTTCATATACGTTTCGGTAAACCGTTGAGAACTTCGAAATTAAAATTGCGAACCGCTTCTAGTGATCTATAGGTTAGATTCGTTTTATGACTTATTTGCTGCAGTATGTGATAATTTTTGCTCTGAAAAGTGTGAGGCAATAAGGACGGAATTACAAAAAAAAATGCATTTGTGGTTTTGTCGAAAAAGTCGAATTCACTTAGAAATAGATTAAAACTTGCAGTATAGACCCCCAGTCAAAGTGAAAAGTATGGATATTTGCACAAAGAGTGCCTCGGTAGGTACACATAGAGCACTAAGTTTCCCCTTATTCTATTTTACAGAATGCGTGTTGTATAAAAACTAAATTGAAACAGGAAATTTACGTAAGTTACTTTGATATAGAGAAGCTCGTCTGTACTACACATTTATGATATAACGCCCTCGCAGTAACGTTCAAAAGTGAAAAGAATTTTACAGTGCTATTCACCCCTTTTTCAACGTAACCATAACACAGCAACTCTAGTTACATCCCTCCATAATTTGTAAAGTAACTCACTTCTAAACGTTAGTATCTCACATTTTTAATTCATACACAGTGGCGCCACCACTCGGCTGTTCATTAAACTAAGTTATTAAAAGTCGTCGCTCGTAAGATTTCCTCTTAATTAAAATTATGGCGGCGGGTGAGTCTGGTCAAGTCCTTACTATGTTGTGGTGGAAGTTTGAAGAGTTAGACAGTAAAAAACCAGTAAATAACGTCATATTTTTAGAATATAACATTTACAAAATGGAATTCAAAAATACCGCTATATCAAAATTTTTACCTCTTTCTGAGGGATAGCTTGGAAGAAAGAGAAAACTGAACATAGATTGTACATGCAAAAGATATACAATAAAATAGACATCTTTTGCGTGTAAAATCAATATCATTTAACGATTAAATTCCGAATGAAGCCGTGATTACAGGTATCGAAGGCAAGATATTAACTTGCTTCTCTAAACAATCGCTATCGTCTACCACTTAAAACAAAATTATGCAAAAACATAAGCGCCTTCTATTCAGGTAGCCTTCAACTTTGCCATTCAGGAAACTTCGGTCTAATTAATTTTGATCTTTCATTATCACCTTGATTATGACACTGACTATATCATTTGCATATTGCCTTGAATACTAAGTTCGCGAAATTATGAGGTTCGTTAAAACTTTGTAAGTGGTGTTTAAGAATATTTGAGAAGCTAATAGAAGCCTGAAGATTTCCTAATGTGAACCAAAGGCCTCTTTTTCTATGGACAAGATCTTGGACGAGCATTTTCGCTTATTGCGGGTTAGGGATTAAAAAGTACAAATTCAAGTTAATAACTTTTAAACTATCGCGCTGCATGTTTATAGTAATATTGTAGAACGGGGATTAGCGCGTACATGCTTGAATACCTTTAGGGCTTGACGTTTCGACCGGGTTACACAGGCCGTGGTCGCAAGCAGACTGGAGATACGGTGTCATCGCTCCGTGCACGAAGTAGATGATTTTTCATCTACCCCCTGTTCAGTGGCGTGCATTGGTTTTCGGCCATGGTAGGCACTCGTACATGGAGCAACTTTACCGTAAATACGCAAATGAACTCCCAAAAAATGGAACAAGCATTATTTTTGTGGATCACAAGGTGCGTTCAGGTCTGACGAACGCGCACCGAATGCGCTGCTCGCGCCTGCAGTTAGGTACTGCAATATGTTAGTGCGCCTCCTCCGCGAAACTCTCGCAAAGGTCGATGGTGCAAATAACGCCGTCTCCGAACTGTTCGCGAGCAGTACGCGCGCTGCAAGATACAATTTAAAATGCACGCGCGCAGCTCGCGACCAATTTCTGATTGAATCACTATTTCAACTTGTTGGTATATGTTTGTATAAAATAATCTTAGTAAAGCTAACTGCGAACAGCAGCCGACTCCGCGACTCGGGACTCGCGACGAGCAAACGGTCAGCTTATGATTGAAGACTTTTATTTGTGTATTATTCTTAATAAGGGTTCGAAACCGAACCTAAATAATAGTAAATATATTGAGCCATAGTCAATATGACCGTTCGAGATCAACATTTTTCTTACCTACCTTATGTATTACATAGACAAAAAAAGAATCAGACGTATTATTGAATGTGCCAACATATACTATTATCTTGTATGTTTAATTTACTCCCATTTTTACTAAGATTTTAACTACAAACAATCACTTAATATCATCATCCACAACAACAATATGTTTTCGTCGTAAAACAACTACGACGGTACGGACGTAGGTATCAATTCACACAACAATTTCGTATTTAACAATCAAGAAACGACGAATAACACAAAAAGAACAGTTCGTCCAGCAGCACACCGCTAGTCAGGCGATAGTTTCTAACATTTTGAGTTAATATTATTATGAGCCTTACCTTTAAAGTTTTGTCAACAAACCCCATCTGATGGGTTTGTATTGTAAGTTTGTAATTACGCACGTATGCTATCCAAACATATTTCATTTTCGCCACAATCTTAACATCGGTTTATTAATGCTCCTGTTTCTTAAACTACAGCCACTTCACAAAATCACAATAAATAGAAACTAGTTACGAAAGACAAGACGAAAACGCGCGCGAACTATCAAAAAGTTAATAAACAATCTGCCACAGATAATAAATATCGAAAAACGACTAAGTTGCAACACAGAAGTAAAACAATAAAAATGTTAATTGAAACTAAATATAATAAACATCAATAAGTAACTAAATAATATTGTGATAATTAATTTACAGGTTATTAGTATTTTAAAACGCAAGTTTTACTAAAAATACACTAATAACTGGAATAAGAATTGACAAGTTCGATGAACGACCCAAAAGACTTTTGCTCCAAAACGGATATGAGAGTAGAATGAATGGGAGAAAGAAATAATCTTGTTTATTGGCAGGTAAGCATGCTTACTGTAGGTGTAAAAAATTACGAATGTCAAATGTCAGAGCATTACGCTTTGCAAAAAGAGGTTTTCGTTTTTGTCGTATAATAAAAACTCAAGATGGCGGTGTATTATTTTCTGTTTTTGAAGTGTGCGTGCGTATATGGATAAAGAGATTTTGTTTGAATGTGTGAGTGGAAACTAGGCAGTTTTTGAATAGCCTACTTCGTCGTTGAGTATTGAATGAATTTGAATGTGACATATGTGACGTCATTATTGATTTGTTTGTTATTGAAATGTTTGGATACACATACAAGTTTTATTATCTGTAATTTAATGATTATGTATGATGAGTGTTGACTGATTTATTTTATATAAATTGTTATATTTAAAGATAGTTAGTTGGGATTTTGTAGGTAGGCACTGCCTTTTTGCCTATATGCTATGCACGCCACTGCCCCTGTTCTTCAAGTACCCTACACACTACACTGACCGTGTCTGTATTCTGTTCACTAACCGACTTTGCAGAAAAGCAAAGTTTTGTTAAGCGAATCACTGGATACCAAGATGCAGATTGTTTAAAGCCGTCTTCCCGATTGAAATTTTGATGCTTCTTGATTTCAATCGCTTCTCGCACTGCTCTCGAATGAAAGTGGCGATCGGTGGAGAGGACTTGCGCGCGATAAAATTGAAAGGTGTTTAAGCATGTACGCGCTAATCCCCGTTCTATAATATTACAAATCCAAGTTCCTTATTCTATCATAATAAGGATATCATATAGTAAATAAGTTGTTCCTAATAATTACGAATAGATTTTTAAAAACAGTTATGTAGGCGATTTCAGATACCAATTTAGGAATCCAGGTTTCCTCATGAAATCGCCAATCCACAAATGAGCAATGCGTGCAATGTCGTGCCTTCTCTATATGGGAAGAGGCCTGTGCCCAGCAGTGGGACGTTTATGTAGGACACGTAGGTATAAGAAAAAACCTCGCTTGCAGTCTGCCTTCTGCTTCGGTATTTTAAGTATGATTATATTCATAGTTTATAGGTATTTGGAGGATGTGTGTTGAGGCACACGGCAAGCCTGTAAGCTGGCGGCGATAAATCAAAGCACCAGTACGGAACGTCCGCACATCGCGTGACAACATTATTACATTGAACTGTAGAAGACTAGAACGGCATTAACTAAGGTATATATGTTACTGTAAAAGCCCGAACTACGGTAAATCCTAAGCTTTTCCAGTAAAACCTAAGATTTACCAATTCTTAACGGTAAATGTCCAAAAAGGTTTGCGTTTGCATTTACCGTGCCTTAATGTAAATCCTAAGATTTACCAAGTGAAGTACGTTAAGAATTGGTAAATCTTAGGTTTTACTGGAAAATCTCAGCATTTACCGTCGGTCGAGCTTTTACAGTAACATATACAATAATCATTTTAAATAAGAGTTGCTATGTTACTTATGGCGAGTGTGCCTATAAACGCAGTCGAGAGATCTAATAAGAGAAGATAGTTTATGAGCAAAATAAGTTAATAAGTACATTTTATATTTTGTTCGTTCAAAAGTCAATTTCAGTTTTCGACTTCCATGATTCGATGTTCTTTAAGCTCTCCTCTCCACAATCTATAATTGCTCTTTGGAGTTGTTTCTTCACATGGAAAACGGTCATTGTTCTCGGCTCTTCCAGTGTAAAACATATAATAGTTCAATGCGAAACAATGTATCCACTGTAAAGTTACTATGTTCATGTTATTTACATGAAAGCTTGTGTATTGGAGCGTACAGTTTATTGGGGACGGCGATTGCATGTGATTAGATTTTGTTACACTTTTTAGGTAAAATGTATGACTTTGGAATGACGCATTTACTTCTTTTTAGAAGATTATTGGAAAGAAGAGGCCTGTACTCTACAGTGGGACAATCCCAACTTATGGTGACGTGTTAGCACTTAGGTCAAATTAGCATAATGATAAATGTGAGGTTCCATAACAGGCAGATTACTTTTGGACATCAACTTAATAATTATGTATTTGCTTATGACGCCTGTATCAGTCATCAAAAATGGGCTGTTTTTATAACATACAAAATTGCAGTCTCTGTACTTTCTATAAACTCTCAAGTAAAATTGCAGCAGTGTTACAGCCAACCCAAATAAAACAGGTCACAAAAGCTAAAAGTCTAGTCTAAAAGTTAACCTCTGCGTAACATGCAACACTCACTGACCTAAAAATCAGATTACCCAGGAAAGTGCAACTAAGCGGTCCTACCGAACATCAAAGCCCAAAGGGCCGCAAATAGTAACTGCATCGTCCGGGAAGCGAACCCGCGCCCGCACCGGTGCATTACCGCGCTCGACGTAATTGCATTTTGACATGACGCTAGCGAGAGCGAGTGTGGCTACTGAAACTACGGGATAAATAACAAAGTTTTTTCTGTCAAATTAAGAAGGTTGTTAAGTTTAACATTACATAAATAAAAGTGTCTTTATAAATTAGTCAAGAAAAATTTGGCAAATAACGGCAATTTTTTTTATTTCGTAATAATACTTATAGGATAGTATTTTTCATTTGCTTAATGTGTCTACTGGACTCAATTTTTTTCACTTAGTTATAGGTATACTTCCTTATTTATTTCCTTCTTACTCAGACGATTATATGTACGGTTACATAAAAGTAAATTAAAAAAATTAAAAAACACGCCTGCCATGACAAAAAAAGTGAACTAAAAAATTAAAAACAAGTCAAATATGTGCAGTCGGGGCAATATTTGTAATTAATTGTTCCAAGTAACCGTCCCCCGACTGCAAATATTTGACTTGTTTTTAATTTTTTAGTTCACTTTTTTTGTCATGGCAGGCGTGTTTTTTAATTTTTTTAATTATTAGTTTTTTATTTCATACCTTTTAGTGATATAATGACCAAAATTGAGCAAAAAAAAATCGTTCGGAACCCTTTGCAGGCGATTTCGACTCACACTTGACCATTTTTTAATGTCCACATAGCCTATGTCACTCGGGATAACTCAAAGCTTCTAATGATACCACACACATTGAAATCGGTCAAGCCTTTTAGAAGTTATGGTGGAATAAAGAAACTCACAAACATACATACATACATACATACATACATACATGAACCCTGAAAACATAACACTCCTTTTTGGGCAGTCGTGTAAAAAGCCTTCAAATGAACGCTGATTTCATAGCCCTATCCTAATTGCGATCGTAGTGTGCACCTTTACAGTCGCCGCTAAGTACGCCGCGCTGCCGGTGTCGTTCAAAACTAGTTTTATTACATTCACTCTTACATGGCACTGATTCAATATGTATTTGTAAATAGGAGGTAGAACGAAAATTTTAAATTGTTGAGACGCTTTGGTCCCACGGTGGGCGCCAATATTCGATATCATAACTGTAGGTGTTCTTTTTTTAATTTTTACATAATAAGAAGATATATTCTGACAACCAGTTTTACTTTGAGATACTGTGTTACCCAGTAATTTGGGTTGTGGAGGTTAGTTGGGCAGTAACATACGGTATTCAGCTGAATCCGGTGAAACTGGAAGCCGAACCCAACATAGTAAAAGGCTAGGCAGTTGATGATGTTTTAGATTCGTTATACCACACAGTAATCCATTACAAACGTATTTAAATAACTCGGATTCATTCTAAGGTAATAAAGGCAAAAGAAAAGAAAGAAGCATCGGTCGTCCGGGAGCAAGATGGGTCGACGACATAGTTAAAGTCTCGGGTCGAGTCTGGATGAGGCTGGCACAGGACCGTAGAAAATGGCACGAAAAAGGGGAGGCCTATGCCCAGCAGTGGGAGCACAAGGGCTGTGAATGGATGGAAAGGCAAGACAAGGCAAGGCAAGACTGACTTATATAAAACTAGTCTATTACTAAGAAACCATAAATAGAAGTTTCAGAAACATTTTAAATAAAACCTCTTTTACTAAAACTGGAAAGCAATTTCTTACATTTTGCAACTGACATCGTTTTTTCGTTAGTTTATGATAGGTATGTAAACGACATTGCGGAAATTAAAATTCTTGAACTGTGAGTTTGAGTAGTACTTAGTTGAGAGTAAAGAGAAAGGTTGGTATAATAATATTATTGCATTTGTCAGCTCAACTTTTCCTCTAATAACCCAAAGGTTAGCTTATTTTATGTTCTTAGAGCCGAGTAAAATTTATGTCGTTTAGGACGTCTTTAAAAATATATGATATTTTAATAACTAACCCACATAAGGGTTTATTTTGTTTGACACAATTTTTTAATAGAAAAAAGAGCGTGCTCAACAGCACATATTAACGTGTGTCTAAGGACATTTTATGTGTAAATGTCAAGTAAAATTAACAATAATGTTAATTTAATACTCTGCTAGATAGGGCAATAACTTATGTTCCAGTCGTTAAGTAACTGGATTTGGCATCAGATTATATCTCCGCTGCTAACTCCTGCATAATCTCACTTTACATAAAATCTGTATCTACAGTTACACTTCTACATAATTTATGTTTTATTTATATTAAAATTCATGAAATCGATTAGTTAAGAGTTGAGGAAGAAAAAAGTTACCAGCTTATGTAATCATGATGCGTTATGGCGTAACTTGAATGAGGCCTACCCAGCAGTAGGCCAGTGTAGGCTGAGATGACTGATTGCTTCAAGATAAAAGAGGAACGTGGTGAAAAAAATTGTTGCAAAAATACTATTTGTTTAAGTAATAAACATTTTAAGGAACAATTTTATCAATGCGCGAGTAACTTTTTTTTTCTTATCAATAATTTTATTTAAAAATAAAAAAATCTAGTACAAACAAATTTCAACACATTATAATGACGAAATAGTAAATAAACAACTGAAGAGCCGCGCAATCACAAACAAAAGTTAACCTTAAACAAATCGAAATTAAAACCAATATAACCTTTAAAGCATCAACACAAACATTAATATTAAAACCATTCACAATAAAAGTTGCTCCCAAGAGATTTGGGACGAGATCGTTCTTATGCTGAGAGGAAAAAACCCAAAAATGAAGTAGCCACATTGTTTATTCAAATATTTGCTTTTCCGAAGAAAGTAGGACGAATATTCGCGACCCACTTAACGAGGAACGAAACGTAAATACAGAAAGGTCTTATTAAAAAACTGGATTGGAAACTTGAGCTCCATAACCAATATAATTAATAAAGTTAAATATGGGTTTTATACCTTTTTTTTTTAAGGTTTCATTGTATGAGTTTTTAATCGAGGTCCCTTACCTTGTTCAATAAATTCTCCAGAGGGTCAGTGGGTCATCTTAGGAGGTCTCTTAGTTCACGTCACAATCACTGTACTACTAAAGTAGAAAAAAAACTTTGCAGGTTTTTTAAATACTCTCTCGAATCACAACAACACATAAATATGTATTGAAATCAAACTACTTTTACGGATTTTATCGCGGTTTGTATTTAGATTTTAAGTCCCGACGTTTCGACACCTTTGCAGGTATCATGGTCGCGGGTAGACTGAGGTGGCGTTCGTCTTGACGGTTGATGTTGCTCGTTCTACCCTCATATTTTTATTAATTATTTGTGTTCCGGCCTACGCAATATGAGCTCACTGTGTCTTGAGGACTTGCAGCGCTGCTCTTGGATTTTGAGTTTGTGAATTATTGGGTCCCAAGTAGGTGATATCTTCCAGCCATCCTCTCTATTGAAATTAGGGTGTTTTTTAATCTCAATAGCCTCTCGAAACATCCTAGGCAGGAATTTAGGTTCTTTGGCGAGGATCTGTGGTTTATCAAATCTAATGTAATGGCTGGAGCCTTCAGCATGTTCGGCGACTGCAGACTTCGTTGAGCGGAGGTGTTTCACGTCAGCTATATGTTCTTTTACGCGGGTCCCTATACTGCGTTTTGTTTGTCCGATGTAAGAGCCCACCGTCACAATCTATGTAGTTTTTGAACTCCTGCATCTTGTAGAGGTATGTGGCACTTGACAAATGGTAAGGACTTACTAATCTTCTTAGGCGGCTTGAAGTATGTTTTGATTGAAGCTCGCTTCTGGATGTAGCCAATCTTGTCTGTGACTCCTCTGACATAATATGGTAGTACAGCAGGTAAACGGTCGACTGTGGCTCCAGTAGCTGTAGCACCCAGTAGTCGCCTGTAATCCTGATCAGACAATAAGTCACATAGTTTAGTTATCGTTAGCTTAGTACTTAGACTTTTGTATTGTACAAATTATGTTTTATTCCTTGATATAAGTTGCGGTTGATTCTAACTTTTAATAGTCTACGTGGGTTCTTCATGAACAGCGGTACAAGTGGTGCAACTTAAATTGATGGCTGGTGCTTTTAATGACTATAACAATGAAAGTTTAATAAACCTTGGTATTTGTTCTATAAAAAAAGGGTTTTTTAAAAACTGATTGTTATTGAATGCGTATTTAAGCAAATTCTGGTTTCATATATAAAAATACAGGTAAGGTTGATTAGCAACGAAACCTGAAAATAAAGAAAAATCTATACTTATAATAAATCTGTAGAGAGGTCAATTCTGTACATGAAATATATAAAAATAACTATCATGGGGTGATTAGAGATCGATACTGATGCCAAAAATGCAATCAGTAAAATTTTTGTCTGTCTGTCTGTCTGTCTGTCTGCATGTTCCTTACCTATAGAAACAAAAACTACTCGACGGATTTTAACGAAACTTGGTACAATTATTCTTCATACTCTTAGGCAGGTTTTAGTATACTTTTCATCACGCTACAATCAATAGGAGCAGAGCAGTGAAGGGAAAAGTTGGGAAAACGGGAGAAATTACTCCATTTTTTAAGCTTCCGTCGCCGTAACACTTTACACAAAAAACTCATTGATAAGCTTCGTCATCCACGCGAACATCCACAGCTAGTAAGCAATAAAAGTAACATGAAATCGCACGATCGTGTGAAACCCTTACAATCGTTTGTAACTGCAAACCAATTAATGCGTCCACTGCACGTTCGCAAGTTATTTGAGAGGAAAGCATTTTTAAAAGTTTAATAAAAATGTGCCATTACATTTTGTTTGATCTTATTTTCTTTATATTTCGCTTATTAGTACGTATACTTTCTTTTAACGTAATTTCTGAACATTAACCAGCATTTCATTGTAGACTAAATAGACATCCCACTATAATAAACCTGAATGAAAAACTTTATTAGTTGATGTTACTTTTTTATTTATTGATGAAATTAAACTTAAAATATTTACAAAAATAAAAAACTAAGCCTACACAAGAAATAAGAAGAATTATAAACTAAATAAAACTAAGAACTAAAACAAGGCATCAAAAAATTCATTCACATCGCTGTCGACTGGGAGTGTGCCCAAAAGGCTGGCAGCATTGCCACGTTGTATGGCAATGCTTATTCGTTGACCTAGGTAGAAGCCAGCCTTTGGGTCACGCGAAGTGTCAACCAGGCGTTTGGATAAATCTTTAAAAAATCTGTGTGCACTCGGACCCCACGGACCGATGCATTAGTTGATGTTTGTGTTACACTTTCACACAAAAACCACCCAACGGATTTGTACCTATTTGGGACACATTATGTATATAATCTGAATTCAATACTTTTTGTCCGAAAAATCCCATGTGACTGGGAAAACGGCAGAGCACTGACCAATGTAAAGTGATGGTGGATTTGGGTCAACACCCTAAGAATTATCAGGTATAGGAAGTATTCTATGTTATAATGTTTTATGATCATGTTCATATTATTATTACATAGTATATAGTACTTAATACGATGAATCCCCAAAGGACCCTCTACATATTATTACATACATCCTGAAAGCACTTACACGTAATAAGGGTCGCAAAGTTAAATGTAATAACTTGCCAAGACCCTCCGAGTTATGTTCTCCTTAAAAATATTGATAACAAGTTCAATGAATAAATTAAACAACTTTATAAGCGTGAAAGTTTTATAAAGTCGAAATAAAAGTCGGTCCCATAAAGTATGTTATATTCTAAGTAACTTTCCACTAAAGGTAAAAACATTATATTATGTACATTTTAAAGTTTTTTTATCATAACAATATTATTATAGGTAAGGTACCTGCTAATAGGTACTATAACACCGATTCAAAAATAACATTCCTTTGGCACGATATAGGATAGAATAATAATAATAATAATATGTAATATATTGTCCCGATAGTCGTTACAGCCAACGGCATAATAGCCAAGAGCCTCGACCAACACCTTAAGAGGCTCGCGCTAGGCGCCTGGGTCAAGGGTTTGATTCAGAAAGCGGTACTTCTCGACACGGCGCGTATTGTGAGGAGGTTCCTCTCTCTGGAGTCCTAACCACCGGCAGCTTGGACCCTGTCCCGAGGCCGGTTGGACACTATATTTTATATTTTTAAATGTATATTGTTTTTTGTATATATTTAAAAATGTATTTTATAAGTTTATTGGAAAATAAAGGAAATAATAATATTCCGGGACATCTCACACACGGTTATCTGATCCCAAGCTAAGCAGAGCTTGTGTTATGGTAACCAGACAACTGATAAACTTACTTATATATTTCTAAATACATACATATTATAGATAAATTACACCCAGACCAGAACAAATGATCGTGCTCATCACACAAACATTTGTCCTGGGTGGGAATTGAATTCACGGCCTCCGGTATAGCAGTCAGGATCACTAACCACTAGACCAACAGGCCCGTCAAATATACTCGATATAGGATAGAAGAGTCATGTATTAAGTGTACAATCGAAATAAAATTATTAATTTTGTAAGCATGTTGTTATATTATTTCCTTCATAAGTTAGCTGGAGGCGAGCATATATCAAAATCTCAGCCAAAAATGACGAAAATAAATAACGAATCTCTAAGGTATTGAAACAAATGGTTAATAATGACCCTTGTATGACAAAATGTAGTCTTTCTTCTGCCTACCCTTTCACATTAACATACCGTGAAGTTATGTACTAATAAAAACACATCTTCATCGTAAAACGTACATAAATTCACGCTCACTGAACTTGGCTGTCGTTTTCATTTTATTATAGAGTTTACTTTCGCATTCATCTCGCTATGAAAGGAATATTGGCAGAAAAGTATGAATTGTTTGTGGCTCTGTACAAGTCAGAAGCAAACATGTGTGTTTGAATTGAATTTCAAGTGGTTTCTTTGAATAATTTGTTGATTTTATAAAAGCGATGTAATTGTATGTTATGTTCTGTTTATTTACCACACATTGCTTATCATCATGCATATTGTCATTGGGAGAATGTCAAAATAAGGAGCCTGTATAGATGTTTTCTACTTTATTACATACTAGCTGTGCCCCGCGGTTTCACCCGCGTGAATGACAATTCAAACACTATCTTTATTAATTATAGTCTATGTGTTATTCTGATGTATAAGATACATTATTGTAAAGTTTCATTAAAATCCATTCAGTAGTTTTTGCGTGAAAGAGTAACAAACATCCATACATCCAAACAAACTTTCGCATTTATAATATTAGTAAGGATTCTTTTTTCTTTATTTTCTTATCAACTTTGTCATATTGGTTCCAAATCAGTGAAATATCTTTTTCTTAATCGATGAGGTAGATAAATGTAATTGTAAGTGTAAATTACTTGTCTACGATTCAATTACATTCTGAATGCTTTAACAAAAATATCAAAATTCACTACTGAACTCAGTAGATACCAACTCAGTAGATGTGTAACTACAGAAAAAAAATCCTATCTGTGACAAAAAAGGCATCAAATAAACTTAATCATACGATTAGCATTTCAAAGGTGAGCGCACTAACAAATTGACGGTGAGGTGAGTTACCTCGGTAATTGCAGCTAAAGCGCCCCAAATGAGCTCGGCCGGGTCGCAACGAACGACTCATTAGCCGCCACGGTCCAAATTGTGGAAGCGAATAGTGTGGAACCTGGGACACTAGATCGTTTTGTGTGGTACTGGAAATTTTAACTTTTATATTAAGTCGAAATTAAGTTAGTATAAGAATATATTATTATGTATTACTAGCTGTACCCGGCATGCGTTGCTATGCAATTTTTTCTACCTAGCACCTACCTACTACCTACCTACCTACTGAATATGCATATAAAATTTCATAAAAATCGGTCAAGCCGTTTCGGAGGAGTATGGTAACTAACATTGTGACACGAGAATTTTATATATAAGAAGAAGATTATGGCATTTTTTATTTGGATATCTACCAGCCTTGGTCTAGCCAAAAGCATCGCTCATAAGCGTTCCTGAGGGCCAGAAAACGAGTAAGAAATTTTAACTTTTAAGAATCCTTTGATGGAGACATATTTAGAGCATCTTGAAAATTTCACTTACCGTAAATACCGTTTATAGAAAAGTACAGTTTTCAAAATCTAGGTCGGACTCTACAAAGTTTGGGAAAACGTTAGTAAGGAGAAAAATCTTGCTCAGGTATCTCTAAATTTCGATCGCGTTACCAGTTCAAATGCGAAATAAATAAACACGAAATTCCGACTTTTCAAGTGGCCTAATAATAGTATCAAAGTCTTACGAAGCCCTGCAACCCAATTAACTAATTGGTTCGTAATATTCATACCTATTCAACCTCATCTAATTCGATTGGACGTTGATTAACAAGGTTAGAAAAAATCGTTATAGGCACACATTTTGTACGTAAATATTTAAATTTGTTCTAAAACACATGTATGGGGTAGGCCTTTTTATAAAAAATATATGTTAAAAAAACTGAAAATTAAAGTGGTTTTGAAATGGTATATGGAATATATTATGTGCTCAAGTTAATATTCATGTTTTATTATGCTCAATTCTTGTTCAAAGTGTCCTTGGTTCATAGTATTCATAAAAATATAGCATATACTGTAAGCTACCTTTCATAAATGTTTTATATTTAAGGGTCTCTAAAAATATATTTTGAAACCGGATTCAACCAGAATAAAATATTGCCTTCTCAAGCACAGAAATATTTTTAAATTATAATTATCATCACTAAGACTTGTAACACCCGTAACCAACTGTATTTGAAGATAAATAAAAACTGCCTGGATACAATATTATTCCACTTCCTAAAAGCGCACCCAAACACCAGAAACTAGTGTACCAGGACATAAACATAACATTTAACCAGCACCAAAGACGTAAGCAAGGGCGCGAACTAACGACACAGTTCCACCAACGACTTGACATTAGCACAATTTCGTCACACCCGCCCTTATGTGCGAACAATTTCTTTTTATAGCAGACCGTTTTATGCCCCCAACGATAAATTCTTTATGTGTCAACGTCTGTGCCTATTTAGATTTATTAGATTGGGCCGCTTCTAAGTGCTTCATGTCTCGTCTTAGCTTTTTCGAATGGAAATGTAATTTCGAGTCGTTTTCGGAGCTGCTTTTGTTCCCAATGAGCCGTGTTTGAGTTCTTCAGCTTCTTGATTTTAACGCTTTGAGTGTTTGAGTTTGTTTGAAAAGCTTGTACTATTTGTTCAGGGTATTTCCTCATTCAATAAATGAGATTTGATTTTCGTACGGATAGAACGTAGTTTGACTAGTAAATACTTTTTATCTTTTTTACGTTTTTGATAGTATATTAAATGATTGAAGGACCAATTAGGAGGTAATAACAATCCACATCCAACCCAGTTGTTTCACCATCTAATGTCGTATAAATGGAATACATCAGCAAGAAATACCTTGAACTACAAATAAAAGAACAAGAGGTTGAAAAAACTAAATATTAATATAAAATGTTCCCTTTAAAATGCAGTTTTTATCGACAGAAAAAAGGATAACACCAGTAATGTGAAACTCATACATATTCAATTGACAAGTTGATTGAACGACCCAATTCATGTTGTTAAGTGCGGGGCAATCTGTGTCAATTGAATTATTTGCTGCGAGACCCGTTGTGTGTACGAACACGACTGGCAACAGTGGAAAATGGAAAAGTTTACTGTTTATTGGCCACTAGTTGCCATTAGCGTGGCAATCAATGTATACGATGATAATGAGGCAGCTTATCACAGAGGAAACAGCATAGGTACATAGATTGATAAATCAAGCTGAACCGTAAACGTACTTTTGGGTCGAATAGAATGTCGAGTTAACAATCACGCTATTTATATAATATTATACCAACTTAGAGCAATAAACCAATATTTTTGCAAAAAAATATTATAGAACCACAATCTACAGTAATCAAAACCGGACTTCACGTTCCTTCCCGTTCTAAAATTCTCAGAAAAACACGACCTTTCGATTTATCCTTATCTGTTTTGATCCAATCTGTATTACCTATAAATATTTGCTGCAAGCACATCGAACTATTTGATTACCTAGCTATTTTCCAAGAATATGCTCTGGAGACCGTCTCTAATATTACCAGCTCATTCCACATCGTTGCTCCCTTGGAGCCGCTGCACCATCATATAATGGCGAATTATTGCACAGAATAGCCTCGCTACAAAATGTAGAACAGAATTGATATTAAATTGTTGAACTTGGAAAGAATTTGTTGCATAAAATTGTTGCTTCATAATATAGAAAATGTTTGTTACACCTGGTAGGTGTGACAAACATTTTGTGACTAGATTTAATATGCAGCCAATTTGAAACCTTTAAATTGTTTGTAAAAGGGAGAATCCAACAGCAAAATCTGTGTTGTTCTACATCGTTATCACATTTTCTTTAGGAAATGTCTTGTTATTCAAGACCGATATTATTTTGTTCTATCAGTCCAAATTTTAGGCTCCAGGCAAATAGTAAATATAGTCACAAAATATGATATCTTTGCCTTTTATCCATCAAGATGTTAAACAAATCTATTTCAAATAGACTTGAAATTACTAGCAACTTTGATCTGGAAGATGTAGGATACATGACCTCCTTTTGAGATTGGACCCAACCCTAAATCTAGATGCTAGGCTGATGATTTGTACGCAGATTAGTGACGCCTGAGGGATTGCAGACCGCAATCAGTTCGGTATGTGCTTTAATGATTCAAGCTTCGTTATAATTGTTCAAGCAGAACATCATTTGGGTATTTGGTTATTTACTTTTGTATGTGTTGGAGCGCCTGGTGATATTATAATAGCAGCGAGCCGCGACGCAACCTTAATTAGCTGTTATTAGTTTTTAGTGTCATCATTTCTTTTCTTCTATCTTAAGCACTTGTGCTATGAATACATGTTTTATTAATTATCCATAATCCACTCGTTTAATTTATTTTAAAGTCCTGAATATCTCAATACATGGTCCTTTATCGAGCCGGATGGTGTTAATGAGCTATATAATCGAAGATTCATGAAATTAGCGTTAATGAAGAAAAAATAACCAACGTGTGTTAAAAAGGGTTATAACGCTGCAGCGTGGAATATGGATTGAGTGCATATGAATTCAACGGTGTTAAGTTTATTTTGGATAATATCATCACCCAACACTCGAACAGGTTGTATTTAACTTTAGTTAAGCTTATAAAAGGTTAGTACATTTTTCACCTGTGTTAATGTTAATTATGTTCACTGAGTACCGATTTGCATTGTGAATAGTTTCGTTTATTTTACTTGTATAATTAGCAAAAATTTTTATTTTCATCCTCAAAAGGTGTAATAAAAACTAATAACTGTGTTTTACAAGATAGGCGATAGCTATTCAATTAATTTATTTAATGTATTGGTATTTGTTAGACGTAGTTATTTCGTAGTGTTAGATATTATCACCAATGTGACTACATGCTTAGTTACTTATGCCGTAATGTACTTTCAATTATAGTTTGTGCTTATATACTACAGAACTAATCTAAAATCAATCTAATCTCAAGTTTTGTTATTGAGAAATTTAAATTAGGCAAAAGCCTTAATTATAATTTTATTTCCATCAAATTCATTATTGTATTTATCTAAATTTATATTAAGGATTACCTACCTATTTGCATAATAAATGAACTACACATAAAACATTAAAATCAATTGTAGTTGGTTTTAGGAAATATACTATTAAAACGTTTTGTTTAAATATAAGGTTATAATTTGTTATTGTATTCATTCCAGGTCGACAGCACTCGACTCCCAGTATGTCCGACGAAAGAGAATTAGTAAAGAAGCGTGGAAGTTTCAAAGGTCGCTTAACAGTATTTGTTAATTATCTGGACACATTAACTGATATAAAGCTAAGTAGTTGCGACGTCACAGAGTTACGTCTGCGCATGAGCAAGCTTGAGTCATTGTACGAGCAATACGACGGGGTACAGTTGCAGTTAGAATGTATTTCAGATAATATAAAAACGCAGCTGTCCGAGCGTTCTGAATTCGAGTCAGTATACTTCAAAGCATTGTCTAGGTCTCAAGAATTGCTAAATAAATATTCGAAAGATAATGAGTCGACCTGTGATAAAAGTACTCGTGGTAGTATTCACAAACCTATTAAGTTGCCTACAATACAATTACCAAAGTTTAATGGGTCCTATAGCAATTGGATGGAATTTCGTGACACCTTTACTAGCCTAATTCATAATAACGACGAGATCGACGAAATTAATAAATTTCATTATTTACGTGCTTCTCTGGAGGGATCTGCTGCTGTGGTTATTCAGTCTATTGAGTTTTCTGCTGCCAACTATGTAGTAGCTTGGGGCTTATTGTGTGATCGATTTGATAACACAAGATTATTAGTTCAGAATCATGTGTCAGCGTTGTTTAACATAGACCATATCACAAAGGAGTCATCTGTTGCGTTAAAAGAATTAATAGATCAATTAAATAAAAACCTGCGATCGTTAGACTCGTTAGGTGAGCCAGTCAAGCAGTGGGACACTTTACTTATTTATATAGTTACGCGTAAGCTTGACCAGAAGTCTTATCGCGAGTGGGAGGAGCTTAAGGGTCGTATGGACAAGGATTGCAAGATCACCTTTGATGCATTTATTCAATTCCTCCGCACACGCGCCGATTTAATTGAGACACTAGAATTATCACGAACTAACGCGCACGTTACTGCTAAACCTAGTTCCACTTGTAAGGTTAAATCTATGGTTGCGACACAAAGTTCTAATAACGCAAGCAGTGAATCTGTCACAAAGCCTTGCCCTAAGTGCAAAGGTGACCACAGTTTATCTACTTGTTCTCAGTTCCTTTCATTAAGTAATGAAGCCCGCCTTAAATTAGTGCCTAATTATAAAATATGTTACAATTGTTTTCGTATAGGTCATTTTGCCAACCATTGCAGGAAACCCGGTTGTAAGTTATGTAAGCGCAAACACAACACATTAATTCATGTTTCCGATATTAAAGGTAGTAATAATAACGATATTTCTGATGGTCCAGTTCCGACTCCGTCCACGTCCGCGGCGCCCGCGCACGCAGGTAGCACTGCCGGTAATAACGTTGCTTTGTCTGCGAACATTCTACCTTCTTATAGCAACCAACGACGCGGCGTATTATTGTCTACCGCTTTAATTAAATTGTACGATTATAATGATCGTGAGCATATTGTCCGAGCGACACTCGACAGTGGTAGCACATCATGCTTTATGACGGAGCGACTGTGCAAACTACTAAAATTAAAAACAAGTCGAATAGACGGGTCAATCTATGGCATAAATAACGTGATTGCTCACGTAGGCAACACATGTCAAGTTAAAATGACGTCACTTAATAACAGCTATAAAGCTAAGTTGTTTTGTTTTGTTTTGCCATTAATTAGTGATAATATGCCTTGTCGAGAATTAGATTTAACTGTCCTCAATATTCCTTCTGATATTTGTCTAGCTGACCCTACTTTTTACAAGCCGTCAGATGTAGATCTTTTAATTGGTGCTGATCTTTTCTGGGACTTGCTATGTTCGGAGAGGATAAAGTTAGGTGTCGGAATGCCAGTATTATGTGAGACTAGGTTAGGTTGGATCGTGTCCGGCCCTATTAATTACAAGTGTGATAATGTTGATAGGGTTAAATGTAATTTCACTAAAACTTCTAGTTTCTGTACTGACACGGACTTAGAATTAATACGCAGTGATTTAACGCGATTTTGGAACCTCGAAGAGATTAATTCGCAATCTAATGATTATTTGCCTGAAGAAAAAATGTGCGATGAACATTTTGTCGCAAATACGACGCGTTTAGCGGACGGTCGGTTTTGTGTTCGGATACCACTGAAGCAAAATCCTTCTATTCTAGGTAGTTCATTTAATGGGGCTACTAAATGTTTATATTCTCTGGAACGCAGACTGAAGGCTAAACCAGATTTTAGCAAATTATATCACGAGTTCATGTCAGACTATGAAACGTTAGGACATATGACCGAAATTAAAAATGTAGGTTTGGATGATAAGGCATACTTCATACCTCATCACGGGGTATTACGCGAATGTAGCACCACTACCAAACTTCGCGTAGTGTTTAATGCTAGCTGCCCTACTTCATCAGGAGTTTCTTTAAATGATATACAGATGGTGGGTCCTACGGTTCAGGACGACCTTTTGTCTATACTTCTTCGGTTTCGACAGCATAAATATGTCTTGTCGGCTGATGTTGAGAAGATGTATAGACAGGTCGTGGTCCATCCATCTGATAGGCATATGCAACAGGTAGTTTGGCGTGATGATACCTGCAATCCTGTCAAGGTATTTAAATTAAACACCGTAACTTACGGTACGGCTAGTGCACCATTTCTTGCGACGCGTTGTCTCAAGCAATTAGGTATAGAGTGCACTAATGATAAGATTGCCACAATCATAAAGCATGATTTTTACGTAGACGACCTGCTCACGGGTGGCAATGATTTAACTGAAGTTATTGACATTCGTAATGAAGTCACCAATGTACTTGCGTCAGCTTGTATGCCACTCAGAAAGTGGAAGTCGAACGCACCTCAGTTAGTTTCAGAGACTTTTCAGTCATCATTAGATTTAGGAATTGCGTCTAGTGAGCATAACAAGCTGCTAGGGCTTGACTGGTTCACTAATTCTGACGAGTTAGGTTTTAGTATTAGTTCTAAAATGCCGTCTAATGGCAGCTCTAAGCGTGATTTGCTTTCAGCAATTGCGTGTATATTTGACCCGTTAGGTCTGTTATCTCCCTTTGTAGTTTCCATGAAAATGTTATTACAACAAATGTGGTTAGATAAAATTTCATGGGACGAACCTTTGTCTTTGGAATACAGAGCAAGCTGGAATGCTATTGCAAAGGATCTACCTGTCTTAACCAATTTTCGCATTCCACGTCTTGTCATGTCTGCTTCATATCATGCATTGGAGCTTCATATCTTCACGGATGCATCTGAGCGAGGGTATGGTGCTTGTGCCTATGTACGCAGCGTCAGTAGTGGACATGAATGCATGGCTCGTTTACTAATCGGTAAAAGTCGTGTGGCACCAATCAAACCCACTACAATTCCGAGGTTGGAACTGTGTGGTGCCGTAGTGGGAGCTCGTATTTATGATAAGGTTGTTAAATCACTTCGAGTAAAGTTCGATCGGACTTATTGTTGGACGGACTCAACCATCGTCTTAGGATGGTTACGGATGCTGCCTTCTAAATTACAGCCATTCGTGCGCAATCGCGTGGCTGAAATTCTAGACAAGGCAGGTAATTGCATTTGGCAACACGTCCCGACTGACAAGAACCCAGCAGATCTGATATCCCGCGGCTTGGATATTAGTACTCTGCAAGGTTCTTCTATATGGTGGTGTGGCCCTGAGTTTTTGATGCAAGATCAATCCAACTGGCCATCTCAATTTATTTCTTCCGATTGCGAATCATTACCCGAAACACGACCTCAAGTTTCCTTAAGTACCATAGTACAAGATCGTTTCAACGATGCATTTATAGATTTTAAACGTTTCTCTAATTATTTAAGACTTGTTCGTTGCGTTGCGTATGTATTGCGATTTGTTAAAACTTGTAGGAAACTGCCTGTAAATAGTCTATTCCTGTCAGAAGCTGAACTACATGAAGCATTAAACGTTATAATTATTAAGAGTCAAACTGAATCATTTCCAGAGTACCACTTACTTTTAAATGGACAAAGTTTACCTGTGAAAAGTGCGCTCTTAAAATTTAATATTTACTTGGACAGCAATAAAATAATGCGTGTCGGGGGACGCCTAGATAATTCTAATTTCTCTTATAGCAAAAAGCATCCAATAATTTTACAGTCCACTCATGTTTTTACAAAATTATTATTTAATTATGAGCATAAAAAATTGATGCACGCAGGTCCGCAATTGTTATTGGCCTCAATTAGGGAATCGTATTGGCCTATAGGCGGTCGAAATTTAGCCAAATCTTGCTATCGTAACTGCGTGCGCTGCTGTCGTATGAAAGGTACCGTGGTTGTTCCTTTAATGGGAAACTTGCCACAGCAGCGTCTCCTTCCTGGAGGTTATCCTTTCGAAAGTGTTGGCGTAGATTATGCCGGTCCTATCATGTGTGCAAGTCGGCAAGGTCGTGGTTGTAGGCTAGTAAAGGTATACATTGCGATTTTCATTTGTTTCACCACCAAGGCTATTCACTTGGAGCTTGTAGGCGACCTAACTAGCAACAAATATTTATTGGCTTTATATAGGTTTATTTCGCGAAGAGGAAAACCTGTTGACATTTATTCTGACAACGGTACCTCTTTTGTTGGCGCGTACAATGACATTTCCAAATTTTTAAAATCAAATTGCGATTCTTTGAGTGATAGTCTAGCCAATGAAAGCATTAAAATGCATTTTATTCCCGCTTATTCACCTCACTTTGGCGGACTCTGGGAGGCGGGTGTTAAGTCGACTAAATATCATCTCAATCGAGTGTTGGGTAAGTGTAATCTTACTTTCGAGGAACTTAACACTACGCTAATCCAAATTGAAGCGATCTTGAATTCTCGCCCGTTGACGCCGCTGTCTTCTGATCCTGCTGACCTCAACCCTCTGACGCCAGGACATTTCCTCATTGGTCGACCGCTTACTTCCCTACCACAGCGAGATTACCAGGACGCCTCCGCAAATCATTTAACCCGGTTTCAACGGATTGGACAACTGCGCCAACATTTCTGGGTTCGGTGGAGTAAAGAGTTCGTGTCTGAGTTGCAGCAGCGAACCAAGTGGCGTTCCAATAAAGATACGCTGGAGCTGAACTCCTTGGTTGTGGTGAAGGAGGACAACGTACCCCCCCTTAAGTGGAAACTGGGAAGAATTGTTGCCGTCCATCCAGGATCAGATGCGATCGTTCGTGTGGCTGACATAAGGACGTCTACTGGAATTATTCGGCGAGCCTTCAGTAAAATTTGCCCGCTACCTGTCTGTGCTGATTCTTGTTGAAAGAGATCCTTTCAACGTCCGGGGGCATGTTGGAGCGCCTGGTGATATTATAATAGCAGCGAGCCGCGACGCAACCTTAATTAGCTGTTATTAGTTTTTAGTGTCATCATTTCTTTTCTTCTATCTTAAGCACTTGTGCTATGAATACATGTTTTATTAATTATCCATAATCCACTCGTTTAATTTATTTTAAAGTCCTGAATATCTCAATACAGTATGTGACATTGAATAAATTCAATAGTGACCAGACTCAGTGACTATAAAACTATAATAACTCTTTTCGATTTGAATATTATGTTTTGTATTGTATATTTTTTATATTGAAAACATGCTTTAGTAGCTACCAGTGTTGTTATGGATATCCATATACGTAACCGAAACTATCGGATATCCGAAATAAAAAAATATCCGTAACCGTAACCGAATCCGAAATAAAAGTTTTGGATAGTTTCGGATAGGGCGGAGTCTAACTAAATACTACACTCGTACGAATTAACTGTGCACTCCACTGGAATGCGACACCTCTCCCGCTACCTAATGACGTCACAGCGCGAGGTGCACAGCTATTCGTACTTACAGTTCCTTAAAAAAATAATATCCGTAACCGAAACTATCGGATAATCCGAAATAATTTAATATCCATAACCGTAACCGAAACCGATATTATATTTTACCAATATCCATATCCATATCCGGATCCGAAATTATATATCCATAACATCCCTGGTAGCTACCTATTTGGTTTGTAGTATATTATGTAAATTTTGACTTTAGATGCATAAAGAAGGAGGTGGTTTAGAATAAAAAAAGTCAAGTCTCAAGAAGAATTAAGTATTATTCAAAGTCCAAAATTATAGAAGCAGTAGGAGGACACTGTTTTTATTAGAAACATTAAGGTTTTACGATTACATAAACAACACTAAGAAAATAAACTTACTTTCTCACTGTAATCTAAGAAAACACTGTTACTTCTATCTAGAAAAAAATATTGAATTTGTTCTACACTTACCGTAGATGTCTGAGAAATCTCTTTGATATCAGGCTCCTTATTATATTAAAGTACCAGCACTTGATTGTATTTATTTTGTCTTATAATAGATTGCTCTCAGACGAAAACATTGTAGGACTAGGTATCTAATGTCTACACCTACATAATTGGTATTCATTAATTTATTTCATTTACACGGCTGAAAACCAATTACAGAAAACCCAAGTGTCAATATAATAAGCACACACATAAAACACGAAGAAAAATAACATATTCATATTAAAAAAAAAAAACCTGTCTGTGAGTTTTTGAGGTGAATCTCCAAAAAAACTAAAGCAATTTCGATAAGTGTTAAAGAATACCTACCGTCAATTTAGCATTGTATTTTTGAGTTGTCTGCTTTACACGTGCATTAAATAGTGTATTGTTGAAGTAAACAATTAAGCACTCCTGAAAGATGAAACTTGTGGAGTTTGTACATCGCATCTTGTTTCACGATCGTAAACGAGAAATGTCTGTTGAATTTCATTTCAAAGTATACTTTATACAGTGTTGATAGCGTCCTTTATTCAATAAACATAATTAAAAGTTGTACTAAGTTTAATAGTGAAACAGATTTTAATTAAATATATTATGTGCTTACTATTGGACGACCACCGTGTTCGAGTAGCGTACGCACCGGTTTTCAAGGTGTCGCCAGCTCTGAGGTCCCGGGTTCGATCCCCGGACGGGTCAATGTAGAAAACCACTTTTCTACATTGTCCCGGGTCTGGGTGTTTGTGGTACCTTCGTTTTTTCTGAATTCCATAACACAAGTGCTTTAGCAACTTACTTTGGGTTCAGAGCAATGTATGTGATGTTGTCTGCATTTATTATTATTATATTGAATGCATACGTATACATCATCTATGTTTTTACTTGAAACCTATATATTTAATTATGAAAATGGTCAGTTACATCATACACTTATTGTTCTTCTATTTTTAGTGTCTTTATCATGTTAAGTTATAATATTTTTTCTTTTTTGTGTAATGGTTGATTAGTGGAACTGGTTTATATTGTTTAAAATAAATAAATTAATACACTGTTTTCTGAGTGTCCGAAATGGAATCTTATAAAATATCCTGACTAAAGTGTAAAGATGTGAACCAAAATTACCATAACGATCTAAATGTTTTAATAGACTCAGTTCTCAATTTTCTTTTATAGTAGGCCTATGACCCGAGAGATAGTTACAGACTAATATAATTATACTTTCAGCACTTTGGCGCTCATTTCACACGGCTAAAGTAGTAGGTTCAACCCCAAAACGAGAGTTAAACCTCTGTAAGTACCACTTGCAGCTTAATGTTCGGATTAAACCAGTTTGTCCGACATGTATTGCTTGTATTATCTTCACTAAACGGTGTTGCTATTAAGGTAGTTGGTTTACATGCAGGCTTTCAATTTGCGAGATTTAACTGTACAATATAACGAACCAGTTACTTGTTGTAACTAAGTTGTTTTTGAATGATCAGTCGTGTCGTTTTTATTTCTATTTGTTTAACACAGTTCAGTCCAAAAAAATATATGAGATCATATTTTACAAAAGGAAGTACATTGTGTCTACGATAAACATCAATGGATGATTAATACAATAAATAGTTAACTTAATATTATATCAAACGCCGTGGTTGGTGGCTAGTATTTTCTCGACCAATCACAGTCGTGGTCCAAATTTAATAAAGTATTAAATTGATCATCCTTTTACCGGAGGTTATTGTTTTCCTACTTTGTTCGTTGGTATGAACCACGGGTATGAACATTCAACAACAACAAACCTACTACTATTTAACTATTCTCTAAGAAGAATGTGGTACTTATAAGTTATGAGATTTGATATTTTCTTCTTACTATAAGGACTGCCTCGTTGGCCTAGTGGTTCTTAGCACGACTGCTACGCTAGAGGTCTTGAGTTCGATTCCCAAGTCGACCAAGGTGTTATTGGGTTTTTCTATGAAATTCTCAGTAGCAGGTCGGAGTTTGGATTTGTGCCCGGTTAGTGGCAATAGGCTCGCCCCCTATTAAATGGGACCTAAACATACCGGCGAGCTGTGGGTGTAAATTGGTACACCTCTGCCTAACCCATTGGGGATAAAGGCGTGATGGTATGTATGTTACTATAAGGAAATGGGCTTAGTGAACGAAAACGACATCAATTTGGTAAAGTTGTGACGTAAGCTGCCAACAAATGGTTACGATAATGATAACCGCTGCATTATCATAATCCTACCGTTTCCTTTACGTGTCTACCACGTTGAGGAAATAATCTTGACCTGATAAATGTAGGCTGGAATTATTACCTGAAAATTTGTCTGCTTAGTAAAAAACATAGGTTTCAACTTATTTGCTTTCTGTAGACGTTATTGTCAACAAGTTCAACTTGACTCAAATTATATTAAAAATATTATATTATTTGTATGTTCCTCTATGTACTTTTCATGGTCTTCTTTCGCCCTAGGAGAGGCAAATTGATAAAAGCCATCGAAGTGCTCACATAACCTCATATCACATATATATACGATGATGTTTATTTTTGTTTATTAAATTAAGCGCACCAGGAACTCTTAACGTAAGGCCTGTCGACGTTAAAGCGAGACGACGCTACGCGCTGTGTAGAGCGCCGTCTCGTTTCTACATTAGCGACAGATCTGATTGAGTTTATGGTACAGGTTCAGTATTTATAAATATTAGAAGCAGATGCTTCAGACCGTTTCGAGTGGAATTTATCCCAACGTTATGCAAATCAAACGCCTACAAGAATACAAACAAGGCTCCAGTCTTTTCTCATGTAAATTTTTTGTTTATATAAAGTAATTTTCCGCGCCAAACATTATGCTTTAGATTGTTTAGCATAACTTCGACATAACAAGGTAAATTAAATTATATAAAGTATTTTGTTAAAGAAAAACTGCTTACTGATGTAATAAAATACCTTTTATATTATTCAGAAAAAAATATGCATAAGGTTAACTGTTTTTAAATATACCATGGGTTGGATTGTTTTGGTATAGTTAAGGTCGTTTGATTTTTTTAAAAAGAAATAGATAAAGTAACCGCTTCTCCAGTGTAAAATAATAACATTATGAGCATAGGCTCATAATGACAATGTTGAAAAACAAAAGATAATAGTATATATTTTATGGACCAAGTGATAAATTGAGCAGTATACATAATGCCCGGTCATTATGAAAAATGCCCAATATGAGAGTGCAATTTGACAATAATTATTCAAATAATCAAATTGTCCGGGCACTATACATATTGCCCATCACCTTTTGGGCAGAGTAATACAAACATATTTAATTACTATTTTTTTATTGTTATTGTCATTTAACTTAAAATAAACTAAATATTAACCACGTTAAACCACTTAAATAATCAGACTCATTATTTGGATTAATTACGAAGGACTTCTACCTTAAAAACCCACTAGTTTTTGCATTTAAAACTTAAGGAAAGTCTTAAAAAAAAAATTCACAACATATCTTTGTTTTATAGAAATGACTTATTATTATAAAACATAAAATAAACTAAAGTTTAAGCAATCAGACTCATTATTTGGCATAATTAGCATCTTCTCTTATTAAAAGTCAAATGAAAATATTAGTAAAATAAAACATCAAAATTGAAAACAATAATCATACAATATGTAGCAAGTAACAGGTTTATTTATTAGAACAACTGCCACTGTGATTGCATTTGAGGTACACAACTTTTTGGCTTTGCGACAACTACATTTATCAGACTTGCAACCACCTTTACAACCACATCTACTATACCCTTGCCCTCCGCATTTAGAGGACATTTTACAACACTCTCTCAGCGAAATCTCTGTCTCTGGAACTTCTTCAGGCGACATAAATCTTTCTTTGCAGACAGTAAATTGGTTTCTTGAATATAGTTGATTTAAAACACCTTGTTTTGTTCCCAGTTTATAAAGGTTATTGGCTGTTAATGCAAAAACTGTAGCAAGCATATTTCTTCCATCGCTACGAGCGCGATCAACATCGGGAACTCGAACTCTTACAGTGTCACCAATTGCAGCCATGGGATATTTAGCGCTTGATACATCCAACATTTTATTTGCTTGATTCTGCAAATTCACGCCATGCGTACTTCCCTCCCCGCCCTCGCACCGCGTTAAATATAGCTTTATTATCAAATTGCCCAACTATCAGGTAGCAATATAATAATGACCGTGCAATGTGATAAATAATAAAGTTAAGATAGTAATTAATCACTTAGCCCGATAAAGCTAGACATTATTCATAATGCTCGTGCATTATAAATAATGCCCGCATTAATCACCTGGTCCATAACATATAGATACTAAAATTCCAACATTGTCTTTTATAAACAAATGGTATCCGAATAAAGTGTATAGAGGATAAAAAATGTATTATTTAAAACAAAACATTTGGTACACACACACATTTCAAAACTTTCTTGTGTAACAAAAACCGAATCAAACTACGACAAAATACTACGAGAACACTGTTTCCAGGTCAATTAAAAACCAGTATAACAATGATCTGCTAAATGTCTTCCTAAGTGCGTCCGGCCAAAGTTAGTTAACTTTCTGATTTACAGGCAGAACATGAAGAGTTCCCAATGAATTGTTAATAGCATAATAACCTTCATTACTTCGCATTACCGTGAAGTTTTAATGTAAGTACCTAATTTAAGTTTCTAAGGCACTGTTCGAGATTTTGGCAAACTTTTACACTTTGCTTCGAATATAATTTAATGTTAGAAGTTTTGGATATTATGTTGTTCGTGAATACAAGTAATTGATATGAATAAATAGGTTTATTAATAAAGTTAACTTTCATCTAATATAGTTACTTTGATATTAAATCACTTAGGAATTCAGTACTAGCGCCTTTTCGCTTCGCAATGGCATCGGTTGTTGCTTTAAGAGCTAGTGTCGGTGTTTATGTGTCCTTATTTATTTAATAGTTCATTGTACACAAATAATAGTAAAACAATACATGAGATTAGAAATGTAAAATGTGCCTACTATGGCACAGGCTAGTTCAATCGCTCCAACATATATTGTTTATTTCTTTTAGGTTAGAGAGGTGGAACAAAGAGAAGTCTTTTGAATAATATTAACGACAAGTAATTACTCGAACATTTTTGTTTTGTAGAAACTAACAGACCTTACTATATAAATATAATATAATAATCCAGCCTATAAACGTCCTACTGTTGGGCACAGGCCTCTTCCCATATAGAGAAGGCACGAGCATTGATCACCACGCATAGCTCAGGAGTCAGGGTTTCAAACTAAAATGTACCTTTTTTTATGTCAATAAAACATTTATTATTATTTATTATTATTATTACCATGCTTGCTCTCTGCGGATTGGCGATTTCAGATCCCAAATTTTGGAATCCAGGTTTCCTCACTATGTTTTCCTAAAGTACATATAATTTTGAAAAAGCCACATTGGTACTTGCCCGGGTTCGAACCTGCTACCTTGTGCATACAAATCCGTTCATTGAACCTCTAGGCCACCACGACATATTATTATTTATTATATAGACCTTAGAGTTAATTTTATTTTAGCTGTTACTTGGTATTGTATCAAGTATTGTTGCCATAAATTGCCTAGATCTTTATATAAGGTTTATATAAAGTTGTTAGGGACTAAAAGAAGACAGCTATATAATGCAGTAGAGGTATATAGGTTTGTCTCGCTTCTGCACTCAACGCGTTAAGGAAGCGCAGTACAACCATTAACCATAATTGTGGACCGCTTAGATTTTATAGTTCTAAAACTATGATAGTATAAGACTTATGTATAAAATTTTATTAAATACCAGGATTTAAAATAAAAAGCCCGTCGTGTTTAAAAATTTGCATGCTATTAAAAAGGTTTTGCATGTTTATAGAGATATAGAAGTTTTTTTAAAAGCCTGTATGAAATGCCTAATGAGTAAACCTTATGGATTATATTCATATTCAAAGATGTTATTTTGAATACTAACGTGTAAATTTCATAAAATTCATCGCAAAAATCATCGACACGCTAAGAAGAAGACGTAGGTATAAAAATACCCGAGGTATTTGAAATGTAAATCCTATATTGCTATTTACATCATCTATACTTATAATAAATCTGTAGAAGTGAAAATTCTGTACATTGAAAATATCAAAAAAATAAATGGCGGGGGGTGTACTAGACCGACACCAAACACAAAAGTGTGAAAAAAATATTTCTGTCTGTCTGTCTGTCTGTTTGTTCAGGTATCACGCAACAACTACCGGTTCGATTACAATGAAACTTGGTATAATTATTCTTTATTATCCTGGGCACTACACTGGGTAGGTAGTTTTTTTCCCGGAAAAGTATAAACAATAAAAAACAAACTTAATTTTGCGGTTAAAAACTCATTGATAAGTTTCATCATCCACGCGAACGAAGTCGCATGCACAGCTAGTTTGAACTAAGGTTGTGCAGAAAATAATAACCGTGTTATGATACTATAAAATGCCTAATTTTCGCTTTTAATTAATTTTGTTATTTACTGTCCCATAGAGTATTTTTCGTTAAGTATTAATTACTTCCTACTTCCATTTATTTGTCATTGTAGCACTGGTAACTGTCTTTACAACACCAACTAAAAAGCTTAACTTTACAGACAGATTAGTCTTATCTAAAATTCTGAACCTAGATCCTAACCACTGGCTTTATCGCTGAGTTCGTCCTCAATTCCTAAAGCACTCTTAGAAGCACTCAACAATTAATGGTCGCTTCCGATGCCACCTACCATGTGCACAATACGACCGATGTAACTTGGAGACTGTGAAAAGAACTACAAGAGTGTTAAAGTGAGATGCAAGTACACATAAACAGTGTGCGGAAACAAGACGGCAATATCTTGTATCTCTTTTCAGACTCGCCAAGTTACATCGGCTGTATGTAACGAAGAATAATCTTCTTCTCTTTATAGTGATCTGTCTTCCTTAAAAGTCGATTCCTTGAAATGATAAACGAATCGTTTTTAACAGATGTTGAAAGCGTTTGTGGCTTGATTTATACCTAAGGTTAGTAAAGAACTAAGTCAGTGTGAGCAGTTATAGTCGGAAACGAGGAGCAACGTTTTATAAATTCTCAGCATCAAGGAGTTTTTGCCAGCGAATCTCAAACTATAGAAGCCGTAAAGTTATCTTTCTTATATGTCATTGATATATTATTAAGTAGATGTCACACTTCCACATTTAATGACATTAAGATAAAGGTAATTCATTTTTTACCTTAACGTCTACTAACTTACATTCTCGACATTCTTTTTACGTTATACTCACGAAGTTTCCCATCAAAGGTAAATTTAAAAATATATTTACAAACAACTATAGCTTGAAAGCCTCTATAGTAGTTTTTCAAGGGGAAGACATATGCCGAGCACTGCAATACCTAAATGGGTAAATAAAAAATTAAAAAATCTCACGCAGGTTACAGCTCAGATAAATAACTTCAATATCACCCTGTATCCCGGTTCACATAGATCGGATTAGATTTACGCCGGATCGTCGCGGGTCCCCTGCACCCGGGGGATTGTCCTACATTCTATCATTTCTATCTGACGTCGGATAGATGTATATCTAGATAACGGTGACGGTAATCCGTGTTCTGTCAAGACGGTGTTATTACGTCTAATTAGTGTAAAAACACTATTTTGTCTAAGTCTTTTAATTATTAGGCTTTATTAGGATTCGTGACTTAATATTTTTTCGTATTATTATTGATTAATGTATCTAATATTAATAATACTGAATGCTAGCTAGAGCATTACAGTGCATCAATTTATGTTATGTGTTTTTAGACAAACCATAGTTTTTTAGAAGTACGGATTGAAATATGTTGGTAATGTATTATTTACCTACACCTTAGTTCGACATCAGATTGCATTGTATTGTCTTGTACTGGATCTGTAATTTATAGATGATTTTACATATTACATATTATAATGTTACTGCGTCTAACCCCACACACCTAATAACACATACCTATCTTATTCTGATCTTTATTACATTCATCCTTTTTCATCCCAAAAAATCCAATTACTTACCTGATTTAAAATCTAACTCAATTTACAACGCCAACAAATTAGACCTCATTACCATTTTTAGTTTGGATTTAATCCAATTTAAAAATTCTCTAGATTAATCCAATATTGAGCGTTGAATGGCATTTTTAAAGGTTCTTCCATTCATGTTTATCAAAGGCTTGGGATCTTTGAAAATGAAGAGGAATATTCAAACACGGATGAAAAACTGTGCTTTAGAAGTTTCCAAGTAATTAAGCAGCGTTTAGCGCCGGTTCTCGAGCTCGCGATTATTTGCACTAAGAATTGTACCCGGTTCCTCTTGGGAATCACGTTTTTTTTTCAACCAATTTTGTTCAGAGCTTCTATTTTTAGATTTGTGACATTGATTTGTAGCAGGGTTTTATTTCGTGTGGTCCTTTTATCAGATGATTAAGAATCACATCTATATGTAATTTCATGCAATTTTCTGTCTGTAATTCAATATACAAAATTTATAATGGGTCAGATTTAATACACAAGTAGTTTAATACACAGTTTACATATTTCGTAACCTTAAGGAAATAGTTAATTGAGAACGTAACAAAGAGTATGACAGTTATTAGCAAAGACACCAAAGAATATGTGTCCTTAATTAAGTTGGAGACAAGAAAATTGTAGCTATTATTCACGTAAAACAAATTAAATAAAAAACGAACTAATAAAAAATCCAGTGGCTTTAGCTAAATAGCTTTAGAAAATTCATTCAGTTTAGTCAAATCAATATAGATCAACGAACGCAGACTGAAAAATATTCAAAGCTTAAACTGAATCCCAGTATATTTTTCGTATACATTAAGAGAGGCCTTTGTACCCCAAAATCACTTGAGCTTTACTTGAGACCCTTTAATTTTGTTGGCCTTGCAAGCCTGTGGCGTGATGGATGACACTTCATATCCCTTAGTTTTTTGTGTGAAGAGAAAAATATATAACCTTACTTTTTGTTAGAAGCCTGCGTCGGCGGTCTTTATTTTGTAACCACAGTGAAGTAAAGTATTACTTTGACAGTAACAGCGTTCTTTGATCGGAGAAGTAAGGTTGATATTTTTTATTTGTTTTTAGAACTGATGTGTGACCGTGTAGTATTCGTAGAAGGGCTTAGAGTAGATATACATAAGGTAATCATCGCATCGCTAGTAGCCCATTGTGTCAACTGTAGCTGTAATTGTTACGCTCGTTTACATATTTAAGTATGTGATTTTTATGCAACGACAAAGGCTAAATATCGATGCTTTCGATATTATTAGCACCTATGTATGTTTTTATAAAACGGCGACCTTTATTGTCACATGCTTATTCATGTTGGTGCTCACAGTAAGACAGGTATATTTTATAGTTTACTTATTTACATGTCCCTATAGATAGAGATTATCGGGCTTGTCCAATTTTCGTAATATGTAGTGAAATGAAAACAGTTCATGCTGTGATGGAGAAATTGAACTGAAATGAAAAGGAAGTACTTAAGTCTACGTCAAGGAATAAAATATTACAGCAACGTTGAGTGAGAAATATCTCTTGCACGTGCGACTTGTTGACGTACAACCTTGTTTTCCTGCTGCCCTGTGAATGGCGTCCGACTGATAATATTCTATTTACTACCAAGAGTATTTCGCTTCACTTGATACTTACATTTTTTTTTCGCCTACTCATTTATTTTGTGACACGAGTAAGATTTTTACTGACAGAAGTATATTTATTATTATATAGAAAAAATGAAGGCTATATCAGATTTTTCATGAGTAACACCGTTCAGCAATACACGAAAAATATATTAAGTGGGAACAAACAATACAATGAAAATTGCATGCCAATTGTAACATTAAAAGATATTGCCATGATGCAAATAAAACTTTATATGTGTTGCATGTAAACATTTTAACCTGCTTTCCGACAGTCATATATATCATGTTTTATGATAAAAGTTATTATATTTTGGTCTGAAGAAATCAGAATATTGTTTGTGGCTTTCGTGCATTAGACTGCGGAAGGATGAAGTATCGCGTGTTTCAGAAAGTTTGAAGCCAACAAACTGTTTTAGAAAACAAAGAAAATCGTTGTACAAAAATAAGCTTAAGCAAAAGTATTTTAAACTAAATAATTTTGTAAAAATTATTACCTAAAAATGGTAATATTTTATGAAATTAGAGACTAAGCCCTCTTACGCACTAGCGGTTGGCCGCCTAGGCGGTTCGTTTGAGCGGCCAGCCGCCTGATGCGGTTGCCATAGCGGTTGACCGCTACGCCAACCGCACGGCGGCCAACCGCTATGAAACCGCGTAAAGCGGTTGGACCGCTTGAAGGCGTGTTTTGTCTAGTAAAGAAATGGACGCCGTCGAGGTAGCTTGTGTTATCTATTTTTACTACCGAAAACAACGAAAGAAAAATAAAAACAGATACTGGATTCACCCTTTACTAGAAACACGCAACGAATTTGGCCACCCTTTTTACTTTTCTCTATGGGCGGCTCGCCGCGAACTGAACCGCCAGGTGCGTATAAACAGAATGGCGGCCAGCCGCGAAGCGGGCCGCAGCTATCCATTCAACCGCCGCGGTTGAAATTTTGTGGCGGTTAAGTGCGTACAATCACAAGCGGTTGCATATTAAACTGGAAATGCGGCTAACCGCGCGGCTAGCCGCCCCCGCGGTTAACCGCTAGTGCGTAAGAGGGCTGACTGAGAACATTATAGGTTACACTCAACTTCTTTGGAAGACATTTACCTACATGGTTCTAACGTCGAAAAGTACCAAAAAATAAAAGAATATCATCTATAGAGTGTATTCGTTTACCCTGTTAGTGAGTCGGACGGATACAGATTGAACAAAAGGCGTATCTTGTTTCGATACGATCCGTCACTTTGAAACCGAAGAGCGCCATCTACCGGCAAACAATGCGGGACTATTCAAAGGCTTTTAAGACGACGTTTTCTTATATTGTTTGGACAGAAAATGTAGGTACATAGATATAAATCTAGGTACAAAGAGATAGAGAGAGATAAACTATTGGAGAAATTTGTAACAATTTACCTTTCGAAGGTGTTTTTGTTGCCTATTAGCTATTATTACAGTGACATCGTCTCCTCTAATGTGTTCCAGGGTTCTTCAACCCGAAGTGGTATGAAAGATGCTTATGGAGGAATTAATCCGTTGTACAAAAAATAACTTAAAAGCTTACTTAGATTTTATTTATGAAAAATATGGTAAGTACTCAAAGTAGGCCCCTTGTTACTTACATCACGCCAAAAACTTACTAAAAAAAAAATTAGAGTAAAATAACTCCTAAAGGTAGCCAACTACTTCAAATCTTACTACAAATACTAACAAACATTCGAATTTCAACATTCGGTCGCCGCGTCGCATCGCCACGTCAAACACAGCGACATCTGGCGGCCTAATCCTGTCGTACGTGAAGATAAACAAACCCTTGCCCTCACGTCCACATTATCTGTAGGGTGCGACCTTGTAACCTAATTTTCCGGAACTTCTGAGGTTCAGTGACAAACGATTTATCTGCGCTTGAGGGCTTGCCCTGTAGTTCTTTATGAAGGTAAGGGCGAAGATAAGGTGGTTATAGTTTAGTATGAGTGATATTTTGTTCAGTTACGTCGCAATTTTCTAGTAGGTTTTCGCTTTACAGGTGCACTTAGGTTTGCTGTGTTTTATCAGGATAGTTATGTTAGCTGCATAAGGAAATGTGGTGTATTTGTAACTTTGCAATATAATTTTCGGTTAAAATATTTATTTGAACACGTTAAATAATGTAATTGAGGGGCGAGTGGCTAAGTGTAAGCCGTAAGGTTTGACCGATAATACAGGTTAAGCCGCGCTCGCCGCGGTTGGTCCGTGGATGGGTGACGATTTATAACATACCGAGACCCCTCCGTGTTTCGGAAAGCACGTTAAACAGTAGGTCCCGGCTGTCATACATTGATCTTTGGCAGTCGTTAAGTCAATTCTGACAACCAGTCTTACTATGGGATACTGTTTCCCAGTAAAAATGGGTTGTGGAGGTCAGATAGGCAGTCGCTCCATGTAAAATACGGTATTCAGCTGAATCCGGTAAGACTGGTAGCCGACCCCAACATAGTTGGGAAAAGGCTCGGGAGATGATGATGAAATAATGTAATTGATCTAAAACTTTTTGCTTACCAGTATGACACTAGTAACAACGCAAGAATATGTAATTGAATAAAATATATACACAGATAGTAGAAAGTGATCATCAACAGAGTCTTATCCCTAGAGGAAAAATTAAATTAAACAAATTAAATATTTAAACATTTTCTACCCTATCAATCTGAACTGAAACATTTCCACCTAAAATACATAAACAGAAACTACGAACTAACAAATTACCAATGAAAATAAAGTTAAAATTCGTTGAGTTGTACTTCGTCGGAATCAACAGTCGCTTCCGTACATGCCGTCCGTGGCCGGTCGAGAGCGGTTCATTAGCGCAAGTTAGGCTGCTCCAATATTAACTATTCACGAACTTTCTTGCTGCGGGCAGTTCTTTTTGGTTTTAATAGTTTTGTTATTATGTGTTTTTGTGTATTTGTTATGAAGTTTGTGTAGTTTGCTTACCTGCTCGTATATATATTTGTATACTATTTAAATAAATTATCATTTATTGTATTTTTTTCATATGTCTGGTATAGTATGGTTTGGCAATGAAATTCATTTTATTCATTTTTGTTTTCGGAAAAAGTAAGCTACATTCAACTGTGTTTGTTTGTATATTGCAATTGCGCCTATTTCGTGTTCAAACTCCTAAAAATAAGACACAATTGTTTGATCTTCTACACAGTTACAACCATCTTATCATTAAATCTGGACTTAAGGAGCCATAGTGCCATAGCACCAACACAACACTCCTCTATGTATCCTAGAACACAGTACAACACACAAACTATGACAGCTGATTGATGATGCGACACGCCTCTTGCATTAGTTTTCAATCATGATCAACAACAGCTCAAACTATAGTGTTAGAACATAGCTTACAGTAGGGACTGAATTGTATGCCCTAAGTAACTGCCAATGTGATTGTAAAAATACCTTCTTTAATGTCGGAAAAGATTTACTTTGTTTAATTATTATTTTGGTCTTCTTAAAATTATTTAATATTATGTAAAGTAAATTGGCGAGCTTTTAATAATACAACCTCCTCATCATCCACAAAAGATCCTTTCCTCTGCCTAGCCTTTATTCCAAGTTTTTTATTTATTTAAAAATTAATGTACACAAACAGGAAAATCAAGAAATTGAACCAGACGTAAAATAAAAAAATGTACAAAGGTACTGCTTATTTCTAAAAGAAATCTCTTCCAGCAGATCTGCGAAAGGAGAGGCATGAAATTTGTAGACAAATGTGTACAATAGGTATACTCATTAATCCTAGGACATTTTGTAAAATTGTTTATTGGAAATAAACTATTATTATTATTAATAATAGTTACAAAAGGAAAAAAAAGAAGAAGAAGTTATGTTAGGGTCGAGTTCTAGTTTTACGGATTTAGCTGAAACATAAGAAAATATTAAGATGGGACACCAACATCTGTATATTATGTTTTGTGCTGTACATGGATTAAAATTCAGAAGTGGATTAGACTTACATGTACCAAGATTTATTTTCACTTACCATAACCAGATTTTAATGTTCATAAAACTTGTCTTGTTTAACAGACTTTAAAAAAAAATTGTATGTATAAAAGTAAAATGGGTTTGAAAGGGAGGAGGTAAATTGTCGCTATGTCACCAGTAACTACAGTATGTTATTTTAAAGGCATTGCGTTATGGTACTGAACCTAAATAATTTCAACTATAAATATATTTCAAAGAAAGGTATGTCGTGTGTCTAACCCTATTATATATCGACTGCAAGCAAGCAATACCTCCTATCTGACATTTTTGCTTAAAAATTGTTTTTAATGCCATCTGTTGTGAAATGTGTGGATCTTCCGCGTGACAAAAACACGTAAGTATCCGAAGCCACCAAGTCACGAAAAATCGCTTATAGAAATAGCTACTAACTCGTGCGCAAATAAACGTGGTAGAAATTTCTCCTATCTCGCAGTTTGACAGTTCTTTTCGTATCGAGAACCGGTCGGCACCTGTTCGTCCAGACAAAAAGTAAGTATTACACTTGTTTTTTTAATATTAATAGTAGTAATTGAATGTTAAAATTGATGACGAAGGTCATTATTAACTGATTTTATAAAAAAAATATAAAAACGTCGGTCTTTGCCTTGAGAAAATAAGTTGTATGATTCGAGTGATAGTTAAGAGGTATTTCCATCTCAAGATTTTTTGTTGTTATGTCGCTACTACTTGTTTGACTGATCAGATAGAAGTTATTGTCACTAACTTTTTACATTAACGCATCTTACTAACAAGATTTGTATTGTTTTGTAGGTAAACATGCCGAGTAAACGAACGCTTAAATTAATAAATCTTTGTCTTGGTGATAAAAATGACCCATCGGATACCAGATCTCCACCAAACGAGGTAATGGAATCTACAACTTCTAGCATGTCATTGCAAGTTCCTGCATCGTTGGATACCCCGACTTCACCAAATGAGGTATTAGAAGTTCCTGCATCTTTCAATCTAAGTCGCTGCAGCAGTAGATCAACTTGCAGTGCAACCACATTATCTGTAACTCTGTCTTTGGATACATCCGAAACTGAAAATTCTGATTCAGACATTGAATCAGTGGAAACTGAAGAATGTCAAAATGAATCGAATCATGATTCCACACCGAGTACTTCTAACCAGGACGATATTTTTTATGGAGATATGAGCAGTGGTATTCGTCGAAGGCGTAAAGCAGATAAGAAGTTGTGGAAGAAGAACTTGAATAAGCGTTTGCGTATGGAAGGTAAACCATACTTGGGTTACTCGCGTCCAAGTGGACAAAAAATGAAGCAAAATAAGCATCGGATGGGAAGGGTAATGGCAGGCCGTTGTGAATCGGAGTTTTGTAAAAAAAGCAGCGTTAGAGAGTGTGCAGACATATTGGAAGAAGATAGAACTCACATTTTTAATAAATTCTGGAATGAGATGAACTGGGATCAACGGAAGATTTTCGTAGCTAACCATGTGGTATGTAAGAACAAAAAGAAATGTACTGTTCAAAATGATTCCAGACGTAAGGGTTCGTTTGAATATAGCTTGACTGTGACGGATTCTAATGGGACCAGTAGCGTTAAAAAGGTATGTAAAAAGATGTTCTTAAACACCCTAAGCATCGGGCCATTTTCAGTACGTTCCTGGGTTAGATCTAGCCAGTACGGGATGCATAAATCTCAGGATAGTGCTGATTTATCTAGAGTGAGATCTGTTGATACCTTAAGGATTGAAAGATTAGCTGTGTTACATGAATTTTTCGACTCGTTGCCAAAAATGCCATCGCATTATAACCGACAGAACACAAATAAAATTTTTCTTGAACCAATTTACCATTCTATAGCAAATCTCTACAAAATCTATAGAAGCTTCTGTGAAACTCGTGATGCCGTTCCATACTCAATGAAAAATTTTCATAGCATGTTTAAAGAGAAGAATTTGGCCATACATCAATTAAAAAAAGATATGTGCGACACATGCGAAGGTTTCAAGACAGGCAATGTAACAGAATTTGATTATCAGGCTCATCTTATTCGCAAGGATATTGCGAGAGCTGAAAAAGCTAGAGACAAGCTGGAGGCTAGTGAGGGAAAGTGTATAGTACTCACAGTAGATCTTCAAGCTGTCAAAGTATGCCCTTTTGTTACAGCAAGTGCGGTGTATTATAAAACGAAGCTGGCATTGCACAACTATTCGGTTTATGATCTGACTACGCATCATGTAATGTGTTACTGGTTCACAGAGGTGGATGCAGACCTTACAGCTTCAACTTACGCTACATTATTGACGGACTACTTAGTAAAATATTGCATACCTAAACGTCTCCCGATAATTGTATACAGTGACGGATGTACTGGACAGAATCGAAATAATGTTTTGAGTAATGCGCTACTCAATTTTTCGATGCAACATAATGTAACTATAATTCAAAAATATTTGGAGGTCGGCCACACTCAAATGGAGGGAGATTCTGTCCATAGCGCGATAGAACGGAAGTTGAAAAACCGTTTGATCCATTTGCCCAGTGACTATCTATCTGCAACTTTGGAGGCTAGACAAAAACCTTATCCTTACGAGACTACAATGATAAATTATGATTTTATTAAAGACTACACAGACACTTCAACTTGGCGTTATAATTCTATTAGACCAGGGAGAAAACCAGGGGACCCAAAGGTGACGGATATAAAAGCATTGATGTATGTCCCAGAGGGACAGATACAGTATAAAACCAGTCATTCTGATGATTGGCAATGTTTGCCTCAGCGAGTTACCAAAATTTCCACCGTAACACAATTTAAACAACTTCATCGGAATAAGCTCCCCATCACTGATACAAAATTTGCACACCTGCAAGAATTGAAGAGTGTTATTCCGGTGGACTGTCATGCATTTTATGATGCTTTACCGCATAATTAAAATAAGTTTTAAACTGAATGCTGATTGTTAATTACGAGACTGACTAGGTGTTAATTACTAGGAGAAGACTGTTTTTTTTATAAGTACCTACTTTCTATTAGATTGAACTTAATGTGATTACAAATAATTACCATAATTATGAAGAATTATAAGATTATTTTCATTAAATGATTCATTAAATTACTTGTTTTTATTTAGAACTTTAATACCAATAAATTCTATCTGCAATATTTGCATCAGATTTTCCATACCAATAACTCGTATCTACCATAAACTACACTTAGACTCAAAATTAAAAAAAAAATACTTTATTAATCAATACTATACATAAATATAGAAAACTTGGATTTTCAGTATCTCATTATACCTTGGAATAAGTTTTTTATTAAGTTTTATTGTTTCCCTTTAAAATCCACCCGGAGTCAGATAGGAGGTATTGGGCGCTTGTGGTCGATATATATTATATAATTATTTACTTCCATCGATGTTACTGTCACCCTTACAACCTTCTCTCTCGATTTCTGCTGATACTGTCCTCTTACTACCATAGAGGTTGCTATATTGTAGGCACGTATTGTATGTAGAGCATATAAAATGGAACGTGCTTCGAGAACTGCGTGCTCTGTTGCATTAGCTGGTGTGACGGGAATACTTAGCAGGATGTTATTAAAGACTTAGGTGTTATTTTATTGTTGATGGTTTTAAAAATGTGGTTGTGGGAAAAGGCTTATTGTTGTTGTTGTTGTAATATTTAGTAAGTTAAAAATATTTAATTCCTGCATTTTTGTTATTATTATTATCATCTTCCTCATACATAACCATCATTACTGGGGAATGCAAGAGCATTTCTTTATTGTAAAAAAAATCGCTTAGAATTTAAAGATAGTACTTGTTTTAAGCAAGCCTTTCTTATTATACTTTATTTTCTTTTTTGATATTGGTGAAGATTTATTATCAGTTCCTCAATGGCAGATGCTCGTTACATATGTCATCATTAGACCAAATGTAAGCACAGTCAAACCTGGTAAGCAAAGCGCCAATCACTTGGCCCTGCATCCCACAATTGGTTCAAACAATTCGGAGCCAACTCAAACAATTGTTTGCTCTTTGGCCCCAAGTTACACTGTTTCTGTTTCCTATGTCTTGGGAAAGGCAAACATGAATCACTTACGCAAACATAGACAAACATTGGGGCCAATGTTTGTGATCTAGGTGTATCAACAAACTAGATTTGGAGGTAAATAAGGGTACCACAAAGTTTTAGACGAAAGCTTCGATTTATATGTATTTTTTCTATATACTATTTACAAACATATCACCATTTTTGTTTTGAACATAAGTATCAGCTTATGAACACAGTTTTTTCCCTCACGTTAAGTCGTTTTTCAAGCTTTAAACAACTTCTTTTAAATGAATTTTGTTCTTATTTACAGTTGTACAAAATTTTGCGTTACACAACGGATTACCGGCTCTTGACCCCCAAACCTACTTCCACCCAACGTTATTAAAACACAGTTATCAAACGTACGAAATGAAAAATATTTAATTTCGCAACATTTCTCCCGGAGCCCTCAACGGCCCGTCATAATGGAGTACCTTTTAAATAATTTCATCGAATACAATTACATCTGGACCAAAAACATTCAAGAGATGTATTTCAGTAATTGCCTCAAATTTCTCGAATGATAATAGCTATATAATTTCTGTTTGCCTACATTTTTGAGGCTTTGAATCTAAAAACTTTTTATACAGTCGATTTATATCTTTAGTGTTTTGAATGTGATGAATAGTGTTGCTACTTTATTAATACAGATGATCTATTATTAAAATCAGTTTCTTTAGAACATTTGTTGTATATAAACGGCCGATTTCTACATGAAACTACCTAAATATTTTTAAGTCAGCTCCTGACGAATCACAAAGAGATAATTTATGGAAAAGTCCTGTTTAAAGTAGCTTGTTATTTATATAGGACTCAAACAAGCAAGAGTACTTCTTTAGTTAGATAATTTGAAGAACCTTTGAAAATAAATAAACATACTTTATTCAACACACTAGCACCTTAAATAACATAACATACCATCACGCCTGTATCCCCGAAGGGTTAGGCAGAGGTGAACCAATGTACACTTACAGTTCGGTATGTTTAGGTCATGTAATAGGGGGCGAGCCTATTGCCACTAACCGGGTACACACCTTAAATAAATTATATGCAAATCTTATTTCTCTATACACTGATGCAGTTGATTCACAAAGCTGGCCCGCAGCAAATTGATTGGCTAACGACGTACCCTTGATAGGGTTGTACCGTGAATATCAATAGGATTAATGGGAACATGGTGGATGTGCACTTGATCAAATTAGGCCAAGTTGCGCCATCGCCATATATTTTCTTAGTAACGTATGTTGTTCTAAGAAAATGATGTTGATGTCTGAAAGAAAAAGGGAAGTTTTGATAAAAGGTTTGAGCAGTGAAATTAGCATTGAAACATGGTCAAAAAATTTAATTTTCGCAAATTATTTTGAGTGTGAAAGGATGTCAGGTGGCATTTATTTTTGGAAAAATAAAAATGTTTGCATAATAAGTTGCTTTTGAGATGTCGACTAGAGACTGAAAAAAGACAAAATATTCTCACCTATGTCAGACAAAGACCAAATAAAACATACTTTTATACTATCATAAGCTTATGTAGAGATGTAGTTATAATGTAAGTGATAACTCAAATTCCATGTTCAACATAATTTAGTAGGTTAACACATGGTACGTACTTGTAACATTTGGTTTGAATCACAGCACAATTACGTTTACTAATGACATCGTAAATCACGACTAAAAACAGGTAGCAGTTGCTTTGCCCCGAATTACAATTGAAAACGATCGCGTTACGTGTCAAACTATAATGTAAGGTAATTAAATAAATTATGTGTTTATTGTTCACTAGCTTTTGTTTACCGCGTATAATGGTCACAAAGCTTTCGGTGACATTTATATTCCAATATTTATTGATAATTGTATCGTCCAACTTTACAATTTATTGTTTATAAAATGTACTCTGTGTGGATGGAAATAAGGTGTATTTTTAGATTTTTGTGAGATATTTTCCTTTTTGGTGTCAGATTGTAGATTAATTTATATATTACACAAATAAATAAAATTGCCTGTCTGTAATATACTAGAGTAGATGTAGATTCTTATCAAAGAATAGACTGAAACTTAATTTAGTAGAAGTTACCTACAATCATTAAATTTTTATTAAATAAATAATAAATAAAATAAATAAATGCGGACAACATCACATACATTGCTCTGAACCCAAAGTAAGTTGCTCAAGCACTTGTGTTATGGAATTCAGAAACAACGAAGGTACCACAAACACCCAGACCCGGGACAATGTAGAAAAGTGGTTTTCTACATTGACCCGTCCGGGGATCGAACCCGGGACCTCAGAGCTGGCGACACCTTGAAAACCGGTGCGTACGCCACTCGACCACGGAGGTCGTCAATATCTTAATTAAATCATCACCACTTCTATAGCATTCGCAAAAGAATGCTTACGACACTATAATAATTGGCTCTCAAAAAACAAACGTGCAGCTAACGTTATTGCATTTCCATTCTTGACGCTCCGCTGTAGTGTTTTTTTTTAACTTTACAGTTACGCGTCAGCTGACAAAACTGTGCTCTACATTCTATTGAAAATATGTGATAGCACCTTATCGCAAGCATCTTTATTAATTCACCATGGTTTATTTTTGTAATCCTCCATAACCGCTGTCGCTAGAGTAGATCGCTCTATAGTAGTCTACAAGTCTTTACAAACAGTTAAAAAAATGTCGTGATCTAGCAATCTTGTCCAGCTCATGTGCTTTTCTTGCAAAAAACTCATTGAATTACATTAAATTCCGTAGTAAAAGTTGCACTAATTACATCGCAAAGCACATTTAGTTAAAATATAGAAATTATAACAAGCTGTTATTAAATGAAATTAAGATTTTTAAGTCACGCTATTTCCATTGCATGCTAAGCATTATAATTACGCGATTACGATGGTGTCAATTGCTCTACTTGAATTTAAATGCCTAATTACCTGGCTTTATTATATTACTTTACACGTAATTGCCGAAAGGTACTTAATAGTTTTTATTTTCCTTTTTAATATTATTATTGTCTACATACAGAAATGTTTGGCACATTGCACACATAATTAGTCTGTCTATTTTTGTTGCACTCGTCCTTCCCGCGTCTAAATTGACTTTATGCTGAAGACACAGTATAACTTGTCAGTCTAACTATGCTTTTAAAAAGACACTTTTTACACGTTATATAACAACAACGCACTATATACGCACGTATAAGGCGAGTGTGAATGAAAAAAGGGTTAATGGTACTCTTGACCTGTCAAGAGTACCATTAACCGAAAAGCATGTATAAAGGGAATAATGAAAGTGGACAAAGAGAAACAAGTGTGTTAGGATCGTAGCAAGTGGAAAGAAGTAGTCTCTGCCTACCCCTACAAGGGAAAGAGGCGTGATTATATGTATGTATGTATGTAACGCACTACTGCCTATATTTTCTAGGCTAAATATCACGATGGTACGACAGGCAGACATATTCAAAGTAACAAGCTAACTCCAACTGAACATAGAAATCGTAAGCCTTACAATTGGTCACTGAACTTCCATGAACTCACAACTCCAGATTAAAAACCTGTTTCTCCAACGAAAAATACACTCTATTCTCCAGAGATACGACATACATTAGGTATTTTTTAAAGTTTGATATTATTCTAGCAAAGTTAAGTGAATTTCGGAGTGATTTTACATTAGCTCTGCTTTCCAATCCCTGGTACGGTTGACTTATAACAAAGGGACAGGTGGGTGTAATAAGGTAGGTACAACTTCTGGAACTCAATGTTTGGGAGAATGTACGGGAGCTTGGTTTGGGCAGAAAAGCTAAAGAGCTGTAGTGTACACATTTTTTTTGCATGAAACGGTCTTTATTTTTCTGCAAACTGTTTTGACCAAAACTTCAAAATTAATACAAGCATAGTTCACAGGGTAAGTATCTAATGACTTCAATGCACACCGAGAATATGACTCGGGAATAGGTCAGACTTACACTTACCAAAACCACCCCTGTCCCATCCTTATCTTTACCAGGACCGCGGGTTCACTAGAGCTTGTTCGGCGGGAAATTCATACACCTTGATTTCAAAACGACAATTTAGTAACTTATAAAATTTGAACTCTTAAATAAAAGTGTTCATTCAAATAATGCGGAAAATTTGTTCTATACATGTATGCTTTTTATTTTTCGTGTTAAAATAAGGGTTACTATCTATCCCTGTGACATGAAAATAACAACAAACCTCAAGGGTTAACCCTTGGCCAAGTAAAAAATGTTCCCTTTTATACGTAAATTGTATGGTGCTATCTATTTAAAAAAGGGATTTTACTAAAATATACTCTATTTTAAGATCCACCTGCGTCACGACTTCATATAGAAAATATTTATAGACGAGTAATATTATAACTAGGAATAGAAGCTTCAATATTGATGCGACGCAGATAAATTGGCGATACAGCCAATGCAATAGCTGGCTTTAAAAAAGATTATTGAAGTTATTTCTGTCAAAGTAGTTTATATCTACTCACAGTACTGCTGCCAAAATATCGACTTTTACGCCAATTAAATCCGTAAAAGCTAACTTAGCATGCAAGCAGTACAAAAATCACAATGAAATAAAACTACTTTTACGGATTTTATCAGATACAGCAGCAGATACAGCAGCAGGTCACGGGCAGACTGCCCGTGACCATGATACCTGCAAAGGTGTCGAAACGTCGGGAACTAAAATCAAAATACAAACCGCGATAAAATCCGTAAAAGTAGTTTTATTTCAATGTCTAACATTCGCGTAAACCTCAGAACTCAAAAATCACAATATTATAGGTATGTATTATTTGCTACACTGAAGGACTTCCACAAATAGATGCTATACATTGTCTGAAAATTACATAAATACCCATACATAATGCGACAAAAATAGTTATCAGCAAATTAGAAAACTCCAAAGCTATTACAGTTTCATTACTCAGGTGTATTTTATTATTCGTCTTACAGAACACTATGCTGAGGCGTGCACGTACAAAATATCTATCCCTATATTTCCAAATCCAAAAACGTAATTACATATCGGAACTCGCGACGTGGCGTAACCGCAGCGGACCGCAGCGATCCGCAGCGAGCCGCTTCGTAACGCCACGCATTATTCAAGTTAGGTCAGGACTACCCGGCAGAACAATTAATTTGCATATTTTTCTCAACCGAATTAATTTAAAATTTGGAAGGGTTAATTACGGATTAAAGGGAGAAACGGTTTTTGATGGGATGTGAAATGTGTTTTCCCTTCATTCGATTGGTTGTTGCCTGTTGGAGTATCATGATTTTGATAAATTTATTTACCTATCTATTAAACTTTTTCCTTACTATGTTTGCATAATAGAAAGAGGAAAAACCACTTTTTTAAATCAATTAAAAAAAGACTTTTAAAAAGACGAGAAAGAAATTTTGGTATATTACTAAGCACGTACTATCCAATACGCGGTTCGCAATGATATCAAACTTTTGGAAACCCCAGTTTACACGGTAGAAAGCAAAGCCTAAAAAGTATTAGGAACTTATTAATCATCCCTCAACACTATACACTACTTCAATACTACCTCAATACAGTTAAAACCCACCTTTCTTTGCCACTAATGGTCGCCAAAGGTCAAGGCGAAGAGCCCTCGAGTTGTATTTATCGATACCAAGTCTTGTAAGGCTCGTATAATGAGTGGCTTGTCAACAACCGATAGCTTTGTACGGATTATTTGATAAGAGGCTTTCTTTGATACTGAATACCTATTTTTTATTACTGTGTTGTCTAGTTTGGTTGTTGGGTTTGGGTGTTGACCCTAGTTTAAGTTAACAGAGAATCGTCTAATGTGCGACGGGTTGCAGATTTTACCTCCACAAGGGAAAAATGTTTGTGATATTAACAAAGTTCTAAGTACTTCTTATGTATTTAATTAAAAAATTTCAGTGTGCTTATGTTTTGCTTTTTTGTAAGTAAAAGTAAACGTAATCTCTAAACAAATATAAAATATTTAATCATGAATTTATATGATCAGGAAAAAATTTAAACCGTTTTACAAGTCAGCTAACAAGATTGTCACAGGTAACTTACTAACTCTCTCTTTTAATTTCTACCTGCGTACATCAAGTATAAAACTTTCTCACACAATCTTAGTACACCAAAGTGTAGAAAAACATTGAATCTAGACCTTCGTCAAACCTAGTCTATCGCACAAGCAAGCCGCTGGGGAGGCATAAAATATTTGTACGAAGTTGAGACTCATTCAAGTGAATGACGCCTTAGGGACGGACGTGTCGACAGAAATGCTAAAAGAATCTGACTTACAAACATAATTTTATGGTATTTGTTCTTGTTTGGTAGAGAAAAAGGTGTTTTTCTCAGGGATGGCAGACACAAGGGAATTTAATGACTTTTTCAAGATGGATATGAGAAAAAAATATCACGTGCCCGAAGAACACCCTGGTGTGGAACCAAAATCACACAAATAATAATATTATATGTTTCAACATATTATAATATTATTATTTGTGTGATTCACTAGACAAACAATGTACAAACTACTCAAATATTCCTGTGATATACATTCGTATTTAGTTTCACCCGTATAAATTAATTTCTTTTTAAAAACAAGTCATTAACTTTTTCTCTATCGTGCGACTCTATTGGCAAAGCTTTTAAGATTAAAAAGTCCTTAACAAAAATATAATTCGTTTATAAGGTTTCTTTGCAAAGCAAAATAAAAAAACATATTTAGTGTCACACTGGTCAGACTTCAGAATTTTCTGTCACTTCACCATTTTTTCTGGGAAAGAAATTATTAAAAATGGAAAGAACTTAAGAAAATTTCATTCATTTCCGAGATTGGGCGGGGTTCTTAAGAAAATAAAAGAGTAATATTTCTCGGATTGAAGACTGAAGCTTATTAATTCATAGAAATACAATCAGCAACCGACATTACTTTTCTAATAGAAAAATCTTCGCGAATAGAATTATGACGTTGATGGTGGCTGGTGTCTACCAAATTTAATTATTGTAGAAAATAAGTACTTAAATATTATTAAAATTCTGGACAAAGTTTACATTGTATTTTAAAACATTAGGTAGGTTGGTACCTGTCGTTACTATTTTTCGACTGACTAATAAGAAAATTAACTGATTATATATTTATATCTCGTCTCAATATTTTACCACAAACATCTATATATCATAATATGATATATAGATGTTATATATCATATTATGATAGATTATATTATAATCTATACTTATAATAAATCTGTAGAAGTGAAAATTCTGTACATTGAAAATATCAAAAAAAAAAATTGGCGGGGGGTGTTACTAGACCGAAACCGAACCCAAAAGTGTGATTAACAAAATTTTTGTCTGTCTGTCTGTCTGTTTGTTCAGGTATCACGCAAAAAATACCGGTTCGATTACGATGAAACTTGGTATAATTATTCTTTATTATCCTGGGCACCACACTGGGTAGTTTATATCCCGAAAAAGTATATACAATAAAAAACAAACTTAATTTTGCGGTTCGATCCCTAGACCCGACTACTGTACCAACCGCAAATAATAAGTTTGTCGTAGGTTTCGTCACCTTTAGGGTACAGTTACTTAGGTTTTATTTTTTTAAGTCGTAGGTATACATTTTAATTTTAAAGTATAGGTAGTATATTTAATTTTGATAGTGTACGTAGTGACCGTAGGTTATTTTATAATACTGTTAGGTAGGATTAGTATAGATATTGGCACGAATATTATTTAGAAGACAAGTCAACATAATATAGGCTACATATTATCACGCTATCACTTACGGGGAATGAGCAGTGAACCTTTATTTTTCAACGCATTCTGTAACAACGTGTAATCTAACGACACATATTTAAATGTTGCTCTTATGTTGACCATGTTATAAGCTAGCTTTAGACTATAAAAATCACGCAATGTAAGTAACTTGGCCGATAAACATAATTAAATGAATATGGGTAGTATCAAAACATTTTTAAAGCAGCGCCATCTATGGTCTTTGTTATTTAATATTGTTTTTAATCAAAACCCAATGATCTTTTTAAAACACAATCTTTAGTGTGTGCGAACTCTTTAATACTCATTATAAGGTAGCTGGCTACTCATGTTCGTTTAATGTGTGCATGATTTTTTGTTTATTTGTTTAAATTTCATAAAGTTTTTGTATCCAATTACCGAAAGGTTGGCTCAAAACCTTAAGTAAAATAAACTTTCTATCGAATACTCTACATTTTAAAATATATACGTACGGTATTTGAGCCCCTCACCTTAAGCTGGGCAGAATAAAGTGACTTTATCGTATATAGCCTCCGTCTTTTATAAAGATAAAATGAGATTGTCCTTGGTTAGCTATTACTTATTTTTCTAAACAGTTAGAAATAATTTTAAACACAGTTTTGGTAATTCTGCCCTGCGCCTCTCAATACGTACGTCTACTTTTTGTAACTACCTCCTCTTTCAGTCTCATGGGTCTCAGGTGTATTCCTTATTAACATGAAGTCACTGCCTATCTGACATCCTCTCTCAATTATAATGCGTAGTTCAGTATTTCTTGATATGGAATTTCGAATTTCGGAGTTTTGAACCAAAATTTTGGGCCCTGCAGTCTTACTAGGGACTACTGTATTAAAGAGAACTATGGCATAAGAAGCCACTTCAAAATATGTCTTATATGGTTTTCTTATGGATCCGACTGTAAAAATGTGACTACACGGAAAGCCCCAGCTTCTACATAAAAAAGAATCATCAAATTTGGTCCACCCAGTCGAAAGTTCTGAGGTAACAAACAAAAAAAAGTTCGAATTGTGCAACTCCTCCTTTTTCGAAGTCGGTTAGAAATGGGGTAAGTTATTTGTACCTATAAGTATATTAGGTTTTTGGGTGCCCTTTGCCACTTACTGTACAAGAGCGACTGTTGCTTTTACCCAGAATTGGCGCTGCCAGTAGACTCAATACAAAAATTAGATCTTAAATTAATTATTGTTACCAACTGGGGAAAACACAAGAAAGAAAAAAAAAACTGAATCTATAAACTCATGTCGGTAAATGCCAAGACTTACGCGTAAATCTTAAGGTTTACGTTAGTTCAAGCTTTTAAAGTAACATATATAACGAATAGTAGACTACATAGGAACATGAATCCAGCAAAACAATGTGTCGGAGTTCTGAAAATGTGTTTTATTGAAATATTTAAAAAGAACACCCTGAATTCGATTTATTTGTGCCATACGGAAAGTTACTCTTAGTAGGCAGTTCGTGTTGGTGGCCCTCTATATAACAGTCAAAACATTTATGCATAAAGATTATAAGCGAACAACGTCGCGGGTACAGCTAGTAATATCATAAATATGTATCATGATATTCATAACGTTATATACACTTATGTTTATAAAGCATTTAGCCACCGAACCACGGAGCAAATACAAAGCATCGAACAATAAAATAAATAGTTGCCTAAAACTCTCATATAAAACTAAAATAAAAATTTACGACACTCCAAAAACTTCATCTCATTCCGCTAGTGTGGAAAGCACGTCTTGGTGCCAATTTTACAGTTGGACCCCCAGTATCCATATAAATAGTGAATCAGAAGGGACCAGTCACGTATCAGGACCCCCTATTCATACAACCTACCTGTAAAAATAATCCCATATCTTTGAACTTTCAATGAAGGTTGCTAAATTGAATTTCCTTCGTCAGTCGCCATGATTGAGTTAACTTAAATATGGTGTTTTCGTGAAGCGATTGATAACGTTACTTGTGAGAAGTATGTATAAGTAATAAGGTGGTGTGTTGGTCTAGTGGTTAGTGACAATTACTGCTGAACCAGATATTGTGGGCTCATTTTCATCCAGGTTTTTTTTTGTGTTTGATATATGATGATGTATTTCTTTATCTATAATGATGTATTTCTGTAAAATGTAGGTTATCAAATGAGAGACATATAGGATAATATATGTCTCACTTGTCTGATTGCCATCCAAATTGTCTCAATATATCATAATTTATATTATTAATTCAAGACCCCTGCTAATTGTCGAATCAGCATCAAAAGTTGTGATATTTAAGATTTAAAGATAGTAGTGGTCCGAACAAGAATGACGAAAGAACTGTGAAATAAACTCTGTTACGAAATTTTAGTAGATACATTGGATATACTCTTCGTTTTAATCAGTACTAGTAATTATTTATAAAATAAACTTTCCTTAAAACAATTTAATTACATACAATATAATACATTCCATTAAATTAAATTCTTAAACGTAACGACTACAATTAAAAATAAATTAACGTTAGTTAAATTTTAATTATACTCGTGCTTCCTCGACGACGTTACTTCCAAGGTTTTGTATACTTGACAATAGAAATAGAAGTGTGAAATTATATTAAGGTATACAATTATCAAAATTTGTTCTTCTCAACAAAAATGTATAACGTCTGAAATTTAAAGTTTCTTAGGCCGCAAGTAAATGGACTGCTTAAATCAGTCGGTGTCGTTGACGACTCTTTTAAAATGTCATTGTGACTGCATGGTGAATGAAGACGTCTATGGCCAGCCACCCACAGTCTGCTTGTAGTCGATTGCTTCGAGCGGTCGATATCACAAAAAGCAGGCGACTAGTTCATGTACTGCAGGCTTAAGTCTACGAACGTATAAAATCACATTACCACCATAATTGGTCTAGCATATTACTTATTATCAACTAAAAACATACCATTTAATTTATCAGACAGTTTGTTTATAGTCCAACTAATCATATTTTTCATCAAATAACATCTACTTGTCTACGAGGATCTAAGAAAATTTCCATTATCTCAAGTCTTTCACAACTTATTAGGTTATTATAGAAACCATTATAAATAATCTTTTGCTTTTTCTGTCGCTTAATAAAGATTGGCTCTAATAATAAATATGATAGTAAGTTAGAAGATGACTTTGTTTTCTATTTTTATAATAAAACTCCTCAGCTTAATGTCTATTATCTGAATCTCTCGAGGCTGTGTTTATAAATTATTTTTCCGACTAAAATAGCTAAGTCAACCTTCTGTCTCTTGTAGGACCAACTACTCATAGACAGGTTAATTAATATTAACCATATTATAAATTTGATATAAATTTGATGACCTCCGTGGTCGAGTGGCGTACGCACCGGTTTTCAAGGTATCGCCAGCTCTGAGGTCCCGGGTTCGATCTTCGGACGGGTCAATGTAGAAAACCACTACATTGTCTCGGGTCTGGGTGTTTGTGGTACCTTCGTTGTTTCTGAATTCCATAACACAAGTGCTTTAGCAACTTACTTTGGGTTCAGGGCAATGTATGTGATGTTGTCCGCATTTATTTATTTATAAATAAACTGTATTTTACCGGCTTGTATTATTATCCCTGTATCGGATTTCATTGAATATCTTTCAGTGGCTGCAAAGGGCAGCATTGTCCATGCAAAGAAAGGCATTTACGGAGACCGTTCATTGAATTTTTTTTTGTACCTTTTCAGAGACTTTTTACTTGCATACAGTATATGGAAATTTCTTCGAACGACAATTTGTAAGTGTTATATTGTTAGGAGTTAATTTTCTGCCAAATGGAACGAATTAGGGATTTTAGGCATTCCATAAAAAATATGTAGAGATGACTTTGATCATTGTATGGAATAAAGTTAAAGGGCTAAGATTACTTTATATTAGTACTATGATGTGTTTAATCACTCTAAATATGTATAATGAAATCATGTTTATTTGATCGTCCTATCATTACATATAAAATTATCTTTATTTCTAAAAGGTCTTACTTTAACTCTCAGTGTTTTCAACAATGACTGGAATTTTTATTTTATCCTAATGTTACTGAAACTGCTTACTTCAATTCCGTCTTTTAATATTCAAGGAACCCGGTTCTAAAAGGGCAGAATTCAATCACATTGAAGTAGGATTTTATAAGACAAAGGCTATAAACCTAAGATAGTAAACGTGTAAGGCTTTAGTCAAATGAAATCTTTTACATTTACACGCACAAGGCTACATGGAAATCGTATTCAGAATGTCGGATTATCTTCGAATGAAATTTCTCAATACAATGAACAAAATCCTACGAGTGAGGAATTTAAGGATTCATTATGTGAGCAAATATACCTAAGTTACGAATGACTGAATTCAACACGACGTGTGTACATATATAAATACAGGGTGTTAAGAAATCCCTGTCCGATCCGTTAAGGTGTTGTTAGGTATCGATATCTGATTACAAAATTGTGAAAAAAAAATGGAAAAAAAAGGGAAAAAAATTATAACCTAAAATTATTTTTTTTCTCAAATGTCGAGAGATTGAGTCGTCGTCATCACAGATGGTACCTAATTACCAAACAAAAGGCCCCCAAAAATACCGACGAAATTGGTGTTGTAGTTTTTGTTTTATTCTCAAATTTAGTGAATTTCGGGGGCAAAAAATGGTTATTTCAAAACCCATTATTATTGTTTCTGTCATGAATTTTCTAAATTTGATATTTTATTTGGGCATGTGATTGTGAACCCTCTATGACCCTTTCGGGTCGGACAGGAGTTTCTTAACACCCGGTATATAGGTATATTACCCACGTAGGTATTTTTACTGAGATTGATTCATGCTAAGGTAATGGTTATTAAGCTTTTCCGCCAAGTGCAAGCAAGAGAAAGACTTTATCTTACATCGTTAAGGTGAAGCAGCGCAGTCATCAGATCAGCAGGCAGTCATTGACAAATCCAACGTGTCCAAAAAATAATCTAAAATCCCATTACTTTTAACCATATAACATAAGCGCTCAACGTGTTTTCTCATGATCGTCGTTTCTCGTGATCATCTTTTTTAGTATGACAAGCATTTAAAATACAGTGCTTTTTTTGTGGGACTCACAAGAAAAGCAAAAGTATCGGTATCAGATCCATTGAAACTGAGTTCTTTGACATAAAGACTGGACGTTCTTTGATATTAATACCTTTGCACGGTATAATACCTCTCTCTCTACATAAGGATATATAATACGCCATGTCTAACAAAGAAAATAAAGTCCTTGTTAATCTGAAGAGGCGGTTTCAGATAATCTAGATATTTATAACGTACTTCAAAAAGAGGAGGTTCCTTCCCTGTCTTTTTCAATTAATTTTCGTAAAAAAGTATAAAACCGATTTAATAAAAGTAGTAGTTTGCATTTATGTGTATTTAATTACGAAGGTGACTGTTGCCCTCTCATAAAATTATGTGTGACTACATATGTAGAGCCAAGAAGCAAAAAGTTTGCAGTACATGCTTCATAACGTTGGTGATGTCATAATTAGCAATTTTTTCTTGGAAACCAGCAGTTTCAGTTGCTCTTGTAAGGCAAGAAGATTCCCGACAGATTTCCCGCTAATAATGTTAAGGCCCAGTTATTGCTTACTTAGCCTACTTCCGAACTTAGAAACTCGACATATTTGCACTAAGTTACACGGAGCAAACGCTTTAAGTAAATTTTGTTCGTGTTCAAACTAAACTTTAGAAATACGATTTATTTTGTTTGGTACGAGTTGCAAGGTTGTACATGAAAATATGGATGAACCATAAAAGTTCTGTTTAGTTTATGAGTTTACTAGATTTAAGGGTTTAAGATCAAAATAATGTTACTTATTGATGAACATTTCATTTCTTCATTATTAGATAAAAAAATCGTAGAAATAAATTAAAAAAAATATATCTTGTAATTTATAGTGGTTTAATAAATCTCTCTTTAGCGCTAACTTACCATTACATAATTTTTTTTCATCGGTAGAGTTTTAAATTACATTCATTTTCTCTTAAACACCGGTGACGAATATAAATATTTTCACCTTGCCATAAAAAAACTTTACTTTTATTCTTTCTACAAATTCACCAACTTTTTGGCCAACCTTTGGCATCCGTTACATAGACATAAAACTTTAGCAAACGCGGTTGAGTACATTTTTCAAACCAACTCGCGTCCATTTGTTCTGTCTAATTCCTGTACTATAAGCTCTTCCATCAAGACTGTTGCCGTTGCGGAAGCGAGATAGCGCTCTACACTGTTCATAGCTGCGTCTCGCTCACACATCGGCAATAGTCAACCTTTAAGAGTTTGTAGTACAGGGATAGTACTTCGCTGTGGCTGATAGTTTTCTTGCCCCTCTTCCTTACTTTCTCGCTATGAAATGGAATTCTGCTAAAGTAATATCTTAGCTTCAGTGTTTTTATTTATCTAGTGTTTTAAGAGTTCAAAAGTTCTTTCAAGATGAAGAATATGCAGCTTGGTTTTTTGATCTACATTTTTATATTTATGCTTAAAATATAGTCATAAATTTATATATGCATATATTATTATTATATATATTCAGATCCAGACCTAAAATGCATGTTCTAAAAGTCGTTTTGCGTTTAAATATTTATTGTAATGTAAAAAAAAACACATAGGTATTCTGATTGACTTATTAACGAGTTCTACAAACAAAAGCGTTCAGTATGAATGTATTCTAGTTGAATTCATTTCGTTTTAGTTAAAAAAGGAAAAACTGTTACGTTCGTGATTGGCGGACAACAAAGTGAGTTTCTGTGTTCTGTTATTTTAATCTGGGCGTTTTTTGGACGCAAACAAACAGTAATTTCCGTTTCCTAAAATAGAAAGGTTACGAAGATCTAAATGTTTGTCCAAGGATATTGCGTAGAGAAAAATTCAATTCTTTCGAAGTTAACAATTATACAGTACACAAAAATTTGAAACAACATAATTTAAGATAGTCAGGTACAAAAAAAATATTTACGAAACTAAAGAAAATCAAACTTTAAAAACACAAAAAAAATATAAGAGCTTTTTAGGCTGGTGATAAAGATCAAGGGCCCATTAAAGATTCGAATTCTATAAATAATGTTTCAACTTAAAATCTAACACCTATATTAACACAAACAAAATACTTAACGCTCTATGATGCATATTTCACCATAAACATTGGGCAACGAGAGCAGTAACATAAATAATACCACTTGTCTCAATTATTCATCAAAATCTTCCAGTTTTCCATACTTTATGAAAACAGATGTTCATATAAATTCTGTTATGGGACCGCTTTCATTCAAATTGAATCGTTTCACCCCTTAGCATTATAGGAATAGACAAACGGCCTACACACGCTTAACAATATATTTTACTTATATTATAAATGTAAAAGTTTGTCTGGATTTATGTTTGTTATATTTTCACATTGAAACTACTAAATAGATTTTTCACCAAATTTTTACTCTGAAAATACATTTAATATTTTATATCTCGACAACTTGTCGGGAACGAAAACAACGCAGCTGAAACCGCAGGGCCTCGTGGTCTAAAATATATAGCCGTGAAACGCGATACCTCAACATTCTAGTGTCTGATATAAACAACATCCTGTATGCGATGCTTTCTATGTATTATAATGATAATAATCCAGCCTATAAACGTCCCACTGCCAGCGGTGCCTGGTGGCCTTTGCCCAGGCACAGGCCTCTTCCCATATAGAGAAGGCACGAGCATTGATCACCACGCTTGCTCTTTGCGGATTGGCGATTTCAGATCCCAAATTTTGGAATTCAGGTTTCCTCACGATGTTTTCCTTCACCGTTTGTCAGAAGTCTCTTAGAATAATTTAGAATGTACATGTAACTTTGAAAAAGCCACATTGGTACTTGCCTGGGTTCGAATCTGCAACCTCGTGCATACAGTTCCGTTCATTGAACCGCTAGGCCACCACGACATTCTATGTATTGGAAAATTTATATTTCACACATACACAAATAGATCACATAAAAAAAAAATGATCAAAATCATCGATTCTGTAGGTACCAATTTTAAAGAGCTGGCTGATATTATCTACAGCAACAAGAAATCTATTTAAAAAGGGAAACCAAATTATCAAGAAAAAAATAAAAAAACAACTTTCGTTCTTTCCTAAAATTGATTTAAGTTAATGTTCTTGGAATTCCGCCAATGTTGGTGGTTACTAAGTTGACTGGAAGTAATAATTTACGATCTCTATCTTTTACAGACAGAAGTTTGTGTCGACCTTTTAAAGTGAAAATTAAGAGATTAAATGGATTTATTCTACAGCAATTTTTTAGCAACTGTTTTTTTTTCTTTTTATAGCCTTTTCAGCACTCCTGAAATATATTTTTAATGTAGACTATGACACAGTGATGTTATGGTTAGGTCTACTTTGCTGTTTTTCATCAACTGGACTAGTTGCAACTTAACAAGATCAGGGTCAAAATTGAAACTATTGCTCGTTAAATAAAAAAAACATTTATTTACTCATTTCATCACAATAATAAATACACGCATTACAATCTTTACAGTTTCTATATATAATAATACCTATAGGTCATGCTTCCAGCGATTTATTATAATATCCATATATTTGAAGAGACATCCATTAATAGTCTTTAATTAATTGTATTCCACTTTATATAACTAATGTAAATATGGCTATAATATTAGGTATATAATATAGGATATAAAGTGGACACTGATATTGGGAACTAGTTTCTAGGTTACATTCTTAGGTGGTCATAAAATATCGCGTTTTCACCTCCTTTTACAATAATCAAAGCCTTTTTTGTTTTCTAAATGCATGAAATTATATGGTGAGTTATATTACGATCTTATAAAACCTTTTTTATATATCGGATGATGAAAACGCACTAAAAGCTTACTTTTAGGCACTAATTATAAGAAAATATCTAAACTTGATATCTACAAATTTCTACAATAAAAAGTCTGGTAATTATAAAATACGGGGGAGCAATACAGTTTCTATATTTTGATTTTAATATTATTATGTTCCCAAAAACCGATTGTTAGGATGTTATGAAGAAATATGATAGAAATTAAGTGGGACTGTGGATATGGAGCTAAGGTCTCAAGGTCAAGGGCAGAAGGATTTATCGAGACATTTGGCGGGAAAACGAAGCTCATAAATAGAAAAGTGTAGCTTTAATATTCAGTTTGATTTAGTGTCAGACAAACCCGAGCAACAATGGACTGAAGAGGCGATAAATAATCTGATATATAAAATTCTCGTGTCACAATGTTAGTTACCATACTCCTCCGAAACGGCTTGACCGATTTTCAAGAAATAATATATGCATATTCAGTAGGTCTGAGAATCGGCTACTATCTATTTTTCATACCCCTAAGTGATAGTAGGTAGGTAGTAGGCAGGTGAGGTGCATGCCGGGTACAGCTAGTAAATATTATAATTCTTTGGAACTTTATACCTATGACTTGTAAATAGTTTCTGTACAAAGAGAATATTGAGATACAATAGGTATTGTTGAAAGAAAATGCTATTGAAAGTTTGGTTTGATACAATAACATACTGAATTAAAGATTTCAGGACAGATGTTATCTTTGATTAAAATGTTTGAAACTTGGGACATTCGATAAATGACATTTTTTTTAATGGAGATAGAAAATGATAGGTCGTCTTTTGTTTTAAATACTTATGTATCAGTCACAAAAAAAAAATCAGTTTTCAAATTTGGAATCATCTATTTTCTATTTTTTTCAAATTCAATTCCAGTTCAGCAAAGCATACCAGTATTATTGAATAATGCGACTTCTTTAAGATACATTTACTTAGCTCGTAAATACTATTTATATTGAAAATTCATTTATTTCACACGATACATAATTTATGGATATAGGAATATTCAAAAAGGTATATCTTATTACATAAGATCTATCCAAGATTATAGGAAAGTGATTAAGATACTTTGTTTCTATACAAAAATAACTACAAATTCATCTATGTTCCCAAATCCAGTACTATAAATTCATATACATTAAATACTAGGGATAGTCTTATTTCACAGTTTAACTGCGAATTTCGGAAATCCTGTAATCATTTTTATTATTTTATTTTACATAATACTGGTTAGCAGTTAAGCTATGAATAAGAAATTTAAATATTAGACACGTAATTTTAATGTTATTTTTACAGAAAACCTTTGGGTGCTTCTTCGAAAATCCAATCGAACTGTGTTTTAATTTTATACATTTAATCGATTAAATATCGTTTATGAATCGATTCATCAGCCGCAATCGATAAAATGGCGTCGTCGGACGTCACTTAGGATTCGATTTTCGAATTACAACCCCTATACAAGTTTTGGTTGACTACACTTATTTACTAAAGTAATTCAATTCTATAATGCATTGCCTGAATCCACAATAGATTATTTCTTTTTACATTCAAAGCACCGACGAACATAAATTCCCTGATTGTTCTGCAAAAATGTTGTAAAAAATGAGTTAAAAATACTATAAAAAGCTTCATTTTGATTAAAATTGGTCTATTATAGGGACGTCAATATACAGAGGACGAATTTTGCGATAAGTACAGGGTTTTATTTAGGCCAGCTGTCCACTAAGCTATTTACATTTTTAAAATAGTTTTTACAAAAATATTACTCATATTGTTTCCCGAAAAAGTAATTATGAAAATCGTTCCCTCAACTTGGATTAAAAAGTCGGTAGGTAAATGTGCCACTGGTGTTAGCATAAGCGTGCAGTGTAAGAAATGAAAATAACTCTAATATTTAAATAAGTTATCAATAAAACATTATATTTCTCTTTTTTTTGAGAACCTAATTACATGATTTCAAAACGTATAGTTCCTTCTCATTACTGTTTGCTAGGAAACTAAACATTTAATTTCGAGGTGCGAATTTTTCAAGCAACAAAAACATTCGTAGCAGAATTTCTTGTTTTCCCTAACAACGAGTCTTCCGTAATTTCGCTGAAACTTCTTGAAAAGGAAACTTAAAGGTCAAGTTTAACTGTGTGATACCTTGCGTAGTAAAGAAAATTAAATGCTCTGGAACGGTGAACGTTGACCTACTTTTTATAGGATTAGAAGCTGAAGGAGCTTACTTACATACATGTTATTTGGAAGTTTGTAGACCTGTAGAAAAACAATGGTAAATAAGTTTATGGACGCACGCCAGAGAATGGCAGAAAAGAGAGGTAGACTTTACGATGGATTGATTCCGACTGAAATTATAATAATGACTGTTAAAGAATGGTTACAAATAGAGATGTAAAGAACTCGAGTCTTTTGAGTCCTAAATTTTAGGGCTCAGCTGACAAAGAGCACAGCTCGACTAGTTACAACGCGACCCCCAGACTAGAGCACTTAAGTCTACATAGAGACTCGAGCGCAACATGGCGCTCAAGTCTTGATTCGAGCTCGAGTCGTTTCACGCGACGAGTCGCGCTCAAGTTCTTTTCCATTTGGAGTTCCTTTATAAATGAACAGGGAATAAAATATAAGTCGGAATAAAAATAATATAGGAATATAATATAGGAAGAATATAATATAGAATAATAATAATATAGAAGTAAAAATATAACATAGAAGAATATATTATAGGAAGTAAAACAATAAAAATTGGTATTTTTAAATAAATTAACCTTGATACGCTCAAGACTCGATACACTCGAGCTCTTTTTAAGACTCGAGTTCTTTTTGAGACGTGAGCTTGTTTTTAAGACTCGAGCTCTTTTTGAAATACGAGTTCTATTTTGGCGCTCGAGTTTTCGAGAAAAGATTGGAGCTCGGCTCGACTCAAGGCTCTGAGTTTTGTTAGTACACCGAGTCTTGTAAAATCGAGCCGAGTCTATCGAATTAAGACTCAAAGACTCGAGTTTTTTACATCTCTAGTTACAAAAGCAACATAGATAACATTAGTTTGGTCTAGTAAAATTGGTATGAATTTGACTAAAATGTTGTCATCCTTATTTTTACCATGTTTTTCTTCAAAATCAAACATTAAAGGTTCTGTATATTTCACTTATTTAACAGAAACGTTATTTACAATACCTTATTGGACAGCATACCTTAAGCTAGGTTCACTTACTTCTACTGCAGCATGTTTCTCAATACTAATTCCAGGTTTTTTATCTAGTTTTATAAATACATCAGACATTACTACTATATACATTTTTGGTACAATTATTAGCGGTCTAGTGATCTTATTGTTACTAATATATTTATATTTTGGTTATGTTCATATGAAAATCTTATTTATACAATTTGGTACATTGAATTTAATTATAAAATGATCGAGTCCTAATCCAAAATGATTTTACACAATCTTTACTTTATTTTTTTACGCTCGAATCCAGCTCTTTTTAACCAACTTCCAAAAAGGAGGAGGTTCTCCGTTCTATGTTTATCTTTTGTATCCTCTTTTGACATGGATATCATGTTAAGGTAAAGAATAATGAACGGTGTCCACGATCGCCTTTTGTTTTTTTTTGAAAGGTCATTTATTTTTGTAGCCTCGTGGCTATTTTTATCAGAATCAGTTTTGGGGGCTCTTTTTCCTTGAGTCGCTCCAAAACATGCTTATAGGGTAAGTCTTTGGTGTGTAAATACTTACAAAAATCGATACACATTTGTAAAGAAAGTTTATTCCAAATAAATATTAATGTATGCGGTGGCAAACGTATCAAAGATATTTTTTCTTTTGAGATACTTTTCGCATGACTGATTCTCGAGTTTTACTTATAACACACTGATTTACATATACACTAAACATTTCTTTCATATTTTCTCTTCTATAAAAATATGTTTCACGTAAACTCTCTATTAAAGCCTGTTCCATGCAGTTTTCGTGATTGTCTCGTATCGATAATCAAAAACATATAAATATCAATTACAGAAAATTCCTTAATTTTTCAATTGTTTGTGCAGGTGAACTTCACTATAATGAAGGCTTTTTTTCATTTTTCTATGTATTATCGATCTTTATAATGTGAAGAAAATCGATACGGCAATCATTTACGATAATCAGACATTTAGTACAATTTAAAAATATCGATATTAGGTGCACACAAAATATATTTTATACAAACTACGTGGTGTTTATTGGTATACATTTATATCAACCATACAACGTTAGAGTGGAAAAGACAGAATACATAATACATAAATGATTGTGACGAAAATTTTGACTGAAATATCGTTCAAAAAATCATACTCAAAACTTTACGTAAGAAGTCGTTAGTATTTCTATCCCACTCTAATCGTTGAAAGATTTCTCCTAATAATAAAATACTAGATATGTATACTACAATATGTCAGCTGATATGATATACCTACATACTAAATTGATTACAATCTCAATATTTACAATATAAAAAGCATTAATACTAATAAATATTCGTTGTATCTTAATAATAAAGAAACAGCACATATACAAAAACAACAGAACGATAATTATGAAATTAAAACTACTATCACATATAATAAGTTAATATTTTATGCATATATTTTACATAATATACTATAAGAATAAGTACAGATAAAGACAGCGTTTTGAGCACGGATATGTCGAAAAGCAGTGACAATCAAGCAACAAGTAGGTACTGGCGAGCTTAAATGTCGAACTTCACCTGAACGCTAAAAGTTTTTTTAAACCTCAAATACAAACTAACCTTTAGCAAAAAGTATAAATCAGTGGGTTTTATTAAGAATGTGACGTAATCGTAGTTTCCAACTGTCAGTCATAACAGTTTCTTTTAGCTACTCTTATAATTGTAGGCTAAGAAGTTCCAAAAGATACGCTAAGACGTGCCGACACTTTGGAAGCGGCCGGGATTTATAGTTCTTATTTAAGTTCTCTTACTAAGTTTTTTCTAGGGATTTTCTGAAGCGGCTGTTAGTTCCCAACTAACATGTATAACTTTCTACCACGGACCGTTTTGTCCGTATAAAAACATCTCTCGTTCAAATATTTGATTAAATACTTCTGTACTTTTAACATTTTTATGATTCGGTTCGACATTTAGCTCGGCAGATAATGTCCATAGAATATTAGAAGTAGTATATCTTATCAGTTGCTTCGAAATGTACATGCTTTTTGCCGTGCGGTGGCAGCACGACGAACAACCATCAGGCGGGGCTGCCCTTCCTAGGATGCTTCATGTTCACCACATCGCAGCTCCTCACTTCACTATTCCTACCACTAGCATGTTTCTCGTATCTAGCACTCTCATTAACACTTATATTTGTATTTCTAACACTAGGATTGTCGTTTTTGTTTGTTGGACTTTTCACTTCATCGTCTCGGTCACTGGGTTCGTTTATTTCGGGGATAGGGTTTTTGGGCTTGTGGCCGTCTACGTCCATGTTGGCTTGCGTGAGCACCTCCTGCACGTGGACGGTGAGCTCGGGGCGGACGACCTGCGTGAAGGGCAGCAGTGCGCCGGCGACGTCCATGGTGTTGTTGATGTTCCTGTGCCACAGCTCGAGCACGACGCTGCGCCGTTGCTACTTATATCTAGGCGGACCCAGCCAGCCACAGCCGAATACCTAGTCGGAAACATACACGTTAATTTAAATTGTACTCTTAGCACTTTTTCACTAATAAGCTTGCGTTCTTTATCATTTACTTTTCAAAGCATGTAACTTACCAAATGTGATATAATTTAATTTGTGTGTGTTCAATTTCAACAGCTTTGGCAACACAGTTTGTGAATTCTAGACTAGTTTCAAATTGCACTCGGTGAAGTTAACCATATTATCTACATGTGTTCACGAAGCAAAACTCCTCGCGTGATGGATTAATTCTGCTCAAGTCCGACATAGTCGGCATTCGTTTGCCAGAAGTATTGGAAGCACTTTAACAACTTTACATTTTCATTCCTCTTTGGTTTTTGTGTTATAAGCAACGTTTTGTGTCATGTGTATATCGACATGTGATTTTGTGTAAAAACTATGTGCTAATCCTATAAAGACTACCTCTTTACTAAATTACTTACAAATCATTTTAGCTGGCGGAGGCTCGTAAGGTTACCATCCAAATTGCTAGAAATCGAAATTGGTTTTATAAAAATTAATGGTATTAACGGGATCGTGTACCTGGGCCATTACCTGACAAACGACGAGGACTAGGAGCAGTAGTAGCAGTAGTGCGATGAGGCCCCACACTACACCGAGCTGTGTGAGTGCGAACACGTATAGTGTGCGGTGACACCACTGGTTGGGCTCGAACAGGGTCGGCGCGTAGTCCGGCCACATGATGCCCAGAGTCCAGTAGTTGCCGAATGCAAACCTGTTGGGGATAATGTATTTTAAAGCTTCGATTCAATTACAATGTAGTAATGGAAATCAGTTGACGAGTAGACGCTACTTTCACATCGCAGTCATGAAAATTAAAAACAATTACTCAATATAAAATTATATTTCAGTATTAAAGACAATTTGTTAAGTAATGTCAAACTTAATAAACATTTTAGGTGCAATAACAATAAACCTATAAACCGATGTTATAACCCTAAAGGTCTCGGTAATGAATTTATTAATTTCTCCGTTAAGCCTACGCAAAGTAGTAAAATGTTTACTACTTTACGTAGATTACTCCCATTTAAATGGTAAATTATTATTAAAACAACTATTAGAATTATACTTAGGTACCCTAGTTTATTGAACATTAAAATTAAGTTTATTGAAACAAGGTATTAATAAAATATTCATACTGTGTGTGATATTAGGAATGTTAGGTAGTTGTAATGTAATCAATAAATAAATAATATTCCGGGACAACTCACACACGGTTATCTGATCCCAAGCTAAGCAGAGCTTGTGTTATGGTAACCAGACAACTGATAAACATACTTATATATTTCTAAATACATACATATTATAGATAAATTACACCCAGACAACCAGAACAAATGATCGTGCTCATCACACAAACATTTGTCCTGGGTGGGAATCGAACCCACGACCTCCGGTATAGCAGTCAGGGTCACTAACCACTAGACCAAAAGGCCCGTCAAACGGTAAGATTATACATCTACACGTTATTTCCTTATTCCTAGTATTTAAATAACCTACCAAAGCTTGGTACTCGATACAATACCAAAGATATTGAAAACATAAAAAGGTATTAAACAATAAAAAAAGAGTAGCAAAAAAGAGAATAATGTTTCCGCATTACATTCAATCGAAGACTCTTTTTCAGGAAATGTATTGAAAAATGTAATATCAATCAAAAAGCTGGATATAACAGTCGATAAAACAATTATTTACAAAACATCAAAAATGTATTTTTAAATTGTCCAATTAGCGATCGAGAGTATCAACTGACGAAGGTTTATTAATTCTATAATATATTTTTTTTCACCTTGATCCATTTGGTTTTAAAGGTAAAATCAATTTGGATTATGTTACTTTTCTGCTTAAAATGATTTACTTTTTTTTGGACTCCATTCATTACTCGCATACCTAGAGGGCTGAGTTGATGTGGCAAGGGTTAAGGTTGTATAGAAGAACCTGGGTCAGGCTTTTGCTCAGCAGTGGGACAAGATAGGCTATAAAAATATTTTGTATATATTTAACTTTCGGTAGTAGGTAATTCATATTCATAGATAAAACCAAAAGGAACAAAACTGGCCAAGTGCGAGTCGGACTCGCGCACGAAGGGTTCCGTGCCACCGTCGTATGAGAGCCCCCCCTAAATATTCACTTTATGTGGTTTTTAGTATTTGTTGTTATAGCGGCAACGGAAATACATCATTTGTGAAAATTTCAGCTTTCTAGCTATCACGGTTTATGAGATACAGCCTGGAGACAGACAGACGGACAGACAGCGGAGTCTTAGTAATAGGGTCCCGTTTTACCCTTTGGGTACGGAACCATAAAAAGAATAGGTTATTGAAATAATAAGGAACAAAGAGGTTGGATTGTGAACAAAAAACAGTTTTATAATTTAAAAAGCCAGTCATTTCCAAAAATTTAACAATTCAAATCGGCATGGTATCGTGAAGTTATGTTTAAACGAAGTCATGCAAACTGTAATAGGATTATTTGTGCCAAGAAATTTTCTGCAACAACCTGTTTGGAGCCGTGCCCAATTGAAGGCAATAATCCCTTATTACACGGCACTTAAACTGTTGTTAATTGTGAGTGAGCAGCAGCACTTACTACAACGACATTACTCTGAAACATACGTACATGGAAACAAGAAAAAAACAATATGCTTTACCAGGTCTTTTCAACATAATATAATATATATAGTAAACTCAAACAAAAACAATAAAACTATGCTTTTAACTCGTTTCACAACAAATCCAATTCGAAAATAAATTACATTTGAAAATTCTTTACATAATAACGTAATTTCAAAGACCTATTATGAACAGAGTAACTAGGTTGTCAACTTATTCGTGCAAACAAAAACACACTAAGGATCTTATTCGTTTATTATTTTGGACCAATTTTCATCACCCTTTACTGGTTTAAAACATACAATCAAAGAACAGAAAAAGAATAAAATAAAAAAACAATACGCGCACATAAACTAATTCCAGCCATCATTTCTTTTCCTATTCCTCATATAACTTATTATGGAGTCCAGTCCATATGGAGTAACTTACCATGATAGCAGGAATATGGTTAGCAAATATGCGAGGATCCTCTCGGGCACACTGGCTGAGGAGTTGGAGTTCCTGCTGGCGAGCTGCACCCACAGCAGCCAGGCGAGGCCTATGGCCCCGGCAGCTCCACCCACTACCATGTAGACTGGGATCCGGGGCTGGGCTGGGCAGTCACGGATGTAGTGAACCCCTGGTAAAAAGACGCCAATTATAGCAAGTTGGTGGAACTAATTTTCAGTTTATAAAGATTTGGGCGACGTCGATCGCTTTTTAAGTGATTGGTGTCATGTGGTTTGATGAACCATGGAGTAAAACGGAAGAACCAAATGAACTTTTTGAACTGAATGCTACGCTACATCACACTTTTGGATGGAAATTAGTCTGTTTTAGCTTTGGGATTGATTTTTGAAGACATCATGAAATTTAGTTTCAACTTAATGTTCTACGGTTTAGACAAATACGCTATTACTCGTAGTTTCTCGTTTTGAGATAGGTGGGTGTACAACAACAGTATTCTGCGTGTACATACATAGCACATGGTATTATCATACGACCTGTGGCTCAGTTTTAAAAATCAGATTAAATCTTTCTGGTAGGCTTAACAGAATTGTAAATTAAAGTTCAAGGCCCACGTCCGTTTTCAATCAACAAGCACCCGATAATTTGTAGCCGACCCAATTCCTGTAGCCTGTACAGATGCACAGAACCGGATTATACCGGTACGCACTGGATTTGATCGGCACGTTGATTAAACTGTACCTGACTGTACAAATATTTGCTTCGACCGATCGATTATAGGTTTACACGGTACGAACGTTTTTCGGACATTTTATTGTCGATCGGAATAAAAACGAGGTTGCTATTAACATAATTCGGTAAAGGTTGCCCCTAAAAAGTTTAGTTAAACGTTAGATGTGGTAATACTTTGGCAGTTTAGGACAGATTTGTTTTTTCGTGTTTGTGGTTTCGCACAGATGGTTGTGTTGAATATTTTGATTATGCAAAGGTACTTATCCTGTGTTTTTTAACGTTATGTCTTCAGGTATGAGGTTTCGTTTTAAATACATAGTAACATATTGTTTTTTTTATAAAGTGCTTTTTCTTCGCTGGTACATAAATGAATATAATAATATATCTTCTCTTTTCCTGCAATAATTAGAAATCGAACCAGAAATTTATATACCGTATTGTAGTTAAACATTGTTTCCTCCCCCGAAGCAAAACCTCAATTCAATTACCTATCGGGGTAACATATCGGTAAACTGTAATAAGCAGTAACTGTACTTATTGAAGCAAAGTACAATCACGTGAACAACTCAATCAGCCGGATATTAATTAATTTGAATATTCATGAGCGATTCCGGGGGACGCGGCGTGTTGAACTTATGTGAGGAATTAATTATTACTTGTGACTTCAATTGTACTTCGATTGGAAGATATTGTTTTGGGAAGCTTTGAAATTTGCTTAAGTTGTTTGAACCGTTTCGACATTAGGCATAACCACAGCCACTCCAATAAAACTAAAAATATCGCAATAGGTTTAAATCCACTACGACGCGACGCAGCATTAAAAAAATCCAACTGTAACATAATTTAACAAATTTCTTTGTCTTCAATTCTGTTCAATCAATTTAACCTTATAGTTTTTTAACAAAGAAAACTGTCCCCAAATCAATTCAATTCCAAAACTAAGTTAGAGCTTGCCGACATTTATATAATCCTTTTAAGTTGAACTTATTCTAACTTCGTGAGCCCAATCAAATACTACTAAATTCTTTCACGACCATCCATTAAAGCGGTGAGGTTTTAGGGCGGTTACAAACCGGAGATTTTTTGGTACATCGCATCTTATTTTAGATGGAAAAACAGTCAAACATCTCTTATTTGCAATATTAAGTAAAAGATGTTGAATGATTAAAGTACTATGTTATTTCGTTTTGCACTTGGCCATTTAGAGAATTAGAATATCCTTTAAGAAAGTTCTATAACCAAATTCAAATTCCCTATTAAATTAAGGCCATATTTTTTTCCTCCTGTTTGTGGCCAGCCTAAATCAATAAACGTATTTACAAAGTTTTCTCTCATTTTCGTCTGTTTTTTCGGACGCCATTTTGCGGTGTCTGTCAGTCCGTAATTTCATTATGGCGACATCTCGTCCCGTCCGCCTTATCAGATTTATGTCAACTTTGGTTTAAGCTTTATCTGGGCGTTGGTACGAAAATACTGCCCTCTTAATGCTTCATGTTCGTGATTACGAAACATTTCAAAGTGTTTTTAGTTTTCGGACTTAAAAAGATGTAGATTTTTTTTTCGTTAAAACCATCTTTGCCACTGTCACGGCTTTCTGATCTTAAATACCAGACCATACCTTTTAAAGCTTAAGATTAGGGTCGAAATCTGGCGTGTTACTACATTTGTATTAGGTCTTGGGTTCGATTCCCAAGTCGACCAAGGTGTTATTGGGTTTTTCTATGAAATTCTCAGTAGCAGGTCGGAGTTTGGATTTGTGCCCGGTTAGTGGCAATAGGCTCGCCCCCTATTACTATGGGACCTAAACATACCGGCGAACTGTGGGTGTACATTGGTACACCTCTGCCTAACCCTTCAGGGATACAGGCGTGATGGTATGTTTGTTATGTTTATTGTAAAAGGCAAATAAATTCCATATCACATTATGTAGGTACTCGAGTTTCTACACCACATAATGTTATTTTATTATAAAAAGGGACACCCTTTAGTATCATCTGAAGCGCTAAGTTTACGACTACTTAAATATTTACACGTTCTCTCGAAGTTGATATTTAACCTCATGTTTCATCATCCTTATCGTAAAACATCAAATGAACTATAAAATCATATTGCTCAAGCATTTAGGACTGACCCTGAGCTCAAGCGTTTTTCACTTTGTCATTAAGTATATACGCATTTCGGCTATAAAGACGTCTGACCCATTCGCATGGAATGTCTCAGCTTTATATGAAAATTGTTGGCCGTCAAAATTCAGAACAAAAAGAAATGTTAGACTGTAATAGTATATTTTATGCAAAAGGACTCCTAAATTGTCTAAATTTTGCTATTTATAGAACGATTTTTGCTTTGAACAGTTGTGGGAAGTATTTTCTTTTGTACTTGCTTAATTTCATTTTGAATATTTATTCATATAATTATGTAACTTCAGCATACTTCTCAACTATTCTTAAGATCTCACTATATATTTCTTCATTTCGCCTTACCCCACATTGCTCACTAGCCCACGCGATCACAACCCCTTTTTTACAGAGGCACCGTTTAAGAGACTTACCCATAATCAGCATTATAACGGGCAGAGTCGACAGGAAGATGAGGAACACGGTCATGACAACTGAAACAAAGGCATCCCATTTAGAGAACAAAACAATATCGCACACTGAATCGCTTCTGTTCATTAAAAAGTCGCGGTGGAATTGACAAGTGGATTGTGTTGTCGATTTGCGTTTAAGTTCAAATGGCGTTCATAAACTGCTATTTGGGGTTTTGTGATGTTTCGAAGTATGTAAATGGTGATAGTTTTGGCAAGGCTTAACAGTATATAATAGTTTGTTGTTTTTTTTTATTGGAATCTAAATTTAAAAAGTTCACTGTTGCTATTTTGCTTCCAAGACTTAAAATTCAGTTTATTCTTTTTTTTTTTTTGGATGAACTCATGACTATATTTTATTAGAATGTGTTAAAAAGTCTCCCTGATTTAAATAATAATCCATAAACTATATAGGTACTTGTCAGCCCAATCTTATTCAGTTATAAATACTTACTGGTCCTGGTCATAATCTTAGCAGCCCTGCACACAAAGTCCAAGGTCCCCGATGCCTCCATGTTCGCGTCCTTCAGCTGGTAGGCCACGGAGCCGTAAGTCGTGAGGCCCATGCCGATGCCCAGGCCAGTCCTGTCGCTGTACTTGGCCTGCTCACCGCAGAGACGGCGTTGCTCGTCACCAGACACCTAAGAAATCGAGGGTTCATTTATTCACTGAAATTCTTTTTTTGTGCACGGCAAACTAAGACAGCAAAATATTTGGAACTGTCACCACAACATCGTCACCCTATATATCCTGTGAACCGAAATAGGCCGTGTTTATGATGCCCAGAGAGTAGAAAGAAAGAAAGAAAGAAAGAAAAAAGAAAGAAAAGAAAGAAAAGAAAGAAAAGAAAGAAAAGAAAGAAAAGAAAGAAAAGAAAGAAAAGAAAGAAAAGAAAGAAAAGAAAGAAAAGAAAGAAAAGAAAGAAAAGAAAGAAAAGAAAGAAAAGAAAGAAAAGAAAGAAAAGAAAGAAAAGAAAGAAAAGAAAGAAAAGAAAGAAAAGAAAGAAAAGAAAGAAAAGAAAGAAAAGAAAGAAAAGAAAGAAATGCTTATGTCTAATGGATATCATGTGCTTACGCTACTAGAAATGTATCCAAGAACTTATAATATAATAAATAAAGTCCAGATATAGAACCAGGCACAACTAAATGTCTACAGGTAATTCGGTAGTCTGTCTAATATATTATGTACTTTTTGTAAGGTCATCCGGGAAAACTCACAACCCCAGTTCATTGACCCAGATACAGGTATTGCTGTGTCAGTGTCCGTGCCTTATAAATAATGCAGGTTCCCAACACGGTGGATTGCCTGCCACTTTTATACCGTAATTTTTGTATTTATTTTTGTCATTTCAGGCAAGTTGATTGCTTGTAACTATAATGTTTTGATATTTTATAGCTTTGCCACATATAATATAGGTATTTTGTGATAGTTTGATATTTTCTGGTTTTAAATTATTTAGGTACTGGTTCGAACATTTATTTATATATGATTTTTTAAATCATTTTCTAGTTTATTGAAATAATGATTAATTGGAAGATATTGTTCTCTAAATCCATTTTGCAACTATATAAAATCAAACCTGTCAACGTTTTTCATCATAAAGGACTAGATAAATTATAATATTAAATACCAAACCTTTTATAGCTAAGACCCACAATTTATTCTATTTTTAGTCCAAAACCTAGAAGAACAATGTAGGAACATCGTATTAATCGCAGACAAACTTTTTTAATCCGTAACTTTTCAACTGAAACCTTAATTAGAATTTGTTCGAGTTTGAAATCAATCTTAAAAGCTGAAACCTAAGTTAACTTTCGACTTTTTTAAGGGGTTTTTGGGTCCACTAATTAAATTATTGAATTTTATGCTACAGATAGAATTTCCCGTATAATTTATTTTACGTATATGCAAAACTCCTTGTTTACTTTATAAATATTCCACTGTTGGAATAATATCTTACCAATATCTTTCAATTATGATGAAGTTTCGGGTTATAATTATAGTTACAAGATGGCGTTACCAGTGTCTTATTCAGCATTTAAATAGAACGTCACTTGCTCGGGAATGAGTTTTACACGCCCAAAAATCTTGTTCTACAAATTCGCTATTAGTTAGCTAGTTCTATGTTCAGTTTATTTTTAATATTATTGGGTTGGTCGTCATCCTCAAACTAAGATTTGGATTTTTTTATTTGTTTTTTTTTTAAGGTTATAAGGATTTTTGTGGTATGACTCCACTTTAATTCGGTATTCCTACGCAAACATTACAAACGTTAAAATAACAAAAATCAAAATAATATTACAATAACTCTTTAACCTTATGATCACCGTATCATCTTTAAATTTACAGACCCATACAAAAGTACTTGGAATATTTTTTCCCGTTTTAAAATCTCGTCACTGAGCCAACTCAATCAGGCCGTCTAAATCTATTTTATTATGCAAAACTGAGATGAAAAGGCAATAAAGCACTTTATTCCTGCATTCGAAGTAAACTGCATAGTAAATGAGTTGCTTGTAATAACGGAGCCTATTATACCTGCAATACCTATTACAAACCTTTATGTGGGTAATATGCTCAGCCTCTGAAGCAGGTATGGGTAACTCGTTTAAAGGCTTCCAATCTCATATTATTTTTCCAAAGAAAAGTTATAAACATGAACGTAAAGTTGAGTCTCATTTTAACTTATTCAGGAAAACTTTGTGGGTCAAATATTAGTAAACGCTTTTTTTTTAATATTTGTTTTCTTTAATATGTTTACTTTCTGGGAAAACGCTGGGCAGATGATGATGATTATTTGCTACAAAACTATGTTATAATTTTGGTGATGATATATCATCATTTAAACCAATTGAGGATCTTTACCTGACTTACAGAGCTTGAGGCTCGCCGGGATCCGGTGTCGGAAGGAATGCCGGTGCCGCTCGGTCTACCGGCGAGAGACGCTCGGTACGGAGACACGCTTCTGCCACGGGTAGCTAGATAGGAAGATAATAAGAAAGGCAATAAGATTTATACATAATATTAATTTAAAGGATTTCGAATGATTTGAATTTAATGGGGCTGAAAATTCAGAATAAAAGTCCATATTTTGGGAAACACGACTAAAGGGTTTAGAATTTAAAAAAAAAATGTAGTATATTTTTACTTTAATATTGTCGTGTGAATTACTTATTCATGATTAAAATTCTAGCATTTAAAGGTGCGCTGTACTCAATGTACTTACCCGCGGTTTGACTGTCTTCGCTCGGCCGCCTTTCCCTCGAAACCAAAGGCTCCTGAAATGTTAATGTCAAACTTCCTCTGGGGCTGACTCTATTTGCGTCCCCCTCTGCTGCCACTAGACTCCCCCTTGCACTTCTCTCTGTAGGCACGATACTGCCCCGAGGGCTCCTTTGTGAGTCAGGGATCAAAGAACCTCTTGGACTTCTATTCATCTCCTGAATTTCTTTCTTTATGGTCGTCTCTGGTCCTACGCTTCCTCGAGGACTAGTGCGCGGACTTGGCCCTAAATCTTTTTGACTGCGAGCTGGATCAATTTGGATACTGGCTACTGAATGACGCGGACTTCTACCAACATCTGGCACTAAAGAGTTTCTGGGCTGATTCCACGATGTACCCTCTGGTACCAAACTCCGTCGTGGACTCCTGGCATTAGCGTCTGGCGTAATACTGTTTCTTGGACTCCTGTTAAAGTCTTGGGGGTTTAAGCTTAGCCTTGATCCGTAGTTCATATCAACTGCTAAGTTGTTCCTAGATGGTGCTAATGTGTTTCTGGGGTGTAAAGCTGTGTCTGGTGTTATTGAATTTCTGGCTGATCTGACTTCGGGCACTAGTGAGTGTCGTGGACTGCGGTGGTAGTCCATGGCGGCGTCTGGTGCGAGGCTTGCTCGGGGGCTTCTCTGTGGCGGTGGAGTTGGCTCCATTTCTTCATCTGTTTCAGTTGCGGCTAAAGAGGCCCTTCTCGAGTGTTGTGCTGAAGCTCTGGGAGACCTCGCCTGCGGTGACGTGGCAGCGCTCCGGGAGGCGCGCCGTCGCCGCGACGATGACGTTCTATGAAGCATTTTGATAGTTTCACACTTCAACTAATGGTTGTACCGAGCCTCCGAAGTCCACTCCATAATCTGTGAACAAAAAAGAGTATTTAGGAACAAAACTTCACCATTGCCAGCTTAAGTATTCTTTACGCTTTTACGAAATTCGTAAGTACATAATCCAATTGTGAAGCCGCAATTTAAACTTCTTTGTTTACAGTCTCAGGCCATGAATCTTAATGCAGCTTAAGTAAAATGAGTTCAGCGATATAATCGCTCATAATTTATCAGGCCTGCCTAGGTTGGTGTTAAGGCTGTTTTTCAATGTATGCTATTTGTATAACATGAAAAATTTAATTCCCAACATTACTGTTTTAGAACAAAGAGTATTTATTGCACGCATTATAATTTTAAAATATCACTAATCAAAATATACTTAGTGTTAAAAAAATATTTTTAGTTTTTGCTAACTTTTGCACCTATAAGAACGTACCTAATTATAGACAGAACTGATTAAAATTTTTGTATGAATGCCGTATGTACACCTAACTTATATTCAACAATGAAGATCTGAAGGAGCTATAAAACAAAAGAAAATCATTGTCTCCGAACCCCGCAATTTATCTCAATGTAGCTGAAAAGTAATTACAAGGATTATGACGAAGTTTTGCTTGTTCTCTTTGTGATACAAGGAAAGCTCATCAAATAATTAAGTAAGTAATTAAGTACGGCTACTATGGATGCTCAGATATGGTTACACTTTGTTTGTCATCTAATAAAATGATGAAATTATTTTCCTTTAAAGATTCTTCCGTATATGTTGAGTGCTTATTAGGTATAACCCACACTTCCAGAAGAAGGGAGAATTAATGTATTTTCGAAGTTTTGAGAAGGTAAATACAAGTTTGTATCTATCATTAAGGTAAAATAATAATAATAATATTCCGGGACAATTCACACACGGTTATCTGATCCCAAGCTAAGCAGAGCTTGTGTTATGGTAACCAGATAACTGATAAACATACTTATATATTTCTAAATACATACATATTATAGATAAATTACACCCAGACACAGAACAAATGATCGTGCTCATCACACAACATTTGTCCTGGATGGGAATCGAACCCACGACCTCCGGTATAGCAGTCAGGGTCACTAACCACCAGACCAACAGGGCCGTCAAAATTTTCAGTAGGTCCTAGTTCCAGTACCTGATCCGAATATTAAACAAAAGAGTTACCTAACTTCCTTAAATATTTAAACTATAAACTGCCTTAAAATTGAACCCGTAATCGTTTGAATTTCGCAAACAGATTGGTTAGAAGAGCAAACAAGTTGAACCCTATCGCAAACAAAAACAAGCACTATCAAGTATTTGACCTTGAGGTACATTATAGATAATGTTGCTAAATAAATCAACTACAATACTGATTGACCTTTGTTAAGGTCATAGATATTTTGTGAGGAAAATATTTGACTAGTAGAGACTACAATATGACAGTGTAAAAGATTGGTATTTACTCTGTTAGTAGTGGTTCTGAACCCTGACTGCTATGAGGTCGTAGGTTCGATTTCCACCCAGGACAAATCTTTGTGTGATGAGCACGATCATTTGTTCTGTGTCTGGGTGTAATTTATCTATAATATGTATGTATTTAGAAATACATAAGTATGCTTATCAGTTGTCTGGTTACCATACCACAAGCTCTGCTTACTTTGGGATCAGATGACGGTGTGTGAGTTGTCCCAGAATATTGTACTATTCTATATATTATATTATATAGAATTAAATAATAATATGATGCTAAGAAGAAAAATGAAATTGCAGGATAACACGAATGTGTTTATTTATAAAACTACTCTCCGCACAAATTGTCACTTTGATTCAAATAAATACTCTGTTAATCGCTTGTTTATTGACGGGCATCAATATTTGTATAGTTTAGACAACAAAATGGGAACCCAATACTTATTGATCGTAGGTCCAAATTTAATCCAATAGCCATTACGTTAATCACAGCAATTTATAGCAGAATATCCATTGTAAAATATAAATAGTACAAACCAATCAGCTCGCCTAATACGGACATTCTTTATTGTCTGTGCATTATGAAGGCATGTTCACAAATGGACGGTGCGGGCGTACGGGCCGATATAATTAGTTATGACGTCACAATTACGGAATACCCAATTGTGGACCACAAAGGGCCAACCCGGGACAATTGGTCCTGTCCCGGTATTCGTATCACATAAGCTTCTAAAGATACGCGCTTGAATATTGTGCTACATTTGGGTTTGTTGTGTATTTTCGTATGAAGTGGATTGACAGTGTCTTTTGTTTTTGAGAGGCAATTGTTTTGGGTAATGTAGTTATTATTATTATGTTATTTTAGAAAATCTATGTTGATATCAGAAGCTTGACTGTCTTTGCTTGGAACTATTGCTAAAGCATTTTTTTTTCAGGCATCGTTCTGTTATGCAGGATCTCGAAATTACAAACGACGCAACCCTGATTTTATAATTCAGGTAAAGAACATCAAATTTATTATTTGGACACTATACAACTCTTACAGAAATATCAAATCGGAAGGTTAATTCATTCAAATAGGAACTGAAAACAAATGTATGCATCGCATAAGCCGATGTAGAGCCTTGCAAATGGCGCAGTGTTGTGCAACGAATTGCTATCAACTTGACAAGCTTGGACACCGGCAAGTGATTTTAATTGTATTATTTTGTGGTTTCATTTACATTCAGACGAACAAAATTGGTTTTGTTTCCGCTTAATTATTCAACAACAAACTCGGAGAATTACAAATGAAAATATTATCTGGGCGTATTTTTTTTTTATTGAAGCATGAAAGAAAACATTTTTATTTGTTTTATTCTTTTGGGCAGTCACAGACTGTTTACTATTATGCTGTACATGATTATTTTTTACAAACTAAGGATGAATAAGCTGCTTTCAGCTTCTCTTTGTAATTCAGCTTAACAAAACAGGCACCAAATTGTACTTGAGTATGCTACCTGGTCAAAAAAAAACTGTAACTAAGAGTCCAACAAAATGTTTAGTAAACATTACTGCTCTACATAATTAATAGACCTACGTAAAACAAATAAATGCTCGACTATTTATACGCGAATGTAGGACGAAAAAACTTTCCATCCCCATTTCAATTTAACAATACTTATATTACGGCGTATTTGCGAAGGGCCTGTCCTCTCGATTTTTTACGCAATCTACAAGATTGAGACGTTTCCTGAAATATAGGCCGATTTGACTCGAGAACGCTTTCACTTAGATTTATTAACAACTAGCTTTTGCCCGCGACTTCGTTCGCGTGGAATAGTGACTTCCGGCAGATTTTTGGTTTTACCCACATAGTTCCCGATCTCGCGGGATCTCTTCAAAATAGTACTAATAGAATTAACTATACTCCGTTAGAGCATTATTTGTACTAAAAGTTGTATTATATTATATTTTCATACCTTTTTACTATTTATTTACATTTTTCCGATGAATTTTCAGTACTGAATTGATGCCGACGCTTGACCAATAGATGGCGCTGTATGTCCGGAATAAATTTTATTTTTTATTTTATTTTTTGTAATAAAAACTATCCTATGTCCTTTCTCAAGTTCCAAACTATGTCTGTACCAAATTTCACACAAATCGGTTCAGTAGTTTAGGCGTGAAGCAAAGACAGACAGACAGAGTTACTTTCGCATTTATAATATTAGTTTGGATCATTCACCTTAATGAATAAATATTTGACAGTTCTGAACTGACTCTTTTATCTTCTTTTTTATATATGTAGTATGTTTTCTCTTTTGTGCTTTAGTTGCCCAGTTGGTTACAATAATTGAAGGTCAATGTTTTTGTATTGAGTCTACTGAAAGCAGCTGTCGCTCTAGACAGTAAAAGGCAAAGGGCACCCAAAAACCGAATCCATAAAAACAAATTAGTCCATTTTTTATGCTATAGTTCTCGTTGGTACCGTAGTCCCTAGTGAGACTACTGGGCGCGAGGTTTTGGTGCGAAACCTCGAAATTGAACTACGCCGTTAAATTGAGAGTGGATATCAGATAGGCAGTGACTGACATGAGACCCATGAAACTGAAAGAGGAGGTAGTTACAAAAAGTTGACGTACGGTTTAAGAGGCGCAGTGGCAAAATTACCAAAACTGTGTTTAAAATTATTTGTTTGGAAAGATTAAGTAATAGCTGTCCAAGGACAATCTCATTCTACCCTGATTAAAGTCAGAGGCTGTATCCTGTACAATTCGCTTAATTAAGTGTAAGGTGCAGCATAAGGTGATGGGCTTAAATACCGTTCATATATTTTCAAATGTAGAGAATGCGATAGAAAGTTTATTTTATTTAGGGTTTTGACCCAAACTTCCGGTAATAGGGTACAAAAACTTTATGAAATTTAAACACATAAATAAAACGTCATGTACGCATAAAAACCTACATGAGAAGCAAGCTACCTTTTAAAGAATATTAAAGAGGTAGTACATACTAAAGATTGTGTGATAAAAAGATCATTGGGTTTTTGGGTAAAAGAAAATAAATAACAAATACAAAAAGATCTTGTCCATGGAATATAATATAGATGACCAATAGAAAACATTACACATTATGTTGGAAAAATAGTTTAAAAGTGGATTAAAGTTTTTAACCAACTATAAAGTGATCTATGGGGAAGCTTACGTTTTCAAGTCAGAAGCGAATGCGTAAATTTCCAAGCAAATGGCCAGGACATTTACGCCTGAATCACTTTACGGTATATGCCATGCACGTTTGTTCCTCCATGATCAGCAATGAGAAACAAACTTACCTACGGAGATTAGTAAATACAAACACTAAATAATTGTGAGTTTATATATCGGTTGAGAAAAAATTCACGACTTAAAGATGTCGTTTATTGCGACTAAAAATACAACAAAATGTTACAAATATTTTTTTACTTAAAAACGATACGTTAGTAAAACACAAAAACAGTTATCTCTACTGAGATTTGAACTTGGGTATCAAAAAATTCAAACTTATATAAGAAAAAGGACGCATGAAAAAAAATACTTGCAACCGGATTTGAACTTGCAGCAAGATCACTCATATCCAATCGTTCAACCGCCAAGCTGTTTACTTCGATAGCTAGTTCACTAAAATATAGGTACTAATCAAATTGAAGATTGCTATGGCTACCTCAGTCTGCCATGGTTACCCTCTTGTTTATCTGTCAATAATGCCAATTTATGTGTGCAGTTGAGAAAATGATTTTGGAAATTTAAAGCTCCACCCCTTATCAGCTAGATTTAATAGCATATTTCAACATAGCTAACAACCATCTACGATTTCTTGAAAACAACCTCTCAATTTTTTACACCATTCGATTAAGTAGTTTATGTTTGATACTGTAACATAAAATCTGACCCCCGGCAAAAGAGAGTTGTAATGCAATTACTGTACTGAATTGCGTGTTGTAATATTTTACTTCTTGAACTCACTAAATTAATCATATCTTTTGATAGAGTGAACCGATTTCGATGAAACAAAAACTAAGTTATACCTCAAGGTGTGTATAATTTTTGTATATAAACATTGTCTGCATTGAATTCGTAGATTTTACGTGATGTGTGCACAAACAAACAGACAAACAGACAAAAATTTCAAAAATGATGGAAATGGGTTCTATTAGTTATCCTTTAACACGCTGGCTATTTTTTTTTTCAATTTCTTCAATGTACAAAAATGACTTTTCTACAGATTTATTATATGTATAGATTTGCCTTTTTCGGGTTCGGTATTCGAATGGTTAAAAGATTATCCTATTGTCATTGACGTGTGAAAATAATCTAAAGCTATGGGTGCAAAGTGAAAAATTATAAAAACCTTATTTGTGAAATGTCGTCTAGCTACAAAAATAAAGGAATATTATGATTTTGTGAACTAATCTTACTAAATACTGTAACTATAATAATAGTGAAACTTCAGAACCCTTTAAAAAAAGATTGACATAGTATTTTTTTACGATAAGAGTTTTAGTTCTCGTCTTAACTTAACAAATGTACGTCATACGTTACACAACAGAAACCACGTGAAGGTTTTAGTAAATTACCTATTCCCACCGTCTCACACCAGCCGTGCTATTCTGTAACATTATTTTCATGTCTCGACAGCGGAATCCGCGGTGAGATGTCAAATACGTATTCTCGAATTTGAATTCTAAATCAAGGCTAATTGGGTTCACTTTTGAAGTGAGCTTTATTGTCACTTCACTTTCACCTGTCACCGAAATTATTAACAGAATAGACATACTGGCCACTATGTCTTGTACCTCTCTATTGTACTTTAATTTGAGAAATAGCTTCACTTGGCAACAGCGTATCGATTCGTGTTGCGTGAGTTTCTCACTCTATTGGAAATTCGACTTTTCGCAAGGGAACTGAATTGAATCACCTTTAAAACTTTCTATTTGAAACTTTCCTTGGTAACTATTTTAACTCTATTCGAGATGCTGCGAATGTTTAAAGGTAAGAAACAGTACAGCTTAATTTATAAGAGGATAAAATAGTTTAAAGACACAAAACTCATTCATTTGAAATAGAATAGAATAGAAGATTTTATTTGCTTAGAATGTAGGTATTACAAATCAGGTGTTAGGTTATTAATGAATCCGTATACATTCTGCCCGAGCGAGCAAAAATGATTACAGATTTAAATCTAAAACTAAACTATGGCATAAAATTGTAGTTACATATTTAGCTTATCTGTTAAGAAATCGTTAATTGAATAATAACATTTGTCTACAAGTAATTTTATAAGGTACTTTTTAAATTTATTTAATGGTTGATCTCTTATACAGTGAGGTATTTTATTATAGATGGATATTATAGATGATATTAAAGAAACCATATGACTAAGCTCGATCGATCAAATACAAATATTAAAAAAAAATTCATGTAACTTGGCTTTAATTGAAACAAACGTGTATTTAAAACATTATCTGTCTTGTTTAAAATGATTACCAAATTACAACGATAAAGGAAAATAAACCAAATTCTTAAATTCATATTTGTAACCTAATGACAAGCAATAAAAATGATAAATATTTATTATATACCCTCGACATGAAAACTCAAGCCAATTCCTCATTCTCATTCTTTCTCCTGAAGGTGCGAGAGGCAGAGTACTTCCCGCCCTAAGTTGTAAGTTAAAATGGCGGCGGTACATCCGCCTGACACGATTACGCGGGAAACATACAGGAAATTGCGAAACCGTGCTCCCACTAACAACGCACTTCACTGATATTCGATGTCAGCTATTTATTTGTCGGGAAAATAGTCTTAGCTTCACATTATTTTGTAAGTACAACGTAAAAACACGTTTCAACGTTTTGTAAGTACACGTCTTCAAGATCCAGCCTTTTTATAAATATTTGCTGTCAAATCCAGCTTTTTAATGACCTACAATGGTTGTTTGTCGTTTGTTACCGCTTGAATGTGTACAACTACACACATGAGGATTATGTACTATTAAAATGGTGTCTGCCTAAATGAGAGGACGGTCCAGAGATTAAAAAAACTGTAGAGAATATAAATATCAGTCTTACCAAATATGTAATGTATAATTATTATAAGAGTATCTTATACGCCAACAAATATGATATGTGTATTGTCTCTTGACGGAGTGCCCGCCATTGCTGCAATGGCGTAATGTCTTGAGGGTACAGGTAGGCACTGTCGTCATCGGTCCTCTTGGTGTGGTCGCTCTACTGGAAACTGATGACTGCGAGAGCATTCTGTCACGGAGATTTCTATCGATGACTTTATCAATGCTGTAAATCTGGTAGGTGTTCGGTCTCTGAATATCTTGCCTTCTTCGTATACAATAGGTACTAATATGTACATTATATTTTATAGATGAAACTGAAATCTAAAGAACTAAAATAACCTCCAGATCTCAGTTTCATCTTCAAAATACATTGTATAAATTTCCATCAACCATTATCTTTTCAATTCAACCCCCAGAACATTGTACTTACTATTATTACATGAACTACGAGCCGAGTCGGCGAACCGTGTAAATCTTGCTGCGATCCTACTTAAGTACCCATTTAGAAGATTTTTCGGAATGCCTTCTCTCGCTATTATAGAATGAAATGAAGCATAATAAGTTGTTGAGAACGATGGAATTTTTACTAAAGTGGTGAGTGCCTTGGATTTTTCTTTTGATAAAATACGTGTAAATAAATAGGTACATAAAATAGAATTCTTGAATATTGCCGAAGGATCGGGTTGTTGTTTAGGATCTGACTTTATCTCATTCTGACGCCAGAGATTTGAAATTCAAACTGATCACAACACAACGTCGAAATATTGGTGTCGAAAGAACGTACTTCACAAACCATATACCGGAGAAAACACACAAACAAATACCAAAATAGTTAGCAGGAAATACAGTTCTACACACACGACGTCCCTAACGTGGCCTATTTCCGTGAAGCTTCTAGCATCACTTTCAATAGTATTAATTTGGAACATTTCATTGTCAAGCTGAGAGCGGGCGACATATTGGATCCGTGACGTCACGTTGGAAGCAATACAGATCAACGTCACGTACTGTCCAAATCGTTTGTAGCATATTTTCGAAGAGCTGATTGTCAGTGTTACTTCAAAAGAGTTCAATGAATAAATCGGTATTCCATCACAATTGATACGAAGGTACAAGGATTTTGATTCCTTGTATAAAAAATTGAAATTTCTGCCAAAAAGTCAGTTTTAAAAAAAATAAAAGAAATAGTTGTATATAAAATTCAATAGAAAAGTAAAATTGAAGTCATATAGAAACACGTTATAACACCAAAGATCCTTCATATATCTTCGTATGAATTTCTATCACCAATAAACTAATGGAGAGAATAATACCCTTCACACAACCTTTGACAAATGAGATTTTATTTGAATCATCTTAAAAGTAACTGAAAAAATAAGTCTTATATTTTCGAAGCGAGCACGACCTTTTATTTTCCAATATATTGTTCAGAGCGAGTCTTTTACTTCATCAATTGTTTGTCCATAAAGAAAATTGTTTTACTTATTTTTTTGCGGTATTTTTCTTTAATAAGCACGGGGTAGTTTTGTAAAAACCGATCTCCTTTTTCATAAATTTACCTTCGGTATTGTTGGTCGCTTCAAAGACACTGTGTTTGCTTTTATAAAGGATGAAACAACCAAGACATATTTCTCTAAATAAAAAATCTTGAACCTAAATCAAATCAGAATCAAAACCCATTTCATTCCAACCCTTCTACATCGCATAAAAGCCTCAACAGCACCAATATAATATCGGAAACGCCACCGCATTAATTTTCCGTTTTAATTTACAAAATTAATTATTTCCCTTGAGAAATTCTGATCAAAGGATCCCGATTGTTACCGAATTCTGCCGAATTGTAACGATCTGCAATTATGTTTCCATTGTGAAACCGATATGTTTTATACTTCAGGGATTTTGATTTTCCGTTTCCTTTTCAATGTAAATGGTCACGCAATTTTGGTCTTTACTTGGTCTAGTGGTCAAAGACTTTGGTGTGTCAATAAGGATCATTATGCCACGTTCATTCGTCTTATTTCCATTGACTTGTATTCAGTGTTCAAAGTAAGCTTCTTGAACTTTGACTGTGCACTCAAATATGAGAGATCGATGTCATTAGTACTAACTACCGATTCAATGTAGTCTTACTTGGGAACTGGCAAAGACTATTTTGCTTCATTACACTAACAATTTGGACCTGAATGTGGTAGGTATATAGCTTTGACTATTGATGTTCGAATAATATTGCAGCATCTGTTAGCTTGGTTTATTATAGAGGCAACTATAACTTGGAAAGCACTTAAGCTTAAGTGTAGAGAAGGACGGGCCTTGGAATCAGTTAAAAGTCGGAAAAGGGGTCAGCCTAAGCCAGGAAACAAATAATAAGGATATTTAATAATTTTACTGTCTCCTTTTTTTGTATTATCTTCCACCTTGGTGGGTGCATTATTAATGTGTCCATTACTTTTTTTCCTTTATCTACACACATAATATGTTTGTTCACTTTGTGTACATTCACTGCTTAACAAAGCCTTTTCATATTCAGTTGGACAATTTCCACCTTTATGTCTAACGCTAATTATATTAGCCTTAGACTGCCTCGTTGGCCAAGTGGTGCTAAGCGCGACTGCTACGCCGGTCTTGGGTTCGATTCCCAAGTCGACCAAGGTGTTATTGGGTTTTTCTATGAAATTCTCAGTAGCAGGTCGGAGTTTGGATTTGTGCCCGGTTAGTGGCAATAGGCTCGCCCCCTATTACATGGGACCTAAACATACCGGCGAACTGTGGGTGTGCATTGGTACACCTCTGCCTAACCCTTCGGGGATACAGGCGTGATGGTATGTTTTTTATGTTTTTTTATGCTAATTGTATTAGGAAGTTTAAACAGCGAACATTAAACCCTTACACCTGAAACTGGAATGGCTTACCATTAAAAAGCATTTAAAACTCATTTACACATAACTGAATGATTATCACTAATGGAATCAATTTGCGGAAACTGATGTCGCCTTGATGCGGATCAAGACAGAGATGGTAATGGCTGTGTTTAAATAAGAGTTGAATTTAAGATGGCAGTGACTGGTAAAATTAAAAGCTATTATTTGGAATTCTACAGAGTTAGCTAGAATAATGAATGACGAATCTTTTTATGTCTTATTTCACTAGAATCTGTATATTATGTAGCAGTACAAAAATCTATAACGTGATGTTTTGTCAATTGTGACTAAAATATAAGTGCATGATTCATGGAAAAATATTAAAAGCACTGTACATTAATTCTACTACTACGGTTGTACAGTACCTTATCGCACTACGTATAACTACAATATGTATGTTACCATACTCAGATTGGCTTGAAGTTTGCAGTTTGTCTCAAGCTTGCCGAAACTATACCGTCAAAAGCCATACGACTAAGTATTGTAATGTTAGAAGGAAGTAATCGCAGTAAATGACAAAGATATACTAAAGTTACTGGATCTCCTCCCACGCCATAAGTTTCCGTATAATTGGTTGAGTGGGCTGTTACGATACCATCATGCATGTTATCATTGATGGGTCCCTAATAATAATAAACACATCACCACTCAATTCAAAGTGGTTTCTATTTATAGATTTTGAGGTCATTTTCCTAAATAAAAATTTCTGAGCGGTTTTTTATGTAAAGTAACGTATAAAGTTAAATAACTGCGTGATAGGATTTGTGCAGTAACATAGAAATACTTAAACATTGTGAAAAGACTGGGTATGAATGAGCAAATTATAGTTAGGACTTGGGTTGTATTCACAATACCTATATACATGCAACACTGGATTTTCTAGAATAGCAATTCGAATGTCCGGAAAATAGATGAATTTTCACCTATTTTCCGGACATTCGAATAATACCTCAAAAGCTTTGACTAGTACCTTAAAATTCATGACACTCAGAAAATAATTGATTTCAAGCTACTGTAACTTGTACGTTCACATTGAAAATTGTGTTATTCTTTGCTATTTATTTTTGATCATGATCGAATACAAATTACAGAACCGAATAAATTTTCTTTAAATATCTAAAAATAACATGTAAATAACTGCCTCTATGAATGGTTGAAAACGATCGCTGAATTACGTTAAAATGTAAACAGAAACAGCCTCTTCATTTAAGTATCTGTTACTTTGTGAATGAATATCGTTACGTTTCATAGCTAAAATAAACAAGATAAATAAATAAATAAATAAATAAATGCGGAGAACATCACATACATTGCTCTGAACCCAAAGTAAGTAGCTAAAGCACTTGTGTTATGGAATTCAGAAACAACGAAGGTACCACAAAAACCCAGACCCGAGGCAATGTAGAAAAGTTGGTTTCTACATTGACCCGTCCGGGGATCGAACCCAGGACCTCAGAGCTAGCGACACCTTGAAACCGGTGCGTACGCCACTCGACCACTGAGGTCATCAAAGATATGAACAGAAATGAACATATGAATATATATTTTGTCAAAATGAATATGGCAGGTTCACTACAAAAGTATTTTTGATCCATAGGGAAATCTGACAAAGGTGTTTGACGCGTGGGTGGCGTTAAATGGATTATATCTGAACAGACAGAAGGAATTTTTACACTTTCACAGTAAAGGGACAAATATTTTTATGAACTACAAAGTTCACAACCTTTTGTTAAATAAAGAAACGTGGATTAACCCAAGGGACGAAAACATCACGATTCAATGAACAAACTTGTTATTTTTGTCTGAAAAGGTTTCAGAAACAAATTCAAACAAAATATTTAAAATCTGTCCAACAATTTATTTACAAAATATTTGCAGTTCATCTATAAATACAGTAAGGATAGTTTTGCGTCATTATTTGCTACATCCTATATAAAAAGATGGAATTAACATTGTTATTTTTATCCTCATCAATGGGTACTAGCTTTTATTCCTATACAGCGATACTAAAATCAAATCAGTTCGTGGTATATTCAATAGTAATTTCTTTATAATTGCCAACTAAGTGGCCGAACACCGCATTGTTAAAGAATACCCATTCTACCCGTAATGGCTCGTCCGACCGATGCTACGTGACTCCGCACTCCGGAGTAAAACTAGAAACAATAGGAAACATAAATACGTGCTGCCAGAAGTAATTCGTGAGATATCGACGTCGAACTAAATATAAAGCTATATATCAGCCACTTTAAAGAAAGAATGAACGTGCTTTGGGATTATGAACCTTAATTCAATGACTAATAGTTCAGTTTCCATCACATTCAAATTACTTTTAGGCCCTTTTCGGTAATATTTGTCATTCTAAAATGAACTTAAACACATGTTGTCAAAGTTGATAATTGCGTAATTAGTAATAACGTTTCATTCTCTTTAGATATTGGCTTTAGTATAGTTCAGAAACCAACAAAGTTCTTTGTGTTGTCTTAAGAAATGAAATATAAAATACCTAAAACATAGCTTACCTAATTTTGGGTACAAATACATTAAAGTGGTACATAGTGTATTCAGCAACACATAGTTACATATGGGGAATTATGAAAATCATAATTATGGTCGGCTGCTTTAAGGGTTTTTAGGTCTTAAATCATTTTTTTTTTACAAAATCTTCCAAACTAATAATTATATGTACTGGTCGAAGTTAAGCCTTACAAAAAACAAGATAACTATTAAAAAAAATACTGCTATAAACTGAAACTAAAGTTGTTTCCCAGTATGAGACAACGAGAGCATGATCCATGTCTAATACCAACAACAAACCAATAGCAATTATTCGAAAAATAGGTTATTCCTTCTTTTCTTATTGTGAAACATAATAATATTGTTATTATAATGTTATAGACTAACGTTCATTCTACTGGTAATATTGTATCATGCAAATTATTATGATCGTTCGTGGAAACGGTTCGTATGTCTTCTGCAGTTTATGTTGTTAGGTTTCTGTTATATTCTGGGAAATGTGAATATATAGAAACAACTGAATGATCAACATGCGTTAAAATCTGTGTTAGGTTACCTTAGTCAAATTAATATTCGTATTACCCATCGCAATAACGCCATACCATGCACAAATTCTTCAAAAATATTCTTTGTCCATTTTGCTTTCAACTCCTATTTTTTTGCTATTGTTTGGCTTTGGCCAGTTAGGTAATACCGCTGCAGGTTCTTTTTTTACCAGGGGTCACGCAGCAAGTCATTTTTTCATTCAGTTTTTCTGAATGTAATAAAACCTATAGAGAACAAAACCAACCCTAACATTGCTTGGAACAAGGCTAGGCAGAGGAAGAGACAAAGGTCTCCAAAACGAGGCATCCAACCAAAATAAATACAGTAAATACAAAACTAAATAATACTAGTCCTTCAAACTTCGTCCGAAGCAAACTATTAATTAATTGTAAAGAACATGGAAACGCTTTCCGAATACACAAAGCAAAAACTTGGAGAATCGTTTGAAACAGCCTTTTTGTTCAGATCTGTAGGAATAAATGGATTATTGTGGAGATGTATTGTTATACATGTCTTAGGTATTATACTGTTTTCCTTTTATAGCTACTAATTGTAGCTAATTATATAGAGTCTAGGGATGAAATAAAAGGAAATGTTCTATTTAATTAATACAATTTTATAGAATAGCTTGTCTTTAATACTTCGAAAAAGGTGAAAGGACTTTTTTGTAATGTATTGGTAGTGACCGCAATCAAGAAAAATAAGTACATAATATTGTTTATGTTTACAGACAAAGTATTCAGTACGAATGGAATGTAGGTACGCAAATATTAATCAAAACATTAATACCCAATAAGTCTGAAAATAACACCTAATCCAATTTCATCGAAGATCTTTTGACAGTCTTGATCCTTAGTAATGAAGGAATGAATATGCAAAGTAATTGTAATATAATCCCGCGAACGAGTATTACACATGGGAGTACTTAGGTACGGATAATAAGATTCTGGGTACGACTTAATACGATAACGGCTGCAAGGATTCGAAAGATACGTAGTGCCTGAGTAAGTTTATAGGAATTTCCAATTGGTATGAAAAAATGGACTCGATAACTGATTACACAATATTACAAAAAAAATTAAGGCAGCACCTCTGTGCAGCCACAAAAGTGAAGATTTTTTGAAATCGATCCACAATTAGGTACAAGAGATGTCGCGTAAGAAACATCAAAAACCTTCCCCTTTTAAAGTGGGTTACAAATAATCTAAGTTAAATTGGATACAGGAAACCATATTATTAAAGTTCCATAAGTTCCACTGCAGCTTCCATTCATTAATTCCATTCATTATGAACCAAAAACATAGGTACTTTTGTACAAAAAGCGATTTCATTATATCAAGTGTACATTTCCATAACATAAAATCATTCAATAAAGAAATGAGCCATTTACAATGAGCTACGAATAATTCTATAAACCGAAGTTGATTCCGGACGTTGCTGGGAAACGTTTGAATAAAAGACCTAATTCAATTTCGTTCAGCTTTTCTCAAAGTTGTACTGAATGACCATCGTAGTTCACTCGGTCTCTCCTACAATTTGAACGGTATACAGCTCGGAACGGAGCTCAATTTAACTAAACTAGATGCTACTTCGTACTTAATTTATTTTGTATCAGCTACTGCGACCCAGCTAAAATATTTTTGTTTACTTTGAGAAGTATTTTTTAAAGTTCTTATTCGATTTAAAACATCTACTTGTAACTGTGGATGTATTTATTTTGACCTTTGTTGCTCCATAACTTAATAGCTTACTAAAACTAAACAGAACTTCATTAAATTAAAGTTTTTTGTTTATGTTTTTCTTTTTTATGGCTTCGCCGTATCAAAAAGTTAACAACATAAAATAATTCAATATGAGTATTAAAACAAACCCTCTGAATTCCCGAGAATTTGCCCATTACTCAGTATGTGAGCAATTTAAATCCATCACGGTTCGAGCGACACTTGAATGACGCCGTAAAAATAGTTATAAAATCATTTGAGTGAACTGTTTTAATTTATTTAATTTATTTAAACTTTCATGTATAATTGTGGTACATAAGGCGGCATTATCTACCAGTCAACCTTGGGGTCAAATGGAGAAGCAACTGGGATAGGTACGACAGTACAATGAGAAACAATTAAAACTACTACATCTAACTATGGCTATCTATACTTATAATAAATCTGTAGAAGTGAAAATTCTGTACATTGAAAATATCGAAAAAATAAATGGCGGGGGGTGTTACTAGACCGACACCGAACCGAAAAGTGTGAAAAAAAAAATTTTTGTCTGTCTGTCTGTCTGTTTGTTCAGGTATCACGCAAAAACTACCGGTTCGATTACGATGAAACTTGGTATAATTATTCTTTATTATCCTGGGCACCACACTGGGTAGTTTTTATCCCGGAAAAGTATAAACAATAAAAAACAAACTTAATTTTGCGGTTAACAACTCATTGATAAGTTTCGTCATCCACGCGAACGAAGTCGCAGGCACAGCTAGTTTATAAATAATATACAAACACATATGAAAATATATAGTTACCTATATAAATAAATAATATTTTATAAATATACATATAATATGACATGACGACGACCATATCAATAATCTAAAACCTAAGGAACGAGTGTTTTCAAAAAGTATTCCCGAACTTGTCGTTTAAAAGAAAATTTACTCTACTTTAATTGTAGTTCCAATTACTTTAACCTCGTTTTCACACGTTCCGATTACTGACTAGCCTGCTAGCTGGTCATGAACGTATGACAATTCTTTTGCCGGCCAGATATTATAATCCAACCAGCAGACTTCTGGGACTTATGAATAGGACGGCATAGACAATATCTGTTTTTTAAGGATAAACTTAATCTAAAGCCTGATTTAGACGATGCGAGAAATGTCGTGCAAGTTGCGGTACATTAAGGGGCCCCGCGGCTATGGTGTCATAAGAGATGGATCGTAGACGGCAATGTACCGAAACTCGCACGACATTTCTCGCATCGTCTAAATCAGGCCTTAATATGACTATGTAAAGATGATTGACTATTGTCTATGCCTCTCTCCTCTTCCTCTTACATTGTGTAAAAAGTATTTTCTTCTAGGAAACCATCTACTAAAAACATTATCAGATCACACAAAGCCTGGTCCCAAATACGATTTTAACAGTACATTCTGGAAATAAAACTGAAATGACTACAATAATTTCAAATCTAGTTACAGCCGTTAGTACCAATAACTTCAGTACTAATTGTTTACCGATATTGAGAACATTAATCCAGAAATTGAATTACTAATGGTTAGGGCTCGGGACTATCGTTAAAGGGTTAACCGCGGGATAAAAGTATCAATTTGTTTAATCCTTGTTCGTTTGTTGCGGTTTTGAGCGGATAAGTAGATATTAGTTTCTGCTAGGCTTAATAATTTATTTGTAAGGATTAGCGTAGCAGTATATAATAGAAAGTAAAACAAATAAATAAAAATATATATTAAACTAGCTGCACCCGGCATGCGTTGCAATGCAATTTTTTCTACCTAGCACCTACCTACTACCGCTTAGGGGTAGGAAAAATAGATAGTAGCCGATTCTCAGACCTACTGAATATGCATATAAAATTTCATAAAAATCGGTCAAACCGTTTCGGAGGAGTATGGTAACTAACATTGTGACACGAGAATTTTATATATAAGAAGATTATTTGGGTATTTCATAATTATACATACGTATAATTAACTAGCTGTTGCCCGAGGCTCCACCCGCGAAGGTGTCGGATATCGCGGCAAAAAGTATCATTTCCATACAAACTTTCATCCCCTATTCAACAATCAATTCAGTTTTTTCGAAAACCTTATGTCCTTTTTCAGGCTCCAGACTATCTCTGTACCAAACCTCACTCATATCGGATGACTAGTTTAGGCGTAATCACGCCTAAACTAGTGATCCGATAGCGTAACATGCGGATGCGATAGCGTAACATACATACAGACAGACAGACTACTTTCGCATTTATAACTTTATGTACTTAACATAAAATAATAGGTTTTAATAACTTCGCATCTACAACATCCTTAGAACCAGTATATAAACATGAGAATAAAATAAAGCCTTATAAACAGAGAGAGACAGCGCCTTCAGTGAGGGAGACAGCGCCTTCAGTACACGCTCGCACGTAATAGAATTGAAATAAAAATTGATTGCCTACATCTAAGACCTGATTGATCGATTGCTTGTCATCGCTATAAAAAGAACACTAGGTTTATTTCTTACGATTTTATCGTAGACTTATGTGCTAGATTTATTTATGCGTTTATTCTTATTAGCAGTACATAATAATAAGTAAAGTAGTGAAATTGTACTTAGGTTTTTTGGTAGTTTTAACAATACTTCTCAGTGACTGTTTAGTTTTTTTATATTTTGTTGTTTTTTGTATGTTGCTCTTAAGGTATGTTCCTAAAAGTACCAGTCAAACAAAAAATACACTTATTTTTCATAATCTGAATGCGCTACAATGGATCATACGTAGACAAACACACGTATACTGACTTTTGCAAAAAAACAATGTATTATAATATATGTGTGAAGTGTGACACTACACTAATATTATTTATGAAATATATTAAACACAAGATTAAGTAAAATAATAACTGTTGGAGCTCCATAATCCTCGGGTTAACCGCGGGCTTAAAGTTTTGACTTGTTTAATCCCTCGCTCGCTTTGTAATAAATTGTATAATATACTAACAATATGTAAATGTGACACCTTAGTGTATAAAAATTAGATATATGTGCGTTATTAAAACAGAAAAATATATACATACTAACTTGATTATTTAACTGGTCCCTCAAAGAGACGAGTGGAAGAAGGGTGGAGAGGTATTTGCCCAGCTTTGGGACATTTCATTCATAATTATAAATACAATCATAACCTTTGTTAATGCTTGTGATAAGTTTTTTTTAGTAAATTGAATAAGATCATTGAATAAGTAGTTCATACAATCAAATACTATCTTAATTATATTATTATTCTTAATAAACATCTTCGGTGACTTCAGATTTTCATACAAACACCAATATTAAAAATCTCTTTGGGAGTTGCTCATGATTGAAATTGCTGGTGTTACAATACCTGCATCCAATAATGAGAGATTAGACCAGTCTGAAATGTGTCTGTATTAGCTAAAACCACTGGCTCTATTGTGACTGAAAATGGGCATTAATTTGAAATGCTGAATCAACATTCTGCGCACATTTTCGACATGACACTGATTCTACTCGACATCTAATTTTGAAAAGGATTCAAATGATTTTAGATCATGGGTTCAAAATCAAAATCAAAATCAATGCTGGTTTATCCGATTATTAAAATAATAAGATTGATGGGTATGTGATGTGGTTCAAAATCTGACATTTATCCATATATAAGTTACCTAATAAGCATTTCCCATATAGCAATAATACTCAAAAACAGGGATAATTACAACAATATATCTTAAACTGAAAAATAAAACATTATGTATTAGAATCATCTTTGATGATTTAAATACGAAAAGCCTCATTATATCTCATCAGTCATTTAAGCTTAATTCCGCAAGAAAACATTCAAAGTAACATAATTAGTAGGAAAACAAAAAATGCATAACCAAACCATCCTTAAGGTTTGGAGCCAATTACGAAGACCATACACCCTATATCTCATTACTAAATAATGAGACTCTTTTACATTCTTTAAAAGTTTCTGTAACACAATATTCCATCAGGAAAAGCACAACAATTTCCATCTATTAAAAGACCATGTTTGCCTTAAAACGGAGGACAAACACACATGGTAATTAGTGTACTTTGCGGCTGATTTATAATTGTCCTGTGTTTGCCGACACGTCATGGACTAATTAACTCATAATGGACGGTAATTATGAACATAACCAGAATAGACTTTATTGTTTGTTGTGGTTCCTGGAACTCAGGAATCTAGGTTTACCTTCGTCTAGTGTTACCGATGTATGTCTACACTGTATCTAGGATAGTATTTTCCTCTATCCTGAGACAAACCAAAAACTGTTTTTTTTTGTGTTTTTGCCTTTTGGGTTATATTAAGTCTCTTGACCGATTAAATCATTTATTTTAATCAAAATGCATATGAGGGACATATTTTTAAATGTTTTTCAATCGGTTTATAAAATGCATTTTTTGTATTCATATTACTGTTAAATCAAAACATAATATCATTTAATTTTGTCTGCATGAGTTGTAATGATATAGAGATACAATTAAAACTTTTTGATTACCTGTCATTCATTCATTTTCAGTTTACTCATATTAACTGACAACTTAATTTGAGCTGATTGCTGCTCGTAAATTGTTCGATGCAAAATTTTAAAACTGTTCATTGTTGAATATATGTATTTACTGCAGTAGTGATTAACAATGTGGCTTAAATCACCAGTTTCCAGAATAAAAAAACTGTTATAAAACCCGCATTACCCATTATTGGGCATTGACCTTCCATGAGTAATGTCACTTATGGCTGCAGAAAAAAGTAAATCATAAAATCAAAACAAACCAAACGTTTAATAAATCAAAATACTAATTCACTTAATCATCAATTGATCACAGATCGCTTACAAATTGAATTCAGAATAATATCCTAAAACGTTCAACATTCAAACTAACCAATCAAACCACTCAATTAAAAAGCAAAACAGTCGACAGTCGCATCGAATAGAACTCATGTAATAAAATCAGCACTTCACAGTTTCAACACGTTTATTCTTTCACAAAACACAGTAGGTACAATATTTATCGTTAGTTGTTGACGCTACCAGATCACAAGCCCGACTGCCCACTAACTTATAATTCACCATGCAAGAAAAGTATCAGTAAAACAACTTCTAAATTATAATCAACCACTTCCTTTAACAAGTAACTTCCGGTGACAATATTTTCCAAACATTATTTCCGTTACCCTACATTTATAAAATAAATAAAATAAGAATTTCGATTTAAATACAACCTACGCCAATAAACTTAAAATTAATACATAAATTACTTAAAATTATTACAGAGTTCCGGTACAAATTAATATAAAAGAATAAAACAATTACTTTTCTTATGTTTAAAACAATGAATCACAACACTCGGCCATCCAGCAACGTGCTTCCTCCGGAACACGTATCAATCACAACACCAAATGCAAGGTAAGTTACGATTTATTATCTCAGTGAATTATGCTTAATCTATCTATTATATGTTATAATAAACATTTTTTTGTATTATTGTATATATATATATATATTTTTATATGTACCTAGTAAAGACATCATAAAATAACATTATATTACTAACTACAAAATTAAATATAATAATAATAAACATTGTATTAACTATCTATCCTATATTTTTCAGTCATCTATGTTAGCAGATCTATCAGAGTCTGATGATGAACTCGATTCGGAACCAGAAGATTTGTCTAACTCTAATGCCTGGAGGTGAATCCAGGGCCGCATCCTATCTGCAGCTACAACGGATTCATATCGTTTACTGTTAAAGCCTGGAACATTCACAATCTCGTAACGGTCATTACCTAAACATTTTGATACTTTATAGGGCCCAATAAATTTTTGCATTAACTTTTTGCTCTTGCCATCATTGTAAAAATTAGTTTTAGTTATTTTAACTAAATCACCTACTGAATATGATTTAGCAGGAGACCTCTTCGAGTCATAAGAACGCTTCTGTCGTTTTTGACTCTCACCAATATTTATCAATGCTTCACGTCTAATTTCTTTAAGAGCTGAAGAGTCAGGTGGTCTATTCAAAATATCTTGTTCGGTATCTACTACTGAGGGGCAAAGTCTTTCTACATCTCCAATGGAGGATATGCAAGGAGTGCTATTAGAGGCAACCTGATCGCTCGTCAATGCAGAGGTCTCATGTTCGCTTAATGTAGGAGTGGCATTGATCGATTGGGAAATTTCCTCATCCGCGACTGTTAAGATGTTATCAGAACTGCCGTTTAGTTTCAAACCAAATAACAGTTCCGACGCACTCTTCTTAGTTGTGGCGTTAATTGTATTGTTGATACCCCATTGCACTTTGCCTAATTGCTCGTCCCAAATACGTTCATCTTTACCAAAGTTTTGGGTGGCTAAAGATGTCAGTATAGTTTGATTAAATCGTTCTGCCTGACCATTTGCCCTGGGACAAGCAACTGCGTTAAGTACATGGTTTATACCACTACTACAGCAAAACTCTTTAAACAGCTTGGATGTAAATGCAGTTCCCCGGTCCGAAATAATTCTAGTTGGTACTCCGAAATCTTCAAATAAATGTTTTAAAACTTTCACGACATTTTTAGTTTTTGTGTCTCTTACTGGTCTAGCAAAAAGATACTTTGTAAAAGCGTCAACGATTGTCAAAATATAACAATTTCCAGACTTACTTTTAACAAATGGTCCTAAGTGATCCAAATGTAGAGTGTGAAACGGTTTGTCAATCTTTGGAATCGGATACAAAAACCCTTTTCGCGTCTTACTAGCGTTATCTTTATTATAAGCACATTCGATGCACGCAGCTACATACTTTTTGACAAAGCGTCTTAATTTAGGGAACCAGTATTTAGTCTGTATACGTTCAAGAGTTTTTGCAAAGCCAAAGTGACCAATATCGTCGTGGTTGGACTTGCAAATTTGCCACCTAGCACTTTTAGGAACAACTAATCGTAAATCCTCACCGATCTTTCTGTACAAAGTATGATTTTTGACTAAATAATTTTTCTTAATTTCTGTACTTTCATCATCTATATTAGGTTTCAAAATTCTAATAATACGTTGCAATTCAGGATCAGCAATTTGTAACGTAACTATCCAATTACCTGTGGTTATGTTCATAGTTTGCACAGAATTTGTCAAATCGGTAGAAGATAGCGGATTCCTACTAAGAGCATCGACGTGAGCCATTCGACATCCCGGTCTATATTCAATATTGAAATTGTATTCGCTAATTTGAAGCCACCAGCGCGCTATGCGTGGGATCAGATCTCTTTTGGTTAGTGTGGTCCTAAGCGCATTACAATCAGTATACACCAGAAATTTAAGCCCGAGGAGGTATGGGCGAAATTTCTTTAAAGAGCAAACCACGGCCAGCGTTTCTAATTCATAAGAATGCAAGAACTTTTCTTCTGCCGTGGTTTGTCTACTATAATACGCTACTGGCTTAAGCACTTTAGGACTGGACTGCCACTGCATGAGAATACCGCCCAGTCCTAAAGAGCTGGCGTCTGTGTGCAATTCTGTTTCAAGATTCGGATCATAGAGGGCCAGCAATGGTCGCTCAATCAACCGAGATTTCAATGACGTGAAGGAATTGCTTTGATCCGATGTCCACTGCCACGGAATATCCTTTTTGAGCAGTTTAGTCAAAGGTCTAGCTACTTCTCCGAATCCCTTAACAAATCTCCTAAAATAGCTGGCCAGACCAAGAAATTGTCGAAGCTCATGTGTATTAGTCGGAACTGGAAAATTTCTTACAGCTGCAATTTTTCTTACGCTGGGCTTAATACCTTCAGCTGAAACATCGTAGCCCAAGTACTCTATCTCTCTATCAAAAAATCGACACTTCGCCAATTTCAAGGTGAGGCCTGCGTCCTGAATTAATTTCAAGACATCCTCCAGTTTTTGGAAACCCTGGTCAATAGAAGATGATGGTATGAGCAGGTCATCCATGTAAGCCAGTACTGAATCAAATCTACGTTGCCCCAATAATCTGTTAATCATCTTTTGAAATACTGCTGGCGCGTTTGCCAATCCAAATGGCATACGCTTAAATTCATAGTGGCCATCCGGAGTGACAAACGCGGTTAAGTGACGGCTCTCTTCTGCCATGGGTATTTGATAATAGCCCGAGGCTAAGTCGAGTGTGATAAAAAAATCATTACCACTCAAATTAGAAATTTGGTCATCGATTAAAGGTAAAGGGTATTTATCTTTAATAGTTTTATTATTGAGGGCACGGTAATCTACACACAGCCGGGATTCCCCATTTTTTTTTTTTACTATTAATATAGGGCTAGCATAACTGGACTCCGACTCTTGAACAATATCATTGTTCAATAGGTCATCTACTATATCCCTAACCTTTTGTCGTTCATGATAGGATAACCGATAGGGCCTATAAACTATAGGAGTTTTATCTTGAAGTTCTATATTCATTTTGCAGTTTTTAGCGCAGCCTAACTCACCAAGATTTTGAGCAAAGCAAGTCCTGTATTTGGTCAAGAGCTTGTGTAGTCTTTCAATCGTCGACTGATCAATATCTTGTCCAACTTTGATCTGTGATATACTCAGGGGTTCTAATTCCGTAGATTGAATTTCAGTACCTATCGCAAATATTTTAGTTTCCGTAACAGGGTTCACTCGAGCTATTAAAGTATTTGCCTTAAATAATAAAGGCGCTGTAGTTAAGGAGGTAACAAATATATTAGCGGTGTTATCAATTATTTTGTAACATCCCTGGTGTAAATGATATTCCTGATTTGGGCTCATTCTTGTACTACCATCAAAATAAATATCCCCTGAAAAAGGTTCTACGCAATATACTTCTACTAAGCCCCCCTTAATAACAGTCGTATCTCCTTTTACAAATAATTTAATGCCAAAACTACTAGTCAGCCCTTCGGGCGATTTATGGCAGAAAAACAATCTCTCACTGTTCTTTATCACAGTTACGGTTGCTAGTTCTGTAAAGTTTTGTCCTATTAGTAATGAAGCAGGTAAAAGTGTATCACTGACAGCCAACACATTTAGCTCAGCCTCTACTTCATCTATCCTAACCTTAACATTAGCGCGAAATTCTGGTTGAGTAATAAAGTTTCCAAATCCTTTTACTACCGGCAAGTCATCAAAACTTTTTGGCAGCTCAAGTAATTTAGCAACTGAACACTTAATAAGACTACAGTCACTTCCGAAATCAACAAACGCGTTAAATGATCTGCCATTTACACAGATGTTTTTAAAATATTTACTGTTTGAACCGGGTGATATCTGAGTGACTGGGCTGACCAGTTGAGCGTTTGACGTTGAAGAGGAAGTTATTTTTAGAACTTTCTTGTCGGAGGTTTGTTCGTTTTGGTTAGTGGTGCTATGAGAGAGAAGAGGTTTTTTATAGCAATTGTCAAAGTTATGTCCTATCCTACCACATTTAACGCATTTGACTAAAGCTTTTGTACAATTAACGTAAGAATGTCCATGTTCTTGACAATTAAAGCAAGTTATATCATTTCCCCTGTTCGTTGACATATTTTTATTTTGACCATTGTAACCGCTACGGAAATCGCGTTTCTTAAAAGTACTACTATTATTCGCAGAAGGATTACGAGCGTTGTCTTTTGTCTGGTTAAATTGTTGTGAAGCTAAATAATTTAACAAATCTTCTGGTTCACTACATCTGAGAGCCTGTGCTCCATTACGTACAGAAACATCAGCGATTCCATATATTACACAATCAACTGCCTTACGACCACTAAGTTCACATCTACTCAATAATGTTAGCTTATCGTAAAAATAGTCCCTAAGCGTTTCGTCTGAACGAGATTTACGGTTTAACATTTCTTCTAATAGCTTTCCAAAATTTTCTTCACTTGGGAAAGCTTTTCTTAATTTACATTGCCATTCTTGCCACGAGAAGTTGAGCGTTGGAAGAGATTCATACCATTTTTTTGCTAAACCAGACAACTTTTGCAAGGAATAATGTATTGTCTGTTTTTCATCCCAATTATAAATAACAGCGCATTCATTCACTTTTCTCAACCATCGCCCGACATCCTGCGACCTATTATTTGGATCAAACTCCGGTACAACATTAGTAGTATTCATGTTCTTACTTGTACCTTCCTGGAGTGCTGTTATGATCTTCAATATATCACCGGCTGTCAGCCCTTCGGATCTTCGCATGACTTTTGTCGGTAACAGAGGTGATCCAGGCTCACTTGATGATGATCTTCTACGGCGACGCTGACGGGGACGCTCTGGAGTGGACATCTCTGTCTGGCTGCCTGAAATTTATTTCCCGAGCACTTCATATCTTTACATATCATATTAAATTATAGTAATGTAGAAAATAAATAAATTCAAATTAAATGACATTGATAATATAATGATTAGTTTTATTTTTATTATTGTAGTATACTTCAACAGGGCTCGTACTTGGTCCAACAATTTCTTTGACAACTATGCCTACATTTCGGTACATATATTTACCAAAGCAGACAGTTTAGTATTATGCTTGTTTTCATAGCAATTAACTTAATCAGTCAACATACTGGCTCACTTAACCTTAAACACACCACAACTAGTTCACCGTTATGGCTACTATAGCTCACCCACATAGCAGCATACTACAAGTTTGCACACCTACATGACTACATATCTCTCGTTATAAGCACACCTACACGGCTACGTCTCACCATAAGCACACCTACATGACTGGGTCTCATCGTAAACACACCTACATGGCTACGTCACATCATGAGCACACCTACATGGCTGGTTGTCATCGTAAACACACCTACATGGCTACGTCACATCATGAGCACACCTACATGGCTGGTTGTCATCGTAAACACACCTACATGGCTACGTCACATCATGAGCACACCTACATGGCTGGTTGTCATCGTAAACACACCTACATGGCTGGCTCTCATCGTAAGCACACCTACATGGCTTATCATTCATACACAGGACGCACATAAATCTGCAGTGTTTTTAGTTTACTTAATTTTAATTGTTAGTTCACCTACATAATTGAGAAGGAAAAAAAAAAAAAAAATTATTCAATACATTTAAATGTCTATACTTCATCCTCGCCTACACGATCGATAATTATCTACTCAAATAACATGTAGTCGCTCGTAATTATGATCAAATTTTCATTTTTTTTTTTTTTTTTTTTTTTTATTAGTAAAAATAAAATAAAATTTAAAAATAATTTGTTTAGTTTCAGTATTGGTACTAATTAAGCGTAGCAGCCGTATCAAACGTTAACGTATCTATTATACCCAAAAAATAGATAGTTTATCTATAATATAAAATAATAATTCATCTAGAAATATAATACATATCAAATGTAGGTAATACTTACAGTTTTTCTCTGCCATTGCTCATGGGTCATCCCACTTCTGATTTGTAATAAAATCAGCACTTCACAGTTTCAACACGTTTATTCTTTCACAAAACACAGTAGGTACAATATTTATCGTTAGTTGTTGACGCTACCAGATCACAAGCCCGACTGCCCACTAACTTATAATTCACCATGCAAGAAAAGTATCAGTAAAACAACTTCTAAATTATAATCAACCACTTCCTTTAACAAGTAACTTCCGGTGACAATATTTTCCAAACATTATTTCCGTTACCCTACATTTATAAAATAAATAAAATAAGAATTTCGATTTAAATACAACCTACGCCAATAAACTTAAAATTAATACATAAATTACTTAAAATTATTACAGAGTTCCGGTACAAATTAATATAAAAGAATAAAACAATTACTTTTCTTATGTTTAAAACAATGAATCACAACACTCATTACACTAAAAATTCTACCTATCAATTGAAACATTCGGAAATTGAATTACCCAATTGGGTTTATTCTGGGATCGTTGTGATTCGTCGGCTGGAATAGCTAATACACTCATTGGACAACTGCTTCGTCTGACATCGCGTCATGTCGAATGATAATTGAAATTTGAATTTCGATTCGAATCGTTCGAAACATTTTTAATTGAACTGATATGTCATTTAATGCCGTTGGAATTAATTTGAATTGGATTTCAATTTAATTGAAGTAATAAGCTGGTAATGCTGTTCAATAAATAAATTAACATAATGATCATGATTTATAATTTGTTTTGTGAATACTACAGAACTAAAAGGATTTTTTAATTTCATTCATGGATTCTTTCTATTAGTCAGAGCATAATTAGAGCTTTAGTTATAAGGTCGTTCAATTGTGACTCGACTACTCAACCTACTCGTAATTTAATTGTAGGTTCACATCACACCTAAAATCCAACTCCGATAAAAAAATATTACAGAGTTCTAGAAAAAAGGTATATAGAAACCTCTTCACGATAAAGTAACAATTTCTAAAACGTATACAGATCAAAATTTCCAATCGACTCAACACACAATCTGAAGAGTCCTCAAGAATTACAAAGTCTCGAAAAGAAGTTGAACAAAATTGTAAACTTATAACGTTATTACCATTCATTATTTATTAAGACTATCTAAAAATTTTCTAAAAACTCCAGTTTCTCATTAGACACTGACATTGGAACTTTCCAAATCACCTGAGCGCTTTCTGGGCGTTTGCTTCATTACCCATTCATTCATTCACTCGAGTTTGGAATGAACGATCATTTTGCTTAAATAGATCGTTATGAGTAAAATAAGTCGGTGTTGAGGTGACTTGTGACTTGGACTTTTTTAAAATTCAATCTTTATTAATTTGAATGAGTTGACTGCTTCTTGATTATTGTGGAAACTTTTGAAAATTTATTTCTAAATGACTTAAAATTATAATCATTTACAAGCTTCAGAAATTTATTTACATAGCTCATACCTACGTCGCTACATACATTTTGTGAAAAGAACAATGCTCTCAAACCGCGAATTTAAAGTGACTTCTTAGATATAAGTACATATGCTAAGAAATCACATCAAAACTTAACACCTAGTCGTAGTTTATTATAAACAAAATGTTCTTCCCAGAATTTCTTAACCCCACAAGTAACTGCGGTTAGTAAATAACATCACCTTGTATATGGAGCCTCATTCCAAAATAAACGGCTTAGCTAAATAAATAGCACCTATCTCTTCTTAGAAAAGGAAGGAACCTATATGTTGGTGCAAAGATTTATAGAATACTAACGGAAATTAAATATACGAACATGATAGACTGAGAGAGAGCTCGTTCACGTTTCAGAGCTAGCTGTGAGATGTGAACACATCAAACGATGACAGAAAAGGGTTTGACAAAGTTAGGGTCACTGACCTTACATAATCCTTTATAAATATAAAAAATAGTATAGGTGACAGTAAAATAGTACGAATACAAGAAGGCATTTACATTTTTAGGGATTATTTTCTGAATGACGGTCAAAGGGAAATCAAAAATGTTGGGTAACATTTTAGTATTCTGATTTTATTTTATTGTACAGTAGGAAGTAACGGTAATTTATTGAAAGAAAAAGTACGTAAATAAAACAACATAGAAACACCAGGATCTTTTTTGTATAAATGAGAAGATTTATTTTTCTTTGTGTCAAGAAGTTTCCGCAAATGAGATTATAATTACTGTTAGTATAAAAATATGCGTCACAAATGTCGACGTAATTCTTCTCGTATCTAATTTAAGTCACGTATTTTCTAATTACCGCTAGTTTCTTGTGACTTAATGTCTCTAATCTAGGCACATTTATGGAGAAAACTGAGCTGTATAATTTATCAAATGAATGCCTGGAAGAAGACTAAAAATAAAATGTATGTTTAAATGACTAAAATAAAGATATTTTCTTTTACATAACTAGGTCTAAACCTCTTGCTTCCTCCGAGGATTTTTTAAGTCTTATGTAAACCTGTCAATTGCCCATTTACTTAGATCTATATCTTGCCTAAACCCATTTAATGATATCATTATTCTAATTTCCTAACCATCAGTATCCAACCAAATAAAAAAACACTAAAACTAAAATAATTTAAAATTAAGTGCGAGCCATATCCAGGCACTCTTGACAAAGCATCTTTCACATTCAGTCACATTGTAATATGATATCATCACAGACCCCTGTCAAGTGTGGCGAATGGTATGATTATGTCACATGTCATGAGAAAGGATAAAGTTATATGCGCTCCATGGTAGTGAAAAAAATGATAATCGAAGTTTAAAATCGGACTTTTATTACGTAAAAACTGTTAGAATTAATCAGATTAGAACCCTGCGTGATTACCTTAATTTGTACAGTTTACTTTATTACTATTATTTTGTATTTGTAAATTTGTATCCCAAATTCTTACGAACTATAATAATAATAATAATATTCATTTATTTCAGATAAAATCCATAAAATAATAATAAACTGGTCAGCACACACACAGTAGAAAAATACACATAGAAAATAAACAATAAAATAACAATAGAAGAATAATACACATAGAAATAAACAATAAAATAATTCATTAATTAATAAATAATAATGTCAGTCTTGTCCTGTTGTAATACACATCCACTTATGTTGGATCGGACAGTCAGCGCGGGAAGCAATCATCCTGAGGATGCTATTGCTACTGTCTCTCACTCGTCTTAATAGAGAAGCAACCTTTTTCCGGATTATAGCTTGATATCCATCCGTCCGAGCTTCAGCAAACATTAGCGACGCGCTGCAGTAGGGAGGCAGCCGCAACAGCATCCTAAAGATGTTGTTATATTGAACGCGCAAGACAATGGCAGCCCGACGGGTATGATTTACCCATAGACTGCTCGCGTAAAACGATTGACAAAATGCCTTAAACAAAGTGATTTTTACTGGAGAGGAGCAGCGAGCAAATCTACGGGCAATCATGTTTCCTCGGACCGCCAATGCCCTGCGCTCCCGCTCCAGATCCGCGTCATCGGACAAATCATGCGTCACTATGTGGCCTAAATACTTAAAACTGGTCACTCTCTGCAGTTCCTCACCATACAATTTAATAGGAGGAACACAAACTGGCACGGGTACACCCGACTTACCCTTGAAAAGCAGAACTTTGCTTTTTGCTTTACTATACGTCAGTCCATGTTCCCCCGCGTAAGTCTCACATATTGCTAACATCTTACGAATAGCACCCACCGATGGTCCCAGCAGCACCATATCGTCCGCATAGCTAATATTATTGACGCATACATTATCAATATGACAACCGGTATGAGTGCTGCTGAGCTCACCGATAAGGTCATTTATGTACAAGTTAAATAACAAAGGAGAGGTCAGTCCGCCCTGCCTCACGCCACACTCCATGCCACATGGCTCGGACAAGGCACCCGCCCATCTCACCTGGTTCCGCTGGCCGTGGTACCACTCCTGTAGCATTAATATGACTCCTACCGGTACACCCGCCCCGCTCAGTTTGTTCCAGAGCTTATCATATAGGACCGTGTCAAACGCTTTTGACAAGTCCAGGAAACACGCGTATACTGGTGTTTTCCTGTACTAAATGCTTACGAAAATTTTCTGAAACGATGAAGTCTACAACGGTTTTCAAATGATGTGCTAAATTAACATTCAACATTTTATAAAAGTTTATGGATTTTTCAACATCTTGCTGATTTTAGGCTTTGTAGACGAGGCACATATTTAAATTATGTATTTCGTTTTCTCCTCTTATCATTGTCTTTATTACTGTTAAGTTAATACCCAAGGATAACATGCAGTAGACATATTTCCAAATTCTTATCTGACGGAGTAGGAAAAACAACGTGGATTATATGGATAGTTTAGTAAATATCGGTTCAACTAAAGTGCTAGCAGTCATCTAGGTATGGAGTTGACCAGTCTGAACTTTTTACACTGTCTTCTCACCACTTGACATTACCAAAAGTGATTGGACTTGACACTGGCCCTCCATAATTTAATTAGTTTTGATGTAGGGTATTATAATACCGTTAACTGAGACAAGGGTCTAATGTTATTGTTGATGATACTCGTAAGTGTTCACAATGAGTGGGCTACAATTACTAGACGTCATGAACGGGTGAAGGTTAATTACTTTTTAGGGCTTTATTTATAGATACTACGAAGATTTTTTTAAATAGTATTGATTTGTAATTAACTTAAGTTAAATGACAACTCTTGTAGGTACCTTAGGGCAAATACGTTTTATTCCCCTGTTTATCTATGTGATATACCTACCTATATATATAAGTGAAAATAACTTTTAATTTAAAATTGGATGGTAGATCTCTGTAACCACTGTCTCACAATAAAGATCTTTGACTTTGGCTTTTTTCATTCATAATCCGTCGTCTTGTATTCAACATAGCCAAAAAGTGTCTACATAATAATATTTACTACTTATTTTAAAAATTGTTATATTGCTGCTTGATTAGGCTAATATCTATTTTTACATTTGAAGAACATATTTGGACATTATTTTAGTTAACTTCTTTAATTATTTTCCAGGCTCTCTTACATAAACTCATGAGCTAAATCTAAGACATCAAACGAGCATCGCTTGCTGCTTACTTGCCTGCAATACTATTATTATTCGATCGTTGTCTGTGCCTTAAGTCATGATACACGGTAACAACTGTCATCCATTCTCATGTATCCAGAGTGAGATGAATGAGTTCGTTGCGTGGATTGAATGTATTACTTTGGTTTGTTATCTGTTACAGCAATATACGAGGAATGGTCTTTGGACGTTGTGTGGCAAGAACCACTAAACGAATTTTGATGAATTATATAACACAGATAGTTCATATTATACTGGACTTTTTTTGTTGGAGTGCCTGGAATTACACAGTACTTCTTTGTAGTTTTCTTTAGGTTTTTTTGTGACCTCAAACCTTTTGACGGCTTACAGTTAATCTATGATGAAATTTTGTTATGTAGGTGTATTTCCAGAAACATGGAGGGGTTGTTTTACAAAAAGTACATGGATAAAAGTGCTGTCATACAATAATAACCTATTTCTCCTTATATAAAGACCCGAACAGTCAATAAATTATTTAAAAACATAACAAACAACAATTTTTTTATGTCCTCAGAGTTGTAATTTATTTAAATTTATAACTGCAAGACCAACGAACTGATTAGACACTTAGTAAAGTGATTAACAAACTTCGAGTTTATTTGGTTTCACTAGAAACCCTACAAAACAATTGCCCTTATGTTGACTTCTTTTGATAAACAAGCGTGGGTACTAGCCCACGCTTGTTCATCAAAAGAACCACTAGCTATGATTAATTATACGAAGCAAATGATAAGCAAAAACCCATTTTTTTTTTAATTTAAAAATGCATTTCAATGGAATTAGAGGTATTACTTTTAGTCACACAAATTATGATAATATTAAATACTTAAATCACTTTACTTTCAGCTTTAAAGAATAAACACATTAAGTTAGTAAAGTCCAAAAACATATTACCAACTCTTAATAAGCTACATTGAATCAACTGGTAAGATATAAAAAAATGCACATAGTCTATATTATGTTCCAATGCATACATATACGACTTGCCTCGTTATCTGGAAAATTCCCAACTACCGAAATAAAAGAAAAAACGTTCAAAAAACAAAAGAACACCGTTTCGAACTCCATTTTGGATACCTCAGTTGTACAATCATAGTCAAAGAGTATAGGAATGAAACCAATCTATTCGGCGTTTTAAATCCTGTCTGACATTACCACACGGAGCCAATGGCTCGGAAAATAGGGTGGTGCCCAACTAATTGATATGTACCCATTTGGTGTTCGAGAAAAGTCGATTACCGGTTTCGCAGATTGGTTTCGCCTGCGTTTTCAACTGCCTGCGTGATTGTGAAGGTTTTCCGGGAAATGCTAATTAAAGATCTATTGACATAACGGTTGTTAAAATGTTACGGTCCTTTTTTCTGTGATATGACTTTTGTTGAGTTTGACACGAAATTAGACTTAACTATTTAAGAACAACATTTTGTGACGGTTTATTTTATTTAGCTTTATACTAAACACAAAAATAGTCTCAACAAATAATTCCGATCTTTACTGTATAATTTAGTTCTTTTGTCACATTCTCATCTCAAAGTATCCAAAAATGTTATGCTTTATTTGAGTTTATCTACCGTAAAATAAATTTTAAAATATTTTTTCCACATAAACGCTCCACGTTTTAAAAACGTGCTACCTATCAAAACTGTTGCCTCAACCCAAAGTCGATACTTGAACCACTCTAATTTTCCTTAAGAAGCCAGTTCGGTGCCCTCGCAGGCACAACGTGACCTCATTAAACAAATTTCATAACAATAGCACCGCAAGACGTAACAATAACCTTTGATATAAAGAAATTAAGATGAGAACCTCTCCGAAACTTCTCTAGAACTTTCTTCAGAAATTGTTTGAAGCATTAAGTTTAAAGACATCCTTATATTAAGGCAATTGGACTAATGGCTGTCATAATTAAAAGTGGAAAGTTATTTGGAATTGAATTAAAGTACCTAATTTGGTAAAATATTGTTTGATGCCAAAGGGTCATATTTATTTATGTAGCCAAATTAGATAAGATTTCAACATCGTAGTATTTATTTGTGGTTAACATACCTGGCATTATGGGGGGGGGGGGTTGCCATAATCCCCACGCTTGGCAGGCGGCTTGGGGATCGCAGTATTGGTGGTCAAGTTACAGAAGACGCTGCTGCCCATCTTCTAGATTTTTCCCTTAGTCGCCTCTTACGACACCCACGGGAGGAATGGGGGTGGTCAATTCTAAGCCGGATACCACACGGCTATCGTCAAAGTTGCGGGCACCCGGTGGATGCAATTGGCGAGTTGTCGTTCATTGTGGCGTTCTAGGGGGGAGGCCTTTGTTCAGCAGTGGACGTCTTCCGGCTGATGATGATGATGATGATGATGAACATACCTGGCAGTTGTAATGTGTTCAGTGAACGACTTTTTTTAGTTCAAGTAATCTGTCACAATCAGAAATGCTTAAATACAATCTCACCTCAAAGTGACCTGTCGATATTCCATTTACAATATATTCGGAAATCAATTGAAAATATCTCTGTAAATTTTAACCGAAAAAATATTTTAAAAAGGATCAAAGCCATACAAAGTCCATGAATGAACCCCTAGCAATACTGTTAACTCTGTTCATGAATTTTAAACTAGCCCCGATACGGCCAATTAATATTTTATACGATTGAATTGTTTTAGAAATCAATAGCCAACCTAACCAAATATTTGGAATGATTAATGCTAAACTAATTGGCTTGATTAGAATTCTGTAATTTCAATAACGTAGTTTGGGTTTCATTACATTTAGGTACCCAGTATCCACTTATTTCGCTTATGAATTAGGGTAAAAGCCGGATAGTTGCCACACTTTTTAAAAAGCTGCTTTAAAAAGTGTGTACCAATACATTTTTTATTCAAAGTGTATTCTCAAACATAGTTCATTAATCTTCTAACATACCCTATTTATAAAAGTATTATAAATATTATAAATTTAGAGTAAATCCAGTTTAATATGACCTCTAAAAAAGAGGATAGTTGCCTACTATAGCGGATAGTAGCCTAACGTTAAAAATGGTTCGGGGGATACTTGCCCAATGTGAGGATATATGCCCGTCTGTTTTTTTTTCAAATAAAAATGTACAAATGTGTTATATTAATTTAAATAATCAGTTTTTATTATTAAATACAATCTTTTATTAAGTATTAATTAAAGTTAAATTATAATTATAAAATTATAACAATAATATACTCCAAAATAGTAAATAAGTGTCCAAAATAAAAACATACTGAGATCCTTAATTGTACTAAGAGAACTTAAATTATTACCTAATCAACACTTAAAAATACTAAGGTATACATTCTTTAAATTGTAAGTTAGTGAACATGTAATTTTTTAATTATATATTAGTATTTACTTTATATATTTTCAGTGTCTCCAATAGATGTTTTGTTTTTTTTTGCCTTTGATTAGTAGCCCTTTAGTTGCTTTTCCTTTAGATATTTTTGAACTTATAACATTTTCTTCATTTTCACTGTTAGAACTGTAGATACGAGTTTTCCTTTTCCTTAGAGCCCTTCCTTCAGTCAGTTCAATAAAATCTGTGTATTTTGTAAAGGGCAGGGTATTTTCCTAAAGGTGTTAAAATACAATTAGATAAGTAGGTAAGTATGTAAATGGATTATTATATTTATAAGCTAAATATACAATTTTAAATCCTTGACATATCTTGGGTTACCAGTAGCTGGTTTCTTTTTTCATACCGTCTTCTTAAGGTTCGAGAGGATATGCCATAAATCCGGTATATATCGTTGATACTTTTTTGTTTTTTATTTAGTTCTTCGAACGCAAGTGTTAAACTATTTTCTGTCCAGTTGATGTGGCGCGGCACCACGCCTGGCTTTCGTTTATACTTGTGAGGCATTTTGCTGTTGAGTATTTATTTTATTTAAGATAAACTATAACAAAACCAAATAAAAAATCACCAAGAAAAAATAGTAAAAGCAAATGAAAAAAATAACTAAGAAAAAAATCTGTCTTTGCTTGTTAAAAATGTATACTTAGTTACGGATAGTTGCCGCAGGGCAACAATCCGCAAAAGACAGTAGGGCAACTATCCGATTTGATACGGATACTTGCCCTTTTTATTTACAAAATAAATAAAACATATTTAACAATAAAACCTAATAAAAAGTGCAATGTAAACTCTAATGCATTCAATGAAATAAATTTTTGACTGAAATCACAATCAGTTATAAAAATATTTAACAGAGATTACTTACCAATATAATTCTGGCGCTCGTCAAAGTATCGCCGCGGAAGATGTTTTCTCACACGGACAAAACACTTGCGCCTACTTCAACGGCTTATGCGGCACTGAGGCCTGCGCAGGGGACGCTTTTAATTATGATCAAAAAGAAACACTGTCAATATGTCTAACATAGAGCATTTGAAACTGAGGCATGTATCCGTCCGAGGCAACTATCCGGCTTTTACCCTATGCCATTTACCCTAAACTTCAAACTTCTGTTATTATAACCTTTATCATTTAAAAATTACCACATTAATAGCGGTACTTAAATCTAAGTTCTTTTTTATTATTTCGTGTTTTTTTTATCAACCAGTCACTTTATTTCCATTATCATTTTCAGCTCTGTATAACTCATCATTCTCGGACAAATAGAGGGGAAGCGCGCTAGAGGAAGAGCGCCAGCTAGATGGGTGGACCAACTCAAGGAGGTGACTGGAGGCCAGATACAGGGAGCGGTACATATGGCGCAGAACCGGACCGAGTGGAGAAGATTGACATACAGTCACGATCCTCAGCATTGAGGGAACGACCAGAAAGAAGAAAGAAGATAACCCACTATTGGGCATATGTCTTCCTTTGTATATGATTGTATCTGTCTCTTTCCAGACACATCTATCGTACTCATTCCATCACAAGCCACTTAAATATTTAATACTAAAACATTTTAAATCATTTTAACATACCATGACTTTGCAGATTTTGCAGGTTATCTGAAAAAGAGAATACAATCAGATTAGAGAATTTAACAAAAAAAAATTGTTGTGATCAAAACTCTTGGATCAAATGGCTATTTAATACATAACATAATAACATAACATACCATCACGCCTGTATCCCCGAAGGGCTAAGCAGAGGTGTACCAATGTACACCCACAGTTCGCCGGTATGTTTAGGTCCCATGTAATAGGGGGCGAGCCTATTGCCACTAACCGGGCACAAATCCAAACTCCGACCTGCTACTGAGAATTTCATAGAAAAACCCAATAACACCTTGGTCGACTTGGGAATCGAACCCAATACCTCTAGCACAGCAGTCGCGCTTAGCACCACTAGGCCAACGAGGCAGTCTATTTAAGGCTATTTAATACAGATAAAAGTTACAATACACTGCAGTGCAAATGCAGATAGTTCAGAGTTTCCAACCGGTTGTCATGGCAACGGAAGTGTAAGATAAGTGTACCAGTTTCATCGCTTCATTTACACTTCCGACCACATGTGCTAGTCAGTCTACAGTTATTCTGTTTGTATGTAAAACTCTAGTACAGTCAACAACACAAGTCCTTTTACACAATGAAAAATGTACAATTTTTTTTTTAATGGTCAGTATTAATTCATCACCTTTACTGCAAATGCCAATTTTTCCAATATTTTTTGTAGTTTGTATATCCTTGTATATCTAGTGCATCGACTTTTGTTGCTGACTGTATTTACCTCGCTTTTCCTTTTTCCTTACAATCTGGTATTAAAATCTGGTAGCCACATGAATATGTAGTGCGTTTTCCTGCATATTCCGTACAAGTGGCAGTTTGAGAATCCTTATATATTTTACATAGACTAGTACCTACGTGTGTAAATCTTTAACACTCTGCTTAGGGTGTACCAAGCATTTAAAGCTTCCCTGTTATAAGATTTTTTTTTTGTGCGCTTGCAGATATAAAACACATTATAAAACGAGGAGCTTTTTTATACTTAGGTATATTTGGTTATGTGATTTGTTATTAATCAAACTTCAACAATTTGACCAAATAGTGATAAGTTAATATTTTAAAAGTCGGTTGTAGCATTGGCTCAGCTACTGCTGAACCTTTCCCGACACCGTCTCACATTTTTTTAAATCTTTACTTTTCCGTAGCCTTGCAAAGTCAGATTTATTATACACTATTAAATACCTATATAACTATAACTGTAGAATTAAATAACCTCGCACACCATAATTTAATAAACAGCGCTAACAAAAACAACCAGTCAGGCCTATAAACGCAGGCTTCCTTCACAGGCCTCTAACAATATTTCCGGTTTAGTCTCCGCAAACAACTGCCCGCAGCGAAACGAGTATTAATACACATCCTTTGTACCAAGAATCTAGTCGTAAATAGTTCAATCAACAAGAGAATCTGAGAACGTTAAAAAGTAGGTAAACACATAAAAAATAAATGCCACCTATTTAATTGGATACCTATTTAATTATGTTTTCTTTTTCATTTCTTGTTTTTAATCTTAAAGAACTTATGTAAAAGAAAAAGGGAGTAACCTCAGAACATAGAAGGGTTTGTTTTCCTTAGTTGATTATATAAGCTAAAGAGTTAAGAAATTTATGCTTTTTTACACAGGACAGCCATTGGTTTGAATTGGACGACATTCATATAATTTTTGCAGAATATTTTATTGAAGTTGCTTGTATTTACACTGGGTACGACATTATTATAGTAGAGAGTATTGTCAAGTAATAAACCTACAAGGTATATTTTAATTCGATTGACATGACAATACAAGTCTCCACCGCCTATTGCTTAAGATGATAATATTAATGTATTACCAACCACATTTCGGTGATTTCAAGTCCTAACCACGCTACCATAATAATATATAAAAGATGGAAACCAATTTCGTACACAAATCTATATACTTATAATAAATCTGTAGAAGTGAAAATTCTGTACATTGAAAATATAAAAAAAATAAATGGCGGGGGGTGTTACTAGACCGGAACCGAACCCAAAAGTGTGAAAAAAAAAAAATTTTGTCTGTCTGTCTGTTTGTTCAGGTATCACGCAAAAACTACCGGTTCGATTACGATGAAACTTGGTATAATTATTCTTTATTATCCTGGGCACCACACTGGGTAGTTTTTATCCCGGAAAAGTATAAACAATAAAAACAAACTTAATTTTGCGGTTAAAAACTCATTGATAAGTTTCGTCATCCACGCGAACGAAGTCGCAGGCACAGCTAGTTTAAAATAATTATAAGTAAAAACACTACCAAATGTAACGTTAAGTTTAATCTAAAACGCAATTACAGTCAGCGGTGAGCAGCGAGTAACAAACAGTGGCACGAGGCGGCGATAAATATTGGTTTGTTGGTAATCTGTTAGGCGGCGAACAAACGGGTACGCAATAAAAACGTGCGCGAGATCTATTGTGTACCGGTAAGCAAGTTACTTAAAATAACTTAGCTGTAATGTAGGTTATTGCTGTACACAGAGACGAATATAGTTTCCTAAGTAACTAATAGATTCTTAATTATTCCTATAAGTAAGACAATTGTCGGCCTTCTGAAAGTTGGCTTACTTAAATCGATTTAGGTGATAACTTATTATACCTTACGTAATCATTTAGGACTCTGAGTAATGCAGTAAATCCTTTAAAACTGAACCTACTAGTTCAGATGTTATAAAAATAGATAAATCTTCGATTTTTTTAAATCAATAATATTATTATTTAGGAATTATAATCGAAATGATTGATTGTAAATAAACGTAAACAAACCTCTTTTAAATATAAACAAGACAAGGAGTCTCGTTTCTAACTCAAATAATGACATGAAACCAGAATAAGTCGGTGTATTTAAGCAAGTTTAATTCTCCAACTAAAGATATATCATCTGATTTTTTATTACCTAACCTTTACGACTATCATTAACTCTTATTTGTGCACTATAAATAACCGTTTGTAGTCAATGGTGAACCAAAAATCTAACCAAAAAGTACCACGATTCGTCCATAAATATCGGTTTGTGCGCAATTTGTTAGGTACGGCCAAACAAATGGTGTTGCCAGCAATAAAAACAACATTACCCTGATGTAAGGCTGCGACTAAACCTCTGGGAAGTGAATTAAATGTTGCCCGAACTAATAAATGTGTTCCTCTTTATGGTAATACGGTGAAGTCGTTTTTCTTTATCGATGGAAAGGTAATAAAATTTGTATCACGTATTTAAAAGAAAATTATACTATTCTAAGTAATATTAAAGTAACTAATTAGAATTTTCATTTAATTAGATGTTGGTAAGAGCTATTTTATGAATAACTTTGTGTTTAACATGTAACTTAACATATTTTATAAAAAATATTTAATCATATTAATATTTTGATATTTACGGAAATTATTTTAAAATGTATATCAAGCGCCGTTATATTCCGGTAAATTAATTATTAATACCTTCTGTCAAACCACTAATTTAAGAGATAATTATGGTGTACAAACTCCTTGCTATAAATACCTTACAACACAACCTTATCGTCCACATAGGCCTAACGTGACGTCACATGACGTCACACACTTGACACGGGTCCGTGATAATTGTTGTCATAATGCCGCTTAATTCGACGCCATTTTATATTTAGACGGATGGCATTTAAATGTCCCTTTATCATGCGAATTGGATGGGAATTATACTGGGATTATGGTCTCTGATATACATGATATCTAACATATATACATGATGCTGTCTTTATGTAAAATCTGTGCCTCTGTTAAGTCTAACCTTCAAAACTGCTGAACCAAATTTTATGTTAAACTGCAGTGTATCTGAGTCTGTTCGATTAAATTCCTCTATAAATAAAAGTATAAAAGTCTAAACAAACAAAAACATAATAATATAAGGACTGGCGAGTAACGCCCGAGGCCACACAAAAAGTTGTAAGCTTAACAGACAGATAAAAATGAAAAACAAATACTTTTATGGCTTTCTGTTAACTTGTTGTATCATGTTTACAATTAAAATGGTTTGTTACTCTAAATTTTATTTTATAGGGAAATACACCACCTAAATCGAATTATTACTTTTCGGAAAAATTAAAACCTTAAAAATAAAAGTCGGGGTCGTATGCTTTTGCGTAACTCATAACATTGAAAATAAAAAAAATACACAAGTATCTAAATAAAAACCTGCTACGAAAAAATCTTTATAAATTCCAAAAACAAAACACGACACGCTGTAGATTATATTATATTAATATTTTAGTAGGATAGTTATAATAAAAAAATCCGACCTAATCAACATTTTAAGTAAATTAACCTATCATAAACAGACATATTTCACCCGCAGTATTTTTACGACCTGACTCCAACATATCCCAAATTACAAACCACCAAGGATCAAAGCCAAAATAATTTCATTACACGTCTAGGACAAATATATTAACAATATCGTTACATGAATAATTTCTCATCTCCAGCAAAAGGCAGAGGAAATCAATTTCCTTCTTATATCCGCAGTCTTTGTGACTTTGTGAGGACGCCCGCCGCAGGCTTCAACTTTTTTATAAAAACACTTTACATGACCTTAACCTACGTTTACATTATGACACTTAAGGTTAAATGATGAAATGGTACACAGTTTTAAAATGCTTTCCCCCTTATTACAAAAGATGGTCTAAGAAAAACCGAGGTTTTAGAATAGCCCCGTCTCTTTTTGTTATGTGACATAAGAAAGTGATGGGTATATTTCAAACCTGGGTTTACCTTAGTCTTGGTTTAAACCATCTTTTGTAATAAGGCCCTTTAAGTCTTAAAGTGTTAAAATCTTAAAGCACAAAGATGCGACAGATAGATATTTAAGAACGTCTGAAAGTTAAGACTTGTCTGACCGGCGTGTATGATAACAAGCTAATCTTATTTCTCTAACTTAACTTAGTTCAAAGCTCGAATTTGAACATCCCTAACATTTTAAACTAAACGCAGTTTTAAGACATTTGAACTCGATTACGGAAAACTTAGCTCAGTTTTTGGTTTTAACTCAGCTTAGTACACAGTTTTTTGTGTACCAACTGGTAAAAATCAATAAGTAATGTGACTAATTAGAGAATCAAAAACACTAAGAAAGCTATGTAAAAGCTTGTGTGTATTCCGCAAAACTTGTCCCACACACAAAACTCTCGTGTACACATGCACACTTTAGGTGTGTGTTTAGTGTAACAGTGTACACATTAGTGTGATATTTTTTTAGCAATAAGGCGATAATCTTGGAAATCAGGTTAACTGGAAGGACATCTATTTTCAACGTTTTTCTGAGAAGATAAATAACAATGTTTTTCTTACCCTAAGGGTATTACGAGCTGTTTTAGATAACATAAATTGAGCATCGAATATAAGATTATGGCCCATTGTTTCGTCATGTATAACAGCGAAATTATTTTTATATTATAAATTAATTTCAGGAAAGGAAAGACAATGGCAAGGATTATCACTACAGAAATGTATTTTATAAGAACATCAAGAGGGCCAAAATAACGAAGTAGTTTTGGTGACCGAAATTAACGTTCACAAATAAAAATCATTTTATGAGAATAGAAACTAGCATATAACAAAAAGTTGATAGGGTAGGTTTTGCCATGCAATAGAACTGCCAAAGTACCTAGATACCTAATATAAAAATAAATACTAAACATAACATCCTTAAGCTTCAAGTTCCACTTAGAACGAGGTCAATGAACCGATAACTGATAACAATATCTATACCTAAGTAAAGTCTACAATTTATAGTTAGCGGATGTTTGCTTCGTAACTTTAAGGGCTTGAACGCTTCCACATTCGAGAGCCTTCAGACTTCTGGCCCGAGTTATTTGAGCGTATCTGTAGGGTATTGTGAAAATACAGGCTATTTTGGTAGATATTTAAGATTAAAATGTATGTAGTATTAGGGGTGGATAGGCTTATAGCTCATAACTTAGGTGTTCGGCGTAAACTTAGCTGCACTATTTTAAAATGATATCAAACTCTTTTGTTGTTTAATTCCGATCTATTGACGATTTTGCTACGTTCGAACTCCAAAATAAAAGATAATATAGCTGATTTTTATAGTAAACCGTAATGAAAACACAATACCCTTCTTTGCGACGCGCAGTCGCAGTCGGTTAAATAAAAGCGAGTATCAGCCCACACATCTATTTTCAGAACAAACATTTAGTTAGGTCATAACAAAGATTAGTTCTCAGTAATCATACCTGGATTATTTCCAGATCTATCCCAAAATGCTGAAAGCCAAAGGCTTAGTCGCTGAGCCAATTGGGTCGACCTTGTAACTCCGAGACCTACAAATTGTAATGTTTAGTCACAACATATCTAACGTTAACCTAATCTTGTGAATAATTCATACATAAAAAATGCGTAATTACTTTATCCGTCCGTTTCATTTCGCATTTAATATGCAGAACTGATTTTGATAAGCTTTTTTGTAACAGATAATAACCTTTTTAAGGCATATTCGGAGTCCATCTGATCTTAAATTAACACTTCCTCTTAGTAATATTTCTCATCTATAAGCTTTGGAGAAGCGTTTCTGTTTTTAAAAAAAACTTCGCATATTTAACCGACTTGCTATTGCAGGCTGAGGTTCTATGTTCCACAGTATTTATCTTTTTTTCTACTAACATTACATAAACACTAAACATGTATTATCTATCTATGTTCCTTATCATATAGTTTCTGTACAAACATGAAAAAAAGGATAAGCACTTATTATGTCTAAACCGTACATAATTCAGGAATCAATATCGGCCTAGTGTTTCTATAAAAACCCGCGCCCAAACTGTTCAAAAACACGCAAAACCAGAGCCTTAATCGAAAAGCCTTATAAAAACAAAGTAGCGTCGAAAGCGTTGCTTCCAATAATTTATTTAGTTGGAAGATAGCGTGAGGAAGCCTGGTTCTACCAATATCGATCGATAAGCGCCATTAGCAAGCCGTCATTAGTCCTAAAATAAATGTCTACGGCTAAGTTCCGTTAAAGAAAGATGAGAGAGAAATGAGCGGGAAATGTTTTACAGGTAGAAAATATTCAACATTTAAAAATAATTGTCGTGTTGCTACATTAGCGGTACATAAATGGCTATTCAATATTTATGAAAAATTACATTTTCGGAAATGCCGTGGGAATGCCTGAATATTTTCAGACTTGACCAGAGTTTTGAATCATGGTTCGTTTCAAATCGAGCACTGTATTTTGGACGGTGTAGATTTGTAGAAACATGTTACATATAATAATAGTATCCTAGGACAGCTTGAGCATTCTTAGATTAAAATTATTTTAGTATCGGATCAGTCGCACCATTTTTGTTACTCTTAAATTGCTATGGCTGGCTGGTATGACCTACACGTATATAGCCGTCATAAATAATTATGATAAGCTTCAATATGAATCTAATTCTGTGAAATAGTAAACTCGCTAAACTAATAGTTGATATCCAATATTAACTCTCACAATGTTCTCCCCAATATATGCAAAATCACTTGAGCATAGTTTTAATATTCAAAATACGGAACAAACATTTCTCTATAACAAAGGCGAGCGAGTAATGAGATGTGCGAGGAATGAACGGAGTCATTATTTAATTACTGTAAGGCTGCTTTCACATTATTCGACACGATATCGGTATTAAACTCCGGCAAGATATATGTGTGAAATTTACGAACTGCCTCGTTGGCCTAGTGGTGCTAAACGCGACTGCTACGCTAGAGGTCTTGGGTTCGATTCCCAAGTCGACCAAGGTGTTATTGGGTTTTTCTATGAAATTCTCAGTAGCAGGTCGGAGTTTGGATTTGTGCCCGGTTAGTGGCAATAGGCTCGCCCCCTATTACTTGGGACCTAAACATACCGGCGAACTGTGGGTGTACATTGGTACACCTCTGCCTAACCCTTTGGGGATACAGGCGTGATAGTATGTTATGATATGTTATGTAATTTACGAATCCGATATCGAGAAACGTGAAAGACAGGTACATGTTTCATACATTTAATACCCACCGATTTCGTATAAAAAAGTATTGTACAATGTGAAAACACTTTAAGCGGAGTCATTATTTATTTACTGTTACAATGACGTTCGTCATACCTTGCCTCTATTTCTAGCCACGTTTTATTATCCATGACATGTGTATTGCATTTTTGTATCGAGACGTTACAAACAAGAAATAACCAATTAATTGGTTTTTAATAAATTCAAAATCGATGTAACGCCCCCAGAGTAATTAAGTTAAGCGCTGGCTCCTCAGTCCTCCGCGGTTATTTTAAGAAAAGGTGATGACGTGATGTATTTTCCCTTGTAGGTTGTTTATTTTAAACATACTTTAAGTACATGTGGTGGCAATTTGATTTTCAGTTTGAGAGTAAGCTGACGTAGGTATGTGTATATAAAAGCCTTAAGGAAAAAAACTACTTTATGTCCTAGAATATACTAGCACATGGTTTACTATGCAATATAAGCTGATAAAGATGATATGAGCGTTGTGAAAAAATTTAAAATATGTCCACCATCATATTTTTTTATCATAGGAAATACAATTAAAAATATCGTTCGCACAGCGTTATTATAGCCTTGTTTTAAATATCAAGAAAAAACATAAATAGCAGCATCAACGTTCAAAGTATAGAAAGGCAAGTTTAAACTTAATTACCAAGACAATACGCTTCAAAATGTATTAACAACGTGCCGCCTACGAGATGAGGAAAAAATACCTTTTTAAACGAAGTTTTTTATAGTAATAATCGATATTGATGACGTGTTGGCGTACTTCTTTGTTTACTGAGCTATAAGATTGTGGGTTTCAAATTCCCTCATTAAAATAAACAGTATTTTATGCAGCCAATATTATCATTATAGACCCTTATAATTTTACAATCTTTTCTTTTTTGCTTGTTCGTACATTGTGTGTGTATTGTGTTACGAATTTGTTGAATACTATTAATATTCTATATATTATGCTGTTAGTTCACATTTTAGTTAGGACAACAGACATAAGGTATTTCCGGAAGTCGACTAGATTAACAGGTAACAATCTGTTAAGCTCTTTTTTTTTTCTGTTTGGTAGAGTTATATTTAGATGTTTCATATACCTGTAATAAACGCAATGGCACATATGCACACATACATATTAAACCTACTATATCAACAAATAGTTTATATTTACATTTATGTATTTTAATATACACGGCGGAATATTGACGAAAATATCTGTCAATACAACCTGTATCCAGTTCAAAGATCACAACATGTTCAGTGACATAACAACCTAACATTCAGGTCAACCCTTTTTCGCATTACCAAGTAAAACATGTTCTCACAAAACTTACTAGTTTCGTCGCAAAAACTATGCGAAGAAAAATTGATTTATGTAGTTAATCCTTTTATGTGTTTTTTCTTTTCAGTTTTAAAAGAATTTGATTTGATGTTGAACTTTTTCTGTGGTTTGAATTTTTCAGCCATTTTCCACAGTGGTTGAATGTAATAGTTATCCTGTAATTAAGTTTTATTTTACTATATAAATGTATAATCTTTAGCACAGCTTCTCAGTTAGAAAATGTACAATACTGCAAGCTCAAAAATAAGAGTTGATAATCTAAATAGATAATTTCATCTATATTCTGCAACGTGGTGGAAGTTAGAAGCATGTAATGTACAAATTCACACGTCCGCTGGTTACACTATGTTGTACCTATGTATCATAACCATTATGACAATGACAATATTTTTATGATCGAATCAAGTTATCAAGCCCAAGAAACAAACTACTTTATTCCTGACACTTTATACTAACAGCCATAAAAATACATTCAAATAAAAAGCCAAAGATTTACTTTTATTTAGACGACATTGGCCCAGTGAGTCATCGAGATGCAATTTAGATAATGGTTGAGACGGCACGTACTAACCTAATAAAAATTACAAATTCTCTCGAGAATTCGACAGATAACGGAAGCTCTCACAACATTGTTCCTCGTTTGATTTAATATTCAATCGAATTGTCATTCAATGTTGAGAAGGATTTTGAGAAATGGGGTTGATAATTATGATTGAATTTCGTGCTTTTTATAACGATTTTGAAGCCGGTCTGAGATTTGAAGAAAGATTATTTTTGATGGAAAATATTTTGTTATATGTGGGAAAAGACTAATTAGGGTATTTAGTATATAATGCCATTTGTTTGAGCTATGCGACCTATTTTTTTTTTGCCACAAACATTTTACAAATCTACCTGATTTTTTCTCAGGTAATAACCATATTTAACAACCTTCTTAGTAAGAACTTACGTGGCTAGACATCGTAGACAGCCCGTAATAAACGTAAACGTGTTTACGGTGAAATGGAATTCACGTAATTTAAGGATAAATATTTGATGCCTAAGAACGTCGTTTGGTATTGGCAGCCTATATTTAGAAGCCTGTAATAAGCGTTGTACTACAAATGGGGTCAAGTATTAATATTTAAGATATTCGACTGTCCTTAGGGATGATAATACATATTTAGTATACATTTAACAAATTAAGGTAAAGGTAGTCGCTTGCAATTATTTTATGTAGTGTTGGAGTATGAATTAAATGATTAAAGAAGCATCCCAATGTCTTAAAACTAGTGCCAGGATAATCTTAAAATACCAAATAGGCCACAAATATTTTTATTAACAATGAAGTATGAAAATCACAAATAAGGACACGTTTGCTGTGAAACCGGGAAAATAATGTGTTAATATCAATTTCCAGAATCTATATTCCCAAAAAATGTGCCTTAACACAAACATAAAAACTTGGAAAACTACCCAGCGTGGTCATTTCGTTAACATAAAAGTGGCGGGCTATCTCTATGGCCCCGCGGACGGCTATAAAGGCTATAAAATTTTATTTTCTCCACTCTATTTGCACCTACTGTTCATCGTGCGGTATCTCCTGGCTATTTATAGTTTGACTTATGTATAGTACATTTCACGATAGAAATAGACGATGGGTTATAAAAATATATTATGTTTATGAAAGAATATACGCCATTGCCTATCGAGCCACGTTTTAAGTATTTGATTTCATCATCATCATCATATCAGCCTATTGCAGTTCACTGCTGGACATAGCCACAGTATTTGATTTAGTTTAAATAAATAATTTATTGTACTGTTGTATCTTATTCCTCAATAGCAATATTTATAAAAATAAATGAAATTAGACAACATGACAAATACTGCCTTGAAAACCAGTGTGTTCTCAACTCAACTACTGAGTTCGTTAATGTTTCGTCAATATTATATATCAAAATTATATCTATAACAAAATTAATCTAAAATTGTTCAAGCTAATTTGAACAGTGGCAGTTGGTGGCAGTCTAAGTAACTCTGACATAAAAAACTAATAATTAAAAAATTAAAAAAACACGCCTGCCATGACAAAAAAGTGAACTAAAAAATTAAAAACAAGTCAAATATTTGCAGTCGGGTCCCGGGTGTAATGAATTGTTCCAAGTAACCGTCCCCCGACTGCAAATATTTGACTTGTTTTTAATTTTTTAGTTCACTTTTTTGTCATGGCAGGCGTGTTTTTTTAATTTTTTAATTATTAGTTTTTTATTTCATACCTTTTAGAGATATAATGACCAATACCGAGCAAAAAAAAAATTGTTCGGAACGGCAGGCGATTTCGACTCACACTTGACCATTTTTTAATGTCCACAGTCATAGCCTATGTCACTCGGGATAACTCAAAGCTTCTAATGATACCACAAACATTGAAATCGGTCAAGCCTTTTAGAAGTTATGGTGGAATAAAGAAACTCACAAACATACATACATACATACATACATGAACCCTGAAAACATAACACTCCTTTTTGGACAGTCGTATAATAATAAGGATAGATTCTATAATTATACTTCCAAACAAAGCCACAAAATTAAATGGAGACTTTGAAAATTATGTAAAATTCAATCAGTCATTATTCCAATTAATTAATCAAGGCACTGGCACTTTATGATTGATCTCTTCAAACGAAGCCATCTAAATTACTTTAATAATTTCATCATTGTTTTCTCTTCATTTGTTAAAATAATCCGCGGCTTTTAGAAAACGTCGCTTTTATTATCAACGAATAAAATGGTAATTCTTGTAATTTTATATGATACGATGTAATTTACAGTCTCAAAAAGGTACGGTTGTAAGAATGTAATACTTACACATAACAGACTATTTTAAGCTCGGTTGAACTGAACAAGATAAATTCTTAGTTTTTGTTAAAACAAGCCAATTATGACTTACAAAGAATGAAAATTCGCATCATATTGAGGGACTAATTAACCAGATATGAATTCTACATAACATCATAATAACTTCGTAGCATTTCGTAGCACTTGCTACGTCGTAGTACCTTCGTAGTACTTACGTAGCTCGTCCGTAGCTACAATACTTAACACTTGGAGAAATGCAATTAACAATTTTGTTAGTAAATAAAACCATAATAAAGTAATGAATAGCATTGTACGTACACATCGTAGCGCAATAACCTGTTAAACGACTCTTGAAATTGTCGTACAAATAGCGGCGTGTAGTTAATTTACCGACAAACGTCCAGTTGTTCGCCCTCTCACTAAATTGAGTCATTTAAACTCTTAACGACTAAAATACTTTTAATTCCACACGATCCTTTATATCGCTGTTCAGAACTAAATTACACCTATTATTTAGTTTAAGAGGACAGTATGAGATGCTCTACGTGAACATTTTCTCTAATGAGCTTATGTCCAACTTTCGTATATTCTGCAGAAACTTAGGTAACTGCATGTGTCGTGCATTCTAAACGAATTAATTATAGTCCCTGTTAAGTTTAGTGCATTCCTTTCTTTAAGCTTTATTGGATTTATTAGAAAATACAAAAGGTAGTATATTTTGAAAGATATCATCAAAATAACTTATGTACAGGTATAACTTTGGAAAATTATAAAGATTACGAACTAAGCCTAGTCTTATTATACATGGCTGTAAATGGCTTAGAAAATAACTTTTGATTTTGATGTAAGCCTGCGATAAGTTTGTATTCAGCCTTTATTTGTTGAGTCCATCTCAAGTGTAGAGTTTTAGTCTTTACAAAACTTAGTTCAAAAACTTATCTGTTAGATGAAACTAAACTTAATCAGATGAGACTATAGAGTTATCGTCATTTTAAGTTTCAAGTACAAAAGGTATATTCTATCAAAAGGACTTCAAGTTATTTAGGGGTGGTACTTGGTGTACCTACCTATTGAAATAAAATTATACTTTCACATAATGTCATAGCTTTTGGTTACAAATCCGAAAGTAATTTATTTAGTAACTAATCTTCGGCATATGGCTTTAGTTAAATAACCAAAATTATGTATGTTTTTGGTCATCAAGAATCACCTTTTTGAAATCAAGCTCCTAACATATTATGTTAATATCCCAAAAACAAAGTATTTTCCATCACGCTTACAAAATGGCTAGCAAAAATTAGGTACTGTCACGAACAAAAATATGTACACACTCTCTAATTTTTCATTGATTTTCTTTTCAATTCTAGATAAGTATTGTGAAACGTGATGAAGAAATTATTGAAAACAGTTCCTAAATCATGTACTTATTTTTCTTTTTGAGTTTAATCACAAAAATCTCGCTAATTTTATATTACAATTTCGCTAAGTGTATACATTTTTTTTCGTGACTGTACTAATATAAAATAAACAGTTTCAGCCTACTTCTGGAAGACTAATGATTCAACAGCTGTTCTCTAACGAAGCAGTCGAGTTAAATTACAAATCGTCAGTAATCGATTGTCAGCCTGCTCTACCTTCAGCAAATCAGGTTCTACCGTGACACCGTTAGTGAACGAATCCGGTGCGGTGGGATCCCTTAATAATCGAGTTATGGGGAACAGAAGGTGCCCTGGAGGTTTAACTACTATTAGACTGATAGTTGTTCTACCTACATTTACTGTGTTGGCGAATGAGAAAATAGATATATATTCCGGGACAACTCACACACGGTTATCTGATCCCAAGCTAAGCAGAGCTTGTGTTATGGTAACCAGACAACTGATAAACATACTTATATATTTCTAAATACATACATATTATAGATAAATTACACCCAGACAACCAGAACAAATGATCGTGCTCATCACACAAACATTTGTCCTGGGTGGGAATCGAACCCACGACCTCCGGTATAGCAGTCAGGGTCACTAACCACTAGACCAAGATGTTCTTACTTAAAATAGATTAGGATTTTTCCACTGTGCGGGAATGAAACTCGCAAACGTAGAAAATAATGCGAAGGTAGGCGTTTTCTTCAGGGAATTAAATTACAGAAAAACCGAAGAATATGTAATAATTTATATAAAATAAATATCTAAAAGATTTATATTTACAACCAATGTCAACGTCTCGAGGCAATCATGTAGAGATACGGGTAAGACATTTGAACTTCTCACCTGGGACTTTCGAAGCCACAAAAATATTATTCCTTTCACCCACATTTTCGATAATTGTCTGTAAGTCAAGCCTTATGTTTGTATAAAATGACGCTGGTATTTGCTAAAGGTTAGCCTCCATTGCCGGTAAATGCCAACGTTGTGTGTTTACGTCATTTTTTGACAAGGAATTTATTGTTGCCTAGTAGACAATTAATTTCAATGTGTATCGAATTTTTTTATCGTGGTTAAATAGACAAAGGTGAACGACTATAAATTGTTGGTTAGACAAACATGCTTTCTGTAGTAAGAAAGTGTGGTTAACAATTTAACACAAATAATAATGTTAGAACTTAGTTTTAGTAGAGTAGGTAGTTTTTTGAAATATCAACTTTATAAATTTATTAAATAAAGAATTGAATTTTACAAAAACGCTTTTCATTAATAATTATTTATTCATTATTCAAAACTCAAGTGTGATAAATTATTGAAGGAATTTACCTTAGCTTAGCCTATTTTTCTTGGGGCCTAATGAAATATTAACGTGGATTGACAAATCGTTAATCAATAGCCGTTATAAATGGATCGTTGTGAATTATTCAACAGCCCTTTGTTTTAGAATTACCTTCGTGCGCCTGTGTAATGTGTGTTGTGGTATTTATGAGCTTTTGTTCTTTTTACTTTTTTGCTGGATTATTGGATTTGGCCGTAGGTTTTGGAGAAACTTTTTCGATTTATGTTATAAATAATCTTTATTATTGATATCAAAAACTATGAGTCGAATCAATATCACAATAGTTAAGTAACTATTGGCTATATTAAGTAAATTCTTATTTTGCATTAAGCCAAAGTTATCCTAATATTCCTATAATAATATATTTTGCATCTAAAAGGATAAAAATATAATGTAGACCAAACAAACGATGTTAATATAAAACAGACAGAACTTGTGTATGTTTTTAACGAAAAAAAAATGGAACAGCGTAGTTTAAAAAGCCAAAAACAGGATTATTTGTAAGCAAAAGACTACTAAATCTAGTCTAAAGCCTCACAAAAATCTTTTAAGAATACCGAACATTCGCGAATACATTTAAAATTTATGTTTGACGACCTCCGTGGTCGAGTGGCGTTCGCACCGGTTTCAAGGTGTCGCTAGCTCTGAGGTCCCGGGTTCGATCCCCGGTCGGGTCAATGTAGAAATCAACTTTCCTACATTGTCTCGGGTCTGGGTGTTTGTGGTACCTTCGTTGTTTCTGAATTCCATAACACAAGTGCTTTAGCTACTTACTTTGGGTTCAGAGCAATGTATGTGATGTTGTCCGCATTTATTTATTTATTTATTTATTTATTTATTTATTTATTTATTTATGTGAGAAGCGAGTTTGTAGCAACGTGTTACAAGCCGGTCGTTACTCACGTCTCGATAAACCCTCACTTTATTGTCCAAACTCACTCATCCGCGTATTTTTCCTCTTCACGCCAGTTTGTTCGTAAACATGCTCTATAAGAATGATATTATATGCTCATTGAGTAAAGGAATTTAGTTTTAAAGACTAGCATTAATTTCTACAAAACAGGTTAAAGAAAATTCATTATAATTACAAGCCCAAACACGATGGGATTTGCCACATTTCTTTACAGAGTTTCTATGGCCACCTTCTGGCATCATCATCACACCATATCGGAAGTAAAATGATATTGTGTCACTGAACTTACATAAGTCGGATGTGGTTTTAATTTAGCTTCCAAGGTTTGATTATACGCAAACATTCATACATATCTATACTTATAATAAATCTGTAGAAAGGCCAATTCTGTACATGAAATATATTTACAAAATAACTATCAGGGGGTGATTAGTGATCGATACTGATGCCAAAAATGCAATCAGTAAAATTTTTGTCTGTCTGTCTGTCTGTATGTTCCTTATAGAAACAAAAACTACTCGACGGATTTTAACGAAACTTGGTACAATTATTTTTCATACTCCTGGGCAGGTTATAGTATACTTTTCATCACGCTACAATCAATAGGAGCAGAGCAGTGAAGGGAAATGTTTCGAAAACGGGAGATTTCACTCAATTTTTTAAGCTTCCGTCGCGTGTGCAGCCTTAATGGTTAAAGACTCATTGATAAGCTTCGTCATCCACGCGAACGCAGTTGCAGGCACAGCTAGTATATAATATATTGCAAGTTAGATAACAGTACTTTTAGGTTACTTACGTATTTATCTTCTCAGCTTATCTGCAAAAAATAATAAATACATTAGATACATTATTTAAAGAACATTATAATATAATTAAAATAAAAACATTGACAGGCCTGTTGGTCTAGTGGTTAGTGACCCTGACTGCTATACCGGAGGCCGTGGGTTCGATTCCCACCCACGACAAACGTTTGTGTGATAAGCACGATCATTTGTTCTGGTCTACCCAGACCAGAACAAATGATCTGAATCATCAGATTAATTTAGATTCTGATCAGAATAATTTATCTATAATATGTATGTATTTAGAAATATATAAGTAAGTTTATCAGTTGTCTGGTTACCATAACACAAGCTCTGCTTAGCTTGGGATCAGATAACCGTGTGAGATGTCCCGGAATATTATTATTATTATTATAAAAAATTCAAGCAACTATATTCTATGTCATAATTAAGAAAAACATCACGTCTAACACAATTCTGATTAACAGAACCAAGTAAGTATCTTACGTGAGAAGAATTGCCACTTTTTCTTTTAAAAAACGAACAATAAAATTACAACATAATGAAGAACATATTATTATATATTTGAGTATTATAAGCTCGTAGCAACAGGATATTAATTCTAAACAAGACTTTAATTTGTGTATCATACAAATATTCTGTTATTATTGAAGCTCTGAAGTCACTGAGTTAGAAGTTTGTGTATTAATCGAAATTCATTGACCATGTGATTTGTTCAATATTATGTAAGATCCACCCAAACTAACATACATATAAAAAAAATCAGTCCTTAGTTTTCAGCCTTTAATATTTCAATCATCAACTATTTCAATATTATTCCTTATCAAAACAATCTCAATAAAATCACTACACCATGTGACAGTACCGAGGTATATTGGTATCAGTTTTTAATCAACAGAGTACCCCTCACACAGTAAGTATATTATCTTGAAGACACTTACTTTGTAGTTCGTATGGTACGTAGAAACCTCCTTTGTGTAACGTTTCTAACAAACAGGGTTATGCACCATAAGACAACCTCAAATCAAAGTTAATGCATCACATACTTGTTCCTCATTTTGTTCATTTTTTCCTGCCTTAAACACTTGTCCTCTAAACTGTGACTTTGGCGGAATCATCGTCAACCTAACAACAGAGCCATATAATCAACAAAATTGTATTGAAAGACTTGTCTATAATTAATTTTGTGATTAAAATTGTAGTCAGTTGAAATCTTTATTTTAATCAGTGGACGTTCCAGTCTTTCCATATTCCCTTATCCCTCATCAAGTTCGTCAATCGGAGGCAAGTAAATTTATGTACCTATATAAAAAATTCGATATCTTATACATCAGACGCGTAATTTTCATACATGTACTTGCCTCCGACATCATGTCGGATAATGTGAAAACAGTTTAAATCTTAACTTCTTTCTCCCACCAACATTACAGTATTATTTCCTTCGTGATATTTGCAAGATTAGACCCCATGAGTTAATACCACGCGTACTCTAACTGGTACGCAAACGCCCCTATCGTATCGACCTTAATCCACAGCCTTGAACTTGAAGCGGTAGCTTGGCGATATGCTGCGTAAATGAAAAGATGTAGATATACTGATATATTATAAGGCTGTTATTGTTTGTTATAGTTTAGCTTACATTTGCACATGTTTTTCGACACAATTGTAGGTACACTTATGTTTCAAATTTCTTTGCATATGATAAGAATAGCATGGAAAGTTAGGTGTTAATCCGGAACAAAACCACTTTTTTTTTCTAGTATATGTTGTCCTATGGGCCTTCCCTTAAACAAATCTTTCAAAATATTCCTAATCTTCCATGTTGGAAATCGTGAATTAAATAACACAGAAACCTTAACATTTAATCAACGTAAGGCGTTACTCTACATTATATTTGTTTCCCGTAGCGTGAGAACCTTAACGGCTGTAATCGTCACGGCATGGATATTATTTACACTTAGTAATGTCAGAAAAACATGTAAATATTATATATTTGTCATAAAAATTGTTTATGGTTGAGATTTAACTTAACGACACGGAAGTAGACCATTCGAGAAGCGATAAGCTTAAATACCAGATACGTTTACAATAAAAAAGCATGTTATAAAAATACTTTTTTCTTTTAGCTTGTACTATCCCACTGCTGAGCAAAGCCCTCTCCATAAAATGAACAAGTAATAAATATCAGTTTTTTCAAATAACAACGGGAAATACACAATAAATAATAACAATTTCAAATGCCGCTGGGAAAATAAGGCTACAAAAAATCAACTAACACAAAACCTATAAATAAGCTGTCATTTTCAGTACCTACTTTTCAATATAGTCTTGAACCAAGCCAATCAGTTCAAAGCCTCGTAGTAAACATGAATGTATCAAAGCTGCGTATTGGAATATTCCGTGCTTCACAACATTAACGCGTACACCCTGTATACAGGGGTCGTTTAACCTCGCTTGACCTTTAAAGCTGAAGTAAAAGTTTAACAGAATGGATTGAAGGAAACTCCGTACTTATAAAAGTTTGACTTCTTTATATTATATGAAAGACGTAGGTTGGGTTCACGGACTTTATTCGAATTCATAGTGCAGAAGAAACCGGTGCGTACGCCACTAGACCTCCGTGGTCGAGTGGCGTACGCACCGGTTTCAAGGTGTCGCTAGCTCTGAGGTCCCGGGTTCGATCCCCGGACGGGTCAATGTAGAAACCAACTTTTCTACATTGTCCCGGGTCTGGGTGTATGTGGTACCTTCGTTGTTTCTGAATTCCATAACACAAGTGCTTTAGCTACTTACTTTGGGTTCAGAGCAATGTATGTGATGTTGTCCGCATTTATAATAATAATAATAATAATAATATTCCGGGACAACTCACACACGGTTATCTGATCCCAAGCTAAGCAGAGCTTGTGTTATGGTAACCAGGCAACTGATAAACATACTTATATATTTCTAAATACATACATATTATAGATAAATTACACCCAGACAACCAGAACAAATGATCGTGCTCATCACACAAACATTTGTCCTGGGTGGGAATCGAACCCACGGCCTCCGGTATAGCAGTCAGGGTCACTAACCACTAGACCAACAGGCCCGTCATTTATTTATTTATTTATTTATTTATCATAAAAGATTCCGATTTGTGGGGATAATTGAATGTTTTTGAATTCATAGATTTTTTGTGTGATGGTTTTGTGAAGAGGAAGTAAGTTTTACACAATGATATTGTTGTTTAGAAATATAGTTTTAAATATACTAAATACAGGATGCTCCAAATGCGTTGTCATATTTGAAATACTGTCTGACTTTTTACAAGTCTATCCGTTATAAAGCTTGTTTAATTTTGTTCTTTTTTTATATAGCTACTAGCTGACCCGGCAGACTTTGTACTGCCTCATCGATAAATAAAAGCCTAAACTTTTGTATAAAATAAACTTAAAACAAATTGTTTTTTTTTTTTTCTCCGAACATTTTCATATTTATTCAACTTTAAAACCTTCCCTGGGCTTCCACAAATAATTCAATTCCAAAATTAGCCAAATCGGTCCATCCGTTCTCGAGTTTTAGCGAGACTAACGAACAGCGATTCATTTTTATATATATAAATATTGTACCTGTGAATACTGCGAAGACTTTTTTTGTAAATTTTTGTACATACACGTCTGTAGTTGATGTAAACACTAGTTTTAAGACTCGTGAAATGTTTATTCTCTTGTTTGTGTTTATGTTGTTGATGTGCCTTACTTAATAAATAAATAAATAAGCTTACCATCTCTTATACTTAACACCTTGGTATGTACCTAAGGATTGAGTCAACACTGGCTAATTTGAAAATATGCTCAATAGGCACGCTCTTTCGTAATCCCTTCAAAATATTCCTAGAATACCTGTCCATTGCCAAATATTGAACCTATAAATACCCAATACCTTTTAACGTTCCATCACAAACGTTTGTTTGGTCTTTGTTCAGGTCAATGACCGGCCAAACAGATTAATAGGGAACTATGACGAATATCAAACAAACTTCAAATATAGCTAAAGCTAACAATTTATTGAAAGCTTTTTGTTGGCGATAACGGTCGAACATTTCATCATGGAATAAAATCTACAGAAAGTCCAGTATGAACTATTGTAATAATATTTTACTACTTCTGTACGGTCGAATATTGTGCCATAGAGTAAAAAAATACAGAAAGTTCAGTATGAATGATTGTTTTATTATTCTACTTCTGTTTATTATTTTATGTGGTATTCCGGTCTCATCAATATTTTGTGCGATATCGATCGGTTTGTGTGACGCGTGAGGCTTTGTGTGTTTTCTATGTAGGCTGTGGAAATCGATATGTGAATACAATTATGTCCTATATCTGTCTATGGTATTTAGAAGTATTTCAAATGCAATTATCACAAAACTTAGGTAGGTTTACTGGAGAATGAAATGCAGAAGGAATACATATTTGTAGGTACGAATATTTATTCCTATCAAAAAATCACAATATTATCCTCACAGAAATTATGGCTGATTTTACGATACCGATATCCATGAAAATATTTAACAGATACATGAAATTGCCAACACTGAATAATCTTCACTTCATCAATCATTAAAATCTGCGCAAAGTTCAATTCCAGAGCCAAATGTACAATTAAGCATTACCTTAAGACTACTATTAGTTTAATAAAGTAATTGCATGTAAATACAATTTGGCTGTAAGTCACACCGCGAAGAATCGTTTAATTAAAGCAATTTAGTTAATTCAATGAAACGCGATCATATTTGTATTCAGACGCAGCTGTGTAACTAACGTATTCAATTAAGTCAGCTAAAGGTGCTGATAGACTGGTTCAGATGTTGACGAATATTCGTGATACATACACGAATAAAGTAAATACGAAAACTGTGTGCATCTAAATTGTTAGTTATTTATAAAACATAATATTGTATCAAGATCTACATTACAACATTTTGAAGTATGGCTGTTATTTTACATAATCATACATATTTCAATGTTTTTTTCCATCACCAGCAGTTTTAAGCAAAAATAAAACTATGAAATAAATCTAACTTAACGAACATGAAACTGTGTAGCGGTGGTAGCAGTAACGTTCAGTTCAGTTTAGCAAATAATTCAAAAAACTTACAGTAAATTAATTATTATGCATTCATTTGTTATTGTATTTGTATTACTTTGATTAACTGTAGTGTGTATAGAAGTAAAGCTGTACTCTAATACATAAGTGTATTAGCACCGTTAAGCTAATATTGGCTGACAAGTTTGTAATAAGATTACGAATAGTATTCTTGCTGAAGTCACCTTTGCCATACAATCATTGCCCTCTTTGTTTGCTTATTCAAATCACTACATTCACTTGGATAATTTTCGAAGCCAATCAAAAAGGATTTTTCTTGCATTAATAAATAGCATTTAAATTACGAACCAATCTAGAGGATAAAAATGTTTTTTTTGTTTTATTCCATTTGTAGCCCAGCATTGGGTAAATGAGAGTTTATAACGATATCATAATATTTATGTGCGCAATTAAATAAATTATACATGGGTAGTATAACTTACGAACACAACTAAATTGTTGTGCGTCAATGCCTATTTTGAGTGTGTTTATATTTTGAGTGACAAAATATAAACCACTACAATTTTTATCAAAGATTCAACCGCACTTTTTCTGAATTTCATAAACAGTACCATTATACACCCAACTTTTTATAATTAAACAAGGTGTGGTATTTGTATAGTATTTTCTCATTCGCACTGCCCCAGGGAGCGCAGCTAATTCAAGTCTGGCTAGCTTCGCCACGGATTAGCTTCAGACAATCCGCTGTTCTACAGCCAACTTTACTTGATCAAATACATAGTTGTGTATTATTCTCGAAGGAATAGACACACAGTGACTGGTGCAAATTATTTGAGTGATAATGGCTGAATAATATTAGCATTCGTATGCAAGCTATTAGTCTGTTCTAATTTGTAGCTGTCTTCAATTAACAAACTACATAAAATAATAGTTGTTACTTGGTTAAAAGTATGAGTATTGTTGATGCCCAGAGACAAACTTGCGAAATTGCGCCCCCAAGGTCTGAGCTGGGTTTACTATAAGTAGGTACTAGGCATTAGCATAAGAAGAATATATGTAATAATTAATGGACTAAACAATTACATAAATTATGACATACATTTTGTCGACATGAACAGTGGTGGTAATACCAACACTGAAAAACATAACCAACAAATATTTATTAGACCTTTTAAAATTTACGCATCTCTCGAAAATTTTAACCCTCTCAAAGAAGAATGGGTTTCCTAAATCCACAACACCATGACCCAGAAATACATTGGCAATTGACCTTTATGTCACCGTAAATAAGTTGTAATCGACAAAGGTCACCGGTATCCATGAATGGCCTCATCACTTATTCATTAAGTGAGGGTCCGCGTAATTTAGGGTTAAATTTCGGTATTTCTATTAAGGATTTTGGATGGGTTAAATAGTCGATGTAGAAAGTTTAAATGTTGGTTTTGCGGTTGCTGATATGAGTGGTGCGAATGTGATCTCGATATTCATTGTAAGAGATATGAATATAAATTCAGTATTATAAAAATAATCGTGTTATGTTTCCATTTCAATACGAGATAAATATTGAGATAATTGAATTTTGTTTTAAAAAAAAACGAGGGACTATGATGTCGTTAGTTTAAAGATACATAAATGGGACACTATCGGGTACCTTTAAAACATTACGTACAACTGGCAGAGTCCAAATAGATTAGTGTTATTATAATTATGCAAGCCTATGTAAGTACATGTGTGAGTATAAAATATATGCAGTCCAGTATGTTAAACCACATCTAAATAAATCGTAAATCTAAGTGTACGTCGTTCTATTAAAAAATCATCATCATCTCCCGAGCCTTTTTCCGACACTGTGTTGGGGTCGGCTACCAGCCTTACCGGATTCAGCTGAATACCGTATTTTACATGGAGCGACTGCCTATCTGACCTCCACAACCCATTTTACTGGGTAATCCAGTATCCCATGGTAAGACTGGTTGTCAGAATTGACTTAACGACTGTCAAAGATCAACGTATGACAGTCGGGACCTACGGCTTAACGTGCTATCCGAGGCACGTTCTATTAAAAAATATCAGAAAACACAACTAAACCTTATAAGTAGCTACATAAAACAGGTTGCTATTTAATTTGTTTATGATAAGGAAAATAAAGCCGGCATAACAGCCGCGAAATTAATTCACGATCTCACCTACATTACTACGATGGTTATATTTAAACTAATTTTGTTTTCTTTATTCCCCAGAAAACCATTTCATGAATAATGAAGTCAACACCCACATAGCTGTTATCCCGTGTTAATAAAATTGTGACTAAATTAATATTTTCCGAGAATTTTTAATATTCACAACGACTATTCACAGTAAAGCTGGCTTAATTAATTTTATTATAATATCGCTATAAGGCAAGTCAGTTTCATTAGTTTGTTTATTTCTTTTTTTGCTTAGATTTTATTCATTTTTTATTTACGTTCCGTCCGTAGTTACTTTACCTGTTGAATAATTCTTGTAGAACACGAGGTTATTTGTTAAATGTAGATATTTTGTAAATTATTTAGTCATTAACAAAGTTGTTGCTACTTGTATGAAGTTTGTTGTGTATATGTACCCTAGGGTAATTTGTTTCCTAAAAGTTTGATATAATAATAATAAATAAATAATAATAAATGCGGACAACATCACATACATTGCTCTGAACCCAAAGTAAGTAGCTGAAGCACTTGTGTTATGGAATTCAGAAACAACGAGGGTACCACAAACACCCAGACCCGGGACAATGTAGAAAAGTTGGTTTCTACATTGACCCGTCCGAGGATCGAACCCGGGACCTCAGAGCGACACCTTGAAACCGGTGCGTACGCCACTCGACCACGGAGGTCGTCATATTATTTATTATTTAATTATTATTTATTTATTATTTATTTATTATTTATTTATTATTTATTTATTATTTATTTATTATTTATTTATTATTTATTTATTATTTATTTATTATTTATTTATTATTTATTTATTATTTGTTTATTATTTGTTTATTATTTATTTATTATTTATTTATTATTTATTTATTATTTATTTATTATTTATTTATTATTTATTTATTATTTATTTATATTTATTTTTACAAAACCTAACTACACGTTTACACAGCCTAAACTACGTTAAACAATCTACAGTTTTGAAACTATATAATCACAACGAAAATCTCCAGTTTCTTCAACTATTCCGATCAGCAATTGTAAGAAGATTCTTGCACAGCGTTCCACAAATTCCAATTAAGACAAAGTGTGGGAGAACATTCTCGAATGATATATACCTACATTATGTATATGTAGTAATTACCTTCTACATGTTAACATTCTGCACGCGTCGCCTCGGAGTAACAAAACCTTTGCTATAGAATTTCAGTAAGCAATTAATATTCATGTAATAATTTATTATAATGTAGGATGGAGTAATTGTGACCTGGCTGGCTAAAGCTTGGTATAATTAGGATTATCTTAGTTAAATTGTAATCGTAGAACGCAGCGCCAAACTCAGAGTCAAGATGTTAAAAAATATATGTGTATTTTAAACTGCCTCGTTGGCCTAGTGGTGCTAAGCGCGACTGCTACGCTAGAGGTCTTGGGTTCGATTCCCAAGTCGACCAAGGTGTTATTGGGTTTTTCTATGAAATTCTCAGTAGCAGGTCGGAGTTTGGATTTTTGCCCGGTTAGTGGCAATAGGCTCGCCCTCTATTACATGGGACCTAAACATACCGGCGAACTGTGGGTGTACATTGGTACACCTCTGCCTAACCCTTCGGGGATACAGACGTGATGGTATGTTATGTTATGTATGTATGTATTTTGATATGGCCATGGAAACTGTCATGATAAAATCACACATTGAAATGTTCGCCCATCTAAAAAACATGACATGCTGAATAGTGTTTTCGCATTTTATTTAATCGAACATTGTGTGAATGACTATTTACTATTAAGATTATTTTCAAATGATTAGAGAATAACACGGCAACTAACTACAAAGTCAAATTGATTGATATTATAATTAGTAACATCAAGAGTTTTGTACACATCGCAAAGAAAAGGCTGCCCACCAACTAGGATTATGAATTGGATATTCCTTAATTATTCTATATATTCTCCACACAGGTAGATTCCTACATATTATGTTCCATCAAGATATAGTAAGCTAGAATAAGAAGGATACCTGGTACGTAAGAACGTTTCCAAGGTGAACACTCTTAGGCCTTGCTCCTAATGATTGTAATTAATAGAGTTATCCCTTGCACCGACACTTCATACCGATATGGACTAGGCAGAAAGCAACTCTATGCGTATGTAAATAGGTCGTTTATTCCATCGCAGAGTTTTATATTTGGTTTTACATAAAGTTTCCGCGTATGACACAAATATTTGTGTGAACAGCTACCTTATTTGAAAGTATAATATAATATTTTTCTGAACTCCGAGTTTCGATATTTCTCTTGAAAATAAATGAAGGTAAGTAAAGAGCACCTTTTGGTTGTGAAACGAAAATAAAAAAGTTTTTCTAAAACAGAAACTAGCTCTGGACCATATTCGTTGTTATTTTAACTATGGAATTATTTAAGCTTTTGCTTTGTCCTTTCTTTAGATTATTCTATAACAAGTTTAATTTTCGATTTTGACATGTCGATTTTGACGACCTCCGTGGTCGAGTGGCGTACGCACCGATTTCAAGGTGTCGCTAGCTCTGAGGTCCCGGGTTCGATCCCCGGACGAGTCAATGTAGAAATAAACTTTTCTACATTGTCCCGGGTCTGGGTGTTGGTGGTACCTTCTTTGTTTCTGAATTCCTTATCACAAGTGCTTTAGCTACTTACTTTGGGTTCAGAGCAATGTATGTGATGTTGTCCGCATTTATTTATTAATTATTTTATTTATTCATAAAAACCGGTTCAGCGATGTAGCCCCGACAGAGTCATAGTCAGACTCATTTTAGCATTTAGAGTTGTATGAATGGTAGTGTTTTGATTACCAGAAATAGTTTCCGTTCTATACGATCCATCATACTATGTTAGATTATATAATAATAAACTCTAATGGTTATACGAGGAAAGTGCCTGTGGTTGGCAATTTGTCGGCACTTATCAAAGTCCCGGGCGACAGTCACGTTGAACTAACTAATTGAGTTAATAGCTCAACAAGTTACAGATTGGAAGAATGTTTCGAATACGTAACTTGGTCAACTGTCGTTTCTAAATATAATTCTAACTAAAGTATGTAGTTTTCACTTTTTACTAGACTCAAAGGACAAAACTCACGCACTCGTTGATATTTTTGTAAACATTATTAAATTAAACCATCTTAAAAAGCACGTACTTTGTACATTTACGAAATCTTTTTTATTATTTCCTGAGAAAAGGGAAATAACAATTTAAAACAATTCTTGTAATACAATAATAAATATCATGTAACATTAAGCATAAAAGGTATATTCTATTAAACCTGAAGTAATCTGATCTATTTTACTTAAAACAGAACAAAAATAGTCTGTTATCTGATATCTAAAGCTAACTTTACTTTACTTATTTAAAATGTTTGTCAGTAATAAATCTTATCTTATGATATAATAGCAAACCTTTAAAGTCAACAGAAACTAAACGGTTTGATTTATGTTTTAGTATTTTTGTTTAATTTGACTAACTGTTAATTGTTTTAAGATTCTAATCTCATCTGTTAGCCACCCTAACTACTATGATTTTGCTAGATGGATCATGTTAATAAACAGTTTAAAACATGAATCAAATAATTTGTTGTAACGCTATCTAGATAATCTCTTGTCTCTGAGCGACCAATATTCGACCACAGATGTGGATTACCTAGTTTGTAAATTTACACATTTTTGTCTAACCCTATAAAGACAGAGTGATCGCTAGTCATTAATATACAGCTCATCACGATCGAACCTTTCACGTATTATAAACACGAAAACCCTTCACACAATTTCATAAGTTGTCATTTTATTTGTTTTATCCCCATCGCCTTAAGCGCGACCTCGATACCGGAAAGCTTGTTCCAGACTTTCACAAATTGAATACGAATATCTCCAACTCTTGTTTTATTATTTTACAATAGAATCCGATGATAATTTGACGTCCACGATGTTTTGTTTATCATTCAATCATTCAGGATTTGTGGCGAGACAGATTGCCTCAACAGAAAAAATATTCTACTTTTCCAATGTTTTTTTTTTCTATGTAGCTTATCGGATATAAATAATATGACAGGACAAAAAACAAATAGAATACGGCTTACGGGAACGAGACAAAATTTATGACTAATAGACTGGGTAAGTATGTACATGTCTCGTGTTGCTTTTGTTTCGTACCAAAGTACCAATTAGATTAGAAGCGTGTATTTAATAAAAACATGGCAGCAGCAACTCAAACAGATTAAAAACGTCTTCATGTCGCTACCAGGGCGTGACTCCATTAAAGTGGAAATATTTTCCTAATAAATTGGCCCTTTCAAAGTCCCAATAGATTTATGGACGACAATCGGCCGTCGCCCTTCAGGGAAATTAGCTTCGACCCATATTTTAGAAGCTAAGTGATGATTTTGGAAGTGGACGTTAACGAGAAATTCATAAAAATGTTATTTTTCTGTTGTTTTTTTTGTTGTTTATGTCAATTTAGTTTGTGTTGACAAGCCTGAATGAAACAGTATTGATTTTTTTCTAAAAATACTTTCATTTACTTTTCGCATAATTTGCTTGTTGCAAATATAGCGGGACCTAGGTATTAAATAAATCCTTTAATACTTGATTTTTATGCTTAAGGTGACTCTCAACTAAGGTTATAACTACTTGTGATAACATTTAGATCCATAATATATTTTACATTAAAGTTATTTTTTTACGAATTTAAACAAATAAACAGAAACAAGTTGACGACCTCCGTGGTCGAGTGGCGTACGCACCGGTTTCAAGGTGTCGCTAGCTCTGAGGTCCCGGGTTCGATCCCCGGACGGGTCAATGTAGAAACAAACTTTTCTACATTGTCTCGGGTCTGGGTGTTTGTGGTACCTTCGTTGTTTCTGAATTCCATAACACAAGTGCTTTAGCTACTTACTTTGGGTTCAGAGCAATGTAGGTATGTGATGTTGTCCACATTTATTATTATTATTATATTATTATTAAGTCTTTATCTGCTTTCAGACCAAAATATACCTACGCCTCAACAGAACCTGTTTTTCTTAACAATAGATATTTATTTATAAACAAAGCTATCCCCTCATTTATATCTAAAACAATATAATTACACCAGCCCCCGGCATTTCGGAATTCTGTTCGCTTCAGTTGTTTCTTCCTTGAACAGCTATTTCCATACCGACTTATTTACAAACGAATGTGGGCGCTAATCTATAAGTTAATTAGTGGTAATTGTATTATTGAGCTAATTATGTTTGGAGCTAACGGTCTTTATTAAACTACTGTGAAGAGTAAAATAAAGGATCATGGTATAGTCTAATGTAGCTGCTTGAAGGAAGCTATTTTTCAGTGCTGTAAAATAATTATCCAGGTATTACCGAACAGAAAACATTTGTAAAACAATTATTGCGACATACTCACTTTCACACTCATTTCATAACAAAAACACTTCACATTAAAGACCTGTTGTTGTTGACTGTCAATGTTACGTTCTAATACTCAAATGAAATAAAAACCTACATCAAAAGAAGACAAAAATAACACACACTAATATATTCCACACCCGTCACAATCTTCTAAAACCGATTTCACTAAAACAAGTTAGGACAACACTATTACAGAACTTAATATTGTTAAATAAATAAACAGCTCGTTCCGTGAACACGACCTTTTTATATGCTACCCTCATCCAATGTAACGCCTATAAAATATTCATGAATGATTGGATCCTCTCTTAGATGTACCATCGAATCACTTCTTTAGTACCTACGAACTGGAAAACTAATCTCCTTCGACGAAATGTACTTTAATCACTTTGCTACTATTGGTGAAATGTTAAATTATTTATTTTATGTGGTACCTACTTACTACCTATAATCCAGCCTATAAACGTCCCACTGCTGGGCACAGGCCTCTTCCCATATAGAGAAGGCACGAGCATTGATCACCACGCTTGCTCTCTGCGGATTGGCGATTTCAGATCCCAAATTTTGGAATCCAGGTTTCCTCACGATGTTTTCCTTCACCGTTTGTCAGAAGTGTCTTAGGATAATTAAGAAAGTACATATAACTTTGAAAAAGCCACATTGGTACTTGCCTGGGTTCGAACCTGCAACCTTGTGCATACAAATCCGTTCATTGAAACGCTAGGCCACCACGACTACTTACTACCTAAGTCTTTTTATTTAATATACATAATTTTAACTATTACCTACCTTCTTAAGTTATTGGTGACGAAACTTGAGACATGAACGTCTGAAATCAGAAGGCGAGAACGCGAGACCTTTGCCCAGCAGTGGGACACTGAACCGGTTACATAAAAAAATATTATGTTTATTATGTAAATCGGGCTTTTAAATGTGTTAGCGGTACAAAGGACTAAAGACTAATTAGTGGTATTTTTAGCTTATGATCAGGGGCCCGAGTCTGCTATTTACACTCCGTACTAAGTTAGTAGAATGCCAATTATCGTAAAATCGTCCCATTATGAGCCAACTATGAGCACACTGACACGGACTCAGGGCAGAGCAGACTCGGGCCCCTGAGCTTTGTTCTTAGCCTAGAATAATTAAAGTTTGGACGAACTGCTGATCTTCGGTTTGAGTCTAGATCTTTGAATACTACGATAAACTACAAAAATAAATAAACATAGACATAATAATATTGACAAACCATAGGTTGTAGTATATAGACATTCAGGTTGCAACTTTTTGGTCAGGCAGAATTTGAGTTGGATCTTTGACTCGATAAGAAGAAGAAGAAGAAGTATATAGACAGATTATTATATAGCGAAATTGAAAAATATGTGCAAATGAATGTCAGATTTTTTAATTATCTTTTTTCAAGTCGCTAATTAAATGTTTTTCAGAATGTATAAGATTTTAGCAGTTGGTTTTAGTCGCATCTGTTGCAATTTTAATCAAAGTTCCAATTTAAGATAATTGCTTTAATTCCGAGTAAATGTAGCTAATTTGGATTGTGCTGAGAAATTTACAATTATGTTGTCTTTCAACGTTAACCTTTCGGCGGCAAACAACATCTATCATTAATTGAGTATTCAGGGAAAGGGGTAAACCTTTGAATATAATATGTAAGTTTAGATACATAAGTTTAGATACATGACGGGCCTGTTGGTCTAGTGGTTAGTGACCCTGACTGCTATACCGGAGGTCGTGGGTTCGATTTCCGCCCAGGACAAATGTTGTGTGATGAGCATGATCATTTGTTCTGGTGTCTGGGTGTAATTTATCTATAATATGTATGTATAATTTATCTAAAATAATAATAAATAATTATTATACGAAATCTATTTTTAAATTAGTTTGTACGTTTTTGGATACTGCGGTTTCTATAAGAAAAAAGGAAAAAACACCACAGAAAAATATTTTCTTTCTAGTTAGTTTTTTATATGTATACTAATGGCAGCTCAGTTGCATCAACTTTGTATTTGAAATACAACGACTCCAAATAAATCCTAGACAGAATCTCGGTAAACATTCCAGTTTACAGATTAAACGGTCAATCCACAGCTGACGTGTATTCACAAAACAAACTGATCGAACGTTTTAATGATCGAACCGAGGATTGTAACTCGGATAATTGACGTCAGCAACTTCTACTCAACCAATCGTCTCTCTACCTTCGACGCAATTGACTTTCAACTTTATTATACGTACCTTTAAGTTGATTTTTTATCAGAAAGTTTTGTAGTTAATCCGCTTGCGAGTTCGTGTTCACGCACCAATATTGCGGGTGGCAACTTTTTTAATTAATGCTCCTTGGTGAGTCTGGCGGCGATTCACACGGCGAATACAAAGTTGATTTTATTAGCTTCTTTTTATTCGCAACTTAGTCTGTAGGTTTCAATTTCATAGATGTTTTTGTTATGTTTTATTGAATTCCTAATTAAATATTTTTTGTGCAACTAGTAATGAACTGATAAGGTTGTTCTTCAGCCTTTGTTACTCTATTTAACAGTAAATAATAGGGATATCTAATAGCGACAATTAATATGTTTTAGTCTATCGTCTATCGTTAAACTGACATTTAAACCTCGGTAATTCTCGGAACTTGGACTCTTGTGCTGCGAGACTTGCGAGTTCCACGAACGACAGACTGACAGCCGTAATGCTATCCAATCCATTTATCCTAACTTTGTCAATATTCACGTGTGAACATTATTGGACGGGCCTGTTGGTCTAGTGGTTAGTGACCCTGACTGCTATACCGTAGGTCGTGGGTTCGATTCCCGCCCAGGACAAATGTTGTGTGATTAGCATGATCATTTGTTCTGATGTCTGGGTGTAATTTATCTATAATATGTATGTATTTAGAAATATATAAGTATGTTTATCAGTTGTCTGGTTACCATAATACAAGCTCTGCTTAGCTTGGGATCAGATAACCGTGTGTGAGTTGTCCCAGGATATTATTATTATTATTACTGCTTTATAGCATTCAAACAGATTTAGCTCTAAAATTATTGCCTTCAATAAAACTCTAAAACTCTAATTCTACAGCAATCATAAACATTTACACAATACGTTAAACCATTTTTTATTCTTCACTACAGTAAGTAACATACGTACAGAAATGGCAATGACTTTTAAAAATAATGGTGTCAGTAAATAAAAATTTCATTTTTAACTTCGATAAAGTATGAACAAAAAATAAATGTAGTTTTATAATTTCATTTTCCATGCTATCCCCACGCCGCAGACTCTTCTAATTAAAACTTTTTGTGCGGATGCGGTAGCCGAGAAAAAAAGGGTTTTGACTAAAAAGACATATTGTTTTCCAATATCCGCTCCTAACTCGACGACAGAAAAATCGTTGCACTTTTTCACGTGCATACCTACAATGGTATGTGAATTTATCTTTGCTACCAGCTCTAGGAACGCGTCTAGTAGATAGATTCCATTTTTAAAACTTCTAACATTTTTTGTAAATACCGAATCGAATGAATACGTACCTGAAAAAGCAATGTGCTCATTCATTCGTCCGTTCGTTCATATTCATTCATTCACATCTGCGCACTAACTTAATAGAAATATGTGGAGTCTGATGCTTCACATTTGGTTGAGCATTTTTAGGTTTTATTCATTGTATATTGCATTTTGATGTTGTAAATATTTAAAGCTGGCAGCTTTGATAGAGTTTTCCGTTGGATAGGTATGACATGTTATTGACGTAGGTATGTAATAGGAAAGACTAAATATAAAATAATAACAGTAATATAATCTGAGGCTAATTTTCATCCTTTTTGCGAATGTAGGTGGTTTCCTTTTATTCCTATTCCTACACGTGTATTTTATTTACACTACACCAAGTAAACAGGAAAGTGTTTCAATTTACTTAAAATAGTTGTATTTACAAATTTAAATTTATCGCCAAGTTAACGCAACACGTGTAGAAAATAAGAGGAAATACAAAGGAAGTTTAAAGTTGTCCAGTTTTCTCTTGAACTAAGTTCAAGGTAAAAAAAGCGGGATCAAAGAAATGCACTCGAAAACACTTCAACTTAAAAGAAATGGTTTGCCTCAGTTCGCATTTGGTGAGATTTAAAACTCCTTTGGTAATGAAAACAAAACGAAAAACTTTCCTACTAAGTATGTTTTTTTTTGTTCAAAATTTAGCCACTTACGTAACAGGTAGTTTCTAACTAAGTTAGGTAGTTCCTAACTCTCTAGCTCAAGAAATAAGTAAAAGTAACAAAAGATAGAGAAAAACTAAGAGAAGTAAGAAGTAAGGGGTCTTTGCAGTGGGAAGTTTAGGATTAAAAGAATAATAATAACTAGAGATTTAAAAAAAGAAAATTTATTCATATTAAAAACCTTAAAAGGATTTACCAGCTCACCAACTTTGATGTTAATCTGTGGACACAAAAATCATAACACCCAGTACCGCCATACTATAACGATGATATAAAATAAGGACGAAAAATAGTGAAATATTTGTGCAGTTCAATAAATCCACATCAATGAAGGCTTTACCGAAACCCAGTGCACTGTGATGCAGCTTTATAGTGACGTCCGTGTTTGATAACTATGACGTATGCCGATGTGTTTTGTTTTATTTACTGCATGGATTTAGTGCTGTGGATGGAATATTTCAATTTCGAGTTTGGTGGCGAATTGACATATTTTGCTTGATGTATATGAAAAATTTTGGTATTGCATTTAATTTCTTTAATTCTTAATTTATTTGTCCTTCGCCTCTTTATACTAAAATGTCCTACTTCATAATAAAGTGAAATCACGTAAAAAGATATAGTTTAATATTTACACATAAAAAGTTTACGTTTAAACAACTTCGCCATACTAATCATATTAGTGCTCAAAGAGATATTATATAATATTACCAATGTAAATAACAAATAATGAAAGGCTCTTTTGCCTATCAAAGTATATTATATTTGATACTGTATTATAAATGAAAAGACAAACCTCTGATTATGTCGTTCTAATTTATTTCTATAAAAAGATCCGATAAAAAATTTCATATTCTAATGAGCGTTTCATAAAACGAAATTGAGTATAAAAATCTTCAATTAATATAAAAACAAATATTCAGCTTTTGATAGAATGAGAGGTAAAGTATAGCTTCAATTACCTGTCATTACCTCCCACGTTTAATACCTGTACCAGGATTTTTTGAAGCAGTACTGTCTCCGTTGTGGAAGCGAGACGGCGCTCTACACTGCACATAGCAGCGTCTCGCTTACACGACGGCTACAGTCCTTCTTTAAGAGTTCATGGTAAACACGCTATACTCAATACAGCTACCCTACAAATAAAAGATGGCGGCCGACCCGCCATTAAATTCCCGCGCTACAGACACAAAATGAACGAATGCACTTTGGAGGCAAAGGTATTCGTTTTTCTTTTCGGTAAGCCAGTTTGCGGACTCTAAAGAATATTGGGAAAGACTGCTGAAAAATAGGAGATGCACTGACTACGTTAAAGGCCGACATTTTTAGCTTAAAATATGCAACGCGAAGTTCTTAAAGTTGTAAGCAAGATTGATTTTAACATGATTAAAAATTAATCAAGTAAGAGACCAATAATTTTAAAAGTCACATTTTCCCTACCTAAAATTATCTAATACCTATGTTTATTTTTTGGAAATTAAGTTCACATATTTAGAAATAACAAGGTAAACAGATCACTAATATTACTTCAAGATCTTATTAACAGCGTGTCAAATAAAGAAGAATAAATTACTTTTCTTTGACAAAATGCAACCGATTTTCCGTCCCATAAATGGGGCTAATAATTCTTGCGTGGGAGTACTCCTATCTAATAACTGCTTCGGAAATAAAACGTCACAGCTTTAAGCATTCTAGAAATAGGTATAATATATGCTAATCAACTCAAAGCTGACATTTCATTGCCGTTTCTGTGACCTTTCATAAAAACATTGACATTATACTATGCAATATTCCTGATTGCATTTTAGTATCTGCCCTTTTGACAAGTTTGTGATTTTCAATCGAAGTCTAGTAGTAGTAGTAATACGATGTATGTAACATCATATCAAATAGGTAAATTATGTATTTTTGTGACCATAAAGAGAAACAAAAGTAGAGACAGAAAGAGATGGTTAAAACTTTATCAGTATTTTTTCTAACGGCACTCAATTTATTGACAATTAGAATTCCTTGCACAGAGAATCGGCATAGCCATTCAACGTGGCAATGCTGCCACCTTTCTGGGCACGTTTCCCGCCATTGACAAGGATGACGATTAGTTTTTTGACGCGGGTTAGTTTTATTTATTTATATAAGATTTAATTTTAGTATAGTTGTAAGTGTTTGTTCTTGTATTAGATGTACTAAGTATTGTTTTGTAAATAAAAATTTAATGACATAAGAAATATAGGAATTTACCTTAAAATTCAATCATTACAAAACTTCCTCTCATAACAAAAACTGGTACAAAAAACTTCATAGAAAACCCAAAATAGCTCACCAATTTTCTTTACCTACATCAAACATTTGGAAGGAATTTAAAGTGAAAATGTCTGTGGACCCGCAAGACCTTTTCGCGAATGTGTCAATGCGGCGCTGAGCTTCTACGGGACAGGATAATGGAAATGGCTCCAGAGATTTTCCAAACGGAGATGGAATATATTCGAGATCATGAAAAATGGGACGCTGCAATTTTGTGGGGCCAATGTTTGTGTGAACGGTGGTGTTTAGTTGAAGAAATCTTTTTGTGAGATAAAGGTTCTTCGAGGTTTTGTCGGTAACTGCGGTTTTTATTTTTTTGAAGGATTAAAGCTATGCTATCATATATGAATAAAAAACAGAGTGGAGAATACAGTTGCTGGGTCTTGGTAATTTATTAAATAATAGCAAAAATATGGCTATACATTATAAGTTTTACATAAGACCAATCTTAAACAAAAATTTCAGAAAATAAAAATATAAACTTCCAAAAACTTTGACACACTGTCACCACCATCTTTGTCTTTCACAAGCGAACCCATTCAAAGCAGATGTGCTCAGATAACGATGAATGAACAAATGTTATAATTCAACTTCACCAGTCGTTATGAGGGCTCTCAGATAAGAGGATTATGACGCCACACTGTCGTAGTTACAGTAAGGCTTTTACACCGAGACGGCAGCGAAGAGGCGAGCAGTTTCCGTGTCGTATAATTTTAAACCTTATCTTTATTACTATAAAACATAGAAACGCTTAATAGATAAAGTACCAAATGCCGCGTGCAGTCCGAAAACTCACACGCAGCGTCATCGTCAAGCGATATTATGTATTATAGACATACAGATAGAGGTTAAAATTATATGACACTGACTTTACTCGCCGCTTCGTTGTCATCTCGGTGTGAATTAAGCCTTAGGTGACTCAAGTGCCTCGTAAAGGTATTTAACGTAATGTTACATTTGCTGGCGAAAAGATTTAAGGATTTAAGAATGTAAGCACTAGATTCTGAGTCTTGTCGGTTTTAGGATCAACATCATAACATGTCACAGATAAGCACTTTACTTTAACACGCACTCAATCGTAACTTATATAATGTTTACGTATGTTATATAATTATGTATTATATTAGTTCCAAGGGAGCAGTTTTATTTATTAAAATGTCAACTTATTACCTACTAAAACTACAACATCTTTTTGTAAGGTTCCCAACTTGTTCTTTTAAACCAATAGGTCGCCAAACTTTTTAAAAGATAAATTTAATAGTGAGTGTGATCAGAGAGCTGGTTTGTTCCTTGCGCAGAGAATCGGCATAGCCATTCAACGTGGCAATGCTGCCAGCCTTCTGGGCACGTTTCCCGCCATTGACAAAGATGACGCTTAATTTTTTGACGCGTGTTAGTTTTATTTAATTTTAGTATAGTTTGTTGTTGTATTAGATTTAAGTATTGAATTTTAAATAAAGGACCTGATTATAGTGAGTGTCGTACATAATTAGGGCAGTATTTTATATTTCTTTCATCCGATACTCATATCCCTAAACACCTATAAACTCTAATTAATAATCCAAACTAATATTATAAATGCGAAAGTAACTCTGTCTGTCTGTCTTTCTGTCTGTCTGTCTGTCTGTCTGTCTGTCTGTCTTTGCTTCACGCCTAAACTACTGAACCGATTCGTGTGAAATTTGGTACAGACATAGTTTGGAACTTGAGAAAGGACATAGGATAGTTTTTATTACAAAAAATAAAATAAAAAATAAAATTTATGCCGGACATACAGCGCCATCTATTGGTCAAGCGTCGGCATCAATTCAGCACTGAAATTTCATCGGAAAAATGTAAATAAATAGTAAAAAGGTATGAAAATATAATATAATATAATACAACTTTTAGTACAAAGAAAATGCTCTAACGGAGTATAGATAATTCTATTAGTACTATATGTGTAAGCCCTTTTTGGATATAAATAATTTAAATTTGATCATGTTGGCGAGGTTAATAGAGGTTAATAGTTGTTTTTTAAATTCATAGATGGAGTTGCGCATTTTCTTCTATACATCTAATAAAACAGTAAATTACAACATTCTTTTGCCGGGGGTCAGATTTCATGTTACAGTATCAATTATGAACTACTGAATTGATAGCAGTAAAAAATTGAGAGAATGTTTTTGGTAAATCGTAGACGGTTGTTAGCTATTTTTAAACACGCTACTATATCTAGGTAATACGGGGTGGAGCTTTAAATTTCCAAATTCATTTTCTCATCTGCACACGTAAATTGGCATTATTGACATATAAACAAGAGGTAACTATGGCAGGCTACGGTAGCCATAGCGACCATTCTTCATTGTGATTGAAGTATACTTTTTGGAAAACTAGCTGTCGTAGTAAACAGCTTGGTGGTTGTAGGATTGGAAACGGATGTCCATGCTGCAGGTTCAAATCCAGTTGTTAATGATTGTATTTTTGTTCTTGAGTCCTTTTTGTTGCATACGTTTGAATATTTTGTTACTCAAGTTCAAGTCTCAGTCGAGCTAACACTTTTTGTGTTCTATTAGGTTAACTTTTATTAGTTTAAATCTTTGTATCATTTTGTTGTTTCTTTCGCAATGAGCAACAACTTTATGTCGTGCATTTTTTACTAGACCGATGCATAAGCTCAAAATTATTATGTTTGTATTTTAAATTTTAAGTGTGTTGCTCATTGCAGATCAAGCATGTCATATGCTGTAAAGAACGTCTGGCGTAAATGCCCTGACCATAGATATAAATCTATGGCACCGACATTTACTCCTGAATTGAAAAATAAGATTCCTCATAGATCATTTTATAGTTGTGATCTATGAGGAATCTTATTTTTCAATTCAGGAGTAACTTTTTTAAATTATTTCATCAAAGTAATGTGTAATGTTTGTTTTGGTTGTTGGTCATCTATAGAATTCCATGGACAAGTTTTTTTTTGTATTTGTAAATTTTTATTGTTTTAACTCAAAACCCAATGATCTTTTATGATATAATTTTTTAGTAAGTACTTATTCTTTAATATTCATTTTAAGGTAGCTTGCTACACGGGTTTTAATGCGTTGATCCAGATAAATCTTCTATTTTTTCGTTTACAAATTTCATTTAGTTTGTGTACCTATTTACTGGAAGTTTGGCCCAAAAACTAAAATAAAATAAACTTTCTATCGCATTCTCTACATTTTAAAATTAATATTGCATCATTTGAGCTTAGCACCTTATGCTGGGCAGTATCATCATCATCCACAGAACTTTTCCTCCCACTGTTGGGCATAGTTCTCCCCTTTTTCGTGTCATTTTCTACGGTCCTGTGCCAGCCTCATTCAGACTCGACCCGAGACTTTAACTATGTCATCGACCCATCTTGCTCCCGGACGACCGACGCTTCTTTTGCCATGCCTTGGCCACCATTCTGTCACCGTCTTAGTCCACCTGCCGTCATTTCGTCTGGGCAGCATAAAGCGACTTTATTGTAAAGGATACAGCCCCAGTCCAAGGCTTTGATCAGGGTAGAATGCGGTTGTCCTTGGTCTATTACTTAGTTTCCAGTCATAAATAATTTTAACCACAGTTTTGGTAGTTCTGATCCTGCGTCTCTCTATTGTCAACGTTTTATTTCAGTTTCACGGGTCTCAGGTAAATACCTTATTAAAATGGAGCCTGCTTATCTCAGTCGTTCATCCCTTTAAAAACAACACACTCGCACACTCTTTTGCCTTTCATTAGCAGCCACCATTACCAGACCACATAGTTCCTAGCTGCTAAGTTCCTTAACTTATTTCCACATATACTCTAGGCTTAGGCACCGCACTGACATCTGGTAGCTATTAACTAAGATGAGAACACTACCTTAGTCTTAAAACCGGACTTCACCAAAGAAGAGATGAGAAGAGCGGAGCGTAAATAATATTGATATCTACTTTCAATTTTACTGCGTAGTTCAGTATTTCGAATTTCGGGGTTTCGAACCAAAACCCCGATCTCGGTAGTCTTACTAGGGACTGCTGTACCAACGAAATACTATTGCAAAAGAAAAAAAGCGGTAAATTGTTTTTTTTTGGCACGTGTCAATCAATATTTGTGACAAAACTCTAGGTTCCACATCCAATACATTTTGCGTATAGCAGACTACTTAGAAACATTCATCTAGCGAAACAAGATAATATTGAAGTGTTCATGTGTTTTGTAAATTTTTAAATATATAAAAAGAACATTCTGAAGCCGGTGTCTAGGTAGTTCGTGATGGTGACCCTCTATACCACAGTCTAATTTATATTTATTCGCACAGATGACTGATATGAACGCGAACATCGTCGCGGGTACAGCTAGTTGTTTATAAATACAAAATAACCAAACAATAAACAAAAACTGACCTTCATATTTTGTACAAATTATTTCCTAAGCTACCGTAACGACACCTATAGGAATCCAGCGTACCTAATATTCATTATTTATGCTTCTTTCAACTTTACATGAACTTGGGAGTACTAAGTTATTTTATTTAATGTTGTATTCATCATCATCATCATCATCAGCCGGAAGACGTCCACTGCTGAACAAAGGCCTCCCCCCTAGAACGCCACAATGAACGACAACTCGCCAATGTTGTATTGCGGAGGATATAAAACTAATCTCGCTGGCTTCGTCGGGAAAATAAGTTCTTCAGAGGTAACCTAGTTTTTATGGTAATTCCAGCATACATTATTCACTGAACATAGTCTTACTGAGTTGATGATAACTAATGGAGAATGTTTAAAGCTTTGACCTTTTAGTAATAACGTTTATACCGGCTTTTATAAGGTTAATGGCGTTATGTAGGGGTTTGTTGTATGTTTATGCATAATATAATAGTACCTATATATAGATCGTGTATTTTAAGATCTCCTTAGTGCTAGACAAATAAATGTCTCTAAGTGTCTGGTTGTCCGTTCGGGCTTATCTCCAAAATCTGAATCTTTTGAACTGTGCATTTGATTTATTTTCCATTTCAGTTCCTTTATCTTATCTTTTGGTCAAATTACTCAAGTTTAAAAAAGGACCTGTAAAAATAAATAGATAGAATTGAAAATTTAATCACAAAGAGGAAATTACAATTTCCTCTCACCGATCGATCGACCCCTAACGTATAAAACGGGCCATTTTACATGATTTTATTCAGTTGGTACAGTCAGTAAAAAAACGATAATAAAATCAGATTTACAATCTGAAAGAAATGTTCAGTGGTATTTAGGATATACATATTTAGGACTTTTTTGTAAAAATCTAGTGTTAAAGTTAAAGCTATTTTGTTTTTTAACTTGTATTCCTGTTAATGGACTTTTGTTGGTAACTGTACTTAAAAATCAAATTCATTCCACTTATGTACTTAACAAATGGAATTTTCTTATTTTCTGTGAAAATTTGATTTTGAAATATAATGTGAAAAACTCTATGAAATTACATTATAATTTGGTTAGAAGACATAAAATATTACGATGTCTGGCTTGAATACACTTATACTTATGTATTTTTTATATTTTCTTGGTCTATTTTTAAAGCTTTGATGTATGTCTTTAATTCTGACAAATATTGATATAAATAATGTCTTAGTTTGCTGGAGTTTATAAATACCTGTATGTTCATAAATTACATATCATATAAAGGAAGAGTGTTTTTTTAATATCCTACATACGAGAAACTTTCATAATTTGTTTGAGCTAGAACGTCGAGTAAATAGATACAGGTTTTTAGAAGTGCTTCTTATTGGTCTTGTTTTAGTTTTATAGTCTTCTCACTTAATATCTAACTTTGAGCGAACATCGTTATAAAATAGCGTATGTTTTTTAAGATGCATTAAGTAGTAGTTAACTAAGTGTTCTATTATGGAAATAAAAAATTATGACACAATAAAATATTTACACTTATGATGTACTTTCATGTTTTTATGATAAATACATCCGTTTTTCACTCTACATTTCTTGGACTTTATTAATGTTTGACTTAATAATTGGACTGAATGTAACCCAAAAACGTGAAATTCTTATTTTAGATGTCAAAACAGTTCTTGCTTACAAGCTTTAGTATATTATCTATTAATAAAGCGAAAAATATTTAAGTAATTAAATACTTCCGTCTTATATTAATACTATACCTGGTCTACTACAAAGAGTGTAGTTATAAAATGACCAACACATAGCATTATTTATACACGTGTCACATGACTACACAAAAATAACGCTAAAACTAAATACGCTATATATCAGCTAACATACATGAGTCACAACATTGTGAGTGCATACAATAGACACGGAGATATTGTATAGAGCTTCTTCCGAGGGCTGTAGGATGTACAATAGTGCAGAATACGTGTCTCGTAATACACACGCCAGTAAAATTTGTTTTTATTTTCGTAAATTAGCCTATGTTAGGCCCGAATGATGGGAAACGTTGGCCTATTTCGTCTTAATAACATCTCTGTCTTCGGCGATCTCCGATGTCAGGGTTTTGTTTGTAAAAAAATAAATGGCAATAGATTTCAGTAGATGATAAAATTGATGATAAATATGATGCTTTGCGTTTTATTGGTACTTTGATGGTCACGCCATCGTGGGGAGATGTTTTTTTTTTTAATTTTGCGTATTACGAGTATCATGTCGAAGTGTAGTTGTTTACATCCAATACAAACATGTTTAATACTATCTTTTTTATTTTTTTTTATTTGGCAACTCACACACGGTTATCTGATCCCAAGCTAAGCAGAGCTTGTGTTATGGTAACCAGACAACTGATAAACATACTTATATATTTATAAATACATACATATAGATAAATTATACCCAGACACAGAACAAATGATCGCGCTCATCACACAAAGATTCGTCCTGGGTGGGAATCGAACCCACGACCTCCGGTATAGCAGTCAGGATCACTAACCACTAGACCAACAGACCAGTCATTACTGTGTCACAAAATGTGAGTTAAATATTTTCAAAAATCTCGGTAAGTACTAATATACCTACGTAATTTCAACACGGTTGCCAATAGTAAGCCAAGTTATTTAAATTGTCGACACAAACCTATTTAAACGAGTTTAAATATTGAACATTTAAACCGATCGCCCCGTTTTGTTATACTAGTGGGCAGAGTTTATGCAACGCGATCGAAAACGCTCCGAGTTTCGACCGATGCATTTCACGATAATTGGATGCAATTAGATCAAGATGCTTCAACTTGATGGAACGAAGAAATATACCTACATAAGAAATGTTCTTCAGAATACTTATCACTTTTTTAACATTATTTAAGTAGATAAATATGTTATTACAGAAAATTAAACGTAACACTTATTAACAGAAATACTTAAATAGCCCTAACTAATATATAGATTATAATTTTTAAATACTGTCGCATATTACTTGCAAAAAAGTTGCATATTGTTTATTTTTTTCTGTAAATTACAATGGTTACAAAAACGTTTACTTTTTATATATCTTGCAAAAACGAAAGACATATTTTGTCATAACATCTATACAACTTATGTCTTAACCTAATATGACTAAAGTATAAAGTCATAATTATAATCTAAGAGGTGATTAAGTAAAGCATATGTATAAAGTAACATAAAATCCTATTAACGCTCAAACCAGAGCAAATGCCTGAAGATTCAAAACAAAACACTGTAAAAATATATTGTCTTTATTTAATAGGCTAATTTTAACGAAGGAATTCCAAGTTGTACGCAAAAATAGAGTTGCATATACATTTCATAGAAACCAGGTGTAAACAGTCTTCGAGCGTCTAATTGCCATCGATTGACGGTTATTTAAAGAGCTCCAATACCTTCTGCGATGTTATCAGACCACCGTTGACACGACTTTATTAACTTTTTAATTTGTTAACTTTTTTTACTTTACGATATTGCTTTTTTCGATTACCCGATAATGAAGTCGGTGTTTTCATAACATTCTCTTGGTATCGATATTTTTAACCTCATCTAAGTTGATGCGTCAATTTTTTATAATAAAGTTAGGCTGTTTTCCTTAAGAGCTAAATCTTCAAGTTTTAAATGAGTTTTCGACTTGAGGTTTTCCGAAATCTTGTTAGTGTTAAATACTTAAGCAATAAGGTCAATACCTAAATGGCATTCTGAATCTTCTTATTTCTCGTATTTTTATCTTCCATTCATCCCGTCTTCCAATTACCCGTCACTTTCACGCTAAACCGAGTATATTTTATATTTATCGGACACAATTCTCAACCCCGTCTTTCCGTGGAATCCCAGTTCGCGTTATTGGGTTCTATTATTAGAAAATTCTCAATAGCACGTTGTATTGGCGATCATGGCTCGAGAGGATTCACAAAAGGATCCAGAAACTTCTTTACCGACCTATTTTTATACTTTAGAAGGTAAATCAATCTGAGTGTAGGTACTCGGTTACCTAATTAAGCCATCCATCTTTGCATGCAGTATAAATGTACCATGTAAGTGTATACTCGGTATGTGTAGGTCTCCGCCCGCCAAGAGAGCGAGGAAAGTAACTAGGGTTGCCACTCGATCCAAATAGGTTCTTTTTATGTAACATGTGTGAGTTAAAATGTAATGTTTTGACTGGAGTGATGTGGTATGAGGTAATTGCAGTACGCGTGAACAGATGTAAGGGGAATAACTATAGGCTATTTAAGTTTGGAATCTCTTATTGTTTAATTTTTTCGGAAAAACATACATGATAATGTTATATTTCAGTTTCTCCTAAACGAAACTTGCGTTGAAAGTTTTTCCCCAAGAAACCTTTCTAAGTTTTCGGCAAACAATGAATTAGTTCTTTAATCAAGTTTTACCTTAAGTTCTTTTGAAATACAAATATAACTTTCCTCAAAACTTTTTCACAAAAGAAAACCATTTCATCTACCAAAAAACGTAACCCATTTAAAACAGAACATATTGCTCGATTAATGTAGGCTTTAGTGGCAACCCTAGGCGTGCGGGATAACGAACTGGACCGTTACCGTGTTGCATGAAATTCTCTCGAACTATAGCCGAGGTATGGAGGTGAGGCTTTTCACGAACCCGAGACTCCACTCATTTATGGAGAATGGCGACCAAAAGCACTTCAATTCTTAGTTTTATAACCAAAATATAAAATTCTACTGTCCTACAAAAGGGCAAAGAATTTAAGGATATATATAAAAGGAACGAGCCTTAATCACCACGCTTGATCATTTGCGGTTTATTGAGTGCAGATTCTTATCTGTGTTAGGATCTCTCGGGATACAACAGAATAATCTTATGTACCATGTGCGTCTTTAAAGTGAGATTACCTTCTTCGACATTCATATAGGGTCATCATCATCATAATCAGCTGTGAAGTCTCTACCTAATATAAACATAGTCCAAGTGCGACACCTTTGTTTGTTGCTTTGCTTGTTGGTCCATTTCAACCTTCCTTTGAAATATCAAATAGAGGACGTCCAACGAATGTTGATGTAGTGTGTTGTTAAAAATGCGCTTTCAGGCTCGAATTGGAGTAATTTTTCGGACAGGTTAGTGCTGAGTATGAATTTTAAAAGTGTGTTAGAAGCACTACTCAAAGGCAGACTTTATTCTCTTTAGAAGGTCGCAGTGCTGTATCTTAGCGATTATTTCACTGTATATTTAATTCTCGCAGCTGTCGACCTTTCGTGCCGCGGCGCTGCATATTAAAGCATTCATTACGTATCGATCATCAATCTATATCCTCCGTCTTTCTTACCCTTTGTTTTAAATTACTTTGCTGTTACGTCCAAGTTTAGATACACATGCATTTTTTATAAACCTGGTTAGAACCATCAATCTAGAAAATTGTCTACGTTTTACATTAATGTTTGAAAACTCAAGTAGTAATTTAACGATAAAATCGAATCTAAGTATTCATAACCAACCATACATCAAAACTACCAATATAAATCTTTCTGGCAATAACTTTCCAATCATTTATCAACTAAACTATGCAATTAGGTATTCCACACGTTAGACCCTAAAGGGCCATCATATATTACTAATGATAAAATGTCAAGCAGTGTCGGGATTGTAATTTGTAACTCAATATATTTACCGGCAGGCGGTCCGACTCAATCGAAAGCAATTAGTATTGACCGGGTCAATGGTACAACATGGGCACAGCGCGGTACAACGCTGGTGGAAATAATCATGTTTGTGTAAAGGTTCAAAGTTTAGACGGAAGTAGGTTGCCCTTATTGACTTACTAACACGTGAGGTGTGTAGACAAGTGTTTGTTTTTACACCAATTACTGAGAAAACAAACCTGTTACTATGTGAATTGAACTATATATTATATACTAATCTGTTTATCTGTTTATCTATCTATAATGCAAAAGGAAAGGCGACTTATTTTTTTTATATGGTCGACAGCTATTACCAATTTAATTATATCTGGTATGAGGGATATAAGAACGTGCAATAAAACCCCTTCATTACTCAAGACCTACATTTATGTCACTAAAAAATGAATTCCGTGTAATCTCTAATTACTGCTGTCATTTACGCCTTCAGTACATATTAGTCACAAAGCTACACGTCGTTATACTACCATCAATAAACAATACCAATAAATTTCATTCCGTGTTACCGAACACTATAATTTCAAGTAATTAAGAGAGCAGTCATCAAATAACTCCTACGTACATTTCGGAAATAAATATAATTATATCCATCGCCAACGAGGCTTATTTTTTAACCACCAGGAAATAACCTTATCTTATCTAGATGACCCAGCCTTAATTACATCGCGCTTGCCTTTTCAGGGGAAGTCAGATAACAAGCGAAATTGATACTAAAGGCTTAATTAATACAATTGCTTTTGCTTTGTCTTGTTTACTTGGTGTTCGTGAGCTTGGTTGGCAGAAAATGGTCTCATATGCACTGCACACATTTTTTGGCAAGATTTTGTAGATTATTTTCTGTATGTTTGACATTTACTTACCCTGTGTTTGTGTTAAAAGAAGTGTACAGTACCAAATTTTAATTAAATTTAATATTATGTACTGCAAGTGATCAACAAACCTTTTATTTTTTTCTCTATAAGAAATGCACAAATGAGCAATGGTTGTCCTTTTTTCATAATAATATAGCAGAACGTTACCCTTCAGTGGATAGCTTTACTTTTATTATGTTGACCACCATTTATAGGAGTTTCATAACTATTATAGTCGTATTAAAAAAGCAAGATATTCAGCGTTGTTAAACAAAAAAAGACAAAATGAATGTTACGATGTTTTCAGATCTTTATTGACAATTTATTATAGTCGCTTCAACACTGCGTGTAGCTCAAACGCACACATATTATGTTATGTACTCCCTGTATAAATCAATTGTGTGGGTTCCAACCAGTTTCCAATGTAGGACTTTTTGTTCTGTGGTTTTAATTAGTTCTTTCATTTATTCTAAATATATATAGGCAACGGTGTCCGTAAATAGACTGAAAAACTAATTGTCAATTAAAATTAAAATATCAGGCCAGTATTTTTGTAATTCTCTGAAAGGTTAATAGAGGACGAACGTATTTCCAAGTAACATATAAGTGGCTCCTAAAGAAATGTGTCTGGGTAGGTAAGTATCCCATGTTTGCAAACCCTTGGCTATTTTTTGCGGCTTAAAGCCTAACCGACATATGCAGAGATAGTATTGCTAATAAGTCGCCCGCTCAAACTTATTTCTATGTTAATGTTAAACACTTTAACGATTAATACTTACATACAGAAATAGCTTCAAACTGACTATTCAAATAACAAAGTACATGAAGAGTACCATTGGTATTTATCGAGCATACATTTATAATATTCGACGACCTCCGTGGTCGAGTGGCGTACGCACCGGTTTTCAAGGTGTCGCTAGCTCTGAGGTCCCGGGTTCGATCCCCGGACGGGTCAATGTAGAAAGTCACTTTTCTACATTGACTCGGGTCTGGGTGTTTGTGGTACCTTCGTTGTTTCTGAATTCCATAACACAAGTGCTAAATAGCTACTTACTTTGGGTTCAGAGCAATGTATGTGATGTTGTCCGCATTTATTTATTTATTATTTATTTAATATAATATATACAACAATTAAAAAAAATATATAACAGTAAAACAAACACTAACAATGCATGAAAGCGTAGCATCATATATTAATATCAACTAGGTACTTTTTTGGGAGTATCGCTATTAAAAATCACTCTGACTGACACAGGACCTTAGTGCTTGTATTCGCAGATCACATAAATGTTAGTCCTCATGTAATATATCACACAATACGCGTATAAGGCCCTATATGAAAAATGTTAATATACATTACTCCCTTCGCTTCATCGCTACCGCTTATAACTAACTCCGTACTTCACCAGCATTGCGACCGGCTCCAAATACACGCTTGATTTACCTCCCCCCCCCTACTACGTCACCGGGCTTCAACGAATCAGGTTTCATGGACAGCATTATAGATCGATGATATTATCCCATTTACCAGGAAATGCTAATCTCTAAGCTAATAAGTCTCTAACAGGAAAGCAACGACTGTGTATAACAAGAATTTTGAATAATAAATATTGTATAACTTTATTGTATCTGGAAAATATTTTTATTTGTTGCTTTTTTTTTCTCTCATAACAAGTATTTTTTTACATTTTTAGTACATGTAGTTAGGGTCACCACTACCTTAAGGAAATGGGTCTTCAACTAACAAAAAAAAATTATCACAAAAACTAAATAAGGCTAACATGAATAAAAACGAAGACGCCGACTCCATGCTCCTTTTATAACAGAGGGCTATGAAATTCTCTTAAGTTAAAATTCACCCACAGCATTTTTGTCACAAAGATTTTCGTCCAAATTTTCCATACAATTTCGGCGGTCCACAAAATCTCATGAACACACACTTCCACCACACCAGCTTGCAAATGAACTTTGTAAAACTCTTATTCCACATAAGTACTGACTGTTTAAATTTATTCTGTGAGCATAGCGAAGCCTTAGAACTCCGAAGTACATAAAAGAGTTACAGTTCCTTAATTTCCACATCTCGTTGTAGCAATCTTATTCGTTAACTACACTTAACTTAGTATTCTACTTCGCGGTTTGCCTTTTTAGGCTTGAACTGGAGTATAATTAAGAAAATAAAGAAAATGGAGAAATGCTTTATTTGTAAAACAAACGCTCTTACCTAAGCATTCATGAAAATTACTAAATAAGAATACAATAGGGCTAAGGCAGCGAATGTTTAAATTAGGCTAAGACTGGATTATTTCAACCAATTTTCTTGTCTACAAAAATTTGTTAAGTAAACAACTTCGGATTTGGCTTAAAGTACTTAAAATTCAATTAGTTTTGATGAATAGAAGTGAAATGCTAAAATGCAGACTTTTTTTATAACATGTCATTATGTGTTTCATACAAGCGTTAATAAAAACGGTTACTTTTTGACCCATCCTATTTTATTTAGTTCACTGGATTGAGCCACAGTCATTCACTTCTTTAACATTTCCACTTCTAAGTTCCTCTTTACATATCATACCACTACTAGCTACATAGATTATATTACCCCTTCTATATATATCAGGCGATTAATATAAGCTAAATAAGTACTACCGTACGTCTATCTATGGCTGAACCCTTACAAGTATTTCTATAAATCACGTTTTATTGATTCCTTTCGTCGCGCCTTTTGACGCCTTGCCGATGTATGGTTGGTGTAATGCTGCTCAAATAGTTATTGGTGCTTGGTTTTCGCCACAAAGGGTAGTTTTAACGCCCAGTAGAAGTACTTAAAGGTATGTTTTTTGTCAATAAAATATACAAAAACACAGGAGATATATAATATGGAGATATTTATACTTATCACAAATTTCTAGCTACTGTTGTGCACGGAAACATTTGTTAAATCTTCAAGTATGTACCTACCTACTTACTTCCTAAACATAAGATGCGATAAACAGCGTACGAAACCTAAATCTAATCTTATTGATTTAACATACGTTACGTTATAAGTTTGCTCTCAGAGAAATAGGCTTTAACTATTTAGTACCCCAATTAGTATCTTCGAGATGTTATGATGTGTTCAGATGTTTTAGACTACCCAATTATATTTAGATCTCATAGACATACGTATATAATCTTTTTACTATATGCTGATAGCTATTTATAGAATGTTATCAGATCTGTTAACTGGAAACCACGTTTATTCTCGTCAATTAGATTTAGTAAATTGGTAGTTACTGCGATTGGTCAATGGTAATGGATTATACAAGACAAGGTGTCATCTTATCATGTACCTATAATATGACGCTTCAGTAATGTGTTGTTATTTTGGGCATCAAACAAGACGTAATAGTAGACGTATGTATAAATAAAATATATCTTGTATGTATGTCTTGGAATATTTTTGTAATTCTAATAATACGGGTCTTAGATTACTTTTGTAACTAAGCACTTACGATCTTTCAAACTAAATTTGAAAGTAAATTTTAATAATGCTTCTTAATTAAGAAAATAAACATTTTATGGATACTTCGATCGTAGACAAAAAGTAATTAGTTTAAACAATTCTGGATATACCTACCTAATGAAAATGGATTGGATCGGCAGGTACTGCTCACAATGATTTTACCGCTTATTCACAGAAAATACCTAGTTTAGAGAAAGGTTATAAATCCAACTACCTTAAATAATGTAATAGTTTATAATAATGTAATGTATAAACAATACAGATGCAAAGGTAACATAACGTTAGGATAAAGTACAAGAATAGTATATGCTGGTAAATTTACTTATACTAGTTACATTCAAAAATACACAGAAAACTTAATTTTTAAACTCATTCATTTTAATCTTGATTCAAAATCAAAATAATTTCACTTAATAATAATTTTAGTTTTATATCCTATAATTTCAGTGAGTTTAAAGCCAATTATTCTAGCTTAATTAGTCATAAACCGAAGCATTTAATAAGCACTTAATAACCGAATGACTGGCAGGCATTATTTGGTTACACATAAAATAAAACCTATTATTTTTTTTTAAAGTTCGATTCAGTTCCTTATGATTTATTTTATTCTACAATATTTACTTTTAGTATGTCTTTTTACCTTCATGCTAAAAATAGTTACAGTAACAAATACATCGCCATTTTAAGTCAAACAAGACCAATATCTAAAAATCTGTTACTATTTTACAGTCAATGTAATTTTGAAAAACAACCTATTGGCATAATACCTATAGACATAGAACCTTTAAAGATATGACGATAAGACTATACGGCAGCATGACGACCCCTTGTTAGTACAAAGAATTTATGATAACAAACCCTTATAGGGGTGAAACCATTGTATACGCACAAATCTATTCCCTGGTATTCTTATGTAAATTTAACGTGAAAGTCACAGCCAAAAAACAAACTTATTTTTCTACTGGATTAAGGTGGAATCGGTATTACATCTTCACTTATAAATCATATCATTTAGTTTCCACATCAATCATTTAATGTTAAATTTTCATCTCAATAACGGTTCTACTACTTCTTCACACTTGTAAGTCTTGATAATATTAAATGCTGGCTGAATTACAACAAGCAATTTAGATAAAGAACCCGTACTATGGAGTATTCGATAAAAAGAAAATTTGACTAGTCAAAAACAAATAAACCAGCGAAATAATCGGCTCGAGGAAGAAAATGAAAACGATGAAAACAGGTAAGAAACAGGTTGCTTCCACAGTAAACAATGTAAAACAAAATTGAACGAAAAAAGGTTCTATCTATTATAAAAACGTGAAATAATCTGAAGAATGGCCGGTATTGTATTGAGGCTATATTTCGTTTTATAAAACTGTTCCAGCCTTTGAAGGCTTTCTGGTCCACCGGACAATAGCCTGCCGCAGGAAGGTAAGTGCGCACTCGAATCTGGGACCTTCCGATATCCCCATAGTACTTGTACACTCATAATAGCTCCTTGACTTTTAAAAGATCCAGCGATTCAGCAAAATATCATACTTAATTTTGTATGACGTTAAATAAAAATAAAACTTAGAAAAAAGTTACTTGAAAATAAATAATTTAAGTATTTTTTAAAGTAAATAACTAAAATACATACTTACATATTAAAAGGATCCCAACAGCTAAACCAATCAATATAAAAGTTCACTCTACTAAATAATACATAGAAGTTGTGTCTTGAATTTTATATAACACTGTACTCAATAAATTGATTCTGACAAATATTTGAACGACCGGCTGAACAAATATTAAAGTCACGGCACAAAAGATAGTATAGAAATTCGACTAGTCCAGAATCGGAATATTCGGGAGCGCGCCGCGTAGCCGTAGACGTCCGTAACCGAGCGTCAACGAGGAGCCACTGCTACGCGGCGTAGGCCGCTACGAGCTGGCAACCAACACACAACAAGGTACCTATAGAAGTTCCATTGCTATCAGCGCATATAACGGTATTTTATATATCTATATCTTCGCTTTGCTCGCGCTTTGAGTTAGTTTTATTTCCTTAGGGATTTTTTGTGACTCTATTGCAATAAACCTTCTGTTTTGTTTTTATTTCTCGTAGGATAAACTAAGATTCTCAAGCACTTTTTATTAACCAATTTATCTATTTTTACTAGCCGAACATCAAAGGTCCTCGAAGAATAATATTGTGTTTCAATTTTGATTAATTCTAGCAATTAAAGATGAGAGCAATTAATTTGGAGCGGAGCACTATTTGTTATTGAGATACCGGGACGCGACTAAGGTCAAACTCTTGTTATTTTAAGAGATAATATTAATTAAATCTCCTTCGATTTCCACTAAGAAGATTTAATTTGCATTTTATGGTAGAATAAATAAATTCATTTGTGTTAGTGATTGCTATTGCGTTTGTTGAACTGTTTCTACTCGGTGTAAATTACTTTGCAGCGTCGGACAGCGTGGAGTAATGCTGAAAGACGTACAGATCTCTTTTTACATTAGTTTGCAAAATAAAAAGCGTTTGTAACATTTTATATCGCATGAAAGAAACTGAATTAAATTCCAAATTTAAATCTTTTTTTTAATAAATGTAGTTGTGTATGTGTTTTTGAACATAGGTGAAAATATACATATTATTATTATACTATTGCCCACACTAGTTTAATCAACGTTACCAAGTCACGGCGAGTCTATTGCCATCTATCATAATTTAAACTCGGAACTGCTGAAAACTTTCTTACAAGACCGAATAGCACTATGTTTCACCTAGCAATTTAGGGCATTACCTATATAAAGCTAACCCTGATTGGCTACATAGCTAATGTTTGGCGAATACTCAAACAAAACCCAAAGTCGCCAGTAAGTATCGTGCTCTCTTTGTCACATAAAGTTGTTAAGTAGAGACAGATATATCTTCTTAATATATATAAATCTCGTGTCACAATGGTTGTCCTTAATGGACTCCTAAACCACTTAACCGATTATAATAAAATTCGCACACCATGTGCAGTTTGATCCAACTTGAGAGATAGGATAGTTTAAATCTCAAATTATAGTCGCAATTTTAAGAAATTGACGCGGACGACGTCGCGGGAATCAGCTAGTATATTATATACATACATAATACAGCAACGTCTTTAAATCATGTAGCGTATAAGTATTCGAGGTGTTGTTATTTTTAAAATTAATTGATAATACAAGTAAAAAATAACAGCATTCTATGTTTTTAACAATAGAATGTATAAGATAATATGTTGTGAGTCTTCAAAATATTTTTCCTACACAAACTTATTAGAATTAATGTAAGCGTACATATACATACAATGTACACAAGTACGAGGTTTCGGTCTCAAATCGGCTTATATTTTAAAGGTCACCCAAAAACTACTTCTTTTGTCGTAAAATTTTCTAGAAGCATCATAATTTCCATTCAACATATTCGAATAACAAAAAGAACTATAAAATACTCGAAGTTGTAACGAAACAGCCAGTCATTGTACAAGTCATAGAATTCGCGAAAATTAAGCAATAATTGGTTATTCGTGCAAACGTTCACAACACGCCATTTTAAGGGGCAATGCTTATACGTCAGCAATAGCTGGTATTAATACCATTTGAGTGTATTTGTTTTGTAAAGCTATCAATATGATTTGATGAACTTCAACTTCAAGTGAATGGGTTCAGTAACTGAGTCATAGTTTGGTGAACTCGTCCACTTCTTTTGTTTTTAGCTGGTGGAAATCCAGTAGGATGTTGAGTTCTGAGGTTTACGCGAATGTTAGACATTGAAATAAAACTACTAGTAGGATGTTCTCAACTCTAGGCATGACGCAGAGCCAGAGGTATGGTAGGGTATGTAGGAACACTACCGACACAAACCACCTGTGTGCTGCTTTTTTCTTTGTAACAGGGACCAGGTTGGAACGGTTTTGCTGACAGCCCTTTAAGGAAAGCTGATTTGTTGACAATGCTGCCGAATCCTTTCTTCAAGCATTATTACTGTCAAGTCATTAAAAAAGGATCGAAAAGCAAAAAACATAATGTATAAACAAGTCATAACCATTACCTACACAAATTAATAACGCAAATGACTTTGTTAATAAAACTATCCATTGATATAAAACACAGTAAACAAGTCGTTTTAATCACACAAAGCTAAAGTAAGTTATGAAATCAATCAAATATAATAGTTGCAAACACATGAATATGCAAATGATAAATCGTAAAGTACCTTTATTTTAATTAATTAATTAATTTTACTCATATCATTACGATAATAAAAAATATATAATTAAAAAAATTAAACAAACACGCCTGCCATGTCAAAAAAATTAAAAACAAGTCAAATATTTGCAGTCGGGGTCGGTTACTTGGAACAATTCATTTCAGGTCCCCCGACTGCAAATATTTGACTTGTTTTTAATTTTTTTGACATGGCAGGCGTGTTTGTTTAATTTTTTTAATTATATATTTTTTATTTAAAACCTTTTAGTGAACAACAAAAAAAACAAGACACAACACAAAAAAAAATATCATTCGGAACCCTTTGCAGGCGATTTCGACTCACACTTGACCATTTTTTTATGTCCACATAGCCTATGTCACTCGGGATAACTCAAAGCTTCTAATGATACCACAAACATTGAAATCGGTCAAGCCTTTTAGAAGTTATGGTGGAATAAAGAAACTCACAAACATACATACATACATACATAAATACATACATACATACATACATACATGAACCCTGAAAACATAACACTCCTTTTTGGGCAGTCGTGTAAAAATACGCAACAATTAAATAAAGTGTTTTAAGAAAACCCCAATACATTTTATGTATGTACCGTGGGAGTATTTACAAACATCATTCTTACAGGCACAAACATCGTCTCTAAATAGACATTAATTGTTTATATTTACTAAACATTTATCTGATTCGTCAAAATTGGTTGGCTGTGTCAATGGACCTATAGACGAACCGACTTCAATGACATTTATGTGGGACCAACTCTAAAGCACGACTTTTTTTTAATGAACTTCTATTGCCGGAAAATCGCGTAAAACGAATAAAAAAAAAACATACAGTGAAAATTAAATCCTCGTACTTTTGGAGTCGGTAAATGAATACGAGTCTGTCAAAGACTGGATGAACAATTCAATTACTATAAACCTGAAACATATCTCACAATATACAATTCATTTAAAGCGTACTTCATATATCAGCTGGCGAGACAATCCAACGCTATTTCCACAAATATTAGACGGAATGCGACCATTTATCTTGGGGAGACATATTTCCAGGCAGCAATACTTTCCATCTGTCTAGACCAAAGCTAGACAGGATTACTATAATACTAGAAAATGGAATCAGACGAATGTTTTGACTGTTACATGGATTACACTGAGATTTGTGGGATGGTATTATTTGTCGTTTGTTTTAGACCAAACCTAAACGTGGTCAATGTTTTGGTTTGGTTCAAAATATTTGTATTTACTTAAAATTTTTGAAAGTGTGGAAAGAGCACATCCTTTTCTCACAGCTCTCGAGTTGGAAGGTGTAAAGGATTAAGGCTGGAGGCGTCTTTAGCCACTAGTTCTTAGCTTTTCTTAGCGTTCGTAGCGTAGTTTTTCTACCTACTAATATTTAATTATCTAATTATTTTAAGTGGAGCAAGAAGCTTCCTTTGTCGAGTGATGAATACCGAATTTCTTGAACTTTACCTTTGATATGTACTTTTAATGTAGACGACTACCTTTTTCTACAAGCATAGTAATGAAATACTAACGTAAAACCTACTCATTATTAGCATGTCAACAAAACAGAAACAAAGTCCAACTTTAATTACATTTTTATTTAACAACCTAGTTCGTCGGACCCACAACATCCAATTAAAAATGCCTGCAACAAAAATTTGCGCATGTTAGGGATAATTAATAATGTCGAAACTTAATTACGTAATTAAATAATTTATGGCTGAAAAGGAACGAAAAGGAAGGAGCTACAATTAATGAATGGACGATAATTTGTACCTCCACTTTACTTGCTGAAATTGAAAGCTTAATTCCTAAAAAGTTTGTAATGAAATTCTAATGTTAATGAAGATTTTTAGGAATTTGAAAACTTTTTATGAAATCTAGAAGTTTTGTGAATGGACCTCTTTATTAATACGAAATCTTATTAAATTATATTCAGGTCAAATATATAACCCTTCTTCTGCTCCGCCGCAGTCGGTTAAAGAAAAATTTAAAAGTGGTTATAATACTTCCAAGGACAAAGTTTACAAAAGGTTGCCTTTTACTTGTCAACAGTGACGTTTTAATGACGTGTCGACCATTATTCTGTAGTATGACGTCCGAACAGAATCGGCCTTTTGTATTGGTTCCTTATAAAGTTATACTCATGATACAATGTATATTTTTTCCATTTATTATCATCAGAGAATTCCTATGATATTTTTTAAATTCCCGTTCGATTCGATTCGCTTCTAGCTATAATGAACTCCGCCGTTTTTAAATAAATATACCAGCAGTACCTAGTGGTTTTGTCGGGTTTTTTTAGTATACAAGACTCATTGCAAAAACACTTAATAAACAAATAAAAAAAGCATTCTGGAGATTCCTTTTTAGCCTTTAAAAAGCATTTAAACCTCCATATTAAGCCATTTCTTTTAGCTATGAGTAGGTAGTGTAAGTAAACTCTCTATTCCCGCAATAAACTGAATACGAGCATAAAATCAGACGAACAAGAATCCTAGCGATTCCGTAAACACCTAATTCCTAACGCCTACACAAAACACTTCACAGCCATCGAGCAGATGTGTGTCAATAATACAGTTTAATGCAGAAGGTTTGTTTAACTTAATATGGGAACAAGAGGAACTGCTGGATTTCTAGTCGTGAATAAGCACTTTTATGGTCTGGCCGCTCAAAGAATGCGTTACTGAAACACGTCAGTTGGTCTTGATTTGTACGAGGAAATATAAAACCGTGTTATTTTATTTTAATCAGTACGGCTTACACAAGCCACTTACACTAACTAAATACAATGTTAAAAACACATCAACATCATATTATTCATTGTAACCTGACATAATGAGTAGTTTTGAAATATATTATTCGTTTATAGGACAAATAGTTTTCATGTTGCCCACCACCTGTCAGGGCCTCGATTCAGCTATTTTAAATGCATGTCAGTGGTCGGTCAGTGTACTTGTCATTGTGCCTAATTTTCGTATTCAGATAAGCCTACAATAAAATCTCATTGAACTCTCGAAGAGAATGAGCGTAATGACCAATTAATGATCGTAATGACAGCTAACAGAATGCCAATCATCGTAAAAATGACCAAATGAAGTAGGTCATTCGGTTAATTCATGCAACTCTTAAATAGCTGAATCGAGGCCCAGGAACGCGTTTTCTGAGCGGCCGGACAAAAGGTAATGTATTTATTTGTATATCTATAATAGATATGAGTAACTGTAATCCGAAATAGTTTAAATTTATTGGGACATGACATATTGCTATGACTGTTTAGACTCTCCTGGATTTGGGTATGTTAGTAGTTATTGTGATATTGTTTCTTTTGCAAATGATGCAACACCTTTGAAGTAATTGGCCGTTTAACTTAAAAATAATATTTATTACAGGTTCTAACATTTTTTAATTATTCTAGCAGTGTGTACTATTATTTACCGCCATTAGCTTTTCTACTTGTTGATTTAACTTCAACCAAGTTTTGTGGTTTAAGTCTTGTACCTACATCTAACTATGCTGCGACTTTTTCGTCGTATACTGGCAGTTGATTTTCTGCACGTATCTTTATAGTATAATATGAACGATATCCTTTCAGATATTCATTGCGAGAAGCGCGAACATAAAGCGTTACGATTGTTTTCTGGAGCTCTGTTTACAATAAAATAGGTTAACCGTGAATAATAAACGTGTGTCTGTCGTATTCTATACGTACGTCTATTTCATATGCTTTTTAGTTGTAAAATATAAAGTTCTCTATATTATATCTATGTGATTTTTTTATTTTTGCTGGGAAACGATTTGAATACGCTTGGTAGAATTATTTTCGTCATTCAATCAATCAACTGATTAACGAAATGCTCATTAAGAAAAGATATTAATCGAAGGAAAACTGTTATAATCATAAATAAAAAATGTTAATACCTTCATATCTACTTTCCTGGGTACATCATGAAGTTAAGTCCGGTGAAGCAGTCAAAGCCTGCGCTCAGGCTAACTGCAAAGAGCTCTAACAAAAAAAAACCATCATGAAGTTAGTTAAATTTATAGTTTAACATACAAACAAACAAATATAACAAAGACACAGCCTATACGGATGTGGACTTAACTGCACTTTAATATAAAACAATAACGGATGAACTTTAAATAAAATCTAGGTTAACTAGTGATTTTTATCGCTTGCCCCACATAAAGAGACGTAAGCGAGCGATAAAGCGGGCTGTAGCGAGCCACAGCTAAGCAGCCATCTTGTTTATTGGCCTTATTTTATTGCTCACACAATTCATTTCCATATTGATGGAAGTCCGACGCGATTTGACAGTTATTCAAGATTTTTTAGACTATACTGATGCAATTTTGTATATACACATTTATTTTAATTTAACACCTAAAGGCTTATTAGTTTTCAAGACCCATAAGTAGACAAAGGATTTTATCCAAAATAGGTACCTACCAATTGTGGCAAGTCAAGCGATGAGGAACTTTAATACATTGTAAATTTAAAAAATTTAAGACCACTGTTAAGGACATGACCTTTTCAATATTTTAAGAGAGGTTTTTAGACGGTGGTACTTATATCTGAAGGACGAATATTTTCGGTCTCGTCAGCACGTTTATTGTCTCCCTCCCCTTTCTTTTTGAAGATTATTCGTTCGCCTCCTAATTTACATACAGACAGATAACAAGTTCACCCCTTTAGCTTTCCGTGTCAAAAATATTTAGTCAATAGTCTTAGGCAGGTATTGTAGGTAGAATACCTACTTCGTTTGGTATACCTGCCATAAAGTTATTTTAGAAATAGGTAGGGTCAAGTGGGGGACAGTGTAACAAGGGGCACAGTATAACATCAAGGTTAGCTCTGTCTTGTTCTTATTTGTCATGGCAACTCTTTCCGTGTTTTGACAACCTCATGTGCCGCCATCTTAACCAAGTGTCGTCGGACTTCGAATTGCCGAGTTAACGGAATAATCATAGAATTTATGTTTTGTGGAAAAAAAATGTGAAAAATTTAGCTACTGAAGTTTTGTTCTTGTTGGAAAACTAATAATATCTGGTAAGTAAATATATGTTTAATTTAATCTTTAATTACTTGGTGTTTAAATAAAAAACAAAGTGAATTGCAATTTCTAACCTATAATTTTTTATTCATTGTTACTTTTAAACAATAAGGTGTGGGGTACAGTGTAACGGGGTACAGTGTAACATGTTATAGTGTGCCCCTTTTAACAACTTTTTTTTTTCGAGGTGTGCTCGGAGTAATATGATGGTTCGGAATCGAAAAAGGAAGACTGAAATTGGTCTACACGATGCTAATGATATAAAAGAAGCAATAAAGTTGTTTGAAAATGGATTACCCTTGAGAAAAGCAGCTGAAAGAAAGAGAAAACAAGAAGCGTAAAAAGATAACTCCGAATGAGGGAAAAATAAAAATAAAGAGAAAACCAAAGAGAGTCGAAAAAGTTACCAAGGTTTTATTTGCTAGTTCTGAGGAAGGCTCCGAAAATTTAGATGAAGATTCAGATATTGTATCTAGCGGTTCAGATGATATCCCTCTTTGTTTGTTGAAAACTCCAGAAAAAGATGATTTTATAGTTGTAAAATTTATGGGAAAAAAGACAAAGCATTATATAGGAAAATTATTGACGAATAATGAGTTAGATGAATATGATGTCAGTTATCTACGCAAAAGTAGTAAAGTTGATAATGTCTTTTATTTTCCTTTAACAAACAGGATGATATTGACTATATTGAGCTTATATTGCCATTACCTAAAATGAAAAAACAAACGAAACCTCAGGCAGACTTCTATTCATTCCCAGAAAAAATACTAAGGCAGTTTAATCTATGTTAAGAAAAGATTTTTCATAATATTATATTTTTAATGTTTGTTTTTGATTGCCAAAAATATGTTTAGATCATAATTGAAGTTAAAGGATGTTATACTTTTGCTGCTTGTTTTATTTGTATGTTTATTGATGTTGTTTAGTTCACTGTTATAGTGTACCCCATCTTGTTATACTGTACCTCTATAGCTGTTAAACTGTACCCCACCCCTGGGGCATACTATAACAAAATTGTGACCTCAGAAAACTAAAAAAAAAAATTGTTTCTATGTATAATTTTGATATTATTTCAAACCTAATATAGAGGCAAAGACTGTTGATTTTAAGGTAAAAAATAAGGAGACATTACAATAAACGGTTTTATTTCTAAAAAGAAAAATAACTTTTTTATTACACTGTCCCCCACTTGACCCTACTCATTGACATACGCGGACTTTCTTTGCTTTAAGGACTTTTATTGGCCACACTGGGACGAATTTCAAACTATCGCGACGAATAAGTACCTAGGTATATACCTACCTACCTAGGTACTTAGATGTGTCCATGAAGATCGTAGATATACCTCGCAGAGTTTTTTCGCCATCCATTTTCTCATTTCAGTCTCGTATTTTTGTAACTACATGTACCTTTATAGGTTCACATTCCGGTTTTAAAGCATGATAAAGAATTTATTACCGAACGTGTTTGGAAACTCGGATCGCCCATTTCGAAACGATTTTTTTATAAAAACACCATTGGTAGATACTACCAATGGTGTCAAAAAAAAAAGTCCTACCAATTTGTTAGGACTTTTTTTTGCCCTGGATTTCTAACGTAGGTATGTGGATAGTAGGTAGGTACCTACATACGTAATTATATGTAGTAGGTACCTACCTACCATCCAAAGTACCTAGTAAATTGATTGGTGATTTTACTCTTAAGAAAAATCTATTACTTATACCTACTGACTTAATACTTACCGGCCTACGTTTTATAGGCTTACATAGGTAGACATGTTCACGCATGCCTTACCCTAAGTATTATATTATAAGTAAATCGTATGAATACAGTGCGAGCATTTGGCGCCTACAAAAACACTCGTCGCCAGCGAACGTGTCAAACCAGTCAAGGATGGTAATCGCGCCTAACATCTCGTGAGAACAACGCACCCATAATAAAGGGTGTGCGTTCTACTGAATTTTTGCTTATCGAACCGAAAACAAGGAAAATAAATCAACCGTATTCTTACAAAAAATCCTTTGGAACGTATTCTTTCTTCGCCAAAGAGTCAGTGACAATTAATAGGTAGGTGATGTATTTATCCTATCATCTGTGGTTTTCTTGACTAGGTACCTACTTAAAGATTATTTAAAAAAAACTAGCTGTCCCGGCAGTTTTTTTTATTTAATTCCGAGCTTTTTCATATTTATTCACCTTTTAAACCTTCTCTGGACTTCCACAAATAATTCAATACAAAAATTAGCCAAATCTGAGACTAACAAACAGCAATCAATTATTTATATATCTATAGAATAGATAATTAACATGATTTGGTAAATTTCGTAGCGATGTAAGTAGGTAGCTATCTAAGTAAGTAGGTGAATTAGCTCAGGGGCCCGAGTCCGCTATTTTAAGTCAGTGAGTGGCGGGTTAATAAACGTTCCAGTGCACATGTTATTGTGCCTAATTTTCGTATTCAAATAAGATTATAAGGATTTCAAGGGACTGTTCCCTTGAAATCCTACAATGACAACAGTGGCAAGTAGGTGTACAATTGTCATTAAACTAAAATTATCTGAATACGAAAATAAGGTTAATTAAAAAAAAAAAAAAAAAACTTTTATCTCTTTTTATCTTCTTTTAGGCACAATAACAAGTACACTGGAACGTTTATTAACCCGCCTCTCACTGACTTAAAATAGCGGACTCGGGCCCCAGAAGTACCAAGGTATACTACTTAATATTCATTTTACCCAAGAAGCTCTCTTATTTCTGTAGATGAAATAGGTAAGAAGTATCTATTTACTGTTTGTATTTTCTCTACTCAATAAAATTATGAGTAGGTACCTACCTCTCTATTATCTATATCCACATTTCTCATTCCTTGTCTCAATATTATTATGATCCGCATTACCCCGGCATTACCATAGAAATTAAACAGTCATTTCAATCCTTCCCACCTGACATTCAGTTGTAACTCGCTCTGAATAACTAAAGCCCTAATTCCGATATTCAAAATCCCATTCTAAAACCACCTCACGCACCAACCCAATTTACTTTGCTTTCAAACGAAAATAGAACTTAATTGTTTAGGGGTAAATGTGATTTTCGTGTGAAGGTTTATTTCTGTCATGGATCTACGAATGCGTAGGTTAATGTATTTTACTATGAAGGTATTAGGTAATTAAGATGTGCTATTTGCAGTTGTCTTGTAAATAACTTTTGCTACAAAGAAGCAAAGTTCAAGCAAATGATATACACTTATGTATGTAATACATACGTGATTCATCCTTATGTAAATCGCTTAAAAAAAAAACGCTTAAAAATATTCCGCGAATTTACAAGCAGCATATTTGGCATTACTTTGAGTTTTAATACTATCTGATTGGATTAGGATGGTCAAAGGGGGATTGTTGAAATTACGTTGCCATTTAGCTTACGGTAATAGGCAGAGATACACTCATGGCTTATTCCTTACGAACCGAAAATCGTAGTGTGTAGAGAAATGAAAAGCACAAATTGTTCATAAAATTTATTATTAACAAAATACACAATTTATTTACATAACTAAATATTATCGTAACATATTATAGAAAACAAAAGTACATTTCTATTGACAATGTGCAAGTAAACTTAAGATACAAAAATATATTCCACATCTTTCTTTGCTGACCTATCAAATGACATCTGGTTTAATTAAGAGTTATAACATTGCACAATATTTAATAATAATATTCAGAATTGAAGGATCTCTTTTTAATAACGGGAATATTTGTAAGACACAACTTGCGTAGGCACTGATGTCTTTTCACATTTATTTCTCCCTACTGTTTGGAATCAAGAAAGAATTGGTTATGCTTGTCCCTTTATAATGCAGTTACAGCTTTCATATAGATAGATTTAAATCTTTTAACATTAGTTGTTAATGTTTGACTTTATACATGTCCAACAAAACATTTGATAGATTTTAAAAAGAAAAAAACACAGTTCAAGCGAAAATAATCTGAAGAATATGTAGATAAGTAAAATTGTGCACAAAAGAAAGATTTATAGTTGGCTTATCTTCTGTTACAATAACTTTAATAACAGTTCTAATAAGATTATCAAATTAAATAAATTATTTTCCACTTATTTTTAGTCTAATCAACCATATTTCTTTTATAAATAAACTGACGGAAACATTACAAAAAACAAGGGTCATATTAATTGTCAATTGTAGTACATATTTCAAACAAAACTTTTCACAGCTTGTCACAAAATAACTATTTGTAAATGTTATCAAAACTATCATAAAAGAGGCTCTTGACATTGTTTAAAGAACACAAATTAGCACCTTATTGCAATTATCATACAGTTCAATTTTATGTTGCAATAATGAGTAAACTTGCAATCCTTCGAAAAGGTTACAATACTCTTGTATGGATAAAAAATGAGGTAATAATTATTATCTGGTTTGTTAATTCAAAACTGAATTTCAGAATCCGTTTCGAGACTTAACATAATAAAGAAATATCTTAAATATTGCCTTCTCACAGTTGCCCGCTTATATTATTATTATAGTTTGTCATTCCGAGTTAATCTCGTCTGCAACTTGTTGCCACTTAGCTACTAAACTAGATACAGATTTGTGTTTTAGTCCCATTGATGATGATATTTTTACCTGAAACCAAAACGGTTAAGTTAGTAAAAATGCAACACAGCAATGGAAGAGGTAAGTCAAGACTGACCATGTTTTCAATACTAAAAATTGTTAAAATACTGAATTTGAGTTCTGAGGTTTACGCAAATGTTAGACATTGAACTAAAACTACTTTTACGGGCAGACTAAAATGAGAGTCTGCCCGTGATCATGATACCTGCAAAGGTGTCGAAACGTCGGGAACTAAAATTCAAATACAAACCGCGATAAAATCCGTAAAAGTAGTTTTATTTCAATACTGAATTTGATTTTAGTCTTCTATTTCATTATTACACCAGAAGCGCAAAAGCGCTCAGTTAAGTAATTACTTTTACTTAGTTGTGTTGTGAACTACAAGTAAATTTATGAGACTATCATTTTATTTGTTGTATATTATATAACCTAGATGGCACTACGGTGCAATTCAACAAAACATATTGAGGATTTTTATGTGAAGATATTCAGAACTCCATATACAAAGGGCAACTCACTTTAGACTTCTTCTTGGTAGCTTTAGTTTCCTTATCCTTGTCTCTCTCTTTGTCTCGATGTCTCTCTTTAACCTCGACAGGTTCGGGCGAGTTGCTGGCCGTGTGGGGGCCGGACGACTGCTTCTCGAGTTCGGCTATGTCGCTGTAGAAGGACGCTAGCTCGTCGCCGATCTCTTGTTTTTGTTCTGGCTGTTATATGGGATATATTATTAATATGGATAGACAGATTATAAAAACAGAAAACAGAAATTGGTGCAGATTTAACATTTTACCTATTTTACAATGGTAAGATCTTTCGATGTTTGCTTATGTTGATGTATTATTTGAGGATAAATAATAACGTAATGTTTCTATTATTAAAATATGCCTATAATGTTCCCAAGACAATAAACATTACATACCTATACACTTTTTTAAGAAAAAAATAAAGTATCAGTTAGTAAAACATATAGATTCTGTAATTTTTGCGTGTTGCTTAGACTTTTTTGATGTGTGTAGTAACTAAAATTATCATTTATGCAGAAATACTTTTTTTTAAACTTCTTAATCGCGATCTTAATAACAGTAATTGACGCGGACGAAGTCGCGGGGAAAAGCTAATAGTTAAATAAATTAATACCGACACCCCATCTACAAATCTCCTAAGACAAAAGTCAGTGATATAACATCTTCAGCTGTAGTATGTACTTACATGAGCGGGCATCGGCACCAGATCATCGCAGCCGGGCGGCGGCGGGTCGGCCCAGGCGGGCGGCGGCGGCGTGCGCGGGGGACTGTGGCCCGCGCGCGGCGGAGACGCCACCGCGACCGGTACGACAGGTGCCGGCAGGGGTGGTGCTGGCTCCTCCTGTGTAGATAAATGGACAAAGGTTAGGTTAGACGACATGTATAGAAGTTGAAGACCAGCCGAAAAGGATCTTAAAATAGTTGTTCTTGTTATGAAACTTTAATGTATCACGAGCAATATCAATATACAGATGTTCTGCAGTTTTAAGAACAAAGCCAACAGTTAGCTAACAATAACAACAGTTAGGTAACAATAACAACAGTTTAGGAGCCATGCTGTTCATCGATAAATATTACCAACCAAGCATCGAGGCATCAAAGAAAACTGGTTTACGAAAGCTTAGAACCCGCCGCGAAACTAATCAGAAAAAGACGGGACAATAAAACCCAATAAACCCTTTTACTTTCTCATCGAATTTTAGTTTAAACAATACTAAGGCTCTAGGTCTAGTGAAGATCCAAAAAAAACGCGTATAAAACCGACCTTAGCATCAATTCCAGGATGCGGCGGCGTGGTACATATCTCCATGTCGGTGTGCGTCGTGGCGGGGTACTCCCACTGCACCAGGCCGTCGGACTCGCGCCGGTAGCAGTAGCGGCCCTCGGACCTGCGGCATCAAACACAACCGTACAAGCGTGAGCCGTGGAGAACGGAACCGCCCGGTACCTTTAGATGTGGGGGTGGACTTAAGTTTGGGTATTTATGATAATTTTCTAACGATTTTGTATATAACTATCTGATCTTTAATGTATAGGATTTTCATTTTAGTATCCCAATCCACGACAGTGATAGATCACAAAATTTGGATGGATGGATTTAGCCCGACAATGAAACTTATCGGCTAAATAAAACCCTTAAGTTCGATAGAATAAAAATAGCGCGGAAAAGTGCGAATCTACATTCCGATTATACTTTTTTCTAATTCAAATAAACCAAACGGAACAAGTTTCAGGTGCAAGAAAGAATCAAAACAAAACTTAAGTCCACCACAACCCCATCTAAAAATATGGGGCCGACTTAGCTAATGACATAAATAAAACCATTATACTTTAACCCGTGCGTCCGGATTTGTGTCCGCCGTTAAAAAAATAAAACGAAAAAATAAAAATTTAAAAATGGCGGACACAAGGAATCCTCAATCCTTTACACGACGGTCTCGCCATCGGCATCCTGGAAAAGACCAAAGCATATTATCTTGAAATTAGAAAAAGTATTGAGTTAAGGAGTTTTGTTTTCTTACCGACTCCTTCGACGCGATGACGTCATGTTGAGGGCTCTGCTGTCTTCATTCTTCCAGTCTTATCGCTAGATGTTATTTTATTACAATTGTGGGGTAACAAAATATTAAAAAGACTCGGAAAGTTTTGAGAATTTTTATTCTTATTTTATTGAATATCACAGTTCTATCACAGATGATGTTGCAAGAAATAAGTCCTTACCTTGAAATAACAATAAATATTTAGTACTAGACAAACAAATGTTTAATACATTTTATGTACAATTTAGTTTTTATCTTTGGTGTTTTTAGCAAATAAAATGATAAAATTGAACGCAGTACAAAAATTCTGTATCATTTGTACCACTTGAGAGTCAAAACTATTGAAATCAAAGTATTAAAGTTTTAGATAAAAGTTAAAATGGTTAGTATAAATATTAGCTTTCGATAACATTGCCAATATTTCCTTATTCACCACAGCAAGTGAACCAAATAAGTTCGTGCAAAGAAAGCCTTAGACGCAGTAGTTCAACAGTCTAAGCTTATGAAAGCATGACCATTGAATTACTGCGAAACATATACATAACATAAAAGAGTTTGTTATACATTCACGTGAAGACGAAATCAGGTAAAAATTTACATTACATTACATTACATTACATACCATCACGCCTGTATCCCCGAAGGGTTAGGCAGAGGTGTACCAATGTACACCCACAGTTCGCCGGTATGTTTAGGTCCCATGTAATAGGGGGCGAGCCTATTGCCACTAACCGGGCACAAATCCAAACTCCGACCTGCTACTGAGAATTTCATAGAATAACCCAATAACACCTTGGTCGACTTGGGAATCGAACCCAAGACCTCTAGCGTAGCAGTCGCGCTTAGCACCACTAGGCCAATGAGGCAGATTTACATATTTCAAATACCTTCATTTTTAGTTTAATGTAATGAAAATGAAGGTTTCTTTGAAGACAAGTTCATTCAATTGAAACTTAAGTGTTGAAGTCCGTTTACGAGTCCTTTGTCCATTGCGGTCGCACCAGCTTAAAAACACATAAATATCCAAATGTTTCAAGGTCATAAAACGTCACTGTTTGAGCGAAATGTCACATAACTGAATATTGTCGATGCTGGGAAAAGATTTTCGTACCAAAGTAAATAAAAAAAACTTATAGTTGCCGAAAAACCGAACGTGGTGTTGTTTAGGCCGCAACTAAAGCATTTGATTTTGTTGATATTAGATCTTGCCACAAAATAATTATAACGAAGTTTATTTACCAATTTAAATTTTACTCATTACTGAAATGCAGTAAATTCACGTGGAAAATAACACTTTTAAGCGGATATGTATTTGTTTCAGAGGTTAAGTTATTTTGGGTTCCACAGGGTAACATTCTTGGGCCTCTTAATTTTACTTTCCGTTTTATCATTGAAAATTTGTCCTTAATTAACTTATGACGATTGATGAATGTAAGTTTTCTTTTTGTTTTAAATTGATTTGTTTTTATTTCATTGAATGATAATTGGTTTTGATTTGACTATTAATTTATTTAATTTAACTAACAGTGGCTTTTTGAGTAGTAACTGTAGCAAGTATATTATACGGGTTTACTTTAAAAAAAAAATTCAAGTACAGATTTTTTTAGAAATCATATCAAACTGATATTAAATAGTAATTTGGAAAGTTTATCGCGTGATATTGTCCGGGTATGTGGTATGTTAGGGTATAGAATCGTTTCCCAGCGCTCTTGCCCCGTGCTCGCCGCGTGTACCTCTGGAAGGCGGCGCTCCAGCCGGGCGGCGCGGCGCGCGCCTCGTGCGCACGCAGCGCGCGCCCCGCGCCTGCCGCCCAGCGCCGCCAGTACGACGCCGACACGCCGCCCGCGCGGAACGCTGACAACAGCGTCTACACACACACACATATCCAAATTGATTACACATACATCAAAGAACTCTCTCTAAGGCATAGATATCCCTAGCTATGATAAACAGACATCGATCCAGAATTTCCAGAGATACCGCGTGAGATACCAGAGATAACAGTGAAAAAAAATACAGTCGGATTGAAAAGGTTCTCCGTTTAAAGTCAATTGAAACATACTATGTTCATATTCGCCATGAGTTATGCAGTCAGTGTCACTCATTGTACAAATAAGAAGTCAAAAACATTTTTTTTCCATAAAGGCGCAAACTCAACAATGAATGGCCACTTGTGAAAGACAAATGTCTTTCACAACACGCCAAAAATTGGCCATCTATGCAGGAGACCGTGTATAAGATCAGTAGTTATAACATCATTGTACATAGCAAAATGTACTTGTTACTTAAAATGAGGCTAATAGACTAGCCAACTAACTATGAAGCTCAAAATAAAAACCTACAACTCTTTCTGAATAATCTTTTAAACAAGGCAATAGAAATAGCACATACAGCTTACACATATAAAAGAGAGAACTACATACTTCTATATCATAATAGTCTAAATAATTGCTGTGAAAACAGTTACCTGTGAAACCAAATACACTCACTATATTTTTGAAATAGTAAAGGTTATAATTACCTGCATCTGTATCAGCATCTCCTGCACCGGCGTCAGCACACACGGTTGCAACTGATTCAGGTACTTGAGTTTCGCTTCCAACAAATCCGTCATATCATCCAAATCTTCATCCTTTTTATCTTCATTTAACGTTTCACCCTTCGTAAACATTAACCCATTTCCATAGTTAATAGTAGAAGTCTTTGGACTTTGATGACCATCGTCTTCTTTACTAAAACCTAGACCAGTTCTTTCACTTGAAAAACCTTCAATGAACTGCGAATATTTTGTAGTGTATGACGGCTCTTCAGATTTCTTTCGATCAGGTAACACAGAATTTGATATTCTAAGCTTCTTTTTGCCAACATTTTCTAATCTTTGCTCATCGCTTACTAGATACAAATTGACTCCTTTCTTTTCTATAGCTTCTACCTTTTTATCTCCTTCTACTTCCATTACAACTGGTAATGGAGGCGTATCTTCAATGTTTTTCATACTTGGGAAAAGAGGTTTTGCTTCAATTGGCGGAGTGACGTCACCTTTAGGCGAGTGAACCGCAGCTACTATTACCTCATTGGATTTTTCGTCAAATATATCAACTTTTTTGGCGTTAACAATTTTTGGTAGTTCCTTCTTTTCTATTTCTTCCAATATATCATCTATGTTAGTATCTATTGTCTTTGGAGTATCTGTTCTGCTTGGTGTGTTGCCACCAGATTTCGGTTCTTCTTCAATTATTTTCTGTAACTCTATGGGTATTTCACCTCCAAGTTTTTCTAGAATCTTGGCTTTACTTTTAAGTTTCAGGAATAACGCGCTTTCGTCTTGACTGTCTTCGTCATTTACCTTGGCTGACTTTTTATCCTTTAATATAAAAAATAAGACGTATAATTTTAATATAACTTAACAACAACCAAAAAAATATTTTTTATTCTTAATAATACCTCAGATTGAAAACTTTAACCCATCACATCGCTTGATAACAAGTTTCAATTAAATTGAAAAACTGAAGACCTAAACCACACAAGTGATATATTTTGCTTAGTATACACAAAATATACCAGAAGTAATGAAATAGATCCGAGACGCTTAATTATAGGATTATAAAGTAAATAAATATATATTATAAAATAGATACATAAATTAAATAAAGGAAAGTGTTTCTCAACCAATTGAAAAGTTATTCTTGGGCGTTAATCAGTGCAGATATCTCATCATTGGCATTTACGTAATTACTTTTATCTACCTAATAGCAAAAAATATTACATACCTCTTTAGCAACTTCATTTTCTACTTTATTCTCAGGTGGTTTAGGTGTATCAGTGATTATCTCTGGAGGTAGTTCAGGGCCTATCGGCATTGTATAGTTTTGGCTTGGTGGTAGGGAAGGTCCATATTCTTGAGGTTTGACTTTTGGCTTCTTATGAGGGATGACTGGTTTTGCTGGAGTTTTCGGTAGCGGAGGTACTACAGTCTTTACAGGACTTTCAGCTTCATCATTAGATTCCGAATCGGAATTGTGGTATGATGTTATTAGTTCAATTTTTCTGTAAAAGATGTGAATTGGTTATTAACTAACATACAGTTAGCGTTTACTGCTCTTTTTATTGCCAATTAGCTGGAATTAATTAATTTATTATAATAGTTTTAATTATTGTATAAATTGTGCGTAACCCTTATCTAGAAAGTCTCTATTGCTAATTGTTATATATTTCTAATGTCTGTTGCGTCAATGAGCAGTATTTAGTGCTTCAATGATAATTTGCAGTTGCTGTTTCTAATCCAGACAATTTTTTAGGTTTAAATACTTTCTTAGTTATTGTTATTACCTCTCTACAACGAACAGCACAAAAACACTGTAAGATATAAGTCCCATGTTAAAAAATGTATTCATACTCACTCAACTTCATCCTCATCACTCCGTGGCCTCTTCTTCGCAAACCTCGAGACCCTCTCCTTAGTAGGAGGGGTCAGCTTCTCAACCTTCTTTATAACCTTAATAGTAGACTTAGCTATCACCTTGTTCTGTGTGTTTTGTTTCTCAGCTAAAGCTTGTTGGTATAACTGCCATTCTTCTGCTGATACTTCAGCAGATCCTGTAAAAAAAATCATCATTGTATAAAACATTTCATTTACTTTAAATATACAGATTAATATGCTTAATGACTGATACTATTAACGATTAATGTATTTTCGTAATAGCTTCAGTAATTCCATGGATCTCCATTAGGGTAATTAAGGTAATTTACAAATTAAAGTTATTTTTAGAAGGAAAAGATTCCATTAAAATTTCTATTTTTAAAATGATTAAACCAACCCCCTTTTTCAATATTATACAGTTATTCTGCAATTTCGGCAAATATGATTCTAACCAATAAAAAAGCATTAAAATCAAACAATTCATTCTTGAGTTATATAAATGGTAAACTAAATTGACTTTGTATTATATATAAAAGATAGTAACTATTATTTAAAGAACATTTACCTGACTGATGCAACTGCTGCTGTGCCAACTTAAGAGCAAGCAGGTATTCAGGGGGAGCTTCCCATGTTACAGCATTGGTGTGCTGGTTCCAGTAGTAGGTGAACCCACTGCTTTCATCGTAACACGCTGACCAAGCTGTTGATAGACAAGCAGACAAATGTTGTTTCTATGCAACTTGTTTGAACATTACTTCAATGTTAATGAAAGGAACTTGAGTGACTTTGAATTTATAACAATTATATGCTTTTTTTATGTGTGTGTATTTTAACAATATGTTTAAGTATGTTTTAGTTTAAGTATGATTAAAATACTATTGATACTTCAAACCTTTATTTCTTGTGTTTATCACACTTTTAAACATCATATAATTATCTTAATTGAAATAATAGAAGTTTTTACTCTTTCTTTACTTAATTATTGTAGTTATAATGTCATGCAATGAACAATTAAATGCCCATTTATCATTGTTTATGTTCTTGGAAGTTGTGTGAAGATTTATATTCATAACAAGAAATGTTATTTTCCTCAAAGTGATATTACAAGTTTGAGTTGAATGCCAGAGTTAATTTATTCTCATGTTTATTGTTAAGACCTTGTAACTATTAATATAGATGTAGGTACATTCTATTACTTGCAGATCACAATATTAATACACTCAGAACTAAGATAAATTTAAATGTTTATTAAAACCTTGTCCTTATAGAAACTAATACAAACATAAATTTTTTAAACTTTTTCTATTTTAATATAGTAGTAAGTTAGATAAACAAGAATTTATACTGGACTTTAGATTTGTCAAAGGTATTCATATTATTTTAAGAGCAAAGCAAATAATTGTACATAGGTGGATAATATCAAAATTGAATGAGTCTTGCTGCATGTAAATAAAACGAATTTTACATGGTAATAGTGCATTAAATGTCTTTATAAATAAGGAATTTATATAAATAGCTACAACATCAAGTCTTGTAAAAAAGTTAAGTATTTTAGTTTCTATTGTTTAACAAAAAACAGTTACTTTTTTTACCATGTGGCTAATATTTTATCTACATAAATTATATGGTCTAATGTTGTGAAACACTGAAATAGCTGTATCACTTCATAAACTTCAAATTCGTCGTTAAACACCATGACTATGACAATTACTAATCTGCCATGAGATACTGAAGCTAAACTCCCGTGCTAAGAGCATCATTAAAAACTTTACCGTGAGATATATGAAGTATGAACTGCGTAATATGTTTATGTTAACTGTAAGCAATAGTTTAGATATGAAAATATTTATATACTTACGACAGTGCGGTATCGGCGCAGGATGTACCGCAGCGGATGCGTTTGCAGTTGCCGATGCATTTGGGTAGTTTTCTTTAGGTAAAGGCGCCGTAAGGACATGCCTAGTATTAGTCCCTGGTGCCAGAGTCACAGCATTCGATCCATCATCAGATTCTTCGTCAGAATCACCATAGTTTCCAATCAAACCAGCCAGCGGATTCGCTTTACTCATTTTCAATATTTAAGCGTCCAACAGAGTAAACATTAAAAACACTTATTACTATGTCGTTTAAATAATACACTTCTTTTCTTAATTATATTAAACTATGTCTGCTTGCACTTGAAAACGTTTTTTCAGAATAAAACATTCCTCGCAGTTCACACGCTTACAAAATAAAATAATTGCACGTTTGACAGGTAGCCATTTTGATTTTATGTTGCGAAAGCACGTTTCGTTTCGCAACTTTTAGTTAAACGATTAAAAATCTAATTTATTTATTGAATGTAAAATCTTTTGAGGGCCGTATGATGCTTTAATTTCAATAAATATTAGTGAAAAATTATTTAATGCGTCGTTCGTATGTCATCTAAGAAGATAAATACTAACGCCATCTATCATAAAGTTTTAGTAACAAATTTGTTGTAAGTAACTGGTTACAGCACTTGCCACTAGATTGAGTAGATAGATTGTCATCATCAGCATTTTTATTTTTTCGAATTACGCTACATTATTCATTTACAGTCTGTGCTGGTCTACCACCGGAAAAAGGCCTTCTGACTGTGACCAGTACTACTTATATATATTTGGCCGGGCCCACCAACCACCAACCGCTTGTGGTCTGGTGATATCACAATCCATACAACTTTGGCACAACGACCTTTGCTCAACTATGCTGTACCTATTACGTACAATGTTCCTAAAGGCTCCATCATAACTTAACCAGGTTAGATAGGTAGGTACCTAAGTACCTAAAAGTAGGTATGTTCAAAAATTTAAAACATTAATTATCATTATATCGTTCAAGAGAGGAATAGAATTATTCATACGGATAACCGAATGAATAGTTCTATTCCTCTCTTTCTCTCTATTCCTTTTTATAGCCATCTTCAAAAGAAGATGGGTATAAAAATACTATTACATACGGCAAAAAAAATGGCTTAGATGGTTATTGGCTTCTCCTAAATACAGTCTGGTCGGATCTCGTAGCAAAACTATAGTAGAAAAGTAAGGGTAGGTAGCTACCTAATTAAAGAAAATCACAGGTATTTTATTAATCATACTTTATTTATACAAAACTAGCTTAATTAGGTATTTATAGGCACATGTACAAAAAAAATCAAATCTACACAGCAACTTCAATTCACACGTTAATTATTGTTAAAATCACTAATTATATATTACAGCTTAATCATATTATGGTAACTATTTTAAATAATAGTCAGGCAGGTTTTTACAGTTGTTAGGTACAGTAAAATTAAAATATTTAATGTAAATATCATTGGTCCAACATTACCTACGACAAACATGAAATATTTAAATGTAGAATACATAACGCAAAAATTATATTTTTTGAGGTATTTCAACATAAATAAGAAATAATAGATTAAAATTTTGTTTTTTCGCTTAATAAATTTATCAATGACAATAATAATTGTTAAACATTATTATAATAAACTAGTTTTTTTAGATTGGAAATAAACTAAATAGTTTTTCGATGATATTTGAAAGTACATAAATTATATGGCTTTTACGTACTATCAAGAAAATGATATTTATTTAAAACTAAAATATAACAGCATTAATAACTTACTAAATGATAAGAACAAATAAAATCATGTAGTTTCAGCATTCACTTCCATTGTAAGTAAATAACAACAATAGCTATCAGAAGAACGAGCAACGGAATATAATAATTTTTATTAAATATTATCTATTTCTTCGGTGACATTTTAACGGACTTAAAATTAGGGTAATGTTCTACTCGTTACCGCTTCACGATGCAAGGTTCGCATGTACCTGGAGTGAGGTACGCCGGGTGGCAGTGCGGGCAGTTGGGGTTCTCTCCGTAGCTAGCTCTTCCAGGCCTCGATACCTTCACGTGGAATGAGGTCTCAGCATCATCACTTTCGTACCCTGGATGCTCCTTATCTAAAGGAAACACGTAATCGGGCACGTAGTACGAGCTGATGTTATATTCCGTATTGCTCGGTTCTGGAGTTGTTGTCTTTGGTTCGGGTCTCGTCACGCTGCTAAATGGACTTTTGCCTTGTATCGACCGCGTCTGTTGGACATTTGTAGAGTTTGTCTTATTAGTCTCTTTCGGTGGAATAAGGTCGAAAGCGGGTACGGCCCATTTCCATTCGTAGTAAATTGGTGGACCTACAGTTGTTGAAGGTATCGGCGAAGAGTCTGATTTAGGAGGTAAAAGGACTTTCTCAGGTTGAGGCAAATAATTGTCAGTGTCAAGTTTTGATGGAGCCTCTGGAGCAGAATTACTAGATTTAGTATTCACGGAGTTAAACCTCGAACCTTCAGAGAAGGATTTGTCATTATCTGTTTGGAAGTTATTAAAATTGTTGCCAAAATTCTTATGCTTCCTTGGACTCCTTTCTTCTTCAGAGCTTACTTGCCCCGCTGGAAGATGGCCATTCAGATCAATTATCTCAGATTTGGTCATTGCAGTGTGGTGGACATCAGGGGAAGTTGGGTCGAAACGTTTGATAAACTTGAAGACAGAATCTTGCGGAGGCTCCACGCTCGAGTCTTCTTCTAAGCTAGACTCGGTTGAAGGTGGCGCGGGAGGTTCTAGTTCAATAGATGGTGGAGTAACACTTAGTTTAGTGATTTTCGTGAAGTTAGAGCTTGGAGTTGGTTCAAAGGTTGCATCAGGTTCTTGAGAGGCTGCCTCGTCGAGATTGTCAAAGTTTCTGTTGGCGAAGTTAGTGTCAGGGTTAGTGGTTGCTTTGTTACTCTTGTGGAATCTTCGGCCGGTGCCAGTGGACCAGGCGGTTGGCGGTCTGTAGTTCTGCTTGCCGCTGTCCAGGTCGTCGTTGTCGGCGTCTCCTATGGTGTCAGCTGCTCCGACGATACTGTTGCCAGGGTGGACGGGGAACTGGGGGAAGAAACAAATAATGATTAGCAAAATGAATAATTTGTCGACGGTGGTGATATACCCCATTACCAAGTTTCAAGTTTATTATTGTTTATTATTGTATAATTCATGGAAATTTATGTGGTCTACATTTAACTATCTATTTACTCATATCATCACAAGATTAAGATTGAATATTAATCTCAATTTACTTTACATCAAGATTGAAATATAATATCAAAAGTGGTAAAAAAAAGTTCCATTAGTTTAATGGGAACGTGTGAATGCGTGGATCTCTATTAGTAAGATACCCGTGCTGAAGTCAGAAGATGATCATTGCAACAACCATGATTGATTACTAAGACTTGGTAAATACTATGAAGAATTGAAAAGTAACATTATTGACACCCACGATATAAGATTTGGCCGGCAAACCTTATCAATTTTCTCAAAATATGAATGAAACCTCCTGTCTTTTAGAATGTTTAGATAAGAATTTAAAATGTTTCCCGAGACGGAAAATGCTTTCAAGAATTAATTCTTCCTTAGAAAAAAAAGGAAGTTCAAAGTCCGAAAAAGTCGTTTTTGTTTGTTTAACAGTTATTATTATGTCTCACACTAGTTATTACTAAAAAGATAAATATGGTTATTGAGTAATGTTTAGTTACCTTGGTCTCTGCCTCCCTCAGCACGTCGTAGTAAGGGTTGTAGGGCGGACCAGACAGGATGTCGGGGCGCGGCGTGCGCAGGCGCATCTCGTCGTCTGACACAAACGGCTTGTCGCGTTGACCTGGAACGTTGTGTTAGGGACTGGTTTATTTGTTGTTATATTGTTATTTTTTATTTAATGATGTTTTTATTCAATTGTCTGGGACCTACGGGTCATTGTTAATATAGACCTACAGGACTAGTGAAGAAAGATGAATGTTAATTTTAATTATTTCCCAGAATCTAAGCCACAAAATTGCCTATAATTAACTAGCAGTTTGGTATTACTTGGTTTCGTCTTTCAAGACATTTATCTGATTTCTCTATTAATACCTACTTACAAGAGGTAGGTACCTATACAAAACTTAGCTTTTGGGTAGGTTCCTACATTGTCTAGATACTGTAAATCAATTACACCACACTTTTATCGTACAATCGTGCCACTAAGTAGTATTGCACGATAAAACGATAAAGTTTTCAATTGGAGAAAGCACTTGCATCACAATTGTGGAAATATCTAGAAAGATTATGAACCAATTTTGAGGACCTCCGTGGTCGTCAAAATTGGTTGGCGTACGCACCGGTTTTCAAGGTGTCGCTAACTCTGAGGTCCCGGGTTCGATCCCCGGACGGGTCAATGTAGAAACCAACTTTTCTACATTGCCTCGGGTCTGGGTGTTTGTGGTACCTTCGTTGTTTTTGAATTCCATAACACAAGTGCTAAATAGTTATTTACTTTGGGTTCAGAGCAATGTATCTGATGTTGTCCGCATTTATTTATTTATTATTTAATTTTAAAAATATTTGTTGTAGATTTGACAGAGACTGCAATTACAAACATGCGTACATACAGGTCAAACACATAACCCTCCTTTTTGGGCTTCGCCGTAGTCGGGTAAATGACCAACAACAAACCTTGCTGCCTGAGGGACAAAACTGAAAACGGCGCAAGTAGGTATAGTTTTTTTTTTAGCTTTACACTATATGTATTAAAAAAACTGCTGATTTATATCTATCTTACATATCCTACTACTCACACACTATAAAAACCACAACACAAACACTTGCACTATAATCTCTGCCATCACAACACGGTATCATCAATCATTACAATGAATACAAAAAATCAATAACTGTTGTTAGGAAGCTGTAATAGTGATACTTAATAGCTATTGTTTGCAATTTGTGTTTGCTGGAGAATCTAATCTTTAAAGTTTTATTTAACTTTAACTCATCAATCATCATACAAATACCGAAAGCTCACACCGTTGCACGGAGACTAAATAGTTACAGTTAGGATCTTATAAACTGCCTCGTTGGCCTAGTGGTTCTAAGCGCGACTGCTATGCTAGAGGTCTTGGGTTCGATTCCCAAGTCGACCATGGTGTTATTGGGTTTTTCTATAAAATTCTCAGTAGCAGGTCGGAGTTTGGATTTGTGCCCGGTTAGTGGCAATAGGCTCGCCCCCTATTACATGGGACCTAAACATACCGGCGAACTGTCGGTGTACATTGGTACACCTCTGCGTAACCCTTCGGGGATACAGGCGTGATGGTATGTTATGCTATGAACTTATAATGTTAATTGTACCTATCTCAGTAATTTGAGGGTTTCGTCAATTAAATGGTCTAAAAACGAAAGAAAGAAAATTATCTTAGTGCGTTTCCCTTAAAATTGTACGCTACTTTTGTCGCCAAAATGGTGTTTACAGCAAAAAAGTTGGCGACTTTTGTTCGGTGGAGACTTGGCTTTATTTAGAAGTACCTACTTAGGTACTTACTTACTATGTAGGTCACAACTAATTTCTCAAAGCTGAAAGAAAAACAGTTTGTCAGACCATAAGTTTGACCGTGATCTAATAAATAAATATTTACATTGGTACCCAATAATAATATGCAATTCAAATTAGCTTAGGTCGATTCAGTAAAAACAAATAGTCAAAACTATTATTTTTACACCCAAAACACGTTTTACATGCTGCCTAATTCGCAATGTAAATATTTGCTATTTTAGTTTTACAAACTACGTGCACTGACCACGACTCGGAAATTTGCTAAAGTCCGGTGAAGCAGTCAAAGCCTGCGCTCAGGCTAACTGTAATTTATGTGACGAAATAACTGTAGCAATAGTCTCTTATTCATTTTCAGGGGACTGCTTTTGCGAAAAAATAGCTTATTTAATATAATTATCTATATCATCTATGTTTTCTTGCAAGCATATACCAACATCATATTTTTACTCAACGAGCAACAAGTATTATTAGATATTATTCTAGAAGAAAAAAAACTCGTAAAAAGAGCAGAATAACATAATATGCATAAGCATATCTAAGTTATGTATTATAAAATAGCTATTAAAAAAACACTCGAATTTGATCGAGACAAGCAAACGCAGATTTTCTGTCAAGGTCAGTTATTTATTTTGTTATGCTGTAGTTAAACGGACTAGGTAGGTACCTACCTGTCTCTTTCTTCCGATCTTCATACTTCCTATTATTACCGTAAATATCTTTGATTTATTGGTCCTATTACAAAGAATGGACCACAATCGACGATAATAATACGATAATTAGGCACCTATTAACAACCTTATACTTAGAAGAATAACGTACATTAAAAACTATTATTATTTCATTAATATACACGTTATTAAATTTCAATAAATAAAAATTATAGTACCTACAACAGTTTTAACAAAATCATTTTCGACCTCGTAATAAAATTAATAGATACGGTACGCTACAAAAACTGGTACATCATAATATGCACTTGAAACATAATAAATACCTAAACATTTATAATAGATGCGTAATCTATGTAATTAGCTGCATGTCAATCAAATTTTAAATTAATAAAACTTAATAAAGCCGCAGCGAAAAATATTACTTCGTGCATCTGGTCTTGAATAGAACAACCTTAATTAAAAGATATTAATTTTAACACAACAGATTCATGATATACAGCATAACTTTGTAATATAAACATGACTGAAATATTTAAATTTACTAAAGATTTCGATGGTAAATACATGTTGTAGAGCTAGTATTTGATTAAGTGATTCAAATTACTAAATCCGACTTGATTTTTCAAATATCCTCGATCATCAATCAAGAATGATTGCTTATTTCTACGCAAAAGTATGTCGTTTTCTCGGCTCTAACAAAAACAAACTCTGCAAAGTACTGAAAAAAAATTAAGCAACTTGTCTCTTAGTTTTACATTTTAACTTAACAAGAATTGGAATTCGAACCTTCGATATTCAAAACTATGTCACTTCATGATCAATGATCCTTTAGAATGCGTTTAACTGAAGGTCCTTTGATCCTTGATGAATGGATTCTGATTTGAATATTGATAACAAAGATAATCATTGTTATGATTGACAGCGCGTGGGCAGTTCGGCAATGTAGCGCTCAACTCTTAGTTATGGCCACAATCATTTGCTTTGCAATGACACACGAGGACCAATTGACAAGCGACTGAAATTTGAATGTGGAATTTGTGGTCCGATTGCTATCTATATTTTTTTCTATTGCGAACTAGGTCAAAGATATAAGGCCCAAAAAGTATTTTATGAAAGTTTTTGGTTAACCTAGTAACTTTTATTACAGTTGGCGTGCCAATAATTAATTTAATAGCTTCAAAAAAATCATGTCAATCTTTATTGGTTTAGACTTCGAGAGGTTTAAAATAGGTACCACTTCCGTACGTATTTAAAGATAAATGTTCAAATGTTTGTTTACATATTTCTTTGATATAAATTTTCAGGATCATTAAATCACTAAAGATTAAAATAACCTCAAAATTAGTAGGCGTGACATCAGAACGATCAACGCCATTAAAATGTAGGTGTATCACCATACACCTCTGCCCTTCCTTTAGGGGAAATCATTCGTGAAGGTACCTTACCCGCTATCTCATTACCTCGGCCCACCTCACTTAAACCCACAGAATCACTCAGATCAAGGCTTCGGAGGCAATTTAGAGTAGCATCTCCTTGGCCTGCACTACACGTAATAAAGTATTATGCAATATGGTCATCCAATATAGAAACTCGTTATAGTGCAAACCGATGTGTTTGAATAATAACATCGACACTTTGACGATATAATTTTACCATTTTATTGGTTGTTGGGTCTATTTTGATTGGACATCCATTGTGCTGTAGGCGTTTTAGTTTTAAGTATCTAAATGGGCCACTGTGTAAGAATTCGATTTTATGGATAACAATAAAATGTGATCGTTTGATTTTGATTTATTTACGTTGAATAAATATAGTTATCGTCGTAATGGCTAATTTGCATTATAATATAATATAATATATAATATATATCCTGGGACAACTCACACACGGTTATCTGATCCCAAGCTAAGCAGAGCTTGTGTTATGGTAACCAGACAACTGATAAACTTACTTATATATTTCTAAATACATACATATTATAGATAAATTACACCCAGAAACCAGAACAAATGATCATGCTCATCACACAACATTTGTCCTGGGCGGGAATCGAACCCACGACCTCTGGTATAGCAGTCAGGGTCACTAACCTCTAGACCAACAGGCCCGTCAATTGGTTGAACTATTATAAGCATTTAAATCAGCTCAATTGACTGTGAGCGAGTGAGAGTGATTTGCTCTCATTAATACTTAAATGAGAGCAAATCAAACAATCTTAAACAAGATGAATTATTTCGGTATGGAGTTCCTATGACCACCTTTTGGCTCCATTATCAGCCAGCTTGAAAGTACGAAAATATTGTATCAATACCGAATTCCAAGCAAAGCATGCCAAACATCACAATCTGAGGTCTAGAAATGATTCTAATGCTGGTTGAATTTAACCTAAACAAACATACAAGTTAATTAAAACCCCACAAAACAGTATCGAACTTACCGATGAGTAAATTAGCTTTGTAGTCCCGTTCGGACATGGAGCAGTTGACCATGTACCAGTGGTCGCAGATGAGCATCCGCTGCTGGAAGAGCGTCATGTTGGGGCACTTGTAGCTGAACTGCCGACCGAGGCCGTCGCACATGTGGTACACCTGGAAATTGAAGATAATTGTTACGTTCTATAAGTTTGCGTGATCTTTGTGTCTGAATTGTTTACAGTTTTTTAGAGAGACATATCCAAATTTATTTATTCAAACTAGGATGCAGAGAGCCATTTTTCTACAGCCAATACAATTGATAGTACCCTGGTTCGTCTACCCTTGGAGTTCTAAAAGCTCTGACTCATTTATATTGTATAACATTGACTCGGAAAGAACTAAAGTAAATAATTTGTTATATTTGTGGGATTAGAACTCATATTGGTTTTTATATTAGTTCTAGCCTTCACACAATCCATTTCAGTAATTATTACATAACCTATTCAAGCAACCAAACCCATATTTTTTTAATATCTTTAATACACATTACAATACTAGTTAGAAGATTTATGGCAGTAGAACCTATTATAATCAATTAACACCTCAAAATTGGCTAACCTAACAACGCACTAAATAAATATATTTTAATTAGACACATGCTGAAATAGGCAAGATACTACAATGCTTAAAGTGTGATCTATCAATTATCAACAGTTTACCAACCCACGAGTTCTTATTCACAAGTCCACCTCATATTTTTGATACAAATCCGCATTCCTCGCAAAATGAAGTTTGTGGAAATAGCCATATTTGTTCTATCTTATTAGTTCATCAGGTGATGATATAGTGTTTTGCTGAATCTTACACGATCTACTACAAATGCTCAATATTAAGACACGTATATTTAGGAAAGGAGTAATATTACATTTGTTTAAGGATAATTGACATTTATTATTATTATTTTTTTATTTTAATCAGTACGGCTTACACAAGCCACTTACACTAACTAAATACAGTATTAAAAACACATCAACATCAATTAAAAATTAAAACCTAATAAAAACACAAAATCAAATATTATACCTAAACGAAATAATAAACAAAAATAAAAACGAAAATAAAAACGAATAATGACAAAAATGATACATATTTATCTTCTTATTTATAATATTGATAAAAAACCTGACCAGACGATTTTCAACCTTTTATAAATACATATTATATACCTAATATAGGTGTTACACGGAAGGTTTTAAAAACAAAGTAAAGCATAAAAGATGCTTCCAGGGAGAAATGACGTCACTTCACAAATCTACAAAAGATATCAGTTCATTCAATTTAAGTATCGTTTGTTTTATAATTAACACTTCATACATACAACGGAAACGGAGTTTATAACTCAATTTGATAATATAAAGGTAGTGTTCGGTTTCCGACGTCTGCTCGTCATTAAAATATAATATAAAGCTGTAGCTCTTTGTGCTACTGTTGGTTTAAGCCTCGACCTTGGCTGTTCACTCATTATTACTTATATGAGGCATTATGTGTTTATAATTTGAGGAAGTTGCGATAGGCTTTTTTTGATGTAACATTTCCGTACTGTATAATTTTCTCTGGCTTTACGAGACCGAAAGAGTTCAATGCTTATGCATATAGTAGGAGTGTCATTAGAAGAGAAACTCTACTTGCATCCACATGCTAAACTGTTATGATTATTTCCACCAGTTATAATATCATATGCTCTATTTGACGACCTCCGTGGTCGAGTGGCGTACGCACCGGTTTCAAGGTGTCGCTAGCTCTGAGGTCCCGGGTTCGATCCCCGGACGGGTCAATGTAGAAACCAAATTTTGTACATTGCCTCGGGTCTGGGTGTTTGTGGTACCTTCGTTGCTTCTGAATTCCATAACACAAGTGCTTTAGCTACTTACTTTGGGTTCAGAGCAATGTATGTGATGTTGTCCGCATTTAATTATTTATTTATGCTCGAATAGATAAATAACTTAGGGCATGTATGAGTAGAAAATAATCACAGAATCGAAAGCAGTCGAAAAGACAGAAATCACTCCACGGCGTAATTGACACGATGAATTATTGGCAAAATAAACCTAAGTATGTAAATAATGGCACTGCCGTTTCCCACATTACAAAATCTATGCCAAACGTGATTCCAATACTGAACTTCATGTAATACCCGATCTACAGTCTGCTCATGATTGTACGAATTTGGCAGACACATAAAACTATAATGTACAAACTGACATGACATAACAGACAATCGTCGTAGTGAATAGCATAATGACAAAAAAACATTTCTGAAACAATAGAACTTTAAAAGGTATTAAAATCTTTTGTCATACTTGTTTAAAATTTGGAAATACAAATACAAAACGTAAAGTTTAACCGCAACAAACGGATACATTATTTGAAGATGAATCATGCAAATGTTTTATTGAATAAATTATATGTACACACGCATTCCTCGTATTACACGGAAATTACACGTACAATGAAATCAGGGAAATGTCTGTTGAGTAATTTGTCGATGATGAACACAAAAAGAGCAAACAAAAACGCAGCCGTTGTCTCGAGCCTGAATGAGTCTGCTCTTTTTTTTGCTTAATTTTTTTATCAAAGTAGAACGACGCTTTTTGGCTTTGCGGCATTTATTAATAACTCAAAAAATTAGGTTAAATATTATTGTAAGTAAAAATTTAAAAAAAAATCCTAAATCCTTAAACCTCTTCTTCTCTCTCTCTCTAGTCAATGAAAGTTCCTGAAAAAGATCCTTCTTTTCAGATCATGCTATGTTCAATTATTTTCGTCTCGTTTATTGTAATACATATTTTGGTAGATACTGCAGAAAATACAAGATAATCTGATTTATTATTTACTTTTCTGCGAAGAGGATAAGTATATTTTTCAGGTAAAAAAGTATAAAGCACCCCTGACGTAACCACAGCGTTCACATAACTACCTGTCGAAAATATGGAACCTTACACAAAGACATAAAAGACTTGATGTATTTACATGATGACACATAGTAATTATATGAAAGAACATTTGTATACGATGTTTATGTGTAAATAAAACATTATGAAGCGGTAGTTCGCGTGATTGCATTTCTGTGAACGTTTTTGTTCATGTTATAATTCGTAGCAATTATTTCGGTCGTTAGTATTATAATAGGTGTAATGTCTTTTTTTCAAGATCTTCGAAGTAGGGAAGTAGGTCAGTGTGCTTGTCATTAAAAAAGTATAGTTAACAAAGGCTCGGACATTACAGGAACGGTTTTTGAGAACACATTATACGGGATAATCTTGGGTTGAATTTTTTTTTAACAGACTTCTGCCATATTCTTTCCTGGTGTTACATCTAGGAAGATAGATAGATAGATACGGCTAAGTGTAAGCCGTACGGCTTGACCGATAATACAGGTTAAGCCGCGCTCGCCGCGGTTGGTCCGTGGATGGGTGACCATTTATAACATAACGCGACCCCTCCGTGTTTCGGAAAGCACGTTAAGCAAGTACGTAGGTCCCGACTGTCATACGTACATCTTTGGCAGGCGTTAAGTCAATTCTGACAACCAGTCTTACTATGGGATACTGTGTTTCCCAGTAAAATGGATTGTGGAGGTCAGATAGGCAGTCGCTCCATGTAAAATACGGTATTCAGCTGAATCCGGTAAGACTGGTAGCCGACCCCAACATAGCTTGGGAAAAAAAGGCTAGGCAGATGATGATGACACCTAGGAAGATAGACAGATGATAACCAACCAGCAACATCCATATATTTTTCCTAGATACAATACCTGTATTTAACTGGAATCTTAAAGCGAAGTTCCTTTAAACGGTTCGAAGACAGTCGAAGCCTCTTTCGTACTTCACCTTCAACCAGAACATATGACTAAACAAAGTAGCAGACATCTGACGTCTCCGTAATTCAATAACACATCCAACAATGTATGACCTAATGAATATTATATGATTCCACCTGGTACCCACAATAGCCAATTACCCAAAGGTCAAAGACTTCAGATCCTTCGAGCACTCATTGCTGCTATTTGTTTTACAATGCGTTAATTTAGGTATTTTGTTAATTGTGTTTGAACACGCTATGCACGACTGTTTTATTGGTGAAGGTTGGGCTGTTAGAAGATAAGACTATTTGTTGGATAATATTAATTATAGTAATTAAAGGCAATACGGTCTAGCGCACCTCAGCCGTAACAAAGACGAAAATCATTATTACTTCTACTACGACGAGCGAGCTTTAGCGCGGTTTTTTGGGTCGCTCGAGGATCACCTCAACAACTTGGTTTTTTCCGGTTGCGAGTCGATTCGCGGCTTGTCCCGCATCTTTTTTGACGACAAGCCGCTCGTCAAACCGCCGCTAACATTACCGTGAGCTCGTGGCTCGTCCGTCGATCACAGCCTTTAGTTAAGCTTGACGAACATTACACATTGCTTGTTACCTATTATCATCACCATCATAAAGTAAGGATGCGTTAATTAACCAATTGTTATAATTATGTGCGATCACGCAACATTCAAACACGATTGAATAATTTCCATGATTCGTGGCCAGCCATGGCTTTTGTTGTATTGTTTCTAGGTTATGGTCTATGCATGTCTTTATGATTAACTATAAACTGTTTATGTGTTTAGTTATTATGAGATCACGGTTTATGCTTTTAAAATTATAATTATTACATGAGTTTTATGTTGCTGTGGGGTAATATGGAAGCACCAGCTTTAAGCATAAAAAAACCCAAGTGAGTTTATGCAACAATGGTCTAAATTCTCGCTTACTTTGGAGAAACGAGAAATGGAATCCATTTCTCGTTTCTCCAAAGTATTCATCATTCATGCATTAATGTACTTCCATCACTTGAAGCCACTGAATCTTTTCGCATGAGGATAAATACTGTAGATGGTTTTGAGTATAAGACAGAATAAGATTAGATCACCTAGACTGTACCTACATAGTTAAAATATTGTCAGTCACGTCGGTAACAACGCTCAGTTCAAGGACGGAGCGCTTCCTCATTCCATACGTTGGCATCTGTCACGATCAAATCACGGACTTCGAAATGTCATTGTTTTGTTACCATTGTTTATTTATTTTAACTTTAGAAAAAAGTTGCAATCCAATTTATTTTGACGGGCCTGATGGTCTAGTGGTTAGTGACCCTGACTGCTATACCGGAGGTCGTGGGTTCGATTCCCACCCAGGACAAATGTTTGTGTGATGAGCACGATCATTAATTGTTCTGGTTGTCTGGGTGCAATTTATCTATAATATGTATGTATTTAGAAATATACAAGTATGTTTATCAGTTGTCTGGTTACCATAACACAAGCTCTGCTTAGCTTGGGATCAGATAACCGTGTGTGAGTTGTCCCGGAATATTATTATTATTTAGTAGGATCTTGGTGAACCTGAGTCACATACAATATCTTTTTTTACGAATAAAGTTTCGTAAAACAATCTTGTAACTATCTTACAAAGTTAATTAAGTAAAGACAAAATGATCAAGGGACGTACTGTTTGTACCATAAAGTCAAATACAACCACAGATCGATTTTTCAACTCCTACTTTTCAACTAGTACTTTGGAGCAAATGTTTGACGTTTTACGAAATTTCTACAATAGTGAACATTTGAAAATAAATAGTATCTAAGTTTTCATAATTTTAATGAACAGTGACATTAGCGATATATATGCAATGCATACAATACAACTGATAAAATTGAAATTAGCATTAAAACCAAAATTAACACGAATGTAAATGTTGAATTTAATATGTAATTAAAATCTTAGTTTTATTTAGTTTATAATTTTTCTGATTTATTGTGTAGGCTTAGTTTTTATATTTTTGTAAATATTTTAAGTTTAATAATTATAATTTAATAAAAACTCCCTGGTTGAAAAAATATTAAAATCTTTTATAATTATAGTTGTGACATCGATTATTACATACGTACAGAAATTCATTACATTTTCATTTCATTACACACGGAAAATTATAATGAAATATATGAAAATACAGCTTCGCTCAACTTACAAGATAAAACAGGTATTACGAATAGAAAATAAATAGATTTCCTCTGTGATAAGTCCTTTCCTAAATCTCGTACGGCGCGACCTTCTTTAGCTACTTTTAATTCAACCAGAACTACTCACAGGCCTTTGCCCTGCAGTGGGACAAAAAGGGCTTAATAGATAGATAGAGCTACTTAATTATGGAGATATCAAACAGCAATAGCTGCATCTTTATATTTCTTTTTGCATTTCGGCTAACCAAAAGTAGTAAAATGTTTGGAATATAGCGTAAATAATGTAAATCGCTAGATAAACAAGATTCGATACAGAAAATTACTCTATTTCTAAACGCGGAAGAAGACTCAAAAAATAAGAGTAAAAAAAATATGCAAATTACTTTATTATTGATACTTTTTTGTTGTTTTATTGGTTATTTCGCTTCCTGGTTGGCAATTGAGCTGTTAGCCTTTTTAAATATACGACTTTTGGAAATTCAAATTAAATATCTTAATTTTGATTAATTAAGACATTAAAGTGGATCATCTGGTATTTCACCCCAGTCTGTCGTCAATTGTGACCTTTAGAATAACGGACTGAAAGATTTAATAGATTGGTTAGAAAAAAAAAATATGCACTTGGTTAAAAATAAATCTGTTCACGAGTAGTTCTGACACTGCCTTGTATGTATATTATCGAAACGGCATTATTTGTTAGATCCAATATAAATTTATTTCAAACATTGAAGTCTAAACGCCGAAATAATGAAATAAGTTCTAACGCACACAGCACTACGCTCTATACCAAAAACTTTTTAGGCATGGCACCGCGTATATACAACAAGATGCCTAAAACAATAAGAGATGTAGATAATTTAAGTAAGTTTAAAATTGCTTTTCTGGATTAGTTAATTAGTAAAACATATTATTCGGTAGAGAAGTACCTTACCGACAAGTAAGATAAGTTTGTTTAGCTGTTGAGCATATAATTATAATTTTTTGTTCTATGTTAAGTAAGTAAGTATAAGTAAAATAGTTGTAGGTAAGTAACATGTTTGTACGACTTTATTGACAGGACATAGCGTTACATAATACTGTAAACATCTATGCAAACACCTATGTTCCACAAAATAAATATTTTTTGATTTTTGTTTTTTTTTTTTTTTTTGATTTAGTAAATCTGTTTACTGGGTCTTAAACACTATTTGAACAACAATTTTTGTTGCGATTTAGGTACTGCTGCTTTTGCACTTTTGTTACCATTTTCGATAAGGCTTAGGAACTATGTTTATTAGATATTTGAATCTTATCAACATACAGGGAATACTTCAAGCATTTTATATATTGTGTGCCTAGTTTTTCAGTTTTTATTTTAATTTATAATTTTGATAATATATTGTAAATCACAATATACCTATTCTTAACGAAATTTCAAAACAAATGTGCGTGTAAGACACGTGTTTAACAGTAAATAAAACGGAATAATCCAGAATAGAAGAATATTGTTCTAAAATCTAGATCACCTTGTAAAAATTTTGGCTAAATTATAATACAATAAATATTAATAACATTATAATAATAATGGATATAACTGCTATTTAATAATCGAAGCACTGATTTGCAAACAGATTATTTGAATAATTATTAATTTTATATTTTTTTTATCTTCTGTAGAAACTTGTAGGCTTAATTTAGTTAATTTAGTGCCAGTATTTTAATTAATAGTATATCATTTATATTCTAAGTTTAAATGTCAATCGTGTTCTATAAAATGAATAGGCCTCAAATATAATTTATGTCTGTATCTGGCGTATTACTATGTCGTTTAACTTTAAAAATATTTTACGCACATTATTCAAAAATGCGGCGTTAGTTTTACATTTTTTCTAAACGCGAGGACTTGTAATTGGCTTTCTGGTGACTATTACCTCCTTTTTTGTTGTGATTTTGTTAGCTGTAAGTCCTCCATGTACTAATAAATAAATAAATAAATAAATTATCTAAACTATTTTTTAGTTACGAAAGTTTTCTTGTCATACAAATTCACCAATGGACATTTTATGGATGCCAATTACAGCTTGACGGAGGTATTTACTTTCTATCTTAAGTGAAGAAAAAAAAACAGTCGAAAGATGATAAGTAATGTATAAACCAATGACTTACTTTAGAATCGTTTTCATATGTCTGAATATGCGATAGAAACATTGACACAAAAAATGTTTTAAATACAAAGCAGTTAACAATATAACATGGACATCATAAATCACGAATCATCTATTCGATGCAGCTCCAATCGATTCGAATCACAAATTTTAATCGATAACTAACAATGCTATTATAATTGTAATTGATCGTTGATGAATTGTTTTTTTGGCGCCAGACGTATCAATGTTATTGAAATTGATTATTTATTTTTCATCAATTATCTTCAATTTTCAATATGCAAGAAAAAAACACGATACCTACAATTTGGAAACTTAAAATATCAGGGTTATTTTTTTCCAAGTTATATTTTTCGTTTGTCTCGATGCGTACGCGCATTCTAACCGTGTCAGTCATCGCACGACCTTGACCGGGCGAATAGGGCGTCCATGATATCAATCATTATGACATAAAGAGTCATATTAATGTTGCATTTTTATTATTTTAAACATACATCGGTAAACAATTTTTTATTGCAATAATTGTAGCCTATTGTTTATTTGTACAATGAGTTGCCTCAGACCGCAATGCCACTGCAGCTTTTGTGGTTTTATTACAATAACTGATAATAATGTAGCATTTTATATTGTGTATCTGCAGATGTTTATTCCTTGTATTTGATTAATGTTAATGTCTGAAATAATCATGGCAGACATTGAAGAAAACGTTTTGAAAGTATTCCAAAAAAATACTTTTTATATAAGTATATCAGAATAAAAATAGTCCTTCTAACACAGTAAAATTAAAAGGAAAAAGGAATCTGTATAATTTCCTCAAAAACAACTCGTCACCAGTATCATATAGAATCATAAACACAAACAAGCGTGGTTCCATTCACGAAAGCGCAAGTACTCTACGCCATATTATATTAGTCTATGCTCTACGCGCGTACTTTCGCTCTCATTCAAGTGAAGGCGAGAGTTACGAGGACGGCCAGTTCATCTGATGTGCTCAGTAAAAGGTGAATGAGTGTTATTATACGTGAACATTATGGATGTAAGTTCAGATATTTTTGGAAATTTATTAAAAGGGGACTATACTAATTTGGAAATTCTGTTTTCGATTCAAAGGGCGCGCGTAGTGATTTAATTCGGTTCTAAATTATATTTGTTCTTCCCTGATATCGTAGCCTGTAATATTTTAGATTGTTTAATGGCAGATATCTTAAGAAGATCGTCGTTATTACGCGCAATCTACTTCGATCTGCAAGCTATAATGGTAACCCAACTCTACTACACGACTCTCAAAGACTTCATGACGTGCTTGCCAACTTGTGGTACTACTTCCAAAGACCTAATACTTAGAATGAACATTAGAATATAAACCGAGTTGCCCTATAACCGCGCAGTTATTTAGAGCGCGCTACCTGTCAAGATAGTTCAGCAAAGGTCAAGGCGATGCTAACTGGTTCAGTGGGACATTAACAAAGATATTATACTATGATGCGTTTTGTTCGAGATTAGGTTATGCAAATAATTCTGTAGAAAATATTTTTCGTCCCATCATGGAAATTCGAGAAAAAGATAAGTTAAGTAATAGACAGGATAATGAAGATTGACTTGTTTCCTTTTTTTAAACTATAAGTATGTTTTAGAACCTTATTGCCAGTACCTACTTAATAATTTGGTACTTTCTAGTGCAGATTTAATTTTACTCTACTGATTTTATTTACTCATCCCTTAATGTAAAAAAGGGACATCAACAAAGACAGATATCCTAATTAACTCATGATACCCTGCATCTATCTTACGCGCATCAAATCTTCACTCTATAAATCAGAGTGCAATAAATGATAACCACATTTAAAAAAAAATATACAAAAATTAACGGAATCACGATTACAAGCGTCAATGGCATTAATTATAAATAATAATAAATAATAAATGCGGACAACATCACATACATTGCTCTGTACCCAAAGTAAGTAGCTAAAGCACTTGTATTATGGAATTCAGAAACAACGAAGGTACCACAAACACCCAGACCCGAGATAATGTAGAAAACTTGGTTTCTACATTGACCCGTCCGGGGATCGAACCCGGGACCTCAGAGCTAGCGACACCTTGAAACCGGTGCGTACGCCACTCGACCACGGAGGTCGTCAAATTATCAAGTGAAACTGTAACTAAAACCAATTGCGTTTAGTCACCGGCACTATAAGTACCAGACAAGGTTCAAGGTAACAAGCAGGGTCAGTGGACCGATGTAAGAGTAAAACCATTTGAGAGTGTTACTGTGTTGTTTTTATTGTTATGTTGTTAGCTTTGTAGGTTACTTCCGTTAAACATTATGGAAGAGTATTATTATAGTAATCTAGCCCGTTGATTATGATGATCATAAAATACTTTAATTTGAAGTACAGTTTTTGTAAAACGACAAGATTTTTCTTACTTTGAAGCGGAAACCTTTTTGTTTAGTAACATAATTTATTTGAGTTAGTTTTAAGTCTGACTGTTGTGATCCACAAATATGTTGTAGGTACGTGAGTAAATCTGAAATACACAACCATCAATTGTTCCTAATAAAGGAACTCCCAAAACGTTTGGTCGACTCTACTCGTGTTCAGAGGGCTGCGGCTGGTTTGTTCCTTGCACAGAGAATAGCCATTCAACGTGGCAATGCTGCCAGCCTTCTGGGCACGTTACCCGCCAGTGACAAGACAATGACGATGATTTTTTTGATGCGTGTTAGCTTTATTTATTTATATAAGTTTTAATTTAATTTTAGTATAGTTGTAAGCGTTTGTTGTTATATTAGATTTACGTATTGAATTATAAATAAAAATAATGATAATTGTTCCTTTAATCTAATTTTAATTCTTTTTAAGTATTGTTGCCTAAGCTAGATACCTACTTAACTTCTTCATCCTTCACATTTTTGTGTTTGATCGATCATTACTAACGGATCCGTGACACATCACATCATTAACTGGTGTAAACAAAAGCGTCCATTGTTCCCTCAAGGTAATCCTATGGATCTCTTTATGATGTATTCTTATGTTTCCTAATGATGATTTTATCAAATACTTATTATAATGTTGTATTTTATTCGGATAGATACTGTCGTTAAATTGAAATGCCTTATGCAAATGTTTGTAGTTTGTTATCGGATCAATTTTGTACATCGTAAATTTTAAAGCATGTGACCACGTCTTTATTTATGTTTTATCATTAAGGGTCTAATGTTTTTAGGAGAGCATCAAAAACGAAATTGCGATAGAAAAACAGTTCTTAATCTGGAGCAACCATTTCCAGACAAACAGCTTACCTCGTAATGTGTTAAAAATAATATAAGTAGGTACCTACAATAACAATTATATATAGTAGTGTTACCACCACATATTTAAACATTTAAACCATAAAACAAATAATAAAGTCGATCTTCCCATTAATTAGAAATACGAGCAAAAAGCATAATGTCTAAGCGCTATAGGTGTATCATACATTATTTTTATATAAATGATCACACACTTGTATTCCCCCAGGCAGAAATAAATCAATTTGTTTAAATAATTATTTTCATGTATGTTCATGTAGGCAGCACCTAACATGAGTTAAATAATGATAACCAACGTTTAGCAATACATATTTCGTAATCGCAAAGATATTTGGTAACCAAAGCCACATTATAATTATTTTGAACGAAAAAATAGTCTCACAGGTATATTAAGTAAGTAAATACAAGAGGTTATATTGTACAAGCGTTAGCGGGTTAGATGTGACATGCAATACTGATAAAGCAGTCGAAACCTGTGCTCTGGCCAGTTGGACTTTTCCGAAAAAAAAACATTAACACTTACGACTTACCCTTAAATTCGATTGCCGAGTGAAAAATATAATTGGCATAACGAGTAAAGAAATTTTCCGAACCGACAAGGTTAACTTAAGTACCTACGTAAAGGCATTAAGGTAATAAATAACACAACGGTACAAGGGATCAAGTTCCATACATTGACTCACATAGCTATACTGCATCAAAATTAGTCTAACACAACAGACAGACCGACACTTCAAACTAGAGGCTACCTCGGATGTTTCAGTATCACATTAACATCACCATCAACCAATAGGTAATGGTAACATCTAAAGATCTTAAAATCGCTGTCTCTCCTAACTCACGAACCTCCAGTTTCATTGTTTCCTCGCGAACGCAAAACAAAAACGCAGTTGTCACCGGTTTATTTCATATCTGTTGCAAACAATTACAACAATATGAGTATAGTAATAACAATGGGTTCGCGTGTCGCGACTCGCGCGGCGTCAGTACTAGATGGACAGATAAGGTTTTTGTAAAAACTCTTGACAACATCGTTTTGGCAATGCTTGTTTGGAAATGCATTGATGTAAGAGTTCCTAATAAGTGGAAATACTCATTACAAAAGAAATTTATTTAATTAGTTTGTAAATAACACTTTAAAATCAATTGAAATACACCATAGAAAATTTTCATTATCCGCTCACCATACCTACGAATAAGACCTCAGGTAATTTTTAAAGGTCAAAATCTATTCTAAGTAAAACTTCTGAGAACCTTGCTACATTTTACGAGAATCTCAAACTCATTGAAAATTCCTAAAAACTTTGAACTTTATAAGAACCAGGAAATTTAATCAAACTAGACCCATATCGCCAAGCCTAATCAATTAAAGTGTTTTTAATTATAGGCTAACTCATCTAAATTCATGAATGTCATAAATGAACATCTGACAATAAAAAATGAAATAGATTAACATTTAGTTGATTTAATTGCGATGTAGCGCCTATCATTTAGCTATAACTGAAAATTGTTGTTATGAATGACCAATTTGATTATTCTTTAGCATAAAATATATCTGTAGAATGTAGGCATAGAAAAAGAACCTTAACTGAAGAAACCTGGATTCGAAATCTGTTTTTTTCACTTATGTAAGAAAACATCTTCACTTTAGAGAATTTAGCACTGTTATAGTATTCTTAACATTTAAACAACGAAATTTTATTCAATAAACTTGAAAAGCTATGTGCAAATTAGTAACATACTATCCCTATTTCGACGACCTCCGTGGTCGAGTGGCGTACGCACTGGTTCAAGGTGTCGCTAGCTCTGAGGTCCCGGGTTCGATCCCCAGACGGGTCAATGTAGAAACCAACTTTTCTACATTGTCCCGAGTCTGGGTGTTTGTGGTACCTTCGTTGTTTCTGAATTCCATGACAAGTGCTTCAGCTACTTACTTTGGGTTTAGAGCAATGTATGTGATGTTGTCCGCATTTATTTATTTTAAACACTAAATACTTAATAAGATTCAGATTCAGAAAACTTTATTTGCTTATAAATTTAATGAGTCTGAATTTTAATTAACTTGATTTATATTAAAAACGCGTAAATGTTTGATGTTTAAAAATAAATCACGGAAGAGAAAAACATAAATAATTTATCACAAACGACCTCTTGAGGATAAATAAAACTAGACTAGACATTTGGACTAGACATTTGGACTAGACATTTGGACTAGACATTTGGACTAGACATTTGGACTAGACATTTGGACTAGACATTTGGACTAGACATTTGGACTAGACATTTGGACTAGACATTTGGACTAGACATTTGGACTAGACATTTGGACTAGACATTTGGACTAGACATTTGGACTAGACATTTGGACTAGACATTTGGACTAGACACATGGTTTTAGAATCCTAGACTATCAGAAATTATTTTTATTACTACGTCATCTACTATACATATAAGACACATATGTTTAGATTAGGATCTACGCGGATCGGCGGATCGGATGCACATTTTGCTATAGAAAAATGTGTTTTCCTACTACACAGGGTGTTAAGAAAACCCTGTCCGACCCGAAAGGGTAATATAGGGTTCACAATCACATGCCCAAATAAAATATCAAATTAGGAAAATTCATGATAGAAACAATAATAATGAATTTAATTTATCCCCGAAATTCCCTAAATTTGATTTTTTTTCACATTTTTGCAATCAGATATCGATACCTAACAACACCTTCACGGATCGGACAGGGGTTTCTTAACACCCTGTAGAAAATAATATATGGCTTGCAAACTTAATTCGACTTAGAACCTTGCCAAACCAAAAGGTCTTTTTATAGGCACAAAAACCCCGCACATTTTATATACAAAGTAGATAAGCTTAATTCTTTTCAATTAATTTAATGACGCAATCATTTAAAAACATATTGAACGGTTTAGTAAATAAAAGGTATAAAAATTTCGAATTTCAATATGGACATATCCAAGGAGAAGATGTTATTATATCAAACAACACAAAAACTAATAGAGATATATCATTAAATATTTATGCTCTAAAGTAGTAAGGTGCCAATTAACTTGTCTAAATGACACAATGTATTTTAAGGGGCCCACGACGTGAAATTTGTATCTAAGTTTTATTTATTTAATATATTTAAAGAACGCGAAAGTCCACTTCTCGGATCGCAAAAGTCAGTAATTATTCGGCTATTTTTAAGACGCAAGGGTAGGTCTTTCAAAGTGACATAGCAACAACACATTAAATTATGTAGTAGATAGTCAATTATTGAGTATGTAGTATCTTATATAAGGTGCTATAAAAATATCTGCCACGGCTTTAATGGGAGGTAGTATTGTGTTTATAGATTACAATAGTGAAGAACTTTCGTACCCCGGAACAGTTAATTAAATTTTAGAAAACAAAATTGTTAAATTAACATTGACTCTATTCTGCGTAACGTGGTTCACAAATTACGTAAATTCGGTGCGGAGCGGCAACAGCTTAGGTCACGGGATGGTTTTATACTAATAAATCAATTCAAATTTATACGTTATTTTTTTTGTATGAAAAAAAATATGATAAATAATCAATAATTTATCTATACTATTGTAATCTATAAACACAATACTACCTCCCATTAAAGCCGTGGCAGATGTTTTTATAGCACCTTATATAGGTTTTGCGAATCGTGGAATAGTCTATTTCAACGACATACAGTCGAGTTAAGGAAATACACTTTTTTGGTTAAGAAATAGCCCAAAACTATCAGCAAGTCTTAGCCGAGAAAAGGCTTACGAATTAATTTATTTATCGCCTGCAATAGTCTCAAAACCAAACAAAGTAGGTAATACGCTTATAAGTTTTTTTAATATTCAAATTACAACCAAAACATATATGTTCTGAGTCACGCAAAACATGACATTTCGATTGATGGCAATAATTTCATCAGAGTACAAATAATGTCACGCTTCGAGCTCCACAAATATGTCATATCCAAGGGACCCTTATTACGAGACCTTGGGGTTGCGTAACTCTTTATCAGCAGCTATAAATCTCTTAAAATCGCACGTCTGAGGTCACAGGCGTTTAAGAACATTTTCGACCGCTGCATCTGTAATTATATGCCAGCGTTTCAACACCCGGTGTTTTATTAAATCATATTTTGACAAGGAATTGATAAATAGCTGAATCCTATGTTTATCTTTGTGTTGAAATAATTAATAGATTTTATAGATGAGCTAAAGGTCAAATTCGGTGGCACTAACATATTTGTTAAAATCATGGAAACACACGTAGGTAAGCATGAAAAAAGCAATAAATTAATCAAGAGAAAACAATGGACGGTCCCGGGCTTCATTTTAAACCTAAACGAATAAAGTACATCAGCGAGAAGATATGACACTCACAATAATATTCAAAGCTCCTAAAAGTTTAAACTCTGAATGACATTTCTAAACAGCTGTTACAGACATAGTCTCAGACCGGACACAAAAAAAAATCTAGATCCGAAATCGAAGACAAAATAGTCACGACCTCAGGAAGTGAAACGACCACAGCTAATCCTATTTTAAACCTTGTAATTGGACCAGTAAGACATAATTTACAACAGCAGAGCAATCACGTCTTGGTTGTCTTGAAACATTTATGTCACACAGTTCAATGGGTAGATATTTTGTCCACCACTATTCTATTTTAATAAGCGTGGTATTGTCTATTATTAGACAACCCTATTTTGAAGGAGAAAAAATATGACACAATGTAGTGCTTTACTTTTTTGGGTCAGAAAGAAATTATCGTTACGGTCAATAATTTCAACGAATTGATTGTCATTTATGATTTTAGAACAAATGCTTACCTATCATAAGTAGGTAGGTATGCATGTAGGGTCAGGGTCAGGGTTGTTTAAACACTTAATGTGTCTTTTTTATTTTTAACACAAATTTAAATTAATAAAAAACTAACACAATAATTTAATTTTAAATGTCAAAATTCCGATTGGCGTACGAACTTAATACGAGTAGTTAAATAAGAAGGTATGCTATTAGATACAACTAGAAGTATTTATTATAGATACAAAGCCAAATGATTGCTATACCTTTGCTAAATAATTATTGATTGTGGGAGGACGATCCTACATCATAAATCACAGCGAAGGTCGATTGGTAATGAAAGTTTGATTGGTGACTTTTTATCATTTATAAAATACATAAATATTTACATATTTTAATACATTTTTAATCAACTTAATAGCTTGATACTAATTTGCTGGATGACCGTAGTAGCTTGGCAATCCCAGAAAATACTACCTTGTGGAATATAATTTATAATATTAGTATTTTGATATCTAAATGATATACAATTTTATATCTCAGTAAAATGTACTTAATTTAAACATAAATTAAGATTCAAAAACATGTCTTTGAATAAAGAAAAAGAATTTTGAAAATCGGTATAAAAATTATACGGAAGCCCGTTAAAATTTTAAAATGTCGTTACGATCGAAGCCCCGGGCGCAAACATAAAACTTTATTTTTAATACTGAGCTGACACATTATATTCTCATATAACTTATCAACATAAAATCTGTTTCGGTTAATAAATCACTTTGGATCCGATCATGTGACAATGCTGTTTCATCTCGTACCGAAGGACCAATTAAAAAAAAAGGAGACATCCTTAAATTTTATAGCCTTGGTTATTGTCAATAAAGGAGCGACATAAGGAAAAGGTACATTTTCCTCATAAATATCTTATTTTACATGTGGTCATTAAAGAGAAGGCGGCACGATATTAAAGTTTTTTTTATTAATTGGCGCGAAAACAAGAGGATACAGGATAGAGGATCGCCAGCTGTGGGCCGATGCCCAATGGTGTCCAGTACTTAACTAAATTAAAATAAAAATCCTTAAGTTGCATAAGTGTACGCTAACGACTTCATTAGTTTAAAACTGTGTCACTGTCATTATAACCTACTAACAAAAAGTCGAGACATTAGTATTCTAGTTACGAGTGGTAAACAAAAAGAATAGCCTATTTTTGTAGCTATGATAATTATGTGAAGTTTTTAGGTCATTTTAAGGCTTTGCTCATGAATAATAAATAATAATACTGTATTCTAATAAGCATACCATTTTTGCTCTTAGCAAAGTAATTCACTAGATGAAAACATCTAAGAACAGAGATAATTTCAGAAATCAGACATAAGTTTTCATATTGATACTGTTGAAAATTTAGTTTAATTTAGATATATTTTCTGAACAAGTAAACAACTAAATGATATATTTCTGACTTACACTTTCTCGTTTCTTCCCAAACCTTGTATAAAAATAAATTGACCGATAGCGTCTGAGTCAGCACTTCAGTAAACCTCACGTCAGTCGGTATTTTATAAAAGTACGAATTAATTGGCTTGTTTAATGGTGACGGCTGCACGTACACACACAGTGATAATGTACCACCATGAAGTTACCGCTTTTTTCTTATAGATAATTTTTGACAACACTTTTGGTAGACTTTGTGTCTGACGACCTCCGTGGTCGAGTGGGGTACGCACCGGTTTCAAGGTGTCGCTAGCTCTGAGGTCCCGGGTTCGATCCCCGGACGGGTCAATGTAGAAAATCACATTTCTACATTGTCTCGGGTCTGGGTGTTTGTGGTACCTTCGTTGTATCTGAATTCCATAACACAAGTGCTTTAGCAACTTACTTTGGGTTCAGAACAATGTATGTGATGTTGTCCGCATTTATTTATTTATTTATTATTTATTATTTGTGTTAGTGTATGTAGCCAAGGTTATGTTTAAAGTAATAATGAATACATTTGGGCATGTAACTTGAAACGTTACTTTTTTGTGTAAAGTATGTTTCTTTAATAAATGCTTAGTACACACAATTATTTTAATATATAATAATTATGTAATATGCTTAAAACTAATTTATAAATATTTACTTGCTTTCCTTAGATAGTAGCCCACACCTAATAAACCTTCATACTAATTCAATAACTTTTTATTTATTTGAACACTTAAATCTACCTTTTAAATCTTAATGAGGTACCTACCTATACTCACATTTTGATTTAATCATTCAACTTTACACCCTACGCAGAAACAAGCTTAAAAAGCTGCCGCTACCTTCATATGGTCAGAAAAACTTTACATTACTCATACTTCGTTGCCCATATAAGTGGGTAGGTACATGACCATAAACGCGCATGCGCAGATCGTTACGCGTGCGGTAATCACACAATCGCCGCATCTAATGCATTATGCTAACTGAACGCATCTTCATTGATTAGCTAAGTCATTTGAATTAATATTGTTGTAGCATTATCTAAAATCATAATGGATAATAAAATGAATGCCTACAATGGAAAATATATCTAAATAACTAAGAATAAAAATCAAGAGGTGGGGAGAAAACAATTTTACTATTGTTTACGCCTATATCTTTCATACTCACTTTCTTTTGAACTCCATGAATACATACTACAAAAAACGCAAAATATTTCAGGTGATAAACGGAGAAGAATATTATAATCAGTCTCACCTGACATCCAGTATCGACATCAGCATAGTATCCAGACCCTCGGCCTGTACAGGTAAACCTCGTCAACGGGACATGTTTCTGAAACAAGACAAAAATCTATATTAAAGTATATTCCTTTAACCAATATAACATTTGTACAAACATAAATTTTGAAAAGCCAGCGTTTGGATAGACCAACAGTTTTGATATAAAATTTTCTCACATTAATTAAAAAAACCCAGTTTTTGGATAGGATATGACTACCGAAAATTTGAGGTATCTTGAGGTATCAAAAATATGAAAATAACAGGACCAAAAACTTACGACCTAGAACGACCTTTAGTAACCTTTAGGTCGTCATTAGAAAGGTTAGATGTGTAATTTCCGCCATAATCAACACACAGCATACAACATACAATAGTTAAATTATGACTGTTGTCAGCTCAAAGAATACATAGAGACTACAGAGTGCACATGTCAGGGTATGAACTGCAAGCACTAGTATGAACCAGTTTAGCCTCAAAAATAGTATCAGAACAGAACGCGCCGTTTTAATTAATCTAAAATTCTAATATTGCCTTAATAGTATCGGAACCATTGTTATTTTCGTAAAAGGTCTGTCTTTACACGTAAAATAACTGAAATTAGTAAACGAATGTAATACATTCGGCCAAAAATGTCCATACACTCGGCACAATGTCCTTTTAGCAATATTTGCACACAATGGTTTTTACTTTTTTTTAACTCTATGACTGTAAGTGTCAAGACGCTTGGCTTTTAAGAATTATTATTAGGATAATGTTGACAATGTTACTTTGACAGGGCGTGATAACATGTCTGTAATATGTTAAAGTAACATATATTTTTAGATGTATGCAAGAAGCCTTCGGTACGCAAGATCCATTAACTGACCGGTCTTTTTTATGCCTCTGCTGCAATTAAAGACGCTACGATTAAGTGCCTTTAAAGTGTACAAATGGTACTTAATGCATCCATTTGTTAACTCACGATTTCTGTCAGTTATTTTCGGTGTCCAATTATGTAAGTTCTTACACAAATTAGTTACTAGTACCTTTTTAGGGCGACTTGACCCTTTATGCGGTGATGATCATTTCGTGCTCTGTGTGACCAATTATTTTATGAATATATGTTTTATAAATTACATACTATGTAAAAAGATCAGAACCTAAATTTAAAAAAGAAACAAGAAAATACGTTATTTAGTTTCGTTTCTTTTTTGTTTCCCAATAATAGACCAATGCAGCTCATCGCGGTCAACTTCTTGAGGTCAACTTCTTGATAAAGGACGTTCGCGTTTTCAAGACGCGATTACATTCTATGGATTCTCCGACATAAAAAAGGACCTGAGTCCAGACTCACAATTCAATTTAAAATATTTGTATATTTACATGGTGATGAACCAATCGTTCTCTCAGATCGCTCTCACAAAAAACCTTTGACATGCAAGTCCGAATGTTTGACAACTCAACACGACCCGAACGGATTTAAATGTTAATGATGCCTGTAAATGTGGCCGGCAATAAAATTGCGAAAATCACCAGTAATGCATGTAATGGAAATTGCGTAAATTTATAATTGGTAGGTATTGTAAAACATATTTCTACACCATGCATCGAAAATCTTTGAGTCAGCAGTAAACTGAAAAAATAATAATAACTAGCTGTGCCTGCGACTTCGTTCTCGTGGATGACGAAACTTATCAATGAGTTTTTAACCGCAAAATTAAGTTTGTTTTTTATTGTTTATACTTTTCCGGGATAAAAACTACCCAGTGTGGTGCCCAGGATAATAAAGAATAATTATACCAAGTTTCATCGTAATCGAACCGGTAGTTTTTGCGTGATACCTGAACAAACAGACCGACAGACAGACAAAATTTTTTTTTTCATACTTTTGTGTTCGGTGTCGGTCTAGTAACACCCCCCGCAATTAATTTTTTTGATATTTTCAATGTACAGAATTTTCACTTTTACAGATTTATTATAAGTATAGATAACAAGTCATTACTTTGGACGACCTGAGTTTTTACAGTATTTTGTTTGTGTTAATATTTACCTAAGTGAATGTATAGTTTTGTAGTCACGGTGCAGCTATAACTTGACGGAGTAATTGACTCTGATTGCTTATACATTCGTAATAAAACAATTATATGAATAATTAAAGATTTTTACTTTTTAATTATTTTAATAAACCACGATAAAAAATTTAAAAGCCTTTGTTGTGATGCCCCATCCAGACTCTCCACGAGGCTACACGAGGGAACGCGAGTACGAGAGTGTGGACGGTGCGCTCGTGTCCCCTCGTCTTCCCTCGCCTCGCCTCGCTGTCGCTCCGTTTTGTGTCGGTTTTTCGGACGCGAGTCAAAGAACGCGAGGGGCGAGGCGAGGGAATCAACCACACTCTCGCGCTCGCTCACTTTGTTGTAAACTGCTGCAGAGTAAGGACACGCGCGTTTTTTTAGAATGACGGAGTGGACCAACGATTTGTGTTGCACTTTTATGGAGTTGTATCAAATGGAACCAATTATTTGGAATCCGAAAAATCCCTATCCTGTTGCGGTGTATTGACGTCATCCACCACCTTCTCCGTTTTGACTTTCTTTTTTTATTTAGGTCATATATAGACGCAAGACATTATAATATTGGTAGGCACATAAAGTTGCTAACGCAGTCACTTCAATCACGTCCATCTTGTAGTAGACGTAGCGGGCAAGTGAATAAATCGAGAGTGTGGATTGCTAGCACTCGTGCAGCCTCCACTCGCCAAGCCTCGTGCCGAGAGCCTCTAGCAGGCGCCTCGCGAGAATCTGGATGGGGCATGATAAGTAACTGCTTAGCCACAAGATAACCAGCTAAGAAATGAGTTTATTAAAAAAAGAAACACTACGCGGATGGCAATACAAAATGCTAAGAATCAGTACTACAACAATGCTTTTAAAACGTGTAAGAAAAATCCTTTAAAAATATGGCAACTGATTAACAAACTGTCAAATAATAAAGCAGAAAAAAGCTGCAAAGTACTAGTAATTGAAACTAGCGCGGGTCAAATAACGGACACTGTCGCTATTTGTGAATGTTTTAACTCATTCTTCTGTACAATAGGTAGTAAATTAGCTAGACAAATACCACAAAACCTTAATAGCGTATATAATCATCTACAGGAGCCAAAAAAAAACCTATTGCAAGCAGTTATCAAATCTAACCCCTACCACTCCATCAGAGATAAGCAAGATCCTAATAAGTCTTAAAAGTAATACTAGCTCAGGTTTAGATGGCATAACTACTAAAGCTTTAAAATGTACCAAAGATGTGATAGCAGAAACACTAGCGAACTGCATAAATAGATGTTTAGAAGAGGGAAATTTTCCTGATTCCTTAAAAGCCGCGAAAGTAAGCCCTGTATTTAAATCCGGGAATAAGATGGACATAAATAATTACAGACCTATATCTGTACTACCGGTACTATCGAAGGTATTTGAAAAGATACTACATAATCGATTAAATCAGTTCTTAACGAGCAATAATTTTCTTTTTAAAAAGCAATATGGTTTTAGAGCTCAGTCTAATACTGTATCTGCATGTGTAGACCTAGTTACAAATATAAAAATAAATATAGACCAAGGCAAAATATGTCTCGGAGTATTCATTGATCTAAAAAAGGCGTTCGATACAGTGAGTCACGATATACTCTTAACTAAACTTAGAAACATAGGTATAACGGATGCAGCTTATAATGTTTTCAGGTCCTACCTCGCTGGGCGAAATCAGGTTGTGAAAATTGATAACAATCAAAGTGAACCACACCCAATTACTTTCGGTGTACCCCAGGGCTCGATACTGGGTCCGTTATTGTTCCTCATATACATTAACAATATATATGAGATAGGATTAAAGGGCGATGTCACTTTGTATGCAGATGATACAAGCTTATTTTATTTTGGCGAATCGGCCGACGAGGTTATAAATCTGGCACAGAATGATCTGAATGTGTTACATACCTGGCTAGAACAAAATCTATTAACTATCAACGCCTCAAAAACACATTACATATTTTTCTCGGCTAAGAACAAAAATATTGGTACCCACGACCCTTTGGTAATCAATGGTGAAATAATTAGTGAAGTTAGTGAGGAAAAATACTTGGGGCTTGTATTGGACCGTAGACTCACGTGGCATCCACACATTGATAGAATCCGTAAAAAAATGATCTCATTGGCAGGTGCTTTACGACCAATAGCTAGATGTTTGCCAAAGAACGTAAGATATGTGATATATAACTCCCTGGTAAAATCTCACATTGATTACTTGATTGAAGTTTGGGGAACAGCTGTTAAAAGCAATTTAAAACCATTACAGATAACACAAAATAGACTCATTAAATCTTTATTTCATTTCGATTATCTAACACCAACGTTAAAAATATATGAAAAAACTGGTATAATGAACATTTCTCAAACATATAAATATAATACTAGCATACTTATTAGGAAAATTTTAACGAAAGATATTCATTCACAACTCATTTTTACAAAAAAGATAGACTGCACCAAACGTTTGACTAGACAAGCCAACAATATATGCCTGAGACCGCCTAGAACAAACTACGGAAAGAACAGCATAGTATTTGATGGAATAAAAACCTACAATAACTTACCTAAAGATATTAAAGAAGCTAAAACCTTAGTAACATTTAAAAAATTACTAAAACGCCATATTTTAAAGGATTTTTTATAATATAATTAAATCAGCTTATAATGTTATTGTAACCAACCTATATCTCTTCTATGTCAAACACGTATTAAATACAAAAATGTAATAAACGATACGTACGACACACAATATACATACATAAACATATACTCTTAGTACATCAATATCAAAAAAAATAAATAAATAGGTATGTATATAAATAAATATAAAAAATATATATATATTAATATATAAATAAAATATATAATATATACTACTTACATTTAAACATATATATCTAAATAATGCTTATTTAAATATTTTAATATGGTATGGTATATAATATATACATATATTTAAATTACATACAGTTGTCTACCCATACTAGGAAACCATAAGCAATATAATAAAATTAAAACCATACAAAACTTCTCGTGTTACCGATTCACAATGAATCACTAAGTTATAGGCCTTAGTAAACAAACACCCAGTGCTACTAAGCAAGCACTTCTAGTGACAACTACCCGCTGGAAACAAAACAATTTTTTACACTTACCTTTACTTATTTTAAACGTTGTCTGGTTATGTTATGTTTTAAATTTAATTGTTAATTATTGTATTTTTCTCTGTAAGTGATTTATGTAATCTTTTGAGAAAATAAATGTCTTTAACCGTTAGCCAATAAAAGAGTCTAAAACAAGCCTTCTGCTAACTATAGCCATTCTTCTAGGCCTAAAGGACCCAATCCTTATTTTATCGATCCATGGATCTCCGAAACACAAGTAGCACAAACTACCTCCTACTTACTATAATTATAATAAACATTTTGCAATAGCGACGGAAATCTTAAAGAAGCTAGACTTAAAAACACAATCTAAAGCTAAGTATCGGCCGCAACTCTTACGTAACTTCCTTAACAACCGTATTATTACACAATGGCTTCTGATTACCCGAAGCTTTTTGCAATACTTTTAAAATAGCTTCCACTTTGATGCGTGTGAGTAACTTACCAGTAGTTATTGGTAACATTGATTTTGAAAGTAAAGATCAGTGTTTTTTTTGTAACCAGTCACAACTAACTGAAGGGTTGTGAAGACATACAGGCCATTCCATCACAAAAGTGGTTTCCCATGATGGTTGATATTCCATAGTTATTTCCTTATGTTCCCTTCGTGTTTCAGAAAGCATATAAAATATTGGACCTGCGCCTGACCTCTTTTCAGACAGTCTATATCCGACTAAAAAAAATGCAAGGGCTACATACTTCGGTGCTCTACTCTATAAATATATATATTATTTTTTTTGCATTTCTAATTTCGTTTTCCATGACCAAAGATGGTAAATATCGTTGAAAGTGTTTGTGAAAATCTTGTATATATAAATATGCAATGGTCAAAGCTATAACTTACACCTCGTTAGGACGTACTCGTTCATTTTCCACAATGGATCTACGCGTATGAATCTATTTACCTACACGTTGGAACCATGGTGCATTGTCTCGGCTAAATGTTTCACCATAGCGAGTACCATTGACGTACTGACGCGCTCCTCATAAAGATGCCTAGATAAACCCCATTGTGGAGTTTATAGCACCATCTATTGTTCATGTGTAAACTAATACCACTTTACATTTGCAACCACTATCCTTCTACACCTCCATTTCAGCTCAAAGAGAAGCCTTCTAAAAATGAGTGGCAAGATTTTACGCGAACTGCAAATATAAATTGGTATTATTTCTGTGAGGTTGCTTGGGAATTTTTTGTCGTGTGTTGTAGTATCGTAATCTGGGCACGTCTTCAATTGTTTTTATTGTATTCTAATTAAAAAGTTCAGACAATACATTCTGTTGCTACTGCTTTTGTGTAGAAATTGAGGACACGGTCTAAATAGGTCACTGGAATAAAACAAAAATTTTGTCGGAAATGGAAATTGTGATGATACGTGTTCATGTATTTATCTCTATGAATAATTGATTTCTAGGAATAGAAACTACCCATTACATCAATACTAGTCATGACCTTTCTCTTGTCAAAATTTGTCTATAAAATAGTCTCAAAACGAATTGGGCGGTTCACATCACGCAAGAATTACAACAATACGGCTGCTTGAAAACGGACGACGCCGCCGAGGCCGGCCTAGGAAGAGAAGGCAGTACGACCTACAGTCATACTGCGGGGGTTGGTTTGAGGTGGCACAAGATGGAGACACATGGAAGGACTTGGAGGAGGCCTTTGCCCAGCAGTGGGACAGTACAGGCTAAATAAAAAGGTATCAGCTGTTTAGGTAAAATTACTTAACGCACATTCGAATTCAAGTCATTCACAACACTATTTCGCAAATTTACAAAAGCCAGATATCCATCCACAATTTCGCATCAATTAGTATCCAAAACGCTATATTAAGAGATAACTCGATTGTATCAAGATAACGAGACAAATAAAGCGATTCGCATTCGATACGAGTCTGAGATACGTCAGACAATGGTGTTATTGCTCAGTTACGTCAGATAGGAAGGGTCTGGTTCGCACGTAACTGCAAGCGGCCGCTCCATGTAATTGTACAGCAAATTGCTACCAATTTGTGTTCCTATCTGAACTGGATTTTAAAGATCTAGACTACTAATAATTTTACTTTCGTGTTACGGAGATCTTTCTTTTACGTTAGAATTTCCTTGTGGCCCAAAAATTCTAACGACTCATAATTTTAAATTGCCGTTGATTCTTTTGCTGTCTCTATCTCACAAAAGTTTGCGACGGAATCACTTTTGAAATAAACTCAAAATAAATTTATGTTTAAGTAGACTAGGGTTAGTGGGAATGGGATGGGGTTCAAACGTCAGGCAATCAAATAGTTATAAGTAATCAGAAAACAACTTGGTTTACCCTTATTTTTTGTCCTTTCTACCACCTTGTTAGGCATATGGCATTGTTTTATCTACTTACCAGATATAAGTCTTAAAAATTTCATACCAGCGTTAAACTGGTTTTAAACCTTTTAAATATTACTAATAGACCACTGGGTCAACACACCATAATCACAATGAACTCAATCCCAATCAACTTAAATCCTTTTCTAACAATAACATGATTGTAATCACTGAGTTAAACTCAGCTGCAAATCCGGATAATCCAGAAAATTACGTCACAGCATCCATAAGGAAGGTTTAAGATAATAATATGGCAACACTCACTTTCAGTTGCTTAATCACGTTGTTTTGGACACGTGTTGCCATTGTTTTATAATCTGAATGGATTTTAAACAAATATGGTACTTAAGGATTTTTTTATAATTCTTCTACGTCGGACTATTTTACTCAATCTCTTAACACAACCAACTAATATAGGTACTAGTACTATTAGTAGTAGTACTATTAATAAAGCAGAGGAAATATTTTCATCTTTGAGACGTAAACAACAAAAACCTGATCCTTTGCATAATATAGAAAAGGTCATCTTCAGATGAAAGTTATGTTTCATTATCTTAGAATTCAACTACTCAAAGTCATAAATACCTTATTTAATCGATTCGGTGTAGTTTATCGCAAGACTTGATTAATTTAATGTCAGTAACAAAACAAGTCGTCAGTTAAATCACTGCCCTTCTGTACTTTCGTATATTTCCACACATTAACCTTTAGTTTTAATCGCTTATTAAAAGATGTTAACGTAGAATGTAAATTGTTAGGCTAGTGCGAAATAACATTACAGCATGCATAAACATGCTTTAGACTTACAATTCTCTGTTATTGACCAATTCGCTCAAAGGACCCGTATGGCAGAAATCTAAATACAGGGGCAATTAATTCAAAACTAGTTTGACAGAAAACAATTGAGCGCGCTGTTTGTAGGACTTGCTACCGATACCACATTCCGTGACCTGAGATATGGAACGTGACAAATTTAACAAGAATTAGGTTTCAACCTGCTTTGGTACATGAGTTAAGAGAACAGATTAAATAAAAGAAATAGATAGAAAAAGAAATATGAACACACGTATGTATAATAATAATAGCAACATTGCAGCACGTGTCCCATAGCATTGGCAGGTCAAAAGCTCTCATACAGTGGAGTACCTACCTACCATTAGAATTATTTAAGTATTCATCTTCAAACACGAACTTCTAAATATAAACCTGAATAAACATAACCTGTACATTGCAGAAGTGTGAACAAGCAAATAATACGCGAAGCAGTTCAAGGCTTAGAAAGTGATGGAATGTGTCGATTGTAGCCTAACTAATATACTGCGCTTTATCGATTTACAACGTGCTTGTTATATGGTTAATTGCATTCTTATGCACTGCAACATGTAAATGCCAAGTTTAGATATGGACTTTTGATGGACTGTGTTTTTAAAAACATTTTACTTTAAATCCTCTGGCAGAAGTTATGAAATTGTCACAACAATGCGTTAAACCACTTTGAGTATTATGCGTACTTGTCCGTTAATCGTATCATAATAAAACAACTTTTTTTGGTAGAAATTAGGTAAGTACTTCACCTAATATATACCAAAAAAAGTTGTCTAACAAGTTAATGATTGACTAACTTAAAAAGCGGATATTTGTCACCAAGCGGGCCCAAAGCTTCGTGACACATCATTATTTATACAAGATGATATAAGTTTGACGCGATCCTTGTAACCATGGCAACCATATATGGTGGTACGGGACAGTCTGACGAAGGACGAGACGATTTAAAAGCACGTGACACAGTGGGCCTTAATGGTGGTTTTAAAAAGGAAACTGAAACAAGTGTAGGCTTTAACATAAAAACAAAGATTAATGGGCTAGTTTTTGTTGAAGATAAAAGTGATCTCATTTTCGGTTTTTGTGGTGATTATATTAAGTTTTGTAACGAGATTGCTGGCTAATATAGCAAACAAAAATGAAGGTAAAAGGGCCTTGATAGCTACCAGGCTAACAGGAAACGAACGCTTGCAAAAAGAAGAGCTAGGCTTCGTCCTGCAGAGTAAAAATATGGGTTTATGTGCATGAAATTGTCTTTATGACTAACAAATTTTTCAATATATTCACTGATTGTAACCGCTGTCTTTAAGATTGTCATCACGCTTTTGTTAGTAGTACTAAATGTTCTAGCCTTGGAGTTAAATTATAATGTTACATTATGTAAGCCTACAAAACCTGCATTCTAAGCCATACTAGTTTCTTATAATTTTATTTACCTGCGAAATACCGATCGTCTTGTGACCGATGACATGTAGGAAGACACCAAGGTCACATGTCATAAAATCAAAAATAATAGAGAATTAATTTTCAAGTAACGTCAAAATATTATAAATGTATGCAAATTATTTATGTGTATGCTTCTAATCAATACGGTGATCGTAAACGGATTATAAACGATTGAGAAATATTAATTGTGGTTATTTTAGAACCTGATTTTGTATGCAGATGTATCGCTAAACCGCAAAATTTTCAAACTTTTAATCGAAAAAAAAAAACAGTCTCATATATGAACCAAATTCCGTTCTTCCCAGTTTAAATGGTAATAAAACTCTATTTATTAGAGAGTTTTATCCAAACATCTACAGATTTGTTGATAATGATAATGATTTGGTTAAAATTTCTGAAGAATATTGTAAGTTATTCATATTGCAAATGAATTAAGCCTATGCAGAAATCTACCAATGATTTTCCTACCTATAGCTTTTGCACCCGACACTAATAAGTTCCTTTATATTATTATAAATTTTTATTAATCTTAACAGTGACTTGAGTATTCACTTTCGCCTCATTAAAAAAACATAATATATAAAAATAAATAAATATGGACAACATCACATACATTGCCCTGAACCCAAAGTAAGTAGCTAGAGCACTTGTGTTATGGAATTCAGGGACAGCGAAGGTTCCACAAACACCCAGACCCGAGACAATGTGGAAAAGTGATTTTCTACATTGTCCCGTCCGGGAATCGAACCCGGGACCTCAGAGCAGGCGACACCTTGAAAACCAGTGTGTACGCCACTCGAACACAGAGGTCATCGCACGTATATGTATATGCATAACAGAGGTCAAAGGTACTTGTAGTGGACGAACAAATTATTATTAGGTACCTATGGTGACAGCAAGGCTATTATTAGAAATTTGCATCGCCGTGATAAGACGTCTGGGATATAACAGGTTTATAGTGATTTCTTTATGATAATTATTAGTGAAGTCTGTTGAAATTGTGCATTGGATAGTTTCTTAGATTTACTAGAATGTTCCTCATTGAAAAGGTAGACAGGAATGGGAATTTAATTTGAATAATCGACCGCAAACGAAATCTTGGAGGATATTGGGGAAAACCTTTGCCCAGCAGTGTAAAACCTGATGTATAAAAAATCGCCTTATCACATAAGGTTTACAGCAATTTAGCTCCATGAAGATCATATAGTTTTATCATTCTCCAAAACTGTTGTTTTTATAAGATTTCATTTCGATTGCACAACGTTATAGGTAAATAAAGTCATTTGATATGGCCCGTCACCTACGGGCCATTGAATTGAAGCTCTTTTTAGTGTGTACTAAATAGCGTCAAAAAACTTAATACCTGCATCAAATTACGTTTAGGATTAATTCAGGCAGGTGTATTCATTTATTTTTTTATTTTATGTTATTTGGAAACCATTAAATTAGAAAATAAAAATAATATAAAAGCAAGTAAACTTGTCTAGAATGGTGAATGTTATTTACTATGCATTCCTTAATGATTCAGGCACCTATTACGTAAAGTGTTTACCTACATATTTATGTTGTATGCAGTTATTATAATGACACTGGTTTCTTTAATTAATTGTAATTAATTCGTTATTCAAGCTATGGGAAGATGAGTAACTACAATTATTATAATTATGAAATTCTTGGGCGATCATCCGGTGTAACATAATTATAATCATAACTACTTAAGTACTTAATCATATCTCCTCGCCTATTTAAAGGGCAATGTAGGAGTGAGTTTATTACACCGTAAATTAACCAAATAAATTCAGTTTTAATGCTAGTCATTAAACAGCAGCTGTATTACTAACTTAATATGCGTAAACCGAGCGATAGCAAAACGATAGCAAAATTATAGGATTTGACAGCAAGAATTTCACATACGCTTCTGTCAAAAGGGAAGCAGTCGAAGTGTGAGCGTAGACTTTACTTATTGCACCAGACCTTAGACTATAGATAACTATAGACCGATAGTATCGCTAGTTTTCCTTCGTGCCAAGCGAGAGCACTTTTTGTCTGTATCTAGTACATTCGTTTACTGATTTAAAGTTATTTTTCGCGCAACGACAGACTTATATCCGAAAATATCGATGGTTTCGACATTGTTAGGATAATATTAGGGTTTTAGATAGTTTTATTAAAACGGCGCGCTCCGTCTTGATACAAAATTTACGATAAAACTAGTTCATACTAGTGCTCACGGTTCATACACTGATACTCACTCTTTAGTTTCTTATCTATACTCTAAGCACCAGACTTTAGGCATTGTTGTAAGATTGGTGTATTGTTCTAATAGCCAGGTTAACTAGGACTTTATTGTAACGCTTAATGCTGAATAACATACATAAAAATCTGTTGTTTATTCTTGCCTGCATATCAAATCTGTTATTTTAATATAACGTTAGTGATGTCGCCTGCACATTAGCATATTGTTAATTAATGAAACTCGTGCGTCCACTTGACCGGTCTTCATTTAAACTTGTTTATTGCAATTACCATAACTCATTTGCCTTCGATACATCCAAGTAGGTTTACATTAGAGTAAAAAGCCAAATTATAAAATAAAGACTGTTAATGGTTTTGGTTGTCAATATTTTTTTTAAGTTTCAAAATTCTTCAGGCTCCATACTTTTCCGTATCTACTTCATGTTTAGCTTATGTTTATTACGCAGTTATTTGTTTATTAAACTACTTATTCAATGTTTGTTTTGACTGGTTAAAGATTTGAATATTTCCGGTTGTTTATAACTGTTAAATCATTTGAATAGTTATAGTACAAGCGCGTGAGAAAGCGGGATTTGAAATTTCGATATTTTCTTCTATAGGTAATCACGATAGAATTCTGCTTGTTTAGGGAGTTACTTTTTTATTAGAATGACAAGGTAGGATCTTTATTAAATTACAATTATTAAACTTAAAATATTTACAATAACATAAACACTAAGCCTACACAATAAATAAGAAAAATTATAAACTAAATAAAACTAAGAACTAAAATAAGGCTTTTTTTTTTAATATTCAATTTTCTAATTTAGATCTTTTTTGTTTTACTTTATTATTGATAGTTTCTGAGTGGGAACCACATAAGCTTAGGCGTTATATGTAAAAAGATAATCATTTCAAATGATTCATACATGTATAATATTCTCTAACGATGTCAAGTGTGTCAATCATACAAAATCATGTAAACGCGACGTTTCATACAAATTACTTGTTCATCATATCGTTATGTCTACTTACGGATCAAACATGTTTACATACACATAATCACAAATTATACATTTAAGTACAGTTGAACTTGTTGATATTTCGTTATTTCATAATGTGGTAGGTTAGTCACCGCACTTACCTACCTAGTTAGTTTGATAGTAATATGACTGTTCATCCGCCAGCTTAATGAATTCTAATAATATTTGCGTAGCTTCCTTTGTCCTAATTCTATACGTTTTCTGAAGTATCAAGGATTACATATTTTCATTTCGCCAATCCGCAAAGATCATCTGTGTTCTTTGCTTCTCATGTAAGAAAATCCGGTGTCAAAAAAGGAAAGCGAAAATATTTGTAAGTTCGGATTACAGCAATAAGTAACTTTAAAGGTAACATGTAATTAAAAAAAACTGTACTATTTGGATTTTCTTTATCATAGAATAACATATATTCAAAGTAGATTTTAATGCAGGCAATACCTGGGGCATAAACTAGTCTTAGAAAATGCATACGATTTCTAACCTAGATCTTCAATGTAAATATAATGTTAATGCTACTTATTTACAATTTCTAGGTTAAATATTATTTATTATTTAACACATGTACTTGACACTTGATCGTGTATAAGCTAATCATATTTGACTAGTTCAATGCGCGCACGCAGCGTTTTGTAATGTTAGCATCACGATTTGCATTTGTCACTGTCTGAACTGTTTACTTTAGATGCGTTGGCATTGCAATTTGTTAAGTAATTGCTTAATTAGTTCAAAGACTTCATGGAAACTTACGAAGGATATTATCCTTTGAAACTTTACATTCATTTTTTTTTTAATGCTTACAACATCACATACATTGCTCGGAACCCAAAGTAAGTTGCTAAAGCACTTGTGTTATGGAATTCAGAAACAACGAAGGTACCACAAACACCCAGACCCGGGACAATGTAGGAAAGTTTGTTTCTACATTGACTCGTCCGGGGATCGAACCCGGGACATCAGAGCTAGCGACATCGCGACACCTTGAAACCGGTGCGTACGCCACTCATTTGATTGACATTACACAAGTAGGTTCTACAACGATCACACAATGTTTATCTAGCCCACAACTAGTGTAGCAATGGTAATGTTTATTGACCATAACACAATATGAACATACATTTGTATTTTAGTAGACTAAATATTAAACATCGAGTTAAAGAAATTTATCAATGAAAAATATAGGTATTTAACAAATCGTAGTGCATTTCTGGGAAGTTACAAGTAAATGCGTATATCCAATCATGAAAATGCTGTTCCTATACCAAACCAGACAGCTGATAATGACAGTATGTAAGAAAAACAGAACCTCCTCATCAAAACGTCTGTCCATCAACTTAAAACTTGGTAAACGTTGTGTCGTAGATTGTGAGGGAATAAGTGGCACTATGTTGTAGCAAATTATTTATAAATTAAGCTTTCATTGATTGACTGTTGTTACTGCTGTTTCCTATTGGACAAAAATAATATAAGTTAATAAAACGTTAACATAATAATCCTGCCAGTGACCATGTTCTTTAGTTAATACATCGCAAAAAATTCAACACATTACATAAACATTATGTCAATATACGACTTATACAAATGCACTTTATCATAATAAGTTATAAGTAATTAAAGGCTCATTAATATTTAACATTGACTGCGACATCCCTGAACAAGATTATCGCATTATTTGAATATTAAACAGATGATGGTCAGATGGTTTAATACATAATAGGTGAATGATTGATTAATAACTTAGTAATTGTGCAGCGAAAGAATGATGAATATGGCTGTTGAAGGTGATAGAAATACTGGAAGGTATGAAAATAAATATATTATACTGAAAGCAGTAGCAAAAAATAATGGTAATATTGGGGTTTTATAAAAAATTTCATTAGGGGAATGTTAGTAAAAAATAGTTACGTATGTTTATAATGAAACCCTATTAGAATAGGTAAAAGGTGATAATAACTTTAAAAAAAAAAGGTTACCATCTCTGGCTTTTTTTTTGTGAAAATCTAATGAGTTCTACCCACGTCATGGGCACGACGGCGACGCGGTGGGGATATGTCGGACTTGCACCGACCAAAAACACCGCGGTCCCGTCCTCGCCTTTGCTGGAGCCGCGAGATCGCTAAGCATTCTCAGCGCAGCTAACTACCATCTCTGCCTACCAATCTGAGAAACTTGATAAATGTGTTTAATAAAATACTGTTCTTTCAAAATAGCAGTTGTCATTCTGAACCATGTTAAATGTCGATATAAATTGTTGAAGAAGAATTAATTTATTATTTGAACAGCAATGATAAATGGTATGACATTCTTTGGAATTAACAAAATAATTTGATAAAAGTCCTTTACATGCTTATTATTATTTTAATATAATATAATTACGACGTCAGTCGTCACTAACCATTACGTACCATTGATAAACAACTATATTTTTCTTTTATATTAATCAAGTCTGTAGTCCTAAATAAGTTAAAACTAAAAGTTTAGATTTATATACAAAAATTAAGAATTGTTACATTTATTTTATTTAGCACCATTATGAATGAGCATACATTATGAAGTAGTCGGTTCAATGGACCGTCGCGTCGGGCCATGATATAAATAATTTTAGATATTATCAAAACTAGGTATACTGGCAATATAAAACGGTTTTTAATTAAAAAACCAGATGATACCAAAAAGTTATGAGCCTGATAAAAATACCCAAAAAAAAATCACGACTTGTAAGCTTCAAAATAAAAAACACGTGTGTTTGCTCAGACGAAGATGTTAAGAGATTGTTATATTCAAAATCACGTGAGTCACATAATGTTTCTTAATATTCTGGTATAATAATTAACATAATGTTATCTTGTTAACACTGACCTTGAGGCGAGAGTAAAAAAAGCAACGAAAGGTCATTTTACTGGAATGACAAATTATGAGCACCTGTTGAAAATTCGTTAAGTTTTTAGATTATGCAACACACGAGATTCTGAAGAAATTAATCTTGGGATTTATCATTTACCTACGATCTTCTATGAAAGATAAGGTACACAGTATTTTATATGATCTCGATAACTGGATTATTGGTTAAATAAGAGTATATCGAAGACTTGACAGAAGAGTAGCAGGTTGATTTACCAAGATTATTGAGGCTTTTTATTCCAACCTAAGTACCTACGTATACCTAGTCTATTATTAAAACATATAATAATTAATGCTAATGACTTGTTTTTTTGTTGTGGATAAAAATAAAATAATTAATTTAATAAAAGAGTATGAAAAAGGAAGACCAATCTTTTTGGAAATGGTTGATTCCATTGACGAAAAAGGATGCGTTACTCAACTCGACAACAATTTTGTCTACCTATAGGTAGTGTAACATTTCATTACGTACTTATTGTTCAATTCTTGATGTGTTTCTGCGTGTTTGAATAGATGTTATTGATGATATAATTAAGACAGTCTTTAGAGTAATGAACTGATACTAAATATCTCGTTAGAAGAATCGATAACCTTTCAAACAAGATAATTTTAATAATAGATCTGAAAGTATTTACAACACACCGACAGCAACAGGACGAGAACATGATGACCCGTATCGATTACAAGAATCGAATAAAGAATTTCTCGGTCACGAATCGATTGTTGCTCGATAGCCGATCGAATCGAGTGCGATTAGGAACGTCATTCAATTCAGTGTTACGTCGGACCTTAGTTTCGACAAAGTGACCTATGCACCAATAAAGTGTGTATAGCCTTTTTTAAGACCTGCTATTTGGTAATAGTTTTGTCATCTGTAGATTATTTACGCATTTTTTGTAGCCTACTACGTACTACGGTTACAAAAATGCGTAAGTCGGTGTGATGACCTTAAATAAAAAAGCGTGAATTATATTGCAGACACAGTTAATTACACTTTACTGTTGTGTGAACGTTTTCCTTGCTCTTTTATACTTCTTTTACTATTACCGGATGCTTTAAATGATGCTTTGCTATTCTGCTATTTAGGGTGGATGTGATCTCAAAAATCAAATATCATAAAAAACTGTCCACGCTTTCTTGAATCATATTTAGTGTCACCGACTTTGTTATTTTGTATACCTTATAAAGATAATTATAATGCATAATAAAATCTAAATAATCATCAAATCGAGCCCAGCAACTCCAAGATACTAACGTGTTAAGTTCAAAGGGCGCAGTCGTGCGTGCGTTTGTCGTGCATGCGGGATGGCAGAGAATTAGGTGAGGCGACATGAGATGAAGCTAGAACTTTATCTTAGAGATAAGAATGGAATGATGACATTCTTCTTTGCTGTCTGAGGGACAGGACCATGATTAAGAATAAATAATTTTAAAAGGAGTGTGTTATGTCTAGCATCTACCGCGATGTGTTGAGCTGATTGATTCATCATCCAGCCCCGTTCCTTATTATTCGAGCTGATTACTTTTATATTAATAGAAATTGTGAAACTAATTAACAAAATACGATACTGGGAATTAAGTTTTTATTGATTTTTTTGAACATGGAACAAACTGGAATTTATCGTTTTGGCTTGTTACAAAATAATTTATTCAGAAATCTATTCTCTTAACTATTACATTCTTTGCCTTTAGTAGTGTTTTAACAGTGGGTCAGAAGAGCTTGCAAAAACATGTCCTTATATAGGGAGGTACATGTCAAGCACGTGAGGTTAAAGGGAGAGCAAATATTTCTTAAGTGACCTTTGAATCTTATTTGACTTCAAAACAAACAAAAACAAGATTAACCCATTTACCAATTCTAGGTAGGTATATAAAAAAACATGTTTTTAATGTTATACATATGTTTTTTAAACATCCTACATTTATTTATCAGAATTCGTTTAATATCTTCCCGCAACACGAAAATTAGGAAGGAATTAATAGGAAGCTTTGACAATTTTCTAGGTACGAATGTTTAAGTTAGTTTCACATCCTTACAACCTTAACCTAAGTAAGTACTCGTAAGTTTAACGATGAATGGCGATAAGTCAATTTGTACGCAGTTAAGTGCACTGCGACGCTAGCGCTACATGGGCGGCGCCGCGGCGGCGGCTTATGTAACTAACTGGTTACTAGTACAGAATACAGTTTTTTACAGAATATTTTGTTTGTCATATAAACCAAGTATATAGATAAAATATTCACATATACTTTTTAGAGTGGCAACAATTTTATAGTACTTAATTACTTATTATACAAACATTTTGTACAACAACAAATCCCTATCAACCTTAAAGCAGACGAACTTAAAAACATCAATTTGACTCGATGCTATAAATAAACCAAGTCATCGAACGTAAATCGTACAAGATCACGACGAGTGCATTTACATCAGTCAACACGCGATTATACAATACTTACACAAGTATAGTTTAAGTTCAGGATGATTTGACAACTGTTTATGTTTTGTAAAAATAAAAATGCGTTTATAATTTACGTAAAAAAATTATGTTTTACTAGTCTTAAACATACACCTCGATTGATATCAATTAGGAGCCTTATTAAACCTAACTGTCTCATTGGTATCATTTTATAAAAAAAAACTTAATTTACTACGCAATGACACCCACGCTGGAAGCAATTACATGTAATTAAAAATAAATGACTTTTCACTTTTACCATAAATCCATTGATTTTCATACTTTAAAAACTCTGCGGCAGTGGTACTATTTTTATAATAACAAAAAAACGCTGTTACCCAATCAATAAACATGACTATGAAACCTTACATTCACAATTCTAAACCAAACAAACAGTCCAAGAGCACGATCAACAGCCCACCAGCACGATCAACAGCCCACCCTGTATGTAATAACAGCTGACGTGTTATTATCGAATCACTCGCTATATGCGCTAGCATCTATAATTTGCGAGATGGTTTTATTATGCAATTTAACCCGCGAATGAAGTTGAGCACCACTTAATTAGGGTTGTGGCGCCCAATTGGGACCTTCACCTTTAGGTTTATTTAATTGGGACGATAAATGTTAAAAAACGCACTTTTACGTGTCATGTGATGTCTAGATTTTGTTTGCAGAGTTTTAATTTCTGGTTGGATACAAAATGTATACTGTACATCGTTGTTATTATTAATTCTGAATATAATAAGATCACGATACCCATCAAACACAGACAAAATCAAAATGAAAGAACACTCAAAGCTATTTTAGATACATCACGCTGTTGATCAGTAAGAGTTGAACTATAGTAAAAAATATCACGGGAATAGGAATAACAAAAGAACGCTGGGAAAAAGTACTGGAGGATTATAAAATGTGTGTGAATATCTGACTATCTAACCCATTGTGTATGAAAATAGTTACATTATCAAATACCTACGACTAGATTTTAAAATAAGAAAATATTCTAAGAAACCTGATACGCTTCTAAAGAAACGTAAAATAAGGAAAAATTCTGCGAAGGTATATTAAAATGATGTTCTTTAAAAATAAAGTCATTATTAAAAAAAACAATAATTCAAAATAATTTAAACAATAATAAAATAAAACAATATAATGCAACAGTTTTATAACATCATTCGAATGCAATCCTGACAATAATTTCACAACGTATCGTCTTCTCAAAACATCATTTACCATAAAAGTAACAATTACAAAACAACTCCTTTTCTGCTTGAAAACAGTAATTAACCTTTATCCCAAGGTCTAAGTAAGAGCTGGTTATATAACTACTAACTAGTGTCAATGACCTTTATGTGTCTTAACTCTAATTATCTTGTTAACTGCTTGAATATCACCAATGTTCCGGGTTGTGAAATATAATTGTTATATGTATGTTATTAGTTTAATTACATTTTAATATAGATGTGTTAATAAACTGTTGCTATGTTTAATAACATACACACAATATAATCAAGAGGATAGTCGTGGAAATTACACATATATTGTAATCGGATATGTGTAATTTAGAATCCTATCTAGAAATTTATTAAGCCGAAAATATGAACTCTAAGTGAATAAATGAAATGAAATGAAGTAGGATTATTCTTGCAAGTAGGACTATATAAATCACTTTTACAATGTCTTCCTAAGCTAGATGAAGTCGACATTTCCTAACCGACTACCCTAGGAAGAAATGTCGAAACAAACTCAGGGGTCTTAGTTTCTTTTATAGTCCAAATAATACAATAACAAATTTGTGTAAAGAAATGCAGGGACTATTTACTGGACTGTTCTTTGGAAGTGTGATTTATAACAAGATAATTGGTATCATCATCATTTTCTTTGGTAAGGTTCTGCTACCGTATTATTATGACCGTCGTTTACTGTCGCCTATACAGAAATTGCACTGAAAAACACTTGATGATCGACGAGAACAAAGATATGTTCGACGAAAACAAAGATATGTTGCAACTTTGGCGATATACGAGTGTAAATCAAGTGAAAAAAAAAAGTGTTACTTCATGGTAACAAATACCCGACCTAAGCCATTTCCCAGCGTATAGTAATAAGCTCATCAAATTCTTCAACACGTAAACCTTCTGTTTTGTACATGAAAACCTTCAGACCTTTCTATTTGTGTGGATATCGGCAAATAAATATAATTATCAATTCTCTCACATGAGCGATTCCTTACAAAACGATTGGAACGTGTTAATGTCACGGTGTCATACGCTAGTGTCACAATTACCTGCAACACGCAAAGAGAGGTTTCGTTAGTAAACCACACGATTATGACAGGCTGCATCTTCTTGCTTGCTATTAAATTAATTGTAAGCCAATAGTTACTTATTTTAAAATTGCTAAGATATCACTCGGGAAGGTCAGGCAATAAAAACACAAATTAACAATGATCTTCTTAACCAGATTAAAAGGTATCGTCAATTTACCCCATCTCCACTTTATTACCTCTTTAATTGATTAAAATAGAACGAGCCAAGAGAAGACACATCCTGTAAAACAGAACGTCCTCTTGTTTGTAAGTTGGTTAAAAATAATATATATTATACTTATAAATTTGTATTACTAAACACATAACACTAAAGTCATGCCTTAGCTACGATTAACTTGATATTTACATTAAGCATAAGTTTATAGCTGCTTTACGAGCAATTCTATCATCACTATACTCAATAAACAAAGCCTACCAGTAAATAAGTAAAAATACCAAAAATAATTGATATCCAATACTTGCGCAAACAGTCAAGTGTTTTGAACAAACGCACGAACAAAACACTGCTCTTCAAAAAGAATTTGCGTAATTTGTGTCAACAGAGTGATCGATGGCCGAGTCCTGTAAAGTTCACCGCTCTCTTACTGGCTGTTGAAGGCAAGAGATTTGTTTAGCCTTTACTTTTCCTATTAGGCCTACATACCTATATGGGTAAGAAGAAAGTTTGAATTCAATATTCGTGACACTAAAGGTTATGGTAAATTGGTGTAACTAAACCAGATCGTTAATCAAATTATGTTCGTCGTAGAGTCTGATTCGAGTTACTGGTTCGATGTTTGGCTTAGCCATGCTGTGGGCCAAACAAAAGTAAATATTATTAAGATCAGCATTTATTCTAAATTAGTATTTGTGTAGTAAAAAAATTACACTTAAATAAAAACATCGTTTCGTAAGTAAATAAAAAGTTATTATTTAGGGCCTATTCATTTGGAACCAAAGTTTAGTGTGTCTATCTGTGCGTGTCTTTATGACACATTTTCCTAATCTTTGAGTTTTGTAATAAAGTATGTAATATTCAACAATAAACCAACACGAAATAGTCGGAGATTCAAACGATACATGAATTGCCTTAAACGAATGTCTGTAAGTTATGAGTCACAACTCATAAATGGTTGCCTTAACTGGAACTGTGACAGACGTGACACATTACTATAAAGTTTATCGAGTTATATCGTCATGTAAAGTATTGGGATAATTATTTTGTGTCTAGAGACGAGTTCCGTGTCTAGTTTAGTATCAGAGAGAGTATTAGAGAGATTTATATAGATATCTAAATAAACCAAAAAGGTGCATATTGAGAGTTTGATTTTCGTTATAATATGTATTTTGTTACAAATATCCTTTCTTTATTTTGTTACTTTAATTGCCTAGCTTTAAAATGTCTATTTCTTTTCACAATTTTCATACGTCAATTTAGTGTTATTCTTCTACCATACTATTTACATCTGTAGACTTTATTATCCCGACTTTAAAAAAGAATGCAGAAATAAGAGATAAACAGTAAAAACCTAGTAACCTTTATCCACCTACATTTAAGAACAAAAATTAAAAAACTATCAATGAATCGCTTTCGATTTTTCCTATGCGTGGGCGCATATGACTCAAGTTGCTCGTATCGATATTTAAGCTCACGCCTACTATATGAGCTGGCGCCTGAGTGTAAACTTTTTGTCAATAGTGATGTAAACAGCCGTTAATCTTGACTGATTGCTTTAAGTTAAATGTGCTTTAATTATGTTTGTTTTTAATTATCATTGCCAATAAGTGTGTTATGTGTGGATTTTATTAGCTTTTATAATTATATGAGTATTTTCGATTTATTTTTTTACTAGTGCTATGATTAAATTATTTTCTTAAGACAGTGCGAGTAAATAATAAGATTTTGCAATTTATAATTATGATGGTCCATGGTTGTTTCACACCTGAAGTCTTCAAAAAGTCTTTAATCTTTTGTAATCTAGACTTGTTTACACAACAAATAACAATAACTTAACAAGATACAATGAAACATACAAAACTACTCTTTAATGGTTCTTCATTCAATCAGACCAATTCAGTTCAACTTTACACTTCAGACTATTGCCTTATTACGTAACATACATTGAACTCTATTGTTATTTAGTTTGGCACAATGATTGTAATTGGCGCGACAGTATACATTGTAATCATTGTGTCAGTTTATAAACAAAGCTATTATCGCTTATGTTTTATTGCTTTTATTTTACTTACGACTAATGAAAGGAGATAGTATGTGTTCGGGATGAGATTTTATGTGTTAAGACTTTTCTACAAGTTTATTGGCAAGTATCCAATCTCGGTGAGTTTAGTCTCTAAAACGCCCTGTTAACGTACAAACTTGCTTGACAAATTTGTTGTTCAAACTTCACGTTTTCATTAAACATAGCTTAAACGTTCAAACAAAATATCAAACAAATTTGTCACTTGGCGTAGCGTCCTCCATGATTTTCATCAAACTTCATCAAACGCGACAAACACGTAGATTGTTTGACAAACGCCTCAAACACAGCCATACACTATCAAATAATTTGACAAACACGTAAAATTTGACAAACAATTTGAGCGTTTACGGTATAAACTTACTGTAGTTTAGTAAAAGTAACAAAGCAATTATTTATTTATAATTTATCTTCATTTCATTTTACCATTAATCGTGCTATTTTCGGTGTATGTACAATGTTGCAAGATACATAAAACAAGGTAATAAAATGTGTAAAAATTGTTTGTCTAGGAAATACGAGTAGAGGCGGGATTTCCTGTCTCTTTCCGCCTTTGCCTTAGATTAGATAATACAATTACATACAGCACAATACTCTTTCCACAACAATTAGTTTAAAACTTGATGTTCACTTGTTTTTAGTTCGTGTACATCCGCGTAAATAATCGTTTTCTAGAAACATTTAATGTATTTTTATACGATTTTATTATCTTACAATGTGCCTTTTTCTTGGATGTCATGAGTAACATTTTGTCTCTTAGGATAGATAACTATCTACCCAATTTAACCTATTAATCATACAAAAGATAAAAATTGAGAGGCTGGATATGTTTAGTGTGTTTACTCTTTGAACCCTAAATCGATAAACTGATTGGGGATGACATAATCTAGAATTTCGATATATTTTTTCGTCATCATGCTAGGACCAAAGCACCCTTATTTAGACAATCATAATGTAATTATTTAAGACGTAGATGCTGTATATCTTTCAAATTTAGACTAATAATAAAATAATAGACCACGGTATGTATATCCCACAGTCTCACAATAATACTCCACGTTAACATCGACATTGTTTAGTTATTGTTCTCGTAAAGGTTTGCATAATACTCGCATTAGTTCGTCGTTCCGTTTCATCATTATAATGTCAGTCTAGATCTAGAATACGATCTAGATTTAATGTTAGGGTCATTGCTCTTATGCAGTTCGAAATTAAATGTGCAATATTTTTGTTTAAGTTTTTTATAAGTTAATGATTGTTGGATTGAAAGGTGATTTTATTAAGGACTTTTTTATCAGGTTTTCAAATGTTAAGAAAACAAGAAGTTTTTATTTTATAAAAAAGTTTCCTTATCAAAAATAATGGAAAATTTCATTGATTGATTTACAAAGGGTTTCTTAGAAATTAGGCATCTTTTTTCCTTCTCTATATGAGAAGAAGCTAGTAGCATTTACAGGCCGGTATTATCACATTTAACACAGCTGTAGATTATGTAAGTGTAACCACGAACTGGTTCCAACACTAATAAATTAAAAGGCTTAGTTTAGGCTTACATTAAATTAATTCCTTTATGGAGCAGACCTTTATACTCGTGACCGCGACATTTGTGAAGATTGAACTGAATGTTATTGACGAATTGGAAATACTGGTTTATTTATATCAATAAATAAATGAAAACTTTTTTAATTGTGTCTGTCAAATTCTGGTAAAATTAAGTCTTTGAATGAATTTATTATGTTGTTATATTTCTTTATTTTTTTCCTCGATATTATGGTTACAGCTAGCATATATATAAAAAGTATGTATTTGTAACAACACTAGTAGTACTAGATACTTTTATAAGGGTACTTTTTACAAAAATCAAGAGTTAAAACGCATTATTTTGATAAAGGTTAAAATAACAGCAATATAAATGAACCATAGCTACAGCACATTTTATTACTCGTACATCCAACAGATGCAGCCGCTGCATATTACACTGTTATCCTTCAATACAACCTGTTTTTCGGCGCGAATAAATCGTCTGCCATATTACGAAATGATAGTAACCATAAACACGCGGTTTCGGTGAAAGAGAACGTCCGTACAACACGATCTCCTTGGTGAATCTCTTTTTAGTCCAAAAAGTTCATTACCATTGCAACCTGTTTACTACTCACCTGTTTTATTTTTTATTGGAGTTTGAAATTAGAATCTTGAGATTCGCGCATTAAGTTTATTTTAATATAACTTTGTAACGTTTGTAGAGAAATATACCTAGTCTATAAAATATTTAAAGTTTTTATTTCCTACATATTTTTTTATTATTTTTGTGATCGATGCTGAATTGTAAGATTATAAATATAGTATGCCTTTTCTCTGATGTGTAGATATGTCTACATTTTCAAAATTATAATAAATTTGTTATTTAAGTTTAATAAAATCAATAAAGCCAGTTATCAAAGACGAAAAAGACCTAAATCTGGACTAGAAGTTATGATAGGTTCTGTTTTGAATGTAAACCACAATAGGACACAGGAAACAACGTTTGAAAGAAAAGACCTAACTTAATTGGATTACTAAAGGCTCTACATATAATTACAGACCCTATCAATAAATTACCTAAACATAAATTATTATGACTGTCATGTGACAACATCCGGAGTGAGAAGAAACCTGTTTTGATTAACCCATGTTTATGTTAACAACCAAACAAGGGTCTGCGCCGGCGCCGCTCCGGGTAGATAATAGTTTGTATAAACGTATTGTGTATTGTCAATAGGCCTGATAATATTATATCATAATATACAATAGTGTGAACTACGCGGCAATATCGATTGATATTTAGCTGCTAATACAATCAGGAACAATTATATCAAACTTATTCTTTGGTGCGGATGTAACTGTTAACATGTAGATTTGTTTTATTTACTCTTTATTTTAAAACATAATAATTCATCATACAAAACAATGGTACAAACGGCAGCCATATTGTGCCCGACATTTTTTCCAGGCAACCATTGGAAGAAAAAAGAATACTTAAAATAATTTAAACCTAATTTCAGTAGCAGTTAAGATTGACGCTAATCTAACATCTCTTTTTTCAATGGAGTAAAGCTACGACAAATACTATAATAATATATATTTATTTATTTCCTCTCACAAAGATTTCGACACAATATACAGGAGAAGGTATTGAGGTATTGTAATTTCACTTTGTGAGAGCTGGTGCCTGAGATAGGTTTAAAAAAAACCTGAGTTACAGGTCACCAGGCCCCACTTGGTGGCTTCACAACTCAGGTCAAATACCTGAGTTTTATTAAGTTATATGTGCTACTTAGTGCTTTACCATTACATAAATACAAATAAAAAATAAAAATACAAAATATTTATATGAAAAAAATAAAAAAGAACATAACAACAGTACTCATAAGTGTTGATTGAGTGCAGGTGCAGTGTAGTGGATGTGTGTATAAGACTAATGTTTGTAAGATTTGAAATACTCTACATCATGTGGAAATCATTTTTCTCCAATTGAATGGGACTCTGTATTAACTGTATCTTATAATTTATCTGGAATTCATAAATAACAAAATAGTAATTAAATAAAATAGTATTTAACAATGGCTGTAGAGACATTACACAGGTATTCATCTTGAGTTGTATCTAACATAACGAAACCAATTAATAAGATTTTATGTGACTAAATTTATCAACTTTCAACTAGTATACAATAAGCTAGTAGGTATTTATCTTAAGGCATAACAAAGTCGTGGGCGAACTCGCATTGTACAATACCTAGACATGACGTATTGACAAACAAGTACGAAATCCGCAGGTTACGAGGGCAGGTCCCGTATCAATAGGAAATAACCAGCACTGATAATATTCAATAACTTTATAATAACAAGTGAAGTCCAGCAGTTATGTAATAGCTTAAGATGGGGTATACTGATATTTGTAAGTATTCGTGAATATGAATATATTAAGAATATTATAAAATCCAAACTAAAAGTATTAGTATCAGTAATAAATAAATACCTTAAATAAAGTAAATCCTAACGATTCTTACGTTCTTATGATGTGATGATATGAGTTTAAGTGAATACGAATATAGCATATCAGTATTATCGGATTACTAATCCGTGAATCCTAAAGATCTGTTATTTTATCGAATATGTTACGTATCCGATCCATTTGTTAAGAAACGAACAACAAGACTTAATCAAAGTGATGAAATGATCGCGAACATAAATCAAGTAGACAAGTTAAAGGATTCTATTAAGAATTTACATCATGTTAATATGGGATAATAGAATTACGATATCGTTAAAAGGTTTTAATCAGTGATTGCTAGGGAGAACAAAATTGCTACAGTTTCAGAAAAGTTAAGTTATTTATTTTACTTTTATTTATAGCCGTGTGTGAGTTGTCCTGGAAATATTTTATTTGTTATTTTGTTGTAAATTTTAAAAAGACATCTTGATTTTTTATCTTCTAATTAAATACTAACTCTGGTAACATAGGCCGAGGAATATCTAAAGACAACCAAATCAGAGCAACAAATACCTCCTACCTTTAAAAAGGGATTAAGATAAGACGAAGAGTAAAAGGGACACAAAATTGTGCTAGATAGGTTGCTGTGTTCTTGTACCTTATTTTAGATCAAAAAATATCTAACATTTCTTTATTCCTTTACAATACTCTTCTGGCCCTTGACCCTTGACCTTGTGTGTTTATTTAAAAAGTAGTTATAACAAAGAAGGTCAGCTCGCGGTCAAGACAGCTTGTTATCTATTTGGGACGATGTCAATAACTGGTCGTCGTGACGTCACATGTCATCGAATATATTTTGTTCTGATAACACGTGTATGAGTACGTTTGAAGATTGACTCTGTGTTTTGTTTTAAGTATGATTTTAGGTATTCTTTTTTGTAAAGCCTGTGTTTTCTTGACTGGAATTGTTCGTTTGATTTAGATGGATGAAGGGTAGCTTAGGATAATATTTATGGTGTAAGTTTTTAAATAATGTACTTTTTATTGATTTCATACTACTGTTTGCTCTTTTTTTAAACCTAAATTTTATTAGTCATTGTTTATTGGGAATAGACTCACTACAAACAAGGTGAAAGGAATTATAACATTTGATCCATTTTTCTACTAGACATAATAAAATTATGTTGAGAGGCTGTAGTTTCACTAACTACCGGTCCTTATGTAATGTTGTGATCTTGTTAAAGTTAGACCAGTAATAACCGCACACAAATACATAATGCCGCTAACTGGTTTAGTGAGCTTAACCTTTTAATGTTATACCATATGAACCCCAAACAGACTGAGAAACGTCATCACCGTTTTAAAAGTAGTAAGTAGTAAATTATATTATTTTCTGATAATTGGAAATATGAAATAAATAAAAATTTCATACTTAAATGGACCAAAAGTATAAGAATAATTAAATCGTCGCAAATTTAATTTTAAACTGTTACTGGGATAATAGAATAGATAACGGCATAAGAAAATATTCCACAGAGCATTATACCTACTATATTATTACGGTCGTTAAGAAGCAAATGTAATTCATGTACAAACATTATGTAACACGTATTAACATACATATTCATAACAATACATCATGTCATTAACCTTCCGAACACGGAATAGTGCACCTTACATTAAGATGTTGCGTTGATGTCTTTTGTATGGAACTGCGGAAATGCAATAAGTGATTTATTAATGTCATCACAAATCTTAACTCTGTTGTTCCTAAGATATACAGAGTTAGACCTGGTCATATTTTATGTTTCTCTAGATAAAATAAAAATTGCGTTGATGTCTTTTGTTTGGAACTGCGGATATACGATTGATTTATGTCATCACAAATCTTCTTGGCTCTGTCTGTCCCATAGCATTAGCATCAGACATTCTTTTCAGTTTTTGTTTTTGTAGGTAAAACTTATCATTTTCATATGTATACTATTTTAGTTGAATGTAAGAGTAATTAAGACATATTCAGAAAGTAATTTTTATTTAGTTATTTTTCAGACTAATAATTATAATTCACGACGTGTAATTAGATATTTTACGCGATAAGGTTGTTAAAAAGATTTTCATTTTATTTAGATAAAATGCAACATAAAATAAAATAGGCAACTATAATAGTAATTACGTGCAACTATACTCTTGAAAATAGAAAAAAATATAAAACTATTTGGTATGGCTTTTTAATTTTCTTACAATACAATCCTGAACCTAATAAAATTAAAATCGAATTAATTTCGAACTAAAGACCACATGTTACGCTACTAGTACCTTCAAACAAAGGCAGTTATGTTCTGTTAATTATATCGTTGTATACATAAATATTAATTTGTCATATATCGTGGGCCCGCATACATTATGCTAATGACAGTGTGATCTGTAGTTATTGAACTTACACCCACTTACACTAACTTGAAGGTAACGTATTAACTTAGAGCTAACTTACAAGTTTACCATACAATAATAAGAGATCCCTGTATATAATTATAAAATATATAATTTTGTATGTTTTAATCGTGTGTATGTTTTACGTGAAATGGATTACATGAAAGGAATGCATTAAAATTTAATATCGACGATAATGATGATGAATAATTTAGCTGAAGACTTAACTTAATTTTGAGTCACTATTTTTTTTTTTATATATTTAACAGTATTTTCTACCGTTTAGCAATTAAAATAAGTACGCTTAGCTAACAGTAAAAATATTTAACAAGCTATGAATACACGCTTTTTAAACAATTAATACAGTGTTAATTATTATACCTCTCATTTATTTTTCTTTATATAATTTTAATTCATATCTTGGCGTTAATCTGGAAGTAGAGTCAGATTATACTTATTATAATTATGCGCATATATTAACTGGGTAACGATGTAACAATAGTCGGCGAGTTTATGTTCAAGTTAATTACTGTAGTATTCTTTATATTATTTAGTATCAAGGTTAAATGAGAAATTAACGAAATGTGCGTATTTTTTATAATAACATAAGTAATGATAATACATATTTTAAAGTTTATCAAGACGACTGTTTTGAGAAAAACATAAATAGGGCTATGTATGATCCACTGACCGCCTTTTAAGCTACGTGCTTGGATCCTACTTAAAATGTCAAGTGGTCAATCCTAATAATTACATCTGGACATACAAATTCTTGCCAAACGTAAACACAATAATTACAAACTCAGAGCAGGTGATAACTGTACTGTTGACAAGTGTGTGAAAACATTGCAAACTTGCCCTTTTCTGATGAAATAATGCAGCAAGTGCATTCTAGCTTGTAAATTGCGTATTAATTGTTCTTTAATAAAATCAGTTTAATATTGTATTAAAGCCGACAAGACAAAACAAGACTTGCCATTTTAAGAATTATTTTTTTCGTTTTAATAATGTGATAAAGTTTCTTGTATTAAGCCGACTTTTTGCTATGGATTTGTGAACCTGTTGATTTCATGACAGTGTGTATGAACCGCATTCTGATTATGGTAGATAGCTATCTATTTTGATATGTTACTGTACCACTTGTATGCGGAAACCAACAATAAGTGGAGCAACAATGAAGAGACTGACTCTTACTAAGTTATTATTCTCTTTTATTGTTTACAACTTAGGCTTATTTAAAAAAAACGGTCTCCTTGGTGACTTATGACTAGATCATAAAAGTTTATTACAAAGCTTCTCTCACCTGTGTGTTAACAGCAGATAGCTTCAGCCAGAGCACCGAAGCACACACCAACAGAATATACTTCAAACCCATGTTTACACTCACAGAGTACCTTAGTCCATTACTCACTAATTAAATAGCAATTAATACTGACAAGTTCTATAGGAAATCGTCAAACTTCAACAATAAGACAAAAAATATTCCCACTAGCTATTTAATTATAGATACAATAGCGATGAAACCACATTCACTAGGCTTCACCTTTCCTAGTAATTATCTAAAACCAAATGTCAATTGCACTGGCTTAATCGATAAAATTGATAAATTATCGATTCTAAATTAATAAATTATTTAAATGTTAGTAATAGCAGCACTATAACACTGGCGAGTTTGTTTTTTAAATAAGGAATAGTGTCGGTTTTCGTAATGTTCGATTTTTTTATGTTCGTGCGTCGATTGTTTCGCGCGCGTTCTCTGCGCGGATTGTAGTGAGACTATTTGACATTTGGCCGCGCCGTCACGAGCTAGTGATGCCCCCCTACCCGGCCTGGCTCGCGTCCTTGAACGTACTACAGTGTTCTCGATTTATAAATTCGATGTGTTCTTATTACCCGTCCGTTGCCTGAATCGACGGATTTTGTTAATTAACCGCTTGTTCTGACTTCCTGGAGCTAATTCAATAAACAAAGGTTTGCGTCCTTATCAAGCAATTAAGTATTTAGCCGGTTTGTGAATTATTTAACACCTGCAAAGGGGATCGTGACTTTGAATATGTTATGGAATATGCGGACAAGTACTGTTCGTAATATGCAGTAACAGATTAAAACTCATATACATATCAGACATTCAAAACTGTTTAACTGAAATATTGTAAGGACAATATTTTATTATTCACATATCCATAACTTACAAATTGTTCGCTTAGGTATACTTATTTACTCTTACTTATCTACATAAGTAAATTAAAAAAAATACAAGTATCATATACCTACTCATATATAAATAAATTGACATTTGACCAATAAAATCACCCTGTATGACACATAACATAACATAATGTTTGTTATGTTATGTGTACCATCCCTTATATGGTATGTTTATGTTCAGGTATTTAGTTTCTCACGGTCTCGTCTAATAATAATTATTATCATTCCTGTGTCATCGTGTTATGATTGTGTTTCCGGATGCAGGTGGGCATGTTATTAATTATGTTTTTAATAGCTAATTAATGTCAACCTAGTTAATTGCTAAGCCTAGTTTGAAAGGTTATAGATAATGGATTTAAGCCAGGTTACATTATTTTGAGGTTCTCTGGGTATGAACTTGTGTTTGTATATTAAATACAGCAAATATAATAAATATAACAATACCAAAACGTTTTTTGTAGACCATGGCATACGATAAGAGAGTGAATAGATTAAAACACACTTTAAAATATTCATGGTCTGTTATTATGTTTGCATTTATTATTATTATTATATTAGTTTTGGTGCAAAATAACAATAACGCATAATATTTTCCGGAATAATAATGGCATCTAATTATTTTCGCATTTACCTCTCACAGCTCAGAGGAAAAATATAACAAAGTCCACCAATTACCAAAATTATAGCTGTGAGCTATATGCCACACACGTCAATTGCAAAATCTTTAACAACAATGGGCCCCAAATTACCCATTCATAGCAAATAATATCCCATTAAGTCGAGAAACGCATTCAAATAAAAAAACTGATTTAACTCAAATTAACATAAAACTGTCGTAATAATGAAGCCACCTGATTGTGAATAATTCCGCTTCAAAATCAATAATATTAGGGGTGGAGGTCAGAGTACAACAATAATTTGTAACTAAGATTTTGGAAAATGAACTTAATGTAATTGACAACAAATCCCTTTTTCCAACACCTGTTCGGTCGCGGTCACTTATGACCTACGTTTGAACTTCTCGAATTAAAAAAATCTGTTTTTTTTTAATTCGAAATGTTTATAAGTAGTCCATTTATCTATAAAATGCATTTAATAAAATATAATAATGCACCTTAACAACTTAAAGTGGTTTCTGCTAAAATTGGTATGTATTGGCTCATTTACTTTTATTTACAATTCAGTACTGAAATCTAATATAACAACAAACAATTACAACTATTGAGTTCTGAGGTTTACGCGAATGTTAGACATTGAAATAAAACTACTTTTACGGATTTTATCGTGGTTTGTATTTTGATTTTAGTTCCCGACGTTTCGACACCTTTGCAGGTATCATGGTCACGGGCAGACTGAGGTGGTGTTCGTCTTGACGGTTGTTGTTGCTCGTTCTACCTTCATATTTTTATTAATTATTTGTGTTCCGGCCTACGCAATATGAGCTCACGGTGTCTTGAGGTCTTGCAGCGCTGCTCTTGGGTTTGATTTTGAGTTTGTTAATTATCGGATCCCAAGTAGGTGATATCTTCCAGCCGTCTTCTCTATTGAAATTAGGGTGTTTTTTAATCTCAATAGCCTCGCGAAACATCCTAGGTTGGATAGAATTATCAAATCTAATGTAATGGCTGGAGCCTTCAGCATGATCGGCGACTGCAGACTTCGTTTAGCGGCGGTGTTTCACGTCAGCTATGTGTTCTACTAAAATCAAAATACAAACCGCGATAAAATCCGTAAAAGTAGTTTTATTTAAATTACAACTATACTAAAATTAAAACTTATATAAATAAATAAAACTAACACGCGTCAAAAAATTCATCGTCATCCTTGTCAATGGCGGGAAACGTGCCCAGAAGGCTGGCAGCATTGCCAATTGGCCAATTGGCTATGCCGATTCTCTGTGCAAGGAACAAACCCGCCCTCTGGTCACGAGTAGAGTCGTTCAAACGTTTTGTATGTATTTGTAAAGTAATATAGATCATTGAATCTGCAAACGACACATATTTGAAAAAAATCTGTACTTATACATTATTAAATAATAAATAACTATACAAATGATGTTCCAAAGTACTCAATAGCGCATATTAAACTATCTAGAGCCTGTAACCGCATCACGTGCTTTAGAACGTAATGCAGCCTTGACTTACCCATCGATAGAACTTAAATGTATCCGAACTTAATAAGCGGTGATCAATTATGCTTACCTAAAAGGCGCAGTTTGTACAGTAGACATGTTCTGAACATATGTCGGGGTACAGTCACGTACAAAGATGGTATGAATTTACAAATCTATTTACAATAGAATGTAAAATTATATCCAACAATATGCTTTTTGAAAATAATTCTAACAAAAAAAACCGACTTCAAAATAAGTCTCATATGGCTTTCTTATGGATCCCACTGTCATAACTGGACCAAATTAAAATGGGACCAAACGGGAAGCACCACCTTTCAAATAAAAAAAGAATCATAATAAAATAAAATAATTGAGTACCTCCTCCTTTTTGAAGTCGGTTAATAATAAACACTTGTTGAAATTGATTGGTTTCCTCATATTTTTTATACAGTTTTTGTAAATATTCAGTCATATTAAAATTTTATTTACAATTCAATACTTAAATCTAATACAAGAACAAACAAAGACTAAAATTAAATCTTATATAGATAAATAAAACTAACACGCGTCAAAATACTCATCGTCATCCTTGTCAATGGCGGGAAACGTGCCCAGAAGGCTGGCAGCATTGCCACGTTGAATGGCTATGCCGATTCTCTGTGCAAGGAACAAACCAGCTCTCTGATCACGAGTAGAGTCTACCAAACGTTTTGACAGTTCTTTAAAAAGATTTCGTGCACTCGGACCCCATGACCCGAGCGTTTCAACCCCAAACGGCTCGAAAATATAATTACCCATTAGGTTATTATACTTTCGCCGTTTAAGGGTCTCCGCTGCTCCAGCAGCAGCGCCAGGAGAGGCCGCCGAACTTAGAACGTGGGATGGCGCAAGGGTGTCGACGCACGTTGCGTCCCACACCAAAGGCCGACCCAATTTCCAAGGCAACAATGACATACCGTCAGGTCTCTTACCATCGCTGCGCACCAAACCATTGGGTTCCAAAACAGCTGGTACACCGGCAATGACAAGAGCACGACGAATAATGTCATTAATATTTGCGTGACGGGATATACGTCCTGCGCTCCTGCTGCAGGACAAGCCATGGTGACCGAGGCAATCGACTGTTTCACCGCATTGACACCGATGAGATGCGACACAAGGTATACCTAAACGTAAACTGATGGCGAGCCGGAAAGTATTGTCATCCAAAATCGTACCAAGAGTGGTTGACGGAAGTGCCTGTAACCAGAGGCCCGATTCCCATTCTCCCACAGCCAGGAGACGCGCGCGCTCTGCAGTGTTGATTGACGTATGTTTTTTTTTTCATTTGTGTATTGCTTTGATAAGCTAAAGAATAGCTTATTCGAATTATATAAATTTTCTACTACCAATTTTAACACATATGTACCCAAAAAATAAAAACAGTTGAGTATGTACTTCGATACCTAATTAGTAATTATTTGATGTAATTTATAACCATAATTATGATGAATGAGTGTCGGTTATAGTTCAATGGCTAATGTGACTGACTTATGACCGGGAAGTCGTGAGGTCGATTTTATTTCACACCACAAAGAATAACTGTAATAAAAATATTACACAATAATTTCAAAAATACTTCAAAAAATGTACCTTCGTAATTTTACGAGGTACCTTATTAACCTTATAATGTGAAAGGTTAATTTTTATTGAAATATACAATTTCGAAAGATTGAAATAGTTATTAGTTTATAGATTTATTTATTATAGATAAGTTGGGCCGAGTAGGAAGTCATCTCCTTAATGTCAATTTTGAACATTGTGAATTTTTAAGTTCTTATTTTCCTTCAGGCAAAGGCAGACTACTGATTTTACTGCAGAGGTTTCTCAGGCTTTTGATACCAACCTACGATGGGTCACCCGAATTTACATTTCCTAACTTATACAGCATTTCATATAAAAAAAAGGTTTTATCGATCCTCGAACACTTTTATCGCCCTGAGAATAAAACCTCTTTGTACGGGAAGATGTATGTAACGCGCAACACACGATTAATGGATGAGATTCTCGTTAGAATGTGTTATCTCGATTCTAAAGTGTTCGCGTTCAGATCGCAATAAAGATAAGCGATGTAGAGCAAACTAATTAATTACTATTGACTAATCAATATAACTAAACTAAAACAATCGACATACGATGCAATCGATTTGATATGGTTGGCGCACTGAAAAGGAAGACAACATGCATTGATTGCTTGCTCAATGTAATTTCAAAACAAGATAAAATATACCGTTGATAACTAAGTATGGGTAAGTAAAGCGCATATACATACGTACAATATACACACATTTGTTTGTCGGTTTTCTTTTTCAGTAAATAACCAATTTTCGGGCTCTTTTGTTCAAGCTCCCACACTAAAGTGCCCCGTAAACGCTCAAATTGTTTGTCAAATTTTACGTGTTTGTCAAATTATTTAAAAGTGTACAGCTGTGTTTGAGGCGTTTGTCAAACAATCTACGTGTTTGTCGCGTTTGATGAAGTTTGATGAAAAAATTTGTTTGATATTTGGTTTGATCGTTTAAGCTATTCTTTGATGAAAGCGTAAAGTTTGAACAACAAATTTGTCAAGCAAGTTTGTACGTTAACAGGGCACTTATAAGTTTATGGTGTATAGGAGTGTCGCAGTGTTAAGATAACATAACGATACAAAACGGCGCGGCGCCAACATATTGCGACAACGTTACAAAAAAGTTCACATCATTCGAAATTGAAAAAGAGATTATCTACGTAACACATAAACAATATTTAATTATCGAGCAATCAGCATTCATCTTCACAACTCTAGCAAACATTTAATCGATACTATTCGATTACCATCTCGATCCCTATTTGGTCTCAACTCGATGTTATCATCGTTGCATAATATGTGGATCAGTTCTGTAATTGTTGCTAATCTGTGGTTCTCGTTGCAAAACAATAGACAGATGGAATGGAACGTTGTTTTTGTAACTTTAAATTTGGATTGGGATTTAAAATAATAATACAGTCTTTTACATTTATAAACAAGTTTGATTTTGTCTACGACTTTATCCAAATTTGTTAAGCGTATATTATAGGAAACTTCAAATAACTGCCAAGTATTTACCATTATTATGGATGGCACCTATATACAGTACCTATAAACCACATGCACTGCACTGTAGTTATCAATAATTAATAAAAGCTACCCAACCCTAAATTAAAAATGTTATTTTTTACACGACTGCCCAAAAAGGAGTGTTATGTTTTCAGGGTTCATGTATGTATGTATGTATGTATGTATGTTTGTGAGTTTCTTTATTCCACCATAACTTCTAAAAGGCTTGACCGATTTCAATGTTTGTGGTATCATTAGAAGCTTTGAGTTATCCCGAGTGACATAGGCTATGGGCATTAAAAAATGGTCAAGTGTGAGTCGAAATCGCCTTCAAAGGGTTCCGAACGATATTTTTTTTTGTGTTGTGTCATGTATTTTTTGTTGTTCACTAAAAGGTATTAAATAAAAAAAATAAAATTAAAAAAATTAAAAAACACGCCTGCCATGTCAAAAATTTTTAAAAACAAGTCAAATATTTGCAGTCGGGGGTAATGCACCTGTAATGAATTGTTCCAAGTAACCGACCCCGACTGCAAATATTTGACTTGTTTTTAATTTTTTTTGACATGGCAGGCGTGTTTTTTAATTTTTTTAATTATAGTTTTTTTATTTAACATCGTATTCGCTAAGCCTTGCTAGTAAATAAATAAATTAGTTAAAGTTTTAGGCATTTCAGAATAAACCCTAAACAAAGCCTCCTTATAACATCATGTTGAAATCAGTTCAGTATTAATTGGTGCAGTCAGCCATCTCTCTAGATATCTAGCAGTGGCAGTATGACAGACTGACGGCCCATCAAATGTAAGCGCCACTTAACACGAAGGTGATTGATTGATGTGATACACATTTAATTACTATAAGACTTGTAATTGCGTTCACCTCTCGTGAAATATGGACCTATACTGATATGATATACCTAGACTGCAGTTTTAGGATTTTTTTTGCCAGCCATTTCTGTCCCATCGCAGGGCAAAGGCCTCACAACCCTACTTCCATATAATACATGTATAATTTGTTTAAATATTACAACATAATTACTAACATCTATGACACAAAACAACAAATAAAATTAAAGGCGAAATCGATACTTTTTACACTTAATAAAACAACTAAAGAACAAACGTCCAAATAAAGCTTACAAATAAAAGGCCTACCTCTTTTTATAGACATGCGTAGGAGTTTGAGGAAATAAATAATAGGTTATAAGAATTCCAAACATCGATACGTTTAAATAAGAATGTAATTATATGTTCTATGACTTGTTAACCCGATTTAATTAAGACGTTTACTATATTGGGCTGACAGCAGACTTTGTATCAGGAAAACTGTTCAATTTATATTTTTTGTTAACTAGGCTATTAAGTTTTGTCGTATTAGTACATAAGTTAATAATATGTGCATGCCACTTAATGCATATCAGACCTTATTCACTATGAATTTGTTGATGCTGTGAGTTTATATTCTTTCAATGTTCTTCAAAATGCTGCCAGAAAATATGTATAAGCTATATATTATAGTGTTCCAAATTGTTTGGCAGCATTTTAAAATTAGAATGTTTTTAAGAAGTTACATTTCGTGTCTACAGACATAACCAAAAAATAAAAGAAAAACTTAATCAACCGACTTTTGACTTTTGACTAATATTGATTTTAAATCAGAATTTTATGTTAATCACTGAATGACTAAGGAAAATGACGCTTTGACTTACTAATCCCGGACTTTTTAAATGATTCTTTGAATCTGCATTGCTAAAAGTGTAATATTATTCACTTTCAAAAAAATTGGTATTTATTGGATAACGATATTGGAGTGTATTAATTAACTAATACTCTTTATTGTATACCACAATATATATAGCCTTTCAGGATGTAGAAATAGTAAGAGTACAAGGGTGTAGAAAAGGCTATTTTAATAGTTTTATCTTGACTAGGCTATAAACAAACATATAGCTTTATAAGTTCTGTAAATATATACTGTGTATGCGACATTCGCCTATTTTTCCTAATTTCATTAAATCACCTTCAACTGTCAAAATCAGAAAGAAGAAAAGGGCTTATACTAAATTAACGTTACATTGTACTCTGATTAAGTGATGATAAAGCTGGTCCTTAATCAGTACTGCTCTGACATTTGGATAGGCGCGTACGTAAGAACAATGCGGTCAAGTCCCGTGGCTTGTGTCTTTGGCCTTGCATCGCGTCTCATGGTCCATCGAAATCCCGAGTGCTCTTCAAGTCAGCTGTCATTATAAACGTCAGTTGTTTGTTTATACCACCCACGTTAGATACGCATGATTTTTTAATTGTAGAACTAGATGCTACAGTATTTGGTTGGTTGGTTATGCTGGAATATTATTATATTAACATATAATTATGTTTATAAATAGTTCTGGTTTTTTTTCTCTACGATAGGTATCATTTACTAAAGACGAAATTTTATGTCTAGATGAAACGTATCGGATCTAGAATCGCATCGTGAAATAGTAAAAGGTTTATATTTATAATTTATTTATCTGCAGAATCACCACAGCGAAATAATTAGATATTGCAACATAAAATACTAGCAACCTATACACTATTTTATTAAACCTAAATAATCAATTAAAACATTACCTAATTAATTCAATTCATTAGCAGCATTAATAACAATTTAACAATGGCTACACTTAATCAATTCGGATGTGTTTCATCAATGTAACACTTTGCTATTGATTACGTTAAGGTGTTTAATTTACTATAGTACGTAGGTATGTAATTAATTTCCACAGTACTGTAATTAAATGGATATTATTGGATATACATATTGAATAACTTTGCCTTTATTGTATCGTTTAAATATTTAATAGAGAGTCAGCAGACATTTGTACCATATATTAGTAAACTTCAGCACAATTGGTCCTTTCATTTGTGTTTGTGGTATCTACCACAAACATACACATATACACAAACAGACACGTTAAACTTATACGTCGGACAATAAAAAAATACATTAAAATTTTAAAAACAAAGTTTATAATAATAATATAATAATATCCTGGGACAACTCACACACGGTTATCTGATCCCAAGCTAAGCAGAGCTTGTGTTATGGTAACCAGACAACTGATAAACTTACTTATATATTTCTAAATACATACATATTATAGATAAATTACACCCAGACACCAGAACAAATGATCATGCTCATCACACATCACACATCACAACATTTGTCCTGGGCGGGAATCGAACCCCCGACCTACGGTATAGCAGTCAGGGTCACTAACCACTAGGCCAACAGGCCCGTCAAGTTTATTGCGTTCATACAATTAACATACATCAATACCAAACCACATTCAACTTCAAATTCTTTAACCTAACGAAGACATTAAGAGCTCATCTCCAGCGCGGCATCCTCGCTCCTTATAAGGCGTCGTCCGTGATCGAATTGTTTGCGCCCGCGCACACGAGGGCCTGTCAATAATGTCGCAAGGGACGGGAGATCAAGCATTCGGTATTGAGTTGTGATTGGTGAGAGTAATGTATCATCTGTTTAAGGTAAGGACTGTAGAGTTCCTATGTCTTACTCTCATATAGCCTACCTACACGAAAAGTAAATAATATTATAATCTATACTAATATTATAAAGCTGAAGAGTTTGTTTGTTTGTTTGGTTGAACGCGCTAATCTCAGGAACTACTGGTTAGAATTGAAAAAATCTTTTTGAGTTAGATAGTCCATTAATCGAGGAAGGCTTTAGGATATATAACATTACGCTGCGACCAATAGGAGCTAAGCAGCAGTGAAAAATGTTACAAAAACGGGAAAAAATATTCATACTTGGAAGCTTCCGTTGCGTGCGCTGCGTAAACGGTTCGAGTTACCCAAAATATATGTATGAAAGAATTGTTCCTCTTTAAATGATCTAAAAAAATGTCTGCGACAGTATATGTCTATCTTTTAAGATTTACTCACTATAACCAATTTTAAGGTAATCATTTGGTCGAAATTAATGCATTATTGCCAATTATTTGCTACAGAGTTTTATCAACTTAATATTAACTAAAATTATCATTTACGCAGAAATACTTTTTTTTAAACTTCTTAATCGCGGTCATAATAACAGAAATTGACGCGGACGAAGTCGCGGGGATCAGCTAGTATATTATATTGATATGGAAAAAAGACTAAAATTTTTGGAGTAAAATATAATTTAATATTTATAACATAATAAAGCTTTAGCTGCATGCTAAGCATAACTTTAAATTCCTAATATTTGACGGAGCCATTAGTAATTTTATTTTATAAGCCCTGGTTATCAAACTCATGTATCTAGGCTTTACAAAAGATCACACAAACATAAATAATTAAAATAATAATGTATTTTAGCATAGAGCTCTTATACTATATATAACTATAGACCGATAGTATCGCTAGTTTTCCTTCGTGCCAAGCGAGAGCACTTTTTGTGTGTATCTAGTACATTCGTATACTGATTTAAAGTTATTTTTCGCGCAACGACAGACTTATCTGCGAAAATATCGATGGTTTCGACATTATTAGGATAATATTAGGGTTTTAGATAGTTTTATTAAAACGGCGCGCTCCGTCTTGATACAAAAATTACGATAAAACTAGTTCATACTAGTGCTCACGGTTCATACACTGATAGACTCACTCTTTAGTTTCTTATCTATACTCTAAGATAGAGCTATATAAAATTTCCAGTAGATAGATATTTTTACTCCTAATTTCGACCTTTCTATGCGATTCTTTGCACAGTGTGTGCATAATAGTTTGTATGCATCCCACTGATGCACAACGCATCAAAACACAATAGACCCACGAAATTGAATGCGTCGTTGCGAAAGTGGGCCGACACAACAGACTCATTCAAGTGTTTGATCAAATACTGCCGCTGTACAATCAAGAACCAACTGTTTTGTTTGTTTTATAAAGCATTAGGGGTCTGTTGAAAAAATATGAAACCTTAGATATAAAAAATCAGAAAAAGAACTCTAAATAAAATCACGCTCATGCACTTAAAACTTACCCAAAAGTTTGAAGAAATATAAATTGTTGACGGAAAATAATTTTTTGTACATATCTTAGTCATACAATAATCACACAACAGATAATGCGTTTTTTTAGACATAACTTCTTGTTATTATTGACTTTATTGTACAACTCACATTACGATAGCCATGTACAGAACCCTAGGCGATTATTTTATCGATTTTGTTGTGCAACATGGTATGCATCGCGGCATCTAATTAAAAATAAAAATAATAATCACCTTTATTTGTTTTATAGAGCTTTATTTGCATATTATTTGTCAACTTTTCTCCTCTGTGCTTTACCTATTATTTAATGTTAAACAATTTCCATAATTTTTATTAGATTAGTGCTAATTTAAAAAATTTTAGCTTTTCATTTAACAAAATATGCATAACATTATTACTATGTACCTACCTAAGTAGCGTCAAGTCGGGTTTGTGTTTAAATTATTTTAAGATGATAACAAACATGTAGAAAAGTACGTAGATACATATTTACGCATCCTTATAATAATAATTATTCTTATATATCTTATGTATTTTATTGAAAAAAAAAAGAAATGAATGCTGAGGTGACGAGTAGTAGAGATGAATGTAATCTGAATACGCATTGCGCCCCAAATAATTGGGAACAGGGCAGGGAGATAATGATATCCTTTTTTCAGATCAGTAAAATAGAGTTTGTAATTCGTTATTACCACTGACTTGCATAAACATAGTCGCTTTTTACTATTTTATTGCGTATCTACACATATGTAGTAAGCCTACTCTCTTGTTCTATTTTATCAGTGTTAGCAATCATTCGTTAATTGACACAACATCTTGATCGTTAAGAAATCAATTATTAATTACTAATGAGTGTACTATCTGACAGTATCTGTCATCGGCCGACCAGACGCCGCGCCGGCGCCAGCGGCTGATCTGATAACTGTTAACAAATATGTTATATGTTTGAGTTGACGATTATGTTTATTATCTTGATAGGAAATCACATGTCTGATAATCATTGATTATGTTTGTAAATGATTTTAAAGTGTTTAATTATTAATTTGTACTAAATTAGGTAACATACATACATAAAATTTTATGTTTGAGCACAAATCAATACTAGCTGTCATTCTCTGCGTCATATCTCAATGCAAAGAAAAAGAGGTTTGCGCATTTTTTATTTTCTGAAATTAAACTTGACGATATACCGTAGCTTGGTTAAGAAGTTCTATTTTTTTACAATAATATAAAAATGAATCGCTGAATGTGTTGTTCGTAAGAGGATGGTTCTTCAGGAGAGAAAAAATAAAAAAATATATAATTAAAGAATCGACTGTTAAGCGGTACGAAGTTCGCCGGGTCAGCTAGTTGTATGTAGTATGTACATATAATTTGGTGCTCATTATTTTATAACTGTCTTACATTAAAAAAACAGAGACATTTAGTCTAAGTATTTGTTGTTTTGCAATAAATAAAACTTACGTAAGTACGTACCTACTTACCTGATATATTTTTGTTTTTCGGTAAATTGTTGGGTTTTTCTTAATTATCACTCAATTTGCATTATTGTGTGAATCTAGAATCATCAGTATTGTGTGCAAATTACCTTGATACTTAATTGTTTGTCTTCTTACCCATTTAACTTGGCTAATAAACTTGAACATGAACTTGATTATTTTGTTGCAAAACAAATTTAATGACTGTGGAATTTTTCAAGAATACTAAATTTTTAAAACTATTTTATGCAAACATACCTAACTCAAAACATAATATAAAGCTAAGTCTAACACTCTTATGTGAGAAAATAATAATAATACAATTTGAATAGTTTTGTTTTTCAATTTCGTAAGATAAGAGTATATATTCATTAAGATTTCGAACGCAGCCCACAAACACATTAACATTAAAACATTACAAAATTCCCTTCAGGTTACGCCTATAACCAAAATTGAAATCACCATCGCCAATTTCCAAAAATGTTAAACCAAGAAATATTACTGAATATAAAAAATCTGCGCATCCAATCAAATTTCACGTACACAAACAATCGGTGACGCAAATAGGGTGTCCATGCTATCGGGACAGGTATCTCAGACGAAACGAATGGTTTCCTAACATCCGCACCAAATTTGAGGCCACCCGAATCCGCGAATAATGGAACAATTAAACCGTTGCGTAACATTTGACAATACCGCTAGGAGAACCATGCGATTGACATTTGATGGAAAACATTCAGGGTATGTGTTTGACCTAGTTTTTGTAAAGTTCACGAATGGTTGTAGTTTTTGCTCCTGGTGTGAATGTTGATTGTATTTTTTGTTACTATTTTGGTTAATAATGGTTTATTTTTTTTATTTTTTTATTTAATAATTTATGTACACACACGTTTATGTTTATGTATTTGTTTTTGAAAATAAACTATTTGTAAACAATGTTTTTGGTGATTTTTTTCCCACGTAGTAGTTGAGTTCTAATTGCTCAGAGATCTTGCATTGGTTCCTTTAACCCTTTGAGGATTAAAGTTGAAAGTTATGCTTTAGTCATCTGGCTAAAATGCATTGACCACATGAAGACATAAACATTTTTGGCAACGATTACCACGAAACGTCTTCATTTATTTTTCCTTAAAACAAAACATCTCAGAAATAAGAATAAACAGTGTAATGTGATACAGTATAAATAATCTCGCCTTTCGCGTTCACACCTTTAACCTTCCAATGAGGTCGTACTTGTGATTACAGAAATATAATTTTTCGTCTCATTTGCTGTTAAAAATTCACACAATAATCGTTATCTTAATATGATATTACTTTTTGCGCTTTTATGAACAATGAATTCAAGGCCTATCATATTATTATCGGTTACCTTCCGCGGGGTTGCCAGCGTAAACACGGTAATTCTAATGGTTGGTACGAATCGTTTTATAAGTCATAGTTTTGCCCCAAGCAGATCGCTTTTTAAAAAGCTTATTGAACTCAATCTTTTTATTTTTAAATTTCCTTAAGACTATTCACAAACCTCAAATACAATATTTACCTATTCCACGATATTAAGTCAAGTTTTGTTTTCACCTTTTTTTCCTTACCAAATTAGTAACTGCTCTGAATCAGCGGGTTGAAGGACGACACTGTCGTCAAAATGTTAATATTACGACACTATCTTTTCGGTCTATGAGAATGGGAAAAGCCCATGAACTCACAAAGAGGGTTACGAAGTATCCTCCACCAATCTTAGAAAAAATCTTCTTAAACGACGAATTAAGGGCAGATCTTGCTTTAGATCTGCCCATAAATTTACATAATAAGAATATATTAAATACATACAAGTCGGTATGTTGTTTGACAATTTGTTGGACCTTGTGAAATTGTTACCAAATTATATGTTTTTTTTATTATGTAATTATAGGTTTAGTTTTATCTTAATACCTGTTTTCAGTTTTGTTCTAAACTCTGATTAGTGCTAAGTAGGTCAGGTACGTTCACAGGCTTTAATATGTACAAACGGTTTGTTTTCAGGCAAGGATCATATCTAATCTCAGGAACTACTGGTTAGAATTGAATAAATCTTTTTGTGTTAGATAGTCCATTTATCGAGGAAGGCTTTAGGATATATAACATTACGCTGCGACCAATAGGAGCGAAGCAGCAGTGAAAAATGTCACAAAAACGGGGAAAAATATTCATACTTGAAAGCTTCCGTTGCGTGCGCTGCGTAAACGGTTCGAGTTACCGAAAATATATGTATGAAAGAATTGTTCCTCATTAAATGATCTAAAAAAATGCCTGCAACAGTATATGTCTATCTTTTAAGATTGACTCACTATAACCTTTTTTAAGGTAATCATTTGGTCGAAATTAATGCGTTATTGCCAATTATTTGCTACAGAGTTTTATCAACATAATATTAACTAAAATTATCATTTACGCAGAAATACTTTTTTTTTTAACTTCTTAATCGCTGTCATAATAACAGAAATTGACGCGGACGAAGTCGCGGGGATCAGCTAGTGTATTATATAATGCCTCCTAAACAGTTTATATTTGCGTAAAAAGCTTGCCCTTTTTTTCCTTTTAAACTAAATAATCTTTTCTTCTTTTCTTGGCAATTTAAAATAGGTTTTATTTGTGCTTTTAATCATCTGGCCGCAATTGCTTATCCCATGGAATTAAAAAGGTCTACTTGCAAAAACATATTTGTAATTTTTGCGAAAGGGATTTATTTTTTACAGCTACATGTAAGTTACAACCCAGGCTATCAACTACAGGGCTATCCAAAAAATTACTGCGAATAAACAAAAAAATAAAATCTCGTCAAGTACTGAATCCTAATTAGCAATATAATGGTCACCCTACCGTATTGGCTCGTCATCGACCCTGAGATGCACCTGATTAATAAGCGATTTCCTAAGCATCCGACTTTTGTTCCATTTTGCTAAAGATGTAGTAATTAAGTTATTAATGATGCTAAGTAGGTATGTAGTGAACAATGTAGGTATATCTTTAGTTGATCTTCTTAGGCCTAATATGGAGCGAAAGTGAAATACTTTTAGAGTTTTCAAGGATATTTTTATGTTAGCAATATTTATTTGGAAATATAACATAAATTATATTATTTAGTATTTTATGTAAATGTGTGCTAAAGAAAGGAGATAGTATTTGAAGTGCAGTTGCTTTAATAAGTAGGAGAGGAAGATCGAGACAATATTATACTAATTTGTGATGAGGTTACAACATTTGAAGAATTACACTAAGCTGCTTATAATTTTGACGACCTCCGTGGTCGAGTGGCGTACGCACCCGTTTCAAGGTGTCGCTAGCTCTGAGGTCCCGGGTTCGATCCCCGGACGGGTCAATGTAGAAAACCACTTTTCTACATTGTCTAGGGTCTGGGTGTTTGTGGTACCTTCGTTGCTTCTGAATTCCATAACACAAGTGCTTTAGCTACTTACTTTGGGTTCAGAGCAATGTATGTGATGTTGTCCGCATTTATTTATTATTATTTAATTATTCCATCTAAATTAACCGATGCGAATCTATGTTACCTAGGTAGTTAATACATTATACAACAACAAGAATTAAACAAAGTTATTTTTGTTTTGACTGACATTAATGTGCATTTAGTTTTCTTTATCGCGTATTAGTTTGCTTAGAGTATGATATCTGCGTATCTTTTCACACGGGAACATTAAAGCTCCTTTGTTTAAGAAGTCACCTTAGACCATTAGTGATCGTCTCGGTCATTGCCAGTAGGTCTAAACAACATCACTTTAAATACAGCCGAAAAGGTATACAATAGTATATAGGAAGCTTCAAGACCGGGACTCAAAATGGGATAACGATTTTATAATGTCATTAATATATAGATTTATTTAGACTTCTAGATCAACGATTAATCGACAAATTTTATTTCATGGCTGGCTAATTGGCATGGAGTTCTTCTGATTAAATGGTTTTAGGCTAACTCACATATTTTAACGACTCCATGTTTGATATTAACTTCCCAGAGCGTGTTGTTGGCTGCACTAAGTAGTACTTACTCGCTCATAAAAGCTTAAAAACTAATTATTATACATATGTGTGGAATTCTGATCACAGCACAGGCTATGCTCTTCCATCCATCTTCTTAACTCACTTCATTATCTGACACTTAACCTCGCACTTAGCCACGAGCCATAATCTAAGTACTACTTACCATAAATCCCTGTACCATTGTGCTCAGAAACAAACTATATCCATACATCAAACTGAAATCATCCATTTTTCTTGCGACCGAGTGACGTGTTACCTTGACCGGGAATCGAACCGCATTGTTGTGCCATTGTTTGAACAGGATACTCCGTAGATTTATTTGTTTTATCTTCAGTTGCGTCAAATAACGTACAAGGTGAAATTAACTGAGCGAGTCGTAAAAAATGTTTTCAAGGTATTTATTACCAAAGAGGCTTTTAACCTACCCCTTAACCTATCTAAAGAATCATCAACGAATTTGTGGCGCACCATAATCATTATATTTTATTCCAATAGGCCTCAGCAAAAGGTTTGAATGCACTTGCAAAATGTTGCGTCTATTTTACTGCACGGATATAATGGATTGATTTAAGATCTACGCATATTAAATGCTTTATGCTGGTGAGTTTAAGCATTATTGTGCACCTAATAGTATTGTGAAACTAAAAATATAAATCTACATTATTGGTTCATTAACTCGAAGTCTGAGTGTAAACCAACAAAACACAAGTGTTACAAGACTAATACCTGATAATAATATATTGAATTCTATTGTAAATCAACAGAGGTTATTATTTCTTCACAGTACGATTGACCTAACATCCAATTTGTACAAAAGCGAGCGGTTCGGAACAATTACGTTAATGTAATTGAAGCATGCTGGTGCAACTATAGCTATTTATGGGATATTTTTACTCTCACAACATGGGAACATCCTTCAGTTGAGATAAGATCGCGTTACTTTGGTCGCTGACGACGGTGAAGCAATGGTGTGTTGGTCAACTGGAATTACAAAGATGCTTAGATATTTACGGTAATCGTGTTGATGATAAGACTACAAAGCCGAATGGTATAGGGGCCTAGAGATACCGTAAACAAGCATAGAGTGCACGCATCGCTGTTGTGCCGATCGTTTGCATTTTTCCCCTCATTTGACGTGATCGTGAAGACGAACTCTATAGTTACACACTTATTTTTACTTATAATTGACTTATGTCTGTCTTAAATAATTATATTTTATGTCATGTGTGTGTTCCAAAACTTCAGGACTAAATCCTAATTAGCAGGCGATATCAAATTCGCAAGATATTATTCTCATATCTTTACTTAAATGTTTACTTCCATAAAAATACAAATTATTTACGATACCACAACTAAATGCCTTTGCTGTTGAAGTAGGTACACAACTACACATTCATGACTATTTAGCTGTTCCCATAGTTAGCAGCCATAGCATATAATGCATCGTTTAGCTTAGTAAACAGTGAGTATCGCAATGTGACTTTAAAGTTACTACTTAGCCACCGCGATGTTTAAACAATGTCAATGTAACGTACTAAGAATGGGAACATCAACATATAATTATTTCGTGGTTTAAATTTTAATTTGAAATAGATAAAGAAATTCAAAGGCCTCAGTCTTATAATTAGCCTTAGATCGTATGGAAAGTATATACCTATAGTAAAATATACCTAGCTATTGTCATTAGGGTCCCTAAGACTAGAGTCTTTTCTGTGTCATAGCAGAAAATGCTACAACACAAAATAAATAGCTTCTATAAATATTGAGAAATTGAAATATATTTCTTGTTCAAAATAGAATAATAAAATAATTAGACAATTAATTTTGATACTCTGTCGTTTGTTCTTAATGTTCTATATCTTCTACAAGACTACCGGGCAGTGCCTGTCTTGCATTGCTTACCGACACGTGTACATAAACGGCCTGTACTCACATATTTCTCACGCCAACAAAAGCTTGAGCAACTAACACGTTTCAAACCGCCTCGTAATTAATGTTTTAATACCCTTTTACAACATCCATGGTAATAAAATTCCTGGGTTGTGTATGATAATTATCAGACTATTCAATACCAAGTGTAAACACATTACCCTTCTTTGTGTTGGTTCGCGATCCCGCGGCTCCAGCAAAGGCGAGGACGGGACCGGGGTGTTTTGGTCGGTGCAAGTCCGACATATCCCCACGCAGTGCCCTCCACGTGGGTCGTACTCATTAGATTTTCAAACACAAAAAAAATAGGGTAAAAAACGAAAATTTTGTTTATCCTATATACTTAAAAAAAAAAGTATCTTCATGCATTCTTCAAAGTAACTAGCCTGTAACTATTTCTCTGCACACGACAGACATTTTTCGACGATAAAACATAGTTTCTAGGCCACAACCTAATGACATCCTCTAACATTTAATCATCCAATTTAAACAAGAAACCTTAAATTACAATAAATTGAATAAAAATTATTATAATGCAAAGTTTTAAGCTAACGATCACCTTATATGGATAATGACTATAATGTCCTCTAATATGTTATCTAAAAGAATAACGGTTGCGAAATCATTAGAATCATATTAGACATATATTTTTGTGTAGCTTCTGCGTGATACCTCAGAAATACTTAAAAAAACTGGCCAAGTGCGAGTCGGACTCGCGCACGAAGGGTTCCGTACCACCGTCGTATGAGAGCCCCCCTTAAATATTAATTTTATGTGGTTTTTAGTATTTGTTATTATAGCGGCAACGGACATCATTTGTGAAAATTTCAGCTTTCTAGCTATCACGGTTTAAGAGATACAGCCTGGAGACAGACAGACGGACAGACAGACAGCGGAGTCTTAGTAATAGGGTCCCGTTTTACCCTTTGGGTACGGAACCCTAAAAAGGTTAATTTTGTTGACGTCACTACTACAAAAACTAGAACCATAGTAACTTGTTCACTCCTATTGATAACAATATTATCTTGGCTGAAATAGGTTGTTTCATTTTATAGTATACCTAATACCACTTTCAATCGATAGAAGACCAGACTTTTTACAGCTCAATAATTGACCTCTAGCCTTATCACGAATAAAAATAAACTTCGTAACAACAATAAAGACCAATGACCTTAAGTTCATGTAAAACAAGCTTAAATCTATTGCCACACAAAACAATAACACAACAAATCAAATTGGATTTTTAATCCGCTCTTATTTCGAAAGCATTTATCTTTAAAACAACGTTTTGCATATATCTATTACTAGCTGATCCCCGCGACTTCGTCCGCGTCAATTTCTGTTATTATGACCACGATTAAGAAGTTAAAAAAAAAGTATTTCTGCGTAAATGATAATTATATATAATTAGTATAGATTATGTTGATAAAACTCTGTAGCAAATAATTGGCAATAATGCATTAATTTCGACCAAATGATTACCTTAAAAAAGGTTATAGTGAGTCAATTTTAAAAGATAGACATATACTGTCGCAGACATTTTTTTAGATCATTCAAAGAGGAACAATTCTTTCATACATATATTTTGGGTAACTCGAACCGTTTACGCAGCGCACGCAACGGAAGCTTTCAAGTATGAATATTTTCCCCCGTTTTTGTGACATTTTTCACTGCTGCTTCGCTCCTATTGGTCGCAGCGTGATGTTATATATCCTAAAGCCTTCCTCGATAAATGGACTATCTAACACAAAAAGATTTTTTCAATTCTAACCAGTACTTCCTGAGATTAGCGCGTTCAACCAAACAAACAAACAAACAAACTCTTCAGCTTTATAATATTATATAAGTATATAAGTATAGATAATGCATTAATTTCGACCAAATGATTACCTTAAAAAAGGTTATAGTGAGTCAATTTTAAAAGATAGACATATACTGTCGCAGACATTTTTTTAGATCATTGAAAGCGGAACCATTCTTTCATACATATATTTTGGGTAACTCGAACCGTTTACGCAGCGCACGCAACGGAAGCTTTCAAGTATGAATATTTTCCCCCGTTTTTGTGACATTTTTCACTGCTGCTTCGCTCCTATTGGTCGCAGCGTGATGTTATATATCCTAAAGCCTTCCTCGATAAATGGACTATCTAACACAAAAAGATTTTTTCAATTCTAACCAGTACTTCCTGAGATTAACGCGTTCAACCAAACAAACAAACAAACTCTTCAGCTTTATAATATAAGTATAGATAATGCATTAATTTCGACCAAATGATTACCTTAAAAAAGGTTATAGTGAGTCAATTTTAAAAGATAGACATATACTGTCGCAGACATTTTTTTAGATCATTTAAAGCGGAACAATTCTTTCATACATATATTTTGGGTAACTCGAACCGTTTACGCAGCGCACGCAACGGAAGCTTATAAGTATGAATATTTTCCCCCGTTTTTGTGACATTTTTCACTGCTGCTTCGCTCCTATTGGTCGCAGCGTGATGTTATATATCCTAAAGCCTTCCTCGATAAATGGACTATCTAACACAAAAAGATTTTTTCAATTCTAACCAGTACTTCCTGAGATTAGCGCGTTCAACCAAACAAACAAACAAACAAACAAACAAACTCTTCAGCTTTATAATATTAGTATAGATTAATAAAATAACATATGACCTATGAAGACCAATTTAAAACTCAAATTATGAAATTTTACTTCGATTCGATTAGGTATAGAAAACCAATATAAGCTTAGGCTATGCTTAGGTGGTCGGCAAAATGTCACTACTGAAGGTTAACATTTTGCTACACCGAAAGACGCGCGAATGATAAACACGTGCTACTATTGTCAATCGCTTTTCGTAGAAAAATACTTATTGCCTTCTCTTTTCATCCTAATCCTACACCTAAATATCGAAAAGTTATCGATATGTTATGTTTTTAAATATTGTATTTAAAAATAACCTTTCTAGAAAGAAAATAAACAATATAATAGTGACGCAATAATGATGTAGAAATACTTCTATGAACAAGAAACAAAATCTTCTCTCTAAGTGCAGGATTACTCGCCTCGCCTTTAGTGTAACAAAGGCCAATAATATTTTGCAAGCTCGACGCACCTTTATTATTTTACACATGAATCTTGTTAAATCTAACTAAAAACCATGGTATGCAAATACAAGCTTTACAGTGCGATGAATAAAATAACTTTTTGTTTGACCCTCAGTGCACTTTGGTATGCAAATATTACTGAATGGTTAAAGTGTTAAACCTAAAAGACTAAATATTTAAGGCCTGTTCTCAATGCCATAGATACCTACTTCGAACGTACCTTCAGCGGCTAGTACACAAGTTATTATGTTTCATTGACACTTCCAAAATATAATGTAAGTCATGAGGAGCCTCTTGAAATTGGATGCACGCCATTTTTAATTTCCAGAATATTTCGCAATACGAATGAGAAGGCTGCAGTGAGTAATGTCCTGCTGCCGGATTAGGTTATTTGAGACTCATAAACAGTATCTAATGGGAAAAGGCCCCAAGCTGCAGGGATTAAGGCCTTAGAGAGAGGAACTTTCTCCAGCGCGCCGTGACAATAACCTCTTTGCCCCAGCTTTATCTTTACATAGTACAAAACTAAGTCATTCCCGCTGTTTGTATGCTTAGATCTTAATTCAGTTCAAGAGGAAGGTTCATATGTATAATACATTCATATTATAGTATCATTACACCCGTGCGAAGCGTGGGCAATTCACTAGTTCCTTTTTAAAGCAACTAGACTAGCACTCTAGAATGTTTGCCCCAAAAACGCAGCCACTTAAATATATTGCGTGGACTACCAAAAACGTTTTTATTTTTTTTAAACCATGAATGAAGCAACCAATCAGACCATTTACGAATAAACGCTTTGATAAAATCTCAATGCAGATAAATGGTTATAATAATGATATTTATGGTGTAATCTAATGTTATTACTACATCCAAAACACACATTTCAAAGACATATAATTCTACGCTAATTTCAACCTTAAGTCGTCAGGATACAGTGTAATATACGTTTCCCTGGATAATTATATTTATGGTTACCGTGTTTAGCTTTACAAACACATAAACTGCTTTTGTTTTTCCTTATTTAATATGGAATAGTTTGATTAACGAGCAGAGGTAATAAATGGTTTATTTGCATATAAAGATGACACTATTAAATAGTGAAGAATGTGCATCGTAAAGGTAGGCACATAATTATGTGGTTATGTGTTTTTCCTTTACTTATAGATGTTGGTCTTTGAAATATGGTATCCATTCGAACGCTAAGAAATACCTTGTTTGGCTTGTTTGTTTTATGGTTAACCGCAAGTCAGTAAAAATAACGAATTACGAAAATTAACTCTTTTGAGGTCTGATATACTTACATATCGAGTACCTTCAAATATTTAGACATAACACAGACTAAGATCATCAACTATGACATGACTCCGTTTCCCTAATTCACTCCTTTTAACGTAGGTCACCAGTGACCGAAAACCTAACGTTCATCGGTCACCGGTGACCGACGAACAAATTTTTTACATTTTAAATGCTAACACTATCGAAACTACATGATAAGTTGTATAATATGTAATTGTCCTTAACCGTCAAGTTAGTGTTGACTAGCTCACGGTAATTACAAGCGGTAATTAGCGACATGTAGTAGGTACCTCCCGCTCATCATCAATCAACGTTGCATCATTATAATTACATACATCGGGAGGACTCATTAATTTCTTGTTTATATGAAGGTCGGATTAAAGAAAATAAAAGGGTTCGTGGCCATTCCAGTGTATCATTTCAGGGTATCTTGTTTGTTTAGGTAAATTTACATAAAGGAATTTATTGAAACCGAATACCCGGTCCTTCAAATACTTAAAACAGTGCGCTTACCACCATTTTATAATAAAAAAAAACTGTTGGAAAGTACGTAAGTAAAACATTTAAAATCAAATTAGAACAGATTGATTGATAAATCGGCGTAGGAAAAATAAATTTCGTTCCTAATCTTAATGTCCTCCCGATGTTACAGGATTAAGAAAAAAATATATATAAATAATAATTACACGCTATTTGGTAAGAACCTTAAAACGCACCTTGGCATAACAATTACCTAGCTAAATGAACTACGAGCTGAAAGAGTTTATAAAACTATTATAATAATAATGATGAATTGATGAAGTGTGGATCAATATTATATCAATTTGTATGACTATCAAATTTTTTTGTTTATAAACTATTGCGAACACGATGACTATGAATCTAGAACAAAATAGCGCTCTTTGTACAACCATAAGATGTCAACGACAGAAGATATAATTACATTATGTAGTGTAAAATAAAACGAAAAAATTTAAACAAATAGGTATTTATATCTCAACCAGTAGGTAGTTAAAATATTATCTTTTTATTTTATTGTTTTTTTATTTATTATGACTAGGGGATACACAGCTTAATTTTTTTTATCCTTTTCCTTATGACTAGCCATTGTCAAGAAAAAGTACTCAGGTCCACACACACTATCAACCCAAGTGTGTATTGTCTAATATTAAAACATACCATGCGCCGGCGCTGACGTTGCTGATTACCGTTTTTGTTGCTATTATAACATATTGTTATATTATAGCATACTATTGTAATATATTGTTGATATCTCTGACCTTGGCAGGTCACAGGTTATTAGGGTTGCCGGATGTCCCTAATCGATCAGTCGTCCTGTTGACACATAGTTAAGGAATTTCTAAAGGTGAAATCTGGATGGATGACAACAAAATAATATATGTTAAACATATTGTTTCCTTTTAAATTGACTGAATTATTTCTCAGATATAACATCACTAAATTAAACGTTGGAGATCAATTTTTTTTTGTTTGTTCAATTGATATTCATTCAAGGAAAGAAAGTGTAGGTAGGTATACTGTAGTTGTGCTGGTAGTAGTATAGGTACCTATATCATATACTTATACAGGGTGTTAAGAAAGTCCGACCCGAAAGGGTGATACAAGTTCCAGAATCACATGCCCAAATAAAATATTAAATTTGGAATATTCGTGATAGTATCAATATAATGAACTTTGATATAAGGATTTTTGGCCGCAAAATTCCGTTAATTTGAGAATAAAACAATAATTACAGCACCATTTTCGTCGGTATTATTTGGCGGCCTTTTGTTTGATCATTTGGCAGCACCTGTGACAAAGCCGACTCTCTCTCTATTGCGTTTTGAGAAAAAAAAATTGTTTTAGGTTATATATTTTTTTATTCCATTTTTTTTACATTAATGGTATCAGTTATCGATACCTAACAACACCTTAACGGATCGGACAATGTTTTCTTAACACCCTGTATGTGGTTATTGGTAATAAATTAAACGTATTAAACATACGTCTACCTATCTGTAATGAGTAGCGGATAGTGAGTCCTTTGGCCTTTATTTTTATTAGAGCGACTGATATCAATTTCTAATAAAACGGAGCCGCGATACCAGCACAGCACGAATCATATACAACAAATACACTCTCCAATTGGCAATGGCAGTCCAACTGTTTTAATAATCAATCATTGTTTGGAACAATAGGAGCGCGCGTGCCAACCCTAGTCTAACAAATGCAATTAACCCTGCCAATGCCGCGGCCAAAGTGAGGATGAACGCACCATGCGTGTGCATTTAAATAATTACATAACATTGTAAGCGTTTTATTATTTAATATAATTGCTCCAAAAGTGTTGTTTTGTTTGGTTTACTTCCTTGAGGTGCGATAATTGTTGGATTTTTTTTTAATTTCCTTGTATAATTTCTATAGATTGAATAGTTTAATACAACGTTGAAATAGGTGATTAACGAAGATGAATAACAACTATTTGAGTTCTGCTATGAAGTATAGTGAACTTAATACATAGGTAATAAATGAACGTATCGTATTTATTGCTACAAAAAGCTGGCCATCAATACTACGCATTGATTATCATACTATGCATGCCAATACCTATTCATTTTCAATTCCAAATAAATAAACTCTAATAGTATAAGATCCCGTTAAGAACGACCTTCACCGAGATGCTTATTTAATGGAACCTATTTTATATTTAATTTAATATGTCAATAAATATAATGCATATGGGTTGCCTAGCACAGTCCAGAGTATATTTAATTAATAATTAAAAAATAAAATTTTTTTTTAAACATTTCACCGGTGTGATTATTAGATAAATTCTATACCAATCGAAAGTATGAAGCCCATAGAATAAGCAAACGTTAGGTTGCCTATTCTTTTCCGGACACAACTATAGACTCGTAGATATAGTTGGCAACCCTATAGTTGTGACCGGAAAAGAATAGGCAACCTAACGTTTGCTTATTCTATGGGCTTCATACTTTCGATTGGTATAGAATTTATCTAATAATCATACCGGTGAAATGTTTAATTTTTTTTTTTTTAATTTTTAATTAAATATACTCTGGACTGAAATTTGCTAGGCAACCCATATGCATTATATTTATTGACATATTAAATTAAATATAAAATACGTTTCATTAAATAAGCATCTCGGTGAAGGTCGGTCTTAACGGGATCTTAGACTATAATATACGTATTACAACGATATTGTGTATTTTAAGACATAAGAAACGATGACACTTGGCATAAAGCGTTGTAGCATTTAATACATAATTTCGAGTATTTCGGTATCAGGGGGCGTAGCTCAGATGGTAGAGCGCTCGCTTAGCATGCGAGAGGTACCGGGATCGATACCCGGCGCCTCCAATTCTCTTTTTGCATTTCTTTTACATTAGTTATCTCGAAATTTAATTATTTTTGAGTAATACATACATTACTTTATTGATACTGAAAACTATTAAAATAATGTTTACCAATTCTAATCAGTATTCAAATGCTTCGTCTTCGCTAACCTCGTAACGTGATAACGTCATAGCCCCCCTTATATATATATAGGTCCCTTATTTTGTAATAATTTTTCAATAAGTACCAAATTTTCTTTTTGAATATCTATTCCATAACAATTAAAAAGATGAAAGGTTTTTAATCCAACATTATTCCTTTACAGTATGTGCCTATTATCATCCATTTTCTAAAGCCAACTTAATAAATAACAAAATAATCGGAGATTATTTATGTTAAAAACTCATTATCATTAAAGTTCGTCTACGTTGATTACAATAAATCACAAGTATTATTTTAACTGTCAAATTAGTACGAAGCAAAGACGAAGCATTACGTAATTGCTAATCCAACATGGCCGCAAGGGATGGATGACATTATTAGAACGAGCCGTGAGAGCACACGCCTCTAATTTTAAATTGAGGTTGGTATTTAAAAGTAAATCAATTTACCTCTTAGTTACGTACGTATGTGATGGAATATTGTGCAGAGTATAGAAAAACAAAGGAATGTTATTTAATTGTTTGATCGTTCTACTTTTAACTGGCCACTAATAAATTGACATCTTGAATGTTGAATTTAAAAAGAACAATTTTAAAGACAGATACAGTCGAAACTGAAAAACTAAATTTACTATTGAGTTCTGAGGTTTACGCGAATGTTAGACATTGAAATAAAACTACTTTTACGGATTTTATCGCGGTTTGTATTTTGATTTTAGTTCCCGACGTTTCGACACCTTTGCAGGTATCATGGTCACGGGCAGACTGAGGTGGTGTTCGTCTTGACGGTTGTTGTTGCTCGTTCTACCTTCATATTTTTATTAATTATTTGTGTTCCGGCCTACGCAATATGAGCTCACGGTGTCTTGAGGTCTTGCAGCGCTGCTCTTGGGTTTGATTTTGAGTTTGTTAATTATCGGATCCCAAGTAGGTAAACAAAATATTATTATTATTATTATTATTATTATTATTATTGTAGACAAGATGTTTTCATCAACGTTATTGATCGACCTACTTTAGCTAAATAAATGTATTCTTCTACGTATTATCATAATATTTATGTAACTGTTACCGTTATTTTGCATAACAATGCAATAATATGTGACTATAGATGCATGATTAGCATAATGTCAAAGCTAAAAAGGTTAATCTTCTCATCTTTTATGTAGGCGACTGTGTATTCAAGTTTATGCTTTTGTACAAAGACGAGAAAAACCGAAAAAGGGGACATGAGATGTAATTTTACAGTAAAAACGATGAAATTTTGAAGGGATTCGCTATAAAACAGATAATACAGTAATATTATTAAACAGAAATCAGCAAGAAACATGCATGAATACCTTTTTGGGCTTATAGTTCCGACCAAGCTCAAGTCTGCTTGCGACCACGGTCAGTGTAACCATACCAGCCAGTGCAAATTATATTACCTTCTGTAAACATGCAGCGCAATAGTTAAAAAGTTATAATTTAGTAAAGTGTTTCTTCAGAGAGTATTTAATTTTGAATAAAGAAATGCCAATGAGAAAGTCAATATCTTCTCGATACTTGCTAGATAAGAATCAATAGGTACATATCAACTTTTCAGGTTATTTTTACTAATGATCACTGACGTCATTATTTTTTGATGACGCGATCCTCCAACATATTACCCTTGTGAGCTGTCACCGTACACAATGATACATGGATGGAACAATTAGTACGTCCGACTTGACAGCTCGGTATGTTTTTGTTACCTCATGTTCACACGTTATTCAAAGCTCAGGAATTCTAGGAAGAAGAAAATAATTAAAACGCCTACACAACATAAGTACTAGAAGCAGTAAGACAGGGGCCCGAGTCTGCTATTTACACTCCGTGTTACTATGATCATAGTGGGATGATAGTGTCAACCCAATATGTGCCTAATTTTCGTATTCAGTTAAGCCAACAACAATCAGTGGCATACTGGCATGAGTGGGATGCGGTGTTGTCAATTTAAATTAAAAATAAAAGTATCAAACATTTTGTAATTATTAATAGGCAACACCGATTGGCACTAATTATTAATAATCGTTTCTTATGTTGCAAAAAATTGTATTAATTGTTTTTTGAATACTAATTAATTGTAAAAGCCCATACAATATGTAATTTCTATTAAAAACTTGTAAATAAGGATAATTATGTTTTAAAAAAGGAAAGTTTTCGTTGAAATTGACACATTGTCTATGAAAAATAAAAAATGTTTAGCCATAGATATGATGCAACTGCTGTCAAAAAATAGCGGAATACGAAATTGTACCGGCCATCGGTCATATTCACTCAACTCGCGGCTCAATCGTTCCAATGGCCAATTGTGACGTTTTGACAGTTAGTAGAATGCCAATTATCGTAAAATGGTCCCACTAACCCCACCCACTCAGACGATTCAAGCAAATGTAAATAGCAGACTCGGGCCCCTGTTATTATGACGATTATGTTGTTCTAAGACTAAGTAAAACATAAAAAAACACGTTTTCTTATTCGTAATGAAACTGTATGGCTTAAAAATTTTAAAATACAGCCCCTGAAAATTTTGAAAGAATTTACAAGCACGAAAAAAACGAAGACGAAACTACTCTTATCGTAGCTGCTTACAAAGGTCATAAAAAGATTACAAATTATTGTAAAGATGTGCATAAATTGGAACAATACGCGGAGCCTCTTATGTACCCCTTTCTCTGGTACTGGGCTACACATGGGGCTACACAATGAAACATTTTCAATCAAACATCTCCAGTATCTAACCTACTTTTTATACAAAAATCTAAACGCTTTACTTGACCTGTGAACTCTAAAGTGGAAACTGTATGCTGGACCTCGCTCGCGGCAGTTTTCCAAACATATTGAGATCATCGAGGTCGGTTAATTATTTTTTAATGGATAAATAAAAAAATGAATTAAAATGAATTCAGATGAAGGTCTCATTACATACCCATTGAATCTATTTTAAGAGCAAGGAGTATACAGTACTAAATGGTAAATAATTATTGATTTATATTTTACTTACAGAAACTGCTTATCTGACACAGTCTCTTTATAAATTGACGACTTTACTTGACAAAATCTAGTTTTAATATCAAGGACGTAAAGTCTCCATTTATGGAATAAAATGCAGACCAATTCGACATTGAATTTCCGGGTAATTTACATAAAAACCACTACTCATTTATAATACATATGTCTAACGGGTTAACAATGCAATATTCCAAAACGGTAAATATTGGTATTAACATTAATTTATTGACGAAATGTGTGTGAAAAATTTTAAGGCTGTCTACCTATTAAGGCCTAAAAATATGTTTAAAACTACTAATTTTCAGAACGATTTAATATGCTAGCATTTTTTTGTATCAGCACCGTTTAAGTATATCTTTCTGGTGGTAAACTTTCAATTTATCGCAATTACTTACTTAGTAGCTTTTACGCAAGATCTACCAAGTTCCTAGCTATTATTACCAGATTTCCAAGCTCGAAGTACTTCGTCTTTTCTTAAGCCAAATAATTGGGCACAATAATACAGATACTAAGCAATAATAAAACAATTTTTATTAGAGACGTTTAATAATAACTTTACAAAATAAAAATGCAATATATTACAAATGACGCAAGGATAGAAAGGTCCTTCCCTAAAGCGATATGAAGCAAACAGTTTTAATCACTATCATATTAATAGTCTGAAAGGTGACGAGTTTGCCCACCTCTGACCGACTTACACATTAATTGTAATCACCGATCTGATGCTTCAGGGTATATTGTGGTTACTTATTAGCGTTATATTTTTGTTGCTATTATAATATAAGTAGGCGTGGCTGTTGAAGTGACGGTATTGTCGGTCTAATGACTAGCTTGCTTAAAGCGGTGATGCGTTAATCAGGAACTCATCATAATATTATACATTAAAATTTTCATGTCATGGTTTTATACCTGTGCTCCGAAAAACACATTTATTCTGGCAGTCGAGAATAACCATGCGATCTATTCCTTAGTTTCAATGATGCCATAAACGTAACTAGACCATTGTTTATGTTATAAGAACGAGATACATTTATATAATAATATTTCGGGACAACTCACACACGGTTATCTGATCCCAAGCTAAGCAGAGCTTGTGTTATGGTAACCAGGCAACTGATAAACATACTTATAGATAAATAACACCCAGACACCGGAACAAATGATCATGCTCATCACACAACATTTGTCCTGGGCGGGAATCGAACCCACAACCTCCGGTATAGCAGTCAGGGTCACTAACCACTAGACCAACAGGCCCGTCAAAATGTGTTCTCTTTATGTACTACAGCCACCCAAAGTATTCCTTGAACAGTATGTTTATTGTTTTAAACAAACTCAAAGCAATTTGAGGTCAATCAGGGCAAGCGTGTCTAGTTAGTCCTATAAACAAAGTTGTCAATCAAATGTTTTATATTTTGTTAGATCAATAAATATAAAAGATCACATTGATACTCGTCAGGGTTAACACTCTGCTATGCCACCACGCCTATCGCCTATCTGACTTCAGACTGAATCTAATTTATATTATAAGTGGGCATCCGCGAGTTGTACTCATCTGTTAAGAGGGATCCGTACCATATTACAAGTATGAGATATCAAATTTTAAACAAACTAAATGCTTTATGTACCATTTTTTTATATTTTAGAGGTAGTACCCCTGAAATATTTAGTATCAACTACCAAATAATGTCGAATACATTATTTGGTAGTACATAAATATGAGAATATCTTAATCTAATCACTGTCGCAACATCCTCTTCTTTACGTTGTTAAACAACCAGATCTTATACCCGTAAAAATAATTGCCATTTCACTTTGAGAAGAGTATTTTTTCCATCAAATAGGACTACTACCATATCAGTTTTACCTACTTCCAGTACAGTAATTACCTTACTTCAGAAGGAAACTAATTTCACACAGGCGACAAAACCTCTCAATTTCATTTCTTACAGAGCCCTAAATACTCATAACCTGATTGCGTAACCCTCAACAATTCGATCTCGTCGTGGTCCTGGCGCCAAAGGTCAGGAGTGATGGACAGCTGCCGTGATCACCGCGGATTTGGAATGATCTCGTTTCGGGGCCGCCAGTGATTGACGGGCTCGGTTAATCGTTCTGCTATTGTTATCTCAATCATAACTATATGGTCTCACTTCATCTGGATGATTTCGAAACTTAATTGCTTTTTCTTGGAATTCAATTGGAACAGTTTTACTTTCTAGTTGTTTCTGCTCTATATACTTCTTTTAAGTGTTAGAATATACTTCTGTAAAGTAAAATTAAAGCTAGTTACATACTGAATTAGGAGTATTAGTACTTTTGCTACTGGGGTTATTAGGAGTATCAATTCTTCTTCTTCTTAGCGTGTCGATAAATGGCAATATTAGATTTTCCCGGACCAGTACTCAGCTACGCGAATAGCATTATCAGTATCAATTGTAAACCCTACTGGACACACAGTAAAGTTAAACAGAAAGATTAAAGCGCCAGATGTCGAAAACTTATGTTGAACGAACTTTTCTACCTTTAAAGAATGATACATAATATAAATGAACTATTATTGTATCCTAAACCTTAACGAGGAACGCCTTGATAACTTCAGAATTAAGGTCGGTTATTAGATTGGTCTCAATAGACTTCAACAATACTAAGCTATTCCTGCTCACCCCGCGAACAATACAGTCGTGATACATTATTATGATTCTTTTATAACAAGAGTGAGTCATACGCGTATTACAGTCAACATAATTGTATGCTCTTCAAACCTAAATAATAGTCAATATTAAGTGCCCTTGTTGTGAGAAGTTCAAGGGAGACTTCTGGTGCAAGATCTTTTCTTTGTTCATTTGATAGCCCATCTACATTCCGATATACAGATCCAAGAACTCTTTACAAGCTACTCAAACCTTATGTCAATACGCATAGGGCTCATTGTACTTTGGCAATTGCTCAAAAGATGCAAAAATTGATTCCTCATATTTGTTTAAACGAATAATTGCAGGTATTATGTAGATTTTCACGTTCCTCGTATGCAAATAGCAATAGTAATTGAACGATCAATATTATCTATTGTGATTCGACAAAGGCTTTATATAAATAATTGGGATTCTTGAATCAAGTCTTAATTAAGAACCGACAGATTCTATTCATGTCTCTTAATTTGATTTGGGTTTAATTATGTATTGATAGCCTTTGAAAATTAAAGAGTTATTATGTCTTACAGAATTCTGGTTAATTAAAAGATGGAAATATGATAATGGAATTATTAGTTTTGTATTGATTCTTGTCTTAATTATAACATCAAATATGATAATAATAATAATGCGGACAACATCACATACATTGCTCTGAACCCAAAGTAAGTAGCTAAAGCACTTGTGTTATGGAATTCAGAAACAACGAAGGTACCACAAACACACAGACCCGAGGCAATGTAGAAAAGTTGGTTTCTACATTGAGCCGTCCGGGGATCGAACCCGAAACCCGAAATATAAATAATATAGACACATAATTATGAAAGTATTATTTGTTACATTGTATTAAATACTGGCTGTCAAAGAAATGTCTAATTTTGTTTGTTATCAACTATTACTACTCCCCTGAAAAAGGTTTAGCTATTATGTATTTTTTTCAGAATATACACTATTCTTACATTGTGTATTTTTACAGTCCTTGTGTATTGGCCATTCGTTTCGAAATTTTAAAATTCAATTTATAAATGCTTTTAGTAGGTAACTAAACCAACAAGTCTTTTTACCCGACTGCCAAGAAGGGTTATGTTTTTCGCGCGTATCTTGTATGTATGTATGTATGTATGTATGTGTGTAATATTCTTTATTACCTCATATCTTCGAAACGGCCGAATGGATTTCGATAATTAGGGTATCGTTGAATTCGTATCGATTACCCAAGTGTTCTTAGATATGTCACGTCAAACAAAAACCAACATGGCGGCCACGAGGTACCATAGATTGAGGTAAAAAAAAATAAAAAATATATGTTTGCTACAATATGGGTATCAAATTAAAGGGCTTGTAACGAGGATTCCAAAATGGTATATCATTTACGTATAAAAAAAATACTATGTGAAAAATTGTTCTTTATCCTAACTAAATACATACTCGAATACCGTGCGCTAGGTGGATAGTCAGTTCCACCACCATGACGTATTATGATTTTAACTAAAAAGTGTTAAATAAAAAATAAATAAATTAAAAAAAAAAAAAAACCCGACTGCATAAAAAACACTCTAAATAAAAACTGAAAAGTAAAAAAACAAGTTTAATAAGTCTAGAAGTGTAGATAGCAATGTTATTAGTACAAAAATTTAATAATCAATACACAATCAATCTAATGAGAAACAATTGACTGTAACAGTCGGGACCCATTAAATAAGCTAGAAATAAAAAATATATGTTTGCTACAATATGGGTATCAAATTAAAGGGCTTGTAACGAGGATTCCAAAATGGTATATCATTTACGTATAAAAAAAATACTATGTGAAAAATTGTTCTTTATCCTAACTAAATACATACTCGAATACCGTGCGCTAGGTGGATAGTCAGTTCCACCACCATGACGTATTATGATTTTAACTAAAAAGTGTTAAATAAAAAATAAATAAATTTTAAAAAAAAAAAAAACCCGACTGCATAAAAAACACTCTAAATAAAAACTGAAAAGTAAAAAAACAAGTTTAATAAGTCTAGAAGTGTAGATAGCAATGTTATTAGTACAAAAATTTAATAATCAATACACAATCAATCTAATGAGAAACAATTGACTGTAACAGTCGGGACCCATTAAATAAGCTAGACTAAAATCATTCATTATGGGTCCCGACTGTGACAGTCAATTATGTTTCTCATTAGATTGATTGTGTATTGATTATTAAATTTTTGTACTAAGTAATAACATTGCTATCTACACTTCTAGACTTATTAAACTTGTTTTTTTACTTTTCAGTTTTTATTTAGAGTGTTTTTTATGCAGTCGGGTTTTTTTATTTTTTAAATTTATTTATTTTTTATATATACTTATCTTTAGTACATAATTACATATACTACACACAACTTTAAGTAAGCAAAAAACGTATCCACTAACCTAATTTTATTTTAATACATCATCATTTTGTACCCGGACATAGACCATTATACTTAGCCTCTAAATCAAATAAACGACATTAACAAACGAGACGAATTCACAAGCGATATTATTACTGATCCATTTCGACCTAATACGTTATGTATATTCTATGAATATTTTGTTTTAAGATTTATAGCTCTAGTTTTCCTTAGTGATCCGTATTATTTACAAGAAAGATACCCGGAACTGAGTGATAACGAGTTTAATATAGTTTTTTAACAGGAAAAAGGAATTTTCGTAAAATTGTCTTGATTTGTGACAGGAATATTTAAACCTTACTTTTAGAAGGGAAGGAAGATATCTTGACGGGCCTGTTGGTCTAGTGGTTAGTGACCCTGACTGCTATACAGGAGGTCGTGGGTTCGATTCCCACCCAGGACAAATGTTTGTGCGATGAGCACGATCATTTGTTCTGGTTGTCTGGGTGTAATTTATCTATAATATGTATGTACCTATTTAGAAATATATAAGTATGTTTATCAGTTGCCTGGTTACCATAACACAAGCTCTGCTTAGCTTGGGATCAGATAACCGTGTGTGAGTTGTCCCGGAATATTATTAAGTATTATATTTATTATTATTATATCACAAATTTCTTGTGGGTCGTGTTATATTACCCCTATTATGCATTAATTCTATTGAAGTATTTTACAGGGTAAATAAGTTTTACAGCCCTATAAATATAGTCATATCTACAAATTAGTTCTAAATAATTTGTATCTGGGTTAAAGTAACGAGCCCCGACTCTGACTTGGCCCAATTTTGAAGAAATAATCAAAGCACTGCCTACACATACCATTCCAAATTCCGCATACATATGCTAATAATTGATAACAAAAAATACAATAAATTATATAAACGTTTCCACGCATCTATTGTTAAAAAATAACATTTAAAGTGAATTCCTGAGTCCATCAAAATCGTGCGGAACCAAGGTTGACCTGTCTATTGTCAAAATAATTTTACAACACGATTTTATGGGTACGCCTGCTTGTAAAAATGTTTTATTTTAATTTGTCCCAATAAAAAGGCCTAACGAATAAAGCTTCATTATCATACCAGATTATAGTGACATATTTCATACAGAGAAAAGTTTTTACCAATAAGTAGCTTTTTCGCCAATCCGCAATTGAGCAAGCGTGGTGATCAATGCTCCTGCCTTCTCTATATGGGAACGTTTATAGGCTGGAATTATTAATAAGTAGCTTTTTTAAGGTAAAAAGAATTTAGTAGTACTAAGGTAGACTAAAGTAGATCACATAAGTATGTATAATTATGTACTTTATCTGAAATCTTCAACAAGCAGTAAGAAGTCATGGTGGTCCTCCCTCTCCAACGGTATCCAGTGGCACAGGTGCGTCAAGGATGGTATTATAACCACATTCTTCCCACGCTTTCATTAGGTACTTATCAGGAGATAACTTGGACGATATACTATCGTGTCACAGTTATCTTGCATCGCGATACATGCTGATAAGGAAGTATTTCTGTTGTTGCATGTTTGCAAGTAATCACTGCTTTTGATCATGTTGCAAATTAATGAACACCCTAACGGAATAGGGAGTGAGGAAAAGGTCACTATTTAGGAGACAACCCTGAAAGGCACTGTACATGTACTATCAGAGTAATGTTATTTTACAGTTCAGTAACAACCACGTATTTTTTTTAAGTAACGTTAAAATGATAAATTATGGAATATAAATAAAATAAAATTATGGAATATAATACCTCCTAAAGCGCCACTATTATCGTTTTTCGCCTAACATGCGCCCTTTGTATTTGCTCCGTGCCAGCGCCTTACGATAAAGCTTTAACTGTTTAAGTTAGTTGTATTATTGCAATACTATATCGATATGGCGCGAGAATATTATAACGTTATGATTCAGTCTTACAAGATGAATGTTACCAGCAAAAACTATTCTCTTTGATAATGTTTACCATATCGACTTTGTTGTGGCATAGGGACAATATTATTTGCACAAATATTTATATCTTAGAAGATATGCGAATTGAGTATAATCTTGGTTCAAGAAACGTTTAACTTAGTTCAAATGTAATCTGCTAGATGGCTCTCCGAAATCAATTATACTTCAATCCGAGCTGTGAAGGAAATACCTAACGGTTTAGCGATAAAACTATAATTTAATAATAAATATTGATGTAATTGATTATTTCATTACTAATCATTTCATTAATTGATTGCTCGTAGATCTGGTATCCGGTTGATAATATTATCAAGTCTAAATTTATATTATTTACCTATCATCAGGTAATTTCTTTAATTCGTAATAAACATTATTTGCAGAATACTAAAGTACATTTTTGAGCAAAATTAAGTTTTCGAGTTAGATTATGAATCAGTCTAACTATATTTTATTGTTGTTTCTTATGAACTAGCCAATGAAGGTTTGGTTGCGCAAAAAACATGCTTTTTTTAAATAAACTTCCCTGGTGACCGCAGTAGTTAGCAAACCTCTCATAATTCCTCAGTGTAGAGAAAACCCGTTATATGTACACGTTTCATTAAGTCAATGAATAATAAGTAGGTACCAATTTAAAATTATTATTTTTTTCCTAAGATCTTCTAAAGACAGTGTAACTTAAAATTTAAAATAGGACACAGATCAAACTTTTCAAATCTATTTAGATATAATCTCATAGCTATCATCCAGAGTTTCTCGTAGCAAAACAATAATTATAAGTTTATCTGATTACGACAGGATACTGAATAAGTAATGTTATGTATCCGGGTAAATATGGAGGCTATTAAATTGTAAATGATCGGATTTAAAAATATTTTTTCACAGATGTCTTAGACTGCTGCTGAAAGGGTAATTAAAAACAAATTTAAAAAGTAATGCTATGACATACTGCCTTATTATTATATGCCTACCTAATTTTGAGGATACATCATAATTTTACACTAATTTCTAACACAAACAATTTGTACCAAGTAGGCAACTGTAGCAATTTTCAATCGGTAAACGCAATTGAGTACCTACATGACCACTTAACGCAGATCGAATTCATGCGACACATCCTACTACATTAACTATATACAATACGAGAGAAATAATCCTTTTTAAGATTAGTAATATTTTTTAGTTATTGAAAATCTTCAAGACTATTGAATCGGCATCCCTGTGTTGTAAACAGCGCGCGATCGCGGGATGTGTTATCAGCGTCAAGTGATAACAGCCAGTGTGCACCTAGCCATCATCGGCGACGCAACTCAACAATGTGCCCTCGGAATACATAAAACATGGTACGTTTATAACAAGTTTTTCATATACATTGAGTGTTTAGTTTGGTAGTTTAGGGTTACTGTGGTATTGTGACACGTAATGGTATGTGTATGCAGCGATAATTGTGATATTTTAGAATTTGTGTGGTTTATTTTTCTTGATGCTTTTCCTTGCGTAGATTATAGTTTTCTTTAACGGTTCTGTAGATTTGACATAATCTCTTCTGTATTCTGATAAGCGTAGATTTATATTTCCTTATGCTCGAAGGCAGTCGAAGGAGTTGAATAGTGCATGAGTTCGACTTGGGTTATTTTTTTAAACTATAGAGTAGTTAATTTGAAGTTCTTTATGCTTATAAAATGTCACATAAACTTACAGTACGTATGATGATATTAATATAGTTTGATAATAGAGAAAACGTACCTACTAGGTCAACATTTTCATTGACAACAATAAGAAAATTTTATTCGGTGATACAATCCTAAGAAATAATAACCAGGACATTCGATTATAACCATTTTCGCAAGAATGTTAAAAACTTAAAGAAATATTATTATAACACAGACGAAGTATTATCAATAAGTTATCAGGCACACCTTACGTAGGTACCTATCTATCTATCTAGTGTGAAAACTATCTTTGCGACATATTTCAAATTCCTTTCAAAATATGATTCACGCACTTACAAAAGTCAGTAAAAACCGTGATGCAAATACCTACTTTATCTTTTGAAGATCTAGAGGTTCAAATTGATGACTGTCTAGACAATGTTAGTCATAGCATTTTCATTTGTTATTAACTTTACGAACAATATTGAAACAAACAACTAAGTACATAGTAATATTGTTTACTTTTAACGCAGTACAATAGGATAGTGTGGTGCATTAAACTTACAATTTGTGCGCATGAGTGCAAACAATGTCACAAAACATGCACTTGCCTGTTTTAAAAGTAAAAACATTAGGCGCAATTAATTATGCATTAAGAACACCGGAAACTAACGATGCAATATTGCTAATTACTTTTTTCGCAATTTTATATGTGTTAATCAAAAGTCAATCGGACATACCAAACAAATGACGAATTTGTTAGATTTTATTCTAATCTGCTACGGTATACATAGTGAATCATAGTGTCGATACTTAGATAAACTTTATAAGTAAAATTAAAAAAGGTATCTTTATACAAATTAATACCAGGTGCTTATTAATGAAAAAAGTTACTACTCACTACTAATTTAACATTCATGTTCTCAATTTTTCATAGCAAAACGATCAGGGCCTCGATTCAGCTATTTTAAATGCATGTCAGTGGTCGGTCAGTGTACTTGTCATTGTGCCTAATTTTCGTATTCAGATATTCCTACAATAAAATCTCATTGATCTCTTTAGGAGAATGATCGTAATGACCAATTAATAATCGTAATGAAGCAGAATGCCAATCATCGTAAAAATTACCAAATGAAGCAGGTCATTCGGTCAATTCAAGCAACTCTTAAATAGCTGAATCGAGGCCCAGTGCCCACTGACAGAAATGGAAAGTTTGGTTTTCATAATTTCCCTGCTCACCTATTCACACTGCAGTCGTAATAATAAATTAATGCGTTTTACGTTTGATCCAAATCGCAAACAATTCATCATGATAATATACGCCGTTCTAATTATGCATAAATTAAATTATTATTATTTTTAAAATACCTACTAATAATATATATATCAAAATTCATTGAATGTGAAGATAAATTGATAAAATTCGTGACGATTAAAGATATCCATGCTTTATCGATGAAAAAGTTTGGTAACAACACTCTTTATCTGCGTTCAAAGAGTGTATTACTATCTTCGATAGAATCGTTTTCGAAGAAAAACTATAATATAGATCAAACATTATTATAAATATTCATTTATTTCCTTTTATGAGGCCGCATTAAGTATACAATACTTAATCATAATAGTACAACAAAAACTTAGAACTAAGTATACTAAAATTAAAACTAAACACTTTTTGTATTACTTGGCTCTAGCTAGACCCAAAAATACTTGCGAAACTTGATCCTTCATTTAGCCAAAATAAACTTTGTTACATTTATTTATTTATTATCAAATAATATGAGATTACCACATTTAAGTGATTAAACCCTGTATAATTTCAATCAAACAAACGTTTTTCCTGCAATAATACCTAGGCATTTTATGCTACCCAGCACCACTTTGAAAAAGACAATGCACTTAAACGATGCACTTAATCTACCAGTAATCTTTTCAGTAGATCGTATTGTACAAGTCGGTCAAAGATGTATGTTATCATAGAGCTAACTCAACAACATTGTATCAATTTTCTCACGGCTATTGACAGAGCCGGAAGCCTTATTCGGCTCTCAAAATAAGAAGCGGGATATGTAAGCCTATTCATGAATGGGATTCGACAGTAATTATTTATATAAATTGTCTTCAATGTGTGTAAACAGCACACTTCACAGTAAAAAACATGATCTTAAATATTATGTCAACAACATTTAATTGTTCCCTAAAAAAACTCAATATATTCAAAATATTGTACTGTATTCGAAATGAGATCACACTGCCGTACTCAGTGGTTCAAAATCAAAATCAAAATCAAAATATTTTTATTTCTCATAAACCAAAAAAATAATAATTAAAAAAATTAAAAAACACGCCTGCCATGTCAAAAAAAAATTAAAAACAAGTCAAATATTTGCAGTCGGGGTTCCTATAATGAATTGTTCCAAGTAACCGACCCCGACTGCAAATATTTGACTTGTTTTTAATTTTTTTTTGACATGGCAGGCGTGTTTTTTACACGACTGCCCAAAAAGGAGTGTTATGTTTTCAGGGTTCATGTATGTATGTATGTATGTATGTATGTATGTATGTATGTATGTATGTTTGTGAGTTTCTTTATTCCACCATAACTCCTAAAAGGCTTGACCGATTTCAATGTTTGTGGTATCATTAGAAGCTTTGAGTTATCCCGAGTGACATAGGCTATGTGGACATTAAAAAATGGTCAAGTGTGAGTCGAAATCGCCTGCAAAGGGTTCCGAACGATATTTTTTTTTAATTATTTCTTTTTTTAATTTTTTTAATTATTATTTTTTTATTTAATACCTTTTAGTGAACAACAAAAAAACATGACACAACACAAAAAAAAATTAGGACTACATATCAAATCCCTAACAGGAATGTCAAGGCATGTCAAAAGCCTTCTGAGAATAGAGGCTATGGGGCAGCTAACTGTAGTAAATAAGGTAAAACAATATTATTAGCAGACCGCCAGGGAGGCCACATATGCAGATGATACTAATTCCACGCGCGCTTATCCTCTACGTAGTCCCTAACCGTATAATACGCCTTCTGTATTAATTTTGACTTAATGCACGTTTTAAACTTTTTATTAGGCAAACTTGTTATCTCTTCCGGTAACTTATTATAAAATCGAATAGAATTTCCTAGGAAAGATTTAGTATTAGTTTTAGTTAGTCTAAATCTTGGGACTACTAGTTTATTTTTATTTCTGGTATTTATATTGTGGTGATCACTATTAATACTAAAACTCTGTATATTTTTACGAATGTACATTATATTTTCTAAGATATAGAGAGCTGGCAACGTTAGGATATTGATCTCCTTAAATGTATTCCTTAGAGACTCGCGAGGGCTCATGCAGTAGATTGCACGAATTGCTCGTTTTTGCAAAATAAATATAGACTCCACATCCGCTGCAGAGCCCCACAGCAGAATGCCGTATGACATTATGCTGTGAAAATACGCGTAATAAACTAATTTAGCAGTGGGAACGTCTGTTAATTGCCTAATTTTCCGAACTGCAAATGCAGCCGAACTAAGCCTTTTAGATAAAGTTGTTATGTGAGCACCCCACTGTAACTTAGAGTTTATTGTAATACCAAGAAATACAGTATCGTTGATAAAATCGAGTTTTTTGCCGTCAAGCATGAGATTTAAATCTGACTGAGACCGCACATTTGGAAGTGAGAATTTAAGACATTTTGTTTTGGACGTGTTTAAAAGCAGGTTATTCGTCGAAAACCAATCCGACAATTTTTCAAGGTCACCATTTAAATAATTAAGATCTTTCATTTTCCTATCTACTTTGAAAATGAGTGAGGTATCGTCAGCAAATAAAATAATGTCAGTTAAATCGTCCATCATGTAGGGGAGATCATTAATATATGTTAAAAATAGAAAGGGGCCTAGAATTGAACCCTGAGGCACGCCCATTCTTATTAAGGAACCCGACGAAATTACTCCGTTTACGCCTACTTTTTGCTGTCTAGTTGAAAGATATGACAATACAAGTTCTAAGGATTGTCCTCGTAATCCGTAATGTTTTAATTTAAGAATTAGAGTATCATGATCAACGCAATCAAAAGCCTTGGAGAGATCACAAAAAATGCCGATGGCGTCCTGTGAACCCTCCCAAGCTCCTAAAATGTGAGACACTAATTTGGCCCCGGCGTCGGTGGTGGACCTTCCTCTAGTAAAACCAAATTGACGATGGTGAAAAATCTTGTGTTTACTAAAATGTGACATCATCTGGTCGAGTACCATTCTTTCAAAAATTTTGCTTAAAGCAGGAAGTACTGAAACTGGTCTATAATTAGTTGGTTCATTCTTGCAACCAGATTTAAAAATAGGAATAATTTTACTGTGCTTCATTAAATCAGGAAAGGTGCCACAGTCGACACAGTCATTAAATATCTTTGCAAGAATCGGGGCAATAGTGTCAATTATGGATTCACTTACTTTGACAGATATTCCCCATAAATCTTCTGTGGTCTTTACTTTAATACAATTAAATGATTTCTTAACAATGGCAGGAGATACATGACTAAAATTAAAATTTGGAATACTCCTATCAACGAATTTCTTAAGTAAAGATTCTGCTTTTATGGAAGAAGAAGGAAGAGCTTTTGTTACTTCCACAGGTATATTCGAAAAGAAATCTTCAAACGCTTTAGCAACTTCTGTCTTATTTGAAATTATTTTATTATTTATTTTCAAAGACAGGTCAGTATCTCTCTGTTTACTATTTCCAGTTTCAGAATTGATAATCTTCCATACTGTTTTTATTTTGTTATCAGATTTATCTATACGCCTACTAATAAGTTTAGACTTGGCCGCTAAACAAACTTTTTTAAATGTTTTTGAATAATTTCTTACATAATTTTGAAAATCAGGATCAACATTAAATGATTTTTTATCATAAAGACTATAAAGTATGTCCCTACTTATTCTAATGCCTTTAGTAGCCCACTCATTGAATTTTAATTTAAAATTTATTTTAATCTCCTTTAAAGGACACATTTTCTGAAACGAATTCCGTATAATTAAAAACAATTGATTATAATCTTTATTTGGGACTCCAGAAAATGAGTATTTACTATCAAGATTTGAAGTAATATTATTTTTAAATGAATTTAGAACATGATTAGTTAAGGGCCTGATTGTAATAACTTTAGTTAAAGGCAATTTACTTATAGCTTTAATTGATACTAATTGACCCATATGGTCAGATCTAACACCAGGAATCACATTAAAGTTAAGCACCCCACCATTTGTAAAAATATTGTCTATGCAAGTAAGAGAGGTTGAAGTTATTCTAGTTGGCTCATTAAAAATATAATTTAAATTAAATGACTTAAATAAAGACAGCAGTTTACATTTATCAAGGGAATCAACTAAAATATTAATATTAAAGTCACCACAAATATATATTGATTTGTTGTTACAACATAATTTACTAAGTATCTCTTCCATAATATTTAAAAAAGACAATAAATGAGATGCGGGAGGTCTGTATACACAAAGAATAATAAGACTTTCTATCTCTGCACATGCTACCTCACATATACGGTCAACAGAGAAAGAGGTGATGTCTTGACGTTCCTTAAATTTAAGATAGTTTTTACATAAAATCAGAGACCCACCCCCCTCAGCTGATAATCTGTTGAACGCACTAGCTACTGCAAAATTATTAACATGAAAACTCATCTTATCTGGTTTTAACCAGGTTTCACAAAAACAAAGAATATCAATTGAATATTTATCTACTAACAGTTCAGCATCTAGAATTTTGCCAGAAAAGCGATTTATATTCTGATGGTAAAGCAGAATGCTATCAGAATGCTTCTCTATTGTCGGCAGTGAAAGTTTAAACAATCTACATTGTTACCTAAATCTACACTTAACCTACTCTGTGTTATATCTCCTATAACTGTGTTAATATTAAAAGCTATTAAACTAGCAACTAAATAATTAATTAATAATGGTTAAGACCTAGAGATTATTTGACTTCAACTTAATAAAATCGATTTCAAAGAATCAAGTAAGTAAACTCTCAGAAGACTAAAGGCTCATAAAAGGTTAAGCAACTATAAGGAATCCCTTGATGAAATTGATGAAATCAAAGCAATATGTTCATGAAATTACAGTATTTAACTTTATTTGATTTTAAAACTTCATAAAAATAAGTCATAGGAAATAGAGAGTTTTATCATCCGTTTTAAATTACGATATAAATCATTCTCAAAACATAAACCGGAACAAGAATGTGCCAATCACAGAAATATTTATCGCGTCTTATTCGACAACAATTTTAATTAGTCATTCGTCAAATCGTGAGCAATCGGGTCGCCCCTCATTGTTTCATAAGTAAACAAAACCGACATATTTTTATACTGAGCACTAATCCTGTAGCAATAATACTACATGTGTTATCTTGTGGCAATCATCATTCACCTAGTTCAATATCTAATGTATGTACCCTCATTTAGTAATAATTGACAGTTAGTCGCAATTAGTGAAGTGTTTATGCTGGGTGTATTGCTTATGTTCATGTGGTGAATTTTAAACATGCTGGTACGTTATGGTAAGAATTTATTGTAATACATAAATATGAGTGTTTGGAAAAAGTATTAATTGGCTTTGTATTTTAGTTAATACTTTGGAAATTATTGTAAAGAATGACAAAGCATTCTCTGTTGACCATTTTCAAACAGTGAAATAAAACACTCAAGACCTAAGCAAAACTCAATCTTAATAGGCACTAAAGATTTTCTTTATTATTGCGATAGTGAACTACAGTTACTTTATGTATATAATTATGTAGAGAACCTAAATAATAATTATAATGACTTGAGGCATGTGCTACTGCAGTGCAAAATCGTGCTGAAATAAAAACAGCTTAATTACTGAAGTAGCAACAACATGCTTGAAATAATCTTCTAAACCTGGGCTATCTCGAACCTCTTCTTTTCTTAGTGGTGATTCTATAACATGGAGTGATCTTTCTAGATGGTTATGCCACCTGTTCCTACCTAATGTATACCTAATAAGTTTAATGTCTGGTTGCCAAACTACAGGCTCCGTCTAGTTTTCGAACAGATGGCTGTGTGTGTTGTCTGAAGATATTATATTAATATTGTTTGTTTGCAGGAGGATAACCTAATAATAATAGTGAGCGTGTTCTCGTGCGCGTGGGCGTTCCTGCTGGTGATCGCGCTGGTGCTGTGGGGCCAGCTCCACAGCCTGCGCAAGAAGGTCGCCGACATGCAGGCCAGCGGCCGCATGAGAATACAGTCAGTATCCTTCATCTATACATAAGAGTGGCTATTTTCTATTTTATATTATATTGGCATATTTATATTAGTGCAAGCAAATCTGGGCAACATATACTTTTTCTTTAAATTCTGATAATCACGATTATTTTTTTTATTTTTATTATTATATTTTATATTATATGTAATAATTATTATTATATTATATAATAAGGTTTTACTAGGACAAGTCTACTGTAAGTTGACCTCATTTTTTTTCTGTTTCCTCTCTTCTCTCATCATGTCTATTGTGGACTAATCTAACTTGTGGCCCTGTACATTCTAGGAAGCTAAAACTGAACAACGAAAGCCAGCACGCGTTCCACAACCCGGCGCTGCTGCCGGACGAGGAGCTGTCCCGGCGCGGCTACTCCATGTACATGGGGCAGGACGACGTCGAGAGCGGCCGCCATGAGCGGTACGTGCGGACTCGCGTTTATACATTGATAGTCCTTTAAATACTTGCGTAGTTACACGTATAACCTAAAACATCATTTCCATAGCCTAAAAGCACTCCGACTCTAAGTGCGGCATAGGCTGGTCGGGAATGCCACATTCGCACTGAGAGGTTTTTAATAGTGATCTATGCATGAGCAGGTTTTTTTGCACCATTAATATATTTGTGCTGTATATTATAGATATATTATGATCTGTGGCTACTTAAATAGCCAAATGTGAAATTTGACTGTATATTAAAAAAACAAAGCACGCTTCGTTCTTGCAAGGATGTCCAAAAAAAATGTTAACACCAAAAAGCGGTGTAGGTTCAGGGATTAATTCCAAAAACCCAGTTTTTAATCGTGGATATCCTAATGTAAGTAAACAATGACGTGTTTTTTCGTTTGACACAGGAAAGATTAGTATACTCTGTTGATAAAATCAAAATCAAAATCAAAAAATATTTATTTAACTTAGGCTACAAAGTAGCACTTATCAAACGTCAATTATTATTACAATAGGACAGCACCCTAGGGGTCGGTTCATATCCGGCGGCAAAGGCAGCGCGCAACATCGGCCGCGCAACGCCAGAACGAGCAAACACACAACAAAACATCCAACCACTCACACCTGACGCACCAACGCGTCATCAGGTCAGTGTGAAAGGCTGAATGCTCCACCATGCGCCCGCCCGCCCCAGCGCCACGCGACCGACAACACGCGACGCCACCACCGCCAGACATGAACCGACCCCAAATCGCCCACCCTTCACCGCTTCCTAAGTGCTTTGGCTGAGGAGAAGAAACGGCGCAACAAACTCCTCAGTAGCACGCTGTCATTACATTAAAAATAATAAATAATATCAAATAATAACAATAACAATAAGGGACCGCGTAAAGTGAACAAGTGGTTAAGGTAGATGGGTATCATACTATTTAAGAGTGAAAAGTATTGTCTACGTGGAGACCAAGGTCAGCAGAACGACCAGTCACCGCAAGCGGCACCCGTTCACGAGTATGACGCAAGGATCAGCCATCCCCTCCCTCGCCATATTAGAGGGAAGGAGGAGACCCGACCCAAGACGCCACCGCAGGCAATGACAACTAAGGGAGCATGACGAAACTGCTGCCGGCTTAAAGGCAAAAAAAAATAAAACAAAAGGAATTCTATGTTCAAATTAGAAGAAAACCCCAAGCACTGATTCACTGCACAGTCCCTTATCAAAGCGGCATTAAAATAGTATACCAATATACATGCGTATAACTGCATTAATAATAAAACAAATTAAACAATATATAGTTACATACAGAGTGTATGCCAATCAATTTGGAACAATAATTAGATTTGTATACTAATAAAGTTATAAAATGTCAAATCAGCAAAGTAATAATAATAATAAAAGTTAAATTATACAATAGTATAATTGTATCAAAATATAGTAACATACTATTTGTATGGCAGTCAAAAATAAACAAAAAAAAATAATATAAAATGGGAAAAAATTATCCCAGTAATTCAATTCAGAACCGTCTTGTGTCTATCAAGGCGACCAACAGTTTTTATCGTTTAAATAGTCATTTAATGTATAGTAGGCTTTCTTACAGAGCCTTGTTTTGACTACTGATTTAAATGAATTAAATGGTAATTCTAACATACTAGGAGGCAGCTTGTTGTAGATACGAATGCTAAGTCCTATAAATGAGTTATGCACCTTGTGAAGCCGGTGGGATGTAGTGCATAACTTATGCTTATTTCTAGTATTAATGTTGTGTATGTCACTCTTTTTAGTGTAGAGGTGAATATTTTGTCTAATGTATAATATATTGGCTAGAATAAATTGTGAGGCAACGGTTAGAATCTCAATTTCCTTAAAACGCTCCCTAAGTGAGACCTTAGCGCCTAGCTGGTAAATAGACCTAACAGCTCGTTTTTGCAGAATAAATATTGTTTCAATATCTGCAGCCTTACCCCACAACAGAATGCCATAGGACATAACGCTGTGAAAGTAACTAAAGTACACTAATCGAGCTGTATCCACGTCCGTTAGCTGCCTAACTTTCCTAACTGCATATGCTGCTGAACTCAGTTTGCTTGCAAGGTATGAAATATGAGCTGCCCATTTAAGTCTACTATCTATTGTAATACCTAAAAAGACGGTCGATTCTACAGTCTCCAGCACTTCATTACTAACAATTATATTTGGACCTAGATTTTTAACGTTTGGCATTACAAATTTAATGCACTTCGTTTTCTTAGCATTTAGTACTAAGTTATTAACAGTAAACCAATTTGTTGCCTTTAAAAGTGCACTGTTAATGTGATCAAAACTATCACTATTTCTATTCACTTTAAATATGAGTGACGTGTCGTCAGCGAAAAGTACAGTATTGCAGATACCTTCTAAATAAAACGGCAAGTCATTTATATATACCAGGAATAAAAAAGGACCCAGTATAGAACCCTGGGGCACACCTAATTTAACCGGAAGTGGCCTAGATTTTACGCCATTAACATCTACACATTGAAGGCGCTGCTTTAAATAAGAATCCATTAAGTTAAGGGCTATATCCTGTATACCGTAATATTTAAGTTTAGCGAGTAGTGTGTCGTGATGAACGCAATCAAATGCCTTAGAAAGGTCACAAAAAACGCCTATGGCATTTTGTGAATTCTCCCAGGCGCTATAGACGTGATTTAATAAAGCTACACCGGCATCAGTTGTTGAGCGACCCTTTGTAAAACCATACTGTTCATTGTGGAGCAGCTTATTTACATTAAAAAAACCTAATAATTGCTGTAATATTAACTTTTCAAAGATTTTACTAAACGCGGGTAATATTGATATGGGTCTAAAATTACTCACTTCACTTTTAACACCGGATTTAAATAATGGTATAACTTTACTGTACTTCATGAGGTCTGGGAATATTCCCAAATCGACACATTTGTTAAAAGTAACAACAAGATAAGGAGCAACATCATCTATGATAATATTTAATAACTTTACAGAAATACCCCAAAAATCGCCAGTATTTTTTAAATTGAGTGATTTGAATGTAGTTATAACATCCCGTGAGGTGACATGTTGAAAGGTAAAAATTGAGTGACATTTTGGGGCGCAAGTTAGCATTATGTTTTCCGCGGCAACCGTGGATGAGTGTAAGGAGCAAGTTGTGGCTATCGGAATGTTAGCAAAAAAGTCATTAAAAATCTGAGCTACGTCTACTGCTTCGCTAATTAATTTATTGTTATCAACTATCTCTAATTGATTATCGCGTTTGGAACATTTACCCGTTTCGTTATTAATAATTGACCAGGTCGTTTTAATTTTGTTTTTCGATTGCTTTATTTTATCACTAATAAATTTAGCCTTGGCCATGTTACAAACTCGTTTAAAAGTTTTAGAGTAAAGTCTAACATAATTCAAAAATGACTCATCAAATTTATATTTTTTCATTCCATATAACTCATACAGTCTCGCTCTACTTTTATATATACCAGCCGTGGCCCATTGGTTAAATGGAGCTATGGTATTCTGAACACTTATGGTTTTAGTTCTAAAAGATTTTTGAAATTCGTTTTTAACAACGTCAAAGAGAGTTCCATAGATGTCGTTAGGATTCTCAAATTCTAAAATTGATGGTTTTATTTTAGAAACAACCCTCTCTTTAAAACGATTACAACAACTAACAGTATACGGTCTACATTCAATTTTTCGCAACTTCTTTAACACTAAGTGTGGGAAACTAGCTAATTGTCCACAGTGGTCTGATGTTATGTCAGTCAAGATTTGTTTATTATTAGCATCACAATTACTAAATATATTATCAAGACAGGTAGAAGAAGAGGATGTGATTCTAGTGGGCTCGCAAAATAAGTTATTCAAATCGAAAGACCTAAACAGATTAAGTAGCCTAGTAGTGGTAACAGTAACATCTAAAATATTCACATTAAAATCCCCACAGACGATTATATTTTTCCTACTCGACTTAATTTTATTAAGTGAATCCTCCATCACTGTTTCAAATAAATTAAAATCACCTATAGGGGGCCGATAGACACACACTATAACATATCGCTCTAGCTCAACACAAGACAGCTCAATAGTGCGCTCGATAGAAAGATTTACAATATCTAACCGCTCTTTACACTTAACAATATCTGATACAATAATCAGAGATCCACCACGAATAGTATTCTTTCTTACGAACGCACTTTGTACAGAATTACCAGGAATGTTAAAACAATTTAATTCATGACCATTTAACCAATGTTCTGTCAAACATAACACCTGAACATTGTAGTTTTCTATAAATAAACTTAATTCTAGATCTTTGCCGGAGAGACCCTGCATATTTTGATGTATAACATTCAATTGATGCAGCCCACCCGTTGTCCCACCTTGTAGTTTAAACTACAAGATGTATCTAAAGAGGTATTAGTACTACTACTAACACATTCAATAATCTTAAGTACATTGCTAGTACCAGTGTCACATAGTAAATTATATGCTAAAAGCTTAGCAATTTGTCTCTTACAGCTAATGGACATATACATTGTATATTTGGTTAATTTATACTTTTTTATAAACTTATTGCAATCAAAGTATGATACAATTTCATTATGGTGGTGGCATATTGTATATATAAACATGTTTAAATTAAAGATATACTCATTCTGAGAGCTGGTCAAGTTATTTGAGTATGGCAATGCACAGAAAACGAATTTACAATTATTACTCTTATTGATATCTAACATCAACTGAACACATTGAATAATGTCTTTTTTAGTAACATTTAGGCTATCACCATACAGTAATACAGCAGTGGAATCTTTATTAAATTGAGACTGTGCAATAGCTTTTGTCAACTTACTGAAGCTGGCACCTGGAACACAAATATTTGTAACATGGTGCTGGGAATAGCGGTTAATTAACCTACCAAAGTTTTGGCCTATCTTGTCTGTAAACATGTATGAGGTCTTATTTGATACTAATTTATCAGGATAGTCTATTTTGTGCTCCTCAATTGTTTGTATCACTTCAGGAATGGGTTGTATCTCTTCAGGAGCAGGTAAGGCAAGTTGTGGTTCAGAGCTCGGCGGGGAGCCAGAGCAGGTACAGCACAGATTGTTTGCGAGTGACTCATAACGCTCTGCATTATACCTCACCAGATCCACAAGCTCACCCGCCTCCACCAAGCGCTCCTGAAGGTGTATTTGAGAAGCAGTATACTTTTCAAAGATATCATTTAGTGTCTTTTGCTTCTCAAGTAATTGATACTTTAATGACTGTACCTCATTATCATATACAGATCTACACAATTCTAATTCAGTAGTAGAATTTTGTATTTGACTAATAAAATTAATTTTCTGTTTTCTAAGACCTAAGTTAACTCTATTTGTATTCTGTTTTATTATACTTTTCTGGTACTTTTTAATGAGCCTATTAATTCTTATGTATTTCTTTAATTTGTTATGACTATTAAAAATAGTAGGTTTGGACAAAGAATCATTCCCAGTTAAATCAATGATAACAGGTTGCTTTTCACATCCTAGCCCGGAGACACTACCAACCAACTCATTATACAGGCTACAGGTGTTGGACGCCTGTTCAGTATTTCGTTGTGATTTTAATAGTGTTATAGACCTATACGCCTCACTAAGTTCACACTCCAGTTCAGCTATCCGTGTCAATGACTGCTCTGATAAGATAGATTAGACTTATGCGTAGAATGTATGATTAACATCTGTCCCGACGGATCACAACATGAAACTCAAGCTTAACTTGCTCATACAGATTGCAGTGATTCATATTCAATGTATTTCTTGTAACTTGTTTACTGACTTATACATGAGTACTTATTGTTGAGTACCTTGTAAAATTTAAAATATGTACCTCAACAACAACTGTCTAAAAATCCGGGAGGCATCGTTATTGTTACTTCTGTAGATTCACTATTACCTGCAAGGACAGAACTTGCCTTTCTATATCCTGTATTAACCCTCTTATTCTTTCAGGCAGACGGGTGGGCAGTTGGTAGACAAGCCGGCTGTCGGACAGTTCGCAGACCAGACCACGAATGGACACTTAATGGAACGGCCACAAAACTCACATTTACCGGAAAGACCTACAAATGGGAACCTTCCCGAGAGACAGTCAAATGGGACTTTTGAGAGGCCAGCCAGTGGACACTTCGTGGATGAGCTGACGCGCGAACTGGATAATAGACAGCAGCGGCCCAACAACGCCCCGCCCTTCCTGCTGCAGAGCATCCAGGAGAGCCGGCGAAAGACCAGGAGCCTCAACAACCCAGTCACCAACGGCAGGCAAAGCGATACCAACCCCAACTTTATTTATTAAACGTTAGATAAGTACCTACATACTCCTCAGAATTTAAAGTTAAGTTAAAGAATAATTAATATAAATATAATTTTCTAAATACCATCCAAAGATAAAAATATCAATTTTGAAATATTAAAATTTGTGTTAAATAGTACAAATACTCTGCTTCAAAAAACTGAATTGAAACACAAACTTTACATAAAGTTGGAATGGTATAGCATGTTTTTGATTATGCATGCTTTAGGATAGGATGTTAATTTTCCTATCCTGTTTAAAATTGTCTCCTATTTAAGCAGCGGTTGAGGACGCAGTTACTGTTGTTTATTTATGAGATAATTTTGTTTTTTTTCTTATCTTCGCCTCTGTTGGTTGAATGGTTAGGGCTACCAGGTCGGCCCTTGGTTAAAGCGCTCTGTACAGGCAAATGGAGAACTATGTGAGTGAAAATGCAGTAATCTTTCCAACTAATTTTTGATAAGAAAATTAGGTTAAGAAGGGTTTACATAAGTATTAAAAATAAGATAAAACAAAACGTGTATTTTATTTCTAATCACCTTTTTTCAATATTCAACATTTTTATTCATAAACTAAATAAATACTAGTTAAACTACGTTTTATACTCGGTGTACTTAAATTATGTTAAGAGTTGCTTAAGCTAAAAATAAACTATGTATTTTATGAAACAAATAATCTGGGGTAACGCAAACATTAAGGATCTAGATGATTTATTATGACCTTCCCTTACAAGGGATACATTTATTAAATTAAGTTACTAGATTCAACAAGATGGTTAGAAATACTTTTGAATACACCGGCACCTAATCAAAAAAGGGCTATAGTGATTACGTCATGACTCAATGCAGAAAAAAAATATCATAGTCAATAGAAATTGCAGAAAACCCAAGAAAATTGTCCTCAGACCATTGCATAAATAACAATTAAAGCTAAACGAACACAAATAGATTAAACTACGAATACTGTTTTCAGCTGCCTCACGTACGGCCTGCTCCTAGTGCGGTATGAACTCGCACCTCTCTTCCTACATCTACCGTAAACACATCTAGGCTTCGACTCACTGTGAACTCGAGTCGGTTTCTTCTTTTTAGTCTTAGGATAAGTAAGATACTTCATATTTTCTTCTTCGTTTTTGTGATTACTTTCCTTATTCGCTTCATGAGCTTCTAGAATATCTTGAATACTTTTGTAAGCATCCGTTTCTTCGGGATGAGGTCTTAAATAGTTCATGTAAGGTTTGAACCCTCCTATCTGTGGAGGGGCATACTTTTCTTCTCTATTCAGTTCTTCCAAGTGCTTTAGATATTCATATGTTTCTGGGTCGTTAGATTGGCTTATTGGTTTAAAGTCTGTGTAACTGACGAAGTTGATAGCAGAAGTCGCTGGCTTCTTCTTGCTCAGGAGTTTAAGAGATTGTTTGCTCAACAAACTGTTGTACCGTTCTGCGTAGTTATAAGGATCTATTTCTTCTGAATCCTGGTCGAGGTTGAGAAGGTATCTTTCATTCTTTTGAGAAGCTTCTTTCTTCGGCTCTGTGCCGATGACAATGCTTGATGGAAGTGTATCCCCGTAGATGTCTCTATCAGATGTTTTACCATAGATCTGTTCGAATACTTTGTAGTCGTCCGTCCAAAATTGCTCGAGTCCTGCAAAACAAATGCAAATTGTATTAACTATGCATCAAAATCAAAATAAAAATATTTATATTTCAAATAGGCCTTTTTAAGCCCTTTTAAAACGTTAAATACTGACTCTTGTTGCATATTAGGTATGTTATATCCTATCTTGAAGATATTTGTTTAGTTTTTAACTTGCTTAAAATCACACTACTTCGTGATTTAAACTGTCATTATTCACACCATCTTTACCACGAATGGTAACACGTCTAGTGTTGATGATTTGTGACTTATGTACTTTGTGCTTAATGAAAGTCCAAACAAAGTCATTTCAAATCGAGTTAAGATAACAGTGACAAGTCTCTACAACCGGTATATCGAAAGTGTTTGCGTGAACTGACATAATACTTCACACGCATCACTTTCATACGTATCTCATACAAAATCTATACAAAAGCCATACGAAACTGCCGATTCATACAGAATTTAAATGTATCCTCATTAGCTGCAGTGAGAGGCATTTATACTGAATATTAATTTTATCAAATCTATACAATATGTATAGATTATTATTACTTAATCATGATCAAAAAAGAGTGTCGTCGTTTAGCTGTGTTGTTTATTACGTAATGTCTCTTGCATTTTGAATCAGTTATGTTTACTAGGTAAAATTGTATTTTGTCAACAACGGTTCCACGAAAGTTTTATAATGACACAAGTTATAAAATGCATCAAGCGGTTGATATGCATAAGACAAAACTTTTGACAAAAAAATTGGAAGTCTGTAATTTATTCTTTAATCAGGTCCAATTATTATCATTTAACCAGTAAAATACACGTTTCAGTAAAATAATACTTACTAGCTTCGCCCCGCGGTTTCACCCGCGCGACTGATAATTCATACACTATCTTTATAAATTATAGCCTATGTGTTATTCCGATGTATAAGCTATATTATTGTAAAGTTGTATCAAAATCCATTTAGTAGTTTTGGCGTGAAAGAGTAACAAACATCCAAACATACTTTCGCATTTATAATATAATTAAGGAAATTAAGGATTAAGGATTAAGGATATAATATAATTAAGAATGAAAAAAAACTTTATAGTTGTTTTTCTTTGACTTTGTTATTCCAACGAGATACTTGAATCCTGTCTTATCGATGTTTATCAGCAGATTTAGCTCACAACCGGTATAATTTATTACGTTAGAATTTTAGCGTTTTTTTTATTGCCGATCGTTTTGCAAAGATTTTAATAATAATAATAATAATGTTTTATTTCGGAAAAATAGAGTTACATTGTTTACAAACTTATTTTACAAATAGGAAGAACATTACAGAAAATGGGGTAACGTCGGTACCTGTACTAATGAAAAAACATTGTATCACAGGTACCAGCGCCTTCCATACTAAAGTTACAGTAAACAGTTTCGAACAAATAGAACTAGCGTAGTGGCACCAGTGACCGACAAGGACCAGTAATCGACACTTTTTTTTTTTCAATGAAAATATAAGAGTAGGATTCCGATTTCTTAATATGACGACACTGTAACATAGAAAGCACACTTATGACTGGCTCCCATTGACATTTGAGAAATATTTACTGTTTTATTTTGAAAGTAGCGGTGTAACAACTGATTGTGGCTGGAGTACCGGTGAAAAAACAACATTTCTTACTGAAATTGTTAAGGAAGTGAGTACATTTCTTTGTTAATTATGCTAATGTATTGTAAGTTATTTGAATTTTATGAGTTTTACGGGTTTTTATAAGAACTATAGGGTGGAATTTTGATATAACGCAAGTTTAAGATTATTTTGATATTAGTAAAATGTTGGTGTCGATCACTGGTTCTCACAATCTGACTTTTCCAGTAATCGACACGTGTCGATAGTAATTTTTTAAAACATTTTTTTATTTGTCGAGCGAATATAGCTCTTCTTACTTTGCTTCTCGGTAGATATTTGAAGTAAACTAATCAAAGTCGAGCTACCAGTAATCGACAAGTGACGATTATTGGGGAATAATATGTGTCGATGATTGGTTTTACAGATGGCTCCGAGAAAAAATTATACTCCCGACCAGTTAGAAAAAGCAGCAGCAGCTGTAATAAAATGGCGAAAAGATTGCAGTTGCTGCGGAACGTTTCGGAGTACATTGAATTGCCCTTCATGATTAAATTTCGGGAAAACCACAATAGCTTGCTCTATGGGGCCGAGCACAGTTTTAACTAAAGGGGAAGAAGACATTTTGGAAAAGTGGATATTAGCATTATCTGTAAGACATATTCCACTGACAAAGGATTCGGAAGGACTGTGATGAGCAAAAAAAGCCGAGTTGCACTCCGGGAGTGCCGGCAGAAGTGAAAACTTGAATATTAACGTTGTGCATTTTTTATATTTTGGAATGGTTAGGGAATAATTTTGCACGAATTGCTTTAATTATCAGTATAAAAGTACTATCATTTATGTGGTAGAACACAATATTTATTTATTGCGCTATCGTACACAAACATGACATCCGTCTTACGAATTTTCGATCAGGGGCCCGAGTCTGCTATTTACACTCCGTGTCAGTGTGCTCATAGTTGGCTCGTCCGGCGGCGTTCGGGCCCTCTCGGGCGCGCTCGGGCGGCCCGAGCGCACCCGAACCGGCCCGAACGCCGCCCGAACCGGCCCGCAGGTCACGTGTCCTGACGCAAGTTTAACATTTCTTACCATTACAAAAAAAGTTTACAACGCCGCTAAAGAAGTTTTCACTTCAAAAATTATAATTGATCAAAACAAACACAAAGAGGGCTAGTCAACTTGTCAATATCTCCTGTCTTGTATTTATACAGGGTGTTAAGAAAACCCTGTCCGACCCGAAAGGGTGATATAGGGTTCACAATCACATGCCTAAATAAAATATCAAATTTGGAATATTCATGATAGAAATAATAATAATGGATTTTGAAATGACCATTTTTTGCCCCGAAATTCCATAAATTTGAGATTAAAACAAAAACTATAACGCTAGGTTAGGTATATTTTTTATTATTTTTTTTTCCATTTTTTCCACATTTTTGTAATCAGATATCGATACCTAACAACACCTTCAGGGGTCGGACAGGGTTTTCTTAACACCCTGTATGATTAATACACATTAGAAAGAGGAATATGGTTATTGTACAGTGGAAAATAAATGGATACTTATTAAACAGGTAATTTTATTTTGAAGACCCACTAAATGCGGTGATTATTTGGCAGATACACATTATAGGTAATAGTCGATAACTGGGGTGTCGGTAACTGGTAACTGTCGATGACTGGGGTGTCGGTAACTGGTAACTGTCGATGACTGGGTGTCGATTAGGTACTGGAGATTCGGTGTCGAAGACTGGAGATTTGTACACTTTTTCCTATTTTTGATTTTTTTTCTAGTCTGTGTATAGTAAATAAAAGTAATACATTCTATTCTTATCTCAAGAATATGCCTTACCATACTCAATTGTTACTTTTGGTTTAAAGGTGACTAATTGACCTTTAATTTAATAAGGAAGCCCACTATCTCCTTAAAGTGTCGATCACTGGTGCCACTACGCTAAGAACTTTTTTGTTTTAAACATTTATTAAATTAAATTACTATTTATTTAAAAAACAATCTATTCTAAAGCTACATTTTGTGTATGTGTATGTATATACCTACGTGTGATTTTAAGATATAAAATTCAAGTAGCTATATAATTGCATAATAACTTTCTATAAGCTTGATTGTATAATTTGCTGTTACAATACGGCTGGATTTATAGGATGCAGTTACACTTTATCATCGTAAACGATCCAATGGTAAGTTATATAATTTTATCGAGAGAAAGGGAGCAGTTAGGGTGCTTCGCGAACCAAGAAATTGTTTTAATTTCATTTAATTCTTGTTCGAAACGAATAAAGATTAACGGTTTGATATCTGTATGCGGAACAGCAAGATTTCACGAATGGTGGAGTACTATAAGTTGTAATCATGTCAACTGCCAATATGCGAAGTGCTACGTGTTCGATTCCGGCTTTTAAGCTTAATAGGTAAGTGATCCAGCATTATTAAATTCGTTCTTAGTAATGGTTCTAACTCCCATGATAATTAAATGCTTGTGTTAAGAGATTTAACAAAGTATGAGAGTCGTTTAAAAAAACACATTTTGATCATATGTACTTATAAACAAAAAGTCTAGTAATCACTGGGTACATATAAGTTAGTACTTTACTTGCACGTTGAAGTACATATCTGTAGTTACTAAATGGATATTTAAGTATCTAATTAGAAGACCAATCAAAGAAATAGGTGTTTCTAACAATGGCTAAGCTTCATCTCACTAACATGATCCATGTGTATAAACAAAAACTGAACCTCATTCAAAAGGTTTCGCACGTCTATAACCCAATAGACAACAGGTATGACAAAAACAAAGACATTAAACTACACACCTATTTTGTCGGGATTAAAAACTTTGGTTTAGTGAATAGCCAAAGAAATTACACAATAAATAATGAGCTTAGAGTTGCTGCAAAAAGGAATAATTAATGTGTTACCATCACGCTTAGGTATAGTTTAAGTACATAAGAGTACCTAAATATTATGTATGTAGTAGTGTACCAATGCATGTAGGTCATTGTAGGTACACAAACACTTAAGTAGGACCCCTAAGGCGCTGGCCACACAGAAGAGACGTAAGACGCAGACGGGGCGCGGACATAATACGCTTCTATACAAAATGTATAGAACCGTCGCGCCCGCGCCCCGTCTCTTCTGTATGTTTTGCGTCGCGACGCTTCTATACATTTTGTATGAAAGCGTCGCGGTAAAGACAAATGTCCGCGCCCCGTCTGCGTCTTACGTCTCTTCTGTGTGGCCAGCGCCTAATAAGTCTAATAACTATCGTAATATCGAGCTTATCACTGCTTTAGAAAAGCACATTATGACACCGTTACACATCCTTTTGATTTAGCTATCACTGATTATATCCATAATTATTTACGTTTTATAGTGCCTTTCCATCTTTAAAAAGGTTGGGAGTCGCCTTGCTTAATTTAATAACGCACATACTGTCCTATACTCTCTTAAACGTACAATTTCAATAAGTTGCAAGTTATCAAAAACAAAAGAGCAATTCATTTCTTAGGCACAACGATTGAATTGCATAAGTGTAGCAGATTTAATAACCGCACGAGATATGAGACGAATTATCCATGCTTTCGAACCTACGAACATCGGATATTAATCTACTTTAAATTTGAGCGGATAGAAAACGAGATTTACAATGTAACAATTTTAATAATATAATATTGCTCCTTTAAACCTGACAGAGCCCAGGTTATCAGGAATAATATCTTAAAACTTTAGCAAAAAATGAAGCCTGGTACTAAGTACTCCATTCCTGAAGGTCCCTGTAATAGCTTACGAGAAGAACAAAAAAAATAAAGTCCGGTGAAGCAGTCAAAGCCTGCGCTCAGGCTAACTGCAAAGATCTCTACCAAAAAAAGAACAAAAAAATTGTCGTGTTTCGGCAGATAGTTTTCCTATCAGCATAAGGATATTTAGGTCCTTGAAACTTACATAAAAAAAAACAGTACATGTTTTAGCTCAGGTCCCATTTAAAGTTACTTTAATGGTTTTAAAATTAATTTGGAAAAAGCATACCCGAAGTCTTAGTAACTCCACCGCCACCGTTGATGAACACAGCGCACAAGATGCACGTCGCTGGCATCCACTGCATCTAAAAGGAGTAACAATAATCATATCACATATATATTTATCAGCAACAGGAAATGAACCAAACCAACTAGTTATAGTAGGTTCACCCTATTTAGACACATTAGACTGAACTGTCTAGAGATATTATCAAAATGTTCTTTAATTCAAATTAGAACATGATATTATTATATGCAGAAACTAGATACCTGCACATATATTTTGGATTTCGGATGACCGGATTCAGTCGTTCCAACGAGCAAAAATACAGAATATTTTCAAAACATTCTAAAATAATATGAATCTTCCTTTTTAAAATGATGATTCTTTTTTATTATTTTAGTTAATTGAACTAATAAACAGCTAATTTAAAAACCTTCATCTAATAATTAAATATTAATAATTACCTTAACGTCTTATCAAGCTCTCGGTCAAACCATTGGCACTGTCACTGGCTACCCTGCGGGCTTGTGAACTGGTGCAACGAAAGTGAGATGACGGCCAGCCGCTGCATCCTATATAAGCTCGGGACGGACCGGAGAGAGGTACCGCCTCGCTGAGACGAATCTTATTATCTAGTAATTAATTAATAGCTTTTAGTTCATTAGCTTTCTTAGGTGGTGTGACATTCGGTGTTCTATGGTCGTATTTTGTTGCGCCCAAGTAAAAAATTAAAAAAGGGCTAATCACACAACTATAAGGGTTGAATCTCACACATAAGAAAAAAAAATGTGAAAGAGAATATAATATAAAAAAATAGGTTAAATAAAGCATAAAGAGGTTACATGTGAAAAAAGATGTCACATTTATTTGGGGTGAACCTATAGAAAACTTCAGTTGTTAGCACATTTGAATGATTACACATGAGGATAAGATGGGGGTTTGACCGCTCATATGGAGGGTGGGTTAAATTCACTTTGTTATAGATAACTTATGGTTATAAGTACCGGTTATAAGTCATAGGTATATACGAGCCAGAGTCTAGTTCGTCTTAGGTAGCCCTGCGCACGACGGTTAGCGTCCGTTAGGGAAAGTCAAGATCAAACTCCTCAGAAAACGTCCTGACACGCCTCTTGGGGACCAGCACTGGATTTACCTGTTGCACAATGTTAAACTAATGAAAGTTCATGTTTATATGGAACCTATTTATAAGTGGTGTGTTATTAATTCATTTACGCACCTTATAACCCTATATTTCTATTGTGCTTACCATCGGGACTGAATTGGCTTTATTGTTGTTACATAGACTCCATATTGCCAAAAACAGCGCTTGTTTCAAAGCAAGCAAAACTCTCATGATGAAGTAGGATTCCTGTAAGTACTTGAGGTATGCGTAGAGTAATGCGGACTAATGCCAGACTAATAATTACCGGATAAAACACCACCGAGGTCCCTCTCCCTTTCATTTACTAGGAACTTTTTAGGACGAAAACCATTAACTCTTTAGTGATCTCCTACTGATATGACCTTATTTTTTGATTGCCTTCACTCCCTCCATCTTCATCTCTATCTAGAAATAAATATTTTGTGGTCCTCTTTTATGCTTGAATTAGCATATTACGCACAATTACGGCAATCCGCAAGTGGTAGTGAGTTTCACTGCAGCCGTGATTGCGCCCGGATTAACCGGCTCGAGCCAACTTAATCAGACAAACTTCAAGACATACGAGCCGGCGACCGCATCGGCTTTCACTAAGTTCTCGGTTTCCTCGTGTCATCAATACTTGATTACAACTAGCTAAGGTCAGGTACAAGCTATACCTACGTAGGTAGTAAGTAGGTATATGAGACTGTCAGCATTTCAAGAGTTATGTGTGTACCTACGTTGTTGATATACTTAGACATTTTCTGAAAGCGGTTAGGCAGAAACTAACTATTGTTACGTAACGTAAATACAGATTTTGATACCTAAGTACCTACCTACTTACAAATTGAAGAGTTCATGATCATCAACATCTCCCTGCCCTGTTCTAATTATTTTGGGTCGGTTTAACTTCCATTTATCGATGGGGAATATTTAACTTTGTTAAGCACGTGAACCGAGATTAGCGGATCGCGTGCACTTAAGGTACCTCACTCTTGTGAAATTTGCCCTTTTACCATTAATTTAGAACCCCTTCCTGTATGAAAGGTACACGGAACAATAAGTGCCTCCGAAGTAACAGTTAAATAATCATAATTATTTTTTATTAAAAAGAAAGTCCGCCGGAAACTATGCAAGTCCAGTTCAGTACTTAAGTGCATGCTACCTTTAATAGCACTTTCCGGAAACAGAACAGGCTTAGCTGAGCAGGTACCGAAAGCCGAGCAATGGCTTCCGCCCGAGTGTAGGGCAGAAGACAAGATAAGGTTCAAGGAAAGGAAATTAATCTCACGTAGAAACAGAAACTAGTTTTGACTAGGGATCCATGATCCATCTTTTGCATTCGGTCATGCGTACCAAAAGGAATAATATAGGGTCTAAGGATAAAGGATCTAAGTCGGATCCTGAATGTGATACTTTTTTGGCGTCCTAACATTTTGACTTCATTAGTTTGGAATCACGCCATGTAAAATACGGTATTCGGCTTAATCCGATAACGGTTAAGACTGGAATTATACCCTAACATATATTGGGAAAGGGCTAGGCAGATGATGATGAATTTGGAACCACGCCAAATGGCGCTACTTATTCTAAATGAATCACCAAAACTTTTTTATTGATTATTGACTAGTATACCAGGGTCGATTTCATTAATTTGTATTTTTAAATATTTACAAAAGTAAAAGACCATTTGTAAAATAAACAACAAACTATGATAATATAGTTTTGTTGGACTTTTTATTATTTTTAGGGTGCTAATTAAACAGGCTTCTTTTTAATATCATTATTCGCCCCCAAAAATGTATGTTGCCTTCTAAATTACTAAGTCAGCCACAATTAACGAGCATCTAAATAATACTATCTTAGCCACTAGTTATCTTCTATGTAAACGACTCTAAATACAACTCAGCATAATGATTATTTTTTAGCATCTAAATTTGTAGCATGCATTGTAACAGTAAACTTCTAAAATACTATTAAATGACATCAAAAACTATATTTATTTAGCTTCTAACTTTTTAACTCAGTACGTTTAAAATGTAACTCATCCCATATTAATTGATCGTCAAAGTTTTGCTAAAAATGTCATCGAATAGTCGGTATATTGACCACTAATATTATCAGAAGCTATTGAGGAGAGACAAAATAAAAGATTTTATTTTTAACCGACTTTAAAAAAGAAGGAGGTTCTCAATTCGGATGTTTGTATGTTTTTTTTTTATGTTTTTTCGCGCATAGCTCCTTTGTTTTCCAATCAATTTGAAATATTTTTTCTTTGTTGGAAAGGGTATACTTCCCAAATGGTCCCCTAGTCACCAAGTCGGGATCTGATGATGGAATTTTGGCGAAATCAAGGGAACTCTTCAAATTTTATAGGAAAACGTACAGCGATTTTGGTATTTTCTACAAGTGAAGCATTTGCGTTCAATAAGAACCATTCTACTATCAGATCTGATGATGAAGCCAAGATGACCTCGTGAATGTAGCGGGAATTCGTTGGATGTGAGATGCGTGGCACTGGATTTCGTTTGACGGAAATTATCATGAGGATGATGAAAGGGTGTCAGCTGAAGGCCTACCCATATTATCTAAGATTTAAAATAATATATGTCACTAAAAATAAAAAAAATATTCCGACTTCAAAAAATCGATAAAAGCACTAATAAGTTAAAAATAATTCTATAACCTACGTATATGAATAAACCTAACCTAAACTACGATTAGGTAACCTATAATACAATTTAACAATTTTTTGTAGTCGGGGCCGCTGTCGCTGTCGTCCCGCGTACTCGCGCCAAATCATGCAGTGGCTATTTTCACGATAAAAGAATATGATGTATTATTTTACATGCTAAGTTATAATAAATTATGCTTTCTGTAGAAGCTTGAATTATATTTTTTTGAGGACATTGCGTTGAAGCTGTAAAACGTAAAATGGTGACGAGATGTAAAATCCGAGGCCGAGTAAGTAAATTAGGTGGCAATGCATAAATAAGAAGGACAAGTCACAATAATTGATGATCTTTACTTGACGCTTTCTATAGAATATTTAGTGGGATGTCATTTTCCCGTTGCTTAGTTATAAAATTAGAAGTTTAATCACGTGTCCAATAAATAAGTTTGTGGCTAGACTTATAATTTCCCTTATTTTTATACTTATTAAATAAACAAATAAAATAAAACATAACATTTCAGTCTTATAATCGTAAACTTAGGAACAGTTGACAACTTAAAAGCTACAACGAATAATATCTACACTGAAATAAAAAAGATGAATGGAAGCACAAACAAGCTGTGAATTAGCAGTTGGTTAATTACTTACAAAATTAATCATATTTTTGTTAGAAAATTGTATTTTGCAAAGGAAAATCTTTAAAACCTTGACTGGGACAGACTTACATAAGTTGATTAAATTATCAGTTCAGCTCCTTTCTTAACAATTCAGAATACACAAAACTATTGTTGTTGATATACAAATTAGACATGTATAACTAGTGACAATGTAGTGTAATATCGCTAAATAAGATCATCAATTCATGTTTTATTGCATTTTAAGGCTGACTAAATACCCAACTTAAATTTAATTTCCACATGACAATAAAAGCTTCTAACTACCAAACTAGTAACTAAAACTACTTTAAATAAAACCTACTAAAAAATACCATAATAATATGATTGTGCCCATTTTTTGTTATAATAATAAGTGTCAACAAATAAATAAATGCGGACAACCTCACATACATTGCTCTGAACCCAAAGCAATTAGCTATTAAGCAATTGTGTTATGGAATTCAGAGAAACGAAGGTACCACAAACACCCAGAACCAAGACGATGCAGAAAAGTGAGATTCTACATTGACCCGTCCGGGGATCGAACCCGGGACCTCAAAGCTAGCGACACCTTGAAAACCGGTGCTTACGCCACTCGAACACGGAGGTCGTCAAATATGAATCAGTTACTACATGTCATGTTGTTGTTGTGGTCCTAAGGCACCCCGCTAGTGCAGAGGGCCCTAACAAGTTTTCTCCAAGCCGGCCGGTCCCGCGCGATTCTTCGAGCGTCTTCCCATTTGAGTTCTTCCTTCCTGAGCTCCTTGTCCACCGATCTCCGCCACGTGTGTACTGGCCGTCCGCGTACGTTAATTAATTACTACATAATTATTATTATATCTACACATAATCTACACATAAAGCAACTAAGTATGAAAATGAGCTTGTTTATAATGTCTAGAATTTTTACAAATTAACAATGTTACAACCTATGTGTTATTACTTTTACATAGAACTTATATATATTATGAGCAACCAACCAACATTGTGGTCAACATTCCTTAAACATATTTTTATATTTAGGTTTAATATCATATACAAGTATTGAGGTATGGAATGTCTTTAACTATAATATTTTACAACTACTCACATCCTGAAAAGAAATTTATTGCTATAATTTCTAATTTTTACAAGTATAAAAACTCCTTTTTACAGAAGGTAGTAGCTATCATATATACAATTGAAATAAGCTTTTTGGAACTTAGTCTGTCTGTTTGTCTTACACTTTCATGATATACAATATTGCTAAAACAATTTCTTGCAAACTTGTTATTTTCTACCTTTCTTGATCCAAACTTACCCCAAGTTTGGATCACAGAAAGGACATGTTACCACCTAAATCTATGGAGCAGCAAGTTAAAACAAGTATGCAAAAATTAATAGAAATAATAATGTCTTGCTTCTATTTTAAATGTTAGTTTTATCATTTTTATTGCTAATCTCAATTCGGACAGATTTCTCTGAATCAATATTGATTTTCAGTTCTCTGTCGCTGATTTCCTCCTTATCCAGCCTCAACTTGGCCATTTCCTGCTGCTTCAACAGCTGCACTCCTTGTGTCTCCTGTATTCTGTAGAAATTTTTTATCCACTTCTCATTCCTTATACAATCAAAGTCTTCACTGCTCTCAAATAACTTCTTATTTAAATGCTTGATTTTTTCGATGTTCTCTTTGATTTGTTCTTCATTTTCCTTTATTTTTACTCTTGTTTCTAATGCCTCCCTGTCATGTTTTTTTGGGCTGTTTGCATGGTAATTTTCATCAGCTTCAAATGCTTTGTTTAACTTCTCTATTTCTGACCATTCTGCTGCAGACATTATGGAAGCAGATCCTTGGGACCAGCCGCTCGGTCTGCTTCTGTAACTGGCCACTTCATCATTTGAAGCTAGTTCATTGTCCTCTTTCTCATATTTCATGTCTATCATAAAAGGATATGGACAGTCTAGGTTCTCACATATCACAGTCTTCTCATTATAATTCACGAAAAATGGTCTCACCACTGAACTGCAAATTGGACAGTTCTGAAAGAAAGATATCACAGTTATTGTAATTTCAATATTTTTCATTAACATATAATATATTGGCTTAAAGGTCATTATTGGGCATATCTGACCCGCTTTGTGAAGAGTGGCGGACATTAATCAAAATACTTTCAAACTAAGGGGAATAATATGACCTTTCACTGAATATAGTTATTTAATTAAAAATCAATGGAGAAAAATGTATAAGACCAATAAAAAAAAAATCAAAGGATTTTATTCCATATTATAAGGACATAAAAAGAATTTCGATACTATACGGCATAGTGTACGGATGAACCAATATTCAGAGGCATGTATACGCTGTCTCTTTTGTACATAACTTGAACAGACAAAAAGTAGCATTCGTGCCTCTAGATGCAAACAGTTCAGACTTTGAGAATTTTCCACAGCTGACCTTTGAAGATTTAATCTTATTTACGTTGGGCTCATACAATTTGAGAATCGCAAGGTCTTATTGTCACGAGCACATGCAACCAAACGGGGATTATATCATAGAAATGTATTGAAACCAACATTTAATTGATAATATGATATTGATGAGAGGGCGAATCCAGTCACGTCATATCCGATCGAAACAATACTATACATATATTTTGTTAAACCCAACACAACACGGACAACAAAGTATAGAAGACTACTGCTCGTGTATACACGGCCGCCACACTGTAGGGAGCTGCGCCCATATCGCTAGCATAGTGTATTATCTGTCTTATGCCAGACATCAGGAAGCAACAGATGCACCTGCTGCCTTTTTAAATGGTATTATGATTGATTTGGATCAAATTGAATAAAAATGATGACCTTTATATGTTTTACTAGCTGATTCACGCGACTTCGTCCGCGTCAATTTCTTAAAATTGTGACTATAATATGAGATTTAAACTATCCTATCTCTCAAGTTGGATCGAACTGCACATGGTGTGCGAATTTTATTATAATCGGTTAAGTGGTTTAGGTGTCCATTGAGGACAAACATTGTGACACGAGATTTATATATATTAAGATTGATTTCGAGAAACGCAATAAAATATCATTGTTATACATGATATATTTTGTCAAGAATGTAAAGAAATCCTAAGGAAAGGTCTGGCTTAACACATGATTATATTCTTTTTTATCTATGTAAAAATAAAAACACATCAAATACTTGTATTGCAATGACTTACCCTACAGTAATCATCTAGTAACCTGTGATCAGAAATATTATGTGAAGTTATCTGTAACCAATTAAAATAACATACAGTTTGTTTTGGAATACAACTGATAACAGATATGATATGTTCAAACCTTGTTTGAATTAGAATTTTATTGATTGAATTGTATCATCAGAAACAGCAATTAAGAGATCAAGAACAATGAGGCAAAGTATGGTGAGAGGTTAGGTAGGTGGCGGCAGCACGGCAATTATCAACGTTCACGTTTTTTACGAAGGACACTTACCGTATCATAATTAAAACTACTCATTTCATCATTCTCCATGTTTTAATCTAATAATATACACAAGTACAACAACTAAAAGATTTGAATGTTTAGTTGAATCGACTACATTATTTAGCCCATACAAATGCAAAAAGCAAAATAACTTTTAAATAACAAACTTCAAAGAAATACAGATGTCAGATGTCAACAAAGATAAAAAAAAATACAACACACGTCAATATTGTCAAATTCTTTTAGTTAGTTCTGTTTTACGCAGTTTGGTTAAAATTCTCTAATGATCAATTCACCTTCCTTGAACGTTTAAAAACTATCCATTTATAAAACATTTCATTAATAAGTTTCATAAAAATCTTTCTTAGAACTATTCCTTGCAAAACCATTTGCATGGTTTGTCTGCCGGACCGGAACATTTTTCTTGTGTTTTTTTCCATACTAGACTAGTTAGTTAATAAAGTTCCCTCTATATTATTTTACTCTTTGGTAAAGTCAGTCAGTAAGATGTCAGCCGCTAGTTACGAATGAAATATATTCTGCCCTCCTGAACCTAAAGTGCAGTAACAGCAAAAACACGAATTCGAGAAAAACGCGCTTAAAGTTTAGAATCCATAAAAATATATCCAAAAGAGAGTTTTCGATGAAACTTTGAATGCTAGGTGAAAGGATATGTACAAAACTAAAATATTAAGCATTTTTACGTTAGTTTTTTTTATAAAAACTATAATTATGGCCATTTTTATTTTTTAGCCCCTATTACTGCACACAGTTTTTTTGCAAAATCCTTTTCAAAACTCTTTAAAATGCAGTAAATCTTGTTATTACTGCATTTTAGACATTCTTTCCATGATTGTTACTAACTAAAGTGCAGTAATATTGTGAAAATACTGCCATTTAATCTGTTTTTATAATAAAACACTAAAGCTCCATACATGTAGTAAAATAAAATTACCTTGATAATAATAAAAATGTACATTTTCTTAAACAAAACTTACTTGACATGTATTATGACTATGCCAACTAAAACTATTTATCAAAACACCTACAAAAACATCCTACAAGTTAAACTGCAGTAAAGTTATTAATACTGCATGTCTTTTGGTTTTTCACAAAAAAATACAAAAGTCCCCACAAGTTAATGTGCAGTATGTAATGATAATACTGCACTTTAATTAGGAATATAAGTAAAAAATATTTTTTGTTAACTTTTGCAGTATAATCAATTTGTATAGCGGAGAATAATACTGCACTTTAGTCAGTTTTTTCTTTAATCTTCTAGAACAAACTACTATTTAAAGTGTCACAAATATGATAAAATACTGCAGTTTAGTTAGGAAACAGAGAAAAAACCTGTGCAGTATTAATGTTACTGCGATTTAGCTGGTAATCATTAAATAATTTTAATAGATCTGTGATATTTTTACTGTTACTACATTCGAAAAAAATTAAAAATAAAATACTGGATGGTGCTACAAAAATAATAATTAATTCGACTGATAGCTAATAAAATGGGGATTCAGAATATATATTTAACTCAATACCTACCAAAATGTCTATTACTGCACTTTAGGCTCAGGTGGGCAGTATTGATTCGTAATACATTTTCTTTGTTTGTGGATAACCACTGTAAAACAAATAAAAATGTAATTAGTGTTGTGTAATAATACACAACACTAATTACATTTTACACGATTTTTAATGAAAACTATAAGACCTTAATTTTGTTACAGTATTAATGACTTGATAACGCATCGAAATTTAGTAAGATATGTATATTGAGTTGTTAAGAAAATAAAGCCAATTAATATTTTAGTAGTTACTTCGATATCGTTATATCGTTACGACTGCCTCGTTGGCCTAGTGGCGCTAAGCGCGACTGCTACGCTAGAGGTCTTGGGTTCGATTCCCAAGTCGACCAAGGTGTTATTGGTTTTTTTTTCTATGAAATTTTCAGTAGCAGGTCGGAGTTTGGATTTGTGCCCGGTTAGTGGCAATAGGCTCGCCCCCTATTACATGGGACCTAAACATACCAGCGAACTGTGGGTGTACATTGGTACACCTCTGCCTAGCCCTTCGGGGATACAGGCATGATGGTATGTTATGTTACTTCGATATTCGATAATGGAGTGCTCTTTAGTAAGAAAATATTACTGGTGCTGGTGGCGAAAATTTGAACTAAAATCGTCCAGAAGAAAACGATGTTGACAGAATCCAACACGATGACAGCCTTAGAAGCAATATTAACACCGGCACCAATAAGTTTGTAGAAGGAACTCGACGAGAACTGAGAACTTAGTTCATAGAGAAAAGTAATAAGAAGGGTAACTTAGTTGGTCATAGATTTGTAGTAGACAGCACACAGCCGTATAAAGAAACGAAACGTCAAAAAAATAACCAGAAGCCAGAGACGGAAACCTATCTTTCCTTCCGTTTAGTTTTGGTGTCTTGATAAAATCATTACTAAAAGAGAAATTGCTGCGAATAGGTCGTATTACTGTGTTTATCACTTTTATCAGTGTTTTAATTCTTTCTGAATCGTAATACTTTGATTCAAAATGCCCAATAGAGCAGTGTGTGTTCTGAACGGCGATGTCAGCGGCACAGTTTTCTTCGATCAGAAGGTAATATTTTTACATGTAACTTGTTGCAAACAGGATTAATGTAAGTGACCTTGAAAAACCAGAATACCTACTAACTATTGTGTTTATTTTTTAATAATACTCCACCACTGAAGTGGGCAATTACCTACTCTTATCAAAAAGATAGTTCTAGAAGGTTAAGTAATTATGGAAAAATATAGGTATGTATGAGTAATTGATAAGGAGTTATTTACACGATTATCCCATGTTATGAAACATGTGGGTAAAGACTCTTTACCTTACATGAACACTGCAGGCTGCCGGATAAGCATCAGTAATGTGTGATACCTCTCACAGCAATGATTAAGTAATAATAAAAAAGGTGATAAAAAACTGAACTTTGTATTTAAATAACATGTTGATGTGGTTATTATCATACCACACAACAGCTATTTTTGTAACTATAAAGTTGGTACTAATATAAAATAGAAAACAATATTATCAAAGTTGCCTTCCATTGTAAATATTCCTTATTCATGAATTTGAAGGTCACTTTACATATCCATGCAACTGCACATGGGTGCGGTGTCTTGAAATGGGATTCAGGTGTCTAGAATATTTATATAGAAATTAAAGTTGGTTCTTATTTCTGCATCTTGTAAAGTATGGTAAAAATATATTCCTATACCTATATTCTAGTAACAGTTGTTAATTTTATTTTCAGGATGATGAATCTCCAGTAGTTGTCACTGGAGAAGTCAGAGGTCTTAAAAAGGTATATTCACAATTAATTATTCATGTAAATAATAAATTATGTTAATTATATACAATTCATACTGGATAGTAAACAAATGGAATTATAATAGATTGGTGCAATATGCATTAAATACACCAGGAACTGGCTAGTTCTTAAAACATGTCCTGGCATTAAATAATTTCTACGAAAATAGAAACTAAAGTACCTAATTATGTAAGGCTGTTGCTTTCTACTTAAAATAGTAGCTTAAACTATTCTTAAGTAACTTGTTATCATATAATCAATACTTCAGTCCAATAACATGTTTCAGATACATATAAAAATAAGTTTGTACTAAATTGAAAATTTAATTTAAAATGAATTCAATATTTTTAATACATATGAGCATAGCTATTAAACATAGTGATATTAAATCTATTATAATTCCACACTCATTCTTAATAAACAGGTTTAGTTTAATAAGTACAAGGAAAAGAATGCACTGTAATTGTATGATGCAAGATAAACTGTACTTCACATTTATTTACGTTATAACCTGAGCAGGTAAACTAACAATATAGCATTGTGGACTATACTCAACCTACTTAACTACTTATGCTTTGGTATAACACATTTTATGTATTAATGCAATGGCCTGATCATTCTTGACGTCATTCACGCCTATTGGCAATGTTATGTTGAAGCATAAACACACCAATTCATTTGATACAAAAGTCCAACACATCAATGACGATGCATATTTTAATACATAAATAACTACACATGTCATGCCGACGTATCATTTAACATACTTATCAGTTAAGTACCAAAAAAAACAATGCTGAGGTCACATACCTACCTATAGTGGCGTAATAATAATATACTATTCAAAGCTTGGTGAGAACTGAGAATATATTAATACTAAGCACCTGTTGACCTGTCTGGAGTGACATGTGCACCTATATAAGTTCCACTGTACTTAGTATATACTACCTAATATAGAATTCCTATCTAGGAATTACTACAATAATTAGAGAGACGCAAAGATAGGTGTTTTGATTTCCTAAAACTGCAGGAATTTTCTATCTTCATAAATAATTGAAAATGAAAATTATAATTTGTCGAAGTAATATTTAGGTGACTACGGAATTGCGATTAATATTTGACTTTGTTAGTGTGACATCCAGTGAACAAAAATGTTTTAGGTATTTAATGTTATCAGAGGTTAATGTTTTATTTTCATATTATCAACAACAATAAATCTGAACGCTCTTAGATAATACCTTATCTCTATAAAATGCATTACAGAAGAGCAGTAAAATGAATATCGTAATATTAACACCAAGAACGTAAATTGAAACAGAAATTAAAACACATACAGACAACTTAAAACAATGTTTATATAATCGTGACTAAATAGATACCTATCATCGCACATTACGCGCATTAAATTTTATGAAGCAAATACTAATGAAAAACCAAACACTTGCAATTTTATATTATCAAAATACAAGTTACAAATTATCTACGTATCGGACCAAGAATTATATATAACATAACACCTATTATAAAGCGACAGACAAAACCATCTAATCACATAAACAGGTATAACTAAACCGTTATAATTTCAGGGCCAGCATGGTTTCCACGTGCACGAGTTCGGTGACAACACGAACGGCTGCACGTCGGCCGGCGCGCACTTCAACCCGAAGAAGATGGACCACGGAGCGCCCGACGCCTCCATCCGCCACGTTGGCGACCTCGGTAACATCGAGGCTGCTGCTGACGGAGCCGTCACCAAGGTAAACTGCGGCTTTCTACTGTGAAAGAGGACTTAATTTTCTTTTTCTGTTTAAGTATCCAAGATCAATTGTTTCCCTAGAACATGCGAAGCTTATTTTGATGAATTGCTTGCTAGTATACAGGAGTAGTTATATGATGCACCCTGAACTAACTGGTCAATTAAATATAAATAATAATAATAAATAAATAAATGCGGACAACATCACATACATTGCTCTGAACCCAAAGTAAGTTGCTAAAGCACTTGTGTTATGGAATTCAGAAACAACGAAGGTACCACAAACACCCAGACCCGGGACAATGTAGAAAAGCTGTTTTCTACATTGACCCGTCCGGGGATCGAACCCGAGACCTCAGAGCTGGCGACACCTTGAAAACCGGTGCGTACGCCGCTAGACCACGGAGGTCGTCAAATTGGTCATCTTGATTGATTAGATATGCTATACTTACTGCAGGAGATTATCCTGTGATACCTATATTGGTTCTCAGCTAAATATGAGACAGTATAAGTAGATGTCACTGTCTAATCCTTGACAAAGGTCTAATAAATGTAATCTCTTGCAGGTTTGCATCCAGGACTCTATAATCTCTCTGGCGGGCCCCAACAGCATCGTGGGTCGCACGCTGGTGGTGCACGCGGACCCCGACGACCTCGGCGTGGGCGGCCACGAGCTCAGCAAGTCCACCGGCAACGCCGGCGCCCGCCTCGGTTGCGGCGTCATCGGCCTCGCCAAGTCTTAAACACCCACTTCAGCACCGCCCCTTGTTACTGTAGTATTAGCATGTTATCTCCGCTTACAACTACTTTCTAAAGGTTAAGGGGTCATTTGATACTATGGCGCAGTATGCCAATGATGGTACAAGATTAAATATCCCTTAACTGGACTGTCGTATATTACCTCTTAAGTGTAATAGTTTGGATATCTAATACTAGTGTAACTCACTAACAGGATCAGAGTTGTAGATCTTGAAAATTGGAGGACTACAGCAATACAGATTGAATATATATGTAGTTAGAATATAAGACGCTGTTAGATGTTGTAATTTGTTTATTTAATAGCATTCCTGGCACATCTCAGTGAACAAATTATTGGAATCGTGTTTTTTATTTTTATGTTTGGTGCAGGGCACATGATGTATTAATGTCGGCTGTATCTGTTTGTTTCAATAAAACATTCTAAGTTAAAATGTATATATTTTTTTGTTCCTATACCCCAATCCATAAAAAAATATATTAAGCTCTCATGGCTAAACCATTTTGCTATAACTTGGTATGTAAATCCTTTTGATTTTATGCCTAGTTAAGTCACTTTGTTTTTTTTTCATTTGTTACATCAATTGTGGCAACATATGCATATACCTAGGTCTGCTTGCATTGTACATCACTACTTTGGGTGCTCTCAGATTTAATACATTAAAAAATCTGTAAATTACAAACAGTACATTACTCATTTTAATGTGGTTATCAATGCAATCTGAGAAGTATAGAGTAGAATAAAAATCATTTTATTGGCTCATGAATACTTTAATTCTCCAACTAGGTGCACAACATGTCCATTATTAGTGAAGAAGGCTGTACAGCACGAGTCCTGTGCCTGGAACATTCTTGGACTGCTTGTGTTCCACTGCCAATAGCTGTTCTCATCACTTTGAGCACTCACACTGGCCCAGTAATTATCCATCTCTCTAGTCCCCACATATTCAGCTAATTTCTCACACACCTGACTTATTACAGTTGGTGTTATAAACCCTTTTACTATTAAAATTGATATTCTTCCAGTTTTCAAGGCATTCTCACTGTCAGGCTGGCTGTAGGTACTAATGTATTGCTCTGTCGGAGTTATGTCAACCTCGCTAGCAAGCAAACCAGTCCATTCCACCATTTCTTCAACATCAACATCTTTTAGGACTGGAATTTCAGTAACAAATGGCGATACACTTTTTGTTTTTAAGGAATGAACTGATATATTTACATTTCTGTCACTGAAGTATTTTGCTATTGATGAAGGACATATGTGTTCGTTATTAGGCTCCCAAGTTATGTTTAAATCAAACAGTTTTAGCTTCTCTAATCCAGTCCGTACTTTATCATAGTTTCTAATGGTCTTTAGATCTATTTTCACTTCATAATAATTGTGTGGTCTCTTAGTTCCTTCAAATCCTAATGTTTGGTATATATACTCTAGTATGTGTAGTATTAGATGCCCATTTGGAGTAATAGCAAAACAATTTTCTATAATACAATTCCTATCTACAGTTAAACAGTGTAACTTGCCGGTTTTCACAAAACTTTCTATAAAAGTTGGTTCTACAAATTCTGTAAGTGAACAATTTGTTAACTTATAGTAATCAGTATCTTCTGTGACTACATCTTGAATTAAGCTTGGTGTCTTTATTTCGTCAGGGCAGGTAATAACTAAACTTTTGTAGAAATAATTTCTAGTCAAAGTCGTGTTTACTGATTCTAAATCCTGATTTTCTTTATGGGTAACCATGATTTTTGGTGCTGGGAAGTTCCATACTTCCGGACTCAACATTATAAATATTATATGATACTTCAAACTTCACAAATGTGTTAGACAACTTATATTAAAACTATTCAAAACAAAACAGATTGTTAATTGCTTTGATTGAGATAACCTCAAAATATAGCAGACCCAGAACAGTCGGCCGCTTGACGGCTGGTATCATAGACTTTAGATATACTATAGACCGCTAGTATCGCTAGTTTTCCTTCGTGCCAAGCGAGAGCACTTTTTGTCTGTATTTAGTACATACGTTTACTGATTTAAAGTTATTTTTCGCGCAACTACAGACTTATATGCGAAAATATCGATGGTTTCGACATTGTTAGGATAATATTATGGTTTTAGATAGTTTTATTAAAACGGCGCGCTCCGTCTTGATACAAAATTTACGATAAAACTAGTTCATACTAGTGCTCACGGTTCATACACTGATAGGCTCACTCTTTAGTTTCTTATCTATACTCTAAGGCTGGTATCTTGACTTTATCTTGAAGATCTTGACAATGTCGATTTGACACTGACAATGACTGTTATTTTTTTTAATTCGCACAGAGGTAGGATCATGCTTTCAAAGCATACGGCCTTATACTACGAGTTTTTTTAACAAAAATAAAACAAGTCGTATAATTCGTAGTATACGTGTTTTATACGTAAAGAAGATTTATTATAAGGTTGTACGTGCAATTAATTATTTATATGATGCATACATGTTGAATCTGCTTATGTAGTTTTTACAAATAAAACAAAAACTAGTCCGAGTCTTATTTAATATCACATTGCTTTTCTATCCTAATGATTTAGTTTGATTTGATTTTTGTGCAACGATATTTATTCGATAAAAAGTTCGTTTGCGGGTACGGCCTTGTATAAAGCCTCGACACCTTCAACGACTCGTGCTACGATGGCGTGAACGATTGGAGGTGCGATCTCCTGCATGACGTCGCGCCAGTTTGTGTTCACGAAGTCTTCTACTGGACCAGCTGGAACACAAAGTTATAACTTACATAATGGAATTGCATATAAATGTAAAATAAAACCAACTTCAATGCTAAACGAAACTACTGCATCGATTTTGATGAAATTTATATGGGATCACCTCTGTAGTATACTCTCTCGAAGACATAATCAATTTTTGTAATCTATCCCAAATTGCCTTAAATGTCAAACATACCAAAGAAAATAGAAACGAATTGACAAATGTCAATCTTCACTTTTTGTAGTTGGTGGAAGAGGAGATTGAATTGACAAATGACAATCTTCACTTTTTGTAGTTGGTGGACGAGGAGATTGTTAATTGATCACTTCAGCTTACTAGAAATTCTAATATCTCACCCAAAATCTTGTTGCCATTGAAGAGGTTGTCGAAGTCGAACCTCGCGCTGGTCTTGACCTGACTGCCGAACTTCCAGCTGTCAATGTGCCAATGCTCCTTGCCATCTGCGCCGGACGAAGTCGTCAGTTCCGTTGTTGTTTTGATCACGATGTCACCTGTTGATTAAAATATAGCAGTTTCATTAAAGTAACCTTCGAATGCCTACGATTCTAACTTTCTCAACAAGGGTTTTTTATTACCTACATTTATCGAGACCAACGCTCACTGAGACCGACGGTTATTGAGACCGACGCCCATCGAGAGCGATGCTTATCAAGACCGACGTCTCTCGAGACGGACGCCTATCGAGACCGACGCCCACGATGACCGACGCTTATCGGGACCGACGCCTATCGAGACCGACGCCTATGAAGACCGACGCCAATCGATACCGACGCCTATGAAGACCGACGCTTATCGAGACCGACGCCTAACAAGACCGACGCCTCTCGAGACCGACGCCTATCGAGACCGACGCCTATGAAGACCGACGCCAATCGATACCGACGCCTATCGAGACCAACGCCTATCGAGACCGACGCCTTTGAAGACCGACGCCTATCGAGACCGACGCCTATCGAGACCGAAGCTTATCAATACCGACGCCTATGAAAACCGACGCTTATCGAGACCGACGCCTATTCGAACCGACGCCTATTGAGACCGACGCCTATCAAGACTGACGGCTAAGGAACGACGCTTATCGAGACCGACGCCTATCGAATCCGACTCCTATCAAGACCGACGTCTATTCGGACCGACGCCTATGGAGACCGACGCCAATGGGTCCCGACCCCTATCATGACCGACGCCTATCGAGACCGACGCCTCTCGAGACCGACGCTTATCAATACGGACGCCTATAAAAACCGACGCTTATCGAGACCGACGCCTATCAAGACCGACGCCTATTGAGACCGACGCCTATCGAGACCGACGCCTATCGAGACCGACGCCTATCGAGACCGACGCCTATCGAGACCGACGCCTATCGAGACCGACGCCTATCGAGACCGACGCCAATCGAGACTGAAGCTTATCAAGACCGACGCCTCTCGAGACCGACGCCTATCGAGACCGACGCCTTTAAAGACCGACGCTCATCGAGACCGACGCTCATCGAGACCGACGCCTATCGAGACCGAAGCTTATCAAGACCGACGCCTCTCGAGACCGACGCTTATCAATACCGACGCCTATGAAGACCGACGCTTATCGAGACCGACGCCCATCAAGACCGACGCCTATGAAAACCGACGCTTATCGAGACCGACGCCTATTCGAACCGACGCCTATTGAGACCGACGCCTATCAAGACTGACGGCTAAGGAACGACGCTTATCGAGACCGACGCCTATCGAGACCGACGCCTATCAAGACCGTCACCTATCATGACCGACGCCTATCGAGACCGTAGCCTATCGAATCCGACTCCTATCAAGACCGACGTCTATTCGGACCGACGCCTATCGAGACCGACGCCAATGGGTCCCGACCCCTATCATGACCGACGCCTATCGAGACCGACGCCTCTCGAGACCGACGCTTATCAATACGGACGCCTATAAAAACCGACGCTTATCGAGACCGACGCCTATCAAGACCGACGCCTATTGAGACCGACGCCTATCGAGACCGACGCCTATCGAGACCGACGCCTATCGAGACCGACGCCTATCGAGACCGACGCCTATCGAGACCGACGCCTATCGAGACCGACGCCAATCGAGACTGAAGCTTATCAAGACCGACGCCTCTCGAGACCGACGCCTATCGAGACCGACGCCTATCGAGACCGACGCCTTTAAAGACCGACGCTCATCGAGACCGACGCTCATCGAGACCGACGCCTATCGAGACCGAAGCTTATCAAGACCGACGCCTCTCGAGACCGACGCTTATCAATACCGACGCCTATGAAGACCGACGCTTATCGAGACCGACGCCCATCAAGACCGACGCCTATGAAAACCGACGCTTATCGAGACCGACGCCTATCGAGACCGACGCCTATTCGAACCGACGCCTATTGAGACCGACGCCTATCAAGACTGACGGCTAAGGAACGACGCTTATCGAGACCGACGCCTATCGAGACCGACGCCTATCAAGACCGTCACCTATCATGACCGACGCCTATCGAGACCGTAGCCTATCGAATCCGACTCCTATCAAGACCGACGTCTATTCGGACCGACGCCTATCGAGACCGACGCCAATGGGTCCCGACCCCTATCATGACCGACGCTTATCGAGATCGACGCCTATCGAGACCGACGCCTATCGAGACCGACGCCTATCGAGACCGACGCCAATGGATCGAGAGCGATGCTTATCAAGACCGACGCCTATCGAGTCCGACTCCTATCAAGACCGACGCTTATCGAGACCAACACCAGTCGAGACCGACGCTTATCAAGACCGACGCCTATCGAGACCGACGCCTATCGAGACCGACGCCTTTGAAGACTGGCGCCTATCAAGACTGACGGCTAAGGAACGACGCTTTTCGAGACCGACGCCTATCGAGACCGACGCCTATCAAGACCGTCACCTATCATGACCGACGCCTATCGAGACCGACGCCTATCGAATCCGACTCCTATCAAGACCGACGCCTGAGGAACGACGCTTATCGAAACCGAAGCCTATCGAGACCGACGCCTATCAAGACCGTCACCTATCATGACCGACGCCTATCAAGACCGACGCCTATTGAGACCGACGCCTACCTAACACCCTGTACATGGCGGATACTTACGTATCTTGATATGGTATTTGCCTTCTCCCTTGATGGGTAGCACGAGGAGCTGACCATCCAGTTTGTATTGTCCGTTCAGATCTACGCTGCATCTAATGGTGACGATCTGCTTGGCTTTCTTCAAGTCGTGCCTGAAAAAAAATCATACGATGAAAAAAATAAAGAGTACTAAAGTTTACAAGTTATCTTAAATAGCTTTTGCATTACTACTCAAAACAACAATATCATCGGCAAGCGCTAATCATAGATACTTTATTATTTAGGTGCGTGTCGTGAAATACTTTGTTATTTATTATTGTGTAGTTATACTTTAGTTGACATCCTTAACCTAATGAGCTACATAGTTCATAATAGATCACATCCGTTTTAAACAAACGACAAACGAGGATAAATAATTAGATTTATATGAATGTTTTATTGTCTGTTTATGGCTCTGTTTCACAATAGCTGCCCTTGGTGCACACCTGTCTACATCACGTGTAACTTGCAAGTCTAGGATGCACTTGACAACTAAAGAAGAAAATATAAAAAGCTGAGTAAAACAAAGCAGAAGGTGTTAGAGGTGATTAGTGAGACAAGAAGTTCCTTTGTCTATTTTAATGACCACTACGGATTCCTTCAGATAGGTTTTTATTGGGTTACCATTTTGGGAATAGGTAGGTACTACTTTAGATCGACACCTTAACACTACTGGGATAAAGTGATGGCAACATTTTTTATTGGCCTTCACCCAGCGAAAATAATTTAATATTATCACATACACTTTTGATAGTTTTTTTTCAATTACTAGAATTTCTCAAAGGACGCGGCAAATGGAAAAGTAAACAGTATCTAAATACACGCTGACATGATCATGTGAATGTTGACAGAACAAATATCAAGGGGGATCCATTGAAAACCTGTTGCTTTGTGTCACGTCAGATACTGCCAAATCAAAAACTTTGTTTTGTTTTCTTATTTACGAATCCCAAGGGCATAGTAGGAAACAAGCCTATTGTACAAGACTGCGAATGCCTTTCCGCCAGTTAAAAATAAAGGAGGACGAGTCTAATTATTTTTGGTAGTACATACAACAGATCGGCTTGCTCTGTCTTTTTTAAAACATATAATATATTTATTGGTGAGCTTTGCGATCGGGGAAAAAGAGGCAACAAGGCATAAAAGTTCCAAAGTGCATAAGTCCGGAATCGGAATCTTGATTTTTTTTCATAACGTACTTTTCGATAACGCCTAATAGTACCAAGATAATACAACCGGCCTTAGAGTAGATGAATTGCGGGGATCGATAGCAATCAATACCAGCAAACAATGAATATTTAATTGCGATGGCGTCATATTAATAAGAACTGCAATAAATGCCGGTTAAACATATACGGTTTTATCAATGCAATAACAGACGCGGTTTTAGCCTTTTTCCTCATACAAAAAATAAAAAAAAAGTACCTAATTAAGTTCTCGGAAAACTATCCTGTTTTTACAAGTAAGGTCTTGTGAAAAATAGAGACACAAGTATTGCATAGCCTTGAACTGCAATCATCCCGTTCACAAATTCTAAAGACTAAGCAAACAATCGAAAATAAATATTGCACGCTAATAGAGTTAACTTTAGCATTTAGTTATCCAATTTTGCAACTGGTATTACGCAGACTCATCTTTTGGCGCGAATATGTTTTTGGATCAAGTTGATGTAAAATAAAAATTGAAAAGTTTAACTAGACACACATCTTAGAAAGAATTTGATCAGACATAAAAGGATAACAAACACTCAACAAGTTTTTATACCTCTTGATTTCTTTATAAGTAAAATGAAAAAAACTCAATATCTTTGTGTGCCAATCACGATTGCGACACTTACTCACGGATTAATAAACATTAATGCAATTGAGACGCTAAGAAGAAGTACAAATATTGTGTAAAAAGGTAAGATTACTACTACTTACTTGAGTCCGTCAACATGGCATCCCTTCATACCAGTCACTGTGGTGTCCTTGAAGGATAAAGCTAGACCTCCTTGGTCGCCCTTGATCAGCTCCAAGTGCATAGGGTCTAAGGACTTGATGCCCAGTTCAGGAACGCCGTTAGCTAGGTAGGGTACCGCTGCTTGCGCCGAGGACAAGAGGCAGGTATTGTCTCCGGATTTGCATGGCTTGATGAAAGGAGCTACGGAAAAAGATTAATTGTAAAAGGAATTGAATATACCCAAATTAAATGCAAACAGAATAGAATAGGAACTTTCGTAGAACTGTATATCGCAATGAAATTTCGCATCACTGTTGTTTCATAAAATTAATGAGGAAATACAACTTACTTAAGCAACTTCTGCTAGAGATAAACAAAGTTCAAGCTTTCAAAATACAGTTAAAATAATACAAATGGCAATCATCTTATATCAGAAGTTATATTTCGAAAGTTAGAAAACCTGTTCTTTTTTATGTAAAAACATACACCTTATAATTAAGATACCTAATGATCCTTAAAATTTCACTCACCTGACGCAGATTTCGCGCTCAAAATCACGGCGAAGAAACAAAAGTACGCGAGCACGGCCATCATTGCACTGTTGAAGTTCTGCACAAGTATGAAGTGTGTGTACCCGGCGCTACACTTATATGAGAGGTACAAGCTCACGACGTCACTCGGGCATTGTCAACAGACAATTCTGACTACTATTAAGGGGATATACTTCTTTTAAAAGTACTATTTTTCAATGATTTTTCATGGTCAAGTAATGAAAGTAAAAAGACAAGTTTGACGAGTACCTCCACTAAATTTAATTCTTGCCCAGTACTTATTGTTACAAACCTACTTGGATTCGTATTTCATTTGTTTTTTTATGGTTATCATCTTTTCGTTCTCTCATTTCTGATAAACTTAAACCCGGTTCATAAAAGCTTTCATTTTATATCTCCCTTATGTACGGAGAAAATACAGAGATGTCTGTATATTCTCTTGTATGCATAAGAAGACCAAAAGATTAGACCACTCTAACCTAAGGAACTTTATTCAATAATCAGCACTGCGTCCACCGACTAAATGACGTGCCTAAATTTTTTGACAATCAACGAATCTTCCTTTCTTCCACCTTTACGAAACTCTCAGGCCACAAAGACCTAAATCCATTTACCAAAACATTTATATATTTTTATTGACCATCTACCTACCTATTGCCGTTTTCATATAGGATCTGTTGATTAAGAACCCTCCCCTTAACTGGCACGTAAGAACTTGAACCACAACACCGCCGCCTTACCTTGATCTTGAAATTTGAACTGCAGCAAGCAATCATCGTTCATAAATTGCCGATAAACGTTATGTATTATTTCTATCGTATCAGAACGTTTATTAACAAATTAGTACCCTATTTGCTATGTAATACGTCCTTTAAAAATATGTATCAAAAGTATAATGCGTCTTGGTCTGACTGCGCGGTTACCCGAGTGGTATTGGTTACCATACGTACTATCATTGAGCAACGTGCTGCGAGTTCGACCCCCTCATGAGATGAACATTGAGAGATCCACAGATCCACATATGTGTTTGTAAGGTGTGGAATTAAATTAAATCAATACGAAAAATATCCAGCTACAATATAACAGACAAGTTTTCTGTATCATTGTGTTTTCGCAACACTACTTCGGTAAAGTCCAAAAGGATAAAACAATGTTGGTTTAACTTGGTTTATAGTACCTATACAAGCATCGGCCATGCCTTTAAATAATATGAGATAATTATGACAGCTTTGTATCATTAACTAGTTGTTTTAAAAGTTGTAACTGACTACTGGACACGCATACATTGTTTATTTTATGTGGTGTTTATAGCTTTTCGCGAAATCATTTGACCTTTGAGACCCTGCGGTGTAGGTACGGTAGGTACTAGGTTTTTGCGGGATTATGTCGTAAATATGAAGGTGTTTGTGTAACCATATGCAAATGATAATATGTACAACACTTGGTTAACTTGCTCGCTATACTTAGTCATAATATTATTTAGAAATGGTTTTTATTGCAGTCTTCTGTACTAAAAACTAAATATGGACACCTATTAGGTAAAACTTTAAAATCTGTAAATGCTTCCCTCATCAGACAAGAAAATATTTAAAATGTTCAATACTCATGTTTAACTTGTGTATCTGATGTAACATGTAAATGTTAAATGAAATGCTTCCTCTTACCCTTCCCATTTTCTGAAATTATATTTTTCGGGAATGTGGTATTTTTTAACCGATTTAAAAAAAAAGGAAGAGGTTCTCAATTCGGATGTTTGTATGTTTTTTTTTATGTTTGTTCGCGCATAACTCCGTTGCTTTTCAACAGATTTGAAATATTTTTTCTTTGTTGGAAAGGGTATACTTCCCAAATGGTCCCATAGTCACCAAGTCGGGATCTGATGATGGAATCTTGGCGAAATCGAGGGAACTCTTCAAATTTTATAGGAAAACGTACAGCGACTTTGGTATTTTCTACAACAAGTGAAGCATTTGCGTTCAATAAGAACCATTCTACTATCAGATCTGATGATGAAGCCAAGATGACCTCGTGAATGTAGCGGGAATTCGTTGGATGTGAGATGCGTGGCACTGGATTTCGTTGGATGAAAGTTATCACAAGGATGATGAAAGGGTGTCAGCTGAAGGCCTACCCATATTATCTAAGATAAAAAATAATATATCTAAGATAAAAAATAATAATTCTATAACCTACCTATATTAATAAACCTAACCTAAACTACGATTAACCTATGATACAATTTAACAATTTTTTGGAGTCGGGGCCAAGCAATATCCAAAACTTAAATCACTATAATATACCTACAGTCTAAGATCAGAAAAAATAAAACATACTTAAATCTTACATCTTCTAAATATTAATTCTAATCGGAAAACAACATATTAAGACACAAAGAAAAAAAGATACTAACGTTTACACTTGACAATATTAATAATATATTTTTACAAACACAATACACATCAATATACTCAGGAATTACCAGTCTTTTCATTACTTAGCTTGGCACCGACTATTTTATATATATTATATAGGTAGGTTATAGAATTATTTTTAACTTTTTAGTGCTTTTATCGATTTTTGAAGTCGGTTTTTTTTGCAAAAAATTTTTTTATAGTAGTTTAAGTCTGATTTCCGTTTAAGATTATAGATTCGTTAGAGGCCGATAGACGTTTTCCACTCTTTGTAACCTATGTGGCAATTTTATTGTATTGTTATTTAAATAACCCTTTGGTCCGAGACCAAAAGAGCCTTGATCTTGATATTTGAACCGCAGTTAACATTAATTTATTCATTATTGTCATCTCGTAGTTTCCGATGTATAAGTTATTGTGTAATGTCGTGTACTTAGTCGTGTCTGCATTACATTATATTGACTAATGATTCGTGTTTATTAAGTAATAGCTGATGAAGAGGAAAAGTTTACTCCACTACAGGTGTTTTGTCACTAATCTCCATGTGGTAGCAGCAAAATAAAATACCTCTTTTTAAAACCTCGTAACTTGCCGCCACAAAACTTTAATAGACCACGGTCGTATGTACTTTCGTTGATTGTCACAGATGCCAAAACACAAGTGCTTTAGTTACTTACTTTAGGTTCACAGTAATGTACAATGTGACGTTGTCCACATTTCAAGACTATTTTATACTATTTTATATTATTTATATATGACGACCTCCGTGGTCGAGTGGCGTACGCACCGGTTTTCAAGGTGTCGCTTGCTCTGAGGTCCCGGGTTCGATCCCCGGACGGGACAATGTTGAAAATCACTTGTTTACATTGTCTCGGGTCTGGGTGTATGTGGTACCTTCGTTCTCTCTGAATTCCATAACACAAGTGCTTTAGCTATTGTATATATGTATATTTATTATATTATTATTTCTTAGGGGTATGAGAAGACAATATCTTTTCATATTACATAATAATTTGTTTTCCGATTCCAACAGGGTTTTCCCCGTTTGTGCTAAATTAAACAAATGCAAGTAGTGTTTGCTGACTTTAAAATGGGAAATTATAAGTCTAGCCACAAAATTATTATTTGGACAAGTGATTAAACTTCTAATTTTATAACTAAGCAACGGGAAAATGACATAGCCTCTAATAAAATAATTCGTATCTATTACAACGCCCACTAAATATTCTATAGAAAGCGTCAAGTAAAGATCATCAATTATTGTGACTTGTCCTTCTTATTTATGCATTGACACCTAATTTACTAACTCGGCCTCGGATTTTACATCTCGTCACCATTTTACGTTTTACAACTTCAACGCAATGTCCTCATAAAAATATAATTCAAGCTTCTCCAGAAAGCATAATTTATTATAACTTAGCATGTAAAATAATACATCATATTCTTTTATCGTGAAAATAGCCACTGCATGATTTGGCGCGAGTACGCGAGACGACAGCGACAGCGGCCCCGACTCCAAATTATTTTTAACTTTTTAGTGCTTTTATCGATTTTTTGGGGTCGGTTTTTTTTTAGCAAAAAAAAAATATTTGTTTATTTTTAGTGACATATTTTAAATCTTAGATAATATGGGTAGGCCTTCAGCTGACACCCTTTCATCATCCTCATGATAATTTCCGTCAAACGAAATCCACTGCCACGCATCTCACATCCAACGAATTCCCGCTACATTCACGAGGTCATCTTGGCTTCATCATCAGATCTGATAGTAGAATGGTTCTTATTGAACGCAAATGCTTCACTTGTTGTAGAAAATACCAAAATCGCTGTACGTTTTCCTATAAAATTTAAAGAGTTCCCTCGATTTCGCCAAAATTCCATCATCAGATCCCGACTTGGTGACTATGGGACCATTTGGGAAGTATACCCTTTCCAACAAAGAAAAAATATTTCAAATCGGTTGGAAAGCAACGGAGTTATGCGCGAAAAAACATAAAAAAAAAACATACAAACATCCGAATTGAGAACCTCCTCCTTTTTTTAAACTCGGTTAAAAATAAAGTCTTTTATTTTGTCTCTCCTCAATAGCTTCTGATAATATTAGTGGCCAATATACCGACTATTTGATGACATTTTTAGCAAAATTTTGACGATCAATTAATATGGGATGAGTTACATTTTAAACGTACTGAGTTAAAAAGTTAGAAGCTAAATAAATATATTTTTTGATGTCATTTAATAGTATTTTAGAAGTTTACTGTTAGAATGCATGCTACAAATTTAGATGCTAAAAAATAATCATTATGCTGAGTTGTATTTAGAGTGGTTTACATAGAAGATAACTAGTGGCTAAGATAGTGTTATTTAGATGCTCGTTAATTGTGGCTGACTTAGTAATTTAGAAGGCAACATACATTTTTGGGGGCGAATAATGATATTAAAAAGAAGCCTGTTTAAATAGCACCCCTTTAAAATGATATCCAAATAAGAAATAATAATCTAAGACGTTTGAGATCGTCTTCCTGCATCAACTTGAATAAACAGTTAATTTTGAATTAAAATATTTTTTTTCATAAGTACTTAATTTATAATCGAATCGTTTTTAAATAAGCCCATCATGTTGTTAGTGTTGTTACCTATAAATATGACAAAAATATGGTGGTTTTAGCGAAGTTATCAATACAAAATTAGGGTTTTAAAAACCTCCATAGATTTAGATCCCTATTAGAACTATCTTTAAAAAAATACTTATTTTTGTTAACTTTTATACACTTAAACGTTAATTTTCTGTAAGCTATATAAGAACATTGAAATTAAAAGCATTTGTTGCGATGTTATAAGCATTTGATAGATATGATTTATGACTATGAAAACAAACCATAATTCCTGCTGCTACAAGTTCACGGTCATTTAACCTTACATACTTACGTATTTGCTTGACATACGTAAATGCTAACGTCAATACATGTACATTGTACAGTCTGCAGCAAAATTATGTTTCTACTGAGCAACTTTAATTTTCCGTTTAATTCTAGATTGGTATTGTAAAATATGTTAGAAAAAATATTTAAAACAGATCCTTAATCATGTACATGTTTTTCGAAAAAAATATCGCTATTTATGTACAACATTAACATTTAAATATATTATTTATTAGTTTATTAAATTCACCGATTGACGTCATCATGTCAGTTTCAGCCACCGCTGAAAATCAGCGCCGCGACACTGTCTCGCATAGGGTCGCTGCATATGCTGAGCGGTGGGCCATTTCGCGTGTTTGTGACGCATATTTAACTTCCTACTTTTGTTTTTGTTTCGTTTTGTTATTCCTTCGTGTACTTTAATTATGCGTCATAATCATGGTGAATAAACGTTTTTTTTTTTCTTTATTATGTTTTACAATTTAACTATGTGTTTAACTTGCATATTTTTGCTCGTGACTGTACGGAAGTAAAATAGATTTTCAATAATATCCCACTGCCGCGCAACAATTTATCGTGTCGTACGCATACGTTGTGTAAAGGATAAATCTACTTCTTTCGCCAGTAACTGACATCCACGCGGGCGGAGCCACAAGCAACAGTTAGTCGACTATAATGCTCCTTTGCCAGTTGTCCGTAGTCAATTTTTTAGATAGGTTTTTATGTATTTCGCTAAAGGGATGTAACGATTGTATGTCAAATTAGACGAAGAGGATAGCCATCCTATATCAGCTTATACCTGAATGCAATAATTAGCAAATGCATGCTCTCGATAGTAGACACAGCCAAGGTTAAAGACATTTTCTAGGTTGTATAAAAGTTTTTGTACTCAAATGAATAGTGTTGAAAGAATTTTGGTATTTTAATTAATATACACAAACGAAATTCCTGAAGAGTTAGATGCTAAGATAGTGCTGCATGTTTACTTGAAGGTTGTGTGCTGATGAATGGAATCTTTAGCCTTAAGATATTGTCTCAAAATTTGAAGGTTTACCTTCAGCTCTTTTCTAAATAGGTAGGTTCTTTGTTCTCTCTTTCTCATTGAAAACAATAAGACGGCAACGATGACTAGACTGTGCTTACTATATCAATTTCAGTAGATATAAGCCTTTCTTAAATATTGAATGCATTGCTTATGTTGTAATGACATTGCATTTGCAATCAAAGTTGCATTAACGAAGCTCTTTTAATAGACATGTAGCATACAAAATCTTCGCGTTTGCGGTCAGGTAGAGCACGCAAATTATACGCGCCTGACGCCTGATTATTTAGTCTGATTCACAAGTAAGTACATAGATATATGAAACCTAGGCGTTTATAAAAAAAACTCAAGCACTCAAGCCGGTCTTTCCCTCAAATTTCTCTTATGGATTAATTTTGAACCGCCTACACTTCAGAACTTTACGCAGACTAAAATGCCTTTACAGTAAGTAATAGATTTTATTCTAAAGCCTTAACTTACCTGATCGTTAATTAAAAAAACACGAGGTACAATAAAACAACAGTTGTAAAACATAACTATATAACAAATAACATAACATCACTATTGTATAACGAGATCCTTGATGGGCACTTTGTCGAAGAGCTTGGTGGACTCGTCCACGATGCGGGAGACGATGACCTTGACAATGGGCGGCGCCACCTCCTGGAAGATGTCGCGCCAGTTCTCGTTCGCGAACTGGTGGATGGCATCCGCTGGAAGAAGGAAAGAAAAAAGTTATCGAATGTTTCGTCTTCTGTTACCCTGTATTAGAAGACTGAAGACTAATTGCTGCAACTTACATGGTCGGCAAATAAACAAACAGTCGTAACCCATTTTTAACCATTTTCAAAAGGGAGGTTCTCAATTCAACAGTAGTTACGCGATATCTCCGGAAATTGTTGGAAAGATTTCAAAGACTATTTTTGTCATTGATGGGGTATAAGATGACCTCAGAGGAGGTCCCATATATTTTTTTTAGAAGTCGGTTCCTTTTTCCATTTTATGTATCATCAATGATTGCATTATCATAACTGTTCTATAAATTAAAACTCTCAGTCGGTATAGGGATTTCCTTGTTTTAAAATCTGTAAATAGTCAATTCCATCCATTTTTCGAACTGACTTTCAATTTCTCGGTCGATTGGTCCTGTTAACTCTAAATCGCTAGCATCACAAAGGTAAATAAATAATAAAAATAAAATAAATGCGGACAACATCACATACATTGCTCTGAACCCAAAGTAAGAAGCTGTTAAGCACTTGTGTTATGGAATTCAGAAACAACGAAGGTACCACAAACACCCAGAACCGAGACAATGTAGAAAAGTGAGTTTCTACATTGACCCGTCCGGGGATCGAACCCGGAACCTTAGAGCTAGCGACTCCTTGAAAACCGGTGCGTACGCCACTCGACCACGGAGGTCGTCAAAAGGTACTTACAGAGTGCTTTGTTCCCGTTGAAGAGGTTCTTGAACAAGAAGCGCGCTCCCGTCTGGACCTCGGAGGTGTGCTTCCAGTTCTTCACCACCCAGTACTTGTCGCCGTTCACCAGCTTCTCGCCCACTTGGAACATTATCTTGACTACGATGTCATCTGAAATCGATATAGGAAAGTATTTAGTTGACATTCTATTTTCTTTATTTATCAGTTTTACATATCTGTTTTTGTTGTATTAAGAAGTTTTATGCATTATTTTATCGTATTACTTAAACACTCTAGATTGTCAAAGACAGACTGGTACTGGCCTTTTTGACCAGCTTACCTGTATTTTATAAGCTGCTTCTATGTGAAAAGTTGCATAAATATAACGAGGTCAAAATATTAGAGGAATTGGAAACGGGACTTTAGTAGTAAAAGGGCAGTTTTTTTTTTCATAAATCCTTTTTGGTTTCTTTCATTCTAGCTGTCTCATTAGGGCTCCGATTTGACGAAAATGTTTCCGATTGAGGTTAAATTGAAATCCATATCCAGATAAAACACAATATTTTTTAAATAAATAACATTTAAACTTACATATTTTGATGGCGTATCTGCCGGTACCATCAATGGGCATGATGAGCAGCTTCCCGCCCAGCGTGTAGTCTCCCACCAGCATCACGGAGCACTTCAGGTCCAGGAACGTCTTCTGCGCGTGCCGTCTGAAATGCAAAGGACAGATTATGGTGAAATATAATACTTTCAAAAACAATAATTGAAGGATAATTAAACAATAAATATTTTAGTTCTTAGTTTTATTTAGTTTATTTATATTTTTTCTTATTTATTGTAGGCTTAGTTTTTATATTAAGTATTGTAAATACTTAAAGTTATAATTAATAATTGTAAACCCCAATAAAATTGTAAATTAGTTACTAGTTAGTTACTAGTAGTTGCTGCTAGGTAAAGTCCGTCCATAATTAACTAAGAATGTTTTTCAGTTACATTTTCTTTCCATCTAAGTAATTTGTTTTTATATAAGTAGGCTTTTCTCAATTTTGTATACAGAATACTCTTTGGTTTTTAGCCTATTCAATGTAAAATCACCTCTATCCCTTATTATAAGCACTTATTTATACACCTTCGACAGAACACAAGCGGCAGTAGTTCTTTAATAAATCTTACCAGCATACCTTATTGTATTTAATGATTACTAAAAATAACTTCTTAACGAGTATCTGATGTGCTCGAATTAAAACGACATTTAGGCATATCATGATGCTTCGGAAATAAATTGATTAGATTAATTATAAATTAATATATTATTTTGTAACGAAATACGAAAGCGAGGTATTTACCTAATGCCTCATAGCATTAGGTATGAGTAAGCACAATAAATAGTAAAAAAACTTCACTAATCAATAAATTAATAATTCCAAACACGAGTCATAGAATAAAATTAAGTGATGGATGTGAGAAAAAAATATCTTTAGCTGATCCCAATAAAATTAATAAATGTTTTATGCTATGTCTTTAGGTACATCAAAAGGTACAGTTCAACTCTCCGTTAACTTTTTTAAACCTCTATCTACTAATATGCATGTCCTGTCTATGAACAAAACAAAATCTTTACAGATAAGTAAACGCGATTTGTGCAAAATACATCCTATAGGCCTTAAATTGTTTTAAGAGAAGAACACGATGGAAGAAAAAAGAGAGTTCAGTCCTAATAGCTAAACTTAAAAAGCAAAACTCTTAATATAAATAAGAATATCACTCACTTTAAATGCAGCACCTTGCAATGCCTCAACCCGGTCACATTAGTATTCCTGAAGTCCATATCAAGTCCTGCCTGGCTGGTCCGCACCTGTTCCACATGCATGGGGTCCAGGGTAGCGATGCCCATGCTGGGGATGCCGGCTGCAAGGATCGGCACCGCCTTCTCCGCCGAGGACTTCAGGCAGGCTGTGTCCTGCTCCCGGCATGGCGTGATGAAGGGCGCTGGAATAGGATCCGAATTTTTTAAGAAATTGAAATGATAAGAAAATGAAGAAATTCCATTTGGATTTTTGTAAGAAAATATTTATACTTGGATATTTGGATGCCTTGTTTGGGAATGCTTTATCAATCTCTTTAACTGCGAAAGAACACAGTCTCTAGTCTCAGCTTTCCTTTCAAACTGTCTAATCCACTTTATTATTTCCTACTTATGTAAATAAACCGATAGGAAATATAAAATCTAAGTCCTATTTAGATATAGCAATAAACACCGATGCAGCATTTAATAAAAACAAAACATGCGTTGCAAAATGCAGACACAAAACAAGCTTAGTGTGCAAGGTCGTATTTTTATAAGCTCAGCTAATTTAGCCCAAGCTATTGCTGATCAGGAATCTATAATACGTTGTTTAATTGTAAATTGTCGTGTGAGATACAAAAAAAAAATAGATTAGTTTGACCTATCTTATTTAAACAATAGAAAGTCAGTTTTTTTCATCAGGGTTCTGAATCGCAATGATTTTCAATTAAGTATTTCTCCAAAAAACAAGACATGGGACTAATTCATAGAAAGTATTATGCATCAAATTATTTGATACTCATATGGGAACTAGAGGACCATTTATCAAGTGTGTAGTGTTACTAAATACATGTTTCCTTAGTTAAGTATAATAAAAGCTGTTAACATTACACCGGCTATTTGAAACTAGCTCGCGACGTTTATGGGGCTTGATCTGGGACATGGACGTCTTGTCTAATGTCTGTCAATGCCAAGGCTTGGGAATGATATAATCGCTGAACACTTAATCGTATACTTAGACAACTTTTCGCCAGGAAATAAGAACTCTATAGTATTGCGAATCCCACAAATTTTATCTTATTTTATAAAAAATTCCTTGTTTCTTTTTACCCGACTGTTTTTTATTTTCAAATTTCCTATTCTCCATTTCTCGACCACTCACCTAGACTACTTCCAGCGAACCCGAAGACCGCGACACAAACTATCACCACACCCTTCATTGTTCCGCCTAACACTCGAACAATGCGCGTGCGCAGCGATGCTCCACAATATATAGCCCGGAGCTGCCGACTCCGCTGAAAATTACCTTTAATGTTCAAAATACGAATGTCTACGGAACGCTTAGGAGAAAGACCTTTATTTACTCTGACGTCATTTCTTAATTAATGATTTTGTCTCTCTTTTTCTTTGCACATTCGGGCATATCTAACTATTTACGTCATTGCCTGTTTACTCACCCTAAATCCACTAGCAACAATATCCTTGCGGGAAAATGGAGCTCGGAAAATAACGTGCAATTCTAACGTGAATTATTCTGGTCAAAATAGGGTGTAGGTAATCCAAGAGAGGCATATGTACTTTTTAAATCATCTTTTCAGAGATGTCAGAATGATAAAGGAGTGTATATTTTACAAGAGAGGTTGGTTTTCCGTTTGTTTGTCCCTTTTAAATATCTTTGTACGTATATGTGACGACGTGTGGTAACATCAATCAATATTCAATTTGGAATCTTACGTATAGTGACGTGAGTTTAATATATTAGATTTGAATCTCTTGTTATTCAAAATGTGCTTATGACATACAAGCGTGATTCGAACCTGCGTCTCTAGGTACCCTACACCACATTTCGGAACATTGACACATTTATTTACAAAACAATAACACAAAGACCAAAATTGTTTACGGACAAACAGACATCGCCACTAGTGTTGTTATTAAACAATTTCACACAACATAAATATTGTTATCAGGTCGTAACCCTTTTATTGAACCAGGAAGGAGCTATATCCTTAAATATGATAATTCCTTGAATCGACGCGAACAAATTACGAGCGCTCTTTAAGGTATTAAAGTATTTCCTGAGAGTAAGGAAATGTTGTGATGTATACAAATCTTTGTTTGCTTTTTTTTATATGGGTGCAATATTGTTGATTTTGATCCGATTGGGAGATAATACTGCACTGGCAATAAGCAACCAAAATACTATACAAAGTATTCAGGAAGCAAACCGTTCCTATTTCATGAGATCCCCTTTATTTAAAGAAACTACCGTTAAAAACAGAAGATAATGAGGTTTCCATGATCACGAAAGTAAATGAGTCATGTGCAAGTATTTGGACAGAAGGAATCTTCAATGAACTAATCAGAACACTCCATAGCAACACGGCTTAAGGCTCTCTCGATTATTTGACACTTGAAGCCAATCATGCTAAAGCTACCAAGATACTCAAAATCATACTAAGGCTGATCCATAATGAGATACGGGAGTAGAAACACACAAAAAAGACCAAGCACTAACCCCCAGAAATCTGCCAAAATACTTCATTTACACTAATGAGTCAGACCGCAGCCTATTACATTTGCGGTGACAATTTACTAAACGGTTTTAAATGGAGCCTTCATTTGAAACGTGCGTACGTGAGGAATTGGAAGTAAACATTATACTGTTACCTACACATTAGTGCTGAGCTAACAAATATATGTATGCCTATTAATAATTGCAAATGTTTGTATTGTTATTTTTGTTCTTGTTGGAATAGTTACGGATGGCAAAAAACTGAAGGACCGCGAAAGTACGCAATAACGTTTGGACCACGGTAAAGTGAAGACATAAAAACCTTCTGTGACTTTAGCGGTGAAAGTTTCCATGTAAAGTATTGAGAGAATTTCTTAATAAATAAAATAGGGTAAATTTAATAAATATAGTAGGGTAAATAGTGAATTTTTAAAATAAATATTCATGTTTTCGTAATTTTACAGGGTGCGTTGAGCAAGGGCTTGCAAGGGCAAGAAATCCGACGGTGGTTGTTTTTGTGAATTGTGTCTATTTTCTCAAGACTTTTTTTTATAAAAGCTCTGTCTAACTATGTACCTAACTACTAATATTTTTGAAATCTTATAGGGTATAATACCTTATGTATTTTCTATCAGATAAAACAAATTAAAAGTTGTATTTTTATGAATAATAATATCCTGGGACAACTCACACACTGTTATCTGATCCCAAGCTAAGCAGAGCTTGTGTTATGGTAACCAGACAACTGATAAACTTACTTATATATTTCTAAGTACATACATATTATAGATAAATTACACCCAGACACCAGAACAAATGATCATGCTCATCACACAACATTTGTCCTGGGCGGGAATCGAACCCACGACCTCCGGTATAGCAGTCAGGGTCACTAACCACTAGACCAACAGGCCCGTCAAAGTACTTAAAGTATAAAATAGCGACCTCTTTGTTTCTACATTGTTTACTCGGCATTTACACAAGCATGCGGCATCGATCATCAGTGATGATGTCCAATACTTGTAAAGTAGTATCAACTTCATAACATAGAGGGCGTTTTAAACGCATAGTCGATCATGATGCTTGTAGTTAAAGATCGGGTTGGCAGAGTTTACTAATTTGGTTTATTTAGCACTCATTTATAGCCATATATTAGGCCAAGTCCACAAAATCAGTACAACCAACAAAAAAAAAAACTTCTATGAATTTTTAGTCAGTAATTAGACATTTGTAGGCGGTCCTCCCACTATTCAGGTCAGTATGTCTATTCTGTAAATAATTTCGATATCGAGTTTCACCTCAGTGACAATAAAGCTCACTTCAAAAGTGAACCCAATTAGCCTTGATTTAGAATTCAAATTCGAGAATACGTATTTGACATCTCACCGCGGATTCCGCTGTCGAGACATGAAAATTATGTTACAGAATAGACTGATCCTAGTAACTCGGTTCCCATAAACCTATACTTTGGCCGCTCAGATAACCTAGTAAAAGAGAGCAAAAAGTATGTTTATGGCCTAGGTATAAATACTACAGGCGTTTTTTTAGTTTATTAATGGTCATAAATACTTCAGTTAAATGCTAGTAAACAGGTTCTCTTGCACATTGCATGAAATAGCATTTCCTGATTTCTTTTGAAGAGAAATGTCGGAACAAGCTCAGGCGTCAAGGTCACGCATTTAATACGATAATGTCATTAACCTGATTGACTTTCTTTGTGCTTTACATTTTGCTTATAACTACGTTCACCTGGCGACCTACAGTATCTCAATTTCATAATTACACAGTTTTGCTTGACAAAGGTTTAACACTGCTTAATTCTACTCTTGAATGCGTATTACGGTTTTTTAATTATAGTTTTAATACTGAAACTCTACCTATTTTATCATAAGCTAGGTACGATTCCGAGAAATAGATAATCAGAGGAAGCAAGAAAAACAGTAATAAAACAATTAATCTTTAAATAGCAACTATAACATTAATTAAATGCACGCTCATCGACAAAGCTGTCAACAACTGCTATAAACATAACATAAAACTGCTATAATACGCAGAATATAAAAAAGGCGTTATAATATAATTTCTAGTTAAGAGTATCCAGCCGGCAACAAGATGATTAACCAAGTGATGCTCGTGACAGTCCGTGTAATAACACTGACAGCATAATAGAGATGCATTACTTCTATCTCGGTAACTAATACATAATATAGCAATTAATCTTAATGTAAATAGCGCGAATCCTAACAATGGTAACCCGGAAGCAGGAAAATGTTGATAAAAATATATCTCGATTTTGCATTTTTTTACGATTTTACTCACTTTTCTCTTTCATATACTCGAATTGACGGATTAAATACCTTCTATCCCTAAGGCCATTAGGCCATTCTCTTATGTGTAAGGTTTTTAGCAATAAGCACACTAAGAATACAGCTTTCGAATCGAATGCAATCCTGCATTAGCCAAATTTAGAGGCTCATTTCTTTTTCTACCTGGGATAATAAAAGAAAACCCAAATGAATAGTTGTAAATAAACATTAACGAGCTATCATCTATATTAGACAACAGTTCTGTATAAATCTCCATATATTGTTGTTAATTAACATTTTACGAGCCCATGAGTCACGGTCAGCTGGTCACTGCCTCCCATCACGTACGCCATGGCTTGGATATCATAAATTATGGGCAAATAAATAAATAATTGAATCTTTAAACCAGTTCTAAGTGGAAACAACACTTTTGTGTATAAAATGGTGACAACTGACAAAAAACAGGTTAGTAAGTTTTAACTGAAGTAGAAATGGTTTATCATTTCTTTGTGTTAAAGGATTTGTAGGCACTGCCTAACTTGCCGATGCCGTACAGTCATTATAGGTTACTACATACAGATTAATTACATTCTTCACAACAACATACTGCATTCAAGTATAGAAAAATATTTGATAATGGTTTTAAGCTATTCACATTAAATGGAAGTTTCTGATTCAACATTAGGCCTAAGACCCACTGAAAAAAAAACTTTAACTAGTTTTATTGTAATGAAAACATTTCAAAAGCATTTTTTTGTAAATGTATGAAATAAGGAAATTCCTTACAATCACAATATCATTATATCATTACATTCCGCTACTACGGAATCCAAAAAAGCTTTGCAAAAACTGTGAGTAGCGAGTGTGGAAATAACTAACAATTTTGGTAATTAATTTGATTTATTAATGCCTAAGGTAAGACGCGTGTTTAAAGGCCTCATAGAGACAACCAAATCGCTTTTAAGGCAACACATAAATAAATATACAAATAAACCATAGACTAAAGTCTATTAGTAAACAACCTAAACGAATATAACGTCTCCGTTCCGTCAAGAGAAAAAAAAAATTCTAAACTTGAGAAAATTGGGCTATTTACTGTGCAAATCTTTAAAAAGAAAGAAACGGATGAACTTCAATATCCACGAATCCTAATTTTCTCTTACATGGCGTGCATAAAACAGCACATCTTCCTTTTTTTTTACTTTCGTTATTCTCAAAAACATTTCATCTCAACATAATACCATTTTAATTATTCACTACAACATATCGATCACACTTACACATAATACACATTATTTAGTTGCCAGCCAACGAATCATTATCATAATCCGATCTCTATGGACAGGACATCGTCACAATGCTCACGTACACAATATTCTCACGAGCCTTGCTATTAGCATTCTATGCAGAGCTGATAATATTGGTTGGTAATAAAATCTTGACACCAGGACGAAAGGTGTAAAGGCGAATTAATTAGCTTTGATAAGCATATGCAGACAGCAAGTTGCATTAAAACGATATTTTATGATGTTAGAATTTTTTGTTCTCTACTTTTTTTGTCATCATTTAAGTATACATTGCTTAGTTGGATTAGCAAAGATTAGCAGAAAATAGCTTGCTCAATTCCACCATATCACTTTTTATTTTGTTTCAAATAATCTTTAGGCATATTTTATTATTATTTTTATCTTTACAAAGAAATTTTCCCCAACAAAGAAATACCTCACAAATATCTTCAAGCTTGACAACTTTACTTATAAATATAAAACCAGTAATTACAATCCCAAGACAAAGGAAATTCTCCCCTCATATAATAAATAACAATAAAAGCTCTACGTTTTAAGCACCTCTTCACGTACTCATAATAAAGACCGAGTGACGTCACAGCCTACGTCGGCCATAACCATGATCCTCGCATTCGTTACAATCAGTCTACATGGACATTAAGGATTATTTATTGCCATTTCCTTTTATTTTTTTATTATTACGGCTAGTAAGGAACGAATAAATTAAAGTAATACTTGTCGTTACCTGACGAGTTTCTGTATGCTTTTTCTAAAGTGTGACTATGAAGTCGTCGTGATGTATTTGGTTTGACGATAATGTTTTTTTTTTCTACTTTTTCCGAATTAATTTGGGTTCTCGGTTTACAGTATCAGGACATTCAGCTAAATACTAAAAAGTTTATAACATTAAAAGTTTTTTTAAATGTGTGAATTTTGTGTTAGTAACCAGCATTTGTGGCAGAATCAATCACCAATCGAATAGGCTTGGATTGCGAGAGCCCAAAGGCAGAATACACGTCAAATCGTTTTCCGAACCTCATGACATCTAATCTCTATAATAATTTAATTAAAACTTATAATCTAGAATAATAAATTGCTTCCAGCGTCATACGAGTATATAATTATGCAAATAAATTATCTTTAAAAGGGAATCAAAGACTCACCTATACTTAGATATTTCACGCATGTCCTTATTGTGTCGCTGACGCGTAGCCTATCACGTAGGCTTAGATATCTGCCCTTTGACGTCACACGAATGACGTATATCCTCTAATTTGCGACCGTCAGTAGTCAGAACAGGGATTTGTGGGAATTTAATGTTACTGAGAATTCGGTACTATTCATGACGTATTCGATTATTTAAGGATAATTGTTGCTTACCAAAGAGCTTTTTTTTTTGTTGTGGAAAAGTATTGTTGCTTACTAATTTCATTTTGGAGTTGAAAAGTAACCAGGTATTGAAACACATAATTTTAGCCAACACAACGATTTGATTCTTTTGTATCAATCACATTTAGTTAGTAATGGATAATATTTTTGTGTTCACCAAAAATCTAAAGGTACATCTATGTATGCATTTCTAAAATATTGATCTTAAACCCGTTTAATTGTTTTACTATAACTAAACTACTCGGCCAACAAAATATGTTACATCAAACAAATTCCAAATTAACACCAAGATATAACACTTTTTTATTGTAGTGCGCTGCAAATATTCTATTGTAACAATAACTATTTTATTCTTTCTCGAAAAATACTGATCGTGCACCAAATATTCCTGACTGTTACACAAAATATTTAGTATGCATCCTAATACCGTATACCCATTTAAAACGGTTTTGTACAACTTTTATGTTACTGAAATAATTATAATTAAAGAACAAATAATGCGTTTCGTAAAACATTACTTCTAAGACTTATATTTATTTTACTGAAAATGGTTTTGGCGCGCTTGCGACGCGCATATGCCTGCCTATTGCTCTCTGTTGTGCGACGGAGACGGTGCCCAAAATAGTGACTGGGTAAAGGGTCAATGTAACGGGATCCCTTCTTTTTGCATAATATTCTTTGTCCTAATATACTTTGGCATAACGATTTTGGCATAATTTGTTTTGCCATAATAATACTTTCCTATATTTTTTTTTAGCATACAGTTTATGTTGGCATAATTATGTTGAAGGCTAATTTGTTTTGGCATAAATTTAATTCGCATAATGTTACTAGGCCTAATCACTATTAGCATAATAGAAATAACGGAAACAAATTTGAGTTAGTGAAAGAAACGAATCGCTGCAAAACCGACTCCACGTAGTCTTTTCTGCCCTACCCTAGAGTGTAATTTAGAGTCGCGTAGGCGCGGAGGGGTGAGGCGGCCCGCGGGCTGAGGAGCAGGTGGTCTCAACACTCGCCGCCGCGGCTGAGGCTGGCCGGCAAAGCCGGCCAGCAAGCCGAAGCTGCGGTGGTGAGCGTGAAACCATCTGCGACGATAAGCTCGCGTGGGGCCGCCGGAACCCTGCAGCGCCGGAGCCGTGACAGAAACCATGCCTGCTGCATGTTGCATGCTGCATGCTGGCTTGCATGCTGCTTGCTTGCTTGCATGCTTGCTTGCATGCTGCATGCTGCATGCTGCATGCATGCAAGCAAACGTGGGCGTCCTACAAAGGCAAAGTGCGCTTTATTGGTGCAATAATTTAAAGAAGTACTGCAGAGATTGAGTGGACCGATAATGTGAACATTGTAGGAGTAAAGACTTTGTTTAACATTTTGAATTATTATGGTTCGTACTGATTAGTATTAAAAAAACATTTTTAGTAAGCATTACATTTTATAATGTGTTCATTTTTTATTAATAAAGCTACATTGGACATTAATTGGTGTTTGATTCAAATACATTTTGCAGTGCATTATCTGAAGTAAAACTAAAAAAATAAATGCTTGTTTTTTAAATTAGGTGTATTACTATTTTTACAAATTTGCAACAGTTGTTAAATAGATGCTCGTTATGACATATTTTAATGAACATATTTTGGTGCACATTCAGTATATTTGGTGGAACACAGACAAAATTAGGTAAATGAAATGGGAATAAATTGTAGTACTTTTAAATACCATCCGTTAGTAATATAGGCTGAATTTATTTATTCACGTTTTCTTCTTCCGTATGGCTTCCCATAAATTCTAATTTGCTGCAACCACCAGCCCTCGCGACACCATTGTCTGCCATTTTGTATTTGTCCAAGTTTCTAATAACCATAATAAAGACTATTAACTTTCCTATCGCAGTCACGTCTATCCCGTTAACTATAACTGAAGGTGCTAAAGGCTATAGGTCACATACAATAGTAGACAAACCTGTCAGGATTCTTACGATTGAAGTAAAAACGGATAAGTTAACGGTCACCCACAAGTGACAAGTTACAAGTTATCCATTGTTCGATACAATGTCGCGATGTCGATGCACTCGCCAGGTTGTTGATACGACCTTATGTGTCGATGGTATGCATAAAGACATCCTGAAAAGGTGAGCAAAAATTTGTGAAGATATTAAGCTTTACAGATGAAATAATTTAAGCTTGACAAGCTTTTGGTAACCCATTTGTAATTATGAAGAGAGCGGTTTCAGAAACTCCGAATTTTGTGTTGCGAGGGATTCACATTTTTTTTATATACAAATAATATTCCGAGTGGTAACAAACATTTTAGATCTCTCGATATTTTCACATGTGGGATTCGAACCCACTGCACGTCGGAAGTTGGCGTGTTGACTTACACCACTTAGAAGAGATTTAATTACTTCCACGAAAACGATATTTAAGTAACCGATCATTTCCCATTCAAACCTGTTTATCGATAAGGAAATAAACAATATAAACATCACATAGGTAAACATTTTTGACCCTGACTGATCCGGTAATTTGACTCATTTTTGTGACAAAATTGATTTTTTTTTATATTCTTATTAATCAATAAAGACGAACTAAACAAATAACATGTTAAAGTCAGTTAATAAACAAACGCCAGCCCGGATCTTGAAAACGATCAACATTTATATTTTCGTTAATTCTCCTAACAAAAGACATCAACGAGTTACATTTTTATTTTTTGGGGATAGAGTAATAACTATTAAGTTCACATTTTTGTACATTTATAATGCCATATACAATATTAATATGTCTAAACATATAGACAGAAGTATAACAATTTTCCTGCACAAATAAAAGCACTTGTAATCTATACTATAAGAAGAAATATGGTGGTTAACGATTTTAATCAAAGTTATTTATTTAAATACATTTTAACAGAGAGTTTATCACTGACTTGTAAATAAACCGTTACATAAAGCATGTATATTAGATGCCTCGATATGACCTTTGCTTGCGTTCTTGAGGCGGTGACCTTGACAATGACTCCAGGCTCTCAGAAACAATGCCGCATACTAATTAATATTATCCTTAAATATACGCATTCTTTGTGTTTGACAGTTTTGGCGGGTTCAAAACAATGCCTACTAAGGCTTGTAATGATAATTGTAATTAATACTTGTTTATTGGTAATTGAAGTTAAAATTATTATTTGTTTTCTTATTATTAATCTCTACTATTATATTAAGAGACAATCTAACTGACTTATCAATGCAAACTAATTTTATTATTATAATATTTTTTTTTTATTTGAAAAATTTTTCTTTATAAAAAAGAATAAATTAAAATTAAATATTATTTTCAATGAAATTATTTTAAAAAAATTAAAATTTTTTAACAATATAAATTATATAATTTTCAATAAATTTTAAATAAATTATGTTCAATTTATTTTAAAGCTTATCCCTTAAAATATAAAATTAATTAATTAAAAAATATGAGAGTTCAATAATAGGTAAGTACGTTTATCAACTAAATAAGTATAAAGAATGGCCTTTTTTGAATTCCACCCCTATAACAAGGAGTCGTACGGAAGTATTGTTTGGAAATCAAACTTTATCAAAGTTAGGGCCATGAAATATCAAATACAAGGATCTGTTTACATATAGGCTTATAAATGAAGGTAATAATATAGTAGAGCAAATGTTTGTTAAATATATAAGAATAACTTACTGTTGCGTAATGTGCCGATGATTCCTCTCAATCGTTATTCTATGAATCTATTTGATTATTATTTGATCGTCGGTCGTGAGTCGGTAAACAAATCTTAAAGTTTAGAAACCTATTAAGACGTTTATCTACAGAACTGAAGTGCCTACACGACTCCAGGCTGTAGAAAAAAGTAGTAAACGTGCCAAGAGTTATGGAAAATTTATAGAAATTGCCCACTTTTTTAGGCTTCTATTTATACACTATGAGCTGTTTATAACATGAAATGCGTTCATCATATTTAAGGTTTTTTTTGTATGTTAAAAACATTTAAATTGTTAGATAAACGACTAAAGCTCGACGAATTTTAAAGAATTAGTATCATCTACAATTCTGAATAGCAGTCACACCAATAAATACTGAATCACCCAGTAGGTAGATGTACTCTGTAAAATACAATATTCACAAGAATCTGTTAAGACTGGGAGACGACCACAACATAGCTTGGATTACTAAAATAGGTGTGATGAACATGGAGGTATAATCCTCATCTATAAAAAGGCATAACAATACCATAAACATAAACACGCATATCTGATCACAATCTAACCTCCGTGATCTCTCGCCAGTTCACGCGAGATTAATTGTTATTAGTAATTAATCTAATATCTTATGATATACTTACTTATATCTTATATCAGTGGCAGTTGTTACTCATGCTGTATAGCAAGTCTGCTATCTATAAATAGCTTCATGACTCCGACGACCATTAAATTAGAGAACTTCGTTGGGAAGTTAAAATGAATTATACCATTAGCTAGCCCTTGTATATGAATGTCAAATTGCTAAGAGGTCTCATAATGAAATAGAATTGAGATATAAATAATTCGAAGTAAGCATTAAAATACCTAGCATTGACATTCTCTTTTCACCTCTCTCTTAAATTATGTAATAAATAATAGTATTCATACATTGTGGGAAAGAACACAAACTGTTCATGTACCTACTACAAAAAATGTTAAGACTTTTTGATTGTCGAGTTGTTAGAATATACATGACAACCGGCGTAGGTACTTAAATATATTATGCCATCTAGGCCTAAGCTATAAATGTCACCGTTTTCAAGATACTAAAATCTCAAATGGTTGCTGTAATTAACTTTTCCAAATACTAATTTTATATAATTGCTACGATTTTCACAGATAATCTCATTTCAATATAAAACAATTAAGAATTAGAATTGTAAAAAAGCATCCTACTCGAGTAAGCAATTACAGTAATTAGTTGACGACAATTATATCAAAGACAGACATTAAAACGAAATAATTTGCTTTTCTCATCACTTGCCTATCATTTAATACACGTCAATCAATTGTGTGCACGCATCTCCTTGTTAAAAGATGTAAGGAAATATAGATCAAAAGAATTATAGATTAAAACCTCTTTTTCAATAGAGTTTTAATCACGTGTCAGCAATTTTTTTTTTACGGTTTTTCGATATTAACAACACAGTTATTAGGCCACAACTTTGAACCAAATGACAAAATTAGCCGGCAATAAGCCAGTTTATGATATCGTAGACTAACAACTAATTGTCATAGACATATTAGTGTCTAAAATAGTCCTATGTTACTCGATTTCAAGTAATTTTGACGGGCCTGTTGGTCTAGTGGTTAGTGACCCTGACTGCTATACCGGAGGTCGTGGGTTCGATTCCCACCCAGGACAAATGTTTGTGTGATGAGCACACGATCATTTGTTCTGGTTGTCTGGGTGTAATTTATCTATAATATGTATGTATTTAGAAATATATAAGTATGTTTATCAGTTGCCTGGTTACCATAACACAAGCTCTGCTTAGCTTGGGATCAGATAACCGTGTGTGAGTTGTCCCGGAATATTATTATGATTATTAATTTAATCTTAGCTTTTCTAATTATGTCTGAGGTATTTTAGTAGACTCACAGAATCACTCATATGACACCAATCAAACGTTATATTACTATTATTTTTAGTCTCTAAGCTGCAAGCTTTACTGGTCTACAACAATTAACCTAAATATATTAGGGTTACAGCCTCAGATTAAGGTCTTAGATAATTTGAAGCCTTTATCTAAATGTTAAAGTTGAAGGTTTATATTTGTTTATTTTGCTTGTTTTAATAAACAAGGTCAACGAACAGTGAGTCAAATGTAAACAAAAGTTTTCCACGTTTAGTAGATATCATCAACAACATTAACATACGTTATGGTAGAATGGTAGGAATAAAAGTACGCGTAACTTGACGACGACGAATTGTGATGCAGAACACGTGTTATAATGAAACGGTTTTTAATGTTTGTGCTTTCTTCAACACTTTTAGTGAGATGGGTTAACAGTGGTTAATAGATTTATTTCTACTTATTTTTTTAAACTGTTGAGAGTTTAGATATATTGGTAGCAAAACCCGACGACGACCTCCGTGGTCGTGTGGCGTACGCACCGGTTTTCAAGGTGTCGCTAGCTCTGAGGTCCCGGGTTCGATCCCCGGACGGGTCCATGTAGAAACCAACTTTTCTGCATTGCCTCGGGTCTGGGTGTTATTGGTACTTTCTTTGTTACTGAATTCCAAACCACAAGTGCTTTAGCTACTTACTTTGGGCAATGTATGTGATGTTGTCCGCATTTATTATTTATTTATTATTATTATAAAAACCTTTAACACTTATTACAAAGAGTAAGTATCTTCAAATAGGTACTCATCCAATTTTATAGTCGACAAATAACTTTTACGTTCAGAACGATACCGAGGTGGGCAAATATTCATAGAAATGAAAGAACAATCATCACATCATGTGCTTTTGGTAACTACTACTACGATTATGGCATATTACTTTATAATCTTCGTTAAGAAAAATGAGTAGTTCCGTAGAAACTGATTGTATATTTGTATGCACACTAAGCTTTTCTAACACCACAGCCTAGAGGTAACGGAAAACATAATAAGGAAAATGAAACCTTCCGAAATCTCAATGTGCAATCTATGTGTGAGGAGAGGCTCCTAACCTTGAGTAGGGACACTTACTACTATAGCCATTAAGGCTCTATAAAGTCCGTCTTACACTGTTTTAGTATTTGTGCTCTTGATTCAAGATTCAATTTTTATAAATTGTAGATAGGACGCTGTGGTCGTGGTTTCAACTGTTTCTGAATAACCGAAGGTTTACCTAATAGGTAAAATAAGTACTTTCTTTGCCTCACTACTAGACTGATTTGACTGTGATATAAAGTCTGGAATAGGTCTTACATAATATTTTCTTTGAATAAATCTTGTAGTTCAAAAGGTTCTAAAATACAGATTTTTAAACCTCTTGATGGTTTTACGTTGTTGGTGCCAAATTAGGACCTAGTTAAGTTTACTTGGTATAGCGTTTGTAGACGTTTAGCTTTTTCTTCGTGTTGACCATTTACATTCGAGGAATTTATCGTACATAGGAAACGCATACACATTACTGTTGCCGAGGCACTCTTCCGCACAAATACATATCTAGTCAGCATCACTTTAATGCTGCAATAAATATTAAAGATAATAACTTAATAGGAACCAGCAGGCAGAAGACTAATTAGTAATTTAAATTATAACGTTTAAATGACGTGATTACTCACTACTTGCCAAACGCCAGATTTTTATGTAAATAAAATAATTTAATATATTATTATTTGTCTGTTTGGGTTGATCTCCAAAACGACTTAACCGATATCGATGAAAAGAAAGAAAGATGTCAGAAGTGAAATGTGCCAATGTCGGTAAAATTCTTTCAGTGCTGACGATATCACAAGTATGAAATGTGCTTCAATAATAAAATTGTAATTCAAAAAACAACTGCGAATAAGACTATAGTCAGCTTTATAACTTTTTGAGCTGAGCTTTTTGTGTTGTATTCAAATAACAGTTAGAGGTAGTTTCGTCTTTTAAATGACAGCCCAATATACGTAACGTATGGAGATTACCAACAAAAACTAGGAGAGTAGGTAAAGAACCTGCGCAAATTCACAAAAACTACAATAATAGACGGATGTACTGGACATTGTCTGTGAGATAAACAAATCGTCCGCGACAAATATCTTAATTTCTGAACAACACACTTTTTGTGGATCTCATGTTTTTCCCAGAACTTTGATCTGTGGAAAATGGTGGTACCTACCTTTGCTAAAAGTCTAAATAGGTACATCTTTCAATTAATCATGTTTATATAGAATTTAAGATCATTTTCATGTCATTTACCGACTTCAAAAGAGGGAGGCTCTCGACCGGACGGCACTTTTATTTTATATATAAAAAAAAATATATTTTATATTCGTCAAGGCGCTTTTAGGGCCAGGACGTATAATTCAATAAATGAAATAATTACTCTAAACTTTATGTATAAAGTTTAGAGTAATTATAAGAGTTTAGACTAATAAGAGTCGATCACCACTTAAAATTGTTATTTTCATTAGAAGCCTAACATAACCCGTTCCTTAACTATTAAAAATATATTTTTAAAACTAAACAATTTCCCAAATCTACCCAGCTTAACTTGAGCTACCCCGCCCCCCTTTCCGTTACAACATGTAGTTTTATACAGGAAAAGCGTTCAGTTGCAATAGGTCACAGAAAAATGGTTAATTATTCTTGGCTGGTACTTTTGTAGTGAATCAGTGTGTCGACGTGTGTCGCTTGCGCAACGTATATAAGCGTATAGTGTCCAAATACGCGCACAGTCGGAAACAAGGCCTCCACACGAACACATACTATAGTTGAATTATAATATTAAATTAAATAAATAATTTTAGAAAGATGAAAGTGCAGTTGTTGTTAGTTCTTTGTTCCGCCGCTTGTGCGTTCGCTGGGAGACTGCGTAAGTTTTCCTTTTTATTTTCTCGAAAGTTTTAAATATAATGTAATCCTAGTTTTATTTAATTTGGTTCATAATTTTTTAGTAAATATTTAGTAAAACAAAATGGAGAAAATTATATTTTAGTCAATTTCCTACAACGTAAATTCTACAAAATTGATTAAGTAAACATTAATTTTAGTATATGGTGAAAACCAAGACAACTTTTGTTGAGCTGTGAAAACACAGTTTTGAAAAGTCTTAATTTGTGATTTAAAAACTTTTAATTAGTTTATAGGTCATAAAAAATAATCATAATAATAGATATTTGAAAATAACTTTTTTTTATGTATTCTTGCCCAGAGTTTCGGTGTCTTATTTTTAGACTAAGTATGTAATATATGCTTTTTAAACTAACCCGTCTGGTTTAATTATACAAAACAATAGTTGTTTGTCCAACAGTTTGGCATAAACAAGACTAGTTTAACCTGTAAATTATTTTTTTACCGGTAGCTAATTTATTCCAAAGAAATGCCCAAAAACCTGCCGCATAGTAACATAATTCTGCAAAATACATAATTAACGTATATTCGGCATACTGTAGATAGTTTTTCATATAGACCATCTTTTTTTTATCGAAACGAGTTGTTGTTTAGTACCTTATTAAGCTCGGTAAAAAATGCTAGGGAATACAATCTGGACTTCACAAGAGGTTTCAAAAACATTTAAATTACGTACGCAAAGAGCACCCACACTGCGGATTACACAAGTTTTTGTTGGAACGGAATCGAACCCGCACCTCGTCCGGTGATACTTAGTTGGTTAACCTCTTGAACTTATTAGAGCTTAGAACAATAAGGACTTGGAATACTTGGATTGACTTGTTTCTATTTAATAAATAATTAAACTAATAAATTGACATGAGCTTAGGAGGTATTGGGTATTGTAATTATATTTATATAACATAAATATTATTTCACGCATATTATAATATATATTGTTAAGGATATGTGTCGTGTACTGATATTGGGTACTACCGCGAAAATCGTGCGCAAACAATAGTCTATTGCAGCAAGATGTTGTACATTATAATAAGCAATTTAGAAAAAATAATCGGAACTAAATAAAACATGTTTTAAATAATATCGAAAACAAAACTTACATAAAATACAATAAATATGAATATATCATATCATACTTCTATTTATTGTAGTTTCTGCTACACGGTTTTCTTTTATCGATATAGGTCCTTACAATTCATATCGATAATTTGATTCAATTAAGTTGTTAATGTAGCACGTGTGAGAGGCTGTGTATCTGTCTACAGTCTTTCTTGCGATTATACCTAAGTCACGTGACATAATAAATCCTAGTATAATAAGAATAAGACATAATTATCAGTGTGGGAACATTCCTTTCTTTCCTGCCTATTGTCTGCGCAGGATAATTCAAGTCCGCTTTGAAATTGTCTATTGTTTTTACTTAGATCAATTTTACAGATCAGATTTCCTTATAATCTTATCTCATATTTGTTGCATAAATGACTAACATTATTTTCTCCTTTAATTACTAATTAAGACTTAACGCTTTTTGAATTAAACTTACTTCTCTATATAATTTGTTTATTCAAGAGTTCCTTCAGTTTTTTTGTCGATAAAAAATTGGTAATGGTCAAAAGAGAGTACTCCAAGAAGTTTTGTGTCGGGTAATCGGCGCCTTAAGTGTGACGAATGACTCTGCCTGCGTTTAAAAAGACAGAGAATTTGTTTCACCTAATTTGAAACCCGTGTAACACGTTATCCAAAAAATTAAAAGAAGTATTAAATTTGTCTCGAACATGTTTCACACGAATTTTAAAAAGCTCTAAAAAGCATTAAAAAAAAAGGATTGATACATTTGATCACAAAACGCCGCCTTTTTCGAAGGCGCTAGAAAACCAGCCAATAGCGTGACGATAATGTTTAGTTACTTACTTAAAATTTTCCAATTTCAAATTACCGTAACTTTTATTGGCAAAGCCCTTATGGCGCAAACCTCAATTACGAAGGGAGTGAACAAGTATTTACTTCACAGCAATTAACCGTTGTTAGTGGAACAAACGAGGGCTAGTGAACAGCACTGGTTGCGTAGTGATGTGCCCTCGACCCCGAACGAAATATCTAGATAAATTGCTAAGGGCTATTTGTAAGAAATGGTTTAGCCATGACATCAACTAGACATATAGAGTTAAAATTATACTATTTAGTGAGTCGGCATTCTGCAAACACGAAAGACATTGAAAATTCAATTGAATACGATGATACTCATAAGTATTAAGTAATCTAATGTGAAAGGTCATGGATATACTTACTTACGATTTATTTTTTAATCTTTTCGTTTTTTCTTTCAATTTTTTTAGTCAAGTATGGTTTTGCAAATGTTTTCATAATTTAATCTCACTTTTGTGAATTTCAAGATGGATTAATAAAGACACTTTTTAATTCATCTAAACCTAGGTATTATGTACATACTTAGTGCTCTACATAGCATATCTAGTTATATCATCTAGAGCTGCCTTTTACGGCAACTTGCGCAAACGTGCAAAAATAATAGATACTATCAGTAGGTATTTGCGATAACAGTTTCATTTAGAAGTTAGTATAACTGCAAACTCATCGAGGATTATTAAATAAATACTATGCGCGCAATGCTTTGATGGAAATACATGAGGGCTGTTATGTATATTGCAAAACTGTTGATTGAATAGTTACAATGCTATTCAAACATAGGATTCTGGTGTTAAGATGACTGATTACGTTACCTCCTTCATAAAATATCAATACATAGCTACATCTTATTTATTTTTATTAGTCGTAAAACTGACGCGGAAACGGTTAAACGACAAATCAATATCAAAGTTTTCCGTCACAATTCTGTATTTATATCTCAAAAATAAATTATGTTAAGTATAATTATCTTTCGGCGCCCTTCCCATATTCATTTCAAGTCGATAGCCCACGGTGGCAGATCTTATGCTAATAAAATTAACAGTTTAACTACGCATACTTACGTATTTAGTAGGCCAAAACAAACGTTGGAAAAAATATAACTTACATTTTTCCTTAATGCCTTGACCCACATTTTGACATGTAACATTTCTAAATCCCTCTTATATTACTGTTAAAGCACTTAATCCAATATTATTCTATTATTTATTTAGAGCCGAAACTTTCCCACTGCAGGGCCTCCCTTTCCTCTTTCCACAGGTTTCTTTTGATTGCTGTTTGTTGCTGTGTGCTCATTATCACCTCTTTGTTCCAGCCTCCTTCATCTCGCCATGCTCACGGTCGGACCCGCAGTTGAACTCGTGCATCGAGCGGGCGATCTCCGCCGCCGGCTCCAAGTTCACGGAGGGTATCCCCGAACTGGGCATCGCGCCGCTGGACCCCGTGCAGCTCGGCACTGTGTTTGTGGACAACCCGTCACTGAAGCTTACCTTTACTGATACTGTTGTGACTGGCTTGAGAGGATTCAGGGTTAACTCCTACAAGTAAGTGCGAGTTAATATACAATATTGTCTAGTGAAATAAAATATGCTCTTTGTATTTAATTAAGAAGGAACAGAACGATTTTTTTTTTTCAAACTTTTGGTGAACCAATTAGCTCTGATATTCTTCAAAATTTAAACAGAAGCATTGATCAGCAAGTTTCAGCAACCAACCCCTATTCTTCTTTTACGTTTTTTTTTACCTAAGCTGCAAAACTAACAAAAGTTTAACCTCAATAAAATTAATATTTTTATACCCTTAATTGATCTAGGGCTAGGATAGGACGTATATTTTCCATCGGATATACAAACGATAGTCCCTTGTTTCTAGGATCAACCTCGAGAAAGGCAAGGCTACCCTGGACTTCACGGCCAACGTGACGCTGAAGGCTCACTACGACATGGACGGACAGATCCTCATCCTGCCCATCAGGGGTAACGGACAGTCCAAGATCAAGATCAGTAAGTTTTATCTCACCTTGAATTTTTAGTTTTATCTCATCTTAGAAATTTTCTTAATGCAAACAAGAAGAGTTATCTTCTCAGTTATTATATTATATATAAAATTTCGATATGTTATAATTGGCATGTACTTAGTGTTCCGCCTAAATAGCTCTAGTATCTAGTTACGATAAATAAAACTTTAGGTAGGTATATAGGTAATAAGAAGTAACTATGATACAATAAAAATGGATAAAGAATAATCGAAAATAAAATTGGCATCAAAATCCAGTGGTAAAACTGGACATATTATTTGACTAACAACAATACAACTGGTACATAAAACTGGTAGCTACGTAAGACCGACGCAAAACATCAACATAGGTACGTGATTGCACAACGGCTTGCTTGACTGGCAAAGGAAGCAGCAACAAACAATTAATGGCGAAACCTGGTAGGCACAGGTCTTGAGGCAACAGCCAGCGGATGGTACGTGGACTCCTTGGTTGCTCAAGCTTACTACAGGAATAACTATCCATTGTCCTTCATGATTATTCAATTTGCCATACAATGCTGCCAGCCTTTTGGGCACACTCCCAGTCGACAGCGATGTGGATAAATTTTTTGATGCCTTGTTTCTTAGTTTTATTTAGTTTATAATTCTTCTTATTTCTTGTGTAGGCTTAGTTTTTTATTATTGTAAATATTTTAGGTTTAATTTCATCAATAAATATATGTTTTTATAATAAATTTGATAAGCTGCATATGTGAATGCAAGTATGAAATGCTGAAAATAATAATAAAAATATTTCGGGAGAACTCACACACGGTTATCTGGTCCCAAGCTAAGCAGAGCTTGTGTTATGGTAACCAGACAACTGATAAACATACTTATATATTTCTAAATACATACATATTATAGATAAATTACACCCAGACACAGAACAAATGATCGTGCTCATCACACAAAGATTTGTCCTGGGTGGGAATCGAACCCACGACCTCCGGTATAGCAGTCAGGGTCACTAACCATTAGACCAACAGGCCCGTTGAAATGACGTAAAAGTGTAAAATAGCCTGCGGTAAAAAATATGTTACGCATAGGTATTTAATAAATCTAGACAGAAATATTCTATAGTCAAGGTAAGGATCTTGACTATAGAATATTTCTGTTTAGAGAGAGAAAAGAAAGTTAGAAGCCGATGTTGTAAGGACAACATTGGCTTTTAACTTTCTTTTCTCTCACTTATCGAATTTAATTTAAACTTAAACTTCTTCCAGTCTTTAAATAAATTAAATTAAAAATAATTAAATTAAACCGAATTCTCAACAAATTCTTAAAAGTAAGGTCTCGTAGAAGTCTGAAGTTAATTAATTAGACGGGTAGATATTAGGTATAAGTATACCAAAAGCAAAGTACACATATTCATAAGTTATTTAATTTCCAGCGAACCTGAACATCGTAATCAAGTACGACTTCGACGAGAAAGACGGGCACTGGATCGTCCCCAGCTACAAGGACCACTACAAGATGGACAAAGCTCAGTTCAAGTTTACCAACCTGTTTGGAGGCAACAAGGAACTCGGTGAGACCGGTTCTCTAATTACATTCCCAGAAAACCACGTGTTGACCTTGACCTTGCCCAAACATGTGACAAACGACGGTTGAGTTATGTAAGCAGGTGATCTCATGTCATAAATATCTGACCAATTCTGGAAACTTGTGTTACATAAAGACATGATGCAACATTTTTTATTCATCTGGTTCTAGAATATTCTGGCATACGGCTATACTATAAAGTAAATAAGATATACTTAAACATTGAGGACATTTACTGATCCAGCAATTGCAGATACAAGTCATATCATTACAAACCAAACAAATATCTACCTACAACAAGAACTACAAATTCAATTGTAACTGACAAAACATCTAATTATCTTTCAAAACCATCATAAACTCCCACGTTGACACTCACACCACCTAACGAACAAATTTTTACAGCACAAACGACTGAAAGGTTTACGAACGAGAACTGGAACATCATAATGAACGAGATTGCCCCGCCAGCCATCAAGCAGATCATCAAGAAATGCGTCGACCAAGTCGAGCTGTTCTTCCGGGCTGTACCTGCGATTGAGTTGCTACCCTGAACGGTTCGACCACGCCTGAAATAGTCATTCGTTTTCTGCTTTTGGCATTTGGAACCTTTGTCTCTTGACCCTCTTCATTGTTGGAGTTTTGGTTTCGACAACACTAACATAATCATTTTAAACTACTCACTATAATTATATTAACCCAGCATCCACTGTACAGAAACTTTAATCTCTTTATAAAAAGAGTATACTACCATAAAACTTTCGTTAACTCTCATCAACATTGAACTAACACAATAAACATTGCAATTCTACTAAGGTTTATCTTACATACCGAGTCAAGGGCGACTTTGGGCGATTATTTATTATTTAGAGGACTAGACCCCTAATATGTAACCCGTTACTTGCTTACTCCATGCATGATAAATGTTTCTAAACCCTTACAAACTTTCTTGAATTCGTTTTAGTTCCAAATAAAGAGACATTTATTTGGGCCCATGTATCTGGTTACAGCTGGTTGTTGTTTCCATCGTACATTTAGATAATTTGTGATGTAATCCTACTGTTATTCTTCCCAGGCGAAACAATCCACACAGTAATAAACACAAACTGGGATCCGGTGATGAGGGACATAGGGCCGGTCGCCTTCCAACAAATCATACAAGCGTGCGTCAACGAAGCCAAGAAACTCTTCGCCGCCGTGCCCTTGAACGAACTGCTGCAACCTTGAAATTCATCCTCAGAACAGTAATTCAGCAAAATTTACAAATTATATGTCCTGCAGCCAGAAATACGAAACCTTGCGACTTATGAATCGTGAAGTCCTTATCCATTCCTCATTAAAATTCCTATTCTCAAATAAAACAACTTAAGATTCCTAATTGCAGGGCCAAGCAAGTAACTAAAAAAACATGGAATTATCTACCTAATTAAATTTTGAAGTGTCTTTTTTTCAACTTTGAATTGGTTGCACGACAATTCTCCGAAAATATATAAACATTGTTGTATTACTGTGCAATATTAAAATAAGTTAATTATTTTTAAATCGGCAGTGTTGTACTTTGCAATATGTCCCTCTGTTGCAGCACAAAATAACTTTTTAAGACTGGGATGTGTTTGATCATTTGTTTGTATTATAAGTTGGTTTGAAAGTAATTGTGATAATTAGTGTAAGTTAATTAAGTTGGTATTAGTTTTAATTTATTAAAAATAAATTGGTGTAAATTTATATCTTAGTTTTTTTTACCTACGCGGTATTGATGTGATGACGTACCACGCCATCTATTGAGGATTACGAAAAAGACTTTAAATTTGTGTATAAATAATATAGATCTTACCTAATTTATATACAATTAAAATTTCAAACAAAGGTTGCATGAGATAGCAGGTTTAATTAAGTTAAATTGTAATGAAATAATATATGTTTTAGGTAATAACAGTTATTCGTCAATCAAGTATAGATACAGACTTTATTTACATATTATTGAGATAGTATGCTAAGGCATAATATTATTCTTGGTGGTAATTATTTGAATAACTATTTTGTGTCAAACAATAAACTTTAGTGTTTAAAACTCAATTTATTGAAAATATTAAATTCAACACCATAAATGCAAAAGTAAAAATTAATAACAAAAAATATAATGATTCTCCTTAAGGACTAAGTTCTTTGAACAGTAAAGGCACATAAGAAATTGTAATCATGAAAATGAAAATATTTATCGAGGGCACATAGCATGACGTCCACCATCCACTGGCAAGCTGACTCCAGTAATATTGCTAGCCAAGTCACTAGCTAAGAAAGCAATAGTAGCTGCCACCTCCTCCGGCTTGCCGGGGCGGCCCAGGGCATGAGTCTCCTTACACCTCAGCAAAAAGGCTGCATACTGCTCCTCGGTCAGACCACCTCTCTTCTGTAACTCTGTCAGAGTAACACCAGGGTTCACACAGTTCACTCTTACACCCTTTGGTGCCAATTCTAATGCCACACAACGAGTGAACTGATCTACGGCAGCCTTAGACACATTGTATGCAAGAACACCGGGGAAAGACCGAATTCCATTCACGCTGGATACATTCACAATGTTGCCCTTAGTTTTGAGCAAATGAGGTACTGCAAGCATAGTTAATTGGTATATAGACCGTACATTGGTGTTCATTAGACGATCATACTGCGCTAGAGATGTGGTCTCGATGGTACCAGTTTCAATTATTCCGGCGTTGTTAACCAAAACGTCGATCTGTCCGTAATGGTCCACAGTGTTTTTCACAATCTTTTCAATATCAGATTCTTTTGTCAAATCCGCGGGAACGAAGAAAGTAGATGCCGAGGATTCACAGTCTTTAGTTACCTTTTGTAAGTTCTCGACATTTCTACCGGTGAGCGCGAGTTTAGCTCCCAACTTTGATAGATACACCGCTGTCGCAGCGCCGATACCGGAACTCGCGCCTGTGACAATTACTACTTTCCCGGCGAAGTTCATCTTTGTATCAGAATTTAGTACCTCCAGATTGTCGAGCAAACTGTATAAAAATGAGCGAAATGCGAATCCAAATTTCTTATCTCTTCTTAATTATGTAATATAACTTTATCTAAATAATGCAAGCACCTTGTTTACGATGAGACTGCTGTAGGTATGTACTATGTGTTCTGTTCTTCAAACTTTTAATTATGTAAAACGAACTAAAATTATAACAGCGTTGATTGTAATTGGTTGATAAAATAATCACACGGATTTAATAGCGAATCAGATAGTCCATAGTAACTGCTGTAAAAAGACAACAACAACACGCTAATAATAAAATTATTTATTCATAGGTCGGCGACCTTGAATTGATAAGTTTGATAACTAGTGCTGCAACTGTTACTATTGCACTATTTAGTATGCTTGAAAGTACGGTCAAAATACAGTTGAAATAAATTGTCGGTTTTATGACAAATTTTACCCTTTCAAAAGAGGCTGTTACAACTCCCAGCCAAATAGACCTTTGCATTTTTACAAAAATTAGTGTCAAGTGATTGGAAGTTGACGTCTCAATCTCAAACTAAAGTACATTTTGTAATCAACATGTAGGAAATATTTTGTAAGCATTTTCTTTATTTTTAGAATCCAAATTAAAAGTGTTATTTTCACTAAATGGCTAAAGTGAGTTCTGGCTTTTACATAATATAAAAGAAGACACATTTCGAGTCATAGTTTTAGTACAAAACCAATATAAGATGTGTACAACTTAATAAACTTTATCATTTTAGAAGGAAGTTATCCATATACATATCGGTCAGGCTGGTGTACAAATAGCAAATGCTTGTTGGGAACTTTATTGCCTTGAACATGGCATTAGACCGGATGGTGTCTTGGCTTTTGCGGATCCCGATAACTGTTGTGGAGCATTTTTCAGTCAAACAGGGGCTGGAAAAGTGGTGCCTAGAGTTGTCATGATTGATTTGGAGCCCACACCTATAGGTATCTAAGTACTTGAAAACTCACTGTGTAGGTACTTCGTATCAAAATTCTGCTTACTTTATAAACTGTTTAATATGAAACTATTATTATAGATGAAATAAGATCGGGAACATATCGACAGCTATTCCATCCCACTACTTTACTCACTGGCAAAGAAGATGCTGCCAGTAACTTCGCTCGGGGATATTTTGGTGTTGGCCGAGAGATGATTGATTTAGCTTTAAATCGGATAAGAATAGTAGCAGAAGATTGTAATTCCTTGCAAGGATTTATTATATTTCGTTCGTTTGGCGGAGGGACTGGTTCTGGATTTACTGCTTTGTTGCTCGAAGGACTAGTGCGTGATTATGGCAAACTCTCTAAGATCGAATTTGCGATTTATCCATCACCTAGAATGTCCCCGATTATTGTCGAACCATACAATGCGGTCTTAACAACTCATGCAACAATGGATACAGAAGATGTCTGCTTCATTTTTGATAACGAAGCGTTGTATGATATTTTAGCGCGATTGCTAGATGTTCCGCGGCCAACGTACACTAACCTGAATCGACTCATTGCTCAGGTACGTATTTTCAATTTTTCATACCATTCACTCGAGTTTGTGTTGTACAAAAGATAATGTTTTGTTTCCCTCAGGTCGTGTCATGCATGACCGCATCTATGAGGTTTGAAGGATCATTGAACGTGGAATTGGTAGAATTTAGAACAAATCTGATACCTTATCCAAGAATACACTTCCCATTGGTTACGTTTGCTCCCTTTGTGCCGGCGACAAGAGCATTACATGAGGCGAATACCACGCAACAGTTGATGATGCAATGTTTTGAACCTTCCAATCAGATGGTTAAATGTGATCCAAGACAAGGGAGCTACATGTCTTGTTGCTTATTGTTTAGAGGAGACGTAAACACAAATGATATCAATATAGCAATTAATCAAATAAAAAGCATGAGAGCTATAAGGTTTGTTTCCTGGTCTCCAACTGGATTTAAGGTAACAACTACAAATGTTTCGAAAACGTTTGTATCACGTTAAAATTAGTCTAAATTTTTTTAAAGTACCTAGGTAAAGCTATGTATTTTTTTAACAGATAGGTGTAAACTATCAGCCACCAACTACAGTTCCTGGGGGTGATTTAGCTGCTTTAATGAGGGCAGTTGTAATGGTATCAAACAGTTCGGCCATAAGATCAGCCTGGGAGCGCCTTGGACGAAAATTTTCGGTGATGTACGCTAAACGCGCATTTGTTCACCATTATGTAGGGGAGGGTTTGGAGGAAGGTGAATTTAAGAACGCTCTTATGAACATCAAAGCATTAGCCAAAGATTACAAAGAAATGGAAGACTAAAATATTGCTTGTGAAAATTATTGTTAATCAATTTTGATATGAAAAACTTTTTGTGGAATATTGTTTCGTCATTTTAATATATTCGTCTTAAAATTGCTTTGCTTTTATTGTTTTCGTAGTAAATGGTTTACTATTTTTATACAAGAAAACCTATATAAATCAAAATGCATGATATCGGTTTTTCTTCCGAGCGATGTAGCCAGCCACATAAATTGACCAAAAGAACCGTCAACGTCCTGCCATAAATGTCAAATGCAAAAAATGACATTAATTGTCAAATAAATTCTGTCAGTCAGGCAAGTCAATCGCAGCGTCGCAGGTTTGATGTTCTGAATTTCGTACCGCAAAGGTACTTTATTTAATTTATCAACAGTATTTCATACATTTATTAATAATAGTATAAGTTTAAGTGAAGTGCCTATAACGTAGGTAAACTACTCCAAGAAAACCAGAAGTTTTATGTGAATACAAGTGAGTACTACCTGCGTTTCCTATTTTTATCTAAAATAATCCTAATTATTATCTACAACCTACAAGAAACAGCAGTGAATTATATTTGTGATTTATTTTAACTAAGTTTCTTTTAAACAATTGAACAAATTATATAAACAATATGCTTATTATGCATATTGCAAAATATTATGTAAACTTATTCATGCTTTTATTTTTTATTCTATGTAATATATAACCAGCTAGATGTGGTTTATTAAAGCATAATTATTTAAAACCAAAAGTTCATTAAATTTTCATATTAAATAAAATCCCACCAAAAACATTCAATGTAAAAAAAAGCCAAGTCTCTCTATGCAATTCTTCCATCGTAAAAAGTTTTGAGATCGCATAGGAGCCAAGTCCTGTTCAACTTAATTTGTAATAATAAATCAATATTTTGTGACTATATCAAAAGTTTTGTTTACATTACAATAACAATGACTTGGCCATGAGCACAAGTTAAAGGTTGTTTGCTCCTTGTACAAAATCATGTCCATAATATATTATATATCATGGACATGATTTTGTAACTGATTGGAATTTGAGATCACTATGGACTAAACATGCGCCATAGTGCATGTGCAGTTCACTGATCTTGGATGATACCGACTGTCGGTTAAGGTGTCCTGATATTATTTATTATTTACTTGCAACTCCTCCAAATATGCCGCTTTATATTTGTATCTTATTGTGCTCATGGCCAAGTCACTATTATTGTATTGTAAACAAAACTATTGATATAGTCACAAAATATTGATTTATTATTACAAATTAAGTTGAACAGGACTTGGCTCCTATGCGATCTCAAAACTTTTTACGATGGAAGAATTGCATAGAGAGACTTGGCTTTTTTTTACATTGAATGTTTTTGGTGGGATCTCATTTATTTTTTGTAGGTCTCTTTCTTTTCTTTTTATAAATAAACAAAATTGCTATAAAAAGTATTTGCTTTTTGTACATAAACAAAGAACAAAGTTAACAATGCAGTCAAAATTCATATACCATGTTCTTGTAAAACCGCAAATATAAATTTGTTTCATATAATTTACTAAGGTATATAATTTATTACCGTTTTTATAATTTTCCCTTTACATGTAGTTAAAAACCTATCTTGGTGCCAAATTTGAAGGTTCTAAGTTTGCTAGAAGTACCTTAGATTTTTGATGATCGGTCAGTGAGTGAGTCAGTGAGTGACAAAATGGTGTAACTTTGATCGCTCATAACTCGTAAACTATTAGTTCAAATGTCATGTAATTTTGAGGCTGAGCTTGTTTTAATACTTACTCTAGGTCATCGAAAACCTAAACCCCTAGCTTTGTCCGTATCAATGATACAGGGGGGGTGAAATAGCCGCGAAACGCTTCGAGAAAAGAATGGTACGGCCGTGCCCGTTTTGCTCGAGACTTGGCTGGGGCACTGCCGTGCCCCCAGATATATAATAATTTAGCAAGTAAATATTTTATGTTCACACACTAAATGTGTTTTTTCAGAAATGTTGAGTGTAGCACAGCTATGCCGCTGCAGCCAGTCTGTGAGGTCTGCTCAGAGCAGGCTGCTGGTCTCCGGCAGGCAAAGCTTCAGAACAACCAACGTCATCAGCAGACAGCTCATCACACACAGCAATAAGGGAAACAGTTACAAAGGATTCAGAGTAAGTTTATTTATCTGAGACATATATATCTCAGGACAGAAAAGCCTGAAGTATCTTACGAAAGACTTTTAGGAGTAGAAGCAAGAAATTAAAGAAAATACCATTATTTTAGACAGTTCATGAGTATACATAAAATAATTTCAATATAGTTGTCCATATTAATAATATAAATGTGAAAGTAACTCTGTCTACCTGCTAAACTACAGAACCAATTTTGATGTTACTTGGTATGCTTGGATCCTTAGAAAGGATTAAAAAGGCTACTTTTTGCCATGGTAACTGACACCCAAGCAAGCAAACCTGCATCTAATTTCCTAATTTATTTATTACAAACTAAATAACTATGGCTGATATTTCTAGGGTTCCGTACCCAAAGGGTAAAACGGGACCCTATTACTAAGACTCCGCTGTCTGTCTGTCCGTCTGTCTGTCTCCAGGCTGTATCTCATAAACCGTGATAGCTAAAAAGCTTAAATTTTCACAAATGATGTATTTCCGTTGCTGCTATAACAACAAATACTAAAAACCACATAAAATGAATATTTAAGGGGGGGCTCTCATACGACGGTGGTACGGAACCCTTCGTGCGCGAGTCCGACTCGCACTTGGCCAGTTTTTTATTCTTGAATGTTGTTTTAACAAAGTATATACACATCTAGATTTCCAACTAATCTACCATGTTCTAGGTTTATATGAGCTTAGTTAGAGTCAGAAGTTTATTGATTAAGTTTTATAATATATAAGATGTACCCTGCAATTATACATGTGTACTTTACATTCCAGTAAATCATGTCAATCACGGTTTAAAAATCCAATTATTTGTATGCTAAATTTCTACCAAATCCAGTCATTCGTTTTTGCTTCAGGGGTTAGAAGTTAGAAAATTGTGCTTGGGTTGATGATTGATATTATATTATTAACCCTTTCCCTGTCCCGTGAGTCACATATGAACATTTCCATTGTTTAACTATTATGTCTACTAGCGGGACAGTTAACCTGTTAACATTGCATTCATAATCATTATAGTGACCTAATTTTTTAGACCACACTTCACTGTTTGTATAAATATGCTGTGTTTATCAACAAATGCATTATAGTACTTTATCTGATACTCGAACAAATGTACATTGTTTTGTGTGCTCACCTAATGCACGCAGGCATTATAGCCAATAATTATAATCTGATAACAATAGTTAACTATTAAGTGTCTAGAAATGGAGCACTGATTGTCGACTGTTCAATAATGTAATTTATATAAAAAATTGCCTAAGCACGTAATAACATCAGCCTTTTTTTGGCAGCTATAAATCATTATATCAGAAGTTTTGCGTATGTATAACACTATTTTTACCTGATCACTGGTAAAAATAATAATATAATAATATCCTGGGACAACTCACACACGGTTAAATATCTGATCCCAAGCTAAGCAGAGCTTGTGTTATGGTAACCAGACAACTGATAAACTTACTTATATATTTCTAAATACATACATATTATAGATAAATGACACCCAGACACCAGAACAAAGATCATGCTCATCACACAACATTTGTCCTGGGCGGGAATCGAACCCACAACTTCCGGTATAGCAGTCAGGGTCACTAACCACTAGACCAACAGGCCCCAGGAATAGTATCATACATATACGCAAAACTTCTTTTGAAATTGTTATCGCAATTTCTCGCTTCTCTTGTTAATGAATAAATATCATATGTTCAACAGTTAATAGGATGTAGGCCATTAAATCCAAGGTCGGCTAATAAAAAAAAACTCGATTATTTTTTTCAAAGTCAGATGACCTATCACCCAAGTCTTTTAATTTTTGATTACTCTTATCTAAAACTTAGTTCGAAAAAAAATTTCGTAACAATTTACGCAATATTTTTATAAGTAACGTCAGCAGATAGACAAAATTTAACTGAGAGTCATTTTATCTTTATGTTCAAAAATATATTGTTAGTAAAAAGCTTGACTGGCCTTCTACCTGTAACCTATTTAGTTCTAGTTGTAGAGAAGGACACTCTTTTGAGACATGATGGAGATCAAATGGATACTTAGATTTAGCTTGGTTCTGACTTGATGACAGTCCCCGGGATCCCAGTAACCCTTTATCCTGTGATCCTGTATCCAATATTTGATGCAAATTCACAACAAGCTTGGCAAGCCCAGGGCGGTGTTGTAGGTTGATGAGGATGGTGAAAATAGAGCATGCTGTATTTATATACTCGTGGAATGGGAACTATAGAATAAGCAGTAATAGGAGTTTAGTATGGTAGCTTTATATATAAAGGTTTACTCTGTTCAGTGGGTAGGTACCTACTTTCAATCGCCCGCCCGGGCGCGATAAATGATATAGTATTCCAGCATATTAATGTTGCTGTAGTAATATAGTGTGTAAATTATCACTTATCGTGTTTTTGACCTGAGAAGACATTTGGTATATTTCCTAAATAAGTAGTTATAGTCTGAATGGATTTGGCGATTGTATTTTTAATGTGTAGCGATAAACAAATCAATAACTTTGAAATAACTTCACACTTCATTCAATAACTTCAACATTAATTAGTACCTAGTAATTAATTCCTACTTTGTTTAATTATTTAGCAAAAAAGTCTGATGTTATTTGAAAATAATTTTATCCTTAATAAGACTATCTCATATATAATACTATAAGATATCGGATGCATAGGGGTACGGACATATAGATTCTGGATTCATATTCGACCGTTTTTTCCGAAACCGTTAGAAATTTCCCATTGCCTGTGAATTTCTTACCAATAAGTCTGTCCATGACTTACATTAAGTCAATGTCGTTAATTCACTAACAGTTTATATTATCCCCAGCTCACAGACCTGCTGAAGCCGCAGAGCATCATACTCCGCTTCTGCAGCTCAGCGCCCAAGCCGAAGCCGAAGTCCACCAAAGCCGTGGGCTACTGGCTGCTCGGCTGCTCCGGCATGGTGTTCACTGCCGTCGTGCTAGGTATGGTAGCCGGCTATCTCGTACTCCTATACACCATATACTATGTCATCGATGTCATGCTTAGAACTACTAACGGTAAAAAGTAGGGATAAAAACAAATGAAGATCTGTACCTGTACCATAAAGTCTTAATACAGGACTATTGCCGTTGTGGAAGCGAGACGGCATACTATACTGCATGTAGCAGCGTCTCACTTACACAATGGAATAAGTCCCGCTTTATGAGCTCATAGTACGCGCATTGGTCATAAGGTATTAACGGGTTAATGATTTCTAGTTGTTCCAATTTTTGCGGTCGAGTGATTTATTTGTTGCGTAAATTCTAATCGGGACCGATAAGCAACTTATGCTAGGGTTTCAAACCGTCAAGTATTTTTAAATAAAGTCTATTATAACTTGCGATTCCATTATTATATACTTAATGAATACTATAGGATATATAAGTCAAGTTGGTATCTGGGTACCACTACAATAATTAAGGTACATTTGGATGGTCATAGAGCTGGGTTTAGTCTCGAATTTAATCGGTATTAGAGAAATTAGTATTAAAAGAAATTAGTAGTAGTAGCATTCCCGTATTTATTTCAAACCTATAGGTTTACTTAGATATATTGACGTTACCTTTGTACCTGCAGCATAAGGTGCAAATAATTTTAATTAGGTAAGAGTTAAACAAATATACCTTTAAGATGTTACATTAGTTATGTTTTACAACAAATAAACATGTTGTAAAGAAAATCATTTTGTTTTATTTCCTCTTTATTTGCGAGAAAATTCCGCAGTTTGTTGAATTTTGTTTTCCAGTTATGCCTGAATCAATACAAATATTGACACTTAAGTCCAAATGTTTTCAAAACTAGCCATCATTACGACAGAACTGTAAACTGAAGTGTAAACTTAAAACATTCCAACGGTGTTTAGAAACATTTGCTCTAACAAACATAACAACATTTAAGTCTAGAGCAATAAAAAACTAATAATTAAAGTCTGAGTAGCCATCTGATAAAAGTAATGTAAATGAAAAATTAAACCATTTTTTTAGATTATTTTTAACGTTAGGTCTATATCACAAAGTATATTAATACGGTTTTCAATGCAAGTAGATAAATGTCTGAAACGTAAAAAATGAGGAAAACCGATCTTTACCATATTAGACTACTCCATAAGCCTTTTGTATTGATGCAAATCAATAAATTTTCTAGAAGTACTTGAATTCGATACCCTGAATTTTTGTATCTTTACATTATCAAAACGCGTTCTCATACGCAGGCGGTGTCACAAGGCTGACAGAGTCGGGCCTGTCCATGGTGACTTGGAAACTAACGGGCGAGAAGATGCCGCGCACCGACGAGGAGTGGCAGAAGGAGTTCGAGAAGTACCAGCAGTTCCCGGAGTTCATATAGTACGTTTATATTTTTATGTAGAATTGTGAAATATTCCAAATTAAAGTACTGGATCCTTCATTTGAAGTCTTTAGTGGCTCCAAATGCATTTCTGTAGCGTTTTCCAAGCAATGGAATAGCAAAGGTGAGGGAAAAAAAATGTTAAATCCTTCAAAGGTCAGGCCTTCAAAGACCAGAAAGTGTTTCGAAAAGCCAAAAAAAAAACATTTCTACAATCATGTCATTGTGTTTAAAATGATCAACTTCTATCTCAATTACGCAAAAATATCAAAAGCATGACCTTTTTTTTCTGCAATTTAAGGCTCTTTTATTTAATCTTTAAATTTCGTTGCGGTCAATAATTTTCATATTATATCTGACAAACCTTTTTTTTCATCTTATCAACAATCATTTGAATTTCCAGTAAGAACCAATCCATGACAGTATCAGAGTTCAAATGGATCTGGTACATGGAGTTCGCGCACCGCACGTGGGGGCGCGTGATCGGCGCGGCTATGTTCCTGCCCGCCGCCTTCTTCTGGGCGCGCGGGTACCTCGACAAGCCCATGAAGATGCGAGTGGCCGGATACTGCGTGCTCGTGGCGGCACAGGTAAGGGAAAACCCTGAGGAGACTAGAGAGAGAGTCTAGGAACACAAACCAAAACTTGTAATTTCTATCATACCTTTTATTTCACAGGGTTTAATGGGCTGGTACATGGTAAAATCAGGCCTAGAAGACCGTTTCCAAGGACCGTCAGACGTGCCCCGTGTCTCTCAGTACAGATTAGCAGCGCATTTAAGTTTGGCATTTATCTTATACACGGGACTGCTTTCTGGAGCCCTAAGGATGCTTCGCCCCTTCCCCGCCGCTACTGCTCTGCAGACGCTGAAGGAGCTGAAGACCATCACAGCTTTAACGCATACAGTTAAAGCTATGGCTTTCCTTACCGCTGTGTCAGGTAAAGTATACTTTGAGTAAAATTTGTGCACAAGCTTCTGGAAAATTTTAGATTTGTCAATTCTCTGCGTAAATTGCAGGCGCCTTCGTGGCCGGCCTTGACGCGGGTCTGGTGTACAACTCGTTCCCCAAGATGGGCGACAACTGGATCCCGGACGACATCCTGGCGTTCAAGCCGGCGCTGCGCAACGTGACGGAGAACCCGACGACGGTGCAGTTCGACCACCGCGTGCTGGGCACGAGCACGCTGCTGCTCACCTCCGCGCTGTGGCTGCTGGCGCGACGTGCACCGCTCTCGCCCGCTGCCAGGAGGGTCACCAACGCGCTCGGAGCCATGGCCTGGCTGCAGGTACGCTTGTCACTCCACACTCATATCCTAAATAGATACGAAGTACCTCACATCAGACACAAGCACCGATGCCAGATTGTCGCGATACCCCGCTCTCGGCGCGGGGCCGGGAGCGGGGTATGGGAGGGAAGTGTTGTGAAGTCTAGCGAGAGCGGGCAAGCTGGTTTCTGTTTCAATCTCACTATGTGACGTTCCACTTGACTACCGGACTCCAGGTCTGCGTGAATCTTACAGCGTGCCTGCCGTCAGATATACTCTACTTCATATATGTGAATAGAACAAAATCTTTTTTTGGGGATTCATTTTAGCTCTCAAAGAATTCACCTATTTGAAATAAATGAGTTAAGAAATTTAGCCAAAGTTAATGTAATAGGTAACGCCACTCAGATCTCATTAGGATTATTTTCATCAATATCTTGGCCTAGACAATTGTGCTATACCAGCTATCCCTTATCTCAGGTGAGCCTCGGCATCGCGACGCTGCTGCACTACGTGCCGACGCCGCTGGCCGCGTCGCACCAGTCGGGCTCGCTCGTGCTGCTGTCACTCTCCATCTGGCTCATGCACGAGATCAAACTTCTCAAGTACATACCAAAGTAGACTGCATTTGTTGTTCATTAAAGTTATTTAGTTATAGCACTGAGTTTTATTTCATAGTAAATTGGAGATAGAAACAAAACTGCTCCTTACCGGAAATTACTTTGTGCTTTAGTAGGTATATTTTTCTGCTAGTGATTACACTAATTGGATAAGTAATTATCAAAAAATTAACTAGAAATCAGTTAAATATTAAAAAATTCAAAAAATGGTTATAGCTACTTAATCATGATGAAATTATAATTAGAAGGTTAATTTAGCAATAAAAAGGGGTGAGTCATACCTATTGGTTCTCCACGCGGCACAATAAATAACCAAATACACAAAGCATGTTATTCACAAAGTGTTTTATTTGAAAATTTAAAATGCTAATATTGCTTACACACTGAAAATCTGTTTATTTACAAAACTGTGTGTAGACATTGTGATGTGTCGTTCGGCGCTCCTTAATGTACAACGGTAGCCTTACACGCAGTGAATTTGTTAATATATATAAATCTATCTATCTACACACTTGTAACAATACAGGTAGATCCAATCTCAGCCATATCAAAACCCACATCAAATTTTGTTTGTAGTGCTTGTTACATATATCACTCTGACAATAATTTTAAAACTGATTAAAATATCAAGGTAATTAATTATTATTAACAGTCAAGTTTATCAACATAAAACTCATTTTTTATATCATTTGTGTGTCGAACTTGTGTCTCTGCACATAATACAATAAGTATATGTCAATCAGACATAAATAAGAAAAGCCGAGGATATATATAAGAAAAAAATGTGGCATCAATATTCTTGCGTACGTAAATAAATTTTATTGCTTAGTACAATGTATAGGTACAGTCAACAACGTAAATAACAATTGTGGCGCCGACTATACAGTGCTTATGTAAGTAGAAGGAACAAAGAACAAGTAAGGATGTGAGCATGACATTACAATAAAGTTTACAATTTTGGACATTACCCGTATCTGTTAATTGTAACATTTAAATGGAAATTATTGATGGCGAACCTTTTTTTTCATTGGATGTGATCTGAATATGAAACGTACATTGAACTTATAGTCTAAGATCCCGTTAAGAGCGACCTTCACCGAGATGCTTATTTAATGAAACGTATTTTATATTTCATTCAATATGTCAATAAATATAATGCATATGGGTTGCCTAGCAAATTTCAGTCCAGAGTATATTTAATTAAAAATTAAAAAAAAATATTTTTTTAAACATTTCACCGGTGTGATTATTAGATAAATTCTATACCAATCGAAAGTATGAAGCCCATAGAATAAGCAAACGTTAGGTTGCCTATTCTTTTCCGGTCACAACTATAGGGTTGCCATAGTATCTACGAGTCTATAGTTGTGACCGGAAAAGAATAGGCAACCTAACGTTTGCTTATTCTATGGGCTTCATACTTTCGATTGGTATAGAATTTATCTAATAATCACACCGGTGAAATGTTTAAAAAAATATTTTATTTTTTAATTATTAATTTGGACATATGTATTAGTTTAGGCGGAGTAGTGTCTCGGCGAGAATCAACGTTGTTTATCAATGCAGTTGAAGCCTTATATGCCACACTAACATCAAGTAGTGAACGCGATTATAAAACTTATTTTCTTTACATAAAGTTGAATGTAGCGTGCACGAGTACATGAACGTATTGTTAGAATTTTCTGTATTAAATGTATAACTTGAAAACGTAGTATATGATCATGAAAATGATAACTCTGTAACATTCTTTGTGATATACTAAAATCTTATTCTATATTTTTATATATTGATTAATTTACATTACAGGACAGTAGGCCTACGTGATTTTAGAAGTTAAATCTTATGAAGATCTTCAGAACAACGCCGATTGTGGTAGATGATTTGGTCACTTTTTATGTGTGTTACTAACATGAGTGATACAGTCACTTGGCTTGGCTTTCAGCGAGTTAACTTCTAACAAACCAGAAATAGGTGAGTAGGACTAGAGATAGAGTTAATATTTATGTATTTGTTAAAAGCAAAGTAAAATATAGGTAATGTTCACAGAGTTACCATCATCAATCTAAATAATATCTCAAGCCTCTTCCCGATTTAACTATTAAATAATTATGTATAAATACTAAAACTAACCTAATAAGTTAGTACTAAAATGTTATAATCTTCTTATTACAATTTAGAAATATAACGTAGTTTGTTAGCAGTTACAATATGCACTAAAGGTTTAGACAAAAAAAAACAAAAGAAAACAGAAAAGTATTCCATTATTCTAGATACCAATTGGCCCCGTCCACATCCGTAAAAAATATACAACGAATTTGTATAAAACAATATAAGAAACGATAACTGGCGAAGATAAACACGAATAAATAAATAATATAATCAAAATTGTTGTTGTTCTATCAATACAATATTAAAATTCAAATTGTAACTTCTAACATTTTATTAACTCTATAATCTATATCTTCATATGCATATTTCAAAAAAATAAAACTATAATCATTGAAATATTTCGATTTATAAATAAATGCTGTTGAGACTGTTACATATCACTAGGTATGGGATTTTATACAACGTTGTGAATCAACAACATATCGATAAATCTGAAAATATCGATTAAACCCATTATGATTTATAAGGTAAATAAAGAAAGAATCGAGTCGATATGTAAGTGAATATTGTCTGAGAGGCTTTAGGCCTGTAAGATTGGTATATTTGGGTGCTTACGCGAAATTTGTGGGTACTTATGACAATGCAAGAGGGTCCCTTATTTATAAGTCATATAATTAGTCGATAAAAATAACATTGCCTGCATGTTTACTGTAGGCAGTGCATAGGACAGCTGAGTTGAAAATAATGATTAGTCCATTAATAGTCAGCAAAAAAGGACAAATTGATTATAATTTGTGCTCAAACTGATTGAAGTCTTTTTAGTTTTGTACAATGATCACATCTATAAGTACGCATTTTTTATTTTTGTCGGAGTCTCATTGAGTATCATATAAGGCCATAATATTATACGAAGAATTAATTATGTTTTAAAAGTAAATAATATTTTGTTTCGATTATGTATTGGGATCATTTGTCACGGTAAATAATATAATCGCAATACATATCACATGATTTTACGGAAACATCCAAGTTAGATCAAATAATAGCGAGTGATCGTTATAAAATCGTCTGTACATGTTTCCATCATAACAAAATACAATTTAAACCGAAACTTATCTTAATAATTTTAATAAGAATACATTCCACAAATCACTAACAACTTTATATTTTTGCGTTAATTAACTCGTGTGCAAAATTTAACACTAAATACATTATTACAAGTTACACATTTGTACGCTTGTTTATATCAATGATAAGTTAGTCCGAATAATAGCAGCTCTTATGAACATTGGCACGCATTTTATGTAACCATGGCAACGACGAATTAGCTGGGCTCGGGGACTTGAAGTATTTGTATTATAGACATTGTAGGTATCAAATGCAGCGATAGAGCTTTCTTCAAGAGGTTTAAACAAGACACGGCCAATGTTCGACAACTTTATAGAATGCAAAATTAACATCTAGCGTTCGATTAAAATATTCAAAATAAACAATATATTATTATAATAATTCAGTAAGTATATAAAGAAAATTCTCACAACATCACAATAGATGGCAGTCGCGGTACGTTATGGCAGATTAATACTTCTAACGTTACCATAATTATGTTTTGTGTACATTTCTTGCCTACAGAAGTCCTTATTTTATATGCAACCTGTAGATGCCGCAAGGGAAATCGTTGTGATCTCTCTCACATCCGAGTTTAGAGGAGGTATTTTAAGGTAAAAGTCATGATGGATTATTTAACAGGTTCTTTATACAATCGGATGATTTGTAGTCATATGAATGTGAGCTTAATTCTGAAGCATACGAAACTGAACTAAACTTTAACAAAACAAAATTTACATAGCTGAAGTAGCCGTTAGAAATACGAATTATAGTCAAAGATTAGTTCAGTAAAGTTTGGTAACAAAATTAGGCTCAGTGGTTGCCACGTACTAAGCAGCACAAAATAAATACCTCACAAAGAGGTCAGCTAACAATTGGTACTTTGTGAATGGCACAAGGACGGCCATAAAAAAAACAATAGAAAAAAAAAACAAGTATGCAATCTCCTTATAGTGTACCCTATTTAATAAATAAAAAATCCTTCAAGTCATGTAAATATATGTAGGTACAATTTAAATATAACGAGTGTAATCGCACTAGCGCTCGCATCGTACGGTGAGCAAAACATTTAAAATAGCAAATATTTGTTTTTATATTATAGATGATATGAAGTAAGTTCCCGTTTATTTGATATCCGTTCAGCATTAGCGTCGGACGGACAGATTGTAACAATGTGCAACGCCCTCTGGTGTTAGTAAATTACAACTAATTAAATGAGAAGCTACGGTCGCTACAGTAGAGCCATGTTATTGTCTGTGTGTATGAAGGTATATCCTTTAAAACTTTGAAACAATTTTGAAAACAAAACCATTCTTCTTGATCAGAAATTCAAATTGTTTTCTATGATGTAGGTACTAATGAATTTAACGGTACATTTGAACTAAGAGATTTAACGAACAGTAAAACTGAATGTATACATTTCTGTGATAAAATCCACGGTTCATATAAAAATGTATTTCCGCTTCTACTCGTGTACCCATCGTATAGCCTTATACTATTCAGTTATCACTGCAATATACATATAACATATTAATCACTACAATTGGGGCATTTTATATATAAATATAGACAATTTATACGAATCTAATACAAATTAATAGCGTGAGTTGTCGTCCACAAGATATGCAACGTTTGTCCTTAATAAATTATTTTGAACATAGTTTCTGAGCATTCAAACATACTTATATTGGACAAAAATCGAATTTCCAAACACCGAACATGTTACACTTAATTGCGGTGTAAGCTCGCACCTACCCACTTGTGTGCATGTCCGTACAATGTCGAAGAGTGTACAACATACCTCTTATGTTTTTTCGATTTTTGTCTAACATATAGTTCAATGTTTTGATTTTAATGAGACTAAACGTTGCATATACTACGGACGACTGACAAATAAGAATGTAATATACAAGGCGACTCCTTAAAAGCTTTATGTTCGCCGTGGACAGTTCGAGCCCTTGTTTCGAGCACAGTAGTACAATATTTAATGATTGAGCTCTAGAATATACAATACATAATAATTAAACTGGATTAAATGTCGGGTTTGTATAAGTGTAAAATACTTTATTCCTCTCATACAATAATTGGAGTACTTATGTTTTCTATAGCAAGTATAGAAAAGATCGTAAAAAACAGTTTGTGATTTGAGGCCTGACACATTATATTACTATATTACATCTTAGTTTAACAAACATGGCGTATATTATTGTTATTGATTATATATTGTATACGCTAGGGCCTATCCCACATAATTGGTTACACATGTATCTCGTCCACTATGTCACTTTAGAATATATTTATTACGTGGATCATGTTGCTCCGGTACCTTCTGAAGCGTCTTCGTGATATTTTGCAGATATTATGAGAGTATTCATTCACTGGGCGAATTTACTAATTAATATTATTCTATAAATACAGAAAGTAAACAATGTTGTAGAACGAATTTATTTTATTTCATTATTTATCATCACTACGGGATATCCCGTTATTTTATTGCACTTTATACAAAAAATCGTCGATATTCAGGAGTTGTGAGTATATGCAAGTATTTGTATAGATTTCAATCTCCATAGTACATTTCTTGACAGTAAAATGAGCACACAAGACGCCACGATCGCTTGTGCTTCCTACGATTGATCACACAAAGCGCATGTATGGCCCAAACTTAAACTATAATCTACAAAACATAAATAATCAGTAAATATAGAAATATAACTACAGTACGACAGCGTGAGAGAGCTTTTGTCGTACACGTGAGCCAAGAGACGTTTGAGCCTACTCCGTACTATCTAACACAAGTAGAAAGAGTCCATTATACTAAGACCCTAACGCGCGAAAAGTGCAAGTTTTAAAGTCAAACGTCAAGTTAACTGTCAAAACTGCCAACAGATGGCGCTGCCCAAACATATCAAATGACGTCATCACTTTAAAACTCACACTAGTGCTGAGCTGTCGCCTTTATACAAATAAAATGGAAAAAATAGTTTTAAAAATAAATGCAAAGTACCACAAAGACGCTGTCGGGTGTTGCGCGACTAGCTCGGCGGCTGCGGGTCGGTGCTGACGATGACCTGCACCACGTAGCCGGGCGTTATCTTGGCCTCCTCTATCATCAGCCGGTCTCCGAGCAGCTTGCCGCCGTAGAACCAGCGTTGCCGCCACGGCTCGATGTTTTCTTGAGCCTAGAAAGAATATAATATTTATTGAATTAATAATAAGTTTTAATTGCGTGGTCTGCCATTTTTTTTTTTTGTAAAGGTAATTTATTAAATAGTAGAAAAATATATTCAGAATTTAATGAGATTCATGTGGGATTTATAAACAAATTAAAAAAAAATTGAAGTTTTTAACGTAAACATAAAACAATTAAGTGCCGTGTGATTTTAGTAACAAACTTTTTAAAACATAATAAAAAGTAATGAGCAGTTTTTAATTTATTTAATGACAATAGCAAACTCTTGTTAATTACTAGGCTATTTATAGTTCCGTATTGCGGATTATCAAGCTTAAATTTTATCAAAATAATCTTGTTTACGCACGTGACATTTATGTCTGTCTGACCTCAATCAAGTGCGAAATGCGAGCATTCGTATAAAAATGCATTACATTTAAAGAAGTTAATTTGGAAGTTCCTACCAATAACAATATTAAAAAGTAGTATGACCCCGTTCCACTGTAGAGCAAACAAATGCCATTTCTCATGTACTTAGTGAACATGTTTGTATAGCAGTTATGAAGTATTTAATCTAGGTTTTATCACGATAATTTCTTACAACTTTACTATGTCCAAAAGTGTACGACAATGGAACAAGTCACATCCGTAATTTCCGCATTTGAAAGAACAACCTTATGCGTTATCCATTCGGCGAACACAATAAAATTAGAAAAGAAAACTGTCCGATAATGATCGGACGCCAAACAAATCCTAATGTGAACATAGTTAAATAACAATGACTTTTAGCATTGTATTCCACACAAAGAGAAAGCCTACGAGTGAACATGCTCCTTGCATAGTTACTGTTACTAGGTCAACTCCACAGTCATTATTATTGTGGCTTCCAAATGGAATGCCAGCTAACTACTAACTAGTAGAACTGAACGGCCACCTTGAATATGTTGTAGCATCACGCCGGCATTCTTAAAACAGGTAAGCAGTTAAAAATACGGGTAAGTAACATTATTTACTCTTTTACTGTTTAGATTATACTGAATATCCTCAAACGAGAAAGTAGTAAGTAAAAAGTGGGCCCTAATTCCGTTTTTTTTTACTTGGGATAGACGATACAATGTCCCGTATATCAATTAAGCTACAAGATATGTATATAAGGTCTCTTATCAAACTTCCTACGCCAGCATTTAAATAAGCTTTTGTTCTACCATTTCCGGAATATCTTCATTTGCATGCGAACATAATTTTAATACTATCGGAACTCAATTTACTTTGGTAACTTAATGCTGCCTTTAGGCGATAAAAATCAGTTAATTTAAAATCGCCTGTGAACTTTTAAACCTCTGATAATGACGTATTTGTCCTTGATTTTATTGAAAAAAATATTTTCGAGCACCACTTAAACGTTTCTGTAGGTCAATTGTAATTGTTGTGGTGTCCAAAACTGACTCATTTAACAGGTGGCTATGACCTTTAAGACAGTAAGGCATCTTTATAGGGCTACCATAACGTACAGGAAGTGAATTTTAAAAGCATTTCTAAGCTTTGTGCCTGAGAAATAAAAAATATGAAATGTATACTTGTGTGTGGCGAAAGTTATGTGTTTTGGGTTAGGATTTAGAAATTTCAGGTTTTATGTTAATTGATCGATATTTATATCATTCGTGTCCTTCAAAATAATTATTAACTCTTTGCTTGAACCTAGACCTTTGTGCCAAATAATCTAATCATTAAATCACTGAGTCACTTCACGACTGTGTGCAACTATGCACGCATAAAAATACAATCTCATTGAAAATTAGTGGAGTATGGAAGTGATTCCTATACAAACAATATTATGACAACCCTGTGTCAAATAAAAATGGTGGACGTACAGTCAACCTCACATCGATGATAATAACGACCTTAACAACTCCTTTATGCCGTAGCAGTAAGGTTGGTTTTTGCAGTTAGCTGTTTACTTCTGTCGTGTAGCACATTAACCCACCGTACAAGGCGCGGCGTTGCTGTTGTGTTGCAAAATTTCGCATCGGCAGCTTACGTCATGAGTCATGAGTGACCGTGTTTCACATACAACACAATACACAAGTTTATCGCCAGCCAACTTTGTTACAATGCTACTCATTTTGACGTCGTTCTTAATAGTTTTCGTTTTAGCTATTTTGTCGACGGGATTTTTCGACGGGCCTGTTGGTCTAGTGGTTAGTGACCCTGACTGCTATACCGGAGGTCGTGGGTTCGATTCCCACCCAGGACAAATGTTTGTGTGATGAGCACGATCATTTGTTCTGGTTGTCTGGGTGTAATTTATCTATAATATGTATGTATTTAGAAATATATAAGTAAGTTTATCAGTTGTCTGGTTACCATAACACAAGCACTGCTTAGCTTGGGATTAGATAACCGTGTGTGAGTTGTCCCGGAATATTATATTTTGTGAACTTTTTAGCAGGTTTTTTCCTTATTAGTGTCTGTTCGTGGTTCATCGGTAGGTATCATGACGAAATTCACATAAGACAAAGACCCTTTGTTCTGAAGTTGAATTTATACACCTTCATGTTATTAATAACTTTACAAGTGCCACATATAAAAGCTCCGTATTATTTGCCAAACCGTAAAACCGAGAGAAATTCTGATATCATATGTTCCAAAAATATATATCTATTGACCCGGAAAATGTAGCCCAAAATAATTAAGTTCGACATTCAGACAACTAGACGGGTTCATAATTAATTTGATCATAAATAGAAGCAACTTAAGTATACCAAGCCAGCCGACGTTAGTTTACAATAACAACGCGGATCCTTGCAAACAAGTCACTCAAGTATTATATAATTTGTTATTGAATATTAAATAAGCAGCGAATACCGCTACATTAATATTATGCTTTGAGTAGAAAATGGTGCATGCTTTAGAATTGCAGCTACTTAAAATTTATACCTCAGCCTTCTTCATAATAAACAAGGTGACTTTCAAGAAAACAATATATTAGTTTAGCAATGTATGGGGTAAGGAATCGATTTTTATAACAACTTAATTGTTGAGAAAATAAGCTTAATAAAATACTTTAAATGATAAGCGATTGGGCAGTGAAAGTGTCTTTAGATTTTGCGTTACTACCGATAGCAGTGTTCACTATGCTTTTACTATCAAACACAATGTTATTAATAAACTTTGACCCTTCGTTAATCTTCTACGAACGACGATTGACGATTAAGACCTTAGGTATTTCATACTTCCTCAAAAAAATTTTTAGTTTCGCTTGGAACAACGTAGGTCATGATCTTATATTTTTATTATCTAGTTTTGATGTAATTGACAAAAAAAATAAGAATATATTATTATATTAGGTAACAAATTGATCTGCCCCACAAACCAAACTTTTTGACTTTCACAAAATAAATATTACAAAATATCCTCATCAAGTATGCTTGATCAATAATGCAAATTATGCTCATAAATCTATTAAATACAAATAATTAATGATTGAATTTAGCACTCGTCTAATGCAAATATTTATTAAAAGGCACCAAATCTTAATAACTATGTAAATATAGTAACTTCAACTAATAATCATCAAGGATTTATAAACAAGGTCGTATGTGATCTCTCGATAACACACTAATATACTAAATTAACACCTCTCCATGTTTTGAGGTGATTATGACTACTTAGTCTTTACACTCCAACTAAATTAGCTAAATATAAACTTTGTTGCTTCATGGTAAGTGGCAATTATATCGGCTTTGGACGCATTTGGGAACTGTTGCTAAGTCATTGAACTAGTAAGTCAGGCGTTAAGGTGTATCAGTATGTGGTTTTAGAAAAAGTGTATGATTCTATTTAACTGTATCCATATACTAAATACTGCTATTTAGTTTACTTGTTCCCCTTGTAAGGTTACAAAAAGTAATTTAAATGATCTGAATGTGTGGCAGATTTACTTTCACAAGGACTAAGGTTTAAATTTTTATAAATGTCCGTATGCCTTTTCACTATGAGTACACATCCAGTCACCAGTGAGAACTTATGAGATCATAAAGTTCTCACTGGATGTGTACTTACTACGAAAAATATGGTTCCTATAGATATAGGAACCATATTTTTCGTATTTGTAAAAATAAAATTAAAAAATGCTTAATATTAATGGTTCAAAACATGGACTAAGTATGGAAACCATAGCTGCTATAAACAGTGGGTAACATTAAATAGTAACAGTAAGCTTCATATTTTCTTATTAAACTTATAAGAAATACTCACATGTAACTTATTCTTGCACTGTGCGACCGTGTGCCTGGAGTACACGGCTAGATCCACATCCTTGCAGGTGTTGGAGAGGCGCAGGCGCAGCGACAGCTCCGTGCCGCCCTCCACGGGCTCCGACCACTCCGCCGGCGAGTCGCGCCCGCTCGCTTCCTTCACCATGTTTATTGGTGGCGATAGGCAGTATATTGGGACCTAAGGTTAAAATATGGGTCATAAAAGGTTGATAGTAATAAATGTGTCTAATATTTATGTAGAAAGAAGTGGAAAGAAGGCCTTTGCCCTGTAATGGAACAGTTCCGACTCTAAATAAATAAATAAAAATAATTATATTTACATAGGAATATACAATATTTTAGTTAAACTGGATGATGCTAGTTACAGAGATAGTGGAAAAAGTGGATGAAGGCTTTTTCCTATGCCTAAGGGCTAATAATAGTAAATAAATATTGATTTGACATCTATATATGTGTTATTATGCTTGTAGATTGAATAGTTCTGACCGAGCAACAGACAGTGCATGAACTCTTTCCTAGACTGTGAGTGACTTAATTCTATTATTATGAGACCACTATTTACGCAAAGCACGATGAGTACCTCAATAAAAAGTAATGTTATTAAATTATTTATCTCTTGTAACAATATCCTGTAAGGAAAGCACTTCTTTTTAAGCATGAAACATATCAATGAATCATATCAAATACATGGAGCATGCAGGGTATGGAAAATCACCATGTAACTTAATTTTTATGTTGCATTACTACTCAATGCACTATCAGGAATGAAAGATAGAAGATATCAGGCTGCAATGGATTGATATTCACTTATAATCATTATCAAAATGTGATGTAATAGTCTGATTTCGAAATCAATGTAGGTAAAGAAATTATGTATTCCATAAATTTGTAATTGGTTAAACTTATTCTACCTTTATAAAAGGATAGGGAGGAGGGATTACATTCAAAGTTTATGAGAGAACATCGGCCAAAGGCGACAGTATATGCTCTGACTGTAAATTCAGGACTTATATAAGATCAGATGATATCTAAACTCTGCTATTGTTAATTGTTCCTAAGACAATTCTATTCCTATCAACATTATACAAGTCTATTATGAAATTGCTTAAAATGATATATATTATTATATGGATAGATAGAAGAATATTATCATAAGCATTCTATTGACCTTAAGACTCATGTATTTTTATGCTTGTTATTATTATGAAAATGGTTGGTATTGTATATAGCATCACCATCATAGTAATGTACCATCAGATCTTTTAGTAAGAAAAATAAAACAGGAATCTATAATTGAGTATATAAAATATTAAGTAAATGCGCAGTTTTAACAACAAAGAACTAGACAGAGTTTTAGTTTCCCACAGCTGTATTGTCAACAAACCATAATATTTTGAGTGTCCATTGCAATAATGACAACAGTCAACAATATGTGTGTTATTCAACATAAATTTATGATTGAGTATCCATAATAAGGACACAGCTGAAGGTCACCTTAAACTATAACAGAATTATAATGAGGCTATGTAAACCGCACTTACAGCCCAAATGTGAAGGTAAACGTGACGTACCTGATATCTCGTGCCCCATTCATCATAGCACTCTGTGAGGTAGCCGTTGGGCACGGAAACACTGGCTCCGTCCAGTATCGCCTGCGCGAGCTGGAAGTCCATCGCTTCTGCGGCGACGGCGGCTGCCCGCAGTGCGTCCCAAATCTCCTTGCGTCCTTCGAACGCCGGCGCTGTGTCCCAAAACTCATCCCTTTTGCTACGTAACTGTCCTTCTGTCAATGGCACGTCCGATTTCCATCTTATGGTCTCGTGGCATAGCGACTGATTCTTCCTCAGGCCACCTAAAACAAAGAGGTATAAGAACACGCACTAGACGTCTCTACGGAGACAGATGATCGCTTACCCTACCTGAATTAGGCCGAGACACGGTAGCTGAAGACTCCTCTATGGGCCCGCTACCACTTCTAGTTATTCCTATGCAACCGCCCATTGTGATCACATTCTACAATTGCTCATTTAACAAATATTTACAAAAAAATTATTAACAAATAACATTTTTATCTTCTGTACGCTTCTGTCAAAAAATATTAGCTGTATATGTTTTGTTAGTGCTGGCAAAGGTCGCGTGTTGACTGAACACGTTTAAAATTATTTTATATGAATATATTGAAATTCAATGGACAAAAATGTTTTTGGATATTAACAGTTCCCAAAAAAATATAAATAATGCACATTTCAGTGATTTCATGATTTAAAAAGAAATAATATTATCAGATTTTTTTAATAACAAAACGTAATAAGCACGATGTGTCAATTAATTGTTTTTGATGATAGTAACATTAGACATATGTCCACGTTTAGTTAGTCAACGTCTTTTATGTGATGTGACCTTATTTTTATCGAAAAATATTTGGAATGTTAACAGAAATAATTGTTTAAATAAGCAATAGATAGAATGAGGGGTGGTCCTTATAGTTCTCAAAATTGTAGCACATATATATAGTAACAACAAAACGTAGTAAAAAAACACAAGCAACAAGACGACATTCATTTGTTTACTTTTGAGTTTTGCAGCAAATGTCAATTTGTTAACAAGTTGCAAAATAATACAAAACAAAACAAACTTATACAACTAGTACAAATAATTGAATATGGCTGATAGAGGTTCCTCCGTAAAAGATTTTAGAGTAGTATCTGTAAGTAGTGACAACCGTTGCTTTAATCAATCTAGCTTTTATAGATAAGAAATTTATAAGTTCTATAGCGTAGTAGGTATTTGATAAATTAGGGTATAAAACGTGACGAAATTGAAAGATTTACCTAATTTTTCTATATCTTCTTCATGTTCTATTCTTGCAAGATACATTATCATTTTATCGTTTAAAGTACTTTATAGCACAAATTACCATTTAGAGAGCATCTAAGATATTTAGAAAAAGAAAAAGTATTCAGTTAACTCTCGTAATATTGAAATAAGTAACAATGAACTGTTTATAACACTAGTTCAAAGAGTTCCTAAGAAAACCAAGTTGTATTTTCCAATAAATAAAATGCACAATCATTTCATTTCAGGCCCCGGAAACTGCTTACTATGTATCAGAGTTTTTATCACCAACTGAAGAAAAGGCAATTTTAACCCATATTTATGCAGCACCAAAACCAAAATGGACACAACTCACAAACAGAAGACTGCAGAATTGGGGCGGTATTCCTCACAGGAATGGCATGATAGCAGAGGCCATGCCACCCTGGCTTGACATGTACCTTGATAAAATAGACAGGCTTGATTTAATGGATGGCAAACGGCCAAACCATGTCCTAGTTAATGAGTATTTACCTGGACAAGGTATAATGCCACATTTAGATGGGTCACTGTTCTATCCAACAATAACTACACTGTCAGTAGGGTCGCACTGTGTCTTAACCTTTTTGGAAGCAACAGATGATAATACTATCAATACAAAACCTGCATTCTCATTGTTGTTAGAACCAAGGAGTTTGTTAGTTTTACAAGATAGACTATTTCATAACTACTTGCATTGTATTGAGGAAGTTACTGAGGATGTCTTAGATAATTCTATTATTAATTTGAAAATGTGTTCAAATAATTATACTCATTCTAAAATATTACAAAGAGCTACTAGAGTGTCACTGACCATAAGGCATGTGCCAAAAACAACATCATTTAAACTAAATATTGGTAATAAAAAATAGGTAGGTATTTATTATTTACTTTTCTTATCTATTGTTAATTAATTTTAACTTATATTTACGCAGCCTTGTTATAAATTCAATTAATTAAAAAATTATGGTGTATTTTTTCAATACATTATTTAAAGAGTGAACAAGTTTCAAATAAAAATATGGTGAATTATGTTTCACCATGATGAAGACAAAATACTATTTACCAGTTTACTAAGCATTTATTTTATTTATTTCAAAAATTCGATTTGCCATGATGTATCATGATTCATCATTAGCTAAGGTTCCTTGACAATAGGAGGTAAACTTTTTTATCTACACATACAGCAAAGTTCCAACTTTAAACATGATTACCTAGAATATCTAGTTGGTTTATTTTTAATTGAAATTAAAGAATGATATTTTAAACAGTTTTATTTTATTTTTTGTAAAAATGCGATTTTCAAAATTATTTACAAGTGCTAAGCTACTACAAACTTGGGTAAATTACTATAAATTTAACACAAGACCATGTTGTGCTCCCGCAACACCAAAACCTGAGGAGAGTGGGGCAAATGAACTATGTAGTACAAGCAATAAGGTAAATAGAAATATCTACTGGGTTATTTATTCATATATTCAACTTAAACATATAGCTTAAGCATTAGTACCTCCCTATAGCCAACAAAATTGAGTACTTTATGTAAGTGTGGGTCTACCGGCAGAGATGGCAATGTTGAACTTACTTCAAGTCAAGTAAGCTAAATGTAAAAGTTTTGATGGTAGATAAAGCACTGAATATCGAATATTGACCTTTCCCAAATTTTTTTATTACAGAAAGGCCTGGTCCTGGGCGTGTATCAATGCAAAAATTCGTTTGAACTGACGCCGATCGCAGAAGAATTCAATCAGAAATGTGGTGGCAAGTTGTTGCAACATTTAAACAAGTAAGTGTAGTACATAGGTACCATGACTGCCAATATTTAAGAATTAGCCCCCGTGTTTCTGACGGACTGTGGAATTCGATCTCATGTCAAGCAAAGTGATTGGTTAACCAAAATACTAACAACCAATCACATAAAGTCACAACTCACAATAGGAAAAGTTAGGTTTATCTCCATCATAAGAAAATTGTACAAACACAGTCAGTAAATAACCACCTACCTAATTAGTTATTTATCTTATTTATATTTGATTCCTTCTAAGTATTTTAAATGTTAACTGCGGTCCCAAATATATATTAGCTAGCAATATTTATTTATTTAAACTTTCATGTACAATTGTGGTACATAAGGCGGACTTAATGCCGCAATATTTCTAGTATCTACATAGATTTTAAAGTTTAAAATCTTCATGGTTCACAGGTTAACCTGTGAGATGCAGCTGGGGAAGGCGTTTGCGTTCACAGACATAGCGGCTGAGTATTCCGCGGTGGCCATCGCTTCCATCGGCCCTAAGGACGCCGGCTACAATCCGCTGGAGTCGCTCGACGAAGCTAGGGTAAAAATCCTTGATACATTGTGGGACACATACCTAATTTCAAATAAAAAATAATACTTATACAAAACTTAGGTACCTAACTACATTGTATTGATAGTCTTACCCGTTCTCCTCCATCTGTACCTACTTTATTTTTAATTTCGGTATTGGTAGATCCAATACTTACTAAGTGCCAATTAGGTAATTAAGTAATCTTACAGTTAACATGACGTACCTAATAGGTAATTTATTATAGCAATGACACCTGCTTTCCTATTTCATCTCTTTAAACATTCATGATCATGTTGCTCATTTTCCGGTTACATATCAGATACCACTATGGCATTAGAGCAGTTTAGATTTCATTAAACGATTATCTTCTCATATCAGCATTATATGAGAAGATAATCGTTTATTGAAATCGTTTATTTAGATATAAGAAAATATTGTGTAACAGGAGAATCTCCGCTGGGGCGTGGGCGCGGGCGTGCAGCTGCTCAAGCAGCGCGGCTGCGCCGTCATAGAGGTGGACCCGGGCCGAGCGCCCGACGCTGCTGCTGAAGCCGCCGAGCTGGCCGCCTGGAGGTACTGGGCTTCTATATCGTGTTAAAAAAACATTTGACACTTTAGGGATTACTTACGTATAAATATGAGTAACAGTGTGAGATGATTATCGCAATCCAAAAATCTTGACAAATAAAAAAAAAACATCTCGAAACTGTTCATTTCTATGTAATTGACTAAATGCACAGCGAAAATCGACTGAGTATGGTGAATAAAGTCGCAATCCCCATAGTAGGTACCTACGGTATCATCCGTCTTTAGCCGCGCTATGAGCCGCCCAGCCAAAATCGTCCCGTGTAATCCCATAAACCTAAACTTGAAGAACTAGCAACTTTACTTTTTCGCAGACCATTAAACCTTTTTCTTTGAGTAAAAACACAAAAGCAATACATTTGATTATTTTTCTCCCAGATTCCAAACGTTCAAGTCCGCGAGAGAGCGCAAGCCGGAGTGCCGCGTGTCGCTGTACGGCAGCGAGGGTAAGGAGCTGTGGCACGAGGGCTCCATCTTCGGCCGCGCACAGAACTGGGCGCGGTTCCTGTCCGACATGCCCGCTAACAAGATGACGCCTGTGGATTTGGCGCAGGTATGCCAAAGAAACATTTAGTTTATAAGAAGTTTAACTACATAATATTATATTTACTATAAAAAAAAACATTAAATTGTGATTTCTTTATTTTGAGCTTTGGTTTTCGGATTGGACCTAAGTATGTGGCAACCAAATATTGTTTTGTTGTATATAATATCAAAGTTTTATTATATGCAGTAAATGCTCAAATTCCAGATGCTAAGAAGATGGGCTTATAAATTTCAACTTGATCCTCAGCATTAAAGCTTGTGTTGGTTACTTGGCGTGTCTGTTTATTTGTTTAGTTTGTAATACAGAACTTGCTTATGTAGTTAATTTGCCTATTTAATCTCGACTCTTTTTATTCTTATTTTTCCCTAGAGCTCCCATACCGTATAGTGTGTAATTATGATGATCAGCGTGTTTGAACACGCGTAGAGTTAGCGATCATGCACACGACACCGACATCGCCTTTGTTGTTTTGTTTTTATCTATCATTATATGGGTGCTTTTAGTGCATTAGTCCCTATTTTCGCTGTCGAAAATCAAAAACAAATGACTGCTCTTTGGCGGTGGACACTGAAGAGCGCAGCTTTCGAGCGTTTAACGTCATCATCCAGCCCGCGTATTGAGTATGTACGCGGGTGTGTCGTGTGCAGGCGGCGCTGGACACGCTGTGCCCGCTGGGCGTGTCCATCGAGGTGCACGACCGCGAGTGGATAGAAGCGCAGCGCATGCGCGCGTTCCTGGCGGTGGCGCGCGGCTCGTGCGACACGCCCGTGCTGCTGGAGGCCAGCTGGCGCGGAGCCAAGCCCGCCGCGCCGCCTGTGCTGCTCGCCGCTAAGGGCGTCACCTTCGACAGGTCTCAATACTAGCCTACCTAACCTACACGTCCATCACGAAATTGCACTTACCCAATTAGTTGATAAAAATCTGTTTTTTTAACCGACTCTAAAAAAGGAGGACGACTCAATTCGGCTGTATTTTTGTAATGTTTTTTAACCCATAGCTTTCGACTGGGTGAACCGATATTAATAATTCCATTTTATATGAAAGCTTCCCGTGTTTCATTTTGGTCTTGTTTTGATAGTGAAATCCAAAAGAAAACCATAATAAACTCATTTGGAGTCTGTTTTTTTTTTGTTACAATTATTTATCGCCAGGACCTTAACAATATAATATTTTTTATGTCGTCCGAAACTAAAAAACTTAACTCGCTTAAAAAATATTTTGAGACTTTTAGGCTTATACATACATAATCCTTAGTAGATTTATGTACCTGGTCATTAATTTTACTTTTGAGAAAAATCAAGTAAAGTAACTATACACCTATCATTATATCACACATAAGAAAACCCTGTCCGACCCGAAGGCCGAAAGGTGATATTGATTGAGGGCGATAGGGTTCACAATCACATGCCCAAATAAAATATTAAATTTGGAATATTCTTGATAGCATTAATTAGCAGGGATGTTATGGATATATAATTTCGGATCCGGATATGGATATGGATATTGGTAAAATATAATATCGGTTTCGGTTACGGTTATGGATATTAAATTATTTCGGATTATCCGATAGTTTCGGTTACGGATATTAATTTTTTAAGGAACAAGTACGAACAGCTGTGCACCTCGCGCTGTGACGTCATTCGTGCACAGTAAATTCGTACGAGTGTAGTATTTAGTTAGACTCCGCCCTATCCGAAACTATCCAAAACTTTTATTTCGGATTCGGTTACGGTTACGGATATTTGTTTTTTTCGGATATCCGATAGTTTCGGTTACGGATATGGATATCCATAACAACACTGTTAAGGCCTGGGCACACCAAAAGCAGTAGCAGTGCGGTAGCAGTGCGTCTACGTTTGAAAATCATGTAGTTATATGAGGGGTGACACACTGAACAAACGCGGGCCCGCTGATCCAACCTGCTCCGCCACAGCGCCGCGCACGCACTACTCTTCTACAAAACTTTCGGACGTGAGCAGCGCAGGCGCGGGGCGGTGGCAGCGCAGGCGCGGGGCGGCCGCAGTAACTACGCGTTGTATTACTATGTCCGCCATATTGACTAGTCACACCAAAGCAGTTGAGCGGGACAGACGCAGCGCGGATCGTAAAAGGCTTGGGCACACCAAACGCGGGACAGTCGCAGCACCTGAGCAGGGCAGGTCAGTTGCGCCGCGGTTGATGTCACACCAGAAACATGAGCAGTCGGAAAGCAGTTTGAAGGCGGTACTGCTTTCAAACTGCGTTATGTGTGTCGTATCGATAGCTACACTCAGTACACTTCAAGATGTTGAACGGTTCTGACTCTGACGAAGAGGAGCTATTGTTAGTTCTAGCTTTAGATAAAAAAAAAAGAATATGGGTTCACGATGTAAATAAGAGAAGAGAAGAATATGGGGAGTACCATCGTCTATGTCGGGAATTAGAATCTTTTGAAGATACGTTCTATACTTATTTTCGGATGTCAAAGTAAACCTGTAAACCGTATTTCTATAATATCTGTCCTTTAAATCATATAAACATTTATATTTCCTCACTAACTCAATCAATTTTTCATTCGTTTCCATGATAAAGTTGTAAAAAATCACAACCGTTTACGACCCGCGCTGCGTCTGTCCCGCTCAACTGCTTTGGTGTGACTAGTCAATATGGCGGACATAGTAATACAACGCGTAGTTACTGCGGCCGCCCCGCGCCTGCGCTGCCACCGCCCCGCGCCTGCGCTGCTCACGTCCGAAAGTTTTGTAGAAGAGCAGTGCGTGCGCGGCGCAGTGGCGGAGCAGGTAGGATGAGCGGGCCCGCGTTTGTTCAGTGTGTCACCCCTCATATAACTACATGATTTTCAAACGTAGACGCACTGCTACCGCACTGCTACTGCTTTTGGTGTGCCCAGGCCTAAACGGTTGTGATTTTTTACAACTTTATCATGGAAACGAATGAAAAATTGATTGAGTTAGTGAGGAAATATAAATGTTTATATGATTTAAAGGACAGATATTATAGAAATACGGTTTACAGGTTTACGGTTTACTTTGACATCCGAAAATAAGTATAGAACCTATCTTCAAAAGATTCTAATTCCCGACATGGACGATGGTACTCCCCATATTCTTCTCTTCTCTTATTTACATCGTGAACCCATATTCTTTTTTTTTTATCAAAAGCTAGAACTAACAATAGCTCCTCTTCGTCAGAGTCAGAACCGTTCAACATCTTGAAGTGTACTGAGTGTGGCTATCGATACGACACACATAACGCAGTTATAAAGCAGGCCCGCCTTCAAACTGCTTTCCGACTGCTCATGTTTCTGGTGTGACATCAACCGCGGCGCAACTGATCTGCCCTGCTCAGGTGCTGCGCCTGTCCCGCGTTTGGTGTGCCCAAGCCTTTAATTAGCAACCATTTTTTTGCCGCGAAATTCCCTAAATTTGCGGTTTAAACAAAAGCCTTTTATATGATCATATGGCCGACACCCGTGACGACGCCAACCCTTTCTCTCCCCTTTTGAGTTTTTTTTTTCTTTTTAGGTTATATTTTTTTACATTATATCAGCCGCGAAAGACTGCACATCCCTTATAACATTAGCGACGTTATGAGCTACACGCTAATACAAACCTCTTACATAACGTGTAGCGGTGGCCTGTGCCTGAAGGAGTGCCACACCATGACGGAGAACCGCGGCAGCATGGCCGGCGCCGCCGTCGTCTTCGCCGCACTCAAGATGATCGCCAAACTCAAGGTACGATATAAGTAGATTCATTATGTACATAGATGTACATAAAATCTTATATATTATTATTTTTTTTTGCCATTATCGTTCCACTGCAGGGCAACGTCCCTTTCCTTCTTTCAATTTTCTCGGTTTTGGGCTATTGTTGTCCAAAAAAAACCTTAAGTGAATAATAAAGTATTTATTTTGAAAGACGTCCCTCACAGTTAGCCTGAGTGGACTAGACCATTACCAAGGTTTATAGAACACAAACATAAATATTCTTCCAACCACCACAAAGAGAGAGACCTTACCTTGTCATGGCTGTAGGTATTACATTGATACATTACACAAGTCTCTCCTTAGAATTAGAGGAATTGTTGTTGGGACAAGTATACTTTACGAGATAATTCTTATATGGGTGACTCAGGCTAGGCTCTTAACTAACAACTGTTATATAACTTTTGATCAGTTGATGTACCTACTCATCGAAGGTCTATACTCATCTAAGGGTATAAATCTAATAACTAGGTACTAATAAATGGGTATGTTGACCCTTAAGATCATTCCGACGGTTTGCCCATAGGTGCCAATCAATGTAAAAGCTGTGGTGCCTATATGTGAGAACATGGTCAGTGGCCAATGCATGAAAGTCGGTGACGTCGTGAAGGCACTCAATGGACTTTCCATTCAAGTGAGTCTTTTAACCAAGTATAATTACTAGTTTTTTGATTTGGGACTTATCTAATATCTTCCTACAGTCCTGTCACTGTGACCCCTTTGCCCTCGGAAAAGTACGTTAAGTAACCGAACCAACCAAGATGTAACATAATAAGTTTCTGTTCAGTTGGTCTCCATAGCGTGATATTTGTCAGTCTTTACATGAATACTATCCTGACATATAATCTCACTACGTGATGATGTATGGTCATATTACTATTAAGGAGGTCAGACAGGCAGTTGCTCCACGTAAAATACTGTATTAGACTGCTAACGGTGAAACTAGAAACTGTTAACTATCCCCAACATAGCTTGGCAAATAACTGTAGGCAGAAGATTGCTGTATATTAAAGTAAATATATCATCCAGATAGAGCACACAGACATGGAGGGCAGACTGATGATGGCGGACGCGCTCGTGTACGGCCAGGCGCTGTACAAGCCCGCGCTGGTCATTGATGTCGCCACCTTCACGCGTATGTACTTTATTAAATATCAACGAAAATTAATGGCATGTAGGGTAACTTCATAATCTATACCTACTTATAGTAGAAATACGCTAGTTACTCTGTCTGTGCGGCTTTCATGGATACACCGTTCTTGATGAAACTTGGTACTGGTTTATTTAGCTATTTCTAAATTCACGAACATGCTAGTCAAAAATAAATATCATAACTCATAAGCCATGTAGGTATATTATTTTGTATTTTTTCATCTATTACACTAATTCACTATTTTTGCCACTCATATGTGGTGATGCCGTGTGCCAACAAGCCGCAAAACATCATAAAAGCTCAGGCTGCTGCTGGAATACAATGTCTCACGTGCATCCCTTGCTGGCACTACCCGAAGCCATGTTAACGGCTGCACTCCTATGCGGGGTGTATAAGTACCCATTACTTTACCCCCTACATAATATGCGTCTTTAAGTTGTGAACCATTCCCTAGCATATACTTTAGACTAGTCGATGCATGCGAGTTGTTAAGTAAGTGTGTCCGCTGTAGACGGCGTGTTGATGGCGACGGGCGGCGGCGCGTTCGGCTGCTTCAGCAACTCTGAGCGCGCGTGGCGGGCCGTGCGCGGCGCGGGCGCCTGCACCGGCGACCGGCCCTGGCGGTTCCCGCTCTGGCAGTACTTCCAGCACCAGATCACCAGTCAGTGCTATACTTATACTATGTTGCAGCAATTACTTTACTGAACCGAGGTAGCATCGTAGCGGCAGATTTAGGCCCGTCAAGTGCAAAATATGTGACAGGTAGGTAGTTTCTCGTCGACCTCCAAAAATAAGTTTGTTCTAATGCAATTTCGCTAGTCGTTATCCGGTATGCGGCCTGCCCCGAAAATGGGCTCTAACGATTAGTGAAAATGAATGATATGTGAAAAAAAAGGAGGAAAATCATCAGATTTTCAAAAGAAAATATTGGTAAGTACAGACTTCCTAACTTTCGAAAATTCATCACATTATATTTGTTGCAGATGATCCGTCCGTGGATTTGAGAAACAAAGGCGCTGGTCATGCGACTCCTTGTCTTGGAGCCGCATTTTTGAAGGTAAGGTTATAAGCTGTAGGTCCCGACTGTCATACGAAGATCTTTGGCAGTTGTTAAGTCAATTCTGACAACCAGTCTTACCATGGGATACTGTGTTTACCCAGTAAAAATGGGTCGTGGAGGTCAGTTAGGCAGTCGCTCCATGTAAAATACGGTATTCAGCTGAATCCGGTAAGTCTGGAAGCCGACCCTAACATAGTTGGGAAAAGACTCGGCAGATGTTTGCTATACCTACATGCTTACGGGTAGTAAGTCTAATAATAATAAAAATGCTATGTGGTTGTGTTGAAATGGCGGAGGTTTTACAAAAGATTTTAAAAGGATTACTTTCGGTGGTCAACTGTACGAACGAGTTTATACTTATAGGTTTTGCTTCTATTCGTTGATCTTTTGAAAGAGTTTGTATGTCGCGTTGTTTTTGGCAAGTTAACTACTTAGGTATAACTCACGGCAAATAACTTGGCAAGATTTTGACGTAGTGGGGGTAAACCCGCGCATATTCGACTAACTCACCAATCTCTAATCGACTCGGTCGACGAACGCACCAATCGCGCGCTCGGATCCGCGACTCGGTCGACTAACGCACCAATCGCGCGCTCGGATCGGCGCTACCGCATACCCCGCGTCCCGCTTGACCACCAAATAGACCTAAAAAACGATTTCTGCGCATCTAATGACTCTTGCCAAGTTATTTGCCGGCAGTTATACTTACTTACCGTTATTTCAAAATAAATTGGAATTACGATGGTTATTAAAATTTATGAATCCTTAAATAGAAGAATTATTGCTTATTGTCTTTGCCACGGTCTATTGGCATATATCGTATTTGGATGAATTACAATAAATAGGTAAGCAGGTTGATAAGAAAAAGAATAGATGAAGAATAAAATATTATTGGGCTTTAGGGAGTTGTCCGACTTACGGGCGAGAAGCGAGTAACTATCAACTATAAAATCGCTCAAGAAACGTACAACAAGATATAGATCCCGTGTAAATGAACGAGATGCATATAGAAATAGTCACTCGCTGACCATTCACATTACCGGAGAGAACTCTCTCAGCATTTGTTTTTTGCGGCGAGTAGAACTATAAAAATATACTCGCTGAGCGATACTCGCTTGGTGATCAAAACACTCGCCGAAGACCAACCAGTGTTATTCTGCATAAAAATGCGGTTTCGAATTTAGAACAATTTTTTGTAGGGGAAGGGAGGGCAAGGTGGATGGCTTAACCTCACGATATAATAAAACAAAAACATTTAATTATTTTAGACTTTTACTATGATGATGCCTGATATTTATTGTACCTATGGTGTTACTTTTGGGAAATTAAAGTTATTATGCTTGATATTTAATTAACGATTAATTAATGTTCATGGTTTTACAAGAGAACTTGCCCTTGAATACAAAACTCCATCTTGCCCAAAAGCTCGCCGTCAATTTTATATTGAATTTTCTAAAAATCATTAACCATTTTTAATATTAAAATATCATTACAATAAATCTATACTTAGAAAATACTACCGTAAAATGGAAATAACGACAAGACCTACCCTTTACTAGCTAAACCGCCTGATACTGTGTGCATTTTAAATCGCGCGCGTTATATGATCCGGGTTTTAAAGGTATGTTCCATTTTGCCCTCCCTTCTTTTACAGTAGTATAGAATGACCCGAGCGAATTGAGCGAGTATCGCCTGTCGCACTCGCTCACTCGCTTATCGCTCGGCGACAAAACTATCAAAACTCGCTACTCGCTGCTCGCCGACTCGTTTTGAGTTTATCGTTCTACTCGCTTCTCGCTCTAACGCTAAGAACTCACGGAGCGATTTTCACCCGCGACCGCCGCGGTTGCGGGCCCGCAGCTTCTGTAGAGTGCAGATATACATGTAAAAAATTAAAGCACATTTCACGACGCGTTTTACGCCCGCAGTCTGCGCGTTTGTTTGCGGGTCCCGCAGCAACGGCGGGCAACTAGTAGAATCGCGCGGGCCGCGGTCACCCGCAGCCTCGGCGGGTTGCACCCGCGCGCTCTGCGGTCGATTGGCTGATCGTTAACTGCCCGTCTTGCGTCTTGCGATCATCGCCCGCCACCTCTGCGGGCGATGATCGCAACCGCGACGGCTGCGTTACCGCGCAAATAGCCGGTCTCGTGAGTTTTGAAATAAAACCGCAGTTCCGCCACCGCGGCGGTGGCGGGAGAAAATCGCTCCGTGAGTTCTTAGCCTAAGTCGGACAACTGCCTTAAAAATATTTTTATTCAAACGAACTTACTTGATCGGCACAGCTGGGTAAAATCAAATATCTAGATGGGTATTTTGGGAAAATGTCGCTCGGTCTTCGCCAGACCGGGTACCAGTTCACCTTGGTGGTAACGTGAGCGACGTGTTGCAGAACTTCGTGTGCGGCGAGTGGGTGCACATGGACATCACGGGCGTGGGCAAGGTGGCGCACGCCGCCGCGCCCTACCTGCACCCGCGCCGCATGGCCGGCCGGCCCGCGCGCACGCTGGCCGCGCTGCTGCGGGACCTGGCCAAAGCCGACACGCCCTGTGCCGCTACCTAACATGCTAGGTTACCTCGTGTCTTGTCTTGTGCGTCCCTAGCTCAAAGAAACTGTTACAATCGAGCCTCAATTTCGACGTTATAAGATGCGTATCGATATCAAATCGTGGCACTGTGAGCGGATCAGCTGGCTTGTCTACACCTGTGTGCTCAAGCCGTACCGCTCGGCCGTAAGCGCGCTGATTGTAGCGACGCAAGTACGCGCAGCTCGCGAGCGTTAGGCCTGATTTAGACGATGCGAGAAATGTCGTGCGAGTTTCGGTACATTGCCGTCTACGATCCATCTCTTATGACACCATAGCCGCGCGGCCCCTCAATGTACCGCAACTCGTCTAAATCAGGCTTTACAATGAGTGAGACTCGGGTGCCCACTGTGCGTCGCCATGAATGACAAGGTGCGGCTTGCGGCCGAGCGGAGCAGTGCGTGCCGCTTGACTTGAGCACATAAGTATCGACATGCGAGCTGAGCCGCTCACAGCGCGGCGCGCCGAGTTCGGCTGTCGATATGCAGCTAGTTATAGCTTAGCGGTAATTATTTAGTGCTTGAGCTATACAAACTAATAACACCATTTTTTTGTCAAAGGGTTATTTATGTTTTATTACTTGTACCTACAACGTAACGTTAGAAACATGTATCTTAAGTACTTAACTACTTTAACTAGTGCCGAAGTTTGATAAATAAATCACTTTGAAATATTAATTTATAAATACCCATTTAAATAAAACGAAGTTTAAGAAAAATAATTTGTAATTACGTTAAATTCTTGCGTTGTACTTGTGCATGTAGCAACAAACGAGAAAAAGCTATAAATATATAAAATTTCACTATTTACGTCTTTTACTAAAAAATCCATTAAGGTTGACATTGAAGAATGGTTGAAGGATGGTAGACCTAATCTAGGCGCACGGCAGTGCCACCGGCAAGTCGAGCAAAAACAGCGGCGCGGCCGTACCATCTCCTCTTAAACTGAGAACTGGTTAAATTGAATGAAACTCGAAATATCCCGTATTTTTGGTTAATGAAAGTTCAGGCTTCCAATTTTATTCACAACTCCTAAGTTATAGGGGGCCAAAAATGGTCTTCGAGAAAAGTATGGTACAGCCATGCCGCTTGTTTTTTCTCGACTGGGTGGATATTAGATCCTATCTACTGAGGATTAACAAAAAGAATACGAACCACTTACTCCACCGTATGGTGGTGCGGAAATTAGTTACAGGAAAAAATGCGTGTTGGAGTGGACTTTGCGGTGCTCATACGATAAGGCACAAATCCGCACAATTCACAACGCGGCGGAATGGAACGGAAACGACTTTTTGCAACGAAATTTCAGATAGCATAATGAACTTTATGTCAGACACAAATTAAATACGAGCCCAGCAAGCAAAGGAGTATTCTCGAGAATGAGGATTTCGCGGAAGACGCGCGTGCAATTCCTTGGCTCGTACCTATTAAATTTGTCTTATGCAATTGACATTATGTGAAATTTCGTTGCAAAAAGTTGCTTCCGTTCCATTCCGCGGCGTTTAGTCCAGTCATTTGGTGCTCAAAAAGGTTACCTGGAAAGTTTTCCGGGAGTGTTGAAAGTTGGTGATTTTATAGATTACGACGTGCTCTTTACGAATTTTCACTTTGCGACCTCGTATCTTTGCCGCTCGCTCCACCATATTAGAAAAATGGTGCTCAAAAACAGTTTTGACAATAACTCCTTTCAGGCTCATTTTAGCTCATTAAAATTTCCTACAATTATGCATTCATCTATTTTTTGTAGAATCAATAGTTTTAGCGTACGAGCGTCGAAAAGTCAACTCCAACACGCATTCGGCCAAATCACAAATTTACACACCACCATGAAGTTGAGTAAGCGGCACGTTTATTTTTTGTGGTATCCCCTGTAGGCCAAATCCACTTGTAATGCACTATTACAAAATTTAGCGCATTCTCCTTCGCTTCGCTATTATTGATGGATAAGGTTTTGAAGTTCATAGTCTTCAAAACTGAGGTTCGAGATATCAGAAATAGAAATTTCCTTCATGCCATCCACGATGGAATCATGGGCTTCGTTGTAGTGTTCTTGTTCCTCGATTTCGCTTTAACCCTTAATCAAATAAAGGTAGATATATTACCACTTTGTTCTCTTTTAAAAAAGGATCCTAATTTTCGATATGGTAAAACTTAAAGATATCGTGGGAACTTATTTATATTTGTAAATATATTTTTTTGCTTATTTAAGCCATCTTACAAGTTACAACTTTTCAACGTCATTTGTCACTGTGAGGTAACGTCAAAGTCAACCAAACGGTTTTGGTGTTAAAAAATTCAAGTTTTTAGCGGGCGTATTTGGTATTTTTGAAACTTTTTTTAACGAAAATTCTGTTAAGTGTTTGTTTCGATTCAAATTCCTAAACTATAACGTTCATTGTATAATCTCACATAAAGGCAGCGTCCACAATTGATTTACCTATTCATAATTATAATTTAGATATTTCAAAGAAGTGGTAAATAGTTTACCACTGTCCGATCCCGTATTGACAAAAGTTTGATAATATATAAGGTGCTATAAAAATATCTGCCACGGCTTTAATGGGAGGTAGTATTGTGTTTATAGATTACAATAGTGAAGAACTTTCGTACCCCGGAACAGTTAATTAAATTTGAGAGATTAAAATAGTTAAATTAACGTTGACTCTATTCTGCGTAACGTGGTTCACTACGCGCAATGTGACGCTTCGTCAATGAAAACAACTGCTATCTCTTTCCATCTTTTCTGTAAATGAAAACTGTAATCAGCTGACTAGTTCGTCACTACATAATCTACTAGGTACGCAATAATACGCAGGCATACAAGTGTTTTAAAAGTGCAACTACTTACACGGGATGGTTTTATACTAATAAATCAATTCAAATTTGTACGTTATTTTTTTTGTATGAAAAAAAAAAAGATAAATAATCAATAATTTACCTTTACTATTGTAATCTATAAACACAATACTACCTCCCATTAAAGCCGTGGCAGATGTTTTTATAGCACCTTATATATAAAAAAACTGTTGTTTTTTGTATGTGCACGAATAAAACGAAATAAATTATTTGGAGAAGTTTTAAGTTATCAAAACGTTACGTAAATAGTGAATTGTTAGTTTCAGACTCAAGGCGTAAGGATTTACTTTGACATAAATAACTATTTATTAAATATTTATACCTTCAATTATTATTTTGTTTTTTTTAGAAATCAATAATTTTCATCAAAAAACACTAATTTTATTTCATTCCCAAAATATTTAATACAATATAGGTAGAACCAAGAGGAAGTCACTAGTCAAGAACCAAAAATAAACCAAAACAGACAATGGTAACAATTTTACCACCAACATTGAATATTTTGTAGTCATGAATGGATAATGGTAAATTATTTACCACCCAAAAAACTACCCCTTCCCCTATTTTTTTATAAATTTTCATCAAAAATATGAAATAAGTGACCCACAATTACTCAAAATCCAATTCAACTTTATAAAAAAAATACATACCAGCTCGCATTTAAGGGTTAAGTTTGCTCGAGAATAGTCAGTTCAAACATTTATATTCTCAAAACACGAAAAGGAAAAAAATTTAAAAAAGTATTTGTAATTGTGCATTAGAGTGTATTATAAGAAGGACTAATGTAGATACCACGAGAAAAAAAGAGAAGATACAGTACCTATATCACCCAAAATAAGATGTGCATCATTCAGATATTTTTTAATTTTACTTATTTTGCTTACATTTATGAGAAAAGCAAAACATTGTTTTTTCAGATTTGAGGTGCAAATGAGAATATATACCCATCATTATAGAAAAACTTAAGTTTTTGTCCTGACGCATGTTTTACTCATTCCACTGTGTGGGGCAAAATGGATCTGGGGCCCTACCATACTGTTGCGGTTGTGGAAGCGGGACGGCGCAAGACACTGTGACTGCGCATAGCGCTGTCCAGCTTACTCAACCGTAACAGTCCTGCTTTAAGAGATCATGGTACGGCCCCAGTACTCGGTAAACTGCGATACTTGGGTATTTGACAGTCTTGGCTCCACAAGTGCTAGGTAAATTCGCCGAATTAACTCGTGTAATACATACATACATATAATCACGCCTGTTTCCCGTAGGGGTAGGCAGAGACCACTTCTTTCCACATGCTACGATCCTTACATGTTTCGCTTCGTCCACTTTCATTATTCCCTTTATACATGCTCTTCGGTTTAGGGTACTCTTGACCTATGTGATGATAATAATAAAACATTTAACGACAAATTTATAGTTTACTTAAGTTCCTTTTTAGGATTACTATATCACGAGTGTCACAGACACACATTCACAACATGCAGACTCAAAATAGTACTGGAACCGTATCACATATTATTATACAGTGCAGAAAGCAAAGAAACTTGACCAGTGTCAGGTGATAAGCTTTACATAATATGCGATTCCGATGCATTCGTCCAGACGCCTGGTAACATTAAACACATTCGAGTTATTAAATCACTCGTTTGGGGTATCATCGCATACTTTGACATGAGTATGTATTCGTTCGAAGTGAACATAAAACTAGGGAGTGGAGGTAAGGTACTCGGGTGAACAAACAGAAATACGTAATCAACACAACGGGGGCGAAATGAAACACCGATGCTTATTGACCTAAAAATGAAGAAACATTTATTTTCAGTATGTCTTTTGTAAAATTTAATAACAGAATGAATCAAATGTGGTAAGAGAATAACAGAGCGGATTACTTTCCATTTCGATAGAATTAGTTTCACCAACAATAGAAATATAATATTTATCAAGTCATTTACAGATACAGTTAATGCAGTACCAATAAATCTAATTTATTCGTTTACTGAGTTAGTTAAATTTAAACATTTATTACGATCATAATGTACACGGAGTGGAGCGGACGGACGGGGCCGTCCGCCGGGTACACTATATTTTTTTGGGATTTTTTTTAAATTTTTATTCCTCACGTACTTTATAAATATCTCATACTTGAAAAAAATTTACATTAAAATGTATCGGAAAGGTGCGGGACGCTAGCACCGCATACACTAGGGCGCGACGCAAACAGAGGCACGCACGCACACATACAGGACGGCGGGCGCCCGAAATATACACAAATATAAATTATGAGCCGACACGAACCCGAGACTTATACCATCACATTGCGACGCACACCTATTCGTTTTCCCTTTGTACCGCTAGTTAAAATTTTTCTTACATAGTAAAATTAACGGAATACTTTAAATCTAAATAAAAAGAGAAGGCGGAGGCGACGCAGGGCGGGCGGACTCTCCGCCCGCCCTGCGGCGGCTGCGCCCCATACGTTACAAGTACATCATTAAACTGAAACGATGACAATATTTAATTTATCGCAAACACTAGAGAAATGCAGGTCCAATACGATGGTAATATTGTGTGTCATGAAACAAAATGTATATTTAAATTCTCTGCTTTTTACACACACACTAGCCGGCGGCTCACTTCGACGTCATCATGGTGACGAATTCTGCAAAACAAAACAAACACGGCATTAGTTGTCGTCGTCAGTGGCGAACGAGCGCAGAGTTTACAAGAAACATTTCACATAAACCCTTGCATAACATGTCTAAGACACAATGTTAACACAGACATATTAACACAACGAAAGTAACCGACAGAGATAGAGATGCACTAATTAGATGTAACCGCTATTAGACAGATAACCACTAGATGTATTACCAAAACAAATAAATCGAGTCCACACCAAACACATGCCTGCGCAGATCAACAACGATAATATACAAAGCGAGGCATGTACTTGATGGTGCGACCGACAACATAAATAAACCGTAAGATACATATTGTACCTCATCATGCCACTACAAGGGGATTATGTGAAATACCACCCTCAGGATATATCCACAAAATATATTAATGATAAAGTAATCGTAAATGTCGGGCGGAAGCACTCGATTAGATACCAGCGCAGCGAACATGTTCCGAATGTGTAGAGCGAAGCCTATACAAGTGTACGAGAGTCTGTATGTATCGATCGCGGATCGCGCCTCAACGTTTGCTGCTCGTTTGTGAGGCAGTGCGGTGTGTGGGAGGGTGAGGGCGGCGGCTCAGCGCGGCACAAGCGGCGGGACTAGCTAGCGACTCGGACAACGGGGCGGATCACCAGGTGGTATTTCTATAATAAAACTTCTATACAGATATTAGACACATGCACCAAATCAACAAGAAAACAATATTTAACATATCCCTGTGAAGCGGACGCGTGTAATTTTGTAGCCTTCGATCAAAATATTGGTACAAAATTGCAGGCGATCCGCCACGCCAATAGTGAGTAAATAGACACAATCGATAGTTAAGTGGTGAGAACCCAACAAGAGTGTGAGGGGCGAAGGGGCTAGAGAGGGGCGGGCAGGGTGGGACAGTTCAGGACTGGCGGGATCAGCTAACATTTCCAAGGTAAGGAACAGTTAATAAACGAGCAGCAAACCATTCAGATTAACACTGGGGTATACCTATTGTCGTACCGCACTCGACGTGGGCGTACACACTACTAGGGGAAATCGTTTCGAGATCACAGCGTTATCGTAGAGTCTTTTCTTAAGGTTAGTTACTGTACTAATATCACAAGTGTGGCGGCGGGCCGTGCACTAACGGCTGCCGTCGCCGCGAGCGAAAATGATTTGGGCGAGTGCATGGAAGTCTGCAAGAGAGAGAACGCTCGGTCGGATGATGGAACACACACTGCGCCTACTCGAGCGGAACGCGCCGACGGCGGGCCGAGGCTGGCGACCCGCGGTCGACGCTCCGGCGGCTGCAGGCACCTCGCACTGCCCGTACCTACCCGGTCAGTAACTGAATCCATGCATATAGGGGCAGCAAGCGGTCCACGTTATAAGCAAACTATTGTAGTCATTGAGGTGTCGGACCCGATTCAAATCGTAGCTCTATTGCAGAGCGTCATAGATGCACAATCCAGAGACTCCAGATCATCCAGATTGTTTCTACTCGACTACAGTACATGGCAGGGATTCAATAAATTAGTCAACGTTAGATGTGTATAACATTTAACATAAAAACCTGATGTACGTAAATCAAGACGAACGTGAACACATGGACTGCAAAATAAATTTCATTTCATGAGGGAAATACTTTCATCGTGAGTCAGTTTATAAATAAATTGAACCTTTAACAAGCAATACCCAATTGTTAGTGTGAACACATTCTAATATACTACATGCTGGAGTCTCGTGTGTGAGTTAGTCGTAATATAATGAATACTGTCACTCGAGAGGGTGGTAATAATCACATCCAGTGTAACATTATCTGTTAACGATACATAAACAAGTTTAGTGAATCTGTCATGCGTCACAGAATCTTCGGATTAAAAGATTTTAAATGGCATCTTAATTAACATTTTGACGCTAATTTGGTAAACACATTCTACTTCAACTGACATTCAAGGAACAAGTTTTGTGTCACATAAAAAAAAACTAATAACGATCACCCAATATGTGATGATGGTTTAAAAGCATATTATGATGAGGTGTCGGGTGGGTGTGTACTGACCCTCGTAATTGACTTGTCCGTCGCCGTCGATGTCGGCTTCGCGGATCATCTCGTCGACCTCCTCGTCGGTGAGCTTCTCGCCGAGGTTGGTCATGACGTGGCGCAGCTCGGCGGCCGATATGAACCCGTTGCCGTCCTTGTCGAACACGCGGAAGGCCTCGCGGATCTCCTCCTCGCTGTCGGTGTCCTTCATTTTACGGGCCATCATCGTCAGGAATTCAGGGAAATCTATCGTGCCGTTTCCTGAAATGTAAAAAACGTTCACGTTAATTTAGGTGATTCGAGAAAACAATATGTGGACATCTGATGCAAAATAAAATTGAAATTTATATTTCTAGAAACTTCACATTTATCCGGCCTTCTATAATTCATTATTAAAGGTATATCCACTTCTGATCCGATACAAACGTAAACCAGGTTAAGATGATGCGGCTGTTGTCTAATAGCTCAATTGGTACGGAAACAACGGCTAATAGTAGGAGAGTTATTTTAGTTTGTTCTAAATAAAACCGTTAAAACAATAAAACGATTAAGCGACTACATCACTAACCCAGATATACAAAAAAACGTAGAATGTAAACATTTTGTATTCTATATAAACAGAGAATCATTCTTAAAACGCGCAGGTGCGCTCGGGCACCCTATGGATAAATAAGATAAAATTAATTGTAAATTTTCAGTAGGCATCAAGATCAAGGGGCCCATGGATGGATTTACGATGTATGAAGTACATAATGACCGATATAATTCTTATCGTTAATTCAGTATTACGTGCGCGGCTTCCACGTCAATGTTAGCTGGTTTATTGGTTGTGGACTGCAAGTGGAGTGGTTTTTAACTTAACATCATTTGTTATTATTTTCAAATCCTAATCTCGTGAAGGTGATGCAAGCACGAACGTCACGATTTTACAATTTACAAAATATTATTGTTCCTACCATTAATGTTCAGATAAGGTAATTGTTATTATATCTGTAAACGTGTTCTTTTGAAATTGTTGTTGGCTATCTTTTTATTTAAAACTTTAGTTCCAGTAGAAATATTGTAAATTATTTAATCGGATTTTTTCAAGTCGCAAGACCTATTTATACATAAAAATAGAGTCCCTAAAATCAACACATGTATTCTCTAAACATGTGCAAAGTCCTTATAAGTTGATTTTTATTTAGATAACATAAATATAAATATTTCCTATGACAACATTGGCATTCAGCGAGGTCGCCCGCTATATTATAAACAACGCAAAAGCCCAGTGTAGCGCGGTGGACGTGATTTAGATCGCCAAATAAACATAAATGTGAACCTTATCTAACACAAACACACCGATATATTAAACTAAGAAATATGGTAATAAATGCTCAACATTCAGTATTTTGCCAAACGGGTTAGCTACAGTACAGATAGTACGCAAAAATATTGTGTATAAATGTACCAAAACCGGTTTGCCATTTAACCGGGTTAGATAATAACTTGTATAAATCGAACCAAGCTACTGGCTGACATTCATAATAGGATAGGATTGTCAAAGTTGCGGTACCAGAATACATAAAATGTTTATACCGAGATAATAATATGCAAAAAAAGAGCAAATGGTGATGCAACCCTGTTGTACGTTGTTATTGGTGTAACTTCGGCTGGTCGATACGTTCCCCGCCTGCAGAGTATATTCAACTCAAGTTCGTTATGAAGCGCATGAATCAATAGAATCGGGCACGCGCGCCGAACATTTTTCCCGTGCTACTATTCTGTTGCTCTTGTCACAATCATTTTACTACACAAATAAAATTCTACATAAATTTCATAAAACCATTTATTAGACAAGTTTGGAGAACTAAAGAACAACAATGAACAATGTTTATCACGATCATAGGTCATTATTATGTTTTCCTGTCTTTTATAATGCTCTGTACTTTTTCTCAATCTATTAATATAATGATTTCTCCAGTGTCGTACAAAATAATTATAGCAATAAATCTTGCACGCACCAGCAACCGGATCCGTAAAAATATTGCGAGATACAAGCACGCAAGCCACGTGTAATATTAAGAAGATTTCGCGAATATTTTTAAGCGATGAACTAGTACTAAAATTGATAATAATTATATTCTTGCAGATACGTTTTAAATTTCACATTTTCAAAGGATAATTTTGCATGAACCTCTTGATGAATTCTTTAAATGTTATAATGGCGTATTGTTGCTAGTGATGTATTAAATTATTGTTACCACCTCACCAATTATTGCGATCACCTAGCTATGTAAAGAATGAACGCTACATTGTTCATCACCATTATGCTTAACAAGTAGTTCGTCAGTATCTAGCAAACGCGAACGTGTGAATCGAACTATATTTATACAACACATTGTTATTACTATGGTAAGTAAACCTAATAAAAATACTATGTTATATACCAAAAAGTATATTGGATACACACGTGGTGCTGTATAAATGAGAGACGAAACAAACACCGGGGTTTGATCGACAAACGGACGGGAATACGTAAAGTTGAATAATTTATAGCCGCACCAAGGATTTGCTGCACGGTCATTAAAATACTACGTAACGCTGTTGCGTAGACGTTCGTGTATTTATTTTGTGCTACTTTTATAAAACAGTCAATTCATTGATCTTGTTGGAGAGCACAGGTGTGAACTACAAGGTCTTTGCGAGCAAATACTTTTAAATTAACACGAAATTAAGGATATTTTTGTAATAAAATTAATTTTTTGCAGTGCCTCAGTAAGGATTGTCTGAAATATTCCTAAAGTAAGGTAAACCTTAAAATATGACATTATTTTACTTTTTTCTATATAATTAGCATAATTAGATTAAACATCAATACGAGCTTCTGATAAACTTGTGCTAGTTACAGTAGTAAGCCAGTTCCTTCCGCGGCCGAACACTCGGACCGAGGCGTTGCAAAAATAAGTTCGAGTTAAGTTTGGCCGGTCTAATTCTGGGTTTAACCTTTCCGAGGTGGTTCGCGGGCTATAAATAAGTGTGCGAGCGAAACAGTGTGCTTTCGAGAATGCGAAGTCTGGGATCACACAAGAAAGTGCAGCAAATCCACTTTACACACGACCCCTCTTTTAAAGAAATGGGTAATTTTGCAATTATGCAAATAAGAGGTGTGAAAGAAAAGTTTCTAAACAAGGCAACTAATTTCGTTTCAGAAGTTATTAAAAAAAAGCTAGGGTACCAGATCTTTAAACAATATCTTTCTTTTTATTACATTAAATAACATCGTAAGGACTCGACTTGAGGTATAATTCGTGTGTAATGAATGGGTTTTCTGAAGAGTCTACATGGTGGTACAGGCGCACACCTGGGCCGCTCCTGTTAATTGTCGGCTGTAAATCTGTCGTGTATGTGTACGCTTTAGTACCTAGAATCAGCTTTTAGATAATGTAAGTTTAGTATTGCTTATTAGATTACATTCTTTAACATCTAAAAATTCCTGATGGTCAAAATTGTACTTTTACATTAAATTTTCAATGTGTATCTAGTCTTTAATGATGATTTGTTTTAGGATTGAGAGGCTAAGTGAAAACCATACAGTTTTACTGATAATGAAGGTAAGCCGCGCGTGCATGCCTTGGAAAAAGGCTAGGCAGAAGATATTAAGGAAACCAAGTTCCAAACAAAATTTCGTTTAGATTGGTTATAAACCCAGAAAGGGGAATGCCAAGTCGCCATAGTAATTTAGGCCCTCTGTGCACACAAATATAAAATAATAATAATAATAGGGAGCAATTCTAACAATTAATTAGTAATAGAAGTGATTTACAAAGAACTTAGCATTTCAAAGTTATTTAAGATTCTTATAGTCCATCTTATATACTGCAGTTTATGTCGCCAGTGTCGTCATGAGTAGCGGGAACAGAATCCATAATCAGGCCGTGGTCGTCAGGTATAGGAGAATCGTCAGAGTCAGTATTTATAGCGAAAAGTAGTCAATTTAAACCGCAATAAACATAAGCAAGTAACCGCAATGGAGTTGCTAGATAGAAGCAATGATTTTGACAATTACGTATTTTGGCAACTGACAGTGACAAGTAAAACTTTGACATAGCAATAGGAACTTGCCATAAAAAGTTTTTATAGATAGATATATTTTTTGAAAAGGTCGATTTATAGATATATTTTATTATTAATAATTGGTATAATAATTATTATTAAAAGATATTTTAAGGAATTAGATAGGTATAATGTATGTTTGCTGGGAAGAAACTGAACGGTTTTTAATAATAAACGAAAAATAATTATTCTGATTAGTTACCTGCCAAAATTTTTTTGTAAAGGCAACATTTGAAACTCATGTTATGTTCAAGTTCCGTTTTAGTCGTTATAATGTTTAATATTTATGAAAAAATGTTACCGACATGCACAGACTAATGAATACGTGGCAGACATTTAAAAAATACCAACATATTTTTTTTGTAAAACGAATCTCTTGTGCAATTCTGGGCCTAGATTCGTCATTCCCCTTTGTTATTTGTCAAATTCAATGTGAACAGACACATATTGTATGTGCAACTGTAACCAATTTTATAACAGTTCACGTCCGCACCCAACTGCGCAGTTCCGTGTTCTGTTCCGCGCATAGCAATTAACAGGAGCGAGTCACACACATGAGTCAACTAGCGAGCCTACCCACTCTATAACCAAACAAAGTGTTTTATCATCTTAACAAATAACCTTGTCTTCTCACGTCCACTGATGGCAGATATCGCATCATCCTGGTACTATGTAGCGGAATGATTTATTCATGAGCTGATTTCATGTGATGAGGGCAGAAGAATTTTCCACTTATTGAACTTGTAGTTTAGGATATTTTAGGTTTTTGTAACCTTCAGTAACAAAAACATGTCACACAATGTAACATCTCGTATTTACATAAGATGATTTCCGGAGTTGGCGAGGTCAATAAGTCAACGAGTCTACAACAAAATGTTTGTTCACAGTGTATTAAGTCGTACGATCGTATCATTAAGCTAGGCTGCGAGGTCGGCGGGCCGGGGCTGCGGTCGCCCTGTCTCGGCAGGCCGTCCAAAACACGATCAATATCCACCCCCGGAACGCGCACAGTTGGCAAGCTTCCCCAGACATTTGCATTCGACCAAAACCAGAAATGTTACGAATGAAAATAACATGCACGACACAATTTACATAGTAGCCGTGTTCAGTGTTTATTATTGCAATATGCCGCTCATAATACTAATATTTAGACATGACCAAACATGTGTAATGGGATTTAATGGGAACTATGGGTATATAAAGCAGCTTCTTTAACAAAATTACATGTATAGTTAAGCATTTAGTAATTTGAAAATAGCAGGTTTACAAAATGTTTGGTAAAGCACTGATGATGAGAGAGCGTATGTGAAATTAGAAGTGTGACTGGCTGTTGAAACTCTTAAACATCACTCGGGACAAATAACCTGAGCTCGTATGAAATTGATGATGTGTTTATTATATCTGCCTGTTCCATCTGCGCGCATTAATCAATGTTGCAGTTACTGTCCACAGGATCATAATTATTCTGGTAAGTATATAACAGGTTTATTGTACAGCTTTCATCGCTTATTTGCCTTAATGATTAGTCGGCAAGAAACCGAATATAATAACGAAACCAATAACATCAATTGTGTAAAAATGGTAGGTTCTGGGAAAGTACGATTAAGAAGTTTTAGAATTAAGATTGGCGTGCATAGTCCATAAACATCGCAACCGACGCCCACGCATCCCCGCGAACACAACATGATCGCATCTATATCCGCTGATGAACTCAATCGGCCTATTGTCTTATTTCAACTGGCCACACTACCACAGTATAAATACTGCTTTATGAACCCCACAATCATCAATTTATGTGACAATGTGCAGGGTCTAATTAATTTCAATGAGTAAGCCTGCTTTATTTGATTATACAGAAAACAGATGTAGCACTTTATCTTTTTAATCTGATCAGCTTCTGTGTGGCAAGTTACTGAAGTATTTTTTTTGCAAAAAGTCATTAGTCTTGTTGTGTAGTTTTATTCGTAGTGAAAAATAAAAATTACTAAGATCAATAAATCCAACGAGCCGGAACGAACGAACAGAATTAGGCGTTACTAATGTGAGCGACGGTTGAGAAGCCTTAGAAACGAGCCGGCAAGGACGACTGACTCAACATGGCGTCAGCTCTGAGCATTCGATTAACGAATCACAGACACATTCCTTATATGATACGTTATCACTTCCAACTCAATTATCGAAAGTATTAACAAATTAAAACAATTTTTCATTTAGTAGTTTATATGTAACCTCAGTTCGGCACGCTTAAAATTGTCCAGAGACCATAGGTATCAGTTAGGAACGCATCTAAATAGTGCGTAAAGTATAGAATATTTCATAGTGTAACAATAGAATTGGCTAGAGAAACACGCGGAAGAAGCAACAATACTCTGCGCGGCAAATAGCGGATGGTTCATGTAGTTGCTCGGGTTAGCGTTCGCGTTATGACGAAGTATTTATGGAGATGGCAAGCAGTATGAGCTGTCTTGAGATTAAGAGAGCACTTGCACTACAACATGTGAAGCGAAAGAAAATAGAAAGTTGTAAGGAACATGACTTGTGGCCGTACAAAACATTTTCACCCGTGAGTTGTCAATTTAGCTGAACGGCATCTTGATTCTCACGAGTGTAACTGCAATCACTCAATAGTAGTACTTTATACTGATCGTTATCATAACATTGTGATGCTGCATCCAAGTGGCCTATATTCTAAGGTGGACGTTAACGAGCCGATGTGGCGTGTAAAGATGTTTTCTCTATAATAATAAACAAGGTAAACGAGAGGTAAGTTAGGGCGATGCTCCGGGTCGACGCACACGCTCGGCCACGCGAGTAAAACGACAAACTCGCTGGCGCGCCGCCAGTACAATATGCAGATCCATTTGTAATTTCACTGCGATTCCAGACAAGTCTCAAGTGGGTATGTTGGATTGGATGTCAACACTAAATCCTTTGGACTTGTTATACGCTGTATAATCATATTTATAGTCAAAATCTGTGTCGGCGTGATTAATTTAACACGTCAAACAGTCCTACAAATATACCGCGAATCTATTTAATAGTGCAGTTAGTGAGATAGTTAAATTGGATTGTGATTCAGAATCGGAAAGGGCAGAGAGAGTGCAATTAGGACGACAGTGGGTCAGTGATGTCGACAATGTACGGGGGAGGTATTCCTGGTGTATGAGTGAGGTGTCTTGATCGATACACGGCTTGGCACGCGACCAACGATTCAAGCTGGTACTATGTCACGACAGCTACACAAGCCTTCTTTTGTGTAAATGATATCGGATTGCTACTAGACCCGAGGTTTTAAGTTTCTTAAATATAGGCCAATAGTTGGAAGTTTTTGCTATGCGGAATCATTCTGTATTTATTAAAAACCAGGTTGGCATTAGATTTCTGTGGTGACGATTTAAAACAAGTCTATTCGATAGCTACTGGTTGCGGTTTGTCATGTAATACTGCTTATTACAACATTATGACAATTACACAACTGGGCTGATAAACAGCTTCCCGTACATTAAAGGAGATTAGACACGGGATGCGACGCATAGACAATGATGCATGAAATAATTATCTACATAAATATCATTGAAATAGCTGACAGTTGAATTAACTGTGAGACAGCCATTGTTTGCATCAAGGTTTTATGTTAATTAAAATAAATATCAAGAGCAAGTTTATAACAACTTGTTCAACTGCAAACTAGTGTTTACACTTAAATCGTTAATATTTCAGCAGCGGCAAGCCAAATGTTCACGAGAGTGTCACCGAAACATAACGTAACACGTTGCTAAGAATTCGAGCGTTCATCAGTTATCCGCCATCTTGGCTGATTTATATTTTAGCTGGAATTACCCGACACAAACCAGAAGCGGACGAATATTCTTGTGGGACGGGACATCACATGCCGTTAACATAAAACGCACGAGTATACCTCGCTAACTGTCGCGAAACAGAGTTGGCTTTAGATAAGATGAGGAAACAAACTGAATAATAACGGTACTAATTGTTGAGTCGAAAATAACACTAACCGCAAAACCACGAGGCAAGCTAATGATCCGGGGTGGAAACGCCCGAGAAGGACAATAAATAACTACGCAGTCCGTTAAACATTGAGGCGACACGGTTCCGCCATTAAAGCTCTGCTTTTGTGGAACACATAATGCTTTATTTTCTGTTAAATATCTTCGAGAGACTGTATTCTTCCCAGATAATCGAATAAAACACTATGATAGTGTGTTGTTGACACATATCAGTACTGCGACCGTATTCCAAGTTGTTTAAATAAGAAATTACTGGTCTTATTTGTTTTCTCTTCGCAAAAGATAATACAATTTGTAAAGATTAAACCTAGTCATACCATTATCAGTGTTGTTATAGCGGTGTTATTTAGTTAGCCTTCAGTAAATATGTTCGTAAGAGGTGACATCATTGCTAAATTACAACTTAATAGAACGCCTTTATATTGCCGTCATTAGTTTTGATCAAAATATAGCATTGAGTCTCCACGACAGATATAGTCTTAGCCGGTATTCCAACCAGAAACAATAGGTCATTTGTAATATGTCTGACGTAGGCTCCTGATGTTCAATGTCAAAACGTTTTTAACAACATCCGACCAGAGCCTTGTAAGCAACGCAAGTACACAACATACCTTACATAGATTGGAAGGCGTTATTATCCAAAACTCAATCAACTTTCGTTTCGCTGCTGTTATGTATACGTGAACAGTTTTCACAACATCACATTACGTGTTTAAAAACTCGATTGGTTTGCAAGACGAGAAAGTGCCCTACGATGAGATACGTTACAAAATTACAGCAATCGTTCACGGCGCGATCGATGGCAGAGTTGCTTGACCGGCCCCTAACCTATTTTTATTGTGATCTCAGATTAGATGTGTAAACAGGCGCATGCGTTGTGAACTCTTTCATCTTTTACGAGGATACATCAAACGTGGCCCGGTTAGTCTCGTGCAGATGTCATTGTCAAGTTGCACTCGCAAAAAGCCATTGATTGTTAATACACATGGCGCACATCCGCAGACACGCAAGCCGGTTTGATTGAAAGCGAACCGGTCGCTAACGAGCTGCTGACGATTATAAATAATGAATCTGCTCTCATGCTACGGCTTTCTAGGTAGGTCGACATCTACTGGATGCTTGTACGTTCTTATTGTTATTGATTAATATGACAAATATTCAATGGAAGTAAAGCGCCCTGCATTGATGGAGGTTGAATCAGGTCAATCGAAGCGAGACGCGGTTCGCATCGTCACAATACAATCGAGCTAATTGGTCGTTCGCCTTCACCATATTATAATAGGCTATTGACGGGAGCTCTGTTAGTCTAGCGCACCCATCAATATAACTACAGCCAGCATAATATTTTCATTTTATTTTGCATAACCAGTGAACGCGATTGGCTTATACGGAACATCGTTGGTAAGAGAAGCGGGTCAGAGGTAACGAGGCCAATCCTAACTGCAAACACGGATGACGATAATCCAAACATGGAACGCAAATACGAGGGTTATCGGCGGCAGGCGACGAGATATTTTCTAACTCGGGCCGTGAAGCTCGTCGACCAATTACCCCGACTCGTGTAGGTATTGATCGAACACCCCCGAGCGCGAGAGCTACCCTCAGCGGACAAGACGATGTCCTTTAATAACACTTAAATCTTTTGGTGTTATGCTAGACAGTGAACAGAAAGCTCCATTAATACTTTTCAATTAAATGATATCGATCAGACTTAACGAGAGAATCAGAGTAAAAAAATCATAAAAAAAAAATGTTATTCATCTGCCTAAGTAAACAATGTAAGATATTTTGATGCAGTTTTGAATAAATATAAATAAATGCGGACAACATCACATACATTGCTCTGAACCCAAAGTAAGTAGCTAAAGCACGTGTGTTATGGAATTCAGAAGAATACAGTACATATTAAGTATTTGTTTCCAATCAAAGTTATGGCTGGTCCATGATTGAGCGTTTTTTTCATATAGCGATAATGCTTCGCGTATGCAATCCATGCCGTGGTCAGCTGTCGATGAATCGTCAGCGTCGTCGGTTAGATTCGAGTTTGATGCTCGCTAGCATTGTTCCACAAATAGAGTGTGCGGCGCGGAAGCGCTCCGCAGCAGCTATCTCTCTCTGACGAGTGAACGACTCCTTATCGCGACGTCCGTGACATCACCAGCAAACATCATGCCAACTAGAGAACTGTTACTGCGATATTTTCACATAGGTATCTACTACTATAAATATACACCGGCCCACATGCTAGTAATCTCAGTATCGATGAATTGAAATTAGTATACTATTATGTTTGCTTTACTACTGCACATGCAGATCCATATTTTGATTTCGGCTTCAAACGAGCAGAGTGCACTTGAAAACCTATAAAACGACCTTCCAGCATCTTACGCGGCCGAGGTCGTTGGACGCCGCGGCGCGCGGCGTCTTGTTGGGTACCATCGCAAACACTCACGCAGGCGCCGCCGTGTCAACGCTGTGATAATTTCAAACTAAAAAATGAAAACCGACCGCAAATTTACACTGCTTTCACAGCCAATACGATACAAGCACTCTTGTTGTTAGTAACGACGAAAATAAATAGTATGACGTGTTGTCGTCAGGTTGCGCCGCCGCAGTTTCTTGTTTTCCGGAAGACAGTATATCCGCACATCATAACAAATAGAGCTGCACGCGTCATGTAATCAATGCAATTTATCCACTTGACATTGGTCTTCATATACATCGATCAGACATAAATAAATTTATTTGTTTAGTAACTATTTATTTAATATCGAATAAAAGCGGTCAAGTGCAAGGTCCTTATGATAATTCGACTAAGTTGAATTTTTCATGCAGATGTATTTCGGGATAATTTTGTGCGGTCTCATTACAGCGAGTTAGCGGGCGTGTGACAGGCGGAGTCTGCTAACAACTGCTCCCGTGCTGGTCAAGTGGTCTAAAAATACAGATAGTTTGATCTATATGTAAGGTGTCCCCGTCTGCACAGCGGCGCGTGTCCGCAATTATTTGGTAGTACAACGATGGATTTGCCAAGAGCAAATGCGGTGGTGTTGTAAACAATCACCGCTACTACGGCGAGACATAAAATTATTATTGCAGAACGGGCAGACGACGCTCATTGCTGATGGAAGTTTGCCCAAAATAATATTTATTGATCTAAATCAAATGAGAATACCTATATAGGAACTACTGTGTGATCAAAAGAATAATAATAATTATAAGATTCTAGATATAGGCGTTTAAATTCATTTCAACTTTACGCCTATCCTTATTATTGCTCTTTCATCACAGTATTTGAAGACATTTCTAGGAACGATTTACTAACGCTTTACTACCACTTCCACGAATACTGCTGTTTCTGCTGAACTGTCTCATGTCTGGTATAATCACTTAACGTTATCTAGCATAACGTAGCTGCAATTTAAAGCAGGATAGGAATTAGAACTGGTGTTGTTCCTGCTGTAGTGAGGTGTAACTGAATCGTTCTGGCGGTTGGCGATATCTCGGCAACGCGGATTTATCGCCGTCGGCCCGCCTTATATTAGCTAAATTACAGAGTTGTTGGAACAAGCCTAGTTTATGGTATTGCGCCAGCTAAATCAAAGTGAATTGTTTGTTTGGGGAATTTATCGATAGCGTTTTTTAAGAATTTTACTTTCGGGTTGCTACTTGCTAAAATAACAATTCCAAGTATATTTTTAGTCTAATAAGTCTAAATTATTTAATAAGATCCATTCACTAGTTTCAGTGAATGGATCTTATTAAATAATTTACCTACATTTAAATATAAATGAGATGACAAAACCGTCTTATTGACGACTAATATTAATTAAAAGTAAAATAATCATAAAGCCCAGTTATAATAGTGGCGTTAATATTTGCAATCTAAACGAGCTCGAGCGAACAAACATGTAAACATGTTTGTTTCTTTTTTATTAACGTTATTTCAATATTATGTTAATTTAATAACGTACGTAGATATTCTTTTTCTTGGCAAACGTTATTTAATTGCAAATGAAAATCCTCGATCACATTACTGTTGCGAGTCTGGGGTATTTGATCTAGTAACAGTATTTTACTGTGTCCTGTTTTTAGGAAAACTATTAAAACTGTCGGATTTTAGAATTATAACGGTATACGTTGACGGAATGTTTACTTCGAAAGCGTTCTTTTATAAGCGATAATATCTGGTTGCGATGGCCGTTATCTTAGTATCCATGTTGACATATCTTCACCGTCTTCGTACTTATACGGATGAGGCACACGGTATAAGTATGAGGCAACTAAGTACAAAGTACCACATATTTTTTATAACATCTAATGTACACTTAGTATGCAATAAAACTTTCGACTTTGGCACATTACTGTCAAGTTGGATTTTACTGGCAACGGCATGGTAACATTAGTGGGTGATATTTCATGCGAATAATAATTTTGAACCTATTTCTAGAACATCGGGAGATATATAGTTTAATTAGGCTGATGTTAAACACCCGGCTTTTGGGTGACTGAACGGCGAAAAATAATTTATTTGTCCAGTTGGCTCGCGTCTACTTCAATAGCTCGCTCGTTTGATGAATAACGCTTTTATCGGCACGCGCGCCACGTTTGTCAGTGGCGAATTAATTTGTTGAACTCCGGATGTTGCACATTGTATTGTTGGGTTGGCCAACTTTATATGGCCACTATACGTCAGCCTACAGCCGCTTGCATTTATGACACAGGCACTAAAATGAAATTCAAATCGCCTTGACTTTTCGAGATAGGAAAATGTTCACTCATTACTTTTTCGATCTTTAACCCTCCAATAATAGGCGTACGTGAGAGAACGTTGTAAATAATCTAATCTCTCATAATATATATGTTTAAGCGATAGACAGGTTTTTCTGCATGCACACCTAATCTATACTCATAAAACATTGAAGCAGTGTAGAGCTAATAACTTTAACTTTTAATTGACTTGCAACTCTGTAGCTTCTGTCGACTTTACAAAATATCTTTCGACATATTTAAATTATCTTAGGTATTAAATTTTCAGTCGGAAATGACATCACATTAAATACCTGCGCTAATTTATTCGTCTCAAGATAATCGATAAGTTTATCATGGCTATCAGTTGCCTTGAAAAATAGCACAATCTTCAATAAAGTATGAGCAATACTAATAATATTATATCATTATTTGTAGAAACTTTGATGCTATAATCAACCGCGATAAGCTATCGATGAAAAAAGAATTTGGATTTTCTTTGGCAACATTAAGCTGAAACGTATTTTTTTACACACAATGCTATAAGTAGGTAACTACATTTTTGTTAAGTAGTCAGTCATTTGCTGATGTCCATATCATTTTCACCTTAGAGAAAAGTTCTCCTAATCATGTTTTTGCTATTGTCACCACTTCGTAGTGTAATTTTCGTGCCTACTTAAACCTAGATGGCTTCTGTAATTCTAGAACGTCGCTCTCCTGTGACACAGAACAATAACAAGTTTTGTCACAAACGAGGTATTGTGTTGCAACGCTACAGATGACAATATTGTAGTGATAATTTAGTGGTTGCATCTCGCCCTTTTGTTATGCAAACCGTACCTCTGCGGCGTAGTTGTAAACAGGTTATAAACAAGTCTATCCTCTGCCCGCATTATGTAACTTTGAATAGTTTAAATAAAACTTGATTGAAGGATGTTTGTTGCTTCTCTACGGAGCGCCGAATCACTATTACGTGGCGGCGGCATCAACTATTTTACGACTATAAATATTTAAATCTAATCGAACATTTAATACTTTTCCGTATAGTCATATATATCAAGTCTGAATCAGTAGGTAGGAGGTATGTAAGGGTGCGTCCACATCTGACGAACGAGCATTACACGAGCGCTCGCGAGCATGTCGCGAACGCACTAGTGTCAATTACGCCGTCTGACAGAGGTGCGCGCGGCGTGCTCGCGAGTGGTTCGCAAACGGCTCGCGAGCTGCTGTGGTAATGCTCGTTCGTCAGATGTGGACGCTCCCTTATAAATACAAAAAAAAACGGTCATGTACGTCGAATTTATATAATTATTATTACTAGCTGTGCCTGCGACTTCGTTCGCGTGGATGACGAAATTTATCAATGAGTTTTTAACCGCAAAATTAAGTTTGTTTTTTATTGCTTATACTTTTCCGGGATAAAAACTACCCAGTGTGGTGCCCAGGATAATAAAGAATAATTATACCAAGTTTCATCGTAATCGAACTGGTAGTTTTTGCGTGATACCTGAACAAACAGACAGACAAAATTCTTTTTTTTTTTCACTCTTTTGGGTTCGGTGTCGGTCTAGTAACACCCCCGCCATTTATTTTTTTGATATTTTCAATGTACCTACAGAATTTTCACTTTTACAAATTTATTATAAGTATAGATTATAGTCATTATTAGCGCTGAATTATGAACAGAGCCAAACAGACAGGAGGGCTAAATGTATATTCACATTACTTCCGGTGCATAAAATAGCATAACATTTTATGTTACTGGTTAACTTGTGCAATGCGTAAGATCTGAATGCGCATGCGTCGTCTGGGTACAGGCGGGTGGCAGTCTATTAGCGTCACTATTAATATTGCCGACATCGACTCGATAACGGGTAATGTCAGGGTCGGCCGGTGTGTGCTGTGTAACGAACTTACATGTAAACACACCAACTGTGACCATGCGCCGTGCAAACTCAAAATAGGCGATCGCCCACTTTTTAAATACTGCAGGTCATTCGGGCAAAACCTACGAGGCCGATGAGCCAAATCCGTAAACATTTTGTGCTATTGTTTGACTCGTTATTTTTTATTTTTAGCTTTTTTCTGTATGTGTATATTGTCTTCTTACCGATAAAGTTTTAATGAACTACTAGGATTTTGTTTTATTGTTCCTCTCAAACATCTAAATCCAAATTGATTTAACTTAAGCTTGGAAACGTTATTATAAAAGCTGTTCAAAATTGATACTTTTACAGTGAAAAGGAGTCTAGGCCAATATAATCTTGAATGTAACGGTGCCTATTTCCAGCAGCCAATAGCGATGACGTCACAGCATTGTGCTCTTCGAACCAAATTAGGGCGACCACTAAAGAGGTTGAGCTCACACTAATGCCTTTCGAATTGAGTTCCGGTTACAGTAACGAAGTTCACAAATTCTATTTCAAGTAGAATGTGTTCAGATGTTATCGTTCGTTTACCCCTCGTCGGTTTATTTTGTCTGGGGATTTCTATTTTATGAAATGAAAGGTTTGTTCCATGCGAATTCTGCACATCCAGAACATAATGCTATTGTTGGGGACTCCGAACAAGTATTTTTTTCACACGGTTCTAACAATTGACTTGAACAATTCTCGTGAGAAATTTCAACGACCAATGGGTAAGGATATAGAAGAAAGAAGACAAAGTATACATCTGTTTCTTTCCCACTTAAAGTTTCTGCATACCTACTCAACTATCGGCAAATTGAGATATTTGTTCAGTTCTATTTAACGGCTAAAGCCGCCGATATTTGTAACTGCCCACATGAATGGAGTTTTTTTTGCGAACCATTATGAGATTTAGCAGCTGCCTGATAGCCCGTTTTACCAGTTATATTTTGTCGTGGCCTCGTAGTGACATTTTTTATATATTTTATGTACCAGGACATTTGGTAAACATGTCCAAAATAATTTAAAACCGGTTGACGTTTAGATCTGACTTTGAAAATATTTATTTTTCCAAGTCAGACTAAATCCATCTTCAAACATAATATTAATGCCACGTAGGTACTACGGTCTTCCTTACTTTGGAACTCGACGGCCTATCTCGGTTCAATCTAAACAATTATATTAAATCTTATTTAAATACCCGTGTAAGCACACGTGACAGTATACAGTGTTTTCGCACGCATTGTTTATTTAGGTATTTATTTTCTAGCTGCCCTTGTCACTTCAACTTTATTAACTTTTGGTGTAACATTATGCGCGTAGCAATTTCTTCTTTTATATCAAAGTAACTATTATTTGAACAAATGATAAACAATGTAGTACGCATATTCGTCACGATGATAAAACATTTAAATTCCTTAGCGCAAACTGCGTCTCACAGAAATAATAACTGATTTTTAGCATTTCTGGTCTTATAGTCAGGCCAAAGCAAATATTGAAAAAGTTAGGTTACTGAGCATTAATTAAGGAGAAAGATGAGCCTTCCCGAATCTCGAGAATATGTTTCCGTCTATAATTACACAACATTTGGCGACACACAATTAAACACACATCACGTGTTTACTCAGCGTGTGTGCAAAACATCACACACACATAGGTACAACGAACACTGATAAAGTGCTGTGTAAACGTCGGCCGACGTAAGTACGCTGTGATAATGTTTTTACGGCGAACGCTTGGAATCTACGGACCAACTTATTATAACTAATGTACCTACTCTAATTTAAACACTTGGTTTGCACGGAAGCTTGTTTTTTGGAGTTATCGCTATTTACCTTGAAGATACTGAAAGGAATAAAAACTGAACTAATATTTGTATACTGTTTTATAATTGTCATGGAAAAACAGTACTGAGACTGTTATTTCAGTATCTACTTGATTCATTATTTGTGGGCGTGCTAAGTATTTTTTTTCTAATTGCCATTTCCTCTTACGAAAGCTATATTTAATGTAACAATTTGAACTGAGTAGCATGTAATTCTCTAGTAGACATAAAGTGAGACATTGAGCCGTCGTCCTACTAAAGACATTGACCAGCACTAACTTGTACTTCAAATACTTGAGTCTAAAGATGTGAGCCCTATATTTTAAGTGCGTGCTAACGCAAGCAATTAACATTTCTAGCACCATATAAGGTATAGAACCGCAGCTAGCTACATAAGTACATTCCAAAGGACTTAATCATAGATATTCGAGCGTGGCTCTTATCGACACTATAATACCTTAGACGATAAAATATCGATTACAAGTGAGATATGAAATTGATTATATTCATAATGAGTATCAATAGGCATTGACGCAAAATAGGCCCTTGACAGAGTCCTAATAAAGTCGAGGCAAAAATGTAAGCAAACTAAGTATTAATATTTCAAAAAGTGAAAACCGTTTATGATACTTGATCTTAAGATAAGAGCCTCGCCAGTTCTACATTATTCATAACTCCTATTGAAGATTTGATCATTGTTCTAGCATAAACCGCGATAATTAACAATTTTAATAATATGAGGATAATATATGCTAACAGGAAAATCGATCTAAATATATTTGAGCTGTAAGCTTGTTTGCGAAAAGAACAAGTTTTAATAACATGTAATTAAAACTTGACTTATGCCTATATAGGTAGCACATCAAAATTTATAGTTTAGGTACTGCCTTTTTCGCGCGGTCCCACTTTTTCGCGTGGGTGTCAGTAATCGCGAAAGATATAGCGTATGATTTTGTATGATATCCAAGCATACCGTCTTTACAAAGTTTTATCAAAATCGGTTCACCAGTTTAACCGTCGCGTAACATTATAATATTAGTATTTTGTTTTCATGTATCTGTTCCGACATGACAACGTGGCACACTCCCCGTTTATCTAACAGAAGGTAATAAACAGACTGACATGGACGATAACTAAAATGTTTCTTTGTTATGTGTCATGTTTTGAAATTCTCGTTTAGTAGTGCAGTGAGGGGAAATTATGAGTTTGTAAAAGTAATCTATGTACCAACAGTTGATCGTGTAATGCGTTTCAGCACATCTCGTAACTTTCAGTAGGTACGTTATTGCTAAAGAATAAATAAATATATATGGCAAAATTGTAGTGGAGGAAACTCATTATAACCACCGACATAATTTTAACTACTCCTTATTTCATCACTAATTATAATTAATTTATTCAGTCTAAACAGTTATTATAATCTTTATTAGCTGCATATAATTATGCTCCTTAGAAATAAATACAGTTATGTGGACGATACTTTTCACAAACAGCAGACAGCAAGAATCACCTATCTATATTTTAATTATCTATTAATCAGTCTGTTCTGCAATCTGTTTACTTTTGCGATATCAATATAATCTTGTCATTAGCATTTATGTATATATTTATGATAACAGTGTAAGAAGGAGGTAATTTCCTATACAAAATATTCATTTTGGGAAATCGTTTCTTTAATTTATTTTTATCTAATCGCCGCATGTAATCATTAAGTTACGAGGAATCACGTACACGTATTTGGGTGATTTGTCTTCCTCTTAAGTCACGCCTATAACTCGTTGCCACGGATCCTGTTGGTAATATTTGTCGGTATGTGCATGAATATGTACCGGACATGTAACGTTGGTTACATGAAATCCGAAGAATTGTCGCGATGTAGGTAGATGGTAGACGTAAGTTATAAGGGCGTGTACTCACCGTCGGCGTCAACTTCGTTGATCATGTCTTGAAGCTCGGCTTCTGTGGGGTTCTGTCCTAAGGATCTCATCACGGTTCCCAACTCTTTGGTTGTGATGGTGCCATCTCCGTCTTTGTCGAACAGTGAGAACGCCTCCTTGAACTCGGCGATCTGTTCTTCTGTCAGTTGATCCGCCTGAAAAGAACAAACGACACCGTTACAAACTATTTTATTTCTAAACACAAAACCAAATGTTTTTATTTTTTTTTAATCAAACAAAAAACAATATATATTTGAAATTAAAAAAAGAACGTACGGAGTTGACGACCATTGTTAATGAGTGTCAGATACAAAGAGACGGTAGACGGAACACGGGCGGTTATCGGCGGTGATAAGATTACACTGGAGATTATGTGTAATTACCGGACCGGCCTCGTCGCGTCACACTGCGGTCTTTTACGCCACAGATACAAAATACTGCATTGCCATTTTTATCAAATAATAGATGTTATTGAGATAACATAACAACCACTTTATAAATACGATTGTTATATTTTGAAAGGTATGAATGTTTACACATACCTCATGGAAAATCTTTACTTAATGCCAACTACCTATATATCATGATTAAAACAGTTATAACAAACATTTGTTTAAAGTCTAGCTGTATTGAAGTGTTGTGTTCCAATAGTATTCATGTATAATGTGACTCATTTAATCTATAATCCTGAATAGCCCAATGAACTGATTAGACCGACACATTTTTATCAAGACCAGTTGCTTTGACTTAGAAGGAACAAGCCAGAGCTGTAAATGATCAACAATAAACATTCAATTATCAACAAAGGAGGCTACATTATCATACTAATGATATTTAAACTGCTTTGACAATTAGTAAAAGGTTTTGTGAGCTGCAGCAGTGACTCCACCCTTGTTTGAATCAATACTTTTTTCAATTTAAAGTAATTCCATAATACTGTTAACATTAGTTATGCCACCTGCATTCTAAAATAATTGTAGTGGTGCCTACATCATAAGCTTTACCACATATTTCCTTAACTGTTCATTTACCGTAATCATTATATTTAAAACAATGAGCATGTTATCCTGCTGATAAGAGAGTTATTTCTGTTAAAAATAAACCATTAGAGTATCAGTCAGCAGACTATTTAAATATCCAGTGATAAAACAAATCAACTGACTACATTTGTTTTTAAAAGTAGTCAGTATGTTTATAATTAGATCAATTCAAAGCACATGGGGTACTACAGGATGTCATAGCTAGCCTATACTTATTTGAGAATACAATGAGACATTGTTACCAGATTATAAGGCTAGAAGTTGTAATTTAAAAACCTGTTTAAATTATACTAGTCTTTTATCAAGGTTATATTAGGAAGAATTTGTACATAACTGGTTTTGAAATGTTTCAAATCTATGCATCTTACACAACAAGCAAAGCTAATAAGTAACAGTTTGTACCGTTAGTATAAATTTAGTTAGTTATTTTTCAATAGTTTATAATAAAAGAATTACTTTGATAATATACCATAAATTATACTAAAACAAAAAAACATGGTTTTTGTTGATACTACTGTGTAATTTCTTTGCAAATAGTATTAGCCAGTCAAATCAGGTAAAGGCTGAAGCAAGGTGCATTCTTGCTATATCTCTCATACCCCAATAAGATTCAGCTTCTCACTAGCACAACTTGTTAGCCTTGACTAGGAATGCCATTAAAGCTAAACGAAAGGTAATGATAGAGAAAGTCGATCACACGACAAAAGATTCATGTCAGCTGTGCCAGCCAGATGCAACGATATTTACATACCATAGCAACACAATAGGCCACCGAAAGACGAGAGGGTCGGTATGAATGCCTGACTCGACTGACACACAACACTATAAGGCGTCACACAATATTACCATTGTTTAAGTCCGCAGCCTCCCAGACCGGCGCAGAAACGCGACTCGTTAAACAAATTGCGTATGAAAAATAATAGGAACGCGCGGAGCGATGAGTCAACGGGCGTTTGACAGTTGCGCCCGGCCGATCGATCCACCGTCAACAGGGCGCGACTATGCCTCGCAGGAACCGAATAAACGCACTAAACCACTTGTTTTCCTTATACTAACTCTCCAACGCCATTTTAAAGCGTCATCGACGACCGGCTTCTACCCAAACTAACGTCATTTAGCCGGCACCACCTACGAATCTATGGCGACGGATGTTTCTCGAGCCTTTCTAACGGTTGAAATATAAACTTAAGCAATAGTGTACCACTCGCGATCTTTTCTATGATTCCCTGATAGTTGATCTTGTATTCTGAACGAGACATCGGCTTAGGCGCTGATCCGCAATGCGGTAAAAAACGGCCATCACAATAATATAATGGAGGCCCGTCATCACTATAAACACCGATGCACCACATCCCAGAAATATACCCCGGAATAGGTTCAGGACGATCCCCAGAATTCACTCCCGACACCTTTCAGCAGAAATATCACTCACCATTGTAGATTAACTTGGATTATCAGGAGCTACACTAAAAAAATCACAGACTACGCCGCAAAAGCGACCGCACAGATCGACGGTTGAAACGATACTGCCGCCCTCACTCGCACGAGCGGCCGCGCCGAGAAACTCGCGACCGCGATTCACTTCGTACTCGGGCGCGAATCGTTCCGAATCGACTATTCGATTCACCGTATTTTCATATCCGTTTTCCGGAGCTCGGAATAGTTTTTAACACTACGTTACAGTCGTTTCGTTTCAAACTTGTTTCACTCGAACGTCCAAGTCCATGTCTCGGGACGCACGACACAGGATTAAATTTGATCCGCAAAGGATAGTCGGTTTTATATCGGGCTGGTGCGGCGGCGTGGACTAGCGTTCGGCGCGCGCCGATTGGCCGTCGCGCACCTGCAATGCGTCACTGCGGGCGCTAGCGGCGGCCGCGGAGCGAGTGGCGAGCGGCGAGTAGCGGCCGGCGGCGGCGGCATCTCGCGCTTCGGGCTGCTCGGAGCTCGGCTGCTCTCGATCACCCCGATGCCCTAGTTCGCGGTCGAGGCGAGGGCGCGCCGCAGTGGCCACCCGCAGACGCCGGCCGTGCTAACGAGATAACGCGGGGTGACGGCTGCCACACGAGCGCAGGCTTCCCGCCACGTCGCACTGCCCATCATATGCATACGGTCCACACGCACTCATGACAATTAATGCTGCGCCGCATTACTGACGCAATATGGATGATTATGCAATGATTTATTCTTCTAGCAAGAGATGGAGTCAACAGTTGCTAGTCTAATCTACCAAATGACTATCCAAATCTGCGTATATACTCGATACCTAATAATCTTTATCTACTGATTCATTATCGTTTTAGTTTCATTCATTACTGATCTAAAAATCTAAAAACAATTTGATAACAGCCTCTAACTAAAAGCATTATCAGTAATAAACTCCTTGTAAGATCTTCATTTACACGATGAGGTAAGACTAGTAGTAGTAGGTGAATGTTTTTAAACAAAAAAAAAATTGTTCAATATTTATTTACGCAATATCTTCGATTTGTGAAACCTTTAGTAACTATTTTAAGTCTGTTTTTCCCATCTCTATGGTTGTCAACTAATTAGTGATTTAGTATTTAGTATGTTTGGTAAAAAAAACATTTTGTCACTTGCAGTTTTTTGAAAAGGCTGGTTATAAATTCATATTTTTTTTTTCACTTTTAAAAAAAAGTGGCTTGATAAAAATAATGATATTTTATTGAATAAAATCAATTATCAACAAACCCCATATAAAATTGGTCGGTGAAGCAATAACATTTAACTTAAGTGCCTTACAGCGACATCTGTTGTCCAATAGTTACATCAGAAATTTTGAATTGAACGGCTAGCGATCTTTTTCTTGATCATAGAGAAAAGTAAATAAGTAGGGTATTCTTGATCTAAAATACATAGCATTCAGAACGTACTATTTCGATTTTACTGTGCCTTATAGTTAAAGAAGCTATCATAACGCAAAGAAGTATTGGCCCAAACCCAAACATAACGTTTTTTTTTTTAAGAATAATAGGTAATAATAACTTTGCTTACTCTTTGAGGTTAGCTTTTTTATATGATACCATCGTTTTTAGAATTAATCACCACATAAAATCTACTTCCTTAAAATCCTTTTTTACCTTCCGCGAAATCCCCAAGGCATTTCTACACCCTGGGGTAGGCGGAAGGGTTAACCGGAGTCTTACCGGTAAAACCAGTGGGGTGGCTCTTCTTTTTACCGGGTGCTACTTAGGCGGGACGCATCGCAATCTCCCGCGGATCCGCTGTTTTGATTAACAGCGATGTTCCAAATACGTCACTCCTTCCTTTTTTTTTTTCGTTTTTTTTTCGACCACATTATTAGGCTAATGTATAAACAAGAGTAGCTTTGTTCTCATCCTAGTAATTAAAGGGTACTTTTTGTGCCTTGAAATTTTTAACCTTTTTATTTAAAAGGCATAGTTAGACGTAATTATAGGTTTGGCTATGTGTAATTTGTTTGTGCTGGCTTTATGATATGATAGTACTCCTTTGACAGGCACCGCCTTTGAAACCTTATACCGAGTTATACCTACTATTACGTACGTTCCCCGAAGGCAGAAATGTTAATATTGTTGTGCACACAGTTCATTTATGAAAATGAGTGACTTAGTAGTGAATCAAATGTAATGTAGATTAAGTAAATATAAAAAACCGGTCAAGTGCGGTTGGCCTCGCGCACGAAGGTTTCCGTGTATATTTGAGTTGATTGAATGAATGGGAAGATTGCATGGTAATGTACATCATATAATATTTTTAGTTTTATCATTCTCTTATCTTAGAAGTAACAGGGGGGGGGGGGGACATTTTACCACTTTGGAAGTGTCTCCCGCGCAAACTATTCAGTTTAGAAAAAAATGATATTAGAAACCTCAATATCATTTTTCAAGACCTATCCATAAATACCCCACAAGTATGGGACTGATGAAAAAAAAAAATGACTTTCAGTTCTAAGTATTTAGTAGCTATATAGGGAACCCTCAAAAATTATTGTTTTTTTTTGTGTGAAAATCATAATGCGGTTCACAGAATTCATCTTTTTACCAAGTTTCCACAGTATAGTTCTTATAGTTTCGGAAAAAAGTGGCTGTGACATACGGACAGACAGACAGACATTTGGCTACGGAACCCTAAAAAGTAAATATTAGAAAATATGTACCTACATAATGCAATGCAATGGGTAATTTTCAATTCGGTTTTGACAAAATTTGGTACGGATAAGCTTAAACAAAAAAGCTTTCAAAACTGTTTTCAATAGTAGAAACAAATACACGCACAATTATTATTATTAGATAATGAATTTATAAAACATAGTAAACACGCTATATTGACCACCTCAATTTGTATTTTAACTTTTATGTCTATACTGTTAAGTGTCATATTCTTAATTCCTCCGAAGTATTTATTTCGCTGCGTATGAGATATCTCGTGCCTATATTGAAATTCCGTGTAGCATTATGACTTGTTGTTATAGGTAGGTAATGTTATTTGTTTATTACTTAGGTATCGTATTTCTTGTGGTCAGCGCAATGCGTACTTTCCTTCCATATTATGATACTTTTTTTCCTTTGACGACCCCAAGCTGATACATTATAGGTATGCTTTGCGAACATTTTTGAAGTAAATAATTTTAGACACGGATAGTGGTAGATGTGCTAAGTCGGAGTAACATATAAAAGAAGGAATAATAGATAGATACACAGATATAAAGCAACAAAAGGAAATGAAATTACATCCCGTCTGATTCTATAACGATGAAATATAATGAAAAGAACTTCAAATAAACTTTATGAATATTTGAGAAGAGTTGTCGTTACGTTTTTTTAAGTCGCCTTCTGATTTAGTATTTCATGAGAATAAGTGTAAGTTGTTTAAGCAGCGCCGAGTATTCCCCACTTCGCTTTACTTTACTTTGACGAGTTTCGAGAGATAAAGTCGAGTTTGCCAGATGATGTTACTTAGACAAAGTTTTGGGTGGAGCGCCGCCGCGCCGCCATGATATTTTGTGAGGGGCTTCATTTCTTGCCCTCATCCGATTAAACATTTGGATTATTATCTTATCACTTGGATAAGCTATTACAATGGTTTGTAGTCGATTATAATGTTATCAAATAGGTTTTGTATCGATAGGCACATTGTTTTGAACCGAAATGTTGAAACCGCCTCTTGATATTGTCCGTTAGACTAACGTTATTTCATCAAGATTGGAATTATTTTTTCAATATCTGAACCACGGAGCAAAGATCTGAACTTTATTTTCAATTTACGATCGGGTTTTGTCATCAAATTTAAAGATTATCTTCTCAGATTCAGTCAAGATATAAAATACCTACAGTTAGCAATATGGTTGCGGAGATTCATTATTGGTTTATAAGATTATAATCGATAACGATTATCTAAAAGGTACTTGATAATTATTATCATAGAAAGATAATTATAATCAAATAATTAATGCGGGAAACACTTGCATGAATTAATTATCTTTTACAACTTAAAACAATTAGTGCAAAGATAAATAATTTCCAGTGCGGATCAAGAATCATGTATTAGGTACCTACGAGTACCTATAGGCGCCATCATTTCATAGATATCTAGAAAAAGATCTAAAACCCTGCGTTTGAACTTACTATAGTTAGTGGTATTTTCCATAATACTTTAACTACCGTAAACAAGTTCCAGTAGGTATGTTCGGTACATGTTAAACGATTAATGTATTAGTTTTTCACAGTAATTAGGCGGAGGGCGCGCCCGGGTGGGGTCACAATTACAACTAGCCAGTGTATTCGCCGCCTAATTGATATACATGACACTCATTGATTAACCTGGGATTACATTATGCTTCCTTGATGGATATTACATTGACATTTTATTGTATGTATTCAGGTGTAAAATTGGAAAATATTTTTTCATTAATTTACTTTATAATCTGTTATGAATATGCGGAGGGATAACTATAATAATACAATGTTCAACAGTAAAGTTGAATAAACATTATGACATAGTTTTTTAAGTACCTTGAATATTATTCAGATATACCTATTAAGGTTAATTAAGGTATGTCCACAATCTGCAGCTATTAGTGTATGTATCACTATCTACAACTAAAGGAAACAAAAACGGTTCAAACATTTCCTAAAAAACAATTAAAACCTTGGCCTTTATGATTACTTGATAGGAGATGAAGCATCTTAACTTTAATGAACATTTGAATAAATAACCCGCCAAAAGATTGGACTCGGAATAACGCAGCATTTTATCATTCGGGAAATGAATTCTCAATTATCAATTTCTCTTTCTCCAAACAACTCGCGAAATCGAAAAAGTTACAAAATGATGTGTTAACCTTTAAGTATAACATGCTTAACTTGGGATCCGGGGAATTGATTGTGATGGGGTTCTCATCGCCTTATAAAACGTTTATTGAGAAAAGTTTCTGTATAAAAGTAATGATGTAAAAAGTTGGAGGATGCGATTACTGTAACACGCGCGTGCGACCGATACTTTAACACGTTCTTATCTTTGTTACCACATTGATATTTTATCGTATTTGGATGGAGTTTTATTGGCTGAATTGAATTAACTTATTGACATAATGTTGTGTTATTTATTTACCTGTTTTCATAGCGGTGTTTTTCAAACACTAGGTTAATAATTTTAAGAAGTCTTTTTAGTCACAATAAAGAAAATTAATGTAAGTAATATCTGTAATAGTATAACACGTGTAAGTGTAATATAAAAAATTACGAGCACCTAATAAATGTGGTTGTAAAAGATAATTGTATTTCCTAGAAATGGAAAGGTCAACCAACCATTTCATGTTGTCTTGGTGATGTATGTGACTATTAAATTATACATCCATATACTTGTGTATATACAGTCCGTAGCATGAGTAAATCCTACACCATATTCTTTAGTGACACTTAACTGAAGATGTGATAAATTATTTGTATGTAGAATTGTAGATGTTTTACATAAGGTACATGAACATTAGGATGACTTCAGATTATGTTAATTATCAAGAATCTATACATAAACAAATCGTAGCGTTGTAACTTTATAAAAATGGTACTTTAACTTTCTAGTAAAGAAAAATAATTTTAGCTGTCAAAATACATTTACAGAAGTTTTTGATATACAACGATTAAAATTCAAGGAGATAAAATACAAGACCACGTTCCTGAGAATCTTCGAGTCCTCTTTGATACCAACTTATTCCACTCGTGGTGCTGAAATAAAACAAAAGAAGACGCACATAAAGGCTTGTCGAAAGAATCGTTTCAGAGTACCTTTGAAGAGTTTTTCAATATGTTTTCCTCCTTAGTTCGCTAGTATATAACGTTATTGATGATAGCACATTGTAGTCACCTTTATTAACATAGTATTCAGTTAGCGCGACACCTCGCCGGAAAACATTTCTTTATACTGGAAGCTTCTGTTGTAATGTTATAAAAGAGGTTGCTTAAATATTTTTCTTTGTAACATTTTTGGAATTTCAGAATTTTTAAGGTTTTGTTACGTTTTACCCGTTTTTTCAGTGAAAGTGTAGTCTAAAATATCTCACAAAAAGTAAATGGTTGTAAAAAATATATATTTCAGAGGCACACAGTTTTTTAACCCTGGTTAGATAGGTTTTATTTATTTATTTTATTTATTTATTTATTTATTAGTACATGGAGGACTTACAGCTAACAAAATCACAACAAAAAAAGGAGGTAATAGACACCAGAAAGCCAATTACAAGTCCTCGCGTTTAGAATTATAATATAAATATAAAGCATGTTGCGAGCACAGCTAGCAGCACACGACTTAATTGGAGTTACTAAAACAAAACTATAAACTACAGATAATTGCTTACAAGTAAAAAAGAAATAAAAGCTTTAAAAGACAAAGGTAAAAATAAAGATAAAACTGTTTAACATAATAGCTGTCATTTGAAAAATTGGAGGCTTAAGCACCTTCTAGCTGAGTTCACAGTAGTTGCAAAAGGATCCAGATCATGTCGCTTGCATATCTCATTGAAATATCTGGTTGCACGTACTATATAGCTGTTCTGCCTATAATTTGATGACGAATGAGGAACACAAATGGGAGGATTGGAACGTAATATTTTACGGGGCACATTAAAATAAAATTTGGATAATAGTTCAGGACTATCAATATCGTTGTGGAGGATTTTGAACAAGAACAGACAGTCTGCAATTTTGCGTCTATCTACTAGTGGCAATAGGTGGAATTTCTTACAGAGTCGAAGATATTCTGCTGAGTCATATGGAACCTTTTGGTGAAAACAAAGATATTTAATGAAGCGTTTTTGTATATTTTCTATGCGGTCTATATATTTATGATACCGTGGATTCCATATCTGCGATGCATACTCGAGCTGACTCCTTACATAAGTACAATACAATATTTTGAGCGTTTTAGCCTCCGTGAAACACTTTGAAAGTCGCATTATAAAACCAAGTAGTTTAGATGCTTTTTTAACAATAGCATCAATGTGTGAGTTAAAAACTAATTTACTATCTTGATAAACGCCCAAGTCACGGATAGTATTGCACCTTGGCAAGTTTTCACCCGCCAAAGTATAGGTAGTGACCAGGGCCGTAGGTTTCCTAGTGTAGGTAATAACGGAACACTTAGATGGGTTGAGATCTAGTTTATTAGCCCGACAATACTCTTCCAACCGACATAAATCAGCCTGTAGTTCACGCATGTCATCAAGCGATGAGATAGTGGTAAATATTTTCATGTCATCGGCAAAGCATAACAGTTTGGAGGAATGGAGGCACTGATCGATGTCGTTCACATAAACCACAAATAGGAAAGGTCCGAGAAGCGAACCTTGAGGCACACCACTGGGCACGTTTACCCAGCTAGACACATAGTTATTGATTACTACTGCTTGCGACCTGTTATCAATGTAAGAAGAGAACCACCTTAGCAGGTCTCCACGGATGCCTATGTGACTTAACTTATTTATTAGGGTTTCGTGCTCGATCCTATCAAATGCCTTACTGTAGTCAGTGTAAACCACATCGACCTGCTTACCATTATCCATAGCTTCCGTAATGAAGTCATTAAATAAAATCAGGTTAGAAGTGGTAGACCGTCCTTTTAAAAACCCATGCTGAAAAGAGCTCAACGAGTTAGCAAGGGCAGGATATAATTGGTTATAGATAATCCTCTCAAATATTTTAGCAACTATGCAAAGTTTAGATATAGGCCTGTAATTAGTAATCTCAGTCTTTGCACCCTTCTTATGCACAGGTGTAATAAACGCAGATTTCCATACGCTAGGGACGACGCCTTGCGCCAAAGACTGGGTGAATAAAATTGTGATAGGAAGAGCAATGGAAGGTGCGCATTTAACAAGGAATTTAGAAGATATATTGTCCGGGCCGGCACCTTTAGATGGATCCAAGTTACTAAGTAGACCAGTCACAACATCGACATTTACTTCTATGCGACAAATATCGGACGACGTTCCATCATTATCGAGGTCAGAGGGTACATTAGGAGAAGTAGGTGAGATGGAATTGAGGAAGGTTGATAGGAAGTAAGAGGAAAAGGCCTCACAAATAGAATCCCCAGAAAGATGTATTATATCATTGTAGTTTAATGTATTAGGTATAGCATTGGAATTGTAGCGATTTTTAACGTAGGACCAGAAATGTTTAGGATGTTTTTTAATTGAGTTTTTAGTTTGATTAAGATAAAACATATAACATGAAGCTTCCATAGTCTTAACTCTTTCACGCAAATATTTAAAAGTTAACTCGTCAGATTTATTACCATAGATTTTGAATTTTTTTAGGAATTTATATTTTTCCTTAATTGTTTTGATGAGTGATGTGCTGTACCAAATTGGATATGATTTGTTACGTACTCGCTTTTGTGGTATATATTTATTTTGTAATTCTTTAGTAGTATCTATAAAGAACGCAACCGAATCATCCAATGATCTGATTGAGAACTCATGGTCCCAGTTAATCGAAGAAATTGCTTTGTTTATAGACTCAAAATCACCCTTACTGTACATATATCGCAAACGTGGCGCGTGATCGAGCGGAGGAAGTTCAAAGATATCAAGATTTATTAACAAAGCTGGGTGATATGGATCAATAGGTACTAAAGGATCAGTGCACTCACTAACACAGGCTATCTTATTCGAAAGGACCAAGTCTAACAGTTTTCCATAACTATTAACGACCCCGTTATACTGACTAAAGTCCAGCGTACACAACTCATCCGCCAGCATACATTCATCACTAGTGGCGGGGTTTACTGGGACGAGCGAAAGATTACTGGATGAAGCCCACGATATTCCACTCATATTAAAGTCACCCAAAACTAAAAATACGTCAGATGTTTTATTCAAAGCTGCATGGTTCAATTTAGACAAGAAATTATGATTAATTACATGAATTATGAATAATTATGATTGTTTAATTTCTGTAAATAGTTGTGGAAATATGGTTTGGAAAAAAAAAGTATACATGCCAACGTCTAAAATCTAGCAATACTTTGATTTGATAATTTATTTCGTTTTATTCCTTATCATTCACTGAATACATAGCTAATCAGTACAACACACTGTAACGTATCGTCATAATTCAATTTGTCATCTGTCACGACACGTATCTACGTATAGCTAGACGATAGGTTAGTAATAGTCTGCACGTAATGAACTTACGTACTAGCGGTAAAAAACGAGGACAGTCGCGGACAGCGGCTAATTAAACGCGGACACGCCCCGAGGATCCATTATGTTGCAAACGTTAGTTGAACGCGACTGTACACGGTATAGGTAGACTCCTCTACAAAGTATAAGTATATTTGAAGCGACTTCATTTTCAAGCAGTGATGTTGGATTTCTTTATCTGTTCTGTGTGTGGTTTTGTTATTTACTGTTACCACAGTCATGTGGTTAACTGTGCTTATGCTGTACAATACTTATGCAGAAATAAATTAGTCTTGTTAATAGATAAAATAAAATAAAAAATGTGATTGTATTAAGATAAAGTTATACTGAGATCCTAGAAAAATGCACTTGCCGTATAAATATAGACTCTTACCCAATTCATAAACTACCATGTTACGTAATTCACAAATATACCAGTTTATATAACGGTATAATATCTCATTCGTATTCCACGCGGAACAGCTACAGCGCTACATCGTAGCTGCTACGCCGTAGGCAATTACGCAAATAGCCGATGGACGGAAATTACGCGTCACTTCCGCATGCACTGACCTTGTACACGCGTCTGAAAATGTACGAAATGTCCCATTTAGACGATACCAGTATAATGTTTTAGTGTAATGAACAAACTATTGATAAAATCAGGATTTTGTTTCTTGTACCATAACATAATGTTTAACTTACGCAGACCATCATATGCCTTATTTAATGCATGTTTCTTCCAAATGTAAAAAACATTTACAACAACACATTATATTTACACAACCCTAATAATGTATTCAGGCTAACCTGAAAATTTGCATTCGTAATTGTTTTTCAAAAAACATTTCCAGCCATAGCATGAACGTTCGAACAAAGCTCCGCTTCGCCATGCATACAAAACGCAATCAATTCACGAGTCCTCCATGTATCGTTAAAAATTGACATACGACAGTATCCCGATAGAATATCTGATGCGTCTGGCAAGCGCGGTTCGGCGCGGGTCTGCGCGGGTCGGAGCGGGTCGGCGCGGCTCGGCGGGTGCCAGAGTCCCGCCATTTGGCACCGGCGACGTCGGCGCCGCCTCACTTGCCAAATTAGGCCATACATAACATGCATAAAGTCTCGCTTATTATCCTGGATCAGTGGAGGCCGCGCTCCTTAAATATGTACTCTGTTAATACGTAATTAATTCTCATTACGCATTAACGAGCGTTCTCTCGGTAGCTTGCTTTTGTAATTAGGTGTAATAAAGCCCTTGAGTTATATCTTCATTTTATGAATCTTCGTTCTTATGTCGCAAATACTACTTAAAAAAGTAGCTAAAACACAAGCAGGATAAACTTATTGGTTGTATAAAACTGAACGAACAAAATGGTAATACAAGAATTGTATTTTCAAATCAACCCTTAACTGCCAGCCTTTAAAACCTATAACACGAGGTGGTATAAATGTTCGTCACGGCGCGACACCTAATGACGGCGTGAAGATCAATTTGCTTGTATCGCCATCTCGCAATATCGCTCGATTCCCGCCATAAAGCGGCGCTCGTGCTTGTAATATGAAACAGAGAGAGACTGCCGGCTATATCCTAAATCAGGGGGGTTAGAGCGCACATAACATCTTAATAAGATTTTTTCGTCGAGAATATATTATTTGGATGAAATCGTACGCCTTTGTTCAAATACTTTTCACACCTTAAGACATTTAAATTATTTATTATTTATCTAAAAACACTTTCAGCGTAACAAATGTGATGTCAAAGTTGTGAAATACCCAACTTCTTATAAAATCAAGTTTTCACAATTATCATAACCAGTCTAGCATATTCAAAGCGACAAGATATTAACAACAAGAGAATGTAACTATAATACATACATTCCCAAGCGCCTTGTAAACAGTCGATACCGAACAAAGAGTGCGCTAGTGCAACACAACGTGCCCCAATTCGCGTGAGGTCGAGCGACAGCGGCCGGCGGTGTTTCCGGAATACTTCCAAACTTACCATTTCACTTTCGTATACCTATTAAGTATAAAATCTCCGAACGCCAAGCTCATATAAATTGTATGGAGAGGTAAAATGTGGTGGAGTATACAGTATAGAGTATAGACTCACTTCACTTGCTTCGTCGACGTCGACACGGAAAGCCCGGGTTATTTCCGTAATAAATGACTTATTAAAACGGAATTCATTTTGAGCAGTGCGAAAGAAAAATATGAGGAAAATGCTTTGGCGTACGGTCCCCTCTGCACGGTAGGGTTGTTAGGCGAGCGACGCAAATAAAGTTTGCAGAGAAAACCGTTTGAGATGTATCCTTGTTTGTGTTCTTGGAAAATAAAAGTATATACATACTAACTAGTACTATAGAAACAAACAAGCTCGACTAACAAGCGAAGTTAATAAAATGGTTTTCAGTTTTACATTTTTATTTATAAATACGTTGTTCTGAAATTGTTTAATTTATTCAAAGCGATTACGTTTTATCGATTTTCTTGATTATGAATACATTAAAGGTCCGCGCGGTTGTTACACGGACTCGGGGCAGCTATAGTCTATACATTATAATTGAATATTTACAGAGCACTAGTACCTAATTCTGCGAATTGATTTTTGCTTACAACGTGTTATTAATGGACATTAAGCGAGCAAACACTTTGGCAACAATTATCTTTAGGTCAAACAATATTAAATTTCATCTGAAAGTCCAATCCCCTTTGCGCTGAAATCTAATCGCTCGCCCTCGAACCAATGGGGCTAATACGCGGACGCGTTGTGTTTCAAAATGTCGTCATTATGACTTCGTAGTGTTTTCGGAAGCATTTGCACGTTAATTGTATTATTTACCTCATTTCAGGTTCATGTTTTAAAATAATTAGAGGTATACTTGTGCATTGGTGTAGCACTTTTTCATTTAGTTCGTCATAGATCTGGTACAAAAGTATAACTGGCCTACAGTGCTTTGCGCAAAAACAATCACATCACATCACAATCACATTTTTTTTATTTACTTTTTGATGTGATTGACGTAGACTTCTATTTTCCCGTTCGTCAGCAGCCCTAGACCGTGAATGGGGCTGAGACGCAATGCAGACGCATTTGCATAGAAAGCACGATAGTAAACACGAGGTGGCTCAGTAATTACACCGGCTAGGCGGGGCCAGTCCTCGCGCACGCCAATTAATTAATAAGAACTGCTGATTTATTTCATTGGTATTTATGAGGGGAAGCTTGAGTTCCTCAATCTAACGAACAGTTCAGAGAAAATAAGCAATTACTGTTAAAATGATGATAGATTTTTTTTATCATACGTAAGACGGTCGTATTACAAAAAAAGTGAGGAGGCTCCAGATTATAACTAAAACAAAAAAAGCAAAACGTTTTTTTGTTTACCAACAATTGAGTTACATGACTTGCTTGTGTAAGCAATTAGCCAGCGTAAGAATAACTAAAAAAATACGTATAGTATTGGCAAACCCACAACTATATGATACAAATTGAATCGTCTTACATTACATAATCTACATAATATATTTATTTATTTATTTTGGAAAGACAAACAATTGTACAATGTGTGTTACAATAAAATATGGTATGACATATGGGTAAATGTACAATCCACAACGTTTCCACAGATTACTTGTGTACATAATTAATTAGTTAAGTAAATACAATTACTCTTAAATACTATCTTAACATTTAGCTTATATTATATAATACTAATCAGATTTATTTTTCGTTTTATTGATCGCACAAACAAATATACATCTGCATGTCCTTCGTGGGACCTTCTCGAGTTCCTTCCGAAGCTGATAGATATGGGATACCGCTTCCATTCCCTCGGGAACAGCGGCATTAGTGTGGCCTCCCTCCATAATGGCCAACCCCATTTTATGGCTAATGAATTGTTAAAACTACTGAGCAACTTCACCTAGTTTGAAGAAACGAGAATGAAATCTTGATATGTAAATCTTCTAGCCTTTAGGTGGTAATGGCGGGAACTTTTTTTTTTCTTTATTTATATTATATTTTAACTAACAGAGTGTGCGGTGTACTGTACCATTGTAGTGTACCATTTCTATAGCTTAATATCACTTTTAATAAATACACCCGCAGCGTACTGCAGCCTATTCCAAACTAATTTATGCATGAATTATAATTTTAAATGTTCTAAGGCAGCTCTATAATTATATTCTAATTAGCAGTTTGCGTTACAAACAGTACTTAGTCGTGAGGCACTTGGTACCAAAGGCACTGCACTAAATAGATGCACCGAGCCGGCCTTGTCTGCCTCCGTAATTAAAAACTATAAATAAACACTAACCGTTCATTAAACAGAGATTACCATATACTTTATGGGTGTAAAGTAAATATTTTTGCAGAAGTTCCTACTAAGTTTTGTTTCCTTACTTTGTAATTATTTTTCGTAAATTAGAACTTCAAGAATGAACACACATTATGGTTGGTGCTCTAGCATGTCAATTGCAATTGTTATTTTTGGGAAAGATACATGTAGTTATATACATACATTCTGTCGCAGATTATGATCTGTAATGACTGTAGTTATTAATAGTGTAACGGCAATTAACATAGTCTTATGCGGCGGTAATTGCGCCAAACAGATTGATAAAGGGACATCAAGCGCTTAGAACCATTACCACCGAGTTAACAAATGACGCATCAAGCCTGGTGGTCCCATTCAAGCCACAAGTTACAACAGTAACAACACAAGTGAGCTCTGTCCACGTCATAATGCTCTGATACGAAACGTATGCAAATAAGCGGTCGCTGTAATTGCAGCCCACCGCGCCCTGAATATTAATTACTTTCATATTAAAATTTCATTTAACTAGATAGCAGTAATGAGTTTTCGGGCATGGCGGTGCGTTTTTCATTAAAGTAAATTATGTTGAGATATGGTGATTAATTTATGGCGAGCTTCTTATGATGAAGTGGAACATATTTTCTAATATTAAAACCATGTGAAATATTTTTCAGATTTTTTTATGATACTAGCAGATTGTATAATTCAGATATATTCTTTGAGTAATGACTACTTGGTTCTCTGTCAACCAAAAGTTTTCATATGAAATCAATATTATCCAGACATGTTAGGCCACTATTCATCACATTTGTCTGAGCCTATACCAAAGGCCTGACATCAGCATCTAACGAAGCACCGAGCACCCATGTAAATGACAAATGAATAATAAAAGCCTAGGTCCTTTGTAAGCCGGCAATGTTTCGAACATAATATAGTGGTGTGAAAAGCTTATTCGTAGTGAGAGCAGTAAACAGTTCCTAGAAGGCTGTCCCTTTATGTCTGCCCTCTAATTTTCTGGGAACACGGCGAGGGCGGTTTGTTTTATAATGCCACTCGGGACCCGGCCTCGCCTCGTACACTCGCTCACTGAGTTCATTTAGTTATGAATTTTAGAAAAAAACGTTTTTTCTTAGGATTGAGTAACGAGGTTCAGATTTTTCTCTTATGTACAAATTTTAAAACTTATAAGTAACAGCCAACATAAAAAGGAAATGTTTTAAATATATTTTTTGGCATAACTACGCTTTTTACCATAGCTTAGCTTAGTTTTCAAGACTTACTTTACTACTACATTACAAATGAGAACAATGTAGAAAAGTATTTTTAAGAAATAATAATATTTACTGATCCCAGTTGAGTTCGTAGATCAGTGTAATATTTTTCTGTGTAGGGCTTACGACGTATGTGTAAAAGTGCGAAACATGAAAGAACATCAAGGGCGTGTGAAAAATCTTTATTTTTTACTGGAATAGGTACTAAAACATAAAAAGGTCTTGAAACCCTTCCTTGCGGTTTAGGTACTAAGAAATTTTAATAGCCGCGGCCTGTCGTTATCAACCGCGGAGTACTACTTAAGATTCCCATCTGATCTCCGAAGTAAAAGCATTAAGTGCACAGAATCAGTAATCCCGCCGCTGCGGCCGCCATAACCAACACATTTCTACCAGCTTTTAACAAATTTACATCTGAATGCGGCATCCATTGATGGCATTAAAAGGCGAGTGTATTTTGTTAATGGTTGCGAAAGGCAGTGTAGCAGAAAGTCAAATGTCGGCAGACCGACGGGAGTAAATCAGAAAGCTCCGCTCTTGATGTCAGTAAGAAGAAATCTGTAAAAATATATAACTAAAATATTGTAATATTTTTAATTTGTTTTGTTGAGGCAAGTTGTTTAGAAGGTTCTGTAAATAATGATAAGAATCTAAAGTTTGTAAATGGAATGTAAAACACTGTACAGAAGATGACTGATAGGTACAATAAATAACGATTTGACTAACTGAAATCTATTACAATAATATGAGTCACTGGTACTGTGGCAAGACTCGCGAAGTACCCATTACAGTGCCGAAGCGGTTTCTGATACTCTTGTAAAATGATATCGCGCTGCGGTCCCGGGAGGCCGATTGTCACACAATACTGAACGGCTATGATATGCCGGGAATGTTTAGGAGAAAACTGTTGCTTCTTGATACTGAAGGTTTTCTACCTGTAGGTTTTTAACTGTATTTATTTTACAATAATAAAAGTTCAAGTACTAATAAAGAAAGTCAAATAAAATCGTTACTGTGTATTAGATAAAAAGCTAGTCTTATAATAGTCTCCCGAAATCTGTGTAGCTACGAGAAATTGTCCTGTACAAAAATGGTACAAATCTGTTAGAAATGGTAGTTCACTAATGAGGTTACTTTGTCAATTCAATGTTCTGTATAAATTGTAAACAAACGCCCACACATTACAAACTTACTAGAAAGTTTCGTGTCCGAATGTAACTCTCTAAAATACTAACATTCAAAGTTCTTGTAATTGACTTAGTGGTGTGACCTTTACACAGCCTACTTATACGTCGATTACAGGCTTCAGACAGTTTCCGCGAGCAAATAGTCCGGGCCTTTCCACTCTATTTCTCGACTTCCTCGCTCCGACATAAAATTAGTTTAGCGTGTTTCCTGCTCTAAGCCAGCCAGATGCGCCCGCTGATGCATCTATAATCTTGTTACTTCATCAACTTTTAATACTTTACCTCTTAAAGGACGATTTTATAATAGTGTTGTGGCTGTTTTTAATAGAAAGTTGACTGGTAGGTAAGGTCCATAAAATAAGGGGACTTGCGAATTGAATTATAAAATTGCTTGCTATTGGAATTTCTAAGCAGTTATTCAAGAAATATGTTAACACACTTTGCATAACCAGGGTATAAACTCACAGCAGCTTCGCGATCAATACAAAAATTCCGGGAGAAAAGTATAATATAAGTAAATCAAAAAGCGTCTTCTTAAATCGCATCTACCTTTTTATGTATAGCTGAAAATTGAAGGCACTTATTTTGTTATGAATGCCTATTTTAATATTCAGAGGGACGAATTGGCGAAGTCCTTGAGGCCTAATATTGCCGGCGTGAGAGCCTCGCTGCTGAAAACATCCACAAGTATCTATGTATGTATGTATTGTGTTCTGTATTCATTATTTGTTTTTCGGTTATGTAAGCCTGGGAGTTTGTGCCACGGAGATAATTTCGCTATTTTATTTTGTAAATGAAGTGTTATGTCGAGACATTCTTTGCAAGACTTTTGTGCTTCACTTAGTACCTAGGACCCAATGTGATTGCCATTCTGTTGTACCTATTTTGAGTAGTAGTCTTGAGTTAGGGGTTATGTAGAATAACCGCCAATTAATTGAACTTGTTATGCTATTTAGCAAAATATAGGTTTTTGATACTTACGACCAACATACTAAGGACTATCTCAGTAAAATACATACACTGACTTGAAACAGTGACTTCCCCAGACACTACCCGAATGTAAAATGTATATAGTTTCTATTCTCCACGCAGCACTCTCCGCAGTACGTGATCACATAAAACAGTGAAAACTCTAACAATGAAGCGAAATTATTATCCCGAAAGTTTCCGGTGTAAGTCGACGACGGATAAAAGAGCTTCGAAGCGTCGCTGGAGCTGCGAAAACTCGTAATTAATGTTTCCTTTTGAAGCGGACATGTTACAATGTTATATAAATTGAAATGACACAAAGTTAAATGGGATTTAAACGCTTACTTGTGTGTCAAAGTACTTTTTATTAAATTTTCGGATGGAAATTATTTTTTGTGGGTGATGTTGGGTTTCAGTTATAAAGTGATATTATCAAGTTGTAATTTATCTGATTTTGTTCGAAATAAGAATACGTTGATGTATTGAGAGGTCCTATATTTCTTCTTCAGTTCTCAGTTCGCGTAGGCCGCAGTACAGCCTGTCTGTTTTATCCCCAACCCGCCCTAGAGACAATGTAACGATCAAACAAAGGAGGCCGCAACTCCACGTAAAACTCGGGTCGATGTCTGCCGGAGTTACTATCGGTCTTAAATGTTAAAATTACAAGATCCATGATTAGTAAGTCGTGTAGTATCTGATTCAGCGGCACGGGTGTGGCGCGCGGGTGCGGGGGCGCGGCGCAGGCGGGGGCGCGAGGGCGCGGGGGCGCGGGCTCGGGGTTGGGGGGCGGCGGCGACGCACGGTGCTCCTTATTTTATTATCGCCTTCCTTCCTACCCTCCGCCGCGCCGCGGGAGAGCCGCAGTGCGCATGCGCCAAGCCCCCGCCCGGCAACTGTAAGCAGGCATTACATTAAATACTCTATCTACGTTTTTCCGACTCATGTTCAGGATTATTAATTATTCATTTGTAACTACTCGTAATGTAGTCACTAGTCATGCAATCACAACGACATTATTTGATATGACATCAATATGCTGTAGCTCTACATTAGCTGGGTATAAGAAATGTGAGTCGGGGGGAGAGTTAGGATAACTCGATCAGCGGCGAGCCTCCCCTGCGCTGAGGTACTGGTATTTGGTTACCAAACATATTGCGTTCACGTACCAGCTCTTGTTTCCCTCAAACTCGATTGCTACGATTTTTCAGTTGCCGTGCGGTATACAAAGTGGTAAGGAAAGTGAAAAACAGTTTCGATCGCAAGTTAATAAGAGTAGTAAGTTAGTCTATAAAACACAAAGCATGGATATTGAAACAAAAAGGCTTAGCAAAAAATATAAAATACTTATGCTACATAAGAGCATTCAAACGAGGCGACTATCTGTACTTTTTCTGTTTAAAAGAGACATTCTCGCTAGTGTATTTTAATGTTTCATTTTATGCCGGGACCGTCTGACCTTTACCATGCCATATAGATAACACTAAAGCTAGAGCCGCACCGCACTATCCTCTGTCTCTCTCCAGCCTGTTATCGGTCACGGCGGTCGGAAGGGACAGGTGTAGCACTAATATTGCTGTAATATCTACATAGGTTTTCAGGACAAAACTCAACTCGGTTGAACTACTCTCGACTTTATGTATTAAGAACACTAGGTTCATTGTTACATGGATACATTACGATGAACATCATCTAGATTTTCAATAAAATAAGTTTTTGATAGAAACATTGTTATAACTGTTCCTAAGTGGAGCGTCTCTGTGTTATGTCATAACTGAAGGCCAGTTATACAGAGTGTCCTAGATAGTATGGACAATTGGGTGTCTAGAAAGTAGAGGACAAGAAAAAATCTTTCAACCGTTAATGTAGATTTTTATCTCGTCTAGGATAAAATGGCCTATCCCGACACTACAAAAACTAGAAAATTGTCGTAGTTTTAACCATATAATAAGTTTCATATACGTGTCGTTTAGACAGCAGTACTTTTTTAATTATTGAAATGGAGTCAAGTAATTCAATTTCATTAGACATACTTTGTAATTTTTTGTTAAATAGCTGGGAAAAAAAAACTATTGATATATAGTAAAAAGTCTTGTAAGATAAGTTCCAATCACGTGAGCTAAGATGGCGGTGTGATTACGTCACAATTATGTGAGTGACTGCGGAACACGCTGTAGACAGTTATGCGGATGTTTATAATACAAGCATTATGCGGTATATTTCTCATGTGGTAGACTTGACGCAATATGTAAATAGTTTTATTCTTCAGTTTGGTTTCCCAGTGCTGCTGGAAGTGCCCTTTTTGTTTCTAGCCTGATTTCATGGCTGGTTAAGCGCGCATCCGTTATTTTCTTAATTATCTGCTATCCGCTTGACTTATTCAATTTGATATACTTATGTAATGCGAAAAGTTTTTATCATTTAGATTAAAATCATATCATATTGGAAAAAAAACTGATCTATTGATGTGCGCATCAGTTCGCTCTGGCAACCATCTTAAGACTTAACTCTTGTCAATGCAAAATAAAGTGTAAGTCTAGCCAGAATTTCCTTAGATTGCCTTGTCTAGTAAGGCCAAAGTAACCCGATCTTAAAACGATGGCTGTGGTATTTGAGTGTGTAATCTCGTTTAACACATTATTCTAAATAAAGCGAGCTCTAAACTTAGCCGGCACATAGCGGCGGTCTACAGGCTTCGCGACCTCACACGCACACACACACACGGCATGTCGCGTTTCATGCCTGTACCGTGTTCAGCATTCTTTAAATGTGTCTAGGAATGTGAAATCTTTGTGTATAACATATTACTGAAGCAGTGACATGCGTAATGCTTTATTTGTTGTATTCAAACGAGAACGATTTTTTGCTGTGATACATATTTTACATTAAAGATGAAACCGAAGCAGTTTTACTAAAATATGTAGAAGACTCTTTATCTAATACCCAGGGAAGGTATGTGTATTTCTAACCGAAATAACGAAAAGTAACAATCATTTACCAAAAACACAATTTAAAAATAAACCGCATATACATATAACGATGACAGCGTTCTCCTCGTTCCACAAATTACCATATAAATATGAGGGAGCTTATCTCAATATTGTAATGTTTAACATAATCCGAACATGAAGCAGTAACTCTACTCTAAAATAATGCCAGAATCTGCGTAGCAAGTCGCTGGCACAATAGGCCGGTTGGCTGGCGCCCCTGGCAGGCTCTCCGCGCACATTTGCCAAAGAGTTTTTTTCTTAATTGCCAAGCCTTTGTCTAGATGTAGATGTTGTTGGCACCGCGTCGTGTGCACTCTGCTTTTTGTTGGGACACGCTAATGTTGAGTACGACTTACACGATACACGGAAGTAGGCTATTTTGTTTTAGGCTTGCACACACGTTGGGCAGTATTTTGCAAAGAAATGGTGCATTTTTTTACTCTAACTTGCTCACAGAGTTAGAGAATAGTTCTAGTAATTGTTAAAACTATGAGAGTATTTAATGTATTAAATGAACTAAGAAGTTGTGTAATTAAACGAAGCAGATTGTTCACTATATCTTAAAGGATTGTGAATTTATCCAAAAACAAATCTACAATGTCACTTCACTCTGACTTCAATGTAGTAAAAATCAAATGTGGCTCAAATTCTGTTACCGAAATATATTATTTAATTACCAGAAACAGGGAAAAACCCCAGTATTAATAGATCACTTCTTTCACATACTGAAGTAATGTAACCTCTATAATGAATGAGTGTCGTCTGCCCTCGCTGACCCGAAGACCTCACACCTGCGATCGATTTAATTAATTCCGGATTGCGCTCAATGAATTATGTAGTCTGTCTCCGAAGTGGCCTTGGAACGTGGTTCACTGTATTGGAAGGGGAAGACAGATATACGGAAGTGCACATGCGAAAATAACAGATATAGAATTACAAATAAAATAATGTATGTTACTTATTTCCAACCAAAATTAAAAGGAAGAAAACTCTCTATGTTCTCTCCATTGTGTTTTTTTCTCATTACGGATGCTCTGTTTTTCCTGTAAGATAGGAGATCTTTTGCCCAATTTTGGAGAAATGAACACGGTATTTAAACCAATCTACGGAATAACGGAAATCTTAATTACAGGCAGTTTAAATACACACGCGCTGTGTAAATCAATTCATGATACCCGTATTTCTTCCTCGAAATACCATTCGCGTTCAGCAAACGTGGGGTTATATTAAATTAGTTTGTAGCTGAGTAATTCGTCCTTCGTCGGTATGCCGCGGAATTTTGATAATGCCTTCGTCGAGAATTTGCGTAACTACCGAGTTGCGTGTCGCGCTGTATTCGCGAAAATGGCGAAGTTGCGACGAATTCCCTGATCTATAACTTTGTGTATGCTGGGGTATAATGCGGACATATAGCTGCAGTGGCAGGGTTGATATGTGTGCTGAGCTTAAACATTGTTATTGGAATCTAAGCTTAGTTTAATTGAGCACTCTAACCTTGACTGAAGTGTCGAACTTGGTCCAGGTTGGCACACGGCCGAACGGAAAAACGGAGGCCTTTATTCAGTAAAACTACGATTAAGGCTGAATGATTTTATCACCTATCAATAAAACAATACAAATAAAAACCTGAGTTAAAACTATCGCATAATAGTAATACCTATTAAAAAAATTACAAAAACCTTACTTCATGTTTTAAAGATCTTTGGGAGTTTCCAGATTGATTTAGCTTTTTCAGCCTGATTTCCTCTACATTTAAATTACCTGCATTCTGCTCTGGTAGCTGAGGTTTGAACCACATTAGTTCGGCCGCTCACCAATAAACACGCGACAATTTATTTAGAGCGAGCAATTTAACTTTTGCACCAACTTATATCGTGGAAACTAAGCGAGTCGTTTTAATTTAAATATTCAGTAAATCAGTTAGTGTGTGCCGGAGTGAGTTTAATAATAAATGCGTGTCGCTACACCGGTGGCTAAAACTTCTGGTTGGGAATGTTGTCGAAATAAGCGATGTAGCACACTACTAGCCCTCTAGATTTTCAACCGTTTTATACCTACTCATTTAAAACAAAATCATCAAGATTTGTGAATAACATGTATATTAATTTATGTGATACTCATGTATAGTGGTTTGCTCACGCGCATTTTTTGGGAATGTGTGACTAAGTAATGTCGGCTTTCTTCTTTTAACTCATCATATTAAATAATCTTCCTGGGACTAGAAAAGTTACAATTTCCAATTATGTATCAAAGCAATATCTACTGAAATAGGTTGTGTTACTCAGTGTACCCCAACACATTTCGCAAAGAGCGTCAATTTTTCACCGTCAGCGCTCGGACGGCGGACGACAAGTTAAAACAAAGGACTGCGTTAACGTAGATTTACTTCTCACATTCGGTGGTGACGCGTGACGCGGCTTGCTTTATTGGCATCCATTTATATACCGATAAATACATGAAGCGGTACTAAAAGATAATGACGAATTTTCTGTTATCAATAAAACATTTTTGAACTACCAACAACAGTTAGAATTAATTTTAGGGCCTGCTTTTTCTTATTAAAGGATAGTTTGTCATGAAACACACAAAAAAACTAAAGATTTTTATTTTCAATCAATCGTTTTGATATAGAAGAATCAAATATGAATTTCGAAAAATAATGTGTTCTTGTAGGAGGGTTTTAAATTTTCTGTTACATCATCACTTCACAATAATAATATTACAACTTTGCCTGCATTGCCACAGAAGTACTTACAATATTAAACTCCACACATTTATACACAGTAAGTAATATATTCATGGCAGCAGCGCCGCGCCTGTCATTATACAATTGCTTTCAATGACTTTTAATTTATGCACAAACACCCCTTTGTTAGGTTTCCGCAGCCATTTTGCTAACGCTTTTATATTGCTGCGTAGAAATACGATTTCTTTTACAGAAATATTAGAAGGCAGAACTGTTGACCTGATTTTTTAATTAGTTAACCGTTCTTCGTCGTTTTTGTTGTTATAAGAAATTTTCTAATTTCAATTCTAAACATGAAAGCTCGACAAAACAAAAAAGTTACTATAAAAAGTTAACGTTATGAAATATCTAATTACCTAACAGAATGAAGAGATATAAAGTCACTTACATAATACAGACATTACAGAGCAGACCTCAACATTACCGACTCAGCTTTAATTAAAGAAACTAAGGAAATCTTGTAATTAGAAACATCGCAAGACTAATTCCCTTTCACGTGGGACCGTACCTTACCTTAACGGTCCACGTTAGACAGGAGCAGAGCCAGTAATTGCTCGATAAGAGCGTAAAACAGTCATTAAACGTCTTGCGGAGGACATAGAGCGGTAATTAAGGAGTCCCAGTGTTGCCCAATACCGGCGACGTTTCGCCACTCGCGAGGATTTCAGACTAGACACCTCACTTGCCGAGCACGTTTAGAATAGGGTCCTTTTAGGTCTCATTTGTAGAGACGCTCGAGTTTGTAGGTTATGTTGCGGCGTGCTTGTGTTTAAAGATAGGTTTTAAAACGTAAATGAGTCAACTTTAGGATTATATGAACAAGGTAATCTAACAAGAGATTCAAATTGTATTTAAACGTAATTGCGTTCACCGAAGACTCTATTTAAGGAGAGATTATTTACTTTATTTTTTAATTGTCTTTATGTAGTCAACATTCAAAATCACGTAGCCACCTTCAACGTCTTTGTTTTACTTCCTGATTACCGGCACCCTTTATAACTTATTAACCTACTTAAAACTTTACTTTCCAAAATCAATACTTACACAGGCCAACATTCCTTTTCATGCAGCATTAATAAATAATGATCAGATCTCTATTTGTTATGTTGTCAGTATATATTTTTCTGAACGGCGACGGAAACGATAAAATTAAGTGTTATTAATAAGGCGAGCATTATCGGAAACGTAAGGTGTAGTGTTGTGCGGCCGCTTCTCTGTAAGGACATCATTCCGCAGTCCGCATTGTTATTCATCGGGCGACCTCCTTTGTGACGTTTTAGGAGCATGCGATGCCGCATCTTCCCTCTCTCTCACACATGTGGTGTAACGCGTTAAACACGTGAAACGGGCGATGTGGTGCGTGAGTTTTGCGCTATGAGCTTGTTCTGGAGTCCTTCGCTCCTTCTCACTTATCAATGGACTCCCCGGTTAGTGCGAGTGGGACGCAAGATTAGCGCAACAGTTGTCGCACGTAGTATCGATCGCGTTCGGGCCACGTGCGGCGCCCGCCTCTCCTACAACTCACTACAATTTTCATTGCAATTTTTCCTTTTGAACATCGTCCATAGCTGCCTTTCCCTTGTTAACTATCGATTTATTTGTCGCGGACAAGCGTTGTATGTCGTTAGGTAGTAATGGCGCGCTTTAATAATTGCTTCATTCCTTTCCTAATGCGCGCTCGTAAAATAAAACAAAATGAAGTAAAACTGTGTTTCCTCCGAGACGCAATACTTTTATTACAGCAGTAAGCAGGTACCTAATAAACTGTTGTCACGTTTGGATATTACTTGTTTGTACATTGTACAGAATATAATCAATATCGCTGTAGTAAGGTACTGTTTCTCTTTGCTCCGATAAGGCAAAATTCTCATTTTTATAAGAATATAATATTTTAGTATTACAAGATGAAAGAATATGTAAATATATTAATTAAAAGCTGTAAAGTTTCTCCTTTGATCCTGAGTCTTGTAGCTATATTATGATAATAGATTCCAGATAATAGATTCAGTTAATTTACTCCGAACGAATAAACTTGAAACGTACTTTGTATATACCTATATTACACGCATTATTTCACAAATTTGGATTGTAACGCAAGTACAGAAAATACTAAAAAAATCTAAGAGGCTATAAAGACTTACATTTAAACTTAATATCATAATGCAAATAAGCAATACAGTTACAAAATTGCTAGAAGATAATACATATTGGTCTTCAAACGCTATTTGAGAATCAATTTTTTTAAAATTTACCTAAGTCTAAAAAAAATTATTTTCAAATTGCGTAATTTGAAAATATTAATGCTTGCTGTAAAATACAGCAGTATTTTACAGCAAGCATTACGTTAGTATGGCACGTTACTTTATATCCTTGTAAAATAGACGCGTTTATTAGCATCGTCCACTAGTAGCGTCTTAGAATATATAGAACAAATCAAATCAAATCAAATGAAAATGTTTTTATTTCTTATAAACAAAAAAAAAAATCTGGCCAAGTGCGCGTCGGACTCGCGCACCGAGGGTTGCGTTCAAACCTTTATTTAAAAAAAGAATGTCATGTAACTAAAAATTTAAGGTTTTCGGAATTTTTCCTTTATATGTGCTATTAAACATTGCTTCATACCAAATTTCAAGATTCTAAGTTCACGGGAAGTATCCTGTACTGTGTGTTGATTTTTTCACAGCTCCAAGGGACAGTAAACCTGAGTATTACATATAAATTTCAGTTTGATACCTCCACGCGTTCCTGAGAAAAACGGTCTTGACAGAGGGACGGACGGACGGACAACGAAGTGATCCTATAAGGGTTTCGTTTTTTTCCTTTTGAGGTACGGAACCCTAAAAAGGCGCTAAAGAAACGTTACGTTAAATCTACTGACTCTAGTTGCTGAACACAAAACATTTTATTGTACGCACATATCAAGTATTTGATTTCCATCAAGGGACGTGTATTCTCAGTATAATAATTAAGCAGTTCATAGAATAGAAATAAAGTGAAACTCTGAATTTGAGTTGAAATTGTCAGCGTGCGCGGCGTCTCCCAAGACGCAGGTTTTGTTGAAGTCTTGTGACCGCGACTTTACTGAGCTAAACTTTGGGAGGCCCGACTTATTGAAGCAGACTGCTCAATTGAAAGATAATTCAACATTTCACTTTATATAAGATACTAGCTGTGTCCCGCGGTTTCACCCGCGTGAATACCTAGGTCCCGTTCCCGGTGCCTTTGTATATAATAACAGACAAATAATTAGCAATAAATTAAAATTGCGACTATAATTTGAGATTTAAACTATCCTATCTCTCAAGTTGGATCGAACTGCACATGGTGTGCGAATTTTATTATAATCGGTTAAGTGGTTTAGGAGTCCATTGAGGACAAACATTGTGACACGAGATTTATATATATTAAGATAAAAGGTGGACATAAAGTCAAATTCTAAAAAATATTTATGAAGCAACTCTCTTTAGTCTAGCCCATAAAATAAAACAAAACGACAAAAACGTGAACAAAATTCAGAAGAAAGGAAGTTCAAATCGGCAACAAATTTTCCTTATTACGAATGAAAAATTCGTTAGAATTGCGTGCGCTTCGAGTGAAGCCAAAAAAATTGGCATTGTTCGTAATATGGGAGCGAGTCCTCGGAGACGCGCCGCACGCGAGACGCACGCGAGCCGCACGCACGCCGCACGCGCCAGTCGCTATGAACCACCAAATACATTAGCGTGCAGTTTATCATCATTTCTCATTCTCTTTATGAACACCGCACAACGATTTTGGAGCTAATAAATTTTATCACAGAACGATTCAAATACAAACAGCCAAGCAACCAATTATTTTTAGACAACATTCATTTGAAAGTTTCAGAATATTCGCCGACGTGAAAACCCGCATACCAAGAATTTTCATAACGGCACGAATGTTTTATGTGGTAGAAATAATGAGATGCGGTACATCGCTGCGATAGCTGAACTGGAGATTCCGTGAATAATGTAACGCGAATATACAAACAACTACCTGGTATACCCTATTAAAATGTAAGTTGCCAGTGCATTTTTCATATAACTATTATTTAATAGTCTACTACGGTAAGCGGGTATAATCTTTGAGATAGCCCGACTTATCCTCCAGAGGTTTTAGTTGCAAATCCCATTAAAATCAGTTATACTTCCGAAGAACAAACTTTGAAATTCCAAACTCGAATCAAGAACTCTTGTGAACACAACATAAATAGTTAAATCATTGCTCGCTCATTACCATAATCCGGCTTTGTACACAGTGTTAAGCTGTGTCGCATGTTGGATAGAATTAGCGCTCTCGTCACGCGATTTGTTCGCGCTCGCTCCGGAGCTCGTCGAGCTTGCAGGCGACACGCTGGGTTTTACAATTGATTTCCAATTAGCGACACGGCCAGGTGTGCCTGCATACTTATATTTTATTCAGGCGCGTTACGTTTGAATGTCAATCGATTTATTAAGTGACAAATGTTTCTATCTACTTCTTTTATGTGTTTCATTTTTGCATGTAATGGTTTATCGCTTTTTGCTGGTTTCACTAATGTTTCTCGTGCCTTTTATAGCTCTTTTTACGAGGAACGTTATGTTGATATTTTGTAATATAAATTTTCTTATATTTTATTAGCTCTTGCCGGTGTTTTAAACCTGTAAACGAAGTTGTTAATAGTTAACTACTATCGTTTCATGAGAACAATGATTTAATTATAGACCACAAATAGTGTTTAATTACAGTTACACAGTTTCTCTTTATCAATAAACTCTTTTACGTATTTACGTATAAGGATGATAATAACGTTTATGTAGTTATATAATTTGCTCCGCAGTGGATCTGTTTACTGAGCAAACTTGGTAACAGGGCAGCTCATTAGTGATATTACACGGACGGCCAATTAAGACTCACCTCCAGTGATTCTCGCTGTGTCGACACACTACTGCTGGATAATGTTTTATTTACCTTACTTGTGTATCAACACAGGCAACACTCAAACAGAGGATTTCACGTGCAGTCGCCGTCACATTATAGCAAGACGTCGTGACCAAATAATTGTAAACAATTCAAAATGTCAATAATTTCCATACACTGCCAGTTACCATTATTATTTGAACATATAAAAAATCTGAGAAAATGCTTGTCAATAATTTCTTTACATATAACTAACCAAAATTGCCGCGCTCGCCGTGGTTGGTCCGTGGATGGGTGACCATTTATAAACATATCGAGACCCCTCCGTGCCTCGGAAAGCACGTTAAGCCGTTGGGCCCGACTGTCATACGTTGATCTTTGGCAGTCGTTAAGTCAATTCTCTCACCAGTCTTACTATGGGATACTATATTATCCAGTAAAATGGGTTGTGGAGGTCAGATAGGCAGTCGCTCCATGTAAAATACGGTATTCAGCTGAATACGGTAAGACTGGCAGATGATGATAACTAACCAAAAATATTTGGACACTAACAACGTCAAATGTATCCACGTAGACAAACACTAACCATTCCTAATTAGTGACTGCATCACATACAGAACGAATCGAAGACTATAAGTGGTATAAGTATGTCTAAAAGTGGTATTATATTAGTTATTATAAAAGTGACTATTAAAGTCCCCAATTCGAAGCTAAGTCCTATATTCGTTACACTTGCCAAGATTTCTACTACTAATATCCTCAATTTGTGGCCTACTAAGAAAGTACCCGATTCTTAGCACGTTTCGGGATTCCTACTTTGTATTCGATTCGTAGCCAAATACATGTTTCTTATAGAACTTGTAGAAGTCCTCGATTCGTAGCACAAGACGAATGTTCCCGATTCGTAGCCTACAAAGAATGCTCCGATTCGTAGCATACAATGAATATCCCCGATTCGTAGCATTTGACGACTGTCCCCGATTGGTAGCATACGATTATTGTTCCCGATTCGTAGCCTACTACGAATGCCCGATTCGTAGCATTTGACTAATGTCCCCAATTCCTAGCATGCATCAAATGTCCCCGATTCGTAGCATACAACGTTTGTCCCCGATTTGTAACATTTGACGAATGTCCCCGATTGGTAGCATATGACTAATGTTCCCGATTCGTAGCCTACTACGAATGCCCCGATTCGTAGCATTAGACGAATATCCCCGATTTGTAGCATTTGACGACTGTCCCCGATTGGAAGTCTACGACTAATGTTCCCGATTCGTAGCATTTGACGAATGTCCCCGATTCGTAGCCTACGACTAATGTTCCCGATTCGTAGCCTACTACGAATGCCCCGATTCGTAGCATTAGACGAATATCCCCGATTTGTAGCATTTGACGACTGTCCCCGATTGGAAGTCTACGACTAATGTTCCCGATTCGTAGCATTTGACGAATGTCCCCGATTCGTAGACTACTACGAAACGACTAATGTTCCCGATACGTAGCATTTGACGAATGTCCCTTATTCGTAGACTACTACGAATGCCCGGATTCGTAGCATTTGATGAATATCCCCGATTCGTAGGCTACAGCGAATATCCCCGATTGGTAGCATACGACTAATGTTCCCGATTCGTAGCATTTGACGACTGTACCCGATTGGAAGTCTACGACAAATTTTCCCGATTTGTAGCATTTGACGAAAATCCCCGTTTCGTAGCATTTGACGAATGTCCCTTATTCGTAGACTACTACGAATGCCCGGATTCGTAGCCTACTACGAATATCCCGGATTCGTAGCCTACGACTAATGTTCTTGATTCGTAGCATTAGACGAATATCCCGGATTCGTAGCATTTGTCGACTGTCCCCGATTGGTAGCATACGACTAATGTTTCCGATTCCGTAGCCTACTGCGAATGCTCGATTCGTAGCATTTGACGAATGTCCCCGATTTGTAGCCTACGACTTGTGTTCCCGATTCGTAGCCTACTACGAATGCCCCGATTCGTAGCTTTAGACGAATATCCCCGATTCGTAGCATTTGACGAATGTCCCCGATTTGTAGCCTACGACTTATGTTCCCGATTCGTAGCCTACTACGAATGCCCCGATTCGTAGCTTTAGACGAATATCCCCGATTCGTAGCATTTGACGACTGTCCCCGATTGGAAGTCTACGACTAATGTTCCCGATTCGTAGCATACAACGTTTGTTCCCGATTTGTTACATTTGACGAATGTCCCCAATTCGTAGAATACAGCGAATGTCCCCGATTCGTAGCATTTGACGAATGTCCCCGATTAGTAGCATATGACTAATGTCCCCAATTCCTAGCATGCATCAAATGTCCCCGATTCGTAGCATACGTTTGTCCCCGATTTGTAACATTTGACGACTGTCCCCGATTGGAAGTCTACGACGAATGTTCCCGATTCGTAGCATTTGACGAATGTCCCCGATTCGTAGACTACTACGAATTTTTCAGATTCGTCTACTACGAATGATCGGATTTGTAGCATTTGACGAATGTCCCCAATTCGTAGAATACTGCGAATGTCCCCGATTCGTAGCCCACGACTAATGTTCCCGATTTGTTACCTTTGACGAATGTCCCCAATTCGTAGAATACAGCGAATGTCCCCGATTCGTAGCATTTGACGAATGTCCCCGATTCGTAGCATTTGTCGACTATCCCCGATTGGAAGTCTACGACTAATGTTCGCGATTCGTAGCCTACTACGAATGCCCCCATTCGTAGCATTAGACGAATATCCCCGATTCGTAGCATTTGACGACTGTCCCCGATTGGAAGTCTACGACTAATGTTCCCGATTCGTAGCATTTGACGAATGTCCCCGATTCGTAGCCTACGACTAATGTTCCCGATTCGTAGCCTACTACGAATGCCCCGATTCGTAGCCTTCTACGAATGCCCCGATTCGTAGCATTAGACGAATATCCCCGATTTGTAGCATTTGACGACTGTCCCCGATTGGAAGTCTACGACTAATGTTCCCGATTCGTAGCATTTGACGAATGTCCCCGATTCGTAGACTACTACGAAACGACTAATGTTCCCGATACGTAGCATTTGACGAATGTCCCTTATTCGTAGACTACTACGAATGCCCGGATTTGTAGCATTTGATGAATATCCCCGATTCGTAGGATACAGCGAATATCCCCGATTGGTAGCATACGACTAATGTTCCCGATTCGTAGCATTTGACGACTGTACCCGATTGGAAGTCTACGACTAATTTTCCCGATTTGTAGCATTTGACGAAAATCCCCGTTTCGTAGCATTTGACGAATGTCCCTTATTCGTAGACTACTACGAATGCCCGGATTCGTAGACTACTACGAATGCCCGGATTCGTAGCATTTGATGAATATCCCCGAATCGTAGGTTACAGCGAATTTCCCTGATTGATAGCATACGACTAATGGTCCGATTCTTAGCATACAACGAATGTCCTCGGTTCGTAGCATTTGATGACTGTCCCCGATTGGTAGCATACGACTAATGTTCCCGATTCGTAGCCTACTAAGAAAGCTTTTTTCGTAGCATTTGACGAATGTCCACAATTCGTAGCATATTATGAATGTCCCCGATTCGTAGCATGCAACAAATGTCATCAATTCGTAGCATGCAACGAATGTCCCCAATTCGTAGCATACAACGTTTATTCCCGATGTGTAACATTTGACGAATGTCCCCAATTCGTAGGATACAGCGAATGTCCCCAATTCGTAGCATTTGACGAATGTCCCCTCATCGTAGCATATGACTAATTTCCCCGATTGGTAGCATACGACTAATGTTCCCGATTGGTAGCATGCGACTAATGTTCCCGGTTCGTAGCATGCAACAAATGTTCCCGATTCGTAGCATACAACTAATGTCCCCGATTCGTAGCCTACTACGAATTCCCGATTAGTAGTAGTATTTGACGAATGTCCCCGATTCGTAGACTACTACGATTGTCCTCGATTCGTAGCATATGACGAATGTCCCCGATTGGTAGCATACGACTTCTGTTCCTGATTCGTAGACTACAACGATTGTCCTCGATTCGTAGCATTTCACGACTGTCCCCGATTGGTAGCATACGACTAATGTTCCCGATTTGTAGCATTTGTCGACTGTCCCCGATTGGTAGCATACGACAAATGTTCCCGATTCATAGACTACTACGAATGCTCGATTCGTAGCATTTGACTAATGTCCCCGATTGGTAGCATTTGATGAATGCCCCCGATTCGTAGCGTGCAATGAATGTCCCCGATTTGTATATAAAAAAAATCCTTTTCCTTTTTTAATTTGAATAAATTGTAATGTGTAATCACAAAATTTGTAGAAGTATTTGGTCATCTTGTGTGCTGCAAAGTTTGTGAGTGCGGCTGTATATTACATATTAAAAAAAACTAGCGTTATGAACTTTAACTCGTTTTAGGTGGAATAAAAACCTTCTAACGAGATGATAATGGAACATAAATCGGGCAAATTTTCAATAGGCAGTTCACCAAAAATGGTTTAATTAGAAAATGGAGGCTAAAAAATTGATGACATGTGGCAATAATATTATGTTCTTTTACAGTATGCATTGCTATCGGGGACTAGGCTACAGTTTAAAAAGAAAGCAAGTAATAGTCTTGTTTACGTCATAAACACGCTTGTTCGCATGTTTGTGTATGAACAACCGTTGTATTTGCGTTCTCCGTTCAATATTACAGTAGGTATCAGCAAAAGCTCTGTTGTTTACCGTGAAAAAGGATTTATTTCTCGGGTCTTAAATAAAGGGAGAATCGACGTTCATAAAATCTAAGTGTGCCTATAACTCGCTGATGTTTTCGCGAAGCAGGCGGGCTGCGCGGCGCGGTGCGGTGCGGCGCGGTGCGGTGCGGTGCGGGCCTCGCGTGTTTATTGCCCGGATGGTTATGCCCACCGGCACGGCAACACTCCACCAAAAATTAAATCGAGAATAGAAAAAGTAAAAAATTGATAAAGTTTTACCTTATCTCGCCGTTTATCTATCAAGACAAACGTTTTAATATTTTCAAACCAGAAGGCGAGTGCTACTTGATATTTATCACGGTACAAAGTACCTAGATGGAATTTACTTTTAAATACTTAAGAAATTAAGTAGTAAGTTACTGTAACTTGACTTTAAACAACGAGCTGAAAAATTAATGTGTTTTTTATCAGCCTCCCCAAGCGAGCGACAATCTTATAGCGTACAAGCACGCGCACATAAAAATTGTACTGAACATTTATGGGCTGGTATTACAAGATAATATTCTCTATAAATTTAAAAAATATAACAGTATTTTCTATTTGCAACATTTTCTTTTTTTTCCATATTTTGAAGAAAGAAATATGTACAAAATATATCGAAGGATGTTCGTCTGAAAATTGCTCCTGCCGTAAGAAAAACATTTTCATATGCAGACAAAACACACATACAAAGTATGTCTCCAACAAAAGAACTTATTCTGCCAACCAATTTTCGCCCGTCCACTATTCGTCCGGTTAAGTTAAATACTTTTGGAACTAGCTAATATTTCCCAAACTAAATTATAAGAGCACAAAGTGACAGAACTCCATCGGCGGACGCCAGCCGGCCCCGGGGACGCGTCACACACACACACACGGGCGCGCACACACAGGCACAAGTTTGCAAACCTTTGAAAGGGATGTTCCTTGATCCCGGTATCCGGGATTTGCACGATGGCCCACAATTGTCAGCGTCCTCCGGGAAATGTGCTCGCATTATTTATTTATCCAGCACATTATAATTTGGGAAGGTTTGTCCATTTATTGGTGTATGTTTGTTATTAGTTGATATTGTCGAATATTGTGTTTCTATGTAATAGGGTATAATAACGAAAACCATTTACTCAGAAGGATATGCAGAATCAATATTTAAAACCAACTTTATAAACCTCCACTCAATTTATCGCTTCGTATAAAGGGATTAAAAGCATAAATGTTATATGTTTCACATAATGTTCTTTGAAAAATATGACAATATTCAATATAAATAACATCGACGTGGCATTTTGTACCAACTGGTTTACGTAACATTTAAAAAGCAAGGCGTTCGCCGAGTACGATTCATATATTTAAATTATAATTTTGTATACAACAGGTTTTAAACCTTTAGTATATAAAGATGACACTGTAATAATATAAATAGAATATTGTTAGCGAGCGTTACATAGATGGAAAAATATTACAAATATTAAATGATTTGGCATTATTTATGTTATTTAACATTAATTCAAAATTTTCTTTATCCCGTATACAAATTGTAAGGCCTCATGAATGTAAAAAGCTTTTTTATAAGATTTTTCTTTGCTCTCATCACGTCCCGTCAATTTATCATGTAAAGTATAACGTAGAGCGCAACACTTTTTAAGCGACGCGACAAGACGTATTGCGATGTCACGGTGCGACGAAACATGGGGTAACGTCTGTGCGTGGTGCGTGCGGAGTGCGGGAGGCGTGCGGGTGTCGTGCGGGTGTCGTGCATGCGTCGTGCGTGAGTGGTGACGTGCGAGACGTGACACGCTATTGTACTACATTATTCTGTAAATATAAATACCTATGAAAATGAGAATCTGAAATCTCTGTTTTTTATTTGACTATTCTTTTTGAAAGGCGTGTTTTTAAATTATGTCATTAAAGTTGGTAGGAGCTTACTTTTAAAAATGATACAAAGCATTTCACACATAGCGATAGTTAATACATATTAGATGTTATAAAAAATAATGTTAAAAGTAATATTGAAGATTAAAATATGAATTTCTTAAAACATGTTTTAAGTATCATGAATCATACTAAAACTATATTTGTCTGTTACCATCACATTACGAAATTACGAGTAGGTACATTAAAGTGACTTATCAAAGTCAAGTCATTACTTCAATGGCGTGTCTTTACAAACTTGATGTTATCTTACTAAAGTGTATATTTAGAATTGCTTTATAATGCTTGTAAACATCACGCTAGAATTTCTAGACACATAGGCAGACGTAAAAGATATAACATCTATATTTCTGTGAAAAACGTTTCAAGTTCCAAGTAATAAGACACAAACTTTCAGTCAAGTAATTGTCAGTTATGTCAAAATCAAGTTTAATGTCAAGTACAATCGGTAAAACTTTCATAGAGCTATCAAACTATTAAGTTATTGGCGCCTCGAGGCCTTTGAACAAGTTTGTTCATTACAATAAATATGTCAGCCACTGTCAATTTTACATTTAAGAAAATGTTTACTTATCGATCTTTAAATTGTCTGCTCTAAGAATTTAATATTCAGCACTCAATTGCGCAGAAAAATATATAAAGACACGATACATAACCATCGTCTGCATCGAATTTATCTGGAAGCAATAATAAACCATATTGACGTAGTATAAATTCGTAGCGGCCTCGTAGCAGAGCGTAGCACGTCTACAATATCGTAGCGGCGAATATAAAACGGCCTTCGAATACAGAATTAGGTATTGTTGGTTGAGTCATTATTTCTTACATTATTATTTCCATGATATATTTATCTTGAAGATCTATTAGGGGCGGTACCAGAATTTTATTTATTTAGGCATTGAAATTATTGCAAAAAAAAGAAGTTAAAGAAATAATGTAGTGTCGAATTCGAGTTATATTTAATGAGAAATCCGATATCAGATGCAGAGACTCAAAAGAAAGCGAGTTGCGATAAAATCGTTTCATAAGACCAGTTGAGTGTCAAATACCTACAGCTTAGTAAACTAATAGTAAGTAATTAAGAAAAAAAATATGTTTGCAAATCCTGTATGTAGTCGCAATACCAAGAAGATAACCAGCTTTTTCTTGATCAGTGACAAGAGGCTGTTGTCTGTTTTATTTCGTCCTTAACTTTGTTAGGCAAGTAATTCTTACATAATGTCAGTAATACAAGAATAATTGAATCAATTATTATCTTGTAGGCTTAGGAGGCACGTCAACAGATCAGCCTCAAAGGACCAGCTCCTGAAGTCAGCGCGTGCTGACCTTGAATACTAACTTGATACAATATTATTAGTATTATTGAGTTTATTAGCCATTTTCCTTTAGATAATAGTGTTAGGAAGTAAATAAGGTATCGAGTATCGAATGTTTAATTTACAAATATGATGGGATCGTCTTTTGTTATTGATCGTTGCGTACGAAGAAAGGGTTATCGTATGCATTGTCACGACCTCTTATTATTAAAATATGTATTCTACAGAAAAGGATAATTCAATGTTAACTTTTAAGTAGAAATATGAGTAAACATATAATTTTACAGATGTTTAGTTTTCACAGGAACTTGGCCAGCAGGCGGCCATGTTGTTACAAATACATACTTTGATGCTCACGTTAATTAAATCGATTTTACACATATATAATAAGGTGTTACGTTTCCTGATTTCTTTATAATACTGGCAAAGTTCAAGTATTATAAAGAAACTACAAAAAGTAACGAAAAAAAAAACAAGTATTCTATCAGAATAAAAAAAGGAATAAGTAAAGCTTTACAGTATAACAAATAAACTGATTTACTGTCTTTGCAACGAATGTGTTTCATATTCTACATTGGCTAAAGTTCCTAAGTTAGTTACATTGGTCCTTTGCGACTCTATTCATATATTTACTGGCCTTGAGCATGAGACACACAGGAACTGTGTTATTACTGTTTATTGTTACGTGTGTCTTTGTGTGTTTGTGTGTATGTTGCTTATTTGCTTACTTGTGTGGTGCTTGTATCACTGCTTTACTTTGGATACAAACAGGATTTATATTAACAAATGTTATGTAACATACAGTTGTTTGTAATATATCCTTACTAGTTTGAAATCCGATTTGAATGTAAATGTCGTCGTGTTAGTTCGGCGCGTCCCAAAGGTTTCGATTTCAGAAGTGTTGCAACTCCTTGGAGATTTTTGTATAGTATTACTGGATATTTCCAACTTTCATGTTATAGCTATTTTAAATGTATCTTGGACAGAAAAGAATATAAAATGTAGCTTGTGTACGTTTGCTGTAACAATTTGCAGTGTTGGAACGAGACCAATATTAGCATACTAAATAGCACTATAGAATAGCAACATGGTTATCCCGCAACAGTTTAGCTTTGCTCGATGTATTCCGCGCCATACTTGGACGAGATCGTCGAACTGAGCTGATCTCATTAGCCGGCGGCTCTCGCCTCGTCTGCATGCAGATGATGGCTTTGATCCGCAGCCGAGGGGCGAACACCCCCTCCGCCCTCCGCCACCGACACCCGCAGACACCCAGCGTGCTAGTCTGACGAACTCTAATGGCGCTTACAAAGGACCGATTATGTTATTGACTCCTAAATAAATGTGGTGTCAATTAATAGGTGGAATAGGAAAATAATATAACAATTACAAAAATCAAATGATTTATTTCTTCATGTAAACCAGTGTGTGTGTTAATACTGCCTCAAAGTACGTTAAACGAAATAGACTGTATGGGATGCACACATGGCTTCAAAGCATACAAATAAATCGAACATTTCAGCAATACAAAAAATAAATCAGATTCAAATTTTTCAATCTCCTTGTGCAAAGAAGGTTCTGCGTCGATTTGTCGATAAGCGAGTGAGCTCCGCGGGGATTAGTCCCGCAGCCGCCGCTCGGAGCGCATTAGCCGCACTTATCCCGCCGATCTGACGGGCGAGCGGCGAGTGGGGCGGGGAGCGGGGCGGGGGAGATAGTGCCTATATGTGTAGCCCTTACCGGGAAGACCGGCCGCCGTCTTGTTTGACTTCCCGAAAGTGTAAGCGCTGCGTAAGTTTGGAGATTATCTTATGGGTTGTGTGTTCCGTATGACCAATGAAAGTATCGATTTAATTGGCTATAGATACGATACTCTTGTGATGGCTATGAATTCCAATGTGAGAAGTCATACAAAACCGCACATTATACTTAAATTCAAAGAGTGACGCAACATTAAACTGCGCACCTAATATAAAACAGAAAGTTAGATATTTAACCGCAATTTATTCTATACAAAGATTACAGAGCGCTCGAGTCGTTTCTGCGCTTATTCAACCAACTTCGAAACTTTCTCGTTGAATTTATTTCACAATTCACTAGACTTTGCCACCGGTCGTCATTTAAGCCAAGTCGCGTTACGTAAGGATGGTGTGCTATAGACTATTATAAAAACTTCGATATGAAAAACGGTTAGTTAACTAACACACAAACAACAGACACGCAAAATTGAGAATGGTAGGTAATAGAATTATGAATTAATATCCACCGAAATTCGCAGTAATTTCACCCGTAAACTTCAGGTTTGTTCCTGACACTCGGGCAACCTGGCCTCTCTCCGACATCAAACGGCGCGGTAGCTCGCGTTAATTCCAGTTATCTTTCTTCCTGCTATATTACAAAAGTCAGCTTACTAACCGGATTAGTCTGGCTCTTATTACTACAGATAAATCCTTGATTAAACTCGACTCGGGAACAAGCTTTAAATAAATACGTTGACGCTCAGGATTAAGATTCACAGTTCGTCGCTATTGTATCGCTAAAGTTTAGATATTTGTTACATATTACCAACTAACTTTGTCCAGTTCAATAATATGTTTTCAACCAATAAGTGCAGAACGAAATGTAATTGAAAAGTTCTGCTAGCAAAATAAGATGCTGAAAGAAGAATAAGATGAAATGAATTTGCATGCTTTAAATAAGTGCTTACAATGCAGGTACAAATAAATCATTCTTTTGGTCTCATAATGATCATCTACAAATATAACTAACTGTTATTTCTAGTGTCATATATCAATGTTTTAAAACTATTTCGTTAATAATTGTATAAGATTTATTATCCAAGTTAAAGAAATTCATAATTAAATTATGCATTTAATTTTGCACATATCAAAAAACACACATCAAAAAATGTTAGCTACCAATTACGCTTTACCATTTTTAATATAAAACCACTGGTCTCTTTGAACTGTTAAATGAATTAACTAAAGTCGATTGGTTTCCAGCACAAGCCTGTCGCCGCAAACACAAGTGAAATCTCCGCGCGTTATAAAAACGTCTGCTCCCTAACGCAGTACGGTACGGGTGCGGTGCGGGTATCGTGAGGGCACCCCACTCTCTTCATAAACCCTTACATACTAAAATGTTAACGTCCCTTCAGTTTGGTAAGGCACAGCTTTTGGAACGCTACGAAAATATGGTCTTAATTTTCTAGAATAAATCTCAAATACTTAATACGTAATATAATAAGGAAGATGGAAGTAGTGGTAGCTTGTGCTTTATACTTAGGCTGAACGTAGAAAATCGTTCTTAATTATACACTACTAGCTGATCCCCGCGACTTCGTCCGCGTCAATTTCTGTTATTATGACAGCGATTAAGAAGTTTAAAAAAAAAAGTATTTCTGCGCAAATGATAATTTTAGTTAATATTATGTTGATAAAACTCTGTAGCAAATAATTGGCAATAATGCATTAACTTCGACCAAATGATTACCTTAAAAAAGGTTATAGTGAGTCAATCTTAAAAGATAGACATATACTGTCACAGACATTTTTTTAGATCATTTAAAGAGGAACAATTCTTTCATACATATATTTTGGGTAACTCGAACCGTTTACGCAGCGCACGCAACGGAAGCTTTCAAGTATGAATATTTTTCCCCGTTTTTGTGACATTTTTCACTGCTGCTTAGCTCCTATTGGTCGCAGCGTAATGTTATATATCCTAAAGCCTTCCTCGATAAATGGACTATCTAACACAAAAAGATTTTTTCAATTTTAACCAGTAGTTCCTGAGATTAGCGCGTTCAACCAAACAAACAAACAAACAAACTCTTCAGCTTTATAATATTATATATAGTATATAGATTTTTTTTTTCCTAATTATTATACACTATTTTTTTTTCCTAATTATACGATTACATTTTTTTTACTTTAATTTTTAACTTGTTCTTTCGAAATATATTTACATAAAAAATTAGTTAAAAATACGATAAATAACAACACCACAAACAACCCAATTCGCTTCCATTTTAAAGCCATGCAAATAAAGTCTCAGCCATCAAAATAACTAGAATGGCACCGAAGGACCGGTCGTACTATGTTTACGAGGACCGCGGAGGCATTATCGTGACTTTTGTGGCGCATAAAAGTGTCCTTTAAACATAAACATTAGGCCGTTACCTCGGTCTGCGACCTTTACATTTATCACTACGAACCAAACAGCTATGTTTCATATGTTTTAGAGATATGTGAATTTTATAGGGTACTAGGGCCACATCGTTGAAATGTAAATATTTCTCGTGTACTTTGAAATGAGATTGAGCTGTAGTTTATGAGTATTACTGTATTACGTAAGGTGATGCGACAACTGTTCAAAAACACGAAGAGAAAAACACAATGGAAAAGCATTATTACATGCAGTTATATTTTAAACATGTTCCTTTACAACCAACTACTGAGGTTCTTGAACTGGAAAACATTCTTTGTGCTCAAATTAAGTAAGCAGTGAACCATAACAGAGTGAAAAGTACGCGAAATGCTAATATGCTTCAGTTACAGTGAGGCTCTCAAAGAATGCTGAGATAAGCATGCACAACAACTACTTCATGCACTACCTTGCAGTGTAGTGCCTTTTGTGCTTTTACTGACTCTTGGACTAGCTTTAGCATTCCTTTTTAAAGATTATTCAGTGTTTGTTCTTTTACAATAACGGACTTTGACTAAAGGATTTATGATTTATAAAATATTTTTATTTTCTCAGGAACTGTTATGGATCGAATAGAAAAAAATGAATGTAGGTGCTATCTCTAGTTGATGTCGTTGATGACCATAAAAATACCATTTAGAAAAATATATCTTTTTGTTTCCTAAGACGTTTGAAAGTCTACATATTACTAAGGTCTTAACATAAAGTAGATATAACCAAATCAGTTTCTTGACTGGCTAGTCAAAGAGCAGATGTAACTCGCAAACTATAGCCTTCCTTTGTAGGCTCATTTGCTTTAGGGTCGGCTTTGCCAAGACGCGGCGCAATATAATTATTTTAGACAAAGCGAGTGTTATCGAACCCTCGCAATCCAATTAATGAGGGGCGCTGATTCTCATGACCTATTGCTGACGAGCCCATGATAAACCTCCTTTGTGGATAATGAGATATTATAATTAAATATTAAAGGAATGCATTTGCCGATGCAAATGGTCATCCATTTTCCTTCACACTAATGTTGTACTTGATCTATTGTCAATTCTGATAATATAAATGGGCTCTTTATAAGTGACAGGAAAAACAAATAATACCAGGTTACTACAGTTAAAATAGAGTACTTTTTTTCCTTCTTTAATTAAATGACGGTGGCGATACATTGATAGGAATGACTCTGACTGTACAGAGCGTTAATATTGGATTACCCAGAGCAAGCTAAGTTACCGGAATAATCTCATTAAATATATACTTACCCTTGAGACGCGATACATTTCTTTTTAAATAAGTAAAATTCAACCTAGTTCGAAAGTTATTCGCTGCCATGTAACAGATTTTTTGAAAAGATTAACGACCAGCCACTTTACTTAGTATTATATAAGTAATTTTGATAGAGCATTTGGCTTATTTTTGAGAGATTATTTAAGCAAACCAATGTAAAACCTTACTATATGCACGTATTTAGAGATACATATGTTTGTCAGTTCTTTTGTTACCATAAACCAGGCTTTGCCAAGTTTGTCTAGTTTGCCAAGGTCTTGTGTGAGTTGTCCCAAGACATTATTATTTTTCATAACTTATGCTAATCTCGTAGATAAATATGGGTATGTGTTTTTGTACTTTCAAGTTGGAAGTTCGACCTAGTTGCCTAACGGCCAAAGAGGCATGAATCTCTAAGGCCTTAGATTTTAAAGAGTTTCCCAACTTTGTCAATACTTGAACAATTCTTTTGTTTCGGCAACAACTTCTTAACTGGTGGAAGTTTTGATTAGACCATTATTTTGTAGATGTTCTTGGAAAGTAAATACATCTTAAAAGGATAACTTTACTTTAAGTATTAAGTAAAAACTTTAATAAGTATCAACAGACATTGTTGGGTTTTTGAGATGCTAAAAATAAAATTACATTAAGAGATTGTACTATACTCATATAATATAATTGTGGTCTTTATACGCAAATACATGTATTCTTCAAAAGCCTACAGTAAAATAATAAACATTTAAAACAATAGTCGCCCTAATAAAACTCAACGATATAATCTAAAAACATAACAACATTCCGTGAACAGCGACAGCCAACGAGCTGACTTCCGACAATACAAAAAAATAAACTCGATGAAATCGTAACAAAGGAGGAAAAATAAACATTAACACGGATAGGGGTCAGGCCGTCGGGGCGGGACAATTGCTGGGATATTCGGGACATTCGGGACATGATGGAGTGCGCGGTCAGCGACGCTTTTTATATCATGGATGCTCAAAGAGGTCACCGTAATGTACAAAGGGCAAGCGCCTGGCTTCCGTGGAAAGTTACCAATAAAACATGCTTGTTAATGTTTTTGAAAACGTAATAAATACTACTGTAAGTGGGTTTTGGTGTTTTCCTTAATGCGCGAAGCAATAATTATTTTCTTTGTTTTTTGTGTGTTACAGACATGAAAATATATTCGAAACTATTTTAAAAGACTACATTAAATGTTACTCGAAACGTATAGCACTGGAAAGCTACTGAACCAAATATCTGCATGTTGAAACGTTAAAAAGAGAACAGGCAACACGTTTCACGAATATAACGTGAAGCGTGAAAAATACATTCAAATAAATACACAACGCTGAATGAAAAACGCAAGCGAAATATGTGAGGGTTGCATCGGCAAACGTTGTTACGGAGCCTCTGGAAGTATTCATAAGCGGATTTATGATGCTACAGGAAAAATGTACACGAAAAGGTCTGAAAAAAGGTTTTCATTTTCTCCGGTGGCAAGGATACGGCATGATAAATGTGTGTTTGTATGTTTCATGAGGGGACAAGATGGCACTCACACAGCCTCGCAGGGTCACCGCGGAGGATGCGAGAAGGGTCGACGGTATGCTTTTTCCCTGTGTTAGTATTTGAGAATACATATTTGGAGTTTCTTGCCCATTCTTCTTTGTTGGAGTGACATTTAGGAATGGGCAGCTGGCGTTGTCTGTTTGTCAGTGTCTGACTTGTTAACATGGATTTATGGCTTTTTGGCCTTCGGAGACATCATCATTTAAACTGTTCGACGGAAACATCTACGCTAGACTTTGCCTGCCTTAAGACACGAGGCTAAAAATAATATTTTTATTATATTTTACAGAGGGATATCATTCGATGTTTTACGACTGTCTGTATAGTAAAATGATCACGTGTCTTATTCATAACCGCCCCTTACTTTCCTCTCAACGTGAAGGTGGCTCCGGTGTCGAGTGCATCACGTGTGCCTGTGAGACACCGGTGAGTGACGTCACAGGCTCGCGACAACCGGGTCAAGTGGCTGATCGGAGGTGAGAGCCATCGATCTGAGGTGAAGCGGGGTTTTGTGTAGTTAGCGCCTTTCACAGCATACGTACACTGCGCCTTATTGTTCGAAAAGCTCTTTGAAGAGAGCACCACTTCTTAACCTTTTCGATCCACGGTCGTCTACATGACTTACTTAGTTCCAGACATCGTGGCTTAAACTTAAGAGGAAAGGGGAGTGGACTTTTCTCCATACAAATGTTCTCGTCTGTTTTCTCGCTGGTTTCTGAACTTAGGGCTATGATTTTTTGCAGTAATATAAATATGAACTAGATCTATGCCCCTATTTTTTCCTTTTTTAAAATAAGTTATATTTAAAGAAACTAGAACCTTCTAAAAAGTGCCGATTTTGACCGCAGTTTTCAGAGGAGTTTTTTTTCAAATTTGGCAACGATTATTGAAAAAAGGAAAAAACAGAGGCACAGATTATTTTTTTCTTATGCAGTATATGAAATATCTTTAAAATTGGTTAAGAATTGGGGGAGAACATGACGAGAGCCAAACCTCGATTTTTCGTCAGTTTTTCGGTCTGAGCTACTGTTGTCCTTATCGCACGAATTTGAGGGCGGGGGGAATTAGAGCGACAGCAACTTTCTTCAAAAACCGAATTTCCAAAAGTCTCTCCGCTCCCCTTTCCTCTTAATGAATGGTTTTAAAAATCCCCCCGATTAAGCATAGTATCAGAATCGATGGATTAGGTTTTGGGCCACACCAATGAAATAACACCTTGGAATACAACAATTTATTGGTCATAGGCATTTTTTAACGATTTAAAAAGATATAATGCCTAGATAAGCGTTTTCCAATAAACCTTCCATGAGGACCAATTTAGTGCTTAGTAAGCATAGTAGGTCTTTGAACCGGTGCGGCGCGTATAATAAATAATGCGACACATCAATCGCAGAAACCGCTTCGTCACTCGAGTACTATTCACTCAAATATACTCACATATTGCGTCGGCTTGTCACTTAACTACGGATGAGACATCACTCAACTCATAATGTAATCAATCTTCCTTAAATCTCTTCACAAAATGAGCATCCAAAATGTTTACTAGATTTTTAGAAGTAGATCAGTGATTAAATTATCAGGTATTATCGAAGAAGATAACGTCTTATTAGGTTTTGTCACGTCAATCTCTCTCTATTCACAGCAATGTACCTACAACACTTAATCTACTTCGCCAAAATAATGTCTCTTTTCTTGTCTTTTTATAATAAAGAAAATATTTGGACGCAAACGCCCTAACGTCATAATAAACAGCTGCAGACAATAACGTTTCTAGCAAAAGAATGTAATTTAACTTTTATAGTATTTTTTCTTGAAAAAAAGCCTTTCTATCAGAGGAGGGATTTTAATAAAATTCTAAAATTCCTGCGGCAGGGGTCGGTAGATAAGGGTGGTCGGGCGCGATCGATGAATATAAAGTTTGGCAATAAAACGGCGGGGGACAGCGCCGGCCGCAAAATATCTGACCGATGTCGCAAACAAACACAATTACTTTGTTTTTATACGAGACTAGCTGAAGCGCGCGGCTTCCCTCACAATTGCGGATTTTAATTTAATTTTATAGTAGCTACAGAAACAGCGAGTTAGCATAGAAATAGTTCACACTGTGGAGCATTGACTGGCCATGTAGAACGAAGGCATATTAAGGCGAATATTTTAGTTATGCAGATAAAAAGGAAAGAACTAGAGTCATTACATCTATTATGTAAAATGTTGTTGAATAGTAGATTAGTAACTAAGTACGTAAATTTTTATTTCGTATTGTAAAAACGATATTGCAAATTGCATTCCACAATGTTCTATCATAAAATGTCATCATAAACTACAAAGATACGTGTCACGTTTGTTTGCATATTGTTTTAAATGTTCTGTATCGTAATTGTCTATTGTTCTTACTGTCGTAAAGTGATATTATACAATATTTTAGTAAACATTAAGATGTACCTACTTCATTTCTACATGACAGTAATCTGTACTGTTAGGATAGCAAGATTTTTATTGATATTAATGTTGGGTATAATAATATAGTATTCTGTGAAGACATCCAAACAAATTGGACAACAAAACAAAGTAACATAATGAAGCCAATTCATTTCGTGTAGCTTACTTCGTAATCCTATAAACTGAGTTTATAAAGAAATGTCTTTACATGCAAACTTTTTTGTTTTTATTGGAGAGATTTTTCTTATGAATACTTCAGATGAAATTAATAGAGATTTGTTTTATAAAATTGTCTTTTTCTTGTGTGCTGTAACTTTAATACGCGCGCAATCTTTGTACAAATGGTATTTAAAGAGTATAACAGAATATCAGAATAGGAATACATATGACTGCGCAACGATAAGTAACAGAGCATTTATGAAACTAGCATTGCACGAGTTTAGATTGAACTACAATAGATTTGTAGTTGCTTCAGTAACAGTCTACATTTGTGTGTCAGTATTTCAATCGGTTCTATCAATTGTTTCATGGTTATTAAAAGCCATATTATTTTTCTTACCACGTTGGGACTGATGTTTTAATATATGTATAGATGAGGCATATCATTATACATACGAGTATATGTATGTATATATATACTGTGAGACTTTTAAAAACTGATACGACTTTCACGCCTGTCTTTATGTGGTGATATTGTGTGATCAGAATGTGCGAGATGAAAAGTGATAGGTAAATAAGACTACGAAAATTGTCCGTATTTAATGCCTCATTTTTGACGAGCTAGTGCGACAGCTACCTCATTTGTGTATAGGTATACAAATCATTGAGTGTAGATACAACTAAAACTGAAAGGATGGTAGTGGCAGGCGCTTCTTACCGCAGCTGTATACGTCAGATGTTGACGTGGTTATATTTGTGCAGATTTACAGTCTGGTTCATAAACATTCCGACGGTTATAAATGTCTCTCATTTACATATTAACGCAAAGGATTGCAAATTCGATCGAAATGAATACCAACTACTTATTTTTAGTGCTTATGAATGTTGGTATAATAAAATAGGCAGACCTAAAGACATGAGTCTGTGCCAACCCTGCAGAAATACTTAAGAGACTAGTTCTTTTTGTATTATAAATCAGAACGAATATTTACTGGTACAGTTTTAATTAAGTATCATAATCATGTCCCATACTAGACTTCATTTTTACGTGACACACTATTTTTGAGATGTTCAAGCGCATAAGGAGGAGAACTATAGGATAGAATGATATCCAAGCACACATAAACGGTGAGTGAGACAGAGACGGCAATATCTTGTAACAGTTTTCTGACGCGCCTAGTTATAACCGTTCTATAATTTTCAAATCTACTCTCCATAAGAGCACAGGCAAGTGGCAGTGAGGACATATCCTCAATATTTAATAAAGGCGCGTTTGGAAAGGTCACGGCTTAACACGAGGGAACCTTTGGCGAACGCAAACACAAACGTTTCGGGTAATATGCGTCGCTCCAGCCCGCAGACAAACGGCTTCAGATCTATCGCAAAGTATTAATGAGACAAAGATAGAAAGCTGACTTGTAAAGAAGGTAAATGAAAGAGGTTTATAGGTTTAGTTTCATTGCAGTAACAAATGACACATGTGGTAGGCGAAGGATTAAATTATTATACACGTGCTAATTTAACTGTTAAGTTCAAAAAATAGATCATGAGAAAATCTGAATTTTGCATACCAGTGTTACTTATTCAATGTGTAAGTTTAAGCATGTTGACTGGCATGATTTTATTATGCATCACACATACAGCAGGATATACGAGTAACGCATAAAAATACCTTCTGCGAATGTTCTTCTGAAGCGCTTTACCTTACATTATTCATACTTTGAGTCATAAACCTTTTAGGCGAGGGCCGGGGGCGCGGTCCCCGTGATATGCGGAGTAAGCCCGAGATACAGCGGCCCATATAGTATAGGAGCTAGCAACGTTTTCGAGAAAGAATTTTAGGTCAGCTGATTTTGTGATATGCCGTCCTTCTTGCTCTTTCGGTTAGAGTCTGGGCTATCTGGCTGGCGGGAGCGGTTGCGTTCATTAGTGCGCATCCAATCCAATACTTTTCATGACTTTCTTATTTTAATTCAAGGTTTAACAATTGAATTAAGGTCTGGCAAATTAATTTTAAGTTTTTCTTATCTTTAAATAACATAATATTAAAATTACAGACATTATAAAATACTTTAAAAATTTTATAAAAAAAAAAAAAAAATTAGCATATGGCACATAATTAGCATTGTCAAAAATGTCTGGCAATAAAAAAAGTATGTCAGGTAGACTTATTTAAAAACAAAAAATTAAAAATTACGCCTCGTAAAATGTTTTTAAAATGTAGGATTATCACCTGGACAAGTAGGATGCGCACTAATGAACGCAACCGCTACCGCCAGCCAGACAGCCCAGACTCTAACCGAAAGAGCAAGAAGGACGACATATCACAAAATCAGCTGACCTAAAATTCTTACTTTCCAAACGTTGCTAGCTCCCGTACCAATATCTCCAGCGCCGGCTCTCAATGCCACACTACAACTTTATTTACGAGGCACGCCTTCATAAAGGGAACCCTCAAAATTTGATAATACGCGGAATACGCCGCCTTTTGAGAAATTCCTCGAGATCTTGTTTTCTCCTCAAAAGGCTTTGAGTGCCTTCGAATTGTTTAGATAGCTTTATTGTTCATTCAGATTTACACTTAAGATATATTTTAGGATAGCCTTCAAACCCATTGTAATATCCCACTGACTTGATATCTCAGTTAATAAACTTAGGACTCAAAATGTTATATCCAAGAACCGATTTCGAAGAAAGATCTTAAATCGGATAGTATATAAAATTTTGTTATAGCAATACGCAAGATATTTTCAAAATAACACGAAGACAGTTACAACATGGTTGTATCTCTTAGTTCTGATAGCACGTTTTCAAGGAGAATTAAAATGTATGAAAGTGTTAGGGTAGGAATCCTAGCTAAATGACTAGCCCACAAAAAAACTATTTATGAAAAGAATATACTCTTGGAATTGAGTCTGGACTCAATATGAATCGAGCTAGTTCTAGTATTACAATACATGTTCAGGCGGCGGTCGCCGTTTGATTTACGTTGTAGCCGCAGCTCTCAGCTCTGCAGTGCGGTGACGACATTCTCTATATTTATATTTTCACTGCATTAGCTTTTAATGGCCCGAGTCACACTACGTTTCGGTGTTAGCTAAGTGCAGTGTGTGCGCATTTTTGGGTGGAACATTGTGGTAACAAATCACTCTTGCAATAAAACTTTTAAATATAGCAGTTTCGAAAGTAGAGCATACTTTTAGGGACGTGAGTTTTTTTGTTGATAATTATAAGTGGTATAGGTACATAAGTAGAATTATGAGAGAGGTCCATACTTCTTCATTTTATTATGAGTCAGGAATGCTGACCAGCATGAGGACTCGCGCGGAATCCATGAGTAGGTCCTTGATTAAGATGTTATTGGGACGCATACCGCGACCCGCGCGCGCTGAATGACAAGTACCTTCAGAAACTCTATTATATTGAATATTATAACTATTATAACTGCAGTAATTATTTTCGTCTAACAAATCAAAAGTTATAGCTATTTTTTTGGTTTGTTATTGTTGCTAATAAATGAAACGAACATGAACAAAACTATGAACTCAGATAAGCGTTGGTAAGTACTATCTTAATTTACTATAGCTGTGCCCACAATTTCGGTCGCGTGGATGACGAAACTTATCAATGAGTTTTTTGTGTAAAGTGCTAATCTTTAAGACTATTTTTATATAAGAGCCCTAACACCTAGCGCCTACCTACACTTATATGTATATACCAATAAATAAGCAAAATCCCTAAAAACTAAAATCTATACGAATGACTAATCCTACCTAAGAGTACTAAAAATAACCTACGTTACACACTATCAAATATACTACCTATACTTGAAATTAAAATCTGTGCGGTTTACGCCTTATAAAAGTAAACCTAAGTACCTACTTAATTAAAAAAAAAACTCAATATCAGAAAATAAAATACCTACCTACCTAAATAAACCTATTTCTGATGATAACTAATCTAAACTTAATAAATGAGCAAAATCCCTAAAAACTAATATCTATACGAGTGACTAATCCTACCTAACAGTATTATAAAATAACCTACGGTCACTACGTACACTATCAAATATACTACCTATACTTTAAAATTAAAATCTTTACCTACGACTTATAAAAATAAACCTAAATAACTCTACACTAAAGGTGACGTAACCTACAACAAACTTATTATTTGCGGTTGGTACAGTAATCGGGTCTAGGGATCGAACCGCAAAATTAAGTTTGTTTTTTATTGTATATACTTTTCCTGGATAAAAACTACCCAGTGTGGTGCCCAGGATGTTAAAGAATAATTATACCAAGTTTCATCGTAATCGAACGGGTCATTTTTATGTGATGCCTGAACAAACAGACAGAATTTTTTTTAATCACATTTTTGTGTTCGGTGTCGGTCTAGTACACCCTAGACTAGAACCATTTATTTTTTTGATATTTTCAATGTACAGAATTTTCACTTCTACAGATTAATTATAAGTATATAGATTAAATAAAAATAAAAAAAAATATAGGTATGGAAGGATATAGTAATTAATATGTATCATAAAAAGCTGGCTGTACAGATCTCTATTCATCCGGTCCACCATTTACCAAATTGAACCGCTCACACTTCTCCGTCGGATCCGCCATGACATCCCCGTGCTGTGAGCACAAAGCCGACATCAGTATGCGGTAAGCACAGGCGACACTCGGCACACTACACAGGACACAGGACACGGGACAGCGACACTTTGATCGCGGCTTACTCTCGCTCACTCTATCACGGTACGCTGAGAGATGAAACTGTGTCTGTCATATTAGAACCTCTTCATTTGCATATAGAGGCTAACGCCACAAAGATGGTGTTTGCATACAGATTGCTGATTCCTGTTATGTCTTATGTGGTCAGGTATTCTCAATTACTTAGAAGGAAGATAGTTGATTACACAATTTCCTGAACTTTAAGTATAGGTATTTCTTGGGTATATCCTACGGAAGAATCAAATATTTTTATGTAAACGATGGTTTGAGTCACAAAAATTAGGCTCACAATATAACCAATTGATTAGTAAGCTTTAAAATTAAAGTGATAGTTAAAACTTAGACAACTTTACTGTGAGTAACAGATCTACATCAAGCAATTTAACACAGAGCTACGTTTTTAATATGATTTTTATAAACTTTTATATCAAAACTGTATTTTTTATATAAACGTGGTCCAGTCTTGGAGACTCATTGAGTCGTGCGTTGGCTTGTTCACAAATCTCCAATCAATGTTCAGTGGAGCGGCGAGTGCGACTCGTGCGCGCTCGCGGCGCCACTCGCCTCGAGTGCTGGCACGTGGCGCTAACGCAAGCCTTGGAGAGCAGAGGTAAGAGGACTGCTGGTAAGGAAAATGTGGCTTTTACGTGACGAATTATATATAGACAGACATTTGTTCTCCTTGTATACCAGTTTGTCTGATGAATTTGTTTTGGAAAAGGAAAAAAATTACGGAATAAACTACTGTATGTTCGTACAAGTATGTTTACAGCTGAAAAAACTGTTTACCATAAAAATATCATTGGTTTGTAAGCGTGGTACACAACAATACTGGTCACTTACCATACGATTACCATAACAAGTGCTGAACGACCTTCCACCTCGCGATGGGGTCACTGACCACCTCAATGGGGGTTAATATGGCTCCAACATGTTAATGTGTGTGTTTGTATTGTGTTTTTATTGTGGGCGATAGTGTTATGTCATATATTGACACGTATTGGAGTATGAGAATAAAGTAGGCGCTTATAAGTAACATAGAAATGATGTAGAAACTTGGGTTTGATTAATGCATTTCAATCTTTTGAATTCACGTTATGATTTTTACTTCTATAAGTAGTATATTGTAATTCCAAATGATAAAGAGACACGAAAATGTCGACGCGATGGCGTATCCTGTACGATAAACAAACACCTTTAAAACGCAACGATAAATATGCAATCTATAACACCATTACTTACTTAATTGGCTTCAAAACAATTCCCCCCAATTATCGCAATTCACATTAAAAAGTAAAATATTCCAGACGTGGCGCCTACGCCGTAGTACCGTAGCTCGTAGCACGCCCTACACATTATTATAACACATGGCTCCCATGAGAAAGAAGGCTGCTAGTAGCTTATTTTAATTAAGTCAATGTTTTAGGTGCTTGCCGTAAATATTGTTTTGTTTACGAAAAAAATAATAACGCTATCATTTTAATTGGCTGGCTTTAATTATTACTCATTAAATTAATTTACGTCGAGAAATTGCTGACAATTATGCTTTTTGGTTTCTTATGCATCCCCACTTTTTTGTAAAGAAAACTAGGCAGGTATTGAGATTTAATGTTTTTTCTTGCGTTTCCGCTGCATGGTTTCCTTTTTAATTAACACGCTTTTACGTATGGGCGCTCTGTGCCATATTTTTCGTCTATCGAGCAACCCACGCTTTTTCACAATAATACTAGTGTTTTTTGTTCATTACCAATTTCAGCTTACTTAGGAATTATTTTTCACTTTTTTAGTTAGAAGTACTTTAAAAGCGTGTTTTTTAGTTTTTTAAACTATATTTATTTATGCTATTTGACAGCGGCACACTTATAGTTAACAGGTTGTATAAAGTATTTATTCATATTCATTAAATCTCATGTATGTACTTCACTTTTATGCTGTTACTGGTTTAGCCACGAAGAACGTTTGTGGTAAAAGATAAAATGTGATATATGTATTGTAATGTATTTTTAGGAACAAAATAACATTATGAACAAGTATTAAACTAATATAGTTTATTACTTGTTCTTTGCTTTATTGGATACCTATAACAATTGCTGTCATTTAAAAATGTAAGATCCTAAAGTAGGTTAGATTTGACTTAGCCAATTATCATTACATCAGTCATTTTATAAAGTTATTCATATCATCTCACATATAATATATATATACATATAATTCTGATAAAAACTGGCCAAGTCAAATCTAACCTACTTTCATCATTCATGGGGTCACCATGGCACTTATTTTTTGACTTAACTTTATTTTTATATTTCTGTTATATCTATTACTTATAATTAATCTGTAGAACTGAAAATTCTGTAAATTGAAAATATCAAAAAAATAAATGGCGGTTGTTGACCGACACCGAACCCAAAAATTTAATTAAACAAATTTTTGTCTGTCTGTCTGTCTGTTTGTTCAGGTATCACGCAAAAATTACGAGTTCGATTACGATAAAACTTGGTATAATTATTCTTTATTATCCTGGGCACCACACTGGGTAGTTTTTATCATAGATCTTTGGCAGTTGTTAAGTCAATTCTGAAAACCATTCTTACTACGGGATACTGTGTTCCCCGTAAAATGGGTTGTGGAGGTCAGATAGGCAGTCGCTCCATGTAAAATACGGTATTCAGCTGAATCCGGTAAGACTGGTAGACGACCCCAACATAGTTTGGGAAAAAGGCTCGGCAGATGATGATGGTTTCTTACGCGTAGTATCTTATGAATTTATCTCTTTTGTTTATGTTTGTCGATTGCTAAGGTATGTATAATAAGTTCGTATGAAATCATTCGTGAGTTTAAGAAGGGTGAAATACTCGTAATATTAATGTTATGACTTCCAACTCGATCGTTAAGGCATGTCGCCCCGTCATATCATCGCCCTTATGTGGTACATACCTCCTATGTAGTACATACTGCCTCATGTGATACATACTGCTTCATGTGATATTACTATTTATGCTCAGTGCTGCCAAGTGGCCATTCCAAGCAACTCCTGTAACAAAAAAGAACCCAAAGAACAAGATTTCCCAGCTTTAATCATCTAAATTATTCAAAATGACTCTAATTCAGAATTCCATTAACGAAATGATATTCGAAGTTCTGACGAATAGTTTGGTCTTCGTTAGCTACGAGTTGTCTACGAGTGTGCTACAGTGATTGCGTAGCAGTGGGGGTCACGATATACCGCTCGCTGGCGGGTCGTAGTGTGTCTCAGCAGGGATGCTGCGAAGGGATAATGACCTGATAAATGGCGGCTCTGATATATCGGAGCTGTCGACGTAATGAGGTATCGTTTGCTGGGTAATTGGGGTATTGAGACCACTTCAGAAATAAAAATATATCCGGACTAGAACGAGTTTAATTCGCACTCCAAGGGTTGGTGCTGATGATCGGCACGGTTATTTAAAAAAAAAAAACTAATCAAACAAACCTAAAAATATTTGATTAAAATGTTTGATCATACATCGATGTGTAGCATTATGCAATTTCCAATTTCGTATTTTCGTGTATTTTCCTTTTTTTTTTAACAAAGATATACTAGTATGTTTCAGACGTTGCATTAGAAGCGTTGTTAAAGTTTTGGATAAAAAGGCAGTTGTCGTGATATTTTAACCTCCAAATGCTCCAAATGTCTAAGTAATCATATTTTATTATACTGCCGAAACTCATAACAAATTCAAAACTATTTAAATTACGCTTGATATACTCCAAATCGCGACCTTAAACTAAATAAGGAACATAGTCGGAAACAAATTAACAGGCTGCGTCAAACGTTCTCATCAAGTTAATGTGCGCCATCTACAAATATTCCCCTTAACTCTAGATCTACACGAACCGTTTCCGTGCTCAATACACATTACATTGAACATTGACGTCAGTGAGCCAGCTCTGAGGTAGCTCTCCAAAGCGCAGTGTACTGCAATAAATTGCGGAATTTAAATATGACATCAACGTAGGACGTGGTATAAGGTACACGATGTTATGTACGAGCGACACGCACGTTACTACACACGCTGAGTGAAGCTTCGCTGTTAAGGGATAATATGTCTTATTGCGCAGTGACATAGAGACAACTTTTCTTATCCGCATTAGCCTTTCCCTGTCAAAGATTGTAGCTTAGTTTCATGTATTCTCTTGTAGTTTTTATTTACGTTACACTACTTCTTTTATAGTAATTTATTTCATTATATCTTTTACAAACAAATTTATATAGTAACAAATAATAGATTTTCAGTTAATCTTAATTTATAAAGCCCACTATTATGCTATGAATAGGTAATGACGAGCTCGAGATAATGGTAGTTAAAGTTGAACTAACTAAAAACTTTAGTCAAGTATAACCCATTTTCCTTATAGCTAGTATTAATCCATTAAGGCGCTGTGTATAGTAAAAATGGGCTTTTTCAAACAGTTTTTTAGCAAAATGTATAGATGTCAGAGCAGCTAAAAAAATATATGTTAATCTTCATCATATTTGTGAGATAACCTTTGTTTTCAAAACACGATTTCAGTAATTTTTCTCGATAAAAAAAAATCGTAAACAAACCACTAAAATGGATTTTCAAAAAAGTTTTCCGGTGTTATTTATGAACCAATCTTGATAAAATTATTAACAGTTACGTAATAACTAATAATGAAGATAACCTTTGTTTTAGTTTTTCAATTAAGATAATATATTAACAAATATTCATATATTTAATGAAAAATAACACGATCCTGACAAACTAAATATGGCGTTTTGTTCGCTTCTCTTTCATTCGTACGCGGACGGACAGTGTGCGCTGAGGCGCGGTGCTAGATGGACCTGTGCCCCTTTTTTTTCCGATTGACAGATGTAAAAACATGACAAATCAAAAATAATTTAATAAATGTCAAACAAAAACACATAATGGAATTTGTAAAGTACCTAAATACTTTTCTTTTGTATTGATCATCTATAAAGGCGTAATTTGAAAAAATGAAATGAAGCTAGATTGGTCTAGCGGTCGCGTGCCTATCTAACGTTGCGATGCTATGGCTGACCGCAGGTTCGAACCTTGCTACAAGTTTCTATTATTTTGCTTTTGTTGTTTTTTCTTTGATGTTTTTTTTTACTTTATGTGTTATTTTTATTAATTATTCTTATATTTGTAATAATTGATTTCTAATAAGAAATATATTTTTGTATTTATTTTTTTCGTTAAATTTTTCATTATTAAAATTATTTTAATTAAATTATATTGTTTTCTTTTAATGGTAAAAAAAAAACGGTTGGCGAACAAGTCAACTGATCACGAATCAATGAATCATCGGACAATTTTTTCATGAGTAGGTAGGAGTAGTACTAAGCTTATACATGGTGTACAATATTGAGGTAACTAGTAATGCCAAAAGGTGGTATTGAACGCAATAACGGTTATAATAATTACAGTAACGTAATGTCTAGTAATGAAGTAAACCCCTAAAAATAACCCCTTCTCAGGGATCTTATTATATGTACTACGGTAGTACATTAAAGCCCATATAAAAATTATTCATCATGCAATTATCTATAAAAATAGTTCATTGAATACACTTTTTTCCTAAGAATCACCATTTCGGAGATATAGCGATGCAAAATGTTGAAAAAGTTGTATTCTTCATAATAATATATGTATGTCAATTACCGTTTGTATACGTTACAGAACGATAATATAAGTAAAAAACTGGGGGCAAGGGAGTGCCCCAGCCAAGTCTCGAGCAAAACGGGCACGGCCGTACCATCCTTTTCTCGAAGCGTTTCGCAGCTATTTCACCCCCCCTGTATCATCGATACGGACAAAGCTAGGGGTTTAGGTTTTCGATGACCTAGAGTAAGTATTAAAACAAGCTCAGCCTCAAAATTACATGACATTTGAACCAATAGTTTACGAGTTATGAGCGATCAAAGTTACACCATTTTGTCACTCACTGACTGACCGATCATCAAAAATCTAAGGTACTTCTAGCAATATTAGAACCTTCAAATTTGGCACCAAGATAGGTTTTTAGCTACATGTAAAGGGAAAATTATAAAAACGGTAATAAATTATATACCTTAGTAAATAATAGGAAACAAATTTATATTTGCGGTTTTACAAGAACATGGTTTATGAATTTTGACTGCATTGTTAACTTTGTTCTTTGTTTATGTACAAAAAGCAAATATTTTTTATAGCAATTTTGTTTATGTATAAAAAGAAAAGAAAGAGGCCTACAAAAAATAAATGAGATCCCACCAAAAACATTCAATGTAAAAAAAAAACAAGTCTCTCTATGCAATTCTTCCATCGTAAAAAGTTTTGAGATCGCATAGGAACCAAGTCCTGTTCATCTTAATTTGTAATAATAAATCAATTTTTTGTGACTATATCAATAGTTATGTTTACATTACAATAGCAGTGACTTGGTGGGATATTAGTTTACATGACCTGTTACAGAAGTCTGGTCTTTCAGGTATTCCGAAAATTCGTCACCTCTTTCAATACTTGCATCAATAAACGTCTTTAGGCCACGATCAACAGTAACTGTTTCGCTTTCGGCCAAATGTTTATTACAAATAAAGCAAAATTGCGACATTTCTACTACAAACACAAAACTGCACAAATTTTGTTTGGAAATATAAGCAATAACTACGTGCTCCTACTACGAAGGAATGCTTAAGACTAATACTATTCTATCTAGATAGGCCCTTGAAAAAGGAGCAGGTATACGAGCGTCGCCACGCGGACAATTGAATAGCAGACAGATGTTGCTCAAGACAGTACGGTCATATAAATGAGGGACTGGGTTTTTTTTCGAGTTTATATTCTTACAATTGCATAATATGTATGTATACGCCACGAAAACTAATATTTTTACTTATATTATCGTTCTATAACGTATATAACGGTAATTGACATACATATATTATTATGAAGAATACAACTTTTTCAACATTTTGCATCGCTATATCTCCGAAATGGTGATTCTTAGGAAAAAGTGTATGAAGAATTTTTATAGATAATTGCATGATGAATAATTTTTGTCTCACCTATTTTTATAATAAAACTTACCGTTTAGCTGGAAAACTCAAAAAACCGATTTTTGCAACATTTGACCTCGAATATTTTTTTTTCCACACGTTGGATTCATGTGGATAATTGACAAATTGTGTGTAATAGGGTTCCCAACATTCATGCCAATTTTTAGCTGGGTGCGAATTAATGTAGCCTTACTCCTATTTTTGAAGCTAATTTGACCGGACTATAATCTGTTCTCTTCTTATTAAACAAAACAATGTAATTACTTTTATATTTATTTTTAAAACTTAAAATCAGACTTTAATTAAAGATAGACAACAATAAATAAGGCCCAAGTATCGTTATAATGGGCCTTATTAACCTCATGACATGTTTTTACATAAACAAATAAAAAAAATTTTAAAAAAAAAAAAAAAACCGACTTCAAAAATCGATAAAAGCACTAAAAAGTTAAAGATAATTCTAAAACCTACCTATATTAATAAACCTAACCTAAACAACGATTAACCAATAATACAATTTAACAATTTTTGGAGTCGGTGCCAAGCTAAGTAATGAAACGACTGGTAATTCCTGAGTATATTTATGTGCACGTATTGTGTTTGTAAAAATATATTATTAATATTGTTAAGTGTAAACGTTAGAATCTTTTGTCTTTGTGTCTTAATATTAGGTAATCTGTCATAAAGTATTTTTGTTGTTTTCCGATTAGAATTAATATTTAGAAGCTGTAAGTTTAGTATAGGTATTGCTTGGCCCCGACTCCAAAAAAATGTTAAATTGTATTATTGGTTAATCGTAGTTTAGGTTAGGTTTATTAATATAGGTAGGTTTTAGAATTATCTTTAACTTTTTAGTGCTTTTATCGATTTTTGAAGTCGGTATTTTTTTTTTCAAAAAAATTTTTTATTTGTTTATTTTTAGTGTCATATTTGTAATCTTAGATAATATGGGTAGGCCTTCAGCTGACACCCTTTCATCATCCTCATGATAATTTCCATCAAACGAAATCCAGTGCCCCGCATCTCACATCCAACGAATTCCCGCTACATTCACAAGGTCATCTTGGCTTCATCATCAGATCTGATAGTAGAATGGTTCTTATTGAACGTAAATGCTTCACTTGTTGTAGAAAATACCAAAATCGCTATACGTTTTCCTATAAAATTTGAAGAGTTCCCTCGATTTCGCCAAGATTCCATCATCAGATCCCGACTTGGTGACTATGGGACCATTTGGGAAGTATACCCTTTCCAACAAAGAAAAAATATTTCAAATCTGTTGGAAAGCAACGGAGTTATGCGCGAACAAACATAAAAAAAAAAAAAAAAAAAAAACATACAAACATCCGAATTGAGAACCTCCTCCTTTTTTTTAAAGTCGGTTAAAAATAACCTAATAAACCTAAACATTTCGTGATCAGAGGGCTGGTTTGTTCCTTGCACAAAGAATCGGCATTGCCATTCAATGTGGCAATGCTGCCAGCTTTCAGGCACGTTTCCCGCCATTGACAAGGGTGACGATGATTTTTTTTAACGCGTGTTAGTTTTATTTATTTACATATATAAGTCTTAATTTTAGTATAGTTAAGTGTTTGTTGTTTTATTAGATTGCAGTATTGAAATCTGAATAATAAAGAAATTTTGATTATTATTATTATTATACATAAAAAAACATCCATATAGATTAAGTTTGTTAAAAATAATTAATTTTTTTTTTTTTTTTTTAAGTTTATCAATCTTTTCTTTTCGTTCACCCATAAAAAATATTCCTATAAATATACAAGTTTTACAAAAGACCGTTTGACTTTATATACTAAAAAACTCTATTCACTAAAAAAAAAAAAAATATTTTCGTTACTACCATTTGAAACACGCTGTATCTCCATATTTTTCTCCAGACTCAACCATCAAGCTTGGCGTACGTTTTTTTTTTATTATTTTACTCTTGATACTGAAGAAAAATATAGATCGTCATAAAATATATTGTTCAGATTTTTTTATTTTTATATTTTGTTTTTCAGAAAAATATTTGAATAATTATTCGAAAAATAAATCAACAACATTATATACATGTTTTAAAAGTAAAAACACGATAATAATGTAGTAAGTGCATGATACTTTAAAAATAATAATCCAAAAATGTATGATCTTATCGGGATTCGAACCTACTGTTCGCCGCGAGAGCGCAGCTCAAAAGTAAACATTGTTACGCAGGGCTAAACTTACATCTAAAACAATTTGTGAAATAACGCTTTAATATTATAACAACGTCACGCATCGGACAAATTCGGAAAAATTCGAGCAGTAGGGGCGGGGCTACTCCGTCCCGCACCCGTCCGCTTCACTCCTAAATTACATCAATGCTGGCTATGCACAGCGCCTTAATAACCACGATACAGGATGTTAATTATCGACTTTCTGTAATTATCAGGGGGTTCCATCATTAAGTATGTATATGTAATCAGTTATAATAACCGCTCCGGTATGCAAACTGCCGGGATCGTGTAGTGCGGTAATTGCGAGCGTCGTGGAGTTCGGCGCTGATAACTGAAGGCATAATACATATGAGGATCAAGGATCAGGTAAGATGTAGGTGGTGGAAACGAAGCCATTATCTTGATTAAACTGATGAGTGATGTAATTTAAGGAATAATATTTCTTTTGTTCTCTAATTCACAGTGGCCTTATGAAAGCATGTTTATTTTTTAAGTAATTTAAAAATGTAGAGTAATTTATCGGGCTCTTTAACCACTAATGAATCCATAAATGTAACTGTTCATCTCTAGTTATTGTTAAAATACTACTGAAAATAAAGAGGAAAACAAAAACCTTTAGCGTAATTTTACAAGCAAAACAGCCTCACGCTAAAGAGCGCTTTTAGCACTCTGATTTACAAAAATAAACAAGCAATAATGAAACCATCACGTGAGAGATATTAGTTAGTTTGTATAGCGAGCTCAGCGGCACCAGGGTGGGTTGCTACATAGACCGAGTCTGTGTAAATAATATTAGTTATGCTGATGACATAGTGCTGCTGAGCGCGTCAATTTGTGGTCTCAGAAAGTTGGTCGCCAAATGTGAGGAGTATGCCAAATCGCATGGCTTAAGATACAACTCCAATAAGTCGGAGATCATGGTCTTTGAGGCTGGGAGTAGTCCGGGGTATGTACCACCAGTGTTACTCAATGGGACTCCACTACAAAGAGTATTTAAATTTAAATATCTTGGACATATATTGACCCCTGACCTCAGTGACGGTCTCGATATTGAACGTGAGCGGAGGGCGTTGTCGGTAAGGGCGAACATGCTGGCTCGCAGGTTTGCACGCTGCTCACTTAAGGTGAAAATTACGTTGTTTCGAGCATATTGCACGTCATTTTATACGTGCAGCCTGTGGGCTAAATATACCCAACGATCGTACAACGCCCTCCGTGTCTAATACAACAACGCTTTCAGGGTATTGGTGGGGCTGCCTCGTTTCTGCAGCGCATCGGGGATGTTCGCGGATGCACATATAAACTGCTTTTACGCAACAATGCGAATGAGGTGTGGATCTTTGGTGCGCAGGGTGCGAGCCAGCTCCAACAATATCCTGAAAATGATAGCTAGCAGGCTAGATTGCTCGTATGTGAACCATTGTATTGCAATCTCACATGGAATAATATAAATAAAAATGTAATAATTAAATAACATAGTTCTTAAGTTTTACTAACATATTGAGTCTCTGTTGCTTGTTAAATAAACATTATTATTATTATTATAACAATAACAGTTACGTCTCGATTACTTCAGAGATCCTTGATGAGGCACACATTAATAATGAACGTCAGATATAATTAGAGAGTCGCGAATGACAGCCAAGATCATTCACTATGCAATCCGTGACGGTGCTCATGACTTTAGTATGATTAGATAAAACACTTTTAGGTCTAAAAGACAAAATGGGGAATTCTAATTTTATGGCTTAGATATCCACAGAACGGTGAGATGACCCTTGGGACTTTAGACCGAAATCGGATAGAGTTTAGCTGAAAACTGTCGCTCATCATTTACTATTCCTTGTCTCGATTCACGAGTAGCTCTACCTTTTTTATATACTGTTTTAGTTTTTTTAAATTGATTTCGGAACAGTACCTGTTACCTGTGACAATAATTATTGAAATAGATGAAGTCTTCTCAAGTCAAATTAGTGATTTAGCTCCAAACCCAGCGCGGTGTTAAGCTGGCAAATAAACAAGGAGCGACGCCATTATCGGATTGAGTAACCTCAATCCCGTGAACCGCAAGCAGTCGTCATATCACTTAGGGTACAAGTGTACAAGTCGCTGTGTAAACGGCGTTGGGCCACTGTGTAAACTAATTAGTGCCAGGCCCGGCCATGTCGTATTATTAAACCTCTTTGTTGCTCCTGCTTTGTTCATTACAAGGGCGAGGGGCGAGAGGCGAGTGGGCCACTGTTTACATGTGCCACGGAATTGACTGAGTGAAGGTTCAATGGATTTGTTTGAAGTTTTAAGTAGGGTTAGGTCGAGATTTTATGCTTAAAATGTTCCTTCGTTGATTGGGTGCATGTTCTAATTTGAATATACGAGTGAATATACCCACACTTATGTAGCGTTATTTGACATAACTTTTTTTATTTTTCATTTTGTTGTAATTTTGATATAGAGTTTAATTTGTTACAATATTTAGTACGAAATAGATAGGTAACTCCTCTCAGATAGTAATGTAAATGTGTTTAAAGGCCGGAAAACTAAAAAGTGCCACGCCCTGAAAACTACCCAGATACGTTCAAACGTATTGTAATGGAGGCGTTGTTTTATGTTCCCAGCATAGAGTCACAGTATTTCCTTTACAGTTCGATTCAAGGAAAAGTTTGGAACAACAATAAAGGGAGTTGAACAGGGTATAAACGTGCGACAAAGGCTGCGGCTAAATAATAGAGCCTCTGCTAAATGTGTTGTGATGTGGGTCAAAGCGTGACCCAAGCGCAGGGTGGGGTTGTAATGCTGGAGACTGCTTTTCGTGCAAATATGACTTTGACTAGATTCCTTGGGCAATAATTTCAGGTACAAAATATGTTTGTGTAAGCTTGACGTGTCTTTTATGACTTAATCACATAAAACTCTAATAACAAAAAGAAAGATTACTACTTTCTGGAGATAGTGTGCTATTTATGATCATTGAGATTATTTATTATGTGAAAACTTCACTAGTGCAGTGCGGCCATCGAATGTATTATTTTACTATTCAAAAGTGACACAGATAATCGAGAAATTATCTCTTACAAAGGTAATGTCTCTGTCAGTGGCACCACACACCGGCGCCGGCTAACGATGGCTATAATGATGAAACACGCGCTCACTTATGTTACACAAATGGCGTCCTCCAGCCATTGCACTTGTCCACCTGACTGTACCGCCATACATTCTACTAAACTTACCACTAGCACTGGTACAGTCGAAAACAATACGACTTTTAACACACGATGTATTTGTGAAACTGTATTCGTATGTGTTCAATTAAATTGTTTGATACAGAAGCAGTTATTCACAAACAAAAGTAATTAATACTTGAGGAAATGTTTGTTTCAGAGCTGTTGCTGAATTGCTACTGTTTTGCGCAGCGTTCATGTTTGGTTGTTGTTTAATTGAGTTGTTTTTTTTAAGGTACACTTATCAGGAAAAAACAATTTTGATAAGCTTGTAGTAGCTTACATGTTGCTATCCTCTTATTTTAAGAGCAGTATGTCTATTCTGTAAATAATCTCGGTATCGAGCTTCACCTGAGTGACAATAAAGCTCACTTCAAAAGTGAACTCAATTGGCCTTGATTTAGAATTCAAATTCGAGAATACGTATTTGACATCTCAACGCGGATTCCGCTGTCGAGACATGAAAATAATGTTACAGAATAGCACTACAGATCGTACAGTTCACAAATATTTGTCGTTTCTTTTGTACATTTTCTGAAATACCTATGTAGAGATTAGGATAAACGTAGAGTTTTCTTCTAAAAAAAACTCAGCGGTAAGCGCTAACCAAAATAGAATCCAGGTAAAATTCGACTGTTTGTGTTATTACAAAGAAAAAGATGTTATTTTGTTCTTCCAATATTATTTCAAGCGAGTATTTTGAAAGGAACTAATATCAGAACGATTTACAAAAACGACCTATATTTTACCTTTAAAAGGCTGTAATTATTTAAGTTTTCACAAACGTAATAATACGTAGTTATAAAGCAATTTGCGTAGAAATATTTCGTACAAAGAACAGGTAAATTGGTTCAGTGATTAAATCAAGTTCATGACTCGATACTTTGCGAGGCTTTCATCAAACTTTCAATGTAATTAGTATCTTTATAAAGACTTGGAAATGATCGTTTAGTCATATTTTCCCTTTATTAAATACCTTTATATTCTACAATAAGTTTCGGTAACTATAACAGCCATTGACATTAACGTAATTGATTAAAATGACTACAGTCACGGATTTGAACACAGAGGACGTTGTTATAATGTTTATGTATATTAATGTATGTAGTATATATATACATACAAATCTCGTAATATAGCTACGTAAGATGAAATAAAGTCAGTCGTGTCAGATTTCAGTTAGGTGTAAGAGAGCAGATTAAACTATTGCCTATCCCTAAACAACTCTTAGAAGATATTATTTATTAAATTAAATCCATATAAACTTGTATACGACAGGCAAGATTTTAGTGACGGCTAGTAATTGACTGTGACTGCTGATACTCTTATATGTAGGTATAAAGCGTGATGTTTCGACAGTGGCTCTTCATAAATAAACAAGTAGGTACTAACTAGGTAATTGTAAGCTCTTGATTAGGGTTAATAATTAGAACTAAGATCCGCAGCTAAGTACCGAGAATAATTTATAACGAGATAGTTAAGGGCGAGCTAAAATGTCGTGGTGGCCTAGCGGTTCAATGAACGGATTTGTATGCACAAGGTTGCAGGTTCGAACCCAGGCAAGTACCAATGTGGCTTTTTCAAAGTTATATGTACATTCTTAATTATTCTAGACACTTCTGACAAACGGTGCAGGAAAACATCGTGAGGAAACCTGGATTCCAAAATTTGGGATCTGAAATCGCCAATCCGCAGAGAGCAAGCGTGGTGATCAATGCTCGTGCCTTCTCTATACGGGAAGAGGCCTGTGCCCAGCAGTGGGACGTTTATAGGGTGGATTATTAACATGAGTCATGATTAATACCTTTAAGGCTCTCGCTAGTCATTTATGCCTATTTATCAAACGTATTAAATTATCTGTACATTAATGCACCAGTTTGTGAATCGTATTCAAATATGCTATAAATCAAAATAAAAATAAACCGCGATAGAATTCGTTATAAATAAGTTCTATTCCAATAATTGAACCATTGTCATACAAAACTAAACCAGTTTACGTCTAAGTTATAAAAGACTAGTGCCAATAAAGGGGTCCCGTAAACCTAGTCATATAATTAGCATAACAATGTTACCTGAACACAAATGGCCGCCACATTTCTTCCTAATAGCCTCCACAATGGGCGCACGGAACGCCAGCTCATTTTACTTTTCCTTTCCTTTCATTATTCAAAGTTGATGAATTTTAAAAACTCGACAAAGCTAAGGTAATAAAGGGGAAGTTATAAATTCTTGCGGAGGCGCCGCCGTGCTAGGTTAGTGATGTATTTGTTAAGTTTATGGAAAGTCTATGTAGTAGGACAGTTAGGAAATGTTGAGCAATGATTCAAATATTACAAAAAAGAACAACATGATCATTTTCTTTTAAAATTATAATGAGACATTAATAACAGAAACTAAAGATATATATCAAGTAACGAATATAGGTACCATATTACTTGATTTTTTACACGCTCGTTCTTAAAACTTTATTTAAGTAGATATGCTAGGAATATATTTTAGTTAATGATATTTTAGGAATAAAAAACGCGTACAATTGCTAGAACTTCTAGCAATAATTTTTCAGTATAAATAGCTAAAGAGAATAAATTATGTACAAATGTATTCAACCAAATGTAATTTATCAAACAAGTCTTCTTGTTACCCTTCACAAAAATGGCGGAATCTTGTCGTCGTAAAAGGGGCGTAAAGATAAAAGCCTCACTAAGCATTATTAAAAACGCAAGACGTAATTATTGTAAATGGTTTCGTGCCTATTATAATTTTAAAGCGAAGTAAAAGGGTTTGAACATTATCCGCCAAAATTACGAGATTAACTGTGCCTCTATTTTACCTAGGTACCTATTATTTCATGAATAGTTATTATGCCTACTACTATGACTGGTGATCAGGGTATTATATTGAGATAAGCTAAGACTTTTTTGTGTATAAAATAAAGCTAGTGTGAAAATCCAAGAGGCGTGCCCAACTCCAGATATTTCTGACATAGCAGAACAAGTAAAAACTATAAAACATTTATTAGGTTCACAGACACAACTTCATGGACTTACAGCCACATAATAAAGGTACAGTCGGCAGCACATCAAAGGCAACATCGTGATATTAACCTTTATGTCAATGAGGTTAAGGTTGTTTTTTTTTGTTACTTCGTTTTGTGGTAGATTGTACGTAGGTAACATCTAACAACGTACCGGTAGCCAATAACAGTTTATGTGCCGCCATGTAACGTTAAATTGCTATTTTTATGACATCTCCTCTAACTCTGAAATAGTAAAAAAGTTCTGCGAGCGTGCCTTCAAATAATAATAAAAGTAAACGTTAATAGTTGCAGGGTAAGTACAAGTTACATGGAGTTCAAGTGTTATGACTTTATATTGTGGAAGTTGATAACTTTGCGTTAGGGTTTTTTTGCTTGGAAACTGGAAATACCTATTATTATACCATTACATTTATCCATGTCATGCTTGGAATATTCACTATTTTGCATTTTGCCTTATTTCTATGTTAAATAAGTGCTTTACTTTTTAATGTTTGTTGCGAATTGAATAACATTTAGTTTTACAAAACCTATATCATAATAAAATTTATAACGATGATGTATAAACTACATGTAACAAGCTCAATAAATAAACATGTAGCATTATCTCTGCAATAGCTGCAAGTCTCGAACTCAATATTTTAAGTTTCTTACGTAGAGAATTCTCTAGAGACTAAATTGTTTTTCAAATATTGTTACAACAAAATCCTTAAAACAGATGTAAAGTTTTGATCTTTTCGTCGATTCAAGATCCAAAATTATTTATTTTTAGTACTTTAATTACTTTTGTCCGTATCTTCCACACTATAATTTGTAATATTCTTCATATACTTTATTGATCTCTTATTTGCATGTAAATTTCTGGTCTCATAAAATTTCTGTTGGCGGAGGCTGTGACTATAACTCGTGTTAGTTATGACGTCATAACTTGTCCAGTTAACTGACCCGCGGCGTTTAATATGTTATGTATATTAAAGACATTGAGTGAGGATCAACGGTACTAATGTTAATAAGATTATGTCATTTTGTAGTCTCTTTGCCCCTGCATTTGTACCTTATTTGGACTAAATTGGTCTAGCGAAATTTAATTGAACTAAAAAACCAATCAGAATGACTAGAAGCCCTATTTATTTAAATAAAGATGTTCAGTAATATTATATTGATGGATGCAGTATTTTATTCACTGCAGACACTTTTATCACTTGTTCTACAACGAAACTGGAAGATAAAGCTATGGAGTAGCGTTTTATTAGTATTTGCATTTTTAAACCCAAGTTAACGATCGCTGGTGACGACAGACAGACTTGAAATGTTGAGGTATTTCCCGCCGGCGGCCATGACAGTCATGTTCACTATTTATGGCATTTTAAATCCTTATTGTAAACTGCAGTATTCATGAAAAGCGCTCGGTTTGAGACTCTAGAAAATGCATGAATTATGTATAAATTCATTTTTGTTTGAAATATACGAAATTTATTTAAGTCGCTTTTGAACAGTATTACTAGTACTTTCGTTTTACGTGTCGTGAGTATTTTGCATAACTGAATTGAAATTCGTGCGAGGTAAAGCGGATTACTTCAAAATAAATTCTCTTTGGTATAGTATAGTTCTAGTAACGTGACTCATGTATAATAATAGAGAATACATGGAGAGAACTTAACGTTTAAGAAAAAAAACTGTTTGGAATGTTAGGTATATTATTTACTTTTGAGATACCTTTAATAACTAGCTGTTAAAGAAAACTTTTGAAATGTTTGTAAATTATTATGTCAATGTTGGCCGTTGAAAATATGGTTTGATAAATATAATGACAGCCATATTTGTTATAGATATAAATAGTTAATCATTTCGTTTTCCGTGTTTCGGAAAGCACGTTAAACAGTAGGTCACGGCTGTCATACATAGATCTTTGGCAGTCGTTAAGTCAATTCTGACAGCCAGTCTTACCATGGAATACTGTATTTCCCAGTAAAATGGGTTGTGAAGGTCAGATAGGCAGTCACTCCATGTAAAGTAAATTATTCAGCTGAATCCGGTAAGACTGGTAGCCGACCCCAACATAGTTTGGGAAAAAGGCTAGGCAGATAAATAGTTAATCATTACATTAATTACTCCTAAAGCTATATTAACATAAAAAGGGTCATTTTCCGATATCCACAGATTGCGTCTCGCTCCGCCGTCACAACAAACAGCTCTGAAACTCCATCTCTCATTGAAGAGCTCCCATAGCGTGGTGAAGTGATGGCGTGAGCCGCGCATGCGCACAGCGCGCCCTCAGCTGGCAGTCGATATAAATTAATTAGCGGTAATGAGCGCGCCGTATTCAAGCTTTATGGAGAACAAATTGTTGTTTAGAGCCGTCCCCGCATTACGTGGCTCTAGCGATTGTTTTCTGACAAATGCTTTATGATGCCGCTCACTTGATTGGATGCTTTTTGTTCTTGCTGTTTTATTGTTTAGGCTGATAGCTTTGTAGTTATATTAGTAGTTTTGTCCGTGGTAATTGATGAACTAAGTTGTAATTAAATTATTTTGCTGCGAGTCGATTTTACTTACGGTTACTAATGCGGATTTTTCCAGAATGCTCTTTATTTTTTTGTTCTGTGTATTATGTACACAATACATAATTGTCATTGGATGGATTTAATAGCCATGTACCTTTGTTTTAATTATTGTTGCTTCAAATAAAATAAAATCTAGGCACCGAGTATTTTCAAAAATAAGCACCCAATACTGAACAGTAACAAAAATACACTGAAATTCATACTTTCATTTTCGTAGAATCTTAAGTAGGTACAGATATTACCTATCTGCGGCAGTCGGCACCTAGCTTGTATATTGTACAGGATATTATTATGTAAACGGCCTGAAAAAGGTTCGATTTACTGTTCAGAGAAGAACAGGCGTATTCCCATCTTTGTCGGATAAAGCTAAAACATTTTTTATCTTAATCTCTTTGGTGCCGAACTCTTTTCCAGCCCAAGTCGGAGCTCCCATTTACTTGCAAATCACCATTTTGTTGGCATTTTTGCCAAAATACTGTAATCTTTTTACACTACACGCGTTTTTGTCACGAACCTATGTATATGTAGGTATGTATAAGTATATAGGAAGTAGATAAAGTTTCTTATCGGCAGATTTCAGTAAATGATTGTAAGAGCTCGATTCTCTAACATTCTATTTATTTGAACAAGGTGTTAGAAGGTATTGATTAAAATGTCCAAGTTATTTCAATGAAAAGTAATTATTCTTATTATGAAATGATCTCTGTTGCGAAGACTTCATAAAGACGGTTGTTTGTAAGTAAAGTTAATGTAAATAAGCTGAACAAAGGTTCTGGGGCGCGCGGCCCCGGGCGCCGCCAGGTATCTACAAACGTAATAATAAACTCTGATTATATTATAACTCGTTACTACAATGTTCTTTTAGAACATCATTTGTAAGAAAATTGTTTTCTTTTATAAAATAATAAGGTTTTTGTTTTCAGTGAATTTAACCCCTAAAGCCGTTTGCATGTGCGTTCATGTATGGTCTTAAATATAATGTACCAGAAATAAAAATGATATATGAATACTTCCCTACGCCTATATTATTCATGTGAGATACATGCATCGGGTAAATCCGAGGTATGACCAGAAGCCCACCGAAACATACTCAAATAAAGGCTACGCAGAAGAAGGAGAAATACATCAGGTATTCCATTGTCATTCGACAAATAACTCCTTGTACTACAAATAAATAGGGTATGTAACCAAAGAGTACTTAACGACTTAAGAAATTAGGTGTCTATAAGGTGATTGTAAGTGCAATACTAAGAAGGAACACGCCCAATATCGCGGAGGCAGTGGGTCCTGTAGTGACGTCAGCGATGCAGCAGCGGGTCACGGCCGCAGCCGACGCAGCCTCCGTACCTAGCTGTTGCTAAATCACTTTACACTTACAATATACGGAGAAAACATATTGAAATATTGTAAATTGGGTCGCTGAGGTAAGTTGGGGTAAGAAGACAAAGGTCTCTAAAGGTAGCGTAAAGTTATGACCTATTTAAATTATTTTTTAAAGTGGTCACAGCAAGATTTTCAAAGGTGATATCCTAACACTTGTATCAAAGAGAGCCTCTACCTAATTATTATTATTTCATCATTAAATAGCTATTTTCAATCTGGAAGATGCCTTAATCTATATAATTTTCTATTTTAACTGAGACACGTAAAATTGCGCTATATTGTCAATAGATCAGAATCAGGTTACATCATCTCAATTATGTACGGTCTACAGGTAGTAATTTATCTTATATAATAAATTATTTTTTTGTCTATACTACGATATGAGACATTTCCATGTTACGATTAACTCAATCCGAAAATATTGTAAAGAATGGAACAATGGAACTTTCTAAATTCCACTTAATTATTTTGGCAAATCCAACAAAGAAAAACACAATTTCAATAAAGAAAGGCGACTATTTTTGTTTTTTTTTCTGACAAAATATTGAAGATTGTACTTAATTTGGTTTCCGACTTTATGTGAGGTATTTCGTTAAATATGAATTACAGTATCGCTGCAATTATAGGTCAAGGGCGTCACTCCCGCATCCCCCCCTCCTGCCACAGCGCCGCGCCCCCGCTCCCCGCGCCGCGCCCCCGCGCCCTGCGTCCCGGCTCAGCCGCACCGCCCCGCTCGATATTACAGACTTACTTCAATACACTCCATTCATACACTACATTGCATGAAATATTGTAAATTAATATTGAATGGATACAGCAATAGGAAGAGACTTAATTGAAGGATAAATAGGTAGCACTTTCACATCAGTCGGTATTTCATACGTGGGGTGTAGTTTCACAGTAGTTAAATATTTATTGGCACTCTACCATTTAAGTTATACCACTGACTTAATGTAATTTATAATGATGACAAACTAACGGTTGTATTCGTATTATGGAGAAACAGCGATATCATTGAAGGGAAACTAGTACATAGACATCGCAAATTCGCAATAAATATCCGCATTGAAAAACAATGCATTAAGGATGTCTTTTCACACTCTCCATATATATATAATAAGTTTAAGTTAACTAGCGCATAATGTGCAAACGTCAAAAACACAACTCTTAAATGTCTCTTAAATTAACGTTAACTTTTAATCACATAATAAAAGAAGGAAATAATTTAAATGCCGAGTCAGCGACTGGCCTGGCCTTCGTCAAATCATGTCAACTCTCCGCAACAGGTCGAGGGTTGAATGTTCCGCAGCCGCCGCGCCACCGCGGTAATGTAAGGAGGCAGGCCGAATAAGCCGATGACAAATTAACTGATAAGCACCTACTAAGAGACAAGGCTTTCTTAGATAATGCAGAATTTACTACACATGGCAGGTTACTACTACCTGTGTTGTTGTTAACCAGCAGTCCCATTTTAAATTTTCATGTACTAGTAAGTCCAATAATTGTCGTAGCAAGTTGTTAATATAAGTAATTTCGGTAAAAAATCATATACAAAACCCTAAAAATGAATAAACTGACTTTTTAAGGTTAGCAAAATCGGTATTTTTATATGTCTTAATTTAAAAGAAAATAGTCTTGTAGATACTTACTACAAGTTTTAAGAAGACTTATGAAATAAAAGCCTATCTATCGATAGAGATAGGTCGCTCTGTTCACCTTGACGTAAGTACTGCTGCAGGCGCAAGCCGTCAAGGACACGGAATGCGGCGTCCCGGGCCGCTCCGACCCGCTCCGGCCCTCTCCGGCCCGCACCGGCCTCTCTCCGACCCGCCGGGCTCGCTCTATATTAATTCGTTTCTCTTTAATATTAAACTAGTATTTGAGTATGATTACGTTTAAATTTTCAATGTCGAACCTTATTTGGGCGTTACATGACTTTCCTGGAATAACCATTACGCAGGATACACCAAAGGGGTAGTCAGGAGATGTTCATGGATTGTAGTCTCCTTTTGTTTACAATCCAATGGTACGAAAAATATAAGCTTTAAAACTCCAATGAAAAAGTGAACCATGGTATTGTAAACAGTAGTGAGAGAAAACTGAACTTTTTTCAGGTGTCGTCATTTACGAGTAATATGAAAAAGAAAGTAAGTGAAAAAAATAGGAAAGAAAATTGAAATTATCTTTCATAATACCCCTACTCTGTGATCGATTACGAGTGGGTGTATCGTTCTTGTCGGACTTTGTACATTATAATAATGTGTCTATGTACGAACACAGTTATTCAAAGATCAAAGCGGCTTACAGCGGCGCTTGTAAGATACGTTGTAACACTGTATGAGAGTAGCAAGGCTGTGTAGTTGGAAGCGGATTACGTACGAGGTCTATGAATATTAATGCGAAACACATTATTATTATGTGTAGAAACATTGTGTGATCACGAAATTTTAAATAAGTATGCCGCATATTTGTGCAATTTCGTCGTGAATATAGCGTGTGCTTACCTCGAATGTTTGTCTTCAGGCTTGGGAAAGCTATTTTATGTAATCTCTTGGATATAACTACATAGTGACACGTAAAATGTAGTACCTACACTATATTTATAAGTAGAGAAATTCAGCAACCATTGGCATTGCCCAATTAGTATTAGTATACTTGTTACTGTAAAAGCCCGAACTACGGTAAATCTTAAGATTTTCCAGTAAAACCTAAGATTTACCAATTCTTATGGTATATGTCCAAAAAAGTTTGTACTTTTACCACCATTCACTTGGTAAATTTTAGGATTTATATTAAGCACGGTAAATGTTTCAAACATCATTTCATGATCGCCGACAACTTGTTGTCGAGCGCAAATCAAACCCTCGACTTAGTATTGAACCGACAAAGGCCCAGAAATCCATTGCTTGGTTAGGTTCGACTTAGTGACAGAGATCAATAGGTTAGGTTAGATATTGTGACTTTGCAACAGAGCGAGAAAAGCGAGGGGCGACATGTGTAATTCAAAATTTATCTTTATTAACAATTGCGTGCTATTTATAGACAACATCTACCAGCTGGTATATGCTGGTTTTTTTTTTTCAACAGTTACCTTTAATGTAAATCCTAAGATTTACCAAGTGACTGGTGGTAAAAGTTCGAATCGAAAACCTTTTTGGAAATTTACCATTAAGAATTGGTAAATCTTAGGTTTTACTAGAAAATCTTAGGATTTACTGTAGTTCGGTCTTTTACATGGATATCGTAGTAATTAGTTACAATGATAGAAAACGAACAATCCGTTAGAAAAGTCTGTGTAAAACACGAACTGATGAAAGCCAGACAAATTCCACACTAGGTATATATCTGCTTACATAAGTCCATTTACGAAATATTTAATGATATCTAGTCCGAATATTTCACGAGAAAGCGGCACTCAAGCCGAAAGACACACTTGTAAGAGTAAGTCTCCATTACGGAACCCTCTCAGCGCCGCGCACTATATATCTCAGTTACGTAGTTACGCAGGACCGTCCCAACGCAGCCCTAATAGAATTACAACCATCCTCACCCAAATTGTTTGGAAACTCAAATTAATATCAAACTCCATTCAAGTCTTGATTTAGGATAAGAAGTTAAAATAAAAAAGGCACATATTTTTCTACGGTCAACGAAATGTTCCGAAATTAATTTGCTGAGATTTTTTAAGATATTTTGTCTTTCCAAATATTTATAGCTTCATTGGAAAGCATATAAAAGGAAAGGACACCTTGCAAGGAAACAAACCAATCATAATCTAGAAATATTAGAATATTCAAATATCATTATTACCTGTAAGTACTACATAAACGTCTAAAAGTCATACTGAAACAGTACCTATTCAATTTAATATTTAAACCTCTATTTAATTCTCAAAAGAACTGCCTCACGAATGTCCAGTAACAAAGTTCTCAAACATTGTATGTGTATATCTGGTATAGATGCATCTGCAGCACGTCAAGGACAGATCGCACGGCACGACTAACTACGCAATACACTGCGGCTTAACTTCCCTCAAACTTTCACAAATTGTAAGTACGGAAGGAGATGGATGGCTGTATATTACAGTGGAAAGGTGTAAATAAATTACGTTTTTCCTTAGGGCCAAATTTTTTCGCCAGATATTTTCTCGGAGGAAAAATTTTGAATTTTTTACAGTTCTTTGACAGTCAAATAATAAGTCAGACGTGAATTTTGTCTCCCGAATAAAAAACATCTGGTGTAGGAAAAACCGGCCCTTAATATAGTTAAGTAATTACAGTCTAGAATAAGACTAATCCAAAATGAGAACCAAGCAAGTAGGTACTTAGTCGAACAAACAATGATACAAAGAACAAATAATTTAATTAACTCAGAGTTAAACATTACACAGCGCTCAAATATCCTGTTATATTCATTTTCTTATTAACTTGTTCGTGAACGGAAAAGGTTTTCATTTGTAACTTTTACATTGATATTTATATCCTCTCTGAAGAAATTTCTACCATTAAATCGGATGTCTTGTAAATTGAGATGAATGTATCGAGATGTTATGGATGTGCATATTAGTCCGGAAGATTGAAGACTTTGTTTATAAACAAGGGGAAGGTAACTCTTTATTTGAAGATATATTATGGTGTTACTTTTTCAGTCACAAAATATCAGTAGTTATACATATTTATAATGAAGTATTTCTGATCGACGTAACAGGCTTCAAAAAAGTAGGTTTTCACCAATCGCCTACAATGATCTTTATAATCATTGCACCAACATTCAAGATCCCAAATAACATAATATCAAACCAAATAGCTTTAACATATTATTCGTATCTGCATCTCATCCATAACGCAAACTACATGAGTCTAACAAGAATTTACGAGTCGACCTGAGCAAACAGTCCCGGCTCGCGTCAGGTACGTGCTCGTAAATCCCGATGGTATACACTCGATAACTGACTATAATGGCTACCATAACTATTTCTATGTTCCAAAGACCATTACTGCAATGTCTTGTTTCGCTGACGACGACAAGACTCTACCTTACTACTACCATTGCCCATTTTTCTAGAACTCTTTCGTTTGGAACTGGTTTTAGTCGAAAATGGTAATAATTCTTAATGGAACAGTTAAGTTGTATGGAGCGTAATAGAAGCGAGACTGGATGCTGGTAAATGAAGTTGCAATAACTTGAATTTACATAAACTCACTGTAATTTGCGTAAAACGAAAATATTTATTTATTCAATCTTAGAACAAAACATCAATTTATTCAATTAGGTCTAACTAATATCAAGTTTAGAAATAAGTTCAAAAAATTTAATCTCGGAAGAATTTTCATTAGTTTCAGTCGAATAAACAGGTACTGAACATAAATAACTGAAATTACGCTATCGTGATTTCTGCTGCTCTTCACAGCGTAAAACGGCGCTCTTTATCATATTTGATGTTAATTGTTCGAACAAACTGTTCGTAATTAACTTGATGAACTCGTTGTGTATTCACAAATTAATGGGAACAAAGACGTGACGTATCACCGGCTGCCGGCTGACCCTTGTCTCCACAACAGTGCTGGGCTAAATTGAAAACGGAACATTTAGATCCCATTGCATTCGCTGATGGCCATAAAGGTAAACCAATTTGGTGGTGCGGGCCGCGAGAGTGATAACGCTGTCCTTTTCATCCGAGCCGCGCCCGGCCGCGGGTGCGAGGGGGAGGGCGGGGAGGCGGGGGAGGCGGCCCGACATTGACCCGCACTGCGCCGCGCTGCCTGCACAGGTGCGTCATTCATGTACCCTACCGCTCCGCTTCCCGCGCCCCGCCGCCCGCCCCCTCCTGCCTGCATAGCGGGTACATGTTGCAATGGCTTGTTACCGGATCAAACTAGTTTGTAGGAAATTGCACCGCCCTACGCTCTATGGTCGGGAAAATTGATATTTATGTGCAAATATGATGCTTAGAGCTTACAGCTTCGTGTGCTAACGGTTCAATGAATATACTTATAAAGAAGATGACTTTTTCCTGAATTTTATCTCTGTTGAAAGTATCCCAAATCCCTAGCCTTGCCTGAGTTAAAAGCTATCTACTTAATGCAAACACAGCTTTTATACCGTACTTAAAACTGGTACTGAAACTTTCTTATGCCAGGAAACTCAGTTATTTAGCCCCTTTTGGCGGAAAGTAATGCTGGCTTAGATATTACAGAGTCAATGGTCCCTCGGAGACCTCTGGCCGGAGAGCTGCGAGCAGGTACCTTAGCGCCGTTATCTCCGGGAAATGGAGCCTCAGAGTCCGCAGGTAGCTATGAACAGGAAGATAGTGATTTTCGTCGTTCAGAGTATTTGGGGTAAATATTAAGACGAAAAGGGAAAAATCTGGTCAGCAGTCTGTTAGACACGCACGTGATAGGGTTTTGGGGGCGATAAGGAAATCACACTCCTGGTCCTGGCGATTGTACTTACCATTACTTGTAGAGAAACTTGCGTGTTCTGGGGTATATCTAAATGTGGTCGTAATAAATATAAATACGACCCCGGCATTGGTTCCATTAACCCACAAACTTACAGCTGTACAAGGTAATCCTTTAGTATATTCTATCCCCAACTTAACACAAGCAAATTAATGATATTTAGCGAGCACGCCACTCGAATGTCAAGGTGTTTCGTGTTCGACTCCGCTCAACATTGGCATTCCGGAATATCGCCGAGAACCAATTCGCACGCCGTTATCATTCCAGATAATGAGTACTACAGTAAGCAATAAATTCTAAGGCGGTAAGGGCGTTGACAGTCGCAACTATTTTTGTTCCAGTTGGTATAAATATTGGTTTTAAATATACCTAAGCACTTTGCTTAATATTTTGATGCCAGCTGTTTTAGAAAATCATAAGCTGCAAATAAAAAGATGAATTTAGCCCAACCTAGGTAATATTTGCTATATATCCTCGTTAAAAAGACTTGACTTAATTCATAAAAAAATGTTTTCTCTTAACAGCCTTTGGTCTTTTTATGGCAAGGTTATGAAGAAATGTTTGTCGGCAACAAATTACAGCTGTAAGTTGTATCTGTTGTGTATGTGATGTGTCAGTTGTCAGTGGTGAGCAGGTGTGGAGGTAAGGCTGTCCTTGCTGACGGCGCAGTGTCACCCGGCGATAATCCGGTGACCGCGACGTCGCCGCCGCCGCCGCCCACAGCGCCCGCCGCGTGGTGACCACACCTACACACACCTTAGGACACGTCTTGTCTTTAGTACAAAGTTAAATTTCTTACAAGTTTAGAAGGAAACCAGGCTCTGGGAAATGTATTACCGGGGTCACAGGGTTTCACGAACATTCTAAAATCAAATTCAAATTGTTTATTTTGTAAATAGGACCATACAATCACTTTCACTTCTTAATCTAGATGAGGTCGACATTTCCTAACTGACTACCCTGAGAAGAAATGTCGAAACAAACTCGGGGGTCAGTCTCTTTTAGTCCTGACAATAGGTACAATAGTAAATTTGTGTAAACAAATGCAGAGTATTTACTGGACTGGTCTCTTCTAATCATGTTGAAACCATGCTGCTTGTGTATAAGACAAATTAATGGAATCACCTATGTGGATTGAAAACACGGCAAGTTGCACAGTGGTATTCGCCTTAGTCAGTTAATACTGATCGTGAATTTTCGGAATCACAATTAACTATTTATAAATGGTTACGGGGGCAGGAAATACCTGACCATTTTTATGTATATATGTAATAATAAAGTGTGGGAGTTTACATGTTTGTATCACAAACCTTATAGAATTTAGAGGTTAACGCTGCCTGACTTACAACATACCTACATTATTACGATCTAAACCCAAAGGATACCCAACTTAGAACTATCTACGTGGGCTAACTCAGTAGAACTATTGTGTTGGGTTGAAATAAAGTTATATTGTACCTACTGTTGTTAAATAACAAATTCTTTCTTCGTCTTTCTTTAAGATTTTTTCTTAACAGTTTTAGTTTGCTTTCCATCTTCAACTTTAGATGTCTCTGGGATTATGTTACCCAATCGTAAACTGGTTTTACCCTTTGCGGGCTTTTATTTCTCATATAAAGGTAAATAATAGTATGTCTCGCGCGTGTCCTGCAGCGGGTGTGCCTCATGGTCCCAGTCCGCGCAGACGGCGCGCCCCTCGGAAGCAGTTATGCTGTAAATGTCAATCAAACGGCCGTAACGTTTTTATATGCCCTCAACTGGGCCCGCGCGCTCCTCGTACTTCCTTATTTGCTATTAGCTCCGCTAAATTGTTTTAATAGCTCCTACGTTTTGTCGGAAGACCTAAATTAGGCCCATTGTCATGTAATATTTTTGTTTTGTTGACTTGGATGGTTTTGTTTGGGACATTTTTCGGGTTACCTAATAAAAAGTTGTTTACTGTAGGTAGCTACCTACTTACTTACTACTTATAATACATTATGTGTCTTCTGAAAAACGTTGATGTATTACTAATTATTATTGGCCTTACATTTAAGTTTCTTAACAATACATTTAGTTTGGGTAAAAGTATCGTGTACCTACCTATAGGTGGTGCCCACGTACCTATTATTTGTATTTCGTACCTTGGTAGATATAGTCCAGGTCCTGAAGAGTAGCTACAGTTCTAAAGTTATTGGGTTAGGTTTGTGTAAATAGGTCGAGTTTGTGAATTCTGTGTAGTTTGAGTGTTTTAGGTCTACGTAAGTACTTAGGTGAAATATTATTTAGAAACTAGTGGAAAAATGTTACCAGGGAAAATAATTTAATGCATTATTTCGATTGTTAGTTGTAAAGCGTAATAATCAAAGAAGTGACGACGGTATAAATAAATATAACACTTTAATAATCAAGTTAGGTGGACGTAGGTACGTGTAAGTGTCACTTACGCTTTACGTTAATGTTTGTTGAACACGATTACACGACACGTGTCATGTGGTTTGAAAATATGCGAATTATAGAAGTATTGAACGTAGGTAATTGTAGACCACTATCTATATCCATAAAACATTATTATTAAAATTTTTTGAAAAAAAAAAACCGACTTCAAAAATCGATAAAAGCACTAAAAAGTTAAAAATAATTCTAAAACCTACCTATATTAATAAACCTAACCTAAACTAACAATTTTTGGAGTCGGTGCCAAGCTAAGTAATGAAACGACTGGTAATTCCTGAGTATATTTATGTGTATTGTGTTTGTAAAAATATATTATTAATATTGTTAAGTGTAAACGTTAGAATCTTTTGTCTTTGTGTCTTAATATTAGGTAATCTGTCATAAAGTATTTTTGTTGTTTTCCGATTAGAATTAATATTTAGAAGCTGTAAGTTTAGTATAATAGGTATTGCTTGGCCCCGACTCCAAAAAAATGTTAAATTGTATTATTGGTTTATAGGTAGGTTTTAGAATTATTTTTAACTTTTTAGTGCTTTTATCGATTTTTGAAGTCGGTTCCTTTTTTTTTTTTCAAAAATTTTTTTTATTTGTTTATTTTTAGTGTCATATTTGTAATCTTAGATAATATGGGTAGGCCTTCAGCTGACACCCTTTCATCATCCTCATGATAATTTCCATCAAACGAAATCCAGTGCCCCGCATCTCACATCCAACGAATTCCCGCTACATTCACAAGGTCATCTTGGCTTCATCATCAGATCTGATAGTAGAATGGTTCTTATTGAACGTAAATGCTTCACTTGTTGTAGAAAATACCAAAATCGCTATACGTTTTCCTATAAAATTTGAAGAGTTCCCTCGATTTCGCCAAGATTCCATCATCAGATCCCGACTTGGTGACTATGGGACCATTTGGGAAGTATACCCTTTCCAACAAAGAAAAAATATTTCAAATCGGTTTCAAAGCAACGGAGTTATGCGCGAACAAACATAAAAAAAAAAAAAAAAAAAAAAAAAAAAAAAAAAAAACATACAAACATCCGAATTGAGAACCTCCTCCTTTTTTTTAAAGTCGGTTAAAAATTAATACATATTGATTCAAAATCAAACTGTAAGCAAATACTCAGATCCGAGGAATTAGGGTCGTACAAACCAAAGTATATTCTACAAAAATAATCTATTCAAACATGAAACTACTTAACTATTTAATTGTTGACAATAAGCTGTCCCGAGCGTATGATCGATACTTATTTGTAACATCCAGGATCGTTCCCTATCCGCCCATGCGGACACAAGAAATTCTTATTAGGTAGGTACAGGATGGATACCTACTGTTATGTCAGTGTTGATACACAACAGATACTTATACCTATTGACTCAGGCATTGTAACTAGCTAAATACATTCCAAAGTATTACTAGCACCAAACTTAATTTATAATAACTTTAGCTTAGTTTCTCTGTCAATAACTTAAAGAATTAAATAGCTAGAATGGAATTATGTAATTATTTTATGTGCCGACGTGCCATTTGGGGCATATAATTATTATGGTAGCTACCTATCGACAATTTTTTAATCAAATCATCATCACAATTAAAATATTAAAGTAATGGAAAACTTACAGTGGCTTACTTAGAAGGGGTCGTACCCACTCTTCAATTACTGACCTGACTAGCACGCACCACGCATGGTATATTAGGTATTTTATAATTGCCTCTGCAATCATGTTGAGTAAGGTTTTCAATTAGTTTCGAGACTCGTAGCGCCATCTATTAGTCAGAACCAATTTTACTAAACTTGCTGTTCAAATTTTAATCAAGACTCGTCGTTTACAAAGCAAGATAGAATCTAATTATTAGATCAATTCGGAGTTGTAATAAAGTTTTAAGGCATTAACTTAAAATTAGACAAATCGAATTGATTTTTAGTTATTTGATTGAGTATATGAGAAAAGTTAAACGCCCGACACACTTTTTAAAACTATCTTTGTGAACGATTGTGCGAAACAACAGCCTATATTTTTATTATAAAACATTAGTTAGTTTTTAGAACAAATTTTCAGTTTAATTTTGCATAATCCATTGCCATATTTTTTGTTGCATTTATCACGTGCACGTAGAAAGGAAGTGGGCGTGCCTAATCAGAAGTTACAGAATGTGACTTGCGTTGCAGAATTGACTTCGCGAACTATGTTGTCATCTGTCAAATTTGGCCTTCAATTTGCTGGTGATCCTGGGAACCTTAATGCAATTTCGAAAAGGTTTTGCAATGTATGAGTGAAATGTTCAATTAATTCAATGGTGTGACATACAATTAAAAGTATTCCCGTGTTAAAATGACATCGAGGAGTAAGAATGCAGTGCGAGGCTACGAGACAGAGATTGAGAAGAGTAGAGAGGAGTCTAACTGGAAGAAGGCGGTGGAGCTGGCGCAGCAGCTGAAGGCCAGGTCTCCTCAGCACGGTCAGTGACTCGCTACGTGTTGTCTGTGCTGTTATATCACTGAGGCCTCGCTACTGAGGCCACAGTAAAACAATTGTTATCATGAGAGCCTTAAATATTGTATTATCACTTATCAGTTAAACTTTAAAACATAGTACATGTTTGCTAAGTTCCGTTTGTGTATGTACATGATAATAATGAGTATGCCAGCATGGCTTCACTATAGGTTTATTATGATAATTATTTATTCATGTTTCCTTGAATGTCAGTTACAAAATCATTAAGATTTAATGGGTTTGTTCTTGAAATAGTAACTAAGGCCAAAAGCTTTACTGCCACTAATTACATTATGTCTTTGTTATTTTAATATTGTAATTAAATAAAAATATTAGCAGTAACTATTTTTAGGATTTATGTATAAATATAATGATGGTTTTCCTATACTGAAATGATAGTAACTGTATTATTCCTGTATTTTGGGTTTTCCTATAAACCTATAACGTGACCTGTAATTAAATTATAATGAAAATAGTCCAAAATTTGAATTGAAATATTAGCTGGCTATATTCGCTTGATTATAAGAAATCTGTCACAGTATCACATATTGCTGATATTATTTGTTAATATTAATAGGTATATCATGTTTTAGGCTGACCCCTCATAACAACATAACAAATATTTAATTCATTAATTTAACACATTTAACAAAAATAACATAAATTTTTTTATTTAACATTTAGCTTAAAAGAGTATAGACCTATTTCCATAATGTATTTTAATGTAACCAAAGTTTGATAAATTACTCACCTAAATGAAGCTAGTTCCCATGGGAATATCAATGTAGGTAATACAACCTCATTTGATCTCAAAGTATAAGTGGTTTCAATAACAACCCTGGTTTTATCATTATGTTTACTATGTTTTTTTTCAATAATATTGTCCTTTACACAATATAAGATTAATGTTCTATAGCTATAGCATGAAATTGAAGAAAATGTTGTTAACTGGAATTTATCTAAAGGTGCTAACCTGCATGGGCCAAAGCTTGGTGATTGTTCTAATTCCGCCTATATGAAAATAGACCTTTGAAAGAACACTTATGCAGTTACTGGCTGGTATTATTATACTTCTTAGTACAGATTTATCTTAACAATGTCTTGTCATGCTCTTTTAACTTCTAATTAACTGTAATCATGAGAAGTGCAGTTTTAATTGTTGCCTTTGAATTAATTGTAGTTTCATGTTAACTAACATTATTGCTACTACAACATAAATAATGATTACTTTAATGTAATAACTGGACTTAAAAGTGGTGCTATAACTTCCCGATGTGTTTGGTGTAACTTTGTTTATTTTTAAATATTTATCGTTACCAATAAATTACTCATCATTTCACAGTTAGTTCTTATCATTACTACATCCTTGTGATTCAATGTTGTAATGTTGTTGACTGCTGTATGCAACAGCAATCTGTTTTAGTATCTCCTGTCCTACTTTTTCTGTCTAGCCTTTTCTCAAGCTGTGTTGGAAACGGCTTCTAGTATTACCACACTCCGCTAAATACAGATAGATACATATAATATTATGATTAAATTTATGGGCCTTGTCGCCCGATAATAATGAATTAAATAGAAAATAAATAAATAATATTATATTACATTTTTTGAACAGAAAGTCTCGCCCACTTCTTGATTGGTGAGGGTAAACTAGAAGCACACCTGGACGAATGGCCGCCCACCAAGGAGAACATAGAGCGGGCGCAGCGCGAGCTGTCGGAAGCCCGCGGCTACCTCACCCTGGCGACGGACGAGGCGGGCAAGCGCGCGGGCGTGGCGCTCGACGCACACCTGCTGCTGGGCAAGCTCAACTACGCCTGCGGAGCGTATGATGATGCTTTAAAGAATTATAAGCTGGCTGAGTTGAATACCTTAACGGAGAAGGAGTTGCCTGTGTAAGTAGTTTTTATTTATAAACAAGACTAGTATTTATTTTGCTAGCAGGCACACTAAATATAAGTAAAGTGTATGTAAGTGACTAATTAATGATAAGGAATACTTTTTGAATATTGTAACATGTAATGGACCCTTGATTGAATTAACAGATTCCAGGTCCTCAACATTTAAATCTATTTGAACTAAGTATCACTGTCTGCCTCTTACAGACATGATGCTTATACATTTTTATGTCAGAAAGCAATAGGTTGAAATCGATTTTCATTGATGTTAATTTAAAACAAGACAAGACAAAAGAGAATCTGTTTTACGAGTGTTGGATAATAGTTTCTATTTATAGATTGTATAGTCATGCTGTTTGAATGGTACTTATTCTCTCAACATCGCTAATTAACTTTTTGCGCTGATTGCTGCAGAACGTGATTGCAATCCATGCAATATTATCAGCTAATTAGAATGCTGAATATTGCTAAATAAAGTGTTTATGGTTGATTGGATTCATTGACTCATGGTATAATTTATGAGTGCTTTAGTAACTAGCTATTACTTTAATTTATTCTGTTGTTCTATATAAAATAGTGTAGGTGGGTAATGCACTTAAAAATAAATGTTTAAAAAATATTCGTGAATTGTACAAACACCTATACAAAACTTATCGATGTTACGACCATTCTTAATGATCGTGAAATATTTATATACCTACCTCATTTTCATCATTAAATTTTATAGCAGCTCTCATAACTGAACAATCAGATTCGCCTTTAACTATTTATTATACTTCCATGAATAGTTTAATATATTTATCCATGATACCACCATAACATAACATAACATCACGCCTGTATCCCCGAAGGGTTAGGCAGAGGTGTACCAATGTACACCCACAGTTCGCCGGTATGTTTAAGTCCCATTTAATCGGGGGCGAGCCTATTGCCACTAACCGGGCACAAATCCAAACTCCGACCTGCTACTGAGAATTTCATAGAAAAACCCAATAACATGTTGGTCGACTTGGGAATCGAACCCAAGACCTCTAGGCCAACGAGGCAGTCGATGATAGTGATACCACCTATAACTTTTAAATCTGAAAAGCATGAACTTTAACGATGTTGTACTAATTAAAAGTTGAATGTTTTAATTAAAGGCATTGCGATAGTGGTGTGATAGTGAATAGCTGCGGTCTAAATGTAGAGCAAATATTGGAAGAACGTACTATAAATACTATACTACTATAATACTTGGGATATATTTTACCTTAAAATCGTTATTATTGTGATAGGTGCTAAGCACACAAGTTAGAGATTAAATTACTTGAAGGATCTGTTTTTAGAAGAACACAAGTATTTAAAAATATTGTAATTCGTGACTACAATACTGAAATGATTCATAGCTTTTATCTGATGTATGATCTCATCTTACTCATACAACCGACATTGAGTATTGAATTAAAAATAATTATAATATTATATCTGCTAATCATTAGAATAACGTTTTGAAAAGTTAAATTCAAATTAGTTGCTATTGCTTTCATTTCTTTTGAACACTATATTTAAATATGTAATATAATTCACGGGAATAAGTGCGTACATGCATAAATACCTTTTTTGAGGCTTGTACGCGCTTATTCCCGTGAATTATATTACTATAAACATGCAGCGCGATAGTTTAAAAGTTAATACTATATTTAAAATTGTAATAAAAGAGTGCCTATAACTTTTTTCAATGTAATCTCAATTTTTTTTATATTCGATGTCTAACCAATGGACAGTTGTAAATAGTACACTGCAGAAGCTTGTATAGTTTGCTATCCTTATCATATTTTAAATAAAATTTATATTTGATTTACCTATCTCGTATATAGAAAATGTAATGTATTTTTGGAGGCGTTTGGGATATGTTTATGCATGTGTCTTGTGAGAGTACGCCACGTGTTGTGACGTCACCACGTGAATTTCATATCAAACAGTATGACACGCTGAACAATCAGGTGTTAGGCGCGTGATCTAAGTACACGCAGAAGGGCCACTTTACATAATGTGATGACTGACTGAACATACACATAAATCATCTGTTATAAAATATATTTGTGTGTCTATTTTGCTGTATATTTAAACCTTCTTAAATATATAAAATGAAGTCGGGTTAGCAATAGGTACCGTTTATATCTCAAGAAAAGGTGGAAACGACAGGGAGCGTTTTTAACGATTTTTTAAATTTTTGATTAGTTACCGCCATAAATAATAAAAAAAAACGTTAAGATCGGGGACTAAATACACTCTTTGCACAGCTAGATGCATAGTCATTGATATGTTTCGTATGAGTCATTGTTATGTTTCATCAAAGCAACATCAACGCAATCGACAGTTGACAGAATAAAACTGTGTAGGTATACGAATTTATGATTAAGTATCAAAAACGTATAGAAAATAAAAATCGTCTCATTAGCCTTCTTTACTCATTCAATTTAGTGGTCCGGAGGCATACAAACAGCGCATGATTCACTATGCAGCATTGTCTGCTATGATTTTATCACCTAACAATTTTAGGTGTTGATTACTTTATACCTCGTGTATATTTACAGAGTACAAGCAGAGTCGTTGTTCAGTAGTGTAGTAATTGTATTTATTGTGTTTGCTTCGTTATGATTCACTCTTATCTCTTGGTATTAAATTGGTGATAAATGATATCATAAATAGTTATGTTGCACGTGCATTGTTGGATGCTAGAATTGTTATACACGATTTATATTGACCGAATATGATTTTGTAATACTACAGTAACCGATTTCAAAATAAATTACTGAAATGATGTGTAGGGTCGATTTTATTTGTTAGGCATGTGTTTATTTAATCAAAAAATCAGTCAAAACTATTTTCTTACCTCATTCTACTTGTGGTCTTATTTGCTACATCCAATCATAATTCGCGTATAATCATAACTACAATTTTAAATCCCAATTTTCAATCATTGATATTAAACTTTACCAAACCACTTTTTAAACACAATTTATCTTCTACGCTAGACGATAAACTCTCTCCTTAGATACACATGTTATACCTACATAACTAACAAACTTGTAACTTGCTTCAGCCGGAGTCTCCGCATCGTGGCCGAGTCGTACGCCATCAAAGGCCTGTGCCTGGAACAGAACACCATCCCCGGCTCCACCAGCAAGTTTAAGCAGGCCGAGAGGGAAAATGAAATGGTGAGTAACATTAAAAAACTTTCGTCTATTCTTACTACTTCTAGAATTTTGTTTTTGGAATTTGTTGATAGAAGATAGTAGTAAAAAAAAAGTGTGATTTCTTTGGGGGGACTTTTCACTTGAAACATGACCTTTGCCCAGACGTTGAAAAAAAAATGAAATTCAAATTATCGGAAATTATTGATAGTGCCATACCACTGCGTTAAAAATAAAGTTTTCGATAGAATACTACCACTGATGGACGGCTAACAATATCCACATGTGAATACCTAGTGTAGCGGTCACCGAACTTATTTCTATCGTATTTTTAGTCCTTGTATATCAGCAAATACTGACAGAGTCCTATCACACGCAGATCCGCAGCTTCGAGCTGTCGTCGGACCTGACGCTGCTGTACCTGCAGCGCACGGGCGCCAGCGCGCGCGCCGGGCCCACGCTGGAGACGGCGCTGCAGCGCGTGCCCATCCTGCACATCCGCGCCGGCCGGCTGCAGAACGCTATCGACAGGTATAGTACATGCTTTACACAGGGATATAGGCATGATGACAGGGTATGAAAAGGAAAAAACGTATTAGGAATCGGTTGCGTAATGAAAATGCATCGAAAACGCCTTTATTTGAAACGGAATTAACGGTTTGTGAAAGCGGCCGTTTACTTTCGTAATTAGTTAATTTGTATCTAATACATCAAGTAAATTGATATCTTTGTCCTATTTTAGTAGTTACATCAATATTTGAGGTGTTTACCGTCTAGTTAATGTAGAATACGGCGTGTACTAGTTTCCCTGTCGAGTGTGTGCGAGTCATGTAAATGGTGACGTTGCCTGGCTTCGCGGATTCGAGCACTCACTCAGATTTGTGTCAAATCCTATTAGCCTTGTGACATTCATTGTTACCATGTTACTCGTGTTATCTTTGCTTACATGTTACTGGGTTATTGCTTGTGAAAAATATGTGTTTAAATGTTTCCTTTAAATGCCCTTCGAATCTCACGTACGGTGAACTTTGAACTCGAAATAAATATTTACACAAAAACTGACGCTGGTAGTGATTGCGTCATCATTAACCTTCTCGATCATAACGTATTTTACTAAACCGGGGGTTTTATTTTCATTGCCTAAGTTTTCAACTATTATATTTTTTTAAGAACATTGCCTGTAAATAATGGCAGAAGTTAGTGTTAAAAATATAGATATAAAATATAAACTAGACATAATACAGACTGTCTTTTTATCTAGATATCGAGAAATGTTAAACGCAGTGGAGTCGGTGTCGACGCAGGCGTTAAGGCTAACGCTCACGAGACAGCTGGCCGAGGTGCTCATGAGAGGGGTCACGGGACAGGTACGAACACCACAGAGTAAATAAATAAATTAAATGTCCATAGTTCAGAAAAAAATAAAGGTATGGCACATGACATACAATAAAATAGCCTTTTCTTGTGATGTACTGTATACTGGTGGGTACATTTTTTTTTTCATTAAAACACAAATCTTTATGTCAAACCTCCGTTCTAAAGATGTAATTGCCAAAGCTTCTGTGTATTGTACTGCTCGGCTAATGTATACTATGTTTTATTAACAATGAATGTAATTGTATTTGATTCTGGAGATTCCAACTCTGACTGTTGTATAATCTACCGGTTCAAACATAAATAAGTTCCTCCATCAACTGCATACACTGTGTGCAGGTGTACAAGGCCCCGGAGAAGCTGGCGGTAGCGCCGGCGCAGGGCACGCTGTCGCGGCGACGCGAGGACCACGTGTCCGAGGGACCCTGGAAACCTAAGAAATATGCCGCCATCAGTCAGGTGACAAACTTATATACATTTACTCTATGTTTTATGTTTAAAATGCGTAAATTTGTGTAGAAAATGGCTAACAAAGATAAGCATTTAGACGGGACACGAGTGAAACAACTGACGGCCATTAGTTATACTAGTTTATTAGTCTAGTAGCTGATCCCCGCGACTTCGTCCGCGTCAATTTCTGTTATTATGACCGCGATGAAGAAGTTTAAAAAAAAGCATTTCTGCGTAAATGATAATTTTAGTTAATATTATTATGTTGATAAAACTCTGTAGCAAATAATTGGCAATAATGCATAAATTTCGACCAAATGATTACCTTAAAAAAGGTTATAGTGAGTCAATCTTAAAAGATAGACATATACTGTCGCAGACATTTTTTTAGATCATTTAAAGAGGAACAATTCTTTCATACATATATTTTGGGTAACTCGAACCGTTTACGCAGCGCACGCAACGGAAGCTTTCAAGTATGAATATTTTTCCCCGTTTTTGTGACATTTTTCACTGCTGCTTCGCTCCTATTAGTCGCAGCGTAATGTTATATATCCTAAAGCCTTCCTCAATAAATGGACTATCTAACACAAAAAGATTTTTTCAATTCTAACCAGTAGTTCCTGAGATTAGCGCGTTCAACCAAACAAACAAACAAACAAACTCTTCAGCTTTATAATATTAGTATAGATGACGCGGTGGACGAATCCACACACTCGCATGGAGGTGCAAATGCACACATACACAACAGTTATGTTTTCTGATATTTTTATAAGCACGCTAACTCCCGCACAATAGCTCAGGGAGTAGGAATGACTGAAAATCAGCGTTGCGACGTTTTCGGAGCAACATTAGCTGAGCCATCTCCTTTTGCTACTGTTAATACTTTATTCTTCTGTAAAACTATTCTTTGTTTATTTTGTTTAGTAGCAATAAATGTCTTTTTATATTATTTATTTATTATTATGTACGGGGAGACTCTAGAAAACGCGTATTGGCAGTGTACGAGCATCGCTGTACATTGGCCTTCGACTTTGTTCTACTTTTGTAACTGCTTAGGTCAGCATTTTGCTCACGTAATAAAACTGTAATATATTCAATAAAATCTTTAGTAGCGATTTAGTAGCGAATAAGTAGCTAATAAGCATCCATTGTAACCAAGTTGCAATAAAACTAATTGAAGGTGCAGAATCGTTACTCATTTCATCAAAACAATCACTATAGTGAAACTCTACCAAAACAAGCACTGCTGGGACTTACAACCCCAGCATCCTCACTGTTGGGACTTACAACCCCTACAGGCAGCTACCTGCTCGGTACCCTAATGTGTCGATTACTGTCGATACACATTAGGGTAGCAGGTTGTGTATGATTTCCAAGCGTCTGTGCACAAATGTTACTAATAAACGTTATTTAATTGGCGCGTGTTAATTCTGGATGCACGCACGATTTTGATTTATGCCGTAAAATTGACTCGCGTTTGATGTGTACTAGTAAAAATGTAGACTGCAAAAAAATGCGATACCGCCTTCCCCGCCATTAACATGAATTTTATTAGTGATTTCGTCTTCGAACGGAGGGGCTCGTGGCTAAGTGTAAGCCATACAGTTTGGCCGATAATACAGGTTAAGCCGCGCTCGCCGCGGTTCGTTCGTAGATGGGTGACCATTTCTAAACATACCGAGTCGTCGTCCAGCACGTTAAGCCGTATTTCCCGATTGTCATACTATGATCTTTGACAGTCGTTACGTCAATATAGGTAGTCGCTCTATATACGGTATTCAGCTGAATCCGGTAAGACTGGAAGCCGACCCCAACATAGTCAGGAAAAGGCTCGGCAGATGATGAGTGATTTCGTCTTCGTTCGAGACGGCGTCGTACTTTAGCAGTGTCGTTGTGCTTGCATAATGTGCCATAATATGTTTATTAATTGTGTATGTGTGTAGTTCGTGCCTCGCAACGAGTACGAGGAGGTGGTACTGCTGCTGCTGGTGGGCGAGGCCATGGCGGTGCGCGACGCCGTGCTGTCGCAGAGCGCGGAGTTCGAGGTGGCGCGGGCGCACGCGCTGCGGAACGCCGTGGCCGTGGTCGACCTGCTGGCGCTGGCCGCCACGCGCTGGGGACAGCTGTGTCTGCTGCTAGAGGTATATAATACGTGATGCTGCGGAACGCCGTGGCCGTGGTCGACCTGCTGGCGCTGGCCGCCACGCGCTGGGGACAGCTGTGTCTGCTGCTAGAGGTATATAATACGTGATGCTGCGGAACGCCGTGGCCGTGGTCGACCTGCTGGCGCTGGCCGCCACGCGCTGGGGACAGCTGTGTCTGCTGCTAGAGGTATATAATACGTGATGCTGCGGAACGCCGTGGCCGTGGTCGACCTGCTGGCGCTGGCCGCCACGCGCTGGGGACAGCTGTGTCTGCTGCTAGAGGTATATAATACGTGATGCTGCGGAACGCCGTGGCCGTGGTCGACCTGCTGGCGCTGGCCGCCACGCGCTGGGGACAGCTGTGTCTGCTGCTAGAGGTATATAATACGTGATGCTGCGGAACGCCGTGGCCGTGGTCGACCTGCTGGCGCTGGCCGCCACGCGCTGGGGACAGCTGTGTCTGCTGCTAGAGGTATATAATACGTGATGCTGCGGAACGCCGTGGCCGTGGTCGACCTGCTGGCGCTGGCCGCCACGCGCTGGGGACAGCTGTGTCTGCTGCTAGAGGTATATAATACGTGATGCTGCGGAACGCCGTGGCCGTGGTCGACCTGCTGGCGCTGGCCGCCACGCGCTGGGGACAGCTGTGTCTGCTGCTAGAGGTATATAATACGTGATGCTGCGGAACGCCGTGGCCGTGGTCGACCTGCTGGCGCTGGCCGCCACGCGCTGGGGACAGCTGTGTCTGCTGCTAGAGGTATATAATACGTGATGCTGCGGAACGCCGTGGCCGTGGTCGACCTGCTGGCGCTGGCCGCCACGCGCTGGGGACAGCTGTGTCTGCTGCTAGAGGTATATAATACGTGATGCTGCGGAACGCCGTGGCCGTGGTCGACCTGCTGGCGCTGGCCGCCACGCGCTGGGGACAGCTGTGTCTGCTGCTAGAGGTATATAATACGTGATGCTGCGGAACGCCGTGGCCGTGGTCGACCTGCTGGCGCTGGCCGCCACGCGCTGGGGACAGCTGTGTCTGCTGCTAGAGGTATATAATACGTGATGCTGCGGAACGCCGTGGCCGTGGTCGACCTGCTGGCGCTGGCCGCCACGCGCTGGGGACAGCTGTGTCTGCTGCTAGAGGTATATAATACGTGATGCTGCGGAACGCCGTGGCCGTGGTCGACCTGCTGGCGCTGGCCGCCACGCGCTGGGGACAGCTGTGTCTGCTGCTAGAGGTATATAATACGTGATGCTGCGGAACGCCGTGGCCGTGGTCGACCTGCTGGCGCTGGCCGCCACGCGCTGGGGACAGCTGTGTCTGCTGCTAGAGGTATATAATACGTGATGCTGCGGAACGCCGTGGCCGTGGTCGACCTGCTGGCGCTGGCCGCCACGCGCTGGGGACAGCTGTGTCTGCTGCTAGAGGTATATAATACGTGATGCTGCGGAACGCCGTGGCCGTGGTCGACCTGCTGGCGCTGGCCGCCACGCGCTGGGGACAGCTGTGTCTGCTGCTAGAGGTATATAATACGTGATGCTGCGGAACGCCGTGGCCGTGGTCGACCTGCTGGCGCTGGCCGCCACGCGCTGGGGACAGCTGTGTCTGCTGCTAGAGGTATATAATACGTGATGCTGCGGAACGCCGTGGCCGTGGTCGACCTGCTGGCGCTGGCCGCCACGCGCTGGGGACAGCTGTGTCTGCTGCTAGAGGTATATAATACGTGATGCTGCGGAACGCCGTGGCCGTGGTCGACCTGCTGGCGCTGGCCGCCACGCGCTGGGGACAGCTGTGTCTGCTGCTAGAGGTATATAATACGTGATGCTGCGGAACGCCGTGGCCGTGGTCGACCTGCTGGCGCTGGCCGCCACGCGCTGGGGACAGCTGTGTCTGCTGCTAGAGGTATATAATACGTGATGCTGCGGAACGCCGTGGCCGTGGTCGACCTGCTGGCGCTGGCCGCCACGCGCTGGGGACAGCTGTGTCTGCTGCTAGAGGTATATAATACGTGATGCTGCGGAACGCCGTGGCCGTGGTCGACCTGCTGGCGCTGGCCGCCACGCGCTGGGGACAGCTGTGTCTGCTGCTAGAGGTATATAATACGTGATGCTGCGGAACGCCGTGGCCGTGGTCGACCTGCTGGCGCTGGCCGCCACGCGCTGGGGACAGCTGTGTCTGCTGCTAGAGGTATATAATACGTGATGCTGCGGAACGCCGTGGCCGTGGTCGACCTGCTGGCGCTGGCCGCCACGCGCTGGGGACAGCTGTGTCTGCTGCTAGAGGTATATAATACGTGATGCTGCGGAACGCCGTGGCCGTGGTCGACCTGCTGGCGCTGGCCGCCACGCGCTGGGGACAGCTGTGTCTGCTGCTAGAGGTATATAATACGTGATGCTGCGGAACGCCGTGGCCGTGGTCGACCTGCTGGCGCTGGCCGCCACGCGCTGGGGACAGCTGTGTCTGCTGCTAGAGGTATATAATACGTGATGCTGCAGAACGCCGTGGCCGTGGTCGACCTGCTGGCGCTGGCCGCCACGCGCTGGGGACAGCTGTGTCTGCTGCTAGAGGTATATAATACGTGATGCTGCGGAACGCCGTGGCCGTGGTCGACCTGCTGGCGCTGGCCGCCACGCGCTGGGGACAGCTGTGTCTGCTGCTAGAGGTATATAATACGTGATGCTGCGGAACGCCGTGGCCGTGGTCGACCTGCTGGCGCTGGCCGCCACGCGCTGGGGACAGCTGTGTCTGCTGCTAGAGGTATATAATACGTGATGCTGCGGAACGCCGTGGCCGTGGTCGACCTGCTGGCGCTGGCCGCCACGCGCTGGGGACAGCTGTGTCTGCTGCTAGAGGTATATAATACGTGATGCTGCGGAACGCCGTGGCCGTGGTCGACCTGCTGGCGCTGGCCGCCACGCGCTGGGGACAGCTGTGTCTGCTGCTAGAGGTATATAATACGTGATGCTGCGGAACGCCGTGGCCGTGGTCGACCTGCTGGCGCTGGCCGCCACGCGCTGGGGACAGCTGTGTCTGCTGCTAGAGGTATATAATACGTAATGCTGCGGAACGCCGTGGCCGTGGTCGACCTGCTGGCGCTGGCCGCCACGCGCTGGGGACAGCTGTGTCTGCTGCTAGAGGTATATAATACGTGATGCTGCAGAACGCCGTGGCCGTGGTCGACCTGCTGGCGCTGGCCGCCACGCGCTGGGGACAGCTGTGTCTGCTGCTAGAGGTATATAATACGTGATGCTGCGGAACGCCGTGGCCGTGGTCGACCTGCTGGCGCTGGCCGCCACGCGCTGGGGACAGCTGTGTCTGCTGCTAGAGGTATATAATACGTGATGCTGCGGAACGCCGTGGCCGTGGTCGACCTGCTGGCGCTGGCCGCCACGCGCTGGGGACAGCTGTGTCTGCTGCTAGAGGTATATAATACGTGATGCTGCAGAACGCCGTGGCCGTGGTCGACCTGCTGGCGCTGGCCGCCACGCGCTGGGGACAGCTGTGTCTGCTGCTAGAGGTATATAATACGTGATGCTGCGGAACGCCGTGGCCGTGGTCGACCTGCTGGCGCTGGCCGCCACGCGCTGGGGACAGCTGTGTCTGCTGCTAGAGGTATATAATACGTGATGCTGCGGAACGCCGTGGCCGTGGTCGACCTGCTGGCGCTGGCCGCCACGCGCTGGGGACAGCTGTGTCTGCTGCTAGAGGTATATAATACGTGATGCTGCGGAACGCCGTGGCCGTGGTCGACCTGCTGGCGCTGGCCGCCACGCGCTGGGGACAGCTGTGTCTGCTGCTAGAGGTATATAATACGTGATGCTGCGGAACGCCGTGGCCGTGGTCGACCTGCTGGCGCTGGCCGCCACGCGCTGGGGACAGCTGTGTCTGCTGCTAGAGGTATATAATACGTGATGCTGCGGAACGCCGTGGCCGTGGTCGACCTGCTGGCGCTGGCCGCCACGCGCTGGGGACAGCTGTGTCTGCTGCTAGAGGTATATAATACGTGATGCTGCGGAACGCCGTGGCCGTGGTCGACCTGCTGGCGCTGGCCGCCACGCGCTGGGGACAGCTGTGTCTGCTGCTAGAGGTATATAATACGTGATGCTGCGGAACGCCGTGGCCGTGGTCGACCTGCTGGCGCTGGCCGCCACGCGCTGGGGACAGCTGTGTCTGCTGCTAGAGGTATATAATACGTGATGCTGCAGAACGCCGTGGCCGTGGTCGACCTGCTGGCGCTGGCCGCCACGCGCTGGGGACAGCTGTGTCTGCTGCTAGAGGTATATAATACGTGATGCTGCGGAACGCCGTGGCCGTGGTCGACCTGCTGGCGCTGGCCGCCACGCGCTGGGGACAGCTGTGTCTGCTGCTAGAGGTATATAATACGTGATGCTGCGGAACGCCGTGGCCGTGGTCGACCTGCTGGCGCTGGCCGCCACGCGCTGGGGACAGCTGTGTCTGCTGCTAGAGGTATATAATACGTGATGCTGCGGAACGCCGTGGCCGTGGTCGACCTGCTGGCGCTGGCCGCCACGCGCTGGGGACAGCTGTGTCTGCTGCTAGAGGTATATAATACGTGATGCTGCGGAACGCCGTGGCCGTGGTCGACCTGCTGGCGCTGGCCGCCACGCGCTGGGGACAGCTGTGTCTGCTGCTAGAGGTATATAATACGTGATGCTGCGGAACGCCGTGGCCGTGGTCGACCTGCTGGCGCTGGCCGCCACGCGCTGGGGACAGCTGTGTCTGCTGCTAGAGGTATATAATACGTGATGCTGCGGAACGCCGTGGCCGTGGTCGACCTGCTGGCGCTGGCCGCCACGCGCTGGGGACAGCTGTGTCTGCTGCTAGAGGTATATAATACGTGATGCTGCGGAACGCCGTGGCCGTGGTCGACCTGCTGGCGCTGGCCGCCACGCGCTGGGGACAGCTGTGTCTGCTGCTAGAGGTATATAATACGTGATGCTGCAGAACGCCGTGGCCGTGGTCGACCTGCTGGCGCTGGCCGCCACGCGCTGGGGACAGCTGTGTCTGCTGCTAGAGGTATATAATACGTGATGCTGCGGAACGCCGTGGCCGTGGTCGACCTGCTGGCGCTGGCCGCCACGCGCTGGGGACAGCTGTGTCTGCTGCTAGAGGTATATAATACGTGATGCTGCGGAACGCCGTGGCCGTGGTCGACCTGCTGGCGCTGGCCGCCACGCGCTGGGGACAGCTGTGTCTGCTGCTAGAGGTATATAATACGTGATGCTGCGGAACGCCGTGGCCGTGGTCGACCTGCTGGCGCTGGCCGCCACGCGCTGGGGACAGCTGTGTCTGCTGCTAGAGGTATATAATACGTGATGCTGCGGAACGCCGTGGCTATTTGAAATATCTATGTAGATTTAGTAAATGTTGAATTTTATCAGTTGTGTTGTTGCTATAGTCTAGTCTTTGTCTAGTTCAAGATCTGATGGTTGTGTGTAAATTGTCTCAAGATGTGTGGGCATGACTTATCTTATTCCCTTAAACGCGTACTCTAATAATTGAAGCCCTTACATCATTTGTGATCTACACGGGTCATACAAATCCCACGTATGTGTGCAGTCCCTGGAGCGCGCCATGAAGTTCTCGTTCGGGTGCGCGCACATGTGGCGGCAGCGCGCGCTGGCCACGGCGGCCGCGGCCCCCGCGCGCGCGCCCCCGCCCGCGCACGCCGCGCCCCCGCCCGCGCAGCCCGCGCCGCCGGCACAGCCGGGCTCGCACGTCGCGCCCGGTAAGCTCTACTCTTCTCACTTTAGTGCTCTTTAATGTTCTGGAAACGGTATCATTTTTTTGCATGCAAAATCACTAACCTCTAAAGCAATGTATCTTAACGTTTAGCAAGTGACAACTATGAATATACTAGCTTTTGCCCGCGACTTCGTTCGCGTGGAATAGTTACTTCCGGCAGATTTTTGGTTTTACCCACATAGTTCCCGATCTCGCGGGATCTCTTTAAAAATGAAATGTGGAAGATGCGCGATCTATTTCGATCCCAACGCCATCTATCGAGCATAGTGACAACTCGGATTATTTATCTATACTCCGTTCGGGCATTTTCTTTGTACTAAAAGTTTTATTATATTGATATTATTTTTTTCACACCTTTTTACTATTTATTTACTTTTTTCCGATGAATTAAAACAATAACATGAACCGAACTCGTGTAACGATCGACACCATTGCGCGATCACCAACTCGACATAAAGTACTTACTAATAGAATTATCTATACTCCGTTAGAGCATTTTCTTTGTACTAAAAGTTGTATTATATTATATTTTCATACCTTTTTACTATTTATTTACATTTTTCCGATGAATTTTCAGTACTGAATTGATGCCGACGCTTGACCAATAGGTGGCGCTGTATGTCCGGAATAGATTTTATTTTTTGTAATAAAAACTATCCTATGTCCTTTCTCAAGTTCCAAACTACGTCTGTACCAAATTTCACACAAATCGGTTCAGTAGTTTAGGCGTGAAGCAAAGACAGACAGACAGACAGAAAGACAGACAGAGTTACTTTCGCATTTATAATATTAGTTTGGATTTTGAGCTGAAATTTTGTAAACTAACTGTATACCAGATATACTCTTCACCCCTTTTAGATAGATATACCCTTTCAGTAACCACTTGTACAATAAAAATCAATTAATACGTGAATTCCATGAGAAGAAATAAAAAAGCTATATTATCGTAATGCTTATATATACAGGCAGCAGTGCGTGGAACGCGGGCGTGCGAGCAGCCAGCGTGGCTCGTCGCGCGGCGCCGCTGTCCCCGCAAGACGCACCGCTGCGCCTCGTGGCCGCCAACACCTGCTACCGCATGGGCTGGGTGCGTACACACACACACACACACCCTCACACACGCACGTCGCGCGGCGCCGCTGTCCCCGCAAGACGCACCGCTGCGCCTCGTGGCCGCCAACACCTGCTACCGCATGGGCTGGGTGCGTACACACACACACACACACCCTCACACACGCACGTCGCGCGGCGCCGCTGTCCCCGCAAGACGCACCGCTGCGCCTCGTGGCCGCCAACACCTGCTACCGCATGGGCAGGGTGCGTACACACACACACACACACCCTCACACACGCACGTCGCGCGGCGCCGCTGTCCCCGCAAGACGCACCGCTGCGCCTCGTGGCCGCCAACACCTGCTACCGCATGGGCTGGGTGCGTACACACACACACACACACCCTCACACACGCACGTCGCGCGGCGCCGCTGTCCCCGCAAGACGCACCGCTGCGCCTCGTGGCCGCCAACACCTGCTACCGCATGGGCTGGGTGCGTACACACACACACACACACCCTCACACACGCACGTCGCGCGGCGCCGCTGTCCCCGCAAGACGCACCGCTGCGCCTCGTGGCCGCCAACACCTGCTACCGCATGGGCTGGGTGCGTACACACACACACACACACCCTCACACACGCACGTCGCGCGGCGCCGCTGTCCCCGCAAGACGCACCGCTGCGCCTCGTGGCCGCCAACACCTGCTACCGCATGGGCTGGGTGCGTACACACACACACACACCCTCACACACGCACGTCGCGCGGCGCCGCTGTCCCCGCAAGACGCACCGCTGCGCCTCGTGGCCGCCAACACCTGCTACCGCATGGGCTGGGTGCGTACACACACACACACACACCCTCACACACGCACGTCGCGCGGCGCCGCTGTCCCCGCAAGACGCACCGCTGCGCCTCGTGGCCGCCAACACCTGCTACCGCATGGGCTGGGTGCGTACACACACACACACACACCCTCACACACGCACGTCGCGCGGCGCCGCTGTCCCCGCAAGACGCACCGCTGCGCCTCGTGGCCGCCAACACCTGCTACCGCATGGGCTGGGTGCGTACACACACACACACACACACACCCTCACACACGCACGTCGCGCGGCGCCGCTGTCCCCGCAAGACGCACCGCTGCGCCTCGTGGCCGCCAACACCTGCTACCGCATGGGCTGGGTGCGTACACACACACACACACACACACACCCTCACACACGCACGTCGCGCGGCGCCGCTGTCCCCGCAAGACGCACCGCTGCGCCTCGTGGCCGCCAACACCTGCTACCGCATGGGCTGGGTGCGTACACACACACACACACACCCTCACACACGCACGTCGCGCGGCGCCGCTGTCCCCGCAAGACGCACCGCTGCGCCTCGTGGCCGCCAAAACCTGCTACCGCATGGGCTGGGTGCGTACACACACACACACACACACACACCCTCACACACGCACGTCGCGCGGCGCCGCTGTCCCCGCAAGACGCACCGCTGCGCCTCGTGGCCGCCAACACCTGCTACCGCATGGGCTGGGTGCGTACACACACACACACACACACACACCCTCACACACGCACGTCGCGCGGCGCCGCTGTCCCCGCAAGACGCACCGCTGCGCCTCGTGGCCGCCAACACCTGCTACCGCATGGGCTGGGTGCGTACACACACACACACACACACACACACCCTCACACACGCACGTCGCGCGGCGCCGCTGTCCCCGCAAGACGCACCGCTGCGCCTCGTGGCCGCCAACACCTGCTACCGCATGGGCTGGGTGCGTACACACACACACACACACACACCCTCACACACGCACGTCGCGCGGCGCCGCTGTCCCCGCAAGACGCACCGCTGCGCCTCGTGGCCGCCAACACCTGCTACCGCATGGGCTGGGTGCGTACACACACACACACACACACACACCCTCACACACGCACGTCGCGCGGCGCCGCTGTCCCCGCAAGACGCACCGCTGCGCCTCGTGGCCGCCAACACCTGCTACCGCATGGGCTGGGTGCGTACACACACACACACACACACACACCCTCACACACGCACGTCGCGCGGCGCCGCTGTCCCCGCAAGACGCACCGCTGCGCCTCGTGGCCGCCAACACCTGCTACCGCATGGGCTGGGTGCGTACACACACACACACACACACACACACTCTCATAAACTACGTATCGATATGTGAGCGACTTGACATGATTGACTAGGCGCAGCTCGCGGCAGAGCGGTGCGAGACTTGAGCACTCAGATACCGATATTCGAGACGAGCCGCTTATAAAGCGCCACGCTCGGATGTCGATAAGTCTTTATACTGCGTTCGCTATTTATATGCCAAATATGTAACTAAATACTAGTAAATACGGATTCAGAGAAAAAATATGATGAAAGATGCTTACATGTATCATCCAGCTTGCGCTCCAACTTAATATTTTTTGCCCTTTTCCACAGTACTAGTCAGTCCAACATGAACTTATTCTGAGCTTAATATCCGTGTGTTGTACAGATAGAGGAGGGTATCGAGATGGCGGAGGCGGCGCTGGCGATAGAGGAGGAGGCGGAGGGGCCCATGCTGGCGCGCTGCTGCCTCTACTGCGGCATCGGCTACCAGATGAAGGCTCAGGTCTGTCAGTACCCGCGCACCACTCTACTTACACAAGCACCATAAAGGTTCATTAGCATTGGTTTTTAGCTCCCGCATTCGGGGCATGGGATTTGAATTAGGAACCAACCGATACTTTTCATTGGTCGTTATCCCGTATTTGTTGCTCCCCGCATGCGGTAAAACGACTAAGGTATGATATGTGTATAGCGCACTTTCATGGGTCGTTGTCCCGTATTTAGGGTCTGCCTACCTCTTGCGATTTATCGATAGAGTTAAAGACTAATGAAAATTAGCCTTTGGGTACTGGCGATCGAGTATTATAGTATAGAGAATTTGTATGAATATTTGATTTTCGACTCCAAAATGTTTCAACCTTTATAACCAACAGAAAACGAATTCGCGTATCGATAAAGACGCGGCGAACGACAAGGCCCTGAAGCTGCTGTTACGGTCGGTGCAGCTGGACAACAACGACCACCTCGCCTTCTACTACCTCGCACTGCAGCACATGCACTTGGGCATGCTCAACGAAGCCATGGTGAGTCATGGACAAATTTAGTAGAATACTTAATATGTCACCCCAATGAACCTCGAAAGTGACATAGACATTTAATAATGAAAAAAAAAAGTCGGTCTCGATAGGCGTCGGTCTTGGTAAGCGTCGATCTCGATAAGCGTCGGTCTTGATAGGCGTTGATCTCGATAGGCGTCGGTCTAGGTAAGCGTCGGTCTCGATCTCAGTAGGCGTCGATCTCGATAAGCGTCGATCTCGATAGGCGTTGATCTCGATAAGCGTCGGTCTCGATAGGCGTCGGTCTCGATAGGCGTCGATCTCGATAGGCGTCGGTCTCGATAGGCGTCGATCTCGATTAGCGTCGATCTCAGTAGGCGTCGATCTCGATAAGCGTCGATCTCGATAGGCGTTGATCTCGATAGGCGTCGATCTCGATAGGCGTCGGTATCGATAGGCGTCGATCTCGATAGGCGTCGATCTCGATTGGCGTCGATCTCGATAAGCGTCGGTCTTGGTAGGCGTCGATGTCGATATGCGTCGGTCTTGGTAAGCGTCGATCTCGATAAGCGTCGGTCTTGATAGGCGTTGATCTCGATAGGCGTCGGTCTAGGTAAGCGTCGGTCTCGATCTCAGTAGGCGTCGATCTCGATAAGCGTCGATCTCGATAGGCGTTGATCTCGATAAGCGTCGGTCTCGATAGGCGTCGGTCTCGATAGGCGTCGATCTCGATAGGCGTCGATCTCGATAGGCGTCGGTCTCGATAGGCGTCGATCTCGATAGGCGTCGATCTCAGTAGGCGTCGATCTCGATAAGCGTCGATCTCGATAGGCGATGATCTCGATAAGCGTCGGTCTCGATAGGCTTCGATCTCGATAGGCGTCGGTCTCGATAGGTGTCGATCTCGATAGGCTTCGATCTCGATAGGCGTCGATCTCAGTAGGCGTCGGTCTTGATAGGCGTTGATCTCGATAGGCGTCGGTCTAGGTAAGCGCCGGTCTCGATCTCAGTAGGCGTCGATCTCGATAAGCGTCGATCTCGATAGGCGTTGATCTCGATAAGCGTCGGTCTCGATAGGCGTCGGTCTCGATAGGCGTCGATCTCGATAGGCGTCGATCTCGATAGGCGTCGGTCTCGATAGGCGTCGATCTCGATAGGCGTCGATCTCAGTAGGCGTCGATCTCGATAAGCGTCGATCTCGATAGGCGATGATCTCGATAAGCGTCGGTCTCGATAGGCTTCGATCTCGATAGGCGTCGGTCTCGATAGGCGTCGATCTCGATAGGCTTCGATCTCGATAGGCGTCGATCTCAGTAGGCGTCGATCTCGATAAGCGTCGATCTCGATAGGCGTTGATAGGTGTCGATCTCGATTGGCGTCGGTCTCGGTAGGCGTCGATGTCGATAAGCGTCGGTCTTGGTAAGCGTCGATCTCGGTAAGCGTCGATTTCGGTAGGCGTCGTTCTCGATAGGCGTCGGTCTCGATAGGCGTCGGTCTCGATAGGCGTCGATATTGATAGGCGTCGGTCTCGATAGGCGTCGATCTCGATTAGCGTCGATCTCAGTAGGCGTCGATCTCGATAAGCGTCGATCTCGATAGGCGTTGATCTCGATAGGCATCGATCTCGATAGGCGTCGATCTCGATGGGCGTCGATCTCGATTGGCGTCGATCTCGATAAGCGTCGGTCTTGGTAGGCGTCGATCTCGATAGGCGTCGATCTCGATAGGCGTTGATAGGTGTCGATCTCGATTGGCGTCGATGTCGATAAGCGTCGGTCTTGGTAAGCGTCGATCTCGGTAAGCGTCGATTTCGGTAGGCGTCGTTCTCGATAGGCGTCGGTCTCGATAGGCGTCGATATTGATAGGCGTCGGTCTCGGTAAGCGTCGGTCTCGATAAGCATCGGTCTCGATACGCGTTGATCTCGATAGTCATCGGTTTTGTTTAGCGTCGGGTCTCGATAAGCGTCGGTTTCTCAGTTAGCAGCTTCGTCGGTTTTATAGGCTTTGGTGTAATATTAGATGTGTCCGCAGGATGCGACGCGGTCGTGCTTGCAAGCACGCGGCGAATGCGGCGGCGGGCTGCGGCTGGCGGCGGCGCTGTGGTCGTGCGCATGCGCGGGCTCCCGCGGCGCGCGCGCGCTGGCCGCCGCCCGCCTGGCGCGACACCACTACCCCACCGCCGACTGGCCGCTCGCCGCGCTCGCCACGCTGCAGCTCACCTGGGAGACGCCGGAGGTACGCGACACTACACTGACAGAGCACGCGGCGAATGCGGCGGCGGGCTGCGGCTGGCGGCGGCGCTGTGGTCGTGCGCATGCGCGGGCTCCCGCGGCGCGCGCGCGCTGGCCGCCGCCCGCCTGGCGCGACACCACTACCCCACCGCCGACTGGCCGCTCGCCGCGCTCGCCACGCTGCAGCTCACCTGGGAGACGCCGGAGGTACGCGACACTACACTGACAGAGCACGCGGCGAATGCGGCGGCGGGCTGCGGCTGGCGGCGGCGCTGTGGTCGTGCGCATGCGCGGGCTCCCGCGGCGCGCGCGCGCTGGCCGCCGCCCGCCTGGCGCGACACCACTACCCCACCGCCGACTGGCCGCTCGCCGCGCTCGCCACGCTGCAGCTCACCTGGGAGACGCCGGAGGTACGCGACACTACACTGACAGAGCACGCGGCGAATGCGGCGGCGGGCTGCGGCTGGCGGCGGCGCTGTGGTCGTGCGCATGCGCGGGCTCCCGCGGCGCGCGCGCGCTGGCCGCCGCCCGCCTGGCGCGACACCACTACCCCACCGCCGACTGGCCGCTCGCCGCGCTCGCCACGCTGCAGCTCACCTGGGAGACGCCGGAGGTACGCGACACTACACTGACAGAGCACGCGGCGAATGCGGCGGCGGGCTGCGGCTGGCGGCGGCGCTGTGGTCGTGCGCATGCGCGGGCTCCCGCGGCGCGCGCGCGCTGGCCGCCGCCCGCCTGGCGCGACACCACTACCCCACCGCCGACTGGCCGCTCGCCGCGCTCGCCACGCTGCAGCTCACCTGGGAGACGCCGGAGGTACGCGACACTACACTGACAGAGCACGCGGCGAATGCGGCGGCGGGCTGCGGCTGGCGGCGGCGCTGTGGTCGTGCGCATGCGCGGGCTCCCGCGGCGCGCGCGCGCTGGCCGCCGCCCGCCTGGCGCGACACCACTACCCCACCGCCGACTGGCCGCTCGCCGCGCTCGCCACGCTGCAGCTCACCTGGGAGACGCCGGAGGTACGCCACACTACACTAACAGGGCGCTACGAGTGCGACATTGCGCGGGCGCTAGCTTAACGACGACGCTCGATCGACACTGGTGTAGTCCAAAACTACTTATCTGTTATTGAACAATATAAATAAATAAATAAATAAATGCGGACAACATCACATACATTGCTCTGAACCCAAAGTAAGTAGCTAAAGCACTTGTGTTATGGAATTCAGAAACAACGAAGGTACCACAAACACCCAGACCCGGGACAATGTAGAAAAGTTGGTTTCTACATTGACCCGTCCGGGGATCGAACCCGGGACCTCAGAGCTAGCGACACCTTGAAACCGGTGCGTACGCCACTCGACCACGGAGGTCGTCAGTATCATATATTGTATTATGTTACTGTAACCAATACAAAATCTTCCTTGCAGGAAGCGCTAGCGACGGGCAAGGAGTTGTTATCACTAGTGAACAGTACTGACTCGGAAGTTGAAATAGAAACCAATGGCTACGTGGAACTGGACGCACTGTCCGACTCACAGCACGACGACACGCAGAGTATTCGAGACGGTGGTATGTATACTAATGTGCTTTGTATGTTTTTTTTTTATTTGCAAATTAATATCTACGATAAGCAAACTCCACACTTAAAAAAACGAATTGTTGAATTTGATTCCCTTGACGATTTTTTTTTATAATGTTTGACTTCGTGATTTGCCATAACTGTTTGTACCACTTCAAAAACATAAGTAAAACCTGTAATCTGTATCATAACTAGCAATTGCAATTAAAATGTTACAAAAAGTACATCAAACACATTTAATCAATAGTAGAAGTCCCTCAAGGTACCATTTTAGGACCTGTGTTCGACATTAGCTACCACAAAAAATGCAGGACAATACAGAGCACGTTAGGCTGGTATAAAAATGTTGTCTTATATGTTTACTTTACATAAGTAGACATGTGCCTGAATGTAATGATGTGACCCCAGCGTCGATCCGCGCGGAGTCTGCGGGCGTGTACCGCATCGAGCGCGCGCTGTCGGAGGGCGCGTCGTCGCTGTCCGCGCAGCGTCCGCGGCCGCCGCACGCCGAGCATCGAGCTCACGCATGGCTGCTACTTGCGCAGCTTTGTCTCAGGTACACACATATACCTATATATTATAAATAGCCACCAGGAAACTGAACAACTTGGGTCTCAAATATCGAAGTCTTAAGCGGCTAAACTAGAAACCGATTGAGATGAGAATTGCGGACGAAAAGTATCATAGCAATATTAAAGTCAATAAGGTATGTACAGGTACATCAGTGTAAAAAACGATACGATAGTGGAAAAGAAAAACATGGAAGGCTGTCATGAAATTTTGAGCAGTTAGAAAAAGCATTTACTAAGAAAGTATTGTTACTTGACAGGTTAGGGCGAGTGAGTGCGGCGGCGGGGTGCGTGTCAGAAGCGACCGCGTTGACGCCCTTCAGCCATCTTGTATTACATAGTGTAAGTTTTTATTTCAATATTTCTTAACATTTAATAAAATAGGACATCATTTTGATTTCGTATTGTATATAAGTTTGAGATAATAGTGAGTTCGTTGTTGTTTACAGCGGGGTCTTGTGCATGCAGCGAGTTTAGAGTGGGACGAGGCGCGGCAATGTTTCCAGAACGCTTTAGCCATACATCCCACACATTTGGACAGTATGGTGCAATTAGGTGAGCTTGTAGTTATTTTTTAGTTTTATTCGGTTTACTGTAAATAAATTATGTCTTGGCGATTGAATATTTTATGAAAAATAATTTTACAAATTTGTCCATTAAAATTACTTCTGTACCAAAGAATTCATTTTACTATCGTGGTTAACAGTAAATAAATATTTAAATGAAAGCTAAGTGTCATGTAGGTGGCAAATTTACAGGGTGTTAAGAAGAAGGGTGGGTGGTCTTAGAAGAGATTGAAACAATAATTACAGCATAATTTTCGTTGGTATTATTTGGCGACCTTTTTTTTATCATTTGGCAACACCTGTGACGACGCCGACTCTCTTTCTCGCCTTTTGAGAAATTTTCTTTTTTTAGGTTATATACTACTCTGTGTAAAAAGTATCGGGAATATGTCAATAAAAAGACCCGCGTAAATGAGGTCGTTCTAATTTTTTACTGCATGTTGGTAGCACTGTACTGATTTAGCGCTCAAAGTTTGAGCGGGATCTGTCATTTAATTTGTTTTAAACTACACTTTTTGTTGGTCATAGTTTTGAGTTCTCGGCGATTTTTACAATGGAAAATATTGTTGAACAAAGAGTGTGCCTTAAATTTTGTGTTTCGAATGATATTTCATGTGGTGAATCACTAAAAATGTTGCGAAATACCTACGGCGAATCGTGTATATCGAAAACAAGGGCTTATGAATGGTATAAGGCTTTTAAAGAAGGCCGAGAAGTAGTAGTAGACTTGCCTCGTTCTGGTAGACCTTCAACCGCTACGACCAAAGAAAACATCGACAGAATCAAGAAGCTAGTGCTCGAAAATCTACGTATGAGTCTGAGAGAGTTGGCTAGTGAGGTGAACATAATATTATCTTTTAAGTCCGTCCACAACATTCTCATTGAAATTTTAGGCATAAAACGCGTCGCCGCTCGACTAGTTCCAAAAGAGCTCAATTTTGTTCAAAAAGCGCAGCGAAAGCATGTCGCTGAAGACATGGTTTCCCGAGCTTCTACGGATCCGACCTTTATGAAACGTATAATAACTGGCGACGAGACATGGGTTTATGAGTACGACATGCAAACAAGCCAACAGTCTTCAGAATGGCGTCTCGAAAACGAGCCGAAACCCAAAAAACCGCGGCAAAGTCGCTCCAAAATCAAGGTGATGCTGACAGTTTTTTTTTACTACCGTGGTGTGGTTCACTCCGAATAGGCTTGTTTCCATTAGAAGCAAATTGGATGGTTAAGAGTTTCCATGGATTACTTTTGATGTGAAAATTATAAACGACACAGTTGTTATTAATAAACCCAAAAGATTATTCTTATTTTCGTAAAATAAATTCAGCAAAATTAGGTGTTCAGTCACGTGACAGAAAACGCCAATCAGATGCGTGACGTCACAAAGTACGAAACATGTCCGAAACGTCATTTGTGTTGATAACATTTTAGCTAATTATTAGGATTATTTTGCACAGTGGAACGTCATCCAAGACGCCATGACAGTTTTGAGATTTTTGAGCTAAATTTAAATCAACTTTTTGAAAACGAAAACACGTAATGTAAATGATGGTTTTTCTTGCATTTGTATTGTTTTTTGTTCAAATCAGGCACCATGGTAACGAATTAAACAGTGTTTCAAAATTAGTCAACTAGCCTATTCCTTCCAGAGGGAGAAATAGTGAATAAAGAATATTATTTAGGCGTCATGAAGCGTTTGCGTGAGAGTATCCGCCGAAAACGTCCAGATTTTGGCAACACAACTCATGGATGCTGCACCATGATAATGCACCATCACACACAGCCATTATAGTGAAAGAGTTTTTAGCGAAAAATTCAACAAAAGTTCTCGACCAAGCACCGTATTCACCTGATATGGCTCCGTCTGACTTTTTTTTATTTCCCAAGTTAAAATTACCACTTCGAGGAAAACGTTTTGAGTCGATAGAAGCCATAAAAGAAAATTCGCTGAATGAGCTAAAGGCCATACCGCAAATAGCCTATGAAAAATGTATGGAAGACTGGGTGAAGCGTTGGAGATGTTGTATTGCAAGCGATGGGGCCTACTTTGAAGGCGATAAAATAAATTTAGATGAATAATTTGTATTTTTTGTTTTATTGACACATTCCCGATATTTAGTACACAGAATGTATATTTTTTTTTTTTACATTAATGGTATCAGTTATCGATACGTAACAACACCTTAACTGATCGGACAGGGTTTCTTAACACCCTGTATATGCGTTGATTCGCAATATGTCGTGCACTGAAAGTTGGCTGGATCCTTATACTAGTCGACTAGATGTAGTAAAATGTAATAGATGTAGAGCGTTTCCAACATGGTAGGTGTGGTAGTATAGTATGGTTGTGGCGCAGGCGCGGCGTACTACCAGCTGGGCTGGCTGGGGCTGGCGGAGCACTGGCTGCGCGGCGCGGCGGCGCTGGCCCCGCGGCGCGCGGACACGTGGCGGCGGCTGGCGCTGGTGCTGCGCGCCGCCGCCGAGCCGCTCGCCGCCGCCGACGCCGCCGCCGCCGCGCTCGCGCTCATGCCGCACGAGCCCGCGCTGCCGCCGCCGCTCTGATGCCACCACCCCGCGCACCACGTCTCGGTCGCCGCCGACGGTAGCTTGCCGCGTGGAGTACTGACCTCATGGAGTATATTGGTTCATCACGGAAAACAACACTTGTTTCACAAAATTCTTAATTTCAGTATCACTTAACTCTCATTTTCTTTGTCTTGATTATTAACTAGAGTATTTACTAGTGCATCTACCTCATATTTAACTTTTTTTATCATTAAAAGTCTTCTTTAAATAGTTAACAACAATTTTAAATTGTCATACAACGTAAATTACTCCATCAACTCACTACTCTACGGCTACTAAACCAACTGTATAAGACGATAAAAATCATGTTAAAACTAACTAAAACTAAACATGCCTCATGATTAGTTTTAGTTAAATAAGTTTTAATTATAATTTGAGATTATGAACAGTACTTCCACCTAAATAACTTTTAACATCAAAACTGTACATTATAATAAAAATTTATATATATATGTATAAAACAGTAGTTACAGAAAAAGCTAAATAAAAATATATTTATTTATTAAAATATTACGATACATACATCAAAAATTCATTATATTTATAATTCCGAAAGATTATATCAGAGTATTAACTTCACAATACCATTTTCTCGAACGCTGTCCTGTTTATGTAAATTATAATCGGATATAGAAATAAATAAAATTAATAATAATATCACGTGTAAAACAAAACTGCCGACATAGTACTTATATTATAAATAACTACTACTTCGTGTTCAAATAAATTGTAAAATCTTCGATGACTGCAACGAACCGGTATCTATTCGTAACACAATGTTACTCACAAAAACGTTCATAAAAAATACATAAATTTAAAATAAATTATGACATCGATAAATCATTCCAAAAATTACGACAACATTAAATATTCAGACAAATAATGTATCGCACTAAATTGGAACAAGGTAGGAAATATAACAATAATCGTAGATACTATGGTGTAGGCATAATGTAGTGCTCAGCTGTGTGTAGCTGTGTAGGCGGCGTTGCCAGTGTAACTATATATACGTAGCTATCGATATTCGCGTAGTACCTACTATCCTACGACTGACTACTGTTTAGCTGGCCTCGGAATTGATGTAGGCTCAGGTCTATTATACATCGTGATTCGTGGCAAAGACGATTATTACAGAAAGTAACAAACTTACTTACATATTTATTAATAATTGTAAGATGATGGTTAAAGTCAACAATTATCACTACCATGTTTTCTGCTTCCACTAGAAGAGAGACATTTCTACCATCGTTAACGATGTGATGATAGAAATCGCTTAAATGTATGGGAGATTTCTTTTCGATGAGTCACTTGAAGTTAACTTGTCACTTCCACATTAAATTTCTGCACGAATATGGGGTAAGACTTTTGGTGATTTTTACTGTACTGTTATTTTTATTGTTTATTATGTAGATTGAAAATAGTCTAATTTCGTCTGTCTTAATTCAAAAGACAGATTGTGATTCTGATTGTGTTTTGTATTCAGATAGTCTGCATGACAAAAGACTTATATTGTATTTTTCTTCACTGTATAATTTTAAATCCATATTTCCATGTCACACACACAAAAGTCACGATGTACAATATACCATTAAAGTTTCTATCTTCTAAAGTATAACGACAACTGGTGAGGGGTGGGGAGGGGATACGTTTGCTTTAATTTGAGGTCCTGTGTTAGTATGAATAAACGTACATTGAACTATAAATATATACTTAGAAATAAACTATTAGACAATACATCTCCCAGTAGGTGTTAACTGACAGGTGTTGGGCTCGTCTCACATTCATCTTTGGTACAATTGTCGGTAGATAATTTGGCAAGAATATGACGTAGATAGTTCCTCGTGATTGGTTACTGTACGCATAGGTTGAAAACCTAACTAATCAGACGCTTGTTGGTGAATCGTTCCCAGCGTCTTGCTTGCAACTATAAACACCTTTAAATCACCTCCTGCGCGTCTCACGACTCTCGTGTTATGCCAAGTTACGCGCCGGCGACTGACTGCTATTATACGTCATTGTTTTGTCGAAATAGTAAGATTGGTGTCCGTCGTACACCAATCTTACTATTTCGTGTGGTGTGGTCGTGGTGTGGCTATGTAATGGAATGGTTATGATGTTATACATATGGCGAATTTTAAACATATTCATCTCATTTAAGTAAGAATTATGTATAAAATTCGCCAGATAATTTGATGGCTGACAATGCATTGATTGGTTACAAAATATCAAAAATAGGCCTTAAATACATCGTCATCAGTGTATGCTAAAATGAGATTACAAACTTTGCAGCCCTCAATAATATTAAAAAAAAGTTACTCATACTGTACATGATATTAATGAATGTTTTCCTAATAACTATCGAATGGTTGTTAACTTAGCGCAACAGATCGGTACCACATGAGTAGATCTACTCATGTGTCGGTACAGCGAATGTGTGCCTGTGCGGTCACGTGACGTCACGTGACTTGTGTGTTTGTATAATAGGTTTAATGTCATACGTTCGTGATGATTCGTGTTACTATGCATTTTCGTTTAGAGCATTTAAACATAGCTGTAATACAGAAATATTATGATTATTCAAATGATAACAAAAGTTTATTACGTGCATGTTCCTACGATCGAAATAACGTTCCTAAGTCAAAAGAAATACTAATGTTTAAATGTTCTAAAACTTTTCGAGTCCCGTCCAGTGGTTTCATACATGTTGATTGTGTCTTGCGTGTATGATTTCGTATAACCATACAAATAATTGCGGGAGTTACCTTCTTATTAGCTATATTATTATTGTCTTTATAATTTTAAATAATCGGAATATATCGTGAAGTGATTTTAGCTAAAATATTATTATATTTTAAAATTTTATAAATAATATTGCTATTTAATTATGATTTAGGCGATAAAATTATTTATTATAATGAATAAGACCAATTTAATAAATATTTATTCACCGTGCATTACGTAAGACACTATGGTTTCTGAAATGTCATTTAATTTTAATAAAAAAAAAACAGTGGATTTTTTAAAGTGAGAATCTCGGGGTTCATTCTTCTTAAATGTTTAATTAGATTCTGGAATTGGTGTAAAAGGATGATCTTATCTGTGTTTTACAAGTTCAATCTACAATAACCTAACAACTAGTATGCATGTAATATGCTCTTAAATTATTTAAATTATAAATGCACGGTGTATAAATTGTGTTATATTACATAAATAGCAGGTTATTTTAAGTCTACAATATTGGCTTATATGTTGGTTGCTAATTTCAGTATCCGCAAGATTCCTGTTTAGTATATCGGTCTTTGCCAACATATTGCCAAACATTTGTGGGCTATAAATACGGCTTTTCAAGCTTCATCGCTCACATTTCCACCTCATTAGCTAAGGTTTTTGATTCATCGCCATATTTGAATAAGTATTGCGCATATCAGTATATAACTATTTTACTTTGGTACGCATGCACGCATGGTTAGATTTAATTGTTGCTAGTCTTTGTCACATTCTTGCGCTCATAGTTTTGTCGCTACATAGTGTAAATGACATAGACTGCAAAACAAAACCTTAGGTACTTTTATGCTGAGTCAGGTATTTTCAGTGTTGGTAAATAGGTAGGCTAACATTGATGCGATGTTGATAATGTTTGGCCAATATTTGGCCAATCGGTCAGTTTAGGATACGGCTGATTGTGTTATTTTAATCAAAATGCTTTCGTGTGAAATTTTTATCTTATTTGTTTGATATTCAAAAATAGCCCTTGTATTCAATTAAAAATCGATAAAAAAATACATCAATAATGATGACCAATGAGATACAAAACCTACGACTTTTTGTATCTCGGTGTTATACAAAATAAACTAACATAAAGTTTGATTATTTTTGGTTTGAGGGAAAATAATAATAATAATCTGTGAATTAGCTGGTTGGTGTGGTGTGTATCGTTTACATTATGTTTATATGAAGGTAGTATAGGTTGTAAGGCGAGTGGTGGCGGATGGTGACTGTGGTGTTAGCGCGGTGGTAGTACCCGGTGTGTGCGTAGTGGGTAAGGCTGGGGCAAGCGGTGCGAAATTATGTTTATTTCATTTTGGGATGGCCTCGAAAACGAACCTATTATTGCGGAAATAAGGAAAAAACATAAAATATCTCTTCTACTTTGCACTACAGTATTTAAACTAGCCATTTAACTCATAATTTCATGTTTTCAACCGTGTATAGTTGCTACGTCTCGTAACAAGGTAAACCCTGAAAATAACATGTTGCGGCCATTAAACAGCTCATAACTGAGACATAATAACCGCTGCGTCCACGTTATAACTACCACTCTAATCGGTTATGATCGGCTATATTTCGTTTACAAAACAACCTTTCGCATCGATTGTATGATTTTTAATATAGCAACTAATATAACAGCGATTATGACTAACATAATCGGTAAGACATTATATCGAATATTCGCGATCCTTCCAAATATTCGTCTTAAAATCAAGTAATCGATTCAATCGACACATGTATATCGATGTTTGAGCAAAATATTTATAAATCTTTGGTCGTGGTCTTGTGATTGATCCTGGCAATAATTTGTGTCGCGTCATAAACTTTATTATAGATGTGTGTACTGTGTAGTGTCCCCGACTGTAACGTAGACATTGGACTGCCAATGTGTGTAAATACCGACGTAATGTACTATTGTAATGTTTGTAATATAACTTGTTCAATCTGTCGAGTTGAATTTTAATTTTATATAAATTGTATCTTATTATTTATTGCTAAAGTTGATTATGTGTTTGTATATAACAGATATAAATAAACAGCTGTAATATATATAATGTCATTAAAATAATTTCGCAGATTGAGCCTAATCTTGTAACAGGAAAAGTTAAGAATTATAATCAGCGTGTTTTATCCTAAACAATCTTAGATAGTGTAATAATGAAACTTGTAATACATACCTGTGAGAACGATGTAGACAAGCCAAGATAACAATGAATATGTTAAGACAATAGTAAAAAGACAATGTTTTCCAGCGCCATGCGCCAGGGTTACTGTCGTAGTGTCGTGTATGTTTGCTTGTTCGTCGACATATCGATACTCATGAACAATGTGTTGTGGTGCTTCGAATCGCCTCGGTTGTGATCAAATTGTTCAGTCGGCTACAGAAGTGCTCTCATGTTATTAGCGTCCATAGTTTTATTAGCCAACAACTTAGTTCACAACTTCATGTTACTTTAGCAGATTCCTATTACTATCCAGTCTTAAGTCTATCTTTCTTTGTTAAAATAATTGTAGTGTTTATAAAATAATTATATAAGCTTGTGTGATAAACACTTCTGTAGCTGTCTGTACCGCAAAGGATCTATTTTATGCAATTTGTTGAAATGTAGCACTCTGTTATTATGTAAGTGAAGACATATAAATTTATATTTTAGCACACAACGCAATATCTTAGCACCTGTTACATGCAACCAACTGTTCCGACTACATATTGTGTCAAGTATGTGATTGTTCCGTTAATCCTAACTTTCTCGTGTGGGTTCCGAGAGTATTTATGTTAAGGCCCGAGCATCACGCTTACCGATGCCGGCCGTAGGAACTCATGGCGAAGAAACTTCCAAGTAGCGCCATCTATGAAAAGTGATAGTTATGTGTCAGTGTTGTCTAATTCTACCCCTTCCTAGTGTTCACTAATCGTTATAAAGGCAAGAGCCAGGAGACGTCACGTGTTCGATATGTTGTACAGCGAGCGCGCGAGAGCCGGCCGCGGCCTGCGGTCACTCTCGCGCGCCCGCAGTGTAGCCCTAATCATATGAATATTGTATAGTATAATCCTGTAATCTAAAGACCAATGTAATATTTATTGTCGGTCGTTCTAGTTCAATAAAACGATATTATTGTATTGTATTTCAGATGTTTTCTATTGTGACTATCGATTACTAGATAGATGTGGAGGCGTCGCTCCGCCGGGCCGCGCCGTAGTCCGCGTTAGCGCACATAGTTGTTCAGAGTAGAGGAACTGTAGTATGAACGTAGTTGTTGATAGTGAAGCCTCGCCTCTCAGGGAACTGCTTCCTGCTCTCGGCCGCAGTGTACCCCGCCCTCGCGGCGCGGCGGCGGCGGCGGCGGGCGCCTCACACCCGCGTCCGGTATCGCGCGTCCGCAGTATACCGCATGTGAGGATATACTACATGTATATAACTCGATGTATACATTATATATAAATACGTTTATAAACCTGTTGTGCTCTTGTGTACTTTACTACGTTGTAGATGTTGTTCTTGGCATTCGATGTTGACTGTATATAAAACGTTTAAGGATATTAAAAAAATAATAATTATTATGTTACATAATTATGTGTTTTATTTAATTTGTATTGATGACACGTGTTGGATTTGTACCTGTGCAACACGTGTATGCTTTAATTTATATTTCAAACAACGACACAACACTACAATGTAATATGTTTGCTTTAGAATTGCATCTTACCAGAACGATGGACGATTTGATGCCTAGTAATGAACAACTCTGGTTTTGCTGAAGTAGAAAACTACTTAGATTAGGACTTCTTGCTTTACCTTTCCCTAAACCTTATTTCTGCAGTGACAGCAGTTGCTGTCATTTACTCATTTACTATTGACAGAACACTTGCGAGAAACTTTCAAACTGTTTATTATTATACTTATTTTTATTTTCTGCTTTTTAACACAAAGTATAGTTATATACTAGCGACTTAACTAAACATTTTTCCATATAAGTCCATAGAACAACATTAAATAAATAAACTACAGTTGTAGAAAATGTTTTTTCTGTCCACCCCCTAAGTGAATAATGTTCACATAGTATCTCTTGCCTGTAAGAACTCAGTGCTTGAGATGTGTCGCCATTGTGTGACAAGCCCGGGGACATGAGCCTCCGCCATGAAGGACGCCTTGGACCTGGAGCTGATCCTGGCCGAGCTGGGCGCCTTCGGCAGCTACCAGATACACCTGTTCCTGTACCTCTCCGCCGCCATTATCTTCAACTCCGCCTACAGCTACCAGTTCGTGTTCGCGGCGGGAAAGGTCGCTTATAGGTGAGCATGATACGTTACGCGCTAACATTGCAATCAAAAAACCTGGACTCGGTCATCACAGTCGCACACCTACAGTCACTGATAGACAAGAACAGAGTTATGAGCCGGCGCTGTCGTGCGAGCGAAATCGCATTAGCCGCCGAACGTTGCCGAATGTTTACGATGTTTGTAAGTTCGATCTCGCTCTCACAAACATGGCGAAGCAAACATTAAATATTATTGTAATTTTCAACAAATTAACATTTTTGGCTGTACTTACGAGTGGTAAGTAATCCCATGTGTCTTATTTTTCTTCCTTGTATTATTGAAACACTGTTTAGCTGCACAAGAAGTCATTTTGATGCGTATTTATCAAAAAAACTGAAATTATTGAGGTGTGTGATCATAACGACGTTCCATGCGCAACTGAGTGCCAACTACGGGCAATCACTTAGTTGAGTAGGACCAGGCGCTGTGACTAAGTAACGTATCTACCGCTTTTAAATACATCAATGTAGGTGAGATACTAATTGTAGCACGTTTACCTACAGGATACAATTCGTAGAGTAAATATATGTGATCATATTATAAGAGTACAGCAGGTATTCCGTAACAGTATCATCTTATTGTTGGGCATATGCGTCTTTTTTATGTGCCGTACCTATCTACTCTCAGGTCCTATCCATGCATGTCCATAGATACCTATAAATATCGTTGACCCATCTTGTTCCCCAACGACCGCTTTTTTGTCATGTTTTGATTGTCGTATAAAAATTTTCAAATCTCACTTGTCTGAATTTGCTAAATGTCAATAAATCTTAATTACCTTTAAGTAACCTCAATTCAGCCTTTATTAGTAGCAGCTCAGCATTTCGTGTTACATTGTTAGATGCCAAGTGCCCGAGTGTGAGTCGTCGCCAGCGAAGTTCGAGACGAATGGTTGGGGCAAGTTCGCGCTGCCAGCAGCGGCCGGGCCGAGCGGCTTCGACTGCTTCCGCCAGCTCGCGGTCGGCTCGGCCTGCAGCGCCGCCAGCTTCTCCAACGTCACAGTCGCTTGCTCCTCCTGGATCTACGAGAACCACGATACTATTGTTTCTGAGGCAAGATGTCTTTTGGGTATTTAGGATTTTCCGAATTTAAGACATAATTAAGTAATCCAGCTACCTATATCTTAAGCCTCCCCAACATTGGGCGAGCGCGCACGCAGTATTCTTTTCTCTCACATACACCAGGAACGCACGCCCAGTTTCCTCCACATTGGGCGTGCTTGTATCGTTTTGTTTTAAGCCCAAAAAACCAAACCCTTGTCAATATCAGAATGTTTTGCTTTTTATTTAACATAATTTATTCAGAAATGTAGGCTATCCGCAAGGTGTTTCACACGCATTCTTACACGGTCATAAACCACGTTTAGTTTAATCTGGCGTGCAAGGAGTGGAAGCGCACGATGGTGGGCACGGTGCACGGCGCCGGCGTGTTCGTGGCGCTGCCCGTCACCGCTGTTATATCTGATATGTGAGCCTATATATTTATCAAAGACTACGTAAACGTTTCAAATTACTTTAATTTCAAACAAAATTTAAAGATTAAGATTAGGTAAGTAAAGACTTATTAACGTTCAATAAATTAAATAAGTCCAAATTCGTCACCATTCTTAGGGTCAGCGTAGACAGAGAGGAGCGCAGCGGAGAGGATTTTGTTATCGCACTTGAAAATAAACTTTAAAATTATTACAATAAAGCGCAACCTGACAAAAAATGCTCGCGCATCCTCGAAGATACGCGGAAATTCCCGGTTCAAGCATTATGCAATTTATTGTAATGATTTTAAAGTCTATTTTCAAGTGCGTTAATAAAATCCTCTCCGCTGCGCTCCTCTCTGTCTGCGCTGACCCTTAGGAACATGACGAGATCATGAATGTTTTGTTATTGCATAAAGAGTGTGAAACATGAAAGAAAGCCTTAAGTATAAAAGAGGTACGAGGTTGGCACAAATGACGTCAAAAGTATGGTCTATCAGTTTTGGTCGCAAACCCGCGCTGGTGGGCACGTCGCTGGCGCCGGCGCTCGTGGGCGTGCTGCGCTCCTTCTCCACCAACTACGTCATGTACCTCGTGCTGGAGTTCATGGAGGCGCTTGTCGGCGCTGGCAGCTACAGTACGGCCTTCATATTAGGTATAAATACGTTCAGTTATTATAACTAGGCACTTTACATAAAAAAAAAACAATATAATATATTTATTATTTACATGTAAGTGAGGACCATTGAAGAGTTTGGTATTATTTGTTTGTTGCAGCTTTGGAGATAGTGGGTCTTAAGATGCGGGTAGTCGGTGGCAACTTGCTCTCCAGCATGTTCGCTATGGGTGAGGTGCTGGCTGCTGCGGCCGCCTGGGCTGTTCCCTACTGGAGGAACTACACTCTTGTCATTTTCATTCCGTCCTTCATCTTTATTTTCTACTGGTTTTTAATAGAAGAAAGTGTTCGGTGGCTACTTAGCCACGGCAGAAAGGAAGAAGCAATCAAAATTATTTTTAAAGTTGCACAATGTAATAAAAAAAAACTATCACCTAAAGCTATGAGGATGTTGGTGAATCAGACGACGACTGCGGCTACTCAGACGGAGCAGTTACGGCACGTGACGGGCGCGACGCTGGCGGTGTCGGCCAAGCAGCGCTCGCTGTGCGCGCAGGTGCTGCACAGCAAGACCATCCTGTACCGGATGTGCGTGTGCTCGTTCTGGTGGATCACCGTCACCATGATCTACTACGGCCTGTCCATCAACTCGGTGTCGCTGGCCGGCAACAAGTACGTCAACTTCATGCTGACCTCCTTGGTGGAGATCCCCGGATGCTGCCTCAGCGTCGTGACCCTTGATCGATTCGGCAGGAAGAGTTCGCTTATGGCTGCCTTTTTTCTCTGCGGTATATCACTTCTAACGTTGCCGTTTATTACTAATGGTGAGTAATTTTTGTTTTAATAACGATCAATAATATGTTTGTGATTTTATAAATATTATGGTAAAATAATAATGGAAAGTAGCTCCACGACCTTGAAGATAAAAATATTAATGATGGCACAGGCTTTCATTGGTGAACAGAATAGAAACAGGTTCCATGAGAAGCTTGTAACATTCCAGTGACGTTAGCGATGGTACTGACGCTGGGCGGCAAGATGCTGATCAGCATGATCTTCTGCTCGATCTACATCTACACCATCGAGCTGTTCCCCACGAACGCGCGCCACACGCTCATCGGCATTTGCTCCATGAACGGCCGCATCGGCGCCATGGTCGCGCCGCAGACACCTCTCTTGGTACGTCGTAGCCCACATTATTTAGTTTCTTTATCATGATTATTTATGGAGTATGAACATATTCTATTCAGCATTGTACGTATTTTACCATTTCTTGTAACATTGTTCTGTTGTTAAAACGGAAACTTTTCCTTTAGTTTCGTCCATCCTTCTAATTTTAGTCTGTTGCTTTTATGAAAAACTTGCAAATCGCGTCAACAATGCAAAAAAAAGCCTGATTCAAGGCCGAGCCGAACTGTTGTTTGCATCGCATCGCGCCGCGCGAGTCTCATAGTATAGGAATCTGATGTTATAACAGGCATTAATAAGTTGATGACATAAGTAGTCTGTACATAGATGCATTACATGAACTCGCTGCCGTACCTGGTGTTCGGCGTGATGGCGGGCACGTCGGGCCTGCTGATGCTGCTGACGCCGGAGACGCAGCACATCAAGCTGCCCGACACCATCGAGCAGGCCGAGCGCATGGTCATGCCGCGCACCAACAAGCGCACCGACATCTCCAGGGACTTAGAAACCAAGTTCTAAACCTTGCACTCAAATACCATCGTTAACTGATTTACTGCCAGAAAAAGTAAGACAGCTATACAAGTAGAGTGGTTGCGTGATGAACTTTAGGGGCCGATTTTCCGAGTTCGAATGAACGAAGCTAATCCATTTTACTAGCATCTGAACGCAGAATGGTAAATCGAGAAATCGCTCCTCAATTGCAAAAATAAAAAATCAAGGATTCACCGGCATAATCATCTAATGATTTAGAAAACAGGTCTTATATGTTTTATTTTTAATATAGCCCTGGTAGGTTCAACGTTATGTGAACAACCCTGTTTAGTTATTCACAAAAAGAAGCATTTGCGAACCAATGCGATACTTCCCAAGTTTAGTAGTAATTGTTATTTGTTTGTAACTTTTTAATATTGTTTTTTTTTACATAATCACTCTAATTGTAACTTTACCGTATTAAGGGAGTTGCCATACTCAGCATTGTACATTTTCAATATGATGCCTGTTTCGTTGCTTATTCATGTTATGTACCTTAGGTACATAATAAAGTGTTTACGATAACATATTTTTTTTTTAAACCCCTTTTCCCTTATGTGGAAGATCTGTGTAATTCGGACGTCATGCAATTACACAAATTATTTTAAAGTAATTAAATGCTTACTATATAGGCCTAATCGATATACTCAGGGGTTTTTTTTCGTGTTCGTAAAAGTACTTATCTACTGGGAAATTCTCTTGCGTAACGTTAACCAAACCGCAAAACTTTAGGAATTATAATTGTCGATGGGACTCTATTAAGGTATATTTAAAACAAATTTCTCTGAGTAGTTAAAAACTGCATTTTTGGCGGAGGTTGAACCAGTTACTCCAAATCCAGCGATTTGGAAAATAATCTCCTTGGCTAACTTTGTAGGATGTTGATTCTACTGCAATCTTATGGACTAAATAGAAACTCAAAAATTTGCTTCAGCTCTGAACGTTTGAAGAAGGTGGCACCTGAGTTATTAATTACTCCACAATTGCAAAACCACGTTTTTAATATATAACTTTGGAGAATGGTTAATTGAACCTACATTTTGGATTATTTTTGGGTGATTACCTCATTTCGTAATCACCCAAAAATAATCCAACAAAAGATCACGAGGTGACAGCTATCGTCTTATTGCTCTTTATTTTAGGGATCAACAACCGTCTCTTTTAACAATATGTTTTGAAATAGTTTGTCGTTCAAAACATGAAAAACAAAGGTGACAACATAAATAATGAATATTGGTTTACAGATATTTTATTAAGATCCGTGCGCAGAACAACCTTCAATAATTGAGAAAGCTTATTTAATGTACAACCTCATAAAATGTACCGAAACAAACAACACGACGGTTTTTGAGGGTTCACGTGTGGTTCACGGCGATAGCTGCAATTCGCAAGGAACGTAATAAATATTGCAGTTAAATTAAATTTTTACAATCTTTATCACTTTACCAAATATTATAGCCGTGATGATATTATAGTAAATTATCTTAAAACTTGTTGATCTTGATACACAAAAAGAGTTCGGTATCTCTCTATCTGTTTAATTTAAATAAACACGTAAACAATGGCCTTCCTTGTAGCATCTAGAAAAGACAGATGACGAACAAAAAAACTGTGTTTACAATTTGAAATTAACACAGCTGAGTGCACATGACCTAACGTACGAAAAGAAAAATGAAAAATGCCAACCGGAATTAACAATATAGCAGATATGGTAGGTAAGTACTGTTACCAGCAAAAATGTGTTCCTATACACTAAGCAATTTTTTTATTGTTTTTTTATTCAATTCTGGATTGATATTGTAGAACATGTTATGAAGAAATTATTTAAAACAGTTCTTTCATCATGTATCTATTTTTCTTCTGAGTTTCAACAAGAAAATCTTGCTAAATTACTTTTACAGTTTCGTTATCTGTACATATTTTTGCTCGTGACTGTACATGTCATCGCCTAATCGTTAAACGCAATATACTTATTCGTACCTTTATTGTCCAACAGCATATAATCGTGTAATGATATAGTCAGGATTACCACATATTCGATACTGCCAGACTTACGTGTGCTCCAATTGAAAATTATGTTCCGATAAGGTCGGTGTCTGACGATAGCTCAGAGCGTGGAGTGCTGTGACATTGAGTACACCTGTAGTCTGCGGCGTCAGTAGCCGGTACCGCGATAAGTGTCGGCGACTCTGGTGGCACACGCTCGCTGGCCGTGCCGCACGAGCGTCGTCCGCACCTGTTCCTCCCCGCCGTCGCCATGTCGGCCGCCGTGGACCTGGACGCCATCCTGCAGGAGCTGGGCCAGTTCGGCCGCTACCAGATCCGCAACTACTGCTTTATCCTCGTCGCTATACTGTTCAGTGCTGTCTACAACAGTCAGTACATTTTCGCCGCTGGAGAAATTCCTTACAGGTCAGACTTTCTTCATTATCACATAATTTCTTCTTCAATGTCAAACGATATAAAAAAACTGTCATAAGTTATAAATAATTTGGGTTCGTTGATAAAGAAAGGTTAAATGCCGTGCAATTGTTTTATTTACAAACATCATCTTTTACTTAGTGCACCGAAATTATCGTCTTAACTACCTACACTTGCACTACAGTGCACTCGTGAAATTAAACTTGTTTTGACAAAAACATCATCGAGGTCAAGGATCAATTTTTTATTTAAAAACTACTTTTTTCAATATAATTATGTACCTACCTCATATTTTAAACTAGTTATGTAAATTAATTACTTATGTAGGTACCTATCAGTTTTTGTAGTATTAAATTAGTTATCAACCGATTAAAAAACAACGTTTCTTCTTCGTAATCTTTAATTTAATATTCATGCATTTTTCCCGATCATTCAAAGACGCCAGAGGCCGATACCTATTTAAAACTTTTTTTTCTTTGAAAATCTATACTTTCCAAGTGGTACTATTGTCATCAGGTAGATAAGGATCTAATGATGGGATGGGAAATCGAGAGAAACGCTGATTCTCGTCCAATTTAAAATGATTATTCTTCGAAGCCAGTTTATTATTACATTCATGTGTAATCAATACTAAAATAAAGTGAAGTCGGTAGAAAGTGCGCGGTAGCAAAACAAGTTGCGGGATAACTTCCATGTGCGATGCTGCGACTGCGTGCGTTCTACTTGTTTGCGTGTAGTTAGCTACCGTTAAGCTTTGCACTAAGAAAGTAGGATCTTATCCGATAAAAACAATAGCCTAGTCAGTGAGAGAGAGAGAGTGGTTTCTAGACTCTTAGAAGTCTTACCAGGTATCCCAGTCAAGATGTTATGCATTCCTGGTCCCCGTTAAACAAATAGATACAAGCTAAAAAGCATCTGCTGTACAGTCCGGCAGGTGCCATCTTCCTGTAAAGTCCGCGAAGATTTCGCCAGTAAAAGAAGAAAACATCTAGTCCATCTTATAACTCCTTTTCATACGCATTCCTTAACTTTCGTCAATCAGTATATCGCATTACCTACTTTTCGAGTTCCCTAGAGAACATATGTTTCTTGGTCTAAAGTGTAAAACTATAAATATTGGGAAGGAAGGAAGTAGGAACGAGGAAGATCTCAGAGGACTATTAAGGTATCAATGAACAAGGATAACATCAGGTACTTAACGTTACACGAGTGGCATCATTGATCATGTACTTAATACTAAATTGTTAAGGAAAGGTCTCGGCTTTAATTCTGGCTCTTGATACTGCTGACTCATGTGCGTATTAAATCAGGCCGAAAGTGAGCAGGCCGGGGCATTGTTGGGTGTGTTTAATCGTATTATAATCCGCTAATTCGCTATCAAATGCTACTGATAGATGGATTGAAACTAATTTTATCCGATTACTTAGGTAGACTCATTTATTTGCGTAGAATTTCATCACTTTTTTTTCTTTCTTCCACATAATACAACAATTGACTGTCGTTTATTAAATAATTGGTGATATGTAAAGTTAAATCTAAAAAGGGACCGATTTATATTCAAAAATGTACATAATTGATAAATTGGTTCACGGGAGATTTGAACCTTTATCATCACGGTTCACTTCCGAGGTCACTCTCCGCGTCACTAGTCATAGATCATAAAGGTTAGATCGTTTCCTCTTACACCGGAACAGATTTTAGCAAGTTTTTGTAAGTTTCTGAATTAATTACAGTGTTCATTTGTTAGAGTGTATAGGAACTATAAAAAGTAGTGTAGTATTTAAAGTTTATGCGGTATCTAACATAATTTTAAAAACAATAGGTATGGTTAGAAGGGTTGGCTTCAAAATATTGACTGCTTCTGCGGTAGACCACACACAACTCAAACACTCAAATTTAAAAAATAATATATGTCATTTTGCTTCGCAATGAAAAAATATGAGGAAGTTATAAATTTCAGAGTATTGCAAATGATGAGCAGTCCTCTCTACTTAATCTTTAAAATTAATCCGACTGGTGCGACGAGTATCGCAAAGTGTCTCAAAGTTTTACAGATTAGAATTTGCGTTTACAAGTATTTTTCCGTAGATTAGAAATGTTTGTATGTTCCACCACAGAATAATAAATATAGCTAAGTACGTATTTTTATGAAGATAAAAATTTGAGTGTGAGAGATCTCACGGCAGTTGCCATTGTATAACTTGCAACTTAATTTCCTTAAAAATATTGTGAATGTTTTCTTTTGTTTATTTGCATTATTATTTACTTGTGCACAAAAGACAACATTATTTCTTAAAGATAAAACACCTATGCATGTTACTGACAACAATTCGATACCAATGAATATTTTCCTTGCGCGGGTGTCGAATCCAGCACCCAAGACAAGTCCCTATAGCAGTAAGTACTTATAAGGAAGTGGTCAGTGAGGTTATAGGCATGACGTAGATGTTCAATGTCTTAAAGACGTTAATGATGAATGTTAATGCCTTACTTTTCCACCTTGATCACAAAGGCGTAAGCCTTGCATCTGCTTATCGACGCCATCGCCTGTGTCATCACCATGAATCTGCATAGGTAAATAATTAATTTCCAATTCCTGCCTCATTTCAAATTTTAAATTCTAATTTATATCTAGAAATAGTTTGCAATATTTATCTACCATTACATTTAATGTGTCACGTTTGTAAAGATAATAAATACATTAAAGTAAACAAATAACACGATTTCAACGTTGGTGAAAAGTCTGAGATAATCCATCCCTATGATTCCAGATTCAAGTGCTAAGTACCACTTGAATTTATTTGTAAAATAACTTTTGTAGGACGAATCCTGATACCTTTTCCCCATCTACAACGAACAAAATTATCGTGTAACTTACACACCAACAAAAACATACGAATTACGGACTTCTTCCATTTCAGTCGGCTAAATTAGGGTACTCAGGTCAGCAGGATTTAGCTGAATTAAATTGACGTTCCTGGATATAATAAATGTTCCATTTAGTTTATACGTAGAATATAGAACGGTTATATTATTACAAAAGAACGTTAGAATAGACTGCAGGTATAGACCGAGAACATGACAATAGTTTGACCATGTTATTCTCTGGCCCATGCATCTGTCATCCACGGCGTGATGCATATCATCCACCGCTAGATGTAAGCCTATGTCTTAATAAAAATAGGTCTAGTTCGGCTAAAATGAATCCGAGTAACTTAGACGGGCAAAGGGATTGGAATTTTTCCAAAGGGGATTATGAAACGATGTATGCCCTCATCTCCGAGTTATCATGGCAGGAAGTTTATTTGGCACGCGACGTTAATGTAGCTGTAGAACAATTTTACAACATCTTTTATGGCATATTTGACGAATGTGTACCCAAGAAAAATAGATCTGGTAAACCTTCTAGGCGGTATCCGGTATGGTTCACATCTGACCTCATTAGTGACATAAAACGTAAAGCAGATCTACATAAAAAATGGAAAGTTACACGTAATCAGGAAGTTTACAGACTCTTCTCTGCGCTCAGATTGGATATTAAACGACGAACCTCCTTTGCTTACAATAACTATCTAAATAATATTCAAAAAAAATTAAATCATAGTCCTAAGCTTTTCTGGCAGCATATACAAAGCCTGCGATCTAAGGGTGGGTTTGAGACTTGCGTCACTTATGAAGGTAAAGCGAATGAGGGTAGTGAAGCGGCTCAAGCGTTTTCTAGTTTCTTTGCCAGTGTTTTCTTACCGGATGCTCCTTCTCTTGATTACCTTAGTCATAAGCACCAGAACTCGTCGGCCAATCTTATAAATATTACTCAACTAACTTTGCAAGACTTAGAGAATGGTATCAATACCTTAAAACCGAACTCCTCTTTAGGCCCGGACAACATTCCCGCATATATAATTAAGGGTTGTAAAGATCTGCTAACACTGCCTATCTTACATATTTTTAACATGTCTCTAGAGACCGGGATTTACCCCGATCGTTGGAAAGTCTCGCGAGTGCAACCGATTCCTAAATCTGGTGATCATTCCAAGGTAGAAAATTATAGGCCGATAGCAATTCTTTCAGTGCTTCCTAAACTGTTTGAATCATTATTACATTCTCTTATTAGTATCCAAGTACAGCCTTATCTGTGCAACTCCCAACATGGCTTTAGATCAAATCGTTCTGTGAATACTAATCTCTTAAATCTGGTTGACATAATATCTGAACACTTGGACCAAAACATTCAAGTGGACGTTATATACTTCGATTTTAAAAAAGCATTTGATCGTGTAGATAATGACGTGTTACTTAAAAAACTGAGTGAAATCGGTTTTACACCCAAGCTCCTCAAATTTTTCGCAAGTTATCTTTGCAATCGTCAGCAGTATGTCCGTCATGGTTGTTATGTGTCTCAACCATATCACACCCGATCTGGCGTCAGCCAGGGTTCGATTTTGGGGCCTCTTTTATTTGGAATTATGGTTAATGATCTAGAATCAGAACTCAAACATGTTAAGTGCCTTTTGTATGCGGATGACCTCAAATTAGTTTACGGTATCCAAAATTGTTATGATTCAGTTACACTGCAAGACGACATTAATTCTGTCTTTAATTGGAGTATGCACAATAAACTATTTTTCAACATAGCCAAATGTCATGTCATGACTTTCAGTCGTGCTCATAACCCCCAGATATATCCCTACTTCTTGGGATCAGATCTTATAACTCGAGTTACCTCTGTCAGGGACCTGGGCGTTCTCTTTGACCCTAAATTAAACTTCCATGATCATATCAAAACACTGGCATCTGATTCCGTAGATTAGGTTTTGTCATAAGAAACATGAGAGAGTTTCATAACCCCATGGCCATAAAACTAGTTTATATGGCGTTGGTCAGGAGTAAGCTCGAGTCTGCCTCCATAATCTGGCATCCTTACGAAGGTAGTTACGCCTTACTTTTAGAGAAAGTTCAAAAAGCTTTTCTCAGATTTTTGTACAAGAAATTGTTTAATTACTACCCGTATCTTTATCCTACAAAATTTTTATTAGGCGTCCTTACATTCAATTCTCTAGAAGTTAGGCGTAATAACTGCTTGATAACATCTATTTGTAGGGTCTTGCGCGGCGATTCGGATTGTCCTGACATAGTGTCTCAAGTTGTCCGTCTGTTTGTCCCACCGGTGCCTAAGATTCAACTTAGACCGCGTAGACATCCGCTACTGGCCGTGCCCGAAGCCCGCACCGTCTCCCGCTCCAAATCTCCTCTCGTCCGCGCGCTCACACTGATCAATGCACTCATGACGTCAGTACCTGAATGTGATGTGTTTGCAACGAAATGGGTGGATTTATGTAATGAGTGTATGAGATTTTGCGAGATGATGAATGACTGATATATATATATTGTTATTTTTTTGCTATGTTCTTTGTTTATTTTTATGTTTTTATGTTTTATATGAATATTTTATGTTTCTAAATATTTGACATTTTGCTCTTTACATGTTAATTATTACTTTTACTGTACAACGCTTTAGTCTTCTCTGTTATGTTGTGCATGTTTTTTGATAATAAATAAATAAATAAATAAATCTGTAGGTTACTCAATACTCAATATTTATTGCTTCCATAATGTACATTTTAACAGCTGGTAGGTTAGATATAGAAACAATTATGGACCCTGTTGGGCACTGCATATTTGTAGGAGAGAGGAAGAACGCTTTCTTATATTTTAACTTATACTTAATTTTGTAATATTGTTGTTAAATTATACTTATATAGTTGTTTGGCTTATTTATTTAGACACTTATTTTATCATATTTTGCGATAACTAATATTAAATTACACCCATTAAATTATATTATATTACATACGAATACTTACTTACGTTAGATACTAAGGCACTGAGTCAGTGGGTCACTTTATATATTCTAGATGTCTACTTTATTTACCAAAAACATAGGTAATTTACTGACTGAAGGTGAAAACGCATTGCGCCCACTTTCTTAATATATAATATCACGTATCTTACCATGAGTCAGAGAATAAAACACGCCCACCGCCACGATACGAACTCCCGTCTCCCATCGAGCCCGCGTCATGGCGGCGCAGCGTGGCTGGGGCTAAGCCGTGCTCACAATACGCCGCCGCGCCACTGTCTTGCACTATCACCTGCGAGGTGATAATCTGCGATATTGCTCGTGTGGACGGCGATTAAGGCGCGCGCTCGAGGATTATTCTGCAACCGATAATGCTGATTAATGTGCTGCTCATATTTTTAGAGCTTACATACTGAATCACTAATGCGACGAGATTCAATTGAAATGTTTTAATCGATTCTTGTGATAATATGAAATGTACATTAAGGATTAAAAATCAACACGATTTATCTATTGCATATTTGCATTAATTACGTAGAAGTTTAATTTGTTATGAATTATATGTTTTGCAGCCATACTCGTACTATTTTTCAAACATTTAGTGATTATTGCTGAATATTTAGCGAATAGGTATCACACGGGTAGGTATCACTGCTGTGTTGAAATAGGAAAGGTCACGATGATTTAGCTTTTTATAAAATACCTACGTTGATATGAAAATTACCAATAATTCTTCGTGTAAGTATTTGTAATTTCAATTCTCAGAAAAACCCCCGTATGTAAATTTCTAAGGGAAAAATGACAAGGAAAACTTCTAAACTAAACTAGTCGTAGGTAGAGTGAACTGGTGTGACCTAGTGCCCTAATGAAGCCTGTACCTGCGGAGTGAGGGATAACAACATAATATCATCCTGTTGATGTTGCGACGCGTCGTGCACGCGCGAGCGGTGCGACCGCGACGTGCGTACACGCAACACGGAACCGCCCACGCGGTAATACTACATAGTGTTATGATTGCATGTAACTGTGTCGGTACCTTATGATAGCATGCTATGGAACATTTGGCTTGTTATTCTGAATAACTTTTGCAATTACTGGTCTGTGGCTGGTCTTGAGATAATTTACGCAGGATTTGTAAATCTCTCTTATTTATTAGTTCACGTTGTTTTAATGTTTGTTTATTTTCTTATTACTTATACCAAAAAAGTACAATCTGACAAGTAACAAATGTTTATTGAAATGCTCACACGAGAAGGATTTTACAAGTAGGACTTCTCAACAATAACAGATCAGCATACTCTGAACATTAATACTTTAATGCGTGGGCTGCGCAGACGCAGTCGCTGGTTAACAAGCGCGTCCTGGCAGACAACAGCAGTAGGTACTCTGCACTCCACAATACATTTAACAATGGGTATGTTACTCAGTGAGCAAGAGATTACCGGGTCATGTACCATTTGTCATTGAGGAAGATAAATATAGGTACTAATACTAGTACCTACTTGACCCATATTGCGTCGTCTTTAAGGGACGAAATACTGGATTTATCAGGATGTTTCGGATTATGAGATGAGTGACTATATGTCTACAGAGTATATAGCTGTAGGTACAGTAGAGCATGGGGGTACTTGATGACTCGTCTGTCAATACAGGCCCTCGCGCGCCGTGGCAAATATTCGCCCATCCTGCCACAGAATTTTGACATTTATCTTCTTATATATAAAATTCTCGTGTCACAATGTTAGTTACCATACTCCTCCAAAACGGCTTGACCGATTTTTATGAAATTTTATATGCATATTCAGTAGGTCTGAGAATCGGCTACTATCTATTTTTCATACCCTAAGTGGTAGTAGGTAGATAATAGGCAGGTGCTAGGTAGAAAAAATTGCATTGCAACGCATGCCGGGTACAGCTAGTATAATATATATATATATATTTTTGCTGCAAATACGATAAATAGAGCTTATTCGGATCATTTACATTTCGGACGGAGCTTATTCGGACAAGAAGAAAGTTGAATCTGTAAGTGCGGACAGCTTGGAGTTTTCAATGAAACAAGTAGTTGATCGAAGTAGATCATTATCGTCGCATCATAACATAGCAATAAACATTGCCGACATCGCAGCTAATTGAGCTATTGTTCGCTAATGCGGTCTGATGGCCAGTGAGCCACTTTTTATATGGGTAGGAAATAATATAATATGCAAAGTGTAGGACGATAATGGCTGAAAATCATAATAATAATGCGTGGTGTGTACGTGTGTCCAGTATCGTGAGTAGATCGTTCATTCATATTGTTGTGCTACAATAACGTAGATCCGAATCATTGTGGTATTTACATTAGATACTTACACAAACGCGCTAGACATGTCGACTATGATATGATAGCAGAGTGTTCTGTGCTAGAGCGTCTTGATAGAGAGCACATGGATTCGTAGATAAATAATAATATAATAAAAATTAATAATGAATGCCCTACATACAAGTCTTTATTAGTTGTAAGTTTTAATGTAGTCGCGGTTCATTTGTTTTTTTTTTCTGTTCCATTATTGCGTCGCGGAATGGATGCATTCGTATTATGACGTGTGTTTCAGTCGAGTCATTGACCTTACGTGATGGTTTACACGAGCACACTCCGGTGGCCTTCAGATATCTTATCAAACAGAAGCGTAAGATCTCCTCAACAAATTGTATTTTACTAAACAAATGTTGTAATCATAGGATAAGTAACCGGTTCAGAGAGTAATCTCTGAAGATACCTACCTATCTTGTCACTCAAGCTTATGAGTGACATTGGACTTAGCCCACCTAGGTATTCCGTAGTTAAATAACTGCGCCTGTCTCAAGTGTTACTGTAATCTAATATTCCAAGTGCAACTATTACTACTAATTGGACAGTGGAAGAAAAATGTGTGAGAGGGAAATTAAACTTCACACATCACAGTTAGAATTTAATAATATTTTATAATATACTAGCGGTCGCCCGCGGCTCCGCCCGCGTGGATGTCGGTTACCGCTGCAAAAAGCCTACCCAGGAAAGACACGGTCAGCAAAATGATTTCCAGGTCAATTCACAGACACCGACACTAACATCGACGACGCAGTCATTATCCGCAGGCTGCATATATTGTCTTTATGTGGATGTTAAAGTTGTTAATGATGAAAATATTTAAATGTAATTAATACTAAGTTTTCACTTATGCCGGCAGTCCCGGAGTGCAACCCGTTGTTTTAGGATAGATAACTAAAGCGATTATTGTAGAGCTTCTCTATAAACAACATTTGACGTTAAATTATTTTCAGGTAACAAAATTATACTGATGGTCGGGAGCCCCGACCCGTGATAGGGCAACGTAAAGTAGCCCATGCGTAAAACATTATTTTCGTAAATCAATTCCTATTAATTTTTCGCCATAACTTCAAAACCAAACGTCCAATTTTAATCATTCGAAGATCAAATATTATCTACATAAACTGTACTTAGTGATGAAATAATTTATTTTGATAAGGATTATAGCATGAGTAAAATAAATGCGTTTAAATGTAGTCCAAAAAAAAAGGTAAAAAAATGGTTGTTGTGCCTCACTCGACATAGATAGGTATAGTGTGTCGCGGACTTTTATGTAGATATTTATAAGATCTACAATTAATTAGCACATTTTATGGTTCTATCTTTTATAGTTTAGGCAGCGTACGCAAAATAAGTAACTTTTCTGGTTGTTTTTTTACACCTCGTGTTCGAAAAACCCAAATATCTTACGGAACCCATTTTTTTTCCAAAATAAAATTTAGCCTATGTTACTCGTGGATAATGTAGCTTTCGATTGGTGAAAGAATTTTTAAAATCGGTCCTGTAGTTTTTGAGCCTATTCATTACAAACAAACAAAGTTTTCCTCTTTATAATATTAGTGTAGAAGTGTAGATTTGGCGGTACAAATTAATTAAACTTAACAAAAAAATTAAACAATATTTTTTACAAAGCTGCCTAGCTGTTATAACATTTCTGCATAAGGCAGAAAATAAGTAGACGGCATATCACTCAAAGAACTTGAATATCACGACCACGCCCATATTTGGTAGATTTTCCTTTCCCTTTTACGAATTCATCGTCCATTGTGAATCATGTAAAAAATTAAATAATTGCACAAATAAAGTCACAAATTCAACGCTGTTGTTTACAAACATAAACTTGTTTTTGATACAGACAGGTCGTCATTAACGAAACGAGGAAAAACTGTGTTTGGCGTGTATTTGGCCAAGGCTAAATAATATTTGCTTAATATTTCTTCACTACGTAATTTTTTAACAGGTGTACTTCGCTATATTAAAAGCCAAATAATCTAAACTTGTTTACACCTGCCAGAAAGACCACTTATGTCTCTCTAATAAATATAATGCTTTCCCAATATACTTTAGATAGAAGAAACTCCAATTGTTTGTCTTTTTTTTCTAGATGCGTGGTCCCGGAATGTGACACGTCCCCCCCTCAGTTCGAGACGGGCAGCTGGGGCGTGTGGGCGCTGCCGGACGCCGGCGGGCGCTGCGAGCGCCTGCAGCCGCTGGCGGAGGCCTGCGCGCCCGACAGCTTCCATGCCAATCTCACGCAGCCCTGCGACGCCTGGGTCTTTGAGAACCAGAACACTATTGTTGCTGAGGTGGGTACTAAATATGACGATGTGATTGTAGGCCACAAAGTCTTTTTAGATCTTGTCCGTTAACCTTTGTGAGCACAGTAAGCAATTGCATTGGATACAGCCAGTCGCGCGGTGCAGTTTAATCAATAGTGCGTAAGAGCTCTTATTGTTGCTGCCAGAAAATGGACTAATGTGTTGTGGGTTTGATTCCCGCCTAAGTTCATAATAACTTATTATATGTTTTGGTAATCCACGTTGCAATTCAAAGGCCAAATGTGCCAAAAAAGGTACACAATTACATATTTTGAACAACATTCTTCTTTCAAGCTTATTTCGTCCCTATCCTGTTATTATGTGTAATATCGGAGTGTCCACAGTTCGATCACGTCGGTGTCACCCGCTAATACTCGGTTTCATTAGCAAGCTCTCGCGATCGCAATAATTACTATAAGATAACCACTTTTTATCAATCCGATGTCCGCAAGCCACAAAGTTTCTTTCCACTGGTACAGTCGCCTTCAAAAGTGAAACTCTTGCCTAATTATTATGAAACATGAAATGCAAACTGAAACATCTATGTTAAATACTTATTCAATTACATACTTATTCAATTACATAGATTGTATTATAATCAAGCCTGTTATATTCGAGGAAGTAGACAAAAATATGGTTTCTGCACCAAATATCTAGCAATTCTATGTGTAGCATGGGTGACAATGTCCATACAATGGCCGCATCCTAATAATTTATTATCCAAATAATTGTAAAGGAAGCGGTATATTGCTAACTACTTAATAACTCTTTAGTTAGTGAGTGTACTTATACGAATAGATTGTGTGATGGCGTTGCTTCGAAATTAAGTCGATAACCAGCATATTACATATCGTATCACATTTATATCAACACGCGATAAATTGTTTCAATATGCGAACATCGTGTGATGTTCATCATTCGGCTATTATCTTTAATTTAGCCTACACGATGCCCAATAATAATATACCGCCGAATAACACTTTGGAGTATATTACTAGGATTATCCTCTAAAGTTAGGAAAACCAATATTACTTTTATGTGCACGTGCACAAACAGGTATCATCTAATTTGCACAAAGAGAGGACAATGTGATTGTCATGAGAGCCTGACACTGGATCACTAGGTAAAGATAATGTTATCATGTTCAAGGTAGTTCATAATATTATAAGTATCACTTAAATATAATGTAAGCAAGCTTCTGTAGCGTATAGGATTAGAAAATCTCGAGATGTTGTTTGTCTGTCTGACTGACTAGGTACCATAAATAATTATCATAAATGATTAAAACTCTAAAATGAAAGTCAAATATTGCAAAAACAAACTACCGACTGTTAGCTTTTATGATTTGATTACCTTTGGTATCACTTAGTGTTTTGAACTTTTTGAGCTTTTGTAAATAGGCTTCGAATCTCGCGAAACAAATAAACCATATACATTTTACAATGTTATCGTCTAAACATTTGCGTCTGAAGCTAAATGCAACTGCAGAAGTTTAAGACGCTAAAAGAGGGGCCGGTATGTCTGTCAGCGTGTCTGGCATGGGGATCGTAGCTCCTAAACAAATGGATTGATTCTGATCTGGTTTTATGTTTTGAAAGCTGACGTGATCGAGATGGTTCTTAGTTATAATTCGTGAAGATCTCTTCGGTTATTTTTTTAATTTATATTAGGTAATGTATCCTAACTAACACTATTATATGTGTATTCCAGTTCGAGCTGGCGTGTCAGGAGTGGAAGCGCACGCTGGTGGGCACCATCCACGTCGCCGGCGTGTTCGCCGCGCTGCCCATCACCGGATTTATATCCGATTCGTGAGTATCACTAAATAATAATAAATGAACAACACCACCACATATACCCAAAGTAAGTGGCTGAAGCTCTTGTGTTTTGGAATCACAGGCAACGAAGGTACCACCAACTCCCAGACCCGAGACGACGTAGGAAGGAAAGAGGTTTTCTACATTGGCCTGTCGGGGATCTAACCTGAGAACTCAGATCCAGACACGAAAACCGTTGTATACGGCAATCGACCTCGAAGGTCGTCAGTTCTACATAAACCAAGCAAATGCACGAATGAGCCGGATGGAGAGGCCATTGCCAATGAGAACGAACCATTACAATGATTCTGAGAAAAGTTATCAGTAGCGAGTCCATGAGTATCTAATAAATAAAAGAAAATGGAAATATTTACTTTACACTCACGGTACATATTTATTATCTTTGCAAAGAACATTGTAACTATCTGTGCATCTAATTATAATCCTACTTAAGAAGTTAAGACTGTAAAGTGGTTAATGACACTCCTCAGCAGTACCTACTGAATATATGCTTTGTCGTCTAGAGATACTACAATAAGAGGTAGTTATAAATTATTCTTGAGTAAATTATTATCGAACAATATTTATTTATTTTGCCCTGATTTATTGTTCGCGCTGATCGTCTGCCAACAAAAAACTTCTCGGAAATCTCAGTTGTGAATACAATAAAACCTCAATTTGAGCAAATCAAACGCATTGTAAAAAATCAATAATTTATTACTACCACTAGTTATTGTAAGTTGTAACTAGTGGTAAAATATTTATGTGGTATTGTGAGGAGAATAACATTCGATGAATGTTTTAATTTGAATAAATGTTGATTGGCCGTCTCGCTTGACGAGTTAAATAATTGTTGTATGCTATCAACAGATCATGTTTTTGTTACACTCATTATCGTGGTAATGACATCAATCTGTTGCGGTTTTGCAACTGCGAAAATTATGCAGCTGCAAACTTAAGTTTACTGGCAACAATAACGTTATTCTTGAATATATTTTTTTTATTTATTCAACTGATTCTTGCATTTTGGCTGTTACCTCGTATAGAATAGGTGACAGTCGAAGTGATAAAGCGTAAGTTTCTAATAGGTGTAAATAATGTTTGCAAATGAAATAGCGTAGATCTAAATAAGATATTATAATGGATGTTCTATTGTTTCTGTAAAAACGACGACAACCAAGTCAATGTGCCGTCACACCTTACATGATAATATCTTCCGTGTATGGTCTTATTGAAAATATATCTAAGATAGCACGAATTGTAAAGCACTGTATGAGGTCATTGCGCAAAACTTTACTCAATGACATGCGGCAGGGTCGGTCCTATTGAGGAGCGTCACAAAAAAATTAGGCTGGGTGGTTTTGTAGGGTAAATGATTTGTAAAGCACCCTGTAGCACCGGAGCTTCTGAGCATAATATCTAGTGCAAGAGTTTGTATTTAAAAAAAAGGTCACTTTTCCCACCAGATTCGGGCGTCGCACAGCGCTGGTGCTGACGACGGTGTCGCCGGCGCTGGTGGGCGTGGCGCGCGCCTTCTCCTCCTCCTACGTCATGTACCTCTGCTTCGAGTTCCTCGAGGCCCTCGTCGGTTCTGGCGTCTACAGCACAGCCTTCATACTTGGTACGATACTCTTTAGTCCGGTCAATCTACACATTGCAAGCTACAATAATTACCATCAAGCTGAAACTGAGTAAACTTGTTCAAAACACAATTAAAAACAACTCCTCAAAACTCCCCATCGTTACGACCCATGGAAAAAAAATTACTCTAGGTCAAAGGTCAAAAAAATGGGTTTTTCGCGATTTTCTTCAAAACGGTAAGTTTTATCGTAAAATTACCTCAGACAAAAATTGTAGATCATAAAATTATCTATAAAAAGGTATCAATGTTTTTTTTCCTAAAAGCACCACTTCTGAGGTAGAACGATTCAAAAAGTTGTAAGCGTCATTGTATGCATAAGCGCGCCACGTATATATATACCTCTGTAGCTGTAATATAAGTAAAAATATGTTTCTATGGGCGATTTACTTTTTTTAAAATATAAAATACCAATACATAAGGATGCAGTAAGTAATATGTAGTAAGTAATACATTTTTCTACTGTTTTTTTTAATTTCCATTGCTTTTATCAATTCCAACTTCCATTTCCATCGCTTTTATCAATTTCAAATTGTGGAATAGGCCTACAGGGGAAACAACTTTTTGAATCGTTTTATCTCAGAAGTGATGCTTTTAGGAAAAAAATTATTGATACCTTTTTATAGATAATTTTATGATCTACAATTTTTGTCTGTGGTAATTTTACGATAAAACTTGCCGTTTTGAAGAAAACCGCGAAAACCCCATTTTTTTAACCTTTGACCTAGAGTAATTTTTTTTCCATCGTTCGTAACGATGGGGAGTTTTGAGAAGTTGTTTTTAATTGTGTTTTGAACAAGTTTACTCAGTTTCAGCTTGATGGTAATTATTGTAGCTTTGTTCTTGTTTTTTGACCTAATTTGACCGGACTATTACTCTTGAGTTGAATTTTATGTCACGTGTAGCATAAAAACTGCCAGATTAGGGGAAATAGACTAAAGTCCGGTGAAGCAATCAAAGCCTGCGCTCAGGCTAACTGCATAGACCTCTTCCAAATAAAAGTGAAATAGACTGCTTCATCCCAAATATATCTTATTAAGTTACAATTGTTGCAATTTGAAACTATATCTACATTGGTCTGTTAACTTGCCTGCTGATCCGTGGCCGTACCAGGACATAAGAAAATATGAGTAGTGAGAAGTCTCAAAATTTGGCAGGTTCAGGCAATAGTTTGCCAGATATAGCAATAACGAACTCTAACCTCGTAGTCGTAACATTTAAATATTTTCCCTATTTAATTAATAATGTTTCTTCTTCCAGCTCTCGAGATGGTAGGCCTGGACAAGCGCGTGCTCGGCGGCAACCTGATCTCTAGCACGTTCGCGCTCGGGCAGGTGGTGACCGCCGGCATGGCCTGGCTCATCCCCTACTGGCGCACCTACCTCATCGTGCTCTACGCGCCCTCCATCCTCTTCATCTCCTACTACTGGCTCATAGAGGAGAGCGTGCGGTGGCTGCTCAGCAAGGGCAACAAGAAGGAAGCGGCGAGAATCATATTCAAAGTCGCCGCCATAAATAGGAAAAAACTCTCTGCGGAAACCATGAAAACGTTGGTTGAAGACCCTATCCCAATGAAACCTCAAATAAGTGTGCAAAATCCTGAGACGACGGAGCCCACGAGATCTCTGTTCATGCAAGTCGTGAGGTCTAAGACGTTGGTGTTCCGTCTGGCGGTGTGCTCGTTCTGGTGGATCACCCTGACGTTTGTATACTACGGGCTGTCCATCAACTCAGTGTCGCTGTCCGGCAACAGCTACGTGAACTACATCCTGACGTCACTCGTGGAGATCCCCGGGTACTGCCTCAGCGTGGTTACCCTCGACCGCTTCGGTAGAAAGAGTTCCATCATGACTGCATTCTTCATTTGCGGAATTTCGTTGGTAGCACTGCCGTTCGTGCCAACATGTAAGTTGACCGTCAATATTAAATGGAAATTTTAAACATGACAGTATATTTTTGATCACCATTTTACAACAGCAGCCTATGGCCTGCTTATAAAATCTCCGTATTCGTAATTGCAGCGTTGCCATGGCTGCAGACGACGCTGAACCTGCTGGGCAAGCTGTGCATCAGCATGGCGTTCAGCAGCATCTACATCTACACGGGCGAGCTGTTCCCCACGCAGGCGCGCCACAGCCTGCTCGGTATCTGCTCCATGGTCGGCAGGATCGGAGCGCTGGTCGCGCCGCAGACACCACTACTGGTATGCTATGTCCCTTATAGTACGCATACTCAGTAGATAGCTATGGGTTTGACCTCAGACCACCCTGATGTTGCCTGAGGTCACCCTGAGGAGGCACCTCGTCACCTGATCAGCTGACAGGCCCCGGAGGATCCGGGGCATTTTTGGTCGGTGCAAGTCCAACATATCACCACGTTGTCCCCTCGACGTGGGTTAAAGTCATTAGATTTTCGCCCCGCAAAAAGACAAACATGTAGTAATGGGTTTTCAATTACAGATTGATTGAAATGCCATAACTGTCATAGTTTATAGACCCATAACGTGTGTCTTCCTAGTTATGAAGTTGTAATAACAGAATCCATTCGTTCAGATGTCTGTGATGGAGTCGCTGCCGTACCTGGTGTTCGGCATCATGGCATGCACGTCCGGCCTGCTGATGCTGCTGACGCCCGAGACGCTGCAGAAGCAGCTGCCCGACACCGTGGAACAGGCCGAGAACATGAAAAAGAACTAGCAGGAATTAAGAAACAAAAGAAAATATATTTGTTACCTCATCATAGAATAGAAGTATCTTTGACATCAAGAAACACCAAAATGCGATGCTCCTTTCAGCCATAATTATAAGCGTCTTGAATTATCATGAAACAGAGTTCTCAAGTGAAAATTGTTGTGACATGTTTTGACTGTGTTTTAGTTCTAAATGTAAATGTAGGTTTAAATAAGGAAAGATGGACACATTAGAAGGAGACAAAAATATACCGTTATTAAAGGCAGACATTAAAGTTAAATAATTATTGTGCCAAATAGCTCTACTTCACCAGAAACATTTTTACTGATTTGAATGTTAACAGTAAAGACATAGGTCTTTACTGTGGCTCACAAAAGTAAATATTTGATCAATCAAACAACGTAATTGAATAACAATTTACTAAATTCACTTTTCAATTTTGCTTTATAAGAAGTATTTTTTTTAAATAAGAGTAGTAGTGAGTACTAGAGTTAAGTTATTGCATAAACAGTGGATTGAATTAAGATGTTAGATACAGTTCAGTTTTACAGTCATGTAATGTAGATATAAAATGTATTTAGATGATTATTTATTTAATAAGTTATACTTCCTGTGATCGAAATGAATAGTAATGTTATGTAGGTTAATAATATAATAGTCTAACTTTATATATAAAAACATGAATTTTTAATAAACGAAAATTGACAACATTTTAATCAATTGTGGATAAAAAATCAACAATCTGGCATTAGAATAGTAGTACATAGTAGTACTTGCAAAATTAACAAATTATTATCATTATTATCTATCAGTCGCTACTCTACACCTTAGACTGCAAGAGACAGCGCGAGGCCAAACCACCAATGACAGCTGAATGACGTCTTAGTATTCGGCCATTATAAATTCCTTAACTTTATCTAATATTATTTGATAACCGATATATGTTTATGACGACTGCTTAATGTTTTGAATAATAATGTTTATGATCCCATTCATAGAAACTGCACTATAGGTACCTACACGTGTTTAAGATAGTAAATTATCGTTAAAAATTATATACATCCAAACTAATATTATAAATGCGAAAGTAACTCTGTCTGTCTGTCTGTCTGTCTTTCTGTCTGTCTGTCTGTCTGTCTGTCTTTGCTTCACGCCTAAACTACTGAACCGATTTGTGTGAAATTTGGTACAGACATAGTTTGGAACTTGAGAAAGGACATAGGATAGTTTTTATTACAAAAAATAAAATAAAAAATAAAATTTATTCCGGACATACAGCGCCATCTATTGGTCAAGCGTCGGCATCAATTCAGTACTGAAAATTCATCGGAAAAATGTAAATAAATAGTAAAAAGGTATGAAAATATAATATAATACAACTTTTAGTACAAAGAAAATGCTCTAACGGAGTATAGATAATTCTATTAGTACTACTTTTTGGATATAAATAATTTAAATTTGATCATGTTGGCGAGGTTAATAGAGGTTAATAGTTGTTTTTAAAATTCATAGATGGAGTTGCGCATTTTCTTCTATACATCTAATAAAACAGTAAATTACAACATTCTTTTGCCGGGGGTCAGATTTCATGTTACAGTATCAATTATGAACTACTGAATTGATAGCAGTAAAAAATTGAGAGAATGTTTTTGGTAAATCGTAGACGGTTGTTAGCTATTTTTAAACACGCTACTATATCTATGTAATACGGGGTGGAGCTTTAAATTTCCAAATTCATTTTCTCATCTGCACACGTAAATTGGCATTATTGACATATAAACAAGAGGTAACTATGGCAGGCTACGGTAGCCATAGCGACCATTCTTCATTGTGATTGAAGTATACTTTTTGGAAAACTAGCTGTCGTAGTAAACAGCTTGGTGGTTGTAGGATTGGAAATGGATGTCCATGCTGCAGGTTCAAATCCAGTTGTTAATGATTGTATTTTTGTTCTTGAGTCCTTTTTGTTACATACGTTTGAATGTTTTGTTACTCAAGTTCAAGTCTCAGTCGAGCTAACACTTTTTGTGTTCTATTAGGTTAACTTTTATTAGTTTAAATCTTTGTATCATTTTGTTGTTTCTTTCGCAATGAGCAACAACTTTATGTCGTGCATTTTTTACTAGACCGATGCATAAGCTCAAAATTATTATGTTTGTATTTTAAATTTTAAGTGTGTTGCTCATTGCAGATCAAGCATGTCATATGCTGTAAAGAACGTCTGGCGTAAATGCCCTGACCATAGATATAAATCTATGGCACCGACATTTACTCCTGAATTGAAAAATAAGATTCCTCATAGATCATTTTATAGTTGTAATCTATGAGGAATCTTATTTTTCAATTCAGGAGTAACTTTTTTAAATTATTTCATCAAAGTAATGTGTAATGTTTTCTGTTGGTCATCTATAGAATTCCATGGACAAGTTTTTTTTTGTATTTGTAAATTTTTATTGTTTTAACTCAAAACCCAATGATCTTTTATGATATAATTTTTTAGTAAGTACTTACTCTTTTATATTCATTTTAAGGTAGCTTGCTACACGGGTTTTAATGCGTTGATCCAGATAAATCTTCTATTTTTTCGTTTACAAATTTCATTTAGTTTGTGTACCTATTTACTGGAAGTTTGGCCCAAAAACTAAAATAAAATAAACTTTCTATCGCATTCTCTACATTTTAAAATTAATATTGCATCATTTGAGCTCAGCACCTTATGCTGGGCAGTATCATCATCATCCACAGAACTTTTCCTCCCACTGTTGGGCATAGTTCTCCCCTTTTTCGTGCCATTTTCTACGGTCCTGTGCCAGCCTCATTCAGACTCGACCCGAGACTTTAACTATGTCATCGACCCATCTTGCTCCCGGACGACCGACGCTTCTTTTGCCATGCCTTGGCCACCATTCTGTCACCGTCTTAGTCCACCTGCCGTCATTTCGTCTGGGCAGCATAAAGCGACTTTATTGTTAAGGATACAGCCCCAGTCCAAGGCTTTGATCAGGGTAGAATGCGGTTGTCCTTGGTCTATTACTTAGTTTCCAGTCATAAATAATTTTAACCACAGTTTTGGTAGTTCTGATCCTGCGCCTCTCTATTGTCAACGTTTCTTTCAGTTTCACGGGTCTCAGGTAAATACCTTATTAAAATGGAGCCTGCTTATCTCAGTCGTTCATCCCTTTAAAAACAACACACTCGCACACTCTTTTGCCTTTCATTAGCAGCCACCATTACCAGACCACATAGTTCCTAGCTGCTAAGTTCCTTAACTTATTTCCACATATACTCTAGGCTTAGGCACCGCACTGACATCTGGTAGCTATTAACTAAGATGAGAACACTACCTTAGTCTTAAAACCGGACTTCACCAAACCAGAGATGAGAAGAGCGGAGCGTAAATAATATTGATATCTACTTTCAATTTTACTGCGTAGTTTAGTATTTCGAATTTCGGGGTTTCGAACCAAAACCCCGATCTCGGTAGTCTTACTAGGGACTGCTGTACCAACGAAATACTATTGCAAAAGAAAAAAAGCGGTAAATTGTTTTTTTTGGCACGTGTCAAGCAATATTTGTGACAAAACTCTAGGTTCCACATCTGATACATTTTGCGTATAGCAGACTACTTAGAAACATTCATCTAGCGAAACAAGATAATATTGAAGTGTTCATGTGTTTTGTAAATTTTTAAATATATAAAAAGAACAGTCTGAAGCCGGTGTCTAGGTAGTTCGTGATGGTGACCCTCTATACCACAGTCTAATTTATATTTATTCGCACAGATGACTGATATGAACGCGAACATCGTCGCGGGTACAGCTAGTGGAGTTATAAAATATACTCTTTGAAATTACGTACATTAGCTGTCAAAATGTAGACTATTTAAGGTCTTGAAAAATGTTTCATATCAATGTTTTTCTTATTAGTATCGTTTTATGATGCTCAAATCGCACAAAAAACAATATGTAAACACCTTTTGTAAACTGATTAACTACATTTATTAATCTTTAGAGACTTAATATAACACTATTCGTAGTACATAATATACCGAAGTAAGTAATTTAATTTAAGTTTAATGTTTAGAATGTGAACAAGAATCAGTTTTATTAGACCTGTTGTGAGATTACATGTAATAGTATTGTAATTATAGACTTCTGGTCACAGGTATCTGATCTTTTTGATCTCACCGATGCAGCTTAACCATAGAGTACAATACCCCTCCTTTAAAAATGCAGTTGTTTTATTTGTCAGTATTTATATTGTATTAATTAGTTCTTCTCAAAAAGATTTTTGTTGAATAAAAATGCTATAATGTACCTAAAGTCATCATTTAAATCATGAAAATAAAGACCCTGTATTAGACATTGATAAATTAATAAGTGTCCAATTAGCTTCGTATGAGGCAACTGATTAAGAGAATTAAGTTTTAACGTTGATGTAGTCTTAGATCCTAATGACAGAAATAAAGTATTTAATTCTTAGGTTTAAGTGTCTTCTGCTCCGAATTGTTGTCTAAAATACAATTGTTGAATAAATAAATGCTGTTGTAAATAATGTGACATTTAATTTCCCTATTTCCATCCTCTAGCCCAACTTCTTCGTCTGGATAACTTATTTTTTGTTTCCAATACTTATTTACAATAGTATTTTATCAATTTGGCATCTAACACTTCAGTGCTAATTACCTAAAAGGTAATAAAATCATTAATTGTCTTACAGTTATACATATTTCACCCAGGAACGGATGTACATAAGAAATAGCTGCTAAAATAGTAACTTCCTGAATAAAACAATTACCTTTCCACTATCAATCGCGAAAGGCTGTATTTACCTGATAAAACAATAATTATCAAATACGCCTATGATAATTGATATATATCTATTGTGTGACCTCTGAAAAGCGTCCTTCGCGCGGGAGGCACTACATCCGGCAGTGGCGCTGCCTATCTCACCGAAACCAGTTCAACTGATGTTATCACTAGTATTACGTGTAATCCTGATTGACTGTTTAAACCATTGATAATGCCTCATCAGTCCTTGGCACAGTGCTGATAGCGACTATTGCATTTATTCTGTAACTCTTTGAAAAAGAGAGTTGTTAATGTAAATACCTTTGTAAGCCTCAAAACCACTAAGGTGTATAGAGAGCTTTTCATGCAACTTAGCCGGCATCTCGTTAGCACCCTGTTACACGGTAAGGATCTATAGTAACTGTTGATCCAGTTTTATACACTTAACACTACAGTAAAAAGGATAAGTCTGCAAAAAAATAAATTTCACAACATCGCTTTCTCGTAAAACGACTGCTAAGAGACCTTCCCCTTTACCTTGAACGTGTATTTTATCAGCAAAATATTAATTTATCGAATAACTATATTATTTAGGTATCTATCGAATTAATTCTTGAAATGTTATCTATGTTCATTGATAAGATATTAACAAAATATTATTTACATAAACTGCTTCAAGCTTGTTAATTAAACCATTAGTGTTAACTGTTTTAGATTCGATGGTCTTAATTTCTTTTCAAAAGCACTTTATGTAAATAATACCAATGCCCAGATATGTACCCCCTGTACGCAAGGGATAATGCTAGGCTAAATGCTTCTTTGAGAAAGGACTCCCTCACTATAAAATTTACTGACTAGCTATGACTCCTGGAGTTTCACAGCCAAATATTCACGTTTAGAAAGAATACCCACTTAGACCAAGTTGACCCATTAATTGTGGATCATATCACATACTTCCCTATAGTGGCTATAGTTGTCGATCTAATATGTTTTTATTAACATAATTTGGTATAAATTTCAATAGATGACGCTAGTTGTATAGTCAGAGTTAGGTAATGTAGTTTTGTGCCCAGTGGGTAGATAATCTTTTTTCTTACATATCTAAAATAACTGCTTTCGTCATTCTATACAATTTTGAATAATTTAGGTCCAAAGTTTTATTCGATTAGATTATATTTCGTATTTAAAACATTATTGTATCCAGACAGTAGGTACTTTGGTACATTACGTTCATACATGCGTACGTGAGAAATACGGTGTGTGCCTAGTAGGTACCAAACAAAAGAAATTTAAAACTTATCTCTATCTTTTATCTACATTTTAAAGACACGATTTAGGTGTATTATAATAATATCTTAGTGATTAAATCACATTTTGCGTGTGAAAAGGCAGAAGTTTTAGCATCACCGTTATTAGGGCTCCGTAGGTACCTCAACAGGAAAAACCCTTAAGGATCATTTTGTTGTCCGTCTGTCTGTCGAGACCCTTTTTTTCAGGATCGCGAGGAGGTATCAAGCTGAAAATCATATCAAATACAGCGGTTTACTGTCCCTTAGAGCTGTGAATCGAAAAACGAAATCAAAAGATACAGCTATTTATGCTCCAAATTAACACTCGCAAGGGAACTAAACCTACAGGGTACTTCCCGTGCACTCTGTATTAAGACACAAATTTAAAGTTTTGTACGAATCAACGTCAATTGCGAAAAGTGTACATTTGTCGTCACATCATATAATAACAATATTTGTAATACTTTTAAACTAAAAAAACATGATAACGTTTACTTTTATGCTTACAGGTTTATGCGGAAGGCTCGGTACGCGAGTCGGACTCGCACTTGGCTGGTTTTCTCACATAAGCTTTTTTACAAAAGTGATCAAAAACTAGATACATTCCTGTTTCTACTTAGGGCTCGTGTTTGGTTTTGCATAGAACAGAAAAGGACCCTTATGATCAAAGATTACCAATTTAGATTTCTTAAACTTGTCTCAATGAGCGGGGGGGGGGGGGGGCTGCTAATGCGTCGGCTCAAACATGTAGTAAATAAATCTGATTACCCCTTATGGACTGAAGGCTGGGTCAGCCTTCGATTATCGTTATCATATTCCATACATAGATATGGGTGTGTGGTATAAAAAGCCATGACCAGGAAAATAAACAATAATTCAAGCAATTTTGAAAGTCACTGGTCTTAGCCCGTTATCGCGGATTCACATTATCACACCATTGACGAAATGCTCACACCATTTTATTAATGGTGTGATAAATGTATGAATGGATCGCGGGGTATTATGCAGCAAAAAAATAATCGGCGCTCTCTTTGGTTGTAGTCATGTTTTTGTAGCCATGATTCAACAATTCTACCTTAATTAAATAAAAGCAAGAAAAGTCTTGCATAAATACCTAAATAAACTGAAACAGGACATCAAATGCGTGCAAGTCTAGGGCGATATTGTAATTTCACACGCGTTTTTAGTCTAGGCCTTAACTTAAAAGTTGAACGCTGTTTGTTTTTAATTGCAAATAATGAGTCTAGGAAGAAAGGACTTCTTGGATACCAACTTTTTAAAGAAGTTTTCTAACAGTATTCACCTTTCTTATACCTTCGATAAAACCTTATCTGCTAATTTCCGTATTCCCCATGCACTCAAGAGGCAATCGCCCTTTACATTGTGCACCTACAATACATATCTGATAATGGAACTTGTCAATCAACAACCGTAAGCTTGACCGTTATCTACCGAAGAAAACTAAATGTATGTACTTCGTAGGTAACCTTTAACTTAAAAATACTATGAAATAGGCTCAGGAACGAGTTTCTCAATTAGCTGCCATAAGTAGCTCACAACGCTGCTCTAAATAATAATAAAAAATATATTCGGAGGTGGCACACTATAAATAATGGAAAAATTTGGGGAACACTAAGGTCGTGGAGACCAGTGGGATAAATTAGGACAAGATTTTTTTTTGTACAAATTGTGCAGTGAATTTATTGTTGTTTAAAAACAATCTGATTTAAATGGTAAGAGTAGAGTTTCCTTGTTAGTTCGTTTCAAACGGCCGTGTGTAGTGGCGCGCAGTCGCAGGTCAAACGTAATAACAAAACACGGTCTACGTACTATATAGGTCACCCAGACACTGCATATTATCATTATAAGTACTTCTATTGGGCTGTAATACTTCCTTGCTATAATTACCAATTATTTTACATTATTTTTATCAATTGCGTTTTTTTATATAGTAAAATTCTTTGTTTTACATCAGAAATTAAACTTAAAATATTTACAATAATATAAAAACTAAGCCTACAGAATAGATATGAAAAATTATAAACTAAATAAAACTAAGAACTAAAATAAGGCATCAAAAAATTCATCCACATCGCTGTCGACTGGGCCCAAAAGGCTGGCAGCATTGCCACGTTGTATGGCAATGCTTATTCGTTGGCCTAGGTAGAAGCCAGCCTTTGGGTCACGCGAAGTGTGAACCAGGCGTTTGGACAAATCTTTAAAAAATCTGTGTGCACTCGGACCCCACGGATCAAGGGTCTCAACCCCAAACGGCTCGAATATATAACTTCCAACTAGGTTGGTATATTTTCGCCGCTTGAGGTTCTCAGCAGCGGAAATTGAATTAAAATTAAATCATTGCATTTATTTATTACTGCCTACTATTAAATGTATGTACGATCATAACTTTTCAACGACTGCACTAATTTGAATAATTCTCTTTTGTTGTGTTAGTTATTGTCGGAAAAATGCTTGCATAAAATAAAACTGAATAAAAAAAAATACTCTTTAATCTGACATAGACTTTTTTGTTCCGCAAGGATCAAAAACAACGACAGATTCACGTCCAGTTCAGCCAGCAGATTTTAACTTCAAACAAACCTTCTCTATTTTGGAAAAAATAAATAACATATATTACCTTCTTTAGTTTTATTCTGTGAACAAGACAAACTTCGTAATGTCATACTATCCATGGCAATTTGAACAGTATGGTAAAATTAATTCATTTGCAATTAATGCTTTATTCACGACTGCAAAACGGCGTTTCGTGTGCTTTGATCTGTGTCTGTGTTTAAGGTTTATCGTCGTATTATTTATTGATATTGGTAAAAAGGAAAAAATAAATATTGTACATTACAAGGCATTAGCAATTTATAGCTATTATTGAATTACTTACTTCTGCTAATATTTTATTAGATCGTCGTATAAACGGATTTTGTCTAATTTGTTGTCATTCAGTACGTAGCGTGTAACATTTCCTATACTTTTTAATACGACGGACTTAATCACTTTAAATAATGTAGATATATCAAACGTATCAATATATTAAGTTATTGATAATATTTGGTAAAAAAAGCTTTTGAGGATTTCGAAATAACATACATGACGTTACAAAGTTCAACGGGTCAGCTAGTTATATAATAATACCAACCTATAAAGGTCCCACTGCGGAGCACAGGCTCATCACATATAGAGATGATAATAGAAGGCACGAGTATCACCACGCTTGCTCAATGTGGATTAGCGATTTCAGATCCCAATGCATTTCTTTATGCAGAGACTTAGTACTTTTTATCTAGACTTTTTTTATCTAACCAAATATTATTTTTGGCGCAGATTCTACCTACCTGATTTTATTTTTGAAGTCTGATCGATATAACTTATTTTTAAAGCAATTCAACTAGAAGGGGCAGATTTTCGGGGCAAGGACAATTTTTGGAGACTGATGTATAACAAAATTCCCAGTAAAATAAAGCGCAGCCGCCAAAAGGGAAAAATAACGTTAAAATTTTTCACCGTTTAAAGAGGTCTAAAGTATGGCTATAATATCAATAAAGAAATTACATTGGATTGAACTTTAAGGAATGATTTGTTGTTTAATTTTAGAAGCGACTTTTATCTGGAATTTGAAGCAATAAGCACTGCAACCTAGTTTTTAGCTAAAAAATACATTAAAACTCTAACTACATATCGGATCAAACACAGAACTTTACGAAACTGTATAATAAAGCCGTTGTACGCAGTCTACAGCGATCCTCAGTAATAACAACTACTTTTTCCCCAGCGCATGACGGTCGCTACTGCCCCAGATAAGCTTATCTATGAATTTATATATTATAATAATCCTCTAACGATTATAATTGATAAGATTTTCTCTTGTTTCGTAGCGATGCTTTATAGTTCACTTCATCGGGGCACGTGGCTCAAGTCAGCACGGCGACCTGCTGCAGACACAAGTGGAGATAGACACTGCTCGACATGGAGGAGGGGAAAAGTACCAGTGATGCGTCGGACGCGGAGCCCAGCTCCAGCAACAGGACGGGCGTCGAGGACCGCAAGGACACCCCATACGAGAAGCCCATGGACCTGGATGACGTGCTGGTCAACGAGATCGGCCAGTTCGGGCGCTTCCAGATGCTGAACCTGCTGCTCTTGTCCATCCCCATCATCATGTCTGCCTTCATGAGCGAGTACATCTTCTCCGCCGCCGCCATACCACACAGGTACCTAACACACGTACACACACCATAAAACTCTTGCCTTGAACATCGTACACAAACACGTTTCCTTTATTTTACTTTGAAATATATATTTTGCTCTGTAATTTTCGGGTGATTTTCTCATAAGTAATTTTTTTTTTTTTTTGGTAGTGATTTTTGCATTTAGCCTGAGCGCAGGCTTTGACTGCTTCACCGGACTTTCGGCGAGGACCTTAAGGCCTCCAGCCAGAGCAATAGGAAAAACTAACTACGTCAGCAACGTCCACTAAGGGCACCCCCTGCGAGGTTCGGACCTCGACTTAGAGCGTTGGTAACAATCTTAATAAGTAAGGCAAAACAACAAGGGATGGCTGGATCTAAGTTTTAATTATTTAGGGACATATTGTTATTGCTAGTTTGGCCGGCTCGGGCCAGCTTGGTCTAGGGACGTGGGGAAAACATTTACGTTACTGTTAGTTATTTATAAGTAATACGCGACGGGCCTCGCCGGCGAGGACGTAATATTTAGCGGTTGTGTTTTGTATTGCTACTGCTAGCTAAATCGAATGCTTCTTGGAGAAGCGTTGTTTTATCGTCGGGGTAGGAGAAGGTATGTCTGAGGTGTTTAATCTTAGACATTACGGAAGGTAGGTATCGCGCGGCCGCTACGATTAGCGGGTTACGGTGGGTTTCAGAGGAGTCGAAAAATCGAATCGCGGGGCGTTTCATGAACTGCTTGATTGTTGGCAGCTTTAAGTCACAGTCCAACTGCAAGTTACGAATGTAACCTGGAGCGCCTGTGGCTCTACGCATGAGGCAGTTTTGGAGAGTTTGCATTTGTTTTCTCATAAGTAACGTAATATCTTATGATCTTAAAACCTCAGGGAATGATTCGATGTATTCAAGGCCCAGTTTAATGATTTGATTTAAATGATTTGAATATTTCCACTTTAATAAAAAATAAAGCACATCAATAATTAACAAAGGCTACAAAAAAGTGCTGTCTTAAAAATTGTGCCTATTCCTCCAGGTGCCGAATTCCGGAGTGTGGAGAAAACTCAAAAAACCATGTATTCAGTCCGTCATGGATTACGAATGCGATCCCGGCGGCGAACAACCTGAACGGCTTCGTCAGCTGCTCGCGCTACACGCCCACCGGCGTCAACGGCACGCTGCAGCAGTGTCCCGCCAACCTGTTCACGCCACCGCCTGTGTCATGCAATGGCTTCGTGTACGCAAGGAATAACTCCGTCGTATATGACGTTAGTAACTTAATGTCACTGAGTTTACTAAAATAAGGTCAAACCAAACCTAAGACCACAATAATAACATTTCATTTTTATTTTAGTTCGATCTTGGCTGTCAGGACTGGCTCCGAGCCCTGGCCGGAACTTTGAGCAGTGTGGGAACCCTACTTGTGTTACCCATAACAGGCTACGTGTCTGACAAATACGGAAGACGAGTGGCGCTGGTCGTCAGTGTTGTGAACTTGGCTACTTTCGGTATCATCCGAGCCTTCTCCATCAACTACCCTATGTATCTGGCCTTCCAGTTGCTGCAGACCACATTTGGCGCCGGAACTTTTAGTTCTTCTTATATTTTCGGTATGTCCTTAATTAAAAAAATCTTAAATGAATATTTCAAGGAATAAAGTTTATTTTGTGATTGTGACAATTCTTGCAGCAACCGAGTTCGTCGGACCAAAATACCGAGTGTTAACAAGTGCTACCTGCTCTTCCATGTTCGCTATCGGTCAGGTGATCCTCGGTAGTGTGGCCTGGTTGATCCAGCCTTGGAGATACATGATCTTGGCTCTACACATCCCTTGTTTCCTCATCATATCGTACTACTGGATATTATCTGAGAGTGTGAGGTGGCTACTTTCCCAACAAAAGTATGAAAAAGCAAAGAAAGTATTGCTACGAGTGGCGAAACGTAACAGGACGCAGGTTTCTGAGAAGTCACTGAACGCTTTGTTGACCCCTCCGCCGAAGGTGGTAAAGGTTAGTGTTTTGGAATCAATAAAAAAAAAACATATTTAACCAATTAATGTTGTTTTAAAGACAGTGAATACATTGAAGGATTTGTCTTTTAGGAGGAAGGTGCAGAAGCGCCGCCCGGTGTGTTTGTCGCCATCTTCAGATCGCGCGTGCTGCTGCGGCGCATCTGCACCACGCCCATCTGGTGGATCACCACGACGTTCGTGTACTACGGGCTGTCCATCAACGCCACCAGCCTGTCGGAGACCATGTACCTGAACTACATCCTGACGTGTATTATCGAGGTACCCGGCTTCTACACAGCCGTGCTCATCCTCGACCGCGTCGGCAGGAAGCCCACGCTCTCCGGCGGGTTTCTGTTCAGCGCCGTCTGCAACATTGCCTTCGCATTCATTCCTCATGGTAAGCTTATATTGTATATCTACCGACTTGGTGTTAGCGGGTTTTAAGCGACTGCATTAATACTGAATTGGCAAGATATCAAACAGCAATCCGATTGTAACATGTTTGTCCTTAATCTTTCAATTCTTTCCTCTTTAAATACCTAATTTGTAATGTATGTGTAAAAAACGGCAGTTTCTGCGTTTTCCTTGACCTTCGTATTTATATTATATAGATCTATGTATACAAAAAACAATTGACGTACGAACAGATACAGTAAGTTATCAAGCTTCTATCGACGGAACATAATCGTAATCTGTTGATTGATATAAATTAACATTTTATTGCGATGCGGATCACTTAGGTCATCTACAGAATTTTATAAATATATGTATAACTAGCTGTTGCCCGCGACTCCGCCCGCGTGGTTGTCGGTTATCACAGAAAATAAGCCGATTGCCTTTGTTATGTTCTTACAAGATTATAAACCGATATTTGTGTTTGAGAAAATGTTTATACAAAAGTAAGCTCCAAATCGTTGAAAATATAGCACGGCGCGCGGCGATGGATTGGTGGTAATTTACATGTTCGACCTTAAATAGAAGTGTGTTTAATCCTTGAAAATATTTTATAAATGAACTATTTTCTAAATATCTGCCTCGTTGATAACATGTGTGAACGATTGATTATATCATTATTATCAGCATTTAATGCGACATCATGATCACTAAGGAACACGAGTCGAAATATTTGGCACGTGACCGTTGCTCAACAAGCTTTCTACCCACTGCCCATAAACATCTCCAACCGACTTCATAAGAAGAGAAAGTTCTCAATTCGACTGCATGTTTTTTTTTGTATGGTACGCAAAATTTCCATAAATTATGGATCGATTACAAAAATTCTTAGTCATCGAAGCCTCGGATTCGAGCCCATATTTTTTTATAAGTCCTTTTTACATTTGTATATGTTATTGTCTCCAGACTTAACTACTCTCCGGCTGGTGGTGTACCTGCTAGGCAAGTTCGGCATCTCGGTGGTGTTCACGTCGCTGTACCTGTTCACGTCGGAGCTGTACCCCACGCAGTACCGCCACAGCCTGCTCGCCTTCTCCTCCATGATCGGCCGCGTCGGCTCCATCACCGCTCCGCTCACGCCAGTACTTGTAAGCGAAATTTTTTTTTATTGTATCGTGGAAATACGTAAAAATATGGCTGGTTTTCAGATGATCAATTTCTTTAGTCTCTCTTCAGTTTCGGGGGAATAAATTATAAAGACCATTTGGTTCTGAGCCACATTTTCAGTTCTCCAAACTAGCTTACGTTTGTATGATAGTTTCTGTTCATTATACCTAATACCAAAAAAATAAATATGTATCTATAAATTATCTCAACCCTCTCTCTTTAAATACTGATTCATTTTTCTGCAAGTCTTTATTTGCCTAAGATTTCCCCTATTAAACTTTGTAATGAACGGTATGTACAGTGATAGTGTACATATTAGTAACAACCATTTGTTTGTGCTAGATGGAGTACTGGTCGGGCATCCCATCCCTGATGTTCGGCGCGATGGGCGTTCTGTCGGGCGTGCTGGTGCTGACGCAGCCGGAGACGCTGGGCTGCAAGATGCCCGACACGCTGGAGGAGGCCGAGGCCCTCGGCAAGCCCGAGTCCAAAGTCAACCGGAAATAAGCCATACCCACCTAACAATAATGACCACTTTACACTACTCACAATATTAAAACGAGGTTAGCGCAGGATTAGATAAAGTTACCAATTTATTTATGTAGTACAAATAAATTGGTGCTTATTTTTATAAAATGTTTTTCGTACAAGAGCCTCCGGACTCCGGACTCCGGACGAATCACCTGGCGTAGGGCTGAGTCTCAAAAGATCGCAGCACGACGCTGCTCTACCGAGCACAACTCCCCGCCAGGAACGGAAGTTGTCTACAGACTATTCCAAGCTCCGACATCGAAAAGTCATAGCTCTTGATTGTTGTATTTCTCTCCCGCGTGTATAAATAGGTGGATAGAAGAGAGAGAATACTTTCCAATCTAAGCTCTGCATAAATAACTGATAAAGTAATGAGAGTCCCTCCTGACTTTATAATTACGATCCAAGATAAAACTATTAAGAAAATGTTAGCTCTACAGCGAAATTAAGCTGGTATTGTGGAATTATGATTATGTTATCGTAAGCAAGATTTAATTGATTCGATTACGATAGGTTAATGTTTAATAATACATTAGCGAAGTTAGGTACTATCTTTATGTATGTACTATGTTATTATACTGCTCTCTTAGTTACATAATGTACTCAATAATATGTAGTAGTAGGACGCGTGACGCGTTGCTTTACGTTTGTTTGTTTATAATAAAAGACTTTACTGAATGTCTGACTTGTTATTTATCTGTCTCTCGCCTGAATATCTGCGGTTGTGCTCGTATCTCTGCCATCACAGTGTCTATTGTGTGCCAAGCATGCGGAGGTACCAAAGTTAGAAAACCCTTACGCTTGGAAATAATTGGATCTATTATGTAAAAAATACATATTTGGGTTATTTTATAACAACATAAGACTTGTTTTCTTATTTGATATATTTTTGCTATGTAAGAAATCCTTTTGTTCTGAACAAGGTAATGATAAACTCCGAAATAAAACAATCACGGTTTTATATATAAAGATATTATGAAGATTTACAAAATGATACGGTAACTATACAATACTATACAATGCGAGATTCACGACAACTGTAATTAATTAATGGAGCGCCGTCACCGAGCGCCGTCACCGTGCGCCGCGCCGCCGCGCCGGTAAGCCTTATACATACATATTGTAGGTTCATGTGCAGAGGATTTACTAACAAAAGTACAGTGTATGAGATTAATCTTAATGCGTTAACAGAACAGTCATGACAAAACTACAAAACATAATGTTGTGACCTATAGTAAGTACTACAGTTACGAGTAAAAATATCGTCATAAGATGTCAGTGCTTTGAGATTTACAAAAAATGATATGCTATGCGTAGATTCACAAAATACAGAAGGCACACTTCTGTATTTTGTGATTATCTGTTAAGTATAAACAATTACAATAAATATAGTATTATGTGATACGTTATGCTTATCAGCGCACGAACTATGGTACCGAGTGTACCGACTCACACATATTCACGTTACGTTACATGACATTATTATTACCTTACATAGTGGTGCAAGCAAAATTATTGGTAGGGATGAAATTAATTAATCAGGAGAATAGTGTTGACAAAAATAAATCAAACTATGATCGCATTAATATATCATAATTTCGGTAGGGTATAAAAAGAGCTATGAATATAGTTCTAAATAACTGTTTTTACATTTTTATTATTTTTTATGTACTAAGACTATTCTTGTTGCGAGGCTGCCCCGTAGAGACTATTGGTTATGGTATAAAGTATTGAATACATGTAATGTAACAAGATGTACTAGTTAATGAAGTGATTATGGTGGAGATGCATTGATGTATGAGATAAAGGACAATAAGTAAGAAGAAAAAAAGCAGTAAGTATGAGCCAATGTAATCTGAATGATTTTAATTTTCTTATCCGATGAGATTCGCAAAAGGAAGATTCTTACGATTAAAATAAAGATGATTTTGAATATTATAAATATTTATATATCTAAATATAGAGTGCTCTATGCGTTCTGAGTGATAAAAGATTCATTCGTATATGTATCATTTTATGTAAAATATATATGCAAAATACTACTAAATAAATAAGAATGATAAAACACCACGTACCTAGGCTGAATATGTTTCTCATGGCTTCGTATAAAATTGAGATCTTATCGTAGCGTCCAGTCGGAAAGGAACTTATTCTAACAATTTATTACAACTATGGTATAAATATTATAATAATAACTTATTACGTTAGGATGATTTTTTACACTGACGCGGTCAATTGCCAAATGAGACACGGTGTCAGCAAATCTATACAAAATCTAAGTACAGTGGCATTGTTCATCTACTAATAAACTAACTTTGCAAAAAGCTATGAATTTACAAAGTATTTTTTTTATTGTATTATATAATACTAATGATATGTAAACTTTGCATATATTTACTGCCACCGTCGCTCTTAAAATGACGTTGTCCTAACGACTTCCAATAACCAAATATCACAAAACCTTACTTCCTACACGATATCACACTTAGCTTAAATCCATTATAGAGTTCATTTAAAGCTACGAAGAGTCCGACATTAACAAGACGAGTCCTATAAACGTCGGATTGAGATTCTGTTCGAACCGTTGCGCCGGACGATTGATGACGTCACTTATTGTCCACAACGGTTACTGAGTACATCACCTCATCATTATCACATCGTTCTTGTTATATTTCGTACCAAGTACACATCACTGAGCTTCTTTATCTTTGGTGACGCTGACGGTGACGGTGGGCAGGTCGTCCCTGGTGACGTCACCGTGCTGGTCTTCCTCCTGCGGGTTGTCGAGGTTCTCGGCGTCGAGCACGTCGTCGGGCAGCGCGGCGCGGCTTGTGTCTGGCAGCAGCAGCGCCAGCATGGCCGGCCCCAGCGCCACGATACCGAACACTATGCTCGGAAGACCTGACATGTACTTTTCCTGAAAGATATTTTGCATTTCAGAATTCATCCATTGACAACATATTTGAACTATTATTAAAAAAATCCTAAATAACAATAAAATAGCTTGGATGATGAAATCTTGAGTCATAAAAAAAGTCGCTTTCAAACTTGAGTAATATTAAGAAACTTTCCCAAGTTTTTATTTATCTAAGAATTATTTTTACTACTTATCTAATGAGATTATCAGATAACATCGATGACCGAAAAGAATCGGAAACTGTAAAATTGTTTACTACAGGTGTTAAGAAAACCCTGTCCGACCCGAAGGGGTGATATAGGGCTCACAATAACATGCCCAAATAAAATATCAAATTTGGAAAATTCATGATAGAAACAATAATAATGAATTTTGAAATAACCATTTTTTGCCCCGAAATTCCCTAAATTCGAGATTAAAACAAAAACTACAAAACCAATTTCGTCGGTATTTTTGGGGGCCTTTTGTTTGGTAATTAGGTAGCATTTGTGACGACGCCGACTGTCTCTCTAGACTTTTGAGCAAAAAAAATTTTTTTGGTTATAATTTTTTTTTATTTTTTCCCTTTTTTTTACATTTTTGTAATCAGATATCGATACCCAACAACACCTTCACGGATCGGACAGGGTTTTCTTAACACCCTGTATACAGTATGTAACAATAATGCCTTGGCTGATTCTAAACATTATGCAGCTCACTTACATTCGTTTGAATGCACAAAACATCAAGTGTGTACGAATAAATTATTTATCGTGCTTCTCCAAGCTGTGTCGGTCGCACACACAAGATGATATTGTAGTTGAATAAGAAGGCCACTTCGATGCCTCTAAAAATTGGAACAGTTTACAATTTTTTTTTGGTTGATTTGGTTTAGTAATAGAGAGTTAGTTACCAGCAGCGGCGCCTGCGGAGCCAGCACGGAGCCGAGCCGGCCGACGGTGTTGGCGATGTTGGTGAGCGAGTTGCGCGACGTGGTGGGGAACACCTCCATGGCCACCACGTACATCGAGAACACGCCGTAGCTGCTACACATCTTGCCCACCAGGTAGAACAGCACTGACGCCCACCAGATCGCTGGGAAACAGTCAGGTTAATTAGTGAATAAGGTAAATAATGTTTACTAAATATCAATTGAAATTAATTTATAAATAATCTAATTTACCAAAGAGTTTTCCTAGTCTTTGGGAATAAAATAGGGTAAACGAGCAATTTAGCAATTGGAAATCAGTATCACACTAATTGCGTTGATTTATTTAATTATGATTTTCTTCTTTTATATTTTCTGGGACACAACTTAAGACACAACTTTTAAGTAAACTTCAATACTCCGTATAAGATTAAAAGACGATTAAAATACTTACATTTAGGCACAAAGGCAGACGAAATGAAGAATATACAGCACAGTGTATATGCAACGCAGATGGGAGTCTTCCTGCCGAACCTGGTGAGAGTGAGCGCGGTGATGATGCGCGTGGGCACGGACACCAGCAGCAGTGCCGAGAAGTTCAGGTACTTATTGCCGGACACGCTGGCTGAGTTGATGATGGTGCCGTTGTACACAAACGTACAGCAGATGAAGCAGCCCGCGATCAACAGCACTCGGAGCAAGATCTTTCGAGAACGAAGCACTGACAGCAGGTGCGGACGCTCCGACTGAGATTTCTCACCATCCTGTATAAAATTATTCATCATTCCTATATGTATCGATTACCAAAATCCACGCTTAAATTAGGTAAATTGATAAGATCATGCAGGCATTAAGTACTACACTAATCTTTACCATTATCTGAAGTTGTACTTATTCATGTCTGTAGAATTGTTAGGATTTATCTACTCGTAGATTAGTCTGTCACAGATCCGTATTATTAGCAAATTATAGGTTCCATTCAAAGTAACCATGGAGTGGTTACTTTGAATAGTAGTGGTTGGAGTTTGATGAACCTTCACAGAATAGGTTGGCACAAAACCTTTATTTGTATGGGACTATACGTTACATCAGTTGTGTTATAACGTAACGTTATCTCATTAAGATCAGGAACGGATGTTCATCGACATTAAAAGCAATTCATGCATTACATAGGAAATCGATTTTATAAACACTGAACAAAGTATATATTATTATGGATATTCCACTTTTTTCATATACCTACTAAATATGTTGGTGGGGTATATTTTTTGTGATATAAAGGCTTACCTCATCATTCTTGCTCTCTCCAGCGATGGCTTTCAACATTTGTTTAGCTTTGGTCGACAGCTGTATCTTATTGATCTTGGCGACTTTGTTCAGCACCCTGACGGCCTCATCGTTCTTGTTGTGCGCCAGCAGCCACCTCACACCCTCGTCTACTAAGAAGATGTAGAAGACGACGACGAGCAGCGGCGCGTAGATGGCGCGCATCATGTGCCGCCAGTAGGGGATCTTCCACGCGATCAGCCCGAAGAACGCGCTGCCAATGCTCGCCAGGATGTCTGAGATGCACGAGAACACCACGCGACGCTTCTGGCTTACTGTCTCTAAAGCTGAAAGTCAAGAACTAATTTTAAAAACTGGTATGTAAACTTATAATTTAGCAATAGTGTAAGAATTATTAAAAGACTTTATTCTATTTAAAAAATGAAAATTGTCTGCTCTAGACGCTTAACCAGATCAGCAAAAAACTTCAAAACACAGCATGTTCTAAACTAGACTGTATGTTGTCCCTTATTTCTTCTTCTCTGTACATAAGAAAAAAAATATTTTTATTGCGTACTCACATAGAACCATAGAAGCGTTTCCGTACCCGAGCGCGGTCTCGAGGAACTCGAAGACCAGCAGCATCCAGTAGTTGACGGAGAAGGACTTGATGAGGCCAGCCACGCCAACCACCAGCGGCGTGCCCACTATTATCACCTTGCGGCCGTATCTAAACATAAAGTATGGGGTATATTAAATTAACTACAGCTACCTAAATAATTCAGTACCTTTCACGTAGCAAAAGTCAGTAATGAAGGTACTATTATGGATGATTGTAACGGGTAGAAGCTGTAATGATTTCTAATTTTGAGAATATACAGATTTTTCAGTAATTGAAATAAATTATTTACAGGCAAAGGATTTGAAACAATATTTTGTAATGAAATGCACTTCTTTCTGTGTTGTGTCTCGTGCCAAAATAAATTATTTATTTTCATACAGTGTTATACAGGTAAAACTAATATTATGCATTGTTTCATTAGCTTCCGACTTACAAACCTTGGCCTTGCATTATCTGAGCATCATTATAAAGATTAATGTTCAAAATAATGCATTGTAAACAAGATCATATTATGTTTACTAAAATGAAAAATTATTGAAGTGTCTTTATTTCATTCTCAATTACTGGGGCATACGCTTGAAACATATCCCCATGTAGGTCTAACCTGAACAATCAATCTTCGTTGTAACTATCTACTTACTTGTCAGAAATAAGACCTGAGATGACGAATGAGAACACGAGTCCCAGGTTGTGGACAGTTCCGATGAGGGTCCGCTTCCACGGCTGACACCCCAAGTCAAACTGTGGAGGAAAAGTTATTTGAATTTCCGAGGCTTCGTAGGAAAAGGGGGTGGGACAACCTGGACGAGATCGTGCGGGATTTGGCGGAGTTTTTGCCCATCAGTAAGAGGGCAAATGCTAAAAGGAAACAGCTAGATCTGGGATCCCTGAATGAATGTGCTCCAGAGATCTTGACGCCTTGTTACTTGCCTTTAATACTATTCGATTCCTTCTATTTTTACTAGAAAAGAAAGGCCTCTTCTAATACACAGGAAAAAGAAGTATAAAAGTTCAAAGGAACAATGTGATTTAGATGATGTTATTTTGTTTGAATAAAAGTGGATTTTATTTAGAATAATAAAAAGTATTAAAAAAAAAAATCCTATTAAGATTATCAGCTTGTTGGATAAGATCTTCGTTTTGTGTTGTTTATGGAATTTTTAATTCAATGTCATTTCTTTATCATTAAACATTATCTCTGTTAATCTATTTATGTTAATCTATTACTAGAAAGTGCGCCTATATTTAGAGCTGTCTGGCGGTAGTATTAGCTGACGCAAGGATTTGTTATGGTTGCCGAAGTATCGCCGCTAATCAAGTGCACCGACACGTCACTACAATAGTCGAGTAAGTACTCAGAATTAACTACTTTTTTAAAACCATACAGTTTACTGTGTCATACTGTGAATCTACTTAGGTAAAGACAAAAAAATGAACCTTAGGCAGGACTCGAACCCGCGACTTCCAGTTAGGCGCAGCAGTTAAGAAGTGGCGGGTTTCCTTTCTACTATTTATATTTAACCACCGTTTTTATAAACCCACAATCAAGTCCCACTATAAGGAAACAAGAGTAATATAAAGTATAGAGAAATATAATTAATTTAAATGTATGGTAGCAAATAAATGAACACACATCGTGACAGCACACAGACAATTACATTAAGTAGCGTTTTGTTGAAGTAACTGAGCTCTGAACAACAAGTCACCGTGATGAGGGCACGACCGATTGCTATTGTCAGTGACCACTTGACGGTATGAATTAACTACACGTCTTTATGTTATTATAGAAGAAAATGAGGAGACTAAAACTGAAGGACAAAAAGTTACGTGAAAATATTCCATACTCATTTAACTGTTTGTAGATAGGGCTCCACGATACAGTGTTGCTTGTCTTTAATTCGAGAACAAAACATGAGGTCTTAGATTAAGTTTAGAAAACTATTGAAAGTGATACTCGTACTATATAATAATATGAGACCATTCAAAATAATCGTTTTTGAATACCAGATAGTTAGACCCTGACAGAAACAAAATCTTCCACGTATTCTTTTCTGAATTTTGTTCGTCACGAAATCTGCCGTCTTTCTCGAAGAAAAGTGTAAAAAGGTAAAGTGTAAATACAATAAACAAATGCTCCATATGCGTGGAGACAGCATAGTGATCATTACCGGTAACCACCATAATGCGGTCGTTTAGTGCGGCGCATCACCCGCGCGCCCCCGTGCGTGACGCGGCCCTGAACTTGTAAACACCGTCATTTCACCATCATCATCGCGTTATGGAGTAAATAAGCAACGTGAAAATTATATAAATTAGATCGCTATGTTCTGCTGTTGAATGTTGACTTTTTAATGCTCTTCTTTTTAGATTTTAGTTTTTGGTAAGACCGGATCCTTCAGGAAATTGCGGGAACCCACCAAAGGGAAGACTTTGAGTTCTATGATTTCGCACTTCGCCGTACTATATCGTAAAAAGCTGAGATAATCTCTAATTATGTAGAATGATTCTATAACGAGACCGTAAAGAAATACGGCCAGTGGCACGTGTCTCCGTAATCACTACTTACTACGTTATGCTTCTCATCATTAATACATTACATAGTCATTTAAGTTACTTGCTCAAAATACTGTTTGTTTAATCTAATACTTTATTATATAGTAGCAGAGTCACCATGACCATACATATAGTGGGCGATGATCTAGACATATTGTCGCACCGCCGCCGTCGTAAATAATTATTGTAAGAGTATATCATTAGGCGGCGGTTAACGTAGAGTTTTCTTACTTATGTGATCTCGTTTCTGTTTTGTTCTGTCCCGGTCCTATGGAAATTATAAGACCCGTTAGTGAGGATAAACCAATGAACCCAGCTCGTTGGTCACCAGCGCATGATGGTTGGGTTCTGTTACCGCTTGAAAGACCAATCAAGAGAACCTCTAACGCCTGCTATAGCATTTCCCTGAAAAGCCTGTAAATGGGTATTCCCAGTATTTTATGATTAAAATGTTGTTTCATAAAGCTACTCACTTCAGCGACAATACTGTTGTAGTCTTCATAAACGATCTTCTGGCAGGGCTTGGTCCTGTCCGTGGCGAAGTTCTCCGGTGCGCACGTGTACTGCTGGCTCAGTATGGAGCTGTTGAGCGTGGCTTCGTCGAAAGGCGTCATTCTATAGCACGTGTTCGTTTCGTTCGTGAGCGCATACGACATCCACGACGCGTTGAACCGCGAGTCCAGTGCCTCGCACTCCGGGACCTCACATCTGTAATGTTAAATATTAATAAATAGAGTAGATGGTTATTGAATAAATAGTTATCGATTCATAATTCTGTCGGTCGCAGGTTTTATTTATTACATACATTAACAACAGAACTAATGCTCTTCTAGTATTTATGAACATTAGCTAGAGTAGCTCGACACTACAATAGAAGTGCATGTTTGTGTTGCGGTAAGGTTGTTTCTTCCGCTGCCAACGAACGATCCCATAATATGGTTACTTTACTCGTAAGCTTTATAGGAGGATGAACATCCTCGTATTATTGATAATTTGTAATTCATGTTAACATCTTAATAATTGATATGTTTGGTCTCACAAGACAAAAGGAGCAACAATAAAAACAAAGGCACAAAGGTACTGCTTAACCTAATTTTTTATACGAATAATTAAATGTTCTAATTTCGGACCATTTAAATGTTTAACTCAAGTCATTATATTATTCATAATATTTTATGTTAACTTTTATAAATGGCTTTGTAAAAATGGGGTGTGATGACAAAGACGGTGAGTGATGATGAATGATTGAGTGTCAACAAAACTGTGGCACAATGCGAATGCCTGTACCTGAATGTACCTGCTTTAATTATTTTGTTAATGTTAATAGTTATGTGTGAGTCATTGGATGTCGGTCAACGTCTCCACCTGTGCTCTGTTTGTTATACCAATCGCTCTGTTATTGTCATGGTAATTATATTACTGGGAAATATTGACTATGCACCTACGAAAGTATACTTACAAACTAGGCAAAAAATAATAGCTTGGAGAGGACTACGTAAATTTAAAAACAGTATTCTAAAGACCATGTCTTAACATTCACATGATGCATATATTATACCAGCCCACTGTCACTTACTGCTGCGCCATAAAGGCTTCTTCTCATTTTGAGAAGGTGCTGTTGGGCTAGTTTGGTATTAAATGGCGTTTAAAGACTGATTATCAAAAAGGTGCTATGATTTGCCCTAGGAAATTGCATCATAATTTATGAAATAACATACTCAAAGAAATCCTAAACAGGTGTGCACGTGAAATGTTAAATAATTTTCACCCATAAACAATTTTATGTGCAAGATACGGCGAGTCTCCGAAACTGCTTATATATCCAGTTAACATGCAGAAGACTTTCTCTGAAACACTATTCAATTGGAGAAAAAAAATCAGAAGTTCAGAAATTATTGGACTATCCTGAATCATGGTAGCACATCACGACCGAATTTCTAAATCTTTATGTACTTAATTCGGAATTTAGTGTTTTTTTTTTAGTAAAGTGAACTTTCTGCACATGAGCTGCACAGTGTCCACCTGTGTACCTCAAGGTCGCACCAGATGTGTGTTGTATAATATTCGTTTTATTTATTGTTTTATTTTAATTACTCCTTTGACAGCTGCTCCTATTTCGTACGAAATGTTTGTGAATGAAAATGTTAAGTTGAATGTGAAGATTGACTCATGACGCAGATGACTCACATTTTAAATAATATAGTAGTAGAAAAATCCTTTGTCTTTTCTTTTATATTCAAAGCCCCGTATTATAACCTAGCATAGCCCTTGTTTAGCCTAGTTTGATTAAATTGAAAGGTAATAAAGATCTCACTGAATACTTTTAAATTGTTCCTATACCCCGTGTTTTCGACATACGAAAAACATTCGTTAATAAAATTTCAATTTTTATATTAAACTTAAATTAACCACATCGTCATGTCTAGTTTAAATATCATTATACTGTGATATTGTAGAATCACAATAAAATTGTTGCCATTTCAATTAATAACCCCTGACATTGTATAATAAATCTTGACATTCTAATTAATAAATCTTGCATTGTATTTAATATTAGTTAACGTTTTCTTTATTCTTGACATTGTGTGATTTTGGTTGACATTTTATTTGATTTTTCCTAAACATTTGTACGCTGGAAACAGCAGAATATTTTGGACATGATTTTATGTTTAAACATCTTTTGTAACAATATTCTGACAAATAAATTTATTATTATTATTATATTATTATTATTATTACTTAGTTCTATATTACAAAATATTTAACCAGTTGCCATTACAATTCAAAATATTGAACAATTCAGGTATTTTTATAATCAATGTGCTGGTAATGCAGATTGATAAGTAATCGAAAAGAAAAACACGTGTCGTACTCTCCGGAAGTAAAACATTCATGTTCCATCTTATATTCCCCGGCTGACTGAGGTGTCAATTTAAATATCTTCATCTTTTAAACAGTGTACGATTCCATCTATTGCCATTTATTAAAAACAATATTTTTCATTCTTCCTGTCTTTAGTTGTACGTAAGCTTTAGGTACATTCGTCCTTTTCTCCGCTCTAACTTCCCGAGTCACTTGTTCTCAAGGAAAGTGACGTAAGCGATTGTGTACGATTTACATAAGGCAATAGGCAATAGGCAGTAACAGCCATAGCCGTATAGTTTCATAATGTTAGGTAAACTCTCAATACTGACGCGACAGGGAAACATGTGAAAGACGTTTTCCTTCCTTCCCGTCAATCGTAATCTGTACCTAACGTGACAAGATTTGCATGGCTCTTATACCCATTATAAATCTGAATCATAATCTAGATAACTACAATATAGTTTTTACGTGCTACCTTATATAAGCTATGTATAGAACTATGGGTACTGTGAATACTGTGAATGGTTAGTTCAATTAAATTGTATCTATATTGGAAAAGGCTGAATGTATGAAAGAAATCAAAAACACTTCGCATAGAAAATTATATCTTACAGTTGAATCTGAATTTGCTGTCTCTTGCACTGACTAAGTTTAATACTAAGATGTACATCTTTACAACATTTCGGAAGAAGGACGGAATTAGAAATAAGGTAAATGAGGCCTAAAACCGCAAGTGATTGTGTCAGTGTCATCTCTCATCACATACACACGTGCGGAAAGTAAGGATAATACAGGATGGGGACGTCACAGTTCGTTTGGAAAACTACGTTTATTCCGTCATCACAGCACACCTTTCGTTATTTGTTAGGAGGACATTAAAAAAAAAAAAAAAAAAATCATCTAATTTTTTGCTGCCTAAAACAGACTTGTTGCTTATTTTTTGACCCAGTGGAGAACCTCATGGATATCTTTTACCAAGAGAAAAGTGGCCCCTCGACATCTGAAGTTTCTTCGATCGGACTATTTTATAGTTACCTAATAAAATTATATACATACGTACCTACCTATGAGGAATTAAAATGTTTTTAATTGATTCCTCCAGAGGATGAAATATGTTCTCACTAAATGTATAACACTAACCTGAAATCGACTTCAGCGGCTGTGAAGACGTAGTTGAAGTTGCACATGGCGAGGAAGGAGTCTCGGAAGGCGAGCAGCAGCAGCAGCAGCAGCTGGTACTTGCCGAAGCTACCCAGCTCGCTTAGGATGCCGTCCAGGTTGAACTGGCCCTCGCGTCCGCACTCCTCCGACACCTGAATACAAACACATACTTATAATCAACCAGGCAATTACGGAACTCTTGTGGATGTATACCTCTCCCAAGTTGACGCCAAACCATGCTGGTATTATATAGAACAGTTATATCAAGTTGGTATTATTACAAATTGTTCCCATGCGGCAATCGTACCCACAGTGCGCACAGTGATGATAACCATACCACATGACCATATTTTCTTGCTTATTTGCTTATCAATGCATATTTGAAGCAATTAGAAAGGATACACTTAATACTAGCATAGAGCAAATTTAGTTAGTTAAGAAATCAACGTTAAAAATACATACATTTGCTAAAGTGTTGGAAATTAATGGCAGCGCACTTGTATGAAAATATTATGATTGGATGCGTAATTAAAAAAGAGTAATTGTATGGATTGTAGCACGAGGCGGGTTTTAAATTCTGCCTTCTAACATCAACAGAAACTTTTTGTAAGAATATTATTTCATTAACAAGCACAATTATATCCCGTAAGTTAAATAAATATAATCAGAACCTCTAGAATATTCTTAAATTGTTGATTTACTAAACATTGACACCCACTATGAAACAGATGTTACGAACATGATTTTATAATCAGTGGAAGGTAAATAATATAATTTTATATGTAAATATTTACCACATTTTTAGACAGTGACTCAGGAATTCTTTTATAAATGTTACCAAAAACAAATCCAAAAATATCACTAATTTGCATACATACGAATAACCTACTGAACGTCGAGGTATGCAAAAAAGGAGGTTGTATATGACTCACTTTGACAGTTGTTTCCTTGGTTGCCATGGCGACGGTGGAAGTGGCTGTGGTTCAAAAGCTGCTGTCACTGTCACCACTGCGCATCATCCCTGCAACAACGACACATATTACTAACTGCAACACACAACACACTACTACACTACTACACTCATACAAGCCGAAGACTGATGGCACTCGTCATTTACATTGGATACTTACTAATATGAAATAAGTAATAGCATAATTGTGTGGCAAAAATTATACCGAAAACTACCGTTACAGAAACAAATGACGACACAGCTCTACAAATAAGAAAACTTCTACTTCAACTATTTTAATAAGTTTTAAATACTTTTAATAGATACAGTTTGAATTTTATTCTTACTTAAAAATCTTATTGAAAATTGTACGCTTGCTAATAATTAAATAGTCATTATTACTTACTAAGGTAACGACTTCTTTAGGTTGTAATGATTGTGACTAAATTATATAATAAATAAATAATAATAAAAGAAAATAATAAAATGTGTCGGAGACTGTTCTGTGTCGCTTAGCGTAGGATTGTCGCAATAAGACTAAGAAGAACATTGAATTTTAAACTTATTATATGTTTAAAGTACTTTCCTCTCTCTACTGAGTAGCGGTTATTACGGTAACGTCACTGCAATAGTTTATGCATTCGGTTTAAGTATAAAACTATAAGGAAGATAAGAGTACCTGGGTTTTTCAATAAAATTAACGTGTTATTGTCAAATATAGGTAATCCAAATAACATTATCTTTTACATACCCTAATGTGACCCTTGTAATCCTCAATGATACATATTGATTAACGATAACATTGGCTAGAGAAGTCTTTTTCTGGGTGACATGTACCCAAAGAATTGGAACAATATTAAATACTGGTCACAGAAAAGGTGACAGTATTATAACCACAAACACACGTTCCCACTAACTACCAAATAAATGGCAGTTTCATGATCACGGCCATTATAATTTTAATCATTATTTAATGTTAAAACAGGCCGTTATCAATATACTATTAAATTAATTTGTAATGAGATTTATTGTGGTACATAATGACGTCTGCAAATACTTCGCCATGGAATATTTGTGCTTGTAACATATTTTGTTCTAGCTTCAGACGTAAAATGATATTGTATAACGGCTATTGTTATAACAAAAGCGACATTTTACAGCTTTTAGTGCAGTGGAGCTTTACCGCGTATAATCATAATAAAATAATACATGTACTGTAAACTGACTGATGTTTTAAACGTATAGGTACGTAAATAAAACAAATCAGTGATAATGAGAGTATATTATTTTTTATTCTTGTTTGTGGAAAGTATTGAAATGTTAAAGCTTTTGTTCAAGATAAAAATCCCCGAAACTACAATAGTTAGTGTTTAAAACATTAGCTCATATGCAGGAAATAACATTTAAAAGAAGTCAACATGTTATTCACACGAATACTTATTGTTGTAATTGTTTTCTAATAACTAATCATACAGGAAGACTAACTAAAGATGTGTCTCTTAATTGTAATTTTGACATTGGTTGATATTTGTATTGTTGTATGTTCATTTATTTTTGTAAGTAAATGGATACGCGTGCAATCGTATTAGTAATATTACTAATGTGTTCAATGGCAAATGTTTTGAACACTACTTGAGCTATATAATAAATAAAACTTCTGCTAGTGAGAAGTTATAGACACTTCATATTTTTTTAAATCATCGTTCTAATGTATGTGTTCATTACCATTTTATAACGATGTAATGTTAGTAGTTCTAAGCTCTTGGAAATATAAACAGTTCCCATGCAGAAGGATCCGCGGTCCCGGCTAGTATGTAAACATTAAACAGTGTCACGTAAACATACGTTAAACAACTAGTTACAGGCTCTGCTTGTAGGCTGACTAATGCCCCCAAAATACCCGACAAAGGAGTTCGAGACAAAGAGGTCGCAAACATCGTGAATATTTGTCACTGTCCGCGGAATCTGACCAAAATACCTTGACAATGAAGAAGTTTGTTTTCGCTTTAAAGTGAGCGGATTATGTCTGCGTGCTTTTGTACGATTTACCACTGAACGTGCCGCATTCCGTTTTAGTTGCTGAAGTTGCAGGTTTGGAACCAAGTAACGCAGTAATTGTAAATTGTAAGCATTGTATAATACAATTAAAATAAGCTTAATCAACACGACTAAGTGTTAACACTTAGTCGTGTTGATTAAGCTTATTTTTTTGGAAATCCAACCCCGACAAACAGTTATCTACCTCAACAAGTATTCCATGTCATCAGCTTCACACAACACTGACAAGTTATTGTGTATTACACAAATCTATAGGTGTTTAAATAACGCGGCAGAGCGGTAATAATGGCAGACTCATCTTGTACAAATATTGGACAATTGTGTATTTGTATATAGGCATGTAAATTTGGTAAAATGGCATATTTGCATGAAGTAAGTGCGTGACCTGACTGCTCTATTAGTACCATATTTTTCAGGTTCAGGTATGGTGGATTGTCGATAATAATAACTCAAGCTGATGTTTTTAAAGTAATGGCCTGATATTTATAAACCACACACTACTTTAAGTAACCAGATAAATAATAAATAACTAAAGTTCACTTCGCTAACAACACTAGCACTTGATAATAATATAAGCAATTAATTACAACATATTAAATGAGGTGCAATAAACAGATAAAATAAATACATATATACCGATACCTTGGCCAAAGCAAATTAAAACTAAATCTACCTGTTAATATTGAACTGGAATTTGCACCTTACATCTATATTAATAAAGCTCATTAATATATTTAAAATAAATAAATTCTTCACGAAACACTTCACCATGACAGTTGACAGTTCTATTTTTGAAATAAAGAGGTTTGTTATGTGAGGTTTTACTCTCAAAAGTGAATAATTACTTAGCGCGTGTATTATCAGCCAGTAACAAATGTGTATTGGATCTAAACATTGAGCTTGTGACTCAGTAACCTAATTTTCATTGTGTTTCTGCAACAAGAGCAAAAGCAACTCTAAAACAGAACGGTTTATGAATGGCGGACGATAAGAGAGTATGGCGCACGCGAAAAATGCTACAGCAGTTAGGACGACATCTTTAAAAAAAACTTTTGTGAAAATCTTACAGTTCAAGAATTATAACTGAGTAGTTAATACTAATGTGATTATTTTGATCTTTTGTCAGTGTTATAGGTTTAAGGAATTGCAGTTAATTGTAAGTTAGGAAAACAAATTCAAAGCTTGTTTTTTTCACACCTGGAAGGATATAAACAGCTTTTAAGGAATGAAAGTGTAACGCGGCAAGACATATTTAACCTTCACTTTAAATAAGGATCATGCAACATTGAAAATAAGTTAAATAATAATGTTATTGTAGAAATTAATCAGTTACACCTCTGTTACATAAAGTAAAATCAAACTTATCAGCATGTAGATTAGGTATTTACTCTAAAAAAGTAAAACCATTGCAGTTCACTATACATACCTACCATAAGATGCAAAATCTGGATAATTGATTGATGTATCATAAATGTAGTTGTAAATTATTTTTTGTAAATGTTTGTCGACAAACAAGCTACTTCAAATCGGTTCGTCCTCAAATTCAACAGGTGCACTAGTCGCATCACTGCAGTACATTGCAGTGTGAACTATGAAGGCTCAAAGCTAACGCAAGCCATATCGCTGCACGTGGTCGCTGACCCACCGACCTCACCTCGTTGTGTATTCAGTTCAAGTTCACTCATTGTTCCATTTTACTAAACTATTTAATCAAACAAAGGTACCTAAGGTACACACTCAAAGAGCTGCATTTAAAACTACAAAGATATGATACTAAATTCTGTTATAGTCATGTATTTGGAATTTAAAAAATACAAACAAATGAAATCCACAAAGTTTGTACATCCAAAAAGTTTGTATTTCCGTACGAGCGCACGGTAACATTACTTACACAACACGTTACGAAGGTGTTCAGCACACTGTAAGCTCCAAGTCACTGTTACGCAAATCCGTTACACAATCACTGAAGTACTGAAAGCCTCCGACCGTTTCCCTAGGCTTATATACGTGATACAATCGGTACATAACAATTCTTACACGTAATTACTTGCACAAGCTATTGTGTGGCCAGTCATCGTCACCGCGCCGAACCCTGACTTCCCCAGTGGCACAGTACGCGTCCGCGAGGGCTGGCTCGCCGAATGCCTGAGCTATGCAAAACACGCGAGTACTCTACATGTTATTGAAACACTTTTTACAGTTTTATGTTATCGCTTGTAGGTAACAAAATGTCTTTATGTATATCGGTTCGTATTTCTTTTTGAAAAGTACTATCTTGTAATTGATCTTTTAAACTTCTAGACAAACTCTTCGGTAGGAACCAAAATATTTCTCTATATAGATCTATAAATATAGAGTTAGGGAGAATAACAAATATTTTACATATACGTATTTCTATTTATCAGTTACAAGTTGCTCTAATCGGCAAGAATCTGCAAAACTGTCAGATTAGTTTATGAGTCAAATCTTGAACTCATATAGGATCAAAGCGTTGACATTTGTTATTTAAACAGCGAAAACAGCTGTTATTTTCAAAACACACATCAAAGTAAAATTGAAGTACTCCTCCTTTTCTGATTAGTTTGTAAACGAGCAAGCTCGTTGTTAGTGAGTCATGTGAGAAATACCAAAAGTTGCGTTACGCATCGCTGCGGGCTATTGTTAAAGTTCGCCATCCAGATAGTACAGGGAAGTGTAACACGTGTGACGTGCACAGTGCTGGGACAACCCTATTGTCTAGGTGCTTCCTTAGGCGTCATAATAATATCACTCACACGGTGATTTATACTACCAAACTAAAGTATGTAAAAAAAGGTCCTCAAAATTTCTAACTAGCCACGATAAGAGAAAAGCAAAAAGAAATGAGATTTTATTTGATTCGACATACCAGTAAATACGTATTCATTCGTACAAATTAAAACACAAAAGTTAATATTTAGCTTTTTGAATTAATTTACTTTAGTGTTATCCTTAATGCTTTGGTTGATATCATCATCATCATCATCACGTTGCGTTGAGTGATGAGTCTGATGTGTTTTCCTCATGGCGTCAGCGGAGAAATAACTTTTACTATGACTAAGTTTATGATGTTACGACTGTCCTTAGATTTAATTTTACTTATATCTTTAAAACTTTAATGTTTAAAGATATCATGAACATTAATCCTAATTCAGATTCTAAAAAGTGAATTCCTGGTAATGAGCTATGTGTTAATATAGTATAATAGTTGCTGATATGCGCAAATGTAATGCGTGTCGAATGTAACGTACACTCGGTCACGGCGGGCTTGGGATCAAAGTAAAACATATGAGGTGTCGCTTATCTCCGCTGAACAATCAGCGTGATTGAGTAATATCAAACTTGGAAAGGGAAAAGCATTTTTTTTAAGATTTTTTTATGAATTTACTAATATAACCACAACCTTATTCTATGAAAATGTAACGCATTTGACGAAGTAGTGCATCGTGCATCGACATCTAATTATTTGGTTCATCCGCTGAAGTTCCATGCACCTCGAGACTAAACACCAGACGATTATTTAAGAAAGGAGGCTAATTATTTTACCAACCAAGAATTCATAAACGGATGAACCTCATCTGATTTTGAAACCAGGTGACATGAAAACAACATGTCCTGGTGTGACGAGCTTGTTTACAAGATGCTCACTCACGACTTGATACAAACAATGCGCGCACGAACTTACGCTGCAACAAACAACACTATTGACCATATTTACACACAACACACAGGGTGTTGTTCTTGCGTGTATTTTTATAACCGTCCCACGGCGCGGCGGCGTATTGTGTCGGGTCGTGAGGATGTTCGTAAATATCAATGTTTAGAAAATACGCTATTATACTCGATGTCAAGGCTGGTTCAATCCAGTCTTAAACCTGAGTTTTATTTTTTAAATAGTTTTTCCCGTCACTGCATTATGTGGTTAATGTACAAACTCCTATTATCCACTCGGTCTGTCAGTTAGTACAAAAATACTACTAAAGATTCATAGGTGTGATGTGGAAACATAAAATGTTACTGTTTTGATATACTTATACGAGTAGACAGGAATATTTAATAAGAAATTATCGCGCTCATACATGCTTTAGCTTGCATAAACCCCTACATAGGAAAACTTTTGGGGAACCGTTGGCGAGAAAGGAATTATTCTTAAAAAATTTTTTGTTAGTTGGTTAACTAATGACAATAAGTGCAACAATATACTTCCAAGAGACAATGCTGATTTTTACGTAACGTTACAATGCCTTAGTGCAAATAAAAGAATCCCCATTGATACACCTATACAATATAAGATGGAGCTCCAGTAGTTAATGCAACACTACTTCAACCAACATTTGAGATAAAATCTTAATTCAAATAGAGTGCACGAAATCTTTTTAAAGAACTGTCAAAACGTTTGGTAGACTCTACTCGTGATCAGAGGGCTGGTTTGTTCCTTGCACAGAGAATCGGCATAGCCATTCAACGTGGCAATGCTGCCAGCCTTCTGGGCACGTTTCCCGCCATTGACAAGGATGACGATGAGTTTTTTGACGCGTGTTAGTTTTATTTATTTATATATGATTAAATTTTAGTGTAGTTGTAAGTGTTTGTTCTTGTATTAGATTTAAGTATTGAATTGTAAATAAATAAAGAAGTATCCAGATTCGAAAAACGAAAAATGTGTAATTTAAATAAATAGGTAATGATTACTTATAATGTACTTTATGATCTCAATTATTAGAGATATTTATGTTTATTTATAAGCTTATTTCATTTTTTTTATTTTCCTTCGCCTAAGCCTGCGATACGAGCGTTACACTTTGGCGTCGGCCGTTATCGCGTCAGTCGCGTGTTTACTAAACATCAAGATTGTCGGACACTTGCTGTTATATTTTAGGTGCCGTAGACGCAGGAATACAAGGTTCCGCCTCACGAGAGGTAGGTACCTACGTGTATAAAAGCTGGCGTCCAGTTCACATGAACCTGACTGACTTATTGATCTGTGAAATGATTGCTAATGTCAAAATCACATTATTTAGTATTTTTTTAAACTGGTGTAACTGAATAAGTTTGCAGCACAATTTTTTTCCCCAAAACGCTATAGCTATATAGAATAGAACTAAGACACTACAGGGTTTAACAAAAAAGTACCACTAATTTAAGTAACAAATCGCATTTTTTCAACACGCCTACGCAACATCTACGCTCCGTGCATAGCGTAGCGCGCGTAGCCGTAGAAAAGTGAATGGCCTACGAAATTTAGACAGAGCTACAAATTGGGCGAAACTTATCTATTCAGATCCTATTCTAAAAACTTTATATTATTATTTGGATACTTATTTTATCATTGTTTCACTTAAAATTAATAACCGTATTAACACAATGGAATATCTATGGTTTTCCACTTGCATTAGAAACTAAATGATAATAAAAATCACCAGAAGGATCTCGTTAGAAACTACAATGTAAATTTCTAAACAATTTAAAAAGCAAATAAACGATTAAATGGGCCAGTTATAAACACCGCACACCGCACACCGGTGCGATCCCGTTACATACAATAAGTAGAGAGCACAGTACACGAGAAGTGAGAATCTCCTCTCTTTATAAAATTACTAAAAACTGAAAGATAAGCAGTACGTTATCAGCTGCCACGAATGTTTTAGCATAGAACCTTCACAACGGTATGTAAAGACGAACACATTCCTTTATTGTAATCATTTTTGTACCTAAATGCTTAACAAAATAATTTAGTAAGAGCAAAAACTTTTAGTTCATAATATATTGTTGCCTCACAAATGGTTACATTCTGCTCATTGATCGTGAGTGTATTTACAAAAGATCATATAAAAGTATATTTTTACAAATATTAAATGAATATGAATTTAATTAAAGAAACTTGCTTTAAGTTATTTGCATTTAACTAACAACGATTCTTTAGTTTTACAATGTATAGTTGTTTTAACAATTGTGGAAATTTTCAAGAATATTATAATCTTAAATTATGGAAAGTGTCCACAAGTTAGTCAGTTGGTAATCTAGACTTGTATGTAGTTGTAGGGTCAACCGATGCACGCATTAGCATGCCTTCGTACCCAGTAACATACTTAATGAAGACATGCTTAGTAATCAGTAACTAAGTGACAGTATGTACTACAATTCAAGGCTATTTTTACTACATGTGTAATAAAACAATTTTTTTATTGGTGTACCTACTTAGAATGATATCAAATTCCTTATTATGTTTGTGTTAAGTATACCTTATCAATTAATTATTAACTAAGATTTTTTTGGTTTGTATAGTCGCGCTGAAATTTTTCAATAGTGGGTTAACAATAAATATCTAAAAAAAAAGTAAAAGAAGGAAAAAAATACATAAACTTCATCCCTCTTCCTAACCACAAAACCACAATGACCAACCAGGAGACTCTCACCGCATGACGTCACACTAACAGACATCTGGTGACAGTGTTGTGACGTCACATATCTTCCTCGTCACAGCACGACAGGTCAAGGTAGCCATCGCGCTGACGTCACAGGAACGAGGAATTTACGAGAGAGCATGCGTGCGCATGAGTTTAGAGGAAAATGGCAGAACAAATAATATCTGTTGTGTAATATTGCGTTGTATACTTTTCCATGACAGCCAAGAAGATATTGTAATGTTTTTGGTTCCGGAATTTAAGTGTATGTTTTGAATTGGAATGTAGGTATTGTAAATAATTTAACAGTCAACGATTTAGAAACTTAACCTGACTTGAAATCCATCCAACTAGACAAAAACTTTAAAAAGTATTTTAATCACTGGTCGTTTATATTCCACGTTTCACATCGATTAGTCGTAATATATAAGTCGATGTGACGGAGGAAGGGTAAAGGGCTATCACTGTTTACATAATGTGAATGTTTACAATAATTCCACACGCTGGCACGTGCACTAGATTGTTACGGAGGAATGCTAATACATTCATCAAGAACACCGAACAAAGGACATCTCGCCGACAACATACTTAGCAACACAAAGGTATTCGAATAGGCGGGAGATTTGCTCTTACATAATTCAGGTCTGTATCCAGCCTCTGTAGCCTAAGACATTTCTACAAGTGTTTACAAAAATAGAAATCGCTTAAACGACATTGAATGTATGGAAATGACACTTTCACAAAATTTGGGCGATTTGATCAGCGTTCACGCTTGTAGTAATGTCAGTTGGCTAGAGGAGACGTGTTCTCAACAGTTCAGTTCTACTAGATCAGGTAAAGTAGCGCAAGACATTCGTTAAAGTCGTACTCTCACTTGCGTTAAACTTTGGTACAAGTAATTGTGTAATGATTATGAATAAGAGGTTAAATGTTAATACGCTTGTTTCTTATCTCATCAATATTATATAAATGCGTAGTATGTACTTTTGCATGTAGTGACTTTCTTTTGACTAAACTTATGTTTAATAGGTATATTTTATACCTATTTGGCCTACAATTGTGATTCATAAGCATTATAGATATAAAGTCCACCGCACACACGTCAGCAGAGGTCACGACTGCGTGTTGTCTCACTGACTCAAGGGTTTGTCAGCAAACTTACTGCTGTAACGTAGTGTAGTGTAATCTCAATACACTACTAAAAAACAAGTTGTGTGTTTTCTTTTCTTGCGTGTTATTTGGATGGTAAATTAATTTCCTCTTTTTACTAATCCAAGCAACGCTGAAGTGTCTGGGGAAAAGTATAAATTAAAATAAGCTTTACATAGGTTCCGATGTGAAATATAAGAACAAGGAATGCATAAACTAAGGATTATCGTCCTAACCTGAGTCTAATTGATTTCGAATTCTTTACGTAATGACGTATTTGTATAAATGATATCATAAAAATACCAGGTCTTGTTTACCTATTCCCCGCCATTGAACGACACGATTCCTAAAGTCGTGCATAAGATGTAACATCAGATGTAATCATTATGATTTGCGACACAGTCTGTTGAATAATCTATTGTTTATTGTAAAAAGTAAACATCTGCCTTTCTAAGTAGTTTACTCGAACCTTTTGAAAATTAAGAAATAAAAAATTAAAACATAGCACATTTGAAGTGTGGAATTTATAAAATAAACACATACCTACCAACCAATAGTATTGTAATTTAAATCAATTATTATAGAAATAGTTACTGTTTAAAAAAACAATTTCTGTATCTACTGAGTCGCGTTTTTTAAGCAAAAGCATTTTTCTTTCGGGCTTTAGCGATTGTGGGTGACAATATTGTTATATTTGTTTTAAGGATTATTATAGATCTCAATTCCCTACAAATAATTTACTATTGTACAGACCTCAAAATATTAAGAATACCTACTTAAAAATAATACTGAAGTACATCGGCAAAGTTGTGTCATTCAGATAAGGAGCGATGATAGGTCGCGACGCTAGGTGTAAGTATGTTTTAGTAACAGAATGTGTTTGTTTTTATACTATTTCTGTTCGCTCTCTTGACGGGAAAAAAGAACGTTAATGTGCTATATATAAGTATGTTGAATAAAACTGAGCGGAATTCGTACACAACTAGCTGTGCGACCACTAATTAGGTAAATTAGTGGTCAATTTAATTAGTGATTAAGCTCAATTAATTAGTAAAGACATTTTGTGCTTGTGCTATCGTTATCAAATCGAATTTCCCGCGGAAATAGAAAGCATTACAGCACATGATTATGCTAGCCAAGTATTTATTGCTATTGGGTAATTGGAGTTATGACGTCACACTCGTAAGTCATAAAGCATCGCCTCATACCTTTATTACTGCTCGACCTCGGGGTCACGTGGTCAGGTGATTCGTAGAAACCGTACTTAATGTAAAAGTCCACTTCATTATTTTCCATTTCCTCAATCTTTGCAAATCATGTTAAAATTCATAACGTTTTCCTGTATGGTTATATGTCATTAATATCAATTTCTTCAAAACTAAATATTTTTTCTTTTCCTAATTAGCTATAAATACTATAATATATTCCCATCCATGATGTGAGTACTGTAGTGTAGATAGATATATTGCAGATTATCGGCCAACAAAATGGTTGAAAAAGCAAAGACCTTTTATAATCTCATGATTACTGTGTTAATCATATTTAATTCGAACTGCATTCTGTGTGCAAGTTTGTCCAGCTATTTCGTGAGCAATTTAATCTCACACAGAACGTAGAATAGTTGTCGGCACTACAAGTCATGTAACCGAGTCAGTTCTTTTCAATTCGTTTCATTGTCTTGTGCCCTAACACCTGCGCTAGGAGATCTGAGAATGCTACTGATAACAAGGCGCTTGTAGCTACAACCTAGCCAGCTACTAATACTAGCAACAATAAAGCTACTTGACACAAATATTTTTATAATAAAATTTATGTAAAAAAAAGGATAGTTTAATTAATTATAAGAGACCACCGAAAAAACTTAGCTCACAGGGCAGTCAACAAAGATACATAAATGCTCATCGATCATCTCTCTGTTGCTCTACATTATGTAGTAACTATATCTAACTTGCGCTTCAGTCCCATAACTTAATGTTGGCAACCAATTAATTACTTATCTATTCTTATCTATTCTTATTGAAAAAATGATTAGCTTATATTTTCAACGACAATTAATTCTAACACACAGCTCTTAGATGACACAGTTATCATTTTAAACTACTTCACCCACAAATATTTGGCGTCACAATCCAAAGATTAAGAGCAAGTATGGAACTTATCAAATAGTTATAGCCGTATATAGAGCAGTCATTGCCCCCATTTTAGTTGAGGTGTCGATAGGGTAGCACTAGCTGTGACTCGCGTATCGGGTGCGGGCGGCGCGCGGCGGAGTCGGCGGCGCGACCCCGTGCTCTGCGCCCGATAACATGAGCACTAACTATGTCGGACAACACTTGTGCTAATATGTTAATGCAGAGGTACGGGTATATGCAATTAATGAAATGTGACGATTAGACTACTCATATATTTTAAGGAACTGCAGAAAACTAAATTAAAAGCAACTCTTTGAGAGTCTAATTTTGAAATTTCCAGTTAATTCATTCTCCCAATGACTTATTACCTTTTTTGGGAACCTATTTCCCAGCTGTAGAGTCAAATCATGCAAGAACAACGATTTTTTTTAACATCAATTTACTTCTTCTTCTTCTTCTCGAGTCAATGATAATTAAACTCTGTTTGACCAGAAAGTCGCCACTTGAATGGCTTTGTCGTTGGCTTCCATTAAGTCCTGGAGGGTGGCGGTGGTGGTGCAGGACGGGCAGGACAGAAGATGCGCCATGTCTTGAGTTGGGGCACCGCATTCACATTGTGTATGCGAACATTCTATCATGCCCCATTTGCTCAGGTTGTCTCTGCAGCGGTCCACTTGGGTCCGTAGTCGGTTGAGAGATTTCCAAATGGGCCACTGCAGTTCGTGACCTGATGGCAGTTGTTGTTGAGGAGAGACGAAATGTGGAGGAGGCGGATGTTTAATTCTCCACGAGTCATCCCTCTCATCCTCTGCACTTTCTTTTGCGGGAATCGTATGGCTTATAAAACACTTTCGGCTTTTTAAGCGGGCCCGTGGAGGTTGATACAGGAACAGAGGATGGCGACTGTCTGTCTCCTGCTTGGACTTTTCAATGCGGCAAGCTGTTTCGCGGCGCACGTCTGGAGGAGCTATTCCAGCCAGGGGATACAGCATCACAAGAGGGGTAGGTTTTAGGCATCCCGTAATGATGCGGCAGGTCTCGTTGAGCGCTATGTCTACTTCTTTAGCATGGGTAGAACGATGCCACACTGGGCATGCAAATTCTCCAGCGGAGAAAGAAAGACACAGGCCTGTTGTGCGAAGAACCTGCGGTGATGCTCCCCATGTTGTGGATGTAAGGCGACGGAGTAAGTTATTTCTTGAGCCCACTTTTTTTTTGGTGTTCAAGCAGTGGGCCCTATACGTCAAAGATCTATCCAGAGTGATACCTAAATAACGTGGTTGGGAGCAGTGTTCTATAGCGACACCTTGCCAGGAGATGTTGAGTATTCTGTTTGCTTGACGGTTCCGCAGATGAAAGGCGCACGATTGGGTTTTTGATGGGTTCGGACGTAAGGCATTGTTTTTATAAAATATTGCAAGTGCTTCTAGGGCGTCTGTGAGATTGTCTTAATTTACTTATCGTTAGATAAATAACTTTTTTGTAAGTTCATGTAATTTTGCAAGTACTGCCCTTGTATATAAACTACTCCAAATGCATAGATAGTGCGTATTTGCAGTAATATGCAATGTCATGTGCATACTAATGTATAATGTATTGTAGTGAAGATATGAATATGCGTCGTCGAAGGGAAAAGTGTTCCCATAATGAATTGTCGCAAGAATCGAATCTGACTAAGCTCTGGCCATCCAAACCAAAATAAAAAGAATGTAGTCAGGTATCTCTTAGAGGGAGCAAAGGAAAGAAAGACGATTTTTTTACTAGATATGTGATCTAATCTTCTTGATAGTGCGTCTGAATTGTATTTTTGTTTCATTTTAACCAAGTTATTAATATTTGTTTAGATTTATATGACGAATATTTAGAATTTAAAAAAAAATATATTAAGGAATTCTTCGGCCGTAGATGCATTGTTCAAAAATATCTGCAGTGGAGGAGTGATTAGCACTCCACAGAATGTGTAAGAAAATGTCTTAAACCTTCACAGAGTTATATTCATGCAGCACTTTCGCTGCATCCATATTCATGACGTTCATGAGATCCTGCCACCTGTGTAAACCTTGTGAAGTTTTCACATGACATACACGTGACAGGCAAAGTACTTGCATATACATTAAGTGCAATATGTATGTTACAGTTAGAACGATTTAAAAAATGAGAGTGGAAAAATTTAAGATCTGTTTCAGGGCCCAAATTTACTGTTAACCAAAAAGTTATTTTTTATTTAACGCAACGAAATCAATGACATCCATATTGTTTTACATACCCAAGATACAATTTCTATTTTCCTGCGATCTATTCGCATTTATCACAGGTAATTGTACAATACTTAACACAATAATATCCGGAGATAGACAAGAGGAATACGGTATAATTTAACTGCAGTATGCATGCACACGCGACGCTATAAAAATATTGGATGATGATATATTACGAGCGCCGGTAAACAGCGCGAGCCTGCAGCTGTCGCGCTATAAATAAGTAATGGTGGAAATTATATACTGTTACGAAAGAAATCAAGATAATATGCATGTTATATAAGACAAGACATACATTCGACCTCAAAGTACAATACATGACGATGCGAAAAAACACGCACACGGCCTAGGTAGAGTAAAAAATATTTTTTCGAATGTTTAGGATTGAATCAATGCTAGCAACACTTGGGTGTCTATTAGTGTAAGTTACGATGAAGTTCTATGTTACCCGATAAACTTTCCTAATAAAATGAGCAACAATCGCTTCATGATGGACAGCGTCAGAATGATTAGAGTCATAAAATATATTACTAGTTACAGTATAGTATACCACATTTGGGTATTGTAGTAGACAGTAGATCGAAATCATGTCCTACATAGCAAATAGCCTCAAGAGGAAAGCAAAAATATTGACGTAATGAGTTTTATAACAGTAGGTCTGGAATAAAAATCGTTAGCATTAACATTATTATTGTCCTATTAAACTAAAATATCAATTATGAGCACAACATATTTAACCTAAGATAAAGTGCGGCAAGCCTGATTTGTTTGTCATTAAACATTGCTACACTAAACCCTAATCTTAGAGTCTCTGAACCTTTATAACTTATTTGACAATAAATATCCAAGTATTGTTTATTAACACATTATTATCAAAACAAACGTGTGCTCTCAGGTTAATGACTGTTGATATTAAAAGTATATTAACTGGAATAACTAGTTTTTCCTATGTATCTCGTACCTATGGTATACGTTTACGGAATTACATCAACTTTTGCGTAGGCATTAAAAAGATTGTACCACTGTTTACAGTTACTTCCATTATTTTATATAAACCACATAAATATATGAACCTTCGGCCCTTACTCTCGTAAAAATAGCAATATTATTTACCAACCAGAACACACATTCATTGTTCATGAACAAGTGATTTTCACAAATAACTGCCCGCCATTCTATACTCAATTAGAATGTGGACTGCTATTTACACAGATTTATAATGTTTGTTTAATAACCATATTATTAAGAACGTAATATAATTTACTTATGTGAGAAACATAAGTCGAAATTGATTTTTTTAATTTCGTATTGACTTCTTGAAAATTACTTACATGCACAACAAAATAATGTCACCTATTCTTGCGTCTCCACAACGCCATCAGGTTCCTGAGTCCGAAAATAGGTGAACGATCCCGAAAATTGCCGAAAGGTTTAGCAAATGAATAAAAGAATATAGGGCTTGACCTTATTAGGTGCTACCCTTAGGAACTTTGATCCCGATTAGCCCGGTGTTGACCTGACGTTGTATGTATAACTTATCTGGCAGTAGGTCATAATATTATACTAATTAGTGAACTGGCGACACTGGATAACACGTTTCTATGCGAATAATCTTATAACGGTTTATTGACAAACAAAGTAAGTTCAACCTTGCGTAAGAGTCGCAGTCAAAAATATTAAACTGTAAATGCCAATTTCAATCCGATATTATTTTATTGAATTTATTAACTTACCCATTCATATGAAAACACGAAATTTTAAACAACATTTTTTTCTCACATGGTTTATCGAAAATATTTATTTTATTTTATTTTATTTCTTAAGAAAACTTACAGCTAGGATACAGATAGTTGACAGTTAGTGGCAGAAGGCCAATTAAAAGTTTTCAAATATAAGTGCAATGTTTTGCTCAACTACTATAAAGGCAAAGTATAGAAATAAAACACAAATATATCTTACATGAATCTAACACTCAATGAAATTATATACAGAATACCTATTATTTTTAACCTGTTCCAGGTTACGATTTGTCCTGTAAGACTCTTTACAGATATTTAATTTTATTCAGTAGGAATCATGAACACTATCTCATTATGTATGTTCATTTTACTGTTATTCTACCGCGTGAAGATAGTACTGAAGTAGTCTCAACGATTTACTTCCATAAGATTTATGGCACTACAAAAAATGTTTGTCACGAGTTAAATATCGGTGGTCAGGATATTTATAAAAAATAATATTTATTTAATTAAAATACAAGTTTATTCTAATGAATGTTCTACAAGACTAATTAATTTACAATAATAATTTAATAGCTAACTTATTGCTAAATATGCATAAACGATGACACGCGCAGGGCGCATCCGGTGCGTGGTCAGCAATCGATGGGTTGACGTACATCGGTCGATTGCTTAACTCCTCCCTCCCTAAGCTGGAAGCGCGACCCGCAGCTTCCCGTAGCGTCCTCGCTACGTTCGACGGCTGGCATCATTCTTGATTGATTCCATCGGTAGATTTTCCAGACAGCAATTCCCGCAAGGATCACGTACAGGGTGATTGTCGTCCAACTTGGAGTGGCCATTAAGATTTGCCAATCTATATTGCTGTCATCCTGGATATCTTCAGCTCGGTCCATCAACTCGTGGATGTTGTCTAATGCGATGTCTTCAAGTTGCAAGTTGTAGTGGATGTTATCTTCGGGGATGAATCTTATGCTTGGTAACGGGATCATTTCATCTACTGTGATAGTATTGCTGTTTGTTTTGAGGGTTCTGTTCAAGATGTCCAGCTGACAGTCATTGGTGATACTAATGAGATGAATACCGGATATCTTCTTGTATCCTGTCTTCGAACCACAGCGAGATCTCATGATTTCTTCCTGGTGTAGTATAACCAACCATTTGTTATCTTCTATCTTCTGAATCTTCCCCTGCTTGAAGTTCATACGTGCTCGGGTGCAGTTAGATGCCTGATGTTTAATGAGCGCCATGATACAATCATCAGATGAGTCGATGAGTTGCGTGTTGAGAGATTCGCAAAGTCGTGTATCTTGTGCGATACTCTTGCAGTTTCCTTCGAGGTAAGAGTACTCCTCGCTACTCAGTGCTAGGTATTTGGACTTAGGGATAATAGTCAAGTTTTGTTTGTCGGGAATGGAGTATATGTGGAGAAGATCATATTGGTTTGGATCAATTGAAGGGATGTCTAGGATGAATGTCAAAGTGTGTTCTGTGCTATAAGCTTTTACACTAATAGATTTTTCTATGGTATGAATATTTATAATATTAAGTTTGTCTACTGGATTAAATCGAGAGTGAGTTTTTTGAATATTTTTTAGTTCATTTAATAAACTATGTGGAGCTATGATACTAGGATGCATTACGCCTAGCTGAGCGAACGTCATCGCGTCTTCTAAAACTACGAGCTTATCTAAAAGAATCTGAAAACTAAAATCTATTTGTATGTATAAATCTAAAAAGTGCATACGATTTATCGCTAAGCTATTCCTAATAGTGGTATTTCTCAACAGATTACCTAGTTTCTTCTGATTTACACTTAAGATGGATACCTGTTTACTGAATTCATGTATAGCATTTTTGGCTAAGAAAAGAGATTGTTTTTCTAAATTATTAATTTTACCAACTGAATTACGTATACTTAATATTTCATTTTCAATTTTAACTGCGTCATCATAATCTAAATTACCAGTAATTGCTTTGATAACAGATCCTAACCCATTTATAATACCGCGTCTAACTCTAACATGTGGTGCAATAAACATAATTTTCTTACCTATTAAGTTTACACTAAGCTCTATTTGATCCTTATAAGTTCTATATATATCTTCGGTACCTAAAGTACTAGCCTCGGCTGTCTTAGTATTAGAATATAATCCTAATAATTGCAGAGTAACTTCATGTAAATATGAGACATTGTATACACAAGCCAAGCTAAAAGTATCAATTTGTTTAAGGACTTGCCCTTGTTTCAGCAAAAGTATCCCGTTTTCATTATTGACCGGGTTTATGGTCAAGTCGGCGGTTGCGTAGAGCACGCAGGCTCCTGCGATGAGGGTCCTGGAACAAGATGTGGTCGTCGTAGGAGTTTATAATGTACTCTAATTGACTTAGCGTTTGGGTGACTACCTATAATTTCTGCTATATTATTGGGGTGAAGATGTATAATTTTGTACGGACCTTTGAAAACCGGCTTGGTCTTGTCGTTGCGCGCTGTTTTGGCTACCTGTTTATAGACCATCTCACCTACCTTAAACGATATGTCTTCTGCTGCTTGGTTACGTTTTTCAATGATCTGCTCTTTGTTTTTCGACATATGTGCCGCCAAACATTCCTGCACGGCTTCAGCGTTACTACGATGCTTTATAACAAAATCCTGGTAGAATTCTTTAGGATAAAATAGTTCTAACGGGTTTCTAGAAGCTGTATGACCAAATAAAAGTTCTCGGGGTGTATAGCCTGTTACTGAGTGTATGGAGTTATTATAAGCAATTATAGCGTACTTCATAATTAACTGAATGGGATCTTCTTTATTAGTCATTCTTTGTATGCGGATTATTTCACCTATGGTCGAATGAAAGCGCTCTACCGGGGAATTGGAGTTCGGATTGTACGGCGTGGTGAAGTGTATGTGGATATCATGTGTTGCACATATTTCTTTTATGACGTCGTTATCAAACTTACTATCTGAATCGGTTGTAATTTTTAAAGGTAGACCTATTACTGAAAACACTTGTAATAATGCTTCAGCTATATGTATACTACTGGATGCATTTAAAGGAACCGCTTGAGCAAATTTAGAAAAATTATCTATGATTGTTAAGAATGTCGCCCCACCAGTGGAATACAGATCCATGAATAAATGTTCGAGAGGCTTTGTAGGAGTAGGTGTTAGAGCCAAAGAAGTTTTAAGAGGATTTCTCTCATATTTAGCTTTTAAGCATACGTCACATTGATTGATATATCTCTGAACGGAAAGAAGCATATTGGGCCAATGATAGTTTCTATGAAGCTGTTTGTGAGTTTCTTGTATACCGCGATGCATTGTTTTACCCTCGTGGTATTTTTTAATCAATTCTTCCTGTTCTGTTTTGTTTTCTACTAAAGTTACTCGAGAACTACATCTAATCAATTTTGGACCTCTATCATTGAAGATTGTTGCATGGACTCTAGAAAAGGCTAGATATAAATGTTCGTCATAGAAATAACAGTGAAATATACGACCAGCAATTGTATGCTCTTTTAAAAATTTTATAATTTCAGCTTCAGTGTTATTGACGGGAATAAAAACATCTTTAACTACCATTCGAGAATTAGTTGATCTATTTTCTACTCTATAAGTTAAACCTGGTGTTGATCTAATATGGAACTGTTTAAGTTGTCTATCAATAGCATCTGACAATATTGGGATACCGTTGTTTTCATTATCAGGCTGCGTATGATTTGTCGAGATTAGTTCGTCAGGATTCGTTGTCACTTCACTTGCTTGATCAGTAGTTCTGTTAGGATGTAGTTGTGCGTCACTATCAATCTCCGTGTCTTGTCTAGCATTGTCGTTATTGTTGGTAGTGTTGTCATTCTGTGCGTAATTTTCCGCATTTGCTTGTCTACGAGCATTGTCAAAAATCCTGTTTATAATTTCGTCATCGTCATTGTCATCGAAGTTAACTGCCAATGAGTCTACACTATTATGAAAAATTTTGACCCTAGATAGTGCATCAGCGTTGGTATTTTGTCTACCCTTTTTGTAAACTACCTTATAATCATATTCAGTTAATTTTAATCGCCATCTAGTTAACTTTGAGTTAGGGTCTTTTAAACTCATCAACCACGTTAAGGGTCGATGGTCTGTGTATATAATAAATTTGCGACCATATAAGTAGGGACGGAAGTATTTTATAGCCCATACTATTGCTAGTAATTCCTTCTCTATGGTGGAATACCGTATCTCGGTCTCCGATAATGTCCTAGATGCATATGCGACCGGTTTGTCCGATCCAACATTGCCTTGAGATAAGACAGCGCCTATAGCAAAATCTGAGGCATCTGTTGTAAGAATAAAAGGTTGTTCGAAATCTGGGTATTGGAGAATAGGTGCATTTGTTAATATTGTTTTGCATTTGTTTACTGCCTCTATGAATTCGTCAGTGTGTATTACTTTAGCGTTTTTCTTAAGTGAAGCTGTTAATGGTTTGGTCAATTTAGCAAAGTCTTTAATAAACTTGCGATAATAACCTACTAGGCCTAAAAACGACTTTATATCCTTTTGTGTACGAGGTATGGGGAAATTTAAGACAGCTTTGATTTTGTCCTTATTGGGCTTGAGGCCTTGGTCAGTTAGTTCATGTCCTAGAAAGTTGACTTGTTTTTGTAAGAACTCAGACTTATCTAATTGTATTTTGAGGTTGTGAATTTTGAATCTATCGAATACTTGCTTGAGTCTTTCAATATGTTCCTGTAATGACGTGGACACAATGATGACGTCATCAAGATACGTAAATACGTTATCTAACCCCCTTAGTATATGGTCCATTAGACGTTGAAAAGTACTAGGTGCATTTTTCAGACCAAATGGCATTCTCAGAAATTCATAGTGGCCTCTTTCTGTAGTGAATGCGGTCTTTTCTACATCGTTAGGGTGCATTTCTAATTGGTGATACCCACTAGCGAGATCAAGGGTAGTAAAATACTGTGCTCGTCCTAGTCTGTCAAGAATGTCATGTATGTTAGGAAGTGGATATTTGTCTTCAATAATTCGGTCGTTAAGGCGTCTATAGTCTATTACCAGTCTCCATTTAAGCTTTCCTGAAGCGTCTGGTTTCTTAGGCACTATGTGGACAGGGCATGACCATGGAGAAATGCTTTCTCTTATGATGCCTTGCTTTAAAAGATTATCGACTTGGTTCTGTATCTCTTTGCGCTGTTGAGGCGCTTGCCTATAACTCCTAACAAAAATCGGAGTGTCGTCAGTTAGTCTAAGCTCATGTTTTACTGTATGTGTAAAAGATAGTGGTATGTTATCAGAGTGAAAAATTTCCCTGTAATTATAACATAGTTTGGTAATTTCCCGCTTCTCTTCTTCGTTCATATGTCTTGTTCTGATTTTATCTAGGTTCCTACGAAGTTCATTGTCTATTTCAGTCTTGTCTTGTATGTCTAGTTGGTTAAGGTTACATGTCATTAAGTCTTGTGTCGAATTTTGTAATATTGGTTCAAGTGCTATTGATCGATTATTAACTATTATTTTCTTTTCATCTGTAGAATTAATAACTGATGTTTTAAATGTACCATTTTTAACAGTTACTACAGCTGCTGGTGACTTAAGTCCTTTGGACCAGCAGAAGTCGTCACAAATATATTGCCCATCAGCGTAGTTGGTTTTAACTACGATAAGTTTCTCACATTTAGGTTCGACCCTAATTTTCTTAACTGGATAATCTAACTGTATTGGTATCTCACACGTTGATGATTTTAATATTCTGTTTTTTAAATCTATGTTACATCCTAATTCCCGTAACAAATCAATGCCAATAATTCCTATATATCTATCGTCGAAATCGAAAACCAGAAACTTATGAAATTTATCTGAATTAAACTGTGGTGGTAAAGGTAAATACGCTACTTGTTCATGTTTTGTGGTCCCATGTGCTGTTTTAACTAAAAATGGTTGATACTCAACGCAATATTCAAAAATAGTATTATTTATAACCCTAGGTGATATCATACAGTTAGTAGCACCCGTGTCTAATAAAAACTTACCTTTAAACTCAGGTATGTCTATATAAGGCAGATGATCTTTGCCATGACTATTTAACTCTACCGTGTGCATTAACTGTGGTCCTCCTGCTCCCTGTCCTGGAAAAAATCCTGATGATAGGATTCAGTAGTAGGCATCTCCTGGTACATCGAATCGCCTTCGCAATATTGAACATTAAAACACTCACCTGGTTCATAGTATGGGTCATGCTGACCTGGATATTGTTCTTGTTCATTCGCAGCGTAGAAAAGCTCCTCACATTCAAACTGGGGTTTTTGAGGTTTATTAACAGATCTCATTGTTACATCTGATACCTTTTGTGGCGGGTTCACTTGTTGTTGTGGTACGTTCGGCTGTTGTCTAAAGTTAGACGAGTTTCTAAAATTTCCGGATCCACTAGGTTTAGAATTACCTGTTGGCCTATTTTTCCATGGCAACATGGATTGCACCCACTGCTGTCTCTGATCTGGGGTCCAATTGTTACGTTGGGGTACAAAATTTTGATTTACAAACCTTTGTTGAGGTGGTGCAGTATTGAACCTAAATGGTTGATTAGGCTGAGGTGTAGGTAAAGTAAGCTTTGGCGCTTCTTTTGGTTTGGCTTGCATATGGGGTGAATTAAAATTATTACTAAATCTATTATGCGCTAATCGGGCCTCCTCTTGTCTGGCGGTAACTATAGCCATCTCTAAGGTCACCGGATTCGAAATACGTACGCCTACTGATACTTGGAACTCTAAGTTGTTGACGTACTGGTCTATTACCATTTTTTCATAATAAGACTTGTCACTGTGCTTACCCACTGACTGTAAAGTGTCTAAAAGATCTCTAAGGCGTTTGCCGAATGATTCAGAATCTTCGCTCTTATTACGGTGGATGCGAGTCAGCTCCTGCATTACCTGTATTTCATTACGTGGTTCGCCTAACCTACGTACTAAGGCGGTCTTAATATCCTGCCAAGTGTCTAGGGATTCCTCATAGGCGATAGCATCGATAGCGGTGCCACTAAGTCTGCTTTTTATGAGACAAATAAACGCCGGATTTGTTCTGGCTGTGGCGTCTAATAATAGCATGATATTTTCAACCTCTCTAATAAAAAAATTAAGTGTCTTTGGGTTACCATCATATTTGGGCATTAAATCCCTAATAAACTTTAGGTTAGCCATATCAGCACTACCCATCGACATTGCGAATGAAAAAAAACTAAATAAAATTTATTATATAAAACTTCGTTACTGCTTACCCCTAAACGTATGTATAGCGTTATAGTAATACTATCTACTATGTAAATTACAACGCTGTAATATGAATAATGTATGACTTAAACTGCAAAAACTGATCGCTGCTTATACCTTAATGAATAGCGTTATGATTTTAATAAACACTAGCTACACTTGGTCTTAACGCGTACTCTCGTAAAATAACGTTATGAAATTAAACACGTATTTAAATGAACTATGTGTATTACTGCCTACCTCGTAATATTATACGAGCGTGATTCTAATTATTGCAACAATAACTAAATACGTAATTCAATTGTTCGCTCGGCGAACTTGCTTACCGTCTCAATTCTATTGTTATTTTATTTTCTACTAAATTTAAATGATATATGTTAGTATACCTATATTATGTCTATCGCGATTATAGCATACAGACAAAACACACTACATGAATATAAGTATATACGACAGGAAATATAGCACAGGAAACTGAGTAAACGATTCGTACTTACCCCAGGAACCTCTGCATCTCCAGCCGGGCCTTGTAGAACAGCAGGTCTTCCAATTCTCCGGAACTCCCGCAGGCTGCCACCGACGTAGGTTCTTCAATATCGGAACGCGATGATAACGATTGATACCGTTCACTCTAACGGAAGAGTTTTATTCGAGATAGAGTGTCGCGATCCTACCGACTGCGCCAGTTAAATATCGGTGGTCAGGATATTTATAAAAAATAATATTTATTTAATTAAAATACAAGTTTATTCTAATGAATGTTCTACAAGACTAATTAATTTACAATAATAATTTAATAGCTAACTTATTGCTAAATATGCATAAACGATGACACGCGCAGGGCGCATCCGGTGCGTGGTCAGCAATCGATGGGTTGACGTACATCGGTCGATTGCTTAACTCACGGTAGGAACATTTTTATACGCATAATTTTGTAAATAACTTAGAATCGTTTTCATGTTACCAAATTTAATTTAAAAAAGACAACGATAGAGGTTTAGAAAATAAGAGCACTTATATTTTTATTGTTCGTTCAAATTGTCTTGACAAATTGACGAATTAAATTTTTGATCGTACGAAACGCGAAAAATATGAAAATATCGAATAACATCGATACCTAAAAATGGTACTGGACTGTGTAAATGATATTAAGATTATTCAAGTAATAATGCTGTTATTTTAATCACAAAATAATATCGCGTTTATTGGATATTATTAAATTGCTAAACGTCACACAGACTCTTAACTATTACTGGTGCGCTTATATTATCCTAAATTCTTCCTAATTTAGTATCTGAATTAGTTAGCGTAAATTAGTAATCGCAGTAAAGAAAACTCACTCGGGAAAGACTAGCATAACAAGAGCATATGAAAACCCCAAGCAAACACAAAATAATATTAAAACACAATTTTACTTACCAAAATAAATGAAAAGAAATAGTTATGTGTTCATGATCACCACACTGTATTATATTATTTCGTTCGCGACGTGTGTTGCTGCGTGTGTGCGTGCGTGTCGATGTGTGTCGGCGTGTGCGGGCGGCGCGCGCGCCTCGCTCCGCTGTGAAACGCGTCTGCGGCCACTACCCGACCTATGTATACAACATAACGCGACTAATTATTGTTATTTTCATGTTATTTCAATAATAAACATATCATTAATTATATTTTAGTTTTGCGTTTCAAGTTACAATTAGGTTTACGTTCTAAACAGCCCTACAAACTTTTTTTTTATAAACAAATTCTTATAAGTTATTTTGTTTTACTTTCATGCAATAATATATAGTTCCTTCAGGATTTTTTGGACCGGAATAAATAGATTTTAAAATTAACATTACCTAACTCGCATTTAAACAGTTGACACAGGCAGAGCAATATGGACTGAACAAAATAGTATTCCTTAAACGCCTGATCACAATATTGTAGTTACGATATAAGTTGACACAGGTAAGGAGAAGGTGCTGAAACTTAAATTACATTTAAGTAGGCATTAGCATCCAACTATGCATACAGTAGCCATACCTTCCTCCATGTTAAAGTTATAGTAACGAAGCAAGATGAGTTAGTTAGCTTTACGGAATAAAAGGAATGTAGAAAGAAAACAGTTATTTTATTAAATAACGTTATATTCTACAGTTAACTACTAATTACACATGCGATTTCATAAAGCATTTTATTTTGTTTATCGTTTGCTGCCGAGGTTATCCGCCTGCTCCAAGGTATCAGGCAGCTTGGTGCCCAGCGTCTCCGGCGTCGCGAAGATCAGGAGACCAGACACCAGCGCGAACGACGCGAACAGCACGAACGGGAGCTCTTCAAACCACTGCGCTCCCTGTTTATAAAAAGAAAAATAAGAAAGTAAGTGTGTTAATTTTAATGTCTGTAGAACCCTACACAAATACGTATTGTAAAGGATGTGGATAAATGTGTATAATTTTGGTTTTTCATCAAAAAAAGTTCTTACAAAGGCAGGTGTGAGCGGCGCCAGCATAGAGCCGATTCTCCCCATCATTGAAGAGTACGCGAACAAGGTGTGCCGGTGCTTGGTGGGGTAAAGCTCCGCCGTGTACACGTACACCGTCGTCGCCACCATGGCTATGGCGCACTTGGCGATCAGGTACACTGTCAGAGAAACTGCATACATACCTGGGTAATAAAATTCACAAATATAATTCACCTAAACAGAACATCTGAAGCTTCAGGGAAATTAGATTTAGTAACTTACCCGCAGGTATGAAAATGTACGCAATCTGACATGCGGCACAGATCAGAAAAGCACTCGCCAAAACAGGCCGTCTTCCAATCACGTTCATCAGTAAAAAGGCAATCCAGTAGCCAGGGATCTCGATTGCGGCCACGGCCACGTAGTTAAGGTAGCGGTTGCCGGACATATTGACGGCGTTGATGGTCAGTCCGTAGTAGATGAAGGTGGTGGTGATCCACCACACGGGCGACACCAGCACGCACAGCAGCACGCGCTTGTGCCGGAACACCTGCACGACCAGCCACGGCTCGCTGCCGTTATGCTGTACCTTCTCATTTTGTAACTTCTCTGCGCACGTCTGACGTAATGCTTCCAATGTCTTATCAGATAATTCCTTTCTGTTCACCTGTGCTACCTTTTTAAGAAGAGCTTCTGATTCGTCAAAGCGTCCTTTACTCATATACCACCTGACAGATTCACTGATTAGAAAATAATATGAGACAGCAATAAACTGGGGAATGTATAGCGCGAGTGTAAGATACCTCCAGTTGGGTACGCCCCATGCTATTAACCCCATTGTCACCTGCCCCAGTGCAAACCAAGTGTTTAAAGCTGCCCCAACCGCGACACGGTACTTAGGGCCCACCAGTTCCATCACTGTATAACAAAATTAATTTTACAAATTCATTAAACCAGTATCTAAAAACCAATACAAAAAAAACATAATTGATCATTTATACTTACTCAAAATATAGATGCTTGTAAACCCGCCCGAGCCAAATGTGGCCTCGGCGAACTCTGAGAACATAAAGCCGAGGTAGGTGTCGGCCCAGTAGCGCGTGACGCCGAGCCAGGCCGTGTTGAACGAGTTGATGGTGAGCGCGACGCGGCGGCCCCAGCGGTCCGACACGAAGCCGGTGATGGGCAGCGCCATCAACGTGCCGAACGTGCGAACCGTGCCGATCAGCGAGCGCCGCCACTCGTCGCACGCGAGCCCGTACTGCGAACACACACACGTCAGTCTCCGAGAGCAGTACGTACCGAGCGCGGAGCGACACCGGCGGCGGGACTCACATCGTACACCACGGAGTGCGTGTTCTCGAATACGAACTGCTCGCAGAGCAGCACGCTGGCGCGGTCGAACAGCGCGCTGGGGCACGTGTCGCTGGCCACCTGCCGCAGCGCTTCAGTCGCGTTGCCGAAGCGCTGGCAATTGTCGAACGACGTCGGGCTCGTGCTCGGCACTGCGTTTGCCAACCAGTACGGAGAGAATTTTGCTGGCTCCACCTCGCATTCCGGAATCAGGCATCTAGAAAAGCAACCAAAGACATTTCCTTCATCTTAGCTAACAGTGAAATTAAATAATTTATTCTATCGTCGCCTTAAACATAATATACCTTGTGCTAATTCGAGCTGTGGTAAACATGTATTCAACAGCTGCCCAAGCACTGAAAATCACCAACACCGCCGCTAGCGCAAATGTTCGGAGCTGGAATCTCCCGAACTGTCCAATTTCTTCTATAAGAACAGTATCAAGGTCCACCTTTCTCCTAGGGACTTCTGAATCCTCGTCTTTATCCTTTTGTAAGTCAGCCATTTTCAGTTGATTTGTCAAGCTGCGGGGACTACTGTTTGGCAATAAAGCGATATGTGGAATAATTTTTGCATGTGCTCTACCGATTTAACATTTATCTTGTTTTATAACTACTGATAAATGGAACCTCGTCGCAGATATAATAGTGACCACCTACTGACAACAGATTATGGAATATATAATAATTTAATTACATTAGACGTAAGCCCATACTGACTTAAGAACCAGGGAAAAGCGCTTGTGAAGTTGGTACGTTATATCGGTTTAAAGATCTTTATTTCTCAAAAAAAAAAGACATTCGTCACTTACATGAGAACTTAAAATAACTAAGTAATTTATATTATTAGCGGTGTGGGTACAAATAAAATACTTTTGTTTTATTGGTAGACAATAAAGAAATATTTGTCACAACGGGAGCTCAAACAAGTAATTAATAATTTTAGAGGTGTGGGTATTAATGAAATACTTTAGTTAGTTGGCTATTAAGAAACGAGTTCTTGTTTGTCTTATCTTGTATAGGGTGTGGTACAAGTTACAAAATGTTAGTCACTAGGATTATTTTATCTAATGTTGTTAATAATTATTGTAAACATGACTGAATAATTCCTTTTTGAAAATATTGAACGAACTTGCTACTTTTACATATTTTGGTATTTTGTTATACACCTGTGCTCCCCTGTACGTCAAATTATTTATTCCGTAGTTTGATCTGATGAAAGGCAACACAAGGTGACTGGCTCGACGTGTTGTGTACTTGTATGTTTCGTGTTTTGTCTTGAATGTAAGCTGCGTGTGTATTAGTTTATTTTTTATTTTGTATATAAGTATACATGTATTATATATATAAAGTTGTGTAATATTTAAAAGTTTGGTTTCTTTATATATATTTTTAGATGGTGTCAGAAAGTCATAATTATGCAACATTTTTATAATACGGTTTTGTAGTACTTGTAAAGGTTTTAAATTTGTCTTAGCAGCGTTCCCCCATATTTCGATGAGGTAGAGTAAATGAGGTTTTACTAGAGAGTTGTATATTAAAACTCGGGCTTTTTTTGGAACGCATCGAACTATTTTGTGCAAGCGGCCTACAAGAGAAGAAAGTTTGTTTTTAATGCGTGTTAGATGTGCCTTCCAGGTCAAGTTGCTATCAAGTATTAATCCTAGATATTTTTCTTGATAGTTTCGTTGTAAAACTTCTCCGTGTATGGTCAAACTGTGAGAACTGGGAAGTTTTTTATTTTTGGAACTGAAAATTATGTACGACATCTTGGCGGTTTTGATAGTTAGTAAAATGTATTGAAACCATTGGTGTAGTATATTTAAATCCCTCTGGGCTTGTTTAGTGATTAAATCAACATTATTTCCAAAATAGAATAAACAAGTGTCATCAGCGTAAAGTGTTAGTTGAGCTTGCAGCCCTGCTTGGTTTATGTTATTGACGTAAATAAGGAACAATGGGGGCCCGAGAATCGAACCCTGAGGAATGCCACATGTTAAAAGTTTAGGGCTACTTTGACAGGTCCCGATTCTCACAATCTGGTATCGGTTATTCAAATATGACTCTAACATTTTGTAGACCGTACCGGTGATTCCTATGGCTTGAAATTTCTTCAGAAGTAAGCGGTGGCTCACGGTATCGAAAGCCTTTTTTAGGTCAATAAATATACCTAGCGCTATTTGTTTTTGATCTATCTTAGTCCTTATGGAAGTTACAAGGTCAACCGTTGCTCCTAGAGTACTAGATTTAGGCCTAAATCCATACTGTTTTTCATAAATGAAGTTAATTTTTGTATATAATTTTCTCTAAAATTTTGGATAGTGTTGGAAGGACTGAGACTGGGCGGCAATTGCCTGGATTTGTCTTATTACCGGATTTGTATATAGGGGTAACTTTAGCGAGTTTTAGATTATCTGGAAATACTCCATCAGTTAACAATTTATTTAAGCAGTTAGTTAGGTCTTGGATTATTAAGGTTTTTACACATTTGAGAGCTTTGACACTTACTCCATCTAGACTCACAGCCAAATTTGGATCCAGGTCATCTATGATTTTTTGGACTTCATTTACAGAGCAAGGACTGAATTGAGATAGTCCGCCGTGTAAGTCGTTTGTGTTGAGGTTCGGTAATGTGTAAGTGGTGTTGTTATGGAATTTGGAGTGTATTTGGTTTGCCAGTTGTGTTCCTATATCAGCAAAGAAATTATTGAATGTTTCGCAGATGTCTACTGGATTTGAAGTTAGTATGCCATTCGCTAATTCTAAACTTGGAGGAACACAGCTTTCCACATTTTTGTTATTTGATAGTTTTTTTATAAGGTTCCACATTTGTTTTGGATTGTTTTGCAGAAACAATGTATTTATAAGGAGTTTAACTCGCGTATCGCCTGCGCGGTAAGAAGGGAGCGGGGGGAGATGTTAGCGGATGGGTGAAAGGGGTGCACGGAGCAGAGAGCTTACGTCAAGTGCGGCAGTGCGCTGGCTGAAAATCGTGCTACATTTTTCCCCCTGAGAGAATGCGCTCCTGACACATGTCAAATGGTCTTGATTTGTATAGCGCCTACTTATTACTTTTCTCTATGGCTGGCTGTGCTCGCAGCGCGCGGTTGGTATTTTTGTTACGGACGCATGGACATTAACGCACAAGGTATACGACTGCCAAGATAAATCGCTCTTCCAGTTTTGCGAACAAAATTAACAAGCAAGCTAAACAAATAGCATACAATGTATATTCCTTTTTTAAAGCCAGAAAACAAGATCATAATCTACAGAGTATCTTGAAGACGTAAACCTAAACAAACCTGTTGCTAAAGCTACAGGACTTTCGGTGACTACCATATGTAAAATAATAAAAGAAGGAAATGAACTGAAAGATGAACAAAATAATGTAAATTTTAAATCACCAAAAAAATTAAACAAATCCGAAAGAAAAAAATTGAAGTTGACAGTTTTACAGAGGGCGTTGTTAGAAGAAAAATAACTCAATTTAGTACGGCTTTTGAGAAGGTTCCTACATTAAAAATTTTGAATGCCAAACTCAGAGAAGAAGGAATTTTAAATTGTGGCCGAGAATATTTGAGAACATTGATTCATAAACTTGGCTTTCGATTTAAGAAATGTCAATCAAAAATAAAATTACTGATTGAACAACCAAACATCGTATCGTGGCGGTGGCGTTATCTTTATGCGATAAAGAAGCACAGAAGAGATCAAAGAAACATTGTTTACCTCGATGAAACATATGTCAATTCGTCATTAAATGTACCAGCGTGTTGGCAATCCAATGAAGAACGAGGTTTGCCGTCGCATATTGGCAAAGGGCCACGTTTAATTATTGTACATGCTGGTGGACAAGCCGGATTTATCGATGGAACTCTTTTAATTTTTAAATCTAAAAGCAAAACCGGAGATTATCATAGCGATATGAATTTTGTAAACTTCAGCAAATGGACTAGAGAAAAGCTATTGCCAAATTTACCGCCAAGCTCAGTTATTATTATGGATAACACTCGGTACAAGAGGACAAAAAGCCTACAATGACATCCACAAAAGCCACCATGCACACCTGGCTGCAAAGACACAATGTTGAATTTGATACGTCTTTAAGAAAATGTGATTTATTGAATTTAATTAAACAACACGCGGTGGAAAATTCTTACAAAATAGATGAAATTTTAAAGGCGGCAGGTCATGAAGTCTTACGACTGCCTCCATATCATCCAGACTTGAACCCAATCGAATTGGTTTGGGGGGATATCAAAGGACAGCTCGCAAAAATTGAAATTTATTCTAATTTAGACAAAAAGAAAAATACACTGGAACAGTTATTTGCCGAATTCTCTGTAGAAAAATGGGTTAACTGCGATAAACATGTACAAACTATTGAAGATGAATATTGTCTGCACGATCGCATCGTTGATGAAGAGATGGACCGATTTATTATTAATTTGCAAGATTCTGACTCCTCAACCTACTCAGACAGTGATGATGATTCAAGCGATATGGATATTAGTGACGAATAGTCCTATATTTTTTTTTATCTGTGGTTAAATATTTCTTAAACGGAGTTAATTATTGTTTTATGATTTTGTACCTATGACGCTATTATAAAATATTTGTAAAACTTAAAAATAAATACTTAAAAAAAGATACTTATTATTTTATTCTTTACCAACAATGTCTATCTCGAGATAAATCTTTGGATTATTGACTCCGTGTGTAGCGTTACCCGCCCCCGCTCCCTCCTTACCGCGCAGGTGATACGCGAGAATTTATAATCTTGGTCATATCTTTACAATAAAAACCATGAATTACTACTGGACTTATTGAGGATCAATTAAACTGATAACAATACGTCTTATTAACAAAGTAAGATAAGTTTATTTACTGTTTTTGTAGGTAATTACATCAACTGGTCGCTCAAGTTCACTAGCCGTTGACTGTTTGCTCAATTATGTTTATTTCATTGTTTTATGTATGAAGTCTCCAAATATAGGGAGTGGTACATTAAACTATCTTCTTCATTAACATTTTTATTTATTTATTACTTAGAATTACTTACATAGCTTAGGTCAAATATTTTGCATTGAATTCGCTATTAGCACATTGCTAATAATTCACTATCTTAAATTACTAGCACATAAATACTACCGAAATTACTGATGTAAGTTACAAACGATAATACATTTTGACACTAAAATCGCCATCAACTGGTTTTTATCGCACCGAAATCAGCGGCTAACAGGAAATCTCGATAGGAAAACATATTTCGTGCAGTTCTAGCAATACTTATACTACTCTTTGGACCCTAAATACCTAAATTAACATAATAAATACGAGATTATGTTTCTTAAAGCTATTTATCGGTGTCGTTGTTCTTCAGCCCGAGCTGTTCCGCCTGCTCGAAGGTGTCGGGCAGCTTGGTGCCGAGCGTCTCCGGCGTCAGGAAGATCAGGACGCCCGACAGCAGCGCGAACGTGCCGAACAGGACGAACGGCAACTCCTCAAACCATTGGGCACCCTGCGAACAGATGATGTAGTAGAAGTATATGAAACGAAAGGGTGTCAAGTAACGTCGTATCCAAAAAGAGTGTTCATACCTAGCGCCGCAGTGACAGCGTTTCTCGTTGCGCCAATGTCATTGTCATTCGTAAGGTTCCATGGAAATCTAAGGTTTTGCTGCGGTGCCACGACCAGAATGCAATGGTCTAAAGATGAAAATTTGCTATTGAGTGATGAAATAACTTACAAAAGCGGGCGTAAGTGGCGCGAGCATGGACCCGATACGACCCATCATAGAGGAGTACGCGAACAAGCTGTGCCGGTGCTTGGTAGGGTACAACTCCGCCGTGTACACGTACACTGACGTCATCACCACCGCTATGGCGTACTTGGCTATCAGGTAAACTGTCAGCGACACCGCGTACATATCTACAAGGACAATGATACGTATGAGTAAAAAAAAAATCCAGATAACTATAGGTATCGTAAATTCACTTATGTCTAGGTACTAACCATCAGGCATGAATATGTAAGCAATCTGACACGCAGCACAGACCCAGAAGGCTCCAGCTAGCACCGGTTTTCTTCCGATCCTACTTATCAAGAAGAAGGCTGTCCAGTATCCGGGGATTTCGATTGCGGCCACGGCCACGTAGTTGAGGTAGCGGTTGCCGGACATGTTGACGGCATTGATGGACAGCCCGTAGTAGATGAAGGTGGTGGTGATCCACCACACGGGCGACACCAGCACGCGCAGCAGCACGCGCTTGTGCCGGAACACCTGCACGATCAGCCAGGGCTCGCTGCCGCGTCGCTGCGCCTCCAGCTTGCTGTTCCTCAGATCCTCCTCAGCATTACGGCGCAATGCTTGCAGTGACTTCTCTGACACCTGCTTGCCATTGTATTGAGCCACTTTTCTCAGTAGAGCCTCAGATTCATCAAAGCGTCCTTTACTCATGTACCACCTGACGGACTCGCTGATGAGCCAGAAGTAGAAGATAGTGATGAACTGCGGGATGTAGAGCGCGAGCGTGAGGTTCCGCCAGTTAGGGACACCCCACGCGATCAGACCCATCGTCACCTGCCCCAGCGAGAAGCACGTGTTCGTGGCCGCGCCGACAGCCACACGGAACTTAGGACCCACTAGCTCCATCACTGCAAATTACCAACAACATTTTTAATACCTTAATATCTAAATGAAACTACCTCGGTGGCCTAGTGGTGCTAAGCGCGACTGCTACGCTAGTCGCTAGAGGTCTTGGGTTCGATTCCCAAGTCGACCAAGATGTTATTGGGTTTTTCTATGAAATTCTCAGTAGCAGGTCGGAGTTTGGATTTGTGCCCGGTTAGTGGCAATAGGCTCGCCCCCTATTACATGGGACCTAAACATACCGGTGAACTGTGGGTGTACATTGGTACACCTCTGCCTAACCCTTCGGGGATACAGGCGTGATGGTATGTTATGTTATGTAATATCTAAATGAGAATTGGTTGTTGGCTGTGTGTAAAACTATGGTATGCACATTTTTTGTAATTTACAGTGTATCATGTAGTATGATTTTATTTAGGTATGATATTATGTTTAAAATGATAATTAAATTAAAAAAAACCTTCACAAATTAGGAAACATTAAAAATACCCATATGACATACTTAAGGTGAAAGTAAATAACGTAATCAATACAATCAGTTTTATAATCGACAGCTAGCATAAATTTCCATGATTAATCAAGATTAAAATAACGGATAGCAATCTCCTACATAAATAAAAACATTGTCGTGTAAGCATAGACTATAAAGTTTATTTATTGGTACGCTATTATGACAAATTCTGAACGACCCTTTATATTTGCTATTTTAAGTTTGTGTCAGACATATTACACGTGATAGCGAATTATAACTAATTCGTCCAGTATTCGTCGTAACTACCTACTTACTTACTAAATAAAACACACAGCATACAGAAGGAAGTTTCAAGAAGAAGAAAGACCAAAGACGATTTAGGTTAGCGTTTCCGGACATTTGCATTTTATGAAAAAAATATAATTATCGCTTACACGTTATTTATTATATTTGATGCATTCATCGAAAACTAATCAATCCTTAAATGGCGAAGAATAAGTCATTACCATCCGACATTACATTGTGCTTTTAGCTCGACTTTGATCAAACAATGTAAAGTCAAACCATGTAGTTAGGTTATTTCCAATGACAACCTCTTGGTCTCCTTGTTCTGTTAAATCACGAAATACTTATATCAAGCGTGTCGTATTACACACGCGTTTAAAATCAACAAGCAATTTCTTAGATGGAATATGTACTTACGCAAAATGTAAACAGTAGAAAACCCGCCCGAGCCAAAAGTGGCCTCTGCGAACTCTGAGAACATGAAGCCGAGGTATGTGTCGGCCCAGTAGCGCGTGACGCCGAGCCAGGCGGTGTTGAACGCGTTGATGGTGAGCGCGACGCGGCGGCCCCAGCGGTCCGACACGAAGCCGGTGATGGGCAGCGCCGTCAGCGTGCCGAACGTGCGCACCGTGCCGATCAGCGAGCGCCGCCACTCGTCGCACGCGAGCCCGTACTGCACGAACACACACACGTCAGTCTCCGAGAACAGTACGTACCGAGCGCGGAGTGACGCCGGCGGAGGGACTCACATCGTACACCACGGAGTACGTGTTTTCGAACACGAACTGCTCGCAGGGCAGCACGCTTGCGCGGTCGAACAGCGCGCTGGGGCACGTGTCGCTGGCCACCTGCCGCAGCCCTTCAGTCGCGTTGCCGAAGCGCTGGCAATTGTCGAACGACGTCGGGCTCGTGCTCGGCACTGCATTCGCCAACCAGTACGGAGAGAACTCTGCTGGCTCCACCTCGCATTCCGGAATCAGGCATCTAGAATATAAGAATTTTCGCCATTATCGATGAGCCAATTAATGTGGACAACACCACAACGTAAGTAGCACAAACACCTAGACTCGAGACAACCGACAAAAGTTATTTTTTACATTGACCCCTCCGAGAGTCGAAACCGGGACCTTGGAGCTGGTGGAACCTTGAAAACAACTGTACTTGTCACTCCACGATGGAGGTGGGCAATATATTTTAAAAAAGCAAAAAAAATATTCGACCTAGTTTTTACCTGGTGCTTATCCGAGAGGTGGTGAACACATACTCCACGGCGCCCCAGGCCGCGAAGAGGACGAGCAGCACGGATAGCAGGCAGGTCCTTAGCTGGTAGCGCCCAAACTGGCCTATCTCCTCCACGAGGATGGTGTCCAGGTCCATCTTAGGCTGGACGTCGGGAGTGAGGACCTCGAAGTCCACGTCCTCCTTCTTGTCGTCCTGTGAGTACGCCATGTCGGTGCCTGCGCGTGCAGCCCCAACACACTGCAGAATAACGTATACACCAATTTTTATCTAGTTTTATAACAAACTGCTGATAAAATATACCTATTAACCTCCGCCGCCGTCTACGCGTCTACGGCTTAATATTTTATTGTAATAATTATTTAGCTTTCTAGCCAAGTCACTATTTGCTATCTATATCAGAACCGAAATATTTATGTTATATCATTCTAATTTATGGTATTTATTGTACACAATATTGAGATTTATGTACAAGATTACAGAGTCATGCTTGACCTATAATTAGGTATTAATTTTATGTTATATTTTTGATCACCAGACTATTCTTAGCTTTTCCTATCATAATGGGATCCTACTTAGTAATAGGTGATGCGACAATATACGAAGCAATTTTTACATGTATGTATACTTTTTACATACGTGAATAATTTGTTTCGTGCAAGTCCAAAAAGAAATTATTACTATCATATTATATTAAAGAAAAGAAACTTTATAATTTCTAGGGACTAGCACTAAACGTAGTAATTGGACTGAAGAGAATTCAATTTGGTCTCAAACTATATTGTTAAAGGCAACGTCACTTGCCTGAATAAAATCTGACGTTTAATATTATTCAGCATTTTGCCAGACTTTGATATTGCTATAAGTACGAACATATTTATGGCACCGATATAAAACTAACTTTATAATTTATATCTATTTCAAAGTGAGCTTATCTTGTGTCGCAAAGTGGTGAAATATACAAAAGTCTCAAACTGTTTCTGTTTCTCTACATCCGGTTACAATAACAATAACACAACCTTACCCATTCGTCCAACAATACTATACTACTACAAGATCAAGATAATCACATGAAACTGTTGTTTGAACACTGTTTTAATGTATATTCCATTTCATATTCATTACGTTATTTTGTCAGTGGCTAATCTATAGGAAAATTCCAATTGTATTGGGTTCCAAAGCATCGTAACCACTATTGATTATTCTGGGAAATAGTGTACAAAATACAATAATATGAAATAAAATCACAGTTTATAAGAAAACCCGGCAGAAAAGTCATATGCATTCAATTTAATACGCGTCACGAGTTCGCGTAACATTGGCAATAGCAAATTAGCCACACATGGTTATTGGAAATGCAATTTGTGTAAGTGATTGATTGGCGAAGTGCATACCTTCGCCTTGTTTTAGTTAGAATGAAATATAAGTTAAAAGTAATAAATCAAACAAGAATTTAATGAAAACTCAGTTTAACGGAGACCTACTACGAAGTATGATAAAACATTGTTACTTCTTATACGAGCATATACTTTATAGAGGGGAAGATGACGGGCCTGTTGGTCTAGTGGTTAGTGACCCTGACTGCTATACCGGAGGTCGTGGGTTCGATTCCCACCCAGGACAAATGTGTGTGTGATGAGCACGATCATTTGTTCTGGTTGTCTGGGTGTAATTTATCTATAATATGTATGTATTTAGAAATATATAAGTATGTTTATCAGTTGTCTGGTTACCATAACACAAGCTCTGCTTAGCTTGGGATCAGATAACCGTGTGTGAGTTGTCCCGGAATATTATTATATTATTATTATTATTATAGAGGCACTCTACATACTGCCTTGACCAGCTTTGTCTACGCAGTATGTAGAGTTCTGTCCTATTGCCGATGCCGGTTAAAGGACAGGTATCATATGACTTTACTCGATTTTCTATATTAGATTTTCAGGTGAATGCTTGGGTTCTATTTGGCGGAAAGCGAAACACCAACCAAAATATATTAATTTAAGTATTACATTTAGAGTTTGAATTTTGAAATTCTTCCTATGTACTTAATAATAACATAATAATTCCAGCCTATAAACGTCCCACTGCTGGGCACAGGCCTTTTTCCATATAGGGAAGGCACGAGCATTGATCGATTGGAGATTTAAGATCCCAAGTTTTGGAATCCAGGTTTCCTCACGATATTTTTCTTCACCATTAGTCAGAAGTGTCATGGAATAATTAGGAAAGTACATATAACTTTGAAAAAGTCGCATTTGTGCTTGCCTGGGTTCGATCCTGCAACCTGTTATGTTGTATATTGTGATTAAAAAAATAAGTCGATTAAGATGATTAACAAATTGCAATGCCATCTGCCATCATATACCGACAAGAAAAAGTTAATTCAACCCCAAAACATAACCAAATTTATTATTTATGGGCGAAAGTTACCACATATATTAAATACATAATTAATTAATATAATAATTATTATTTATTTATTTATTATTTTTTGTCCATCTGAAGATTCTCATTGACTTGAACTAGGGAAGCGGAAGGGTTTGCCAGCCTGAAGATACCACCTTAGTGCTTTGCCGGAGACTAACCGGGAACCCTTTTAACTACCGCGACCTAATAAATACAACTAAGTTAAGTCAGTACTTATACAATATGTATGGTATAATGGAGATCTCATGAATCGAATCAACACTGTATGTACATACAATGTTCATGTATTGAAGGACGTTTAACCGACTGCAGCCGGACAAGGAGCATGTTATCGGGCGCTCGCCTTCACACCGACTTACGGTAAAATAGACACACTGACGCACACAGACTGATATGAATACAAAGTGGACTAGATTAGGTACGGATATTGATTTTATTATACCTACTATTATTTATTCACATTATAAAGATAATTATAGACGTTGAAGCCGAATTTTGCAGTTTTATTACTGTAAGCTTGGACTGAAATCATTCATCATTTAATTGACTCCATAAATCTTTATGTACCTACCTAAAGATATAAGTAAGTGTTTAACATTTTAAATATACAAGTTATGGGAATATCTTACTAAACAAACATGAGACGAACTTGTAAAGATAACTTAATTGATGTAATCAATGATAGTGTTAATTAATTACATTCGAACCGGAAGACCATGTTATCTTAAAATTTTGTTAATCCGATAGAACAATACACAAAACTTTGGTAAATATGTGTCAAGGTTCTCCTCTCAAAGTATTTTATCAAAATTTTGAACCTTGGAATGTTTCTTTAAAAGCATTGATTGATTAATACGGTAGGATTAACGACGTCAAAGATGTTAGGTTTAATTCCAGTCACTCTCACTATATTTTAGGAAAATAATTGATTCTAATAAGAAAATAGAAATTCTATTCTCACATTCGCACGAGAGACGACAATAATAGTTATGCCAATATAACATGAATGTCGACATGTGTAAACTAAAATATAAATTCGACTCTGCTCTCGCCAACGGCCATACCACGTTGAATACACCGGTTCTCGTCCGATCACCGAAGTTAAGCAACATCGGGCGCTGTTAGTACTTGGATGGGTGACCGCCTGGGAATACCGCGTGCCGTTGGCTTTTTGTTTAAGTTTCCGTACTGTGATGTATATCTATTACTTTAAGTATCATAAAAGTTGTTTTATGGCTTTTCATATTGTATTTTTTTGTGAGGAAAAGACAAGATGGAGAAACACATGGGGACATTCATGAATTCCTAGCTTCTGGCATTTTGCAACACAATAAAAAAAATTGCGCATCGCGCCATCCCTGACTAATTTTGATCAGTGATCGGACGAGAACCGGTGTATTCAACGTGGTATTAGCCGTTGGCAGTGTAATCTTCAGTTTTTTGTGTTAGTTTTTACTTGTTTTATTATTGTCAAATGTAAAATGTAATTAATATTAAACTTTAATAATACTTAATCACTTCTGTAATATTTTGTAATTAATGTACTACAAATAGGTGACATTAATTGGTACTACGTGTTTCTCAATGTTCGTATAAAACAGAAACCGGTCCCGGATCGGTAGCGTACTAATGCTCGCGTACACATAATCCGTCATCGGCCCAAAAGCTTTCAAAAGCTATATTCGGTTTAGCTTCTAGTTTCATACCGATGTAAAAAAAATCGTTCCTCTTTTAATCCTTATCTAACAGAAACGATGCTAATTGAGCTTTCCAAGGATCCAAACTAAGTTTCAACATTAATGTAATGTAGACACCCATCATTTATTTGTATTGTTTTTACTAGTTTCAGGAAAATTACATAATTTTCCTGAAACTAGTAAAAACTACCTACATAGGTAGGTTAGTAGGTATAAAATAATAACAAAAATTGTATAAAATATAAAAATATAATTTATTTTCGAGTATAATTAGGCGTATAGAGAGAGATCTTGTGTTCAGCTGTTTTGTTTGTTCTTGCCGAGCTGCTCCGCGTCCTCGAAGGTGTCGGGCAGCTTGGTGCCGAGCGTCTCCGGCGTCGTGAAGATCAGCAGCCCCGACAGCAGCGCGAAGCTGCCGAACAACACTGACGGGAACGGCTCCCAGATCTCCGAGGCCTGACAAAAGCAAATACTGATTAACTATGTGGATTGTGATGTCTTGTGTGATGTCACATATGTGATGTCTTATGTGATGTCACGTATGTGGTGTCTTGTGTGATGTCACATATGTAATATCTTGTGTGATGTCACATATATGATGTCTTGTGTGATGTCACATATGTGATGTCTTGTGGCATGTCACATATATTATGTGACGTCTTGTGACATATCACATATGTGATGTCTTGTGTGATGTCATACATGTGGTGTTACGTGTGTGCATTCTTGTGGGATGTCACATATGCGATATCACCTGTAATGTCACATGTTTTACCATGTCAAGCCTGCCCGAGCTTCACAACCCAGTAACTTGAAACCTCATTATGTTAATAGTAATAAGCAAAGACTCACGAGTGCAGGCGTAAGGGGCGCCGTGATGGAGCCGAGGCGGCCCACCATGGAGGAGAAGGCGAACAGGTTGTGGCGGTACTTGGTGGGGTACAGCTCCGCCGTGTACACGTACACTGACGTCATCACGATGGCGATGCAGTACTTGCCGAACAGGTACAGCGCCAGCTGCACGCCCTCGTTACCTGAAACAAATAAAAAGATTAGAGAAAATTTGCAAAGCAAGTTTGCAAAATAAAAGAACCAAATCAAGCCGCTGCGGTGTCAGTAGCACGATGTATAACTATAGGGTATTTTACAAATAAAAGTACTATTCTCGTTAAAACTAAAATGAACGCCACACAAATACAGCTGATTTAATAAAAGGAAGATCGTGTTGTTCACTGTACTGTTAAATAGGTTACGTTAAGATCATCTGTGAAAACAAGTATAATATGTTTGTTCAGAATACTTAAAACTCTAAATAAAGGTTCGTTTAATAAATCGTGCTATATATTTTTTTAATCTCCCGTACTATATCCCTGTGTCGTGGGCCACTTATAGTACCTACTTGTTAAAATAACTAGGTATTTACCTTCAGGCATGAATGCGAAGGCGAACTGACAGGCAGCGCAGAGCCAGTAGGCGCAGATGAGCACGGGCTTGCGGCCGATGCGGTCCAGCAGCAGGATGGCGGTCCAGTAGCCGGGGATCTCGATGGCCGCCACCGCCACGTAGTTCAGGTACCCGTTGCCCGTCATGTTCACCGAGTTGATGTTCATGCCGTAGTACACCAGCGTGTTCGTGATCCACCATATAGGCGACACCAAGCACCGCGACAGGATCACGGGCGATTTTAGCACCAGAATAGGCAGCCACTGCTCTTTTACCTTCTCTTTGGTCTTCTCAGCTTCAGCTGTAGCACGTAAAGCTTGCAAACTCTTGTCAGAAAGTTCCTTCTTGTTAGCTTTAGCAACTTTCTTTAAAATCTGTTCAGACTCTTCGTAACGGCCTTTGATCATAAGCCAACGGACTGATTCTGAGAGGATCCAGAAGTAGCTGACTACGAGGATCTGTGGTGCGTACAGGACCTGGGTGAGGGGTCGCCAGGACGGCACACCCCAAGCGATGAAACCCAGGATCACCTGGCCGAGCGCGAAAAGAGTTGAGATGGTAGCTCCTGCGATGACACGGTATTTTGGACCCACCAATTCCGTTACTGTACAAATTGAAAAATGTTTGTTATTGAACAGGAGATAACATTAATCACCCTTATAGTATGTCAATTAAATGTTACTATGGCCAATTCTTGAATTTTTATCAAGTAGTGTATACCTAAAAAATACACAAATACTTAAATCAAGAATTGACAACAACAACTGCAATGATTGTAGAAATATCAACTTCCAGTATTTTTTTATGGGAATACTCAGGATCATTATTTATTTGTTTTGGATTCATTAAAATAAGTTTTGTTTTGTCTTATGTATGCTTACCCAAAATATAGCATGAAGAGTAAGCCCCGGCCCCCACTGAGGACTCAAGGACCTCAAGCGCGAGGAACCACTCATAGGAGTTGACGAAGGAGCGCACGAGGCCGATCCAGCCGGTGTTGAAGGCGTTGATGGTGAGCGCCACGCGGCGGCCCCAGCGGTCCGAGATGTAGCCGGTGATGGGCAGCACCAGCAGTGTGCCGATCGTGCGGATGGACCCGATCTGCGAGCGCCGCCACTCGTCGCAAGCCATGTCGAACTGGAAAACACAACACAGATCGTGTAGTCAACTCTTATGGTAGGGAGTTCAGATCATTTGTTAAACAGTAAACCCTTAGGCAAAGGTGCGGGTATACTTTCACGAGTCACACTTCGTATTTTATCTTTATAAGTATTTAGGTGTAGTAGCTGACCACCCTGTTGCCACAAACTACGAAACAAAGGTAATTTAGATATTTTACACATGGATTTAATATTTAATTGAATCGTGCTATCAAGATAGAGAGAGTTTCTGTTCAAAATATGAGGCATTGTCCATTTGTTTATTAATGAAACATCTCGCTAGAGTTGGAGTTCCATCTCATCATTCAGGTTTATTTGGTGAGTTCAAATGAATGATGATGAATTATCGTCTGGATGTTTGGACTTCGAATAAACATACCATCACGCCTGTATCCCCGAAGGGTTAGGCAGAGGCGTACCAATGTACACCCACAGTTCGCCGGTATGTTTAGGTCCCATGTAATAGGGGGCGAGCCTATTGCCACTAACCGGGCACAAATCCAAACTCCGACCTGCTACTGTGAATTTCATAGAAATAACCAATTACACCTTGGTCGACTTGGGAATCGAACCCAAGACCTCTAGCGTAGCAGTCGCGCTTAGCACCACTAGGCCAACGCGGCAGTTGCAGACAGGGGAGCAGACTTCGAGTAAATCTATACTAATATTATAAAGCTGAAGAGTTTGTTTGTTTGTTTGTTTGGTTGAACGCGCTAATCTCAGGAACTACTGGTTAGAATTGAATAAATCTTTTTGTGTTAGATAGTCCATTTATCGAGGAAGGCTTTAGGATATATAACATTACGCTGCAACCAATAGGAGCAAAGCAGCAGTGACAAATGTCACAAAAACGGGGAAAAATATTCATACTTGAAAGCTTCCGTTGCGTGCGCTGCGTAAACGGTTCGAGTTACCCAAAATATATGTATGAAAGAATTGTTCCTCTTTAAATGATCTAAAAAAATGTCTGCGACAGTATATGTCTATCTTTTAAGATTGACTCACTATAACCTTTTTTAAGGTAATCATTTGGTCGAAATTAATGCATTATTGCCAATTATTTGCTACAGAGTTTTATCAACATAATATTAACTAAAATTATCATTTACGCAGATATTCTTTTTTTTTAAACTTCTTAATCGCTGTCATAATAACGGAAATTGACGCGGACGAAGTCGCGGGGATCAGCTAGTATGGTATAAAAGTAAATTAGCCGGTGTGTGTGAAAGCGGCCGCCACCGGAACCGGATTACCGGTTTCACATACAAGTAAAAAGGGATAGCAGCACAAGTTGGGGTTAAGTTAAAAAAGATCTAGAACTATCTCCTAACATACAAAACTTTTATTATTCAGTAGGTATCTAGTGTAACATTCAAAACAATAAATGATTACGATTAGGTTTACAATAGGATTAACTTATCGATACATTCGTCATTAGATGTATCTATCAATGAATACGATTTACTTATACATAATCATACTAATAAATACTTTAGGTATTTATTAAATAAATAAATATAATAAAAAATTAACTAAATTTTCCATGAATGCAAATCATTATCAAAACGACTATAGAGTAAACAAAATCTGAATGGTATTTCTATAAGTCGTTTCTTTATCCTCTATGCTATAAAATATCTGTGTTTCGTATGTAAAATCATACAGCTCGGCATCGTAAGCCGATCACTCACCCAAATTTTAATAACATTACTAAACTATGTATGCAATAAAGGCCATGTAAATATAACCATATTACCGGACCTCTACTCTACTAAACAAGTTTTCGCTTGTGCAGCTGGCCAAATGTCCATTCATATTAACCCCTTCGGCACAATCCATTGTCCGGCCAGATTAAGATAAAAATCCTTTATTGTAATTTCAAGAATTAAACCTTGAACTACCCTCCTCATACTAAATAATAATTACAGGTTTTGTGAAGATTTATCTAAGGCCTATCAGATTTAAATAATTATTCTATAAGTCCTTTGATAGTGGTTTCATAGAGTAGCAATGGGTCGAGTTTTGGTCGGTTTTTCCGTTGCGGTTTGTTCGAAACAATAAAGATTGCGGCTAATATAGATAAGATAATTAAATTGTATCTAGTGCTAAAACGCGTGGATAATTTGAATATCCGTGAGATAAAACACAAAATATGATTAACTAATTAGGTACCTACACTGTAAATTGTGATGATAAAACGGTTTTCATAATAGGTAAATATACTGTAAGGTTATTAATATTAATATTTATTTTCCTTGTTCGATATAAACCAGCTTATAACTTGGCTTTCGGATATAAGTAGAGTCAATATGGAGTAATCTAATATATTTCACGAAATTAATGTCTGTAATAAGTGTTAACCAGTGCCGTATAAGCCCTGATCAGTTCCAAAACGAATTCTAAGTCAGTATAACCAATTCAAATTAAATGAAGATCCTATCAAAGCAAAACAAAGTTATGTTTCGGAATCGGTTTTCAATTGTAGAAAGTACACGTATTTTTGTTTTTATCTAGCCTATACTGTCCCACTGCTGGGCAAAGGCCTCCCCCAAGTCCTTCCATGTGTCTCGATCTTGTGCCACCTCAAACCAACCCCTGCAGTATGACTGTAGTCGTCCTGCCATCTCTTCCTGGGCCGGCCTCGGCGGCGTCGTCCGTTTTCAGGCACCCATTTCAGTATTTTTGTTAAGAAGACATAATCCTAAGTTTGCTAAATTAATTTTAATTATGTATTCATCTTATATTGGATTTGAATTAATTGAAGATTAAGCTGATCAGTTTGGTTTAACTAGTGGTATTCCGTTCGAAACTACAATTCATATGAAAAAGGTTCATGATTTGCGTCCATATGGTTCTGTCTCATCTCTTTCTTAGCAAAACGAAAGAAGCATGTCAGTTAGTAACTTACATCATAAACAACGCTGAGCTGGTTCTCGTAGACATAGGCGTCGCATTCCTGCGTCTGCGAGCGGTCGAACAGCGTGTCGGGGCAGGTGCCGGGCGCGACCGCCGCGGAGGACACGTTGACGTAGCGCTCGCAGCCCTCGAAGCTGCTAGCGCTGCTGCCCGGGATCGCGTTCAGCACCCATGACGGCGCGAACTCAGGATTGGGCCCGTCGCACTCCGGGACCAGACATCTGACGAGCAAGACATTATATAATATATTACATTGGGGACATTATATTCACTAAAGTATTATAAACTTTTACTAGTAATATAGTTTTAACATTTAGTAAAATGGGAGACATCTTGCTGCCATGGAGTTTGCTGCACTGTTTCTTCTTCACAGCTCTTAAGTAAGAAGCGGTGAAGAGTGAGCAAATATGGGGATGCGTTTTGAGATTGTTTTGACGTTCAAAAAGTGCTACATATAATAGAATAGCTTATCTTGAATAAAATATTTTTGATTTTGCCTTATCTTACTATGGGTAATCTTGAATATTTTAACAACCATAGTGATTAACTTTAATTTTATACGTATATTAAACTATCAAATGAATTACTGAAGGTTTAGAATGAGATTTCTTATGTGAGCTTTGTTTTAAATGTACATAAAAAAACCCTAACATATCTTTAAATAAGTACCATGTTTAAGTGTTGAATAAGTACTGACACTCGTGGATTTTTAATAATATGTTTATGTAGTTAACCCGGAGCCGGACCCCTGCCGGAAACCGGAAGCACACGTCGGGTGAGAGCCGAAACAACTGCCGACAGTATATATAGTGACCATTGTGTTCGCTTAGCAACAGAAAAACACCGAATATACGAGAACATGGATATTCCTTACTTAGGATATTATCCACTTTGCGATTTTCTAATAGAGTAAAGACACTTATTGTGGAATTAGTATAAATTATAGATGACGCTTATATTTATAGTCTACGAACTAACCCGTAGATTATACTACGGGTTAGTTCCTCTAGTATAATTTCCTGAGAGATTTTTAATCAATACGAAATATGAAATTAGTCACACTCCTTACCTTGTGTTTATCCTGGCAGTTGTGAAAATATATTCTCCGGATGCAAAGGCAGAGAATATGACAGGGAAGGCGGCCAATAACAGCGTCACGATCTGGTACTTCCCGAATTGGCCCACTTCGTCCACCAGGATGTTGTCCAAATCTATGGGCTTGTTCGGGTTTTTCACCTCGCCTTTTTCATCGGCCGCCATGTTTTTTGTCCTTCGGTCCTCGGGTCCTGAGTAGAGAGCGGTACGCGGCGCAGCGCGACCACTCCGAGAATAATGAAAATTGGCGGCACCCGAAACTAGGATTACCTCAATTAATCAACGAGCGTCACAAGGCTAACGATTTTCGCATAAATTAATCCGAACACTAATGATAACATTTATCTAGAATATAATAAGGGATAAGAAGAACAATAAACTAATGTGCGCAACATCAGAACATCTTTAAGCCATTTAAAGAAGTATTACGTAAAGGTAAGGACAATATTGGCCTGCAAGGAAATGATAACACATAATAATTTGATTAAGTTTTCGTCCTATGGCCACACGTGAGCTAGATAAGAAAAACATCGGTCATTATCTACTTAATTTGTTTACTGATAACTACAGATTAGTGATAACCAAACTTAACAATACCTACTAGCTCCCGTCATCATTCAATGATATTGACTATAATCATTGATGCCCTTAACTACCCGGTAATCATCTCAAGGATAACAATCGCTAATTACTAAGTGGGTGCAAACTTCACGAGTGTTAAGTAAATTAAACTGACACACTACCTTAAAATTATTTAATAAACTATAACAATGAACATCACTCGCTATCAGAGTCCACATTGGAAGTCCTTTCTCGTTTTAGTTTCACAACTTGTCGGTCTCTCATTTTCAAACTGTTGATGAGCTTCATGACTTGTATCCGGAACTCGAACTTGGCGGTCTCGGAGAGCTTCTTTACGGAGGGCGTGATGGACTTAAAGAAGGCGCGGTCCTCGTCCTCCTCCTTTTGGATGAGGTTGGCGAGCACGGTGACGATGTTCTCGTCGCAGTCGTCCTTGCTGTAGTCAAGCTTGGCGCGCTTGGCGGGCGCGACGCCGGCGCCCTCCTCCACGCCCTCGTCGATGTCTACGAACACCTCGTTGAGCCAGTTGTGCGTGTTGTCGTTGTCCCCCTCGTCGTTGGAGGCGCGCTCCTCCATGAAGCTCTTGTCTCCGTGGCTCTTCCTGTCCACCAGGTAGATGGGGTCCAGGAACTGCAGCTCCTCCGAGTACACGTACGGCCGACGCACGCCCGGCTTCCGGGATTTCACGTATGAGTCTCTTACGTTGTACCACTTTCTTGTGATTATTGTACCTGTTTGTACACATTATAACATTAATTTTATTTTAATATATCGGGTATGTATGAGGTAGAGTCCTACAAACATTACTTAAAACACTTATTATTATTGTTAGTTTTACGGGGGGCATAATGCACAAAGGATTTAACACTTAAAAGTCATCAATTTCTTATTATATCACTATCCCAGCGTCTGAAAATGTTTTTGCATCCAGTTATAGTAAATTATCTAACACAGGTACTATTATTAGAAAGTATGAGTGCGCTCACCTATAAGGTTCTTCTTGCTTTCGTCGAGCGTGTCGTAGCTGGGCTCGAACTCGAGGTAGATGTCGTGCCAGCACTTGTCCTTCTCGGTGCGGTCGCGGTACGAGGGGTGGCAGCGGTCCCACAGGCAGCGCTTCTTGCGCACCATCTCAATCAGCTCGCGCGTCGCTATCATCTTCTTTGAGAACCGCTGCATGCTTGTACTGCACATAAGTAGGTACTCATTAAAGTTTAAAATATTTACTCTCTAATGATTATCTATTTACCAAAAACTACTTTTAGAATTATCACATAACCAAATGATTAGTACCACATCTTTTTATCGACTGCATTTTGAAAGGAGAGTGCCCACAAACGTTTTTTTTTAATGTTCCTAGAAGTTTATTAACTTTTTAAAATATTTGTTCCGTAAAACGAGAATTACGAAAACAAGGAAAATAGAAAGACGAGATAAAGAACACAATTATTTCATGATTCCCTTTTTTTTGCAAAAGTTTGTAATTTTTATGTTACTTTTATGTTTCGAAACTGTTATTAAAAATCTCTAAGTAAGTAATATGAAACTAATACACAAATATTACATGGGCATTCTCTTTTCTATGTATCAGAAAATATATAAGTGATTACTCGTTTAATTCTTGTGTCATGGTCATAAGGATAAAGTGTTGAAGTAGACATGTTTCAAACTAAACAAAGTATGGTATTTTTAACAAAGACCCAACAAACTTTGTTAAAAATACCACGATTTAAGAACTTGTTTATTTTCATGGATTATTGTAATCATGAAGTTTTAAAAGTTCATTGACAACTAGTATGCAAATATAGGTAAACACCGCTGACCTTGACCTACTTTGTAGAATATTGAAATAAGAAACTAAATAAAAACACGTCAGTCGACCTTACGACTCTATACATAGAGCCCAAAATAGAATGACCGCGTTCGTAAGTGCGCGGGATGTCACGACTTGCACATTATGATCTATTTTGATGAAGATTAGCTGTACTCTTTGTTAGTAAATAATAATATGATAGAAAAAAAGAAACTTCTGAGTTTTGTAAGGTACGTGTACGTCATAGTTGGTATCGCGCGGTGTATAGCTGGCGCCGACCTACCTTGTGTCCGAGTCCGACATTATCGATATCTTCAAACTGCTCTTATCCGGTTTCAAAATGGCCGTTTCTCTTGAAATTTTCACAAAACTCACTCCAAACTACTCTGGACACATTTGTAAAATGAAAAATGTAATGGTTTACTATTATAAAGGCATATTTTGTATTAAACGTTGTGCAAAAATGCGTATATTCCCCTAGCGAGTTTACACAATACTGTCGGCGGCGAAGCGGAGCGGCAGCCGCGCGCCGGACGGCCGCTATCCGGTCCGAAGAACGGCAACGCCGCGTACGGGATTTGGAAGTGTCGCAACGTAGCGCGTTTTACTGTAGAGAGCTACTTATTGTTTGTATAATGTCGGTTTGACGCCGTCTTTGTATTTTTTCCAAAGCCATGGGAAGTGTTTTCGGACTGTGTAATAGGCAATGAGGTAAATTTGTTATTATCGTCTCATGGTAGAGATCTATGCAGTTAGCCTGAGCGCAGGCTTTGTCTGCTTCACCGGACTTTAACCGGCGACAATGAGCGGTGACGTTTTCCTTGCAGTCTTTAGTAATCTACGAAAAACGGTTGGTAGACTCTACTCGTGATCAGAGAGCTGGTTTGTTCCTTGCACAGAGAATCGGCATAGCCATTCAACGTGGCAATGCTGCCAGCCTTCTGGGCACGTTTCCCGCCATTGACAAGGATGACGATGAGTTTTTTGACGCGTGTTAGTTTTATTTATTTATATTATAGTTACATTATAAGGATTGAATCTATGAATATAAAAATAAGAGAATTTTCACACTCAAGGCTATGTAAGAAGTAGCAGATTATACCTAAGTACTCATAGTGAAGAACAAAAAAAAGGCATGTGTTTTCATTGTCATTATTTTAATAATACCTACGTAAAAACGGTGTTTCAATAAATTATATCGAATCCATGATCGGATTGAATTCGTTATAAATAAAGAAACTAACATGTTTTATAGCGTACTTTATACAATTAAATAATTTATTTACACAGTTATTTGATTCTTAATTGATTTGTTGTTCAAATAGGTAAAAAGTTTTTCTTCACAAAATATCGCATTTCTGTGTGCAATGTTTTGTGTTATGCAGTATATTATTATCTTAATACATATTCAATATTTAAACCTAAGAAATGCAGTTCTTTGGTTCTAACCTCCAGTTTCTGAAGGCTGATGGCATCACAAAAAATTGTTAATCACCTGTCAAAACTCAGTTTAAACGCTTTGATTGGTTGATAGTCCATTGGTAAATCAATCGCAGTCAGTATTAGATTTGACAATAGCATAAGGTGATTAGCCTTTCAGAAACCAGGGTTTAGTGTTTGAAATACGTTTGATGAGTTCAGTAGTCAGTGTCGGAGTCCTGGTGCGTGTCCCTGGGCTTGATGATGCCGAGCTTGGTGGCGAGCGCGGCCACGTTGGCGCGCACTTCCTCCTGCACCAGGTTGAAGGACATGGCCAGCAGCGCGATGCCGAACAGCAGGTACAGCGAGCACAGCGCTATGGAGTGCACCGCCGCCGCCTCGTCGTCCACGCTCTGACCCTACGATCAAGCAAGAATCTTTATCATGTACCGAAGGACCAATAAACGGTTCACGGTTAAAAATCAAGTCAAGATATAAAGTTAAAAGCTAGTTTTTCCTTATCACAGATATAGTCACCTGCGCGGGCACGAAGTCTCCAAAGCCGATGGTGGTGAGCGTGATGAAGCAGAAGTAGGCGGCGTCCAGGTAGGCCCAGCCCTCCCAGTTCTTGAAGAGGAAGGTTCCCGCCACGATGTAGGACGCCACCAGGAACACGCACAGCCAGATAGGAACCGGCTTGATCTGGACAAGACAACACAACACATCAAAAAACAACGTAAAAGAGTAAAGAGCATAAGGCTACGAACCGCAGGAGGACTCTACATCTGTCATCATCAAGCTTTAACTATGTTTTAATAAACTAAACGTTTGAATTATTCTACTGTTTGACTCACCTCTTCTTTAACCACATCAGGTTGAATATGGTATATCTCAGATTGCCGAGAACCCCATGCTAAAATTAAAAGGAAATAAGTAAAAAGTCACGACTAGAACAGTATAATTTTGTTTATTAGCCATTTATTTTGCGGTTTACCTGCTGGTGGTCTGCGTCGAGGCATCACAGCTATCTCATCGCTCCAATCATCTCTTTCTACAGATGGTGACTAGAAAAAGTAATTCTATAAAGTAACACATACAAAGTTATGGAAGTAAAAGGTCAAAACAAATGTAGAGCGAGACTATGCGTCTTTTCTTGAAATAAGTAAGGTTGATGTTCATACTTCTTCTTCTTGATACATACATGTGTGCGATGCCTGGTGTCCTCGACGGTGTAGAGTCTCCGGAGGCGGCGCGGCTCGGGCGGGCGCTCCTCGTCCCAACGCGGCTCGTGCTCGTACATGGCGGAGCGCGCGCGGCGCTGGCGCCGGCCCGGCCGCTCGCACACCTCGTCGCGCTCGAAGTACTCCGACCTGCCGCGCTCTGACCTAACAGGTATTGCTACATGCTATACATCGACATCTCTACAAGGAAAATCAATAATAGAGGAAGAAAAAAAAAGAAGTTTGACAAAGTTTGCCAATTGAATAAAATATGCTAAAAGTGATTGGCAAGAAACATGTTGACATTTAGTGCTATTGTAAATTTGAAAGTAAACTGTATTAAAATTATGTAACCTCGCGTATTGTCATTATTGCCAATAATTTGCAATAGATAAAGACCTGTTGAATGAACAAACTAGTGATAGATGAGAATACCTCAAATCCCGCCTAGGGCGGCGTCCCCTCTGGTAGTCGAACTCATAGTCGTCGTCCTCGGGGTCGTACCCGCGGTCGCGGTGCGCGTGTTCGTCGCGCTCGCGCCGGCGTTCGCGCTCTAGCGCCTGACGCTCCTTGAAGTTCTCGTAATCCACGTCGTGCAGGTCGTGCATCTCGAACATCTCCTTCGACTCGTCCTCGAAGTGCCTCTGGTCGTCGAAGTCCCGCCGCGGCCCGTACTCTGGCTTGGCTTTGGTCGGACGAGGCAGAGATTTGCTTCGTAACTCCGACTTCGATGACTTTTTAACGTGATGTGATTCCAAGTCTTTTAAAGCTGCTTCTAGGTCTTCCAGTGGTAAAGATATTTTTGGGAATTCCTCTGTAATAAAAACACCCCCTGTAGTTTATAGGAACAAACAAGAGCTACTGATAATCATTTGGTGTTGCTGGTATTTACCTTCTCCCTCATCATCATAATTGTCTCGGGCTTCCCGGCTGTATTTCTCATAGCGCACCGGAGAACGGTCCTCAGGATCGTAGTCTCTGACACCTAGACCCAACCAACCACTTCATAAGACAACCATAAGCTTAAGGTAGAGTAACTAGGTTCATTGATCGTTATGTATCATTACCATGAGGCCTGGCGTATACGGGCGGCTGCGAGCGCGTGCGCGGCAGGGAGGTGCTATGCGCGGGTACGGGCGGCGGCGGCAGAGCCTGGCGGGAGCGCCGCACGCGCCCGCTGCTGTAGCCGCTGTCCCGGTACCTGCCACAATGAGTTTTTATATACAAAAGGAACCCTAATCCCAAATTCGAAAGATTTTGCAAAAAGCGATGGTTACCTGCAGTCGGTATCAGAATGAGCTCGCTCGACGGGCCGGCCGCGCCGTCGTGTAGAGCCGCGTACGCTACCTCCGCGCACCGATCGTCTACTCAAAAGATCAAATTGGTAAAGCATTCAGCTTTATATATTTAGCTTTTATAAGTTAGACTAAATAAAAGTGTCTCGTTGTTTATTTAACGGTGGTTAAGTTACCTAGTGGTGTTGAACTGACCTCGTAGACGGATGATGCCGATGTCGACGTTTTGGTGGACGGGTGCACACATAGCAGCACACACGCCAGTATAGAAACCTAAAAGGTTTTGCAAATATATCATAATAATAATATATCTAACCTAGTAACGGGAATGTAGAGAACGAAAAAGAAATTGTGTGAGTAAATATAGAGTAGCACAAAACGCCTAAATTTTTCTTCAGTGCAATATCTGTCACCGACGCGACAGTATATCTTTCCCCGTCAATCAAATTGTTGGTTTTAAAACAAACAATAAGCAAATCATGAAAATATCTAGAGACAAAAAATTATTTTAAGTTACTTAAAATACGTACTTTACTTGCAATATAGTATCTACTTTTTTAGTGCATCATAATATAATTTTTAAGAATTAATTTCAATATAATTATAAGCTACACGGAAGACGATAATACAAAATACAAAAAAATATCGTATTCTTAATGTTGTTGTATTACAAAATGCCTTATAAATATTACATAGCAAACATTTTATACCCGTTTCGTTGCTCTTACTATTACAGTTCACTCTATTATTATCGTGTTATGTACCCATAGATATTATTGTAGTCTATGTCTGGTGTACCTGAAGGAGGAGGCCATGACGTCACCGATGTTGGAGAGGCACAGCAGCATGAGCGGGATGCCGAGGATCGCGTAGAAGATGGTCACCACCTTCCCCGTCTGAGTCTTCGGCGCTATGTGCCCGTATCCTAAACATACGAGTCATATATAAATTATAATATAAATAATAGTTCTCTACCAAGCCGCAGCATGTACGACCTATTTTTATGTGAGCGTCAAAGGACCAAATATTGTTAGTTCTGAGGATTGGGGATTAGTAAACTTCAAAAGAACCTTAGTAATTTATGTAATACACGTAATGGAATCGTAAAATACTGATATAATTGTTATTTGTGCAAATGAAAGCAAAAATAATCATAATGAAAGGCAGACGTTGCGAAAACAGCTACTGGTTATCCATCGTGATGTCATGAATTTAAACAGAATAGTGCCGATCACACACAGCTCTTTCGGATATCAAGCCATGAGCATCGGTGGTTCAGTGGTAGAATGCTCGCCTGCCACGCGGGCGGCCCGGGTTCGATTCCCGGCCGATGCAATCATCTTTTTTGTTCATAATACGATTTTTTATATAACATAGCGTTGTACTTTATTATATTGTTTCTTTTTTCAATAACCGCCAAGTCCCACAGCAAATTAATTGATTTCATCATTTATTGAATGAAAGTATAATAGCTTGTAGTTACTAATAGCGACTTACAGGTTTAGCAATGTAAAACTATATATTGCGGTAACGCAATGACTTGGGAATTCCGCTGCTCGGGCTAAACAACTCGTTATTTTGTTACTAGAACGGCTAATTGACCCACATTGGTTTGTAAGTTAAATAGACGCACATAATGTGACATCATGACTACTTAATAGCCCATCATAGTATCTACATCTTATTTATTACCAGAGATTTCTATAGTTCTAGTACTTTTTCGTTGAAAATAAATGCATGACTCTACAATGTACTACCTGTACTTGCAAATACCTAAGGGTGTGCGATATGATGCCAATACAACTGCTAAGTTATACCTACTCTCCTGTACAATAACTGTTACTGAACAACAACGGAATGCAGTAACAGTATCATTTATGCAAACCCTCGTAGGTTAGGTTCTCGTCGTAAGAGTTACGTAGTAACTATTTAGTAATCTGTGGTACGAGTAATAACTAAACGAAAAAAAAAATAGTATATCAGACTCTACAATTAATCTAATCAAGCAAGATATTCCTAACATTTTTGATTTTACGTCCACATAGGTATTCCTTACAAAATAAATCATTTTTTATTATTTATAATCGGATCTTTTAAAGGGCTTTACTTCAATACTACACTGATCGATAAAATCCATAATGGGATTTGTACCTCAAGTTAATAAAGTCTGAAAATAACTTCTTTACGTTTAGGTCTAGACATACTAGAGTTCTCTCTAAATAATGAAATTCCATAATACACTTGATAAGGCTCAGTCGGCTCATAGATATTTTGAAAAAGGAAAAATAGCTATGATTATCGCACCTGCGTCTTGTATAACTATTAGAAAACAAATGAACATGGCATAACGTAATGGAACGCTTTTACGACGGTTCCATGTAATAAAGTATGTAATAACACGTGTTCAGAGTACCGAGGCAGGTACAATATTTCGGTAAGTTAGTTTACGCTCCATTGATTAGCATACGATTGATGTGTCCCTTCCGCGTGTCTGTAAACGTTCACATCCTCCCGCTGTACAGTCAAACACTACAATTACAACATTTTCGTATGAACAGCGCCTTTATTTGAATGTAATAAGGTGGGTTTTCGGGGTTAATTTAACTTGTAACGTGCGTTCTCTCGTGACCGACAAAACGAGAATCTAAATCGTAATTATAACATTATCTGCGATCAATAAGCTGGGTTAATACGTAATGTTAGGATTTTTTGTGAAATCGATCTGTTTCCTGTGTTATTTGAAGCGGATACCGGCGAGGTCGGCGTCTTGCGGCCTCTCCTCTCCAATGTATGGAGCACGGTGAGCCGCGCCGCGACACATTTGCTATTGATGTGGGACTTTCCACGACATTATAATATACCTCATATACCTGCTATGACTGGATACTGATTTAAATGTAAAGATCAGTCTTAATTAGAATAAACTTTTCCGTTCGGTTTTTCTTAAAATCTAGTTTGAGTTCTATGTTATATTCTATTATATTATTATACTCTATATTTATTATTATACCTTATTACTGAATTCAAAAAACTCTTATGCAAGTAATTAGGAATATTTACAGCCACGCAGGCGCTCTACGGCTACGCCTAACAATTTTATAGGAATACTGCACGATGAATAAACCTAATGTTTTTAAACAAACTGACGATTTATATTTATTTATGTTTATATCTTAGTTTAGATAATGGCGTCCTCGTTTCTTCTATAAATGGTATTTACGAGCATAACTAAAGGACAAGGTTTACTGTGCGGCGTCATCCATGTGACGCTTATCATAAAAATTTGGCATAAACCAAATTGTGGCGAAATACAGATTGTATAACTCCTTTTAACAAAGTTTATTGATATTTTCAACTTATACTATCAGCATTATAAATATTACAAAAACAAGTTAAAGATGAATTGTTTGTTTTTACTAAAACTTTTAACTTCTGTAACTGTACGGGAACGTGGAGGATCTCACACACAATTTTTTTTAATAGAGCCACTAAGGTTCTTTCCTTCCCTCCTAGTACCTAGTAGGTGTAAACGTGTCATTGTCTCTGTTCCTAAACTAAAAGTATGACATTATTGGGTCAGAACCTGAAGTCTGTAATCATCCCAATATGAGCGGAATTCCTGAAAGCGGACACATATCGCTGCCGCTACCGCTGCCAGTGACTCTCAGGTATACCCACCGAAATGAGAAGATAATAATAGCACAATAATATCAGATAGCAGAGCCTCCTGTGTGTAATTGGGTCGTCGATCGCAGAACAATAGATTGGGCGTCGTTAGCGCCGACCTCCGTGCTTCCCCAGCGAGATGCTGCGAACTGTGTCCACACGTCAGACTTACTGACAGGACACTTTCGCTCTCAATCGAAAAACATTTGTGATAAAGGTGATGCACTCTCTACGAAACGTGATCCAATCGTTAAGAAAAGTCACGAAAATATACCGTTATTTCCTTTCATTTTTATAAATTTCGGAAGAAAATGCTCGTTTAAATCTCATTGTTTTGAATTTAATTAGAAATTATGTTAAGTTTTTACTATCATTTATCACATAATTTAAAAAAAATCCAGGTCCCGGTGTAAAATGGTTTATATTATTTTATATACACCTATAGTAGGTAACCTAGGTACATAATGTAACTATGCCGTATTCATAAGCCTGCAGAAACATGGATATTACTATAATTGAGTACAACCTAACTTTATGTATTAACAAAATCAGAAGGTTCAGTTCATATAGAGCGACGTTGTCTCATCACCGCGGGACGTGTGGTGTCCGCGGCGACCTTCAACTTACGCCACGCAGCGACACCCTTCAGTGTGGCGCCGCTAAAGTGCTGCTGCTACGCTTACTGGTTTAGGACCATTTAAACTTGAAAACAAACACAGTATTTACAAACTAACAAAATGTTATAAATCTGTTATTTCCATAACTCTATATTTAGACAAAAATAATTAAGTAACAGAACTAGCAATATTTATGGAATTCTTAAATTCTAAATTAATCAATTATACAACACCGACATCAAAGCTTAATATTGGTGTCATTCATTAACTTCATTTTGTTTAATTTTATCATAAAATACAAAACTTGTCGTCTCTACAAAATTCACATGACGTAAAATATATAATATTCAGTTTTGAGACTTTGATCCAATATTACTCAAAAGCAGATCGAAACCAACTGATTCGCATGTTGCAAGTGCTTCACTGTTTGCAAATAATATTGCAGCAGCGTGTTAGCGGCGCGGCGCGTGCGCAAGTGCAGCTGAAACCCGCGGCGGCGGCTGCACAGCGCGCAGTTACATAACGGAGGGCAAGCAGAGCAGTCGCTCTCCAACACTCGTGTCACACCAGCGACATGTATTGACACCAATATTACGATAATACGCTACAAGTATCAATTAAAAGTAATTCAATCTAGTGCAGTTTCTATCGAAATATGAATTTTGGTTCGTATGTTTACTTTTTTATTTATTTTTCTTAATTATTTACATATTGTATTATTATTCTATAATTAATTTTAAATTTAAAGTAAAACATTTCTTAAAATCTGTACTTAACTTCCATTGTTTATAGATATCTCTTGATTTTTAATCTAATTCATGTTTAATATTAATATTCATTAACAAGCAAGCAATAACCGATAATTTACGAATTATTAGGCAACTCCATTGAAATGCAGATTGTTGATATTTTGGAGTTTGGTTAAATAGCTCCGTATTGCAACGGTGATAAGTGTATGTTGACGGTGCGTGTTTACAATACCATTAGTGTGGACCAAAAAGGACCCATGGATAGTGTTCATCCTAAAACCTTGTTTATTTACGACTAGCCCTTAATTTAAAAAACTTTTGTCAGTGACGAGTTTAATCGATTTTTAATTGCGTGTTGCATTATATTACCGTAAATATTGTATATTGTGTGACATAATTTTGGTCACATTTGTAAGTAAAAGGTTATCTAGTTGATCATAATCCTTGAAGGTTTGCGCAACGCTTTTTATTGCCCACCTACGGATTTTCCATAAAACGTGCCCATTCGTTTACTATTTTGGTACATTTCTGTTAATATACAAAGGTATATTACGTTATACATATTGAAACAGGCAATGGATAGCAAACTAGTTATTTCAAAACAAAGCATATTATAAAATAGCGAGCGTAGTCTAAAGAAAATTGCAACAGTACTAGTCCTAGTCATATTAGACTTTATTTAGTAATAGAGATTTAATTAATGTGGATTTATTAATCGGATTTACGATTCTAATGGTCCATTATATAACATTTAATTTGAGCGCTATCAGTTACCTAAGAAGTAAAATGAATGCATTTCATACTAAATTATATTATATAGCAAACATAAATTTACATACAAACATAAGTATGCTATATAAAAAATATATGATTCGGTTATTGTAACAGTACTATATATATATTTTTTAAGATAAGGAATGATAAACTTTATTTGTTAAAACGGGTAGTTGACAAGCTGTAAATGAAATATTTCGATTCAACTAGTAACCAATGGAAAATTAATTTTCTATTTTTAGTAGTATTCTTAATTGGACAAAAAATAACGATTACGCTATTATTTGTAAAATCTTCGGAAAATAAACAATTTTGAATTGCTGTTGTTGTTTATTGTTTGCATTATATAAAAACAATCGACTGTCTTCGGAAATCCGTCAAAACAGCGAGATGCTGTCATCAACGAAGTCTTCCTTGTTTATATCTCTAAACAATTCCTTTTGAAACGATTTATTTACATTATTTATTAGGTAACGGGAAGCAAGCCAATTGTTTTTCAAACATAAACAAATAGTGACGATACCGAATTATTTTTGCGTAGGTAATCAAAATCATAATAATTAGTTACCCCTGTTTTGCAAACGATCGTATTTTTCCTAAAGTTTTTCCGCCCTGTGTAAGTGCGGAAATTGTTAACATTCAGATGACATCAACTCATTAGTGTTGACATCATAGTTTGTTTGATTGTTGATGTTTACCTAATGTTCCGAACTATCTTACATCTTGTTACGATAGATCTATTACATTTCGAAATAAATAAACCCTGTAAATACTCGACGTTTTCCACAAAAAATATTAAATAATAGTTCAGTAAAAATCCAATGACGTATAGGTAATGAATAGTACGTACATACATACTATAGTTTTTAAAATAATGTTTATTTTATATTACATTAAAAAGTTTGCGTTGTTTCCTGAACTGTCCATATTCACTTCACTAAATAAAAATCACAACCCTTACTTTACCGGTCATCGTAAGTGAAAATGGAGGAAAGGTGTGAAATGTACTTTATGTTTGTCGAAGGATTTTATATGGAGGTCGATTAGTCCTTTAGGTATTGGTAATTAATTATAATAATAGTGTAAGTGGCGTATATTTGTAAACGCGGCTCGTGACAAGCCCCCGCTGCGCATGCGCCGTGTTTGCAAACGTCTACGCGAGTGACTCATCGCGAACTAACCGAAAGATCATCTACTACTGTTTACCGGATAGTTTACAGGCGATTACTTGCTATCAATATTTTTTCTGTATTTATAATTGTAAGTTTCTAATGTACATTATGTAAAAATTTCGTGAAAATCACACTCACAAAATTAGGTTTTATCTTTTCTTTGCGAATTTCCTTCCATTTCCTCTTTCTAGGGATGCCATAATTTCATTTCCACACTATATTTCCAACATATGTATTTCGGCGTCTGGGTAGACCCATCCGGATAGGTAGTTTGTTTATACATGGCTACTATTACTTCTGTATAACTTCCTAACACCTGACACCATTCAAATTCTAAGCCCATTTAGACACTATTATCTTCTACTCATCTCCTTTGTCATATATATTATAACAATAACCAAGTGCTATTTATGTTCGTTCAGTTGTTTCAGGCATTATAAGCGTTATGAATGCCGCGTTTCCGTAGCGCTGCAATTATTTCCTTTGTGTAATTGCTCATTCTGCGATCATTAGCAATAGACAGCAGTCTAGGGCTGCATTGTGATTGCGATTGTCCTGTAAATATGTAAATACAAGAACGATTACGTCTCCTTGAGTCATTTGTGATTCATTCAGCGGATCCATTCAGCATTGTCACAGCAATTAAAATCTACTCGATAATCACTGAAATAACTTGCATTCACTTATAAGATTATTATCACGCGAACGAGATACGAAACCTTTTGTGAGTCATGGTTAAATAAAAACTATTAGCAAACTAAAAAACCTGTCGGTTTCCTCGGAACATTTGCTAACAATTATTATTGCAAAAAATACGTTCCATTTACACTGACTAGTTTTTTGTTATGAAATAGTTTTAAGATATTTTTCATATTACGTTCTATTAATTCTATGGACCTTTACTTCGCTCGTTTATAACACATCGTTTGATTGTGATGGCGACGTAGCTAGTGTAGAGTTCCGCGTAGCACGCCATGAGGGCCTCAAAATGTTTACAATATCAAAACTGTTACCTATATACTAGCTTAGATAGATAAATATAACATTAATTTGTAAATTGACAGGTGGCTACCTGTCACTTTACCTGCAACATTGATTTCAGTTACGTAAAGAAGATATTTGTAACTGTACCACATCTAGTCAATCGCCTCTTTTTATACAGGGATTATATATTTAGAAATGTAAAAAATTATCTGCTATTAAATTAATATGAGACCACCTTTACCCATTTCCCTGTCCCATGAGTCACATATGAACATTTCCATTGTTTAACTATTGTGTCTACTGGCGGGACAGTTAAGTTGTTGAGGATATACCTTATGGACATGTTTTTAATTGATCCACATTCGCAGCATTGCAATAGATATCGCTAAAACAACAAAGAGATGAATTGAGCACCTCGTCCTTTTAAAGTTTGTAGAAAATAAGGAGAAGGGACTTTTGCTGGCTATAGTGTAGTCCTAATTTAGTTATGGTGCATGTTCCAGGCGTGTGGTGGCTGGTGGCGTGCGCGGCGGCGGCGGCGGCGGAGCGCTGGCAGTGGCCCGAGGGCGCCGCCTCCGTGCGCATCGACACCAAGGTGCGCTTCCTCGACAGCGACAGCGAGACACTTAAGTAAGTACCAACTATATACAACCAACCAACATCTTGAAGGCAAAGAGATTTCGTTTCCTTTATCTCATTTTGTCAGACAACTGTAACACGGAGGACTTCTAAGAGCAACTTCTATTCTATAGCATTTTTTTTTCCTCTAAGATACAAAATTCAAGCCCTTGACCCCGCGATGTAGTACCTACCTTTGTTTGCGAAAGTAACGGGGAGGATGAGACGTAAACTATCTGATAATAGAGACACAAAGATTTGTTCAGAAACTCTGCTCAAAATACACACTTGTAAATGTTATTGCAAGCATATCCTGAGGAACGTGATCTATGGTGATCTGTATTATTTGATATTGTGCTAAGCTTTGGATAGCAAATTGCATCATCAGCCCTAGGAAAAACGCAATTTTGAAAACCGGATATATCTCCGGCATAAAAACAAACGATACTTATGTGTTGTATATCCATCAGTGTCTGCAACACTAGTATAACATTCGTAATTGTTTCCCTAGACTTTCATATTTCCTAACATTATTAGCCCAGTAACCGCACCTGCCTTACTCTCTGACGCAACAATTAGTTGAGTATCTGAGGTCTGTCTGCTGGTTTCGTTACTGGCTTGCGTCACGGACACCATCTACCAACATTTACATGTTACTTATACGTGAGAGTATTCACACAGCACAGCACCTTAAAGGTTAACTGTAAATGATCCGATTTCGAAAAGGCGGTCGAGTTGGAGGATCGCTCGGTATACCTTTAAGGAGACATTCGGTGCTCCGTGATATTACGTCATGGGAGATGGCGGTATTCTGATAACCTAATACATTGTCACCTTACTTCATCTAGATATTGGACACGTTTAAGATTGTCTAATAACTTAGAGCATTTAAGAACAGAAAACTCTGTTTTTTAACTTTTAGGCATCGTGATTCAAAATAAGCAAAATGAACCGCAGGAACTAAGTACTTGGGGAAGCTCCTATCTTACAAAAATCATAAATACAAGATCAATCTTGAACGGTAAACTACGTAGTTTCTTTACCGATACATGCACGTAACAAATTTCCTCTTGTTAATAATTTTATAGGGTTGGTAATAGTTTTAGTAGTTAAACTTTTTAATTACTTTCTAGTTTATGTTGGTTTTTAACTACTTATTACGATAGGACATTAGGTAAACGTTCAGTGATACCACAATGATATGCATCGAGCAGATTATTTTATTTACTTTGAGCAGTAAACACGCGCTAAGCCTTATTTTACAGTGTTTGAAAGCTCTTGAACTAATTTTAAGAAAAAGTTTTGTTAAACTGTTTTTTTTTTGTACTGTAGCTGTTAGCTTTGTTTTCTTACTGTTCTTACATAAGTTGTTTACCTCATAAATTGTGCTTAGTTTATTACTTGCTACATACTTAAACAATGGGCGTAACTTGTAGGTACTTAAAATAATCATTAAAATGGGGCTGTTTGTTATTAACGCGTTAACGAAATCTTACAAACAAATGGTTTATGTTTTGTTTACCATTTTATTGAGAACGTCGTAAGCTTTGTGTTTGTAGCCTAAATTAAATGTTCCATTTCTGCTGCGTGTAACTTAACATTACTCGTAATTAAATACTTCGCATAAGTTAATTACAGTTTGTTAATACCTATCAAAGTTATAATTTGGTGGAGCTTTAATATGTTTCTGATACATTATATTAATTTCTATATGTTTGGATGACAATGTGACCTAGATGTCCATTAGGGTTGGCAGCCTTACCTTGCCTCCTACAATATTCAGATTTACAATATTTTGTAAATTTTATACCAGATTAAATCGTGTATGGTATTTTACCTAATGCTGTGTTTAAATTAAACAAAAAACCTAATTGTTTGACCTTCTGCTATAGATATAGATAGAATAAGCATTGAGAAAATAATTTTAAACCAAATTAAATCTGAATTATCAATAAAAGGATAGTTGTGTAAGACCGAATCAACTTAGTTTATGACGCCTCCGGCACGATGGACCGTCGACCTGATATGGTAGCTGGGTTGGACTAGATGCGTGAGGCTGAGATAGAGACCTGGAAGAGCTTAGGAGAGGCCTATATCCAGCAGTGGACCGCAATAGGCTAGTTTGATTAAATAAAAAAGAGAGATATGCTTCAGTGAGCGTAAAGGAGAGCGCGAAGGCTTCGTTATGAAAACTGCCACGTGACAATTACTCGTACTTTACGCCTCTTAAATTTCGAGCAGTTAGCCTTGAGTCAGAGGGCAACTGTATTGGGTAGCTATTGAAGCTTGATTGAGGAAAAAGTTCTCTACAAGTTTGGTATACATGTAGAGTGTTCCGGCCGGCTGGGCCACCTTGGCCGACATTGGGCCGCGTCCCCCATACAATGGGTCCCACGGCTCCGTCACTCGGCAAGAATGGCTTGCGTCATACCGCACCAGGTTTAATTCCACTAATTTAGCTGTAATTCGCTATACAATACAGTAATACTTTTACGAGTATAATGGCCGTGAGCCGTAAGGCGATAATGCAATGCAGCGCGTGCGATCTGCGCCTGCGCCGCGCCTCTGACGTATGTTGCGTTGTTGTGCTATGTACACGTGGTACCTACAGGCACTAAAACTATTTTAGCCAATTTTTTACACAGGTTTCCGAAAATATAATTGATGAACTTTGTTCCCATTTATTTATTCTAGAATATTCATTATCTATTAGTACTAAAATCACAATTATGTCTAAATTCATGCCGCACTTAGACGCAGGATGCAGTACATCACAATTTGGTTTTCCCTCGCCGCACGCAACGTTATCCTAAACTTATCACGCATTCAGCTATAATTAGCAAGGCAATCGACACGGACACGCTATGATAATTAACCCCAAACATGATTACTGATCAAAGTGCTGAACCGCAGAACAAATTATCGCGCAGATAAACCAAATTGGAAACGTTTATTATGAGTAGGTGAGAGGTTTGAAGGTGCTCGGTTCCGTACAGTGACGCATGATGAGTGCTACCACAAGTCAACATAAATTATAGAATCGGGCGTTACTTTGAGGAAATCCATGACATTAAAAAAAATGTAAAATATTTATTTTTAATTCTGCTACAAAAATCCAGGCTTGGAAGCAGGATGCATCCATTACCTATGTAGCGGAATTAAAACTAAATATTTTTCATAAAATTTAATTTTACAAGTCTACATATCAGATCTTTGAAAAGTACCAATAATGATTTGATTTTCTGATTACTGATAGGTAACCTTGGTTAAAAATAATTTAAAATACATATTTTTAAAATGCAGTAATGTAATGGGTGGGTTATCATATTCTGAAAAGCGTTAATTAGTTGTTATTTTAATTATTTTCGTCTATTGGTAGAGATTTAGAATATTTAACTTCTGGCTTTCGTGACTTTAACTACATTATTTTTTAAACCGGTACCAATTCAAATAAAAATAGCTAAATAAAAAGTCTGCCGCAATATGTGTCGGGTAGGGTTAGGGTTGCCACCCGTACTATAAAATATAGTATCGTACTGTATTTCAGTCAATTGTACTATATATTATAGAAAAATGATATAGTACGAAAAATACTATATTTTTATCCCCAATTAGAGTGTCGCACTTTTTGGTGTGTTTTTTTTTTCAATCAACTGTGATTAGAAGTCTGGAACGTACCCGCAGCGTTGCACGGGGAATTTCAGAACGAAACGCTTTCGTGACAACAAAACTTCAACTGTCACTGTCAATAAGATGTCGTTGAATGCCGCCAATTTTAAGCGATAAAAACTAAAATCTAAAACTACTTTCAAAATAAAGTCAAAATGGAAAGTAATGATGGTTCGTGCACGCCACCCAAAAAAAATCTAAAAAAAGATAAAAGGCTCCAAAAATACAAAAGGGAATGGGAGTTGGAGCACCCATGGTGCAAAGACGATATTTATAACAAATATGGAGCAAGGTGTACTTTATGCAAGACTATATGGAAAAATAAATAACACTTAAAAATAAATTTGTCCTTTTTTTTCTGATTTTCCCTAAAGTACTATATTTTTTCGGCTTTTTAGAACAAAATACTATATTTGTTCAAAAAAAAGGTGGCAACCCTATAGGGTACAAAGGTGATGTAATTAAATATGATCAGAAACCATTTAGCAACGGTAATTTCTATATTATCGTAGAGTGCGGGCTACGCAATTATCTCTTTACTCTACTACTTAAAGTACATATTACATATGATCTACTAGCTTATAACATATACTCAAAACCATACATCAGCCGACATCAGGAAAGCTGGTTGTTGTTGAAAGTACTTGAAAGCCACAAACTTAAAAAGTCATAAAGTACCTCAAACGAATGCATTCGTCAAGTGTTAAGTGTAGCGCGAAACACTTCGGGGTGCCTGTTTACATATGTTACGACTTCAACACATTGATCAACATTAACTTGAAGTATAGGTACTTTCATTTTCAAGAATTAAAGTAAATTTTTAACCGACTTCAATGTAGGAAGGAATATGAGGTTTTCTCCTATTCTACTTTAAATTCTCTATGTATGAAAGACTGAAAAAAACATTTTTCTCGTCGATGGGGTTATACCTCAGAGGTGGTCCCGAATAAATTTAATTGAGGTCGGTTCTTTTTAACGTTTATATGTAATGTTCAATTATTGTAATTCATTGTCCAACTGTACCTAAAACAATGTTGTGACTATTTCCAGACACTTAGAGCAGAGCGGGCGGCGGTCGCTGGTGCAGTCGGACGAGGTGCCGTTCCAGCAGCCGGTGGACACGGAGGGCTTCTACAACCGGCCGCCCGGCGCCGGACAGTACCCGGTCCGGGTCGAGACGCACCGCGAGCCTTACCAGGTCAACGGCAATGGGATATATCCGGTCGGCACTGACGAGTCAGTATCACTTTGCTATTAAGAGTAGAATAGAATATATCTTTACGCGGTAGTGTATACAAGCGGTATCAATTATCCATATATAATATGTATAAGTATCTCTTGATAAATCCTTCAGCAGTCATACAAAACTTAAAATGGGTAATAGTAAAAGGCTAATAAATTCAGCTAAGAGCTGAATTTATCCCTTTAATGACTGTTTAGAAAATGTTTTGGGTTAAGACGAAGAGTGACCAAAGTGAAAAAATATAAGCATTCACCTTATGTTAATTTGTCCAATTAAATAGATCATCGCATTTCTCTTTTATTTATTTTCTGTGGTTTTATATGTTTTAGATTAGCACTTATTTGCTATGCCTATATACATGTACCGTCAGAAATAAAGAAATATCTAATAATACGTCAAATTAAATGCTTCCTTATTTGTACAGAAAAAAACAACATCACAACTCAGACGGAACACTGGACTCGTTGCAGTTCTGCAAATGCGTGTCAAACCCGGACTGCAACCCGCGACCTGACTCAGCGGTGAGTTGATACTACCTATCTTAAGCCATAGATTTTTTACACAAATTCGAAATAACTTTCTTTACAACATATTCTTTAGCATAATATTTCAAAATTATCTGCTACGGACAGTATTGCTAACAAAAAAAAACAAAAACAGTTCTAATTCATTTTTCATTTATTTATTTTTATATTTATATAACATTACGTGTGTATGTTTGCAGCGCGCGTGCGGGGTTGGCAAATACCTTTGCTGTTACAAGCGAGCCAACAGAGTGACACAAAAAAACACTGGTAAGCTTTACCTATCTATTTTTTATTATAGTTCTGCATATATATCGGAAAAGCCTTACACTTCATTATATTACACTAACGGTCCATTGAAAAACGAAATAATACAATTATTTAATTTTATTTCAGAGTTCTTTAATGAAGTAGAAGACGAGCGTCCCATGCTGTTGCCCGGCCACGAGAACCTGGCGCGGCCGTTCCCGCCGCCGCCGGGCTCCGAGCTCAACGGCTTCTTCGGACCGTTCGGGCCCGGACACGGACACGACTCCTCGCTCATGGGAGTGTTCGATAAACCACAAGGTGTGCTCTTAGGCCCAGGAGGTCCCACTGGAATCGTCGGACCGCAGACTAAACCCAATGGAGTACCTAGTGGTCCCAGTGTACTCGTAAGCCCCTCGGGCCCCACCGGCATTATAGGACCCTCACCCAGACCGAACCAAGATGGCGATGCAAGGCGAAGTGAATCGGCACAAAGAGGAGTTTTAGTAGGTCCCGGAGGCCCGACAGGAGTTATCGGGCCTTATGGACGAAGACCTGTACTAGTTGGACCTGGCGGACCCACGGGAATTATCGGACCGGGCAGAGGCGGGCGAGGAGGACCCGGCGTGTTGGTGGGACCGGGAGGGCCCACCGGCATCATCGGACCCGGATACGGTAGGCAACACAACCCCGGCGTGCTCACCGGTCCGGGAGGCCCCACGGGCATCATCGGACCGGGACGGCAGATACTTGTCGGCCCCGGTGGCCCTACCGAACATATAGGGCCCCGGGGGTTCTTCAATAAATAACCGTGCAATGTGTGTTGTCGTCACTAATGCAGCTAATGTTACATGTCGTTGTTGTTTATGTTTAAGACTGTGCAGTGTAGTGTAGTTTAGCTAGTGTACATTAATGTAAATATTGATTAATTCGTAGAGAATGTGAGTCGTTGTCGTGCTAACGCGTTAAACCGTCCAGCTTTGTGTGTCCCGGCCTCGGCTGGTGCCCCGGCCGAGAGTGACCGGTGCGGACTCTTGCAGGCTGCGTGCGCTCCAAGCGGAGGAACGGCGGGCGGGCGCTGCCGAACAAACTGCCCTCGCGTATACACAGGCGGGACGACCGACACAACGACACTCACGGATTTTGTATTTGTAATAAATAAGATAAGGAAACGACTTTCTTTTCTTTCAATTCATATCCACTAATACTATTTATAAGTTGTGTCTACACAATATTGGGCTCATTTTTGATGATCTAGATCTTCAACTTCGTCACAAGTGAACTTTAGTTTATTTTTTATTTAATAAATAATTATTTACGACATTTGGGTAGGAAAATAAACAATAATGGAGGTATGTAAAGAGAAAAGGCAAAAACTTAATAAACCGACGGCAAGCAAATTTTTTCAAACGACGTCGTTTTATTGAGGTGCGTAGCCAAAGAACAGCCAACCGCTGAGTTAAATATCTGGCGAGCGTCAATCGCTACGATTTCACATGAAAACTGAAAGCTCGACCAAGGTGTTTGAACTCCGCACATTATGTGCCAATAGAATGGCGAAATTATGAAGCTGACATTTCGTAAGTCGGATGTGTCGAATTTATAACGAAAATAAACGGGCGTGCTCGCGATGCCGCGGTTATAAAAAATGTGACGGATGGCGGGCTGGCAGCGCGCCAGGCGCCGGCGCACCTTGCCACGCTAGCTCATATACACAACCAGATAATTCAGAAAGTGATCTTAGATAAAGCATCTTCGAAAGAAAGAAAATAATATATGTCTAAAAATCTTCTTACTTCAATACCAAGTCTTGGTCTAAATTCTGGCAAACCCGGGAGTCGCCAGCCATTTACCTAAAAAGCAATCCATTATACAATATTGGCGCATTTTTTAATTATCAGTTATAGTTATAATAGTACGCCTATTAGATCCTGTTCTCTAACAAACAAATAACTTTTTTGATACCTTTGCGTAGAGGTCGGACTTCTGTTTATTTCCATCGGTACACAGAACGCGTGCGCACGTAAATCCCACTTATACACATTGTGTGACCGATTCCCTATTCTGAAATTCCAGAAATACGTTTTATAGGTGAACCAGCTCTCCGATACGTGTTGGCGTGCTGTCGCTCATATTATTTCACTTTCACCTCAAAGCTTGCGTAGGTTGATACTATATAGGTGGATGGTATTGTATTGATGAAACCTTATATACTCACCACTTTTAATTGATTAAGTTCAATGTATGTAATGTATGTGGTTGGTGTTCTGTTTAAGTTATAGCGGGTTACTAAAGCCGCACGGTTTTGCTTCCTTATCTTAAAAAATGACAGGTTGCGATTGCAGTTGCCATTTAGGGAGTCGATTTTGTCGTGCGGCTTTGGTCACCCAAGTAAACTGGGGGGTAACACTCACCGATGGTGGTGATGACGATGATGGAGTAAAACAGCGCGCCGGTGAAGGTCCACTGGATGTGCTCGGGGCTCTCGTTGCCGTCCCAGCCGCGCACCTTCATCTCCAGGAGGATCGCGTTCTCAAAGTCCTGAGAACAAAACATCATTAGAATATCACTATTCAGAAGAAAGTATTGAATTAAAGAAAGTTCTTATCTAAATACTGAAAACTATTATTAGAATATAGGCCCTATTTTTATAATAAAGTCTAACGAGATTCGAGTGGAGCAGCTGTTATTGTGACAAACGAGATTTACGTCGTCTGTCGAGACATTTATCACGTATCTGTCTCACACAGAACACAAGGCATTCCAAGACACGCGTCTGTCACGGTAGCCTGCGACATACTCTAGGCGGCATGCGTCAATCAGGCTACAGATTTCAGTTTCGCAGGATTTCTTATAATTAGCGTATTTTGTACTTTTGCCACATTTTGCATTTAGATAAACAAAAAAAAAATTTTCTTTGCCAAAATAAACCAACCTTTGCCATGTAGTTGTAACACTCTCAATAGCACATTGTTAATCTAGTGTTCTTTACTACTAAAACTTGTGAATCTTATTTTGGCATTCAACTAATTAGTTATTTACTTCTACATTTTTAAAAACGACTTTCATTTATAAAGTAGTCTAAGCTTACACTTTCCTAATTTTCTTCATTAATATCATCATCATACACTGACGAGATAAGGATAGTCGACGATTGTTGGATATGTAGTTACCTTGAGCATGTCGCCGACCTCGGTGGTCCAGTTGGTGCGGTTGAGCAGCGGCACGGCGCGCGTCATGGACCAGATGCTCTGCGTCGTGTTGCTGCGGATCTGCGAGATGTTTTCCTTCACCTGCACACACCGACACCACTGCTGCTTGAGCGACATGAATCAACGCGTAGCACAACACACTGTTATTTAGAGGGCCCTTGAGGAATAAAAATACAATATTCCTTTAAACATTCCTGAGCGACTGATATTGTAGACTTGAACTTGACACTTATTTACACCATTAATACGATGTAATTTATGATTGATGATACTAGAAATTATTTTCAGTCGAAATTTAGTAAATAAATACACGATTGAATCGGAAAGTCCGTAATGATGCAGGATCTTTTCGGCTTTTCGGGCTTTACGATCCTGAAGCCGAGGGCGGTGGATTCCAAACCACTACAGTGCACTTGTATAAATAGTAATTGGCAAAAAGTTATCTGTTCGGTTCCACCATTAAATACACAAGTAACTAAATCTTCGACATAATATATAAGGTTGAATGCTTTTATTTACGATTGGCAGAACACATTTTTATTTGGTAATTGCCTGCGTGTTTATACAGACGGGTAAGAAAACACATTATTAATTGTTTTATTTTGTCTATGCCTCACTGTCTTATATTGATAACACATATGCCAATCATTAGTAGGACAGCACATCAAAACATAACTGAACTAATATTCGTGAATCATAAAATGAGATAATTGAAAAGATACCAAAATACATGGTTACCTGCAATTTTCGAGATGTATGGCTATCCATTTAAGAACAGAGTAACTGTAACCAGCCCCATAGCATAGATTAGGTCCCAGAAACATTAGCATACCAAAAAGCTTGAGAACATTATCTTATATATAAAATTCTCGTGTCACAATGTTAGTTACCATACTCCTCCGAAACGGCTTGACCGATTTTTATGAAATTTTATATGCATATTCAGTTGGTCTGAGAATCGGCTACTATCTATTTTTCATACCCCTAAGTGGTAGTAGGTAGGTGCTAGGTAGAAAAAATTGCATTGCAACGCATGCCGGGTACAGCAGTGATGATATAAACATTGAATTAAAATCAGTTATACCATGAAGTATGCTTTGAACCTCGATATGTGTAGAGTTCAGCTCAGTTGACTGGTGTTCTTGACTCGGTCATTAATCAGCTAAGTTTGAGCGGTCGATGGCAGCGTGCCACGCTTTGATATCACATAATTTACGACGATGAAATCATTCAAACAGTTCTATTAATTAAAATTAATTTTGTCATAGACTAAATGACGAAATATCGCATTTTGTGAATTACGTAAAATTATTTCCAAAAATAAAATAGAAGTCCGTTTCAGAACCCTCTGGTGAACGAAGGCCTCTTCTTGCTTTTTCCATACTTTTATGTCTTTTATTGAGCCTGGCCACGTGAGCACCTCGTAATGTTTCACCAGATTACATGAGCCTCTAGATAATTTGCTTAGGTTCTAGATATGTCAGGACATATGTTAGTATGTTAGTTACTTTTCTCTCGTGGTCGGCCTCCAGCTTCTCGAAGGTGACGGCGCCGAGGATGCAGTACGCCACCACCAGGCTGATCATCACGAAGTGTGAGAACACCACCGAGCACAGCTTCCACGTGTAGTACAGCACCTGCCACCATAGAACCACTTCAGCCTTGTACATACTAGGAACATTATCTAGATTATCAAAGATAATATACTTATTATGAAATTGTTGAAAAAACGTTTAGTTCCAAAAGGCCAAATAACGCCATGTAATCCAATGTAGGTCCTATATTTACAATCACAATGCAGATAAAACGCTGTTAATATCGTACCACATACGTACCAGTAAGAGTTGAAGGAACGAAAAGATGGGATGAAAGGAAAAAGAGTATGTACAATGTACATACGCTGATTGATGACCCTATTGATTTCAAGAAGGTACCACGATAACCAACCACTAAGGAATTTAATTATAATTTATATTATCTCTTAGAATAGTAGGTATTAACTCATATATTTATATCCAAGTAGTACTATAATATTGAACATCTTTAGCTACACTTGTACTGGCGCCATTAGTACTGAAATTCATTCATCATTTCGCCGGGAAGTCGCTGCACACTCAATTTTCTGCTTGGCTTACAAAATCATTAGTGAACTCTCTACATTTAAATGTAAACATACATTGTACGTAATTATGTTGTAAAACTAATTGATGCAAGTATGAGATAATTTTGTGTTATGCCCTCGTTCAGACGATCACGTTTTGTAAAATGCCTTGCTCATTTACTTACCGCTTGATCATTTTTCTTCTAAAATGTAAATACAGCATCAACATCAAGTCTTACGTTGTTTTTATATATCAGGTTAAAGCCAACCATCCAGGGATAACCGATAAGCTTAAAACTTAATACATAAGTCTGACTAACAGACAGTGCCACAGTAACTGGGTATGGTGAAATATACTCGATTTATCCAATCAATCTCTTCTGCCGAAGTGTGCACGATCGTCGCTGTGTTAAGTGGTCTGTCATCAAGCGCCTTGATCTCGGCTCACTTTGCTGCGAGATGGAAATATCCATCAAGCGGGCGATCAGCGGCGCACGTGGTGTTACACACAGCATACTGTACGGTGCAGTGCAGCGATGTTCGTTTGTTTGTATGACTCTGGCAATACGGAGGCGTTTTAATGAATTCTTCACGATTCGTGTTTACTTACAGCTCAGTATCTACTGATTATGCCAATCACACCAGTTCGTGCAATTGCTAAATTGCTAATCGTGTTGTTTTAGCGTAAAAAGGACTGCCAATCATTTATCACAATCATCAATTCATTTTTATCAAATGTGAATTGCGCCGACCGCCATGGTCTGAAGCAATTTTTAGGGTAAAAATCTAGATTTTACACACATGCTTACTGAGGATTAGATATTTCGGCTCGTTAGCTTTACTTTTCTACAACATCGTATCATCGTAAACATCATGTCAAAGACCAATGTTTAAAGTCTAACCCCAAGTTCACTAAAGGTTGTTCAATAATACCTGGTATCATAAGACTCTAACTAACTAACACTAACAAACCAATCAAAGTAATTGACTAAAGGTTAAAAAAAAATCCCAATACTCAATACTCAACTCTTTATTGCATTCCACAATGTGAGCTTAGGTGGTAAACATTTATTAGGACACAATCATGGACCCTTTCGGGCACAGCAATAGTAAGGTATGTGGAGAGGGCTTATCTTTTAAAGTATAAATAATATAATAAATAAATAAATGCGGACAACATCACATACATACATTGCCCTGAACCCAAAGTAAGTAGCTATTAAGCACTTGTGTTATGGAATTCAGAAACAACGAAGGTACCACAAACACCCCGACCCGAGACAATGTAGAAAAGTGAGTTTCTACATTGACCCGTCCGGGGATCGAACCCGGGACCTCAAAGCTAGCGACACCTTGAAAACCGGTGCGTACGCCACTCGACCACGGAGGTCGCCAAAAATTATCTATAATATCATATATAAGTATCTTATAATTTAACTTATTCCAGAAACACAGACATTTACATTACTAATATAAACATAAACTACTAACTACTAACATAATTAAATTCCTAACATAAACATAAACATTATTTTTCAAGTTTTAAAGATTTATCATTTAAATATTCGTCGACACTGTAGTAACATTTGCTCAATAGTAACTTTTTTAGCTTGTTTGTGAATAAATTTAGTTTTTTTTTCTTTTTTTATTGATTCGGGTAACACATTAGATATTTTTATTTACATAACTAGAGGGCTTGTTGAACCCAATCATCCTTTTGAAAACAAAACTAATGACATTTACCAAGTTCTTAAAAAGCAACCTCTAAAACACTAATTAAACCTCGTCCGCAAACTATACAGATAATATTCCCGATTCCTAGGAATTGAGAAATTTCGTGTGACTGTGAAATGTATGTCAGTAAACGCGCGCCGGTTCAGGGAAAATCCTAGTTAATACAAATACCGAGAGCTTTGGAAGCCGAACGAGCTTCATCTCCGGATCACATTGAATGCGTTTACACTGTGACTACTTCAAAGTGAGCCTTGAAGTAGTCACAGTGTTGGTTTACAAGACAAGGTTTTGTTAATCTTTCCCTATTGAACTTCCGCTGGATGATAGAACTTCATCTTTCGTCACATATCAGCTGATGCATCTCAATATTAATATTATTTGGTTCCTCCTTATGTTCTTACACATGGATCTAACAACGTCACTCAAAAAACACTACGCTTATTCGACCGACCGACGTAGGTATGGTAGTACGTAAAGATGTCAAAACAAGAGTAACAGGTCGCGCAGTAAATCACTATTGCTATAAACACATCGTCAGGAGGCGCTCGTTAACGGACGAATGGAACTGATAACATGCGCATATATTAAACGAAAAGTTCCTTACATACCACGCAATACTAGTGACTTGAAGCTGTATCTATGGAAATAACAGTTTTTTAGAAGAGACGGTAAATATTCAACAGTTATATTATAGTTTTTATACTATAGAGGTAGAAACAACTATTGTTTGAAATTAGTACTTCCAAGGATTTTATATATGTATAGTAGGTATACCACATAGTTTGTCGTGATGCATAAAGTGGTACTCACCTTAGCGCACTTGCTGGGCGGCGGCAGCGGGTAGTCCCCGCGCTCCACGCGCGTCTCCCGCCGCGACATGCTGGAGCCAGCTCACCGCACTAGCTACACCACGCCTCCAGCACGCACCCGACCACGTCACAACACTGCCACATGAGGACTACACCTCATACACTTGGTACGGTAGCACCACACAGTACGCCACTTCACTCGCCACTTCACTCGCTAGCGGCACCACATAAATCTAAGTGTTTACTCGGCTCACAACACACCACTAATGCAGACAACAGATCAAACGCCGCGGATACCAATATCGCGCTAAATTTATTATTTGTGCAATAAATCTCTCGGCCGTTATGATGAGCTCGGCAAACATTTACGTGTGTGGTACGGCGGCAGAGGCGCGGGCGGCTGGCGAGCGGGCGCTGCTCGAGTGGTCGGGATATATCGGGCCGCGGGAGCGCTTTACGATCAAACTCACTGTTATTTGGGTCGTAATGCATAAAACCATTCACAAGCCGCTCATTATGACCGGCCCACGTGCGAGGTGCTCCACTCAAACCATCGATGACGACAGCATTGTTATCAATGCGCAAGAGTGCCTCAAAGCAGAATAGTGATTGCGGAACTGTAAATCTATGGGGATAGCTAGCTGCTGCAGTCAAGGAAACGCAACCGTAGATGAACTCTTAACCCACTTCCAGGCATCTTTAGGCAGGTAGGTAATATTCCGCGGCCAAAGTGAGTTTTCCACATTATTCAATAAATATTAAGACTAAGTTTGAGTGTCCAGTCTCGACTGGACACTACCCTGCTACAGTTACAATTAATGATTAAATGGCGGTGTGTCTCCAGCGGGTTCCGTTGCCGTTGACTCTAAAGATGTGTGGTAGAAGGTGGAACCTTTAACAAACCTAATTGATCATTTATGATCAATTAGGTTTTTAGGACTGCCATGTCGCATAGAATTCTATTTTGATAAAAATTAATCACGAGGAAGTTTTGTTGAAAATTAAAAGCAACATTTATCAGTCCAAACATTCCAAAAAAACATGTATTAGTGATATTTTTGTGAAAATCGATTTGATGAACAGAAACCTCCTTTGATGTCGGTTGAGAGCAAGCACTACACACTAACAATAATACACAATTAATATAATAATAAGTTATGTTTATTTACAAAAGAGTCGTATAGTGGTGCAGCTGCTTGTTTAGCTGCCTAGCTCAATAAATATTTTATTTACATTGTGTTGGATAACCACGGAGTCGACACATACATATTATAATATACTAATTATTCTATTTACCTTGCCGAGCCACAAGCTTACTATTCAAGTTGTAAAAATAAGTGTATATCACATCGGTACATAGTCTCTATTTATGTTTGTGTCGTTACAATACCTATAAACTTATCATAATAAACGGTAGTCACCAGTTATTATTTTATTGTCTATGTATCACGGCTACTGGAACAAAACTATCATCGGAATAGTACGTACGTTATATTATTGTTGTATACGTATAAATAAATTACAAAACATTCTCTGTACCTAAACAAGTAATTGTAGATCCTTCTTAAACGGAGAAATCTTTTAGTTACAAAATGTTTTGGCAATGTTATACGGCACAGCAATAAGAAGTGTTTCATGTACATTTTATTGTAACATAGGTGTTCTAGTTCTTTAAGAAAGATATATTATTCTTAAAACGTAGAAAACATAAATTCTTAAATGTCATTAATCGGTCTAGTTTAATGGTTCTGAGTCAAAGAACACCAATGAGATACATAAATCTGTGTTTCATGGACATTGCCAGCAAACTCTTCATTAATGGGATCTGTTCGCTTTTAAACAAATATGTAGTTACAATACGATAGCCAGTATCGAGGTAAAATTAAATACACTTTTAGATAAAGGTAGACAGTATTCTTACTTAAAACTATTCTCAAAATTAATTAATTGATCTATCTGTCATGCGTCACTATTAAGCTTAGGTACTGTAAGCGCAGAGCGAACCGTTGGTGGTAACTGTGTCAGAAGGAAGGAATCACCATCATCTTATATAGTTCTAGACTTATTTGAAATTCTACATTACATACCGAAGGAATACAACATCAAAAAATTTACAGGGTGTACACAGAAAACGAAGTCCCATCGGATTTAAATGAAAGGAACAAATGCTTCTTTCCATATCACAGGTGATAATAAACTAAATGCGCTTACAGTCAACGCTAGTATGAACTGACCCTAAAAAAGGAGCAGCTTATCGTAAGATGATGGTGGATCCCTAATCCTAAGAGCATGGTCACGCTCTGGTGGTCATCTGCAGCTGTTCCCGAGGCGCGGGCGCAGCCGGTGCAGGCTGGCGGGACAGCTGCTCGGCCTCGCGGATGGTGTCGGGTAGGCGCGTGTTCAGCGTCTCCGGCGTCGTCAGCATTAGCGCGCCCGCCACCAGCGCCGTCGCCCCGAACAGCACCGACGGCAGCCACTCCACGTAGATTGCCTGCATATTGACAATTACAGCTTATACATATACTTATACGGGTTTAAAAAAAATACTGTCTGAAATAAATTTTCCCTAGCAGTAATATTGGTCATACTTAAGTCGTTGTTGTCACTGAGAGTATTATGGCAAGTGAAGTAATACTAACCAGTAGCGGCATCTGCGGCGCGACGATGGAGCCGATGCGGCCGACCATGGAGCAGAAGCCGAGCAGGCTGTGACGCGCGTGCGTGGGGAACAGCTCCGACGTGTACATGTAGATGCCGCTGAACGCCTGCGTGATCGCGATCTTGCCCACCAGGTACAACAGCGTCGCCAGCCATCCCAGCGCTGCAACACCACATAACGTGAAAATAGTAGCGCCACAAATTGAAAATCAACTTAGAAATAGAAAACATAATAATAATAATAATCCAGCCTATAAACGTCCCACTGCTGGGCACGGGCCTCTTCCCATATAGAGAAGGCACGAGCGTTGATCACCACGCTTGCTCCCTGCGGATTGGCGATTTCAGATCCTAAATTTAGGAATACAGGTTTCCTCGCGATGTTTTCCTTCACCGTTTGTCAGAAGTGTCTTAGAATAATTAAGAAAGTTAAGAAAGGTTCGACCCTGCAAGCTTGTGCATACAATTCCGTTCAGTGAACCGCTAGGCCACCACGACATACAAAAGTAAGTAAATAGTAAACATAAAAGATAATTTTCATTGAATAACAGCACGCAATATTTATGGATTTGACCATTAAATCAGTTATTTAACTACTCCATGACATGCATAATTCATTATTTATGATTGCCAATAATGATCATCCAGATGGTTTCTGCATAAATGAGTTTGAATACTAAAGCTTAAAAGATTTAGAGTTATTACATAGTGACACTGACCAGTGATGAACTCATTTAAAATTTAAAAACATTTGGCGAATATAACAAGGATGTGTTACATAAGTTGTGTGGCTTACATTTGGGTACGAAGGGTATGGCGACGCAGGCGAGGCCGCACACGGTGTAGGCGCAGAGCAGCGTGCGTTTGCGACCGATGCGGTCCAGCACCAGCGCGTTGGTGACGACGGCGATCACCTCCACGCTCACCACCAGCATGTAGTTGGTGTACTTGTCGCCCGCCAGCGACACCGAGTTGATGGCCAACCCGTAGAACACGAAGGTGCACGTGATCCACCACCACGAACAGATGGCCAGCCGCTTCATGATGATGGGCGAGTGCAGCACCTGCACCCACAGCCCCTCCGCCGCCTGCTCGTCTTTCTTCTCCTCCAGCGGCTTCACCTTCTCCTCGGTCAGCTGTTTCATCGTTTCGTCTGATAACGTCACCTTGTTCATTTTGGCCGCCCTCATTATTATCTCCACCGCTTCCTCTTTACGTCCTTTTGATAACAACCACCTTATGCTTTCTGGCAAGAAGTATATGTACAGCAGGAACAGCAGAGATGGTGGATATACTACGAGGATGAAGGTTCTCCAGTACTGGAAGGCTTTTGCTAGAAGGGCAAAGCTGAGACCTCCTAACACCAGCATTATGCCCAGGAAGGCTGTTGTTAGCACTCTTTTGTCTTGTCCTAGTAATTCAATTGCTGAAAACACAAAAATATATAGTTAGTTAAACATGTTAGTATAATAATTAAGACTTGTCTTTTGAAGCTAAGTGGATTTCTTACTTAGAATGTAGGCGGCGGGGAAGGCGCTAGCGCCGGCGATGGTCTCCAGGAACTCCACCGTGATGTACATTTCGTAAGAGATGGAGAACGCCTTCAGGGACCCGATGGCTCCCACCAACGTGCAACTTAATATTAAGGCGCGTTTCCTGCCCCAACTGAAATGAGCAGTGTAAGGTAAATGAGAACCCTAGCCATGTGGGTAAAAATTGAGTAACAAGAAATGGAAGCAGAATATGTATTTTTGTTTCTTATTATTTCAAGAGTAGCGTACCGGTCGGAAATATATCCAAGGATGGGCAGAGACACCAGCATGCCGATGTTATGCACCGTGCCCACCAGGGTGCGCTTCCACTCCTGACACGCCAAGTTAAACTGAAAAAGAAAACTCACTACTGTAATATAACAAAAGGCCTTTATCTTGTATGCTGAGCCCATAATTATGTAATTATGGATTAACGTAAAACTGAATGGTCGTCTTCGCATTCCAAATCCAAGAAACATAATATACATAGTGTTCGATAACACAAAAGCCATCGTCTCTGTGCATCTAGTGTAGCGCGAGGCGGGCAGGCGGTGAGCCGCGACGTCCAGCATTGTGAGCCGCGTGACTAGTGTGGCCACACAAATATAGCCTGAATACAAAACGCGTGTCTAACATACAAACGATTACTCCTCGGTTTAGTGTTGACTAAACTTCCGGCCTCTAGTACGTGCCGCGCAGTCGAACTCGGATACCGGCCTGATAACAACTGCCACACCAATTACCTACTCAATTATTTTTATTGCTTAATCAATAGATTATAAATAAACTGTCGGTCTATGACAGTAAATAAAAACGATCTACTTATCTTTTAGTGCCGAAAGGTCCATAATTGACACCACTATAAACTATGGATCATACATTTATATGTCATGTGTAAATCATTGTAAACACAGTAAGGAAGCAATATTCTATTGGATATGATTATGATTATAAGAAACCATCCTTAAACAACACTCAATGAAAACGTTGTAAAGTTTTTCTGGAACTATCAGTGCTACTTCAAATAAAGATAATCAAACATTTTATTTTTTGCCTAAGGTCTTTATTAATATTGATAAAATATACCTATAAGTTAGCATAATTTATTTCTGTCATCATTTGTAACCGGAACTAAACTGGTAGACCTTTGCATATAAAGGCAGAGGAGCACAGCGACCTCGCAGATGCGCAATGCCACCACTTGCTGATGCTATGTCATAAATAAGAACATTAAATAACAATTTTCTATTTTAGTTATACCTTTTGCAGATTTTAAAGGGTTCGGTAACACAATGTCTGACTTCCACTTTAAAGTTCTTTAGTATAAATTACAAAAACATATATCATAATTATGTTCAACTAATAGCTACTCACGCATCCATACACGTGGTTCATCAAAACAGAATCCGGAAGTAAGTAAAAACTCAGATGTAATCGCGTATTTTATAGAATTGATAATAATGTAATATTATGTAAATCACGGCCATTGTTCGCCGGTCGACAACAGAGCGCGCATAACACCGCGAGCCACACCTGCGCACGCGCGAGCTCGCGCCACATCACGTACACGCGTGCAGAAGTTCCACTCAGAATGCACTCTAAAGATAACAAAAGATGTAAATAATGACAGTGTCGAGCACTGTTGACTGTATATTTGTGAAACATCTTTATAACTAGGTGAAGCTTCTGTTATTCAAATTGCATCACCCTTGCAGTGAAGATTACATTTAATCATTAGAAACACTTTTTCAATTAAACCTTCTGTTTCCCTGTTGCTTTGTTTGTTGCACATTATGTAAGGCCGGTTGACCGCGGCAGTCCGCTAGTTCAATACCAATGCTAAGTAACTGGGTTTCCTTGCGGCCTGTATTGTTATCAACCGGTAACTTGTCAACATGTGGTATCCTTTATCAAACTATACAGAACGGATGAACATACTGCATACAAGTTGATACAAGGACTGTTTGTTGCTCTCAGCTATTTCCTGGCTTTCTTTGATCGTCTCTTATCATTCGACGATGATTAGCATGACGGAATTCTTTGTTTCTTATGTTGTTGTTTACAGCTTCTGTGTGTACTGTAGATACGTGCCCTTCCAGTATTATAGTACTGCTAAAAGAAGGGTGTTTGTGGTGAAGACTAGTTGCTTTATATAGTTACTAGAAATCGTTGTTATTAGCTGAGTTACCTCGGCGACGATGGTGTTGTTGGCCTCGTAGAGCCAGTGGTCGCATGTGAGCAGGTCGTCGGCGAAGGCGGTGCCGTCCTGGCAGGGCAGCTGCGGGTCGAGCGGCGAGCGCCGGCTGCAGCGCGCGTGCACGCCGGCCTCGCCCGCGCCGCCCAGCGCGCCCGCCAGCCACGCCGGCCGGTACTCCGTGCTGTTCGGAGACTCGCACTCCGGGACCACACATCTGGGACAACAAACAACTTATTAGAATAGGTAGAACATTAGAGGAGCAAGCAAGATATAAAGGAAGTCATGATTATAGCTGATCGATGACCCGTTATTAATGGTATTGCGTGCAGCGTAGAACGGTAAGTAAGGCGCGATTATGTGTGCAGCGCGAGTAGCGCATGCGGTGCAGACGTATTTGCGCCCAGCTCATAAAGTGTATGCTGGATGAAGAGCCATAATAAAACTGTAAAAAACTTCGAACTTGTGTCTTGCAACAAGCTTCAAAGCGATGCTCACGTGACGGTCATCATAGTTACCTAAGTTGGCTGTCACGTGACATACGTAAATCTTAATCACTGCATGTACATACTTAAATCTTAATTACATCACGTAGGTACATAAATCTTAATCAATCATTTGTTGCTTGCTATTCACTTTGGTTCCATAATTGACATTGGCTAGGAATAAATTACCTTTATATACTACAATAGCAACATTTTATTAAATGTTTCATAACAATAAAGTGACAATAAGTATGGTGGCGATAATGTGCAAGTACATAAACAACCGTAACGATGGCAGTTGCATCAGCCATCAGCCATGTTATTACATTGACGACAAACATGCTCATATATCAAACCGATGCATTTTCTCCACAGCACCTATTGTGGAGAAAGCATATGAATTTAATAAGTAGTTGTATCTTATGTACACTTGGACAGTGACAACGCCTTTATAATAATTAAAAGGTTGAGTTTGGCGTTTCGTCTTCGTTACAAGGGTGTGGGCTTACATACGTCATACAGTGACGCTAGATGTGCTCAAAAAACAATATATCCTCACATTGATGATTGTCGAAGATCACGACGTATCCTAGATATGACACGAAATTATACTAATCTACGTGACATTAGACTCATTACGGATAGCGAGACTTGCTTAGTTATCACGTCTTTCATATCAGAGGATAGAATATTGATATCAGCATAGATGATCAGCCCAAAACCCAAATAGAATTCAGAAGACTTTGTAGAGGAAATTTTGAGGAAATTTTTGAAGAGAGTGTTACTAGAACAATATAGACTCTATGTCAACCTCATTGTTATATTGAACATAGACAAGGGCAGAAGCAGATAACGCGGCTCGTGCTGACCTCATCACAAAAACATCTGAACGTTTCAGGCAATTATTTTAATAAACAGATCGTATCTGCGTATCTGCCGTCACAGGTGAGTGCATCGCCCCCCCCCCCCTCCGCCCTCCCTCTGGCCGGGCGGCCTTCACCCCCGCAACAACAATGCTTAGAATACTTCGCAATATTACAAATACGAACTATACTTGACAATACAGCCTACAGCTACAATAGGACCGTAGCAAAGTTGTATAATGTAGGGTAACACATGGCAATTAACCGTGAAAGTATTTATTACAACAAAGTAATTAACAGTAATGTCATTGAGTGTAATGGCCTGTAAGGTGGGCGACGACCGCGGCTAACTGTCAAACAATAGCTCCTTCACACCTGCGCGTGCGCGGACAAGGCTAGAGACCTTAGATATCTCTTCGCTATATTTGTACCTTTTTTTTTCACCTTATATTTCTCTCATACATAGTGTTCAAATTATTGAAGGAGAGTTTTAAATATAAACTTAATAGTCCCATAGAAAAATAAGAAGCTACACCTAAGTTAATTTCTTATGGTCACTGTAAAACTTTCTTGCTACGAGAAATCTCAATGCTGGATTTTACAATTCCCCTAGCATGGCAGTTTCATCATAGGTGTGTTTGTAGACATGCATATGTGTACAAGTCACACAATTTCTATCGCGCAAACACGGGCTCAAATCATAAAGCTTCGACAAAAGAACAAAATAAATTTAAACAGATTGATGTAGGTAATAGAACCTCGGTAAAACCGTCTAGATATGAGATCTCAACCTTAAATAGGCACCTAAGTATACATACATAGGGTTAATCGATGGTTGCAAAGATACTCCCATTTCCTATTTGATTTCCAGACATATTTTCCGCAGGTTTAGTGTTATTTTAGAATATTTATTGTACGACATATCTAACACTAGGCTCTTAATGAACGTTCCTAATTAGTAGCACATACTATGTGGGGCCTGTTGGTCTAGTGGTTAGTGACCCTGACTGCTATACCGGAGGTCGTGGGTTCGATTCCCACCCAGGACAAATGTTTGTGTGATGAGCACGATCATTTGTTCTGGTTGTCTGGGTGTAATTTATCTATAATATGTATGTATTTAGAAATATATAAATATGTTTATCAGTTGTCTGGTTAACATAACACAAGCTCTGCTTAGCTTGGGATCAGATAACCGTGTGTGAGTTGTCCCGGAATATTATATTATTACTAACAGAGCTTTACTAAGACGATCCATACATCTCTCGCATGTTTTGTTTGAGTGCGATGAACCTTGACACACTGAGAGACACACGACCCTAGAGTTTACTAACACAAGTAAATTGTTAGACTGTCACCCACCTACACCTTTCTTAAGAGAACATCTTAATAAGTTGGTTGCGTTTCGAACGTATTCTATAAGTCTAATTCGAGTCATTACAAAACAAAAAATTATACCTACTTATTTCAAGTATGTCGTAATTATTGTGTAAAATGTTTTAAGAACCAATTAAAATTTTAGTAGCATTTGGCCCCAAGTTTTTATACCAGGTTCACAAGAATCATGATCAGTGATCAGTAATTATTTGCCGCGTTTGCCGAAGCACGGGTATCTCCCTAAACCAGACTGAGAACTACTTCCTAAACTAACCAGTCAACGCCTATGTATGTTTACATTTAAAATACTCCGAAGGATATAATAAGGAAATAAATGTCTACAAAAATTTGAGAAGTTGATATGATACCTTCCTCAGTTTGATGTGTAATCGCCAAAATCTTAACGTCCTAACATTGTTCATTATGGTGTTGTTATGTTTTCCTTATTTTGGAAAATGTACTCAATATACACAGACGTGTTTATGATCATCCTTGTTTCTTATATAATCTGGGGGCACGGCAGTGCCCCAGCCAAGTCTCGAGCAAAACGGGCACGGCCGTACCATTCTTTTCTCGAAGCGTTTCGCGGCTATTTCACCCCCCCTGTATCATCGATACGGACAAAGCTAGGGGTTTAGATTTTCGATGACCTAGAGTAAGTATTAAAACAAGCTCAGCCTCAAAATTACATGACATTTGAACCAATAGTTTACGAGTTATGAGCGATCAAAGTTACACCATTTTGTCACTCACTGACTCACTCACTGACCGATCATCAAAAATCTAAGGTACTTCTAGCAAACTTAGAACCTTCAAATTTGGCACCAAGATAGGTTTTTAGCTACATGTAAAGGGAAAATTATAAAAACGGTAATAAATTATATACCTTAGTAAATAATAGAAAACAAATTTATATTTGCGGTTTTACAAGAACATGGTATATGAATTTTGACTGCATTGTTAACTTTGTTCTTTGTTTATGTACAAAAAGCAAATATTTTTTATTGCAATTTTGTTTATTTATAAAAATAAAAGAAAGAGACCTACAAAAAATAAATGAGATCCCACCAAAAACATTCAATGTAAAAAAAAGCCAAGTCTCTCTATGCAATTCTTCCATCGTAAAAAGTTTTGAGATCGCATAGGAGCCAAGTCCTGTTCAACTTAATTTGTAATAATAAATCAATATTTTGTGACTATATCAATAGTTTTGTTTACATTACAATAATAGTGACTTGGCCATGAGCACAATAAGATACAAATATAAAACGGCATATTTTGAGGAGTTGCAAGTAAATAATAAATAATATCAGGACACCTTAACCGACAGTCGGTATCATCCAAGATCAGTGAACTACACATGCACTATGGCGCATGTTTAGTCCATAGTGATCTCAAATTCCAATCAGTTACAAAATCATGTCCATAATATATATAATATATAAATTCAACGGTATTTGCACGTAATTACAAGGAGCAAACGACCTTTAACTTGTGCTCATGGCCAAGTCACTGTTATTGTAATGTAAATAAAACTATTGATATAGTCACAAAATACTGATTTATTATTACAAATTAAGTTGAACAGGACTTGGCTCCTATGCGATCTCAAAACTTTTTACGATGGAAGAATTGCATAGAGAGACTTGGCTTTTTTTTACATTGAATGTTTTTGGTGGGATCTATCTTAGTAGCTACTACAGACATAATATCCTTAGTACCAACATACAACGTTTATCTTTTTAATAAATATTCCTTTACACTATTCTCGTCAAAATGTCACTGTGTCATTATTTATTCTAAAACTTCCATTCCTCTTATCAATATAAATAATTGACAACGAAGTATGAATCCCATCAATATGAGTACAAAGAAATAACTTAACAATTACCGCGATATAGATACATTGAATACGTGACATTAACTACGCTGGAGTAGTACGACATCAGTCAGTAAAGGTCAAGTTGTACATAAGTTATATTATCAGAGACCTAGGTTAACATAGAATTAGTGAACCTCTAAGGTTCTAAATAAAGTGATGGTATATTTCCGTCTCGTCAGTCGTCAGTCGATGAACCAGCGCCGACTCCAGCTATTGCCAACACCGATAGCAACCGTATCGTTATGATTGATATGATGCCAACCTTAACATTACCATTATTTATAGACTAATCATCTTAGATATGTTCCTTCCTGTCTAATTACAACAACATCAGTCGTTCGTTCAACTTATATGACAATCGTAAGTAACTTAATTACAACCTCTCGCAAATGACAGTCCGGCGCACATCCTAATAATACCTTAATGCTAACTTTACACTGCCACACTATACACCATACACATGTAGAGCGTTTTTACAATATCCGATATGGCATTAGTATCGCGCACCGATACGATATTGGGGCAAGTAAAATGTATGAAATTTACGAATCCGATATCGAAGCGAACAATGTGACTGAAAGACAGGTACATATTTCACACAATAAATTAACTCCTGCTTCCTTGCTTTTTGTTTTGTCGAACTGCTACATGCAGTCTCTGTGGCAGTGTTAACGTAGATTCACATTTTACATTGACCTTTGATTTCGAAGTTTGTCTGAAGACTGTTATAAGTACATCATGTTAATACATTGCAGATATTTTTTATCTGTTTGTTGACAGAGCTTTAAGTATTAGTTCTTTTTTTATGTACCTACTCACATTGGAACACCACGTGAACTCTTTGCGACCACAAAATAATTCAGTTGTTATGATCGAGTGGCAATTATATCTATTCTTGTTACTTTTATGGGCAGTAATTACAGTGGCGGATTAAGACATTTGCCGCCAGTAGGCTATTCAAATTTTACCGCCCCTTCTGACCTCTACATTTCGATACCCTATACGGACAAAAGACGGTGGAAGAAAATATTTTAGAAATAAAAGACAAAAAAATGATACTTTGTTTTAAAAAAATATATATCTTATGAAAAATTAAGAACTGATTACAGTCATTCTAAACCTGGTTTTAAGTGCGTACTGTTAGTACTACTATACTACTATATGCCTGTTAGTTTGATGAGCAATAAATTTTCTAAACTAATAACATTTATTCTAAACCAGTTTAGTAAATTTTCTGAGTTTCTAAATAATGTAATCCATGAAATCAATACATACTTAAAGCAGCATACGAATTTCTAGTAAGCAAGATACTGATATTTAACATCATTGGATTCCAAAAATAACTGCTCAGTTAAACAATTGGTATTCTCATCACAAATATTAACTATATAAGAATACTTATTGTACAAATTTTTAATAAATGATTGACAAAAAAAGATAGGTAAATAGTTTGTAAATTTACTAAGCCGGTTTGTAATTTTTTGAGTTTCCAGTAAGTAAAGTTTGGTAACTTGAGAAATATAATTTTTGCTGAAACTTGATAATTATTGCTACATTTTATTACTGATTTTAGTATAATACTTTTCTCCGTCTAGTCATAATCAATTAATCATATTATTTTTTTTGTCAATGAAATTGCAACTTGCATGGAATAACACGACTTGTGTACTATTATTTTGTCTTAATTTTATCAGATTTTTTCCGTTATCGGTATGACTGTAAACTATCGATCATATTAAATATCTAGGGGATATTTTTACAACCTACGACTTAGTGTAGGTAGGTTTCACAAGAAGTAACATTATTTCTGAAAGAAAAAAAAAATTTTGCCGCCCCTCAAAATCCGCCGCCCTAGGCTCAAGCCTACTCAGCCTGCTGGTAAATCCGCCACTGAGTAATTAGGTAAAGCTAGTTATTAAATAAATTCCCACGAAAGTAAGTGAATCATCACGCTACCACATTTTCACATTACAATTTATTATATGGGGGTAATTACACTGACAGGTCAATACTCCATTCTTTAAACTATTACCTCACAAATTATTTTAAATTATTATATCATTATTCGTTTATAACAGATATGTACTTAATGTTATATTATATATCATGTCGCAAAGTATTTGTGATGCTTATTTGCGTAATAAGCTATGCTATGAATATTCTTTAACCTTGTATTTTCTATTCTGACAGCAAGATCTATCGTCAAAACGATGAATACAGTAATCATTGGTTTTGTCATCACAGGTTAGATTAACCTTGTAACCGTTATCCTAAAAAGGATAAACTTAGTGATTTTAACTAAGCAAATAAAGTGAACCTCAAAATGTTGACCGTGAGCCGTGACTTTTATAGTGGAGTGTGACATTAACGCTAAATATATGTAAAGTGTGTATTTAGCGACCACAAGCACGTGCCTGAGAAGAGGCTGCAGCGCCGGCGCAGGCTTAAACGAGACGTGGTACGATACGATGGAAGTCATGTAAACTGACCACATAACAAATAGATAAAAGATTTCAGAAAACAATCCAAAAATTAAATGGACCAATTAATATGTAAAATAGCGCTATGCTGTAGAATAGTTTGAAATATTTTTTTATAGCAGTTTTTAAGGTCTACTACAGATAAAAAGACAGCACTTTATATATATAGGCTCCCGATTATAGTTCGTCTTTCGGTCCTAATGCATGCCGCCTTGTTGCCGAGTTCAGCGCCGAACTGGGCTCCGCTACGACCTATTGTTCTTCTACAATTATATCGTTAAACTAATTAAGCTGCTAACATCAAGATCCTGTTCTATTATCATATCTCTTAACGATGATGCCAAATTGTTGTAACTGAATAAATGAATCTGTTGCGATGTGTATCTTGGTGTATTCAATGTGATGATGCTATTAATTTTTACCAAAAAAAAACTGTATTTATTACTAAAAAAGATTACATCAATGTCACTAACCGATTTCGGCATAAAAAATAAAGTTAAAAACCGACTTTACAATCTTAAAGTTATAAATACTTTCAACATCGAACAATATGTCTTCTTTCTATCGTGAAGGAAGAATATTCTTTATTTGGAAAACAAAATATAATAAACAATATAGTTACGCTGCATGCTACATGCTCTTACATGAATACCGATATGACAGGACATCCAGTACTAAGTAACCCAAAATGTATAGTTGGTCTTTAAAATGTTGGTTAGTTAAGGAAAGAGAGAAAAACCAGAAAAAATACTAGTTCTTTTAATGACTGTAAACGACAAAAATGTTAACGGAATCAGGAATCCAGTGTAAAGGATTTCATATACTTCCACAGTTTACGACTAAACAATTTCTTTATAGACATGAAAAATAAATGGTATTTGCAAAGTTACGCCGGGTATCCTGATGCGGCATGAATTCACTACAAATTGTAGCGCTGTTCGCTAAACACATTGTAACCTGCACATTGTAGATACGTGGCTACATGCGTAGGTATTCACATAACAAAACAAAAAACTAAGGACTACCTTGGTAACAAAGGTACCGGAGATAATTTTCAAGCAGGTACTATTTCGTCACATGGCTTAGAATACCACGCGTGTTCAGACTTCTAAAGAGCGATAACTCTGAACTACAAATAATTTCTCAATTGACTAATAAGCTACAGCTATGTACAAGTAAGTCAGGGTCAGTATTGCGGGTAGGTACCTACTTGAGATATTGTTGTACTGACCAGCAAGTCTTGCGACAGTAAGTAGCCCTCGACGCCACAAAAACAAAAGACACGCGTAAAAACTACTTACTTATATTTACCATAAAAACAGACTAAAACAGGCAACCATTTTTTATGATACAGTGATCATCATGATATCCACAAAAACGGTGTTTTGAAGTGACCTTTAACCGAGCTGGCTGTTTTGCTACTTTATTTGAATACAGAAAAACTTTATTAGGTATGTACAAAAATTCAAACTTCATGTAAAAAATCATCTTACTTATAAATTCTTCTATATATAAATTCACACTAAGTCTTTTCAATTTTGGATAAAAGAGACCACTAAATCAACAATGCTAATCCAAAAGAAAATGTAAATGAAAAAGGCATTCATAAATTTTTTATTAAGTTAATATGTAAAAATGTAAGCCTTTTAAATTAATTTTACCAGATGCGAGTAATTCAGCAAAACCCGAGATAGGATTATCATTGAATTCTAATTTTTTGTTTTCATTTGTCTAATGACAAAAAAGCGAGTTCGCATTATACATCAAATCATTAAATCCATGCAGCATTACGTCTAGGTATCATTAGCAGGTTTACACGATGAGTTATCAGTTAGAAAAACTGTTCAAAATAGTGTGAGAGAACAATCACGTTTTTGTTAAGTTTTGTTAAGTGCCGCCACGGACAACAACGCGCAACCAACGCGGACCGGCACGCGGCAGACTGCGGTCTGCGGCAGACACTGCTGGCTGATACTGCCCAAAAGTATCCACCAGTATCCACTTAAGGCTGCATAGCATCTAAAGTCTATACCTATGGTTCGCAATTCTTCTCCAAAATTTGTCAACAATCGAAAGCGACAGGATAGTTAACCTGCCGCCTAATTCATTAATGATTTGATTTTATTGTGTAAAACATCAAAAAATTATTTTTTTTACTTCAAATCTACTATTTGATTTCATATGTGTCATCTACTTTATCATCTAGTGTTGTACCCTTGACCGCAGTTCTACATTTACTAAAAATACCAATAAGCACGAAAACAGCGGACATGTGTGGGCTCGGATGTTGTAGTAAGAATAATGAGAAGTGGCTAATAACACAGCAGGTCAGCAGACCACCGGACAACTAACGAGATGCTTCCGCGAACTAAGAAAGTTAATGAGAATAAATGTCATGAAGGAACAGACATATTTCGATACCGCGGATCTAAGAACCAAATCAGAATTGTCATTTATCAGTGATTCGAGACAGCAAAAGATCAACACCAATACCAGACAAAAACATAATGCAAAATGGATAAATAAATACTTAAATAGCCCCATGTTGACTAACAAGCTTTGACAAAGTTTCAATGTAACTTTGTATGCCGACGGAATTTCCAAGCGCGTAAGCGGTGCAAGACTTAAGTTTGTGTGAACACGAATACTTACTGCTCTGTTTATATAGAAAACCCACAAACTTCACACCTAACACTACACGCAAATATCATGAATCGTTTGTTATGTACTCGTATTTATTTACATTGTCCATACAGAGTGCCCTTGGATCAGACGTTCAAGTGGATATTAAATACGAAGTTTCTTTTCACATATTATCCCAATGAATTTTGGTGTACCTACTGTATAGACTACGACTACCTTAGTTCTATGATATAACTATTAATAATGTAGGTACAATGAATACGAACAATGATGTAAATTCTCATAATAAGCATGTTTAAGGAGTTACATCAGTATGTGGCATCTGCAGGTCTTTCTCAGCACAGCGGATGTTACTAATTGCAATAATTCAACGACAATGGCGCTCCGACGTAAACCGGCGCGGCGGCGGGCGACGGCACGTGGCTGGTGGCATCACACCTGTTGTTGTTAACGCGGGTTCATAATAATATCTGCTGACTACACATCATAACCATCACTAATGGTCTAAGATAAGTGTCGTCAACAACTTAATAGTCCTCTTTTTTATTATACTTGCTTTATTCCAAATCATTATTAGAAATCTCGAAGTATAGTAAGTTAGAAGAGAGAGACGCTTATCAGTAGCAATCAATCAATCGGTCTGAAGAATTCTTGCCGGCTGTCATTTGACAGAGTTAGCTACGCTTCAAACGCAAAAAATATGTTACTTTACAGCTTCATATCCAGTCAAAACTATGAGCTATTATCTAATTATTCTGTGATATAAGGTCGTCATTTGGGCTTCTTCCACTCAAGACGGCTGGACTGACGCGTGCGCAACAAACACAACAATAACGTAAATGATACCTGATTGTATCTCTACAACAATGGGGCCTGTGATAACACAACAAAACGTTTTGTAAGCAATTAAATAAGCATATCAGACAATATAATTATGTACGACAACAAGATCACAAATATCAAGACTAAGTATGATCTTGTTTGAAATTAATAAACAATTAAAGAGTAGTCGACTATAACGATGCTTCATGCTGAAGTATTTAATGATCGATTTTACTATCAATTCGTGACAGGTATTTTTCAACCAATGAAATATAATTATTTCCTTTTTGTATCACAAACATTCACGGAGTATACTAAAATACAAGAAATAGGGAGTTTTATCTGTGATATCGTTACTTGTACTATTAAGTTTACCTGATTCATTAAATTGATACTTAAAAACCACTTTAAACCAGTATTATTGATAGTTCTTGATGCGTAATAAATACATCGTATTGTTTTGTACTTCCGCAAAACCGGCAACAGGAAGGAAGTGCACCTCGGAGGAGCTGTACCTAGTATTTAGGAGGTCCGCACGCGACACTCCTCAAGGTACTTCCTGAGGATGCGACGGTTTACATTAACCAGTTCCGCTCAACTATATCAGAATATTAATATCAACTAACCTTAACTTTTGTTAAAACCATTTTATCCTGGCTTGTCACCTCGCTATTGTCGCCCAACTGGGCCTGACTTCATTTCGCAAATATTTGATAATTAAGTTTATACTGAGCTCCTTTACTAGTCCTCGATAAGAATTGAGTAGAAGCGGTTAAAATCGATATCAACAAAGTTAACCTTAAGACATTCACAGTGGTTTATATTAACTTTCAAAACACTAATTTATGTTAATGCGATCTGGATTCGCCACAGTTATGCAACCGTTTGATTTACGAGCCTAACCCTACACTTATATGCATATAACAGTATTATTAGTAAATAAAACACGTTAAAGGCAATAAATTTCCCGTCCGAGTCACAGTGCTTCATACTAAGATAATATATGTCGAAGCTTGACTGAATAATTAATTATGTTAATATGCTTTTCTTTCCATGCTCGGCCCCTTCACAATTACTTTCGAATGTTTATTTACTTTAGGAATTCACAGGACGATCAAGAAAGAGTCTGCCACAACCGGAAACCAAGTAAAGGTTAGAACATTAAATAATACAATACTGATTTTGGGAAAATAGTATATATTAAGAAAAGGATTAGACTTCGTGTTGAGACTAGTTTAGTTAGTCATAATGGGCGGTTCTGTTAGAAGCAGTCTCTAGTTACGTTTGCCTCTAGCCGACCCTGTACTATGACAATAAAAGCAATAGTTTTGCCACACCTTGAATCGAAGCCTAGAATTTCAGAAAACATTGAAAACCTAATTTGACAGTTAAATTGTGTCTTTCAACAGTATGTACCTTGAAAACAGAATTGATCTAATTATGCGAGCCTTCAAATTGAATCGTCAAATTGCTAATTTATTTTATGATTGAATTTTTAATAGTTAACTATATTGATTATGTACGGAATGACCTATTCTTTCCCCGCCTTATATGGCGTGGCCCGAGGTCGTCTCACTAAACTCGCGGGCTGATGGCATGATGACAGAATAACTTTTGTTTTAAAAGTCTTTGCTTTTACTGTGAAGGCCTCTCGACGCCTTTATGTAATATAGGATAGAAGCACCACCTGTATGTAATTTGTCACCTCTGAACAAGTAGCTACTGTGTGTCCTGGGTTCGATCCCAAAGTAACTAAGACTGAGTATTTTACCTAGAATATGTAGATTTACGCTTCTCCCTGCTTATTAACAGCAACTTTGTAGATTCCAATAAATCTCGGTTGAGCAAAATAATCCACGAGAGTTTAGTTTAACTGCAGTTGAACTTGACATTCGTTTGATTGTTGTTGATATCAGCTGTGTGTATGTTTATGTTACGACTTATTAACGTTGTACATAACAAAACGCATTGTGAGTAAACCTTATTACCTATTTCAGTCAATATTGAAGCAAATATAAACGGTCTGCCTAAACGTTAAACAAGGTTTAAATCTGTCGATGTCACTATTTTATTGCAATATACGAGAATTAGCAATAAGAGATGCTTGTATTAATTATTAACTATGAGTTTTATAAAATGAAGCTAGAAAGTATGGCCCCTATATACTACTCTAGGTATCTCGAGAGGTTAAGGCACGAGTTGTTTATATCAAGGGTTCACCTGTAGGGCACGTCGGCGGCCAGGAAGACGTAGTTGGTGGCGTAAAGCGCGGCGACGAACACGGTCAGCGCCAGCAGCGCGTAGTTGGCGAGGTGGAAGCGGCGCGCCTGCCCCAGCTCGCGCATCAGCCGCTCCGGGTCCACGCCCGCGCTGCCCGCGTGAGACATCACTACCCACTACCGACTACCGACAGTCTGAGAGTCCGACACCAGCCGACCGCACTGATCAACGTTCAATGAATTGAAAAACACAATCGTAATTTTAATTATAAATTTCAATTATAGCGTAAATGTAGTATAATATGGCATGTAACGAATGAGTTGGATACGGTACGCGCGCGCCGGTCGTAGTGGCACTGTGCGGGCGTGCGGCAGCTTACTGACAAGGGAGATGCGACGCCGCCATATAACCTGCGCCCGCGCCGCCCTCCAACTCTGTATTGACATACGCCGCCGGAGCCTTCCGCAGCTGTCCAGGTCACGCCGCGCTTTTCCGCGTTCACTACCACTGAGGGTTTGTTTTTCGGAGGTCACCCAGTAGCCAAAACTCCACATTGACTTGCAGATCATAGTGGAGTGAGAGCGTCTCTATGTCACTGCGCTTGTCGGTCTAAATTAATATATAATTTTACAAACTAGGACGTGACTCTGGGGAAAAATCGTTGAAGTAATTGGTAAATGCATAGTATTAACGCGCCTTGCAACAGTTATAATGATGTATGTACTATGTAGGTATGTAAGCATGTTTGTACGCGATAAGCTTGTTTCATTTCTAGCGAACGGTATTATAGCATTGTCGCCATTACCCACCGCGGGAACCTCCGTGGAACTAGGATAATATTCGTCAACTTGTATAAGTTTATGTGACAAGACAACATAACTAGGAACCCCATATCTCCTATTACAGCTTACTCCCTACCTAATAGTTGAGGTAATACCTACATGTACCTTCAAAAATATTGTTTAGCGTGAAGTTAAAAAAATAAACAACTCACGTACGTGGCGCCATCTCTTGGTAGTTACGAAAGACGTGATAGAGTTTATTACCGGAATTTGACGTAAAGGAAGATGAGCAATTAATTAGTTAACAAAAGACTGATTTGTATACTGTTTCCACAAGAAAATAAAAAGTAGTAGTAGTAGGGTTGACAGCATGGTGACAATAAGTCTTCAATACCGTTCAGGTATAATTAATGGTCCGACTGTACTTGAACCACATAATAATTATAACAAAACAATTATCCTAATTATTCCAACTCAAATTGCAAATTCGCCGGTGGCCATTCAGAGCTAATCATTCAGTAATTTCTATATTTAAGAACTGTAACTGTATTTCTGTCGATACATACAAAGTATGGCGCCCGCGCGGGACGGACGGGTCGGCATCTAGTTGCGACAAATCAAACTAACTGTTCATTAAATAATTGCAACAACACGAGAGCAAAGGAATGTTTTATTTTCAATAACTGACTAGCTCGTGTTGCAGCTGTCACAAGGTCACTCTGACTTTCTTTGTTTAATAGACTCGGTATAGGTAGGCATACTGCAATCTATGTTTATAAATTTTGACAACATCATAATAATATATATGCTCTGAACCCAGAGTAAGTAGCTAAAGCACTCGTGTTATGGAATTCGGATACAACGAAGGTACCACGATCACCCAGACCCGGGGCATTGTAGAAAAGGGATTTACTACATTGACCGGGGATCGAACCCGGGACCTCAGAGTTAGCGACACCTTGAAAATCGGTGTGTTCGCCATCGCGCCGGTCGACTACGGCGCGGGCGATCGTTTCAATGTTTCTTCTCCGCACCTTCGTTGGAAAGTAATTACTATTTGAGTCTTTTTATTTGTTCCACATCTCGTATTCGCATTATGTATATAAATAAAAAAAATATATAAGTAATGTATGGATGTAAGTACCTAAATCGATGTTAAATCGGTAATCACTGTAATTTTCTTTCCGGTCTATGGTATATTTTTATTTAAAAACAAATACGTTGTGTCCAATGTTTAGCTACACTAACTGCAGCGTCATTGGAAAGCGCAGGTGTCCGGACACTTTATATGAATTGACGAAGATGTTTTAAGATCCCATACTTAATGTCTTATGTAGAAAAATATATGAAATGAGTCAACTGCCATATGTCCACTCAAGTATATTTGTACTTCGTTTACAATTATATAATATTATTATTCTACTCGTAGCAAAGCAAGACATTTATAGTCGTCAGTATATTTTTATTATGACAAGTAGAACTTATAATAAATGGATAAAATTATATCATAAAATTAATAAGAAGCCTTTCGCCTCATTTATGAAATTGTTTGAGGTCATTTAAATCATTGCTCTATAAATAAATTCCTATTTATCTCTAGTTAACTAGCCCCATTATTCATATAAACCTTTTATTATTATATTTTTAAAATAAATTAATATTTAAATTAAAACCAATAACTTATAACTTTTGCGGTTGTTTCCACCATGAATGTAAATACTGTTGTCTAATCTGTCGATATTAACTTTACTTTTCACCAAGAAACCAAGCGAAATATAACGATATCAACATCAAACATACTTGATACTTCAGGTTTCTCTCATAAGTAACTGTTGGCTGTTAATTAAGGACAACTCCTTAATGTGCTTCCACTAATTACTCCTCGTTATACTTGAATATTTTAATTGACCTGCTGAATGTATTTCTGATGACAGTGTGGCGTACAAAACGTCTACCTACCTATAGAAAAACATTTTATAATTTGCCCAAGATTTGCCCACCAATATCTGACATCCATAGGTACTTCCATCATGCATGTTCATGCAGCAAGAAGAAGACTTTCACAGCTGAACTACATTACTGATTTTTATCAAATGTTGAATGCTGGTAGCTAGAACACTTAGAAAGTACACACCTTAACAGATGATACGTTAATATTTGAAACTATACATATACTACTTATTTGGTTTTCTGATTTACGGAAGGTCTCAGTACATCAATAAAGCGAATGGTCACCGATCCATGAACCGGCCGCTTAAATAAAATGCGCCTAACAGATATATAACTGCAAAAGCTTACCTACGTAGGCGTGATCTACAAAATGTATCAGGCATCTGTACGCAAACAACGCATGTAATAATATACGCAAATGACCTAATTCACGGACCACTACGCCATTTTAATTTTACGTTTTATTTTAGTTAATTAAGGTGTACATAAAAAGACTTTGTTTTGATAGCACAGCTGTCACAAGGAGAGTAGGTACTCGTTATACTGCAGTAACACAACTTATTTTAATATGGAACAAGTTCAAGCCAAGTTACTTTAGGATCTCACTAAAGTTCCTACACTTGCAGTGAGCTCTGTTATCTAAGATCGTGACAACTAATATTATGTCATATCCTTCTATACACGCAGTGGAGCCACTGTCCCCGCCTGACGCCGCCGACCCTGGCCCGGCCGGCGCTAGCTGAGTGCAGACCTTCTAGCTCGCATTACATAATTACTTGTTAACTTTAACAATAAAAGCGTGAGCTAATAAAACGGTTCGCGACAATAACACTCTCCTAATCTTAATTACACTTCGGCCATGTAAAAGTGACACACAGATAATAAGCTCACGTACCAAACACATAATTATCTCATTAATTTATATAACTAGGAGTCGTGTCTTAGGAGCTGTACGTCATGGCAAAATACTTTATTTATTTATTATGAAACGTGAAACTCAAGTTTTAGGTAGGAGTAAAATAACTAAAATATAATTAAAAAAAAATAAAAAACACGCCTGCCATGTCAAAAAAATATTAAAAAAGTGAACTAAAAAATTAAAAACAAGTCAAATATTTGCAGTCGGGGGACCTGTAATGAATTGTTCCAAGTAACCAACCCCGACTGCAAATATTTGACTTGTTTTTAATTTTTTAGTTCATTTCTTTAATATTTTTTTGACATGGCACCGGCAGGCGTGTTTTTTTAATTTTTTTATTATTGTTTTTTTATTCAATACCTTTTAGTAATAAATAATATTTTATAGAGCGCTACAACACAAAAAAAATAATCGTTCGGAACCCTTTGCAGGCGATTTCGACTCACACTTGACCATTTTTTAATGTCCATAGCCTATGTCACTCGGGATAACTCAAAGCTTCTAATGATACCACAAACATTGAAATCGGTCAAGCCTTTCAGAAGTTATGGTGGAATAAAGAAACTCACATACATACATACATGAACCCTGAAAACATAACACTCCTTTTTGGGCAGTCGTGTAAAAAGTAATGTGTAAGTAAAATTGCTGTGTGACACAGCTTGAAGCTTGGTCACACAGCAGCTCCTAGGTCATTTACTATATGAGACGCCACTTGATTTTGATTCCTATACAGACAGAGGTTTGAGAGGTTCTGAAACCTTACGCTTTAGACTTTTGCGCTATATTTTTGGCGAAATCGTAAGGGACTCTAGAAACAAAAAAAAAGAAAGAAAGAAAATTTCTTTTTCTAGAGCTTCTGGGCCTAAGAACTAAGTTCGTTAACAACTTTAACTAAGAGCAACCCCTGCAGATTTCGGATCTCGAATTAGTTAGCTTCAAACAATCATAACAGGGTTAACGCCAAGGGAGTACTGGATCTAAGTTTTTAAGAGCTTCTTTAAATGAGACCCCACATAACTGTAAGAGGGACCTTTCCCTGTTACATGTGTCGTTGAAATGCAGTCACAACAATGTTCTTTTGATCGCATTCATTAGTTATTTTAATATGGAATAAATTAATAGCAGACTAACGGGATACCATTGATATCTACGTAATACCAACACCCTCATGTGATCTGAAGAATCATTACCAATAGTTTGGAACAAATTAGTCAAGGAAAGACCCTTGAGTAGGTTCTAAGAAAGATGCAGGTTTAACCACTTCGGTAAATGTGCATATAAATCAGGTAAGAAGGAACAAGACTGCCTGTACTGCGCGGCATCACTCGCGTAGTTCCCGTTTCTTAAAAACTGTCCTACGTGGTAGTCCAAATTATAATTTATCAATTTTAAAGTTTATACGAATCGAAGTATATGCCTAATAAAGTACCAAAATTAGCGCACACCTAATCTCACAATCTTTCGAACTATTCATCTAGAACTTGTAGAAAAGTAATTTGCAAGTTGTGAGTGCCGCGGGTATGGGCGGCTGGGCGGCGCGCGCGGCGGCATGGCAGGCCGCTACGGCTCAATAACTTATATTGTTGTGCTATTTCGGGACACAATGATATGCCCGAGCGGTGTGCGGCATACAAAACACACAGTAATAGTGATATGATGCGCGTGAGTGCGCCGCATCATAACCCACCTCATGATTTAGTTAAAATGGTCGTTATCGTGTCTGGGTGACCATAATACCCTACATAACGAATTAGATACATAGAACTTTGACAGAGACGGATACGCCAATCATGATCTACGTATAAGAAACAAACGCAATAATATGGCTACAGCCTTACGGATGTGTTGCTGAGCCGTCTCAGCTGGAAGTAAGTAATTACCGCTCGTTGTAGGTCTGTGTGTGCTGTATCGGGTATTGTGTATCCCGAAACACTAATACAGGACGTTGTCGCAAGTACCTACACACCACGCAGCACATCGTTAGCGGTCAGCGTCGCTCTTCTACGATACATGACAATCGCCAATCAATTGAGCACAAGTGCAATTTATGATACTGACACTACCTCTACTTGGGTACATAACTTTAGGACAGTCTCTTCTTTATGTTCCTGTATCAGTTTTACATTAATTTAATTTGCTTTACAAGAAGTCAAATTCGCAGAGAATAGTTTATCACTAAACTGATTAGATCCTCCACTTAAAGTCCATTACAAAGGTAAATGACTGCCGTAAATCTATTTTTTTTAACTAAGCCATCCACGCGTCTTAGCTGGTACTCATATACCAGCAGAGTTCATATTCCCCTTGCTGTCGACGATCTAAACAATCTTGCTTAAGAAAATCACTCAAATAAGAATGTATAAAATTAGTAACACAACTTTTTTCGAGGAGTAGTGCTGTAATATCTCCATTTAATAGCTTTGGACACTAATACACAGGATAAACCTTAAGCTCACCTGTATGGCACGCTCGCTGCGAGGAAGATGTATGTGGTGTGCAGCAGGCCCACCTGCACGGCCACCAGCGCCACCAGCACGTACACGCGCAGGTGGAAGCGGCCCGCCTGGCCCAGCTGGCGCACCACGCTGTCCGCGTCCACCTCGCCCGGCGGCTTACCCGGTTGCCCGCCCGCCTGCTTGCCCGGCTGCTTGCCCGCCTGCTTGCCCGGCTCGGAGTTCCCGCTCATGACTGTGGAGCTCGCGCGTCACGTGTGGCTCGCCGCGGCTGCGCCTCTACCACTGCTGCGCCGCACGCGCTGCTGCCCTGAGGGCGGCGCGCAACAATGCCAGCTGATGAATTAGAAAGCCGATACTGGGCCAAGGCCGAGCGCTGTCAATCAAACCTTACTCGAGATGCAATCAGTACCGCGAGCTGTGGACCGCGGTGTGCTCGCCACACTACTCCTACGAGCCGAATGAGCCTTCCTTATTTATGTTTACGCAATTATGTAACAACCTGACTGGAAATCCCACTAACACATTTTTAACTGAACTCCGTACGATAGATATGAACTGCAGTAGAGAGGTGTTATGGTGCAATTGCACATGCAACAGGATAAAACTGCTCGTAACTTTAGCACTATCACCTCACTTCATACCAAAAGCAGAGAGTGGCACTTTTAGATATAAATCTTAGTATTTATTAAAATACAGAACTGTAATTTGTGTATTTAAAAAAAAGTAATATTTTCTGGTAGGTAAATCAATTTCAACGTTTGGACACAGTTCACTGTTGTTCTCCAAGCGGAGATCGCGGTACTGCTGGCTGTGCTCGAACTAGTTTTATATCATATTCGATTATTATAAAACACTTAAATTGTACTTATACATCTGATACGTTAATTAGCTAGAGGCTCGTAGCTCACAAATCTGGTACAGATTGATTGATTATAAATGTCAAGCCACCGTAATTGGACCGTGCAAAGGGTTCCTGGGCTGAAATCTATAATGGATGGAAATCCATTATAGATTTCAGCTTAACTAACAAGACTGCTTTCTGTTTCATCCATTCATTTATTAATTATAAATCTATGTTCCCATCCATCTTAGAGTACGTACTAAGTACGTATGGTAAATGTGTACAAGAAATTAAAAAAAAAGAGTTTCGACCCTACTAGAATCGTACAGATAGGGATGTGAATGGTGTTAGTCGAGCAATTATGCGAGATGTTCTAAGCTTACATCGAGCCTTGATATCGCTCGACCGACCGACGGCCTTATAGCGATCCGCAGTGCATCACGCCGAAAGCCGCTCATTGAACGGAAGTGCAGGTTGTAAAAACTACGGCATTGTCCCAGCACTACTGCAGAAGTATGTAAAGCATTCGACAAAGTTGCATACCGCGCTGTGTCAGCGACCGACCACAGATATTCAGGCTGCTGCATGTTATACGGGTACATTATTATCACTGCTATATTTTCCTTAACCATAACTACTTGATACCAGCTAATTACGTGGAGGTATTTATTTGCTAATACCTAAACTAGCGAATTGCTAGGTACACACCGATCGAATTTGACTTTGATCGAGTGGTAAGTTCATAAGTTATTATCTAATATTATATTATTTTATAAGTTCACCAAACCAACTAACACTGTCTGCGACGGACTGCGTGCGGGTTCGATCCCCAAATAAAACAAACATTTGTGTGATCCACAAAAGCTTGTTCTATACATCAGCCACTTTAAAGAGATAATTAACGTGCTTTAGGATTATGAACCTTAATTCAATGACTTCAGTTTCCATCACATTCAAATTACTTTTAAGCCCTTTTCGGTAACATTTGTCATTCTAAAATGAACTTAAACACATGTTGTCAAAGTTGATAATTGCGTAATTAGTAATAACGTTTAATTCTCTTTCCATATTGGCTCAGTATAGGTTCTCTGTGAAGGTGATTTAAATGCTTGTAGAATCCCCTGCGAGACAGGGAACAAATTCCCAACTGTAGAAGTTGTTTAATAAAACAAAAAAACAATCAAGACAAACTAAGTATCTGGAATTTGGGAAACAAGGAAGACAGCTTTCTTAGACGACTGATAATTTTGGTATTTATACCTAGTTTTTGACACCATACCCTATTATTGGTAAGCACAATATGTTATACCTCTAGGCAGTGCCTCCGAGCCACGGTCCCCGCTCGGCGCCGCCGACCCTGGCCCGCGGCCGCCACTCCGTACAGACCTTCTATCGCTATACTAGGTACATAATTACTCGTTAACTGTAACAATAACAGAGCGTGAGCTAATCAAACGGTTCGCGCCAATAACACTCTCCTAATCTTAATTAAACGACGACCATGTGGGAGTGACAGACAGACACTCAGACAACGCTAAGATAGTTTTGTGATAATAGACTCACGTACCAATCACATATCAAAAGAGTTGTACGTCATAGCAAAATACTTAAATGAGAGAGAGACCACTTCCTCTCAAAGTTTTAGTTTGAATAAAGTATTTAAAGTTCACTCAACCCAACCAGGGAATAAGGAATATTAAAACAGCATATTATTATAACACTCAGTTATATGCGGTTTTAGAATAGATAGTTTTTTGAACTCATTTAATATAGCTGGTAAAGAGTTATCCACCAGATAGCAAATTGATTGTCGTTTCACGCAATAATAAAATTAACTGCATTCGATAACTAAAAATAACATTCTATTTTGCAAACACTAACTTAATTGTCAGCCTTGGTTCACTATCTATAGTTTTGAAAATAATTATTTTAAAATCCAATCAAGTATTCAAATATGTGCAAAAAGCTATTATTTTATGTAATAGAGGTAATTGTGCAGGCTGAGGAACGTTTAGGTGGTGCAGACCTTCACACTCACACCTCCGCACAGCCGAAGATGCCCCGAGAGAGGCCGGGTCAAGGGCGACGCGCGCCGACCATTTTTTATATTAGTAGAGATCTTTGCAGTTAGCCTGCGCAGACTTTGACTGCTTCACCGGACTTTTGGGCCTCCAACCAGAGCAATAGGAAAAAACTCACGCGCAACGACCACTGCTGTGTGTGAGACTGTGGTTGGTGACGTGCTGAGCTAAGGTATCTACTTCTTTTCGTGTCGCGATTTGCGGAGTCTAAAGTGCAGGTATATGCGCACTTAGAGCAATTCAGCATGTACGGCATGGTCTGACTGCTAGCTCTTCACTCGCATATCTCTCGCATAAGAGATACATCTAGGTAAGGATGTAAAACCGTACATCATTCTATGTAAACATTTTGAACGGAAAAGGTTTGCAATTACAAACGTTTTAATAAAAGGTGTATTCTGTCATATCAAAGTTCTCCTCCGTCGACTTAAAAAAATAAGTAAAACAACGAAAATGTATATAAAGTAAGAATGTCGTTTATTGTAAATGATTCCATTAGCCTTATAGCCTAATTATTTTGTGCATATAGTGCTACCATCGGCCGCCATCCGCCGGTATTCACCGACAGACAGCCTCTATTCACATCTACCACTTCATTACAATATTGATGACGATTTTAAATCTAAACGATATTCGAGCAATACAACTACACGTACCTACGTCTCGTATATAATACAACCCATTACCCTTGGTTAATATGATAATCTTATAGATTACTATCGAGAGAGAATATTATAGAGATTTGTACTTTTACGTGAAACTTGAAGCTGTGTCACACAGCAGCTCCTTGAGATCATTTATTATGTAAGACGCCACTCGATAGGGTTCCATAACGGACAGAGATGGTGAGCTGATGCCTGCACGCTGCACGCTGGACCGCTCGCCACGCTGCAGCGCGGTCTGCTCAGCAGTACACAGGGTGGGACCTACATGCAGCATTCTCGGTGACAAGTCGCGGGGAACACTCGTCAAATAAAAACTCTTGAGCCTCCCGAGATGATTCATTCCCAATGCATCGCTTTAATTGTAACTTATGAAACAACTTGAACATTAAACGTCTCATAGCTTTGAGCTAATTTGAATGAGACCTTACATAACGGAACTTACAATGTAATGTCCTATAATAACTAATGCTAAGTATTGTACAGCGGATAAACTCGCGCGCGCACGACACGCACACATGCCGCCGCTACGTGCGCAAGATTCACCGATATCACCACCTTCTCAATTACTGCGTTTTATATAACACTAAAACATAACATATACAATTTTTTGCATTGATTAATAAGTAAATACATACATAATTTTAATTAATTTAAACATTATTCGATACGTATACATTGTGTTAAGAAACCCCTGTCCGACCCGAAAGGATGATATCACAATCACGAGCCGAAATAAAATATCAAATTTGGAAAATTCATGATAGTTAACAATAATAATGGATTTTGAAATAACCATTTTTTGCCCTGAAATTCCCTAAATTTGAGAATAAAACAAAAACTACAACACCAATTTCGTCGGTATTTTTGGGGGCCTTTTGTTTGGTAATAAGGTAGCATCTGTGACGACGCCGACTCACTCTCTCGAAATATGAGAAAAAAAAATTTAAATATTTAGGTTATAATTTTTTTTTCCATATTTTTGTAATCAGATATCGATACCTAACAACACCTTAACGGATCGGACAGGGGTTTCTTAACACCCTGTATATTATAACTGAAACTTTTCGATCTTTATTATAATATATTATATTAAAAAAATATTTGCACAGCCCATAAATACATCTTCTAGATTTACACCAATAGACACATTAATATTCTGCAATACAAAAGGGCCAATTATAGACTGGACTTATTATTATTTATTAAATGTTTGTCTGGATGGAGTAGAAACGTACCTCTACAACGAGATCGTTTCGATAAACTGCAGTTATAACGAAACACAAACGAAGGACAATCATTTAAATAATAATACTACGTTATATCCAAATTCACCATTATTATAGACCACGCAGGCGATATCCATAGGTAAAGCAAGCGACGTAAGCTTTTGTAGATAAAGACACCACCAGCACTGTACATCTTGTGAGAAGATTGCGGGTAAATGCAATCGATATGTTTAAAGTCGGTGCCGAATTTGAGCGAGGTGGGCGCCAGTGGTCAGACATCGGCGGCAGGCGGCGGGGGAGGGTCGCGCGCGGGCTCCTGCGCCGCCGCGTCCAGGTCGGCGAAGGAGTCGGGCAGGCGCCGGTGCAGCGTGTCCGGCACCAGCCGCGTCAGCGCCGCGCTCAGCAGCGGCAGCGACCCGAACAGCAGCGTCGGCAGCCACCACTTGTACACCGCCTGGAAACACCACAAACACACATGCTCAAATTCTGTGCCATGTAATTTTTTTTAATATTTCTACCATGGTATAGTATAGCTGTGCAGTTTACTTAATATACCAATGTTCATTAATAATAATAATAAACATTTATTCGCTGAAACATGTGTGTACATACAGAAATTGGTGCATGTAAGATGACAAATTAGATAAAGTACTTATAAAACATGTTTGCCATTTTCCATGGCATGCAAATATTTACAAAAGGTACACATTCGCGGTTTAACAATTTTTTCTCAGCTATAGCCGACAAATGGCGCGCTTTTTACTTGATACTTACTGATTGTTCGGTCTAAGAAACCGAACACTTGCTAACTCCGCAGTTTCGCAGTTTGTATCCAATTCATGATGATTGATGAATTTAAAATGCATAAGTGCTTTCCAATCTACCTCTACACGAAACACAGCTGTGCAGCAGTACTTCATATCGATGTAAAGTGACTGTCTTTCCAACTGAGACTTAACCAGCCACGGCTGCTTTGTTTTATTTCATAAGATGTCACCAATGTAAGTGAGGTAATAAATATGTAATAATATAATGTGCTGACCAGTAGCGGCGTGAGCGGCGCGAGGATGGCGCCGACGCGGCCGAGCGTGGAGCAGGCGGCCAGCAGGCGCTGGCGCGCGCGCGTGGGGAACAGCTCCGCCGTGTACACGTAGAGCGCGTTCAGCGTCATGGTGGCGCCCATTTTGCCGCACAGGTACAGCGCCGTGCCCCACACCCCGCTCGCTGCACAACACACAATATCCTCAAAGAAATTTATAAACAAACTGACATCTGGATATAGGGCCTGATAACAATCAAATACCTACATTGTTTTAGGTAAGCTTTTTGCTAAATTACTATGTATGCAATGTAAGCTCTTAGAGATACAAGAAACTTATAAACAATTCTAAGATGAGACATCAACTGATGTACCTACGGTCATCAAAACAAATATGTCAAGATAAATGAGTTGTAATAAGAATTGTATTTATTCGAAGGGCGATTGTTTTTAGGTATGAGAGCGATGGGTACCTTGCGGTAGACAGGACATGGCGATGAGCGCGGCGGCGGTGATGAGCAGCGCGGTGGTGAGCAGCGGGCGGCGGCCCACGCGGTCCAGCAGCAGCGTGTTCAGCAGCAGCGCCGGCAGCTCGGCCGCCGCCACCAGCGCGTAGTTGGCGTGCGGCGAGCCCGCCAGAGCGTGCGCCGACACCGCCAACCCGTAGAACACGAACACCGCCGACATCCACCACACGAAGCACACGCACAGACGCCGCCGAAGCGCGCCGTACCTGCGACACACGCCTCGCGTTAGGATTTGGGACATCAGATGAAATAATCATACATAAAATAAAAGTCTGTGTTAGTATTTATTATGTTAACACGGTTAGTACACCAATTATATTAACACAAACAGTACACTCAAAAAAAGCATTAAAAAAAGGTAAAAGACCAAAGACACAACATTGATCTTAAATTTACTTATGCATGAATAAAGTTAAGATTAATATTGGGAATCTATTTTATTTATAACATGATGCCATACTTATTTGTTAGTTACATTGTGTCAATTACAATAAATAGGACATACTACGTATGTGTGTACTCACTTGAGCAGTGCGGTGAAGAGTCCCTCGTCGATGTCGGCGGCGGCGCCGGCGAGCTGGTCTTTCTCGAGCAGCATCTTCTCGAGCGCCTCGCCGGGCGGGCGCGCGCGGTTGACGCGAGCGGCGCGCCGGATGATGCGCGCGGCGTCGTCCAGGCGCCCGCGCGACACCAGCCAGCGCACGCTCTCGGGCAGCAGCCACGGGTACAGCAGCAGCAGCAGCGACGGCGGGTACATCAGCCGCGCCCACGTGCGCCAGTAGCCCGTCAGCAGGTCCGCCAGCGCCAGCGCCGCCGCGCCCAGCGACAGCGGCACGCCCAGCACCAGGCTCGCCAGGATGCGGTGCTCCACGCCGAGCCATTCAATCACTGCGTTAATCATACATTTTAGAGCCCTAAGAGCCCATTCCAAATTCAGTTTACGCGCGGCATTTACACTCTACAGAACATTACCATAATGCAAAGCTTATTATGCGTATTGCTGATTGCAGTGTTATGTTAATGGTATTCCGGTGAATGTACTACAGTCGTAGTGCAGGTGTGGCAGGTAGGAGCCTGCACCTGGCTGTTTGTTTAATGTATCATGAATGGAGAACCGATATTATCATCCCATGGACGCGTCGTGTTCACGGTATTATCATTTTCAAATATATTCTAATATTCGTTTGTCATGCATACGAAGTTCAGAATATAGCCGTGGTAGTACATTTTTGTAATAGTGTGAGAGTAAATGAGGGCACTCACTGAGCACGAAGGCGGACGGGTATACGCTGGCGCCGAGCACGGTCTCGAGCAGCTCGCCCAGCAGGTACGTGCGGTAGGAGTCGGCGAAGGACTTGGCCAGCCCGAGCACGCCCGCGCCGCTGCCGCACACCACCAGCGCCGTGCGCCGGCCCCATCTGCAATGTACAACGTTACACTAAATACTCCACACACACATACCCTTTAGTAGTTATCTACAAAACCTAGGTAAACCGGCGAAGATTGAATAAAGCTCGATGACTACAAAGATCTCAAAAAAACTACAATTACTATAAACGATAGTAGAAAGCCGTTCAAGCAACAGAATGTAATAAGCGTTCAAACAACAATTATTTATAACCGTTGACATCAATATTACTTATTTAGTATACAGGTGTACCCATAGATATAAGAAAGAAGATGTTTTAATTATAATGTCTTGAAAGTTAGGGTTTATAGGCAGAGATTATAGCAAAATGTTAAATATTTCTGAGTCTAGTAGACATAATTGCATTTAAAAATAGCAATAACAAGACAGGTAGTTTACAAGTAGCTATACATAACGATCTAAAACCGGTGTCACCACAGCCTGCGAATGTTAATACACAGCTGATGTACCACAGCCACGCGTCTACAGATGGATTCAAATTGACACCTTAAGTTCTGATAAACATGAGCTATTTTAGATCGATCAACAATGCTATCGACGGTTAAAAATATAGGCATCGGTATAAAAATAAACTGTACGAGACAGGTCTCGCATGGTTAACAGTCCGTACTGGATAATGATTTGATACTTGACAATTTGATACCAGTTAATGAACTGGTATGAAATTGTACCTAGTTAAAAAAAAACCTCATTAAGCGCTATTTAAAGACACATTTACATAATGACTTTAATTTATTTGTTTATTGAACGGATCATCATCGTCATTCTAATTAAGTAAACAATCACAATCATCAACCATCAAACAGTAACTCCGGCCCGCGATACACTAGGGCTCAATCCCGCAATATCAACCGTGAACACTGCGGGACTGTTAATTACGAGACCCGTCCTAAATTAATTTCTTATTTACTTTTTCCTACGCTCACTAGCTCTCTAGAAGAGAGCGCCAGTTGTTAAGCGGAGAACTCTTTCCAGTTACCATACTATTGTCATAGAATGTGTGCGGCTGAGTAATACACTACCTGTCAGAGACGAAGCCCATGATGGGCAGCGATATGAGCATGCCGACGTTGTGCACCGTGCCCACCAGCGAGCGCTTCCACTCTTGGCACGCCAGGTCGAACTGCGAACAATAAGACCGAATGACGCGGGCCGAGCAATACTACCTCTACCACCTGTAAGAAGCAAACACAACGCTCATCTGTTGCCAACTCCCGCGCGCCTGTGTGTGTGACTGTTGGCGGTCTTGCCGGACTAGTGAGGGGTCAATGTGTTCGTGTAACACATAAGTCATGAGTAGTAGGTGTTCTGATTCATAGTCACGTGCTCTGTGCCACTTGCGGAAACCTGTTTCTTTTACGAGCGACACAAATGTGCGCAAAAATAAAAAAGCAAAACATTTTTTATAAGACCTTCGAACTCTATTGAACCCACATTGACTAAAATTAAAGAACCCATTTTTAGTGAGATGGGAAGAGTAGGATAGAAAAAGGAAATATCAAGATCTAATCATGTCGAAGCACATATCAACTTTCATGCATTACCTAATTATTTACTCCTTTTCCCTATAGTTGGCGTTTGGCGTAGCACTGTAGCAGTCGATAGATATTTAATACTTCTTTCTCAGTTATCTTACTAAATTGGGAAAAGCTAAGGGGTAAGTTAGAAGAAGGTTCTTATACATGTAACGTTGTATTAGTGTGGGGTGCGTTACCTCGGCCACGATGCTGCTGCCGTGCTGGTACACGTAGCGCTCGCAGGCCACGGCGCTGGCGTTGTCGAAGGCGTCGGGGGCGCAGGCGGGGGCACGCGCGGACCAGCGGTCGCAGCGCGCGCCCTCCGGCAGCGCCCAGCGCGCCCACTCCGGCTGCCAGCGCTCCGCCGGCGCCACGCCGGACGTATCGTTGCCCTCGCACTCCGGCACGTGACATCTGCAAAGAACAGTACATCATTACTTTGAATACTCACATCTTTGTCTTCTTATGGTACTTAGCGTTGAAATTATTTCAAACTTCATCATTATCACATACAAACATTCTGAAGGTGTACTCAATCATGATTAAGAGCAACTTTGGTTTCAGTTTATAGTCTTCAATGAAATATTTTAAAAATGGTAAAAATAATAATAATGTCTGACCACAAACTCGCCTCGTCTATGTAACCTACAACATGTACTACTGTATCCAACCTAAGATAAACCAATCAAGAATTTCTAGTAGTTATGTGTGCGGGAACCGGCGGCGGCGCAGTCGCCGCCAGGGCGCGGCCCAGTGTGCCGACACACCCACATGAAAGCTTCTAGTGCGGAACTCGCTCTGCGCGGACACTAGGCGACCACTGCGGGGCCCGGTTTCTAACATACAACATTATTATTATTTTACAAAAACCATAAAACCTACTTGAACATCTGTTCAGGTCAAATATCTATAGACAGTTTTCACAATTTATTAAAGCAATCGACTCATATCGATCTGCTAGATAAAGTCACCAATGTAGAGTCATTTACAAATCCACACTGATCTAGCAGGTTTATGATGACTGCACTTGAACTCTACAAATATCAAGTAGTTCACAGTTGTACAAATATTTTCCGAAGCGAAAATTCGTTTGCGCAGCTGTCGAGCACGAGTTTCCTCACTTGATACATATTTTTGACAATGAGGTAGAGCAGCAGGCTCGTCATCCGAACTATCAATGGTCACCTTACGAAGGATCAGTGTAGGAACGCAACTTTAAATTATACTTTTCTTGTTATATCTATAAAATGTAATTGTTCATAGTAAAGTTGTTGGAGATCCAAGAGGAAGGATAATAAATAAAAAAGACTACAAGGACACCTCGCGCCGTAGTAAACAAGGTCGCTATGTATAATGTATGAAGTAATATTATGTGTGCTTCAAAACAAACGCGGCAGGAGGACCCGAGGGGAGGGCGGGGCTTGAGAAACTTCTTCCTTAAAACTAGTTTTTAAGATCTTAAAAGTAAATAAGTTTTCTCAGTTACCTACCACGGCTCTACATCAAATCCTTATAATACTTTAACTTTTAGCTGTGTCTGGTACGATGTGTACATATACTTAGTTACCGTAAAAGGCCAAACATTGTAATATCTTACGTTTTACTAGAATATCTTAGGATATACCGTCGTGAATTGGTAAATACATTGTTTTTTAATTTTCGAGCTTTTTCCATTAGAGTTTATTACAGGCTCGGGACACGGATGGACTCTATTGAGTTTGATTATTACATTTCAGTTCCTGACGTTTCGACGCTTTTGCATAACAATCCAAAAGCAAATTGCAAAATTTCCATCATCGACCGCATCACTGATTTCTATGGGGTGGTAAGAGGTCGAAAAGAACGACGACCTCAGAGCGTTATACATCAAAAGTTGGTAAATCTTAGTGTTTACCGAAGTTTGGGATTTAGCAGTAACATACACCACTATTTATAAAATACTTAAGAACTGGTTTCTTGTTTACTGAATCAACATACGCATAAACTAGTGTGTACGTACTCGCAACCAGTGCCTCCACGATCAAATCATATTTTATTACCAACTAGCTGTGCCCGCGACTTCGTTGATGCCTGAACAAACAGACAGACAGACAGACAAAAAAAAAATCACATTTTTGGGTTCGGTGACGGTCTAGTAACACACCCCGCCATTTTTTTTTTAATATTTTCAATGAACAGAATTTTCACTTCTACAGATTTATTATCTATACTTATAATAAATCTGTAGAAGTGAAAATTCTGTACATTGAAAATATCAAAAAAATAAATGGCGGGTTGTGTTACTAGACCAACACCAAACCGAAAAGTGTGAAAAAAAATATTTTTGTCTGTCTGTCTGTCTGTTTGTTCAGGTATCACGCAAAAACTACCGGTTCGATTACGATGAAACTTGGTATAATTATTCTTTATTATCCTGGGCACCACACTGGGTAGTTTTTATCCCGGTAAAGTATAAACAATAAAAAACAAACTTAATTTTGCGGTTAAAAACTCATTGATAAGTTTCGTCATCCACGCGAACGAAGTCGCAGGCACAGCTAGTAAGTAATAATAATAATATAGATTAATGATCAAATGGGCTCTTTTAAGTACTTAAATAAAAAGTTGCGGAAACAGTGCGACGGGGATTTGTACTGGTCTTGAACCGTAGAACTAGGTATTACAGATGCTGTTTAAGCAGTTGTCCCATGGTTGTCCCTATATGATATGTCCCCCGTAACTTGCTGGTACTCCAGAAATATATATTTTTCTGATTTAGATTACATATTTATGTATGCGGCTTTGACTAAACATGGTATTTATTCATAACTTTGGTAGTCATATTTATTTATATACAAATACGAACAAGGAAATAGGAAATACACAACCTAATCATACATTGGGATCGTCAGTTAAACACACATGTACCTACATATCTATTAATAATGCGTATATTGCGTTGTTTCGCGAATAAAATCTCAAGGTCCCTAATTAATGTGCGAATAATATAACCGGGAACGAAGGGGTCTCGCGCGTGAATCACTCGCGCCGCTCATGTAGCGCTCTCCAAGTCTCCACCTTTACATCTGGCATTTGCAGGAGCCGTTTTATTTTCGCTATCGCCGTTATTACATTTTCTATTTTAACACGCATGCCAGCTTTATCATAGTTATACATAGACAACGTAAAAGTAGTTTATTTAATTTATTTAACTATCACTTATGTTACTTCAACGACATTCGAATTTAGGTTCTTCAACTTCAGGTACCTACGTGATTTGAAATAAAAATTGCCGCCATCGCCTGTGTGTTGTGAACACAAACAAGAACAAGTACAAAGGAAGTGGTAGGTATAGGTAAGTGTAATAAGTTCAAGCAAGTGATGCTGTACCCGCCGGTTCGTATTTGTCAAATACTAAACTAATTGCTCTTAATTGCTAACGCCTCGCCTCATTGATAATGGCCCTCCTCTTATTTAGTACATAATTTATAATTAAAACACTCAACACGTCGGAGCCCGTCTGTCACTCGCAAGTGGTTTTATTCTCTTTGCTCGCAAGCCATCATTAGGCGGTCAGTCACACGCTCTACTTACTCTACTTATTAAGACAATCAATACTGAGCCTGACCGCCGCTCGGACTAATTGTAATATGTTACTTCCGTATAAAATGGTACCACGAACTGTTATCGTGCCCAAAACCACGGCAAACATTCGGCAGCGCACCCAAATAGAACAGAATGAGTTCGTACATCGCGCTACTCGCGAGTCGCTCGCCCGTGCCCGCCGCACGCCACACGCCCACACGCGTACGCTACGGCTACAAGCCGCGCGCGCGACACACCACGCGGCATAATTTTTTCACGATCTGATGATATTGAATGTAAACAATGGCAGGTCACGGCCAAGGGAAAGGGAATGGGCCGCCTGAGAATATTCCACTGAACGGCGTACGCAGCTACACGCAGCTCACATTACCGTTCAAACGAGAAGGTGGAGCGGCGAGTTCACGTTCATGGTCAACTTTTTACAAGCTGAACAAATAAAGAAAAAAGTAATTGACTCACAATTCTTAAACTCTATTATTGTAGTCAGTTAATAGGCAATCAAATATCAACAGTAGCTTATTTATAGAGACAGTAAAAAATTAAGTGCCTGTAATTTCATTGACTCTACAAAAACAACTCAAAGAAATAGTTTGAAAGTTAATTGTTTCTTGTACACGAGTTGTATTGTTTGTGGTATTGGTTGCACCCCAACAAGTAACGCAGCACGTCTGGTCCCTCTGGCAGGCGGCCACGTGTGTCGCATGTGCTGCGTGTGCCGCATGTGCCGAGCGCACACGTTCGCCACGCTGCCTGCTGGCTTGTGGACACGGACACCGGCCGAATTACAACCAATACTAGATATTCATCGATCATTTATTACCTACGAAGAGTCACACAAATAACTCGCAATGATTTTATATAAATAACTCGTGACGAATTTATTAAACAAGCTAATGTTACGCTATGTTTCGGCGAGTAGGCTGGGCCGCGGCGACATCCATATTCATGTGGGGTCATTAGCATACATCTTAGGAGCTTCGGCAGATTACAGAACCACGTGACAGCTAACTGATTAGCACATTATATTTGTTGCTCAGAGCGTACCTATGTAAATGTCCCCAATATTTTCATGAGATTATAATCTTGCCGTAGGTACAATACTTGCTCAACTAACTGCTGTACTTTTTACCCGACTGCCAAGAAGGGTTATGTTTTTCGCGCGTATCTTGTATGTATGTATGTATGTATGTGTGTAATATTCTTTATTACCTCATATCTTCGAAACGGCCAAATGGATTTCGATAATTAGCTTATCGTTGGATTTGTATCGATTACCCAAGTGTTCTTAGATATGTCACGTCAAACAAAAACCAACATGGCGGCCACGAGGTGCCATAGATTGAGGTAAAAAAAATATATATATATATGTTTGCCACAATATGGGTATCAAATTAAAGGGCTTGTAACGAGGATTCTAAAATGGTATATCATATACGTATAAAAAAAATATACCATGTGAAAAATGGTTCTTTATCCAAACTAAATACATACTCGAATGCCGTACGCTAGGTGGATTATGATTTTAACTAAAAAGTGTTAAATAAAAAATAAATTAATTTTAAACCCTTAATGAATGATTTTAGTCTAGCTTATTTAATGGGTCCCGACTGTGACAGTAACTTGCTATCTACACTTCTAGACTTATTGAACTTGTTTTTTACTTTTCAGTTTTTATTTAAAGTGATTTTTATGCAGTCGGGTTTTTTTTATTATATTTAAAATTAATTTATTTTTTTATTAGTTTTTATGCGTTTATAACTATCATCCGTCAGTCCATAAATTACCAAGTAGACTTGCTGTTTCTTTGGCTCTTGGGTTAAGGGAAGCAAGGGTTAATTTTATGATATTTTAGAAACTTTAATGTTATGTTTTAAGAAATGTTACAAAACACGTTAAAAATGTGACAAAAAAAGAATGCTGGGCATGGACATAATTTTAATATTTCTATGGAGCTGACAGATATATTATATTTTAAGAGTCGAATAGTAAATGTTCGTGATTAAGATGAATTTTCACTTTGTTACAGTGATTATAATAGAAGAAAAACGAAATGGTGTCGATCGATAGAGCATAAATAAGACAGATATTACAGGACGGAAATACCTAAAGAGACGGAAAGGCAAGTCCTGTCGACAAAGATAATTAGTAATCCGAAAATACTAGATACCCGCCGTTATCACAAGGAGTGTGTGGGTAGTGCGTGGTGTGGTGTGGTGTGTGGTGCTGTCATGTGTGTGAGGAGTGATGACCCGGAGCATAACACGGGGGGGGGGGAGAGATAAGCCGCAGACGCCTGCGATACCACCGCGCTGACACTCGCGGCAGACTAAACAACCACCCGATTGATTGCTGATTGCGACACTACATTTTTATATGTCGGCCACCGCTTATCAAAAATTAAGTAGTTTATGAGGAAATCATTGCTTGTTTTGTTTGTTTTTTAGTTGCAAAATAAATGATCAATAAATTTCAGTTGAGACAATAACGCGTAAAAAAATTAACGATAAATATTTGAGATGCGTGTCTCATCACTTTAACATGATGTGGGCTCAGTGTCCGGTTCAAGATGTAACCTGAGTGCAGGCACTCGTGCAGACGATAGTCCAGTAAGTTAATATGTACAAGTAATAATGTTGTTATCCGTGTGAACGCGCCGCGATAACGCTCCTCCCGGTACACTCGGCGCTCCACAAGGTTAAGTAAACATAATACCAAAGTTATCGAGATCAATAAATAAGCGACGCCGATGATACCGCGAGGGTTGGCGGACACACGGACACACGCACGGCTCGGGTGTGTTTGTAAATATTAATAACATTATTGTGTCATCCGTATTATTACTACGTCGCGTCGCCTCGCAGCAACCCGCCTCGCCCTGCGCGACACGTGTAGACCGGCGCCTGCGCATACTACACTCAATCATAGCCTTATTAATATTAATTTCATTCAATGTTTTTGTAAATAATTCTTTGAAGTGCTTTGGCTATTTATTTTTATAAATAATACAAGGCATGAATTGTGTTTACTGAACGTAATAACGCACGGGTTTTTTTTATGGTCAATATAATAGCGAACGTTAAGGAGATATAAATCTAATTTTCATTCACAATAAATTTATTTACGAAACAGTAGGTAAGTAATATTAAAAAACAAAAATATATCGTAATTACTAATATTTATATTTATCTGTCAAACCATCATAACAGTCAAAATAACATCAGCTAACAACAAACGTCTGCTTACTGAAAGTATTTTGGTTAGCACCTTATCAGCAACCGTTCATATTTCATTTTGACACACAGAGATTACCGTACGTACAAACCTTAGAGTATAGATAAGAAACTAAAGAGTGAGCCTATCAGTGTATGAACCGTAAGCACTAGTATGAACTAGTTTTATCGTAAATTTTGTATCAAGACGGAGCTTGCCGTTTTAATAAAACTATCTAATACCCTAATATTATCCTAACAATGTCGAAACCATCGATATTTTCGCATATAAGTCTGTCGTTGCGTAAAAATAACTTTAAATCAGTAAACGAATGTACTAGATACAGACAAAAAGTGCTGCTAAGTCTATAGTATATCTAAAGTCTATGGTACAAACCAATAAAAAAAAAACAAATAAAAATTGCTTTAATTATTAATGTAGCTATCTGCGGGTAGCATGGGAAAACTTCTTATTCCGTGCCGCGGACACCTTTCCGCACTTAAAAGATTGCGTGTTACTAAATACTCTGATAGGAAAGTTAAGAACATTTCTATTAGATACTATTTATAGTTTTATAATATTTTACATTATTAATAAATTATTTGCGATGTACCTACTGGTGAGTGACTGAAAGTTATCATCTCTTGAATGTCGCGATTGCGATCTAGGCTGGAAGTTCCTTACAGATAATAGGTGGGTCGGCGCACATATTCAACTTACATTCAATAAAAAATTATCTTAGTTACAAATGTTCTATTATGTTTAAGTGTAGTAATGGTTGTACAATGAGCTGGTCGGGATCCATGTTCGTGTCGCTAAAACAGCCGGCGATACCGGTTGTTAGGTGGAATGTCCGATTTTCACTAAAATGCTCGAGTGTACCGGTTGCTGCGAGAATGTCGGTAAGCAAGCACTGAACACGAGTTGGTAGCCCTGTACTGACCGCACTCGGGGGACACGTACGAAAACTACATTTTCTTAGAAGAAATTATTGAGATGTTAAATGTTGCTGTATTTTGTAGGTTTTTACTGAGTCTAGATGAGCAGTTTTAAACAAACCTGAATATACATATAAAGTCATTAGTCCCTATAATAATCAACTATAGTGAAAAGGCGACGTTATCTTGGAACAGATGCATGGACGTAGAATGGCGCACTGTGAAGGAACAGTAGCGCTCAGTGCAGCTGCCTCCCCGGCCTGACCGCTGACCGCTGACCGCTGACCCCGCGCACGAGCCTCCTTGCTGATCGGCTGCGTCGGCTCTAGTACGTATTGCTTACACTCGTGCCTCATCCCATTATCCATTCACTTAGATAAAGTGATACAAAGGTAAATAGAGAATCTTCGAAGTTACTGATTGATACCTTCAAAGACACCTTCTGATATTATTTGGGTTACTTATCTAGAGATAAGTAACCCTGTCTGTCTGTATTTCTGTTTGTCTGTTTAAATTTTCACGGCTAAGCCGCCGCGCCCGCGCCGAACCGATTTTGATTAAACTTAGTACCTATGGGGTAAGCTTAGATCCTAAGGTAATACATGAGCATTGATCATAATTTTGTAAAACCTACCACCTACTGACCTAAGTTAACATGTGGAAGCAAAAATTATATTGAGTAGGTATTAAATAAAAGAGTTAGATTAAAAACATATTCGTATCCAAATTAATTATCAAACTATTATATATTTATTTTAGCATCTGTCTGGGATGAGTATGATCTCGCTTAATATTTACTTGAACTTAGGTATTTAATGTCCATGATAAACCAAAACGCTATCTTACGTGCCTGAATGAATCCCGTGCAGAGTCGTCATATATTTACTGCGTTTGTTTACATTTAACAACTTCATGTATTGAAACCATTTCGATGAGAAAGCATAGTGTTTATGAAGCATGTGTACCTGTGCGGCGTGGGTGCTGCGAGGAAGACGTAGTTGGTGCCGTAAGCCCCGGTGAGCAGCACCGGCAGCGCCAGCAGCAGCGCCAGGCGCGCCTGCCAGCGGCCCCAGCCCGAGCACCACTCCTCGCTGGCCGCGCCCGACATGACGCACAGGACCGCGACCGAACACTCGATACCCGCTCAACACGACGCGCCGGACCCGCTACTGTGCCTCGCGAATACGATCGGTAGGAATGGGGCAGGCGCCGCGGCTGCTGCGTCAGGAGCGTGTCTCCAGCCGGAAGGTCGGCGAGCTTGTGAGCAGCGAGTGCCGCCGGCGAACGCGCCCACGCCGCGCCGGCTTCAGGATCACCTGTTTCAGACTATTGTTGATAGCTAAAAGGAGATAGGCAGTCGGCTTGACAGTTGACCCCTTCTGCGATTGTATCGTATTAGCCGAAATAAACCTTGTCGATTAAACAACAAGGTCTATATTCTCGGGCCGCGTTTACGGAAGCCAGGCCGGTGCCACGTGCTCTGTGTAACGTAAACACTAAAATAAATATGTACGAGGAGGTTATCCACATTTAGTTGAACATGATTTGGGAGGTGATGCCTTCTTACGAGACATTTTTTTGTTTGGCTCGTCGCCAATTAGAACGACAAAAAACTTATCACATTTTTTTATTATTACAGTTTGTTGTTCAGTAGATACCGAACTATAGATCATCAATCCCCGATCCCGCGGCCTGCGCCTTAATCGGTGCAGTAGTTCGTGCGCGGCGCAACAGATGGCGCTCACTTGTGGATTAAAGGGGAATATAGGGGAATGTAAAAAAAATTGTATTGTATGCGCAATTCGTGTCCAATGACAATTAGTTACGGTATGTACAATGTTAAATTTTTATGTAATACAAAAATCAGAAAGTGTGTGTGTGAGAAAACGAAACGGCGGCGTTAAAATTGCTAATTTGTACTGTAGGCAGAAATAAGTATTTGTACAAATTTTACTAAGGCTTTACTTTTGCCAGATCCACATAAAACGGCCACCAGCGGTTGGCTCTACTCAAATCTGCTGAACAAAATGTCTTCTCATCAAAAAATTCCTCCACATCGCTGTCGAGTGGGACGAGGTTTGGTTTGGTGGCACCTTATGTTAACATAAACATGAAATCGTTATTCCTATTAAGTATTGAATTTTTTCGAGATTGAACAATTAGTGTGATAAGGTAATCATTAAATCAGCTCTTGATTTACGTCACACTAACGTAGTGACGATGATTATTCTAAAAATTATCCACCATGTCATTATAAATAAGTAGTTACAGCATTTGGAATACATTTTGTGGTGGATCAGTTGCGCCTGACCGAATGCTAGCCACATAATAATATACGTCAACATTACTCTACATCATTGACTAGGCGTTACACTGAGTGTCGCCGGCCCTTGCACCCACAGTATGTCTGTCCGGCTGGCTTTATAGGCCTGCCAGCTCTTGTTACAGCTGACTCTGAGTAGAGCAGTCTGTGCACAAAGAGAACCGTCTACGCGTATGATGACAACACTGTTGCGTCATTATAGTGCGACTGTATCATTGAAATATTTTGAAACTATGTTAGTACACGGATTTATTCGATGATTATGTTCTTGTATTTTATAACAATATATTTCTGAGCTTAAAACTTAGTATAGGTGTTACATTCATTTGAGATCGTACTTATTTCGATAATATTCAAGCATGTTATTTATTCAAATAAAAGCAATAATGGCTTAATAAGGGTAACCTGATGACCTGAAATACAGGCCCATAAAGCCTAGGTTAGGCACCAGTCTCCCACAATATACTTACTTATGTTTTAATGAGACGCTGACATGTAAATAATGTGTACATATTGTGGTCAGAAAAATAAACGTATTATTATGTTCAAGAAATTCTTTATTAGCATAAAAAATGTTTTTACATCCCATATTTAGTTAGCCAAGGGAAACCATTTAGTTTGACATTAATTGCGCCGACTATGAGTGTTCACACTGAATTCCAATGCCGAATTGAATAGTTCTTTATATTTGTATATTTATAAACATGCATACTTCATGCACGCACATGGTTGATAAGGCCGATGAGATCTCCTTTACAATACAGATATTTTACGCAGTCACTGTGGGCGGTATCAATCCCTAACGGTAAATTAATGAACTAATTAAGCGTTTAATTTACTAAATACGTTTATTTTTATTAAAATAGTAGCTTTAACCAAAGTAAAATGCAAACACCATTTACAAATTCCACTCGGCTGTCGGCTGTAGGTAAAAAAGCGGCAACGTGTCGGGTTTGACGCATATCTCAACTTGTGCACCATGCTCAAATGGTGAACTTAGCAACTGGTGCACTTCTCATATGGTACTACACTTCGCAAAAGGAGCACTTTTTAAGATGAGTTTTTAAGATTATTTTGTTGATTGTATTTTTAGGCCTACGGAAAACCAAAGATTGTTTAATTTTTAGACAATTTTTCCAAATCTCCACTCATCTTAAAAATTGCTCCTTTTGCGAAGTGTACCATATGAGAAGTGCACCAGTTGCTAAGTTCACCATTTGAACATAGTGTACAAGTTGAGATGTGCACCAAATGCGTCAAACCCAACGTGTCGTCGTTTATGGAGAAGCTTAGATTGTTTGAACACAACACAATCTTTTACATTTGTGTATTTTATAGCATGGCTGTGTGTGACGCTAGGTCTGAGTCCCAGTTTCGATCCCCGGACAGGTAAAATTTTGAGTGCATACATATCGTCATCTTCGTCAGCTTTAATATTCATCAAGTGTTAATCTAACTACTTACTTTGTGTGACTTGTGTTGACATGTGTACTTATAAAATAAATTTATTACGTACGAGGATACACATTTATTGAGGTTGATAGATAGATATTAATTTATAACCATCAAGACGAAAAAAAAGAAGGTTCTTGGCTCGACTCTCGCTCAGAGTGATCATAATCCAGAGTTTAGCAACAACACGCGGTAATCTTATCTATCTGACCAATTAGATTGATCGTGCTGATACCGGATACTGGCTATCTTCATTATCATAATAAGTAAGGCGAAAGGTATGTATTGTGCTATATGTTCGTATTGTACTATACATATGTATAGACCCAGCTGGTGTAACACAGGGAAGCGGCGCGTTTGATCTGTGTTCTGATAATAATGCATGTAATTACTAATTCTGAATCAACATTAATGAGCCCACGGCTATATCTCAAGTATTAAAATAAGTTTTCCACAGGTTATGCTACTCCTCATGAATCGGGCTGTCATTGTATATCAGGATTTTTTTTCGTTCTATAGATTTGGGCTTTAAACAAACAAAAATCTTTCCGCTTTTTTTTTGTGTTAGTATAGATTGGGTATAAACCGTATAAACAGACAGCCAAATATGTTCAGAAGGTACCTAATCAGTGCAACTTAATGCAGTGTTATTAAGATGGTTCGGTGCAATATTTAATTTCGTTGCCGAATGATTGTAACAGAGAATACCCACCTTATATTTCAGTTACTGAAACATTGACCTAGATCTCGCTGCACGCATTGTGCAAGCCTCTGGCATTTATCGCATAGTGCCTGCTGCGAACTCCTTCGTTTCATCATCCTATCTTGTACCGGACCGATTGTTTTTTTTTTTTTCTTTAAACTAAAAATAAACTGATTATAAATATTTTCGGCAAAAAAAATTGTCCTGGCCTACATTGTCCAGCTACCTGCGAGTAAAATATATGCAGAATCGGTCCACCCGTTACAAAGATAAACCTGGAAAAAAAGAACGACAGACAAGAATTGGAATTATAGTTTTTAAGAATATACATATTTAGAGCAGTAACTACTTATTGGCTTAAAACAACCGAACAAGTCGGGGGACTCGCGCACTGAGTGGAAGCCTTACACACGCACACACACAAAGTACTAACCTACAGATATACATACAAGTAAAAGTTATAGTATTTTTATTGCTAAATGAAAAATAATAATTATATTTATGACTAGCTGTGCCCCGCGGTTTCACCCGCGTGAATGACAATTCATACACTATATTTATAAATTATAGCCTATGTGTTATTCCGATGTATAAGCTACACTATTGTAAAGTTTCATTAAAATCCATTCAGTAGTTTCTGCGTGAAAGAGTAACAAACATCCAAACAAACTTTCGCATTTATAATATTAGTAAGGATGTAACAAAACATCTGTGTGCCTACGCACCAAAAAGGTGCGTAGGTGATTCCCTTGCGAGTGTCGAAATTTCTCAGCCTTAACAGTTGTATATTTTTATTGCGTTGGCTTAGATGATTTTGAGATTGATTTTCACAGCTTCAAGGGACAGTAGACCTGAGTATTTTATATGAATTGAATATTTCATTTTGATGCCTAAACGCGTTCCTGAGAAAAAAAGGGTTTTGACAGAGAGATGAACAACGAAGTAATCCTATAAGTTTCCACTATTTCTTTTTGAGAAACTAAACTGAATTCTCATGTTTGAAAATATGCACGGGAATCGAATGGAGTAAAGTCCGAAAATTTTCCATTCTTTAATCGATAGGTTCAATCATAAGCATCAAAAACTTCCTAACAAACATGGTAATTTAAATAAAAGGAAACCCACGAAATGCAACTTATGAACTAAAAGGCTCGTTCACGTAGGTTCTGGTTGTTCAGGCACGCAGCGGGTATCTTGAATGTTATCTGCGCGATGACGACACGGCCGGCGGCGGCGGCGCCGCGGCGGTGGCGGCGGCGCGCGCTCGGCAGTCCCCACGCGCGCCATGCTGCAGACGGGCAGCCGCGCCGCCGAGCGCGAGCACGACAAGCGCGAGCACGACGCGGCCGATGCGCTGGAGGCGGCGCTCGGCCAGCTCGGCCCCTTCGGCTTCTACCAGGGTTACGTGCTGGTGCTGCTGTGCATCCCCAACCTGCTCGCCTGCATGTACTCGCTTAACTACGTCTTCGTTGCAGACAACGTACCTTTTCGGTGAGCGCTAAATACCTTACTTAAGTCCTGCTCAAAAGCAATCCACAATCGAGCTCATGTCAGTACAATTATTTATTAACTTTGCTAATCAGTATATAATACATATTCAAATCACCCTACTAAAGTTGTCAAAATATAAAAGGTCCGTTTTGACATTTGTCGTATCGTAGTTAAAATATATTCTATCATATTATTTAAACGCTAAAAAAATATGTATCTTTTTAATAACACTTTATGTAATTAATTATTATTTTATTGTTTCTTTCAGTTTCGTTCCAAGTTACATTCTAGGGTATTTCTCAAATGTCAAAACGGACCTTTTATATTTTGACAACAATACCTTCAAATAATAGGATTATTTATTTTACTGGATTGTGACAAAAATATTTAGAGATAAGTGACAACTAAAACTCACACCGGCGCGGCGCGGCGCGTGGCGGCGCGTCGCGTCGCTTCGTCACTAGCAAACTCGCATAATTATTAATTAGCATGCAGCAAGCTCGTAATTTATTCGTCGTAAAAAAAACTATTTTACATCTCAAACAAGTAGGATAATGATGTAGGCTAATCACACCTCACAAACAAACAAATTTTATAAATTTGTTAAAGTTGATAGACAAATAATTTTAAGATCTTACAGGAGTAGGCAAGGACGTTTGTTAAGCCACGAAATAATCTGTTCCACCAAGATAGGTGCCTCCAGATACTTCTTGTATAACAATAGCACCCCAACACTGTACAACTCAAGTAGTAATGCCTTAATTTAATATTTAGGCGCCTAAAAATAATTGATGAAAACCCATATAAGAACCAGGGAACGTTTAGTAAGTTCTAACGCTACCCGCCACCTTAGCTATCGTGCCCAGCGCACACTAGCAGTCTAGCAGCTGCAGCAGATGGCGCGGCGGGATGCGGCGGCCTGCTCGTGCGTGACGCAGCACGCAGCTGACGCTGTGGCAGTAGGCAGCAGTACGGGATTCAATGCTCTGCAGTAGTTCTAGATAGCACAGCACGCTCATGATTTATGATGCAATAAAACGTGACGAGTCAAATAAAATCACATCATTTACATAAAACAAGGCACGTGAATTATCTAGTATGACTTTGACTTATCAGAATATTGATATACCTACATAACTTATGATGTGTGCGACTACCTTGGGTAAGATCGGCAGCAGTTTTCAGCTTCGCCAAAGCGTCTCTATCTTATCGAGAGATTGTTTTGTTCGATAACAATCACTGTGCAGTACTCGTATTTTTAGCCTCGCTTACAATAACACAAACAATGTAAGGCGCTATTCAATCTTCACGGTAATCAAGCGGTGTTTGCGGAGAGCGACGTGCGCCGCGCCGCCGCGCCGCCTTGCTATCTGCCTGGCTGCGTTTGCCGCGCGCATAACGTGTGCTACACTACTCTTCTAATGCCTCTTCTACTCTCGAAGGGTGGCGTCACCTTACTGCCACGCTGCCTTCTCTTGCATGTTTCCTAAGCTACTGCTTTGAAAACAACAAACTACATCCACGTCATAGGTGCTGGTAGAAAACGCAAAACTTTGAAATAAGGGCATTTCTTTCGTGTGCTACTCACGGGTGCTACTCAAATCCAAGCACATCGATGTATTTCACATCATGTTAAAATTCCACTCACATAATGAAATTAATCGCATTTATTCACCTGGGTGATATAATATAAGCAAAGTAAAGAAATGGCATATCAAGTATATGGTATGGCAAGTCAGCAGCCAGTCGCGAGCGATCCGCGGGCCTGCGCGACTACCCGACGCAGCTCACGCTGACATTGTCCTATGATGTGGACACAATACCCGCTCCGTGCACTCACTGATCGCTGTTCGCAAACCTTTGTTTACTATCTCAGACTCTCGCACGTACATTTAGTAAAGTTGTTCACATTGTTTTACTTGCTTGTCGCTACGGAATTATGCTCAATGCTTCTGCATTCGCTAAGGAATTTGAGTTAGTTCTAAGATAATGTAATATCTTATGTAAGAGTCCGATCACGTGTTGTGGGTTGTCGTAACAGTCGCCCCATTTACTGGATTAGACGAATGCATTATAGGTGTTGGAATGTAAAAGCAGTTTCGTCGATGTTTCGTCACCAATTAAATAATAATTTAGGATGTTCTAGATTTGAATTACTTCCTGCATCGTTGATTCAGGTAATAGAGTATTACAATGTGTTACTGCTTGATTACCGGTATAAATTAAGCACTCCGGTGCTTTGAGCATATTAATCTGGCCTACCTCTTCGACCTCCGCCAGGGCGGTGCTCCCCAGGCGGTAATAGGAGGTGGCTTGCTAGATGTGGTGTAGTAAGTATGTGTTCGGTACCAGATGCGTGGTGCCGGAGTGCGAGGGCGGCAGCGCGCAGTTCGAGAACGCCACGGCGGGGGCGCTACTGCCAGCCGCCGCCTGCCAGCGGTACGCGCCGCTCGCGCCCGCCGCGGCTCACGACCTCTGCCAGCGCGACGCCTACCACCCCAACGACACCATCGCCTGCGACACCTTCGTCTACCAGAATCATGACACCATCTTTGCTGAGGTATGCTACCAATCGTGTTCATCACTATCAGAATTTCTTCTGTTACATTTCTGCATATTAGATAGCAGTTTAAAATATTTGCCATGGCACTCATATAAACATTATATAAAACATTTTATCATTATAATCCGTTCAGTACTTACCTACGTCGGTAAAGAGTGCCTGCCTGTCTCTGATATCTTGTGTTAAGACGAACCAAAATATGTCTTACAAATTCTGAACTCATCAGGAAAATAAAAATAACGATAAATGCGTTTCTCAATACGAAGTAAAAATCAGATGCAGGGTTGAAAGAATTTTTTGCGAAACATAATTTTGTGTTGTTTTGGTAGGTCATGACCCAAGGTACTACTTCTGCAATGAGCTGCATATCTACTGGACACCCTGTTTTTAGGGTTCCGTACCCAAAGGGTAAAACGGGACCCTTTTACTAAGACTCCGCTGTCTGTCTGTCCGTCTGTCTGTCTCCAGGCTGTATATCATAAACCGTGATAGCTAGAAAGCTGAAATTTTCACAAATTATGTATTTCCGTTGCCGCTATAACAACAAATACTAAAAACCACATAAAATGAATATTTAAGGGGGGCTCTCATACGACGGTGGTACGGAACCCTTCGTGCGCGAGTCCGACTCGCACTTGGCCAGTTTTTACACGACTGCCCAAAAAGGAGTGTTATGTTTTCATGTATGTATGTATGTATGTATGTATGTATGTATGTATGTATGTATGTATGTATGTATGTATGTATGTTTGTGAGTTTCTTTATTCCACCATAACTTATACAAGGCTTGACCGATTTCAATGTTTGTGGTATCATTAGAAGCTTTGAGTTATCCCGACTGACGTAGGCTATGTGGGATTAAAAAATGGTCAAGTGTGAGTCGAAATCGCCTGCAAAGGGTTCCGAACGATATTTTTTTTTGTGTTGTGTCATGTTTTTTTTTGTTGTTCACTAAAAGGTATTAAATAAAAAAAATATAATTAAAAAACACGCCTGCCATGTCAAAAAAAAATAAAAACAAGTCAAATATTTGCAGTCGGGGGACCTGTAATGAATTTTTCCAAGTAACCGGCCCCGACTGCAAAGATTTGACTTGTTTTTATTTTTTTTTTGACATGGCAGGCGTGTTTTTTATTTTTTTTTATTATATTTTTTTATTTAATTTGCAATATTGATACTGACAATACGTTCTAAGTTCGGCGGCCTCTCCTGGCGCTGCTGCTGGAGCTGCGGAGACCCTTAAACGGCGAAAGTATAATAACCTAATGGGTAATTATATTTTCGAGCAGTTTGGGGTTGAAACGCTCGGGTCATGGGGTTCGAGTGCACGAAATCTTTTTAAAGAACTGTCAAAACGTTTGGTAGACTCTACTCGTGATCAGAGAGCTGGTTTGTTCCTTGCACAGAGAATCGGCATAGCCATTCAACGTGGCAATGATGCCAGCCTTCTGGGCACGTTTCCCGCCATTGACAAGGATGACGATGAGTTTTTTGACGCGTGTTATTTTTATTTATTTATATAAGATTTAATTTTAGTATTTGTATGTTCTTGTATTAGATTTAAGTATTGAATTGTAAATAAATTTACATCGATAATACATAATTGTTTAAGATTCGCCACCCAATTTTGTAGCCTATTTAATAAACATCACATTGGGAGAACAGCAAGGCGAGTGAAGCCGCTAGACACAGCTAGCATGTATTAGCTAGATCTGTTTGTGGTGCAGTTCAACTTGGGCTGTCGGGAGTGGATGCGCACGCTGGTGGGCACCGTGCGGAACATCGCGCTGCCCTTCTCGCTCATACTCACCGGCTTCATCTCGGACACGTACGTAATGATCAAACACCCAATATTTTATATACCTTCATTGTAGAAGTTGAGATATTTATTAATTTTAGAGGTGGTAGATCTGAACACAAACACTAATAGGTTCCAAAATGCTGAGTAGACTTGTGTCATTGTGTGTCTATGCAGGTACGGGCGGCGCACGGCGTTCTGCGTGTTCTCGGCGTGCGCGGGCGTGCTAGGCATCGTGAAGGCGTGCGCCATCAACTACCCCATGTACCTGGCGCTGGAGTTCCTGGAGGCGGCGCTGGGCTACGGCTTCAACAGCGCCGGCTACGTCCTCAGTAAGCTCTCTCGTGCCTCGCTATGTAACGCTGCTACGCAACTGCCAAATATTTAAATATGCTCATATATTTTATATCATTCTTGATTTGGAACAAAAACAAAATCATTGAATTATTTTTTGGTTCTTAACTACGACGTGCTGTTGTTTCCGAACATTACATACATACATACATAATAATATAATCACGCCTCTTTCCCTGTAGGGGTAGGCAGAGACCACTTCTTTCCACTTGCTATGATCCTTACACACTTGTTTCGCTTTGTCCACTTTCATTATTCCCTTCATACATGCTGTTCGGTTTATGGTACTCTTAACCTGGCCTTTTTTTATTCACACTCGCCTTATACACTTTTTTCGTCAATCGTACTTCATTCATTCTCTCGGCATAGCCAAATCATCTCAGCATAGGTACCTTTCTTAATTTTTGTCTCAACATCCATCATCTGACATACTTCATCCACCTTACCATCCATTCCTCCTCTTACATTCAAGGTAGCGAAGAGGCGCTCCGTGGGCCACTTTTCGCCCCCGCGAGAAACGAGACTTGATGGGTGGCGAACCACGTCGCCGCCATTTTGGATAATTAATTAATTTTTATGGTTATCCATTGCGTTCCTGCGGGATAAGGAATTGGGAAAGGATACGTTGGAAAGGATAACAAGGTAGGAAAGGGTTATAGGATGCTACCATCATGGAGGTACAATGAATGTGACAGCAACAGCTAGGGCAGTCCGGGGTCGTTTACCCTTACCGGATCTAGCCAGCTATCGGACAGACAACTGGCTAGTTCCACCCCCTGAACGACATTGCAGATTGTGTTATTTATTTTTCAATGACTGTTGTAATTTTAGTGATAGAGGTAGCGCACCCGTCGCTGCGCGCGGTATTCGCGTGCGCGACGGGTGTGGCGTACGGCGTGGGCGGCGTGCTGTTCGCGTGGGTGTCGTGGGGCGTGCCCTACTGGCGCCACCTGCTGTGGACCATCCACTCGCTAGCGCTGCTGCTGCCGTTGTACGCGCTGCTGCTGGACGAGAGCCCGCGCTGGCTGCACGCAAAGGGACACATCGATAAAACATCCGCCGTCATACGCAAAGCGGCCTCTTGGAACAAGGTGAAGCATCATAATTTTTTTATTATATGTTGTCTTCATTACACTGTAAAAGATAGTCTTTTAGACTTATCGGTTTTTCTCTCAAAAAAAGGAGGGCTACATAATGCTTGCAGGTGTTGGTTAACGAAGATCTGATGAGGAAGCTGGAGGCGGAGACGAAGGCGGAGCGCGCAGCGGAGAGCGCGGGGGGCGCGTGGCGGAGCCTACTGCGCTCGCGCGTGCTTGTGGTGCGCTTCGCCGTGGTCTGCTGGTGCTGGGTCGCCACCACCTTCGTGTACTACGGCCTCACTATCAACTCCGTGTCGCTGTCCGGCAACAAGCACGTCAACTTCGCGCTCAACATGTCCATGGAGATCGCCGCCTCCTTGCTCATCATGATGGCGCTCGAGCGCATCGGTCGCAAGCTGTGCATCTTCCTAGCGTTCTTGCTCTGTGGCGTCGCTTGCGTCTCGCCGTTTTTCATAAGTGAGTATCAGCTTCTATGCAAGGCGACTTCCTGACGAATTGTGTTCTTAAATATTACTAACAGTCAAGATATTTTATGTATTCACACTCGATATTATGCATCATACCCCGCCACCCACGCCTACTCTCATTCTGTTCAAGGTGTAGGTTTTTTTTATAGTATCAATGCTTGTTCCAATTAAATTTGAGCACTTGTTTTTGTGTAGGTCACGAGGGCACCTCGCTAGGTCTGTTCTTCGTGGGCAAGCTAGCGATCACGTTCGCGTTCAACTCGCTGTATGTGTTCACGGTGGAGCTGTACCCCACGCACGCGCGCAGCTCGGCGCTGGCCGCCTGCTCGCTCGTCGGCCGCCTCGGCTCGGTGCTGGCGCCACAGACGCCGCTGCTGGTGCGTAGTCACACTATAAACTAGCGACACCTTTAACCGCCTTTAATATGATTTCATCTTTAGTTCGAATTACATTAGGTAAAATAGAAAATCATATCGGTCTGCAAAACTGAAATTTACAAAGCAAGCATACTTTGATTCGCACAGGACAAAAACGTGCAAGCGTTGCTGTACGGCGTGTGCAGTGGGTCGGCGGCGCTGGTGGTGCTGCTGGCGCCGGAGACGCGAGCGGCGCGCCTGCCGCAGCGCGTGGCGGACGCCGAGCGCCTGCGCGCGCAGCAGCCGCCGCTGCAGCCCGCGCCGCCGCCGCCGCCACCGCGCCGCGTGCTCTCCGCCGACACCGACATGTGATACCCTACCCCACACCCCCGCGGGTTCTGTAGTCTGTAAGGTTGATCTCATCTCTCGGTCAAGGTGATCCATAAACCCGAGCATGTCCGCATGTTCTGAGTACAAGCGTCGCGGTTTTCTGACCGTCCTGACGGATTACTCTTGAATTTCATTTCATTTCCATTAGAAGGCTGAGGCTAGGTTCTTCAAATACAAATTCTTTATTTTGTAAATCGGCCTACATAAATCACTTTCACACGTGTTCTTAATCTAGATGAGGTCGACATTTCCTAACTGACTACCCTGAGAAGAAATATCGAAACAAACTCAGGGATGTTGACCGTCCGATCTGTCGTTGTCCTTGTCTGATAGATAGACGATGGCGATTGAAATAAAACTACGTTTACGGATTTTATCGCGGTTTGTTTTAGATTTTAGTTCCCGACGTTTCGACACCTTTGCAGGTATCATGGTCACGGGCAGACTGCAAATTTGATACCTGCAAAGGTGTATTTTCATTGTCAAAAACGTTCTATTGACTTTCGTACATTCAAGAGTAATTATAAGCCTGAATTGAAGCATTAAACCCATAACAAGATAAAATAATGGCATCCATTTCCTTCTGAAAGCGCAGCGTTGCATTCTCCGGTCTGAAGATGGCGCGAACACTACGGGGATACATCTTAGGTATATTTATGTTCTGATAACTGTGATATAATGTAGGTACTTACTGTAACCAATATACACATTTAAATATATATTTTTTAAAGAAATTTCATACCAATGTTTTTTTTCTATTCGAACTGATCATATTATAATTATTTATAATTAGTTAACCTTCTGGTCCAAACCTGCTTTATTATGTCCAACATCACTGTATTTTTGTTATTTTTAACCGACGAAAAAAACGGAGGAGGTTCTCAATTCTACGCGTATATTTTTTTTTTATGTGTGACGTAACTCAAAATAATTACAAAAATATATACTTAGGTATACTAACATTAGTTTAAGAACTTAGTTATTAAGATTAAATAAAAAAAGGTTTGTTATTTTTTGCTTTTCAGTTTTTTCGGCAGTTTAATTTTTTTGTTATAAAGTTTTTATACACGTAGTTCCCTACAGAGTTACAGAATAATGCTTATATGCAGACCGGTGACGGATTAAGGTGGTCTATGTGTCTGTGTTAAGAGATAGAAAATAATAAAACTCATTTCAGTATCATAAAAAAAAAACTTTCAAATGAAGTCGAAATAAGCGTTAGTCTTGTTAAGCGTCGCTCTCGGTATTATTATTATTTTTATTCCATTTATTTCAGGCATCAAGGCCTATATAAATATATACAATACTATACTACAATACAACTTAAAAATACCTACTATAAATGGTATGCGTCGGCCTCCGTATGCGTCGGTCCCAATAAGCTTCCGTCTAGGCAAGCGACGGTTTCAATGAGCGTCGGTCCCAATAAGCTTCTGTCTATGTAAGCGACGGTGTCGATGAGCGTCGGTCCCAACAAGCGTCGCTCTCGGTATGCGTCGGTCCCAATAAGCTTCTGTCTAGGTAAGCGATGGTGTCAATGAGCGTCGGTCCCAACAAGCGACGCTTTCGGTATGCGTCGGTCCCAATAAGCTTCTGTCTAGGTAAGCGTCGGCCCCAACAAGCGTCGCTCTCGGTATGCGTCGGTCCCAATAAGCGTCGGTCCCAATAACATGCTCTAGGAACTCGACTAGTTCGGTATGTTCCTGACCGAAAATATTGTTAGGTAAGTAGCTATATACAAATAAAATTAGATTTAGAAATTTGGTTCAATAAAAAAAGACCTTCGAATATAAATTTAATTCAACTATGTATAGATATTATGTACATTATACGTAGCAAAAATATACAAAAAAAAAACAATAAGTATATTACGCATACTGAATACCTATAATTTTGTAAAGCTCATAGCTTATCTGACAAGAATAGGGATGAAACGATACTAGTACCTAGTAGTTAACTAGTAATCAAATACGAGTAGGTACATAATTGATACTTTCTTATTCGATATCAAGTACTTTCTAGCATATCGATACTTGCCGTCATAGCGTTTCTATAGTCAAAGGGCAATGCCCAAACTGCCCGTAGCACTTTGAAACCTATGTTAATCGAACGGCCATAATGTGTACTGTATGAGAGCGTAACTGACATATGCATCCGAAAATGGTTATGGCGAAATGAAGGAACCCAAATCTAGCTGCAAGGATGGGGTCAGCGCCCATACTTAGTACTTAGTTTGTACTGCGTTGTTGACGCATATATTTTAACAATAATGTACAAATAATTGTAACAATTATTATTTTTTAAAAGAGTAACCTCTGGAGTTTCTTGCCGGCTCTTCTCCATAGGAAGGACACTTTGGAACCGAGCAACTAGAGTCAGTAGTTTATAACGTAACGTTTCTTAAGCGCCTTTTTTTTTTGGTTTACAAGAAATAAAAACTTTTTGATTTTTTGATTTTGATTATGATACATTTTTGAGCATAGTTCTTTAGCAATTTCCAAGATGATTATAGTATATATATGACCTTTTAAAAAAAAATTGCGTATACACCACTTAATTATTTGCCTGTTTTAAAATTATTTAATTTATAACTCACCAATGTCGCGGGCTGACACTCACCGTTATTTGTCTGTTTTCCCTTTGGCTGAGCTTGATGGGGCCTTCCCGTTACTTATTTTGGCGATCAGTAGTTTTAGCATTTTATTTAGCATTTTTTTAGTTTCACATGTTTATATTGTTTATCATAAATATGTGCTAGATAACCCCTAACACTTTTTGTTTCTATTCATATAATAAAAATATGCCTTTCCATTTAACACATAATTGCTTATAGCTACCTTTGTACCTCTTATTATAATGCAATAAAACTTTTGTTGGCAAAACACAAAAATACGAGCGAGCCGGTGTCAGCTGCCTCGACGTTACCAGGTACCTACCCTGTTGCAAACACCCAAACCAAGCAGCGTGATAATCAAATTTTAATATACGTACATGCAACGGTATTGTGAAGTTCATTTATCAGGTACCTACCATTTGTCTCCTAACTACTATTGCTTTGTTGATGCGTCAATAAAGCAATTCAATTACATATAGCTATTTATAAACACCCTGTATAATGTTACTCTATCACGCTCATCAGTTCAGACGTTGTCCAAACTCAGTCTTATGATACGCCTAATCCGAGCCTAACTTATCACAATGGCAATAAAAAAAATTGTATTTACTAAAGCCTCGGTCACACCCAGCCAATACTGTGCGAATGTATTCGCTGCGAAAATTACATCTTGCTGTCTGCCTGTCACACAGCTCTACACGAGTAAATAATATAATGGTATGTAATCTGGCTACTCACAGCTCACGTTCTCGCTATGTGTGACCGAGGCTTAATTCAGAACCCGCGCCCCCGCGCGCAGCTCACAGCTACATTAATAAAAATCAAATTGATGACTTGATTTTTATTTTTGTGCCTCAGCGCTCTCGCGTACTGTACACAGTGTACCTTCACTGTATTTACCCCCTCTTGTTATACATTGATTATGATTACATAATACTGTATTTGTATTTTTTTTTAATATGTAACCTAGTAGCTTTCTAAAATAGAAACTATTTACTCACTACAATTAAGGGACCTATACCCTGTCCAATGGTTTATTTAACTTTTGACAGCTCTAATACTTAATCCAATAATGATACACTGACCCGTTACCGATTCGATTTCTTTTATCGATCGATTTCATTCATGAAGAAGTTTCAATCGATTTAACACACGAGCAGAATTTTATTTATTATTTATGCATTAAAACAGAGCCATTTAGGGCATTTTAATGCAAAAAAAATAAAGGTTTTTACGTGATTTGATATAAAATATAATCACAATAATTTTATTGTATGTTTTATTAATATAATCGATTTATTTCAATACTGTTTTATAGTCTGTAGTCAATAATTACGAATTACACATCTCTAAGTGGGCGGAGCCCGTCCATGAAGTACAATATTCCGTGTAGTACAATGTAGCAAAAATAATTACAAAACTTTATGTGCGTGATCTGTCAAAAGTTAAATAAACGATTGGACAGGGTATAATTTGTTATAAACTACACAACCATGAACTTACTCTCCTGCATAAATGGAAATTAAATAAAAGTCTAACTACAATAGTTGTGCACAAACCTTGCTGCCTGACGGTGAGGCCACGTTGAAGCGTCAGCGGGGAGCGACGGCGACCAGCAGGAAGTTAGAGCGATTTTGACGCTGCCTTTTCCGCTGTAGTAAGCCACATTGAAGCGGAAGTGTATAGTGTTTTATCTGCTATAATTTTCACTGGCTCTGTAGTTTTAATTACAATTTCAGGATTACTTTAATGATTAATGAATAGGTTCATTATTAATAACCTTGCGTTCCTGTAAATTTATATTTTAATTCATCAAACTTTTTTTTCGTACGTTTTTTGCTGCAGTTGTAATTTACTGTTTTAATTACACCGTAATAGTTAATTGTCAATTATTGAATTATTATTATTCATTATTGAATATTAAACCACAATTGTCAATTACACCGTATTGCGGGTCGACTCATTATTCCACTCATAAAAGTCTCTATCTATGTTGTACATAGTAAACCTCAGAAAAAAAATTAAATTAAAAAAAAACCCGCTCCTCGCTCAGTCTCACAATTAACCCAGCAGGTCGCTGTCGCTGGACGCTCCCGCTGTCCGCTCCAACGTGATCTCACCGCACCGTGAGCCTGTCACACACGCAGCGCCTCTATTACTACTTATTCTACCAATCTTATGGAATTTTATTTGGTGTAGCGTCATTTAACCCTGTGTGAGCAGGAGTCGTGACGCTCTGTGTCACGTGTCCTGCTTGAGCGGGCGCAGCTCGTGCGGCGCGGCGGAGGGCGCGGCGAGCGGCGGCGGGCGCAGGCGCGAGTACACCACGCGCAGCGCCAGCAGCGCCGCCAGCGTCAGCGCCGCCGTGCTGCCGAACGTGGCGGCCGGCCCGCGCCGCGCGTACACCGCCGCCACGAACAGCGGGCCCAGCGCGCGTGCCAGGCAGCCAGCGCCCGTTAGCACGCCCTGCCACACGCCCTGCGGCCGCGGACCCAGCACCTTTGAGAATATGGTCTGGATGAGCGTGACGCCCAGCGAGTAGCCCACGGACACGCAGGCGTAGCCGGCCAGGAACTGCGGCAGCGTGAGGCCGCGCGACTCGGCGCACCACGGCTGCGTGGCCTGCGGACAGCCGCCGCCGGCCTCGGCCGCGTCCGGCGGCGCCAGCGGCGGCGGGCCCGGCCCCCACGGGATGCACAGCAGCGACGCCAGTCCCGTCAGCAGGAAGCCGCCCCACAGTAGCAGCGCGCGCTCCTCGAACAGCCGGGTGAGCGGCCCGATGAGCGCGAATGTGAGGCACGCCACCACGGCGCCGGCGCTCATGAGCGCGCCCATGTACTCCAGCGCCTGGCGCTTGCTCCACGCAAACTGGTCCATGGTCAGCATGGTGGCCAACGTCTCCAGCAGCACGAAGTTGAAAACCAGCACGAAGAAGGCCGCTACCAACGTCCAGCTACTCACCGGATCCGGCTTCATAGCTTTCAGCGCGTCTTTTTCTGCAACCGTAGAGAAAGACTCAATCAGAAAGATTATTATTAGCTGTTTGCCGCTACATCCTATAAGCGGAGCCGCGGGAAAATTATAACTATTAAATATCATACATACATATTAATGGCTTAAAGTTTGTAACACTCAGGTTAGCCAGACTAACCGGTAAACATCGAAACAAAAAAATCGAATCTTAAAAATCTATCACTGACTGATAGCTATGGTAGATATATATCGACAGTCCCTACGTACATAAAGATATTCCAAACAACGAGATTTACAGCGATGCGTATTTTATGATCAAACCGTATTATTGCTGGCGATGTTATAAATATTTATAACTTAAAAAAACACATTTAACCAAAAAGCATTGTCATTGTCACGTCTTTTTCGGGAACTCCCGTAAACGTTCGCACTGAGTGGCGCGCAATTTAAACCACCGTGAAAACTAAAGGTCTAAAATATTTGCAATTATACTTACTCGTTGTAATTATTATACTTATCCTCTTATACGATCTACATCTAAAGTGAATTTACAACATAAAAATCCATTATTTGACATGTCCGTGTGTACGTTGGGACCGTCGAGACACCGAAGCTTCAAATATGTCAGCGTACCGTTATCCGTGCCCTGAGCAATCATAGCTTCCCTGGCGGCGATCTTCCTCTCCTTGAAACAGCAGGGAAGGAAGAGCAGGAAGTTGATGAGTCCGAGCAGCGCGTTGATCCAACCGGCGGCGGTGTACATGTCGAGCCGCAGCGCCGCGTCCGGCTGGCCCGGCGGCGGGTAGGCCGCGCCCGCGCCCAGCGGCGCCGCCGCCGCCTGCAGCGCTGGGCCCACCACGAAGCCCAGCACCTGCGCCAGCGACACCACCGCCACCGCGCGCGTGCGCTCGCTCACCAGCGTCGCCGCCGACAGGTACGACCGCGCCACCGCTATGTTAGCTGCCGACCCACCGACCACATCGTCAAATACCAATATACCAAGACACAAGTTCAGAGACAAAGGGAAGATAGCTTACCGGAACTGACGCCCACGAGGAACCTAGCGAACACCATCCAGTATTTGGCGTAGGGGCGCGTGAGGTGTAGCTCCGCGTACAGCACGCTGGCCAGCACGAAGACCGCCAGCGTGGCCAGCAGAGGCGCGCGCGCCGAGCCCGCGCGGTTGGCCCACAGCCCCAGCAGCGGCGAGAACACCAGCTGCCCCAGCGGGTTGGCGCCCACCGCCAGCCCCAGCACCTCCTTCTGCGCCCCCGGCTCCAGCTGCAATGTCACACGACACTATTGACATCGACTTTATTCATCTTATTATAGTTATAAATATAATCAAAGTGCTTATCAGAACCGTTGACCGTTTGAATTGACTAGTGCTTAACTAGTTTAGTGTGCATCTCATATCTACTGCTGAAAAATCCAGATTTTGAATAACTTTGAGTACTTATACGAAAGTTTTTTCGTCACAGTCGTAGTTATTATACACTCGAGAGCAATGAATCCGGGTCACTTAAAGAATGTTAAAAATCTCGGAAACTAAAAATGATAGGTTAATGCAATAAATTGTATTTAATAGACAATGTAATACTCCTTAAATGAAATTCCGGCCCACACAAGTACAGACCCACCACCGTAGGCTACTTTTTCTTCGATGCATGCTTGCTTGAATCTTTCCCCTGGTCTTCGATACACTCTGTGTCTTCCATCGTGCTTGTAGAGCATAAATTTTGATTCGCCGGAGAACATAACTTTTGACCAATCTTCAATACTCCAATTTACGTGGCTCTGGGCATATCTTAGTCTTGAAATACGATGCCCACGCTCCAGTTTAGGGCCGTTTGCAGGTCTAAGGGGTTTTAAGTTAGATTCAGCAAGCCGACGTCTTACTGTCCATGCACTTGGGTTACTTCCTCCGAGGCGTCGAAACTGATTTGTGAGTTCAGTTCCTGTGAGAAAGCGATTTCGAAGCATGGTGTTCACCAAGTATCGGTCTTCTCGTGCTGTGGTACACCTGGTTCTGCCCGTTCCTGGTCTGCGTAGGTTAGAACCAGTTTCTTCGTAACGTCGGAGAACTCTTTGTACTGTTGACAGCGACACACCGACAGTCCTGGCTGTATCGCGCTGACTCCGGCCGGTTTTCAGCATTGTAAGTATTCTGGTGCATTCTTCAGGCGTAAGCGACATAATTTCAGCTTGAATAATGAATATAGAGCACTATCAACATGGTTTATGTACCCACATAAATGACAGATTACAAACAAAAGCAAAACCAAATGCTGTAATTTCGTAGTTCCATCTTCGAAAGTGGCCCTTTTTCAAATTTGATTTTTTTATGATATAACTTTACAATAACTAAGAAGTTTTAATACCTTCATTTAAGGAGTATTACATTGTCTATTAAATACAATTTATTGCATTAACCTAGCATTTTTAGTTTTCGAGATTTTTAGGATTCTTTAAGTGACCCGGATTCATTGCTCTCGAGTGTAGTTTTATCTTCAAAATACTAACTAACTAGGTACGCTGTGCGGTTGCCATACTGCTTGCTCATAATATCAATCTCAGGCAGGCGTGTTTTTTATTTTTTTTTATTATAATTTTTTTATTTAATACCTTTTAGTGAACAATACCATGAGACAACACAAAAAAAAATCGTTCGGAACCCTTTGAAGGCGATTTCGAGTAATTTCGACTCACACTTGACCATTTTTTAATGTCCACATAGCCTATGTCACTCGGGATAACTCAAGGCTTCTAATGATACCACAAACATTGAAATCGGTCAAGCCTTTTAGAAGGTATGGTGGAATAAAGAAACTCACAAACATACATACATACATACATGAACCCTGAAAACATAACACTCCTTTTTGGGCAGTCGTGTAAAAAGTACCAATCACCCATGTTTTTTGTCGATCTTCCTAGCAAACACCCTGTATAGGTACGTGATACGCCCAACACATCAAGCATCGTAGACGATTTAAGCGTCACACCGGGCTGCCATGTTGTACTTATCGGTATTATGAAGCGGTCTTTAAACGTAACTTTAAAATAAAAAGTAATTGATAAGTGACAAATTATCATATACCTACTATCAGCTGTTCCCCGCGGTTCCAATCGCGCAAGAAGGTTCTGTTAAAGTTTTATTTTAAATCTATATATATAATGAAAATGAACCCCTATTTCCCTTGGTCACGACCGCGACATCACGCGTGAACGGCTGGACCGATTTCACTAAACACTTTTTACCCGACTGCCAAGAAGGGTTATGTTTTTCGCGCGTATCTTGTATGTATGTATGTAGGTATGTGTGTAATATTCTTTATTACCTCATATCTTCGAAACGGCCGAATAGATTTCAATAATTAGGGTATCGTTGGATTCGTATCGATTACCCAAGTGTTCTTAGATATGTCACGTCAAAGAAAACCACGAGGTGCCATAGATTGAAGTATAAATAAGGGTATCAAATTAAAGGGCTTGTAACGAGGATTCCAAAATGGTATATATCATTTACGTATAAAAAAAAAATACTATGTGAAAAATTGTTCTTTATCCAAACTAAACACATACTCGAATGCCGTACGCTAGGTGGATAGCCAGTTCCACCACCATGACGTATTATGATTTTAACTAAAAAGTGTTAAATAAAAAATAAATAAATTTAAAAAATAAAAAAACCCGACTGCATAAAAAAACACTTTAAATAAAAACTGAAAAGTAAAAAAACAAAAACAGTATTAAATAAGCTAGACTAAAATCATTCATTATGGGTCCCGACTGTGACAGTCAATTATGTTTCTCATTAGATTGATTGTGTATTGATTATTAAATTTTTGTACTAATAACATTGCTATCTACACTTTTAGACTTATTGAACTTGTTTTTTACTTCTCAGTTTTTATTTAGTGTTTTTTATGCAGTCGGGTTTTATTATTTTTAATTTTTTTTTTTAATTGTTGTGTTTGTTATTGTCTGGAGAACGTGCCTATCAATGAAAAAATTTGGAAAATTGCCCGGAAAATTAAGAAATTTAAGAATACTTAACCACAATATAAAATTATTTCTAATCCAACCTAAGCTTTTTTAATGTTACCTTATAGAGTTTGACATGGAATTGCCAGAATTCAATTAGAAACAGAATTCATATAGTTGTTAGGGCAGGACAACGTCTGTCGGGTCAGCTGGGTCAGCTAGTAGAAGAATAAAGACGTAAAGTACAGGCATTTAGAACATAAATACTAAAACTATGAATTACAATTTAGGTATATTTAGAGTTCTGTGGACTATAAATATAAATTGTAATTCATAGTTATAAATAGTTTAGCAGGAGATTTCAGTAGGCTTACTCGCTATCGCTTGTTGACAACCCAAGCGATATTCAGTAAATAAAAATAACGGTATAAACGCAAACTTAGCGTCGACTATCGTCGGTGAACAACTATTTAATAGTATATGTCGTTAACAATCGAAGTTAGACGATGCTAAATTGGTATTTTCATATAGTATTTAAGAAAGCAATTATCGCTTATGTTGACAACCGCCACGCGTCATAGCGAATACGCCTGCAGGACGCTGAATCTTTTCGATTCTACTTTATTCTACTAAGATGTTCTTTTCGGGGTCAGTTATCCGTAGTTGTTTTAAACGTGATCATTACCGGGGAAATCTGGACTTTCAGTTTTAATTTTACTTTTCCCGTTTTAGGATTTTTAGGGTAGACTTATACCATTTAGAAAATAATTATTTAAAATCTTTCATACTTTAAGAGAAATGGCGGTCAGAGAGACTTTTGAAAATTGGAGGTGTGGCTTTCGCTTATTTCTTTTCTTCCTCTTCCTGCATCAGATCACGTGTAGTTGAGCAAACCGCAATACACGTACACACCTAATTCAATCCTTATTAACCTCCATGGTCGAGTGGCCTACTCACTGGTTTTGAAGGATTCGCTAGCTCTGAAGTCCCGGGTTCGATCCCGGACGGTTCAATGTAGAATACCACCTTGTTTAGGTGTTAGTAAAAGTTTGTTGTTGTCTCTGATTCCATAACTTTGGGTTCAGAATGCAATGTATGCGATTTTGTCCACATTTCTTTATTTACGGTTTAATTTTGGGACTTCATGATTAGTGTAGAAAAAATATACAGCTGTTACATTACATTTACAGTATTTTAATACTGTAAATGTAATGTAACGCGTCTGGAATCTGAAATGTGTAATTCGAATATCGCGGTTACCCGATGTCGCCTATGAATCAATCGTTGTTTACAAATTATGAACAATGGATGACTAATAATTATCATCTTGCATTATGTTAAGGATGTTAATAGTTTTATCAAAAAACAAATCGTTCTAGGTATAATTTTTGGTTTGGTATACTGTTTTTTAATTTATTCTTATCATTTTAGTTGATTGTATTCCACAAATTTCATGCTTTATGGTCACTGCGGTATCGATAGTGCTACTAATCGTGATTTCGTATTGTATCTTTATTATTAGAGATTAGACCAGTGTCACACAGTGTTGCACATAGTATTGTGGGTACACATCAAATCAATGGTAGCGCACGGCGCACGGCGGGGTGCGGTGGTGTGCGCCGCCGAGGAGACGCGCGCCGTGACGCGTGCCCTTCACCGCAGCCGGGCGAGCGGCCGCCAGCTTAGTACTTCTCAATAACAAGTATTTTTAGACTACAGACGACGACGTCAAGATTGCATCAAAGTGAAAGAATGCTGTCTGCAGGGGCCTGGGGGACGGCGCACGAACCGCTTGGATACGGTGCCTACCGCGCTATGCTGCACTGTTATCGCATTCTTGTACAAACATTGTAACTATCAACTGTTTCATAAGTACTTTATATTATTTGAATAGCCAGAGACAATAGCACAAGTGTTAGCTCAAATAAATACCTATAAGAATGAAATGTTGATCATCACAGAGTGGATCAGAGTGACGCGGCTTTGTGAATGGCGCAAACTTTATAAAATGGTTTTTGCCAAATGCTACGACAATTGCACATGCTTTAAGAGCATTGTATTTTTTAGGTCCAAACAAAACAACGCGCTCTATAGTCCAAAACCAGGAGGTAGCTACAGACCTTACTTATTTTCTGTAAATCAAATAAATTTTACTGAATAGTAATAGGTAGTATATTTATAATGATTTGATAATTTGCCGATAGATATATCTCAAGATCCTCAGTACCAATACAATAATATAATAGAAAGTATTTTTACTGCAACTAAGAAAATAAAATGTGCAAGACGAAATAATAATAAATTTAGCTCTAAAACAATGTCCTTAATAGAAAACGGAAAAATTAAAGAATAATCGAGTAGAATAGATGTTAGAGATCATAACACCAACACCATTAAATCAGCCTTTATTAAGTAACACCTCCTTAAGAGTTGCGAAACAGGGAATTACGAGGAGTAAAACTTGGATATCGGATTTAAAGGATGATAGTGGCATTAAGCAAAACAGCTCTCGCAAAATAATTGAAATATCCACAAAATTCTATAAAAATCTATACCAGGATCATCAAAAACCATTAAGTACGACATTAGGTATATATATATATATTACTGTCCGGAATCTGTTCCACCTATTGACAACTACGAGGTTCAAATGGCTCTAAAAGAGATGAAATACAACAAAAGCCCAGGAGCAGACGGAATAACTACAGAAATTTTAAAACTGGGCAGAAATGCTCATTTGCACCACCTTTTATCCTTTTTTAATTCCATTTTACACACTGGTCAAATTCCTAGCGATTTTTGCCACTCAAACATGATTTTATTACACAAGAAAGGGGACAAAGCGGATATTTCAAATTACCGACCTATAAGCCTCACATCTCATTTATACAAGCTGTTTATCAAAATTTTGCACAACCGTATGGACACGGTAATATTATAATAGTATGGATTAGGCGCACAATGGCACATTCTCAAATTGACATAATGGAATTTCGCAAAATGACATATTCTCAAATTGTCATATCCTCAAAACGCCACATCGCAAAACGTCACATTAGCAAAATGCCATTTTCGCAACATGTCATTTTCGCAAAATGCCTTTGCGCAAAATACCATTTTCGCATAATTTCAAATATTCGAAATGTCAATTCAATATAAAAAATTGTTACAAAAGTTAAGGGATAAGTGTTTGACACTGCCGGAATTTCTGCAATTATACAAATAGTGATTTTTTTAGTTCGAGACTACTTATTATACCGATTACAATCAATAAGCTGATTTTTGTGTAACTTTTAGGTGCAGCGCAGACTATATTACTAAATTCCTAAATTTTTAAATATAACCTAATAGGAAATATATATAAAAAATTAAACTTTTTGAAAAAAGTATATATAAAAAATCTTTTGTTGTTTATTGTATGATTCTTAGCACCATCCATTATTTTAGATTCCATTTTTAATTTATTTTATGTTAAAATAAAATAAAAATTATTAAAATGATTAATACTGAAATAAACTTTTTTATTTATTAAATTTGTAAATCATGAACCTACTGCAAGAAGAAAAGTAAGTAGCACATTAAGTGTAATCTAATAAACATTATTTGAGAATGTGTCATTTTGATAGTGTGGCATTTTGCTATTGTGGCATTCTGCTAGTGTGACATTTTGCTACGTGGCATTCTGCTAGTGTGGCATTTTGCTAGTGTGGCCTTTTGCTAGTGTGTCATATTGAGAAAAGTCATTTTGCGAATGTGTCATTTTGCGTCAATATGTAATTTTGAAAATGTGGCATTGTGCGCCTAATCCAACCGTATTTCTCCAGAGCTTGACCTTCACCAACCTCCTGAAGAAGCTGGATTTCGTTCCAACTTTTCCACCACTGATCATCTCCACACTATTAACCAAATAATAGAAAAATTAACGAGGTTGACTACGCAAAAGCCTTTGATAGTATATATCACAAATTTGTCATAGATGCCCTAGAGTCCCAGAACATAATCCACACGTATATTGATCTCATAGATAATATGTATCGGAGCAGTTCAGCTAACATCAAACTGCATGCTGCTGGGCCAAATTTCCCTATAGACAGAGGAGTAAAGCAAGGCGACCCGCTGTCACCAAAACTGTTAACATGCGCACTGCAGGAGGTTTTTAAGAAGCTGCCCGACACATGGCAGTCACGTGGCATTAACGTTAGTGGACACCAGCTAACAAACCTCCGCTTTGCCGACGACATAGTGATATTCTCCACATCAGCTTCAGAACTTGAAGAAATGCTCCAAGACCTGAGCACGGCGAATCTTGGACTGGGCTTTTAATGAACCGATCAAAAACGCAACTCATGACCAACAGCACGAAACGTAGGGTCGTGGTAGACGGGCAGGAGTTGAAATATGTCGATGAGTACATATACTTGGGCCAGATTATCTCGTTTAAGAACCAGCAAAAAAAGAAGTAGAAAGGAGAATCCAAAACGCATGGAAGAGCTTCTGGGCCCTTAAAGAACACCTAAAGGGCAACCTGCCAATAACGCTGAAGAGGAAACTCATCGACATGTGCATACTGCCCGTCCTAACCTACGGTGCTCAGAGTTGGTCACTTACTGAATAGCAAAAGTCCAAGCTCAAGATTTGCCAACGATCAATGGAGCGCAGCATACTTGGTGTTAAACTAACAGATCGTGTTAGAAACACCACGCTGCGTTCTATAACTCAAGTAGCGGATGTGGGAGTCAAAACAGCCAAACTTAAGTGGGAGTGGGCTGGTCACGTCGCGCGAATGCAGCCTGATCGATGGGCAAAGATCGTCACCCACTGGACGCCGTAAGGACATCGCCGTCGAGGTCGTCCGCGGCGAAGGTGGTGTGATGATCTAGGCAGTTATGCGGGACGCACGTGGCCAGATATCGCAAAAGATAGACAGGTTTGGAGGACGGAGGGGGAGGCCTTTGCCCAGCAGTGGGATCTGACGTAGGCTACAAAAAAAATTATAATAATAAAATCCTTTATTGTCAGGTAATTAAATAGATGTTAATTGCCAGCTGAATTAACATCTACTTAAGGAACATATATGTAAAATTCGGCCTTTATACTATAAAAATATACCCCATATCATCAAATAGAGTATGTACGGTAAGAGAAACCGTCGTGGAATTGTCGGCGGTGGTGTGTTTACTTGTCGCGTATTTTATGTTGAGTTGAGGACACTGTTGCGTCGTTATAGTGCGACTGTAACATCTGGATAGTTATAATAATTCGTTTATGGAATTATTTTAATGTTATCATACAGTTAGTTCCATTTTACGCCACGGCGGTTCTCCTTCTGCGCAGAGTCTATAAAATGACGACATTCTTATCCAATTTAATGCACTCATAATAAACCTCAAAACTGAAAATGTATATGTACTATGTTCGATAATTGTAAGGGATGGTTCTAACCTATATTGAGATTATGCTAGTGCTGCAACAGACAGACCACCATTTTTGAGTTCGCAAGTGCGGAAGATCCGCACACTCTTTGACGTCTTCTGCACCTTTTAGAACGGAAATCAGAACGTAACTTGTGTTAAAGCTGCCTAACTACATTTAATACACACAACTTTGCTTACCGCCACTTAATTTTTATTACGTATTGGATTTTTTATAAAATTGTATTTTTTCGTTCCCGTTTCTGATACAAAACCATACTATTTATTATATATTATGTTTCCCTAACCTACCCGTTATCTATCTGTGACACAAGTATTCAAAACAAATACCTTGGCCATGACTTATCATTAAACCAGTTCATTGTTTCAGACTACACTTTTGTTGTGTGAGGTGGTATCTAAAGTTATAGTAAACTGTGGCACAGTAATTCCATAACACTGCATAGTAAGTTATGAGAATTTATCGCTATTACGATTTCCTGTACCTGTGCATACGTTGTCTTGTTGACAACCCAAGCGATGTTGACTGGATAAAATTAACCGGAATAACACCAATTTTAGAGGGGCTAACGTCGGTGACCAAGTAAGATACGTATGTACTGGATTGCTAACGTGGTCCACGATAATGGAAAGGGAGATGCATGGTTATAGCTGATAGAGTCCGTCGCCTAAGCCTCTCTACATTCCCTTGCGGGGGAACTCTGTAAGGCCTTCGAAAAGAAAAAAAAATTTACGATTTCGATATCGAACTCCAAATAAACACAACTTGTAAGTGCTCGTTTATTACTTTAATGTGTATTGCAAGTCTTAATTATTGGCTTCATACTTAAAGCTACATTTATTGATGAACTTGTGCCTAATTCAGATATAATTGCTCTTTTTTAATCACCTTTTTAATTAGGAAGGTACTTACGAACGAAGATGTTGCCTGTACATTTTTGCACGCATTAGGGCCTGGACCCATGTCTACGGTGCGGCGCCGTTTGCCGTGCAACGGCACCGCGCCGCCGCCGGCTGACGGCGCGGCGCCGTGCCGCACCACGGCGCGCCGTGGAACGGCACGGCGCCGCGGCCGATGGCTGATGCTTTATTATATTATTTAATTAAATTAAATATATATATTAAAGATATAGGTATATTATATTTATATTTACATGTAATTAAATTAAATTATATGTATAAATTAAATTACATTATATTAAATTAAAAAATAATAATATTTAATTAAATTAAATTCAAATTAATTCTTAAATTAAATTAATTAAATTATTTATTAATTTAATTTACTTAATTATTTATTAATTTAATTAAACTTATAATAAAAAGTTGAGAGGTGTCAAGTACTGTCAAGGGACATAAAAAAATATAATATAGATTTTTTTTATTTAAATTAAATTAAATTAATTATTAATTAATATATTAATTAATTTGATTAATTAATGTATTTATATTATACATTATTAATTAAATAAATAATAAATATTATATTAATTTAATTAATAAATAATTTAATTAATTTAATTTAAGAATTAATTTGATTTTTTTTTTTTTTTTATTTAATATAATATAATTTATACATATAATTTAATTTAATTAATTATTATTATTTTTTAATTTAATATAATGTAACTTATATATTTTTTTTTTTTATTTAATATAATATAATTTATACATATAATTTAATTTAATTACATGTAAATATAAATATAATATACCTATATCTTTAATATATATATTTAATTTAATTAAATAATAATTATAATAAAGCATCAGCCATCGGCCGCGGCGCCGTGCCGTTCCACGGCGCGCCGTGGTGCGGCACGGCGCCGCGCCGTCAGCCGGCGGCGGCGCGGTGCCGTTGCACGGCAAACGGCGCCGCACCGTAGACATGGGTCCAGGCCCTTATGCATTGGCTAAGTACCTACATTTTATTAATAATATCCCCCATTATCCTGGTACAGCTCACACACGGTCATCTAATCCCAAACTAAGCAAAGATTGTACTTGTTTACCAGACAACTGATAAACATACTTATATATTTCTTAATACATACATATTACAGATAAATCACACCTAGACACAGAACAAATGATCATGCTCATCACACAAAGATTTGCCCTAGGTGGGAATCAAACCCACGACCTCTGGTATAGCAAGCAGGATCAAGTACCTACCAATAAACTTAATTGTTAAAGTTTCCGGCACTGTAGGTACCGTTCATATGACAGTGCTCACCTTGTCGAGGTAGGGCCACACTCCCGTGAGCACGATACTGAACCCAAGTGACATCTGGAACATGGTGAAGTATATAACGTAGACGCTGCGCCAGCGCTCGCGGCGCTCCTGCACCGTCTCCAGCAGCGGCGGCGGCGGCGGCGGCGGCTCCGGCGCGCCCGCCTGCTGCGTCTCGCACGCCTCTCCCTCGGCGCCCTCGCTCGCAGGCCGCCGTACGCGCCCCGCCAGGCCCTTGAACCACTCCATGTCGCAACCACACACTGACACTTGTTGATTGTCGAACAACTCACAAGTTCCGGACTGCTCGTGAGTACAAACACCTGCTAGAGCAGCGGAAGCGCATATCTGGCATCTCGCAAGCGACCGCGACACGATACAGCAACGTGAGCTATGTGAAGCACAAGCCCAAAGTAAACAAAGACATAGAGTCGCGCTGAGGCGCGCGTACGCATGTAGTTTGTTGCGCAAGCGTGAGCCGCGCCGCCCGCTCCACTCTCGACTGACGGCTGACCCCACTCGTGTGATGTCGTTCGTTGGCATCGTTTCCCTTCGCATAATCTCGAGGTTCGTCGTCATCGGGCATCGTGCGCTGATAGCGTTCATTGTATTGTTAATGTGGCAACAAGCAAACGATGCGTCATTATTGTTAGGTATTAAGTGAAACAATTTTTAACAGTAGTTTATGCTGTTTATACTATTATTTCTATGATTTTAGTCAATCATTGTCATGTCATGTTTGTCAAGGCTTTAAATTGCCATATGATTGCCATGTAAGCGATAATAAAATGTTCATAGATAAGTATTTTAATAATTTCATAAAAGTTAAGTAAACGCATGAGAATATCCATGCATTCTGTTTTGCATTCTTGTTGCCTATCACAAGTTCACAACTAGGTACCTAACCTAGGTATTTAATACTATGAATTACTACCTAGCTATGGTGTCAGAAATAAAAAGCTTTAGGTTGCCTGGAAGATATTTCCAGGTGCAATGAGGCCGTTTTGTGCATGTTTCTTTTTTATTTTATGTTATTTCGTGTTTTACTTGTGTACAATGAAGAAATAAATAAATAAACTTAGATTATAACTAGATAGAAGACGTTATAATCAACAAGATAGTATTTTTTTTTTATTATGTGAGTTTAAAATAGAAAGTAAATATAAACTATAAAGTACAATTCATCAAATACCTAGGTACCTCCTAGTTCCTATCCACTGGATTATATCCAGCTATTATATTAGAACTTACTTTATAGTTAGGACGTAGTACTAGTGTTTTTTTTTTATATTCTCTTTGGTTGCTATTGCGTTATGTTGGCAGCAATGTACACGAGTTGCTATTGTATACAAAAGAATTTCCTTCAAGAAAGGTAATTTAAAATACAATACAGAAAAATCTATCAAAAAAATTAGTATATAGTGTTACAACACAAAAACATAACACAACACAAAAAAAACGTTCGGAACCCTTTGCAGGCGATTTCGACTCACACTTGACCATTTTTTAATGTCCACATAGCCTATGTCACTCGGGATAACTCAAAGCTTCTAATGATACCACAAACATTTAAATCGGTCAAGCCTTTTAGAAGTTATGGTGGAATTAAGAAACTCACAAATATACATACATACATACATACATGAACCCTGAAAACATAACACTCCTATTTGGGCAGTCGTGTAAAAAGTAAAATAACTATAACCTAAAAAGTTTTTTTTTTTACATAAGGCGAGAGAATGTTTGTGTCTTACAGGTGCTGCCAAATGATCACACAAAAGGCCACCAATAATACCGGCAAAAATTCTATGTTTTTCACGTCTTCAGATTTTGTTCATGATTTTAATAAAGACACCGTAAAAAAATTGTGCGGAGCCATTAACGTCTACGACTTTGACAGCCATGGAAGCCAACATAACATTTAAGATAGCATGTGCCTATAAATAAACCTTTGATTATATAATGTCATCAAAGCTGTAAACATTAAATAAACTTACTTATAATTGCCAAGACAATCAGATATATTAGATATTATGCACAACTATAAGATGATTATAATAATAATAATAATTTCCGGGACAACTCACACACGGTTATCTGATCCCAAGCTAAGCAGAGCTTGTGTTATGGTAACTAGACAGCTGATAAACATACTTATATATTTCTAAATACATACATTTATTTATTATTTATTAAGCTTAAAATTTCCCTCTATTATAGATAAATTACACCCAGACACAGAACAAATGATCGTGCTATCACACAAAGATTTGTCCTGAGTGGGAATCGAACCCACGAGCTCCGGTATAGCAGTCAGGGTCACTAGCCTAGTGGCTGGTGGCTGGTTTCTGGTTGTTGGTTGGTTGCTAGTGACCAACAGGCCTGTCAAAGAGAGAATGATTCAATAAACCCGCATATATATGCAACTAACCATGGATGGAATTTTAATTTCGGATACATCATTCGCTTCCCAACCTAGCACCGATTACAATGTATGATAAGGAACGGGTCTATGAAAATAAATTACAATGCATAAAAAGAAGTGCTCCGTGGGAAAGCGCAACTGGAGGTAACAGTCTTCTGGAAATGAGTGTGTAATAAACAAACATCTTAACCTCTAATAATATAAACACTTGAACATTCACAACGACCTAAAAAGGTATACAAACAATGATATTTAAAAATCAACGAATCTATTCTTACAAGAAACGCATTGGCATGCATTGGAATGGGTAGAATTAAAAAAAATAGAGAAACATGAAATGAATTTGTATCGATCCCCTTATCTTTTCAATAATTGCGGAGTGAGACAAGGTAGCATATTGGGACCCTTGTTGTTTTTAATATACAATTAATGATATAGGTACCCAATATAACGTCACATAATTTTATTTTATATGCGGGTGATACTACGATTAGTATTCCATCTCGTTCCCAAAACCTATCAGAGTACCTACCAAGATGAAATTAATAATACGTTAAATAAAGCTTTTATTATTTACTAGCTGTGCCTGCGACTTCGTTCGCGTGGATGACGAAACTTATCAATGAGTTTTTAACCGCAAAATTAAGTTTGTTTTTTATTGTTTATACTTTTCCGGGATAAAAACTACCCAGTGTGGTGCCCAGGATAATAAAGAATAATTATACCAAGTTTCATCGTAATCGAACCGGTAGTTTTTGCGTGATACCTGAACAAAGAGACAAAAATTTTTTTTCACACTTTTCGGTTCGGTGTCGGTCTAGTAACACCCCCCGCCATTTATTTTTTCGATATTTTCAATGTACAGAATTTTCACTTCTACTGAAAAAATGGAAAAAAAGAAAAAAAAAAATTTTTTTTTTCTCATATTTCGAGAGAGAGCGTCGGCGTCGTCACAGATGCTACCTTATTACCAAACAAAAGGCCCCCAAAAATACCGACGAAATTGGTGTTATAGTTTTCGTTTTATTCTCAAATTTAGGGAATTTCGGCGCAAAAATGGTTATTTCAAAATCCATTATTATTGTTTCTATCAAGAATTTTCCAAATTTGATATTTTATTTGGGCATATGATTGTGAACCCTCTATCCACGCTTTCGTTCGGGTTAGACAGGGGTTTCTTAACACCCTGTATATTGCGTTCCAACATAATTTTATAAATATCCAACTTTTACAGTACCTAGGTATCACTAATGCTACGCTGTTTGTAACTTACTAAAAATACGGCATTTATTAAGCACTGCAGCGCCCTCAATCCCACGACGGTTCTCTTTGCGCACAGACTGTACGAACTCAATATATTTTTATACCAGTTATTATGAGTTAATACTGAAAAAACAGGTATATAAAAACGTTACAAAATTACATCATAATTTACTGTTTATTAATTTTACTTATCTGTGTGGCGAATGAGTGAAAGTTGAAACGCCGCCGTGCCGCCCCTTCTTCCTATTTATTGATTTGAACGAACTATCTGAATGCCACGGTTTCATTCATTCATTCAGATTTCAGTTCAGTGAAATTGTCAGAAACTACTGACTGGGAAACGCACTTTAGCAGACAGAAAAGTTAAATAATTATTGACCATGTTTGTCTCACGTCCTATTGTATCCAGGCTTATCCAGCAATCAGGTATGTAGGTACTATATACTAAGCATAAGGTGTTTATGCATATTGGCATTAATGATATAGTGATAGTGCGAAAGAGAATAAAGTCAGTTTTTGTTACACGACGGCGAAAGATTTGTAGGTATTTACTGTGGGTACTTAACTATATATTCTTTGTTCTTTCCCATTTATTGAATAACTAAATTTCATAATTCTAACTATTAAACACTACAAGTCCTGCACGTACAACGTTACATAACATTTTCAAAGATAACCTAAATCTGTCAGTGTAAAAAAGATATTCAGCCTTATCGGCTTAATAATATAGTTTACTGTGCAGCGACCCTTTTAAAGTTATATACTATTTTTTCTTTGGGATATTTTCAGTATGTTCTATAGCAACATCATAATTTTTTTTACCAATATTTAACTATGTACAGTAAAACCGGCCATCATTGCCCTTGGCGGATATCTTGGTTGGAGTGTAAAAATTTCTAAGTCCCAAAAACCTTGCACACCCTTTGCTACACTCCAACCGATCATGAAGGATGGCAACTTTGCATAATTCACTAAAACATACCTTATTTTCAAAGCTTTAGAACTGATAGTTTTAAGAGAAAATAAGGTTGAGCAATGTTGGACGGTGGTGCATATAATTTTGCCCGGATCTTTAATTGCCTTTTTCTAGGATTCTGTTAAAGCTAAAAGCTCCACATTTCGTGATTTAAAGTAATTGTTACCATGGTATACTTGATTACGAGTTCTGGTGAATGTTTTTTTCATAATCTCAAAAATAAGTGGCAATGAAGGCCGGTTTTACGGTACCTACCTACCTACTAATTCGGAATTTTAAAAAACTATTCAGTAGTAGGTAATAATTGTTTATTTATTGAAGTTATCAAACATTTCAACGATGTTATATTGCACTACTGGTACACATAATGAACTTGTGTATTACACATGGGATATTCCCTAATAGTCTTAAAATAATTATTAAACCACAATAAAAAAATAACATAACAAATGTTAAAAATTGTTATTTTAGAGACCGGTTGCAAAAATATCTATATTTTCTAAAATTATTTAAAAATCTACTATTAGAATTATATATGCTTAGTTTGAGGAACACAAGCTTTCTTTGATAAACAAAGGATTTTGGAAGAATAAGAGTATAAATATATCAAGATCAAATTTAAACTCAGTGTGCTATTTATATAGACATGACTGAAGCATTTGGATACATAGATCAATGCATTTTTACTTAAAAAATTATGAAGTATCATCAGAACCACCAAATAATTTATATGGCATGAGGTATCATATTACGACTGGTATTTGTTCCTTATATTATGTTTAAATGTTTTACTAAGGTAAAGCATAAAATGGTTCTTTTGAAGACAACTGTCCTCTATATTAGAATACAAAAATAAAAACAATATTAATGATAAGCTACTTGATATTATAAATTGGCTAAATAAATATAATTTAGTTATTTATTTAGGAAAAACAATTAACTATGTTGTGTTGATTAAATTATTAATGTCACTTTTGAAGTAGAAGAAGTTAATAATATGATAGGTATAATGTAAACTTAATGAAATGACTTGGAAACTGCATATAATATATAAGAAGTTTGTGATCAAGTGCTAACAATGAGACACTATACCTTGTGCACTGTAGCTTGGTGCGGGTGACATTTGTCAGTATGACGTTGAATTTATAAACTAGAACATTCTGGTTGGTTTAATTTAATTAATAACCGTGATTAATGATTTAATATAATACAAATATGGTGCACCTGAAATACTAAGGTCATAATTGTAAATCGCGGCAACTTTCAAGAGTGAAACAAAACATGACTGACAACTGTCACCCGCACCATGCTACAGCGCACAAACCATGCACAAACTGTAGTAACAGAATTTCTAGACTAGTCACCCCCAGTACAGGTTATGGTGATTTTTGGGGACAACCTACTGAAAGGCAGTTTGTATTACATTTATGCATAGATGTTTTATAAAGTAGATTTACTTTATGTGCTCCAAGCACAACATTTAGTTGTGAACTGCTTTTACCTTGTTAAATTGTTAACATTACCATCATTATACATCCCAGAAACTGCATTGTTCTTGAAAATGAAAGTCATTTGTATAATTGTGCATTGTTAACTAAGACACAATTGAAGCTCAATATGTTCACCAATTATGCCATGTTACATGTATTGCTACTATTATTAGTATTGCTAATAATTTAAAATAAAGTACTTAACAACGTTAAAAAAAAAAACTTTTATTTAAATTTATTATAGATTTATTTAAAATGTATAAATTCCTAATTGATAAATGTTTCTATACTATAGAAGATATCTTAAATGATAAATTGTAAAATAAGCCTTTTTAAACAATTTTATTTTAAAATCGTAAGTGTAAATAAATATGACCACACAGCTTCCTAAATTGTTTACTTTAGGTCTCCTACAAATTGGAAAATGTAATAAAAACATAACATTTGATTAAAAAAAAGGTAGGTAAAAAGGTATGATAGTTTATTATTGACTAGCTGAGGCCCACGGTTTCAGATGTGAAATCTGTTTCAAAGCGAAGTTAAGTTTTGTCCCTTATTTCATAGATTTTTGTTGGCAACCTGATTTTCCTCCAATTAGCCTAAGACCAATTGACAGTTAAAATTAGGTACTGATAAAAAAACTGATGGAGCAAGAAAAAAATACATTAAACACTATACAAATAGATAATTAAAAAAATAAATGCAAAGTAATTTAAAACTCTTGCTAAATTTTATCTGTTATTTCTATGTGTAAAGTAAAATTAGTAATTTATATCAAATAAGATTTGTTTTTATTATAATTTATAATGAACATTTTACTGTTAGTTTTTTATTAAATTTTCGTTGTATAGTAGTTTTTTTTTTTCTTAATATAATAATTATGTTTTATCACCGAGCCGAAGAATTGTAAATGTTATGTACCCCATTATTGTCACGTGCATCAGACCACTTTAATCGTAAATCTGGGGGCACGGCAGTGCCCCAGCCAAGTCTCGAGCAAAACGGGCACGGCCGTACCATTCTTTTCTCGAAGCGTTTCGCGGCTATTTCACCCCCCCTGTATCATCGATACGGACAAAGCTAGGGGTTTAGGTTTTCGATGACCTAGAGTAAGTATTAAAACAAGCTCAGCCTCAAAATTACATGACATTTGAACCAATAGTTTACGAGTTATGGGCGATCAAAGTTACACCATTTTGTCACTCACTGACTCACTCACTGACCGATCATCAAAAATCTAAGGTACTTCTAGCAAACTTAGAACCTTCAAATTTGGCACCAAGATAGGTTTTTAGCTACATGTAAAGGGAAAATTATAAAAACGGTAATAAATTATATACCTTAGTAAATAATATGAAACAAATTTATATTTGCGGTTTTACAAGAACATGGTATATGAATTTTGACTGCATTGTTAACTTTGTTCTTTGTTTATGTACAAAAAGCAAATATTTTTTTATCAATTTTGTTTATTTATAAAAATAATAAAAGAAAGATACCTACAAAAAATAAATGAGATCCCACCAAAAACATTCAATGTAAAAAAAAGCCAAGTCTCTCTATGCAATTCTTCCATCGTAAAAAGTTTTGAGATCGCATAGGAGCCAAGTCCTGTTCAACTTAATTTGTAATAATAAATTTATATTTTTTTACTATATCAGTAGTTTTGTTTACATTACAATAATAGTGACTTGGCCATGAGCACAATAAGATACAAATATAAAGCGGCATATTTGGAGGAGTTGCAAGTAAATAATAAATAATATCAGGACACCTTAACCGACAGTCGGTATCATCCAAGATCAGTGAACTGCACATGCACTATGGCGCATGTTTAGTCCATAGTGATCTCAAATTCCAATCAGTTACAAAATCATGTCCATAATATATATAATATATAAATTCAACGGTATTTGCACGTAATTAAAAGGAGCAAACGACCTTTAACTTGTGCTCATGGCCAAGTCACTGTTATTGTAATGTAAACAAATCTATTGATATAGTCACAAAATATTGATTTATTATTACAAATTAAGTTGAACAGGACTTGGCTCCTATGCGATCTCAAAACTTTTTACGATGGAAGAATTGCATAGAGAGACTTGGCTTTTTTTTACATTGAATGTTTTTGGTGGGATTGTAAATTTTAATGTTAAATGTATGTGATGTGGCTGTACCTACTTTTTTAATAAATAAATAAAAAAAAATCTCTCCTAGACACGGAGCCGTCTCCACCAACCACTACGATCTTTTACTTACCCAAGAACCTTCTTTAATCAGGTTTTTATCATTTTGCAGTTCGCCGCTACCACAATGAGCACTTCAAGCCGCCAAGCATGGACGAGCTGCCCATCCCTCGCGGCTCGTGGCAGGCGCAGTACGACGCCAACCAGCGCCGATACAATGCCGCCCTCTTGTTCGGAATCGCCTTTACTACTGGCACCTTAGTCGTGGTAAGTTATTTCCGTTCAATATTGACTACGACTTGGTCTCATGCCCAATAGCAGCAGACCAATGGTACAATGTGCACTGATAACCATAATGATAGTCTGATAGGATAGGACTGATAGTCTTAATATTGTGGACAGACACGAGCATAATATGTATATGTTACCGAAAAAAGTATGTAATCCGTCATTGTATACAATTCCGAGGAAATGTATGTAATTCCTAAAATCACACGGAAATGTGTAAAATAAATTATATTAGACACATTTCCTAAATAGCAATCGGAAATGTAAAACATTTGAGATATGAATGGGTACGCTGGGATAGCGGGGAGAGGGGAGGGACGTGTCATGTTCGCCAACAACTTGTTGTCTAACGTAAATCAAACCCTCGACTTAGTATAGAACCGACATATTCTCAGAAATCCATTGCTTGGTTAGGTTCGACTTTGTGACAGAGATTAGGTTAGAGGTTAGGTTAGATATTGTGACTCTCCAACAGAGCGAGCGAAGCGAGGGACAATATATAGTATTACTAATTCTAGTTTATTAACAATAGAGTAGATGACTGGGTGTGAAAATTCAAAATCAATTTAATCCACCATTTGGGTAATCAAAATATAATAGGCATGTATTTTTTCTTTTATCAATTCAATAAAGAAGTAGGTACGAAGATGAAACGCTTTAAAGTTCAGGAGTGGGGGCTTGTGGACGTGACGTCACGCAGGAATTGTACTCACTGTATCTTCATACTTTGTTGCTTACGGGCCAAAGGAAAAAAATACGTGTCTAATATTTTTTTATTATCTAAAAGATGGACATAGATATAAAAATACGTGTTTTATTACAGAAGGCATTATTTTTATAAATACATAATACGACATTGGAATTATATACAATTCCTAGGAATTGTGTACATTTCCTAAATAGCTTCGGAATTGTATAATTTCCTAGGATTTGTATACAATTCCTAGATTTCATACATTTCCGGTAACATATACACCTAGCAAGATTTAATTGATTTTTCTTAAATTCTAGATTGGTACTGTAAAACATTTTATTTGATTTTATGGAAAAATTGAGTGAGGTAACCTGGATTCCAAAATTTGGGATCTGAAATCGCCAATCCGCAGAGAGCAAGCGTGGTGATCAATGCTCGTGCCTTCTCTGTGTGGGAAGAGGCCTGTGCCCAGCAGCGGGACGTTTTTATAGGCTGGATTATTATTATATTATTATATTATGGAAAAAATATTTAATACAGTTCTTTAATCATAATCTACCTATACTTATAATAAATCTGTAGAAGTGAAAATTCTGTACATTAAAATATCAAAAAAAATAATGGCGGTGTTACTAGACCGACACCGAAACCAAAAGTGTGAAAAAAAAAATTTTTTGTCTGTCTGTTTGTTCAGGTATCACGCAAAAACTACAGGTTCGATTACGATGAAACTTGGTATAATTATTCTTTATTATCCTGGGCACCTCACTGGGTAGTTTTTATCCCGGAAAAGTATAAACAATAAAAAACAATCTTAATTTTGCGGTTAAAAACTCATTTATAAGTTTCGTCATCCACGCGAACGAAGTCGCGGGCACAGCTAGTCATGTTAATATTTTTCTTTCTAGTTCCAACAAAAAAACTCGCAAAAAATATTTTGTAATTTAGCTGTGTATCACCTGGACACCTGTACATACATATTTTTGCTCGTGCCTTGTGATTGAACTGCTTATTTTTAAAGTAATTTTACTAACGACAACTATCCATTGCAGGCCAAGACATCGGGACTGATCTACCTGAACTACTCTCCTCCCAAGTCTCTGGACTAGACATTACTGTAAATAAAATAGGTCAAATACATTCAACATCGTAAAACAAGAATAAAATCATTCTTACTACAAGAAATCAATACAATAGTTCAATATAATCTATAAATAGTCACTATTGTTTTATTTACCACCTACTATTTTATTTTATATAAATGAAAAAGAATATACATATAGTTAGGATTCGATGGTTTAAAGACGTGTATTCCGTCCACTGGCAAAATGCCACGGGCCCCCGAACCAAGAGGGCCCCGGCCCAAGAGGCCGCGAGCTCGATTATTTTTTTTTAAGTTCACACCTGAGTATTTTATTCAGTGGCGTAGCGTGACGTTCATTATTTTAATCTTTGATTTTTCGTATTTGATTTAAAGAAATAAAGTAGGCACTTTGAAAGTAAAGTTGATTGTGAAAGTTAGATATTATTATGTCTAGTTCATAAAATTGTTTAAGTGGGAGCGAGAAACGAAAGAGACAGATTCACAACGTAAGGAGGTTTTATAATAAAACAAAATAAATATATTTCCCTCAAATTATACGCAACTACAATCAGTATATTATTATGGGTAGAGTCGATTTGCTCGACTCATTCCTGGGAAAGTATAAAAAAAAGATGAGGACAAAGAAGTGGTATCTGGACTGTTTTACCATTTCCTCGAAATAGCCCAAACATTTTTCTCTATTACTATCAGTTTTTTTTTCAGTGATATGATTAAAAAAAGAACTGTAATATAACTAAAATAAATCCATGCTCTTAAAAATAAAATTGTTATTCGTGTTGGAAAAATACTTTAGTAGTTTATTAAAATTTAACTAAGTACAACGTAAAAAATGTACTAATAGGGCCCCATCAAAATAATTTGCCACGGGCCCCAGATGGTATAGTTACGCCACTGTCAATCACGTCACTTAGGACATTAAATCAATCTGTAAAGTACATCAAGTCGAGTTACAAAATAATATGATTATAATATTTTGTCAGTCTCCTTACCAAACAAATTATAGCGTACAATAATTCTTCATACAGGATAGGAATTTTGAAATTAAAGTTTTTAAGTGTGTAATCAAAAAAAAAATATAACGGCTGGCAGAAGCTGGATGCGAGAAGCCGAGGATAAAACCAAGTGGCGTGCAATTGGAGAGGCCTATGTCCAGCAGTGGACAGCTATAGGCTGATAATGATGAAGTATCACGAAAACCGTTACTACTAGGGACCTTCATTTTGAACGCGACTCTAGGCTTTACATCCGCCGTTAAACCTGCAATTTTATGAATAATGCTCAGCTAACTTAAGTAAAACAGCAAAAAGCCGCTTCGATTTAGCTAGCAGTAGCAATACAAAACACAACCGCCGTATATTACGCCCTCGCCGGCGAGGCCCGTCGCGAATCATAAATAATAGTAACGTAAATGTTATCCCCCGTCCCTAGACCAAGCTGGCCCGAGCCGGCCAAACTAGCAATAAAAATATGTCCCGAAATAATTAAAACATAGATCCAGCCATCCCTTGTTTTGCTTTATTAAGATTGTGAGCAACGCACTAAGTCGAGGTCCGAACCCCGCAGGGGGTGCCCTTAGTGGACGTTGCTGACGTAGTTAGTTTTTCCTATTGCTCTGACTGGAGGCCTTAAGGTCCTCGCCAAAAGTCCGGTGAAGCAGTCAAAGCCTGAGCTCAGCTAACTGCAAAGATCTCTAAAAAAAATAAAAAAAACATCCTTCTTCAAATCATTATATTATTATGACCGTGACATAGTACTGTAGAGCTACTTAGTACTTAACGTCCACATAAAGAGGGATGGGTGAGGTATTAGCTAGAAAAACGATAATACAATTTGTAAGATTTGTAATAAAAAGTAATTGGTTACATTGGATGGTATCGAACAGATAATTATATAATTTGTTCTAAACATATTGTCATAATAAACTATATACTTATAGACCTAAATACATACAGACTGTACATTTACAAATATGTACTATCTATTTATAGTTATGTACACAATACTGTGTCGAAGTAAGCAGGGTAGATACCTCGGAGCGTCGGGCGTCAGTGCTCGCGCGCGATGTCGGAGAAGGCGTCGAGGATGTGCTGCGTGGTGAGCGGCAAGGCCAGCCCCGCCGCCGGGTAGCACGCCGCGATGCGCGCCTGCAACACGGTGACGTCACGCGGCGTGCCGACACTGCCGCACGCACACACGCGCACACACACACACTCACCTGCAGCGCCACGTGCTGCGCGATGAACTCCTCCTGCATGGCGCGCCACACCACCTGCAGCAGCCCGCCCTCCTCGCTCAGGTGCTTCTCCACCGTGCGGTACAGCCGGTGCAGGGACTTGCGAACTGACACACGATACCACACCCTTAGGATCTTGTTATTTTCGGAGTTTCTACTACAAGTCTGCAAGAGACTTCTTTAAATACTTATTTAACGGAGTCACTATTTGTTTTTACGACACTTTATACCTAGTTGTGATTTGTATAATAATATGTAAATCGAGTATAGTATCGGTCGTGCGGCACGTACCTTCGTGCGCGGGATAGAGCGCGAGCACGCGGCGCAGCTCGTGCTTGCTGAAGGCGGCGCGGTAGCACACCTCGTCCTCGCGCACGCCCTGCGCCACCGCCTCCGACACGCCCTGCACACTCACCACCTCCGTGTACACTAGTGCACTACTGGCTTCTCATCGCTCATGGTACACACACCCAGACACCACACAATCAAACTACGTAATACGGAGGGTGATTGTGCTTGTGTCATGTCATTGTACTCACTGTGGCTCACAATTTTTCTAGTCTTATATCTCCGAAAGTAGACAAGCTATTGATTTACATCAATAGCTTTTATACTTTCTCTAATACAAGAAAGTTGTAACACTATTTAGGTATATTTTGTTCTAAAAATCTTTTAAATATTCAGAATAGTTAGCCTTATGAATTATTGCATTTTTTTTCGTAAAGTAGGAATTGACCCACTGTATATTTCGAGGAGTAAGTATAAACTGAGTCAGCTTTCGGGTCACAGTGGATTAAGATGGTGTTTTTATATAAAAAAACAGATTTGTTAATTAAAACAAATATGAATAAATTAATTTGTCTTAGAGGTGATAATTCCACCCTGAGGGTGTTAAAAAGGGTTCTAACTTTTAAACTAACGCTGCATGTTTACAGGAAATACAGCATAAATACCTTTTTGGGCTTGAAGTTTCGACCAGGTTACCCCGGCCGTGGACGCAAGCCGAATGCTTGAAGGAGAACTGCAGCACAACAAGCAGTTTGCTTGCGACCACGTCCGGTGAAAAAGGACTTTTCAAGTTTGCATTTAAATCTATCATTTTCAAAGACAAACCTTGTTCAGAAATGCAAAATTAAAATAAAACGCCGTCGTATACTTTTACTGACGAGAGAGTATGCTTCTTACTTTGCTAATCACATACTTCCATACAGGCTTTACCTGAGTATACCTACATACATGCGACCGAAGTTGCTTTGGATATTTTTTGGAAATTTCGGAACATTGAAGCGTGAACGAAGTTGCTAACCTCAAAGAACTGCGTGAGTTTCTCGAGCGGGCGACCGAAGTACTGCGTGACGTAGGCCCGCAGCGCGTCCGAGTAGCGTGCGCGGCACTCGCGGCGGAGAGCCTCCAGCGCCGGCACGCGCAGCGCCGACAGCGCGCCGTGCAGCCGGTGGTAGTTCTCTGCGGAGACGGCGGTCAGCGCGGGCGGGGGCGCGAGCCCGCCGCCGCGCGCCACACTCACCCATGTGCAGCACGGCGCGCGGCGTGCGCGGGTGCTCGGCGTGCTGGATGGCGTGCATCATGGCGCCGGCCAGCGACAGGTACCAGCGGTCCAGGTCGGCGCGCCGCCCGCTCGCCGCGAAGATGCCCTCGCACGCGCTGCTCAGCGCCTCTAGTTCCTGCACGAAGCTCAGCAGCCCACATTTTGGTTTCTTGGCCGCCTATGAATAACCATACGAAGATACTGTCTAAATCCAGTGTGACTTTTTAATCTTTTATATCCGATCGAATTTCGCATAAACATAACAATAAGTCGACTTATTTATCGCATTGGGGTAGCCGATCAGGCCTATATGACAAATATGATGTCTTGTAATGCTACAGCCGCAGCGGTTGGTACCTGCTTTACAGCATCGGGCAAAGCCGCGAGCCGCTCGGCCACGCTGCGGTCGGCGCCGCGCTTGGCAGCCACGGCCACGCCCGCCAGCGCCGCGCGCGCCCATCGCGCCTCGCCCGCGCCCCCACCCGCGCCCCCGCCTGCGCCCCCCGCCTCCGCCGCGCCCAGCACGCGCCGTCCCACGCACGCCAGAGCCCTCATGGCACCACTGAACATCCATACTAATATCATAAATGCGAAAGAACTCTGTCTGTCTGTTTGTCTGTTACGTTTTCGGCTAAACCACGGCTAAACCGATTTTCTTGAAAGAATAAAGGGAACTAGGATCCCAAATCCCAAGAAAGGACATAGGCTACTTTTGCCGGAATGACCGATATTGACGCAACCGCGGACTGTTTCACAATATTTTGGCAAATAATTCATGAATTTATTTTAATATCTGAAAATCGAATCTGTACACAAAAAAATCAAATGTGAGCCGTCACGGGACGCCTGACAGATGTGTAACATCGACATTATTTTGTAAAAGTAGGTAATATGCAGAAAAGAACAGATTGCGATAGGAACTAAATATGCCATAATGATAAATGGCGCTGTGAAATACGCGACATAGATTTCGCGCCATTTTATAAACAGCGAAGTGACGTTAACATTTTTATTCTAATCTAAAATAAATTCGAATGCTTATGGAAATTAAACAACAAAAATGTAGAACGAAGTTCTATTAACAAGCGTTGCTTTAAGTAAACTTCTTCCACGAATGTCACGAAATGCGAAATTATATAAAACCTCACGTATAACGGTGTAGGAGCGTGAGACCTCGCTCGTACGAACGTTTCGCATGCGCCATACGCGCATGCGCGCCACGCATGCGTCGCCACGCCAGAAATCGGTTTTACGTGCGGCTATAGATGTTTCACATCAATAAAGTACCTACTTCTAACTAAAAAAGTGAAAAATAATTCCTAATGTAAGCTGAAATTGGTAATGAACAAAAGACACTAGTATTATTGTGAAAAAGCGTGGGTTGCTCGATAGACGAAAAATATGGCACAGAGCGCATAAAAGCGTGTTAAAAATAATAATATTAATAAAAAGTACTTACTAGGGGTCATGTCGCTCTACATGCGATACAAGAGCGACCAGGTCAGTTTCAAGCGAAGGGAAGAGTTCTGACATAAACCGACGCGTCTCCGTCCCGGCGCGCGCGCGAGCCTCGCCCCGCTCCCCTCCGTCACTCCTCTCGCTGCGCTCCCCGTCCCCGCCCTCTCCCTAACATTGATCAATAATTATAATGCGGATTCGTCACACCTCGCGAACTACAAACCTGTTACCTTACCTTTACATCTATATCCAAGAAGAAGAATTGAGCACAAAAGTCTTGCTCAGCGTTACACAAGTTCTCGACCAAACTCAGCACCTGTAGACAGTTTTTGAGCCAATCAGTAAGGATTTTTAATATAAAGACTTATATTAAAAATCCGGTGTTGAGCTTCGAAGTATTACTCACATTATCGAGTGGCTCGTCGGCGCGGTCGGGCGGTGCGGTTGCAAATCCCGCACGGGCCGTTTCACACGCACTGCGAACTTCTCGCTCGTACACCCGGGCCCAAGTACTAACATAAACCTGCCCAAAAGCATTTCCAATTTTTAATTATCGAGTGTTAATGATTTGGTTTCTTTTTGTATTTTACTTTATATCATTCGACAACAATATTTTAAGTGTACCTTCGGTTCGATATCTTCAGATCTTTATTTAAGATTTTGTCTATTCATTTAAAACTAGCCCTGTATAGGCGATTGGATCCCGCCCCGTAACAGTATCCAGTCTTTGGTCCAGGGACTCCCTAATCAGAGACTTTATGTCATGTTTTATAGGTTGAAATTATTCTGTTTTGTCCATAGTTTAAATTAACCTTTTTTTCTTCCAAAGGTATAACGATTGTTCATTATTCAATACACGATAACTAGCCTCAATTCTGCTAAATAAGTGATTTTCGAAGTTGTTGTTAACATCTTTTTTACCCTACACGTAAGCGAGGTTAAATGGGCACGATCATGGCCACAATCTAATGACAAACCTTCGCGAGAGCATCGAACGCTTTCTCATCCATATCCTTCAGCCAGCGCATGAAAGGTGCGTAAGGCATAAGCTCCGCGTGATGTCGGTGCGGACGCGACTCGTGCGCCGCTTCGTTGCCGAGGTGAATCAACGCGTTATTCAGGTGTCGCGCCAGCGCCGCCGCTAGCTACATAAAAGAAAGATACGATTGATACCCAGGACGTATATTGCATCTGAGTGTTATGATACCATCTAGTGCTCAGTGTGCCCACCTACCTGATCACGAGCGCGCGTCAAGCGGCGCAGTCGCTCGCGCACTGCGGCCAGCCGACGACGCGACGCGGGCGCAGCGGCCTCCGCCCTCAGTGCGGCCCGCAACGCCTCTCCCGCCGCCAGAGCTCGCGCTCGGCCCTCTACAGACGTAAGCGAAACTTCGGCCAGCGAGTCCAAATCTCGCAAAGGTTCGGCGTCCAGCCAGCGGTACAGATCGGTCAGCTCGGCCAGAAGCGAGCGCGCGTTGGCGTCGGCGCGAGCGGCGTCGGAGCGCGCGTGCGGCGCGGCGGGGGCGGCGCGCGCCAGCGTGTCGTAGCGGCGCAGGCGCTGCGCGAGCGAGGCGCCGGCGCCCAGCGCGGCCTCCAGGCGGGCGGCCAGCGCCGCGCCCGCGCCGCCGCTCTCGGTGGCGGCCGCCAGCATGCCGCCCACGTTGAGCGCGTCCAGGCGCGCCAGGCGGCTGCCCAGGCGGCGCACGCGGCGCTCGGCGTCCGCATCGGCCGGCTCGGCGTCCTCTAGTAACGCACCCAACGCTGCGTCTGACGGTGTCGCGTCGTCGCTGGCCTGATGACCAACGACATCTTTACCGACTTCAAAAGGACTTCAATCGTCTGTTATTTTGTATGTTTGTTACACAATATCTCCACATATTGCGGATCAATTTCAAAAAATATTTTTTCCTCTCCTGAACCTTACTGCCCCATACAAATTTCATTGTAATCAATTATGTTTAAACATCAAACACCAAACTAACATCTTTAATTAATTAATAGTCAAAGCTAAAGAATTTATTAATAAATTCTGTTGCTCTGAACGAAAAGTAAGTAGCTAAAGCACTTGTGTTATGGAATTAAAAAACAACGAAGGTACCACAAACACCCAGACCTGAGACAATGTAGAAAAGTTGGTTTTCAAATTGACCCTTCCAGGGATTGAACCAAGGACCTCAGAGCTAGCGACACCTTGAAACAATTTAAAATATTATACCATCCAAATCGTAGGAATTTTTATAGTTAGAAAGTTACACTAAACTAAAATGTATTCTAAATCAGATAGACAACTCTAGGTGTAGTCATGAGAATTACATTGAGGTGCAAATTTAGATAGCTTTATCTCTCAAAACTTATTTAAAAAATGCTGTTTTAAATCAAGTTGATAATTTTTTTTAATTACTTGAAAGTGAGTAGTTCAATATTATTATTGAGTTTGATATCAATATAGGCTAAAAAAGAAGCTAGGATAACTTCACTCTAAATGATAATGACAATTTAGTAACCAGAGGCGTAACAATCAGTTATGTTACACTGCATCCTAACTGTTTTAAATGTGATTACATCTACCAATTATAAAACAGAATTTCTTTAAAATTGTGTAGTGTTAGGGCTTATAACATGATATGAAAACAAAACATTTTCACAAAAATTGTAGGTACTTCAAACATGTGATACAGGTCTATAACAGCTAAAGAAGTATATTAAAATACTAACTCACCATGTCACTATAAGGCTGATCCTTATTGCTTTCCCATTCTCGCTGCAGTACTGTCTCCTCGTACTTCATATTTTTTAATCACTGCACTTTCTAAAGACCACACGACAATTAAAATTTATATTTCTTTCGTTGACTTGAGTGAGAGGAGATCACTAACTAGAAGTAGTCCTACATAGAATTCTACAGACCTGAAATTGGCTGAAATGCTAGAATAATAAAATCAAAAATACTGTGTTTGTCGGAAAATGAATCACAATATTTGACACTTCTCTTGTAATATATTTTACAGAGATTACAGATATTTTGAATAAGTATTTCTTATAATGCTTATTAACAGACATTCAATGCCGTCGGTTTATTCATGAATAATTTCAGTAAAAAGTACAAACGCAATAATTACAGTAAAAACAAATATTGTGTTTACTTAATTATAGTTTTGCTAATTGCTTTTTTTTTTCATCTGTCATCACTGTCATCAGTCTCCTGCCTGAACCAGTGAAACCTCAGTGACACACCCTATAATAATAATGTACTCTGTGGCAGTCTGTGGTGAAACATATTACTTATTTACTTTACTCTTTGGGTAAAACTCACACAACGGAGATTTCGCAAAAGTGGTGCTACTGCTGCCATCTATACTTTTTATTCCGTACTTTATATTTTGAATAAGGATTCTGTGGTTTAAGGACTGTCAAGCGTAAACAAATAGCATTAGTGAAATATGAAAATAGCATTATTGAAACCTTTACATAAGACAAAACAGAGCAGAGCCAAGTAATTACCGTCCAATAGCTTTACTACCCATATATAAAATATTTGATGATTGCCAAAACGGCTTTCGGAAAAATCGATCAACAGCATTAGCAGTCATTAAATTTGTAGGTTATCTTTCCCTCTTACTTGATTGTATTTCTCAAAGTCACCATTCGTGGGACTATTACAGGAAGCCCTAAATATAAGTAATGCTTGACATGACCAAAGCCTATGATAAAGTGCAATATTATGATATTGTATTAAGACGCTGCCCCGAGCAAATGACCTCCGGTTAGACGTTTTAATTTTTTTTTTAGATTTTCTTTTTTTTTCTTTAATAATTGTTACTACAGAGTGTCGACGAATATTTAAATGATAAATCTTTAAAACTTGAAAAATAATGTTTATGTTTATGTTAGGAATTTAATAATGTTTATGTTAGTAGTTTATGTTTATGTTAGTTATGTAAATGTCTATGTTTTTAGAATAAGTTAGATTATAATATACCTTAAATGATAAGCCCTCTCCACATACCTTACTTTTGCTGTGCCCGAAAGGGTCCATGATTGTGTCCTAATAAATGTTTACCACCTAAGGCTACATTGTGGAATGCAATAAAGAATTGAGTATTGAGTATAACAATGTTTTTAATACTCAATTAATAAAATAATTAAAATACGATAAATACATTCATTTGCATACGGTTTTCACCAAAGGACAATCACGAGAAAGGTTTTGTGTACATAGTTCGTTAAGCAGTTTTGTGAAACATTTTTGAGTTTTTTCTAATCAACAGCGTTCCGTGTATAATTCATAAAAGGTCTGTGTAAATATTCCTTCCTTCCTTATAGACCTCGTGAGGTCTATAAGGAACACTTATAGACCTCACGAGGTCTATAAGTGTTCCTTTATACTATATAGCTTTAAGGCGACAAGTGAAATAACAATGAAAAGAGTTAGGTACGTATGTTTGTGTAACCGTATGCGATAGTTTGTAATAGCAACCGCCAGAGGCGCCACCGTAGTAGCACTCAACAAAGAAAATATATATTTTCTTATATTCGTTTCCATAGTATCTACTTTGGAAACAAAAGCATCGCGAGCTTAGCGAGCTGGGGCGACGCATTTTGACCACGAGAGGTCTCTCTATTAGTGGTTTGCACCGGAGCGACATTTTGACAACCGATTGAATTCACCGGTGATTGAGCGATCTCCGGTTATTCTCCGGTGATTCACCGGAGAATAAAGCTTATTTAAATTGTAACTTAAATTAGGCTAATCAAGTGTTTTGATTTCTTGGTCAGGTTCTATTAGGAGTTTAAAACGATAACACACACTTTTTATTGATTAAACGTTTAATCTATACTTAATATTATAAAGCTGAAGAGTTTGTTTGTTTGTTTGTTTGTTTGGTTGAACGCGCTAATCTCAGGAACTACTGGTTAGAATTGAAAAAATCTTTTTGTGTTAGATAGTCCATTTATCGAGGAAGGCTTTAGGATATATAACATTACGCTGCGACCAATAGGAGCTAAGCAGCAGTGAAAAATGTCACAAAAACGGGGAAAAATATTCATACTTGAAAGCTTCCGTTGCGTGCGCTGCGTAAACGGTTCGAGTTACCCAAAATATATGTATGAAAGAATTGTTCCTCTTTAAATGATCTAAAAAAATGTCTGCGACAGTATATGTCTATCTTTTAAGATTGACTCACTATAACCTTTTTTAAGGTAATCATTTGATCGAAATTAATGCATTATTGCCAATTATTTGCTACAGAGTTTTATCAACATAATATTAACTAAAATTATCATTTACGCAGAGATATTTTTTTTTTAAACTTCTTATTCGCGGTCATAATGACAGAAATTGACGCGGACGAAGTCGCGGGGATCAGCTAGTTAACCTATAAAATTATAAAAAAAACTGGTCAAATGCAAGGCGGAGGTGAAAACATTTTAATTGAAAAATATTCTGTAGTCATTAAATATATATTTTACAATTCTAATAAATTATGATTTTCATGTAGAAAGCTTAACATTTCAACTGCGTCACTACGTAACATATTTCTTCGGTTATTGAGAATGTAACCTGTTGTTGAAAAGACTCTTTCTGATCTAACTGATAATTCCACATGAAAAAAAAAAAAGATTTCCGAAGATGATGTCACAAATTGCAGTCAAGAGTACGAGTCCGAAGAGTACGCACAACGTTGGCCGAGTCCTGGGGCCCGAGTCTGCTATTTACACTCCGCAAAAGTGCGCTCACAGTTGCATCGTCCGGCGGCGCTCGGGCCCTCTCGGGTGCACTCGGGCTGGTTCGGGCGCGACTCGTGCGCGTTCGGGCGGCCCGAACCGGCCCGAGTGCACCCGAGAGGGCCCGAGCGCCGCCGGACGATGCAACTGTGAGCGCACTGTTGCGGAGTGTAAATAGCAGACTTGGGCCCCTGATAATATCGATTACGAGTGTAACAAATCGATCCCGCAAAAACGGTTTGTGGATGTAGCAGTAATGCAGGAATTAGGATTTAGGGATGAAGAACAAGAACATATTAACGAGAATATAACAAAAAATTATAGAAGCTCTAAAAAATGATGAATAAAATTGTGTATTAAAAATATTATTTAAATAATTTAGTTAAGAGTATTTAAAATGTAACAAAAATAAAAAACAATCATATACCAATATGTTTATTAATTCACCGGAGATTAATCGATTAATCTCCGGTGATTTTAATCGATTACTTTTACCGGTTTATCACCGGAGATTCTCCGGTACTCACTGCTCCGGTGCAAACCACTACTCTCTATACCCCTGACCCCACTTATTACTTTGATCTGTGTCCTTTCCTGAACTGTTCTGAAAATCAAAAAAGATCAGAGATTGGAAAAGACTCTCTATATGTTAAATTAGTTAAAGGTTCCCAAAATCCCAAGATACAAACATTCGTTTAGTTTGGGGACCGCAGTTTAAATGATATTTTTTTGTCAGTAATATCTTCATATTGTAATATAGTTAAAAGACAACTCTGTAACCCTTTTTGGAAAAATAAATTTATTCTTTATTCTTTGAATACTTTAATTAATATTACTTTGCTCTGTGTATTTCCATGTTTATTGCAATACTCCACAGAGCAAAGTAATATTGTACCAATTGTACTCTGTGTCTGTGGTCAGAATATATTATCTATCTATGAAAAGTTGAAAATTTAATAACCTAAATTTAAGATTAAGAAGTATTAGGAACATATTTTGTTGTAAAGTTAATTTTATTTTATCGTACTTAGTGTCCGATATTGGCATTAAACTATAACTGCTTACGTAGATGTTGTATGTGAGAATAGAACTTGCTGGTTCTATTTAGATACTTTATAGGCTCGAGTACATTGAAAATATAAAAAATGACACAGAAACCTGTTTCTGAAAATCCAAAATCAAAATCGAACGAGGAAATCTTCTCAGGTTTCCAAGCTCTACGTGCTGAACAACGGCAACTCGCTAATAAAATTTCTGAATTAGAGATGGATCACAATGAACACAAGTGAGTAATATTGACAATTTTGCCCTCACTGTATCAATTGCTAAAAAAAACAAATTTGTTTAATTTATTATCATAGATGTAAGTAAAACTACTACTAACTCCTGAACTTTTCTTTTTCAGAATAGTAATTGATACACTTCGTGGAGTAGACAAGACGCGTAAATGTTTTAGAATGGTGGGTGGTGTATTAGTAGAGCGCACAGTGGCTGAAGTCTTACCCGAGCTTGAAAGCAATTGTGACCAGCTTCCTAAAGCTCTGAAATCATTAGAAGATCAACTTACTAAAAAAGGGCAGGAGATAAATGAATATATTGAATGCCATGATATCCGCTTGCAGCGTGTGGATCGCCCGCCAGCTGAGGCAGCACCCGAGCAGCCGTCCAAGTCCAATGTTCTTGTTGCTAGTGGTTGATAAGTATAAGCTACATCACCTACCATGGTACTTTATCCATGCTTATCTTTGTATCCACATTCTTATTTTAGACATAACTTATTATCACAGGTCAGTCAGAACTGGTAGAGTATATTTACCTTAACTTGAAGGGAATAAGTAACATAGTGTGGGCAATACGTGTGGCACAGTAATGTAGGTTGTTATGATAAAATCTTGACATAATAAAGCTCGACAGGATATGAGAAATTACACTTTGAATATCTCATTACAATTTTAGAGCTCCATACTATTTTACTTTCATAATAAATTATTTTGGGTATTTACCATATGTGAAAGATGATTTAAGCAGTCAAGTTCGGCGCTTTTGCAAATGGCTAACAAAGCAGATATGAGAGCAGGAGCTGTTGCCACAAAACTGGCAAATGATTTTTTTCCTGGTGATGTCTGAAGGAAGCATCCTCAGTATCTGATGGATAAATTAAGTTACCAATGATGATGTGTTTAGTATCTCAAAGCTACCCAGCATAGCTGCACTATTATGTCTGTGTTGAAACTTCTGTTGTTGGGGCATGTGCAGCAGCTGGAGTCTTTCTTATTAGCCATGTCAAACTCTCCTTGGTGAAATTGCATAATTATGTAAAACATCTTATACCATTGTTCATTGTAAGGATGATGCATAACAAGACTTAGACCCTAAACAACTGGAAATCTGAAGCAGACAACTGCAATAGTTGGAGGAGAAATTGGCAGAGTGTGTTGTCATGCACAACCCCACCTAGTTAATGTTATTTACCAAACTGAACCTGCGCCACTAACACACAGCAGCCAAAACATTTGAAATAATTTTAATATTGCATCCTAAAAATTAGAAAATGTTGAAACATTATTAGAGGTATTATCCAATCTATGTCACTTGCACCTTTGTTGATTATGTTCAATGTGGATATTATGTTCAAAGTGAGCTGGAACAAGGCTAGTAAATATGCAAGTGTTCACTATGGTAAAAGGATGTATTGCTCCTACTAATACTGTGCTTTGTATGTATGATGGTCTTCATAAGCAATACGCTTTTGTGAAGTTTGACCTATTGTTTTGAATTCAATAAATAAAGACTAACACAAAAACTATTTTAATGTCCTTATTTTTTTTTTGAGATATCACTTATATTTATCATGGAACTACACAAACAAATTACGAGATAATGGCAATGGGCTACTGTCGAACATCCATTATTATAACCCTATTTGCGAGGTATGCATGCTCAGTTATAAATCAAAAGCACTATTAGATGGTGTCAAGCTTAACAGGTCTAGGTCCATCGAGATACCACTGCACAAATCTGGCGGTGTCTGTTATTTAATAATGAATTACAGATGTCAAGTCTCAAACTCTTAACTGAATCACGTCAGGGTCACCACTATCACCACCAAGCGCGGATCCAGGGGGGTGGTCATGGGGTCATGACCACCCCCTGGGCTAGGTCCAGGAACTAGGTAGACCACTAATTAAATTGTTTTCTATTTCTAAAAGAGGGCAGAAGAGCAGCTGGACCCCGAGCAGTTCAGTAACAAACCCAAATACCTATAACAACAAAATATGTAATGATGTAGAAAAAAATCGCGCTGCGCGTCCAATGTCATGGTGCAAAAGGAAATTAGCAAGGAACCTATTTTAGGCTCATTTGTTAACGGCCGATTGCTACCTAACTTAGGAGAACAACTAATTTTTTGGAAAAATTAACGAGCATTGCATTGGGAGAAATAATGTTTGAAAATTCTTTTGTGTCGGCTAAAATATGGCTTAGTTAAATCTTATTAAAAAAAATCTGATTTCTGGACCAAAAGCTGAAAAACCCTTGCTTCTTAGGCCTTGGCCACGACTATGTGACCACCCCCTGGCACCAATGCTGGATCCGCCCTTGATCACCACTGATTGGTTTTAGGAGATCACAATAAAGGTTCGACCGCACTAGGCGAAACAGCGCGTCACGATTTTTTGATAAACTGGTGGTGTCCCACTGTTTTGCATTAATATGAGTTCTGAAAAAAAAACCTGAAGAATTGTGTAGTGGGATCTTAGATCTTATAAGTATTTAGGTAGATAAAATAATTGTTTTCTCTACCCCCTGAAATAATGACATAATAAAAGTGCATATTTTATTATAATATCATACATTAGGTATTAATTAGAAAATCAAAATCTATGTGATGTGTATGTATATGTATAAAAAAGTTTGTTTCAAAACTTATAATAAAAAAACGGGTGGATCAAGCAAAAACAAAATATTTTTTTTTATTTTAAGTTGACCTTTAAAAGCTCTTTTAAAACGTTAAATGACAGTAGTCGTTTTTCATCACTCGATTTTTATGATCATTGATTTATTGGGCTGATCTCCACCCCGAATCGAATACATTCTGTGCGGAAAGAGAACCGGTGTCGCGTCAATTGAACTAACATTAAAATTATTCCGCAAAACAATTATAAAGGCGGCATCTGAAAATATTGCGTTCTGACATAATTTTATAAATTAATGTCCTTTCATACGCACTGTAATAACACAAGTGATTTTGAGATAACATACACGGTAATTTAGCATAGCAGCGCCCTCAATCTCACGACCATTCTCTTTTCGCACAGAATAGCAGAATACAAATAAAATAAAAAAAGTGTTTTTACACGAGTGGGAACTATTTACGCGGGTGAAACCGCGGGGAACAGCTAGTAGGTATAATATAAAAACAAAATAATAGCATTTAATCAAAAAAGTATATTGGATAAAAGAAGACTGAAGAAGACAGACAACAACTGAAAGTCAGTGTACTAGGTTAGTACACAACCGCGCAAATATCACTTTATAAAATTAATGACAGTGTGCTTACACCATATTATTCTATTAGCACCGTTACATGCGCCCACTTACCACACACACCACACACCATTGCAGCTCATTGGGCGTTACTTATATGTTCTAATAATCGGTAAGAGGGAACCCTGTTTATTTTTGTTTTAGATTCTAAAGCGCCCTGTTAACGTACAAACTTGCTTGACAAATTTGTTGTTCAAACTTCACGTTTTCATCAAACATAGCTTAAACGTTCAAACAAAATATCAAACAAATTTGTCACTTGGCGTAGCGTCCTCCATGATTTTCATCAAACTTCATCAAACGCGACAAACACGTACCTAGATTGTTTGACATACGCCTCAAACACAGCCGTACACTATCAAATAATTTGACAAACACGTAAAATTTGACAAACAATTTGAGCGCTTACGGGGCACTTAACAATTAAAAAAATACCTATTTTAAATCAGATTGTAGCAGGTAGCTCAGCTTATTTCATATTTTTTTTCCAGTATATGTAGTACAGCATATATTATTTGTCAAAGTTCAGCCGATGACGGATTTGGTGTACGCGAGCCATTAGGAGTCAAATATATGCTGTCCTGCATATTCTGGAAAAAAAATAACGCGCACCCATTAGAATTTATTTAACATCGTAACTTTTACCTTCATAGATCACATCTTCACTTATTCATAAACCTCTATAGAGGTACGTATATTATGTACTTATGTTAAACATGAATGATAGTATAACTAGTAAATTTTATATTATAATAATATGGTCCCTGTTAAATAATAACAAAAAATAAAAACATGATACAAAATATGCTTAGGTACATTATCATCTAATCTTATACTTAGTGGAAGCACAAAAATAAAGATCTAAAAAAAGACTAGACAGGGGTGTTAGCGACTTCTGACCGCAGGCCGTGTTATTTACTGATACATCAGTCACGTAAACCACTCAGGTGACTGACGCAGTCCCCTGTGTCAGGTCTAGTTTAGTATCAGTAGCTAAAAGTGCATGAAGTTGGTCGGCGCGTAGGTCTCGTCTTGCCGCAGCGGCGAGCGGTCGGGCGCGCGCAGCGGCGGCGGCGGCGGCGGCGTGACGTCACTGCGGCCGCCCGACTTGCGCAGCACGCGCAGGTCGGAGATGCGCATGTCGCGGTCCACGGACTTGCACATGTCGTAGAGCGCCAGCGCCGCCACCGCCGCGCCCGTCAGCGCCTCCATCTCCACGCCCGTGCGGGCCGTGGCGCGCGCCTCGCAGTGCACGCGCAGCGCGCCCCCCGCCGCGCCCTCGCCCGCCGGCAGCGCCACGCGCACGCGCACCGAGTCCAGCGCCAGCGGGTGGCACAGCGGGATGAGGTCGGCCGTGCGCTTGGCGGCCATGGCGCCCGCCACCTGCGCCACGGTGAGCGCGTCGCCCTTGGGCAGGCGCGCGTCGCGCAGCAGCCGCAGCAGGCGCGCGCCCACGTGCAGCAGGCACTCGGCCTCGGCGGCGCGCGCCGTCACGGGCTTGGCGCCCACGTCCACCATGCGCGCGCGCCCCGCGGCGTCCAGGTGCGAGAAGGCGCCGGCGTCCGCGCTGTAGGCGCGCGCGGCCGGCCGGGGGCGCGGCGGGGGGCGCGCCAGCAGCGCGAGCGGGGGCGCGGCCGCGCTCGCCGGCCGCCGCGGCTGCGTCCCGCGCGCTGTGAACGTTCCCACATCACTGAGGCGCGCCGCCGCCGGGCGCTGGGCCCGCTAGCCGCCTATGAGGATCATCGGCCGGTTCTCCATGTGGGCTAGATTCTCCATGCCTAAAAATACACGCGTATACGGCGTGACGACCTAAGCGACGCGGCCGAGAGCCGTGCGTCATTCCTACATCTAGAAGCATCTTTTTAAGCCCGCGACGCAAAAAAGGGGTGTTTAAGTTTAATGTGTCGGTCTGTCTGTGGTATCGTGGCTCCAGCGTTCCGTTCGTTATAAAGCTGACGAGATCGAAAGGGAAAAATAAAAGGGTAATAATAAACAGAGCCACAAATGTTTTTATTGGCCACTGGATAAAACTTCTAAATTAATAACTAAGCAACGGGAAAATAAGTAAGCCTCTAACAAACTAACTCGCCTTTTTCATATAGCCATCTAAATATTAATTATAAAGCATCAAGTAAAGATCAACAATTATCAAAAGTTGTCCCTCTTACTACACTAATACTGCCACCTAATTTACTAAGCTAAATTTTTACGAATTTTAAAGAATGTATTTTTTGATGACATAATAATATATTAATATTTAATATGCCAAAAAATAATCACGATGCTGAGTTGTATTAATAGTGGCTGGCATAGGAGATAACTAGTGGCTGAGATAGGATAGTTTAGACGTTCGTTAGTTGTGGCTGTCTTGGTAATTAAGAATATTGTGATAAACTTATAAACTTCTGATGAATTGTGGCCCAGCACCAAGGTCTAGGTGCACTACAATACTACGGATACGGACTAATCTTTCGTTATAGTTGTGGTTGCGGTCATCGCAAGTTGCACAGCCTAGACCCGTCAGGTATGTTCGAAGCGAATGTTTCTATGTTAGATTTGTCCATATTTGGAAAATTATAAAAATTAACTAGCTTATCCACAGATTATAATATAGTCGTGAGTCGAAGGATGTTTACATTCATCCAAGAGTAATTAAGCAGCAGTAAATAGGAACCTTCCAACACATGTCTTATAATTCCTAGGCACTGTTATTACGGTGCGCCAAAGTTCACCTAAAATTTCAACTCCTATAATTGGAAATCCGAAAATTTTCTTCCTAACATTTTTCATCCTAACAATCACAACTCCTAATTTCTCTGTCCCTAATGATCATAATTCCTAAGCCAAAGTTCACCTAAAATTTCAACTCCGATAATTGGAAATCCGAAAATTTTCATCCCAACATTTTTCATCCTAACAATCACAACTCCTAATTTCTCTGTCCCTAATAATCATAATTCCTTTTTTATATTTTATATCGAATATTCAATTGGTGTTATGTAATAGTATAGAACTGACATAGGCCCAGAAATCCATTGCTTGGTTAGGTTCGACTGTGTGACAGAGATCAATAGGTTAGGTTAGGTTAGATATTGTACCTGGAGGACCTCCGGCGACAAGTCGCTGCGCTGAGCGAGCGGCGGCAGCGTCGCTCGTCCGCCGATGCCGCACCATTGGTGGCCCCGACTCCCGCACAGCAACCGGCAAGCCCTCGTACCGACGACGAGGTCGAGCGCATTGTCCGGCTCTGCATGCTCCAGTGCGGGAGCATGGTTAATGCCCGGATAGAGGCGATTTCTCGGCGTCTCCCGCCGGAAATCCTCCGTCCGCCCCTAGCGGCAGACAAACGGAGGACTGGGGAGCCGCCGAGACTCGCGCCTCAGAAGGGAAAGCCCGCGGAGGGTATTAAAAAACCCGCGGAGGGAGCCCCATCACGCGAACAGCCCACGACTGCCGGGTCTAGGGGTGAGACCTGGGCGAAAGTCGTGGGCCGCAAGAAGGCCCGCAAAGCTGCCAAGAAGGCCGCAGCTGCTGCTCGCGCTCCCGGCCAAGCCGCCAAGAAGGCCGCGGCTGCTGCACGCGCTCCCGCAAAGGCGGTTGCGCAGCCTGCGAGGCGGACTGCCAAAGGCGGTCGCAAAGGACCGACGGTGCATGCCCCGCGTTCCGAGGCTGTGACGCTCACGTTGCAGCCAGGAGCGGCGGAGCGCGGTGTGACGTACCGGTCGGTCATTGCCGAGGCCAAGACCAAGATCAAATTGTCTGATCTTGGTCTTCAGTCCGTCACCATCAGGCAGGCTGCCACGGGTGCGCGGCTGTTTGAGGTGGCTGGTGCAGCGAGCGGCAGTGCCGAGAAGGCGGACGCTCTGGCCGCCAAGCTGAGGGAGGTCCTCAACCCTGAGGACGTCCGGGTCTCCAGGCCGGTGAAAACCGCAGAGGTGCGGATTGCTGGTCTGGACGACTCGGTGACCTCAGAGGAGGTGGTGGCGGCCGTTGCCCGAAGCGGCGAGTGTCCGCCAGATAAGGTGCGGGCCGGCGACATACGCGCCGACGCCACTGAACTCGGCGCGGTCTGGGTTCGGTGCCCTGTGGCGTCGGCGAAGAAGATCGCCGAAAAAGGTGAATTGCTGGTGGGCTGGGTTGCAGCGAGTGTGAAACTCCTGCAGCCCCGGGCCTTGCGGTGCTTCCGGTGCCTGGAAAAGGGGCACGTCCGGGCAAAGTGCACCGCCGAGGTCGACCGTAGCGATCTGTGCTATCGCTGCGGTCAGCCCGGCCACAAGGCGGCCCAGTGTTCCGCGGCGCCCAACTGCAGCTTGTGTTCGGCTGCGGGGAAGCGAGCGGGACACATAGTGGGCGGAGGGGCCTGTGGCGCGCCTGCCAGCAAGGCCAAAAAGAAAAAGAAGGGGAGCACTAAACCTGCGGGGGAAACCTCGCCACCCCCGCAGGCTAGCAGCTCCGCGGCCGACTCCCGGCCCAGGACCGTTGCCGAGGGAATGGAGTGTCAATAATGGCACCACTACATTTCCTCCAGGGCAACATCAACCACTGTACCAGAGCTCAGGATCTTTTGCTCCAGAGCATGGCAGAGTGGTCGATCGACGTGGCTGTGGTCGCCGAACCGTACTTCGTCCCCGCCCGTGACAACTGGCTTGGGTGCGTTGACGGTTTGGTGACCATTATTGGCGAGGCTCTGATCGACCCGTCTAGGGGCCGTGGCTGGGTTGCTGCGGTCTCGGGCGGCATCGTCATTGTGGGGGCGTATTTCTCCCCCAACAAGAGTCTCGCCGACTTCGAGGGTTTCCTTGTCGAGTTGGGCGCCGTCGTAGGCCGCTATCACCCTCGTCCCGTTCTTGTGCTCGGGGATCTCAACGCCAAGTCATCGGCGTGGGGATCTCCGGTCACTGACCCTCGGGGCGAGGTGTTAGAAGAGTGGGCGGTGACGACTGGCCTGGTCGTCCTAAATCGGGGTTCGGAATACACGTGCGTGCGGCAGCGGGGCGGGTCGATAGTGGACGTCTCGTTCGCTAGCCCCTCTGTCGCTGGCCGTGTCCGTGACTGGCGTGTCGCTGTGGAGGTGGAGACGCTATCGGACCATCGTTATGTTCGGTTCGACGTCTCTGCCCAGACCGCAGGCGGCCGCCATCCAACAACCCCGATGAACGACGGCCCGCGTTGGGCGCTTAAGCGCATCGACAGGGAACTACTCGAGGAAGCTGCATTAGTCCAGTCCTGGACCTGGGAGTCGGCGACGGACGGCCCCGTCGACGTCGAAGCGGAGGCGCTGCGGTTTCGCGGGGCGATGACGCAGATCTGCGACGCGTCCATGCCCCGTGTCCGCCAACAGTCCGCAAGGCGCCAGGTGTACTGGTGGACCGCCGAGATCGCGCAATTGCGCGTAGCGTGCGTTGCGGCCCGCCGCCGGTACACCCGATACCGGAGACGACGTCGACGGGATTCCGCCGAGGAGGACGCGCTGTATGAGGTGTACCGCGCGTCCAAGGAGACTCTGTGGCTGGCCATCGGCGACTCCAAGTCGCGTGCCAGGGAGGAGCTGCTGGGGTCCCTGGATCGGGATCCGTGGGGGCGCCCCTACCGCTGGGTAAGGGGCAAGTTGCGTCCCTGGGCGCCCCCGCTGGTGCAGACCATGCGGCCCCGGCTGCTAGAGGTGGTAGTATCGACCCTCTTCCCTGTGCGAGGGGGACATGTTCCCCCGGCGATGGCTTCGCCCTCAGCCACAGACTCTCCAGAAGAGGAGGGCACCGATGTCCCCGAGGTGACGCAGTCAGAGACGAGAGCGGCCGTGTCGCGACTCCGGGCTAAGAACACAGCGCCCGGACCCGACGGAGTTCCTGGTCGAGCTCTCGTCTTGGCTCTGAAGGAGCTGGAGCCCCAGCTGAGGGGGCTCTTCACGGCATGTCTCGGGCGGGGTCAGTTTCCCAGTGTATGGAAGGAGGGGAGACTGGTCCTGCTCAGGAAGGAGGGGCACCCCGCGGACTCGCCGTCCGCGTATCGGCCCATAGTGCTGCTCGACGAGGCGGGCAAATAGTTTGAGCGAATTATCGCAGATCGCCTCGTCAGCCACTTGTGCAGGGAGGGGCCGGACCTGGACGACAACCAGTTTGGTTTTCGTCGGGGGCGCTCCACCATAGACGCCATCATGCGCGTGAGGAGCCTGGCGGAGGAGACGGTGTCCCGGGGTGGGGTGGTGTTGGCGGTGTCTTTAGACATCTCCAACGCTTTCAACACCCTACCCTGGAGCTGTATTCGGGAGGCGCTGGTATACCACCGCGTGCCTCCCTACCTCCGCCGTACAGTAGGGGCTTACCTGGAGGACAGATGCGTCACCTATCGGGGACGTGACGGTGCTTGTCGGCACTCCATGTCGTGCGGTGTTCCACAGGGATCGGTCTTAGGACCGCTCCTGTGGAACATCGGCTACGACTGGGTGCTAAGAGGCGAGCTCCCGTCGGGCGCAGACTTGACGTGTTATGCGGACGACACGCTTGTCACTGCCCGGGGGAGCTCGCACAGGGAAGCGACGTTGATAGCCACGGCTGCGGTGTCACAGGTGGTGAACCGCATCCGGCGCCTGGGCCTGGAGGTGGCCCTGAACAAGTCGGAGGCCATGGTGTTTCATGGCCCCCGGCGGGCGCCGGCGCCGGGATCACACATCGTGGTCGGTGGGGCTCGGATAGCTGTCGGGTTCACCATGAAGTACCTAGGATTGGTGCTCGACAGCCGTTGGGAATTCGGGCCTCACTTCCGGCGGCTAGCGCCCAAGCTCATGGGCGCGGCGGGCGCGCTTTCAACGTTGCTTCCCAACATGGGGGGCCCGAGCGCCGCCTGTAGGCGGTTGTACGTGGGAATCGTGCGGTCCATGGCCCTATACGGGGCTCCCGTATGGGCGCTCGACCTGACGGCCAGCACTCTCGCCATTCTGCGCAGGCCGCAGAGGGCGATGGCCGTCAGAGTCGTCCGCGGGTACCGCACGATTTCCCACGAGGCGGCTTGTGTCCTGGCCGGATCTCCGCCCTGGGACCTAGAGGCGAAAGTACTCGCGTCATTGTACCGATGGCGCGAGGAAGAGCGGGCACGGGGCTCGATGCCGGTGCAGCGGCAGATCGAGCTGCGCCGGGGAGAGCTCCGTCAGGTCTTGGTGGCGGAATGGCGGCAAAGGCTTTTGCGCCCTGCCGCCGGCCTCGCTACCGTCGAGGCGATCCGGCCAGTACTCGACGACTGGCTCGGGAGAAGGCACGGCTCCCTGTCGTTCAGGGTGACGCAGGTGCTGTCGGGGCATGGATGCTTCGGCAAGTACCTGTGTCGCATAGACAGGGAGCCGGACGCTCGGTGCCACCACTGCGTCCATTGCGGGGAGGACACGGCGCAACACACGCTCGCCGAGTGCGTAGCTTGGGAGGAGCAGCGCCGTGTCCTCGCAAATGAAGTAGGAGGCGACCTGTCGCTGCCGGCCGTAGTGCGGAGTATGGTCGGTAGCGCAGAGTCGTGGGACGCGGTGGTGTCCTTCTGCGAGGACGTGATGTCGCAGAAGGAGACTGCGGAACGGGAGAGGGAGATCTCGACTCCCTTCCCCGGCCGCAGAAGACGCACCGGGCGCAGGGGAAGGGCGGACAACGCCCTTCTCCGCCCCCCATGAATGGGTCCAGGGGCGAGGGACTTGGGGAAGTCCCCGCCCCCTATTCGATGGACCCGAGGCGGAGGCGCGCGCGGGTGTCGGCGCGCGCCCCTGAGGCGGTGCACGGGGTAGTTGTACACCTCACTACCCCGTGCAGGAGCTGAGGCCCGGACAGACCGGGCCGGCACCAGTGTGGGAAGAATCCGGATTCCCGCGGCCCCACGCGCACGTGCGAGGAGGAGACACCGGGGGGTTTTAGCCGGTAAGAGTCCGGCACGCCCCTCCGCCTCTCCCCAGGCGGAGGAAGTCCATGAGGATTTCCCCCCGAAAAAAAAAAAAAAAAAAGAAAAGGTTAGATATTGTGACCTTGCAACAGAGCGAGCGAAGCGAGCGACGACGTATGTACCTACATAGGTACGTCATCTTTTGCCCACATATATTTTTATATATAAAAGAAACATTTACCAAGTGTACACTTGGTAAATGTTTCTTTCTGAGTATGAGTGAAAATATTATGGTAGGTAATAATGTTTAGGGATAAAAACGTTAGGAGTTAAAATATATTTACATTAATGATATTATTGATTGCAATTTTCGGAAACATGAGTGTTATGAACATCGTCGGTAGGACTACAAATAGTATGAATAAAAACTTTAGGATGAAAAATTTTAGGAAGAGTGATCATTCGGATTAAAAATCGTTAGTAAGAACATTTTCGGGTAAAGAACTTTAGGTGAGCCAATATCAAGGAATAAACCCAAATATCGCTCCACAAAGAAAAGAAACAGACCCTTGTCCTTCATCCTTCAATCTAAATAAAGTTGAAGTGAGTGGTCTGTAAGTAGGTATAGCATCTCGTACCTGCGTGGCGTGCCTTCTTGTTGGCGAGCGCTTGCCGCAGCAGCGCCGCGAGCTCGGCGTCGTCCGCGCCCGCGCGCAGGCGCTCGCGCAGCGACACCTCCGCCGCGCCGAACAGGCACACCTTCAGGTTGCCGTCCGCCGTCAGCCGCAGCCGGTTGCACGACGCGCAGAAGTGCTGCGTCATGGACGAGATGAAGCCCACGCTGCCCGCGTAGCCCGGCACGCGCCACACCTGCGACACGAGCCGTGAGTCACTGGGGGCGGGCGGGGGCGCGGGGGCGCGGGGGCGCGGGTACCGCGGACCTACCCGGGCGGTGTCGTTGTCGCGCGGGGGCGCGGGCGCGGCGTCCGGGTGACGCTGGAACACGGCGCGCAGAGCCTCGCGGTACGGCACCAGCTTGGAGTCGTCCCACTTGTTGCCCGAGAACGGCATGAACTCTATGAACCTGAAAATCAACTCGTTTATTATTTGTTTAACATAAGTATGAAAAACAGATATGATCTTTACATAATATAAGAAAGCTATGTTTTGCCTCCAGGGGCCCGAGTCTGCTATTTACACTCCGTGTTACTATGATCATAGTGGGATGATAGTGTCAACCCAATATGTGCCTAATTTTCGTATTCAGTTAAGCCAACAACTTTCATTGGCATGAGTGGCATGAGTGGGACGCGGTGTTGTCAATTTAAATTAAAAATAAAAGTATCAAACATTTTGTAATTATTAATAGGCAACACCGATTGGCACTAATTATTAATAATCGTTTCTTATGTTGCAAAAAATTGTATTAATTGTTTTTTGAATACTAATTTATTGTAAAAGCCCATACAATATGTAATTTCTATTAAAAACTTGTAAATAAGGATAATTATGTTTAAAAAAAGGAAAGTTTTCGTTGAAATTGACACATTGTCTATGAAAAATAAAAAATGTTTAGCCATAGATATGATGCAACTGCTGTCAAAAAATAGCGGAATACGAAATTGTACCGGCCATCGGTCATATTCACTCAACTCGCGGCTCAATCGTTCCAATGGCCAATTGTGACGTTTTGACAGTTAGTAGAATGCCAATTATCGTAAAATGGTCCCACTAGCCCCACCCACTCAGACGATTCAAGCAGATGTAAATAGCAGACTCGGGCCCCAGGGCTTATACATAGTGAGCGTAGATGCCCCGGCACCTACCTGACTTCCACGTCGCGTTCGCGAGTGTACTCCACGAAGTCGCATATTTCATCATCATTAAAACCTGTAACGAAGTGAAAAATATACATTAATGGAGGACCGACCATTTAGACTAATTAGCACTCATAAACGTTGCACAATACGTCATTCAAAAGTTTTTTTTTTATATGGCATCAAAATAATAGGTATGGTATCTTAGTAGCAGTGACGGTTAAGACTTCTTGATGCCCTAAGCAATCCACGTCTGTGGGGCCCCCTACCCGTTTGTCAACTAGTAGGGACAACAGCCATTTGGTGCTCAAAAACAGTTACCTGGAAAGTTTTCCGGGAGATTGAAAATTGGTGATTTTAAAGAATACGACGTGCTTTTTACGAATTTTTACTTTGTCATCTCGTATCTTTAACGCTCGCGCCGCCATATGGGAAAAATGGCGTTCAAAAACAGTTGTTTGACAACATTTCGTTTCCGGTTTATTTTTACAAGATAAATAGTTATGTACTAAATTAAACTAGAGAAAATATATGTTATCTCCAGTTCACCTAAACTGGGGGCACGGTAGTGCTCCCGCCCAGTCGAGAAAAAACAAGAGGCAAGGCCGTAACTACCATCCTTTTCTCGAAGACCATTTTCGGCCCCATATAACTTAGTTGTGGATAAAACTAGAAGCCTGAACTTTCATTAACCAAGCAGACATTATATAAATACGTTTAAATTGAATGCAATATATTTCAAATATAATTCAATTTAAACTAGTAGTTTAAGAATTATTGTGTCTTAGAGTTTTGTCAAAGTTAGTTAATTTCGTCATTCACTCACTGACTGACCGATCATCAAAACTCTAAGATTCAATCATTTTTTCGGTGTACTTTTTGTGACGTGAGAGTCAGACGTGATGTCCTAAGGACGGTTTTATGAAGAAGCCAGACGTGATGTCCTAGGCAATTTGATTAAGGGTTAATCCGTCACTGCTTAGTAGGAAAAAAGTTTTGGCCGAAATAATATGAAAGTATAATGTTCGTCCGGAGTAAGATCGGTTGATGACATGGAACAAGTCTCGGGTCAAGTCTAGTCTGGATGAGACTAGCACGAAAAAGAAGAGGCCATGCCCAACAGAGGGAGGACAAGGGCTGTGGATGATGATGATAATGTTTAAAGGCTTAAGTTTATAGTAATTATTTTCGTGATGAGGGATTGCAAATTTTGTGAAAAGGTATTATAGTTTTAGATTTGACTAGACTAAAACACGGCTAATTCTATTGTGGTTTACCACGGCAAATAAGACAGTATAGATAGTTGAGAGTGTCGAGGGAGCACGCACCTCTCATGAGCACCACGTTGATCTTGACGGGCGAGTAGCCGAGCTGCAGCGCCAGGTCCACGCCGGCCAGCACGCGCGCCAGCCCCTGCACACACACCGCGCGTTACTGTGGACTGAATGCTCTGCGGCAGACGGCTACAGTACAATGTATTGAACAAACCACTTCACGGAGGTTCTAATTATTCTTGTCAAACCCATTTCAGAATATCGATAACTTATAATTTTTATTAAAACTAGTTCTAAATTCAGTGACAAGACTGTGGATATGTTGAACGTGTGAGATACCGGTAATGTAGTAAGTTAGTGTAGTGGGGTAGGTTAGGTACAGACCGGGCGGCGCGCCATGCGCTCGTAGCGCTCGGGGCGCAGCGAGTCGAGCGAGATGTTGACGGCGGCCAGTCCCGCGCGCTGCAGCCCCGGCAGCCGCCGCGTCAGCACCAGCCCGTTGGTGGTCATGGACACGGCGCGCACGCCCGCCTCGCGCAGCCCGCGGATCACGTCGGCCAGGTCGGCGCGCAGCGTGGGCTCGCCGCCCGTCAGCCGCACCTTGTCCACGCCGGCCGCCACGAACACGCGCGCCAGCCGCTCCAGCTCCGCGCGCGACAGCAGCTCCGCGCGCGCCGACAGCGGCACGCCCTCCGCCGGCATGCAGTACTGGCCTGACACACGAACATCTCAATCAAGCAACAGGACGCGAACTTCGCAGACAAAAAACAAAATTACTTAATAGCGTATTTGTTCCTTAGGTTTACGCAATTAATTTAATTATAACTTTTAAAATAGGCGTATTTTTTTCCATTCCGCCTTATTTCCAAAAGTACAAGGCCTATAATTTAGAAAAGAAAAATACTGAAAACAGTTATTAACCTTTACATTACATAAACAGGAAACCTCCAAGAGCTTTGTACTACTTAAGTGACAGGGCACTCAATAATCTCAATGTTTGCGATGGCTAACTTATTGTTGCTGTTGGATAAATGAAATTTTTTAAAGTATTTTTTTTTTAAATATACCTATATTATAATAATACCAGCCTATAAACGTAGAACATTGTTTCTCAACCATTTTTATGTCGCGACCCACTACAATATCCTGGTAAACAATAACTATAAACCAAAACTGTGACCGACCGCGAAATGGCGACGTGGTCGCAAGACTATGAATTATATTTTTATTATATCATTTATTACATGTTAAAAACTGTTGAAAATCATAAATACAAAGTAAATATTAACATGTCGTATAATGTTTTATTTATTAGTATTTCTGAAATATATTAGGAGTTTCTTGCCAGTTCTTCTTCATAGGAATGAAACATTTTGGAATCTCGCAACTAGAGTCACTCATTAACGTTTAAAAAGTGCCTCAGAAGGATTAGGCATAGATTAGGTACTTAAAATAAAAACGCTTTGTTGATTTGTATGCATGATGCTTGAAATAAAGATTTAGTTTATCTAGAGTATTTTAGTACTTAGTCGAGATTTTGATGTTCAGGTCGTTCGAGAAGACACCTGTTCCTACACCCTGTTGGGTTTTGCAGCAGTCTGTATATATCCTAACTTCGTTGATGTGAGAGCCATCTTCTACTTCTGCAGTAAGTTGGATACTGTATTTTTGAACGAAAATGAGATGCAGAGTGTTCTGTGGGTATGTAGGTGCCTTAAGCCTCTTCTTAAGGCACCTACATACCCACAGAATTCTTTCAGGATTCCCTTCAGAACAGCAAATTGCGTTGTATCTATGTTTTTTTTTTCCATAGCCCGTTAGCTTTTAATCTTAAATGAGCAGCCTTTGCCTCCGCCTACATGACATGAGGTCACAGGTTCAGCAAATTAAATACTCGATCGCGTCTGTGTGTGTAGCATAGACATTTGACTACCAACAATAATTACCCTCCTGTAATACAGAACCATTACATGAAACCGGTTATACCTATCGGATGATTAACAACTTCATTAAACAAACACACCAAGGCCAGACAAATGTTCCGACTCGGTGAATCGGCACTTTCGAATTTGTTCAACATTAATTAAGCCACGTTATTTAAACAAAACCATCCTTTCAATATCTTTTGGAACTGTGTAGATACAGTATTAACTAAATAAGTAACACTTGTTAAAATATTTATCCTGCCAATTACGATAACATACATTTGTAAAACATATGCATTATTTTACCGTAGCCTAAGAATTACTAGTTACTTGAAACTCAATCTTTAATTGGAACAAAACAATTATGTACTTTGCTACCAACTAAAATTGTTTATACCACTATCAACAATAACAAAACATTCACACTAGATCAAAAGGAGTTGCGGTCACGTATCTTGAGCGTTTCGTTAGATGAGAAGGAGCTGATTCTTTATCATTACTTTGTTGCACTTGAGAATTTGTAATACCTATGTATGATATTTAAATGATGTGTTATACCCAAGAACTTAAAATTTTGCTACGACAGCTCGGCGAGTTTTTTTTACGCATTATCGCCTATAAAATTAAATATAGATATACGGGGTTGACTAGATAACACCTTAATAAAGAAAATCTAGGTTCCTTCAGAAACCTGAAAAACCCAGAATGTATGTTCCGCGTTTGATAATGACATTATATATTGCTTTCTTCGGTTTACGCGAATATAAGTCATTAAATTAAAGTACTTTTTACGGCTTTGTCGCGGTTTTTTAGGGTCCGACGCTTCGACACCTTTGCAAGTATCTATTTTAAAATAAACCACGACAAAATCCGTAAAAGTAATTTTGTTTCAATGACATTATACTTAATTTGTTCCTGTGTTTAACTAAAAAAATACAGATAATGTAAGAAGAACAATTTTATTGTAACACTCAAATGGCTACACAACAAATAATAAAATTTGGTATGGAGGTAGAGGACTGCCTAGATTAACAAATCTTGTGTAAACAAAACTTTTAATAATAGAAGATCAGATAGTTAATTTGATTAAAGTAATTCTTTGTCTAAAATGATCCCCATTTACATTTTTATCACTAATCTAAATCATAATTTATTAGTAAAAAAACATTCAAGACATTTCACATTTGTACAGTAATGGTAAACTCAGTTTTTTATTTCTGTTGCTTAATTTTTTTTATGGATGGATGTCATTGCTGCTTATGGCACTGAAAAAGCTTGATTCATAGGAACATTTGGTTATATTCAAATTATATTTTTATAAATTTGCAACTAATATGAAATAAAAATTGATAATAATCACATTGGTTAAGGGTTGACAATCCATATAATCAGACTTCCACACCAAATTAATGTGTTGGATTAATTCAGTGGCGTAACTATACCATCTGGGGCCCGTGGCAAACTCTTTTGATCCCTATCAGTAAAATTCGTCACGTCGCGGTGTCGTACCTACTTGCTTTAATTTCAATAAACTGCTTAAGTAGTTACCCAACACTAATAACAATACTATTCTAACAACTTTTCTATTTTGTCTCTGACTAAAAGTGGACGGAAAACTTCAATTTCCCCGGCAAATAATTCTGATATGATATTTTTTATATAACAATTACCATTATATCTTTAGTTGTCTCACTTGAATGGATTTTAAGCAGAAAAAAAAATGTTTTTCAAGAAAAGTAAAATAATCAGGTACAATGTTAAAAATCTTTCTGAGTTCGGGGTCTCTTTGGCTGGGGCCCTCTTGGGTCGGGGGCCCGTGGCATTTGGCCAGTCCTGCCACCCTATAGTTACGCCACTGTGGATTCTATGATAGGATATATTATGATTGATCCCTACAGTATCATAGCTGGGACCATGTGAAGTAATACATTATGTTTTAATTTATTCAAAAGTACATATTACTATTTATCTGTATCTAGATCATAAATGATTACAGTAGCTTAAAGTGTGTGATTCTTATAAGAACCTATAATATTATAATCACAGAATTCACACTCAATTGGGACTTTAAAAAAAATAGTATGTAATATGACCTAAGACATGATCATAGCGATAAGAATAAAAAAACTTACATCGTAAATTACAACGTTCTGTTAATGATATGCGCAAGTAGTTATGACGTCGTCCAAACGAGTCTATTAGCGGCTCAATTGCAGTCTGCGCTGGCGCAACCTTCGCTACTCCAGCCTCCTGAAAAATGCAAAACAATATAGACATTTATTACATGCCGCTCACTTAAGTTAACTTTGATCTACGCAATGATTTAATAAAGACTGGAAACTTATTAGGTAATGATAGTAATATTATATTATTATTAAGAATTCGGCACTGTTCATACTTACATTTGAATACGATCTGCACAAATTGTTTGTAAATCTTTTCGTACCAAAGGATGATATTTCTAAATTGTTAACTCGCGACTGTAATATTATCTTAATAATAGGATACCTCATTTTAACTGATTACTGACGTGTGATTTATCATACAATAAACACAGTTTAACTAGCTACGACCACCAAGAAACGCGTTTAGATTTGATCTATGAATGAAGTTCAATGAAGTCCTTTGTAGTTTGAAGGAGTCGTGTACTCGTGTTGTGATTGTGATTATGGGTGTCACCGGTGTCACAACAATGGCATTGGCTTAGAGTATAGATAAACTAAAGAGTGAGCCTATCAGTGTATGAACCGTGAGCACTAGTATGAACTAGTTTTATCGTAAATTTTGTATCAAGACGGAAACCATCGATATTTTCGCATATAAGTCTGTCGTTGCGCGAAAAATAACTTTAAATCAGTAAACGAATGTACCAGATACAGACAAAAAGTGCTCTCGCTTGGCACGAAGGAAAACTGGCGATACTATCGGTCTATAGTTATCTATAGTCTAAGGGCATTGGCAACAATGACACATGCTGACATGCTCCGAGCTAAGAGCTATGGCTCCGAGCGACGTGCGTGCGCGCTTAGAGTATAGATATGAAACTAAAGAGTGAGCCTATCAGTGTATGAACCGTGAGCACTAGTATGAACTAGTTTTATCGTAAATTTTGTATCAAGACGGAAAACATCGATATTTTCGCATATAAGTCTGTCGTTGTGCGAAAAATAACTTTAAATCAGTAAACGAATGTACTAGATAAAGACAAAAAGTGCTCTCGCTTGGCACGAAGGAAAACTAGCGATACTAGCGGGCTATAGTTATCTATAGTCTAAGGACACACTATATTACTTTACTCTTTGCACTGACAGGTTGCTGCACACCAAAGAATATAAAAAGTCTATGCTGCACACACAGACTCATAGACAAAGAGTTTCCATTAATACATAGAGCGAGTCTGTCTAACGTATTCATGATCCGAGAGCACACGGAGCACGCGACGCGAACTCGCATCGACTTCAATGTCACATATTCACGTTCATTTAGTGTCAAAAACGTATGTAGTCAAAACTGAGCGCGTCGTGTTTGCATCTCCGAGCAATAAATGCATTTATTTAAGAAACAATACTAAAATGCGTTTTATGCAGTTGCAAAAATGATTCACGAAAGCAAAACAGAGACAACATCAACATTTCTTTTTCTCAATAAATAGTTTTTTTTTTTATAGAATCTTACTTATTTTATCTAAATTCAGTGGGGCGAACCAGGGGTCGCCGTGGGACGCGCGAGGGGTCTCCGCTACAGACCCCCCCTCAAAACTTCTTGGCGACCAGCTAGTGCGGGGCAGTTCCGTTTTATTTTTTGATAGGTATTTTTTATCGCAATCATTTTATATAAAATTAAGTTTGTGTTCCTTGAATTGATTTATTTATTTATTAAAAAATAGTTTACTAACAGCTTCTGTATGTTCATGACATCATAAGTAAATATAGGATAATACGACTTGCATTTACACTGTTCCGAATTTCGGGTTAACCGGCATTTACAAAAAAAAAGTGACAACAGGATAATTTAAATGTGAGTAAAATTAGAATCATAGTAACAAAATCAGATGGACAAATAATTATGTTTAAAAGTTTTAAGAGTTCTACAAGAACTTTTAGAATTATTTAGTTTTATGTTTCTGCTTGGTTAGTATGCTTGTATTGACTTTTTCGATTACTTTTAATTAATTAATTTGATGCTGGTATCTGATACATTAATTAATAAAGTTACATTTTTAGTTAATTGGTTTTTTTAATATTATCTCAAAACGTAAAATCCATTTAATGACTCTGTTATTATTCACAACCATCGATATTTACACATAAATGTCTATCGTCGCACGGAACATCCCTAAGCGAGCGGGAACTGACAGCTCATGAGCACAGACTAAGGAAAAATATAGACATGAAATACCTACGACAAAAACGTGCATACCTAATGTGAGTCTGGTCTGGCACAAAGATGGCAGCTTGCCGTAGAGCTGCGCGGATTTTATATCGATATTAAAATGTTTATAATAAAACGAATTTTAGTATAGCATGTTTATCTCATTTATTCCCAGTTGCCACCGCGGCGATCATTAATAAAAACTGTAGCCTTGTGATCGCTGTGTATATCGCTGTTTATATTGTATATTGTGTATATTGTTGTATAAAATTTTCAATTCCAAGTATATCCAGCCACTGTTCCTTTCTTTCTTTACATGTTGGCAATCTAAAATCATAAAAAAGAAATCGAGTTTAAAATAATAATATTCACCTGTCGCTAATTTATCGATATATTAAAAATGCCGTATCGAAACTCTATATTATGATGAACGATTTTCTTAAAAAACACTTAATATTAACAATAAAACAGTAAATGATTACAGAAAAAGCAACTTTATCTATATAAACTTACCCAAAAATAGCAAAATCTTCCAAGATAATAGAAAAAGCAAGATATTTTGAATGAATTCGGTTACTTACCTGTGCAACGTTATATTGGGATGTTTTTTGTTGCTTTTCATGCGACAGCCTAACACACTGCACCTACCCATAATAAATGCAGTATTATGCAAGTTCTAACACTGTAAACAAGTACAATTTTCGCCTTATAACACTAAATTTTCTTCAAAACACGGTAACCAGCAAGTCGCGATGACAACTGATGTACTCGTTGTTGGCTGTGACAAAACATGGCGACCGGCCGCAGTGAAACATTTTGACAGTTAATGTTGTCATTTTTGGTAATGATAAAACAACTGTCATTTTTTTTTACATATTATTACCCTCATAAGTTAAAAAGAGATGCCGATATGTCAGTAACTATGCCGTCGAAATACATCACATTTCTATAACTACTGATGTTTATGCCAAGTCCTCTTTTTTTACTTAGTCTGAGCTCATGAGACATGAACTACATGAAGTGCTTTCGTTTGTACCAATCTTGTACCTAGTTCTACCAATAGAAAACTAGCGATAGTGCGATAGTAGCAGTCTATAGAATATGATGCTACGTCTATGGTTGTACCCATAGAGAAAAGTAAATAAGTAGGGTAGTTGTACCCTACTTATTATTTTTCTCTATGCTTTGTTGTTTTCGTTGTTTTGTTGTCGGTGATAGATGTTGTGTAAAAATATTTACAATTTGTTGTTTGTTTGTATGTATGTTTGTTTGTATTTGTATATGTTAATATATACATAAACTATAAAATATACTAGTTAATTTTAATAGCAATAGAGACGAATTTCTGAAACAAATAAAGGAATTTAATGTGATAGTTAAAACTATAGTCAACTTTGAAATGTCTTTATTTCCTGCCTACGCTCAAGATTCGAGCGATAGCAGATTATTTGCAACAGAAGGTAAGTGGGGAGGGAGTAGCCGATTGAGCTCAATAAATTGATACATACCTATTGTAACTTTTTTTCTTATCAGAAATCCTTTTTTTTATAATAAATAGTGGAAGCAAGCAGTATCGAGACTTTAGCGTTAGAAGCGCAGTTGCTGGCGAGTGATAACGATGATGAACGCGACATTTCAGCCATAGAACATGTCTCTACGAGGACCCACAGCCTGGATGATGAAAAAGATTATTACCTTGATTGCAAGTTAGATGTGGGCAATTTACGGGTGTCTACACTTTACTATCCTGGAAGACCACAGTTAGTATTTATTTTACAATTATATTACTTAAATATAATTATACTCCCTTGTATCCTGTTGTTACCTTACTTATTTTTATAGTGCCACTGGTAGTATTGTTTTGTTGAGTGGTGTATCTCATTTGAAAATGGTTGAGTTGCATTAAGTATTCAAGGTATCCTTGCCACCTATTGGCACAGGCTTGCTCAGATGAATCTGGTTCTTTATTCTAAAAGCCATTCTAAAAAAGACCATTCATGTGCATTTATAAACATAATATAAAAAAAACTAGTCAAGTGCGAGTTGGACTTGCGCACGAAGTGTTCCTTACTGTATATTTGAGTTGATTGAATGAAATGTAAATTGCGCATTACGATTTATGTTGTTGTTGTTGTTGTTGTGGTCCTAAGGCACCCCGCTGGTGCAGAGGGCCTCAACAAGTTTTCTCCAAGCCGGCCGGTCCTGCGCGATTCTTCGAGCGTCTTCCCATTTGAGTTCTTCCTTCCTGAGCTCCTTGTCCACCGATCTCCTCCACGTGTGTACTGGCCGTCCGCGTCTTCGCCTACCCTCCGGTTGCCACTCAAAGGCGATTTCAGCAGCATTACCATCTTCCCTCTGGAGAGTGTGGCCAATCCACTTCCATTTCCGCTGGGCAATTTCTTGCAATATTTAAATAGTATTATAAAAAAAACTACTTACAAGATCTCATTCAAACCAATTTTCGCTTGAAGATTGCATGGTAATGTACATCATATATTATTTTTAGTTGAATCATTCTATTAGTTTTATAAGTTACAGACACACATTTAACCACATTGGAAGTGTTTCCAGTGCAAACTATTCAGTTTAGAAAAATCTGTGGCATGTGGGCGGGCAATCTATAAGGGTTCTGTTTTTGCCATTTGTCTATGGAACCCTAAAACTGATTATCTGGACTTAAAAATTAGGCTGTGACGCCTGAGTTTGTTACTCAAGGAATCCAGTTAGGAGGAGTGAAATCCAGGGAGCTCAAATTTTTTTTTTGATTAACATGTAAAAATGATGCTACATCCAACTACAAAATTATTCCATTTCATTTCCTAATTGTGATACATATATTGTTTCGGGATGATGGACAGTATGTTATGAAAGAACTATTGTAATAATTTGGTATATGTATAAAAATTACATGGGATATTGATTGGGATCATGCAATTGCTCTGTACTGCTAAAAAAAAAAAAACAAATTTAAAAGGTTTATATTCCTATTATTATCCATTTGTACAACCTAACAATGCTCACACAGCGAATTATCATAAAGTATCTATATTTATCTGTTCCAACACAATTTATCATTTGGTAATTATATCAAATATATAATGAGCAACTCAGACACCAAACATACTCATAGATTCTAATTTGTAAGTCTTCTCATGAAACTCTTAACAACTAAACAGTAACACTTACTCTGGAGTCATGTCAACAATGAAAACCCCAACATCTTTAGAGTTAGTCAATGGTAAATATTATAAGTTAATATTTTATACATATATTATGTAAAGTGTATATCTTAAGTATTTAGATAATTTTCAATGTACATATAAATTTAGCTGTGCCTTAACCAGGTCTATTATATATCCCATAACTTAATCTTGAAGTAAAAACATTGTGGGATATTTATTAATAATATGAAAACAATTTTTACTTTAATGTTCCATACCAGGCATGGTTTTGGAGTTTTCTGTCTCGTAGTACACTGAGGACTGGCATATGAGTTGCAATGTAGGCAGCTCTCGATTTCCGAAATCATGTTTCTGCTAACGTTTCCGTTTCAGCCAAAAACAGCTGAGCCGATAATTTAAAAGATCAGGGAAGTCGAGTTTATGTTGCTGTAATATTTATAAATGTAGGTACGAGAGTATGAGCGGGCGGCAAGCGCTGGGGCTGGGGCGCGGCGAGCAGCGCGTGCCGCGGCGGGCGCGGCGCTACTACTCTGCGCCCGCCGCCGCGCCGCCGCTGCTGCCCGACGACGCCGAGCTCGCGCAGCGCACACGCGCCTACCTCGACATGCTCGCCGATGCACCCACTGATGAAGCTTTATGGCTTCGGTTTATAAATTTTCAAGTTGGTTCATAAAGTATATCTCAATATATAATATAACAGAACAAAACAGGGCAATCGCGAGTCTGACTCCGGCATCGAAGGATGCGTACAAATATTGCTTGTTTTCTCGGTTAATGCTACAAAAACAAACCTAATTGCGTGGTTGTTTTTTATTTTTCTTATAATTATTGTACATTCATTTCAATAACACAACGCGTCTCAGAGAAAACTAAAACCAGAAAGACAAGAAAGTGGTTATTATGGCCGGCCCCAGCGGTTTAAGTTACCTTTTTTTGGATCGCCATTATATTTATTCAAAGATTTGATTATGTGTTGGAGTAAATGATAGTGTTCACCCAGGAGCAGTGTCGCTCGGCAGAAGCGGCGCTGGAGGCGGCCAGGTCTGCGGCGGCGCGGCTCGGCGAGTCGTGGCGTGTGGAGGCCACGCTGCAGCGGCTGGAGGCGCGCGCGGCGCCGGGCGGGGGCGCGGGGGGCGCGCCGGGCGGGGGCGCGGAGGGCGCGCCGGACTCGCTGCGCGGCTGGCTGCACGCGCTGAGCGCCGCGGCCGCCGCGCCCTCGCCCGCGGCTCTCGACCAGACAGTAACGCGCGCGCTCGCCGCCACGCGCTCGTTGCCGCACGCTTATCCCCACATACTCTACGTTTATGGTGAATACCACTACATACTGCTCAACATTTGTACACGATTAACTTATATTAATTCCTATCGCGCACTGTGCTCGTAACGAATACGACGAAGTATTTAATAATAATTATAATAAATTATCTTAAATATTTTTATTTATGTATATTTTTAGGAGCATACCTTCAAGCTGCCGGCCTGTGGGAGAAACTAGTGCTGTTGTTGGAGCTGGCGACGTCAATGAACTTCCCGGGCGGTGCGTTCCCGCCGGAGCCGTCGCCGGCGCGCTCGGCCGCGGCCGAGCGCGAGCTGCTGGCGCTGGAGGACAAGGCGCTGGCCAGCCGCCTGCCTCGCAGCACCGTGTGGGTGCGCGTGGAGCGCGCCCGCGCCGCCGCGCACTGGCGGCCCGCGCCCGCCGCGCCCCCGCCGCTGGACCCGCAGCGCGCGCCGCTGCCGGCCGACGTGGCGCACCTGCTGCAGCCGGCCGCGCCCGCCGCCGCGCCGCTGCTGATGCTGGCGGCGCTGCGCCTGGCCAAGGTGCCGCTGCTGCCGGGCGGCGCGCACGTGCTGGCGGCGGCGGGCGGGGGCGCGGCCGAGCCGGCCGAGGCGCTGCTGGCGCTGCTGCGCGCCGCGCGCCGCCTGCCCGCCGCGCACGTCGCGCACGCCGCCGGGCCCGCGCACGCCGCGCGCCTGCTGGCGTTCTTCGTCGACCCGCCGCACTACTTCACTGACGATACCGGTTACTACTGTTTGCGATCGACTTACACTGCCGCTGATCTACCACTTGTGGATTGAAAACGTTTCCTTCCATTTCTAGGCTTTCTGAGTTGGGTTACATCCTTGTGGGATGCGTGTTGCGAGTGGACGACGGGAGAGTGGCGCGTGGCGCTGCTGTGCTGGCGTTTGCGATGGATGCACGCGCTCGTGTTAGTGCTCGACACCCAGGTCCGTATCGTGTGGCTGCGGATACAGTGCTGGGACCGTCAGCGCAATGTCAGTGTCGACCTTGTGGTGCAGGAGGAGGCGGGGCGGTGCGAGGCGCGGCGGCTGCGCAGTGCGGCGCGCGCAGCCCTCAAGCGCTTCGCGGGCGCCGACCCGCTGCCGTACGCGCAGTACGCGCGCGTGGAGCACGCCGCGGCCGAGCGCGCCCGGCACGCCGAGCACGCCGCGGCCGAGCACGCCCGGCACGCCGAGCACGCCGCGGCCGAGAGCGAGCCCGCGGGCCGGCGCGCTGCCCTGCATGCACTGCGCGCCGCGCTGCGTGACCCCGCTTGCGTCTCCTCATACCGCCTCTACGTTGCTCGGTACTTACTATACTTGTTAAATGTCGGACTATTTTATTTAAAAAAAATAATTTAACTTCAGAGTCCTACTCAATAATAAAAGTGCCTCACTAACGAATTAGGTTAGTACCTGTAATGTTAGTTGTAAGTGTATGAGATAATAAATAAATAAAATTCTGACTACAAAAACAATTATGGAGAGCAAAGCTGCTAACTTTAAATTCTCATTATTTTTCATTAATGGCTAAACATTTGGGGTGGATAAAATGGTTTAAGTGTCTAATGAAACGGTCAATGCGCAGAGTGGTAGGCGAAGTGTGCGACGAGGTGGGCGACCCGACCGGCACGTGGGCCACCGTGTGCGCGGTGCTGGGGCGCACGCTGCCCGCCGACGCCGAGCTGCGCGCCCCCGTGCCGCGCGAGCTGCGCCTGCGCGCCCTGCAGCTGTGCGAGGAGCGCTGCTCGCAGCTGGAGCGCGGGGGCGCGAGTGCCGAGCCCGCCGGCACCGCGGCCGCCGTGCTGCGCGCGCTGCTGCCGCACGACGCGGAGTGGGCGGGGGCGCGCGCGCGCCTCGCGCCCCCCGCGCGCCGCGCCGAGCTGCTGCGCCGCGTGCGCGCCGCCGCCCACGCCGCCCGCGCCGGCCGCGACCTGCGCTACTGGGAGCAGAGCGCGGTGGCGCTGGCGCTGGCGGGCGAGCGCTTGTCGCAGGACGCACGCTCGCTGGCGCCGCTGTTCCCGGACAACGTCCTGTTAGCGCTAGGTGACTCTGCTCCACTCCTATTAGTCGAAGGGTGACGTTATACAGCCTGCCTCGATAAATGAGCTAACTAACACAAAAATATTTTGATAAAATTAGCGGGTTCAACTACTTTTAATAATAATTTACTTTCTAAAATACATACAGTTATTTCAAAAGAAAAATTTATGAAAATGAAAAAAATGAGGCCACGGCGCGCTCCGCTCCAGATTTTCAAGTTTCTACCCTGCCACGTAAATAGAAGATAATATTATAGTACAATAATATATATAACTATTTGAACGTCAGCAAGCAGCGGCGCTCCGCTGTGGGCGTGGGACAAAGACACGACGCAGGAGGAGCGGCTGGGTCAGGCGGCGGGCTGGGGCGCGACGGCGCGGGGCGCGCTGGCGGCGCTGCTGCCGGCGCTGCTGCGCGCCGCGGCCGCGTGGGAGCCGCGCGCCGCCGCCGCGCTGGAGCGCGCCGCCGCCCGCGTGCTGCGCGCCGCCGCGCCCGCGCCGCTGCTGCTGGCCGCGCGCCTGGAGGCCGCCGCGCGCGCGCCCCCCGCCCGCGCCGCGCCCGCGCTGCTGGCCGCGCTGGAGCGCCTGCCGCACCACAAGTGGCTGTACGTGCGCGGCGCGGCCTGGAGCGGCGCGGACGCGGCGGCGCTGGCCGACGTGCTGCTGGAGCGCCAGCTGCGCATCCACGCGCTGCCGGACGAGCTCGACGTCTAGCGCCCGCACCGGGGCTCTAATAAATGACTATACCGAACGCCTCGCCTTGTTTAATTCGATCCATTCATACGTCGGTTATTGTTTAAAGTTACGAAACTAGTCATGCACTGAATTATATTATTACACATGTAACATGCGTTCCAGAACAGATATTATAGTAGACGTAGGCAAAAAAGCTTTCAGGCTTTAATGGGATTAGGCGGGTCACGTCAGCCGCATGCATAACGACCGCTGGGCAAGGGCTTACACTATGGGAGCCAGCAGACGGAGGGCGCCACCAATGGAAGGACTTGGGGGAGGCCTTTGCCCAGCAGGGGTATTGCAAAGACTAAAAAAACATCTTACATACAGCTACTTAATAAGCTATCTAAAGTAACTACTTTGGTTTCGTGACCATTTTTATAATTTAATATATGCACAACGTTCCACGACAAAATACATTTATATTTGCAGAGAGGCTTTTTTATACTTTGTACTTAAAAATATGACTGACCATCCTTTTCGGGGCAGATTATCAAAACGCTGAAATGTGTTTATTGATTTAAGCCAGCAGCTAGTATGTGTCAAGCTGCGTACGGATTGCGCGTACCCTGGTACGCGTATCCGGAACGCCTAGTCCGTACCTGCAGCTACGCGTTCACTCTTGGGGTACGCGTACCGCGCGAGCCATCGATCGGTCAGTCGGTTTTTCGTCGCGCGTCAAAGAGGACGCACGCGGCCGGCTACGCTATATTTGGACGGCATAATGAATAAACACGCGTGTTCGAGTTTCAATAATGAAACTGGGGCTCGCGGAGCGCTCTGGATCGATTGAACTCGCGTACAGGTTCGCGGCGCGGCGGCGGTCCGTACAGGAGCTGTACGCGTATCCAATGTACGCGTGGACAGTGTTTCCCAGCTACGCGTACACAGGAACGCGCAATCCGTACGCAGCTTAATAATAATAATAATAAAACACCTTGCAGAAAGCTGTCATCCTTAATACCTGTCGTCTCACTCGCAAATTCTTCACTACATCATCCATCATCCATCTCCACATCATACACAACTACACTTGCATAAACTCTTCTCGCACTTGACTACGGTCCGTGTGATTAGCATTGTAAAACCCCTTCAGAAGGGAGGACAGAAGTCGTAAAAAGTAAATAATAATAATAATCCATTTATTTCAGGCATCAAGGCCCATATAAATATATACAATACTATACTAATACAACTTAAAAATACTATAAATATATATAACATAATGAACTAATACTAATGTTCACGAATTATCGGCGTCGTGTTTCGCTGACTGGTGTCACGTAGCTGGCCACGAAACCGGCGGTACATAACCCCTTTCGGCCAAAACTCTTCTATGAGGAACTTCTCGAGGTGATTTGTCGGAACGCGCACCACGAACGACTTGAAGTTCGTTTTGTGACGCGGCTCCAACAGCTCAACCCTCAAAGTCCAGTTGGTCTTCACGCGCATGTATTCCACGACCTCCTCAACCTTCGTGGAGTGATGTAGTCTGGACACGTACAGCAGCGTTGTCGGTACGGCTGGACGCAGCAATATGTTGGGTCCTGCCAACGTAGTACCGCACTGGTTCCGACAAGGAGGCTTCTTCTTCTTCCTCTTTTCCACCTTGATGAAACCATCGCTGTCGCCCGTGTCCTTCTCTGGACCCTGCCTTTTCAGAACCTGTTTTGGTTTTGACAGGCTCCTTAGATTACAAGTCTTGGACGCAAGAGTATTGTGTTTCAAAATCGAATTGATCGTCCGGAATGAGAATCTACTCTGCCTAATCCATATATGACGACGACAGTGGAAGATTCGCTCGTATTCCAAGACTAAACAAATGTAATTGGCGAATGAAAATAACTTCTAGTGTACGCTTGAATTCCACACTTTTTGTTTGTGTTTATATAATAAGTATATAGATCGATATCAGGGATGTTATGGATATATAATTTCGGATCCGGATATGGATATGGATATTGGTAAAATATAATATCGGTTACGGTTATGGATATTAAATTATTTCGGATTATCCGATAGTTTCGGTTACGGATATAATTTTTTTAAGGAACTGTAAGTACGAATAGCTGTGCACCTCGTGCTGTGACGTCATTAGGTAGCGGGAGAGGTGTCGCATTCCAGCGGAGTGCACAGTTAATTCGTACGAGTGTAGTATTTAGTTAAATTAGACTCCGCCCTATCCGAAACTATCCAAAACTTTTATTTCGGATTCGGTTACGGATATATTTTTATTTCGGATATCCGATAGTTTCGGTTACGGATATGGATATCCATAACAACACTGATCGATATCTAAGGTCATCTTATGCCTTAGAGTAAGCTTAGCTTAGGCTAAAGTATCATTGTTTTGAGTCATATACCTACGATAGGTAGGTACTCTATATTTTATACCAAGGATTTATACTTCCTTACGATATTAGTGTACTCTGTGATTTATACTCCTCAAAGAAAGAAGTACTCTCTATGATACTCCTTTTGAGACGTTTTGAGACATAAAACTGATGGAAAATGTCAGAAAACAGTTCTTGTTTCTGACAGAAAGAAATTATTGAGTATTTGCATATTATGAATCACGCAATGTTTATCACACGCTTGTAATCGGGGGCGATTTTATTGTAAAGAGGTGCAGAAAAACGATGTGATGAGGAGCGTGTTGCTGGCGGCTCTGCTGGTGTCCGTCGCGCTCGCCGCTCGCGGTAGTGGCGCCCGCTTTCTTGTTTTTCCGCTATTAGCCTGCACATTGTACCTAGTGCACATACGAGGACTGCACACGGCACAAATTATTTTCGCCACTGATATTTACGCGATATATTTAATTTAATTATCAATATGTAAACTGTATGTAGGTACGCTTACTATATAGGTCTTCTTGACTATCCATCTGATAAATTTTAATTTCAATAATTTGCGGCAGTAGGTACTATATCTTTAAAGATGTAAGTAGGTACTTACATCTTTAAAAATACTCCTTGTTTACTTACCTACTTGTTTCTTTTCTTTATCAGAGGGCAGTTCAGCTTTGAATGAACGAGAGACAGATCAAGAGGACGAGAGTGACTCTGCGCCATTTATGGTAATATTACAATAATAATACGAATTACACACACATTTATGATATTAGTATGAATAGTAAAGATGAAGAGATAAATAAAGAAAAGATAGATGATAAATGAAGAGTACTTACCTAATAAAGCTCTGGCAATGCGTTCAGATTGTGGTTGAACACCCGAATGGAAGGCGCTGCGGCGGGTCCCTGGTGTCGCTACGCACGGCGCTAACGTCGGCGGGCTGCGTGCACGGCGTGCACGGCGTGGGCGCGCGCGAGCTGTGGGCGCTGGCGCCGGGCGCGGGCGCCGTGCGCCGCGTGGCGCGCGTCACGCTGGCCGCCGGCGCCGAGGCCGCGGCCGCGTCCAGTAGCACGGCCGGGCCCGCCACGCCCGGCCTGGCCTGGGACGTGGCCATGGACCTGGCCGTGCTGGAGCTGGAGGCGCCCTTCGGCGGCGGAGCGCGCTCGCGCCCCATCCTCATGGCCACGCAGCCGTCCGAGTGCGCGCCGCGCGCCTCCTGCCACGTGGTGCGGGCGCTGGGCAACGCTCCGCGCCTGCGCATCGTGGACGCCGTGCTCGTGCCGGGCGAAGCTTGCGCCGAACGAGCCCGCGGCTGGCCTGGTCTCCGCGACTCCGCGCTTTGCCTCGTGGGCCCTACGCTTTGCGGGGTGGGTATTTAGCTAGCAGGATAAGCAGTGCCGGTTTTAATACTACCAGCGCCCTGGGCGAGATTTCTACGGCGCCCCCAACTGCAATTCAACTTCATACAAAAAAAAGGAAAGGATTTTATGTATAACAATACCCAATTATTAAAAAAAATATAAATTAAAAAAAAAACAACCCTTTGTTAGAAAAATCTAAAAGAATTAAATTTTTCTATGTTCACTTCTGTAAAAGAAGGCGGCCACCGGTCCCGTTCTGAAATCGACAGAGTTACCGGTTCGGCTGACGGTGACCGAACTCTTGCCCGACAAGCCCGCGTCTCCCATCCCTCAAAAAATATTTCTTTGGGAGAGGAGAAAGGAGAGGTAACAACGCCCGTTGCCACGATTCGGAATATGTCCGAGGCGAGGTCTATTTTCTCAAGATGTGGTCAGTGCCATTTCTTTAGCCTTATTCCATACTAGCTGTGCCTGCGACTTCGTTCGCGTGGATGACGAAACTTATCAATGAGTTTTTAACCGCAAAATTAAGTTTGTTTTTTATTGTTTATACTTTTCCGGGATAAAAACTACCCAGTGTGGTGCCCAGGATAATAAAAAATAATTATACCAAGTTTCATCGTAATTGAACCGGTAGTTTTTGCGTGATACCTGAACAAACAGACAGACAGACAGACAATTTTTTTTTTTTTCATACTTTTGGTTTCGGTGTCGGTCTAGTAACACCCCCCGCCATTTATTTTTTTGATATTTTCAATGTACAGAATTTTCACTTCTACAGATTTCTTATAAGTATAGATTGACCGCTGGTAGTGGAATAAACACCCGGTGACTTTTGCGTTGGGGTTTACTTGCATCCAGTACCGCCGCTTATCTAATTCCTTGTATATAGTCCGAGCAGATCTTTGATTATAATGAACTAGCTGTGCCCCGCGGTTTCACCCGCGTGAATAGCTAGTTCACGTTCCCGATGTCTATAATATTTAAATTAATATTTTTTGATCAGCTGCAATTTTGTGCAAATTTATAATTAATAATCTTGTTTGATTTGTTTTATGTTTTTGTACATTGTTTGTGAAATAGTTGTTGTTTTCGTAATCAGCGAGCCGATAAACCATAAAAACGATACTCATGTTGATTTTTAGAATTTTATTGCCACCCCTTTTCTACCTTTTAGGGGTTAATATCTGAAAGAGCTTGAAACAGTTGTTTATTCATTTATTGATAGGAATAAGTGAAGAATTATATATATATTATATATATTTATTATAAGATACGTAATTTTTTATTTCAAATTTTTAACCTAAAAGCAAAGTTTCAGGCTTCTAGCTCTAAAAATGACGGACACAATTTTAACCCCTTTTTCACTCCCTTATGGAGTGAATGTTCTAAAATAATTCTCGTCACTACTGGCTGTATGCTAATTTACAGCAAAATCCGTTGAGTAGCTTTGGCTGTGCGTTGATAGATGAGACAGTTAGGTTTGCCTTTCATATATTTAGATAATAATTGTGCAAGGGTTTTAAAGAGTAACTAGACCTGGAACTTTGAGAGATGGGCAAGAAAGGGGCGCTTGCGGCGCCCTTTTATTATAGACTAGCGGTCGCCCGCGGCCCCGCCCGCGTGGACCATTGGATTTATTTTGGATTTTTCCAAAATAAAATTTAGCCTATGTTACTCGTGGATAATGTAGCTTTCGAATGGTGAAAGAATTTTTAAAATCGGTCCAGTAGTTTTTGAGCCTATTCATTACAAACAAACAAAGTTTTCCTCTTTATAATATTAGTGTAGATAATAATTGTGCACAGAGTTTTTAAGAGTAACTAGACCTGGAAATTTGAGAGATGAGCAAGAAAGGGGCGCTTCCGGCGCCCTTTTATTATAGATAATAATTGTAAACAGGGTTTTTAAGAGTAACTAGACCTGGAGCTTCGGGTGATGGGCAAGAAAGGGGCGCCTGCGGCGCCCCTATCTTGCCGGCGCCCCGGGCGGTCGCCCAACCGCGCCCTGCCCTAACGCCGCTACTGAGGATAAGCTAGATAGCGGCGAGTGACTGTTTAATCAATTGTTGACGGTTGCAGAGTGATTGGGGCGCAGGCGTGGTTTGCGAGGGAAAGCTGTGCGGCGTGTTGAGCCGCTCGGTGCGTAGCGCTAGTACTGCCGCAGGCGCCGTTTCCGATCCCACCGAGGCGAGCGAGGCCAACGATCAAACTTGCGGAGACACGCACGTAGCGCAAAGCGTCGCACGCTGGCGTCGCTTCCTACATTGCGCACACACATTACGCGCTTGTGGACGGTAAATAATTTCAATACATATTCCATACAGTTTTACCCGCATAAGTAAGAGTAATCTGACTATATTATATTCTACATAATACATTTATATTTTCTACATATTATAGTATATTCTGCTATACAGGCAGGAGAAGTGGTGTAGGTAAAAGGAAGAGTAATGGTTTTAGAAGCCCTTTTATGAATATTAGTATAATAGTTTTTTTTCTATAGTTGATATTGCAATTTGCCTACGTGGAGGCTATACGCGATATGATATGGCGGGTATGTCTGTAGCGGCGGCGAGTGCGCGCAGCTCTGCAGCGAGCGGCGGCTGCTGGAAGGCGGCGCGGAGGGCGTGGCGGGGGGCGCGGGGGGTGCGGGCGGGGGCGCGGCGGGCGAGCCGGCGGCCGGCAGCGGCTCGCCCGCGCCCGCCTCACGCCGCACGCGCCCCGTCGCCTCGCCCGCGTCCGACCCCACCTCGCCTGCGCCCGAGACCTACGCTGAAACAGAGACGCCTTCCTACCGGCGCACGTCTCCGCTGCCAATGCATATAGAATCTTGTAAACACTTTTATACGCGTTACCGCGATCCAGTTGGTTGTTTCTAATAAGTGCAGGCTTCTAATAATATGGTAGTTCTTAGTTAATAGCTCTGCTTACATCACATTCTTTGATTTAAGCATAATCATGGTCTGATCCATTCGGTATCAATATATTAATATGCAGTTGAATCGGTATTCGGTATCATGTAAAATGGTGAACTACACGTGAAAGGAGAAATTTATGGAGGCCATCCTAGGAACCAATAACAACGTGCTATATATTATCGGAAAGGAATTTTTGATGTAGGTACTTATACTATGTATTATTAGAGATTTACTCCACAGAAAGTAGATTATACAATATGTTTAAGAAACCCTGGTGATCTATGTCTGGTCATAATCAGATGACCAAATCAAGCGAACTTCCTGAAAATTTGTTTTTAGTATTTGGTTTGCTTGATCCCTTGGCGCCCCCTGAGGCGACGCTGACTCTCTCTCTTCTTCTCGGATTTTTTTTTAAGTTTATCCTGTTTTTTTACCTTAATGGAATCAAATATCGATACCTAACAACACGTTCATGGATCGGAAAGGGTTTTCTTAACATATTATGTTATACAGTATGCGGCCTGCCCCGCACGTGGCAGAGCAACCAATAACCTAGTAAAAATGACATTGATATACTAGCCGGAATATTGGGTGCATTGAAACAAGATAGCAATATTTAATAAAGTTTTATTACGTGGGGAGCAGAAGAGAACATAAACTTCGCAAGCACTAGAGCCTGTCTGATAGGCGATAAGCGGGAGACGTGATGCGTGTGGTTGCAGCACCGCGGCCGGCGGCGTCGGAGGCGGGCGAGGCGCGCACGCCGCCCACGCGCTCGGCCGTCGCCGCGCCCAGCACGCGCTCGCAGCTGTCGCCGCCGCAGCCGCCGCAGCCGCAGGCCTCGCCGCGGCCCGCGTTCGAGTTCGAGCCCAACCGCCCCGACTTCAAGGTGAGTGCCGGCGCCGGCGGCCGCGGCCGGCGCCCGCAACCCCTCACATGTCGCGTGTTGCAGGCGGGCGAGTACGGCGACAACGGCGCGGACTACGGCGGCGAGGACGCGGCGGCGGGCCCGGGCTCGGCCGCGCCCACGCCGCCGCCCACGCGCAGCGCGCGCCCGCCGCCCGCCTCGCCGCGCGCCGGCGAGCTGCTGGCGCGCATGTCGCCCGCCGCGCGCCAAGACAAGCCCGCGCGCAAGCTGGCCGACCACCACCGCGCCCCGCCCGCCTCTCTCTTGCTTCTTGTGGCGATTACATGTCTTGCGAACTGATACCCGACTTCTTATTTCCTTACGACTATTTATTCCGGTATTATATCATGTTAGCCCTCCTAATGAAGACTATCTAGCTTTAAAGATTTGTTTAGTGGACCTTAAAAGATCAGGTCTTACTTTAACTTCTTGACCTTACTATCGTAACGCTTGTTTTTAAAAAATGTTTTACTTTTGATCTTCAAATCATCCTTCATTTGCGATAAAGATATCGACCCCTGAAAAAAAAAGTAATGAGCTAACTGTTGTACCTACTCTACCTACACAAAATGTAAAGCAATTTCAGGTGTCACGTTCACTACGAATACGAATGATAAATGTAATGGTGATTTCACCACATTTGTTTTTTTAATTTTTACATACTCTCTAAACGGTGCAGTACGTATGGTAAGCAGTAAAGTATTAGCCACCTTTAGGTCTGCACAGCGGCTCGCTGCACCGCGCTGCAAAGCCTGGAAGCGACGCCCCACCTCTCGCGGCTGAAGGCATTATTTTAAAGCTCATTATTCTGGCTTCTATGGTCAATTGTTTTAATAGCGATGTTGGTGTAACTCACGTCGAGCGCGTCGCCGTCCACGCTGCCGTCGCTGAGGAAGTTGTAGAGCGCGGCGTCGTCGAGTCGGCGCGGGGGGTCCTGCTCGGGAGCGTCGGCCGGCGGCCGCGGTGCCGCCAGCCGCCCCGTCAGCTCCTTCTGGATGTTGTCGATGGTGTTCTGCATGCCCTGGATCTTCTGCTGCAAGCGCTCCTTCTCGGCCCGGCCGTCCATGATGAGGGCCACCTGCGCGCTGAGCTCGGCGTCCTTGTCCTGCGCGAGCGGGGCGGTGAGTGCGGGCGGTGGGTGGTGGCGGTGGGTGCGGCGCGGCTCACCTTGACGGCGGCGTCGAGGCGCGCGGCGGAGTCAGCGAGCGCGCGCTCGCGGGCGTGCGCGGCCTCGAGCTCGGCGTCGGCGCGGCGGCGCAGCGCGGCCAGGCCGGCGTCGGCGCGGGCGCGCGCCGAGCTCTCGGCCTTGAGGTCGGCCATGAGGCGCGCGATGGTGTCGCTGTTGGCGTCCAGCTCGCGCTCGCGGGCCGCGGCCGCGCTGCGCAGCTGCTCCTCGCGGGCGGCGGCGGCTTGCCTGCGGACACGGGGCGGGTGAGCGGCGAGCGGCGGGCGCGACGGCGGCGGCGGCCGGGGCGTACCGCTCTGCGACGAGCTCGGCGCGAGCGGCGGCGAGCGAGCTCTGCGCGGCGAGCGAGGAGCGCGACATCTCTTCTATGGTGGCGCTCTTCGACGAGCAATCTTGCGTCAGTTTTTTAAGTTCTTCTTCTAATTTCTGTTTCTCCGCTTCCAGTTTACATATTTCTTGCTTCATTGAGTTAGCTTCTGCTTCCATGACACTCTCACGCTAAAAGAAAATCGATAAGAAAATAAGACCGTTTGTATCTATACCTCAAAATTCCGGTGGTTTTCAAAATTTTTTTTTTTTTATAATGACCTAGTTTTTAAAATTATGTTATATTATTACGTTCGTACCAACACAGTAGGCACAGGACATTGATATACATATATAACCCTTCTATATGTATATCAATGGCACAGGTACCTACATACCTGATTTTTATCATAAATAACCTTCTCGAGGTTTTTAATTTCATCAACATGAATCGTCAATAATTTTTTGATGTCTTCATTTGTAGTCGTAGCTTCCTGTGGGTACAGACAAATATGAGTAGGTATCTCGGTAAAGTTGAGCTACTGGGGAGGTAGTCGATCGTTTATATAAAGGCATATTCTAGTTTGTAAGTTTATACCTATAGTTAAAATTTTTATATAAAGAATTTTATATTTTGTTATTTTTGTATAGTATTAAGCCGGCTTTTGACTACGGGATGTAATGTAATATATATTACATCACGAGATATAATTCAATATCGCTCACCATGCTATTTAAGCAACCTCTTTACACTAAGCTGTAATATATATTATATCCCAAACTATAAATATTTTTTCGAACGACTGGGCGATAAAGAGGAGCTGTATATTTTACCTCACGTCCCCGGACACCGCACCTCCCCCTGCCTCGCCCTCACTTTGAACGGAACGGTGCAGACTGTAGACCTCGTGTTTTGAATTTTCGTTTTTGTTTGTTTATAGTACGCAATCCTTACCTACGCATATTATGGAACATTTTATAGAAAGCGTTAGGAAATATCCTTGCTTTTGGGCGACTAACAGTGAAGAGTATAAAATAAATGAAATTAAAGATGCTTGCTTGCTTCATCGAGTTCATTAAAAAGCCGAAATTCGCCATAATCTTCTCTAAGTCTAATATGATTCGATATCCAGAATCGACGTTTATTATATTTTTTTCTTGTTAACAATGATAAATATAAATCGAATACAGCATCGTCGTCGTCTGATGAACTATAGAAGGAATCAAGCAAAACAATCTCCATATTATCCATTTTATAATTCAACCGTTTTAATAAAGAACGTGATGACACAGTGGTGATCGAAACTGAACTGTTCCAATATATATATCTTTCAGTGTGAACAGCAACTGCGGGATGAAATATATATTCCAGGATGTAATATATATTACATCCCGCAGTCAAAAGCCGGCTTTATTGTATTTTAATAAGGGCCTTTGTTGCCTGAAGCAAATAAATCAAAAAATAAAAATAATGATGTTATATGGGTGTATCAGACTTGGAGAGCTTGGTGCAGGCGGGCTTGCTGCAGGTCGGCGTCGCGCGCGTGCTCCCGCAGCTCGGCCAGCGCGCGCTCGGCCGCCGCCAGCCGCGCGCCGCGCTCGCCCGCCTCGCGCGAGCCCGCCAAAGCCGCAAGAGTCTGCGTCTGCACTCTAACACCACACGTCTTCTTTATACTGTTTATGTGTTTGCTTATACAATTTGTTAAGAAAACCCTGTCCGACCCCAAATGGTGATCTAGGTTCCACAACCACATGCTACGTATACAAAATTCAAATTTGTTATGTGTATTGGTTCTCTGCAGTTGGTTATTTGAATAACTCACTCTTTTTCTAGACGGTCTATGGTACGTTTTAGTTCTGTATTCTGTTCCTCAAATTCTTGTAGCGACCGCTTGAAATCCGAGTGCAGCGCAGCCGTCGCCTCGTCCTTCTGCAAGGAAACGGGCGGGTTAGGAGGCAGCCGGCGCCGGCAACGCGTGGCCCGCGCTACGCACCCGCTGCGCCTGGTCGGCGGCGCGCTCCAGCCGCGCCCTCAGCTCGCGGCGCTCGGCCGCCAGCGCGCCCAGCCGCGCCAGCGCGCCCCGCAGCCGCCGCGCCTCCGCCGCTCGCGCCCCCGCCGCGCGCCGCACTGCAACACGCAAGGGGTGAGCGCGGGGGGAGCGCGGGTCGCCGCCGGCCGGCACCGCAGCCCGCAGCCGCAGCCGCACCGGGGGGGCGCAGCGCGGCGCCGTCCTGCCGGCAGCGCGCCACGCCGCGCCGCAGCCGCGCCCCGTACTCCTCCAGCACGTCGCACATGTCGCGCGCGCCCACCCCCGCAGCCGCAGCCGCACTCACCGGCGTCGGCCAGCCCGCGCACGCGCGCGCCCGCCCCGCGGTAGGCGGCGGCCAGCGCGGCGCCGTCCTGCCGGCAGCGCGCCACGCCGCGCCGCAGCCGCGCCCCGTACTCCTCCAGCACGTCGCACATGTCGCGCGCGCCCACCCCCGCAGCCGCAGCCGCACTCACCGGCGTCGGCCAGCCCGCGCACGCGCGCGCCCGCCCCGCGGTAGGCGGCGGCCAGCGCGGCGCCGTCCTGCCGGCAGCGCGCCACGCCGCGCCGCAGCCGCGCCCCGTACTCCTCCAGCACGTCGCACATGTCGCGCGCGCCCACCCCCGCAGCCGCAGCCGCACTCACCGGCGTCGGCCAGCCCGCGCACGCGCGCGCCCGCCCCGCGGTAGGCGGCGGCCAGCGCGGCGCCGTCCTGCCGGCAGCGCGCCACGCCGCGCCGCAGCCGCGCCCCGTACTCCTCCAGCACGTCGCACATGTCGCGCGCGCCCACCCCCGCAGCCGCAGCCGCACTCACCGGCGTCGGCCAGCCCGCGCACGCGCGCGCCCGCCCCGCGGTAGGCGGCGGCCAGCGCGGCGCCGTCCTGCCGGCAGCGCGCCACGCCGCGCCGCAGCCGCGCCCCGTACTCCTCCAGCACGTCGCACATGTCGCGCGCGCCCACCCCCGCAGCCGCAGCCGCACTCACCGGCGTCGGCCAGCCCGCGCACGCGCGCGCCCGCCCCGCGGTAGGCGGCGGCCAGCGCGGCGCCGTCCTGCCGGCAGCGCGCCACGCCGCGCCGCAGCCGCGCCCCGTACTCCTCCAGCACGTCGCACATGTCGCGCGCGCCCACCCCCGCAGCCGCAGCCGCACTCACCGGCGTCGGCCAGCCCGCGCACGCGCGCGCCCGCCCCGCGGTAGGCGGCGGCCAGCGCGGCGCCGTCCTGCCGGCAGCGCGCCACGCCGCGCCGCAGCCGCGCCCCGTACTCCTCCAGCACGTCGCACATGTCGCGCGCGCCCGCCACCCTGCGCCACACACACATTCCGTCTGGCTCGTCTGATACTTATCATCGTCGTGAATAAATCTACCTACACGTGACCGCTATAGACCCTTGCTTAACCTCTAAATGGACACATAGGAGCCGCCTAAAACAAACGTTTTTTCAGCAAAGAAGAAAACCATTGGAGCTAGTGCTGCAAGTCATGCCAAAAGTAACACAACCTGAAACGTGTTGTGGAATCACACAGAGGAAAAATAGTTGCATATTAGTTATACCCTAATAAATATACATATAAAAAGGAAGTGCCTCTAAGATATTTATGTACCTCTGCGTGCTGCTCTATTGTGGTTATGAATTATACATATCCTACCTAGTTTATTTTTCTCAACTTCTTCGTTTTATTTACATACTTCAGAAGCTAACGTTCGATTTGTAAGTAATCAGTCTTGTGCCTCCCGGCTCTCATAATATTTGGCTTGTGTCTAAGTACATACATAGAAGAAATAAATAATAAAAATAAATAAATAAATGCGGACAACATCACATACATTGCTCTGAACCCAAAGTAAGTTGCTAAAGCACTTGTGTTAAGGAATTCAGAAACAACGAAGGTACCTACCACAAACACCCAGACCCGGGACAATGTAGAAAAGTGGTTTTCTACATTGACCCGTCCGGGGATCGAACCCGGGACCTCTGAGCTGGCGACACCTTGAAAACCGGTGCGTACGCCACTCGACCACGGAGGTCGTCAAATGTGATGGTATCGACATATTTAACAGGTTTTTGCATACATAATTCTTTGTTTAACAAGTAATTTCATCGTATTAATTTGGTATAAGCCACGGATATACTTGTTGAGCGTGTCCGGCCTGAGCCGCAGCTCGTGCTGGTAGTGCGAGGAGATGGCCTCGTGCTGCATCTGGACCTCCACCATGTTCTGCTGCAGACGCTCGTGTGCGCCCTCCACCTGCTGCAGCTTCTCCTTCAAGTCCCAGTAAGCAGTGTCCTGTGCAACCTACACCACATCTTATCGTTAATAATACTCATTACCTACTGTATTATAATATAATGTTTTTTAGGTATAAAGGTTTTATATCTATACTATATCTATACTAATATTATAAAGCTGAAGAGTTTGTTTGTTTGTTTGGTTGAACGCGCTAATCTCAGGAACTACTGGTTAGAATTGAAAAAATCTTTTTGTGTTAGATAGTCCATTTATCGAGGAAGGCTTTAGGATATATAACATTACGCTGCGACCAATAGGAGCTAAGCAGCCTTGAAAAATGTCACAAAAACGGGGAAAAATATTCATACTTGAAAGCTTCTGTTGCGTGCGCTGCGTAAACGGTTCGAGTTACCCAAAATATATGTATGAAAGAATTGTTTCTCTTTAAATGATCTAAAAAAATGTCTGCGACAGTATATTTCTATCTTTTAAGATTGACTCACTATAACCTTTTTTAAGGTAATCATTTGGTCGAAATTAATGCATTATTGCCAATTATTTGCTACAGAGTTTTATCAACATAATATTAACTAAAATTATCATTTACGCAGAAATACTTTTTTTTAAACTTCTTAATGGCGGTCATAATAACAAAAATTGACGCGGACGAAGTCGCGGGGATCAGCTATAATAATATTATAAAGCTGAAGAGTTTGTTTGTTTGTTTGTTTGGTTGAACGCGCTAATCTCGGGAACTACTGGTTAGAATTGAAAAAATCTTTTTGTGTTAGATAGTCCATTTATCGAGGAAGGCTTTAGGATATATAACATTACGCTGCGACCAATAGGAGCGAAGCAGCAGTGAAAAATGTCACAAAAACGGGGAAAAATATTCATACTTGAAAGCTTCCGTTGCGTGCGCTGCGTAAACGGTTCGAGTTACCCAAAATATATGTCTGAAAGAATTGTTCCTCTTTAAATGATCTAAAAAAATGTCTGCGACAGTATATGTCTATCTTTTAAGATTGACTCACTATAACCTTTTTCAAGGGAATCATTTGGTCGAAATTAATGCATTATTGCCAATTATTTGCTACAGAGTTTTATCAACATAATATTAACTAAAATTATCATTTACGCAGAAATACTTTTTTTTTTAAACTTCTTAATCGCTGTCATAATAACAGAAATTGACGGGGACGAAGTCGCGGGGATCAGCTAGTATTAAATAAAAACTGTCAAGTTAGAACACATAGCTGACGTGAAACACCGCCGCTCAACGAAGTCTGCAGTCGCCGAACATGCTGAGGGGTCCAGCCATTACATTAGATTTGATAAACCACAGATCCTCGCTAAAGAACCTAATTTCTATTCTAGCGAGGCTATTGAGATTAAAAAACACCCTAATTTCAATAGAGAAGACGGCTGGAAAATATCACCTACTATACCTACTTGGATTTTTTGGATTAACAAACTCAAAATCAAACCCAAGAGCAGCGCTGCAAGACCTCAAGACACCGTGAGCTCATATTGGGTAGGTAGGCCGGAACACAAATAATAAATATGAAGGTAGAACAAGCAACAACAACCGCCAAGACGAACACCACCTCAGGGGCCTCATTTCGCTATTTAAGAGTTGCTTGAATTGATCGAATGACCTGCTTCATTTGGTCATTTTAACGATAGTTGGCATTCTGATAACTGTCATTATGATCATTAATTGGTCATTACGATCATTCTCTTCGAGAGTTCAATGAGATTTTATTGTAGGCTTATCTGAATACGAAAATTAGGCACACAAGTACACTAACCGATCATTGACATGTATTTAAAATAGCTGAATCGAGGCCCACTCTGCCCGTGACCATGATACCTGCAAAGGTGTCGAAACGTCGGGAACTAAAATCCAAATACAACCCGCTATAAAATCCGTAAAAGTAGTTTTATTTCAAAAACTGACAGTTATCTGGTTACCAAAGCACAAGCTCGGCTTAGTTTGGGATCAGATGACCGTGTGTGAGTTGTCCCAGGATATTATTATTTAAATTTGGCAACGCCATGGAGAAAGCCGACAGAACTTTTAAAGTCATTTATTTACCTACATAATTTATTATAATACCTACTACATGACCTAAGGGATTACTTGGCTTGGCTTGTACCTAATCCAAAGAAATTTAAGATCGGAGTTGGATCGGTAGATATATATTATGTAGACATCTACTCAACACAATAATAATTGAGGTTGCAAAACTTATTTTTCCTTAGTATATAGGTTACTATTTACGTATTATATCAAGTAGGTACACAAGCGGTGAAAATTATTTTGGCCCAGATCGGCCATTTTTAATCACTCTAACACTGCCGAATCGTGAATAAGAATGGTTTTATTAAACAACCCGTTGATGAACTCTAATGAAAAACACAATAACTCGAGAATATACCTATTATGAGATAAAAAACATAAAGCTACAAATCACTGACCTTCAGCTTTATAATTTTTGCAGTTTCACGCGAAACTTTTTCTCGAAGCTTTTCCACATCCGTATTCATTCTTTTTCTACTTGCTACTTTACTAATATCAGTAATATCCATAACGAATGGAAAGAGAGAAATAATAACGAGAAGTTAATAATTTTTTATGAAATGAGTGTGTATTTCAAAAGATATCCCGCCAAATTTATTTGCTGCTTTTTTTTCTACTCTCATATCATTTGGATTTTGGAGTGCGAGGCTTTTGGCTCGCACGTCTGAACTTCTGCCATTAAGTTTTTTGTAGTTCAAATAATAATTAGGTTCTTGACTACTTTGTTAATATTTAATTACAACAAATATTTCTAACATAATATAAAACATTATTAAAAAGATACCGAGATATAATCAGAGGAAAAATAGTTTTATTACAATATCTGTTCTTTTCAATCTCAGAAAGCAATAGTATAATATAAGTAGTAACTACAAGCACACTTGCGAAGCTATAGAGAAAAGTAATTAAGTGCGAAGCAACATCAACACGCGATTATTTATTTTGGAAAAACGACATTTTCTACGGGTTTTAAAAATTGACATGACGTTTTATATAATCTATTTTATCTACACATAAAAAACAGTAAGAACTTACAACATTATTTTGCCCGGCCGTGGTCAGATTTGATGCAAAAGTATTACCTACATACCTTACCCTACCTGACTTATACCAGCATTGTAAGGCAGATATTTTTATTAGGAACTATAGGTACCTAACGAAAAAAATTAAATAAAAAAAAAGAAATAAAAATGGTAACTATTTAATTTCTTTTTTTGAAAAAAAGGGAACCGTCTTCAAAAAGCCGATTCACTGAAAAGTATGAAATAATTTTAAATGTACTGCTTATCAAATAACCAAAATATTAGGATAATAAGTATAATTATACTTCAAGCACAATTATTGTTATTTTTCGAGTCGGTGTCAGCCGCTAATAGCAAATTTTAATACTATATTCGTCCGACACCGACTCCAAAAATAACAATAATTGTGCTTGAAGTATAAATACTTATTAAACCTACTTGACCGTTATTCGAAACCTAATAAAACATGAGAGTAGCATTCTTGACTTCCTGCTTGCTAGTACTAGCCGTGCGGACAGTGGACACACACCACTGTCTGCGTCTTCTAACTTCTCTCCCACCACCCCCACCACCACCTAAGGCAGCTCGCGTGTCGATCGCGACTATCGCGAGTTGAGCGTCATTGGCGTTTTGATTTCCGACTAAATAGGTCGCTAGTAAAAAGTGCTTGTCCTACAAGTCACTCTGTTAAAACTATTGGGTCGTGTGGTGATAATATTATTGTGCAACAGTGCAAAGTGTTAAATAATTAACAAAGGTAAATTATTCGCTGTCTTGGTAAGTACCTACCATTGCCATTTCTGTATATATATACAAACCTAAACTGTTACTTAATTTTGATCCGTAAAATACTTTGTTTTAACGGTAACAGTTTGATTTAATTGTTATTTGAATTCGGTTTCTTATTACGTAGGTTTACTTACGAAATATTATTGTAATTGAAAAATTGCTTTTTAAAATTTACCTACCTACAGAAATGTAAGAAACTTTAAACGGTGATACCGTTCGATATACTTATTTGAATTAGATATTATATTTTTTAACGGAGTGGGTATCGCGAAATGACAATACCTACGGTGTAAATCTTTTCTTTGTTCTCTTTTTACGTTATAAACTTTGACGTATTTTGATATTGCGTTTTTATTTAACAGTAGGTATAGTACATCTAAATTGTGATTTTGAATACGAACATGGATAAGGCAGGCCCATCCGCTGCAACGACGGAGACAGGCAGGGAGGAGGCAATTTTTCGGACATTTTTTTTTTGTTAGGTTAGGTTAGAACCTAACCTAACTATATCAAACAAACTTTTTTCGGACATTTTTGTGACTTTGTTCGGACATTTTTTGTAACTTTTTTCGGACATTTTTTTTGTAAATTTTTTCGGCCATTTTTTTTGTATTTTTTCCGGACATTTTTTTTTAATGTTACGTTAGGTTTGAACCTAACCTAACAATATCAAACAAACTTTTTTCGGACATTTATGTAACTTTTTTCGGACATTTTTGTAACTTTTTTCGGACATTTTTGTAACTTTTTTCGGACATTTTTTTGTAACTTTTTTCGGACATTTTTTTTTTATGTTAGGATAGGTTTGAACCTTTTTTTTTTTTTTTTTTTTTTACCCGGGGAAATCCTCATGGACTTCCTCCGCCCTGGGGAAGGCGGAGGGGTGTGCCGGACTCTTACCGGCTAAAACTACCGGAGTGTTTCACCCTTCCCTTATGCTGAAGACCAGGCGGGAAAGCAATACAAACTACCGCGATCAAGGTTAGGTTTGAACCTAGCCTAACTACATATATCAAACCTTACTTTTTTTTGTTACTTTTTTCGGCCATTTTTTTTGTATTTTTTCCGGACATTTTTTTTTAATGTTAGGTTAGGTTCAAACCTAACCTAACATTAAAAAAAATGTCCGAAAAAAGTTACAAAAATGTCCGAAAAAAGTTAGGTTTCATATAGTTAGGTTAGGTTAAAACCTAACCTAACATTAAAAAAAATGTCCGAAAAAAGTTTGTTTGATAAAGTTAGGTTAGGTTCAAACCTAACCTAACATTAAACTAGTTTTTGGACCATAACTTTAATTTTTTATATTACACCTACCTTAGTTTATTACATATTTAGCTAGCCCTCGCCGAGGCGCTTCTAACGACACTACTCACGTGCGGCTAGCTCGAAAAAATGTTGTAATGAAAAACTAGTTTTTGGACCATAACTTTAATTTTTTATATTACACCTACCTTAGTTTATTACATATTTAGCTAGCCCTCGCCGAGGCGCTTCTAACGACACCACTCACGTGCGGCTAGCTCGAAAAAATGTTGTAATGAAAAACTAGTTTCTGGACCATAACTTTAATTTTTTATATTACACCTACCTTAGTTTATTACATATTTAGCTAGCCCTCGCCGAGGCGCTTCTAACGACACCACTCACGTGCGGATAGCTCGAAAAAATGTTGAAATGAAAAACTAGTTTTTGGACCATAACTTTATTTTTTTATATTATACCTACCTTAGTTTATTACATATTTAGCTAGCCCTCGCCGAGGCGCTTCTAACGACACCACTCACGTGCGGATAGCTCGAAAAAATGTTGTAATGAAAAACTAGTTTTTGGACCATAACTTTATTTTTTTATATTACACCTACCTTAGTTTATTACATATTTACGTAGCCCTCGCCGAGGCGCTTCTAACGACACCACTCACGTGCGGATAGCTCGAAAAAATGTTGAAATGAAAAACTAGTTTTTGGACCATAACTTTAATTTTTATATTACACCTACCTTAGTTTATTACATATTTACGTAGCCCTCGCCGAGGCGCTTCTAACGACACCACTCACGTGCGGATAGCTCGAAAAAATGTTGAAATGAAAAACTAGTTTTTGGACCACAACTTTAATTTTTATATTACACCTACCTTAGTTTATTACATATTTACGTAGCCCTCGCCGAGGCGCTTCTAACGACACCACTCACGTGCGGATAGCTCGAAAAAATGTTGAAATGAAAAACTAGTTTTTGGACCATAACTTTAATTTTTATATTACACCTACCTTAGTTTATTACATATTTACGTAGCCCTCGCCGAGGCGCTTCTAACGACACCAATCACGTGCGGATAGCTCGAAAAAATGTTGAAATGAAAAACTAGTTTTTGGACCATAACTTTAATTTTTATATTACACCTACCTTAGTTTATTACATATTTACGTAGCCCTCGCCGAGGCGCTTCTAACGACACCACTCACGTGCGGATAGCTCGAAAAAATGTTGTAATGAAAAACTAGTTTTTGGACCATAACTTTAATTTTTTATATTACACCTACCTTAGTTTATTACATATTTAGCTAGCCCTCGCCGAGGCGCTTCTAACGACACCACTCACGTGCGGATAGCTCGAAAAAATGTTGAAATGAAAAACTAGTTTTTGGACCATAACTTTATTTTTTTATATTATACCTACCTTAGTTTATTACATATTTAGCTAGCCCTCGCCGAGGCGCTTCTAACGACACCACTCACGTGCGGATAGCTCGAAAAAATGTTGTAATGAAAAACTAGTTTTTGGACCATAACTTTATTTTTTTATATTACACCTACCTTAGTTTATTACATATTTACGTAGCCCTCGCCGAGGCGCTTCTAACGACACCACTCACGTGCGGATAGCTCGAAAAAATGTTGAAATGAAAAACTAGTTTTTGGACCATAACTTTATTTTTTTATATTATACCTACCTTAGTTTATTACATATTTAGCTAGCCCTCGCCGAGGCGCTTCTAACGACACCACTCACGTGCGGATAGCTCGAAAAAATGTTGTAATGAAAAACTAGTTTTTGGACCATAACTTTATTTTTTTATATTACACCTACCTTAGTTTATTACATATTTACGTAGCCCTCGCCGAGGCGCTTCTAACGACACCACTCACGTGCGGATAGCTCGAAAAAATGTTGAAATGAAAAACTAGTTTTTGGACCATAACTTTAATTTTTATATTACACCTACCTTAGTTTATTACATATTTACGTAGCCCTCGCCGAGGCGCTTCTAACGACACCACTCACGTGCGGATAGCTCGAAAAAATGTTGAAATGAAAAACTAGTTTTTGGACCATAACTTTAATTTTTATATTACACCTACCTTAGTTTATTACATATTTACGTAGCCCTCGCCGAGGCGCTTCTAACGACACCACTCACGTGCGGATAGCTCGAAAAAATGTTGAAATGAAAAACTAGTTTTTGGACCATAACTTTAATTTTTATATTACACCTACCTTAGTTTATTACATATTTACGTAGCCCTCGCCGAGGCGCTTCTAACGACACCAATCACGTGCGGATAGCTCGAAAAAATGTTGAAATGAAAAACTAGTTTTTGGACCATAACTTTAATTTTTATATTACACCTACCTTAGTTTATTACATATTTACGTAGCCCTCGCCGAGGCGCTTCTAACGACACCACTCACGTGCGGATAGCTCGAAAAAATGTTGAAATGAAAAACTAGTTTTTGGACCATAACTTTAATTTTTATATTACACCTACCTTAGTTTATTACATATTTAGCTAGCCCTCGCCGAGGCGCTTCTAACGACACCACTCACGTGCGGCTAGCTCGAAAAAATGTTGTAATGAAAAACTAGTTTCTGGACCATAACTTTAATTTTTTATATTACACCTACCTTAGTTTATTACATATTTAGCTAGCCCTCGCCGAGGCGCTTCTAACGACACCACTCACGCGCGGATAGCTCGAAAAAATGTTGTAATGAAAAACTAGTTTTTGGACCATTACTTTATTTTTTTATATTACACCTAACTTAGTTTATTACATATTTACGTAGCCCTCGCCGAGGCGCTTCTAATGACACCACTCACGTGCGGATAGCTCGAAAAAATGTTGAAATGAAAAACTAGTTTTTGGACCATAACTTTAATTTTTATATTACACCTACCTTAGTTTATTACATATTTACGTAGCCCTCGCCGAGGCGCTTCTAACGACACCACTCACGTGCGGATAGCTCGAAAAAATTTTGAAATGAAAAACTAGTTTTTGGACCATAACTTTAATTTTTATATTACACCTACCTTAGTTTATTACATATTTACGTAGCCCTCGCCGAGGCGCTTCTAACGACACCACTCACGTGCGGATAGCTCGAAAAAATGTTGAAATGAAAAACTAGTTTTTGGACCATAACTTTAATTTTTATATTACACCTACCTTAGTTTATTACATATTTACGTAGCCCTCGCCGACGCGCTTCTAACGACACCAATCACGTGCGGATAGCTCGAAAAAATGTTGAAATGAAAAACTAGTTTTTGGACCATAACTTTAATTTTTATATTACACCTACCTTAGTTTATTACATATTTACGTAGCCCTCGCCGAGGCGCTTCTAACGACACCACTCACGTGCGGATAGCTCGAAAAAATGTTGAAATGAAAAACTAGTTTTTGGACCATAACTTTAATTTTTATATTACACCTACCTTAGTTTATTACATATTTACGTAGCCCTCGCCGAGGCGCTTCTAACGACACCACTCACGTGCGGATAGCTCGAAAAAATGTTGAAATGAAAAACTAGTTTTTGGACCATAACTTTAATTTTTATATTACACCTACCTTAGTTTATTACATATTTACGTAGCCCTCGCCGAGGCGCTTCTAACGACACCACTCACGTGCGGATAGCTCGAAAAAATGTTGAAATGAAAAACTAGTTTTTGGACCATAACTTTAATTTTTATATTACACCTACCTTAGTTTATTACATATTTACGTAGCCCTCGCCGAGGCGCTTCTAACGACACCACTCACGTGCGGATAGCTCGAAAAAATGTTGAAATGAAAAACTAGTTTTTGGACCATAACTTTAATTTTTATATTACACCTACCTTAGTTTATTACATATTTACGTAGCCCTCGCCGAGGCGCTTCTAACGACACCACTCACGTGCGGATAGCTCGAAAAAATGTTGAAATGAAAAACTAGTTTTTGGACCATAACTTTACTTTTTATATTACACCTACCTTAGTTTATTACATATTTACGTAGCCCTCGCCGAGGCGCTTCTAACGACACCACTCACGTGCGGATAGCTCGAAAAAATGTTGAAATGAAAAACTAGTTTTTGGACCATAACTTTAATTTTTATATTACACCTACCTTAGTTTATTACATATTTACGTAGCCCTCGCCGAGGCGCTTCTAACGACACCACTCACGTGCGGATAGCTCGAAAAAATGTTGAAATGAAAAACTAGTTTTTGGACCATAACTTTAATTTTTATATTACACCTACCTTAGTTTATTACATATTTACGTAGCCCTCGCCGAGGCGCTTCTAACGACACCACTCACGTGCGGATAGCTCGAAAAAATGTTGAAATGAAAAACTAGTTTTTGGACCATAACTTTAATTTTTATATTACACCTACCTTAGTTTATTACATATTTACGTAGCCCTCGCCGAGGCGCTTCTAACGACACCACTCACGTGCGGATAGCTCGAAAAAATGTTGAAATGAAAAACTAGTTTTTGGACCATAACTTTAATTTTTATATTACACCTACCTTAGTTTATTACATATTTACGTAGCCCTCGCCGAGGCGCTTCTAACGACACCACTCACGTGCGGATAGCTCGAAAAAATGTTGAAATGAAAAACTAGTTTTTGGACCATAACTTTAATTTTTATATTACACCTACCTTAGTTTATTACATATTTACGTAGCCCTCGCCGAGGCGCTTCTAACGACACCACTCACGTGCGGATAGCTCGAAAAAATGTTGAAATGAAAAACTAGTTTTTGGACCATAACTTTAATTTTTATATTACACCTACCTTAGTTTATTACATATTTACGTAGCCCTCGCCGAGGCGCTTCTAACGACACCACTCACGTGCGGATAGCTCGAAAAAATGTTGAAATGAAAAACTAGTTTTTGGACCATAACTTTAATTTTTATATTACACCTACCTTAGTTTATTACATATTTACGTAGCCCTCGCCGAGGCGCTTCTAACGACACCACTCACGTGCGGATAGCTCGAAAAAATGTTGAAATGAAAAACTAGTTTTTGGACCATAACTTTAATTTTTATATTACACCTACCTTAGTTTATTACATATTTACGTAGCCCTCGCCGAGGCGCTTCTAACGACACCACTCACGTGCGGATAGCTCGAAAAAATGTTGAAATGAAAAACTAGTTTTTGGACCATAACTTTAATTTTTATATTACACCTACCTTAGTTTATTACATATTTACGTAGCCCTCGCCGAGGCGCTTCTAACGACACCACTCACGTGCGGATAGCTCGAAAAAATTTTGAAATGAAAAACTAGTTTTTGGACCATAACTTTAATTTTTATATTACACCTACCTTAGTTTATTACATATTTACGTAGCCCTCGCCGAGGCGCTTCTAACGACACCACTCACGTGCGGATAGCTCGAAAAAATGTTGAAATGAAAAACTAGTTTTTGGACCATAACTTTAATTTTTATATTACACCTACCTTAGTTTATTACATATTTACGTAGCCCTCGCCGAGGCGCTTCTAACGACACCACTCACGTGCGGATAGCTCGAAAAAATGTTGAAATGAAAAACTAGTTTTTGGACCATAACTTTAATTTTTATATTACACCTACCTTAGTTTATTACATATTTACGTAGCCCTCGCCGAGGCGCTTCTAACGACACCACTCACGTGCGGATAGCTCGAAAAAATGTTGAAATGAAAAACTAGTTTTTGGACCATAACTTTAATTTTTATATTACACCTACCTTAGTTTATTACATATTTACGTAGCCCTCGCCGAGGCGCTTCTAACGACACCACTCACGTGCGGATAGCTCGAAAAAATGTTGAAATGAAAAACTAGTTTTTGGACCATAACTTTAATTTTTATATTACACCTACCTTAGTTTATTACATATTTACGTAGCCCTCGCCGAGGCGCTTCTAACGACACCACTCACGTGCGGATAGCTCGAAAAAATGTTGAAATGAAAAACTAGTTTTTGGACCATAACTTTAATTTTTATATTACACCTACCTTAGTTTATTACATATTTACGTAGCCCTCGCCGAGGCGCTTCTAACGACACCACTCACGTGCGGATAGCTCGAAAAAATGTTGAAATGAAAAACTAGTTTTTGGACCATAACTTTAATTTTTATATTACACCTACCTTAGTTTATTACATATTTACGTAGCCCTCGCCGAGGCGCTTCTAACGACACCACTCACGTGCGGATAGCTCGAAAAAATGTTGAAATGAAAAACTAGTTTTTGGACCATAACTTTAATTTTTATATTACACCTACCTTAGTTTATTACATATTTACGTAGCCCTCGCCGAGGCGCTTCTAACGACACCACTCACGTGCGGATAGCTCGAAAAAATGTTGAAATGAAAAACTAGTTTTTGGACCATAACTTTAATTTTTATATTACACCTACCTTAGTTTATTACATATTTACGTAGCCCTCGCCGAGGCGCTTCTAACGACACCACTCACGTGCGGATAGCTCGAAAAAATGTTGAAATGAAAAACTAGTTTTTGGACCATAACTTTAATTTTTATATTACACCTACCTTAGTTTATTACATATTTACGTAGCCCTCGCCGAGGCGCTTCTAACGACACCACTCACGTGCGGATAGCTCGAAAAAATGTTGAAATGAAAAACTAGTTTTTGGACCATAACTTTAATTTTTATATTACACCTACCTTAGTTTATTACATATTTACGTAGCCCTCGCCGAGGCGCTTCTAACGACACCACTCACGTGCGGATAGCTCGAAAAAATGTTGAAATGAAAAACTAGTTTTTGGACCATAACTTTAATTTTTATATTACACCTACCTTAGTTTATTACATATTTACGTAGCCCTCGCCGAGGCGCTTCTAACGACACCACTCACGTGCGGATAGCTCGAAAAAATGTTGAAATGAAAAACTAGTTTTTGGACCATAACTTTAATTTTTATATTACACCTACCTTAGTTTATTACATATTTACGTAGCCCTCGCCGAGGCGCTTCTAACGACACCACTCACGTGCGGATAGCTCGAAAAAATGTTGAAATGAAAAACTAGTTTTTGGACCATAACTTTAATTTTTATATTACACCTACCTTAGTTTATTACATATTTACGTAGCCCTCGCCGAGGCGCTTCTAACGACACCACTCACGTGCGGATAGCTCGAAAAAATGTTGAAATGAAAAACTAGTTTTTGGACCATAACTTTAATTTTTATATTACACCTACCTTAGTTTATTACATATTTACGTAGCCCTCGCCGAGGCGCTTCTAACGACACCACTCACGTGCGGATAGCTCGAAAAAATGTTGAAATGAAAAACTAGTTTTTGGACCATAAACTTTAATTTTTATATTACACCTACCTTAGTTTATTACATATTTACGTAGCCCTCGCCGAGGCGCTTCTAACGACACCACTCACGTGCGGATAGCTCGAAAAAATGTTGAAATGAAAAACTAGTTTTTGGACCATAACTTTAATTTTTATGTTACACCTACCTTAGTTTATTACATATTTACGTAGCCCTCGCCGAGGCGCTTCTAACGACACCACTCACGTGCGGATAGCTCGAAAAAATGTTGAAATGAAAAACTAGTTTTTGGACCATAACTTTAATTTTTATATTACACCTACCTTAGTTTATTACATATTTACGTAGCCCTCGCCGAGGCGCTTCTAACGACACCACTCACGTGCGGATAGCTCGAAAAAATGTTGAAATGAAAAACTAGTTTTTGGACCATAACTTTAATTTTTATATTACACCTACCTTAGTTTATTACATATTTACGTAGCCCTCGCCGAGGCGCTTCTAACGACACCACTCACGTGCGGATAGCTCGAAAAAATGTTGAAATGAAAAACTAGTTTTTGGACCATAACTTTAATTTTTATATTACACCTACCTTAGTTTATTACATATTTACGTAGCCCTCGCCGAGGCGCTTCTAACGACACCACTCACGTGCGGATAGCTCGAAAAAATGTTGAAATGAAAAACTAGTTTTTGGACCATAACTTTAATTTTTATATTACACCTACCTTAGTTTATTACATATTTACGTAGCCCTCACCGAGGCGCTTCTAACGACACCACTCACGTGCGGATAGCTCGAAAAAATGTTGAAATGAAAAACTAGTTTTTGGACCATAACTTTAATTTTTATATTACACCTACCTTAGTTTATTACATATTTACGTAGCCCTCGCCGAGGCGCTTCTAACGACACCACTCACGTGCGGATAGCTCGAAAAAATGTTGAAATGAAAAACTAGTTTTTGGACCATAACTTTAATTTTTATATTACACCTACCTTAGTTTATTACATATTTAGCTAGCCCTCGCCGAGGCGCTTCTAACGACACCACTCACGTGCGGATAGCTCGAAAAAATGTTGAAATGAAAAACTAGTTTTTGGACCATAACTTTAATTTTTATATTACATCTACCTTAGTTTATTACATATTTACGTAGCCCTCGCCGAGGCGCTTCTAACGACACCACTCACGTGCGGATAGCTCGAAAAAATGTTGAAATGAAAAACTAGTTTTTGGACCATAACTTTAATTTTTATATTACACCTACCTTAGTTTATTACATATTTACGTAGCCCTCGCCGAGGCGCTTCTAACGACACCACTCACGTGCGGATAGCTCGAAAAAATGTTGAAATGAAAAACTAGTTTTTGGACCATAACTTTAATTTTTATATTACACCTACCTTAGTTTATTACATATTTACGTAGCCCTCGCCGAGGCGCTTCTAACGACACCACTCACGTGCGGATAGCTCGAAAAAATGTTGAAATGAAAAACTAGTTTTTGGACCATAACTTTAATTTTTATATTACATCTACCTTAGTTTATTACATATTTACGTAGCCCTCGCCGAGGCGCTTCTAACGACACCACTCACGTGCGGATAGCTCGAAAAAATGTTGAAATGAAAAACTAGTTTTTGGACCATAACTTTAATTTTTATATTACACCTACCTTAGTTTATTACATATTTAGCTAGCCTCGCCGAGGCGCTTCTAACGACACCACTCACGTGCGGATAGCTCGAAAAAATGTTGAAATGAAAAACTAGTTTTTGGACCATAACTTTAATTTTTATATTACACCTACCTTAGTTTATTACATATTTACGTAGCCCTCGCCGAGGCGCTTCTAACGACACCACTCACGTGCGGATAGCTCGAAAAAATGTTGAAATGAAAAACTAGTTTTTGGACCATAACTTTAATTTTTATATTACACCTACCTTAGTTTATTACATATTTACGTAGCCCTCGCCGAGGCGCTTCTAACGACACCACTCACGTGCGGATAGCTCGAAAAAATGTTGAAATGAAAAACTAGTTTTTGGACCATAACTTTAATTTTTATATTACACCTACCTTAGTTTATTACATATTTACGTAGCCCTCGCCGAGGCGCTTCTAACGACACCACTCACGTGCGGATAGCTCGAAAAAATGTTGAAATGAAAAACTAGTTTTTGGACCATAACTTTAATTTTTATATTACACCTACCTTAGTTTATTACATATTTACGTAGCCCTCGCCGAGGCGCTTCTAACGACACCACTCACGTGCGGATAGCTCGAAAAAATGTTGAAATGAAAAACTAGTTTTTGGACCATAACTTTAATTTTTATATTACACCTACCTTAGTTTATTACATATTTACGTAGCCCTCGCCGAGGCGCTTCTAACGACACCACTCACGTGCGGATAGCTCGAAAAAATGTTGAAATGAAAAACTAGTTTTTGGACCATAACTTTAATTTTTATGTTACACCTACCTTAGTTTATTACATATTTACGTAGCCCTCGCCGAGGCGCTTCTAACGACACCACTCACGTGCGGATAGCTCGAAAAAATGTTGAAATGAAAAACTAGTTTTTGGACCATAACTTTAATTTTTATATTACACCTACCTTAGTTTATTACATATTTACGTAGCCCTCGCCGAGGCGCTTCTAACGACACCACTCACGTGCGGATAGCTCGAAAAAATGTTGAAATGAAAAACTAGTTTTTGGACCATAACTTTAATTTTTATATTACACCTACCTTAGTTTATTACATATTTACGTAGCCCTCGCCGAGGCGCTTCTAACGACACCACTCACGTGCGGATAGCTCGAAAAAATGTTGAAATGAAAAACTAGTTTTTGGACCATAACTTTAATTTTTATATTACACCTACCTTAGTTTATTACATATTTACGTAGCCCTCGCCGAGGCGCTTCTAACGACACCACTCACGTGCGGATAGCTCGAAAAAATGTTGAAATGAAAAACTAGTTTTTGGACCATAACTTTAATTTTTATATTACACCTACCTTAGTTTATTACATATTTACGTAGCCCTCGCCGAGGCGCTTCTAACGACACCACTCACGTGCGGATAGCTCGAAAAAATGTTGAAATGAAAAACTAGTTTTTGGACCATAACTTTAATTTTTATATTACACCTACCTTAGTTTATTACATATTTACGTAGCCCTCGCCGAGGCGCTTCTAACGACACCACTCACGTGCGGATAGCTCGAAAAAATTTTGAAATGAAAAACTAGTTTTTGGACCATAACTTTAATTTTTATATTACACCTACCTTAGTTTATTACATATTTACGTAGCCCTCGCCGAGGCGCTTCTAACGACACCACTCACGTGCGGATAGCTCGAAAAAATGTTGAAATGAAAAACTAGTTTTTGGACCATAACTTTAATTTTTATATTACACCTACCTTAGTTTATTACATATTTACGTAGCCCTCGCCGAGGCGCTTCTAACGACACCACTCACGTGCGGATAGCTCGAAAAAATGTTGAAATTAAAAACTAGTTTTTGGACCATAACTTTAATTTTTATATTACACCTACCTTAGTTTATTACATATTTACGTAGCCCTCGCCGAGGCGCTTCTAACGACACCACTCACGTGCGGATAGCTCGAAAAAATGTTGAAATGAAAAACTAGTTTTTGGACCATAACTTTAATTTTTATATTACACCTACCTTAGTTTATTACATATTTACGTAGCCCTCGCCGAGGCGCTTCTAACGACACCACTCACGTGCGGATAGCTCGAAAAAATGTTGAAATGAAAAACTAGTTTTTGGACCATAACTTTAATTTTTATATTACACCTACCTTAGTTTATTACATATTTACGTAGCCCTCGCCGAGGCGCTTCTAACGACACCACTCACGTGCGGATAGCTCGAAAAAATGTTGAAATGAAAAACTAGTTTTTGGACCATAACTTTAATTTTTATATTACACCTACCTTAGTTTATTACATATTTACGTAGCCCTCGCCGAGGCGCTTCTAACGACACCACTCACGTGCGGATAGCTCGAAAAAATGTTGAAATGAAAAACTAGTTTTTGGACCATAACTTTAATTTTTATATTACACCTACCTTAGTTTATTACATATTTACGTAGCCCTCGCCGAGGCGCTTCTAACGACACCACTCACGTGCGGATAGCTCGAAAAAATGTTGAAATGAAAAACTAGTTTTTGGACCATAACTTTAATTTTTATATTACACCTACCTTAGTTTATTACATATTTACGTAGCCCTCGCCGAGGCGCTTCTAACGACACCACTCACGTGCGGATAGCTCGAAAAAATTTTGAAATGAAAAACTAGTTTTTGGACCATAACTTTAATTTTTATATTACACCTACCTTAGTTTATTACATATTTACGTAGCCCTCGCCGAGGCGCTTCTAACGACACCACTCACGTGCGGATAGCTCGAAAAAATGTTGAAATGAAAAACTAGTTTTTGGACCATAACTTTAATTTTTATATTACACCTACCTTAGTTTATTACATATTTACGTAGCCCTCGCCGAGGCGCTTCTAACGACACCACTCACGTGCGGATAGCTCGAAAAAATGTTGAAATGAAAAACTAGTTTTTGGACCATAACTTTAATTTTTATATTACACCTACCTTAGTTTATTACATATTTACGTAGCCCTCGCCGAGGCGCTTCTAACGACAACCACTCACGTGCGGATAGCTCGAAAAAATGTTGAAATGAAAAACTAGTTTTTGGACCATAACTTTAATTTTTATATTACACCTACCTTAGTTTATTACATATTTACGTAGCCCTCGCCGAGGCGCTTCTAACGACACCACTCACGTGCGGATAGCTCGAAAAAATGTTGAAATGAAAAACTAGTTTTTGGACCATAACTTTAATTTTTATATTACACCTACCTTAGTTTATTACATATTTACGTAGCCCTCGCCGAGGCGCTTCTAACGACACCACTCACGTGCGGATAGCTCGAAAAAATGTTGAAATGAAAAACTAGTTTTTGGACCATAACTTTAATTTTTATATTACACCTACCTTAGTTTATTACATATTTACGTAGCCCTCACCGAGGCGCTTCTAACGACACCACTCACGTGCGGATAGCTCGAAAAAATGTTGAAATGAAAAACTAGTTTTTGGACCATAACTTTAATTTTTATATTACACCTACCTTAGTTTATTACATATTTACGTAGCCCTCGCCGAGGCGCTTCTAACGACACCACTCACGTGCGGATAGCTCGAAAAAATGTTGAAATGAAAAAACTAGTTTTTGGACCATAACTTTAATTTTTATATTACACCTACCTTAGTTTATTACATATTTAGCTAGCCCTCGCCGAGGCGCTTCTAACGACACCACTCACGTGCGGATAGCTCGAAAA